>OY728151.1:1639636708-1649636708 GCA_963277665.1 Viscum album
TTTAAATATGTCTCCTTTGATGAAAAAAATGAATACTGTATTTTATGTAACCACCATGTTTAAATGTAGAATGTAATGCATGATTTATGATCTAATTATCTAAAACTCTAAACCTGAAAATATCCTCAATTTGTATTCTTGTAATAACTCAAGATTAAGTAATGTTTAATACTGGGGCCTTATAGTTGGTATCAAAGGTCAATTTAGATAACTTTATGAGTTAGAATTCTATTAAATTATTATCCAAAAATATTTTTTTTATGGTCAAATTGAAATGATATAGCATTTGAAGATTACCATGTTGCTTCATCTAAGACATGTTTGTTCAGAATGGTTTTTTACAGAGGAAACAGGGAAGCAGTGTTAGGAAGGCATACAAAAGGAAATGACCTTCCAAATCAGCATCTTGAGATAGTCGGAATTGGAACTGAATAGTTTGTTGCAGTAATGGTGTAGTTGACTCAAACGATAAATGGTGGTGGTATCCATGCATGAGATCATCCAGATCAACTGCAGGGGAACATGTCAGTGGTGGAACATTTCATGAGGCAACACCCCCATAATTTAGAGGATCATCTAACCCTGTGCTAGCTGAAGGGTGGATTAAATCACTGGAGAATATTTTTGATGTCATGGGGTGTTCAAACAATCAAAAGGTTAGTCTTGCTGTTTACTATTTGGAGGGTGAAGCAGATCAGTGGTGGTCGATGGTTAAAAATATCAGGGACGCTGATGAGATTGATGCTCTTGACTAGGATGAATTCAAAGGTATGTTTCTTGAGAAATATTTTCCTAAGGCTGTTCAACTTAGGATGGAAAAACAATTCTTGGAATTGAGGCAATAGGACGACTCAGTGGCTGCTTATGAAGAAAAGTTCACTCGATTGGCAAGGTATTCTCTAAATTTTATCAGAGACCTTGATAGTAAAATAAATCGTTCTTACTCAGGATTAGAGCCAAAATATAGAAGGGTATTATCTTCTCATGAGTTTAAAAGTTATGAAAAGCTTGTTCGATGTGTTGATAAGGTGTAAATATAGTTTTCCGATGATCAAGTGTTCTATAAAAACCAACCGAAGAAGAGACCAAGGTGGTAGGAGAAAGGGAAGAATCCTTTAAAAAGGTCTGATGGTAAGAAAACTAAGTTTTCAGTTTGTGATAAATGTGGTAAAAAGCATACTGGGGAATGTCTTCTGAATTATGGAAAGTTCTATCGATGTGGTAAGATAGGACATAAGGCTTGTGATTGCACTGGAAAAGATTAGGGTGATGGTAAGACCAAATTTGATTTACAGTTAGTGAAATGTTTCAAGTGAAATGAGATGGGTCATTTTGCAAACTAGTGTCGGACAAAGAGCTCGAATGATGGGAAACAGTCAGAATACAAACAGAAAGGTATGGTGAAATCCTTTGAAACTACTTCAACAGATGTTGGGCCATCAAATGAAGTGGTATTAGGTACTTTTTTTTTTTTCAGATTATGCCAATGTCTTGTTTGATTCAGGGTCTACACATTATTTCATCTTTGATAAATTTTCTAGTAAATTGGGAATACCATATCAAGAAATGACTCCTGAACTTGTGGTAAAAACACCTAGGGGAAATGTTGAGGCAAAAAGAATTTATAATAATCTTCCTATCCTTATCTATGGAAAGAACCTACTTGCAAACCTTATTGTTTTACCTCTAGTAGAGTTTGATGTTATCCTGGGTATGGATTGGCTCTCTATTTACCATGCTAAGATTGACTGTAGAGATAAAGAAGTTTCTTTTCAGAAATACTTTTAGTTTGTGTTCAAGAATGAACCCTTACTGTTGATAACATATCAAGAGGCTGAGAAACTTATAAAATATGGAAATGAATTTTACCTTGCACATATTGTTGAAAACAAAGGAACCATTCTGATTAATGATGTGCCAGTGGTAAATGAGTATCCTGATATTTTTCCTGATGAGTTGCCTAGAATAATACCAAATCAGGAAGTTGAATTTACTGTTGACTTAGTTCATGATGCTAAGACAATTTCAAAACCCCCTTATTAAATGGCTCAAATTGAAATTTTAGAGTTGAAGGAGAAATTGCAATATTTATTAGAGAAAGGTTTCATTCGACCTAGCACATCACCATGGGGTGATCCTGTCTTATTTGTTAAAAAGAAAGATGGTTCAATGAGACTTTGCATTGATTATAGAGCCTTGAATAACATCACTGTTAAGAACAAATATCCTTTGCCTCATATCGATGATTTGTTTGATCAGCTCCAGGGAGCTCAGTATTTTTCAAAGATTGACATGAGATTGGGGTACCATCAGTTGAAGGTAAAGGAAGAAGATATTCCGAAGAACCCATTTCGTACAAGATATAGAAATTATGAATTTGTAGTAATGCCTTTTGGGTTAACAAATGCACCTACTGTATTCATGGAACTTATGAATATAATTTTCCATGAGTTATTGGATAAATTTGTGGTTGTTTTCATTGATGATATTTTGGTGTTTTCTAAAAGTAAAGAGGAGAATAAAAGTCATTTAAGGGCAATTTTTCAAAACTTAAAAGAAAATAAATTGTATGGGAAATTCATCAAGTGTGAATTTTGGTTGCAACAAATTTCTTTCCTTGGTCACATTGTTTCTAAAGATGGAATAACTATTGATCCTGCGAAAACAAAAGTTGTTGAAGAATGGCCAAGACCCACAAATGTAACCGAGATTCATAGTTTTCTTGGTTTGGTAGGCTATTACCGAAGTTTTGTTAAAAAATTTTCACGGTTATCTAGTCCAATTAATAAGTTAGCTCGAAAGGGTGTTAAGTTCATATGGACAAAAGAATGTGATGATTGTTTTTAGGAATTGAAAAGAAGATTAGTGAATGCCCCAGTTTTGGAACTACCCTCCAAGAATGGTGAGTTTTTTATCTACAGTGATGCTTCATTGAAAGGAATTGGTTGCATCCTAACACAGAATGATCAGGTAATTTCTTATTCTTCACGTCAGTTGAAAACTCATGAGGTAAATTACCCTACTCATGATTTGAAATTAGCTGCTGTTTTTTTCACTTTAAAAATTTGGAGGCATAATTTGTATGGAGTAAAGTGTGAAATATATACCGATAACAAAAGTTTAAAGTATATATTCACTCATAGAGAATTGAACATGAGACAGAGGAGATGGCAAGAATTAATCAGGGATTATGATTGTACAATTATTTACCATCCGGGAAAGGCAAATAAAGTGGTTGATTCTTTGAGTCGAAAAAGTAATGCTTTATTAACCATGTTACATTTGGAACATGATACTTTGGTTATGGATTTGATGAACTTTGGCATAGAAGTTTTTGGTGCATGATGTTATTCTATTTTGTTTCAGGTATTAGTGAAATCTTCTCTATAATATAGAATTAAGCAAGCACATAAGCAAGACAGTGAGTTAGAGAAAAAGGTAGAGTTGGTTTAGAAGGGTAAGTTGCCTGAATTCAACATTGATAATTCTTGTGTTTTGAGATTTTATAAGAGATTGTGTGTGCCTTGTGATTCACAGCTGAAGAGAGAGTTGTTATTTGAAGCTCATATTTCTCCATTTTCAGTTCATCCAGGCAGTACTAAGATGTGTAGAGATCTTCGGGAGTATTACTGGGGGGATGAAATGGAAAGAGATATTGCTGATTTTACTATGAAGTGTTTGACTTGTCAACAGGTTAAAGCAGAGCGGAAGTTACCGAAAGGGATGCTTCAACCTTTACCAGTGCTAGAGTGAAAATGGGAGAATATATCCATGGACTTCATTGTGGGATTTCCGAAGACACCTCAAGGTAATAATTCAATCTGGGTTATTGTTGATAGCTTGACTAAATATTTTAATTTCCCTTCTCTATGAGATAATTTTTCCCTAGATCAAATTTCTCGTTTTTATTTTAAAGAGATAGTCAGGTTATATGGATTTCCCCTCTCCATTATTTCTGATCATGATCCCAAGTTTACTTCTAACTTTTGGAAAGGCCTTCAGAAGTTGTTGGGTACTGAATTAAATTTTAGTACAACTTTTCATCATCAATCAGATGGGAAGTCAGAACGAACAATTCAGACTTTGGAGGATATGCTATGTGCTTGTTCGATGGATTATCAGGGAAGTTTGGACCAAAATATTTCTTTAGTTGAGTTTTCTTATAATAACAGTTTTCATTCCAGTATACAGATGGCTCCGTTTGAGGCATTATATGGGAAGTGGTGTCAAACTCCAACTTTTTGGGATGAAGTGGGTGAAAGGAAGTTGATGGGACCAGAATTGGTAGAAGAGTTGGTAGAAAAAGTTCAACTGATACAGAAACACATGAGAACAACTTAGAGCAGGTAGAAAATTTATGCGGACAACAGGAGGAAGGATCTCTCTTTTGAGGTAGGTGATCATGTCTTCCTCAAAGTTTCATCATGGAAAAGTGTGATGCAATTTGGTAAGAAAGGAAAGCTGAGTCCAAGGTTCATTGGACCATATGAAATTCTGGAGAGAGTTGGATCAATTTCATACCGAGTGGATTTACCTCCGAGTTTATCTCAGGTACACAATGTTTTTCATGTTTCAATGTTAAGGAAGTACGTGCCAGATCCATCTCATGTTTTGAGTCCATAGGTAGTTCAGCTGGAAGAAAATCTATCTTATGAGGAACAACCGGTCCAGATTATTGACCACATAAATAAAGTGTTGCGGAATAAGGTGATTCATCAAGTAAAGGTTTTGTGAAAAAACCACGTGATTTAAGAGGAAACATGGGAATCTGAAAATGCAATGAGGGATAAATACCCCCACTTATTCAATAAGTAAATAAATTGCAGGGATGCGATTTTCTAAAGGGGGAAGGATGTAACATCCCAAGTAAGTAAAGAATTATGGATTTTCATTTCTATGTCTATTTATGAATTATATAGTGTTTTAGAGGCTTAAAATGAGAATAAATCCAATCTTAATCACAAAATACACTAATATTTTTACAAGATTGTTTTACCGCCTTTTGATGGAAAACCTTTTTTAAATCAAACTTTTGACAATTTTATAAGCTCTATTGGTCCAAATAAACTTATTCTTTAGGATTGGGACATTGAAATTTACTTTGGATAAATTTTTGGTATTTTTCTGACAATGTTCATTTTTTAATGAATAGTGAAAAATACTGCATTTCACTTCAAAACTGCTTTTTCATCTAATTTAATTATATGGATATATTATATTTTTAATTGGTTTTAAAGTTTATTTAGAATATATTTCTACCATTTAATCCAATTTTGGTAATTTTAATTAATTTAACTTTGGAATTGTGCATAAACAAGTGTCAAACTTTTGATAGATATTGTTTCTAAAAAACCCGCTATTTGTTTTGATAACGGGAATTATTTTTAAATTAATTATTTCAATTTATGTGTTTAGAATTTGGTAAAATGGATTCCATATTTAGAATCAAAATGTCCAAATTATGTAATTAAGACTCTTTTTTTGGACATTATGAATAGTAATAACGGTAATTATCTTTAATTATCGTGATTAATTAGTAATCGGGTAGTTAAGGGTAATAAAATAATACCATAATAATACAAAATGAGCCCAAAATGTGTCCTAATGCTACTGGTAGTGTCATTTCTGACCATGGGATGCCTTGTGCCAACTTTGGGACCCCATGGAATCAATTTAGTGTGATAGTGACCTTTTATTATATTATTTTTTTAAAAGGAAAGTATAACCAAAGTACTTATCAACAAAGTAAAAAAATTTTAGTTTTGTATGTATAAATGATATCTTAGACTATAAATATTCATTGGAAAACTAAAAATATTTCCTACATCATAGTATTTTTTTATAATTTTTAGACATTAAATAAATTAATTTATTTATGACACCATGATGATGCAGCGATTACCTCATTAATGAACGATTTAAATAAAATGAAAAGATAATGTAAAATCTAAGACTTACACTTGTCAAAAATCTATTGGGTGGGTGTATTTAGAACCCTTATCACCTTATCCTCGAAATATATCATTGTGAGACCTTTAAAATCCGAAAATCATTTTATAATAAAGTAACATTTCAAGAACTTCCAAGAGTGCCCCTCCTCCCTTATAAAAGGCCCCCACCTATACCCCCTTACCCACACCTCTCAAGACATTGGCTCGGCCAAAATCTACTCATTTTATCTCTCCACATCCCTCTCTTCATCCTATAAGTCTTACCTTAGGCAGAAAGATCTTCAAGAAACCCTTTTGGTTCAAACCAAGGGGAGTTACCCGATTTAAAGGTAATGTCTTCTCTTATGTCTTTTTGTTTTATTTTGCTTGTCCAACCCTCTAAAATATTTTTATTATTTTATTTTTTAACAACACCAGTATCTTCAATATACTAGGATGTTTTTATGAGAATTATTTGATTTATACTTACACACACTCCCATCTAATGGTTAAATAACATACTGTTTCTGTGGATGGTGAATTACTGCCTCACGAAACGATGATTGTTCAATATTCTTTTAACACCTTTTATGGTGGCCATTAATATGTCACTATATTTATATATGATATATATTATGTTTATGTTTTCATTATTATTCTGTATTTTTCATTTATGGAATACCTTTATGGTTTCCATTTTGGGTAAACACGATAATTTCATTTTAGGAAGTGCGGACTACCGCCCCCTCAAAGTGATTTGATTCGTTAATGACATATGTGGGACAAATAAGGGATGGAGTTAATGATATTATATATGATATTATACTAGAATTATAATATGACTCTATATAATTATGACTTCATTACATTAAATATGAAATAGAAATGAAAGTAGCGTTCATGCGTACGTACGGCTTACCGTCTCCATGACCGGTGCATTTCATTTCTTACCTCTAAATGTTATGTAATATTATAAATGAATGTATATACTGGATATATATGATATATATGATATCTACCTCATGAATATAATTTTGGATATAATGGATATTTTACCACATGAACAACTTGTAATTATAAGAAGTTAATTTTTGTCTTAAGTTCCAATGATCGACAAAACGACCGTTATTAACTTAAATAATTACATAATGTTCATAACATGGTAATAAGTGATATAAAAGGAATAATAAACTTGAAAAAGGTTCTTAAGAAAGTAGAAATTAACTCTAGTTTATTATTCAGGATATTAAAGAACGAACGAGTCAAATCGGACACGAGGTAAGGGACTTCGTCTCAATCTCCTTTCATCGAGGCATATTTTGTTTTATACACAACTTTATTTTATACGGTGTATAAAACCCTTTTAATTTTACTTTTATTCAAAAGGAATATTTTTATACGAAGTGTTTTACTAAACGACAAAAGGGAGTGTTTTTTTCTTACGTATGCGGCGACAACGACTTCTCCGCCGCCGTGACCATTATTTGAGTTTCGGATTCCTCTACAAGCCATAACTTTTTTTATGAAAAATAAATACCAAATTTTAGTTTTATTTTATTTTGGTATTGAAAATGGTTTTGATAATGTTTTTATTATATCAATGTGTTTTATTGATATATTGTGATTGAAATGTGGAAATGTTATGTTTCCTTTATGCATGTTTTATGTGATACAATCATGTTATGGTTCTTGGTCATTGTTTATGAAGAAGGGTGGCTCCGTGATAAAATAAGGGTGGGTGATCCCGATATAGATCTCCAATGCATTGGGTAACGCGAAGGGGTTAAACTCTACGGTTTCTCTGAAGAGATTTAGGGAATATACTGTGATGGGTATTCCAAACGTAACCATGAGGGTTACTCCCTATATAAGTATGATATGAATGCCTCAAGTTACCTTTATGTCTTATGATTTCTATGAGTTATTCATGCATCTTATGATTTCATGAGGAATGTTAAAGTGCTTATGTTTTATAAATAAAGTATGATTTCATTGATTCTTATGTATGCATGGTATAATGTTTTCATTCCTTATTTTTATACCCCTTACAAAGCTTTTATTCTCATCCCATGTTTTTGAAATGTTTTTCACAGGTCAAGGGAAAAGCACATGATGTGATGATAGTGTCAAGGAAGTGTCAAGAAAGAATCCATGTTTTATTTTAAATATGTCTCCTTTGATGGAAAAAATGAATACTGTCTTTTATGTAACCACCTTGTTTAAATATGGAATGTAATGCATCATTTATGATATAATTCTATAAAACTCTAAACCTGAAAATATACTTAATGTGTATTCTTGTAATAACTCAAGATTAAATAATGTTTAAGGCTGGGGCCTTATAGTTGGTATCAAAGGTCAGTTTAGATAACTTTATGAGTTATATTTTTATTAAATGATTATCCAAAAATATTTTTTTTTGGTCAAATTGAAATTATATAGCATTTGAAGATTACCATGTTGCTTCATCTAAGACATGTTAGTTCATAATGGTTTTCCACAGAGGAAATAGGGAAGCAGTGCTAGGAAGGAATACAGAAGGAAATGACCTTCCAAATCAGCATCCTGAGATGGTCGGAATTGGAACTGAACAATTTGTTGCAGTAATGGTGGTGTTGACTCAAGTGATAAATGGTTGTGGTATCCATGCATGAGATCATCCAGATCAACCGTAGAGGAACAAGTCAGTGGTGGAACATTTCATGAGGCAACACCCCCATCATTTAGAGGATCATCTGACCCTGTGCTAGCTGAAGGGTGGATTAGATCACTAGAGAAGATTTTCTATGTCATGGGGTGTTAAAAAAATCAAAAGGTTAGTCTTGCTGTTTACCATTTGGAGGGTGAAGCATATCAGTGGTGGTCGATGGTTAAAAATATCAGGGATGCTAATGAGATTGATGCTCTTGACTGGTATAAATTCAAAGGTATGTTTCTTGAGAAATATTTTCCTAAGGCTGTTCGAATTAGGATGGAAAAAAAATTCTTGGAATTGAGGCAAGAGGACGACTCAGTGGATACTTATAAAGAAAAGTTCACTCGATTGTCAAGGTATACTCAAATTTTATCCGAGACCTTGATAGTAAAATCAATCGCTCTTACTCAGGATTAAAGCCAAAACATCGAAGGGCATTATCTTCTCGTGAGTTCAAAAGTTATGAAAATCTTGTTCCATGTGCTAAGAAGGTGGAAATGGAGTTTTCCGATGATCAAGTGTTATATAACAACCAATAGAAGAAGAGACTGAGGTGGCATGAGAAAGGGAAGAATCCTTCAAAAAGGTCTGATGGTAAGAAAACTAAGTTTTCAGTTTGTGATAAATGTGGTAAAAAGCATGCTGGGGAATGTCTTTTGAATTTTGGAAAGTGCTATCAATGTGGTAAGATGAGACATAAGGCTCGTGATTGCACTGGAAAAGATCAGGGTGATGGTAAGACCAAATTTGATTTACAGTTAGTGAAATGTTTCAAGTGCAATGAGATGGGTCATTATGAAAATGAGTGTCCGAAAAAGAGCTCGAATGATGGGAAGCAGTCAAACTACAAGCAGAAAGGTGTGGTGAAATCCTTTGCAACTACTTATGTAGATATTGGGCCATCAAATGAAGTGGTATCAGGTACTTTTATTGTTTTTTCAGATTATTCCAATGTGTTGTTTGATTCAGGGTATACACATTCTTTCATCTCTAAAAAATTTTCTAGTAAATTGGGAATACCATCTCAAGAAATGACTCCTGAACTTGTGGTAAAAACACTTGGGGGAAATGTTGAGGCAAAAAGAATTTATAAGAATCTTCCTATCCTTATCCGTGGAAAGAACCTACTTTCAAACCATATTGTTTTACCTCTAGTAGAGTTTGATGTTATCCTGGGTATGGATTGGCTCTGTGTTTACCATGCTAATATTGACTGTAGAGCTAAAGAAGTTTCTTTTCAGAAATAATTTTAGTTTGTGTACAAGAATGAACCCTTACTATTGATAACATATGAAGAGGCTGAAAAAATTGTAAAATATGGAAATGAATGTTACCTTTCATATATTGTTGAAAACCAAGGAACTGTTTAGATTAATTATGTGCCAGTGGTAAATGAGTATCCTGATGTTTTTCCTGATGAGTTTCCTAGAATAATACCAGATCAGGAAGTTGAATTTACTATTGACTTAGTTCCTGATGCTAATCCAATTTCAAAACCCCCTTATCGAATGGCTCAAATTGAAATTTTAGAGTTGAAGGAGCAATTGCAAGATTTATTGGAGAAAGGTTTCATTCGACCTAGCACATCACCATGGGGTGCTCCTATCTTATTTGTTAAAAAGAAAGATGGTTCAATGAGACTTTGCATTGATTATAGAGCCTTGAATAACATCACTATTAAGAACAAATATCCTTTGCCTCATATCGATGATTTGTTTGATCAACACCAGGGAGCTCAGTATTTTTCAAATATTGACCTAAGATTGGGGTACCATCATTTGAAGGTAAAGGAAGAAGATATTATGAAGACCGCATTTCGTACAAGATGTGGACATTATGAATTTGTAGTAACGCCTTTTGGGTTAACCAATGCACCTTCTATATTCATGGACCTTATGAATAGAATTTTCCATGAGTTCTTGGATAAATTTGTGGTTGTTTTCATTATTGATATTTTGGTGTTTTCTAAAAGTAAATAGGAGCATGAAAGTCATTTAAGGGTTATTTTTCAAACCTTAAAAGAAAAGAAATTGTATGGGAAATTCAACATGTGTGAATTTTGTTTGCAAAAAATTTCTTTCCTTGGTCACATTGTTTCTAAAGATGGAATAACTACTGATCCTGCAAAAAAAAAAAGTTGTTGAAGAATGGCCAAGACCCACAAATGTAACCGAGATTCGTAGTTTTCTTGGTTTGGTAGTCTATTACCGAAGGTTTGTTAAAAAAAATTCATGGTTATCTAGTCCAATGACTAAGCTAACTCGGAAGGGTGTTAAGATCATCTGGACAAAATAATGTGATGATTGTTTTCAGGAATTGAAAAGAATATTGGTGAATGATCTAGTTTTGGCACTACCCTCTAGGAATGGTGAGTTTGTTATCTAAAATGATGCTTCATTGAAAGGACTTGGTTGCATCCTAATACAGAATGATCAGATAATTGGTTATCCTTCATGTCAGTTGAAAACTCATGAGGTAAATTACCCTACACATGATTTGGAATTAGCTACTGTTGTTTTTGATTTAAAAATTTGGAGGCATCATTTGTATGGAGTAAAGTGTGAAATATATACCGATCACAAAAGTTTAAAGTATATATTCACTCAGAAAAAATTGAACATGAGACAGAGGAGATGACTAGAATTAATCAAGGATAATGATTGTACAATTCTTTACCATTCGGGAATAGAAAATAAAGTGAATGATGCTTTGAGTTGAAAAATTAATGCTTCATTAACCATGTTACATTTGGAACGTGATCCTTTGGTTAAGGATTTGATGAACTTTGGCATATAAGTTGTTGCTGTAGGATGTTCTTCTGTTTTGTTTCAGGTATCAGTGAAATCTTCTCTATCAGATAGAATTAAGCAATCACAGAAGCAAGACAGTGAGTTGGAGAAAAAGGTAGAGATGGTTCAGAAGGGTAAGTTTCCTGAATTCAACATTGTTTTGAGATTTGGGAAGAGATTATATGTGCTTTGTGATTCACAGTTGAAGATAGAGTTGTTATGTGAAGCTCATAGTTCTCCATTTTCAGTTCATCCAGGTAGTACTAAGATGTATAGAGATCTTCGGGAGTAATACTGGTGGGACGGAATGAAAAGAGATATTGCTAATTTTGTTGTGAAGTGTTTGACTTGTCAAGAGGTTAAAGCAGAGCGGCAGTTACCGAAAGGTATTATTCAGCCTTTACCGGTGCCAGAGTGGAAATGGTAGAATAAATCCATGGACTTCATTGTGGGATTACCGAAGACACCTCAAGGTAATAATGCAATCTGAGTTATTGTTGATCGCTTGACTAAATCTTCTCATTTCCTTGCTATACAAGATACTTTTTCCCTAGATCAACTTTATCATTTGTATCTTAAATAGATAGTTAGGTTACATGGAGTTCCCCTCTCCATTGTATCTAATTGTGATCCCAGGTTTACTTATAACTTTTGGAAAGGCCTTCAGAAGTCATTGGGTACTGAATTAAATTTTAGTACAACTTTTTATCCTCAATCAGATGGGTAGTCAGAACGAACAATTCAGACTTTGGAGGATATGCTAAGTGCTTGTTCGATGTATTATCAGGGAAGTTGGGACCAACATATTTCTTTGGTTGCATTTTCTTATAATAAAATTTTTCATTTCAGTATACAGATGGCTCCGTTTGAGGCATTATATGGGAAGCGGTGTCAAACTCCAGCTTTTTAGGATGAAGTGGGTGAAAGGAAGTTGATGGGACCAGAATTGGTAGAGGAGTTGGCAGAAAAAGTTTAGCTGATATAGAAACACATGAGAACATCTCAGAGCAGGCATAAAAGTTATGTGGACAACAGGAGTAAGGATCTCTCTTTTGAGGTAGGTGATCATGTCTTCCTCAAAGTTTCACCATGGAAAAGTGTGATGCGATTTGGTAAGAATGGAAATCTAAGTCCTAGGTTCATTGGACCATATGAAATTCTGAAGATAATTGGATCAGTTGCGTACCGATTGGCTTTACTTCCGAGTTTATATCAGGTACACAATGTTTTTCATGTTTAAATGTTAAGGAAGTACATGCCAGATCCATCTCATGTTTTGAGTCCAGAGGTAGTTCAGTTGGAAGAGAATATATCTTATGAGGAACAACCGGTCTAGATTCTTGACCATAGGGAGCAAGTGTTGTGGAATAAGGTGATTCATCAAGTAAAGGTTTTTTGAAAAAACCACATGATTGAAGAGGCAACATGAGAATCTAAAAATGCAATGAGGGATAAATACTCCCACTTATTCAATAAGTAAATAAATTGCGGGGACACAATTTTCTAAAGGGGGAAGGATGTAACATCCCAAGTAAGTAAAGAATTATGTATTTTCATATCTATGTCTATTTATGAATTATATAGTGTTTTAGAGGATTAAAATGAGAATAAATCCAATCTTAAGCACAACATACTCTAATATTTTTAAAAGATCGTTTTACCGCCTTTTGATGGAAAAACTTTTTTAAATCAAAATTTTGACAATTTTATAAGCTATATTTGTCAAAATAAACTTATTATTTAGGATTAGGACATTGAATTTTTTTTTTGGATAATTTTTTGGTATTTTCCGACAATGTTCATTTTTTAATGAATAGTGAAAAATACCGCATTTCACTTCAAAAATGCTTTTTCATCTTATTTAGTTATATAAATAGATTATATTTTTAATTGGTTTTAAATTTTAATTAGAATATATTTTTACCATTTAATCCAATGTTTTTCATTTTAATTAATTTCACTTTTTAATTGGGCATAAACAAGTGTCAAACTTTTGATAGATATTGTTTCTAAAAAACCCGCTATTTGTTTTGAAAACGGGAATTATTTTTAAATTAATTACTGAAATTTCTGTGTTTTTAATTTGGTAAAATGGATTCCATAATTGTAATAAGAATTTCCAAATTATGTAATTAAGACTCCTTTTTTGGACATTATTAATAGTAACGACGATAATTATCTTTAATTATCGTGATTAATTAGTAATCGGGTAGTTAAGGGTAATAAAATAATACCATAATAATATAAAATGACCCCAACATGTATCCTAATTCTAATGGTTGTGTCATGGCCGACCATGAGATGCCTTGTGCCAACTTTGGTACCCTATGGAATCACTTTAGTGTGATAGTGACCTTTTATTATATTATTTTTTTAAAGGAAAGTATAACCAAAGTATGTATCACCCAAGTAAAACAATTTTAGTTTTGTCTGTGTAAAAGATATCTTAGACTATAAATAGTCATTATAAAGCTAAAAATATTTCCTACATCATAGTATTTTTTTATACTTTTTATATATTAAATAAATTAATTTATTTATGACACCATGATGATGCAACGATTACCTCACTAATGAACGATTTAAATAAAATGAAAATATAATGTAAAATATAAGACATACACTTGTCAAAAACCTATTGGGTGGGTAGATTTCGAACCCTTATCACCTTATCCTCGAAATATATCATTTTGGGACCTTTAAAATCTTAAAATCATTTTATAATAAAGTAACATTTCAAGAATTTCCAAGAGTGCCCCTCCTCCCTCTTATAAAAGGCCAGCACCTCTACCCCCTTACCCACACATCTTAAGACATTGGATCGGACAAAATCAGATCATTGTATCTATCAAAATACCTCTCTTCATCCTAGAAGCCTTACCATAGGCATAAATCTCTTCAAGAAACCCTTTTGGTTCAAACCAAGGGGAGTTACCCGATTTAAAGGTAATGTCTTCTCTTATGTCTTTTTGTTTTATTTTGCTTCTCCAACCCCATAAAATCTTTTTATTCTTTTCTTTTGTAACAAAAAAATTATATTAAATATACTAGGATGCTTTTATGAGAAGGATTTTATTTACACTTACACACACTCCCATCTAATGGTTAAAGAACATACTGTTTCTCTGGATGGAGAATTACTGCCTCACGAAACGATGATTGTTCAATATTATTTTAACACCTTTCATGGTGGCCATTAAGATGTCACTCTATTTATATATAATATATATTATGTTAATTTTTTCCTTATGATTCTGTATTTTTCATTTATGTAATACCTTTATGGTTTCCATTATGGGTAAACTCGATAATTTCATTTTAGGAAGTGCGGACTACCGCCCCCTCAAAGTGATTTGATTCGTTAATTCCATATGTGGGACGTATAAGGGATGGAGTTAATGATATTATATATTATATTATACTGGAATTATAATATATCTTTATATAATAATTATTTCATTCCATTAAATACGAAATAGAAATGAAAGTAGCGTTCATGCGTATGTACGACTTACCATCTCCATGAACTGTGCATTTCATTTCTTACCTCTAAATGTTATGTAATATTATAAATGCATGTATATACTGGATATATATGATATATATGATATATAAATCATTAATATAATTCTGTACATAATGGATATTTACCACATGAACAACTTGTAATTATAAGAAGTTTATTTTTGGCTCAAGTACCAATGATCGACAAAACGACCGTTATTAACTTAAATAATTACATAATGTTCACAACATGGTAATAAGTGATATAAAAAAAATAATTAACTTGAAAAAGGTTATTAAGCAAGTATAAATTAACTCTAGTTTATTATTCAGGAGATTAAAGAACGGTCGAGTCATGTCAGACATGAGGTAAGGGACTTCATCTCAATCTCCTTTCATTGAGGCATATTTTGTTTTATACAAAACATTCTTTTATACGATGTATAAAACCCTTTGACTTTTACTTTTATTAAAAAGGAATCCTTTTATACGAAGCGTTTTACTAAACGACAAAATGGAATGTTTTTGTCTTATGTATGCGGCGACAATGACTTCTCCGCCGTCGTGACCATTATTTGAGTTTCGGCTTCCTCTACAAGCCATAACTTTTTTTATGAAAAATAAATACCATGTTTTAATTTTATTTTTTTTTGGTATTGAAAATGGTTTTGACAATGTTTTTATTATATCAATGCGTTTTATTGATATCTTGTGATTGAAATGTGGAAATTTTATGTTTCCTTTATGCATGTTTTATGTGATACAATCATGTTATGGTTCTTGGGAATTGTTTATGAAGACGGGTGGCTCCGTGATAAACTAAGGGAAGGTGAGCCCGATATAGCTCTTCAATGCATTGGGTAATGCGAAGGGGTTAAATGCTAAGGTTTCTCTGAAGAGATTTAGGGAATATACTGTGATGGGTATTCCAAACGTAACCATGAGGGTTACTCCCTACGTAAGAATGTTATGAATGACTCCAGTTACCTTTATTTCTTATGATTTCTATGAGTTATTCATGAATCTTATGATTTCATGAGGTATGTTAAAGTGATTATTTTTTATGAATAAAGTATGATTTCATTGATTCTTATGTATTCATGGTCTAATGTTTTCATTCCATATTTTTTATATCCCTTACTGAGCTTTTATGCTCATCCCAAGTTTTTGAAATGTTTTTCATAGGTCAAGGGAAAAGTACATGATGCGATGATAGTGTCGAGTAAGTGTCAATAAAGAATCAATGTTTTATTTTAAATATGTCTCATTTGATGGAAAAAATGAATACTGTCTTTTATGTAACCACCTTGTTTAAATGTGGAATGTAATGCATGATTTATGATCTAATTCTCTAAAACTCTAAACCTGAAAAGATCCTCAATGTGTATTCTTGTAATAACTCAAGATTAAGTAATGTTTAAGGATGGGGACTTATATTAAAAATATGAATATGGTTTTGATATATACTTATAATAAATTTAAATTTATTATACAGGAGGTTATAGCATTGATAAAGCAATTCAGTCTTGAGGTAAGGGTTTTATGTTACAATCTCATTTTTCCCAGGATTATTTATGATTAATTTTTTGATGATAAAATTATAACTAAAAAATAACCTTAATTTTATTCTCAAAAGGTTATTTATTTATATTAAATTTTTTAATTTCATTTTTCTCTCTCCAATAACTCAAAATTCTAAAATAATATTTTAAGAAAAACTAACTTTATTTCTATATTCGATCACAATTATTTTTATTCCATATCCATTTTTTATTTAAAAAATCATGATGAATATTTCTTTGATTCTACAATGATTTATTAAATTAATTTTTATATATATTTTAATTTTTATAATTTTTTTAATAGCGTTCTTCTTTTCATTTTTCAAATGAGGTATTTTTTAACAAAGGTGTGAACAAAATCTTTGTTTTAACATATACCACAAAAACGACTTTTTATTTTCATAATTAATAATATTTTATTTTAAAATTCAATTAAAAGTTTTCATTGATCTTTTTAAATAATTTTTTCCTTAATATTTTGTATTTTTTTACTTTAAATAAGTTATTTCCAAATAAAAGTGTATTTTCCTTAAGAAAAATTCTAGTGATCTTTTGAAGGATTTTTTCATCCATGATAACAACATTTGATGTTAATTATGATACAATAGTGATATGATCCTATGATACAATCCTTTTTCTTTCTCTATATGGTTCATGGTTATATTGATGAAAACCGTTTTTCTTTTCCATGGGTTATGATATGATGTAATGATAAATGTTTTCAAGAATTTTTGGTATTCATGTTAATGGATTATGATTATGTAATGGATGTGTCCGTTATATCCCTCCAACTCATTGGGTAATGATTAATGTTTATGAGATAAAATGTCACAAACGAGGTTATACAAAGACCAAAATAGGGTATATGGAAGGTTATCCCAAGGCTAAAGTAGGTACATGGGTGGTTATCCCAATATTAACATGCGATGAAAGTCTTGGTGGGTATCCTTGACATAATATTTCTATGATTATGATTATTCCACACATTATGTCACTCTTTTATGACATAATATTATGATAATGTTGTGACCTCATGGATCATGTTCTTTAATTCCTTTATAATTATTGTCTTATGAATTTCCAAGATTTATTCCTTGACTTAATATTATGATCTATGAATTGTTGGGTATGATTTTAAAATGTTAATCTCATATTATCATACCCTTATTCTTATATTATATTTAAAAATGATCATTGATTCATATCTCCATTTTTACCCTTATTGATCATTTGATCTCACCCTCTATTATGTTTCCATTTACCCAGGATATAAATAAAGGTTTTAATTATTATATGTCTAAGAAGGGTGTTAGTTGTAAAGAACATAGTGGGAGATGATGTAGATCTTTTATGTACCAACTTTTTATGTATTCAAGTTTCTAAAAATACCAAACCTTTACTATTATGGCGTAGATCATAATGATATGCAATGAATAATAATATGATAATATGTAATAATTATATATGAAATGTTTGGGTAGCCTTAGTTGGTATCAGATAAAGGTTTATTTATTTTTTAGAAACTAAGATAAACAAACTTTTGTGAGAACCCTTAGGATAAGCCTAAGCATTGGAGAACATCATACATTATGGTAAATAATGGACTGTGGGTTTCTTAATAATTATATCAATATTTAGATATTGAAAGTGTATGTGGTTATAAAATAGATTAACTTAGGGGTAATAACTTTGAAATGGGCATATTGGGTATTAACTTGATTGTTACTAATGCACGATGAGTGGGCTTAAGTCTGCACAAATCTCTAGACACTCCTAAGGGATATGCATGGGTTAATTCACATTTTCTTTGTAAACCATTATGAAGGATTTAAATAGATTGTGACTATTGATGACCTAGGTTAAACCTAAGGTGTCATGATTTAGACATCCAAAGAATGTTTTTTCTGGATTATATGATGTCTCACTATGATAATTATTTCTCACACTGTGTTTTGGTTTTAATAAATTGTTGGAACTATGAGGAGTTGTGTTAATTCTGAATGTGATGGAAAATGTGATAATTGTCCTTATAAGAAACCAAATGTCATGGGAGAAATAATGAATAATCATGTTTCTATGTTTATGAAACTTTATCAAGATATGAATCATGATGAGCTTCCAAATGAGAAAATGATGGAATAATGTACTGTTGAGTCCTTCATGAGTCAACATCAACCTATTTTTAGTGGGTCCCCTGATCTAATAATTTTTGGGTAATGGATCTATACCACTAAAAATATATTTTCTTTTATCAAGTCCTTGAAGTATGAAAAATTTATTTTGTCTGTTTGTTATTTGGAAGGTGATGCATATCTATAGCAGAATCTTATCAAGAATGAGGAAACTGGAATAAATTGACTCTATGGAGTGGGAGGAGTTTAGAAGGTTATTTTTGAATAAGTAATTTCCTCCTATTATTCATATACAAATAGATAAGGAATTCCTTAAGCTAAAGCATAAGGATGATGAATCTATTAGTACTTATGAGGAAAATTTTACAAGACTTTCGAGGTATGCTTTTGGTATTATTATCTAACTCGAAAGAAATATTGATTGATTCTCTAGTTGTTTGAAAAAAATTCTCTGAAAGGTGTTATCTATAAGAGACTTTATTACATATAATGAAATCATTCAATGTGATCTGAAGGTAAAAATTGAGATCAGAGTCATCCATCAATCTCATGGTTTTGATATGAAAAGAAAGATGTAATTAAAAGGACATATTAATAATAAAAACCATGGAGGAAAGAAGAAGAGTATTCTTCTATGCTATAAGTGTGTAAATAAACATAGAGGAAATTGTCTTAAGGGTACTAGTAAATGATTTATGTGTGGAAAGTAAGGTCATTAGGCAGTCTAATATTGAAGTAATTGGAAAATTTAGCTAATTATGTGAATAGATAGAATGCTCCACAAAATATTCCAATCACACTCCAGTGTTTCAAATATAAGGAGTATGTGAATTATGCTAATTAGTGCTCAAATATGTGAGTTAATGATGATAATTGATGCTGAAAACCCCTTAATCCTAGAGAAAAAGTTAAATCTCACGTGATCTCTACTGTCGATGAGGGTTATAAGAATGAAGTGGTGAAAGGTAAACTTACCATTCAATTTAGAATTTCTAAGGTATTATTTGATTCTGGATCTACCCACTATTTAATATCTAAATTTTTTTCTAAGGGTATCACATTACCACCTCAGTTATTAGATGTTGAATTAGCAGTGAAAACTCATAATGGTATGATAAACACATCACAAGCCTATGATTGTCCTCTGATTAAATATTATGAGAATTTAATTCTTAAATCTTGTTATTCTCCCTCTAGTTGAATTCAATGTGATTTTGGGCCTAGATTGACTCTCTCTATATAGACCCCATATCAATTTCCAAGGAAGGGAAGTCACATTTAACATTCTAAATGAACATGTGATCATTTATTGGTGTGAGGATGAATATGATGTTCCAATAGATACTACTTCTACTTTATGGGTCTTGATTCTTATTCATAAGAGGAATTTCTCTTAGGTGGTTTGGGGAGAAAATAAACATCAAATATACTCCTATTATATAGGAGTTTTTTATATATATTTTTCTAATATTTTCCCAGTATTCCTATGAATTGTGAAGTTGAGTTTTCAATATAACTCATACTTGGTGCTACACCTATTTCAAATAATCCATATAGAATGGAACTGATTAAGTTGTTGGTTTTGAAGAAGAAACCCTAGGAAAATATTAATAAGTGATTCATTTAGCCAAGTGACTCACCATGGGGTGCACTTATTCTTTTTGTTAAGGATAAATATTGATCAATGAAACTCTACATTGATTATTTGGAACTTAACAAGATCATTATTAAGAATAAGTATTCTCTACACAATATTGATGATTTTTTTGATCAACTATGAGGAGCTCAATAATTCTCAAAGTTTGACCTTCATCATGGATACCATTAATTGAGGGTCCAAAGTGAATACATACCAAATAAAACAATCTATATGAGCTATAAACACTATGAAGTTATATTGATTCCATTTGGTCTTACTAATTCCCTTAGTATTTTCATTAATTTAATAAATAGAGTCTTTATAGATTACCTTGATTAGTTTGTGGTAGTCTTTATAGATGATATTTTTATATATTATAAGAGAAAGTAAGAGCATGGAGATCACTTGAGGATTGCACTTAAGACCCTAAGGAAGGTTAAACCATATTAAAAATATACTAAGTGTAAATTTTGGCTATAAAAAGTTTAATTTTTGGGTCATATAATCTTAAGAGAAGATATATCGGTGGATCTATCAAAGACAACATTTATTGAAATTGGCCCAGACCAACCACTATGAATAAGATCCATATTTTTCTTGGACTATCTGAATATTATCTATTATTTGTGAAGAATTTATCACAACTATATAATAAAATAAAAAGGTTAAATTATAAGGGATTCATGTTCCTTAGGACTAATTAATGTGAACAAAATTTCAAGGAGTTGAAGAGAAGGTTGGTTAGTGTGCCTATGCTCAAACTACCCTACAGTTGAGAATGGATTGTGATTTTCAGTGATGCATCAAATAAGGGATTGAGATTTGTTATTATATAGAATTACATGCTGATAATTTATTACTCTTTTCAATTAAAGGTTTATGAGTATAATTACTTGACCCATGATTTAGAGTTAGCAGTATAAATATTTAAATTAAAGATATGGAGGCACTATTTTTTCAGATAAAGGTGTGACATATATACCGATCATAAAAGTTCAAAGTGTATATTCAAAAAAAAATAGGAATATGAACTAGAGAATATGATTGGAGTTGATTAAAAAATATGACTGATCAATAAATTACCACCCATGGAAGGTGAACTAGGTGGATGTTTCTTTTAATTTAAATGATCATGTTAGATTAGCTATGATTGGGATCACAAAATATCTAATATTTATAGATTTTTAAAGGATGGACCTTTAAATATTTATGTAAGGGGAGAAATATTTTCTTTATCAAGTGATTGTTTAACAATATATGCATGTGAAGATTAAATCAGTGTAGAAGAAAGATGTATAGATGTAAAAGAAGGTGAGAAATGTTCTTAAGATCTGTTGGACCCTCTATGATATGGTAGTTTTCATAATAAAAAATAATCCCTAACTACAGATTCTACTCTTTCATGCTCTTTAATATCTATAAGTAAATCAATTATTCCATACAGAACAATGTATTTAAATAATTCAATAACCTATATTCTTGAATAAATATTTTTACAAGTGTATTCGTACATGTATGTTTGGATATCATTTAGTATTGTGTTGTTTTGTGTGAGACAGACACTTCATAAGCTTTTTGAGTCCCTGACACCGATAGTATGTTTGACACACCGAATGTGACACACCGATGTATGACACACTGAAGATGACACACCAAAGATGAAACACCAAAGATGACACACCGAAGATGACACACTAAAGATGACACATCAAAGATGACAAACCGAAGATGACACACTGAAGATGACACACCAAAGATGACACACCGAAGATGACACACCAAAGATGAAACATTGAAGATGACACACCAAAGATGATAAACCAATGATAACAGACCGAAGATAGAAGACCAATGCAAATGACTCACCGATAGTCATGAATAACTGTTTAATTTTTATTAAGTAAAATTTATTTATAACGATCATATTTAGACAAATTAATGTTTCTGACATTATTTAATGTTGTTTGTAGGACTATCCATAGACAATACAAGGTACATGCACGTGAAGAGATCTTCACGCCTACTGGACCTTGAAGTATAAAAGGATTACAAGATCAACCTAAAATAGATCTCTCTCAACCTATTGGAAAAACAAAAAAGGCTGGCTGTACGAATATGCAAGATATTTCAAATAGAAGAACCTGAAGCTTAAGTATGCTAGAAGTTTAATATTACAAGATGCATCCTGATAAAGCTTGATGAAAATCCTGACATCGAAGAGATGAACCTATACACACATAGAATCTAGATTACAGAGACTATGATACTCTGTTTTGGAGCCAACCTTTATAAGAGAACTTGAATATCGTTTTCTCTACATCAAATGAGTCCAGAGCTTTACTGCACAACACACAAAGATTTCTAAACAATAGTTTTAATTTTATAACTCTGTTGTGTTATTCTGATTTTTTGAGCAGTGTGTATATTTTTTTATATAACACTCACTATCTCTTGAGCATAACTAGAGGATATCAAAACATCCTCACTCTCAATCTATTTTTACACTTTTATCCCACATAGAATTGTGGAAGAGATCCTGTGTGATCTGTTTATTAGTTTTTCTCACGAATAATTGTGGTAGAGGTCAAGTGTGACCTGGACAGACTTGTGTGCTTTTGAGAACCCCAATCCAGGGTGTGGATCAAAAGTTTATTAATATAAACTGCTTGGTGGTAGGTGATCACCAAGTGGAGAGGACTAAGTCTCAGATTGAGACTGAACCTCTTATTTTAACTGCTGTGATGCTTGTCTTATATTCTTATCAGTTATGCATTTATTGCATTAAGATAAACCAAACTTTGATAGTTAGTTTATAAAGTGTTTATATCTATTTTAAATCAGTAGATTAGTTTCAAAAGTTTGAATAATCTTTAGATTGGTAAAACTGAGAACTAATCAATCTTTAGAGAAACTAATTGAACTTTTAGGACTTACATAAATTCACTACAAACTGACTTTGATTTTATTTTAATAGGGGGATATTATTTTAAAGAATCAATTTTAACAGAATTATTTTATAGATACTCAATTAACCCCCCTCTTGAGTCATCTACTCTGGTCAACATTTGGTATTAGAGGAGTTTTGAAAGTTATAGTTTGTTTTCAAATCATGTCAACTGTGATTATAGTTGTTTTTCAAAGATCTCAAAATTTCTATTATTTCTAAATTTTCATCTCTTTGATATTATGCTACAATAATTATTATGAAAAATAGATTAGAAGGGGATGCTACTAATATAACACCTTTCTTTAATGGAACTAATTTTGCTCAGTGGATGCTTAAAATGAAAATACATCTAGAAAGCATGAGATTTGAAATTTGGACTGCTATTGAAAGTAAATATACAATTCTTGAAACTGATAAAAACACTTGGGATGAACCTACCAAGACTTCGTATAATAATAATTGTAAATAAATGAATGCTTTGTATTGTGAAATAGGAGATGAAGAGTTTAATCGTATCTCTACTTGTAAAACTGCACATGAAATTTGGGACACTCTATCTGTTTCTCATGAAGGAACATCCAATGTTAAATAGATGAGATTAAATACTTATACTATTAAATATGATAACTTCAGAATGAATCCTGATGAGTCAATTTATGATATGTATCTCAGGTTTAATGAAATTGTGAATACCATGATTTCCTTAGGAAGAGAAGTAACAACTAAAGAGCAGATCATGCGTATTCTACGATGCTTACTAGAAAGATGGCGTGGAACGTCTTTGTCTATTAGAGAATCATGTGATATTGATAAGATGTTAGTGAAGAAATTGATTGGAAAATTAATTATGTATGAAGAATAATTTATGTTAAATCATGAAGAGTATGAACCAAAACAAAATTCTATAGCCTTCAAGACAAATGCATCTAAAGGCAAAGACAAGGAGCAAGTTCAAGCTGCTATTGAAAGCTCAAGAAGTTATGAAGTAGCTTCAAAAAATGATGAATAAATGGCTCAGTTGGATAGATGATTCAAGAAATTTTATAGGAAAAAGAAGTTTTTCAAAAATCCCAATTACAAAGGCAAGTATGATAACAAGGGAAACTGAAAAAAGGATTGGAATAAAACTGAGAAATCAGAAGAAATCATTTTCTACGAATGTAAAAGGAAAGGACATGTCAAGGCTGACTGTCCAAAGATGAAATACAAGAAAAGATATGAAAATAAGGATAGAAGGTATAAGAAAGAAATAAAGGCCACCTGGAGTGCCTCTGAGGACAACTCAAGTGAATCTGGCTCTTCTAAGTATGAGAAATATGATATGGAAAATATGTGTTTTATGACAAACAGAACTGTGGTAACCTTAGACTCTCCTGTACATAACTCTTATTATTCTAAAAGTGAGTCTGAGAAAATGACAAATGATGAATTTTTCGAATATTGAAACATGTTGGAAGAAACATGTAATGAGTTAAGAGATAAGTACAAATCGTTGAAGAAACAACATGCTATTACTGTGACTACTACTACTTCCAAACTTATAACTGAAAAAGAGAAAAATGCTAAACTGCTCAAGGAAAACAATGAATTAAAAATGTCTACTGAGTAATTAAAAAAGGAATTAAAAAAGTTTACTAATGGAAAAAATAACCTTACTAAAATTCTTGGTAAACAAATAGCTCCTAAGTATACTTATGGGATAAGATATCAACCAGGTCAAAGGAATTAATCCAAATCATGTTTTGTAACCAAATCTGGAAAATCTGCTACTTGTTTCAAAAACCAGAATTTTATAGCAAGTTCCAGTTCTACAAATTCATTTACTGTATCCAACTCTTCAGGACAAAACAAAGTTTACTTTTCAAACACTTTATATTCTACTTATAGGAAACCCATGAGATAGTTGTGGGTCCCTAAAGCTTATATTACTAATGTATGTGGACCCAGACAAATATGGGTACCAAAGTCATTTCTTGGTTAAACAGTTCTGTAGGTAAACTTCCTAAAGAGATCCTGTAAAAAGATGTGGTACTTGGACAGTGGATATTCAAGACATATGACATGGTATTTTTCAAGCTTTAAAAGTCTTATTAGGATTTATGGAGGACATGTCACTTTTGGTGACAATGGTAATGGAAAAATCATCGGCCTAGGACAGATTGGTAACCCTAACTCTATTTAAATTTATAAAGTACTATATATTGAGGGATTAAAGTATAACCTGCTCAGTATATCTCAATTTTGTGATGATGGATTTAATGTTAAATTCAAAAATGATGCATTACATGTTTATTATTCTAAGAATAATTTAGTATTTACTGCTTTTAGAAAAGATAATGCATATGCTATAAATTTAGACACACTAGCCTCATAGAATGTCTCTTGTCTAAATGTATTTCACAAAGAGTCTTGGATCTGGCATAGAATACCAGGACATTGAAATATTCAATCTCTTATAAATTTAACTAGAAAAATCTTAGTTAGAGACTTACCCAAATTAGAGTTTCCAAACAAGAAAGTATATAATCCTTGTCAAAAAAGGAAAGTAACATAAAATCTCTTTCAAACCAAAGAAATAAGTATCTACTTCTCAACCTCTTGAGTTGGTTCACATGGAGTTGTTTGTACCATCTAGAGTTTTGAGTATCAATGGGATGCACTATGTTTATGTTCTTGTAAATGACTTCTCTAGGTACACCTAGATCTTTTTCCTAGCTCACAAAAGTGAAGCTTGTTCACACTTTACAAAGTATGACAGGACTGTAAAAAATATTAGTGGAATTAAGATAAAATCCTTAAGAAGTGATCATGACAGTGAGTTTGAGAATCAAGATTTTTAAGTATTTTTCTCAAAGAATGGCTATAATCATAACTTCTCTACTCCTAGGAAACCTCAATAAAATGGAATGGTAGAAAGAAGAAATAGAACCTTATAAGAAATTTCTCGGACTATGATTAATGAATATGATCTACCCATTTATTTCTGGGCTGAAGCTATTAATACAGCTTGTTACATAATAAAAAGAGTCTTAATCAGACCCATACTTAAGAAAACATCTTATGAGTTGTGGAATAATAGGAAACCAAAAGTAGGTTATTTGAAAGTATTTGGATGTAAAGTTTATATTCTGAACACTAAAGATAATTTAGATAAATTTGCCTCTAAAAGTGATGAAGGAATATTTCTTGGATATTCTACATCAACCAAAGCCTATAGAGTTTTTAATAAGAGAACCAAATGTGTGGAGGAATCTGTACACATCAAGTTTGATGAAGCAGATCCACATGAGCCCAAGACCTCACTAGAAAATGTTGAAGAGGATATGTAAAATTTGGACATTAATGATAACACCTCAAATCATCATGTGAAGGATGTTGTGAAAACATCTAGTTCTGGAAATTTTCCAGATCCTAACCATAGTGAACCACATCAACCTGAACAACCTGAAATATCAAGTCCTACCTTCTCAAGACCAACTATGATTCTTAAGAATCATCCCCTAGATGCTGTTGTTGGATATTTAGATAGAGGAACACAAACGAGATCTCCCTTGAGAAACCAGGTTGAACATCAATCCTTTTTGTCACAGATTGAACCTAAAAATATCGATGATGTGATCAATGATGAATTTTGGGTAATGGATATGCAAGAAGAACTTAATCAGTTTGAGATAAATAAATTTTGGAAACTTGTAGATAGACCTAAGGATACTTTGACCATAGGAACCAAATGGGTGTTTAGAAATAAATTAGATGAAGCTGAAAATATAGTTAGGAATAAAGATAGACTAGTTGCACAAGGATATAATCAAGAAGAAGGAATTGATTATGAAGATTCCTTTGCACCGCTAGCTAGACTTAAAGCAATTAGGATCTTAATTTTCTATGCAACACACTTTAATTTTAAACTTTATCAAATGGATGTAAAAAGTGAATTATTAAATGGTTATATAATTGAGGATGTTTTTGTTGAACAACCCCCAGGTTTTACAAATCCACATTTTCCAAATCTTGTGTTCAAATTATTGAAAGCTTTATATGGTGTGAAACCAGATCTAAGAGCTTGGTATGAAAGGCTGAGTAATTTTCTCATTTCTAAAGGCTTTACAAAAGGACTTGAAGATACTAATTTATTTATTAAAAGAATTTCAAAAGAAGTTTTAATAGCCCAAATATATGTAGATGATATTATTTTTGGATCTTCTAAAAACTATTTATGTAATGATTTTTCAAACATAATGTAAAGTGAATTTGAAACGAGTTTAATGGGTGAACTTAAATATTTTCTTGGATTTCAAATATTTCAAAATAAAGAAGGTATTATTTTAAATCAATGTAAGTACACAAAATATCTTTTGAAAATATATGGCTTTGATATAATTAAGAGTAGTGAAACCCCTATGAGTTCTACATGTAAGTTATATCATGATAAAAATGGAAAATCAATTGATCAAACTGCTTATAGAGGAATGATTGGGAGTTTTCTGTACTTAACTGCTAGTAGGAAAAATATTATGTTTAGTGTGTGTATGTGTGTGAGATTTCAAGAAAACCCAAAAGAGTCACATTTAAATGCTGTTAAAAGAATTTTCAAATACCTCAAATATTTAACTAATTTAGGATTGTTCTATCCTAAAGGACAACCTTTTGATTTAGTTAGCTATCCATATGCTGATTTTGGTTGATGTAAGTTAGATAAAAAGAGTACCTCTAGAACATGAAACTTTTTGGGAAATTCACTAATATCATGGTGTAGTAAAAAAACAAAATTCAGTTGCATTATCAACTGCTGAAGAAGAATACATTGCTGTGGGTAGTTGTTGTGCACAAACTTTGTGGATGAAATACACCTTATTAGACTATGGATTTCAATTCATACATATCCCCATAAACTCTGACAACACAAGTGATATTAACATTTCTAATAATCAAATTTCTCATTCTAGAACAAAGCATATTGATGTAAGACATAACTTTTTGAGATATTATTATCAAAAAGATGATATAACTCTTGAATTTATTGGGACTGAGCATTAGCTTGCTGATATATTCACTAAACCCTTAAACTCTGAGAGAATAAACTATTTCAGCCATGAACTAGGAATGATAAATCTCTAAAGTCCTTGAAACTGATCTTATCAAATCGATCCTTGAAACCAATCTTGTTAAACCGATCCTTGAAGCCGATTCTTGATACCAATCTCTTGATACCGATCTCTTGAAACCGATCACTTGAAACCGATCTATGGAAACCGATCTCCTAAAACCGATCTCTTGAAACCGATCTTCTAAAACCGATCTCTTAAAACCGATCTCCTGAAATCGATCTCTTGAAACTGATCTCCTGAAACCAATCTCTTGAAACTTATCTCCTGAAACATAACTCTTGAAACTGATCTCCTAAAACAGATCTCTTGAAACTAATCTCTTGAAACTGATCTCTTGAAACCGATCTCCTAAAATTGATCTCTTGAAACCGATCTCCTGAAACCGATCTGTTGAAACCGATATTCTGAAATCGATCTCTTGAAACCGATCTTCTGAAAGAAATCTCTTGAAACTGATCTCCTCAAACCGATCAATTGAAACCTATCCTTGAAACCAATCGTGTATTACCGATTCAATGACATTGATGTAGTTAAGGATTATTTTGTAATTATACCTGTTTTAAAATAAAACGATGCTGTTTTGTATTCTTCTTTTTTCCTTGTTTAAATTTTTATGATTTATGATCTAAAATACCTAAATGATATTTTTTTTCAATCCATCCCAACTTTTTACCTTCTCACTGTTGTAAAGCCTTCTACCCATTGTCACTCTACCACTCGACTCTTGTCCTAAATAATTTTGAAATTATAATCCTAGACATGGAAAGGACCAAGAACTCTATAGAAGAGACAAGTAAATCTTCATCTTCTAAGAGACAAAAAGGTGAGTCTAGTGGGACCGCAAAACTGAGCTTAGAAATCCAAGTGGTTACGGCTAAAAATGAAGTATCTGTAGAGTGGCTTCTATCAAGAAAATAATTCATTTTAAAAGTACTAAAATCTCAAGGGTGGCTGAGCTGGTTTTCTAATAATGAAAGACCTTATTATCCCCATCTAGTGGATGAATTTTATCAACATTTAAAGATATCTCTGGATGAAGCTAAGTCAGTAAGTATGAAGTTAGTAGTAAAAGGAAAGGAAGTATCTTTTTCATCTAAAGAATGGTTGAGTGTTTGGAGATGCCTCATGAAGGTGTCTATGATGATTATCCAGGTAATATTCCACCTTACTCTGATTTTTTCTCTTATGAAGATGCTCTAAAGGAGATGATTGTAAATAGAGAATCTAGGAGAACTATTGCAAGAGATTTTTAAGGAGAAGTAAGATTGTTGTTTAAGTTTATTCAACATCAAATCTTACCAAGAAAGGGAGATTTATCTGATGTGAAGTATCAGGATGTATTCTTGATTTATCTGTTGAAACATGGGATACAAGTGACTCTGTTTAGGTATATAATGGAATATGTGTCTGATTTGATCAAACCATCCAAGAAAGCAACATGTCTATACTATCTGAGGATGATCTTTTCCATGTTGAAAAGGTTAGGTTGTGTGGAAGATGAAGATGAAATGATAAGTTCTTGTAGAAGTTTCTGTATTCAAAAAGACATTTGTAAAAGGATTAAGATCTTTTAGAACCCTTGGAAGAAATGTTGGGTAGGTGATGTGGAATGTCTATATGAATATTTCAATCCAGTTGACCATCCTAACAGACCAAAGGATCAAGTTGATCTAGGTCTCAAACCAGGAGAAGAACCAGTTTATTTTGATAATGAATAAGAGACTGAAGTTCCAGGGGAAGAAGGATCTACTTTTGATTATAGGAGTGATCCTGATATTGCTAAAATACATAAGGACATGTCTTATGGACCTGTTAGTCCACCTTTGGACTTACCCTCAAGAGAATTTGTGTTAGGTGATGAGGATGAGAAGAGACCGAGGTTACTGGATTTGAAGGATATGTGAGTAAATTAGATGAGGATTCTGATGATGATGATGATAATGATGATGATGATAAGGATGAAGGAGGAAATGATGAGCATGTAAGTGATTCTTTAAAAGTGGGACAACAAGTGGTGGAAAGATGCAGCGAGGAATCTATACATGGATCAGGTAATGAAGTTGAGAATGTTGAACAAGAGGCTATTGATCATAGTGATAATGAACATGAGGACATATCAAACCATCCTAATGTTGAAAATTAAGAAATCATTCAGGAATTGAATGAACTTATGAATGGTGTCCCTGAGGAAGAAGCTGAGGACCAAGTGCCTCAAATTAAAGAATTTCCTAGAGAAATTGAAGTGGATAGAGATCTTGTATAACCTGAAGTTCAGTTGGTTCCTGTACTTAGAAATGCCGTTATGGATGGAGGACTGAATGAAGAAGTAGATAAAGGTGAATTTGCTTTTAAGCCTGAGGGAAGAAGGATCATGATTGATACTATTGATTAGAGAGACTGGACCTGTATTAGAGAGGGGAATAATGATCCAGTATACATTCATTTCGGTTTATAGTATGACTCAGATGAGGAGAGGGTACCTTCTCCTCTTGCTCCACAAGTCCAAGCTGAACTAGATCATATTGCACATGTTCCACCAGCTACACCTCCACCAGTAGAGCCAGTAGCATAGTCAGTTCCCAATGACTATGTCACTAAGGCTGATTTGGAGCAATTCAAAAATGATATATGTGTGTCTATGATAGCTTCAGTGAAATCCAAAAGTAAACCCTCCACTTCATCAGGTATTTCAGATGTTGATGCAACAAAGATTGTAAGAATAGTGATCCAGGCGATTCAACCAAATCTCATTACCATAGAAGAAACCATTATTAGGAATGATACTTTGCTTAGATAGGAAGTAAGAAAAATGGGGAATGAGTTAAATTCTATAACCTCTAACTTCAATACCTCCTTTAGTGGTGTACTGGAAGTTATTAGAAACTTGGTGACTCATCTCCTCAGTGTAGATCTGAAAAAGTTGAAAGAAGAGGTTGGAAAACTGTTAACTGGCCCATCCAGTTCTAGTAGTGGGAAAAGTATTGTTGCTGATTTGGAGTATCTCAAAGTTGTGATGAGAGAGGACTCCAAAATCTTCAGAGTATTTTAGATAGAGAAACTCTTGAAAAGGTGCATTTAAATACATATATTGTGTATAATATGGTCATACAGTGCAAAAATGAAGCCTATTCTGCTCAGAAAGATATTCGAGAAAAGATGGATAAGTACTTTAACAGGATCTATACCAAGCATGACCTCATAAATAGCTTCAAGTTTCTAGGAGAGAATCTCTGAATACCTCCTGTCACCAAATACTTCAAGAAGCAAGTTACTCAATTGAAGGAGTTTACCCCTTTACTGAATAAATTCTTGGAGAATAAGGAAGACTTCGAAAAAGCTATGTAGTATGGTGGTGAGATCATTAATGATTTCATCAATCTCTCCATATCTGCATGTCCTGACTGAAGCCATTGTGGTCCCTCCTATAGCTTCCATTGGTACTACCTCTCGGCCTCCTGCTCATATGACTGTCTCTCAGGACCTGTCTCAGATTCGATCGGTCATCACAAAGTAAACTCCCAGTCATGTGTTGTTAGAAAGAAGGCCTAGTCTTGCAGCAAATGTACCTATAGGTGTTGTCCTTCTTGGTGTTATATTTAGACCACCTCTTCCCTCTGCCTCTACCAAACCATCTCATCCTCCTTCATATCCTTAAGATAAATTCAAAGCCCCACAACATCCAAAACCTTAGTGGTGGATTGTATTTTTTTGATAGGTATTTTATATTTTTGTTTTCATGTACTTTTATGCATCTTCATGGAAATATTTGTGGTTTCTTTCTTTTATGATATTTCTTCTCTCATTTTCTGTTTTTTTCTAATCCCAAAAGGGGGAGAAAAGTAGAGGCATGCATTATTAATATAAGAAGAGGCATACATTATTAATCTAAGAAGAGGAATACATTATTACTCTAAGGGGGAGAATTTATGGTATAGGACACATAGAATATAATCATCATAATCCTTTTATTAAGGGGGAGATTTGTTTTAAAAACAAAAAAAATCAAACAAGGGAAGGATAAGTTATATTGCACAATATCCTTCAGTGCTATATATTCCCACTTATTTTTTGATTCCTTATATTTGTATGTATTCCATAATTTGTGATTATAAAAAAGATAGAGATTGTTGGACCCTCTATGATATGGTTGTTTTCATAATCACAAATAACGAAACACTAAAAATTCTACTCTTTCATGATTTTTAATATCTATAAGTAAATAAATTATGCCATACAGAAAAATGTATTTAAATAAGTTAATAACCTATATTATTGAATAAATATGTTGTCCCTGACACCGATAGTATGTTTGACACACTGAAGATGACACACCGATGTATGACACACCGAAGATGACACACTGAAGATGACACACCAAAGATGACACACCGAAGATGACACACTGAAGATGACACACCGAAGACGACAGACCGAAGATGACAAACCGAAGATGATACATCGAATATGACACACCAAAGATGACACACCGAAGATGACACACCGAATATGAAACACCGAAGATTACAGACAGTTGCTAATAGAAAGAAGATGGCCGACCGATGCAAATGAATCACCAATAGTCATGAATAACTGTTTCATTTTAATTAAGTCAAATTTATTTTTAATGGTCATATTTAGACAAATTAATGTTTTTGACATTATTTAATGTTGTTTGTAGAACTATCCGTAGACAGTACGAGGTACATTCATGTGCGGATATCTTCACGCCTACTGGAACTTGAAGTATAAAAGGATTACAGGATCAACCTAAAATAGATCTCTCTCAACTCGCTAGAAAAACAAGAAAGTATGGCTGTGCGAATATGAAAGATATTGAAAATAAAAGAACTTGAAGCTTAAGTATGAAAGAAGTTTAATATTACAAGCTGCATCCTACTTAAGCTCACTGAACATCCTGACATCGAAGAGCTGAACCTCTACACACGTAGAACCTAGATTACAGAGACTATGATACTCTGTTTTGGAGCCAACCTCCAGAAGAGGAATCAAATATCATTTTATCTACATCAAATGAGTCCAGATATTTACTGCACAACATATATAGATTTATAAACTCTAGTTTTACTTTTATAACTTTGTTGTGTTATTCTAATTTTTTTGAGCAGTGTGTATATCTGTTTGTATCAAACACACTATCTCCTGAGCATAACTGGAGGATATCAAAATATCTTCACTCTCAATATCTTTTTACACTTGTATCCCATATAAAACTATGGAAGAGATCTTGTGTGATCTGTTTATTCTTTTTTCCCATGAATAACTGTGGTAGAGGTAAAGTGTGACCTAGACAGCCCTGTGTATTGTTGAGAACATCGATATAGAATGTGGATCAAAATTTTATTAATATAAACTTCTTGGTGGAAGGTGATCACAAAGTGGAGAGGACTAAGTCTCAGCTTGAGACCGAACCTATTGTTTTAACCGCTGTTCTATTTGTATTATATTCTTATCTGTTATTCATTTCTTGATTTAAGATAAAACGAACTTTGATAGTTAGTTTAGAAAGTGTTTATATATGTTTTGAATCAGTAGATTAGTTTCAAAAGTTTGACTAATATTTAGATTGGTAAAACTGAGAACTAATCAATCTTCAGAGAAACTAATTGAACTTTTTGGACTTATATAAATTCACTACAAACTGACTTTGATTTTATTTTAATAGGGGTATATTATTTTAAAGAACCAATTTTAACAAATTTTTTTATAGATACTCAATTCACCCCCCTCTTGCATCATCTACTCTGACCAAAAAGATAAATATTGATTATGAAGGAATGATAAGGTTTAGAAACTGAGTATGTGTATCATTAATATTAGACTTGAAGAAGGATCTATTGGAAGAAGTTCAGAGCTTATATTTCTCTATTAATTATGGAAGTATGAATATGTATAGAGATCTGAAAGAGTATTTTTGGATAAACATAATGAAGAGATATACTGTAGAGTATATATCTTGGTTCTTGATATGTCATCAATTTAAGGTTTTAAGAAAGAAGTATAAGGTGATATTAGAACCATTACCCATACCAAAATGGAAATGGAAAAACATCACCGTGGATTTCATCATCAAACTCCCAGAAATTTCTAAAGTATATAATTCTCTTTGGGTTGTTATAAATCACATTACAAATTCAGAACACTTCATTTATATCAATAAAAATTTATATCTTGATCACATTTCCAAGATATACATTAAGGAAGTGTTAAGGCTATCTGGAGTATGATATTTTATTGTATCTGAATGATATATGAGGTTTACCTTGACGTTTTGGAGAAGTATTTAGTAATATTTGGATATAGAGTTGTGTTTCAATATTTCTTATCATCCTTAGATAGATGGTCAGTCTGAGAGGACCATTGAAAATTTAGAGGATATTCTAATATCTTATTCTCTATATTTCAAAGGTTTTTGGGATCAATATCTTCCAATTTTTAAATTCCCTTATGATAATATCTTTCACTCGAGCATTCAGATGGCTCCTTAGGAATCCCTCTATGGAAGGAAGTGAAAAAATTTGACATGATGGGATGAAATTGGAGAACAAAAGATATTGATACCTGATCTAGAATATGGAATGAAAAAGAAGGTTAAATCCCTTCAATGACACATCAAGGTATTTTAGAGTCAATAGATGAGTTATGATGATAATCATCAGTGTGATATAGAATTCAAATTTGGTGAGAATATATTTGTGTAAATTTCTCCATGGAAGAAGATCATGAGATTTAGGAAGAAGGGAAAATGAGACCTGGATATAACAACCCTTTTGAGATTCTTGATCAGATCAAGATGGTTTCTTATCAATTAATACTTCTACCTAACCTCTCTCAAGTTAATGATATGTTCCATATATATATTTTGAGGAATTATATACCTAATCCTTCACATGTACTAAACTCAAAGGTTATAAAAGTGTATCATGATATTTCTTATGAAGAACAATTAATATAAATCTTGGATCATAGAGATAAAGTGTTACAAAACAAGACTACTCACCCGGTTAAAGTTCTTTGGAGGAATCAGAAATTCAAGGAAGATATATGAGAACCCAAAGATATGATGAAGTAGAAGTGTCCTCATTTTTTCACAGAAGAGTGACAACTTCTAGGGTGAAATTATTTTCAAGGGGTTTAGAATGTAACATATTGATATTTTATATGTATTCCTTTGAAATAAATTTAATGTATAAGATAACCTGCTTTATACGTAGCCCCACATCAAAATAAACCACGATATATTATAACATTTCAAAAATTATTCATCGGATTGATGGGTATGAATTGGATTGAAAAAATTATGAAATTTATATATAAATTTTTCCTTAATTAAAATTTATCGATTAATTCATAATAAATATCATTAAATTTTTAATAAAATCATTTAATGATTAAAAGTTTCATTTTTTATGAACAAATATATCTTTCTAGGTGTCATGAATATTTATATAAGAAAATATATTGATAACTATAAAAGTTTATATTAATTAAATTTATTGTTAATTTATAAATAATCTTTCATATATTAGTTAACTAATGTTTAGGAATGTAGATAAAATCATTTAAAGGTAAAAATATTTATTTTTTAGAAAACCATTTTTATGCGCTCAATGTGTTTTTATATTAATAAATTAAATAAATAACTATTTAATAATGATGTTAATGAAATTTATAGAATATAAATTCAATTAAATATTTTAATATTTATATAATAGTTTGGAAGTAAATTTAGTTTTATGATGAATAATTCATTTTTCTAAAAAACGGTTTTCATTGTGTTTTCCACACTTATTTTAAAGTTACTTTATTCTTATTATAGAAATTGAATTTGATAAAATAGATTATATATTTTTAATCATCATGTATAAATTTTATAATTATTCCAATTTCATTTTTTCTCATAATGAATAGTAAAAACAATAAAAATTTGTTACCACAGTTAGGGTAAAAATGATTTATCAGGAGGGGAGGGGTTAAACTAAGAGATAAGTGTAAAAATTCCACATAAAATTTCCTAAATATTATTTTATGAATATATTTAGACCTTATATTATCCTATCTACAATGTTTTGGCCATTTTAATCAACTTTCACATGAAATTAACTTTATATTATTTAAATATTTTAAGTAATTTCATGTGTGTCCTCTCCCTCACTTATAAATGGAAACCTCATATCCCCCCATAATCAAGAATTTTGATCCCTCTAGCTTAGAAAATACCTACCCCAATAAATGTCTATCTTACTTCCCTTTACCCATGGTATTATTCTAATACCAATGTTTTAAGGCTTAAGGTATAAGATAAAGTAGGTCTCTCTAAGAAAAGGTATAAATATGAACCACGCTCTTTCAATTTTAATTATTCTTCCACATTATATAAACCTATTATATACATTATAAAATGATAAATACAGTATCATAAATATACTAATATGTTATTATGATGATGAAACAACCATTTTCCACCTCTTTTCCATTAAATGGGAAATAAAAGTATCTCTTGTGTGTACGTGCAGACTGCCACCTCCACATAACAATATGATTCATTTTCCATAATTGTCTCAAATTTATAGATATAATGATGGATTTAATATATATATATTATATTTATGATATTATTATTTTTATTTATTGATAAAATAATATTAATCTTTCTTTTTTTTATTTTTTTAGAAAATGAAAACAACGTTCATGCATATGTATGGATTACCATCTCCATGAATAGTGTAATTCATTTTTTATCTCAAAATTTTATGGATGGTTATAAATATGTATATAATGAATATATATGATATTTATATCATGTTTATGATTAAATTACAAGGATCAAAACCACCTAAATGAAACATGGATGAAAAACAAAACAATTATCACCCGAAATAATGATTTTAATAAATAATTATTAATAAAAATGAAATAATATATTATAAGTAAATAATATATGATATTATAAGTATTAATATTGTTTTATTATATACTTATAATAAATTTAAATTTATTATAAAACAGGTTAGAGCGATTTTGAAGCAATTCATACTTGAGGTAAGGGTTTTATATTACAATCTCATTTTTACCAGGATTGTTTATGCTTAAATTTATGATGATGAAATTATATAATTTATCAATAAAAAATAACATTAATTTTATTATCCTATATTTATTTATATATATTACATGTTTTCATTTCATTTTTATCTCTCTAAGTACTCAAAAGTATGAAATATTTTTTAAGGAAAACTGACTTTGTTTCTCCATTCAGTTGAGATTATTTTTCTTCCATTACCATATTTTCTTTAATATGTTCTCAAGAATTTTTTAATATGATATTATGATTTATTAAATTCATTTTTAATCATGTTTTACTTTCTATAAATTTTTTTGAAAGGAATATTATTTTCATTATCTGAACGAGGTACCTTTTACCAAAGGTGTGAAGAAAATATTTGTTTGAACATATACCACCTGAAATTATTTTATTACCATCATGAATAATATTTTCTTTGATGCTTAATTTAAAATTGTACATGATTATTTTATAAATAAAATTTTTTCCTTAATATTTTGAATTTTTTTAGATTTTAAATAAGTGATTTCATAATGAAAAGGGAATTTTCCTCAAGAAATATTTTTGTTATCTTTTAAAGGATTTTTTCATCCATGATAACATCCTTTGATGCTACTTATGATTAATTGGGGATATTATCCTACTATACCATCTTTATTATTTCTCTGTATGGTTTAAGATTATGATGATGAAATATTGATTAATCCCATTTTTCTTTTGCGTGGGTTAATCTATAATGAAATAGTAAACGTTTTCATGAACTTATGACATACATATGAATGGATTATGATTATGTGATAGGTTTTTCCATTATATGAATGAAATGAATTGGGTAATGATTAATGTTTATGAGATCAAAGGGTACATGGGAGGTTATCCCAAGACTAAAAGAGGGTACACATGAGGTCATTCCAAGATCAAAGTAGGTACATAGGTGGTTAACCAAAGAATAACATGTTATGAATGTATTCGTGGGTAACCTTGATATAATAATATTATGATTATGATTATGACACACTTTATGAAATTATTTTATGATATTATCTTATTCCAATTTTATGCTCTCATGGAAAATGTTCTTTTATTCCTTTATGATTCATGTCTTATGAACTATCGATCTTTATTCTATGACTCATGATTATGATCTATGAATTACTAGGTATTATTTTCAAATGTTAATATCATGTTCTCATACCCTTATGCTTATTTTATGCTTAAAAATGATAATTTATTGATATATAACTTTTTTACCCTTACTGAGTATACGAGATCACCCATTATTACATTTCCTTTTACCTAGGATATAAATAAAGGGTTTAAGTATGATATGTATAAAAAGGGTGATAGTTGTGAAGAAATTTGTGGGAGATGATGTAGATATTTTATGTACAGGTTTTTTATGTATCTAAGTTTCAAAAAAAACTAAACCTTTTTAGTTCTATCATGGATCATAATGATATTAAATTAACATTCATATAATAAGATGTAATAATTATGTATTCAATTTTTGGGTCACCTCAATTGGTATTTAAAAAACTTTTAGTTGTTTTTATAAACTAGGATAAGGAAAATTTAGTGAGAATCATTAGGATAAGACTAAAAATAGGATACTATCCTATGTTATGGTAAAGAAAGGTGTGTGGTTTCCTTATTAATCATATCCCTATCTAGATATTGGAAATTTAATGTGGTTGTGGCACAAATTCACTTGGGGTTAATAAATATAAAAGGGGTATATTGGGTATTAACTCGATCATCATCAATGCACGATGAGTGGGCCTAATACTACACACCATGATATACACTCTTATGGGATATTACTAGTTCAATTAATATTTTATTTATGATAAGTTATGAAGTATTTGAATAGATTATGACCATGGATGACCTAGGTTAAACCTAAGGTGTCATATATTGAAATAAGGTTTCAAGATTAAGACATACAATGAATTATTTTCATGTTTATATGATCTCTCACTATGATTATTTTTACTCACACTATTATTTTTGGTTTTAGTCAATGGATCGAACCCGGAAGAATCATGTTAACACTAAATGTGATAGAAAATAAAATGATTCTCCTCCAGATCAACTAAATGTCATGGGAGATGGAATAAAAAATCTTGTTGTTATGATTACATGAATTTATGTATCTATGAATCATATGGAGCTTCCAAATGAGAAAAAGATTGAATAATGTACTATTGAGTCCTTTATAAAGAAACATCCTACTTCTTTTAGTGGGTATGAGGATCAAAAAATTTATGAAAATTGAATCAACTCCATTGAAAATGTATTTTACATTATATAGTTCTTAGAGAATGAAAAAGTTATTTTAGTTGTCTATAGTTTAGAAGGAAAATAAGATCAAAGGTGGACGCTTATAAAGAACACAAGGAAATAAGAAGAAATTGACTCTATAGTGTGGAATGAGTTTAGAAGGTTATTTTTTAATATGCAATTTACTGGTATTATTCATATTAAAATGGATAATTAATTCCAAGAGATAAAGTATAATGATGATGAATACATTAGTAACTATGAGGAAAATTTTATAAAACTTATGATGTACACTTTTTCTATTATCATCCAACCTAAAAGAAATATCTATCGATCATTCGGTGGCTAGAAACCAATTCTACAAAGGGTGTTATACATAAGAGACTTTTCAAAACCCCCTCCCTTAAAAGATACCATAATGAAAGAATAAAGATAATTACCCCCTAAGTCTATCCTCCAGTAGGTGTTGGGTTAGTGACATGCACCGAGGGTGTAAAAATATCTCACATAGGAGGTATTACCCTCTATAAATAAAATAGAATTGGGAGATAGGATAAAAAATACCCAATAAACTCCAATAGATAATATAAAATAAACCCATAATCATCCCAAAATTCATGTATAAAATAAACCAATACAAATAAAATTCTCGAATATAAATTACCATAGGATAATTCATATAGCAATGATCCAACAACAACTGCAACCCAAGATAGTAATGTATATATTTATCCCCAAGGTCCTCATAGAAACCTAAAAAATAGTTTATATATGTAGGTTAAGCATAATAGGTATAATCAGTAGGGACATAACCAAGGTCTAAAGTTTATATATGAAAATAGAATGCTAATTCACCAGTAAAAAAATAGCAGAACCAAAAATAATCTAAATAGGACAACTAACCAATCCTAGACACACCATGGATTGCTCACCAAATCACACATATAATATAACAATATAACATCAAGATCATAAAAAATCAAGGAACCTCGCTATTTATTACCCATTGATTTGCCTCTCTCACTCCCCAATGTTGAATTTCCTATGCTCCCATCCCTTCCATACATACCACATCACATCAAAACACATCACATATCACCTAAAGACACCTAGGAAATCTATGATGTAGGCTGGGACACATCCCTACCTACCCCACATTTTCAAGGTGTCTAGCATCTCATGCTAGCATAAAGAACCACCATATCACATCTCACCCAAATACCTGGGTCATCACATCACATCTCATCACATAACCAGGGTAGTAAGATATCATGAACATGAAGGACATCAAAACTGTGCCCTCCTACTACCACGCATTACCCCACCGTATATCATATCTCATCAAAAACACATCACATCACATATCACTAAAAAACATATTCCATCACAGTACATATCACCCAAAGACAATGGGGAAATCACTACTAAATGAATATTGGGGAAGAGGGGGTAGCCAACCATCCACTTCACCACCAACCTAGATTTTGGGGAAAACACCTAGAACCCATAACCTCTGAGCATTGGTAAGGTTATACAAATTGGTTGGGGGCGTGTATATAAATAACATAAAAATATATAGTATGTAAATAACACATAATACCCAACCTATGGTCTTACATTAACTACACTAGAACACACCACATTTCCACCACCACACTACACATCAACTATCACAACCTCTGCTACTACTATATACAACACCACACAACCACTGCACAATCCACACATAATTTCCCACTTTCAATTGCTGGCACCACCACTTTCACTCATTTATCCATTCTATTTCACATTAAACAACCCATTATTTCATTTACCTTATTTAACCCATTTACCACACATCAATTTACATCCCATATAATTAATTTACCAGCCTATTTACTTTTGTTTTAACATCAACATTTATTCCATTACTAACTAAGAAACTAACACAACCGCACCAAAACACCACACATCCAATATCTTTACCATGCTACATTTCCCAAGAAATATCACCATAGAAAGCACACATCGAATCCACCTCAAATAACAACCACACATCACCACCACCACACATCACACCACTTTGAAACTACCCACATCACACCTCATTCTAACCAACCACATCACAAACCACAACCACCGCACCACCGCATCACACAAAATCACAAACTATACCCCATGTATACAACATCACATAACTTCCACACACACATCTCACAACCCAGTTAGTCACCACCCCCATCACAATATCCTGAAACACATAGGGAAACATAACAAATCAACCATTCATAAAAGAAACAGAATATGGCTTCCATAATTTATTTAGGGGTTTTCATCACATTACTTCTTTAATTAGAATGGATATTATTACACAAACCATATTACATGGGAAACCATTTTATTAACAATATATATATTCATTAACCTTTTATTTAGGGTGATATCACACAACAACATAGTACATGTCTCAACACATATCATCTACAACACAAGAAAGGCTCCCAAAAAAAAAATACTATTTTCAATTTTGGAAACAAGCATGCGCAATATCATAAAAAAACATATATCAAAGTAGTAAAGCATGTGATATATACCCATAACCATAAATTATAGTTATTATAGTTAATTATATTTATTATGACAACCCTTACCATCCACCCAATGGAAAGAAAAATAATTCAATCCCCACACATAACACATAAAAAGGGAGAGAATGAGGATAACCTACCTCAAAGAATCTTTTTTGATCACACAGCACACCAAAAATAGAGAATAAATATCTTGCAAACCAAAACAACACATGAAAATATGGGATCAAACTATACCACATCAAAGTCTTATAAAAAAATCATCCTAAATCACCCCAAATCGAACCCATAATGCCATAGAAAATATCCAATAGAATAATAAGATAAAATAGCGGGGGAGAGGAAACAACTCACCACCAATTTTCAATGAAGAACCACCAGGAAACACATATCAACATTGAATTAGAGAGGATGTAATATCCTTTGAAAGCATCTAGGGTTCACCCAAAATAGAGAGGAAAAAAGATAAGGATGATAGGGTTAGTCTGAATGCTAACTCTGTAAATAGGTTGTAATTCACCTTATTTACAGTGTCAATTCTATATTCACGTAATAAATTCTGTAGGGTATATAGATTATAATCCATGAATTGTATTTAGTGTATGAATTTACCATATCTAAAACTTCCTCTGAAATTCATGGAACCTCAGCATCAATTTAACACACAACATGAATTCCCCTTTTACGACATGAATCCATTTCATAGATTCTTCCACCAATTCATACAAGATGTGAATTCAGCGACTGTACAAGATGATAATAACCAAATCAAATTGTGTAATATCCCAAGATTTTATGGCATGTATCTTTTATTAAAATTTAATCTCTTTGATATCAAAGGTTGCACACAACACTGAGCTTAAACGAACCACAATATATTATTAGATATTATTATTTTAACATGAATACTACCACCTATCCATTGGAATGGTGGGAATGAATTATATTAATAAAATTATGAAAATATAGTTTACAAATTTTTATAAAATTAACTAGAAATAAAAAATTAAAACCAATTAAACATAAAAGATGTGTTTTTATAAAAAACAATTTTTATGCCCATGATGACATTTTATCTTAATAAATTAAATTAATCAATATTAGTGAATTATATTAATGAAATTTATATTTTATATATTCATTAAAATGTTTTTAAATTCATCCTAAAATTTTAGTAGTCTTAAAATAAGAATAAACCCAATCTTAAGTATAAAAAGCTATATATTTCTAAAGGCAGTTTTTCTGCATTTTGATAGAGTGCCTATTTAAAATTTTAAATTTAAAAATTTTATAAGTTTTATTTGGAAAAAATAATTTTTGAAATCATAAAATAAAAATTATCTTAGAGTAAAATTTTGGCATTTTTCGGATATGTTTCATTTTTTGATGAATAGTGAAAACGACCAAAATTTTAATTAAAAATTAGTTTTTTATCTAATTTATTTATATAGTTAAATTATATTTTAAATTTGTTTTAAAGTATAATTATTTAAATTATACATTAATAAAAAAAATTTGGTCATTGTAATCAATTTCACATTGAAATTGGATATAAAAACATTTAAAATTTGGAACATTTCATTTTAAAAACCCACTTTTTTGTTGTGTCTGCAGAATTAATTTTAAATATAATTTTGAAAATTATTTGAATTTAATTTGGTAAAATAGATTCCATAATTTTAATAAAAAGTTCCAAATTAGGTTTTAAGGTCATTTTCATTTTTATATGTAAAAAATTTACCATGATAAAAAATTATTTACCACTGTTTCCGATGCTTTCGCCAGGGCGCGCGCGTCCGTCCGCTTGGGTGCGACAGGTGTGACTTTCTTGTGTTTCCCTGCATTCCCGCTTTCCAAAGGCGAGAATCATTCTCTCCTTATTCAGGGACATCTACTCCTTGATCGAAACCAGGATGATGGGATGTCGGTTCTTCCTTCCATGGATTCCTCCTCAGAACTCGTCACCTAGTCCGGGTCTCCCTCATAGATTTAATATGTTGTTCGTGAAACTCTTCCCAGTGCCATGTTTCCATGGACGTCGGTTAATTACACTGCTTCTGTCAGGACATTCCAAAGGGTCCGGTCAGGGTAGCAACCTTCAGTCGGGGGAGTAGTCACGTCGAGGCATCAGTAACGTGTCTAAACACTGGGGAAGTGGTGTGTCTGTCTTTTGTCCCTTATTATAGGGCTTCTCGAGGGCGTGGAAGCTCGAGGAATCCCACATTGAGTGCGAGGAATCATATTCCATAGGCATATATCTGAGTTTTTCCTCATCTTCCCATGTTTAACACAGGATATGCCGCAAGTTTAACATCCAACAGAGACGGATCGGCCTGATCAGAACACTAGCTGGAGTGGATCAGATTGAGGAATCCCCCTTGAAGGGATGCCGATATCGGGGTCAGCCCGTGGGAGGCTTCCTGGATGCTATGGACGGGAGTGGAGTGGCATGATATCACCGGGATGTGGCGGCCCGGGTGAGATTCAGGATGGATGATAGATGGATGAATGAAGTGGAGGGGGATGAAATGGAACCATCACAAGGGCGACATTGAAGCTGGTCTTGAGCCTCGAAGAGACCTCCTACGTATCCCCGTGGCAGGAAATCAAAGTCCGCGTAGTTCAGGATGGTGCTGGTGAACCGACGTGAAGGTGGACCTTGGCCCGATGGGTGTCGTCAACGAACCGACGTGGATGTGGACCTTGGTCTTATGGGTGTCGTCAGTGAACCGACGTGGATGTGGACCTTGGTCGGATGGTTGTCATCAGCGAACCGACGTGGATGTGGACCTCGGTCCGATGGTGTGGGGCTTACACACTAGGCTGCCCAGGTGTTGATGGACCAACTTGAATGAAGTCGGAATGACCAACGGGTGGTGGGCTTGAACCTCAGGAAGGCTTCCTACGTACCATGCCTTAACATGGATCAGATTCCTCAAAGTTGGAAGAAAATGGGGGCTTGGCACATCGAAAAGGAGACAGTCTGGGCCAATGATTTTTGGGCTTGAACCTCAGGGAGGATTCCTACGTACCATGCCTTGACACGGATAAAAGTCCTCGTAGTTCAAATGAGATGTGGAATATAGTTTAACGTCATGCGGGACAGGGGTGAACCGACATGAATGAGGTCGGAATGATCGGGTGATGGGCTTGAACCTCATGAAGGATTCCTATGTACCATGCCTTAACATGGATCAAAGTCCTCATAGTTTGGAAGGTGGTTTTTTCCAGCGAACCGACGTGGAGGTGAACCCGTGGGTCCATTGGTGGTGGGCTTGAATCTCAGGGAGGCTTCTTACATACCATGCCTTGACATGGATCAAAGTACTCGTAGTTCGGAAGGTGGTTTTCATCAGCGAATCGGCGTGGAGGTGAACCCTTGGGTCCATTGGTGGTGGGCTTGAACCTCAGGGAGGCTTCCTACGTACCATGCCTTGACATGGATCAAAGTCCCCGTAGTTCGAGAGAAAATGGTGGGTGTCGGCGAACCGACATGAAGAAAGGACCTTGGTCCAACGGGAGATGGGCTTGAACCTCAGGGAGGCTTCCTACGTACCGTGCCTTGACATGGATCAAAGTCCTCATAGTTTGGGTTAGTCATAATGGCTTGCCGTCAGACTCGAATGCAGTTTAATGTCATGATGGATGAGGGTGGAACCTGACGTGAAGAAATGACGGGCGGTGTGCTTGAACCTCATAGAGGATTCCTACATGCCATGCCTTAACATGGATCAACGACCTCGTAGTTCAAATGGATGTGTAGTTTAACGTCATGATGGACGAGGGCATACAGTTTAACATCTTGCTGGATGAGGGAATATAGTTTAACATCATGCTGGATGAGGGCATTTCCATGGTCGATGCTTACTCTAATCCCACGTGAGTCATGCTCGGTGTGAGAAACAAGAGGCAGCAGAGACCTGACGATCACGTCGCGAAGGGTGCGTCTGTGGGAAACGAAGAGGGGATTATGCGTTAGGCGGCCCATGGTGCTGGGACTTACTCCAGGATGGAGGCCCAAAGTGCGGAAAAGGGCAGCGGGAGAGGTATTTGGGACCAAGTATGGAAGGTGCCTCGTTCCCTATCGTGCCCTCCACTAGCCTTGGCAGTGGGGAAGTATCGAGGTGCACGGGTGCTACCTTCCTCAAGAGAGGCTAGGGGGTTTACACCAAGGTGGTTTCCCTTCTCCCATGGACATACGCTACTCTAAGAAGGAGGATATCATCCCCTGTGGAAGGGTGATTCCATTACCTTTGAGATGAGCGACGTAAATAATGTCCGAGCTGGGGGGACCCTGCGTGCGAGGCACGGGGTCAGGTCACAGTTTAACATCATGTGTTGAGGACGAGGTGCTTGGAAGTTTAACATCATGTAGATCAGACAAAGTGGGTTTACTCCACACCCCTAGGACTTACATGACTGGTACCCTCTGCCCCTTGGGGGAGGGAAGGTACCAGCAAGGCCATGGTCAAGGGGGGTCGCAGAGCGAACCATCGAGGGGTCCGCGTTATCGTGGCTATGCGAAGAAGCAATAGCCATTAGCGTGCCTATGTGAAGAAGCATTAGGCGAAGCAACGCTACGAGTGGTGTTGTCCATGGGACTTTGAAATCACATCGTGAAAACCTGGAGGGTCGCACGGGAAGAGGAATTTCCAAGAAAATGGGTGTGCTTCACGAAGTGGAGTTCCTTGGCCTTAGCATGGGTAGGGGTGTGAATGGGAGGTTCTTTGTGAAGTGGAATAGTGTTCGCGGAGCACGGCCTTGCGAAGCAGAGGTGCCTCGCGAAGCAAGGTGCTGTGAAGCAGTGTGCTTCGCGATCTACAACAACCCTGCCTTGGCATATGGATCACTTGTACAGGATGAGTGTTTCACGAAGCATAAATGCTCCATGGCTGCCCGGGTTCCCGTGGGAATCCCCTTCCTTCGCGAATTCCCTTAGGATTCGCGAAGGGCATCCATCTAAGAAGATAGGATCAAAAAAAGAGAAGGCGAAGGAATCTCGCGAAGCAAAAATACCTCGCGGAGCTCATGATTCCCGGGGTGAAGGGTGCTTCGCGATTCAGGAGTTGAGAAGCCGAAAGGTCAGATTGTACGTCCCCTAGACTCTGGGAGATCCCAGTATTTATAGGCAAGGGGCACCGTGAAGCAGAGCTCACACGACGGGAAGGGGCGGTGGTTTCTTCGTGGCAGGTCGCGAACGTCAACCAGGTTCGCGGAGCATTACCGTCTCAGGGGCTTCACGGCGGGCTTGCGAACGTTAGGGCGTTCGCGGAGCAGTACCGCCTCCTTTTCTTCGCGGCGGCCGCGTTGCTCGTGGGAGCTCCACATCGAAGCTTCACGAGGCAGCACGCAGGCTTCTTTTCCTTCTTCCCTTTGCGTCCAATATTTTGACGCCAAAAAATGCCCCCTTAGACTTGGAGCCACAAAGGGATCAAGGGTTGAAGTTTGAGGGAAAATCGCCAAAATTATCAGCCTTTTGCGATGCAAACTCGCGAAGAGGGCACGCAGGGCAGACAACGGCCATGCCGTCCGGATGCGCTGCGAAGCTCCACGCGGGTGGGATGCGCCGCGAAGCTCCGGGGTCACCGCCTATAAATAGGGGGACTGACCTCTCTTTTGTCCTCTCGTGAATTTTTTCCTTATGTTCTCTCGATTTCGCGAAGCTCTGAGTACTCCACATCTGCTCTCTGCGAATCGAGCTTCACGACGAACCATGAGTCTCTGACTCCGTGACTACGCCGAGTGAACTTCTGCTTGTAGGCCGAGGCCAGGATCCATGTCTTGGCTTTGTGCTTGAGCTTCGCGAGAGATCTTCACGAGCAAACTTCGTGGCCCGACCCGAATTTTTCCGAGTTTTGAAACTGAAATGGATCATCAAGAAGATGTGTTGGGGGTGCTCACAGATGCCACCCGGAGGGATGAGATGGCCAACTATCTGGGCCTTGGAGAGATGGTCCGAAGTCACTCAGACCATAAATATTTGATAGAACTGCTATCAGAGAGTCATAAGAACTATCCACAGTGCAAGAAGCTTCCCTTATATGGCTTTGGGATGAGGGATGATGTCTTCATTCCTGAGGCGAGTAGGGACGAACCAGCTTGCTGGTTCAGGAGCACGCCATGCCAGTGCTAGTGGTTTAGGGCGGCCGATGGTCATGCGTGGGAGGACTTCACACCCGTCAATGCTGACTGTCTCTACAACCATGTGAATAATATTGACGGGAAGCCACTGCAGCCGGAGAAATCCCTTCCTCTGTACCACACCATGCTGAAGGCGGCTTTGCAGGATTCGAAGAAGGGGTGGTCCGATGAGTGGGACCTGCACCAGGGCGGCAACTTCACCAACGACTGGGCATGGGCCTACTGGGTAGGCACCTCATGCGAGGAGTTTGGAGCCAATATAAGGAGAGTGGGTTTGTATGAGGCGGCATGGGCCTCCCAGTTCCACATTTACCAACCGAAATAGCTGATGTCGGAGCTGCTGAGCAGATGGTCGTCTAGGACCAACACTTTTCACCTGCACCATGGGGAGGTGGGAATCAATCAGTGGGATGTCCATTAGATTTCAGTGGTCCCAATCTTGGGGTCCATGTATGATGAGTTCCTCCTCGTCATGAGCGCGTGGGAGGATCCGGAGCAGATGCCGCGATTGGCGTCGACACTGATGGACCTGGTCCCCAGAGAGGACAAGGAGGCAGTGAGAGATGTCCACTTTAAGAAGTGGTTCGAGCGGTTCCTGAACTTCTCGGAGAATTGAGAGTTCCCTCCGAGGCCTCGAACTTGTCCGAAGGAGGCTCAACGGGGCAAGGAGCACTCATATTAGTGGATCTTGTAGGAAAACCAATGGAAGACTTGGGGTTTCAGTGTCAGCACTGAACAACAGCCGATAGTCAGGCTGGAGGCATTCATCGCGGCCCTTATCTGCGGTTGGATCCTACTAGTGAGGGATGCCAACATGGGGGTGCGGCCCCACTCATACATCATGGCGTCTATGCTGGCCATGGGACAGTGGGTGAATCTGGGGATTCCGATTCTTGCCAAGCTGTACAGGATGTTGCGGCATGTTAGCAAGCGCAAGAAGCCGCCAAGGATATGTGGGCCCTTTCACCTTCTGTATGGGTGGATTGCGGCACACATCAGGGGGATTTATGAGTATCCAAACCCTATCTCGCCACTAGGATCAAACTTCCGCCCCTCCATTCTGAATGCGTCTGGGAGATTCCCATTCAAACTAACCGTACCGATGGTGCTGAACCAGGTGTGGAGGGCAGATGAGTTCGACTTCCACCCGTTTCCATTGCTGACGGGGGTACTTACTAATGACGGGAAGGGAACATAAGAGCACCAAGCTTATCTCCTATTCTTTCGAGGCGTAGTTTTGGTGGAACGAGTGGATCATGAACTGCTCTGCGAACCATACACCCTGCATTGGTTTGTGAGGCAGTTCCGGTGCCTGCAGCAGATGACCCCATAGGTCTACTAGGAGGTGCATCATGAGAAGCACCCGTGTGTGATGAGGAATCTGCAGCTCATGTGCACATGAGAAGATGGGAAGATGTGAATTTCATTGCCTCCATCCACCGCCACATTCAGATTGGTGAGGGAGTATAGTGACCCAGCCTTTTCTTACATTACTATTACATCATTTCAAAGATAAACAACATAATAGTATTACACATAGAGGATCCATAGGTTTAGTGTCTTGGGCAAACTAGGATCATGCATCAAAAATACAACATCAACAATAAACATTTATTTAACTTCTTCTTCACTAGCTTCTTAGTGGCACTTGTCCTCTCCTTAGTACATGTAGCCACCTGAGGATATACATAAAAAGGGGTGAGCTAGAAGCCCAGTAAGAGGATAGATAAGAACAATACATCATGGGGTGAGCATAATCATAACATAGGCAAAAGATCATGATCACGAGAGGAGCATAACTAAAAGACTTGAAATGTGGCAATGCATAAAAATGAAACATCATGTCTTAGTGGTTAACTACCACACATACTTGTGAACAAAGATAACATCATGTTCACAAATCATTTCACATTTACTCATGAGATTCATCACTTTACCCAATGCATTGGAGCGCTATATAATTCCGGGTGCACCCGTCACATTTAAACATTCATATTGTGCTATATAATTCCGGGCGCACCCGTCACATCATAACATTATCATTATCATGATTTCCACATAGGAAACATATAAAACATGTACATAAATAACCCATGGAAAGGAATGGGTTTCATATCATAATAACACATTCATAATCTTTGGATTCCCAAAATAAATAGGGAACAACATACTTGATACAAGAACCATCAACCTTGAATGAGAGGTAAAAGGTGAGATCTTGAAAGAAGAGTTCTTTTGGAAAAAATTTTGATGGACATAAAAACTAGTGACAAACATGTATATCCCAGGAAGTAAAAGAAATGATGAACAAATGATCTTTGAGGAGTAACCATATCAAAAATGGAGTGAAAGAGGGAGAACCCGAAGGAAGAAAATTGGGTTCGAGATTTCCCCTTACCTTGTACCCGAATGCTTCCTTCTCTTTAATGTCCTGTATAATGACATTATATTCATTAATTAGAAATCCAGAACCATGTGTACATTAATAGGGTTCATTATGGTTTCATTATGTTATATTATGTTCCTTTGGATGACTTATAGAGTTTAAAAACATTGATCGAGGATGTTCGTTTTCATGGTTTTCTTGAGTGGTTCACTTGTATTATTAAATTGATGTTTGGGTAGATCATGGGTAAAAATCCAGAATTGATATTACATGTTATTTATGATATTAAATAATCTTGAATTATTTTATAATGAGTTATATTATATCCATGTGGACGAATCATTAGATAATATTTTAATGATGGTTATTTGGGTAAATTTGGGCGGTTTTTGGATCACAACGATCTTGTTTTAACATTTAACTTAGTAATAAGGCCATAGGTTATTTCCAGAACTTAAAATAGAACATAATACATATAAAATATTCTGGTTCAACCATAAAATGGTTTCATGACCAAATTGAAGGTAGAAATGGAGGAAGAGAACATGTCATTTTTGAAGGTGATAAATTTAACACCTCATGAACAACGTTCTCTTTAATAAAATAAATGGAAGAGGGAAAGGGTGTGGGGTGATATAATATAACATTAGAATCGTAATATTACAGTATATATATAATACTGGATTTACAGAACAATTTGGATGAATATAGGTAGGGAGAGATCAATAAAGGAACTTGAACTTGAAAGGAAATTAAAAGATAAGAGGGAGGAAAGTTACCTCTTGAATCCTTCACTTGAGAAACTCCTTAAGGGCCTAAGCTTGGTCTTTTGATGAGAACAGCAGCTTTTGGACGTGGGGGAGGGAATAGGGGAGATTATTGGGCAGAGCTTAGACAATTCTTGAAGCTTGAGAGGTGTGGTTTGGCAAGAGAAGGGGGAGGGCTTATTTATACATGAGGAGGGAGGTGTTTTTGGCATAAAATATTAAATAAAATAATATATCAAGAGTTAGACTTGTAATAGTAGTTTTTTGACATCCTAAATCATATATCAATATAATATAATTAGTTTTGAGGCTTTAACTCTTCTTTATAATTCTAATTCATTAATTTATTAAAAGGAATGTGAAAGAAAGAGAAAAAGACACTTTAAGAAATCACCTTTTGACTTTAGGCTTTGGAAAGTTCTTTTTAGGTTTGAGAATTGGATTTATTGTATTTCAAGGAAAAATTTATGAAATTTAAAATAATTTGGCCGAAACTAATGCTCCAGAATGTTTATGTCATCATTATATCATTAATGATGCAATTTAGTGTACACCGATTATGTGAAAAACTGTATTTTTTACTATTCACCCGAAAATTGAAGTATTTCAGAATAAACCCAAAAATTTACCCCTACCATTTTTTGATGTTTAGAATCCAAAAAAGATTTCAATTTTTAAAAAAATAATTTTCTAAATATTATTAATTTAATATTGAATTAAAATCATAATTTACTTAAAAAAACAGTTTTAAGATTAAAACTGATTTTATAGTTCTTTCAAAAATTACGTAGGGTATTATAAAATTATCTAAAAACTATTAGACATTGATTCAATAATTTATGAATACATTTTAGGGAATAAATATTCTTTTAAATTAATTAATTAATTAATTATTTATGACTTACAAATTACCAAAACATTTACTAAGGTCAAATCATCACTTTTTATGATGTCTAAATTTTATTTTATTATTCATAGGTAATGTTACTATTATTTAATATTCATAAGGGTCATATTACTATTCATAAGGGTAGGTTACTATTCATAAGGGTAGGTTACTATTCACCAAAAATTATTTTTGTTTCATTAGACTCCAAAAACTATCTTGAACACAACCGTGTATGTTGGATTTTTTTTTAAATTCCAAACATAGGGGTGAAAAAATTATGTTTAAAGGTCACTTATCACTTAGTAGTTCTTTATTTATTGTTTTTATGACATAAATATAAGAAGTGAATTTTCCATTGAAATACTTTGGGTTGTTACATTCTTCCCCCCTTAAGAAATTTCACCCCCGAAATTTCACTTTACACAAATAGATGAGGGTACTTCTCCTTCATTGCCTCTTCTAGTTCCCAAGTTGCTTCCTCAAACTTATGGTTCCTCCACAATACTTTGACAAGGTGGGTTGTCTTTTTGCGTATAACCTTATCACTTCGGTCCAAAATTTTTACCTACTGCTCCTCATAGGAGAGATCATCTTCCAGTTGTACCACCTCTGAGTTTAGTACATCTGAGGGGTATGGTATGTACTTCCTCAATAGTGATACGTGAAACACATCATAAACTTGAGCCATATTTGGTGGAAGTTCCAGACGATGGGCCACGGCTCCTATACGGTCAAGGATCTCAAAGGGTCCAATGTACCTTGGGCTTAGCTTCCCTTTCTTCTCGAATCTCATGACTCTCTTCCATGGATATATTCGAAGGAAGACTTTATCTCCAACGTCGAACTCCAAGTCCCTTCGACGGTTGTTATCATATCTCTTTTGCCGAATTTGAGCATCTTTGATGTGTTTCTGGATGACTTGAACCTTCTCTGTCATCTCTTGAACAAGATCGAGACCAAGTAGCTTTCATTCTCCAACTTCATCCCAACAGGTTGGAGTTCTACATCGCTTCCCATAAAGAGCTTCATACAGAGCCATCTGAATACTTGAGTGGAAGAAATTTTTATATGAGAACTCAACCAATGGAAGGTGCTGATCCCATCCACCTTTGAATTCTATAGAGCATGATCTTAGCATATCTTCGAGCGTCTAGATAGTCCTTTCAGACTGTCCATCATTTTGGGGGTGATAGGCCGTGCTGAAATTTAATTCAGTACTCAAAGCATGTTGAAGGCTCCTCCAGAATTTAGATGTGAACCTTGGATCACGATTAGAGACAATCGAGAGTGGAACACCGTGCAATCTCACTACTTCCTTCACATATATCCTTGCAAGTTGTTCAAGTGAGAAGTCTTTACAAATAGCGATAAAATGGGAAGTCTTGGTGAGTCGATCAACCACAACCCATATCGCATTATTTCCTCTTGACGTCTTCGGGAGACCCGTGACAAAGTCCATAGTAACATTTTCCCATTTCCATATGGGTATAGGAAATGACTGCATCATACCTTTGGACTTTTTTCGCTCAGCTTTAACTTGCTGACATACCAAGCACCTTGATATATATTCCGCAATCTCCTTCTTTATGTTATCCCACCAGAAGTGTTCTCGGAGATCACGGTACATCTTGGTACTCCCAGGATGGATAGAGAAAGTTGAGCTATGTGCATTATCCAATAGCTCCTTCTTTATCCCGGGTGATGAAGGCACACAAAGCCGCGTTCCAAACCGAATCACATCATCATCATCGATATGGAACTCTTGCAACTTCCCTTCCTTTACTGCATTCACCCTCTTTTGTATCTCCACATGATCCCTTTGTGCTTCCTTAATATTCTCTTGTATGGATGGTTGCACAATCATTTGGGCAAGGTAGGATGTATCCCCTACCCTTACGATTCCCAAATCCATCCTTTGCATATCCAAGAATATAGGGTCTTTCTCAATCCTCATCATGGATAGAGTAGCAGGTTCTTTTCTACTTAGAGCATCAGCTACCTTGTTCGCCTTTCTAGGATGATAGTGAATAGATCAATCGTAATCCTTGATTAGCTCTAACCATCTCCTTTGACGCATGTTGAGCTCCTTTTGTGTGAATATATACTTTAGGCTCTTGTGGTCGGTGTATATGTCACACTTCTCACCATAAAGGTAGTGCCTCCAGATTTTCAAGGCAAAAATCACGGCTTCCAACTCTAGATCATGCGTCAGGTAGTTCTACTCATGTATCTTCAACTGTCGTGAGGCGTAGGCTATCACATTATCATTTTGCATGAGTACACAACCCAAGCCTTTCATTGAAGCATCACTGTATATCACAAAACTTTCTACACTTTTCGGTAGTGTGAGTACAGGTGCAGTGATCAGCCGTCTCTTTAGCTCCTTGAAGCTTCCCTCACATTCTTCCGTCCATACATACTTTACCCCTTTCCTTGTTAACTTAGTTAGAGGGCTTGACAATCGTGAGAAGATTCTCACAAAACGTCGATAGTACCCAGCTAATCCAAGAAAACTACGGATTTATGTGACACTAGAGGTCCTGGGCCATTCTTCAATCGCCTTTGTCTTTGAAGGGTCCAAAGAAATTCCCTCTCTTGTGATCACATGTCCCAAGAACGTGACTTGATTCATCCAAAAGTCACACTTTCTGAACTTGGCATACAACTTCTCATTTCTCAATGTCGCCAACACAAGTCTTAGATGTTCTTCATGTTCCTCCTTTCTCTTGGAGTAGATGATAATATCATCGATAAACACTACCAAAAATTTGTCGAGGTAATGCCTAATGACTCTATTCATCAAATCCATGAAGATTTCAGGGGCATTAGTAAGTCCGAAGGGCATCACCAAAAACTCATAATGCCCATACCTTGTACGAAAGGCAGTCTTCTGAATATCTTCCTTCTTCACCTTTACCTGATGATATCCAGAACGAAGATCCACCTTTGAGAAGTATTGAGCTCCTCTAAACTGATCGAACAAGTCATCAATCCTTGGGAGATGATACTTTTTCTTTATGGTGATCTTGTTGAGTTCCCGATAATCGATACACAACTGCATGGTACCATCCTTCTTCTTCACAAAGAGCACTGGCGCACCCCAAGGAGATGCAATATGGAGTATGAATCCTTTTTCTAGATGCTCTTGCAGCTGCTTCTTTAACTCCTCCAGTTTGATAGGATCCATCCTATAGGGGCACTTCAAGATAGGAGTAGCTCCAGGTATGAGTTCAATCGAGAACTCTACCTCACGATCCGAGGGAATTTCGGGTAACTCTTTGGGAAATACATCGTCGTATTCCCTTATGATGGGCATTTCCTCAAGGTTGAAACTTTCCTTTGACTCAAACATTTGGTCGAGGTATGCTTCTTCATAGGGAATCATCACCCACACCATTGAAGGATTTTTAAAAGGATATTCATGATCTTCCTTGCATTTGTAGAGGACCATGGGATGGTTCGGAATATGAAAATATATTTCCTTTTCCCGACAGTTGATATGTGCTCTATATAATGAGAGCCAATCCATTACCATTATAGCGTCGAATTCCACCAAGGGAAGTATTACAAGATTTTCCGGAAGAATATTCCCACATACGTCAACAGGAGAAGATTCAAACACTTGGGTTGAAATTATTGCACCACTTGGTGTTTTTACAGATATCTCTACTTCAAGGTTTCAAGGCTTCGATTCTATAGTTCTAGCAAACTTGTAAGATATAAAGGAATGCGTAGAACCAGAATCAAATAAGACTTTTTCCATTCTTGAGTGAATAAGAAGTGTACCTTGTACGACTTCATTATCATGATCCACCTCCACAGTAGTGATGACATAAGCCTTCCCTTGATCCTTTGGCTTTGGTGGTTGCTGGCGCTGATTACCCTCAAGAGTTCAAGGTTTAGTGCACTAGTTTGAATATTACCCTAGCTCCCTACAGTTATAGCATTGAACCACGAGTGGTTCTCTCCTTTCATTGGCTACATTATCCTTCATTTTCATGTATTTTCGACACTCGTGAGCTTGGTGTCCTTCCTTCCCACACTTAAAGAATTTCGCCGTACCTTTGAGGCAGTTCCCATGGTGCAACTTCCCACATTTTTGGCATGTGGGTCGTTGTGTTTTCTTCCCATCTTTATCACTAGATCCACTAGCTTGAAACTCCATATTTCTTTTCTTATCACCATAGACATGGGACCATTCTCCAAACTCCATCTCCACTTTGAGAGCACACCGAACAACTTCTTCATAACTCCCAAAGTCTCGAATTGCAAGAGCCTTTCGAAGATGTGGTTTTAACCCACTAAAGAATCTATCAATTTTGCTATCATTGTTGATAAAAAAACACGAAGCATACCTTGCAAGCCTTGTGAAATTTTCTTCATAGGTTGTGACTGATTCTCCTTCTTTTTGCTTGAGCTCTATGAATTCTCTCTCCATATTCGTGCGAAGAGTTCTTGGGAAGTACTTATTAAGAAACATTATCTTAAAGTCTTCCCATTAAATCTCTTCAATTTCCTCCCTTGGCTTGGTGTTCTTAATCAAATCCCACCATTGATCAGCTTCTCTATCTAGACGATAAATGGCTAGAGTCACCTTCTCCGTCTCGGAACAGTGAAGAACAGAAAATATCTTCTCCATGGAGTTGACCCACTGTTCCTCAACTAGTGGACCGGAAGATCCACAAAACGTCGGTGGTCGTTGCCGCATAAAACATTCGATAGCTAGTTTCTCCCTCTTTGTTGAAGGAGGACATTCCCCATTATTATGGTTATTATTCATAACCCGAGATAATTGGGTAAGAATCGCCATGATGTTTTGAACTCCACCTCCAAAATCATTGGGGATGTCGTTCGGGCAATCATTTCATTGGCCCTATAACGACCCATACTTTACATACATTGTTAATACTTCAAAATTGAAGCACACTTATTACAACATATGACAAAACCACAAAGGACCGTATAGGTATAGTGTCTTTAGAAACTGGGAAACATAAACAACTGGTTCATAAATCTTCTACAGTGTCTCCCATTTATTTCATCATATACAGGGTCCCTTTTAGCATATTATACTTAATATCCATCTTCCTGACCTGGGGAAAAGAAAACATACAAAAAAGGGTGAGCTCAAATGCTCAGCAAGGTCAAATAAAGGAAATAAAAATCATATCATATTTTTTTGAATATCCTAACCTGCAAAAGAGATCATAATTTCTTAACATGGAATAAATCATAGAAGTGAAAATGAGATCCCCATAATCATAACATAAAACTTGAAACTTTGTGGCATGCACACATAATCATGGAAAATCATTTCTTGTTAGTCATGACTCATTTCCAAGACTATCTTAGCAGACAAAGTCCATTTCTGAACCGAGTTCACTCCTCGTTTCAGTCCTGTATCACTGAACCGAAATAACCTTCCGTTCCAGCCATGTCTATCTCATGAGATATAAATCTTTACCCAATGCATTGGAGGGAGATATAGGTCCCACCCATCTTATAATGAATCCTTTCTTATGTGTGCCACATAATCATAAATCATACATCATCGCATGACACATGTAACAAAAATGGGATTCTTGAAACATCATGACATCATAAAACAAATCATATAAGGTAAATGACTTAATAAAAAAAATTCCCTCACAACATAATCAAATCAATGTAATAATAGGGATAAAAAAAGAACCCTATATTATCTTAGATGGAAAATAATTTTGATAAAACATTTGAACTCCATTCTTGAGGAAAATATCCTTTCTTCTTCAAAAACACTTTTCTTTTCTTAACATGTCATACAATTATAAACTAAAAGAAGTTGATTAAAAATAAACTTGAAAACTTATAAATGAATATTCTTGGAAATAATTTTTTAAAAATCCATTCTTGCCGTATAAGTTAAAAAAACATTCTTCTTGTACTTTTTTCGGAAAAGTCAAAAAGTACCTCGTACGAAAAACGACAAAATATTCCTTTCATATCTTTTACTAAAAACTCACCGAAGGGTAAAATTGGATTTAAACAATTGTACGTGGATGGAAATAATATTACATATTGAGGAAAAATGGATGTGGATGATAAAATACACCCCAGTAAATACCAAAGTATAAAAAATCTTGGATAAAAATGAGATTGTGATATTTCCCTTACCTTAGGTCCGATTTGCTTTGTACGTGTCCGAAGCTCCTCTTCTTTGAAATGCCTCTTTGAATCCTCCACTTAGGGAACTATGATTGGTCTTTGAAGAAGACCAGGACCTCTAGGATTATTCTAGGGAAGTGGAGAAGGTATTTTAGCAGGGTTTGGATGAGCTTGAGTGCTCAAATTGGTGTGAGGAGGAGGGGGAGGAGGTGCCCTTTTATAAGGGAGGAGAGGGGCACCTTAGGAATATCTCAAAATATTATTTTATATTAAAGTCAAAATCAGTTTATAATGGTTCCAAAGGGTCTTATTTCGAAGATAAAGTGGGGATGGGTCTAAATCCTATCAACAAATAGGATTTAGACAAGTTTAGGTTATTATTGTAACCTTATCAATTAGATTTAACTCTAAGTTAAATAATTTAACTTTTACCGTGACTTTTTGTTTTCTTACACTATATGGTTAATACACTTACTATAACATTCCAAAAGAACCCCAAGTTGTCTATTATTAATATATATATCATTATCTAAGTAATTTGGCCGAACCTTATATTTTTAGGAATAAAATAAAAATTAATAATATAATATTTGATTTAAAAACTATTTTGTGTCAATTTTGACACTATTTGATATATGATTTTTGTGAAAGTCATAACAGAATTATATGTTCGAACCAAGTTGATTAAATTAACACTAATATATCATAGTAACCTAGAAATTTAGTGGAATTCATAAAAAGTCTCAAATTACATTTATTTGAGCATTTATAACATCAATTATGTTAACATTTCCTTAAAAGGGTAATTACTGCATCATCGTTGTGTCATAAATAAATTAATTTATTTAAAGTCTAAAAATTATAAATAAAATATAATTATGTAGGAAATATATTTAGCTTTCTAATTAATATTTATAGTCGAATTTATCTTATGTATAACCCCATATTAAAAATGTTTTAGTTATTAAACTTTGATTTTAACTATTTTAACTATTCATTAAATAAAATAATATTAAATGTCATAATCTAATCCAAGTGGACCTAAATGGTCATATTATATTCATAAGGTTGTTTTTGGTCGAATTACACTTATCCAATATAATTAGGACATGTGTTAGGGTAATAGTAATATCATATTTACCCTTAGTTACCCTATTTACTATTAACCGTGGTAAAAAAATTAAAAAGTTAATATTCACCAAAAAATTATTTTTATCTCATTGAACCACATTTTAATTACTGATATCAACCGTGTCTGTCGGATTTTCGAAATTCCATTCACAGAAGCGGTAAAATTAAGTTTTATGCAAAATTCAGTTTTTAACCTACCACTTAGTGGTTTCACTATTCATCAAAAATTGAAAGTTTTTAGAAAAATACCAAAATTTCACCCTAGGCTAATTTCGATATTCCGAATCCAAAAATGAAGTCCATTTTGAAAAATAAAATTTATAAAATTTCATAAAGTGTTATTACTATTCATAACGGCTAGTTTTAATAATATTTTAATAGCATATCGATGTTTAGTGAAACTCGGTATTGCGTACGATGCAAGCTATCGAGGAAGGTCACGATTTCGTGTAAAACAGGGCAAGAAAGTGTTGTGTAGAAAAAGATTCCTTTGATGATTTATATAACATAAAAGTCTCGGGTGTTACAGGCCCTCGCAAGAGTTGTTGGCCTGATTTCTCCTGGTTCCCACCATTTTCTAAAATAGAAAAGGTTAGAACAAAACATAAGTAAAAAATTCATGAATAACTTATTCATTTAAACAATTATACCAAAAAAATAACATATGGGATCCCTAGGTAAATATCCTTTTGTTCATATTTGTACTTTGTCTCATGTTGTAGGTTTTCTCTAGGGTTCACTAATCCTAATCCCCAAATTAACTAAACCTTTCCTCTGATACCAACTATAGCGATCCTTCCTTTTCTTACATTACTATTACATCATTTCAAAGATAAACAACATAATAGTATTACACATAGAGGATCCATAGGTTTAGTGTCTTGGGAAAACTAGGATCATGCATGAAAAATACAACATCAACCATAAACATTTATTTAACTTCTTCTTCACTAGATTCTTAGTGGCACTTGTCCTCTCCTTAGTACATGTAGCCACCTGAGGATATACATCAAAAGGGGTGAGATAGAAGCCTAGTAAGAGGATAGATAAGAAAAATACATCATGGGGTGAGTATAATCATAACATAGGCAAAAGATCATGATCATGAGAGGAGCATAAGTAAAAGACTTGAAATGTGGCAATGCATAAAAATGAAACATCATGTCTTAGTGGTTAACTACCACACATACCTGTGAACAAATCTAGCATCATATTCACACATCATTTCACATTTACTAATGAGATTCATCACTTTACCCAATGCATTGGAGCTCTATATAATTCTGGGCGCACCCGTCACATTTAAACATTCATATTGCGCTATATAATTCCGGGCGCACCCGTCACATCATAACATTATCATTATCATGCTTGCAACATAGGACACATATCAAACATGTACATAAATAACCCATGGAAAGTAATTGGTTTCATTTCATAATAACACATTCATAAGCTTTGGATTTCCAAAAGAAAGAGGGAACAACATACTTGATACAAGAACCATCAACCTTGAATGAGAGGTAAAAGGTGAGATCTTGAAAGAAGAGTTCTTTTGGAAAACATTTTGATGGACATAAAAACCAGTGACAAACATTTATATCCCAGAAAAGTAAAGGAAATGATGAAAAAATGATCTTTGAGGAGTAACCATATCAAAAATGGAGTGAAAGAGGGAGAACCCGAAGGAAGAAAATTGGGTTCGAGATTTCCCCTTACCTTGTACCCGAATGCTTCCTTCTCTTTAATGTCCTGTATAATGAAATTATATTCACTAATTAGAAATCCAGAACCATGTGTACATTAATAGGGTTCATTATGGTTTCATTATGTTATATTATGTTCCTTTGGATGACTTATAGAGTTTAAAAACATTGATCGAGGATGTTCGTTTTCATGGTTTTCTTGAGTGGTTCACTTGTATTTTGAAATTGATGTTTGTGTAGATCATGGGTAAACATCCAGAACTGATATTACATGTTATTTATGATATTAAAAAAGTTTGAATGATTTTATAATGAGTTATATTATATCCATGTGGACGAATCATTAGATAAGATTTTAATGATGGTTATTTGGTTAAATTTGGGCGGTTTTTGGATGACAACGATCTTGTTTTAAAATTTAACTTAGTAATAAGGCCATAGGTTATTTCCAGAAATTAAAATAGAAAATAATACATATAAAATATTCTGGTTCAACCATAAAATGGTTTCATGACCAGCTTGAAAGTAGAAATGGAAGAAGAGAACATGTCGTTTTTGAAGGTGATAAATTTAACACCTCATGAACAACGTTCTCTTTAATAAAATAAATGGAAGAGGGAAAGGGTGTGGGGTGATATAATATAACATTAGAAAAATAATATTACATTATATATATAATACTATATTTACAGAACAATTTGGATGAAGATAGGTAGGGAGAGATCAATAAAGAAACTTGAACTTGAAAGGAAATTAAAGGAGAAGAGGGAGGAAAATTACCTCTTGAATCCTTCACTTGAGAACCTCCTTAAGGGCCTAAGCTTGGTCTTTTGATGAGACCAGTAGCTTTTGGACGTGGGGGAGGTGCTAGGGGAGATGATTGGGTAGAGATTAGACAATGCTTGAAGCTTGAGAGGTGTGGTTTGGCAAGAGAAGGGGGAGGGCTTATTTATACATGAGGAGGGAGGTGTTTTTGGCATAAAATATTAAATAAAATAATATATCAAGAGTTAGACTTCTAATAGTAGTTTTTTGACATCCTAAATCATATATCAATATAATATAATTCTTTTTTGGCTTTAAATCTTATTTATAATTCGAATTCATTAATTTATTAAAAGGAAAGTGAAAGAAAGAGAAAAAGACACTTTAAGAAATCACCTTTTGACTTTAGGATTTGGAAAGTTCTTTTTAGGTTTGAGAATTGGATTTATTGTATTTCAAGGAAAAATTTATGAAATTTAAAATAATTTGGCCGAAAATAATGCTCTATAATGTTTATGTCATCATTACATCATTAATGATGCAATTTAGTGTACACTGATTATGCGAAAAACTGTATTTTTTTACTATTCACCCGAAAATTGAAGTATTTCAGAATAAACCCAAAAATTTACCCCTACCATTTTTCGACATGTAGAATCCAAAAAAGATGTCCATTTTTTAAAAAATAATTTTTTAAATATTATTAATTTATTATTTAATTAAAATCATAATTTACTTAAAAAACAGTTTTAAGATTAAAACTGATTTTATAGTTCATTCAAAAATTACGTAGGGTCTTATAAAATTATCTAAAAACTATTATAAATTGATTAAATAATTTATGAATACATTTTATGGAATAAATATTCTTTTAAATTAATTAATTAATTAATTATTTATGACTTACAAATTACCAAAACATTTACTAAGGTCAAATCATCACTTTCTATGATGTCTAAATTTTATTTTATTATTCATAGGTAATGTTACTCTTATTTACTATTCATAAGGGTCATATTACTATTCATAAGGGTAGGTTACTATTCATAAGGTTAGGTTACTATTAACCAAAAATTATTTTTGTTTCATTAGACTCCAAAAACTATCTTGAACACAACCGTGTATGTTGGATTTTTTTAAAATTCCAAACATAGAGGTGACAAAATTATGTTTAAAGGTCACTTATCACTTATTAGTTCTTTATTTAGTGTTTTTATGACATAAATATAAGAAGTGAATTTTCCATTGAAATACTCTGGGTTGTTACAGGGAGTATGGCATCAGCTGGGAGGCTGCTTATCCGGGGGAGATGCTGAGGCAGCCAACCATTCGGGTTGGTGACGACGGGCCTCCCCTATCCCGAGGTCGGGGTCGGAGGGTAGCAAGGGCCTCTCGCGGTGGCAGGGTTACCATGGCAGCGAGACCTGCACCGGCCGAGGGTGTGGCAAGTAGCGGCGGATCCGGTGATTCCAGAAGAGCAGGTCCATCCGGTGGGGCGACCGCCGTGGGGATTCCACAGGATATCCGCTCAGGCTCTAGGGAAGCGGCTGCGTCATATCGACATGCCAGAGGATGTCGTCTTCCCGGAGGCCTGGGACATTTGGGATGTCAACTGGAAACACCTCAGTCTGCCCGAGATGTGAGAACTCTTGGACTGTCGTGGGATGGTTCCGCCAGGTATAGGCCCAGTCTGCACTAGTTTCACTGGGTCTCCGGTGGAGGCGGAGCAATATTTGGTTGAGATGGAGGACTACGTTCACTCTAGTGGTGTTCCACGCCCAATGACAGATCGGGTAAGGGTACTGCTGGATCAAACGGTTCCGCCACATCTGTCAGCCGCCGATCTAAGGGAGCGCTTCCCCCTGCTGGAAGAATCAAAGGAATCCTCTCGGGAGGATGAGGCTAGCGGAGGGAGCTCATTGGAGGAGGGTGAAGTCGGAGATCAAGACTCAGATTCTGATGATTTCACAGAGGCTCTCGAGGTAGCATTCCGAGCTTCTTTCCTCATGGTATGTTCTCAGGCCATCATGGATTTCTTAACAATGTTTGAACCATGCAGGAGGAACTTGTACACAGGCCTCGCTCTCACCCCTTGGTGGGTGATGATGCAAGACCTTCAGAACCCGCGCCTACGGCTACATCCATTTCTGCATCTGGTGGGGCTAGAGAACCTGAGGTGGCTCCTCCAGAATCTCCAAACTTTCCAATAGTATACAGAGGGCCACACCTTGGGGTCCCGCCAACATCGACTCAAGAACAACACCAGGAGTTCGATCTCCGTAAGTTTCCTCTATTGGATTCATTGCTGTCATATGTAGATTGTTCCAACTAACGTTTATGTCCCTCTCTATCGTACAGTTCTCTGACTGGCATGAGCTACTGCGGAAAGGCTGGTCGGGATGTCTGGTGGCATCCCTCCTAGGGGCATGCCAGTGATGGTGGAGATAGTACCCCCATCTCCTCGAGCTGCAGCACACACTATCATTGGTGGGACCACCATCAGGGTCGTGCCCGAGGTTATTGAGGTGGAGTCCGATGATGAGGATCAATCGGGTGACCCAAGTCCCATCACGCCTGCTCCGGTGCCAGATGTCGCACTAGATTCAACGTTAGATGCAGATCCTGCTAAGGACTTCTTGCGGGTGTATCCTGCATACGAGCCTGCCAATCGTGCAGATTGGGATGAAACAACCTCTAATGAAGAAGATAGCAGCATAGTCCGTTGCCGATCGTGGAAGCTAATCATGCGCTTCATCAATGACACCCCCAAGCACTATGGCTGAACAAAATGGACAGACTTCGCTCATGGATGCGTGAACTATGCGCTGGGGGAGTGGATTCCCAATGTCCTCATGCGCTCATCCGAGATCTCATGGCTGAGAAGATCCGGGAGTATGATCACGGGCTCAGCGTGGGCTGGCAGCGGAGGAAGGCGACAAACATCAAGAAGCTCCAGGAGGCTGAAAGTGAGTTCCAACAGCTACATGCCTGGGCAGATGAGTACTCAGCCTCTCTTAATACAAAATATGAGCTGATATCATGGTTGAAGGCCTAGCTGGTAGAGGTAGAAGATCATATGAGGTAGGCTTTTGGAAAGATGGCTGTCATTCAGGCTGGCATAGAGAGGGCCAGGGCCAAGGCTGACGAACTGCGCCCCGCCACTGCTGAGGAGGAGCAGGAGCTGAGTCAGCGGCAGCAATTCCTGGACTCCACAAGTCTAAGGGTGGTGGAGCTGCAATGCTCTTTTGACGGGGTCAATCTGTCCATGGGGGGAGTCAACCCCCAGGTACTGTAACAATTAAAAACCTTTTAATGGTACTTTCGTGCATCATATTTCTTCTCTCTTTGAATGTCGTAGCATGAAATATTTCCACTATTTTCATCAGTTCATTACATCCCTACAATGTTTGCGGGACGTCCGACGACAATTCCCTAAGCTCACATGGGTCAGGCCCGATTTGAGAAACAAGAGATAGTTGCCTCATCTTCCCACCCAACATAGGAGTGGAAACCAGGATTCAAACATCTGGGGTTTGGATAACTAGTCCATATTTCCGAAAGATGGGAGAGACCTAGCCTGAGAAGGAAGTTCTCAAAACAACCGAATTTCCATTTCTTCAGTGTGCTCTTATGCACGAATGGTGCAACGACAGGGGTGCTGAAATCGGTCCGAACAGATGGAAATGGGAAGTGTGAATAATGATACCCAAGATTCGGAACACTGTGGGGATGGTGTGACAATAAAGGACAAACATTAACCGTGGCGGAGAAACGGTATCCTTACTGCATTAGCCTGAAATGGGGACAACAAATGAGGGTCGATCTTTGACCATGTTAGAAACACGAGACCATGTCACAAATGTTGCCGATCAATCCTTCGGGACGTTGGCCCAAGACAGTAGATAGACCCTCGGTCGAGCATCCATACTGTTAGGGAGTCCTTCCAAACATGACCAGTCTTCCGGAACGTTGGCCCAAGACGGTAGGTGAGTCGATGTGGCACGAGACTAGGCCGTTAGGGGGTCCCTTCAGACATGAAAGGGGATGAGGGTCCGAATAAGGGGCACGAAAAGCATGGAATATGGAGTGATGGTTTGTTCGAACATAATCCAACACTCATGTAATTACACCACCGTAGTGGGAGTACGCCAGATTGGCGCATCAGTTTGATAATGGATCATTCCTTCTTTGGGACAGGGCCTCTCTGGAGAGGGGGTCTGTCACTTCCCAATGGGATCTTGGGGCATCCTGAACTTGTTCAGGGTAGAGTCATAGTTACATGGTCCTCTACGAGGGGTCCGGCTAGGGGGCCAGAAAGGGGAAGAATAGGATTAATGATTCCTATGGGCTGGACCCTAGGAAAAATACTAGGGTGTCTCTATGTATCCCATGAGGGTGGGAATCAATCCACACGTAGTTCTGAAAGTGCAGTGTAGTCATAGACCAAAATTGGCAGGTGAAATCCTCTCTGGAAGAGGCTCTGGTGCATCCCATGATTAACACATGGCATCCTAAACTTGATCAGGGTAGAACCGTAGTTTAGTGTCATGCGTTGAGGACATATGGACTCCTGTAGTTTAACATCATACGATAGGATGTGGAGTGAAAGAGAAGAGCCCAGGGAGCATATGGTGTGGTATTTATGAAACCGACGTGAATGAGGACTTGGAGTCCAAATCACACAATGTATCCCCGAAGGAAACTCTCCAGGTCGAGGGAACAAGAGTGGGGATTAGGCTGGGCCTAAAGTAGAGTGGTTGGGCGTTCCTACATACCCCATGAGGATAAGAATCAAGCCATAACTAGTTCTGAGGGGACGATGAGAAGCCTGGCCGTGTTGGTACACATCCTACCAAAACTACTAAGCCCACGTGAGTCATGCTCGATGTGGGAAACAAGAAGTAGTGGTTGGAATTTCCTGACACAGAAAGGGGCAGGTTAGGGTGAAGGGAAGCTTGGTGAATACCATCCCCATAATACTATCGTGACCACATGGCACACCTAGATGCACGAAGAGATAGAGCCGAGTATGTTGGAATTCCACTTGAACATGAGGAAGTGGAAATGTGTGAATCATGACACTCGAGATTTGGATCACAATGATGGTGACGTGATGATAGAGGATAACTATTAACCATGGCAGAAACACAGTATCCATATCGCGTTAGCCTATAACGGGGACATACAAATGAGGGTCGACCGTTGACCATGTTCGAAACACGGGACCATGTCGCAAATGTCGTCAGAGATATTTAGGGACGTTGGCCCGAAATGATAGGAGATCCCTTAGGCCCAACATCCATGGAGAGCCCTTAAGCCTAGAATCCATGTCGTCTGAGGGTCCTTTTGGATGTGGAAGAGTATGAGGATCCAAATAGAGAGCTCACGAAGCTTGGTCATGGGACGAGGGGAATGTCCCCATGAAAATCCCACACTTCGGGCTCTTTTCCAAAATGCATCTGAATATGACAATGAGACATATCAGATAGAAGGATCATAGTCCTTTCCCATAGGGAGATCTTAGTTTAGGGTTATAGAATTCGGACCACGGGTGGGAGGAAACACAGGAGGCACACAGTGGAGTAACTCAAACACCTGGCATGAATGGGAACCGGGGGTTCCGACCACCTTGTGCTTCTCGGAAAGTTTTAGGTTGAGGGAACGAATATGAGAGTTGGGATAGGCCCATGGGGAAGTGCCTGGGATCTCCTACGTATCTCATAAGTATGAGAATAAATCCTCACGTAGTTCTTGAAGATGGCACGGTAAGGTACCAGTGCCAGGAAAAAGGGTAGTGCGGGCATGACCCTTGCACTAAAAGAAGCGGAATTTGATAAATCTTGTTTGTCTTTTAAGGTGAGTTGTTTTTTTTGTGAAGCAACAGGTCTAGGGTAGCAAGCCCTGGTGTCACCACAAGAATCAAGCCCTGATAGGCATTGACAAATGGCATGGAACGTGACCAATACCCAACATGATGTCCTCTACAACGATGTCATCACAATGCAGTTCCGTTTTTCATCCTGTGGCCAGGATGATAATGTCACAGTTTAGGGTTGTGTGATAGGACCAAGCATGCATTTTAACGTCATGCAACATAGACATAGAAGAGGTGATTCTAGGTGGGGAATGTGTATGGTGTCATGTGACATAACCGACGTGAATGGGGACATGATCCCTCATCACACCATACACAGTCCCGAGAGAGGAACCTCAGGCCGAGGGGCCCACATAGAGGTGAGAGGTGAAGGGGGAGAGATTAGCTCCCAAATGAGCTGGACCCAAAGAATTTCGGGCGGTCCTATGTATCCCATGAGGATGGGACTCAAGCTGAATGTAGTTCTAAGGAGATCTTATTTTATGGTATTAGAGCTCAGATCGTGGGTGCCCCAAAGGACACCGTGTTGCAGATTTGTCCCCCTGATATGAAAAGGTGCACTGAGGGTTAGCTCTAAGAGTGTCAAAATTCTACCTGGACACGGTGGGGTGGAACATAATGTGAATCATGTGACCAACATTCTAGGCCGGTAAGGGTTGGCGTGATGACAAAGGATTACTGCTGACCATGTTTGCAACACAGCATCTTGTCACATTAGCCTGAAATGGGAAAAAACAAATGAGTATCGACCACTGACCATGTTCGAAACACAGGATTTGTATCAATTTGTTGTCTGAAACCCTCGGGGGCGTTGGCCCATAACGGTAGGAGAGCCCTTGGGCGTTGTATCAAAGACGTTCTTGGGGATCCCTCTGGGTGTGAAAGATGATGAAATCCCGAATGAAGGGGAACATGAAGTCTGAAAAGTAGGTGCGGACGTGTCCGAGTAGAATCCGACATTCCAGGTAACTTTAAACCTGAGTACCCTTAGGCATACCGGTGAACCATCGACAAGGGTCGACGAAGTGACTTATGAGAGGTAGACCAAGGGGCCAAGGTGGGACGAAGATTTTCAAGAGATGTGGCTGGACCCGAAGCTTAAACATTCGGGTGGTCCTACATATACCATAAGGATGGGAATCAAGCCACACGTAGTTCTAGAAGATACCCAGAGGCCAGGATACCCTCACGGGGATGTGTACGATGCGGTGAGTAGCCTAGCGTGAATGTGGACATAATCCCTCACCGCACCACACAGTCTTGTAAGAAAGAACCTGGGCCTAGGGGCCTGATAGCTAGGTTTTGGTTAGGAAGGCCTGGCCTACTCGCAATTTAACGTCTTTCGGTGAGGACGATGGTTGGGGAATAGGAATCCCTAGACAGAGGAGGTGTATGGTACAGTGAACAAACCGACGTGAATGTGGTCATAATCCCTCATCACACCATACACTCCGAGTAAGAACCTAGGATAGGGCCTGAGAAGGCCAAGGGGCCTAAGGGCAGGCCTCGGTGAGGGAGGCCTGAGGCTGGGCCTCGGTCAGGATGGCCTGATTAACTTGTAGTTTAACGTCTTGCAGCAAGGACAGTGGTCGTGGGCCTGGAAAGGCCAAGGGGCTTGAGGGTTGGCCTCGGTGAGGGAGGCCTGAGGCTGGGCCTTGGTCAGGACAACCTGACTAACATGAAGTTTAACGTATTGCAGAAAGGATGGGGGTCGTGGGCCCGGAAAGGCCAAGGGGCCTGAGGTTAGACATCGGTTAGGGAGGCCTGACCAATTTTCAGTTTAACGTCTTGGAATGATGATGGGGAAAGAGATAACTATATCTCATCTGGGGATGTGTACGACATGGAAAGTAACTCGATGTGAAAGAGGATGCAATCCTACACCACACCATACATCCCTTATAAGAGAATCGGGGTCGTGGGCCTGACCGCTGGAACCACCCGGAGGGATGTTTATCGCTTCGGGATGGGGCAGAATGAATCACTGCACTCGATGTTTGGGACATCTTGGGGTAGACCCTAAGATCCAGGACACTGTTGACCATGTTTTAAACACATCATCCCTATGGTTACCTGATATGGGAGAAAAAAATGAGCGTCGACCGTTGACAAAATTCGAAACGCGGGACTTGTATCGGATCATTTCTCGGAAACCCTCGGGGGCGTTGGCCCGTATCAGTAGGAGAGCCCTAGGGAGTGGTATCCAGGCCGTTCTTGGGGGTCCCTATGGGTGAGGAAAGTGATGGAATCCCAGTCAAGGAGTGGGTGGAGCATAACTGTATCCATCCACGAAAGAGGCGAACAACTCCAGAGGGGCCGTGAAGCCGGGTCGAGGCTTGATCAACGTGAGTTGGGGAAAAAGTGTGCATTCTTCCATATGTCTTGACCCAAGGGGATGATTTTGGATTTTGGGCTGGGCCAATAGACGAAATTTTTGGGCGTTCCTACGTATCCCATTAGGATGGGAATCAAGCCATACATAGTTCTTGAAGGCCATGCAGTTTAACATCATGCAGTGAGGACGTGGGAGGATAGAAGAACGAGAGTGGGCACATGGTGCGACCCTTATAATCCTTGTATGAGTGGGGATAAGAAAGCCTACCCCTCATCATGCAAGGATCCTCCGAGGAAACTATACCCAGGGGGGACAGTGAAAGAGAAGAGCTCGGGGATGGGCTCAAGACAAGGCATCCAAGCGTTCCTACGTATCCCATTAGGATGAGAATCAAGCCATACACAGTTCTTGAAGTGCAATTTAATGTCGTGCTGAACGATAAATGAATCTCATTTGGGGATATGTACGGTACGGCAGGTAACCCGACGTGAATGAGGATGTATCACACACCACACCATATGATCCCATAAGAGAGTCTGATTCGATGAAGGCCAAGGGGCCTGAGGCCGAGCCTCAGTCAGGGAGACCTGACTGGCTTTCATTTTAATGTCTTGCAGTAAGGATGGGGGTGAGGGGCCCAAAGAGGCCAAGGGGCCTGAGGATCAACCTCAGTCAGGAAGGCCTGACCGGCTTGCAGTTTAACGTCTTACAGTAAGGACGGGGGACAGGGGCCCGAAGAGGCCAAGGGGCCTGAGGCTAAGCCTCGGTCAGGAAGGCCTAAATGACTTGTAGTTTAACGTCTTACAGTAAGGATGGGGGCCAGGGGACCGAAGAGGACAAGGGGCCTGAGGCTAAGCCTTGGTCAGGAAGGCCTGACTGGCTTGCAGTTTAACATCTTACAGTAAGGACGGGGGTCAGGGGCCTGAAGGGGCCAAGGGGCCTGAGGCTAAGCCTCAGTCAGGAAGTCCTGACTGGCTTGTAGTTTAATGTCTTACAGTAAGGACAGGGGATATCTTAGTTTAAGGTCATAGAGCTCATACCATTTTGCAGTTTATCATCTTGCAGGACGATATCACAATTTCAATGTCATGCAGGATGGTGGTGCAGTTTAAGGTCATGCGGGACCGTAACGTGCTGTTTAGGGTCATGCGGGACCATACAGTTTAAGGTTGTGCAGGACCATAGGGCTTAGGCAAAGTACTGCTTGAGGAAATCGGCGTTGGTGGGAGGAGTTATGCGCTCACCATTCGTGGTCACCAATGAGTATGCTCCATTGGGGTAAACCTTATGGATTACATAAGGTCCTTCCCATTTGGGCTCTAGCTTGGGCAGTTTCCTACCGGGAATCATTGGCGCTCGAAGGGCCGACACTAGGTCTCCCTTCATAAAAGAGCGAAGTTGAACCTTCTTGTTGAAGGCTCTGGCTATCTTATTCTGATGCCTTTTCAGATTGTGAAGGGCACGAAGCCTGTTCTCGTCCAGTGCTTCTAATTCATCTAGACAGATTTTGGCCACCTTATCTGGCACCTTCTGGTCAAAGACTGCAGTGCATAACGATGGCAGCTGGATCTCAATGGGTAGAACAGCCTCAACCCCATACACCAGGGAATATGGGGTCACCTGAGTGGAATTGTGAGTCATCATCCAATAAGCCCATAGGGCGTTGTGAATCTTGTCCGACCAAATTTTCTTGTTCTGACCAACCATTTTTTGCAGAATGTTAGAGAGGGTTTCATTGAATGCCTTGATCTTTCCATTTTCCTCTGAATGATAACAAGAGGTATGGTTCGAACGGATATTGTACATGGTGTACAATTTATTCAGCTCGACTGCTCAGAAGTTGGTGTCGTTATCGGTGAGGATAGTGTGAGGGACCCCAAACCGGTGGATGATATTGGAGCTCACAAAGTCAATGATGGAACGGGCCTTGACCTCTTTGAGTGGAACTGCCTCTTCCCACTTGGAGAAGAAATCTGTAGCAGTTAGGATGAACCTACACTGGCGAGCTGTCGCTGGTGGGTATGGTCCCACGACATCGAGTCCCCACACCGTGAATAGCCAAGAATACTTGGTGGAGTGGAGAGGCTCCGACGGCCGGTGCAGGAAGTTGGTATGAACTTGGCATGTGTGGCATCTCTTGGAAAACTCGATACAATCATGTATCATAGAGGGACAGAAGAACCCCAACCTCCGGATTTGATGGGACAACTTTGGCCCATCTTGGTGGGCACCATAGGAACCGGCGTGAACCTATTGCATAACCTGATAAATCTCAACTCCTTGAATGTAATGGAGGAGAACACCATCGAATCTCCGCTTATAGAGGATCTTCTCAAGAATGGGACCGCTCTGGAGGGTAAATTGTATCATGTGGCATCGGATTCACTCGCGCTCGGCCCGGTCATCCGGGAGGCAACCATTTTAGAGATACTCGACAAAAGGTGCCCTCCAGTCAGGAGTAGCCTCAACCACTGTGTCTGACGGACCTGAGACCCCTGACGTAGAATGTCCGGCGGTAAGATGACTTACCCGCAGGCCGTCATTTTCCTCTGGGGTGATAGGAGAAATGACTCTCCAGTGTGCCACATGTATGATCAAATCATCTTTCTCAGGTTCTGCAAGCGATGCAGCTAAGCCATCCAAAGCATCTTCTCGACCGTTCTGTGACCGAGGGACATGGGTAACCTCTGGTCGAGAAGAGAACTAGGCCATTAGACAGAGGGTGCACTCCAGCAATGGTACAAGCTCCGGCTTCCTGACGACATATTTTCCATTGACCTACTTGATTACCAACTCCGAATCTCCTTTCACATGTAGATGGGGTACATCGATCTAGAGGGACAACTCGAGGCCGGTGATGAGAGCCTGGTACTCTGCCTCGTTGTTGGTGCAGCCTTCTAACAACAGGAATGAGTATGGAAGGATGAATTTCACTGGGGTGATGAAGACGATACCCAGACCCACTCTTTTGAGATTAGGATCATTGAGCCTCCTACCGGTGGAGCTCCGGGAGGCACCTTCGAAGTGCATTTACCAACATGAGACAGTATGATCGACTGAGAGGATCACCTCATTAGAAAAATCCAGGTCCAGGGATTGATCCGTGGAGGTTGGATGGGCAGCTAAAAAGTCTACCAATTCCTGTCCCTTGATGGCCTTCTAATGCACGAACCTGATGTCAAACTGCTGGAGGATCACCTCCCACCATGCTAGTCGGCCAGTCAATATGGGGCGGTTCAGGATGTACTTCAGTGGGTCTACCTGAGATACCAACTGTACCTCATGGTGCTGAAGGTAATGCCACAACTTCTGTATGGAAAACATGAGCGCAAGACAGCTCTTTTCGATAGGGGAGTATATAATCTCCGTATCAAGAAGCATGCGACTGAGATAGTAGAGACTGTTCTCCATACCCTCATTGTTCTTCTAGGCGAGAAGTGCACCGAGGGACCATTCCAGGGTGGTCACATAAAGAACCAACGACTTTACGGAGATGGGTGGCATCAAAACTGGAGGTTGGAGTAGATACTTCTTGATTTCCTCAAAGGCGGTCTAACACTCTTCATCCCACTCATAGGCAGCGCCTTTCTTCATGATCCAAGAAAAGGGCTTACATTTTCTGGACAGATTTGCAATGAATTGGCATATATAGGCTAAGTGGCCTTGGAGACCTCTAAGTTCCTGAATATTGCTCGGGGGAGGCATTTGGCTGATGGACTTGATATTCTCTGGGTTGATCTCAATGCCCCGATATCTAACAACAAATCCAAGGAACTTCCCGGAGGTGACCCCGAAGGCACAATTTAACGGGTTCATCTTCAGGTAGAGGGAACGGACGAAACTGAACACTTTTTCAAGGTCTTTAAGATGGTCCTGGAACTGACGCGATTTGACCACTAGATCATCCATGTAGCATTCCACCAGTGTCCCGAGAATCGGCCTGAATATGCGATGCATGTCCCGCTGATAAGTGGCACCTGCATTTTTTAGGCTGAAGGGCATAACCTAGTAACAAAAAGTAACTTGGGGAGCCCTGAAGGCAGTGGACTCCTCGTCCTCGGGGGCCATCTGGATCTGGTTGTACCCGGAATACCCATCCATGAAATAGAGGGCTTGGAACCCGGCTGTGGCATCAATCAATAACTCGGTCACCGGGAGGGGAAAATAATCCTTTGGGTAGTGGCGATTGAGATCGCAGAAGTCAATGCAGACTCTGATCTACCCATTCTTCTTCTTGACTGGCATAATTTTGGCAAGCCACATGGGGTACTGGACTTCCTTGACAAAGCTGGATTTGATAAGCTTGTCAACTTCGGCCTCAACCATGGCACTGTGAGAAGGGTGCATCTTTCTGGTAGGCTTCTTAAACCCATGATGGTTTGACGGGAGGCCTAGGCGGTGAACGACTACATGAGTATCTAGTCTTGGCATCTCGCCGTAACTCCAGGAAAACACATCACGGTGTTGTTTGAGAAAGTCTACGTACCACTGCTGCTCCTCAGGGGACATGGCTACACTGATCAATGTGGGTTTCGTATCTGCCTCGCTACCAAGGTTCACCTGTACTAGTTCATCAACTGTGGTAGAGACGCCTTCCTCAAAGGCGGGGGGAGCATCCTCCAGATCTTCCTCTCCACCCGTGGAGGGATTTCCCACAAAGGGAGATACTTCTGAGTTATCAAACCCTGATGGGAAGCTGGTGCTGGCTTGGGCGGTGGTGGTCATCATATCATGAGACCCATGCACCGTTGAGACCATAGCAATGAAGGCATTCGATCCTATCCCATCTGGACTTCGGCCTAAGGGGCCACGTTTGATGATATCAAAGTAGTGGTGACACATCAGCCTGAGTCGGTTGATTCTAGCCCGGTATAAGAGACACTTATGATGTACTGCCATTTTCATAAGCCTGAAATTCCGATACCACACAGAGGTAGGAGGTTCCGCGATCACCTGAGCCTGGTTGGTGTAGGTGAATGAGGTGATTTTTTGCCGTCGCTTGGACATGGGAACATGCCTTCCTTTCATACCTGAAACAACAAAACATTGCCCAATGTCAGGGGTTTTGGCCTTTATTCGACGTATTGGGAAGATGTACGCGTCATCCAGGCCTGCCCAGGGATCGCTTGTGACCAGAGCGGGTTCATCCTCACTTGCTAGGATTTTCTTATCCTTTCTCTTGTAATAGTCGGCGTCCAGATAGCGGGATTCTCAAGAGGCGAAATGAGATGCGTCTCCTTGGAGCACGCCTACTCAACCATTGAGGGAGTATTTGAGGCATTGGTGATACGACGAAGGGACCGTTGCCTGTAGATGGAGCCATGGCATACCCATCAATGCATTGTAGGCGGTGTCTTGGGAGACAACCATGAACTCGGTGCTGGAAATTAGGCCACCGAACTAGGTCTTTAGGTGGATCTTGTCGACTGGGGATTGCTCGGTCCTATTGTATCCCTGGATTCTGAGGTCAGAGGGAGTTAAATCATCTACAGACAGACCCATCTTTCACAGCGTCTGAGTCGGGATTAGGTTGATCCTAGAACCCATGTCAACGAGGAAGCGGTGGACTTCCACGCCATTGAACTAGACAATGACGTACAGTTGGAAAATATGCCCATGAATGAGAGGGTCTTCATCTTCACCAGAGAAAGAGATAACTGCCTGGAATTTTGCGTTCTCAATTACGTCAACGTGGAAGGATTCTGCATCTGGTACCTCCGTCTTAAACTGAAGGGGGCTCCTTAGGGCCTCGGAAAGTGATTTGTGCATTTCAAACGATAGGTGAAGCACCTCAAGGATAGAAAGCCTTTCTAGAATGCTATCCAGGTGCTTCAGGACATCATACTTTCGTGCCAAACGCGAGCCTCTGCTTACAGGAGGTCGTTCTGCAGTTGGAGGCATAGCGGGTCCTTCCGGTTGAACCGGTGGCTGGCTAGTACTGGGTACATCCCGCTGCTTACTAGTTGAAGCCTGGAGAGTAGCCGCCGGATTAGGATCAAACAACGGAGATTGGCCTGCAGCCGGGCAAGACTGACCATGATACAGATGAGGCAGCTCTGCCTGATCTAGTAGCATAAACGGTGTTGGAGGTAGATCTGAGGGCATCAGATGAGGTTGCGCATGCTGAGCTCTGCGCTGAGCCTACTGTCTGGTTTCATTAGCATGCACGACCTAACTGAAATCACCCGTTGACGTTCCTCAACGACTTGTGTAGTTGCGGTTCTACAGATGTTGACATCAGCTGAGGACATTGGGGAGCTTCGCCTGGCGTTCCCCCTCGCTAGGAGTCATATAGGGCTTTACCAGCTCCACGGTATTAACCGAAGCATACCCCTGGCTTTCGATTGAAGAATAATCCACCACCAGGCGGATTTTGGGAGGAATCCCCATTTCAGGGGGCATAAAGTTGCCAAGGGTGCTGGATGACAATGACAGTGGTGGAGCATGTTTCTTCTTCTTACGCCGTCGCTGCTTGCCCTTTTGGGAAGAGGTCGACTGTGATGACGATGCAGAGGTACTGGCTACTTCCTCCGAAGTCTCCAGCTGATTTAGGCATGCCCAAATGATACCATGGGCACGGGCGATAGTTTTTCGAGCCATCCAGTTGTCGTATTTCTGGGACCCATGGATGTGAACCTATTTCCACTCACCTTCACTGTCGCTACCGATCTCTGACCTTACGAAGACACCCACTACTTGTGTCAGGGCTGGGCCCAACCTGACTATGTTGTTGTCGGCCTGGTCTTGAATCCAGTCTTTAAACACATATCATTTCTTGAGGGTGTGCCCCAGAATATGATGATAGGGACATTAGTTGGGGTGATTGGTGAGATTCGCCTCTGCCGGCCTTCTACACTCGGGTAAGCGCACAATCCCTTGCTCTAGGGCACTTCGAAAGTAGCCAAGGACCTAATTCTCGTTGAACGAGTAAGTCTGATGCCTTATTTCCGGGTAGGGGGCCCTGGGATCCTGGCCCTGACGAGGGGCCGTAGGGGCCTGCCGAGGAGGCGGTGCCTGATTGTCTCACCTAGGTGGTGGTGGTGCATTGCACAGGGGAACCTGTCGATTCTGAGGTGGTCGCTGCTGGGCAGGATCCTGCGCTTGAGGTGGAGGGCCTCTGTGGGGTTGCGGGGCTGGTGCCGCTGGAAGTAATTCTAGCTGCCTGGGGGATTCTATCAAGGCCACCACGGTGGGTTGGGCTCTATCAGCCCTCCTCGCTGGGATCACAAGGGGTAGCAGACGTGCCTGACTAGCCTGTTGCAGAGCTTCCTCGAGGTGCTGAGCCTTATCTGAGAAATCTCGGAACCCTCCAGGGTAGTTCTGGGTGATCAGGGAAGGAACCAGCTCCATTTTAACATTCTCTACACACATCGTCAGTAATTTCTCTTGAGTCAGTGGCATGTTGAGGGAGTATGTAAGTCCCTTCCACCAGGAGATGAAGTCCGCGACTCGCTCATCAGGCCTTTGTTTTCACTTGAAGAGGTCTGCGATGCTGGTCTTTCGCGTGGTGGAGCTGAACTAGTATAGGAACTGCCAATGGAGATCCTCCCAGCCGGTCACCGATCTGATAGGGAGCTGGCTGTACCAGACGAATGTCGGGCCCTCTAATGTCTGCATGAAACATCAAAGCTTGGCGGCTTCTTGCTGGGCTGGGGTCCCCAGCATGGGGCCACACCTGGAAGAAAAGTGGGACAAGTGCTGCGGCGGGTCCCCTGTCCCGTTGAAGGGAGAGAAAGTGGGGTTCCCGAAACCCAGGGGTGTGGGCATATCATCCACCCATGCGGGATATGGCTTGCCATCCGGTGGGACTGCCACCTGCCACGTTTCCAATGCTTCGAGGCGGGCGATGAGTGCCACTATAAGATCATCCAGGTGGGGGTCCCTGTCTTGACGGGGATTCCTAATCACAAGTGTGTTTCTGGGTTCTTCGACACGGTTGATGGCTTCAGCAGCTCATGGAGCAACTTGCGGAACGACCTGTGGGGTGGCTGGGGGAACCCGGGCTGGATTCCTCAGATTACCTCGCCGTTCAGGAGAGTTTGGCGAGACATATCGCGCCCTATTTCCATGAGTTCCGGCTTCTGCCCTGTCTGCGGAAGTAGCATGATCAGGGTTTCCCAGAGGCATATCGTCGGGGGGAAATTGTTCCTGCCCCTGCTGCCCCGGCTTGGGATTACCATAGTCGGGTTGCCGCTCTGCTGCGTGCTCGGCCATGAGTTCGTCGACTAGCCTCTTCTGCTCATCGAGCTGCTGGCGTAATGTGGCCTTTTCGCGGTCTTCGTCCGTCTTCTACACTGAGGTGGACGGGTCAGAGTGCTTGACAGTTCTGATGTTCTCCTTACACTTACCAGAATTTCGACTGAGTACCAGTGACTCGGTGGGTATAGGGAGGCCTAGAAGGTTTTTTTTGCTGATGGGTAACCCTACCTGATGGGTCCAGTTGTGGTGGTACAACCTCAGGGGGTAAGTATACATCGAGGAACTCCAGCTCGTCCTCCTTTTCCACTACGTCATCCATGTGGACCGCGACCCCTCTTGGGGGCATGTCCTCAATGTCGCATAACGAATCGGGCTGCCTTTGGATAGGACTGAAAAGGAGGGAAGCATACTCTCCCCAGCCACAGACTTGCACATGGGGGTAGATTCCCTGATGATTCTGAGTACTTTGTGACTCTGACCGCATTTCCATTGAAGGGTGATCTGGTGTCCTAGTGAATCAGGGCGCTGGGCCACAGGGAGTGCGACCAAATCGATCAGGCGATATTGCTCACCGATTTCCTCAAAGTGATCTCGGATCCTGGGGTACACTACCCGCTCATAACAAAGGCATAAGTGCGTCTCCCATAGGGTTTGGCGGAAGCACCCTACTTCCTCTGGGGTAAGGGATTCCGGCGCGCAAAAGTTTGGCACTGCCGTCAGCCAGAACTTCTCCGGGAAGTGATCCTCTATGAGAATGTTCTAGAAGATCCTGGGATTGGATTCAGGGTCTGGCCCCATATTTCCCCACTCATCAACCGGGGGAAGCTGAGGGACCGGTAGCGGTACTAAAGCGGACCAATGGGACAGTAAACTGGGCGGTAGAGAATACGGCGAATGAGCTGACTGGACGCCGAATTCCGGGTCATCCTCTGAAGAGTGAGGTGACCTGACCACAATGTCACGATATGACGGGCTGATAGCCACAACTTTTGGTATAGTAATTGCAATCACCGGTGATGGTTCACACCATTCCTCTACATCCATTGGTCCCCAAAATAGCTCTCTGTGATCTCTGGTAGAGGTAGAGGGCGCTTCTGGTGACGACGGTGGTGATTGCACGGTTGGAACCTACGGTATTTCAACAATTTCCTCCTCCTGGATGTACTTGCAGAGAGAGGCGGGAATCTGGTGGACATCACATTCTGGAAGAATGAGACTGACGCGCCTTGTTCCTGCCCCAGTCCTTGACACGGAGGAGCGGGGAGAAGGTTCCATCGCTGATTCGCATTCTACTTCAGCATCTGAGAAGCAGGATGGTTTGACCTCCACTTGGGCCTTCCCAGGACTCTTCTTGTGGCGGCGGCGACCCGCTCTCCTGCCCCTAGATGGCTCTTCAGGACACGGTTGATTCTCGACATGTAGTCTCGGAGCGGCGCTGGCACCATGGCGGAGAGGACTCCCGCTTGAGACAGCCGGGGTGAGAGGGGAACTAGGGAAAATGTTGAAGGGTACATGGGGAGGACCTATATGGACATCAACCATGTGGGCGGAACCTCTGTTGGAACTGGAAGGAGAATGGGTAGGACCTCCATGCTTGGTGTGGGTGGAGCGAGGCTGACCTTCACCCCTCAAGTTGCCGAGGCGAGGAGGACCTTCGCCAGTTGCAGAGAGGACGTAGGGAGGATCCCCACGCTGGACAGGGACCATATGGGCAATACATTCACATCGACGGTCGGGGAAAGGAGGATGGAATCCGTTCCCTGTGTGGTGGGCGCGGGAGAGGCTTCCACGCCGAGTATCACTACCGTGAGGCAGGTCTTCATTCAGGATGGGGGTAGCACAAGGCATACCTCCATGACGAGATTCAGAGTGGGGAAGGCCCATGCTCTGTGGAATGGTGGTACGGGGAGGCCACCTGTACAGGCTGACATCACCGTGAATTGGTTCGTGGCAATCACCACTCATGCTTGTGACCCTGAGAGCCATCCCAACCTGCCCATGGGGCGGTTGGGGCCTCAGTCCTAGTCAGTTGAAGGAGTTCCCCTGCTCAGTGTACGAAGGGACTCCTTAATGTATGCCGTCAGTGGCTCGGTCCACAGTAGATATTGATGTCGACGCCCCTTGATGGGCTTCCTCAGCTTGGGCCTGACGCTGGCATCAGGTCAGATGAGTTGGCACAGGTGGTGCAGGGGCATAGCCTACCTGCTCCTCCGGTAAAGTCGGACGGCAGCGCTGACGCGGCCGAATGGGGGCCCTTGCCTGGAGCCCTTGGATTGGGACTCTGACCGGGCTGAGTCGGACATCACCCGCCTCATCAGCGTAAGGCGAGGAGTCATCGAGGCATTCCGAGGACAGGCTCCCGAAACGATTGAACGTTGGGGTGGGGAGTAGTGGCTCCCTGGTGGCCTATGAGGGCGGCGTTGACGGCGGGGCCTGGATGCCTCTAGGTCCAGGCGGGCCATATCCCGAGTTGGGATGACCCCTTCCTCCTCGTACCTACATACAAGGTTGTTGATCACCCTTCGTTGGATGATCTCTAATGGGGAGAGGGGACGTGGGCGTCCCGTATTCACTGATGTAGAGGCCGTCGTGACGATAGTGGAGCCACACGAAGAGGATGTGCTGGTGTTTCCCCCGCCCCTGCATAGGCGAGCGGGCGGTGTTCGTGTCTCCATAGCAGCAACCTGGTTTCTGAGAAGCTGGGAGGTTAACTCATTATCACTGCGAGGAAAAATATCGACAACCAGTGCCCCAACGTCATTCCGTCTTTCATAGTCGGTGAGAGGAATCCATGCCAACACATTGCAGAATGGAATGCCCCATGTTCTACTGCCCCAACTTCCGATGAGTTTCACGCCAGGCCCGCTATTTTCTTAGCGGGACTCGGCGCCAGATATCTGGATTAGGTGACACGTCAATCTACTGATGTCTTGAACGCTACTAATCTCCATATTGAGGAGAATAATTTCACGTCGGGTTCACCATTTCTATTTCCGACGCTTTCTCCAGGGCGCGCGCATCCGTGTGATTGGGTGCGATAGGCGTGGCTTTCTTGTGTTGCCCCACATTCCCGCTTTCCAAAGGCGGGCGAAATTCGCTCCTTATTTAGGGACGTCTGCTCCTTGATTGATACCAGGATGATGGGATGTCAGTTCTTCCTTCCATGGATTCCTCCTCAGAACTCATCACCTAGTCCGGGTCTCCCTCATAGATTTAATACATTGTTCGTGAAACTCTTCCTAGTGCCATGTTTCCATGGACGCCGGTTAATTACACTGCTTCTATTAAGACATTCCAAAGGGTCCGGTCAGGGCAGTAACGTTTAGTCGGGGGAGTAGTCAGGTCGAGTCATCAGTAACATGTCTGAACACTGGGGAAGTGGTGTGTCTGTCTTTTCTCCCTTATTATAGGGATTCTCGAGGGCATGGAAGCCCAAGGAATCCCAAATCAAGCATGAGGAATCATATTCCATAGGCATGTATCTGAGGTTTTCCTCAGCTTCCCATGTTTAACACAGGGTATGCCGCAAGTTTAATGTCCAGCGGAGACGGATCGTCCTGATCAGAACACTAGCTGGAGTGGATCAGATTGAGGAATCCCCCTTGAAGGGATGCCGATATCGGGGTCAGCCCGTGGGTGGCTTCCCGGATGCTGTGGAGGGGAGTGGAGTGGCATGATCTCACCGGGATGTGGTGGCCCGGGTGAGATTCAGGATGGATGATAGATAGATGAATGAAGTGGAGGGGGATGAAATGGAACCATCACAAGGGAAACAATGAAGCTAGTCTTAAGCCTCGAAGAGACCTCCTATGTATCCCCGTGGTAGAGAATCAAAGTCCGCGTAGTTCGGGATGGTGCCGGTGAACCGACGTGAAGGTGGACCTTGGCCCGGTGGGTGTCATCAGCAAACTGACGTGGATGTGGAACTTGGTCCGATGGGTGTCGTCAGCGAACCGAAGTGGATGTGGACCTTGGTCTGATGGTTTTCGTCAGCGAACCGACATGGATGTGGACCTTGGTCCGATGGTGTGGGGCTTACACACTAGGCTTCCTAGGTGTTGATGGACCAACTTGAATGAAGTCGGAATGGCCAATGGGTGGTGGTCTTGAACCACAGGAAGGCTTCCTACATACCATGCCGTAACATGGATCAGAGTCCTCGTAGTTGGAAGAAAATGGGGTCTTGGAACACCGACAAAGAGATAGTCTGGGCCAATGATTGTTGGTTTTGAACCTCAGGAAGGATTTCTATGTACTATGCCTTGACACAGATCAATGTCCTTGTAGTTCAAATGAGGTGTGGAATATAGTTTAACGTCATGCGGGACGGGGGTGAACCGATGTGAATGAGGTCGAAACGACCGGGTGATGGGCTTGAACCTCATGAAGGCTTCCTACGTACCATGCCTTGACATGGATCAAAGTACTCGTAGTTCAGAAGGTGGTTTTCTTCAGCAAACCGACGTGGAGGTGAACCCGTGGGTCCATTGGTGGTGGGATTTAACCTCAGGGAGGCTTCCTATGTACCATGCCTTGACATGGATCAAAGTACTCGTAGTTAGAAAGGTGGTTTTCGTCAGCGAACCGACGTAGAGGTGAACCTGTGGGTCCATTGGTGGTAAGCTTGAACCTCATGGAGGCTTCTTACGTACCATGCCTTGACATGGATCAAAGTCCTCGTAGTTCGAGAGAAAATAATGGGTGTCGGTGAACCGACGTGAAGAAAGGACCTTGGTCCGACGAGAGATGGTCTTGAACCTCAGGGAGGCTTCCTACGTACCGTGCCTTGACATGGATCAAATTCCTTGTAGTTCGGGTTGGTCACAACGGCTTTCTGTCAGACTGGAATGCAGTTTAATGTCATGCTGGACGAGGGTGGAACCTGATGTGAAGAAATGAAATGTGGTGTGCTTGAACCTCATGGAGTCTTCCTAGGTGCCATGCCTTGACATGGATCAAAGAACTCGTAGTTCAAATGGATGTGTTGTTTAACGTCATGTTGGATGCGGGCATACAGTTTAACGTCATACTGGATGAGGGAATACAGTTTAACATCATGCTGGATGAGGGAATTTCCATGGTCGATGCTTACTCTAAGCCCACATGAGTCATGCTCGGTGTGAGAAACAAGAGGCAGTAGAGACTTGAAGATCACATCGCGAAGGGTGCATCCGTGGGAAACGAAGAGGGGCTTACGCATTAGGTGGCCCATGGTGCTGGGACATACTCCAGGATGGAGGCCGAAGGTGCGGAAAAGCGCAGCGGGAGAGGGATTTTGGACCAAAGATGGAAGGTTCCTCGTTCCCTATCACGCCCTCCACTAGCCTTGGCAGTGGGGAAGTACCGAGGTGCACGGGTGCTACCTTCCGCAAGAGAGGCTAGGGGGTTTACACCAAGGTGGTTTCCCTTCTCCCGTGGACATACGATACTCCAAGAAGGAGGATATCATCCCATTTGGAGGGGTGATTCCATTCCCATGGAGAAGAGCGACGTAAAGAATGTCCGAGCTGGGGGGACCCTGCGTGCGAGGCACGGGGTCTGGTCACAGTTTAACGTCATGTGTTGAGGACAAGGTGCTTGGAAGTTTAACGTCCTACAGCTCAGATGAAGTGGGTTTACTCCACACCCCTAGGACTTACATGACCGGTACCCTCTTCCCCTTAGGGGAGGGAAGGTACCGGAAATACCATGGTCAAGGGGGGTCGCAGAGCGAACCATCGAGGGGTCCGCGTTAGCGTGGCTAAACGAAGAATCAATAGCAGTTAGCCTGCCTATGTGAAGAAGCATTAGGCGAAGCAATGCTACAAGTGGGGTTGTCCATGGGACTTTGAAATCACATAGTGCAAACCCAGAGGGTCGCACGGGAAGAGGAATTTCCAAGCAAAGGGGTGTGCTTCGCGAAGTGGAGTACCTTGGCCTTAGCATGGGGTAGGGGTGTGAATGGGAGGTGCTTCGTGAAGTGGAATAGTGTTCTCGGAGCACGTCCATGCAAAGAAAGGTGCTATGAAGTAGTGTGCTTCGCGATGTACAACGACCCTGCCTTGGCATATGGATCACTTGTACAGGATGGTTGTTTCACGAATCATAAACGCTCCGTGACTGCCCGGGTTCCTGTGGGGATCCCCTTCCTTTGCGAATTCCCTTAGGCTTCATGAAGGGCATCCCTCTCGGAAGAGAGGCTCAAAATGAGACAAGGCGAAGGAATCTCGCGAAGCAAAAATACACCGAGGAGCTCATGATTCCTGGGGAAAAGGGTGCTTCACGATTCTAGAGTTGAGAAGCCGAAAGGTCGGATTGTCTGTCCCTTGGACTTAGGGGGAGCCCAGTATTTATAGGTAATGGGAACCGTGAAGCAGAGCTCACGTGGCGCGAAGGGGCGGTGATTCCTTCACAGCGGGTCACGAACGTCAACCGGGTTCGCGGAGCGTTACTGCCTCAGGGGCTTCACGGCGGGCTCACGAACGTCAGGACGTTCATGGAGCGGTACCGCCTCCTTCGCTTGGCGGCGGCCATGTTGGTGGTGGGAGCTCCACGTCGGAGCTTTGCGAGGCAATGCACATGATTCTTTTCCTTCTTCCCTTTGTATCCAATATTTTGGTGCCAACAACCGCAGTATAGATGAAATAATTAAAAAGGTTAAAGTTAAATGGTAAAAGATTAAGATACCTAAAAAATACAACTTTTAATGGGTGGTTGAGGTATTCATAGACCCTAAAAAGAATCAAAAAATTAAATAAAAATCTAATTCATTGAAATTTATTCCACCTAAATGTGGTTGTCTTTAGTTAAAAAATATTCACTATTTTAATCACTTAAACCCATCTCTCCTCAAGTATAAATACCACCCCTCACCACCCCATTTTGACTCAAAAGCCTTGAATCTATAAAAATATTTGAAAAAAATATCCCCCTAACTATCTCCACATCTTAGTGCACATGTTATCACCAAAATACCAAATCCAAGGTCATCAAGGGTCTCTAAAGGAGGTGATATTCAAATGGTAATTTTCTCAAAACACCTCTCTTATTTTCTTTTCTTCTTCAAATTTATAATAATATATTTCATACATAAATGAATAATAATTATAGAATCATGTAAATAATTTAATTTTATGTTTCTAAATAAATATATTATATCCACCCATTTTATTAACTCATCTTATTCAAATAAACAAAATTATTTTCCAAATTATGCCGGTTAATCGCCTCTGTGAATAATGTTTTTGTTACTTTTCCATTACAGAATTCATGGATGGTCATACAACTATTTTTATGGTTAAATAATATTTTAATAGGTATATTATAACATATTTTAGGTTCTAGAACTAATTTATACTCATAATAGTAAATAAAACAAAACTGGTTCATGATGTTCGAAAAAACCACCAAGATAAACTAAACATTTATCATTAACATTTTATCTAATAAATCATAATCATGTAGGAAATAAAAATTATATATGGGACCATTTATACTTATATAATTTCATTAATAATATTTCATTCCACTTCTAGAGTTGTATTCCCATTCGAAAAGATAATCCATAATTATACACAAATGAACTGATCATGAAAGCATGAAGCAAACACACCCAAAACCATGAAAATAAGGAAATATTATTAATGAATGGGTCATATGATTTTATAAAATCATAAAATAAGGTATTATAAATATTAATATAGTTCTTTAATGAGTTAATAACATTATTTAAACCATTATACAAGAGGATAAAGTATGCCACACTAAAGGGAAGCGTGAGGTAAGGGTTTTTCTCGTCTCACTTTTACTTATATGAGATATATGACTTATTCAAAACTTATTTATTTTGTGAGATATAGATATATATACTAACTTTTGATATATCATATCATTAATATCATTATACTAATTAAATTAAATGTTTCATTTTATATATATTACTTTTTATGGGGTATATGATTCGATTGATTAAAAAGTGATAGGGATTCCATCTTAAATTCCATTGAGACTTATTTATTACTATGAACCAATTAACTTCCATGTTTTTATATAATATCCATTTGAAATTTAATATCATTATTTTTTCATTCCTCATAGTATTTTAAGTTTTGTTAAATGATGTTCCTTCATGGGTCTTATAATTCAAATTTATCAAAGTGGTATGGGATACTTAGATTTAAAAATATCTTTTTTAAATCGATCATTTGATATATGAGGAGTGATTTGGACATGAAGAAATGGGTGAGACTCGATTATAGATAGCCCCTTGATGCATCAGTAGTCTCATGAGATTATAATGTTGGAAAAATTAAATTGGTTTTAACCCATAAAGATTAAACCATCTTATGAAAGGTCTTGACGATATAGTGGTTCATGTGTCAGATACATGACATCCAATAATTAATCATTTCCTTCATTCACCATTATGTGATTATTATCCAGGATATTTTCTCTATAAAAAACTATATGGATGAATTTCATTATTAGTTTATTGGTTAAATGGAATGTGTGTTTAGTTATCTACCTTTCTATGTTTATTATGATCATTGATTCATGATAGATTTCAATGTAGTTAACCATTACTGATCATTTTAGATCACCCCTTTCTTATGTTTTATTTTCCCAAAATTTCCAGAATTTTTTTATGATTGATATATACAGTTACTCTAAGTGTAATAATGGAATTCTCAAAGAAAATAATTTTTTAATTTTATGCCCAAAATGTAATTTTAATTTCAAATATGTATCTCGTTTACTAAGAATACTAAATTATTTAGTCCTTTGGGATGTGATTTCTTGTATCTTATAACAATGTAATAAAGTAAGGAACCAACTATGGGCTACTAGATTATGGATCACTATAGTTGGTATCAGAGAAGCTTTATTAGAAACCTTGGGGACTAGATTTAGTAAAACATAGATTAGAGAACATAACCCTATTATAGAATTTGAGGATAAGTATAGAAGAACATCCCAAAGAAACCTTATTTATGATTATGAAATTATATACACATAAATTCTTGAATTTATGTTACTATATATTTATAATTATACAAATTTCATAATTTTATGACCAAATATAGTATATAATGTTGTTTATAAATTGTACATGGAAGGAATAAGGGTATTAATACTCATGACCAATGTAGATATTTATATACTAAGAAAGCCAATATAGTTGATATTGGAACTAAACAAGTTATGACAATATTAGGACAACTTACTCAGGCCATGATGAATAACCATGATACACCTATGTTGGATCATTTCATGTGGCAGAATCCCCCATATTTTAGTAGGATTACTAATCCAATGGTAGATGATCAATGAAGAAAGTCCCTTGAAAAGATATTTCTAGCATTGGGATGCAATTAAAAGTAAAAGGTTACACTTATAGTGTATTGTCTCAATGGAGATTTTGATCAATGGTGGTTGTTAATCCAGAATACTAGGGAGGAAGAGGAAATATAACTCATAGAAAGGAAATATTTTAAGTATACATTCATTGTAAAATATTTCCCTTATGAGAAACAAAATGAGATGAATAGAAAGCTCCTTAGTTTAAAGAATAAGGAGGAAGAAAGTGTTGCAGATAATGAAGAAACCATTACATGGTTATCAAGGTATGCTACAAATTACATGCACAACACAGAATGCAATATTAACCATTTATTTAAATGTCTCAAGCCAAGTCTCTAAAGGGAATTATCTTCTCAAACATTTTCATCATATGATGAAATAGTTTTATGTGAAATAAGGATAGTGAAATAATTTTATAAGTCTTATAGATTCAATGGGAAGAAAGAGAAGAATAGAATAGTGGATCAAGATACATATAATGGGGAAAAGTAAAAGAAGGATTTTCCTACATGTGATAATTGTGGAAATAAACACCTCGATACTTTCTTGAAGGGAATGAGAGTTTGGAGAAAAGTGTCACCATGATAATGATTTTAAAGGAAAGAAATAAGTTTTAAATGTGAAAATTTTGAATTGTAAGTAAATGGGTAACCACCTAAATGAATTCGTAATGCATCAAGGGAATATATATCAGAAGAATAAAAGGGATCAAGGTCAAACTTATTCTATTACTACAGTTGATGTGAAATAATTAAAGTATTTGGGTTTTTGTATTCTAGAATTATTTGTAAAATTATTAATTATATTATTATTTTATGAATCAATAGACATATAAGGATTGTACTACAATACTTCTTGTGTAAGTATTTGAGGGCACATGCTGAATGGTACTGATAACTATGAAAAGTGATTTAGTAGAAAATTTATCTTTTGGAAAACACATGATTAAGGGAATATAACTATTAATATGAGATTGATGTTGATATAATAATGAAAAAGATATATTTATGGGATAATATTTATGACCATGAAAGTGGTTAGTGATTTTATGGTTTATGTTATTGTTTTTGGGTTAACTACATGTTTGAATTTAAGGAATATATTCAACATCTGAGATTTTTTTTGAAGAAAGCATGTTTTAATTAATGTGTTATAGTGATCAAGGTATTCATATATTTGGTATGTGACAATAAGAGATACTTCATGTTTTTTGGGGAATCTAATGATAAGTTGTTTTTGGAAATTTAGTAACCTTCCTTTGAAATTTTTGTTCTTTAAATTTGGACAAACACATTTTGGATATTATTTTTTGAGGTTAAAGTATGATTTATTATATTCAATATCATGTGATAACCAATTTGTTTCCAGTAATAATTTAAAGGCCAAAGTAATGACTTATAGATTTTATGATTCATTAAAAGTTCTTCAGGCATAAAAATTCATTGTGAACATTCATTTTCTGGTGTAAGGGGTGAAGTGAAAGTAGATCAAAGCAAAACCAAAGGATACGATTATGCTTATGAAACGGAAAGTAATAAAGTAAGTTTATTTTATCAAGTTCTTATCTGGATAGTAAAATAATTCCTCAAATCTAGGGAAAAAGGGACTTAGAATAAAAACATTATCAATTTACTTTTCTTACTAAGAAACCTATGGTATTTTAACTGATCACAATATTTATGGTTTTGTGATGGTTAAATTTATAATGACCATGTCCTTTATGATTCTCCATCATAACTTTATGGTTATATTTCTCTTCCATGTCCAAGTTTTAAATTCACGCTAATTTTATCCTATTCAAAAATGTAATTTTGTGGTAACCTTCACATTTCCCTTTCCCTCTTATTAATAGAATATTTTATTAACCCTATTTATGATGTGGGTTTCCCATAAGGACTTTTCAAGTATCAACTTCAACTTTCAAATTGAAATTTAAAATTTCAAGGATATAATTTATTAAAGTAGGAGAGAATGTAACACCCCAATATTTTATGGTATGTCTCTTATTTAAATTTATTCACTTTGATAGCAAATATTACCCACAACACCGAGTTTAAACAAACCATGATATACTATTAAATATTATTATTTTAACACAATATATACCACCTTGCCATTGGAATGACGTGAATGAATTAGTTTAGTTAAATTATGAAAATATAGTTTACACATGTTTATAAAATGAATTATAAATAAAAAATTAAAACCAATTGAACATAAAGGATGTGTTTTTATAAAAAAAAAATATTTTTATGACCATAATGAAAATTTATCTAATAAATTAAATTAAAAAATATTAGTGAAATTTATTAATAAAATTTATATGTTATATATTTATTCAATTTTTTTTAAATTCCTCCAACAAGTTTGATAAGCTTAAGATAAAAATAAATCCAATTTTTTGCATAAAAGCTATATATTTCTAAAGGCAGTTTTGTTGCCTTTTGATGGAGCACTTATTTTAAATCTAAAAATTGAAATTTTTATAAGTTTTATTTGAAAAGATAAAGTTAATTTTTGAAATAATAATATAAAAATTATCTTAGGGTAAAATTTGGATATATTTTGGAGAAGTTTCAATTTGAAAAATAGTGAAAATACTAAATTTTAATTAAAAACTACCTCTTCATATAATTTATTTATATAGTTAAATTTTATTTTAAATTGATTTTAAAGTATAATTATTTAAATTATACAAACATCAAACCAATTTAGGTCATTTTAATCAATTTTACATTGAAATCTGATATAAAAAATTTCAAAATTTCAAACTTTTAACTTTAAAAACCCACTTTTTCATTATATCTGCGGGATTAATTTTATATCTAATTTTTCCAATTATATGAATTGAATTTTGTAAAATTTATTCCATATTTGAAATAATAAGATAAAAATTATTTTTTACAATCATTTTCATTTTTTGATATTAAAAATTTACCATGGTTACAAATTATTTATCATAGTATAGGTAAAATAGTGAAAATAGTTAAAATTAAAAGGTAAAAGATTAAGCTACTTAAAAAATAAAACTTTTAATGTATTTTTAACACTACGATACCATAATACTAGAGACGGTGCATTAATTTATTATATTATCATAGATAAAACCCTCAAATCCCAAGGGAACAAATAGTTTAGCTGTTTTGAAAAACAGGATTACATATATGATACCCATATTACATTGGGAAAAGAAATACAACATAAAAAAAGCTCAGAATCCTTGAAAATCATTAAAAGGATTAATCTTCATAACCTAGGGAAATGATACATAATATGGGTGAGTTAAAATTCTCATTAAGGGTAAATAAAGCAGAATCAATAATGATTCAATAAGAATAAATCAATATGGAAAGGTGAGTAGCTGAGAACACATGACATTTAAATAACTGGATAAGGCATAATCAATATGGAGATATAAATAACTGAATGATATTCCATCTAGTCAATAAAATGAGAATTAAATTCATCCATAGATTTTATTATATGGAAACCTTATAAAAAATAACAATGATAACTGAAATATCTATGAAGGAAATGCTTAATTATTGGATGTCATGTATGAGGCACATGAAAACATATACCATACAGACCATTCAAAAGATGGTTTAAAACTAAGGATATAAACTTGTTTAATTTGGACAACTTATTTTTCTAATGAGAACCTATTGATGCATCTAGGGGCTATATAAAATCCAGGACCCACCCGTCACTGCCTGTCCAAAGAATTCCTTATATTGAATAATCGATTCAATTAACAAACAATATGAGTTAAAAAATATCCATATTGGATAATGAATATATATTTATAAATATTTTATCAATGGAGTATAAATAACAAAAAGGTTTTTTGACATTGATAAATGGAAATACCATTAAAAGATCATTAAAATATCATTGAGGAAAATAATCCTTAAACACTCCAAAGTGTCCAATACCACTTTGAAATATTTGAATCATAATAAAAACGAATGAATAAAATTAAATGAAACTTATAATATAATTACAATAAGTATATTCATGATATATCATGTAAAAGGGTAGTATATACACCATATAAAAGTTAAATGGTGCATAACAACAAATAAGTCTCAATGGAATGTAAATTGAGATGAAATCCCTTACTACTTGGTAACTTTTGAATTATAATCTCCATGAAATAAATAATTTCAAATGAAAATATAAATACCATGGTGGTAAATATGTTAATTATATGAAATACTATAGGGGAAGTATATACAACACACAAAACAATTAAGTGGTGAAAATGGTGTATGCCTCATGGAGAGAAAAGTGAGACAAGAATCCCTTACCTTGCATTTTCTTTTGGGTGAACATACTTTAAACTCATGTATAATGGTTTAAATAATGTTAATAATTTTAAAAAAACCATAATAATATTTATAATATCATATATTATCTTTTTATAATATCTTATTACCCTTTTGTTAACAATCTTTCATTATTTTCACTATTTTGGGTACTAATTGCTTAGTTTTTCAAATATGTTTTGACTTGTTACTTATTGTTCCTATTAATTATATTATGATTTAATAATATCAAGAATATAAAACATTATTTATATATCATATATATCCAGTATATATGTATTTATAATTATCAATAATATTTTGAGATAAAAAATGAAATGCACCGTTCATGGAGACAATATACTATACATACACATGAACACTACTTCAATTTCTTTATCATATTAAAATAATGATAATTAAATGATATATATATTTATATTATAATTCCAGTATAATATTTATTTAATATATTTCTCATATTTTTATTAAAACCAACCTTTATTCATTCCATGTATAGCGTGAACAAATCACATCGCTTTGAGGAGACGATAGTCCACACTTCCAAAAACGATGTTGTCATATTTACAAAAAATGTAAATCATGAAGATATGTGTTATATAATAATTCCTTAAGTGTGAAGAAAAAATAAATATCATATATATCATATAAAAATAATTACTCCGTAATAATTCCCACCATGAGAGGTGGTAAAGGAATAACGAACAATCGTCATTTCGTGAGGTGGTAGTCCGTCATACACACGAACGATAAGTTTGTTACCCATTATATGGAAGTGTGTGTAAGTGTAGGTCGAAAAATTAGAATAAAAAAATCTTAGTATATTGAGTATAATTATTTTATTACATAATCATGAAATAATAATAGTTTAGGGGGTGGAAAACAAAATAAAATCAAAGTGATAGTTGAAGAATGTTACCTCGTTTTTGGGTAACTCCTTTTGGTTTATACCAAAAGAATTCATTGGTTTGATTTATTAATATGGTGAGGCTTCTATTTTTAGGGTAGTGATGTTGGGAAATTATTTTAGTAGAGTTTGGGTGATCCAAATGGACTTATATGTGTGAATAAGTGGGAGGGTTGAGTGCCTTTTTATAGTGAAGGAGGAGTGGCATTCTTGTAAATTTTTTGAGAATGGAATTACACCCACATTTTTCCAATGTAAAGTGGATCCAATAATGATAAAAATTAGATAAAATGTAGTATAGTATTTAAATATAGTAATAAAATGTATTTTGGACAATTTTATAGGTCATTTTGGACCTTAATTTTAAGGTTTAGTCCCTTGTTAAGCTAATTTTTCTCTTAATCACTGTAATTAATTTTAATTAAATTCACTAATATTTTTGGTCAAAAGTTAATTTAAAATTATTATAAATTATAAAATTTTCTTATCATAAATATTTAATCCATTTTTCAAAATTTAAATCACATAAGTGATAGAAATTAATTTAAAATTAATCTCCTAGATGGGGCGACAAAGCGGGTTTTTAAAGTAAAAACATTAAAAAGTTTTCTAAGTTCTTATGTCTAATTTCAAATTTAAATTGATTATAATGAACTAAATTGGATTAATTTATGTATAATATATATAATTAATCATTGAAACAAATCAAAAATATAATTTATCCTTATAAATAAATTATACAAAAAAAGTTTTGAATTAAAATTTAGTATTTTTTACTATTCATCAAAAAATGAAACTTCTCAAAAAAGTACCAAAATTAACGCTAACCTAATATTGTTGATTATATTACAAAATTGAAGTTTATTGTGACATATAAAATTTATAAAAGTTCCAAAAATTTGATTTAAAATAGGTTTTCCAATAAAAGGCCGTAAAACTATCTTTAGAAAAATATATGTTTTTATCCGTAAAATTGGGTTTGTTCGTATCATATGCCTATAAAATATATTGGATGAATATTAAAATATTTGTTTTAATATATATATACTAAATTAATATTACTCACTAATTTTAATTAATTTAATTTATTATGATTAAATTAGTTCTTGAGCATAAAAATAGTTTTTTATAAAAACATTCCCATTATATTCAATTGGTTCATATATTAATTTCTAATTAATTTGTAATGTAAGAACCCGATTTTTCACTCAGGGTTGTATCCTTTAAATTTAAGTCTAAATCTATAATTTGGACCAAATATGTATTCCTAATGGGTTCACAGAGGTTTTAGGGGCGTTCGGGGGTTATTCGGAGTTCGAAACACATGTTTTTGGGGAAACTAGCTAAGTCACACGGTTGGCACACGATTTGTCTAACCATGCATATAGTGTTTTTTCGAAAAGAGACACATAACATGGTTTAAACATGAAAAAGTATACTAACTATGAAATTACCACTTTTTATAGGTAATTGTGCACGGTTTTACATGGTTTTTCCAACCCTATAGACAAACCGTGCACAAGCCATTTTTCTGAGTATTTTTACAAAATTTCCCTTAATGATCTAATTAAGCCACCTATTAATCCCTAATCCATAAACCTGTGGTATTAGAGTCTGTTGCTCTCATTTTTTATCTTTTTTAATACCTTAGGTAGTAATCAAGATATCTCCTTCATTTGGGGTCCGATCGAGCTTCTGTTCATCATGTTGGATGCACAATGGTAAGTAATTGAGTCTATTTAAGTCTTTCTTCTTCTCTATTTCTCTCGACCTAGTTATAAATGTTTGAGTGTTTTTCCATTTTTCTATGATCTAATTCATTCCATGCAAAATTAGACACCCATATTTGAGGATAATGATCGTACAACCCTAAGGTGGTTGGTCTATAACCCATCCCTCAAGTTTGTTGATTTTGGAATTATCATGTGGGCCCCACCAATTTCATCAGGTACCATTTATAGAATTTATATTACATGTTTATAATCATTAGAACCATATGTTTACGATCTTTCCAAATATGTGATTAGTTGTTAGTGGTTACACTAACAACTCAATACTTTCTATGTGGAAGGTTATGCCATAATTATTGTTTAGTGTTTTGACAAATTTGTGCCACCATTCTAGTGTAACTTGGATTGACTATTCTAAGGGAAAGATTTTCTATATTAAATGTCTTGATTTATATTGTGATTGGCATAATGGAAAGTACCATATATTCTCCCCACTTGACTTGCCTAAGGTAAGCGTTTCAATTTGAGAGTAAATTGTGAAATGTGAATTGACAAGTATACTAAGTATATGACTTGGACTTAAATGTAAATGAATAGTAGGTTGCATATCCGTATCCCCCTTACCACATTAATGGAAGGTAGAGGAATGAACCTTGAATACATAATATGCTTAAAATGGATTAAATGAATGGTTGCGTGCTACTTGGCCTTGTCACACTAATGAAAGGGAAGGCTTGAACCAAATGACTTAATTAAAAGGTTGCATGCTACTTGACCTTATCAAACTAATTAAAGTAAAATATTTAACCAAATTAATTATTACATGGATTCATAATTAAATAGGAGTTTCCTGACTCGATCTCACCTTGGATTCTGATCTGAGAATGTCATGAGCACTCAAAAACCCCATTCTGATTCAAGGATTCAGCTTGCTTAGGTTGAGACCCACCTAAATCCCAATCCTTGTCCATTATTTGAATGACCAGTATGACACTATAGGATCCATCACATATTATTAAAGGATACCTTGGATAAATTCCTTGGATCTAGCATTAAAAAGTAGGTTCCATGGTTACAACCTATAGGGCCCTGTCTCTGCTTAGCCCCATTTTACCTTGGACGATCACCTTGGATTCAGTAGGCATATCATTGTGGAATGACTTGGAACATGATACTTGTATTAAACTCTTACCCTTAACTGGGCTACAATTATTACCTAGTTTATGACCCTTTAAGTCTATGTTTCCTTGGTGATTACCTTGGAACTTCATTATTAAATATCATTACAGGTTTCCTTGTTATAACTTGGAACCTTCACTATTATTAACATGTGATATGTTATAAACTGGTAACAATAAAATAATGAATTGGTTACATGTTCAGATTCCATCCAAGGGATGAATTAGGTACTTTGGTATTTAATTACATTGCACTACCTTACTTCACATATGCATTCTTGCACACTATTAAATTTCCATGACACATGATAGATGTTATAGACACCATTGGTGGTGGCCCATTGAGAATTATATCACACCCTCTATGGGAGCCTTTTGGTACCCAGTGTAGATTACATGGTTGTAGGTGTTGAAAATGGGAAGCATATGGCTTCAAACACTTGATTTCTTGCTTTTTAGTATAGAGCTTGATAGATGATGACTGAGCCAGAGCTCATGATTCTTCGGATAGTCTTTTATTTAATTTATAATTATGTGGAACATGTTTTCCTTCTATCTTGTATCCATGTTTTCTAGTTTTCTATTGATATGAAATATCATCAGCTGTTGAATTTTATTCTAGTGATTTCAGTTATTGTTACTATTGCCTATATTTTTCCATTGTGCCTTTTGTTTACTTATATTTCTTCCATTATTTTCTGATTTTTACTTTCATCTGCTATGATACACTTTGTTAATGAGGGAATAGTCTCCCCATGGACAAACCCTAGGCCATCACTGCTAGTTATAAGCCTATACTATTTAGGGAGATGCTTTTGAGGCCATGTGGCCCATCGGGCTCCAGGCACCCATTAAGTGACATCCAAGTCCAGGACATCACAAAGTGGTATAATAGGGGGTTCATTTTTTTCTTTTCTATTTGGAGATAATAGATTGGATATTAGGAACTCTTGATACTAGGTCATAAGTCATCCTTTGATGTCACAAACCCATGTTTGGGGTAAAATCCAAGTTGCCTAAATTATGATTTTTGTTCTACTTTTTCCTATTACAATTGATATTATTTCACCATTGGGTGATGCATTTTCTATGTGGTGTTTTTTATTATTACCTTGGTTGAGGATTTGATTTCATCCTTATCCTGATGATATGAGGGAAAGGAGAATTATTTCATGCATCATTATAGGCACCTAGAATTTTCATTTCATGCATATTGCCATGCCATATAGGTGTATTTCATTGCTTTGCATTTCTTTATATTCTTGTGATTGTTGAGTGATGATGTGATAGTTAGCTTATTATTGTATTATTTCTGGTTACAATTGAGTGATTTCCTATCTCAATTCATGATGTGTATAGGACCTCATGGGTTGGGATGAGTAATTTACCAAGTCAATCCATTATGTTATAAATAAATGGGTGTTGTTTCTAGTGATAGGTGTATGGGAACTGATTCACTAGAAATGGATATCCATTATAAAATAAATCATAACTTCCAAAATGAATTTGTTACACATCCTTATCCCACCTTGTCTTGTTTATGAAAGGCAAAGGAGTGAACCTGGTAATTAAATGTAAAATGAAATGAAACTTATACTTGAGCACTTACTGATACCCGGTCGTCTAAGCAGGTAGTTGGGGTAGCATTCCTTGGGTTGTGAGTTTTCTTGCATTCAGATTCCTCTAGTGATGATATCTATCTACTTATGTTTTATTTGGGGCATGTGAGTGGCATTTGTAGACCAATGCCACCATGACATCCTCGTGTCGTATGCTTGGATGGTGGCGACGACCATGCTCCAGACATGGTGGACCCTGAGTTGCCAGTCTTACCTATAGGATTTCCAGTTAAGGAACCACCTACTGTACCTGAATTGAGAACTAACACCCAAGTTTGTGATAGTTTCTTACGTCTAATGCAGTCTATGCTTGGTGCTCCATGGCTAGCACCTACGATGGCTGATTTGATTCATAAGTTCCAGCAGCATCATCCTCCAACTTTTTCAAGGGATGGCGATCCATAGGTTGATGAGTCTTGGCTATAATTAACCCTATCTATCTTTGAACTTTGGATATGCCCCCATAGTGGCGGGTTAAGCTTCCTACTTACATGATTTGGGATTCAGCCAAGTGTTGGTTGGGTGTGATTACCGAGGCTGATTATCATCATGCCATGTTATGGGTTGATTTGTAGACTTCCTTCTATGAACAGTTATTTCCTCAAACAATGAGAGCTGACAAAGACAGAGAATTCATGCATATCAAGTAGAATTATATGTCATTTTTGGAATATTCAGCGCATTTTACGGAGTTATATCACTTTTCACTGTTTCTAGTCGGAGATGAGATTTTACGTGCTAGAATTTTCAAGGATGAGCTCCTGTATTCCATCCGTTCACAAGTGAATGTATTTTTCCTTCCTACCTTTTCTATAATAGTCAATCAGGCTCTTATCATTGAGCGTAACCTGAGGGAAGGTGATAGTACTGGGTATAGAGGACCAGTGACATGTTAGGACAATAGTTCTTCCAGTGGCAAGAAATGTTCTCTCAAGGTTTCTTTTCAGGGAAATGACAACTAGATTTCCCATTTATATATCTCTATAGAGTGTCATTAGTGTGGAAGATGGGGGAACAATATTCCAAAATTTGATGGAGACCCAATGGAGTGCCGAGATTGCGGTTGTATTGGTAATATCCAATGTTTATGTAGGACATTTCCACCATCCCTGAGTGGAAAATTATCCTTACCAGCTCCACCATCAAGAGTATATTATTTTTCACTATGTTAGGGAGGGAGTTGGAATAGAATTGGTAGGTCTGGATGAGGAGGATTTCATGGATGTGGTAGCGAGACCCCTGATCACCAGCAGCACCAACATGGAAGTTATGATCGTGGTAGTCCATCAGTTGCATAGGGTTGTGGATTAGGACAGTTGAATGAACTACAGTCAATACCTAAGGATCAGGCTGTAGGACCATCTAAAGTATGAGGTAGTATTATTATGACATCTACTATAGTATATGATTTATTTGATACATGTGCTTAAAACTATTTTATCTATAAATATATTGTGGAGAATATCACACTAGATATACAATATTACTATAGTGAAATGACCCTAGATACACCGTTAAGGGTACAAACAGAGGGTATACGCCAGTGTAGGGACTGTCCCCTTGAGGCAGGTAGTTAACCTTTCTTATGGATCCTCTTAGTTCTTGAGATGACGATCTTCGATGTCATACTCTGGATGAATTAGTTGGTTTAGTATCATGTTTTTTTAGACTTCTACCACTATAGGGTATTGTTTACATCACCATAGGTCAACAGTTATCTACATAAGGGTGAGTGGGATTTCCAGGCTGGTAGAGTGAGACCAGAGCATCATGGGTTAGGGGGAGTGACTTTCTAGATTGAAAATCTCTTTATGGAGGATTAGAGTTTATGAAAGGATTATTCCCATCCAATATTGGATCATTATAAGTATGTATTTCTTGATGATTTTTTTGGCTTACCTCCTGAGAGAGAGGTAGAGCTTACTATCAACCTTGTTCCAAGAGTAGATCCAGTGTCCATTCCTCTGTATAGGATGCCTCCAACATAGATTCAAGAGCTCAAGCAGTAGTTAGTGGATTTAGAGGACAAAGGTTTTATATGACCCCATACATCTTCTTGGTATTCACCCATGTTTTTCCCTAAGAAGGTGTATGAAATATTATATCTATACGAGGATTACAAATGATTGAACCTGCTTATGGTCAAGAACCAATATCCACTTCCTCAAATAGATGATATCTTTGAACAGATCTGAGGATCCAAGGTCTTATCCAAGATCAACTTGAGATTAGGTTATCATCAGGTATGAGTTAGACCATCATACATACCTTGTACAACTTTCTGTAGCAGGTATAGTTTGTATGAGTACCTTGTTATGCCGTTCGGTCTTACAAACACACCTACCATTTTCATGGATATGATGAATTGGGTGTTCCAGCCCAATCTAGATTCCTTTTTCATGGTATTTTTGTAAGACATCTTGGTTTATTCTCACACTTGTAGTGACCATGCCAAACATCTTGATATCATTATGAGTACTTTGAGATAGCATCATCTTTAAACCAAGATTTCTAAGTGCCACTTATAGATCGAAAAAGTAAAATTATTGGATCATATTATCTCAGAATAAGGTGTATATATTGACCCTAAAAGGTTAGTGTTGTAGTTTCTTGGGAGTATCCCAAGAACATTTTTGATATACAGAGTTTTTTGGGGTGGGCTAGATATTACAGGTGTTTTATACAAGAATTTTACCACCTTTCTTCACCTCTTACTAGTCTTACAAGGAAGGGTGTCAAGTTAATATGGTCAGAATTATATGAGAAATACTCTCAAGAGATGAAAGGGAGGATTGTATCTACACCTATTCTGACTCTTCTGAATCGAGTTATAGGTTACACCGTCTTATGTGATGCATCAAGCATCGGCCTAGGAGTAGTACTGATGTAGGAAGACAAAGTCATTGCATATGGATCTCGGTAGTTTAGGCCTCATGATAAAAAATTTTTCTGAATATTTTATTTATATTAGATGAAAATATTTCCTCACATTATGTTAAATATTTTTATTTATAAAATATTTGAGATTAGACCATTCATTTGAAAATTTTATGAAAATTCCAGTTTTACCCTTTAAAAATTCACTATAGTATTTTGAACATAAATTTTTTTATTTAAATCATATGTAGTTAATATTTTGTAATTGTGTTCCTAACTTAATTATATAAAACTTTTATTCAGTATATCTTAGCTCAATCATGCATTTGGTTAGATAAAATGGTCCATGAATTCAAAGTTGGGCAGGACTCATCAGATTGGACATCACTTCAGTATTTATGCCATAACTTTTTCATCCTATCTTTAAATGGACCCAAATATGGAGAGGAGCTAGAGGAAACAATTTTTAAAAAATAATAATTATGTAAGGAAAAATGGTTCATGCATTTTGGTGTTCAAATATGTGGTGAAAATTGGCTTAAAATATTTGGCCGAATTTCCCCATTCACACTTGAAACCACTTGTAACCTAGCCTTACTTCCACTATATAAATATGTATTTTTCTCATTTTTATGGGTTGGAATGTGAATTTTGAGATTTAAGGAATAGAATAATTAGTTTCACTCCATTTCTACAGTCATTTCAAGAGGGAGAGCTTTTGAAGATAGGATCCCTTCATCGAGGCCTTCTTCTTCTTCTTCAATTTGTTGTATTGTTGTGCTTTCAATAAACTCATAGTTTCTCTTCAATTTATTTGTTAATTTTAAATTTTATTATCCTATTAATATTTCTATTTGGGATAGAAATCAAGATTATAAATTTTATTGGGTTATACCCTTTCAATGACCTTTTTCAAATGCAAAATATTTTTACGATGACTACACCACCCATGGAAGAGTAATTTTTCTATGTGATCAATATAACTCTAACCATATTCACTTAATTATTTTTAATCAATGAGATTATGTAATTAACATATTATTATTTATTATTTTTTTAATTAAAATAAACTAATCATGCAATTTAACTATTTATACAAAATCACGCGTGGTCGAGAATTGTGTGAATTTTGAGCGCGTGACCTTAATCTGTGATACAAAATAACATGAGATTAATTTTTAGAGTTCAAATATAATATATAAAATAAATTAATTCTCATTTCCAGAATGTATATGTTCCCTAATTTACTACTGACCATAAGCTAGTATTGGAATGAAAATCAATGCAGGGTGCTACGATTTCATGTTCAAAAACTAGCCTAGGGTTCAATTCATTTCATCATTGTGGTTAAGTTAACTCCCATAGAGTTAGAGGGTTAGAAAATTATGGGATCATAATTAAGTGTATTTTAATTTAAATGATAATGATTAATAAGTAATTTAATAGGTAGAGTCAGATTGGTTATGCTTTTTTAAATAGTTTTCTAAAAAATATTCTCATTGTGTTTTATTAAGAAATTTCATTTAAAAAAAAATCTTATTCCAATATAATTATTCTTCTTATTTTATAAAGATAAACCCCCATACTTATAAGTTTGTTTCTTACCTTTTATTTTATTTTCAAAATACCTTTAATAAGTTTTTAAATTACTTCCTCCTTTGAGAGACAACCTTGGTCAGCCACTCTGCTGCACCTAAGTTCTCAAAAATCACACTTTATTTGAGAGTCCCAACAACAGTTCCTTTAACCTCATAAGAAAAATTACCCGACACATGACCTTGAGATAGCAACAATTTTCCATGCCTTATGATGCTAGAGACATTATATCTTGGGTGAACACTTTATGGTGTACACTGACCACGAGAGCCTCAAATATATCTTTTCTTAGCATGAATTGAACCTCAAACAATAGAGATGCATCAAATATATACAATAGTTTTATTTTGAGATTTCCTATATTCCTAGTAAGGGAAGTATAGTTACAAATGCACTGAGTCAAAAAACTCTGGCATGAGCCATATAGGAAGACAATGATGAATGTAAGTTAAGGACCCTCTTTTCTGAGCTACATCTAGAGTTTCATGATAGTTCCAAGAAGTCCTATATCTCATATTTAATTTTTTCCTCTTCTCTCCTTGAAAAGTTGAAGGGTATAAAATTTTCAGATCCTAAATGTTTGGGAATCCATGAGATTATATCAGGAGATAACCCACCTCTAGATTGGTCTATGGATAGAGATGATGTCCTGCATCTATGAGGATGTATCAGAGTTCTTATAGATATGAGATAGGAGTTGATGAAAGAGTCCCACACTTCTTAGTGGGAAGTTCATACAGTCATATTGAAGATATATTGAGATATGTGACACCAGTATTGGTGTCTTGGGATGAAACATTATATAGAAAGCTTTATCACTAGGTGTTCCACATGTTAACAGGTGAAAGCAAAGCACTAGAGACCTGTGGGATTGTTATAGCTACTTTCAGTCTTGGAATGGAAATGGGAAGAAGTTTCTATGGATTTTGTAGATATCTTACCAAGGTATCCAAGTGGTAGTGATGCTATTTGGTTAGTCATTGATCGACTAACAAAATCATCCAAGTTCATTCATATTTGGGAGACTTTTCTCAGTTGATGAGTAGGGAAAACTATATTTCCATGAAATTGGACAACTCCATGGGGTACCGTGTACTATCATTTTAGATAGGGATGCTTGTTTCAAATCATAGTTCTGGAAGGTATTGCAGAAGGATATGGAAAAATAGGTGCTTCTAAGCACAACTTTTCACCCTCATACTGATGGAAAATCGGAATGGACAATACAAGTACTAGAGGACATGCTCCAAGCATGTGTCCTCAATTTAAAAAGTTTATGGGAGAAACATATCCCTCTCATCGAGTTATCCTATAATAACATCTTTTAGTTGATAATTCAGATGGATCCTTTTGAGGCATTGTATAGTAGGCCATGTTGTTCACCCCTATGCTGGCTAGAGGCATGTGAGGCAGCCCTACTAGGTCCTCATCTTGTCTTGGAGACTTTAGAGAAAGTTTAGCTGATCAGAAAGCATATTTCTACTACTCAGTCCAGGTAGAAATATTATGTCAATCACCATCGACAACCTCCAGAGATTGAGGTCAGGGATTATTTTTTTCAAGTATCACCTTTTCTAGGGAATATATGGTTGCAAAATCAGGGAAAGTTATTTCCTCCTTATATAGATCCTTTTGAAATTATAGAGAGAGTCAGGCTAGTAGCCTATTAATTTCTATTACCTTAGTGTTATCGTGACATGCACACCATATTTCAAGTTTCACATAATTTCCAATATCATGCCAATCCATATCATACTTTTGACCCTAAAGAAATTGAGTTAGATGCTGATGCTACCTTTGAGAAGTATCCAGTATGAAACATTTACTAGAGCACGAAGTCACTCTAAGGTTGGTTTATCCCTCTAGTATGGGTGCTATGGAAGCATGGCCATGTGAATGATGAGAATTCAGAGCGTGAGGCTGACATACATTCCCAATGGCTAGAATTGGTCTTAGATAGTGTTTCTATGCCATTGAATGGTGAACTCAGGGATGAGTTATTTTAAGGGGGAAAGACTGTAAGAACCCTATATTTCACTCATGTATGGATCCTTTAAATTTCAGTATAAATATTTACTTTGGAAATAATATGGATGCCTAATGGGTTATTATATGTTTTAGGTGTGTTTAGGGCTTATTCGGAGCTGAAAACACATCTTTTTGGGGAAACTAGCTAAGTCAAATGGTTGGCACACAATTTTCCTAACTGTGGAGATGGTTTTTTTCTAGATAGAGACACCTCACATGGTTGGCACATGGCCATGTGTCCTAACCATGCAATTTCCCCTTCTACCTAGGTAACCATGCATGATTTGTGCATGGTTTGTCAAACCATGCAGACAAACTGTTAACAAGCCATTTTTCTGGGCATTTTTACAAATTTTCCCTTAATGATCTAATTAATCCACCTCTTATTACCTAATATATAAACCAATAGTATTGGCCTCCATTGCTCTCATTTTTTAGATTTATGAAGGCCTAAGGTAGGAATTAAGAGATCTCCTTCATCTGAGATCTTATCGAGCTTATGTTCGTCACGTTGGATGCGCAACAGTAAGTACTCGAGTCTATTTAAACCTTTCCTCTTCTCTCTTGCTCTTGACCTAGTTATTGAGGTGTGATAATTTTTCCTTTTTTCTCAAATCTACTTCATTCTAAGCTGAATTATAGGCTGATATTGGAGGATAAGGATCATACAACCCTAATGTGGGTGGTCTATAACTCATCCCTCAAGTTAGTTGATTTTTGAATTGTTATGTAGGGCCCACTGATTTCATTGGATTCCATTTATAGAATTTATATTCCATTTTTATAATCATTAGAACCATAGAGTTATGATCTTTCCAAATATGTGGTTAGTTGTTAGTGGTTACACACACAACTCAATCCTTTCCATGTCGAAGGTTATGCCATAATTTTGTTTAGTGTTTTGACATGTTTGTGCCACCATTCGCATGTGTCTTGGATCGACCATTATAAGGGTAAGTTTTTGTATATTAAATGGATTGATTAATACTATGATTGGTATAATGGAAAGTACCATGTATTCTCACCACTTGACTTGCCTAAGGTAAGTGTTTCAATTTGAAAATAAAATGTGAAATATGAATTGGAAAGTATACTAAGTATATGACTTGGCCTTAAATGTAAATGAATAGTAGGTTGCATATCTTTATCACCCCTTACCACATTAATTGAAGGTAGTGGAATGAGCCTTGAATATATAATATTCTTAAAATGGATTAAATTAATGGTTTCATGCTACTTGGCCTTTTCACACGAATGAAAGGCAAGGATTGAACCAAATGACTTAATTAAATGGTTGTATGGTACTTGACCTTATCACACTAATGAAAGGAAAGGCTTGAAACAAATGAATTATTACATGAAATCATAATTAAATAATATTGTCATGAATTGATCTCGCCTTGTATTTTAATCGGAGAATACCATGAGCACTCAGGAACCCCATTTCGATTCAAGGATTCAGATTTCTTAGGTTGAGACCCACCTTGATCTCGATCCTTGTATATTATTTGGATATATGGTATGACATCGTATGATCCCTCAGATATTATTAAAGGATTCCTTGGATACACTCCTTGGATCCAAAATTGACAATTTGGTTCCATGGTTATAGCCCATAGGGCCCTATCTCTACTTAGCCCTATTTTACGTTGGATGATCACCTTGGATTTAGTAGGCATATCATTGTGGAATGCCTTGGAACATGATCCTTTGATAACACTCTTACACTTATCCAGACTACAATTATTATGAAGTTGGTGACCCTTGAGGTCTACTTTGCCTTAGTGATTACCTTGGAACTTCATTATTAAATATCATTACATATTTCCTTTTTATAACTTGGAACCTTCACTATTCCTAACATGTGATATGTCATAAAATATTAATAATCAAATAATTAATTAGTTATATGTTCAGGCACTATCCAAGAGAAAAATTAGGTACTTTGGTATTTATTTACATTGTACTAATTTACTTTACATATGAATGGTTTAACACTATTACATTTCCATTACACGAGCCAAATGTTATAGGCACCATTGGTGGTGGCCCACTGAGATTTATCTCACACCCTATTTGGTCAATGTTTGGTACCCTCAGTAGATTACATGGTTGCAGGTGTTGAAAAAGGGAAGCATACAACTTAAAACACTTGATTGCTTGCTTTTTAGTATAGAGCTTGATAGAAGATAACTCAGATGGAGATCAAGATGCTTGGGATAGTATTTTATTTTATTTATACTTATGTGGAACATGTATTCCTGCTATCTTTTATCCATGTTTTCCAATTTTATAGTGACATGACATATCATTAGTTGTTGAATGTTATTCCAGTGATTTTAGTTATTGTTATTGTTGTATCTATTTTTCCATTGTGCCTTATGTTTATTTATATTTATTACACTATTTTTCCAATGTTGAATTTCATCTTCTATACTACACTTTTGTAATGAGTTCATAGTCTCCCCACAGAAACACCATAGGCCTTTACTGCAATTCGGTAGCCTCTGGTGTTCGGGAAGATGCGCTTGAGGCCATGTAGATCATCGGGCTCAGGGCACCCATTAAGTGATATATGATTCCAGGATGTCACATGTAACCAATGAATTAAAACATATATTTTCATAATGTATTTAATACTATTTATAACCTTCAATTTAACGACTAGGTTTTATGTTATTATATTAAATAATAATACCTTATTAATATATTGTTATTCAGTAAAACCTGGTCTTACATGTAACAAAAATTACCAAAAAATTAGTTCTTATATGCAAGGAAATAAAATACAATTTTAATGAATTAAAATCTATAGAATAGATTATATCTTAAAGCCTCAGGGCATTATGTTCCTTTTTTGTTTGGTGTTTCGTGTTATACACATTATTAAATATAATGTTCTTACTTTAGAATTTCGGTGTGTTACAGTGGTTGAGGTATTGATCAACCATAACCATTCTACACAACACTAATTAAAAATCTAATTCATTGAAATTAATTTTACCTCAATGTGGTTGGATTTAGTTATAAAATATTCATTATTTTAATCACTTAAACCCACCTCTCCTCAAGTATGAATACCATCCCTCACCCCCCATTTTGACTCATAATAATTTATGCTCCTCCAATATCTTCAAAAACCACTCCTCATCACTCTACCCACGTCCAAGTTCTTTTATTCTCATAAAAAATACCAAATACAAGGTCCTTAAGGGTCTCTCAATGAGGTGTCATTCAAGAGGTAATTTTCTCAAAACACCTATCTTATTTTATTTTCTTCTTTTACTTCCTCTTTATATATTTCACCCTTAAAGGAATAATAATTCCATAATAATTTAAGTACTATAATTTTATGTTTCTAATGAAATATCATATATCCTCCCCTTTTAGTACCTCCTCTTATTCAAATAAATGAAACTATTGACCAAATTATGCCGGCTAATCATCTCCGTGAATAATGTTTTTGTACTTTTTCCATTAATGCCTTAATGGATGGTCATAAAACTATATTTATGGTTAAATAATATTTTAATAGGTATATTATAACATATTTCATGTCATATAACTAATGTATACTCATAATAGTAAATAAAATGAAATTGGTTCATGGTGTTTAGAAAAATTGCCAAGATAAACTAAACATTTATCATTAATGTTTTATCTAATGAATCATCATCATATAAGAAATAAAAATTATATATGGGACCATTTAAAATTATGTAAGTTCATTAATAATATTTCATTCCACTTATGGTGTTTTATTCCCATTGGAAAAGATAATCCAAAATTATACACAAATGAACTGATCATGAAACCATGAAATGAATGCACCTAAAATCATGAAAATAATGAAATATTATTAATTAATGGGTCATATGATGATATAAAATCATCACATAAGATATTATAAATATTAATATATTTATGGAATGAGTTAATAAAATTATTTAAACCGTTATACATGAGGTTAAACTACTCCACAATAAAGGGAAGCATGAGGTAAGGGTTTTTCTTGTCTCACTTTTACTTCTATGAGATATACGACTTATTCACCACTTATTTATTTTGTGTGGTGTGTGTATACTTAAATTTTATTTATCATATCATTAGTCTCATTATCTTTATAGTATTCAATGTTTTAATGGATAAATATTACTCTAATGGGGCATACAATTTGACTAATTAAAAAGTGGTAAGGGATTCCATATTAAATTACATTAAGACTTATTTGTTACTATGCATCAATTCACTTCCATGTGGTGTATATACTATCAATTTGACATGTAATATCATGATTTATTCATTCCTTATGGTATTCAAAGTTTTTTTAAATGATATTCCTTCATGGGGATTATAATTATAATGTATAAAAGTGTAATGGAACACATTTATTAAAAATATATTTTTAAATCGATCATTCTATATATGAGGAATTATTTGGACATGAAGAAATGGATGGGGAACAGTTATAGATATTTCTTCAATGCATCAATAGTCTCATGAGATGAAAATGTTGGGAAAATTAAATGGTGTTTCTACCCATAAATATTATACCATCTTGTGAAATGTCTTGACAATATAGTGGTTCTGGTGCCAGATTGAAGAAGTATAATAATTAAGCACTGCCTTCATTCAGAATTATGTTACTATTATCCAGGATATTTTCATTATGAAAAGATATATGGTTGAATTTCATTTTTATTTTATTTATTAAATGGAATGTGCGTTCAGTTATATCCCTTTCCATGTTGAGTATACCCATTGATTCATGATAACTTCCACTATATTTAACCCTCACCGAGCATTTGAAATCACCCCTTTCTTATGTTTTATTTTCTCAAAGTTTCCAAGAAGCTTATTATTCTTGATATGTAGGGTTATGCTAAGGGGAATAATGGTGTTCTCAAAGAAAATATTTTTTGAATTTTATGTCCAAAATGTAATTTGAATTTCAAATATGTATCTAGTTTACCAGGACTACTAAACTATTTGGTACTTTGGGATGATACTTCATGTATATTATGACAATGTAATAAAGTATGACACCAACTCTTGGCTACTAGAGTTTGGGCTGTTACACGTTGTGAGTTCCCCTTTCATGAAGTGAATTTTTGGCTACAACCTTACTGAAACTCTAACCTTTAAAGAAACTCATTTGAAACACCTCCAACCACTAAAAAAGAAAATTAATGGGTCAAGAAGAGAGACACCATTATAATAATTTATTATTTATGAAGAAATAATTCAATGTGTTCTCAAGTTATAAATGGATATCAGAGTCATATATAAATATCATGGTTTTGATAATAAAATAAAGATGGAATTAAAAGGAAATTTCAATTTTAAAAACCATGGGGGGAAGAAGATGAGTCTTCATTTATTCAAAAAGTGTTGAAAGAAACATGGATAAAATTATCTTAAGGGGACCATTAAATTATTTAAGTGTAGAAAGAAAGGTTATACGGTAGTAAAATACTAAAGTAATTGGAATAAGTTATCTAATGATGTAAATAGAGATAAATATCCATAGAATATAAAACCCACACACCAATGTTTTAAATGAAAGGAATATGGAAATCATGTTAACCTATGCTTAAATATTAGGTTTAATGACTATGATAGACATCAAAAACTTATTATTACTAGAGAGAAAGAGAAATGTCATGTGATCACTATTTTTTATGTGATTTATAATAATGATGTGGTGAAAGGTACACTTACCATCCACTATAAAACTGATAATGTATTATTTGAGTCTAGATCTACCCACTTCTTTATATTTGAATAATTTTCTAAGGGTATCACATTACCACCTCAATTATTATATATTTAATTGATAGTGAAAACTCATAATGGTACAATGATCACATAACAAGTCTATGATTCTTATTTTTTTGAATTTTGTTGGAATATGCTTCCTAAAAATATTTCTAGTCTCCTTCTAGTTGATTTTTTTTGTGATTTTGTGAAAGGATTGCCTCTCTATATTTTGATACCATATAAATTTACAAGGAAGGGAAGTCACATTTCATATTAAAAATAATCCAATTATCATTTACCTTTGTTAGGATGAATACGATCTTTAAATGGGAATTAGTTCCATTTTACGATTCTTGATTCCTATTCATAAGGGTTGTTTATTTTATATTATTAGTGAGAAACTAAAAATTGAAGAAATGTATATTATATAGGAGTTTGTTGATATATTTCTAAAATATTTTCCTTGTATTCCTCCTAATCTTGAAGTTGAGTTTTTAATATAACTCATACATGGTGCTACACCTATTTCAAAGACTATATATAATGGACTTGATTAAGTTGTAAGAGTTGAATTAGAAACCCAAGGAGAGTCTTAATAAAGGATTCATTCAGCCAAGTGCATCACCATGGGCCTCACCTATTATTTTTTAAGAATAAATATGTATCAATGAGTATTTTCATTGATTATTAGGAACTTAACAAGATAATAATAAATAATAATCTTCCTCTTACTTGTATTACCTATTTATTTGATTTATTGTGAAGAGATCAATACTTATGAAATATTGATATAAAAAAGTGAAAACATACCCAATATAGTCTTTCTTACGCAGTATAGACACCATGAATTTATAGTGATTCTATTTGGTATTACCAATTCCCCCGTTATCTTCATGGATTTAATGAATAGAGTCTTTAGAGATTACCTTGATTAGTTTATGGAAGTCTTGATAGATGACATTCTTATATATTCCAAGATTAAGGAAGGGTATGCAGATTACTTGAGGACTGTTTTGAAGAACCTATAGAAGGAGAAAATGTATAAAAATTTTACCAATTGTGAATATTTTCTATATAAAGTTTCATTTTTGTGTTATATAAGCTCAAGAGAGGGTATATTGATAGATACATCAAAGACAAAAGTTATTGAACATTAGCCTAGAACTACCACTATGAACGAGATCTATATTTTTCTTAAATTGGATATATATTAATAAGTATTTTTGAATAATTTCTCATGGATATCTAATCAACTCACCAAGTTAACTTGAAAGAGAGTCAATTTAATTTAAACCAATTAATTTAAAGAAAAATTCAAGGAATTGAGGATAAATTTGGTTAGTGCACATGTGATCAAATTACCTTATAGTGGTGAAGGGTTTGGTATTTTTTTGATGCATCTAATAAGGCACTGAGTTGTGTTCTTATCAAGAATTACATGGTGATAACTTATACCTCTCATTAATTAGCTGTTTATGAGTATAATTACCCAACCCATAATTTGGAGTTACCAATGGTAATATTTTAATTTAAGATTTGGAGGCATTATATTCATGAAGAAAAGTGTGAAATATATACTGATCATACAATTTTAAAGTATATATTCACCCAGAAATATTTGAATATGTTCCAAAGAAGATGGAATGATTTGATTATGGGTTATTTCTACTCAATACATTACCACATTGAAAAGATGAATATGGTGGATGATGATTTGAGTCAAAAAAATAATGCTAGATTAACTATGATGAGGATCATAAAAGATATAATATTTATGGATTTTCAAAGGATAGAACTTGAAATCTTTAAGGAAGGGGAGAAATCTTATCATGATCAAGTGAGTGTTTAATCATATATCTATGTGAATATTAAAGAGGCACAAAAATAGGATGTAGAGCTATAAAAGAAGGTGAGAAATATTCATGAGGTCAATCAGGATTATGATTGAATGATAAGGTTTAGGAACTATGTATGTGTATCATCAATACTAGACTTTAAGAAGGATCTATTATAAGAAGATCATAGCTCATCATTCTCTATTCATCCTGGAAGTATGAAGATGTATAGCGATATAAAATTGTATTTTTGGGAGGATAACATGAAGAGTGATATTGCAGAGTATGCATCTCGGTGATTGGTATGTTAATAAGTAAAGGTTGAGAGATATAAGTCTAAGGGGATGTTACAATCATTACCCATACCATAATGGAAATGATAAAACATCACCATGGATTTTTTCACCAGACTCCCCAAAATTTCTAAAGTCCATAATGCTATTTGGGTTATAGACAACCACATTATGAATTCAGAACACTTAATTAATACTAGAAAAGATTTATCTCTTGATAATAATTCCAAGATATATATTAAGGAAGTTTTAAAGTTGCATGAAGTACCGCATTCTATTGTTTCTGATTGAGATCCAAGGTTTACCTTAAAATTCTGGTGAAGTCCACAGAAAGCTCTGGATATAGAGTTATGTTTCAGTACAATTATGATAATAAAACAAATGGTCAGTCTAATAGTACCATTCAAGATCTTAAAGATATTATAATATTTTTTCTCAATATTTAAAATGTGGTTGGGATCAATACCTTTCACTTTTAGAATTTTCTTATAACAATAGTTTACAATCAAGTATTCAAATGGATCCTTATGAATCCCTCTACAGAAAGAAGTGAAGAACTCCAAACCTATTGGGATAAAGTTGGAGAATGAAAGCTATTGGGACCTGAGTTAGTTGAGGAAATGGTAGAGAAGATTAGAGTTATTCAATAACACATTAAGGAATCTTAGAGTCTATATAAGAGATATTATGTTAATCATTGGTGAGATCTAGAATTTGAAGGTGGTGAGAAGGTATTCCTATGAATTTATCCATGTATTAAGGTTATTAGATTCATCAATATGGGATATTTAAGCCCTATATATATATATCTTTCCAATATTCTTGATCAGATCAGGGTAGTTTCTTATTGCTTGATTCTTCCACCAAAACACTATCAAATTTATGATGTGTTCCATGTATATATTTTGAGGAAGTACATACCTGATCCTTAAAATTTAATGAACTCAGAGGTTGTACCATTGGATCATGATATTTATTATTATGAATAACCAGTATAAATCTTGGATCATAGAGATAAAGTGATATGGAATAAGACTACTCCACTGGTTAATTTTTTTCAGAGGAATTAGAAATTTGATGAGGTTACACGGTCCTTGAGGATGCAATGAAACAAAAATATCCTCATTTTTTACATCAGAGTGATAAAATTTCAAGGGATAAATTCTTTTTTGGGGGTAAAATGTAACACCCTTATATTTTATATGTAATCCTTTGAAATAAATTTAAATTATTCAATAGCTTTCTTTACCCACAATCTCGAGTCTAAACAAACCAAAATATATTATAACATTTAAAAACCTATTAATTGTATTGGATGGTTTGAAAAGAATTAATAAAATTATTAAATATATATATAAATTATTTATTTAAATAAAATTAATTTATTAATTACTAATAAATAATCACTTAATTTTTAGTAAAATCATTTAATGATTAAAAATTTATTTTTCGGAAGAAATGTATTTTTCTAGGTGTTATTAATTTTTATATAATAAATATATTGATAACTATTAATGGTGATTTTAATATAATTAATGGTTAATTTATGAATAATAATTCACACATTAGTTTTATAATGGTTAGGAATGCAGATAAAATTATTTAAAGGTAAAAAGAGTTATTTTTTAGAAAACTATTTTTATGTGCGCAATGTGTTTTTATCTTAATTAATTAAATAAATCAATATTGAATTATTATTTTAATTAAATATATAGAATATATATTTAATAAAATAGTTTAATATTCATCTAATAGTTTTTAAAAGGAAAGTAATGGAGGTAAATTCAATTTTAAGCTTAAAAATACATTTTTCTAAAAAACAGTTTCTGTTGCATTCTGCGCACTTGTATTAAAGTTAATTTCTGCCAATTATAGATTTTGAATTTGATAAAATTTATTAAATATTTTTAATAATCATTTAATTTTTTTAATGAGGCTACTTTCATTTTTAGTTATAATGAATAGTGAAAATAGTAAAAATTTGGTACCACAGTTAGGGTTAAAACAATTTGTCAGGAGGGGAGGGTTTAAACTAATATATAAGGGTAAGAATGCCACATAAACTTGAATAAATAATATTTATTGAATATGTTATGAAATTATATTATCCTAACATTTAATTATTATCCATTTTTTTCCACTTTCAAAAGAAAGTGACTATATTATTTAAATCTTTTAAGTAATTTCATGTCTGTCCCTTCCCTCACTTATAAAAGGGAACCTCTTATCCCCCATTATTCAATTTTTTTTGGATTATATATCATCAAATACCTAAACCAAAAATTTAATATATTATTTACCATCTCCCTATATCCATTGGTATTCTCTTAAGACCAATATTTCAAGGCATAAGGTGTAATCTAAAGGAGGTCTCTCAAAGAAGAGGTATAAATATTAACCGAGCCTTTTCAATTTAATTTCTTAATCCACCATATCTAAACCTATTGTATCCATAATACGATTACAAATAAAGTATCATAAATATACTGATATGCTATTATGACAATGAAACAACCATTTTTCACCTAATTTCCAATAAATGTAAAATTAAAGTATCGCTCGTACATATGTGTGGACTACCACCTCCAAGTAACGATATGATTCATTTTAGATCACCACCTAAAATTGATGAATATAAGGATTAATTTAATAAATATATATGATATTTATGATATAATTATGATTATTTAATGATAAAATATTATTTATCTTTATTTCATTTCATTAGAAAATTAAAACAATAATCATGCACATATACGAACTACCGTCTCCATGAATAGTGCAATTCATTTTATATATCTAACTTTTATGGATGGTTATAAATATAGATGTAATGAATATATGTGATATTTATATCATGATTAAATTTTTTGATACTATTTATCCATAGTTAAACTATAAGGTCTGTTACTTATGAATTGAAATTTGGATGAAAAATGAAACAATTATCCCCTAGAATAGAGATTTTAATAATGAATTGGTAATAAATGGGTAATAAGATGGTATAAGTAAATAATTAATTACATTATAAGTTTGAATATGGGTATGGTATAGAAACATAATAAATTTTAATTTATTATACAAGATGTTATATCACTTACGAAGCAATTTGAGTTGGGAGTTTTAAATTACAATCTCATTTTTATCGAGATTATTTATATTTAAATTTATGATGTTGAAATTATAGGATATATCTATAAAAAATCTCATGCATTTCTCCTCCTATAGTTATTTCTAGATATTACATGTTTTCCTTTTATTTCTCTCTCTCTTTGTACTCAAAATTATGAAATAATGTTTTAAGTAGAATTAACTTTATTTCTCTATTAAGTTCAGATTGTTTTCTTAGATGTACACATTTTAATTAAAAGAATTTCAAGTATTATTTTAATATTATAAAATTATTTATTAAATCCATTTTTACCCATTTTTTAATTTTTATTTTTTTAAAAGGAATCCTCTTTCCATTTTTTGAATGAGGAACTTTTACCAAAGATGTTGTCACAAATGGTCCTAGAGGGGACTATGCCTTGACTACCCTAAGCCCACCTTCAATAGGCCAGGGACTGGTGACTATAACCAAGTAGGCATACCCCAAAAATATGAGGAATTATCCTAAAATACCTATACACATGAAAACATCTACAAGCCACAAAATTCTGAAATGTAAAACAACTAAAAGGATACACGCATACAACTAAGATCCCACAAAAGAGTATGATAGTGAAAGTATTGGAAAGTAAACAGGGAAACAAAATCCCACCATAAAGAGTCTATACACAAGTCTAATTGAAACTATAAAGATCCCAACTTGTTCCAAGGGAGAGGACTACATCAAAGGTATGCTCCCAAAAAAAACCTCAGTATTCCTAACTATAGCAATGCTCCCCCCGCTCCTGGTTCTCCTTGGAAACTATCAAAAGGGCCACCATGTGTACAAGACATGACACATGCAGGAAAATCCCATGAAGGTGTGAGTATAACAATACTTAGTTGGATACCCAAAAAACACTAAAAATGATGCACCAAGTATAGTCAACTCAATCAAATATATAACATTTCATAATAGATACAATAAGTAGAGAAAAATCATATATACTATAGAGAGACACCATGCCATCAGGCGGTCATAACCAATTTCCAGCCATAAGATTCTACTTGAAGCACGCTTATTCTAGACAAACCCACTCTTGAAGACATGATATCATTAGAGACACTCAACGAATAGGTCTAACTCATTTGGTCCCCACCCAAAGAGATCACATTGGTCAAAGAGGACTATGATACAAAGAGAGAGGATCATGCCCAAAACTACTGGGGGACACCATGAAACCAATCTAGATCAACCCAATATGTAGGGAATCATATGAAAACGATTACACAAACCCTACAAATGTGAACCTCTAGACGGAGGATCAAAAACCTATGCACGGATCCCATGATAATTCTGAAAACTCTACTAGGGGTGATAGAGGATCAAACTCCAGTCTCATGTAGGGATTCCATAACCCTATATGAGACTAGACTTCTAGAGGGGATTATAATACAGTGATGTGGATGTAATGTCGTACTGAACCCTTGATTAAAGGACCATGATAATTCTATAAACCTATACCGGTCCAAAATAAAAACCCACAATTGGTCTCAAAATTACTGTCTTAATATTAGGGTCTCAACACCAAAAATGTCTTGTTGATTGGATGCTCCGTTTAGGAATGTTAGGACCAATAGGGGCCTATATACCCTGAGAGGGGGGGGGGGGGGGGAATCAGGGTATGGATATTATTTTTAGTAAATTCTTCCTGCCCCACTGGATCTTCAACTCTTTTTTATTAGGGTCACTTTTTTTGATCTTGTGTTTTTATGTTGATCACTTCTTTTCCTCTTTAGCTAATGATGATGCTTTGAATGCAATGATGGGAAGCAAACATGCAGACACAAATATTTTTACTTGGTTCACCCTCACTAGGCTACGTTCAAGGAGCATACGCTGACAAGTTGTCGGTCGTACCAAATTCCACTAATCTTCACTAGATGTGGATACAAAGGTTTGGGAAAAGTCACTCTGTCCCAGGCTCACTGCCTTTACAAGGTTTAGGGTCAGCTCACTGCTTTCCCAAGGGTCACTTCCTATTTCTATCTCTCTGGCTCACTGCTGGTGGAGAGGATCACCTTCTTCCCCTTCCTTTGCTCACTGCTCCAGAAAGGATCCACTCACAGTTTATAGACTTGTAGGTCTCTTCATTATCTCTAATTAATACACCCTCTATTGTATGTGGATTCTCTTTTGAAGTCCAACATTCACCCATAGATGAATCTCACTTTTCACCAAAGGTATCGGGAAATCATTCAGCTTTCACACAACCCAGAAACACTGCCATGAATCAACCTTACTTGGAACACAAGTCAAACCCGGCGCGCAAGTCTCGGAGCGCAAGTCAAAACCGGTACACAAGTCCACCTCAGACACTTGCGTGACACAAACTTCTTCAACTCCAAACTTGCACGACACACTTCCCTTTACGCCCAAACCAATATTGTCACACAAAAAACAATAATCACCCTTCTTCAAATCTAGCAGGCAAGTCCCACTTGTGCGACACACCACACTGTATCCCCCTTGAACAATCACTATTTTCTCAAATAACCACACTGTATCCCCCTTGAACAATCAGTATTTTCTCCCCCTTTGTCAATGAACCCAAAGGTCACTGCTTTGCAGTCTGTAACAGAGTAGAGAACACATATCATCACATTAGGGGAAACCACATCATATCTCGGGGAGAGGGGGAGGGGGGGGATCCACATCTACACTTGTTTAAGTGAGGGGAGTCGACTGAACTCCCAGAGCCAGTCGATGCCTCTCAAACACTTCCTTGGGTAAGGCCTTTGTCAGAATGTCAGCAACCTGTAACTCTATAGGCACATACTCCAACTTCACGATTCCCTGCTCAACCTTCTCCTTGATAATATGATACTTTATCTCAATTTTCTTTTTCCTTGAATTATGGACAAGATTTTTGCTCAGATTGATAGCAATTGAGTTATCACACTAGATTCCAATTGGAGACTTCACTTAAACTCCCATGTCTTCAAGCTACTACTTTATTCACAATAAATGTGTGCATGCTTGAGTGGCTGCAATATACTCAGCTTCCACGGTGCTCAATGAAATTAAATATTTCTTCTTTCTTATCCAAGAAATACAAAATCCACCAAGATAGAATGCACCTCATGATTTTGATTTCCTGTCATCCGCTGAACTGACCTAATCTCCATTAGTGTATCCCAATAACTCTATCTGAGATATCTCATTATACCTCAAGATGAAATCCACTATGCCCTTAACAAAATGAAGTATTCTGTTCACTAAAATCATGTTGCTTTCTTTGGGATTACTCTGATATCTCACTACTTGGCATGTGGTGAATACAATTTCAGGCCTTGTTGCAGTAAAGTATAGCAAAATTCCAATGACTTGCCTGTATTCTTGATATTAAATGCCTTACCATCCTCATCTTTGGACAATTTCATCCAGGTAGCTACCAGATTCTTAATCTCCTTGGGATTTTCCATTCCAAATCTTTTCATAACATCCTTGTCACATTTGGATTGTGAAATTAATGTTCCATTCCTTCCTTGTGTCACCTGTAATCCAAGGAAAAACATCAGCTCACAAATCATAGACATTTCAAACTCATGTTTCATGAATTCAGACAACTGTTTGCACTATGCTTTATCTAATCCGCCAATTATTATATCATAGACATAAAACAGTACCAAAATCCTTTGATTATAGTTGTGGTTGAAATAGATATTGTAATCAACTCCACCACACTGGAAACCATGTTTCTTCAAATATGATAAAGCCTTAAGTACCATGCTCTTTGTGCTTATTTCAGCCCATATAATGCCTTATTCAGCCAAAAAACCTTATTCTCATCCTCATGAATAAGAAAACCATTTGGATGCTCAATATCCACTTCTTCCTCCAGAATCCCATTCAAGAATGCAGACTTGACGTCCGTCTGGATCACTTTGGACTTCCATTGCACTACAATGGCTAGAAATAATCTGATTGTCTCCAGCCTTGAAACCAGTGTAAATGTCTCATCAACATCTATTCCCTCTATCTGGGAGTATCCCTTGCACACTATCTGTGCTTTGTTCCGAATCACTATTCCATCTTCATTCATCTTGTTGCGATAGACCCATTTAGTCCTGATGACACTCTTATCTGCTGGCCTCGAAATAATCTCCCACGTCCGATTCTTCTCAATCTGATCAATCTCTTCATTCATGGACTGAACCCAGTTTTCATCTTCAGTTGCATCATAAAAGCATTTCGGCTCAACCTAAGATAGAAAAGATTCCTGCTACAGTGATTTCATTTTCCTTGTCTGAACTGGAGCTGACTAATCACTGATGATATTCGTCCTATCAATTTCAGCTCAAATCTTTGGCTTCTGTGTAGATAAGGATTTTACTTCCTCATACAAACCATCGGTATCTTCTTCTGAATCAACTTCAGCCACTTCTTCTCCCCCTTCTTTTCTTTCCTACTCATCACATATATCAGGAACTTTCTCACTGTTTCATTGTTTAATGGTATCATTTCTTTCTGCTAATTTTTTGATATTCTTGTTGAAACTGGGTTGATATTCTCTCGCAACTTCTTGGTATCTTGAAAACAGTCAGCTGATACCATATTTTTTTGAATAGAATTGATGATTATGAAATACATGAATTTTTCTGCCTCTCCAATAATATGTCTTCTTGATTAGAAACACACATCCTTTATATCTCATTGATATCTTTCACTTGATTAGGAGATAGAGATCTCCCCCAATGTTACACAACAATTTTTGTGGTTAGACCCACAAACATTATTCTTCTCATGCATCTTTTATTATCTATCACTCAGCATTGAGCCATTAACAAAATATCTATGCCTACTGAGTTGGAACTCATTGTAGGAAACAAGAGATAAAGTTAATAACATGATCACTTACCATTGTGCTTTGTTGCTTCCTTTCTTCTTCAACTTTGGTTCCTGATTTGAATCAATTGAAACTCTAGAGCATATCACTTCTCCTCTTTACATCCTTAGATGCAAATTCCCCTTAGATCGTATCTCCATAAAACCTGAAATACAAGAATCATCAGTGAATAACATTTATATACATAGGGAGAGGGGTTCTTCTGTAATTATCAAGATGAGGATTGCAGCTGATCCTATTGTGTCAACCCTTTGATTCTTTCTTGCAGAGAATCACTCTCTTTCCTTTCTTATTCTAGATGCCTAGCCAACTTCAACTGCTCTGGCCATATGAATAAGAATTCATTACCCACATGCTGAGTCTTTTTCTGATATGAAGATTCTGCTGGCCTGGTCTTTCTCACCATTTGGTGTTTAAACCCACTAGTACACATTTCCATTTTTGATGTTACACCAAAATTCCATTTTCCTTGATTCCTTTTCTGAGCAGGAATATCTTTTCTTTCCAACATCCCTTTCAACTTCCTCCATTGTAGGGATCTTCCTCTTTCCTCTACTTCTTGTGGTGGCACATGACATGAAAATTTTTCAATGCATTCTTTATTTATTTTTCTTTTGTCATATTTCCAAGTTTTCACCCTATTTTTCATTGGTGGTGGGTCCTCCAGTGAATGTACATTATTCTTACTCACAGTTGTAGCATTTCCTCCCTTTTTCTTCCAGATTTGTTCATGTTCATTATTAGAGGGCAGTTGTGAGTGTGACTGATATATCTTTCATTCAGCTTCATGTGACTCCCCTGAGGCTTTGAGCCTGTTCTTCAACTTACCACTTTGTCTCTCAATGCAAGATGTCTCTTTATACATCACTGGATTCAAGATTCTCTTTCTGGGCTCCTTTTCCTTTCTCACATTCTTCTTACTAAAATTTCTTTCCAAATTCCCTTGATTGGAACATATGAAACATCTTCTATTGAAGGCATACCTCATTTCATCATCTCTTAGCCAAGATGTTGATGCAGCTTGAGTTCTTCCTCTGAAATTGAGCTCCTGAGCTTCCTGACACATATTCATGATGTGTCCCATTCTTCCACAGTAATAGCATCTTATGAATGCTTTCCACTGAGAGACTCTTCTCTCTAATTTCTCATGATGCTTCTTCTTATCTTCAGATTTATCAAAGTTTCTATTTTCACAGCCTGAAATGTTTTTCAGAGCCTCTGGATAGAAGCTTGGTGTGTGGCCATGAATCCCTCAGAAATAGAACATGCTATCATTTCTTCATGTAAAATCCTTGTTAGGTCTATCTCTAGAACCTACAAGGTTTTTCTTACCTATGAAGATTTTTACTGTATTTTTCTTATCACACATAGGAGTGGGATCATCATATCCAATTCCAGATTTTCCCATAATGGATGGCCTTTGGGATGATACAATCCTTTAATGCTTCTCCTCTGATGTAGCATATTTGGATTTCATTATATCATCACCTGCCAAAGGATAATCAAATAATAAGTGCAGTGCATCCTTTAACTTGGGATTATCTTCTGATTTAAATTTCTCCATTTCTTTCTGGACTGATTCTATTTCTTCCTCCAATTGCTGAATCTTTTTATTTCTTGATTCAAGTTGAGCATTAAGTTCTTTTCTGAGATTCTTCTAGCTACTCAACTCATCTTCATGTTCCCGTGTGAGTTTTTCCACCAGTCACTTTTCTCCTTCACCTTCAATTTTCTTGAGAAACATATTCAAAGACAGATTCATTCTCTTGTTGCAGCCTTTGATTCTTCTGAACTTATTCAAACAACTGTGTTGCTAGATCATCATTTTTAGCTTTCAGATTCTGAACTTCATCTGAATTTTGATTCTCTTCATAATCACCAGCCTTTTTTTCCTTTCATTTTAGCCATCTTTTGTAGTTCTCCACCTTGAGAATCATTCTTCTCCTTTAGGTCAGTAGCCGCATCAATAAGCCTTTGATTTAAGCCTATTAGATTGTTGACCTCAATTTCCAATACTTGGATCCTGATAATTTTAGATTTAACTTCTTCATCAAATTTCTGATCCAATTCATTTTCCTTGTGGACAACTTCCACTTTTTGACTTCTTGGTGTTTCTTCATCATCAGTGGTTCCAACATCACTTGGAAAATCATGTTCTTCACTCATTCCTTTAGCATCATTGAATGTGTAATTATTTTCATATTATGATTCATCCAAACCATTTTTCTGTTCACTACATGATTCCTTTAACCGAATCACACTCCTTCCATTGACACTTCCACATAGGGTAATTCCACCAGCTTTCTGCTTCTTCTTTAATGTTTTTCCCTTTTCCATGGCACACCAGACTGATTCTTTAACCACACAGATAGACTACAATAAGTCGGAGCAAACAAATCTGATAAGAGAAACCTTCCCTCTGATACCAATTGTTAGGACCAATAGGGGCCTATATACCCTGAGAGGGGGGGGGGGGTGAATTAGGGTATAGATATTCTTTTTAGTAAATTATTCCTCCCCCAATGGATATTGACCTCTTTATTATTAGGGTCACTTTTTTTGATCTTGTGTGTTTATGTTTATCACTTATTTTCCTCTTTAACTAATGATTATGATTTGAATGCAATGCTGGGAAACAAACAGGCAGACACATAGATTTTTACTTGGTTCACCCTCACTAGGCTAAATCCAAGGAGCATACGCCGACAAGTTGTCAGTCGTACCAAATTACACTATTCTTCACTAGATGTGGATACAAAGGTTCAGAAATAGTCACTCTATCCCAGGTTCACTGCCTTTACAAGGTTTAGGGTCAGCTCAATGTTTTCCCAAGGGTCACTCCCTATTTCTCTCTATCTGGCTCACTATCGATGGAGAAGATCACCTTCTTCCTCTTCCTTTTCTCAGTACTCCAGAAAGGATCCACTCACAGTTTATAGACTTGTAGGTTTTTTCATTATCTCTAATGAATACATCCTCTATTGTATGTGGATGCTCTATTGAAGTCCAACTTTAACCCGTAGATGAATATCACATTGCACCGAAGGTATCAAGCAATCTTTCAGCTTTCACGCAGCCTAGAAACACTACCGTGAGTCAACCTTACTTGGCGCGCAAGTCAAACCCGATGCGCAAGTCTCGGCACGCAAGTCAAAACTATCGCGCAAGTCCACCTCAAACAGTTTCATGACACAAAATTCTTCGACTCCAAACTTGCGCGACACACTTCCCTTTACGCCCAAACCAATATTGGCGTGCAACAAACAAAAATCTCCCTTTTTAAAATCTGGTGTGCAAGTCCCACTTGCCCGACACACCACCACTTGCGCGACCACCACACCTGCGCGATAGGAGCTTTGATTTTTCTAAGTGTTGAACTCCATTAGAAATGAGGAGGGGTGGTCTAGTATTTATAGGAATTTTGAACACCCTATGCGATGGTGCGCAAGTCTACCCTTAGCATGCAAGATTCGGCGCACAGGTCTCTTCCCCTGCAAGTCACTTGCATAACCAAAATAATACCTGCGCGACCCTCTTTACTTTGCCATATTTTGATCTTCTGATCTTGAAAAACCATAGGCGCACAAGTTATCAAGATTCCAAGGCATCAACATGCAAGTCTCTTCACGGCGTGCAGGTCACCTGCGCGACCACACCAATACCTGCACGACCCTCTTTCCTTAGCCATATTTTGATGCTCTGGTATTGAAAAACATATGGCATGCAAGTTTCTTCTACTTCAAGCCAATGGAACGCATGTCTCTTTTACAAAACCACTTTTCTCCGTTTGTCAATTTTCAGGCCCAAAAATTTGGTAAACACTAGAAAACGCTGCCACCTTCTATCTGTTCTTTTTGTACCACCTCCAGATCATCCATTACTTTGTCGATGTTATTGAATCAAACATGGATCGTTGACCATAGATCTTGAACTCGACATTCTACAATGAAATCCTCTTTGTCAAAAAATTTATATGTCATTATTTTTATTTGTCAGCAATCACGACTCTGATATCCACTTTATCAACAAACACAATCAGCTCAAAAATGCTTCAATGATACCTTGAGAGATTTTTTCCCAACAATATCCCCATTTGGGTTTGTTGAAAACTCTTCCATAAAAAGATACATAATTAATTCTTAAGCCACCATTCGCCTTTTGTGATTCTAATAGCAATCAAGGATTTACTCAACACATACTCTAAGCCCACATGAGCAATGCTCGACATGAGAAACAAGAGTAAATGAAAAGTTCATCAATGAATCACTTCATCTCTGAAACCCACTATTGACACCAAACTGATACCAATTTGTTGGAAATATTCATACCACATTCCAACAACACTCTTCTGCTTTTATCACGATCCTCGGCTGTCATGATATCTATGTTTTGATCGATCACTTCTAGCATCGTCATATTTAATACTCCCCCTGTCACATTGCTCCTCCTATCTGGCTGCTCCACCTGTCAGCTTCTCCCCCCATCTGTCACGATTTCTCAAATAACCACGCTGTCTCCCCCTTGAACAATCACCCTTTTCTCCCCCTTTATCAATGAACCCAAAGGTCACTCCTTTGAAGTCTGTAATAGAGTAGAGAAAACATATCAGCACATTAGGGAAAAACACATCATACCTTGGGGAGAGGGGGAGGGGGGGGGGGATCCACATCCACACTTGTTTAAGTGCGGGGAGTCTACTGAACTCCCAGAGCCATTCGATGCCTCTCAAAAGCTTCCTTGGGTAAGGACTTTGTCAGAATGTTAGAAACCTGTAACTCTGTAGGCACATACTCCAACTTCACGATTCCCTGCTCAACCTTCTCCTTGATAAAATTATACTTTATCTTAATGTTCTTTGTCCTTGAATGATGGACGAGATTTTTTCTAAGATTGATAGAACTTGAGTTACCACACTGGATTCTGATCAGAGACTTCACTTCAAATCCCATGTCTTCAAGCTGCTGCTTCATTCACAATAACTGTGTGCATGCTCGAGTGGCTGTAATATACTCAGCTTCCGCAGTGCTCAATGAAACGCAATCTTGCTTCTTGCTTAGCCAAGAAATACACAATCCACCAAGATAGAATTCACCTCATGATTTTTATTTCCTGTCATCTACTGAACAGGACCAATCTCCATCAGTGTATCCCATTAACTCTGTCTGAGATTTCTCATTATACCTCAAGCTGAAATCCACTGTGCCTTTAACAAATTGAAGTATTTTGTTCACTTCAGGCATACGAATTTCTTTGGGATTACTCTGATATCTCACTACTTGGCATGTGGTGAATAAAATTTCAGGCCTTATTGTAGTCAAGTATAGAAAACTTCCAATTATTTGCCTGTATTCTTGATATTAACTACCTTCCCATCCTCATCTTTGGACAATTTCATCCGGGTAGCTACCAGAGTCTTCATATCCTTGGAATTTTCCATTCCAAATCTTTTCATAACCTCCTTGGCACATTTGGATTGTGAAATGAATTTTACATTCCTTTTTTGTGTCACCTGTAATCCAAGGAAAAATGTCAGCTCACCAATCATAGACATTTCAAACTCATATTTCATGAATTCAGACAACTTTCTGCAATATGCTTCATTTTATCCTCCAATTATTATGTCATCTACATAAACTAGTACCAACATCCTTTGATTATAATTTTAGTTGAAATATATATTGTAATCAACTCCACCACACTGGAAACCATGTTTCTTAAAATACTGATAAATCCTTAAGTACCATGCTCTTGGTGCTTGTTTCGGCCCATATAATGCCTTATTCAGCCAAAAAACCTTATTCTCATCCACATGAATAACAAAACCATTTGGAGGCTTGATATTCACTTCTTCCTCCAGAATCCCATTCAAGAGTGCAGACTTGACGTCTGTCTGGATCACTTTGAACTTATGTTGCACTACAATGGCTAGAAATAATCTGATTGTCTCCAGCCTTGCAAACGGTGCAAATGTCTCATCAACATCTATTCCCTCTATCTGGGAGTATCCCTTGCACACTATTTGTGCTTTGTTCTGAATCACTACTCCATCTTCATTCATCTTTTTGCGATAGACCCATTTAGTCCCGATGAAACTCTTATTTTCTAGCCTCGAAACAATCTCTCACGTCTGATTCTTCTCAATCTGATCTTTCTCTTCATTCATGGTCTGAACCCAGTTTTCATCTTCAGCTGCATCAGAAAAGCATTTCGGCTCAAACTAAGATGGAAATGACACCTTCTGTAGTGATTCCATTTTCCTTGTCTGAACTAGAGCTGACTAATCACTGATGATATTCTATCTGTCAATTTTAGCTCGACTCTTTGGCTTCTGTGCAGATAAGGATTTTACTTCCTCGTACTCACCATCAGTATCTTCTTCTGAATCAACTTCAGCCACTTCTTATCTCCCTTTCTTTCTTTCCTCCTCATCACATTTATCAATAACTTAACCACTGTTTCATTGTTTAGTGGAATCGTTTATTTCTGATAATTTTTTGACATTCTTGTTGAAACCAGGTTGATATTCTCTCACAGCTTCTTGGTATCATGAAAAAAGTCAGCTGATACCATATTTTTTGAATAGAATTGATGATTATAAAATACATGAATTTTTCTACCTCTCCCACAATATGTCTTCTTGATCAAAAACACTCATCCTTTATATCACATTGATATCTTTCACCTGATTAGGAGATAGAGATCTCCCCCATTGTTACACAACACGTTTTGTGGTTAGACCCACAAACATTCTTATTCTCATGCATCTTTTATTATCTAGCACTCAGCATTGATCCATTAACAGAATCTCTAAGCCTACTGAGTTGGAACTCGGTGTAGGAAACAAGAGATAAAGTTAATAACAAGATCACTTCCCATTGTGCTCTGTTGATCCCTTTCTTCTTCAACTATGGTTCCTGATTTGAATCAATTGAAACTCTAGAGCATGTCACTTCTCCTCTTCGCATCCTTAGATTCCACTTCCCCTTGGATCTTATCTCCCTAAAACCTGAAACACATGAATCATAAGTTAATAGAATTTATATACATAGGGAGTGGGTTTCTTCTGGAATCCTCAAGATGAGGATTGCGGTTGATCCTGTTGGTTCAACCCTTTGATTCTTTCTTTTAGAGCATCACCCTATTTCATTACTTCTTCAGGCTACCTAGACAAATTCAACTGCTCTGGCCATATGACTAAGCATTCATTACCCATATGTTGAGTCTTTTTCTGATATGAAGATTTTTCTGGCCTGGACTTTCTCACCATTTGGGGTTTAAACCCACTAGTACACATTTCCGTCTTTGATGTTCCACCAAATTTCCATTTCCCTTGATTCCTTTTCTGAGCAGGAATATCTTTTCTTTCCAACTCCCCTGGCTCCTTCCTCTATTGTAGGGATCTTCCTCTTTACTCCACTTATTGTGGTGGAACATGACATGAAATTTTTTCAATGCATTCTTTGTTTATTTTTCTTTGGTCATATTTCTGAGTTTCCACCCTATTTTGCATTGGTGGTGGGTACTCCAGTGAACGTAAACTCTTCTTACACACAAATGTAGCGTTTCCTCCCTTTTTCTTCCATATTTGTTCGTGTTCATTCTTAGAGGGCAGTTGACACATCTCTCGTTCAGCTTCATGTGACTCCCCTGAGGCTCTAAGCCTATTCTTCAACTTACCACTTTTTCTCTCAATGCAAGATGTCTCTTTATACATCACTTGATTCAAGATTCTCTTTCTGGGCTCATTTTCCTTTCTCGCATTCTTCTTGCTACAATTTCTTGACAAATGACCTTGATTGGAACATATGAAACATCTTCTATTGAAGGCATACCTCATTTCATCATCTCTTAACCAATATGTTGATGCAGCTTGAGTTCTTCCTCGGACATTGAGCTCTTGAGCTTCCTGACACATTTTCATGATGTGTCCCATTCTTCCACAGTAATAGCATCTTATTAATTCTTTCCTCTGAGTGACTATTCTCTCTGATTTCTCATGATTCTTCTTCTTATCCTCAGATTTATCAAAGTTTCTATTTTCACAGCCTGAAATGTATTCCAGAGCCTCTGGACAGAAGCTTGATGTGTGGCCATGAATCCTGCATAAATAGCACATGCTATCATTTCTTCATGTAAAATCCTTTTTAGGTCTATCTATAGCACCTACATGGTTTTTCTCACCTCTGGAGATTTTTACTGCATTTTTATTATCACACTTAGGAGTGGGATCATCATATCCAATTCCAGATTTTCCCATAATGGATTGCCTTTGGGATGATACAATCCTTTCATACTTCTCCTATAATGTAGCATATTTGGATTTCATTATATTATCACCTGCCGAAGGATAATCAAATAATAAGTGCAGTGCATCCTTCAACATGGGATTATATTTGGATTTAAATTTCTCCATTTCATTCTTGACTGATTATATTTCTTCCTCCATTTGCTGAATCTTTTTATTTCTTGATTCAAGTTGAGCATTAAGTTCTTTTCTGAGATTCTTCTGGCTACTCAACTCATCTTCAAGTTCCCGTGTGAGTTTTTCCACCATGTCACTTTTCTCCTTCACCTTCAATTTTTCTTGAGCAACATATTTAGAGACAGATTCATTCTCTTACTGCAGCCTTTGATTCTTCTGAACTTCTTCAGACAACTATGTTTCTAGATCATCATTTCTAGATTTTAGATTCTGAAAATCATCTAACTTTTGATTATTTTCATAATCACTAACCTTTTTTTTCATTTCATTTTATCCATATTTGGTAGTTATCCACCTTGAGAACCATTATTCTCCTTTAGGTCAGTAGCCACATCAATAATCCTTTGATTTAAGCCTCTTTATTGTTGACCTCAATTTCCAATACTTTGATCCTAATATTTTTAGATTTAACTTCTTCATTCAATTTCTGATCAAATTCATTTGCCTTGTGGAAAACTTCCACTTTTCGACTTCTTGGTGTTTCTTCATCATCATTGGTTCCAACATCACTTGGAAAATCAGGTTCTTTACTCATTCCTTCATCATCATCGAATGTGTAAATATTTTCCTAGTATGATTCATCCAAACCATTTTTCTATTCACTACATGATTCCTTTAACTGAAGCACACTCTTTCCATTGACACTTCCACATAGGGTAATTCCACCAACTTTCTACTTCTTCTTTAATGTTTTTCTCTTTGCCATGGCACACCAGACTGATTCTTTAACCACACAGATCGACTACACCAAGTCAGAGCAAAAAAATCCGATAACAGCAACCTTCCCTCTGATACCAATTGTTAGGACCAATAGGGGCCTATATACCCTGAGGGGGGGGGGGGGGTGAATCAGGGTATGGATATTCTTTTTAGTAAATTCTTCCTGCCCCACTGGATCTTGACCTATTTATTATTAAGGTCACTTTGTTTGCTCTTGTGTGTTTATGTTGATCACTTCTTTTCCTCTTTAACTAATGATGATGTTTTGAATGAAATGCTGGGAAGAAAACAGGAAGACACCTATATTTTTACTTGGTTCACCCTCACTGGGCTAGTCCAAGGAGCATATGCCGACAAGTTGTCAGTCGTACCAAATTAAACTATTCTTCACTAGATGTCGATACAAATGTTTGAGAACAGTCACTCTGTACTAGGATCACTGCCTTTACAAGGTTTAGGGTCAGCTCATTGCTTTCCCAAGGGTCACTCCATATTTCTCTCTCTCTGGCTCACTGCCGGTGGAGTGGATCACCTTCTTCCACTTCCTTTGCTCACTACTCCGGAAAGGATCCACTCACAGTTTATTGAATTGTAGGTCTATTCATTATCTCTAATGAATACATCCTCTGTTGTATGTGGATTCTCTGTTGAAGTCCAACTTTCACCCATGGATGAATCTCACTTTGCACTGAAGTTATCGGGCAATCTTTCAGCTTTCACGCAGCCCAGAAAAACTGCCATGAATCAACCTTACTTCGCGCGCAAGTCAAACCCGGTGCACAAGTCTCGGCGCGCAAGTCAAAAATGGCGCGCAAGTCCACCTTAGACACTTACATGACACAAACTTCTTCAACTCAAAACTTGCATGATGCACTTCCCTTTACACCCAAACCAATATTGGAGCGCAACAAAAAACAATCACCCTTCTTCAAATATGGCGCACAAGTCCCACTTGCGCGACACACCACCACTTGCGCGACCACCACACCTGCGTGATGGGAGCTATGATATTTATAAGTGTTGAAATCTGTTAGAAATGAGGAGGGGTTGCCCAGTATTTATAGGCATTTTGAACACCCTGCACGACAGCACGCAAGTCTACCCTCGACACGCAAGTTTCGGCGCGGAGGTCTCTTCCCCTGCAAGTCAATTGCACGACCTAACCAATACCCGCGAGACCCTATTTCCTTTTCCATATTTTGATCTTATGATCTTGAAAAACCATAGGCGCACAAGTTCTCAAGCTTCCAAGGCATCGACGCACAAGTCTCTTCACAGCGCGCAGGTCACCTGCACGACCACACCAATACTTGCGCAAACCTCTTTCCTTAGCCATATTTTGATGTTCTGATCTTGAAAAACATATGGCATGCAAGTTTCTTCTACTTCAAGTCAACGGTGCGTAGGTCTCTTTGCGAAAACCACTTTTCTCCATTTTTCGATTTTCAGGCCCAAAAATTTGGCAAACACTGGAAAATGGCACCACCTTGTATCTGTTCTTTTTGTACCGCCTCCAGATCATCCATTCCTTTGTCGACATTCTTGAATCAAACATGGATCGTTGACCATAGCTCTTGAACTCAATATTCAACCATGAAATCCTCTTTGTCAAAAAATTTGTATGTCATTGTTTTTCTTTGTCAACAATCACCACTCTGATGTCCACTTTGTCAACAAACACAATCACCTAAAAAATGCTTTAATGATACCTTGAGGGATTTTTTACCAACAAGGAGTTATGGTGATTTGAAAAAAATTTCCCGTAGACTTACCACAGTCTGGAAAACCTACTACTGTAGTCTGTACATAGACTGTGTGGACTGAACATTGTGGTCGGTACAAATAACACGCTTGACCGGCCGCTCCGGTCGACTGTTGTGGACCGGTTGCACAATTGCTACACCCCGCGACAACTCAGGATGCCACGACTCCTCTATCGACCATTACAGTTGATCTCCATGGTTAACCATAATCATGATTCACCCTAGCTTCCCTGAATCTGACCTGCGTTTGACTCGGGTCTGACCCAGATCCGACCCGAGTCCACCTCACCTAGCCCAGACCACTGTCTCAACCTAGCCCATAGGCCCGACCCAGTCCACCGGCCCGACCCGGTCCACCGATCCGACTTGGACCGATTGAATCATCCCACTCTACATACGCCGCTACCATCCATCATCTTCCATCGTATCCCACATATTTCATCGCATAAATCACCACTACACCAACTTTTTCTACAACATATCACCGCCATCCCACCCATAGCATGCGGCTCCACCACCAGTGGCACTGTCCAGCACCATCTGCTACCCACACCGCCGTGTGCCGATCACTACCGCCTCACACTGTTTCTCCCTTTCATGGACCATCGTGCCTCCTTTGATGCCCAAAAAATTAAATGATCATATATTTGAGCTCCTTGGGTCCTGATCTATAAATATTCATCCCCAGTTGTCGATTCACCTTGAATCTAGGGGTCTGATCGAGTTTAGAACCACCCAAAAATGTTGAACTGGGAAGCATATGGTTCCAATAGTGAAGAATGCGAAGAACGTAGGGAGGAATGCACAAGAAAAAATGTTTATCATCATTGGACAATAATTCTTGGCCAATTATCAAGATCAAGGGATTTGGGTTAGAAAACCAGATTAAATCAATCCCAACTCGCAATACGCTTGATCCTTGAATCAATATATTCATCGATTGATCCATGTTCATTATAGAAATAAGTTCATCATAGAAATAAAGGATGGGGAGTAAACCAATTAAATCAAAATCTCATCCTCAATTTGGATCGATCTCCAATGAAGAACAAAAGTTTCCTCTTCATCATTGGTGAGATCTTTCAAGATTGGTGTTCATCAATCACTGATTCGAAGAACCTCCATCACTTCATTGAAAGGATTCTATAGAGGTTTCCTCCTAGTTTCTATAGAGAATTAAAGAGTTATGAGACTAAAATTGGATCCCTAAAAAATGGTTTATTTAAAAAATAAACTTGTCACTGCGTCAAAGAAATAGAATAACTTTTTTCTTAATTTATTTTATCCTCTTTAAAATTCCCTAGAAATATTTCCACAATCAACCCACACCAACCAATGTTAGGTCATGAATAGGGTAAAGTATCTATTATAAACTCAATGGTTCCCTCAGATTTATGATCTGGGCACCCACTTAAGAGTTATTCTATTTTTTAGGAAAACTTCATTTTCATGCTGTTAAATGATTTAATATTTTTCAGAAATTTGTTATGGGCACAACAGGCCTCAGAATCACATGCCATCTTAGCACCTAGTCTAGAAAACAATCCATATAATATGTAAAAATAATATACAAAAAATAATAGATGTTACATTCTCCCCACTTTGGGGATTTACGTCCCCTAAAAGCCAAAACAAGGGCTACTCAAACAGATGAGGGTACTAGGAATGAATCTAAGCCTCCCGCTCCCACATGATCTCCTATAGATTCTCATGATTCCACAAAACACACACAAAAGGAATCGATCAGACATAAAGGATACTCTATTTCTGATCCTCAATCTCCACTAGGTAATCAGCAAAAGTCGCTCCATCCTCAATGTCCATATCACCCCAATCGATAATGTGAGATGGGTGATGCACGTACCTCCTCAACTACGACACATGGAAGTTGTTGTGCACCCAATATAACTATGGTTCTAGAGTAAAGTGCTATACCACCTCACCAAATCTATTTATTATCCTAAATGGGTCGATGAACATCATCTATAGCTTTCCACCCAACCAAATCTCCACAATCCCTATTGAAGTGAAACCCGAAGGAACACATGGCCCCCTTACTCGAACTCCAAAGGCCTCTGCTGCCTCTCAGCATAAGACTTCTGATGGATCTGTGAAGTCTTCATCCTCTCCTAGATGATCGAAACCTTATCTATTATATCTATCACTAACTCTAGGACCATGAGTGATGACTCTCATGGGTCAGTCTGGTAAAGAGGTGACCTATAGGGTTGCCCATACAAAGCCTGAAATGGTGCCATAATAAGGGTGGAATGATATATGTTGTTGTATGAAAACTCCACCAGTGGTAGGTGATCCTCCCAACTATTTCCAAATTCTAACATGAAATTCCACAACATGTCCTCTAGAACCTGAATAGTCTGCTCAGTCTGGTCATCCATCTGTGGGTGAAACATTTTGATCAAACGTAACTGGGTCCCAAATGCCTCCTATAATCCCTTCCAAAAATGGGATATAAAGTGATCATCATGATCAGAAAATATCTTCCATGGGACTGCATGTAGTTGAACTATCTCTGACATGTAGAGGAACCACAAGCTCTCTACTGAACTCTACTCTAGGATATCTAGGAAGTGTCTTGACTTGGCGAGTCAGTCAACAATCACCCAGATGGCATCATCTGCCTAGAAATACATGTAAACTCATCACGAAGTCCATTGATATCCCATGACACTTCCATCCCAACACCTCAAGGGATTGAGCTAAACTCATTAGAACCTGGTGATCAAACTTTACTTGCTACAAGTAAGGTATCAAAAAGAAAAATCTATATCTCCTTTCCTCATAATTGGATACCAAAACTGATGTTAAAGGTCTTGGTACATCTTCTTCTCACCTGGATATACCACCAAAGGGGATATATGAAACTCCCTCAAAACCTCCTCCCACAATTCCACTGGTACTACTATACACCCTCTGAAAAGAAAGACACGCTCCCCATATTTTGAGTATCTATCAGGAGAATTCCCTATGGATATCTAAGAATGTAGGATCTCAGAGTCAGTATCCCCAAGATATGCCTCCCTAAATTACTATAAGTGTGGAGGGGAGACAACCATCAACTGGAGGTAAGCTATTCTATCTCCATTCATAAAGGATATCTGAAGCAAGGTTAACTACTCCGATGATTCATTCATCAACTACGAACTTCATCTCCTACTAAGAGCATCTGCCAACACATTTTCCTTCTATGAGTATAGAAAATATCAAAGTTATAGTACTAGAGGAACTCTATCATTCACCTCTTTCTCAAATTCAGATCCTTCTCAGAGAATATATACTTGAGACTCTTGTGATTAGAGTAGATGATAAACTACTTTCCTATCAGGTAGTGTTGCCACATATTCAATGCGAAGACTACCGCTAACAACTAAAGATCATGATTTGTGTATTTATTCTCTTGTGGTCTCAACTAGAATGAACCATAGGTAATCACCTATTTACTCTACATTAGGAAACAACCAATCTTGGTCCCTGATGCATCACAGAAAACCACGTACTCAACATCCTCCTCTGGTAACTTTAGTATGGGAGTGCTTGTCAACCTCTACCTTATCTCCTAAAAGAACTGTTGGAAATTTTCTATCCATATGAAAGAATACCCCTTTCATTTAAAATCTATCAAGGGTTATTACACTCTAGAGAAGTCTAGTAAAAACCTCTGATAGTACCCTTCCAATCCAATGAAACTCTGCACCTCAGTAACACTATTGGGTGGCTCCCAACAAAGCATTGACTCAAAATTCGATAGATCCTCTGCAAATCTAGCCTCTGAGATGATGTATCCCAAAAAATGGACCTCTTGAATCCAAAATTAGAACTTTAAGAGCTTCTTGGTAAAATATTTTCTCTCAGAGTGTGTCCTGGACCATCATTAAGTGTCTTTCATGCTCCTCCTTAGACACCAAATACACTATTATGCCATCAATTAAAACCACAATGAACCCATCTAAGTAAGGATGAAAGATCCAATTTATGAGTCCTATGAACACTGATAGGGAGTTATTCATGAAAAATGATGTCAAAAAGTACTCATAGTGTACATAACGACATATTAAGTCCATCTTCAGTATATCCTCATCTCATACTCATAGCTGGTGGTAGCTTGATCCAAGGTCTATCTTTGAGAACCACTGTTCTATTTTCAACTGATAAAAGATTTCATTGATCCTTGTTAGTGAATACTTGTTCTTCAAATTAACCTATTTTAATCACCAATAATCCACATATAACCTCAAGTTACCTTCTTCATTCTTAGATAACAAAACTGGGGCTGCCTAGGGTGAAATACTTGGTCTCACAAATCCCTTCCTATGAAAATCCTCCAACTGTATCCTTAGATCATGAAGCTCTATGAGAGTTATATGATTTTAAGGTGTAGATATTAGTGTATTCCTGGGTTGAAAATCAATTTAGAAGTCCATATCCCAGTGGGGAGGTAAACCTAGAACATCTATGAGAAATACATCCTTATACTCTGCCACCATTGCAGGAAACTAAGGACTCAAATCATCCACTACACCGAGGGTGGGGATATCCAACAGATTAGTAATTGGATACAACCTCCTATGTGTGAGTATATACTATGATTAATATGTTTACTTTTCACCAATAAAGGACTAAATGGTTCCATCAATGTGTAAACACCACACTCTTTGCCTAAAATAGTCAATCTGAGCATGAATTGTTGATAGCCAGTCCATACCAAGAATGATGTTATAAGGACTCACTGCCACTGCTAAGAGATCAAAAACATAACTATAATCTTCAAGATCCAGGTTAAACTATTGAAACTAGTGTTTTATCATTGAGTCTCCTCTAGTATGAGTCTCCCTTCGCAAGGGTTGAGTCAATGGTTCAACCGGAACCTCTGAGTATCAAACAAGATTAATGGAAAGAAAGGAATGGATGAAACCTGTGTCTACAAAAACTATATCTAAGGTGGAAAAGAAATATATTGTACCTCATATCATCCCTAGATTATCGTAGTCATATGCCTCTATAGCTTGCATTTGGCCTCATCCCTTCCCACTAGCTCCTTAAGCCTGGCGTGGATCACCTGGGGGTGGTGGTGGTAACATGTCGAACATCTACCACCTCCTGCTACTACCCCTGCTCCTATGACACATCAGACACCTTGAATACCACCCTAGTATTGTCTTTGTATCTGTCTCAGTGGTCCCTTGACCATATCTCAATTATTTGTATGATGAGTTGGGAAATTTCATGCCAGATGTCCCCGATCGCCACATGAGTAACACTGTCTATCCCTTAGATGATTTGATCTGCCCTGGGAGTCCTTCACCATTGAACCTAAGTCCTAGGATCCCCTACTAATGTTTCTAACCTACTTGGATATTTGTGAATACTGTTGTCCACCTATTACTAAGGTCTCATCTACTGGGTTCCCACTGCTATCTCCCTCTATCGATGTCTACTCTGCTAGAAATATCTCCACTTGAAGGGCTCACTCATGTACCCCATCATACGTAGAAATTATAAGGGATACCACTGATTCCTTGATGTCCTGGCGTAATCCTTGCTTAAAGTTCTAATCCTTAAAGAACTGGTCTTGTACCATGTATAAGGAGTAGCATTAAATATGAATAAACTTCGATAAATACTCCTCTATGGCCATACTACCGTACTATAGATGAAAAAGATTATATATGCGAACCAATCACTCCATGTCTAGATAGAACTCCTCTATGTAGATATATCCTATAAATGGGAGACATTAACCTAAAGTACCTACACACACACACATCCCCAAACCACAAAATTATAAAATGTAAAACAATTGAAAGGATTCATGTGTACATATAATATCCCACAATAGAGTATGACAGTGAAAGTACTTGAAAGTAAATAGGGAAAAAAACCCACCATAAAGAGTCTATAAACAAGTCTAACTGAAACTATAAAGAGTCCAACCAGCTCCAAGGGAGAGGACTAAGTCAAAGGTATGCTCTACGAAAACACCTCAGTCTACCTAGATTCATCTATGATCCACCCTCACTTGTTCCTCCTAGGACACTATCAAAAGGGATTCTATCTTCATAAGACATGACACATGCAGGTAAAGCCCATGCAAGGGTGAGTATAACAATACTCAACAGGACACCCCAAAACACTAAACACAAATCACCAAGTATAATCATATAAATATAATATTTAACACTATATAAAAGATACAAGAAGTAGAGAAAACCTAGATATACTCAAGAGACACATCAAACTATTAGGCGGTCATGACCAACTACCAGCCACCAGATTCTACTCGAAGCACGATTGTTCCGGTAGAACTCACTCCTCGAGCCATGATATCATTAGAGATACTCAATTAAGAGGTATAGATAAATTGGGAACCACCCAAAAAAAATTTATTGTTCAAGAAAGAATATGACACATAGAGAGGGGATCATGCCCCAACCATTTTGGGACACCATGAACCCAGTCTAGAAAAACCTGCTATATAGGGAATCATATGCCAACAATTCCACAAACCCTCATGATGACGCTCTCTAGATGGATGATCAATGACCTACTCATTAATGTCACAAAAATTACACAAAATCCACTAGGGGTGATAGAGGATCACACACCAGTCTCATAGAGGGATTCCATAAATCTATTTGAGACTTAGCCTATAGAGGGGATTACAATCCAGTGATGTGGATATAATGCCGCACTGGACCCTTGAGGAAAGAACCAAGGAAAAAATATAAACCTATAATGTTCTAAACTAAAAACCCCCATTAGTCTTAAAATGACCATCTAAATGTTAGGGTCTCAACACCACAAATGGCTCATTGATTGGACCCTCCGTTTATGAGTTATGATCATTTGAATGAAACTGCCTGTAGACCTGCCGGTGGCTTACAAACTTACTATCGTGGTAGGTCTACCTACCACAGCAGTCGAACATTTTTGTCAATGACCATGGTCGTTCCACAAACCTTGCAGACCAGCTGCCCATGGACTGACCGTTGTGGTTGTTCAACCAGCCACCATGGTCGACCACCGCGGACCGACCGAACGATCATTACACCCCGCGACAACTCGAGCTGCTGAAACACCACAGTAGACCACTGTGGTCAACCGTAACCAGGCTCTACCTTGGTTATTTCAGATCTGACCCAGGTCTGACCCAAGTCCACCTCACCGGGCCCCACCCACGGGCTAGACCTAACCCACCAATCTAACCCGACCCACCTGGACCATCCCACTCCACATTTTCCACCGCATCCCCCATCCACCATCGCATCCATTTCCCCGACACCCTTTTCCACTATTGCGTATCGTCATCTTCACATCCACCGCACACAGCTCCGCTGCCCTCAGCACTGGCCACCACTACTGGTCTCCCGTGTTGTTGTGTGCCACCACCTGCACTAGTGATCCCTTCTGAAGACCACATTGCCTCCTCTAATGCTCAAAAAATTAAATGATCATAGATCCGAGATCTTTATGTCTTGATCTACATAAAACGAGCCTCGTTTGTCAATTCACCTCGAATATGGGGGTCTGACCGAGTTCAAAACCTCCCAAAAGAATCAATTTGGGAACCATAGGGTTCCAATAGTGAAGAACATGAAAAATGGAGGGTAGAATACAAAATAATGAATGTTTATAATCATTGTACAAGAATTCTTGGCCAACAATCAAGATTAAGTGATTTAGGTTAGAAATCTATATTAAATCAATCCCAACTCGCAATACGCATGATATGTGAATTAATCTATTCATCAATTGATCCACATTCATCATAGAAATAAAGGACAGAGTATTAACTAATTAAATAAAAAGACCTACCTCAATTTGGATCAATCTCTGATAAAGAAAAAATTTGCGTCATCATCGTTGGTGAGATCTATCAAGATCGACTTTCTTCAATCTCTAATTCGAAGCTCTACTATTGTTTTCTTGATAATATTCTCTAGAGGTTTCTTCCCAGTGTCTCTAGTGAATTACATGGTTATGAGACTAACCATGGATCTATGAAAAATGGTTTATTTAAAATATAAACCTATCACTGGATCGGTTAAATAAAATAATTTTTTTCTTAATTTATTTTACCCCCTTTAAAAGGCCCGAGAAGACTTTCCACAATTGTTCTGCACTGATCAATGTTAGGTGGCTCCTAGGGTAAAGCCACTATTATGAACTCAATGGTGCCATTAGATTTCTGATTCGGGAACCCGTTTAATATTTATTACAATTTTTCAAGAAAACCACATGTGTGTGCTATTAAATGTTTTAATATTTTTCAAACATTTGTTCCAAGAACACTAGGCATCAGAATCACATGCTGTCTCATTTCCTGGTCTCAAAAAAAATCATATAATATATAAAAATAATACCTAGAAAATATGAGACATTACAAGTGAAAAAATATTTTTTTAACATATACTACACAAAAAACCTTTCCCACCATCATGGACAATATTTTATTTGAATATTACTTTATAATTTTCCAAGGTAATTTTTTAAAGAAAATGTTTTCTTTAATATTTTTAAAAATTTTCAGTATTTAAATAAGTGATTTCAAAATGAAAAGGGTATTTTATCAAGAAATATTCCAGTGATATTTTAAAGGAATTATCATTTATGATAACATCCTTTGATGTTAAATATGATTCATAAGGGATATGATCTTTATATTGAAATCCTTATTATTTCCCTAGATGGTTCATGATTATGATGATGAAATATTGAAGAAACCTATTTTTCTTTACTATGGGTTAATCTATGATGAAATGATTTTTTTCATGATCTTGTGGAACACATATGAATGAATTATAATTATGTGATTGGTGGTTCCATTATATACCTAAAATGAATTAGATAATGATTACTGTTTATACACTAAAAGGGTATACAAGAGGTTATCCCAATAAAAAAATAGGGAACACAAGTGGTTATCCCAAGCCCAAATTTGGTACGTGGGTGGTTAGTTCAAGAACAACATGTGATCAATGTAATGGTGGGTATCCATGGAATAATATATATGATTATTATTATGACACAATTTTATGACATGATCTTATTAAAATATTATGATCTAATGGATCATGTTCTCTGATCCCTTTATGATTCCTTTCTTATGAACTACCAAGATTTATTCTATGACCCATGATTATGATCTTTGAATATTTTGTTTGATTTTTAAATGTTAAAATCATGTTCCTATACCCTTATTCTCACTTTATCCTTAAAAAAGATTGTTTATTAATATCTACCTTGTTTATATTTACTAAAAATATGAGCTCACCCTTTTTTATACTTCATTTTACCCAATATATGAAGAATAATTTTATATTTGATATTTATAAGAAAGGTTCTAGTTGTTATGAACTTAGTGAGAGATTACATAGATCTATTATGTACCAATTATTTATGTATCCATGTTTCCAAAGACTATAAACCTTTAAAATTCTATCATGGATCGTAATGATATATAATGAATATTAATATAATAATATATAATAATAATGTTTATAATGTTTGGGTCACCTCACTGACTACTAATGAATGTCAAAAACTCTTTCTTCTGATGCTATCAACCTCCACAAGGAAAGAAAACCACACCCGACTCTTGGAAGGGGTATAAGAACTACATGATCTATTGAAAAAGTTGAAAAAGGTTAAAACATGCTCTATACTGATTAGAACCTTTTCTTTTATCCAGATAAATAATAACTCCTAGGAACATATTAGCTCCACATTGGTTCATGATGACTCCTGTCCCATGAATATTTGGTTATATCAAACATCCTCTCAATGACCCGTTCCTTTTCTAGTACCTTAGTTTATAACTTCAACATAAACAGGGTGACCTGGTGAAAGATATTTGGATTAAAAGACTCCTCAAAACCCCCCTCCCTAGATTCATTATTTTAGAAAAGGTACAAATCATAACATAAAAGGTCTGTATAGTAGATACTGAACTCTCAAACACTTGAAATACCATATTGAATGGTAAGTATATCCTTACAAAAATCTTATTTAGAGGTTGATGGAAAAAACTAGTCCTAAAACTAATCCCTATACATATACCATGAAACTACTAATTCCTCATTATCCTTGAGGAAAAAAATCCACAATTACCGATCTTACCCATGTAGTATCATCACAAATAAATAAACTCAATGATCCCACCAAGAAGAGATTAAACTAAAGGATATATCTACCTCCTCTACCCAATATTATATCTCTTAATATAAAATCGAGCATTCATACATCTAAAATCCCTAGTACTTGGACTCTCAGAGTGTCCTCATCCATGTGTCATTATTTTCAACCTCAACACTATAGCGATCTATTGGAATATAATGCTTAAAGTCTTCTGCATGAACCTGCAGGTTACAACGACCTAGTTCCAAATTTTCAAAATAAAAAATATTAATACTCCTAAAAACAAGAAAAAATAACATTCTAAGGTTAATTATTTAATACATTAATTTATTTTAACATATATTCAATTGTCTACCAAAATTCAAACACAAACATTGAATAATCATAATACATGATCCTTAACTTGGTCTCTATGCCACACATAACATCAATTCCCTTAGAATGTTTAATAAACTAGAAGATACTTTTTTTAAATCAGTAGTGGTAATAAAATTCTATTACCTACCTGATATCCCTTGTTTTCAATACAAACTATGCTCAGATGATACTGTTTTCCTACCAACCCATGTATCCTCACTAGTGCCTAACTCCAAAATCCTTCCTATATCTCAACCATCAGCTTTTGATACCACTCTATCACAACCCCCTACTTCCAAAGTTACCCCACATAGTCTAAAAATTAAGTATTATAGTCAATTAGGCCCAAATAACACATCAAATAGGTCATAGTTTGATGACTAGCACTGGTGGTATATTAATCACACATATAAGAGGCATTACCCTGTATAAATTTAATAAATAAGAGATAAGAAGGATAAAATGATAAAGAAATGTAAAAACATAGGAAACATTAATATTAAAACAATTTCATATATTATTAATGTTCATTAATTAGATTTTATCAAATTATATTCACTATAAGAATATTATGTAATTCTTCTATGAAAAAAGAAATAGTTTTATTCTTACTAATTTTATTTTTATGTATTATATGGTTTTATTTAAAATATTTACTTCCAAATTTTAGAATTTTAATTTTAAAAAATTATATCATTTTTAATTAATCATTTCAAAATTATATTAGGTTGATTTTTTTATAATTTCATGAAAAGATTAATTTTTGATGAAGAGTAAAAAATATTGATTTTTACTGAAAACTGCCATTTTATTTCAAGAATTTATAAAGTTAAATTCTATTTTAAAATGGTTTAAAAGTAATTTTTTTTAATATATATTATTAATAATACATTTATGTTATTTTAAATTAATTTTATACATTTTTTGGTATAAAAGTTTTTATACTTAATATGACACTTTTTTTGGAAAACCGCTTTTCATCATGGTTTATGTGTTTAATTTTAAATTAAATTCTATGAATTATGTAAATTGAATATGATAAAATGGATATAATATTTGGAAGCATGATAAATAATATTATTTAATAAGTTCAACTTAATTCTTGGTCATAATGAATTGTAAAAATAGTAAAAATATGTTACCATGGTGAAGGTTAAAACATGCCTACTAGGGGGTTAAAATTAAGTAATAAAGATTAAAATGACCTATAAACTTATCTAAATTCTATTTAATTGAAATATTTATACCCTATATATTTTAATATTCAGTAATGTTATATTTTTTATCCTTTTTTTCTTGATTAATACATTAATATATTTTAATCATTTTAAAAATTCCAAGTGTGTCTGCTTCCCCACTTATTAAAGGAAACGCCCTATACTATTTTATCCTAACATTAAAACATTTTTTTGGAAGTTAACTACCCAAATAACTTTCTTTAATCTATATAAACATCATATATTCCCTTTTTTTATAATAAATCCAACCCAAAAGGCTTTATATATAAACCAAAAGAGGTTTTCTAAAGAAGGGGTATATTTCCTAACCGATCATTTTTGTTTTCTTTCTTCTTGTATATCCTTAAAATATTATTAAAAAATGGTGAAATAATAAAACCAATATCTTAAATATACTTATATGTTATTATTTTAATGGAATAAACTATATCCATATCATCTTACATCAAATAGTGAATGAAACAATCTTTCATGTGTACAACGGACTACTACCACACAAAACGATGTAATTCATTTTCCATTACAACCTCTCAAAACTGGTTATAATGATGGATTTAATTTGCGTATATATATATATTATATTTGTAATATTTATCATTATTTAAATATAATATATTATATATTTTATTACCTTTCCATCCCTTGAAAAATGATAATTTCGTTCATGCATACGTGTGGATTACCACCTCCATGAAGGGATGTGATAAATTTTACATGACCACATAACATAGATAATATATATAAGTGTATTTAAAGAAATAAAATTTTATTTATGATATAATAATTATTTTTTAAATATAAAATAATACATACCTTCTTTCCATCTTGTTTGTTGAAAATTGGAAATGTTACTCATGCATAAGTATGATTAACCGTCTCCAGGATTACAATATAGTTCATTTTTGCCAAACATATTCCATGGTTGGTTTTAAAAGTATAAATTATTTATAAAAATGATAATTATTTCACGATAATTATTATGTATATGATGGAATAAGGAAATATTTGACCACAATCAATTTATCGAAGTTATTCTGGACTTATGATCCAAATATTTTCAAAACATCTAACAAAAACGTAGTTGATTAAGTAATTAAATATAACATGGTAATAAATAAAATAAAAGGAATAATAAACTTGAAATTTTTTAGTAATAAAGTAAATAATTAATATAGTTTTATTGTTTTTGAAGATAAATAATGTATGTGGTGAGTCAAACATGAGTTAAGAGACACTTTATCTTAAAAACCTCATTTAAATTTTTTAAATATTTATTTTATAAATATTTTTATTCCATGTCAAAATTATTAAAATTATTTTTTGGGAGTATTTATATGAAAATAAATTAATTATAAAGTAAATTTTATGTCACTTTTTTACTTTCTTTCACAGGGTTTCAAAATGATTTTTTACATATTTTATACATAATCTTTTGACTTTCTTTACAAAAGTCAAAAGAAACTTTCTTTTTTTTTGTATATAGAGTCAACAGATTTTCATGCTATTTAAACCATTATTTTATGTTTATATTACTTTATAATATTTCATGTTTTCTTAAAATAAAAACCCTCACTCCCTTTGTTATGGGTATTTTAGTTTTGAAAATTTGGTTTTAAAGGAAATAGATAAATCAATATCTGAGAATGTTTTACTTATGGGTTTAAGAGTATATTTTTATTATTTTAATGATGAAAATGAAATATTTTAATTTTTTCATGCATTTTATTGATCTTTTTAAATTTTTTATGAATGAAAAGTGAGACCTAAATGGCTCATGATTATGGGTGAGCCTGATATAGATCTCGAATGCATTGAGTTTTGATTATTTTCTCTAGAGAATTATGTTGGAAGTTGATCGTAATAGTTATTTTAATTATAAGGGTTATTGTAAGGGTTATAGAAATATATTTTCCCAAGGAAGATATATGAAATTTATATTATTTATAATGATTTTTCATGGAAATATTTTGATTTTAAAGGGTAAGCTAATGATCATTTGTTTTAAAGGAATTATTATGCCCTTTTAGGGAAAGGAAGGTATGTTTTTAAGGAAATGTTTTTCAAGGGATCTCATGTTTTCTAAGAAATCATCATTATCATTATTTTGACTTTATGTTTTCTTAAAAAGTGTTTTATGGAATACTTTGGGCAGTAAATCTGATTTCACATATAAGAAAATGATTATTTGGCTAAAGGTTTATTATGTTAAAGACAAACTCTACTTTATGATCTCATGGTTTTAAAATGGAATAATTTTTTTTGTTTTTATTTACCTTACAATGTTTTTTCCCTTATCCCATATTTTCAAATGTTTTCAAAGTTTCTAAGGTTTAGTAGGAATAATGAAGAAGTTTACTTGAAAATTGGGATGATTTTTCAGGAAAAGAAAACAGGTTTATTTTAAAAGTTTTATATTATGGTAAAAATGGTTTTTAGCATAAGTTTACACTTTTTAATGATTTTTTTGTTATTTTATAGTTATTAAATTATTATCTAAAATTATAAATCTTAAAATTTCTTCAAGAATGTAAGAAAATGAATTCTTGTTTAAAATTGAAATTATGGGTTGAATATGGACCAAGTACTTATAATTAGTATCATATTAGGGTTCAGATAATTTTAGAGGTTAGGAAATTATAATTAAGTAACCTTGAGAGATTATAATTTATGGTTATCATGATATTTCATTTGGATTTTACCATTTCTCTTTAAGGAAACTATTTCTATTCAGAATGTTTTTCTATAGAGGAAATAAGGAAGCTGTAGTGGGAAGACACTAAGTGGACAATATCCTTCTAAATCAGTAAACTTGAATGGTTGGAATTGGAATAAAGTAGTTTTTTGATAAAATGGATCTATTGGAACATTCTATAATTGGTTGTGGTATCCATGTGTGGGTGATAACACATTCACTATAGAGTAACATGTCTATCGTATAAAATTTCATTAAATACCACCCTTTAGTATTTAGTGGATCATCTAGCCTTTTGATAACTAAGGGATGGGTTAAATAATTGGATAATATATTATAATTCATGGGTTTTTCAAAGAATCAAAAGGAAACTCTTTATATTTACTATTTTTGTAGTGAATATGATCAGTAGTGGTTAATGATTAAGAATATCATATAAATAGAAGAGATTAATTCCTTAGAATGAGATGAATTTATGAATATTTTCCTTGAGAAATATTTTCCTAAGACTGTTTAACTTAGGATATAAAATAAATTCTTAGAATTGAGATATAATGAGTAAGGTTCAATTTATATTTATAATGACAACTTCACTCATTTATCAAGGTACACACCAAATTGTATCTTGGATTTTTATAGTAAAACTAATTGGTTTTACTCATGATTGAAGACACAATATCAAAGGTCATTGGATTATCATGAATTTAAGAGTTATGATAAACTTTTTTAATGTAAGAAGAAGGTAAAAATGGATTTTTCTAATGATCATGTGTGTTATGAAAATAAACAGTACAGGGGTCCATGTGTGTAACATCCCAAGTAAGTAATGGATAATAGATATTTTTATATATGTCTATTAATTATTATGATAGTGTTTTAGAGGCTTAAAATGACAATAAATACAATCTTATGCATGGAATACACTAATATTCTTAAAAGATTGTTTTGCTGCCTTATGATGAAAAACCCTTTTTAAATCTATCTTTTGACAATTTTATAAACTATTTTTGTCAAAATAAACTTATTATTTATGTTTGGGACATCAAAATTTACTTTGTGTGAATTTTTGGTATTTTTCTGACAATGTTCATTTTTTAATGAATAGTGAAAAATACTGCATTTTACATCAAAACTGCTTCTTAATCTAATTTATTTATATGATTAGATTATCTTTTGAATTGGTCTTAATGTGTAATCTTAATATATTTTTACCATTTAATCCAATGGTGGTCATTAGAATCAATTTCACTTTGAAATTGGACTTAAACTGGTGTCAATCTTTTGATACTTATTGTTTCATAAAAACACGCTATTTGTCATGACAGCGGGAATTAATTATTAAATCAATTAATGTGACTTATATGTTTTGAATTTTGTAAAATGGACTTCATTTTTGAATTCGGAATATCAAATATAGATTATGGTGAATTTTTGGTAATTTTCTGAAAAACTTCAATTTTTGATGAATAGTGAAACCACTAAGTGGTACTTATAAAAACTGATTTTCTGTTTAAATGAAATTTTGCCATCATTGTGTTTTGAATTTCAAAAATCCGACATACATGGTTGTCATTAAGAAGTAAAATTTTGTTCAATGAGATTAAAATAATTTTTTGGTGAATAGTAACTTATTAAGTTTTTAATCGCGATTAGTGGTAATTAGTGTAGTTTAAGGTAAAAATAATGATTTAATAAAATAAGATGAGATTGACACATGTCCTACCCTTATTGGTTGTGTCATGGCCGACCAAGACAAGCCATGGGTCAACTTGGGGACCCCATGGAGACACTTTGGTTGGGAAATGACATAAATAACTTTTTATTAAATGTTAAAGTAAAAATGAAACAAACATAATATGTTTTACGAAAACAATTTTTAAATGGGGTTATAAAGATCAAATTTTTGATTATAAATAGTCATTGGAAAGATGAAAATATTTCCTACATAATAGTATTTTTTTTATAATTTTTAGACTTTAAATAAATTAAATTATTTATGACATCATGATGATGCAGCGATGACCTCATTATTTAACGATTTAAATAAAATGGAAAGATAATGAAAAATCTAAAACCTACACATGTACAAAACCAATTGGATGAGTGGATTTAGAAGCCTTATCACCTTATACTTGAATTATAGCAATGTGGGACCTTTTGAATCCGAAACTCTTTTTAAAATAAAGTAACTTATCTTTACTTTCCAAAAGTGCCCCTCCTCTCCTCTTATAAAAGGCCCCCACCTCTACCTCATTTCACACACTCCTCAAGCCTTTGGCTCGGCCAAACCCTGACCATTTACTCTATCCACCTCCCTCTCCTCATCCTATAGGATTCTCTTTGGGCAGAATCCTTTGAAAGGAAGCCTTTAGGCTCAAATCAAAAGGAGTTACACTTTTAAAGGTAATTCATTCTCTCATGTTCATTTGTTTTATTTTGCTTCTCCAACCCCCTAAAATCTTTTTATTTACTTCTTTTGTAACAAAACCAGTATCTTAAATATACTAGGATGTTGTTATAATATTTATTTGAGCTACACTCTCACACAACTACATCAAATGGTTAAAGAACATATGGTTTCCGTGGATGGTGAAATTCTGCCTCCCGAAATGATGATTGTTCAATACTCATTTAACACCTTCAAAGGTGGCCATTATGATGTCACTATTTTTATATATGATATATAATATGTTTATGTTTTCCTTAAGCTTCTGTTTTTTTTCATTTTGGGCATACCTTTCTGGTTTCCATTATGGGTAAACACGATATCTTCATTTTAGGAAGTGCGGACTACCGCCCCCTGAAAGTGATTTGATTCGTTAATACCATATGGGAGATGTGTAAAGGATAAAGTTAATGATATTATATATGTTATTATACTGGAATTATAATATACTCTTATATAATTATGATTCCATTCCAGAAAATATGAAATAGAAATGGAAGTAGCGTTCATGCGTACGTACGGCTTACCGTCTCCATGAACGGTGCATTTCATTTCTTACCTCTAAATGTGATGTAATATTATAAATACATGTATATGATGAATATATATGATATATATGTTATCCAAATCATTAATATCATTCTGGATATAACGAACCTTTGACCAAATTAACAACATGTAAGTGTAAGAAGTCTATTTTTGACTTAAGAACCAAATACCGACAAAATGAACATTATTAACTTAAATGATTACTTGATGTTCATAAAATGGTATAAAAGGAATAATGAACTTGAAAAAGGTTCATAAGCATGTAGATATTAACTCAAGTTTATTATTCAGGAGATTAAAGAACGGTCGGGTCAAGTCGGATACGAGGTATGGGACTTCGTCTCAATCTCCTTTCATTGAGGCATATTTTATTTTATACACAACTTTCTTTTATACGGTGTATAAACCGCTTTGAATTTTACGTTTATTCAAAAGGAATCTTTTTTATATGAAGCGTTTACTAAACGACAAAAGGGAATGTTTTTGTCGTACGTATGCGGCGACAACGACTTCTCCGTCGTCGTGACCGTTATTTGAGTTTCGGCTTCCTCTACAAGCCATACCTTCTTTTTAAAAGAAAAAAATAAATACCATGTTTTACTTTTATTTTATTTTGGTATTGAAAATGGTTTTCACAATGTTTTTTTTGTTGTATTGATATCTTGTGATTGAAATGTGGAAATGTTATGTTTCCTTTACGCATGTTTTATGTGATACGATTATGTTTTGGTTCTTGGGCATTATTATGAAGACGAGTGGTTCCGTGATAAACTAAGGGCGGGTGAGCCCGATATAGCTCTCCAATGCATTGGGTAACATGAAGGAGTGAAACGTTAAGGTTTCTCCGAAGAGATTTAGGGAATATACTATGATGGGTATTCCAAACGTAACCAAGAGGGTTACTCCCTACGTAAGAATGTTATGAATGCCTCAAGTTACCTTTATGTCTTATGATTTCAATGATTTACTAATGATTTGATGAGGTATGTTAATGTGCTTATGTTTTATGGGTAAATTATGATTTCACTCTTATGTATATATTTACCCATGTTTCCTTTCCATGTTTTTATAACCCATACTGGGCTTTTTATGCTCATCCCAAGTTTTTTTGAAATGTTTTCACAGGTCAAGGGAAAGGTACATGATATGATGATAGTGTCAAGGAAGTGTCAAGAATGAATCCATGTTTTATTTTAAATATGTTTCCATTGATGGGAATGAAGAATACTATCTTTATGTAACCACTTTGTTTATATGTGGAATGTAATGCAAGTTTTATGATCTAATTCTCTAAAACTCTAAACCTGAAAAGATCCTCAATGTGTAATCTTGTAATAACTCAAGATTAAGTAAGGTTTAAGGCTGGGGCCTTATAATGTGGAAGGAAAATGGGAAACAAAAATTGAGGAAAACTAAAGGTAATAAAAACAAGTTTCTATCTTGTGATAAGTGTGGTAAAACATACCCTAGAGAATTTATTATAAAACATCAGAAGTGTTTTAGATGTGGTAAATTTCTAAATTTGGATCATTATTGGAAATAAAAGGATCACAGTAATGATTAGACAAATAATGAAGGGCCCAGAATAATATGTTTTAATTTTAATGAAATGGGTAATTATATAAGTACTTATACTAAGATAGAAATAAAGGATGTATTCTATCTTGATCATAAAGAAAAAGGTGTGGAGGAATTATTTATGAATACTTGAGAAGATGTTAGACCATCCAACAATGTTGTTTCAGGTTAAAAAAGAGATAAAATTACTGAATGGGATGATTCAACATTTTCTAGTATTGGAATGAAAATGGGAAAATATATATATGGATTTAATGGTTGGATTACCAAATAAATCTTGAGGTAATAATGCGATATGGGTTGTTGTTAAACATTTAAATAAATCTATTAATTTCCTTAATATTTGAAATAATATGTATTTAGATCATATTTCTTGACTATATCTCAAGGATATAGTTAGTTTACATGGAGTTTATCTCTCTAATATATGATCAAGATCTTAGTTTTACCTCTAATTTTTAGAAATGTATTTAGAAGTCATTGATTATTGAATTAAATTTCAGTGAAAATTTTAATACTCAATATGATGCACATTCAGAGTGAATGATTTAAACTTTGGAATAATTTCCTAAATCTTTTTTTAATAGATTACTAGGGATTTTAGGATCAATGCCTTTTATTATTTTAATTTTCTTATAATAATAGTTTTTATTATAGTATATAGATGATATATTTTAAGGCTTTATATGGAATGTGGTGTCTGTATCTTGTTGGGATGAATTAGGTGAAATAAAGTTATTGGAACCATAATTGGTAGTATAAATGGTTGGTAATGTGAATATGATTCAAAAATATATGTGTAAAACAAAAATTAGTAATAACATTTATGTAGATAACTCGAGGAAACATCTTTCATTTGAGGCAGGAAATCATGTTTTTCTTAAAGTATCACTATTGAAAAGTGTTATTAAGTAAAAATTAAAATTTAAGACCATGATTGATTAGAACATATAAAATTTTCTATAAAGTTATATCAACTTCAAATTGAGTGTAATTTCCTCTAAGGTTATCGCAGTTTTATCATGTGTTTCATGTTTTTTTATTAATAAAATATGTTCCATATGTATCTCATGTCATGACACCCAAATCAGTTCTGTTGGAAGAGAATATTTCTTATGAGGAACAACCAATTCATATTTTTAACTATAGAGAATAGGTGTTATGGAATAATTTAATTCACTAGATTAATGTTTTGTGGAAAAACCATATTATTGAAGAAGAAACAAGAGAATATGAAAATGATATGAAGGAAAAATATCCCCATTTTGTAAGTAATGAATAAAATTGTAAGGACACAATTTTAAAAAGAGAGGAAGAATGTAACAACCCATATAATGTTAATATTAAATAAATTTCATACCTTATTAAAATTAATTATATTTTATAGTGTTATATTCACTATAAGAATGTTAAGTAATATTTCGATCAAAAAGTAAATAATTTTATTCTCACTAATTTTTTTATGTATTATATGATTTTATTTAAAATATTTATTTCAAAATTTTATAATTTTAATTTTTTTAAAATGATTTTATTTTTTAATTCATAATGTAAAAATTACATTAGGGTTAATTTTTGATAATGTTCTGAAAAGTTTGATTCTTCAATGGATAGTGAAAAATATTAATTTTTATTGAAATCTGTCTTTTTATTTAAGGAATTTAAAAAGTTCCATTATATTTTAAAGTGGTTTGAAAGTAAAACTAGTTCATTTATATTATATATAATTCAATCATGTTATTTAGAATTAATTTTAAACATTATTTTAATATAAAAAATTTTAATCCTTAAGAAGACATTTTTTCTAGGAAACTGCTTTTCAACGTGTTTTACAAGTTTAATTTTAAATTAGAATATTCCAATTCTATGAATTGAATTTGATAAAAAATATTACATATTTTGAATCATAATAATTAATATTAGTTATTAATATAAACTTGTTTTATAATAATGAATATTAAAAATAGTAAAAATCTGTCATTATAAATAAGGTTAAAATATGTTTATCGGGGAGTGAAACATAAGCGATAAGGGTTAAAATAACCTATAAAATTGTATAAATTATATTTTATAAAAATATTTAAACCCTATATAATCTTATATATTGTAATATTCCATTTTGGATCCATTATTCTTGATTAAGACATCAATATATTTGAATCATTTTAAAAATTCCAAGTGTGTCCTCCTCCCCACTTATAACAGAAAATAACCTCTACTCTTTTATCTACACTTAAGAAGATTTTTTGTTTGGAAAATACTAGACCAAATCCCCTACTCACATACTTAAACATCATAGAGTCCCTTTTCTGATCATAAAACTAACCTATGAAGGATTTAGGTATATACCTAAAGAGGTTGTCTGAAGAAGAGGTATAGTTCCTAACTGAGTGTTTTCATTTTATTTCTTCTTCTATATCCTTCAAATATTTTTCAAACATGATGAAATAATAATAAAATATCTTTCACATATTTATATTTTATTATGTTAATTTCATAACTTATATTCATATCCTCTTCTATCAAATGGGTAACAAAACCATCATTTTTGTATATAGTAGACTACCACCTCGAGAACTGATGTAATTTGTTTTCCATCACCACCTATCATGGTTAGTCATAATTATAGATTTAATGTATATATATTATATTAATTTAATATTTATAATTATTTAAAGATAATATATAATCTATTTTCTTACCTTTCCATCCATTGAAAAATGATAACGTTGTTCTTACGTACATGTTGATTACCACCTTTACAAAGCGTTGTGATTCATTTCTCCTTAACACATCACATGAATACTATATATAAGTGTATTTAAAGAAATAATATGATATTTATAATTTAATCATAATTCTATAAAATATAAAACTATACTTACCTTCTTTCCATCATATTCTTTAAAAAACGGGAACGTTAATCATGTGTACATACGACCTACGATATCCATGATTATAACATAGTTCATTTTTCAAAACCATCTTTCATGATTGGTTTTAAAAGGTTACTAAATTTATAAAAATGATAATTATTTAATTATTATTATTATTTAGATGATGGAATAATTACCACTTTGACCATATTCATTTTACCGAAGTTATTTTGGACCTATGAACCAAATATCATCAAAACATCCGATGTGAAATTATTGATTAAGTAATTAAATATAATAGGGTAATAAATAAAATTAAATAAATAATAAACTTGAAAAATTTAATTAATAAAATAAATAATTATCATATGTTTATTATTTTGGAATATGGAAAATGTATGTGATGATTCAGACTCGAGGTAAAGGATACTTTACCTTAAAAACCTCATTTTAAATGTTTTAAAGATTTATTTTCTAAATAATTTTATTCCATGTAAATATTATTAAAGTTATTTCATGGGTTTATATATATGGATATAAATGAATTATAAAGGAATTTTTTGGTATCTTTTCAATTTCTTTAAAGGGTTTTTAAAAGGATTATTTTATATATTTTATTCAGAGCATTCTGACTTTCTTTAGAAAAGGAAAAAAGGAATGTTCTATTTTAACATATATGGAGTTAATGTATTTTATGACCACCCAAACTATTATTTGATATTTGACATCCGTCATAAGGCTCCATGTGTTCTTAAATGAAAAAACCTAATTCCCCTTGTTTTTGGAATTTTAGTTTTGAAAATTGGATTTTAAAGGAAAGGGATATATCAATATCTGAAGTTTTTATACATTCGACTTCAAGAGGATATTTTTATGAGTTTGATGATGGAAATTCAATATTTTATGTTTTTAATGTATGTTATGGTCCTTTAAAACTATTTATAAATTATTTTAAATCCTGATATAGATCATGATGATGGGTGAGACCAATATAGATCTCCAATACATTGTGTAATGATTATGTTCTATGGAGAATTATGTTGGAAGTCAATAGTAATAGTTATTAAAATTATAAGGTTTTTTGTAAGGGTTCTATAAGGATGATTTCCCAAGTTATTTACATGAATTTTTTAGGCTTTTTAATGAGTTTTCATGGAAATATTTTGATTTAAAAAGGAATGATAGTGATATTTTTTAAAGGAATGATTCAGCCTTTTTGGATAAAGAAGGAATGTTTTTCTAAGAAAAAGTTTTTCAAGATATCTCATGTTTTATAAGAAACCCCTAGTATTTTTATTTTTCCTTTATGTTATTAATTTTTTATGGATAAATTTGGGTAGTAAATATGATTTCATGTGTAATTTAACAATTTTTTGATATCATGGTTCATATGTTAAAGAAAAACTTTCTTTTATGATCTCATGGTTTTAAAATGAACTAATGAGTTTCTTTCTCCTTTTTCTGTATCTTATTAATATTTTTATAATAATACCACGTTTTAAAATGTTTTTATTGGTTTTATGGATGAGTATTAATATTGATAAATTTTAGTTGAAAATCATAAATATTTGTACGAAAAATAAAATATGTTTCATTTAAAAAGTTTTATGTTATGGAAAAAATGGATTTTGAGTGGATGTGTCAACTTTGTAATGAATGGGTTTATTATTTGAGAGTTATGACCTAATTATATAAATATATAATCCTGAAAATACATTTTTGAATACAATAAAACAAATTCCTATTAAAAATTGAAATCATTAGTTAAAAAAGGATATAGTCCTTGTATAACGACCCTGCTTCACTTACATTAATTTTACATCATTTTAGTGATAAAAAAAACATTACACCATAAAGATCCAAGGGTTTAGTGTCTTGGGAAAACTAGGACCATAAATAACATTTACAACACAAAACATTTATTTAATTCCTTTTTCTCTCACTTCTTATTAGTTCTTGACCTCTCCTTAGTACATGTCGTCACCTGAGGATATATATAAAAAATGGGTGAGATAAAAGCACAGTAAGTGGATAAATAAGAACATGAAACAACATAACATGGTATGAGAATACCCATTATCATCATAAAATAGGCATATGATCATAATAATGAGAGGAAACATTAAGATAAGACTTGGAATGTGACAATGAATAAAAAATGAAACATCATGTCTTAGTGTTTAACTTCCACACATAGTTTTAAACAAAGATAGAATTATGTTCACACATAATTTCAATTCATATAATAATATTCCTAGCTTTAACTAATAAATTAGAGTGCTGTGTAATTCTAGGTGAACCTGTCACATTCAAACATTCATATTGTACTATATAATTTTGGGCACACCCGTCACATCATAACATTTTCATTATCATGCATTCCGCATAGAAAATATATCAATAATGAACATAAATAACCCATGTAAAGGAATGGGTTTCATCTCATAAAAACACATTCATAAACTTTGGGTTCCAAAAATGAAGATGAAACAACATACTTGATATAAGAACCATCAACCTTGAGTGAGAAGTAAAAGATGTGTTTTTGAAAGAAGAGTTCTTTTGGAAAAATATTTGTTTGAAATAAACTTTAGTGGAAACATGTACATCCCAGAAAAGGTAAGATAATGACGAGAAAATTATTTTTTAGGAGTAACCATACTGAAAATGGAGTGAAAGAGGGAGAACCTGAAGAAAGAAAGTTGGGCTTGAAAATTTCCCCTTACCTTGTATCAAAACACTTTATTCACTTTATTGTCCTATATAATGACATTATATTCATTAATTAGAAATAATATAACCTTTTATACATGAATATGGTTCATTATGGTTTCATTAAGTTATTTTATGGGCCTTTTAAGAGTTATATAGTTCAAACCCATTGTTCAAGACTGTTCTTTTTCTTAGTTTTCATGAACAATTCACTTGTACTCATGAATGGATGTTTGTGTAGAACATGGATAAACATACAGATATAAAATAACACATTATAAATGATATTAAATGAGTTTAAATGATCTTATAATGAATTATTTTATATACCATGTGCATGAATCATTAGTTAAAATTTAATGATGATCGTTTTAGGTTAATTTGGGTGGTTTTTGGATCATAACAAACATGTTTCATTTTATCAATTAGTATTATGAATAAAAGTTGTTTCTAGAACATAAAAGGGGTTAAAAAATACATAATAAAATATTTTTTCAACCATTTAATGTTTTTATTGATATTATTTAACGAGTTTAAGGAAAATGGAAGTGCATCACCCATGATGTAGGTAAATTAACACATCACATGCAACAATTTTATTTTTTAAAACAAAGAGAGAGGGAGAGAGGAGTATAATGAATAATCTTACATTAACATGATATAATATAATTATATAAATATTAATTGAGTTATCATGACATTTGGATAAGATAATTTGAGGATAGGAGAAGAAAATAAAAGAAATTTTAAAGGAAATTGAAAGAGAGAGAGAGAGATTACCTCTTGAATATATCTTCTTTGAGTGCCTCTTTAGGGAAGAGGTTTTGGTCTTTTTATTATAAAAAGGGCTATTGGATGTGGGGGAGGGGATAGGGAAGTTATTTTGTCAGAATTTGGACAAGTATTGAATCTTGAGAGGTTTGAATAAATGAGGGTATGAGGGGTGGTATTTATAGTGGAGGGAAGATGCGTTTTCTCAATATTATATTCATTAATTTGTTATTTCTACACAAGACAAGTAATAGTGATGATTACATGAAAAATAATAGTAATAAGTACGTGTTAATTCTAACCAATTGTGCTTACATCAGGAAAGCATCATACATTACTCTATAATTAATGTATTTAGCTTATTTTGTAAATTATAGTATTTCACTATTCATAAAAAATTCATGTATTTCAGAAAAATACAAAAAATTCATCCTAACCATTTTTTGATGTTTATAATCTCAAAATAAAATTCATTTTTTAAAAATAATTTTCTAAATATTGTTAATTTAATTTTTAATTAAAATCATAATTTACTTGAAAAATATAGATTTTAAAATTAAAAATGATTTCATAATACTTTCAAAAGTTACATAATGTCTTATAAAATTATCTTAAAACCAGAAGACATAGAATTTTTAATTTATGAAAATTTTTTAGGAAAATAAATTTTCTTTTAAATTAATTAATTAATTATAATTAATTATTTATGACTTACAAAAATACCAATACTTTTACTATGGTCATATTGTCACTTATAAGATGCCTAAAGTTTATTTAATAATTCATGGGTAAGGTTACTATTATTCTGGAAAATTTACTATACATAAGGGTCATATTAATATTCATAAGGGTAGTTTACTATTCATAAGGGTAGGTTACTATTCACCAAAAACTAAGTTTGTCCTATCGGACTCCAAACATCTTACTAATTACAATCGTGTATGTCCGATTTTTGAAATTCAAAACGCAAAGGTGGAAAATTTTTGTTTAAAGTTCACATAGTAGTTCATTTAAGAATTATGTAGCATTGTGTTTCCTAATGTGATTGATTATGAAATTAATACTAGAAGTGATAAATTTCATTGATAAAAGTTTGGGTTGTTAAATTCTTCCCCTTTTTGAAATTTCTCCCTCGAAATTTGGTTTTACATAAATAGGTGAGGGTACTTCTCCTTCAATGCATTCTCTAGTTCCTAAGTTGCTTCTTCATACTTATGGTTCATCCATAACACTTTGACAAGGTGGGTTGTCTTGTTGCATAGAACCTTATCTCTCTAGTCCAAAATATTTACTGGACACTCCTCATAAGAGAGATCATCTTCCACCTATTCCATCACCGAGTTCAGTAAATGTGAGGGATTTGGTATGTACTTCCTCAGGAGTGATACATGAAACACATCATGAACTTGAGCCATATTCAATGGAAGTGAAAGCTAATAGGCTATAGCTCCTATGCAGTCAAGGATCTCAAAGGGGACAATTTATCTTAGGCTTAGCTTCCCTTTCTTTCCAAACCACATGACTCTCTTCCATGGTGATATTCGAAGGAAGACTTTATCTCCAACATCGAACTCCAAGTCCCTTCGATAGTTTTCATCATTGCTCTTTTTATAACTTTGAGAATCTTTGATGTGTTTATGTATGACTTGAACCTTCTCTTCCATCTCTTTCACAAGATTTCTAGCTTCATACCAACTGGTTGGAGTTCTACATCACTTTCCATACCGAGCTTCATATAGAGCCATATGAATAATTGAGTGGTAGCTATTTTTGTAGGAGGACTCAACCAATGGAAGATTCTGATCCCATCCACCTTTTAATTCTAAAGATAAGGCTCTTAGCATGTGTTCAAGCATCTGAATAGTCATTTTAGATTGGCCATCAGTTTAGGGGTGATAGGCTGTGCTAAAATTTAATTCAGTACTCAAATCATGTTGAAGACTCCTCCAAAATTTAGATGTGAGCCTTGGATCATGATAAGAGACAATAGATAGTGGAACACCATGCAGTATCACCACTTCCTTCACATATATCTTTGCAAGATGTTCAAGTGAGAGATCTTTCTAAATAGTGATAAAATGGGCGATCTTGGTGAGTTGGTCAACCACAACCCATATCGCATTATTTCCCACCGATGTCTTCAGGATACCTATGACAAAGTCCATAGTGACATTCTCCCATTTCCACATGGGTATAGGAAATGGTTTCATCATCCATTTGGACTTTTTTCACTCTTCTTTAACTTGCTGACATACCAAGCACCTTGAGATATATTCCAAAATTTCCTTCTTTATGTTATCCCACCCGAAGTGTTCTTGGATATCTCAGTACATATTGGTTCTACCAGGATGGATAGAGAATGTTGAGCTATGTGCATTGTCCAATAGCTCATTTTTTATCCTGGGTGATGAAGGCACACAAAGCCGAATTCCAAACTAAATCACACCATCATCATAAATATGGAACTCTTACATCTTCCCTTACTTTACTGCATTCACCTTATTTTGTAAATCCAGATCATTCCTTTGTGCCTCCTTAATATTATTTTATATAGATGATTGTGCAATCATTTGGGAAAGGTAGGATGTATCCCCTTCCCTTATGATTTGAAAATCTATATTTTTCATAACCAAAAAGATAGGGTCTTTCTTAATCTGTAACTTGTATAGAGTAGTAGGTTCTTTTCTACTTAGAGCATCAACTACCTTGTTCTACTTTCTAGGATGATAGTGAATAGATAAATCATAGTCCTTGATTAGATCTAACTATCTCCTTTGATGCATGTTGAGATCCTTTTGTGTGAATATATACTTTAGGATCTTGTGGTAGGTGTATATGTCACACTTCTCACTATAAATGCAGTGGTGCCAGATTTTCAATGAAAAAATCACAGATTCCAGCTCTAGATCATGCAATAGGTAGTTGTACTCATTGATCGTCAACTGTTGTGAGGCATAGGCTATCACATTATCATTTTTCATGACTAAACTACCCAAGAATTTATTTAAAGCATCACTATATATCACAAAACTTTCTCAACTTTTTAGTAATGTGAGTACAGGTGTAGTGATCATCCTTCTCTTTATGTCCTTGAAGCTTCCCTCACATTATTCTGTCCAGACATTCTTTACCCCTTTCCATGTTAACTTAGTTAGCGGGCTTTAAAATCATGATAAATTTCTCACAAAATGTCGATATTACCTAGCTAATCCAAGAAAACTATAGATTTCATTAACACTAGAGGGTCTGAGACATTCCTCAATCACCTTGGTTTTTGAAGGGTCCATAGAAAATCCATCACTTGTGATCACATGTCCCAAAAACATGACTTTCTTCATCCAAAAGTCAAACTTGCAGAACTTGGAGTATAACTTATCATTTCTCAATTTCACCAATACAAGTCTTAGATTTTCTTCATGGTCCTCCTTTATCTTGGAGGAGATAATAATGTCTTCAATAAACACTACCACAAATTTGTCTAGGTAATGTCTAAGGACTCAATTAATAAAATCCATGAATATTGTAGGGTAATTAGTAAGTCCAAAGGGTATCACCAGAAACTCAAAGTTCCCATACCTTTTACGGATGACAGTCTTCTAAATATATTCCTTCTTCACCTTTAGCTGATGATATCTAGAATAAATATCCACCTTTGAGAAGTATTGAGATCCTCTTAACTGATCAAACAAGTCGTCAATCCTTGGAAGAGGGTACTTGTTCTTTATGGTGATCTTGTTGAGTTCCCGATAATTGATACACAACTACATTGTTCCATCCTTCTTCTTCTTCTTCAAAAAGATAATTGGCACACCCCAAGGTGATACACTAGGGTGTATGAACCCTTTGTCCAAATGGTGTTGCAGTTGCTTCTTTAAATCCTCTAGTTTGATAGGAGCCATCCTATAGGGACACTTTGAGACAGGAGTAGCTCCGGGTATGAGTTCTATGAATAAATCTATCTCACGATGTGGGGGAAGTATAGGTAACTATTTAGGAAATACATCACCATATTTCCTTATGATGGGCATTTCCACTAGGTTGAAACTTTCCTTTGACCCACCCATTTGAGAGAGGTATGCCTCTTCACAATGAATCAACACCCACACCGTTGAATGATTTTTCAACGGATATTCATGATCTTCCTTGAATTTGTATAGGAGAATGGGATCGTTAAGAATATGAAAAGATATTTCCTTTTCTTGACAGTTGGTATGTGCTCTATATAATGAGAGCCAATCCATTCCCATTAGAGCATCAAATTCCACCAAGTTAAGTATTACGTGATTTTTTGGAAGAAATTTCTCACATACGCCAATTGGAGAAGAGTCAAACAATTGGGTTTCAATAATTTAAACCCTTAGTGTTTTTATAGATATCTCTACTTCATGGTTTCATGGATTAAATTCTATTGTTCTATCAAACTTTCAAGATATAAAGGAATGCGTAGAACTAAAATCAAATAATACTTTTTCCATTCTTGAGTGAACAGGATGTGTAACTTGTATGACTTAATTATATTTCTACACTTATATAGTAGTGATGGAATAAGCCTTCAATTTTTCCTTTGGATTTGGTAGCTGTTGGTGCTAATTACCCTCGAGGACTCGAGGTTTAGTGCACTGGCTTTCATAATGACCTTTCTCCCTAAAGTTGCAGCATTGGACCACAGGTGGTGATCTCCTTTCTTCCACTACATTCTCCTTAATTCTCATGTATTTTAGAAACTCTTTATCATGGGTTCCTTCTTTACAACACTTGAAGAATTTCCCTACCCCTTTGAGGAAGTTACCATGATGCATCTTCCCACATTTTTGGAATGTCGGTGGTTGAGTTTTCTTCCCACCTTTATCATTAGATCCTCCAGCTTGAAACTCTATATTTTTTTCTTATCACCATAGCCATGGGATCATTCTCTAAACTCTATATCCACTTTTAAGTCATACTGAACAACTTCTTCATAACTCCCAAAGTCTCAAATTTCAAGATCCTTTCGAAGTTTTAGTTTTAATCCACTAAAGAATATATAATTTTTTCTATCATTATTGATAAAAAAACCCAAATCATACCTTGCAAGCCTTTTTAAATTCTCTTCATAGGTCATGACAAATTCTACATCCTTTTTCTTGAACTCTATTAATTCTCTCTCCATCTTCATATAAAGATTTCATGGGAAATAATTGTTAAGAAACATGATCTTGAAGTCTTCCCCATTCCATCTCTTCAATTTCATCTCTTGTATTAGTGTTCATAAAAAAAACCCACCATTGATCGACCTCTATATCTAGACGATAAATGGCTAGTGTCACCTTCTCCATCTCAGAACAGTGAAGCACAAAAAAGATCTTCTCTATGGAGTTGACCCACTATTTCACAACTAGTGTATCAGAAGATCCAATAAGCATTAGTGGTCATTGCCGCATAAAACACTCGATATCCAGTTTCTCCCTCTTTGGTGAAGGAGGATGTTTCTCATTACTCAGGTTATTATTCATAAACTGAGATAGTTGGGTAAGAATATCTAAGAATTTTTTAACTCCACCTCCCGAATCATTGGGGATGTAGTTCGGGAAATAGTTTAATTGGCCCTCGCATGGGTTGTTGTCTTGATTTCTCCTAGTTTCCACCATTTTCTAAAATAGAAATGGTTAGAAGAAAACATAAGTCAATAAGTCATGAATAAATAACTTAATAATTTGTACAATTTACACTAAAAGCATAACTTATGGGATCCCTATGTAAAGCTACTTATGTTCATATTTGTACTTAGTCTCATAATATAGGTTTTCTTTAGGGTTCACCAATCCTAATTCCCAAATTAAATAAAACTTTCCTCTAATACCAACTATAACAGCCCTGATTTACTTACATTACTTTTACTTCATTTTAGTAATAAAAAACATAAAAACATTACACCTTGATGATCCAAGGGTTTAGTGTCTTGGTAAAACTAGTACCATACATAACATTTACAACACAAAACATTTATTTTATTCCTTCTTATCTACCTTATTATTGGCTCTTGACCTATCCTTAGTACATGTAGTCACATGAGGATATACATAAGAAATGGGTGATCTAAAATCCCAATAAGTGGATAAATAAGAACATGTAACAACATAACATGAGATGAGCATAATCATTATCATCATAACATAGGAATATGATCATAATCATGAGAGGAAACATTAAGAGAAGACTTGAAATGTAGAAATACATAAAAAATGAAACATCATGTCTTAGTGGTTTACTACCACACATAGTTTTGAACAAATCTAGAATTATGTTCATATATCATTTCACTTTAACTCATGATATTCATCAATTTACCCAATGAATTGGAGGGTTGTATAATTTTGGGCATAACCGTCACATTAAAATATTCATATTGCGCTATATAATTTCATGTTCACATGTCACATCATAACATTTTCATTATAATTCATAACACATATAACATATATAAATAATGAACATAAATAAGGAATGGGGTTCATCTCATAAGAACACATTCATAAACTTTGGGTTCCCAAAAGAAAGAGGGAATAACATACTTGATATAAGAACCATCAACCTTGAGTGAGAAGTAAAAGGTGTGTTTTTGAAAGAAGAGTTCTTTTGGAAAACATTTTGTTTGACATAAACTCTAGTGGAAAACATTTATATCCCATAAAAGGTAAGATAATGATGAAAAATTATTTTTTTATGAGAAACCATACCAAAAATGGAGTGAAAGAGGGAGAACCCAAAGAAATAAAGTTGGGTTTGAGAATTTCCCCTTACCTTGTATCCGAACACTTTATTCACTTTATTATCCTATATTATCACATTATATTCATTAATTAGAAATAAAAGTACCTTTTATTCATGAATATGTTTCATTATGGGTTTTGAAGTTCTTTTATGGTCCTTTGGATGAGTTATAGAGTTTAAACCCATTGTTCGGGAGTGTTCTTTTTCTTAGTTTTCATGAATGGTTTACTTGTACTCATTTTAACACCCCAAGATTCTATGGTACGCTTCTCTTTAAATAATACAGTAGCGTGTGTTATACACAACTTTGAGTTCTAACACACACCACGACCAATCAAAGTAGCCGTTATGAATAGTAATACCCACTTTTTGAAATTTTATAAATTTTATCTCTCAAAATGGACTTATTTTTTGGATTCGTATTATCAAAATTAGCCAACGGTGAAATTTTGGTACTTTTCGGATAACTTTCATATTTTGATGAATAGTGAAAATTACTAAATTTTAATTAAAAACAAATTTTTTAATCAAAGTAATTAATAGTGAAAAATAATGAATTTGAGTGATTTTACATTATATTTAGAATATTTTTTTACCATTTAATCCAATGCTGGTCATTGGATATAATTTCACATTTAAACCGGACATAAACAAGTGTCAATCTTTTGATAGTTATTGTTTCTTAAAACCATGCGTTTTGTTTTAACAGCTGGAATTAAATTTAAATTAATAAATTAAACTTCTATGTTTTGAATTTGGTAAAATAGACTTTATTATTGAATTTTTAATATCAAAATTATCTTAGGGTAAATTTTTGGTATTTTTCTGAAAACATTCAATTTTTGATGAATAGTGAAAAACACTGAGTTACTGTTTAAAACCAGCTTTTTATTTAAATAATTATTTATATTATTTAAATTTATTTTAGGTTGAAATAGATACATAATACCTATATAAATTCAATGTAATTAATTGGAGTCATTTTATAATAATTTTAGATATATAAAAATTTTATTGAACTTTTTCACCGTCTTTTACCCACCTCCTAGGAGAATTTGTAAATTCACATAAAACTTAATTTTATCGCTTCTGTGAGTGGAATTTCAAAAATCCGAGAGAAAAGGTTAATATCAAGGACTAAAATGTGGTTCAATAAGATAAAAATAATTTTTGGTGAATAGTAACTTTTTACTTTTATTTACCACGGTAAAAAGTAAATAGTGTAATTAAGGGTAAAAATGATATTATTATTACCCTAACACATGTCCTAATTCTATTGGATAAGTTTAATTCGACCAAAAAAACCTTAGGAATAAAATATGACCATTTAGGTCCACTTGGATTAGATTAGGACACTTATTATTATTTAATTCAAAGAAGAGTTAAAAGAGTTAAAATCAAAGTTTAATAAATAAAACATTTTTAATATATGGTAATACATAAGATAAATTCGATTATAAATATTAATTAGAAAGATAAAAAGATTTACTAAATAATGGTATTTTAATTATAATTTTTAGACATTAAATAATTAAATTTATTTATGACACAATGATGATGCAATAATTACCTTATTAATGAAAGAATCAAATAAATGGTAATATAAATATTAAAATAAATACAATTTCAATGTTTTTATGACATCAACTAATTTTCTAGGTGACTATGACATGATAGTATTGATTTAATTAAATTTTTTCGCAGTAATAATTCTGTTATGATTTTCACAAAAATCAATTATTGAATAGTGTCAAAATTGACATAAAAGAGTTTTTAAAACAAATATTATATTATTAATTGATATTAAATTCCTAAAAATCCAATGTTCGGACAAGAGACTTATATCATGATAGGTGTATCATTAATGGACCACTTGGGGTTCCCTTGGATTTATATAGTAAATTTATTAACCATATAGTATAAAAATACAAAGAGACATTGTAAATGTGAAACTAATTAACTAAGAGTTAATACTTAAAGATAAGGTTAATATAGTAACCCAAACCTGTCTAAATCCTACTGGTTGAGTTGTTTTTGACCCATACCCACCTTAAACTTTAAATAATACACTTTGGAGCCATTATAAACCGAATATAAATTTATTATAAAATAATATTTCTAACTTTTCCTAAAGAGCCCCTCACCCCTCTTATAAAAGGGCACTCCACCTTCTCATTAATTCACACTTTCAAAGAATTTTGGTTCAGACAAACCCTTCCTAAATACTCTCTCAACTTACCTAAATTCATCATAGAGGCCTTAGTTGGATCAGAAAGTAAACCTAAGGATCCATTTTGATCAAATCAAAAGGAAGAACCCGAAGAAGAGGTAACGTCTTCACCACCCTCTTTGAAGTTCCTTTCTTCTTCAACTTCTTCTTTCTTTGTTATTTCTATTCTAAAATAATAACTCCAGTATCTCATATATACTATGCTGTTATTATAAATATGTTACAACCATATTCAGTATTCTATCCATCATTTTAATGACATGTTACCATACGTGCGTACGTATAGCTTACCGTCTCCACGTCGTTGTGTAATTGTTATTCAATACATTATTATTTGGATGGGTATAATAATGATGTGTATTTGATGTAAATAATAAATATAACATTATAAATATTCTGTATATATGATATACCATCCAATTATATATTATTTTAATATCAAAATAATGATATTTTCTCTCGTGCGTACGTACGGATTACCGTCTCCACGACGCGATGAGATTCATTTCCAAGTTCACCATTCATCGACGATTATAAACATATATATTACTAATAAGTATGTAATATATGACATAATAATACTACTGGAGATATATATATTTATATATATATAATTATTTATGTACTTACATTCACTTACTTCCATTCAATACTATATGAAAACAAAAACAACGTTTATGCGTACGTACAGACTACCGTCTCCATAAACGGTGTTTTCCATTTAATATATATGTCTATTATACATATTTATATTCTAAATATATATGATATATTTATCATGTTTTATATTCTAGAAGTATTTAAATAATGATCTAAGTGATACAATCAAGAGTAACAAGTTAAAACACGTATGATAAAGAAAACGATTATCACCCAAAATGTTAATTTAACATGGAAATTATTATTAAATGGGTAATATAAAGTCATAAATGAATATTGTATGATATCATAAATATTAATATGGTTTTGGTATAATTTAATAACATACTATGATCTTCATATAGGAGGTTAAACGTACCCTCAACTAAAGGAATGTGCAAGGTAAGGGGTTTTCATCTCACTCCTTATTCCCGTGAGATTCATGCCATATTGCCACTATTACCTTTTGTGTGGTGTATGTACTACCCATAATTGTATTATTTATGTAATACACTTTAATTTATGTGTATTTACATTTTAATTGTATGATACCTCTTTCAATGGGTGTATGTTTTGTAAGTTACCAAATTGGTAAGGGTTTATTTCACAATCTCTTCATTATCTGAGGTTGTTTATACGTAATAATCTACTGAGACTTATTTATCATCCACATCCATGTTTCTTAAAACTTTATTTCAAAATATTTTTACTATTTACTAGAATATGGGTTAAATTCATTTATACCCTTGTTTGACTTTTTATAAGAGGTTTATAAAGGAATATTTCCGTCGTTTTCCAAACAAGGTCCTTTTTAACCTTTTTGACAGAATTAAGGTAAGAATGTTTTTTTAAACTTATACAGCAGATGCAGTTATTCTCCACCGTTATTAAACCTTTGAAGCTTCCCTTACATGCTTATAAGGATATTTTAAAAATAAAGGTTTTCTCTTATAATTATGTGATTTTTAAATGATTTCAAAAAAAGAGATATTTCCCTCAAATATATGAAAATCTAGTGCAAATGTATACATATTTAACGCAAAATTAAAAATGTTTTCAGAAAACCCGACTCTCGTGTGTGGTAGACAGGAAGGGATTGGGCGTGGACCCATCATGGCCTGTAATTAGTCAACCAGTCTTAGAATTAGTTATTTTATTTTCAGAATATTGCATAATGTTTTCAGAAAAACACTGGAGTATATTTGATCAATTTTAAACGTAATTATCTTCTAAAAAAATTGCATCGGTAGGTCTCATGAGACAAACTAGTGTCTTGGAACGAGGCCTTGACAAAATATTATTTGTAGTTTTGGCACGAAGCCTTGGATACATGGTTATGATAGTCTGGAATTATGAATTCCATCATTATGAAAGTGGTTATTGATATTGAATGTGATTATTCGACTAGTAGAATATCCATGTGAATAAGTAAATGGAATTATTTCATTTTATTTTTTTATATTATGCTGAAGTTCAAGTTTAAAAGGCTTTTTTTAGTTATACATTTTCTTAAATGTTTATGCTTATTTATGAAAGTTTCTGCTGTATTTCTTACCCTTACCGAGCATTTGAGCACACCCCTTTCGATGTTTTATTTTTCCCCGGATTCCAAGAAGTTTATTATGATTGATATGAAGGGTTAAGACAAGAGAATAATGACGTTCTCAAAGAACTATTTATGCTGTGTTATATGTTTGAAATGGTAATGTAATGTTAATGTATGTAATCTATTTTCCAAGACTGCTAAACTGATCAATACTTCGGGATTTGATTTCTTGTAATCAATCCAATGTATTAAAATAATGCACTGACTCCAGGTAATTGGGGTCGGGGTGTTACACTCATGAATGGATGTTTTTGTAGAACAAGGATAAACATATAGAACTTATATTAAATGTTATTAATGATATTAAAGGAGTTTAAATGATCTTATAATTTATTATTTTATATACCATGTGGATGAATCATTAGTTAAAATTTAATGATGATCATTTTAGGTTAATTTGGGCTGTTTTTGGATCACAACAAACATGTTTTATTTTATCAATTAGTATTATGAATAAAAGTTGTTTATAGAAAATAAAAGGGGTTAAAAAATACATAATAAAATATGTTTTCAACCATTTAATGTTTTCATTGACATCCATGAATGAGTTGAAGAAAAATGGAAGTGCATCGCCCACGATGTTGGTAAATTAACACATCACGTGAAACAATTTCATTTTTATAAACAAAGAGAGAGAGAGAGAGAGAGAGGAGTATAAAAAATACTCGTAAATTAAAATAATATCATACCAGTATATCAATCATACTGGAGTTATCATGAAAATTGGATAATATAATTTTAGGACAAGAGAATAAAATAAATGAAATTTGAATGGAAATTAAAAGAAGAGAGAGAGAGAGAGAAATTACCTCTTGAATATATCTTCTTTGAGAGCCTCTTTATGGAAGAGGTTTTGGTCTTTTTATCAGACCAAGGGATGATGAACGTGGGGGGAGGGGATATAGAATAGTTTTTGGTAGAATTTGGAAAAGTCTTGAAGCTTGAGAGGTGTGAATAAATGTGGGTGTGAGGGGTGGTATTTATATTGGAGGGGAGAGGGGTTTTCTCAATATTATATTCATTAATTTATTATTTCTCCAAAAGACAAGTAATAGTGATGATTATATGACCAAGAATAGTAATAATTGCATGTGAATTCTAAACAATTGGGCTTAAATCATCAAAAAATCATACATGACTCTATAATTAATATATTTAGCTTATTTTATAAATTATAGTATTTCACAATTCATAAAAAATTCTAGTATTTCAGAAAAATCCCAAAAATTCACCCTAACCATTTTTTAATATTTAGAATCCAAAAATGAACACTATTTTTCAAAAATCATTTTATAAATACGATTAATTTAATTTTTAATTAAAATCATAATTTACTTGAAAAATACTGATTTTAAAATTAAAACTGATTTCATAATTCTTTTAAAAATTGCATAAGGTCTTATAAAATTATCTTAAAACCAGAAGACATAGAATTGTTAATTTATAAAAACATTTTAGGAAAATAAATTTCATTTTAAATTAATTAATTAATTATAATTAATTATTTATGACTTACAAAAATAATAATACTTTTACTATGGTCATGTTGTCACTGATAAGATGCCTAATTTTTTTTAATCATTCACCAGTAAGGTTAATATTATTTAGGATGATTTAATATTAATAAGGGTCATATTAATATTCATAAGGGTATGTTACAATTCATAAGTGTAGGTTACTATTCACCAAAAATTTAGTTTGTCCTATCAGACTCCAAACATCTTACTGATCACAACTATGTATGTCATATTTTTGAAATTCAAAACACAGAGGTGGAAGATTTATGTTTAAAGGTCACATAGTAGTTAATTTGAGATTGACGTGGCATTATGTTTCCTAATTTGATTTATTATGATGTTAATAAAAGAAGGCTTAAATTTCATTGATAAATGTTTGGGTCGTTACACCTTGTAAACACAAGGCACAAACCATAAAAAACCCAAATGCATGAAATGCCATACAAGAAATGAATGGAAAACTAAGAGATGAAAAATTGTACCAAAATCAAGAATAGGCAGTGACCAAAAACTCTAGAAACCCTGGTAGTTACTCAATAACTCCTCTTATCTAGTAATGTCACGAACCATCACCAACCTATCAATAAAATCTTAAAAAAAGTTTATATATATGTAGGGTGAGAATAACATGTATGCTCAATATGATCCTCCCTAAAACCTCTTGTGAAAAATATGAAAGAAATATACTAATGCACAATGAAGAAAGAAATGAAAATAACTCATCACCTAAATTGGTAATAACAGTTTCCCCATCCTCACCATGGACATATCTCATTAAATATCACATATAAGTAAACAATAATATATATAAAGAATATATATAAAAGAAGGAACCACACTTACACTTCTCTACTGGTTTGTCATTATCACACCCCAATTCCATTTATCATGTGCTCATCCTTTCCATAATTAAATAATCCCTAACATGAGACAAGCCTTATCCCTACCTACCTCAGTCCCGCATAGGAAATAATATCTTACATTGGCATCAGTCCACATATCCATCTCATTATCACTATCCCAGAAGTAACTGAGTGCATTCTTGGAAGCCACTACAACCTGTGTATTATATAAAATTCTTCATACCATCACAACCCATACATAACAAACCTATAATAATCCTTAGTACATAACATCCTCAATACCTATAAATTTAATACCCTTAATCCATCATATCTCACATCACAAAAGTATAATAAATCACCCCCATGCATACTCAAATGTAATGATATAGACAAAGAGAGAATGAGGGATAGGTATAAGTGATCCATCCATTTCATTTCCATCCTAAATATTAGATAAAACACCTTAAAAAATATTCAGGTGTCAATTTTTCTATTGACGTGGGTGGGGTAGCATATGAATTTATAAAATATTACAATATCATGCATAAACCACACTATGGGAAACTACTTAACCTCAGACTCATCTGCCGCTATCATTACATAGGACCCCAAGTTACCACTACTAAGGACTAGGTATCAAACAAACACACAAACATAAATCTTATAATTAATTAACTAACCATTAATTAATTCACACCAACATTTTAATCTTCTTAAACCAAGTAACAAAGTCTCTATTAACTCCCTTGATTATATTATCAAGAATATGATAATTATTAAATCTAGTTTAACCATTTAATTATATCAAAAGGGATTTATTAAACCATATTACAAATTCTAGATTTTATACTCATTCACCTTGGAGCATCATGTTCAACCATTACATGGTTTCCATTAATTAATATTAAACATTTAACACTACTATCATGAACAACACCCCCTACCATGGTTTGGTTATTTACACATTTATCATTCATAAATAATCTAGGTACTCAAGCACACCACCTAAGCTACCACATAATGACTACACATGTCATGTGAAGATTTTGTCTATGACAAGTAGTGGGAATCCAAAAATAAGAATATCCGACCACCTGACCATCCAGTAAGAAATAAGAAATAAAAACATCAATGAAAAATTCCCACTATAAACTTTTCCCAACAACCTTGGTATCCCACACCATTTCAAATAAAATAAAACTATCCCTCCATTACCAGCATCAACCATCACTACACCCTAGGCTCTTAGCACATTCCTCATCCATGGTTCCGAACTTTAACAAAAAACCCATCAGTAAAACAACGATAGGATCCCAACCCATTTCTCACCAAGAAGATTTATCCATATAATGTTATAAAACAAAACAACATAAATATTTATCATCGTTGAGAAATAATACATTCTTAAAAAATTATGTTCCACATAAAACAATCACAAAGAAACTAAGGTCATAGAACCAAGGCATACATGCCTTCCATAACAGGAATGGGACCAATCCTCCAAAAAGCATTTATCTTTAGAACACAACTAATTTATTTATATTTTGAATTAAATGGTTTATTAAAATTAGGTTTATGCCTACAATAAACCTATAACTTATTAGATATTAACTTCTTTGAAATAATAAAAACTTGTTTTTAACTGTACTTTCATAATCCTAAAAAATAAGAAGAACATATATAAGATTACAAGACTATTTATTTAGTCTCACCATTAAAATTTTTCTGAATTTATAATTTTATCGAATTTACAACAAAACAACCATAATGATAACAAAAAAATCCATGAAATAATTATAACATAGTATCTTATCAAAAAAAGAGGTATCAATAGGCATAAAACCAAAGGCGATCACAAAACTAAAACCAAAACTTTGTTCTTACTTTAGATTCCCATTCCCTTATATTTATTAGGTTAATTACGACATTACCCAAAGTATTAAATTATTATAATGTCATACTTACACATTAAATAAAGAGAAAGGTAATATATCTCCCATATCAACATGAAGATCTCAATGTTCTCTGAGAAGGAACAGAACACTAAGAACCAAAATCTGATTACCTCTTCCGCGGGAAACCAATAATCCCTAAAACAAAAACTGAATACGAACCCTCTATCATTCGTCAATATAAACCAAAATAAAAGTAAATAAAATGAAACAACATAGAATGTGAAGAAGAATATAAGAGAATGTAACTATCGAAGAAGGGGAAACTGACCTCATATTTACACAAATCTATCCCTATAAGGAGAGGGTTGAATACAATCAAAAGGGATTTAGAGGGATTCAAAAAATCTATCCTGGGTGCCTAGGGTTATAGAGATGAAGTTGGGAGAAATATAAGTTCAAAGGGGGTATAGGAATTTATATAAAAACTTAAAATTATAAGACAATGGCGCAACACCCAAAAACACATCAAAAATATTTTGACACATAACAAAACTATGACAAAAGGAAAGATACCACACCTTAGTGTTGGATCTGAATCTACGGATTACACACAAGAGGGGGGTGAATTGTGTCTTTTCAAAATTATTACAATCTCTTCAATTTAGACAAATTCTGTCCACTATGCTTTTGCATGATTAAATATGCAGTGGAAAAAGTAAAAGCATGAACACACGGATGTATAGTGGTTCGGGGAACAGAAGGCCCCTAGTCCACTCCACCAATGCTCAAATCCACGAGCTTGGCGATTTTCACTATCTGGTCCTCGTTTCCACAGACCTGTTCACAACTGAGTACAGGCAGTTGACACCTTTACAAGATTCAGGCAAACACAGCCTTCCTGGTTCAAACACGAACCCACACAGCTTAGAACGAGAAGCTGATCACTCAAAAATAAAAAAGGGTTTCGATAAAGAAAACACTTCTCCAGTTGTTCTTCACAATTGCAACAGAATGCAATTGACAGTAGATAGATCGTTGTCTTCAGAAAATAAAAATCTGTAATCAAAACAGTTCTGAGTCGATCCAGTTGCAATAGATATTACCAGAAACTTCACAACTTCAGCAGCAATAGATTCACAACAGATAGTCGATGTAGAACACGTGAATCTGCTATCAAGATCTTCCTTTGGCAATAAAGGTTTTACACTTCTTCTCGATCACCAAAAAAGAACGCCTTTACACAGTCTCTGTTTCTTGCTCGTTAAAAGATCAATCTATATATTTCACACACTTTCCTGTGTATATATATATCCTAAGTTTCCAAGATAGAACATATATATTCAAATCTGAGAAAATCTTCCGCATAAATAGATCCATGAAAATCTCCTTTAGATTCGCGATATTAAATGAAATAACAGAGCCGTTGTAACTCCCCTGAAGAATCGGCATAAAAAGCTCCGTTTAAATCAATCAGTAATCCGTTGAAAATCGTCTTTGATTCAGTCAAAGTCGTACTTAAGAATCGGCTCGAAATCCGCTTAATAATCCGCTTGTTTGACCAATGCAAAAGGAAATATCGTCTGTCAAAAATATCCCGACGCCAAACGTAGGGTTGATGACGTGGCTCCAAATGTAGGGTTCACAAACGTAAGGTTCACAAACATAAGGTTCAGAACGTACATACTTTCTCTTCAGCATTCAAACGTAGGGTTGATCATCCATACTTTGTCTCGCTTCAACTCTCCAAAGAACGTACGGTTGATTATAAAAGTAAGGTTGATGATCCATACTTTTGAGAAACAAACTCAACACTGAAAACTAACGTACGGTTTCTCTTCCATACTTGTCCAACAACGAAAACGTAAGGTTCCTTCCAAACGTAATGTTCTTCTTCCATACTTTTCAACAACGTAAGATTCATTAACCATACGTTTCAAAATAACGTAAGGTTCCTTAACCATACGTTTCTTTTAACATAAAAAGTAAACTTTTCATCCATACGTTACGTTCATCAACGTAGGGTATGAACAGTGATTCCAGTACGCGCTAAAATTGATCTCACGCTACAGTGATTCCAGAACACGCTAAAATTGATCTTGCGCTACAGTGATTCCAGAACACGCTAAAATTGATCTTGGAATAAATGAAGTATGAAATCTCGTTGTATGAAATAAATAAATAAAATAAATTCCTGCAAAATACTCAACGAAATAATTAGTAAATAATTAAGGGTATTTGTGAGCATCAAAATCATCATAAAGAGACAGAGTATTATTTGAAATAATCTCCCCCTTTAAAAAACATTATTTTGAATTGTTTGAAAACAATACATTGCTCAACAATCTCCCCCTTTTTGATGATCACAAAACCCATAAAATAATAGAACTAATTTAATTGCAATCTTTATTGAAAAATTAGTTTTATAAAATTTTAGAATTCTGAAAGGATTAAAACAATATTTAACTATAATAAAATTTCTCCCCCATAAAAATAAATTTTCAGCTAAAAAATAGATAAAAGATAAATGTCTTCTCCCATATATCCAAATTTATTCATAGGAAACAAATGAATTTAAATGTTGTGTTTATCCAAATTCTCCCCCTTTTTGTGATATCAAAAAGAATGAAAAATTACGGATTTGAACACATTCAATATTGCACTGAACTATAAGTAAATGCTATAATTAACTGTGTATGAATAAGTGAATTTGTTATACTGGCTAACTTAATCATAAATCAATAAACAACAAAACAAAAAAGAAGTAAGAAAAGAATTTTCATTCACAAGCTGTTATATATAAACGATTGTGATATACAGAGGAATCAAGGTTCATGGATAAGACAGGGAAAAAAAGGTGTCTATCTCCTTTGAATCGCGGTCTTGATCTCTGTAAACTGTTCTCTGAGCCTCTTCATCATCCCATCTCCTAACTTGATGATAAGATCTCTGTTCTCTTGAGTCATATGAATATCTTCAATCAAATTAACTCTGAAAAACTCATGCATTCTTTCTTCTTTTTCAACAAAAAGAGCCAGTTTCTCTGATAACTGATTCAACAGAATCCTAATCGGTTGCTCTCCAGATGTCAACTGATCCACTAAAAATTTCTTATTATCTAGAAAAACTGACAAAGGGGCACTATTACACTGAAGATCGTGTAATCTGTCACTCATATTGCTCATTGCTGCAGTAATTGCTTGAAATCTCCGAATCAAATCAGGTGAAGAGCCTGATCCACTCACAGCATTGTTTGCAACAGACTCAAATTTATTCTCCATGTAAATCTTCATCTCAGACAAATCATCTTTCTTTAACATCTCTGATTTTAACTGATCAACAGCATGCAACATATCAGTCTTAAAAAAATCTACTTCCTGTCTTGAAACAGTAGATTCTTTCAGCTTCTGAAACTTCAACTGCTCTAAGTTCAGAGAATTTCTGAGACTAACATTCTCAGATTCTAATTGAGAGATACGCTTGTACAACTCAACAACTTCTTCTTTTCTCGAATCAGGGGCACCCTGTGCTCTATTCTCATGTCCAGAAAAAGGTTGATGAGGCAGGGCAAGAGGTAAAGAATCTGCATCTGACTGTTCTTTGTCCTTGTCCTGACAAGGTTGATCCACTGAACTAGCTTTTGAAGCCTGGAACTCTTCCACTGAAAAATCTTCCTGAAGTACCTCTGTATTAGATTCAGAAGTATGTTCATCACGAACAGTAGTCTCTCTGACTTCTACTGAATGGTCAAGAACAATATTTTCATGTAAATCTTGAGGTCGGGCCACTTCTTCACCAGGCACTGCCTCCATAAGTTGTTCTTGTGGAATTACTTTTTCAATAGCCACAGCAGCAGATTGAGGTTCTTTTTGGATTTCCGGTTGAGCTGTTGGTTCCTCTATCGGTGCAGTCTGTTCCACAACAGCTTCTCTCACAAATGAATAAGAAATTACCGGTTCAGAGGATTTCAAGGCAGGAGAGATAATTTCTTCATCAATTGACCTCTTCCTTCTAGATTGAAGTCCTTCTTGACTTCTCTCTTCCTCAACTTCCTCCATCTCAAAGCGAATTCTCCTTGCCACTGTACTAACCCTTGATTCTGCTTGTCCCTCCTTGGACTTAGCCGGTTGAGCCTGAGCACTCTCCGAGTCTTCCTCAGCTCCAATAGGTAAGAGTTTTCCTTTAAATGTGCTACAGAAGTATCCTACTTTCCTTAAAGTTCCAGCATTAAAAACATTACTGTGGTGACATTTCACCCCAGCATCTACCAATCTGATCATTCCTCTTTTATGCAAAAACAAAGAAATGAACCTTCCATAAGGGAAAAAGGTCATTCTTGCTTCACTCTGACAGCAGTATCTCAGATATCTTATCATAAACCGAGGAAAATTAAACTTAATATCACACATTAGAAGATACATTATGTACATGTCAGGGTATAGGATTTTCTCCATCTCAGCCATCCTTGGTGCTAAACCAGTCTGAACAAATTTTACCAAGATTTTCTGATCGGGCTCCAAATCATTAATAAACATTTTCTTTATCACTCTGGTTCCAAACAGAAAAGACATAATTTCTTCAGACTTATGTACAGAATCTCCAATATTCCATAAATCAAAATGAAAAACTCCTTCATGAGGGTAGTTAAGAATTTGACTTATCTCTACAGACGATATGGAAAAGTCCTTATCCTCTATTTGAGCCAATAAACTATCCTCCGTATCTCCAAGGCTAAACTGAACAGTTCTAAAGAAATGTCTCATTTCTACCTCATATAGAAACTCAGAATTTGCACTATTAAAAGCTTGCTCAAGGCTTTGAAACGACAACGCTTGCTTCAACAGTAAATTAGTTTCAAACAGCCATTCTAAATCTATGACTTTACCTTGCAGTATTTTCCGACCAACTACTTTAGGTTTCTTTGCAGCACTGCTCTCAGCTTCATCTGGACGCTTAGTCTTTTCCATTTCAATAACGATTTCTGAAGGTTCGTAAGTTTAGGGTTTGAAGATTCAGAAAAGGGTTTTGGAGCAGATGTGCGGTTTTAGGTTTTCGAAAGGGTTTCCGAAAAAGGTGAAACAGTTTAGAAGGTGAAACGGTTCTGACAGCCTTGATTCCCGTGTAATCACTAATCATTACTTTTATTTAAAACAAAATAAAATTACTTATAGCGGGAAACAGAAATTAAGCAGAATTCGAAAACAGAATAAGATTTAAAAAAAAACTATTTAAAATTAAATAAACCTAACTCCCCCTTAATAAATTCAAACCTTGCCGTGGGAAGTGGTTTAGTAAAAATATCTGCTAATTGATTTTCTGTATTTACAAATTCTAAAAATATATCCCTTTTAAACACATGATCTCTTAAAAAGTGATGTCTTATATCAATGTGCTTAGTTCTAGAATGACTAATAGGATTTTTTGAAATATTAATTGCACTAGTATTATCACATAAAATAGGTGTATTATTGAAATTTAATCCAAAGTCCATAAGAGTGTTTTTCATCCACAACACCTGTGCACAACAACTACCTGCAGACACATATTCTGCCTCGGCTGTTGACAGGGCAACTGAGTGTTGTTTCTTACTAGACCATGATACTAAAAACTTTCCTAAAAAGTGACATGTTCCTGAAGTACTCTTCCTATCTAAGCTACAGCTTCCAAAGTCAGCATCTGAATATGAAATTAAATTAAAATCAGAGGTTTTTGGATAAAGCAGAGATTGATAAATAGTACCTTTTAAATATCTAAAAATTCTTTTAACAGCAGTTAAGTGGGATATTTTTGGGATTTGATTGAAATCGAGCACAAAGACATACTGAATACATTATATCTGGTCTACTAGCAGTAAGATATAACAAACTACCAATCATACCTCTATATAACTTGTTGTCCACTGATTTTCCAGTTTCATCCAAATCAAGTTTTATATTAGTACACATAGGAGTTGTAAATGTCTTGTTGTTTTCAAGTCCAAATTTCTTAAGTAAATCAGTAATGTATTTGCATTGATTTAAAACATTTCCAAAATCTTTTTGAAATATTTGAAGACCCAAAAAGAAATTTAATTCTCCCATCATACTCATTTCAAATTCTTTTTGCATTAATTCTGAAAATTCATGACAAAGAATTTTATTGGTTGATCCAAAAATTACATCATCAACATAAATTTGAACCAACAAAACATTATTTTTCACAGTTTTATTAAAGAGTGTTGGATCTGCTAGTCCAACAGTAAAATCATTTTTCAAAAGAAAAGAACTTAGTCTTTCATACCAAGCTCTAGGTGCTTGTTTAAGGCCATAAAGAGCTTTAGTAAGTTTGAAAACAGAATCTGGTTTTTGAGAATTTTCAAAACCAGGAGGTTGCTCAACATAAACTTCCTCCATTAAATAACCATTTAAAAAGGTAGATTTAACATCCATCTGAAATAATTTAAAATTCATATAAGATGCATAGGCTAAAAGGATTCTAATGGCTTCTAACCTGGCTACAGGTGCAAAGGTCTCATCATAATCTATTCCTTCTTCTTGATTATATCCTTTAGCTACTAATCTTGCTTTATTTCTAGTTATTATCCCTTGATCATCCTGTTTATTCCTAAAGACCCATTTAGTTCCTATTACTGGATAATCATGTGGTCTTTCAACTAATTCCCAAACCTTATTTCTCCTGAACTGGTTCAATTCATCCTGCATTGCTATTACCCAGCTCTCATCATCTAAGGCTTCTTCTATGGTCTTAGGTTCTTGTTGGGATAGGAAAGCAGAGAATTCAACTATGTTTCCAAAGTTTCTTCTAGTTTGAATACCAGTCTCTAAGTCACCTATCACAGATTCTAAAGGGTGATTCTTTATGGTTCTAGACTGTCTAGGCATTACATTCAAAGGTTCTTCAGTGTCATGTTCTTCTGAACTGGACTGAATTTCTTTTATATCATTTTCAAAATCATTCTTTAAATTCTCAAGTCTCATGTTTTCATTAGAATCACGTTCATCTATTTGTTCTATCCTTTTCTCAAAAGGATCAGATTCATCAAATTTCACATGAACTGATTCTTCAACAATCCTTGACTTTTTATTATAGACTCTATAAGCTTTGGAGGTTGCAGAATATCCTAAGAAAATACCTTTATCAGATTTTGGATCAAATTTACCAAGATTATCTTTGGTATTCAATATGTAAACCTTGCATCCAAAAACTTTAAAGTAATTTACTTTAGGTTTTCTATTATTCCATAGTTCATAGGGTGTCTTTTTCAAAATAGGTCTTATTAAAATTCTATTCATTATATAACAAGCTGTATTAACAACTTCTGCCCAGAAATATATAGGTAGGCTATATTCATTTAACATAGTTCTAGCCATTTCTTGAATAGTTCTATTTATTCTTTCTACAATCCCATTCTTTTGAGGTGTTCTTGGAGCAGAGAAGGTGTGTTTAATACCCATGTTTGAGCAAAAGGAATTAAATTCCTGGTTCTCAAATTCTCCACCATGATCACTTCTCAATGAGATTATATTAAAACCTTTTTCATTTTGAATAGATTTACAAAAACCTTCAAATAAACTAAAAGCTTCACTTTTAAATTTCAAAAAGAAAATCCAAGTAAATCTAGAATAATCATCAACTAATACATAAACATATAATTTACCAGCTAAACTTGCTACTCTTGAAGGTCCAAACAAATCCATATGGATAAGTTCTAGAGGTTTAGTTGTAGCAACTTTATTAACAGATTTGAATGATGATTTGTGTTGCTTGCCAAGCAGACATGCATCACAGAATCTGTCATTTTCAAATTTGAGACTAGGCAAATCAGAAACTAGATGTTTCTTAGATAATTTATGTAAAACATATATATTGCAATGACCAAGTATTCTATGCCAGATCCAGGATTCACTTATATTAGCAGTTAAGCAGTTTACTTGTTGTTTACACAAGGAATACAAATCCAAAGTATAAACATTATCAGTTCTGGGTGCTCTAAACTTAAACAGTTTATCTTTAGAAACAGTACAACTATTGTTAGTAAAATCAACAGTGTATCCATCATCACAGAGTTGAGAGATACTTATCAGATTGTGTTTTAACCCTTGTACATAAAGTACTTTGTTGATTGAGACTGTCTCTGGATCTCCAACTGTTCCAATACCAATAATCTTTCCTTTGGCATTGTCACCAAAGGTGACAAGTCCTCCTTCCTTTCGAGTAAGAGAAGAGAAATTAGCTGAAGTTCCACTCATGTGTCTTGAGCAGCCACTGTCCATATACCATATTTCTTTCTTTCTTTGGTGACCTGCTACCTGCAAAGACATTCAAACAAATTGCTTTGGTACCCATATTTTGTTGGGTCCAGGAGTGTTAGCAAGCAGTGATCTGGGTATCCAGATTTGCTTTGTTTCCTTAAAATTGATTGAATCATATAGATCGTTGGAAATATAAGCTTTCTTAATTCCACATATTTGAGGTTGTCTTAGAAAACAGTTTTTAGCTATATGACCTTTTGTTCCACAGAAGTTACAAATAACCTGTTTAGTGCTAGGAACAAAATAATTTTTGTATAACTTAGGTTTTTCTCCTTTACTTCCAATTCCAAACCTTTCCTTTTTAATTACAGTTTTTCCAAGTATCTCATTTAAGGTGTTTTCTCCTTTTGTAAAAACTAATGCAGCCTTTTTATAAGATTCTACTTCATCCTGTAGAGTTTTTATTTTTGATTCAAAATTAATTTTATTTGAGTCAGCAGAGTTGTATTTGTCAATTAATTCCTTATGTTGTTTTAGCAAAGTATTTCTCTCATCTGAAATAGCTTTGTGCAAGTTCTTTATAGATTTATATTTTTTAAATAATGAGTCATTCCTTTCTTCAAGCATATTGCAGTAAGCTGCAAGTTTTTTATTTGAGAAGCTTGTTTCAGAGTTTGATTCATTATTTGAGTGTCACGACCCGCCCTCGGGGTCCGTGCCGTGACTACCCCAAGCCCGCCTTCCATAGGCCAGGGGCTGGCGACTAGCACCAAGGCGTAAATCCCGGTAAAAAGGGAAGGCATTGCCTTTGAAAAGTAAACACAGACCACAGAGTAAACAAGCGGAAAGTAAACACTAAACAAGCAGAGTACGACTGAAAGTGCGGAAAAGTAAATGGGCCAGAATACAAACCCAAACTGAAAGTAAGTACAACTCGAAAAGGGAAAAATAGCAACTGAAAAGTAAAAGCCGCTACTCCGAGCTGTCCACTGGAAATCCCACCTGAAGGGTGGGTACAGATAGCTCCTCTGCTCCACGGGTCCCGTCGTCCGCTCCGTGCACGTCCCGCCCAGTGGTCCACCTCCGGGTACCGTCCCGCTCTACAAGCCTCAGCTAAGTCAACGCTGTCCGTCGTCTGCAACCAACACAACGTAGTGCGGGCAAAGCCCGTGCAGGGGTGAGTATAAGCTACTCAGTAGGGACCCCGAGACCCCTGAAGGTCTCTCAAATCCACAAAGGATAAACCACGAAGAAAAGTACAAACACGAAGAAACAACCGACACTGCTTAGGTATATGCCCATACATATACCTAAGTCATCAATTAAAATACGCTCCAACCTCCGAGCCCAAGTACAACTCAGTCCACGCAGGAAAGTATACGTATTCCACATAGGAAATCAAAACATAATCCACACAGGATTGCACATCACAATCCACACAGGAAAACAAAAGGATTCAGCTCACACAGGTATACTTCTTCAAGGACGATAAAGATGATCACTGATCCATCTAAGTCGTCGGACCCACGAAGGATCGATAGGTAACTAACCCCCGCAAAGACCCACACAGGATCGGGCTCACACAGAACCTGTAGGCGCTGGCTCACACAGAACCGCTGAGCGCAAGGACCCACACAGGATCGGGCTCACACAGAACCTGTAGCACTGATCCACGTAGGATCGCTGAGTGCTGTAGTCGTCGTCGTCGAATCCACACAGAATCTCTGTACTGTCGTCGTCCAATCCACACAGGATCTCTGTACTGTCGTCGTCAAATCCACACAGGATCTCTGTACTGTCGTCGTCAAATCCACACAGGATCTCTGTACTGTCGTCGTCGCAGTCACAGTAGCAGTCGTAGCAGTAGAACAGTCGCAGCCAGCACTAGGGTTCCCGCACAAAGCATGCTCGTTCGGAGGGTCCGCTCCACGAGCCGAGAGGCTGATACAACAACTGTCACGAAGACCAGAGTTGATGTATCCAAAAGTTCCGTATCAACAACAGGAACTCAACGCAACAGACGGCGCGTCGATCGGACGCCCGGTCTGAGAGTTATCGGCATTTTCGTCTCCGGGGCCCGGTTGGTTTTTAAGGCAAAACCAACCCGACCGTACTCCACCTGCGTCCAAACCTCGAGCGGAGTATGCCAAAAGATCCGTCTCACTAAGAGGAACACAACGCGACTGACGGCGCGTCAATCGGACGTCCGTAGCTCAAGATATGAGCGTTTCCGCTCCGAAGGCCCGGTTGGTTTCGTGAACGAACCAACCCGGCCGAACTCAAAGTTAACCGAAACCTTGAGTGCGATATACCGAAACGACCGTCTCGATCCAAGGATCGCGTTGCCGTAGACGGTTCATCATTCGGAGGTCCGAGGCTCAAGTTATGGGCCAAAAACCAAATCTGGTTCGAAACGGGGGGGTCCGGGTCCGGGCCGACCCGGCCCAACCCCCCCCCCTGGGCGGCGCGGCGGCGGCGGGCCACGGCGGCGGCGCTTGGCGCCGCACGTGGGTGGCACGCGGGGGGCAAGGCCCCCGCTTTGCTGGAGGGCGGCGCGACAACTGGCCGCGCCGTTTTTTTAAATAAGCGCCCCCCCCCTCGTGGGGGGCCTGCTGGAGCGGAACCGAGGGGGCAGCCGGCCCCCTCCCTTTAAAATAAAACCGCCCCCCTCTTTAAGAGGGGGGTTTTGCCAGCTGGCCGGGGAATTAATTCCCCGGTTTAACGGCATCCGGCCGGCCAGCCGGCCGGCCGGTTTTTCTCCAACGGGACCGGAATTTCCGGTCCCCTCTTCGGCTTCCGACGCCGGCGGCCCGGCCGCCGTTTTTCTCTTCCGCCGCGGCCCGGAACCGGCCGCGGTCTCCTCGCCCCGCCGCGGCCCGGAACCGGCCGCGGTGTTCGTCGTCCGGCGCGGTGCGACGACACCGCGCCCCTTCGCCGTACCATGATTCCTTCCAACGCGGCGCGACGGCGTCGCGTTCTTGAAGATTCTCCTCGGCGTAGCGCGACGGCGTTGCGTAAATTATAAGCACGATCATCCGCGTGGTGCGACGGCACCACGCCACTTGCTTCCACCCGCATGAATAAAACAAGAACGATGGAGGGGGGTTCGGCCGTGTTCGTGCGGTCCGGCCCCCCCCCCCCCCCCCCTCACGTTAAAATAAAAACGCAACTTAAAATAAATCAAGTCACACGTTAGTCTTGATAGAATCACGATCAAGAATAAAATGAGGAAACCAAAAGAATACGACAACCCCTACCTCGGGTTTAAGATTCGAAGAATCGTCTATGTCCCGCGGAAGACGGCGTCGCGGAGGTCGGGCGTCGCGGTCGTCGTTCGTCAAATCCGTTGACGAAGTGTTATGCCCGAAGAGACACGACGTTGGCGGATCTTCGTTTGCCGACGAAGAAGGTCCGAGGAGGAAGAAGAGGTCCGAAGATACCGGGTCGCCGAGTCGATGATCCTTGACGAAGTGTTGTCGTTCTTCGTTGAGGATGATGACGTTCTTCGCCGGAGAAGATGAAGATGAGCTCTCAAAAAGACAAAACAAAGAACTCCAAAATAAAATAAGACTACCTCTTATTTTATTAACACAACACAAAAGAATTTCAAAGTTTGAAATTCAAAAAGACTTAACTCCCACAATTAAATAAGAGTAACTTAAGCCAATTAATTAGGGGTTAAGTATGTTGAGAGAATTTGAAAGGGTTAGGGGTTCGTGTGGGCCCCACCACACTTAATCCTTCCAAGGGAGGTTAAGTGGGTGTGGGTCCCACTTCCAACCACCTTTGATAGGTTTTAACTTGTTGTAATAAAATTGTTCTTCACAATTTTATTTAACTCAAACTAAAAACCCCAAAACGTAACATTCAACCCGCAACAAACGCAACTCCCGAAAAGGTCTCTTTAAGCGAATATCGGCGCTGCGAGTTCATCGGTGCCCTCGGATTTCAATTCCGAGCACCGGATCAAAAGTTAGGAATTCCCGCTCGTTCGTTCACTGAACGTACCCGAGCCAAACTTCGGAAATTAATTCCGGGCACTCCGGGCCTCGGAATCAGGTGCCGTCTGAAACCGCGCTCTTGTAAAATTCTAAAGAAAATTAAGAAAAAATTTTCCTTGAATTTTACGGGTCTTTACATTGAGTCAGAGGAGTAATATGAGTGTACCTCATCAGTTTCAGCCATGAAACACATATTTGCTTTTAAATTGGCTTCCTCCTTCTCTGAGCTTGATTCAGAAGAATTACTTGAGTCTTCAGAAACACTCCAAGTAGCTTTCATAGCTTTCTTGTCTTTCTGCTCATAATCATCTCTTTTGAAGAATTTCTTCTTCTTTGCATCTTTCAATTTTGGGCAATCCGGTCTGATATGTCCCATCTTTTTGCATTCATAACATCTCACTTCCTTGCTATCCTTTTTGAAGGATTTCTTGAAGTCTTTCTTCTTACTGTAGAACTTTCTGAATTTTCTGGCTAGCTGAGCCAGTTCTTCATCCGAATTTGAAGAATCAGAGCTTTCTGATTTAGCACTTACTTCTCTGTTCTTCATCTTTCTATCCTTTTGTTGAGAAGTCACTTTCAAAGCAGTATTTTCCCTTTTTATGTAGACTTTATGATCATTTACCTCATCTTGCATTTCAGCTTCGTACATCATCAATGTACCAATCAGCTCTCTCATAGTTAGATCTTTAACATAAGTTGATTGTCTGATTGCTGCAGAGATTCCATTCCATCGAGTAGGAAGTACTCTCAGTACCTTCAACGCTTGATCAGCCTGCTTGATTGGTTCTCCTAGAGCTGTTATATTATTGAAAATTTCTGTCAATCTTCCATTCATCTGAGTGATGCTCTCTCCTTCAATCATTCTGAAAGTATCGAATTTTAACTTAGCAGTTGCATATCTCATCTGTCTTACATTATCTGTTCCTTCATAAGCAACAGCTATTGTTTGCCACATTTCATATGCAGTCGGGCATTGAGATACTCTGTTAAATTCATCTGGTCCTAGACCACAGATGATTGCATTCATAGCTTTTGAATTTATGTCATACTCAGCCTCTGTAGCAGCACTCCATATATCGGGATTTTCAGGAATTTCATAGGGAGTCAGAATCTTTGAATAGACTTTGTAACCAAGATTTTTCAGATAAATAATCATACGTGATTTCCAGCAGCCATAATTATCTCCATTAAAGTAAGGTGCTCTGACCATTGACATTCCCTCTCTCATATCAGCCATGATACACTATGTATAATCTTTAAATACTTCTAGCTTGATAAGACTTTAAAAATAAGAAGCTCCTCCTTTGATACCAATTGTTGGATCTGAATCTACGGATTACACACAAGAGGGGGGTGAATTGTATCTTTTCAAAATTATTACAATCTCTTCAATTTAGACAAATTCTGTCCACTATGCTTTTGCACGATTAAATATGCAGCGGAAAAAGTAAAAGCATGAACACACGGATGTATAGTGGTTCGGGGAACAGAAGGCCCCTAGTCCACTCCACCAACACTCAAATCCACGAGCTTGGCGATTTTCACTATCTGGTCCTCGTTTCCACAGACCTGTTCACAACTGAGTACAGGCAGTTGACACCTTTACAAGATTCAGGCAAACACAGCCTTCATGGTTCAAACACGAACCCACACAGCTTAGAACGAGAAGCTGATCACTCAAAAATAAAAAAGGGTTTCGATAAAGAAAACACTTCTCCAGTTGTTCTTCACAATTGCAACAGAATGCAATTGACAGTAGATAGATCGTTGTCTTCAGAAAATAAAAAATCTGTAATCAAAACAGTTCTGAGTCGATCCAGTTGCAATAGATATTACCAGAAACTTCACAACTTCAGCAGCAATAGATTCACAACAGATAGTCGATGTAGAACACGTGAATCTGCTATCAAGATCTTCCTTCGGCAATAAAGGTTTTACACTTCTTCTCGATCCCCAGAAAAGAACGCCTTTACACAGTCTCTGTTTCTTGCTCGTTAAAAGATCAATCTATATATTTCACACACTTTCCTGTGTATATATATATCCGAAGTTTCCAAGATAGAACATATATATTCAAATCTGAGAAAATCTTCCGCATAAATAGATCCATGAAAATCTCCTTTAGATTCGCGATATTAAATGAAATAACAGAGCCGTTGTAACTCCCCTGAAGAATCGGCATAAAAAGCTCCGTTTAAATCAATCAGTAATCCGTTGAAAATCGTCTTTGATTCAGTCAAAGTCGTACTTAAGAATCGACTCGAAATCCGCTTAATAATCCGCTTGTTTGACCAATGCAAAAGGAAATATCGTCTGTCAAAAATATCCCGACGCCAAACGTAGGGTTGATGACGTGGCTCCAAACGTAGGGTTCACAAACGTAAGGTTCACAAACGTAAGGTTCAGAACGTACATACTTTCTCTTCAGCATTCAAACGTAGGGTTGATCATCCATACTTTGTCTCGCTTCAACTCTCCAAAGAACGTACGGTTGATTATAAAAGTAAGGTTGATGATCCATACTTTTGAGAAACAAACTCAACACTGAAAACTAACGTACGGTTTATCTTCCATACTTGTCCAACAACGAAAATGTAAGGTTCCTTCCAAACGTAATGTTCTTCTTCCATACTTTTCAACAACGTAAGATTCATTAACCATACGTTTCAAAATAACGTAAGGTTCCTTAACCATACGTTTCTTTTAACATAAAAAGTAAACTTTTCATCCATACGTTACGTTCATCAACGTAGGGTATGAACAGTGATTCCAGTACTCGCTAAAATTGATCTCGCGCTACAGTGATTCCAGAACACGCTAAAATTGATCTTGCGCTACAGTGATTCCAGAACACGCTAAAATTGATCTTGGAATAAATGAAGTATGAAATCTCGTTGTATGAAATAAATAAATAAAATAAATTCCTGCAAAATACTCAACGAAATAATTAGTAAATAATTAAGGGTATTTGTGAGCATCAAAATCATCATAAAGAGACAGAGTATTATTTGAAATAATCTCCCCCTTTAAAAAGCATTATTTTGAATTGTTTGAAAACAATACATTGCTCAACACTTAGCACACCTAGTCAAAGACACATCTAAGAAAAACGGTATAGTTCATAATATAAATCCTTCAAACTAAGGGAAGTAACATGACACAAAGTAACCACCATGAAACATAATTCCAAAACTAAGGATCTTTTTCAACCTATCTCTATAGTGTAGTGACCCTGAAAAAGGAAGAATAACCGAAACTTACCACCTCAAATTCCAGGTTGTATCCCACCCATGCTATAAAAATACCAAAATTGGAATAACCACTAATACATCACCTATTTAGCCTCCATAATACAACTATCCATCTATGCAGCAACCTCATCTTCTGATTGGGATCCATGGTGTAGCACAAGACTCCACGCCAAAACCCTACTATATAGTTGAAATTTTATCTTAAATCCCCTCCTTCCTCATACGATACTTTTTTAGGCACCTCCAACACATAAAAAACATAAATTAATAGTCCTGGAAGGTAAATTCCATTACACCCATTACTTCAACACACCAGAACATTAGAAGATAAACAAAACCCTAAATCACCCCATTGAGTTGACACCTAAAAAAATAATGCAAAAAAAGTCACAAACATTAATGAAAAAAATTAAATAAAAAGGATCTACATGGTTAATATGTTAGTCCTACATACATGGGAGAAAACTAGTACACTTTTCATTTATCATAATTTACAAGATTAAAATCAAAATCAAATAATTTTTGATAATATTAAATCACAAATAATTGAATTCTTAGTACATGTTTACAAGTGGGTCCACCACACCTTAATAGTGGGTCCCATATGGTCAAGGAATTTTATCACCTTTTAAGTTTTTAGGGGACCCATAAATGATCACAATGACCTTCAATTTCCTATAGCTTCTTCTATGGAAACCACCAACATCTGGTGAATGTGAAAATTGATCTTATGTTCCATTATAATGATTCTTACATAACATCCTTTGTTGAAAAAACAAAATAATTGACTCTTACATATCATCACTAGTGAATATTACCAATGATATAAATTCTAATCAACCATCCTCTAGATCATGACCACTGTACACCTTGGTTCCAAAACATCACATTGTAGACCACTACCTCTACTATAATTCTGCTGTTACCAATTTGAACATCAGGTTGTAGAATAAAATTCATAGTTTCTCCTTCCAATTATATGAATTGAAACTTGAAAGATACTTCATATCACTAATAATATCTCACTTGAAGACTGTTTTCAAGGAACCGCAACTGCAACCAACACTTAGGAAAAAACCTATTCAATCCATCTTCTGCTGTAACAATAGTGTCCCCACTTCCTTTCGTCCACCATAGTCTCATGAAGGAACAATATTAACTTAGAATTTCTCTAACTAAATCTTTTCTAAACATATCAGTCAAGTTATGAATTTAATAAATATTCCAAAATTCTATAAATCCATCCTCTAGAATCTTCCGAAAGAAATTATATTTTAGGTCAATGTGTTTTTTTATGAAGTTAAAAACCTGATTCAGAGCCAAATAAATTTAACTCTAAATATCACAAAATAAAAAACCAATTTCCATAATCCTTTCAATAACCTATAATAAACACATTAACTATATCAATTATTTCTCTGCATCTATGATGACCTCTTACATAGCTCCTTTTATGGATAATGGCACCACTGGCTGCAAACTTAACATCCAAACCATTTTTTTCCTTTGAAAGTAATAATATAGAATGTGGAAATATTATGTGTGTCCTTATCTATAGCGACCTAGGATTAACATACATGGATATTACATCATTTTAGATGAATATTCAGTACATTAAAAAAATAAATGTTAGAGGAATGTAAAAGTTTAGTGTCTTTGGAAACCTTGAAACAAAATCTTTTATCTTGGTGAAATATCTTCAACATGTCCAATAAATATCTACACATTTATTACTTCTACCTAAATCCTTTATTCAAAACCTAGAGAAAGGAAACATAAGAAAGGGGTGAGCTCAAATGCTCAGTAAAGGTAAACAGGGGAGACATGTAAGTATAAACATGACCATAAGGGGTATAAGAACATGATAATAAAGATAAAAGACCATACCATGTATATCAAATATCATATTAGAGATCATGGAATAAATATTGGTAATTCATAAGATATGAATCATAATGAAATAAAGATCATGGGCCATGAAATCATAACATAGGAATAAGACATAGAATCGTGGCATAAATAAACATGTGATATCATTATATATAATTCAATACACATTGCTAGAACTTATCAGGGAACTTTATGGGAACTTAACCAACTAGGTGGGACACACAACCATCCATAGTTGCAGTTATTTCCTTACAAGGGATTGGGTTTTCCCTTGTTCCCATAATAGACCGAGTTTCCCAATTTTCCATCATCATGGGGACTACACCTACTGGGAGGGACAAACCACCATCCCCAACATAAGTCCTTTCCTTTTAAGGGATTAGTTTTTCCCATGTTCCCATAGTGTATCAATCCCATTAACTTGATTCCCATCATTATATCATGAGATATAAATTTTTACCCAATGCATTCGAGGGAGATATAGGTCTCACCCATTATATAATTAAATCATACATATATGTACCACAAGATTATAAATAATCATATCATTATCCATGAAATGAAATGGGTGTCATAAACATGTAAACATATCATAAACCATGTAAAGATACAAGTTTCATAATCCATTCATCATAAATATTACTCGTGAAAAGAAGTGGGTTTCAAAAGCATTTACCTTGAGAAAGAGAAACAGGTTTCATAAACATATTACCCATGAAGAATAAATGGGTTTCATAAATAACATGTAATTAATCATAACTCATTCATAGAAAGGATATGAATGTAACCTTTAGATAATTTCCTAGAAAGGCATGAGTAACATCAATATATGTCATATTATATGGAAAATAATTTTAAAATATTCTCTAAAAACATTTCTTAATGAAAATATCCTTTCTTCTTTGAAAAATTATTTTTATAACATAAAACATTTTGAAAAACTTTTTCTTTGAAAATTGATTTGAAAAATTATAAAGAAGACTTGAAATAATTTTTAAAACCTTTTTCCTTGAAAACTTATAAAATAAGCTTCAAAAGATTTAAAAAACTGTTTTCTTTGAAAACACTTGAAAAGTTTTAAATAGGCTTGAAAATGTTTTGAAAACCATTTATTTGAAAATAATTTGAAAAATTATAAATAAAGCTTTATTTTTTTTTAATATCATTTTTCTTGAAAACTTATAAAATAATCTTGAAAACGTTTTGAAAAACATTTCTTTGAAAGAACATTGAGAACTTATAAATAATACTTAAAAACATTTTGAAAACAATTTTCCATGAAAAAATATAAAAGAAGTTTAAAAACATTTTAAAAACAATTTTGCTTGAAAATTTCTTTTAAATTTTTTTTCTAAAAGATTAAACTTTTTAATGATGAAAAGGGAGCTTCGATGAAATGACTACAAGTAAATCCATACATGTCATACAAGGTCATTAGAACATTCCTTTTGCAAGGTAAAAGGATAGAAAAGTGACTTGTTTGGAAAGAAATAAGAATATACCCTTAAATATATTGGTAAAATACAAAAAGGGTAAATATTTATTTTATATATTATATGGTAATGGTATAATATTCTTGGAAGCTCTTTTTCGAAAACATAGATTTCTGACTGAAGAGATGGTAAATTCGGGCTTTCCTAAAAACACTTTTTTAGCTATCTTATGTACCAAAGAGTATAAAATGGTGTTAATACATGATTATATCATGAGATAATATAGTATAAGAAAAATAATTAATATTCTTGATATATGTATCATAATATTTCATCAAAGTAAGAATAAATGTAATCAATATCGAAAACAAATTGAGACAAAACAATTTTTCCGATTTGATAGCATTCGAAACTAAAAACCCAGGAAAGAAGGATCATAAAATTGGAATTTGAATACCCATAAATTTAATTAAAAGATAAATATAATACAACAATTTTCAGTACATACAACACAAAAAAGGAAAGAGTGGTGAACATTGCTTATATCTTAGAGAAATTAAAAGTGAGATGAAATCCCCTTACCTTGTGTCTTGACTCTCTCCGTACTCATACATGATTCCTCTATAATAAATATAAGTTTATTAAAAATATTTCACATAAGAATATTATTATATATATTACCATATATGGTTCAATTATAACCTTATATTACCCGCTTTTTAATGATCCTATGTTAAGGATTCACTTCGGGTAATATTCACTTTGTTCTTCACATGCATCTTAATTTATTATATCATTGATAATTATACTTATATCCTGATTATAGAATGTATAAAATTATATAAATATCAGTTATATTCATTATAATTATATTATAATAATCTATATCATAATGAATTATGTAATGGAATACATTGTTTATGGAGATGGCAAGCAGTACGTACGCACAAACGTTGTTTTCTGTTTTTATTGCTTTATTGAAAGAAAGTATGTAAATGAAATATGTATATATATGTATTGATATATATATATATATATTTAATTATTAAAGTAACACTAATATATCTTATATATCATATAAGTTCATTAATCCCATACTTAATACATTCTATGTGGTGTGGGAATGAATCACATCACTTTGAGGGGGCGGTAGTCCACACTTCCTCAAACGAGATTATCTTATTAACACAAAATGGAAGGTAAAAATATATATGTTATAAAAGGAATAGTTAAGTTTAAATAAATAATAAATATATTATATTAAACATATATGTTTATTTTCCATCATAATGACCACCATAATTTGTGGTAAAGGAGAAACGAACAATCATCGTTTCAGGAGGCAGTAGTTTTCCGTACACATAAACAGTATGTTTAACATCCATTAGATGAAGGTGTGTGTAAGTGTAGGTCATAAAATTTTCATAAAAAAAATACTATTATATGTAGGATACATTTTATGTCAAAAAATAAGGGAATAAATAGATTTTATGGGTTGGAGAAGGAAAATAAAGGAAAAAGAGCTTGAGAGAAGATGTTTCCTCTTAATCGGGCAACTCCTTTGGTTTGTGCCAAAAGGATTCCTTAAAAGGGTTTATGCTCAAAGTAAGGATTAAAGGTTTAAGAGATGATTGTTGGGAGGATACTTGGATATAAATTTTAGTATTTTATAAGGTTTTATATGTGTGAGTAATGGGTAGAGGTGGTGGCCTTTTACAGAGAAGAAAAAGGACTCTCATGGAATTTTTAGAAACAAGTTAGGTGTGCACATGTTCTTACCTAAAAAATGTCTTACCAACCCAAAAAAAACTAAATAATTGAAGGTTTATGGACAAAATATGGACATAAAATGGATTTTATACAAGTTATTAGTTCATTTGTGCCCTTAATTTTAAGGTTTAGTCCCTAATTAAGCTTAGTTTGGCCTTAACTACTATGATTAATTTTAATCACTTTTACTAATCATTTTGGTAAAAAATTTACATGATATTATTAGAATCTAAATATTAGACTGAATATAATAGTGTATATCAGTTTTTTAAATTCCAATCATAGAAGTGAAAAAATTAAGACTAGTCCTAATCCCACAGATGAGATGAAATAATAGGGTTTTAAAGTAGGAAAAAGTTTAAAAGTTTGTTAAGATTCATTTTATTTCATTTCAATGTGAAGTTGATCCTAATGAATTTCATTGTATTATTAGATTTAATATTCATCTAATTTGTCCTTAAAAAATATTTATAATATCATTTAACATTATTAATTAATTATACAAAAGAAAATTTTTAACTAAAAAGTAGTATTTTTCACTATTCATCAAAAAATGAAGTTTCTCAGAAATATCCCAGAAATTCATCCTAGGATAATTTCAACGTTATGAATTGAAAAATGAATTTTATTTTATCCAATTCAATTTCTAAATGTGTCTAAAATTATTTTTATTACTAAAAGTGATTCATTCAAGAAAAAATATTTTTAACATAAAAGGAATTTACCTAAAATATTATCTTTCATTATCAATATGTTTTATTAATATAAAACAAAAATATTTGAAAATTATTTATTACTAATTTTAATGGATAGGTTATAATTATCTTGTTTAAATTAATAAACAATAAAAAGTGATGTTTCATAGAAACTCAGTGTTGCGTGCATCGTACACCAAGTCGGTGTTGCTTGTAGCGCAAGCCAAGTTGGTATTGCGTATAACACAAGTCAAGTTGGTATTATGCGTGAAATGAATTTTTGAATTACTGTTTTAATATATATATATATATATATATATATAAATAATTATTTTCATTTTCATGTGAAATGAAAAATATTGAAAAGTTAAATTAATTCAAAAAATAATAATTCTCAAAATCTTAGGGAGTTACTTTCTACCCCCCTTAAAATGAATTTCTCGCTTAAAATTCATCGGTGTTATCAAAGGTTTAATACTTCAAAGTTTGATTTATTGAAAACAACATTGTAAAAATGGATACTAAAACTTCCCTTAAAAAGGGAAATTTGGAACCACAACAGTTACCCAAAGTAACATATAACTAGGTTGCTACGTAGGAGAACATAGGTTGGGCGTGAAGAATGGACATGGAGGAAAAGCATAAATATTTATAGGTAGTGATTGAGGTCATTAATCCAAAAAAAGTGAATGATCAATGGAAAGTTTATGGACTCAAATTTATAAATCTATGATGATTTAAAATGCTATCATCTCAATAAAAATAAAGTTATTAGGAAAATATGTTTTTTCCGATCACTTTCAGAATGTTGAGTAATTATTGATAAATTTCTATAAATAAAATTTTATTCTTGGGGTTTTATTTGGAAAAATAATAATACATCCATTAACTCATGGAATTAATGTCTATAAATTAAATGTTATGATCAAATCACATAAATATGAATTTAACAGATCTTAAGGCCATAAAAAGAATAAAAAGTCTAACTATTTGTCTCTTAAAAAACAACTTGCATTAATATATAAGAAGTAAAAATAATAGTTCATCATAAATATTTATTCATTAAAAATAAATATACATTAACTAGGACATCACATAGGCCAATGTTAGGTGTGAATCCCTTATCGTCCTTCAGTCAGGGGTTCAAGACCCGCGACCTTTCCAGACTTGATTGGTTGTCACCCGACGTAAAAAATGTCCTTTTTTTAAACCGAACTAATATAATATATAAGTTGGACATCCTTGAAATAACTTTAATCACTGATTATCCTTTTAACAAAGGTTTTCAACACAAACTAAATGCACAAATACTTCCTCTAGAGCTTAACTTAAACTTTACAAGAATGGTTAATCTTATAGCCATTCTCAAAGGTGAAAATAAAAAACATTAGAAAGAGAGTCATGAAATTAGATTAATATTTATTACCCTATATAATACAAAGTATATATTGGTTTTCGCATTCTAATCATGTGAATAAACTCATAATATATTCTCTTGAAACATGGTAACAAATTTAATTACCATAAATCCTTTTAGAAAACATGCAAGCTTCCTCATTCCAAAGTATATTGAATCTATTCATTAAATCCAAAAAATACTATAAGCTTCATCAATAATAGTATAAAACACCCTTCAAAAATTACTTAATTAGTTCTAAGGTAATCAATAATGTCCAATTTACTTATTCATATCCCATATATATTTATCCATAAAACATTATCTTATCATAAAGAACATATTAAGGGTTACCTTCCCTTATACAAAATATCATCTTTTCATTAAATTACTTCACGAGTCCATAGGGAAATTACAACATAAACTTGTAAATACTGAGTGAAAAACATAAGTATAAAAATAATTGTATATTTCATCATTCATAAATTTTGAATCCAAATACATAAATACTTTGATTACTTCATCATTAATCCATTAACAATGCTACCTAATTGTATTACACAATAATTTTTTTCTTCACATTTCATCTGTAGTCTCTTCATCTGTAGAAGTGCAACCATTACTCGCACCACCTTGTTTATTCTCTTCAGGTACTTTCCTCTTCAGACATTGAGTTGCATAATTTCCATTTATTCCACACTTAAAAAACATAACCTTCATTGATGACTTAGGGAGGCCAAAATTCCCATCCATTCTGTTAACTAAAATCTTTATTTTCCCCTTGTAGTCACTTGATTTGTGTCCTTATTTTCCATATTCAAAACACCTTCTTGTTCCTCTAAGAAATTAAATTAGGTGATTATTTACACATTCTTATCACAATTGAAACTGAATATTCATTCCTCCATGGTCTCCATCAACCAAAATCTCAGCAAACTCCTTATTTCTCATCTTTGGTGAGTCTGATATTTGGTTAAGGTAAACATTGTTAATCATGTTCTGTGAAAAAAAATTAGGCATGATCACAACTTCTTTCACTCCAGTGATTATACCACTTGACTGATCATCATAAAATCTTCCATCACATTCAAAATTAATCCAGTACCTTCTGGTTCCCACCATTTACTAAAACCGGAAGCATAGTGTGAGAATTACTTGTCATAGAAGAAAACCACATAGTCATGAAAAGAATTAATTATAGGATGTCTAAATCATTAAAACTTCCATAATATATGACACCTTGGGTTTAATATAGGTTATTCATAGCTAACTGATATATAAATCCTTCATGATGGTTCATGAAGAGTTTGTGAATTCCCAAAGAATATCCCCGGATAGTGTCAAACTAGGTGTGCAACAAGGCCTATTGTCATGTACCAGATTACCCCGAGTCAAGACCAGAACATCTTTTCATAGTGGTTAACCCGAGGTATTTATATTCCAAAGCCACATACACTTGTATTATCCAGAAAGGGATGTATTTCTAGGAAACCACTCACTCTATCCTTTACCAAAATTCTAGGATATTTTCCTAAATATTAACTCATCCTTATACGTATTCTTAGAGACATCCCTAGATATATCCTTTGAAATAAACCTAGGGATCTCACAATGGTTTTCTAATCCTAGTTTTTAACGGTTGACTAAACCTTTCCTTTGATACCAAATATAGTGACCCAAGATTAACATACAAGGATATTACATCATTTTAGATTAATATTTAGTACATTAAAAAAATAAATTCCAGAGGACAATAATAGTTTAGTGTATTTAGAAACGTGGAAACAAAATCTTATATCTTAGTTAAATATCTTAAACATCTCCCATAAATATATCCACCTTTACTACTTCTACCTAAATATTTTCTTTATAACATAAAGATAGGAAAACATAAAAAAGGGGTGAGCTCAAATGGTCAGTAAGGGTAAACAAGGGATACATATAAGCATAAACATGATCATAAGGGGTATGAGAGCATGATCATGAAGATAGAAGATCATACACTTCGTATCAAAGATCATAATAGAGATCATAGAATAAATATTTTAAGTTCATAAGACATGAATCATAATTAAATAAATAGAATAGGACATGAAAGCATAACATAGGAATAAGACTTGGAATTGTGGCATACATAAACATGTGATATAATTCCCTGTAAGTAAAGACACATTTCTAGAACTTATCAAGGAACTTTATGGGAACCTCACCCACTGGGCGGGACACACCACCATCCCTAGTCGCAATTATTTCTTTGTAAGGGATCAGGTTTCCCCATCTTCCCATAATGGACCATGTTTCCTCATCATCTATCATCACAGTGACTACACCTACTGGGCGAGACAAACCTCCATCCCCAACAGAAGTCATTTATTTTTAAGGGATCCGGTTTCCCTATATTCCCATAGTGGATCATGATGGTCGACTTTATTCCCATCATTATCTCATTAGATTTAAATATTTACCCAATTCATCGGAGGGAGTTATAGGCCCCACCCATTATATAATGAAATCATACATTCATGTGATACAATATCATAAATAATCATGTCATTATACATGAAATGACATGGGTATCATAAACATGTAAACATATCATAACCCATGGAAAGATACAGGTTTCATAATCATTTCATCATAAACATTACTAGTAAAAAGAAGTGGGTTTTAAAATCATATAACCCATGAAATAGAAACAGGTTTCATAAATATATTACCCATGAAGAAGAATTGGGTTTCATAAAGACCATGGAATTAATAATATCTCATTAATATAATGGATATAAATGTAAACTTTAGATCATTTCCTATAAAGTCATGAGTGACATCAATATATGCGATCTTAGATGGAAAATAATTTTGATATATACCCTAAAAACATTTCTTGAAGAAAATATCCTTTCTTATTTGAAAAATTATTTTTATAAAATAAAACCTTTTGAAAACCTTTTCATTTTAAAATATATTTGAAAACTTATAAAGAAAACTTAAAATCATTTTGAAAACCCTTTTTTTTGAAAACTTATAAAATAAGCTTCAAAACATTTTAAAAATTATTTTATTTTAAAACACTTGAAAACTTTTAGATAAGCATGAAAATGTTTTGAATAAATTTTATTTAAAAATACTTGGAAAACTTATAAAGAAAGATTTAATATTTTTTGAAAATCATTTTTCTTGAAAACTTATAAAAGAAACTTGAAAATGTTTTGAAAACCATTTCGTTGAAAGAACTTTGAAAACTTGTAAATAAGACTTTGAAAAAATTTTGAAATTTTTTTTCCATGAAAACATATAAAATAAGTTTAAAACCATTTTGAAAAAAAATTTCCTTGAAAATTTATTTTAAAAAATCTTAAATATTAACCTTTTTAACGATGCAAATAGAGCTTCAAAGAAATGATGATCGGTAGATTCGTACATGACGTACGAGGTCAAAAAACATTCCTTTGGCATGGTAAAAAGGATATAAAAGTGACTTGTTCAGAAATAAACCAGAATATTACACTTAAAGTTTTAGTAAAATAAAAAATGGTAAAAATTTATTTTATATATTATATGGGAATGGTATAATATTCTTGGAAACTCTTTTTAGAAAACATATATCTCCGACCAAAGAGAGGGTAAAGTCGGGCTTTCCTAAAAACACTTTCTTAACTATATTATGTACCAAAGAGTAGAAAATGGTACCAATATATGAGTATATAATTAAATAACATAGGATAAGGAATATAATGAATATTATTGAGATATGTATCATAATATTTCATAAATGTAAGCATAAACATAAACAATCTCAAAAAGAAATGAGATTCTCTTAATAAACTCTTATAACTTGGTATCTTGGGATCATGCTCTCCATGTAAGGAAAGAAAATTAAATGAAGCATATAATATCATGAAAATATTGGGATTCAGGTTATTTCATGAAAAAATTAAGTATATGCACCCCAAAAAAGAGTTTAGGTACATAAAAAAGCATGAGTCTCAAAGAAGGAAAATTGAGACAAAATATTTTAACAGATTTGGTAACTTTTGATAATTAAACCCCATGAAAGTAAGATCATAAAATGGGAATGTGAATAAAAATAAAGTTATTTAAAATATAAATATAATAAAATCATGGTACGTACATACACCACACAAAAGGAAATAGTGGCAAACATAGTTGTATCTCAGATAAATTAAAAGTGAGATAAAACCCCCTTACCTTGTGTCTTGACTCTCGTCGTACTCGTATATAATTCATGTATAATAAATATAAGTTTATTATAAATATTTTACAGAAAAATATTATTATATATATTAATATATATGGTTTTATTATAACATTATATTACCTGCTTGTTAACGATCCTATGTTATGGTTTCACTTCAGGTAATATTCACTTTATTCTTTGTATGTGTCTTAATTTGTTATATCTTTGATCCTTATACTTATATCAGGATTACATAATTTATAAAATGATATAAATATCAGTTATATTTAGTATAATTATATTATAATAATATATATCATAATGAATTATGTAATGGAATACACTGTTAATGGAGACTGTAAGTCGTACATACGCACAAACGTTGTTTTCTGTTTTTATTACCGTATTGAAAGAAAGTATTCAAATTAAATATGTATATATATATATATATCATTATTATAGTTTCATGAATATATCATATATATCATATAGTTTCATTAAACCCATACTTAATACATTCTATTTGGTGTGTGAATGAATCACATTGCTTTGAGGGGGCGGTAGTCCACACTTCATCAAACTAGATTATCGTATTAACAAAAAATGGAAGGTAAACGGATTTTTGTTGTAAAAGTAATAGATAATACTAGATAAATAATAAATATAATATATTACATATATAAATAGAGTTTCCATTATAATTGATACCATGATTTGTGGTAAAGGAGAAAGGAATAATCATCATTTCGTAAGGTAGTAGTTCACCATACACAGAAACAGCATGTTCAACAAATATTAGATGGAGGTGTGTGTAAGTTTAGGTAATAAAATTTTCATAAAAGAGTCATAGTATATGGATTATACTGTTTTTTTCACAAAATAAGAAAATAAATAGAGTGGAGTGGATGGAGAAGAGAAATAAAGGAAAGGATCTTGAGATAAGACGTTACCTCTTAATCGGGCAACTCCTTTGGGTTTGTGCCAAAAGGCTTCCTTGAGAGGTTTTTTGCCTAAAGGGAGGATTCAAGGTATAATTGAGAAATTTTGGGTGGCTACTTGGTCAGATCTTGGATGAAGTTAAATTTTTTAGAGGTGCGAGGAATGGGTAGAGGTGGTGGCCTTTTATAGGGAAGGACAAGGACTCACATGGAATTTTTAGAAATAAATTCGGTGTGCACATCTTCTTACCTAAAAAAAGTATTATAAAACAAAAAAAAACTAAATAATTAAAGGTTTATAGAGTTATTATGGATATAAAATTGTTGTTAGAAAAGTTTATAGGTCATTTGGGCCCTTAATTTTAAGGTTTAGTCCCTAATTATGATTAATTTGGCCTTAATCACTATGATTAATTTTAATGAATTTTACTAAACATTTTGGTCAAAAATTAATATGGTCTTATTAGAATATAAATATTAGAATGAATACAATAGTGTATGTTATATTTTTTAAATTTTAATAATAGAAGTAGAAAAATTAAGATTAGCTCTAATCCTGCAGACGAGACGAAATAACGGGGTTTAAAAGTAGGAAAAAGTTCAAAAGTTTGTTATGATTTTTTATTCATTTTCAAAATTAAGTTGATCCTAATGAATTTAATTGTATTATTAGATGTAGTATTCATCTAATTTTACCTTAAAAAATATTTATAATATTATTTATCTTTAACAATTAATTAGATAAAAAGGTTGTTTATAACTAAAAAGTAGTACTTTTTCACTATTTATCAAAAAATGAAGTTACTCAGAAAAATACCAAAAATTCACCCTAAGATAATTTCAATGTTATGAATTCAAAAATAAAGTTTATTTTATTTAATTAAATTTCTAAATGTTTCTAAAATTAATTTTATTATTAAAATATATTTATTCAAAAAAATAATATTTTTAACATAAAAGGACTTCACCAAAAATATTATCTTTCATTATCAATATGTTTTATTTATATAAAACAAAAATATTTGAAAATTAGTTGTTACTATATTTAATGGATATGTTATAGTTATCTTATTTAAATAATTAAAACAATAAAAATAGATTTTTTTAGAAACTCAGTGTTGCGTGCATCGTACGCCAAGTCGGTGTTGCTTGTAGCACAAGCCAAGTGGGTATTGCATGTAGTGCAAGCCAAGTTGGTATTGTGTGTGAAATGAATGTTTGACTTAGTGTTTTAATATATATATATATATATATAAAACTATTTCTGGTGTCATGTGAAATGAAAAATATTGAAAAGTTAAATTAATTCGAAAAAACAAATTCTCAAAATATTGGGGTGTTACAATATCTCCTCAAAAGTTCACATATACATAAACCTACAATAGATCATATGTTTTGAAAAACAAGTATATATCTTCTGATCCTTTAAGATACCAGATAATTATCTTCAAAATTTCAAAGTGTTCATTTCTAGAATTTTTCCTAAACCGATTGATGAATCCCATTAAAAATTTAATTTAATTTTTGTATATATTATAATAACCTAATAATATAGTTTAAAACAATAATAAGCTCGATATCAATCTTTAAATGGAACACTGAGATTTAGTATAATTAAGATGTATTGTAAAAATATTATTTTTTAAATGTGATATAGTCATTGAGTTGCTGGGTACGAATATGAGTTACCATATTATTAAATATATATATTATGGTCATAATCAACAAAAATTTATTTATAAATTCTTAGGAAATAATCACTAAATTTTATGTAAGGTCATTTTATTCTTCAAAAGTTTCAAAAATGTTTTTTATTTTATGGAATTAATTTCTATAATTAATTTATAGAAATTTAATAAATTTTAATTGATAAAATGAACTTAATTTTTAAAATCATTATATAAAATTATCATAGGGTTGATTTTTCATATTTTTCTGAAAATATTGATTTCTTAATGAATAGTGAAATATTGTTTTTATTGAGAATTGTATTTTTGTGATAAAATTTTACAAAGTTGCATTTTATTTTAAAAAGGTTTAAAATTAAAATTATTTTTATTATATTATTGATAATTCAATTAAGTTCATTGGAATTAATTTTATGATGGAATTTGGTATAAAATAAATTTTATAATTAAGAAGTCATTTTTCTGAAAAACTATTTTTTTTGATGAATTTTGCATTTTTATCTTAAATTAATTTATGCCACTTATAAAAATTTAATATTGAAAAATTGATTTCATATTTTTAACCATAATTTAAAAATTTAGAAAATAGGTCCCTTTTTATTTTTTTTTCATTTCGAATAGTAACCGTAATAAATTTTTATTACCTTGGTAAGGGTACAATAGGTACAATATTGTTAAAACTTTGGAATAAGGCTTTAAAATTTCTCTAACACTCTACATTATCCTATTGTATGGGAGGAGTTCTACCATTTAAAATCAAGTACTGAATATATATCCATTTTGTTCCATTTTTATTTGATTATTACCCTTATATTAATTTAAGAAAATAATAAATATAAAATTTCACTCTATTGTCTTTTATATATATAATTTTTTATATAAGGATAAAAAGAGGATAAGTTCAGTTATAAATTTTTATTTGAAAAATGAGTTAATTTTTTTGATCGTGGAAATTTATTTTTAATTTTTAGTTATTGAATAGTTACCTTAAATTCTTACGCAACACCACCACAATATTTATTCAATTAATAGAAAATTAAAATAAATTGTTTTAAAAATATTAAAATTAATATAATTTGGATGAATTATTATGTTCCATGAACTTTTAGATAAATATAATATAATAGTGATGTTTTAAAATTCTAGATTCAAATTTTATTTCAATCATGTTACCTTTAAAGTCAAAGTTTCTGAATTGTCATGAAAATGAATTTAATGATATATTTTCTTAAATAATATTTTATTAAATGATTTAAAATTCATAAAATATGATATTTGGTCAAGTGAATAAGATATGTTTGAAAATATCAACCATGATCCATTTATGGATCAATTTTATTTTTATGATTTCTTGACCCTTAAAAAAATGATTTTATCACGGTAATTGTCAAAAGGGTTAACTTGGGGGTGGGGTTAAAATAAAGAGATAAGGGTGAAAACATTGTATAAACTTATCCAAATTTTATTTTATTATATTAGTTAAATAAATACTAATATTATATTTGAATTATATAAATTTGGATCCATTCCCCCATGATTATTAATTTATATTAATTTAATATTTTATGTAATTCCAAGAGTGCCCCTCCCCTCACTTATAAAAAGGCACCTCATATTGTTCATTATTAACAATTTTTAATCCTTATATATCATACAATACTTAAAATAATATAATAAAATATTCCTTAAACATATGTCAATGCGTTTTCACTCTCCAAAAGACCATTCTTTCAAGAATTAAGCTATAAGACAAAAGTGGTTTCTCAACGAAGATGTATAACTCTAAACCGAGCATTTTAAAATTAATTTATTATTATACCTACAATAAATAATTGGTATCCATTCCAAAATAATTAATTTATTATCTTAAGTATAATTAATTTTAATTATGATTATGGATCAACCATTATCCACATTCTTTCTACCCTACGAAATGCAAAAACATTGTTTGTGCATACGTACGACTTACCATATCCATATAGTGATGTAATTCATTTTTAATCACCCCTTTAAATGGATGGTTATTATGATTAGTTTTAAATTTTTATATTATATTTATGAAATAATTATACTTCTAGAATTACAGTATCATATATACCTTCATAAATTCTAATTCGTTGGAAAATGATAATGTTGCTTGTGTATATATATGGACTACCATCTCCACAAAGTGATGTGATTTGTTTTTAATTTTCTATTTACATTGATGTTAATAAGGATAGATTTAATTAATAAATATGATATATATAACATAATAATTTTTCTACATATGAAAATTATTATTTATCTTTCTTTTATTCCATCCTTTGAAAAGTGAAAACAACATTCATGCGTACGTATGCCCTACCATCTCTATGAATGTTGTAATTAATTTTTCTATATATACTTTTCTTGGATGAATATAAATAAATAAATATATATAATAATTATATACAATATTAAAAACATGGTTAAAATTTTTAACATGATGGAACCATGATCCAAGTACAAGGATTGGAACTACCGAACTGAAATTCTAAAGAAAAACAAAATCATGAACACCTAAAAATAATGATTTTAATGAGTTATTATTAAATGATAGCTAAAATATTATAAGTGGATCATAAATGATATTATAATTATGTACATTACTTTGTTATATAATCATAATAAAATTTTAATTTATTATATAGGATGTTAAATCACTTTCAAAGCAAGGAAAACTTGAGGTAAGAGATTTTCATCTCACTTTTATTTCTGTGAGACACAACCCATATTCACTACTTGTTTCTTTTATGTAGTGTATATAATTCAATGAATAAATTTTATGATTATTGTAATTAAAATAATGGTATATTTATATCCATATAATTTTCTTTCTTTCATGGCTATTTTTATTAAAAAATTATCAAATCAGTAAGGAATTTATGTTATAATCTCAGTACTTATCAGGATTGTTTATGACTAAGTTTTTGATGATGAAATTTCATGATATATCCATAAATAATTTCATGATTTTTTTATCCTTCAATTATTTATTGAGAATAATTTTTTCCTTTCATTTTACTCACTTCAAGTACTCAATAGTCTAAAAGAATATTTCTAAAGAAAACAGACTTTATTTCTCTCTTCGATCAATTTTTTTATTCCATGTTCATATTTTATAAAATGTTTTCAATAATATTTTTAATATTATAGTATGATTTATTAAATTTATTTTTACCCATTATTTAATTTTTATTTTTTTTAAAATAATATTCTTATCATTTTTATAACAAATCACTTTTGACTTTTTATCGAAAATATGAAAGGAATATTTGTTTAACATACATGGAATGAACATAATTTATCACTATCATGAATTATGAATGATTTGAATATTACTTTAAATGTATTAAATGTTATTTTCAAAGAAATTTTTTCCCTTAATATTTGGTAATGTTTTGTATTTTAATATATTATTTAAAAATGAAAAGGGTATTTTCCTCAAGAAATATTCTAGTGATATTTTAAAATAATTTTTAATTTATGATAACATCCTTTGGTATTACTTATAATTTATTGGTGATATGATCCAATGATACCATATTTATTCTTTATTTGGATGGTTTATGGTTATGATGATAAAATATCAATGAAACCATTTTCATTTCTATGGGATAAGTTATAATGAATGTTTTTATGATCCTAGGGAATATATAATAATAGATTTATGATTATGTGATGGATGGTACCTGAATTATATATTAATCTAATGAATTGGATAAATATTAATGTTCTATGAGATCAAAGGGTACACAAGTGGTTTTCCAAATCCCAAAATAGGGTACATGGGTGGTTCTCCCAATCCTAAAAGAGGCTATACATGAGGTTATCCAAATCCCAAAAAAGAGGGTACACAAGAAGTCATCATGAGCTCAAAAGACGGTATATGAGATGTTATCCCATGCCCAAAATAGGTACAGAAGTGATTATCCAATTCCTGACAAGTTGTGAATTTCTTGGTGGGTAACCTTGATATAATATTTCTATGATTATAATAATTCCACATTTTATTCCACTATTTTATAAAAAAATATTATGAGAATGTTATTCTATCATGGATAATGTTCTATGTTTCCTTTATGATTCATGTATTGTAAAATTATATGATTTATTACATGACTTCATATTATGATATAATATATGAAGAGTATAGTTTTCAAATTTTAAACTCATGTTCTCATACCATTATTCTCTTTCTATGCTTAAGTGATCATTGGTATCTTCCCTATTTACCCTTAATATGCATCTGAGATCACCATTTATTATATCTCTTTTCCCCAAGTTATTAAGAATGGTTTTAAGTAGTGTATGTATTGGAAGAGTAATATGTGGGAATATCTTTATGTGAGATGTTGAAGATCTTTCAATAAATAAAAAAATTGTGTATCTAGTCTCCAAAGGCACTAAACATTTATGGTCCTTATGTGTGTATTTATAAAATATATTGGATATTCATATATTAAGATGTAATATCTACGTATGAAAATATTGGGACTCTATAGTGGGTATCAAAGGATAGTTTTAGTCAATATTTAGGGATTATGATTACAGAACTTTGGTGAGAACTCTAGGTATAACACTAAGTATAGAATAACATCCTAATGTTTTGGAAGGTTAGAGATTATGTGTTTTTACTTTAAATACATTAATTTCTATATAATATAAGTGGATGTGGTTTTATAACATATTAATCTAGGGGTAATAACCCTTAAAAGAGTTGGTTTAGTATATCTTGACCATAATTCTAGTTCATGGTGAGTGTGACCTTAGGGTGAACCTGGTTTGACACTCCTAGGGGGCATTCCTGGGTTAACTCACATTTTCCATATGAACCATTATGAAGGATTTGAATAGATAATAACAAAGTATATCCTAGGTTAAACCTAATGTGTTAGTGATTAAAAATAAAGTTTCATAATTTAGACACTGAATGAATCATTTTTCATGATTCCTAAGTATGAATATTGTTCCTCATGCTATGGTTTTTGGTTTCAGTCAATGGTTGGAACAAGAAGGAATTTTTTCGATGCTAAATTTGAAGGAAAATGAAATTATTTTCCTCATGACAAACAAGTGAAATGAGAGATGGAATAAAAACCCTTATGATTATGATCAATCAACAATCTCGTTACATTATTAATAATCATAACTTGGGTGAGTCTCCTGACACACCTAATAAGAGAAAATAGAGTTTCATAAAGACAATGGGGGGAAGAGAATTCAATTTCATATATATCAATTATGTGGGAAGAAAAACTCAGGTAAATGTCTTAGAGGAACTAAAATATATTATATATATAAAAAATAAGGTCACAAAGAAAGTAATTAACAAGGAAAAAAGGAAGATTTTGATGGAGGGATATGATGATTATCCTTAGGTACCATTTATATTTCATTTTCTTATGTGTGGTGAATATGAAAATTATCTGATTCAATTACAAAAATCCAATGGTGAAAAACTATACCAAATAAGGATATATGTTATGTTAGTCATTAAAGTAAATGTATTGAAGTGTTTTTATATTGGGATTCAAGAATTATGTTATATTAGTGTAATAATAATGATATTCTAGTTATAAGAATCATGAACAATATAAGTATTATTCCACAATAGTTTTTCTTTAAGGATTTGAAAACATATATTGAATGGTACCAATAACCAAGAAAAGTGATTTAGTAGTAAGATGATATTTTTGGAAAACACATGATTAATGGAAAGATAACCCTTAGTATGTGAATTATGTTGATTTAATAATTTTTATTTGGGATAAAGAGATGATAGAAATTAATTAAGTAAATAGGATAGTTTTGGTAACCTTGAAATTATATGGTGATTTGATGACAATGTTATTTAGTCCATATTAGACGAATTCTATTGAATTTTGGGATTAATTGAATACATTAAATAATATATGACTGTATTTATGGAATAAGGATTGTGTTAATTTTTAAAGTATATATGTTTTTATTCAGTTTTTATAGTGATTTAAGTTTTTATCATGTTTTAAGTGAATCAAGGTATTCAAATTTTTAGTATGTGACTTTATGAGATACTTCATGTTTCCTAGGGATAAATGTAAAAGTTGATATAGGAAAAAAATGTGATCAAATATTTAAGTTTTTTGGGATATGAATTTTTTTAGACATATTTTAGAGGAGCCTTAAATTTAAATATTTATTTAATGGTTTAATCTGAACTTTGGGAGTTATTGTTGAAGTTTTAATGTAATATATTTATTTCTATTGGATATATTATACTAACCATTGGTTTTAGTAAATTTTTAGAGATATAATTAATTAATTGTAATTATTTTAAGGATGTTATGACCCATTAAAAATTAATTTAATGTTTCAATAATGAAAAATTCATCTTGAATATTTATTTCTTAGAATAAGAGATGAAGTGGAAATTAATCAAATCACAACTAAGATATAAAATTGTGATTATTAAATAGAAAGAAATATAGTATTTTTTATTTTATCAAATTCTTTATCTTGATATTAAAATAATTACTCAACTTTAGGAAAATTATCTTTAATAAAAAATTTATTCTTTTAGCTTTATTTCTGATGAATTGGTGATCTTTTCACCCCTCATCGATTTATGGTTTTTTGTCATTAAATTTCTCATAACTATGTTCTATATCCCTCTATGTTAGTCCTTAGATGCCAGTTTTCTCATCCATGTATACAATTTAACTTAACAAGAAGGTTATTAATATTTGGTAACATGATTTTGGGTTATTTTATGTAACCTTTATGTTTCTCACTTTCCTTTTTAAAGGATTTTTTATTATCCCTTTGTATGATATCGGTTTCAAAAAATGTATTTTAAAATATTGAACCTTTGATGAACAAGATAAAATTGTGAGGGTAAAATTTAATTAGGGGGAGGGTGGAATATAACACCTTTAAAATTTAGTATAAAGAAAAAAAATATCGACAGTTTGTTTAACACATAACATCAAGCTTTAGGTGAATTGAGATGTATTATAAAAATATTATTTTTTAAATGTGACATATCCATTTAATTGGGGGGGTATGAATAAAAGTAAAATCATTATGAAATATATTTACAGTGGTCCTAATCGACAGAAATTTATTTATAAATTCTAAGGAAATAAGAACTCAATTTTTTGTAAAGTCATTTTATTCTTTAAAAGTACTTTTTCTTCCAAAATGGTTTTAATTTCATATTGTCACTGAATATTATAATTACTTTCTAGAAATTTCAGAAATTTTATTTGATAAAATGGATTTAATTATTAAAATCAGCATATCAAAATTATCTTAAGGTGAATTTTTAGGATTTTTTTAGAAAAGATTAATTTTCTAGAGAATAGTAAAAACTATTGATTTTTATTGAAAAATATATTTTTGTTTCAAGAATTTAAAAATTTACATTTTATTGTAAAATGTTTTAAAAGTAAAATTGTAACACCCCCAGATTTTATGAAAATTATTCTTTTAATTTCATTAATGTCTTGTGTTGTACGCAACACCAAAAAGATCTGGCACAACACACATCCTTGACTTACTTGGATGGGTATAATGGGGTAAATAATAACTATATATTATTATTTTAAAGTGATATTGCTTCTGAAATAGTATATATACACTCCAATACAATTCCACGATCATGAGAACGATATCATCGCTCGTGCGTACGTACGGACTACCGTCTCCACGACGCGATGAGATTCATTCTCCATGTTAACCATTCATGAATGATTATAAAGTATATATAATAATTAATAATGAAATATATGACATAATAATGATACTGGATTTAAGTGTATATATATGTATGTCATCTACTTAATTCCATTCAACTCAATAAGGAAACGAAAACAACATTCATGCGTACGTACAGCCTACCGTCTCCATGAACGGGGTATTTCTTTCCATTTACTGATTTATTATATATATGTATGTTCTAAATATATATTATATATAAATCATTTTTTATATTCTGGAATTAAGTAATCATGAAATATGTAATCATATTAATAATTACAAGTCAAAACACGGATGACAAATGAAACGATTTTACCCAAAACGCTCTTTAACATGGAATTTACAAAAGAACGGGTAATATAAAGTCATAAGTGAACCATATATGATATCATAACAATGATTATGATTCTGGAATAAGTCAATGACACTATTTAAATCATTATACAGGAGGTTAGGACACTTACGAAGCAAATCAGACCTAAGGTAAGAGAAATATCACAATCTCATTTTTAGCAGAGATTGTTTATACTTTGGTATTTACTAGGGTGTATTTTATCATCCACATCCATGTTTCCTCAATATGTAATATTATTTCCATCCACCTACAATTGTTGAAATCCAATTTTACCCTTCGGTGAGTTTTTAGTAAATGATATGAAATGAATCTTTTGTCATTTTGCGTACGAGGTACTTTTTGACTTTTCTGACAAAATTACGAGAAGAATGTTTTTTTAAACTTATACGGCATGAATGGATTTTTAAAACATTATTTCCAAGAATCTTCCTTTAAAAGTTTTCAAGTTTATTTTTAATCAACTTATTTTAGTTTATAATTGTATGACATGTTAAGAAAGGAAAAGTGTTTTTGAAGTAGAAAGGATATTTTCCTCAATAATGGAGTTTAAGTGTTTTATCAAAATTATTTTCCATCTAAGATAATAAAGGGTTATATTTCTATCCCTATTATTAAATTTATTTGATTATGTTGTGATGGAATTATTTTTATGAATTCCTTTATCTTATATGAATTGTTTTATGATGTCATGTTGTTTAAGAATCCCATTTTTATTACATGGGTTATGCAATGATGTATGATTTATGATTTTGTGGCACACATATGAATGGTATCATTATGAGATGGGTGAGACCTATATCTCCCTCCAATGAATTGGGTAAAGATTTTATATCTCATGAGATAGACATGGATGGAATGGAAGGTCAAACCGGTTTAGTGAAACAAGACTGAAACGAGGAATGAAATCAGTTCATAAATGGACTTTGTCCACTAAGATAGTCTTGGCAATGAGTCTTGACTAATAAGAAATGATTATCTATGATTATGTGTGTATGCCACAAAGTTTCATGTTTTAAGTTATGATTATTGGGATTACATTTCACTACTATGATTTATCCCATGTTATGATATTATGATCTCTTTTGCAGGTTAAGATTTCCAAAATGTTATGTTCTTATGAATATGATGTGATTGATATTTATTTTGTTTACCCTTACTGAGCATTTGTGTAACGACCCAAAGTTTCATTAATGGAAAATCCCTCTTGATCTAGTTAAATGTTTCTTTATGAAAAATGTTTTTTTATAAGATGTCAACTTCTTTAGTTTTATGTTAAGATTTGTGACCGTTACTTTTATAGCTGTTAAACAGTGATCATCTGAGTTGTATAAATATAAGGCTTTAACGAAACCATTTCTAATCAGACAAAGGAAGCGATGGCCTCATCCAGTAGAATTGCCCCTTACGAAGCCCATTTGTCGGAGCTCGGAAAAGAGGTGGCGTCTTTGGGATTTACCCTTGACCAAGCCCAAGCTGAGCTTCATCAAGTCAAGCTCGAACGTGATCGTCTACGGGAAAAATGGAAGTTGATTGAAATTACAACTCGAGCGATGTTATCCGAGCAACCCCAAGAGTCTGTAACCATCGCACACCTTACCCTTAGGTATTATGCGGCTATTTTAAGGGGTTATGTAACAAATAAGTAGCACCATGTTCATGTACATTATTTTTTTGTATATAATAATGAATATAATTTCTAGTCATTTTTGATACATTGTAATTAGTTTTTAAAGTACAAATGGTGTTTTTAGTTATTATTTAATTAAGAATTATATTTTATTAAATTAAAGGATTTTTGAATTAAATAATATATATTTTTTTTAATAAAATATTATTATTAATATTAAATTAATTGTTATTAAATATAAATGATCTTATGAATGCAATGAAATTTTTTTATTAAGGTTTCAAAGCCATTTCTGTCAAAACCCGTGATTTTTTTTATAAATGTCGGTTTTTATTTTAAAAGTGAAAATTCACATATTTAGAAAATTATTTAGATAAAATAAATATTATTTTTGGAATCAGGACGTCGAAATTATCCAACGGTGAATTTTTCATAATTTTCTGAGACAGTCAAATTTTTGGGTAAAAAATAAATACCATTTAAATATATAATGTGTTTTATGACATCATAATGACCCAATGGTGATGTAATAAAATACCATAATCCTTATTTTCGGCCAATATGTGTTTTATCATTAAAATAATGAGGTTTTGGGTTTGTTTAACTTACTTTTCAAAGCATTAATGGAGCCCTCAAGACTTATTCAACACTTTGCCTTTTTAAATTAATTTTCCATGGCAGTGTGACTCACCTCCACATAAGTAACCCTAATTTTTTAATAAGTTTGGACCTTGGACTTGTAAAATATTGTTTTAATCTTTTATTTTCCAGAAACCATGGGCAAATACCATGGTATGGTTTGTGGTTTGGATTATTTTAATATAAGGGGTCCCAAACCTAAATAATAAAGAATTCTCTCACCTTTCCTATATAAACCCACCCAGGCTCCCAATTCCTCCTCACTCAAAGCCCTTGAAGTTCGTCCAACCTCTGCCCTACTATCTCTAGAATCCTCTCAAGGTGCCCCAAGCTCCCAAGAAGCCTCTCACAAGCCTCTCTCTAGCCTTTGGAAGCACACTTCCAAGTAAGGGGTTTTCTTCCTTTCTCATTTTTTTTGTCAATTTTCTTTAAGTTGTATTGCCCTTTTTATTTCAATTATGAATGTTGGGGTATGGTTTTGCACCTCCCCCATACTTTCCTCTTATTGTTTGAATGACGGGATAACCCTTTCTCTCTCATTAAATGCCTCCCATGTACACCCGTTACTATGCCGAAATTCCGAAAGGAACTTCTCTCTTTTCTTTTACATTCAAGCAATACTTTTGTATCATGAATCTAAATTCCATTTCTATTGTTGGGACATGTATATATATGATCTCCTTACTGTCCATTACATGTAAATATGACGAGGAACCCCTTTCTCTCTCATCAACCTTTTTTATGAATTCTTATGTCACGCCGTTACGCTGCCGAAATCGCACCGATTTTCTAAGCCAATGTCTTTGTGTAGTGAATACCATGCCCATTTCTCCATCAAGGGTATTCACCTTTATGAACATTTACATATTGATTATAAAGTTTCATGTATTAATTCCACATTCCTTTATCGTGGAAGAAATTATTATGTTTTATGAATCCATGTTTTATGATCCATGTGGCACACTTATGCATGAAATGAAATGTTTAAGAAGGGTGCGCCCTTTATAGTGCTCCAATGCATTGGGTAAAGTATAGTATCATGATACGTCATGTGCAATGAGTTTTTAATCATGCTAATTTAAGTGCAACGAGGGTTTACTCGTGCTTCAAGTGCAATGAGGGTTTACTCATGCTCCATGTGCAATGAGCCTTGGCTCATGCTAATTCAATGTTAAGTGTTGTTGCCACATTTCCATGTTATGATTATCATGCTTTATCATGCATTTATGTTCATGTTTCTCTTATGATCTATTGATATTCCCATTGCCTAACATGTATTTTACTCCCTATGTTATTCATTGTGTACTCCCTTACTGGGCTTTATAGCTCACCCTTTTCTTATGCATGTCCTCAGGTTATCCCATGCAATGCTAAGTACGAAGGAATGTAGTGGTCATGTAAAGGAAGTTTTCAATAAAGATGTTGTATTTCAAGTTTAAAGTTTTTATGTAATGATCCTAAGCCCCAAAGAAACTAAACCTCTCGATCTTCTTTGTTGTATCAAGTGAAGTTTTATGTAATACAACATGCTTAAGTTGTAATAAAAAGCAGGGTTGTCATAGTTGGTATCAGAGGATAGGTTTAGTTATTTTTGGGATTAGGAAACCCTAGTAAATCCTTAGATACAAGACTAAGCATAATAAAAACATCCCTATTTTTTGGTAAATAATAAGTAATTGGTTTATCAAACAAATACATCCCTGTCTGGATACGAGCAGGTAGAGGCGGCTCTAGCACAGATGTATCCTAGGGGTAAAACCCGAAAACACCGCTTTGAGCTAGACTCGAACGGGAACTGGTGCATGACAACAGGCCTTGCTGCACTCTTGGTTACGACACTCCCGGGGGATATGTTTTGATAAATTCACAATCTTAGTATGAACCCTTATTAAGGGAAAAATTCCCCTAAGAATATATGTTAGAAGGAAGATCATGAAAAGACTGGATTGAATCCTATAGACTCATGAGTTAAAGAGATTAAAGTTTATTTATAAGTCATCAAATTTTGTCTTTGGATTACTCTTTATGTGTTACCCCTAACTTTCCTTTTATTCCAGCCAATGGCCAGTAATAGGAGAACTCGGGCTAACAACCATTGTGAATATCAGTGTGATGATTGTACTTATGAGATGCCCAATCCAATGGGAGCGGGAATCACAAACTTTGTCACGCTTCTCTCTCAGCTAACTCAGGTTTTGAATAGAAACACTGGTCAAGAGGAATGTTCAACCCCCCCTAAGAAAGAACAAGTCGCTATTGAAAGCTTCATGAGACAAAGGCCTCCTACTTTTAGTGGATCATCTGATCCCACGATTTCTGAACAATGGATCAACTCCATTGAAAAGATATTCTCCATCCTCCAATGCTCTGAAAAAGAGAAGGTTCTCCTGGAGGCTTATCGTATGGAGGGTGAAGCTGATCAATGGTGGACGTTGATCAAAAATACGAAGCTTGAGGAGGAGATCGAGGCTTTGGAATGGAAGGAATTCCGGAAGATGTTTTTCGATAAATATTTTCCGCGCACCCTCCGTCTTAAGATGGAAAGGGACTTCCTTTCCCTCAAACAGAAAGATGAGGAATCTGTGGGAGTGTACGAGGAAAACTTCACAAGGCTTGCACGATACGCTTCCGGCTTTGTAGTTACCCCCGAATGCAAGGTTGACCGCTTCTTTGGTGGGATGAAGCCTAGATTGCGGAAAGCATTAGCGATCCGTGACTTCGACAGCTATGAGGAAATTGTCCGATGTGACCTCAAGGTTGAAATGGAGATCAGAGAATCACGGGGGTATCATGGGGACAAGAAGCGTAAGGTGGAATTCAATGATGGTGGTCCGACGGATAAATCCAACGGCGCTAAGAAGTTCCAGCACCCCACTTTCCAAAAGTGTGGAAAGAAGCACCCTGGAAATTGCCTTAGGGGGACAAGAAAATGCTTCCAGTGTGGAAGATAAGGGCACCTAGCTGTTAACTATCAGCAAGAAGGACCCGCGGCTGCGACAGAGGAGAGGAACGCTCCATTCGAACCTCAACGCGTTGTTCAATGCTTCAAATGCAAAGAACTGGGTCATTTTGCGAATCAGTGCCCTAATCTAAGGGTTATCGGAGGCAATCAACAACCTCCAAGACAGCAAGGAAGATCTTTTTCCATCACTTCTGCCGAAGTGAACCCCGACAACGAAGTGGTGACAGGTACGCTAGTTATTCATTCAAGAATAGCGAACGTACTTTTTGATTTAGGTTCTACGCATTCTTTTATATCTCAAAAGTTTAGTAGAACAATCCCTGCACCACCACAAATCATGGAAGTAAAGATGTCGGTGAGTACAGAAAATGGGGAAATCATTGCATCCCATGAGTATAAGTCCTCCCCTGTTATAATATGTTGATTGAATTTCCCAGCGAACCTCTTCATACTCCCTTTGGTGGAATTTGATGCAATTCTTGGCATGGATTGGCTTTCCTTATGTAGAGCCAACATAAATTGTCGGGAGAGGGAAATCACACTCCATATGGAGAATCGACCCCCGATTCTTTACAAGTGTCAGGAGGAAGATGAATCTCCTTTAGCTCCATCATCTCAAGCATGGATATTACTGCCTTATGAGCATTCATATCTGGCTCAGATGATTGAGTCCAAGGAAGAAACCACCCTTGAAGAAATGCCTATTGTGAGGGAATTCGCTGAAGTATTTCCCGAGGAACTTCCTGGTCTTCCTCCAAGAAGAGATGTTGAGTTCTCAATTGAACTTATACCTAGGGCGCTACCAATATCCAATACTCCATATAGAATGGCTGTTGTTGAGCTTGAAGAGCTGAAGAAACAACTACAGGAGAATCTGGATAAAGGGTTTATACGCCCAAGTGCATCACCATGGGGTGCACTAGTACTCTTCGTCAAGAAGAAGGATGGGTCAATGCGGCTTTGCATCGATTATCGTGAACTTAACAAAATCTCGATAAAGAACAAGTATCCTCTCCCAATAATCGATGACTTGTTTGATCAGCTGCGTGGAGCACAATACTTCTCCAAGGTCGACTTGCGGTCGAGATATTATCAAGTAAGGGTGAAGAAGGAAGATATCCTCAAGACTGCTTTTCATACAAGGTACGGGCACTATGAATTCATAGTAATGCCTTTCGGACTCACCAGTGCTCCAGCAATATTCATGGACTTGATGAATAGAGTCTTTAGAGATTACCTAGACAAATTTGTGGTAGTCTTTATAGATGATATTCTAATATACTCCAAAACCAAGGAGGACTATGAGGAGCATTTATAAACTATACTAGAGACTTTGCGCAAGGAGAAGCTCTATGCAAAGTATAGCAAGTGTGAGTTTTGGTTGAAGGAAGTCTCATTCTTGGGTCATATCATCACAAGCAATGGGATATCTATGGACCCCTCCAAAACAGATGCAATTGAGGGATGGTCGAGGCCAACATCGGTAACTGATATCCGTAGCTTCTTGGGGTTAGCTGGATATTATCGACGATTTGTGAGAAATTTCTCACGATTGTCCAACCCTCTTACCAAGATAACTGGAAAGGGAGTAAAGTTTTCTTGGAGTGATGAATGATAAGAAATCTTCAAGGAGTTGAAAAGGAGGCTTATCACTGCACCCGTGCTCACTTTACCCACAAGTGGGGAGCTTTTTGTGGTATTCAGTGATGCTTCAAAGAAGGGATTAAGATGTGTGCTGATGTAGAATGATAAAGTGATATCCTATGCTTCAAGGAAGTTGAAAATCCATAAGCGAAACTATCCAACGCATGATCTGGAGTTGGCGGCGGTGATCTTTGCCTTGAAAATCTGGCGGCATTATCTCTATGGAGAGAAATGTGAGATATATACTGACCACAAGATTCTTAAATATATATTCAAACAGAAAGAGCTTAATATGCGCCAGAGAAGATGGATAGAGCTCATCAAGGATTATGACTGTTCAATACATTACCACCCTGGGAAAGCGAACAAGGTGGCAGATGCCCTAAGTAGAAAGGATCCAGCTATTCTATCAATGATGATAATTGAGAAGGATACAATATTCTTAGACTTGATGAAGATGGACGTGGGAATCATAAAGAAGGGAACATCATCAATCCTTTCACAAATGATTGCTCAACCATCTCTTTTGGAAAGGTTAAAGGATGCTCAAAAGGATGATGCAGGAATCCAAGAAAAAGTGGAAGCTATCAAAAAGGGGAAATCCTCAGAGTTTAATGTTAATGAAGAAGGAATTGTGTGGTTTGGGAAAAGACTATGTGTTCCATCAAGTTCAGAGTTGAAGAAGGAACTTTTGGATGATGCACATAGTTCAAATTTCTCTATTCACCCAGGGAGTACAAAGATGTATCGAGATCTCCGAGAAAAATTTTTGTGGGATAATATGAAGAAGGAGATCACTGAATATACATCAAAGTGCCTGGTGTGTCAGCAAGTGAAGGCAAAGAGGCAAAAGTCTAAGGGGATGATGTAACCATTGCCCATACCAGAATGGAAATGGGAGAACATCACCATGGACTTCGTCACTGGACTTCCAAGGACATCCAAAGGCAACAATGCAATCTGGGTTGTTGTGGATCGTCTTACAAAGACTGCACACTTCATTGCTATTCGAGAGGATTTCTCTTTGGATCAACTGGCACAGTTATATATCAGGGAAGTGGTACGGTTGCATGGAGTACCACTATCTATTGTGTCTGACCGAGATCCAAGATTTACCTCTATGTTTTGAAAGAGTCTTCAACATGCTCTGAATACTGAACTGAACTTCAGTACGGCCTATCATCCTCAAACTGATGGCCAATCCGAGCGGACTATCCAAACACTTGAGGATATGTTGAGAGCGTGCTCAATGGACTTTAAAGGAGGATGGGATCAACATCTTCCTCTGGTTGAGTTCTCTTATAATAATAGTTTCCACACGAGCATCCAAATGGCACCATATGAAGCCCTGTATGGGAAAAGGTGTAGAACACCGGCATGTTGGGATGAGGTCGGTGAACGTAAGCTGCTTGGACCAGAAATGGTCGAAGAAATGGTGGAGAAGGTGAAAACCATTCAGCAGCATATCAAGGAAACCCAAAGTCGACAGAAGAGTTATGTAGATAATCGTCGACGAGACCTTGAGTTTAAAGTCGGAGACATGGTGTTTTTACGCATATCTCCGTGGAAGAAGGTCATGAGGTTTGGAAAGAAAGGGAAGTTAAGTCCAAGGTACATCGACCCCTTCGAGATTCTTGATCGTGTTGGGGCTGTGGCCTATCGACTAGCACTTCCACCTACTATGGCCAAGGTGCATGATGTCTTCCATGTATCCCTCTTAAGGAAGTACATACCAGACCCTTCACATGTACTCTCTTCTGAGGTGGTACAATTAGAAGACGATATTTCTTATGAGGAGCAACCAGTGAAGATCTTAGATCGTAGAGAAAAATTTCTACGAAATAAGATAATGCCCCTCGTCAAGGTGTTGTGGAGAAACCACAAGTTTGAAGAAGCAACTTGGGAGTCAGAGGATATGATGAAGCTAAGTTACCCACATTTGTTTTCGTGTGGGAAAAGGAAAATTTCGAGGGCGAAATTTCTTAAGGGGGGAATGTTGTAACGACGCAAAGTTTCATTAATGGAAAATCCCTCTTGATCTAGTTAAATGTTTCTGTATGAAAAATGTTTTTTTATAAGATGTCAACTTTTTTAGTTTTATGTTAAGATTTGTGACCGTTACTTTTATAGCCGTTGAACAGTGATCATCTGAGTAGTATAAATATAAGGCTTTAACGAAACCATTTCTACTCAGACAAAGGAAGTGATGGCCTCATCCAGTAGAATTTCCCCTTACGAAGCCCATTTGTCGGAGCTCGGAAAAGAGGTGGCGTCTTTGGGCTTTTCCCTTGACCAAGCCCAAGCTGAGCTTCATCAAGTCAAGCTCAAACGTGATCGTCTACGGGAAAAATGGAAGTTGATTGAAATTACAACTCGAGCGATGTTATCCGAGCAACCCCAAGAGTCTGTCACCATCGCACACCTTACCCTTAGTTCTTATGCGGATATTTTAAGGGGTTATGTAACAAATAAGTAGCACCATGTTAATGTACATTATTTTTTTTGTATATAATAATGAATATAATTTCTAGTCATTTTTGATACATTGTAATTAGTTTTTAAAGTACAAATGGTGTTTTTAGTTATTATTTAATTAAGAATTATATTTTATTAAATTAAAGGATTTTTGAATTAAATAATATTTTTTTTAATAAAATATTATTATTAATATTAAATTAATTGTTATTACATATAAATGATCTTATGAATGCAATTAAATTTTTTTATTAAGGTTTGAAAGCCATTTCTGTCAAAACCCGTGAATTTTTTTATAAATGTCGGTTTTTATTTTAAAAGTGAAAATTCACATATTTAGAAAATTATTAAGATAAAATAAATATTATTTTTGGAATCAGGACGTCGAAATTATCCAACAGTGAATTTTTCATAATTTTCTGAGACAATCAAATTTTTGGGTAAAAATTAAATACCATTTAAATATATAATGTGTTTTATGACATCATAATGACCCAATGGTGATGTAATAAAATACCATAATCCTTATGTTCGGCCAATATGTGTTTTATCATTAAAATAATGAGGTTTTGGGTTTGTTTAACTTACTTTTCAAAGCATTAATGGAGCCCTCAAGACTTATTCAACACTTTGCCTTTTTAAATTAGTTTCCATAGGAGTGTGACTCACCTCCACATAAGCAACCCTAATTTTTTAATAAGTTCGGACCTTGGACTTGTAAAATATTGTTTTCCTCTTTCCTTTTCCAGAAACCATGGGCAAATACCATGGCATGGTTTGTGGTTTGGATTATTTTAATATAAGGGGTCCCAAACCTAAATAATAAAGAATTCTCTCACCTTTCCTATATAAACCCACCCAAGCTCCCACTTCCTCCTCACTCAAAGCCCTTGAAGTTCGTCCAACCTCTGCCCTACTCTCTCTAGAATCCTCTCATGGTGCCCCAAGCTCCCAATAAGCCTCTCACAAGCCTCTCTCTAGCCTTTAGAATCACACTTCCAAGTAAGAGGTTTTCTTCCTTTCTCATTTTTTTGTCAATTTTCTTTAAGTTGTATTGCCCTTTTTATTTCAATTATGAATGTTGGGGTATGGTTTCGCACCTCCACCATACTGTCCTCTTATTGTTTGAATGATGGGAGAACCCTTTCTCTCTCATTAAATGCCTCCCATGTACACCCGTTACTATGCCGAAATTCCGAAAGGAACTTCTCTCTCTTCTTTTACATTCAAGCAATACTTTTGTATCATGAATCTAAATTCCATTTATATTGTTGGGACATGTATATATATGATCTCCTTACTGTCCATTACATGTAAATATGATGAGGAACCCCTTTCTCTCTCATCAACCTTTTTTATGAATTCTTATGTCACGCCGTTACGCTGCCGAAATCGCACCGATTTTCTAAGCCAATGTCTTTGTGTAGTGAATACCATGCCCATTTCTCCATCAAGGGTATTCACCTTTATGCACATTTACATATTGATTATAAAGATTCATGTATTAATTCCACATTCCTTTATAATGGAAGAAATGATTATGTTTTATGAATCCATGTTTTATGATCCATGTGGCACACTTATGCATGAAATGAAATGTTTAAGAAGGGTGCGCCCTTTATAGCGCTCCAATGCATTGGGTAAAGTATAGTATCATGATACGTCATGTGCAATGAGTTTTTACTCATTCTAATTTAAGTAAAACGAGGGTTTACTCGTGCTTCAAGTGCAATGAGGGTTTACTCATGCTCCATGTGCAATGAGCCTTGGCTCATGCTAATTCAATGTTAAGTGTTGTTTCCACATTTCCATGTTATGATTATCATGCTTTATCATGCATTTATGTTCATGTTTATCTTATGCTCTATTGATATTCCCATTTCCTAACATGTATTGTACTCCTCATGTTATTCATTGTGTACTCCCTTACTGGGCTTTATAGCTCACCCTTTTCTTATGCATGTCCTCAGGTTATCCCATGCAATGCTAAGTACGAAGGAATGTAGTGGTCATGTAAAGGAAGTTTTCAATAAAGATGTTGTATTTCAAGTTTAAAGTTTTTATGTAATGATCCTAAGCCCCAAACACACTAAACCTCTCGATCTTCTTTGTTGTATCAAGTGAAGTTTTATGTAATACAACATGCTTAAGTTGTAATAAAAAGCAGGGTTGTCATAATTTGAGCTCACCCTTTTATGTTTTCTTTTCCCCAGGATATAAAGAAAGGTTTTAGGTAAAAAAAAAAGATCTTTATGGGAGATGTTGAAGATATTTCACCATGATTAGAAGATTATATTCCGAGTTTCCAATGACACTAAACTATTACGGTCCTTGTGTGTGTGTTTTTGTTATGTACTAAGTATTCCACAAAAGTAATGTAATGTTCATGTACGTTAAGCTTCGGGTCTCTACAGTTGGTATCAGAGGGAGGTTTAGTCAACCTTTGGAAACTAGGATGAAAAAATGTTAGTGAGATCCCTAGAGATATTTCCAAGGTATGTCTAGGGATGTTCCTAAGGATAAGTATACATATAGGATATAGTCCTAGAACTATGGTAACGATCCTAGAATTTAACCTAAGATGTTAGATATTGAGGGTGCTCCCCCTTTACTATGTTGTTTTCCCTAGCATGATTTTTTCCTCTCACAATATTCCTTTTGGGTTTTAGAAAATGACTGGAAACAGGAAGATTTATGATAATGGAGGATATGATGGACAACAGAATGATATTCTTCATGAGAAACCAAATGAAACGGGATTTGGAAGTCCAAACATCATTATTTTTCCTAATCAGCAATCTCATAATATGATCAATAATCTCAACTTTGGTATGTTTCCTGACTCAGATAATAAGAGAAAGTTGGAGTTTCATGATGATCATAGAGGAAAGAAATTCAATTTCCCTCATGTAAATCATGTGGGAAGAGGCATTGGGGAGATTGTTTCAAAGGAACTGGAAGATGCTTTGGGTGTGGAAAAGAAGGACACAAAGCCATTAAGTGCAAAAGAAAAGGTTCAGTTAACACCAGGGATGAGGATAATGGTATTTCTATGACATCAACAATGGTTAAATGTTTTAAATGTGGAATGTACGAGCATTATACAAACCAATTCCCTAAGGGAAAGTCTCATGAAGAGAATCAGTATGGTCATATGGGTAGTATTTATGTGGATGATGATGAAGAGACTACAAATGATATGTGAAGAGAAATAATTTTTGAAGCTCGTTCAATGGTTTAAGAAGGTAGTGGAATGATTACATGTTTATCAAGTGTAATGTTGTATAAGTAATCTCATGGTACTACGGAATAAAGAGACATCTAAGGACTGTTACATTGTTGTCTTTCCTTGAGTTTTGAAAGTGTATGATTAATGGTACCCGTATCCATGAAAGGTTATTCAGATATTTTTGGAATGTAGATGATATGCGCATAATAAAGGGATAAGGAGAAAATTAAATGTTTGATAGTATTCATGAGCTCATGACTGATATAAGCAGAAGGTTATATCATGGTTTGAGTATATAGAATTTTTGGATTTTGGTATGTGGAAAGAGTTAACTTTTGACAACATTCATGTTTTCACTAAGGTTTAATGGGTATTCATTTTTCAAGAGAATACTTGATTAAGGTATTCACATTATTGGAATTTGACCAACAAGATATATGGGGGATAAATGATGGTATTCACATGCTTGGTTGATGACATTTCAAGTAATCATTTTCTTTATACTATGAGCTTGGACCGAAGTATTTTAGATAAGCCTAAAGATTGGAATGGATTATGTTGGACATAAGTTAGTATTGTTTAAGGATAGAAGTTTTTTCGATATTATTTATGGGATGTTATAGTAATGTTGTTTTAGAAAAAGGACAACATGCAGGATGGGCGACAACCCATCGCGTCGGACAAGGCTGTGGGAATCGAACCCACAACTGAAGTGCGACTGGCCTTTATCGCCTACCACTGGCCTACAGGAAGTCCCTGTTTAGTAGAAACTAGTTTTATTATATTAAGAAGTATGATATAAGAAGTATAAGTCAATTTTAGGAACCATATATGATTAATCTCACTATATATGGACTTATGTATTTTTTGATAACTTTTCTAACCTTTTTTTTGAGACTGATGGAATGACCCATCATTCTATCACATGATCTGCTAACACATCATGAATGGCAAATTCAACTTCATTTATTTAAGAGATGAAGTGGAAATTGTTAAAGGCACAAACAACGGTGAGATTGTACAAAAATCAAGTAAGTATTTCTTTTGATTCAAAAATTCTTCAACACTAGAGAAATGATCCTGAAAACCAAAAATGTTGTCCGAGTGATCTTATATCCGATGAATCAGATGTTACCTTAGATCATCACAAATCTATGGCTTTGTGATTGATGGATTTTTCGTAGCCATGTTCTCTACCACTCTCCATCAGAACTTGATGGTTATATTTTTCTTCCATATCCATATTTTCACCTATGTTCTCCTACGTGGAAACCCAGTGATGAGTTAATTTGGGTAACCATTACATTTCATAATTTAGTTTTTAAAGCCAAGTTTTGGTATTCCTTTTTATGATGTGGGTTTCTATTAAACAAACTTTCGAGTAGTAAACCATTTATAACCCCGGCGAATTTCGAGGGCGAAATTCATTTTAAGGGGGGTAGAATGTAACACCCCGAGATTTTATGAAAAATATTATTTTAATTTCATTAATGTCTTGTATTGTACGCTACAACAAAAGGATCTTGCACAACACGCATCCTTGACTTGCATTGCATTACATGCAATAAAGACCTTCCTCGATAGCATGTAGTACGCAATACCGAGTTTCACTAAATGAGATATTATTATAATATTATCAAAACTAGCCGTTATGAATAGTAATAACCACCTTTTGAAATTTTGTAAATTTTATTTTTCAAAATGGACTTCATTTTTGGATTCAGAATATCGAAATTAGCTTAGGGTGAAATTTTGGTACTTTTCGGATAACTTTCATTTTCTGATGAATAGTGAAAATTACTAAATTTTAATTAAAAACAACCTTTTTAATCGAAATAATTAATAGTGATAAATTATTAATTTGAGTGGTTTTAAAGTATATTTAGAATATATTTTTATAATTTAATACAATGATGGTCATTGGATGTAATTTCACATTTAAACCAGATATAAACAAGTGTCAATCTTTTGATAGTTATTATCTCTTAAGAACACGCTATTTGTTTTGACGATGGGAATTAATTTTTAAATTAATTAATGCAACTGATATGTTTTGAATTAGGTAAAATAGACATCATTTTTGAGTTCATAATATCAAATATAGCTTAGGCCTAATTTTTGGTATTTTTCTTAAAACTTTCATTTTTTTGATGAAAAGTGAAACCACTAAGTGGTAGTTAAAAAACTGAATTTTTCATAAAACATAATTTTACCACTTCTGTGAGTGGAATTTCGAAAATCCGAGAGACACGGTTAATATCAAGGACTAAAATGTGGTTCAATGAGATGAGAATATTTTTTGGTGAATAGTAAATTTTTATTTTTTTTACCACAGTTAAAAGTAAATAGGGTAATTAAGGGTAAAATTGATATTATTATTACCCTAAAACATGTCCTAATTTTATTGTATAAGTGTAATTAGACCAAAAACAACCTTAGGAATAAAATATGACCATTTAGGCCCACTTGGATTAGATTAGGACATTTAATATTAATTTATTTAAAGAAGGGTTAAAATAGTTAAAATCAAAGATTAATAAGTAAATAATTTTTAATATAGGGTTATAAATAAGATAAATTCGACTATAAATATTCATTAGAAATATGGGAAGATTTATTACATAATATTATTTTATTTATAATTTTTATACATTAAATAATTTAATTTATTTATGACACAAAGATGATGCAGTAATTATCTTATTAATGAAATATTGACATAATTGATGTTATAAATACCCAAATAAATGAAATTTGAGACTTTTTATGAATTAAAATAATTTAATAGGTTAATATGACATGTTATTATTGATTTAGTTAACTGTTTTAGAACTAATAATTCTGTTATGATTTTCACAAATATCAATTACCAAATAGTGTCAAAATTGACATAAAATAGTTTTTAAAACAAATATTATATTATGAATTGATATTTTATTCATAAAAATCTAAGGTTCGGCCAAATGACTTAGATAAGGTTATATATATTAATAATAAACAACTTGGGGTTCGTTTGGATTGTTATAGTATGTTTATTAACCTTATAGTGTAAGAAAACAAGAAGACATGGTAAAAGTTAAATTATCTAACTTAAAGTTAAATATAAATGATAAGGTTAAAATAGAAACCTAAACTTGTCTAAATTCTATTGGATTAGAGTATTTCTACCCATACACACCTTAGCTTCAAAATAACTCAATTTGGAGCTATTAAAAACCGAATATGACTTTATAATAAAATAATATATTTAGTTATTCCAAAGGTGCCCCTCTCCTCCCATATAAAAGGGAACCTCCTCCCTCTCTTCCTCACACCACTTTGAGCCTTCAAGATCTGCCAAACCCTGCCAAATTCTCTTATCCACTTCCCTAGAAACATCCTAGAGGTCCTGGTCTTCTTCAAAGACCAATTTTAGTGCCCTAATAAGAGGACTCAAAGAGGCGCTTCAAAGAAGAGGTAATGTCCGTTACCGATTCTTTCAACTTTATTTCTTCTTCCACTTATTCTTATTAGGTTGTTTCATTATGAAGTAATAACATCGGTATCACTCATATACTGATATGTTATTATAAGTATGAAACAACCCTATTTCCCATCTATCCATCCTACGGAAAATGAAATCACCACGCGTGCGTACGTACGGAATACCGTCTCCACGCCGTGGTGTAATCTATTTTCCACCACCACCTTACTTGGATGGGTATAATGGTGTACATAATAACTATATATGATTATTGTAAGGTGATATTGATTCTTAAATAGTATACATACACTCCAATACAATTCTGAGAATGATATCATCGCTCGTGCGTACTTACGGACTACCGTCTCCACGACATGATGAGATTCATTCTCCCCGTTAACCATTCATGAATGATTATAAAGTATATATAATAAGTAATCATGAAATATATGACATAATAATTATACTGTATTTAATTGTATATATATGTATGTCATCTACTTAATTCCATTCAACTCAATAAGGAAACGAAAACAGCGTTCATGCGTACATACGACCTACCGTCTCCATGAACGGTGTATTTCTTTCCATTTACTGATTTATTATATATATGTATATTATGAATATATATTATATATAAATCATGTTTTATATTCTGAAATTAAGTAATCATTATATAAGTAATCATATGAATAATTACAAGTCAAAACATGGACGACAAATGAAACGATTTTACCCAAAATGCTCTTTAACATGGAATTTACAAAAGAACGTGTAATATAAAGTCATAAGTGAACCATATATGATATCATAACAACGGGTATGATTCTGGAATAAGTCAATGACATTATTTAAATCATTATACAGGAGGCTCGGACACTTACGAAGCAAATCGGACCTAAGGTAAGGGAAATATCACAATCTCATTTTTATCCGAGATTGTTTATACTTTGGTATTTACTGGGGTGTATTTTATCATCCACATCCATGTTTCCTCAATATGTAATATTATTTCCGTCCACCTACAATTTTTCAAATCCAATTTTACCCTTCGGTGAGTTTTTAGTAAATGATATGAAAGGAATCTTTTCTCATTTTGCGTACGACGAAATTTTTGACTTTTCCAAAAAAGGCACGAGAAGAATGTTTTTTTTAAACTTATACGGAATGAATGGATTTTTAAAACATTATTTCCAAGAAGCTTCCTTTAAAAGTTTTCATGTTTATTTTTAATAAACTTCTTTTAGTATAGAATTGTATGACATGTTAAGAAAGGAAAAGTGTTTTTGAAGTAGAAAGGATATTTTCCCCAAGAATGGAGTTCAAGTGTTTTATCAAAATTATTTTCCATATAAGATAATAGAGGGTTATGTTTCTATCCCTATTATTACATTGATTTTATTATGTTGTGATGGAATTATTTTTATGAATTTCTTTATCTTATATGAATTGTTTTATGATGTCATGTTGTTTAAGAATCCCATTTTTATTACATGGGTTATGCAATGATGTATGATTTATGATTTTGTGGAACACCTATGAATGGTATAATTATGAGATGGGTGGGACCTATATCTCCCTCCAATTCATTGGGTAAAGATTTTATATCTCATGATATAGACATGGCTGGAACGGCAGGTTAAACCAGTTCAGTGAAACAGGACCGAAACGAGGAATGAACTCGGTTCAGAAATGGACTTTGTCCACTAAGATAGTCTTGGAAATGAGTCTTGACTAATAAGAAATGATTATCTATGATTATTTGTGTATGCCACAAATTTTCATGTTTTATGTTATGATTATTGGGATTACATTTCACTACTATGATTTATCCCATGTTATGATATTATGATCTCTTTTGTAGGTTAAGATTTCCAAAATGTTATGTTCTTATGAATATGATGTGATTGATATTTCTTTTGTTTACCCTTACTGAGCATTTGAGATCACCCTTTTATGTTTTATTTTCCCCAGGATATAAATAAAGGTTTTAGGTAAAAAAAGAAGATCTTTATGAGAGATGTTGAAGATCTTTCACCACGATTAGAAGATTATATTCTGAGTTTCCAAAGACACTAAACTATTACGGTCCTTGTGTGTGTGTTTTTGCTATGTACTAAGTATTCCACAAAAGTAATGTAATTTCCATGTACGTTAAGCTTTGAGTATCTACAAAAATTATCTTTATAATATTATGAATAATTAATTTTTTTTATTGGAATCAATTTTATGGTTGAATATTTTTAAAATGTTTTTTATACATAAAAGGCATTTTTTTTGAATTTTGTTGTTGTTGTATTTTGAATGTTTACCTTAAATTAAAATTATCCCAATTATAAAAAAATATTTAAAAATTTATTCCATATTTGGAATCATTATTCTTAAATTTGGTAAATAGGTCTCATTTTTTTGTCATTATGAATAGTAACCATAATAGATTTTTATTGCCATGGTATAGGTAAAACAAGTAAAATGGGGATAAAACTTTTGAATAAGGTTTTAAAATTTATCTAACACTTGAATTTATACTATTTTATGGGTGTAGATCATCCAATCACGTCCATTTTTATAATATATGTCCACTTTTTCTATTTTTTTGATCTTGACCTTTATATTAATTTAAGAAAAGAATAAATATATATTGTCATTCTCTTGACTTTAGTATCTCTAAAATTTTTATATAAGGATAAAAAGTGGATATTTTTGGTTTTAATTGTATATTTTAAATAATAATTAATATATTTTTATCATGATAATTTATTTTTACTTTTTGGTGATTGAATAATTTCTTTAAATGCTTATGAAATGCTGACATAATATTTATTCAATTAATAAAATATTAAAATAAATGATTTAAAAAAAATTAAAAACAATAAAATTTGGATGAATTATTATGTTACATTTTTTTAGATAAATATAAAATAATATTTATTTTTAAAATCCTATATTCAAATTCTGTTTCAATCGTGCTGCCTTTAAAGTCAATCTTTGTGAATAGTCTAGAAAATGGCTTTAATGGTATCTTTTTTAAATAATATTTTATTAAATGATTTAAAATTCATAAAAATACCAAATTCAAAAAATTTAATGTAATATGGTTGAAAATATTAAATATTTTCTATTTATGGGTCACTTTTCTTTTTATGGTAACATTATTGACCCTTAAACAGTAAAAAACTTTGTTATCATGGTAATCGTCAAAAGGGTTAACTAGAGTTTAAAACAAATAGATAAGTGTGAGAACATAATCTAAACATATCCAAATTTTATCGGATTAGATTATTTTTACACATAAACATCTTATATTTTAATTTTATAAATTTGATCCAATTTTCCAAGAAATTTAATTTATATTAATTTAATATTTTAAGTAATTCCAAGAGTGATCCTCCCCTAACTTATAAAAGGGACCCTAATATTATTAATTATTCACAATTTTAAAGCCTTTTATCTCATAAAATAACTTCCCTAATATCATCACTTATTCCTTAAAAATATCATATAGATTCTATTCTTTCCAAAATACCATTCTTTTAAGGCATAAGCTATAATACAAAATTGGTTTCTCAACGGAGAGGTATAACTCTTAACCAAGCATTTTAAATTTTATTTCTTCTTATAATAATTATAAATCCATGTAAAACCTTATTAAATATTCAATTTAGTATATTAAATACAATTAATTGTTATTATGATTATGGATCAGCCATTATCCACCTTCTTTCCATCCTATGGAAGGCGAAAACATTGATCTAGTGTACGTACGACTTGTCGTCTCCACAAAACATTGTAATTTATTTTCCATCACCACTTTACATGGATGGTTATTATTTTGAGTTTAAAATTTATATATATTATATTTATGAAATAATTATTCTTATATAATTATAATATCATATCTTCCTTCTTACCTTCCAATTTTTTGGAAAACGATAACATCGTTCGTTCGTACCTATGGACTACCACCTCCACAAAGTGATGTGATTAATTTCCTATTTACACATTACATGGATAGTAATAAAGATATATTTAATTAAAAAATATTATATATATGATATAATAAGGATTATATAAATCTTAATTATTATTTACCTGTCTTTCATTCCATTCATTGAAAAGTAAAAACAACGTTCGTGCTTACATATGACCTACAATATCCATGAACGGTGAAATTAATTTTTCTATATATAACTTTTATAGATGTCCCTATATTTATAATTAATATATATGAAATTTATAACATGGTTAAAATTATAGATATGATGGGACCTTGATCTAAGTACAAGTATTAGAGCTATTGAACTTTATTCTCATGAAAAACAAAACCATGAACTCCCAAAAATATGGACTTTAATATGGAGTTATTAATAAATGGGTGTTAAAATATTATTAGTGGATCAAATATGATATTATATGTATTTAAATAACTCTATTATTGAATTATAATAAATTTAAATTTATTATACAGGATGTTAAATCACTTTCAAAGCAACTCAAACTCAAGGTAAGAGATTTTTGTCTCACTTTTATTTTTGTGAGACACTTTACATATTCACCACTTTTATCTCTTATATAGTGTATATAATAACCATGAATTAATTTTATTATTATTATCATGAAAATTATGGGATATAAATTTCCATCTATGATTCTTTCTTTTATGTGTCTTATGATTCAAAATTCACTAATGTGGTAAGGGATTTATGTTACAATCTCATTGATTATCAGAATTGTTTATGATTAAGTTTCTGATGATGAAATTTCATGATATATGTATAAATAATCTCTTTATTTTTTCCTCATATGGGTATTTAATTAGAATACACTTTCCTTTAATTTTTCTAGATTTAAGTACTCAAGATAATTAAAGAACATATTAAAAAAAACTAACTTTATTTATCTCTTCGTTTGAAAACCCCTTTTCTTCCATGTCCATGTTTTTTAAAAATGTTTTCAAGAATGTTTTTAATATTCAAATATTATTTTTTAAATTCATTTTTACCTATGATTTATGTTTTAATAAATGGATAAAATGAATCTTCTTGTCATTTTAAGAATGCGGTTCTTTGACATTTTACCAAAAATATAAAAGGAATATTTGATTTAAACTACATTCAACGAATATAATTTATCATTTTCATGATCAATAAATGGTTTGAATATTAATTTAAAATTTTCCATGTTTTTTTTCAAAGAAATTTTATTCCTTAACATTTTATTTTTTATATTTTAATATATTATTTAAAATGAAAATGGTATTTTCTTGAAGCAATATTCTAGTGATATTTAAAAAAACTATCCATGATAGAATCCATTGATATTTCTTACAATTTACTTGGGATATGATCCAATGATACCATATTTATTCTTTATTTTTATGTTTTATGGGGATAATTATGAAACCTATTTTCTTTTCCATGGGTTAAGTTATGATGGATTTTTTATGATCTTTTTTAATACATATGAATGGTTTTATTATTATATGATGGATGAAACTAGAATTATATATCCCTTTAATGAATTAGATAAAGATTAATGTTCTATGAGATCAAAGGGTACATGATAGGTTATCCTAAGTTATAATGATGGCACATAAGAGGTTATACCAAGCTCAAAAAGGGAACATGAGATTTTATCCCATTTCCAAATGAAGGTGCGTGGGAGGTTATCCCAAGTGTAAGAAAAGAGGGAACATGGGAGGTTATCCCAGGCCTAAAAGGGGGTACACAATAGGTTATCCAAATAAAAAAATAGGTACACATGTGATTATCCCAAGCCTAACTTATGATGAATGTTTTGGTGGGTATCATTGACATAATATTCATATGATTATGATTTTTCTACACTTCATGCAACTCTTTTATGACATGATATTATGAAAATTTTATTCTCTCATAGATCATGTTCTTTGACTCATTTTTGATTCATGTATTATGAAATATAAATATTTATGCCTTGACTCAGGATTATGATCTATGATATGCAGGTTATATTTTTCAAATTTCAATCAAAGTTTCTCATACACTTATGCTCATGTTATAATTAAATTATCATTGACATATCTCTTATTTAACCTTAATACGAATATAATCTTACCCTTTCTTATGTTTCCTTTAAACTAGTTATGAAGAAAGGTTTTATATAGGGGTTTTATAAGAATATTAATATGTAGAAAAATCTTTGTGGGAGATGTTGAAGATCTTTCAAGAAATAAGAAGATTGTGTATCTAGTCTCTAAGGACACTAAATTATTATAGTCCTCAAGTTTATATTTTTAAAATATATTTGATATTCATATATTAAATGTAATATATATGTGTGAAAATATTTGGTCTATATATATACCCTAGCATACATAAAGTTATCCAAGACTTAATAAAATAGAACCTTTTCCATATACACAGACATATCTTTCATTTTCGATGCCTTCCATTTAGATAACTTGAAGTTTCTAACCAATGGGGGTGATATCATCTGACATCTAGATATTCTAAATATTTTTATTATCTTAAAAATGCACTATTTATAAGAAAAATCCATGATTTTAGTCTTTATGTCCCACTCAATTCATATACCATAGATTTTACTAGCCTTATAAAAATATTTTATATCAAATATTATAGACAAATCATTCTTCACCTCACCAACATGTTTAATATCCATATATGGAAATATCATGTTTTCCATGTATATGAAATGGATGATATATATCCCATACTTGAATTATTTCTGGTAAAAATAACTATTTGAGTTTCTATGGGTGAAAAACTTCTCCTCCATGAAGGTGTCAAACTTATAGTTCCACTATCTTGGTGATAATTTTAATCCTTAAATACCACTTTTTAGATTACACACCAAATCCTTGTTCTATTGATCTATGAAATTATATGGTTTATTCATATATATTTTCTCCTATAAATAACCCTAAATAAATATTTTTTTAACATCCATTTATACTAGATTAAATCTATCAAAAGCAATGAAACTAAGCACTATCTATAAGGTAGTGTGTTTGACTAAAACACCTGAAGGCTTCAATTTTTATTAATTTTGGATAAGCCCCCTTTAAAGGACAAAGGGGAAACCTTACATGACTTCAAGGACATAAAAAGATCAACATCAAATGAATTTCAAATACCAAAACAAATATATTAAGAAATACCCCTCCACAGCATCATCATTAGTATGGAACCTCCACCAGTACATGACAGTTCAGCAAGCTGTCCCGGGCAGAGGTGCACGTGCCTGGTACCGATGGCAGAGCCATACCCTCTCAAACTGCCAAATCTGAAAGCTCCAACATGATGAAAGTACCTACTCTAATCCTCATCTGGAGAATCTCCTAGTAGAAATTCTGGAAGAAGAATCCAAAATTCAGAAACACTTGTTGCTCAGATCCCCTCACTCTTCAAACAACACTAGAACATCATATCCATGGAAACAATACCATTTCACATACTTCATCCAAACAACACACAACATCACCTTAACTAATCAACAAAAACTGTATATCAAATCACCTAAACACCAACAACTCAACCAAGAAGAATGAAATACAGAAACAAAAGTGCACTAAGACCAAATCACATAATCAATCGGCCACGAGCTGATCCAAATCAGTAGCCAAAACAACAAGAAACTAGAAGCGAAGAAAATACTAAAGAACATACATCCAACCAGCACCAAAACCTCAACCATAACATGAATCAAATCCGATACACAAATCAAGCCGCACCCAAAACCAAATATTAAATCAAGAAACAAAAAACGAAAAACATCACCAGCACTCCGTAGACTCGCTGAAAGCCAAATCCCATCGCCACCATCCCAGTCGCACATAGAGATCACGATGAACTAGACAATGCACATGAAGAAAATGAGGAGACACTCTCAGACCGCATAGGCTGGAACTCAGCCATGGACCAACACCGTTCCACCTTTGGAAAACCTATATAATTAATAATTAAATAATTAAAGTCAGTTATGAACCTCTATATTAGTTTTTTGACTCTAGTAGACCTCTAAAATTCTAACTATGGCCCTAATCCTTCTGAAACTGTAACCTCTGGAATATCACCTTCCATAAATCTGACATGATCCTCAAGAGTATTATATAATTCATATACCTCTTTTTTTTATCCACACTAAAACATGAAGACTTTTTGTTCTCTCTAAAGTTTCTAAATCATTTTTCCTCTATAACTTTCAGTACTCCATGGATTTTATGGAACTTTTTTCCTTCCTGAATTCAAATTCAAATCAACTTTTATTTTTTATGTGATTCTTTGTTCTAAATTTATTTCACACCAAGTTATAATATTTCCGAAAGGCCTTATCATTGAAGAGAATATCTATACTTATAAACTCCATGTTATCGATATTCAATATACACTTTTCTATGAGAACTCTTATTTCTTCTCACTAAGGTTCCCCAGATGAAAGTACCACAACTCTGACCATTTAAAAGTTATCATTACAAATTTTTTTTCTCCATATGAACTTATGATCAAATACAAATCCTTTCTTTTATACCTTTATCCATTACTATGAAACCTTGAGTAATCTCCCATACTCTATTTGTGAAGCTATTTCTAAAACATGCCTTATCTAGCTAAGCAATCAAAATTAAGTTCTTACATAAAACCGGTATGTGTCTTGATCCATGTGGATTTAGGAAAATTCAATTATTCGTCTAAACATTAATATCTCACTTCCCCATGATCTTGAGAACTTCATCATCAACTAAGTGAATTTTATTAAAACTGTTGGATATATAATTCACTATTCACCCGTTCTCCATCATTGAGTGGAATGAATCCCAAAAATCTATGATCCAAGATCCAAATTGAACATTGTAAATATCCTATAAACTACTATTTACCTTCATCCATCCAACATCCCGTAGGCCTTCAAATTTTTATTATTTTGATAAATTCCCCTTTTAAGGGAAGAAGGGGGGAAACCCAAACAGACTTCACAGACTTAAGAAAAATAACATCCGAATGAAAAAAAGTGTAAAACCAGACTAACAACAAGGAACACCCCTCCCAAGAATTTGAACATGATAAAACTCTCCATAATTTCAGGGCTATCCAGCAAGCAAGTGTCCTATGTCAAAGCACAGGCTTGATCCAACGGCTGAAGCCATACCCTCTCAACAACCAAATCCGTAAAGCACTGCAAAGATGAACCATCAGCTCCGAATCCTCCTCTAGGTCTTGTTCCAAGTGGTCAATATTGATTTCACAGACTTCTCACCTTCAAGATCGAACCAAGAACAAGTGCAATCCTCAAACTACTAGAAGAGACACAGGACCACCAGAGGCCAGAAAACCCCCTCCCCTCCACGTAATTCCAGGGCCAACGCCAAGCCACAGATCGTCGTCTGCCACAACGTCTTCGCCACCGACGCCAGATCAAGTTGGATTCTTAAATCTTTCTCAAGATGGATTCTTCTCCCACAATTCCAATATATGGGTCTATACTGAGTCAATTTACCTTTAATTATAACCCTTGAATCATCTTCCAATCTTCTTTGACATCTCTTATGAAAATAATGTTATCTAAATTCTATATATATTGTTGTTATGGTAGGTTCCTAGAATTATCTCCATTGATTTTTTCATTCAAAATAAGATCTCACATATATTAAAACACATGTTTAAATTTATTAAAATAGTTAATTATGGTAGTTACTAAAATGTACCAAGACTCTAGTAGTGATCATAACAACAATACAGACAATAAATCTTTTGAAAAAATTACTTTAAATGATATGCGTTTACTCTAAATCAATTTAATATAATTTACATGACTAAATATTTTTCTTCCTTTAGATAATATTATGCATAATAACCTCTAAATCATGAAAAACCTTGTTCAAATTGGTTGGCTTCTCATCCATGTTTTACAATGATTTTATGAGCTCTATTATGGTATTAAATTCCCAAATATTAAAGGAAATGTTATATTCTAATGAAATATGAATAAATACAAGTGTACGCATGTCCATCCTTCCTCATTTAATTTTCTCCATTGTTTCTAGTTTGACTCCCTTCATTGAAACATCAGGGTATTTCTAAATCAGATAGTCTTCCATTTGTATCCTCTAAAATATAAATCTCATACCATAAAATGTTTTTATATGGGCATTTACCTATTATTACACTATAAATTTTGAAAATCATAAACTCTCACTGAATTGAAATAACATCAAGAAAAAAATTCTACCTATAGAGTCTATTGTCAAGTGTTCTATTGAGCCTTGCTAAACCACATGTTTTGGTACCACTAGTTGGGATTTTGAGAACACCTAATCACTAAAAGCATGTCATTGAAAATTATAAAGGCATATATAAAGTCTTATAACATCCTTGATAATAAGAATCCCATGGATACAATATACCAAATCTTATGAAGATAAAAAAAACCCTAAATCACGACACTAAGTTGAAAACTTAAAAAACTCAAGAAATCAAGAAATCAAGAAAAAAACTCACAAAAATTCAAGTGAAATGAAAAAATAATAAATAAAATATTAAATATTTAAATTTTTAGATTATAGTATTAAATCCACAAGAGAACACTTTGACACTTTCATGAATCAAGAGTTATAAGATTACAATCACAAGTAGATAATTTTCACTTATATTAGATCACACATAATCAAATTTTCAGTTTATGTGTAAAAGTTGTCTCACACCACATTTATAGTGCATCATAACTGATTAAAAGGTTTCATTTCCTTTCTATGTTTTTTTTTGCGGATGAACTTATGATCATAGTTACCTCATATTTCCTATAGATTCCTCTTCTATAACCACCTGCTTATGGTGATTAAGAAAGTTTCTCTAACATTCCATTTTTATGATTATTACATAACATCTTATATAAAAAAATAGTAAGCAAATGATCTTACATATCATCACAAGTGACTACTATATACAACATAACTTCTACTCAATTATCTTTTAAATCATAACCATTGTGGACCCTGATTCTAGAATATCACCATCTGGACCGTTTCCTTCACTGGGCTTCCACTGTCACTAGTCAAACAGCAGGAAAAAGCATAAATTTTGGAGTTTCTCATTTTTGTATTCTTAATTAGAACATGGAAGGGATATTACATTCCTAAAATTTCACACCATAAGAGGAAAGAGTGACCTCAATATTACCACCAGTAGAAAAAACCAAATATAGAGCAACTAAATCAAATCAATCAACACATCAAAATCCATAATATATAACAAAAAAATATTATCGGTTTAGGCGATAGAATACCATGATATCCCCCACTCACACCATGCTGATCACAATATCATTAATAAATGTTTTGATATAGTTTATCCTCAAAAAAATAATATAGTTTATCCTATTTATATATTATCAATATTTATATATAACTACTTTAATAAAAAAGTATAAAAAATTAAAACTTTTTATTATCATTAATTTTTTTAAAATAATGTTTTTTAAATATAAGAATAAATAAAATTATATTTTTCAAATATCTTATTATAAGTAATAAGTGATAAAAATTATTTTTAATAAGTAGTTTCAAACAAACCCTTAAAGGGAACTTGAATTTTTTTAGGGAGATCAACATAATTTTCAATGTAATATGAAGTAAGGAATCAATTAAAACATAATATTTTTTTTTTCAAAAATTAAATATTAAATAATAGAGAAGACATACATATAAAAATATATCCAGTTAATGGTGGTTAATATTCAAACCATACAATAATAAAGGGATTAAATTATTATAAATTTCATTATTTAAACTATTTTGTTTAAAAAAAATTCATCCTTTCACAGTATATTTTTAAACCTCTTAATTGAAGCCTATAATAAGTAGAAAAATAAACATAAATGGACAATAAATGAAAAAATAATTTTCCTAAAACACCACTACACTATATTGGACCTTATCAGGTGCCATATTTTTTAGCACTAAATACTACTGCACATAGTTAATTTATCAACGCTTAAAAAATATTTTAGAAGCACTTCTTAAGCAAATATAATATCAAAATTAATAACTGTTGATGAATTTTATTCATACTTATTTATCAATAATTAAAAAATTAATTTATCAGTGATAAATTATAACATTGATAAAATAATATTTCGTCTACTATAGTTTGTAGTATCATAAATAAAAAACTACAACAATTAATACAAAAGTAATAATTTTGATTATGTAAATTAAATATTTTCATATAATATGAAATATATTTACATTTCATTATTCCAATAAAAATATATTAACATTACATAATTTCAATATTTTTATTTTAATAATTATATTGATGTAAAATACTTAGTCAAAAAATATTCACAACCAATACAAAAATAATCTAACTCATAGGAGAACTTCATCGTAGATCAACCCAACTTCATATAAAAGAAGTATATGTCTGTAATAAAAACAATTCTTATTTTAGTAATACTATATAACAATAATTTTTTTATAAATGTGATGTTACATAATATGTGATAAATATTAGTAATTGATAACATATTTATTTAAGAGATGTGATATATAATTAAATAAAGATAACATGATAGCTAAAAATATATATCATAATTCTATATATAACAACAATAATAAATGATAACTGTATTTGAAAAAATATACTTTGAATCACTTAAAATCGATTTAAATTTAGATTAATGTGTGGTTTATTTAAAAACTAATAAATAAATCATAACAAGTTGTCCTAAATTTACATGATAATCGAAAATAGTTAGTTTGGTTTTAATTGTTTGAAAATATTTATAAAATAGAAAACTTGTTTAATTCTGAAATGCACATTGGATCAATACTATCATATCACATGTTGAGTTGATGCATAGTATTTTACTATTGGTGAAATATTAGTTGATAAACTTTTCATCATTTTTTAGTAAATTGGATTTCATTTGATCAACTTTGATCATTTAACACATATTTATAGAACTTAAAATACAAATAATAATAATAATACACTTTGTATCATGCTTGAGAAATCACACATTGGTTTAACATGTTGGATTTTTACTAGAATTAATAAATAAATCAGAGATCATTATCTTAAATTTTTATAACATTAAAATATAATTCACTTAGATTTGATCATTTAATTAACATTTATAGAACTTAATTAATACTCTTTTAATAATTTCCTTCACTTCACATATCAAATCTATGTGTAGGTTTTCATTACAATTCTTAAAATAATCAAGAATCATTTTTCTGAAGTTTCATGATATTTTTAGATTATTTTATTAGTTATTGACAGTAAAAACATGTTTTTAGAACTAGAATGTAGCTCAATAGTAAAAACAATACTTTGTATCAATTCAGAAAAGTCACACTTCGATTTAACACGTGATTTTTTCCCTATATGTCATAAATGAATCAATAATATTTATACAAAATTTTCATGACATTATGATAAAATTATCCCATTATTGATCATTTGAGGAACATTTATAGAAATTAAAAATTCACTTTTAATCAATCTAGTCACATCACACATCATATGGATGTGTAGGTTTTTCCTAAAATCCATCAATGAATCAGAGAAATTTTTACTAAAGTTTCATAATGATATGATATTTTTTTCACGAGATATTAACATTAAAAAAACATTTTTAGGACTAATTTTTTTTATGATATAAAAAACAATTTTATTTCTGTATAAATCACATGTAAATTTAACACGAATTTTTTTCCTATACTTCAAAAACGAATCAATAATCAGCTTAATAAATTTTTATAAAATTCAGATGTTGTTCACACCGTATTTTTGATTTGAGTAATGTTTGTAGTACTTAAAAATTCACTTTTAATCATTTAAATCACATCAAATATCAAATTTATGTGTAGGTCTTTCTTGTAGATCATAAATAAATCAAAGTTCATTATACTATAGATTTATGATAATCCAATCTTGTTTCATGATGTATTAATATTAGATGCATGTTTATAGAACCATAATGACTTTTAATAGTAAACACACACTTTGTATCATAATGGAAAAAATAACACAATGATTTATCATGTAGTTGTTTTATACAGGTCACAAATGAATCAAAAATAACTATCTAAATATTTTATAACATTCATGTAATAGGAAAAACCTTCCCAACCTATTATATTGCATGTTTTGGGTGTTGGAGATACTGGGAGGTGGACCGAGTAAATGTTAGTAATGTCTATGCGGAAATTTTATATGGAATTTAGGATTTCGGAATGAAGGCGTGTGATATTCCATGAGAGGCCAATTAGAATGTCTTGATACAACATGGTGCTGGTTATTACGGCTTAAGGACCCATGGTGTTGGATTCAGTGGCCCTACCATTTTTGGGACCCCTATAGGGTGGCCCTTAAGTTGTGTTATGGTGTTGATCTAAGAGATTATTAGGGAGAAGAGAAGTTTTTAAGATTACAAAGCGGGACTCATGGTTTTAAAATGGAGCTCAATGAATCTGATTTTGGTGGTTCTATCGATTTGGGAGTCATTATGTCATGAAAATCAGGTTGCCCCATAGTTTTAATTGATGTTTAGATTCTATGTCATAGGGATAAGTCTTTCTCTATGGTACTTACATGGTTTTATAGAATCCTATGGAGATATATGGTGTGATTTTCTAAGGTAATAGGACTGAGGCCCATTCCAATGTAGCATAGAGGGCCAAGTCATGGTCTTGTAGAAAAGCCTAGGTGCTGGAGCATGACTTATGAATTATGTAATGAGATTTTTTTTTATAAACTAGGAATAAAATTTTAGGTTTATAGGAGTTTTATTAAAAAAATTTCATACTAAAAGAAGCATTATAAACTATAAATCCATGATCACAATGCCTGATTATAAAAACCATGCATAAAAATAGAAATTAAGAACCTATAAAACGTGCATACCTTGCATAGTATAATCCTTTTTTATAACTTTATCTTCATCTGATATGGTTGATAAAGATCACAGTAGTTATAGATGAAGGGACCCCACCTCAATTGGTATCCACATGTTGCACTTGAATCATTAGTTTCATAAACAAGACTCTTCAACCAAGGTGTTCTAACACCTTAATGTGTTAAGGATGAGGAATAAGAGAGCTATAGGTTTCAAGGAGTCTCAACCAATTATAAAAAATCGCACACCAACTACCATCACATGTAAATAACCTTATATAACCTCAAATATTTTCCCTATTGATGCATTCATTTACTCATTTATTATTAAATATGAGTTAATTCCTGAACTTATATGCATAAATTAATTTAACTCCCGCACATTTCATATTATGAAAAATTTCTCTTAATGACAACCTATATGATAGAATGGATAAAATAAAGGTTTCATTCATGAAATATAATTTCATGAATACCATATTAGTGAAGATAATATAATTTAAATCATATTTTAATATTGTGTTTAAATTACATACAATATAGCCAACTATATCATGTAAAAAAAGGATTTATGGAATACCTTCCCCTTCAATATCCCACCGGAACTAAAGCCTAAAATACTTTTTTACATTCCACCTTATATGATATCATATAAAATAACTTGTGAAACCATATGAAAAACTAGTTTTGGATATATTATAAAACAATTTTACAAAGACACCATTAATTTCACCTTATATTATATCATATGAAATAATTTATGAAAACCCATCCAAATTTTTTAGACTAAATATAAAATATTTTTAGAGAAGATCTCTGAGTCAAACTAAATCCCCATTGAATAAACCAAAATGTGTAACCCAATGATCTTATATAGCATTTAAAAAATATATGATTCTCTAGATCCATAAATATAAGCAAAGAGTAGCCTCTAGAAAAGCATACATTCTTCTCAATCTATAAAGGGATCTAACATGATCTCTATCAAACACATGTATATTTATACATGTTTCCACCAGTTTTTATCATATTAAATCATGTATTCTTATATTTTCCATTTTCTTAGGACATAAATTGATTGTGGGATACAAATCATGTCAATCCAATATAGACAACTCATAAATTCTCTATTCTCCATGTATAGAATAACCAAGTCAATGAATACATAACATGTCATTCATTGTTATGAATAAGCACATCACATGTACATTATCTAGATAGATATACAATATCTAGGTACTACCACACACTCTTATAGTCTATCTCAATTGATGGACCCAATTTCATACTCATCACATAAGAATACAAATCCCATCTTGGTTAAGATCCAACTGATGACATGATCAAAATCATACCTAACCATCCCCTGAGTAGTGAAGTCAACACTTAACCTTATATAAGAAGGGTATAAAATTATAAAGATAATTGTGACTCAAATATGATCCATGAAACCTTATTATACCAAATAAATTTGTATGGAACTCCATGTGCTATACTTAGTGAGTCATCTAGTGTAAAAAACCCATTTTTGTGTCTCATGAGAATATTTTGTATCTCTATATGGGAATCCTAATCATGTTAATCTTAAAATGTCATCATAAAATATAATAATTCTTGATGAAAATTAATTAGGGATAACTCAAAGTCAAGCTTTTAGAGGTCAATTATCATTATAGTTCATGAAATATATATTTATATATTCATTTATTCCTCTAACATGAAATAATGATAAATTAGGGATTTCTATTTTATATGATGAATTTTTATATTTATAAACTCTTTTAATAATACTTAACAAACCTAAAAAATCACTTTTCCATCATAACATATATGATAAAATACCATATTAGCCTTATGTATGTGACACTTTTAGTGGTTTTGTTAACATATTATATCATATATAATTTCTACCACAAATCTATGTGACCATATGATAAATCCCTAACACTAAATTTTTATTGAGTAATATTTATGAAGAAAGAAAGTTTGAATAATGATAATATTTAGGAAATATATTCCTAATGTTCAACTACTTGAATATATTCAAACTCATTAACTTCACAATATCAAATGTTTAGATGTAAAATTATGTTTTCTATTCAAAAATCTTTCTATGTTCATCATCATTATCCTAGGAACCATTTTCATCAAACTATATCATAAATAATTTAACCATTTACATTATTTATTTACTATAACTTCCTAAAATATTTTAGGGTAATGTGATATTCACTCTTTTATGGTAGCTAATATAACTCTTTACATTTCTCTTTATTTCCAAAAACTAAACTATTTTTGGATATGAAGTGTAATACATTATGAAATTTGACTGGTATAATCCCTATGAGAATAGTAATATTCACTTTTCCTGATAACTAAATAAAACTCTTTATATTTTCTTTATCATTATATATCCTAAACACTTTATTATATTTAGTGAAAATAAATTTAATCTTAAACCGGTATAATCCATTATTTTATAACATTGAACTTACCTAAGTTCAAACATACCCCCACTAGCATCTTATATAAAATATTATTTTCAAAATATATTTCTATGATATTAACAACACTTGTAAAATATGTATTTGATATCATATACCCTTAAAATTTAATGAATTTATTTCTATTAGTCCTGTACCTAACATGGAAATTACATGGAGTTTCCTAAACTCCATTAGGTATTAAAGATAGTCTGATTATTATTCTTCCTTTATAATAACATTATGATTCAATGACCTTGATTAGATTCTCAATGAAAAATTGTTTACATTTTGAACTAACTTTTTTTATCTTGGTTTGAAAATTTACGCATGAGTTATATATATGAAGAACTAGATTGTAGAAATCATATGTTCAATTCATATATCCTTAATAATTTGTATAATATCTGGTAAACCTTTCTTGAACTCATTCAAATTTTCAGAAACATTTCCACAAATGATAATAGGGTGAAATATCTAACTAGAAATATCCATTTTTAAAATTCTCCCTCAAATAATGTTATAAAATCAAAAAAATCATAAACTATCTGTATTAAAATGCACAAATATCATTTTTTTAAACAAAAATTATTTATATACTCTTCCCAAGAGGGAAAAGATATAAAATACACATATTATGATAGGTTCATCCAAGCTTTGAAGTATCCATATCTTTAATGTAGCAACAAATTTTATCCATTACTTAGAAAAACTTAAATCTCCAATCCATAATCCTTTCTCATCTTATGACCTACTACATATTTATAACTTTTGTAAAATATACTTTCGATATCATAAATATATCAAAATAATATAATTAAATTCTATAAAATTTATACATTATGTGTACTCTCTACTAGGATTATTACAACACTTCAGATAATGTGGAAAATTTCTTCTCTAATAGAAAATATTTCCATAATAAATAAATTGTATTTACCAAAACAATGATATACCCACTCATATTGAGTGCATGAGTGGAGGCTGAGGTTCCTTTGGTGTTTTCTTATATAATCCCTTTAAAATATTAAAAGAAGCATTCCATTATTCTATAGGAATCTAGATTCATATGTTGAAAAACATCAACACTTGATTACTTATGAATAGATATTTATCTAACCCATAGAATATTTCTTTACTTATGAACTCTTCTTATGTTATCAGTCCTAGGAATGACTTATAATAATCTTTTCACATTCAAGGATTATTTTGAAATCTCAATTTGATGATGATTATTATGATTTTAGTCATCCAAAATAGAAGATTTTTTTAGCTGAGTATCATGTTTTATAATGATTAATAAATAATTTTATTAAATGATATCCCATTAAAATGATGATCCATTTTAAAATACATCATACCCATTAGTGGGACAAGATCCATATTTTTCTAATAAAGGAGTCTTCCATAGTGTTCATCTCACCACATTTTTATTTATGTAGGGAATATTCACAATCATATCTCATATAACTCTCAAATAGTTTAGTATAAAACTCTTTTTCCAATCCATCATATAGATAAACTCAACTATGTTCCTCTAGCAACAAAATCCTATTTGGGTCTCCTGACTAGTGAATCCCAAAGAAAAAATGAATAAAATACTAAAAAATGAAAATCTAAAAGCATCCTACTATGTAATTACCTTCCAAAAGTATGTTCCAGCTTCACCCATAACTTTCTATCCTTACACAAGATAATCCATGGGCACCCATCAATGGCATGTCCTAACCGATTAGATGATCAAGGCATGAAAAGTGTTTCTTTAGAAAGAATATAAAAAATAGTATTTTAAGGGGTTTTAATATCACCAACTTATCACATGTTTATTCCCTTGTGTATTAATAATTCAAATGATTTAGTTTTATAATCATATTCCCTCCACAAAATCAATATATTCAATACATATTGTTGTGTAAATCTTTACATAACCCACAATTTTTTGTTACTCACACAAATATAGGAATAGATAATATTCATATATTTCAAAATTCATAATATACATAAGATAAATGAACACTTAATGTAAAGGTATCAAGTTATATTAAATTGATAATCTCTATATGAGTAATCTAGGAGTAACAAATATCCAACCCCATTCATCATTCTAGAAAAGGAATACATCTTTAATTCAGTAGGTCATTCGAAAAAAAGTCCCTATCCCTAGGGAGACTTCAATCAAGATAAATTGAATTCATGATATCTCTAACACTTAATATGAATAAAATATACTCAACTAATAAATTCAAGCTAATAACTCTAATTAAAAACTAAGGGCAAGGTAGATTAAAAATAAATTCATTATTGCACCTAAAATTCAATACAATGATATATGTTATAGAATTTGTTTAAAATTTAAACTAAAGTATACATTATTCATAATAAAAATAGTTTATAATTATAAAAAAAACATGGAATAATATTTAAATAAAAGACCAATTCAAATATTTAAACATGAGATAACCATTTATGAACTATTCATAAATTAAAATTAAAATTTAAACATTTTTTATTTTAACTAGAACATCATGGACATTCTATAATTTTTAATATAAATAACTCATATTCACTTAAATATAAAATCAATCATATTATTAATTATAAGGAATTTAACTTTAAATACATGATATTTCATGAATTATAAACAAATGACAATCCAATTTATATTATGTAAATATGTTTACACAATCTAAATATCATATACTAAAATATTATTTAATTCAAGAACATATCATTTCATTAAAACAATTTTAATAAGGTTCAATATATATAAAATAAGGTTCTTTTAATTTAAACTCTTTTAAATTATTTAATTATTAACAATTCAAAATTCAAAATGTAAACTCTTTTATATTTTAACCATTTTTTTATTTTATAAACCCTTTAAAAATTACTCTTATAAAATTTAATACAAACTTTTATATTAAAATTATAAGACTTTCCATATAATTTTGAAAAATACATTATTTATATTAAGACTTAATATTAATGGTTTATTTATAATAAATATTTCTAAAAACATTTAATTAATTAATCATAAAACTTTATAATTAATTCTTTTATAAAAAAACTTTTATAAAAAAAAATATCCCAAGTATCATTTTTTCCATTCTATAATTTTTTTTATAAATAATTATATGCTAAAATTCAAAAAACAAATTTTAAGCACTTTAAGGTGCACCATTACTTGTGCTATGTTGTGATGTAAATATTTAGGCAGTTTTGATAGAACATGGGAGGAATTGTGGTGTGTAGAAAGATCTAATGAAATGTTAAATAATGAGTCAAGTCATATAAAATGGGATCCACTTTCCCCATAGCTTATGCATGGCTACCCATTTAACATGCATTAACGAATAATGCATAGTGAGTTCGAAATGGCTACCACTACACCGTAATGAAAACCTATTGGCCCTTCAGTATTGATTAAATAACCTCCATAGTTTATTTCTACATGAGAATTAGAATGGTGATATTACATTTAGGTTCAACAAGGGGATCCTATACTATGGTGTCGCCTGGGATACAACATTGTCATTTTTCAACATGATTCCACAAATCTAAACACATAGAAATCACTGATAATACTATTGGATTTCAAAGAGGTTTATTTAAACATAATCATATTAATGGAATCATTATAAACCATAAATCAAAGATCAAGCTGAAATATTATAAAAACAATGTGTAAAAATATAAATAAAGAAACTATAAATCATGTGTGCTTTGCATTGAATATGCATCCACAACAGCTTGATATTTGTCTGGTGTGGTTGATAATGATCATATGAGTGGGAAAAAGTCCAACCACCTCTACAAGTATCCACAGGTTGTCATTGAATCATTCATCACATAAATGAGACACTTATTCAACCAAGGTGTTAACACCTCAATGTGCTAAGGATAGATAAAAAGAGAGCTAAGTATTTTAGGGAGTCTTAACTAAGCTTAAAAAATCACACACCTGTTAATATCACATGAAAATGGCCTTAATAACCCCCATGATTCTCCTTAGTGATACAAGAATTAACTCAAGTATTATAACACATTATTTAATGCATCGACATATATGCATTAATATATTTAAATCCCACATGTTTCATCATATGAAACATTTTTATTAATGAAAATCCACATGAGAGAATGGATTGAATAAAGGCTACATGTATGAAATATAAATTCATTAATTACTTAAAAGTAGAGGTAGAATATGGAATATCATATTTTCATGCTACCTTTCAAAATAAAAAACAATATATCCTACTATATCATACAAGGAAGGATTTAGGTAATACCTTATCCTTTATAAATTTGGGTGATCCCCTAAATTCTATTCTATTTATTCTCTTTCCCTCACCCCTTGAGAGACTTTAAGGAAATTTTGGGAGACCTTTCATCCCCTATTAATTGAATTTTATCCTTGGATTTAGGATATTTATTATTGGTGATCCAAGGTGATTCCTTTAACCTTATTTTTCGTTTTCTCTCTATTCATCACTCGTAAAAGGTTGTGGATGTGGGATATAGTTGGGATGTGTGAGGATTAAGTTAGTAGTTGATGATGGATGATTTAATTAGGTTTATTAAGTTTCTATTGGTGTTATATCAGTATTAGGATTTTATCATTCATACATTGTTCCTGTGAAGTGGATTTTAAAGATCTGGTTGAGGTAGGGGATTCAAGAACTCTCCCTTGTTTTTCTAAATTTTGGGATTAACATGTTTTTTTATTCATTGGGTGATTAGTATTGAATGAACTAATAAATATAATGAAATATACTACATAAATTGATGGGAATGGGTGATTCACATGTATTTACCTACTTTCACGATATTTCTCTCACACTTTATACTTGTTTGTTGTTATTTCTGAAAATAATTGATTTTGCTGAGACCTTTTTATTGATTTTATGCTTCTTTTTTTGTAATAAAAATTCATAAATGGTGAAAATTATCAGATTATGTGGAAGAAATAAATTAATATGAAAGCATGTTAGAATACAGAAGAATGTGATAGTGATTGATGTTGGAATTTTTATTGTGTATCATGGTAAATCTTGTTGTTATGGATATGTTTTTATTATTTTTGTGTATTTATTTGTGAGGTTTATACAATGGATGTTATGATAGATACCATGGGTTAAATAATGGTTTTTAGTTGAGGTTACATATTGTGAAGTAGGGATGTGACCGTATTTACATGGTTGGAAAGATCAAATAAGTGTGTTATTATGGGAAATTAATTGGCTGGTTTATATAGGAACATTTGGTAGTTTCCTAGTGGAACAAAATATAGTTGGTGATGATGAACTTGATATGGGTTTGTTTGGAATTAAATATCCTCATTTATAAAAAATACATTTATGATAAAAATGAATGGTTATTGGATGGAAATAATATAGGTGATGGTGTGAGTTTATTTCCATTAAATATGGAATTGATTATATCAATGAATAAAAATTGGTTTGAAAATGGTAAATCTAGAAATAAAACAATTGTTTGATTAAATGAGCTTTTGAGAATGTTTTATGTGGATGTTTATATAGAATGTGCGTTCAGTTGTGGTGTTATAGTTGGAAGTGATGGTAGAAAGAGGAATTGGTATGGTGGTGATGTTTATAAGATGTGTTAGTGTTGTTTGTGTGTGATCCTCTTTGTATAAGATTTTGTGTGGCTATGACTATACATGTGTTTTCCTTGTTATTTATATACATACCCCACCCGAGTTAGATACCCTTACTGATTCCAAACATACCTTAGGTTCTAGTTGTTTTCCCCTAACATCCAGGATGATGATAGGATGGATGGATGTCTACTCCCTCTTCCACACTCCCCCTTCTAGGTGTAACATGGGTTGTGATGGTTCGAGGTGGGTAAGATAATACTAACATAGTATGTGGTATACTGGAAGACCCTATGAGGTATTTTTGTGATGATAGGATTATGATGTAGTAGAATACAATAAAACGTATTGATAAGGAGTCACAATTTCACTGGTATACCTTTTTGGGTATTGAGATGAGGATATGGGATAGGATCATAGGAATACCTTGTAGGGTATTGATGAGATATGATGTGATGATATTGACTTGAGTATATACTGTGGGGGTCATGCATGGTAGGAGAATGGAATATGGTTTATGTCCTTTATGTTCATAATACCCTACTATATTGGATTTTATATGTGTGGATGATATGTGGTAGAAGGTAGTGTATATGGGATGATATGAAAGTTATACCAGGAATAGATTACAATATGATACCTAGTGTACTGCTGTACATCTGAAAAAGAGATTGGGATCACATGAAATCTAACATTGTTGCATGAGAGTGACAAGACAGTGGGAAATATGTGTGAATTACCATTTTGATATATTCTTTTGATATTATATTACTACAATTGGATATGGTATTTGGCGAGTGATCTTTGGAGAGGATGGATGATATTAGACCTGTTAAGTGTTGGTTGTTCCTATTATTTGTTCAATGATGTATTAATATTCTATTTCCACATATGAATTTGAGGTATTTATTATGATCCTACTCAATATACATGTTAAAATTACCATAATATATATAAATAGTTTTTGGGTTCCCACGGTGAGTTTAGTGACTAAGTTGGACAACACTAGCTTAGAGATTGGGATTGGATGTAGAGTCACTGCCTAAGACTTTATAAATATTATATCTTGGGATTTGTATTTGTATACCATATCCATGCATTGGGGTATTATTGAGGATATTGGTTTATTTATATAATAATGTTGAACAATGTTTTATTTATGGATTCATAGGTTATATAAGGGTAATGCATCCCATTTTCATGTTTTATACCCTTAATGTTAGTCGCCAATTTAGGGGATGTTGGAGTTGGTCCTCATGGGTCACTATCATCTTAAATACATGCCCATGAGGGGTTCCTAATGGGGATAGTCATGACAGAGTGGTATTGTAGTTTTTTTTGAGATATAGAATGAAAATTGAGTTAGGAAATAGTGAGGATTACATTGTATAGTAGGAAAAAAATAACAACTAAAATTATTTTTTGATGTAGAATCAAGAGACTGCCTATGACACAATATTTTATATCCACCATGATCTAATGAAAGTAAGAAAATTTTACCAAATGACCAAGTGAAATGGTTCTCCTTTTATAAATAGACCTTGGAAAGGTATATGAATCATGCTTGTTTTTTTTGAAATGGCATGATTTGGAGAAATTAAATGAATTTAATTAAATGAATTTAATTAAATAAATTTCATGCTATACTGATTAATACTTTGGTTCCTTGTTTTAAAAGATTCCAAATAGTAATCATCCACATGTGGTTCGGGTTTGTGAGGTTTAGAAGGATAACTTTTTTGACCTTAGGAGGATTGACCCCCCTATGGAGGATGATTTATAGAAGAAAATTCTATGAGAGTTATAGTGTTAGGGGATGTCTAAGTATGAGGGGATTGTCTCTTATTTTGTTATAAATAATTGATTACTAGAGATTTCAATGAGATATATTAATGAAAAGGATGTTGGAGGTAGAGGATTCCTATTTAATGTGGCATTGCAACCATATTTAATATAGTAGGTGGAAAAGTATCATTAGGTATACTTACAGGTAGAGGTGACATGGGATTGAGTCATATATAATGATACTCTATAGGGATGGTAATAAGATTATCATTATCAAATTATGTTATAGGGAAGGATATTTGTTCCATTGGTAGCACATTAAAAGGTCCTCTATGAGTTCCATAGTGACAGTGCATCCCGATGTGGCCAAAATGTATCATACCTTGTGGGGTCATCTATAGTGGATATAAATGAAGTGATTAGTGTAATAGTTTTTTTGTGGTTCATGGTATTTTTGTATGTGATAAATTTTTTTTATTGAATATTTTATTGATAATAAATGATAAAATTTACACAAATTGTGTTAAATATGTTTATTTATAAAATATTTGGGATTAGATCATTCATTTGAAAATTTGATGGAAATTCCAGTTTTACCCTTTATAGTGCACTGTATCATTTCAGAGATAAATATTTTTATATTTATTATTTGAACTTGAAATTTTTTAACTGTGTTCCTCACTTAATGGGATACAACTTTTGTTCAGGACATTGGAGCTAAATCTTTAATTTTGTTGGACTAAATGGACTATGAAGGCAAAGGTGGGCTGGACCCTCCAGATTGGACATCAGTTCTATATTTGGGCCATAACTTCTTCATAAGTGCTTAGATTAGGCCCAAATTTTGAGAGGATATCTCCAACACAATTTTTCACAAATAATTCTGATGTAATAAAAATTGGTTCACGCATTTTGGAGGTCAAATGGGTAATTACAATTGGATTAAAATATTTGGCCGAGATTCTCTATTCACACTTGAAACCTATTTAAACCTAGCCTCCCCTCCAATCTATAAATTAGTGTTTTTATCATTTTGTGGGGTTGGGAAGTGAATTAGGAGATTTAATTCAGATGATAATTGGTTTCACTCAAATTCTCCAACCATTGTAAGAGGGGTATCTCTTGAAGGAAGGATCCCCTCATCGAAGCCTTCTTCTCTTCATCATGTTGTAATGTTTGCATTTGTGTAATAAACTTATTTGTTATTCTTTTATATCTTATATTTTATTCTATTTTGTTCAATTATATTTTTCTTTACTAAACCTATTTGGGTTTTAATCAAGTGTGGAGATGAGATTGGGTTCTACCCTTTCAATCCACTGCTCATGCAAAACGTCTCAACAATGACCACAACGCCCATGGAAGAGTAGTTTTCTTAGTAATCGATATATCTTATACCCTATTCATTTAATTATTTTGAATCATTGAGCTACTGTAATTCACTAAATATGATCAATGAATTGAGTTTTTAAATTAGAAGAAACTAATGAAGTAATTGAACAATTAACACAAAAATACGCGAGGTTGAATATTGTGTGAATTGTGAGAGCACGATCTTAATCGGTAATACAAGACCACACATGATACATTTGAAGATTTAAAATATAATATCTAAACACAATTCATCATCATTTTCTAGAATTTATATGTGCCCTAATTTACCAATGACCATAAGCTATCCTTAGAACATCAATCAAAGAAGGGTGGTGCGATTGCATGTTTTGAAGATAGCCTAGGGTTTAATTCACTTCATCTTTATGGTAAAGTTAATTCTAATAGGGTTAGGGGGTTAAAAAGTTTAGGGATCATAATTAAGTGTATGTTAATTTATATTATAATGATAAATACTTGAGTTAAGAGGTATAGTTAGACCAATTATTCATTTTAAATATTTTAAAAAAAATCTTCTTGTTTTGTCATTTTAATCGAACTTCATTTAAAAAAAATACAATATTCTTCTAGAAAACTTCTTCTAGATTTATAAATGATAAAAAACCCCATAATTTTAATTAATGTTCTTTTTTAATTTTATTTTATTTTCAAAATACCTTTTAATATGTTGTTAAATTTACTTCCTCCTTTGAGAGAGGACCTTGGTCAGCCACTATATTGCACCTAAGTACCCAACAATCAAATATCATTTGAAAGTTACCATGATAGCATATTTCAAATTGGTTCCATTTCTAGGGACACAATTAATTATTTCAACCATTTAGAGGTATTTATTTTATTTTACATTTTATTCTCTTCTTCTATTATTTAATCCTTCTTTACCCAATCTGAAATTTTCTTCTTATTTTGTTTTATTATTATTCTTATTTTTGGACCATCAAATAAAACTTCTCATATTTTATTTTATTATGGTACACTTTTCTTGTTTTTATTTTTATTTTATTTATGACATGAACTAATCCCTAAGATATATTAGATCTTGATTCTGAGATTGAACATAGCCTTCAGTCTCGAATTAGACATTCTTAGTCTACAGGAAGTTTCAACATTCAACTAGTTGGATAAATCCTCCACTATCAGAACATTGAAATTGGAATTAATTAAAATTCAACCATAAAACAAGAACCAATGGATTAAAATAATGGAAATGAACTTAATATAACCATTTGAGAATTGGCTGCACCTGATATTAATTATCAACCAAATTGCATTGTATACCCAAATCTTGAATCAGACTTTGAACTGAAATCTGGGTTAATTCACTTGCTTTCAAAATTTCATGGCCTCTATGGTGAGGAACCCAATAAATACCTTAAATAATTTAATGTGATTTGATCAATCATGAAACCAAGAATTGTATTTAAAGATCAAATCAAACTAAGAGCATTCCCATTTTCACTTGATGGAGCTGCAAAAGACTAGATGTATTATTTACAACATAAAGATGTAACTTGTTGGAAGGATTTAAAACATCTTTTCTTGCAGATATTTTTCCAGCATCAAGGACCACATACATTCAAAAGGAGATATCTAGTATCAAGAAATCCCAAGGGGAGTCATTGTATTAGTACTGTGTCTGATTCAAGAAGTTTTGCACAAGCTGCCCATATCACCAAATCAGTGAACAACTCCTCATCCAATACTTATATGAAGGACTCAAACATATAGAGAGAAGCATGGTAGATTCCATGGCTGGAGGAGCATTGGTGGACAAGACACGAGTAGCTTCATGTGAATTGATTGAATAAATGGCCCAAAAATCTCCATAATTTGGCGATCGAAGTACACTACATGTTTGAGGAGTACATCAGGTAAGTCTTTCTTCTCTTTAAATTCATTTGATTGATACTAAGTTAGAAGAATTGAATACTATGGTGAGGCATATTACATTTGCTCAAAAAATATCCCAACCCACTCCTATGAGGCCATGTGTCATTTGCACTGAAATAGACCACCCAAATGACTATTTCCCCCAGTTACCAGAGTCAGAGGATTGTGCAGTAGTATTCCTCAGGAGACCATATTAGCAATAACAACAACCACATCCCCAAAATAAGTTTGATTCCTTTTCACCAGAATACAACCAATGGTTGAAGGATAAATCAGACATGAGGTATGTCTCTGAAAAAAATAAAGGCCCCCATTTCAACAAAACTTCTAGTAGCGTCCAATTTACCAACAGGGTTTCCAACAACCCCAAAGGTTATTTCAAGCTCAAGCATCAAGAAGTCAAAAACAAGGGAATCCCCAAACCAAGGTAGATTCTAACTCTAATGAAGTTTTGAAACAAATTGTTCTTAATCAAAATATTTAGATGAAGAGTCAAGGTTCTAAGTTGACGGAGTTGAAGACACAGATGAGCCAGATTACAACTACCCTACATGAATTGGTAAGTAAGAATTATATAAATATACCTTCCCAACCTACTTTATATCCCAAGGGGAATGTCAGTTCCATCACATTGAGAAGTGGGAAGAAAAAATTTATGCTTCTCCACCTTCCATTCCATCGGGATTCACCTCAACTCCAGAGAAGCCTCATTCAATACCAACTGAAGAGAAACCAAAGGAGAAAGACAAAGGTAATAAAAATATTGATGATGTTCCTCCTAAAACCCTTCCCTTTCCAAACAGAGTTGTACAAAACAAGAACATGACTGACGAGGAAATGAAAAAAGTGGTTTTACACACATTTTAGTGTGTGTAGATCAACATCCCTCTACTTGAATCCATCAAGAAAATCCCAAGGTATACAAAATTATTAAAGGAACTTTGTACCAATCAAAGAGGGATCAAGGGAAATGAGAGGCTCAATCTTGGAAGGAATGTGTCATCACTCATTACACCAACTATAGAAATTCCAACAAAGTTAAAGGATCTAGGGACATTCACCATCCCGTGAACTATAGGGGAGTTACACTTTTATGATGCTCTTTGTGATTTAAAAGATTCCATAAAAGTAATTCCTCACTCTGTATTTTATTCTTTATAGGTTGGTGAGTTGAAGCTGACGAGAGGAGTGGTGCAATTGACCAATAGAGCTACAACATATCCATAAGGAGTCATTGAGGATGTACTTATTTGGGTAAGAGACATGATCTTTCTAGTATATTTCTACATTCTTAAAATGGAGGATGATTAGGTAAGTTCTCATGCTCCCATTATCTTTGGTAGGACCTTTATCAAAACTGAAAAAACTTTCATAAATGTTAATGAGGGTACACTTTCCATGGATTTTTGAGATCAAGTTGTGATATTTAATGTTATGGACACCATGAAGTACCCCTCAAAGAAACATTCTTCTTTTGTTATCCCCCATTTGAACCACCAAGAAAAAACCCCATGGAATTTTATGGTCCTATGCTTAGGGAGATTATGAGCATTGGTTCTAGTTTGATGTCTAAGAGTACCTCCACACCTATTTAGAATGCACATGACTCTCTTAGATTTTATTTTGAAATGGATTCATATTCAGATTTTGATCATGCGAACTCTGATTATGACATGGTCGTTGAGTATGATGATGGATTTGATGCTTTATTCTCTGATTTTGATGATGTATATTTTGATAATGATTTTCATTGTGCACATATTTCAATTATTTCAATTTATCCATCCATACATCACCCCCTTAATTGGAACTCAAGCCATTGACACCTAATCTCAAATACTCATACTTGTTAAGTGGTGAGAGATTACCTATTATAATTGCGAATAATATTAATTTTTAACATGAATAAAATATTTTGAATCTTTTGAGGGAGAACATCAGGGAAATCAGGTGGAACTTGGCTAACATGTCAGGTATTAGCACCTATATTTTCATGCATAGGATTATTTTGGAGGATGGGGCTAAACCAGTTAGGCACCCACAAAAGAGACTCAATCCAATCCTTCTGGAAGTTGTAAAAAAATAGGTTAAAAAATTGCTCAAGGCAGGTATAATATATTCCATTTCATATTCCCAGTGGGTGAGTCCTATTCAGGTTGTGCCTAAGAAAAGTGGTGTAATATTATTAAAAATGAGAAAGATGAGTTAATTTTCATAAGGGTACAAAACAGTTGGCATGTGTGTATTGATTATATGAAAATAAATCAATCTACTTTCAAGGACCATTCCCCCCTTCCATTTATTGATCAGATGCTTGAGAGACTAGCTCGGAAGACACATTATTGTATCTTGTATAGATTTTATGGATATTTTTAGGTTCCTATTGCTCCATAGGATCAAGAGAAGACAACATTCACTTGTCCATTCAATATGTTTTCCTATCAGAGGATTCCATTTGGACTTTCCAATGCCTGAGGTACCTTCCAGAGATGCATGATGTGTATTTTTCTGATTTTATTGAGACCTACATGGAGGTATTTATGGATGATTTTATAGTGTTTGGGTCTTCATTTTATGATTGTATATCTAGTTTTCAAAAGGTTTTGAATCTTTTTTTTGAGAAGAATCTGGTCTTGAACATTCAGAAGTGTCATTTTATGGAAGAGAATGGCATTGTCTTAGGGCATATAGTGTCAAAAAATGGGATAGAGGTTGATAGATCTAAGGTAGATATGATTTCATCCCTATCCTATCCTTCATGTGTGTGTGATTTTAGATCTTTCGTAGGGAATGAAAGGTTTTATCGGTGCTTCATCAAATATTTTAGTAAGATTGCTCTTCCTATGTCATGATTACTTCAAAAGGATTCTGATTTTTTTGTTTGATGATTCTTATAGGAATTCCTTTGATGAGCTAAAACAACGTCTTATCACTCCACCTATCATAAAATATCCATAGTGGGAGATTCATTTTGAGCTCATGTGTGATGCCTCAAACTTCGCAGTTGGGGCTATCTTATCTCAGAGGGTGGAGGGACGTTCACATGTGATTGCATATGAATCAAGGACACTGGATTCAACCCAATAAAACTTCACAACCATAGAAAAGGATTTTCTTTCCACCATTTTTTCTTTAGATAAATTCTGTTCATATTTATTGGGCTCTAAATTAGTTGTTTTTTCTTACCATGCAGCTCTGAGGTACCTCTTGAAGAATCCATATGCAAAGCCCAGGCTAATCCAATGGATGCTCCTTCTTCAATAATTTGATATTGAGATAAAGGACAAGAAGAGGTTAGAAAACTTGGTGGCAGACCACATGAGTAGGCTTACTCACACACTAGTGAATGACACCTTGGACCATGTACCACTTCGAGACAGTTTCCCCAATGAGAATCTTTATTCCATCTCAGGTACACGTCCTTGGTATGCAGATTTAGTCAACAACCTTTTTGCCTCTAAAATCCATACAAATTTAAAGATACATCAAGTCCAAAAATTAAAGAGTGAGTCAAGATTTTATGTTTGGGATGATCCATACCTATGGCGCATGTGTAGTGACCAAGTTATTAATATGTTTCTTCCTGATCATGAGTTTTAGTCTATTTTAAATTTTTGTCATACAATTGCTTTTAGTGGACACCTTTGACCCCAAAAAACAGTTGGGAATGTCTTAGAATATGGATTATATTAGCTTAGCTTATTCCATGATTCCCATGTGTTTTGTAAGTCATGCTCTCATTGCCAGAAAACTGGGAACCTTTCTAGGAGACATGAGATTCCCCAATAAACCATATTATTCTATGAGATTTTTGATATATGGGGCATCGATTTTATGGGTCCTTTTCCTAGTTCCTTTGTTTTTTGTATATTTTGGTTGCTGTTGATTATGTGAGTAAATGGGTGGAGGATAAGGCCACCATGACTGCTGATTCTCATGTTGTAGTGGAATTTGTCAAGACACAAATTTTTTTTAGGTTTGGAGCACCAATGTCCATCATCAGTTACCAAGGGACACACTTCTTCAATTGTAATTTGGATTCCCTCCTTCAGAAGTTTGGGGTGACACACAAAACATCAACACTACACCACCCCCAAAAAAATGCCCAGGATGATGTTTAAAATTGTGAGTTGAAACAAATTTTGGGGAAAACCGTGCAGCCAAATAGGAAGGATGGGACCAAGCACTTGGATGATGTGTTATGGTCTTATAGGAAATCATACAAGACACCCATCAATATCTCCCCATTTCAGATTGTTTTTGGGAAAGCGTCTCTCCCTATGGAAGTTGAGCATCTGGATTATTGGGCTATAAATAAATGCATCATGAATTTGGCCCAAGATGAAATTCAAAGGAAGATACAAATTCAAGAGCTTGAGAATATTATATTGTCTTCATATGAGAACTCAATTCTCCACAAAGAAATATCCAAAGAATCTCATGATAGAATGATCCAACAAAGGGAGTTTCATGTTGGAGAGAAAGTCCTTGTCTACAGTTCATGAATGAAGCTGATGCCTGGTAAGTTTATTACATATGGTTAGGTCCTTATATTATATCTAATGTTTTTTCTTATGGTGTAGTGGGGATCACACAAGATAACATTGAAAGGATATTTATAGTCAACATGCAATGTTTGAAAAAGTACATTGAGGGACTTCCTACTGATGTAGTGGATTTCACCACACTGCATGACCCCATCATCATTTGATCATATCAAGCTATTATTAACCCTTTCACTTTTTTTATTCTTTATCCTATTTAAAATTATACATTTCATGTGAATATATCATCTCATAGGTTCACATTGAGGACAATTCAATATTTTAGGTGTTGGGGAGGGGACAAAATTTTGGGGTAGATTTTTAGGATTTTCATTTTTGTGTTTTGTGTGTATTTTCTATTAAGTTTTTGGTTAAATTTTTAAAAAATATATATATTAAAAAATACAACAAATAAATCAATAAAAAATGAAAAAAATATATCATGTAACATTCTTAGGTAAAACATATGGAAAATGCATGTTTTCAAAATTAATTGGTAGAATTATAAGAATGAGTAAGATTTCACCATCAAGGGATTATTTTTATAAAAATTGAAGTCTTAGATGATATGAATGGTTGTGTCATTATAAAACCTTTTTGATTTTGACATAATTATTTGTGATATTTGTTCATGGTAAATTGTGTCATCGATTTCTCTAAACAAATTTTCACTCAACCATGACTTGTGAAATTTTTCCTACTCAATTGATGGTATAGTCAAGTTAGGTAAAAACAATTTATTGGTTGATCTATACATTCATTTCTATTCTGATTAGTTTAATTACTATACCAAATTGACCTATGAATGTCTACCTATTATTAAACTGTTTTACACCCACAAAAAAATTATGGGTTGTGTCTTGGACAGGTCAAAAACCACTCTTCATCGACCTTTGATCTTGTTATAACTATTAAAATTAGTGTTGTGAGGAGATCAAACATGGGTTGAGAGTTGAGTGTGAGATTTTTTCCAAGTTAAACTTACAAAAATATAATAATAAATGAGGGGAGTGATGAAATGTACAACATATGGAGATATCTAGGTCGGGAGCATAAGGTTTGTATTTCATGAATGCTTAAGTGAGTGGGTCTTGAAATTCGATTACGAAGGAATATAGAACATGTGAAGTGAATTAAACCAGGTAAGAAGAATTTTTTTATTTGACCTGAATATACTGAATAAAGGGTGGATTTTTGAGCTTGGAATGGTTGGTACACACACACATGGAGAATTAATGGCATGGAATACCCATGACTTGTTTCACTATGGTTAGTGTTATGAATCTCACTGGATTTTGTTTTGACACAATTTATGAGATAATAAATTTAAAATTTATTGATATTGACTCTTGATGGGATTCTTACTTTGCCTATATTTTCAATGTGGATTTAGAAATTTGAATATGCATATCTTGTCACAATTTTTTCGAATACATGATATGAGGTTTTGCCCCGGAGTGAAAAAGGGTAAGTGTGGGGGAGTTGATAAAACACATTTTTATGGAATATTTTATTGATATTAAATGATAAAATTTCATCACATTTCATTAAATATGTTTATTTATAAAATATTTGGGTTTAGATCATTTATTTGAAAATGTGATGGAAATTCCATTTTTACCCTTTATAGTACACTGTAGCATTTCAGAGATAAATATTTTTATATTTATTATTTGAACATAAAATTTTGCAAATGTGTTCCTAACCTAATGGGATACAACTTTTGTTCAAGAAATTGGAGATAAATCTATCATTTTATTGGACTAGATGGACCATGAATGAAAAGGTGGGCTGGACCCACCAGATTGGACATCAGTTCTATATTTAGGACATTACTTCTTAATAATTACTTGGATTAGGCCCAAATTTTGAGAATATCTCTCCAACCCAATTTTTCAGAAATCATTATTCTGGAAGAACATAGGTTCATGCATTTTAGAGCTCAAATGGGTGGTGCAAATTGGCTTAAAATATTTGGCTGAGATTCCCCATGCGCACTAGAAACATCTTTAAACCTAGACTCCCATCAACTCTATAAATTAGTGTTTTTCTCATTTGGGAGGGGGGTTGGGATGTGTGTTAGGAGATTTAAGGTAGATGAGAATTGGTTTCACTCAAATTTTCCAACCATTGTAAGAGGGGTAGCTCTTGAAGCAAGGATCCCCTCATTATAACATTCTTCTCTTCTTCATGTTGTAATGTTTACATTTGTGTAAAAAACTTCTTTGTTCTTATTTTATTTCTTATATGTTCTTCTATTTTGTTCAATTATATTACTCTTTACTCATCCTATTTAGTTTTGAATCAAGAATAGATATGAGATTGAGTTCTACCCTTTTAATCCTTTGCTCAGGAAAAACGTATCCATGATGACCACACTGCCCATAGAAGAGTAGTTTTCTTAGCGATCGATCTATCTTATACCATATTAATTTAATTATTTTGAATCATTGAGATACTATAATTCACTTATTATGATCCATTAACTCAGTTTTTAAATTATAATAAACTAAGAAAGCAATTGAACAATTAACACAAAAACACGCGAGGTTGAGTATTGTGTGAATTGTGAGAGTGCGATCTTAATCGGTAATACAAGACCACACGAGATAAATTTGTAGAGTTAAAATTTAATACCTAAAAAAAATTCATCCTCATTTTCCATAATGGATATGTTCCCTATTTTACCACTGACCATAATCTATCCTTATAACATTAATCAAAGTAGGGTGCTGCGATTGCATGTTTCAAAGATAGCCTAGGGTTTAATTCACTTCATATTTGTGGTAAAGTTGATTCTCATAGGGTTCAGGGGTTAAAAATTTAGGGGATTATAATTTAGTTCATGTTAATATAGATGATAATGATAAATAATTGAGTTAAGCGGTATAGTTATATTGATCATGCCTTTTAAATATTCTCTAAAAAATCATCTTCTTGTTGTGTCATTTTAATAGAACTTCATTTCAAAACTAAAAACTAAAAAAATACAATCTTCTTCTAGAAAACCTCTTCTATATTTATAAATGATAAAAATCCCCCATACTTTTAATTAATTTTCTTATTTACTTTTATTTTATTTTCAAAATACCTTTAATATGTTGTTAATTTTACTTCTTCCATTAAGAGACGACCTTGGCCAGCCACTCTACTGCACCTAAGTACCCAACAATCACATATCATTTGAAAGCACCAAAGATGGAATCTTTTAGTATGTGACTGAAAAACATATTGTTCCAGGAAGATTGTTGCAACCATTAGATTCCCCCTGAGTAGAAATGTGAGGATATTTCAATGGATTTTATCATTGGTCTATGATGGGCCTAGGGAGGATGTGATGAAATTTGGGTGATTTGATTGATGAAGTCTTCTCACTTGTTTTAAATCATGGATTTGAGTGCTATATAGTTTTGGTGAGTATGTATGTCACTACTACAAAATAGGCCTTTAACAGAGCTAGAATAGGCCTTTATCAGCACTAAAAAACATTGATAATTTTAGCGTAGTTAAAGGACCAAAGCTTTTATCAGTGCTAAAAAAGCACCAATAAAGGCATCACTGTTAAAGGGGGTATTTTTCAGGTGTCTATGAGCTTGACCCCTTTTATCAGTGCTTCCACAACACCTTTAATAGTGCTCCCAACACCTTTATCAGTGCTTTTCACCCCACCACCTCTTCTATCATCATTTTTCAAATTCCCAGCCTCATGAGAACCCACCTGGATTAGAACCATGTACGTATCCTTTGAATAAGAATTCTTTTACCGCTATGCCATGTTTTTTTATCTTCTTAATGATATTTTTGTTTATGTATGTATATATATATTTACACACATATTTTTTATTCATATATTTATATATTTTTTTAAATAAATTTATACAATATATGTGTGTGTATGATATATATACTTATATTTATTTACATATATTATATATTATATTAACATACATATACTAGAATATAATATAAATATATATATGTTTATTAATACACACATATATGTATATATACAAGTTGTAAATATATTTGTATAATTTAAAAAATTGTTAGATATTGTTTTAAATATATTTTTAATATATGTATTGATTTAAATATATTAAAATAGACATTTTTATACACATATTTTGATATCTGTATTTATATGAGTGATTTATAATAAGAACATATAAGAAAACATGCATATATTTAATTATAAATATAATTACATTGTAAAAAATGATAAAATTTCAAAACCATTATATTAATATAAATGAAATACCTAGGAATAAATTTAGTATCCATAAAAAAATTCAATAATACCCCCTTAAACAAGGATGAAAATCCATCAAACAGACATTCGAGTCAAAAGTTATGGTTGTTTGAAGTTTGAGTTATGTTTTTAACTTATTTTAGATCAATTATTAATTTTTTTTTAAACTTTAAATTGATATTAAATGACTATTACTCAATAATAATAATAAAATTATTAATTAAAAATATTCTTTTAATTATTTATAAGTTTTTTTCAGTAAATATATTATATATATTAAGTGTAAATGCCTATTTACATTATCAAAATCATATTTTAAAAAATATATATTATATTTATATCAATATAAATGTATTTATATATTAGCATATTATTCTTAATTTTTTTTTCAAATATACCATTATTAGTGATACTAAAAAGCAATGATAAAGGGGGTCTTTATCATCACTTTTAGAAAAACACTAACTAAACTCCCCCTTTATCAGCACTTATAAAAAAGTTATGATAAAGATCCCCCTTTAATAACACTTTTTAGTGCTGTTAAAGTCCCCCTTTAGTAGAACTAAAAAGCACTATTAAATACCCCCTTTGATATTGTTTTTTAGGACTGACAAAGGGGGTCTTTAACAATGTTTTTAACTAGTGGTATTAAATAACTAACATTGGATAAACCTAGTTTTATAGTACTGTGTGTAAACTTATGAGGCTTTATGGGTTTCCAAGGAGCCTTATTTCTAATCAGGAACCTCATTTTACCTTGTGAGTATGAAGAGGATTGTAACATTATTTTATCCTTCAATTGTTACTTAGCATTGATTTCCATCATCAAAAGAATAAGTAGACAAAGTGGATGGAAGATATGATGAAGATGGGTGTTATGTATTTTTGTGGATCTTGTTTGTAGAACTTTTTCTTGATTGAGTTTACTTATAACAAAAACTTTCACTCTTCCATTAGAATAAATTTATTTGAGGTTTTTTATTTATGAACTTTTCATTATCTTTTGTTCTAGACTGGGGATAGATAGTTAGAAATCCTTATCCCAATTGTGGAGTGGATCATGAAAAAAAAATATTTAGGTGATCTGAGAATGGATAGTTATTGTACTTAACATTCAGAAGTATTTTAAGGATTGGAATAGTATACCTATGGAGTTCTTGGTTGGTGATCATGTGTTCTTGAGGGTTTCCACTCATTATAGACATTGGAGGTTTCACTATGGGAGTAAGATCTATCCCTAGTTTACCATTACTTTCAAGGTGTTGAAATGTGTTGGCATATTGGAAAACACTTCCTTCATATTTGGCTAGGATCCATGACTTCTTCAATGTATCACAACTTTAGTGATATTTTTATGATGACCATCATGTCATCGATTTGGTATAGTTGGATATTGGGAATTCCATGTCATTTTTAGAGTGTTTGGTTGAGATATATGATTTTTAGGAGAATTCCCTATGCGAGTGAGATATTTCCTTGGTTTAGGTCCTATGGAGGTATGATGGTATGGAGGAGAATATGTGGGAAGGAGAGATGTAGATACATGATTAGTATCCTGAATTATTTTGAATATTTTTTGTTTGGTGATGTAATTCTTGAATTAGAGTTCATAAAGATCATTTAAAAAATGGACTCTCAGTTCTCAATGAAGAACGCGCTTCATGCACCACCCATTTTTCAAATTTCATTGACATTGCATCTGAGCCCATGTTCCTCTACTGATTGGTGCTACCAGGATTTCCTGTTCCTAATGCACCTCTCTGGCCCCTCTCTTTTCCATTTGGTTCCTTACCCTCATATGGAGTACCTCCTATCGATTATAGGTCATTTCCAGTGCTCTCCTTTAAGGATTCCCTTCTTCACCCCCATTAATGGCAGATAATCCTTCCTTCCTTATAGTCTCCTTGGACCCGCTATCATATTGAGAACACAATTTCCTTGTTTTATCCATCCTAACTTAATCCTTTGATTAGGAAATTTCATACCTTAAATGGATTTTGGTTGCAAGGTTTGGGATTAAAAATACTATGATCTCTCTATTCTAGGACATCATTTCTTTATGGAACTTATATTTCCCAACCAAGGTGTCAGCATTAAACTAGAAATCATACTGTATTGTGTTGGAATTTATGTATGATTTCTTCAAGTCCTGGATCTCCAACAATAGATCATTTGGCTGAAGGAGATTTTTTCTCTTTAAAGGGGTGATGGAGGTTCATTCAGGATGGTATTCTTCTTGATCAGTGGTGCGGGCTTCTATTCTTAGACTTTTGTTTCTATTTTAGAACATATCCTTCTTGAGAGGGATCATAAAATCATTGGGTTCTGTCCTATGTTACAATGAGAATACTCTCCATCTTGAGGAGGTGGTGACAACCAAGATCTGTATTGAAATAGACCTTGATTATCCTCAACTTCCATGGATCACCCTTCATGTGAGGGGTTCAGTGGACTGGATACAACTACTTATTTCTCTCTCATCATTGTGTTTTTTGTTCCAACTGCTATCTGTAAGGTAACTCATTTCCTATGTGAAGAAAAATATGCCATCCTTGATCTAACTAATTATAGTCTAACCTCATTTTTAATGATGGACCATCAAATTAGTTGGCTACTGACATTTCCATTCTGTTCAAATTTTACTTAGGATCTCATGACTGGGGTAAAGACGTCTAGGTTCCCCATTTTCCCCAGGTGGATCCAAGCTTGATCAGTCCATAGGGCCTCTAATGTGATGATGTGAAACCTTCATGTCGTGCTCTAGTTCCTTTCAGGGAAAGTTATTTCTTTCTTGCTCTCCCATAATTCAAGATCCGAGTCACTATGGTATGCCACCTCCCTCTTCTCCACAATGCTATAGTGTAATATCTTATGATCAGAAAGATCTATTATTATCTCTATATGAAAACTCTTCAGGTGGGGTTGTCAATGGTCTTTTGAGCTCCTTGACACCCCTTCATAGTAGCACCTTTTCTTAGGATCATATTTCTCAATGTGTTCCTCTTGGGTATTCTCTAAGAATGTGAAAATAATATATGCTCAGTTATATTCTTCTCATACTTCTCTACCATGTTGTGCAATTTTGAAGAACCAAGACTCAACAATTACTCCACTGGTTTCTTATTCAGTGCATTACTATAGAGTGTGCACCGGATCTCATTCCAAACACAAAGATTCCTCTTCAGTGTATCCAACCTATTGTGTCCTTCTATCTAGGTCCAAATCCATTCAATTCTTTTTTTGATGATATCTCTCCTCATATAGAATGACTATGGATTTGGAGCCCAGGTGAAATCTGATTACCTGGCCAACGAGCTTCACAATAATTCAGTTTCTCTTTTCATAGTATTAGAACATAAAAATCTTCTTCCAAGATCTTGATGTTTTCACAACAATTGTGAGAGAAAAAATACATGAAGGATATCGCTCCAAATGATCACAAATGGTTAAATTATAAGAACAACATCGTAATGGACATGGTTTCTTTGTTAGATTAGTTCATTACAACAAAAATTTATTCAGGTGATCACTGTTTTTTCTCCTTTATCTATAAAAAATGTGATTTTCAGGCCCACAAGGCCTTATGGAATAATTTTGGTTCCTTCAATGTGGAAACCTTTACTTGGTTCATGGGTGGTGACTTCAACACTGTGGCTAACCCGAAGGGGGAGAAAGGAGGAGGAGATTTTCCATAGAGGGTCATCCATTATTTCGTATCCTTCATGGCCAGTAAGGGGATTCTGGATGGTGTTTTTTTTGGAGACCATTTTACCTGGTGTAATAAACATAAATGAGGTGACCAGATTTGGTGTTGGTTAGATCATTTCCTCACAAACTGTCAAGCCATATCCTACTATCTAGATGTTAATGTCACTCACCTCGGTCGTAGTCTATCTGATGACTCACTATTATGTATCACTTTGGATTCTTGGCCTAAAAAAGATGATCAGTTCAAATTCTATCATCTATGGGTAGAGGATCTATATTTCTTTTACATGGATAGGGTGATGTGGAATAGGCCCTCACAGTGTAATTCCTGGATATTCCTCCACAAAAATATTCAATTCCTAAAAGATGACATGAATCTATGGATACAAAATAATCCTTCTATAACAAAGGACTAGGAGGTGACCAATAATAAGATTTATTAGCTCGAAGAGATGATGTAGAATCAATGGGATGATTTTCAGTTTGAAGATATTTATGATCATAAGGCCATCTTGGTGGATACCCTTTTAAAATAGGAAAGAATTTATCAAGATCAGGAAAGGATTAAATGGGTTTGTGAGGGAGATCAAAATTATGGATACTTCCATGCATATATCAAAGAAAAGAGGAGTGTTAGGATGCCTAATATTCTTTTGGAAGATGGATTGTTTAATAATGATCCTAACATGGTAGATATAATGTTAAATGATTTCTTATATTCCCTTATTGTGGGTCCTAACCTTAATCTACAAATAGGTTACCTGAGGAGGGCATGATGTCCTTTTCTATGCAATTCCCTTAGTGGCGACTTATTCTGAGAACCAGATTATGAAGGATATCCTGAACAAGTCATAGGTTAGGGGAACTGTTTGGAATCTTAATCTAGAAAGTGCACTCAGTATAGATGCTCTTCATGGGTCTTTTTACAGTTCTCTTTGAGATGTGGTAAGTGGTGATCTGGTTTAGACATTCCAAGAATTCTTCCAAGGAGGTTACCTTCCTCAGGTGGTTTGCAAAACAAAGATGGTTATGATTCCTAAGATCAAGGGACCAATCTCTCTACAATAATATCGACCTATTTTTCTTTGTAACTTCGTGTACAAGGTGTTATAAATTCTTCTCAATATAAGTCTATCAACTTATCTTCACAGCTAGGTTTTAGGTGAACAACATGGCTTCATCAAAGGGAATTTAATTCAAGGTTCCATAGGATTGGAACAAGATTAAGTGTGTGACATCAATTTCAAAACATTTGGACCAAATATTTCAATTAAACTAGACATGAAAAAAATACCATGATAGGACTGAATGGAATTACATAATCAAGGTATTAGAATGTATGGGCTTAACATCTTGGGTGATCGATCTTCTCTTTCGGTGCTCTTGCTCCTCTTGATTTTTTACATCCTTTATAGGTAAGAAGTATGGTTTTTTAAAGGATTACCGAGGTCTTTAAAAAGGATATCGACTCTCCCTCACTTTTTTCATTCTCATCTAGAACTCTCTAAGTAGTTATATCAATAATAGTATCATGTGTGGTGGTATTGTTCCTTAACACTCAAGGGTGCACCATATTGGTATTTCAAACTTGATTTTTTCATATGACACCATTAATTTCAACAATAGTAGTAAAAAATCAATTCGGGGGATCAATTACCTTTGGGAAAACTATTTCATGTGGTGTGGTCAGCAGGTGAATCAAAAAAAGAGCAATTTTTTCATATCTATCCATTTCTCAAATAGGCATGTTAGATCTTTAGAGAGGAATCTTGGAATTCAAAGGGGATTTTTTCCTATGGAATACTTAGGAGACTCAGTGTCTCCAAAAAACTATCCACATTCATTACTATGACAAGGTGATTGATCGAATCACTGGTTTAATAATGAACTGGAAAAATAGATTCTTACCCTTTGGTGGAAGAATCACCTAGATTAAAAGTGTACTAATGTAATTTCAATTGCATTTCCCATATACTCGTAAGGAATCAAAAAAGGTTATCACCATATTGGAAAAAATTATGTCTTCATTCTTACGGGATGCTTATTCATAAGGGAAACACCACTGAGTGTCTTGAGAAAGGATTTCATGGCCTCACTCTGAGTAGGGTATCAAAATTAGGATACTCTTTGAGATAATGTAGGGTATTCATGCTAAGTTGGAATGGAAGATAATTTATGGGAAAAATATTTAGGGGAAAAACATGCAAGGAAAATGTGAGTATGGTCTGGGTTTTCATAGAAGGAATACTTCCACAATATGGTGGCTAGTCTAGCCCTTAATTTTGCATCTATAGGGGCAAAACCGATGAATCATAGGTAGGGGAAATGAAGTTCTGGATGCATAACTAGGTATGAACCATGCTTATATTTCCTAGATTCTCTTCTCCAGACATCCCATTCAGGAAGGATAGTGTTTATATTATATTTATTCAAGAAATACTAAATAAAGATTAGCAGATCCTCTTCGACTACATTATTCTCAATTCTGAGGATAATAAATGTGTTCTCATAAGTTCTTCTTCAGGTTATTTCTCTTTCAAATACTTCTATAGAATGAATGAAAATGAAAATGATCGGGACAAATGGGGTGATGTGCTCTAGAAAAAGAAGATTCCATTGAAATACAAATTTCTCATATAGTGTTAAGAACCATGTGCTCCCTAATGATGATAATATATAACTCTTGAATGTTATTTTTTACTTAAGGTTCCATTGTTGTAGGAAAATGTGATCTGAGACCTCGGACCATATTTTATTCAAAAGTGAGTGTAAAAAATTAGTGTAGAAATCACTCAGTGAATTCACTGGCTGGTAACATATAGAAGTTTCAAGCACATCATTTCTTAACCTATAGTTAGAGGTTGTGTGTAATCTAGGATCCAAAAGAAATTATAGAGCCATAAATCTCTCATCAGGGTGATGGTGTATCCAGAATGTGAGGAATAAAACCCAACATAAGGTAGTTATATAGTCGAGGACTAGTCTTATTGTCAAAACCATGAGTATTTTGGTTGAGTTGTCTCATCTCTATAATGACTATACAGATGCTTCTTCTCTTTGGGATTTTTATCTTGCCTCACCAGAAACAATTTCTAATCCAAGTGTATTATAGGTGAATTGGTTCAAATGGTTTCCACATCATATGGGTCTTAAAATGAACACAGATATTTCATGCAGTATGAGTTTTATGAAGGGGGTGGTGTTATTTATGACACCAAGGGTTCCATCATCCTGGACTTCTTGACCTTCTTCAATAGAGGTGACTTCCTTCAATCAACGGCTCGAGCAATGCTAACACACCTATTTCTATAAACGAAGAGACACATATAGCTTGCGGAGTTTGAGACAAATTCTCTCATCATTTACCACTACCTTCTTGGCCTTGGTAACACTCTATGGTCCATCAATTATATTATTCGTAGGTGAAATAGACTTGCACAAAACTATATGAAAGTTTGGCAGACATGGTGTGAAGGGAACATTGTTTCTGACTTTCTTGCTTCCTAGGAAACTTAAGGTGAGAGAATAGCTTTCTATTCTAGTGTTGGGTCCTTACCTTAGGAAGTGGAGAAAATTGTCAGATTAGATTCTATTGGACTTCATTACTTTCTCCCACCAAAACATTCATGTTTTTTCCTCCCCCGGACCCTATGCATTTTCATATGTTCTTGGTTCTCTTTAATTTAAAACAATTTTACATTCTGATGATGTTATTTTATTAAAATTCTTACTTTTCTATATTTTTATATCTTGTAGATAATTTTTTATTTCTTGAGTGGTATCTTTTAGTGGATTGATTGAGGTTTCAATGGTCAGTATTTGTTTCTAGGTTTGGTTTTGATTCACTTGGATGATAATTAATTGAGATGTATCTAATTTAATGACCTAGACCCTCCCAACTCATTACTTTTCTTAATCTAGGTATTAGAGATTCTAGGGGTGGCTTGAGGAAAGATCTATAGAGTTTACACTGGAATTTTATTTGGGAAGTAAGATTACAACGTGGAGGAAGGTACTTTGTGATAGAGCTAATTCTTTAATACATTTCATTGAGTATTTTCGTGAATTTAATCTCACAATTTTATCATTTATTAAGTAATTGTCACAAATTTATCAGATATAATCATTTTGGATTGAATTATTACAATGGATAAAAACATTACTTTTAATTATTATTTTTATATTTGGAATTATTTGAATAGAGACTACACTTAATCATGGTTTTTTTATGAAAGTTTCAGGAAGATGAGTATAGTATAAAGAAAAAAGATATGTTTTTTTTAATGTAGTAATTCTAGAATTTCTGCAGTTAAATATAGAGAAATATAAAAGGAAAAACCTACATAAACATCAATTCATTGTAGTGTTCACATCATTAATCCCACATACACATGAACCCAACTACAAAATCACCATTAGGGGCTATGTAGGGTCATTTTTTCAATATTACACATCAAAAAATTCATATACAATCCTATAAAACTATCATTAAAAACATATGTAAACCTATATCTAGTATTTCATAACCATGATACTTCCTTACATAATCATTAACCATCATTCGTAGTCTATGTAAGCATTAGAATAGTTCTGGACATGCCTATATAAGCATGATATAACCCTGTATATGCATCATTACTTCTATATAAACATCATTCCATATATATAATACATCGACCATATGAAAATAAACCATATAAAAGGATTATATTGATTATCCATGGAGGATCAACCATGTGAAGATCGACTGTAAGAAGAGAGCCATTGATTGTGACTAAAAATTTAAAAAAATTCCCCGATCAAATGCATGATAATGCCGATCAAATGAACATACATAAAGATCAACCACACACTGAAACCACAATAAGGAATTATCTTCCATGTATTTACTTGTGTACCATGTGGTCTTTTTTCTACCATAGAGTTACTTATCCACTATGTGGTCACTTGAACCATATGGTTGATACATTATGTTGAACCTCATGGTCAATGTAATAATTTAATGAAAATTAACTTATAAAGGTTGATAGAAGATTCCTGGTAGATTCATCTAGACTTTGAGGTAAAGATCCAGGCTTTCAAATAAGTATTTATTCAACCAATAGGAAGATTCCATGTGGATTTAAACATGAAAAATATTTTGATCAACACCAAATAAGTAAGGTTATGAAATTTTTGGAAGACCAGATCCTGACCAAGGGAGAATTTCATAGGGTAAAAATTAAATAATTAAAAGATTCAAAAAGAAGATTATATCTTGGAGTTTACTATAAAAAGGGAAAGTTTACCACAACTCTTTAAGAACATTAGGTCTTGAAAAAGGTGATTGATCATCCCTTGACCAGATCATGTGTGTCTTTTGGAAATTATGATACTACTTATATTTTCAATTTTCTTTTATTTTTGTTCAGGTAATGATTTATTAATCCCTTTTCACTTATTCTACCCTTCATATAGAGGGATAAACTCTAAGAGACCAGGGAAATAAAGGCTATTTTTTTTGTAACTCTTGAGTTCATGTGCTTCATGGAATAATAATCACATTCTCTTATATTAAGCTAGTTTCAATATTTCAATACCAATTTCTATTGTCAAGTGAGATTGTATTTGGTTTTCAATTATGTATATTGATTATTAAATTGGTCAATTATCTATTTCTACCTCTACCCAATCTTGGTATTTATATAATGAATCATACTAGAGTTAGGTGATGAAGTTATCTGTAATTGTCAACATGTTTAAAATTATTCTTGGGAACTATTAGATATTTAGTAATTAAAAGATCCAATTGGGAATTGCCTAAGTAAACTAGGAGGTTACACTATAAAACATTCAAACTTAATAAAGAGGGTGGACCAAGATGAGATATCAATTAGTGATATTATCACTATTACCATTAGGTCGGTAGAGATAAATGAAGTGATTATGCACTCTCTATCTTACAATCTTAGCAAAATAAGAGTGAATAAATTAGAAACTAGGATAAAATTGAAATTAGTTAGTCCAACCTTGAACTATTAAAATAATCATCAAAGTTTTTTTCAAATAACTATTTCATTACCTTATTATTTTAAAATAAAAATAATATCAACCCCCCACTTTTCTCTATCCAAAAAGTGGCATTATATTTTTAGAGAACTAATCTATGGAGACCACCCAATGTTTCCACTAATACTACATCTTAACCTAGGTGTAATTTATTTTTCCACGCATTATGATAGGAACTTACCATAACTTGGCACCATTTTTGGGGATGCATTTCTAACAATATAAACCAAAATTTCTATAACTAGGACTTCTAAAATAAACCACAACCCCCTAGATCCTGAAATTTAATTAACCTTTTTGACTAGAATTAGAAACATTAATTTACACACTAATTTTAAAAAAAATCTTAAGGAACCTAGTGAACCTCAAAGTGTTTAGTCTAAGATTTCCATAATGGATAATAAACCCAACCAAACCCGATGGTATTTATGTCCACATCAATTTGTTAATCTGAAAAATCAAATTGTAATGCCTGATCTTCCAAATCGATTTGAACATAATAATAAATTAGTTCACCTACTTCCTAAATTCCATGGCTTCAAAGGAGATGACCCAATTAGACATATGAAGGGGTTCACCCATATTTTCTTCACCTTAAAAACTGAAGGGAATAGATAAAGAAGAATTCATGTGGAGGGAATTCACCTTATAACTTGAAGGAGAATCCAAAGAGAGGTTTTATAGCTTGAAACTAGGAGAGATTGAATACTGGGTTGACCTATACACATAGTTTCTTTATATATTCATTTTAGCCTCAATAAGAAAAATAATATGAAAGGAGTTTTACACCATCAGAAAAGATTTAGGAGAATCTCTTTATGAGTATTGATAGAGATTCAAAAATCTATATGATAGATTCCCACATCAAGAAATATTAGAGCATCATATCCTAATTTTATTTCACCAAGGTATTATATAAAATAGTAGAAACATTTTGGATACCTCATTTTGAGGATCTTTGATAGAAAAGTCACTATAAGAAGGCATGGGACTGATTGAGAATATTGCATATAACTCACTTAAGTTTGGCATAAGAGGTACTAGCATAAGAGGTATACATGAGGTAATAACTTCTACTCTATCACCCTTATTAGAAACAGAAAATGACGTTTGAAATATTCTAGTGTGATATATGGATCTGAAACATGTCAACCAACAATTAATGCCAACTATGGTATGTGGTTTATGCTCATTACCTAGTCATTTCACTAACCTGTGTGATGAATTACAGGGCATGAAAAGTTTCACAACAACCTTTCATTAAATTAAACTAAAAGAAACAAATTATAGAGCGAGATTAACTACATTTAGTATGTATTTGGAAATCAGTAGAGTAATACTACCAATAACAAAACCAACAATTTCAGTAACCTCCACCATTTTATAGTCATATAAGTATTCCTATAACTAACCACCATAACATCCAACCATTTATAGTATATGAGGAATTATAAATACCCCACCACTATTTCAAAACCTCATGCGGAACAATAGTAAGGTTTATAGATGGATGACCTAAGGAATGAAATTAAAGAGTTAAGATAAATAATGAAAACAATGGATAAAAATCAAGGAAAACTGCCAACCCAAATATTGCCTAAACCAAAGGATAATTTTAGTATGATAACAAAAAAAGGTGGACAAGTGATACCACCATGATACACATATGATCATTATCCAATTTAATCTAAACTAAAGATGAATAAAACTAGGAATTTTATAAATTTTGGGTAGAATTCAATAAAATAGCCCTAAGAAAAAAATAGAGGAAAAATAGAGGGATGGACCAAGGAAAATATGATAATAAAAACCACTCCAAAGGTAAAAAAGGGAGATGAAATATTTTAACCTGCTATTTCCATCAATAATTATACAATCAAATAAAATTCAAAAGAAAGTTCTTCAAAGATAAATTTTAGAAACTTTTCTGAAAGTGGAGATAAATATTACCGTTCTTGAAGCCCTAAAAAAGATTCCCAAGTATGATAAAATCTTGAAGTAAATTTTCACCAAAAAGGGGAGTATTAAAGGTAATGGGAGGATCAACTTAGGAATAAGTGTCTCAACATTGATCACACCCCTGTTATGCACCAAATGTCAATATCTAGAGACATTTTATATTCCCTTCAGCATTGAATATTTAACTTTTTTAGATACTTATATGTGATCTAAAATCTTCTCTTAATTTATTACCTCAACCAGTATTTACTTCTTTATTTATGGGATATTTTAATCCCACAAGAGTGGTGGTACAACTCAAAAATAGATCCATTTTTTTCCAGTAGGAGTTTTTGAATATGTTTTATTTGTAGTTCAAGGCCTTATATTTTTATCTGATATATATGTGCTCAAAATTGAAGATATAGCACCATTCCACCCTCCCATTATTTTGGGATGACATTTTCTAATGAAATCCAAGACTATCATCAATGTTCAGGGAGGAACACTCCTAATTGAGTTTGGAGACAACACCATCTAATTTAATATTTTGGACTATATGAGGAATATTTTAGATGGAAATTCAATTTATACTCTATCCCACCATGAATATTCTGAACTATATGAATATTCAGGTATTTTATATTAATTTTATGCCTTTGGAAAAATATTTTTTGATCTAAAATATCATGGAAGACGATGTTGTCCATAATTCTTGAAATTCTATTTTCAGATTGAAATAAGAGGTAAATTCAAAATTTTTTACTATATCTGATTGTTTTTAATGAGTAATAAGTTGATATATTTACTTATGTGCAATAATTTCAATAATTATGAGTGGGGAACCAAAATTTAATTTCATATCTTATACAACCCCCAAATATAGAATTCAATCCTCTTACAATAAAATTAAAATATTTATACCTCATGGATGAAGAGAAATTACCATTGATAACTGCTAATAATATTCCTACACACCAAGAACACACTCTTATTTAAAATTTGATAAATAATGTACAAGAAATAGGACGGTTATTAGGTGACATCCCATGAATAAATTCAAATATTTTCTCACATAGAATTATTCTTGAGAGAGATTCCAAACCTATTAGTCATCCCCAAAGGAAGAAGATCCCACATTGATAGAGATAGTGAATAAAGAAATATAGAATCTATTAGAATTAGGGATTATCTATCCAATTTTAGATTCATAATGGGCCAGAAACATCCATAAAGTTCACAAAAAAATGTCCTAACCATTGTAAGGAATGAAAAAAATAAATTAATCCTTCCAAGAATTAAGAACAATTTGAGAGTATTTATAGACTATGGAAAGTTAAATCAGGTCACCCATATAGATCATTTCTCCATCCCCTTCATTATTTGGAAGTTAGAGATATTGGTAATGATAACTAATTATTACTTCTTGGATATGTTTTCTAGTTATTTTCAAGTGATCATTACTCTAGAGGACTAAGATAAGACCACATTTACATGTCCCTTTGGAACCATTGCTTATAATAGGATACTATTTGGATAATTTAATGATCTAGGTAAATTTTATTGGTTCATGTTAAGTATATTTTTTAATTACATTAATGATTTCTTAGAGGTATTCTTGGATGATTTCATAGTTTTTGGAAATTAGTTTTACCATTTTTTGAAAAATATGGGAAATGTTTTAAAAAAATTCATTGAAAAGATTCTTGTTTTGAAATTTGAAAAGTGTTATTTCATGGTATAGAGAGGACTATTCCTTTTGAATATAATTTCAAAAAAGGCATTGAAGTGGGTAAATAAAAAATTTATGTGATAAATTCATTTCCTTTCCCAACTTGTGAAAAATATGTTAGAATATTTTTAGGACAATCAAGATTTTATAGGAGGTTTATCAAGGATTTCAATAATATTGATCTCCCTTTGATATATTACCTTTTAATGTTTATAATTTTGATTCTAATGATTAATGTAGGGAAAAATTTTATGATTTCCAGAGAATATTAATAACCCACCAGTAATACAACCACTAAATTAGGAACAACCGCTGAAGTAAATTTGTGATTCTTCCAACCAAGAATTTGGAGAAATAATTTATAAAAGGATTTAGGGAAGACCACATGTAATTTAATTTGATTCAAAAATCTTAGATACTACCCAATTTGACTAAACAACCACCAAGAATGAGTTTCTAGTAGTTTTATTTTATTTTAAATGATTCAAATCATATTTTCTTGGAGCTAATGATTTTGTTTCTTTGACCATGAAACCCTTAGATATTTGATGAAGAAGGTATATGCCAATACCCGGATTGTGATATGGATTATGATACTTCATGAGATCAACTTGGAAATAAAATATGACAAGGGATATTATAACCAAGTGTCTGATCACTTGAGTAAACTTCCCAACATTTTAAAAGTGGAGATTTCAGCCCACAAACTTGTAATAGACATCATTCTAGGGGCAAATATCTACTTGGTTTAATGTGAAGTTCCATGTTATGGAGACATGGTAAATTATTTAGCAATGTTTCTGGTACCATCTCATCTAAATACCCACCAAATACAAAAAACTAAAATTTGAATCCAAATTTTATATTCAGGAAGATCCATATCTTTATAAAATATCCAATCATCAAATGATAAGATATGATAGAATGGAAGTGAAACTAAATCTATTTTTGAGTTTTTTAACACCCAGTCATATATAGTCCACTTTGGAACCCAAATTATAATAAGGAAGGTTTTATAATATGGAATTTAGTGGCCCAATTTTTTCCATGATGAACATGATTTTTTAAAAAATGTCAACAATGTTAGTTTTTTAGAAATATTTCAAAAAGACAAGAAATTACAGAAAACCACTTGTTTTTTTGTGATTTTTTTTAGTATAGGGAATATATTTTTTGGGATATTTTTCTACATAGGTTGTAAATTACCACATCTTTATTATTGTGTATTATGTTTCAAAATAGGTGGAATCTAAAACTGCAAAAACTAATGATTCTAATATGGGTTGAGATTTTGTTAGAGAAAATATATTTTATAATTTTGGAGTGACTAGATCCATCATCGGTGATGAAGGGAATAATTTTTGAAATAGTATAATTAGGGATTTATTGAGAAATCATGGAGTTCATCATAATACATCAACACCATATCATCCATAGACCAATGACCAAGATAAAATATCCAACAAGGTGATCAAGGGAAATTTAGAGAAGATTGTAAAAATAAATAAGAAGGAATGGATACAAGGTTATAAGAAACCATATGGGATTATAGGAATTCCTATAATACCCCACAGGAATAATCCCATATAGATTTATTTATGTAAAAAGTGATCACCTACTTATAGAATTAAAACACAAAGACTATTAGGCTATTAGAGATATGAATTTGGACATAAATAAAGCTAGAAAAGAGACAAGGCTATAGTTAAAAGATATATAAGAAATTATAAGAGAGGGTATTTAGAATTATAGAATTTATAATGAGAAAAAATGGGGGATCCTGAAAATCTAGTCTAATATAAATAATTTCATCCAAGAGACACAGTTCTGTTATACAACTCAAGATTCAAGATAATTTCAGATAAACATTATTATAGATGGGAAGGTCCATTTAAGGTTAATAATGTCTATGATTTTGTTCTTTTGTAGATTATAAATAAATTAGAGAAGGAACTATTCACAATTAATGGGCATATAATGAATAAATTCTCTGAGAACATCCCATAAGATCCAATGGAGGATATCAAACTCTTCCATCCTATTTATCACTAAATATTATTAGGTTGTACCTATACTTGATTCTTATAATTATATATGATTTTAATTAAAATATTATTACATGTTAAATATTTTATAATGTATTAAGTAAAAAATTTCATTTAATTATATTGGGGTGAACCATTTAGTTTAATACTTTTCAAAGATTTATTATTTTTTCATTTTTAATCATGTTTCAAAGTTTTTTATATGTTTATCTTTTAGTTTTAGTAATTTTTTGAAACCCATGAACTTAAGTAGAATAACCTTATAAAATTTAAATCTGTTCCAATGTTTAGAAAATTATTTGAAACATTTAATAACCTTAAATTAATGGTGAAATAAACTTATTTTCAAATTCTAAGTGATGGAAATTCATGAAAACTCACTATTTTTTGAATATTTTCCCATGAACTATTATCATTTATTTTGAATAACTTGCCTGAGATTATTTTAAACAAATTTTTACATGTTCTCTATAATTCCATTTTTTGAAGAGAACCAATACATGCTTTAATATCTATAAATTTTTCAGTAATATAGTAACAACCTTAGAGAAATAAAGGACCTTGTGCTAAAAACGATTGAGGTAATATTTGAATTTAAGACTCTTTTTAATGAATATATTTTCAATACCACCTTGAAATTTAATCCTTCTATACCTTATTAACCATGAATTAATTTTTTATACAGTCAAATTATAATCTAAATAACCCTTAATACCTTTCTTTAGAAGCTTTTACATGATATAAGATAAATTCAAGTTTGGGGGAGGGGACAAAAGGATCCAGGAAAATTTTTCTGCTAGAATCTATTTTAATTTAATGATAAAGTTTCTAAAAATTATGAGATTCTATTTTGGGGAAAAATCATGATGTTGATGATGTAAAAATGTTCTTGATTTCATATAAGGTTTTCCATGAACGACCCCCACTATTTTGAAGTGATAATGTCCCTCTATTTGCCTCAAAAATCTAATTCTAAAGAGAAATTATAGATCTAAAACATATAAAATAATGTCACTAAGAAATAGAAAAAGAGGTATGAAAAATTTTATGATGATCAATTTTAAAGGGGATAGAGTTCCCATGAATCTAAGATAATTTTGGAGGCAAGTTGGAGTTGATTTTTTTGGAAAATTATGGAGATTGTGAATTTTTTCTTAGAGAAGTTGTTTGGGGAAAATGTATTAAAGTTGTAACAGTTATAAATAGGCCCTAGAAACATAATAATTAAGGAAAATACTTAACACTTTGGGGATATGTATAACTTACACCGAAATAATGAAAATTCAATGTACTTCTCTATTTTATAGAGTAGAATAAAAAATTTTTAACCCACTGAAGGATACAGAGAAAGAGAATGTTAATAATACTAAAATAAAAAATGTGTGTGATTTATATTTTTAAAATTAATATAATATAATTTGAGTTAGTTTAAGAGGAAGTTTAGGGGGAATCAATCCTTATCAGAAATTGAAAATCATTCATTGAGCTTTGACTTAGAGCCATGACTCCTCATTCAGCATCAACAGTTTAACATTCAAATCCAACCAAAATTAATCCAAGGAAAAAAATGATTAATAATGAATGATATGAAAAATTAATTGAATTATTGGTTGGATATTAATAAATTAATCTATAATATGGTGAAAATTTTATGAAATTGCAATGATAAAAACCTTTCTTGAAAATCAGACTTTAGTGAGGACTAAAATAATTCTTATAAGTTATGTATAAGTGTGTATGATAGGATAAAAAATTTGGAAATTAATTTAATGGAATTAATAAATAAAATGGAATCAATATACTTAAAGAGGCATGATAAGAATGAGGACCATGGTGTGGAAATATGTAATTTACATTGTCTGGGTATTGGAATTTTTCTTTGGTAATATTTTTTAAATTCACTTGTCTAGAGTCCAAGGTTTAAGTGTGCGGGAATTGATAGAGAAAGTTCCTTCGTATATTTCATTGAGTGTTTTAATGATTTTAATACCCAAATTTTATCATTTAATAGGTAATTTTCACATATTTATCATACAGTATTACTTTCTATTGAATTATGAAAATGTCTAAAAAGTTGGGTTTTAAATATTTGATTTAATCTTTGGAATTATTTGAATAGTTCCAACCCTTAATCCTAAATTTTTTGATGATTTTTTCAGGTATATGAGTTTAATATGATGAAATCAAAGAAGTTATGTGTTAATATATGAATTATTTAATTTATATATTAGAATATACAAAATGTCAATGGAACATCCTATGTACAAATCAATGCAATGCCGCGTGCACATCATTAAGCCTGCTTATGCATGCACATAGATTAATAATCATTAATGAGGGGATAATTAGGGTTCATTTTTCACTTGTATATGAATAAATGAATTCCCAAAAAATACTGCATAACCATCATTCATAGACTATTAAATCTTTAATCTAATGTTGCATAACCACGATAGAGCAATTCATAATCGTCAACCATCATTCATAGTCTACATAAGCATCAGAATAATCTTGGAAATATCTGTATAATCACATGAAACCCCTTTATATGAATTATTGATACTATGTAAACATCATTCCATGTATATGATCTATCAACCATATAAATATAAACCATAAGAAGAGATCCATCGATCATGATAAAAATTCTAAAAAGTCCCTGATTGACTGAACAATCAGGCCAGTCAACCACATGTTCATAAAGATCAATTACATGGTTATCCCAACAACTGAATTTAAAAATGTACAACTGTTTATCTATCATGCGATTTTATACCTTCCATATAGTCACTTGTTTTCTAGGTAGTCACTTGAACCACATGGTTGATCCACTGAGTTGAACCTCGTGATGGATGAAAGAATTTTCCAAAAATAAACTTATAAAGGTAAAGTGAATACTTTAAGTATATTCATATATACTTAAATTCAAAGATTACAGATACCATATAAGTATTCATACAACAAATATGAATTTTCCATATGGATCTAAACATGAAAAAATGGATCATTTAACACCTAAGAAGGAAGAATATATATTTTGTGTAAGACCAGATCATTGAAAAGGGATAGTTTGAGGGGGGAGGAAAGAATTAAAATATTCAAAATGGATAAGATATTTTTGGTTTGACCAGATGAAATGGGAAATAGGGTACATATATTTATGAAAATAATGAGGCTCCAATAAATAGGATCGATCGACCCTGGACCTACTAGTGTGTGACTATTGAAAATTTCACGACTACTTTTATTTTTCATTTAATATTAGTTTGTTTTGGGAATGATTTATTCTTCACTTTTCACGTCTACTTAAATTTTATTAGAGGGGTAAAATCCAAGTGATTAAGGAAGGTAAGTCTAATCATTTTTATAATTTTGAGTTCTTGTGATTTATTGAATAAAAATTTCTCTCTTATGTTAAAGTGGTTTCAATGTGCTAATAATATTTTTTTATTATAAAGTGTGATTATATTTGGTTTTTAATTCAATCTATTTATTATTTCCCTTTTCAATGATATTTATATCCCTTTACAAATTCATGGTCTGTATAATATGGAACATGCTAGAGATAGGTGGTTAAGTGTTTGATGATCATCAATACATGTGAAAGTGGTAGTAAGAACTCTTGGATATTTAATAATAACAATATTTGATAGGGAATTACCTAATTAAACTAGGAGGGTATACTATAACACTAGAAAACTTACAAAGGATGGTAGACCAAAATAAGACATCAGTTAGGGATATTATCACCATCATTATTAGGTCAACGAAGAGAGAGGAAGGGATTGTTTATTCTCTCTCATACTAGCTTAGTAGAAGAAGAGTGGATAGCATAGAAACTAGAATAAAATTAATATAGGTTAATAAAACACTAAAATGATCACTTTCTAATCATATTTGTTATAAAACCACTATTTTGTTGCATTATTAGCTTTAAAATCTCAAAAATCACAAAAACAAACACCCCCTTTCTCTGATCAACAAGTGACATTATATTTTTAGAGGACTCCTCTCTAGATATAACCTAGGGTTACCACCAATAGTGAATTTTAACCTAGGAATAATTTATTTTGACACAACCCATGATAGGAACATGTAACTATGTCATGAGAGGCCTGTTAGAAGGCCTATTCATGGTTTATTACTTATGGTTGTGGCATAGGGAGCTGAGGGGGTCAGATTCAGTGGACCTTCTATTTAGAGAGCCTTGTAGCCTAGCCCTAGAGATACATTATAGTGTTGGTATAGGAGTATATCAGGGAGAAGGTAAGGATATAGGATTGTAGCTTGTACATCTTAGTTTCTCTGTAGATCACAATGTTTATGGTTTCAGTGTTTTGTTGCGCCATGGAACTCCATTTGTTCCATAACGTGAATCAAAGTATGGATTACACATTGTAGGGAAAAGTCTTTACCTACGGTCTTTCCATGATTTTATAAGATCTAAGAGATTTATATGGAATTGTTTCAAGGGTGGAGTTGAACCAAGGCCTATTGTTTCATAGCACCGTTAGATTCACCATGGTATTATAGAAAAACGTAGTTCCTACAATATGGAATATGGCTTGAGTAATGTGCTTCTATTTTTATAGTATGGGTATAAATTTAGGTGATCGTTAAAATTCCATTATATCTTTCCATAAACCATTGGAAAACTAAAATGTTATTTTGTAAGACCTTTAAGCATATCTTCCTTGGAATTCATTATTGGATTCCGGAGATCATGTATTGATTATCCAAGGTAAATCTTTCCCCTTTATTTTTTGTTTTCACTCTATTCATCATGCGAAGAAATTTGTGGCTGTGGGTTATGATTAGAATGTGTGAGGAAGAAGTAAGTGGTTTAAAATGGATTCTATGATTAGGTTTTTGAAGTTTCACTTGCAGTGATCTCAATCTTGGGATCACCTCCCTTTTGACTTGTTCCTACAAAGTGGATTGTAATGCTCTAATTGAGGTAGGGGATTATAGAACACTATCTTGTTTGTGTAAATTATCGAACTAACATGGTTTTTTATTATTTTGGTGAGTAGTATGGATTGAACTAATAAATTTAGTCCAATATCCTAAATAAATTTATATTTATTGGTAATTCACATGTGTTTTCCTATTTTCATGGTATTTATCTCACACTTAGTGCTTGTTTAGTGCTATTACTAAAAATCAATGATGTTTTTGAGACTTGTGTATTGATTCCATGTTTCATATGTTGAAATAATATTTCATAAAAGACCAATAACTTAAAGGTGGTAATTAATTGGTTATTTAGAAGAAATAAATTGTAATAAAATTATGTAGAAATATAAAAGAATATGGTAGTGTTTGATGTTGGAATTATTGTTTGGTATTATGGTAATTGTTTCTATTGTGGATATTTTTTATAATTTTCATGGGGATGTTTATGATTTTTGTGAAGTGGATCTATTGAATATGTTAATGGTGGAATAGTAGGATATAGTTAAGTTTATAGATTATGAAACAATGTTGTGGTTTCCTTACTATGGTTAGAAAGTGGTAATAAGTAGGTTATTGTGGGCGATGACTTGGCTGGTTGACATGGGGATATTTGGTAGTCTCCTAGTTGCATGCAATATAGCCAGAAATGATGAAATTGATTTGGGGTTGTATGTAATTGAAAAAGATCATGGATAAAAATGAAACATTGATGTTTAAAATAAATGTTTAATGGATGGGAATAATGTGAGTGATATCTAGAGTGGTGTTTCATTAAATATGGAATATAATAGAATAATGAACATAAATTATTTAGCAATTGGTACATATAGAAATGGAATAATGGTGTGTTTAACCGATATTTTCTTGAATGTTTTATGTGGTTTTTTTGAATGGGATATAGGGATATTTGTGCTGTTATAGTTGGTAGGACTGGTGGCATGAGGCAGTGGTAGTGTGATGAAGTTTGTGAGATACAATAGTGTTTTTATATATGATCCTCTTAGTTTGAGATTGTGTATGGATATGATTATAATTTTATTTTCCTTGTGATTTCTATACATGCCCCACATAAGTTATATACCCTTATTGATGCCAAATATACCTTGGGGTCCAGGTATTTTCCCTTAACATCTTAGTTGGTGAGGGAATTATTGGTTGTATACTCCCTCTTCCCCACTCTCCCTTCTAAGTGTAGTATATTATATGATGGTTCGAGGTAGGTATGATAATAAAACCATAGTATTTGGTGTACTGGAATATACTATATGGTATTGGTTTGATGATAGGTACATGATGTACTAACATACCCTATAGGGTATGGATAAGGAGGTACAAGTTCCCTATCATATTCTGTAGGATATTGAGATGTGGATATAGGAAAGGTGCACTAGAAGACCCTATAGGATATCGATGTGATGCAATGTGATGATGTTGATGTGAGGATACATGGTGGGGGTCATGAATAGTATTACGAGGTAACCTGATTGATGTACTTCAGGTTCACAATACCCTACTATGATAAATATGATAAGTATTGATGATATTTGGTGTGAGGAAAAGTATATGGGATGGTATGGTTATGGTATTAGGCACAAGTTGACATATAAGACTTAATGTGTTGCAACATAACTACAAAATGGATTGGGAGGAGTATAATGTGTTTGATGTTGGGGAATGAGAGTAAAAAAATTGTGGGGAAGTGGAGTAGGGTGCCATTTTTTATATATTTTTCTAATATTATGTTATTATACTTGGATGTATCAATTGGTGCATGAGCCTTAGTGAGGCTGGGTGGTAGTTGACTTGTTAGGTGATGGTTTGTTTTAGTACTTTTTCACTATTGTATTAGTATGCTCTTTTCACATTTTCATTAGAGGTATTGAGTATGATCCCATTGAGTATACATATTTTTCTCACTATAATATATATATATATAAACTGTTTTTAGGTTTCTAGGGTGAGTTTGGTGACCATTTTAGACAATACTAGCTTGGAGCATGGGATTGTTTGTGGATTTGTTTCCTAATAATTTATTGTTATTATATCTTAGTATTTTTATTTTTATGCCATATTCATGCATTGTGGGTTTATTTATGATCTTATATTATTAAAATCATGTTGCTGATCAGTTATTTATTTTTACATTCCTTGGTTATATAAGGTAAATACCCCCATTTTCATATTTTATACCCATAGTGTTATTCACCAACCTGAAGCCTATTGAAGTTTGGTCCTAGGGGCCACTCTAATATCCACTTTATGCCCATGAGGGGTTAATATTGAGGGTGGGTCATGACAATTCAAATTTCATTCATTTATTTTGATCATTTAAGTGATGTTTATAGAACTTAAAGATGAAATTTTATTCATTAAAACCACATATCACATTATATTGATGTGAAAGATTTTCTTATAGGTAAAAAAATAATCATAGATTATTGTCCAAAGTTTATATGATAATATGAACTTCTTTCAGGAATTATTAGTGTTGGAAACTTGTTTATAGAACTATAAATACTTTTAAAGGTAGAAAAATTATTTTTATCATTCCATTGAAATCTCATGTTAGTTTAAGGTTATTTTTTTTTCTACATACCAAAAATAAATAAAAAATAATTATCCCAAATGTTTATAACATTTTGATGTCTTTTCTTACTTTTGATCATTTAAGGAACATTTATAGAACTTATAAATTCAATTTTAATCATTTTGGCCACATCACGCTAAGGAAAATGGAATTGAGACTTAATTTTATCCCTTTGTAAATAATTCATGACATTTTCTAAAAATTGTTATCAATTTGTATATCAGGAATCAATTCATAGTGATTTTTAAAACCATCATGAATCATTTAGTAGTCCTTTTTATATCTATTTACACCAATATGAAATAATTAACAACAAACTTTTATTTAAATTTTTTTTTAAAAAAAATTAAAAATTTATTTTTACTTTAAATACAATTTTTTAATTTAAATAATTTTAAATAATTTTAAATATATATATATGTATTCTACTTGTTTTAATATTTTTTTATACATGACAAAATAACATCATAGATATTCACCCAACTTTACACTTCTCACACTCATTTTTTCTCAACTCTATAAGTACTAGTCGTTCCATAAAATACATTTACATGTATTAATATGTTAATACATGTTATTTGACCTACTTATTTTAATATGTTATTTACATTACACAACAACTTCATAAGAGGTCACCCATTCGTACATTACTCTCACCCACTCTTTCTTAACTTATTATGTACTAATTTCTTTCCCAAATGAATTCACATGTAATAATATGCCAATAAATATTTGTTAACCTATTTGAAAAATAAAATACATTATAAAAATAAATAATTAATAAAATAATAAAATCATAATGAATTAATATTTAATAATAATAATAATTTACTAATTTAAAATCAATAAATCATTAAATTCATGAATAAATAGTAATTATTAAATAAATATTTATTAATAGTAAGTAATAATTAATAATTAACAATAAATTAAAAGTTAAAACAACATATAATTAATAATTATAAATAACTAATTATTAATAATTCATCATTAATAATTGAAAATTAATAATTAATAATGGATAATTATTAATCAAGGATTAAAAATTAAAAATTAAAAATCAAAAATTAATATTTTACAATCACTAATTAACAATTAGAAATTAAAAATTAAAAATTGACAATTAATAATTAATCGTTAACAATTAACAATTAGAAATTAACAATAAACAATCCACAATTAATAATTAACAATCAATAATTAACAATTAACTATTAAAAATTAAAAATTAAAAATTAATGATTATAATTATTTAATAATTAATAATAATTATATAATAATTAATAATTAGTAAGTAATAATTATTTTAGATATTAAATAATTAATAAAGAGTAATTTTAAATAATTAATAATTAATAATTAATATTTAACATTCAATTGAAATCTTAAATATTAAAAAATAAAAAATTATAAACATTATATAATTAGTAATTGATTATTAATTATTAATTATTAATTATTAACAAGTAATTAAAATTTAAATTAATTAATTAATAATAATAATTAATTATTATTGAATTTGTGGTGGTCTTTTTAAAAACTATCCCAAAAAATTTTAAAAATAAAATTTCATATTCTGAGACATTTTTTAATAAACCATCATTAATTAATAGTTATTTTTAATACTGCCACTAGAAAAATAAACCAAAACATTTAATCATGGTTTTCCAAACCGTTACTAAATAATCTTTATTTCCTATAGCATTTCATATTATATTGATGTGTGAATTATTCATATAGGTCAAAAATGAATCAAAGATCATTGCGCTAAAATTTCATGATAATTGGAGTTTGTTTCATGATTTATTAACATCATAAGCATGTTTATAGTACTAGAAATATTTTTAACAGTTTGATATGCCTTTGAATATAATCCACCCTAAATATAATGACCTGATCCACTAGGGCCTACCTATCTAGCCGAAGGCTAAACCAACACAACCTTAAGTCTGCCTCCAATTGGCTAGGGGCAAGTGAAAAGCGTCAAGAAGTCATAACATAAATGAGAGGCCATTTTCTAGTGTACCTGTATGCACACACCTAACCATCACCATAAAATAGTGTAGAGGAATAATAAAAGACAATAACATATAGAGTAATACTCGTATGTAATAACCTCTAGGGAATACATTAGACTACAATAGAATACAATCAAAGTATATAGGGAAAAAATACAGGACCAACCAGAAATGAAGTCCCAACCTGACAACAATTGGTGTAAGGAAAAATGAGAGATCCTGGCTCATGATCTCCAAGTCTGAGCACCATATGTGGTCTATGCATCCCAAAATCCCTATGATCTACCAAAATCTTCACCAATATGTCTGTTATCTGCATAAGACATGACATGTGTGGGAAAATCCAATGTAAGGTTGAGTATATACATACCCAGTAGGACAACCAAAAAAACTGAAGGGGTAGAAATAGAATACACAATATAAGTAGTCATCTCAAACCAAATAAAGTTGGAAATAAAACCTAACAACAACTTTATATTCCCATAAAGAAATATATATGAGAGAGAAAGGGGTTTTGAATCTGACAACCCAGCTAAGGACGATGAATCTGCTTGCAGCTCCAAAAGTCCATCATCGATGCCCAACATCTCACGTGTTTTCCTGAAGAAGTCATGAGGAGGACCCGTACCTATCCATTTCTCCAAAAACTAAGTGGTAGAAATATATTATAGAAATATGACCCACACTATAGTATATTAGGTGTATTCTACTTAGTATATTTATAGAGGTTCCATACCATAGTGCGATAGGGGGATTCCACTCAAATTATGGATGACCCATGCCCAAGAATGATACGGGGATACCAATCAAAGTATAGAGAATCCACACTCTATCACGATTGTGGGTGACACTAGGTAGGTATCAGTAGAGGACCCATACCCTCATGAATCAAGGGGGTGCAACTCAGTGAGTAGAGGACCTGCACCCTTGTACATCAAGGGGGTGCCACTTAGAAAGTATAAATAGAGGAACTGTGACTTAGTATGTTAGGGGTATGACTCCCTACACATAGAGTGACCACAACCTATCATGATATGGGGTTCCACTCAGTGGGTAGAGGACCCAAACCCTAGTTCCAAATTGAGGTTCCACTAAAACAAGTGCAAGTAGTATGGGGACACACACCCTAGTATGGGGGGGGGGTTTCAACCCCAAACACCCTATGATGATCATGCCTGATCACTTTCATCACCAAGAATTTTCTAAAGAAGCATCATTCTTGAAACATTCTACATCATATCTCTAAAGACACTATGAAGGATACTATCACATTATACATTAGAAACTGCTTATGATAGGCTACTCAAAAGCCGAAACCCAAGTCCTGATGAAGGAGATATGAAAGGTTAAAGTTTCTCATAGGGGTATAAGACATTTATGGGGTCCAAAATGCATGTGGTCATGCACCAGTGGTTGGCTGTGTTCTCATATGGACATGGCTCATAGGCCATGTCACTATACACATAATTTAAGGGGGGGGGGCACACAATATGTATCAGCCCGTCACAACCCATCCCAAAGGGGTCCATGACGCACTACCCCAATCCCTCCTCTATTAGGCTAGGGGATGGAGACCAGTGCTTAGTAATCATATCAGATGAATGGGGGGAATTATCCTAATGTACCTATAAAAACACACACATCTCAATGCCCATAAAATTTTAAATCTAAAACACTAACAACCATTCTTTAATACATACAAAATACCACCATCAGAGTATGATAACAGGTTTTAGAAAATGAAAGGGGCCAAACACAATACCACCCAAATAAAATAAAAGCAATTCCAAACTATAATGATAGATTATGACTACTATCATGGTAATTTTAGGAAAACACATCAGTCTATCTAGATCTCTAAGCTCCACCCACTCCTAGTCCCTCTAGGACTCCATAAAAACATCGGTCAAATTCATAATACATGACACGTACAGGTAGAGACCTTACATGGGTGAGTATAGCAATACCTATTAGGGAACCCCAAAATCACTAATAATATTGAATAAATTATAATAGTCACCTCATAATAAGGAAATTTCAACGATGTATATAACAATAATATCTATATATACTCATAGTAGACACACAATTTCAAGTAAGATTACAACCATAATGACAACCTAAGATTCCAACTCAAAGGTTCCATATAAAACTAATCTGAGAGAACACATTCCCTGAGTTTGATAGCATTGGTGACATCCATTTGATAGGTCATGATCCTTTTGTCTCTCTATAAGAATTACATGCTAGAAGTATTAAGAGATCAATACACATATGGGGATCACTCCTAAACACATGGGGTATACTAACATGCCAATATGGATTAACCCACTAATTAGGGGATCGATTCCCATGTAGTGTTGGTCATGATGATACCAAGAACCCCACCTTGGGAAATGATGATAATAGATGATATAACTCCAAGACTCATGAAGGAATTCCAAAACTCTATCAAATACTAAATTCCCTTAGAGAGGATAACTATCCTATGAATAAGTCATGACTCCATACTAAACCCTTAGGGAATGGATGAAGTGAATATAACCTACAGAAACTTTTCTAAGATAAATATTTCAAGGGATATGAGAAGTTTTTGAACAAGTACATGACATGTACTGGTAGTACACATTGTTTCCCTTTATCTACTCACCGAAGATCAGGCCTCGATATTCTTGAAAATCATCCATTGAGCCGCAACATTGTCGCACACCAAATATATGAAGAACATGAATCCAAAAATTTCTTCCCCAATCATTCATCTGTCAGAGTTTCTCGATCCCAGGATTGATCTGAACCCAAATTTTCATTATCAATATATAGTGATAAGAAACATGTGTGAAATGATTGATTTCTTGGGTATTTTTCAAAAAAGGTGATTTCCAATGATGAACAAAGAAAGGGGAAGAAAATAAAAAAATAGAAACATGTGAAGGAGACCTTATAAAATGTTCATTTTGGCCTCAATTCATTACTATTATAATGATGAATACATATAGAATAATATAATCACAAATAAATTCCCAATTTTGAGATAATATCTATCTCATTCCTGCAATACTCATGATCCACAAATAAATTTGTTAGTTGCTTGATTCCGATTTGTTTTAGGAATAATAAAACAAATATAATTCCAAATAAAACAATATATTACCTTGAAATGGATTGATTGTTGATAAAGTATGAGTCCATGTCATTTTTTTTGGTGAGATCATCAAATTAAAATGGCGTAATGATCCTCTATCCCGATCTGATCTGATGTAATTAGTAAAGAACATTCTCCTCCAAATATCTCTCTCAATTTTCTGGGTTATGTAGATTACCCAACAAATTATTCATGAAAACATATTTATAGACCATTCTAGGTCATGAATAATAATTTAAATAAAATAAAAAATTATTTTTGTCACTTAAATAATTCATCCGCAATTGTGCTCAACCCAAACATTCAACACCCTCCAAGGATAAGTCACACCATGGATAAAACCTAGTCTATGAACTCAATATATTCCTTAGATTTAAGATCTGATACTCCATTTAATAGTTATTCATCTTTTTTCTGAAAAATAGTGCACACATGATATTTAATATATTTCAAAAATTAATTCTATTCTCATTAGGCCTTAGAATATCACAACTTCTCAATGTCTATCTACAAAAATAATCCATATAATATTATAAAGTAATGTATGTAAAAATTAGATTCATTATGTTCTATTTAACTTGGGTATTTACAACATGAAATGCTAAGTAAAAGATTAAACAAATAGATGTGGTTATTGAGCATGCATCTGGGTTGCCTGCTCCTAGGTACTCTCTTGAAGATTCACATACTTCCATTAGATACAAACTAAAGAATAAATCACCCACAAATGATCCTCTCCTAATGATTTTCGATATCCATGGGGTACTCATTAAAGGTTTCAACATACTTGATGTTCATATCACCCGATTCGAAAACATGTGATAGGTCATGCATATACCTCCTTAGCTGCGACATGTGGAAGATGTCGTTTGCCAGATCTATCTACGACGATAGAGATAATAGTCATGCCACCTTTCCATCTCTAAGTAGTATCTAGAAAGGTTCAATGAATCTTGGAGATAGCTTGCCACCCTAGCCAAATCTCTACAACCCATGTCAATGTTAGACCCTCAAGAACACATGGTCTCCCCACTCAAACCCCAAAGGCCTTCATCATTCGTCCACATAGTACTTGTGATGGCTATGTGCATTCCTCATCTTCTCTTAGATAATTTTTACCTTCTATTTTGTGTCACATTCCCATTGTGGGCCCATAAGTGCTGAATCTCATAGGTCAGAAAAACATAGTGTTGACCTTCAAGGTCGCCTATAAAAGGCCTTTAAGGGTGTCATAACGCTGGTGAAATGGTAGCTATTTTTGTATTAAAACTACACCAATGGTTGGTGATCCCCCCAACTATGGCGAAAGTCTAACATGTAAGCCCACATTATTTTCTCCAAGACCTGAATGGCTCATTCATTCTCTTCATCATTCTTGGGGTGAAAAGCCATGATAAAACACAATCCCTAAGACCTCCTTCAATCCCTTCCATATCCGAGATGTGAAGTGAGTGTCACATTCCAAAAATATCATTAAGGGAACTCCATGGAGTCAGGCTATCTCTTACACATACACTCTTCCCAAGATCTCAACTAAACTCTTATCTCGAATAGCTAGGAAGTGGGTTGACTTGGTGAGTAAGTATACGATGATATAGATGGAATAATGTCCAATTAATCTATGTGTTAAAGCCTTAAAAAAGTATATGAATATATCATACCACTTCCACTTTGGTTCCTCAAGGGGTTTAGCTAAACCCACTAGAGCCTGGTGCCCAACCTTCACTTTCTGACAAGTAAGGCATCAAGAGATAAATTATTGAAACTCCCTTCTTCAAACATGACCAACAAAACTATCGGTGAAGGTCTTAGTACATATTATCTACACATGGATGTACCTATAATCAGGAAGTATGAATCTCTCTTAACACCTCATCAAAACTGGTACCCTCATCCACCCTAAAAAAAGAAGAACATGATCCCATAAAATCTATCAGGAGCATGTCCAGTGGATATCAGATCATGTAGGGTCTCACAGTTAGTATCCCCAACCTATGCCTCCCTAAATTTCTATAAAAGAGGAGGGGTAAAAGCTACCGAATATAGGTAAGTTTCTCTATCCACATCCCCAATGGATAGCTGTAACATGGACAATTGATCCAACATCTCACTCAAACAACTGTAAACAAGATATCATACTGAGAGAAAATACTACCACATTCCCCTTAACAGGAGTATATACAATATCAAATTCATAATCCTGATGTAAATCTATCCATAAAATCTATATCAAGTTAATATCCATATAATATAATGTATACTTTAGACTATTTTAGTTATAATAGATGATAAACTGCTATCCTGTTAGGTAGTGTCACTACATCTTTAGTACTAAGACTATTACTACTAACTTGAGATCATGGGTCACATAGTTTTTTTGATGTCATCTCAAATTTCATGAACCATAAGAAATCACTGCCTACCTCTACATTAGAACACAACCAAGACCAATCCATAATTCATAAAAGAACACTATGTACTCAACACCATCTTATGGTAATCTCAAGAAGAATGTTCTCATCAATATCTGCCTCAAATTATGGAATATTTTTTGGAACCTATATTTCCACATGAAAGCCTTTCCCTTTTGGGTTAAAGCTATCAAGGGATCCTATATTCTATTGAAATTGGGTATAAATCTCTAATAGTATATTTCTAACCCAAGGAAGCTCCGCACCTCCATCATGCTCTTGGGTGTTTCCTAATATAACACTACCCAAATCCTCACTGGGTCCATTGCTACACCATCTAATGTGTTAACATGACCTAGAAATTGGACTTCCTAAATCCATAACTAGAACTTTGAAAGATTCTTGTAACTATGTTGGTCTCATAGTATGTCTAGGTCCAGCCTTAAGTATCTCACATGATCCTCCTCAGATGACTAGTACACTATGGTATCATCAATGAAGTCTACCATAAACGAGTCTAGGAATGGATGAAATGACCATTTATGAGTCTTAAGAACACTCCTAGGATGTTTTTCATGACAAATATAATCACCAAGTACCCATAGTTACCATAACGACATCCAAATTTTTTCATTGGTGTATCCACATCCCGTACTTACAGCTAATGATAGCCTGATTTGAGGTCAATCTCCAATAACCATCATGCCCCTATCAACTAGTCAAAGAGGTAATTGATCCTTGGTAGTGGATAAGTTTTCATCATGGTCACCTGATTTAGGTGACTTTGATCCATAAAAAACCTCAATATCCCATTCTACTTCTTGGAAAATAATACTAGGGTTGTCTAGGGTGAAACATTAGGCCTGATAAATCCTTTTCTCTATTGGTCCCCAAATTGCACCCTCAACTCATGAAGCTCTACAAGAACAAACTGATATGTTGGTAAAGATATATAGGTCATGTTGGGATGTATATGAATTTATAAATATATCTCCTAGCTATGAGGAAAACCTAGAACTTCCTCATAAAAGAAATCCTCATACTCCGCCACCACTACAGGAAACTATAAGATCATATTGTCCACTACACCAAGAGTCATGCTCTCCAATTGATGTGTAATTGGATGAAATATCCTATTCCTAGGCCTATCATTATCCACCAAGGTTTCCTTATCGTCCACCAAGGGAAACCACATCCCACCATAATGAACACACCACATCCTCCGCCTAAAACAATCTATCTAGGAATCAACTATAGATAACTGATTCATACCTAATATGAAATTGAAAGGACTCATCAACACTAATAATATATCCCAAAAGAAACTATCACCTCCAGGAGTCAGGTCACACCATCGGTAGAAGTGTGTGATCGCTGAGTTGCCTCTATTAAGAGTATCTAAGCACAAGGTTCTATCTAAGTGATCAACCAAAATCTATAAGTATCTAACCAGAGCATTTAAAAAAAAGGAGTGGATCACACCTGTATATATTAATAATGAAGATAAAATAGAGAAGAAACAAATTTTACCTCCTATCACCCATGTATCCTTTGGTTCATATGAATTGACCAACTATAGCTTCCCCTTCCCCTGACCAACAGCTTGTTGGGCCTGGTGGTGACCACTTATGGGTGGAGGTGGTAAGAAGTCAAAACAACTACCACTTAAAATTGCCCTACCAACTCCTCTTCCATGTACTCTAACTTTTAGAACAACCTCCTCCTACTACTGCCTCTACCTATGTAGTCCATCCACTATCTGGATATAATCCACACATCGGTTCATACAATCTAATGAAATATATACCCGACCATTAGTGGAGTAGCACCACAAATCTCTAGGATGAAAATATCCATCTGGTGAGCCATGAACTATAGAACCTATGTCCTGGGACCACCTATTGAAACTTATCCCACATTTAGGTCACTATGTCTATCATCATATCCCGACTGCTGAAGTCTATGCTCCTATATACCCACTGACGGTACCAACTATCTACGTCTTCTCAATTAGGAAAATCTTAACTACCAAATAACACTCTGTCACCCTAGTATAGGTTGGAATTAATAAAGGTATCATGCTAGCTGAAATGTATCTGTATATTACTCACTCGAAGGTCTGATCCTAAAATAACTGATCACACACCATATCCATCATGTATTAAGAGAGGTTGGTAAAACATGATGAATACTCAACCATAGTTGTATTGCCATACTGAAGTTATAGAATCTACTGGATACACAAAAAAATCAATATAAGTGGATATAAATAATCCTTAACAAGGCACTTTAACTCTACCCATGAAAGATTCACCTCATCATATGATTGGGTCACAAATCCCCACCACCATCACATAGAGAAATAGAGAAGACTTGCTTCAAACACCACCATCTAATCTGCATGTGTCTAGAAAAGATGAAAGACTCATGCCTCTACATTAATATAATCCTCAGCTACCTATGTGTCTGTTTTACCCCTGAACCTAAGGGGTAGCTGATTTTGAAACTCATGAAGTGTGATCAACCCATTCACTTAATATACTAGTACCACTGGTACAATCTAATTCTCGATAGGTGGTGGTAAGACTGGTGAACCACCTGGAGGTAACACCTCCAAAACAGGTCCCTATATTGAATCCTCATCACTAAGGGGAACATCCTTGTGATACTTCTACTAAATACAAGATGAAAAAACAATGTGGAGGAATCTAGAAATAGACAAGATATACCATAGTCAATGAGTATATTTGGAGAGATTGCTCAATAAGGAAATTGAAACCACAACCCATTCATATATGATGCATGTAATAATGTTTTCCTTATAACCAATGTCTACATTTATTGGGTCAACAAGTTGGTTTTTAGAGTCCTGGTGTATAGATATATTTTCCACCACACTAACACTGGAGTCCCTGTCCTTATAGATGAAGATGAAACACTTAACAATATTTCCCCAAAAAAATCTAACTGACTCTAGTTCTATGGTTTAACTGATCTACCTATAATACCACACTATCATGACCTATCCCAATGCGTCCCATACTACGACTACCCCAAGCTTTCCTCCAATATGATAGGGACTGGTGAAAAATGCTAAGTAGGAATATCAAACACATGGGAGGACTTATCCCAATGTACCTATACACATAAACACAACACTAATCCCATAAATATTGACATGTAAAAAAATTGATAAACATGCATAAATACACCTAAAATCTCACCATTAGAGTATGAAAATAAGTATTGGAAAGAGAAAGGGGCCAAATAAAATCCCACCAAAATAAACTAATAACATGTATAATCTAAAATGATAGAATAAGACCACTATCCTGATAACCACAAGAACAAACCTTGGTCTATTTGGATCACAAAGCTCCACCAGGTCCTAGTCCCTCTAGGACTTCGTCAAAAGGTTGGTCATCTACATAAGGCATGAAATTTGTGGGAATAGACCATGTATGAGTGAGTATAATAATACCTAGTAGGTAACCTTGAAATTACTAATCATACAACATCAAGAATAATATCCATCTCATCATAGGAATATTTCAATAGACTATATGACAATAATATCCAGATATAGTCATATTTGACACATAGTTTCTAGTAACATCACAACTGTAATTCCTGCCTAGGATTCCTCCATGAAGGTCATATATTATAGTATTATGGGAGAACACACTCCATGAATATGATAACCCTGATAATTTGCATCCAAGATTCCATTCTCATCAGGTCTCTCCATAAGAATTACATGCTGGAAGTTTGAAGAGATCAATACACAAATGGGGATCACTCCTAGAGACACAGGGTATACAAACAACCCAATATGGATTAAGCTTCTAAGTAGGGTATCAACACCAACATAGTGTTGGTCATGATGATACTAAGAACCACACCTATGTAAATGATTATGATATATTATCTCACTTAGATCCCCATGAATGGAGTCCACAACTCTATATAAGACTGAAGTTCCTCAGAGGGGATCACTATCCTATGCATAGGACATGACTCCATACTAAACCCTTAGGGAATAGATCAAAGTAAAATATCCTAAAAATTTCAAGTTAAATATGAAAATGTCTACAATAAGTTTTTCAATAAGTAAAAAGAGTTTACTGAAAGTAAACAACAATTTCAGTTGCCACTAGGATATACCCATGTATCACAACCCGTGCCTGTGTTCGTTCCCGAGTTAAAAAATATGTGTCCCTATGTACTTCTGACCATGTCTATGTATGGTTGGCCATGTTCATATTTGGATAGCCATATCTATGTTTATGTACCTCCCTAGGAACATAATGATCCTCTAGATAAGGGTCACATGCCTTGTGACAAGGGTCACACGCCATGTGATACTTTACTCCATATGAAACCCTAGATCTATAGCCAGGTCTCCATACATGGAGTGTATTCATTTATTTCACACAATGTAGTGAATAATTTTAAAAAACTTATAGGTTATTCATCCATGTATGCCTGTGTCACCATTTCCTTTGGTTCCACCCCTAATTTCACCTAGGGATCATGAATTTGGTCGGACCGAGCCTCTCTATTGTCTGCTCCCTAGAGATCATTATTTGATCTTCTAAAAAATCATCCATCGAGCCATATTTTCCTTTCCCATAGAATATATGAAGAAAGAGAATCCCAAAATCCATCCTTGATTGATCATCCATCGTATCTACTTGATCCCATCATCGATCCAAACCCATATTTGTGGTATCATTCTATTGCACCAATAAATGGGTTTGCAATGATTGATTTCTTAGGTATTAAGTGAACCATGGGCCAAGGGGATTGCCCGTGATGAATGAATAATAGAGGAAGAAAATTAAAAATCAAAAATGTGAGGAACGGAAAACATCAAATTTTCATGTTGGCCTCTATTCATTTTAGTTATAATGAAGAATAAAGATAGAACAATATAATCATAAATAAATCCCTATTTCTTGGATAATATCTACACCATACCAACAATATATAGGATCTACAAATAAATTCACTAGTTAATTGATTTAAGTTCATTTTAGAAATAATAAAACATGGATAATTTAAAATAAAACAAAATAATACCTCAATATGGATCGATCAATGATAAATAATGAATCTGCATCATTGTCATTAGAAAGATCCTCAAATTCTGATGGTGCAACTATCCTTAATCCCAATCTGATCTGATGTCATTATCCAAGAACATTATCCTACAATGATCTCTCTAAATTTGTAGTGTTATGTGTATAACCTTGAAAATGAGTCATAATAGTGTATTTATAGACCATTCTAGGTCTTTATGAATAAATGGAAGAAATATATAATTAATTTTATTCATTTAAATTATCAGCCTGTAACTATGCTAATCCCAAACATCCGACGTACTCTATAGTTAAGTCACACCTAGGGTAAAACCCATCATCTAAAATCAATGATGACATAATATTTATAATTTTAGGCTTTCTTAATAGTTATTCAACTTTTTCAAGAAAAATATACACATGTGATATTTAATATATTTAATATATCACAAAAAATAATTTTGGGATCACCGGGCCTCAGAATCACATACCGTCTTAGTGTTTTCAACTGAAAAATAATCCTTATAATATTCCAAAGTGATACATGAAAAAATAAAAGTCATTACATATCCATATGATCCCTTCCCATATTCTCATAATCATCCCCATGTTCATCGGGCTGTTTCTGTGTTCTTGGTCCTGTACCTGGCCATGTATAGTTACCAGCCTACGTCCATGTACTCCCAAAGTACATGTATTTTCCTCCAAACTGGGGCCATGGACATGTGTATCTAGAATATAGATTGGCCACCTGGGTAGGGTCACATAGTGTATAGTCCTATCCACATACTGTATGTGATCCTTATCATCCTTGAAACACTAGCCACCATAGTTGGGTGGGGAAACATGGCATGTGTTATTGGACAACACACCATGTAGTCAGGTTTTCCACTGAAACATTAGTTCTTCATGAAGATCCTTGATTGACCACTTAAACCATGAATTATTGACTATTTTCCACTCAAAACATTCTATAATCAAAGGTAACAATGCCAACCAAGGATTTACCAACCTATGATGGTTGAAAATCAGAATATAGCCACCCGCATGATTCCCATAGCACCACCCGATGTGTTTCCTATTGACATACATAGCAACTCAAGATCTAGGATCCATAGAGGCCTCATCACCACTTAGTATCTAGGAGAAGACCCACTACATTTTTTTCATCTTGATCCACCTCAATCTGATCATCATTCATCATTTGATGTCGATCCGCCAATGATAAACATTATATGATCCTCTATAATATCCCAAAGTTATATGTATAACCCTAGGGAATTTCCAAAATAGGATATTTCATGATGAAATTAGGTTATAGAAATTTAAATAAAATAAATAAATAAATAAATTTATTTTAATTAAATGCTCCGCCAATGAATGCCTTATCTGTACGTCTGGCGCCAACCATCTTTAAGGAATGACTAATATAAACCCTAAATTCTAGACATAACTCTGGCTCTAGATTTAGGATCCAAGATGCTATTTGGGATATATTCCATTATTTATGAAAAACTATGGATGTGTGATATTAATATATTTAATATTTTTATAATATCAATTCTGGGCTCACCAGGCCTTGGAATCATGCACCGTCTTAGTGCCTAACTCTAAAAAAATTCATTAATATATTTAAAAGTATTTCAAGGAAAAATTTTATTCACTACATTATTACCCCCTTCAATTATTTTAAACCTTTAAAATAAGAAGCTAAACAAAAATGTAGGGATAATGAGCCCGCAAATGACCCTCACACTCCCATGTTCTCTCTTTCACGCTCCCATACCACCACTGGACATGAACCAAGAGTATGTTCAATCCTCATAATATCCTCTCCTATTTATCCTCATTCACCACCATGTACCTTGTGAAGTTGGAAGGATCCTCGATGTCCAGATATCCCTAGTAAAATAATTGTGTATGATCATGCACATATCTCATTAGCTACGACAAAAGGAATACCTCAGGAACCCAGTCTAACTATAGGGTTAAAGATTAGAAATAAGAAACCTTTCCAGCCATCTACAAGATATTGAATGGATCGATGAACCTATAGGATATATTTACTCCCTATAAAACCTCAAAACTTATTGTGGGGAGAATCACTGGAAAACATGGTGTTTCTAATCAAACTCCAAGGGCCTATGTTGATAATATGTGCAAGATTTATATCATATTTGGGTTATACTCATTAATTTATGGATCACCTAAGACATATCTGTCATTTCTTGAACAATCTATAGCCCAACGAGATAAGTATTTCCAATCTCAGTTTAGCATAAGGGTGACCTGTAAGTTCTCCTATAGAGGTACTCGAAAGATTCCATGATGACTGTAGAGTGATAACTATTATTATAAACAAATTCTACCGAAGGAAATTGATCTTTCTAGATCCAGATGAATTAAAAAATAAAATCCCTCGATATATCCTCTAACACTTGGATAGTCCATTCAGTGTTTCCATTTTTATGAGGTAAAATGGCGTACTCATTCGCAACTGGGTCCCGAATGCCTCCTACATGACTCTCCACAACCATGATGTAAAATGTGAATCATGATCCAAGACATTAATTGAGGGTACCCAATGGAGATGGAATATATCCTATATATACAACTTCCCCAAACTCACCACTAAACATTTTTCCTTGATCGTAAGGAAGTGTGATGACATGTAAGTTGGTCAAATATCTACCAAATGGTATCATGGCCTCATGCTATCCACAGAATCCCATAACTAAATTCCATCGATACAACATCCCATTTCTACTTTTGTATGTCAAGAGGTTGTGTAAAACCTTCCATAACTAGGTCGTCAACCTTCACCTGTTGATAGGTGAGACATCATGAGATGAAATTTTCCATGATCCGCCTCATAACAGACCACCAAAACCACCACTAAAGGTATATGTACATATTTTCCACTCCAATATGTAAAAAAAAGTTTTTGTGTGAAATCCCCTCATCACCTCCTCTCGCATCACAAACAGAACCATTATTCATCCTTGAAAAAGGAGGATTTGATCCCCTCCTTCAGGAAATCCATCTAGTGAATCCCTTAAGTATATCTATTTATAAGAACCTCAAAGTCAATGTCTCTGAACTAAGACTTCCTCATACATAGAATAAGAGGAGGATTCAATACCATTGATTGAAGGTAAGTTGTACCCTTCTCCTCCATCAGGTTGAGATGCAAATAATCCGACTACTTAAATGTGTCCTACACCAGGCATGAATGAGAGTTCCTATAAAGGGAATATTCCACCACAGTGGCCTTCCTAGGAGTATAAACTATCTCGAAGTCATAGTCCTAAAATAACTACAACGATTGTCTCTATCTCAAGTTCAGATATATCTATGAAAATACATAACTAAGACTCTAATGGTATGAGTAAACAACAAAGTGATCTTCCAGAAGATAGGGCCTCCACATTTTCAGAGTGAAGACTACCTCTACCAACTCCATATTGTGAGTTTTGTAGTTCTACTCACGGTGCATCAACTAAATCAACCCATACGAGATCACTTCCTTGCTATTAATCAATAAAAACCAAGACCAAATCTAGAGGCATCACAATAATCTATGTACTCTACAACCTCCTCCACTAGTCTCAACATTGGATCATTGGTAAAACCTAGCCCTAATTTCTTGATGGTTTTCTGACACTACTCTGTTCAGGTAAATTAATTCCCTTTCTATATTAGGGTGGTAAAAGGGTCTATGATAGTAGATAATTATTCCATTATAATACTTTAGTACCACACCATGAAAATAAAACTCCGCACCTCTAACACACTTTTGGGTGGCTCCCAAGCTGGCACTAAATCAATCTTCACTGGGTCATAACTAATCAATGATTGGAAATGGAATTCACTAGAAATTGAGCCTTGTATGTACATAATTATAAAATTAAGAGATTAACATAAATATGGTTCTCTCTATAACACCCTGATATTTTTATGAAATAAAATTTTATATAATTTTATTACTTAGATAGATTTTGTTGCACACAACAAGTCTAGACAAACCGTGAAGTATTATTAAAATATTATAAGTAAGTTATAAACAAGACATTAAATTGGTAGGAATGAATAGGAATAACTAAATTATGAAATAAATATAAATTTTAAACTTAATAATAATTTATTTTTAATTTATTATAAAATGATGACACCGTTTTTAGTAGTCATTTTATTCTTCAAAAATACCATTTCTTCAAAATTGAGTTCTTCTTAATTTTATGTGTGAATATTAATTTATATAAGTTATAGAAAATTTATTTGAAAAAATTAATTTAATTTTTGAATTCATCATGTCAAAATTATCTTAACATGATTTTTTGAGAATTTTTTGAAAACATTTGTTTTTCAAAGAATAGGGAAAAATACTGTTTTTATTGAAAACTGTATTTTCTTTTGATGTTTTTAATAGGTAATTTTTTTTGGATTAATTTTAAATTTTAATTAGTATATTTTTATTTAAAATAATCCAATTATGGAGTTTAAGTGGATTTTATTCTTGAATTTAGTATAAAATATTTTTATATTTAAATAGGATTTTTTTTTGAAAAAAAACCATTTTTCGTTGTGTTATACTGATTTTATTTTAAATTAAGTTCTGAAAAATAAATGTTTTGATTTTTTAAAAATTTATCCTGTATTTTTATTAATTGGGTTCAAATTTAGTAAAAATTAAACTTTTTATTTGGCTCATATGGATAGTGAATTTGGTAAGTTTTATTACCACATTAAAGGGTAAATTAGGTAATTTAGATTAAAAATAAAATTATATGAACTAATAAATCACCAAAAAACTTAACTAAATATTATTTTATAAATTTAATTCGACCCTTAACACCTAATGTTTTAAATTGTGTTGTTTAAGGGACACTTATCCTTGAAAATTACTTATATATTTATTCAATCAAAGAAAGTCAAAATATATCACATTCTTTGTCTTAAATATCTCTTATGTGTACACATGGAATCAAAAGTAGTTTATGACTAAATAAAAGTATAAATTTTGAACTTAATAAAATTATTCTAATTGTATAAATTTATTTATGACCATTTTTTCCACTTGGATGAGAATATAATCTTTATAATATTTTATTTAAAGAAAAGTCACAGATGTTAGATACATGTTTTTAATAAATATAACATTTTTAATATGATTTTATATAGAGTATATGGTCAAATATAAATATTATTTTTAAATATAAAATATTTATCTTCATCATGGTATTTTATTTATAATTTTTAATAATTAAATAATTTCTCTAAATTCTTACACAATGCTGATGCAATACTTATTGAATTAACTGAAAAATCAGATAAATGATATTAGAAATATTACAAGTAATATAATTTGAGATATTTTTGGTAATAAATTAATTATATATATTGAATTTACTTTTTATAGATATAATAAAATATTTTTTTTTCAAAATTTACATTTTTTATTGATAATTTTAAAAGTCAAAGTAGTGAAAAGTATCAAAATTGATAATAATGATATTTTATGGGATTGATATTTTATTAAATTATTTAAAACTCATAAAAATATTTAAAAAAATAAAAAATTGATCATTATATGCTATGAAATTTCATAAATGGTACATTTATGTTCCAATTTACATCATATAATTAAAAATTAAAACCTTTTAATACAGAAAAAGTTTTTACCATAATTAAAATTAAAATAGGCTATCTAAGGGTTAATCAAAATGATAAGGTTTAAAATAATACCAAAACTTTTATAAAATATATTGGTTGAGGAGATTACAACCTTATATTAGTCTATCTAGGATCAAACTATGGAAAACTATTCCATACTCAAGTTGATGTTATAAGGTTTTATCGTGATGAACATGATGTACTATGAGAAAATTTCTCCACATAGAAGTTACCAACACTGAAGGTAGATAAGAAAAATCAAAAAATCACACCCAGTCATAACCTCTTAAAAAATATACTGGGATAAGGTCTTAAAGGAGATCTATCTCCCACACAAGGCATAAAAAAACAAAAGAGTGACTCTTAATAGTGTCTATAAATATCAGATAAAGTGTATAATAAATACAAAACATACCTTGTATCATCTCACGAGGTACTGTTTCATAATAATCCATATCCTCTAGCAGCCCATGAACCTAACTTCCAGCTCCCTGATCCTATAATAGGCCACCCGGTGGTGGTGGAAGTAGCTCATAGTTTATCACTCCACCAATGATTCCTCTTCCTGGAGTCCCACCTATTCCTCTTACAACACCGCCTCCCAAGGGGATTCCCTGGGCACTCTTGAGAGAACCCTGATCACGAAATTTTCTCTATTGTGGTGGTCCCTCAACTTCCTACTTTCCATCCTTATCATTTTGGGCCAGGTATTAATGTTCCATGTTTCCTCAACCATAACATGAATTGAACGACACCTTTTTAGGAAAACTTGATCCTCTACATAAACCCTATGCAGTATGTCCATGTGACTGAGACTGACCATGATGAGGTCACCTACACTGAGATCCTGCCGACTAGCACCTGCTAGATGCCATAGACAGCTCATCCCCATGACATCCACTAATAGTTTAATGACTCTATTTTTTCTATGTGGGTATTTATAAAATTTTGAGGAATATTTATGGAGATAGGCTCTAAGATGACGTGAGAATCCAAAGCCCGGTGATTCAGGAATTGAAAATTTAAATATATTAAATATATTAATATCACACATGATCAATTGTCCAAATTAAGTGTAATAAATCCCAAATGGAATCCTGGATTTAAAATTTTACACCACCATTGATTTCAGAACATGGGGTTTACCCTAGGTGAAAAATAATTTTTGTTGATGTCGGGAGTTTGTTAAAAATTCATCATAGGTGTAAATAATAAATTTATTAATAAATAAATTTATTTTTATTTGATGATGTAGTGACCTAATGAAATTATATATAATCCTAGTTATAATTAAATTTTGTAGTTGGACTCATAACCTTGGAGTTTTGGAGAGAGGATCCGGTGGAGGAACTTCCATGGATGAACATCGACAGATCGAACTTTGGTGATCAACATGTGAATGAAAATTGAGAATATCACCAATGAAAATGAAATAGATTTTTTATTAAAAAATTGATCATAATTTAGGAAGGAAATTTTTTTTGTGGATTTATCCCTATTTTATTATCCTGTGATGAATGTGAATGAATAGACTAACATATTGATTCACAGGTTGACCGTTCTACATGTATGGGTATGTTTATATGAGATTTAGGGGATAATTATTTTATTATTGTTCATTATTGGTTTTTTATTTTTTTAAAAATATAGGATTAAGGAAAATCAATAAAATGGATTAGGTTCATTCCTAATATTGTATTTTCTAGTTTTCTCTCCTTATTCTACATGCATTCATTATTAGCATTTTATTTTAGACTACGATTTGATGAATAACCAATGAATGATCATTTCACATTTAGTCTTTGGTTCAACTGATAGCTACCATAGGTTTGGAGTAGAGATAAAATGATATGATTATGGTTTATGATGATGGTAGTATATCCATGGATGGATTGTGAGTTTATGATTGTGTTTTTGGCATGTGGCATCGATGAGGAATGATGTTAGGTGTTTCCTGAGCACCAGATACTACTAAAATTAAACCAGCGATGGAAAAGGGGGTTTTATCAACCTAAATCTATGATGAATGACACATCTCATGGACGAATAAAAGGGATTGGGGAACATAGGAATACACATTAATAATCTCATGGGTTATATGAAAAACCCGACTACACAATGTGTAGTATTATGAACTCTTTCCATACATTCTTACCTATGCAGTACGATAGTTTTTATACAAATACATGTGTCACACACCATGTAACTCGTGTCACACTCTGTGTGACCCTTTTAGAACAGATCAGTGTGTACAAGATGTACATTCCCAGGAGGCTGGGTAGAATTCCACGTCGTGTGGGCCATTTCACTTTCCATGTACACCCTAGAAGGTGAATTAGCATGTATAGGGAGTACATTCCCCCTAGATTATGTGGAACCACAAGATATGTGGGGTGGTTTATATTCTATGTTATTAGGAAAGTACACGGTCATGGGAAAATGGAATGTTGAGTGCCAGGCTAACATATACAAAACATTTATCTTAGGGACACACTGTGTATTACAGAAAAGTGAATGCCCTATGAGCATGAGATACAAGTAGTTCTAGGCTTAGTGAGACACACCATGTACCCCCAATGAAATGTCATGTACTCCTTTGAGGATAGGTTAGAGTCTTCATTCACATCAGTTTAGCCTCATTGTGAGCTTCTATGAGCTTCCTTCAACAAGTATCAGTTGAGTGTGTTCCCTTGTTCCATTCCAACATGGGATCAGTGCTGCATACCATTTTCATCATAATGGGTGACCCCTATGTAACTTCTTAATGAAAAATGTAGTGTGGGTGAGTTTCCCTATTCTTGTATGAGTTAACATAACTCTCTTAGACTATGCCCCTCAGAGGATTGGATCATGTGTCCATCTGAGAGGTGTAGAGCGATCCTCAAGTTCTTAAATATTTTTTATAGGTAGGGATTTATTGTAATTGGTGTGACTAATATTTACACAGGCATGATCCATTATCTATGTGGATGTTTCAAGTAGGGTATAGTGTCCCTCAATTATCCTTGGGAATTGAACTCCAATCTATGTATCAATATCTAACCTTTACAATGAGGTGTAGTTGGATCAAGTTTGTTTCTTAGATGAACCCCCTTATTATCCTTCATTATTATTATTTGATATACCTAATAAGTATGGCTGTTGGGATGAGTGTCATCAGTGATAGTATAGCTCATGGAGTGTGGTCTCCATACAAGTGTTATATTGAACCTTCGAGTAGAAATAGTTGGTTGGAAATGAAGTTGTGATCTTACCTTGACACTCTATATCTACTATGAGCATGTATTGATGTTTTATTATGTACCACATTATAATTGACATATCTTTTGATAATCTTAATACTCTTGATAATTTATTTTTGGCTATTTTGGGGTTTCCTACTGGGTATTTTTATGCTCACCCATACATGGGCTCGACCCAGACATGTCTTGTCTAGTGCATATGATGAAAATTTTTGTGGATTACTTAGTGGACTAGGAGTAGGTAAAGCTTAGTATGTCCTAGATATACTGTGGTTTATACCTATGTTTCCTTTGACAATAGTCCCCTCCCTCTAAGAAGGACAAACTTTATTTTCTAGTTTTGGGTGAGTTTATATTTTGCCCATTTTTCATGCTTTCTTGTAACTTTTGTCATAATATGATTTTGGGATTTTAGATTCAAGCATGAATTGTTATTATTTATTTTACATTTCATCATTATTTGGGATTGGAGATGTGTGCATGTGTATTGGTACTTTTGGATAATGCCTCCCATGTATGTGATATGCCTTCTCAGTGCTATTCGCCAACACTTGAATTATTGGAGGCAAGCTTGGGGTAGTTGTGGCTTGGGCCCCATTAGGTTGATTAATGATAGAATGATATCAAAGGAAAATACCTAACCAAAAGTGTTTTGACACTACTTGGGTTTATGATTTTAGTTTGGAGTTTCTTTTTGTTTATATGTGAGGTTTGATTTAGACACTAGGGGAATAGTTTTAAAATGTTTCAAGTTTGGTTTTTATTCTAGAGACTCTATTATTTGTACATAAATTGATGTATCCATTCAACATGACTCTGATAGTATATTTTTTGACTCGGTACATGTATACATTGTTTGTAGGGAAATAATTGGTACATGAATCATATAGTAATGAGTTTTGGTTTCCATTTACTTCTTGATTCATCTCACCATATATACTCATTGACCTTGATACATCTTTTTTTCATTTAGGATATATCCATGATGATATCCAATGAGGTTTATGAAGTAGAGTAGACAGTATGAACCGATGAGTGGTGAGGCCTCCATGAAGGGGCTTGGTCACGAGGCAGTCTTCCTTCAGGATGGTCAGAAGGTGGAACTTTCTCCCATTCATCAGTTTATAGACACACCTATAATATATTAGGGGGATGAAACATGGAATATGGAGTCATGGATTGATATTCTAGTTTTAGAAGAAGTTTTGTAGGGTTTGAGCACATATCATGAGTTTTTGAGGTAGATATCACATGATATATAGGGTTAGTAGGACCTTCTGATAGAAGACATGTGATGAAATTCAAAGAACATGAGGTTTAGTTAGAGATATCTAGGAAATACTAGTTATTTGAGGTGAGACATTTCTATTCTTTTGATGGGAGAGGAAATCTCACGAAATATTTTCCTACCCATTTTTTTATAGTCAGATATGTGGTTCATGAACCGCATATGAATAGGTAGCAGTTGGAGTAAGGTGGTTTGTGGGGGTAGAGGACATGTTGGAGGATCCAAGGGAGTAGTAGGTGGTGGTTGGTTCTTTGTTTGATGCAAACATCACCACCCCTAGGTGGAAAATTCTTGGTTTGGGAAGCTAGTGGTTGGGATTGTGTATAGTTGTCAGAACTGGAGTCTTTTTACCTAGAGGCTCCAAGAGTGTTTCTAGGTACAATTTTTGTTCCTTATAATCTTATTATAGTACTACTAGACACAATTATGAACCACTCTTATGAATCATTTATTTGATTTATTTATTAGGTACATGTGGGGCATCATTAGATCCCTATGTTGGTGATGTTTGGAATGAATTTTTACATGCAAGTAAGTGGGAAAATTCTACCACTACGACACATTATTGAGACATGATTCAAAACCATGCAGGCGAGTTAGATCCACCCAAATAAAATATTGTCAAGGTGTGGTGGTTAAGTTTCTCTAAATTTTGTGTTTGAGGTTGTTTTATGTTCCAAGGTGTTGGAGTAATCCCTAGTTGTTGTAAAAGGGTGGGATAGAGAAATAATTATTTCCATGTAGTAGGAACTCATAGAGCCTTCAAGTGTAGTTCAAGGTATGATGTGTGTTTTCACTTGCTCATTTTAACTTTTCACATAGATTTATGATCCAATTTTCCTTGAGTTTATCCACTTTTCAAGACCTAGTGACACTAGTGGAGAATTTTTTCTTAACCCTTGTATTGGAGGCTCCTACCAAAAGGATCATTGATTACATGCTTATACCGAAAGTGTGACCTAACTATGGGAGGAGTGGGAGAGAGCCTTGTGTAGAATCTCTTTTTAATGGTAGTGTTACCCTACAATTATTTCCTTAGTATATAATTGTTTCCAACCATACATACTCAGCTGGTTTTTACCAGTGAGTGTAGCTGTGCTTCCAGTTTGTTGAGAAAAAGTTTTCCTTCTTTGATAAGGAGTGATCCTAGGAAGAGAAGGATGATCTCATGTGTAGTAGGTTACAATAAAATTATTATTGGTTAGATAGTGATACCGTTAGATAAGTGGATGCTATGAGATCTTTGTTTTCCTATAGTGGGGGTGGAGTATGAGAATGTCTTTCCAAGGGATGTGCTAGGTTAATCTCCTCACTGAGAGTTAGGATTCTATAAGGACCGACAACCGGGATCACCCCTGATGTTTTTATTATAACACATTCAATGGAACCCATTGAGCATCATAGGATGAAGGTGAATTTGAGAGTATTTTGAGAAAGGGGTTTTATAAGAACCATTGTGTTCACATGTGAAGTCCAGTTTTGTTCTCCTAATAGGTAAATGAGTGCATGAGTTTGGGTGTGGATTCACGTCACCTGGACCATGTGACATGAGGGAAAGTATCCACTCCCAAGAATTGATGGATTCATCGACCAATGGTTTGGGGAGAATTAATTCTTAGAGTTGACCTCAAGATAGGTTATCTCCAGCTTCAGTTTTGGAGTAGGATATTCCATAAGTGCATTTCCAAATCCACAATGATTGTTTTTAGTTTATGGTGGTACCCATTCAGCATGTTGTATACCTTAGTTTATTTGTGAGACTTATGTACTTAATCCTTAACCCTACATGGATTAGTTCACATTATCCTTATTCGATGAAATCCATGTGCACTTGGCATTGAGTTCGAGCATGCAGGGAAACTGGTAATGGCGTAGTTTACCTCTAGTTGATAGTTGATACCCAACCTCCTATTCAATGTTACACATAGGTATAACTCATGAATATTGATTTTGAGATGTTACATGAAAAAATATTCAATGGATATGTTCTTAATAAATTTTATGTATGTGGAGATATCGTTATCCTTCTTTAAAGATGGATGGTGACACCAGTTACACTATGGAAGGAGGTGCTGAGGAGGTTGTTTTCAAATAGCATTACATCTGGTGGGGGTGAATATATACTGATATCTCTTGGAATTAGTTGGGAAGCCAAAGGAGTTCTATAATGTTTTCAAGGTAACATATTTTTGTCTTTTCTATCTATAAGTGATGACAAACATACCTTTTTGGAGAGTCTAAGAAACTTGTTCATATAGGAGGTAGTCTAGATGCCTGTAATTCCAGAGATAGTCATTGTAGATTGTGAAATTTGTATTATAGAATGATTAGGGAGAGTATGTGGGAAGAATTTGGGGAATAAGTTACAGTTGAGCATAGTGTTTTACCCCAGTCAGCTGACCATGTATAGTATACCATTCAAGATCTTGTAAACATTCTTTAGGTTCACATATTGGTTTTGAGACATAACTGGGATGATCTTCTACCATTAGTTGGTATTTAATATCATAATGAAATCCACTCCACTACCAATGTAGCACTTTTTTTTATTCTTTGTGTGGGGAACCTTGTAGGACAATATTATACTGGTCAGATCCAGTGGGTAATGGTTCTTGGGTCCATGTTTTGGTACTAATGATGGTTGTAAGGGTTTAGTTTATCAATGGGTGGTTAGATACTAACAAGAAAATTAGGTGTTATTTATAGACCAATGATGAAGGTATTTGGAGCTTGAGAGTTGTGGAGTTTTATCCAGGGAATTTGGATATCTCTCAGGTTCTTAGGCCCTTTCTTTTTCCTACTGCCATGATAGGTTAGTGAAATGGTGTACTTCTTAACTCCATGATCATAATGGTTTTTGTTTCTTTGTGTTCTCCATAGGTAATAGTTTTATAGGTATGTTTATTAACCATTTCATGACATCTACCTTGGAAATCTGGGCTGTGGGAGTGGAGTTATATTATTCAAGAAGCCGGGGGTGTTGAAACCTGGCAGGGAAAAATTCTCTATGGGAAAGTATTTTCCTTTGGTGTGTGTTTTTTTGATAGCATATGAAACCTTTAGGGGATATCATTGGAGTAGGATACCCAATTTAGAGCTCATTATCCCCACATTTTTATTTAGTTTTTTCTTTTTATGGATGAAAATCCTTTAAAGGGGGAATAGTGTAACAAATTATTATTTGTTCCATGTAATAGTTTGGAATATTTATTGGAGTATTTCCAGAGTTTGGCACTAAGATGAAGTGAGATTATGAGACCCAGTGAGCCCAAAATTGAAATTTTAAAGATATTAATATCACGTATGATAATTTTTACTTAAAAGTGGAATAACTCCTAAATGGAATCTCAGATCATAAATGTGATACCATTGTTGATTTCAGAACACATGATTTACCCTAGGAGAGACATAATTTTTGTTGGCATTAGGATTTTGTGAAAAAATCATCACATGCATAAATAATGAATTATTATTTTTATTTGATGACAATATTACCTAATGAAATTCTATATAAACCCTATTATAACCAAATTTTAGGGTTGGCCTCATAACCTTGGATTTTGAGAGAGAGGATCCAGTGGAGGAACTTTCATGAGAATACATTGAAGGATTAAGATTTAGAGATCAGTGTGCCAAAAAAAATCAAGGATCTATCCAAAGAAATTGATATAGATTTGTTCTTCATCAGAAATTAATCCAAATCAATGTAGGAAATTTATTTTGTGGGTTTATCCCAATTTTATTATCCTATGATGAATGCGAATCAATTGACTAATGGATTGATTTTTGGGTCGATCGTTCTGTGGGTTTGGCTTTGTTTATCTAGGATTCATGTGATAATTATTTTTTGATTGACCATTATTAGATATTCATTTGGAATTATAATAGAAATGGATCAATTAAAATCCAATCAATGGCTAAGGTTTGTTCCTCATATTGTGTTTTGTGGTTTTCTCTCCCCATTATACATGCTCTCATAGTTATCATTTTATTTTGTTCTATGATTTGATGAATACCCAGTGAATGATCATTACACATTTAGTATTTAGCATAATAGATCACTACCACAGGTTTGGGATGTAGATTCATTGACATGATTATGGTGCATGATGATAGTAGTAGATCGACGGATGAATCTAGAATTTAAAACTGTGGTTTTGGCATGTGACGCTTACGCGATGTGATGTAGGATATTTTCTGAGCATTGGATATGGACAGAATATAGCCAACGATTGTAAAAGAGGTTTAGTCAACCCCAGATCCGTGATGAATGGCATATTTCATGGTGGAATCAAAGCAATTGGGGTGTAGAGGAGGAAACATGAATAATCCTATGGTTTCTTAGGAAATCATGACTACAATACTTTTAGTCATATGAGCACATTCCATATAGTTATATCTATGTGATACTAGGGTTTCCATGTAGAGATAATTATCATAGACCGTGTGACTCATGTCACACCCCATGTGACCCTTGCTGACCAACTCGGGATGTAAAACATGTACACACCTAAGAGGTCAGGTGTCATTACATGCTGCGTGGGTCATTCCACACACCATGTGCACCCTGGTAGGAAACTCATCGTGTATAGGGAGTACATTAAGAATAGATCTTGTGGCCCTACATGACGTGTGTGGTGGTCTACACGCCATGAACTTAGGGAAGTACATGATCACGGGCATAACAGTACACCAGGTGTCAGGGAAACATCTACACGTCGTGTAATTTAGAGACACACCATATATTTTTTAAAGGTTTATGCCATGAAATAAAGATACATGAGTATAAAAAAGATTTGTGAGATACACAATCTACCCCTAGAGATACATCATTTACTCCTTTGAGGATAGTTTGGATTCCTCTTGGTCTTCAATCTTTTTGTGTGCTTCTGTGACCCCCATGTAGCTTCCTAATGATCAACGAAGTGTGGGAGAGTTTCCCTATTCTAGTATGTGTTACTTTAGTCCACTTTGAATATATTCCTCAGCGGCTTAGAGCATGTATACCTCCAAGAGGCCTGGAGTGATCCTCATGTCCTTCATGATTTTCCCTATGTAGGATTTTTTGGAATTTTCATGACCAATATTTACATGGGTGTTGATCCCTAATCTAGGAGGATGTTTCCAGTAGGGTCTGGTGTACCCCCAGTGGGACCTAATAGTCGACCCCTATCTATGTATTGAGATCTAATCTTCCAAATGAGGTGTATTCTGATCAATCATGTATCTTAGATGAACCCTCTTATAATAATTTGTGCTTATTCATAGATATACCTTAGGTGTATGACCTCCAGGATGAGTTTCATTAGTGGTAGTATAGCTTCAGGAGTGTGTTCTCCTAGATGAGTGTTAAATGGAACATAAGAGTAGAAATCCTAGGCTGATAAGGCACTTTTGACCTTACCTTGATACTATGTGTCTATTATGAGTATATAATTATGTTTTATTAAGTCTCACATTATTATTTACATACCATGAGATGAGATGAATAGTCTTTATGTTTTATGTTTGATTATTTTGGGGTGTTCCACTGGGTATTGTTATATTCACCCCTATATGGAATCTTCCTACACATGATGTGTCTTATGAATATGATGTAAACTTGTTTGGAGTCCTTAGTGGACTAGAATAAAGTGTATCATAGTTTTGGATAGAAAAGACGAGGTGTATACTAGTGTTGCATTTGACATTAGTCCCCTCCTATTGAGCATCTCAGACTTTATATTCTAGTTTTGAGTGGTCTTGTATTTAGAACCTTTTTCATGTTTTCCTATACCTTATATCTTACTTATATTTTTGTGAATATTTATTTTTACATAAATTTTTATTAGTTATTTTACATTTTAGTAGTGTATGGGCTTGGATATGTGTGTGTTTATACAAACACATTAGGCTAATGGTTCCGATGTGAGTGATATGCCTTCTCATCACTAGTCTATAATAACTATCACATTGAAGGTGGGATTAGGGTAGTTACAACCTATCCCCAATTGGGTCAAATCATGACAATCATCCCTAGATACCTATAATCACTCATAAAGGAAGCTCTCTACCACCAACACTTGCTCTAACACTCTATCATAGGTGGGAATGCATAAGGGGGTCACACTAGCATAAATTTCTCTACGGAGACCCTCCTAAGACTTCTAAAACTAGAAGTAACTATCATACACCATGTCAAGGGAGTACCTTCTAAGGTCAGTGAATCTCATGGTATACTCAACAACTGTTATACTACCCTTTTGTAGATCCAGAATCTATTGAATCCAAAATAAGCACCAACTTGAGGTGTAATACTCCTAAAAAAATAGTTGCTGGAAGTTGGACCAGGAGACAATCATATAATCATGAGCCCGAATCACTATAATCCACCATCACACAGCTACTCCATAGAAAAGACTAGATTCTAGAACAACTATTCATCAATTAGGATCCACACAAACCTAAAGACTCAAATCAATGAATCAATCCAATTATCCACTATGTGGTTATCTGGCCCACCATTCAACCTCAGCAGTCTCTAGAACTAGAGATCGTGTAGAATTATAATCCTAAACACATCCTCAGACAACCATTTTGGTACTAACTACCACTCGATAGGTGGGGTACTACTCCCTACCCTCCCATAGGAAACACCTCATTATATGGACCCTGAACTGAGGCCTCATCACTCATCAGGTCGTCATCATGTTAATTAATCGATAAACTGAATGGTTGTATTTGTGAAGGAATCCTAAAATTAAATAAGATATACCATGGTTAGAGGATCAGATATATATGGGGATCTAAATCAAGAATTATTTTCAAAGGACTCAATCCTATATGATGCATATACTATTGATCTCTGCAAACAATGTTTTGGTATTCCAAGTCAATAAGCAGGTATTCAAAGTCTTGGTGTATGGATACATTGGCCGTCATATCAACACTAGGTTACATAGTCTGAAATACACACTCGAGGAACTCTAACACCATTTCCCTAAATCCCAACCAATCCTCATAAGGGAAAAAAATACAAAAATCATCCCAAGGAATGAACTTCTCTAATACAACTATGTAATTACCCACCCCAATAGGGAATTCCTAGACAGTGGAAGGACATTCCGCCATAACCCCAATCCCACCTCCAATAGGATATTTATTGGAGACAAGCACTGAGAAAGCATAATATAAATGAGAGTCTTTTTCATAGTGTACCTATATGCACGCACCCAACCACCCCCATGAAACAGTGTAAAGAAATAATAAAAGATAGAAAAATATAGAGTAATCCATGGATACAATAACCGCTAGAGAATACATTAGATTAAAATGTAATAAAACAAAGTGTAATGGGGATAAATATATTCCCAAATAGAAATGAAGTCACAAAATAATAGCCACTAGAATAAAGGAATGATGGGTGATCCTAGATCTTGGTCTTTAATACATAATTCCATACGTGGCCTATGCACCAATGTATACTTATGCACCACAAAAATCACTAAAGAACTTTCTATCATCTACATAATACATGAAACAAGTAGGCAAAGTTCTTACAGGGTTCAGTATATACATACCTAGTAAGACGCCCCAAAAATTGAAGGGAGAGAAAAAGAAGATTTGATAGAAGTAGTCAACTCAACCCAAAGAAAGAGGGAAACAAAATCCAAATATATTTATATATATTCTTATAAATAAATCCAGATAAGAGATAAAGGGTATATCTATCTCACAACCTAGCCAAGGAGGATATGTTTACCTACATCTCTAAAATTCCATCATCTAGGCACCACATCTCATGTGTTTTCTTAAAGAAGTCATGAGGCATACTCGCACCTTTCCACAACTCCATAGCCCAAGGGAGTGTAATCTATAATAGAAAGTGGACAGACACCCATGTACATTAGGGGGATGCCACTTAGTAGATGTATAGAGGACCTGTTCCCTGGTGTAATAGGAGGATGTCACTCAATTTATATATTACCCATACCCTAGCATGATAGGGGTGCCACTCGGTAGGTATCACAAGAGGAGTCATTCCATCATGAATCCGGGGGTTCCACTTAGTGGGTAGAGGATAAGCACACTTGTATGTCATGGGGGTTACAATCACTGGATAGAAGACCAATACCCTAGTTCCATAGAGGGGTGCCACTCAAACCATTCCAAGGAGTATAGGTGACCCATACCCTGGTACGACATAGGGGTTTCCAACCCCAACCTCTCTCAGATAATCTTACTTGATCACTATCATTTCCAAGAATTTTTTGAAGAAGATTAATGCTAGGGAAATTCCACATCATATCTCAAAATCCACAATAAAGGTTACTATGATGTTCTATATAGAAAACTACTCAGTATGGGATACCAGTAGGCTAAAATATGAGTCCAAACTAAGGAGATACACAAGGTAGAATTTTATCATAGGGGTACATGGTGTGTATAGTGTCCAAATCATGTGTGGTCCCACTCCATTTCCGGGATGTGTTCTATTATGGAAAAATATTAGTGGGCATTTCATTTTACACATCATCTGTGGGGTCCCACATGATGAGCCTCAACCACCTAGTGACTACCCTTGTTCTCTTGGAAATGACCATTTTTATCAAGCTATTCCCATGTTCATCGGGCCATGCCCATGTACCTGGCTAAGTATTTGGCCATGTATGAGTACCAACCTATTCCTGTGTACTCCCAAAGTACATGATGTGTCCTCTCACATAGGGTCCTAGCCATGTGGAGCTAGCACATGGATTAACCATATGGGGAGGTTCACCATACATGTGGTCCCAAAAAAACATTGTGTGTGACCCTTATTTTCCATGAATCCCTAGTCTCCGTAGCTGGGTGTCTCTACATGACATGTCTTTTCATGACCCATCATAGTGTGACCCATGTTGCGACTCTCCATTCCCACCTCCAATAGGTCAGGGGATGGTGACTAGCACCAAGTAGGCATATCACTAACATATGAGGCATTGACTAAGTACACGCACACACACACACATATACAAGACAAAAAATGATGAAATGTTAAAACCAATAGGGAACAAAATGAATGCATGTGACTAATCCCAACTAATTAGAGAACAACAGAAAGTAAAGTGTGGATAGTAAACTGGTCCACAATACAATCCCACAAAAATAAAGTGTCTGCGAACTACAAATTCCAAACTGTAAGCAAGAAATAGGTACTGGTACTACTAATCATAGCCATAGAAATACATCAGCCTATAGGGAATCTCACAATTCTTAGTCTGGTCCTGGTTTTCCCTGGACTTCATTAAAAGTCCACTTGTCTCTACAAGACACGAAATGTGTGGGAAAATCCCGTACATGGGTGAGTATAACAATACACAGTAGAGGACCCCAAAAACCAAAAATTAATACAAAAAGTAATGGTAAAATCATCTCTACACAATATAATTCTATAGAACAAATAACTAGAGAAACATATCCATATATACTCGAAACCCAAACCCGTAGTCTAGAGGTAAGTCACAATGACTGCATACCCACGCTAGAGATTTAGTTTGAAGATTCCATGAAAAAATCATTCGTCAAAACTCACTCCACGAGTATGATAGATCTAATTACATCTATGCAAGGAGAATGTTCATCGAGAAGTGTCATGAGAGAGATAGATGCACTGCTAGATCTGAAGAGAGAACAAATGCACTCATTCCGGGACAACACCATCCTGAGTGGGGAAGATCATGATACACAGATGAGGATCACCGCTCGGGCCTTGTAATATACCAAGAATCATACAAATTCACCTCCATTGTAGAGGATCACCATCCTATAGGATTTTTCATGTTGATAACTGACTCTACCTAGGGCCAAGAATGGGTAGAGGATCTCGCTCCGGGCCTCTCAGAGGGATTCTGACTCTATCCAGAAAGTCCTGCAGAAGGGATCATACTCCCATGGATGGAAATGATACCTAACATTCAGGGGAATGAAAAATGGGAAATAACCCAAATTAAATTTTTCCAAGTAATGGTGGACAAGAAGATCAGGCCGTGTACATAAAAGTACACAACATGTAGAAGAGTGAAACATCGTGTCTCTTGACTTTGGGTACTACCCATGTGCAATGACCCGAGTCAGAAGAACATGTCATGTAGAAAAGGTATAAATAATTTGTAGAATGGTAAAAATCCATGTCCTACCATCCTAGGGTCACTTTGTGTATGCTGGCCATGTTCCCATACACAAATTCAACCTGTGTCTACCAACCCGTGTACCAGTACATGGGGTAACCCATGTAACGGTCTGGTCTGGCTGTGTGGCAGAGTACATGCCATGTACTCCATTCCATGTATGTGTATCATCTGAGATAGATTCCGAGTCTCGTGTAAGGACCCATATGTTGTTTCATTGTTTCCTGCATCACAAAACCCTAGCCACCACTGAGCCGGTTCCACACACCATGTTCTTTGGAGAACACACCCTGTTCTTCCTAATTTTCGAGAACTCAAAATTCTTCATCTGGTGCTTCAGGATTTTATCAATCTCTTGATCTAGATATTCAATTGGCATGAAACTCATGGTGCGAGGTCTCCCCAACACCATAAAGCCGATTCTGTTGGTTTTGGGCCTCCAATCGGCCCCGAAGACATGTTTTGATCCACCAGCATGAAGAACCGTTGAAGAATGATTTCTCTCGAACCAAGTCGATTTGTCTTCCTACACCACCATCACACCTCTACTGGGTCTTCATGATGTCAGATCTCAAATTTGGTATTTTTGTGTTGAAAAACAGATGCGTAAGGATCTATTGTTTATAACCCCATTAAGAACGCAATGAATGAGGGGTAAAAAGGGGATGGCGAAATCTATAAAATGAATTGTGGAATGAACCTCCATATTCATTCATCAGGAAATTGACCTACTCCTATTAGAAGGATAAAAAAGAGAAAAAAATATAAATCAAATAATGCATGGATTAATTCCCCAAAATAAACCTGATAAGAACCCTCCAATAAGAACTAACAATCTGTGGGTCAACTTGTTCGTAGGTTGATCCACGTTCATCATTTAAATCCAAGAAAGAAGAAAATAATTTAAATAACAAACCCTAATTTGATCATTGATGATGAGGGAGAGAGTTATTTTGTGGGGATTCGATCTTGCCACAAAACAATCCACACGTCATCTTACATCGTCATTTGTTAAGAATTTTATGGGGTTTCTCCTCTCCAAAGTTCCATAGGATTCCATGGAAAATTTCTAGGGTTAGGATCCTAGCCCTGGGATCCCAGTTATTTAAAACCACAAAACGCGTCATTGTGTTATGGAAATGTTAAAATAAAATAAACTATTAAATTTATTTTATTTACTTTAAAACGTCCAAAAATTAACTTTTGCATCCGGCCCAATTTGGTCGATGTTAGGCCTCGCCTAAGGTAAAGTCACTGATTTGAATGAAACAATGCCTTCAGATTTCAGATATGGGACCCATTTAAAAGTTATTCAACCTTTTCAGGAACGCTTCTCACACGTGATATTTACAAGTTTGATTTATTTAAAACATTTATTCCCAGCACTCTGGGCCTTAGAATCGCATTTTGTTGATAATCATTGTCTTTAAATAATTCTAAATAATATTTTAAAATAACACATTGAAAAACCAATACATTACATTCTCCCCACCATAGGGATTTTACATCCTAGAAAAGACAGAACAAAAGGCTACTCAAATAGCACATGAACCTCAACCCGGTTGGTGAGGACTCTTAATTGCATCCAGGTGACCCGAGATAAAATCCAAGCAGAGGCACAATTTTTGGAGTACTATAGCGGGAATTGTGGCAGTACTGTAGTAGGAACTATGCAATACTATAGTAGGTACTGTAGAGGGAATTGTAGCAGGCACTGTTTGGAACTGTAGCACCCAGGAATTTTCCCCCGTTTGGGCCTTCAGGCCTCCGATTTGGTCCCCAAGTCCTTCAAGGCCTTTGGTCCACCCAAGCATTCAGGCCAGTAAGGCCTTTGGGCTACCTCAAGGACTTCGTGCCACCTTAAGTGCAGATGAAAACCAGAAAACCTACAAGGAACAAGCTCTATAAGGAGGATGAGAAAAGAGATTTCACCACATCAGAAGCTACATGGATTGCAAGAATGGGAGGGTATGGCACCTACCACCTGGACAAGCCTGTGCATGCACAATATAGCCAGGCCAAATAGCCATACGAAGGTGGAGAGCTGATTTCATGATGAAGATGTGGGGGAGAAGCAGTCCCAAGTAGTTAGTCTGGGTTGTTTATAATGTTTGAAGCCTACGAGAAATGAATTCTTCTAAGGCCTATAGGCCATGTAATAATTATGGGTATGGGCCTTGTAAGGGTTCCACCTCACCCCTTGAAAGGTGGATTATCAAAAATCAATAAAAAAAATTAAGGCCTTAAAAGGCTACTCATATAGATTTGGGTACTGAACACGAATCTGCAGATCCCGCTCCCACATGCTCTCCTAAAGATTCATGTGCTACCACTAGACATGCATGAAGGAAATCTCCCACCCATGAAGGATCCTATTCTATCAATCCTCGATCACCACTAGCTACTCTGCGAAGGTCACTCCATCCTCGAGGTCTAGCTCATTCCATTCGATAACATGCAATGGGTCATACACGTACCTCCTCAGTTGTGACATGTGGAAGACATAATATACCCGATCTAACTACAGTGGTAGATCTAGGTGGTACTCCACCTCTCCAACTCTATTCAGTATCCGAAAAGGGCTGATGAATCTCAGAGACAACTTTCTGCCATAGAATAATCTCTATAACCCTCGATGAGGTGAGACTTGAAGGAAGACATGGTCTCCATCCTCAAACTCCTGAGGTCTCCATAATTTGTTAGCATAAGACATAAGACAACTCTGTGTAGTCTTTATCCACTCTTGGATGATCTACACCTTCTTAGTGGTAGCTTGTACCAACTTTGGACCCTTGAGTGCTGACTCTCTGGGGTCAGTCCAGAGAAGTGAGGATCGACAGAGTGATCAAGTTTTCATGACACATCAAATTGATTATGTTTTAAGGTTGATTTACATTCTAGGGCAGACCCTAGCTTGTCTCTCAAGGAGCATTGATAGGTTTAGAGTATTCATTTTTAATAAAAGGTACTAAAAAGTGGAGTGATTTTGAGAACATTTTAAAGAAAATAACTTAACATAAAGAGTTTAATTTTTGATAGATTAAGGTGGTGTTTTAAGAATTATGTGAGAAATGGGTCATTGTTATTTCACTACACACATATCAATTTGATTGTTCTTAGAGATTCATTTAGGTTTGGAGTAATTATTTGGTTGAAATTAATTGGAATCCTGATTAATTCCTAATCCTTTATTTCATTGCTTGAATAACCAAACCTTGACATAAAAATCGCATTGTCAAGGTCTAGAAATTATTACTAGAATAAGAGCTTCCCAATCAGATTTAAATATCAAGAAAGTGGGAAATAAAATTATTCTTGTTTTTTCAAATCGGAAAAACACAATTCATGCACTCAAAACCTCACATTGATTGGTTAGAAATTAAGAGTAAATCAGTCATATGAATCAAAAAAAGTATTAAAATATGAAATAATTTAAGATACATGGAGAGAAATGTTTTAACACCGAAATAAATACAAACCAGTATCTAATATATGAATCATAACTCCCTTGAAATGTGTGTAGCTCCCTCAAAACGAACGCCCACCGTTTAGCTTGACCTCAGGAGGAGGAGGAAACTCAGGTGGAACTCCTTATTCATTTTTACCCCCCTATGAGGATAGGGGACTCCTGAAATTATAATATAAGTATAGGAATCCTCTAGAACTCCAAATAGGCATCATTTCACTCCTTGGATGAACTTTTAAATTAGAATCCCAAGCTTCAATTTTATAGGCAAAGTGGAAGGTGGTTTTGGGCACACAAATTGTGTAAAACCATTTGGACCATGGGTATCGACCACTATAAAGTAGAATCTACCTTTGAAAAAAACTAAAAACATGTTTCACCACGTCTTTACTATCTCCAATAAAACATTTTCACCATTTGGACAACTACAGACCTAGATATGGACAGATCATAGCACATCACTTTTGATTTCGTGCAAATTCGGTGTTCTGGAAAAGGAATGTCGGATTGAAAAACAGATGGCCGAATGAGTCCTGGGTTCCTTCATATGAAATTTATTCCAACGAATTTTGGACAAGACCACAAAATTTCATCACATTTGGATCCATGGTTCAGTATAATTGTATGGATGAGTCCACTAGTGTGCATGAATCCTACACAGTTTGTCCCATTTTTCTTAGACATCATCATGAGACCCCCAAATCACCTCCACCTACAATTTAATTATCAAAAAAAGTTTCATTTCCCTTTTTAACAGTGATAAAAACAAAATAATTGAATCAAATATGAAGTGATTTTTTTTATTTTTTTTTATAATTTTCAATACAAAACTAGTTTTCCACAGTGGTTTAAGGGTGAAAATGAAACAATGAATCACGGTGGGGTCACACCCCCACACCTAAACATTTTCACTCATGGGAAAAGTCTTATATCCTAACCAAGTCTCATTCCTAAATAAAATGTGATAAATTTTCTAAGGTTCTTATGAAATGAAATTCATCATGTCTCATTTATAAAATCGATTTTCCTATCATTTTTCTTCTCTCACATTTGAATTTATTCAACTTCATTTTTTCACCGAGACAACATGTCAATGCCTACCTCACTTAGAAATTTTACCCCTTCACTCAAGGAACTTATGGAAGTGGAGTTATTCTAATTTCATAGAGTTCATGTGATCTTACCATATGCTTGAAAAGATTCTAAGTTCTATACTGGAAAAAACAAGTGTTCCACTCAAGAGGACTTTCAACAGGTTGTTCTGAGGTTCATGGGTTAGTAGGATTTAATTTATAAAAAATATAAGGCAAAATAGAAGTGTTTAATCTCTTAAGTACAAAACATGTCAAAATTCAGCAAGTGTACACAATGAATGTACACACTCATCCCCTCACAAAGTTTATCAATTCAAACTAACTATACCCTTTATCCATTTGTGTGGGTTAAATCCGACTAGTGAATAATAATGAATAAACTTAGTCTTTTCTCTATTAGTTTTTTTGTTCTATTTTTTCAATGTACAGAACTATTTTTTGTGTTTTTTTACAATTTTCATTGGAGATGAAGAGGAAAAATTTGTAAAAAATGATACAATATGTATTATGAACCCAATTCCCTAGGAAAATGTAGGCACCCTTTCTATTAACCCATAACAATGATTCATTCCTGATAATTCCCATGGAAACACCCTCTCCCATACACTTGATGAAAGTAAAAAAAGAATGTACATAATATATGGGTAGGTAGGGACAAATAAGATTGTAATGTGGCTGCCTAACAACCATTTCATGGTCTCTAAGGATTAAAAGGGTAAAATATCAAGGTGGCTAAAAATATAACTTAATTGTACAAATGGATTTTCAACTAAAGATGGCCTCTATCATGAATGTAGCACACCTGAATCTTATGGCTTCAAATAGAATCAATCCAAGTTCTAGTTTCTCTACATGACCCGAGACTCTATAGAAAGTGATTTAAATGAATAATATGCAATAAAGGGATTAAAATGTCTATCAGGTAAGAGATTAAAATATTGGTCAGTGCTAATGAGGTGTGGGTTTCAAAAATCCATTAAAAATATAATAATTATTTGAAAATATAAATTATAGAAAATGATTCCATATCAACATTTATTTGAAAAACATTTTTCAAAAAATAATGTAATTTTCCACACAATCGACTCAATAATGAAAAATGATTTGGAATTATTTTAAAGTGGGAATTTTTTCCATGATAAAATTATCATTCTGACATAAAAGTGAGGGGTTAAATAGTCGGAAAGCAACAATACTATTAAAAAAACACAATTGGTAAAAATTCCTAACTAACCCAGTAATGTATCCATACCCCACACCAAGAACATGTAGTTTACTCACTATAATAAAATATAATAAGGGAATTAAGGATAAAACTAGGTGGGAGTCATTGGTAGACTACTTATTTAAATTGGAGTTCCTCCATCGGGGACTCAGAAATGGCTTTGTGAAAGTGCTTCAACTGCTGCCCCTTGACAATGAAGGTTTTATTAGTTTCTTCATTTGGAACCTAAAAAACACCAAATGGAGATAAATTATAAACAATGTATGGTCCAAACTTGTAGGAACAAAGCTTACCTAGATTCAACTTCAGTCTTGAATTATAGAAGAGAACCTTCTTCCCAATGTGGAAATGATGATGAATGATGAGATGGTCATGGACAACCTTGGTTCGATACTTATAAATCATGTATTTCTTATATGAATCTCTTCTTATTTCCTACAGCTCTTGAATCTACAACTTCTTATGATAAGCTACATCAGAATGATTATAATTGCATTGTTTAATGGCCCAGTAGGCATGGTGCTCAATCTCAATTGGTAGGTGACAACTCTTTCCAAAAGACAAGTCGATAGGGTGACATTCCTATGGGAGTTTTGAAAGTAGTATGGTAGGCCCCTAATGAATCATCGAGTCTAAGACTCCAATATTTTCTATTGGGTTGAACTATTTTTTAAAGATTGTTTTTACTTCTCTATTTTACACCAAATCTTTACCATTGGTTTGAGGGTGATAAGCATTAGACACTCTATGCCTGACCCCATACTGAAGCAAAAGACACCACATTTGTAGGGTGTATAAATGAGAACCCTAGTCACTAATGATGAACCTAGGTAATCCAAACCTACAGAAGATTTGGGTTCTCAAAAATTCCACGACTAACTTAGAATCTTCAGTCCTTATAGATCGTGCCTCTACCTATTTTGAAACATAATACACTTCCATAAGAGTGTACAAGTTCCCAAATGAATTGGGGAATGGTCCCATAAATTCAATGCCCCAAAAATCTAAAATGTCATGGAAGTGAAAGGGTTTTTGTGGAATCTCATTTATTTTAGAGATAATCCCCATTCATTGATAGTGATGAAAATATTTACAGAAGTCATGGGAATCTTGAAACAATGTGGGAAAAATAGACCATAATCGAGGACCTTGTGAGTATTTTGTTGGGGGCCAAAGTTCCCCCCCCAAGAAAGAGTGTGATAGAACCTAAGGATGGACTGAAACTCACTATCGGGAACACAACGCCTGAGGGCTTGATCACTACATGTACTCCAAAGGTAGGGGTCATCCCAAATGTACCAACGAGACTCATGTTTCAGATGTTCGACATGTTTTTTTTGAAATCAGAAGGAATTCAAGATGCTACCAAATAATTTACAATTTTATCATATCAAGGAATAGAATAATGAACGTGGTACAATTGCTCATCAAGAAAGAAGTCATTTATGGTAATATAGGGGGATGATTCAATGTTTGAGGATGGATGAATCCTATTGATATGGTCAGCCACCACATTCTCTACTCCTTTTTTATCTCTAATTTCTATATTGAATTCTTGAAGGAGGAGCATCCAGCGAATGAGATGTGGTTTAAATTCCGGTTTCTTAAGGAGATACCAGAGGGATGCATGGTCTAAGAACACAATGACTTTGGACCCCAAAATGTATGACCTGAATCTGTCCAAGGTAAACATAATGAAAAGGTATTCTTTTTCAGTTGTATTGTAGTTTTATTTAGCAGGATCGAAAGTACATGAGGCATAGGTAATGACATGTGGAGCTTGATTGACCCTTTGTGATAAGATTTCCCCAACTACATAGTTATAGGTGTCACACATGATCCCAAATGGAAAATTCCAATGAGGTAATTTGATTAAAAGTTGTGATGTGAGTCTCCATTTTAACATATTAAAATATTCTTCACATTCATTATTGAAAACAAATTCTTTTTCTTTTTGGAGTAATTGGGAGAGGGGGAGTGAAATTTTACTAAATTCATGAATGAAACGATGGTAAAATCCAGCATGACATAGTAAAGACCACACATCCCATACATTTTAAGGAATGGTAAGGAAGAAGAAACATCCTCTTTTGATTTATCTACTTGGATACCATCCCCAAAAATGACATGCCCTAAAACTATACCTTGTCGCACCATGAAATGGAATTTATCATAATTTAATACAAGAATATTTTCAATACAGTTATGTAGGACTAAACCAAGACTACTCAAACATTCATAAAAAGAGGATCCTTAAACCGTCTAATCATCCATGAAAACTTCCATGCAATTCTCCAGGTAATCTGAAAAATTACTAACCATACATCTCTTGAAAGTAATCAGATCATTGAACAGACCAAATCAAATCATTCTATAGGAAAATGTGCCAATGGGGAAAGTGAAGGTTTTCTTTTTCTGATCCTCATGGGAAATATGGATCTAAAAGTATCTAAAATACTCATCAAGAAAAAAATAATTGGACTTCCCCACTAGCCTCTCTATCATTTGGTCAATGAATGAAAATGGGAAATGGTCCTTCCTATTGTGTTGGTTTAATCAGTGATACTCTATACAGACATTACAAATATTCTACACACAAGTTGGAACCAATTCATTCTTTTCATTTTTAATTATCATTAGACTGGTTTTTTTAGGAACCACTTATACTAGACTGAACCATTAGCTATCAAAGATGGGGTAAGTAATTTCAGTATCCAATAATTTTTTTAACTCCTTTTTAACAATATCTACGAGGTTTGGGTTCAGTCGACGTTGTTACTGCCTCACTAGTTTAGCCTTATCATTTAAAAATATATGATGTGTAAAAATTAGTGGGATAATAATAGGTATGTCAAAAAGTGTCCATTCCAAAGCATTCTTATACTGCTAAACTTATTTCTAGTAGTCACAATTCATGCTCAGGAGGGAGTGAACTAGAAATGATGATAGGAAACTACTTTCCATTCTCAAGATATGAATATTTTATATCTTGAAGTACTCTTTTTAGTTCCTATTCATCGGGATTTTGGATTTATGGGAGTGTGTGTGAATGTGAGAGGTCACTAATCTCATTTAATTCTCAGGGTCTCATCCTCAGATGAGGAATGAGTTTTTACAATCTTAGCGGTATCATCGATGGTTAGGTGATCCTCAGTGTTCAAGAAATCATCAATTAAAAAACATGCATGACATTTTTCTAGAGTTGTACAACATTAAATACATGATTCATTACCTAATAATTAAATCAATGATGAAAACTCAAAAAGGTGATTGGGTAAATTAAAAGAAGTTTTTTAGGGGAAGGGAGTACATCAATTGAATTAAGAAAGAGAAGAATGTTCTTCTGATGTGTGCTTCATGGTATCAAGGAAATTGAAGTTGAAAATTTCACTACCAAACTCCATATGCAATTTACCATTATGGACATTAATTATAGTTTTAGCAGTTTTCAAGAATTGTCTCCCAAATATAACCGGGGCATGTCCATTCATCCTATCATCTTCCATTTTAAGCACATAAAAACCATCAGGGAAAATTTAATTTTCACCCTCACAAGGTCATCCTCTAACACACCAGAAGGGTGTACAGTACTCTGGTTTGATAGTTTCACAATAATTATGTTGGTATTCAATTCCTTGACCTGTAATGAAGATTAAATAGAGTGAGACATCACATTTATAGAGTCACACAAATCAAGCATAACAATGGACAAGGAATACTCCCCTATGGTATGTGGAATTGAGATTGTTCTCGGATCGTTGCATTTGTTGGGAAGTGATGTTTCTATCAATTAAGAGACATTCCTCCCTAATCTCACCTTCCCATAACCTTTAAGTCACCTTCGGTGTGTACACATATCCTTAAAAAACATGGCATATCATGAAATTTTCTTCATAGTATCAATCAAGGGGATGTTAACCTGCACTTTTTTGAAAGTTTCCAATATTTACATATCATGTTCAGTCTCCTTTTGTTTTCTTTAGTGGGTGGACCTTTGGGGAAATGGAATAGGAAAGGTTGGGATTGGTGACTCACCAACATACACACTCTTTCCTTAGGAAGGGCTTCTCCCAGGACAAGGTTTTTCCACATTTGGACTGATTTCAATAATTGGGAGAGTGTTTTCCTTAGGAAGGGATAACTTTAAAGGAGGGGTAATTTTTCTTTTAAGTTTTTTTCCACTCCTAAGGGTGATGTAACTAACATTTCACTTATTCCTAGGGTTAAATACTAGTTGAGAAGTTAGTTTACCTGACCCATGGATTTGGATTTCCCCCACCGAGTTAGTTAGCTTTCCTAATTGTGTTTTTATGTCTTGTATGGATGCATTGGTGGTTTGTTGGAATTGGAAATTGTAGTCCACCATTTTTTTCATCATGTATTCTAGGATAGGCTTGGGTTTTGCAGGGCTTTGTTGGAAAGGCCTTTGTTGTGGTTGAGGATTTATGGGTGGTGGTGGTTGACTACCCTTCCCCAGTTGGTTCCATGGTTGTTGAGGTTGGTTTGAATAACACCTTACCTATAGGATTGGTTTTATTTCCACCCAATATTAGATAGATAGTATGGTTCTTTCCTAATGGGTTGGTTATATGGGTGGCCTAGAAAGATTGCCTCCCAAATCTCATAACTTTCTCTTAGTTGGGGGAATTGATCAGAGTAGTGGGTGTTATAAGAACATATACCACAATGGATGGGAGCAGGAGATTGGGATTTCCCTTGGGAAATAGCAAGTTGTTGAATAAGGGTTCTTACCTCTTCGAACATCGTGTCCACCTTCTTCTCAAATTCAGTACTTTTCAACTCATGGACACCTCGACTGAGTACACTAGACCTTGAACCAAATTTTTGAGTGTTTTTCACCATGTTCTCAATCAGGGTTATTATAGCAATTGGGGTCTTATCAACTAGCGTACCACCTGCAGAAGCATCAATCATATATTGATCAATAAGAATTAATCATTCATAAAAATAATGAATTAAAAGTTGACCACTTATTTGGTGATGTGGGCAACTTGAAAATAACCTTTTAAAGAGTTATCAATAGTTATGTAATGTTTCCCCTTGTGACTACCTTATACCAAAAATTTCTTTCCTTACAGTTTCAGTTCAAGAGGCTGGGAAATATTTTCCATGAAAAAGAAGTTTCATGTCCGCCCAACCTCTAATTGGCGAATTAATATAGTAAAGCCAGTCTTTTGCAGTGAATTTTAATGAAAATGGGAATTACATGAGATTTAATTGTTATTCATCCACATTAGTAGTTTTTAAAGTAGAACACATAGTATGGAATTATTTTAAGTTCTTATGTGGGTCTTCTCCTGTGAGTCCATGGAATCTTGTCAATAAGTGAATTATACTGGATTTTAGTTCGAAAATAGGTGCCTCACCTTATATTTTAATAAAGGTGGGTTGGATATTAACATCAGGAGAGGTTAGTTATTTCAATGTACTATTATTTTCATCTATTTTATGAAAGTTTATTTCAGTTTTGATTTTGGTTTCAGTGGAAGAAGTATAAAGATCAAGAAGAGTGTTGATTTTTAGTGTGTCATCCTTCAAAGGGTTATCTTATGTGTCTCGTTGTCGCTGACATAGGACCCTCTCTAGTTCCAGTTTGAAAGGTGATAAGTATCCTAAATGGGAATGTGTCAAACAAAAAACCTACAAATAAAATAAACCAAAACTCAAAAATATAGGTAAAGGTAAAATATAAAACAAATAAATATTCACAAAAAATACAAAAGTCTTAAAAAAACGAACTAAAAACCAAAGTGCTCCCTGGAAACGACGCCAAAATTTGACCATGTTATCGTAAAAGTTAAAATTTATTAGGATTTTTTTTGGTTTATTTATAGTCTATTTTAGACCCTAGTTTATCTCTCATGGATAGTTGATAGGTTTAGATTATATGTTTTTATTAAAAAGTACTAAAAATAGGGGTGATTTGGAAAACAGTTTAAAGAAAATAACATAACATATAGAGTTTAATAGTTGTTAGATGAATCTGGTGTTTTAAGAATTATGAGAGCAATGGGTCATTGGGATTTCACTACACACATTTCAAGTTCATCGTTCTTAGAGATTCATTTATGTTTGGATTAATTCTTTTCTTGAAATTAATTGGAATCCTTATTAATTCCTAAGCCTTTATTTCATTGCTTGAAGATCCAAACCTTGACATAAAAATCATATTGTCAAGGTCCATAAATTATTAATAGAATAATAGCCTAAAAATAATATTAAAATCTCCATAAAGTGGGTAAGAAAATTATTCTTATGTTTTCCAATCAGAACAACACAAGTCATGCACTCAAAACCTCACACCGATCAGTTATAAATTAAGAGTAAATCAATCACATGCATCAAAAAAGTATTCAAATAATAAATAATTTAATATAAATGGAAATAAATGTTTTAACACCCAAATCAATCAAAAATAATAGCTAATATATGTGTTGGAACTCCCTTTACAAGTGTATAGCTCCCTCACAATGACCTCCCACCGTTTAGCTTGACATCGGGAGGGGGAGGAAGCTCAGGTGGAACTCCTTCTTCATTCTTGACCCCCCTATGAGGATAGGGGCCTCAAAAAATAATATGATGAGGAGAGGGATCCTCTTTAACTCCAAATTGGTATCACATCACTCCATGTCCGAACTTTCAATGAGGAGCCAAAGCTTCCATTTTATAGGCAAAGTGGAAGGTCATTTTGGGCACAGAAATTGTGTAAAACCACTTGGACCATGGTTTTTTGACCACTAGAAAATAAAATATTTCTTTTTAAAAAACTAGAAACATGTTTCCCCACCTCTTTAACATATCAAAAAAATCTTGGCACCATTTGGACAAATATAGATCGAGATATGGACAGATCACAGCACACCACTTTTGACTTCATGCAGATTCAGTGTGCTGGAGAGATCAGGTTGGTTGGGACAACAAATGGATGAATGAGTTTTTGGTTCCTTCAGATGAAATTTAACCCAATTAATTTTGGATAATCCCACCAAATTTTATCCCATTTGGATGCACTTTTCAGTATAAGTGTACATATGATTCTACTAGTGTGCATGAATCCTGTGCAATTTGTTCCATTTTTCTTCTATATCATCATGGGCCCCCCAAAATCACCTCCACCTACAATGTAATTATCAAAACAAGTAACATTTCCCTTTTTAATAGTGATAAAAAAAAATAATTAAATCAAATATGAAATTCAATTTGTTATTAATTTTTTAATTTTCAATACAAAACTAGTTTAGCACAGTGGTGTAAGGGTGAAAATGAAACAATGAATCATGGCACGATCACAGGGTTTCCCCTATAAAGCCTCAAACAATGCCATACTGATGGGGGAGTAGTAGCTATTTTTGTACGCAAACTCCACCAATGGTAGGTGGTCCTCCCATCTATGACCAAAATCCAAGATACAGGCTTAAAACATATCCTCGAGAACCCGAATGGTTCTCTCTGTTTGACCATCCTTCTAGGGATGAACACTCTTCTCAAGAAAAATTGGGTCCCAAACACCTCCTACAATATCTTTCACATCCAGGATGTGAAATGAGCATCGTGACATGATACTATCATCGAATGGATTTATGAAGCCGATCTATCTCCTGCACGTAGAGGCATCCCAAGCTCTTTATGGAACTCTGCTTCCTAAAAGCTAGGATGTGGGCCGACTTGGTGAGTCGATCAAAGATCACCCAGATAGAATCGTGTCCCCAATATGTCCATGTTAATCCTGTCATGATGTCCATCGATATTTCATCACACTTGAACTCTGGCACTTCTAGGGGGTGAGATAACCCTGTTGGAACCCGATTCTCAACCTTCACCTACTAGAATATAAGGAATTGAGAAAAGAACCATGCTACTTCATTATTCATAAATGTCCACCAGAACTGACACTGCAGGTACTTGTACATTTTTTTACTCCAGGATGTAACTCCAAGGGGGATGTATGAAACTCTCTCAGAACCTCCTCCCGCAACACCACTGGTATAACTATGCATCCTCTAAAAAGAACCACGTTCTCCCTACCTTGAGAATATCTATCAGGAGAATGTCCTGTGGATAACTGAGAATATAAAGTCTCATAGTTGACATCACCTAGATGTGTCTCCTTGACTCATTGTAAGAGTAGAGCGGTGAAAACCATTTACTGGAGATAAGCTTCATCATATCCATCCACAAAGAATAACTATAATGAGACCAACTGATTTGACGCCTTGCTTAGTAGCTGTGAACTCAATATCTGACTGAGAGCATCATCAACTACGATCCCCTTCCCAGGAGTATAGATGTTCTCAAATTCATAATCCTGGATAAAATATAGAAATCACCTCTACCTCAGATTAATATATTTTTTTTGTGAGAAAATTTACTTGAAGCTATTGTGATTAAAGTATACGATAAACCATTCGCAAATCAGGTAGTGTCACATCATCTTCAATGCGAAGACTACCAATGCTAAATCCAGATCATGGGTGTCATAGTTCTTCTTATGCAGACTTAGATACCACAAAATATAAACAATCACTACCTGTCTCTGCTTTAGGAAACAGCCAAGCCTAGTCCCTGATGCATCATAGAAAACGTCTTACTCGACATCCTCTTAGGAAAATCTCAAGATCGGTGTGCTCATAAAACGTTTCCCCAACTACTGGAAAGCCTGCTGGAACTTCTCAATCCATACAAAAGGTTTCCCCTTCCAGGTCAAGGATTTCATTGGTGCTGATATCTAGGAGACATCAGGGATAAATCTCCAATAGTATCCTGCCAACCCAAGGAAGCTCCACACCTCTGTCACACTCTGGGGTGGTTCCCTTGCTAGCACCACCTTGAACTTGGTTGGGTCCACTACTACTCAATATTCTAAGATAACATATCCCCTAAATTGGACCTCTTGTATCCAGAACTAGAACTTCAATAGCATCCCATAAAGCTGGTTCTCTCAGAGTACGTCTAGAACAATACACAGGTGTCTCATATTCTTATCCTCTAATGCTGATTACTCAAGGATATCATTGATAAAGACCACTATGAACCAGTCAATGAATGATTGAATGATCTAGTTAAAAAGTCCCATGAACACCGTGGGGTCATTCGTCACACTAAAAGGCATCACTAAGTACTTGTAGTGACCGTAGCAGAATCAGAAAGCCATCTTTGGTATATCCTCATCTCATACTCATAATTGGTGGTAACCCGATCAATAGTAAAACTTCTAGAACCACCGTGACCCTCTTAGATAATTGAAGAGGTCTTTTAACCTTTGAAGTGGATACTTATTCTTCACTGTTACCTAGTTCATGCAATGGTAATCCACACACAACCTCAAAATCACATCTACCTTCTTATAAAATAAAACTAGGGCCACCCAGGGTGAAAAACTGGGTCTTATGAAGTCCTTTTGCAGATCCCTCTACTACACCCTCAGCTTGTGAAGCTCTATGGGGACCACCTGATACTCTAGTGAGGATATTGGTGCCGTCCCGGGGTGTATGTCCATGCCAAAGTCGATCTCCCTACGAGGAGGTAATCTTGGAACATCTTTGGGAAATACATCCTCAATCTCCTTCACTATTTCTAGGAACTGAAAGCTCACAACATCTGCTGCTCCAAGGATAAGGTTATCCAACTCATGAGTGATCAACTGGACCCTCCTAAGCATGATCCCATTCTATGTTTCCTGGGTTTCCTCTTTACCAACCAAGGAAAACCTCATTCCATCAATGTGAACACATCACACTCTTCACCTAAAGTAGTCAATCTAGGCACAGAACAATAATAACCAATCCATACTAATAATGACTTCGTAAGGCCTCGATGCTGCCACCAAGAGGTTCCAACCGAAACTCTCACCTCTAAGGGAAATATCACATTATCAGCAAAGATGTGTGAAAATCGATTCTCCTCCTATATGTGTATCCAAGCATAAGGGTTGAGTCAACATCTCCATTGGAATCTCAAGGTTTCATAAAAGATATGTGGTGAGGAAATAATTATTGGAACCTGTGTCTATATGTATGGAATCTATGGTTTAGAAGACATAGATCATACCTCAGATCATCCCTGGAGTCCCCGAGTTGTATGCCTCGATGACATGTAGCTACCCCGCCCCTGTCCCCCAGCTCCCTAATCCTGGTGAGGACCTCCTGGGGGTGTTAGTGGAAGTAGGTTAAAGTATATTTCACCTCCTAAAACTCTCCCTACTCCTCTTCCACATTCACCGCCTAGAAGGTTTTCATACTCCACTCTCTGCCTCTACCTCAGAGGTCCATCCATCACCTCACTATTAGCAATTCGATGGGCTAGGAAGTGTCTAGAAATATGTCCCCTACTGTTACATGAGTAGAATCACCTCTCCCTAGGATGATTGGATCTAACCTGAGAAACATGGACCGAAAATCCCCTATCTTGGGCCCTCTTATGACATCTCCCACGTCCCGATACCTGTTTCGACATTGGCTCCATAATACCAAGGTCTCTGCCCCTATCTTTCTACTACTGACTGACACTGGCTGTCGCTACTCATATAAGAAGATCTCAACCACCAATGCTCTCTTGAGAACTTCTACATAAGTATAAATGCATAGAGGCATGAAACTATCTTAGATGTACCATCATAAACCTTTCTCTAAGGCCCGATCTCTGAAGTACTGATCCCTGACCATATCCATAGAGTACCTGGAAAGGTTGGTGAACCTCAATGAATAGTCATCCACCTTTAAACTTCCCTACCGTAGATGAAGAAGCTCTTAGATATGCACTTCTCTTAGCATAACTCAAGAGAGATCCTCCCTAAATAGTTTATCAAACTCTATCCATGAAAGAGTCTCCTCATCATGAGTCTTCATGGTCAAAATCCACCATCATCCCATTGAACCCTAAAGAAGGATCACTCCTTAGATCAACATCTGGTCCACTGGTGTCCTTACTATATGGAAAACTCTAGTCATCGCCTCAAGCCAGTCCTCAGCTGCCTGAGGGCTAGGATCACCTCTAATCCTAAGGGGTATCTGTCTTTGAAACTCATGGATCTTTCTCACCCTACACTATTTGTCTATCGGTACTCCAGGTACCACGTGTTGATCTATAGGTGGTGGTATAGCGGGTGCACCATCACGAGGTAGTTCTTGGAGAACTGGTCCCTGAATCAATGCCTCATCACTGAGGGGGTCATCCTCATGATCGAGTCACTAAATATTATAAGGTATGTGTCACATAATCTTGTAAGGAAACAAAATATACCACAATCAAATAGTATATTTGGATAGCTAATACAAAAGGAAATGGAAAATACATCCCATTCTTATATAATTCATGTACCATTTTTTTGTTTCGTTATAACTAATGTTCTCATGTACCAAGTCGAAAAGAAGGTCATCATAGTCCTGGTGTATGTATACGTCAGCCACCTACACCAAAACTGGAGTCCCTGGCCTGAAAGCCAAACTGAAAAAAGTTAACACTATTCCCTAATTCAATCTCATATATTCTTAGACCTATGGTAGGACCTACCACCTATGATACCACTCTATCATGACCCATCCTAGTGGGGCACATGCATAGAATCCCCAAGACCACCTCCAATAGGCCAGGGGCTGGAGACTAGCACCAAGTAAGCATATCACTAACATGGGTGGAATTGCCTAAGTACCAGTACACACACACACACACACACACATCTAATCCCACAAATGATGAAATGTAAATTCCACTAAGGAAAAAAAATGCATATGTGCGACTAATCCCAACCAATAAGAGAACAAAAAAAAGTAAAGTGCAGGAAGTAAACTGGTACAGAATAGAAGCCCACCAAAAGAAAGAGTCTGAAAACTAAAAAGTCCAACCTGTATAAAAAAATAGGTACTGGGACTACTGGTTGTAGCCGTAGGAACACCTTGACATATAGGGAAGCTTACAATGTTGGTCTGGTCCAAGTCTTACCTGGACTCCATCAAAAGGATACTCATCTGTACAAGACATGACACATGCGGGAAAAGCCCATGTAGGGGTGAGTATAAAAATACTCAGTATAGGACCTCAAAAACCAGAAATAAATACACAAAGTAAAGGAACAATAATCTCTCCAAAATATATTTCTACAGAATATATTACAAGATAAATATATCTAGATATAATCGAAACCTAGACCCGTTATCTAGAGGTAAGTCACAATGACCACATACCCATGATAGAGATTTAGTTCGAAGATTACATGAAACACTAATCTAGGAGAACTCACTCCATGAGTATAATAGATCTAATGATGTCTATATGAGGAGTAAGTTTGTCAGGATGTTTCATGAGAGAGAGATATACACTGCTAGATCTGAAGAGATAATAGATGCACTCATTTTGGGAGAACTCACTCCTGAGTGGGGAAAGATCATGATACACAGATGATGATCACTGCAAGGGCCTTGGTTTATACCATGAATCATCCAGATTCATCTTCTAAGTAGAGGATTTACATCTTGTAGGATTAGTCATGTTGATACCTGACTCTACCTAGGGCTAAGAATGGGTATAGGATCTCACCCCGGGCCTCTCAGAGAGATTCTGACTCTATCCAGAATGTCCTACAGAAGGGATCTAACTCCCATGGATGGAAACAATACCTAAAATTTAGGGGAAAAAAAAGGAGGAACTAACCCAAAAAAAACTTTTCCAAGGAATGATGAACATGAAAATCAAGCCATATATAGAAAAGTACACGACGTGTAGAAGAGTCACACACCATTTCTATTGACTATGGGTACTGCATGTGTGCAACAACCTGATTCAAAAGAAAATGTAGTGTAGAAAAGGTATACTTGGCATGTAGAAGGGTAATACACCGTGTCCTACCATCCATGGGTTTCTCCGTGTATGCTGGCCATGTGCCTATACACAGTTTCAACCTGTGTCTTCCAACCTGTGCACCAGTACATAGAGTGACCCGTGTAACAGTCTGGTATAGCCGTGTAGTGGAGTACATTCCATGTAGTCCACCCCATGTCTGTGTATCATCCAAGATACCCACCATTTCATGTGTAAGGACTCACATTCAATGTGATACTTTTCACACATTGTTTCATTATTTCCTACATCGCAAAACCCTAGATGTCATTGTGCCGACCTCACATGCTATGTTATTTGGAGAACATGTCGTGTTCTTCATGATTTTCTAAAACAAGATGTTATTCATCTGGCACTTTGGGAAATATTCTATCTCACAATATGGCCATCCAATTTCCATTAAACTTAAGGTTCGAGGTCACCCCAACACCGCAAAGCTGATTATGTTGGTTTTGGGCCTCTAATTGGGCCCGAAGACTTGTTTTGATCCACCCGCATGAAGAACTCTTAAAGAACAATTTATCTTGATCTGATTGGATTCGTACACTCCCATTATCATAGAACCACCGTTGGGTCATCACAATGTCAAATATCAAATTTGGGATCGTTGTGTAGAAAAACAGACATGCAGCGATCTGTTGATCATAACCCCACAAAGAACGTGAAGAATGCGGGGTAAAAACAGGAAGAAGAAATCCATACAATGAATTGAGGAACAAACCTCTACCGTTGTTCATAACAGCGTTGATCAGATCCTGTTACAAGGATAAAATGGATTAAATAAAATGTAAATCAAATCATGGAAAAATTAATTCTCTGAAATAAACCCGAAAAAACCCTCCCTCAAAAAGGAACGATCTGCGGGTCAACCTACTTGTGTGTTGATCCATGTTCGTCATTTAAATCCAAGAATAGGTAAAAGAATTGAACCCCCCCTACTTATATCATCAATTAAGAGGGAGAGAGGTTGTAGGTTGGGATTCTATATCACCACACAACGATCCACATGTCACCCTTCATCATGGTTCATTGGGAATTCTCTGTGGTGGATTCTCTCAAAGTTCCAAAGGAATCTAGGGAAATTTTCTAGGTTTATAATCCTGACCATGGGATCCTGGTTATTTAAAACTACATAACACACCACTATGTTACGGAAACATTAAAATAAAATAAAATATTAAATGTATTTTATTTCTTTTAAAAAGTCCAAAAATTTATCTTTTGTAGCTGACCCGCACCGATCGATGTTAGGCCTCACATAAGGTAAGGTTGATACTCTGAATGCAACGGTGCCCTCATATTTCCAATTCAAGAACCCATTTAAAAGTTATTCCAATTTTTTCAGGAAAACTGCTCATTCACACTATTTAAAAGTTTAATTTAATTCAAACTTTTATTTTGGGCACTCCGGGCCTCAGAATCACATTCCATAAAAAATAATGGTCTTGAAATAATTCCATATATTATTTAAAAATAAGACACATAAAAACTGAGACATTACATGTGTTCTAGGACTATATGACATTTAGTTTAGTTTTCCATAGAAACCCTATTTCTTCATACAAATCATAGATATTCTACTCTTGCCATGATTTATATCCATTTAACACTCAAAATCTACTGTAATAAAATTTAATGACACCGAATAAAAATATCACGACCTTTGGTTTTCAGAAATTTGTATCTAGCCACCCACATGATGCCTGTAGTGCTGTTCAACGCATCTCCCATTTCCTTCCATAGCTACTCTAGATCTCGAATCCATGGAGACATCACCTTTATCCTATAGGCTATCCCCATCCATCTAGAAGTCATAATACCAAACATCATTTTCCAAACCAGCATGAATCAAGGGGTCCATTCTCACTTGAACCCTTGATAATGTCGAACTGCAACCCTATGAGCCAATGAAGAAACAAAATATGAAAAATGGAGAGAAATTTATAGGAACAAATTAAATACTTCATTATCTAAGTTTTCTTGTCCAAATATACATAATGGGTATGTATATGTATATAGAATGACATATCAAATATAAATTGATTCAAAAAATTTAAAATATGGAATGGCATTATACAAATATCAAAAGATCATAGATCAAAGATAATACATAAAAATACTTTCTTTAACTTTTAATCAATGGACTAAACTATAATTGATGATACCTACATTAATTATGTATCAATAATTGCTAAATAATGTATTCATTGATGATGGAGAAGACCCACTAAATTCACTTCCTTTTGAACCACCTCAATCCAATCATCATTTATCATCCGATGGAGATCCACCAATAAAGAATGTTAAAGGCTCCTATAAAATATCCTAGGGTTATGTGGCTAACCCCATAGGATTTCTATAATAGTATATTTAAAAATAAAATTTGTCCTTGAGAATTTAAATAAAATAAAATAAAATAATTATTTATTTTAATTAAACACACTTCCAAATGACTACCTCTTCCAGACGTACAATGCCAACAAAATTTAGGTCACGCCTAGGGTAAACCACACATTCTGAACTCAACCATGGACAAATATTTCTGATCTAAGACTCTTTTTGAAGATATTCCATTATTTATGAAAACATGTGTGTATGTGATATTAATATATTAAATATTTTTATAATATCAATTCTAGGCTCACCAGGCCTCTGAATCTTGCTCTATCTCAAAGATTGTCTCTGAAAATATTCCTTAATATATTTCAATGTCTTACAAGTTAGAAATAATTTCACTACACTAAATACATTCAAGATAATACTTTTTTATATTCCCAATTCCCCCTCCCTAATAAAGAAATTACCACATTTTCTTATCATTTTTTGAAAAAATGCACTTGTGATTTTAGTGTGGATTTATATGAAAAGGTATAGAAAAGATAGTTCTCATTAATTTGATAAATTTCATCAATAAAATAATATGGTTAAGAATTTCCTTAGGTGAAAAATCCCCTGAAGCCTCACTGTTGGTTAACCAAAGGAGATATACTTTCAATAATTAATTTTGTTATTGTATTTTGTTTTTTGTTTGTATAATGTATTTCTTGAGGTATTGGAACTAAACGGGAGGCAGATGATTGCATAGATAAAAAAATAATTAAAGTTATAGTGAATACTGAAAATGAAAAAAATAATTTTAAGTGAAATTTATAAATAACAAATTGGCATGAGTGATATGAAGCCACCTTTTCATGATGTTTGTATACATCCAGACACCATGCAAGCTACCCACTCATTCGTAATGAAATATATTTCCTTATATTAATATGTTTTTTTTATATAACCCTCATAGTACTAGAAAATCATATATATATAAGTGGTTAATATATAGTTTATTTGAAATTGTTTTTACTCTTGTAAATACCTATTCGGGGATGTGAGTTTTTTGATGGAATTTAGAATCCTTTATTAATTTACAAATTTATTATCCACAATCATAGCCATTCATTTTTCTAGACACTACAAAAACATTGAGAAATATAAGTAATGTTTTATGATATATGTTTTGATAGTGAAATATTATTATATATATATACCTTAATGTTTATCCATTTATTGAAATCCATAGGCTTCTTAAGTTTACTAAATTTCCTCATTCCATTATTTTGATGATAAATAGACTAAACAATATTATAAAACAATATTTTCAAAACATATTATAAAAAATATAATTGGTATATTTTTTATAAATTTTTCATATAGTGTTTTAAAAATTCATAAGAGACACCATGTATGGTTGATTTTTTGGATATATATAGATTTTATGCATAAATTATATGTTTAGAATATCCAAAATAATCAAAAATGAGCTTCCAATGATTCATATAAAAATTAAAAATTACTTAGTAATTAATGGGAAAATAAAATTACAGTTTATAAAATTATAGTATAAAGCAATACTTTTGTGTGGAAGTTGATAAGAAATATATATAATATGTTACAATATTTTCAAATAATCCAGCTACTTGGTATACTCCTAATCAAATTTCTCTTTGTTCCATTTATTTTTCCTATGTAGAGGTGACATGAGGAGTACCAATTCTGAAAATATTTTAATAGGGACTTCCCTTCACATAACCATTATATATATATATATATATTAGTAAAAATTATAAATAGTATTAAATTTTAATAAAATACTACCTCAATTATTGGACATATGAATCATGAATATGTTCCTCATATATACATTAACAACCAAGGATCCTAACCATTTATTCTTAAGAATTTTATTTACACTCTCAAGACTAATAATGCCACGAGTAATTGTTTCATATATTTTCTCTTTAAAATAAATATCAGTAGTATCTTAATTTTGTAACATTATATATACATAAACTTGTAACATTAATAATTGTTGGTGATCAATTTGTGGGGTAAAAGACACCTTAAAAGGTTTTTTCATCCAATAGCCAATTCATTATATTATCCCGACTCAACATTTTTTTTCCCTTCTATAATAACATAAATTAGTTTAGAACTTTTTCTTTCAATGTAATGTATTTTACATATAAAATAAATTTGAAATAAAACCCCCATTTTAATCATGTTTTTTATAACATTAATTGGATTTTCTATAAAAATTATAATATAATGTTCAATTATGTGAATATTATTTTAATTGTGGTTGTCTTAGACCTATATAAATTTTACTTTTTGATTACCATACCATGTATACAATGAGTTATACATGATTTTAGCATACCATTATATTGTTGATATTTCCTTGTCCACTATTTAAATGGTAACATCAATAGATTAGTTACTGTATCAAAAGGTTATAACAAATCCCATGATATAATGAGAATCACAAGATACCATGACATTAATCTTAAACATATGTCCTATGGTCTAGACACATCACTCTAACTAGACACATATGATGTTTGACTATTAGGCATTGGGGGATCATAAGAATTGATACTTCTTCTAATGATGTTCACACTTTGTGGGGACGAGTAGATGAGATCATGAGGACTAACCCACCAGTAGGAACACCACATGTCTAAGGTGTCATTGGTTGATCCTATATACAAAAAATGTGTAATGGTCTCTAGAATAAAGATTATTGTTGATGTGTCTCATTTTATCATGTACTTTTATGCGAGGAAAAAACAATGACATTGAAGTTGTGGTGAGGTAGCTTGTGTTGGGTGCATCATTGGTGGTATGACATTGATTGAATAATTATTGTAGAATTTTTTACTTCCGATAAATAGAGATATCTCAGGCCCAATTTATCAAGATGGTAGTACCTTCACTAAAATCTTGGTCATGGTAGAATAAGGTAAGTCTGTCTAGTGAGGTCAACAAAAAAGAATGAAAGAAATAATGATTACATAAGTGTGCATCCGAATCTATGAGATACTACAGGTAAAAGTGATTATATTTCATGATGTGTGTTCATATGAAGGTTTTTAATACTATTACTACTCTTTATCTCTTTAGGGGCATCAATGGGTTGCTAGAATCCACTATTGGTTCATGAATAATATTCACTGCTATCAAGATGAGGACCTAGAGGGTCACATATAATAGCATATTCAAGAGTATTCCCTATTCTGGTGAATAGGATTTTAGAAAATGGTGGGCCCTACCATGAGGTCTGAGATATGTTTGAGAATACATGATCTCCAATAGATAAATAAATTCTTATTATCTGAGTTTAAAATAATTAATATTGAATTTATTTATTAAATGTATTTACAAGTATTTAAGTAAATACAAGAAAAATATTATATGAATTATTATTATTTTAATGTTCAAGGTTCATTTAATATTTGCGAGAATGATAAGTCGAGTTAATGACTTGCTTTTATCGTGTAATAAATTTTTTATATTATAAGTAAGTGATAAAAATATAAATGATATCTATGAATTAGTAAAGTAGTCATAAGATATCGTTTATAGTGGGTAATAAATATTCGGGGGGTCGGAGACCCTTTTTGGGTAATTTGTGAAACTAGTTATAAAAAAGTGGAAGAAGTTCTCATAGAATTGACTGTTCATCACATGAGATCTAGATATTCTCTATCCTCTCTCTCAGTTCCTAGAGATAGAAGCTCTTCTTCAAAGGAATCGATCAAAGAAAACCTTCACAGATCGATGTAATGGAAAAGTGGTGATCACCGTGATGTCAAAGGAATCATCATAACTTCATGCTACCACCCATATTCTGAGAATCGATGCTCCCACAGGCTTTTGAAGTGCATGTATATGATCTAGAGGGATTCAAATTCATATCCATTAAGAAAAAATAACTGACGATGAGAATATGTTGAGTGAGACTTTAGATCGAAATAGGTATTTATTTAGTTTATTTTTGTTCCTAAATTATTATCATGAAGATCCTCATGTTGTAACCAGGTAGTGATTCACCATCGATAACGTAGTTACATTGATCACAAGTGGTTTTTTAAATCCCAATTTTTGGGGATTCTGTTGCATTCCCAATTCCAACAATTGGTATCAGAGTGATATGTGAAAATTTTAATCCATGAAAAAATTAAAATTGAATTAAAATTTGAATAGACCATCGTTTCGGTTGCAACGTCATAGACGATGCTTCAATCCGGCCCCGTTGAGTCACCCCATACTACATTGGCAAGACACCATGACCCACCACACCTCCACCCTATCCCAATATATACCTTAGACTTCCACATACCAGAGCACCATCCACCACCATACCTTTCCACCACATCCTCCTGCGGACACCTCCTCCCTTTGTCCCTTACTGAGAACCACCTATTACACCCTGTGGCTTCCTAGATTGACCCTTTTGACATCCCCTTATGGTGTCATCCCACCAAGAACTGTGAGCCAGCCACCACCATGCTGAATCACCACCGTATCACCCCATACTAGGTCACTAACAAGACCCTGCCTTTCTCTCACAATTCTTTAACCACAAGCCACCGCAACTGAATCCCATACTTCTTCACCCAAATATATCTCGACCCAACCATCTCACTACCACAGTCAATAGTAGCACACCCACTGCCCTACCTATACTCTTCCAGTATCCTCCAAGTTGGCCTATCCAGATTCATATGGCTATCATGTGCCTTCCCAGTCATCCCATGTTGTGATGAGGTACCCCTTCCTAATTTCTTGTCTACCACACATGAATCCTTCCTAGCTTTCCAACTCAAAACGGGATGGATGGGCCCTGCATAACCCAAATTAGGTCATAATGGGATCTTCCCAACCTAATATAGGTCAGGATGGGTATTGACTGACCTTCCAAACAATAATGAGGATACACAGGGACATGAGGAAAAAATTATATATATATATATGTGTGTATATTTATATATTTCAATATTATTTTTATATCTTTCAATATAATGAATTTTTTTGATAAGTATTATCTCAAAATAATTTAAAATTTTACGTATAATTAAATTGATTAATGGGGGTGGATGATGTAAATTTTTAATTAAAAATAAGAGTCAAATTTTAATTCATTAAATTTTCTCTTGAAAAAATTATTACAAGATTATTTCTAGTTTGTAAATTTAATTTATATAGGTGAGTATAATGAATATCGACTTATCATGATCCATGGAATGACCAATTCATGTATATGTCATGTTTATTTATTTATTTAATAATTGCAATATATGTTTGTAATAATTATTTAATAAATGACGATCTGTGAATCGTTTTATACGTCATTATTTGTATAAGGTCATGCAAACCCAAATAATGGTTTTTATGTGAATTTATAATTCTTAAAACCCATTCTCCTACATGTGTGTATTGTTGTATAATGACAGGGATGATCAGTGACGTACTTCATGCCAAGATTTGGTGATGCACCAGACATGAGTTTGATACATTGGATGGGTGTGTGCTGCAACTCAAGTCGAACGAAATGTGACTCAAAGAGCTACCACTAGGGTCTAGGTTGATCCATTATTCACACAATGGATCAACCATTAGTATCATATCATTATCGTGTCATATAATGTTATTTATTCATGGTTTAATATTTTATATATGAATTGTTTTTTCACGTGATCACATAATGCAATAAGAAAGAATGCATAAATAGAATGAACATGTGACACGATGAATGTTTTCAATTTATTAAATGATCATTTGTGAGTGTGATCACATTTTATGTGCTTATAAGGAATAAAAATATTTCATTTCACCATGTAATAATAAAACCATCAAATAAATAATAAGTCAAAATGCACTATGTCACTCAAATTTGAACAAAATTGGGTGTAGAGGGTGCTCATCATCAAAAGTTATGGGTTCCTCCTACTGCCATAGAGTTATTATGAGAGTGATGAGTTAACATAAATGAAGTTGGTAAAAAATAATTAGCTAAATATAGCTTGTTACTAAATTAGATGTAAGCATTCAGAAAATCATGATTATTATTTTAGAAGCTAGGACTTAACTCAATAGATCAAGGAGCTGCAAATTAAAGTGTTTAGCCAGTCCAACACTTACTATGAAACACTTTGAGTAATATCATATCCATATCTTGTAGACTACTAGGATAGGTCTTAGAGATCTTATCCACTAAAATAATCAAGTGACCGAGTATTACTATTAGAGTATAGAGGGTTTCTGGAATTAAATAAAATAGAGAGAGACATTTAAGGATTAAATTAATCGGTAATGTTGAAATTAGTAATCAAGATAAAAGTAAAGATCCACTAGATTTTATTTTTTTAGAAAATTAAAAGTAATACCAAAAGTAATCTACAATAATATTGTAAAAATAAAATGTACAAACTGTCTTGAGTTTCCAAAATTAGTATCGAAATTTGCACAAAGTACTATGATATTAGAAGTTTATGTTTTTAGAGTCCTCAATAACTATTAATCCTCCTTAGGAAGTGAGGGTGATAAAATTGCTTATAGGAGACTCATGTACAAAACATATGATGATTACGTCATAATTATATCATCATCCAATGTGATTTTTTATTATAACATCAGGACATGAATGATTTAACATGTTGTGTCATATTCAAGAAGTTTTTAAGGAGAAAGTGAAGTGATATATGAACAGGATGAAGAATACACTGGATATGTGTAAAATTGAAATATTGATTATAATCCTTAAATAACTAAGTTTATTACATATTTACAATCCATTTACACTAGTCTCATTTAAGATTAAAAAATGAGTTGTATGGAGAAAAATCTTCATTACCATTTATTAAGGTTCACCAAGTTGATAAGAACTTGAAGAAATATTAATATTTATTTCTTACAGTGAAAAAGTTGATAGATAAGGCAGAAAAAAGAATGGAAAGTGTAACACCAAAGGAAAATTCACAATTTTAATCATTTAAAATAGGTGGTAAATTATAAAAGAGGATATTTTCTTCTCATGTCATGAGATAAGACTATAGAAGTTGAAATTAAATTAATTTAATTGTAGAAGAAATTAATCGCTTCTTATTACATAATATTCATCATTATGTGTGATGTTTCTATCATAATTATTGGGTATTAAATACAATATTCATATAAAATATGTGTATCTAAATATAATAACCATGTAAGAAAAGAAAAACTACAAGATGTAGGGTGTGTTCGATAAGTGGATGAGAAAGGGTAGTTCTTATGTCAGTAGTGATAAAAACATGACTTCCAATTTTGAAGTAATTAGTTATAGTGGAAATTTTGTTATGTATTACCAAAAAATTAATCCCATGTGTCCAATGTAAACAAGGGGTAATTATTCTTGTTTTTGAATGAATGTTTTTTGTGGTGTCTAATACTCAACTAATAGTTCAACAATACTTGGATCATTGGAAATTACTGATGAATATAAAATGTAAGAATTTAATACCCAGTTGTGGAAAGATAATACTTTGTCAAGAAAAAATAAATAGTTTTCAAGGATATACCTAGTATGGTTTTAGACTATTTGGAGTTGAATAAATTAGGTATTATAAACATACTAATGAACTTAGTTTCAGAAAGAGAGACCTTTAGAAATAAAGGTAAGCCGAAAAACATTCAGAATTAGTTTAATTAGAGAGCATGATCTATTACAAGGGTAATCTAGTGGAAAATATACTTCATAATATTAATTCAAGTGTTTTAAGGATTGTAAAAGTGAATTATATAATATGCATGGTTAGAAGATATGAATTTCTTCCGAGATGTGTGCCGAATAATATCTCGACAAAGCATTCATCGATTAATATAATGTAGCGTGGAGTAATTCATAAACACACAATACCTTACCCACATTAGAGCTATGATATTACTAAGGAGGATCAATTTTGAGGCTTATATATTAATCTTGATCAATAAGATTTTTCACGGTGTAATTCCTAGATTTATATTTCCTTAAACACATCAGAGTCATGATGTAAGTAAAAGGATCATCAATGTTAAAACTAAAATGCATTGTAGATACTTCCATTATTTTGAGACATGACTCAGAAATATCGATTTTATCCCACAAATAACTACCAATTATCATGAAAAATGGATATCAAATGAGTTATAGTATTATGGAAATCCATTATTTCTTAAGAACATGTGTTTGAATGCAAAATATTTGCCGAGGAAATAAAAAAATTACATTAATCAAACACATTGTGCATGTAAAGTACTTATCCTAATAGTTTATAAGAATATTAAATAAATACCTATGGTCGAAAATGTTATAGTCAAGAGACGGATATATTTCTATAAAAGGGTCCATATCTCTATTTGATATAGTGGGAGAAAGATTGTATTGGGTTTAGTCAATACCTAAGATTCACAAATAGTTGAAAATGAAAGAAGTTCAATAGGATCTTGTGAAATTGAATGTTCTAAAGACACAAACTTAATAGGAAGGTCAAAACCAAGGTAATGGTTTTGTCTTCACCATGGGCAGTGATAAATTATTCATTGAGAATAATGAATCCTACAACTAAGAAGTTTATGGAAATTTGATAAGATTGAAAAGATTAATTAAAATTCAATAATGGATTCCACGTATCAAAGTTCAAGGGCTTATGATAATGAATACTATAGTGGGTATTGAAGAGAGAAGATATATGGGTGGTACAATAATGGTAACAATAAGGATTTATTTATAAAACAATGTTAATATTCCTAAATCCATTAAAATTTTACTTATCATATATACATTATATTATCATTTTTTTATTGAGAATTGGGTTTCTAGACCACTAATCAGAAAAGGTGTTTTTACAATGCAACCAGAAAGGGATGGTGACATTATAGAATGCCAATAAGGGGGTGAAATGATATCCAATTTAGGATTTATGTGAGAAATGTGATTATAGAATATTTATTTGGAATAAATATACACCATGGATCTAAAGGAGGTTATTGGGAGTGTCAATGATTCCAGGTAAAATATGTTTGATAACATATTGGAAACAACTACATGTGTTATAGTCTGTTAAGACTAAGATGAAAGTAACTATCTAGAGATTGAATTAAAGTAGAAACAAAAGTTCTAGGGAATGATATATAATAATGTATATTTAATAGTTTCTTAGACCTAGTAAATGGTATATATATTGAAAATTTATTGACAAATACAATTTAGAATAATTCGAGAGAGAATTATTACCAGTGTAAGGTGTCATATATCTATCCAAGAAGACATACATAGGAATAATAGGAGACTAATGTGGTGAGATGAATCTCATATGATTATACCATGGATCAGTCATGTATTCCATGATATTTATAAGAAATGATATTGACAACATAAGCATTATGGTAGTAAAATATTAGTTGAATTTAGGAGAACTTCACATGTTGCAGTTAGAACTATTCATCTGTACTTGGGAAAGTATAACATATATTTTCTTGGTAGGTTTATAGAAGGGGATACTAGTTATTAAGGGACATAAAACAGTCTTCCTATACATTAGAATGATCTAATATCATAGTTATGTTAAGGTAATAAGAAACACAAGATCATTCAAAGTAGTGGTATCCATATATACAAATACCGAGTTTATTGCAGCTTCTGATGTAGTTAAAGAAGACGTGTATATTATGAAATGATTTATTAATTTTCATATAATCACACCTAGTATTTAAATTTTGATCATAATATAAATTATTAAAATTCTACTACTAGTACTATCCAATATTTCAAGTTGAAATAGCGAATAAAAGGAAATCTACTCAAGGTTTACATCTCCTGAGGAGTTTTAATCTAGGAGGTGAATTCACATATAGAATAATTTCCACCTAGGGTAAATGTGGTAGTCATATGACTAAATCAATAATTCAGTAGAATCATTTTCATATCATGTGAGAGATAACCGTGTTTTTTAGAAAGTTGTATCTAGTGAAAGTTGCGGTGTTGCAATAGTGGGTGTCCTTGACCCAACTAAACAGTACTTTTCAATTACCACACCAAGTATAATGTGAGCTATACATGATTTTATCTAACCATTATAGTATTGATATTTTTAACCACTATTTAAATTGAAATTTCCACATATTAGTTTTCATATCAAAAGGTTATGACAGTTCCTATGATATAATGATAACCTCAAGATAATATGACATTAATCTTAAAAATATGTCATATGGTCTAGATAGATAATTTTGAATCGACACATATTATGTCTGACTATTAAGAGTTTGGGAGATCATAATAATTGAGCCTTTTTCTCATGAAGTTTTCGTTTGGTGATCTCGAGTAGATGAGATCATGAGGGCCAATCCTTTAATAGTTACACCACATGTTTCAGTTGTCATGGACTATTCCTATATGTGAACACATATAATTTTATTCAAAAATGATATTATTATTGATGTGTATCATTTTATCACATACTTTTATAAATGTAAAAAACCATGGCATTGAAGTCGTGGTGAGATAGCTTGTGTTGGGTGCATCATTAGTGGTATAAAATTGAATAAATAATCAAGATTGATTTTTACAATTATGATATGAAGAGATATCTTGGGACTAGTTGATCAGGATGGTAATACCTTTACTAAATCCATGGCCATGGTAGGAGAAGGTATGTATTTCTAGTAAATTAAATGAATAATAAATCAAGAAAGGATGATGACACAAGTGTGCATCCTACTTTATGAGATATCATGAGACAAAGAGATTATATTACACGGGGTGTGTTTGTTAGAAGATTGTTATTTATATGAATGATTCTTATCTTTTTAGGGTCTTTTATGGGTTTATAGACTTCAATCTTGGTCTGTGAGTAGTATTGACTACTATCAAGTTGAGGGCCTAGAGGTTCACACACAATAACATATTCAAAATTCTTCCCTATTCTGATGAATGTGAGTTTTGAACATGGTGGGCCCCATCACTGGCTCTAGGATATGTTCAAGAATACATGATCACCAAGGGATAAATAAATTAATATTATTCAGGTTCATAATAATTGATATTGAATTTTATTATTAAATTTATTTAAAAATATTTATGAAAATACCTGACAAATATTTTATGAACAAATATTATTTTAATATTAATATTTCATTTAATATTTGTGAGAATTAAGAGTCGAGTTAATGACTCACTTTTAAAATGTAATATATTTATTTTATTACAAGTGATAAAAATATAAATGTTATTTATGACTCAATAAAGGAGTCATAAGATGTTGTTTATAGTGAGTAAAAAATATTCGGGGGCCAGAGACCCTTTTCGAGTAATTTTTAAAACTCACTATAAATAGGAGGAAGAGGATATCATTGAATTTACTATTCATCACATGAGATCTAGTGATTATATATCCTCTCTCTTGCTTCTTGGAGATATAATCTCTTATTCTAAGTAATTGATCAAATAAAACCTTTGCAGATCTATGGAATGTAGAAGTGGTGATCATTAGAACATAGAATGAATTATTGGAACTCTATGATGGCACTAGGATTCTGATGATTGATGCACCTATAAGATTCCAATTGTGTGTGGATGATATAGAGGGATTTCACTTCAGATCCTTCAATAAATGATCACTGATGATGAGAAGATGTCGAGCACGAATTTAGATATAAAGAGGTATTTCTTTATTTTATTTTTATGATTAAATTATTCACATGAATATCGTTGAGTTGTAACTGGGCAGTGCTTTTCCAGCGGTGACATAGTTGAGTCGATTTCCAATGATTTGTTTAAAATCAGGTTATTTGGGGATTCCATTGCATGACTAGTACCAAAAAATATCTATATCATCAAGGGGAGTATGTAGTTCAATTCTAGGATAGTGAGATAAATGAATCCATGTTCACAAATGGTTTTTTGGTAGTTATTTATTATACAATATATCACCTTGGGTATTATACATTTCACATCTCAAAACATAGTAATGAGTGGGAACTAATGGATAAAAATAAAAATCAATTTCACCATGTACTATTTTAATAAAAAAGTAAAAATTATTAAATATTTTACAATTAGTAGAAAATATTTTGAAAAACATGATTAACTTAGACAAGTTAGGCTTTTAGGGGAATGAATAGCCTCAAAACCAAGGGTTGTAGATCTTCATAGTGTGGTTGTTATTGTGATGATTTTTATTATTGATCCCTTTGGCGTGTATGATCCATTAACACATTTTATTATTTACTATTTTTGTTAATGTTTTAATTATATCCTTTATGTTTTTATTTTTATTGTTAGCATGCCCATGTGTTTGTTCTTTCTTAAATTATTCTCATGGTAAGACTCTAAAACCCTCACCACTAATGTGGCCATAATTTTCTATATGCTTCAAAGCCACTTAATGTAATTATTATTCAGCTATGGTAGATGAATCATCTCATAGGCAAAGTAGATAATAATATATAGAAATAAGTAGTCATTATTATACTATAATATATTGAATAATATTAAATATCTTTTATGTCATAATTACATATCATTCTCATACTTTATTTGTGTTTTCATCTATCATTAGCCTTATTTTATTTACACAAAGTTCCTTTCACAGCACATGACATGGTATGGATGTTTCTCAAGATTCTGATTGTTCAATTTTTATATAAAAAAACATAATTATGATGTCCCCATCCTGGATCACCAATAAGTAATTAGTCTAGAGAGAAACAAAGCCTCAAGCACACCTCTCCATATTCTAGAGACTTCCAACTAACAATAAGGGTTTATAGTGGTACAATGGGGAGAATATACCATTTTTATTAGAGTGGAACATATTTAAAATGTAAAGGCAATATAAATCAACCAGATAGTAAATGAAATTTACATAAAGTAGTAAAACATCACTATATAAAGATAATATCACAGTGATAAAAACAAGAGTTATAATTTTCATGGAAGTAGTTATACAACCAGTACATGGCTACAAAAAAAACAAAAGACCAAAAAAGTATAAGATTTTCAATCATCACGAGTTCCTAGTCAGTCCTCTGATTCCATGCTCCCAACCTACAATAGAATTCAATAATCTATAGTAGGTATCTTCCCTTTATCCTTTACCACATCAATGAAATCAACCCAGATATTATACGATTTCCCAAATATGGTGTAAGTACAACTCGGTAGGCCACCACCAACTATGTCTAATTAGAATCTAGTCTGTGAGAATAAAATGTAATAGTGTACAAAGATAATAACTAAATAATTAATGTAAAAGAAACCTTGTAAAGCTTAGGAACCTCATGGGATACCCAGTTGACTCAACCTGATTCAGCCTAAGATGAATATATCGAATCATGTGAAATTTAATTAGAAATGGGACCCAAGGAAAATATATAAGGAATCCTACAATAAATAATAACTAGGAATTTGTAGAAATTGTCTAGGAATTCCCACACAATACACCCATTTCAAGTATATGTAAGATCAACAACATTGTTTATACTTGGTTTTCAAGACAACTCCCAATGATCAATCTAGGATGTTTATATCATAGGTTGTGAGTGGAATCTAAGGTATATTTCCTTGGAATTATAATCCTAAGAGTCTCTAACAAAACCAAAGAAAACTATCCTTTCATTTTGAGTAAGATTTTTATTGGCATCCAAGGGGATGACCTAAGGAGTTCCTTATCTGAGGAAATCAAGCCAAACTGGATGGATCATCCTAAGAATTATATATTTTATAGATATCTAAATGAATCCATGGCACCTAGACATCACATTCATTAGAGTAAGAAATTTTACATATCCAAAGTGGGTTTACTAGTTGGAATTCACTTCAATGCATCAACTGAAATCCTATGAGTTTTCTCAAGGCATTACAAATAGGGAATCCATGGATTTCTTTAGGTATTCCACAACTTTGATTCTGTGACCATGTTATATAAATATGTAACCATGGAATCCATGGTAATAATCATAAGTGTTAAGTAAAATGTTTATGTAAAGCATTTTATCCAAGATAAGTCACAACCTTAAGTGTAACCACTTTTGTTTACAAGTTAATTAGTCATTCATCTTGGAATTACTTGAAATTTATTATGTTTAAGACGTAATATTTATCCAAGACTTTTAAATTCAATTTAATTACATTAAATCTACCAAAGGGATACCAAAAAACTTTTTAATTAATTACCTTATTTTTGTGACATTTCCAAACACACCCTAAGAGAGGTTTGATTATAAAAAATAATTTGGGATTTCCAAAGTTCAATCTAAACACACCATAACAGTGTTTTGGTTACACATTAATTTTGGATATCATAGTAATTAATCCAAATACACCTTAATAGGTGGTTTGGGTTGAGGTAGTCTACCTTCAATGGTAATTGGGAGGCTTATAGTACATCTAGGTCAGGTCTTGTGTAAAAAATCATAGAAATATAAATTTTAGGGTCAATTCTTGGAAATACCATCATGTGGAGTGATGAAACATTTTATAAATAGTAATAAATTTATGTAAAATAATATAGACCACAGATTGAGGGATAATGATTAACTCATCATCAGATATCAACCTTATATTTGAGATGTAATGAGAGAAATTGAGAAACCAGAAAAATATTTGAAAATAGAGAATATTATCCATAAACAAGGGAATAATAAGAAATATTGGATTTAAGGGATAATTGAGTAGACCAATGTCTTATATTTACCTCAATGATTCCAATGCTTCAGATGATGATGAAATCAAAGGCCGGACGAAAGCGATCCACCAAGACAGAAGGAGAGGTGGAGAGGAATCATATGGAGGAGTTTCTATGCGAAAATTAGGATAGTAAGTAGGTATTATACATAAGGTGTAATTAAGGTAAAAACTAGAAATTTCCACATTTTTAACTAGGTTCATGGTTAGGATCCATGGTTAGCCAAACCATTCCCTAATCATGCGAACCATACAGTCTGAAATCCCACACCTCACATAGTTTAGGAACATGATTATAAAAACCGTATGCAAACCATATTATGTGAACCTATAATAAATTTTAGAGGTTTCACTATTTACATTCCCCCTTAGAATGGTTTCCCAAACTATGTTCTCCCCATTTTCAAGCTGTATGGTTAAGATGCATGGTTAGTATAAACTATGTGCTAACTGTGAACCCTACTCCACCTTCTAAAAAACTAAAACTTTGAGCCTTAAAACTTATAAAATTATCCATCAAAAATCGTTACTCATTTAGGAACTTCCATTAAGGTGAAAGTAATGGAAAAAGAATAAAAAATTTAAAAATTCCTTACCGCATAAATTGTGGGGTATTATAACCTCCCCACATAAGACAACTCATCCTTGAGTTATACCTCTAAGTGTATTTGAGCTGAATTTGAGAATAATTTAGGCCATAAAGCATATATATAAGATTATTATTCCTATGTCTCATACTAGATACGATCATACATCTATAGCACCCAAACCATAAGAAGTATTTTGGATTAGAGAGTGTTTGTTCTATGATGAATTATACAAACTAGATACTCCTAAAATGAACCATCATCCAAGAATTAAAATTCCTAAAGATAAAAAAAATGATGTGGGTCAGGATAATAATGGAAAATCTGATACATATGGAATACATCATGCATAACACTACACTATTGAGGAATTGATAAATGATAAGCTACCGGCATGACCATATACAAAATTTCAAAAGGACCAATGAATCTAGGTGACAGTTCCCCTTTCCTCATAATCCATATATAAAATAATATAGGTGAAACATGTAAGAGGACCCAACCCCTACCTAAAAATCAATAGTTCATAGGTGTTATTTTCTATAATACCTCTTACTTTATTGAGCTGCAACCATATGTTTCCTAACCAACTACAGTTTCTCTGATGTATGTTGAATGAGACTTAGTCGTAATAACATTGCCTCCCCTGCCTCTACCAAACAAATATTTGACTGACATGACCTACCATATAGATCCTCATAAGGATCTATCTAAATAGTCTATTGGAAGATATTATTATATGAAAATTTATAAAAAATAAATTCTTTCTTCTAAGAGTATCCAAACTCTTGGATGAATGAACGAAGAATATCATTACATACCTATATAGTTCTCTTGGACTAACCATTAGTTTTAGGTTGAAATGTTATACTCAAGAGTGACTATAAACCAAGAGAAATATGTAACTCCTAAAAAACATGATGTAAAATACGATTCCCTATCAGATACATTGGTATGTTGAATCCTGTGAATAAGTATAATCTCCCAAGTTCATCCAATGTGATAATCTCCCAGACAAGTAAGAAATAGATAACCTTTGTTAGTCTGTCCAAAATCACCCATGAGATGCCACTACCTTAGTTTGAATTCTATATCTCCATCACAAAATCCATAATTACATCATAACATTTACATTTTTGTATGGATAATGGATGAAAAATTCTAGAAGGCTACTGGAATTACACTCTAACCAAGGAACAATAAGTGAAAAATACAACTATTTACTTTTTCATCATTTCCAGAAGTAGTAAAGGTGTAAATCATGTTAGATATTCGTTAATATAGGATACAATACCCCTGTAGAAGCACAAAATTCTTGTATCAGTTCTTCTCACATACTTGAGGGGACCCAGAAATACCCATGGACTTGTAGAATCTCATCCTCATTAATCACCGAACCATGAAATGGGTCCTCACCATAAATAATATCCCTTAGGACCATGAATTTAGGATTTTAAATATTATTCCACTTTATTAGATTTAGATTTGAAATAACCACTTATAAATAAATGAGAAAAGGTTATCACTAACACTCCTAAACATCAAGATGAATTTCATAAAATGGTGACATTACTTACCATTCTCCACTTTTTTCCTAAATAACTTGACCCTAAGTCTTCCATCTTAAAGAATACACAACATCACTAAAATTCTCTAGTGTATAATCAAGATCTAATTAGGAAGATTATTTATATTTAAACCACCTCCACTTCGATATTTTTAGTTCCCAAATATAAAATATATATTAAAGGATATTATGGTTCATATATACCAAAAACGTTTCCCCCATAAGCTAATGTCTTCAACAAATTTGGGCATGAAAAATAACAACTATCTCAAGGTCAAGAATCGAGTAGTTATGATCATGAGTCCTAAACTACCAAGAGATGTATACCAAATATCACTCATCTTTCATCGATACAAGTACCATCCTAACAACAAATGAATCAAAAAAAATGGTGTATCGTCTATTAGTTTCATGAAAAATCAAGATTTGTGTTTAGGCTAACCTTGATTTTAATTCCTGAAAATCATTTTCAAAGTATTTAATCCATATAAACTTTATTCCCTTATTAGTAAATTTTTCAAGTGGTGCTCCAAAATAATAAAATTTCTAAATGAATCATTGGAATTAACTGGATAATCCTAAGTAGCTCCAAATACTAAAAAAATTCTAGAGATAATCCTTAGAAACAAATGCCCTCACATTCTCAAGATTAAATGATACTTCTGTTTCTAATATTACATGACCTAAAAAGTAAAACCTTTTGATCTAGAATCTAAACTTTGAGAGTTTTTCATAAATATGATTCTCACGAAGAGTAGTAAAAGAAACCTCAAGATTCGATATGTTCTCATCCCATGACCTAGAGTACACCAATATATCAATGAAAAAATAAAAATGAAGGCATCCAAGTATGTGTAGAAGACCAAATTAATTATTTGTATGAACATTGTATGTGTGTTAATCAACTTGAATACAATTTAAAAATACACATATAAACAATAATTTTATACATGGTATATCTGAGGGTCTAACTCTCACTTGATGACAGCCCAATATCAAATTAATATATGAGAAGACACTAACTCCGTAGAGCTAGTCAAAGAGATCATCTATACTAGTAAGTGGGTACTATTTTTTAACTTTAAGATAATTCAATTGATAGTAATCCACACATAGTTATAGAATACCATCCTCCATATTTGTGAAATGTACAAGTGAACCTTAATGTGAAGTACAAGGTTGTATAAACTGCTTAACTTCTAGGTCTTCCAACCACCTCTTGAGTTCCAAGAGCTTAGTGGGATATATTCTATATAGATTAGTGGATACTGGGTTTTCTCTTAACAAAAGATTAATAGAAAAATAAACCTCTCACTTAGGAGGTAACCCATAAAAATTCATCAGGGAATATGTCCCTAAAATACTTCACAACTGGAGGAAAGATAACCTTTCATACTCCCTAATCACCTAAAAAGAGCTCGATAATCTAGAGTAACACACTACCCAACCCATGATGCATTGGTCCAACATGACCTGAATAGATATCCCATTCTCCTCTGTGAACATAGCTATCACCCTCAGGTGATGATAATTACACCATTCAATGATAACATTTATTATGTGCCCAAAAGGGCACTAGCCAGTCCATCCAAAGAATTAGTTTGAAGCTATTAATTTTAGTTATAAAGAGATCCCATATAAAACTACATCTTTCTATCATGAGGGTACATTCCTTGCAATGATGAATTTTATTTGACCTGATTCATTGGTGAATGTCAAGGGACATCAACCCTATTGGAATTAAATCCCTAAACCTAGGTTTCCCATCAAATCTGTAGATACAAACTGGTATGAAGAACCTATTTCCAAAATTAGAAACTTAATTCAAGGGAACTAAGAATGTACCATGCACTACAGATGGTCTAAGACTCTATTCATCATGAATAAGACATATTATATGTAACTATCTAGATCCATGTACAAAATCTACCACATGGTCTTTTTAAGTAGCTCCACATTACTGGCTTACACATCCTGTGTTTGGATCCTTTGACCATGACCACCGCCTCATCCCGAATGGATGGTAGTTCCCCAAATTACTACCTATCATGATGATGCAAATACCACTTCATAATTCTAAATTGGTTCAAATAAAAACTCACTCGACACCAATGTAAAGGCCCTACATAATCTCCAGAGATGGAACATTTGTTCACATTCCCAACACTCTACTAGGTATCTATCTCACTAAGTAATCATGTTAACGTTTCTTCCACACAAATTAGATACCAAAAAACTACTATTTTATACATTATGAATTCCAATTTCTTAGAATGATGTCTTTGGGTGACACTTACTTCCACTTGATGATCCACTTATTGGACTAGCTAATGGACTACCGTAACATGTACCGTCATACTCACTTAGGTTCCACTCAGATATCAGGTCTTGGTTTACCATATTATAAATAATAATTATCCAAAACAATTTCACCTGATATTGAATAACATAGCTAAGTTTATCTTTAAAATTCCTTCCTTGGATAGATCATAATATGTAAGAGTGGGTGAAAACTGATGAAGCTCAGTGAAATGATATGAGTAATCCATAGTATAAATATTAACCTACTCTAGATGCATAAGTTCCATATCTTTATATTCTCTTAGAGTCTTTGAAAAAAAGTAATCAAAGAAGTCAGATTAAAATTCCCTCTAAACCATGCCCTAATAATGATCTTCCAACGTATGAACATCCCACCATCATTTGATAGATCCATGAAGCATATAGGCTAAAAGTTTTAAACTCCTGTTTATAGGAATCTCCAAATGCTTAAATATTATATAAATATCACCCATCCAAGACTCCGGATCTTGGGGACCACCTTCCCCTATGAAATTAAAATTATCATGATACCCTTGGGAATCTTTAACTCTAATATCCCATAAACCCTCATCAACTCAAAAAATCATCTCCAAAATTCTCTTGAGGGTTATATCATTGATTCCATGGCGATTATTAATAAATTTGGAAGGATCACTTAGATGTATATTTGTAACTCCTTTTATTTTACCCTCTTTTACATAGATCTATCCATAATATCTTTCCATCCTTGATCCATAAGAACCCAATTGGGATGTGATTACCAGATCAAAAGGGTTTTATGGAGAATTAATGATGTTCATTTCATATATAGGCTTGTGATAATAGGTTATGTTTATTTACCATCACCATATTTGAAGGTGTTAACTTTTTTTCTATTGGAGAGGTAGGTGTCTCTCTGCAATGTAATATTTTCCAAGGAATTATTAAATGTTCTTGGAAAATTAATGGATTAAAATTTTTAAGGACTAAAATGAAATCCATGATTCTTATTTGATCTTTGGTAGATGAAAATAATATTTTAAATGTTGTTTTTATTTAATTTTTATGAACTTTTCTTATTCGATGAAATACCCAAAAAATAATTTGAAATTACTGGGATTGGATTATATGGAAATTAATGGTAAAATAGTTCAATTGGGGAGGAACATAGGATATATGTATTTATAGGAACCTAGGATTCACTATGATGGTAGGATACCTTGGATGTTCTGGTATCATAGACCCTATCTTGTGGACCATTTTTACATCATTATTAGACATTACATGGATTCTTGTTCTTTAATTTCCCACATATTTTAACATGCATAGATTTATTTATTATTTCCATTTATTTAATGAAACATATTTTACTATCATCTTCTTAAATATTAGAATATAGTATTTTTTAAAAAGGAAAACAAAAAGGGATGTTTTATGAAAATTATTTTCATATGACATTTATTTGTTATATTTTTAAATCTAGTACTAATAGTTCCATGAAAAAAATACAATTTATAGATTCATGGTGGTATACTTTTGGGAATTCCATCACACCCTAAATATTTAGTTGGGTATATATAGAATTGGTTTTGTAGGAATATAGTAAATGAATGGGAATCATATAGATTTCTAGATCCTTCTATTAAATTTTATATTTGGGTGGTTTGGGATGGGGATGACCAATGGACCCTCATTACTAGACATTAAGCTCAAGGTTTTCTATGTGTTCCAAAACATTGAGATTTTTCCTTATTATATACCATGTTTTTTTTACTTCCACTTCCTATATTTTTTTGGGATTTATATTCTTATATATATTCCCTTTTGTATATGAGACATTTGTTCTTGTTGTTTAAGGTTAAATCATTCCCAAAATTTCCTTTCGTGATACCCAGGTGCTTATCACCATCCCCTTGAAATTGGGAACACATATCCATACTTATAGAAAGTAAAATTAGGTGACGTGTCTAGATGAATAGGGTGGGCTTGTTACATTAGTTCATGTTATATAGATAATTGACTCAGGATCTCTATATGTGAATTCATATATGGTGTACCTTTTTTGTGAGTTCCAATCAGAGAATTATACTTTGTTCTAGGGAGAGGGTTGAGACTAGGAAATAATGTAATGGATTGAGTCAGTATAGATTTATTTTAATCAAATATAGATACTAATAGAGTGAAGGGTAAATATGGTTAGGTATATTCTAAGTTCACTACAATAATTTTAGTTATATGTATATGTACATGCATATACATAAAAGGGGTTGACATGGAATGATTTTTTGGTGAGGTTCTGTAAGAAATTATTTCCTGATACATTGACCAGGTATAAATCCTTGGAGTTTACACACTTACTATAGGTAGATAATTTGATCAAGGAATATTCTATGAGTTTCATATATTTGATATGGTTTGTGACAAATTTTTTTAGGAGATGAGATCATAAATGTGTAGTGATTCATGGAAATTTTATGAAATAATATGTGGGTGTAGCTTAATATTATCAGGTTTACAACATTTCCATAGGTGGTAAACAAGGAACTAATGATGGAGTGAACCCTATAAGATGGGAGTATACTAATATTGATAGTGGTGTAAGGATAAAAATTTAGTGTAGTTCTAGTTCCCCAGAAGTGGGGAAATAAAGAAACCAATTTGGTTAGTCAAAGTAGAGGTTAGATCACACCACCATGGAGTGGTTCATCAATGAAGTGTTTCTAGTGTGGGTAGACACAGAATGTTCAATACTACTATGATCAGATGTTGAAGGACTGTTAGGAATGTGAAAAAATAGGACATTTGGAGTGGTTCTATTAGATGAACTCATATCCAATTGGTAGTGATACATTGTGTTAGACTCAAGAATTTAAAATTGGATCATGAGTGGTACTAATATAAAATAATTGAGATTATACTACACACATAGGTCAATAAAGTAGAAAATATACCCCATAGTTGGGGAAGTGTCTGAAAGTGAGTGAAAATCCAAAGGGAAGACATGTATCGTGTAGTCGAGCTTGGGTTTAGCTACATATGATTGATCATACCTATTAAAAGTAGGTCAGAGAGCCATTGATTGTCCGAGGTACACTGTGAACTTGTTTACTTTTGTTTTTAAGATGTTTATTGGTTCAAAATGTGTGTATATATAAAATATATTGACTAGGTCATGGTTGGGGGGTTGTGAATAGGTTATGTTATAGGATAACTGTGTGGGTCATTGACATCAGCTAAAATTTTAGGCATCAGGTGTGATACTAGATGATAGTGAGATCAAGTATGATGCAAGATGATAGTGGTAATTACTATAACATGTGATGATAATGTATGATAGTTAGAAAATATGTGTTTTGGGATGATATATGAGTATAATACTATCAACATATCAGATAGTTGGGTTATGTCATTATGTGGTAGGAGGTTCATATAAAATGGAGTGCAAAAAAAAAATGAATAAGACTATTTGATATTTTTAGTTCGAATATTTGAGATTAAAAAAATTTATTTAGAATCATTCAAATGTTTTAAAAATTCTCAGGGTGAGATGATTTTATTTTAGTAAGGGTCAGTCAATGTGGGGATTGAGATAATTGCATAATGAGTTATTATAAGCTGGGGAGGTTGTAGTGGGCTTGGTATTTGGGAGTGTAAATTCAATTCAGATCTTAGATCAACAATCTGTATCTAGAACCAATTGAAATAAGGCTAGATTAGTTGCAGTTAGTAAAGATGATTGATCAAGAAAAGAGTATTAAAAATAACTAATTTTTAAATTAAAAAGGCCTATTATAAATACGATGTAATCTAAAAATAAAAATTATCCCACATAGTTCAATGGAGAAAAGATATTTAAAGCTAAGGAAAATGGAGGTTTTAAATAATCTAGACACATTAGACCGTAAAACAATATAATTGTTGGGTTGATGAAGAATTATCATCCCAAGTTTACATAACTAAATAGATAATGAAATAGAACTATATCAACATACTTTTTAGTATATGATTTTATGAAGGAATTGGAGGTGATATTAGATGTATAACAAAAAATTATGGTCTTTTTAAATTTCAATTAGCACTCAATTTAAGAGGTATTAGATAGTAACTGATATCAAGTTTTCATGGAGATTATTTTGATAGAATAATACCATGATAAAGTGGAATGGAATGAATACCTTTTGGGATAGTGATCAAATGAAGAAAGCTACAACACATGAATCATTTCTGTTAAAATAAGAAATTCAGATAGCCCTAGAAAAAGTTTAAGGACAAGGTATGATACTTACTCTCCTATCCATGTTATAGTTTACGAATTTTCGAATCATAAAGTGGGAGAGATTTTCAAAAAAATGGGGATGTAAAGTTTATTATCAATAATTTTTTTTATTTTTTTGTGATGTTGGGTGATGGTTTATGAATTTTCTTGAATATATAATTTTAATGCCCTAAAGAAGCATACTCATAGTTGGTACCACATTGAGAAATATAAGGGGATAGATATGTTGAATTACTAAACCTACTAATATTTTATACTTCATGATAAACTACATTAAATTATAATTTAATTACCTAAGGCTCATTACTAAGTGATTCCGTGGTGTCATCCTTGTCTCAAGAATAAAAGAGAACTTCAAATGGTGAATATTTTTTTGGTTGAGGATGATGAAATTAGAAGATTCCATTCCATTTCATATGTGATTTGATTAATGGGAATAGAAAAAACTTTCCCTCCTTTTTATTAATTTTTATTAAGTTGGATAGGAATATTGAACTTGTAATAGAATATTAATATTCATATAATGTCACACTATTTATATGTTTAAAGTGTTGAAATAAATCTAAGGGGGTATGTGATGCGACCATTAATATTTGATTGTGATTATTTTCAATAGAGAATGAAAATATGACTATTGTAAATGTTAATAGAGGAATGTGTGATGGAATGTGTATCTACCCAATATAGAAGTTTAGGTTTCCCATGACTATACATATAGAAATAGGATTTGGTAGCCATGGTGAATACCTAATAATGTAAATAATGAGTTTTATACTTTATGTGTATACCCATACTTTAAATATTGAATATTCCGGTCCTCAAGTACAAGAAAAATATATGTGTATGAATGTGTAGTCTATAATAGGTTTTAGAAGCCTGATGTGATGGCTTCTGGAAATAGATTTTAAAGTTACCAAAATTGATTTAAAAGCTATCTGAATGGGGAATCTATCCAACAAATACTATACATACATTCCAGTGAACATAATGATCTATATCTTATGGATTAAGGTTTTTATGTTTGAATTAAATGTAAAACGTTGTTCTTTAAGTTACTCTCACTTGAGTATATTAATATGATGCAAGAGTTCTTGGAAATTGTTCAGAAGAGTTTAAGAAGTCCATATAAATTCTTATAAAGTGTTTTGATTTGGTTTTAAATGATTGGAGAAGTCCTGGAGATGTTATGATGATATCCTAATGCGTTTAACACAGAATACAGATTTTTTTAGTTTAGAAAATAAATTTGTATATGTCTAGAATTTCGTGTAAGAATAATCATAAAGATTGGGGACCTATTTAAAGATGATATAGTTCTTTGTAACCATCATTTGAACCAATTCACGTAGTGAATATGCATCATCTGACATGTGTGTAAACATTAACTAGAATTTGTGTACACATAATCCTTCCCTTTAGGAACATAATGATGATATATGTAACCATGAATTCCACTATATAAGTTTGAGACACTAATATTTAGAAGGATTAAGAATTGTGTAACCTTGAATTACCTCTACCTAAACATGAATCCTCAATATATATAAATCATTTTAAAATATTTATAAGTATATATATGTAAGTATCAAGTTGCATAAGAATCAACTGAAAAATGTAGTATCTATAGCCATCAATACATTGAGAAATTTGAAAAGGTTGTAGATTGAAAAACTAAGGATTTCCATATTAAATATTTAATTATGTATTGATTAGGATTATGAATAGACCATTATTAATGTATTCAAACATAACAAGCATCAATATGAATTTTTGATTCATGCTTAAATATTAAAATAAGGTGATATTCATTCTATGATAAGAAAGATTAAGGAAAGGGATATTTTCATTAACATTTTCTTGTTGAAGAATTATGTTTTTAAAATTTCATGATTTTGATGTAAATAAATTCTAAATATGATAGATCTATTTTTCACTGATTAAAATATCACAAGAAAGTTATAATTATATGTGATTTTCTGAGAATGAGGAGATTAATGGAATATGTGATGAAACAAGATCATTGTTCTCTATAAATAAGGATTTTCAAATTAAATATTTTAAAATAATAATTCTACTATTAATGATGAAATTGTGTATTTAGATACAAGATATGTATTTGAGTGTTTAAATTTTCATAAATAATTTGTTATTTAAGTAACCAATTCAACCTATGAATAAGCTACTCTATGACTCAAACATGTGAAAATGATGAGATATATGTCTATTCTAGTAAAATAATAAATAAAGAAATATTTATCAAATGAGTTCAATATAGTATCATATGAATATTTATTCATACTATAATATAATGTATTTTTATAATATTCTACTCATAAATGAAGATGAGTAAAAAAATGAATGTTGTATGATTTATTATAAAACCATGGAGATTGATGATCTATGGATTTCAGTGAGATTTTCTGATATGTGTATGATATAAAGAAACTCAATCATTCTATAAGAGGAGTCTAGAAGATTGTCTGTCTAAGAAAAATAAATAAGAATAAAAAAATAAAGTGTGTTTTTATAAATATACAAGATGAAACTATTGAGGATAAAAAATTAATGCATGATCGTGGGAGCTTATCCATATATGAAAAATTTGAGAAAAGTTAATAGAGGTTCATGGGAACCAAATATGATTGAAAATATATATATTTCAAATATAGAAAATATTTCAAGTGACCTATATATAAAAGGAAATTGATGGAGTGAGAATGAAGTGATTGAAATGTTTAATTCCATGAGAATGTGTGTAGAAAAATATTAAGACCTCTTGAAGGTGTATAAGATAAATCAGATACTTAAATGGAGGTTTCATCATATAGGTATCAAAGAAGAAGTAAGAATAGGATCTAGTGATAACAATTCTTATGAAAGAATGAGATTAAGAAACCGAGGGGTGAATTTTATTTTGTTAATTTGATAATAATTAGAATCAATCCTTTAATTGATTCTTGAGATACTATATTCTATAAGATCACAAGATACCAGTAATGTGAGAATGGAAGGAGAGAAGATATATTGAAGAGTTATGATACTGAGATGTTATAGGGACCATTTTTTTATGATGAATGTAAATATCTATAGGCATTTGAAAACCTTATGCTGAGAAGAAATAGGTCAATATTATGGATTCATAGTTATCCTCATTAAAATCAGCGATCAAATTCAAGAAGGAGCTTCAAATAAAATACTCGTGCATACACAGTAAAAAGTTTTGGAGCATATTTGAGTCATGGTATGAAATTAAATAATAGTGTGATGCTATTATTTCAATTTAAAGTATAATTTATTGGATTTTTCTAAGTTGTAGGAAACTATATTTTCAATGAGACTATGTTTAGGTGTGAGAACTACCAAACATTATAGTCAATAGTTGATTATAGTAGAGAATACTTGATTTGGGATAATATCCAATCGATGAATGGAGTAGGACTTAAAGATAATCCTTCTAAAAAAATTACATGTACATTTTTCTTTTATTACATGCATTAAATGTGTTGTTGATTTCTACTATTAATTTAAAATGATAAAAAATTCATAATCGATAACATGGTTTTTTAATCCAATAGGGGTAAAAGTTTCAAAGAGATTTTTTTGGTAAAAATAAGAATCACCTAATTCACCCCATCTCAGGTATCTACCCTAACCATAAGGGGAATTTTAATTGGTATCATATAATTGGTTCCCTCTAGTTTGATCGATGTTTAAATTCACTTTTATTTTTATCCTAGTTTATGAATTATAGATTTAAAGAGGTGTTCAATGAATTTTATTTGGTAGAAGAACCGATTTATAATCCAGTTATTACACATATAGAATTATTTTCAACGAATATAGAAAATAGGAAAACATAAGATACCTTAAAGAGAACATGAGCATCAGCCCAGTTGGTGAAGAATTTGAAAGTTCATCCAAGAGACCTGAGATGAAATTTTGGTGGAGGAATATTTTTGGGGTTACTATAGCAGTACTGTAGTAGGTATTGTAGCAGTATGAAATATTCATCCATTTGGGCCTTTGGGCCATTTATTTGGTCCTTGAGTCCTTCATGGCCTTCAGGCCACCCAAGGACATCAGGACAATCAGGATTTTAGGCCACCTTAATCCCTTCAGGCCACCACAAGGACTTTAGGCCACCTAAAAATGCACATGTACCATATAGATTACAAGGAACATGGCTCTAGATGAGGATTTAGAGCAGACACATTCACCATAGAAGAGCTAACCAGACATGGAAGAATGATAGGGTATGGCATTTACATCAGTACCAGGCCTATAAAATTCTATATAGGATAGCTACCTGACATGCCATGAAATGTTGGAGAGCTAACATCACAACATTTTATGGGGGGGGGGGGTAGTTCCTAGTTTCCTTGTTTGGGTTGATTTGCTAAGACCTACATGTCATGTAATGTCAATTAAGACTTCGTGCCTTTTAAGGGTTCCCCATCATCCATTGAAATATTTATTATCAAAAATCAATAAGAGCTCTTAAAGCTAGGAAAATTATCAACAAAGAAAGAGGAACAACCAATAGCTGAAGGTAGAAATCTTGGAATGTATATAACTAAAAATAATGGTTATTATTCATCTAATGAATAAAGTTCAATCTATGAATAATAAGAGTTCAGTGATAAATCACTTTGTGGTTTCTGTTATAAGTACATAGGTTATCTATAGAATGTTCTTGATAAATTTATTGAATATATATTAACTTATATAAAGGTAATATAAAGTGTAAAATAATTTCCTATGAATGAATTTGATTCTATGGAAGAGGCATTGGATAAAAAAATTGGATGATACAAAAATCTCTCAAAACTAGATAATAATAATCAATAAATTTTACCACTTTTAAAAGATAAACTTTCTTGGATTGATGAAAAATTTCAATGAATAGTTATTGAGAATGATGTGTTTCAAGGATTCTATTATAAACATTTTCCATGAATTCGAGAAGCTTCAAAATGTTTTTTTAATGTCAAGATTTCTTAGCTATATGTAAAAAAAAATGAGTCAAATAGTCTAATAGATCATTTCAAGAGATAAGTAAGGTACATAATTGTCATGACCCCCTCCCACCAAAGATGCCCCTCCTGAGCTGGAAATGGTGAAAGGGAGATAATGACCCCCCGAGTCCCGCCTCCAGTAGGACCCGGGGTGGTGACTAGCACCAAGGGTATGGGTTTTTACAAATATGGGAGGCATTACCCTTTTTCTTATTTAAGATCGGGAAATAGGATGATTCAAACACCAAAAGAAAAAGGAACAAGTAAATAAACCAAAACCAATACCACATGCATGTTTAAACAATTTTGAAACAAAGTACAAGTATAAGAAATCTCAAAAGTACAATACCTAAAGAAACAAGAGTACAACAACTGCAACAACTCCAACTGTACCGACTAGTAGGGTCTCCCACGACCCTGGTAGTCCTCCTAGAAACCTGAAAGTAAACGTAGGGTGAGTATATAGGTATACTCAGTAGGGAAACCTAAAGCACTCGTGCACAATTGGGGAGACATACTAATGTCCTGTGAGAACAACAGAATAACCCAAAACCTGTTAAGGAATTCTATCCAGGAAACCTCACCATCCACGCTCACCAAAAACACAAAACAACAGGTAGTAGTATATAAAAACAAGAGTATTGGGTACCCCACAACATTTCCCACTAGTTAGATGATCTTCCTAACAGCAGAAGTCATGACGCTACCACACTCTTCCTGCCCACACACACCTGGGCCTCAAGAACCACATATCCTGCCCGTAGACACCTAGGCCTCACAACCACGTATCCCGCCCGCACACACCTAGGCCTCACAAACCCCATATTCTGCCCGCACACCCCTGGGACTCATCTCGAAGATTCTGGGGAAATAGTAAACCTGCCCAAAGAGTCTTGGGATAAATCCACCCCAATCGAAACCTACCCGAAGAGTCTTGGGTGTAAGGTCGCCTCAAGCCATCACAACCTATGGAAGAAGGAGCAGGAAGTAGCTAGTAACTAAGGGGAAAACACCCTCTCCCTTGAAATGGGAGTGTTTGGAACTAAGTTCTCAACATGGGTGGGGTGCGACAAACACAAAGATATATATATATATATATATGTATACCAAACACATATCCCAACCTATGGCTTCAAAACAGAGAAACTGAGCATGTTCCTTGGCACTGCTACTATGAAGCATGCATACAACAAACAACCCCAACGCCATTTAGGTTTTCATGCTTCAACAAAATTAGTTTAATAGTTCCTTAACTAAGGGGAAATTATCCACACATCGATCATTCGTAAGACATATCCCTGCCATCCACAAATCAAGTTAGGAAAACAAAAGCAACACAAACAAGTCCCTTATTATTAACCAACCAACCCCATTGATTATTATTCCCGTTTCATTATAATGCCCCACCATTCATTAACTCTTCCACTTTTATTTATTACTCACAACCCATAGTTCGTTCACATTCAAACCCATCCCTGCAGTCCTGCTGCCAACCAAAACAACCACAAACACACTGAAACTAGTACATCATCATCCCTTGATACCAATCATCATAGCCCTGCTGGACATTACCAACACAGCATTCACACCAACCCACAACCAAGCCAACCGCATCCCCGCTGATCACCTGATCCACAACAACCCACAAAACACCCCCTTTACATAAAAAACCCTAACCAGAACCCACATGTTTATTATTTCAGTTTTGTTCAACCGCGGTGATCACACAAGGGTTATGAATTTTCATTTAATCATACAACTTTATGTGATTAACCAATTTCCACATTCCACAATGTTTTCATCCATAAATGGTCTAGAAAGATAGGGTATTATTTAATTGTGCAAACAAAGGCCCCCAATGACCGTGATTTTCAGTAGGCATTATCCTATTCAATTCACAACATAATATCACAAGATATAAATAATGTAACTGCATTAAAAAACGTCCCATCCCCGTTATATAAGCCAGTTATTATCTTTATTAAATTGGTTCAAATGTGTTTCATGTAAACAAGAGGATAACCACCCCGCATGATGCACAATTTAGAGAGACGAAGGTAAGATCCCGACCTCAAAAGGTTCTGATAACAACACTCCCCCAGATCAGCTTTAGAAGACATCCGTCCATGTCCGTTGCTTCTGTCAAAACCCGGAAAAAACCTCATCAGGTGGAATATGGGAAGGAAAGGCCAAAGGGAATGCAACAGATCCAAGCCCAGAAGTTCCACCTCTCCGTTACGATCCCCTGGCCACTGACGGATCGTAAATCGGAGCTCGGAGGAAGAAGTTATGGAGGAAAGGAGCCTTAGAGTCTCTCGGGAGAGCTCTGCTCGAAGGAGAGGGGAGGAGAGGAGTGATTAGAAAAGGAGGAGAGGCCCCCTCCTTTTATAGGAGAGAAAATACTAAATTACACGGTGTGTACTTGGCCATTTCACACGGTCTCCCTGCGGCTTCCAACACGGCCTTCAACGCGGTACATGGTCATTGACTGGTCAACACATGGTTTGAGGGTAACACATATGCGGGGGTGTGTAGTATGGGCTACATGGGGTGTACTCATTTATATAATACGGAAAGGACACGGATTCAACACGGCACATGACCGTTGACTGTTCAACACATGGTTTGAGGGTAATACGTACGCGAGGAGACACTACACGACATGTAGTATGGTCTACACGGCGTGTACTCATTTATTTCACACATCAAGGACACGACTTCAACATGGGGTATACCCGACGAGGTGGTACATGACGTGTACTCACATTACACGACATGTAGATACAAAATTCTGAAAAGTGTGGAAAAAGTCCGTTCTACCCTCTAGAACACTTCATGACCTTCTTTTCGACAAAGGAATGGGCCGGAGAAGTCCGGGCCATTACAATAATGAACTAGTTCATAAGAAGAAATGTTATTGGGAGATTAGGATAAAACCAGTATTGGTTGATAAAAATTCCCTAAATATAAAGTTTTTAGAGATTGAAGATAAGTTTCTAAATCTAGAAGCTTATCAACTTGAATCCCCCCAAGGTTTGAAGAATTGAACTACTACAAAAAGTAAATTTATGAAGAGTATTACTTCTAAAAATACTCAAATGAGTAGTAAAACAAGATTGAGATATATTAGAGAAACATATACTACATGTTGTTGGAGAATATTATCTCAAAGAACGGATGAAGTGATTTAAACTAATTCTATTTTGAAAAATAGTGTTGGAAAAAAGTAAAATTTATACCCATTTCGAATGATAAAAAATCATATAAACCAACCAAATCGTTATGGGTTTATGGTATATGATCTATGGAGTGAAGTTCCCCAAATCTATCCCAACAATTTGGTAATTTTTTCTAAATACAAAAATGTGTTAAACCTCTATATATTTCTATAATAATGAAGAGAAAGATATTTTTTGGTAGACGATTGTGTTGCTAGAGGATTGGACGTATGTATGTTGACTATTGGAACAATATTTCAAATCATATAAGTGGAAGATGGTCCAAATAAGGGGGTATTCTAAAGCTTAAAATAACATTGCTATTGAAATTTAGTTTTCACAAATTAAGAGAAATATATCTATAAAAAATATATTTTAAAGTATTGGTAATTTCCATATATATTTTTAAATGTATATGGACACTTCTATGAGGAATGTTAGTATTTACCAACCAAACATGACTCATATAATAATACGAATAAGTGACCATACTTGAAGAAGTAAGTAATAATGGAAAACCATAATGCCTTGGGAAAGAATCATATGAAGAATTATACTGATGAAATGTAACCTATGAAGACTATGATGAAGATTTAACATAATGTCACACCAGAATAGAGATGATGATTTTATTATGGAATGAAATTCCACATTATGGAAAACTAAAAAATTGTCATGAAGATCAATGTTCAAGGGAGAAATATTGAAGAAAAAAATTAGTTAATCAAAGAAATATAGAATAATATTAGCATGGTGGAAGACATCTTAGATGAATAGTATGATGTGAATACTAATAAAGGATACTCAAAAGATGATGTTTTGTATTGAATGTGAAAAATGGTAGGACATATATCTTATAAATTCATTACCTGAATTGCTAGTAAAAAGGAGCTATCAAAAGACTATGTGAATACACCATTGATTTCAATTGCCTAATCTGATGCTGTAAAGAAAAAATCAATAGAAAATTGAATGAAGAACATGTACCTAAAGATTTTTTGATCATAAGGCCTCACTACTAAAAAATTTCCTTTAACTACACTGTTATTTATCAGCACTAGAAGAAAATGCTGATAAATCACATATTTATCAATGCTAAAGAAATTGCTAAAACAGTTAACCTTTTATCACCACATTTATTTTTTACACTAATAAAGGTTATCCTTTATCAATGCTTATGTTTTAGTGCTAATAAAGGGTACACTTATTCAATGCTTTATGATTAGCGCTGAGAAGTATTTCTTTCATCAATGCATTTTCAATGCTGATAAAATGAAATAATGAAATAAATAAAAAAAATTGGTTTATTACAAATATTATTAATTAAATTACTGATAAAAATTAATTGATTGATTATAAATTATTAAATATTAAAAAATTTATTAATTTGACAATTATGATAATTAATGTTATGAAATTGTATATATTTAATATATAAATATATATAAATATATATTAATATGATTTATATTTTACAAAATATTTATTCACTTTACATCAAATAGTCGTATATTTATTGAATAATGGTATATATTTAAAAATTAATATGAACAAAAAACATTGACTAATTTTATACTACTTGACAAACAATTGAATGTCATTTGATTTTTCTATTTAATATAGATCAAATGCTTGTTATATTGATTTCACATATATGTAATTAATGCATTTTTATATACAATATGCACACACACAGAACTTACCCATTTTTTAAATATTGTTTAAGTGTACCTATATTCTTAATTTATTCAATTTCAAACATTTATAACATATATGCATACACTCAAAATTAGATATTAATGAATAATGTTAAAAATATATTTATAAAAATATATTTATAAATAAATATATTTCTAAATGTACAATCACTATATTTATTAAATTATATATTTATAATTATAAATAAATAAGTATTTTTTTAAAAGTAGGTATATAATTATAAATAAATAATTATGTATATTTAAATAATTATTAAATTTATATTAAATTTACTTAAATAAGGAATATATTTACTATATTTATATTTATATATATTTATTAAATATAAATGTATAATGATATAAATAATTTTTTTTTAAAAAATTTGTATAATTAGAAATAAATATTTATAAAATTAAAATAAATTTATTTAAAAAGAAATATATTTACTATATTGATATATATATATATATATATTAAGTATTTATCAATTTATAATTTTTTTATTTTTTATTTATAATTATAAATATTTTAACAATGCTTCAGTAATAAGCATTGATAAAAGAATCTTTACCCACACTTTTTTCACGGTGATAAAGATGAGGATTTATCAGTGCTACATAAAGGGCTGATTAAATGAACATTTATCAGCACTCTAATTTTAGGGTAGATAAATATTGGTTTTATCAGTGATTTTGTAACATTGATAAAGATAGGTCTTTATGAGTGCTAAAAAAGCACGGATAAATAGTCCTTTTATCAACGCTTATTTGTAAGTGCTGATAAAAGTGTCCCGATCTATTTGAAAACCCTAAAAAGTTTCCATTCCATCGTGATATAGAGCTTTCCGCCGAAGCCACCCACTGTTGACACTCCACCTCAGTGAATGGAAGGTCGAATCACACCACTCAACTACCTCCGAACATCTCATCCTACATTCAGATAGGGTCTCCGATTTTCTTCAACGTAGCAAGGTAGGACTTCTAATTTTATTTGTGTATTTTTTGTTTCATTTTTGATTTCTTATTCTACAAATGTTTTTATGATCCATTGTTTATGATCCATGTTTTACTATTTTTTTACAATATATTGTTTAGGGAATGATTTTTTTTCCATTATTTGTATTTAATACTGATGTATGATTGGTTTTTTATACCAACTCATCAATTGGATCTTGATGAAAAATAGGACACTACTTTTTATTATTATGATGTCTCTTGTTGTAGTCATGCACATAAAATTTTAGATATAGAAAGATATCTCATTCACAACTTTCAATTAGTGTGCTCCTATTAGAAAATTAGATGGAGGGTTTAATATATCTATCCACATCATGCGGGACACTAGTTGTTTTATTCATTGGAATTGTTACAGTGATTTGTGCATCCAATGCTACTGCTCATTTTTTGATCAGGGTGGAGGATAGATAAAGGGTTCTTTTGCTGTGTGCACCCACTACTGATCTTCTATGTACATCTGGGGGAAGGTAAGAATCAAGATTTTCATCAAATTTTTTTGAAGCTTGATTACTTGTTCTCCTCTTCTGATGCTTCCTACAGATTTTATCTTCTCATGTTTTTTATTTAAACTCAATGATGGTGAAAGAAAATTAAACCTCATGCATCCTCTATGTAATCTTCTTTAATAATTTTAGGGGGTGTGGGTTGGGCAACCAACTCATGCTCAATCTTTCTAAAAAACATTCAGTACTTTCAATAATCATTTATAACTAATGTGGATCTATTTTTTCATAGTTTTTCCACATATTTTTACTTAATTTTTTATGATTTAATTAATTATTTAATAAATTTATACTAACTAATTGTACTTTTGTAATTTTATAACTAACTTTGTCAATTAATCAATTTTTATAATTAATTATATATTTTTTTCCTTTAAATCAATAATTTTAATCTTACTTTGTTTTATCTAAATTTATTATTTCATTATAAGGTGTGTTAATGCCAATCTGCTCACTTTTTAATAATTTGACTTTTATAATAAATAATCTTTTAACATCCTTTTTTGTGTTTTAATAAACTTAGACTTTATTTTAATAATTTATTATTTAATATGGATTCATTAAGATATTTTAACTTTAATTATTAACTTGTCTAATCGTCATGCTAATTAATTAAGTAAAGAATTTTAGTTTTAATTAAATAAATAGTTCGCTTTTACTTTTATGTGATCAATTAGTTGTTTAATTAATTATTTTAGTGTTTTAAAACATTAAATATTTAATCTCATGTATGCAGTTTTATTATTCATTCATTAAATTTTGTTTTTAGTCTACCAGTGAGGTAGAAAAGAGCTATCGGTAAGCTATTGGGTCACCGATACTCTTCATTTTTATTCACTTCAACTCTGCAATTAATTTATATAGTTATTATAATTTAAGACTTTTAGAAATTTAGTTTATCAATTACCCAGTTCTTAATTTAATTGTTATCTAATTAATAATTTTAGTTTTGGTTTTAAAGTCTTAAGTTTAATAAAAATCCTGTTTTAATTATTGGTGTTTAGCTTTCATGTAATTAATTATTTTCCATATTTGTTTTAAATAACTCATGTTTTAATTTTTAAGTTCAATTTATGTTTATTTTAAGGTCACTTTTAGTTTTCTATCAGTAACCCTTTTACCTTATACAGCTTACCAGTAGATTTCATTTAAGTATATCGATAACCTCATGTTTTCTACCGGTAACCTTAATTTATATTTCTAACGGTAACCTCAACACTGTTGCCCCCCTCTCTCACACTAATATACATCCTATCCCCTCACCATTCCCCGCACCTCACCGTTAGACAATCTTTCCTCACGGCCTCACCCGGTCCACTGCTTCGTTCCTTTATCACCAGTCCTACCCTCTTCATCCTACCGGCGCTATACCTTCGCACCGATACAACATCAGTTTTTATCTCCAGCATTTTCTCCACCGTTGCACACTCACATAAAAGAATAATTGCATCAACCTGAACCCATTTGTTCGCAAAATACAAATCACCGAGATATTACCGACACACTACTATGAGGGGTTTGAAGCCACCGTAACCCTTTGTCACTGGTGATGGGAGCTCGAGTTGAGGACTCTGTGAGCCAAGGTCGATGCCATGGGACCTGATGGCACCGAGTTTGAGCTTAGGAGGCCGCTGCACCCTGGTTGCACCGTTGTTAGATGAAGAGAAGTTCCAATGTCTGCCTCTTATTGTAACAACCCAAGATTTTATGAAAAATATTCTTTTTAATTTCACTAATGTCTTTTGTTGTACGCAACACAAAAAGGAGCTTGCATAACACGCATCCTTGACTTGCCTTACATTACAAGCAATCGTAACCTTCCTCGATAGCGTGTGTAGTATGTAATACTGAGTTTCACAAAACAACGATATGCTATTAAAATATTATTAAAACTAGCCGTTATGAATAGTAATAACCACTTTTTAAATTTTAGAAAATTTATCTCTTAAAATGGACTTTATTTTTGGATTCGGAGTATCGAATTTAGCCTAAGGTGAAATTTTGGTACTTTTAGGATAACTTTCATATTCTGATGAATAGTAAAAATTACTAAATTATAATTAAAAACAATTTTTTTAATCGAAATAATTAATAGTGATAAATTATTAATTTTAGTGGTTTTAAAGTATATTTAGAATATATTTTTACAATTTAATACAATGTTGGTCATTAGATGTAATTTCACATTTAAACCAGACATAATCAAGTGTCAATCTTTTGATAGATATTGTTTCTTAAAAACACGCTATTTGTTTTAACAAGCGGGATTTAATTATAAAATTAATTAATGCAACTTCTATGTTATGAATTTGGTAAAATAGATTTCATTTTTGAATTCAGAATATGAAATATAGCTTAGGATGGAATTTTGGCATTGTTCTGAAAAACATCAATTTTTGATGAATAGTGAAACTACTAAGTGGTAGTTAAAAAACTGAATTTTTCATAAAACTTAATTTTACCGCTTCTGTGAATGGAATTTAAAAAATCCAAGAGACACGGTTGATGTCAGTAAGTAAAATGTGGTTCAATGAGATGAAAATAATTTTTGGTGAATAGTAACTTTTTACTTTTATTTACCATGGTTAAAAGTAAATAGGGTAATTAAGGGTAAGAATGATATTAATATTACCCTAACACATGTCCTAATTCTATTGGACAAGTGTATCTCGACCAAAAACAACCTTAAGTGTAAAATATTATCATTTAGGCCCACTTGGATTAGATTAGGACATTTATTATTATTTAATTCAAAGAAGAGTTAAAAGAGTTAAAATCAAAGTTTATTTACTAAAACATTTTTAATATAGGGTTATACATAAGATAAATTCAATTGTAAATATTCATTAGAAATCTAAAAAGATTTCCTACATAATGATATTTTATTTATAATTTTTATACTTTAAATAAATTAATTTATTTATGACACAACGATGATGCAGTAATTACCCTTTTTAAGGAAATATTAACATAATTGATGTTATAAATGATCAAATGAATGTAATTTGAGACTTTTTATGAATTACACTAATTTTATAGGTTACTATGATATATTAGTGTTGATTTAATAAACTTGGTTCGAACATATAATTCTGTTATGACTTTCACAAAAATCATATATCAAATAGTGTCAAAATTGACACAAAATAGTTTTTAAATCAAATATTATATTATTAATTGTTATTTTATTCCTAAAAATCTAAGGTTCGGCCAAATGACTTATATAAGGATATATCTATTAATAATAACCAATTTGGGGTTCGTTTGGCATGTTATAGTAAGTGTATTAACCATATAGTGAAAGAAAACAAAAAGACACGGTAAAAGTTAAATTATTTAACTTAGAGTTAAATCTAATTGATAACGTTAAAATAATACCCTAAACTTGTCTAAATCCTATTTGATGATAGGCTTTCGACCCATCCCAACTTTATCTTCGAAATAAGACCCTTTGGAACCATTATAAACCGATTTTTACTTTAATATAAAATAATATTTTGAGATATTCCTAAGGTGCCCCTCTCCTCCCTTATAAAAGGACACCTCCTCCCCCTCCTCCTCACACCATTTTGAGCACTCAATCTCGGCCAAACCCTGCCAAAATCCCTTATCCACTTCCCTAGAATAATCCTAGAGGTCCTGGTCTTCTTTAAAGACCAATCTTACTTCCCTAAGTGGAGGATTCAAAGAGGCGTTTCAAAGAAGAGGTAATATCCATTACCGATCTTTTCAATTTCTTTATTCTTCAAACTTCTTCTTCTTTAGTTGTTTCTTGATAAAGTAATAACATCAGTATTTCTTATATACTGATATGTTATTATAAATATGAAACAACTCTGGTTCACCTTCTATCCATCCTACGGAAAAATGAAATCACCGCGCGTGCGTACGTACGGAATACCGTCTCCACGCCGTGGTGTAATCTATTTTCCGCCACCACCTTAATAGGATGGGTATAATGGTGTAATGAGTAACTATATATGATTTTTATAAAGTGATATTTATACTGAAATAATATGCATTAACTTTAACACAATTCCACGACCATGGGAACGATATCATCGCTCGTGCGTACGTACGGACTACCGTCTCCACGACGCGATGAGATTCATTCTCCATGTTAACCATTTAAGAATGATTAAAAAGTATATATAAGAAATAATAATGAAATATATGACATTATAAAGCTACTGGATTTATGTATATATGTATATGTATGTCATCTACTTACTTCCATTCAAGACAATAAGGAAAGGAAAACAGCGTTCATGCGTACGTACGGACTACCGTCTCCATGAACGGTGTTTTTCATTTCATTTATCTATCTTATATATATATATATATACTGAATATATATGATATATAAATCATATTTTATATTCTGGAAGTAAGTAAATCATGATATAAGTAATAATAATGTCAAGAACAACAAGTCAAAACACCTACGATAAATGAAACGATTTTACCCAAAACGCTTCTTTAACATGGAATTTACAAAAGAACGGGTAATATAAAGTCATAAGTGAACCATATATGATATCATAACAATGAATATGATTCTGTAATAAGTCAATTATATTATTTAAATCATTATACAGGAGGTTCGGACACATACGAAGCAAATCGGACATAAGGTAAGGGAAAATATCACAATCTCATTTTTATCCGAGATTGTTTATTCGTAAGTATTTACTGGGGTGTATTTTATCATAAAAATCCATGTTCCCTCAATATGTAATATTGTTTCCATCGACTTACAATAGTTTAAATCCAATTTTACCCTTCGGTGAGTTTTTAGTAAAGAATATGAAAGGAATCTTTTGTCGTTTTTTCGTACGAGGTACTTTTTGACTTTTCCGACAAAAGTACGAAGAATGTTTTTTTAAATTATACGGCATGAATGGATTTTTAAAACATTATTTCCAAGAAGCTTACTTTACAAGTTTTCAAGTTTATTTTTAATCAACTTCTTTTATTTTAAAGTCGTATGACATGTTATGAAAGGAAAAATGTTTTTGAAGTAGAAAGGATATTTTCCTCAAGAATGGAGTTCAAGTATTTTATCAAAATTATTTTCCATATAAGATAATAAAAGGGTTCTGTTTTTATCCCTATTATTACATGGATTTGATTATGTTGTGATGGAAATATTTTTATGAATTCCTTTATGGATTGTTTTATGATGTCATGTTGTTTAAGAATCCCATTTTTATTACATGGGTTATGCTATGATGTATGGTTTATGATTATGTGGAACACATAAGAAAGGATTAATTATAAGATGGGTGGGACCTATATCTCCCTCCAATGAATTGGGTAAAGATTTTATATCTCATGAGATAGACATGGCTGGAATGGTAGGTTATACCGGTTCAGTGAAACAGGACTGAAACGAGGGTTACTCGATTCAGAAAGGGACTTTTTCCACTAAGATAGTCTTGACAATGAGTCTTGACTAACAAGAAATGATTCTCTATTATTATGTGTGAATGCCACAAAGTTTCATGTTTTAAGTTATGATTATTGTGATTACATTTCACTACCATGATTTATCCCATGTTATGAAATTATGCTCTCTTTTGCAGGTTATGATTTCCAAAATGTTATGTTCTTATGAATACGATGTGATTGATATTTCTTTTGTTTACCCTTACTGAGCATTTGAGCTCACCCTTTCATGTTTTCTTTTCCCCAGGATATAAAGAAAGGTTTTAGGTAAAAAAAGGAAGATCTTTATGGGAGATGTTGAAGATATTTCACCACGATTAGAAGATTTATTCCGAGTTTCCAAAGACACTAAACTATTACGATCCGTGTGTGTGTGTTTTTGTTATGTACTAAGTATTCCGCAAAAGTAATGTAATGTTCATGTACGTCAAGCTTCGGGTCTCTACAGTTGGTATCAGAGGCAAAGGAGGTAGGAATTTATCTGATCCTTGGGAACTCTCACATGTGAGCGTTGGACGAAGCATGGCTCTCCGCCCAAGGGCTTCATGAGGAAATGGCTGCCACTGGGGATGGTGGTGTGTCCCGCCCAGGGGGTGTAGCCGCCCATGGAGTGCCCTGATAGGTATCAATTATAGTCCACTGGAAGTAATTACATACCGCTACAGTTGGTATCAGAGGAAAGGTTTACTCAACCTTTGGAAACTAGGATGCGAAAACTTTAGTGAGATCCCTAGAGATATTTCTAAGGTATGTCTAGGGATGTCTCTAAGGTTAAGTATACGTATAGGTTATAGTCCTATAATTGCGCTAACGATCTTAGAATTTAACCTAAGATGTTAGATATTGAGGGTAATACCCCTTTATTATGTTGTTTTCCCTAGCATGATTTTTGCCTCTCACACTATTCTTTTTGGGTTTTAGAAAATGGCTGGAAAAAGGATGATTCACGATAATGAAGGATATGCTGGACAATGGAATGATATTCTTCATGAGCAACCAAATGGAATGGGATTTGGAAGTCCAAACATAATTATTATGCCAAATCAGCAATCTCATAATATGATTAATAAAGTAAAATTTGGTAAGTTTCCTGACTCGGCTAATAAGAGAAAGATGGAGTTTCATGATGATCATAGACGAAAGAAAGTTCAATTTCCCCTATGTAAATCATGTGCGAAGAGGCATCAAGGAGAATGTTTCAAAGGAACTGGAAGATGCTTTGGGTGTGGAAAAGAAGGACACAAAGCCAGTAAGTGCAAAGGAAAAGGTTCAGTCAACACCAGGGATGAGGATAATGGTATTGCTATGACATCAACAATGGTTAAATGTTTTAAATGTGGAATGTATGGGCATTATGCAAACCAATGCCCTAAGGTAAAGTCTCATGAAGAGAATCAGTATGGTCATATGGGTAGTATTTATGTTGATGATGATAAAGAGACTACAAATGATATTTGAAATGACAAAATTGTTGAAGCTCGGTCAATGGTTTAAGAATGTAGTGGAATGATGACATGTTTATCATGTGTAATGTTGTATAAGTAATCTCATGGTACTATGGAATAAAGAGACATCTAAGGATTATTACACTATTGTCCTTCCTTGAGTTTTGAAAGTGTATGATTAATGGTACAAGTATCCATGAAAGGTTATTCAGATATTTTTGGAATGTAGATGATATGTGCATAATGAAGGGATAAGGAGAAAATGAAATGTTTGATAGTATTCATGAGCTCATGATTGATATAAGGACTAAGTGATATAATGGTTTGAGTATATAGAATTTTGAGGATTTTAGTATGTGAAAAGTGTTAACTTTTAACTGCATTCAAGTTTTCACTATGGTTCAATGGGTATTCAAGAGAATACATTATTAAGGCCTTTGAATGTTTGGAATGTGACCATCAAAACATATCTTATGATATAATGGGATCGACGATGGTGTTAAATCTCTGGTAATCGTTTTCACTATGTTATGAGAGTGGATTGCAGTATTATGGATAAGCCTAAAGATTGGAATAGACATAAGTTAGTATTGTTTAAGGATAGAAGTTTTCTCGATATTATTGATGGGATTATATAGTAATATAGTTTTAGAAAAAGGAAAACCTGCAGGACGGGCGACATCCCATCACGTCGGACAAGGATATGGGAATCGAACCCACAACCGAAGTGCGACTGGCCTTTATCGCCTACCACTGGCCTAGAGGAAGTCCCTGTTTAGTAGAGACTAGTTTTATTATATTAAGCAGTATGATATATGAAGTATAAGTCCATTTTAGGAACCATATGTGATTAATCTCACTATAGATCGACTTATGTATATAATTTTTGCTAACCTTTTGTTTGAGACAGATGGAATGACCCGTCATTCTATCACATGATCTGCTAACACTTCACGAATAACAAATTCAACTTCATTTATTTATGAGATGAAGTGGAAATTGTTCAAGGCATGAACAACAGTGAGATTGTACCAAAATAAAGAAAGTATTTATTCTAATTCAAATTTTCAACTTTAGGGAAATGATCTTGAAAACCAAAAAATGTTGTCCTAGTGATCTTATACCTGATGAATCGGATGGTACCTTAGATCGTCACAAATTTATGGATTTGTGATTGTTGGATTTTCTATAGCCATGTTCTCTACCACTCTCCATCAGAACACGATGGTTAGATTTTTCTTCCATATCCATATTTTCACCTATGTGGAAACCCAGTGATTAGTTTATTTGGGTAACCGTTACGTTTCATACATTCATTTTTAAAGATTGGTTTTGGTATTCCTTTTTACGATGTGGGTTTCTATTAAAGAGACTTTCGAATAGTAAACCATTTATAACCCCGACGAATTTCGAGGGCGAAATTCATTTTAAGGGGGGTAGAATGTAACAGCCCAAGATTTTATGAAAAATATTATTTTTAATTTCACTAATGTCTTGTGTTGTACGCAACACAAAAAGGAGCTTGCACAACATGCATACTTGACTTGACTTGCATTACACGCAATCACAACCTTCCTCGATAGCGTGTGTAGTACGTAATACTGAGTTTCACAAAACAACGATATGCTATTAAAATATTATTAAAACTAGCCGTTATGAATAGTAATAACCACTTTTTAAATTTTAGAAAATTTAGATCTTAAAATGGACTTTATTTTTGGATTCGGAGTATCGAATTTAGCCTAAGGTGAAATTTTGGTACTTTTCGGATAACTTTCATATTCTGATGAATAGTGAAAATTACTAAATTATAATTAAAAACAACTTTTTTAATCGAAATAATTAATAGTGATAAATTATTAATTTTAGTGGTTTTAAAGTATATTTAGAATATATTTTTACAATTTAATACAACGTTGGTCATTAGATGTAATTTCACATTTAAACCAGACATAATCAAGTGTCAATCTTTTGATAGATATTGTTTCTTAAAAACACGCTATTTGTTTTAACAAGCGGGATTTCATTATAAAATTAATTAATGCAACTTCTATGTTATGAATTTGGTAAAATAGATTTCATTTTTGAATTCGGAATATGAAATATAGCTTAGGATGAAATTTTGGCATTGTTCTGAAAAATATCAATTTTTGATGAATAGTGAAACTACTAAGTGGTAGTTAAAAAACTGAATTTTTCATAAAACTTAATTTTACCGTTTCTGTGAATGGAATTTCAAAAATCCGAGAGACATGGTTGATGTCAGTAAGTAAAATGTGGTTCAATGAGATGAAAATAATTTTTGGTGAATAGTAACTTTTTACTTTTATTTACCACGGTTAAAAGTAAATAGGGTAATTAAGGGTAAGAATGATATTAATATTAACCTAACACATGTCCTAATTCTATTGGACAAGTGTATATCGACCAAAAACAACCTTAAGTGTAAAATATTATCATTTAGGCCCACTTGGATTAGATTAGGACATTTATTATTATTTAATTCAAAGAAGAGTTAAAAGAGTTAAAATCAAAGTTTATTTACTAAAACATTTTTAATATAGGGTTATACATAAGATAAATTCGATTGTAAATATTCATTAGAAATCTAAAACGATTTCCTACATAATGAAATTTTATTTATAATTTTTAGACTTTAAATAAATTAATTTATTTATGACACAACGATGATGCAGTAATTACCCTTTTTAAGGAAATATTAACATAATTGATGTTATAAATGCTCAAATGAATGTAATTTGAGACTTTTTATGAATTCCACTAATTTTATAGGTTACTATGATATATTAGTGTTGATTTAATCAACTTGGTTCGAACATATAATTCTGTTATGACTTTCACAAAATTCATATATCAAATAGTGTCAAAATTGACACAAAATAGTTTTTAAATCAAATATTATATTATTAATTGTTATTTTATTCCTAAAAATCTAAGGTTTGGCCAAATGACTTAGATAAGGATATATCTATTAATAATGAACAATTTGGGGTTCTTTTTGCATGTTATAGTAAGTGTATTAACCATATAGTGAAAGAAAACAAAAAGACACGGTAAATGTTAAATTATTTAACTTAGAGTTAAATCTAATTGATAAGGTTAAACTAGTACCCTAAACTTGTCTAAATCCTATTGGATGATAGGATTTCGACCCATCCCCACTTTAGCTTCGAAATAAGACCCTTTGGAACCATTATAAACCGATTTTGACTTTAATATAAAATAATATTTTGAGATATTCCTAAGGTGCCCCTCTCCTCCCTTATAAAAGGACACCTCCTCCCCCTCCTCCTCACACCATTTTGAGCACTCAAGCTCGGCCAAACCATGCCAAAATCCCTTCTCCACTTCCCTAGAATAATCCTAGAGGTCCTGGTATTCTTCAAAGACCAATCTTAGTTCCCTAAGTGGAGGATTCAAAGAGGCGTTTCAAAGAAGAGGTAATATCCATTACCGATCTTTTCAATTTCTTTCTTCTTCAAACTTCTTCTTATTTAGTTGTTTCATGATAAAGTAATAACATCAGTATTTCTTATATACTGATATGTTATTATAAATATGAAACAACTCTAATTAACCTTCTATCCATCCTACGGAAAAATGAAATCACCGCGCGTGCGTACGTACAGAATACCGTCTCCACGCCGTGGTGTAATCTATTTTCCGCCACCACCTTAATAGGATGGGTATAATGGTGTAATGAGTAACTATATATTATTATTATAAAGTGATATTGATACTGAAATAATATGCATACACTTTAACACAATTCCACGACCATGGGAACGATATCATCGCTCGTGCGTACGTACGGACTACCGTCTCCACGACGCGATGAGATTCATTCTCCATGTTAACCATTTAAGAATGATTAAAAAGTATATATAAGAAATAATAATGAAATATATGAAATTATAAAGCTACTGGATTTATGTATATATGTATATGTATGTCATCTACTTACTTCCATTCAAGACAATAAGGAAAGGAAAACAGCGTTCATGCGTACGTACGGACTACCGTCTCCATGAACGGTGTTTTTCATTTCATTTATCTATCTTATATATATATATATACTGAATATATATGATATATAAATCCTATTTTATATTCTGGAAGTACATAAATCATGATATAAGTAATAATAATGTCAAGAACAACAAGTCAAAACACCTACGATAAATGAAACGATTTTACCCAAAACGCTTCTTTAACATGGAATTTACAAAAGAACGGGTAATATAAAGTCATAAGTGAACCATATATGATATCATAACAATGAATATGATTCTGTAATAAGTCAATGACATTATTTAAATCATTATACAGGAGGTTCGGATACATACGAAGCAAATCGGACCTAAGGTAAGGGAAAATATCACAATCTCTTTTTTATCCGAGATTGTTTATTCGTAGGTATTTACTGGGGTGTATTTTATCATACACATCCATGTTCCCTCAATATGTAATATTGTTTCCATCGACTTACAATAGTTTAAATCCAATTTTACCCTTCGGTGAGTTTTTAGTAAAGAATATGAAAGGAATCTTTAGTCGTTTTTTCGTACGAGGTACTTTTTGACTTTTCTGACAAAAGTACGAAGAATGTTTTTTAACTTATACGGCATGAATGGATTTTTAAAACATTATTTCCAAGAAGCTTCCTTTACAAGTTTTCAAGTTTATTTTTAATCAACTTCTTTTATTTTAAAGTCGTATGACATGTTATGAAAGGAAAAATGTTTTTGAAGTAGAAAGGATATTTTCCTCAAGAATGGAGTTCAAGTATTTTATCAAAATTATTTTCCATCTAAGATAATAAAAGGGTTCTGTTTTTATCCCTATTATTACATGGATTTGATTATGTTGTGATGGAAATATTTTTATGAATTCCTTTATGGATTGTTTTATGATGTCATGTTGTTTAAGAATCCCATTTTTATTACATGGGTTACGCTATGATGTATGGTTTATGATTATGTGGAACACATAAGAAAGGATTCATTATAAGATGGGTGGGACCTATATCTCCCTCCAATGAATTGGGTAAAGATTTTATATCTCATGAGATAGACATGGCTGGAATGGTAGGTTATACCGGTTCAGTAAAACAGGACTGAAACGAGGGTTACTCGATTCAGAAAGGGACTTTGTCCACTAAGATAGTCTTGGCAATGAGTCTTGACTAACAAGATATGATTCTCTATGATTATGTGTGAATGCCACAAAGTTTCATGTTTTAAGTTATGATTATTGTGATTACATTTCCCTACCATGATTTGTCCCAAGTTATGAAATTATGCTCTCTTTTGCAGGTTATGATTTCCAAAATGTTATGTTCTTATGAATACGATGTGATTGATATTTCTTTTGTTTACCCTTACTGAGCATTTGAGCTCACCCTTTTATGTTTTCTTTTCCCCAGGATATAAAGAAAGGTTTTAGGTAAAAAAAGGAAGATCTTTATGGGAGATGTGGAAGATATTTCACCACGATTAGAAGATTTTATTCCGAGTTTCCAAAGACACTAAACTATTACGATCCTTGTGTGTGTGTTTTTGTTATGTACTAAGTATTCCGCAAAAGTAATGTAATTTTCATGTACGTCATGCTTCGAGTCTCTACACATATCCCTAGTGCCACTGTGAGAGAGAGAACTCGTACCGCCGATACTGAGGAGCTGAGCTGTGCCACCATTTTAGGAATAAGGGGTAGCCGAGCTAGGGCATAGTTGGCCGCCGCTGCCTTGTTTGGAGAAGAAAACAGAACCCTACCTCCCTATTGCGCCGATTTGGGGGGGGGGGAGAAGTTAAAAAAATTAAGAAACTAAAAAAACTAATTAATTAAAAACAAAATTAAAATAAAAACTCAAATTAAAAAAAAGAAATAAAAATTAATTATTATAAATAAATAACTTACATAAGATATTTTATTAAATAGAATTATAAATCACTAATAAAATTTTATTTAATTAGGTGATACTTTTTTTAAAATCAATTTAGAATAGATTATTAAAAAGCTTATTAATTATAATTTAATAATACATATTAATAATTATTTAACAATATATTTTTTTTATAAAATAATATACTAATAATAACTTATAAATTAAATTATAATTAAAATAAATGAGTTAATTTAAAATGTTAATAATATAAAAATTCAAAATAATAATAAAATCAATGTTTATAATTTACAGTAGTAATGTTAATTAGTTAAAAAATAATAATATTAAGTTATAAACAATTTAGAATCAAAATTAATAATTAATAAAACTTCTTATTTTTAATAATAATAATAACTCTTTTATTAACAAATTCGATCAAATCATAATACATAAATTATCATAACTTATATTTTAAAATTAAATAATAAGTATTTATTAATAAATTTAATTTCATTATAAGTAATTGAAATATAATTACTATTTATTAGTAATAATAATAAAATAATTTATTAAATAACATTTTTTTAAAAGTTTACTAATTCTTTTAAAAAGACTTTTTAATAAAATAATTTCTTAAACTATAATTATTTATTTCCTTAGTGTTTTTTGTTTTTTTATTACTCAGGTTCATTCAAGAGTCAAAAACACATCCAAGTGCTTCCATGTAACTCATCCGGCATTAGTTATGTGAAGAAAACTAGTGCGATGTGCGTCGCTGAAAAAATGCACGTGTGAAATGCATACATGAAGAACACTTAAAGTCAGTGGAAACTGACTAGTGAAATGCAACAGAAGATAGTGGTTACTTAAGATTGAGAATGCAATAATTTTGGGAAAAACACTCACTGAGAGGACTCTCATTCTCATTCCACACCATACTTTTTGAGAGCGGAGCCTCCTGGGGGATGATAGAGCAGACATAGAGGCGAAGGATCACGAGAACAGAGCATCACTGAGGGAGTTCTTCTTCCCTCCGTCCTTAATTTTTGTACTCTGTTCATGGATGATTTTCACTTCCTTAATCAATATGATCATAGGTTAAACTTTCTTAGCTCTAGAATTTAAAAATATATTCTGGTTATGATCTTTAAATCTTCATTTTCTTATCTTTATACAAAATTAAGAATCAGTTGGAGAGACTGATTCTATTTCTAATCTTTTGATCATTCATACCTCAATATTTTCAATTTCAAACTTCAATATCGACTGGTGAGGTTGATCATGAATGCATTTTTCAAATTTTAACAACTTAAACTTTTGAAATTTATGGCGATTTCTTTTACAAATGTTTTCTTTTAATAACATATTATAGTTCAATTAAGTTTTGGTGTGGTGAACTACAAGGCTTAATCCTCTGCCTATTGAGTTTGCTGGTGAGGGAAATTCTTCATTATTTCGGGATGTTTGCTTTGATTGTAAGCTGCGGAGAGAACATTCATTCATACCAGTAGTTTAGAATTCCTGAGTACTTTGTTGATATCACTTATTTGTCTTTCTTATTAATACTAGTATACTCTATTTCTCTAGTTTATCATACTTAGTTTAAATTTTATTTTCTTTTTAAAAAAGCTTTTTTTTCATCATCCTGTTTCCACTTTATCATTAAAATAATAATAATAATAAAATAAAAATATGTTTACCACACTGCTGACAACAGTGGGGGTTTAAAATTTAAAATCCCTAGAATTCAATAACCTACCTTCTCTGTGGATCGACCTTGCGCCAATATGCTAGTGTAGTTTAATAAATGTAATTTTGAGGACCATGCTGACCTCCGACCTTGTCAATAACTTCACAGTATTTCTTAACAAGAAATTTCATCTTTTTTTCAATTTTCATTTATTATACCTCTTCTTGAAACCTATTTCATCCTAGTGATCTTCCCTAACCATCCTATGAAATATATTTCTCAAAGGAATATACTTTTCATTGAGTTCACATTGGTTCCCTACTTCTATTCTAGTTAAATATCACCTGAGATATCCACTAGAGACATAGTTAACATGGAAATAATTATTTGAATAATATCCATAACTTCATTAGTATACTTTGTAACTTTATTTTATAAATATTACTTTAAATTCAAAATTGTGAATATATTACAAATAATTAAGGAAAAACTAAAAAAATAACCCTGAAATCTAAAATAAAATCATAGGTATTTTTAACTTCCTATATAGATCATCTAGTTGTCCTTACTTTTCATAGAGGTCATCTTGAGTGTATTTAAAACATATCCTCTATTTTAACTTTTACTAAGAACTTACAAATATATATTGAAGAACCCAATATGAGGTATATGAACTGAAAATGGATGCATGCTAATCGTTTGACTAATGGATATGAATATGGAGTTAAATATTTCATCAAGTTTGTGAAAGAGCATGCAGATGACCCTTCTAAATCCTCTGCCCATGTTTAAATTATTGTTATTCAAGAAAAATTATTCTGGAAGAGTTGTAAAAAAATTTGATTTGTCACAAAATAGATCAAATCAATAAATTTCGGACTAAACAAGGGGAAAACTGAATGTTGACATTGATTGGGATGATACTATGGTTTACGAATCATTGGATATGAATACCTTTGTAAAAGATGATGGAGATCGCATAAAAGAAATGAAAATGGAAATTGAAGATGACCTTTGTGATTGTTTAAAGTTTTTTAGGAGATAAATAGATGTTTGAAGAATCCATTTTATTACATTTTTACTAAATTCACAACATTGTGATTTGTATTGAAGTTATATAATGTTAAAGATGGGAACAAACGGAGCGACACCTGCTTTACAGAACTACTTGGTCTTCTGAATGATATTCTACTATAAGAAAATAAACTACCATGATAAACATATGATGCTAAACGAATGTTATTTTCAATGGGAATGATCTCTAAATAGGTACATGTTTGTCCAAATGACTTCATATTGTTTCACAAGGACCATGAATCACTTATAAAATGCCCTAAGTGTAGCGCGGTTCGATATAAGAAAAATGAATCATGTCCTTCAAAATATATATGGTACTTTCCTATCATTCCATCATTTAGAAGACTATATGGATGCCAATAAACCATTATACAATCAACATGGAATGAAGATACAAGAATTAAAGATGTAAAGATACGTCATCCAGCAGATTGTCCTCAGTGGAAGAAAAATGAATATGAGTTTCCTGAATTTGGAGATTAGCCAAGAAAATTTCATCTTGAGTTTTCTACAGATGGAATAAATCCTTTTGATGTACAAAGTAGTACTCACAGTACATAGCCTGTCATATTTGAAAATTATATCTTTTCACCATACTTATGCATGAAGTGAAAATACATTATGTTTTCTCTGCTTATATCTTGATGAAATAAACTCGGTAATGATATTGATGTCTATTTGGCTCCATTGATTGAAGATATTAAATTAATGCGGGATACATGTGTTATAATGTATGATGCTCATGGAAGTGAATAATTAACATTGAGGTCCATATTGTACGAAATGATAAATAACTTCCCCACTTATAGAAATTTATCATCCTATAGCATTAATGGCATGTTGGGGTGTCCCATTTGAGAAAAACGCACACACATAGTTCGGATGAAACATTCCTCAAAGACTATTTTTTAGGAAGTCAATACTATTTACCTCGACGACATAAATACCGATCCTAGATGACAACAATCGATGGGAATACCAAACCAAGTAAAACACCATCTACAGAAAAGAGAGGTCAACTATACAAAAAAGTAAATTTTTTTGACATTGTTTAAGGTAAAACATTTTCGAAAAACCTTACAAAATCAGGTTGGAAGAAGAAAACAATTTTCTTTGAATTAATGTATTGGAAATGTTTGTGTGTCAGACATTTTCTTGATGTCAAGAATGTATAAAAAATTTATTTGATAGTGTTATTGAAACGTTACAAAATGTTCCTAAAAAACGAAATATGGCCTCAAGGCTAGGTTAAACTTGATTGAAATGAGGATAATGGAAGAGTTGGCACTAGTAAAGCATAAAAGGTGGAATTTTCTTCCTCCAATATCATACACTCTATCCAGACAAGTAAAATTACAAAATTTTATTTTCATTACGAGTGTAAAAGTTCCACCGGGTATTAATCAAATATAAAGAATGTCATTACAATAACTAATTTGAAGATAAAAGGACTAAAATCACATGACTGTCATTTTTTGATGCAAGATATAATGCATGTTTCTTTTAGTTGCATTCTGTCTCAAAATGTAAGACATACATTAACAGAACTCTGCTTACAGTTCAAAGATATATGCAGTAAATTTGTAGAGTTTATGAAGTTTAACATTATGAATAAAGAGATTTCAATCATATTATGTGAAATAGAAATGTTCTTCCCACCATCATTCTTTGATATAATGGTACACTTGATGGTTCAATTGGTCAGAGAGGTTCAACTATGTAGTCTTATCCATTACTGAAGGATGCACCCCATTGAATAGTATATGAATATTTTTAAAGGGTATGTTAAGAATTGAAGTCATCCAAAAGGTTTTATTGCATAACAATATATTTTTGAAGAAGATATTGAATTCTGTATCTATTACCTATCAGATGTTGAAAGTATCAGTCTTGCAAAGTATCAATACTAGGAAAGCCTTATGGATGAAGGGATTTATGGAAGAGTTGTTGTTACCATTACCTTGACAGATCTGAAAAAACATGTTTACATCATACATAATAGTGAAGATGTTGAACCATACATTGAAGCCTAAAAAAATTCTTAGAGTTTTGAATCGATCAAGGGATGAAATATGGATATCAAATACACATAATCAACAATTTAGAGGTTTGTTCAAAGATGAAATTTATAAGGAGTTATATAAAAATATGAATTCAATTGTTGAATGACTTCAATGTCTAGCTAGAGGACTAAATGGAAATGTAATATCTTACTTTGGGTTTGTAATAAATGGTTATACATTCTATATGAAAGAACATGATCACTTTAATATGACACAAAACCGTGTTGTTATTCTTGTGGATGAAGTGATGCACATATATGGTTCCAAGGATAGAAATCCAATTTATGTAAATATGTCATATTTTTTCATTATCGAATAGATATACATGGTGGATTATACTACATTTCAAGTGCCTATTTTACATTTCAAATGGGTTGAAAGTATCAATGGAGGGAAATTTCATGAAATCGGTTTTGTGGAGGTGAATTTCAATGTATAAGGGGAACAATATGATCCATTCATAATGGAATCACAATTAGTGCAATTATTTTATGTCTTTGATCCAAAAAATATGAATTGGTTTATTGTCCTACTGGAAATTGAAGAAATTGTTGAGTTAGATGAAAACACAACAGAGGATGAACCTTTCATTGGGACATCACAATCAGTTCATGTTGGTCCAAATGTATACAATATATTTTAAGTTATAGGGTACCACAAATAGGGGATTTGGATTCTCAAAAGATGAACCAAATCCTTGAAATATTTTAAAAAATAAATATATTTAAATGAGAAGGTTAGTTTTTTTTAATATATTTTTTCCTCATAATTTTATATATTTTCTACTACATTAACATAATATAAATTAAATGTTTGACTACTAATGAAAATAATGTCTTCTGCACATGATGATGTTACTAATACCTCAGAGAAACAAACTATAATTAAGGAAAACCTTTGGAAAGATTTAAAGGTAATGTTATGATATACTTTCTCTATTTTTCTAAAAAATTATATAATGGAAACTTGATTTTATTTTTATTATTTATTGAAAAGTTAATTTATATTATTACGATCCTATGAATATTTTTCTTATATAGGTGCGTTTTTTATCGATTAGGGGGTGGTTTTTTCGACATTAGAATGAGTCTGGTCAGGATTATAAGATAAAGTAACATTGATGTTTTTGAATGTATGAAATAATTTTTATTTATGTAATTGTATAAACCAATGTTTGAAGTGTCTATTATGTAGTTTTTTTTCTAGGATTTTTGTTGTAAATTTTATTTCATTTAAATTATTTATTGGGACTTGTTTTTGTTGATATTATATGTGTTTTTGGGGTGTTTCTGGTTCTATGGTGTGCTATAATAGCACACTATAGTAGGTACCCTTATCAGTGCTTTTATAAGTGCTGATAAAGAAATCCTTTATCAAAGATGATAAAGGATACATTTATCAGTTCTTATAAAATTAGAGATAAAGTTATATCTTATCAGTGCTTCTATTAGCACTAATAAAAGACCATTATCAACTATTTTATAAGCACTGATAAATGAATCATTTATCTGCGCTAAATTAAAGCTCTGATAAATGAAATCTTTATCAGTGATTTTTTAGCACTAATAAATTGAACCTTTTTCAGTGATTTTTCATCACTGATAAAAGTTATATCTTTTCAACAATGCTCAAGTTATCAGGGATTTTCTAGCACCGATAAAGGTAATTTTTAGTATTGTTAAAGACCAAATTTGATGTAGTGTCTGATTAGCTATTGTTGGAATGGAATATGGAATATGATGAGAAAAGTTAAAAATCATTATTTATTAAATTCGAAAATCTAATTCTAACCATGTTGAACTGTAAAATTAAAGAGGGGTCTATAAAGCTCAAAGGGGAACAAATACTTAAAGAAAAATAAAAGAGTATATTGAAACAATATATACATTTTTAACCTCAATGAATGGAATTAATTCTTTGAGGAAGAATACTAAACCACAGTTCTATGATTGAAGAGATGATGAAAGACCATCTTATTCCCATAATCATCTATTTTTTCTTAGAAGAGGTAATTTAAGGTAAATCTATAAGAATTCCAATTCATCAATGTGTTCTAAAATTTCAAATGGCATTCAAAATCAAATAGTGTCATATATCAACTAATATTAATTTTTCTTAGAGAATATTTCTTGATGAATAATAACTTGATGACGAGGAATAGAAATAATCCCTTGAGGGGGACCAATCAAATGAATCATGATTTTAGACATGAATCACTGATATTGAAATGGAAAATTTACATGGCCCCAAAAAAATTTAGAGTCTGAATTATGATACTCAACTTTATATCCTTGTTATAGTTTGTGATTTTCATAATCATCATGGGGGAGTGATTTTCTATCAAAATGAATAGGTAGAGTTTACTTAACCATTAATTTTTTGAAATGTTTATTAAATTTTAGTTAATGTTATTAAATCATATTGTAAATTGTTTTATAATGAACAAAACAAGTGAATTAAGAGTTCATACCATGTTTGGAAATATAAATGATTTTTTCTATCACATAAACTCAATAATTTTTTCTACACCAAGGTATCCCATGTAAGCTTAATTTTAAATAACCTAAGGAAAATTTCTAAAAGATTTTTTGGTTATATACTTATCTCAATAATTTAAGTGATCATAAAAGGGAGAACATGTTTTTTAGGTTGAAGAAGTTGAAAGTAGGAGATGTACATCCCTTAAGTTTGTGATATGATTAATGGGGAAAGAAAATATTATTCTAATTTTTATTTATTTTCATTAAAGGTAGAAGAAAACTTAACTTCTAATGGAATAATTTATTGAATTTTATTTTTTATAGTTATTTAGATATTTAATACATTTATAATAAATCCAATGGATATTATTGATGTTCCCTTTAATGTATTATTGTGTTTATTATAAATAGAGAATGTTTATATGTATATTTATAATGTTTATGAAAAAATGAGTGATGGAATTTGAATCCACAGAATATATAAGTAGAGGATTTCCATGTCTATGGATAATAAAGATTATAAATTCTTTTCATATTAAATAATGGATAGGAAGATATGGATATTATGTTTATAGTTTCACACATGAGAAAATTTCATGTACTATCCCTTGAGTTCAAAACCAGTGCTATTTGTGAGAAATTTATACCTACAATAGCTTTTATAAACATGATGTGATGATTTTTGTAAATATATTTTAGAGTTGTCATAAAAGAAGCTAAAATCTATATTAATTTTGAAACCATCCCTGGAATACTATACATATAGGTAGTTGAGTATAGAAATTTTTCTCCTATAAATTAATGTTTTGAAAGATGAATTAAAATTTAAGTGAGGTTCTTGAAGTTAATATAACATGATTATAGTAAGATGATGAAAGATTATTTAGTAATAGTTCTAGAAAGTGTAATAAACTCTCTAATGTGTTTTAAGATGGTTTGAAATGATTTGTGAATTTCCAAAGATGTACTAAATAAATATTGAGATGTTTTACTTGGAATTTAGATTATGGAGTTTAGAGATTAAATTTGGATATGTTTGGAATTTTGTGTAAGAATCATATAAGAGATCAAGGAACTACATATGGATTATATTGTTTTTATAAAAACTATATAAGTCTATTCAAGTAGTGTGCAAGATTCATCTTACTTTTGTACAAGCATCATATAGAATCTATGTACACATCCTCTTACTTTTAATAACTATCATAGGGATCTATGTAACCAAGAATTCCATTTCAATATCTCGTGACACAAAAATTTACAGGGTTGTGTAACTATGTAATATGAATTTCCTTCATGTAATCTTGAATCTTCCCAATGTTGACATCATTTGAAAATCATTGTAATCATCATTTAATGAAGGATAAAGCTATATAAGCATCATTTATGTAATTAAATCATTAAAACCATCAGTACTTAATGAAATTTAAGAAATATTCAGAATAAAAAATGTGTGTATTCATAGATTAAATATTTGGAGAAGAAATGTTTGGGATTATTCACTGACCATTATTAGTGGAATAAAACCACTTAAACATCAATTTGGGTTTTCTATTAATATTATAAAATCAAAAGAATCTAAACTTCATGCTGTGATAGGAAATATGATAATAGTAGTGATTTTGAGATACATTTTCAAGTCTATGAATTTAGTTTCTAGAATTGTATAATTATTATGAAAATAAACTCTGATGATGATGATGATACTATTTTTAAATGATATAAATATCATAAGAATATTTTTTAAGATGATTTTTTGAGAAAGAGGAAATTAGAGGAACATGATATGAAGGAGGATTATAGTTTTATTTATATGGGGATTTTCAAATGGAAAATAAAAAAATCACAATTTTATGGTCAATGATGAAATTAAATGTGATAATGCAGGAAATTTACTTCAAATTATAAATTATCACAACTTATTTGTGATTAATTTTAGTGATAGTAGATGTTATTAATATATTTTTTAATTATAAAAACTAAAATGGAAGAGGGTCATGGTTGATCCTGTAAAATTAGAAATAAGATATTTTGAGTACATGAGTTTAGTTGGGTATTATGATAATATTTTTTAAAGTCTGTAAGTATTTTTAAAAACTACCACACTAAATTATGGTTAATTAAAAACAAAAATATTTTTCTAATTATTTAACATATAAAAATGGAGAATGATGAGATACAAATTTAAGTGAGTTGTTTTTAGTTGAGTAAGAATGTAATAGACTTGATATTTCTATAAGAAGTTTGTTTATGATATTTTGAATGAGAAAAATGTAAAAGATGAGAAAATTAATGGGTATTCCTATAAATATATATGATAAAACTAATGAGATGTTAAAATTTTATTCAATATCATTCTAATTCACCAACACCCGAAGTAGTTGAGAAAAATTAAATAGAGGATCAAAAGAATAAAATAATATTAAGATTTTCTATATTTAAAATATTTATTTTTTTGGATGACCTAAAAATAAAAGGATAATAAAAAAGAGATAATGGATAGGTTGAAAATGTCAATTTGTAGATACTCTCTATATTAAAAGAGATGGATCAAATAATAAATTGAAGGTTTGAAAATCATGGAATCGAAGTAGAAGTAAGAAGAGAATACTGTGACAAAAATTATTTTAGAATATTTGGAACAATACAATGAATAGAGATAGAGTGGTTGAACATTTTATAATAATTAGAGTTCATCCTTTTAGATATTGAGAAAATACAGGATTAAAAAATATTAGATGAGCTTAGTGCGATGATAATTCCATGTGAGAGGATCAGTTAAAGTTATATAAAGGTAATCCAGAATAGGGATCATGTTGTACATTTTTCATTTGAAGATTTTATGGAATTAAATGAAATTTTTATGAGAAGAAGGAGACCAATAATGTGGATAGTGAGACATTTCCCTACTCATTAGTTATCAACTTTAAGAATTAGTTGGAAGGAAAACACTTATATATACATGGTGAGACGTTGTGGAACCTGTGGGTGTGATGTCCCGTGTTTTGGAATGTGTTGGAATTTTCTGAAGGAGCGTGACTTTTTAGTTTTGTGGGAGAATTAAACTGTAAAATAAGTTTTGGAATGAAATTTTGAGAGTTGGATCACTTAAATGTGTTGTTCTTAGACTCGGTTTAAGTCCTAATAGGTGCCTTAGGTGTTCTGTCACGTTTTGGGGATCAGACCTCAAAAATTCAAATCCAGATAAGGATGATTGTAGCCCATGGATTGATTGAAACTATGTGTCCCTTTTGAGGAAAATGTGATTCTATTCTATAGGGGGTGATGGTGTCACTTTATTTTGTCTAACTATTCACACCATGCTGCATGAACATGCACCTAATTGCTGGTTTTTGATAGAGGATAAATGCACAACATGTGTATGGTTTCCCAAACCATGAACCTGAATTGTTCAAGCCCCATTCCAAGTTAGTGGCCGAAGCATGATTGGAATATAGTTTTTCTAACCATGTGGCCAAACTATACACATCATTAAGTAGGGTGAAATTCCAATTTCCCCTACCTCCTTTTATTTTATTCTCGCCTCGTTTCTTCTCCTCCTTCACATGCATCATCCCACCATGGGTTCCTCCTCCTCTCCTAATAGGAATGATGAGATATATTTTATCTTATATCAGATTATAGTTCCTTTATGTTCTTGGATATCCGTTATAAATACTATGAATCATATTCCATACTTTATTGGTTTCCATTTCTATATAAAATGATATCATGGTGCGAGCTAATTCACCCTATTTTCATGGAATTTGTCTATTTCTTCATTTTATCTAAAATTGTATTGATTCAATCATAGATATTGGATGAGTGGAAAACCCTTGGTATAAATTTGGCAGTCTATAGATTTTCCCTCAATGTTTCAATGATTTATAAATTACACTACTGTGCTGGATGCCAATATTTCTATAAAATGCCTCTTAAATGTGAAATTTAATTTTTAGAACCAACCATCCAAATTCTAGTACCTCTTTAATATTCAATTGACATTTTTGATGGTCATGGACCTCAAGTTTTCAACACCCTAAAGGGCGTGTCCCTTGAATGTATTTAATTAATTAATTGTTTTCTAATAAAACCCCCACTGATTTTTGTTTTCTTATAAAACAAGAATAGGTTGATTTATTAGAATGTGGTAAGATGTGACACTATATTATTTTATCTTCTAGTGACTGATCCACCACATAAGGGGGTTGGAACCTTATATTATTGATTGAAATAAATTATTCAAGTGTGTTATGAAATTATCATGGCATAGTTTATGCATATTTCATGTACAATGTTTACTATTTATGAAAAGTTCATATGTCCTCTTATACATTTGTTATACACGGACCTTCTGTGACCTTATTATTCATTATTAATAGAATGGTGGTAAATGACATGCTTGGTACATGGACCTTTTTATTCTTCAATTTAAATAGTAAATGGAAATGTCCCTCAATAAGTAAACTTTTGTTTTTTGTGGCGTACCTATGTAAATGGACCACTATATTTCTCTACACTTGAATTATTATAAGGCATTATTATAGACATGGAATTTCCACCTATTTAAACTTAAATGAGTAAATGGATCATGAATTCCTATAGTGATTCTCAAGTTCCTATCTAGAACACCTTGGACTGAATTATAGGCTGATGAGACTAAATCATTCCTCAAGCGATACTTCGGTTTCCTTTTTTTAAAACACTAAATATAGGCTCTTAGGTTACATGGAATGTAAATACATTGAGAGTGATACTTATAGTTCCTTGGAAGAGATCAATGGTAATTTTCCCTACCTTCGCATGAGTGATACTAGTTCCCTAGGGGAGACACCATGGATGGGATCCATTTCTATATGGTTAGAAAAAGCCATGGGTTTTACTCTATCCCCTATGTGAGATACTAGGGATGGGTTTGGAGATTTATTTCTTCACACCATATCGAGAGTGGTACATGGGATTCCATTTATGGATCTCCTTGGAGGGACTCTTATGGTAATGGGTATTTATAATTACCCTAGAGAGATACACGAGATTCCTTTTCAGATCACCTTGGATGGGATGAGGGTTCCTATTATTAAATTCCAATGATGAATTTTATACTAAATACTAATAATTAATATATGTTATCTAGGGGCACGTCTGCCAATGAAAATAACATGCTTTGGGTTTGTTTCATCTCTTGTTACTTGTTTAATGTTAACTAATTATTACACCCATATCAAATCTGTAAAGGATCACCTTTCTTCAGAGACATCTAGTGTAGGCTGAAGCAGGTAGTGTTGGTCGAGTATCCATGAGGAACCCAAACTATTATGTTTTATTTATTTATTTTTTTACATTTATTATGTTCCTTCACACTATTATATTTCAAAATAACAAACTAGATTATGATTTTGACATAATTGGTGGTAAACTACTGAGTATATCTCTGACCCTGCTTGGGCTGCCATTATGTAGAGGTACTTGAGAAGAACTCATGTTCACAGGTCCATGGGACTATACCTGTGACATTATGATTATACCTTGGATTTAGGAGAACAACACTAGAATGGAGCTCAGGATTCTCATAGAGTTATCCCTTGGGGATTCTTAGTATTTTTATTATTTATGTATTGTATTATAATTGATGATCTATATTTTTTTGATTTTACAGTGTAGAATCATCTAGATAAGCATGAATAGTTTTATATTATTGGCTATGGAAAATTTTACTTAGTTGTGGTATTTATCTTGTTCTTCTTGTCACTCATTTATATTGCTTCTACCATTGAGATATTTATTTATTATCCTTTATACAACTATTTTACTCTGATCATAATGGTATAGTATCCCCAACATACCATTATTAGACCCTTACTACTAGTTGGAATTCTCTGACATATGGGGTGGAAATCTTGAGGCCATATAGATACTGTTCTGGCTATTAGTTTCATATTTAGTCAGACTGGGATGTTACAAAGTTGTATCAGATTATTTTTCTTTTTCTTACTATTTTGGGTTGGAAGATAAAAGTCTAGGAATGTGCCAGTATTTGTAAAATAGTTGTATCTAGGAGTGATCAACCTATGCACATGGAAAAGTCTAAGTGGAAAGGGATGAGACTATTGTTCGTTCTATTCATTTTTATAGTTGACTATGATTTTACCTCAAGTGATTAGCGTACTTTTGAAGCTCATTGAATTATGAGATTTGTACCATCTTACCCTTGGCCTGATATGGCAAGGAATTTTCATTACATGCATAATTATATGCACATAGAGATTGACATGCCTGTTATATACCAAGTTAGGTATTTTAGTAACATGTTTAGTTTTATAACAGCATATGAATTTTATTATCATTTTGGTTTATATAACGTGATGTTTTATTTTTTAGTATGTCTTCCTATACAACATGATAATGTGATTTTAGTGTTATTATTATCATGTTTATTTTTGTACCTTTATCTAGTGATATGCCATGTTTTTGTGGTTTTCAATTTACAAACTTAAATTTATTTCTTTTGATAGAGTAAATTGATATAATTGTGATATATAATTTGTTAAAAAAGTTTAAACATCAAACTAAATAGTATTTTCCCACATAGATTGATGGAAAAAACATAACTAACAAATATTGACAAGTTCTATACATGTAACATTTCTTTTATGGGCATAAAAATTTATGGTTGTGATTAAATGGGATCCATTTTGAAATCTATAAAGTGTATGGGCACTTTATAATTTGGGAAATGGTAAACTATATAATCAAACCATTTGCTATGATATTTATATACCTAGAGACTATATTATAAATATATGATATATTCAAATTTTTTTATTTAATTCAGAGGGGTGACTTATTAACTCTTGTAATAATATCACATGGGCATGGATACCCCCATGATGAAATTCCTAAATGAACAACTAGACCCAAGTAGGTCTGTTGGGGAATGTTGCTTATTAGATAGACTTGACTCGGCCCATGTAGGTTAGTCATAGGGTTTATGCACATGAAATAAACCCAGTAAGGGTGTTTTAAAAATCTTAATGTTTTAAATAAAAAGGGTGCAACATTTAAACAAACCCATAATATTTTAATGTGACCTTCATAGGTCAACATTACCTTATCTTTTATGCCTTAGTACTTAACCCTATGGGGGTATGATTATGTTATATAGGGATGGTTATTTAATGTGTTTGTAGGTGCCTATATGGGTTCAAATATAGACATATAGTGGAATATTACATGACTAGTCCCTATTTAATTTATAAGAGATATGTTATCTATATTTGATATATCCTTATATGATGCATTAGTTAATTAAAAATCTAATAACAACATAAAGGGTGTTTTTATATATAGATTAGAGTTGACATTTTCTTAAACTAGTACTAGTTGTGAAAAATGTATGGATAAATAAAATGGAGAAAAGGAAATTTATATGAAAAAATATCTAATTATGATAAAATTTTAGTAAAATAAATAATTTTTAAATGGAAGTTTGATATAACTTGGGAGCCTTATAGCATTGTCTAAATAAAGTGTCATACTCTTTTCTTTCACAAATGATTATTTTTCTTCTTTAAAAGCTGATATGTGAAGAATTTAAAGAACTTAATGTGAGATATTGATATAGATTAAATGAAACCTTGGTGTTTTTAGATTCTAATCCTATGTAAGGGTAGTTAAAGTGTTTCCTTGAGTAGTTGTCTTGAAATGAGAATGCAAGCCTCACCCATAGGACCCTTCTTCTATAGATAGAAATTAAATGATAAGCCCTTAATCCAATTGGGTATTTAGGAATGGACCCCATTATAGGGTCGATTATTTATGTTTCAGTATGGGGATAGCCCAGGGAAGGTTTTACCCTAAGAACATTAAAATGTTTCTGAAAGCTGGGAACCGTTCCGGACATGTGGTGTTGTTCAGGTGGCATTTGTCCAAAGCTGGAATTCTTAGTTTTTAAGATGAATCTGGGTTAGATGGGTGGTTATGTTATCATTTTAAACTTATTATAGGAATGAGAATCATATAATTCTCAATTTCAGTGGGAAAGACATGCCAGGGGAATGGTAAGTGACTTAGTGGGTTGTCTGACCTTTCTCTAGCCTATTATTCAATTTTGGTTGACTTGAGAGGTCATAATATTTTTTAATAGTTGTATATGATGGTATGAATATGTGTTGGTTCTCTTTATGACACTATAAGAAATTCACCAAATAGTGGCGGTTTAAACCGACACCTTATGCTTCTACAATGTTTTAAAAAAACCACCACTAAATTTGGTGTCAGAGTTCAATACATGGCAGCTTCATTAATTTTGTAGCGGTTTTTGGAAATAGTCATAGTAAACAATTTTAGCGGCGGTTTGGCTCAGAAAAAATGAAGTCTTTTTTAGCAGTGAATTTGACTTCCACTAAACAAAGTTTCATTTTTTCCATGGGAAATGCTGTGAAAACGACACCAACCACTGCTAAATGATAAAAGAAAATGAGGATCCTTTAGTGGTTATTTTATCCGATGCTAAAAAATGTCCATTTTTTTCACGAAACCACTTCTAAAGCACAAAAACCGCCACTAAATTATATGTGAGTGTATTTAGCGGTGGTTTAAATCACCACTAAAGGTATATTTACAATTAAAAAAATGCTGGTAATTCTGTTTCTTTGGTACTAGTACCCTGAAAAAAACATGTACAAAATTCATATAACACCTGGGATGGGCAGGGTACATTTTGAAATCAAAATACACATACAATGCGCATATATATATATATATCCTTATATATTCCCATATTATGAGTTTATAACATGAGTGAAAATTTACATCCACCATTTTTATAATCACAACTAAATTAATAACACCAGAAAAACAATTTAAGAGGCACAATTTACATCCAACCTTCTTTTCAAGTTTACATCACTACAAAATCTCTAATCATCATACGTAATCAAAAGGGACCCCATCTCCATGGCCAAATAGCCAAGAATTTGGCCAGGTAATCCAACAACGTCATCCGTAGGGACCCCATAGGAATCATATGGGAAAACTATCTTCTCTCCAGTCAGATTCCATACATCTGAAATTTTCATATTTTTCTCCATACTTTCATTTTTTCCATATTTTTAAATAAACATCTAGTATGAAAAAAGTGTAGTAAATATATTCATATTAAAATTTGTACCTATAACATTCACCCTTCAGTATCCCCTAGAAGAACTAGATGTGGCACCCCGCTTCCTCCTTGGCATTACTATCTTTTAATCAAATAAAATTATGTTCAAAACATATCTTTCAAAAAATTTATGTAGAAGAAAATTAAAAATGATAACACATGCACAATACTAACAAACAAAATACACATAACAATGATAATGAATAACTACACAAATTAAATAAGTGGATTTTAAATAAATGCATAACTACACATGAAATCATTTTCTCCTTCAATCATGTCAGTTTCCTACTCCATTACTTCATCCAACCTTTATAGACTAATATTTTCAATATCATGATGGAAAAATAAGTCTACTTCTTACTATTGATGAGATTCAATTTTAGAAGTCCAATCTTCCACTTCATCACCCATATCATACGAATCTCTTTGTTTTATGTGAGAAATTACACTCCACCCTTCATCCACAACATCATTCACATAATATAACATTTTGTCTTGTGATGATAAGATATATGGATTATACAGTTCATGATCACCAACATCTATCAAGTGAGAGAAGTTCACAGAATTAAATTTCAAGGTATCTCTTTTAACACCTATGATAATATCGACCCATTTTCATTTGAATAATACAACTGAAAAATTCCATAGGTAGATTAATTTGATAATATCAGTCAACTTTCCATAGTATCCCACTTCATAAAATGTAAATATATCAATATTATGTGTTTTCAAAACCTCTTCTTGATCGACTGTACAAAATCTAAAGCCATTAACATTGTAAGAGTCAAACATTCTGACTTGTTTTAGAGGACCTCGAGCAAGAACAATCAAATTTTTTGAAAACTCTGCCCGAGTATCCGTATTCATGATCTAAGAAAAGAAATATACATTATTATATTTACAAAATATATATGTCAACCTATTATCTGTACTTATTGAAATATTTATGAACTTACATGTCGTGCAAACTATTTTACAAGCTCTATATTAACAACTTTCATTATATCTTTCTCATTTAGTGTTCGGTCTCTCATTAATATCTTTGTTGGTATCCTCAAATCTCCAATAAATAGATCTTAAATTTAAATATTTAGTAACACATATCTATGTTTCTATAATAATTCATTTTCTGTGAGTGTAACATTTGATGTCCTCCCAACTGATCAGCCAATAGTAGGAAATATTTATTATTTCCCATGTATTTGAGATTGAGTTGATGTGTCATTAACATTCCCAACTCAATTAAATCTTGTCTCAATGTCATCCATGTTTCTAGAAAAAAAGGTAAGACACTATTCTACCAAATAGCCTTCAGAAATAAAGCCTTCAGGTTGAGATTTATTTCTCACGTATGATTTCAAATGTATAAGAACAACCAGAAAACTGGGTTTCCATAGTTCCACCCTTTAACAGTGCTAAAAAAGGCTCTAATAAAGGCACACCCTTTAACAATGCTTTTTTTAGTGCTGTTAAAGGGCCCCCTTTATCAGTGTTTTTTAGTAGTTCTAATAAAGGGGGGATTTATCATCACATTTTCCTAGTCCTCATAAAGTGAATATTAAAAATTTATTTTTCATAAAACAATAATGTAACGCCCCGACCCCAAAGTACTAGATTCAGTGCATTATTTTAATAAATTGGCATGATTACAAGGAATCAAGTCCCGAAAGACCGATTAATTTAGCAGTCTTGGAAAATAGATTACATACATTAACATGACATTAAACATTAGAAAATAAAACACAACATAAATGATCCTTTTCTAATTCCATTAATCCCCTAGATTAACCCATCTTATCTATCATAATTCACTTCTTGGAATCATATGAAAATGAACATAAGAATGTGGTGAGATTAGATGCTCATTTATGACAACAATATAGCGGAAACTATCATAAATAATCATAAACATTTAACGTAATATATAATACTAAAACAAAATCCTTTTAAATTTAATCTTCTAAAAAATATGTCAAAGATAAATCAAATAATTCCATTTACATATTCACATGGATATTATACTAGTTGAATAACCACATGTAATATCATTATCCAATTTCATAAGGATGGAATGCATAATTCTAGACTTTATAACCATATAATAAAGGCCTCATGATAGGAATACAAATAAGTGTTTGTGAAGGCCTTGTTCCAAGACACTAGTTTGTCTCATGAGACCTACCGATGCATTGAAGAGCTATAGTGGGATCCACTCATCACTTACTAAGTCTAATGCATTCCACAAATGAAAAGGTTGAAACAAAACATAAACTTTCATATTAAAACTATCATACAAATGTTAATACGTTAACCATAAACCATTAATGGTATAAAAGTAGCACATCTACAATAAAAATATCATAACTCATTCAATATAATATGGAAGATTTTATTATAATAAATCAACCTTGATCAAGAATAATATCCTGTAAATAATGTTGACATAGTTGAAAATGATCAGTAAAAATATTTGAGAGAAATATTCATTTTTCATGAAATCATTTAAAAGTCATACAATTTATAAAGGAATTCTTTTAAAACATAGTTTTGAATCAAAGTGTCCCATACCACTTTGAAACTTTAGAAAGGAAATAACATTTTAAAACATCCATGTCCATATAAATAAATCCTTAAAACCATTTTGAAAACATGGACACTAATGAGAAAGGTTTATAAGAATAAATATTTTAATAATTTAATATGATGTTTTAATAAAATAGTCCATTAAAAATAATCCATTTGGAAAATCTTTTTTGAAACATGGATATGGATAATAAATATGTCCCAGTAAGAACTTACCCAGAAACAATCTTGAATAATAATGAGATTGACGAATTAACCCTTACCTTGTACTTTTTCTTGGTCATGGGTATACTAAACTCTTATATAATAGTTAAATCATTGTTATTAAATAGTACAAGAATCTTATACATAAATATGATATCATATATGATCTTCTAATACTGCTTTGTTAATAATATTTTAGTACTATCATCGTTTCAGGTGTTAACTAATTCATTTTACTTTATATGATTGGTTATGTAAGCCATGTTTTTTATGGATAGGATGTATTTGATTCATATACAGAATGATATTATGTTGATAAATATTATTTTTAATCATAAAATTAAAATTATTCTTGAATGATTATAATAGGGAATGAATCTCATCACATTAATGGAGACAGAAATCCGTACGTATGCACGAGCGACAATATCATTATATTGATGGTGATATAGTATGTAATTGGATGGTATATAATATATAAAGAATCATAAACAGGTTATATCTATTATTTAAATCAGTTATACTCATTATTATACCCATAAAAATAATGAAGTGTTTGAATAACAAATTACACCACGATGTGGAGATGGTAAGCCGTACATACACATGTATGGTGAGTTTGTAATTTATAGGATGGATAGAATAAAGAATACAGTTGTAAAAAATTTGTAATAACATCATAGTATATAGAAGGTATTGGATTTATTATTTTGGTATGGAAACAACAAAGAAAGAGGAAGTGGAAGAAGAAAAGAACATAAAAGAGGGTGGTGAAATTATTACTTCTTCTTAGGGTGTTTTCTTTTGAGTTGATCAAAAGGGATCCTTAGGTTGGCTTTATGATCAAATTAAGGACTCTGGGATGATTTTAGGGAATTTTGGAGGATATTTGGGTTGGTCAATCCAAATGGCTTTGGGGTGTTATTTTGAGAGAAGGGGAAGTTCCCTTTTATAAGAGGGGTGAGGGTCATTTTAGGAAAAGATTAAAATATTAATTTATTATACAATCATATTCTGTTTATGATGGTTTAAAATGAATTTATTTTTAATATTAGGTGGTTATGGGTTGAACAAATCTCAACGAATATGTTTTAGACAAGTTTAGGTTACCATTTTAACCTTATCTTTTAGATTTAACTCTTAGTTCAATACTTTAACTTTTACCGTGTCTTCTTGTATTCTTACACTGTATGTTTAATGAACTTAAACTAAAATTCCAAGAGAACCTAAAGTGTTTTATTAATTACATATATAATTTTATTTAATCCATTTGTCCAAACGATATATTTTTAGGAATATTATATCAACCAATAATATATTATTTATTATAAAAATTAATTTATGTCAATTTTGACATTATTTGGTATTTTGTTTTTGTGAAAGTCATAACAACCTTATGAATTAAAAAATAAACCCTAGAATGTAATATTAACCTATAAAATTAGTGGAATTTATCAGAAGTTTCATTTTACATTTATTTGGATATTTATAATATAAATTATTTTAATATTTCATTAATAAGGTAATTACTGCGTCATCAATGTGTCATAAAAAAATTAAATTATTTAATGAATAAAAATTATAAATAAAAAACCATTATATATGAGTTTTTTAGATTTATAATTAATATTTATAGTATAATTTATATTGTGTTTATCCCTATATTAAAAATGGTTTAGTTTTTAAATATTGAATTTAACACTTTTAACTCTTATTTAAATAAAATAATAATAAATGTACTAATCAAATTCAAGTTGAACAAAGGGGAAAATATTTTATTTCTAAGGTTTTTTGATCGAATTACACTTATTTAATAGAATTTGGACATGTGTTGGGGTAATAATAATATCATTTTTACCCTTAATTACCCTATTTACTTTTAACCGTGGTAAATAAAAGTCAAAAGTAACAATTCACCAAAAATTATTTTCATTTTATTGAACCACATTTTACTTACTAATTTCAACCATGTCTCTTGGATTTTTTGAAATTCAACTCACAGAAGTTATAAAATTATGCTTTATGCAAATTTGCAAATGCTCCTAGAAGGTGGGTAAAAAACGTTAAAAAGTTCAATAAAATTTTATACATCTAATTTTATTATAAAATGGCTAAAATTAATTATATTGAAATTATATTGATATTATATATCTATTTTTTACTTAAAGTAAATTTAAATAAAATAAATAATTATTTAAATAAAAATCCGGTTTTAAATAATAACATAGTGTTTTTCACTATTAATAAAAAATTGAAGGTTTTCAGAAAAATACCAAAAATTGACCCTAAGATAATTTTGATATTGTGAATTCAAAAACGAAGTCTATTTTACTAAATTCAAAACATATAAGTTGAACTTATTAATTAAAAATCAATTCCTATTGTCAAAACCAAAAAGCGTGTTTTTAAAAAGTAAAAACTATCAAAAGATTAACATGTGTTTATGTCAAATTTTAATGTGAAATTACTTATAATGACCTAAATTGTATAAAATTATAAAAATATAATCTAATTATACTTCCAAACCGTTAAACAGTATAATTGAACACTATAAATTATTTTGATTAAAAAAATTGTTTTCAATTAAAATTTCATATTTTTCACTATTGACCCAAATAAGAATGTTATCAGAAAAAACTACAAAAATTTATCAAAACTAAATTTTAATGTCCTGATTCTAAATAATAATTTTATTTTTTCAAATCAAATATATTAATGTTTCAAATATTTTATTTAAAATGGCTTCTCCATTAAAAGGTAGTAGAATTGCAATTTCTGAAAAATACTTCCTTTATCTGAAAAATGAATTTATTCTTATATTATGTCTAAGAAACACATAATATGGATGTTAAAATTTATATGGAATATATAAAATTCAAAATGCAGATAATACTATTCAAAACCACTTTTGAGCAATTAGTTTGGTAAGTTGTGGTGCGCTCGAAATTGGTGTTGCGTGTAACACAAGTTATTGAATTACATTGATGAAATAACGTACTATGAAATCTAGGGGTGTTACATTCTTCCTTCCTTTAATAAATTTCATCCTCTCAATTTGAAATTGTTTTTCGAAAATAAATGGTTAAAAATAGAAAAATACCTTTGTGGAAGACCACATCAGAAATTGGGTGAAAAAAACTGAGTCTTAATAAGAGGGAAAGGGAAATGAAAAAGTCACCATCAAATAATGATATCGATTAGGAGAAAATTGGTGGAAATTAGAGACACATAATTAGAGGAAAAAAGTAAAAATTTATAGGGAGTGATTGAGGGAATCAATCACAAACAAGTGTAAAATTGAGGGTCTCAAAGCCATCAATATATGATGATTTAAAATATCATCACTTCAAAAAAACTTAAGGTATAAGGTATTTTTTTTGGTTTTAATATCCCTTTGATAAATTTTAAGAAATAATTTATTCATAGAATAAGTGGAAAAAATATACTTGACATGTAGAGTTTTATCCTTCAACTAAATCCTACCACAAACTCATTTTCCACTCCAAAAGATAATAGAATTCAAAAATATTCTATTTATCCTAATCATATAGGGTTCCAAAAATAATAAATTTATAATTCATTTTCCAAAATATTAAAAAAACTTCATTATACAAACCTGGACATCCGTATGCCAGTGGTAGGTGATCCACCCTTATCACCCTTCAGTTGCAGGTTCAAGTCTCATGGCCTTGCTGAACATGACAGGTTGTCACCCGACCTCTGGGTTGTCCTTTTTATGACAATACAAAAATAATCTCAAGAAATGATTTAACATTAACAATAGTATCCAATGTTAAACTTAATCTATTCCAACCTTTAGACTTATCCAAAATACGTCCGTCCAAACTCACATTCCAAAATTTATAAGGAAGGTAAACACAGTGAAGATCCTTTTTTCCATGTAATAACATGTGAATACTTTCATCATGTATTCATTTGAAACACTTTAACAACCTGAATTACCATAAAACCTTATTGATTACATTCATTCTCCCTTATTCCTTATAGAATACTGGATATACTCCTTATATTCAAAATTTTTGTGTAAACTCCAACAATTATGGAATATACAAATCATTAATTAGTTTTAAGGTAGTTAAGAATATCCAATATAATTTATCCAAATCAATCATATATTATTCCAAAATCACTACCTCAGTATCCGAACCATATTATGGTTTATCTTTCTCTCAATCATATAATTTCCAAAAAATTTAACCTGCTATTGAGTCACTTTTCTTGGTTCCACACAATCTCAAGTCTTTAATGAAATAGTATTGAAATACAATCCTTATATACTTTGTAATTATTATAATATGTACATCATTAATACAATACTCAAATGACACAATACTTTAATAACAACATAAGAACTCTAATCATTCCTCTTTATCTTCGATAGTATCATAACTTGATTATTATCCAATAAAAACATTTGGGGTATACTCTGATGATTTGGACATAGATTCGTGTAGTGTCCCAACTCCTTGCAGATGAAGCATTGTACATTTGAAACCTTTTTCTGACCCTTGAAATCACATTCTTGGTGTCCTTTTTCTCTACACTTATAGCAAACTCCCATTCCCTTCAATATTTTACCAAGGTGATTCCTTCCACAGTTACCACATATGAGAAAATCCTTCTTTCCCTTTTTCCCTTTATCCATATTTCTCTCTTCCATCATTTTCTTCACTTGCTTCTATTCAATGCCATAAGACTCAGAGAACTATTTACTTATCATATTAACACATGATACTATTTATTCATATGATGAGAATACATGGAAGACTATTTCCCTTTTAAATGTTGGATTAATACAATGAAATATATGATCCTTCCTAATTTTTTGATCATGCGTATTGCTAGAATTCTCATTCCTTCTACTAGGCGCCATTTCTAAACAATGGCATACACCAGGTTAGTTTATGAATCATAATTCATAATTCCAAACTTGTAAAATACCTAATGTAAATTGAAAATATTATTCATATAATCTATAATCGTAAAATGTTTTCTTTGAGGAAGTATTTACACCTAAATCCTTCATAATGGATTGTAATGAAAATACGAATTATCATAAGGATATCCCCCAGGAGTCTCAGAACCAAGAGTGCAGAAATTCCCATTGATGTGTACCAGGATACCCCGGTCAAGCCTGAAACTCTTTGTCAGAGTTTTCACTCCTAGGTACATCTGTGCCAGAGTTGCCTCTAATTTCTCGTATCCAGATTGGGATGTATTGCTTAGAAAATACACAAAATCTCTACATTAACTAAATTCTTGGAAGTTATTCTATACTAATACTCAAAGAATATCTTAGGGTAATGTTCTCTAATCATAGTTTATATAAATATATTTCTCAGGTTGTTACTAAACTTCCTCTGATACCAACTGTAATGCCCTGACCATAGTTACCCAGAGTCAGTTCATTATAACATAACATTAGCATGATCACAAGGAATCAAGTCCCTAAAGACCGATCAATTTATAAGTCTTGGAAAATAGATTACATACATGAACGTTACATTACACATTGGAAAATAAAACACAACATAAATTATCCTTTGAGAATTCCATTAATCCCCTAGCTTAACCCTGATTATCTTTCATAATACATTTCTTGGAATACTGGGAAAATAAAAATAATAAAGGGGTGAGCTCAGATGATCAATAAGGACAAAAATATAGAGGAAAATTTCATAAATAAGTATATACATTTAAGGCAATGTATAAGACTAAAAAAAATCCTTGTAAACTTAAATTTCTGCATAATAGGGAAAATATAAATCAAATAATTCCATTTACTTATTCACATGGATATTCCACTAGTCGAATAATCACATGTAAAATCAATATCCAATTTCACAATGATGGAATGCATAATGGCAGACTTCATAACCACATAGTAAAGGCCTCGTGGAAAGACTACAAATGAGATGTTGTCAAGGCCTTGTGATAAGACACCAGTTTGTCCCATGAGACCTACTGATGCATTTAGGAGCTATATCGGGCTCTACCCATCACTTTCTAAGTCCAATGAATTCCTTATATGAAAATGTTGAAACATAACATAAACATTCATATTAAAAATAGCATACTAAATGTTAATACGTTAACCATGAACCATGAATGGTATAGAAATAGCACATTCACAGTAAAAAATATCATAACTCATTCAGTATAATATAGAATATTTTATTAAAATAAATCAAACTCGATCAAGAATTATATCCTGTAAAGAATGTTGACATAGTTGAAAATGATCAGTAAAAATATTTGAGAGAAATATCCCTTTTTCACGAAATTATTTAAAATCCACACCATTTATAAAGGAATTCATTTAAAATTTAGTGTCGAATCAAAGTGTCCCATACTACTTTGAAACTTTTTTAAAGAATTAACATTTTTAAACATTCATGTCTATATAAATAAATCCTTAAAACTATTTTGAAAACATGGACATTAATGAGAAAGGTTTAGAAGAATAAATATTTAAAACATTTAAAATGATGTTTTAATAAAATATTCCCTTAAAAATAATACCTTTGAAAATTATTTATGAAACATGGACATGGATAATAAATATGTCCCAATAAGAACTTACCCATAAACAATCTCGAATAATGATGACATTGAGGAATTAACCCTTACCTTGTACTTTTCCTTAGTGTAGGGTACATTAACATCCGATATAATAGTTAAATAATTGTTATTAAATTTTACAAGAATCATATACATAAATATGATATCATATATGATCTTCTAATATTACTTTGTTAATAATATTTTAGTATTATCATCGTTTCAGGTGTTAACTGATTTGTTTTATTTTATATGATTGGTTATGTAAGCCATGTTTTTTATGGATAGGATGTATTTGATTCATATAAATAATGATATTATGTTCTTAAAAATTATTTTTAATCACAAAATGATAATTATTCTTGAATGATTATGATGGGGAATGAATCTTATCACTTTCGTGGAGACGGTAATCCGTACATAAGCACGAGTGAAAATATCATTATATTGATGGTAAAATTGTATGTAATTGGATAGTATATCATATATATATAATAATTAACATGTTATATTTATTATTTACATCATTTATACTCATTATTATACCCATCCAAATAATCAAGTGTTTGAATAACAAACTACACCACGACGTGGAGATGGTAAGCCGTACGTATGAACGTATAGTGACTTTTCATTTATATGATGGATAGAATAATGAATATGGTTGTAACATATTTATAATAACATCACAGTATGTAGAAGGTACTGGATTTATTCTTTTGGTATTGAAACAACAAAGAAATAGTAAGTGAAAGAAGAAAAGAACATGAAAGAGGGTGGCGAAATTATTACCTCTTCAAGTGTTTCCTTTTGATTTGATCAAAAGAGGCCCTTAGGATGGATTTATGATCAAAGTAAGGACTCTAGGTTTATTTGAGTGATGTTGGGAGGATATTTGGGTAGGGTTTGGACAAGCCAAATGGTTTTGGAGGTGTGATTTTGAGAGAAAGGGAAGTGTCCTTTTATAAGAGGGGTGAGGGTCACTTTTGGAAAAGATTAAAATATTAATTTATTATACAATAATATTCAGTTTTTAATGGCTCGAAATGAATTTATTTATAGACTTAGGTGGTTATGGTTCGAAATCCTCTCAACCAATAGGTTTTAGACAAGTTTAGGTTACCATTTTAAACTTAACTTTTTTATTTAACTCTTAGTTAAATAGTTTAACTTTTAAAGTGTCTTCTTTTATTCTTACACTATATGGTTAATAAACTTACTCTAAACTTCAAGAGAAACTAAAGTGGTTAATTAATGAAAAATATAATATTATTTAATCCCCTTATCTAAAACATAGATTTTTAGGAATATTATATCAACCCATAATATCATATTTGTTTTAAAAATTAATTTATGTCCATTTTGACACTATTTGGTATCTTGTATTTGTGAAAGTCATAAAAACCGTATCCCTTCGAAGAAAATTTATCTAATCAACCCAAAAATGTCATATTAACCTATAAAATTAGTTTAATTCTTCAGAAGTCTCAATTTAAATTTATTTAGATATTTATAATATCAATTATTTTAATATTTCATTAATAATGTAATTACTGCTTTATCATTGTGACATAAATAAATTAAATTATTTAATGTATAAAAATAATAAATAAAATACCATTATATAGGAAAACTTTTTATATTTATAATGAATATTTATAGTATAATTTATATTGTGCGTAACCATTTATTAAAATTGTTTAGTTATTAAACTTTTAATTTAACAGTTTTAACTCTTCTTTAAATAAAATAATAATAAATGTCCTAATTTAATTCAAGTGGACCAAAGAGGATCATAATTTATTTCTATGGTTTTTTTGGTCAAATTAAACGTATACAATAGAATTATTACATCTGTTAGGGTAATTATAATATCATTTCTACCCTAAATTACCCTATTTACTTTTAACTATGGTAAATAAAAGTAAAAAGTTAGTATTCACCAAAAATTATTTTAATCTTATTGAAAAACATTTTACATACTGATGAAAACTATTTCCCTCAGATTTTTGAAATTCAACTCACAAAATCAGTAAAATTATGTTTTATGTAAATTTGAAAATGGTCCTAGAAGGTGGGTAAAAGATGTTAAAAAGTTCAACAAAATTTTATATATCTAATTTTATTATAAAATGAATCCAATGAATTACACTCAACTTATATAGGTATTATCTATATATTTTGAATTAAAATAAATTAAAATAAAATAAATAATTTTTTAAATAAAAAGTTGGTTTTAAATAATAACGCATTGTTTTTCACTATTCATCAAAAATTGGAAGTTTTCAGAAAATACCAAAAATTCACCCTAAGCTAATTTTGATATTCTGAATTAAAAAAAGAAGTATATTTTACCAAATTCAAAACATATAATTTTCTATTATTAATTTAAAATTAATTCCCGTTGTCAAAACCAAAAAGAGTGTTTTTAAAAAGTAAAATCTATCAAAAGATTGACATGTGTTTATGTCAAATTTAAATGAAAAATTACTTATAATGACTTAAATTGTATTAAATGATAAAAATATAATCTAATTATACTTCCAAACCATTCAAATTTTAAATTGAGCACTATAAATTATTATTTTTAAACAACTTTTTTTCAATTAAAATTTAGTATTTTTCACTATTCACCCAAATATGAAAGTTATTAGAAAAACATAAAAAATTTATCAAAACTAAATTTTTATTTCCCAATTCTAAAGAAGAAGTTTATTTTGTCAAATTAAATATATAAGTTTCAAATATTGGATTTAAAAAGGGTTCTCCATTAAAAGGCGGTAAAATTTCATTTTCTGAAAAATACTTCCTTTATCTGAAAAAATGTATTTGTTCTTATATTATGTCTAAGAAACAAATAATATTGTTGTTAAAATTTATATGGAATATATAAAATTCAAAATCTAGATAATAATATTCATAACCTCTTTTGAACATCTATTTTAGTAAGTCGTGGTGCACTCGAACTCGGTGTTGAGTGTAGTGCAAGTTATTGAATTAATTTGAAGAAATTACGTAATATGAAATCATGAGATGTTACAAATGATATATTGAAATATAATTATATTTATATTGATATAAATATAATATATATTTTTAAAATATGTTTTAGATAAGTAGAAATAAACATTTTCACTTAATATGTAAGATATTTAGTGAAAATGGATTATAAAATATCTTAAAAAATTATTAATTAATAATATACTAATTATCATCAAATAATAATTATTTAATAACAATTTGAAAACACTAAAAATCCAAAAAATAATAATAAAAGATCTAAAATAAGTTGAAAACGTAACTCAAACTTCAAACTTCCAAAACTTTTTATCAGAGTGTCTGTTTGAGCTCTACAACACATCAAATCGATGCTTGCAATGAGCTCTGCATGTCGTGACCCAAGGTAACCTTCTTTTATATTTTTTGTGGCCAAAAAAGGCCTAGAAGGCCTCCAAAACTGAGTTTTTAGTTCATATACCCTATTTTTTTAACATTCGATGGAATTTCAGTCTCATTTCATAAGGTCTTTTTGACCTTTTTTCACTCGGGAAGGAATTTATTACGAGGGGTTACATTTATATTGATATTATAGATTTGAATTTTTTTACAATGTAATGTTACTTATAATCAATTATATAAAAATATATACATATTTTTTTTATATATTCACCCATAAAAATTTAATTTTATAAATAAATAACTAATCATATTTAACCATAAAGTATATTTCTAAATATAGAAGCATTATCTAAATAAAAAACTACTATCCATTTTATTTAAAATAAAATATATTAATATTTATGTACCTATATAATGTGTGTGTGTGTGTGTATTTGTGTTTGTCAGTATTGACAAACTGATATATATTATCTATATATTCTAAACATATGTATATACATATTAATATATAATATTTGTAAATATATATAAATATGTATAATTATACATACAAATACACATACAATATATTTGTGTGTGTTGTATATATGTATTTATTTATTTATAACACACACACAAAAAATCATATTTTTAAAATGTATTTAAAACTGATCTTATAAATATATATTAATATATGAATAAATATGTTAATATATAAATATAGCTATATATATATTAATATATGTACATATATATATATATAAATATACAAATATATAGAAATATTAATATAACTATATATATATTAATATAAATATATATATGTCAATATATATATATATTAATATATGAGTAAATGTAACTATATATATATATATATATATAAATAAATAGACATATTAATAAATGAAGAGAAAAGTAATATGGTGGAGTGGTAAAGGCTTAGGCGCGTATGGAAAAGGTCCTGAGTTCGAATCCTGGGGGAAGCAGGTCACGCACGTGGGTGGGGAATAAGGCTTAGCACTGTTAAAGGGGGTGGGGGCACTGTTAGAGGCTAGGAGGGTGGCTTGTGCGTGCGAGCTGTGGTGGGAGGTGGGGCACCTTGATGTGGGCTTCAAGCACAGTTGAAGCCCCTCCCATAGTTGCAGAATTTTTTTTAATGTTTTAAACTTTTACCAGTGATTAAAAAAGCACTGATAAAAGTGTCCTTTATTAGTACTTTTCTGAGCGTAGATAAAATGGACCCCCTTTATCGTCACCTCGACTAATTGTGCTTTTCTAGCACTGTTAATGCCCTTTTCTAGCGCTGATAAAGGCCATATTTGCAATAGTGAAGATATCATTGAAAAAGGATAATTATATATTTAATTAGGTGTTAAGAATTTTTTACTTAACTAACAAATATATAAATAAAGTACCTCTCAATTGGATACATCCATCGATAATGTACGGGACCACCTAATTTAGCTTCCTCAACCAAATGCACAGTTAAATGCATTATAACAGTAAAAATGATGCAAAAAAGATCATCTCCATTGCACAATGTGTCAATAAAAATCTCTCATGAAGGTTGTCAAGATCAAATGGATCTAGATATTTCTCACATAGTATTCTGAAAAATGTGCAGAATTGGAGTACAACAACAGTAACCTTTTCATGTAATAATGTACGCAATGGCAACAGTAATAACAGCTGTAACAAAATATGCGAATTGCGACATTTCAATCCATGTAACATACTGTGATTTAAGTAAAAAAAACTTGAGATATTACTTTAATACCCATAAGATACCTTCAAAAGCTTTAAAATTCAAAGGAATGTATCTTTATCCCTTTTTTTCATTCCAAAAATTACTGAAGCATACTTTTCATTCTCATCTGGCCAGATATCACATTTTATGTTCAATGCTTGTAAGTCTTTTTGAGCACTGATATGATACTTAAAATTCACATGCTCATTAAGGAATTTGATGATCAAATTTTCACTATATTTATTCTTAATATGAACCACATCAATATTATTCCATAACAAATTAAATTCCCAATATGGATGTTTTAAGAACATACTTTTTTTATTCCATTATTGTGTGCTAATTTCACTTGATGATGCACTTCAAACTCGTTTCACACTATCATTAAATTGATGCACCTTCCCAAATTCTATTTCAACACTTCCATGTTGTACAAATTTTTCAGATCCATTTAACAACTTTGGAGGTGGTATATGGTTAATAAAACCGTTTAATATTGACCTGTTCATCCGAAATCTATGAGATGAATCGATAAATCTTCGATGGCACATGAAGAACCATTTTCTAATACGAGGTAGCTATTTGGGCACATAATCAAATTTAAAAATAATACAATCCAAACCCATGTATGTGTTACAACCAGCTAAATTTCTAAGTCTATGGAAGTCTCTAATGGTTCACATTAGAGCATCATGCATTTCGAACATTGTTTTAGAAGAAGCATCATATGTCTCGACATCATTTCTCCATAAATCCTAGAATTCATCAATTAAAGACTATTAGAATACATTAATATCATTTCTACGAATTTTATTCAAGAATAATCATCTAATTGATAAAAGATTTTTGTTGCATACACATCCACAAAGGCATATTACAAGCGATCAAAACAACTAGACAAATGCTATAACTTGTACTTAAAGTCCCAAATGGGTTGAATCCATCAACAGACAATCCCAATCGAACATTACTATGATCAAATGATAATTCTAGATGTAATTAATCAAATTTATTCCACGGTTTTGAATCTTGATGATGTCGCATTAACCCATCATGTTTATTATCTACAAAATGCCACTTCATGTGTTCGACGATTTTCGATGACATGAATAATATTTTCAATCGAGGATTTGAAGTAAAGTAACACAAAAACTTTAAAGGTGTGTTCCTTTTCTTCTTATTCATGTTAGTATTTTTATTTAGACTTTCAACATCACCCATTGACTTCCATCTAGATGAAGAACATTTTTTCAATCCTATCTACTTGAATCCTCTTGCCAATAAAGCATACAATCATTAGGACACACATTTATTTTTGTATAATTCAAACCAAGTATATTAACAATAATTTTCACATCATAAAAATACTCCGAGATGTTTTCTTCAAGAAATTCATCATGCAATAATTATAATATGATAGAAATTACCTTATTCGTAATTCCACACATGCATTCGATATGGTACAACTTCAGTAGAAAAAAAAGTTGTGAATATTTCAAACATCCACTATAAAACTCTTGATTTCCATCATCAAATAAAACATGAAATGTATTTTTCTCAGTGAAGTTTTCTCTTACATTAGTATCCATAGAATCAATAGGAGGATCCAATGATATGTTACATTCTTAATCTGGTTGTCCTATAGTCTCAAAAACATCACTTGTCACATTGCTATTTGTAGAACCCTCAACTAGTTGTTCTAAAAAGTTTTGTTGTTGATGTTGGTGTCTTGTAATGCTGAATTCATCATTTATAAGGTTTTTCATTTCATTTTATATAGTCGATTACGTTTTGAGCTCATTCTGTGAATTGATATCAGTGATCAACCTTTCTGTAATGTTCGATTCTCCATTTCAAATCCAACACAAATATTGAGAAGGAAATTGCTTCAATATCAAGTGTTCATGAACTTCATCTCTCTTCATCCATCTTCTAAATTTACATTTAGGACATGGACATCTTATTTGACTATCAAAGGATCGATTGGAAATTAAAAAATCTGAACACTCCTCTAAACCCTTAGCATACTGAGATGTATTCCTCGGTAATGTAATCCATCTTTTATCCATCATATCATAATGTTCCCACACTATATTAAAAGAAATTAAAAAAATAACTATTACTAAATTGGGAAATAGTTTAATATATACTAGTTTAAAAAAGAATATGTTTAATTTGTTTTTCCTATATAAATACATATGGTAAATAATGAATAATTTTAAATAAGGTTTTCTATTGTCTTCTTACTACAACTAGTTTTATATGATTCTCTTAAGGATGACATCCCAATATTTGTTGTATTTATAAAATATCCACAAATGAAATAAAATGTTTTCTAGGTCTAAAATGAAACATCAAAGAAGGTTGTATTCAAAATGTTGATATATAGTTTAAAAATACTAAAAAAATACACATCACCCATGGTAAATCATTTAATGGTTGATAGGTGGAGTATCATATAAAAATGATCAAATCCAAAAGGACTATTCCCATGGTGTATGGAACTTTTAAGGCCTAACAGTCAGTTATTCAACAAAATATAATGGTGAAACCCATGTCAAAGAGGTTGAATCAATTATGAGAAGTTTTCATGATGTTTAATCTTGGATGACTGAAGGGATATCTAAATTATACTACAACAATGGTCATTATGGAATAGTGTGTATGTTTCATAAGATTAAATTTTGCGGTTAGAGGAAATCTCACCAACACCTTGGTGTTTTTATACAAATGATACTTGGGGAGAGTCTGTCACATTAAAACCAAATGGTTTCATCCTATAGGGTTTTTTGGTGGAGTTTTATCAAGTTTCCCTTGGGTGGTTGGTTGTGCCTTTATTCCTTGGTCATGCTGTAATGTGTAGTTAGGATGTTATATGTGTTTTAATTGGGTTGATTTTTATTCCATGATCTATTGGGTCATTCAACAACAAAACCATATACGTGTGTAATTAAGCCATTCCCACATGGTCTATATTGAAATGGTCATTCGGTCCTATTTTTTTGGAAGTGTCAGACCTATTATATGCGGGTTGGTTATTCCTTCTTCAGTTAGGTAGGTTCTTTAAAGTTGTAAATTTTTTATCCCACTCCCTTATTGTTCCCCTATTTTTATCCCCTTACCCTTTATTAGAGGTTGATTATTTGTTTTTTCACAATACTAAATCTATGTAATCTTCTGCACCCATCTTCTCTCTTTCTCTTTATGATTCTTAATCAAATTATGGACGATTTCATCTATTTATTTAATGAAAATTCCACCAAATCATGGTGGTGTTATCTTTGATTAATGGGGATTTATGGAATGGTGGATATGGGATTCATAAGGAGGATAAATTATGTTCATTTATTATCATTTGAAAAATGGATTTCTAAAGTATTTTTGTTTGGGAATTCAACCAGATTAGATTAGAATTGATGGTCAATTCATGGGGATTTTTGTCAAAGGAGTTATAGAGGAATGGTATGAGACTTTCACACATCACTGTTCGATATTTTTTTGTCACTATGATTCTTGTTGATTGATCAATGGTTATTCCTTATTGGATTAAGTTGGCTAATTATTTATAAATTTTTATAATTAACTATTGGAGCCTTGAGGTATGAGAAAGAGGCTCAAGAGCATAGTGATTCTTAGTCTAATCCTGATAGAGATATTAAACTGGGTATGGAATGAGGTAAATATTACATCATGTTAGGTATCCCCTTTAATACATAGACATATTCATTCATGAATGTGAATGTATGTGAATGATAGGGGACTGGGTTTAGAAATGTGGGTAGGGATTAGTGGGGCTCAAATTTCCTCATGTAGCCTGGGTTGATCCATATAAAATAAATTTGGGTATTTCAGGCTTGGTCCATGAATTTTAAAAATGGTATATGGCTATACCAGTAGAGATAATGGAGTCATAAAAAAATTGATGTACCTCTCTATTTCCTTTATTGGTGTGATGACTTGTAATTGGAATGGGGAGAGCCTTAGAGAGCTAGTTTATGGGCATCCAAGGGGTTAACCTTTTAGGAATGGACTAGTTAGAATTGGAGATTAGGATTTTTATAGGAACATCTATAAGAAATGACCTAGAATGTAGAAACACCTTAATTAAGAGGGGTATGATGTTTTTAAAGAGTCTAGTATCTTGTGATAATCTGTTGGTCTTGGGATGATCGTGGGATTAGATGGTTGAGGTAATTAACTACTCACTAGAATGTTCCTATAGTTAATTTGTGATAATGAAGTTGATGTTTATGATTCCTTATCCTCATGGCTCCTGAGGGAATTATATAGAATCTTTGTAACTATTAAGACACCTTAGTTTGTTATTGGATCCTAGTGTTGTTCTAGTGATGGGAGTTGGTGATGGAATATACTCCATGGTTACCTTTGAGGGGGTGTATATACTCCAAAAGGCTTAATGTTCAGTTTGGAATGATATGATCCATTATTCATGATTTTATGTTGGGTAAGGACTAAGTGCTTGGAATTTTATTGAGATCTTATGTACCTATATTTTATGATCATGATGGTTGTGTGGTTGAAATTAGTCATGGTTGAGATTGTTCATGGTGGAATAACAAAATACACATATAGGATATATTCCCACATTCACAAATGGATATGCCCATATCTAATGGAACACCCATAAGGTATATCAAAAACATAGAAGACTCCAATTTAGAAATCATAAGGAACGTTGTAACCATTTATAGGAATTTAAAAATAGTCCTCAAACCAAAAAAAGGAAACCAAATCACTCACCCAACTCAATTTCACATGCGAACCAACTAAAAAAATACATCCAAGGATAAAATAATCTGAAAAACAATATATTACACTTTAGCATCTAAATTTACATTTTATCAAACCATTTATATGAACACATATATAGGCTTACTAAATTAAATCCTTTGAAACCCCTATTTTCATAAAAAATATAACATGAAAACACCACTATAATCCATAAAAACACACCATAATCATGAGAAACTCATTTTTAATTTAATTAGAAATGATCCAGAATTGAAATATTATTCTTGAAAGGTACTAGATAGAGACACCTATTTCAATAGTGTGAGAATGTAATAAAAATCTCATATAAGGAAGAACAGGGCTTGAGGAACAATATGAACACCATATAATTTAATAAAATTAAACCAAACATCAAACATATCCTAAGAACCATGGGAGGGAAAAGAAGTGAAGATGAAAAATACCTTAAAACTAAGAAGAACATTCCTACAAACCTTGAGTAGGCTTCAATAGAGGATCTATAATAAAGGAGGTGTGGTGAAATGATGAGGCACAATGGAATAGTGAGGCATGGTGAAGGAGAAGAGGTGCGGTGAAAGTAGGGAGGCACGACGAGGGTGGAGAGGCACAATGAAGGCAGAAAGGCCTAATGAGGGAAGTGAGGTGCGTTGTGGGTGATGAGGTGTGGTGAGGCACTGAGAGGGAAGAGAGGCACGAGGCATGGTGAAGGCATCGAGGAATGGTGAAGGTGGATTCAATGGAGGATTGAGAGTAAGGGAAGAATGCTAAAATGACAAGGTGCGGAAAAACGTTGAGGCGTGGTGAGGGAGACGAGGTGTGGTGAAGGTGGCGAGGTGCGGCGAGGGAGGTGAGGCACGACGAGGTGTGATGGCAAGGTACGATGAGGGGCAACGAATGAGGAGGTAGTGTTTTTGAGAATGGGGGGGGGGTCGAGGGGTCAGGGGTGTCAGAGGAGGGGGAGAGTATCATCTGTTAAATATTTTAATAGTGTAGCAGCGGTTTTTTGAAACCACCAATAAATTATTTAAATAAAATATAATAGTGGTTTAATAAAAACACAACTAATAAACTGCCACTAAAATATCAGTTTGGTGTAGTGTGAGCCATCCGATACTGGGATGCATAGGGATAATAATCCAATAGATAGTATCAAGGATGTTGGATTTTTCTAGTGAATTCTTAGTGTAGTATGCATTGATATAAACAGTACCTATCAGGTTACTAAGATTATTCAATTAACCATATGAGTTCAGTGGTAATAGTTTTGATCTTGAGATGTTACACTTCATTCACTGTTCATCTTTGGAGTAGAGTGACCAAGGAATTTGAGGATATTATTCTTATCTAAATGATCTAGATGAAGTGTCCAAGAGGTTTGGGTGTTTTACACGCTAATCAGTTTGTTTTGTCGTTTATGCTTAATTATATAGTGCACATGGATGTAAATTAGAAGGAGTTTCATGCATACGTACAAGGAAAGTATAATATATCTCACTTTTAAGAAGCTATATTCCTTCTCCTATTGGTTTAATTCTTTCTAAAAGTGTCTTGGCCACCTATAGGTACCATAGTTAGTGGTCGATGGAGTGTGTGTCATGGGATGAGTTCACTTTCTCAATAAACAATGACTAGGACACTACTAAGGTGTAGAGGATCACATCAAACATGTTATAGAATGTCTTCTAGGTATATGGATCACAAACATGAAAGGAGCATTTGGAAATGGTTAGCAATAGTTAAAATTCCTTTGAGGATAGTAATCTTTCAACATATCGACACTTTCAAGGTAGCACAACAATGATGTGATTGGATGAGTATGTGACCCTTGAAAAACATCATTAGTTAGGGATGGACTTTAGTAGTTATTATTGAGTAATAATGTGGTGTATCAAGTGTTAAGGGAATCATGACTGAATAATTATAATGCATTAGTAGTAATATCTAGATGTTTTAAAGGAATTTGGCCAGGAATGGTTGACTATTCTTCTTGTCTGTTGTAGGATATGGTTGGATTGAAACCATACAGAGAACCTCATCTTTAGTATGATGAGTGTATTTTGGTTATACATGGTGACTCTTAATGTCCTATTAGTGTACTCTAAAATTAGAGGAAATCATTTCCCCTACCTTGATGTCATCTAGGATACACTATGATAGCGACAATTATATACCACGCTAAATTTTGAATTACCTTATATTTAGATAAATAGGCTTCATGGGAGTTGTGATATAGAAGTATGGTTGGTTATAGAGGTAGCGTTAGTCATGAGTGATAACTAGGTTTCTTAATAGGAACACGTTGTTCGGGGTCATAGACACCAGACATTTTCCTTTGACTTGACCACTAGGAAGATGCCACTCTTGGCTCTATCAGTGTTGTTGAAATGTTGATTTTTTGGCCTTTAACAACATCTCACTTGTAAACATGGTTTATGGACTACCTTGTATTAGATCCTTGGACACCATTTGATGATTCTGAAGTTACCCTTGATTCTGGTCGAGCTTGGGTGAGATGTTTTGAGGGTGATGATCCAAGTGTGCTAGATCGGGTATAAACCCATGTTCTTTGTTGAGGCACAAAATATTAAATGAATGATTGGGATTGATATTTCACTAAGAGTCAGGTATGGGCTTTTGTGGATGTGTTCAAGGTAAATGTGACGTGACTTGAAAGAAGGAATTGAAGATCATTTTTTGATATTACAGCTAAATAATCTGAGCATTTTTTAGAATGGTCGGATGCGGGTGGATCTACTTATTTCCACTTGATCGTATAAATGAAGTCAGTGATGAACCGTTTCAGGAACACCATTAGGTAAAAATGGGTTCAATGTATATGTTTCATGAGGTTTTCATAGAATGGTCATCTCGACTAGAATAAATAAGGTCAATTTTTAATTAACCCTTTGATTGAATCGGGAAATAATGTCATGAACATCATTATAAAACTATGACCATGCTTAAATTGAAAATTCCATTGGTCGAGATACCATGAATTAGAATTAGTCTTTCAAATTATATAACCAATGGTGGGGAGCACCATAGGCTGGGTGGTGAAGGAGATAATGACTTGATCATGTCTCAGATAGGAATGGCACAAGTATGAGCTGTCTCAATGTTTTAGTTCTATTTACTAGTGTTGGTTTAGGTTTTAATGGATTATGTACCATATGTCTAAAGTGATGCTTGATGATATGTTGGGATTCTGGAAATCCAATGATACCATTAGTATGAAACTCTATGACTTGAGTAGGTTGGGTGTTTATTTTTTATTCCCAAATGATTATCGGGGATGATAAATTCTAAGGTGGGGGGTTTATAATGTCCCATGTTTTGGAATGGTTTGGAATTTTATGAAGGATCATGAATTTTTAGTTCAGTGGAAGGAACAAATATTAAACTGAGATTCAGCATGAAATTATGAGAGTTGGTAAACTTAAATGTGTTATTTTTAAAATTTCTTTAAGTCCCAAAAGTTTCCTCATGTGTTTTGTTGAGTTTTAGGAGTGTTGGACCCTGAAACCTCAAATCTGGAGAAGGTTTATAGGGGCACACAGTTTTTCTGAAACCATGCAACCCTCTAGAAGAAGCCATGAAGATAGTCTAGAGGGTATGAGGTATTTTAATAGTTTTTTATTACCATATGCACCAGGCCTCATAGAGATATACCTGATTGTAGTTTTTTTATAGAGGTTATATTCAAGGTTTTCACATGGTTTCCCAAACCGTGTGCATGAACCATTCGAGCCTCCTTCCAAGGTAGTGGCTTAATTATTATTGGAAGATTATTTGTCTATCCATGTAGCCAAACCATTAACCCCATTAAATGGGGTGAAATTCCCATTTCTCGTAAATGATTTTATTTTATTCTCCTATCTTTTCTTCTCCTCCACAATGCATAGTATCCCACCATGGGTTCCTCTTCATGTACTCTTAGGCATGGGTAAATACCTTCCATAAAGTATTGGATTCAATCACCATTAGGTGATTTGGATATAACTTTATAATTATAAAAGTATTATTTCATATTTATCTATTTCAATTTCTATCTAAAATGTTATCATGGTGTGTGATTATTATCCCTATTTTCCACGAATTTTTCAATTTATTCAATTTCTCTCAAACCAGATCGATTCAAGCATTGATATTGAATGAGTGGACCATCCTTGGTATATTTTAAGAGATCTATAGATTTTAACTATATTTTCTTTTTTTTATATAAATTATTTCATTGCACCGTATTTCTGTATTTACATTCCATTCCTATAAAATTTGGAATTTAATTTTTAGAACCTAACACCTAAATTATAGTAGACCTTGTTTATTTAACTGACATTGTTGATATTCATGGACCTCATGTTTTAACCACCCTAAATGGAATTTAATTTTAATTCCTATAATTAAATAATGTTTTTTATAATAAAAACCCCTATTGAGTTTTGGTGTCTTATAAAATGGGAATGGTTTTATTTATTAAAATGAGGTAGGATGTGACACTCTGATATTTTATCTCTTAGTGAATTAACCACCACCTATGGTGGTTGGAAACTTCTCTTATTAATTGAACTCATTGATTAATGTGTATTATGAATGTTAAAATTTCTTATTTTATACCTCTTTAAAGTATGGTGTTTATTGTTTATGAATAGTTTACCTAGACCCTAATACTTTAGTTATACATGCACCTTCCATGGCATTATTTATTATTATTAATCAAATAATGGTAAATGAAATGATTAGTACATGGAAATTTTTATTATTTAATTTTAATGGTAAATGGGCATGGACCTCAATAAGTAAACTTGTGTTGTGGTGTGGTATAACTAAGTACATAGCCCACTATATTAAATTATAAATGAATTATGATATTTCATGCTTATTTACATGACCTTTACTTCTATTTAATATTAAATGAGTTAACGAATCATTAAAACCTTGAGGGATACTCGTGTTTCTATCTGGAACACCTTGGATGGGCTCATGGTGGTTGAGACTGTATCATGCCTTAAGTCATACTTGGTTTTACTTTTTACGGAACAGCAAGGATAGGCTTGCAGGTTAAAAGTAATGTAAATATGCCAAGAAATATTCTTGGAATGAAATGGATGGGATCACTAGACATTTTATCTACCTCCACAAGAGTGATAATGGTTCCCTAGGGGAGATACCATGGATGGGAATGATGGATAGACGGTTATACTAGGCCACGAGTGATACACAATCCCCTATGAGAGATACTAGGGACATGATCAAAGGGTTTTGTAGTCACTCCATGTTGAGAGTGAAACTTGGTATTCTATCTATGGATCACCTTGGACAGACTCTTACATTAATGGTCATTTTTATTTCCCCTAGAGTGACACTTGGGATTGCTTTTCATATTACCTTGGGGTTTCTCATGGTTCCTCTTATTAAATTCCAATGATGAATTTTATTTTAAATACTAATACTTTATATTTTTTATCAAGGTAAATTTACTCTAATAAAAATCACATGTTTGGGGTTCATTCCATCTCTTGATACTTGTTTTATGATAACTTATTATTACACCCTTATCATATATGTATAGGATCACCTTGGTTCAAAGTCATTTGTCTTAGGCTAAATAAAGTAGTGTTGTTTAGGTATCTATGATGAACCCAAAGTAATATGTTTTAATAATTTATTTCTTTCTATTTATTATGTACCTGTAAAATACAATATTTCATATTCCAAATTTAGATTATGATTTAGAAACCATTGGTGGTGGCCTACTAAGTATATACAACACCATTATCATTCCTCTATTTCACTCGGGTAGTTGGTTAGACCTCATGTTTTCAAGTCCTTGAGACTACACTTGTGTTTTTATCCTTGTACTTGGGATTTAGGAGCATAAAAATGGACCAAAACTCAGGATGCTGATGGAGTTATCCCATGGGGATTCATACTATTTTTCTTATTTATGTATTATATTTTACTGTAATTTGTATCTTTTTTTCTTGTAATTTTTAGAATCATCTACACATGCATGCATAGTTTTATTTTATTGGCTTTGGCCATTTTTATTTATTTGATGTATTTATCTTCCCTTTCACGTCATTAACTTATACTTCTTTTATTGTTGAGTGATTTATTTATTATCTCTTATTACACTATGAAACATTGATCATTATGATATAGTCTTCCTAATTAACCATAGCGAGACCCTCACTTCTAGTAAAAAATATCATGTTCAAGGGGAGGCACACTTGGAGACATGGGGTAACCAGTCTAACTACTGGTTTTATAGTCAGTTGGGCTGGGATATTACAGTTGGACACAGTGTATGCATTAAAAACATTGTTTGAAGCTATGATTTTGGTGTGGATATGAGTTTATGGAATTCTCATGATAATAAGGGTAGATTATGCATTGTGAGACTACGTTAATGTGTAAGAAGAACCAAAGAAGTTAGTAATTAATTGATTGTTTTGTAGAATCCGTGGTTGTAGACAATAACCAAAAGGAAGTGAGTAATTCTTAGAGATAGACCTTAAAAAAATAATTTTTTCTTATTTTACTTTCATTACTTCCATTTCATGTGGTGTATATTGTTAAGATGATTATAAAATGATCCAAAAATCTTAACTAGAAGGAAAGATCTAAATTCAAATGAGGGTAAAAGAATTAAAGGGAATTTGTAATTTTTTTTAAATATGAATAACCTCATTCACCCCATTAAACCCTTCTCCATTGATCATAAGGAGAGTTTTTAGGGTTTTTTGAATTTATGTATTGAGGAAACAAGAAATGATATTTACTGATACTTACTCAGGAGGGTATGTGCATGATGATATCCTTAACGAGGGGTTATTCTAGTAATGGGGAATCCTTAATGTGATTAAAGAATGGGTAAAATCATATTTTAATTGAAATTATACATTTGTGACATGTTCCTAGGTAAATTATATAAAAATATGTATTTGGTGAATTTTAATGGGTTTGGAAGCATAAATAATGCTTCATATAAGACGTGATTTGCATTCATGGGATTCATGACCAGCTAATTTGGGGTTAATCCTAAGACTATTGGGATACTAATCGGGGTGATATTATTTGATATGAATAATAAGGTAATAAGGAAGTATACATATAATACTGAAATGATATTTCATATAAAATAGAGGTAGTTATGAACCATTTTAAAAGGGGATCATTGAACTCTCTCTTTTCATTCAGTTAAGAGAGTGGGGATTCAATATATATTTGCTGTATATGGAATAGTATGAAATAATAATGATCTTTAAATGATGAACTTAATTACTATTTAAGAATGATACACCATGTATAACATGTGAGACATATGGAATAAAAAATAATATTGAATCTATTTATAAGAGAGGACAAAAGGGTCTAGAACTCATTGATATACTTAAATTCTTATGGTAAGTAATAAATTTCCAATAAAACATCACTGAATGATCACACATGTTTGTGTGGTCTAGTATATGATAAATTTGGTAATATATAGGAAATAATGTCTTTAATTTTAACTGGATAAGGGTGTTATCCCTAAAATACTATGGAATGTTTATGTTACAATCAATGGAACTTTAGAAATATTCAATGTTGTTTTAATCAAGGGAACTGGTTTAATGATTCATGACCATTGGGATAGGTAATCAATTTTTTATTATTGTGTGAAATGGCCAAGGGGTCATGAATAACATGGATATGTTGAGGTATTCAACACTTATCGGAGGCAAGATAAGACCTCTTGATGAATATAAAAGGTAGTGAGAAGGTTAACGAATTTATTATAATTCCATTATAATGAGTGGTTTGGTGTCTTATTTGGTGAATGAGAGAGTGTCCAGACACTAGTTTAATGGGACATCAATGATATTTTTTTAATTATAATAGGATAATATGTAGTTTTATAAAATATATAACTTGATTGTATTATATTTGTGACCATGTTCAAGAGTTTTTAGGTATATCTAGTATTCAGTATTGTTGCAATGTATCATTAGTGAAATTGAATAGTGTTTTCATGGGGCACCTTGGAATACTTAAAACCAACAATCAGGCTACCTAGATGGAATTTTAAAGGTGAAATTATAATAGATCATGAGAAATTATGTTTTTTTTATAATGAAATACACTATGTTCAGTTCTTAGGAGTATATAAAATGGAAATCATATGGCTAGAGGAACCTCATCGATTCTTTATGCTTACAAAACATGGTTAAGTTAAGTTATAGAGAAGTTTAGTTTTGGCATGTATGAAGATCCCAAATAGTGGTTATCAAGGTATTTTCTTGATTCTTATATGTAATAAAGTATGATATATCTAAATAGTAGGTAATATAGTGATTTAGTTGTTAATTTTTGAAAATATATAAGATTAAATGTGAAAGGTAAATAATGAATTTGAGATTTGGATAATATACTACCATATTAATGAAGACCACTATTATTATTTCAAATGGTAATGTACACAACCTTTTCAATGGGGTGATATTTCAAAAGTTAAACATTGTCTCCAGTGTAGGAATATAAATTTTGATATGAGTTATTAAGAGATTATTAAGTGTATTTTTTAGTGGATAGGGGATTCAATATAGACAAGTGACTTCTACCATTAGCGTATGATATTTTTAATTGGAATTTTTTGGAATATAACCACTGTCTAGATATAATTTGTGTGATGGATAAGTTAATTGGTGTTATAGTGCATGGTATTTGGAGTAAAATCAGTTGCTGGAGTGAATTACTGGATATCATATTTCACATAGTAATGATCGTAATGAATTAAAAATTCAACTATATATTCCCTTAATGTAATGTACATCAACTATAAAAAACAAATATTTTTTTTGAATTTTAATTAATAAATTGGTAATTTTAAGTAACTTTATATTTTCGTACAAATATTTATAATTTAGCTTCATTTTTAGAAGAATATTTCAACATAGATAACATTTAATTTATCCATGTTTTCATGAAAACAAAACTTATTTAGTTTCATTTATATTAAAAAAATTTCTAATTAAAACACATGTTAAAATATTTAAAAATTTTAATTTAGCCAGGTTTCCAAAAAACATTGGCTAATTTACCCCTATTTCAAAACATCACTAATTTATATTTTATCACATTTATAAAGCGTGTATTAATTAAAAAATATATTATATATAAAAAATTAATATATTTTTATATATTCAAGGAAATTATATTTTTATTCATTTCCAAGAAAACCATTTTAAATGGTTTTAAGAAACCAGAACAAAAACAAAAAGTAAACCATAATGGGGAATATTAATCAATTCCACTATAGAATTAAACTATTAGAATATTTCATCCTATAATGGATACAAATGATAGTAGAAATAACTCAATTTGGAACCTCATAATTGAGATTCTAAAATTTTGAGTCCATCCTTTTCAAGCTCATGAAGAACTTCTATGTATTGATCATCATTTAATTAAAAACCTAAATACGGATACGAGACTGTGTATTAATCCTTAAAATTTTATCATTGGTCTCAACTTTAAATATTTAATCCTTCATTCTGTTTTGGTATTCCATTGATGCTTTGACTGGAAGATCATCTTCAAAAATATTTTCCTTATAATTACTAAAGTGGATCATAGTGAGTTATTTGACCTGAATTTCTTCATTCATTACTTCCACAGTCCCTCTATATTTGAGTTGAGTGGAATTTAGATCGGTCTTATTAGGTAATCATTCAATCCCCTCATCATTTCCTTTCACCCTAAAACCAATCTCCTACACCACTGATCTTGTATCCATTGGTTTGAGAATAATGGAATAATCATTTAAATGAAAGTATTTCTTCACATTGTTGAATATTTACCCATTTAATACCCTAGGATTTTAAAATTAAATATTAGGTTTTACAGTGTACAAATTACGCAACACTGAGCCTAAACAAAAACCTAAATATTATTATTTAAATGTGAGCATTATAACCTAGTCATTAAATTAGTGGGAATGAATAATATTAATGTAATTATGAAATATATATAATTTTCAAACTGATTTATAATGTATTAATTCTTTATAAATAATTACTATATTTTTAGTAATGTCATTTTATTCATAAAAAAATATTTTCTTCAAAAACATTTTTTACTAATTATGTTCAAATAATATAATTAATTTCATGTAATTTAAAAAAATCTATTTGATAAAATAAAATTAATTTCCCAAATCATTATATCAAAATTTCCCTATGGTTAATTTTTTATAATTTTCTGAAAAAGTTTTATTTTTTTACAAATAATGAAAAATACCGCTTTTTATTATATTTTTCAAGCATTTACACTGTCAAATTATATTTTGAATAATTTTTAAAATTTAATTAGATAACATTTATTTATAATATTACCATTATGGTTTTTAAATAGATTTTATTCTTTAATTTAGTATAAAAACATTTTATAATTTTAAAATACATTTTTCCAAATAACTATTTTTTGATACATTTTTCCAGTATAATTATAAATTAAATTTTATATGTTCATTGATTTTAATTTTAAAAAATGAATTCAATATTTTGATTAATAATTTATATATTTATTAAATAGTTCACTTCTATTTTTGGTCAATATGAATAGTAACCTTGAGAAATTTTGTTACCATAATTAATGGTAAATTGGGTAATTTAGGTTTAAAATAAAATGATAAAGAATATAAAATGACCCTGACACTTAAAAAAATATTATTAGAAGAATATAATTCTATAATTAACATATGAGAATCAAAATTGAGTTCTGTAATATATACTTATCCAGGAAAATGACTTAAATAATATTTAAATTAAAGAAAGTCACAAAATGTCACTTTCTTTGTCTTAAATATCTCTTTTCTGTCCAAGTAGGTAAAAAATTAGGTTATAAATGAATATAAATTATTATATTGATATTTATTTATTTATTTTTGTGATATTAATTTATTTATTTTTTACATGTGAAATAATTACTTTTAATTCTTATGAAACACAAGATGGTGTGCTCGTTTAAGTAGATGAAAAATTAGTAAAATGATTTTAATTAAAATGATAGGAACCATTAGAAGACCCAAACACTTGAAAAAATATTAATTTTTGAGTATATATCTACTGTAATCATCCATAGGTCTAATTAATTACTATTTAAATCCACTTTAATGTGATTATGACCATTATAGTATTTAATTTATTGAAAAGTCAAACATGTCACACCCTTATTTTTAATAAGTATTATATTTATAAGATGGGGATAAAAAACATATACAATATAATATCAATATTATTTAAAAATAAAACACATTTATCTATATCATGGTAATTTATTTATAATTTTTTAAAATTAAATAATTTCCATATATATTTAAACAATATTGATGTAGTAATTATTTAACTAATGTAAAAATAAAATAAATGGTATTAAAAATATTAATAGAAATAAAATTTTAATTAATTAATATTTTCAAAAAACATTATATTCTACTAATTTATATTAGGGTTATATTAAATTGTTTTTTTAGGTTATATTTATGTTTTGATTTTGTTAAAGTCAATATAGTGAATAATTCCAAAATTGTCACTAATGTTTTATATGAAATACATATTTTATTAAGTTATTTCAAAATGATAAAAATATTTTAAAAAATAATAATTGAGTATTATTAGTTCTAAAATTTTATATATTTACTATTTAACAACAATTGGAACTATATAAGTAAAAAATACAATGTTTTAATATTAATTTTTTTTTACCGTAGTTAAAATTAAAATGGGATAACTAAGGGTTAATCAAAATGATAATATTTAAAATAATGAAAAAACTTGTTTAAAATGTATTTTCTATGACATTAAACCCCATTTATTATATTATAGTAAAATTCATGTAATTGTGGAGGTATTTGGATTGATATTGAATTTATTATAATTTAATCTTTTGAGAATTTCCAAAAGTTCCCCTCACCTCAATTGTTAAATGGCACATCCTCCATCACTTAATTTCATCTCTTTGAGACATCTAGATTGACCATAATATTAAAAATTAGGTTCTAAAATTCCATATAAAAATTATATAGGTTTTGGTTTTATCAAAATACCATACCTAGATCCCTTTAGAGGAGATCCAAATGAGACAATTCGAAGAAGAGGTAATCGCTCTAACCGATCACTTTCTTTTCCTACTCTTCCTTACCTGTTATAAATATATGATGCTTATCGTAAAATAATAACTTAAGTGTCCAAATTTTTGTTAAATATTATTATGATTAATAATAAACCATCATAAACCCTATTTCCCCTCAAACAAGAAGTGAATGTATTTCTCGTGTGTACATACGACTTACAGTCTCCAAGTTGCGATACAATTCATTTTTCATCACCATCTTTTATTGATTTGTCTTATAATTGGTTTAATGAATATATATATATATATATATTTAAATGATATAATAATTATTCTAGAAAATATGAATTATTATTTTCCTTTCTCTCATTCCATCAATCAAAAAATTAAAACAACGTTCTTGCATACGTACGACCTACCGTCTTAATGAACGGTGTATTCCATTTCATATTTCTATTTTTGTTGATTATTATAAACACATATATACTGAATTTATAATATATTTATATCATTATTATCACTCTAGATATTATGAAATCCAGATATAAGTAAAAGGATAAAAAATATAACAAATCAAAATACATGCAAAAAACAAAGAGGGTTTTACCAAAAATGTGAATTTAACATTGAATTGTTAATAAACAGGTAATAAAAGGTCATAATTAAATAAAATATGGTATGATATAATTGAATAATTTTATTTAATATATTTATTATAAACTTATATTTATTATATGTGTTTTTAATGAGTATTATGTTAGTCAATTTATAAGGTTAGGATTTTCTAATCTCTCTTTTATTTCTGTGAGATATATGCTATATTCAATACTTATTCTTTTATGGTAGTGTATATAATTAATTAGGAAATGTTATACCATGAATTTAATATATTTTATTATATTAAAAGTTTCAATTTATATTACTATTTAGTAGGGCTCACAATTTAAAAGTTTCTGTAGTAGTAAGGGATTTTTGTCTCACTTTTATTTATGTAAGAAAAATTCATTATAGACTAATTATTTCTTCTGTGTGGTGTATATAATGACCATGAATGAATCTAATGAGTCTTATATAGAATATTATGTAATTTTAATATCCATATTATTTTATTTATTTCATGGGGAATATGATTCTATAGATTATAAAGTGGTAAGGGTTAATTTCACATCTCATTATTATTCAAGATTGATTACACTTAAATATCTCCTAAGGAATATTTATCTTAAATGTCTATGTTTCTCAAAAATGATTTCCATTTTTTTAATATTATTCTATTGTTTTTCAAATTTATTTTTACCCATGTGTGATTTTTTACTAAATAGTGTGAAAGGAATCATTTTGTCATTTTCAAAACGAGGTACTTTGTAACTTTTCTGACAAAAGTACCAAATGAATGTTTTTTTAATTATAAAAAATGATTTTTTTGATATAATCAATCCATAATTACTTTAAATCTTCTATTACAATCTTAAAAGTTTATTTTCAATGAATAATTTTTTTTAAAAAATTTCAGCATTTAAAAAAATGTTTTCAAAAGAGAATGGATAATTTCTTCAAGAATTATTTTCATGTGATCTCCCAAAATTATTTTCCAACTATGATAATATTATTTTATGTTAATTATGTTTTAATGGTGATATTTTTCAATGATACTTTCCCTATTATTCCTATAGTGGGTTTATTTGTAACACTCAGATGTTTTTATGAAATATTTTTTTTAAATAATTTAATTCTTTAATATTTTTCATTTCACAAAACTGTGAGTTTAAATGATCCACGAGACACCCTTAGTATAAAATTTATATTATAAAGTATCCATTTGGTTAATAGGAATAAATATAACTAACTTATGAAAATGCATTATGAATTCATTGGCGATCAATTATTCAGGAAAGATAAAAATCAATTATATATTTGTAATTTTGATTTAAATTCTATTGATAATGAAATTAATGATATATATATGTTATATACTTAATAAAATATTTTATATATTCATATAATGGATATTTTAGTCATAGGGTATGAATAAACACTCTTTGATGTATAAAAACCTATATTTTATTAAAAGGTTAATTTTACACCTTTGAATGGAAAAACCTTTTTAAATTAATATTTTGACACATTAATAATTTTTATATGGAAAAAAAATTTTCTTTTGAAGTGGGATATAAAAATTTACTTTGGATGAATTTATGATATTTTTATGATAACTTTCAAGTTTTGATGAATAATAAAAATACACTAAATTTTATGAAAATAACTTTTTTTCATAAAAATTATTTATATGGTTAAATTTTAATATTTAATGGGTTTAAAGTAAAAATATAATATATTTTTATCATTAAATATAATTTATTTCCTTAGCATTAATTATACATTGAATTTAATTGTAAAAACATTTCAATCTTGTGCAATGTCTTAGATTCTAAAACTCATTCTCTCTTTCTGACAACAAGATTAATTTTAAATTAATTACTAAAACTTTTATGTTTTGAATTTGGAAAAATGGAATCCATATTTCGAATCAGTAGGTCCAAATTATGGAAATGTATTTATTTTATTTTTTGGTATTATGAATAGAAACTTTTGTAATTTTTATGAATATGGTCAAAGGGTAAACCTGGTAATTAAGGGTAAGAATAATATTATAAAATTACCCTAAAACTTGTATTAATATCATTGGATGTGTTTTTTTCAACCTAAATCAGCCTTGGGTCAAAATGGTATCCATTTGAATCCACTTGTTTTAGATTAGTATAATTAACTTATTTTATTTGAAGAAAAGTTAAATATGTCACACTCAAATTTTAATAACTAAATAATTTTTAAAATAAGGTTATACTAAAGATAATTTTGATTATAAATAATCATTTAAAATATAATATGTTTTCCTTTATCATGGTAATTTATTTTTAAATTTTAGAAAATAAATAATTACCTTAATAGCATATACATTAATGATGCAGAATTTATTTAATTAATGAAAAATCAATAATATAGTTTTATTAAAATAATAATACCTGTTAAAAGATCCAAAAACATGACCAAATATTTTTGGTTTGAGTATATATAGACCATAATAATCCATGTTTCTAGTTATTAACCATTTTTATCCTTATAAATTGGATTTTGACACTTAAATTATTTTATTTAAAGTGATGTTAAAGTTGTCACCTTCATAATTTAATAAGTATAAAATTTTAAATATTGGATTTTCTAGAAGATAAATTCGACTAAAAGTATTATTATTAAATTTAGTATATTTATATTCATCGTAGTATATTATTTTTATTTTTTATTCAACAAATAATCATATTAAATAATTACACAAAACTGTGGTAGTAATTATTTTATTAATAGAAATATTAAATAAATGTTGTTAAAAATATTAAAGTAAATATAACTTTGGCCAATTAACAAGTATAATTAATTTTATTGACGAATTTTATGTCCTAAGAATATAATAAAATTGTTTTTTAAAATTTATCTTATCATATTAATATTTTTAGAAATCAATGAATTGAATAGTGTTGAAATTGATACTATTGATTGTTTATCAAAATAATGTTTTATTAAATTATTTTAAAACTATTAAACAAGTTATAAAAATATATAATAATTATTTTATGATATAAAATTATATAATTTATTTATTTATGGTCTATTTTACCTAAAAAATTAAATATTTTACATTTTAAGATTGAAATATATTTTACCCTAGTTAATGATTAAATAGAATAACTAAGTGTTAATTAAAAAGATAAGGTTTAAATTTATAGAAATACTTGTCCAAAATTTATTGGTTGATGAGATTGAAACCCTATCTCATATAATATTCTAAATTTCAATATTTTGGAGGTTTTTTGGTAGGGTTTGATTTTATATTAAATTATTCTTTAGGGAGTTTCCAAAAGTTCCCCACACCTCAATTATAAAAGGGAACCTCCTCCCTCACCTCTTCACTTCAATTTGATACTTCAATCTTGAAAATAACATACCATTTTTCCTTATAAATCTCACTATTTAAAATTTATAGGTTTTGGTCGTCTTTAAAGGCCACCTCTAGTGCTCTAAGAAGAGATTTAGAGGAAGCACGTCGAGGAAGAGGTGATCTCTTCTATCGATTCTTTTAAACTTATATCTTCTTCTATATCCTATTCATTAGTTGTTTCATTATAAAGTAAAAATATATGTATCAATAATATAATTATATGTTATTATAATTATTAGACAACCACATTCCACCTTCTATCCATCCTATGAAAAATAAAATCACCACACCTGCGTATGTGCGACGTACCGTCTCCACGCTGTGGTGTAATCTGTTTTTCACAACCACCTTACTTGGATGGGTATAATGATGTAAATAATAACTATATATAATTTTTATAACATGATACGGATTCTAAAATATTATAAACCATCAAATTAAATACCATTCGACAATTATGGGAATGATATCGTCACTCGTGCGTACGTATGACCTACCATCTCCACGATGCGATGTGATTTCTTCTATATGATCTTCATTAAACCAAAATAATATGTATTAATGGAATAAATAAATATGATATATATTATACTAATATCATTTTTTAAATGATATAACTATAATCTAAGAACAGAACATGAACTTATTCAAGAAAAATTACATAAGAACATAAAGCGGTTAATATATGAATGACGAGTGACAACGAAATGTTACTAACAAAAAGATAATAATATGATTATATATGATATCATAAAAATGAATATGATTCTGAAATAAGTCAATATCATTATTTAAATCACTATACATGTGTTTTGGATATATACTAAAGATATCAGACCTAAGGTAAGGTATAATTTTCCAATCTCATTATTATATGATATTGTTTATACGTAAGTATTTACTAGGTTATATTTATCATCCATGTCCACGTTTAAGAAGTATGTAATATTATTTCTATTCGTATTCATTTTTTTGAAGTTTATTTTAACCTTTTTATAATTTTTATTAAATGGTATAAAATGAATATTTTGTCATTATTTGATACAATGTACTTTTTTTACTTTTTCGGAAAAAGTATGAGGAGAATGGGTCTTTAACTTATACAACATGTATAGATTATTATGCCTTATTTCAATGAAGCTTAATTTACAAAATTTCAACTTTATTTTCAAATAAATTATTTTCTTTTAGAATTTCATGGTATTTTTAGAAAGGAAGGCATTTTTTAAGCAGAAAAGATATTTTCCTAAAGAATTAATTTCAACTATTTTATGAAAAATATTTTCCATCTAAGATGAGACTTTTTAAAAAGGGTTATGTTTATATCTCTAATATTACTATGATTTGATTGTGTAAATTATTTAATAATATTTTGATGGATTATGTTATGATGGAATAATGTTTAAGAACCCCATTTTATTTCATGAGTTATGATATGATGATTGATTTATGTTTTTGTGGCACATGTATGAAAGATTTCATTATGACATGGGTGGGACCTATAGCTCCCTCCAATGAATTGAGTAAAAATTTATATCTCCTTTGATATAAATGACTGTAACGACAAGTAAACCTGGTTCGGTAATGGAAATTGTTCGCTATGATGGTCTTGGAAATGAGCCTTGACTAATATGAAATTATTTTCTATCCTTATGTGTATGACACAAAACATCATGTCTTATGTTTTGACTTTGGTATTTTCCAATTAATTCTTATGAACTTTTATCTCATGAAATGATATCTCGATCTTTTATATACAGGATAATACTTCCAAATGTTATGTTCTTATGTCTTATGATTATGATATGATTGATATTTACCTTGTTTACCCTTATTGATCATTTGAGCTCACCCTTTAATATGTTTATTTTACCCAAGTCATGAAGAATTATATTAAGTAAGAAATGTCAAAAAAGAGTATAGTTATAAAGCAATTAGTAGGAGGCAATGTAGATATTTTATGAACCAGTTGTTTATGTTTCCCTTTTCTAAAGAAACTTTACTTATAAAGATCTATCATGTATTTATTATATGTTTTAATGAATATACTTCAATTTTGAAGTAATATCAATGTATGTAAAGTGTGGGTTGTTATATTATTTATATGATGGAATTTTATTTATGAACCCTATTTCTTTTCCATAGGTTATTTTATAATTTAATGATTTTTATGTAACCAGTTTCATTCAATGGGTTCAGATATGATAATTGAGTTATATTTTTTTGGAACACATATGTATGTTTTTATTATGTTATGGGTGGTACCTATATCTCCCTCCAATTAAATTTGTAAATATTTATTTATCATGAGACAATGATTGGAAAAAAGTAGATAGGCTTGATCCACTATGGGAAGATGGGGAATCTTAATCCACTATAGAAAGATGGGGAAACCTGATCCAATATGGGAATATGGGGACAGATAACCCATTACAAGGAAAGGATTATGACTATGGATGGTGGTGTGTCCCTCCCAGTACGTGTAGTCCCAATGGGGTGCCCTGATAAGTTTTGGAAATGCACCTAGACTTATAGGGAATGATATTACATGTTTATGTGTCTTCCACAATTCACTTTCTTATTTATAGGTCATTCTTTCATAGATTTTTCTCTTGATTCCTTCATGAGTAATGTCTTATGAACTTTCAAAATTTATACCATGGCTCATGTATATGATCTTTGATACGAAGGGAATGATATTATAATGTTATGCTCATGTCTTCAAACCCTTATGTTCATGTTATGCATATGTATCTCCCTTGTTTAACCTTAATGAGAATCTAAGCTCACAATTTATTACGTTTCCTTTTCCTTGGTTTTGAATAAAGGTTTTAAGTTGGATATATCTAACAAGGGTGCTATATGTGAATAAATTTTGGGAGATAATATAGTTTTTTATTTCCCATTTGTTTATTTTTCTACAATATTTAAGAATTTTTCATAATAATCTAAAACAATACACCTAAAAGGTACTTGGGTATGTAAGTGATACATTATTTTCATTTTTATGTGGTAATTATTTATGAAAAAAATTGGGTCACATTTGTAACGTTTATGTCTTTAGCACCAAATCTGATCGTACAGATTCTGGGCTATTATATTTGGTATTAGAGCTGGGGTTAGATAACATTCGATATTACGATGTTTTCAAGAGATGTTATATTAGGAGTTATAAAACCATAAAAAGTATATAAGGATATTTGTTTAGAGTCTTATAAACCCCTTTTTAGGTTTTACAATATGATTTTTTAAGGTGACTAATGATATTTTTAGAGAAATGTACCATTTGAGGTAATTAAGGGTTATTTAATTTTGGGATGAAAAATTAGAGGTATGAGATGGCCTTTTAGGTCAAAACATTTATTGAATGTTGAATATGGTAAAGTTATTTTTGAGGATGTAGATCATGTTAATGTAATTTTATAAGGATTATATTAATATAGTTTAAGAAAAAGGACAACCAACATGATGGTTGAGAACCCTTCACATCCGGAAAGGCTACAGGGATTGAGCCCACAACCGAAGGGTGAAAAGGGTGAATATATTACCACTAGAATACATGAAGATTCAGTTAGTGTTTAATATTATTTTTAGTAAAATGATGTAATTGATAAAGGTTATAATCATTTTGGGAGCGTAATTTTTATCATATAGATTACCATGGGTTTAGATATTGATTTATTGGTTAAGTGATTAATGTTATTTTGGTAGAATATTTCTATTTTAGGAAACCATATATGATATTAAGGGATATTATTCGGGAAATAAAGTTTGAATTGTATTTTTTAGTCATATATATTTTTATTGTGTATTTTTGGTGATTCACACTATTTATAGAAATGGTTAGCATATCTTGAAGATTATTAGGGAAATTAATTTTTGGTAAGATACATTAAGAGTGATTAATTTTATTTGGAGATAAATATTAAATTTATCCTGGAAGATGATGAGACTAAATCCTTCTTAATTTTTCCATTTGAATATTATCCTTTAATAATAATGATGAATTTTTAGGGTTAATATTTATGGAATGATTAATGTTGATCTTTTGGTATTATTGATATAATGGAGAATTATCTTACCCTTTATTAAATATTTTTTTTTGATAAATAACTAAAGTTAGGGATAATATATTGTTATATTATTTTTGTGGATTTTTTGATCCCAATAAGAAAATTTTGATTCTTCAAGCATGAAAAATTCATCTTTAATACTCATCATTGCAGAAAAAGACGAGTTTTTGGTTAAGAATTATTAATGTACTAAAAAAATAAATTTCCTATATATATATTTATGAATGTTCTTACTATAAGTAGTAAAATAATTACTCAACTCTAGGAAAAGTCTATTAGAGCTAAAATTTTATCTGTTTACTTTTATTTCTGTGAAATTAATGATATTTTAAATGATAAAAAATATATAGTTTTATGATGGTTAAATTTATAATGACCATGTTTTCTATCACTCACCATCAAAACTTAATAGTTTTAATTATCTACTATTTCCATATTTTCATTTTCTACTAAATTCCTCCAAATAAAAATCCATGTTATGTGGTGATCTTCTCCTTTTACTTTACCTATTTTATGTGGAAGTTTTATTCACCCTTTTTATGATGCAGGTTTCCAAAAAATAAATTTTTAAACAACCACATTTGATTTTCAACGTGAAATTTCAAATTTCAAAGATGTTATTTCCTTTTCAAATTCCTAATCTTATTGGAATAATATCTTATTAATTGGAACTAACATTAAATCTCTCTCAAGTTTATGATGTGTTCCATGTTTCTCTTTTGAGGAAGTACATACCTGATACTTCACATGTAATAAACTCAAAGGTCATACCATTATAGAAAGGTCACTATTATAAAGATAAACTTGTATAAATTCTTGATCATAGAGATATAGTTCTTCAAAACAAGACCATTCGCTTGGTTAAGGTTTTGTGGAGAAACCACTATTTTGAACAAGCTATGTAGGATGTTGAGGATATGATGAGGTTGAGGTATCATCATTTTTATGTATTAGAGTTTTGAATTTCAAGGTAAAATTTCTTTTTAAGGGTAGAATAATTTAATATACTAATATTTTTGAAGGAAAGACTATTTTTGATAGTGTACAAGATATGCAACACTATGCCTAAACAAACGACTAAATATTATTATTTAAATGTGACCATTATAACATAGACATTAAATTGGCCGGAGTGAGTAATATTAATGGACTTATGAAATATATGTAATCTTCATACTCATTTACAATTTATTAATTATTTGTAAATAATTAATATATTTTTGTAATGTCATTTTATTCATTAAAAACATATTTTCATTAAAAAAGGATTTTATTTCTTTTAATGTAAAAATAATATAATTAATTTCTGTTTATTTTAGAAATGTATTTAATAAAAATAAATTCATTTTATAAATCAACATATCAAAATTTTCCTATGGTGAAATTCTGAAAATTTCCTAAAAATGATTGATTTTTCATTGAATAGAAAAAATAGAGCTTTTTAATATATTTTTCAAGAATTCACTAGGAGAAATTATATTTTTAATTATTTTTAAATTTTCATTGGTTAGAATTAATTTAAAATATTCCTATTATAGTTTTAATGTAAATTTATACTTGAATTTTGTATAAAAACATTTTATTTTTTTAAAATTTCATTTTTTCGAATAACTGATTTTTGTTGTGTTTTTCCAGTTTAATATTAAATTAAATTATGAAAAATCTTTTTTTTTTAATTTTAAAAATTAATTCCATATTATTATTTATAATTTCAAATTTAATAAATAGGTACGTTTTATTTTTAGTCATTAATAATAGTAACCTTGTTAAATTTCATTACCACGATAAAGGGTAATTTTGGTAATTTAAGTTACAAATAAAATGATAAAGACTATAAAATGACCCTAAAACTTACCTGAATTTTATTTGACAAAGATAATTATAACCTTAACAACAATGTATCACAATTGAGTTGTGTAATGGACACTTTTACATGAAAATTACTTAGATAATATTTAAATAAAAAAAGTCTCAAAATGTCACTTTTATTGTCTTAAAAATCTCTTATGTGTCCACATAGGGAAAAATTAGGTTATGAATGAATATAAATAATTTTATTTAGATTAATTTATTTATTTTTATAATAATTTTTTTTAAAATTTTAATATGTGAAATAATTACCTTTAATTCTTATACAACACTAATGTAGTGCTTGTGTATGCATATGAAAAAACAATAAAATGATTTTAATTAAAATTATAGGAATTATTAAAAGACCAAAAAACATTAAAAAACCTTTTTATTTGAGTATATCTGGACCATAATCATACAATGGTCTAATATATTACAATTTAGAGCCACTTGAATATGATTATGACCTTTATAGTATTTAATTTAATGAAAAGTCAAACATCTCACACTCTTATTTTTATATATCATGGTAATTTATTTAATATTTCTATATATTAAATCAATACCTTAAATAATTACACAATAATGATGCAGTAATTATTCAACTAATGAAAAAAATAAAATAAATGATATAAAAAAATTGAAGTAAATATAATTTGAATTAATAATATGATTTTCCCCATTAAACTATGAAATATTAGGGGTGTATTAAATTATTATATTTGGAGTCATATTTCTGTTTTTATTTTCTTAAATTTAATGTAATGAATAGTGTCAAAATTGACACTAATGAGATTTTAAGAAAATAATATGTTATTAAATTAAATAAAAATAATTAAATTCTTTAAAAATAATAATAAGTGACTATTATATGTTTTAAAATGTTATATATTGACTATTTATGGGTAATTGACACTATATAAGTAAAAATTATATTGTTTTAAAATTATAATTTTTCTTACCATAGTTAAAAATAAAATGGGTTAACAAATGGTTAATCAACATGATAAGGTTTTATATAACACCAAAAATTTATAAAATCTAATTTTTGATGATATTAAAACCATATATTATCTTACCATTTAATTCATGTCATTTTTTATGTTTTTTATTGAGGTTTAATTTATTGTAATTTAATCTTTTCAGAATTTCCAAAAATGACCATCACCTCAATTAAAAAAGGGAACCTCCTCCATCACATCATTTCATCTCCTTGAGCCTTATAGATCAACCATAAACTTCATAATTATCTACTAAACTTTAATAAACACATTTTATAGGTTTTAGTCTACTCAAAAGACCAAAACAAGATCCCTTTAGAGGATACCAAAAAGAGATGTTCTGAAGAAGAGATAATCACTCTAACAGATCACTTTATTTTTGAAGTATTCCTCATATCCTATAAATATATGGTGTTTATCATAAAATATAACTTTATTATCCTAAATATTATAAAATTTTATAATTATTATGAAAAGAACATCATACTCCCTCTTTCCCATCAAACAAGAAGTGAAAGTATCACTCTTGCGTATGTACGGCTTACCGTCTCCATGTAGTGGTACAATTCATTTTTCATCACCATATTTTATGTATGAGTATTATGATGGGATTAGTTAATATATATATGTGTTATATAATAATTATTCTATAAAATATGAATTATTATTTACCATTCTCTCATTCCATCAATCGAAAAATGAAATCAATATTCATGCGTACGTACGGTCTATCGTCTTGTTGAACAGTGTATTCCATTTCATATTTCTATATTTTAAATATTTTTATAAATAAATATATACTTAATATATATTTTATTTATATCCTTATTATCAATCTATAGATAAAAAATCACGATTTAAGTAAGAGGACCAAAAATATAAAAAATACAAACACATGTGAAAAACAAATTGATTATTACCTGAAGCATAACATTAAATTGAATTTTCAATAAATGGTTAATAGAAGGAAAAAAGTAAATAATATATGGTATGATATAATGGAATAAGGTTGTTTAATATATTTACAATAAAATTATATTTATTATGATGAAAATTTTAACATGTATGAAGTGAGTCAAGACATATGGTAAGGGTTTTCTCATCTCACTTTTATTTATGAAGATATATGCTATATTCACAACTTATTTTTTTTTTTGATGTATATAATAACTTATTAAATGTTATATCATGAATTTATTATATTTAATTATATCAATAGTTTCAATTTATGTCACTCTTTAACAGGGCTCATAATTCAAAAGTTACTCTACCAGTAATGGATTCTTGTCACACTTTTATTTCTATGGGACACATGCCTTATATACTACATATTTATTCTATCTGGTGTATATACTAATCATGAATTTATTTTATGAGTCTTATCTATAATAATATAATATTTTCTTATCCATATAATTATATTTCTTTCATAGTGAATTTTATTCTACTGGTTATAAAGTGGTAAGGGTTAATTTTTTAATCTCATTATTATTCAGGATTGTTTAAATGAAAGTATTTGCTGAGGAATATTTACATGACCTTCATTCTTCATAATGTTTTAAAAATCATTTCTAATATTATTATACAATTTTTTAAAGATATTTTTACCCATGTGATAATTTTTACTAAACAATTTGACATGAATCTTTTTTTTCATTTTTCAAATAAGGTACTTTGTGAATTTTCCAATAAAAGAATGAAAGAAATGTTTTTTTACTTACATGTAATAAACAGATTTTTCCACTTTCATGACACCTTAATTACTTTAAATATTCCCTAGATTGATTTTTTAAGTTTATTTTTAAAGAAATTCTTTTCTTTTAAAATTTCATGGAATTTAATATTTTTTCAAAAGAGAAAGGATATTTTTCTAAATAATTATTCCCTAGTGATGACTCAAAAATATTTTCTATATATGATAATATCATTTATGATAATTATTATTTAATGGGGATATTTTTCAATGATTATATTCCTATTATTCATACATATGGTTATTATTTATTATGGAACGTTATTTATGAAACACAAATATTTTCCATGGGTTATTATATGATTGAATGATGTTTTTGAAACAAATTTCATTCCATGTGTTCTGATATGATAAATTAATTAAGATCTTATAGATCACATATTTATGGATTTGATTATGTTATGGGTGGTACTATATCTCCCTTCAATGCATTTTGTAAATATTTTTTCTCATTCTATAATGATGGGAAACTAGTGGGCAGGCTTCATCTTCTTTGGGAAGATAGGGAAACACAATCCCTTATAAGAAAAAGAATACCACTAGGGAAGGTGATGTGTACCACCCAGTATATGTAGCCCCCATGAGGTACCCAGATTAATTTTGGAAATGAGACTTGACTTATGGGGAATGATATTACATGTAAATGTGTATTCTATAATTCCATGTCTTATTTATAGGTTATTATTTCCCGGATTATGATATTGATTCCCTCATGATTCATGTCTTATAAACTACCAATATTTATTACCTGAGTCATGTATGTGATATTTTTTATGAATGGTATGATCTTGTAATGTTATGACCATGTATTTATACCCTTATGTTCTTGTTATGCTTATGTATCTCCCCTTTTTACCTTTACTGAGAATCTAATATCACCCTTTCTTATATTTCATTTCCCCAAGTTATGAAGAAAGGTTTTATGTGGAACATATCTATTAAGGGTTCCAGATTTGAGGAAATTTTGGTAGATAATATAGATTTTTATGGACCATTTGTTTATTTTTCAATGATATGTAAGTGTTTTTCTTAATAATCTAAAACTCTAAATCTAAAATGTCCATGAGTATATAAGTGATTAATTATTTATACTTTATGTTATTTGATTTTATGTAAAAAATTGTTTCACATTTTTAATGTTTTCATCTTTACCACCGAATTCGAAAGTATGTATTCCATGCTGTTACACCCCCACCTGATGGAAATCCACCTTTCAAACCATTATTTTTACTTGAGAAAAAATATTTAGTAGTTTGTATATACACCTCACATTTAAGAGAATTAACTATATGAATATATTATCCTTTATATCCATCATAGGAACCATCAGGTTCTAATCCTAATATATTATAACATCGCCAGTTTGTGGTACTTCTCATGTTCTCAAGAGTATTTCAAAGAATTTTAATAATTCTATTTGGGTTTGAGAATATTAGGTAGGTTTCTTAGAGAGGTTGAATGTGTTTTAGAATTTATTAGTACACTATGAATTTTTATATAGTGTGGTGAGTGGCATGGTATTTTAGGAGTTCACCTATAAAGTATGGGTAGGCTAAAACATCAAAGGGAGGCTATAGTCACGAGGTATACTTGGGAGTGGCTCACAAGCGGTCCAACTCTGCAACATGGATAGAGGATAACTCACCAGGATATACTCCAAGCCATGGTGGATCTAAAATGGATAAATGACTTTCAACATTCCACAGTGGCTCACCATATATGGTTCTTAGACCTAGTGTGATAGAAGGAACCATGGATCTGGAAGACACCACCAAGCCATGGTGATTCTCAAACGGTTATAAAAATCCCTAATTCAAGCACATTTTTTGGGAGGGTGGGAGTTATAGTATTTGAAGTGAAATAATGTGTGAGATTGTGGGAGTATTAAAATAGATATTTAATCGATTTTCATCCTATATTAATATGTTTTATCTTCATCCCCAAATAATATTTTAATTAAAGTATTATTAATAATGATTCTAGATATAGTTTACCTCTCTAAAAAAGTAACTTCATTCAAAACCAATTGTGTGAGTGGTTTCATAAACAAGCCTTACATCATGGTTATTTGTGATGATCATAAGATGTATGTGGATACTCTATCTCCCCACTTTCTCCATAATTGGACGGAATTATATTTTATAGTGAATTGATTTTGTTTTCAAAGAACTATATTCATGTGTTTTTATTATAAAATCCTTTGGTTCTTGGTTTTTAATGATTCTTTCGATGTGTTACCCATGGATACTATTTACAATGAAATCATATATTGTATCTATCTAAAAAATCACTATATTTTATAGCTTTCTGATTTTAATTTTACAGTACGGTGTTTTGTGAAATTAGAAATTATTTTTAGCTTAAAATAGGAATTTGGAATGAGTGTATAGAAAATTAATGTATGAAGTGTGTGTTTATATTTTAATTATACAGGGACATTATGGTATAAACATATCACTCAATTCCAGATTAGAGGTTGGGGAGGATATATCACTATGTTATGACATGGTGTAAAATTGATCACCACTCATAGTTATATGGATTTTCATTTGGCATGAATTTGTGTGTGTCTGAAAATATGAACTATGGTTTCCAAGTGGATTAAGATGAGTTTATTTTATATTTTTTTATGTTTTATAAACTATTTTGAAATATCCTTCTATATTCTTATTTGAAAATGAATCTATAATGTTTCTTATTCTAGTGGTGTGTGTTGGAAAATTTGGATTTTTTCTACTAGGTCTGATTACTCACACCTATATATATACATTAGTTTCTATAAAGATGTTGTTTTTCATAGAATAAGATAGGGTGAGATTCCATAATTTACTAGTGGAGAGTCATGATTCCATCTATCATGGTTTACTCAATATTTAGCATTGAATTTTTTCCAGTCATCATGTCTGGAGTGGGACCACCTTTGTGCTCAATTCCTTCAATAATTGGATTCCCAGTGTTTCTTATTTTTTTTTTATGATTATTGGTTTTGTTATTATTTTAGCGGTCATATTTACCCATGTATCATTTATATAGTTTTCTTGGGTTTATTTGTTTCTTTGGATTCATGTATGTGCTCTAGTGTGTGTGTAAATGTGTAAAATTCCCCATCTTTCTTGTTAAACCATCGGAGTTTATTTCCAATATTTAGTGTCTGTGTAATATCCCCAATGGTTAGTGGAACCTCATATATATCTAAGGAAATGGTTAGGTATGAGTTTTACAAATGGTATCAATTTTTTCATTTCATTAGTAGGGATGATAGTAAGGAGATATAACACATCAAGACATGAAGTGTATATAATAAAATGATATAGCTAACCTCTTTATTCGAATATTAAATTTATTAGGGTAATTATGGTTTAAAAATTATTCTAAATCACTTATAGGTTTGTTATCATCTCATCATTGTGGGTTTAGGTGATGAGTGTTTGACATCATTCATTAGTAAAAATACTTCTTGTCAGGACAACATTATCACATAATTATTTGATTTTTGTATTGTATGATTATGTTTTTTAGTTTCCTGACATGATATGTTATATAAGTAGTAATAAGTAATAAAAAGTGAATTAAATTCCAATTATTGACATGGATATATAATGAGAATGCAACTGGCCCATAGAAAGAGGAAACCAATAAGAGGGTGAAATTGTGAATGTTATTCCATCCAAACCAAAGGTGAACCAGTAGTTGGTTAAGAGTTTTCATTATGTGTTTCATACCATTAATAAGGGAAAATAGTCTGAGGAACCTCATTTTATGAATCACTCATGGAATTAAAAAAGAAAAATCCACCAAATTTTTAGGGAAATTTATGAACTCATCATGAGGAAGTATGGATGAGAAGGATGAACATAATATTAGAATTGCTAAAAACTATAACTGAGATAAAGGTTAGAACTGTGATAAATATTCTCTAAGACTTAAGACTATAATTATGGCACTTAACTATTTAAGAAAAGATATATCACAATTTAACTTAGGAAGGGATTGATGAACTATTCAATAAAAAGTTTTTTCCACACATGTTACAACCAGGGAAGAGGATTAACTTATTATAACTGAATCAAGGAAGTATATCAATGACTGAATATTCTACTTGATTCACACATCTTGTTCATTTCACATTATAGGTATCTTTAAATGAAATTATTAATGTGGGAATATTTTAGGTAGGTCTTTGACCTGGTATTTTCTCTATAATAGTCACGTTTTTTGGATTTGGTTCCCTAGAACCAACTTATGTCTACTTTCTGATAACCTATATTAATTGTTTTTAATATTAATCAATTTATTATCACATCATGATTATTCTTCTACATGACATAATATGTGATAATTTACTTAGAGTATCTATCATTCTTAAAGGTCATAATAGTTCCTCTCTATGATGAGAACCCAAAAGTATCATGATAGTATTCTTAAATATTTTATCTATAGTTGAATGGAATCAATTTAGGGACACAAATGATATAGGCTATTAGGGGTGGAGGCTCATAGGAATTTGAGGAACCTTCTCATGGTGTACACCCTTGGTACATTCTAGTGTAGAAAATTATGAGAATGATCCCAGTAGTAGGATGTCCACATTTATACGTGTCATTATATGTTCATATCTATGGACATGAGTATTGATATTTAGGCTTTAAGATTATTACTAGAGGATAATATGAGTCACATACTTTGATGTATTGGAAAAACCATGATGGTACATGTTCATGGTGAAATTTTAATATGGGGTGCATCATTAGTGATATTTTATTGATGAATAATAAGAGAAATGATTTCTCCCTTTTGTAATTTAATGGAGGTTGATATCTTAATACTTTTATAGAAATGATACAACCTGACTAAATCCATGACCACATTGTTCTATAGGAAATATCAATTTCTATAAAGTCAAATAATGTCACATCGAGCATATATATTGATAACACCAATATGAAACCTACCTGATTAGATATATAATGATAAAATGTTCATATTACATATTAAGAATCTATATGAGGTTTTATTTCATTGTTACATTAACTTATTTCTCTATGGGTTACTTGGTGTGTTTCAATATTCTAACCTTGGACTTTGGGCAACTTCACCAATTGCCAATGGGAAATAGGCCTAGAGGGTCACACATTATATATATCCAGAACCTCAGTTAAATTATAATATTATTTATTATTAAAAAAGTTGAGTAAAAATTATTCCTACACATATTTTATTAATTATTTGTGTTTTCTTGATCACACAAATTCTCTCACAAGTTATTGGAGAGAATATTTTGAATTTTTAATAAATATTTATTTTTTATTTAGTGAATATAATATTTATTTATTTATTAGAAAATAATGTAGTGGCATTTATTTATTAAATAAATAGTAATTATTCGTGTTCAGATAAATATTTTGGAGAATTGTTTTACTGAGTTTAGTGGTCTAGTGAGTAATAATATATGTTGAATAAATTTTTTTAATAAATAATATTTATTTTAATTCAAAAGTTTTTATGAATTTAAATAAATAATAATAATATTATTATTATAAAGATGGACTTCTATAAGAATTATGAAAAATAATAAGAGCACAAGTGAAATTATTATATAAACCCAATTATATTATTTTTTAGGGATTTACATTTTCATTGGTTATGAATAAAAACAGCCGAATAGAATTATCTTGAAGTCTTAAAAAGATCCCTCTTCAAGAATACTATTAATAACATAGAGTGGTCCTCCTCCTATACCACTCTCAATTCTAGAGAGATCAAAGAGAACTCTTCCTTGAAGAGATTATCAGGGTGATCATAGGTTAATGGATCAAGTGTTAGGATCTTCCGTTCTAGCACATGATGATTCCTATGGAAAATGTTTTAGCTTCATGGAGCATGTGTGGATCACAACTAGAGGGAATATACTCTTTCTTCCTATGAGGAAATGATGATACAACATAGAAAACTTTTCAAATTCATCAGTGAAGAAATAATTAATCAATAAGTAATTATTAATTTTTTAAATTAATTATAAATAATTAGTGATGATCCTAAAATTTGGATCAGGTTTTCTCTTTTCAATTAATCTTTGATTCAACTCCATTGGTCCCCACGTTTATCATAGATGTACATATTAGGTTAATCATCCATTACGATTAAAAGATGAGTATGGAACACCCCAAAAAATAATTTTGATACTTCTGAAACCTTCAAGTTATATGACATGGAGTTACAAAATTATTTAAAATTATTTAAAGATCATTAACTGATTTAAACATTTATCATTTTTTTCAACATTATTTTAATCATTATTAAATCTAAATCATGAGATCATATATTATTATTATTTTCTCTAAAAAATATAATAAAATTAATTAATTTTTTGAATGAGTGACATATGAAGAACTCATCTAGTGGTTCCAAGGATTCTGGACAGATATCTTAAGAGTACAAGCTTTGTAGCCAGTTGTGATGTCCTAGCCTAGCCCACTTGATGAAAACATCAAAACCAGTGTACACATGGCCTCAAGATCATCTATCCATACACCAAAGGCTGCTGACTAGTAGTGAGAGTCTATATGTGTATGGTGGGTAGACTATACCCTCATTATTAGAGTGTGTCACAATGAAGGAAAAAATAACAATAATCATCAAAATCATAATAAATAAATAACCATCAACAGAAGATTAAATCATCTTGATATATTAAAAAACTTATAGAAACCATATGAAATGTCAAATAAAAAATGATGTTGGCCATGACCTACTATAAAAAAAGTAATTCATGGAAAATAATGTAGAAATAGTATACAATATTCTATACAAAAATAAAGAAAAGATAAAAATATATCTCTATTATAATCATGAGCATAATCTCAGTCCTCTGCTCCCATACTCTATCCTATTAGAATGAAATCAAGTATCCCTCGAAGCACACTATCCATTATCATTACATGTATCCAAAAATTCTATATGGGTACCATTTGGTGGCCCAAAAAAAGTGTGAGATATACTCATTATTCCAATAGCAAGGGTGTCTAAAACAAATCTAGTATGTTTATATAGGCTGTAATAGTGTAAAAATATAACAGGTATAAATTTGTAATAATTAGTGAACTAATTAATTCTATAAGAATATATGTAACAAGTAGTATATAGATGATTAACAACTATACAATTGATCATATTATCATCTATGGCCTACAACAACATATCTTGTATCAAGAAATTATGTCATATGATGAATAATCAAGTATCATACCTACGAGGTCCACATTCTAGGTCTAAATACTGTGGTGTCCACTTCGAGTCCACATAGATCATCCATAGCAAACTCAGTGTAATTTAGACTTACCTAGGCCCTGATCCAAGGGCCCATTGTCATGGAATACTCTTCAATTCCAAAGTTCTCATCTATAAAAATCTTGGTAAAGACATGGATGTATCCAAAGGAGCATGACCAAGGATATCCAAACAAGAATAATCTAAAGCAGTAGAGCAAGGAATCCAACATATAATATGTAAGTGGGTCATCAGTTCCATACCATATCATCCATTATAAAAAAAATTCAAATAAGGATTTAAGGGTCCAAGTTAGTATCCAATCCATTTATGAGTTTAATCCATCACAATCATTACATTATCATTTTACATACAAGTTATAGAGAGAGAGAGGACATGTTATTGATCGTGTATTAAATAAATTTCTTTCAATAAAATATAAAAGAGATCAAGGGGGAATTTTAGTGTACATTCCATTATTTAATTGAATTTATCATATTCAATTATTCAATCAACTCACATAAAAGTGACAAGGAGGGCCATGTTATTTTCCATGAGACCTCAGTAATCTATAATATAATTGTTTATAATACAAGGGATTATACATTTAATTCCACAAATCCATTTTATTCTACTTCAGCGTTCCTTTAATTTATAAATAAAAAGAAACCAAACAAGGTAATAAACCTTTAAAAATTATTTTAATTTATATATGACTCCCTTTAATTAATAGCACGATCCACTAACCCCAATGGTGGAATAATCAAAGTAAATAGAATGAACCCACCTCAAGGGTGGTTTTGGTTGAGGTTGAAAACCTAAAACCATTAATAAGGGTCTAATAACATGTTTAAATCATGGTTCTAACATTCAATTTATGTTTTTATTATTTTAAGAAGAAACACCCATAAATTCCGACATGTAGAATAATGACTCAAGATATAAAACATCGAGACATTGAAGGAAAATGTATTGGACACCTACCTTAGCATGGAAGTAGAATCCCCATTGGATTTAAGATTTTGATTCGGCCAAGACTAGGAGAAGTAGAATAATTAGATGAATTCCCTAAAAATAGGGAAACAATATCTCATAGACTTAACATTCGATAGGGTGAGATCATCTGAGGAAGGAAGAAAGAGGATTGAAGAGATTATCGATACATATACAATATGATAGATGATTCTTGAATCTGAGCTCTAATGTTAGAGTGTCTTCAAATACTAGGAAGCTTATATGGGGGATATCCAATAGAGGAAGGTTTCTGTTCATGGAGAATAAATAGAGCGGGGATGAGAGGTTAAAAAATTTATAGTAAAAGGGTAAATTTTACCTTTTATTAAAGGGGTGGAAGGTTTGTCCACACAGTTGGCCAGACCATGTGCTAACCATGGAACATCACTATCCAAGGGATACACCCCATAACAATGTTATGATGCGTGGTTTGGTTAAACTATACTCCAAGTGTGCGAGGTTACTATCTAAGTGGAATTTCCCATGTAGATAGGTGCATAGTTTTTTCAACTGCGCTCAGCCCATGTGAGTCCCCCTAGTAGTTTTTATACTGTTTCTCACATAAAAATGAAACCTTATGTGCATGGTTTATCAATCAGTGAACCTCCTTAAACTATGCCACATGGTTGAGCTTCATGGTTACTCATTACCATGTGCCAACCATGCAACTCATACCATTTATTTAAAGACTACATTTTTGGGCTCCAAATAAGCCCCAAACTCTTTGAAACCATTATTTAGACCATTAAGACCTTGAATTAGAAGAAAAAAATGTTCTATAAATAAATTTAAATGATTCATACAAAATTATAATATATAGGATCTTATAATATCCCCTCCTTAAAATAACTTATCCCTATGTTTCGCTTCTGAGGGTGGTAAAGCATTTCCTGATAATAACTCCCACCACTGAGCACATACAACGACCTCTAACTCCTAGTTCTTATCTTGTACATGGACATGCTCCTATAATACCCATACTATATGGACTAAACAAACTTGGAGATACTTCGTGCTTTGATCAATGATATATATAGGATAATCTTCAAGGGACACATCCATCTCCAAGTTAACCTCATCAGGATGAAGAATATGATATGGGTCTAAGTGAGAATGAGGTAACTAAGATATGTAGAATACATCAATCATAGATCTGAACATCCGAGGTAACTATAATCAATAGGAAACCAGTCCAAATCCATCTAGAATATTGAAAGGATTGACATAATGAGGTTAAAGTATAACATGTCTTTGAATCTGTCTATTGCCTTGTCTAGGGAAAAAATGTAAGAAAACAAGATCCCCCACCTTGGAATTTAGTGTTTGGTGATGGTGATCAGTGTAAGAATTCTTAACAGTCTCAGATAAATCCATATGATTCCTGATAAGTTATTCCTTCTCTAATGTTTCTTAAACAATATGTGGTTACATTAGCACTGCCACTCATACCTCTAACCATCACATGGGTGAACAACTTGACCTACTTTATAAGGACTCATAAGGATCCATCTGTATAGATTCCTGTAACATATTTTTATAATAAAATTTGAAAATTGGTAGTTTTTTCTCCAAATAACCTAGGAAATATAGGACACATTCTTAGATCATGTACTCTAGAACCTATATTTTACACTCTACTGACCATCATTTTATGGGAGATAGGATTTACTCTACAATACACGTGAACCTAGTTCCCTATGAAACCCCTACCAGAACCACAATATTAAATAAGCATCCTAATTCGATATGATAGTATGTGTCACTACATGAAGTCATATGAAATATATGACATATAGACTTCCTAGATTTTACACTTAAAAGGTCTCTTTAATAGGTAGGAAGACAATGAACATTTTTCAATCTATCTATGAATACCCATACCACATCATAGACTCTTGGTGACCTAGGTAATCTCGTCACAAAATCAATAGTGATATCATCCAATTTACACTCAATAATGGGAAATGGATGTAAAATATCTACTAGGAACTGGTGTTCCACCTTCAATATTGGTGGCATAAATCATGGTACATATTTATAAGGTTAGTATGTAATTCCGAAGTAGAGGCATGAGACTCTCACATAAATTCCACTTAGATGAATATAAAAACCAAGACACATCCATGAATGTTCAAGACCTTAGCCTCATCAGCGATCCAACTAGGTCGTGGGTCCTCCTAAAGAGAACTCTCCTGTAGGAACAAACCATCCGGATCAAAAAGATGCCACATCTCTATTATATCTAGAAGTGAATAGGTCACTGATAATTATGGGATTAGACAATATCATTGATGGTCCTAAACCTCCAAATTCATCTTAGAAACTATGTGCATCAACTACTACTAAAAATACATTATAGAAAAAATGCTAACTAGCCACATTGTTTTACATTAAATTTTTTTAAGACATTGCTACTTCATTTAGAAATGTTTCTAAAAAATGTTTCTAAATGTGGTGTTGTGAATTTAGAGAAGTTTATAATCACCACAGATTTAGTGACATTAATAAAATTCACTTTTTAGTGACACCTCATTTTATAATTTTTTTTAGAAATTTTGGTTAGTAAACATTTATAAATTAGAGACGTTTAGAAATATCTCTCTTTAGAGACACCTCATTTTTCAACGTATCTAGAAAATGTTATTATTTTATTTTTTAATTTATATTTTTTATGTAAATTTGTTTGTATGTTTTGGAATTTTTAGATTTTTTATAATAACAAATAAATTAACCCTACCTCTCCCCCTCATCCCCTCTAATACCCTCTACCTCACCCCCTTGCCCTCTCTAGTAGCCCATACCCTGTACCACACCCACACACCTCACTCCATATTTTCCTCTATCTAGTACCCCCTGCCTCACCCTATCACCCTGTATCACCTGACTCACTCGTCCCGTACCCTCCCTCTGTCGACGTCCCCTCATATTACCCATAACACCTTCTTGACCATCACATACTATGGAAAATAAAATCTAACATTACTTGAATTCATGACCAACCTAATTCACAATTTAAGAATCTTCCAACTCACCCATTTCATTTAAGAATAAATAATTATATTGTTTATATATTGACATATATAAATATATTTTAGTATTGAATATATATATATATATATATATGTTTTTATATTTATATTAATATATATTTATATGTTTATATTATATATATATATATATGATTATATATTTATATGATTATATTATATATATATATATATGTCTATATTATATTATTTATATTCATATATGTTAATATTTTATATTATATATATATGTTTATATTATATATATATATATGTTTATATTATATATATATATATGTTTATATTATATATATATATATATATGTTTATATTGTATGTTTATTTATAAGTTGATGTTTTAAATATATGTTTATATAAATGCATATATTATATATATTATATGTTTATATTAATATATATATGTTTTTATATATATGTGTGTGTAAATATATATGTATATATATATATATAATTATCCATGTTTTAAAAAACTAGTACAAATGTCACTAAAATAGTCACATTTTTGTTAAATGTGACACTATTTAAAAAATGTAATTGTATTATGTTATATATATACATTTCAGTATTTAAAATTTAATAATGTATATATTATATTAATAAACATATATTTATATATATATTTTTATATTTTATATTTTATGTCTATATTTTAGATTTTATGTTTATATTAAATTATATTTATAAATGTTTATATTTTATGTTTATATATATGTTTATATTATATATATGTGTGTGTAGGTTTTATATTATATATGTATATATATATATATTTGTTTATATTATATATATGTGTGTGTTTATATTATATATATATGTTTATATTAATTTATATATATATATATGTTTATATATATATATATGTGTGTGTGTGTGTGTGTATCTATGTATGTATACATATATATAATTAGTCATATTTTAAAAAATTGGTTAAAATAGAAATAAAAAAACAACATTTTCTTAAAAACATGACTAAATTTAAAATATTTATATATATATATATATACATTTATATATATATGTGTGTGTGTGTGTGTGTGTTTATATATATATACGTGTGTGTCTGTGTTTATATAAATTAATATAAATATATATATATATATATGTATATATACCAAAAATATATATTTAAATCTATGTAGGGAAATGAGATATATAAATCTATATATTTTTTGTGACATTTCCTAAAAAATGTCACTAAAATAGGTACATTTTTAGTAAACGTCGATAATTTAGTGACATTTTAAGAAACATCGTTAATTTAGAGAAGTTTTTCCAAAAACATCAATAATTTAGCAATTTTTTTCATGAAATGTCAATAATTTAGTGGTTTCCAGAAACATCTCTAAAAAGGCGTCTAAATTACAGTTTTTTTGTAGTGATTGGCCTCATGAGTTTTCTGGGTTTGAGTCTTTGAACTTAGAGAATAAAAATTGACATTAACCTTCCTAAAAATATAAACAAGCTCAAATTCAAACCAATGCATGTATTCAACCAATATTCATTGCATAAGATTCAAGTCATGTAGTGAAAATATATACTAAATATTTTGGGGGTCTATGTACACCAAAAAACACTCTCCTAGTAAGTAAGGACTCAAAAAACACAAGTCATGAAGCACAAATACAAATTTGAGATCAGGCATCAGGTAATTATTCTCATGAGGTCTCAACTAAAGGGACCCAAACACCATGACTCAATCTCCTTATATTAAAATAGATCCTATCTGGATGCCTGATGCATTACAATAAAACATGTATCCTATACCAGGCTTAGTTAAAATCATAATCGACGATGAATTCAATCTTCCTTTCAAGTCTTTAAAGGATTTCTCAAATTCTTCAAACCATGTAAACTGGATATACATCTTGGTCAATCTTCTGAGTGGTGCTACTATATGTGATAAATCTTAAGTAAAGTTCCAATAATATATATCCATTCCCAATAAAATTTTTGTGTAAAAGATGTTATTGTATGCTCCCAATAAACAATGACTGTCACCTTATCTTGGACAAATGATACTACTTTTTATGAGATTATATTTCCCATGAAGTGGACCATATCGATCCAAAAATGGAATTTGGTGATCTTAGTACACAACTAGTTCTCTCTCAGTGTGATCAAAAGGATATCAAAATGTTAGGAATGTTCATTTCGAGTATTTGAGTACTGTAATATTTTTTTCCATAAAGACTACCACAAATTAATTCAGGTATATGTGTAAAGCCCGATTCATTAAATCCATGAAAAATATTGGAGAATTCTTGATACCAAATGTCATAAAAAATACTCATAAAAGATAAATCTACTATAGAATTATGTATACGGTATATCCAATGGTGTAACATGCACCTGATGGTAGCATGAACTCAAGTCGATCTTGAAGGAAACCATTTCTACATGGAACCTATGGAAGATATTGTCTATACATGTTAGTAGATACTAGTTCTTAACTGTATGCTAGTTCAACCAACTATAATCTGAGAAAATCATGTGGGTACCATCCACCTTATTAGAAAAAAAGATAGGTGACACCCATGGGGAAGTACTGAGCCTTAAAAAACCCTTACCCTCTATGTACCCAAGGTACCACTTGAGCTTTGACAACTCAATATTAGCCATCCTATTAGGAGGAATGGATACCAATTCTTCTCTTGGAACTTGATTAATTTTAAACTATACCAATCTCTTAGGTGGTAGTCTAGAAAATTATTCAGGGAATATGATATGTGATGTAAGACCCACTATGAAGTGTCCTAGGAACCTTGTATAATATTCACCTGTTGAGCACCTAGATTGCCGCAAGAAACAAGTAAAGGTGGTGTGAAGATAGTAAAAAGGAAAAATAATGGGGAAATGATCAAGGTAGAACCCAAAGAGAACTTGTCTCTAAGAACTATAGCCACAAGATGACACAAATGAGGACCAATATTTTGATAAGTCAATAATTAAGAAATAACACAAAGGTTGCAAGAAAAACTCACCGTAATAACATTACCTAAATTCATGATGTCTCAAGAGTACAAGGGGTGGATATTTATATCCAAAGGAACATAAAATTATAATTACACATGGGGTGGATCTTTACATTATTCTAATTCCTTGTTTTATATAATCAAAAATCCTAAAGGATTCTTTTGACAACTTTGGAACTTGACCATGAATTTAAGAGACAAGTAGAACACCCCTTTGGAAAAGTAAACACTAGTATCCCACCACCTTTTGACTTTGAATATTCCATGGTGGGGTGGGCTTGAAAATTTGTAGCACCACATGGGTTAGATTTTTAAAATCATTTTGGGACGTAATTTATGTAATTATAGGATCATATTATTACCCCAAGAAAGGGTTTTGGGACTCCACTTGGAATTCCATGATTAACCCATTTAAGGCTTCCTTCATTCTCTTGGTCCGCTCCCTTTTAATTGGGCCACCAATTCCTTATAGTAGATCTTGTGCAATCCTGCACCTTCTAACCTCCTCATCAAGAGAACCTTCAAACCCTCGATGCCCATTCGTACCATGAGCCTCATCAAAATACATCCCTAAAATGATCCAATATAGGATATAAATCAACCTAACGTGCTCCCTGATCACCCATATAAAGGATAAAAATATGATCAGTCACTCCGCTCATCCCATGATTCTTGGGTCTAGCTCGACTTTCCTGAACATCCCATTAACCCTTGTAACTATAAATATCACCCTATGGGGATGTGAAGGATACCATATGGTTATATAACTCAACATCAGCATGATCGAAAATAAAACATTCCTTCCCAAGGATGATGTTAAAACATGTCATATGAGGGATAAATAGGTCACATAAAAAATGATATCCACTTATCTCAAGGGTAACTACTTTCCCGAGAGTACACCTTCTGATTGAGTTCCCAATGGAGTATTGAGTGTCATTAAACAACAATAATATTTAACCTTGAGCCCAATGACCTAAACAATAGTTACAAATACAAAGGATTGGGAAGTGAGTGTATCAAATTGAGAAGAAACTAGAGTAGAGGATACTAAAATCATACTTCTAACCATAGATGGAACAATACTCTGATCCTCATTCTTTGACTGCACTCTATATATATAACCCAATCTGTAAACTTTAGATACAATATAAATACCCTTGGTAGGTGTACTCTATTGGTGTTGTAAATCCTAGGTTTGGCTATATAGGAAAAAATCTCCTCCCCATCCTACATTGTTGGAAGTTCTCCATATCATTGTCTTGTGCAGAGCTACTGATACCTCTTTTAAAGAGGGAGTTGGTGTGGATCCTCTTCAACTAGATATATGCAGAAAGGTCTTAAATAATCTCTAAAAATACATCATCTTTATAGAATCCATACAGTTAATTGGGGATCTCTCACATTAGGGTTTTATATGGTCTTTCTTACCACACTAATGATAGACCACATGTCGACTTGAGAACATTCTATGACTACTGTTACCCATTGAAGAAAGCTCCAAGTGAAATTTCATACCACTAGTTAATGTATTTTCTAGTCTAGGAGATGATATACCCTATCTCACAACCAAAACCTCTCTTAGGTTACCCTTAGTAATATGGTCCATATTTACACTCTCGGTAATTGTGGTCGAACAAAATATATTCACCTACAATCAGATTTCATGCTTGAGACTATCCTCAAATCACCTAGCCATGGATAACTCATCACCCATAAAGATCGATGAAAAATCATGAAGATTTATAAAATTCGTAGATTAGTCTGTTACTGATAAAGCACTTTAATCTAGATGAATAAGATCTCTAGATTTTTCCTCCCTTAATGTCTTGAGAAAGAAATAATCATTGAAGGATGTCTGGAAATCCATCCAAACCATTTCCCAATGATGATTTTAATATGAAATAATGTCTTTACCTTACTTGTAAGAATCTAAAATAATATACATAGTGATATTCACTCTCCTCTCATGAGGTGTCTCAATATTATTGAAGATATATACCTTGGATTCCAGCCTTGACCCCATAGACTATGGACCACAATCACCCAAAAAAGTGGATGGATAGTGCTACTAAAATCCAGTCATCGAATCTACCATAGTAGGTGAAGATCATGGGGCGCCTTGAATAGTATACTTGATCTTCATGAATCCCTCTTAAAACTAGGCATCAGTGCCTAGATCAAGTATTGGAGGAGGTGTCACACGTAGCACAACATGACTTTATACAAGTGGATCAGGGCCCACCACCTGTAGAGCATGGTCATTGCTAACCTCTTGGTGAACGAGTCAAGGATATCATGTGGGAATAGTTATAAAATTTCAAAATAAATTCATTAAAATGATTTGATAATTATATAGATCACATAAATACAAAAGAAATAGGTATAATACATTTTGTATAAGAGTCAAACCCCTCTTCCTACTCCTATGTCTAGGCATGGGTGGTACATATGACCATAAGGAATCATAAGAGATACTGCCTACTTCCAAATACTAAGGCCAATTCTGGGTTATGTTCTGTATTTCATATCAAGGGTTTTGGTATAAAGTGTGTCAAATGTATGTTATAGAGTTAAATACCCATTAAATTGAAATTGGCATCACCATTTAATGGTAACCATTTCATTTAATCTTTAAGAATCAATAGTTTTTACTCATTTAGTATATAAAATGGTCCCGTTAGATGAGTTATTATTCCCATTTTATAAATTAATATTTCTTATATGTATAAATTTGAACAACATGTAACTGAAATATGGTTTTTAACTTTAGAATCATAATGTAACAAGTCAATTTATGATGGGTTGATTATATGGGTTACCCTTCCTAATTTATAAATTCACATACACAATATAATTTTTTATTATAACTCATTTAATTACAACCATAAAATTTTTATCCCATGAAACCAGTGGTCCATGACTCAAATATCTCATAATTGGTTAATTAAGGTTCTTCCATATTGCTATATGAGAAAACACTATTTATATTTATGAAGACCCTTTCATAACCAAAATTGTTTCATAAATAGAACAAGTAATTATATTACCAATAAATAATACGAGTAAACATGGATATAATCAAAGAATAATGGTTTATAAGTAATGATGATGAATCTACACCTAAACATGGTATAAAAATAAACATGAAATAAGATTAGGCAGTCAAGAAATGCAATATACATGGAATGTAATATGCATAACATGAACATCTCTATGTTCTTAAAATGATGAATGAGTGAAATACCTCCTTACAAAACTAGGAAAAGGGAAAAAGTGAATCCATATCAATAATAATAAATTCCACATATTATGTATGTCACCCAATGGTGAAATAAATATAACTTTAATAGGAATAGTCCAGAACAAAAATTCCCATACCAGATAATTTGGTTTTTCCCTATATGCAAGTTTTTTACTCCCAGGAATATGCTTATTACCAAATTGAAAGAAATTAATAGTATCCTATCTAATAACTCAAATATTATTTGAAAATGAAAAAATAATTCCATGATGCCAATTTTTTATGTTCCTAACATACTCACTCTATGAATGTAGCCGAACTGGTTGCCACATGGACTAAAGTGAATCTTCCCACATACTAGAGGATTCAAAATAGAAGTGAGGGTTTGTATTTGTATGGTGGGGAGACTATACCCTCATGATTATAGTATGGAACAATGGTAACATATTATTAATAATATGTAAAATCACAATAAATAAAACTAGTAAATGAAGAGAAAAACATCCATATAAAATAAAAAAACATGTATAAACCATATCCAATGTAATATAAAAAACGATTCTAACCATTTTATGGGATAAAAATGGTAATACATAGGAAATAGAGAACCATGTGTATAGAACATGCTATAAAAATGAAGAAAATATCAAAATATATTTCCAATAGAATCATGGGCATAAGATCAATATTTTTGTCCCATAATCCATCCTAGTACAAAGAAATCAAGCCTCCATAGTAGGCCTCCTTCCCTTGTCTCTAACTTTATCTATAAATTATATCTGACTACCATTAAATGGCTCAAAAGGGTTTTAGATATACTCTGTAGGCCACCACCAACAATGTCCATAACAAAACTACTCCATGCATGTAGGTTGTAAAAGTGTGTAGATATAATAAGTATTAAATTGTAAATATAAGTGAAAAAATTAATTCTAGAAACACATTATTTAATAATTAGTATATAAAGTATTAATAAATATATAATAGAGAATAGAAGTAGCGATAACCTATTCCAGAATATCAAGTATCTGGTAACACTATATAAGATGAATAATTTTGTATTAGACCTACAGGGGCTATGAGCTAGGGATAAAGAACAATGAATCTTATTTGATTCCATGGATCCCATCCATAGAAAAGTCAATGTAATGTAGACCTACCTAGGATATAAGTCTAGGGTCTATGTCCATAGTGTCCTCTTCGACTCCAAAAAGATAATCCATAGAAAACTCACTAAGCACTTTGGTGGATCCAAAGGAGCATGTACGAGGTACTCCAAATAATCCAATTCCAAGGTAATAATCTCGATCATTCAATATATAACATGTAAGTGGGTTTTTGGTTCCCTATTGTATCATTCATTATCAAAAAAATCCTTATTAGTATTTAAGGGTCCATGTTAGCATCCATGCACTTTATCAATTTAATCTATAATAATATTTTCATTATCATTTCACTTTAAAGTGATAAGGAAGGAGGTAATTTTAGTGTCTATGCATTTAATAAATTTAATTCAATGAATTATATAAGGGATCAAGGGGCCATGTGAGTTTATAATCACTTAGTAAATTGAATTTATCTTATAAAATTCTCTAATCAACTCACATATAATTGGCAAGAAGGATGGCCTTTTTATTGTCCATGAGACCACACTAATCAATTATATAATTTTTCATAATCTATGGGATTTTCCATTTCATTCCAAAATTCAATTTTAATCTATTTAATTATTCATTTCGTTTATAAATGAAAAGGTTCCAAACAAGATATCCAACCTTCAAAAATTCATTTAATTTATGCGTGGATCCCATTAATAAATGGCGAGATCAACTCACCCCAAAGGTTGAATAATAATAGATAATAGAATGAAACAAACTAAATTGTGGTTTAGGTTGAGGTTAAAAACCTCAAACATTGGATATAGGTTTAATAACTTTTTTATGTCATGGTTTAAACATCCAATTTAAGGGTCTATGAATATAAGGTGAAACACCTTGAAATTTTGGTGTGTGTAACAAATCCACGAGAAATAAAACACTAATAATTTTAGGGAAATGGTATTGAACACCTATATTATCTTGGTAATAGACTCCCCATCCGATAACAACTTCTGATTTGGTTTAGATTTGGATAAATCAAAGAAATAGATGAACTCCCTAAAAAAATGGGAAAAGATCTCACATGGATTTAGCAATCCATATGGTGAGATTATCGAAGGAAGGAAGAAATAGGAATGAAGAGCTTACTCACACAGATACAACATGAAAAATGGTTCTAAAAATCAATACTCGAATGAAGGAGAGGCTTAAAAGTCTAGGTGGATTCTATAGAGGAGCTCTAGCAGAGGAGAGTTTCTATGCATGGGGAAGAAATAAAGAGGGGTGAGTGTTTAAAAAGTTTTAAGGGGAAAAAGTTAAATTTTACCCTTCTTTAAAGGTTCCCATGGTTTGGCATTATAGTTAGACAAACCATGTATGGACACTATCCAATAGAACCACCCCCTCTCATGGTTAGACTGTACGGTTTTTCCTAACCATGTACTAATGGTGTGAGGTTACTGTATAAGTGGAACTACCCATGTGGCTAGGTGAACGATTTTTCAAAATAATGCATAGATGATATTGGTCCATTTTTAAGTCTTATTGAAGTTCCTATCATGGTTGAGTGACCTCCTATGAACTATTTGACAAAATGTGATTCTCTTCTTACTATGCCAAATAGTTAATCCACACAGTTACTCCTAACCATTCGCCAACTGTGCACCTCATACTGTTTCTCAACAAACTAGATACTCAAGCTTCAAATAATCCATAGATTCTCCTAAAACCATAATTAAACTTTCACATACTTATATTAGAAGAAAAAAATGGTTTATTATGAAATTTAAATGATTGATACCTCATTATAAATGTTAGGATTTTATACCTATTGGAACAATCTGTGTACCCATGTTCAATGAACTAAGAATTAATTCAAGCCTTGTGAATTTATTACTCATGGTGTGTATTTAAATACACCACATGATGTATGGTATATAATGATATATAGTCATCCAAACCACATGTCATGTAACATCCATACTCAATGTGTAGTCTATTAGTCAAATATAGGTTGTGTATTCTCTTACATGACATACATGACTGGTGAAATAGTAACTTGGAGACCACAATCCATGTATCCCATGTTTAAGTCACGTACTCCATTATTTACATGAAAATATTACACACTGAGTAACTAGGAATGTTCTGTGGATATATGGTGAGAAATATAGCCAATATGTAGCCAGATTGTAAACACCACATATATTACAAAATTATACAGAATAAATAAATAATTTACTATACTACTTAAACCTTGTAAAAATGTGTTTCATGTGGTTATTAAGTTGATAGTACATAATTTGTAATGGGTTATATATATATATATATAAAATGTTTAACTAATTTCTACATAATTTTTAGAGTTGTATATCATGTATAATTCTTAATATAGTCATTACTATAAATGCATTAAAACATAAGACTCTATGTAAATACCATGTATTCCATGTGGTCATTAATTTAATAATACACATTGTGAAATTATGTGATAGATCATGTATACTAGATTCTAAATGAGTAAAATCTTATGTAATGGATGGAGATCCTAATAGAGTGGAGGCAGATCATGTTTTGAGCCATAGAGAAACCAATCTAAGAGAGATACATAGGTGGATAGTTGGAGAGCTATAACAAAAACTGAGTCACGGTTCAAGTTGTTTTCCCTCTATGTTGATGGTTAGTTTATCATCTGATATATAAAATAACCATTAGTAAAAGATCAGGATCATACCAATTTATTATTTTAATTTTTTCAATTTTCACGGTTATTTCATTATGAATGTTTTTTCACAATCACATGAATTAAATAATTAAAAATAATGATAAATCAGACTAAAATAAATTGTATTGTATGAAAATGTTTTCTAAGACAAGGTTAATCACTTATGTAAATCCACTTAATATTAAAAACCATGTAATAAAGACAAAATGGGACCATTACAAATAAATATAAAATCCATTAATTATATATATATTTTTGGTATATCCTTCCACTAATTAAATAAAATCAAACCATAGTTCAAAGCTCTTAACTATCTAAAGTTAGAGTGAATTAAATTATCATGGAATTATAACTTGATGTTTTTGGTTGAATTAAGTTAGTTGGAATTAAGGGTTGACTTAAAAAGTAGGAATTGTAGTAACTAAGAGGTATTGTTTGTGGAAATCAAATTTAGGGATTTTAAAATTTGGGAGTCCACTCAACAGATTAATGAACTATGAATTAATGCAGTTTGCATTGGAATGCTTACCCAAAGCCCTTCAAATTTATTGATCAGACAAATCTGGGGTAATGAGAAGGGGGAGTATGGATCCTTTCCACTAGAAAAGAAACTTACGTCTTATCCTACGTATTTAAAGGAAATTATATGTGCTAAAAACCATATTTCTGATGAACATTGACAAAAGGATAGTGAGGATGAGTTTTATCTCTATGAGAAAAATTTTAATAGTGGCAAATATATTCAATATTTCATGATATAATCCATAACCAATGAGCTTCTAATGTAACATGAGGACACAAATGTGTATAACATGATTTATCACCTTTGGCATATATATAAAGAGAAGGGAAGTCAAGAGAGTTACAAGATCTACAATGCTCTGTTTACAACCATGCTTCATGAGTCGGTTCCTGTCAAGACTCATCCAATAAAGATTAAGGGATATATTAAATGCTTAGACATGTTAGGGTTTAAATTTCCAGATGAGTAACAAAAATATCTAATACTTTCCCCACCATCAAATTATTTCTCATGTTTTATTATTAATTATAACATTATCAATAATAATAAGATTCTTTCAAAACTTATTAATCTTAATCACCAAGTGGAAAATCATATGAGGATTGAATAACCCACAATCCTTATGGTGAATAAGAATATAAAAGAAGGTAATGGGACCTAAGAATTATTAAAAGTCTAAAGCTCCCAAGAACCATCCATTAAAGAATAATAATATCTAGAGGAAAGGAAAGGAAAAGAAAGAAACAATTTTAATATAAGGTAATCAAGGCCACTGGAAGAGGAAATCCACCTAGAAAAAAGGGGAAGATAAAGATTAATTAATTATATAGTATAATATTTCAATATATACACATTAAGTATTATATATATCTTTTTGTGATCACATCTGTATTCAAATGAAGGAAGCATGAATATTATGAAATATTTCTAGAGGAGAGGTGGATTTACGATCTTTCAATGGTGCAAGGCTGGTTGCTCAATCCATTGAAGACTACCACCTTTCATTTACAATATGGGTGATATTGGTTTTAAGGTATTTTTATTATTTACTAAATGTTACCATGAACATTATTTTTTTATCCTACTAATATAAAAATGATTTTATTGTAAAATTTTGGAATAGGTGTTGTTTATTTTAAAAATAAAACTTATGTTATGGCATGAAATATTTAAATAATGGTCTTTATGTATTAAATTATGAAAAAAAGTATTGGAAATTAATAAATATTCATGTTCATATAGCTCATATAGCACCTAACTATGGAATCACTATCATGGTCTTATAAACGAGAAGCATTTGAAAAAGCTATTTCAAGATGGTTATTTAGACTCTTTTGAGCTGAAAGCACTCGAAAGATGTCATAGTTGTTTCTAGGAAAAAAATTACTAGACCACCATTTGATGGAAATGGGGAAAGGGCCATCGACAATCTAGGGTTAGTGCACACAAATGTATGAGGACCATTTCTAGTAGAAGTTAGAGGTTTTTATTCTTACTTTATAACATTTATTGATTACTTGAGTAGATATGCATATGTATACTTTATGAGGTATAAGTCTGAGTAATTTTAGAAATTGAAAAAAATTAAAGAATAAATTAGTGAATCAAATTAGAAAGGAAATAAAGAGTCATTGATCAAATCAAGTTAGTGAATATATTAAACAATATATTATTAACATTTTATGAGAGTTTGAGATTCTTTCTCAACTCACTCCACCATACACACTATATTGTAATGGTGTTAGTGAAAGGAGGAACCTTACCATGCTATACATGGAAAGGTCAATGATGAGTCATGTTGATCTTCTATTATCCTTTTTTGGAATATGCATTAAAAACATTGGAATACACATTAAATCGAGTACCAAATAAAGTATAAAATGTAATTACATTCAATTTATGGAGTGGAATGAAACCTTTTTTTCACATACAAATGTATGGGTTTACAAGGTGTTTGTTACGACCCTCTAAAAAAAATATGTCCCCAAGGCACATGTTGTATCTTTTTAGTGTATCATGTGGAGATAATGGGATACTATATATACAAAACCTTATATAATAAAGTGATTATTTCCATAGAATCTATTTTTAGTTAGAAGGAGAACATCCACAAGAAGGATAGTGGGTGAAAGATTAACTTCAGCTACGTTGATGCTAAACACACACAAGAGTTGGTAGAAGAACAAATTATATTTGTACCGATGGAGTAAGTGGTTCTTGAAACACAATTACTATATAGGAGCACTAGATAGGTAAGATAACTAGAGAGAAATAGTTTTCTAGTCCATAAAGTTCCTAACTCATTATCGGTTAACAATAATGAGCCTCTATCCTACAAATAGGTATATAAGTTCTCAGAAGCTAAAATATGGAAAGAATCCATGAATTATGAAATGGGTTACATGTATCAAAACCATGTTTGGGTTTTGGTTGATCTTCCAGTTGATGTAATTCTTATTGGGTAAAAATTGGTATTCAAGAGAAAACTGGACATGGAAGGTAAAATAGGTAACTATAAATCAAGGCTAGCGGCTAAAGTGTTTAAACAACATCAAGGAATTTACTATGATGAAATATTTTATATACTTTCCATGTTTAAATAAATCAAAATCGTTCTTTCCATAAAAATTTACTACGACTATGAAAATTTTAAGATGAATTTCAAAAAATAATTCCTTAATGGAAACCTTCAGGAAGATGTCTATATTGAACAATCAGAAGTATTTGTGACTTTAGTTGATGCCAAAAATATTTTCAAGTTATAGAGTTCCATTTATAGATTAAATCAAACATCCAAGGCATGGAACATTCAATTAGATGATTCTATAAAATAATTTGGTTTCATTAAAAATGAAAGTGAGCCATGTTTTTAAAAGTGGTATATTAGGAATGAAAATTTTATCTTAGTAGTATATGTTAATGACATATTACTTATTGGAAATGTTATACCAGTATTACAGTATGTTAAAGACTAGATAACCAAGTATTTATTCATGAAGGACTTGGTTAAAAAAGCCTATATTTTATGTATTACGATCATTAGTGATAGTTCCAAGAGTCTTCTTGGACTAAGTAAAGGTGTACACATTGACCAGATACTAATGATATTTAGTATGAAAAAAACCATGATGGGATTATTTCTTGTGCCACATGGTATACACCTTTCTAAGAAAATTTGACCTCATATACAATAAGATAAAGAGATAATGAGTAAAATCCCATAAGCTTCAGTGATAGGATCAATAATATATTCCATGTTAAATACTTGTATTGATGTTACCTACATATTGATTATGGTAGGAAAATATCAAGATGATCCAGGTGAACAACATTGGTATTTTGTTTAGGCTATCCTTATGTATCTGAGAATAACTATAGACTTATTCTTGGAGTATAGGGGAGACGAGGAGCTAGTCATCTGGGTTATATTGATCTTAGTTTTCAAATAGATCACAATGATCAATAGTTATAATTAGAATAATTTTTCAGTCTAAACAGAGGATCTATGAGATATAAGAGTTTAATCAATCAGTTTTCATAGATTTTATAATATATTTGGAGTATATAGAAGCATCTGATGCATCCAAAAATCTATTTGGATATAATTTTTGTTTCTAAGTGCTTGATTTGTTAACTAATGGTAAATACTCTATCATATTTTATTTTGTTAATAATATAATGATGGCTCTAGAAAAATATCCAATGTCCCACCTATATACCAAGAAAATACTCCATAAGTATCACATATTGAGGGATTTTTCTCAAAGAGGTGAGGTTGAAGTAAGTAAATTTTCTATTGAGGAAAACATAGTAAAACCTTTAACTAAAGCATTATATCATTTAAATCATGATTATCATGTGGGATCTAGTGAACTGATGGTTGTTAGTAGTTGGATCTAATGAAAGTGTGATTCTGCTAGAGTTGGTTCCCTAAAACTAAATTATATGTAATTTATGATAAAATATATTCATTATATTAAATATTAATAAACTATGTATCACGTCATATTTTTTATTCTATGTGATATAGTATGTGATAATGTACTAAGATTAGATATCACGTTGAAAGGTCATAAATTTTCCCCATTATGATGATAACCTAGAAGTTCCATGATATTATTCTTAAATATTTATTCTATGAAAAGATACAGTCATTGAGGGACACAAATGATAGAGGCTATTTCAGTTAGAGACTCATAAGACTTTGAGAAACCTTCTCATGATGTATTACCTTGGTAATTTCTAATTTACAAAATTATGAGAATGAGACTCACCAATAAAAATTCCATATTTTTAGGTGTCATTGGATGTTTCTATTTGGAAACATGTGTATTGATTCTTATAATTTAATAATATTATTTAAGGATATTATGATATGTGTACTTTGATGTATTGATGAAAACTGTGATGAAATATGATCCTGGTGAAGTAGGATACAATGGGTGTGTCAAGAGTAATATTTTAATGATGAATAATGTAAATACCCAAATTTATGATAAATAAATATTACATATTGTTTGATGAATATTCATTATAGAACATAATGATCCATGCAAAAATCATTTAGGTCAAGTTCCTTTGAAAACATGGATACATAAAACACTTTCCCAAAAGTGAGATAAATTATCTACTACTAATTTATTTGCAACTACCATCCTTTATTGAAATAGAATAAATAATAAAATTCATAAAAACATGGTTAAATGAAAAATAATAAAGGGTGATCTTAGATGCTCAGTAGGGGTAAACAAGGGTGATATTTACATATCATGAGAATAAGGTTATGAGAGCATGAGAAAAACATTTGAAAATCATAACCTCAATATCATAGATCATAAAATAGAGTCATGATATAAATCATGGATGTTTATAATACATGAATCACAAATAAATCAAATAACATGGGCCACGAGATCATAACATTAGCATGAGACATAGAATTGTGGAATTTAGATAAGTATATAAAATAATTTCCATCGTATTCAAGGCCCATTTCCAAGGCTATATAGTGGAATGATCTCACTCACTAAACCATCATAGTGGTCATTAATCACTCTCAATACCGTCATAGCATAAAAAGTACATTACTAATACAATTTCACTCCTCATTCTAGTTATGTCTATCTCATGAGATATCAATCTTGACCCAATTCATTGGAGGTATATATAGGTCCCAAATATCACATAATAAAAATCCTACATATGTATGCCACAAGATCATAAAACATTCATAATATCATATCCCATTAAATGAAGACATTTTATCATATCATAACACTTGGAAAAGGGATAAGTTTTATAATCATTATATCATTTCATCATAGGATAACCTGTGAACAAATAAATGATATTAATATGATTTTTATCATTTTATAACCCACGGAATAGAAATTGGTTTCATAATTTTTTTTTCATCATAAAAAATAAAAATAAATAATATTAATGGTATCCTTGGTTTGTATCCTTAGTATATCATAAGTTACATCAAATGATTTCGTCTTATATGGGAAATGATTTTGAATGATAAATTACTTGAAATGTTTTGTGTAGAAGATAACCTTTCATTGAAATTAATTTTTTTAAAATAAAAAATTAAAAGAAATTGGTAATACATTTTCTGGAAAATAAAATTCATTAAATATAATGTAATATTTAAAACATTTGAGGTCATTATGGTGGAAAATTCTTTTTAAAAACAAAGATTCCTTTTACATTTTCAGTAAAATCCAAATAGAAATTGTTTGGAAAATGAAAAGGAGAATCCTTTAAAAACAATACATAAAAAGTAAAACATGGATAAAAATGTATTCCCTAAATCCTTTGTAAAATTTTAAAAACATGTTTGATAATATTTTTAGAAAACATGATTTTGGAGGAAAAAGGATTTTTGACCTAAGATACAAATAATGTCGGTTAACATTAAATACATTATTTTTTAATATTGAGTACATAAAGAGTGTAAAATGATGTGAAACCATTTATTCTAATTAAATTAAAATAGAAGAATAAAATTTATGTTTTTATTGAGTTATGGATCATAATATTTAATCATTATAATCATAAACATAAATAATCTCGATAAACGATGAGATTGTATGATAAAACCACTACCACTTTGGTTACATTGAATTATAATACCTAGGAAATAATAACATTAATTGAAACCTAAAATGTAAATAAAATAAATAAATTCATGATATTAAATGTTAATGGGGCTGTATATACACTTTATAAAAGAAGATATGTGCATAATATAAAATATTTCTCAAAGAAGGAAAATTGAGAAAACATTCCTTACTACTTTGGTAACTTTTGATATATAAACACCAAGAAAGAGGGATCATAAAATGGATATGTGAATCCAAATAATTTTATGGATAAGAATCATAAAATACATTCATGGGATGTATATACACTATATAAAAAATCAAATGGTGAATATGACTTGTGTCTTATATAAAATAATAGTGAGACCAAAATTCGTTACCACAAGTCTCAAATTCTTTAATACACTTTAAAAAATATTTTATAATAAAAAAAAAGTTTTTTATAAATATATTAAATAACCATAAATATATATATCATTCCATATATGATTCACTTATGACCTTTTATTACCCGTTTATTAACAATTTCTTGTTAAAGTCGTGTTTCGAGCAATAACTGCTTTTTTATTCATGGAGGTTTGTATTTATTTTAATTTTAGTTCTATTACATTGATCATGGATTCATAATTTCAATAATATTAAGAATAATTTTAATATAATATATATTTAGTATATATGTATTCAGATTTTTCCATAAAATTAAGATATATAAATGAAATATACCGTTCATGGAGATGGCAGAATGTACGTATGCATGGATGCTATTTCCATTTTCTTGAAGGATTGAAATAAATAAAGGTAAATACTAAATTAAAAATAAATATTAAATTTTTGTAATATATTCCACATATTCTAATTGAATAAATACTTATTAATATCCATGTAAGGCATAGAAAATTTACATTTCTTCATGAGGCTGTAGTCTGCTATACACACGATGGTATCATATTCCAAAAAATATAAAGTAAAAAGGTATATGTGATATAATTATTCCAAAATATAATAATGTCATAAATATAATATATAAATACTTAATCAAACATTATAAATATACTTTATATGTGGTAATTGAAAAATTAATAACTTTGATTCGTGAAGTGGTAGTCCATCGTATACACGAATGATGATTTCATAACCCATTTTATGGAAGTGGATATGTTTTTGGGTAATTAAAATTACATAAAAACATATAAGTATATTTAATATAATTAGGTTCTTATATAATCATTTTTTACTATGAATCTAAGGATGTGGAGGAAAAAATTAAATAAAACTCCTGGTTAGGTATGTTACCTCTCATTAAGACAACTTCTTTTAGTTTACACTAAAAGGTTTCCTAGGTTGGATTTATGACCAAAAAAGGATTATATAACTACATTATGGAATTTTGTAATTTATTTTGGATGTTATTTTGTAAGAAAAAATGGTTTTATGATGTGAATAAGAGAGGAGTGGGATGGTCTTTTATAAGTGAGGTGAGTGACACACTTGTAATTTTTGAAAAGAAAAATCTATAACCACATTTTTCATAGATAAAATGGTAAAAATGGATTATTCTACATACTTAGACACTATAGGATCTAAATATTCTATAAAATAAATTTTAGTCAAGTTTTTCGGTTATTTTAACCCTTATCCATTTAGTTTTAAACCCTATTAAACTTTTTTCCACCTTAACCGCATAAATTAATTTCTACACCTTTCACTACTCAATTTGGTAAAAAAATAAGTTGAAATTATTATAAAATATAAATTAAAATGATTATAAATATTTAATACATTTTTAAAAATTCAATTCACAGAGTTTTCAAAATTTAATTTAAAATTATTCCCATAGAGGCGATGAGAAAACAGGGAAGAGAACATGTTATAATGTTTACAATGTTCTCATGTCAAAATAAAATTTTAAAATTATTAAAATAACATAAATTAGATTAATAGATATTATATTTAACTGATTTTACTTAAAAAAAACTTAAAATAATATTTAAATTTACAAATAATATAAATAAAAAGACATTTTTCAATTACAATTTTGTATTTTACAAAATTCATCGAATAATTAATCCTTTCAAAAAATTCTCAAAAATTCACACTAACATAATCTTGATATGATTATTTAAAAAATGAAGTTTATATTTTCAAATAGATTTTTTAAAATTAGTAAAAATTTATTTTTTATGCTTTATAAAAATACATAGAATTTTTTTTTCCTGAGAAAATAGTTTTTTAGAAACATATGAATACTTTACTAAAAATTATGTAATTTTTATCAATAAGTTTTATTTATATAAAAAATTAAAATTAATATTTAAAATTTGGTTTTTCTTATTCATTCTTACAGTTTAATGGTTATGTAATAACAATCTTTTAATAATAATAATAATAGTAGTAGTTTTTCATGGTTCGTTAACACTTTATGTTTCTTTTTTTGAAAGGTATTAGAAAGATTAAATTTACTGGAAAAAATATATTTTTCAAATTATTGGGGTGTTAAAAATAACATGAGAAAAGATTTTTCCCTTTCTTTATTTAATATAAGTTTATATCTTAGACACATTGATAGAAATTATACAAACAAAAAAATCCATGACCATAGTGCTCTGTAGGAAAGTACAATCTCTAGAAAGTTGAAGAAAGAGACATAAATCACATTGGTTGATGGTGCCATAATTTAACCTAATTTATTAGAGATATTTCAATAAAGAGATCATATTATATAGTAATAATACGTATGGAATTTTGTATCTTTTTTATATTAACATATTTCTCTAGGGGTTTTTTAGAATGTTATTAGACGCTAAAATTAGAATTTGGGATGCTTCACCAACTTCTAATGAGAAATAGGCATAGAGGATCACAAACTAAGTATTTACATAGCCTTATTAAAATAAGAATATTATTTATTATTTATAAATTTGATTAAATATTATTCCTACATGTGGTTTAATAATTACTCATGTTTTCTTGATCGTACATATTCTATCATTAGTTATTTGAGAGAATATTTTGGGAGCATAATATTTAATAAATATTTAATTTCTCTTTATTTAATATAATTTATTTTGATTATTGGTGAATAATGAAGTTATATTTATCTATTAAATAAATTATCATTATTCAAGGTTCGATATATACTGTGGAGGAATGATGAACAGAGTTTAAAGATATCGTGAGAAATAATATATATTGAATATTATTTTAATAAATAATATTTAATTTAATTCATGAGTTTTTTACATGTCAATAAATAATAATAACAACAATATAGACATGGGTTTCATAGGAATTAAGAAAAATACTAAGAGCACATGCACAATTATTATTTTCTATCCCAGTGGTATATAAACCAAATTATATTATTTTCATTAGGGTTTCTATTTTCAATGGTTGTGCACAAATAATTTTTTTAGAGAATTATCTTGATTCCCCCCCTAATATTCCTCTCCAAGAATGATCTCAAGAATAATGAGTGATCCTCCTCCACTATAAATCTAAAGTTGAGAGAGATCAAAGAGAAAATTTACCTGAATATATTATTGGGATGTTCCAAGATAAAGTAATAATGTTTTAGGATCTACCTTGCTAAAACCCAGATATACCTAAAATATATTTACAATGATCATGGATTAGATGTGGATCAACAATAGAGGGAATCTACTCTTTATTTCCATGATGAAACAATGATACGATATAGAGACATTATCAGATTAATCAATGATGAAAGAACTCATCACAGGGTTATTCTTAATTATTTAAATTAATTGTAAATATTATTTGATGATACAATTTTTTTTGAAGTTCTATTATAAATTAATAATTTATTCGATTCATTTTTTCATGAGATTTATCATCGATGCACATATTAGATTAATCATTTATTATGAAAAAAATCCAAGTTAGAAATGCCCCATCTGGTGCTTCTGTGGAACCCAAAACCATCAATTTTCTGTAATAAATATTACAATGATATGGTAAATAAGGTGTTAGTGGTAAATAGATGTCTTTCATGGAATCATATTAGAGGTGAAACATTTTTCTATCCTATTAGAGATGAAAAATATATTGCTGGGAGTAAAAGAAAACGCGATAGCTATTCCCAGGGTATATGGGTACCAAAGAATTAGTATACTTGATAAATATAATATCCATTGAATCATAGAATAATAAATAATTATTTTTAGTGTGGGACTATTCAATACAATAAGGAATGTACTTCAACACCATGTGATTTTTATAATTATTGAAAAAGAGGACATGTAAAAAAATACTACCAAAGATTTCTAAATTCAAAAGGAAGAGATGGTTCAAACAAATCTAATGTATCCCATGATTAGTCAGGTTGATATCATTAGAATAGTTATTGAACCCATAATTTGATGAACCTATATGACTCAATTATAACCTTTATAGTCTATATGAATCCATAATTAGGTCCCAATGACTATTCTATGTGAGATGATTGATTTTTATACAAACAGTAGTATGATATTTCGATTGAGAAACTAGGCCCATAAATTGTGCGAGTTAACATCATTATGAACATTAACCATATTAATTTCCATCTTGATACTAGTACATTATATTCATTTATTGATTATTGTGTGGTTAAACAGTTAGGCATGAACATAGAGATGATTCCTCACATCATGATAATCCAAAAATCCTCTCGATCATCAAGAATGTAGAGGACTCAAGTGACCATCATTTACCGTCACCATTGATATAGTAAAGTTCCTATGGGTGTTTATTGTCTAAGATATGAATATTCTTAATGTAATATTTAGAATTAATTGGTCACTGTAATTCAAATCCCATATCAACAATTATGCTTAGTAAGTAAATTTTGTATCCCAAGATTGATCTATTAATTTATTTAGAGGGAATTGGGATATGAATGTTGTAATAACATGTAACAATATGAGATTTTTTACATATTTATCTTTTGATAAATTTTATTTATTTGATGGATTTCCTTTCTAGTTACCCTGAGTTCTGATGAACCATAAAATACTATTGAAACATTATTATTTAAATGTGATAAATATTCTCATTATTTTCAATTTAAAAGGCATAAATATTAACAACTACATTATAGAAAACACATATAAAGTAATTATATAATTAAAATTTATTAATTGTAAACATATTAATTTTAAGCTTCAAAAATTTGTTTTTATAAAAAATGGTTATTACATCATTTTGTACACACACAATATAATTAATTTCAAAAAATATAAAAATTTTATTTTAAAAAATGAACTTCATTTTTCAAATCCTCATGTCAAAATTACTATAGGGTAATATGTTGTAAATTTTCTAAAAATGGGGGTTTTGGAGAGAATGGGGAAAACCCAATTTTTAAAGAAAAATGTATTTTATTATTAGTGTTTTTGAAGCTCTTTTTTTAATTTTATTGTTTTTAAAATTTCATTAGAATATTTTTTTATAAATAATTCAATCCATGCCTTTTGGATAAACATTATACTTGATCTTGGTATAAAAGTACTTTTAGAATTAAAATGGCATGTTTTAGAAAACTGTTTTTTGGAATTCTTTGTAGGATTATTATAAAACAAATTTTTTTAAAATTATAGAGATTGATGAACTACTTATCAAATCATGATCATTATTCTATGTGAAATACTATGTGATAATTTTCTAAGAGTATCTATCGTGTTGAATGGTCATAATAGTTCTCCACTAAATGAGAACCAAGTTGTTCTAAGAAAAAAAATACTTAAATATATATTATATAGGGAGATTAAATACTTTACTGGAAAAAAATAGTATTTTATATTAGGTTTAGAGACTCATTTTACTTTGAGTCACCTTCTCATGGTGTACAACATTTTTAAATTCTAGTGTAGAAAATTATGAGAATGAGACTTTCCTATTGAAAGCCCACATTTTTATGTGTAATTGGATATTCCTATATGTAAATGTGTATATTTATCCTTATACATTAATATTATTATTATCAAATATTATGAGTCTTTTAATTTGATGTATTAATGAAAATTGTGATGATATATTTTCATGGTGATGTAAAAAACATTGGGTTAGTAATGTGTAATTTTCATTTTTTTATAATGTGAGAAACATTTTTCTATTTTTATTATTTAATAGAAGTTTATATCTAATTATATTTAATTAAAATGATACAACCTAGATAAACCCATGACCATGGTGTTCTATAGGTAAGTATAATTTTTAGAAACTAAAATACAAAGACACCAATCACTTAGGTTGATTGCACCAACATCCAACCTTCTTGATTTGAGATATCATGATAAAGTGATCATATTACATTGTAAGAGTCCGTATGATGTTTTATGTCATTATGATATTAAATTATTTATCTATGGGTGACATGGTGTGTTGATAGATTCAAACCATATACTTTGGGATGTTTCACCTATTTCCAATGAGAAAGATGCATAGAGGGTAACATGCTAAGTATATCCAGAACCTCAGTTAAATAATAATATTATTTATTATTTAAAAAGGTCCAGTAAATATTATTGTCTAATATGTTCTAATAATAATTCATATTTTCTTGATCATAAATATTCTTTAACTAGTTATTTGAGAGAATATTTTATAAGAAGAATATTTAATAAATATTTAATTTATATTTAGTTAATATAATATTTATTTATTGGTGAATAATTCATTGGTGTTTATTTATTAAATATATATTTATTATTCATGGGCTGATAAATATTTTTGATGAATGAAAAAACAATTTTAAAGATGTGGTGAGAAATACTATATATTTAATATTGTTTTAATAAATAATATTTAATTATATTCATGAGTTTTTCACATGTAAATAAATAATAATATTATTATTATTATGGAAATGGGGTTCTGTAGGATATAAGAAAAATAATAAGAGTTCATGTTCAATTTTTATTTTCTTACCCTTTTGGTATATAAACCCAATTATATTATGTTCATATGGTTTAAATTTTCATTTTTTGTGTAAAATGACATTTCAGGAGAATTCTCTTGAATCCCTAGAGATCTCCCTCTCTATGAATTATCTTAAGAATAGAGAGAGACCCCATCCTACACTATTCTTAAGTCTAGAGAAATCAAATAAAACCCTTCCTTAAATTTTTTTTTGATAATTCAAAAACGAAAATTGCAAGAATTAGGATTTACCATTATAAAAACTCTATAGTATTATAATGAATCTTGAAGGTTCGTGGAGAAACAGTGGATCACCACTTAAGTGAATCTAGTCTTGATTCCGATGAAAAAAATAGTCTGATGAATAGAATCTATCAGTTTCATTAATGAAAAAACAATTCATCGCAAGCTAATTCGTAATTATTTAAATTAATTATAAATAATATGTGATGACCCTCGTGGGCATACAAGGTGGTTGGGGTGTGCGGGGTTTGGGGAATGCATCACGAGGTTGATTTCGCAAGTGTGATTTGTTTTTTTCATGTATTTTAATCGATATATATATATATATATATTATGTGATGATATTTAAATTTGGTTCTAAAGTTCTCTCATTAATTAATATTTGATTCAATTCCATTGGCCATGATATTTATCATTGATGTACATCTTAGATTAACCATTGATTATAATAAAAATAAAAGTTGGGAAAGCCCTATCCATCACTTTTGTTACACTCTAAACATTTAATGTTCTATATTAAAGATTATACAAAGAAATAGAATAATGTGTTTGTTGGAAATAGAGGTCTTTTAGGGATTTCTATTAGAGTGGACACCTTTTAAAACCCATTTTAGTCAGATAATAAAGTGCATGGAATAAGAGAACATGAGAGAGCTATTCCCATGGATGTCTAGAACCCAGTAATTAGTCTACTTGATCAGTCTCATATCCATAACATCACCAAAATGTACACCATTTATTTTAGATTTTCTATGTTCCATAAAATAAGATGGATTTTAATTCAACACCATGAGATTTGAAAATTTTTAGAAAAGAAGGACATATTAGAAAATATTTCCCAAGATTTATGAAGTTAGTATGAGGATAGGGTTCAAAGAAATATCATGTATCACATCCTTAATCAGTATGACCTCATTGGAATAGTTATTGAAATTAGAAAATGATGAAATAAGATGACTCTATAAAAACCATGATTGTCTATATGACTCAAAAACAAAGGATCAAGCCTATTTTAAGTAAGTTCATCGATAGATATATAAAGAGAATCATACTATATCGACTAAGAAACCAGGTCTATCGATGGTGTGATGTACCATCATTCTAAACTCTAATATTATAAATTTCCTTCTGGATACTAGTGAATTACATTTATTTATTTATTCTCGTGTGGTTAATAAATTGGGCTTGTACATAGAGATGATTCTTTACATAATGAGAATAAAAAACCTCTTATTAATATGGAATAAAGATAACTCAAGTTCCCATAATTTACCATTACCATTTATGTAGTACAGTTCCTCTGGGTGTTTACTGATTTTGAGATGTTATTTTCAATGTAATATTTTTGAATGGACTGGGTGGTGGAATTCAAAGACCATGTGAATTTCTACACTCAACAAGTAAATTTAATATCCTTGGATGGATGTGTTCATTTATTAAATGTGGGTAGGGATATGAATACTTTAATAACATGTAACAACCCAAGATTTTGTGATATATTTCTCTTTAGATAAATTTTATTTCATTTTTGGGTTTCCTTACATACAACACTGAGTTCAAATGAAATGTGATATACTAAAAAAAATATTATTATCTATATGGTACCATTATTAAAATTTTTGTTAACTTGAAAGGTATTAATAAAAATAACTACATTATAAAAAATATGTACATTATAAATACATTATTCAAGTTTATTAACTTTTAATTTAGTCATTTTATGCTTCAAAACTATATTTTCATATAATATAGCTATTAATTGCTTTTGTGAAAATAAATTATAATTAATTTATACCATTTATAGATATATTATTTGAAATAATTAACTTCATATTGAAATCATTATATTAAAATTATCTTATGGTATTTTTCTTTAAATTTTCTGAAAAATTTTATTTTGGTGTGAATAATGAAAATTATGATTCTAAAAAAATGTATTTTAATTTTTAGTATTTTTAAGGCACCATTTTGGTTTGGATTTTTTTTAAAATATTATTAGTTTATTTTTTGAAATAATTCACTATATACCGTTTTTATAAACATTATTCTTGATCTTGGTTTAAAAATAATTTCAGAATTAAAATGAGTTTTTTTCTAAAACTATTTTTTATCACACATTGCGGGATTATTATTTATTTTTTTCCTCTTATAGAGATTGAATTTTATGAAATAAATGTAATATTTTTAATCATCATAATTAATTTTATATAACCTGTTCAACTTATTTTTTGGTCATTATGAATTGTAACTGATGAAACAATTTATGACCACTGTAAAGGTTAAAAGGCATTAATGAGGGGGGGGGGTAAATTAAAGAGATAAAAGTCAAAATGACCTAAATAAATATCTAAATAATATTTCATGATTATATTCAAATTTTAACTCATCTAATCTATGAACTTGATCTAATTTTTATGTATTTTATTTGAGTATGATGTCATTATATTTTAATCTTTTAAGAAATTCCAAGTGTGTCCTCTCCCCCACTTATAAAAAGACCCCATATTTATTATTATTTACACCCCTTTAAGGCACATATCCTGACCAAAACTACACAATTAAATTTTTAAATTCCATATACATGGATTAGAGGTTTTTATCTTCTTAAAATACCACATTAAGGTTCCTTAAGAAGGGATATAAAGGAAATCTTCTGAAGAAGACACAATCGTCCTAACCAAACTCTTTCAATTTATTTATTCTTATAACTCCTCTAAATACGTTGTATTTTTCATAAAATAAAAAATTTAGTATCCTAAATATATATAAATGTTTTTATTATTCTATTTCCACCATTATCCTCCCTTTATTCCATCTAATGAGATATGGAAGTATCGCTCGTGCGTATGTGTGGACTACCACCTCTACATAGCGATACAATTAAAATTACATTAACATATTTCATGGATAGTTATTAAGATGGGTTTAATTATTATAAATTATATTTATTAAAAAATTATTATTTTTTAATTAAAATATTATTTCTACCTTCTTACCTTCCCATATATGGTAAAAGTATAACATCGCTAATGCGTATGTATGGACCACCACCACCACAAAATGACGTGATTCATTTTACACTTCCACATTTTTTGGATGGAAATAATAATATATTTTATGTATATATATTATTTATGATCTAATTATTGTTATATAATGATAAATTAATATTTATATTTTTTTTAATTTTTTCATCAGAAAATGAAAATAGCATTCATGCATACCTTCGACCTACCATCCCCATTAACAGTGGAAATAATTTTCCTATATATAACTTTTATAGATGATTATAAATATGAATAATATATATATATATATATTAATTATATTTATATAATTAATAAAATTATGTATATGAAGAATCCATGATCAATATAAAATTACTGGAACTGTCAAATAAAAACTTCCATGAAAAACAAAATAGTTAACACTTAGAAATGAAATTTTTAATAAGGAATTATTAATAATTTGGTGTTGAAATGTTATAATTAGAACATATATTATATTATAAGTTTGTACATTACTTTTTTATTGAAATATAATATATTTAATTATATTATACATAAGGTTAGAGTGCTTTCAAAATATTGCAATATTAACTTAAATGATTTATGTTTTAATCACATTTTTTTAGTATGGTTAATGCTTAAATATATTTTGAGGGAAATTATATGATCCTTTTATGATGAAACCAATAAATGTTATTATACCATGTTTACTTCTGGATATTACGTGTTTTAATTACATTTTCCACTTTTTAATTACTAAACATATCAAAATAATATTTTTAAAATATTTTTTTTACTATTTGGCCAATAAATTTTTTTCGACATGTATTTTTTATAAATTTATTTCAAAAATGTTTTTGATATTAAACTATGATTTTTAATGCAATTTTTACCAAATTTTTACTTCATATAAATAGTTTTAAAATTTAAGCTTCATTTCATTTCCCAAAATAAGTACTTCTGACTTTTTCCTAAAAAAGTGAAAGGAATATTTATTTTAACTTATACAACATGAACATATTTTATTGAAATTATGATATCTCAAAGAATTAAATATTAATTTATATGTTTCCATAGTTAGTATCAAAAATAAAATTGATTTCATAATATATTGGAAATTTTTATATTTTAAATAAGTTGTTTCAAAATGAAAATGGTATTTTCCTTATGAAATATTCCAAGTGATATTTTAAAGGAATTTTCTTCTCATTTAACATTATTTGAGGTTAATTATGACTTACTAGGAATTTTATCCAATTATACCATCATTATTATTCTATTAATGGTTTATTATTACAATGATGAGATATTTATGATACTAATTTATTTTCCCGAGGTTATATTATAATGAAATTTTGAAATGTTTATGAAACTCATTTCATTTCCATGGGTTATGATATATGATGAATGTTTTTTCATAATGTGGTACACATATTAATGGATTGTTATTATGTGACAGGTGAGCCCTAAATTATATATCCCTCCAATTCATTTGGTAATGATGTATATCTAATAAGACACTATGAACTTGAATGGGTAGTGAACCCAATTCAGTAATGGAATATATCCGATATGATATTCTTAGGAGTGAAACTTGACAAAATAAATAATATAATGGGGAGTGAACCTAATCTACTATAATAATATTATTAGCAATCCTTTACTAGAAATATTTTTTCTATGTTTCTTTGTATTCAAAAAACTTGTGACTTATGCCACTATTAATCTCCCATTTCTCATGTTTATTGATTATTTTAAGATTTACTTCATATGAAATACTAAAATTTATGACAATACTCATAATTAGGATCTAGGATATACTAGGTTTGGTTTTGAAATGGTAATATCATGTTCTTATACCAGTGTGCTCATGTGATGCTTATTTGATCCATGATATCTCTTTTTTCTACCCTTACTGGGTATCAGAACACACCCTTTATTATGTTTCCTTTTCCCTTGGAAATGAATAAATGTTTTATGTATTATATATTTAATAAGGGTACTAGTTCTAATGAAATAAATAGGAGGTGAGGTAGATATATTGTATACTATTTTTTACAAATATAAGTTTCTAAAGACACTAATCCTTTAAGGCTCTAGCATGGATCACAATGTTATATAATGAATATTCACATAATAGGATGTAATTTATATGTATGAAAAGTATAGGTTTCTATAGTTGGTGTTAGAGAAATGTTTAGAATCTTTTGGACAGTTGGATGATAAAATTTTAATGATAAAACTTAGGATATGACAATGTATATGAGGCTAGGAAATGTTATGGTAAAGAATGGAATGTGATTTTTTCTATTAAATAAATCCCTAGCTAGATACTAGAAATTATATGCTACTATGGAATAGATGAGCCTAGTGGTAATAACATTGAATGAGGGAGATTGGGTATTAACTAGTTCACTACCAGTACATGTTGAGTGGGTTTAAGACTAGACACCTCACTAGAAACTCCTAGGGGATATGCTTAAGAAAATTCAAATTTTCCTTATAAACCATTATTAAGGATTTCAATATATGATAACCAAGGATAACCTAGGTTAATCCTAAGTATTAATATATTGAAAATAATATTTCATGATTTATAAATCCTATGAATGATTTTTCATTATTTATCACTGTGATTATTGTTTCTCACACTATGTTTTTTTCCATTATTCAATGGCCAGAATCAGAAGGAACCATGTTAATGCTAAATATGATGAAAACTAAAATGATTGTCCTCTTGAAAAACATAATGTTATGGGAGGTGGAATGAAATATCTTATTACTATTATTATAAAACATTTCTCAATATTTGAATCATTCTTATCATCCAAAATAGAAAAGGAGGAAATAATGTTCTATTATGTCCTTCATGAGAAAAAATCCACCTTATTTTACCGGGTCTATTAAATCACTAGTTTATGAGAAATGGATCTGTACCACTGAAAATATATTTTCCATTTTCTATAGTTTGGAACATTAAAAATTTATTTTGGTTTTTTATCATTTTGAAGTCTATGAAAATCGACAGTGGAATATTATGAATAATATGAGTCAATATAAAGAAATAAATTACATAGAGTGAGATGAGTTTAGGAGATTATTTTAAAACAATTAATTTACTTTTATTTGTTATATTAAAATGAAGAAGTAATTCCTTAAGCTATAATATAAGGATATTTAATCCATTAGTACCTATGTAGAAAATTTTACATGACTTTCTTGGTACGCTTTTGGTATTATCATCCAACCTGAACATATGATTGATTGAATATTTAATGGATTAGAACCAAGTATACAAAGGGGTACATATATAAGGTAATTTTTTAGATATGAAGAAATAATTAAATGTGATATCAACATGGAAAAGGATATTGGAATTACCCATCAATCTCATAGTTTTGATAAGAAAATAAATTGGTAATTCAAAGGAAATTATTATAATAAAAATCACAGGGAGAAGAAGATATGATTTCCTTTATACTCAAAGTGTGGAAGGATACATAGAGTGAATTATCTTAAGAATTTGGTGAATGTTCTAATTTTTGAAAATAATATCATTGAGAAAAAAAATCTTGATGTGATGTGAAGAGACTCTTGAGTTAAAGGAATGATGAGAAAGCTCAACTAAATGAACCACCCACACTCAAATGTTTCAAATTCAAGTTTTATCATAATTATACTTACTAATTCTCCAATATAATGGTTAATTATGATGATTGACATAAGAAAACTCTTAATCACATAGATAAAGGGAAGCCTCATATGATCACTATTGCCAATGTGTTGTAAGATAATGAAGTGGTGAAAGGAACATTTACCATCCACTATAGAACACATAATGTCTTATTTGATTCTAGATTTACACAATATTTTATATCAAAAGAATTTTATAAGGTTAATACAATACCAAACCAATGATTATATGTTGAATTAATAGTGAAAAATAGTTTCAGTGTGAAAATTGCATCTCAAGTCAATTATTCTTATCCAATTGAAGTTTGTGGGGTTGTGCTTCTAAAGAATCTAAATATTCTCCCTCTAGATTAATTTAATGTTATTTAGGGTATGTATTGTGTTTTTTTATATTAATACAATATCAGTTTCTAAGGAAGTGAATTCACATTTGATATTCCGCACAAACTAATTATCATCTATTAGTTTAAGGATAAATATTATATTCCAATGGAAATTACTTCCATTTTATGGGTCTCAATTCCTATTCAAAAGGGGAATTTATATAAGTTGTTTATGGAAAAATCAATATCAATGAAATTATTATTTTATAAGGGCTTTTTAATGATTTTTTAGAATATTGTCCTTATATTCCTCCAAATTGTGAAGTTTGTTTTCAATAGAACCCATGCCCAGTGTGACAAATATTTCAAAACTCCTTATAGAATGGTTTAGATTTATTTAGAGGAATTGAAGAAGAAAATAAAATAGATTATTGATAAGGGATTAATTTTATATATGTGTTACCATGGAGTGTACCTATTCTTTCTATTAGGTAGAAACATGGATCGATTTTGACTATGTATTGACTATTTAGACCGGAACATGATCACACTCAGGAATAATTATCCACTACCTCATACTGATAATTTGTTTTATCGATTATGAGAAGCTCAATATTTTTCCATGATTGATCTTGGATATATATTATATGAATTAAATGTCAAAATTTAATACATACCCAAGGAAACCTTCCATATGAGGTGTCATGAACCAGATCTGTTCGCTATCAAAACCAACACACGAATCGGTCCGCAGAAAATACCGAAGGGAAGTACCGATCTCCATGGACTGGTATAAGTTCCTGGGGATGGTGATGTAATAGTTGGGAATGATTTACGTGCACATATAAACATAAATCAATAAACTTAATAAATAAAATGAATCTAAAAATTTAATCCAAACAAGACTTTAATAAAAATTCCAAATTGAATACGTGGTTTTTGAAAAATCCCAAGAGGGCCACAACTCAAATTTATTAGAAAAAAAACCTAGGAGCCACCACAAGTAATGAGTTCATCATCCCCAATCCTTCTCTACATCATTGCACCGAGGATGGAAGCTAACAACCCGAACCATCAATTCTGAAAGCTTTAGCCAAACATGCGACAATGATTACAAAGCCTAATTACAACCAAAAGTGTAAGTAGGGTGTGAGCCTAAGCCTAATAGTATCCCAAAAAAAATATATTCCATTTGATAAACATTATAAGACAAAAATATTGAAACTTTTTTTAAACAGGAAATTCTATAAACAAATTTTAAAGGATGAAACATTCAAATAAACTGTTTTCATGTGGGAAACTTTAAATAATGGAAAAATTGAAAGAAAATAAACATGATACTATGTTTTCCTACCCAAAAACACCATATTCCTATGGTAAGTACAAAATATCCATTGATCAATAGTTACAAGAACACCCCTATGAACTAGTTAGTTGTGAGCCCCAGATACCTCGTATATCGGTGAAAAGTAACCATAAAAAATATTTGTTCTCTTGTACGAGCCACTAGTTGGGGAATCAACCATACCCCAGTGGTCCCCAACATCATAATCATAGTTTAGTTAGTGTTTTCATATTAAAAATTTCTATGGGAAATAGGGACAAAACCACTTTTGATCACTAGTATACTAGTACACATCAGCCCACCAAGTTACATGGATTTCCCTTTTTATACTTTAACATGTTCCACATCTTATAAGATACCATTGAACATGTAAATTCCATTTTAAAATAATATACACATCAAAAATCCTACACAAATGCCTTAAAATAACCCTTTTCTCATTCAAAATCATTTTAACATCATACTCACACCAAAACATCCCATAAACTTGTACTCCACCTTTCTCACAATTTAATAAATCATTCCATGATTTATAAAATATTCTAAAAAAAATTAAATCACAAATCATCACTTTTTCTTTAAAAAAACCATTTTTTGATAATACACACTCCGAAACAGTACCTCTATATCTTTTTCACACTTTATGTAACTCAATAAACCATTTGAGTTTTTTATAAAACAAATTCAAAGAGTATAACAACCTTTTGCATATAAAACCCATTAAAAACCCATCATTCAAGGCCAAAATCACACCAAAACCCTATCAAACCAGATTTGGTAGACCAATCCCCATTTAATAAACCATTTTAAAATTTTATAAAATGACCCCAAATGATACAACAAGAGTTACCCAAGAAAAACACACCATTTCATGAAAAAATGAAAATTTAAAATTAAATGTTTAACCAATTCCATCAAAAACATATTTAACAGAACAAAAAATATATAAAAAACCTGATAAATAAGTAAATCAAGCTAAATAACTAATCAAGACATTCTTACACATGGGTTACCTACCATTTGTGTGAAAACCCCCAAATTGTTAGGAGAAACTTTAACCACACCACTGCCGCCCCAGAGGGGAATGAAAATAAACCCTAATCCCATAATATTGAACCAATAAACTCAAAAAATAAACCCTAGGTATGAAACCCTAGATTTTGGACATTTGAAATGTCAAATAAGATGGAATAAACCCAAAAGAGAATAGAAGAATCTAGAGAGGGATTCACTTACTTGAGAAAATTTAAGGAAATATCCTATAAAACACAGATAGTTGAATCTCGAAGCAGACAAAATTGAAATAGAGGTTCTAATAAGTCTAAGAAGGTCAAGTGGGGATGTAAATGGGGGAAAAAGAGTAAAAAATGAATGAGTTATGAGGGAAAAAATTAACATTTCAAATCTGGAAGATTTGAGAAACCTAGTGGAATTTCTCACTAATCCACGTTGAAGATGAGCTCCAAATAGGGAAAATAGAACATGGGGGTTCTCTTAGGGGTTTTGGTCTTGAGTGAGAGGTACAATGACCACAAAATATTAACAAATGAATGTAAAATAAAAGAAATAAAATAATTTTTTAAAACTAGAAATGGGCTCACAGGTTGGCCCAATTTCTGAATAAATCATCCAAATACTTGATGCTTATGAGTTTATAAGGGGTCTATATGGATATTGTATTCTAAATAGGTCATAGTATTCCATGGAAAGTTAAATGTGTAAAAAATGTTGAAAAACAAGGGAGTTATAAAAAAACAAATTTTGTTTTTAAATATAGAAATGGGATCACGGTTTGGCCCAAATCTTGAAGAAACCACCCCAACAAACTTACCCCAAAAAATGTTCCACTAGGATTGTCAAAAACTCAATTACAAGACACATCATTCCTATAAATTACCTTTAAAAAAATAAATGGCCAGATACCATCCATGACTTCTAATACTAATGACTTAGATCAAGAGCACCCAAAACACCAAATTTAAACCCGAAACACTCGGAAACCAAGAGAAAACTAAGAACCAAAAGAAGATTAGATACAAAGCATGGAAATGAAAATCTAGGTGTATAAATTCTCCCCATGATAAAGATTTCAGCACCCAGAAATCTACAAAAATTCTAGATTCAAAACAAAGCACATATGGCAGACCAAGCTGGACTCCCTAACTAAGTCTCTCCCACCCCCAAAAGGCCAAAGCACCTCCAGTAGATCAAAAAATGGAAGGGATACTCTCACAAACCCATATTTACACCATTATCCTGAAATGGTCAACATTACCCCAACCATACTTCAATAGAACTGTTGGGTGCACTCTAACCCCAATGTTATCCCAAGAAGAAATTGGTGGTTAGATAGATCTGAATGAGACTACCCATCGCCAAGCCAACACCAAGGTAATAACTGATTCACTAATATTAAGAGACTTGAACGGACTCCCCAACATAAGATCCAACTTGATTTCCTTACACAGAACTGAGAAAACAAAAGGGGAGGCTCGAACAGACTCCCCAACATAAGTTATAGTATAACACAAGAATTATTTCAAGAGAACCTACATGTGACCCATGGTTGGTCTCCCAACCATAAGAACCAACCGTCTAAACCAACTAGCATGTTCCAACATGAAAGGACCCCATTAGACCCAATCCCCACCGCAAGGGGTTGGGTTGATCAATGAAACACTAGACCAATAGAGATACTAAGAAGTATATCACTCCCATGAACATTATCATCCTCAGATGAGTCTAACCAAAACCGAGATCGAAAAGAGCCTACAAGGATATTCATACATGAACAACCATTCTAATAATTACGCCCACAAGGGTTTAGGAAATGGGGTTGAGAAAATAAAACCACCTCACCTCTATATAAAAAAGGAGGGACTTCACCGCCAATGTAGATTACAACCCTGAGGGTAGGGTCCCCATGTTGTTTTCCACCACCTGGGCCCACTTGAAATTTAACCACCAAATCAAAACCTCAAAATGTCTCCACCTCCCACACAAGATATAGAAGTTGAACCATGATCCCTTACAACCTTGTTGATTTTTTGACTGCATGAAAAGCTTCACTCCAAGGCCTATGGCTGGAGTTGTTATGTTTGAAGCATCTGATACACCACAGTTAGGAGCTATTAGTCAAAACACAAAAAAAAATTCACTATCTCAAGAAACAAACCATTATCCAAACATTGAATTAGAAGATGAACATGCATTACCTCTTTCACCCCTAAAAAGAAATAATAGAAGGAAAACACATGAAAAAAATATTTACATAGAACAAATAATTCAAAATTATTAGAATAGAAAAATGAAATAAGTTAAGAAGAATCCCTTGAAAGGTTTCGTAACATCCAACCTTTTCCATTTAAAGAAAACACAACACAAAAAAACACCACCAAACATGACTCTTGATAGTGACAGAGTCATTACCAGGAGTGGAACCTTGAACAGAGTTCCAAGTAACATGATATTACCACATGTGACCATTACGATATCAAACGACCAGATTTTCAACACTGTCGGCTAACAAGAACTCTTGCTTTGATGAGACTAATTAAAGAACCAAGGTACATTTAAGACATCATTATACACCAAAAAACCCAAACTTCTTTAACTATCTTCACTAGGACTCCCCTCCACCACTTCTAGATAGAACCAATAAACACAACAATATAAAAATTCACCTTTGACGACTCAGGTGACTTAGGGTACCAAAGTGTATTTCAGACTTCCAAAACCATTCTCTTGCTACATAAGGATCTAGTCAACCGAAAAAGAAGAGGGGTAGATTCAATATCCATATTTTATGAATAAATTCCTTATGTTGATCAATTGGAGGATATTACAACAAAGAATCACCTGTGGCGGCACTTCAATCCTGAATTAAATCTTTATGGGGGCATGACCTAGACAACAAGACAACCCAAGGACTCAAATATGCTAGTCCTTTGGTCAGAACATACCAAAAACTAGAACCAAACCCATGAGTGGAGAAACCATAAGGGATTCCTGAAACATTTCTCACAAAGGTACAACAATCAACACTTCAACCAAACATACTAACAAAACAAAAACTCAAAATATTGTTCAAACAAGAGGGGTTCTTGAACTCAATACACCCCACCACAACATTCACCAAAAAAATAAGACACCCACCCCAAAAATGGTTACCAAAAATTTTAATTTCCTTAAAATATAATTTCTTTGAAATTAAATGAGTTCGGTGATTAACACAATCACCATTGGTATCTCATGGGCCTCACACATAAATGTTTTCATGCCACCACGAGCACACAACTTGTGCCAACCTAGGCACTCATCCACTTTTCCTTATATATAACCCATGCGTGTCACTCATCAACGTTTCCTTTCACATAACCCATACTTTTTGTCACCCATGAGAACACCAAGGATCAAAACAATGTTCCTTACACTTTTCATAACCAAAACATTTCATTCCACTCAAAACATAATTTCAAAACCCAATTAAAAATAATCTTTGTTTTCCAAACCATTGAGTTTTTGAATCCAAAATTTTGGATTATAAAAATATAATATCATCTTGCACAATGACCATTTCATGAAAATCCACCTTTTCAAAACTTAGTTTAAAATTGTTCCGAAAACCCATTTTCAATCCCTTTGAAAATCACACCATTCCAAAATTAAAATTCCATATAAAACAGATTTCCAAAACCCTCTTTAACACAACTTACACTTTCCCAACAATAAATTTTAGCAAACCACATACTTAAATTATATAAATACACTTCCAATAAACTCAAAACCATTTACTCAAAAACATTTCCATTTTAAAATATAGTTTCCAAAATTTTCAAACATGAGATTTCCAGAATGTTTTTCCAAAACCCATAAATATTCCAAATGAATCAAGGGAAAATTAGAACCATTGGGTGACTCAGACGTATGGTTGGCCACCATATACCAGTCACATCACTGTTAGAGAGAGTATTCTAGGAATATATGCATAACACCCCAAGGTTTTAAAAATAAATTGAAATGCATGAAACTTTGTTTTAAGTAGATATTTATAACTATCCTTTAAACATAATTTTTCCACTCCTTTGTTTTGAATTTCAAAAAATGGTCATCTACAATTGTGATTAGTATGTTATTTAGAGTCCGGTAGGACCGACTTGTTTTTTGGTGAATAGTAACATACCCTTATGAATATTAATATGAATAGTAATATAACCCTAATGAATAGTAAATTGTATAATTATTTTATTTTACTAAGGATATAAGATAGTTCCAAGTTGATTAATATTTCAAGGTGTTAAAAAATGAGTTATAGATTTAAATATGTTATTTTTGAATAAATTTTGATTTTATTTAAAAATTAAATTAATAATATTTAAAAAATTATTTTCAGAAAATGGAGTTCATTTTTGAATTATAAACATTGAAAAATGGTTATGGTTATTTTTTTGGGATTTTTTGGAAATTCATGAATTTGTAATGAATAGTGAAATACTGTAAAATACTGTATATTCAAATTATCAGTTAAATACACTATTTATGACATCATAATTGAGTTAATCATACTCGGTTTTAACTCACATTCCATTATTACTATTTTGCGTCACATTATTTAGGACTATGCATATTATTGAGCAAAAATATTATAATAGCGATTAAAATAATAAAAAATGCCCCCTCTCCTCCACTATAAATATCACCCTCATTCCCCTATTCCTCCCACACATATCAATCATTCAGCCTTATATAAGTTCAGACTAATACTCCTCCCATGGTTCTTCCCCATGTCCTAGAGCTTTTGGTCTCACCAAAAGGCCAAAACCAAAATTCCTTAAGAATGATCTCAAGGAGAAGAGATCAAGAGGTAAACATCCTCTTTTGTTTTCTTTCTTTTATTTTCATTTTATTTTCTATTCGTATTCATTCCTCACCTCCCCTTATCCAATAGGAATTAATTATCTAGAATCTTACATATTTTGGATTTCATCATGTTTATAGAAGACTCACCATTATAATTCCTCTCCTCCCCTACTTATTCATGAAACTAAAACACCGTCGGCGATGTGTCAATTTACCGACATCATGGACGATGTGATTTCAATTTATTCTACATCCTTCATGACTGGTTAGGAAATAATTTTTATGGTCGAACTAGATTATAATTTATTTATTATATCTTATATAAGGATCTGGAATAATTTTTTAAAGATGTTATTAATTTATAAAATAAAATGAGTTCTTTACGATCGAAGAATTTCCAAAATGACCTAAACAAATATCAATAATATTTGAACTTATGAATCATCATCATGTAAGAATTAAAAATGATAAATGGTATAATTTATGGTTATGGAAATATGAAAATAATAACCCATTATAATTATGTAGTTTCACTTCCAATCTTCAAGAATATCCCTCATGAACCGATCATGAAAATCATGTAAAGAATGCACCCAAATCAATGGAAGGAACAAAATACTTAAAATTATAGGGGGAAATGATGTAATAAAAATGATAATATAAGGTAATATAAACATGAATATTTTTTTAAGATATTAATAACACCATTTTAACCATTATACAAGATGTTTAAATGAGTTTTATGTAAGAATAACTCGAGGTAAATTTTTTCTTAACCCAATTTCCATTCTTTGGGTTAATGTTCTACTTTGTTGTACACATGGTATTAAAATTATTTGTTTGATGAAATTTTTTTATATTATGATTAATTATATGTATTTACTGTGTATATACATATTACATACACTCTATTAAGTCTCTCATCAATTATATGATATATATAAGGGTCTTTTATTTTAAAAACCTCTTTTTAAAATCTGTTTTATGAATTTGAAAAAAAATGTTGTTGTGAAATTATTCATGTTGTATGATTGTGTTCTAGTTATTAGGAATTTTTTATGATGAATGGTGGGACCTATATCTCCCTCCAATAAATTTTTTATGTGTATGTTGGAGGTCAGCCGTATGATTACTCCAAGTGTAATTGCGATAGTTACAAAAATTGTAAGGTAGTCATGCAGGTTAAAAATTATAAGGTAGCTAAGAAGGTTACAAGATTATGTAAGTAATTCCAAAAGATACCTTTATGGTTCTATTTATGTTCTTATGTTTCGTATTAATCTAGTGTAAATCTCATGTTTTCACCAAGTAAGTTTATATGGGTGACATGGTTGTCTTTTTAAAAATGATTTCATACGTTACAAGTATTGAAGGACTAATGTGTTCTTTCTTTATTTTTATTCCTTACTGAGCTTTTTGGGATCATCCCAAGTTTATAAATGATTTTCATATGTCATAAATATGTGTAATAAAAAATTAATCCATGTTAAATATTTGAAGAATTGTTAAATAAATCATGTTTTATTTGAAAAGTTTTATATTTTGGAAGAAATGAATACTATTTTTATGGGGTCCACTCTGCAAGAATGTGTGATGTTATAAATGAATTATCTCCCAATTTTCTAAATCTATAAACATGAAAAGACCCTTAATGTGAAAGAATGTGATTTCCTAACTAAATTCAAGAATGTGTAATGTAATAATCCCAAGTCCATATATTTGGTTTAATAGGATGGTTTAGATAAATTTAGGGGTTAGGATGATGTTAATAAAATTACATAAATGATTTTTACTTGATGATTATTTTGAAAAGTTATAGAATTTAAATATTACCATGTTACTTCAACTATAAAATGTTTTTTTAGAATGGTTGTTTACAGTAAAAATAGGTAAGTTGAAGAGGAGAGGAACCAAAAGAATGATATGCTTCTGAATTTGCAGCCAATAATGGTAGGGTTTGGAACCAAGTAGTTTGTGATAGTAATGGATCAGCTAACATAGGTAATAAATAGTGGTGGAATCCATGCAAGAGAACAAATTGAGGTACCACAACTGAACACGACAATATTGGAACATTTTATGAGACAAAACCCTCCTTCTTTCAATTGATCTTCTGACCTACTAGTGGCTGAAGGATGGATTTAATCCCTTGAAAGGATATTTTATGTTATGGGATGTTCATATAATTAAAAGGTAATTTTTTCCATTTATCATTTTGAAGGTGAAGCTTATCAGTGGTGGTCAATGGTAAATAATATCAGGGATAAAGAGGATATTTATTCCTTAGATTGGGATGAATTTTAATGTATTTTCCATGAAAAATATTTTCCTAAGGTGGGGTGACTTAGAATAGAGAATAAATTCTTTGAGTCGATGAAAAAAGAGGATGATTCGGTGGCTGTGTATGAAATGAACATCACCCAACTGGAAAGGCATGCTCCAAATATTATTCTAGATCTTGATAGCTAAATCAACCACTTTTACTTAGGATTGAATACAATGTATCAAAGGGTGTTGGCTTCATGTAAATTTAAAAGTTTTTTGAAACTAGTTCGATGTACTGAGAGGGTAGAGATAGATTTTTTTGATGATAAATTACACTTTGATATGAAGGATAAGAAGAGGTCTAGATAAAAATCGATGGGTAAGAGTCAACCAAAGAAATCTAATAGTAAGAAAATGCAGTTTCCAATTTTTGAAAGTTGTGGCAAGAAGCACCCTGGGTAATCCCTTACCAAAATTGGGAAGTGTTTTCGATGTGGTAATTTTGGACATATGGTCTGAGATAGTAATGAAAATGATCATAAGACTAATCCTGATAAGGAAACTATTAAGTGTTTTAAATGTGGTGGGATGAGTCATTATGAAAATTCCTTCCCAATGAGAGATCCGAATGATGAAAAGAAGCTAGCCTATAAGCATAAAGGTATAGTGAAATCATTTTCAACTATGTTAACAAATGTCAGGACATCTAATGAAGTTGTATCAGGTACCTTGTCTGTTTACTCATATTTTTCTAAAGTTTTGTTTTATATGGGGTCTACACATTCATTTATTTCGGAGGAATTTTTTTGGTAAATTAGAAATGTCACCACAATAAATGAGACTGGAACTTATTATTAAAACACTAGGGGAGAATATCATAGAAAATAAGAATTATAAAAATATTTCTATTATGGTCTGTGGAAAGACTTTACCTACAAACCTTGTTGTTTTTACCTTAGTAGAGTTTTATGTCATTATTGGAATGGATTGACTTTCTATTTATCATGTTAATATTGACTGTAGAGATAAAGATGGTTTTTTCAGAAATATTTTATGTTTTTATACAAGAATGGACCCATACAATTGAAAACATATCAGGAATCTGAGAAATTGTTAAGAAATGGAAATGAAGTTTATCTTTCTCATATTGTTGAAAACAGGGGAACAATTCAGAATAATGATGTGCTTGTGGAAAATGAATACCTTGATGTTTTTATTGATGAGTTACCTGGTGTCATACCAAATAAAGAAGTCAAATTCCTAACTGACTTAGTTTTTAATTCTAAGACAATTTCAAAACTCCCATATCTATTAGTTCAAATGGAACTTCTTGAATTTAAAAATCAGTTGCATAATTTTATTGATAAAGGATTCATTCGTCCTTGCACTTCACCATGGGGTGCCCCAATGTTTTTTATTCAAAAGAAAGTTGGTTCCATGATACTTTTCCTTGATTATAGTGATTTCAATAACATTACTATTAAAAACAAGAATCCTTTGCCTCATAACGATGACATGTTTGATCAACTCTAGGGAGCTCAACACTTTTCCGTGATTGACTTTAGATCCGGATACCATCAACTGAAGGTGAAGGAGGATTACATCCCAAAAAAATCTTTTTGCCCTAGATATGGTCATCATGAATTTGTTATCATGTCATTTGAGTTAACTAATTATCCTTCTGTATTCATGGATCTTATGAATCGAATATTTCATGAGTTATTAGATAAGTTTACAGTTTCTTTTATTGATGAAATTTTGGTATTTTATAAGAATATAGAGGAGATTGAAAAATATCTAAGGGTTGTTTTAAAAACATTAAAGGAAAATAAAATGTATGGAAAATTCAAGAAAGTGTGATTTTGGTTGCAATAGATTTCTTTTCCTGTGAACATTGTAAATAAGGACGAAATAAAAATTGATCCTACCAAAACAAAAGTGGTTGATGAATGGAGAAGACCTACAAATGTTACATAGATTTATAGTTTTATTGGATTAGAAGTTTATTACCGATGGTTTGTTAAAAACTATGCCCAATTATCTATCCCGCTAACTCTGTTAACAAATAAAGGGGTAAACATCTATGAACAGAAGAATGAGATGTTTGTTTTTAGGAACTAAAGAAGAGATTAGTCAATGCTCTAGTTTTGGACTTGACTTCTCTAAATGGTTAGTTTTTCATCTACAATGATGCTTCATTTAAGTGAATTGGTTTTGTTCTATTATAGAATGATAAGGTAATTTATTATGCTTTAAAAAAACTAAAGCCTCATTAGATAAATTATCTCTCAAATGATTTGGAATTAGCAGTGGTTGTTTTTTTCTTTGAAAAATTGGAAGCATAATTTATATGGAGAAAAATTTCAAATATATAATAAACATCAAAGTATGAAGAATATATTCAATTAGAAGGAATTAAACATGAGGCAGAGAAGACGAATTTAACTGATAAATAATTATTATTGAATGATAAATTATAATATGGGAAAAACAAAGAAATTGGTGGATGCCTTGAGTCGAAAACATCATGAATCATTAACCATGTTACTTTTGGAACATGATCCCTTGATTAATGATTTGAAGAATTTTGGCTCAGTCATCATTATCAAACATAATTAAGAAATCATAGAAGGAAGACCATGACCTACAAAAAAGGTAGAAATAATTAAAATGGATAATTTTCTAGAATTTATCCTTGATAAAGATTATGTTTTAAGATTTGGTAAAAGGTTTTGTGTCTTTTATGATTCCCAATTGAAGAAATATTTGTTGTGTAAAGCTCATGGTTATCCATTTTCAGTTCATCATGACAGTACTATAACATAAAGATACCTTCAGGAGTATTATTGATGGAATAGAATGAAAAGAGATATTATTAATTTCATAATGAAATGTTTGATATGTAAATATGTTAATGTAGAGTGGCAGTTACTAAAGGAAATGATTCATCCTTTTCCAGTTCTAGAGTGCAAATGGGAGAATGTATCCATGGACTTGTGGGAATACCAAATACATATTGTGGTAATAATGAGATTTGGGTTGTTTTTGATTGACTGACAAAATCTACACATTTTCGTTCTATTTCAGATACAATGTTTGTGGACCATATTTCTTGACTATAACTCAAAAAGATTGTCAAGTTACATGGAGTTACTCTTTACATTATATCTGACCGGGATCCCAGGTTCACTTGTAATTTTTGGAAGGTCCTTCAAAAGTCATTGATCACAAAATTAAATTTCAGTACAACTTTTGATCCTCAATCAGTTGGGCAGTTAGAGTGAAAGATTTATACATGAGAGGATATGCTTTGCGCTTATTCAGTGGACTGCCCATGATTTTGGGATCATCATATTTCTTTAGTTGTGCTTTCTTATAATAACAATTTTCATTCTAGTATACAGATGAAAACTTTCAAGGAATTATATGGAAACCAGTGTAGAGCTACAGATTTTTGGGATGAAGTTAGGGAAAGGATGTTGATGGGACCATAATTAGTAGAGGAAGTGGCTAAGAAAGTTAAGATGATCCGGAAACACATGTGGACAACTCAGAGCAGGCAGAAAAATTATGTAGACAAAAGGAGGAAATAATTTTCTTTCAAGATAGGTGATCATGTTTTTTTTAGAATCTCACCATGGAAGAGTGTAATGCATTTTGGTAAGAAAGGAAATCAAATTCCACAGTTAACTAGAACTTACAAAATTATGGATAAAGTTGGACCAGTCGCTTACTAAGTTGCTTTACCTTCAAATTTAACTTAGGTACATAATGTTTTTCATGTTTTGATGTTGAGAAATAATGTGCCAAATTCATCTCATGTATTGATCCCAAAAGAAGTTCAGTCGGAAGAGAACCTTTCTTGTGAAGAGAAACCAGTCCAGATTATTAATCCAAAGGAACATGTATTAAAGAATAAGTTAATCCACCAGTTAAAGGTTTTTTTGGCGAAACATCATGGTTTAAGAAGAAACATGGGAGTTTGGAAATGCTATAAGGGAATGGTGCCCTCACTTGATTAATAACTAAATAAACTTGCGAGGATGCAATTTCTAAAAAGTGGGGATAATGTAACAACCCAAGGTTTCAAAAATAAATTGAAAAGCATGAAACATTGTATTATGTAGATACTTTTAACTACCCTTTAATCATAATTTTTCCCCTTCTATGTTTTGAATTTCAAAAAAAAGTCATCTACAATTGTGATCAGTATGTTATTTGGAGTTTGATAGGACCAACTTATTTTTTAAGTGAATAGTAACATACCATTATGAATAGTAATATGACCCTAAGGAATATTAAATTGTACTATTATTTTATTATCTTAAGGATTTATGATAAATTCAAGTTGATTAATTTTTCAAGGTTTTAAAAATGAGTTATAAATTTAAAACAGTTATATTTGAATAAATTATGATTTTATTTAAAAATTAAATTAATAATATGTAGAAAATAATTTTCTAAAAATGGAGTTCATTTTTGAATTCGACATGTTGAAAAATGTAAAGGGTTAATTTTTGGGATTTTTCTTAAATTCGTGAATTTTGGATGAATAGTGAAAGACGGTAAAATACCATATATTAAAATTATCACTTAAATACACTATTTATGACATCATAATTGTGTTAATCACACATGTTTTGAACTAAAAATCCAATATTACCATTTGGGGGCACACTAATTAGGACTATTCATAGTATTGAGCAAAAATATTATAAGAATGATTAAAATAAAAAAAAATACCCCCTCTCCTCCACTATAAATATCACCCTCATTCCCCTCTTCCTCCCACACATATCAAGCCTTGAACCTTATCTAAGTTCAGCCCAATAATCCTCCCAAGGTTATTCCCCACGTCCTAGAGCTTCTGGTCTCACCAAAAGGCCAAAACCAAAGTCCTTAAGAACGATCTCATGGAGAAGAGATCAAGAGGTAAACATCCACTTTTGTTTTCTTTCTTTTCTTTTCATTTTCAATTATATTCTTCTTCCTTTCACACCTACCCTTATCCAAGAAGAACGAATGATCCATAATCATAAATATTCTAGATTTAATCATGTTTATGGATTACTCACAATTATAATTATTCTCTCCCCCCCCACTTATTCATGAAATTGAAACACCATACATGATGTGTTGATTTTACGACATCATGGTTGATGTGATTTCAATTTATTTTACTTCCTTAAAGACTGGTCATGAAACAATTTTTATGGTTGAAATAGATTATAATTTATGTATTATATCTTATATAAGTTTCTATAATCATTCTTTACACATGTAATTAATTTATAAAACAAAATGAGTTCTTTATGATAAAAGAATTTCCAAAATGACCTAAACAAATATCAATAATGTTTTATCTTATGAATCATTATCATTTAATAATTAAAAATGATAAATGGAATAATTTATGTTTCTGGAAATATGTATATACAATCCCATTCCAATTATGGATTTTCACTTCCAATCATCAAGAATATCCATGATGAACCGATCATGGAAATCATGTAAAGAACGCACCCAAATCAATGCAAAGAACAAAATACTAACAATTTAATGGGGGAAATGATGTAATAAAAGGATCATATAATGTATTATAAACATGAATATTTTTCTTTAAGATATTAAAAATACTCTTTTAACCATTATACATTAGGTTTAAACGATCTTGAAGTAAGACAAACCCGAGGTAAGGGAATTCCTAACCCAATTTCTAATCGTTGGGTTGACCTTCTACTTCATTGTTAACATGGTATTAAAATTATTTGTTTGATGAAATTTGTTTATATTATGATTAATTATGTGTATTTATAGTATTTTTACATATTAATTCAACTATATCAAGTCTCTATTCCATTATATTATATTTATATGGGAATTTTCTTTTAAAAACTATTTTTTAAATTGTGATTTAAGAAATTAAAAAATAATGTTTTTATGAAATTATTCATGTAGTATTATTGTGTAATGGTTCTTGAGAATTTCTTATGATGAATGGTGTGACCTATATCTTTATAAAATTCATTGGGTATGTGTAATTATTAGGTTTTCCATATGGTTACTCCAAGTGTAACTGTGACGGTTACACAACTTGTAAGGTAGATATGAGGGATAAAAATTATAATGTAGCTGAGAGGGTTACAAGATTTTGTAAGTAGATCCCCAAAATAACTTTATGGTTATATTTATGTTCTTATGTTTTTGGGAATCTTTTTTAAATCTCATGTTTTCACAATGTATGTTTATATGTGTGACAACTTTGTATTTTTAAAAATGATTTCATATGTTACAAGTATTCATGGACTAATGTGTTCTTTACTTCTTTTTATCCATTACTGAGTTTTTTGTGCTCATACCAAGTTTTTAAATGATTTTCATAGGTTATAAGGAGGTGTAAGATAGAGAAGGAATCCATGTTAAATGTTTGGATATTTTTAAATGAAATCATGTTTTATTTGAAATGTGTTATATTTTGGAATAAATTAGTGTTGTTTTTATAGTGTCCACTGTGTATTAATGTGTGATGTTGTGAATGAATTATGACCCAAATATTTAAATATATAAACTTGAAAAGATACTCAATGTGAAAGGAAGTGACTTATTGAATTAATTCAAGAATGTGTAATGTAATAAGGATGGGTCATTATAATAACCCTGGATCAACATGGATTGCCAAGACATGTGAGCTCATTGATACCATTGAACTAACTCCCATTTCATTTCCTAAATAACGAACAACCAAAAAACCCAAAAGACTCAGATGACACCAAACATCCCTTAGAAACTCAAGTACCAACATGAGGTGTGCTGGCCAGGCACCTTACTCATAACAAGAACATCGAGTTCCAACAATCCTAGTTATAGTCTACCCAGACTACTTCCTAACAGAACATTACCCAAAAGAGAGAACCTACTTTGATACCATTTTTTCAAAAACTAGATTTGGTCGCCATCAAAACTAGCACCTATCTTAGTACGCGGAAAGTCCCAAAGGGTGTTCCTGATCCCCAATGGCTGCCACAAGTTCCCAAGGATGATAAATTAAAATTTGGGAATGATTTACCAACATTTATAAACATCAAACAACAACCAAAAAAATAAACTGATCTGAAAATTTAATCCAAACAGGCCTTTAATAAAAATTCATAATTTAAATACATGGTTTTAGACAAATCCCAAGAGGGAAAAAACTCAAAATAAGCATAAAAAACAACCCAAAACCACCAAAAGGCAAGGGTTCATCATCCCCCAGCCTTCTCCACAACACCACACCGAGGATAGAAGCTAATAACCCGAACAACCGATTCCGAACGCTTTACCCAAAAAATGTGAAAAATATTTCAAAGACTAATTACGCCCAAAGGTGTAAGTATTGTGTGATAATAAACCCAATAGGATTCCACCCAAAAGATATTCCATGTGATAAACTTTTTAAGACAAAATGCATGAAAGTTTTTATAAATAATAAATTCCATAAACAAATTTTAAAGGATGAAACTTTCAATGAAAACCATTTTCAAGTGAAAAACATTAAAGAATCAGAAATTTGAAAGAAAATAAAAATTATACTGAATTTAAAATCCCAAACACATCATATGCTGATGTTAAGTACAAAATATCCAATGAGAACTAGTCACGAGAACACACCAAGGAACTAGTTAGTTGTTAGCGCTAGGTACCTCATATCTCAATGAAAAGTTACCATAAAAAATATTTGTTCTCATGCACGAGCCACTAGTAGGGGAATCACCAATAACCTAGTGGTACCCAACATCATAATCATAGTTTAGTTAGTGTTTTCATCATCAATATTTCTTTGTGAAAAAGGGATGAAACCACTCCGGATAAATAGAATACTAGTACACATACACCCACCTAGATACCTTAGTTTCCCTTTTTTGTTCTCAAATAAGTTCCACAGCTTATAAAATAAAACCTCATATGTCAATTATATTTCAAATCATACACACCTCAAACATACCACACAAAGGTGAAAAAATATCACTTTTCACATTCAAATTCATTTTAACATCATAATCACACCAAAATAGCCCATAAACATGTCCTGCACCTTTCTTTCAATTTAATAAATCATTCCAAAATTTAGAAAATAATCTCAAAACTTTAGAAATAAGACACCATCAATTTCTCTTTCAAAAAACAAATTTATGAACATTCAATCTCCAATACTGTACCACAAAATCTTTTGCACGCTTTATGTAACTCAATAAACCATTTGAGATTTTTATAAACCTACTTCAAGGAGTATAACAAGATTTTGCACATAAAACCCATTCAAAACCCCTCTTTAAAGCCCAAAATGACAGAATAACCCTACCAAAATAGATTTGGAATCCCAATACACATTTAATAAACAATCTGCATATGATATAAAATGACCCCAAATGATCCCACAAGAGTTACACAAGAAAAACACACCATTTCAAGAAAAAATGTGACTTTAAAATTAAACGCTTAACCAATTACCTAAAAAAAGATTTCTCACCACACACAACATATACGGAAGATAATAAATAAGTAAATCAAGAAATATAACTCATCAAGAAATTTTTTCACATGGAACCGCCAACCATTTGTGTTAAAACCCCAAAAATAATTGTGCAAAACTTCAACCACACCACCGACAAACCACAAGGGAATGAAAATGAACCCTAATATAAGAATATTAGAAACTCGAAAATAAATTATAGATTTGAAACCCTAGTTTATGGACATTTGAAACAACAAGAAAGAGGGAAGAAACCCTAAAGAGAATGGAAGAAACAAGAGAGGGTTTCAATTACTAGAATAACAATGAGGAAATTGTCACAAAAACACCAATAGTTGAATATCCAAGTAGAAAAACATGAAAGGGACGTTTGAATAAGGCCGAGGAGGTACAATGGGGACTAAAATGGGAGAAAGAGAGTAAAAAATGAACGAGTTATAAAAGAAACAAATTAGATTTACAAATCTGAAATATTTGTGAAACCTAGAAAAATTTCTCGCTAATCCACGATGATGATGAGATCCATGGAGAGAAAAAGGAACATGGGGGATCCCCTAGGGTTTGTGTGACCAGTTGAGTGGTAGAATGACCTAAAAATTTTAAAAACTGAATGAGATATAAAAAGAATAATATATTTTTTTAAAACTAGAAATGGGATCACGGGTTAGATTAATGCCTGAATAAAACACCCAAATCCACCATTATTATGAGTTAATAAGGGGGACTAATGGACATGGTGGCTTTAATAGGTCAAGTGAGGCCAAGTGGGAAGTGTAATAAGTGAATGTTTTTAAAAAAACGAAGGAATTATAAAAGAAAATGTTTTTTTAAATCCGGATATGGGCTCACGATTTGGCCAAAAATATTGAAGAAACCACACCAATAAACATACCCCAAAAAAGGTTCCACTAGAAATGTCACAAATTAAATTCCATGCCACAAAATCCTTAAACCTTCCCATTAAAAATAAAATGCTAGTTACCAACCATTAATTCTAATACTAATGAATTAGATCAAGAACACCAGAGACACCGAATTTAAACCCAAAACACCCAAAAACCAAGAAAAAATTTTGAAATAAAAGAAGATTAGAAACAAATCATGGAATTTAATATCTGGGTGTGACATGTGGTATATACACTATTAATTTTTATTTATTCTATTTGGTATTACTAATCCCCATTCTATATTTATAGATCTAATGAATAAATTCTATAGAGATTACATTAATCAGTTTCCAGTAGTATTTATTGATTATATTATTATATAATCGTAGAGTAATTAAGAGTATTGATATCCCTTGAGGATTATACTAAAGACCCTTAAGAGTGATATCCTGCATGATAAATTTACGAAGTCTTAATTTTTTCCAAAAAAAGATTCATTTTTGGGTCATATAATCTCAAGTGAGGGTATATAAGTGGATCCATAAAAGATGAAATTTCATGAACATTTTCCCAAACCAACCACAATGACTAAGATACATAGTTTTATTGTTTTGGATGCATATTATTTATGATTTCTGGAAAATTTATCATCTATTTCTAATCCACTCACGAGGTAACTCAAAAGGGAGTCAAGTTCCTTTGGATAAATAAATGTGATGAAAATTTCATGGAACTGATGATAAGGATATTTAGAACACTCATACTTATAGTATACTACAATAGAGAATGGTTTGTGATCGATATTGATAAATTAGTGAAGGTATTAGGATGCGTACTAATGAAACATGATATTTGTGATAGCTTATGAAACATAAAAACTGATGGTTAATGAGAAAAATACCCAACTAATGATTTATCGATAGTTTTGATAAATTTTTATTAAAGATGAAGAGGAATTATCTTTTCAGAAAAATGTGTGAAAAATATACTAATAATAAATGTTTAAATTTTACATTCACTCAGAAATATTTGAATATGAAGTAAAGGAGAGGGTTAGAATTGACTAAAAATATGATTACTCAATACATCACCCCTTGGGAAAGTGAACAAGGTGGATGATGATAAGAGTCAAAGGGGTCATGATACTTTTATCTATAACAAGGATAAAAAAGATATAATATTTTTTGGATTTATAAAGGACAAACCATGAAATATTGAAGGAAGGTGAAAAATGTTATCTTGAACAAATTAGTGTTAAATAATATACACATGTTATGATTAAAGAGATGCATGAAAAATATGTATTACTAAAATAGAAGGTGACAATTTTTTTGAGTTCAACCATGATAATGATTTAATGATAAGGTTTTAGGAACATGTATTTTCCTATCCATATAAGATTCGATGGAGCTATTGGATTAAATTCATAGTTCTTCACTATCTATTTATCATGGATGTTTAAATATTTATAGAGATATGGAAGAGTATTTCTAGTGGGAATATATAAAGAGAGATATTATAGAGTATGTATCTTAGTTCTTGGTATTCCAATAAGCTAATTTTGAGAGATAAAATTCCAAGGGGATGTTAAAACCATTACCCATACAGAATCAAAAATGGGAAAATGTCACCATTTTTTTTTTCAACAGACCCCCCAAAGTATATGATGGTTATAATTATATTGTAATTACAAGAAATCACTTTACAAAGTCATTACACTTCATTCCTATCAAATAATATTTTCTATCATGATCAAATTTACTAAATATACATTAAGTAAGTGGTTATTTTTATAGAGTACCACATATTATTGTATCTAAAATATATTTTTAATGTAACTTGTAAGAACCGAGTTCTTATGTAAGGTAAAAATACTTTATTTCCATCATATATCAGTTTTAATTTTTAAATGTGGCCTAATTTGAATTCCCTATGAGATGATAGAGGTAACAGAGGTTTCCAGGGCCAATTTGAAGACCATAATCCAAGTTTTTTGATAAATTAAGCATGTTACATGGTTGGTTTAAACCATGAAGTGAAGGTCGTATGGTTATGTGAAACCATGTGAGTCTAGATAGCGGGGTCCTATAGGCTGCACAGTTATAATCAAACGGTGTGATTTGGTCTGCACACTCATGCGACTAGGTCTGCAATGTTAACAGTTATTTTTTGCAGAATTTTCACAAGGTCAGTCAATCCATGAGAGGAAACTATGCAGGGTTCCCCTCTTCTATAGTTATCCATGCTCGGTTGGTGCACAATTTGCAAACCGTGCACCTAAACTATGCGGTGCCCAAATTTCAGTGAATTTAAAAAACTACCCTAACTTAATGTCATATTTCTAACCTAATTTGTATATTCTTATTTAAATGGAAAACCATGGATTTTAGAGATCCTTTGAAGCTCTAAACTAGGTTTTGATCCTAACTATCTATTTTATCTCTAATTCAAGCACTACTCCTCTAATTAGATATGTCTCAACGTGTTCTTAATTCCTTTTTAGAAATTACTCCTTCCGGATATTAGATGTGATATTTAGGTGCTATATAATATGCCATATTATTGGGTTCTTCATCTTTTAAACTATTTTATATTGATTAGAGCTGAATTATGAGATTATACTAGAGTATCTATCAACTAAGAACCTAATTTAGGTGGTCTCATTACTTTAATTAAATGTTGAGGTGTTTATATATTCCATTGTTCCACACACCCAATTTACAGGTATTTCCTTAAAATGAAATTGAATCATTGAATTGTTAGGCTTGAAGTATATAATTATAGAGGATTATTAATGGTTTTATAGGATGAATACCATGGAAATGGAACCAACCCTTTGGGAATGGTTATTAATTGAATTAAACCCCAAGGGTGGATCTTGGAAATAAATACCTTTGGATGTTACCATATCACCTTACCTGGAGATGTAATTTGTGGGATCTATTTTAAATCAAATTGATGAATTATTTTATGAAATGAATTTTGAATTGAATTTCAATATTAATTCTGAATTTAATATGTAATTTTTAATGGTAAGGGGTAAATGACCCTGACCATTGGCTGATACTACGTAAATGCTTGAGTAAGCATGAATTGAACTTTTTATTGATATTACCATGTGGGTTAAATTGATTCTATGCCATGTAATAGTTTTTCAAGAAAGATATGATAGTTATAATAATTTTTCCAATGTGATTATTTAATATTTAATCCTTCTAATATTTTTTACATTCCAATAGAAACCCTTGGGGTGAGATTTGAATTGTAGTGTTCTTGGTTTTAACTTTGACATGTTTAAATGAATTGATTAAATGATATTGAGATTAAATTATTATATTCCATGTGGGGTACATGGATTAAAATGAATAATTCAATGTATGGACTCATTGAGGCTTGACTTTTATATGTTGAGTGATACTTAGATTCAAAATTAGGAATGCTAGGGATAGACTCAAGGTCATTTGATCATATATTACATGGGCGATACATGGGCTTCCTAAGTGGACCACCAAGGATGGATTCAACTTGAAGGTATGTTATATCACACTTAGAGAGATACCTATGTTCTTAAGTATTTCCATGAACAAGATCGTATGTTGTTGGTTCATATTACACCTAGAGTAATACTTACATTCCAACTTAGGAATGCTAAGGATGGGCTCAAGTTCTAAATTGATTAAAGAATGAAATGATTTATATTATATGCCATCCAAGACAAAAAAATATTATATTAGGTCTTGAATTAGACTTTACAGATGGGAAATTTTTGAATCCTTGGATACATGTGCTTAAGGCTGATGCTGGGATCTATGCTAGGTCCCAAGACATGATGATTAAATGAACTATTAGTTAAATGAGCATATTGTAATTCAAATAGTTCTTACTATTAAATCAATGAAATAGATATTAAATAAAATTGATTAAATGAATTGGTTATAAAATGAGAACTTGGTTTTATAGGATGTTTAATTTTGAGTATATCCTTTACACATTATATTGCTATCAACACACTATGAATTTTATATATTCACTGACTAATTGGCACCAGAACTTAGGTGATTTCTTACTGGGTTTATATCTCAAAACCTTTTTGGTCCACCTTTTTGGTACCAAAATTGATTTTATGATTGCATGTATTGATAAGGGAATGTGCCCTATGATAGCTTCTTGAGTGCTTCTTTGGACTATAGGAGCATGGGACCGAGCTGAGGCTCGTGATTCTATATGTATTTTTTTGGCCTTCTTAATTTTGTTTCATAGATTCTAAATCGAATATGCATACCTATTTAGTATTTTTTTGTAGATATATATGACATGTATCATCATCATCTTTCTATATGTGATTCCTTTGTTATTATTACCTATTCTTACTATTTTTTATTACTACTTTCACTATTCATCTATTATTTTATTTCCACTCTATTACACTTTGGTGATGAGGAAATAGTCTCCCCACTCACACACATTGGACCTCACTACTATTTTGAAGCCTCTGGTATTTTGGGATATGCGCTTGAGGCTATGAGGCCGACAAAAATCATGGGACATTTCAGGGGCATCTAGGTATAAGATATTAAAAGTGGTCTCATAACATTGTTTTTTGTTTTCTTTAATATTTTGAGACAATAGAAAAACAGATAGGAAGGAAATGAGATTTGGTAATGAGTTGTGCCTAGGTGTAGCTAACCCTAACATAGAAAGAAGAAAGATTTCCATGAATAAAATTAACATTTTATGGATTTTGACTAATATAGTTGATTTGATTCCACAGTTGGGTGAAACACATATATTTTGATGTTATTATTGATATGAATATGGTTCTATTTTTTTGGAACCCATTGAGATGAGGGTATTCCATCTCATGCATCAAATAAGAACCTGTTATATTTCATAATTCATGCATTATTCCATTCCATTTGCGATGAATTTCTTGTTTCATGCTATAGTGACAGGTGTTTTGTTATATATATTCTTGCTTCTACGATTTGTATTAAAGAATGTGCTATGGTGTGAAATAGGTGGACACCATACTTTGGTTTCGGAGTATTATGGGCCCTCTTGGAATGAAATTTGGAAGACCATTGACTCAAAAATTAAAGTGCTTTGTGATAAATGTGAAATTAGTATGGGTTCAAATGAAAATTAATAAATGGGAATGGAATGGAAACTGAAATTACTTAATGAAGAGAACATGACCCAAACCCGACCTTAGTCATGTGTAGTAGGTTGCATCTTATTCTTATCTATCATATGTTTGACACCCATACCTGACTCATGTAACAGTTATAGGGGTGTGTTATTATATATGAATGATTGTACCTATCTTATTTCTATATATGTGATTTTGAGCTATAGAATTTGATAAAAATATTTATCTAATGCATGTGTTTGAAATTGTAGATTCATACCACCATGGTGACCATCATTCATATTCTAGGAGGGTGGATAAAACCACACTCTAGAGGTGGTGGGCGATGAGATACCAGTGGATCCTCCAGTACTACCAGCTATAGCACCCATTATTGTACCGGACATAATTACTACGGAATAATTCCTTGAGGTCTTTATGTGGATCATAAAAACCATTTAGTGAGCACCATGACTTGACCAAAATAAGGAAGATATGACAGAATAGTTCCATCAGTGGCATCCACCCATATTTTATGGGGATGGAGGACCACAAAATGTCTATTCATGGCTACATACCACACTATCTATCTTTGAGCATCTAGAGATGACTCTATGAGGAGGGTAAATCTCAATACATATATTTTGTGTGATTCCTCCAAGAGACGGTATGATTTTATCACTCATATGGACATTCATCAGGATATTTATTGGAGTTATTTTCCTATGTCTTTCTATGGATTCTTTTCTCCCGAGATGATGAGGGATGATAGAGCCTGTGAGCTATTTTACCTAGAGTAGGAAAAACTACCAATTATGGATTACTCATCCCATTTTAATTATCTATATCTATTTTCAACTATTCTAATGGGTGATGGGTTATTTAAAGCTAGGTTAATCAGGGATGGTCTCAATTATTAAATCATATCATATGTGAATGTATTCTAGCTAGCTACTATTTATGGAGTAGTGAATCATGCACTTATTACAGAGCATAACCTATGAGAGGTTGGAGGTGCATTCCAGGGTGATTTGACATCTAGATCTAGTACCGCATCAACCTATAGTAGGAAGAATCATATGAAGATTTCAAGTAGTTATATTTGAATTAAATCACATACTCAGGTATCCAATTGAGTTTCTACGTGTAAGGTAGGAGAGGAAATACGAGGCCACATTGTATGAGGGACCCAATTGAGTGAAAATACTTCAATAATATGGGCCATCTATGCTGCTTCTGGATTAAATTTCCACAATAATCTAGTAAGATTGGGTCTAAACTGACACCCTATTCATGAGTGGGGTTAATAGATTCTCATCAGGTAGGGGGAAAGAGTATAGCTGGCCGATCAGGATGAGGTGGTGGTTGTGGCCATGGCAGTCAGACCCCAATTTTATAGCAACAGAACGGTGGATCTCCTCAGGGTAGCCAGGAAAAATCATAGGGTCATAGTTTAGGATAGATATAATCAGAGCAATAGACCCTTTAGAAGAATGATCCAAAATCTTTTAATATTATAGGCACTATTCTAGTAGCTTGTAATTTAGCTTATACACATTTTGATATAGGGTAATCTCATAGCTTTATATCTGTTCCAATTGTAGAGAGATTAGGTAAAATTCTTCACATTTATGATGGGTTTATGATGCTTGGAACTCTGTTTAGGATTAGAATGGATGATGTACATCAGTGTAGGGAGTACCCCTTGAGATTGGAGAGTTTCACTTCATATGAGACCTCTTTTTCCTCATAATGAAAAGTTTTGACATCATTCTATGGTTGGATTGATTGGTTCCCTTTTATGATATCATTGATTTCCATCAGTAAAGGGTGACCCTCACTTCACGAGAGGGTTGAAAGTTTATTCACAAGGGTGAATGGGATGTCCAATAAATTTGAGATGGACCCAAGCATCATGGGATGGGTGGGATGATAGCCTATATTTTGAGTTTATATTGGGATTATTATGAAACAAATCAGGAATATTTCTCTCCACTGGTTGATCATTTCATAGAGATTTTCCTAGATGAATTTTCAGGATTAACTCCATTGAGATAGGGAGAATTTCCTATTGATCTAGGGATAAGAGCTGCATCAATATCTATTCTTTCTTATAGGATGGATACCACTAAGATAAAAGAGCTCAAGTGAGGGATAAATGATTTATATGAAAAGGGTTTTATCCATCTCAGTACTTATTCATGGGGTTTGTCGGTCCTTTTTTTAGATAAAGTGGATGAAACTCTCATTCTATTTGTGGAATACCAGAAATTCAACTAGCTGATGGTTATGAATTGGTATCTTATACCATAGATAAATTATCTAATCGACTAGCTTCGAGGAGCTTGGTTCATCTCAACAATTGATTTTAGATCTTGTTATCATTAGGTTTATTTTAGACTATTAGACACACCTCACACAAAATTTTGTAGCAGTTATGGTCTATATGTGTATTTTGTTATGCCATTTGGCCTCATGAATGCACCATTAATCTTTATGGAAATGTTGAGTCTAGTGTTCCATCGTTATATTTATATTTTTGTGGGTATTTTCCCTGATAATATCTTGGTGTATTCTCACAATGAATATGACCAAAAAAATGTATTAATATCATATTAAATACACTGAGAGATCATCAATTATATGATAATCTCACAAAGTTCCACTTTAGGATAGATTGGATTCAATTTATGGGTCACAAAATTCCAAGATTGGTGTATTAGATAACCAAGAGAGGGTGAGAGATATAGTTTCATGGGAGAGGCCTTATAATTTCTCTTAGGTACAAAGTTTCTTGGAGCTATCTGGATACTAAAAGAATTTCATATAAGGAATCTCATTCTTAGTAGAACTGTCGAAAATATTTAATAAGAAGGGTGTAATGTTTTTTGGTCATATTCTTTTGAGATGGCCTTTAAGGAGTTAAAGGGGAGGTTGAATGTAGTACTAAAACTGATTTTAAAAGAGTCGGGAAGGACTTAAATTGTCTATTGTGATGCATCAGGTATTGGTCTAGGAGCAATTCAAATTCATGGAGATAGGCTCAAAGAATATGGGTCTCAATATTTGAATCCACGTGATAGGAATTACCTAAAATATGATATCGATTTAGCTACATTTGTTCACACATTGTGCTATTGGATATATTAATTACTAGGAGAGAATTTTGTGTTGGACATAGACCATGAAATACTCAAGTAAATATTTAAATAGAATTATATGAATATTAGGTAGTGAAGATGGGTTGAGTAACTACAGTATTTTGAATTTGATCTTTCCTATACACATAAAAAATTCAATGCAGTGGTCGATGTGTTGAGCAGGAGGAATCAGATACAGGCAGTGCAACAGGCCAGTAGTGAGTGGTAACTTATGGATTTGTTCTCTAATATGTACTTATAGGTGCATGAATTCCAGAATAAGACCTTTATATAATCCTTAAATGTTACATCTACCCTTCTAGATTGAATGAGGATGAGGCATCAATTAGATTCCAAGGGCCTAGTCCAATGGGAGAATATGGAAGGTGTGGTTCCTCTTCATAGTTGGACAATATGTGAAGATGAAGTTATCTATATAAATGGTCATGTTTGTGTTTCAAAATAAATTCATGAGGAGATGATGCCATATTTTCATGCTTAATCTTAGGTATTTCACCCGGGGGACCCCAAGATGTATCCAGATTTAGATCACCATTACTGGTGGTCAGGTATGAAAAGAGATGTGTCTTGTTTAGTCTTAACATCTTCCACCTATCAATATGTGAATGTGGAACACCGATGACAAGATGAGATTTTATATTAGCTTCCCATTCCTAAGTGGAAATGGAATGAAATCATGATGGATTTCATGATAGGGTTTCTGAGGTTTCCTTAAGGTAATTATACTGAATGGGATTTTGTTGAGAGGCTGACGAAGGTTGCACATTTCTTACCAATCAAGGAAACATTTAGTGTTGATGAACTTAAAAGGTTGTATACATGTGAGATAGTATGACTACATAAGGTGATGCAAACTATCATTTTTGATATGGATGATCATTTTACGTCATGGTTTTCCAAAGGGATGTAGAGGGCATTAGGTACACATTTTTCTATGCACAAACTACCACCCTTAGACCGATTACCATTCATAGAAAACGATTTAGCTGCTTGAGGAAATTATTTAGGCACATGTACTGGATTTCATGGGATCTTGGGAGAGGCATATACAACTCATTGAATTCACATAAAAAATATATTTTAGGATACTATTCAGATGGTGCCTTATGAGGATTTGTATAGTAGCCATTCCAATCACCCATATATTGGTTAGAGGCTAGAGAGGCAGCTATTCTTGGACCTTGTCAAGTTCAGGAGACTAAAAATTAGGTTCAGTTAATTTAGTAGTGGATGGGTAATGTGAAGTCTTTTTAGATATTATACGCCGATTGTCGTAGATGATATCTAGAGTTCACGGTTTGGAACTAGTTTTATTATGCATTTCACCACAGTTGGGACACAAGAGAATCAAGATACAATGTAATATTTCAACATGATACATCATACCATTCGAGATTATGGAGAGAGTCAGGTTGTTAGAATATCAGTTTCAGTTACCTTAGATATACTAGGCCATGAACAACATATTCCAGGTTTCTCAGCTATAAATTTACTATTTATACCTGTCTCAAGCCTGACAGCACGAGGAGTTTGAGTTATAGGTAGATGAATACTTTTAAGAGCATCCTATATGTGTTGTGGATCATATCAAAAAGGATCATTGAGACCAGTAAGTTCCCATAGTACATATTCTATATAAGAATTATTGTGCACAAGATGAGACTTGGGAGCGGGAGGATGATGTATGATCATAGTGGTATAATTTTTTCTCAAACATTCTTGATCACCTTGGAGAAGGGAATTGTAACACCACAAGCTTCCACAGTACGTTTCCCTTTTAATAATACAACAGCTTGTGTTGTACGCAATTTCGAAGTCAAACACACCACAACCAATAAAACTATCCATTATGAATATTAATACCCACTTTTTGAAATTTTATAAATTTTATCTTTCAAATGGACTCCATTTTTGGATTTAGAATATCTAAATTAGCATAGGGTGAATTTTCAGTATTTTTCTGAAAATATTCAATTTTTGATGAATAGTGAAAAACACGGAGTTATTGTTTAAAACCAACTTTTTATTTTAATAATTATTTATTTTATTTAAATTTATTTTAGGTCAAAATAGATAAATAATACTAATATATGTTCAATGTAATTCATTGGAGTCATTTTATAATAAGTTTAGATATATAAAAATTTTATTGAACCGCCTTTTACCCACCTTCTAGGAGAATTTGCAAATTTGTATAAAATTTAATTTTACTGCTTATGTGAATTGAATTTAAAAAATCCAAGAGGAATGGTTAATATCAGTAAGTAAAATTTTGTTCAATAAGATAAAAATAATTTTTGGTGAATAGTAACTTTTGACTTATTTCCCACAGTTAAAAGTAAATAGGGAAATTAAGGGTAAAAATTATATCATAATTACCTTAACACATGTCCTAATTCTATGGGATAAGTATAATTCGACCAAAAACAACCATAAGAAAAAAATACGATCCTCCTTTTTCCACCTGAATTAGATTAGGATATTTATTATTATTTTATTTAAAGAAGAGTTAAAAGAGTTAAATTCAAAGTTTAATAAATTAACCATTTTTCATAGAGGGTTACACACAATATAAATTCAACTATAAATATAAATTAGAAATATAAAATTATTTCCTACGTAATGGGATTTTATTTATAATTTTTAGACATTAAATAATTTAATTTATTAATGACACAATGATGATGTAGTTTTTAACTTATTAATGAAATATTAAAATAATTGATATTATAAATATCCAAATAAATGTAAATTGAGAATTATGATGAATTAAACTAATTTTATAGGTTAATACGACATGTTAGGGTTGGTTAAATAAATTTTATTCTAAGTGATAAAGTATTTATGGCTTTCAAAAAAATGAAATACTAAATAGTGAAAAAATTGACATAATTGAGTTTTTAAAACAAATAATATCTTATTAATTGATATAATATTCCTAGAAATCAATGGTTTTACAAGAGGACTTATATAAGGTTATAAATATTAATAATGAACCACATGGGGTTTTCTTGTATTTTTATAGTAAGTTTATTAAACATATAATATAAAAATACATAGAGACACGGAAAATGAAAAAATATTTAACTAAGAGTTAAATCTAAAAGACATGGTTAATATGACGAACTAAACTTGTCTAAAACCTATTTTTTGAGAGGTGTTCGAACCATACCCACCCTATCCTCTAAATAATTCATTTTTGAGCCATTAGAAACCAAAAATGGTTTTATTATAAAATAATATTTCATGCTTTTCCAAAAGTGACCCTCACCTCTATTATAAAAGGGCACTTCCATCTCTCTTAATTTCAGACCTCCAAAGCATTTTGGCTCGGCAAAACCCTGCCCAAATATCCTACCAACTTTCCTCCATTCATCCTATAGGCCTTCCTTTGTTCAGATAGCCAACCTAAGGATCCATTTTGATCAAATCAAAAGGAAGAACTCGAAGAAGTGGTAAATATTTCGTCACCTCTTTCAAGTTATTTTCTCTTTCCACTTCCACTTTCTTTGTTGTTTACATTTTAAAATAATATCTCAAATATATTATATATACTGTGATGTTATTATAAAAATGGTACAACCATATTCATTATTCTATCCATCATATGAATGAAAAAGTCACCATACACGCATAAGTACAGCTTACCGTCTCCACACAGTGGTGTAGTTTTTTATTAAAACACTTAATTATTTGGATGGATATAATAATGAGTATAACTGATGTAAATAATAAATATAACATGTTAATGATTCTGTATATATGATATGCCATCCAATTACACACAATTTCACCATCAATATAATGATATTGTCGCTCGTGCGTACGTATAGATTATCGTCTCCAAGAACGCAATGAGATTCATTCCCCATTGTAATCATTCAAAAATAATTTTCATTTTATGATTAAAAATAAGGTTTAATAAATTTATATAATTATATATGTGAAAAAATACATCATATCAATAACAATAATGGCTTACGTAACCGAGCACATAAAGGAAAAAAGATCAGTTAACACCCGAAACGATGATACTACAAAAATATTATGAACAAAGCAATATTAAAAAATCATATATTATATCATATTTAATTATATGGTTCTTGTATAATTTAATAAAAATTATTTAACAATTATACGTGAGGCTAAATTACCCTCGACCAAGGAAAAGTACAAGGTAAGTGTTAATTTCACAATCTCTTTGTTATCCGAGGTTGTTTTTACGTAAGTATAAACTGGGACCTCTTTATCATCCACATCCGTGTTTACTTAAAAATGTATTTCAAAACATTTTTACTATTTACTAGACAATGGGTTAAAGTATATTATAACCTTATTTGATATTATATTTTTTTAAAGGAATCTTTCCGTCGTTTCCCAAACAAGGTACTTTATGACCTTTTTGACAAAATTAAGGTAGGAGTTTCTTTTTTTTAACTTATACGGAGGGTGTGGATATTTTCCACAGTTATAACATCATCGAAGATTCCCATAAAATATTATAAGAATATTTTCATAATAAATTTTTTCTTTTATAATTATATAATTTTTAAATGATTTCAAAATAGGAAGAGATATTTCTCTAAAAAGGTTTTGATTTCATCTATGTCAACATCTTTTGATGGATTTTAAGATTCTTTGAAGTTGATTTGTTATGATACAAAACAACCATATTTTGTTGAAGGTTTTGTGATATTTTTGACTATGGATGTGTTATTCTTACACCGTTAATGGTTTATGAATTAAGTATTTACATTTTATATTCTAGTTTTAATACGAATGTTTAAGTTATGTTTAAACATTTTCATATGAGGAATGCGTTGGACTTAGTAATTGATGGGTGGAGCTTGATATAGCTCCTCAATGCATCGGTAGGTCTCATGATACAAACAAGTGTCTTGGCATAAGGTCTTGACAAAATCTGATTTTTAGTCTTGGCACAAGGCCTTGACTATGTGGTTCTGAAGTCTAGAATTATGCATTTCATCATGATGAAAGCGGATACTGATATTGAATGGGATTATTTGACTAGTATAATATAAATGTGAATATGTAAATGAAATTATTTTATTTTATAATTTCCATATTATTCTTATCTTTATGTTTAAAAGGCTTTTGTTTTATTCTTATACATTTCCATAAATATTTATGCTTATTTATGAAAGTTTATGCTATATTGTTATCTTTACAGAGCATCTGAGCTCACCCCTTTCCAGGTTTTATTTTTCCCAGGATTTGAAGAAGTATTTTATGGTTGACCTACAGAGCTAGAATCAGGATTAAAGTGTGTTTAAAATGTGAAAAAAATTGTTGATGTTTTTATTTCATGATGTAATATAAAATATGTGAATGTATCTAATACTTCCAATGCTACTAAATTGATCCGTCTTTTGGGACATGATTCCTTATATCATGCCAATGTTATGTAATAATGCACCGACTCTGGGTAACTGGGGTTGGGGCATTATAGTTGGTATCCTAGGAAGTTTAGTACAAACCTTGGAAACTAGATTTAGAAAAAATCTGATTAGATAACACTACCCTAAGATAGTCTTTGAGGATTAGTATAGAAGTTCTTTCTTGAATTTTTGTACCGTCGACATTTTTTGAGTTTTCCAAGAAATACATCCTTTTCTTCATACGAACATGTAGATGCGGCTCTGAAATAGATGTACCTAGCGGTAAAACACAAAAACACTGCTTTGATCTAGACTCGAATGGGAAATGGTGAACGAAAATGGGCCTTGCTGCACTCTTGGTTACGACACTCCCAGGTGATATGCATAGGATAATTCACATTTTCATTACAAACCATTATGAAGGATTTATGAGTATATATATACTCAGAGAAAATATTTTTGTGATTATCGATTATATCCATAAACCGTTCAATTCATGTTAAGTGTTTTACACGTTTGGAATTATGTATTGCAGTTCATAATCTAATCTACAGTATTCCATTATTTAGAAATAGCGCCTAGTGGAAGGAATGGAAACTGTATCAATGCACATAATCCATGTAGGGATTTCCCTCATACTAAAGATAATTATAGTGGAGCTAGTGAAGAAACTAGTGATGATCAGCTTATCACCGTACTAGGACAACTCACTCAAGTTATGAATAATAACCTTACTCATATGGAGCACCCTGACCCACAACACAGAGGATCAATGTTAGACTGATTCGTGAGGAAATAAACACAAACATTCAATAAGATTACAAATCCATTAGTAGAAGAACAATGTAAAAGTTCCTTAGAGAAAATATTTCATGCTTTGGGGAGTAGCGAAAGGGAAAAAGTTGTCTTGGCAGTTTATCGCCCCATGGGAGATGCAGATCAATGGTGGTCATTGATTCAAAACACAAATGAAGATGGAGAAGTTTCAAATATGAAATATAGGGAGTTTAAAGTGATTTAATTAGAAAAATAATTTCCTTGTGACCATTGAGCGGATATGGAATGACAATTTTTGAGTCTGGGACCAAATTAGGATGAGAATGCCGCAAAATATGAGGCTAACTTTACAAGGTTATCAAGGCATGCTGCATATTATATACGTAACCCAAGGAGTAAGATTGATCAATTATTTTATGGGTTAAAACCATTTCTCTAGTGAGCATTAGTCTTACAATCCTTCTTATCATACGAAGATATTGTCTCATGTGCTATCGAGATAGAAAAATATTTCTCTAAGTCTTATGACTTTAAAGAAAAGAAGAAAAAGAAGAGATCTACTGAACACTCTGGAAATGGAAATAAGGGGAACAAGGGAATGTTTTAATATCCATCCTATGGTAAATGTGGGAAGAAATACCTTGGTACTTGGCTAAAGTGAATGGTATTCTGTTACAAGTGTGGTGAAAAAGTCCACCAAGCTCGTGATTGAAAGGGGAAGAAAGATACTATCAATGTTGAATGCTACAATTGTAGAGAAAAAGGGAATTATTTAAAAGAATGTCCAAAGAGCCAAGAAAACTTACCCCATAAAATGCCAAGGGAGTAAGGCCAAGATTATGCGATCAATCATGTTGAGGTTGAAGCTAAAAAAGACATGGTGGAAGGTAATTTTATGGTTTCCTCAAGTTTATAAAATTCTTTATTTAATTGTGGATCATTTCATTGTTTCATATCTTCTGAGTATGAAAAGAAAATTAGATATTTTCAATTTAACTTAACAAGGGAGTTGTCAGTCAAAACACTTAAGAGAAGTATCATCGCAATAAATTTTTTTGAATCAGTTCCCATTAAGGCACATAATTTTTCTTTTTCTGCTGATCTCATTATCATACCAATTATGGAATTTGATATAATTATAGGAATGTATTGGCTTTCATACCATGATGGGAAAATTTATTGTAAGTAGAATTAGGTTACAATTTTCGATGATGATAAGGAGTACCTTATCTTTAGAGAAGAAATTCCACCACCTGATTCTTATCTAGATCCGACCCAGTAGCTCTACTAAATTCAATTATTTGGGAATAAGAGAATGAAATAACTATGGGTGAGGAAAAGAATGTTCGAATAGAGGACATACCTATTGTGAAAGAACATATTGATGTGTTTTAAGAGGATTTACCTGGACATCCTCCAGAATGAGAAATTGAGTTTTCCATTGACTTAATTCCTTGTTCAAGGACCATATAAAAGACCCCTTATAGAATGGAAATTGTGAAATTAGTGGAACAAAAGGAAAAAATATAGGAATTGAGTAATAAGGGGTTTATTTTCCCTAGTGCTTCTCCATGGGGAGCCCCTATCCTTTTTGTTAAGAAGAAAGATGGATCTATGAGGTTGTGCATTGTCTACTGGGATATCAATGTAATAACAATAATGAAAAAGTATCCCCTACCTTGAATTGATGATTTATTTGACCAAATTCATGGAGCTCAATATTTTTCAAAAATTGACCTACGGTCAGGATATCATTAGTTGTGTGTGAATAAGGAAGACATTTCAAAAATAGCATTTCGATCCAGGTACAAGCAGTACGAGTTTAGAGTAATGCCTTTTGGATTGAGTAATTCACCCTCTGTTTTCATGGATCTAATGAACATGGTTTTCAAGGATGATCTTGATGAATTTGTAGTGGTATTTATTGATGATATCTTGGTATACTCCAAAAGCTACTAAGATCATGAAAATCACCTGCACATTATTCTAAGGACTCTTAGAAGAAATGAATTGTAAGGGATGTTTAGAAAATGTGAATTCTAGCATCAAGAAATTTCTTTTCTTGGCTATATTGTCTCTATGGATGGAATCTATGTTGATCCTTCTAGGATAAAGGCTATCCAAGAATGGCCATCACCAACGACTATAACTGAGGGATGCGTTTTTATTGGTTTAGAAGGTTATTATCGGCGTTTTGTCCATAATTTTTCCCTATTTCCAAACCCATTAACCAAGCTCACATGTAAAGGGGTTAATTTTTTTGGACAAAAGAGTGTGAAAAATGTTTTGAAGAACTGAAGAGAAGATTATTCAACACTCCTATCTTGAATCTACCATCATGGAACGATGATTTTGTTATTTATAATGATGATTCAAAGAAAGTACTTGGTTGTGTCCTTATGCAGAATGAAAGAGATATTTCCTATGCACAACGACAACCAAAAACTCATTAGAAAAACTATCCCACTCATGATCTTGAGTTAGCAGCTATAATATTTTCTTTGATGATATGAAGACACTATATCTATGGAGAAAAATGTGAGATTTATACTAATCACAAGATTTGAAGTATATTTTCTCATAAAAAGAACTCACTATGAGGAAAAGGAGATGGATTTAACTACTCAAGGATTGCGATTGCACTATACACTACCTCCCAGGGAAGGGAAATAAGGTGGAAGATGCTTTCAGTAGAAAGGATCATGGAGTTTTGAATAAGATGAGAGTTGAAAGGGATCCTATTTTCATGGATCTAGTAAACATGGATATAGGAATAAACATAGAATTTGAAACATCAACAATCGTTCAAATGGTTGCCAAAACATCTTTACTATAAAGGATAAAGAGTTCTCAGACTATTGATGAGAAGTTCTAAAAGAAAATTAAAGCTGTGAACAATGGGGTATTCATCGACTTCATATATGAATATGGGATTTGAAATTTGGGAAGAGACTTTGAGTTCCTGATATAACTAATCTGAAAAAGGAAATTTGGATTATGCTCATAGCTCCAATTTCTCTATACACCATGGGAGCACAAAGATGTATAGATATTTGAAGAAACATTTTTGGTGGGATAAAATGAAGATGGAGATAACTGATTTTTTTCAAGATGTATGGTTTATCAAAAAGTGAAAGCTGGAAGGAAACAACCTGGAGGAATCATGCAACCTCTTCCCATACCCGAGTGGAAAGGAATAATATTACGATGGACTTTTTCTTGGGGCTACCAAAAACTCCTAGAAGGAAAGGTGCAATATGGGTCATTGTTGATCTTCTAACCAAGTCAACACATTTTCTTGCTATAAAAGAATATTTACCACTTGAACATTTAGAAAAACTATATATTAATGAAGTTTTAAGACTTCATGGAGTACCCATATTGATTGTTTATGATCGTGATCCCCATTTTACATCACAATTCTGGAAAAGATTTTAGAATTCCCTAGATACTGAACTTCGTTAGAGCACTCCCTACCACCCTCAAACTGATGGAAAATCAGAATGGACTATTCAAGCCTTATATGACATGTTGAGATCTTACTCACTTGACTTTCAAGGTATGTGGGATAAATATTTACCTCTGGTATAATTTTCTTATAACAATATCTTCTATTAAAGTATTCATATGGCACCATATGAAGCGTTAACTGGAAAGAGATGTCACACACCAACCTATTGGGATGATGTTGGTGAAAGAAAACTCATAGGCCCATAACTTGTTGAGGAAACAATGGAAAAAGTAAAGATTATCCAAACCCATATCAAAGCAGCCCAATGTAGGGAAAATAACTATGCTGATAACCAAAGGACAGATTTGGAATTTCAAGTTGGAGACCATATTTTCATAAAGGTTTCTCCATGGAAGGGTGTTATACGTTTCGGTAAGAAGGGAAAATTGTGTCCCAGGTACATAGGACCTTTCAAAATTATGGAAAAAATTGGAGCTGCCTCTTACCATTTCGCAATGCCACCAAGTCTCTCCAAAGTTCACGATGTGTTCCACATATAACTGTTGAGAAAATACATGCTTGACCTAATGCATGTACTCACCTATTAATAAATTGAACTAGAACCTAATCTGCCTTATTGTGAAGAGCCTTCCAATATTCACGATATAAGAGAACAAGTACTGAGAAACTGAACGACTCGTCTGGTAAATGTTCTATAGGGAAACGATAAGATGGAAGAGGCAACAGGGGCACTCGAGAAAATTATGATGAAGAACCACCCAAATATTTTTATGTAGTAATATTCAAGAAATTTCGAGGATAAAATTATTTTATATAGGGGAGAATGTAACAGCCCAATCTTCCATGGTATGTTTCCCTTCGAATAATACAATAGCTTATGTTGTATGCAATTTCGACTTCAAACACACCACAACCAATCAAACTAGCCATTATGAACAGTAATAACCACTTTTTGAAATTTTATAAATTTTATCTTTCAAATAAACTTCATTTTTGGACTTGGAATATCGAAATTATCTTATGGAGAATATTTGGTATTTTTCTGAAAACATTCAATTTCTGACGAATAGTGAAAAACACTGAGTTATTGTTTAAAACTAACTTTTTTATTTAAATAATTATTTATTTTATTTAAATTTATTTTAGGTCAAAACAGATATATAATACCTATATAAGCTCAATGTAATTCATTGGATTCATTTCATAATAATTTGAGATATATAAAAATTTTATTGATTTTTTTTGTCTTTTACCCACCTGTTAGGAGCATTTGCAAATTTTCTTAAAACATAATTTTACCTCTTATTTGAGTTAAATTTCAAAAATCCGAGAGACACGGTTAATATTAGTATGTAAAATGTGGTTCAATAAGATGAAAATAATTTTTTGGTGAATAGTAACATTTGACTTTTATTTACCACGATTAAAAGAAAATAGGGTAATTAAGGGTAAAAATGATATCATAATTACCCTAAAACATGTCCTAATTCTATTGGATAAGTATAATTTGACCAAAAAAAACCTTAGGAGGAAAATATTATCCTTTTGGGTCCACTTGGATTAAATTTGGACATTTATTATTATTTTATTTAAAAAATAGTTAAATGTGTTAAATTCAACGTTTAATACCTAATCGACTTTTAATATAGGGTTACACACAATATAAATTAGACTATAAATATTCATTAAAAATATAAAAAGATTTCATACATAATGGAATTTTATTTATAATTTTTAGACTTTAAATAAGTTAATTTATTTAGGACACAATGATGATGCAATAATTACCTTATTAATGAAATATTAAAATAATTGATATTATAAAAATCCAAATAAATGTAAATTGAGACCTCTGATAAATGAAACTAATTTAATTTTTTAATATGACATTTTAGGGTTGGTTAAATAAATTTATTCTATGTTATAAATTTTTTAAGTCTTTCAAAAAAATAAAATACTAAATAGTGTCAAAATTGACATGATTGACTTTTTAAAACAAATACTATATTATTAATTGATAGAATATTCATAAAAATATAAGGATCGGCCAATAGACTTAGATAAGGTTATATATATTAATAATGAACCACATGGGGTTTACATGGCTTGTAATAGTATGTTTATTAACCATATAATATAAAAATACGAAGACACATGGTAAATGACAAACCATTTAACTAAGAGTTAAATCTAGCAAATAAAGTTAATATGATGACCTAAACCTATCTAAAACCTATTGGTGGAGATTTTTTGACCCATACCCACATTAACCTCTAAATAATTCATTTGGGAGCCATTAGAAACCCAAAATGATTTTATTATAAAATAATATTTCAAGATTTTCCTAAAGTCACCCTCACCTCTCTTATAAAATGGAACTTCCACTGTTCTTAATTTCACACCTCCAAATCCTTTTGGATCGTCCAACCCCTACCCAGATATCCTCCAAACATTCCAACATTCATCCTAGAGTCCTTATTTTGGTCATAAATCCAACATAAGGATCCCTTTTGATCAAATCAAAATAAAGAATACAAAGAAGAGGTAAATATTTCATCACCTATTTCAATTTATTTTCTTATTCCAATTCCTATTTCATTTTTGTTTCCATTATAAAATAATAACTCTAGTATCTTATATATAATTTGATGTTATTATAAAAAGGTACAACCATATTCATTATTCTATCCATCATATGATTGACAAAGTCACCATACGTGCGTACGTATGGCTTACCGTCTCCACGTCGTGGCGTAGTTTTTTATTTAGACACTTCATTATTTGGATGTTTCTACAAATGAGTATAACCTATGTAAATAATAAACATAACTTTTTAATGATTCTGTATAGATGATGTACCATCAAATTACATATGATTTCACCATCAATATAATGATATTGTCGCACGTGCGTACGTACGAATTACCGTCTCCATGAATGCGATGAGATTCATTCCCCATCATAATCATTCAAGAATAATTTTCATTTTATGATTAAAAATAATTTTTAAGAACTTAATATCATTATGTATATGAATAAAATACATACTATCCATAACAAACATTCCTTACATAGCCGAGCATATAAAAGAAAACAGATCAGTTAACACCCAAAATGATGAAACTACTAAAATATTATGAACAAAGCATTATTAGAAGATCATATAAGATATAATATTTTATTATAAGGTTGTTGTATAATTTAATAACAATTATTTAACTATTATACATGAGGTTAACATACCCTCAACCTAGGAAAAGTACAAGGTAAGGGTTAATTTTACAATCTTTGGTTTATCCGAGGTTGTTTTTACGTAAGTATCAACTGGGACCTCTTTATCATCCACATCTATGTTTTCTTAAAAATGTATTTCAATGTATTTTTACTATCTAATAGACAATTGGTTAAATTAATTTATACCCTTATATGACTTTATATTTTTTGAAAAAAAACATTCTGTTATTTTACAAACAAGGTACTTTATGACATTTTAGACAAAATTATTGTAAGAATGACTTTTTTTAAACTTATATCGCGGGTGTGGATATTTTATGGTATTATAAAATCATCAAAGCTTCCCATATTAGATTATAATAATATTTTCCAAATAAATGTTTTCTTTTATAATTATACATCTTTTAAATTATTTCAAAATAGAAAGAGATATTTCTCTAAAAAGGTTTTGATTTCATCTATGTCAACATCCTTTAATGGATTTTACGCTTATTTGAAGGTGATTTATTATGACACCGAACTTCCATATTGTATTGAAGGTTTTGTGATATTTTTGATTGTGGATGTGTTAATTTTACACCATTCATGGTTTATGAATAATGTTCTGACATTTCGTATGCTAGTTTTAATACGAATGTTTATGTTATGTTTAATCCTTTTCATATGAGGGGTGAATTAGACTTAGTAAGTGATAGGTGGAGCCCTCTACAGCTCCTCAATGCATCGGTAGGTCTCATGAGATAAACTAGTGTCTTAGAATGAGGCCTTGAAAAAATATTATTTGTAGTCTTGGCCCAACGCCTTGACTATGTGGTTATGAAGTCTGGCATTATGAATTCCATCATTATGAAAGTGTCTATTGATATTGAATGTGATTATTTGAATAGTAGAATATTCATGTGAATAAGTAAATGGAATTATTTGATTTTATATTTTCCATATTATGCTGAAGTTTAAGTTTAAAAGGATTTTTTTAGTCTTATACATTTCCTTAAATGCTTATGCTTATTTATGAAAGTTTCCTCTATATTGTTATCCTTACTGTGCATCTGAGCTCACCCATTTCTATGTTTTATTTTTTCCTGGATGTGTTGAAATATTTTTCGATTGACCTCCAGGGATAAGCTCTCGATATAAGTGTGTTTAAAAAGGGGAAAAATGTTGTTGATGTTTTTATTTCATGATGTAATGTAAAATTTATGAATATATCTAGTACTTCCAAGGCTACTAAACTTATCGGCCTTTTAGGACAATATTACTTGTATCATGCCATTGTTATTTAATAATGCACCGACTCTGTGTAACTAGGGTCGGGGCATTACAGAAAATAAATGATGAATTTATTTAAGGGGGGGGGATCTTGTGAGAACCAGATTCTTATTTAAGGTAAAAACCACGTTATTTATGTTAATTCTCTGTTTAAATGTTTAAATGTGGCCTAATATTAATGATTTTTGTGGTTATGGAGGTATCATAGGTGTTCGAGGCTTGATAAAACATGGAACCCATGTTTTGTGATGAAATAATCATAGGTAATGGTTAGTTTAAACGGTGCATGGAAGGCCACATAGTTAGATGAAACCATGAGATGTAGGAAAGTGGGGTCCTATAGGCCACACAGTTATATCCAATCCATGTGATTCGGGCCACATGACCATGCTACCTGGTACACAATTTTGAAAGTGAGTATTTTAATGATTTCTTCACGATTAGTCGAACCATGAAAGGAAACCATGAAGTATTCCCATCATCTATATATATCCATGCATGGTTGGTGCACGACTTGCAAACAATGCGCCTTAAATGTGTGCTGCCCAAATTTTGGTGAATTTAACAAAATAAACCCCATAATCTCTTATTTCTAACCTAATTTCACTATTATTATTCTTATGGATATCCATGGAATTGATATCAATTTTGAAGCTATAAACTAATAATTGATTCAGAATCTTTTAAAATATCTATTTGATCTCTAATTCAAGTGCCACTCATCTCTTTGGATTAGTCTCAATGAGTTCCCAATTCATTTTTATCCGTTCTTCATTCTTTTGGATATCGAATGTGCAATTTGAATACTATCTAATATTCCCTATTATTAGGTTCTTCATGAATTCTTATATTTTATCCTGATATGAGCCTAATCAGGAGCTAATATTGGATGAGATATCAACTATGAACCTAGGGTTTGTGGCCTCATTCCTTTCGTTAAAAGTCGAGGTGTTTATATACTCGGTTGTCATGCACACCTAATTTCTGGGCATTTTCTTGAAATGAAATTTAATCAATTAATTAATAGTCATGGACTATGTAATTAAATTGGATTTTTAATTTTTGTTATAGTATTATTACCTTGTAAATGGAACCACCCCTTTGGGTGATTTTATTAGTTGAATTATATAACCTTTGGTGGTTCTTGTAAATGGATACCTTTGGGTCTGATCTTTTTCCCTATTTCCTCGAGATGTATTCTGTGAAATTAATTGTAAAAAAAATTGATGGATTGGTTTATGAATTGAGTTTTAAATTTAATTTCAATATAAATTGTGAATTGAATATTTAATTGATTAATGTGAAGGGATAAATGATTGTGGCCCTTGTCCTACACAATGTAAATTATTGAGTAATCATGAATTTATCTTTTTATTGATATTACCATGAGAGTTAAATGGTTTTAATTCCATATAATAGTATTTAAGCATGAGATGATAGTTCTAATGATTTTCCCATTTGTGTATTAGAGAGGAAATACTTCTAAGTTTGGACAATGCCTTTAAGAACCCTTATAGCGAGGTTTGAATTGCAATGTTCTTGGTTTTTTCCCTGACATGTTTAAATGGATTGATTGAATGATATTAAGATTGAATGCCTATATTCCATGGGTGATACATGGATTAAAATGATGAATTACACGGACAGACTCATTTAGGATTAAATGTTATATGTCATGAGATACGTGGATTCTAAATTTGGAATGACAAGGATGGGTTAAGGGTATTTGATCATATATTCCATGGGAGATACTTGGGCTCCCATAGTGGATGGACAACGATGGAATTGATTGGAAGGGATGTTATACCACACCTAGAGAGATACCTGGGATCGTGAGGATATCCATGTACAAGCTTATAGAGTTTTGGTTCATATAATAGTCAGAGTGATAATTGGATTCCAACATTTGAATGCCAAGGACAAGCTCACGTTCTGAATTTATTAAAAAATGAAATGATTTATATGACACATCTACCAAGACAATGCATAATATTGGATTCAGTCTTGAATTATAATTTAGGGATGTCCTATTTAGGCATCTTTGGATACATGTGCTTATGGGGGATGATGTTCCCTTTACCAAGTCCCAATACTTGATAATTAAATGAACTGTTAGTTAAATGGGCATGTTGTAAATGGTACATGCATGACTGTTAAATTAGAGACTTATCTGTTAAATGAAATTAATTAAATTAATTGGTTATAAAATGAGAACTCAGTTTTATAGGATGTTTAATTTTGAGTACTTAATTTACAAATTATACTACCTTCTACACACTATGACAGTTATATAATCACTAATTGATTGGAACATGACCTTGGGTGGTTTCCTACTAGGATTATACCTCAAACCCTATTTGGGACACCTTTTTGTTACCCAAACATGTTATATGATTTCAGGTATTAATAAGGTAAAGTTCCCAATGATAGGGTCTTTAATGCTTCATAGGAGTAGGGGAGCCAAGGACTGAGTTGAGGGTCGATATTCTAGATATATATTTTTGGCCTTTTTATACATTTTTTCCAGGGATTTTACTTATTCTTTGTGTACCTATTTTGATATTTTGGTCAATAAAATGACATGTATCATTATCATCTTTGTATATGAGATTACTTTGGCATTATTATATATTCATGCTATTTTTATATTGTTTTTTTGTTATTACTACTTCCAATATTCATCTGTTATTGTATTTCCACTATGTTACACTCTGGTGATGAGGGAATAATCCCCCAAATGACAAACCTAGACCCACTCTTCTAGCAAGAAGCCTCTAGAATTTTGGGAGATGCGCTTGAGGACATGTGGCCAACATGGCCTATGACAACTTTCAGTGGAATCCGAGTCTAAGATGTTATATACCTTGATGTTTTGGAAAATTATTCAATAAGATCTAGTTTTAGAGTTGTGTTTGAATACTTATTATCATACTTAGATAGATGGTTAGTTTGAGAGAACCTTTCAAACCTTGAATGATATGAAAATATCTTATTCTATGAATTTGAAAGGTTTTTGGGATCAACACCTTCATCTATTTGAGTATTCTTATAACAACGTATTTCACTCAAGAATTCAGATAGGTATTTATGAATTACTCTACGGAAAGAATTATATAACACCAACATATTGAGAAGAGGTTAGAGAAAAAAATATATTGAGACCAAAGTTAGAAGGGAAAATAGAAGATAAGTTTAGATCCATTCAGAAAAATATAATGGCAACTTAGAATCAATTGGTAATTTATGGTAACAATCATTAGTGAATTCTAGAATTCAAAATTGTTGAAAACATATTATTGTGAATTTATCCATGGGAAAAGGTTATGAGATTTATAAATAATAGAAATTTGATCTTTAGTTATATTTTCCGTTTGATATTCATTATCGAGTAGGGATTATATCTTATCACTTTGAACTTACACCAAACCGCTACCAGGTTCATGATGTGTTCTATGTATCTCTCATGATTAAGTACATACTTGATCCTTCACATACACTGAACATAGTGGTTTTATGTAACATACCTCCTTTTTGTATTGGATTAAGAATGCCAGAGGATGTTTCTTTAAGTGACATATACAAGGCTATAAAGATTGGAAATAAATTCCAAGGGCTTCATAAACATGTAAGGGGTGATTTTACCTTTTTAAATAGCACAAAAAACCAAAAAAATATTAACTAAATGACCCACTACATGATGAATGATATAATGAAATAAAACTAAAAGAATACCATTTATATCAAAATTGAACTACACATGAGTAACACAGTGGAAGAATACAAAACAACCAAGTACACAGTGGAAGACTACAAAGACAACAAAACTCAAAGAAAAACACCCCTCAAATGCTCCAAAAATATCCATGCTTCAATCCAAATAAATAGAAAGTATCACTGTGTACTAGTAGAAAAGTTTGATAATTTACCTTTTACAATGTCGTAATATACAACACCTGTAAAAGAATTAAAGTACCAAAGAATGGGTGAGTAATGAAACTCAATAGTTTTTTCCCAAATAAATTCTCTTATCACACTACTAGGATAGAACATGTTAGCAAATTTAAATAATTTTTTTATATAATATAATTTCTAAAAACAATTTATTTCAGAATATAAACAAGTTTCATTAACAAATAGTTTTCACAAAACCATTTCAAGTTACAAGGAATGAAACCAAACAATACTCTAAAACCATTTCATAAATTCCATTTTGGAATAACCCATTCCATTCCACATATCCTCACATCTAACTATGAGTAAAAGCTAGAAATCCTTATACTCATGAGTGGTGAATCCTCGATTAAATAATAAATCAATTTATTAACCATTTGATGGGGGAGAACCTAACCCTTATCCATCCCACGAATGATGGGGGAGACTCCTTAACATTATCCATCCCAAACGCACTTGAAAAAAGACAACCATAATGACAAAAACCTACATTAAATCCCCAATTTCAACCATATGAATAAAACTTTACTTTTATTGAAAATCATTCAAAGAAAAAATTTAAATAAAACCAACCCTTTTATTAAATTTTTTTTCCATGCACAAAACCAAAAAATCATTTCAAAATCATCATTTTAAAATCATGTTACCAAATTCTCTTTCAAAAAAATTCCCAATTTACACAATTCTATAAAACACCACTAAATAGGGGTTCCAAAAATAAATTCACATCAATTTCATAACAAAATTCATGAAAGAAATTAATTTGAAACTAATCCTTCATATTATAAATAAAGGAATAGAGAGTAAGGCCATCTACCTCATAAAACATTGAGAAAATGGAAAATGATATGAAAAAGACAATGAAAATGGGTTGAATATCCAAAACCTTCCTTATATCGCTTCCCATAGAATTAACAAGACCAAATATAATCATATTTGACATCAAATATAACATATCTATGAACAGGGCATGTATAAATTAAAAATTTAGTGGGAGGGAGAAGTAGATCTATGGAAAACCATGCTCTAACCATGTGCTAACCATGTGATAACCATGTGCTATCTATGTGCCAGCCAATACCACTAGGACGAGCCTCACAATGTTTCCAAACCATTCACTAGCCGTGCAAAATTTCACCATCCTGAAAATAATGTTTTCTATTAGGCTTCACCATGGTTTGTTGAAACTGTGCTCCGCTCATGCACCTTTACTTTAGTCCCCGTATCATTGTTTACGGTTTCTTCTAAATGTTTCATGGTTTCCCCAAACTGTTCTCATACCATGAACATATAGAATATCCTAAAAGCATTCCAAAAGGTCTCCAAACCACCCCAAATTTCACCCAAACAGTTTACGTACCTAAAAATCATAATGAAAGGGTTACTTACTTGAAACATGGGGTGGTAAATTCTCCCCACCATTGTCTATTCCGCCCCTAAAATGTATAAGACCACTATTTATTTGAAAGAGTTATGTCAATTACTCTTTAATTCCATTATCCTATTCCCATGTGTCTTTCTAAATCTAAATGTGTTTCCACAAAACCCTTACTAGAGAGATTTTTTTCCATACAATACTGTTGGCGCCAAAATATGGCACGAAAGGAATGGACAAAAAAGACGGCTGGCGCGCTACCTCACGAAGCACCGACGCAAAGCACCGACGTGAAGCACCCCGATCATCATGGCCTCACGAAGCTCTAGAGGCAGTAACTCTCCGCAAATGCATTTGACGTTCACGAGCCCGCCGCGAAGCTCTAGAGGCAGTAACTCTCCGCGAATGCATTTGACGTTCGCGAGCCCGCCGTGAAGCTCCAGAGGCGGTAACTCTTCGCGAACACATTTGATGTTTGCGAGCGCGCCACGAAGCTCCAGAGGCGGTAACCCTTCACGAACGACATTGACGTTCGCGAGAGCGCCACGAAGCACCTGAGGCGGTGTGTGAGTTCTACTTCGCGGAGCCCCTTCCCTATAAATACTGGACCCCCCTAAGTCCCAAGGATGGAAAATACGACCTTTCGACTTCTCCTCTCCCGAATCGCGAAGAACTCTTTTCCCTGGGAATCATGAGATCCGCGAGGTACTTCTACTTCACGAGACACCTTTGCTTTGTCTCGTTTTGAGCCCCTCTTCCAAGAGGGATGCCCTTCGTGAAGCTCAAGGGCATTCGCGAAGGAAGGGGATTCCCAAGGGAACCCAGGCAGCCATGGAGCGTTTATTCTTCGCGAAACACCCAACCTGTACTAGTGATCCCTAAGCTAAGGCAGGATCGTTACACATCACAAAGAACACTGCTTCGCAAGACCCTGCTTCGCGAGGCACCTCTTATTCGCGAGGCAGTGCTCCGCGAACACTGTTCCACTTCGCGAAGCACCTTCCACTCACACCTATGCCCCATGCTAAGGCCAAGGCACTCCACTTCGCGAAGCACACTCCTTTGCTTAGAAATTTCTCCTCCTGTGCGACCCTCCAGGTTTGCACGATGTGATTTCAAATTCCCATGAACAATACCACCCGTAGCGTTGCTTCACCTAATACCTCTTCGCATAGGCACGCTAACGGCTATTGCTTCTTCGCATAGCCATGCTAACGTGGACCCCATGATGGTTCGTTCCACAACCCCCCTTGACTATGGCCTTAATGGTACCTTCCCTTCCCCAAGGACCAGAGGGTACCGGTTATGTAAGTCCTAGGGGTGCGGAGTGAACCCACCTCGTCCGAGATGCAGGACGTTAAACTGTCAAGCACCACGTCCTCAACACATGACGTTAAACTGTGACTCCACCTCGTGCCTCTCACGAAGGGTCCCCCCAGCTCGAACATTTTTTACGCCACTCGTCTCCATGGGAGTGGAATCACCCATCCACAAGGGGTGATATCCTCCTTATTGGAGTGGCGTATGTTCTCAGGAGAAGGGAGACCCTAGTTCCCCAATGGATGGTTGCACCTCTGCATCTCCGTACTTCCCCACTACCAAGGTCAGTGGAGGGAATGATAGAAAACGAGGCACCTCCCATCATTGGTCCCAAATCCCTCTTTTGCTGCGCTTTGTCGCACTCTGGGCCTCCATCCTAGAGTAAGTCCTAGCACCGTGGGCCGCCTAACATGTAATCCCCTCTTCGCTTCTCACGGATGCATCCTTCGCGACGTGATCGTCAGGTCCTTGCAACCTCTTGTTTCTCACACCGAGCATGACTCACGTGGGCTTAGAGTGAGCACCGACCCTGACCCCCACCCATAGCAAACTATGAGGACTTTGATCCATGTCAAGGCATGGTACGTAGGGAGTCTCCATGAAGTTCAAGCCACATTTCTCGGTCGTTCATTCACGTCGAGTTTCGCCCTCGTCCAGCATGACGTTAAACTGTATGCCCCCTTGTCCCGTATGACATTAAAATGCACACCCGTTTGAACTACAAGGTCTTTGATCCATGTCAAGGCGTGGTACGTAGGAAGCCTTCCTGAGGTTCAATCCCACCCATCACCATTCATGTCGAGTTCTACCTTCGTCCAGTATGACATTAAACTACATTCTAGTCCGACAGAAAGCCTTTGTGACTAACCCGAACTACGAGGTCTTTGATCCATGTCAAGGCATGGTACGTAGGAAGCCTCTACGGGGTTCAAACCCACCATCCGGTCGTTCCGACCTCATTCACGTTGGTTCACCCCCGTCCCGCATGAAATTAAACTGTATTCCACAACCCGAACTACGAGGACTTTGATCCGTGTCAAGGCATTATACGTAGGAATCCTCCTAGAGGTTCAAGCCCACCTCCCATCGGACCAAGGTACCTCATTTAAGTCAGTTCACCAACACACACCGCCCTTCGTTTATTCACGTCAGGGTTCACTATCATCCCGCATGACGTTAAACTATGTTCCATCAATCCTTTGAACTACGAGGACTTTGATCTTTGTTAAGTCATGGTACGTAGGAAACCTTCCCAAGGTTCAAGCCCACCACTAGTGGACCCACATGTCTACTTTCACGTCAGTTCACCGATGAAACCCTTTGAACTACGAGGTCTTTGATCCATGTCAAGGCGTGGTACGTTGGAAGACTCCCCAAGGTTCAAGCTCATCTCTCACCGGACCAAGGTCCACCTTCACGTTGGTTCGTTGACGACATTCATTGGACCAAGGTCCACCTTCACGTCGGTACACAGACGATGCTCATCGGACCAAGGTCCACCTTCACGTCGGTTTACTGGTACCATCCCGAACTACGCAGACTTTGATTCCCTGCCACGGGGATACGTAGGAAGCCTCTTCAAGGCTCAAGCCCAACATCACCGTCGCCCCTGCGATGGTCCCATTTCACTCCCCCTCAACTCCATTCATCCACCTATCACCCATATAACGACCCATACTTTACATACATTGTTAATACATAAAAATTGAAGCATACTTATTACAACATATAACAAAACCAAGAATGGACCATATAGGTATAGTGTCTTTAGAAACTGGGAAACATAAACAACTGGTTCATAAAGCATCTACTTTGCCTCCCATTTATTTCATCATATCTAGAGTCCCTTTTTGGCATATTATACTTAACAACCTTCTTCCTGACTTGGGGAAATAAAACATACAAAAGGGTGAGCTCAAATGCTCAGTAAAGGTGAAAAAAAGAAATATCAATCACATCATATACATAAGCACATAACTTTTGGAAATCTTAACCTGGAAAAGAGATCATAATTTATTAACATGGGATAAATCATAGTAGTGAAATGTGATCCCAATAATCATAACTTAAAACATGAAACTTTGTGGAATACATACATAATCATAGAGAATCATTTCTTATTAGTCAAGACTCATTGCCAAGACTCTCTTAGTAGACAAAGTCCCTTTCTAAACCGAGTTCACTCCTCGTTTCAGTCCTGTTTCCCTGAACCGGTATAACCTACCATTCCATCCATGTCTATCTCATGAGATATAAAATATTTACCCAATTCATTGGAGGGAGGTATAGGTCCCACCAATCTCATAATGATACCATTCTTATGTGTGCCACACAATCATAAATCATACATCATTTCATAACCCATGTAATAAAAATGGGAATCTTAAACATCGTGACATCATCAAACAATTCATATAAGATAAAGGAATTAAAAAAAAATAATTCCATCACAACATAATCAAATCAATGTAATAATAGGGATAAAAACAGAACACTATATTATCTTAGATTGAAAATAATTTTGATAAAACACTTGAACTCCATTCTTGAGGAAAATATCCTTTCTACTTCAAAAACACTTTTCCTTTATTAACATGTTGTACAATTCTAAACTAAAAGAATTTGATTAAAAATAAACTTGAAAACTTTTAAAGGAAGCTTATTGGAGAAAATGTTTTAAAAATCCATTCATGCCGTATAAGTTAAAAAAACATTCTTCTCGTACTTTTGTCGGAAAAGTCAAAAAGTACCTCGTACGAAAAATGACAAAAGATTCCTTTCATATATTTTACTAAAAACTCACCGAAGGGTAAAATAAGATTTTAAAAAATTATAGGTGAATGGAAATAATATTACATATTGAGGAAACATGGATGTGGATGATAAAATACACCCCAGTAAATACCAAAGTATAAACAATCTCGGATAAAAATGAGATTGTGATATTTCCCTTACCTTAGGTCCGATTTTCTTCGTAAGTGTCCGAACCTTCTGTATAAAGATTTAAATATTGTTATTGACTTATTCCAGAATCATACTTATTGTTATGATATCATATATGGTCATATTCTTAGCTTCTTATTAGTAATATTTCATTACTACTTGTTATTTAGGTGTTTATTACTTATTGTTCTTATGCATGTTTTGTCGAATAAATTCTTATTCTTCTCTTTAGGTTATAGATACCTCATTTCCAGAATGGTATTAGTGTAATATATATCATATTCATTCATTCAATTCATTTATATAATCATTATGAAATGGAGATCATGTAGAACGAGTCACATCACATCGTGGAGACGGTATTCCGTACGTACGCACGAGTGATGATATCGTTCCTATGATCGTAGAATTGTATTGGAGTGTATGTATACTATTTAAGAATAAGTATCACTTTATAATAGTCATATATAGTCATTTTTTACACCATTATATCCATCCAAGTAAGGTGGTGGTGGAAAATAGATTACACCACGGCGTGGAGACGGTATTCCGTTTGTACGCACGCGCGGTGATTTCTTTTTCCGTAGGATGGATAGATGGTGAAATAGGGTTGTTTCATACATATAATAACATATCCATATATGAGTGATACTGATGTTATTACTTCATATTTAAACAACTAAAGAAGAAGAAGTGGAAGAAGAAATAAAGATGAAAGAATCGGTAACGGACATTACCTCTTCTTTGAAGTGCTTCTTTGAGACCTTCTTTTAGGGAACTAAAATTGGTCCTTGAAGAAGACGAGGACCTCTAGGATGTCTCTAGGGAAGTTGAGAGGAGGAATTGGCAGGGTTTGGCCCAGCTTGAAGGCTCAATGTGGTGTGAGGAAGAGGGGGAAGAGGTGCCCTTTTATAAGGGAGGAGAGGGGCACCTTTGGTAAAACTAAAAATATTATTTTATTATAAAGTCTAGTTAGGTTTTAAATAGCTCCAAATTGATATATTTCGAAGCTAAGGTGGGGATGGGTCGAAATAATCTCATCCAATATAATTTAGACAAGTTTAGGTTCCTATTTTAACCTTATCATTTAGATTTAACATTAAGTTAAATAAGTTTACTTTTACTGTGTCTTCTTGTGTTCTTATACTATAAGGTTAATAAACATACTATAAGCAGACAAACGAACCCCAAGTTATTTATTATTAATATATATAACCGTATCTAATTCATTTGGCCGAACCTTAAATTTTTAGGAATAAAAGAACAATTACTAATATAATATTTGTTTAAAAAACTATTTTATGTCAATTTTGACACTATTTAGTAATTGATATTTTGGAAAATCATAACAAAATTATTAGTTCGAACCAAGTTAATTAAATCAATACTAAAATGTCATATTAACCTAGAAAATTAGTTTAATTCCTAAAAAGTCTCAAATTACATTTATTTTGTTGTTTATAACATTAATTATGTCAATATTTCATTAATAAGATAATTACTGCATCATCTTTGTGTCATAAATAAATTAAATTATTTAATGTATAAAAATTACAAATAAAATACCATTATGTAGGAAATATTTTTAGATTTCTAATTAATATTTATAGTTGAATTTATCTTATGTATAACCCCATATTAAAAATTATTTACTTATTAAACTTTGATTTTAACTATTTTAACCCTTCTTTAAATAAATTAATAATAAATGTCCTAATCTAATCCAGGTGGGCCTAAATGGTCATATTTTATTCCTAAGTTTGTTTTTGGCCGAATTACACTTATCCAATAGAATTAGTACATGTGTTAGGGTAATAATAATATCATCTTTACCCTTAATTACCCTATTTACTTTTAACCGTGGTAAAAAAAGTAAAAAGTTACTATTCACCGAAAAATTATTTTCATCTCATTGAAACACATTTTACTTACTGACATCAACCGTGTCTCTCAGATTTTTGAAATTACACTCACAGAAGCGGTAAAATTATTTTTTATGAAAATTCAGATTTTTATCTACCACTTAGTGGTTTCACTATTCATCAAAAATTGAAAGTTTTCAGAAAAATACCAAAATTTCACCCTAGGCTAATTTCGATATTCCGAATCCAAAAATGAAGTCCATTTTGAAAAATAAAATTTATAAATTTCAAAAAGTGGTTATTACAATTCATAATGGCTAGTTTTAATAATATTTTAATAGCATATCGTTGTTTAGTGAAACTCGGTATTGCGTACGATGCAAGCTATTGAGGAAGGACGCAATTTCGTGTAAAGCAAGAAAAGAAAGTGTTGTGTAGAAAAAGATTCCTTTGATGATTTATATAACATAAAAGTCTCGGGTGTTACATTCTACCCCCCTTAAAATGAATTTCGCCCTCGAAATTCGTCACTTTCTAACAAACAGATGAGGATACCTCTCCCTCATCATATCCTCAAGCTCCCATGTAGCTTCTTCTAATTGGTGGTTCCTCCATAAAACATTCACCAATCGAGTGGTCTTGTTTCGTAGGAATTTTTCTCTATGATCCAGAATCTCTATCAGTTGTTCTTCATAAGAAAGATCTTGCTCCAGCGGTACAACTCCTGAGCTAAGTACATGTGAAGGATCAGGTATGTACTTTCTCAGGAGAGATACATGGAACACATCGTGAACTTGAGAGAGATTCGGTGGAAGCGCCAATCGGTAAGCTACCTTCCCAACACGATCCAGTATTTCGAAAGGACCGATATATCTAGGGCTCAACTTCCCCTTCTTTCCAAATCTTATGACTCTCTTCCAGGGAGATATTCGTAAGAACACTTTATCACCCACTTCAAACTCTAGGTCTTCTCTTTGGTTGTCGGCATAACTTTTCTACCGACTATGAGCTACTCTTATGTGTTGTTGAATAGATCTGACCTTTTCTTCCATTTCATCAACGAGATCAGGTCCTAATAGCTTTCTTTCCCCAACTTCATCCCAACAAGTTGGAGTCCTGCTTTTCTTTCCATAGAGAGCTTCATAAGGAGCCATCTGAATACTGGAGTGAAAGCTATTATTATAAGAAAATTCCACCAAAGGTAGGTGTTTATCCCAACCACCTTTGAAATCCATAGAGCAAGCTCTCAACATATCTTCTAGAGTTTGAATTGTTCTCTCAGACTGACCGTCTGTCTGAGGATGATAAGCAGTGCTGAAACTCAACTCTGTATCCAGAGTATGCTGAAGACTTTGCCAGAACTTCGAGGAAAATCCCGGATCCCGATCAGATATAATAGAAAGTGGTACTCCATGCAATCTTACGACTTCCTTTACATATATCCTAGCAAGCTGATCCAGAGAGAAATCCTCTCTAATAGCAATGAAGTGTGTAGACTTTGTAAGATGATCAACTATGAGCCAGATAGAATTATTTCCTTTGGATGTTTTAGGAAGTCCTGTGACAAAGTCCATAGGGATGTTTTCCCATTTCCATTCGGTTATGGGTAATGGTTTTAACATACCCTTAGACTTCTGTATCTCAACTTTAACTTGTTGACAAACCAAGCATCGAGAGACATATTCAGCAACATCTCTTTTAAGGCCATCCCACCAGAAGTACTCTTTCAGGTCCCTGTACATCTTCGTGCTTCCAGGATGAATAGAGAATGAAGAATTATGAGCCTCATCCAGCAGCTCCTTCTTTAATTCGGGGATGGGAGGAACAAAAACCCAATTCCTGAACTTTATTATCCCCTCACAATCAAGGTTGAATTCAGGAACATTTCTCACCTTCTTTTGTAACTCGACATCTTCTTATGTACCTCTTTAATCTTCACATGTATAGATGGTTGAACATTCATTTGAGAAAGATAAGATTTTTCCCCTTCCCATATAATTCCAAGATCCATCCTTTGTAAATCCATAAATATTGGATCTTTTGTGATCCTCATCATGGATAAACTGGCATGGTCTTGTCGACTTAATGCATCTGCCACCTTGTTTTCTTTCCCAGGGTGGTAATGGATTGAGCAGTCATAATCCTTAATCAGCTCTAACCATCTTCTTTGATGCATATTCAGCTCCTTTTCTGTGAAAATATACTTTAAACTTTTATGATCTGTATAAATATCACACCTTTCACCATAAAGATAATGCCTCCAAATATTTAATGCAAAGATTACCGCAGCTAACTCCAAATCATGTGTTGGGTAATTTTGCTCATGGATTGTCAACTGTCGTGAGGCATAAGCTATCACCATATCATTTTTCATAAGAACACACCCCAATCCCTTCTTGGATGCATCACTATAGATCACAAACCTTTCTCCACTACAAGGTAGTGTGAGCACAAGTGCACTGTATAACCTTCTTTTCAACTCCTTGAAATTCTCTTCACATTCCTCCATCCAGACAAACTTAACTCCTTTCCGAGTCAACTTGGTGAGTTGATTAGATAATCATGAAAAGTCTTTCACAAAACGTCGATAATATCCAGCCAAACAAAGAAAACATAGGATCTCAGTTACTGTTGTTGGTCTCGACCATCTTTCGACAACCTCGGTTTTTTCTGGATCCACATATATCCCCTCTTTTGAGATTATGTGACCCAAAAATGCAACTTTTTGAAGCCAAAATTCACACTTGGTAAATTTGGCATAAAGCTTCTCCTTTCTCAGGGTATTCAATATAATTCTCAAGTGATCTTCATGTTCTTCCTTGCTCTTTGAATAGAAAAGAATATCTTCTATAAAGACTACCCCAAATTGATCAAGATAGTCTCTAAAGACTCTATTCATCAGATCCATGAAGATAGCAGGGGCATTAGTAAGACCAAATGGCATCACTATAAATTCATAGTGTCCATACCTTGTACGGAAATACGTCTTTGGTATATCCTCCCTTTTGACCCTTAATTGATGATACCCTGAACGAAGATCAATCTTGGAAAAGTATTGAGCTCCGCGTAGTTGGTCAAATAAGTCATCAATGCGTGGGAGATGATATTTGTTCTTGATAGTGATCTTGTTAAGTTCTCGATAATCAATGCAGAGTCTCATTGATCCATCTTTCTTCTTAACAAATAGAATAGGTGCTCCCCAAGGTTATGCACTAGGGCATATGAATCCCTTATCAAGATTCTCATGGATTTGCTTCTTCAATTCCTGCAACTCAATTGGGTCCATTCTATAAGGTGTCTTTGAAGTAGGCAAAGCACCCGGTATGAGTTCTATTGAAAACTCAACTTCACGATTTGGTGGAAGACCTGGTAATTCCTCCGGAAAGACATCATCAAACTCCCGTACAATGGGCATATTCTTATTTGTGAGTTTCTCACCAACCATTTGAGATAAATAACCTTCATTTAGTGGAATCAAGACCCATAAAGTAGAAGGAATTTCCACTATAAGGTTATGTTCATCCTTGCATTGATATACGATCATAGATTGATCTGGAATATGAAATGTGACTTCCCTTCTTTTGAAATTGATATGAGCTCCATATAAAGAAAGCCAATCCATGCCAAGAATCACATCAAATTCCACTATAGGAAGGATCACAAGATTTCCAGGAAGCACTTTCCCACAAACTTCGATCGTAGAAGAATTATAAACTTTTGATGCGACTGTTGTGCCATTAGGTGTTGTCACATCCAACTCAACATCTAATTGTTGAGGTAATACAGTGATACCCTTAGAAAATTCTTCAGAAATAAAAGAGTGGGTGGATCCAGAATCGAATAAAACACTTGCTACTTAAGAGTGGATGGTAAGTGTACCTTTCACCACATCGTTATCGTACTCCACATCACTGATAGAAATTGCATGTGACTTTCCTTTGTCTTTAGCCTTAAGAGTTTGTTGACGTCGATCATCATCATCAACCCTTGGATTAGGGCATTTAATGGCATAATGGCCCATATCCTTGCACTTGAAACATTGAAGTGTAGTAGGTTTATTCTGTGTATCCCTTCCTTTGTTTGCATCATTAGACATCTTCTTCCCATCATCGCGGCATTCAAATGCCCGATGACCTTCCTTTCTACATTTGAAACATTTACTTGTACCTTTAAGACAACTCCCTCCATGTTTCTTTCCACAGTTTGAGCATAAGGGAAATCTCATCTTCTTTTCAGTGTGCTCTTTATATTTTCCTTTGAATTCCATTTTCCTCTTCTTATCAAACCCATATGACTGATGGGTTACTCCAATCTCCATCTCAACTTTGAGAGCACATCGAACGATTTCCTCGTATCTATTGAAGTACCTTATGGCTAACACCCGTCGAAGACTTGGTTTTAATCCACTAAAGAATCGATCGATCTTACTCTCAGGTTGGATAATAATACCAGAAGCGTACCTTGCAAGTCTTGTAAAATTTGCTTCATAGGTACCAACAGATTCATCATCCTTTTGATTTAGTTCAAGAAACTCTTTCTCCATATTTGTTCGGAGAATACGAGGGAAGTACTTATTGAAAAATAAGTTCTTGAACACGTCCCATTCCATGGACTCAATTTCATCCCTTTGCCTCGTATTCTTAATAAGATTCCACCATTGATCAACATCTCCTTCCAAACGATACACTGCTAGGATGACTTTATCATGTTCAGAACATTGAAGAATTGAAAATATCTTTTCAGTATTACTAATCCATTGTTCAGCAACTAATGGATCAGTAGACCCGCTGAAAGAAGGTGGACACTTCCTCATGAAGGATTCAACAGAATGTTGCTCCTTCCTTTGCTCGTTTGGAAGTCTTGCATGATTCATAGCTTGAGAAAGTTGTGTGAGCATGGCTACAAGATTTTTAATTCCAGCTCCAATAACGTTTGGTTGCTCAGGGGGACAATCATTGCATTGCCTGTCGCATTCCGCATTAACACGATTCCTTCGGGTTCCAGCCATTGACTAAAACCAAGAAGAATAGTGTGAGCAACACTAATTATAATAGGAAAACCACATAATCAAGAATAAAATTTCACACTTAAGGTATTATCCTAGGTTATTCATGGCCATTTCTAAAACACTAAGATTGTGTTCTATGCTTAGACATATCCTTGGGGTTCTTACTAAGGCTTTCGCATCCTAGTTTCCAAAGGTTGACTATACCTTTCCTCTGATACCAACTATAACGACCCATACTTTACATACATTGTTAATACATAAAAATTGAAGCATACTTATTAAAACATATAACAAAACCAAGAAAGGACCGTATAGGTATATTGTCTTTAGAAACTGGGAAACATAAACAACTGGTTCATAAAGCATCTACTTTGTCTCCCATTTATTTCATCATATCTAGAGTCCCTTTTTGGCATATTCTACTTAACAACCTTCTTCCTGACCTGAGGAAATAAAAAATACAAAAGGGTGAGCTCAAATTCTCAGTAAGGGTAAACAAAATAAATATCAATCACATCATATACATAAGCACATAACTTTTGGAAATCTTAACCTGCAAAAGAGATCATAATTTAATAACATTGGATAAATCATAGTAGTGAAATGTGATCCCAATAATCATAACATAAAACACAAAACATTGTGGCATACACACATAATCATAGAGAATCATTTCTTATTAGTCAAGACTCATTTCCAAGACTATCTTAGTGGACAAAGTCCCTTTCTGAACCGAGTTCACTCCTCATTTCAGTCCTGTTTCACTAAATCGGTATAACCTACCATTCCAACCATGTCTATATCATGAGATATAAAATCTTTAACCAATGAATTGGAGGGAGATATAGGTCCCACCCATCTCATAATGATACCATTATTATGTGTGCCACAAAATCATAAATCATACATCAATGCATAACCCATGTAATAAAAATGGTAATCTTAAACATCGTGACATCATCAAACAATTCATATAAGATAAAGGAATTCATAAAAATAATTCCATCACAATATAATCAATTCAATGTAACAATAGGGATAAAAACAGAACCCTATATTATCTTAGATGGAAAATTATTTTGATAAAACACTTGAACTCCATTCTTGAGGAAAATATCCTTTCTACTTCAAAAACACTTTTCCTTTCTTAACATGTTGTACAATTCTAAACTAAAAGAAGTTGATTAAAAATAAACTTGAAAACTTGTAAATGAATCTTATTGGAGATAATTTTTTAAAAATCCATTCATGCCGTATAAGTTAAAAAAAACATTCTTCTCGTACTTTTGTCAGAAAAGTCAAAAAGTACCTCGTACGAAAAACGACAAAATATTCCTTTCATATATTTTACTAAAAACTCACCGAAGGGTAAAATAGGATTTTATAAAATTGTAGGTGAATGGGAATAATATTACATATTGAGGAAACATGGATGTGCATGATAAAATACACCCCAATAAATACCAATGTATAAACAATCTTAGATAAAAATGACATTGTGATATTTCCCTTACCTTAGGTCCGATTTGCTTCGAAAGTGTCCGAACCTCCTGTATAATGATTTAAATAATGTTATTGACTTATTAAAGAATCATAATTATTGTTATGATATCATATATGGTCATATTCTTAGCTTCTTATTAGTAATATTTCATTACTACTTGTTATTCGGGTGTTTATTACTTTTTGTTCTTATGCATGTTTTGTCGAATAAATTCTTATTATTCTCTTTAGGTTATAGATACCTCATTTCCAGAATGGTATTAGTGTAATATATATCATATTAATTAATTCAATTCATTTATATAATCAATATGAAATGAAGATCATGTAGAACGAGTCGCATCACATCAAGGAGACGGTATTCCGTACGTACGCACGAGTGATGATATCATTCCTATGATTGTAGAATTGTATTGGAGTGTATGTATAATATTTCAGAATCAGTATCACTTTATAATAGTCATATATAGTCATTATTTACACTATTATATCCATCCAAGTAAGGTGGTGGTGGAAAATAGATTACAAGACGACGTGGAGATGGTTTTCTGTACGTACGCACGCGCAGTGATTTCTTTTTCCGTAGGATGGATAAATGGTGAAATAGGGTTGTTTCATACTTATAATAACATATCAGTATATTAGTGATACTGATTTTATTACTTCATAATAAAACAACTAAAGAAGAAGAAGTGGAAGAAGAAATAAAGATGAAAGAATCGGTAACAGACATTACCTCTTCTTTGAAGTGCTTCTTTGAGACCTTCTTTTAGGGCACTAAAATTGGTCTTCGAAGAAGAACAGGACCTCTAGGATGTCTCTAGGGAAGTGTATAGGAGGAATTGGTAGGGGTTGGCCGATATTAAAGGCTCAAAGTGGTGTGAGGAAGAGGGGGAGGAGGTGCCCTTTTATAAGGGAGGAGAGGGGCACCTTTGGGAAAACTAAAAATATTATTTTATTATAAAGTCAAGTTCAGTTTTAAATAGCTCCAAATTGATATAGTTCGAAGATAAGGTGGGTATGGGTCTAAATCCTCTCATCCAATAGAATTTATACATGTTTATGTTCCTATTTTAACCTTATCATTTAGATTTAACATTAAGTTAAATAAGTTTACTTTTACTGTGTCTTCTTGTGTTCTTATATTATAAGGTTAATAAACTTACTATAAGCAGCCAAAAGAACCCCAAGTTGTTTATTATTAATATATATAACCTTATATAAGTCATTTTGCCGAACCTTAGATTTTTAGGAATAAAATAACAATTACTAATATAATATTTTGTTTTAAAAACTATTTTATGTCAATTTTGACACTATTTAGTAATTGATTTTTGTGAAAATCATAACAGAATTATTAGTTCGAACCAAGTTAATTAAATCCATACTAGCATGTCATATTAACCTATAAAATTAGTGTAATTCATAAAAAGTCTCAAATTACATTTATTTTGGTGTTTATAACATTAATTATGTCAATATTTCATTAATAAGATAATTACTGCATCATTGTTGTGTCATACATAAATTAAATTATTTAACGTCTAAAAATTACAAATAAAATCCAATTATGTAGGAAATATTTTTATCTTTCTAATTAATATTTATAGTATAATTTATCTTATGTATAACCCCATATTAAAAATTATTTACTTATTAAACTTTGATTTTAACTATTTTAACCCGTCTTTAAATAAATTAATAATAAATGTCTTAATCTAATCGAAGTGGGGCTAAATGGTCATATTTTATTCCTAAGTTTGTTTTTGGTCGAATTACACTTCTCCAATAGAATTAGGACATGTTTTAGGGTAATAATAATATCATCTTTACCCTTAATTACCCTATTTACTTTTAACCGTGGTAAAAAAAAGTAAAAAGATACTATTAACCAGAAAATTATTTTCATCTCCTTGAACCACATTTTAAATACTGACATTAACCGTGTCTCTCGGATTTTTGAAATTCCACTCACAGAAGCGGTAAAATTAAGTTTTATGAAAAATTCAGTTTTTTAACTACCACTTAGTGGTTTCACTATTTATCAAAAAATGAATGTTTTCAGAAAAATACCAAAATTTCACCCTAGGCTAATTTTGATATTCCGAATCGAAAAATGAAGTCCATTTTGAAAAATAAAATTTATAAATTTCAAAAAGTGGTTATTACAATTCATAACGGCTAGTATTAATAATATTTTAATAGCATATCATTGTTTAGTGAAACTCGGTATTGCGTACGACATAAGCTATCGAGGAAGGTCGTGATTTCGTGTAAAGCAAGCCAAGAAAGTGTTGTGTAGAAAAAGATTCCTTTGATGATTTATATAACATAAAAGTCTCGGGTGTTACAACCCATCCCGATTCTCGCCCGGACCGTCACATCTCGGTGAGACCATGTCGGTACGCTCCTCTTCACAGCCGCCCACGGGCTGGCCCCGGTATCGGTATCCCTTTAAGGGAAATCCCTCAATCCGATCTATTCTAGCTAATGCTCCGATCGGGCTGATTCGTCCCCGCTGGATGTTAAACTCACGGCGTACCCTGTGTTAAACACGGGAAGCTGAGGAAAACCTCAGATATGTGTCTATGACATATAATTCACCGCGCTCGATGTGGGATACCTCGTGCTTCCATGCCCTTGAGAAGCCCTGTGACCAGGGATAATAGACAGATATGCCAGGTTCCCCAGCATCCAGACACGCTACTGATGCCTCAACGTGACTACTCCCCCGACTGAAGGTTGCTTCCCTGACCGGACCCTTTGGAATGTCCCGACAGAAGCAGTGTAATTAACTGATGTCCATGGAAACATGGCACTGGGAAGAGTTTCACGAACTACGTATTAAATCTTGGAGGGAGACCTGGACTAGGTGACGAGTTCTGAGGAGGAATCCACAGAAGGAAGAACCGACATCCCATCATCCCATTTCGATCAAGGAGCAGACGTCCCTGAATAATGAGCGAATTTCGCCCGCCTTTGGAAAGCAGGAACGCGGGGCAACAAGCGCAGCATGTCCTCCTCCCGCGGAGGGACGGATGCGCGCGCCCCGGCGAAAGTGTCGGAAACAGAAATGGTGAACCTGACGTGATATTCTTCTCCTCAATATGGAGATTAGTAGCGTTCGGGACACCAGTAGATTGACGTGTCACAGGATCCAGATATCTGGCGCCTGGTCCCGCCAAGAAAATAGTGGGCCTGTCATGAAACTCACCGGAAGTCGGGGCAGTAGAATTTGGGGCACTCCGTTCTGCAGCGTGTTGGCATGGATCCTTCTTACAGACGTGGAGAATGGAAGGATGTTGGGGCACTGTTTGTCAATCCTTTTCCCTCTCAGTGCTGATGAGTTGATCCCTTCGTTTCTCAGGAACCAGGTTGCTGTTACAGAGACGCGATCACTGCCCGCTAGCCTACGCAGGGGCAGGGGAAACATCGCCACAACCACCCCACATGGCACAGCCACCGCCATGACGGTTGCCACATTGCGGAATACGGGGCGCCCACGTCCCCTTTCCCCATCAGAGGTTATCCAACGAAGGGTGATCAACAACCTCGTGCGCAGGTACGAGGAGGAAGGGGTCATCACAACTCGGGATATGGACCACCTGGACCTGGAGGCCTCCAGGCCCCACCGTCAACGCCGCCCTAACAGGCCACGTAGGGGGCCCCTGCTCCCCACCCCAACGTTCAACTGTTTCGGGAGCCTGTCCCCGGAACGCCTTGATGACTCCTCACCTTACGCTGAAGAGGCGGGCGTCGTCCAGCTCAGCCCGCTCAGGGTCCCGACCCAAGGGCTCCAGGAAAGAGCTCCCGTCTGGCTGCGTCAGCGCCGCCGTCCGACTCCGCAGGAAGAGCAGGCAGGCCATGCCCCTGCACCACCTGCACCAGCTTGCCTGACCCGACATCAGCGCCGGGCCCGGGCTGAGGACGCTTGCCCAGGCGCATCGACGTCGACAGCTACAGAGGCCCGAGCCACCGCCGATGTGCATCATGAAGCCCCTGCATACACTGAGCAGGGGCACTCCTTCACCCAACCAGGATCGAGACCCCAACCTCCCCACGGGCAGGCTGGGTTGACTCTCTGAGTTGCAGGCCAAAGTGGTGATCGCCGCGAACTAACCCGCGGTGATGTCACCCCGTACGGAGGCCCTCCCCGTACCAATAATCCACAGAGTGTGGGCCTTCCCCACTCCGAAGTTTGTCATGGAGGTATGCCTCGTGCTACCCCCATCCCGAAAGAAGACCTACCCCGCGGTAGTGACGCTCGGCGCGGAAACCTTTCCCGCACCCACTATACAGGGTATGGAGTCCATCCTCCTGCCCCCGACCGCCGATCTGAAGGCACCGTCCATCCGGTCCTTCTCCAATGTGGGGGACCTCCCTACGTCCTCTCTACAACCGGCGAAGTTCCTCCTCGCCCCAGAAACTCGAGGAGTGAAGGTCAGCCTCGCTCAGCCCGCATCGACCATGGAGGTCCTCGCCATGCTCCTACCGATTCCAACGGAGGCTCCGCCTACATGGGTGCTGTCCATGGAGGTCCTCCCATTGTACCCTTCAACATTTTCCATGGTTCCCCTCGCACCTCGGCTATCTCGAGTGGGGGTCCTCTCCACCACGGCGCTAGCGCTGCCCTGAGACTTCCTGGTAGAGATCAACCCTATCCCGAAGAGCCACCCTGGGGCAGGAGAGCGGGTCGTCGCCGCCACAAGAAGAATCTTGGGAAGGCCCGGGTGGAGATCAAACCTGCCCGCTTTTACGACTCTGAAGAGGAATGCGACTCAGCGATGGAATCTTCTCCCCGCTCCTCTGTATCAAGGACTGGGGCAGGAACCAGACGCGTTAGCCTCATTCTCTCGGAATATGAGGTCCACCAGATCCCCATCTCTCTCCGCAGGTACATCCAGGAGGAATAAATCTTGGGAATTCTACAGGTCTCGACCGCGCAATCACCGCCATTGTCACCAGAAGCGCCCTCTACCTCTACCAGAGATTAGAGAGAGCTATTTTGGGGGCCAACGGCGGTAGAGCGACGACATGACCGGTCACCGGTAGCTGCGATTCCTGTGCCAGAAGCTGTGGCTACCAGCCCATCGTATCGTGACATCGTGGCCAGGTCACCTTGCTCTTTGGAGGATGGCCTGAAATTCGGTGGCTAGTCAGCTCGTTCTCCGTATTCTCCGCCGCCGAGTTTGCCATCCCAGAGGTCCGCCTCGGTAACGCTACCGGTCCCTCAGCCGCCCCCGTTTGATAAGTGGGTTAATACAGGGCCATACCCCGAGTCCGAACCCAGGAGCTTCTGGAGTATTCTTGCAGCAGATTACATCCCCGAGAAGTTCTGGCTGACGGCAGTGCTGAATTTTCGCGCACCAGAGTCCCTTACCCCTGAAGAGGTGGGGTGCTTTTGTCAAACCCTATGGGTGACACACTTCCGCCTTCGTTATGAATGGGTGGTGTACCCCAGAAGTCGAGAGCACTTCGAAGAAATCGGCAAGCAGTGCCGCCTGATCGATTCGGCCGCACTCCTTGTGGCCCAGCACCCTGAGTCGCCAGGCCATCAGAGCGCCCTTCAACGGAAATGTGTTTGGAGTTTTAAAGCACTCTACAGAATCGTCAGGGAAGCTACCCCCCATGTGAAAGTCCGTGGTTGGGGACACTATGCCTCTCTCCTCTTTGACCCTATCCCATGGCAGCCCAATACGCTATACGACATCGAGGACATGCCCTCAAGAGGGGTTGCGGTCCACATGGATGACGTAGTGGACACGGAAGATGAGCTTGAGTTCCTTGTTGGAGACTTACCCCCCGAGGGCGTACCACCACTGCTGGACCCATCAGGGAGGGTTAACCGTTAGCAGATGAACCTGCTAGGCCTCCCCGTACCCACCGAGTCGCTGGTACTCGGTCGAAACACCGACAAGGGTAAGGAGCATGTCGGAACTGTCAAGCACTCCGACCCGTCTGCCTATGTGCAGAAAACTGACGAAGATACCGAGAAGGCCACGTTACGCCAGCAGCTTGCTGAGCAGAAGTGGCTGGTTGATGAACTCTTGGCTGAGCACGCCGTAGAGCGGCGACCCGACTATGGTGATCCCAGGTCGGGGCAGTAGGGGCAGGAACAATTTCCCCCTGGTGAGATGCCTCCGGGAAACCCTGATCATGCTACTGCTACAGACAGGGCAGAAGCCGTAACATACGGCAAGAGGGCGCGATACGTCTCACAAAACCCCCCTGAACGACGGGGCGATCTGAAGAACCCAGTCTGAGTTCCCCCAGTCGCCTCGCAGGTCATTCCGCCAGTTGATCCACGAACGGCCAAAGCCATCTACCGTGTTGAAGAACCTGACAATTCACTTGTGGTTAGGGATCCCCGTCAAGACAAGGACCCCCACCCGGATGATCTTATGGCGGCGCTTACAGCCCGCCTCAAAGCGTTGGAAATGCGGAAGGTAGCGGTCCCACCGGATGGAAAGCCGTATCCCACGTGGGTGTATGATATGACCGCACCTCCGGGTTTTGGGAACCCCACTTTGTTGCCCTTCAATGGGACAGGGGACCCGCCATAGCACTTGGCTCATTTTTCTTCCAGGTGTGGCCCCATGTTGGGGACCCCGGCTCACCAAGAAGCCACTAAACTCCGGTGTTTCGTACAGACATTGGATGGTCCAGCATTCATCTGGTACATCCAGCTCCATATTGGAATGGTGACCGGTTGGGAGGACCTCCGCCGGCAGTTCTTGTACCAGTTCAGCTCCACCATGCAGAAGAACAGCATTGCAGAACTCTTCAAGTGCAAGCAAAGGCCTGATGAGCGAGTTGCAAATTTCATCGCCCGGTGGAAGGGACTTACGTATTCCATCGATATGCCACTGACTCAGAAGCAATTACTAACGATGTGTGTGGGGAACGTCAAAACGGAGCTGGTACCCTCCCTGATTACCCAGAACTACCCTGGAGGGTTCAGAGATTTTTCAGATAACGCTCAGCGCCTTGAGGAAGCCCTGCAACAGGCTAGCCAGGCACATTTGTTGCCCCCTATGATCCCAGCCAGGAGGAACTCCAGGGCTGAACCCACCGCAGTAGCCCAAATAGAATCCCCGAGGCAGCTGGAGTTACTGCCGGCGACACCATCCCCGCAACCCCGCAGAGGTCCTCCACCTCAAGCACAGGCTCCTGCCCAGCAGCGACCGCCTCAGAACCGACAGGTTCCCCCCGCGCAATGCGCCACCGCTACCCAGGCGAGACAATCAGGCGCCGCCTCCTCGGCAGGCCCCTCCGGCCCCTCATCAGGGCCAGGCCCCCAGGGCCCCCTATCCAGAAAGAATGCACCAGACTTATTCGTTCAATGAAAATCAGGTCCCTGGCTACTTCCGAAGTGCTCTAGAGCAAGGGATTGTGCGCCTGCCCGAGTGCAGAAGGCCGGCAGAGGTGAATCTCACCGATCATCCCAACTACTGCCCTTATCATCGGATTCTGGGGCACAACCTCAAGCAATTATATGTGTTTAAAGACTGGCTTCAAGACCAGGTCAACAAAAACATAGTCAAGGTGGGCCCGGCACCAGCACAAGTGGCGGGTGTCTTTGCAGGATCAGAGATCGGTAGCGACAGCGAAGGCGAGTGGCAGTTGGTTCCCAACCACGGATCCTGGAAATACAATGACTGGATGGATCGAAAAACCGTCATCCGTGCCCATGGTATCATCCGGGAACGCCTGAAGCATCTGGAACCTTCAGAAGAGGTAGTCGGTGCCTCCGCATCGTCTTCACAGTCGACCTCTTCCCAAAAGGGCAAGCAGCGACGACGCAAGAAGAAGCAATGCGCACCGCTGGTGCCATCGTCATCTTGCACTCTCGGCGCCATTATGCCCCCAAAAATGGGTATTCCTCCCAGAATCCACCCAGTGGTGGATGAATCCTCGAGCGATAGACAGGGGTACGCTTCGGTTATCACCGTGGAGCTAGTAAAGCCCTATATGACCCCCGACGAGGGGGAACGCTAGGCGAACCTCCCCAACGTTTCCAGCCGACGTCAACGTCAGCGGAATCGAAACCGCGCCGGTCATTGAGGTACGTCAGCGGGAATTTTTAGCCAAGTCGTGCATGCTACTGAGACCAGATAGCAGGCTCAACGTAGATCTCAGCACGCGCAACCCCATCTAACGCTCTCGGCTCTACCTCCACCGCCGTTCGTGCTACTAGATCAGGGAGAGCTGCCTCGTTCGTATCATAGTCAGTCTTTCCCGGCTACAGGCCAGCCTCCGCTGTCCAATCCTAGTCCAGCGACTACTCTCCAGGCTTCAAATAGTAGGCAGCAGGATGTACCCAGTACTAGCCGATCGTCGGTTCAACAGGAAGGACCCGCTATGCCTCCAAATGCCGAACGACCTCCTGTAAGTAGATGTTCGCGTTTGGCACGAAAGTATGATGTCCTGAAGCACCTGGCCGACATTCTGGAGAGGCTTTCTATCCTTGAGGACCTTCTCCTTTCATCCGAAATGCGTGAGGCACTTTCCGAGGCCCTAAGGAGCCCCCTCCAGTTTGAGACGGAGGTAGCAGCTGCAGAAGCCTTCCATACCGAGATGATTGAAAACACCGAATGTTAGGAGGTTATCTCGTTCTCCGGTGAAGATGAGGACCCTCCTATACAGGGGAACATTCACCCGCTGTACATCACTGGCCACTTCAATGCTGTGGAAGTCCACCGTTGCCTCGTTGACACGGGTTCCAGAATCAATCTAATTCCGACTCATACATTGCGAAAGTTGGGTCTGTCTGAAGGTGATTTAACTCCCTCTGACCTCAGAATCCAGGGGTACGACAGGACCGAGCAAACCCCAGTCGGCAAGATCCGCCCGAAGACTCAGTTCGGTGGTTTAATTGCCAGCACCGAGTTCATGGTCGTCTCTCATGACACCGCCTACAACGCATTGATGGGTAGGCCATGGCTCCATCTGCATGCAGCAGTCCCTTCATCGTATCACCAGTGCCTCAAATACTCACTCAACGGTCGAGTAGGCGTGCTCCAAGAAGATGCGTCCCCTTTCTCCTCTTGTGAGGCCCGCTATCTGGAAGCGGGTTATTACAAAAGTAAGGATAAGCAAATCCTAGTAAGTGAGGATGAACCCGCCCCGGTCACAAGTGATCCCTGGGAAAGCATGGATGACGCCTACATCCTCCCGATCCACCGGTTGGGGGCCACGACCCCCGACATGGGGCAATGTTTTGTTGTTTCGGGTACGCAAGGAAGACATGTTCCCGTGTCCAAGAGACAACGTAAAATCACCTCGTACTCCTACATCAACCAGGCTCAGGTCATCCCAGAACCTCCTACCCCTGTACGGTACTGGAATGTCAAGCTTATGACAATGGTGGTACGCCATACATGTCTCTTCCGCCGGGCTAGAATCCACCGACTCAGGCCGACACGTCACCACTGATTTGATATCATCAAACATGGCCCCTCAGGCCGAAGGCCAGATGGGATAGGGTCGACTGCCTTCATTGCTATGGTCTCAATGGAAAGTGAGTCTCCCGATGTGATGACCACTGCAGCCCAAGCCGGCACCAGCTGCCCCTCAGGTTTTGATAGCCCAGAAGTATCTCCCGTCACGGGAAGTCCCCCCACGGGTGGGGAGGAAGACCTGGAGGATGCTCCCCCCGCCTTTGAAGAAGGCGTCTCTACCACGGTTGATGAACTGGTACAGGTGAACCTTGGTAGCGAGTTAGATCCGAAACCCACATTGATCAGTGCAGCCATGTCCCTCGAGGAACGGCATTAATAGGTAGACTTCCTCAAACAACACCATGACGTGTTTTCCTGGAGTTACAATGAGATTCCAGGGCTAGATCCCCAGGTAGCCGTTCACCGTCTGGGCCTCCCGACAAAACACCGTGGGTTTAAGCAGCCCCCCAAGAAAATGCACCATTCTCATGGTGCTATGGTTGAGGCCAAAGTTGACAAACTTATCAAAGCCAACTTCATTAAGGAAGTCCAGTACCCCAGGTGGCTTGCCAACATTGTGCCAGTCAGGAAGAAGAATGGGTAGATCAGAGTCTGCCTCGACTTCCGCGATCTCAATCGCCACTGCCCAAAGGATGACTTCCCACTCCCGGTGACGGAGTTATTGATTGATGCCATGGCCGAGTTCCAAGCCCTGTCTTTCATGGATGGATATTCTAGGTACAACCAGATCCATATGGCCCCCGAAGACGAGGAGTCCACTGCCTTCAGGGCTCCCCAAGGTACATTTTGCTACCAGGTTATGCCATTCGGTTTGAAGAATGCAGGTGCCACTTATCATAGGTCCATGCATCGCATATTCAAACCGATCCTCGGGACATTGGTGGAATGCTACATGGATGACCTCGTAGTCAAATCATGTTTGCGCCAGGACCATCTCAAAGACCTCGAGAAAGTGTTCGGTTTCCTCCGTTCCCGTCACCTAAAGATGAACCCGTTGAAGTGTTCCTTCGGGGTCACCTCTGGGAAGTTTATGGGATTTGTTGTCAGATATTGAGGTATCGAGATCGACCCATAGAAGATCAAGGCCATCAGCCAAATGCCTCCCCCGAGCAACATTCGGGAGCTTCGAGGCCTTCAAGGCCACATAGCCTATATACGCTGATTCATCGCGAATCTGGATGGAAAGTGTAAGCCCTTTTCCCGGATCATGAAGAAGGGCGCTGCCTACGAATGGGATGAGGAGTGTCAGACCGCCTTCGAGGAAATCAAGCAGTATCTGCTCCAACCTCCGGTCTTGATGCCACCCGTCTCCGGAAATCCGCTGGTCCATTACGTGACCGCCCTGGAAAGATCCCTTGGTGCGCTACTCACCCAGAAGAATGACGAGGGTACTGAGAACAGTCTCTACTATCTCAGCCACATGCTTCTCGATATGGTGGTCATATACTCCCCTATCGAAAAGAGTTGCCTTGCGCCCGTCTTCGCCATGAAGAAGTTGCGACATTACCTGCAGCACCATGAGGTGCAATTGGTCTCCTGGGTAGACCCACTGAAGTATATCCTGAACCGCCCCATGCTGACTGGCCGACTAGCATGGTGGGCAGTGATTCTCCAGTAGTTTGATATCAGGTTCGTACCTCAGAAGGCCATTAAGGGACAGGCGTTGGCAGACTTTTTAGCTACCCATACAACCTCCATGGATCAATCCCTAGACCGGGATTTACCTGATGAGATGATCCTCTCATTCGATCATGTCGTCCCGTGTTGGGAAATGCATTTCGACGGTGCCTCCCAGAGCCCCACCTGTAGGAGGCTCAACGATCCCAAGCTCAACAGAGTGGGTCTGGGTATTGTCTTCATTACCTCGGCGCAGGCCGTCCTGCCATACTCGTTCTTGTTGTCATAAGGCTATACGAACAACGAGACAGAGTACCAAGCTCTCATCACCGGCCTTGAGTTGGCCCTTGAGATCCATGTTCCCCATCTACATATGAAGGGAGATTCCGAGATGGTAATCAAACAGGTTAATGGAGACTACGTCGTCAGGAAGTCGGAGCTTGCACCGTTTCTGGAGTACACCCTCCGCCTAATGGACCAGTTCTCTTCTCGACCAGAGGTTACCCATGTCCCACGGTCACAGAACGGTCAAGAAGACGCCTTGGCTGGCTTGGCCGCATCGCTCGCAGAACCCGAGCAAGATGATTTAATCATACATGTGGCACACCGGGGAGTCATTGCCCCCGTCACCCAAGAGGACAATTATGGCATGCGGGTAGGTCATCTCACCGCCGGACCCTCCACGCCAGGGGTCCTGGGTTCGTCAGGCACAGTGGTTAAAGCCACTCCAGAGTGGAGGGCACCTTTTGTCGAGTACCTCCAAAATTGTTGCCTCCCGGACGACCGGGCCGAGCGCGAGCGAATCCGACACTGCGGGATGCAATTTACCCTCCAGAGCGGCCCCTGTCTTGAACAGATCCTTTATAAGCGGAGTTTCGATGGTTTCCTCCTCCGTTGCATCCAAGGAGTAGAGATACCTCAAGTTATACAAGAGGTTCACACCGGTTCCTGTGGCGCCCATCAAGCTGGGCCGAAGCTGTCCCATCAAATCCTGAGGTTGGGGTACTTTTGGCCCTCTATGATCCACGATTGTATTGGGTATGCCAAGAGATTCCATGCGTGCCAAGTTCACGCCAACTTCCTGCATCGGCCGCCGGAGCCCCTCCACCCAACCAAGTACTCTTGCCCATTTGTGGTATGGGGACTTGATGTAGTGGGACCGTATCCACCAGCAACAGCCCGCCAGTGTAGGTTCATCCTGACTGCTACAGATTTCTTCTCCAAGTGGGCATAGGTAGTTCCGCTCAAAGAGGTAAAGTCCCGTTCCATCATTGACTTTGTGAGCTCCAACATTATCCACCGGTTTGGGGTCTCTCACTCTGTCCTCACCGATAACGGCACCAACTTCCGAGTGGCTGAACTGAAGAAATTGTATGCCAAGTATGACATCCGGTCGAACCATACCTCCTGCTACTACGCGTAGGAAAATGGACAGATCGATGCGTTCAACAAAAACCTCTCTAACATTCGTCAAAAGATGGTTGGTCAGAACAAGAAAAGTTGACCGGACAAGCTCCCCAACGCCCTCTGGGCTTACCGGACGAGGACTCGCAACTCTACCCAGGTGACCCCATATTCCCTGGTGTATGGAGCTGAGGCCGTCCTACCCATTGATATCCAGCTGCCATCGTTACGCACTGTAGTTTATGATCACCAGACATCAGATGAGGTAGCCGAGATCCGTCTTGCTGAATTAGAAGCACTGGACGAGAATCGGCTTCGTGCCTTACACAATCTAGAAAGGCATTAGGATAAGATAGCGAGGGCCTTCAACAAGAAGGTTCGTCTTCGCTCTTTTCTACAGGGCGACCTGGTACTGGCCATTCGAGCGCCAATGATTCCCGGTAGGAAACCGCCCAAATTAGGACCCAAATGGGAAGGGCCTTATATCATCCATAAGGTTTACCCCAATGGAGCATACTCCTTGGTGACCATTAATGGAGAGCGTATAACCCCTCCCACCAATGACAAGTTCCTTAAGCGATACTTTGCATAGGGAAAAAGTGTCCTGCACGACCCTAAACTGCAAGTTGGTCCCGCATGACCTTAAACTACATCTTCGTCCTGCAAGGCGATAAACTGTGAAACGGTCCCACATGACCTTAAACTGCACATTATGGTCCAACACGACCCTAAACTGTAAAGTCCTGCACGACCTTAAACTGCATCTTCGTCCTGTAAGACAATAAACTACAAAATAGTCCGAGCTCTATGACTTTAAATTAAGATCTCCCCCCGTCCTTACTGCAAGACGTTAAACTGCAAGCCAGTCAGGCCTTCCTGACCAAGGCCCAGCCTCAGGTCCCTTGGCCTCCTCGGGCCCCAAGGCCCCCCATCCTTACTGCAAGAAGTTAAACTACAATCCAGTCAGGCCTTCCTGACCGAGGATTAGCCTCAGTCCACTTGGCCTCCTCGGGCCCCTGGCCCCCCGTATTCACCGCGAGAAGTTAAACCGCAACCTGGTCAGGTCCCCCTGACCACGGTCTGGCCTCAGGCCCCTTGGGTTTTTCCCCTACTTACCCTCTTGCGGGATTTTACGGTATGGAGTGGGATTACGTCCTCATTCACGTCGGATTACTTGTCGTACCTTACATATCCCCAAATGAGATGCTCCTCGCCCCACATGACGTTAAACTGCATTTCAAGAACTACGTGTAGCTTGATACCCATCTTCATGGGATACGTAGGAATGCTCAGACACCTCGTCTTGAGCCCAGCCCTAAGATTTTCTCTTCCACTATTCCCCCTAGGAATAGTTTCCTCAGAGGCTCCTTGTGTATCTAGGGGAAGGCTTTATTAGCCCCGCTCATACAACCCCGCTCTCACAAGGATTGTAAGGGTCGCACCATGTGCCCACTCCCCTTCTTCTATCCCCCCACGTCCTCACCGCATGACGCTAAACTGCATGGCCTTCAAGAACTATGTATGGCTTGATTCCCGTCATAATGGGATACGTAGGAACGCCCGGGCATTTCGTCCGTTGGCCCAGACCAAAAGCCAAAATCTTCCCCTCAGGTCAAGATATGGCAGGGTCCACACTTTTTCCCCAACTCACATCAAGCAAGCCTCGACCCGGCTGCACATCCCCCTGGAGATGTTTGCCTCTTTCAGGGATGGATACATCTATGCTTCACCCACTCCTTGACTGGGATTCCATCATTTTTGCAGACCTAGAGGGACCCCCAAGAACATCCTGGATACTACGCCCAAGGGCTCTCCTACCGATATGGGCCAACGCCCCTGAGGGTTTTCAAGCAACAAGCCGATACAAGTCCTGCGTTGCGAATTTGGTCAGCGGTCGACGCTCATTTGTTGCTCCCATATCAGGTCACCATAGGAACGCTGTATTTCGAACATGGTCAACAGTGTCCTAGATCTTCGGGTCCACCCCGGGATGTCCCAGACATCGAGTGCAATGATTCGTTTTCCCCATCCTGAAGTGAAAAACTTCCCCCTGGGTGGTTCTAGCAATTGAGCCCATGACCCCGATTCCCCATAGGGGTGTACGGTGTGGTGTGGGACTACGTCCTCACTCACGTCGGGATCATGTACCCTACCGTACACCTCCTCTTACGAGGCCCAGCCTCATGCCCCTTGGACTTCTTGGGTCCCCGACCCTCGTCCTCATTGCAAGACTTTAAACTGAAAGCAGGCCAGGCCTTCCTGACCAATGCCTAACCATCAGGCCCCTTGGACTTTCCCGGCCATGGCCTAGGTCCTCCCTTATAGGAGTGTATGGTATGGTGTGAGGTTATTTTCTCATTCACATAGATCTCATAATGACCACGCCATGTACCTCTCCCTCCTGAGCTGTTTCGTCGATCCCTTTTTGGCAGTTCACCGATGTGACTAAGAGTACTCTGGTTTATTACCTGGAATTCCAAGCTTTACTCAGACACGTCTGCACCCACTTTATAGGATTTTTGTATCCCTACATCAGGGATTTCATCATATTTCACACCCAGAGGGACCCCCAAGAACGGCCTGGATACTACGCCCAAGGGCTCTCCAACCGTTACGGGCCAACACCCCCGAGGGTTTTGGAAAACAAATTGATAAAATCCCGCATTGCGAATATGGTCAGCGGTCGATGCTCGTTGGTTGATCCCACCTCAGGCTAACACGATATGGAAGCTGCATCTCCACCACAGTTAACAGTTTTCCTTTATCGCCACACCAACCCATTAGGCCCAAAATGTCGGGTGCACAATTCACACCCTTCATCACTTCACCATGTCCAAGTGGATTCTTGGAACTTTTGGTACTTTTCCTCCATGCACGTCCGTGCGTTGGGGGAACAAGCCGTGTCAAAGGTTTCCTTTGGGGATCTACCAACTCCCATTTGACTCTCCCCAAGTATTGCGATGAGGATACCCCCCTCATTTCCCACACCGAGTTTAACTCACGTGGGCTTAGGAATCGGGTTGACATCTGTGCTTACTCGGGAAGTTGTCACAATTCAGGGTCCGAGCTCTATGACCATAAACTATTATCCTCTCAGAACTACGTTCAGCTTGATTCCTATCTTGATAGGATACATAGGAATGCCCAGACCCCTTGTCTTTGGGTCCAGCTTGAGTTCAGCAAATTCACCTCTCTGGTCCTACCTTCAAGACCCCGACTACGGGACCACGTGGCGTAGTGCGGGATTATTTCCTCATTCACTTCGGGTTTGCAATGGATTCACCACGCATTCCCCCATTCTGAGATTTATCCCTCCTATTCCTTGTCCATCATGACATTAAAAGGCACCCTTCAGAACTACGTGTGGCTTGATTCCCATCTCCATGTGATACGTAGGACCGCCCGGACGCCCTGTCTTCATGTACAACCCATTTAGGGAACCAGTCTCTCCCCCTATTTCACCTCTTACCTCTATATAGCACCCTTGGCCTAAGGTCTCCCTCTCCGATTGGCGTAAAATTTGATGTGGGATCATGTCTCCGTCAATTGTGTTTTATAACACTGCGCACATTTCCCGCCTAGCATCGTCTCTGCTATGTCTACGCTGCATGAAGATAAAATGCATGCTTGGTGCTATCATACGACCCTAAACTGTGACATTATCGTCCTGGCCGCACGAAGAAAAACGACACTGCATTGTGGTGACCTCGTTGTAGAGGACATCACGTTGGGTATTGGTCATGTTCCATGCCATTTGTCAATGACCATCACGGCTTGATCCCTGTGGTGACATCACGACCTACTATTCTAGGCCTGTCTCTTCACAAAAAAAACCATTCACCTTAAAGAACAAACAAGATTCATCAAATTCCACTTATTTTAGTGCAAGGGTCACGCCCGCACTACCCTTTCCCCTGGAACTTGTATCTTACCATGTCACCTTCCAGAACTACGTATGGATTGATTCTCATCCTTATGAGATATGTAGGAGCGCCCAGGCACTTCCCCGCGGGCCCTGCCTAGCCTTTGTGTTCGGTCCCTCGACTCGAGCATTTCCTCAGAGAACGCATGGTAAGTAGGGTTTAGGTCCTCCTTCGCGTTGGGTCTTGATGCCATGCGTCCCCTGCTCCTTTTACCCATTTATGGTCTAAGGTCCATCAAGAACTACGTGAGGCTTGATTGTCATCCTTATGAGATACGTAGGAGCACCCGTACACTTCCCCCCGGGCCCGACCTAACTTTCTCTTTCGATCCCTTGACCTAAAACCTCTCCCAAGGGGGTCGTGCGGTGTGATACGGGATTATTTCCTCATTCACGTCGGGTCATTCACCGCACCGTACACACCCCCTATTCCCATTCACGCTGGGTGCTGGAGTTACTCCACCATGTGCTTCTTATGTTTCCTCCCACCCTTTGGTCCGAATTCTATGACCCTAAACTAAGATATCCCTATGAGAAAGGAATCTTCTCCCCCTATATAATACGTCTCATTGTCGTATTTAGATGTGTTTAGACAAAGATCCCGAAGTGTGGGATTTCTACAGGGACCTCCCCCTGATCCCATAACCATGCTTCGTGAGCTCGCTATTTGGATCCTCATCCTCTTCCACGTCCAAAAGGACCCTCGGACGACATGGATACTAGGCTTAAGGGCTCTCCATGAATTCCGGACCTAAGGATCCTCGAATCGTTTCGATCCAACGTCCCTACAGATATCTAACGAAATTTGTGGCATGGTCCCGTGTTTCGAACATGGTCAACGGTCAACCCTCATTTGTTTGTCCCCATTCTAGGCTAACGCGATATGGATGCTGGGTTTCCGCCATGGTCAACAGTTGTCCTCCATCGTCACGTCACCATCATCTTGATCTGAATCTCGAGCTCCATGATTCACTCATTTCCACTTCCTCATGTTCAAGTGTAATTCCATCATACTCGTCTCTTTCTCTTTGTGCATCTAGGGGCGCTAAATGATCGTGTTAGTGTCATTGGTCCGGTATTCACCGAGCGTCCCTTTGCCCTAACCTTCCCCTTTCTGTGTCAGGAAATTTCCACCACTACTGCTTGTTTCCCACACCGAGCATGACTCACGTGGGCTTAGTAGTTTTGGCAGGATGTGTACCAACACGGCCAGGCTTCTCATCGTCCCGCATGACGTTAAACTGCACTTCCAGAACTACGTATGGCTTGATTCCCATCCTCATGGGGTACGTAGGAATGCTCGACCACTCTACTTCGGGCCCAGACCAATCCTCACTCTTGGTCCCTCGACCTGAAGAGTTTCCTCCGAGGGTATATGGTATGATTTGGAATCCAAGTCCTTATTCACGTCAGTTTCACATCTACCATGCCACACGCTCCCTGGGATCTTCCCTTTTATTCCACGTCCTATCGTATGACGTTTAAATACATGAGTCCATGTGTCCTCAACGCATGACACTAAACTGCGGTTCTACCCTGAATAAGTTCAGGATGCCCCAAGATCCCATTGGGAAGTGACAGATCCCCTCTCCAGAGAGGCATTGTCTGAAAGAAGGAATGATCCATGATCAATCCAATGTGCGCATATGGTGTACTCCCACCACGGTGGTGTAACTACCTAAGTGTTGGATTCTGTTCGGAGAAACCATCACTCCATATTCCATGCTTTGCGTGCCCCTTATTTGGACCCTCGTCCCCTTTCATGTCTCACGGGACCCCCTAACGGCCTGGTCTCATGCCGCATCGGCTCACCTACCATCCTAGGCCAACATTCTGGAAGACGGGTCATGTCTGGAAGGACCCCTTAATAGTATGGATGTCTGACCTATGGTCCACCAACTGTCCTGGGCCAACGTCCTGAAGGATTGATCGACAACACTTGTGACATGGTCCTGTGTTTCAAACATGGTCAACGGTCGACCCTCATTTATTGTCCCCATTACAGGGTAACGCAGTAAGGATACCGCTTCTCCTCCAAGGTTAACGGTTGTCCCTTATTGTCACGCCTTCCCCATAGTGTTCTTAATCTTGGGTATCGTGATTCACGCTTCCCATTTTCATCTGTTTGGACCGATTTCAGCGCCCCTGGAGTTGCCCCGTTCGTGCATAAGAGCACGCTGAAGAAACGGTAATTCGGCTATCCTGAAAGTTCCTTCTCTGATCAAGCCTCTCCCGTCTTTCAGAAATCCGGACTGGTAATCTGAATCCCGGATGCCCGGAGCATGATCCCCACTCCTATGTTAGGTGGGATGAGAGGGCAACTATCTCCTGTTTATCACATCGGGCTCGACCCACATGGGTTTGGGGAATTGTCGCCGAACGTCCCGCAAACATTGTAGGGATGTAACAAGGCAATTAAAACAGTGGAAATCGCGCACGCTACGACATTCAAAACAAAGAAAGAAAAAAATTGAAGCACGAAAGTACCAATAAAAGGTTTTTGGTTTGTTACAATACCCGGGGGTTGACTCCCCCCATGGACGGGTTGAACCTGTTAAAAGAGCATTGCAGCTCCGCCACCCGTTGGCTTGTGGCATCCAAGGATCGCTGCTGCTGACTTAGCTCCCGCTCCTCCTCAGCGGCGGTGGGGCGTAGTTCGTCATCCTTGGCTCTGGCCCTCTCTATGCCAGCTTGAACGGAAGCCATCTTTCCAGAGGCCTGCCTCATATGCTCTTCTGCCTCTTCCATCTGGACCTTCAACTGTGAGACCAGCTCAGATTGTGAATTAAGAGAGGTTGAAAGCTCATTTTCCCGGGTCTTCATCCATTGGAACTCGCCTTCATCCTCCTGGAGATTCTTGATGCTAGTCGCCTTCCTCCGCTGCCAGCCCACGCTGAGCCCACGATCATGCTCCAGGATCTTCTCAGCCATAATATCTCAGATAAGTGCGTGAGGACTTTGGGCATCCACTCCCCCAACGTGCAGTTCATGCAACCACGAGCAGAGTCTATCCATTTCGGCCAGCCATTGCGCTTGGGGGGTTTCCTTGATGAAGCGCGTGATCATCTTCCACGACCGACGGCAGACTATGCTATTGTCTTCATCGTCGGAGGCCATTTCGTCCCAGTCTGCGTGATTAGCAGGCTCGTATGCGGGATACGCCCTTAGGAAATCCTCGGCAGGATCAACATCTGGTGTTGAATCTAGTACGACACCTGGCGCCGAAGAAGGCGTGACGAGACTGGGACCGGCCGATTGATCCTCTTCCTTGGAGTCCACCTCAATGACTTCGGGTGCGACCCTGCTGGCGGTCCCGCCAGTGATGATGTGTGTCGCAGCTTGAGGAGATGGGGGGACTATCACCACCATCACCGGCATGCCCCTAGGAGGGACACCACTAGACATCCCAACCAGTCTTGCCACAACAGCCCACACCAGTCGAAGAACTGTATGACGAAGAGGGACATAAACGTTAGTTGGCGGGCATAGTCTACATGTGACGACGAGGAAACCGGTAGAAGAAACTTACTGAGATCGACCTCGTGGCGCTGTTCTTGAGCCAGTACTGACGAGACCCCGAGGCGAGGCCCTCCATATACTGTTGGAAGGTCTGGAGATTCCGGAAGAGCCTCCTCGAGTGCTCTGGTCTCACCAGATGTGGAACTGGACGCAGCCATAGGCGCGGGTTCTGAAGGTCCCGCATCATCACCCGTCGAGGGGCGAGAACGAGGCCTGCAAACAAGTTCATCCTGCATGGCTCAAACATCATTGAGAAGATTATAGTGACCCATGAACGGATCGTAAGGAAAGAATTTTGTAATTCTACCTCGAGAGCCTCCGTGAAATCGTCGGAATTTGATCCTCGATCTCCGAGCTCGCCCTCCTCCAACGGGCACCCTCCTCCAACCTCATCCTCCCGAGAGGAGTCCTCTGATTCTCCCGGCAGGGGGAAGCCCTCCCTCAGATCAGCAGCCAATAACTGTGGGGGGACCGTCTGATTCAACAGTACCCTCACCCGGTCTGTCATTGGGCGAGGTACAGCACTGGAGTGGACGTAATCCTCCAGCTCGTCCAGGTATTGTTTTTCCTCTTCCGGAGACGCCATGAATCCAGCCCGAACTGGGCCTATGCCCGGTAATTCCATCCCAAGGTGATTCAAGTGGGCCCATATCTCGTGTGGGCTGAGGAATTTCCAGTTGACATCCCAAATGTCCCAAGATTCCGGGAAGACGACATCCTCTGCCATGTCAATATGACGCAGGCGCTTCCCCAGAGCCTGAGTAGATATATTACAAAATCCCCTCGGTGGCTACCCCTCCAGACGGACCTGCTCTTCCGGAATCACCGGATCCACCGCTGCTACCATACCCTCGGTCGGTGCGGGTCTCGCCGCCATGGCAGCCCCGCTACCGCGAGCGGCCCTAGCTGCCCTCCGACCTCGACCTCGAGATAGAGGAGGCCCACCGTCACCAACCCGAATAGTTGGTTGCTTCAGAATATCACCTGGGTAAGCAGCCTCCCAACTAATGGTGTACTCCCTCACCAATCCAAAAGCGGCGGTGGATGGAGGCAATGCAATCAACATCTTCCCATATTCCCGTGTGAACATGAGCCACAACTGCCTCATCACACATGGGTGCTCCTCGTGACGCACCTCCCAGTAGACCGGCAGGGTCAGCCGCTGGAGGCACCAGAACTGCCTCGCAAACTGATGCGGGGTGTACGGTTCGCATAGTGGCTCACGATATATCTGTGCCACCGAAACTCCACCTCGAAAGGCTAGGAGGTAAGCCTGATGTTCTTCTGTTCCCCGCCCGTCATTAGTAAGTATCCCCGTCGTCAATAGGAAGGGGTGGAAATTAAACTCATCCGCCCTCCACACCTGATTCAGCACCATCAGAACGGCTAGTTTGAACGGGAAGCGCCCGGCCGCGTTCAGGATGGAGGGGCAGATGTTCGATCCCGGCTGCGAAATGGGGTTTGGATACTCGTAAATCCCCCTGATATGCACTACGATCCACCCATACAGGAGGTGGAAGGGCCCACATATCCTTGGAAGCTTCTTGCCCTCGCTAATGTGCCGCAGCATTCTGTACATTTTGGTGAGCATAGGAATCTCCAGATTGATCTGCTGCCCCATGGCTAACATGGACGCCATAATGAACGAGCTGGGCCACACCCCCATGCTTGTATCCCTCACCGGTAGGATCCAACCACAGATGAGAGCCATGATGAACGCCGCCAGCCTGACTATCGGCTGTTGTTAAGTGCTGACACTGAAACCCCAAGTCTTCCATTGGCTGTCCTCCAAGACCCGTCAATATGAGTGCCCCTTTCCCCGTTGGGCCTCCCTTGGACAAGTTCGAGGCCTCGGAGGGAACTCTCGATTCTCTGGGAAATTTAGGAAGCATTTGAACCATCTCCTAAAGTGGACATCCCTCACTGCCTCCTTGTCCTCTCCAGGGACGAGTGCCATCAGCGCTGACGCCAGTCGCGACATTTGCTCTGTATCCTCCCATGCGCTGATGACAGGGAGGAACTCTTCATACATGGCCCCCAAGATCGGAACCCCAGAAATCTGGTGGACATCCCACAGGCTGATGCCCACCTCGCCGTGATGCAGGTGAAAGGTATTGGTCCTAGATGGCCATCTGCTCAGCAGTTCCGACATCAGTTGCTTTGGTTGGTAAATGTGGAATTGGGAGGCCCATGCTGCCTCATACAACCCCACTCTCCTCAGCTCGACCCCGAACTCCTCGCATGAGGCGCCTACCCAGTAGGACCAGGCCCAATCGTCAGTAAAGTTGCCGCCCTAGCGCAGGTCCCACTCGTCGGACCATCCCTTCTTCGAATCCTGCAAAGCCGCCTTCAGCATGGTGCGGTAGAGGGGAGGGGAAGTCTCCGGTTGCAGAGGCTTCCCGTCAATATCGTTCAAATGGTTGTAGAGACAGTCAGTGGTGACAGGTGTGAAGTCCTCCAGCGCATGACCATCGGCTTCCCTGAACCATTGGTGCTGGCATAGTGTGCTCCTGAACCAGCAAGTTGGTTCATCCCTACTCACCTCAGGGATGAAGACGTCATCCCTCAGCCCGAAGCCGTACAATGGCAGCTTCTTGCACTGCGGATAATCCTTCTAACCCTCTGATAGCATATCTGTCAAATAAGTGTGGTCCGAATGGCTTAGGACCATCTCCCCCAGGCCTGGACAGTTGGCCATCTCATCCCAATGGGCAGCATCTGCAAGCACCCCCAATACAGCCTCTTGATGGGCCATTTCGATTCTAGCCCTCAGAAAAGATTTTTTTCAAATGGATTGTGAAGCGAGACCGCGAAGCTAAATTGAGAAGCCGTATCGCGAAGATCAGTCGTGAGACCAAGCCGCAAAGTCTGGCCGGGGCCGACAAGCAGAAGTTCGCTTGGCGCGAACACGAAGTCGGAGACCCGCGGTTCGCCGCGAAGTTCGATTCGCGGAGTACGCAGAGCTTCATGAAGTCGAGAGCACAAAAAGACAAGGAAGTCACATGAAGACAAAAGAGGTCGACCCCCTATTTATAGGCAGTGACCCCAGAGCATTTCCGCGCACCTCACCCGCACAGAGCATCGTGGCGCGTCCGGATCCGTGGCCCCGGTCAGCACCGCGGGCCCCCTTCACATTGCTGCATCACGAACCACCGAAAATTTTGGCGATTTTCCCTCAGACTTCGACCCTTAACCCTCTGCGGATCCAAGTCTGAGGGGGGGCATTTGTTGGCGCCAAAATATGGCATGAAAGGAAGGGAAGAAAAAGACGGCTGGTGCGCTGCCTCGCAAAGCACCGACGCGAAGCACTGACGCGAAGCGCCCCGATCATCGCGACCTCGCGAAGCTCCAGAGGCGGTAACTCTCCGTGAACACATTTGACGTTCGCGAGCCCGCCGCGAAGTTCCAGAGGCGGTAACTCTCCACGAACGCATTTGACGTTCGCGAGCGTGCGGTGAAGCTACAGAGGCGGTAACCCCTCGCGGACGACGTTGACGTTCACGAGCGCGCCGCGAAGCACCAGAGGCGGCGCGTGAGTTCTACTTCGCGGCACCCCTTCCCTATAAATACTGGACTCACCCTGAGTCCCAAGGATGGACAATCCGACCTTTCGGCTTCTCCTCTCCCGAATCGCGAAGCACTCTTTGCCCCGAGAATCATGAGCTCCGCGAGGTACTTCTACTTCGCGAGACGCCATTGATTTGTCTCGTTTTGAGCCCCTCTTCCGAGAGGGATGCCCTTCGTGAAGCTCAAGGGAATTCGTGAAGGAAGGGGATTCCCAAGGGAACCCGGGCAGCCGCAGAGCGTTTATGCTTCGTGAAACACCCAACCTGTACTAGTGATCCCTATGCTAAGGTAGGATCGCTACACATCGCGAAGCACACTGCTTCGCAGGACCCTACTTCGCTAGGCACCTCTTTTTCGCGAGGCAGTGCTCCGCGAACACAGTTCCACTTCGTGAAGCACCTTACACTCACACCTATGCCCCATGCTAAGGCCAAGGAACTCCACTTCGTGAAGCACACTCCTTTGCTTAGCAATTCCTCCTCCCGTGCGACCCTCCAGGTTTGCACGATGTGATTTCAGAGTCCCATGGTCAATACCACCCGTAGCGTTGCTTCGACTAAAGCTTCTTCGCATAGGCATGCTAACAGCTATTAATTCTTCGCATAGCCACACTAATGTGGACCCCTTGATGGTTCGTTCCACAACCCCCCTTGACTATGGCCTTACTGGTACCTTCCCTTCCCCATGGACCAGAAGGTACCAGTTATGTAAGTCCTAGGGGTGCGGAGTGAACCCACCTCGTCCGAGCTGTAGGACGTTAAACTGTCAAGCACCACGTCCTCAACACATGACGTTAAACTGTGACCCGACCTCGTGCCTCTCACGAAGGGTCCCCCCAGCTCAAACATTTTTTACGCCACTCGTCTCCATGGGAGTGGAATCACCCATCCACAAGGGGTGATATCCTCCTTATTGGAGTGGCGTATGTTCTCAGGAGAAGGGAGACCCTAGTTCCCCAACGGATGGCTGCACCTCTACATCTCCGTACTTCCCCACTACCAAGGTCAGTGCAGGGAGTGATAGGGAATGGGGCACCTCCCATCATTGGTCCCAAATCCCACTTTCGCTGCGCTTTGTCACACTCTTGGCCTCCTTCCTGGAGTAAGTCCCAGCACCGTGGGCCGCCTAATGCGTAAGCCCCTCTTCGCTTCTCACGGACGCATCCTTCGTGACGTAATCGTCAGGTCCTTGCAACCTCTTGTTTCTCACACCGAGAATGACTCACGTGGGCTTAGAGTGAGCACTGACCCTGACCCCCACCCATAGCGAACTATGAGGACTTTGATCCATGTCAAGGAATGGTATGTAGGGAGCCTCCACGAGGTTCAAGCCACATTGCTCAGTCGTTCATTCACGTCGAGTTTCGCCCTCTTCCAACATGACGTTAAACTGTATGCCCCCTTGTCTCGTATGACATTAAACTGCACACCCATTTGAACTATGAGGTCTTTGATCCATGTCAAGGCGTGGTATGTAGGAAGCCTTCATGAGGTTCAAGACCACCCATCATCATTCACGTCAAGTTCTACCATCGTCCAACATGACTTTAAACTGCATTCTAGTCCGACGGAAAGCCGTTGTGACTAACCCGAATTGCGAGGTCTTTGATCCATGTCAAGGCATGGTACGTAGGAAGCCTCTACGGGGTTCAAACCCACCACCCGGTCGTTCCGACCTCATTCACGCCGGTTCACCCCCGTCCCGCATGATGTTAAACTGTATTCAACAACCCGAACTACGATGACTTTGATCCGTGTCAAGGCATGGTATGTAGTAATCCTCCCAGAGGTTCAATCCCACCTCCCATCGGACCAAGGTCCATCATTTACATCGGTTCACCGACACCCACCGCCCGTCGTTTATTCACGTCAGGGTTCACTATTGTCCCGCATGACGTTAAACTGTATTCCATCAATCCTTTGAACTACGAGGAATTTGATCTATGTCAAGGCATGGTACGTAGGAAACCTTCCCAAGGTTTAAGCCCACCACTAGTGGACCCACAGGTCTACTTTCACGTCGGTTCACCAATGAAACCCTTTGAACTACGAGGTCTTTGATCCATGTCAAGGCATGGTACGTAGGAAGCCTCCACGAGGTTCAACCCCATCTCTCACCGGACCAAGGTCCACCTTCACGTTGGTTCGCTGACGACATTCATCGGACCAAGGTCCACCTTCACGTCGGTTTACCGGCACCATCCTGAACTACACGGACTTTGATTCCCTGCCACGAGGATACGTAGGAAGCCTCTTCAAGGCTCAAGCCCAACTTCACCATCACCCCTTCGATGGTCCCATTTCACTCCCCCTCCACTCCATTCATCCACCTATCACCCATCCCGATTCTCGCCCGGACCGTCACATCTCGGTGAGACCATGTCGGTACGCTCCTCTTCACAGCCGCCCATGGGCTGGCCCCGGTATTGGCATCCCTTTAAGGGAAATCCCTCAATCCGATCTATTCTAGCTAATGCTCCGATCAGGCTGATCCGTCCCCGCTGGATGTTAAACTCACGGCGTACCCTGTGTTAAACACGAGAAGCTGAGGAAAACCTCAGATATGTGTCTATGACATATAATTCCCCGCGCTTGATGTGGTATGCCTCAGGCTTCCACGCCCTCGAGAAGCCCTGTGACCAGGGATAATAGACAGATATGCCAGGTTCCCTAGCATCCAGACGTGCTACTGATACCTCAACGTGACTACTCCCACGACTGAAGGTTGTTTCCCTGACCGGACCCTTTGGAATGTCCCGACAGAAGCAGTGTAATTAACTGGCGTCCATGGAAACATGGAACTGGGAAGAGTTTCACGAACTACGTATTAAATCTAGGAGGGAGACCCGGACTAGGTGACCAGTTTTGAGGAGGAATCCACAGAAGGAAGAACCGAAATCCCATCATCCCTTTTCGATCAAGGAGCAGACGTCCCTGAATATGGAGTGAATGCCGCCCGCCTTTGGAAAGCGGCAACGCGGGGCAACAAGCGCAGCACGTCCTCCTCCCGCGGACGGACGGATGCGCACGCCCCGACGAAAGCATCGGAAACAAATACTTTATCCTACCTATCTACAATCCAAACTGAGATATGTACCAATGAATCATCCGACTCTAAGGTAATGTGATCCCATAAAATCACATGATCTGGATATGGATTAAAATTTCTCGATTGAGAAACATGGAACTCATTATGAACTATAATAAACTGTAGTGGAAATGCCAACTGATATGCCACCTCCCCAACCTATTCAATTATCTCAAAGGAGACTATGTATCAAGGATTCAACATTACCTTTATACAAATATTTTGATGTCTATGCCGTGGAGAGATTTTCAAGAACACAAGATCACTCAGTTAGAATGACAGCAGCCATCGATGATGATCCATATATGATTTCTGAAAACCATGAGCCATCTTTATCTATTTCTTGATCAAATGAATCTTCTATATTGTTTCTTGGACAAGGCTTGGTCTAACGTGTTATGTATAACCTATTTCTACACTAAAAAGTAGATAAAGATAAGGAAACCAATATAAATATTCAAACAAAGCCATATGTATTGAGGCCTGATAGCTGTTGTTATATGAGAACTCCACCAATGACACATGTTCTTCCCATGAGCCACAAAATTCTATTACACAATCCAACAACATGTCTTCCAATGTTTGTATACCCCTTTCAAGTTTCCCATTTGTCTGAGGATGATACACTATACTCATGGTCAATTGACTGCCTAATGATTTTTATAAGGATTCATTGAAATAAGACGTAAACCTCAGATCTATCTCTTAAACTATTGAAAATGTTACGCCATGACTCTTCCACTTCTTGAATATATATTTTTTACAGGTCCTCCACCATATTAGATACACTAATTGGAATGAAATGAGTCAAATTTGTGAGACGATCCATTATCACCCATATGGAATCATGTTTCTAAACCATTTTTGGGAGATCAATTAGAATATATATAGCTATCAGCGCCCATTTATACACTAGAATAGGAAAATACTACAACATAACTACTAGTCACTGATGCTCTTCCTTAACATAATGACATGTTAAGAATCTCAAAAAAACTCAACCACATTAATTTTCATACCATCCCACAAAAACTATGATTTAAATTCCTTATATTTATATATTATTCTAGAATAAAAAATCCATCTTGAATGGTGGTAAGCATGAATAATTTGTTCCTGACAATCCATAATTAGGACCATCCAATTTTTTAATCACAACACTGAAAACCTATCCAGCTTCTATCACCTAATGGTCTCCCCACCATGGAATTTTTTCATTATCAAAGAACATTATGAATTGAACATCTATTCCTATTCAACCATTTCTACCAATTCAGGATCAAATCAAAATGGAAGGAAGGCTGCGACTTCACCTTGATCTTTGCATTCCTAGATCATGTCAGCTAGGACCCAAATCAACTACCACTCATCTATATCTTCTTCTACCGACTAGGAATATGAATTTTTCCTTAATGTATCAGTCACCAAATATCATTTTCCCACTTTATATATTAATTCAAATTAAAAAATTTGGAGATAAATTATCCATTTTATTTGTCTTAGTTTTAAATCATGTTGTGAGAAAATATTTTTCAAGCTCCTATGATCCGTAAAAACTGTGAATTTCTCACTGAAGAAGTAAGGATGCAATGTCTTCAAAGCATGGAAGTTGTAATCTAACTCCATATTGCATGTTAGGTAATTCCTATCAAGCACTCATAACTTCTTTGAGACATAATAAACAGCATGATCTCCTTGCATGGGTACACACCCTAACCCAGATCCTGAAGCATCACAATATACCACTAACCCTTGTCCTGATTCTAAAAGTATCAAGATAGGTGCTGATGTAAGGAGAAATTTTGTTATTGAAGAGGCTTATGGAATTTCTAGTTCCATTATATTGGAACATTTTTATTTTTCAAGGATGTCATAGGAAAATATAATTGTGAAAATAATGAACAACAAATCGGTATTAACCAGATAGACCAAGAAAAATCCGTATCTCAAAGATGTTCTTTGGAAGTTTCCAAGATATAACATCTTCTATATTTTATGAATCCACAAAGAAACATATTTTAGAAATTACATATCCATGATAGTGTACCTATTATATCCCAAAATCACACATTGATAGTTTTACATACAGATGATGATCCCTCAAGATTCCCAACATTTTCACCAAGTGTTCCTCAAGCTTAGAACATGTCCTTGAATACTTCAATATGTCATCCACAGACACCACTAAAAAAGAATCTAGATATATCTAAAATATCTCATTCATAAATTCCATAAATACCAATGGTGAATTTTTAATCCCGAAAGGCATTACCACATATTCATAATGGCCATATCTTATCCTAATAGCTATTTTTTGGGATATACTCTTTTTGAACTTGTAGTTGGTGATACCATGATCCCAAGTCAATATTATAGAACTATTGATCTCCCATAAACTTGTTGTATATATTATCAATTCATTGAACTAGATAACAATTCTTTTTCATGACCTAGTTAAGATTACAATAATTCATAGACAACTGAAGAGTTCCATCCACCTTTTTCAAAAACTAGTCCGGCGCTGCCCATAGAGACCTGATCTATCGAATGAACCCTTTACATTCCAATTATTTCATCTCCACTTTTAATTATCATAATTATATTTGTTCCATATAATCATATTGATGGAAAATAAAACTGGTCCCTATAATAAGATCAATTGAAAACTCTAATTCTCTCATAGGTGGAAACCCTGATAAATTTTTGGGAAACACAACTAGAAACTGATCAACAACTAATGGAAAAATATTACTCTCAGTCTCTTATATTGAAGTCTGGGGCAATTATTCTTGCTGCTATTAGATAATTCCAACAACTGGATCTAACATGCCCACTGCACCAAACATTACATTCCTTTTTCATTAAAATAGGTGGTTCATTCGATTTTTAGTTTAAAAATTGACCTTTCTGGTTTATAGTTGATGTGATCCTTATATGTTTCAACCAATCCATAATCCAGATTATAACATAGACATCCATATTCATCATAGATATATACCCGATCACCTTGGCCCTATAAAAAATTATAGAACATTCTCTACACACAAAATCTCAACATTATCTCTATCCAAGAAGAGTTTTTAGTTTTAACATAGAAGGAATCATCTGAAATTTTAAATTTAGTGAATGAACAACACATGAAGAAATAAAAAAATGAGATGCACCAATATCAAAAAAAGATTTCATTAGGGTAGAATTCAAAAGAATCATACCTCACACCAATGATGGTCCAGATAAAAAAAACACAATAACCTCTTTAGCTTCATATAATTTATTTCTCATAACACTTTGTTCCCTATTAACGTATTGAGAATTCCCCTATTGAGGAGTCATGGTATTCCTGTAATCACCATGGTTAGATCTATTCTGCCAATGGGACTGATTTTTCTGACCTCATCTTATCTAATCATATGCTGTATATGACACCTGAGAAGTGCCCCATACACCTGACCTTGAAGCACTGTGGAAATATCACTGAATATTCCCATTATGGTTGTAATTATAGCATACCCTAGGTGGTTCTATACACTATTGCTTCATATGGTCAAATGAGCCACATTGAAAACATTATAGATAGATCTTTAGTATTAGAAGAAGATTCATGGATCCAACCACTAGATTCTATGCTATACTCACACCTTGGAAATAGGTGTTCCTATCCAAATTTATCCCAACAATATAGTTTCCACCATTTACAATAGGTATCGACATACTTCCTCCTCTCATAACTCCAGATATACCCCTTTCTGCAACCATACCCCGTTTAACTATCTCTTTATAATCTATAATACAACAAACATATATCTCTGAGGGAATATCCTACCTCATTCCCGATTCAAATATGTGTTCCTTCATGAACATGCTACAATCAACTTTGGGTTTGAAGCACTCTAAATTCATGATTTTTTTATATAATCTGTGATATAAATATTTTCCGTCTTCAAGATTAAGATTTCTATCATTCTTCGAATTCTAAAAGTATGATAATAGAATTGTTTGTCAAAAAATTCCTTAAAAAATTCCGATTCTAGTCCATGGTCTAATTTAGAATGAATAGATAAATCCCACCACTAGCGAGAAATATCTTCCATCATATATGTTTCCATCATGAATTTTATCTTTATTGGAGTGTCATGAAATTGAAGATACAATGCATCCAATTCATCTACCACTCTGCCTTTCCTAGTTTAGAATCACCGTGAAATATTGGTGGATTTTTTTATCTAGAATTGGATGGAATGAACCACATGCCTTCGGCTTATCCCTTTTATTCCCGCTATCGAAAGCCTTAAAATAATTAGAAAATACTCTGAACTAGTTATTGGTTCACCTGTGACTCTGGTGAAACCACATTCTCAGTAGATTCTTTCAGTTTTTTTCTATGATGACAAACCAGTTCCATTTTCTAAAAAAAAATTCCATAAGTGTCAGTCTCTATTAACTGAAGTCTCAAAAATTAAAAATTCAATCATATCATACAATACTAACATTTCCTTCATAAATCAATCATTTTCCATGTTCAACCATTTTTGAAAAACATTTACTTTATTTTGAAAATCAAACCATTTTCAAAATACAACTATAATTCCTTTTTAGAAATATTTCATTTGAAAACTATTTCATCATTTTTTAAAAATAAAAACATTACACTAAGTCATATATCATTACATAAAATTAAATATTCACTCATAGTAGGATTTCATGCTCATATCATTAGCTAAAATAATGAAAATGATATTCCAAAACCTATATGCGTCTCCAAAATACTTATGTACCCAACACCTTGGTAATTTTAAGTTCACCATAAATGGTGAGCTACTTCTTATTAAAATATAAATTTCAAGTCCTAATAATCCTACTAATTTTGATGAACCTGACACAAGGAATAGACTATAATGAATATCAACTCTAGGGCCAAGAGAACTGAAGACCACTTTTTAGTTAGGGACTGAACAAGATGATACTACTTGTTCCAAAAATATATTAGGAAGGAACATGAGTGATAGAAATTGTAACATCCTGATTCATCTCATTGGCTTGAGAATGCTGGAGGTTGTTACATGGCATTAAGAAACATCTATAAGGCACTAAAGGCTAGAAATAAATTCCAAGGTCTTCATGAACATACGAGGGTTCATTTTCCCTTTTTTAATGACACAACCATCCAAACAAGTCTTAACCAAATAACCCACTACATGATTCATAATATAATTAATGAAAACTCAAAGAATACCATTTATATCAAAATCAAATTACACAAGAGTACCACAATAGAAGACTGAAAACAAAACATAAAGAACTGAAGACTAAAAATACAAAAGAACTCAAAGACAACCACCACTCCAAAGATCCATCCTTCTCCATGATCCACTCCACAAACATGCCATGTATCACTAAGAAAAGCTTGAGAAATGTGATACTTTACCTTTTCCCATTTCCCGATATACAACATCTAAAAAACACCAAATTTCCAAAGAAGGGATGAGTAATGAAACTCGGTAGGTTTTCCCCAAATGAATTCCTTACCCATGCAATTAGGATAGAATAAGTTATCAAATTTATATAAAATAGTTTATATAAAATTATTTCTAAAATTAGTTTATATCATAATATAAACAAGTTCCATTCCATGTTTTTTTTCACAAAACCATATCTTGTTCCAAGGAAAGCTTTAAAATAATTTTATAAAACCATTTCAAAAATTTCATTTTTTATAAAAACTTCAATTCCATATGTCAAAACATCCAACTATACATGAAATATATACCTCCATATACTCACGAGAGGTGAGTCATCCTTTCACTAAGCCATAAATTAATGAACCATTTTATGAGGGATATCCTTAACCCTTATCCACCCCAAATTCACCTGAACACACACAACCATTATGCCAAAAGCCAATATTAAATACCATTTTCAATAATATCAATAAAAATATAATTTTATTGAAAAAATTTCAAAAAAAACATCAAAAATAAAACCAACAATTTTATTGAAAACATTTTTTCCATGCACAAAACCAAAAAATCATTTCAATATCATCATTTTAAAATTATGTTACTGATTTATCTTTCCAAAAAATGCCCAATTTCCACAATTATGTAAACCATCACTAAAGAGGGGTTACAACAATAAATTTAAATCAATTTAAAAAAAAATACAGGAAAAAAATAATCTAAAACTAAACCTTCATATTCTAAATAGAGGAGTTTAGAGTGAAGTCACCTAACTTGGAAAACTTGTAGAAAATGGAAAATGGCACAAAACATCTATGGAAATAGGTTGAATACCCAAGAATACACCTTAGATATCTTCCCATTGAATAAAAAATACCATATATAATAATATTTAGCATGAAATATATTTGATATATCCAAAACGGATGTGGGTCTAAGAAAACGAGAGGGAGGGAGAAGTTGATCTAAGAAAAACCATTCAAAACAACCAAGAAAGGTGACTTATTATGAGAATATATCTTCAACACACCAAGAGAAGCCTTTATATAGCCTCTAGATAAATTTTATAAGCTTATATATCCTTTTAGAAGAGTAAAACATAATTTAGGGCTATATAGGAGGAAAAATGAGAGAGTTAGAGGTCAAAACATGTGACATCCACGATTTTAGGATCTCACTTTTAAGATATGCACAATTAGTTGCATGATTAACCATGTTCTAACCATGCACTAACCATTTCCTCATGGATGATCCTCACATGGATGACTAACATAGTTTAAAAACCTTTCCAAAGTCCACTTTATAAAAAATCATGGTTTCTTCGAGGATGCCACATAGTTTAGACAAACCGTGCGCTGCCCGTGTGCCTTCCCTTTTACCCTTGTCTCATTATGCACAGTTTATTGTAAGCGTTTCACGATTTCTCCAAAACATGATCAATATGTGAACCTATTAAAACCCCCAAAAACATTCCAAAAAGTCCCCAAATCTTCTCAAACCTCACCCAAACACTTTACATACTTAAAAATCATAAAGAAATGATTACTTACTAGAAACTGGGGGTGATAAAATGAAAAATTATATAATGAACATTCCTATGAATAAAACATGATAGAAAAATTATATTTTAGAAATAAAGTTCTTTAGAACAAGAATACTCCATAATTTAATGTTCTCTAGATGAATCCTAAATTTGAATAAGCTACATGAGATCCTAAGGATGCGATGAAGTAGAAATATCCATATTTGTTTGTATCAAAGTGAGGGAATTTCAATGAAATTTTTTTATAATGGAGGTAAAATGTAACACCTATAGATATTATTATACATTTCTCTTTAAAGAAATTATATTTCTTTGGCAGCTTACATTACACACAACAAAGAGTTCAAAAGAACCACAATATACTATTTAAATATTATAATTTAAATATTATCATTATTGAATTTTTCATTAATTCAGATTGTAGGAATAATAATTAACAAATTATGAAAAATATATTGAAATTATTCATATAATTCAAATTCATTAATTATTAGTAGAGTCATTTTATGCTTCAAAAATATATTTTAATCAAAAATTGTTTTTCTTTAATTTTATGCACAAAAATTATAATTAAATTCTTTCATTTTTAGTAATTTTATTTGAAGAAATGAACTTAATTTTTGAAATAAATATGTAAAAATTATCATATATTTTTTTATAAATTTTATAAAAATGTTGATTTTTTGGGTGAAGAGTGAAAATACTAATTTTTAAAGGAAACTGTATTTTAATTTTAGTATTTTCAAAGATAAATTTTTGATTCTTATTTGTTAGAAAAAACCAGTAGTTTATTTTTTTAGAAATAATTAATTATACTGCTTTATTAAAAAATTATACTTGATCCTAGTATAAAAATACTTTTAGACTTAAAATGTAATTTTTTGGAAAATCATTTTCATCAAGATTTGTGGGATTATTATAAAATGAATTTATAAAAGTTTTAGATATCGAATTTGTTAAAATGGATTCTGTACTTTGAATCATCATAATTAATATTATATAATAAGTTGAACTTTATTTTTTGTCATTATGAATAGTAACTGAGTTAAATATTCATTACCACGGTAAATGTTGAAGGCGACTAATAAGGAGTAAAACTAAAGAGATAAGGATTCAAATGAACTAAAAACTTTTATAAATCCGGTATTATTAATATATTTTTGTTATATCTCATCCTATATCCAAAATAGATCTAATTTGGAATCATTTAGCTTCAACATGACATTATTATATTTTACTCTTTTAAGAAATTCCAAGTGTGTCCTCTCGCCCACAAATAAAAGGACACCCATATTTTATCATATGTAAACCATATTGATCTATATATCTTGAAAAAACCATTCCCAATTCTCTTCTAAAAGTTCTTATACATGAATTATAGGATCTATTTTTCATTAAATAGTATTCTAACTATCCTTAAGAAGGGTTCTAAGGGAGGAAAATCAAAGAAGAGGTAGTCATCATTCCCGACATCTTTCAATTTATTTCTTCTTATACCTCATTTAAATATATATTAATTATCAAAAAATAATAAATTTATTATCCTAAATATACTGAAAATTTATTATCATCTTGTAACCACTATTTTCCACCCTCTATTCCATCAAATTGGAAGTGGAAGTATCCCTCTTGCATATGTGTAGACTACCGCCTCCACATTGAAATACCATTTGTTTTCCATAACCATCTCTCATAGATTGTTATTATGATGTGTTTAATGGTTACATATGATATTTATGAAATAATTATTATTTTCTATTTATAATATCATATCTACTTTTTTTATCTTCCTATTTATTGAAAAATAATAATGTCGCTTGTGCTTGTTTGTGGACTACTGCCACCAATAAGCAATGCAATTATTTTTTCAATATCAAATTACTTGGATGGTAATTAGAATATATTTAATGTATATATAGGATATTTATGATATTATTTTTCTTCTTTAATAAAAAAATATATCATTATTTATTTATTTTTATTGAAATTGAAAACGACATTCATGCATACATAATACCTACCATCTCCATGAATAGTGTAAATCATTTGTCAATATACACCTTTTATGGAAGATTATATATATGTATATAATGAATATATATGAAATTTATTTCATGAATAAATGTTTTAAGATGATTGATCCATGATAAAAGTATAATTACTATTACTTTTGGACCAAAACATCCATGAAAAATGAAACAATCAACACCTGTAAATGAAAATGTTAATAAGTAATTACTAATAAATTGGTGTTAAAATGATATTAGTGGAAAATATATGATATTATAATTATATAAATGATTATATAATACAATTATATAATATATAATTTCTTTTTAATATAGTTTAGAGTATTTTTATGCAAGTTTAACTTGTGGTAAGGGATTTATGTTTCATTCTCATTTAAGTCATGATTATTTAGTATTCAATTTACATTGAGAGAAATTAAATTATCCTCATCTAAGAAACCAATTTAATTTTCTAGTCCTTTGGTTATTCATTGAGATTAATTTTTTTCCTTTCATTTTCCAATCATTAAATACTCAAGAGAAAAAAATGATGTTTTTAAAGGTAAATGCCTCTATTATACTATTCAGTAGAGAATATTTTTATTTCACGTCCATGTTTATTCTATTTTTTTTTAATTTTTTTTACTATTCTTATATTTTTAAATTAATTTTTACACATGTTTTAAAATCTATAAAAATATTTAAAATCTAATATTCTTATCATTTTCTAAACAATGAACTTTTGAATTTTTAATAAATATGTGAAAGGAATCATTGTTTTAGCACACACATCATATATGAAATTTATTACTATCATGACCACTCAAATATTTGAAGCTTCATTTATTATTTTTCATGATTCTTTTCAAATTAATTTTTTTAAAAAATTTTATATTTTAAATAACTGATTTCAAAATCAAAGTGGTATTTTCATCAAGAAATATTCTAAGTGATATTTTAGAGGAATTTTATTATAATATGATATAAGTTAATGGAAATTATTTTTTATTGGGGAAATGATCCAATGAAATTGTACTTATTAGTTCTCTATATGGTTTATGATTATGATTATGGGATGTTTACGACACCTATTTATTTTCTATGGGTTATGTTATGGTGAAATATATAAATGTTTGTGAAACTCATTTACATTCGATATGTTATGTTATATGATGAATGTTTAATGATATTTTGGAACACCTATGAATGAATTATGGATCTATGACTATTGGGATAAAAATTATATAGCCCTATAATTCATTGGGTAATGATGGAAATCTTAATAGATAACAATAACTGAAATGGGGAGTGAAACCAATTTAGTTAGGGACTCTATCCACTATGAGAGTCTTATGATTGAACCTAGATTAAGAATATGATGGAATAAGAAGTGAAACAATTCCAATTTTATAGTATTTCTAGTGATTCTTTACTAAGGAAATGATTCCTTAAGCTTATGTATCTTCCAAAAAACTTATTATTTATGGTAATGTTATGCTCCCTTGGATCATGTTCTTTGATTCCATTATGATTCTTGTATTATGAACTACCAAACGTCATTCCATGAATCATGATTATGATCTACGATATACTATGTATGGTTTTAAAATGTTAATATCATATTAATTTACCCCTATTCTCATGTTATGTTTAATAGATCATTGAAATATCTATTTTTATCTTTACTGATCATCTAAGCTCACCCTTTGTTATGGTTTCCATTTTCTAAAGATATAAATAACGGTTTTGAGTATAATATGTCTAATAAGGGTTATAATTGTGAAATACTATGTGGGAGATGATATAGATCGATTATGTATGATTTGTTTATGTATCATAGATTCTAAAGATACTAAACCTATATGGTTTAAGCATAGATCATAATGTTATATGATGAATATTCATTTAACATAATGTAATATCTATGTTTGAAATGTCTGTGTTGCTATATAAATGTACTATTAATAGATGTATATGAAACAATTTCTATTTAGAAAGTATCAATTAATTTGGGTTCTATTAATGAAACTGGAAATAAGACTCTTACTACAATAGAAGATGGATACCCATATATCTCTTCAAATGATTTCTCTTGGCTTCCCCCAGAGGGGGAAGTCAAATTTTCCATCTATCTACTTTTAGGAACATGAACTATTTTTATTCTATCGTATATAATGGCACCAATAGTGTCATGGAAATTATAGGTCTAACTAAAAGAATTAGAGTGAAAGGTTTTTATTAGACCAAGTACATCCCCTTAGGCTTCTCTAGGTTTTTCTTACAAATAAGGTATATGTTTCACTTTGATTTTTTATACACTATAATAATCTGAATCAAGTTATGATAAAAAATAAGTTTCAACTTCCTAAAATCAATTATATCTTTGATTAATTGAATACATTCAAGTTGTTATATAAGATTAATCTATAATGGGATATCACCAACTTAGAGATAAGTAATGTTATAATATGAAGATTTAATTTTAGAGTTAATACATACTTTACGAATATGTTTTCATGAACTTTGATATGAATAATGAACTTATGGTTTTCTTAGACTTAATGAAATCTATCTTCCATATTTATCTTGACTCCCTTTTCAGGGTATTTTTAATGAAATTTTGGATTATTATTGAAGGAGGAATGATCATGATGACCAATTATAAATTTTATTATGCACATTGTGTGATAAATAAATTTATGATAAATGTTATATAGGAAACTTCATGATAAAAAATATCATTTCCATCGGAAATTGATTTGTGAAGTAGTAATATCTGTTGACCTAGGATGATCAATGAATTAATTTATAGAAAACCTCCAAAGATTGTATTTGAGATAAGTTGTATTCAAGGATTATCTAGATATTATCATTGCTTCATTCAATATTTCTATATGATTTCTTATCCCCTAATTTGATTAATGAAAAATGGAATTCAATAACACTAGACTAAATATTGTCAAGAATCTTTTCTGGAACTTAAATATTGGCCCCCTATGGATCTTATCCTTATTTTACAAGGGCCAGGTTATGGATATGGGGTATATTGTGTTTCATGTGGAAAAAGATTGGGTTATTTTCTTATATAGTGAGACCATGTCATTTCCTATGGATTTGGGTCATTGAGAATGCATGAAAAGAATTATCTAACGCCTGAAATGGAATTAGCTATAATGGTCTATGACTTAAAATAATCACACCACTATCTATTTGAGAAAATGTTCATTATAATAATTGATCATTAAATATTGAAATATATATTCTCTTAGAGTGATCATAACTGTAGGAAATGTTGCTGGATGGGGTATGTCTATATTTTTGGCTTAAGAATTGTGTACACACCTGGGAAAGATAATTTAATGGCAGATTCTTTGAGTCAAAAGTCTTATACCGAAATTTTGATAGAATATTTTGACCAATGGTAGTTGATGAACCTTATTAGTGAAAAGTATATGGACAGTTAAATATAGAATGGAAATTTTGGTTTATTCTTGGTCACTCTTGTTCTTGATTTAATGGATTTATTCAAAGAGGCTCAATGAACCTATATTGATTTCATTCCCATTTGTTGAAACTTAAATGGTAGGGCGACCATTTATGCTTGTACATAGTATTCAAACTCATATTTGAATTTTTATAACCAAATTTTAGTTCTATATTCATGATTGGAAAAAAATCATTCAATATATCACCATTCAAAATATACTATTTACCAAGGTAATCAAAAAAGGTATAAGGAACTGAAAGATCATTTCTAGTGGTCTAGTATGAAAATAAATATTATAACTTATGCACCTCAATTTTCTATAGGTAAAGACTGAGCATCAATGTTAACTCATATGTTTCAGTCTATTCCTATACCTGTCTAGTAGTGAGGGTACATTTCATGGATATTATCATAGTTCTACCATGAACTCTTCAATATAATGATTCTATTTGGGTTAATATGAATTAGTACACAAATTTGGCACACTTTAACCCATTATAGACTCTAACACAATATAGGATATAGTAATCCTATATAAATGGGAAATAGTTAAGTTTTATAGTGCACACATATCGATTTTAACTAATGGATATCCATGAATAAATTATAAATTTTATCACTCATTATAATAGTATTTTAGAATCATGTTGATCCTAACCATGACATATAGTCCTTAGACATATGTGAAGTTAGAAATAATGATTCATATGTTGGAAGATATTATCAGTGATTATGTTAAATATTTTGGAGGATCATGGGAAAATTATATTCCTTTAGTGGATTTTTTTCTACAAATATTTAACTTTCAAGAATACATATGGCTCTATTCGAGGTATTATATGAAATTCATTTTCACTATCCACATTTATTTGTGGAAATGGGAGAAACTTCTCAAATTAGACCTATTATTGTACAAAATAATAAAAAAAATATCAAAATGACAATGAAAAATATGGATATGGTTCATACCAAAAAAAATAATATTCAGATAATCATTATCACAAAATATTTTTTGATGTAGGTGGCCATGAATTTCTGAATTTCTCACTATGGTTGGTTCAACATCATTTGGAAATTCTAGGTAAAATAGCTATTCTATATGCGAATCCATTTTATGTACTTGAAAATATTAGGAATGTTATATATTAATTATCCTTACCACCTATATTTCATGATATACATGATGGATTCTATGTCTCTCAAATGAAGACTACTAGATAAATCCTAGTCACGTGATTTGTTGCGATCATGGTACTATTCATCCAAACAGTACATCAATCAGAGAAGCGATGTGTATTATTGATAGATATGAAAAATTCTTACATGGAACATATATTCTTATAGTGTAGGTATTTGGGATAAAATTCAAGGCTTTGGGAGATACTTGAGATAAAGATATACACATGATTGAGAAATGGTCATAAATTTTTCATAGGTCTACCATCCTTTATTTTTTTAAGTAACGAAATCTTGATTATGGGGATAATTCAACACCCATTGTGTGAGGTAATTTCAATGTTATATTAATTATTATAATTAATTTTTATTCTTTTATATATGTGTGGGAATATATGGTGGGTTTCATGTACTTTTTGGGAGGGTTTTGGAATTCCAAGGTACACCATGGGTAGACACACACTATGGTGGAGGGTGTGATGTGCAGGGAGTGCACCTATGCAACCCAGGTAGGATAAAATTACCAAGAGAGTCCATAGTGACTTGGTAGATTATTTAATTATATGTTGGGTGTTTGATTGTAAAATATGGCTATAGGAGACCTCAGTATCCCCTAATCTAGGGAGTTGTGGGTCCAAAACAGTTTATGGTTTTGATACAAAACATAGTGACTCATTATTTTTGGTTCAAAGACTTAGATTGATCAAAGGTACCAAGGACATGGTTGAAAAATATGGGTCATGGAAATAGTTAAACAAGTTTTTTAAATACATGTTTGGATAATTAATATTTAGGAGAGGATTATGGTATTTAAATAGAAATAAAATGTTAAATTATGTGGGTATTAGATTACATTTTGAATCAATTTTTACCTTGGTTTAACAAAACATCTCTTCATCTTAGACATGGCTCTCGATTTAGAGGTTCTTAAAGGTCATTCAATATGGAATTTTCCCCACTGATAGAGCTTTTTTTTGAACCATTTCAAGATTGTGGTCCCATAAAAAATCCTTCCTTGTTGGTTTTTGATGAGATTTGGAATATGTAAGTAGATTATAGATATCTCTAATTTCATTAGAATTGGAAGGCTTTAGATTCTCTTTTGAATTATTATGGGTTTCAAATAAAATTTCTGATGAGTTTTGAGTAAAAAATCCATTTGTTCTTGAGTTTTAAATGATTCTTTATATATGTGATTCATGGTAAATATTTTTAATTAAAATCCTTTTTGGGTCTTTGTGAAAAAAACATTGGATTTTTTGTTTTTGAGATGGTAATTTGACATCATGAAATGTTTTTTTTAAATTGGAATTTGGAATGAGAAATTGGTAAATCAAAAAATTGAAATGCATTCTAATTGGAATTGTAAGAAGCCCTGTTTGTATAAATTTGGATATATGTGATAGACTAGATTCACATGAAGATATATTACTAAGTTATGACTTAGTGAAGGATTAATAACTTCTCAGGATTATAGGGATTGATAATTAGAAATCCTATTTGTGTGTTCGAGAACATGAACCATGGTTTCTAAGTGTATTGTGATGATTCAATTTTATAGATTTTTAAAAAAATTTAATTCGGATTTAATGTTTTTAAATATAGATATATTATCTTATATATATAATTAATGCTATGTTGTATATGGTTCTAGTAGTGTGTGTGGTAATCCTTTGTGTTTTTCTATTCATTATTATTACTCATCTCATTCATATGAAATTTGGTGTGCATGAAAATGTTGTTTCCAATGATACTAGAATGAGGATGATTTCACATTTACTTAGTGGAGTTTCATGATTAAATTTATCATGAGTGACTAGAGATATATCTTTAGATTTGGCCTATTATATAATATGAAGTGTTTCCACAATAGTGTTGGAGTATTGAAGCTATCTTGGGTTTGTTTCTCTTTATGGTTGTGTGTGTTTGTTCATGTGTGTGTGTAAAAGGGTAAATATTCCACATATTTCTAATGAAAACCTCAAAATTTATTACCATATGTTGGGGTCTATGGAATTTCGACTAAGGTTAGTGGAACATTAGATCTTTCTATGCTAATGGTTTGGATCAGGTTGTTACATAAGAACTATTGGGATCCAGAATCCAAATGCTTTCCATTTTTTGCTTTTCTATCTTGGAACTACATATTTATATCTATCAGAATCAACCTTATCCCTAAAAAATTCATCTAAATTCTTGATATGGTTTGGCTGGGTGACTCATGGTAACAAATTTTTCTCATCAACCAACCCAATAGGACTATTATCGAATCTCTTAGGGAACACACTAGATGAACTAGAAGCCTCCATCTGTCATTGTTTATTGCCACTGTTAGCACGAATACCCCTTGGAAAGGGAAATGATAGGGTTATTTTCTGCTTATATTAACATGGCTTTATTAATGTACATACATCAACCCCATTTTGAGACTTACCTATAAACATAATCCTTCTAATTGGGTTGATTTAATTTTTTCATGACGAAGCGCTCACATGGGGTGACCAAGTATTTTCCATCCCAACCCCTCTAGAGGGAGAGCCTCTGTTAGAAGATCTTTCCCCTTGAAGGATGAAAATATCTCCCTTTGATTTTTCCTAGGATCATCAATTAATCCCAACTGAAAGAAAATATTCTTTTACATTAATATCAGTATCGAATGAGGGAGACCCATCCTACCTATTCAATTAATATGTAATTATAGGAATTTTATCTGCATTTAGAATGTAATTTTCTCCATCAGTACATGCCTTAGGCTTATTCAAGGAATCCCCTATATTCCTAATAGAATTAAAATACCTAAATTTTTAATGAGATTAATCTAATATTAAATTAAATTTCCAAAATAATTTAGTCTAGGATTTATATTAGACCTCCTCTTTGACTATATTTATCTTCAATCACAATCAATAAATAATTCATTGGAGTCTTTGAACCATCAAACTTTACACAAATAAAAGTAATAAAAAGGTGAAAAATTTAATGTGTTTGTTAATTCGAGCATTGATAGTGGAAAATTAAATCCCCAATCAATTTTAGGATTGATAGGATATTGAAGTGTAGAGGGATAACATAAAGACTAACCCAAATCATCAATGATGAAAATTTGTGATTCATATAAAAGTCAAACATCCAAGGCATCATGTAGATGTAAATTAATTGATGGATTCGAGGAGACCCAATCCATATTGAAATCATATCATCAAAATTTTGAATATGATCAGGTTGTTTGAAGAAGAAATCAGACCCCCTACGTCAAGATTTTGTAGGTTCTAATATTTATGGACATACCAATTGAAGTCATCAATGGATGGTATATTCTTTAAAAGACATGAAATTATAGATGAGTTATGAAAGGGGGAAAATTATTTGTACTCTGATAAAGACTTCGACAAAAAAATACCAATAACACATTCAATGACTTTGGGGAAAACTTTGATCAAAGGGAAGTGGGTAAGAAATTTTGGATTTGTGAAAGAGATAAATCTACAAGGAAGAACCCCATAGGTGAGTGAATGGTGAGAGGGGATTCCACCCTCCACTGATGGGAGGGGGAAAGAGTCTTCATCTATTCAAACCTATATCTCAAGAACCACACATTAGATAACCGAATATATATACACATAAAAATAAAAATATATATATACAATTTCTGTACATTTAATTATAAATAGAAATATATATTTTTATATATACATATATGCATAAAATCACATTGAGATATATATATATATATATTAAAAATCAATAATTTATATTTAAATATGTTTTTAAAAGGGTGTTAAATTAAAAATAAATCATATATATAATTATTACACACAGAGACACAAATATGCATGTATATATATACTCATATAAAAACACATACAAAGACATCAACACAAATACTAAAACATAATTTTAATTAAGTGACAATAAATAAATAAATAAATAATATATATACACACATTTTTAATAGTATACATATATATTATAATATATAAATATATTTTTATTTATTAGTATATATACACATATTTATTAATATACCTATATTATATATATAATTATATATTATTAAGTATTTGTATATATATACACATATAATGTAATATAAATATATTTATATTAAAATATTAATTAATATATAAATTTATATGTCAATTGAATTATATTTTAAATAATTATAATATAATATGATGAAGTACAAGATATTGTAGCCAAACGAGTGGTTTGTGCATCGACTTATATGAAAGATCTCATTAGACTAAATCTCATAGAAAATTGATTAATTTATATGGGTTCATGGGATATTTTATTGTGAAACAGTATATTTATTGTTGTTTGAGGGGATTTTGAAGGCACATAGGTGGAGACTGGTCACCCACACAAATTGAATACCAGATTTGGGAATTGTGAATTGGATCGTAGTTAACAATGTGGTTCAATAAAGATACATGAGGATGAATAATGATGTTGATAAGATATATAGTGGGGTATTTTTAAATGATCAATTTTTTTATGTTGATGGAATATTTAAAGGGATGCAATCTACTATGGGGTCATGAGGTGAGAATCGAGGGCCTACATGTTCTCAAGAGGGACCTAATAGACTAGAAAAAATATGTAGAGGAACACTGATGTCTTATTGGATTTCATTGACCACCATAATATCTTATAGAAAATCTTTATTTTTAAAAAAGTTTATTAAGTACCCATTTGGGGATCCTCTTGGTGGGAGAGTTGAACAATACGGAGGGGAAATCTATTTTCTATTCTTCTCCACCATTATCCCTTGATGACCCATGGCCTTTCTATGTGAGTTCATTCATCGGTTTATGTATGAAATCCTCCCTTATAATTCAAAATTCAATCACACTAACCAACATATGATTTATGGAAGTTTAGGATTGGTATTTAATGTTTGACATCCCCAAATCATGGTGATATAAATTTCTATACTTTACCCTTGTTTCTCAAAGTAAGGGTAAAGTGTAGTGATTTAATAATTATACACAAATGTGGGTAAGTGATGTTATAAAAAAGAATAATTTTATAACAACTCATATACAAAACTTTTAAAAAATTTTGTATAATCAATTTAGAAATGTTTATAATTTTTAATAACATTAAATAAAAATGAGGGAAAATATTTTTTTTAGTGATCATAAATTATGGTTTCAAAAAGTTGGATTTGAAGAATATATTGGTTTACTAGTTTGGGTCCATTACTGACATGACCATATAAAATTTAAGATCAGAGCTAAGATGTATGCGTTGGATCTTAGTAGGAATTGTGGTTTACTAGATATATACAGAGATGATTATTAAGGACGAGAAGTCATATATTTGTGGATTTTTTTAGTTACGTATGTTGTTGGGAGTTGATGGACTCTAGAAATAACTGAACAACACTAAGGGGTCTAGTGGTGGGATCCAAGGGACAACTAGTTAGAACCAGGTATATAATAAAGTATCATAACTATGGAGAGGCCCACCAATGTCTTATTTGATTTCTTTAACTCTCACATTATATTGGGGTTAATTTATGTTTTCCATAAATCTTATTAAAAACCCATTTAGGGTTCCTTTTAGTGGAAGAGTTGAATGGTAGGGAGGATTAATCCATTTTATCTTCTTCTCATCCTTTATACTACGATGACACACAATCCTTGTAGATGAGTTCATTCATTAGTTGATGTATGAAATCCATCATTTTTTTAAATTACATAGTACCACCGCTCATATGATTTATGGTATTTGAAACTCAATATTTTGTGCTCAACATTACCAAATCATTGAGATATCAATTATAAGAAATGATATTTTTTGAAGTAGTGGATTGAAGTGGGTGGGAATTTATTAACCCATATTTTTAATAATCATTTTAATGGTGAAAATTTAATTGATTAATTATTACATAATTGAAATAAACATTGGATTATATTAAATAATAAAATATATGGGTAAATATGAAATTTTAATTATTGTGGATCTTTAGGTATTATACGATTAATCCAGGATTTATTTTAGGGATTTTTGAAAAGATATTGTGACTATATGGGTCCATTAAAATAATATATAAAATATTATAATTTTTATAATTAATTAGAATTTATTTATAATAAATTTATTTTTTTTATGATCTTGAGGATATAAGAAACCCATGTTGATCGAGCATGAATAAGTGGGTTTGGATATGGTGATAAAGTATCATTAAAATTGTATAAATATATGAATTGGTTTGTGTGTCCATAATAATTATACCTATATATATATATATATATTTTATTATGTTTTATGATGTTTAAGTAGTGGTAAATTGGTTTGACCAACTATTGGCCAAATAGTTTTCATGAGTGACCTGATAGACCACTATAACTCCAGAGAGTCCCATTGTTGTCTCCAAGGAATTCCCCTACATGCTTTTTATATTAGGGATGATTCATATTTTCCTAGAAGTATATTAGAAACCAATTTTAGGTTACTCTTAGTAGTATATTCCAATAGTAGGGGGATGGAATCCATTATTTTATTATCCTCCTTTATCCCTGGATGACCCATGGTTTTTCTAGGTTTGTTCATTCATCAATTTATGAATGAAATTGTATCCTTTTCTATCTTGGGATTTGGTGCCTAACTTCACTAAAGTATGGATATATAAATATTTAGAAATGACTATTTTAAATTTTTTTATTTGATGAATGTTGGATTTGATTAACTTTTATGACTATGTTGAATTTTAATAGAGGTAATTAACCAAGTTATATATTCCTTAATTTTAATCAAATATGGATTATATTAAATAAAAAAATGAATGTAAAATAGGTAATTTTTTTTATTTTCGTACTGTGGGCATTATATGTTCCATTAAGGATTTATTTCATGGGATAATAAAAAATTGGTGAGACGTAATGAGTCCATCTGAATTATATTAATAATAGAATAATTTTTAGAATTAAAATTTTTCAATTATAAAAAATTAAATATGCCCTGGTATGATCATGTGGATCATGGGAACCCACGTTGATCAAGGATTATCTAGTGGGCTTGGATTGGTTGAGTGATTATAATTAAAATTGGTTAACTTACTGAATGAGGCTGGTGTACCCTAATATTTCTACAATTATATATAATTTCTTATTTTGTATGGTGTTTAAGAAGTGGTATATAGTTTTGGCCGACATAGGTGATAAAAAATGGGTTTTGGTTAAGTATAAGGAAATAAAAATGACCTATTTGGGTTGTGGTGGATATCCTATTGAAGATAATTTGATTAAAGACATAGCCCAACTCCATTTAATATTAATCATTATGTTGAATTTTTAGATAAACCCATAAAAGGATTACATCATTAACTAATGACTTAGGATACATAGAGAGGTCCCATGTGATGATTAATGAAACCAAATTGATAATATATTTATATATATGGTTTAGTTATGAGTCCATAAAAATATATATAGATATTGGTTTCCCTTTGAGGGGTGACCTATAGATTTTTTAGATTAGTGTGAAAGGACAATTAAGGCCTCTTGTGATCACTAGAGTAAAATATTACAGATTTTAGATGAGTGGGTTATTTTAAAATTGAGTAGTTTTAAATAGGTGTTTATTTATGGCATGAGTTAGTGGTGTTCCTTATAGACTATATCACCATATTTGAGGTAACATGTGAGAAGGACTTGGGTAAATTGTACTTATTAAAGGGTGGTAGCGAATGATTATGAGGTATAGCCAACCAAGGGTAGAATATCATTTTGGAATGTAGATAATAAGACAATTAAAATACAATATTCGTTGGAAATAAATATTCATCTCATAAGAACCCATATAACACAGGTAGTGATTTCCGAGAGTGACGTCTTGATCATGTGGTGGTTAGGCACCACTAATTGTGTTAGATTATGCAGTTTATGTGATATAATACTCAGTGTTATCCAAGGGTGAATATATATTTTGTATATATATGATGGAATTTCATTAGGATTTTTTTATTATTAGGGATAGAATAATTTTTTCCATTATTGTGATTGTATCATGGAATTTTTTATGGACATGGTACACTTATTTCTTGTTTTTTAGTGTAAATAATTTCAGTACTTCTTTTTTGGAATCCATCAAGTGATAGATATGTGGATTTTACCTATAATGATTATGACCATTCTTGGTTGGGAGATATATTAAGATAAAACCGAATATATTAATAGTAGGATGATATCATTGTGATCTATTATATTATTAAGAATAGTTTCTTGGCCACATTTTTAACCTTTGATCTAATAGAACATATCATGTATTTGTGAATTATGAACCTATATTCTTACTGAATATATACCAGATGAGATAATTAAAAAAATTTAATCCTATTAAGTAATACTGTGATTGTATAATATCCAACATGTGATTCTATTGAGTATATCAATGTTGTCTACATTTATAATATATGATTCAATGTTACATAGACTAGCTTGGTTAATTTCTAACTAGTTATTCCAATAAGAATATCCATGTTTTGTGGACATTCATATAATTATTATACAAACTATTTCCAAGTTGGGTGTACTTACACCCTATGGGGAGAATATTTATCCCACATATGAAATGGGAATATATGTCATAACAATATAATGATAATATTCATCCCCACTCTCAAATGGGAATATCCATCCTAAATAAAAAATTGGAAAATATATTCCAACACTAACATGGAAATAATTTTCTAACCATACCGTCAATAAATAAAAGGTATGGTTGATCTCTATCATGGATTGATAAATGAATTATTATATGACCGTTGATATGTAATTTCTATTACAACATTTATTTCAAACATTTCATTCATGCACAAATATACTGGTATATATTACTGGCATGTTGTTGGTATCCGACATAGTCTTTTTTCACACCCTTTTTGTGAATCTTCATAGATGTGGAGACCTTATATTTTCAAGAAATTTAGGTAAGGGGCCTAACATTGGTGTGCTAGATCATGTTGAAAATATGAGATGTGGAGATAGACTACAATGAAGTGTAGGAATTAAAATAGTGTCTCAATTATTTTATTTTATTTTTAATTATGAACCATGTTTAATATCATAATACTAAGTGATAATCAATATATATTATGATTATGGAGTTATGAAGGTATATTTATTATTTCATGGTGTATGTTATTTACATAGTCATCCATCCAATGTGATTCTACTCTATGATGGAGTTTAGATTGGCTTTATATGTTTATAATATTCATTAAAATTTTCACATGTGATATTGAGATTAAATTATCTAAATGAGATATTATCATTACAGTCATGAATAGTCACATGACTTTAATGTATAGATAAATTCTCATGAGAAGATATAAAAACTAAACTTACGACTATAGAAAGTGACCAGGACAAGCATGTTACATTATAGGGAGATTGAACCGATCATCCCTAAATGACGGATATTGTTTTAGAGAAACAATAAAAAATTTAATAATTTATTTAATTATTAAAAAATAAAATAATAATGGTTTGTGGTGCTAAAATAGACCATGTAAAAAACCAATCATGGATATATATTTTTTTAAAAAAATTTAACTAAAAACTATAAAAAATTCAAATATATATATATATATATCCATTAACCATTCTCTATTCATTGATTTAATATATATTTGTTTACTAAATTATGAATTCATGTATATAAGCATACCATAAATTATCTTATCCACCATTTCATGAAATAAGCCTTATTTATTACTACTATATACTATAATATTAAAAATAAAATAGAATAATTATCGATAAATTAATAAATAGATATGGGTAATAAATAAGATTAAAATGTATGAGTAACAAATATAAATTAATTATCTCAAAGTATTCTATAATAATCATATATAAAATAATCATGTTTTCATGAAATTAATACAATATATTGGTGATTTACATTTTCTAAACCCTCAGGAGGAAACTAGAAGAATAAAAGATATAATTTTCGATTAAAATATGGGTGAATATATAATAATTTAAATTGGTAATATATTTTTATAACCACTAGATGGGAGTGTTTTATTTTAATACATGAAAATTCTATTAATATTATGATTTTTATGTAATATTTAAGGGTAACATACCAATGTGCATTGACTTAAATAAAAATGGTTGTTAATTTAATTTTAATATTTATTAATAACCTTTTCATATATATATATATATATTATAATTGGGTTTTATTGATTTTATCTTAATTATAATTATTACATAAAATATATGTATAAAATCCAATTATTAGAATATATTATTTTTAGAAATAAAAATATGTTTATTTATTATCTTCATTTATCATAGATAGAATATTTTTTAAAACATAATGAAAATTTTTAATAAATACATAAAAATTAGAGGATGGTGTTTTTATATTTTTTATGAAAATATAATTACATATGTAAATACTAAAATATTACTTATTTTATACAGAAAAACTAAATATTAAAATAATAAAAATTTATTAGATCATTATAAATACCTAATAAAACAATAATTTTAATTGTAGTCAAAATAAAAATCCTTATTTAAGTTTTGTATATAATTTTTTTATTAAAATTATAATTCAATATTTTCTTTATTTTTGTATTGAAAATAAGAAAATGAAAAAAGCCACACTTCTAGAAGAATAATACAATTTTAAAAGTTTTACCTAATGAAATATGAGTCGATATGAAACATAGGATACCTTGAATATTCTCCTAAAATAGATTAAGATACTGAAGAACCCTTCATATTACCTGTAAAGGAATGATGATTTGTTTTAGTAACTATGATTAATTAAGAGAAATGATGATGTATGAAATATAAAAAATTTTACTGTATCACAAATTATGTGAATTAAAAAATATATTTCATTATAACATGTTCCCATGATCTTTTAGTTTAAGAGTTTAAGAGAATTAAGATACACCAAAACCCAAGTATTTTTTATCTAATGGAAATTTTTCCAATTATATAAGTAGATGATTAGTCAATAATAAGTATTTAACCTCTATTATACATTTAATAATAAGATACTCTTATTAACATATCATATGAGTTATTATTCATCACATCCTTCATAAATAGAAACATAAGAAATGTGCAAGGTCCTGGGTTTTTTCAGACAATAATTTTTAATAGAGATTTGAATTATGTTTATCAGATGCCTATAACGTGTAAAATGATATTTGTAGCCTTGAATATTATCTCTAATAATTTTTTTACCATTCTATTAGTCATGGAATAGGTTTTTTACCCTAGGACAAGATTTTGGTGGAGTTCGGAGCCATTCCAATTTTAACAGAATAATTGATAATTAATATTTTATCAATTTAATATTAATTTATTCAAGAAGGTTCGTTTGGTCATATATTTTGAATGGAGGGTCATATTGAGATTCTATCTCTTCTATTGTGTTCTAAATGAGGTGTTTTTCCATGGTGGGCATAAACTCATGTTGGGTGCTGGAGCTGGGCAGACCCCCTTAACATTTTTTTCATGTATTTTTATTCATATTCTTTTACAATTTTTGTTTTATTATTTTTCTCCTAGATTCTTGTGAATGAGGATGGTTATACTCCTTCATTGGTCCAATAGAGAAAATTAGAATAGTATATGAAGAGACATAGGGGGATTTCAATAAGGTTACCACCACAGAGATCAGGAAACGCCAGATCATCATGTAGTAGCTGTGGAGCATAGAAATGGGTTAAGTAGATTTTTTCCCAAAGGAAAGATATTTTTATTTTTTTTCTATAGATAAACATATATAATTCATTTTCATGTTTTAATACCCTTATATTCTTTCTTAGGACCCATTGGGGTTCGATCTATATCTTTTGGGTGAAAATGTGGGTTTTGTGGCGATTCAAAGGTTTTTTGTTTAGGAAAACCATTCAATACGGCGTGTGGTTTAGCGAATAGACACCATGTGTTCTTTTGATTGGGTAAAGATGAATTTTTATAAGTTAATTACAATTATGGGGTATAAAATCCATTTATTTGTAGTCTACTGTGTAGCCGAGAACCAAACAGGCTTCCTGTGTAAGGGGCACATGGTCATGTAGACTACACGACCAAACCTAGTATGGGTTGCACACTGTGTAGATGTACATTGAAAAACTATATACATGGCTAGTCCATGTGAGGTACAGAGTATGTTAACCATTTAGGGTACACACCATGCACCAATATTACACTCTGTGTACTTGGGCTTTTTCATTACAAGTATAGCTAGAAGTACATGCCCAGTTGGCCCCTTAAGGGTACACGTTGTGTACTAGGGTATACCCATCGTGTACATATAATTTTCCACCATTTGAGGGGGTTTTTCATATCTTTTCTTCCATAAGTAATAATTGGTCTCCTAATTATTCGATTCTGAGTATCTATTCATTTAGATCATAACGGTAAGACCTATGAGGTGTTTTGAGAACTCCTAGGTAGGGTATCATGAATTTTCCTAACAGATAGGTTGTTCCTCTAGTAATTATATCCAGTGTATCCTGAGTGTAAGACCTATTTTTAAATGATCCATGATCTATAAATATTTAAAAATTCTTTTGTATATTTTCCTTAATGACATCTCCCTTATGAGATGTTCTCTTGTGGCATAAGAGGCCATGAGTCTAGTTGTTTTCGAGGATCCCCTCTAGGATTCATCTTCTTATGTTTGACCAATATGGTCCCACATAGGATGCCCTTACCTTCTTCCTATTCACCAAGGATCCCCTATGGGATGCCTTTTCTTACATTATTATATAGGAAATCCTTAACAAGACCGCTTTAGTAGTGTACAGATTTGGTGATCCCTTATAGGATACCTCTATAAAATTTCCATGTGGGGATCCCATGTAGGTTTCCTCCCTTACCGTCATAGTAGAGGATCTAGAGTATAATGACTTATATTAGGTGCATGAATCAAGGATCCCAAGTAGGATTCCTCTCAGTGTTTGAAATTAGGGACTCCGTGGGTTCCCCAATGTCTGACCATTCCCAATTTAGTACATGAGGTTTGGGTAGAGATTATAGCTGGTGTCACCTTTGAACTCGTAATGAACCTGTAATCCCATGGGGATGTGGAAATAGTGTTGGGTTTAGGAATTCATATACCATCACTCTTTTTTAATAATTCCACTTATTTATTTCTTGTGAAACGATGTTAGATAAGGGTTCTTCCTAGTTGGTGGATGTTGATCCTGACGTGAGGCATCTTTATTTCTCTTTGGGATACTCAGACATTCTGCCCGGGATCCAGCTTCTGGGCCATGTTATTTTATATCTTTATTTTTGTACCCATAGGTACTATAAGGTATCTATCAGTTGATACTGTAAATTTGATTAATATATTATTTTTATTTCTATAGGCTCTACCTAGAATCCATTTATTCAACCTACTATAATGAGGTATGTGCATAGAGTCCCCAATAATGATACTCATGAATGATTTTTCTCTCCTGGGTAAATAGAATGATTCTTCTCTCCTATATTGGAATTTTATGAAGATGATTCCACTTTACTCTATTTTAATGTGATATGTATGAATCCTATCACCTAGATTCTATATGTGGTGAGGATGATTACACTATCCTCGATATGTCTATAATTAGGGATGATAATGCTCTACTAAGGGATAAAGATGATTATGATTTCCCTTATTAGTTACTTGACCATGATTTTAGTCATGTGGTCTCACGTCAATGGATACCAAGAATAATTATTTTCTTATGAATAATAGGGATATTTACCCTCTCACTTATTAGATACCTACTAGGGTGGTCATATAATCTCACTCGTGAGATGCTGCATATCACATAAGGGTCAGACCCTTAGAGATTATCTGAGTTTTGAATGTCATGACTACCTATGGGATAGGAAATAGGCTCATAAATTTTACTAGATTTTACATGGAATGAGAATATTGATGACTAGATTGGTAACCATTTTTATGATGTCTAGATGTTCTTTCCCAAAATCCACAATATTAATGATTGGAGGTAAGTACATGTGAACCCAAAGATAGGACAAGTGTCTCACTATGGAGATGTAGCTTGCTAAAAGAAATTTCTAGCATTGGATGAAGAAGGTATATATCTATTGGGATTATGGAACTAGAGATTTAATTAGTGATACGTATATTGGGAGGACCGATTTCCATATCAATGCTCTATCATAGGATGTCGAGGCGATCAGTATTACAGACCCAAGGATCAACTGTTGATTGGTTTAATGTTATTTATTTCACCTTAATGATGAATAATATATATATATATATATATATATACATGTATAGGTATGGGAATATAAACATATACACATATAGATATGATCATCTATGTTGGGAATTGCCCATTTTACTGGGAATATGGACCATTGGTTAAATTGTGGTTTCACGTTATTTGATATATTATCTTTTCTATTGTGTCTCACCAAGGATTAGTATTTTTTTTATTTTTTCATGAAATACTTAAATAATATTTTATAGGTTCATCATTGGGGTGGCATACTGAGATTAGTTTTCACCCATACACATGCATCACAGTGTATGTGTAGAGCTTAATTATGATTTTTAGGTTGAACCAATTTCATGGTGGATTGGGATGAGGCCCAAAGTTTCATGATCAACAAAACCACTTGAGTGGGTTCTTATGATAGGGATGGTGTAGTTCAATAGTTTCTGGAGACTGGGCATGTGGACTAGCTCAGAGTTAGTAGTAGAGCCCAATAAATTTATTTTAGATTCTTTTATATTCATGTATCTATATGGTCATCCTAGTGGGTGACCAGTGTTGTATTTTTTACATAACTATTCAATCATTTATAACATTTTTATTTATTATTAAAACATGTTCTATTTCAGTTTTTTAATGATTAACCACTATATTTATTTACTTTTGTGTATGAAACCTATCTATTTCTATTATTTTATTACTATATTATGAGGATATAGTCTCCCCACTTCCACACCAAAGGCCCTCGTTGCTAGTTTTTAGCCTTTCGCATATGTCGAGACACACTTGATGCCTCATAAAAAACCAGATCAAGGAATAGGTTTAGTGGAATCTAGGTTAGTACGTTACAAAGTGGTATCTAATCTATTCTTTTCCTGGTATTTACTATTTGGGATTTGTAATAAATAAGTATTAATAATGTGTCATAACCTGTTATGGACATCAGACTAGTGGGTCAAGAACACTTGTTTTAGTATGAAGTACTAGTTTCAAGGGGCATGGGATTACTATTATTATTAATGATGTTGTAGTTGTATATTAATTTCACCTTTAGAAATGAAAATTTTGTGTGGATGTTATGATTTTCTATGGATCTCTGGATCTTTTCCATTAGCAAGAGTACATGAACTAGTGGAAATACGGGCTTTAACGTCGTCGTAATAACGTCGGTTTTTTAAAAACCGACGCGAATAGTATGTGCGGTGATTTTTTGGCGTCGGTTTTACAAAAAACTGACACCAAAAATAATTATGCGTTGATATTTCGCGTCGGTTTTGAAGAAAACCGACGCGGAAAATATTAGTATACATATTATCCGCGTCGGTTTTCCTAAGAACCGACGTGAATAATATTATGCGTTGATTTTTCGCGTCGGTTTTGAAGAAAACCGACGCGGAAAATATTAGTATACATATTATCCGCATCAGTTTTCCTAAGAACCGACGCGAATAATATTAGTATACATATTTTCCGCGTCGGTTTTACTGAGAACCGACGCGGAAAATAAATTTTTAAAATGTTTCGTTGTCGGTTTTCATGAAAACCGACGCCGAAACTCATAATTCCGCGTCGGTTATTTTAAAAACTGACGCAGAAAATAATTAAAAAAAGTTTTCGGTGTCGGTTTTTTTAAAACCGACGCCGAAACTAATAAAAAAAAAATATTCCGCGTCGGTTTTCCTGGGAACCGACACAGAAAATAAATTTTTAAAAATGTTTCGGCGTCGGTTTTCATGAAAACCGACGCCGAAAATTTTAAAACAACATTTTTGCGTCGGTTTTTCTTAAAACCGACATGAAAAGTCTTTTAAAAATATTCACGGTCAGAAACCCTCATTTTGTTCGTTCGTCGAAATCGAGTTCCGCTGTGGCGCTTCGGACTCCCGACGACCTTCGAACTTGATTTGCGATCTTGGACGGCCATTGTTGAAGGTTTTTTGTCGTCTGCACGATTTTGGGTATGTGTTCTTCCTATTTATCTCTTGTTTCATATCCCATTGTTTATTTCTTTATCAATAACCCTATTTTGCGTGATTTTGATTATTGGTTAGATTTTAGTTGTAATTTATCATTATTTTTTGTTTGTATTATCATTGTTGGTGTAGATTTGATATTGTTTGTTTTTGGAAGTAATTATACCGGTCGCAGTTTGGATTTAACATCTCCATTCGGGTTGAACTTCAAATTTTTTGTTTGTATTATCATTATTCCTGTTTAAAATGATCTTTCATTACATTATGAAGTACTATATTTTTAATTCCATTTCCATTTTAATAAATTCTTCTTCAAAAAAAATAATTTTATTGTGTTAAATGAATTCACTCACATTTTTGCATGTAGTTTGTTGTTATTTCATTCCTTCTTGAGATTTACCATGCCAAATTCCTCAATTCTTTTTGGTTCTCATCATTTAACTAAGACATGAATAATTACCACTATCTATTATGTTAAAAAAAATTGAATAATTATTTTCATGCCATTATATAATAAATAATTTTTCTTGCAATGTCCATAATACGACTAGAATCATAATGTATTGTAATTATTTCTTCGTAGATAATAATATAATCATTATCCCTCTATTAATGTTCAAAAATACCTTTCCACTTTCATATGTGGGGTTAGATTCATGCATTTTTAATAAATGTCCTCTTAAACTAATCTCATTCCATTGATTATATTTATTCATCTTTCTCTCCCTCTAAATAATAGTCATGAAATGATTTACTTCCCCCTCTAAGTCATAGGCTGCAAATAAAACATTCTCATGATCTAATCTTTCATGGATGGATAATATATTTCTCTTCATGTTGATCCATTCCTTGACATGTTTTGCTGCAATAGACCCATGGATGGGGGTGTAAGTTGTCACCTACAATATGCAATGGAATTTTTATCCCTCCATAATGAATTTATATGTTCATAGTTCCCTATTATAAAACTCATGGATTGAGGGAGTTGAGTTATCATAGTCACCAAAAATTGTATCATGTCTCTTAATACACATTGTCTTAAATAAGGATAGTTATTGCACTATTTTTCACATTAATTTTTCCATGATTCATTCATGTTACATCAAATGAATAAAAAAATAAATATAGTGTGATCAATAGTAGTCATAGTGAGAAATAATATTATCTTGTATGTCATTAATATAATATTTATATCATGAAACTTTATTTTCAAAAAATGAAACCTTTGATTTAACCATTTTGTCCTTGTATTTCAATATAACACACATGTATATAATATTAAAATTAACTGTTTACTGTATTTGTAAACGTGTTTCATATCTGATGTCTTTTATCTGATTATCAATAGTTTTTATGGAATATGTTTTTGTTTACAATTTATCTGATAGATATTTAAATGTTTTTATGTTTTAATATATTCATCAATTATATTGTGATATCAGGTATTAATGGATCATAATTGGATTTATCTACGAAGAACTACTAGTGAATATGAAAGAGGAGTTGACAATTTTTTGGAATTTGCTAAACGGCATAATCAAAATATTGATTTGATTTTCTGTCCATGTGTGAAGTGTGTAAATATGAGAAAGTTAAACTTCATAGAAATCAAAGATCATCTCATTTTTTATGGTTTTAGCCTTAATTATACACGTTGGATCTTGCATGGTGAAAGAACTGAAAATTCAACATCCAATGTTGATGACGATATTCATAATGAGGCAGAGGATCGTATTGAAGAATTAATTCATGATTTAGGTGTTGAAACCATCGAAAAAACACCAACTGTTGAACGATTGTATGGAGATTCTGAGAAACCATTATTCCCAGGTTGCAGTAAATATACAACGTTATCAGCAGTTTTGAGATTAGTTAACTTAAAAGCAAAAAATGGGTAGAGTGATAAAAGTTTCTCCAGTTTACTTGAGCTTTTAAAAGAGCTTCTTCCAGAAGGCAATGGGCTTCCAGATTCCAATTATGAGGCGAAGAAAATATTATGCCCAATGGGATTGGGGTATAAAAAGATACATTCTTGCCCCAATGATTGTGTACTGTATAGGAAAGAAAATGAACATTTATCAAGTTGTCCTACATGTGGAACATCGCGCTATAAGATGGATGAGAAAGTCAACTTAGATTCATTTTCAGGTGATGTCATGTAACGTTATGAAAAATCAATTTTTTTACTTTCCAATGATATCATCCAATATTTTTTTCAAACAATTCTGATAATTCAATTCTGATTTATTTTTAGGTACCAAAATCAAAACTCCATCTAAAGCATTTTGGTACCTACCAATTATTCCTCGTTTGAAGCGTCTATTTGCAAATTCAAATGATGCAAAAAGGTTAAGATGGCATTCAGATGAGCGCATTTCTGATGGTAACTTACGTCACCCTGCTGATTCACCACAGTGGAAGAGTTTTGATAATAAATTTCATGATTTTGGAAGTGAAGTTAGAAATATCAGAATGGGATTGTGTACTGATGGAATGAATCCATATCGGAGCCTCAGTAGCCAACATAGTTCATGGCCTGTTTTTCTGGTACTTTACAACTTGTCCCCACATCTATGTATGAAGAAAAAATATGTTATGATGAGCTTGATGATTTCTAGACCAAAACAACCGGGAAATGATATTGATGTGTATCTTACACCATTGATTGAGGATTTAAAACTGCTATGGGAGAAAGGTGTTACAGTTTTCGATGCATACAAGAAAGAGTATTTTCTTTTGCGTGCTATGATAATGTTCACTATAAACGACTTTCCTGCGTATGGAAACTTATCTGGATATAGTGTTAAGGGACATAAAGCATGTCCAATTTGTGAAGAACAAACTTCATATTATCAATTGCAGAATGGAAGAAAGACAGTGTACATGGGACATCGAAGATTTTTGCGAATTGATCATCCTTATCGTAGATTGAGAAAAGCATTTAACGGTTTACAAGAATACAACCTGCCCCCTCAACCATTGTCAGCTGAAGAATATTATGATAGAGTGAAATATATTGATTCAACATTTGGAAAGAGAAAAAGTTCTGGTTTACAAAAACATATCTAGAAGAAGCAGTCTATTTTTTTCGAACTACCTTATTGGAGATTTTTAGAGATAAAACATAACATTGATGTTATGCATGTTGAGAAAAACATATGTGATAGTTTGATTGGAACTTTGTTAGACATAAAAGGAAAGACAAAAGATGGATTACATGCTAGATTGGACTTGATATTAATGCAAATACGTTTGGAGTTAGCTCCCGCTGTGAAAGGGAAAAGAACATATTTACCTCCGGCTTGTCACACATTAAGAATGATTGAAAAGATGAATTTTTGTCAGTGTCTTCATGGTATTAAAGTACCCAGCGGTTTTTCTTCAAATGTGAATAATTTTGTGTTATTGAAGGATTGTAAATTAATAGGTATGAAATCACATGATTGCCATGTGTTAATGCAACAAATTCTACCAGTAGCAGTGCGTGGTATATTACCGAAAGCTGTCAGGAAGACAATCATCAGGTTATGTAATTTCTTTAAATCCATTTGTAGCAAAGTCGTTGATCCAAATTTGTTAGATTTGTTGGAGAATGAAGCAACTCTTATTCTTTGTCAACTAGAAATGTATTTCCCACCCACATTTTTTGATATAATGGTTCATCTATTGGTTCATTTGGTGCGTGAGATAAGAATGTGTGGGCCTGTTTATTTAAGATGGATGTATCCTTTTGAAAGATATATGAAAATTTTGAAAGGATATGTTAAAAATCCTTATCGACCAGAGGCCTCTATTGTTCAAAAATATGTATCAGAAGAGGTGATTGAGTTCTGTACTGATTATTTGAATGAGGTGGAGCATATTGGTCTCCCTCTATCTCGACATATGACAGTTGACAGAGAAGGTAGAGGGGTTCGAGTATTAAAGGTAAAGTTCATTCCACGTGATGAAGTGATGCAAGCACATTTATACATTTTGAACAACACAGATGAGGTTCAACCATATATATCCTCACATATTGCTGAATTAAAGTTACGATATCAGAAAAGAAATGAAAAGTGGTTGATGATTGAGCATAAGAAGACATTTGTTTCATGGTTTAAAGAGAAAGTCACCTCATATATATCTGTATCAGAAACATTGAAGTGGTTATCAGGGGGACCATCTTTTAATGTGATCACTTGGTCTGGTTTTGATATCAATGGCTACACATTTTACACAAAAAACCTGGATGACAAGAGTACCGTTCAGAATAGTGGTGTGATGGTATTCGCTGAAGCAGTGCATTTTTCAAGTGCCAAAGATAAAAACCCAATTTCTGCATAAACATCATATTTTGGAGTTATTGAAGACATATGGGAAATTGATTATATTAAATTTCGAGTCACTATTTTTAAGTGAAATTGGGTTGATAGTAATAGTGGCATGAAACATGATGAATATGGGTTTAAACTGGTTGATTTGAAAATATTTAATCACAATGAGGAACCATTTATCTTGGCGACACATGCAAAACAAGTATTTTATGTCATTGATCCGTCGAATGATCAGTGGTCAGTTGTTTTGCAAGGGAAAAGATATCATTTGGGTGATGATGATGATTCTGATGATGCTAGTGATTTACATGAGCCTTATTCATCTATTATGCAATTTTCCGATGATTACAATGAATATAAGACAGACATAGTGCATGCAGTACGTACCAATCATGATGAAGGGACGTGGGAAAACACTAAATTAGTCTCCTAATTTTTCTGGTAAATATTTATATTTTGTGTCTATTTTTAAAACTTACAAATGCATGCCTCTATTTTTTCATATTTATTTTTCATTTCCTTGTTTCTAATTATTCAGTTTTCTAATGATATGCAGGTACCCAAAATTTCATTACACTTTCTAGTAGCAATGTCAAATACAGATAGAGAGGAGCAGTTACCGAGGTATATCTATTTTGAAATATTATTAAATATTCAGTAATATACATATTTAATGAAATAAAACTGTTAATATATTAAAAAAAATTGCAGGACTACTGATGCGTCCTCGGCGGAGGAGACTTCTCCAGTTACTACTGAAAAATCAAGTTCTCTAGTTGGTAAACGTGGTATTACACGTTTACCAAAACTATCACTCGCTCGTGATGATAACAAATTACACATCCGTTTTGATGATAATAATAATGCAGTTGGCCCAAATGCAGTTCAGTTTGTCAGTTATATAGCGATGCAGAGCCGTTGCAGGATTAGTATTTTATATCCTGATTGGAAGTCAGTGGACAGGACGGCAAAGCAACAGCTTTGGGAGGCCGTGATGGTAAAATATCTTTATTTATTTATTTTATCTCATTTTTTTAATATTATATAGTTTAAATGACATATTTAATTTTTTCAATTACAGATGACATTCAATTTTGGGGAAACCAAAGAAATTAGGAAAAGACATCTCTCTTTAGCAGCGGTTCGATGGAGAGATTTTTAAAACAGACTGATGAAAGATTATGTTTTTTGAAAGAGAAGGTTTGAAAGTCCATGTCTTATGTATCCATATATATATGAAGAAACATGGAAGCGATTTGTTGACAGTCGTCAGGAAGAGAAATTTAAGGTATTGTAATTGTTTTATATTTTAAAATTTATGCTATATTTTCCTTATTACTTATGTGTTTATTTTTATGTAACAGGCCTCCAGAGGATATCATCAGGAGATCCAGTTGAAAAACGTATACCCTCATACTTTATCACGTGGAGGATACTCGTATTTGGAGCAGAAAATTATTGAAGAAAAATTTGAAGCATTAAGAGCTCGATCAAGTAGTGGTTCAGAAGAGGTCCAGTATGGTCCTCCATCTCCTCCCACTCGCCATGAGAAATGGAAGCGAGCAAGAAGAAGAAAAAATGAACAATATCTTACAGACGAAGCTCATCAAGTGGCTGATAGAATTGTAAGTAAATATTAATTCTTTGTTAACAATTTTACTTTTTTATAATTTATAAACACTAATATAAATTTTTTATTTTCCATTTCAGGATGAACTTCAGGAGAAAGAGACACAGGGCTCTTTTATCCCCGAGGGTAGGATGGATATCCTAGCCACTGCTTTGGGAAAGACTGAACACCCCGGCCGTGTTAGAGGATATCAGGCGGGTGTTAGTATTCGGAAGGTTTTTGGTAAGAGTAAGCAACCAAGAGACCCGGAAATCGAATCCTTAAAAGAAGAGCTGCAGGATATGAAACGGTCTATGGGGTGATCAAATTCAAGCAGCAGTACAGAAGGATTTATTAGAACACTTGGCAAGACAGTCACAGTCTGCTCATCCTTCCGAGGTATATTATTTACAGTTAACAATTTTTCTTTTCTATAAATTATAAACACTGATATAACTTTTTCATTTTTCACCATTCTCAGCCTACTCACTCAGACTATCATGCCTCATATGCTTACCCAACACCGTCTGGGAAGCCTTCCGAGGTATATTATTTAATGTCATCAACTTGTCTATTTTATAAATTATAAACACTGATATAACTTTTTCATTTTTCAACATTCTCAGCCAACTCACCCGGACTACCCTGCCTCATCTGCTTACCCTGCCCCGTCTGCGCAACCATTTGAGGTATATTATTTTATTTAATTTTTAATCAATTTTTCTATGTTATAAATTTTAAACACTAATATACCGTTTTCATTTTTCTGACTTCTCAGCCTGCTCACCCTGACTACCCTGCCCCACCTGCTAACTTTGAGCCTCCACCTCCTCTATCGGATCGAACCTTATATTGTGAGTTGTTTGCGGGAGATCCTCATGTACATATTGTTGCGTTAGGACAAGTGTATTTTTTTGGGGGACTCGGTACATCATCATCCTATGCAGATGGGTCAGGTTAGAGTATCAGTACTTGTTATTATAGATCCTACTACTCTACTACCATTTCCTACTGCGGAGATCACCAGTGTTGGGGAATGTATGGTCCATTTTTTACTTTGGACAACTGCACTTCTTCGTTATACTTCACATGAGGTATGAGTTTTTTTAACTAGTAATTAGAAATGATTCCAAATTACTTATAATGTTTTCTGAAATTTAACTTATATAGGAATATCTGAAAGCAAAAGAAACTATACAAATGCAGAAAAATGTTCAGAAACAGTCGGCTGTAGATACTTCTGATATTTCTTCTGGGTTGAAAAGATTATCTCAGTGCTCTTCTTCCTTGAATTTTATCTATGAGTTTCGGATGATGTCCGATATATGTGGAAGAAATTATAAATTGAGAATATTGAAAGAAGATATCATGAATTTAGTTAATTTTGAAGAGATCGGGCTGAATGTGGTGCAGTTGTTTTCCATGTAAGTAAATTGACGTTTGAATTGCTATTTCTTTAATAAAATATTGTTATGTCATTGACTAACTATATTTTCTTTTTAAATTAGGTATCTATACAGGATTCTTTTACAAAATGAAACTACAAGCATTTATAGCTTTATAGATCCAGAGTACATTTCCTTGGAAGTCAAACATGTGAAAAATGATGAAAGAGTTCAATATATATCCGAGAGATTATCACAAACAGAGATTCAGTGCTGGTTTTTTCCATTTCTTGATAAGTAAGAATATCAACATAATTTTGAACTCATGATCATTATAATGTCATTAATTATGAACTTTTTGTATTATAGGGGGCATTGGATGTTAGGTGTATTTTGCCCAAATGAATGCACCTTATATTTGTTTTGCTCTTTATTAGGAAAAGTGCGTAAACCGTTTTCCAACTTATTAAACAGGTAAGTTGTTTTTTTATTTTTAGAAGTTTTTTATGTTTAATTTTAATTGTTTACACAAGTTTTATTAGTTCTTATATACAAAAATGTAGTTCATGGAAACATTTTACAAATGAAAATAAACCAACGAAAATCAAATATGTGGAAGTACAGGTAATTAGTTTTTATATTTTTTTTATATATTGGGTTTCATTATTAGTTAAATGTTTTATAACTGCAGTGTCATCGTCAAAATGGAAATTTTGAATGTGGTTATTATATTCTACGATTTATGTACGAGATAATCACAACTGGGGAAACTACTGATTTTCATAATGTTAGTTGTATTAACTTTTTTATATATTTTCATCCACTTTCTTCTATTTATTAATTTCATATCATTCAATATTATTGTAGTTATTCAATGATTCACCGTCATATTCTCAATCTGATATGATTCATATTCAATCTACTTTTGCGGACTATTTGTTAAGTCTGATTAAAATTTGATATATGTATACTAATATTTATAAATAATAATATATATGGGTTTAAAAAACTAACTCTTATGATATATTAGGTGTTTGAACCTACTAATAATCAAATGAATGCTTCAACAATAACAAACAATGAGCATGTCATATATTTCAGGTACGTGTATTTTAATTCTGCTTTACTGAGTTTTCTCAAGTGCCTCTGCAAAAACTGTTTTATTGAATCTACTAATAATCAAATGAATCCTTCAACAATAACCAACAATAAGCATGTCGTATATTTCAGGTACGTGTATTTTAATTCAGAATTAGTTATTATATTTCTTTTCATTGTTATTTCTTAAAATCATTTGTCTGTACAGTGACAGATCTGTAGGGTGGTACTTGGATCATGAACATAGAGATTCGTATAGCGAAATAAAATTCACAAACACTAAAAATTGTCTCCCTTGAATGCAAAGCAATATCTTCTAGGCCTTTTTATTTTTTATGCAAATAAATATCGAAAAATGATTGCCGAGAAGCATATCACATAATACCTAAAATAGCGCTTAGTGGGTTTGCACAAAGATAAAATAAAAGGCGTCAATTTTTAAGGTATGTTTCTTTATGTCTCTTCAATCTGCATTTGATTTCAATTTTCTAACCTATTTTTTGCACTCAAACTTATTTCTCTGTTATTCCATAACTTAAACAAATAACAATAGTGAATGGGTAATGCACGTCTATACAGAGAAAATATAAAAACCTGAGGTTGGGGGTGGTGGGGATCCTATGGTGAAAAGACACCCCCAACATCTTCAGTGGGGGAGGTGAGGAAGAGGTTGCATCGGCTGAGTGTTCCTGGAATTTTGATCAGGAGTCGTAACATTTCATTTTGGTAATTTACTTTGTGAAAAAATGAATGATTCAAATAAATTACACATTTTCATTTAATGTTTATTCATTGCACTAATATCTTGGATTGATTTTTTCACGCACATCTCCTTAGTTTCTTTACTGTTTTGACAGGATTGGTGCTATCTATGGGAGGAAACTTACAATGATTGATACTGAGTATGGTTAGATTAAGAAAATGCACCATGTAGGTACGTGTATTTTAATTCTGCTTTACTTTGAGTTTTCTCAAGTACTTCTGTTAAAGCTGTTTAATTGTTTTTGTATACTTCGTTATTTTTTTTCAGGGTTCCGATTTGTTTAGAGGAGAAAATATATGTATTTTATTTAAAAAAAAAAATTTACGGCGTCGGTTATTTTAAAAACCGACGCCGAATATTTTTTTAAAAAATTATTTACGGCGTCGGTTTCTTTAAAAACCGATGCTGAAAGTTTGATATTGCGTCGGTTTTTCAAAAAACCGACGCCGAAAATCCTGTTTAAATTGGTTTTCCGCGTCGGTTTTTAGAAAAACCGACGCGGAAAACCGATATTTCGGCATCGGTTTTATATAAAACCGACGCCGAAAACCTAGTCGACTATATTTTCCGCGTCGGTTTTTTAATGAACCGACACGGAAAGTTTGATATTGCGTCGGTTTTTCAAAAAACCGACGCCGAAAATCCTGTTTAAATTGGTTTTCCGCGTCGGTTTTTAAAAAAACCGACGTGGAAAACCGATATTTCGGCGTCGGTTTTATATAAAACCGACGCCGAAAACCTAGTCACTATATTTTCCGCGTCGTTTTTTTAATGAACCGACGAGGAAAATAATGTCTAAATGTAGCTTCGGCATCGGTTTTGTAAAAAACCGACGCCGAAGCTCATAAGCGAATTATTTTTCGCGTCGGTTTCTATGAACCGACGTGAAAACTGTATTTTTAACGTCGCCTATAAAGACGTCGGTTTATAACCGACGTTAAAAATTAAAAAAAACCGACGCGAAAAAGTGTTTTTGCACTAGTGATGGATGGATTTGGACTCGTGATCAACAAAGGAAAGATTTATCTTATGGGTCATATTTCTCACATTGGATTCAAATCATATATACATGATAGTGTATGTTTTTTACTGATGACTGTGGACTATTTAATTGGGCCAAGTTATATATATATATATTTCATTTTGATGGATGTCTATGTGGATCTAAATTGAGGCATTGGTGTTGAGGATGATCATTGTCCTCTTGTACATGAGGTGATGTGGCCCAAGTAGCCTAATATATCATGTGATTACCTTATGTTGTACCCCGTATAACATTTTATTTATTAGTTCATTGTTATCTAGTCTTATTTTCAAATATGATGCTAATGGATAATAGGAATGTTCTTATAAACTGGACCTCTAAGGGTTATTCCTGTATACGGATGCCTAAAAAGTAATAGATTAGTCTCTTTTTCAGCATTGGTATTATGAAATCTAGGGAGGAGGTCTTTATAAGGATTCTCTGTGAAGATTAGGGACCTTACAAGATCTATTTTTTTAACCTTATAGTTTGTTATGATATTTACTATCTTTATAGAGGTTTGATATTTTGGGCTATTTGGTTAGAACATTTGACCCGGTTGTGAGACTTGTTCTGTAGAACTAGGTGGGAGACCTAGAAGCCCTTATTTAAACTCAGAACCTTGTATGTCGACATCTATTTGGTTCAAGGGAAACCATCATGAGATAGGATTTCATGGTTTTAGAAATGAATTTTTAGGTAGGGATCATGGTTTTATTCTCATTTTGTGATCGATGAATAATAGGTGCTTGTGTTTTGCAATATATGAATTTTTATGCCTTCAGCTTTTGAAAACTAGCTAGGGTGGTTTGGTTTTAATACTATACTTTATGGGTAAGAATGTTCGGATTCATAGATCGGTTGAAAAGTGTTTCCACTATTGATAATGTATCCAGAGCATGGGTAGATTCACTGACTGTAATATTTCAGGTTGAAGGAAAATCGTGGAATAGATTCATGGAACACGAGTGGTGCTTGATTATGAAGAGGATTTCCAAGGGTGCTTCTATCTTAATGAGATTAACATTACATGTAGAATGGTCATATTAACCTTTTAATGTATGTATCTCTAGAGTATAAGTCAGGTAGTAAAGGTATACACTAGTTGCACATTGTTCTATTAAATCACAATCTGTGAGTGGCCTAGTGTGAGCCCATGAACGATGATTTCAATAATTTTTATAGGCATGATTTTCATATAGTGGTGATTAAATGGAAAATGTCCTAATATTTGAGGAGACATGAATAACAACCAAGTACTATAAGATGGTCAAACCATGGATGGACCATGACACCCTTTTTCAAGAGATGTGGTGTCATGTGTTGGCTAAAGGTGAGTTACCTTGGTTGTTGTGAGAATGCCTCGAATGAAGGGACATTTTTTGGGTTGATCTACGTTCATTGTATTTTTCATGAATGAGAAAATTTGGATTCATTCAAAACTAAAAATAATTAAAACCTCTACATGGATTCGTTGAATCGGATGATAATGAAGGATGCGATTCACGTTGTCATTTTTCAACCTTCGTATCCAATCCTCCAAAGTCTATTGCTCCATTATTTTTTCTTCGTTGGAGAGGGAAATTATCATTGGTTCACCATTCATCATTGGGGAGGATGTCTGTAAGGGTTTTTCATAGAATCTGATTAGTTTTCCATCTTAAAACTCCAACACACTAGATTATTTAAAAAAACAAATCAGTGTAGAGCCGTTACACCCATTTATGATGCTCATTAATTGAGCCATATTTAATGAGCCAAATTAAATGATTCATTTAGAAAATAGCATTTCAATTTCAAATGGACCTTTATTTAACCTTCATTAATGTTCTACATCACTGCACTATAGCATCGTCGTCTGCCACTCAATGGTGAGAAAAGAAATACAATTTTTTTAAAAAATATATTATTTTTTCCCTCAAAAAGTTCAACAAATAAAATTTATATTCGTCCCTTTCCAGCCGATGTTAAGTAATTTATTGGAAAATCACGGTGTTCAAAATTAAAATGTTCCCTCAAAATTTGAATCTGAGAACCGGTTCAAATGATAAAAAATCCCACTTTCACATTTACTAAACGTACCTTAAAAAAAGTTCAAAAAAATTTGCACTCACCCTCAATATGCTTAGGTCGAGGATAGGCTCTGCCTAAGGGGAGTACACCCTCACAAGCTTAATAGTACTCTCAGATTTCTAATCCATGTTACTGTTTAGTATTTATAAGGATTTGAAAAATAAAATTATTTTATTTAATTATTTTATTGATGGTTATTCCATTTTTAGGTTTTCACACTAGAGGCCAACGTCGACAAAACATAAGTCATTATTAGGGTAAAAAAGACATCCTAAATGTAACGATTTCCCCATATTTCTGATCCGAGCACCCATTTATGAGTTATTCCACGTCTTTAGGAGAAATTATCAAGTATTCTATTTTCTGCATAACCTTTTTGGCAGATCATTACGGAAACTCCGGGCCTCAGAATCACACACCATCAAATTTTGCGGTCCCAAAATTATTCCATATAAATAAATAAAAATATATTGAAATTTTGGGACATTAAAATACTAATATCCCTATATTAGTGTACATAAAATATATTTAAATCCTCCTAATTTAAAAATAATTCTTAATAGTTATTAATACTCATGTTCAGGACATGAATTATCCATAAAATTCTCATTGAAATTAAAGGGAATAGAATAACTATGTGATACTAGGAGATTATGTTTATGTGAGAGGGTTATATAAAAAGTAAAATGGTTGATTCTCAAGGTGGAATCGATTTTATTGTTTTATTTTCTATGTAGATCATATTTTCCCCAACTATAAGTGAATGGAATTACAGGTTTTTGAACACCATAAAATTTTCAATAACCCCATGACAATATTCAATGGTAAATGGATAAATCATGAAATATAAGTATGAGAAGAATGTATGAACTGATAAAAATCTCATAAATCCAATTATAGGGAAATTTTATACATGTTTTATGATTTTTTAATTATATTGATCTTAATTTACGGCTTTTAAAATTTTCTTGTTAATTAATTTCTAAAAAAAGTAGATAATTTTAGTGAAAAGTATTAGGATTGACTTATTCAATTAATTTTACACATAAAATATGATAATTTAATATGACATTATAAAATCATATTACTGATTAGGTGAAAGGAAAAATTTAATATAAATACACATATTCACATTGAAAATAATTTTAGAAAAATTAAATTTTTAGTAATTAAACTTACATATATGATAAATTAATTTTTGGAATTAATTTAAGGAAATGTATTTAATTATTAATAAAATCATGATTGTATCATGGAATGATAAAATAAAATATCCCATGATGATACTTAATTTAAATAAAGGATTTTAAATTGTTTTATTTTTGTTAAATGAAAACATTAGTGTGTTTTAAAAAAATTATAGAATAGATTTTATCTGAAAAAATAATATTTAATAACGCGTCATTTTATTTTATAATTTCATATTTTATGACAATAATGTTTTTAATTTCTTCTAGGTTATTCTTATATAGTGATAAAATAATTAAAATTTTAATTTCCATAAATCTAACAAATTTTCAACTAAAATCACACTTTTTAAGAAAATGATAAAAAATTAATACTAATATAATTTTAAAATTATTAATTTTAAAATGAATATAATTTTATTAATTAAATATTTCAAAATTAATAAATTTTGTTTCTGAAAAAAAATTATAAAATTTTAAAAAATGATTTTATTGGAAACTAATATTTTAAAATATTAAATAATGAAATTATTATTTAATATTATTAAGGTAGTAAAATGGAATTAATAAATTTTTATTATCTAACATAATTTATCTTTAATTATATTTTATTTCAGTCATGAAGGTGTATAACATTTAACGGTTTTTTTGAGAAAATACATTTCTGAATAATTAATAATCTTATTTCTCATTTGGAATAAACTATTTTATTTTTATTCAAATTAAAAATATCCGTATTTTTATATATTCATATAATTTCTTATTTGGTTAAACATATTAATTCATACTAGATCAATAGTAAATATGTAATCATTATACATAATACTTCTATTATATCCTAATATATCATAGTTTCTTAAGTTCAATGCTTTATTTGGAGAAAGTTGTCGAACATATTGACCAATTAAAAGGTAACCACATATTACAATTTCAGAGTGTTAAGAAAGAAATTATTTATATCATTTAACAACATAACCAATTATTATATCATTATCATGACATTCGAATACCTAGTCAATCTATTATTGATCAATTTTATAGTAATTTACAATAATTATTATCAATGACATATCATAATTTCCATCTCATTTCAATCTCCCAAAATAAAAATAATTATTATTAAAAACATGAGTTATGAAAGAGTCTGATATCTTTATAATAATAGTTCCATTAAAAAATTGTAATCAGTATCCTATTTTGTGTTACTAGTAAATACTCATGTAATATTCAAAAATCAAATTTCAACTATAATTCCATATAATAATTTTAAAAAATTGATTAGAATATATAATATAATTTCCCTCACTATACAAACAATATTTATATAGGTTAAACAATCAATTATATACCCAATCTATGCACTGAATGCTTCTATTTTTAATTATCAATATCAATCTTAACTATATTATCTATCCAAAAGCATTTACCTCAATTCATGTAAAAAATACAACCATGTCAAAATGATCAATTTCTTTATATTAAATTAATTGAATAATATATAATAATAACATTTATAACTCTATATTTTATTATTTTTGACTAAAAAAATTATTTACTAGAAAACATAATTTATAATATTAATTAAATATAAATATAAAAGATTGAAATTTCGGACTCCATTCACTATTTACACTTATATCACATACATATGCACATATAATTCACAAAAAAAAAATGATTTGGAATTATAAATAATTATTCCACTCAAGACTACCCAAAAACTACTCTTGAAAAACCAATTCTATAGAGCTAAACCTTAAAAACCATGTAGAAAAGGACCAAAATAGTAGATTATATTATTTGTTCAATATATTTTATGGTTAGAATATTTTAGTAGGTGTAATATCTTGACCTCAACCATATTTTGGATCATTAAAAGATTGAAAATCATTACATTCATTAAAAAATAAATTTATCATAGAATATAGGAAGGTATGATGATAGAAGGAGGAGATACACTATAATCCTCTACTACAGAATGAGGATGAGAACCATAATTTTATTAATTTTATCCATATGAGAAGGAAAGATATATCCATAAATACAGATAATACTACCACACTACTTGATTCCCAGTTGGATAACTACATATTGAGTATATATATATATATATTTAATATAATAATACATGTGTATTGTGGTGGTTAATTATTAGAAAATACCCAAATAATGATGTTATAAATTTCATAATGATTTTTATCAATATCATTATTGGTATAAAATATTATAGGGAATATAGGCTATCAAAAAATAAATTGTTTAGGTTATATTTCGATATATGGTTCGGAAAGGATCCTCTGATATCTTCTATTTGGGAATAACTTCCTCTTCTTCCAATATTATTCCAAAAACAATCAAAGTTAAATTAACTCTGAATTTCCATTGGATAGTTTCACTATTCCTATTTGTGACTTCTCAATCTTATGGATTGGATTATATCTCATATACAAGTATGTTTTTGATGGAAACACATTTTCCTCTATGGTTGATTTAATATGGTTGAGTTTTATACAATTATTCACAATGAGTCCACTAATTATGAACTATCCCTAATGATTTTTTTTCTGGTGCTAGAAATTCCCAATGGCTCTCATATGCATGATTCATGGACCTACTTTCCAAATACATATGTGAATTGGTTAAATTATCCAATGAAACATATGAACTCGCATTAATCATGAGTATGGGACGTCGGGATCATCACACCATTTTTTGGGGAACTATCGTCTATTTTGGGACTCCCTTATATATTTAAGATATTTTCACAAATCCATTTTTCAATCCAATGTGTGTATATTAAGAGTTACATTGAGTTAATGATCAATTATTAGTACACATGGGTTTGGACTAATTGGTATGTATATTTGTATCTGTATCAATGGAGGGATCTGTATGTATCTCAGGTTATCAATCAATGTTACACTATGTATATGGTTCAATGATTCCTTGGATTATCCATAAGGATGACACTGTTTAAAAGCTGTGTAGTTGAAAACTCTAGAGTTTACCATCATCTAGGGGGATAATGTTGTTTTGAGGTCATGATTGAACTCATAAGAATTAGTTCTTATGTACCCTTATATGAGGAATAAGAACCCACATAGTTTTGTGATACTTAATATGGAGCCTCACATTTTAAGGTCATGTTAGAAAGAACCGACCATACAGTTTGACATCATGCAATAAGGAAGTTCATGCAAGATCTGTCTGTTCAAGGTTAGCGTGGGACATATGCCGTGGTGTCATGACATACCCATAAAAGATATAGTCTCTGAAGAGGATATGACACTACTAGGAATCTGGCTCAGATTACATTTGGGGGGACTTGTGTGTTAGTTTGGATGTTATATAGGCTTCTTATTTTTCCAAGTTATTTGGGAATAAAATACCCCATAGTTAGGTTTTTTGGGGCTTACATATAGACGTTCCCCAAATTTGGGGGACATGATTGGGGCCGACAATGTTTGTGAGGCCCACAAGGATGGATGATGGGTCTTATATCTTTGTATAAGTCCCATATAGATTGATTTTTGATAGGGATTACAAATGGAAGTTTCCCATTTTTTGGGATCACAGTGATGCCATTATAGCTACTAACCTCTAAGACCATGTGAGTAATTATCATTGCAAGAAAATAGAATTTATTTTGATGTAAAGATGTCACGTAATACTCCATCCGATGATGGATGATTCTAGAGCCAAAATCAATATATAAAGGGTTTGGATGTTCATGTTCCCTCATTTACATGGGTTACATGGACATCCACATTTGGTGATCAATTCTGCTACATCCTGGGGGATGAAAATGAGGTGAAAAAGTGCATATTCAAATAATAATGTCTAAGGGATTACCTAAAGAAGATTCTCCAAAAATTGGATTAAGGAGTTTTGGGAATGTTATACACAAGCCCTTATTGAAGGGAAATGAAAGAGGTTGTCCTCAATCCCTAGAATAGGGAGGCTTAGGTAAAACCCTAAGGTCAGAACAGTAATACCATAGTAATGTAAATGTGGAAAAATTCCAGGTTCTATCCTTATTTTTGAGGTTACCAATGAGACTCTTCTTACCATGGGTAAGTAAACTAGCAAAGTTATACGGGTGTGCCTGACGGTTCTATAAAACATGGTAGGTGGATTTGGAAGAGCCATTAGCCTGATTCTATTAGAATGTGTTTTTGAGGGGCCAAATTGGGAGCTAATGACATGATATAAGAAGATGATGGGATTTATAAAATTGAATACACTAGGATTATCCATTCCACAAAGTAGGTTATTAGGAGAGATGGGGTTCCCTCCACATAGAGTGTTTCTACATTAGTGGGGGTAAATTCCACAAAGAATAGTAATACACAGACATTGGTTTTGTTCATATATAATACTGATACATGGGATTGAGTTAATCCACCATTGAATTTTTCTATACAAGGTATGACACCATACGTAAAGCAATTTTGTACAACACATTCTTGTCTGCGAAGGATCCATCAATTTTTGTCATGTGGGAATGTCATCCTCCAATTGTTTGAGCTAGAAGGCTACTATATTTTTTATTATTTCCTACATAACTATACATAACATACCTATACATACCAAGAATAACCAATGGTATTTGGTTATCATAGTTTCTCATTTCATGCTTCATTTATCCTCAGTTGAGGCCAATATATCTCTTTCTTTCAGTCCTTTTCTCTATCCCCTAGAGGTCAATTTATAAAATAATCGAGGAAATGGGTATTAAAACGTCTATTCATCCATATAGGGCCATAGATCATATTTTTTGGTTTCCCACAATGGACTTAGTAAGTGGGGTTGTCCTTTTTAGGAACTGGTATGGGCACATCATCCTATGAACTATATGGTTCACAAGGATGCTTGTTTTTGTGGGAAAAAATCAAAATTCAACTCCAAAAAATGACATGTTATCATTTTCTAGTGAAGAATATATTGAATTGTCCTAATTAATATTCAGTTAATGGGGAAGATCATTCATAAGGTTATAAATTACTTCCTATCTTCAGAAATGACTTTTTTTGGTTTGAAGGTGCTGGTAGATATGCCTCAACCAACTATCATTTTTGATCATAGGTTCTTCTGGAAGTGGATTATCTCTTTGTGGGGTGGGGGTCTTCTAAGAAATTGTGCATCATGTTATTTATATATCATTAATGATTTTATAACTATGAATATTTTAGTTCAGATTCTTCGTTGTGTAATATGTTAACCATTTTACAAGTCCGATGGAATTCTCTTAGTATATCCATAATTTTGAAGGCCCAAAAAATTCAACCCATTGAAATGGGTATCGGTCAAGATGAATATGTGGTTATTAAAATGTATATGTTGTCGTGATATTTATTAATCATTAGATAACCCTCTAATTTATTCCTTTTTCATTGGACTTAGTTATCGTAGTTTGACTATTTCTTGTTTCTTCAAAGAAAACCCTATTTTTTTTTGTTTTTTCTATTATCACAATAACATTTTCTTATGGCTTATTTGTTGTTGGATTATTTGAAATAAAGTGACTTATTCATAGTCCCCATTTCATTAGTTTTTGCATTACAATATTTATCTATTTTCTAGTTCTAATTTCCCAACTCTTGCATAAAATTTGAAAATTTTAGTTTAGTGAGCCGAAACTCAAATCTTTTACAAGGAAACATTATGGGTTTTCAAACTGGTGAGTTTTTATCTTTTTAGGGGAATTTTAGTTTCATTCGGTGTAATAATGATTCTATTATTATATTTATATCATATTTGACCGTGAATTACGTGGTGAGGGCCGCAAAATGTTTTACTATCCAAGAATCTCCTATAATTTTCATCCAAGAATGAAAGATTTTTCATGAAAATGGTACACATGCTGGAAGTGTGAATTGTGGCTTGAACTAGGGTACACATGTAGGAAGTATACATTGAGGCTTGAACTGGGGTGAATATTTGACTTAAATGCTTCAATAGAGCAACCATGTGTTTATTCACCTTAAATCATTCATTTTATATTCATGGAGAGTGGATATTTCTTCGAGTGTAGGAAGCCCATTCCCATCAAGAAGATTATGTCGGTTGAAAGTGACATTTCCATTATTCTTCCCGTTGTGTTATACTTGAAATGGAGGTAATATGGGATTGCCTGAGGGAGTGTTGATGTTTAGGGAATCTCTATGGTTCTTGGTATGCTCACCTTCATTAATGGTGTGGACCACATCGAAAGTGGATCCATCCGTTAATGGATCATATACATCTAAATAATCATTGGTTCCATTTATAAGGTTGATATCCTAGACATTCACCAATAAGTAATTTTGTGTGGGCATCATACTAGATACTAAATGATGGGAGTGTCAGATGAACCGTATGTGGGACCTATCCCTTCCCTTTTGGTACTATCTTCATGATTTTTTAAAAAATTAACTAGTGGGAAACCTTTATTCATCTTGGTAATATGCATCCCTTTTGGGGAAATGAATCACATCATAGGGTAGAATGTGAGACCTCTCTAAATTTTATCCTCCTGAAATGGGAGAAGAATGATTTCAATTGAAGGGGTGGTTGAGTTAAAATTTCAACCAACCCTTTGGGATTGGGTTTCTCCAGTTCCCTTGTTCTTGTGCCCACATCTGGAATTTAGGGTCATATGGGAGAATTTTGTGTTAAAATTCCCCAAACCTAGTGGGATTGGTATGATCTAGTACTAATGTGGATACTACTATTGTTAGTCAACTCTTAATCATTTTCATCAAGGATAGAGTGTGATTAATATATGATTCCATATTTTCTCCTGATCCTCTTACTTCAAAGGACATTAAGAGTGCTTGATGATTGTCATCCCTTAAGAAAGAATCATTTTGATTTTTCTTAGTTGCATGGGCATGGAGATTTTTGTTAGGTTTACTCCATCATCCAGGACACTTTTGAGACTTGTTAAATGCTTATTCTTAATGAGGGTTCACCCTTTTCTTGACAAGAAGCATTTCATGATATAATACTTTGAATAAAAACATTACATGATTCAATTTATAGTGGATTTGTCTGAATGGGTATTTTTTTTAAATTAATGGATCCAAGTTATCCTCACCTCCCTATATAAACATTATGTAGGGAATTGGGAATTAAATAATGAAATTATGAATTAAATTGATTCTTGCCAGTTGGATAACATTCTTCCACCATTCATATTTTTGATAGTGTTTAGATATTGTGGATTCTATTTTGACTTATTGAAGAAGGTCTCCCAACATTTTAACATCCCCTACATATTCCTTGTAGGGGGAAAATTTCATTCAGCTATTGTAGAGTCTTTCAAATATTGAGACTAATGTTTTTTATTCATTCATTAGAAAATTTCCATTCTATGTCAAATTAAGAAGGGGTTCAGGGCCAAAACCTAATGGGTATGTCATCCCAAGCCAATTGTCTTATTATGAGAAATGTATCATTTTATTCTTCTTTTATGTACTACTCTACTTTATGTTCCCAACATGGATGCATCATGACTATTTTGACACAAGTTGTATGGAATGTAGGGATATCATTAGTATGTGAATTGTTTAGGGATGGATTAGAGAGAGGACATAGTCCTGAGAAATATCTTACTTCTGAAAGGATGTGTCTTTTTAACCAATGAGGTGTCTGACATGTCTAACCCCACAGTTCATTATTCCTCATTATATGAGGGATTACTCATATTTCCTTGAATATGGGGGGGGGGGGGCTACCTATCGATATGAAATGTTGTTTTGGGAGGAAAATTTCCATTGATTCTATAATAGAGGTGACTACAATCATCGATGGATATACAAAAATAGGGATAATTTATACAGAGTATACCGTTAGGAGGACCATTATGTTAGAAGATAGCAAGGCATGGACCTTCTTGTAGAAATAAGATGTCACTATAGGGAGGAACTTGGCCGATGGTGCTACTATAGAGGGGACATAAATCATAGATTTATTATTGAATATTGAGATAATTACTGAATAATTTACATATAGATGACATTCAGCCTGGAAGAAATAAATGGTAAGACATTATTTTTATTTGGTTATCCATCAATGAGGATAGTTACCTTGAAGTTCATTAGAGACAATATATCCTGATATATAATTTTTTTCCCATGAATGAAGTCGAAGTGGATGATGTTATTGAGAGGACCATCAAAGTTACTAATAGAAATGTTTCATGTAATAGGTAAATATGATCATGGTCCCCATTGATAGGTTTATAAGGGTCTCTTGAACTCCAACTTCCAACAAATAAATTTCATGAGTTTTCTTTTCATTTTTCTATTTCCTTTGTCATGATTTCATTTTGGGTTCTCTCTTTTTGGATACTATGTCCACTTTCTATGGATTATGTCCTTCATATATGGGTTCCTATTTGAGTATGACCCTTGGTGGTGCCGGGATACACTAGCGAGCCTTCTAAATGTTGATATGGATACATTCATACCCTAGAGTGGAATAATTTTTGAAACAGTGTCCCCTAGTTGGAAGGAGTATTTATGCAAGATCTTATTATCAACATATTTAGAAATATTGTGGATGAACCTTTCGGATGGGAGCATGGATACATGTATTCTATGGAGTTACCACCAAATTTTGTAGACGAGTCACCCAAATTGGGGAGATGTCATTGTAGTCCCAAATCATTTTTCATCCCTCAAACATTATTACATATTGATAAGTATATAGGATATTTTCAAATATTAATTTATGATCCACCATTATTTTTATGATATGTTGATAGACTTCCATTACTGGAATGTGAACATATTCCCCTTCAATCATTAGTGAAGGAATATGTGCCAACTCTAGTCTTCCATTTATGATAAGTAGGTAATGGTAGTAATCCCACTCATGGGAAGAGATATGGGTCTTCCCCTACATTATTTCTATGATATGAAATTTGTTTTCTCTTTTTTCTATCATATTTGGTTGATGGGATTCATATTCACAAGTAGGGAATTAAATTTTCTTATTTTATAATATATTTTACTAATGATATTAGTATACATCAATAGTAATTTTACTTCTCTATTATATATCATAAAAAATATTTTACTGGTGGGATTCATATTTCAGTAAAGAGGTTTTTGAATGATTAATTTACTCCTTATTTGGATGACGAGTTTGACATAAATTAGTAGTAATTTGTGTAATTTTTTGGATTCCATCATATTTTACCATTGAGATTGATGCGTATTGTCAGGGGTAGGAATATTAATACAATATCCCATCCAATTTTAATGGAATTCTTGTAATTGAGTAGCATAAATTTTCACCTCCTTAAAATGATATGTTGTATCTAAATGGAGAGTTTCATTAGTGGGTGCATGAATTTGTATCTTCCTGTTTCTTGTAATTTTATATGACTTATGGGATTGATATTACATCATATTTGACTATGGGGATTTATATTCCATCATATTTAATAGATTGGGTTGAGATTATTTTGTAATAATATATTTCTTCATATATTCTAGTGTCGTATTTTACTGAAGGTCTTTGTGAGTAGGAATATACATCCACTCATATGTTTCTATTGTACTGTCATGGAAGACTTATTCTAATGGAATATGGGAAAGGTTTCATTGATGGTTTAAAGTTCATTTACCTATTCTATCTTCCCTAGGGAACTCATTCCATATAGCTTTGGATGGGTCCCATGGGGATGGATACTTTTCTTGTTGTTGATGTTGGGAATCATGATGTTGGCAGTGACAGTTTCTAGATGTACCCCTAATCGGGGAACCCTATGATACATGGATGAACTCATTGGCGATGAATTAATCAACCCCACTATGGTATGGGAGACAATTTTTATCAAACTCTAATTATGGGCATTGGACTTAGTTAGATACAGTTAGTGGATCGTCATTGTTTTGGGCCATTGATGGTAGATGGGGGGGATATATGGAGGGGGTTCATTTATTGGAGGGAATTTCAAGCCACCTATAGGGTGGTTATATTTTTGATTTTATGGTACTCCATGAGTAGTGCAGTTAAAACCCATCGTTGAAGAAACTAGGTGGTGATAGAATCCTCTACTTCATCAGTGACTCAATCGTCAATGCTGTCTCTAACGTGCATCTCTAATAAAAATGGAGAGATTCTATTTTATTAAGGGAAGCATTGAAGAGTTCATAAAATATATATGAAATGTTCATACAACAAAACCTCATCAATGTATCTTCTCATGAACACACATATAATTTATTCCCCAATTTGTGCCTCTTAAATTTTTGACGTAAAAGGGGGATAAATTTGGGTTACACTGCCACTTTGGAAAAGGAATCACCACAGGTTCACCATTTTTTTCAATGGAATCACATTTTACCTGATGGTCGATTTCAGGAGGTTGTGTTTCATACAATCATTTACATCGAGTCTACTGCATTCAAAAATTCTCCAGTGGGTTTATTCATGGAGTTGGAAACTCCCAATGGCTCTAATATCCATGAATAATTTTCCAAATTTCCAAAGAAAACATCCACTATGTATCATAATCAATGAAACATAAGAACTCACATTGGTCTAGTGGATAGGAAGTCGGTCTCATCAAACTATTTAGGGGTGACTATATATTATCTGAGAACACTTTTATAGATTTATGATATGTTCAAAAATCATTTGTTCATTAAAGATTGTGTAAATAATGGGTAACACTAAGGTAATAATTGATCAATAATATTCATGGTTTTGAAATCATCATTATGTATCAGAGGCTCTTCGTCAATTGAGATATCAATATATATCATAGGTTGTCCATCAATGATTCCATTTTATAGACGTATTAGTGATTCATTGATCATTCCATCAAGATAAAACTAGTTTTAAGCCATGCAGTGAAGATCTATTGAGTTTAACATAATCCATGGGGGATGAATGTTTTTTGACTTCAGTAACCAAAAACACAAGAGGGTATTCCAGTGTATCCTTAGGAGAGGAATCAGAATCCACATAGTTTGGTTCCACACATTGATCCACATCACCTTTTATGGTCATGTGAAATGCGTAAAACCTTACAGTTTAGTGTCATGCGACAAGGAAATCCATGTGAGTGGTTCCTTGTCATAGGTAGTGTGGGACTTACACCTATGCGGCATGAGGTATGTATAAGATATGTTGTCTTCCGATTTGATATGAACCTCATGGGAATGTGGCCTGGATTTCATTTGTGTGGACATGGGTTTTGGGTCTGGGCCTTATTGAGGATTCCTAAATATCCCAACTAGTTGGGGACCGAACTCACATAGTTCAGCTGGCTTTGTACTATGCATGGAAGCTATACATTTTAGTGGGGGAATGTTAGTGGCTTACACCATATGGGAGTCCCATGAGGATTGATATTGGGGCTTACATCTATGTAGAAGACACATCATGATTGATTTTTGTTGGAGCATATGAATGGAAGCTACCCATTGATTTAGAATCACATTGATTCTATGATCATCGCTATGATCTATTCCCACATGAGTTATTATTGTTGTGAAAACTAAGAGGAAGAAGTGTATTTGAAGAATGCACCCCCAACCCTGTTCAATAATGGATGGTGTTGGAGCTCAAATAAAAGAGAACGTTCTTTACACATTAATATTACCTCTTTTATTTTAGTAAATATGATATAATTTTTTATCTATCCAAATATGTCCCGAGTGGAGGAGAAGAGGAAAAAAGTGATCTATCCCAATGGAATGTATAAGGGGATACCTTAGGAATAATTCCTTAAAAAAATTCAATGAGGGAAAATAATGTTCAAAATTGTCCCTCATTGAATGGAATGTCTATAGGATCTCCTAAATCTCTATAATGAGGAGGTTCACTTGTGTTCCACAAGGTCAGATCCTGAGGTACCATTGAAATACAAACATTAAAACATTCTAGGATTTTTCTATACTATGGCGGTTACTCACATGAATCCTCTTATAGTGGGAATGATAAATTGATACGATAATATTTTGTTCCAAATTGATGTATAATATTTTTTTGGTTTGTTAGGAAGGGGCCTTGGCCTAATTCCATTATACAAGTTCACAGAGGATCCAACATGGGGTATGGCGACAAAATAGAAGAGGAATTTGGGAGATGGGAAATAGAACACCCATGGATTCCCCATTCTATGTAGATTGTTATTATGTGGGATGAGGTTCCCTCAACATTTCATATTGCTACATATGTGAGGGTATTATTCTCATGGTATAGAGATGCATAGACTTGGGTTACTTCTAGATAGAATTTTTCTATTCGTGGTTGAGTTCCTCATATGTAATATTTGGAAACACATAGAAGGATTCTTCCAGTATAGAGTTTTTCTATAAAGGGTGATTTTCCATGAAGGGGGATCAATTTGTTTCTCTATAGTAATTTCATTTTCAAACGGTTTTGAGTTTTCGAATGGTATTATGTTTTATTATTTTCAACATATATCAATGTGTAGGAGCATTACATGTTAAGAATCATTGAAGGGATATGATTATCAAGGTGCCTTGTACGTTGATTCAGTTATCCTTAGATCGTGCATCCATCTCTCTTCCTTTTTCTCATTTATCATTCCACCTTAGTTTCTATTTAGTGAAAAGTGGGACTACGTAATAAAATGGAATTTCACAAATAGAGGTATATATTCATTAATTTTATAGATCACATGATGGACTTAGTTATTCAATCTTCCCTTTGCCGGTGATTACAATGCCACCTCATCCCATGAACTACAAAGTTCATTAGAATTATATATTACAGGGATGAAAATCATCAATAGGACCCCAAAACATCTAATTTTATTTAATGTGTGCTGAAAGATCCTCCTTTTCCTATGAACTATTAATTCATAACGATGATTTTTTTGTGAAGTTGAAAATCACCCCTTATTCCCACAAACAACTTTTTTTTGTTTGTGTGTGATGATGGCCCTACCTAATCCAGGGAATTTCATTGTTCATTGGTTCTTCCTAAAGCTTAAAACACCATGTATGATAGTTTTACTAAAGGAAATTTAACTTTATATGATCGATTCATTATTCATGGTTTCAGCACATTGAATATTTTCATTCAAATTTTTATTTGGGTTTTATTTCTACCCATTTCCAAGTCCATTTGAATTCTCATCCTGTATAAGGAATTTTCAAGACCCAAAAGTTTCAAACATGATATATTTAATATAATTTTACATCATCATGATCATGAGAATATTTGAGTTTATTTATCGGAAACATATCTCTTAATAATTATAAATCATATATAATAACTTTCTTCACTGTCAATGACATGGTTTGTGTAATTGTGAAAGGTTATATTTCTAAAGTGATCCCAAATGGGAGGGGTTCAAGGAAGTGGTTGTGGATAAATTTAAAGATAATTATGATTATATAGTTAATTCATGAATATTAACCTCCACTACTTATATAAATTCACATTAGTAGTATAAGATCACGCATGTGAAGGATATAGTTTAAGAAATATATTACACAAAATGAACATGATCTCTAGATAGACACCCTGGTCCACTATGGTTGTAGTTTTTTGTAATTCCAAATGATATTTTATTATAGGTTATATAATTGATCTCGGTTGTTCTTATAGAATTAATGACTTTTTATGGGTGATGATTAATCCATCAGACCTAGAACCACCCACATTCTTCATCCTTTTTCCCAAAATGTATGAGAAAATTGAAATAGAATTTGGTGGAAATTAATTTAATTTGATAAATTTGGGACCCTAGACCCAAACATTCCATAAAAAATATTCTAAGTATTTAAATAAAAATATAAATGAAAAAGATAATGAGGGAATAAAATTAAGAAACCTATATGATAGAAAATTATTGAAATGAATGAATAATAAATTGAGAGATATTCTCTCTTGGAAGGATTTTATATGTGTTCAAAATATCTAGATGAAGAAATATATGTAAATAAACACATACATTAGGGTTTAGTAGAAATTAATATAAATAGAAGATTTAGATTCATAATTTGTTTTCATATTTGATGATTTAAATCAATGGTGGTCATATCAGGGACCAAAGGGAAACTATCAAGCAAAATAAATTATATTCATAATTAAAAAAACAAATGGAAAATTGAACAATGAGTAAGAAATATTTTACCATGATTCATGTCATTTTCCCCCCATTATAATATTTAGATCATATAATTTTATATAAATTTTATATGGGGAATATAGTTTCATAATAAATGATAATGAATATGGTTAAAATTGATTCCCCTTAGGTCTTGGAGGCTAAGGGTGTATTTATTCCCCATTTCCTAGAAAAAATAATGTTTTATTACAATAAATTTTTTATGATATCTATGGAATAAATTATATATGAATAAGACTCAAATTTCATGTTAACATAGGAGGACCAACCATGTTCTATGAGATATATTCCCATATTTCCTTAAGAAATACAGTCTTCATTTTATTTACACCAAAAATGGATTTTTTTTCTATATCAATATTAATATGTTAATTTTTACCTTTGATGAAACTTATATGTAATTTAGTGTCATATATAAATAAAATTATAGATTTCATCAATCTCCCCCAAGATCAAGATATTGTACAAGTTCCATGGATGTATCAAACCCACAAATTAGGTTATTTTTTTGGTTTTATGTGTGTGGAATGTTCTGTGTTATTTTTCATATATGGGTTCTATATTTTCTAATTTTTTTTGAGGTCTAATACATTATTTTTTTTGAAGGATGATCTTAGAGTTTATCATCTATGAGTTCATATGGAGTTCAATCGATTTTATGATTCATAAGTGATTTTATGGATGAGTATTATAAGATGTTATGCCCCTTCTACTGTTGTAGTGACCTTGTTATGTAATATTGAAATGATTATTAGTGTGGTTATTTTTCTCCTACAATAGAGATGTTATGATTCTATTTTGTTTATTTAATATCTTTTATTGGGACTACAAATAAATTCAGGATTTTGTTTCATTAATGGTTATTTTTTATGGGTTTATACAAAACCCATAATAATGGCCTTTCATGAATATAATGATAATTAAATAATGAAACAATAATATATATATATATATATATGTATACATATGTTATGGTAAAAATATATATAAATACATTTATATTTATATGTTTTAATATTTATTAAATTATAATATCATATATAGGTATATATCATAAATATATATGTATTTATAAATGTAAAGATAAATAAATATTAGAAAAAAATTATTTTTTTATTTTTTATTTATCCTTTATTTTTTGAACACCATTAATACGTTGAATATATATAATTTTTTGTGAGATCCCTTTTTAGTGAACTATGTGTAGTATTTTGGTCAACCATTCTTTATAATAACAGTGACTGTTGGATAATCATGGTAGTCTAAGTATTTTTTACAACTCCTTTTAGAATCATACCTCCATGAATGGGTTGGAATATATGATGTGACCATGAAGTATTTATACTATAATTTTGGGGTTACTGTAGGCTATTATAGATATTGGTAAAGATATTGTGAAATACATGAAGCATTTGTGATTGAGTTTTATATTAATAGATTATTAAAGACAAAAATAATGTATGATGATGTCTAATATATGGTATTTGGGTGAACACTCATATATATTAATTCTATAATTATATATTTTTCTAATAATATTACAAGAGCCAATAACCAGAATATTGTTTTAGTGCTAATTTGGATTCTAAAATATAAAATAATAATTAATAACACAATAGACACATGATTTAATCCATATAATCATTCATGAAACCCGTAAAACAAGGTATTATAAATAATTTCATTTATGACCAATAATAATATTTTATTTTCCTAAACTTTTTAATGAAAATGAAATATGTGAAGATGATAAATTATAAATTTTTTCCATTGAAAACGAAATTTTTCAATAAAAAATACTAAATAAATATTTTAATGCATTTATTAGTGGTAAAATCACAATTACCATCATGGAATATTATAGGGAATAATTTTAAAGCTATATACAAGATTAGTGGTAGATTCTAAGGCCCGTAGAGCCTCGACATAGATGTAATAAAAATATTAAATATATAATATTATACATGTATTTTTTATACAAAATAATTTAATATCCCACAAATGGTGTGACATATGTGAAATATAATTCCACACTAAGTCCTACTATATCATGTTTACCCTAGACATGGTATTAAATTTATTATTTTTCAACCATTTGGTCAGATTTCATGAAATGATTTGATAATTAAATTTTCTAATATATATTTGTTAAAAAATAATTTAATATAACTGAAATAGTTTATTATTTGAGAAATCTATGAAAACAATTAGGTCTAAGACATTGTGTTTACCCAAGGAGGGTATAACATTTATGCATGTTAGGTGATTGAAAATATCTCACAAAATAATACACTATTCATATTTCATTATATTATTATTTTGATTTAATAAATAAAAAATAATTAACATATCTCAAATTTTGTGTCATATAATAAATTCTAGACCACATGTAGGTCAGAATGTTGGGTACACCATAGACTATGAACAATTTTTATGCACATTGGGTGTTTAGTATTTCTTCAAGGAAGATTAAATTATTTAGTAATTTAATTATTAAATTAATTATTAAAATGAATTACTATTTTTCTTCTGAAAAAATGTGCCAAACCACTAATAAAATACAAAAATATTGCAAAAAAATCATATCCTATGACTTTTTGAACAACTAAAAATTGTTTAAACCTTAATCATCCAAATATAATGAAACTTTCATTAATATATTGTTGAATCAATAGATCAAATATGTATTTTGATTTTTACTAATGGGTACATGATTTAGGTTATTATTTGCCGATTGGTTGGTATCGCTTCATCGATTGACACTTTGGTTTCCTAGAAGAAGCCAATATAATTTTACTTCAGTCATTAAGGATCTTTCAATCCCATTTAGTCTGTTCATGGTTCCATACCCACTAATCAGTTTCCCTATGGGAAAAAGTGGTTTAGTTTTAATTTTTCTTCTTTCTAAGATCTTACCAACATTATTAAAAATAATAATTAAAATAAAATTTTGAAAAATAAACTATCAAGGATTATTCTTAAAAAATCAACCGAAAAATTCTCAAATTAGTTTCCAAAGTGAATTTAAGATTATTTTATAAAAGGACAATTTCAACATGAACTATTGAACAACAATTTCCTATAATAGATCCAATATGATTGTAGAAATTATAATATGGATGACTGTTAAAGGATAATTTAATTAAACAATCTATCAATATTTATTATTGATTATCATGGATGACTGTTATATAAATTATGAAAATATGTTCTGTAAAAATTATTAAAAAATAATTGAAATGATTTATCGAATGATAAATTTTCAAAATTATCAAATAATAATAAATGGAAATATCTTTTGTAATATAATAAAATTAAACAGTGATAAAGACTATATTATAAAAAGAAAACTTTTAAAATAAAAATTATCTATTGATAATCACATGGGTTTATAAATTGACAATTTGTTGAATTTCTAGAAGATAATTAATTTGAATTATAAAATTATTATTATTAAATTTTAAAACAATAATTGATATATTATCAATAATATATCTAATTATTTATTAAATTCCAATAAAAATAAAATATAATGGATAATTTTTGATAAATTGAAAAAAGGTAATTAGGGAGGAAAATTTATAAAAAATTATCAAAATATAATTATAAAGATTAATTTAGGATAAATTATTACGAGGTAATTATAACTGGTTAATGTAGAAATTATTATCAAGTTTCCATTATAAATGAATCTATAGGAAAAATTATCATAGATAATTATAAAATGATAATTTATAATAATTTTCAATATATAATTACAAAAGGAAAATTTATAATAAATTATAATGAGTTAATTAGAAAAGAACAAATTTTGAAAAATTCTCAGCACGTAACTATTATTATGGAGAGCTATTCCTCTACATTCATTGAGTTATGAAATACTTTGGAAATTATCTAGGAGAGACCATTTATCATCATATGTGATATTTTATTTTTTTAAATGAAATAATTAGTTTTGGTTTTAGGAAACCTTGGTGATCCTTGAGCTTTGAAATTCTGATAATAAAGTCGTGATGATGTGGTCTTGACTTGTTTATACTTCTATTTTACATCAAACACTATTTAGGTTGGAAGTCCATAAGCTTTTTTGGATCTGATTTTACATGTGTTCAATGGTATTTTTATCATTTTAACATTTTTGATATCCATGATTGAATTTTGATTTCATAAGGGTGTGTTTGTAGCCCAGGACACTTAATGACCTTAATCCATGAGAATTTTTGAGATTATATATAAAATGTTCATGTCTGATTCTCATGTTTTATTTATGAGCTTTCTATATTTTTTCATGATGTGTTCCTTGATAAGTGTTACTTGATATGTGGCCTCAATATGATGTCACAGTTTCCTTGAGATATGTCTAGTATATGTTGTGACGTGTTTTCCTAGACATGTTAACTATGAGACCATAAATCCAACTATGGATGGATTTACCTATATGGAGAGAATGTTTAGATGATATGTGTGATATAATTATGGGACCATGATAGGTGATGGGGATCTATATAATATTTTATTCTGGAATGAGTGCATTAAAGTCATGAGATATCACACATGTACGTGATGGCCATGGAAATGACAATCATGAGTGATAAAACCTCCCTATAAATACTAGGTAATGGAGATCTATTTAACTTGAAATCAAATATAATTGAGTCATGATGTCCAAGAGTGGTATGATATGGAGGTATGGGGCCTATAAGACTATCTAGAATCTTTTTGATGACTCTGTCATTGAGACGTTCCCATGAATGTTCAAATTTCTTCCATCATGGATTTGAAGCAAGTATGATCAAGGGTTTTTAGTGGCATGGTTAGCACATAGCCACTCAATTTTGGATTGTATGTATATTCCTGTAATACAGATATCATTATTTTGGAATACACATATATACAAGATAAAATCTAGTTAATGACACATTAGTGTCTCGCTGAGTCATGCACTCACTAGCTAATAAATCATCTCATTGGGATTGTACATTTAATGAGGGATCCAGCAAAGGAAAAGAGATCTTTGGGGGACTAATGAACTATAGAGTATAGATACTGTAGTGGGATATGAATTAACATGGTGGGAAATTTAGTTTATCTTTAATCTATTTATCTACCATATTTACCCTATAAAAGGATGCCACATTTGGAAGATTCATTTATTTACTTTTAATGTGGGTCATTTATTCTGTCATCAAAATGTTTTCTGTTGGGATTTGTTATGTTAGAACTTATTTTTTATCAATCCTTTTGAAATTATACTGACGGTATAGTCTGACCACATTTGGAAGCAGACCCCTACTACTAGTCCGCAACCTCTTCAATCGGAGGAAGAATTCATGATGTCATGTAACGTCAAATGTGGTCCACGTGGTCTATGTCGGAATTTTACCAAAAATATATTAGATAATTTAGATTCATTAAATTTTTTCATATCATTCCATGATTTGGGAATGGTTAGACATAAGATATGATAGATGGGATTTAGGCAGGGGATCTATGAATGTGCATGTCTAGCATTGTATAGTGGATCTCCATGCTTAAAAAGTTGGGGAATTTATGTTTTGGTAATGTTGTTGAATAAAATCAACTTCGTTGATTCACATGCTATTGATATATGATTTTTGGGCTTATGGGAATAATAATGGTATATATATAGGAACATAGGTTGACATTCACTATATATACCTTTTATTTTTCATCAAAGTAATTCATTAATTAAATGCACTGTTTTTCACAATCTGTTTTGGATAGTTTTCTTATGTGATGTATTTTTGTTTCCATGATTTGTGATATAACATGATTAGAATTAATATGTATAATATATTATGTTTCTCTATTATTATATATCAATTATGAATGTGAATAACGTGTAGGGGAATGGAAAAAGGTTAATATGAGGAGTAGAATACCATGGGCTAAGAGTAGAATCCTAGGAAACAGTTGTGTTTGTCAAGAGATTGTTTTTGATTTATCCTGAGCAATCTAATTCTTTTCTGGTCTATTTTTATTTCATCAAAAATGATGTTTCCATAATTTATTTAATATAACTACATGTGATGTAGGCTATAATACATTTATATGGGAGGTGGTTTAATGATTACCACAAGATGTGTAAGGGAATGATGAGGAGACTTCTCTGGTACTTAGATTTGTGGGTTATGTAGTAGGGCTGCATCAACCAGAAATCTTTCTCTAATTATTTTTCCTATGCATAGGATCTTTGAAATATGATCATGTGTGAAATTATTTTCAACTTATGCATTTTTTGTGATTCTAGAAAACTAAAGGCTCTCAGGATGCCGAAAAATGTATTGAATTATTTTTTTTGAGAATCATTGAACTAGTAGATAATATGAATGATATGCATCTTATGTTTAGATTTTTTTTCATGTTAGGAGTTAATACAATTCAATAATGCTTATAATATTTTTCCATCCCAACTAAGGGATCTCATAGTCCTACTTGATATTTTACAGAGGAAAAGACTTATAATGAAATTTACTTCACTATGGGGTTCAACTATTTTTCTTTCCAGAAGGTTTCATGTATTTTTGGGCTATAAATTGATTACCAATTTTAAATCATGCAATGGATAAATAGATATATGAATCTTATTTTTTCATATTGTGGGACCAACTATGTAGTGAGAATTCAACGCATTGATAATATATTGAAGATGATGATTTTATATTTTTTTTATAAAAATAAGTAGTAGTACATTATTTCCTTAGATATGATATGATTAAATATTATCATTCATTTAGATGGTAAGTTAAACATGGTGTGAAAAATATGTAGAAAAACTTTAGGCAATAGTTCTAGGGGCCATGGATAAATAGATACATTGTTGTTTTTTCTCCTGATGAATTACTTGTCAGATGTTGAAGGCCATGTTCCAGCATCCTGGTGGGTTCCCTCATGCACTTCTAATAATAATGTGAATTTAGGAGGAAATAATGATATAATTTATTATAATGTTGCCTAGATTTTTGCAGATTCATGACACATTCTGGGTACTTGTCAATCGACTAATGATTTCATCTAACTTTTTACCAATTAGAGAAACAGACTAATTAGAGGAGATTGTAATTATCTATGTTTGAGTGGGTGTACACATAAAATGAGATCCCATGAGTATCTTTTTATATTTATACACATGTTTTAGGATTCATTTTTTGCTAGGATTGTTGAAATCTATCGGGACTCAGTTGATATTTATCCCAACATACCATCCATGGACCAATATACAGTATTGGTGGACTATATGCATATTAGAGGATATTCTTTGAGCATGAATGATTGATTTTTTTGTATCATGGGATTACCACATAGTAATTATTGAGTTCACAAAAAATATCAGTTACTAGGACTCAATTTCGATGGAACCTTTTGGGAATATTTATAAGACGTTAACCTTTTTCACTACACTACTAGAATGAGGTGGGTGAGGGATTAGTTGTTGGATCATGTATAGTTCACCAAACACATAAGGGATTGTAGATGATAAGGAATAGTTTGATCATAGATTAGTTATGTTGACAATATGTGGATACAGATGGAGTATGAAACCAGAGATCATTTTTTCTTATAGTGACTCCTTGACTGGGGAACATAAATATAGAATACAACATCAAGCTAACACCCTGATTTTTTAGAACATTTGTGATTATTGAGTGGATTGGGTTAATTAACCATATTCTACCAAACTTTTCTTGCAATCAGGGATTGAAAAATGTGTTCCATTGGTCACACAATCAGAGGAACATGCTATACCTTGCGCATGTTACTGGTTGTTAGGACATTGAGTTGTAGACTATTTCATCATATGATGAGTGTTCAATGTGGATCATATAATAAAGTGATAATGTGTTTTGAGGAATTTAAATATAACTATTAGGAATTTGGTTAATTCATAGATGAAACTAATATTAAATGTGGGAGCATGAGTATGTTGTTTTGGCTTAATGACATGATTTTTTTTCGGACAAGAATGTTAGTGATAAATGTAGAGGTTAGAAAAAGATATGGAGAATTGAAGAATCCTAAATTTTAAAATATGATAAAACCCCCTAGTATAAAATTTATAAATTTTTTTTTGTTAAAAATGTATGTTTTCAAATGTTATTACATATTAAATGATTTAAAGTCTTTGTGTAAGGGTAAAAACCGAATTAGTATATTGGAATATTTAATGGGATAATTTCATAGTGAAGTGTAGAATTAGTGTGAGATCATCATTCCCAAAAATCCTCATCGTAAACAATATAAAAATATTAAATAAATTATATTACACATGCATGTTTTATCCAACATATTTGAATATCTACCAAATGGTGCATGATATGATAAATCTGAGATCACGGTAAGGTATGGGGAATGGTGTTTACCCTTTGAACGATATAACATTTTTTATTTTCAACTTCTAGATCCGATCACATCAGAGTATACTTTACTTAATATTTTTAATAAATTATTTTTCAAAAATAATTGAATATCTCCCAAGCAATGCATTTTATGAGAAATCAGAGAACAGATTTAGGTCAGAAACATAGGGTCTACCCGAGGCGAGGTATAACATTTCTGCTTTTCAGGTGTTTGAAACATCTCACGTGACAATAAAACATTTATATTTATTTATATTATTATTCATATATTTATAAAATAATTAATTAATATCTATCAAATGGTTAATGTTATGATAAATATGAGACAACTGTTACATCTGGATGGTGGGTATTACACTACACAGGGAATAATTTTTATTCAGGTCAGGATATTAGTATTTCTTCTTAATATTTTAACTTTTTTTAGTTTAATTGTTATATTAATAATTAAAATAACTTACTATTCACATTATCTGCCAAAATATTTTATGAACAACCATTAAAAATCACCAATATTCAAAAAATCCATAATCTCTCACTATTTTGAATTCATAATAATAGGAAATGAATCAATGAGAAAAGATGAATCCATATTTATGATCCTTTTGAAAGATGGGATTTAATATTGATTTTCATTTTGATCACTAGCTATGTAGTATAGGGTCATATTTTAGAACATTGGTTCAAATCTATTCCCCTATTTATGAAAGTGAAATTAATTTTATTCATTATAATAGGGTATATATAAAATTTTTTATTTACATATATCTTAAAAATAAATTATCAAATTTTAATTTCACATAATTTTTCCATTATAATTTTTAAAATGATATTCGTATCGAATATTCATGGATAATTTATTTAAACTGCCAAGAAATAACTGTTTTATATTATCTAAGAAAATGATTAAATAAATTATGAAATGTTTTTTTATAATGATTATTAAATAGTAATTGAAATTATATATCAAATAAAAAATTATAAAACATTATCAAAGGATAAAAAAATAATTTATCGAGGTTAATCTAATGAAATTATCAAGTGATAATTGTTATATTATCAAAGGCTAATTTATAGAATAGAAATTATCAATAGAAAATTACATTGGTTTATTGATGGTTATCTTATAAAATCTCTAGATGATAATTAATTTAAATTATCCAAAATTAATTACTCAAATTATCAGCCATTAAAATAAATATTATCAAGGATATTTATACATAATTATTAAAAGACATTTAAAATAAATTATCAATGATATTTCATGACATATTATCAAAATATAATTAATAATATAATTAATAATAAATTATGAATATATAATTATAATGTAAAATTCAGGATAAATTATAAATATGTAATTATAAATAGATAATTTAAAATAAACTACCAAACGTAAGTATAAAAGCTAATTAAGGATAAATTATCAAATATAATTATAAAAGGATAATTTTCATAAAATTATCAACATATATTTATAAAAGGATAATTTATATTAAATAATCATGTTAAAATTATAAAAAAATAATTTATTAAAAGTTATCAAAAGATATATATCCTTAATGATTATTTTCCAAGAATATTCATTGATATAAGATATATTTTTTAATTATGCATGAGAGATAATGTATCATAACATGTGATACTTTATTTATTTTGAAATGAAATAGTTTTTATTGATTTTAGGAACCCATTGTGTTTATTGAGTGTCGGTGTTATGAAAATAAGTCCACAATGAGATTATCATGACTAGTTTATGATCACCTTTAACATCAGTGACCTTTGAGGATGAAGGTTTCTTATATTCTTAGGCCCTTATTATAGATTATTACTTTTTTATGATTATCATTTCATCATTTTTTATATCCATGATTGACTTGTGATTTATGATGGGTGTGTGTGTGTCCAGTGACACCTTATGACCTTACTCTAGAAGAATTGATGGGATATCGATATCCCATGTTGATGTTTTATTTAAATTTTGTATTTATAAGGATTCTTTATTTTCTCATGATGAAATCCTTGACATGTGTTCGTCGATATGTGGTATTGATATGATTTCACTATTTATATTCGATATGTCTACTATTATTTGGGTTGTTAATCCTTGTTAACTATTCTCAAGAGATAGTTTGACCCTTCCTGGCTCATAGCCCTTGAGGTGGATCATGTTCATATGATGCATGTGAAATGATAAAGAGATAAAGATGGTTGATGGGGGAATTATGGCCTAGTTTGGATTTACCCATGGTTGTGGTGATCATGAGTTATTATGCCCATAAGTGATGACCATGGGGATTGATGGTCACTATTGATCATACCTTCACTAGAACAGATTCCCATGATGGTCTATGTGGCTTTTCCTAAAATTGAAATTGGACATGTGGGCCTAGTGTGTTATTAATTGGAGGACTAGGGTCTATACTACTCTATAACAGCTTATGGGTGGCTCTGATGTTGAGATGCATCAATAATTGTTATATTTGTTTTATAATGGAGCTGAATTAGGTATCATCAGGAGTTTGTATGATCTTCATTAGTGCACAACCGCTCAGTATTGTATTTTATGATTATATCTATTGCTCAATTATCATTATTATGTAAGATACATTTATACATAGGAACATCTTTCTAATGACACATTGTTGATGTCCTATTGATTCAATACCCACACACTACTCAGGTATTTCAGTGAACTTCTATATTTCATGAGGGATACAGGGAAGGGAAATGGCCACATGGTGAACTGGTGAATTGAGGTATTTTTATTTGGAAGTGGTAAATAATTCCACCATCTAGACCAAAAAATTTATTGTTATTTTTTATCTACGTTGTTTACCCTGTACAAGTATTCTTATTTTGGTATCATTTTTTATTGAATTTTCATGTATTCTATTTATTGAGATATTCCTTCTGAATTCTAAAATTATTTACTATTTTAGTTAATATTTATTGTTGATACTATGACATGATACTGAGGGTACAATCTCCCTAGTATTAGACTTAGATCCTCACTAATAGTCGAGAGCCTCATGTGTACTTTGGTAGGGGGTATGAAGTAACATAGAATCTTGCATTGACTCAGTGGTTTAGGTATGAATGTTACACATCACATGTATATTGACTATATTATCATTCAATTTTTCCAATAAACAGTAATAATTTCATATGAAATTTCCGAAATGATCATATTAATCAAATTAATAATTAATGGAAGTGAAAAATATCATTTGGATATAAAACACATGAAAATAGTTTATTTGGATGTAGTTCAGATACATTCTAATGGGAAACAAATAAAACATGTTTATGAAAAGACTAAAACCCAAATAAAATTAGTTTAAAATAAGAATTATAATTATAAAATAATAAACAATACATTTATTCTATAATCAATAACCCATAATGTTAGAGCCCACCATGTCCACCACAACATAACTTCTTATGAGGGTCAATAAATTTTTAATGAAATAAAAAGGTCAATTTATATACGACCATTCATCATATACATTTTCAAATAAATGTAAAATGATTAAAAAACATAAGATATTTCCTTTCAAACCATCATAATTATTATCAACGTAATCCTAATGATTTATTATGAAAATTTTTTATTTCTTTTACAATTTCTCATTTAGGGTAAAATTAATAGGAATCACAATATAAATATTACTAATTTAGTATGTTAATAAAAATAAGTGTATGAATATTATTTGATAAAATTATAATTATAGTTAAAAATAAATATAAAAAATAAAATGTATGAAAATGTATAAAATGTGTAAGGGATCCTATAAATTCCATTAAAATTCTATATTTCATTTATTAATTGAGAATGAATTTTAATTTATAATAATTTATTATAATTTATAAATATGATATTTATGAAAATATATAGTATTTAATTTAATATGATATAGGAATAAAAATTTGTTTAAAAAAATACTCTTTGTAGTGTTTGATGAAAAAATAGTTGGAGGGACATTGAAGGTTGACTATTAAATTATAAGGAATATATATTTTGAATTCTATAACTATTTCGGTAATTTTTTTAATGAATTATAGAAATATTAGGATCGTTATGTTTTTTATTTTTGGATAGGTTCCCTTATTTGTTAATTTTTTCTTCATGGTATGTTAAAATACAGAAATGTCCCTGGATATATAATATTTTATTAAAAACAAGAATATTTTTATAATGAACAAAGATATTGCTAATATATAATAAATCCTACTAGTTTTTGAAAATACATTACAAATACATTATAGGTAAATGAATTAAATGAATGGAATAAATGTGACATTTTTAATAAATAATAAATATTTTAATGATCACACAAAAAATATACAAATGAAAATATCTTAAATGATATTTATGGTATTATTTTCAGTTCACTATAAAAACACACACACACATGTGATATATATTTTTATTTATATGAAATCTATTCAAGTTGATATATAATATTTTCAGGTCGATACATTATACTTTTAGGATGAACACATACTAAATTTTCTAACTTGTAGAATGTATAAAAGAAATGGGGAGTTAGGAGATAAATAATATTCCGGATTGATGAATTATAAAAAAGGTTGGTAAAAATTATTTGAAGGGTTAAGATATTGAGTAGAAAAGATATAGTATATTTCATATTTTTTCAAATATATTATGAAATCTATTAACATGCTATTAATATACCATGACATTAATATATAATATATTAAATATTAAAGAAGATAAATTCAGTAGATACATATTCTATAGCATAGTTAATTTAACATCAAATTTACTCAAGAGGATATTTTATTCCACGATATGAATAAAAGATCAAACTAATGTTTATTTTTTGAGGTGCATTTCACCACACATTAGATATTTATACATCCAATGATGTTTTCCATTAAAACCAACATGGAAGTAATTTTAATAACCATGGATTTCATGAAATATCTAACGAATAATTAAATCTCATGTGTCGTGTAGGATTAATAGAAGATATTTTAAAAAAATATTAAAATAAAATGAAAGGTTTAAGATTCTATTAACAATACATAATGATGTGAAGATGAAAAGCCACTAAAATTCATGATATATATTTATATTAAAATTTAAATATATTTACTAGTCAATATTTAGTCAATAAAATATTATAAAATATTATTAAATAATATGGGATCATGGATAATAATTCAATAATGATAAGGGTAATATAATAAAATTTACAATTATGAATAGATGAGTGGATACCCATAGAATATGTATGGTATTATTTTTAGTTCACTATAAATACACACACACACACACACATGGGATATATATTTTTATTTATATGAAATCTATTCAAGTAGATATATAATATTTTCAGGTCGATACATTATACTTTTAGGATGAACACATACTAAATTTTATAACTTGTAGAATGTATAAAAGAAATGGGGTGTTAGGAGATAAATAATATTCAGGATTGATGAATTATAAAAAAGGTTGGTAAAAATTATTTGAAGGGTTAAGATATTGAGTAGAAAAGATATAGTATATTTCATGTTTTTTCAAATATATTATGAAATCTATGAACATGCTATTAATATACCATGACATTAATATATCATATATTAAATATTAAAGAAGATAAATTCAGTAGATACATATTCTATAGCATAGTTAATTTAACATCAAAATTACTCAAGAGGATATTTTATTCCACGATATGAATAAAAGATCAAACTGATGTTTATTTTTTGAGGTTCATTTCACCACACATTAGAGATTTATACATCCAATGATGTTTTCCATTAAAACCAACATGGAAGTAATTTTAATAACCATGGATTTCATGAAATATCTAACGAATAATTAAATCTCATGTGTATTGTAGGATTAATAGAAGATATTTTAAAAAAATATTAAAATAAAATGAAAGGTTTAAGATTCTATTAACAATACATAATGATGTGAAGATGAAAAGCCACTAAAATTCATGATATATATTTATATTAAAATTTAAATATATTTACTAGTAAATATTTAGTCAATAAAATATTATTAAATATTATTAAATAATATGGGATCAGGGATAATAATTCAATAATGATAAGGGTAATATAATAAAATTTACAATTATGAATAGATGAGTGGATACCCATAGAAAATGATTTTTATTAGAAGTAATAGAGAATAATTTATGGTTTGGTCTAGAATTTTTCTAAACTACTGAAGGTGTTTTTAAAGTTCAAATCATTATATTAATAAGGAATAAGTGTTGATTGATACAGAAATCAACGTATCATCAATAATTATTATTCAAGGATAAAGAATAGAAAATTAAAATTGAATAATTGTGTAAAATATTTTTGGATGTTTCATGTTTTATTTATTTATTCAATTTGTATTATAATCCAAGGGGTTATTTTTTGAGGTTAATATTTTTATTACAAAAAGTTTTGTTAGTGTTTTAGGATCTTTATGAAATCATTATTACATGCTCATTTGATTGGACTAGTTTGGGAGAACACTGTAAATTGTTTGTATCCAATTATTTTACTATATTGAAAAAACATATTAGTGGTGATGAACATAGTATTATTTATATTCATGTTACATGATCATTGGTATAATCAATTAAAATATACATAACCTGATTCCCCTCCCCTTTTTGGGTAATAACCTTTTTTTGTGCTAACATGTTGTGTCAAAGATAAAGGTACTTGGAAATGTTTCTATTTATCTAATGTAATGTTATTGTTTTATAATGATATAATAATAATTATTTTTAATGTAAAAAATTTCACTTATAAGAAATCAAATACAACATTATATCTAATTACATTTAATAGATGTATATACATGTTCTTTTATGGGCATATTTTTCAACATATAAAGTGAATATATTTTTGAAAACTATTTAAGTAATATTGATTCAAATTAATAATGATTTAATGAATTTAGAGGATCATTATATATTGAATTATATATGAATATTATGTTTTTAAATCATTATATTCCATTTGGGGAAAGAATCATTACATTAATAATTGAAATTCCATGGTATGTGAAGATATGTTTTTAGTACTATGGAATATGTAATTGGACATTAGAATGCACCAAAATAAGGTTTTTTATTTATTCCATAACAGGGTAAATATCATTGAATATAAAGTGAAAGTAATATGAGAAATTATCAATAATATATAATTATTTAAATGAATATTGTGAATATTACCAAAGTATTTCAGTATAAAGGCATCCCATCTTGAACTAAAATTCAAAATGGAGGTGATGTTGGATAGTCTTCGAAAAACTCCCATTAAAATCAAGATGATAAAAGACCTCACAAAATATCATTAATATGAGAATTTTTAAATGGTATCATTCAAGGAGATGAATAATCCCATATTGGAAGATAATTCATATATATGGATGTTGATTAGGTAATGTATTTTCATTCCATTATTCTTAAAAGGGGAAAGGGAAAATTTATTAAAAACTATCATCATTAATATTTGGATGTGTAAATATATAAATTTTTCTACAGGTTGTATTGTGAAATTATAAGATGATGATAAAGAGGGACATACCAGGAAGAGATCCCTTATGGGAATGAAAAGAATGAAAATATTACCAAAACATTCTTCAATAATATGAAATTTTATGCTAAATAAGATTTTATCATGGAATATTATAGAGACAAATAATTAGAGGGATATAAAGGTCATAGCGGTGAGGTTATTACAGTGGTTATAAAAAGTCTACAAGTAGAGGATAGTGATGATGGAGATGAACTTGTTGGTGGAACATTCATACTCATAGATAAACTATATGATTCTCTTGAGAAACATGACATTTGTATTTTCAATGAAAATAAGCCACATGAGGTTGTTCATGAATCTAATGTCTCTAAGAAACAAAAAGTATAAGTGGTTTTATTGATTAATATTGATATTGTGGTAGATTAATATAGAATTACTATTTAATAAAAATTTAATGTTCAGATAACCACCAAAAAATAATGGCACTATATTATTAATGAATTTAACAATTAATAGAGATATAATATAAAACATATTTTAGATCATAAATGGGCATTCCTAAAGATAAAACTAAATCTTGATGACCAAGAATCATATTTTACTCCCATAATTGAATTAGGATGTTCACATACATAGGATGCAATATTGGTTATGGAGATTGATATAGAATCAATTGAAATATTAATCACATTACCATAATCACATATATTAAAAAAAATGTTAAATAGTTTGAAGGGTTGATGATAATAAATAAATCATTGATGGTTGTTGTTAATCCACAAACACCCACTCTCCCAAAGAAGGTTATTTTATTTAGTGAAAATAATATCAAAACCTAATGTTCGAGTATTGGGGAAACATAAAAAAACCCAAAAATTCTAGGTTATTATTATTGATATATATATATATATATATATATCTCTAATAATTAATTTTTATCCTCTAAGCCCCAAATATTTTGTGAATTTTTTTCGAAATAATTTAAATATTTATTATATTTCATTTCACGTGACACTGAAAAAAATATTTTTATATATGAATGTGCTAAATTTAGATTGAATTATATGAAACACCTAGTTAAGGATGATATGCACAATACACAAATATTATCATATGGTACACTCAACACTATGTATGTCTTCATTCACTAACATTTATATGTTCCTTTGATATCTTTCATAACATGCAAGACTGAGTGTCACTAGACTACAATATACAGTAAATATTATTATCAAAATATTAATATAGATAACCACAAGCCATTTTATTGGTAGATATTAATAATATTCACTAAATAGGAAAAATATTATTTACTCATTTATACAATATAAATCATATGGTTATAAGTTAGTGGATGTTAATTCAAGTAATATTTGAAAATAATGAAATTAATTTCCAATTAAAATATTTTTCTATGTACAAATACAATGTTTTCTAAATAAATTAAATAAACATATTCTAATTAATATATTCAATATAATTTATATATAATATATATGAAATAAATATTTTCTATACCCATCCAATTGTTTTGATTGATATAAGATAATAATAAATTCAATTTGGGGAATAAAAATTTGTTATTTTATAAAATGAAATTTTATCTTATTTAAAAAGAGAAACAATTTGAATAATATTTTCTAAACATTAATAATTTTTATATGAAAAATAAATCATTATTTTTGGAATCATAACACAAAATTTATCAATGGTTTAATTTCTAGAATTTTTATGAGAAGGTTCATTTGTTGGATAATTGTGAAAATATATAATTTTAATTCAAAACTACATTTTTGTATAATTTATTTATAAAGTTAAATTATGTTTTAATTTGGTTTCATAGTATTAATAGATAAGTAAAATATAATTTTAAAACAAACTATTTTATTGTTATAAATTTCATATTGATATTGAATATAGAATCTTGGTAAACATTTGACCTTTTTTACATCAAAAACCTACTTTGTCATCCATTCTGTAGGATTAAATTTAAAATAATTGCATCTAAATATAAAATTTGAAATTATAAAAATGGATTCCATTTTAAGAATCATCATAATTTATAATTTCAAAGAATACAATCTTAGATTTTGAACAAAACATTTTAGTTAATGTAATTAAATATAATTACAGTGATTAAGGTAAAAATAAGTTTAATACTTGATTAAACCTTAAACAGAATTGCCAAAATGTCCTATAAAACTGTCCAGAATATATTCCGTATAAATATTTATAAAAAATTCTATATTGATTCTAATTTTACAATTTATTGAGACATCTGTTCATGAAACTGAAACATGTTATAATTTATATAAGGAAAAATATATAAATGGAGCATTCCTTACCTTTAATATTTATAAATAATTAAAATATGGGAGAAGTTAAATATTTTATTTTATAAATAATATTTTTAATATTTAAGGTGTATTTTTTTATCATGGTAATTTATAATTAGTTTTTAAAGATCATATATATATATATATTAATCACTTATCAAAAGCAAACACAAGGATTATTTATTTAATAATAAAATAAAATAAATGATTCTACAAACATTGAACGTATAGTATATTTAGGGAATTATTATTTTTCAATATTTTTTTTAAATAAATATATTATTACACTAATTATATCTTAATATATTTGAATAAAAATAATTTCTTAATATTTTTAAATTTTAATTAAATAATTAATGTAAACATTGCCTTTAATGTTATTTTACAATAAATTATATTTTATTAAATTATTTAATGTTAATAAAAATAATATATTCAATAAAGATAATTTTAATTATTAATAAGTTTCAAATATGGTATTCTAATGAAACATTTTATCTTTTATATTCACCATATTTTCTAACATATAGTAAAATCATTGGGAGCACGATCTTAGTTAAGGAGTGTTTTTGTATCTTACATGCACTTATTTTATAATTTATTCACCACACGTGTTAGATTTTTTTTATTTAAAATAATAAATAAAAATTATAATTTAGGGTTTATAAATATTATAAAAATTCGCATATTAATTTAGTATTAATTTTTTAATTACATAGGTTATAATACTTTTTTACTTTATTAAAAACAAAACTGATAAAATTTTGGAAACAAAGATGTTAAGGAACAAAATTATACAAATGCACTTATTTTTTAGTATTGGAGGTTTTTCACAAACATATTTACACATTAATAATTTATTTTTCTATTTTTGTTTAACATGAGGAAAGGGAGTAATCCCATTGGTTTATAGATTTTGGTAATTACAAGAATGATACTCCCCCTCGATTATAAAAAGGTATTCAATCATCCACTTCCTCACACCTCTAAATCCAAATGGGATCATCCAAAACCACCCAAATAATCTCCCAAAATAATTAAAATAATCATATAAGCCTAAAATTTGTCTTAAAGATACTTATGGAATCCCTTGGGTGCATATGGAGAGAAGATACCCTAAAAAGTGATAACATTCTTCAATGATCATTTATTTTTAATTTTTTGTAAAGCCCTTAATTTATAAAAATACCCTGATTATATAACAACATATGCATCATAAAAAAACTAATAATTTTTTATTTTACTTTTTTGAACTAAAATTATACACACTATCATATAATGGGTAATTAATATGTTGTTGTTTTGTATAGAGAACTACTACCTCATGAAACGATGTTGTTTGTTTTTCATTTACCAACTCTCATGGGTGAGAATTATAATGGAAACATTATTTAAATTTTATATATGTGATATTTATAATATATTTATTATTGCATAATTATTATATAAAGTATACCTTCATGATTTAATTTTTTCGTAATGATGATAATGTTGTTTGTGGAATTGTGAACTACTACGACCTCAAATTGATGAGATTTCTTCACACACTACATGGATTGTATTAAGGATGGTTTTATAAAACAATTATGATATATATGACATAATAATTCTAATATAATTAGTATATATATACATATATACATACTTTCATTTACATTCTTTCATTATAAATGTGAAATATTCAGAAACATAAGTTAATTATATGTATGACCTACCATCTCCATGAATGGAGTATTCCACGTCATATTTCTACCACATATAAATATAATAAATATTAATATTGTGAAAATATATGTTATTTATATAACTTTTTACAAACATTAAATAATTAAATAATGGTATATGTAAGAGGATAATACATTATAATTCAAAACATGTTAGGAAAACAAAGATAATATTATTCGAAGCATGACATTAACATCGAATTGTTGATAAACAAGTTATATAATGTCTTAATAATATATTATATTATATTATATATAATAATATGGTTCTATGGTATATGTATAATAAACATATATATATATTATAAATGGGGTCTTAATTTGTACGAATATAGGCATGTCTTAAGGTAAGGTTTTTAGCATATCAATTTTATTTCAATGAGAGTAATGTTTTATTAACCACCCATTTATTTTGTGTGGTGTATATACATCCAGTAAATACATTATATGATAATTATCATTAAATTTATGTGTATTTAAATATCTATTGTATGATCCCTATATGATGGGGTTTAATAGTAACACCTTGATATTTTTATGACATATTTTTTTAATGATTTCATTTCATTGATGTATTGTTTTACAAGATACACAATCATTTCTTATGTTATATGAAAAACAATTTTTATACTAGATATCATTTAACTATTATACATATTTAAACATCACAAGTATTAAATATCCTTTAGAATGTAAGGTATGAAAATAATTAACTATATTATGGAATTATGGTTTACACAAACTTTTTGACCAATTATGATAAATGAATGTAAATGATTTTTTAAATAAAGGGAAAAGTTTTTCTGGAAAAATATTTAAACATTAACAAGTGTGTGTTATACCAATAACTAAACAAAATAACCTTATTGAATTCTATTTTTGATATATATTTATATATAACATTAAATTTAATTTTTAACATTCATCTTATGTGTTTCCTAGACATTATATTAGATCAAATCCAAATTTACACATAAAATATGTATTTTTCTAAAATGGTTGTTTTGATTCCTTTTTATTTAACACATGTTGTAAATCTAGTTTTTGAAAATTTGATAAATTATATTTTAAAAAATTAAATTTTATTTTAACGTGTACTATCAAAATTTACTATTGTTGAATTTTAGGTATTTTTCTGATAAGTTTAATACTTTGATGAATAATATAAAATACTGAATTTTAATTAACATTAAATTTTCATCTCAATAATTTATAGTATTTTACAATATATGTTATTCTTTTTAATATTTAATTAGTTCATATTTCTATATTTTAATATAATTTTGGTCGTTGGAATATTTTTCACGAAGAATTTTTATATAAAAACATTTCAATCATTTTGATGTTTTCACAAGAAAACCATGTTTTCAAATTTATTCAACAAGATTAATTTTAAATTAACTATATCAATTTCGGTATTTTGATATACGAAAAATGAATTTAATATTTTTAATCATATGGAATAAATTTATTAAATAGGTCACTTTAATTTTTGTTTAATATGAATAATAACATTGAAAATTATTTTTACTATCGTAAAAGGAAAATTAGGATATTTCAGTTAACAAGTAATTGATACAGACTATAAATTTATTCCATATTATAAAAAATATTAAATTCATTTTTCAAATTTCAGAATAAAAAATTTGATATATTTAATTTAAAATTAATCTTGTTGAATAAACGAGAAAACATGGTTTTCTTGTCAAAACGTTAAAATGATTGAAATGATACAGACTATAAAATGAAATGATCATTTTATTAAAAATTATAGGATAAATGTTATTATAACCTTCACACCTGTGTATATAAATTTTATAATTTAATGGATATGATTCCATGAGAATAACTTGGATATTATTAAAATGAAAGAGAGTGACCAAATGTCTCCCTCTAACTTTTAATACATACAATATTTTTAATATGGATAAAAATAAAATATATTCCATAATATATATATTATTATGATAAATTAAATTATTAAAAAATTCATAAAAATGTGTTTTTTATATTTAGTGAAATGATAATTATCATAATTAGTTACAAAATGTTGATATAGTAATTATTCAATTAATCAAACAATCAAATAAATGATTTTAAAAATATCAAAATAAATATAATTTCAATTTATTAATATCATACACTAATTTTATATGTTAATATACAACATCAGCGGTGTATTGTGTTTATTTTGTTTAGTGTTATATTTCTGTATTTATTTTCTTAATGTAATAGTAATTAATAGTGTCACAATTGACCCTTATGATTTTTATGAAAATAAAATTTTATTAAATTATATATAAAAAATAATAATATAAAAAAATGTGGTTTATATATTGTATAAAATATCATAACATGTCTATTTATTTTCCAATTTAATATTTTTATAAAAATGATACATTTTATTAATACTGAAATATTTTTCAACATAGTAGAAATTAAAATGAAATAACTAAGGGTTAATAGAAGTGATATGGTCAAAATTAACAGGAAATAATGTCTATGATATATTGGATGAAAATATTATAAATTTTTAAGAAATCAGATTCTTATAAATGTACATTTTTAGGTATTTCGAATGATATTTAAATAATTTTAAATTTATCTTGTGAATAATTTGAAAATATTCCCTCACTTCATATATAAAAGGGAACCCCTTCATCTCTTTTATTCACACATTAGAACCTATTTTGTTTTCACAAAAAATATAAACCAAACCATCAAAATCTACTAAATTTATCCTATAATCCTTTCAATTTTCATAAATCCTTCTAATTATGTCATTTTTTCCAAATAAAATTGAGATACCGAAAGAAGAGGTGACGTTCATCAATGAACATTTTTGTTTTATTTTTTCATTGATCAACCTAAATGTTAATTATTTAATGATTCTATAATAAAAATATAATCATAAATATAATTATTTGTTTTTATTTTAATCGTTAATCCTATACATATGGACACATCCATCTAATAGATAATGAACATACCATTCTTGTGTATAGTGAACTACACCCCACGAAACGATTTTGTTGGTTTTTCTTTTACCACCTTTCATGGTTGTGAATTTTGATGGGGACTCTGGTTTTATATCATATATATGGTATTTATGATTTTATTAATTATTATAATAATATTATGTAAAACATACCTTCATGCTTGAATTTTTTTTGTAAAATTATAACATCATTTGTCGAGGTGTGGACTACTACACCCTTACATCAATGTGACGTGTTCACACATTATCTAAAGGATAGGTTGAGTAAAATTATATGATATATATTACATAATAATTCTAATATAATTTTATTATATATATGTATATATATATATTAATATTTGTCATTTACATTCTTTCAATCAAAATTACTTGAAATGGGAGAAGCGTTCTTGCGTACATACAAGCTACCATCAACATGAATGATGTATTTAATTTTCGATTTATATGTTTTTTTGAAAAAAAATTAATACATTAATGATGAATAAATATTTTATTTATATCACGATAATCATTATGGAGATGATGAAATCATGACCTACGTATGAAGAAAATGAAAAACAAGTCAAAATATGTACGAGAAACAATATGGTTATTACACGAAACATAACTTAAACTTTGATTTGATAATAAGAAGGTAATATAATGTCATTAATAAATCATATATGGTTTGAAATATATGATTTTTTTTGTATATTTTTAATTAATATATTTATTTATTATACATGAGGTTTTCATGAGTATGACATGATTGAAGACACATGGTAAAGGGAATTCTGTCTCAATTTTATTTTTACGAGACATATTCCAGATTCACCAATCATATATTTTTTGTGATGTAACTACGTCCCATTAATGTAATGTATGATTTTATTACATAAATTTTTTGTTATTTAAACTTCAATTTTATGATATATTTTTCATTGTACTTATGGTTAAATGATACAAATTTGTTAAGGAAATTTTGTCTCAATTTAGATTCTTCAAGACAGTTGTTGTGTTATACAAATTTATTATTTAATATGGAGTATATACTGGTATTTTACATGTTTTATAATTAATATACATGTTTTAATGATATTTAATTATTAATTTAATATTATTTCTTTTTGGATATAAATCCATGTTCCTTCAAAACAATGTTTTCTAAAAATGTTTCAAATGTATTTTAAATGATCTCTTTTTTATTTTCTAGGAAAATGGTTTCAATGATGATTAAAATAGATTTAATATATTCCATTATATTTTTCCAATTTCATTTTCAGTGTAAACTCATTCAAAAATCATTTATCATTTAATAGTAGTTTTTTTTCAATGGGATAAGGATATTTTCATCATGAAATATTTCAAATTACCCTTAGAATATTTTCCCACAATAATAACATTTTTTGATGTTACATATGATTTAATGGGGTTATCATTCAGGAAAAATATCCATTATATGGTAGTTTAATTTTTATGAAGAATTATTTATATTCTATTGAAACATGAGTTTGTGGTTTTCATTAATTGACGGGTGGGACCCATATCTCCATATAATTAATTGGGTAATAATAAATATATTTTGAGCTAAAAGGTTGAATGAGATGTCACCCTAATACCTCAATAATAGGGTATATGGGAGCCCATCATATTCCCTCTATAATAATGTGTGTGGTAGGTCATCCAAATCCCACAACAAGAGGGTATATGGAAGTTTATCCTAATATTAGACCACGAGGGAACATGGGAAGTCATCGTAATTCCCAAACATGATGGTAAAGGAGAGGTCATCCCATAAATTATGTAGGTACATGGGTGATTAGACCTAGCCTTACATAAACTGAATTTGTCTTTATGTATCATTGAAATAAGATATTCTATGATTAGGTGTATTCCCCAAATTTCATGTACTATTCTTTTGTTGTACTCTCATAGATCATGTTATTTTTTTATCATATGATTCATGTCTTATCAATTTCCAATCATTATTCCATGTCTCATGTATATGTTCTTGGATATGTAGGTTTTTATCATCTATCGTTATTCTCATATTTTCATACCCTTATTCTCTTGTTATTATTTGGAATCTTCCTTTTTAACCATACTAGGTATCTAAGATCATCATTTCTTATGATTCCATTCCTCAGGTTACAAATAATATTTTATTTAGGAGTACTAATGGATATGATCTTTGTGTGAGATGTTGAAGATATTTCACCAAATTTTGATGACTTTCTTAGAAATTTACAAAGGAAATAAATTATTATGGCCATTGAGCATGTGGTATTTTTATTTTAATTAATATTCTTCTTAAAAAATGTAATATCCTTTTTTGAAAATCTGATGTCATTATAGTTAGTATCAAAGAACTTATTTCGTGATAAATTTTTAAAACTGATGAGAAAACATTAGTGATATCCCTATAATTTATTTCAATGGTTATGTCTAGGTATATCTCAAAGGATAATTCTTTTCATAGGTAACAATCATAGAGTTTTAATGATGATAATTAATATCTTAGGATTAAAACTCAAATGATATATATTGATGATAATTTACACTGACTTTGAGTTTTTAAAATATTATTAGTATTAAAATATTTTTTTCCTTTTTCCCTATTTTAGATAATGTTTTGAACCCAAAGGAATCGTGATAATTATGATTTCAATGATAAATTCTTCAATTTTCATAATAACCAACCAAATGTTATGGGAGCGAGAGTAAAAATTATTACCTCTATAATCACCATATCTATGAATCATACTTGACATCTAAATGAGAGGAGGTGTTAATAACATTTTTTGATTCCTTCATGAGGAAACTCCCATCTTCTATCCTTTGGTCATCTAATCCACTTGTTGCTAAACTATGGATTGGTATAAATGAAAATCCATTTTTTGTCCTTTAGTATTCAGAAAATGAGAAACCCATTTTCATAACATATAATTTGGAATGTGAACATGATAAGTAGTACAATCTTATTTATTATAATATTAGAGTTGAATAAATTTTATCTATGATATTGGAAGATATTAAGGGGATATTTTTATGTAAGTACATCTATAATATTATATTAAAACATATGGACAAGGAAATCCTGGAACATAATAAAATGTATGATGATTATATTAGTACCAATGATGAAAAATTTTCCAGGCTTCCAAGTTATTCTTCTAGGTTATTCATTTTCCATGAAATGAAATTAAACTGATTTATTAGTGGACTGAAAACATGTTTTCAAAATGGCACAACTATATGAGACATTAGTTGATGTGATGATATCTTTTGATGTGCAATTATGGTAGAAATTCGAATTGAACACTAACACCATTCCTACTGTATCGATATGTAATGGCATACCATGTTTCATTTAAACATAAATGAATGATTATATTGTAGATGTCTGTATGTTATAAATATGCTATGAACCATTGAGGTGATTGCATGATGATGACAATAGTTTTTTACAAGTGTTGAAATGAAGTTTATCTACAAGATGAATGACAATGTGATGGGAATAATGTAGATAATATTGTGAATAATCAAAGAGACTAAAAAATACACCTCCTATAATTCAATGTATTAATTTTATGTTGATTAAGAATTATTCTAACATGTTCACCAATCCATTGAATAATTTTATTATAGGACACAAAAAACTCTATGGAGAAGGAAAAAGGGACTGATTGTTTTTTCATAATTGATAAAGTGAACTAGGATAATTTGGTAATACCTATCATCATATCTTTTGTTGGAAATATTATGTCTGATTTTGAATGAATAATCACTATAAAAATCATTATGTTCATCAAGTAGTGAAATTTTATGTTATTATTAAATTATATAAAATAAAAAAGATATAACATATTATATAAATACATGGATGAACCCAAGATTCATATGAGAAATTTTTAAATGAAAACATCTTATTTTAGAGATGAATACACATGTGTTTATTGGACATGGATCTATGATTTTCTTCATGGTTAAAGAGAGTGAAAGATAATGATATTAAATTTTTTGGTATGTGAAAATTATGAGCTACAACATGTTTCTCATGAATAAATGATATTTTTAGAGACCTTATATTGAAAATACGACATTTTATCTTTTTGGATTGCTTATAAGGGAATCAATTTATGAACATTTTTACATTGAAATTTGGATGAGGTTTTAGAGAATAATGATACATAATATAACGGTTTATTCGATACAATATTTTATCCATTTTGTTACAATTATGTTCTTATGATCCAATAGTTCTTTAGGAATTTAAATCTATATGTATTAGTTTCATAGAGTAATAAAATAAATCAGAAATTAATGAAGGAAAAACCATAGTGTAAGACTGTACTTATGAGATGAAACCAAGTAATTATATATTCTCATTGAATTTTTTATAAGAAAATATTATCTTATTATGATCATTTTTATAACATAAATGACCATTTCGGTCTGTGGTTTTAAAGTCATTAAACTTATCATTAACATGTTCTCTGGCACTCTCTATCAGAATGTGATATTTATTTTCTCATGGAAGTCTGAGTTTTTATTTACCACTAATTTTTTCTTATGTGGGAGCCTAGTTATGTCTTACCTTGGTTAACCATTATATTTCTTTTTTAAAGGGATATTTTGGTATAAATTTTTACGATGTGGGTTTCAATGAAAAGTAGTTTTTTGTATCAGAAAATTAATGACCCTGATGAATTTCAAGAGATAATTTTATTTTAATTGGTATATAATCTAACACAATTAGTTTTCTATGGAATTTGTTTTTATAATTTTAATTATTTTATGTTTTTTACACATAACACCAACATATCTTGTGTTATATGCAACAGTATGAATATAAAAAGCATTATTTCATCAGTATACATATTTAAATAAGGAAATTATAGCATATCCATTACAATGGTAGTGAATAACATGATTAAAGGAATTACTAATTTATGCATTACACAAAGTTTTTGACAAATTCTTTATAAATCAATATAGATTTTATAAATCATCATAGAAAATATTTTTTTGAAAAATTATTTAAATATGCACAAATGTGATTTCTACCAACTAATAAATACATCACTCTTATTGAATTATATTAACTAAATATATAATAAATATATTAAATAAAATTTTTAAAATTATTATTATGTTTTTATAGACATGATATATGCAAAAATACACTTTTATGCATAAAATATGTATTTTTGATAAATAGGGTTTTGGCAAGCTTTTGTTGATTTTTTAAGTAACGTTTTTACACATTTTTATAATATATATTATAGAATAAAATTATTTTTTGAAAATTGTATATCCAAATTTAAATTGGTTGATTTTTTTCTATTTTTTCAGATAAGTTTTGTTTTTTATGAATTGAGAAAAGTACTGAATTTTAATAGAAAAGTGTTTATTCATTTAATTTATATATTGTGTTTACATATATATTTGAAGGATTTTAAAGTATCACTAGAAAAAAATATTATCATTTGATACCATTTAAGTAATTCAAATAATGTTGCATTGAATTTGGATATAAAAATATTTTAATCATTTAGATGTTTTCACTTTAAAACAACATTTTCTCGTTCCATCAACGAGATTAATTTTCAATTAATTTTAGAAAATTATAAATTTTTTATGAATATTTTTTATCATATATTTAATTTTATGGTCTAAATTTATTAAATATGAATCTTTTACATTTGGTAAATATTAAAGTATCTTTCGTAATATTTATTACCATGGTATAGGTGAAAATGTGTACATTCTATTAAAAATAATTGGTATGGACTACCAAATTTTAATAAATCATTATAAAACAATATTTTATTAATTTAAATCAACTATTCACACATAAGAATATAAATTTTACAATTTAATGGACAATGTTCTTCGAAAATTCCATAAACGTAGTTAAAATAAAATAGAGTGTCAAAATGTCATAGACATATTTTTAATTATTATAATATTTATAAGATGAGGGTAATTAGAATATATTCTATATTATATAAATTATTATGAAATATAATTTTTTTTATAAATCATAGAAATTTTTTATTATGTTTTAGTGAAAAAATAATTACAAGATTTATTTACAAAACGATGATGCAAGAATTATTCAATTGATGAAACAATAAATTAAATGATATTAAAAATATTAAAATAAATATAATTTTACATAATTAATCTTATAAGATAATTTTTGAGTTAATATATTAATAGAGGGATGTATTTAGGTAATTTTATAGAATTTTTCTAGTTATATTTCTTTTAATAATGCCAAAGCGAAGAATAGTGTCAAAATTTGCATTTATGATATTTTATGAAAATAATATTTTATTAAATTTTTTAGAATTCATAAAAACATTAATGAATGAATATGGGTATTATATATGGTCTTAAATATCATAACTATACTTTTATATTCCCATTGGAACATTATAAGTAATAATTACATCCTATTAGTATAGAAAATGTTGTTACCATTTCTAAAATTAAAATGAAATAACTAAGGGTTAATAAAATTGTGAAGATTTAAAATAACAAAAAAAACTTGTCAATATATTGGTGGATAATATTAATACCTTATTGTATCTTACACTCAAATCAATGGAAATTTTGTGGTATACTTATTGAGATTTAATTCATTATAAATTAATCATTTGAGAAATTCTGAAAGTTCTATTCCCATCTCTTATAAAATAAAACATCTTATTCACATTTATTCATAATTCATAACCTACATAGTACAAAAAAACATTACCAAGTTATTTTAACAACATCCCAAAAATAATCTTATAATCCTCACATATGGAATAATTCCAACTGATGAAGTCATTTTTGAAAATCAAATAGAGAGAACCAAAGAATAGGTAACATTCATCAACAAATATTTTCATTTTATTTATTCCTTGAACCACAAATATTCATATTATTACTTTCATATATAAATTCTTCAATATCTTAAATATACATATACATTTTTATTATATGTGTAATATATACACTTTTATACACTCCCATCTAATTTTTATCTTACTTACCTTATTTGTTTACATCAAACTATAGCTACACTGAATGATGTTGTTAATTTTTCCTTCAACACTTCACATGGATGTAAATTATTGTTTGAAAAAAATATATATGAAATATATGGTATTTAATTAATATTTATTATTATATAAATATTATTTAAAATATACCTTCCTGATTTCCAGTTATTAGATATACGATAACTTTTGTGGATTTGTGGACTACGCATCCACAAAGAGACGACACTCATTCAAACATTACATGGAATGCATTATGGGTGTGTTTTGTGAAATTATATGATATATATATATATATAATAATTCTAATAGAATGATATATATATATATATATATATATATTCATATATTTATTTTACTTTTATTCTTTCAAAATGACATGAAATGGAAGCAGATTTCATGCGTTCGCACGACTTACTGAATCAATGACATGTTTATTTAATTTTCAATTTATATATATTATTGATGACTATAAAAACATATATTTGGAATATATAATATATTTATATAATTTTTATCATTTCACGGGTAATTAATATTTTATATATGTAAGAGGAAAAAAATAAAAAGTAAAAACATGTACGAGAACATACAGTTATTACCAGAAAAACATGGAATTATTAAAAAGAGGGTAATATAATTCCACACATAAATAATATAGGGTATTTTATATATTTATATTATTAATTAATATATATATAATATATTTATATTCATTATTGTTGGTCAGAGTGGCTACTCAAGAGGGGGGGTGAATTGAGTTCCAATTAAAATTTTCTGTTAAAAACAATGTTTATTAAAATCCCCCTATTTCAAAAATAGATTAAACTGTAGTAAATTTATACAGATAATAAAGGTTCAATTAGTTTCTCAAAGATTGATTAGTTCTCAGTTAACTTAATCTTATGATTAAATTAACTTTTGAAACTAACTTACTGGTTTATAATAAATATAAACACTTGCAAGTTTAACTATCAATGTAGCTTTGAAAATAAATTATATTTCAATGTAGTAGCAGTGGAATATGAAATAAATATGTAAAGTATGGATATAGTATGTAGCTAAAAACACAGAGAATTAACCAAGAGGTTTAGTCTCATGCCGAGACTTAGTCCTCTCATTATTTTATATAAAAATGATCCACACCCTGGATCGGGGTTAACAACAGTGAACACACTGTCCAGGTCACAAGACCTCTACCACAGTTCTGCGTGGGAAAACAAAAAACAGCTTAGAGCTGTCTAGGTCTTACACGACCTCTACCACTATCCACAGTGGGAAATGAAGTGTAAAAAGGTTTACTGGGGATTTACAGATCCTCCAGTGAAATTACAGGAGTCAGTGTGTGTGTTTAATACAGCAGATAACACACACTGCTCAAAATGTAAAACAAATGTATCACAGAGCAGAGATGTAGAGTTTAGAAATGGCTCTGGTGATTTCAGTGTAGCTCTGGACTCTTTTGTATTTGGTCAGAATTTATTATGAGTCCTCCTCTCGTTTTTTTAGAAGAAGAGTTTCGTATGCTTCTTGTTCATAGGCAGTGAGATGTAGTTGATGAAGTTCTTCAATCGTTCTTTTGTAGGAACAGAGCTCCCTTTGAGTAGGCTTGATTGTCTATGATATTCTGTGTAATCTCTTGATATGTATCTTCTCTTCTACTTAGTTCTGGTTAACTTGCTTCTTGTATTCCTCGTATGTTCTCTAAAAAAAATATCCTTCGTTCTCCTTTTTTTTGCAGCAGAGTCTTCTAATCTTTATATCACGTGCTCCGGAAGACAGAATAGGTTTCTCTTCAGCAGGTACGAGGTACGGTTTCCTGACATTCGACAACCTTTATTAATTAATTGTCGGAGCATTAAAATATACCTAATATGACCGTTGGTTAGATTAAATAAAGATAAAGATAAAGAAATTCAAACAGTTGTTTATGACTATTGAAGAATCAAGTGATCGGTAGGTCATCAGCATTAGTGAGTAATGATCGGTGACTCAGATAGATCAGCATCGGTGAATCAGACTGATCAGCATCGGTCTGTCATTTGATCGGTGAGTCAGTTTGATCAGCATCGGTGAGTCAGACTGATCAGCATCGGTCTGTCATCTGATCGGTGAGTCAGTTTGATCAGCATCATTGAGTCATTTGATCGGTGGATCATTTTGATCAGCATCGATGAGTCAGACTGATTAGCATCGGTCTATCATTTGCATCAGTGAGTCATTTTGCATCCTGATATTGGATCGGTGCGACCGTTGTCCTTTGATATTGGATCGGTGCTTCCGATGTCCGTTGATATTGGATCGGTGATTTCGATGTCTGTTGATATTGGATCGGTGCTTCCGATGTCCGTTGATATTGGATCAGTGCTTCCGATGTCTGTTGATATTGGATCGGTGCTTCCGATGTCTGTTGATATTGGATCGGTGCTTCTGATGTCTGTTTGAATCAGAAGACTTCCAAAATACTTTGTAAGTCAATAAGTATAGACAAAGACATGATAACAGATTCATTAACAGATTGTAATTAAGTTTATGAGAAGTCAAACCAGATTAAGCATTAATGGTATGTGATGATTTGTGATTATTAAAACATCAATCATAGACATGAAATCAACAATCATCCAGAGGGCTCAACAATCACCCCCTTTTTGATAATCACAAATCTTTAGCATAAAATAAAAATAATATGATATATCATCAATAAAAACATAATGAGAATTAAACCATAAAGAGAATAAATATAAAGAGATATAAAAATCTCCCCCTTAATTTAAATATCCCATAAATATTATACAGATTTCTCCCCCTGAGATATATACATCTCTCATATATATATAGATCATTCTCCTCCCCTTAGATATATACATCTTTTCTCCTCCATATATCTTTCCCATACATCTGTCTTCTCCCATAAATCTCTCTTTTTCATTTCCCCCTTTGGGATAATCAAGAAGGAGGGAAAACATATAAGTGAAAGTAAAAGCAGACAGCACTGAGTATAGAGAAAAAAAATATTTTATAAAGTACAGAATATTACAAGCATCACATTGTTCACCCTATCAAAACCAATACACAAATATTTGTTGGGATACAAAGGGGCTTTGCCTTTGTCTTTGGGATTAATAGTGGGTAAGTTTGAAGGCTTGGAGGCAGGCTGTACTTGGCGAATCTGAAGTGGTGGTAGGACAACTCTGGCAGGTGTAGGAGCAGGTGCCATAGAGAGTTGTTGTTGAGAAACAGGAGCTGGTTGAGAAGCTTGCTGAGGGACTGGTCTTAACTGAGATAGAGCTTAAGCAACAGAGTTCTGATTTGGAGCTACATCAGAGTCACTGAGAGGTTCAGAAGTAGGAAGTACTATTGCAGTGTCTTGTGCATGCAAATAGGGCTTCAAATGATGAATGAAGTCTTGAATGACTTCTGCCCCATACTTCATAGCTTTTTCAAAATAATCATTATTCTCCATGAACTGTGCCAAGGAAGGGGTAAAATCTTGCAACTAACAAACTTGAGTTTTGAAAGGCTGAGTGACTGGAGGTAATTTCAGATTCTCTGCCAACACCTTGAAGTTTTCATCCATCTCATGCTTTGTATAAATCTTGGAAAAGTAATTATCAACTTTCTCTTTGATCTCTTTCAGAGCTTTCTTATCATCTGCTGAATACACCAATGCCATCTTATGACTGTTATCACAGAACTCTTTCATTTTCCTCGAAGATTCTAAATCAAGAATTTGTCTAACAGCAGCTAACTCATCATGCACAACTTCTCTTAGAGCTTCTAGCTCACGGTTAGTGATTTTGGTTACCTTGGCTGTACTAGCTTGGCCAACTATGTGAGTTATCTCAGCTTTCAACTTCCTCAGGTCAGACTTGTTGAGATGTTCAATCAAATTTCTCAAAACTTCCATCATACCAGATATGGTTGATCTGAATTCTCTTGATAGAGATACTAAGCCGGTGTGAAGATCCTTCATAGTCTGATTCAAAGAGGCTATGTGCCTGCCAATTAGGTCACCAGTATTGGCCAGTTCTGGCTTCGTAGAATTAGATACTCTTTGTGAGAAGGCTTCCAAAGAATTTTCAGAAACTTGTAGAGACACTTGAGTAAGAGCATTAGAAATTTATTCTCTAACTATGTCTCTCAAAGCGGTTAGCAATTCAATCTTAAACTTATCAAGATAAGCTTGAGAGATTCCAGAACCAGGTAAATTAACATTTGTAGGATCAACAGCAGGAACAAACCTTCCTTCTATTGGGAGGCTCCTCTTCACAACTGCAGCAGATTCTGGCATTTCTTCTTCTTCTTTAGAATATTCTAAGCCCAACACAGCATAACCAAGGTAGTCATCCCAAACAGCAGCACAGATGGTGTATTTTGGTTTCTCATAGCTTGCTGTTCCACTGATTTTTGGTGAATCAACCTTGCCACTGATATGTATTTCTTGTACTGACTGAGGTGGTTCTATTTGATCTACAGCAAGACCATCCACTGGTCTGTTATCACCATCAACAGTAGCCTCAACATCATCAGTATGTCCATCATCACTCTTCTCAGAATTTTCACTGTGATATTCTTCAGTATGAGAATCTTCTTCATCACCAAGAATAGGTTCTGATTCTGGAAGGGCTAAGGGTGGACTAGCAGGTCCAAATTCTATTCTTCTTTTGGGACTAGCAGTGTCAGGATCACTTCTATCATCAGGAGATGACATAATTCCTTCCTCAGTCTTAGCTTATTCTTGCTCTTGGGCTTTGGTGGCCTCATCCTTTCCTTCTTCTTGCTCATCATCATCAGAATAAACTGGTTCCTCATCTGGTTTCAAGCCAGGGTCTCTCAAATCCTTTGTCCTCTTGCCATGATCAATGGGATTGTAGGCTTCATACAATTTATCTTTATCTGCAACCCAACACTTCTTCAATGGATTCTAATTGATTTTCATCCTCTTGCAGATCTCTTTGTTGAGACAAAAGGTATGATCTGTTTCAGCAACTTCATCATCTTCATCAACACATTCTAGATTCTTGAGAATGGTAGATATCATCTTTGAATAAAAAAAGGCAGTGGCTTTCATGGACGGTTTTACCATTCCAGCTATGTGAACCATCACATATCTACACAAATTGATCTTCTCATGTGTTTTCAGAAGAAACAACAGGAAAACATCCTGGTACTTTACAACAGCAAAATCTCCTCTCCTAGGGAAAAGTTGGTGCTGAATAAACTTGAAAAGAAGTCTGCATTCACCATCTAACTCTGAAGCTGTGATTCTCCGTGACTCTCTGTTTCCAGTCAGAATCTCTAGAGATAGCTCATAAGAAAGATAGTCAGTGATTGGAGGTATATTCCCAGCATAGTCCTCATATCGACCTTCATGAGGTACATTCAAGCACTCAGCCCACTGCTTAGATGAGAAGGATATTTTCTTTCCTTTTACCACAGACGACATCCTGGCAGCCTCCACACCATCTAGAGTGATTTTCAGATTCATGTAGAACTCATGTACCAGCATCGGGTAGTCTATTCGAGAGTTTTCAGAAAACCAGTCTACCCATCCTTGCGATTCAAGAACTTTCTGCCACAATGACTTACATGAAAAAATCCACGCAGAGCTGACTTCTCTTTCGACAGCAACAATCCGAGTTTCCAAGTTCGGATTTACTGACCGTTGACAGCCACTACTCGACTCGTCTCGAGCACGCTTTGAAGGTATAGGGATATCTGGTCCTTTGCTCAGTCTCTTTTGCTTAGCCATTCGTAGATTTTGGGAAGGAAGGAGTTCAAAGGTTCGAAGTAGAGGGGAAGAGAGGTTGAAAGGTTCGGTGGGAAATGAAAGGTCAAAGGTTTAGGGAAGATAAATAGTTACGTATCATTTATTTTATCATTTAGGGTTCCCATAAAAAGTATAAAAGAAATTTAATTAATTAATTACAATATAATAGATAAAAAAATAATAGAAAATAGATTGGTATGACAGATCGGTTGCACTGATCGGTTTGACAGATCAGTTTCACAGATCAGTTTCACAGATCAGTTTCACAGATCGGTTTCACTGATCGGTTTCACAGATCAGTTTCACAGATCGGTTTCACAGATCGATTTCACAGATCAGTTTCACATATCGGATTCACAGATCAGTTTCACAGATCAATCATACACAACTCTTGTTTAATAAATTTCATTCTTTTAGAGCATAAAGGCTTTGTGAAGATATCAACTAATTGATGTTCAGAACTAACAAATTCTAGAGAAATATCACCTTTCTGATAATGATCTCTTAGAAAGTGATGTCTGAAATCAATGTTCTTAGTCCTAGAGTGAGACACAGGGTTCTTAGATATATTGATTGCACTAGTGTTGTCACAGTTAATTGAAACATGTTTAAAATCAAATCCATAATCTAATAAAGTGTGTTTCATCCACAGAACTTGTGCACAACAACTACCAGCAGCTATGTATTCTACCTCGGCAGTAGACAATGCAACTGAGTTATGTTTCTTACTACACCATGATACTAGGGATTTTCCAAGCAAATGACATGTTCCAGATGTGCTCTTCCTATCTAACTTACATCCAGCAAAGTCAGCATCTGAATAGCTAGTTAGGTTAAATGATTGTCCTTTTGGATAAAACAAACCTAAATTTATAGTATACTTAAGATACTTAAAAATCCTTTTAACAGCCAGTAAGTGTGATTCTTTAGGATTAGCTTGAAATCTAGCACACATACATACACTGAACATAATGTCTGGTCGACTAGCAGTAAGATAAAGTAAGCTCCCAATCATACCTCTGTAATTGGTTTGATCCACTGGTTTCCCAGCTTCATATGTGTCCAATTTGCAGGTAGTACTTATAGGTGTATCACTTTCCTTAATACTATCCAATACAAAACATTTTAAAATATCTTTTTTATATTTACTTTGATTTAAAATAATTCCATCTTTAGTTTGAAAAATTTGAAAACCAAGAAAATACATAATCTCTCCCATTAAGCTCATTTCAAATTCATTTTTCATAACCTTTGAAAAATCAGTACATAAGGAATTTTTAGAAGATCCAAAAATAATATCATCAACATAGATTTGTACTATTAATACATCTTTTGAAATCCTTTTTATAAAAAGATTGTGATCAGCTACTCCTTTTTTAAATCCTTTTGTGATAAGAAAGTTTGAAAGCCTTTCATACCAAGCTCTTGGAGCTTGTTTTAAACCATATAAAGCTTTAGAAAGTTTAAAAACATGATTTGGAAAATGAGGATTTAAAAAACTAGGTGGTTGTTCTACAAAAACATCTTCAACAATAAAACCATTTAGAAAAGAACTTTTGACATCCATTTGATATAGCTTGAAATTCAGATGTGATGCATAGGCAAGTAAGATCCTAATAGCCTCTAATCTAGCTACAGGTGCAAAGGTTTCCTCATAGTCAATTCCTTATTCTTGATTGTAACCTTGTGCAACCAGCCTAGCTTTATTTCTAATGATGTTTCCAGATTCATCAACTTTGTTTCTAAACACCCATTTTGTGCCTATGGTCAAAATGTCCTTAGATCTTTCTACTAATTTCCAGACATTGTTTCTTTCAAATTGATTTAGTTCTTCTTGCATAGTCATTACCCAAAATTCATCATTGATAGCACCATTGATATTTTTAGGTTCTAATTGTGAAAGAAAAGCTTGATGTTCAACCTGATTCCTTAGAGATTCTCTAGTCTGTGTTCCTCTATCTAGATTTCCTACAACAGCATCTAAAGGATGGTTCTTTAGAGTCCTAGATGGTCTTGAAAAGATAGGGCTAGAGATTTCAGATTCATCTACAGATTGAGGTTCAACAGAAGCAGGTTCTGGAAAATTTTCAGAACTGGATGTTTTAACTGTAGGTCCATTGTCTTTATCATTGAGATTCAAACCAGAGAGATCATCTTCAAGAGATATTTTAGGTTCATGTGGATCAGTTTCATCAAATTTGATGTGAACAGATTCTTCCACACATTTGGTTCTTTTATTAAAAACTCTATAGGCTTTACTAGAGATAGAGTAACCTAGGAAAATTCCTTCATCACTCTTGGATGCAAATTTGTCAAGATTGTCTTTAGTATTGAGAATGAAGACTTTGCAGCCAAAAACTTTGAAGTAGTTAACCTTAGGTTTCCTATGGTTCCACAACTCATAAGGAGTCCTCTTAAGAACTGGTCTGATCAAGACACTATTAATGACATAACAAGCTATATTTACAGCTTCATCCCAAAAGTAAATAGGCAGTTCATATTCATTGAGCATGGTTCTAGCTATTTCTTGCAGGGTTCTATTCCTTCTCTCTACTACACCATTTTGTTGGGGTGTCCTAGGGGCAGAGAAATTGTGACTATAGCCATTCTGTGAGCAGTAAGAATCAAACTCATGATTTTCAAACTCACGGCCATGATCACTTCTCAGGTTCTTAATCTTGAGTCCACTAAGATTTTCTACAGACTTGGAGTATTTAACAAAGTAAGAACAAGCTTCACTTTTGTGAGCTAGAAAATATACCCAAGTATATCTAGAAAATTCATCTACAAGAACATAGACATAGTGCTTCCCATTCAAACTAGAAACTCTAGAAGGTCCAAATAAATCCATGTGAACCAACTCGAGAGGTTGAGAAGTTGACACTTCTTTCTTTGATTTAAAATAAACTTTTTGTTGCTTTCCCTTTTGACAGGGATTACAGACTTTGTCTGCTGGAAATTCAAGTTTGGGTAAGTCTCTAACTAAGTTCTTCCTAGAAAGTTTTCTAAGAGAGTGCACATTGCAGTGTCCTAATCTTCTGTGCCAAAGCCAAGACTCTTTATGAAAAGCATTTAAACAAGGAATATTATGCTTAGCTAAAGAATCTAAATCAACAGCATAAACATTTTCATTTCTTAAAGCATAAAATACTAAAACATTTTTAGAGTTAAAAACATTGCAAGAATCATTTTTAGATTTCATATAAAAACCATAATCACACAACTGAGAAATTCTTAACAAGTTATATTTAAGTCCATCAACAAATAACACTTTAGAAATCAAGATTGAATCAGTGTTACCAATCTGGCCTAAGCCGATGATTTTTCCTTTTGAATTATCACCAAAAGTGACAAAGCCTCCATCAAATTTTACTAAGCTCTTGAAACATGAAAAGTCTCCTGACATATGTGTTGAACATCCACTGTCTAAGTACCATATCTTCTTGTGACAGCTCTTCAAGCAGGTCTCCTACAAAACAGATTTATATGGAAGATGATTTTGGTACCCATATATTCTTAGGTCCAGACATGTTAGCCAATAATACTTTAGGTACCCATATTTGTCTAATGGGTCTCATATAATTTGTAGAATTAACATTCTTTGAAAGATAAACCTTATTAGATCCATAACTATGAATATAACTGGTTGAGGCATATGAAGTTCCAGAATTAACTATCTTTTGTCCAGATTTAGGAATGAATCTAGTTTTGGCAACTTTTCTTTGTCAAGGCTGGTATCCTATACCAGTAGTATATCTAGGTGCAACTTGCTTTCCTAGCATTTGTGTTAGAGTATTCTTTCCATTTTTGAACTTCTCTAAGTCTTTTCTGAGTTTCTCATTAGACAATTTTAGTTTAGTATTCTCTTTAAGCAACTGAGCATTCTTTTCTACTTCTATATCCAGATCAGATTTATGCTTAACACTTAAAGAATACTGTTTCTTTAAACCTTTATATTTGTCTTTAAGCTCATTACAGGTTTCTTCAAGCATATCACAATATTCAAACAGTTCAGATTTAGACATGTTATCACATTCAGAATTATCTCCAGAATAATATGAATTTGAAGTATGATTTTCTGATGTTACCTCAGAAGTGTTTGTCATGAAACACATGTTCGCTCGATTCCTTTCAGAGTCTGAAGATTCAGCTTCACTTGTGCTGTCTTCTGAAGCACTCCAAGTAGCCTTCATGGCTTTCTTGTACTTGTTATCCTTCTATTCATACTTCTTTCTGTATTTCAGCTTTGGACAGTCTGATTTTATGTGTCCTTTTCTTTTACATTCATAACAGACAACTTCATCTGATTTATCAGACTTCTTCCAATCCTTTTTCTAGTTTCCTTTGTTATCATACTTGACTTTGTAGTTTGACTTTCTGAAAAACTTCTTCTTCCTATAGAATTTCTTAAATCTTCTAGAAATGAGAGTCATCTCAGCATCACTGTCAGAATCATTCTCACTTTCCTCACTACTTGAACTTTCATTGATAGCTTGAGGCTTTTCCTTATTTTTATTCTTTGAGGTTGTAGCCTTGAAGGCAATAGACTTCCTTTTAGGTTCATCATCTTCTTCTTTGTTTACCTTGATTTCTTCTTTATACATCATAAACATTCCAATTAGTTCCTTGACTGGCAGTTCTCCAATGTCACAGGATTCTCTAATGGAGACAGAGGTTGCTCTCCATCTTTCAGGTAGACATCTCAAAATTCTCATGATTTGTTCCTTTGCTGGAACATCCTTTCCCAGAGAAGTCATTGTGTTGACAATTTCATTGAACCTGAGATACATATCAGAAATGGGTTCATCAGGCTTCATCATAAAATTATCATACTTAATAGTATAGGTATTCAATCTCATCTCCTTAACATTAGTTGTTCCTTCATGAGAAACAGCTAAGGTATCCCAAATTTCATATGTAGTTTTACATGCAGAAATTCTATTATATTCCTCATCTCCTAGAGCACAGTACAAGGAATTCATTGCTTTACAATTATTATTGTAAGCAGTCTTTGTAGGTTCATCCCAAGTAAATCTATCAGTACTGGGAATTTTGTTTTCAGCTTCAATGGCAGTCCAAATATCAAAGCTCATACTTTCTAAGTGAATTTTCATTTTTAGCTTCCACTGAGCATAGTTGTTTTCCATTAAAGAAAGGTGGCCAGTTAGTAGTATCACCCTCAAGTCTATTATCCATTATATCACAAAAAGAATTTTAAAGAGATAAATTTTTTGAAATAACAGAAATTTTATGAACTTTAAAATACAACCAAAATCACAGTTGAAAAACAGAGTACTTTAGAAAATACTTTTCAAACCTCTAATACCAAATGTTGGTCATAGTGGATACTAATGAGGGGGGTGAATTGAGTTCCAATTAAAATTTTCTGTTAAAAACAATGTTTATTAAAATACTCCTATTTCAAAAACAGATTAAACAGTAGTGAATTTTTTCAGATTATAAAGGTTCAATTAGTTTCTCAAAGATTGATTAGTTCTCAGGTAACTTAATCTTATGATTAAATTAACTTTGGAAACTATCTTACTGGTTTATAAAAAATTTAAACACTTGCGAGTTTAACTATCAATGTAGCTTTGAAAATAAATTATATTTCAAAGTAGTAGCAGCGGAATATGAAATAAATATGTATAGTATGGATATAGTATGTAGCTACAAACACAGAGAATTAACCAAGAGGTTCAGTCTCAAGCCGAGACTTAGTCCTCTAAAAAGTTTATATAAAAATGATCCACACCCTGGATCGGTGTTAACAACAGTGAACACACTGTCCAGGTCACAAGACCTCTACCACAGTTCTGCGTGGGAAAACAAACAACACCTTAGAGCTGTCCAGGTCTCACACGACCTCTACCACTATCCACAGTGGGAAATGAAGTGTAAAAAGGTTTGCTGAGGATTTACAGATCCTCCAGTGAAAGTACATGAGTCAGTGTGTGTGTTTAATACAGAAGATAACACACACTACTCAAAATGTAAAACAAATGTATCACAGAGCAGAGATGTAGAGTTTAGAAATGGCTCTGGTGATTTCAGTGTAGCTCTGGACACTTTTGTATTTGGTCAGAATTTATTCTGAGTCCTCTTCTCGTTTTTGTTTGAGAAGAAGAGTGTCGTATGCTTCTTGTTCATAGGCAGTGATATGTAGTCGATGAAGTTCTTCAATCGTTCTTTTGTATGCACAAAACTCCCTTTGAGTAGGCTTGATTGTCTCTGAGATTCTGTGTAATCTCTTGATATTTATCATCTCTTCTACTTAGTTCTGCTCAACTTGCTTATTGTATTCCTCGTATGTTCTCTAAAAAAATATCCTTCATTCTCCTTTTTTTTCAGCAGAGTCTTCTAATATTTATATCACGTGCTCCGGAAGACAGAAGAGGTTTCTTTTCAGCAGGTACGAGGTACGGTTTCCTGACATCTGACAACCTTTATTAATTAATTGTCAGAGCATTAAAATATACCTAATATGACCGTTGGTTAGATTAAATAAAGATAAAGATAAGAAATTCAAACAGTTGTTTATGACTATTGAAGAATCAAGTGATCGGTAGGTCATCAGCATTAGTGAGTAATGATCGGTGACTCAGATAGATCAACATCGGTGAATCAGACTGATCAACATCGGTCTGTCATTTGATCGGTGAGTCAGTTTGATCAGCATCGGTGAGTCAGACTGATCAGCATCGGTCTGTCCTCTGATTGGTGAGTCATTTTGATCAGCATCAGTGAGTCATTTGATCGGTGGCTCATTTTGATCAGCATCGGTGAGTCAGACTGATCAGCATCGGTCTTTCATTTGGATCGGTGAGTCATTTTGCATCCTGATATCGGATCAGTGCGACTGTTGTCGTTTGATATTGGATCGATGCTTCCGATGTCCGTTGATATTGGATCGGTGCTTCCGATGTCTGTTGATATTGGATCGGTGCTTCCGATGTCCGTTGATATTGGATCGGTGCTTCCGATGTCTGTTGATATTGGATCGGTGCTTCCGATGTCTATTAATATTGGATCGGTGCTTCTGATGTCTGTTTGAATCAGAAGACTTCCAAAATACTTTGTAAGTCAATAAGCATAGACAAAGACATGATAACAGATTCATTAACAGATTGTAAATAAGTTTATGATAAATCAAACCAGATTAAGCATTAATGGTATGTGATGATTTGTGATTATTAAAACATCAATCATAGACATGAAATCAACAATATTCCAGAGGGCTCAACAATTATATATATATTTTCTTTAGTATGATGAGAGTCAAGACTTAAGGAAAGGGGATTTCTGGTATCACTTTTATTATTATGAGACTTATTCCATTTTCACCACTGATTTATTTTGAGTGGTTTATATACTGAAAATTACTATAATATAAAATCCTATTACATTAATTTATGGGAATTTAAATATTTATTTGAATATCTATATTTCATGGGGTTTTCAGTTCAATATTTACCCAATCAGCAAGGTAATTTGGTTTCAATTATTGTTTCTTTGAGAAAAATGTTATTATATGATCCTATATTAATTTAAATGTTCTATATTGTGATATATGACATTTTTTCATAAATATACTACATTAATTAAAATTTTATGTTTCCTATAATTTTGTTATCCCTTAAGATAGTTATCTGTGATCCTTTAAAACAATTTTGTCTAAAAATGTTTTAAAAGTGTTTTAAAATATTTTTTATATACATTAAAGGAAAGGTATTTGAAATATGTTTCAAATTGGTTTTAGATATTCTATTATATTTTTTGTGTATATTTTCAATGAAAAAATATTTCTAAATTTTTTATTATTTGAAAATCATTCTTTAGTGTGGTAAGGATGTATTCCTCATGAATTATTTCAAATAATCCTTGAAAAGTATTTTCTATTTAAGACTACATTATTTTATGTTAATAAATTTTTAATGGGTTTATGATTCAAGGATAAAATTATTAATATGGTATTTTATTATTTATAATAATTATTTACATTATTGTAGGACACATGTGTATGGATTCGATTGTTTGATTAGTGAGACCAATATCTCCATCCAATTTATTAGGAAACGAGAAATGTTCTTTGAGTTGAAATGGTAAACAAGAGGCTATCCTTCTCCTGTAACAAGAGGGTACTTGGGAGGTCATATTAATCCCAAAAAATATGGTTAATGTGATGTAATAAATTTTCCAAAACTATAAGCTACATAGGAGGTCATCTAAAGACTGAAGAAGGTACATGAGTGATTAGCCCATGCCTAACATACTATGAATTTCATGGTAGGTATAATAGAAATAGGATATTATAATATAATGTTTATTCCATAAATTCTATGTTTTATTACATTTTTCTATTGTAATGCCTTGTTTCTTTGAACATCATATGATATATATATTATGAATTTCCAATTTTGATGCAATACTTTTGCATATGATCCTTGATATGCCGTGTTTGATATTCAAATGTTATACCCATGTTTTCATAACATTATACCCTTTTAATACATAATTCTGATCGATTATTACCATTATTGAGGCAATGAGATAACCCTTACATATGTTTCCATTTCATAGGTTATAAATAATATTTTTCACATGGATTACTTACTAGGATGTTCTTTATGGAATATGTTCAAGATATTTCCACAATTTAGAAGAATGTGTTCCAAGTTCCTAGAGGCACTAAATTATAACGACCCGCATACGTGTGTTTTTATAATGTAATGAAAATTCACCTTAAAGGATTTAATATCTACGATTTAAAATCATGGGTCGTTATATTTACAATTCAAATTTTACCAAATCAATAAAGTAATTTTGTCACTACATTCTTTCTTTGAGTTGCATTCCATATTATGCAGCTATATTTTCTATGTGTTGTATATACTACACTTCGGAATGTTATATCATGAATCTCCTTATTTTTATGATATTTTAAGATTTATTTAATTTTATTTCAATACAAGGTGACAATGATTCAATGTTAACATGTGGTAAGAGTTTATTACAACAATCTTATCATTTATCCGGATTGTTTATGATTATTCATTTATTGTAGAAATATCTTGATCCATATTTCATGAAAAACATTTCCTTTAATCCACTATTATTAGTCAATATATCTTCTTGTGCTAGTACCATTTTGCAATCATTTATTGATATGATAATTATGAAAGGTGTTTTTAAACAAAATATGACGTTATATGTATTTGTGGTCAAAAATCTGTGTTTTCTAAAAATATTTTCAAAATTTCCATTAAAAATTTTCACAGTTATTTTTAATGATTTGTTTTAAATTTTTTCCCTGATTTAATTATATTATATCACTGTTATTTTCCAGGAAATGGGTTTCTAATAGTTTTTAAGCTTTATCTATATGTTTTCAAAGTCATTGTCAATTACAATTCGTTCAAAATGCTTCAATAATTATTTAATTGTTTTTAATTTTTATTCAATGAAAAATGATTTGAAAATTTTGAAAAAAATATTTTATAAATTCTAACGGAAGAAAATTTTCCAAATAATTTCAATCATTTGTTATAATATTTCAAGGAAAATGGTTTTCTAAAAGTTTCCATGATTCTTTTATGTGGTTACTTGGGAAATGTTTTTGTAGATTTCATCATAATTTTTCATCTATATTTTCAAATAGTTGTTTTCAGTTGGTTTTATGTTTTTAATATCACTATTCATAGAATAATTGATATTTCAATCATAAAATGATTTCAAATTATTTCTAAAAAATATGATCTATATAAAATAAAATATTTTGGTGTTAATCATTACTTTATAAAGAAATGATAATAAATTATATTAAAATTATTTATATGGATGGTTAATGTTTTAATAGATGGATGTTTATGAGACATGATTCTCTTCCATGAGTTATTTCTTTATAAAACTTATTTCCATTTTAGGGGATAAGAATTTATTAAACCCATTTCTCATTCATATGTTATATGATTATGAAAACCATTTCAATTTCATAAGTTATTTTCTTAAGAAACCTACATCGTTTTGTGGGTTATATTTTCATGAAATAATTATGAAACATATATGTTTTCAATATTTTATGATATGATTAAATTTTTTAATACCCATTTTATTTTAATGGTTTTGATATGATTACTATATATTATCTATTAAGACACATATATATAATATCAATATGAGACCGTAGAACCTATATCGACCTCCATTTAATTGGGTAATGATTTATATATCCTATGATTAACATGGATGGAATGGGGAGTGAACCCAGTTTAGTAACATATTATGTCTACAAAAATGATGTTTGGATTAAAATTTTACATATAAGATGGTCATGAGACTGATAAATTACTCCCATGATGGTATATGTTGTAAACCCATACTACCAAGAAAGACCTTTTAGCGATTCATTGACTTATATAGAAATAATTTTATATACTTATGTGTCAACCTAAAATTCCATGACATGTTTCTATTTTATGTTCTCGAGGATGATGCTCCTGATTCCTTTATTATTCACGTCTTATGATGTTTTAATATTTATTACATGACTTGTGCATATTATATTTGATATTCATGGTAGAATATTCAATGTTATTATCAGGTAATCAAAACCTTATACTAATGTTATTATTATGTATCTCATTTGATTAACCTTACTAATAATCTGTGATTACACCTTTCTATTGTTTTATTTACAATGGTTACGAATAATGGATTTATGTATAAGAACCAATGGTTGAGATATTTGTGGGGAACATTTAAAATTATTCACAAAGTTAAATGATTTTTTCTATGTTCCAAAATACACTAAACTATTAAGGTACTATAGAAATTATATTTTAAATTCGATGAATATTTATCTAAAATGATGTAATATCTATGTGTGTTAATAATGGTTCACTATATTTGGTATTAAAATAAAGAATTATGAATCATTGGGAAAATATGATTAGAAAACCACAGTGAGGTCACTATGAATATTTATAAGCATATTTATAGTGATTTATCTATGATTAATAAATATTATTTGTAGTATTGTCTCATAATTGTGACATTCTAGAAGTAATTTTTCATAACTATATGGTTTTATGCTATGATAATTGATACTCACACCATGATTTTGGGTTATTGTGAATTGAAGGAACCAAAAGTAAATTGGTTAACACTAAATGTGATTGAGAATTTTCTGATGAGTAGTCAAATGGTATGATAACTACCATGAATGATGTTGTGATCATATCTAATTACAATTCGTGGATCATGTTTAACAATGTTTATCAAAACCATCTATTGGACTCACAAAACAAGGGAGTGAAGGATTTTTCTAAGATTCATGGTAATAGAGACCAAGGAAGAAATAAGATTAAACATCCATTATGTAAATAATTGGGAATGGTTCACACAACTGAATGTATTATTGGAATAATGAGTTGTTTTTATTTTGGAAAACATGGACTCAAAAAATGTAACTGAAAAGGAAAAATGAAGTGTACAGTTAAAATAGTAGATGGTAATATTGGCCTCCCTGTGACATCGTCAATAGATAAATGACTTAATTGTGGAATACATGTATATTTTTTCAATTGAATCCTAGGTGGAGTGTTCATGAATTGTATTAACAATGTGGTATGATTAATGGTTATATTTATTTGTAAGATGATATTAAAGGTGAAATTTGAAACGATAGTGGAATTTAGTAATTGGGTGAGGTATAACTGTTATTAGTTTAAGGATAAAGTGGATTAATTAATGTTTTTATGTATTTGTATTCAATAATTATGCTATATAAATGGTGAAAAATATATATGAATTTTTCAATTTATATTTTTTACATTGTATTTTAAAGAATATGTTGAACAGTTTTGAATGACTAGAAAGTTTATTTAATGGTATTTTTATGTTTATGGGGAAAATATTATTAGTGGGAAGAAAATGGTTAATATATTCCTTACGTTCGGATCATGATGTGTGGATAATGATATGTCTGATATGAAAAGAAAATTGGATTATACTAATTACCTTGGATCTAATAGACTATTTTCTGATAATAGGTTTATTCTATAATTGTTGTTGTTTAAAAGAATTTCATATTTATGTACTGTTTCCCATAATATTTATAATATGGAAACATGAATACATTCGATAAGGATTTGTGGAAATCCATGAAATTACCATGTTTTAATAGATTACATGATAAATATATTCACATGTTTATTATGAGAAAACCAAGAGGTACTTTATAATACTAGATTGATCAATTCAATGACATTTTTATGAAATTTAGTGACCTTATTTACCATTATTTGGACTTCAACCACTCATAAGGGTTATATGGTCAACCATTAATGGAATTTATTTTTTAAATATTATTTGTTTTTAGTGATTAAAGTATTATCTCACCACATAGGGATTTTTTCATATTGGATAACTTGATATATCTAATTTTTTTTTGATAAATAACGATGTAATAACCAATAATTTATTTTATAGATATCATGATATGGTAATTCTTTAGAAATGATGAAATATACATCATATAATGGAATAATAGATGAAGTGGAAGTTTATCAAATCACAAATTTGGGTTGGGATATCTATAAATCTTGTAAGTTAACATTTCATGAAAATTATTTAGATTTATAAAAAATGGTGTTAAAATAAAATGGTGTCATGTAATCATTATTTTTTATTAAATAAATTTCCTTTATAAAGCATCATTGGGTTATAGATTTGTGATTGTTAAAATAACCACAACCATGTCCTATATCGCTATCTATTAAAACATGATATTTAGATTTATCTTCCATGTTCATGTTTTCTCTTTCTATGTATGTTCTTTTATGTGTAAGCCTAGTTACATTGGGTAACCATTATAGTTTTGACATTCCTTTTTAATGGAATCATTAGTATTAATTTTTTAAATTTCAATTTCAATGAAAAGAAAAACATTATTATATCATTGAAAGCCCAGATGAATTTTGAGGGTAAAATTCATTTCAAGAGGGGTATAATGTAACACAGTAAGATATTTTGAATTATATTTTTTGAAATAATTTAAAATTTATGAAAATTTTCATTTCACACAACACTAAATATTTCTTTTTCATTATGATTTCACAAAGATTTATTTAATATATAAACAACAGAAAGATAATAATTCACTATAAAAACCTAAATTAGATTTTAGAACACCGAACACAATATTTGGCTTATGTTATGCATAATTCTATGTTACTTTGATATCATGGGTAATAGGTAATGCCGATTTTTACTAAACTACCATAGACTATTAATATTAATGTTAAAGTGTTGTTATAACTAAACATATTCTATTTGAATGGATGTTAATTATAATATTAATTTAATTTTGAAAAAACGATTTACACATGTATATAAATTGAATCCTTAGGTTATCAATTATTATATGTGAATGTAAGAACTATTTTAAAATAATGATTTTTTTATTGGAAAATTTATTTCGTATTTACAAAAATGATATATTAATAAATTTAAAAAAGTATTTTTAATAATTCTTTAAAAATAAATTATAAATTTTAGGTTCAATTAATTTTTTTTGATAATCATCCAAAATATTTTATAGGTATAAGATAGGAATAAATACAATATTATAAATAAAAAGATGTATTTTTATAAAAGGAAATTTCACCACCTTGTTTTAGAGAACAAATTTAAAATCTAATTTTTCAAACATTTATAATATTAACATGAAAAAATATGCCCCATTTTTTTAAATAACAAAATCATATTTATCTTATTAAAATATTATTTTTTTCATTGAAATTTCATTTTTGGACGAATAGTGAAAATAAAGAATTTAAATTCAATTTTTTTTTTCTATAATTTATTTTTATCATAAAATAATGTTATGAATAATTTTAAAAATTTAATTTGACCAATTATATATCATTTAATACAACATTTTTTATTTGAATAAATTTAACTTTGTAATAGGATATAAAAACACTATAAACTTTCGAATATTTTTACTCTCAAAACGCTTTTTATCATCCCATATGGGTGATCATATTAAAATTAATTTATGATACTTATATGGTTGGAATTGTGAAAACTATATTATAATTTTTTATTAAGAATAATTTATAATACATAATAATATAAATTTATTTTTTGACAAAATATATTAGTGAATTTAATTGAAAATAATTACAACGAGGTGAAATTATGTTGAAAAAGTACTAAATCTCAATGTTAAGTTAAAAAATGACCTAGATTGTTATTAAAAATAAATTAGAAACCAATATTTCATAAAAATCCTATTTTTTTAATTTGATGAGTAATTGGAAGAAATTACAATGATTGTGACACATATAATAAGTTATTTTTGGTAAAGGAAAAAAGTGAACCATTCTATACATTAAAAGTTATACAAATATATAGTATGAGAGAGGCTACAAAGATTATGTTATAAACATTATTTTGAAATTTTAATGTGTTTTTATAATTTTAATTTAACTTGACTTTTTTGATATGATATAATTACATTAAAAAATTAACTAACACTAACACATGGATTTTCATGTTAATAATAATATAAAATAAATGATTCTAAAAATATTAAAAGTAAAGTAAATTTAATGAATTATTTTATTCCATTATTTTCTTTGATAAATTTACCATAGAAAAAAATGGTAATGTAAAATATTATAAGTCTAATAATAATTTTATATCTATAAATTAAAATTAAATAAATAATTTGAGTATTAACCTTAATGCTATTTTAAAATATATTATATTTTATTATATAATTTTTAAAAAATAAAAAACATTCTTTATACACATGATTTTAATGTGTTAATAAATAAAAAATATGCTCAATTAATGAGACAATTGATTTTTTATAATAAACACATTGAACCATTTATTGTAAAAACATTGTTAGCTTGACCTGGGTTATAGTAATGTTTTTTTCTGTCACATGCGCATGTTTTAAAATTAATTTCCAACACAAATTTGAATTTTATTTTTTAAAATTAAAAATAATATTTATAATTCACTAGGTACAAATGTTATAATGAAAATAAATTTAATATTCAATTAATTTTGAATTAATAAAGATAAAAAAACTCGTTAAATTAATATACAAAAAATGATAAAATCGGGGAAACAAATACATTAAAGAAAAAAATTATAAAAATTCACTATTTTTATGGGGGATTTTCAAAAGATAAATATCAATTTAATAAATTATTTTTCCATTTTTAGGAACATGATTCAAGTAATAACTCCTAATACCATATTTCTTTAGGTATTTAACAAAATTACAATTCCCATCCATTATAAATTGGAATTCCCTCCCCCCTTCCTCATAACTCTCACTACACATCGGTTCTTCAAGACTATGCCAAAATAGTCAATATTATTCCTACATAATACAATAATACTAAAAATGGAATAGAAAATGTAATCTATTTGGTGAAAACCAAATGGATTTACCAGAAAAAGATGTAACATTTTTCAACATGCATTTCAGTTTTATTTTTTCCCCCACCCCATAAATTTTTATTATTCCAAGATTATATAATAACATCATTATCTTATATATTATTAGTTGATATTATATTATGGTTACAACCTAAAACTACTAACATTTTCATCTAATGGGTAAAAACATATTATCTTATTGTATGACAAACTACAACATCACAAAAAAGATGTTGTTCAATTCTCTATTATGCCATCTCAAGGGTTAGAATTATGATGAACACTATAGTATTATGTTATATATGTAATATTTATTATCTATTTATGATTTTGGAATTATTATATTTAACTTACTTTCATTATATCATTTTTTAGTATGATAACTTCATTTCTGGAAGTGTGGAGTACCACCTCCTCAAAGGGATGTGAATCCTTCACACTCTATATAGAATGTATTAAATATGGGTTTTTTAAATATATATGATATAAATGACATAATCAGTACACTATAATTAATATATACACATATAAACTTATATTTAATTTAAATTATTTCTTTTAAAATGACAATTAAATAGAAATAACCTTCATGCATACCTATGACATACCGTCTCCAAGAACTACATAATCCATTTCATATTTCTATCATTTATAGATTATTATAAATATTTGTATAATTAATATATTTGATAATTATATCTTGTTTCAAATTTTTTATATTCTTAAATGGATTTATATTTAATAGGATAAATAATAATAAATAAAAACTTGTATGAATAACAATGAGTTCATTACAGATGCATACCATTAATATTGAATTGTTAATATAATGTAATAAAAGGTTGTAATAAAATAATATATGGTATTAGGAAAATAATATAATTTTTTTATAGATTTATTGTTAACTTATATTTATTATACAACATGTTTGACCATGTATGAATTAATTCAATACTTAAGGTAAGGGTTTTCTCATGTGATGTATATTTTAGTGATATTTATGCCTTGTTCCCCACTCACTTAATTTGGGTGGTGCATGTAAACAGTATGAATATGTTATATAAACATTTTGATAAAATTTATGGTTATGTATACATCAATTATATGATCTATCTTTTAATAGGTAATATAGTTCAAAATATACCAAACCGGTAATGTAATTTTTGTCTCAAATTTCATTCTTTGAGATACATTTCATGTTATTAACGGATATTTTTCTATGAAGTGTGTATAATTAACTTCGACATTTTATATCACGAATCTACTTATTTTAATGATATTTAATGATTTACTTTATTTAATATTTATACATGTTGTCTAGGATTAAATATTACTTAGTGGTAATAGTTTATTAAAACAATCTCATAATTTATAAATATTATTTTTCTATGCTTTAATTGATGAAAATATTATGATCTATAATTATAGAGAACTCATGAATATTATAATAAAATTTTCATTCATGTTATATTCATGTTTTATTTCCATTTTAACTATTTGATAGTTTATATAATTAAGAGATTTTTTAAATCAAATATCACATTATTTCCCTTTTAAGTTTTAATTCATTGTTCTAAAAAATGTTTTCAATGATTCCATGATATTTTTTCAATTTTATTTTCAACAATTATGTTTTCATATCATTAATTTATGATTTCATTATATGATATTAATGTTATTTGGAATGCAATTTTTTTCAATATGATTTCAATATTTTTTTTATAATTTTCAATGTTATTATCAAAGGAAGGGTTTTCAAAATGATTTCATGATTTTTTATATGTTTTCAATGTTCTTTTCATAGAATAATGATTTAAAATTAATTTCAATCTTATTTTATATATTTCCTTGGAATAAATTTTGAAAATGTTTTAATCTTATTTTATATGTTTTCATGGTAATATTTTTTAAAAAATCATTATTATTTTACATATTTTCAATGAAAAACGTTTCCAAGATACCATTCTAAAATTTTAAGTTTATTTTTATTGAAAATTAATTTCAAAACAAATAATTTTTAAAAAATAAAATTTAAAATAAGAAGGGAATTTTTCTTCTGTAAATGATTTTTAAAATATTGGAGAAAATTTTTTCTACTTCAAAAGTGAAATCTATTTGTGTTACTTATTCTTTTTGGGAGAAATGATCCAATAGTTCCATTCATATATTTTCATTGAATGGTTTATGTTTCATTAGAGTTATGTTAATGAAAAATGTTTCTATTTAAAAGGTTATATGTTTATAAAACCAATTTCTCTTTCACAAGTTATGTTTTTATGAAAACCATTTCTCTTTCATATGTTACATGTTTCTAAAGCCCGTTTCATATTCATGGGTAATTTTCATATGATACCCACTAATTTTCATGTGTTAATTTTTCAGGAAATGATACTGAATCATGTATCTTTTCCATAGATTAATATATTATTACATGTTTAGGATACCCATTTTATTTCAAGGGCTATGATATTATGAATCATTATAATATAGTGGCATAGATATGAATGATTTTATAATGATATGTGTAGGACCTATATCTTAATCCTACACATTGATTAATTATTTAAATATCAAGATTAGACATGGATATAATGGGGAGTGAAGCATGTTAACCAAAGTAAATTTTCTTCTATGATGGTATGGGTAGTGATCCTTGACAAATATGATTGCAATGGGAGTGAACCATGAAAAAAAGAAGGTATGGGGTGTGAAAACATACTACCATGATGTACACGGATTCATTGCCTTGACTACTATATAAATAATTATATATATATATATTTCTTAAATAAATTATTTGTTTTATTCCAATGTTATGGTAAAATCTATTATTCTCCTCATTAACTTATGATTCATGTCTTATAAACTAGAAATAGTTATACCATGAATCTTGTATATATAATTCTATTTGTAGGGAATGATATTTAATGTTCTTCTTATGTTCTCATACCCTTATGCTTGTTTTATAATTATGTATCTCATTCTTTTACACATACTTTTCATTAGAGATCACTCATTTATTTTTTTTCTTTACCGAGGATAAGAATAAATGTTTTATATAGAATAACTAAAGTGGAAGACCCCTTTAGAAAACATTATAGATCATTCCCCGTGTCAGAATATTATTTTCCTTGATTGATAATATACTGAAAAATTTGGTTTCTATTCCAGGTATTTTTTGAAATGTGCTGAATATTCATTTGAAATTGCATAATATCCATGCATATATTTTCTAGTTCACTATAGTTCCCAATATATAATACATTTTAAGGATTGGGTGGGAAAATATAGTGTCAAAATTTCATATTTGAGGATTCATTATAAGGGTTATTATATTAGTGCATTGTTTCTGAAGAAAAATACTTGAGTTTATCATCAAGGGGAAATGGGATATACCAATGGGGAGTTATAAGTAGAAATATTTTTGGATTTAAGGTTCATTAAATTGGATGAAAATGATACATTAATTTTAGGCCATCTATGTTGGTGATTATCTTATATATCTAGATGTGAAAAAATATAATTTAGAGATAATAAAAATATAGTAGTGAACAAAGATCAATAGTGGACAAAATAAAGATAATATCACAAAAATTTACTTACTTTTAATATATCTTCTGGGATAGTTTATTTATGAAATTTGTTATACTGTATATGTGATGACAAATAAATAATATCTAATAGTTTTAACTTATGATAATGAAGTTTATATAATCATTGTAAATGATGATGGATTTAATATTATTATCTCCATAGAATCAAAAAATTTATGAAAATATTTCAGGCACATGGATGTTAATGTGGTTGAGGGAATTTAAAATAATATAATTTTATGATGTAAATTATCTGAGTTCGTGATTCTGGTTAATTTCAACAAGAATGAACTCATAATTAATGAATGATATTGATGTAATGTAATGAAAGGGAATTGAAAAAAGGGGATAATATACCTAATTATTAGAGAATAATAGGAGTTTTTTCTAACAAAGGGTAAAGAGAATGAGTTGTGGTGAAAAGAAAATTTCAATTTTATCCATATTTTCATAGAACATTTGGTGATAAATAATGGATGTCATCATATCCCATATCTCTCACAAGATCATACTGAAAAGTATGAAATTTACGCAAAAAAGGAATATCATTTTTAATTCTTAGTCGATTAAATGAAAAAATGTTTTTGGAGTTAATGAACACAAATGTTTTTGGGAAAATATCACCCAAATTACTATATATTATGAGATACAACAATTTTTTTGATTATTACAATAAAATTTAATTTATAATTATAATATCATATAATTTTGAAATATTGACTTTTAGTACTCTATATCAATTATTGGCGTAAAATATGCTGAAAATGAAAAAAAATAAAATGATTCTAGATGATTTGGATAAATAATTTAGTTAATAATAATATTTTATAATATCTCTAAAAATTAAAATATATGACAAAATGTGTTTCAATCCAACCCCAAATATCCTAAATCCAATATATGATACTAAATACATTGGAATTATTAAATAGAATCATGACCTAAATGAATGATCAGTTTAGTATTCTTAACAAACTATATGCATAAATGGTTATTAAATTATAGAATAACACACTAATAATAATATATTTTTTTCATTTTTTAAATTTATATATTCAAAGGTAACATTAATCCATCTAGTGAATCCATGAATATATGTCATTGTATGATTCATGGAAACCTGGGGAATGAAACATAAAAAGAGTGAGATCAAATTATTAGAAATGAAAAAAATATAATTTAAGAAATAATAAATCATGGAGACTTTTAAATATGGAATGTTAAATATAAATAAACACATTCCATATAATTAATAAACTGCATGAATGAGTGTAATATATATGGAATGTTAATAACAAGAACAAAATTATATTCAAATTACTAGATATGGAAAAATAAATATAGAAATGTAAGAAACCAACAAACATTATTTCAAAATAAATGAAACTAAAATTTACCCATATATATATTGATGAAAAATAACATGGATGAATAATAACTAAAACTAAATGCGGGAAATTATTTGTTAATATATTTCATGTCTAAAGAGCATGAAAACCTAAATCATAAAGTCCTTTACCATGATAGTCTGAACTATTCTGAATTATTTACTAATTTGTATCATGTTAACATGTTTATGCTTCATATAACTATATAAATTATGGTTTGCACCCATCATTAAAAATCCAAATCAATCCTCATATCGAGTAACCAAAATATGTTATACGTCTTTTCAAATAACCATATTGAATAAAGAAGATGGAATAAACAATATATCTCCAAATAATCATATAACTATCAAAGTTAACACCATATGTAAAATGGAATCTAGTTTATGAAATGTTGATATCCATGATAAAAAAATTGATCATTTACGAATAATTAAATTCCAATTTATCATAGAAAATTGAGTATTTTAAGGTGATTAAAATGAATCTTGTAAGTTAATGTGAATACAATACTTGGGAAAATTCATCATAATCCCTCCATAGGAATATTATATATGGTATAAAGATAACATAACCCAATAAGAGTAATATAACGTCTTTTTATCATTGTTGAATGGAAACATTATAAAAATATCATTTAAAATCGCAGTTGAGAACAAAAATTTTTATTTGGAAAATCCTATTGAAAAACATTTTCTTTGATATCACTTTTGAAAATATTTTCATTAAAAATTATTATTTTTAAACATTCAATTTAAACTTCAATGAAATGATGATGGTTAAATCTACACAAGCTATATGGGGTAAAAATAACAATCCTTTTTAAAATTTTATGGTTATAAAAATACATTTTTGGAAATATATATAAAGATTACACTGAACACATTTCTAAGAAAAAAAGGGGAAAATTTATCAACCAAATAAATTTAAAATAATTTTAATAACACATGTTTTTTAGGAGAAAAAATGTTCTCTAACTGAAGAGAGAAATGATGTTATATTTTCATAAAAGTGTTATATAAAAAATATTGAGTACCAAAGGGTTGATAAATAGTAAAAATATTTGAAAATGGTTATAAATAACTAGAGGAGTGAAAATGAAAATTTTTATGAAAAATGGTCATTTAATTTCATCTAATGTAAATACTAGTGAATGAACATTAATGTTATTGTAGTGGAAGAAAATATTTAGAAATACCAAAGTTCCCCACATGAATTTGAAATATTTTAAATAATAATACTCATGAATAAGTAAAATTAAATGAAAGATTTAGTGTCATTAGAATATAGATATCTAGGATATATCATGTAATAGAAAGTATATACATCATATAAAATAAGCAATTTTTATAAAAACAAACAAGTCTCAATGGAATGTAAATTGAGATGAAATCCATTACCTTGAATTTTCATTCTTGTGAATTCCTCTTAATATCCTATATAATAAAAATATGTTAATTTTATACTTCCATGAGAACATTTTCAATGTTTATTATTAAATTGAATTTCTTTTTTAATAATACTTATAAAACTACTTTAACTATTATGTTTATGTTAATTCTTTTAGCCAAATTGAGTTTTTCTGTCAAATATAACTTGGTTAAGTAAACTTTGGTCGAAGAGGTCATTATAAAACATATTAAGAATAATAAACATGAAATAATTATCATATTTATGAATCAATAATACATTTAAAAATAATAATGGTATCAACTAAAGGATTTAAGAATAAATATAAAATATAATTCAGATAATACTAAGTATTTGTTAAAAAAACACATTGTTATTGTAGTTATATAAAGAATATAGATATAACCTAGCCATAAAACACAATTTTTCTTCTTCTAAATTTTTAATTTTAAAGAAACAGACATATATGGTTTTGATTTGTGTGATATTTTTTTTCTGATCCGATCAAAATAATTTATTTGTGAATAGTAACTTAACCATTTAGAATAGTTATATACCCTTATGGATAATAATATGACCCTTATGAATAGTAATCATGAAAATTAATGGTAACTTCATCCATGAGAGTATAAATAAAATTTAGGTGCCTTATAATTGATTAAATAATATAGTTATATCATAGTACAAGTATGTAAATGTTTTAAAAATTAATTATTAAGTGTTCTTATTTTTGTGAGTAAGATATATTTAATAATTATGAAATTGATTTAAAATAATTTTTTTTCATAAAATGGGTTCATAAATAAATATTCTATTTTAATATGATTTTTGGATAATCTAAAAATATCTTTTTCAATTTTAATGATGTTATGAAATCACTTTTAACATTAAACCTATATATTTAGATTAAATGATTATCTTATTTAAATATTAACTTTCCTCATATTAAAAAAATTCTTTTCATAAAATGGAGTTCATTTTATAATTATAATCTTTAATAAATGGTGATTATATATTTTTGGAAATATTCTAGAAGATATTAATTTTTAGTGAGTAGTAAAATATTATAATTTACGTTATATATACAATATAGGTTTGATAAATTATTCGTTTTGTCATGGCCAATTTAAGAAACATTAGTTAAAACTAACATGTACAAATAACTGTATTAATACACAATAATTAAAACTATTTATTGAGACATTTTATTTAAATACATTGATATCACTTAAGAATTGAAGTATATTTATTACTACATATAACAAAACAATGATATAATTGTATAGTTATAGTGTCTTTAGAAACAAGGAAACAGAAACAACTGGTACCTAAAACATCTACATTGTCTCCTGTTTATTTCATCATAACTAGAATAATTTTTGTAATATCATACATAATACCCTTAGTCATGTCTTGGGGAATAGAAACATATAAAAGGGTCAGCTAAGATTCACATTAAGCATAAAAAAGGAAATATCAATCATATCATATTCATAAGAACACAACATTTAACCATCTTAACTTGCATATTAAATATCAGAATATCATGTCATGGGATAAATTAGAAAAGTGAAATTCAATCCCAATAGTCCTAACATAAGACACTAAATCTTCTGGAATAAACACATAATCATAAAAAATCATTTCATATTAGTCAAGTCTCATTTCTAAGACCATCATAGCGGACAAAGTCCATTACTGAACCTAGTTCTCTCCTTGTTCCAACACTGTATCACTTAACCGGATTATCCTGTCCTTCCCGTCATGTTTATCTCATGATATATAAATCTTTACCAAATTCATTGGATGGATATATAGGTCTTACCCATCTCATAATGATACCATTATTATGTGTTCCAAAAAACCTAAATCTATCATTATAGGATAACCCATGTAATTAAATGGGATTCTTAAATAGCACGCCATCATAACATAATCTATATAAGATAAATGGACTTCATAAAAATAATTCCATAATAAAAATAACTAAATAAAAGTAATAATATTTATCTAAAAATAACCTTATGTCATATTAAATGGAATATAATTTTGATAACACATTTGAACATAATTTTTGAGGAAAATATCGTTTCATTTTTTTTCAATAAACTTTTCTCTTCTCAAAATGCCAAAAAATTTAAAATGATAATAATTTTGTTGAAAATAAACTTGAAACCATGTATAGGAAGGTTAATATTAATATGGAAATTGAAAATGGTAAATATCCATTCATGCCGTATAAGTTAAAAACATTATTCTCGTACTTTTTTTGGAAAAGTCAAAAAGTACCTCGAATGTTAAATGTATGAAAGATTCCTTCCAAACTGTGTTGTAAAAATAAAAATAGGTAAAAATTAATTTAAAAATACATAGAATAATATTAAAAATTTGTTTGTTATATTCTTATAAAACATGGAAATTTATGATAAATAACTCTCACCCTAGTAAAAACTTACGTATAACCAATTTCAGATAGAAATGAGATTTGAAATGTTATCCCTTAACTTAGTTATGATATGATTCATATGTATCCTAACCTATTATATAATAATTTAAATAATGTTACTGATTTATTATAGAATAATAAACATTAATATGATATCACTAATGATCATATTTTCATATGTTTGTTAGTAATATTTCTTATTACCCATTATTTGGATATTACCTGCTTTATAATCTTTTGTATGTTTTATCAGATAAGTTCTTATCCCTCATTTTAGAATATAGTTATATCATTTATATAATTCTCTTAGTATAATATTTATCATATTTTTTCATAAAATTAATTTATATAATAATATTTTAATAAAGATTATGTAGAATGAATCACATCGCATCATGGAGACGATAAGTCGTACGTACACACGAGTGACGATATCATTCCCATAATTGCAGAATGGTATTAAATTGGATGGTTTATAGTATATTAGGATTAGTATCATGTTATAATAATAATATATAGTTATTATTTTCACCATTATACCCATCTAAGTAATGTGGTGGTGAAAAAATATTACACCATGGTGTGGGGACAATAAGCCATATGTACACATGCACGATGATTTCATTTTTCCTAGGATGGATAGTAGGTGAAATAGGGTTGATTAATATTTATGGAAAAATATTATAATATTAATGATAATTATTTTATTACTTTATAATTAAAAAACTAATTAAGAGGAAGTATAAGAAGAAATAAATTTGAAAGAATTTATAGAAGAGATTACCTCTTCATCGACGTACCTCATTTAAAGTTCCTCTTACAGCACTCAAGATAAGCTTTTGAGAAGACCACAACCTCTAGTATGTAACTAGTGATTTTTATAAGAGAAATGGTCAGGGTTTTTCTAATAATGAAATCTCAAAATGGAGTGAAGAGGAGAGGGAGTATGTGTCCTTTTGTAAGAGAGGATAGGGTCACATTAGGAAAATCTCAAAATATTATTTTATTATAAATTCATTTCTGAATAGAAATTTTCCAAAATTTTAATTAATTCAAATATAATATGCTCTTGATTCTAATATAAATCATTTTATAATTTTTATACAAGTTTATAATATTTTCATATCCCTATCCTTTTAATTTAACCCTTATTGTTTTCTTTTTAATCTTACGGTGATATCATATTATTTTCACATTGTGGATTAATTTAATTGCCATATTGTGTAAAAGGACCCCCAAAAGGTAGTTAATACATATTTTTTACTTATATTAAATATTCAGCCAAATATTATATTTTTTAGAATTAATTATAATGTAATTTACTATTTTATGTATTATGTTATGAATTGTGTCAATTTTGGACACTATTCAAACATTACATTTCTTTAAAATTTATTACAACCTTATTACTTCAAAACAAAGGGATTAAATCAAATATAATATGTAAATATCATCTATAAAATTCGTGGATGACATCAAAATTTCAAAATTACATTTGTTCTAATGTTTATAAATTCACTTATTTGTATCATTCATTTTTGAGGTAATGACTACATAATAATTGTTTCATAAATAAAAAAATATATCTAATGTATAAAAATTATAAATAAAATACCATGATGTGGGAAATAGTTCTATAATTATAATGATGATTTATAGACATATATATTGGTTATATAACCCTATATTAAAGAAGATTTTGTAAAATACATATGTTTAGGTTATAATCATCTTTACATTAAATTAGTTTTTATGAAATTTTATTTTCACATCCAAGTGAATACATAGGGTCAAAAATTGAACCATGGATTCCCATGGTCGTAAATATCTCATCCAATATTATTAGGACATGTTTTAAGGAAATTTTATGCTTTTATTATTTTTACCCTTATTTTACAGATTTACCCTCTAACTATGGTAAATAAAATAATTACTAAAGTTACTATTCGTAATGTTAAAAAATAAAATGTACCTACTCAAACAATTTGGACCATATGATTCAAATATGAAATCCATTTTTACAAATTCAAAACAATGAAGTTGAAGTAATTAATTTAATATTAATCATGTTGTTGAAATGAGAAAATGAGTTTTAAAAGTTAAAACATTGCTAAATCTTGAAATGTTTTTATCTATAAAATAAATGTAAAATTAATGATAATGACACACATTATATTAAATTGTAAAAATATATATTACATTTATATCTTAAAACCATTAAATATTATAATTTCACCATAGAATTTATTTCAATTAAAAATGTTTTTTTATTAAATTTTTTCATATTTTTACTATTCATCAAAATATGAATGTTATGTGAAAAATATCAGAAATTTTTCCAATGTGAATTTTTATATCATTCATAAATAAAATGTTTATGTTGTAATATAGAAATTATTAATGTGTCAAAATTTTTATTTTAAATGGGTTCACCATCAAAGGTGAAAAATTAACCTTTAAATATATTGGTTCTTATATATATAAGAGAGTTTTATTCATACAATATGACTAAAATATCCTTTAGATTAATATAAATAAGATTTTATTAATTATATAACACATATATCTCAGTAATTTTGTTAAAAAATTTAATTAACTCAAAAATAAAAATATCTAATTGATTTAGATTTTTCATAAATAATTAATTGCCAATGCATTCATAAAGCATTTTCATAAGTTATTTATAATTATTCATTATAACCTAATGTTTAGGCTGTAAGGGTAATTTTATTTTAATCTCATATCGTGGTTCGTTTAAACTCATGATTGCATGCAAAGAATTATACCGAAGAATAAAAATTATTTAAGGAAAATATTTCATAAAAACATCCAGCTGTTAAATATTGCTTGTCTTGAGAAATATAGATAAATAAGGAATAATATAATGAGAAGTCCCCCCTCTCATCCACTATAAAAACCACCCATTTACCACTCTTCCTTTCAATACTCTATGTATTTAATATTATCAACATTCTTCCCAAATCCTATTACAATATATGTCTCACAACAAAGAAATTTTGTTCATACCAGAAGACCAAAACCACATTCTCTAAGGAGGTTCATAAAGAGGAGAATTCAAGATGAAAATCCTCTTCCTTTATCATTTATTTTCATTTCAATTCATTTTCTATTGTTATACACTCCTCACCTCATCTATTAAAATGATTATGATAACTCTCATATCATCTATATATGGATATTTCGTCATTTTAATATAAATATCATTATCAATCTCCATTTCTCTCTATTTTATTTTAAGAATGAGGTCGTCATCCAGGAGATACCAGTTTACAACTTTCTTGGAAGAAGAAATATATTTCTTCAATTTATTATTCAATGATAGTGGTGGAAGAACTATTATGTTTAAAAAGTACTATAATATGTTTATTATAAGCTTTTTAATGTTCGAGAAGAAATATATACACACAATACATATTCATATGATATAATTAGTTCTTCGTGATCAAAGACATCCAAAATAATATAAATTAGTATTACTAATGCATTATCCAATAAATCATCCTCACACCGTATAATAAATAAATTAGAAAGCCCTTAGATAATATATATGTTTGTTATTATCATATAAAAACAATTATATAGAATTATATCCATTGTACAAAAACTCCATTATATATAAAAAGAGAATGGGTCCTGAAAATTAGGTAAAAAAACACGCCAGAACGAAAAAATTCAATCTTATAACCTATCAAAAAGGAAATAAATGAACTAAATAAAAAAATAATTATTAGAAACAACTTATAAATGTTTATTATTAATTTATGGATTTAATTCGATTATTCAGGACATTAAGGTCTAGTGTAGAAAACACTCGGACATATGGTAAGGGGTTTCTTATCTCACATCCATTTTTTAGAGATATTCCATACTCACCACTATTTATTGTGTATGGTGTATGAATACACCACATTGATGTATCATATCCAGAATATATTTTTTTGAATTTTATTTAATGTATCATTTGGGTTTTATAAATTTTGGGACATAAGATTTATTTGGTTATAAAGTGGTAAGGGATTCTACCTGAACCCCCCGTCTTACCTTCACGTTACACATTCTATACCTTTTCTTAGTTTTAATTCATATTTATTTCATAATATTTCTTCTAAATTCTTTTAATATGTTCCAAAATCATATTTTCATATGATATCATCCTTCCTTGATGTGTATATAAATATTTTAAAATGATTCCCTTCTTTATTCTTCTCTATTAACAGGCCCGATTAAAGGGAACTTCTTGAAATCTTACTCATTTAAAGTGGACTATAAAATCTATTCGAATAAATAAATATTTTTATAAGATCAAACATTTTATCATCAAAAAATATATTTTTTCATTTATGGTTTTATGAAAACAATCATTCCTTTTCTCTTTAAAATCTCTTTTATATTTTCCTTAAACAACACTAAAATGATTTATTTCAAAAGATTATTACACTTTTTACATGATTTCACATTAGTGGGAAATTATTTAGGCCTAAAATATAATTTAAATATCTATAAAATATCATTTCTAGGACATATATTTTTAAAATTTAATTTTATCACAAATACAAATGTTTTTTCTAAAAGAACTCATCATTGTAGAGATAAAAGGGGTTTTCCCATCTCACTTTTACTGTTAAGAGATTATTCCTTGTTAAACACTTATTTTTTAATGTGTCCTATGTACTTATATTAGATATATAAAATAATAATTATTCTTATTATTTTTATATTATATTTATTATGAATTGTATGTTACAATGTGGTATGTGAAACATTCGACTGTTTAATGATTACTTTCCTCAAGAATTTATCAATGATTTTATTACATTAATTGAATTTATGATTACGATTCAAATATTTCAAAGTTGCATGGGATGAATTTGTAGAGACCTAAACTTGACGTACATGGAAATTACATTACTTTTGCGGAATACTCAACACATAACAAAAAATGACATCCATGGACCATAATAGTTTAGTGTCTTTGGAAACTTGGAACACAATCTTCTAATCATGGTGAAAGATCTTCAACATCTACCATAAATATCATTACCTTTTGTTTTCTTAACTAAAACATTTCTTTATATCATGGGGAAAAGAATAAATAAAAAGGGTGATCTAAAATTCTTGGTAAGGGTAAGAATGGAGAAAATTAAACAAACCACATAAGTTTGAACTTAAAAACATGAACATAATGTTTAAACATTTAAATCTTGAGTTATGAAATAAATCTGTGCAGTACGTAAGGCATAGATCATTAAGGAACATTAATAATGATAAAATAGAATGGGAATAAAGCATGTAATTATGGAAAACCATTAAGCCCATGATATGATTTCCATAGTAGCCAAGGCATTTCTACTAAGACCATCATAGTGAACAGTGTCCATTACTGAACCATGATTACTTTCCATTCCAGTCCTGTATTACTCAATCAAATTTAACTTGTCGTTCCAGCCATGTCTATCTCATGAGATATAAATCTTTACCCAATTCATTGGAGTGAGATGTAGGTCCCACCCATCTCATATTTAAATCATTCTTACATGTGCCACAAAACAATCATAAATCATTCATCATAACCAAAAGAATAAAATGGGTTTCATAAACATCATCCCATCATGACATAATCTATATAAAACAAATGAATAAAAATTAATCATATGAAAAATCAATCCATGTTAATAATAGAGACATTATTTTTGAAAAATAAACATACTAAATAATTTCATATTAGATGGAAAATTGTTTTTATAAAACACTTGAAAGGAATTCTTGAGGAAAATATCGTTTCTTCTTCAAAAACATTTTCCCTTTCTCAACATGTCATAAAATTTTAAACTAAAAGAAGTTAATTGAAAAAAAACCTAAAAACTATTAAGTGAAGTTTCAGGAAAATAATGTTCTATGAAATCATAACAATCCATTCATGCCATATAAGTTAAAAAAACATTATCCTCGTACTTTTAACGAAGAAGTCAAAAAGTACCATGTATGGTAAACAAAAGAAAGATTACTCTCATGAAAAAATTTAAAGTCAAATTGGGGTAATCATGAATTTAAACATATATGGAATAATTTTAAAAAATTTATGAAAAACATTTTATTGACATGGATGAAAAATATAACCCCGGTAAATACTTACGTATAAGGAATCTCAGATAAAAATTAGATTGCAAAATTATCCATTACCTTATGTCCAATTTCTTCTATATGTGTCTGAGACTTCTGTATAGTGGGTTTATACATATTATTAACTTATAAGAGAACCACAATAAAATTTTTTATATCCTATATGATTCACTTAAGACTTTATATTACCCGTTCATTTGTCAATCCATGTTAAAGCAGCGTTTTGAGTAAAATCGTTACATTTATCATCCCTGTTTTGACTTGTAATTACTCATATGATAACTTAGATCATGATTAATTACTTCCATAGTGTAAAAAATTAATTATATATAATATATATTTAGAATATACATATATATAATTGATCGATAAATGGAAAGAAATACACCGTTCATGGGGATGGTAGGCCGTACGTACGCATGAACACTATTTTCGTTTCCTTATTAAATTGAATGTAAGTAAGTAAATAACATATACATAAATATAGTATCATTAATATGTAATATATTTCATGATTTCTTATTATATGTAATTTATAATCATTCTTGAATGGTAATCTTGGAGAATGAATCTCATTGCATCGTGGAGACAGTAATCTATACGTACCCACGAGCGATAATATCATTACTATAATTATTTAATAGAATTAGAGTGGATGATATAATATCTCAGAATTAGTATCATGTTATAATAACCATATAAAGTTATTCATTACACCATTATACCCATCCATGTATGGTGGGGGTGGGAAAACAGATTACACCGCGACGTGGAGATGGTATTCCGTACGTACACATGCGCGGTGATTTCATTTTCTGTAGGACGGATAGAAGGTGAAATAGGATTGGTTCATATTTATAATAAAATATAATTATATGAGTGATAATGATTTTATTAATTTATTATGAAACAACAATAGTATAGGATGTAGAAAAAGAAATGAATTTGAAAGAATCAGTAAAGAATATTACCTCTTCTTCGTTGCGCCTCTTCTAAACCTCCTCTTAGGTCACTAAAGTTGGTATTTGAAGAAGACCAGGACCTATCGTATGTTTCTTGGGAAGGGTATAAGATATATTGGTAGGTTTTGGTAGAGGTTGAAGGCTCAAAATGGTGTGAGGAGGAGAGGGAGGAGGTTCCTTTTTATAAGATAGGAGAGGGGCATTTTTGGAAACCTCTAAAATATTAATTTATAATAAACTCAAAACCCAAATAAAAACCTCCAAAAATGACTCCAATCCGAATATTAGATGTGATAGGGTTGTAATCTAATCAAAAAAATAATATTTAGACTTGTTTTTAATTTATTTCAAACCTTATCAAATTGTTTTATCTTTATTTAATCTATTTAATTTTATTTTTTGTAATAATATTCTAAATTTTAAATTGATATAAATAATTACATATGTGTTGTGAATTGTCCATGATTTGATACTTTATGATATTTTAGACCATATGAATCTCAATTAATAATTTTTAAATATTTTTGTGATTTTTAAACAATTTTATAATATGATGTTTTTATAAAATAACAATTGTGTCAATTTTGACACTATTAATTTATTTGAATTTAAATAAAATCCAAACAGAGGATATATTCGAAAAATATTTTTTAATAGACTCCTAACATGTCTTATTAATCAATAAAATTTGTGGAGAACATAAATTAGTTCATATAATATTTATTTTAATATTTTTAAATCCATTTATTTGATATTTCAATAAATAAAATAATTTCTACATCACTATTGTGTCATCATTAATGATAATTATTTAATCCCTAAAAATTCTCAACAAATTTCCATGATGTAGATAATTTTATTATATTTCCGGAGACTATTAATTTTCGATGTTTTATGAAATTTATCACTAAATTAAAATTATTACACTTATATGATATAAGAGAGTGACATGTTGTCACTTTCTTTGGTTTTAATAACAATTATATACTTTTAACGGTCAAAAGTCCATAAAATGAATCTATTCCGACCCTTAGGATATATGGGTCGACTTTTATTCATCCAATAGAATTTTTGTAGGTGTTAAGGTAATTTTATAATCTTATTTTTACCCTTAATTATCCGATTTACCTTTAACTATAGTAAATAAAAACTACCGTAGTTACTATTCATAATATCAAAAAAAATATAAAAGAAACCTATTAAAATAATTTGGACCCACTGAATCCATATATGGAATCCATTTTTCAATATTCAAAACACAGAAGATGCAGAAATTAATTTAAAATTATTCCCGTTTTTAAGAAAACGGGTGTTAGAAGTTAAAACATTGTCAATGATTAAAATGTTCTTACCTATGAATTCATTGTAAAATTAATCTAAATGACTTACATTATATTAAATTGTAAAAATGTATTACATTTATACTTTAAAACCATTAAATATAATAATTTAATTATATAAATTATCTTAATGAAAAAAGTTGTTTTTAATTAAAATTTAGTGTATTTTTACTATTCATCAAAATATAAAACTTATCAGAAAAATATCAAAAATTAATACAAAGTAAATTTTTATATCCAAATTCAAAAGAAGATGTTTAATTTTTCAAATTGAACTTATAAAAATGTCCAAAACTAGATTTGAAGTGGGTTCGCCATCAAAAGGCGGCAAAACTGCATTTTTTGAAAAACTCTCATTTTACCTGAAAAATTTATTTTTTTATCATACCATGTTATAGAATATATGTAAGATGAATTATATTGTATTTAAATTCAAAATTTAGTTAATAATATTCATAACGGCTAGTTCATAATATATAGTTTTTTAGTGAAACTCGGTTTTGTGTACAACACCAGCTATTGAGGAAGGTCACTCTTGAGTGCAATACAAGACAAGAATATTGTTTGCGTATACTAGAAGCCAATACGGTGTTGCATATAGAGAAATATAATCTTAGTAAAGCATAAAAAATAATATGTAAATTAAATTAAAAAGAATATTTCTTATAAAATCTTGGGGCGTTACATTCTACCCCCCTTAAAATGAATTTCGCCCTCAAAATTTGTCGAGGTTATAAATTGTTTACTACTAGAAAGTTTCATTAATAGAAACCCACATCGTAAAAAGGAATACTAAAACTAAATTTTAAAAATTAATGTATGAAATGTAACGGTTTCCCAAATTTACTCATCACTCGGTTTCCACATAGAAGAACATAGGTGAAAATATAGATATGGAGGAGAAAGTTAACTGTCATGTTCTGATGGAGAGTGTTAGAGGACATGGCTATGAAAAAGCCAACAATCACAAAGCCATAAATTTGTGATGATCTAAGGTACCATCTGATTCACCATATATGAAGACACTAGGACAACATTTTTGGCTTTCAAGATCATTTCCCTAAAGTTGAATAATTTGAATTAGAAGAAATACTTACATGATTTTGGTACAATCATACCATTGGACATTCCTTGAACAATTTCCACTTCAAATATTAAATAAATGAAGGTGAATTTTTCATTCGTAAAGTGTTAGCAAATCATGCGAAAAAATTATTGGTCATTCCATCTGTCTCAATCAAAAGGTTATAAAAAGTTATTAAATGTTCATAAGTCCACCTATGGTTAGATTAATCGTATATGGTTCCAAAAATGGACTTATACTTAATTTATCATAGATATTAATAAAATAAAATTAATTTCTACTAACCAGGGACTTCATGTAGGCTAGTGGTAGGTGATAAAGGCCTGTCGCACTTCAGTTGTGGGTTTGATTCCCGCAACCTTGTCCGACGCGATGGGTTGTCTCCCGTCTTGCTGGTTGTCATTTTTCTAAACCTAAACTATTATAAAATTCCAGAATTAATATCAAAAAAATGTTCTATCCTTAAACAATATTATATTATGTCTAACATAATCCATTTAAAATCTTTAGTCTTATCCAAAATACATCTTTCCAAGCTCATAGTATAAAGAAAACGATTACTAGAAATGTCATTAACCAAGCATGTGAATACCATCATTTATCCCCCATATATCATAAGATATATCTTGTTGGTTACATTTCAAACATGTGAATTCCTTAATAATGTATTCTCTTGAAACATGAATTACCATAGAACCTTAGTGAAAACATGGATGTTGTCAAAAGTTAACTCGTTCCACATACAAAAATCCCAAAATTTCTATATACTAAAACCATGATATCACTTTGTCCTAATATCAGCCATGAGCTCATGAATACTATAAAACATATTATTTTACCCTTATCCCTTCATTATGCACATATCGTCTGGTTTCCAAAAAACATTCAATCACTTTTCATGGTTACCGGTACCATATAATTATTGAAAACCACAACAAACCAATACATAGATATTCCAATATTCCACAATACAATAAATGAGATTCCACAACACTATTTTGGAATCTCGTTACATAAACAAATAATCATTCCACCACTTCGTTGTCATATTCAACATCACCAATAGTTATCGTATGTGACTTCCCTTTTTTCCTTTTACTTAAGAGGTTGTTGATGTCGATCATTATTAACCCTTGGATTAGGGCATCAGTTAGCGTAATTCCACATTTCCCTACACTTGTAGCGATGAAGTGTTGGTGGTGCATTCTCTACACTTTTTTCTCCATTCATATCATTAGCTACCTTTTTCCCATTACTTTAGCACTCAGCTACTTGATGACCTTCTTTTCCTCACTTAAAACATTTTCTTATCGCTTTAAGACAATCTCTACAATGCTTCTTTTCACACATGGATCATAACAAAACATTTTTCTTCTTTTCACCATAATTTTGAAATTTTTCCTTGTACTCCATCTTTCGTTTTTTGTCAAAACCATGAGATGGATATGTAACACCAAATTCCAGTTCTACCTTGATATGAAAACGTAAAATTTCTTCATAGGTATTGAAGTCTCTAATAGCTAATGCCCTTTGAAGACTTGGTTTTAATCCACTGAAGAATCGATCAACTTTACATTCAGGTTGCATAATAAATCCAAATTCATACCTTGCAAGCCTTATAAAATTCACCTCGTATATACCAATAGATTCATCATCCTTTTTCTTAAGCTCAAGTAACTACTTTTCCATCTTTGTTCAAATAATAAAAGGGAAGTATTTATTCAAAAAATGTTCTTGAACTCATCCCATTCCTTGGATTCAATTTCATCTTCGGACCTTGTATTCTTAATTTGAGTCCACCACTGGTCTTTTTCACCTTCTAAATAGTAAACAACAAAAATGAATTTTTCATGTTCTGAACAGTGAAGTATGGAAAATATCTTTTCAATGGTACTGATCCATTTATTAGCAATAAGTGGATTAGAAGACCCATTTAAAGAAGGTAGACGTTGCCTCATGAAGGACTCAATAGAATATTATTCTTTTATCTGCTCATTTGGAAGTCCAGAATGATTCATAGATTGTGTAAGTATAACAACAATATTTTTCCCACTATATTCCATAACATTGGTTTGTTCAGGAGGAAAATCATTGCATTTTCCATTACAATGATCAACACGGTTCCTTCGGATTCTAACTATAGTCTAAAACCCAAAAAGAATAGTGTGAGAGGAAAAAATCATGCTAAGAATATAACATAATAAAGGGGGAGTAAAATCAACATCTAACATATTAGGTTTAATTCTATGATTGTAACCATAATTCTATGAATATAAACTATACTTATACTTAACCTTAGAGACATCCCTAGAAATACCTTTAAAATATCTATTGTGATCTCACTAAAGTTTTCACATCCTAGTTTCCAAAGGTTAACTAAACATTTTCTATGATACCAACTTTAGAGACCCAAAAATGACATACATGAACATTACATTACTTTATTGGAATACCCAATAAATAAAAAAATAGACATCCAAGGACTGTAATAGTTTAGTGTCTTTGGAAACTTGGAACGCAATCTTATAATCATGGTGAAAGTTCCTCAATATCTCCAATAAAGATCTTTCCCATTTGTTTTCTTTCCTAAAACCTTTATTTATATCCATGGGAAAAGAAAACATAAAAAGGGTGTGCTTAAATGATCATTAAGGGTAATCATTGATAAAATAAAACAAACCATATACATCGGAACTTAAAAACATGAAGATAATGTTTAAACATTAAAATCTTGAGTTGTGAAATAAATATTGGTAGTACGCAAGGCATATATCATTAAGGAACATTAATAATGATAAAATAGAATGGGAATAAAAAATGTAATTGCGGAAAACCATTAAGCACAAGATATTATTTCCATAGTAGCCAAGGCATTTCTTCCAAGACCATCATAGTGGACAATGTCCATTACTGAGCTGGGTTTACTTTCCATTCCAGTCCTGTATTACTGAACCAGATTTTACTTTCCATTTCTTCCATGGCTATATCATGAGATATAAATCTTTACCCAATTAATTATTGGGAGATATAGGTCTCACCCTTCTCATATTGATATCATTCTTATGTGTTCCACAAAACAATCATTAATCATTCATCATAACCCAAAGAATAAAATGGGTTTCATAAACATCATCCCATCATGACATAATCCATATAAAACAAATGGATAAAATTTCATCATAATAAAAATAAAACCGTGGTAATAATATAGAAATTATACTTGAAACATAAGCATACTAAATAATTTCATCTTATATGTAAAATAGTTTTTATAAAACACTTGAAATAATTCTTGAGTAAAATATCCTTTCTTCTTTAAAAACATTTTTCCTTTCTCAACATGTCATAAAATTTTAAACTAAAAGAATTTAATTGAAAATAAAATTGAAAACCTTTAAAGGAAGATTCTTGGAAATAATGTTCTATGAAATCAAAACAATCCATTCATTCCGTATAAGTTAAAAAAACACACTCCTCGTACTTTTAATGGAAAATTCCAAAAGCACCACGTATGATAAACAAAAGAAAGATTCCTTCCACAAAAAAATTGAAAGTCAGTGATGGGTAATAATGACTTTAAAAATACATGGAAGAATGTTAAAAACCTTATGAAAAACATTTTATGGACATGGAAGAAAAATATAACCCCAGTAAATACTTAAGTATAAGAAATCTCAGAGAAAAATGAGATTGAAAAATTATCCCTTACCATATGTCCAATTACTTCAGTATGTGTCCGAGACTTCTGTATAGTGGGTTTAAACATATTATTAACTTATAACAGAACCATATTAATATTTATGATAACATATATGATTCACTTATGACTTTATATTACCCGTTCATTTGTCAATTCCATGTTAAAGTAGTGTTTTGGGTAAAATCGTTTCATTTATCATCCGTATTTTTACTTGTAATTATTTATATGATTACATAGATCATGATTACTTACTTCCAGAATGTAAAAAAAAAATTTATATATAATATATATTTAGAATATACATATATATAATAGATTGATAAATGGAAAAAATACACCGTTCATGGAGACGGTAGGCCGTACGTACGGATGAACGTTGTTTTCGTTTCCTTATTAAATTGAATAGAAGTAAGTAAATATCATATACATAAATCCATTATCATTAATATGACTTATATTTCATGATTATTTATTATTTATACTTTATAATCATTCTTTAATGGTTAACATGGATATTGAATCTCATCACATCATGGAGACGGTAATCCGTACGTACGCACGAGCGATGATATTGTTACCATAATTACTGAATGGAACTAGAGTGGATGATATAATATCTCAGAATTAGTATCATGTTACAATAAACATATATAGTTATTCTTTACACCATTATACCCATCCAAGTAAGGTGGTGGTGGAAAAATATATTACACCACAGCGTGGAGATGGTATTCCGTACGTACGCATGAGTGGTGGTTTTGTTTTCCGTAGGATGGATATAATGTGAAATAGGGTTGGTTCATATTTATAATAAAAAATCAGTATATTAGTGATACTTATTTTTTTACTTTATTATGAATAAACAAAATAAGAGGAAGTCTAAGAAGAAATGAATTTGAAAGAATCAGTAAAGGATATTACCTCTTCTTCGACGCCCCTCTTCTAAACCTCCTCTTATGGCACTAAAGTTGGTCTTTAAAAAATAACATGACCTCAAGTATGTTTATAGTGTAGTTTAGAAGAGATATGGGTAGGGTTTGTCTAAGATTTAAGGCTCAAAATGGTGTTAGGAGGAGAGGGAGGAGGTGCCTTTTTATAAGAGAGGATATGGGAACTTTTGGAAACCTCTAAAATATTAATTTATAATAAACTCAAACCCCACGTAAAAACCTCCAAAAATTACTGAATTACAAATATTATATGAGATAGGGTTGTAATCGCATCACAAAATAAGATTTAGACTTGTTCTTAATTTATTTTAAACCTTACCAACTTGATTGATCATCATTTAATCTATTTAATTTTCTTTGTGGTAATAATATTCAAATTTTTTAATTGTTATAAATAATTACTTATGTGTTTTTAATTGTACATAATTGGAAAATTTATGAAATTTTAGAACATTTAAATTTCAATTAATAATTTTCAATTTTTTTGTGATTTTTAAACAATTTTATAATATGTTATTTTTATAAAATAAAAATAGAGTCAATTTTGATACTATTCATTTATTTGAAATTAAATAAAATCCACACAGAGGATATATTAGAACCAAAATATTTAATTAACTACTGACATGTCATACTCTCTAGAAAATGTGTGGATAACATTAATTAGTTCATATAATATTTATTTTAATATTTATAAAACCATTTATTTGATATTTCAATAAATAAAATAATCTCTAAATTACTATTGTGTCATCATTAATGATAATTATATAATCCCTAAAAATTATAAATAAATTATCATGATGTTTATAATTTTATTAACTTTTGGGAGACTATTCATGTTCTAAGTTTTATGAAGTTTATCACTAAATTAAAATTATTACACTTATAAGATATAAGAGAGTGAAATGTTGTCACTTTCTTTGGTTTAAATAATAATTATATAACTTGCATGGTCAAAATTCCATGAAATGAATCTATTCTGACCCTTAGGTGATATTGGTCAACTTTTGTTCATCCAATAGAATTTTGGCAGGTGTTTGGGTAATTTTATAATCTTATTTTTACCCTTAATTACCGGATTTACCTTTAATTGTAGTAAATTAAAATTACCGTAGGTACAATTCATAATATCAAAAAAAAAAGTAACCTATTAACATAATTTGGACCCAGTGAATCAAAATATGGAATCCATTTTTCAAAATTCAAAACACAGAAGTTACAATAATTAATTTAAAATTAATCCCATTTTTAAGAAAATGGATTTTAAAAGATAAAACATTGTCAAAGATTGAAATGTTTTTACCTATGAATTAACTGTAAAATTAATGGAAATGACATGAATTATATTAAATGGTAAAAATATATTATATTTATACTTTAAAACCATTAAATATAATAATTAAATAATATAAATTATCTTAATGAAAAAATTTGTTTTTAATTAAAATTTAGCATATTTTTACTATTCATCAAAATATGAAACTTATCAGAAAAATATCAAAAATTTATCCAAAGTAAATTTTTATATCCTGATTCCAATTAAGATGTTTAATTTGTCTAACTGAACTTATAAATATGTCAAAAACTATATTTAAAGAGGGGTGCCATCAAGAGGAGGCAAAACATCATTTTTTTTGAAAAATACTCATATTAATCAAAAAATTTATTTTGTTCTCATACCATGTTATAGAATATATGTAAGATGAATTATATTGTTTTTAAATTCAAAATGTAGTTAATACTTTTCATCATAGCTAGTTCATAATATATCGTTGTTTAGTGAAAATCGGTATTGCGTACAACACAAGCTATTGAGGAAGGTCACTCTTGCATGCAAAACAAGCCAAGAATAGTGTTTGCGTATATTACAAGATAATACGGTGCTGCGTATAGTGCAAACTAATCTTGGTGAAGTGTACAACATAAGATGTAAATGAAAATAAAAATAATATTTCTCATAAAATCTCAGGGCATTAAAAAATTGATTTAAATATATATTTTGATTATACATATGAGAAATGAATTTGGCATATCATGTGATTGGTGGGTCCTGTAATATCCCATTGATTCATCAGTTGGTCTCGTGAGACGGAAATAATTGGGTTTTGGCTGAGGCCTTACCATTGTATTTTCAGAATTCATTGTCGAGGCCTTGAAAATAGGTTTTTGATATCTATTATATGCATTCCCTCATTATGAAATAATAATTTGATAGCCTATGTGATTATTTGACAAGTAGAATATAGAATTTTTTTTAATTATGGAATTATTTATTCAGCTTTTATTCATTCCATATTGAGCTCAATATTATGTTATAATGGCATGTGTTATTTATTTATTAAACATGAATTATTATTTATGAAACCACATTTCTAAATAAACTTAAATATCATGTCAGATCACCCATTTCTTATATTTACTTTCACCAGGTTATGATGAAAAAAATTTTATAATCTTTTAAGGATTAAGTTTAATACATTTTATATTGTATCATGTTTAATTTCTGTTTCCCAAGGTATTAAGGGTATAATGAATGTAAAAATGTCTTCCTAGAATAAAAAATTGATCAATCCTTCAAATTTTACTACTTATAACCATTACAATGAAATAAAAAACCACCCACTCCAGGCTTCTAGGGTCAGAGTGTTACAATTGGTATTTAAGAAAGTTTAGCTGTATACTTAGAACCTATATTCAGAAAAAAAGAGGTTAGGGAACATAACCCTATGATATAATGTTATTCTAAGAATATATGAACATCCTATAATTTTTCTATAGTATATATTATGTGGATCTTCCTATAAAATGCATCCATGTATGGATACTACATGTGGAAGTGTTTCTAGAACAAATGTACCTAGAGGTAACAAATCTACTGAAGTGTTTGGGGGCGTAACTCAGGGAAAACAGGAACAAGATAACGAGAATTACTATTCAACTAGTTTTACACTCTTTGGGGATATTATTAGGATAATTATAATGTACTTAACAAACCATTGTGATGGATTTAATTTTAAATGTGTCCCATATAAACCATGTTTATTATTATGATATTAGATACACATAACTTTTTAAATTCATGTTAAGTATTTCACTTTAATATGGATTAAAAATTATGTTTCATAATGTTATTATATAATCTAGAGTATGTAATTTTTTAGAAATGGCCCAAAACCAAAGTAATAGGAACCACATTAATGCACATAATCTAAAGAGTATGAATGTCCAATCTTCGATGGGATTGAGGTGGTCTTTCGAATGGATGTAGTAACTGAAACATTCTCATCATATGAGCAGATATAATCTTGTATTAACAAGAAAAAGAAAGTGTTTTATATATATTATTCCAGAAAATGGAATAAAGAGAAGAAGTGGAAAACTGGGAGAAGTATATAAAAGGGGAATAAGGGAAAGAAGTGTTTCCCCACATATGATAAATTTTGAAGGAAAAATCCCTGTATATATTGAAAGGGGAAAATGATATTTCATCATGTTAAGAGAAAAATGAAATCATGATAATAATTGTAACAGAAGGAATAAATTTTGGATTATTTAATACAATGAATATAAGTATATGGGCCACTACATATTTGAATGTCCCATGTATCAAGAAATTATATCACTGAAAAAGTAAATGGACCATGGTCATGATTATGATGATACTATGGTTAATGTATAATATTTTTTTTTGTTTTTGGATTCCATAACATTGTTCTAATGCTTTTTCATATAGAATTATGGAAGATATAAAGACTGTATTTTAGTACAATTTCATTAATGATTTGAGGTCATATTTTGAATTGTAATATAACAAATTATGATGTAGTAAGTTAAACATTTTAAAAATCATGGATAAGGGAATGGTAATCCTTAAAATATTCATGGTGGTGAGATAATTATGTTATATAGGGAGATTATTGATATGGATAATGAAAATTCTATAGTGCTAACTATCATGGGAATAATTAAGTGTTTAATCATGATCTTTTTTAATGTTTAACAATTTATGAAATTGTTCATAGGGATCATTGTTTGTGGTTTTAGAGGTTAATTTATTACTTCACCACAAGATGTACCATATTCTATGAGATGAAGTATAGTTAATATAAGGCAAAATAAAAGTATAATATTGTGATTATGTATTAGAAACATTTATTTATAATTTTTTAGGGTGGAATTATTACTCAAATATAGGAAGAGAGTCATAAATAAATTTTTTTCGATTATTATAATAATTGATAATACAAATGAAAATTTTCATAACCATTGTTTATGTTTTTATAGTAATCAACATTCATATAAACTTGATTCTATCACTTTAAATTAGGAAATCATTGTTTGATTTTTCTTTGGTGTATATGTTTTCACTTCCAACTCATTTATTCACATTAAAAATCATATTTTTGTAGTCACAACCTCATTCCCATATCCAATTTTTAATAGGATATTTCATTAACCCAATTTATGATAATGGTTTCCCACCATGGGATTTTCTAGTATTAACCATTATCATTCTATATTATTTTCAAATTATGATGATTCAATTTATTTAATTAATGGATAATATAACAACCCAAGGATTTTCATGTAAATATAGTACGTAGTGCACACAACAGTGAGTATCTGTGTTTTTTTTAAATTCTATTTATTTAAAAACGATAGTTATAAAGTAGACATTAATCATAATTTTTTCACATTAGTGTTCTCAATTTTTAAAAAAGAACATTAAATGTGGAAATTAGTGAGATATTTAGAGTCTCATAGGATCAACATAAATTTTTGTGAATAGTAATTTAACTCTTGGGAATAGTAAAGCACCCTTGTGAAAAGTAATATGACCTTTATGAATAGTTAATTGGCCCAATTAATAGTAACATCATCCATGAGAATATAAATAAAATTATGAATGTATATAAATGAAATTATGATATAATTATATCATAGTACATATTAGTGAATATTTTAGAAATTAAATATTAAGTACTGGTATTAGTATGATTAATAATTTTTTAATAATTAATGAATGTATTTCAAAAAATTCATTTCCAAAACATGTATTAATAAATAAATATTTTATTTTCCTATTATTTTAGGATAATATGATAATACCTTTTTTACTTATTCAAGGTGCTATAAAATCAGTTTTAACATTAAAAACATTATGTTTTGAGTAATTGTGGATTTTAATTTAAAAATAAAAGTTTCAAATTAAAAAAAAACAATTCAGAAAATTTAGTTCCTTTTTTAACTATACACATCTAAAAATGGCTAGGGTGAATTTTTAGTTTTTTTCTCAAGTACATGAATTACTATTGAATAGTAAAATATTTTAATTTTGGGTATATATACATTATAAGTTAAATAAATTATTCATATATTCATAGAAGAGGTAATCACCATTGGATCTAAAAACATATCTATATTACTATATTTAGTTTCAATTATCAATATTATTGCTTGTGTTGGGAAAATTAATATAATAAGGAATAAAATAATGAGAAATCAGTCATCTCCTCTACTATAAAATCCAACCCAGACCCCTACATCTCTTCACTTCTATATGCCTTGAAGCTGGTAAATGTTCTTCCCAAATAATATTACCTTAATTCTGCACACATCTTGGAGATTTTTTTATTACCAAAATACAAAAACCCCTTTCCCTAAATAGATTCATAAAGAGGAGAATTTAGGAATCAAATCTTCTTCCTTTTTCATTAAATTTCATTTTAATTGATTTTATTTTCTTATACTCCCCTACCCTCATCTGTGTAAATGATCATGATAACTCCATTATCATCTATATACTGAAATTATAGCATGTTAATGGAATACCCATTATAAATCTCCATACTCTCTCGATTTTATTTTTAAAAAATATCATCACCTTAGAGGTGTTGATTTACATCCTTCATGGATAACGCACATTCATTCTTGAATTTCACCATCAAGGCTGGAAATGATTTTAATTTTGTTGTTTAAAAACTATAATATGTGTTTTGTAACCTATTTAATATTTTTGTACCTCTATACAAACATAATACTAGTTCATATGACAAAACTAGATCATTATGATCAAAAATCGCCAGAATAGTCTTAATGATTATCAATAATGTTTTATCTAATAACTCATCTTATTACCACATATGAAATTTAATTATTAACCATTTAATCTTATATATTTACATTAGTGACATATAATATCAATTCAATATAATTTCATCCATTCCAAATGAACTCCATTACTTATAAACAAGTGAATAAATCATGAAAATAAAGTAAACAAACACTCTAGAAGGATAGAATTCAATCTTATATGATAACAAAAATCTCATAAATGAACTTAAAAAAACATAAATGATTATAAAACATTCATAAAGGGTTCTAAATTAATTAATTAATATATTTAATTTTATTATTCAGGACATTATGGTCAAGTTCAGAACACATTCGAATATAGGGTAAGTGTTTTCTCATCTCAACTCCATTTTTGGGACTTATTCCTTACTCACCACAATTTCTTCTGTATGGTTTATGAATTATTCTCGTTGATGTATCATATAATTAATATCTTTATTTTACTAGTATTAAATTTAATATTTTATTATTATTAATTGTTGGTCATATGTTTCAATTGATTACAAAGTGGTAAGGGACTCTACTTGAACCCCCATTATTCCTCCGAGTTACAATTATTCTACCTTTTCTCAAATATAAATATTATTTATTTTTTTATAGTTCTTTATATTTTGTGAAAATTTTCAAAATTTATATATCCATATGATATCTTCCAACTTTTTTGGGGATATACATGTCTTTAAATGGTTTGCTTCTATATTCCTTCTGATAAACCAGCCCGATTGATGGAAATTATGGAATTATTACTTATTTCCATGTGCACTATATAATTTATTGACATCCAAAATTGTTTCCAAAACATTATAAATTTCAAAATGAAAAAATAACTTCTTGATTTCTAGTTTAATGAAAATAAAATATCCTTTTCTCTTTAGAATCTCTTTAATATTTTCTTTAAACCGCACTAAATGGATCAATATATAATGTTTCTTAAAAACAATTTTGACTGAATTTCACATAAGATGGATATCATTTATTACCAAAATAATTTAACAATGCCCTTTCATATTATTTTTTGGGATATACATGTTTAAAATTTTATTAATGTCAAATAAAAATGAATTTCCAAAAGAACTCTTATTTACAATGTAAAAAGGATTTTTCTCATATGAATTTTAATTCTATGATATTTTCTTTATTCACCAATTATTTCTTGAATGTGATTTATGTGAATCACTTTTATATATCCAATAATGAGCCTTATTATTCATATGATATTATATGTATTAATAATTATATTTTTTAATGTGTTATCGAACACTTTGGAATGATTAATGATTATTTTCCTCAATAATTTATCACTAATGTTATTATAGTATTTTCATATACTATTATGATTAAAATATTTCAAACTTGAATTGGACCCTTTTAATGAAAGATATATTTTTTTTAGACATACGAGGAATTAATTGTACTTATAATGTTTTGGGAGGGGCCTTATATAGCCCCTTTATGGATCATTAGTTGTCATGAGATGAAACAGAAATGGGTTTTTGCTGAGTTTATACACAGTTATTTTCAGAAGTATTGGTCAAGGCCTTGTTGATAGGTTTATTGTAACATCCCAAGAAAATAAAGAATATGAAATGTTTATATTTATTAATATTTGTGAATTAAATATTAATTTTACATTAAAGGGGTTTCTATGTTCGATAGCGTACCCAATACGCAACAATGGATTTATTTGAAATCATACGTTGCACACTAATAATATAATATTATTATTTTAAATGGTAGATAACTCCTAGCCATCGTATTGGCGGGAATGAAAATAACTAACTACAATATGATTATACAAGTTTGTTAAATGTATTTACATTTATACAATAAAAGTTAGAGGCTTAAAATGTGAATGAATCTAATTTTAAGCATAACTACAATAAAAGGTCGATTTACCACCTTTTAATGGAGAACCCTCCTTAAATATAGTTTTGGTCACTTTAATACATTATATATGACCAAATAAAATCCTTATTTATAATGGGGACATCAAATTTTACTTTGGGTAATTTTTTGGTATTTTTCTGATAAAGTTCATTTTTTAATGAATAGTGAAAAATATTGTATTTTAATTCAAAAGTGCCTTTTAATCTAATTTATTTATATGGTTAGATTATCTTTTCAGTTGGTTTTAAATTGAAATTGAAATATATTTTTACCATTCAATCCAATTTTGTTCAATGGAATTAATTTCACTTTGAAATTGGACATAAACAAGTATCAATCTTTTGATAGTTATTATTTCATAAAAACATGCTATTAGATTTAACAACAAGAATTAATTTTTAAAATAATTAATTCCACATCTATGTTTTGAATTTTTAAAAATAGACATCAATTTCGAATTCAGAATATCAAATAATTCTTAGGCTTAATTTTTGGTATTTTTCTGAAAAACTTCAATTTTTGATGAATAGTGACACCACTTAGTGGTAGTTAAAAAACCGACTTTTTCATTTAAATGAAATTTTACCACTTCTATAAATTGAATTTCAAAAATCCAACATACATGGTTGTTATCAAGAAGTAAAATTTGGTTCATTAAGATGAAAATATTTTTTGGTGAATAGTAATTTTTGACTTTTATTTACCGCAGTTAAAGGTAAATAAGGTAATTCAAGGTTAAAAGAATATTATAATAATTCAAAATTACTTTAAAACTTTTCCAACCCTTATTGGTTGAGTCATTAACGACCATGATCATATTTGGGTCGATTTTGGGACCCCTTTGAGCCACTTGGGAATGATAATGACAATTTAGACTAATTAATTTAATGTAAAGGCAAAATAGACATAAAAATATTTTAGTAATTAATTTTTATATTGTGTTATATAAAGAATATTTTTGACTATAAATATTAACTAGAAAGAGTAAAAGATTTCCTACATCATGGTAGTTTTTTTTATAATATTTAGACAAAAACAATTTAATTATTTATGACATAATAATGATGCAATGTTTACCTCATTAAAAAATGATTTAAATAAATAAGATTATAATGCTTAAAATATTATCCAAAACATGTAAAATTCTTATTGGATGATTTTATTTCGACCATGAGTCTTCTTATCTTTGACTATAATGATTTTTGGACCATTATAAATCGAATATCATTATATTATAAAATAATATTTTCACACTTTCCTAAAGAGCCCCTCCTCTCCCTTATAAAAGGAGACCTCTTATAACCAATTCCTCACACCTCTAAAGACATTTTTCTAGTCCAAAATCTGTGCAATTATAGTCCCTACATCCATCACCTCCTCCTAGAAGCCATACATTATCCATAAGGAACTTCAAGAAGTCCTTTGGTTCAAACCAAAGGGAGTTAACCAAATTAAAGGTAACCGTTTCTCATAAATTGTTTTCTTTTATTTGACTTCTCCAACCCCTAAAATCTTTTTATTTACTTTATTTTGTAAAAAAACCAGTATAATAAATATACTAGGATGTTTTTATTTTAAGTATTCGAGCTACAATTACACACACCTCCATCTAATGGATGATTAACATAATGTTTCTATGGATGGAAAACTAAAGCCTCACGAAACGATGATTGTTCGATTATATCTTACTGCCTATAGTGGTGGACATTATGATGGAAATGTATTTATATATGATATATATTATGTTTATGATTTCATTATTCTTCTGTAACACCCAATTATATGAAGCCTTTATGGTTTCCATAGTGGGTAAATACGATAATCTCATTAGAGGAAGTGCGGACTACCGCCCCCTCAAAGTGATGTGATTCGTTAATGCCTTATGTGGGATGTATAAAGGATATAGTAAATGATATTATATATGATATAATTCTGGAATTATAATTCTACTATTTATAATTATGTTTCAATTCCATTAAATATGAAATAGAAATGGAAGTAGAGTTTATGTGTACGTACGGCTTACCGTCTCCATGGACGGTACATTTCACTTCTTACCTACAAATGTGATGTAAAATTATAAATACTTGTATAATCTGGATATATATGATATATATGATATCCAAATAATGAATATAATTATGGATATAATTTACCTTTGACCACATGAACAACATGTAATTATAAGAAGCCCATTTTTTACTCTAGTACCAAATATGGACAAAATGGACGTTATTAACTTAAATGATTAAATAATGTTTATAACATGGTAATAGGTGATATAAAAGGAATAATAATCTTTGAAAAGGTTCTTAAGCAAGTATAAATTAAATTTAGTTTATTATTCAAGAGATTAAATAATGACTGAGTCAAGTTAGACACGAGGTAAGGGATCTGACCTCTCTCTTTCTTTTCAAGTACTCTCTTTTATGTCATTTCTTTTATGTTACATGTTCATATGTTGGAGGATGTTATTTTATATTCAAAATAATGTAATTTTTATTTTCATATGGTGAAATAACCCCTATTACTCTCATCAATTAATTTTAAGAAATTTTAAGGGGCGCCGTTAGGCTGCCGAATTTCTGTAAGGGATTTTCTTATCTCACTTTAGTTCCATGAGATTTCCATTGTTCGCCACTTATTTATTGAATGTGTTGTATTGTGTACTGCCTTTTGATATATATTATAATTATTATCATTATATTCATGGTATTCTATGATTCATTTTGTGGTTATTAACTTTGGGTCATAGGACTCTATTGATTTCAACGTGGTAATGGGTTTTCATCTCACTTTTTATCCCAATGAGATTCATGCTATATTTGTCACTACTTCCTTTTGTATAGTGTATGTAATGACTATTATTGTGTTATTTGTGTAAGATAATTTAATTTATGGGTATTTAAATATTCATTGTATGATCTTTCTTTCATGTGGCATATGTTTTGTAAGTTCCCAAATCGGTAAGGGAACCTTTCACCCTCCTCTTTTTAAAAGACTTCTTTTTCTTATGTCTTTTAATTTACATATTATTATGTTCGGATATATTATTATATATCCTTATTGATGTCAAATTTATTTCCAAGTGATGACATACCCTTTTTATCTCATCAACTCATTTTCCAAATTTTAAAGAGACTCCGTTAGGCTGCCGAATTTTTACAGGGGAACTTCTTAACCCAATTTTGATTATTTGGGTTCAACTTGTACTCATTGAATATGTAATCAAATGAATATGTGTAAATGACCTCTGATTTTTTTACAATTAATATCCACTTATATTGGGTGTATTTATATTTGTCACACATAATTATGTGATCGATTTATCCTTAATTTAAGGATACCATCTTTATAAGGGATTTCATCTCAATTTCCATTTCCATTGAGACTTCATTTTTGTTATGCACAAAATCCACTATTATAGGGTGTATATACAGTACTTTGACAAATTATATCATGAATCCCTTTATTCTAATGATATTATAAATTTCTGATTAAATGTTATTCCACAATTACTTATATTAAAGAGTCTCTCATTTTTTTAAAAACACTTTAACAAAAATATCTTTTTTAATTGTTTTAAAGATTTATCATTCTAAATAATTATATTTAATGTCCATGTTTTAAAAAATGGTTTTGAGTGTTTATTTATATGGAAATTAATGTTATAAAATTATAATTCCAATAAAATATTCAATGTGGTATGGGACACTTTGATTCAAAAATATATTTTTAAATGGTTTATGAAAATGGATTGATTATTTCAATATCTTGAAATTACTTCTTGTGATTGAAAAATAAATATTATTAAAGAAATGTTTACATTTGCAATTTTTTATGTTTTAAGATGGTACTTGGACATTTTGTGGGTGGTTATGTGATAAACCATATGACGGGTGGTGCCGTGAATACCGGGATGGGTGGTTACATTATAACCTCTAATAGGTATGGAAGTCGGCCGTATGGCTATTACATTTAGTGATATGTGTGGAAGTCGACCGTATGGTTATTCCATTTAAGTATGTTTATGTCCCAAGTTACCTTTATAAGTCATGTGTTCTTTATATGGTTTTTATGGTAATCAATTGGTTACAAAAGGGTAAGTAATGATCTTTTATTCAGTGAAGAGTATTTTCTACTTCATGAAGGCGAAAAGTATTACCTATGTTAAAGTATTTAGGGTTTACTTATTGTTTTGAAAAACTAACATTTTTCCTTCTTTGTATATCCCTTATTGATCTTTTTATGCTCATCCCAAGTTTTTTTTAAAATTTTTTTCACAGGACATAATTTGGAATAATGTCAAGGATGGGATCAAGGAAAAGTCATGCTGTCTAAAATATGGAAATATACATGTTTCTTTTTAAGAGTTTTTTATGAAAAAAATGGATACTGAGTAGTAGTGTATACTTGTAATATTCAAGTTTTTATGTAACAGTTTTTCCCTAATTCTCTAAAACTCTAAACTTGAAAAGATCCCTAATATGAATTATTCATTTAATTCAATAATATGTAATGTATAAGGCTGTGTCCTTATATTTATGATGTCCAATCAATACATTCAATTATTACGAAACTCATATTTCTAATCCATGTGATTATTATTCTAAAAGAATATCCATGGTTATGTTTTATTATAGAAATATTTATTTATATTTTATTATATCCATATTATTCTAATGATTAGGTTTTAATGGAATGTGTTTTTAATTTATTAACAATTAATTATTATTTATGATTTCACTGTACTACATACCCTTACTAAGTATCTAAGATCACTCTTTAAATATTTTTCCTTTCTCCATGGTATGGCATACTAAACATTCAATAAGCCTTCAAGGATTTAGTTTATTTATTTTTATATTATATCATGTCTTATTTCTTTTTTACAATATATTATGGGTATCAAGAATGTAATCTACTCTTCCTATATTTCTAAATTGATAAGTTCTTCTATATTTTATTCCTTATAATATTTTCTATAAAATAAAATAACGCACTAGCTCTAGGATTCTACAGTCATGGTGTTACAATAATTAAAAAATGTAATGAAAAATAAATCGATGTTAGGATCATTGATATAGTAGGTCGTATGTTCGCATGATTAATATTCTCATTTTTCAATGATCGTTATTGAAAGAATATATGTAACACCATAAATTTCCAGAATTATCATTATATCATAAAGTACATATTATTTAATTATATAAATGAATATTTATATATATACTTAATTCATAGGATGAAAATGGAATCACATAATTTCGAGGTGGCAGTAGTCCATTTGTCCATGATCGACATTTTCACATTTGAGTGTGTTAATGGATAATAATAAAAATCATATATATATATATATATATTACATTTTTGGAATTATAATTATGAAATTAATATCATATGGAGGTTTTTTGTTTCATATATGTTTAATTTATTCCATCCTTTATATGTTTCATGTATAGTGTTAATGAATCATATCGCTTTGATGGGGCAGTAACCAACACTTCCTTAAACGATCCTATCATGTTTACTTAAATGGAATGTGTTAATGGTATGTGTAATTAAAGGATTAAATAAGTATAAATAAATAATAAATATCAAATATAATATATATATATATTCCGTCATAGTGGCCACCATGAGAGGTGGTAAAGGAAAAATCAACAATCATTGTTTCTTGAGGCAGTAGTTCACCCTACCTAGAAACAATATGTTTGTTACTCGTAAGATGGATGTTTGTGTATGTGTATATTGAAACAGTTAAATAAAAACAATTATAGTATATTGAAGATACTAATATTATTTTATTATGATTTATTATGAATATATGAGTTAGAATAGAATGGAAATAAAATTAATGAGGTTATGGAAAAAAGTTGTCTCCTAATCAGGTAACTAATTTTAGTTTGTACCAAAAGGAATCTATGGAAATATTTCTTCCCAAATGTAGGAATCAATTTATATTGGAGATAATTTGTCCATTTATAGGTTATGTTCATGTAAAACCCAACTAGTTTCATATATATGTAGAATGGGGAGGGGTAGTCACATTTAATATGGATGGAAAATGACTCACAATGAATTTTTGGAAAACATTAGTTGTAAAGATGTTCTTACATAAAAAAGATCATAAAAACTAAAAATAACTCAATAATGTATGGTTAATGATATAATTAAGTCAGGTAAAAGGGTGTTGGTCATGTTTCATGGTGATGTTTTGTATTATTTAATAGTTTAGTCCTTTATTAAGCCTAATTTTGAATTAATAATTTTAAATAATTTTAATAATGTTCATTGATATTTTTAGTACAAAACAAAGATGATATTATTAGAAATTAGAAATTATTCTTATTAAAAATATGTAATTCATGGTCTCAAATTAAAATCACAAAAGTGGTATAAATTAATTTAAATTTAATCATGTAGATGGGATTATAATTTGGGGTTTTTAAATAAAAATATCCAAAAGTTAGTTATGTTTTTACAGTAAATTCCAAAGTTAAATTTATTGAAATTAAATAATTGTATTAATTGTGAAGAATAATATCTAATTAAAATTTAAAAACAACTACAGTAGTTATTTAACATTATAAATAAAATATAACAAAACTCTGTTTTGAACTAATAATTTGAATTTGTAACTATTCGTTAAAAATTGAAATATTTAAGAAAAATATATAAAATCCACACTTACATAATTAATATGTTTCTATTTTAAATATAAATTTTATTTTTTTATATTAAATCAACTAATGTGTAAAAATTTGAATTTTAAATAGGTTTTCTACAAAAAGGTAGTAAAATTGCCTTTATAGAAATATTTGTTTTCATATGTAAAGTGTTATATGTTCTTATGTTATGTATATCAAACATAATAGATTAATATACTAAATATTGTATTTCATATATACCATATAATGTTCCTTAAAATCATTCACTATTGGTAATTAATTATTTTTATTAAAACAATACTCCTTTGTAAGCATATATATTATAATATTTCTTTTTTATATCCAATTGGATCCTATTTTCAAGTGTAATTAATTGGAAAACAATGAATTAATTATATATATATATATAAACAGTAAATTTTTATATATTAGATAATATTAGTTACAACTTCTAACATATTGACTATGTAATATCAAATTATATTAAATAATTATATTTTAATAATACATTGTTATTTTGTTAAAGGTTTTTATTTAATGCAAAATAATATATTAGGGAAGGATGATGTTTAGTATAACGGAAGTTAAATTATTGATTTGTGAATTGAAATATATAGAATATATATTAAATATTAAATATTTTATATTGTATCTGGATATTATATTACCTTTCATGCTTTTTGTCACGTGTTATACACATTATCAAATAAATGTTTGTTAATTAGTTTTTTATGGTTTCATAATCTACAATCCTTATATAAATTGTGTCCTTGAAATTTAATAAAAAACAAGGTGACAGATTTTTTGATACACCATATTCTTGGAATACAACATCATGATAAGGGTTCAAAAAACATCCCCTATAAAAAAGTGTAAGGTGTGTTCAGGGACACATGGAAAACTATATAACCAGGTCTCTATGTAGGATAAAATTATTGAAAAGTAGATATAGTTACTATTAGAAAAATCCTAAATATTTTTAGGGACTGATTTAGGTCATCAATCACAAATAGTATAAGTATTTATAGAATTTTGAGTGCCTCAAATCCATAAATATTTATTGATTTGTAATACAATCATTTCAACCGAAATTATGGTGTTTGGAAAAAATTTAGTAATTCATTTTCCAAATGTTGTGTAAATCTTTTACTAAACAAGTATATAAATAAATATTAATAATTTATAGGAATAAATATCATATGAACAATACTACATTTTTTCTATGCTTTAGTGAAATTATAATGATTTTCATTAGTCCAAAAAATCAATTACAATAAATGTATTTTTCTTATTCCTAAAGAACTAAAACAAACATTAAAAGGTTCATCATGAATATAAAATAGTGGAATATTTATATTTTTTATTTAAATGTCATAAAAAACCAATAAGGTTTATATATTAACCATGAATTCTCAAAAGTTACACTTCTTCTTCATGATTATCATTTATTCATCATATTTTTTAACTAAAAACAACAAAAAGATAACCAATATATTTCATAGGACTGGGATTTTCATAAAACCATTCATATCATTCGGTAATGGGTTCATGACCGAAATCCTTGATATATTTGATTGGTCATAACCCAAAATACTATTTGACCTTTTATAAAACCATATTAATATAATTTCCAAAATAACCTTGAAGTTCATCCTTGAAATTTGGATAATCACTAAATAGCTTTTTAACTATGGTTTTGAATACAACATCAATACAAAAATACATCATATGATTTATTTTATCATAGTGACTTCCAGGGTTTAATGTTTATCCACTATATCATCTCTAGGATTTTTAAATCAACTCATTTTATTTTATCTAAAATACCCTAGTTTAAAACATGTTTACATATTAGGTTTCTAAATCCTTCATAATGTTTTGTATAGAAAATATGAATTTTCCTAATCATATCCCAATAGAGTGTCAAAGTTGTTTCACATTAAGGCTCAATTTTTTGTACTAGGTTTCCCAGATTCAGTCTAGGAACAACATTTTAGAGTTTATACTCTATGGTTCATATTTTCAAAAACCATGTCCACTTGTAGTATCTAGACAAGGATGTATTTCAAATAAGATCTAAACAATCTTTACTCTAAAAAATTTATTTCATATTTTTCTACAATTTTCCAAAAATTATACCTTAGGCGTATCTTCTCTAATGTATACTTTCCCAAATCTAGTTACAAAGGCTTCTTCAGAACATCATTTGATACAAACAGTAATGACCCTACCAAAAATATCCTAGAGACAATTTATACTTATAAATATATTTTCATGATTACAATAACTCAAGCCCTAAAGGACCAATCATTTTAGTAGTATTGATAATTTAGATACATAATTGAGTATTATATTACAATATATTATACTAACTACATAAAAATTTTGTTTTTTCCAAAGAAATAACTTCATGGATAACTCATATCCATCAAGTAAATCCAAATATAACTTTCATAGTATTCTTCTGGGATTATAAGCGAAAAGAAACATAATAAGGGGAATCTCAAAAAATCAATAAAGGAAAAGAATTGTAAAATCAATAATGTATCAATGATAATAGTAAATATCGAAATGTAAATAACTGAATAGACATGCCATGTAGTAAAAAAAAACTTAATGAAAGGGCATAAACTATATGTAAAGGTAATAACTAGAACCACATTTCATTTAAATATCTATATGAAAAAATAATATGGAATGGTTGGAACTAAAAAAACTTTCGTCAAAAAAATTAAAATAAAATGTATCCATATATATGTCGATTAAAAATGTCATTGATGAATAATAACATAAACTGAATGTTGGGAAAAATTTATTAATTGAAGTCATGTTTGTGGAACAAGAAAATAGATAGTATCTGCACATTTCAGATGTTGGATTGAACTATTCTAATTTTCAAAAATAATTTTTCCTAAGATAAACTGTTGATTCATCGAGGAGTTATATAATGTCTAGTCACAAATTATCATTACATGTACAAATAATTCCTCAAATCTAATAATACAAATAAATAATCTTCTTTATCAAATACTGGTATTGGAAAATTAATATCAAATAGTAAATATTTCCCCAAATAATCAAATAAAAATAAAATTAGACAGCGTATGTAATATGGTATATCGTTTTGGCCATATTACTATTCATGATAAATTAAATGGATAATTAAAGTGATATTCAATGTAAAATGATCATAGAATTTTTAATTTTTAAAAGAGAATAAAAAGAATAATGTAATTTAATGAGAATATCATCCTTATAAATTGGATTCACAATCCATATATAGGAATATTAGGGAGGATATTAATACAACATTACCCATCTGAAGTAAAATAATAGGTCATATTTTTTGATCCACATCAAAACTTCTAAAAGTTATTTTAAAAATGTACATTAGGAAAATATCAATTTTTTTAAAACACTATCAAAACATTTTCATTGAAAATCAATGTTGAAAAATGTTTCTTTTATAAGTAACATTTTTATCATGCAGAGGATACTTCAATGAAATTACGGTGGGTGAATCCATACAAGATTTATAGGGTGAAAAGAATATTCGTTTTTCATAAGAGATGTCAGAAAAAATGACTTGATCAGAAAGTGACAAGGATATTTCTTTGAAAAAATTGGGAAATGATTCAAAGGTAAAAAAAGTATTTATGAAATAATTTTAAAAACATTTTTGAATTTTTTTAATAAAACCATGTTTTTATAAAAATCAAGTTCTCTGAGTAAAGATGAATAATGAAGTTGGGTTTTGTAAAACACTTTTTCTAAAACGTTATGAGTAACAAATAGTATAAAATGGTAAAAATACCTGAAATTGGTCTTGAATAACTAATGGAGTTAAAATTAAAGGTTTTATTGAACAATTTTAATATAATTTCATTTAATGTAAATATCGTTGACATATAATTAATGTTATTGTACATGAAGATAATATTTAAACATTCCAAAGTGTCACATACGACATTGAAACATTTTAAATCATAATCCTTACTAAGGAATAAAATTTAATGAATGTTATAATATCACGAGTATATGTATATTCATGATATATAATGAAAAATGGTAGTTTATACACCATATAAAATAGTCTAGGTTGATAACATAAAAAACTCTCAATTGACTATAAATTGAGATTAAATCTATTATATTGGGTTTCATTTTGGGTGAACATCCATTAACATCACCTATAATAAACATATGTTAATAATATAATAATTTGAGAACCATTATCATGTTTTTCATTAATTTTATTTGACTATTTACTATGTTTTATACCACTACTTAAAATATTATGTTTGCATCATGTATTTGGTCTAAATTTAGTTTATGTGTCATAGATAGCATTTTTTTGTCAACTAAGTTAAAATAAGACATTATGTAACATATTTATAATAATATTCATTACTTAATAAACATTTTTATACATTAATTATACTTTAAAAACAATAATTAAATATGTTATAAAAAATGAATCAATGTTGCGATCAAGGAAATTGAAGCTTGAGCCTACGCATGAGTAACATTATAATTTTTCAAAGTTCTTTTTGGAAAGAAGGTATGTTACAACATATATTTCCAAAGTGCTCATTATTATTTAAATTAAATTTTATTTAATTACATCTAAATTTATATTTAATTATTTTGTGGAAAAAGGAATCACATCTGGTCTAGAAGATGGTAGTACACACATCTATGACTAATATTTGCACTTTATAGTGTTAGAAAGGATAATAATGAAAATGATATATATATATATATAATTTCAAGAAAGATAATTATTTCATTAATATCATATAGAGTTTTTTGATGTCACATTATTTTAATTTATACAATCCATTATAAGTTCCATTCATATCGTGAATGAATTACATCATTTGGAGGGGCGATAGTCCACACATTCTTAAAAGTTTGTTTCATGTTAACATAAAATGGATAATATTATTGTTATGTGTTATAAAATGATTAAATATTTATAATGAAATAATAAATATCATATATAACATTTATAAACACAAATTCCATCATAATTTCTTCCATCATATGTGGTAATGGAAGAATAAACAATATTTGTTTTTTGATGTTGTAGTTCACCGTACACAGTAATAGTATGTTTGCTTCAACTTAGATGGAGGTGTATGTATGTGTAGGTTAAACCATTTAAATAAAAAAATCCTAGTATAATATGGATATTGGAGATCTTATATAATAATATAATGATAAGAGATGATGGAGTGGTGAATGGAAGTAAAACTAAATTCGTTAGATTAAAATGTTACATCATAATCAGGTATCTACTTTTGGTTTGTACAAAAATGCATCCTCAGATACAGGATGACAATGTGGGTTTTTAATGTAAAAAATGAAATTTTTTTATGTTTTAATAGTCAATTTCAATGTGGAATTGATTCTAAGGACATAAATTTTATTAACAGATTAAAAAATTACCTAAATATAACTTATAACCAAATTAAAATTAAAATTTAAAATTATAAATAATATAGAATAATAATTTTTTTTGAACTACGATTCAGTATTTTTATCAATTCATAAAAAAATGAAATTTTACAAAAGAATCAAAATTCATCCCCAATATAATTCTTCATCTTCATAATATAAATTATGTTTATTTTGTCATACGAAATAAAAAAAATTCCTAATTCATATTTAAAATGGGTTCTCCATTAAATGGTGGTAAAAATTCCTTAAAAAAAATATATGTTTTTATGTGTAATGTAGGGTTTGTTCTTATATTATTCTTATAAAACATAATAGATCAATATAAAAAATATTACATTTAATACATAACAAATATATTTCTTCGAAATAATGAAAAAATTGTAATTGTTTATTTTTATTTGGTGAAATCTCCTCTAGGAGAATAAATATAATAATATTTCTTATTATATCAAATTGGTTCTTATTTTAATTTTTAAATATTTCGACACCAATGAATTAAATTTATATTTATATTAACCATAAATTTTTTTAATTTATTAACATATATTCATAAACTCTACCATAAATTCCACGTGATATCATGTTATATTAAATAATAATATTTTAATAATGAATTGTTTTTTGGTTGTCGGTCATTGTTGCGTATAATTCATGCTATTGAGTAAAGTCACTCTTCCATGTAACTCGAGCTATCATGGTGCTGAATGCATTGAATTATATATAATATATTCTAAATATTAAATATATTATAATGTATTAGAAAATAATATTACCTTAAATTCTTAGTGTTAGTTGTCAAACACACTTTCAAATACAGGGTTCTGACATTAGATACTCGGGGTATCACACCTTTTTTAGTTTGAAAGACTCCTCAATAGACATGGTCTTTGAATGGATAAAAATAATCAATAAATATGTATCCTAGAAAATGATCCATTAGGAAACTTTTTTAGAGATACATTGGATAAAATTATCACATACATTATTTTACATCACAAAAATGAATTTGTTATATACATGTAAAGATAATACACCATATGAGATTTTGAATGGGATAAATAAAACTATAAAATAAAATACAATCCTCAAAAGTAAATTATTTATTCTAAATAAAGAGGTGAAACATAATTGTGAATGTTTTAAGGGTTAATTATTATTTCCTTTAAATTATTCCAAAATTACGGAATAAAATGATATAATAAATGGTGTTGGAAAATGAATTAATTAAAATATTTAATAGTTTTTTTAATGTAGAATATTTTATAAAACAAGGAGAAAACATTGATTCATAATAGTGATAAAATTTTCAAATAATGTTTTAATAATGTGAATTTCCTTGGGAGAGAATATCGGGACACAAAAGTCATAAAAATAAATATTATTGATTAATAAAACAGAGATATTTTAGTAGAATAAATAATTAAAAAATGTAAGTATGAAATAAATGAAGGAAATATTATTGGTAACCAAATATTGATTGTGAAAATAAAGAGGAATAATTATATATAATAAACTTATCTTCTATTCATGTTGAGAATGAGTTTTGATAATTCCACCAAAGATAAATATTTTATCAAAACATTATGTGATGAAAATCACTAAATATATAGTAATAAAATATGGGAAATTATTACCTAGATTAAATACAATAATGTCTTCAGATATTGGTGGATTTATATGAATCCACATAATAAATGCATAAAATTGATAATGAGAAGAAAAAAAAATCTAGTTTGATATTAATGTTCATAAATTTAGAGAATTAATGATTCTGAGATATATAGAAGTGTTTCATGATTGGAAATGCTTTTAATTTTCATGGTATTGTATGTGAAAATAAGATCCATCGTATACCAAATGGATGAAAAATTAGAAATTTATAATCTTTCACTATAAGAGGAATTATATATTATTAAAATAAATGGATATCATGAGGATTAAGATGAAGGAAAAGTGATCTAATTATAAAATGCAAATGTATGGAGAAAACATATTTTTAAGGGCATAGAATTCTATTACTAATATGTTCTTGACAAATCATAGATTCTAAAAGGTAAAGATTGTCACATCCAATCCATCTTGAATGATAATTTGCAATAAATCTTAGTAATTATTTATAGGGATGACATAATTTTTCGATGATTGGTTAATGCACATGGAAATATTCATTTTAGAATATATGGGGGTTAATTCAATATTTCCACTGTTGGTGTGTTATCATTATACATTTGTATCGATGTTACTCGTGGAAGGGTTTTTCCATTTATATCCTTGTTATGATATAATAAATAAATACTCAAGATATTTATAATGAATGTTACATTTTAAAAGAAAACAATGATGGATAATTGAATGGAAATTTTAATAGATTATTGTGGAAAATGGTTCAGTATAATGTATAAGGGACATATTTTTTACTGGCCTCTTATACATAATATCCAAAAGAATAGTGTTATTTTTCATTACATTCTAAACCGCACAATCTAAAATCATTCCCAAAGAATGAAACATGTTTGAGATGTTATAAATATCCCATTAAATCAGTAATTCAATATACATTAGGTTTTTCTATCACAAAAACTAACAAATAGAGTTATTTGATAAAAATGATGTACATAAACAAGGTTCAAGGGATTATAATTATTCGACATTGCGTGGTGCATTCTATCATGGAGGATGGTTCATTTCATGGATGTGTATGAATTGAGAACTAATTTCTTTTTGAACAATGGGTTATAAATAAATATTTACTACTCAAGAATGTAATTAGTTGTCACAGAAGAAACAATATATTTATGATATTAGAGTTGAAGTGAAATATCATGTTGTAATCATGTTTGTTAACTCCTATTCAATCATTCATATAAAAATAATCATTCATAATTTATTAACAGAGAATAGAGATAAAATACAATTTTATCTTGTAGAAGGTTGGGAAGGGTCGAGTTATATTTTTGTATATTGGAACAGAAAATCATTTTTTTTATAATATGAAAAATTACTACATAATTATGTTTTTAATGGAATATATTTTCTCATTGAGAATAACTTTCCAGTAAATATTAGATGGTTTTGATAGAGAAATCCAACTCCCCAGAGCGATTCATGATTTTTAGAAAGGTATTGTACTTCACTTTAGTGAAATGGATGTATTTTTAACTCTATTTTTTAAAGATATATAGATGAGATCAACGGGTTCATTGAAAAATGGGGGGAAACAATATATTAACTATATGGTAGAATCTTTATACTCGAGTGCAGTTGACCATGTTTTTAAATGAATTAGGTCTTGATTTTCAATTCTTATTGATTATATGGAATCAATGAAATCCTATTTCCATAAAGAGGGTGATAGTTTTATAATGTCATATTGATACGATGATTTATTATAGACGATATGATGACTATAAATTCCAAATAAAAACCTTCATGATGATATTTTAATTCTAATATTATTTATCAATATCTTATAAAATCATATGGGAGTAGATATGATATTAATAGAATCATTTAAGCTCTATTTAATGTGCAAATGATAAGAAATTAGTTTTGTTAATTTATAGTTATATATGATGTTTTAAAATATATTTGTTATAAATATTTTTTGAGAAAAAAATAAATCCAAAATGGGATGATTTTTTGTAAAAATGCCCATAGAATTTTTTTATGTTCTATTTGTTCATAAGGTTGTTTTCTAGACATTCGTGGAAGCTTTTGAAGTTACGAGGAATTAACATATTTGAGGATAAAGGCATTGTGGAAATGTTTTGGATAATTTTTTTGAAGGACATATTTGAGAATATTTTGGTGTTTATTGACTAAGTCCCCTTATAAAAAATGTTATTCTATAAAACCATACTCTTAATTTTAGTTCTATAATGTAATAAATTTAATACATACATTGATACCATTTGTAAAATAAAAAAAATACCATCCATAACTAAAAATTCAATAACGATTGTTGGATATATTACAAAACATAGATCATTATTGGTTTATATCATTATATAATTGAGATACATCACACACTAATAACTCCTTTACCTTTTGAAACTAATGGACATTTTATTTTCACTATGAATAAGAAACTATATATACATGATATATCAACCATATGTACAATTAATTATTCCATACATGTTGTCCTACAAAACATGTCATGTGTAGTAGTTTTTTTCATAATTTAAGGAATAAAAACTAAATAAAGGGGTGAAGAAAAATGATACATAATAGAAACATATATCTGAGAAAATACAGAAACAAATTTGGATTTTTTTTCATGAATAGGTAAATAAGAAAAAGATATAATCATTATAGAACTTGGAGAATTAAATATCCATGAAAGTAAATGAAATCATTTATATAAAGAATAATAATCTCATACTAATGGAATGTATACTGTCAATCATAAAAAACTAGTTGTCAAGGCCCTATTAGAAGACAATATCCTATTATGGTAATATTCATGTACAAGAACCAACTTTTTTTATCTCATTATACCTATTGATCCATCAGGGGTCTATATAATTCAATTCCCCACTGATCACATGTTTAAGTCTAGTACATACACCATAATAGTAAACAAGAAATTTCATAACATTCTATAAGAAACCAATTAATGATTATAACATTTCAACTTATATAATATATTATAAGGTATTTTAATACATAAACATCAGATGATATCTTTAAAGAATCATAATGAATGAAAATACAATTATAGATGTCAATAAAATGGACAACATGATAATAACCCATAATGTGATAAAACGAGGGTGATAAACCTATATATAGTGAACATAAAAATAATCAACCATATATGAATAATGATATATGGGACCTCCATATATTTTATCATTTAAATTAATAAATATTCTTTATTAATGAAAATATTCCAATATTATTTTTTAAAATGAGATTCTCACACCATATAGGGTAATAAGAATTTAGTATAGTCAATGTTTGAATAATATTATAATAATTCATCTTGAGAATGGAAAATTAGAGTCATAAAAAAATATATCCCTGGTTTAAAAATTGTAACATGGAACGGTGTTGAAATAAATGAATATATCATAGGTAAAATAATTATTCAAATTACATTTTAAAAAACTCACATTGTAAGAATAGTTAAAAAAAATTCATTTGTATCTAAATTTTTTTACTAAATAAGAGCACAAAATAACATGGAATAAAATATAAGGGAGACATAACCTATTAATGAAAAAACATAGTTCATGATGATACATTATAACACAAATGAAGGATGTTTGAGTTTTCAAAATCCCGTATTGGAAACAATATCCATTCTGAAAGAATAAAATTGAAAAGAGGTTTATGTTTAAAAAATGTAAACCATGAGAGATTACCATATTTTAATAAATAGACTTATTATAAAAACAATTTACATGATTCGATATGGAATATAAATAAAAGGAAATCATTATACCCATTGGTTAACAACTAGCACCGAGACATCGAGCAACAACCTGATTGAATAATTTCACTTAACATAATAAAAGATACTTGGAATATGTACAACTTGGAAGGAAACAAGAATAAATATATTCCATATACAAGTAATTATAGTTAATTCTATATAACCTCAAAGTGTCGATATTGAATCATAATGGAACATGATCCAAAATAACTAAAAAGGTTAACTAAAATGAGAAATCGCTATATCATGTGACATTTGGATAATCTTCCACCATCCCAATAATAATTACCCATATCTAGATAATATAATAATCATCTTCTAAGTAACTATCCTTTTTTGTTATACATCAAAAGTAAATACATAGTCTACAAATTCCTAACGTAATGTTAATGGATTGATATATATAGGATCGATAGGATCCCACCCAATTATTCCATATCATATCTCTATAAAAAAATACCAATATGATCAATTTATAGAAATTATGGAATGATAAACAGTAAAAACTTTTTTATTTTGAAATAACGGTAAATAGTTCTATTTTTACATAGTTCTAAAACAAATCAATGTAAAATAGTTTCAAATAATAAATCAAATTAACAATTTATATTATTGTCCAACAAAGTATAATAAATTAGAAAATTAACATGAAAATGCACAATGGTATGAATCCTTATAATTGAATGGTTTTGGCTATTTTATTGACTCATACTATAATATAGGAATATTAATTGTTATCACTCAAGTGTTTTGGATAGTTCTCTTTGGGAACAATGAAGAACCTCATGAATGAACTCTAAATAATGTCAACATCATGTTACCTATATGTCTTGAATTGGGAATAGATAAAAAACCATATGAATGAACCCCACAATGTGAATGAATAACAAGACCAAACACTAAACCCTCCACCTAGGTTCTGAAGACTCTCATCATTTTTATACTTCAGTATGATCAAAATGGACTTCACCTAAAAAAATAATTTTGAAAAAACTTTTTTTAATAAAAATATAATTTGAAAACCCATTTAACAATTTATTTAATAATTATTTTATGAATATAGTTCTTTTTCTAAAATCAGGGGGGAAATCGTAATTTCTAAAGTACATATTTAATCACACAAATCTACCATTTCATGATCAAGATAATTATTTTTTAAAAAAATTTCTAAAATCAATGAAAATTATTCATTAATGTCAATAGGCTATTGAAAGAACAACATAACTCAATCTTGGGGTACAAACAGTCTATGATTGGATCTACAAAAACTAGAAGGAAAGGTATAAAAACAATTAATAGTGGCCTTATAAACTATTCCACCAACATAAAATAAAATTCAATTATTTAATTGGTTTATAGGGTTTTAATGCAACATATACCATTAGAGACTCAAGTTCCACACCAATACCAACCTCCAAAAGATAACCAAACAACTGATATAGAAAGAATAAAAGGATTTGAATTATTAAAAAATATATAGATCATAGAAATAAATCCCAAGATCCTAATCATACAAATATTAATGTGATGATTAGGATTCAACTTACAATGAGAATACAAACCAACAAAATGGTGATCGAAGAACCATATGGAGGAGCCTAGATGAACTATAATCACCAAATAGAATCTATAGGAAAAATTGGGTTTGAGGTGGATAATATGAATATGAATGAGAAGTAAAATAACAATGAAATAGAGGAAATACCCTAGGTAAAAATAGATCACATCATTTTCTATCAATTAACAATATCAATAACATGATTTACATGTATGTTGAAAAAGGCATTTCCATTATTTTTAAAACCCATAAGACACGTTAATGAAATGAAAGTAGTTAAATATGTGAGTAAAATTAATGTAATGATCTCAATTCATGGATTCTACCTGAAAATAGATTCACATCTACAATCATCTCATCATGGAGAGAATTTTTCTGTGCAACTACCACATAGACCATATTCCTTTAGAAAACTCAGAGATGAACTCCAACACCCTATAAACAAGAAGTCTAAAGTATTAATAATTAAAAATATAACATACCTTAAATAGTATATTAACATTATAACCCAACTGTTATAAATTCCATCCACGATAATTAATATAGATTAAGGGTACTCAAGAAAGAGGTTAGACAACTACTCCCTCATCGAAGATTCATGGTCAAATATCTTTTAAGAATCTGATTAATGATTCCATAACACATTAACTAATGGAATAGAATTAATAATAAAAACTTTTATCATAGTGTTAATAAACTCCAAAATTTCCTCCCCAATGGAGAAATCTTGCTATAACTCAATATCTATCCCACTAAGATCATTGAAAGGATCATGATGTTACATCATGAGCTACGATATGAGAAAAACAACATTAATACATTTATATAGATCTGGTAATTATAAATAATACAATACCTAAAAAATCAATCTATTTATCTGAAATATTTTTACATATCTCAGAGATAACTTCCCTTATTTCCCAGGATGAATATGACCCATCGAATGAGAAACATTCATGAAACTCAGTCACCAATATAAAATTCTAAAGGACAATGTTGATGATCCTTTTATGACTTTTTGGTGACTCTGAGTTATACCCAGGAACCTATTCATATATTGAATTCACACTATCATAACATGTACATGACTTCATCCCATAACAAGAAAATCATCCACCTCTTCTTAATAAATAGTGGATTTGTGTGGGTGACCATACTATTAATGAAAGGTGACACTATGACCGATGACTACTTGCAGTTATTTTAGTCCACCAACTGAAGTTGGAAATCCCAATATCAACTAAAATAAAATATATTGGAACATATATTATCCATATTAATCTTAGTATCATTATCTATCTGACCATAAATATATGTTCGGTAAGATGTACTCAACCTATCCAATATCCCCATAACCTATTAAGGACCCTCCCAAAATATATAGGTAAACATAGGAAACCTCTCAAAAAAATGGTATAGGATACCCCATGGATCCTCAAGTCAACTTTAACTAAATTATACCTAGAACTATAACCATGGTATTGTCCACTATTAGAATAAAATGAGACGACTTCTTCACCAGATCAATAACAACGAAAATAGATTTCTTCCCTCAATTAGTCTATGGAAATACAATAGAAATGTCTCTAGACACCTCATAATATTTACAATCTAAAATCAGAAGAGGATAGAGAATGCCCAAATGGTTGATGTTCTATTCCGTTATATAGTGGAATGACTCATAGTGGGATACATTATAAGTGATATTGTGATTTATACCCATCTACCAAAAACAAAGTCTCATCACATATAGAACATTATAGAGATAGTGTGAAAGGTTTATGAATAACCATTAATATTAGAAACATCAGAATTCCTTAAAAATAATGGAATGAAAAATTGATCCCCAAAGTAAGGAATACAGTTTCAAGGGAATGATAGAATATAAATAATCTCCCCTCCATATAAGGCTTCCCAAATTCCTCTGAACACAATATCCTATTGTTATCCCTGTAGAATAGACTCAATGAGTGATGATGATAACATAAAACTAGTAATATCCATTCCTAAATTATATATTTCCACATATATTTGAAACTGATTGAATATCCCCATATTATTCCAAACGTCATTTGAATACATGATAAAATTTTGTGGAAAATTCAAACTAAGAGAATCTCTAATTAAATACCTCATCCTTAGGCTTTAAGCGATGTAGAAATTAAATTTCAGAATGTATGCCACACATCGCCTCTATTTAATATGGATGTTCTCTGGGAAAATATATATCGAAGAATCTTATTATCAGAGAAAAATAAGAATATCTCCCTAAAAATTTAGATCCAAAAACACTTCTTATATTTAATAACTATAGAATGGTCTAAATAATGACTGGGGAAATTTATACCATGTGGAAAAATCTAATTAGATCATGATTGAACCTCACCCCTTTTATAGTAATTGAAATCAAATGCGATTAAATATTCAAGAAATCCTTGATAGATCCTTGATGATATCTAAATAGATGTATGAAGATTTATATATTGAATTCCTTCTATGGGGTTTCACATGAAAATACTACCCTCACCTTCTTATAATTTAAATAAATTTCATTTTTTGAAATCACATGGCCAATATCATTATATCTTGGTTCCAGAAATTTCATTTTGAAATCTTCCTATCAATTTTTTGACTCATAATTATTTCAAAACCTAAACTCATACAACTCTCATTCTCATACTATCATCTCAAATAAACATTGATATCATTCATAAACACCACAAAAAAGGATTCATGATATTGAAATAATATTCAGATCAATATTTGAAAAAACAATAAGATATTTATACAAAAAACATTATAAAAAGATATTTATAATGGGAAAAACTACTACTAAAAATGGTATTCAGAATAGTAGACCCTCATAATCTGAAAAGATTATAACCGGACTAATGATTGGTTCTCTAAAACCTCTTCACCCACATAAACTATTGGAACAAGGCATCCCCAACGGGAAAATATTACGTATTGTTAATAGTCAACACAATTATCTTTTATTGTCACTGAAAAATTGAACTATTAAACTTATTAGAAAAGATAACAAGGGATGTATATGGTGAAATAATAGGGTGAAATTTTTTTTCCATAAGATTGTCCAATCAGATCTTTTCCCCATTCAGCTATGTGGGTGCAGTACAAAAAGATGTTATATAGATCCGATGTGTTCCAAATAACAAATCAATAATTGAAACTAAATCCCAAACTATTTGAAGGCCAAAAAATTCACTTAGGAAGACATTAATAAATTCACAAAAAAACATGATAATATTAACTTGAGGAGAAAGAATTATTGATATTAAAAAAATTGAAGAATAAACTCATTACATATAGGTGGTAAGGTCATTCTTAATAGAACTCATACAAAAACCTCACAAAAACACTATATAAATTACATAGGAATAAAATAATGAAACATACCAATGATATAAATAGATAATAACATAATGAAAATTATGCTAATCTATCCTAATTATAATTTAAAACGCATAAAAATTTGGAACTAGATTATCCATGAAATTTTTTTCATTATCTATCCATAGTGAAAAAAGTAAAAAATGAATCCCAAACATCATCCTCTTTCCAGTTTGCATTTCAAGCTCTACAATAAAGTAAATTAACTATGTCTGATGTTATAGAAAATAAAAAATATATGGAAGATATAAATGATGGTGCATAACCTATATAAAATAGATCTATTCCTACTAAAGATGAAACAATGATGGTACCTCCCACTATTACTGGGAATTCGTTAACTTCCACAAGAAACTCATCCACTAACTGATGTTGATTCACTATTCACTCTTATGGGTTGAGCCATATTGAATTTAATGCATCTAAATATTCCACAGTTTTCTTTAGAACTGATAATCTCTGACAATATGGTTTGTAGACATAGCTGGATAGAAGTTATTTACACACCCATAGAACCATAATAACAAAAAAATGGTGTTGTGGGATAAGTGTGTCTTGTATTCCCTAACATGACACTATGGTTTCAATTTAAGAGGAAATATTTGATGTTTCTGAAAGTGAAGAGGATACCTACTAACAAGAACCACCTCCACCACCCATGTCACTATAATTCCAATTCCTCTTTATTAAAAGTTCACTACTAATGCTACTAGAGTGTGGTAGAGAAGATCTAGACAAGAACATATACTCTGACATATCAATATCATCCATAATCTATCATCTATCTACCTAAGATTTTATCATAGATTGTATGATTTATCATTTGTACCTATGAATGAATATGTGGTCGAAAACCATATATGTATATCTGATTCTTTAGAAAAACATTCATTCTGACATTATGAGTAAAAAAACATGTTCTAAAAAATATTTGGTGTTATTAGATATGTAATAATCTTCTTATTATAAAATGTTGAACACTATAGATTTTTCCACCATAAAAGACATTGGGATGTATTTTTAAAAGAAAATATCCTTTCAAGCATTCTAATTCAATACTATCAACAAATATTCTTATAATAAAAAATCCCACCACCTATAGTATGGACCCTTGAGTCTATTTTTTGTTCCCTTCCCCTTGATATCCTCAGATTGATTTTGGATATTGATGATCATATTTATATTTTCCTACCAGTCCTACACCTGTCTAGATCATTTATACCTTTAATTGATTGGTATTTCATACATATTAACTCTATTGATAAATTTATATCTCCCTCATCACTTATTTCCTCCTCAAAAACATTATTCATAACCATCTATACAATTTGATCCACAACATTAACATTTTTTATCTTTTTCCAGAATAAGATTCTAATATAAAGTAAGATTACCATGATGAGCCTCTCCTCTGTCACCCTCATGATTAACCATTGGAATATATATACAAGACATTTCAAAAATATTCTATAAATAGAAGATAATTATTAGAAAACATAGAAACCTATTTTTCAACTATAAAATAATAAGAAAAATACTAAGATCAAGATTGAACCCCAATATAAGAAACACACATCCCAACATTCCATTATAATAGAATTCATATTTCAGAAATTTATGGAAATTCAATCAATGAAACCTAAAACTAAATTTAAAAAAATCCTATATCTTATATACTATAAATACAATGAAAAGGAGACTTGTGGGAAAACCACAATGGATACAAATTTTTAATAATATAATTCGAGATAACATCAAAAACTATTTCATGAGCTAATACTCTATATACCCAAATGGATTCCCAAATACCCATAGGCTAGAAATGAGCACCTGAACATCAAAAACAAACTAGAGGTAATGATTTCTCACTACATGAATCCAGATACATGACGTGTATACCAAAAAATGAAAATATTAGAAATTAAAATTTTAAAATAAATTAAATACAACTTCAAAGTAAAAAGAATAAATATCATGGAAACATAATAAAAACTAGAAAAAACAAACTAAATTGAGAAACCAATACTCTATGTCATATATGTACAATCTCTCACTATATTACCACCAACTAAACATACCCAGATGACATAACATCATAACCTCACCACAACACCTTTCATTTTTCTATATTCAATGGGAAAACAAGGATTACACATTCTTAAGGAAATATAACATTTGTGATCCTATCATGATTAGTAGGATCCAACCCAGGTGCTCAATATAAGGCCTCACTAAAATAATCCCAACATTTTCAATTTAAAGAAGATATGAAATGATAAGAAAAAATAGTATTATTATCTAAAACATGTATAAATGATCCCCATTATTTTAAAATAATTAAAGGTGAAATAGTTTCAAATCATAAATCCATAAAACTAGTAAAATTTATTAAATTCTTTCATAAAAAGTCCAAAATAGAATAATCTAAATAATATTTGTAAAAATACCACATATATAAATTTTCTAGAAAACTAAGTCACTAAAGTCATGATAAATAAGAACAACTAGTGAACAATTATGTCTCTTGGACAAAGATCCTAGTGAATAATGAAACACCCCTTGACTGAAATCCCAAAAATATTAAAATTAGGTCCCTAGGATTCATTTTCATGTGAACATAAAAACATCCAATAAGTGACCCCCAAATTGTAAAAATAGACTATACCCCATACTCAATGATCTATCTAAGAACCCAAAGATCCCATGTGAGGTATACATAACATAGTTCAAAAATGGTGTTCAAATTTCAATGACAATTCCAACAACCCATTATTTAAAAAATACATTTATTGGAAACCCATTCATAATGAATATCATCATTCTTCAAAAAAATCATAATTTTATTGCAATTATATGAAATATATACTTTCATAAGGACCCATTTACACACAAATCAACCAATATAAGATCATTCCAATTATTATTAAAAAATAGTTATATTATCAAAAGACATTATAGTTCAAATTCAAATATCTAGAGAATGAACCACCTCTCTCTTGCTAGGGTCACATACCATATGTGATATTTGAACACTCACCATATTTTACATTTCTCATAACACACAGTATATATTTCATTTTTATGAAATCATTTAAATAATTATCAATGTATATTAATTTAATATTTTGATATACTTATATATACATCACTAATTATCTTTATTTAATATTCATTATAACATTAAATAACTATAAGTATTTACATTATTATAGTAAAACTACTCTTTAGAAAATAATTTTTATCTTTTTTTATATCATAGAATCCATTTTATTAACATAATAATTTCACATGTTTCATAATCTTGTCATTTAAATTTAAAATTTAATGTTATTAAAATAATTTTAAAATTTTAATAATTTTCAACATACTTATAATTGTTTACTAATAATTATTCATATTATAAAGTTTAATATAATATAATAAATTCATTATAATTAAAGCAGGTTTATAAAATAAAATTTATTATAATAGAGATAAGAAAAATTTGTTATAAGAAATTTATATAATGGTTTTTACAGAATATTCATTTATTATATTACAAATTTGTTCCATGATAACAATATTATGAATAAAAAAAATTATAGCATAATTTTTTTTATTTCACTAATAACAATTTCAATTTATATTTGTTTAGAAATAAAATTATGTATAAATCATTTACACTTCTTCAATATCTTTTTTGTAATTTAAAATTTCATTTTAAAAATTTAAAAACAAACATCAAAAACTGAAATTTTTAAATAAAATATATAGAAACATTAGAATAAGTTAAATTCTATAATTTTCAAATAAAATAAATTATATTTCATGAAATAAAAAAAACATAGACCCATTTTAATGATCCATTTCATTATAGGTTTCTAGAAATCAAAATGAGTTTAAATATTGGGATTCGGTTTGAGGATAGGGAGTTTTGACCATGATCAAAATGTTTTATTATATTTGTTGAGAGTGTACATCCATATTAGAAATGACTTTACTATGTTAAAAAACTTTTGTGGAAGAAGTTATGTAGAATAGATTAGTATCACACTATAATATGGTTGATTACAATGTTATTCTAGGTGGGGGTGGGAGTTTAGGATGTAATGGGGGTTGTTTATCCATGGAAATCCCATGAGTTGGATGCCTTATGTTGTGTCCATGAGGGCCAGACAAATAGGTTGGTATATTATGGATCAACAACTCTTCCATATTTAGTTAGTATTCACTAGTTCCCAATTTCCACACCATAACATGGACATAATAGAAAAGGTTGCGTATGTTGACACAATAGGATGCTTTTTTTAGAAGAAACAAACCTATACCAATTTGTATGTGGGGTTTTCATTATATTAGGGCCACAATTTAGTGAATCATTGAGAGGCGTTTTCACAACAAGGCCATTTCTATCCATGATATGATCTATAAACAAGGGCTTTCATGGTTAATTTTAGTAAATTTATTACAGAATCCTGTTAGGATACCCTAATGATCTCTAGATTACAGCTACACATGATAGGTTGAAATACCCCCTTTGTCACTACATCATCCACTTTTGACTCCCATTCATTCTAGACTTGTTAAAAGAGATTCATTATATATATTCTTATTAATATCAATCCCATTCTATACCATATTGTCTTATATTTATTATCTATAATTGTTCCCTTCTTAATTCTGTTTTCGATAAGATAATGTAACATCCGGATATTTTATCAAATAGGTAATTTTTAATTTCATGGATATCTTTTGGTGTATGCTACACCCAGAATAGCTGGCGCTATACACAACACTATATTATTTTATAGTATAAGAAACACAATTCATGTCTTATGATACACACAATTTCATGTTCTTTTGATAGAATTCATTTAATGCAAGACCGATTATTTGGGATAACTAAATATTATAACCTAGTCATTATAATGGTGGGTATTATTAATGTTAACTACCTTTTATAACACATTATTTAAATAAAAATAAGTGAGTCTATAAAATAATAAAATCACTCTTTATTGATTTTATTAGTGAAATATATATTTAATATATTCAATGTAATATTTTAAATTTTTCTTATATATTTTCTAGATAGGATATAAGAATAAACTAATTTTTTTATTTAAAAGAAATATTTTTCGAAACAATACAGTTTTACAGTCTATGGAAGGGGAGACCTTTTAAAATATAGTTTTGTCACTTTTATATGATATAATTTAAATAATAAACTTCTTATTTAGAAGTGGGACATTAAAATTTAACTTGGATAAAATTGTGGTATTTCTCTGATAAAATTCATATTTTAATGAATAGTAAAAAATACTACATTTTAATTACAAACTACCTTTTAATATAATTTATTTTTAAAGAAATATAATATTTTTAATTTTATTTAAATATTAATTAGATTATTTTTATATAATTTACACCAATTTTGGTAATTGGAAGTTTAAAATTTAAATTGTATAGAACCACATGTCAATATTTTAATAATTTTTTCCATTTAAAAAACATGCATTCTAATTTTGAAAATGGGAATTTATTTTAAATTGAATAATGAAACTTATGTGTACTGAATTTGGAATCATAACGTCTAAATTATTTAAATATGTAACTTTTAGTTTTGGATGTTATGAATAGTAACTTTAGTAATTATTTTATTCACCACGGTTAAATTGTAAATTAGGTAAATAAGGGTAAAAAGAATATTATAATAATATAAAACTACAATAACATGTGTTATAATATTATTGGATGAGTCATGAGGGTCTAAAAAAATCCTTAGTCTAAACTTATGGTATTTAGATTCCACATTGGTGTGAAAATGACATGTTATAATAATTAATTTGATATAAGGGGAAATATAACATAAACATGTCTCTTTTTACCAAATCAAATTTAAGCTGGGGTTATATGAAAAATATATATGACTGAAAATATTAATTAGAAATCTAAAAATATTTCATATATCATGGTATTTTATATATAATTTTTAGATATTAAATAAATATATTTATTTATGACATAATGATGATTGAGTGATTACCTTATTTATGAAAGATTCAAATAAATGATATAATAAATATTAAAATAAATGTAATTTCAAAATTTATATTCCATACACAAATTTTCTAAATTACTATGAATCATTATCATTGAGATAATTTAGTTTTTTCAAATCAATCAAGTTATTATCGCTTTAACAAAAATAAATTACTAAATAGTATCAAAATTTATATAAATGAGTTTTTATATTAAATAATATTTTATTAAATTATATAATAGTCATAAAAATATAATATTCATCCAAATTATATATATAACATTAAAATTTTCATTAATGAAACACTTTAGTTTCTCTTGGCATTTTATACTGAATATATTTCCTATATATTTTGATAATACAAGAATACATTTTAAGAGTTAATTTATTTAAGTAAGGGTTAATGCCACATGGTAAGGTTAAATTTATGACCTAAAAATTTATAAAACATATTGGTTGAGATAATTTAAAAGATTCATTGTCTTAGGATCTAAATATTTCACTTTGGAGTTATTATAATATGGAAACCATTTTATAATAAAATAATATTTCCAGACATCCCTAAAGTGCCTTCCTCCCTCATATACAAGGCCACCACTCCAACCCACGTACTCACACCTATCAATACTCTTGGATCATCCATATTAAACTGAAATAATCTCCAAAAATTCCTCCCTTCCTCCAAGTGGCCATAAATTGGTCTGAAAGCCATAAAATGGAGACCTTTTGTCCAAACAAAAAGTAGATACTCGATGAAGACGTACTTGTTTTTATCACATATTTCAAAATAATTTTCTTCTTATAAATCATATTCTTATTTTGATTCCATAAATAAGTAATAAATAAAGTATCATATATATTATTAGATGTTATTATATTATGGGACAACTTTATAAATAATTTTATCCTTCCTAAAAATAACAATATCACCATGAGTACGTACGTACAACTTACTGTCTCCATGCTATTGTGTAATTTGTTATTCAAAAATACATATCATGGATGGTTATAATGATAAATATAATGGAATTAAAGAATTAATATAACATGGTAATTATTCAATATATTTAATATTTCATCAATTTTGTTACCATTTAACCATTATGTGAATGATATAGTCTCTCATGTGTATGTACAACCTTCCTTCTCAATGCTGCAAATCGATTCATTCTACATGATTTTAATTAAAACATGATTACATAAAATAATGGAATTAATAAATATGATATATAATATACTAATATCATTTTTTAAATGATATAACTATTACCTAAAAAGTGAAATATGAACTTCTTCCACAAAACATGCATAAGAAAATAAATTAGTTAATACCTGAATAACGAGTGACAAAGAAATGTTAATAATAAAAATATGATAATATAATCATATATGTTATAATAAAACATATTATGACTCTGGAATAAGTAAATAACATTATTTACATCATTTTATATGAGGTTTGGATATATACAAATTATATCAGACCTATGTTAAGGGATAAATTTTCAATCTCATTATTATCTAAGATTGATTAGATGAAAATATTTACTAGGGTATATTTATCTTCCAAGTCCATGTTTCCAAAATATATAATTTTATTTATATTATTTTATGTTTTTAATGACAATTTTACCCATTGGTGAATTTTCATAAACAATATGGAAGGAATATTTTGTTCATTTTCCAAATGAGGTACTTTTTGACTTTTCTGACAATAGTACGAGAAAAATTAAATTTTAAATTATACAGAATGAATGAATTTTTGAGTATTATTTAAACCCTATTAACATGAAACATCTTCTCCATTATTTCATTTTTATTTTTAACTACATTATTTTCTTTAAAAATTTAAATGTATTTTGAGAGAAAAAAATGTTTTTGAAGAATAAATAATATTTTTCTCATGAATTATACTCATTTTTTTAAAAAAAATATTTCCCATCTTAGATGATTATTTTTAAATAGGGTTTTGTTTCAATTAGTATTATTAATATGATTTTATTATGTTAAATATGGAATGATATTTTATATGGATTATGTTATGATGGAATTATGTTTTTGAAACCTATTTTATTTCTCTTCTTATGATATTATAACTGATTTATGTTTTTATGGAACATGTGTGAATGATTTCATTATGAGATGGGTGGGACCTATATCTACATCAAATTCATTGGGTATATATTTTTATGTAATTTGAGATACATCAATATAAAGAAATGTAAATCCAGTTTAGTAAAATAGGTCTAGAACAATATGTAAATCTGGTTCATTAATACAAGACATGAATGACACGTAGACCCAATTTAGTAATGGACATTTTGCACTATGATGGTCTTGGAAGTATTGATTTGGCTACTATGGAAATAATATTATCTTATTATTTGTTTTCAAAAATTCCATATTTTATTTGAATTCTATTTTATCATGGCTAATGTTCCATTATGATCTATAACTTATTTACTACCATGATTTATATCATGACTCAAGATTTTGATATTTAATAATTATGTTTATTTTCATACATTCTTATGTTTATGGTTCATTTTATGTTCTTCCTATTTACCCATACTTAGAATTTGATCTCACCCTTGTTATTTTTTCATTTCCCTATCTTATAAAGAAAGGTTTTAGGTATGAAAACAAACAAGGGAATATCATTATTAGAGATGTTTAAGATCTTCTGCCAATTTATAAGATTATGTTCCATGTTTCCAAATAAACCATAATAATATATTCTTTGGGTATATATTTCTATAATTTATTAAGTATTCTATAAAATATATATATTCCCATGTACATCATGCTTGTGTAGTTAGAGATAAATATACTAAGTCATGGTTGAATCTTCTTTCATAACGAGGATTTAATGTATTGATAGTAGTAACAGTCTTGAGATGATGTATTCATTAATGATATAATTGTAATCCATGACATCCATATTATTTTAAGGAGTGGAAGAAACCAAGTTTCTCATTAATTTTATGTAATAAGGTCACCATATTCTAATTAAATCATAGTATATTGGTACTCAATTAGTAAGATTTATGGATCACTGGTTGAGGTATGTATCCATCACTATTCTATAAAACAAAATATATTATATATTTTATTTTCATGATTGATCATTATTATAATACTTAATTTCACAGTTCATGACACATGTTTTATCCCCTATATATCTGAATGAATTTTTTTATCCTAATAGTCATCATGGCATGCATATCATACAAATGTTTTTGATTGCGTTTTTATATTAAGATGAATATTATTGTACCTATTTATGTTTTCCATGGTAGTGGGAGTTGAATATCAATGATCCCAAAGATTCCTTTTGGAATTATAATTTTAAAATGGTATTAAAATTAATTTTTATTTCAAATGAAAAAGGATGAATTGATAAATGTTATTTTAACTAATAATTAAATCATATCGGGTGTTTTCATTATAATGAATTATTTGGACTGTACCCAAGAACGAGTATATGTATGATATAATTTTATTCCTTTTATTAAATAATTTTAAAATTCATTGGCATTGGTTTTATGTGGAAGAATGAATATTCATGGTATAAAATTGGTAAAGGTATATTTTTTCCTCAGTTTTGAAATTTATTATTTTTCTAATGAATTATTACATTATTTGGTCACTATATTTGAATTATTTTAGTTAATATATGAAACTTTCTGCAAGACTATATGTGTTAGATGATGATGTCTGATTTTTGGAATCAAATATATTTATTGGATGTGGTAATGTACTTACCCCATTATAGGGTAGAGAGAATTGTTTTAAGGGCCCTATAAATTCCTCTATGAGTGGGTAAAAAATACCTACTAGCTCAATATGTTGTCAATATTATATTGAGGATTATTTAGAGTTTAGTAAAAAAATAATTTGGATAATCAGATATTTTGGCCATTGATATCTAGGAACTAGATCAATAGCATTGAATTGGTGATCTTATAAAATATATTTTTTTTATGTATTATTTCATGTGAGTGTTCATAGAGTGAATCTTAATATTGATAATTCCCAGTGTATATGATGAGGATTCCAAGCCCAAGACACACAATGAGTGATAATGTGTTGTAAAGGTCCTACTATGAGTGGGAAGGTAGTATTTTTTTCAAATATCATTACCATACCATTATTTATTAGGTAATGGAAAATATATGAGACTATAAATGAGTGATAGGGTGTAGTTAGAGATTGATGATGAGACTCACCATGTGCGAGAGGGTGATCTAGATTTTTTATGAGACCAGTCTTTTGATAAAATGTACAGTCAGAGATTTGATGTTTTGGGAGACCATAAGTTATATGGTGAGTCTTGAGATGGTAGGTAAATGCTCGATTGGGTGTGAAGTTAGGTATTGTTTCTAAATGAAACCTCACTCTATATATTTTATCATTAGTGATGATTCAACTTAATAATCTAACAAACATATATATTTACATTTATGGATTGGATTAATTGCATACCCAAATTAATTATGTTAGGTTTGAGATATAAGGATTGATGTGACTCTTCCTTCATTACAGTATGAAATAAAAATATGCATGATCAGGTTTCATGGTTCCCAGTTCAGTAGATGATAGCTTGATGTGTATGTATTTTTTTCATTGAGTGTTATCATTCTTGTTAGCAGTGTTTCACAGGTCTGATTGTAGACAGTATATGAAATGAAGTAATGTTATCATGATATTAGCAACAGTCTGTAAATTTTAGGAATTGAGGATTGCTACATGGTCATTTGGATCACCCCTACCCATATAAACAACATAGGTCATGATTTATATTTATGGAACAATATGTTTTCATACTAAAAAATTTTCATTTGAAGGTAAAAAATTGTATTAGATCTATATATGTTTTTTGTAATAGGTTTTAATTTGTGGGATGATGTGAGTTTCACCTAATTCTGTCATGTCATAGTTTTATTTATTGTTAATTATATATAAACCCATGCATTATTATTATATTTACATACTTTTAATTTATTACGATTAATGCATTACATAATCAATTTTTACTTTTTTCTATTCCTAAATATAGGGGACCTCTTAGATCATTTATTATACCTACATGTATTTTTCATATTCCAAATATATGACTGAGTATTAATGAATATTTTCGCTGAATCAATTATGATTTTTGACATTTTATCATATAGAATAGTCTCCTGATGATTATTTGAAGCCTTTTTATTTTTGATATCATTTTGCATACATGGATTTGTGGTTCAGGTCATTTTGTGACCATGATCATGTGATTTAAAGGTGATTCGATCTAGGGTGTTACAAAATAGAATCTACATGATTTTTTGATGGGATACTGATTTTTGAAGCTAGAAATATATTATTGGGAATCATGAAGTAGATTAGATCATGTCTATAAAAAATTTAATTTCATTAAAACCCTATTTTCATGGGATGTATATAAGTGGGATACAACACTCTATGATCACAGAGATGTTGGACTAGACTAAGAATACCAAAAAATAGTGATTGAGACTTAGTACATGTAATAGGGACTAGACAAGATCCAATGAGTTATTTATGTATCATGATAGTGTCACATTATGGGAATGATATAAATTCAAATAGGAAATGTTGTTTGATATTTTGTCTCATACTAATACATTTATAATTAATGTAACATATATTATAATAATTTTTTTCTTTATTAATCTATATGGGATGATTACCTTAATTTTTATATGAGGGTCTTGATTGAAGGATTAAGATTTTCAATATTGGAAGTTGTAGGGAAATAGTTTTATAATTTTTGAGATTTGGTTGTGAAAAAAAATTATTGGAAAACAAATACGTTGAAACATGGTCTGTAAAAAATGTTTTATTGTATTGTCTAACATGAAATTTCCCATGACGCTATAAATTTAGAATCAATTATAATTGAATATTTTTTAAAAAATATGAAAAAGTTTATTTTAAACAAATATTTCAAAAAAAAATTCAATATGAGATCAGTTTTTTAGAATATTCCCACCTAGGACATCGGTTTTTAGATTTATGTTTTTGTGTGAAACCCATTGTATTCCAAATGTTTTTTAAAAACATGGAGATGTTTTGGGATCTATATTTTATTTGAGTTACTTTTAAAAAAATAGGAAACTAGTAAAAGTTTGAAATTATTTCCATGGATTATTAGTATTTTGGTAGGTATTGAATCTGATTCTTGAATTTTTTACTCATATTTTCTTCTACGTTTTCTTATAATCTTCCAAATTATTTTCTAATTTTTTACCTAGTCTGATCGTATGCATTTTATAAAAAATGATGTATACATATATCTGGATTTCAGTTGATTTAATGGTATTAAAAGGTGACCCCTGTCTATAGATGGTGTCATTATTGGTAATGAGATAGTTACCTCAAGAGATATATATATTTGGGATTACGGGATTGATTTTAGATTAATTGGATCTGTGGTTAGGATTTCATTTTTTTTATATTTTATTGGTGGTTAATATAGTGGGGATCACCATTTTATAGAATAAATATTTATTATTATAGTCTTATAATGATGGAAACCATAATACAGGGGATAAATTGTGTGTCAATGCTTTAGATTTTAGAATTTATATGTGCCGGTGTGCATTATAATTATGTTTGGTGATGAAACATTCATTTGGGTACTCATTTATGTGTGGGTAGATCACATCAATACATTTTTCAATGATATAAAGGTTATGGTTTCATAGAGATATACTATTTTTATTTAGTGATTCAATGTTAAGTGTATATATTTTCTGATGTATATTAAATTACTCATAGATACATGACACTCAAGTTAGTTATCATTATAGATTTATTTAAATGATATATAATATAAGATTGGGGATGCATCAATATAAGTGGATATAGTTTGATAAATTGATTGGCTATTACCAAATCTAAATAAAATTACACATTGTTTAATCGTTGGATTTTTTGTTGGTAATAACTTCCCAAGATAAATAGAAGGCTTAGTTGGTGATGATTAATTTTCATAGGGATGTCAGGAAAAATGACCTTCTAGGGATGTTGTGATGAATTGGATGTAGTTTATTGGAATACAAATCAATATATTTTATGGATAACATGAAGGGTTTCAAGTCAAATAATATTATGGTTTCTATGGTTTGATTTTTGGAAATAATGGTGATAGGTATTTTCATAATTTAATGAATTGGTTGTGTTGGTGGTCACTTTAATAAAAAAATTATTTTGAGAACTTGGTGTTTGAGAATTATGTTTTTATTATGAATTGAAGACCAAGGTAGGTCAGGATTTTTGACCAGAGGACCATCAAATATTCTATAAAATAAGAATAATTATATTTGGGGTGTTATTAATGACACATTATATTAATGGTTAACGTAAATCATGGGGAATATTATTATAATAATTCGTTTAGTGGATCATGAGTTTTATCCCCGATTTAAATGGTTTATAAGATATTTTTGGATATTTTTTAGAGAATGAAATATTTTAGTTAGTTATCAAACATTGGAAGATAAATTTTTATAGCCATGTTGAGGATAATGACATAATAGGGGCATTATAGCATGGTAATGGGTGGGGTGGAAGGTCACACTTCAATGTGGGAGACTACACATTGAAGCTCCTACAAGGTTGATGCCTCATGATAGGTTCATGAGGGTCACACTATGATGGTAGTATATAGGGGATTAAACCATGTCCATATATGTCCTATTTAGTCCATATAGGGGCTCCATACCATGAAGTATCATTAGAGAGAGATTATCAAAGCATCTTCCAAACTATCTACATCATCAATGTGTTTTCATAGAGGAATGGCCCTATATGAATTTGGGAGTGGTTTCACTATGATTAATTTATCTTGATATAGTTTGTATTATAATTGTGGCAATCCAATGGGACTATTATTGATATAGATATACCCTATTTTTTATGTTTTTAGGTTTTATGCTTCATTTATCAATTTATTATGGCCTCTAATTACAAAACCTCTTAGGATTCTCTACTTCAATCGACTTCAATATGAGTCTAAAATTATAATTCCTAGTTTTCCATTCCAGTAGTTTTGGAGATCCCAGACACATGCATAATATATATTCACTATATTTTTATATCCCATGTGTTTATAATTTTTTGGTAGTGAACCTTTTGTTTGGACATAAATAGAATATGTTCGAATTAATTTTGAAAAAAAGTAAGATTATTTATTATGATTCTTAGGATGAGTATTTGTCCAATAAATTTGGCTTACCCTTATCACACTTGATGTTATATTATTATCATGTATATCATACTAAAAAAGTATTTACAATATGGGTGATTCAAATACCGAAGACAGTAGGTTCAAACCCCAAAGGATAATCTCTTTGACATTGTTAAGAAACTCCACTGGACTGAATTATGTTTATGATTTTATTCATATAAAATTATTTCTAATGTATGGAACATATTTTACACTATAATTTTATAAACCTATACGACCTTAGATAATTAAATATTTTTGACCATTCAGATCTTTTTTATTCAAGGTGTCCTATTCATTTCAACAAACTCAGAGAAATAAGACTTTTGGGATATCAAGATGGCTACTCGAGGGATGCTAATAAATATCAGGTCATTAAATGGTTTTAGAGATACTGATAGATTTATTTCAGTTTTAATTTCTTATTTTTTGTGACCTTTAAATATTTATTTTCAGGAAAATATTTTTCATAGTCTTTATTTATTTATTATAGTTTTGTAGTTATAAGTAATCATCATAATGCTTGTTTCCTTAAGAAATATTTTCCACTGCAATATGCATCTAAACATCATAACAATCGAGGGATATCAGGGACTGGAAGGCAGAGTATCTTGTGCAGTTGATCATGGTCTACAATGGATATGTTGATAATGTAAATTAGATAATCATATTGAGGAAATCCTTGGATTGGGAGACATGTCCATCAGGATCACTGGGTTATAGGGTTTCCTTGGTAAGGAATGACATAAATTAGAGTAAGTATAAAACTGTGGATGCATTTAGTCAAATTTATTGACTACCATTCCTTTAAGGATGAAAGGATTATATTTTTAAATATATAGAAAGTAATTATTACTTTTATTAGATAATGTATTAATTTTTTTTACAAGTTTTCTTTTCCACTACACAGTTAATGAAAAGTGAAACAACATATTCATATTTCTATTCTATTTTTGATCGTATTAACTCTAATTATGAGACATAATCTAATTAATCAATTTTTTCATGATGTTGATCTATTACACTAATTTAAACAAATTGATTATCATTATGATTCTATTAATATATTAATCGGTCTGTGTTCCGAGTCCAATAAACATACAAAATTAGTTTTATGTTTTCATTAGGTTAATTGTTTTAATGTTTGTTTTAAAAATAAAATTTATCCAATATTGGAAGTGTCCAAAACCAACCCGGGTACCCTGGTAACCTGATAACCATGCTATCCCTAACATAGCCTGAAGGGCATTCCTAAACCCCACTGGCAAGCGAATAGAACCTGGAATCAGACAACATGCTTGTGAGAATGATTTTTCACCAAAAATACGGATGAAAATAAACAAGACAGTATGCATAACAATAGAAACTACACTATGAGTATTGTTCTAGAATTCAACAAGGGATAAAAAATCCCAGAGAATTACATCCAATGTACTAAAACTGGGATAAAACCCTAAGGTCCCGAGGAACAAAACTCACCAAGCCCAACACTCAACTGCTAGATCAACCTCCAAGAGATACTTTCCACTTGATCGAACCTGGTAGGAGAAATTCTAGAAACACATAAAAGAAAAAGTAGGGTGTGAGCTAAAAATTAAATTAGGGTCTCACCATGGATTCCATAACGGATTACATCAATTGATTAACTAATGTAAATCATTAAAAATTACTGATAAACAGGTTTGACATTTTGAATCATAATTAAACAAATCATGCTATACAGTTCAAATGATGGAAAATTTATTTAAGAAAATATATTAGAAAATGGTGATATATTTCTAAAAAATGCAATAAATAAAACAGTTACATAAAATAGTTTTAGTAAAATTAGTAGGGATGTAAAGAAGTTCAAAATAATTTGCATACATTTATATCTCACATAAAAATAAACCAGTGAGAAACATGGTCATCAGCCAAAAGGTACGATAGTATTAACCATTTATAGGATTCTACACTCTCTATGAGAACTCAGAAAAAGTTGTATACACATGTCCCAATGACACTGGGAAATGGAGACTTATCACCAACTTTTCGTGGATGTAACTCGCTACAAGTATGTTTTTATCATTTTCATACCGTAGAGTGTATCCAAATAGCTCACAAACTACCTAAAGCATGAAAGAACTCTTAGATGATGGGTGAACTATTTTATGACTTATTAAAAATACAATCTATCCCATTATATAATTTCAGAAGTTCCAATTTAAATCCATTTAAAACCAAAACATGTTTTATTCAAAAACATGTATTTTTCACAAGATAAAACCATTAGGTTACTATCTAATAATATTAATCCATTTTCACTAGTTTGAAATCCATTCAGAACCAATTCCACAATTACACAATTTATTTCCTAAAATAAATTCAATAATTTAATTGATATCAATTCCATCAAATCCATAATTTAAATTAAACAATTTAAATCAACATATTTTCATAGACACACCCAATTCACTGAAGTCATGGGTTTTCTAAATATCGATGCCAAAACCATTTAAAATATCTAGATTCATTAGAATCAAGTTTTTATCAATTTAATTGAAATAAAATTTGAGCAATTGAATTTTCATAAACAATTGAAATAAATCATGAAATACATGGATAAACAATTTTCCTAATCAGAACAGAACTACCCAACTCAAGGTCATTGATGTAATAAACAAAGATAATTAACCCAATGTGGTTCAATACACCTCCTCAAGAGCCTATTATCATATCTGTTGACTCACCAAATTTTTATGTTTGTTAAGGGGACCTAGAACCAATGTCAGTTATTTTATTTCAAAAAAAAATTAAGATTTCATATACGGTAATAAATTTTCTCTCATTAATAATTTTCCTATTAAGTATTAAAAAAATACATGCAATAATATTATTTTATCCCTCATGGATAATTTCAAATTATTGATTGAAATATTACATGTGACAATAACTTCTTTCTCCAAAAAAATTCTCAAATTATCATTTTGATTATCTCATGCAATCGTAAGAAATATCGATAATAATAATTATAAACCAAATTCGTTAATTAATTCCGTAAAATAACTTGATAACTGAGGTGGTATTATGCATAATTATTAATATATATATATATATAAAGATATCATTTGATAAATAAAATTAATTAATATATTGTAGTTACAATTAATTATCAAAATCATCTCTTCATAATTATTTATAATTGTCCTTTAGTGACTTAGGAAAAATTATCGCTTGATAATTTTAATAATTACCCTTTAATAATTCAATGAAATTATCATATAGAAATTCTATAATCTATACATCGATAAAATCATGCATTTATCATTAGAAAATTTTTATTCAATAAATTATCTTTTCATAAATTATTTTAATTATCATTTAATAGTTTTTCATTATTATCCTATTATAATTTGTATAAAATTATCTTCGATAATCCCATGAAAAATATATATTGACATTTCTTAATATAATTTCCCTATCTTATTTTTGTCCCATATATTGATGAATCAATTTTTGATAATTATAATTGAATAATTTGGGTAATTATACTTTCAATTTTTTTATAAAATAACCCAAATAAATCTAGGTTTTTTAATTTATTTTAAATCCCACTATTATTTATTTATTTTTTAGAAGATATAATAATAAAATTATAAATGAAAATAAATCAAATAAACTAAAAAGTAGGGGTTCTACTCATAGGACATGCTCATGGGAGGAGACACCACTATCGGATGCCGGAGGAGAAGAAAACAAGAGGGGGTATACCATCACCAAACTCTTTCTTGAAGAAATCAAGTTCCTTGAATTTGACCAATGAAACCCATAATCATAACTAGAGGGTTCATGTATTTAAAACCCCAGTCCGCATAATATTTATTCACCCAACTATTAAAACACTAATTTAATGCACTTTCGCTACAGAATATTGACGAAGGATCATTTTTATTAATCTATTTAAAGTGTTGGTGATTGAAACATGCAAAAAATGAGTGACATTTGATGATTTTAAATCCAAATGCATTAGAAACGTAGATTTAGCGGGGGGTACAAGATGTTGAATAGTAAACTCGTTTTTTATAATTAATTTAATAATTAAATTAATAAATGACTAAAATTAACAAGTATACAGTCCAAACACCTATTTATAGAAAATTTTATACCCTATCTAGTGTAAACACCCTATTCTGGACACAACGGTTATCTCAGATTTTGAAAATGATATTCCACTTGCGAGATATTAATGATTTATTAGTTAAAAATCAGAATATATAATAAAATAAAATAAAAGGGATTATTTTTGTGAACGAGGCGTCCAAATGCTCAACAAATGAAAATGTTATACCCCATATAGGGTAAACCCCCCATTATGAACCTATCGGTGGTATCATATTTCCCATACATTACACCATTTGGGAGATATTTAATAATTTTAAATAAATAATATATAAAAAATTATTTAATAACATTATTTCTCGAGTGAGGAATAAGAATGTCTAGCACATTCAAATGTTATACCCCTCCAAAGGTAAAGACCGTATTTTGAATATAACAGTTGTATTAGTTTTCAAAAATGAAAATCCTTTTTGGAGTTATTCAAATATTTAACATAAAAAATCTGTGCTTAAAAATATTATATTTAAAAAAATTATTTCGTCTTCATCTAGTCTTTGTAGGCCTTGAGATCTCATACATACACGCTGTTTAGATCAAATAATATTTAATTTAATATTTAAGAGTATTAATTGGGAATATTACCTTTCCACAACATGTTTTAAAAAAATCACTGATAACCCATTTTTTCCACTTAGGTAATAATAATTTAACATAAAAAGGTTTATAAATACCTAAATTAGTAACAGGATGTTACAATCTCTCCATCATCGGAACATTATGTCCACAGATAGCCTAAAAAGAAGCCTCCATGTCAAAAATACAAGTCCAATATTATCTCATAAGTGAATCCCTCTCTCACATCTCATGATAATCCGAACCATGGTACCATATCACATTGACCAAAGGTATCATCCTCGGACAAAGTACCTTGGTCTTAGAGACAACAACACTGACTAATTGTCTAGTCATAGATAAATTTGGTTCAATCTCAAGATCACTGCATCTCAAAACATGAGATGGATCATAGAGATACATTGCAACTGTGACACAATGAAAAACATTATGAATTGATGTCACCTACAATTGTAGTGCTTAATGGTAATAAACATTCTCTACCAGATCAACAATATTGAAAGGTACACCAAACGAGGAGTAAGCATCACCTGCGACCCAAGCCGTCGATGACCTAACTAGGGTGAAACCATCATGAATACATGGTAACCAAAACTACTACTTCATGTCATAGAACATCTTTGTTCTTCCTGGGAGCACAACCCATTGGTAAAAAATTTGGAATCCCCTATTATAGCCTTATGTGTCTCCAGTGGTGAAACATAATAGTTTCAGTAATACAGAACACCCTCTTTGTAGAATGACCACTGGGAATCAGTCTCCCCACCATATAGAGAGTCTCCAATGCTTACAAAATTCATCAACAAGATTCTGTTCTAGAAAAATCATCTCAAGAACAGAAGATTTCATAGAACCATTAGCTTTAATGGTGGAGAGAACCGATGCCGCCCAATGTGGCGGACTTGGGTGAATAATGACTTTCTTGAGAAGATCATCCAACTTGGAAATTAGATCTTCCTGTACAATTGGAGCTATTTGGTAAGTGGGAAAAGAAACTGGTTGAGTATGAAGCATCAAGTCAATGGAAAACTAAACCTATCTTACAGGTGGTAAACCAGAAAAATCAAAAGGAAATGTGATGGGAAACTCGACGACAACTAGGGGAGATAACATCTCCAAATATCATGCTAACACTAATATTATCTTCCCCAACTCTGGATAAGATGGTTTTTCCATGCTCAAACTTGTGTCCCATTCTCCTTGAAAGACAAGAGACACACCAATGGGTGTGGTAATGTATACCCATCTAATACAAAAATCAATCTAGGTATTATTAGTAATGTTCCAATCCATCTTGTATATGATGCCAAGAGATTCGATGTCAAGTACCAGAAAACTCCAAGAAAGCTTGTCATATGATATAGAGAAGACAAAAGTAGGACTATAGAGACACTACTCTCTCATCACACCAAGGGGTGTATTAATATCCATTACAAAAGATAAAATATCCTTAAGGAGATTGAGAAGATAAACATTATGGGTTGAAAAGAAAAATGATTGAGATGCACTAGTATCAAATAGAGATGTCACTAATGATAAAGTTTTAGTAATGATACCTACCATAGTTAGTGGACCGATATCATCTTCCTCTAGAGACTCTACCACTTCATGAAGAATCTTTATTCCGAATTCATATGGATAGAACTCTTTTTTACATTAAGAATTCGATTTCCCTAATATTTTTTAAGATTATGATGATTTCGTGTCTTTACGTTCAGTGGAAAAGTTTTTGGATAACATCTATAAGTTCCCAAAACATATGTAGGAGCCACAATTATATCGTCTTTCTTATGCTTGAAAAACTCCATATCCTTCACCAACACCATTGACTCTAGTCATAAGTGGAAAGTGAAAAGAACCTTGAAGTCCTTCAACTCTAAGCCTCCATGTTTCTTTTATATCACTATTATATCCCACCATATCCGGCTTGATCACTCCAACCTGATAGTGGAACTATTCACCATGATCTCTTATTGTGTCTCCATAAGCTCAAATAGACATTTAATCCTACCCAACCATTCCTCACCATATTGAGGATTTGTGGAGCCCAAACGGGGACGAGTATTTTCTAGCGCAAGAACTCTTGATAATAATTTTGAAGAGAACCCCCCCCCCCCCCAGGTTCCACTGTTGGAGCTTGAATGGGGACTAGAGGTTTTGCCTATCCCTGAGCATGGACAGTTCACACAATAATCTCAACTAGTCTCCTATACACAAGAGGATTCTCTCTCTAGAGTTCAGCTGTAGCCCCTTCCGGGATTCGAATCCCACATCTTCTCGGAGGTATGATGTTACACAACATCAAAAGACAATAAGGAAGGAAATAGAGTATGATCGAACATAGAAATGAAGGAAACATGATCCTAATCTGTAGAATATACATGATTTGGATTTCACTCTATCCAAAACAAAATATGTAAAATACTACTACTAATATAAAAGACGTCTTTCCCTGACAACCCATGGTGACTTAAGGTTCATTGTCCTAATATCTAACCATTCACTCAATTGTATCTACCTACTACATCTCGGTAAGAATAGTCAAATGCATTCTATCATCAAGAAAGATTCTTAACATATCTTTGATAAAAAAAATTCATGAACCAACCCTGGTATCCGGGTAACCCGATATCCAAGACGCCTCTGACATAGCCCAATGGGTCATTCCCAATCCTCATGGTTTGGTGACTAGCACCTAGAATCACACAAAATGAATGTGGGGATGATTTTTCCACCAACAATGCAGAATAAATGAAACAAGATTGTATGAATAAAAAGAGAAACTCCAGTATGAGTAATATACAAGATGTCAAAAATGAATAAATTAGCCCAGATAACTACTACAATGTTACCAAAATATGAAAAACAACCTACGGTCCCGAGGAACACAACACACCAAACCCAACACTAAACAGTTGGATCCACCTATAAGAGATCCATTCCCTTTTCACGGATCTGGAAGGAGAAAGCCTAAAAATAGCTAAATAAATAGGTTGGGTGTGAGGTGAAAATCCATGTAGGGTCTCACCATGGATTCCGTAATAGGTGCCAACAATTTACTAACCAAAGGGTTTCTTCAATATTAACGATAAATAATTTTTTCATATTAAATCATAATTAAATAAATCATGCTATACAATTGAAATGATGTAAAAAAACATTAAGAAAATACATTACAAAATGATTGATTGTTATTAAAAATAATAGATTATATAAAATAGTTACATAAAAAAAATATTTAGTAAAATCAGATGGCATGTAAAGATGTTCAAAAGCATTGGCATAAAATTATATCTCAAATATAAATCAATAAGTGAGAAACATGGTCATATTCCAAAAGTTAAGATAGTATTAAATAGTTTTAGGATTACACAATCATAATGTGAACTTAGGAAAATGTGTATACATAAGTCCTTTTGACAGTGGCCAATGGAGACTCATCACAATCTCATCAGGGATGTGACCCGCCACAAGTATGTTTTAGAATGCTATCGTATCATAGAGTGTATCCAAATTACTCACTAACTACATAAGCGTTTAATTCACACATACATTATTGGTGAACTGTTTTAGGACTGCTTTAAAATACAATCTGTCCCATTATTACATTTTACAAAGTGTCAATTTCATTCCGTTAAAAAAAATGTTTTTATTAAAAAACATGCCTTTTTCCTAAGATAAAACCATTGGGTTTCAATAAAATCATTTTATGAAAATTTCACCAGTTTTAAATCCATTAAAAACCAATTCCATCATTACCCTATTAATTTCCACAATTAAATACAACAATTTAATTAAAATCAACTCAATCAAATCCACAATTTAAATTAAACAATTTTAATAATCCCATTTTCAAAAACACACACAATTAAATGGAATCGTGGGTTTTCAAAATTTGTATGACAAAACCATTCAAATATCTTGATTCATTGGAATTATATTATTATCAAATTAATTGAAATCATATTAGAGCAATTGAATTTTAATCAACAATTGAAATAAATTAAGTAATATAAGGATAATAAATATGGAAAATCAAAACGGCACCACCAACCTCAAGGTCATCGATGTCAGTGGCAATGATAATCCTCCCAGTGTGGTTCAATACACCTCTTCAAGACCTTATTATCGTAATCATTGATACACCTAATTTCGATTTTTGTTAAGGGGTACTAAAAGCAATGTCAGTTATTTTATTTCGAAAAGAAATAAAATTTCACTTGCGATAACAAATTCTATCTCATGAATATTTTTCCAATTATAGATTAAAACAATACTTGAAATAATATTATTTTATCCATCATGGATAATTTAAAATTATCGATTGATATATTAAATGGAATGATAAATTATCTCTCCCAAAATGTTATCAAATTATCATTTTGATTAATACATGTGATTGCATGAAATATCGATAAGAATAATTATAAAACTCTTTTGATAATTATATCCCTAAAATAACATGAGAACATAGGTTTCATTCCTCAAAATTATTATTTTTATTAGATATATATATATATCACTAGATAAATCAAATTAATTAATGTCTTGCAGTTACAGTAAATTATTGTAATCATCTCTCCCTAATTATTTATAGTTATACTTCAATAACATCAGAAAAATTAATGCTTGATAATTTTAATAATTATCCTTTGTAATTCAATGAAATTTTCATATAGAAATTCTATAAACATCCCATTGATAAAATAATGGACTTATTATTAGAAAATTTTTATTCGATAAATTATCTTTCGATAAATTATTACCATTTTCTTTTAATAATTTTCACAATAATCCTATGAAAATTTGTATAAAATTATCTTCAATAATCTCACAAATAATATTTTGATATTTATTAATATATTTCCCTCTATTATTTGGTTTCTATCAATTTATGAATGAATTTTTCTTAATTATCATTGAATAAATTGGGTAATTATCATTTGTCAATTTGATTAAGAATCAACCCAAATAAATTTAGGTTTTTTGATTTATTTTAAATCCAACTATTATTTTATTTATATTTGAGAGGAAATAATAAACAAATGAAAGATTAAATTATATAAAATAAACACAAAAGCTGGGTTTCTACTCATATGTCATGTGCATGAGAGGAGTCACCACTACCATCTTCTGGAGGATAAGACTATAGAAGATGGATATAACTTAACCAAAAAATTTCATGAAGAAATTTTGTTCCTTGAATGTAACCAAAGAAACCAAGAATCACAACTAGAGGGTTAGGGTATTTAAAACCCCAATCTACATAAGCATAATTCACCCAACTATTAAAACACTAATTTAGTGCACTGTTTCAACTAAATATTTACTATGGAGAGTTTTAATTTATCTTATTAAAGTGTTATTGATTGAAATGGTTAAAAACATGGGAAATTTGAAGGTTTTGAATTCCAATGGTGTTAGAAAAGTAGTTTCGGTGTGGGGTAAGAGAAAGTGAATAATAAACCCATTTTTTATAATTAATTTTATAATTAAATCATCAAATAATTTAATTTTACAAGGAGAGATACCAAATTCTAGTTTCAAATGAATGTTGTTCCCTATCGAGGTCAAACACCTTCTTCCGGACATAATGGTGGTCTCATAATTCACAAATGATAAACCATTTGAGATATATTAATTATTTTTTAATTCAAAATAGGAATAAATGATTAAATAAACGAAAAATAATTATTTTTGTGAGAAATTCATCCAAATTATAGATGCATAAAAATGTTATACCCCCATCTAGGGTAAACCCCCCATTTTGGACCTATTAGTGGTCTTAGATTTCCAATTGATCTCAATGTATGGTAGATATTTATTAATATTTAATAATTAAAATATTAAATATTATTTAATAACTTTAACTCAGAAGTGAGGCATCTAAAATCATGGGTCCTTTGAATGTTATAACCCTCTTAAAGTAAACATCATATATTGGATATAATCGTGGTCTTATATTTCTCATATGATGCACCATTTTGAAGTTATTAAAATATTATGAATAAAAAGTTCGGGCTAAAAAATATTCTACTTAAAAATAATATTCTATCTTTTACAATTATTTTTAGGCTTTGAGATCTCAAACACACTCATTGTTTACCTCAAAAAATATTTAATTTAATTTTCCAGAGTATTAATTTGGAATTTTACCATTCTGCAAAATGTTTAAAAAATACACAACTTTTCACTGGTAAACCATTTTACCATTTAATGGAATAACAATTTAACACAAGAAGGTTTACAAATACCTAAAATAGTAACGAGATGCTATGTTAATATACCTTTCAAAAGGAAAAAGGAGAAAATATTACTTTCCAACACTTCAAAAGGGGTAAAGATCCCCCTTTGGTTCTCTATAATTCCATTTCCCTCCCATTTTATCTATATGGTTTAATAAAAGTTCATTACATGAAATATTGGTAAGGTATCTCATATTTTGTCACATGTTCTACTATATTATATTTATTTGTATTTTAATCCGTGTTAGAGTTTCAAAGAGATTATTCCTACTAATCATAGTGGGATTATCACATTTGAGGAGGATTTCATGTGATGCATATTCATGAGGTCTCATGATGAATTATTCTATACATCATTCCTCATTTGATATATGTTCCACATCCATAAAATTATTGGACCACAAAACATTTTAGATAGAGTTGTCGTCATGATGAATCCAAAATCTTGTAGACATAGTTGAGGTTATTTTATTAGGATGCAATATAAATCACTAGTTAATATAGGTGGAATTTAAATTTTAACGTCACTAATTTTTTTGATGATACTATATTTTGGATTGATCCTATATTATTATTTTGAGTCTTCACTAATTATATTGACATGAGATTCTCATTTATGGATATATTTTTTAGATAATTATTCAATAAATTTTACCAAAACTTGTTTGAGGACCATAATAGTATACTATAATTGGATACCAGGTACAAAATACTATCATTTTGTGAAATACATCCAATTTCTCAATCAAATGTCAATATATTAAGAACTCTTCTTATAAATACCCTAATTAAAACCATTATTTTTAATATATGGTATGGAAATATATAAAAAGGATAGCTCAGATGACATGAAAGTGTAAAAAAGGGAGATACACAAGAATAATATGAACAGAAGTGAATGAGAACATAAGAATAAAAATTGAAAATAATACCCATTAAAAAAATCACATTCATGAATCATAAAATAATTATTGGTAGTTCATAATTCATGAATCATATGTAAATAAAGAAAAAATTATTTTTTTTATAATATTTTAGGTCAAAATTCAGATCCATATAAAATTTAAATCCAAAAGGACTGTTGATCATCGATGGTGCTGACTATGAGTATTGGAGAGATAGGATAAGGAGTTTTTTTTTCATCATTGGGGTGTTTTTTATTATAATGATGATAGTATATTTTAAAATTATTCATAAGGATGATAAAATAGTAAATAATTTATAAAAATGGGATTATCAATTAATTTAAAAATTAAGGAACACATTGTTATGTTCAATAAGAAGAAGAATTTATAGTCAGATTTCTTCTTCTGTTTCTACTATCAATATTTCAAAAAAAGTTATAGGTCACTCATTTTGGTAAATCAAAGGTTGTTTAAACCATGGGAACCGTGTTAGGATCAAATTTTCTAGATTTTAATTTTTTTCCATGAAATTTATTTACTAAATGAATAAAAAATTTATAATGAAAATTTATATTCTAGAAGGTGTATGTGAGAAAGGAATAGATGATGAAATTATTTGGGAATATATAATAGATATTATTCCCAATGAGTTTCTCTCAAAGAGAAATTATGTTTATTAAAAAAAATAATTGAATATTCTTACTCATCATGATCTCAATGGAACTCTTATTCAGTATGATGGATTATAAAAAAAGACATTATGTGAAATAAAAAAGAATGGTGGAATTTATTTTTTTCAAATAATGTACCTAAAATAGTAAAAACTATTTAAAAAGTTGTGAAAACTATTAGAATGACTAGATGTAATTTTTTAATCTGATCATGTTACATATGATCATTTTTAATTTGAATTTGAAAACATAGAATAAAAGATGAATAAGATAGTTAGACAGAATTATTTCCAATATATATATAAGAATTTATATAAGTATAAAAGTGACAATAAAAATTATGTTAGTTTTAATGAATGTAATAAATATAGACACATCCAACCAGATTGTGCATATTTGATGAAGAAAGGATGAAAAGATTGAAATTTTCAAAGTAATAATACAAATTATTAAAAATATAATGAAAATAATTTTTTTAAATACTTTGAAACATGGATTTCCATTTGAGATGATTCTTTATAACATTATTTTGATAATGAAATTTTATAATAATGGAATATAGAGATTTCTATTAACATCCCCCTTGTAAATAAATGTCTTATAGAAAGGGTGAAAACACATGAAAACCAAGGTAATAAATTTTTTTATTCTAATTATCCAGATTATAAAAATTCTGCTTCTATAGATGATGAATCTTTCTCAACCAGTGATGAAAATGTTTGACCTTCATAGGATGATCTTTCTCAATTTGTAAAAAAAATTTAAAAAGTAAATTGTAATGTTTGTAAAAATAATGAAAATGTCAATAATATGTTATCTAAGTCTAATAAAAGATTTTTTTTTATATAAAATGAACTATTATATGATTCTAAAGATATTTATCAATAAATTTCAAAAAAAAACTAGTTTTAATGATTTAGAAAATGTTATTTCTGAGATGATATTTTAGAAACTAGATTTGAAAAACTTGTTCTAAAAAAATACTTATGATGATACGAATTTAGTTGTAAAACTAAAATATTAAATTTAATCATTAAAAAAAATTATCAAACATTACATCCGGTAAAGGAAATTTTGATAGAATTTATAAACAATTCATTCCTCATTATAGTACATATGGAATTGGTATTTATTATAAAAAACTATTTTTAATAATAATTTATTATCTACAAAAATGTTTACCCTTTTACACAATGTTTCAATGTGTTTATCACTATAAAATGAATTATTATTTGAGTAAAGATCCATCCCTATAACTTCAAAAATAGATTTTTTTAAAAAATGTGGATTCCTAAAGTTTTTTTTCTAAAATTACCCAAAACTAGTATCTTTGGGTTTTTAATGACTAATGTTTTTATTTTTTGGAAAATAATTAATGTACTATAAAATTTTTACATGGTATATGGATATTGGATGTACATGCAATAAATCTATTAAAAATAAAATTTTAAAAAATATTTTCAAGATGAAATGTTGGAAAATTTACTTTCATAGTCAATGCCAAAGGATAGATTATCAGAATAAGTAATATTATTCATCTTAGTAATGAACGTACTTGAAATGTTTATTTGTTAATGTTATTAATAAAAACATTATAATCATAAGCTAATTATGTAATGATGGTTTTATTTTTATCTTTTGTAATGATAGAGTGTTTATTAAATAGTTCAAAAGATGAATTTATTCTTTCTACCAATATGCATGAGGATGTCCATGCACTAAACACTGAAAACCATAAGATCCAATAAATACCTTATCTTAGTTCAATGGAAGATCAATAATGGTTATGAAATTTTATGTTTGGATATATTAAACTTAGGAACTCAAATAAATTAACAAGTAACTTTTTTAAGTATCTTATTGAACTTAGTTTATATTCATTAAAATTATATGACTTATTTCATTATGGTAAGAAAAATATGTCGCGATTTAATTCTATTATTGAAGTACCATCTACTGATTCATTATAGTTAATTAAAATGGAATTATTTGGTCCTACACAAGTTAGGACTATTTGGGGTAAAATACAATGTATATGACTGATTTTATTATTACACTATATTTACTTGGGTTTATCTTCTCCAAATTAAGTTAAATGTCTTCTTTATTTTGAAATTTTTGTTCCCAAAGTTTAAAATATAAATAACCTTCCCATCATAAATATTTATAGTGATCATAGTGGAGATATTTGAAATTATTATTTTGAATTTTGTTGTTGTTAGAATGGTATGATAAAAAACTTTTCAAATCCTATAACCCTTCTATAAAATGGTGATGATGAGAGAGTAAATACACTTCTTTAAGAAATAAAAAGAACAATCTTGAGTGAATAATCATTTTTAAATGGTTTTCTAATGGATAGTTAGTACAACCTACTATAAAATAAATATACCTTTAATTAAACACATATTTAATAAAACCTATTATGTGTTGTGGATAATAATGAAAAAAAATGTTTCTTACATAACGGTTTTTGGTTGGAAATTACTTTTAATGAATATGAAATATAAATTATATAAATTTCAACCAAAATTCAATGAACGAATATTTATAAGTTACTCCTCTAATACCATGGCCTGTTGAGATTTGATCATACATTATTGTAAATTAAATCATGTAGTAAATGTTATTTTTGTGGAATGGGCCCTTTTGATTTCATACAACCCCAACCATCATCCATAGATGTTATATTCAAAACTGATTTTCAACCTTTATTGGAATGTTCCTATCATAATGAAAAAACTCATGAAATTTTTTCAAAAGTTATTCCTTAGGAATATTTTAAATATTATGTTGAAGAAAATAATTTTCTAAACCCAAGAAGTGATTTTTTATTAGGAATAATTGCAAAGAGAGTATCATTGGTTACATTGATCAACCAATTATGACTATATGTTCTTTACAACATTAAATTGAATATCTAGATTTTATTTCCATATTTGATCCTAATATTCCTGATGATTTATTACATTAATGAGGATTTTATTAAATCTGTTCATTATTAGATTAATGAATTTTAGGGGATCAAAGTATGGAACATGGTTGAACGACCAAATGAATATTATATAATTATAAGAAAATATTTTTTTAGAAATAAATGTGTTGAAAATGGAATAATTGTTTGAAATAAGCATAGAGATGTTGCAAGGGGTTATAATCAATAATAATTTATACACTATGAAGAAAAAAATTCACTGATAGTTAAACATTAAGCTATTAATATTCCATTATGCTTTATAGAATTTTTTTAATATCAGTATATTATAAATTGATGTGAACTGTTATTTTTATTAATATATATGTTTAGGATATTGTTTATGTTAAAAAAATCCATATTTTTAAAAATAAAATCATCCAAAATATGTTCATAAACATAAAAAATAATTATATGAATGTATTCTTTCCCCCCAATCTTGATATGTTAGGTTAACGATATTTTTTTGGAAATAAATTTTGTTCCGAGAGCTGTAGACCCTTCACTTTTTATGAAGGAATTAATAAAAAATTTATGATTGTAAAAATTTATGTTGATAAAAATATATTCATATCATTTTGAAAATACTTAATAGATTCCATTATAGATCTTATGAAATCTATATTTCAAAAGGGTATGAAGAGTGAGGGAGCTCATTTTATTCATTTTCAAATTTCATTAAAATATGAAAGAATTTCTTATCCAAACCAATTTATATAAATGATCTTCTTATGAAATTTAGATATTTTATTACTAAATGTATATTTACTCACATATGCCACTCTAATACCCTTAATCATGATGATTCAAGGAAACCTATTGATTAAATTATTTTCAAATTTATGATATGAATTTTACATTATTAAACATTTAGTCATCCAGATTTAATGATTTCCAAATGGCCATGTGAATGATATAATGAAAATTAAAACAAATCCCATTAAATTTATATAAATTTAATTTTAAATTTTATGAATAAAATTTTTTAATCCTATATTTTATGTTCTTCTAGAAATGTTTTTGAACTAAAAATAATTTCGGATAAGGACATTTGAGGTTTTAGAATGGATAGGAAAATCACATCATTAACATGTCCTTTATTATGATATTGATTGGATTCATTGTCAGGGATGAAAAATCACACAGTATCCAATTACATTACTGATGCTAAATATATAGTAGTTGGATGTTTTTGTGCTCAAGTGTTGTGGATACATGAGACACACATTGATTATGGCTGTGTTTTAAGAAAACACGTATACTATGAGATAATACTATTGAAATTTCAACAAGTAAAAACTGATATCCTCAGTAAAAATTTATGAAAAAAAATATAATACAACACTTTCATCAATATCAAACCCTCAAAGGAGATACCATTTTATAATTCATCATAATGAAATAATAACCTACTAATATTTTCCCAAAACCATTTCCATTTGATAGATTTTATTTCATTAAATATAATATAGGAATGATCAATATAAATTAATCATTCATATAAAAATATTTTTTACCCATCTCCACAAATTATGATTCTCCTTTTAGTAGAAGGTTCATATGTATATTGTTTTTTATTTTTGTTATAAAAATTTAGTTTTTCATTATATTTTAATCGAATTTGTTTTCTAACACATATTACAATGTAAAATTTTCAACATCAGAAATATCGCATCTATTTTTGGACTCATAAATTATTTTATTATTTCCAAACACATATTTTATAATAAAATATTCATATTCAAAATATATTTCTAATATTTTTTTTCAAATCAAACTACTGAAAATACTTTTCATACTACGAAAATTGTATTCGATTTTTACTTCTAATACAACCATAATTTGATATGGTATTAAGATTTATTATGAAATATTGTTGTATTATTTTTATATTAAAATAATTTTGTTTTATTGTATCAAAATTATCATAATATGTTTGTTTAAAAAACCATGAATAATAGGTAATCATATAGATTAGTCTTTCCACTCTAAAAGGTGTATCTCTATTCGATTATTTTTCCCACTATTTCATTATGAAGAGTTTATAATTATTGTTTCCATTATTTTATTTTATATTAATTAGTTTTCAAATTATTGTTTATTTTTTATAAATCCTATTCATTCTCAATATGATAAAAATATAAAAACTAGTAGAGATCAACTAGTTTTTAAACACTGTTCTTTTTAATGTTGATCATCAAATCTAAGGACCTTTCATCACAATCATTGGATTTTTTATAATATATGAAATTTAATAGAAACACATATGTAAAGAGGTCCACCCCATGTGTCACACATCATTTGATTAAGAATTTTTTACACAACATGTTGCACCTCCAAAAGGATCCTGTCTGAAAAGTTACCTATACGGCCAACTCAATATCCTCGGTTCAAAAATAATGTTATCAAGGCTATATAAGATGGTTTTCATTTTGGTAGAGAATGTATGAAAGATATTTCAATGATTATTTTTACAATACAATGAAAAATTTAATCTCTATTCATGGTTGGGAATTCTAGTGTGTTGAAACACCATATAAATATATTCCTCTATTCCATCCTGTTGTGGTACATGAATTTTTTTCAACAATTAATATTTTCAAGGAATATGGGAATGAAAAAAACATTTTACAATTTTTGACAAAAGAAATAAATTTTCATGTAATAAACATTCATATTTGGTTGAAATAATATCTGAACGAGACACTTTTTTTCATTCACATAAGTTTCCTAATGATCTTGGTACCTTCAATACTATAATGAAAGAAGTTTCATTATTATATAATTAAGAAAATTTTAGAAAGGAGTCAAACAAAACACTAGATAATATTTTTATATCCCAATGGATTCGGGGATTCTTCATTCCTTGGAAAGGGGACTGAGATACGTTGATTTTTTGAAATGTATTTATTCTAGATTATCTGGGAAATATAAGAAAATTTTCTCATTTAATGTTTTTTATTATTACATATTATGACACCAAAAGAAGAATAATAAAATCCTAGATCATAATTTCTCCTACCATTAAAAGAAATATTATTGTATAATGTATGAAATTTTTCAACCTGGTCAAGAAATCAACTCTGATATGAGAAAGGATTTATTTTATAAGTGATGAAATGACAAATAGGATGATAATTTTTCTTACTACAATTCAAAAGATATTTTTTAGAAAACTGGGGGAACTTATTAGGAAGTAGTACCATAATGGAATCTATAAATGGTTGATTTGAAAATGAAAATGATGCAAGTGACTTTCCTATTGTTGAATTAAAATAAAAAATATAATGTTCTTAAAGAATTTTTTTGTGAATAAATGAAACAAAGAAGAAAGGAAGCATGGTGATCTTTAGATGGGAGATAATCATGGTCATACCAAGTCATTGTGAATTCATGATACCAATACATTTTAAGGGGAATAAAACAAATGAATTTAAAATAATAGAATGATATGATATCAAATATGTGAAAATAATTTTCATGGTTTAGAGTGGGATTCATGATATATTATGTCTCAAATATAGCAAACTGATATGATGAATATGAGAGTTTCATTTTATATTAAATAAATATTTATCTTCAATTCCTTTGGTCCATCAGTAGAAAAAAATTGGAATAGTTAAATTGGTTTATTTTTAATCTTTCCAAGTAGTCCTTCTAAAAAATCAATCTCAACTTGAACCTGCTGACAATTGAAATTAATGAACTGTAAGGAATTTAGAAAATGAACATCAAGTGGAACATGGAGAGGAGTTTTATTAATGAAATTTTGATTGTTGATAACATTAATTATATTAAAATGAAAAAAGGTTAAAATTAAGAATAAAATAATGGTGAATATGAGGATGTAATAGTGTAATTTCGGGAAGAGGTTGATGATGATTCTGATTGTGATGACTATGAAAATGATGAAGTTGGTGATAATGAAAAAACATTGGATAATTTTTCATTAGAATCATCACAAGAATCATTATAAGACCTACCATATATGGTGGAAAAGGATGATAAATTTTAATATTCTCATTAAGAAAAATTTTCATCAGAGTATTATGAATCCTCATCAATGGAGAAAGAAGATGCTCCAAAATCAATAAATAATGATGATATCAATGTTAATACTAACTATAATGAGATCATTGAATTATCTGTAGATAAATATGTTTTGAAAAATGCTTCTAAATATAATTAAAATGGAGTTTAAAATAACGATATTGGGAATATTAAATTAGTAAAACAATGAACCATTAAAATAGATAATCCTTAGATTTTGAAATATCAATTATGTTTTATAGAAACAATAGTTATTCAAGGAGTTTATTATATTTTTAATGCTTTGAAATTGTAAGAAAGAACTATTACTAAAATTACAAACATGTAATATTGATCCCATCTCATTCAAGAAGGTATTATTGTGAAATTAAATTGAGTAAATATTTTAACTTTGAATGTTATTCATCCGGAAGCATAGTTAAATGTAGATAAATAATGTTAAAGTCCTCATTAAATGGCATGAATTCAGATTTTGAAATGGTCTCACCAAGTTGATGACAATATCAATTTACATGAAGATAATTTTTTTTATGTCATGTAGCTCATGATATAATGTTATGAATTTTTCATTTAGGTAACTTAATTTTATTTTTGATAGATACAATTTTGTGGAGAACATTAGGGATATAACTGATAATTGTATTGAGGAAGAAAATTCTCTGAACAGAATATCTGATATATGCATTTATATTTTACTAGAATAAAATCATATAAAAGTGAAATTAAAATATTTTGGAATAAGAAAAAATAACTATTGTATAATGTTCATCTTCAAGAAGAGAGTATAGTGAAGTTAGAGTATAAAAGAAACTTATTCATAATGATAAAGGATTTTGTGTAAAAATTTATGAAGATTGAATAATTTTATTTTCAACTATTGTTTTTTATACTTTTTAAAACATTTGAAATGTAATTTATGAATAAATTACTTTTTCATAAAATTATGATTTTTTAACGTCTTCCAATTCTATTTGGTTAAATTTTCATTCATATTACCTTCTGATATGATTTTTTTGTTCAATATATTTTCTTATATGTCTCTTTCACTAACTATATAGGTAAACATCAGATCCCTCCCCATTACTTTTTAAAAATCACAAAGGGAGATAATCCTTTAAAATGAGAATAAATTATAAATTTTACATAATGTATTATTAATGGGAGATTTATATTCAAATGTGGGGGTATTTTCATTCAAAAATGTAGAAAATTTGATAATGGAAAATAATGTTATATTATGGGGTAAAATACAATCCATATGGGGAGTGTCAATATATAATAGAAGTTAATAATTTCCAATTTCATTCTATCCACCGTGATTAGATTTTTTATATATTCTTAAGTATTCAAGATTAATTCTAAATACAATGTACTTAAATGAATAAAGGTAATTTATTTTTAAATTTTTATTTTAAATTTAATTCTTGGGTATGTGATTTCCAAAAGGGGGGATTATTGAGTAAGAAATTCGTTTTCATAGTTTTACATTCCATTAGTTTTGGAAATAACAAACAATTACAAAAATTATGGTTTACTAAATTTTAATGTCCCACATGTTTTGTAATGATTTTGTAGATAACATATAAATTTAATATACATATAATATGTTATAATTATTTATTAAAATAAGGATTATATTATTCATTATGATTGTAAAAATGATTACATGTGTGATAAATCTGACTACCTATTATATGACCAGAAGTTAGAGTATATTCATATTTATCGTAGAAAAATAATATTAAAAATATAATTGATTCATATACTGACACAACAAAACTAAAAATCATAAGGATATTTATATTAACACCATTTAGGTATTCCATTATAATTCCTTGATTTTATAAAAATATTTGTATGAATTGTTTCAAATATATGAAAAATATTTTACATTTTAATGTTGTAAACCAATATAATTCCATATAATTTGTTACTACATATCTTTATGAGTTTTCAATATCATAATGTCCAATTTAATTTTAAAACATATAGAAATATGGTAACTAAGATATGAAGATAACCATTGGTGGGATGAAAATAAATACCATGTCATTTGAAGTGATTTTAGATACTAATAGATTAATTTTATTTTAAATTTCTCATTTGGGGAGAGATCTAATGATTTCAAAGCATGAACATTTTATGCATTGTCTTAGTAATTGTTTATTGTTTAGTATGTATAAGGAATCCACATATGGGTTATTTCATTATAAAATATTTTTCATTTTAATATACAATTGATCACCATACTTATCAAGGGCTTATTAGGATAATCAAACACTCAAACTGACCCATCATATTAAGGTCTACTGGGGATTGGTAGATCGAGAAATTCTGATCATCATATCGAGTGATTCTGAGAATAGGAGGCAGATCCATTCATATTATCATACCAAGGTAATTCCAAAGTAATTAAATATTGATATTATAGTGAGTATAAAATATTAGATATCATTATTCATGGTTATTTATTACCTTCCCATTAAGGTTAAAATATTTATCTTTTTAAATATAATTAAGTCAATTTTACTTTTTTACCTACTGTGTTACTTATTTTTTAAATTTTTTCAGTACGAATTTTATTTAAAGTGAAACAGAGTATTAACCTATATATTATATTTATTTTGTCTTATTAACTCTTCAAAATATACATACTCATATTAATCAGAAACATTGGGATACAAATATGTTACTCTTATTTAATTTTATTGATTCTGATTACTATTTTGTATCACTATTAAAAATATTGAGGGTCAAGTCTAATAATCCATCATTAATAGGTTTAGGGTTGGTTTAGTTTAATTATTTTAAACTATGTTTTAAAACATAAATTCACAATACCTGTTTTATTTATATAATCTAGATGATATAAAGTTCATATATTACAATACAACACTTAATAGAGGGGTAAGGGCACCTTTTGGATCTCTATAGGACGATTTTTTCTTCCCATTCTTTTATGAGGTTTAGGAGAGGCTCATTACATGAATTATTATAAGATATATCACCTTGTATTCCATTTTACCTCATATTATTTATATTTTTAATTTTTCTTAAATATTGTATCAATTCCCCAATTCACCTAATCATGGAAGGATTACCACATTTGATGTGTATTTCATGTGTTGAAGATTGATGATGTCTTTAGATGAATTATAGAAGAAATCATTCATAATTTGACATGGGTTCCACATACCTAAAACAAGTGGACCAAAACTCATTTTTGAATTATTTGTAACCATGATTTCACCTAATGTACATTGTCATAAAGGAGGTTTTTATAAGATTAGGTTGATTTATAAATCACTAGTTATTGTTGGTGGACATGATATTATAATATCTCATATTATTTTGATGATTCTATATTCATGTTTGATCATATATTATTATTATGTTGATTCACCAATTATAGGGACCCAAGAGTCTCATTCTTGTATATAATATCATTCTAGATGTTTATTCATTACATAACATAAACACATGTTTGAGAACTATAACAGTTCATTGTCATTAGATAAAACGTAAAAACTATTATTTAGTAAAATATCTTCAATATCTCCCAGAAATAACTTCTTATTATGTATTATTCATGGAAAACACATTAATAAATACTTTCATTATAACACAGGGAATGGAATAATATTAAATGGTGATCTCATATGCTTAAAGAGATTAAAAATTGAGATACATTAGAATAACATGAACATAAGTGTACATGAAAGTGAGAATCAAATTTTAAATCCATACCCTTCCCATAAAATATCATAATATCAAGTCATGGAATAATGAGTGGAAGTTCATAATTAATGAATCATAATGAAATCAAGAAACATGGGCCAGGACAGCATAAAATTTACATAATACATACACTCATGGATTAAATATAATCATTTAATTTAACTTATATAGAAGTCAAGACTGACTATGATGATTATTATGTTGGAGTGGGTTCACTCCCCATACCATTATTGTAGTCACAGACACGCCCAAGACCATCATTGTAGACAAAGTCTCTTACAAATACCAGTTCACTCATAGTTTTATTCCAGTATACCTCATAATATATAAACCACTACCCAACACATTGAAGGGATATATACATTCCACCCGTCCAAAAATTAAAATCAAACAAATGTGACCAATTATATCATAGAAAATTCATCATATCAAAACCCATGATATGAAATGGGTTTCATGAATATCATTATAACATTACCTTTAGAAAATAATTATATTTCATAATTATTTCATCATATCATAAAAACATAAAAAATTAATAAAGAAGTGTGTTTTGTGAGAAATTTATCATGGTATAACCAATGGATGAGAATAATATTCATAAACATTATTTAACCATTAATATAAAAAATTAATATAAGTAATGAGAATGTTATCGTTGGATCATACCCAATTTTAAAAAATGTAACATTTGTTGATGTTATCATAGATGAAAAAATATTTTGAAAGATCACTTTGACAATTTCTTGAGAAAATAATTATTTCCTATTAAAAAAAATTAAAACATAGAACAATTAAATAATCCTCTTTTTCCAAAAAATCTCCAAAATATTATAAATAAATATATCAAAATAAATTAGAACATATATTCAAGAATATTACATTTCTTCATTGAAAAATTTCTTCTAAAAAACAATTTTTTAAATCCTTTTTTAAATAAAATAGACCACTTATAAGAAAATAATCTAATAAAATAATGGTCCTGATGTTGGAAAATTCAATCCATGCCAAAATCTCTAATGGATATATTCCATTCACATGTTCGATAAATAACTAATGGGCCTTGTTTTTAAAATGTCAAGAATATTTCTTTCAAAACACCTTTTAAAAAGACAATCATGGTTAAAAATTTAATTAATAAATAGTTCGGATAACATTTATAGCACTTTATATTTAAAAATAATAATTTATTGGATGAAATAGAGTTTTCTTTTTATGGGATAAATAAATATTATTATTCATAAAAATATTATTTAGAACACTTTAGTACAAAAAGTGAGTCAAATAAATAGAAATAAATTCTTATTCATAAATTACAAGAGTATAATAAAAATAATTAGTTAATTTATTGATACATCATAATATTTCATCATTATGAGAGAAACCATGAGAAATCATGATAAAAGATGATATTATAACCTAAATCTCTTATCACTTTGGTAATGTTAAATTTTAGTCCCTATTAATGATTAAAATTTAATGGAATGAAAAAACTCATGATAACAAAAAGAATTACTATATTACAAGTAATATGGTAATTATACGAACCACATAAACTAATATTGGTGCATAACCAGACTCATGTTTAGAGGTAGGAAAATTGAGATTAAATACCAAACCAAATTAGAAACAATTGAACCATAAACCACATGAAAGAGCGATATTTAAATGGATATGTAAATCCCTATAATATTAAGGATAATAATAATAAAACACCATCATTGGTATTATATACAGAACATTAAGTAATCAAAAGGTCGATACAGATTGTGTCTCATAGAAAACAATTTAGAGAAGGAAATCCATTACCTTAAGTGTCGACATAAATCAAAAATATTAAAAACTCCCATATAATAATTATATCTCTATCTTAAATATGTTATCTAACAATAAGTATAAATATCATATCAAATTTGACTTACTAATGATGCATTATTACATGATTATTAACAATTCAATGTTTGTTTCTCATTTTGGGAAATAACTTATTTTGTTATCATGAATTTTTTTATATGTTTTTTGGGGATCTTAATTTTAATATTGTTTTATCATAATCTGAATGAAAAATGAAAAAAATATTAAATATATTCATTATATACATTTTTTTAATATTCCAAAAAATATTTTGATTGTAAGTGAAATAAAATATTCATAGAGATGATAGTCTGTAAATACGCATGAAATCATTTTCCATTTTCCTCAAGGATTCAATCAAAAAATCAAAATAGTATATTACCATTATAATGTAATATTAATTACATATATGTCACATATTAACATTAATATCATCGTTATCATGTCCCCATAGAATGTAAAGTATGAGGGTATATGTGATATAAAAATTTCATAATTATTATAATATCATAAATATAATATATAATCATTTAATACTTTATTATATCTTACCTAGAGATGTGGTTATGGAAAACAAATACAATCATTTTCGGAGGTGGTATTCAACTACTCAAAAAAATAATGTATTTCCAACACATTTTATAGAATATGATAAGGATTTTTCTTACCGAATTTACTGTGTAAAATACCAATAGGTTGAATATAATTATTTTTCAAATCATAATTATTTTTTTTGTAATTTATATAGGTAGATAATTAAATGAAATAAAACTCTTTATTATAAACATTACCTCTTTTTCATACAACCTTATTTCGATTAAAAAAAGGATTCAAAGGATGAATTTATAAAAAAACTGAGGAATCAAGAATGATAATAATGAATTTTAGAAGTGATTTGGGTTTTCACTGAATAAACTACTATATTTTTATTGTGTTTATAATAGAGCATTCTAGGTGGCAATTTGTAGGGTATGTGAGTGGAAGAGTTCTAATTATATAAATGAAAATTGTGGGCCCCCATTTACCAAATGTAAAATGGACCAAAAATTGTAAACTATAGATCATAGAAGAGATACGGTCTAAATAAATCCGGAAAAGTTTTTTTGGACGTTTTTTGTGTTGTTTTCAAACCATTTAATTTTAGTATAACCCCCGATAAACACATTTTTAGTTTAACTATCGAAATTATTTTTTATATTTTTTTAATAAAAAAATATAGTGAAAATATTAGTTTACCATATTAAATAATATAAATTAATTTGATTCCAAATATGTAATCAATTTTTATGAATTTAAATCATATAAGTGTTTGAATTTATTTTAACGTTAACACAGTAAATGTGATGAAAAAATATGTTGAGAAATAAAAAATGATCAAATGTTTAAAAAGTTTTTATATAACAATTCATTATTAAAATAATTAAAATGACATAAATTAGATTAATAGATATATAATTTAACGAATTTTTCAATTAAAACAATATTAGACCAATTTATTTGTTTAATATCATTAAATGAAATGAAAAAACTATTAAAACAACCATTATTTTTCACTTTTCATTTGAAAATTTATTTTATTTTAAAATTATAAAAAATAAATGCTATGATAGATTCAAAATTCTGATTTATGAAATAAGAAATATTTTATCAAGTAAATTTTATAAAATTTAGATAAAAATATATTCATTATATAGTTGAAAAAGGAGTAAAAACATATTTATAGAGACATGATGTTTTTTAGTAAAATATTTGATTAATTATTATATATTCTATAAAACACACATAATATGATTTTTAAATTGTTTATTGAAAATATAATATATAAATCTCATTAAAATCATTCAATATTTTTTAATTGTTTGATTTATTAAGGCAAAACATGTGTATTTTTGAAAAAATATTTTTCCAGAAGAACATTTCATTTATTTAAAAATAGATTTTATTTTTAATTGTAAAGAATTTCTCACCAAAAATTGATTTTACATACAATGGTAAAACATTTATTTTAATAATTTAGTTAATGCTATTAATTACCTTTATTCTTGTTAGTATGTTACAACAATCTAATTTTGTAGTATGTTTTTAATAAAATGACACGCATAATTTAAATCCAGTGATACATGTAATGTATCCCAATGTCAATGTTATGTTTAATACAAGATAATCATGTTTTTCATGTAACAAAAAATATAAAAAAGGTTAAATTAAAATGTGAAAAAATATACCACAAAATCTCAGGGTTATACATTCTAACTATGTAAATAAATTATAGACTCACAAGGTCAACCTTTTCTCTGTATGCAAGGGTCTAAAATTTGAAAACCACATTTTGGGAAAGAAACATAGTAAAATGGGTGGTTCAAAAATAATAACTATAAGAGATAAATGCATTTTTGATGGTAATCTGGAATAAAATATAATATATTTCCAAATAATAGATAATTTGTGGGAAGTAAAATTTTGGACATAGTAGTGTTAAGTTAAACCCAAATATTGATAGAGAGTGCTAATGGACATTGTTAGGATAATGTTAATGATGATAAATTTTTAAACCAATGTGTTATGAAAAATTTCATTAATATAATAAAAATGATGAGAATAGGGAAATTTTTTATTTCATTAGCCATTTTATAACATGATAATATTTTCATGAGAAGACATACTTAATTGAATTCATTCCATTTTATAAGCACAACTTCAACCATTAGTTATTCCTTGAAAAAATTCTACATCATATCATATTATATGAGTTTATTTTTTTTTATTTCTTCATCAATAATTTAATAATATGATCCATAAAAGAATGATAAGTCATTACTTATATATCTTGTTATCATAAATAACAAATCTGTCTGAACATGATATCCAACATGAATGATGTTTTTTATTGAAATAATAAATTAATATCTAAAACATCACCCAAAATCAATTATAATCAATTCCATAAATATTATTCCTTATAACCATTCCAAAATTTAATATTTATTATATAGTTCAATATTTTATAAATATCAACTTAAAATAAATTCCACAAATATCATAGTGTAACACATGGTTGTCACATTCTGAATACGTGAATACCCAAGACATATATTTTCCTAAGTCATATTTATGCCTTGATTTACCATATAAACTTAATGAAAACATAAATAAATCCTAATTACTTTAATAAAACCATATATTAATGAATATATTCTATAAATCCAATGATTTTGTATTCTCTATCGATGAAAACATAATCCAATTTTTCGAAAAATCATTAATCAATTCCAGGTTCATGAATAAATTCAAATATATATTATTAATATCAGTCATATATTTATCCATACTAATCACCATTTTCTCAACATTGGGAAAATATAAATGGTAATATTCTCTTAATGAATATATCACATTTCCATTCAATCACTTTTCAAGGCCATTAAGACCATTCCCAATATTTTTTAAAATTCTTAATGAAAAATAAATACTGAATATACCTTATATATTTCATGATTAATATGATGTAATTATTGATTTCAAATACATAACCACTTTAACTATTCCCCCAACTTCTCAATCCATGAATCATGATTCATCATATTAATCATAAATGCCTCTTCCCTCATTTATATCATTTTTTGTATCATAATCATCAATAGAAAATTAGATACTCATTAAAATTTTTTGATTCTCTAAATGAGCATTCCACTCAGGATATCAATTTTCATAATTACTATATATTCCACATTTAATGATTTCAATAGTATATGATATCTTAAGGAGACTATTGTTCTCATCCATTTCATTGACTTCTTTTCATTTTTTTAATTACTTTCATTGTGTCTTTCATTTAGACACCCAAAAAATCTCTTTATCCCTTTCTGACATTCCCTAGAGTGCTTATAACAACATTATTAACATATAGCAAACAATATCATTTTTCCTTCATGGTCTCTACTACACAAACACTCATCAAACAAAATCATTTACTTCACTACTTATACCTTGTGATGGTTAAGGTACATGATGTTAATCATGTTCCACGATAACTACTTAGGCATAATCACAATATTCATTACTTTAATCTTCATCCCATATAGATTATCAAAAAACATTATCTAATACATTCAATGTTAATTGAGTTTCTTCATGTTCTCACCATTTAAAAAAACCAAAATAAATAGTTTGAGTTAAAAAAATTCATAGTGGTAATCCATGTTATCCAAAAAAACCACTTATAGGATGCTTAAATCATGACACCTTTTTATTCTATTACTAAATAGTATTATCCTAAACTGGCCATTTTCATTATATTTTTGAATACTTCAGGATGGTTTGTAAGGAGTTTGTAAATTTTTAAATAATATGCCCTTATAGTGTAAAAAAATGTGTGAGGAAAATGGGAAATGCTCACACAAGGTAATGATCAATTCTAGTTCAATGAACGCTTTTTTGAGTTATTACCCTGAGATTTTTTTATTCCATATCAGAATCAACTTTTTTTATCAAGATAGGGATTCCATTTATTTATGGCAAAATTATACATCCATTAATAAAATTATATGGAATTTTACTTTACTATGTATCATCATAGACATGTCCATAGAGTTATCCCAATAAATATAATTATAAATACCACTATGGATATCACAATAGTTTTCCCATCATTGTTTCTAATGGTTAACTATCCAATTCGAAAGATACAAACTATAGAAACCTAGGACAATCAGATATGAATATTACATATTTTTAGTGGAATATTTATTACATTATAGACACACAGTCATGAGGACCATAATAGTTTTATTTTATTTGAGACTAGGTATATAGTCTTTTTATTTCATGAACCATCAATTATGTCTCTCTCAAAGATCATCCCATTAAGTAATCATATTGGATATATAGTATATAAAACATTATTTTATGGCCAGGGGATATGAAAAATTGCAATGGGTTACATCAGATGATCAATTAGGGTAAAAAAGTGAGATACGTAAGCATAACATGAATATAAGGTTATGAGAACATGAAAATAGTTTTTGAAAACCATTTCCTACATATCAAATATCTTAATGTTGAGTTTTTAAAAAATATTTGTAATATTATGTTACCTTGAACATGTTATTTTAAACCGTTTTATTTATTATTTTGGTCAATAATCCTTAGAAATAGTTTTTGGGGTTTCCTTCAAGTTTCATGATAGGCACATGTCGTGTACCAAAAGTAAACAACAAGTACATGATGTATAAGTCATGTACTTGGAGTTAGTTTCAGATCGTGAATCGGGAGGTCACACCGTTATTTGGATCACATAGTGAACCTAGTGTACATGTCATGTATGTGATTAATATCAAATTTGTAACCTAAGGTGGTGGTTTTTTCAGTGTACTTTTCCTATGTGGCCTACATGTCGTGACCCTAAGGTACACGTCATCACTTGGCCCGCTACAAATGTAAAGTCCCGAGTTTCATTATTTTATTAGGTCCTTTTCATTCAATACATTATGTCCCTTGAACGAGAGATGTTCTGGTGCATTTTTGTGAGACTCAACTCCTTCTGGATCAAAACAAATGGTTGGGGGTCTTTATTCTTATTGTGGTGCAGTTTCTGGGTAAGTGTTCACACTTGTTATTCATGTTTTTCTCTTCCTCTACTCCTGGTTTTTCTATGTAAAATTTAGTTGTTGATAGATCCTTGTCTTGTGGTGTTGGATCTTGATACTAAGTAGAGTATTATGTCTTATACACATTCATTATCATTGGTGGGTGTCGGTGTCAGTGTTGTTCTTCGGAAAATAAGTAGGTGTTCCATCCTAATTTTCCAAATTGATTACCATTGAATTCATTTATTTATTTCAATTTATGATTTAAATTCTATTGATTAATATTTCATTAAATTTTTTAGATATAACCATATTACAATGAATTTGATTATTAGAAATTGTTTTGGAAGGAAAATTGGAAAACACCAAATTCCATTGAATTGGGGTGGGTTTATGGAAATTAGATGATAAAAATTGTTTAGTTTAAATTATGGATTTGATGGAAATTTTTTCAATTTATTTTTGGAATTTAATGGTGTAAACCAATTTTAAAAATGGTGGAATTAGTTTTTAATGTATTTTAAACTCATGATAATTGATTAAATTAATTGATAGAAACCCATTGGTTTTATCTTGTGAAAAATGCATTTTTTGAATAAAACCTATTTTTTGTATTAAATTGAAAGAAGTTAAAATTTTTGAAATTGATTAATGGGATTGATCATATTTTAAGAATTGTTATTTTAGTTTTTCCATCGTGTATTATCACAAGAATGCCTGAGGATGTCAATATGTTATTTGGATACACTTTACGCTACAAAAATTTTCTAAAACATACTTGTGGCGGGTCACATCCCTGACGGGTTCTTGACGAGTCTCCTTTGGCTAGTTTCATAATGACATGTGTATGCAATGTTTTCTATGATTACATAGTTTGTGAGGAATCTTATAGCTGGTTAATACTATTATACTTTTTTAAAGTTGGCAATGTTGCTCGCTTGTTTATTTATATTTGAATATAAATGTATGCTAATGTATATTGGAAATGCATTTCATCCCTACAGAATTTATATAAAATAATTTATATAAATGATTTACATAATACATTGTTTTAAAAATATTCTATATATTTTAATAAAAATCATGTGCTATAAATTATTTTTACATCATATCAAAACTATTTAATTTTTTTTTGAAAAATATTTTGAATTTTTAAACAAGTTTATTTTGAAAATTTAATGATTTGGTTTGGATAATCTAAATTTGAGTCTATTATGGAATATTTGGATTTAACCTACTAAGATTATTGTCACACTCTAAATTTTCCTTCGGTGTTTGTAGACTTTCTACTTCCAAGCTCGAGCAAAGGGAATGGATCTCAAGGAGGTGGATCCAGCAGTTTAGATTTCGATGTGGTGAGTTGTTTCCTTAGCGACCATGGGTCTTGTTTTCTTGTTTAGTATATTGGGTTCTAGTACTTTGGAATATATTCCACATTGTTTTTAGGTAATTTTAATGATAGTGGAGTTTTAGTATTGATATGCATACTATATTTTATCTTTCGCTTCCGCATTCTTGTGGAAACATTGTTCCCACATGTATGTTGTATGATTCCAGGTGCTAGTCGCCTACCCATGGGGATCAGGAACAAACTTTGTGTCATGTTAGGTCCAGCTCATTTATAGGGTTACCGGGGTACCTATGTTTTTTTGTGACAATTGGTTTCAGATGAGACAGTTGATCTTCTTTTTTTATTGAAGTTAATATGCATTTTTTGAAATGTTATCAGGACTTAGGAAGTAGTTGTGATTGAGTGCATGGATAACTCTCATCAAAATGAACCTTATGTAACTATGAGTGGTTTGGGAAAGTCTTCTTATGGATTAGTTCTAGTCTTTTTCCTATAGATATTTGGATTGTTATAAATCCAAATCAGGTTTTTACCTTCTATTGAGAATAAATTCACTTTATACTCAGAATGAGTGTTAATCTAATGTTCTTCTTTTCACCATGATAATTTGTAGCATCATGCCTCTGAGGTGACGAGTTAATAAAATACAATAAAATGCTATAGCTAAACCTCAGCAAGAAAATCATGTTGTCGACCCGAATCTAGTTGAGGTAACTGTGCGCACTATCCATACTCTGGGATAAACTCCACCTCCAGTTCATGCTCAGTCTCTAGTTTTGGATCCTCAAGGACATGTTCGTCAGAATCATTATCAAGAGTTCTTTCATAATTACCCTCCAGAATTAAATGTTTCCACTGATCCTCAACATTATGAGGAATTTTTGGGCAAGATAGAACACATGTTTGAGTTCTTGGAGACACCGGGAGTGATCGGGGTGAAGTATGGAACCTTCGTGCTAGGGGGACCTAGCAGGAGATGGTGTAACATGATAGTGTCATCAGGACAATAAGAGGTCATAGAATGGAAAAAAATAATGGGTCATTTTACCAACCAGTTCTATCAATAGTCTATGTTTTTGGCTATGGCTGTTGTGTTTTTTAAGCTGGAGCAGGCTGACACAATTGTGACTGTGTAATCAAGTCACTTTTTTAAGATGGCGCAGGTTTCTCCTGAGAATATATCTAATGACAGGATGAAGGATCAATAGTTAGAGTTGGTAATTAAATTAGATATCCATTCTTAGGTTTTCATGCTGAAGACTCCCACACTAATGTTCTAGATTCGACAATGATGGTTTGGATGAACGTGGATGGTAATTCAGGGTTAATAGAAGTTCATTTTTCTCCCAATGGAATCATTGATTCTGTTAAAGGAAAATATAAGTGTGATGATCCTTTTAAATTATTTCGATGGAAGAGTCATTCTAGACCTCCTATAACTCCAGGAGTATGTTCTATGACTTGATAGCAGTATGTAAATCCATGAAATTGTTGGAGGCTATGCACTGGGAGAACAATGAAATATAGCTCATGTGGATGTTCATGACACATACAATGGTTGTTCCATCACATCTCTACTCCACGTAGTTGGACAGGATCATCAGCTCCATTTAACACTACAGGGCAATCAAATTCTTCACATTCAAAAGGGTTCCAACTACATACATCCAGAACGAAGCTTCTTCAAATGGCGGAAGAGTCTCCCGTGGAAGAAGACATGGGTCCAACGCCTTTGGGAGGTGCCATTTCCAATGATTAAACATTAGTTAGGACTATTTTTTATATTGGATAATCCCCCTCTTTTATTTCAACTTTTATTTTTATCCTTTTTAATCTTTTTATTGTGAAACTATTTTGTGCAATGGATATTACAACAGCCCATGGTACGAAGGGAGAGAAAGGACTCTGTAGTCCTGCTTGTTTCTTATATCTATTTGACGTAGAGCTATATTTGAGTTTTTGGGTTCTTGATATGATATCTCTTGACATCATATTCAAGATGGATTGGATCATTTCCAACAAATCCCAAATTGATTTTTATCTTCGATGGGTCAACATTACTACACCGAGTGGTGTGCCTCCAGTTTGTCAAAGGGAATGGAACCCAAGATCGTGTAGTGCTAGACCATCGTATTTATAGTTGTGGAAAGTGATATCAGTATTTTATTTTTACATAGAGTGATATTCAAAGGGTGGTGATCTTCCTCTAGTTTTTTCTGAGTTTTCCAATGTGTTACCTTTAGATTTATATGGTCTTCCACTTGTGAGAGAGTTTTATTTTTTCATTGAATTAATTCATGGTACTCAACCGGTATCTATCCCCTCTTACTTCATGGAAACAATTGATCTAGAAGAGATGAAGTCTCAGTTGGAAAATCTTCTTGAGAAAAGATTTATTCATCTATGTGTGTCACCATGGGAAACGCTGGATTTCTTTTCTTAAATGGTAGACAGTCCTCTTCTCTTATGTGTTGATTATCGAAATATCAATCAAGTTACGATAAAGAAAAAATATCTATTACCAAATATTGTACGATATGCTTGATAAGATGAAAGCGGAAAAGTGGTTTTCAAATATTGACCTGTGATTTAGTTTCCATCAGTTGAGGGTAATTGAATCTGATGTTCTGAAAACCATCTTTTAAAGAAGGTGTCGGCACATTGAGTACCTTGTTAAGCCATTTGTTTTGAAAAATTCTCTAACAGCTATCCTTTCTATAATGAAAAAGAATTTACATGAGTATCTAGATACCTTTGTTGTAGTCTTTTTGGACGAAATTCTTGTTTACTCTATGTCTGAGGCAGATCATGTACAACATCTAAGAACAATTTTGAGTTTTAAATGAAATCACCACCTATATAACATGCATTCAATGTGTGATTTTTGGATTTGGGAAGTGAAATTATTGGGACACATGTTGTATAAATAAGTTTTATCAATTGATGCTGAGAAGGTGAATACTCTTATGATGTGGGAGAATCCACGAAATATCTTTTATATATGGAGAATCTTGGGATTAGTTGGATATTACCATAAGTTCATGAAGGACTTTATGAATTTGGGAACACCAATTAATGATTTGACATTGAATGGGGTGGGGATTTTGTGGGATGATAAATTTCATAGTTATTTTTTTGAGAAGAAACATTTTTTTGACATCTATGTCGGTGTTATGTTTTCTAGAAGCAGAGTAGGGCTCTGTTGTCTTTTGTGATGCATCAGGTTCTGGCATGTGCTTCATTCTGATGCATGATGATCATGTAGTAGCATAAGTATCATGTTAGCTTAGGCCACATAAAAATTATAATCCTACCCATGATTTGGATCATGCGGCTATAATGCAAACACTTAAAAGTTGGTGGGACTACCTTTTGGATAATGGTTTACGGTGTATTCAAAAAACCAAATTCAGAGTTATATCTTCTCCCAAATATATTTGAATCTCCAAAAGAGGCATTGGGTAGAGTATGTGTAGTATTTAAACATTAAAATTGTGTATACCTTAGGGAATGGTAGTGTTGTTGTTGATTCTTTGTGTATGAAACTTCCAAAATAGGTAGTGAAATAATCTTTTGAAGAGTGGAATTTGATGGATCTATTTGCACTGTTAGATATTGGAGTTCAAGAAGAAGGGGCTAATATTTCTTTTGCTAGTGTGCACTTGATGTCTACACTACATGAGATGATTATTTACATTCATGTGCTTAATGATGAGTTTCATTGCATTAGATAATCTTTTTATGGTGAGGAGACAGTGGCCCAGTGGTCGGTCTCCAGAGAGGATGCTCTATGCTATCAAAACCACATTGATGTGTCGTTATAGGTGAGAAATGTGGTGATGAGTGATTCTTATAGCTCTAAGTGGGATGTGAATCAAGGAACCACATTTATTTTCTATGAAATGTAGTGGATTTTCTGTTGTCCAGTTAAGAGATGGGTCGGTTCTGAGTTTGTCTCTCATTACTTTACATGCCAAAAGGTGAAAGACGAGAACTAGTAACCTTTGTCATTTTTTCATCCAAATACAATTCCTATATTGATGTGGTATGAGATATCTATTTATATTATGGTCAGGTTGACTCATACCCAAGTAATTAAGATTAAAATATGGTTTTTTATTGATAGTTTAACCATGTGGGATAACATTATACCCATTCATGATATAACGAAATTTGAGGGGTTAGGCAATATCTACATAAAAGAGATTGATAATTTTCACAGAGTTCAATCAGTTATAGTCTATGATAGGTATACCTGATCACTTCTAACTTTTTAAGAGGACCTTATGAGGCACTGGGATCTCAGGTCCCTCTGATCATGGCCTACCATCCACTGTCTGATAGCCAGAAATAAATATCTATATAGATTCTTGAGGATATGCTTCGTTTATGTGTTCTCAACTTCAACAGGGATATAGATGATAAATATGGGAATATTGAGTCTTCCTATAATAATAGTTACTAGTTCATGATCAGAATGGATCATTTTGAGGCCCTATATGGATGACCGTGTAAACTTATGTTGTGTAGGTTAGAGGTTTGTGAAATTTATTTTTTTGGGAGATGCTTGGTGTACAAGATGACATAAATGTTTCGGTTAATTCATCAAAGGTTTTTGACATCACAAATCTGATATAAGTATTTTGATGATCAATATTATAGAAATTTGTAGTTTTTAGTTAGTGATTAGGTGTTCCTAAAAGTTTCATCCTAGATGGGTCATCGACGGCATGGAAAGTAGGGGAATCTTTCACATCACATTTTGGGAACATTCGAGGTTATTGAGTAGGTGGGGAAAGTTTAATACCGCATAGCACTTCCACCACATATAACATTGATTCATAATGTGTTCTATGTATCATAGTGGAAGAAGTATCTATTTTATTCATTTAATGTTTTGAGGAGGAGTGATATTGAGATAAAGACTGAATTATCTTTGACTGAGTATCCAATTAGGATAGTTTATTCTGAGACCAAGGTACTTCATGGAAGGATGATACATTTGGTTCGTGTGCTATAGAATCATGGTTCTGATTGTCATGAGACATGGGAAAGGAAAGCACAAATGAGAGAGTTGTGGCCTCATCTCTTAAGCATGGATGTTTTTCAATGGATTTATAGGGATATAATGCTTTTATTATGGGGTAGTTGTAACATTTGTTTTAATTTGAACATGTAATTTTCTAAATTTTATTGGTCCTCATTCGGTCAAAAATCCTTAAAAATAGTTTTTGGGGTTTACTGTCGGTTTCTAGATAGGCACATGTCATTTAACTGAAGTATGCACCATGTAATTGAAGCTGGTTTTAGATCGTGAATGGGGAGGTCACTCCATGAGTTGGTACATATCATGTACCTGAATAATACATCTTTTAGTTGATAAATATCAAAATTTTAAATTTAGGAAATGAGTTTTTCTTCACACTTATCCAGCGGGACCTACACGTCATAACCCCAAGGTACACATCGTGGCTCAACCCAAACCCATCTTAAAATCAAATGTTAGGCTGTTTTTCTTGGTCCTTTTCATTCAAAATATTAGGGATCTCGACCTAGAGAAGTTCTGGAGCATTTTTGGGAGACTAAACTCCTTTCAGATCAAACCAAACATCATGGGATCTTCATTCTTCTTGTAGTGTGATTCCAAGGTAAGTGTTCCCCCTCATTATTAAAGTTTATCTCTTATTCTTCTCTTGGTTTTTAAGTGGAACATATTAGTATTGATGGATTTATTTATTGTTGTGTGGGTATTTCTACTGGGTAGAGTTTTGAGGTCTTATGATATGAGGGATGAACCCCTTCTCTCTTAACTGTCCCCCCTCTCGCCTCCCCCACCGCTCCGTTTAGGGTTTCCGTCTGAAACCCTTTGTTGTGGATCAGTGGCGCGTCTGGTTTCTCCCCATCCTTGCCTCATTTTGCCTCTACTTTTCTTCTTCTCGCTTCGTCTCGCTGCTCTTTCGTGGGATCTTCCCCTTCTCTTCTCTCACATATGTCCTATTCCTTTTCTGCTTTCTCCCTTCCCTGATGGTATGGTGCTGCTCACTGGTGGGATAGCATAGGCCTCTCTCACCCCTCTTTCTGACTTCCCCTGTGTAGCAGACCTCCATGTTGGGTCTATGTGTGGGATCCTTAGGTGGGTTGGGTCTGCGATGGGTGGGGCATTCGTTGTTCTTCCTATCCTCTGCCCTTGTTGATCAACCCATCCGGCTCGACCCCATCTTGGTCAGGCTCGATGCGGGTTTTGGGACTTCTTGGGATGGTGATGGTGTGGGTCTGGCGGCGGTCTTGGGATTTTCTGGGTCGGCATTGGTTTTCTCGCTGCTGGATTCTTTTCATTTCTTCAGCTTCTTAGGTGTTTCTTTTTGGGGATGCCATTCGGTTCAGGTGGATTCCTTCTTCGATTCTTCTGATGTTGTTGGAATCTTTTTGTTGTGGTCTGTGGTTCAGTTGCGCTATGGTATGCTGTTTAGTTTTGTCCTTCGAAGACGACGACGTCGATGATGCATGTGTTGGCAATGATGATGATGGTTAGTGGTTTGTACAAGACCTTTGCCTCATATGGTGTCGTTTCCAAAAAGAGGTTCTGGTTGAGTATTTCTGTTCGATTTGAAATCGGTGACATGGTGTCGTTGGTTCTAAGAGGTTAGATAGTCTTTGACAATCTCTGGCTTTCTGGTGTCTGGTCGGACGGCGATGGTGACAGTGGTTTTTGGTCGGCAATGATGTATGTGTGGTTCTTGTTGGCGTTGGTAGGCGAATTCGAGGGGCTCCACGGGGCTCCGGTGACTGTGCGGTGGATGGCGACCTCGATGGTGGTAATGATGGAAACGTCGACGATAGGTTTAATAATGATGGTTCGACGCGAAGGGACTTCGGCAGACGAACCCTAGATCACTACTGTCTTAGGATTTGTGAATATCTGGGTTTGTGATTTTAAAATTTTGAATGTTGGCATCATTCATTTTGTATCCCGTTGCTTACTGCTAATCCTTAATGTGGATGTTTCGAAAATAAAATAAAAATAGAATTTTCAGGTCTTCTACACCTCTGTTCTCATTGACGGGTGCCATTACGAGTGTCATTCTTCGAAAAAAGATGTTGGTGGTTTTGTCGTGATTTGAAAAATTGACTACCATTGTATTTCTTGATTTATTTAAATTCTGATTTAAATCCAATTACATACTCATGCTTTTAATTTTTTTAATAAAACACAATTCCAATGAATTGGATTATTTGAAATCGATTTGGCATGAAAATTTGGAAACCCCCAAATTCTATTGAATTGGGGTGTGTTTATATAAATTGGATGATTAAATTTTTTGAATTTAAATTAATGATTTGATGGAAATGTTTTCAATTAAATTGTTTAATTTAATTGTGGAAATTAATTATGAAAATTATGGAAGTAGTTTTTAACGGATTTCAAAATCATGAAAATGGATTAAATTATCTGATAGAAACCAAATAGTTTTATATTTTGAAGAGGTATTTTTTTAATATAACCTATTTTCGTAGTAAATGGAAATAAATTGGAATTTTTATTCAGTAGAGAGAGATTGATCTTATTTTAAAAAAACGTAATATATTTGACCCATAATATAAGAGAACATGCAAGCCTTAGGTAGTTAGTGAGTTATTTTGATACACTCAATGATACAAAAATGGTTATAAAACATACTTACAGTGGGTCATATCCCCGACGGGTTGGTGAGGAGTATTATTGGGCCAGTGTCATTGGGATGTGTGTATAGACATTTTTTATGTTCTCATAGAGAGTGGGTAATCCTATAGTGGGTTAACACAATCATCCCTATTCTAAGACGACCATGTTGCTCACTTGTTTATTTATATTTGAGATATATTTATTTTCCAATGTTTGTTGGATATACATTACATGCCTGAAAAAATTATATAAACTATTTAATATAAATTCTTCAATTAATCCATTATTTTAGAAATATTCCATATCTTGTAACGTAAATTTGGTTATTTAAATTAATTTTCTATCATATCGAAATTGGATACATTATTTTAATTAAATATGATTTTGAATTTCCAAACCTATTTATTTTGAATATGGAAATATTTTTTTGGATAATCTACATTTGGAATCTATTATCTAATATTTGGTGGTATCCTATTGGGCTTTGCATCACACCCTAATTTTAACTTTAGGAGTTTTTAGACATTCTACTTCCTAGCTCGATTAAAGGGAAGGGATCTTTTGGAGGTGGATCTAGCTGTTCAAGTTTGGATGTGGTGACATGTATCCTTAGGGACCGTGGGGATTGTTTTATGATTTAATAATTTGGGTTGTAGTACACTGTATTCTATGCCTCTTTGTATTCAAGTAATTTTACCCCTAGTGGAGTTTTCCTATGGATACGCATATTGTATTTTATCTTTTTCTTCTGTATTCTTGGGAAAAAATCATTCTCACTTGTAATTTGTATGATTCTAGGTGTTAGTCTCCAACCCATGGTGATAGGAAATTCCATTCCGGCAATGATTATGATGACTCAGTTATCGGGTTACCAGGGTACCTAGTTTGGTTCGTCACATGATTTTTAGTTCATAAGACATGAATTTTTAATAAATTATGGAACATGATCCATGTGATCAAGAAAGTGGAATTATTCATTAAATTTTGTAAAAAACATATGCATAGAATGTTATTTCCATACAATTCAAGGCTCATTGTCATGGCTATAATATTTGGATTTTTTACACCCCAACCCATTGTAGTTTTAAATTTTTCACTCCCAAGAGCATCAATCTGGTCAATAACCCTTACTAAACCAGGTTGACTCACGTTAATTTTCCTTTCAATATCATGATATATAAATAATTATCTAATTAATTGGATGGTTATATATGTCATAATTATCATAGAATTAAAGTCATACATATGTATTCCATAAGATAAAAATTATTAATTATATGGAAACTATGAAATGTAATGTTTGGTCATAAACCAATCACCATTGCATAATATATGGAAAATGGTTTTCATAATCAAATCATAATTTAATCAATTCATAACAAATGAAAAAAGGAAGTAGTTTTCATAAGTGTTTTATCATGTTATAACCCATGGAATGAAATTAGTTTTAATAAAAACATTTTCGACCTAAAAATAAACCATTAATAGAAATAATGAAAATGTCATCCTTGGATTATATCCCCAGTAAAGAACAAGTAACATCAAATGATGTAATACAATATAGGAAATTATTTAGAGATATCACATGGAAAAATTATGGAGAAAATATTATTTCCACATACAAATAATTTTTAAAACAGAAAAATTCAACATCATTTTCGTTAAAAATTTCATTGGGAAAATATAAATGAATATTTAAGAATAATTTGGAACATTTCACGAGTTAGATAATTTTTACACTTTAATAAATACATATTAATATATGGTAATTATTAAAAATCCTTTTATTTTAAAAAATAGATAACTTATATTGAAATAATGAAGGTAAATAATTGTAATTACTTATAGAAATACCATTCATTCCCTACATGTTAAATCCAAGAATCATTAAAAAATTTATAAATACCAAGCAGTCCTTGTATTTTATTAGACTAGAATATTCCATTGAAAATGTATTTTAAAAATTACAACATTGTCAAAATATAATTAATAAATAATTATTATAATTTTAAAAATTCAATATAATTTATTTAAAAAAAATGTTTTCAGAGGAAATCGATTATTCGACAGAAGTGAGAAATAAGGAATATTTTTCATAAAACAATATTTTGTAAAGTTGAATACCAAAATTGTGGAAAATTATGTGAAAATATTCGTTCTATAGAGTTAAGTAATTGAATATAAAATTACATATTTTCATGACTAGAAGATCATTACATTTTATTTTTGCAATCATAATCATGGGTTATCCCTTTAATCGATGAGATTGTAACTTAAAAACCAAACACATTGGTAATGTTGAACTCTAAACACCATGATGGAATAAAATTAAATGAAAAATTTAATATATTCAGAAAAAAATTCAGTGATAATGAATATAAAATGGGACATATATACACCTCATAAATGATTATAGTTCATAACGAAATATATGTATCATTATAGGGAAATTTAGGAAAAAGTGCCCCCTATAATTTTGGAAAAATTTGAACCAAATACCTCAGTAAAGATATATTCTAAAATGGATATATGAATCACTATATTTTTATTGGAAAAAATTGTAAAATAAATCATTGTGAAGCAGACAAAACATGTAAAAGAAAATCCTAGAGAATATGGCATGTTTCTTAATGAAAAAAAAGTGAGATAGAGATAACATATCTAAAGTCTCACCATATATCATACTCATTAAAATAATCTATTCATTAAATATAAAATTTTCTTTAAGCTCATTTCTACCCAAAAATATATGTATACCCTACTATATATTATTTACTTATAACAATTTATTACTTCTTTATTCAAAAATTCAATGTAAAAGTCAAGTTTCTAGCAATAAGTATATTGTTTTTCATTTTTATTTATTTATTATTTTTTGGTCCAATTACATTGATCAGGGTTCCAATATCCCTATAATGTTACACATGATATAGAATTAGATATATTCATTATATATGTTTTTATAATAATCCAACAATGTCAATGATATAAAATGAAATACACCTTTTATTGAGATAGCAATACATACATACACATGCTGGTTGATTCAATTTTTTCAATAAATTAAATTAATTGAAGGAAAATATTATATTACAATTTAAGAATAATTTATATTCCATACATATAACATATATTATTTAAATCAATCCTTATTACCTTCCACATAAATCATGAACAAATAACATCACATTGTGAGGTTGTAGTCTTCCGTAGACATGTGTGATGTTAAAAAATTCCTACAGAATAAAATGTAAGATGTTATATGTGATACAAAAATTAAATATGTATAATAATATGCCAAATATAATATATATATATATATTCAATATATTATTTAATCCATTTTGGAATGGTGGTAATAGAAGAAGAAAAACATCAGTTCGTGAGGTAGTAGTCCACCTTACACATGAATGATGCATTCATAACTCAATCAATGGAAGTGAAGTTTAATTTAGGATATAATATTATAATAATAACATATTAGAATATTTACGATTCTGAAGTTAACATATCATCTTGTTATAACAATAATTTTTGTAGGGAGAGGAAGAAGCAAAATAAAATTCTTGATTAGGGACATCACCTCTATTTACGAACACCTATTATCATTTCACAGAAAGGTTATAAGGTAACATTTTTGACTAAAAAATTTATTCTAGGATTTGAGGAAGACATTAAGGGTTCTATTGGTATTGGAAATGTCCAATCCAATCAGATTTAATTTTTTAAGGGCATAGGGGAGGGGTGGAATTTTATAAGTGATTTGAATGGATCAATTGTTATTTTTTTTAAAAAAAGGAGATCACAAATATTAACTAGTCACAAGGATAAAAATGCAGCAAACATAGTTTTTAAACTGAAAAAATACGTTTGATAGAAAAAAATATTCGCCAAATTTACCTTAAATGAACAACATAATATTATTATTTAATATGATATATAAAATATTAAAATAAATATACATCGAATTAATTATGGTACATCATGTATATATCCAGATGACTATGACATATTTGAAAACTATTAAATGGGTTTTTAGATGTTATCACTCTATATGGATTTTATTTAAATTCAATGAAATTAATAGTGTCAAAATTTATAGTATAGATATTTTAGAAAAACAATATTTTATTAAATTATATAAAAAAGATAAAATTAAAAAGTGTCTACTATAATGTAGAAATGTTCATAAGCACTTTATTTATAGGAAATTTACCCAATATAAGTTATATTTATATCTTCTTATTATTGAAGATGTTGTCACCATAATTAAAATAAAAATAGATTAATTAATGGAAAACTGAAAATATATGGTATAAATTAAAACAAATACAAGTTTAATTATTGTTATATATGGCAATTTTTAACCATCATAATCCTATATTCTAAATAATTCATGTTGTAGTCATTTGGATTTAAAAATTAATTTACATTAATTTAATATTTTAAGAGTTTCCAAGGGTTCCCATCCCCTATCCTATAAAAATGTTGTCACTCATCTCAATTACTCACACTTAATGAAAAATTTGGATAATCCATTATCTATCCAAAACCCCTCTTCAGTCCCATAACGACATTATTGAGGAGTTATTAAAGTCATAACAACATCTTTATAGGTGTTACGGTGTTTATCAAAGGTGATCAACAGAAAAAGAGTTATCGATTTCATTATGTATTTCAATTTTATTTCTACATCCACATCATTTAAATCACCTCTAACAATAAATAAATAATAAATTTTTTATCCTAAATATAAATCAATTTTTTTTATGTCAATATAATCACCTAATTCCATATCCAATTTCAACTTCTTGTAAATGAATGACAGTTAATTGGAAATGAACATTTCGTTTGTGAGTACAGTGGACTACCCCCTCATGAACAGATATAGTTAGTTTTACATTATCATCTATCAATACTAGTTATAATGTTGTAATTAAGGTTAATATGTCATATTAAAGAAATATTAATCATTATAATAATATAATAAATCTATTATGTTCTTTTTTCCATTCACATAAAAATGATAATGTGAGTCGTGTGTATGTGTGAACTATCACCTCCATGAAGCGATGTTATTCATTTTTATTCAATAAATCACATTTATTATATATAAAAGTTTATATAAATGACTAATATGATGTTAATGATGTTATAATAATTCTTGTTAGATAAAATAGTAGTTACCTTTTTCATAGTAATCAACTAAAAATTAGAAACATTACTCATGTGATCATACAACCTACCAATTGCATGATTATAATGTTGTTCATTTTTCATAACCATAATTAATATTTTGATTAAAAATGTATGATAAATTTATAAAAGTTATAATTATATCATGAATATTATTTTTATGATTATGGAATTATAACGACATGGACTATATTCATCATACCGTGTTCATGTTTGTCTCATATAAAGAATTTCAACAAAATGTCTTCCATGAATGTAAATAATTCTGTAATTATTATAAAATTATAATGTGGAACATAAAAGGAATAATATACATGAAGAGGATCTCAATAATGTAAATAATTAACCTATGATTTCTATTCATGAGGATAATGAAGGTATGATAAAAGTTAGACTCGTGGTAAGGGACATCATCACAATATCCTTTCATTGAGGAGTATATTTAAACTATACACCACCTTTTATATGGTGTATAATAAACCCCTTTTAATTTTAATTTCATTCAATGGACTTTTAATTGAATATTTTTCTAAAAGGATTGTCACAAAAAGATAAAAGTGAAGTTTTTAATGTACAAAGTGACAATAACTTTTCTGTCGCTATGACCATTATTTGATATTGGGATTCCTCTACACGCCATAATTTATTTAATTAAAAATAAATTCCACTATCTTTTTTTATGTATTTGGGTACTAAAAATGTTTTTTATATGGTATTGTTCATATAAATATCATGAAAAGATATTTTATGATTTCAAAGTGAATATTTTATTTTTCCCTCTATGTCTGTTTTAGATGTTATGATTATGTTATGGTTCTTGGGAATTTCTTATGCAAACAGGTGGTTCCATGAAAAACTAAGGCCGGATGCGCCTTTGATAGCCATTTGATGCATTGGGTAATGAGATGGAGTTAAGAGATAATGATTATCCTAATAGATTTTTGGTAATATTATCTATTGGTTATTCCAAATGTAACCATGATTTTTACTCCCCATGTAGCTGTGAAAGCTATAATGTAAGTACGATATTGATTGCAAAAGTTACCTTTATGATTAATAATTTTAATAATGTTTTTACCAGAGTCCTTTTATTTTATGAGGTATATAAAATCACCTATGTTTTATGGGTAAACATATTGATTTTGTGAAAATGTTTGCATGAGTTCAAAATATTCATGGACAAATGGTTTTACTCTTAATTTTATATACCTTACTGAACTATTTGTCCTCCTAGAATAATTTTAATAATTTATCACAGGATATAAAAGAGTGTCGAGTTGTGGATGGAAACAAAGAAATTTTATAATTATTAAACATGGAAATAAATCATGTTATTTAAATGTTATTATGATTTGAAAGAAATTGATATTATTGTACGTGTCCACTTTGTATTTTAATGGGTTTTTTGGTAATTGTTATTAAATAATTCTATAATGAACTAAACTATAAAAGATTATTATGGTGAAATTAAGTCAAATTCTAGACATAACAGAAGATTAAGTATTGTTGATGTCTCGATCATTATAGTTAGTATCATAAGATGGTTTACACAACTTTGGAGATTATGATGTTTTCAACGGATGATTGGATATCATCATGGTTTTATAATTGTAAGGTATATTATATGTGTACTGTCTTATAAAACATTTTGAGGCCTTGTGATATGAAGATTTAAGGTGACTAACTTAATTTTTTTGGACACATTCACCTTTGAGGTAATTACAGGTTATTACATTTAGGGATGAAAAATGAAAGGTATTAGATAACCTTTTTGGTTAAAATATTTCTTGGTTATTTTTTAATATTTTATATCATTTTGGTATTGTTTTAAGAATTATATAGTTTTACAAAATGGAAAACTCACATGATGGGTGAAAACCCCTCACATCAGACAAGGTTATGGGAATCAACCCCACAACCAAAGTGTGACCACTATTTTTCACATACCACTGGTGAACATGAAGTCCCTATTTAGAATGGATTTATAATTTTAGTTAAATGAGTTAGTAAAATTATAATAAATTCATTTTGGGAACTTATGGATATCCTAGGTATTAGAAAATGATTTGGGGATTATGTGATAAATTCTATTTTCGAAGACATTCACTATTTTTGGAACCCTATATGCCTATGGAAAATGGAATACTATGGGATTTTATTTGTAGACTAATGGTTAAATTTTCTTAGGGATGAATCTATTATTTTTTTGTGTACTTATAGATATTTCTGTTATTTATAGAAATGAATAAACTATCTTGGATAATATGTAATTTTGTTATTTAATTTTGGGTATGAGATAGTAATAGTTATTTAGGTTATTTGGGGATTAATATTAAAAGTTTTCCTAGCAGAGTATCATATAAAATAATTCTAAATTTTGTGTTTTAATATTAGTTTTTATTATTTATATGAATTCATAAGACCATTATTTCTTGAATAACCTTTGATGATCTTTTGGTACTACAACTGAATTTTGGAGATTACAAGTAATTTTTAATCATCTAATGGTTTCTTCTTTTTGGGGAACTGATCTATCCTATCCTAACTATATTTTTTTGATAATGTTTAATGAAAAGATATATTTATTGTTAATAATTTGTATGTTATGTGATTCTACAGACGTATAATAATGTTGAATACTCATTGTTTGTGAAAAAGATGAGTTTTTGGTGGAAAATGATTGAAGGATAAAACAATACTTTTCAAGTGATAATGTTTCCTTATATTCTTATCCAATGTTGAAAATAAATTAATCAAATTTATGAAAATTATCTTAAAAAAAATTATTTGTTGTTTAATTTTCATATAATGAAATGAAAGCCCATTTCAACCATTAAAAAATTATAGATTGTGATTGTTAACTTTCTCATAACCATGTTTGCTATCAATCTCTATCAAAACATGAATGTTATATTGTTTATTCCATATGATTTGTTTACCTCCTGGAATCATAGTATGCATTAACTTTGGTGATCCTCATAATATCCATTCTTTATTTTAATATAAAATTTTTGTTAATTCTATTTCTAATACGGGATTTCAATAAAGTTAATTTGAACATTCATACCATAGATATTGAACCTGAATTAAAATTGAATGGATTAAATTTTCAAAGGGTGGATTTAAAATCCAATGTTTATAAAAGGAAACACTTTATTTGATAACATAAATGATACTCACAATTTATCTTAAATGAAAATTGTAATATTATTTTTTAATATGATACATAGAAGGTACCCATTAGAATGGTGGGAATGAAAAGGATTAAATTAACTCTAGAAATATGGTTTTCACACATCCATATAATGATTCATTGGCTACCAAATTAGTTGGTAAATTAAATAAAAACAAATTTAATATAAAGGAATTGTTTTTTCTGAAGAATAAAACCATTTTAATGAAAATATTTGAGTTTATAAAATAATAAAATCACTATTGATGGATTTTATTAAGGAAATATAAATATAATATATTTAATATTTCTTAAAAAAATCCACCTTGAATGTTTTCTAAATTTGATATAAGAACAATTTCAATAGTTTGGATAAAAGAATTTTTTTTAAAAAAACAATGCAATTTCAGAACCTTTTGATGGAGAACCTATTTTAAATCATGTTTTTGAAACTATTATATGTTATATATGATAATATAATAATATATTTAGGAATCAAGTCTATAATATTACTTTGGATTAATTTTTGGTAATTTTCTGATAATGTTAATATTTTAATGAATAGGGAAATGTATTGCATGTTAATTCAAAACTGTTTCTTTGTATAATTTATTTATCTTGATAGAATATAATTTTGAACGTTTTAAAAGTATAATTAGATTATGTATTTATTATTTAATAAAATTTTGGTCAATGGAATAAATTTTACATTGAAATTTGATATAAACACACGCAAATGTTTTGATGGTTTTAACTTTTCTAAAATAAAATATCTCATTTTCTCAGATGAGATTAATTTTAATTTAATTATAGAAATATAGTTGTTTTATGTTTTGAATAAATTATTAAATATTTTGAATGAGTGTGTACAAATTATTTGATTCAGTTTCATTTATTTTTCTGATATTATGAACAATAACTATAGTTATTTTTAGTTAACGTAGTTAAAGGTAAGTTGTGTAATTTAGGGTAACAAATAACATTATAGGGATACTAAAATTACACAAATATGTGAATGAATCCTATTTGATGAATAAAATTACACCCTTAACATATAAGTATCTAAATTTAATCATTTAATGGACTTATTTCAATGAAAGTGATATAAATATTTTTAAACGAAAAGAAAGTGACAACATGTCACCCTCTTATTACTAATAAATATAAAAATTTTAATATGTTGATAAATATGATATAACATCTATAATAAATAGTTTATATAAATATAATTTAATTACCTACATTATGGTAGCTTCTTTATAATTTTTAGATATTAAATATTTACCATTAATACTGACACAACTGTGATACAGAAATAATATTATTAAGATAAATAACAAAAAAATGAAATGAAAAATTTTAAAATAAATATAATCTGAATTCATTTTGTTACTCAATGAATTTTACAGGTTAATAAAAACATATTATACATATATTAAATTGTTTGTTTCACATTTTCCCTAATTTTTGTATTTTATTTAAATTCAATGAAATAAATAGTGTCAAAATTGACATTATTGGTATTATATAAAAGTAATAATTTTTTAAATTCATAAAAAAACATTAAAATAATTTTAAATTTTAATGTGACTATTATATGGTTTAAAATTTCATAAAATTTTGATTAATTGGAAATTGAACACATATATGTAAAATTGATAACCTCTTAATATTGAAAATGTTGTTACAATAACTATAATTAAAATAGATTAATTAAGGTTAATATAAAAAGATATGGTCTAAAATAAAATCTATACATATCTAAAAATTAGTGTATGAGAGTATTATGAACCATAATAATGTTATCTTAGACATAAAATATGTTTTATGTATTTTTATTTAAAAATTATTTTATATTAATTTTATATTTTAAGAGTTGGCAACGGTGCCCCTCCCCTCTCCTATAAAAATGTACCCACTCTTCTATATTAATCACACATAAAGAACCATTTGTTTCAAAAAAGATCTTTCCAAAACCTTCTAAAAATCACTCCCCATATTCATGAGGTGTTAGTTTATGTAGAACCACACTCTTATAAGTGTTATGGTGTTCTTTAAAGGTTATCATTCGAAGAATAGATTTCATATTCTTTAAGTTTTAAGATATTATGTCTTCTACCAAATCCATAAAATCTCCTCAAACCATGATGAAATAATAAACAATGTATCCTCAGTACAATGTGATTTTATTAGTTTAATATTATCACCTTAATCCATCTCAAATTTCGTCTAGTGGGAAATGAACATTTTGATCGTGTATACGATGTACTACCTCATCACGAATGAGTATAGTTTTCTTTTCATTAGAGTCTATCAATATTGGATATAATTATAGAATTTTTCTTCATATTTGATATTAATTAAATATTAATAATTATTGGTAATAAAATATCCCTTATTTTCTTACATTCAATTCACATATAATTGATAACATTTTTGTGCGTACGTGTGAACATTCACCTCCACGAAGTGATGTGATTATTTTTTATTCACTACATCAACTTTATTATATATATATATAAGTATAATTTAATTATTTATATGATATTAATGATGTTATGATCATTATGTAAAGATAAAATTGTATATTCCTTTTTTCTATAATGATCAATGAAAGTTAAAAAATCATACTCATTCGTACATATGGATACCTTCTCCATGATTATAATGTAGCTCATTTTTCACAACAATAATTAATAGTTTGAATTTAAAAGTATATATAATTTATAAAAGTGATTATTACATAATTAATATTGTTATAGAAATGATGGAATTTTTGCCTCATGGACTATTTTCATTATACCAATTTCTTATTCGACTAAAGTAACAAATTTTGAAAAAATGTTCGATGTGAACATAAATAATTATGTAATTGTTCTAACACTGTAATAATTAATATAAAAGGAATAATAAACATGAAATATTTTCTCAGAAACGTAAATAATTATCCTCATATTTTTATTTAGGAAGAAAATGATCATACGAGACAAGTCAAAATCAAGGTATGAGACTTCGTCTTAATCTCTATTCATTGAGGAATATATCGATGTTATACAATGTAACACCCCAATATTTTATAAGATATATTATTTTTAATTAATTTTATATCTTCTGTTGTATGGTACACCAAGATTTTCTTGCACTATATGCAACACCGTATTAGTTTACAGAATATGCAACACTAATCTTGGATCGTGTCAAACACAATTTTAAGTTTGTTTGATAGTAGTTATTCAACACAACATTGAGTGTATATATATATATTCAATGTATAAATGAAATATGGTTGGATTTTTTTATACGCAAGAACAAAGGAGTCCTTCACTACACGCAACCCTGACTTGGCTTGCATTACACGCAATCGCGTCCTTCCTCGATAGCGTGTGTTGTACGCAATACCGGGTTTCACTAAATAAAGATATATTGTTATAATATTATTATGGACTAGTTGTTATGAATATTATTAACTACGTTTTGAATTTTATAACATTATTATTCATCTTACACATTTTCTAGAATATGGTATGAGAAAAAAATTAAATTTTCAGGTAAAATAAGTTTTTTTAAAAAAATGCAGTTTTGCCGCCTTTTGAATGCGCACCCACCTTAAATCTAGTTTTTTAAATGTCTATAAGTTCAATTTGACTAAATAATATTCTTATTTGGAATCAGGATATAAAAATTTACTTTGGATAAATTTTTCCTTTTATTCTAATAACCTTCACATTTTAATGAATACTGAAAACACGCTATATTTTAATTAAAAACAACTTTTTTCATCATAATATTTTATATGGTAAAATTATAATATGGAGTGGTTATAAAGTATAAATAGAATATTTTTTACCAGTTAATATATCTTATGTTATTAGCATTGATTTTGCATTGGATTCATAGGTAAAATCATTTCAATCTTTTGAAATGTTTTAACTTTTAAAACTCGTTTTCTTAACAACAGGATTAATTTTAAATTAATTTCGGCAACTTCTATGATTTTAATTAGGAGAAATGGATTCCATATTTGGAATAATTAGGTCCAATTTATGTTAATATGCTACTTTTTATCTTTTGGCACTATGAACAGTAACTATGGTAAATTTTATTTACCATAGTTAAAGGTAAATCAGGTAATTGTGGGTAAATATAAAACTATAAAATTACCCAAACACTTGTATTAATATAATTGGATGATTATATTTTGTCCTATGGAATTTTTTGGAAGAAATGGATTCCATTGAAACCCACTTGGATGTGATTAGGACCTTTAATTTATTTTATTTAATTGAAAGTGAAATATGTCTCACTCAAACTTTAATAATTAAACTATTTTTAATATAAGGTCATACAGAATATAAATTTTCTTATAAATACTAATTTTAATGATAAAATGTTTTTCATTAACATGGTAATTTATTTGTAATTTTTAAGAATTATTTATTTACCTTATTATCTTATACATTAATGATGCAGAAATTATTTATTTAGTGAAAAATCAATAATATTGTTTTTTTGAAAAAATAATACACATGAAAAGGCCAAAAAATCTGAAAAAGAATTATTGGTAATCTATATATAACCCCTAATCATCAAATGGCCTAATTGGTGACCGTTTGGATCCATATATAGAATATTACGACACTTATATTATTTTATTTTAAATGATTCCAAAGTTGTCACATTCATAATTGAATAAATATAACAAATTACATGTTGTTATTTTAAGATGATAAATTCGAGTAAAAACATTATTATAAAATCTATAATATATATATTCATCATAGGAATTTTTTTTAATTTTTATTCAACAAATAAGTATATTAAATAATTATACAAAAATGTTGTACTAATTATTTTATTAAGAGATATACCAAATAATGGTTTTAAAAATATTAAAATAAATATTATATGAACTATTTAATGTGCAACAATAATTTTTTAGACAAATATGACATGTTAGGAATCTATTAATGCTTTTATTTCGAACATATCTTCTATGTGGATTTTATTTAAATTCATTTAAATGAATAGTGTCAAAATTGACACTATTATTATTTTATAAAAATAACATAATATAAAATTGTTTAAAAATCACAAAAATATTTAACAATAATATGGTTTAAATATTCATAAATAATGAAATTTTGAAATATTCACAACACGTAAGTAATTATTTATAACAATTTAAAATTTAGAATCTTATAACCACAAATAAAATTAAATAGATTAAATAAGGATAAATCATGTTGATAATGTTTAAAATAAATTACCAACATGTCTAAATTTTATTAGTAGATGAGATTACAACCCTATACCATAAAATATTCAGATTTTAGTCATTTTCGGAGGTTTTTATGTGAGGTTGAATTTATTATAAATTAATATTTCTTATGTTACCAAAGGTGCCCCTCTCCTCCCTTATAAAAAGGGCACCCCTTCCCTCTTCTCTTCACATCCTTTTGAGCCTTGAAGCTCGGCCAAAACCTGACAATTCCTCTTCTAAACCTCTTTTGTTATATCATAGAGGTTATGGTCTTCTCAAAATACCAACTCTAGTGCCCTATGAATGATTTTAAAGGAGGTGGGTCAAGGAAGAGGTAATCTCTTCTACATAATCTTTCAAGTTTCTTTCTTCTTCTACATCCTCTTATTTAGTTGTTTCATTATAAAGTAATAAAAAAAGTATTAATTATATACTTATATGTTATTATAAATATGAAACAACCCTATTTCACCTTCTATCCATCATATGGAAAACGAAATCACCGCTCTTGCGTACGTACGGAATACCGTCTCCACGCTGTGGTGTAATCTGTTTTCCACCACCACCATACTTGGATTGGTATAATGGTGTAAATAAATAACTATATATGATTATTATAAAGTTATATTTATTATTAAATATTATACATACACTTTATTACAATTCCATGATCATGGGAATGATATCATCGCTCGTGCGTACGTACGGACTACCATCTCCACGAACGCGACGAGATTCAATTTCCATGATTAACCATTCAAGTACGATTATAAAATATATATAATAAATAATAATAAAATATATTACATAATAATTATACTGTATGTATGTACATATATGTTTCATTTACTTAATTCCATTTAATTCAATAAGGAAATGAAAACAACGTTCATGCGTATGTACGGCTTACCGTCTCCATGAATGGTGTATTTCATTCCATTTATCGATCTATAATATATATTTATATGATGAATATATATTATATATAAATCATTTTTTACATTATGGAATTAATTAAATCAGTATATAAGTTATAATATTAAGAACAACATGTTGAAACACGTATGATCAATGAAACGATTTTACCCAAAACGCTGCTTTAACATGGAATTTACAAAAGAACGGGTAATATAAAGTCATAAGTGGACCATATATGATATCATAACAACAAATATGATTCTTTAATAAGTAAATGACATTAATTAAATCATTATATAGGAGGTTTGGATAAGTATGAAGTATGTCGGTCCTAAGGTAAGGGATAACTTTTCCAATCTCGTTTTTATCCGAGATTGTTTACTCGTAAGTATTTACTGGGGTTATATTTATCATCCATGAACTTATTTTATAAAAAATGTTTTCATGTATCTTTAAAGTCCTTTATACCCATTTTTGACTTTTACTACATGGTATGTAAGGAATCTTTCTTTTGATTACCATGTGATGTACTTTTTGACTTTTTTGAAAAAAGTACGAGAAGAATGTTTTTTAACTTATACGACATGAACACATTTTTACGGTTTCATAACGTCTAATTTTTAGGAAGATTCCTCTACAAGATTTCATTTTTATTTTCAAAAAAATCCTTTTCTTTAAAAATTTCATTGCATTTTGTGAAAAGAAAATGATTTTGAGAAGAAGAAAGGATATTTTCCTGAAGAATTCATTTCATGTATTTTATCAAAACTATTTCCCATATAAGATGACATTATTCAGTATGATTATGTTTCAACTATAATGTCTCTATGATTTACATTATTTCACTTTTCTTATGATGAAATGATATCCATTTCTTTTATATAAATTATGTTATGATGGGTTGATGTTTATGAAACCCAATTTACACTTTGAGTTATGATGAATGATTTATGTTTATTTTGTGGAACAAGTAAGAATGATGTCATTATGAGATGGGTGGGACCTATATCTCCCTCCAATGCATTGGGTAAAGATTTATATCTCTTGAGATAGACATGGCTGTAATGGTATGTTAATCTGGTTCAGTGTTACATGACGGGAATGAGGAGTTAACTCGACTCAGAAAAGGACTTTGTCCACAAAGATGCTCTTGGACGCAATGCCTTGGCTATTCTGGAAATTATATCATGTGATTAATTGTTTTCCACAATTACAGGTTTTATTATCATGATATTTTATCATGATTGATGATCCGTTATGATATATTCCCTACATAATACCATGTTTTATGTCATTTCTTAAGATTTTTATGTTTAAATATTATGTTCATGTTTTGAAGTTCAAATGTATATGATCTTTTTTATTTTCTCCATGCTTACCCATACTGAGAATTTGAGCTCATCCTTTACATGTTTTCTTTTCCCCAGGATATAATGAATGGTTTTATGTAAGAAAACAAAAGGGGAAGATCTTTATGGGAGATGTTGAAGATCTTTCACCATGATTAAAAGATTATGTTCCGAGTTTCCAAGGACACTAAACTATTACGATCCTTGTGTGTTGGTTTTTGTTATGTATTAAGTATTCCACAAAAGTAATGTAATGTCCATGTACATCAAGCTTTGAGTATCAACAGTTGGTGTCAGATGAAAGGTTTAGTTAACCTTTGGAAACTAGTATGAGAAAACATTAGTGATATCCCTAGATATATTTCTAAGGTATGTCTAAGGATGTCCCTAAGGTTTAGTATAACTATAGTTTACAGTCCTAGAATTATGTTGACGAACATGAAGAACCTAGGGTGAACCTAAGGTGTCCTGGATTAAAGAATGTGTGATAAGATATACATCCAATAAGTGACTTTTTTTGATTATGTGGTTCCCCGTTATTTTAACTATTTCTTACACCATGGATTTTGGTTTTAGTCAATGGAGGGAACCAGAAGGAATTGGGTCAACATTTCATCCAATGGAAAAATTGGTGACTATGAGCAAAGAAATTGTGTAATGGCTAGAAAAAAAGATTTTACGATTATGTTGAATCAGTCATCGCGATATATGATTAACAAGGTGAACTTTAGTGGTATTCCAAATTCATCAAATAAGAGGAAGATGGACTTTTATGCATGTTCGAATGTTGAGGAGCATAAAGAAAGGAAGATTGAGATTTCTATAGAAGGGAAGAAGAACCTTGATGAATACATCAAATGGAGGGGGAGATATTATCTATTTGGATGGAAGGGTCATAGAGTGATAGACTGTTATGGAGTTCAATGTCTTATCTGTGGAGAACATGGGAATTACCTAACTCAATGCCCTGACCTAAGAGGTTACTTCTAAATCAAGGAAGGACTTATTCCATGTCAATCATTAAAGAGGATGGATTAAAGTGTTTATCTATTGGTATTCAAGAATACTTTTGGTGAGGTACTTTTATGGTATATTGTAATATCTATGTATTGGTCCATTGTGGTTTTCCATAAGAATATGGCATCAGTATCCATGAAAAGTGATTGAAATATTTTTGAAATGAAGATGATATGAGCATAATGAAGGGATAAAGAGAAAATAATATGTTTGATAGTACTCATGAGCACAATATTGATATAAGGAAAAAGATATATCATGGTTTGAGTATATAAAAATTTTGGTATTTTGGTATGTGGAAAGAATTAATTTTTGACAGCATTCATGTTTTCACTAAGGTTTTATGGTAGTTAATTTTTCAAGAGAATACATGATTAAGGTTTTCACATGATTGGATTGTGATCAAAAAAATATATCTGGGATAAATGATGGTATTCACATGCTCGATAGATTATATTTCTAGTAATTGTTTTCTTTATACAATGAGATTGGACAGAAGTATTTTGGATAGGCCTAATGATTAGAATGAATTATGTTGGACATAAGTTATTATTGTATAAGGATATATCTTTTTTCGATATTATTTGATGGGATGTTATAATATTGTAGATTTAGAAAAAATTACAACCTATATGATGGGAGATAACTTGTCACGTTGGTAAAGGCTGTGAGAATCGAACTCACAATCGATGTGAGACAGGACTTTATCGCCTACCACTGGCCTACAGGAAGTTCCTGGTTAGTAGAAACTAGTTTTATTATATTAAGGGGTATGATATATGAAGTATAAGTCCATTTTAGGAACCATATACGATTAATCTCACTATAGATGGACTTGTGTATATTTAATAACTTTTTATTTCAATTTCTTAAGACAAATGGAATGACCTATCATTCAATCACATGATCTGCTAACACTTCACAGAAGATAAATTGAACAAAATTTTTTAAGAGATGAAGTAGAAGTTGTTCAAGGCACAAACAACAGTAAGATTGTACCAAAATCATGTAAGTATTTTTCTAATTCAAATTATTAAATTGTAGGGAAATGATCTTAAAATTTTGTCCTAGTGTCCTCATATACGATGAAACAGATGGTACCTTAAATCATCACAAATTTATGGCTTTGTGCTTGTTGTATTTTTTATAGCCATGTTATCTACCACTCTCCATCAGAACATGATGGTTAGGTTTTTCATCTATATCCATATTTTCACCTATGTTCTCTTATGTGGAAACCTAGTGATGAGTTAATTTGGGTAACCATTATTTTTATTACTTTACTTTTTAAAATTAAGTTTTAGTATTCCTTTTTACGATATGGGTTTCTATGAAAGATACTTTCAAGTAGTAAACCATTTATAACCCTGATGAATTTCAAGGGTGAAATTCATTTTAAGGGGGGTAGAATGTAACACCCCAAGATTTTATAAGATATATCCTTTTTAATTTATTTCATATATTCTGTTGTATGGTACACCAAGATTATATTGTGCTATACGAAACACTGTATTTTCTTGCAGAATATGCAACACTAATCTTGGATCGTGTCAAACACAATTTCAAGTTTGTTTGATAGTAGTTATTCAACGCAACATTGAGTGTATATATATATATATATATATATTAAATTTATAAATGAAATGTGGTTGGATTTTTTATATGAAACAACAAAGGAGTCATTCACTACATGCAACCCTAACATGGCTTGCATTACACGCAATCACGACCTTCCTCGATAGCGTGTGTTGTACGCAATATCGGGTTTCACTAAATAATGATATATTGTTATAATATTATTATGGACCAGCCTTTATGAATAGTATTAACTACATTTTGAATTTTATAACATTATTATTCATCTTAAACATTTTCAAAAACATTGTATGAGAACAAAATAAAATTTTCAGGTAAAATAAGTGTTTTTAAAAAAATGAAGTTTTCCACCTTTTGATGGCGCACCCACATTAAATCTAGTTTTTGACATGTTTATAAGTTAAATTTGACAAAATAAAATTCTTCTTTGGAATATGGATATAAAAATTTACTTTGGATAAAATTTTCATATTATTCTGATAACTTTCATATTTTAATTAATAGTAAAAGCACGCTATATTTTAATTAAAAACAACTTTTTTCAACATAATAATTTATATGGTTAAATTATAATATATAATGGATATAAATTATAAATAGAATATATTTTTACCATTTAATATAATTTATGTCATTATCATTGATTTTACATTGAATTTATTGCTAAAATCATTTCAATCTTTTGCAATGTTTTAACTTTTAAAACTCGTTTTCTTAACAACGCGATTAATTTAAAATTAATTTCTGCAATTTCACGACCCGTCCTCGGGGCCCGTGTCGTGACTACCCCAATCCCACCTTCCATAGGCCAGGGGTTGGAAACTATCACCAAAGGCGTAAATCTCAAAGAAGGGGAAGACATTGCCTTTCTAAGGTAAACAAACACAACAAAGTACACAAGCGAAGTAAGCACTAAGTAAAATTGTGTACAAATGTAAGTGCTGGAAGTAAATGGGAGAGTATACAAAACCAACTGAAAGTAAAGTACAACTGAAAGGGAGTACAGCAGCAGCAAATTAAAACAAAAACATCGAGTCATCCTCCATAAATCCCACCAGAAGGGTGGGTACCGATAGCATCCGCATCTCCTCAGGTCCGGTCGTCCGCGCTGTGTACGTCCCGCCAAGTGGTCCACCTCCAGGTATCGTCCTACTCCACAAGCCTCCACCTCAATCAGTTTTATTCGTCATTTTCATCCAACATAATGTAGTGTGGGAATAGCCCGTGTAGGGGTGCGTATATGGTACTCAGTAGGGACCCCGAGAACCCCGAAGGTCTCTCAGAATCCACGATGGATAAACCAAAAATGAAAGATACAATCACGAAGTATCAACCGACTTTACTTAGGTATATTCCAATACATATAACTAAGTCATAAATTCCAAAATAGATCCAACTATCGAGCCCATGTACAACCCAGTCCAAACAGGAAAACAAAACATAGTCCACACAGGAAAGAACAAACCAGTCCACTCAGGAAAGCACAACCCAGTCCACTCAAGAAAGAACAACCTATTCCAAATAGGAAAGCACAACCCAGTCCACATAGGAAAGCACAGCCCAGTCCACTTAGGAAAAGCACAACCCAGTCCACACAGGAATGCACAACTCAGTCCACAGAGGAAAGCACAACCCAGTCTACACAGGAATGCACAACCCATTCCACACAGGAAAGCACAACCGAGTCTACACAATAAAGAACGTCAATCACATCAATGATATTGATTGAAATCAAGACTTATCTCACACAGGTATACACTTCATAAGTTGATGGAGGTGATCAGATGAAGCCACTGATTTATCTAAGCTGTCGGACCCACATAGGATACAAGACCAGTTAAGCTGTCGGACCCACAAAGGATACAAGACCACATACTCTGCCGGACCCACTTAGGATACAAGAACAGAGGTCATACTTCCGGACCCACGTAAAAGAAAATAATAGTAGTTATCGTTGTCGAAACCTATGGAGGATCCCAGTACAGTCATCATCGCAGCCGAACCCATGGAGGATCCATGAACAGTTGTCCTCGCCGCTGAACCCACGGAGGATCCAAGTACAGTCGTCCTCACTTCCGAACCCACAGAAGATCCAAGTACAGTCATCATTGCTGGTGAACCCACGGAGGATCCAAGTATAGTCGTCATCACTGTCGAACCCACGGAGGATCCAGGTACAGTCGTCATTACCGCCGAACCCACAGAGGATCCAAGTACAGTCGTCATCGTCGCAGTCGCATCCAGCTCTAGGGTTCCCACACACAGCACGCTCGATTCCGGGAGGGTATTATCCTTGATCCAAGGGTTGATACATAAACTTTAATTAATTACAGAGTTGATGTATCCCAAAGTTCTGTCTCGTCAAAAGGAACCCAACGAGACATACAGTGCGTCAATCAGACGCCCAGTCTAAGAGTTATTGGCTTTTCCGTTTCAGGGGCCCGATTGATTTTTAAGCAAAAACCAACCCAATCGTACTCCAGCTGTGTTGAAACCAACTGAGAAGTGAGCCAAAATTACCGTCTCATCAAGAGGAATTCAACGTAGTGGACGACATGTCAATAGGACGTCTGGTCTATAAGTTATAAGTGTTTCCGCTCCAAGGGCCCAGTTGGTTTCGAGTTCGAACCAACCCGCGCATACCCAAACATTACCAAAACCTCAAGTGTAATATACCTAAAAGACTGTCTCGATCCAAGGATTCTCACGCAACTGACATTGCGTCGATCAGAGGTCTGTAGGTCATGTTATGGGAAAAAGACAAAAACGGTCCGAAGTGGGGGGTCTGGTCCTTGTCCGACCCGGCCAAACCCCCCCTGGGTCGGCACGAACCGGGTCGACCCGAACCAAGTCTTTTTCCGGCAAGGCGGGGCGTGTCCCGGCCCAGCCGGGTGCGGCTCGGCCCAGTCCGTGTGACCCGCCCCGGCCCGGTGGGGGGGTGCGCTGGCTCGGCCAGCGAGCCGAGCAGCAGGGACGTGGTCCCCCCTTTGTGTTCCGCAGACGCGACGACTATTGACACGTCTCCCCCGAATCCCACGCGGCTGCGACTTTAGCCGTGGAGGGCTCCTGCCAGCAGCGTGTCGGGGCGCCGCCGCCTCCGGCCGCCGGTGCCGCTACGTCGGCGACCGGTGCCACCAAAGATTTCCGCGGGCCACCAGAGTCATTCCGGTGGTCCGTTCTTGCCCCCATCTATGCCTGTGGTCGTCTTAAGACCCGTACATCACTGCGATGACCTCCAATCACCAAATTGGTCTCGTTTCGTCATCGCCAAGAATTCTGCACATCAAGAACAAAACAGTGGTGGGTTCATACTTGTTCATTAGTCTGCACCCACTGCGTTAGTGGTTCCAAACATCACTAACAATAAAGCATGGAATGCCTAGGGTATAAAAATCACATGAATAAATTTATACAAAAACACATACCTTAACAAGGAAGATGATCGTCGGCGTCATGGTAGACGACGTCGCGGGGAAGAGGATCGTAGGCGTCATCTGGGTGCACCGAGGAGGAAGCGATGTCTCCTCTCTTACTATAGGGAAGAGTATGGGTGGCGCGTCGTCGATCTCCGAGGAACCAGTGTTCTTCGTCGTTCTTCGTCAGAGGCTGGCATTTTTTGTCGTTCTTTATCAGAGGTCAGTGTTCTTCCTCGAGAAACAAATTTCTCCACCTTCATAAAAATAATAGGTTCATCCTATTATTAAATTATACCCGTAATGTAAATCTCCCATAATTAATTCAACACATAAAATAAAATGTGTTGAAAATTAATTAAAGAAGGGAGAGAGATGGTCCCCCATTATTAAAAATGTTGGCAGTTAAATAAAAAAGGGGGAAAGAAGAAGGTTCCTCAAAATTTAATTGATTGAGGTGATATTTAATAGATGTTTTCCAATTTAATGAGGGGAAGTTAAATAGATTAGAGGGAATTAAATGGTGGGGCCCATGTGGGCCCAACCTCTCTAACCTCCTAACTTGGATAATTAAGTGGCTATGGTCCCCACCCTTAACTACCCATGGTAGGGAATAACCTCCTTTAGAAATAAAAATTGTTCCGACAATTTTTATTTATTTCTTAAACAAACCCCAAAAAATTATCTTTTCCTCTTTTTCAAACGCCACTACGATAAGTGTCCCCTTAAGCAATTGTCGGTGCTGTGAGTTCATCAGTGCCCTCAGATTTTAATTCCGAACACCGGTTAAAAATTTAGAAAAACCCACTTATTCGTTCACGGAACGTACCCGAGCTAAACTTCGGAAATTGATTACGGGCCCACCGGGCCTCGGAATCAAGCGCTGTCAGAAGCCACAGACTCGTAAAATTCCAAAGTATTTTTTTTAAAAAAATTCCTTGAAATTTCTGGGTCTTTACATCACTCCTACCTCAAAGATTTACGTCCTCGTAAAGCTACGACATAATCTAGGGAAACAAAAGAGGGTACTGAGCATGCATCTGTGCCTCCCGCTCCCATGTGCTTCCCTGGAGGATCCCGTGCTAGAAACAAAAGCGCCCCAGAGGAATCGACCGTCCATGTATTACCCTGTCGTGTCGATCCTCAAGCTCCACTAGGACCTCTGCAAAAGTCTCCCCATCATCGATGTGAAGCTCCTCGTGGCCGATGATATGTGTCGGGTCGTGCATGTATCTCCTCAACTGAGATTCGTAGAAGACGTCTTACACCCGGTGCAACTGATGTGGAAGGGCCAAGTAGTAAGCCACCTCGAATACCCTGCTGAGGACCTAGAATGGTCCGATGAAGAGCGGAGATAAATTGCCGCCCCGACCAAATCTCCTTAGACCTCATCGAGGTGAGACCTGTAAGAAGACGTGGTCGACACCCTCGAACTCCTGTGGTCTCATTTATGCTCTATTAAGTCTCATCTTCCGTGATCCGTAGGCAATCACTTCCCACTCCTACATCAGGACACACCTGAGTCTGGTCCCTGATGCGTCGCTATGAACTATGTAACCAACGCCCTCAGGTTGGGCGCACGGGTCAACCACTACCCCAGCTCCTGAAATCTTTGCTGGAAGTGGTGCTGCAACTCTGGAGAATTTTGGCACAAAGGTAATTTTGGCCATCTCTTGAGTGATCGAATTCACCCTCTTATGCATGATTCGGTCTAGTGCTACCTGGGTTTTCCTTTTCGCCGACCAAGGAAAACCCATCCCAACATTGTAGATAAAACACAACCTTTTTTCCTAATACAGTCAATCCATATATGAACTGTGGTTGCCCAGTCCATACCCAAACTAATGTTGTAAGGCCTCGACGCTGCCACCACGAGGTTCCAATAGAAACTCTTGCCTCAATGGTCATATAACACTGTCAGCGTAAGTTTGATTATCTAGTATCCTCCAAAAGGTATCTCCAGACGTGAGGGTCAAGTCAACTACTTAACCAGAAACTCTAGGTCTGGGACCTGATTCATGGAAGGTAGAAATGATTGGTACCTATTTCTATTGATACAGAAGCTAGTAGTAGACACAAACCATACCTCAAATCATTCTTAGAGCCCTTGGGTCACACTCCTTGATCTCATGCAATTATTCTCTTCCCATACCATTTAGCTCCCTAAGCCTGGAGGAGACTACAAAAGTGGGTGGTTGTAACATGTTGAAATGTACACCACCTCATGCTGCACTCCTAGCTCTGCTTCCACATCTTCTGCTCTGCAGATTCATCTTCCCTTAACACCTCCAATTCTTGAAACATTTTACATGCCCAAGTCTCTCAGATTGGCGCTAGTTCCATGCTCTTACACTGCTAACATTATCTAGCTATATCCGTTCAGCCAAAGAACATTCATCCAAAAAGGTTTTCTCTAGCATCCTAACATTGGTAGGAATGCATAGAGGATAAGGTGCTGGATCAGATATCCTAAAACACACCACGCTCAGTGGTCCGAGCTCTATTGAACTAATCAAATCATATTCATTGAGTACATGGAATGATATGTATGCCTTGATGAATACTCAGCTACCGACACCTCATTCTTCCGTAGTTGTATAAGCTCCAGAAAAACTCTCAGAAACATCCCCAAGCCAATCCTCAGCTGCCTAAGAGTCAATATCGCCTCGGAACATGAGGGTATCTGATGTTGGAATATGTGTAAGGTAGTAAGCCTACATGTGTCACCTACAGGTACCACCGGTTGTAACTGCTGGCCAACAGGTAGTGATATATAGCTGACACACTACCCGAACGTACTATCTCAGGAATCGGTCCACATACCGAAGCCTCGTCACTATGCGGACTATCCTCATGGTCACTCACAGGAAAACACTGGTAGCCAAGTCCATCATCCACTCTACTAGTGTCTCAGCTAGGTGAAAAACTCCAGAAATCGCCTCCAGCCAGTGTTTTCTTGTCTGGGAATCAGCGTCGCCTCATAACCTTGGAGGCCTCTACTGCTGGAACTCGTGAAACGCGCTCTGTTGGTGTTCCCCATCTGCAAGTATGGCTAGTGGAATCCACTGCCCAACATAGTAAGAGGGCCCTGCACCAGAGCCTCATCGCACAGTGGGCCGTCATCATGTACTCTCCCTTGGGAACCCTAGCTGGCTGTCTTTACAGCGGAATCCTGATAAAAAAATATGTGTTCCATGATTAATACAATATACCTGGTGAGCTGACACAAAGTAATCACTATGAAAACATTTGAAACACACATGCAATCAATGTTTTCGTGCACTGAGTCGGAAATCAGAAGTCAGGGTCTTGGTATATGGATACGTCGGCCACCGCACTAGCACTGGACTCCCTGAACTGAAGACCATACTCAATACCCTTAACGCTATTGATTCACAGAGAAGAAATTATCAGAGTCCTAAGTTCTGCGGTAGAACCAACTCCTCTGATACAAATTTTTCACGACCCATCCTCGGGGCCCGTGCCGTGACTACCCCAAGCCCGCCTTCCATAGGCCAGGCGCTGGCGACTAGCACCAAAGGAATAAATCTCAATGAAGGGGAAGGAATTTCCTTTATAAGGTAAACAAACACAACACAGTACACAAGAGAAGTAAGCACTAAGTAAAACTGTGTACAAAAGTAAGTGTTTGAAGTAAATGGGCTAGTATACAAACCCAATTATAAGTAAAGTACAACTAAATGGGAGTACAACAGCAGCAAAGTAAAACAGAAACACCGAGTCATCCTACGGAAATCCCACCTCAAGTGTGGTTACAGATACCCTCCTCAGCTCCTCGGGTCCGGTCGTCCGCGCCATGTACGTCCCTCCAATTGGTCTACCTCCGGGTACCGCCAAGCTCCACAACCGTCCACCTCAATCAGTGCTATCCGTCGTCTGCATCTAACTCAATGTAGTGCGGGCATAGCCTGTGCAGGGGTGAGTATACGGTACTCAGTAGGGACCTTGAGACCCCCGAAGGTCTCTCAGAATCCATGAAGGATAAACCACAAAGGAAAGATACAGTCACGAAGTATCAACTGAATTTACTTAGGTATATACCCATACATATACCTAAGTCATAAATTCCAAAACGACTCCAACTCTCAAGGCCATGTAAAACCCAGTCCACATAGGAAAACACAACCCAGTCCACACATGAAAGCACAACCCAATCCACTCAGGAAAACACAACCTCGTCCACTCAGGAAAGCACAACCCAGTCCACACAAGAAAGCACAACCCAGTCCACACAGGAAATCAAAACCCAGTCCACTTAGGAAATCACAACCAAGTCCACATTGGAAAGCACAACCCAGTCCACACAGGAAAGAACAACCCAGTCCACATAGGAATGCCCAAGCCAGTCCACATAGAAAAGCACAACCGAGTCCAAACAGAAAACCACGTCAATCAAATAATTGAAATTGATTGAAATCAAGAATCATCTCACATAGGTATAAACTTAGTAATGTTATGGACGTGATCAGATGAAGCCACTGATTAATCTAAGATGTCAGACCTGCATAGGATACAATACCAGCTATGCTGTCGGACCCACAAAGCATACAAGACCAGCTACTCTATCGGACCCACTCAGGATACAAGTACATAGGTTACTTTCGGACCCACGTAGGATAAAAGAATAGTAGTAATCACTTTCGAACCCTACGGATGATCCTAGTATAGTCTTCATCGCTACCGAACCCATAGAGGATCCAAGTACAATTGTCCTCGCTGCTGAACCCACGGAGGATCCAAGTACAGTCATCCTCGCTGCCGAACCCACGGAGGATCCATGTATAGTCGTCATCGCTGCCAAACCCACGGAGGATCCAGGTTCATTCGTCATCACTGCCGAACCCACAGAGGATCCGGGTACAGTCTTCATTTTTGCCGAACCCACAAAGGATCCAAGTACAATCGTCATCGTCGCAGTCGCAGCCTGCTCAAGGGTTCCCGCACACAGCACGTTCGATTCCGGGAGGGTCCGCTCCTCGAGCCAAGGGTCAATAAATCAACTGTCACGAAGTCCAAAGTTGATGTATCCCAAAGTTCCGTCTCGTTATAAGGAACCCAACGCGATATACGGTGCGTCAATCGGACGCCCAGTCTGAGAGTTATTGGATTTTCTATTCCAGGGGCCCTGTTGGTTTTTAATATAAAACCAACCCGACCATACTCCAGCTACGTCAAAACTTCAAGAGGATTAATCCAAAAGTACCGTCTCATCAAGAGGAATTCAACGCCGTCGACGGCACGTCAATCAGACGTCTGGTCCTTATGTTATAAGCATTTCCGCTCCAAGGGCCCAGTTGGTTTCGACATCGAACCAACCCAGCCATACCCAAAAATTGCCAAAACCATGAGTTTAATATAAATAAATGACTGTCTCAATCCAAGTATTCCCAAGCAACTGATGGTGTGTCGGTCGGAGGTCTGTAGCTCATGTTATGGGAAAAATACCAAAAATGGTCCAAAGTGGGGGGACTGGGCCCGGTCCGACCCAGCCCAACCCCACCTAGGTCAGCCCGAACCGGGTCCGGCACGGTCCGCGTGACCCACCCTGGCACGGCTGGGGGGGGGGGGGTGCGCTGGCTCGGCCAGCGAGCCGAGTAGGGGGACGCCCCCCCCCCCCCCCCCCCTTTGTGTTCCTCGGACGCGGTGACCGTCGCCGTATCTCCCCCGGATCCCGCGCGGTCGTGGGATCCGATCCCTCACCGCTGCGGCTTTAGTGGCGGCGCGCCAGGGTGCCGGCAACCCGTGCCACCGGAGATTTCCGCGGGCCACTGAAGTCATTCTGGTGGTCCTTTGTTTCCCCCGTCTGCGACTGTGGTCGTCTCGGTACCCGTACATCACTGCTACGGCCTCCAATCTCCAAATCGGTCCCGTTTTGTCGTCACCAAGGATTCCGCGCATCAAGAAAAAAACAGTGATGGTTTCGAACTTGTTCGTTAGTCCTCACCCACCGCGTTAGTGGTTCTAAACATCACCAACAATAAAGCACGACATAATGACAGTATAAAAATCACAAGAAGAAATTTATACAAAAAACCCTACCTCAACAAGGAAGACGATCGTCGGCATCGTGGTAGATAGCGTCTCGGGGAAGAGGATCGTAGGGGTCTTCGGGGCGTGCCAAAGAGGAAGCGACATCTCCTCTCTTGCCACAGAGAAGATTAAGAGTGGTACGTTGTTGATTTCTGAGGAACCGTCGTTCTTCTTCGCTCTTCGTCGGAGACCGGTGTTCTTCCTCGCACAATGAATTTCTCCTCCTTCATAAAAATAATAGGTTCCTCCTATTATTTAATTATACCCGTAAGGTTACTCTCCCATAATTAATTCAACATATTAAATAAAATGTGTTGAGAATTAATTAAAGAAGGGAGAGAGATTATCCCCCATTATTAAACGCGTTGGTAGTTAAATAAAAAAGTGGGAAAGAGGAAGGTTCCTCATAATTTAATTGATTGAGGTGACATTTAATGGTGGTTTTCCAATTTAATGAGGGGGTGTTAAAGATATTAGAGGGAATTAAATGGTGGGACTTGTGTGGGCCCCAACTCTCTAACCTCTTCACATCGGTAATTAAGTGCCTGTGGGCCCCACCCCTAACTACCCATGGAAAGGAATAAACTCCTTTAGAAATAAAAATTGTTCTCACAATTTTTATTTATTTCTTAAAGAAATCCCCAAAAATTATCTTCTCTTCTTTTACGAACACAACTAAGGTATGTGTCCCCTTAAGCAATTACCGGCGCTGCGAGTTCATCAGTGCCCTCAGATTTTAATTCCGAGCACCGGTTCAAAAGTTAGAAAAACCTTCTCATTTGCTCCATAAACTTACCCAAGCTAACTTCAAAAATTTATTCTGGGAAGACTGGGCCTCGGAATCAACCGTCGTCAGAAGCCACAGACTCGTAAAATTCTAAAGTATTTTTTAAATAAATTTCCTTGAAATTTTAGGGTCTTTACCTGCAACTTATATGATTTGAATTAGGAAAAATGGATTCCATATTTGGAATCATTAGGTCCAAATTATTTTAATAGGCTACTTTTTATTTTTGGGCACTATGAATAGTAACTACGGTAAATTTTATTTACCCTAGTTAAAGGTAAATCGGGTAATTGAGGGTAAATATAATATAATAAAATTTCCCTAACACTTGTATTATTATAATTGGATGATTATATTTCGTCTTATGGAATATTTTGGTCGAAATGGAATCCATTGGAACCCACTTGGATGTGATTAAGACCTTTAATTTGTTTTATTTTAAAGAAAGTGAAATATGTCTCACTGAAACATTAATAATTAAACTATATGTAATTTAAGTTTATACAGAATATAAATTCGGTTATAAATACCTATTTTAATTCTAAAATGTTTTTCTTTATCATGGTAATTTATTTGTAATTTCTAAGATTTATTTATTTACCTTATTATCTTATACATTAATGATGCAGAAATTATTTATTTAGTGAAAAATAAATAATATAATTTTTTTGAAATAATAATACACATGAAAAGGCCCAAAAACCTGAAGTAGACTTATTTTTAGTGTATATATAAACCCTAAGCATCCAATGTCCGAATTTTTGACCATTTGGATCCTTATAAAGTAGATTATAACACTTATTTTATTTTATTTTAAATGATTCCAAAGTTTTCATCTTCATAATTTAATAAATATAACAATTTACATGTTGTGATTTTAAGATGATAAATTCATGTAAAAGTATTATTATAAAATCTATGAAATTTATCTTCATTATATGATTTTATTTTTAATTTTTTTGCAACAAATATGTATATTAAAAAATTATACAAAAATGTTGTACTAATTATTTTATTAAGAGATATACCAAATAAATGGTTTTAAAAATATTAAAATAAATATTATATGAACTATTTAATGTTCTAAACTACTTTTATAGATAAATATGACATTTTATTAATCTATTAAAGCTTTTAGTTCGAACATATATTCTGTGTGGATTTTATTTAAATTCTAATAAATGATTAGTGTCAAAATCGACACTATTGTTATTTTATAAAAATAACAAAATATAAAATTGTTTAAAAATAACAAATATATTTAACAATTATATGGTTTAAAATTTCATAAATAATACAATTATGGACAATTCACAACATATTACTAATTATTTATAACAATTTAAAATTTAGAATCTTATAACCACAAACAAAATAAAATAGATTAAATAAGAATAAATCATGTTGATAATGTTTAAAATAAATTACCAACAAGTATAAATATTATTGGTTGATTAGAATAAAACCCTATATCATATAATATTTGGACTTGAGTCATTTTTTGAGGTTTTTAAGTGAGGTTGAATTTATTGTAAATTAATATTTCTTATGTTACCAAAGGTGCCCCTCTCATCCCTTATAAAATGGGCACCCCTTCCATCTTCTCTTCACACCCTTTTGAGGCTTGAAGCTCATCCAACCCCTAAAAATTACTCTTCTTAACCTCTATTTTCATATCAAAGAGTCTCTGGTATTCTCAAATGACCAACTCTAGTTCCCTAAGAAGGATTCTAAAGGAGGTACGTCGAGGAAGAGGCAATCTCTTATACCGACTCTTTTAAGTTTTTTTTTCTTGTACTTACTGTTATTTAGTTGTTTCATTATAAAGTAATAAAATAAGTATTAATTATATACTGATATGTTATTATATATAAGAAACAACCATATTCCACCTTCTATCCATGCTACGGAAAACTAAATCATGACTCTTGCGTACGTACGAAATACAGTCTCCATGCTGTGGTGTAATCTATTTTCCACCACCACATTACTTGGATGGGTATAATGGTGTAAATTAATAACTATATATGATTATTGTAAAGTGATATTGATTCAAAAATATTATACATACACTTCAATACAATTCCACGATCATGGGAATGATATCATCGCTCGTGCGTACGTAGGGACTACCATCTCCACGAATGCGATGAGAATTATTTTCTATGATTAACCATTAAAGTATGATTATAAAGTATATATAATAAATAATCATGAAATATATTACATAATAATGATATTTTATTTATGTGCATATATGTTTCATTTACTTAATTCCATTTATTTCAATAAGGAAACGAAAACAACGTTAATGCGTACGTACGACCTACCGTCTCCATGAACGGTGTATTTCATTCCATTTATCGATCTATAATATATACTTATATGCTGAATATATATTATATATAAATCATATTTTACATTCTGGAATTAATTAAATCAGGATATAAGTAATAATATCAAGAACACCATGTCGAAACATGTACGATAAATGAAAAAAATTTACACAAAATGCAGATTTAACATGGAATTTACAAAAGAACGGGTAATATAAAGTCATAAGTGAACCATATATGATATCATAAAAATAAATATGATTCTATAATAATTCAATGACATTATTTAAATCATTATAAAGGAGTTTCGGATATGTATGAAGCATATCGGACCTAAGGTAATGGATAACTTTTCCATTCTCGTTTTTATCTGAGATTGTTTACTCGTAAGTATTTACTGGGGTTATATTTATCAACCATGTACCTATTTTCTAAAAATAATTCCATGTATTTTTAAAGTTATTTTTACCCATTTTTGACTTTTACTACATGATATGTAAGGAATATTTCTTTTGATTACCATGATATGTACTTTTTGTCTTTTCCGACAAAATTACGAGAAGAATGTTTTTTTAACTTATAAGGCATGAACAGATTATTACGGTTTCATAACTCCTAATTTTAATGAAGATTCCTCTACAAGATTTAATTATTATTTAAAAAATCATTTTCATTTAAAATTTCCTGGCATTTTTTGGAAAGAAAATGATTTTGAAGAAGAAAGGATATTTTCCTCCATAATTCATTTCAAGTGTTTTAGAAAAACTATTTCCCATACAAGATGACATTATTCAGTATGATTATGTTTCATGTATAATGTCTCTATGATTTACATTGATTCAATTTTCTTATGATGAAATGATATCTGTTTGTTTTATATGGATTATGTTATGATGGAATGATGTTTATGAAACCCATTTTACTCTTTGGGTTATGATGAATGATTTTTGATTATTTTGTGGCACAAGTAAGAATGATTTCTTTATGAGATGTGTGGGAACAATATCTCCCTACAACGAATTGGGTAAATATTTATATCTCATGAGATAGAAATTGATGGAATGGTAAGTTAATCTGGTTCACTGCTATAGGACTTGAATGAGGAGTGAACTCCATTCAGAAAGGGACTTTGACCACTAAGATGGACTTGGTAGCAATGCCTTGGCTACTATGGAAATCGTATCAAGTGATTAATGCTTTTCCAAAATTACATGTTTTATTACCATGCTATTTTATCATGATTGAAGATCTATTATGATCTATTCCTTATGTACTACCAAGTTTTATGTCATTGCTCAAGATTTTGATGTTTAAATATTATGTTCATGTTTTGAAGTTCAAATGTATATGGTCTATTTTATTTCCCCCATGCTTACCCTTACTGAGAATTTAAGGTGAAAAATTATGTGTTTTATTTTCCCCAGGATATAGAGAAATGTTTTAGGTAAGAAAAAAGGGGAAGATCATTATGGGAGATGTTGAAGATCTTTCACCATGATTAAAAGGTTATGTTCTGAGTTTCCAAAGACACTAAACTATTACGGTCCTTGTGTGTTGGTTTTCGTTATGTGTTAAGTATTCTAAAAAATTAATTTAATGTCCATGTACATAATGCTTTGGGTCTCTACATATAACATGACATTTTATACAGTTTAAAAATAATGCCATCGAGATTGTACAAAAGGAATGTTTTTTAATGTACCTGGCAATACCGACTTTTCTGTCATCATGACCATTATTTTATATTTAGATTCCTCTACAAGATATAATATTTTTAATGAAAAATAAATACAATTTTTCAATTTTTAGGTATTTATTTATTAAAAATTGTTTAATAATGGATTGATTATATCTATATAATGAAATGATATTTTTTGATTTCAAATTAAAAAATTTATTTTTTTCATTACGTATTTTGTGTGTGTTAGATTATGTTATGTAATTGGTCATTTCATGTGTATACTAATGGTTTCATGATAAACTATGTGTTGGTGAGCACGTGATAGCTATCAAAATCATTAGGCAATGAGATGGAGTTAAATGATAAGGTTTATCTTAATATATTTAGGTGATATTATCTGATGGGTATTCAAACATAACCATGATGGTTACACACCATGAAGATGTGTAATCTACAATACTTTTTGTATATGGATTCCAAAAGATACCTTTATTATTTTAGTTTTCTATGGTTTTTTTAACGTAATCATATGATTTCATGAGGTATGTTAAAAAGATTATGTTTTTTTGAATAAAAACTAGAATTTTTTATAATTTTTTCACATGTTTAAAAAATTCATGGTCTAACAGTTTAATTTCTTATTGTATATCCGTAAAAAAGCTTTTCTGTGATCATCCTAATATTTTAATCTTTATTAATATGATTTAAGGGAGTATATTGTCCAAGATAAAATAAAATAAATTTTTTAATTATTAAACTATAAAATAAATCATGTTATTTAAAATGTTTTTTTTTCATATTAAAAAAATAGATACTATTGGTTCTATGAAATTTATATTAATATGGGTTTTATGTAATAGTTATGGCTTAATTCTCGGAATCTATAAAATTGAATTGAATGTAAATGTGAAATAATGTAAAATTATTGACTTGACTCAAGATTTTGTAATTTTTAAGGCCATGGACTTATAAAAAATATCCCATTACATAACAAAGAATATATAAAATCTTAGTATTTATATAAAATTTTCATTGGAATTGATTTAGGTATTTTTACCCTTTCTTTATTTATCCCTTGTTAAACACATTTTCACATAAACAATGGTTAATATTTTTATGTTTTTACTATACATTATGGTAAAAAATTTATTTGAACATGTATTATAATATAAATAATGAATATTAAAAATAAGGAATGAAATTTTCCAAATTAAATTCATATAAATAGAAAATATTAATTTAATTTTGATCCCTCCGATTCTAGGAGATTGTGTGTTTTTTTGAGATATAATCATAAAAGGTTTAAAATGTATTTAAATATAATTTAAAAATTAAAATGATTACGTAAAACTTATTTTAATTTATTTATATTTAATTGAATGAGATTTTCTTATAAATAAATCATTAATTTTTTTTAATTTTTAAAAGCATTAAATGAATGAACTATTCTTTATAAAAAATAATATTTTTCACTATACATTGAAAAATTTACCTTGCCCATAAATTTTCAAACATTAATCCTACGATAATTTTTAAATTTGATTTAAAAAAATAAATAAATAAATATATATATATATATATATATATATCTGTGTGTGTTATTACATGTTTTTAAACATATGTTAATAAAAAGGCCACAAAAATGAATTATAGACAAATAATTTTTTTATTAAAAATTGATTAATTATTATTTCTTGGGTAGAAAACACATACCATGAACGTTAAATTTTTTATTGAATTTATAATTGATAAATAGAATTTAAATAAATAATAAAATTTCATTTTTTAAAAATTTATTTATGTAAAAATATTATTTTTAAATAAAAATAGTTTTTGAGATGAGGATTTCCATTCTTTTCAAATATATTTTAATTAAATTTCAAATTAATTTGAAAATAAAGAAATTTGATATTCATTTTTAAAAATTATATTTTCATAATATAGTGAATCATATTTGTAACCTTCATTAAAATGGATATGTGATAACTATCTCATAAAATATTAATAATTTAATTGTATTTCATGTTTCGATTAATGTTTGTGTTGTTTTTAATTAATGAAAAATTTAATGATCAATGTAGAAACAAATGTCAGAAATATTATATTTATATGAAAAAATATATTTTATAACTTCTTAGGGTGTTACACGTATATATTAGGATAGACTCAGATAAACCTAACAGTAAACTTGAACAACATTTCTTGATAAATGTTTAGATGAATGAATAACAGTTGAATGATTAGTGGTGTAACTATTTATAGATTTCTTGTTTAAATGTTATGTTTTTAAATTTATAAGATGTTTATTTTTTGAAATGTTAGTTTACAAATTTATGGATTTTAATTGGAATTTCAATGTAATGAATGTCAATAGTTAAATAAATTTTTAAATGATAAATAAATCAGTAGTGTAGTACTCAAAAGAATATTTTCATGGGAATTTGTTCAATAAACTATAATTTGTAAGACTATATGAAGTTAGTTTTCTAAATTTTATATAAATTCAATTTTTTTTTGTAAAATTAAAATAGAAGGGTTTGAAATTGGTTTTCATCAGTTTGACATGGGTATGAAATGTCCTATTTTTATATAGCTTGATTGGTTGATGTGATCAATTATTCTTAATGAAATTATTATATATTTTTTACATTATTATGAGTGTAAGGGTGTATTAGATGGTGATGATTGTCTTTTGGTTTCAAATCCTATGATAGGTTTTGGTGATTTATATAACCACATAGATGGTATAGTGGTGGGTATAAATGTAATTGGTTGGTTCCCATATAGGTGTGTTGATAATGATGATGTGCTTAACATGTCATGTGTATATGACCAAGGATGGTATGAATTTTAACTATCGGTTCTAGAATTATGTTTTTATGTGTGGTAGAAGCATCTAATGGACTAAAACACTAATGATTAGTTGATAATCCGGTGTGGTGGGATATGTTCCTAATTTAACTTTTTATTTTAGTGTCTATATCATGATTTTGATTGGTTATAGATCATATTATGGTAGTTATGGATCATGATGACCGAAAAAAACCCAAGTGGTACATTATAAGTATAGTCCTAATCATAGTGTCAGGTAGTTGTTTAGTTGTTTTTTTCAAACCCAACATTTTGTGAGAGGCTATCCTTTAGGATATGTGACTAGGATTGAGAGAGAAGGAATGAACATATATTTTATTAGAGAATATCCTTGGGTGAGATGGTAAACTAGGTTTTTTTGACACATTTCTGGATTAGGAAGGCTTGGTCTAATATAATATGTTTTTAAAAAAACTTTAGTCATATTATATGACTTAATATCTGAAGTTAGAAAGCCCATGATTATGATGTTATGATTTTGGAACTAATCCCACTTGAACCCACATTATTGTACTATTGTTGAGATTCGACATGACACCCTACCCTGCATATTTTTTTATTCTTATGGATTGGAATACCACCCTTACAAAAGTCTTTATGTATTCTTTTAGACATTTAATTTGACATGATTATTCAAATATTCTAGCATAGATCCAGAGAATGTATGTTTAGGTGTCCTGGTGTCCTAGTTAATATAAAATTGCCAAACATGTATTCTTGTATGTGAATTGGGTGTTATTCTTCATATGGGGGTTTCATGATAACAATTGTATAGCTTATTTGTATTGTACAGACATCCACATGATCATAAGGACACTCAAATTTGCTGATTTTTTTTGGAATCCTTCAAGTTTCTAATTATCATTCACCTCCCATGTATATGTAATGGGTTTATTAACATTTTAATATCTCTCAGTTTTCTCACAATAATAGGTAAAACATTGATTTAGACACATAGTTGAAGAGAAACAGATTTTGGGGGATGAGAATGATATAAATGGGATTTAGTGAGATTATTGGTAGTATTGTTTTATATTTGCTGTTATTATTAACCACATACTTGACAATGTGTTGTTTTATTATTCAAATAATTATATTCTCTACAGAACGATGCATTACAGAGGCTATTTTGACTGGTTTCCATTCCAGGCAGTTGGGGACCTCTTAGAGTATTTGTTATTGTTATTTTTGGGATGTATATTATAAAAAAACTACACAAAAAAGACTATATATTTGGGATATTTTTTAGAGGATGTTATCTCCCCATTATGGCTTATGTAACTCTATACTATTAGGAATCCTATAGTGTATGAAGATATACACATGATTTCATATTACAACCCTGAAAGGGTTATCTTTTTTTAAAGTATGACACCGTTCTAAAAATGACATTAAAGATATTTTTCTGATAGGATAATTCCATTATTTATAAGGACATGTTTTTCGTAATCATGAGATGGCCGGAATATGCCTAGTCAACATGAAATTATTTATACCAAATTTGTAAGGGGATACTTTTTTTGATACTAGGAACTCTCAGATTTGTAAGATGTTGGATTCACATAAGAACACTAATGGTAGATGAATGATAACATATTCAATAATTAGTTATCAGTTAGGTCTAATGTTTTTTTTCATGAAACATGATGGTGGCTAGATTTGGGCGTGATATATGAGTCTATAATTTTTTTTGTTAAACAAGATTCCTTTAATGAATCCACTAACAATTAAAGAAACATATAAACTTATTGAGTTTTTATTACATTTTTATGGATGGTCAGATTAATATGGATAGTATGGTCTTGTCTTATTGATTGTGATTGATCATTATATCCACCAAAGGGAAATTATTTCTATTATTTGGAGAGTTTTGGAAAAAACTAGGTATTGAAGGAAAACTTATTGGGGAATAATGTGTGTATAAATGTTTCTATTTTTTATTTTAAATGTAATTTATTTTAATGATGGTAGTTTAAAAATTAATATGATTTTATTTTTTTGATAAAATAAAATTAAAAAACGTTTTGAAATATTTTATCAGTATGGTTTCAATAAGTAGATATTTTACATAGAAATAGACCAAATAGTCTGCGCGATTTGAAATTTTGGTTTTTAGTATAATACCCTTGGATTTAATAGTGATATTTAAAAAGAATGGGTGTGATTTAGGGTTTTTATATGAAATTATTTAACTAAGAAACCAACACTAATATAATATATTTTTCATGAATTTTATTTGTTTTTACAGGGATAAATATACATTCATGAATTCTGGGATAAAATTTTATGCATTCTTATCCAATAAAACTATAGTTAAAGTTCGTGGGTTTATAATTTTTTTACTAATGATGGTTGAAACGAATATGGTTCCATTGTACAATGGGATTACTTATTTTTTTAGTGGTATCCCATGGTTTACTCGAGAGTGATTATTTTTTATTCAGCGAATGTGTCATGGATTATTTTTTAGGGAAAAAAGATTAGGAATGTTGGATGGATGTGATTTTTCTATATTTCCATTTGTTAGATGAGTAGATATGATTTATGGTTGGTGATTTATTTCACAGGGAAAACTAATATACTAAATAAATCATTTGGAATGTATTTCTATATTAGGGAGAACTATATTCTTTTAGTGGAATTAGTTGTTGGTGTATTGGATATTTAGATTGAAAAGTGTAGGTGGATATCAACATAGTATTTACAAGTTGACTTTAATTATTATTGATAATGTATGATAAGGGAGGTCACATCTAGTTGTTATGTTTGTTTGTGAACATGAAATAGGAAATTGAGGTCATTAGTTTGGGATTAGTAACGTGTTTATAAGGATACACATATGAGTGGGATTAGTAAATTTGATCATGATGTATTTCCATAATTTCTGTTATGGTCTTGGATGTAGTTGAATATGTGGGTGAGGAAAATTGTGGATACATCAATACACGTGGTGGATTATAGTGGGAGGCCAGGCCAGTCAAGGATCCAACATTTTAATTCCACTGAATTTTGGGATTATACATTGGTGTGAATAGTATATGACTTTGGGAAATGTAATGTTCTATCAGTAGGTGAAGAAATAAGTTGTTGGATCATGTCTTCTATAAAAATACTCACTACTGTGGTTATGTATAATTGGAGTTATTGGGTTAGAAAATAAATTGAGTTACATTGTAGATGTATCTAAGTGAAACAATTCTAGATTTGTTATAGTTTTCATGGATATATATTTTTGATTCTTATAGAGCATGTTCATCATCGATCAATTAATTATATTTTTTGGTAGTTATAGTTTTTCAATTAATATGTGTTGTGGATTTAATGATGTGGTGTTTTATATCGAGAGTGAATTTATTACTAATGCAGACAAGGATATTTCATTATAGAATCATCAAATATTCTTCAGGATGGTAATATGTATTTTGTAGAGTTTGAAATGACCCACATTGTTATGTGATGATGATTATTAGTGTCAATATGAATATTTGAATTCATAATTTCAAAGTGTTTTTCAATGATGGAAATAGTTTCAATGATGATTTGGAAATAGATGGTATGTGGAATAATTTTTTCATTGTGTCCACTAGAATTAGGTGATGGTTTTTTTGTGGCCATTCTATTGGTCACAACATAATAGTGGGTGTATCAGAGTGCTATTATGTGGGGGTGTAAGGCCACAATGTAATGGTAGAGGTTTCACCATGGGGATCTAATGGGGTGGATACTGTATGGAACCACCTAGAAGGGTAGTATACATGTGATTATTCACAATTTTATTTCTGGCTAATATCACTACATCATAGGGACAACAATGCAATAGGGTCCTAAAATTACCTGATCATGTAATGCTCTCTAGGGGCCAATATATTATGGTACTTTCTGAATGTTTGGGAACTCTATGATTTTTATGCTTGTTTTTCCAAGGTATAATGACTATGTCATACTGCATCATGGAGATATGGATCTATTATTTGACCATTATAATACACACAATGGAATATTTTATATGTTACTTTTTATGTTCCATTTTGTATTTGTTTGGTGGTCCAATTAAAAAACCCCTTGGGGAACTTCTATTCTAGCCACATTAGAGAGGTTAAAGAGAAGACATTGGATTTACATATTCCCTATTCGACCCACTTTTATCTTGATATATTGGGATTATATAATTAGAAATATTATAGGTAATATCTCTAACATTTCAACATTATTATGCTCCCTTCTCTCTTAGTAATATCTATACATTATCACCCATGCTCCTCTCCATTATATCTCTTTGATTTATGGCTTTACTGTTAGGGTTTCAGAGGTATTATTCCACATAATCAATGATGAATTCTCCTACCTAATGGGTATTAATATGTGACCTTTGGAATAGGTCATTGGGAGAGGTATTCAAGACATCAATCATTATATTAAATTTTTTCTAGCAATATGTTGGGAGTGGGCCACAACATATTTTTTAGCAACTCTATTATGTGATGTTATCTTTAACTAATGGACTTAGTGGAGTGTATAACTTGATTCAGATGATTTATGTATCACCAAGTAATGATAATGTAAATTATATTACAATGGATATAATTAGAATGGGGAATTGATGTAAATGTGTGATGAGTATTATTATCTATTTTTTTGAATGATTTTTCAATTGTTTGGTTTCCCCCAAAGTTTCGAAATGATTAGATTAGCATATTAGTCATCATGTACTACATTGATTTCTATGTGGTCAAATGGTGGTTCTTTGGTTGAGTAAGGGTTAATGGTCTACTTTATAGTTTACATGGTGTTGTCATTTTTATTAAAAAGTTAATAATGATTAATTTCAGAATTTTTTTTATAATTATTTTATTTTACTGGTTAAGTTAATCAAAAAAATTAATTAAGAAATGGTATTTTACATTTTAATTTAATAAAATCTTTGATTTTATATGGAATATTTTTCTGGGACTTTTTTCAATGTCATTGAATGAGTAAAAAGTAATGTGACTCATTTTAAAATATTATTAGATGATTTTAGGTTCAATTTTAAATAGAATGATGAAAGGAAATTTTAGGAAATTATTTTTCTTCTATCTAACATCGTCAATGATAAAATTTATTTTTTTAAAAGCTATAATTCTTAAAAAATGTCATCATTTTTTATTTCCACTAATTTTTTTACATGTTGACTCATGATATTTGTTTCTATCGATGATTATTTTATTCTGATATCGAAGCCCATATTCATTTTTTGTGATGTATATGCCTCATTAGAGTGTAGAGGAATAGTCTAAAGGATCATAGTGTATGCCTTACGGGGGGGATAATAATTCCAAGGGACTTGAAAGGTATTGGTTTTTAGATTGAGGATGTCTGATATTTTAACTAAAAATATTAAATTAATGAGGTTTTAGGGTCTTGATATGAATGGATTAGGGCCTTAGTGGAGATTTAGTGATTTTATGGGAAACACTACTTGATTTGTATAATATTTCATGAGTGCTATAACAATGTTCTTGTGATTAGTGATAGATCCTATTGTGGATGAGGATTATACTGAGTCCTTGAAAACCATTGATTGAGAATCTATTATAATGACCCATACTTGAGTTATATTGTAGCGGTCTATTTATGAATGCGAGAATATAACATGAGTATAATGTTTTTGTTCGAGATATGTGATTATCCCTATGTGAGATGGTGTGGTCATTGATGTGAGAAGACACTAATATTGGGTGAGATGTTGGTATTTGTTTATTATGTGACCATTATTAAGTAATATTTTTTACGTTATGAATTCATGGCTAGAATTATGTGATAATTAATGAATTGATACGAGATGAACTGCCTCCCTCTAATGATAATGTATGGTTCGAGACATGAGGACACCGTCAACTTCATCTTAGGGTAGTGGCTGAAATTTGATACGACACTTAATCATGAATCATTAAATTTGAGCTAATATTGGTATAATTATATATAATAAATATTTGGGTAATATTCGTGATATTTGTAATGGGGTGACACTTCCTTCCTTACATCATAGATCCCATGTATTTATGATTTTCTTTCATGGTGTCTGACTCAGAATAAGATAACCTGACACATATGATTTTCCTAGTATTGTGTGTTAGGATCCATGGGGGTTTAATTTATGATTAATATTTAAAATCATACATTTATTACATAAACATTAAATTGATCAAAATATATTGTAGTAATATTGTTTCATTGTGGATTTCTTGTTCATAATTAGACTCATAATCCACCAAATTATGAGGAATGGGTTTTTATGCACATTAGTGTACGTTTAAATTTTTACTAAGGAACATTTATTTCATTTTACATGATATATGGTTAGGTTCCATCTTACTATGGAAGATGAGTATTAAAATTTTGGTATTTATTGAGTTTTTATATATTACAACTTGTTTTTCTAGTCATTTTATATTATTTTCTAACATATGTCTCACTGTTATATTTTCATACTTTTAATTTATTATCATTGAAGAATAACATAGAGTAATTTTATTTCTTCTTATTCTATAAAACAAGGGTCATCTTCCATCCCTTATTTTTCATATTTTATGGATAAGTTTGTTATATTTTCCAATCAAGAAAAAATTTCACTGGATATGATCATGACGCAAAATAATATTTTTATAGGGAATAGTCACCCCATGACTATTTTAATCCCAAATAAATAGTAAAAAACCAATAGAATATGATTATCCTCACATGATATTATTTTGTGACACCTCTTGGGTTTCATTAATCTAATATATAATGGGTTACTACACAAATAGACATTGACACATATACAAAGACATAGACACAAACACACATACAAATATATACACTCCCACATTCAAATAATTACTTTTAGATGACAGTGTTAAAAAATATAAATACATTAGTGAAAAGATATATTAATAATGATTATTAATTAAAATGTTATTTATTATATGTATTCTCTACATTCCCTACTAAGTAATTTATTAGTTCTAAATTTTCAATTACCAATAATTATTTGAGTATTTTGTAAGACATTTTTTTCTTGTTCATAATTTTCTTATACAATAATATGATATTTAATAAATCATTAAAAAATAAATTTAGCATATTTCAATATAAATTTATTAATTTCCCATTATTACAAATGAATGTTGCACTGTTCAGGAAGATAAATTATAATTAAAATTACTTCCCACTAGAAATTAAAAGATCCTGTTTATATTCGAAACCATTTTTCATACATTAAGTCATCCTTATAGGATATTGATCTATTTATCCTTCTGAATCATCACTTTAATATGTTGATAACCTAAATAAATCATCTCCAAAACATAATCCAAGAAATATAGAAATCAAAATTACATTTCAAGTAATGTATTATAAGGATCCAAATGTCTACTTAAACGAAAAATACTTTTAAATAGAAATAATCCCGATTTGTGTTTTTGATCCAACACACTGGGGTTATCTGATGAAAAAAATAGATAAACATTCCAATATATTATAATTTTCATCATTTAATTCCCATTAGTTTGTGGATGAGAATATATTCCTAAACATAGGTTAGTACCTAGTGAATTTTCATGTTGCTTCTAAATATTAAATGTTTTACTTGGGTCATAATAATATATATTATAATAAGGATATCCATTTAACTTAACAATTACATTATGATATATCATATAATGATGATCAAAATTCATTATAAATAATATATATATATAATTAATAGATTTAACTAAATAAATAAATAATAAAATATATTTCATTATTAACTCAAGAGTAATTTGAAAATACAATGGAACAACATTAATTTATGCTCCCACACCCATTATGAATGTTTTCATGGTAGAATCGTATATTTCATATGTATTTATTTATATTTTACTTAATGGAAAATAATACAAATAATTGTATGATAAAAATTATCATTCCTCATTAATTACAACTAAAAGTACTCTACCTGACCCATGTAATTATCATAAATTCACTGATAACAAACTAATGATGAAAAATGAGGACCATTCAACAATTTTATTGTTATTTATATGTTAATTTGTACATAAAACCTCTTTCAAAATCATACAAAAAAATTATTCAATATTAAATTATTGTTTCATTCTATCATTAAACAAATTTATATTCATATTCTACCCATATTTAATATTATAAAAAATATTTTTCCCAAAAATGGCTCTATATCTATTACATGTACCTATTTAATAGGACACCCTGATTAAAATTTTTATCAATTTTTCATGAAATTATTGAATAAAATATCATGATATAATTTTAACAAAATTAAAATTTAGTTATCTATTAGGATAAAATAATATGATACTTTTGTAGGATTACTGAAGAAACATATTTTATTTATATGGAACACTTTTTGAGTGAATATATACATCAATAATTTAGGATATGTATTTTTATAACATATTTATTTATATAATAATAATTTCAATATATTTTACATGACACAATTAGAAGTTAAAATTCATGGTCAGGGGTCGGATATATTTTTTCATTAGGCTTCAACTTCCATTGTGAATATTAAATGAAATTTTGAATTTACAATAAAAAATCCAAACCGCTTTAGTAATGAAAAAATATAAATAAAAAATCTATAAATTATAATTTCATAGTCAATACATGATAATTAATAAATTTTTTTCTAATTCATATATAGTGTTTTCATAATCCAATATAAAATAATTTTAAAATCATATTCATCTTAACATAGTTTACAATAAATATAATGAAATATATTTAGCCAAAAGGTTTGGAAGACAGGCAGAAACCTACTTCCATTAAAATTAAAATAGAAATTTAATCATTACAAAGTATCTCAAAAGAAAAGGGCATTACAAAGCCACGTATACAAGACACCATCTATATTGTTACTGAAAATATTGTCACAATAGGGGGGGAAACAAAAGACCAACTGGAGATGACCACTATAATTTCCCTTTTAGACAGGGAATCCAAAACCCGATTCACCTCCCGGTAGGCATGAGACATTTCAAGACATAGTCCATCAACAAGGAGAAGACAAGAAATCCAGACAGGCACCATTCTCCAAGGAACATTCCGAGAGCGGTCTTTCAGAATCTGGACAGCCAGAGAGGAATCCGACTCCACCCATAACCTACACCAACCATAACGAACTGCATACCTGATAGCTTTGATCATCGCCCACAGTTCAGCCTCAATAGCATAGGAAATACCAATATAGGGAAAAAACACCCCTTCACGAAACCTCGATGAGTTCTCAAAACCCCACCACACCGAGCAGGACCCGGTGCACCAGAGGCTGTCCCATCCAAGTTCAGTTTTATCCACCCTATAATTGGAGGAAAACATTTGATGTACTTGGCCACTTTGGGCCTTCTTTCCCTACCACTCACTCCAAGAGATCATAACAATACTAGATCAGAAACATCATTATTCATAGAGCCTATTTGAACCATTGAAGCAGCTTTGATCCATCTGTTTATGAACATGACATCATCCTTCATTGATGGTTTATCATTATTGAAAACTGTACATTTCCGGGCTTTCCAGATATAAGAGAAAACAGAGATGACAATAGCAATGACCGCCAATTTCAGTTGATCACTGAAATCTGTTTTAAATTCTGAAATGAAGATAGAATCAACAGAAGAGAAATCCAAGAATCAGTTGAAGATAGACAGAACCTAGTTCCATAATTTAATAGATAAAGAGAAATTCATGAACAAATGACTAAAAAATTCATCACTGCCCATGCAGAAATAACATACCGAAGCCATGTGGAAGACTTTCTACTGCAGAGCACTTTGAACAGGGATTCTATGTTTCCAAATTCTCCAGATGAGAAGAGCATCATTGGGTGAGATAAAAGGCTGATGCAACGATTCAAGACACGATGTGATACCAAAACCTATAGTGCATTGTAAGATTAAAAATTACTGCTGGAAAATACATCATTTAAATCAGGCTTCCAGATGAGTATATCAGCATCAACATATTGATAACTTTGAATTTCCACATGATGGTGACGAGGAATAAAATCATAATTGTCCAGACTTCCCTACAAGTCTAAAATGGTGAGCCTCCTTACTGTTGATGGAATTTCAGTGTAGTCTTTAATAGGAGTGGACAACAATGGTGTTCTCCAATAGTTTAATTGAGAATCAGTAGAGACCCTCCATTTTGATTGAGATATAATCTATAAATATGTACCCTTGATGGAAGACCACACAGAGGATTTTAGGTAGGAACACTTACATTTTTTAAGTCTGTCCACAAACCTTCCAACTAGAAATTCAATAGAAAAATTAGGCAGAGAAATAAGCCTCCAGGTAAAACTCTAAACAAGGGCATTATTAAAAATTTTAATATCCTTAATACCCATACCCCCCATATTAACTGGCTTGATGCAGTATTTCCAGGACACAGTCACCAATTTCCTCTGATGGGTTGAGCCAGTCCAGAAAAAATTATGTATCATATCACTCAACACATTTAACAGGATTTTTGGCCATTTGTATACAAAGAAGGAGTATACAAACATAGAGGTAATAACCGAGTTCACTAGACAGATTCTACCAGCCTAGGATATAGTCCTCCCCTTCCAGCTTACCAATTGATTTTAGATTTTAATAGAAATTCCTTCCAAGTGGACACATCTCACTCTTCCCCAGAACAATGGAACCCCCAAATAATTGAATGGTAGGGTACCTATTTTTACTCCAAGCTTAGAAGCCACCTTCCTTTGCTTCAAGGATCTAATACATTCTCCAATGACAACAAAAGATTTGTTCTAGCTTATAACCTAGCCAGCTAACTCCTCATAGTGTGAGAAAATATTCTTAATGGAAGAAGTTGTTTTCCTGTCAACCTTACAGAATAAAATAATGTCATCAGCATAGAATAAATTTGAGGGAGAAAATAAATTTCTCCATGCCCACATTCATTGATAAATGCCTGTGTTAACAAGGTCATGGAGACAATTACTAAGATAATCCTGATCCATAGAAAATAAAAGTCCAGATAGGGGATCTCCTTGCCTGACTCCTCTGGTGAAATGAAAGAATCCTCTTGTGGATCCATTAACATGAATTGATAGAGAGGCACTTTTTAATATAGTATGGATCATACAAATAAATTTCTCTGAGAATCCATGCATCTTGAGAATGGAAAGGATGAAGTCCCACTTTATAGTGTCAAAGGCCTTTGGAATGTCAACTTTTAGAGCCATGTTTCCATATTGAACCTTGTTTCTCATGACATTTATACATTCTGAAGTAGTGAAAAGACAGTCTTGAATCCTCCACCTAGGTACAAAACCAAACAAATTAGCAGAGATAATATTCCTGGAAACATCACCTAACTGTTTGGCTATTATTTTACTAATAACCTTGGGGATAGAGTTCCCAATGGAAACCAGCCTAAAGTCCTTGATGTCTAATGCATTGTATTTTTAGGGATCAGAGATATGAAATTAGAATTCATCCCGAATGGAATGAATAAGTGATGAAAGAATTCTTGGACAACACTGATTACTTCTTTCTGAATGATATCCCAATAGAACATGAAGAATTTATTAGTGAATCCATCTGGTCCTGATATAGTGTCCATATTCAATGAGAATAAAGCATAATGTATTTCGTTCTGACTAGGAATCTCTATGAGCTTTCAGTTTTGACTATCATCAACACTAGGGTCAACACATTCAATGATTTTCCCAGTGTTTTTGTCAGCATCTGCAGAATATAACCTCTCAAAGTAGGAAGTCACACCATTGGAAATGTCATTTTCAGATGTCAAAATGGTATTATCAATCTTAAGAACCTTGAGATTCCTTCTATCCATTTTTTCTTTGTGTAAACAATGAAAGAATTTCGAGTTCCTGTCTCCATCCTTCAGTGACCTTACATTGAATTGATTCCGGGGAAAGTTCTCCTTAAGAGCCAGGAGATTATCAAGTTTGGAAGAAGCCTGAATTTCCTCCTAAGAAGGGGTGTCCTGATGTAAATTCCTCTGCTGATAGCAAGAAATATATGATTCATATTCCTTAAAATCATTATCAATACTGGAGAAGGTTCTTTTTCTCCATTCTTTGAGTTTTCTCTTGACACTTTTCAGCTTGGAGATAAGGAAAAAAGGAGATTTTCCTATGATATCCATATTCCATGCCCCCTGGACTATTTCTCTACACCCATGCATAACAAGCCAAGCATTATTGAACTTAAATGGAAGTGGTTCTGACCTCAAGCTACTAAATCCCAAATCAATCAGTATGAGATTGTGTTCTGAATGAAGTTTTGGAAGGGTAATTTCAGACACCTCCATCATATCATTCCTATTATCCAACTTAACAAGGCATCTTTACAGCTTACTTGCCTGCCTTCGATTAATAGTGTATCTATTCCAGGTAAAATAAGTACCTGAAATGGGAACATCATCCAATCTACAATGGTCAATGAAAGCAGAAAAGTCCTTAGCTTATGTTCTACAAAAATTACTCCCAGTTGTCTCCTCTGGTCTGAGAACATTATTAAAGTCTCCTGTTAGAATCCAATTATTAGACATGCTATCTGAAATATTAATCAGAGATTCCCATAAAGATCATCTTCTGATGTACTGATTAAATTAATACACAATGGTTACACATAATTTATTGGATTGAAAGTAGCAAGTGATTGTTACCGATTGCTGGTCACTTTGGAAAGAATCAACTGTGACAGTGTTGTGCCTTAGAACCCAAAGGGAATCAGACTCATTCACCTATCGATTCGTTGCAACAAGAGAGTACCCAAGAGAATTCTAGTTAAAATCCATCCATTTTTCAAAATTCATTCTTGGTTCAGCGATACCCAATATCATGGGTTTGTTGGTCATGATAATGTGCTTCAGGGTCCTGACTGTGGGAGTGTTCCCAAGACCCTGGAAGTTCCAAAAAAATGATCTTCATTGTTTAGAAGACCTCTGCCTGGTTCAGGGGACAATATATTCCTCAGTGTCTGATGTATTCTTTTCAGTTTCTTGAATAGATGCACTTGCATCCTTGCAGGGTCCAGATTCATTATCAGATAAAGAGATGAATCTGTTTCCAGAGTCAATAGGCATTGAAAAAGTTTTTGGAAGCTTCCTTCATCAACCTTTGGTGAGGGTATTTGTGCAAAACTTCCTTAATAATATTCAATGACTTTTTCCATCATCCTTCCAACCACGGAGGATTCCTGAATTAATGATTCAGTTGCTGCCATTTTATCAAAACCGTCGGTCAGTGGTGAAATAGGAATCACAATCCCTACTGTACCCTTTTCATCATCCTTGGTGCCACAAATAATTTCATGCCGAGCAGTCTGAACATCATCCTTATTTATCTCAGCCGAAACATCCTGCTGCTGACTAACAGCTTCATGATCATGACTGTTCCCCTCCGAAGAAATGACAGCCTCATCTAAAACATTGGCATCTTTTATTGGGTGATCCACAGAAAAGTCGTTTTCATTTGAGCCCCTTTTGGCGCCATCTTCCTAAATGATCCCCTCAACAACAGTGTCGGCCTCATCCATAGTGTTAACTGATGTGTTTTCTACCAGAATATCAGCATCTTGTGCAATTTCCACCATAGCAGGAGGGGAGGCATCATCCTTGTCCAAAAATACCTTATCATTATCATTCTTTGGAGGACCCTGGCTAGAAGCTTTCTTCCTACAATTATGGGCATCATGCCCTCTCAAGCTACAGGAGGAACAAATCTTGCTCATGTTGCATTCAGATAAAAGATTCCCAAACACTTGACAGTATATGCAGAATTTAGGTTTCCTCTCATACCCTATTTCTAGGTTAATGATACCATCCTTAGTGGTAAATACCACCTCTTCTACAAGAATTTTCAACATATCAATTTCCACAAGTATTCTAGCATAATGACCAAAGATAAGATTATCAGTCTACTTATCTAATCTAATTGGATTCCCAACCGAGGAGGCTATATCCCAGGGGATCTATGGGTGCCAATATAGCCATCTTAGAATATGTATACGAATCCATACCTGTGAAAACATATTATTGACCAAGCTAGGATAAATGTTCTACGCCCACTCATGAATCCGAAGGAATCCAGGTCGAAAGGGATCTGATCCTAAGCTCCAGGCGCATCTTTTGCAATCAACCGAGGGAAAGACTACATGGTAGAAGCCTCTTCCCATTGCAGTCATCTTCCAATCGCTAAAACTCCAAATATTTTCTAACCTTCTTGCAAGCTCATAAAAACTCCAGGGGAATACACCTTTTTGTATAAAAACTCTAGCGATAATGGAAAATTTTCAAAACATTACCCGTTCTTCAACCGCAGCCTGATTTGCCAAGACATGAGCAATCTGATCTAGTTATTATGGTCACTCTATGATTTTTATATTTGATCCATGAGTTTACCTAGTTGTTTTATAGTCAAATATTTTTTTATATATACAGGTATTGAACATTATTAATTTATAGAGTGATAAGGTTCTTTAACATGGGTCACATAGGTAGGGTTGTCAAACCCAACTTATGCCCCAAAATAATGGAAAAATTTCATGACATTCATGGTATTTTTTAATTCTTGATTTAAATTGCATATTAAATATTAACCTATTAAATTAGTCTTCTTATAACACTAGGAATCATAGTATCTTGGAATTGGTGGTATTTATTGTTCTTGGGGGAAACTGATTTTCTTATATATATATAAAATAAAATTCCATTGAACTATGTTTCTCATGTATTATCCTCTAAATACATTTTTAAATTTTTTATTAAAGAACATATTTGGCAGGTGATAACCTCACAATATTTTGTAGACCAAATTCCAAAATACCAAATTTCAAAAATACCTCCCACTAAAAATGAAACATTCAAATTTCAAACAAATGAGTTGTTTCAAACAATCTATACCCTCTAAAGTCGCCTCAAAGTTCACCCTTTTCATCTTACCAACAAAAAAAATCTATACTAACCAATCAAAAACTAGGGCCAAACCACCTATAGTCAAGAAACCTATTCACCCATATAATAAATGATAAAAAAATAATCTCCATAGAAATGGTTCGACAAAAGTAACTATGAATGAGCCTAAATCATCAATAATGGTGAAAACAAAATAGTTTATCATTTCCAAAAATTGACCATGGAAGACCTCCAAATAACCAACACACCCTGAAACCATCCAATAAGAATATTTTATTATTCATAAATAAGAAAATATATTAAATTTAAATTGAAACTCATTATAGTTTTGATAAATTTATTTATTTTTTTCATTTGTTATTTCTATTATGTTATTGATAATTTATTTTCAAGAATATTACAATGATCTACATATTTTGAAATATATTATTAAAAATGTTTCTTTTTGGTAATTGATTTAACAATTTTAAATAATATTGAAATATGTATCAAAAAAATTAATATAATATTATTGGGTTGAACATTACTAGATAATTGATAACTAGGTGATGGTGATAAATGATTTTTCTAAAATTATGTTTTGTTTTGTTCAGAAATTATATTTCATTAATTTTTATTATTTTAATAGTGGTATATATATTTTTTATAGTTTGATATAGTAAATGATTTTGTTATAATTTATTTTTTTATTATCATCTTGACATGTTTCATTGGATCATTTATAGTATATGCCTAGGTATTTTAAATAATGTTTAATTAAATATACTGGTTGATTAAAATATAATTGAAATTAATTTGGATTGATAAATGTGGCGTTTAAATTTATGTATTGGTTTTTGTGATATTTTATGGGTTTGGTGAAAGAGTTATTAGTTAAGACAAAATATTTGTGATTGGAAATCATTGTGTGGAAAATAAAGTAATGTGGTTTCTTACTATAGGATAATAGGAAATAAATTATGAAATTTAAAATGGGACATGTTGATTTTTTGTGACGTTATGGTGATGTATTTTGTATTGGTGTTTGTATGTTGTGTGGTTAGAGGTGGTTATAATTGATGTCACAATATGAATAGATCTTTCTTGTAGATTTGTTTGACATGAATCTCACATATTGTGTTATGGTTATTGTGATGTATTATTAAGGATGTGTGAGGTGAATAAAACATAACATGCATAAATAAAATATCATTTTAGATGTATATTTATTAAATTTAAAAATAATACATACCCCATAACTATAAATTATTACTTTATTTAGAAATTTGATACATTGTAAACATATATTCTAAACAATATTCACAATTTATCACAATCTCAAATAGTACCATTGTTAGACATACACTATTTGAAACATTTCTTTATAACCAAAGGATATATAAATGTTTGAAAGTGTTATATTATATTCTTAGTAAGGTTAATCATATGATATATCAATTAATCATATTCTTTTATCCAAAAATATTCATTATATTATGATTAAAAATCCCAACTTATGAAAGAAAAAACCTAATCAATCAAACATCATTAATTGTGAGAAATCGAATAAGGATTTTTCAGATTAAAATACATAATCCATACATGTTTAGAAATATCAACAATAAATCATTATCTAAGTGAATATTTTATAAGAAAAATTCATTTTTTTGGCATATAATGATTCAAAAAAAGTTATTCTTCTTATACAAGGATCACATCCAATACTATCATGATGGATAAATTACTATTGTGGATTGGGATCACCACCAATTCAATCATTTATATAGTAAATGATCATAACCAAGACAGAAATAGTGGATATAGTCCCTTAATAAATTATCATCAATCCACTTTCTACTCCATATTATCATATGAGATATATATATTTATGTAATCCATTGTTGGGTTGTATAATTCTAGACCAACCCATTACACAATTTAAGCCATATATATGTTTATCAAAAGATCATAAAAGAATTCATAATTTCATTATATCACATTTACCTCATTGAAAATAAATAGGTTTCATGAAATAATATTTTAAAATCATTATGAAAAGATATCTAGATAATGAAAGTCTATAATATAATAAATGAATATCCACCATGAAGAAAAAGAAAAAAAGGACGTTGATAAGGATAAAAATAACTTCTATAAAATCATAAGAAGTGTTGTTAGGAAATAATGAAAAAATATGAATTTTCTGTTGGAAATATAAAAAATTAAATATTATTTAAATATGGAATATGATTGTAATTGTAATCCTTTATGAAGTATAACAGAAGCATAATGAGGAAGGAACAATTGATGAAAAAAATCTATAGAGTGACTGATTATAATAATCTTATTCATAGTTTTAATAAATTTGGGAGATTTTCCCACATTAGTGTTATCTATGTTTTGGGAACCATGGTTTCCAACTTTTCCTTAAAGTGGATTGAAAACAAATTACATTTAGTGGTCGAATATTTCCTTTAAATCTTAGGTAAAAAGTCCCAAATAAGTAATAAAATGTTTTTTAAATGATTATTTTTACTAATTAGTATATAATTTAAAATTTAGAATAAAATTACTTCATCACAATTTTTAATTAATATAATAACATATATTAAATAATTTATAATTTCATTAACATAAAGGATAAACATTCATACCCAGAAAAGTGGAATTATGGTTATATTTTCATCAAAATATTTTCTCAATTATTCTATGTACCAATAAAATAAAAATGAAAATAAAACATTAAAACAATTAAAATAATTTGTGGAGAATAAAATAAAATTGTTTTACCATATAAGAATCATACAATTTCCCTCAATTCAAATTTACAATATTTATTCTAAAAATGAAATGAGACTGTATCATAAACCCTTACCTGTTTGGTAACTCATAAATCATAAAACCAATAAAATAAAAAAAACATTAAAGATTATAGATATAATTAAATTAATCATATAATATAATAATGTCGTAGTATATATGGTATATAATAAAACAAATTTTCATTAAATGAAACATGTCTCAAAGAATCACTATTGAGACAATAACCCATTACCTTAAGTCTCATAATGTTTTATATGACTGAAACATCATTTATAATAAATATAGATTAATTATAAACCTATAAATGAAATTTATTCATATATAAATTTCTGAATATTATTCCATTATTATTATTAATTACTCTTTTATAGGTAAATATTCATTTAAATTATTATTCGAGTAGAAACATATCTCTCTATGAATGCTTCTCTTTCAATGATTCTAGTCCTTTGAACATGTGAAACGATTCATAATCTATAAAATATATATAATTTAATAATTATAACCATTATTAATTATATTTTATTTTATAACTATATATATATGGTGATAATATATATATATAATTACATCACTTTATTGAGACAAAATTATATAAATACAGTAGAGTGATGTTTCCACTTTTCATGGATGGAATAAATGAAATATAAATAATAATTCACCTCTAAAATATAAAAATTATACCATAAAAACAATATATATTTATTAATTATATCACTATAGTATTCACGTAATTCATAATTAAAAATGAATCACATGGTTTCATAGAGGTAGTTTTTCACATGTACAGACGAATGGCATTGTCATTTAGCAACAAATATAATGTTACGAAGGAAGGTAAATATCTTATATTAAAGGAATCATAATTTTTTATAAAAACTATATATACACAAATTTCATCTATATATCCATCCATGATACATGGTGATGAAAAGAAAAATACACCGCTTCATGGTGATGGTAGTCTGTAGGTACAGATGAGAAATATTTTTATTTTCCATTATAAGTAAATGTGATATAAAATAGTCATACCATTATCATAAAAACATATTCGTGTAGTAAATATAATAAGTATTATTGTTAATATTATTATAGAATATTAGGAGGGGGGTTATGGTCAATGTAACACGAAATTGGATGTTAAGAACATATACCTCTTATTCATGTATCAACCATTGAATAACACATTAAGGATGACTTGACGAGTTTTTTTAGAATTGAAGATAACCATGTCCCTAGATAATGACGTTGGAATAGTTTTGGGTATTTTTTGGTATTTATAAATGACTAATGTTGTTTATATATGTAAGAAGAGGGGTGACATTTTATTATTCAATGGAGTATCATACTTTTAATTATCCTTAATATTTTAATATCAAATGGTATTAGTCTTGGTAATGTTGAACTAAAATAATTAAACATAAAATATAAGGTGATATGGTTACAAATATCATTGACCAATAATAATTGAGATGTGATTTTGTGATATTTTCTCAGTATATTAACAAAAAATATACAATTTTTTAGTTCTAAAATGGTGACACCTAATTTACAAAGGTTACTGTTCACATTTAACAAAAAATAAATTGAACTCATAACTAAAATTGGAATTTCTAATAAAAAAAATAAAAAACATTTTTAGATATTAAATTTTTTACATAGAACAATAATGTTTCAAAATATATATGTAAAATGAACCAAATAATTAGTTTTTTGAAAAAAAAAATATTTTCAATCACAAAAAATGTACCTATTTTAAAAAAAAGTAATTACTAATTCATAAAGAAGTCAATAAAATATTTTTAATTATAGTTACCATAAATTAATTTTACACAAAATCCAAAATATAAAAATAATTTTGAGTTATAGGATCCAAATAAAATAAATTATTGTTTTTAAAAATAATCAATTTTCAATATTCATAAAAGAATATTTTTTTTCGAAAACAAAAAAAGAATCTATGATAATTAAAAATTATGATTTAAAAAAAATATTTCCATTTGAAAAAAGAATAATTATAAAACACTCAACAATAAATTATAAAATCAATTCATAAAAAATAATAAAAACAATTTTTAAATAAACTATATTTTTGAATTACAAAATAAATTTATTCACACAACTTTACATAAAACAACAATTAAATTATTGTTAATTTATTTTTCTACATATATAATCTATTCATTTTGTTACAATCATTAAGTAATAGTTATTAAATTATTCTATTTTGATAAAAATTAATTGTAAAAAGATGACAATTTTATGATTAATATATCTTTTATCTTGAACATAATTTTTTTCACTTCAATCTTATTCATAATCAATGTATAGTTGATTATTTAGTTTATTCTAAAAACTTTTTATTATTTTATTTTAATATTATAATGTGGTTCATCTATTATCAATTTTACGTATAATGAAACATAGGAAACTCATAAAATTTATTTAAAGATCATTGAATAATAGAATCATAGGTTGTTCACGTTCAACCCATTATAAATGAATTACCATGAAATTCCATTCATATGATACAATCTAACAATGATACATGTCTCTAAAAATATCATTGTTTCCCACATACCATTAAAAGAATATGGGTTCCCAGAAAAACATTAACCATTTGATTAGTATTATTATAAATAACTACTCTAGTTGTTCTAGGAAAAAAAAATTTCCTCACAAGAGTGATCATGCTATATAGGTGAAACATATGATTTTAAAAAATGTAATGGAACAAATTTTTAATTCCCTAAAAGTGATAAATGGAATAAATCATGAAACAATATATTTTTTGTGTTACATTATTTTGAAAAGAAACCATCATGATATGATCATGAATTTTGAAGGGTTATAGACGTCTTTGGAATAAATTTAACTATATTCCAAATATCATAATCTTCATCAAATGAGAAATTTTTATAAAAAACTTATCAACAACATCAAAATTTATATAAAAATAATGAATTTTAGCATAAAATTTCTTTTGACAGTGATTTGTACTGATTTGATGTGGAATGAATCTAATATTCTCTTTCATTTTTTATCTATATCAGGTCTCAATATATTTTATTCTCCAACTTCATCACAATACATTGGAGTTCTAAAATACCTTCAATTGTGGTCTTTATAAGAATCAATATTAATAATGATCAACAAATTATTATTATTATAAAATTTTACTAGAGAAAGTAGTAGATCCCAAACACAATTGAAATCCATATAATATTCTCTTAAAAGTATTATAATAATTGAATGGTCCTACCAAAATAATAATATTTCTGTGCATAATATATTTTTATAAACATTAATTTATTATTTTTCTTCTATGGAATAAATCTCCCATAATTAAAGATTATCCATACATCCTAATTTGATATAAGATATTATGTTACTCCCTATAGATATACCAATCACTTATTGTATATCCTAAGATGTAGTATATGGACTCAATGATACACATTAAATAATCTTGAGATTTAAGTAAAGAGTTAACTGTCAAACATTTTTATAATTTTTATGGTATATTGTTTTTCAAAATTCTATCCACACAATTATATAAAGAAATATTTCATCATAAGTTGGACACATCCTCTCAGTATCCATTTGTTCCATAATATAAAACATTTAATATATTAATGGTTTTATTTTAATGAAATTTATTCATAATTTTATTCCAGATCTAATCATTATACAAACTCCATAAAATTCCGTTTGATTTTTTAAAATGTTGTATTTGAAGAAAAATAATAGTTAGGGACATATAAAAAGAATTAATGAAACACATTAGTCCATGAATATAAAACAAAAATATTCTTTCATCACAATAGTCATTGTGCTAACAATTTTCATTTTCATATCCTAGAAAGCAAATTTAATTCCAAAATAATTCCATATATCAACTCATAACTAATATTATTGGAAAATATGAAAATAATAAGTTTTTTGGAAATAAAAAAATCTAAAGAAACATTTTTTCACAATGTTATACATTCAACCATTATGATGTATCACAAAATACACTTTAAAAAAATCTATTTAGCTAACCTTGTAAAATCATAATATTTTCAAGAAAATATTTGAAATAATATATAAATAAATTTGGTATTTTAGTAAATAATTTTCATATAACTATAATTAAAACTCATAAAAATTTAATAACCAAACCTATAAATTCCAATTATCTACATGAAGAAATGTAACCAGTTAACTCCATCCCTTTACCCAATGCGTTAAATATTCTTATTGGGATCACCCATCACCGTGAGCTATATCAATATAACACATTATAAAATAATGTTCCAAGGAACCATAAAATAATCAAAACACAAGAAATATTTCATTTCCATCATTAAAATAAAAAATGTAATTTTCAATCATAAGAATACATTTCTGGATATCGAAATATCCATTTCGTTTAAATAAATTCTACAAAATACCAAAAAAATTGAATTGGGGAATTTTATTTGAAAAAAATAAAATATATTAACCAAATAATAATTTATAATTGTAATAATGGTGGATATAAAATCCATTGACTCCATATATATTTATGTAGATCATTCTTGTGCCACATTGTGAAGAAAATTCTTTTAAAATAAAAAAGTATTTATTTTAAATACAATTGAAATAAAGTAAAAAATTATATAAAATTTAGTTTTTAAATTATTATTATCAAACTAAATAAAAATAGAAAATATTTTTAATATTATTTACATTGAGGAAAAACATTTAGAAAAAAATCATTAAAAACATTTAAACCAATGATATTTAATAAAATGTGGACCTTACCTCAAGTATATATTTCCATGTAGAATCATTATCTTCCAGAAAGAAATTTTATTAATTATTTACATTATTGATAAAATATTTATTATTATTATAATTTTATGAATAAATAATAATTCAATTATGGTCACCACAAATGTTTTTATGATTTTCGACTAATGTATCTGAAATGACTTTGGTAAGATGAATATGGTGAAATGGGTCATTGTTTTATCATCTCATGGATAATAATAATGAAATTATTATAATATTTATACATCAATTAAAATGTTAAAACCAACTATGAAAAATTATTATGAAAAAATAATAATGTTATAATCATGGGGGTTGTAGCATGTACAAACACATGAGTAACAATTCCATTTTCAATGTATACAATAGAGGATGGTAATGAATAATTTAAATATTTATAATTATTATTATAACAAAAATATAATATTTTTCCTTAAAATACTATTATATATTTCACCCTTCTGATGTGTCCATAAAATACAAACCACATAGTATCATAAAGGTGTTAATCCATACACACACACACAAAAATTTATCCATTTATTGTGAATATAATGGTAAGAAAGTCGATGATATATTATAAATAAATAATGACAAATATGGAATGAATGTAAAATATATGAATTATACACATCATTATAACCACTAATGTGAGGTGTTGATTGAAAAACATTACATTGGTTTGCAGGGTGGTAGTCCTCAAAACACATGATTTGTGGTTTCATTTCCCATTTTATAGAAGATGGAGACCAATATAGGTTATTCGATTAACATAGAAAACAATATTTTATGAAATATAATGGTTTTATTTTTTAATAATTGATTAATAATATTTTATGAATGTATAAAAATTAATAAAACAAAAAAATTCGATTAAGAACTATTGCTATTCTTCGGACAACAGCTTTAGGATTATACCTAAATCTATCCCAGTATAGTGTTATGATAAAAAATAAGGGGAGAGAACCAAGATAAATGTAATGAAGATATTTGGATAGGTATTTTAGAAACCAAATTTTTTTTTCTATATGGAGAGGATATGAGAAGGGCTGTTATTTATAAGTGGGTGAGAGGAAACAAGTTGAAATTTTAAAAACATTAAAATATATAAATCTATATCTAAAGTAAAATGTCTCCAAAATAGGAAATTTAAATATAATATTGGTTCAATGTTATAAATATTTATAAAAAATATAATTTTTACATATTTCTATTTCATTGTAACATTTTTCACTTATGTTTAACCCATGGTAAACCTGTTTTATCCTTAACGATGGTTAGAAATTCATACTATTTTAATTATTCATTCGGAATAGAATGTAAATTTAAATTATTTACACATATAAATTTTTATGATTCAACATAATGAATGAATTTTATTAAATTAAATTAAAATAAGTTTCCGAAGTTAATTTTAAAATAATCCCATAAAACATGATAAAAAGAGTATATCAAAAGTATTCCCTTTGAAGAATTAAAATAAACATTCAAAAAACTAATCAATAAAATAAAATAAAAATAAAAATATAAGATTATAAATAACATAATTAACTAATTTTATATTTAAATCAATTTAAAAAATAATTTAACATAGAAAATGATGGAAATATAAAGACAATTTTCAATAAACATAAGCATTTTCACTATTTATAAAAAAATCAAAATTTCTATATAATGATCATGATTTCATCCTGATATAATTTTTAAATACTCTACTGGGAAATAATTCTAATTTTTTAAAATACATATTCAATAATTTATAATTAATTATTTAATATAAAACCATATAAATCATAAAACAAATTTGGTTATAAATAAGGATTTTTTCCATTTGACTAAAAAAATTATTGTTATTATTATATTGAATATTATTATATAAAATAAAATTAATAAATATTAATAAGGCATGAAAACTAATTATTTTAATATTCCCTAGGAATTAACATTTTCCCACAATTTTTTAATTGTGACCTCATAATTTTATTCATAATATAAACTATTATGGATATTTTTCAATCATTATATTTTATAAATCCCATGTTAGTTCATCAATCATATGGTAATCCAAAAAAAATATCTTAAGTAATTACACTATTTAACAACACTTTTTACCAATGGTTATGAATCACTTCTAGATAATCCCCATAAGAATGGTTTTCTTCTAACTAAACACTTTCAAGGCTCAAAATATGAGATACATTCGTCAAATATTATAAACAATGAAAATGAAATAATCCATATACATGAGATATTATTGGAGTCAAATCCAATAAATAAGAAACTAATCCATATGTGTAAAGGATTTCATATGGTATAATTAGACACAAAATGATCAATAAAACATTTCAAAATTACACCACACTTTTCCATATAGATAATTTAAGAAAAAAATGTTTTCCATTCTTGAATGAAAGAGCATTCTTCTATATATCTTCATAAAGTTTCTTTCAACTATAATCCATCCTCAAATAATAATGAATCATCTGTACCTTATTATCCAGTTCATCGACCAATTTTATTCTCAATAACATCACTTAACCTCATTTACCCCCAACAAGTACATTTTGAATGTACATTCAATAAAATTCCTCAAAATGTTCCATCTATTTAATGGAATAGAAACTATAATTATAAGAAAACAAATATAATTCAGATGGTGATCAAAACTTCTCTGATAATTAATTTAAAATGATCTGCTAATATCTTATAATTTATATATATATCTATCTGAATGTCCCTCATATTGAGGTTGGAAATAAATTCAAAAATTTAATTATACACCCAATGACATCTATTGACTTTTCAAAAAATTATAGGAAATCATAGGATCATGGTTACATATAAAGGAGAGAGGGACTCCATTTAATATAATTACAGTTTTAATATGAACTCAATAATGTTGATAAAAATACATATAAACTACAATGAGATGAAAATTATATGATTTAGTGAATCAATAAGAAATTCTCAAATTTCATTATTACCTCAAGATGAAATTGGTAATAAAACCATCAAATCCAAAATTATATTTCCCCATTTAATTTTTTAAATTATAAAATATTAAAACATCTCATTTTATAATTATAATTATTCTTTAACCTATTTATAATTCATACAATTCATTTTAATGTCGTTTATATAGTTCATCATTCAATGTAACATGAAATGTTCTTGAAGGACTCCATAAATTTTCTTAATTCCATGATGAATAGAAAATGAGGAACTATGAGCTATAATAAATAGTTATTTCATAAAATGTTGTTTAAATGAAACACATAACCTATTTTGAAATCCTAAAACACCTTATTTTGGAAAATTAAACACAAGAAACATAACAATATTAATTGATTCTACCATTTCTTATAAAACATTGTCTTCTTTCTAAGATTGCTTAATCATATCTATTAATTTTAAATGCATTTGAACCTGAATCAAAACAAATGGATTCCGCTTATTCATAATTAATAAAATAATATTTATAAAATAATTAACCAAAGGATCATCTTGTAGACACATATTTGTTAATTTTTCATTATAATTCTGACACAATGAATCAACTGCTTTGTTTTAGTTATCTAGATGGTGATGAATTATGTAGTTATAATCCAGAATTAATTAAAACCTTATCCTCTGTCTCACATTCAACTGTTTTTGAGGGATTATATACTTAAATATTTTATTGTCATTATATATTTCACACAGTAGTCCATATAAATTATGTTTCAAAATTTTTGATAAATAATACTATTACAACTAATTAATAGTCATCAGTATGATAATATTTCTCTTGTAGGTATAATTGACATAAATAAAAACAAATTACCCATTCATTATACTTAAAAAAAATAGTCCAATACCTTCATTAATGAATCAATGTAGATAAAAAAAATTATTTTCTAAATGTTTGGTCCAAAATTGTTTTATTCACCTATCTTATATTCATTTCTAGGAAACATTTATAATATTCTATTATCAATATGGAAACAAAAAAAAATTCATGTTAGCAATGTTACTAGGATATATTATCTTGAAATTTATTCAAAAAAACCTAGTAATTTCATACTAGTCCAATAAAATTTGTGTCGTAGTAAACTTTTCTTCCATGTCCATTCATAAACAACTTTAGTTTTAGTCAAATCTATAGTTTTGAAATCAGTATTTAGGATATTTACTATGAAAGAAATATTTTGTAAAAAACCACATATAAATAATTTTCAATATAACATTTTTCATTTACGGTTTTCAGAGTAATCCATATTTTTTCACAATAGTCATAACATTTTTAATAATCATAAATATCATAAACAACTAAAACCACACAATTTTCAAAATATCAATGGAATAATATACTAATTAAATCCATGAATACATATGGAGACCCCATCCACCTAAAGGATATCACTAAAAAATCATATTTCCCATAAATGATATAAAATCAAATATTAGGTATGTTATGATCTTTCACCTTTAGATGATGATACTTAGAACTGAGATCAACAATCAAATATCACTGAGCATGTCATTACTCGTACTAGAGGGGAATATTTTGTGACTAAACCTAACCTACCTCCAAAATTCCAGGGGATCATGATAGGAACAGAGAAATAAATCACACAAATTAGTGGTATAAGCCTAAAGTATATATATGCACACACCCATCTCCAAGACACAAGTACTAAAATGAAAAAAAAAACACTAACTAAAAATTTCATGAAAACCAATATATCTCAGAAGAAGAGATCAACCGTGAATGTATTTGAAAGTAAATTGGTCGAGAATGTGAGCCCAACCAAAAGAGTTTGTAACCCTTATTACAACTTATAATGTAATAGGTACTTGGAATGTAGTTAGAAAATATGTCAGAACACACCTCGGCATATGTGTTCTCACAAAGCACCACCTATTCATTGTCTACAAAGAACTCTTCAGAAGTGTCACTCATCATTACATGATACAAAATGTTTGGTAAAATCCCATGCGTGGGTGAGTAAAAAATAATCATTAGGACACTCTAAAACCATAAATTAAAACCATAAAGGAAATACTTCAATGGAAATACCACATAGGAATACCATAAAGGAATACCAAAAAAGATATACCATTGAGGACTTCTAGAAAGGAAATACCACAAAAAAGTACCATGAATGAATACCAGAAAATAATAATTAAAACCATATACAATGAAGGAATACCACAAAGAAAATACCATGATGTAATATCACCAAATAATACCACAATGGAATTCCAAAAAGGAATTAATAGTCATCTCCACATTGATTTATGTCTACAGAAAATATATCTAGAACATCCAGATATACTAAATCTAATAAGACACACAATCTAAATAAGACACATATTCTCTAAAAGACACAGTCTCAATAAGACACACGTTATCTATAATACCCACAGTCTTCATATGACACACATTCTCTATATGACATATAGTCTCTAGGACATAGTTATCTATAGAAATGTTTTCTCAATGAGTGATCTTTCTGGGAGAACTCGCATCTCCATACATTAGGTTTTATGAAAACTCCATCCAAAACCCACTTACAATAACTCAAAATTACATTCTTATCATAGGGGTCCCAATTACATAGACATATAATCTAATAGAAACACCATTTAAACATTATAGGGGTTTGATATTCTAAATCTAGGGGGTCACTAGGCTATGGACCAACCACATGGTAGGTTCACAAGCCGCCCATACTAGCCACCCCAAACTACAATGGATTGGTGGAATTAGGAGGAACCATGGCTCATGAACTACTGCTATGTTCAACCGTGGACTAGTTCCTCTTTACTTTCCCCTCATCTAACTATGATCTGACTCGAGATCATCCCAACTCGATTGGACAAATCCGACTAACCTGGATCTGACCCCGCCAACTAGACCCAGACTAGTTTGAGAGGGCCGATCAGTTTTTATGGCCTAAACCACTCTCCCAAGAGTCTACTAATTATTGATGGTAACGATCTGCTCCATGTGTTCACCAACTGGGGCCGCCACATCTGTACGTAGCCACCCATCGTGTCACCCAACCAAAAAACATGGTTGTCTTCCACATTCCACTCCCAATGGCTCTACTGGCTCCCATGCAGCCATAACTACACAAAATCCATTCACATTTTCCACCTATCTCCACTACCAAATGATGCTACCTCACCTCACCAGACTACCGCCACAACATGCAAGAAAGTCATGCCAGAACCACACTGGTGGTCCCTTTCACAGACCACCGAGCCACCAATGTTTTCCAAAATTTAAAGCATTAATATATAGGGGATCCTTGGCTCCTAATCAATATATCTATAGCCTCTTATATTTTTTCTCCTACCCAAGGTTGTAATCACATTTGATGCAACATGACAAGTTGAACGATGGTGGTGGGGTCCAAAGACAATGTTCGCGAATAACAAAATTATTGGGGAAATTGAAAATCATGAAGAAAAACCTGATGAATGAATCATTGCCTTTTTTCATGTCAGAATCAATCCATTATCAATATAATGAATAATTAATAAGAATATAATAAATATACTGATAAACCTGTAGAAAAAATTCACATCATCCAATAATGATATATCCACGAGACAATTTATTTTTTGATAGCTCCAAAATCGATGTAGAGTTAATTCTTGTGGAAAATCAAAAAGAAATAACCACACTAGATATCATATGAATCATTCACTATAGAGGAATGATTTTTGTTGGTGATCTGTCATGAATGATCTCCGATCCTGGAGTTGGTCTCTATTTCTGAGAGAATATTTTAAGGATTCTCTCTAGATATTCAAGTAAATTTTTAGGGTTATTAGTCTAACCATAGGTCACTAAATATCTTTTAATTTAAAATAAACTGTTTCATTGTGTTTACATAAAGATAAAATAAAATAATCCCATAGTTTATATTATTCATTGAAATGTCAAAAAAAATCAGAACCAACCCGCATATGTTGATATTAGGCCCCTCTTAGGGAAAAACCACAATATAAACTCAACGATGGTTTCATATTTATAATCCATTTAACTATTAATCTTTTTTTTCAGATTTTAAATTAAAAAAAATATTTAATTATTTTATTCAAGATTACATCCATGGTTTTATTTTCATCACATGACCTGTGCCGATAAATGTTAGGTTACTCCTAGGGTAAATCAACTATTTGGAGCTCAATGGTCCCCTCATAAATTTTATCCAAGTACCCATTTAAAATATTTTATATTTTTATGAAACAACACAAAAGTGGCCTATTAAAAACATTCTGTTTTTTGAATAATTATTCTCAGAAAATGAGCCTCAGAATCGCATTCCATCTTATCACATGGTCTCAAAAATTTCCAACAAATTTTCAAAAAAAATATAGAAAATATGATTCATTAAATTCAACCCACCATAGGGATTTAAATTAATAAAGACACAAAAAAGAGATACCCAATCAAATGAGGGTACTGAGAAAGAATCTGGGCCTCCTTCTCCCATTTTTACTCCAAAGGATTCCCATGCTTCCACCGGGAACATACAAAAGGAATTGACCGCACATGAAGGCTCATCTCCTACAAATATGTGATCTTCGCTTGGTAGTCCATAACATTCATCACATACTTGATGTCTAGATCACCTCATTCAATGATGTGTGATGGATCATGCATGTACCTCCTCAGTAGGGATATGTTGAAGACATTGTGTTCCTGATTTGGATATTGTGGTACAACCAATTAGTACTCCACCTCTCTAACTCTACATATTATCAATAAAGGAATGATGAACCATGGAGATAGATTTACTCCCCTACCAAATTTATATAATATGTGTTGAGGTGAGACCCAAAGGAACAAATTTTCTCCATATTAGAACACTAAAGGCCTCTACCTCCAATTAGAATATGATTATTGTAATATGTGTTCATTCTTCATCCGCTCCTAGATGATCTGAACCTTTTTTTAGTTGCATAAACCTACTCCTGGTCCATGAGTGTTGAATCTCATGGATCCGTAAAACAATGTTGTTACCATGAGGGTTTACCCTTCCAAATAGTTTGGTGATCCTCTTGACTATGACCAAAATCTAACATTCATGCTCATAGCATGTCCTCATTAACATGAAGGGTATGCTAAGTCTGGCTATCCATCAGTGGGTGGAATGTTGTGCTCAAGTATATTTGAATCCTAAATTCCTCTTAAAATACCTTCCATGGACACGATGTAAATAAAGCATCACAGTTTTTAAAAATCATCAATTGGACTCCATGATATCTTATTATCATCTAAATGTATATTTATCCTATGCTCTCTATGGAACTCTATTATCAAATAGATAGGAAGTGGTCCAACATGTTGAGTCTATCAGCGATCACCTAGATTTCATAGTGTCCTCTAGTAGTACATGGTAAAAAAATCATCAAGTACACCAATATCCCAACCCAATTCCATTCTGGAATCTCAAGGGCTTGGGCTAAAACAATTGGATCCAGGTGCTCTCCCTTCACTTATAGACAAGTGCGGCTTCAAGAGACATACTCTACAACTCCCTTATTCATCCCAGGAAACCCAAACTAATGTCAGATGTCGTGGTACATATTCTCCACACTAGGATGCACCACCAATGTAGATGTATGAAACTTCCTCAAAACCTCATCCTACAAAGACAAGTGTTCTACCATCTACCCTTTGAATAGAACGATGTGCTCCCAACCATTTGAGTCCCCATTAGGTTCATGTCTTATAGAAATCTGATCACATAAATTTTTTGTAATAGGGTTCCAAAATCTCTACCAACCTAACTCACTGTATGTGTGGAGGGGTAACAAATATTGACTGGAGGTCAGTTGCTCCACCACCATCCACAAAGGATATCCACAATGGGGCCAACTACTATAATTACAAATTCCACAATTCGGAACTGGATATCCTACTGATAACACATTCAATGACATTCCCCTTGAAAATACTATATAAAATTTCAAATTCATTGTCTTGGAGGAACTCTATCCATCCCCTTTGACTCTATGTCATTTCCTTTTGAGGGAAGATATACCTGAGACTCTTGTGGTCAGAGTATATGATAAACCGCTCAACCCCAAAATGGACCTCTCAAATATAGAACTGAAACTATGAGAGCTTCCTGAAAATATGTTTATCTCTATCTGTATCCATGACCATTATCAATTTTCTCACATGATCCTCCTCGGATTTCGAGTGCTCTTGGATGTCATCAATCAGACCACCCTGAACTAGTCTAAGTAAGGATTAATGATCAGGTTCATGAGTCCCTGGAACATTATTGGGGATTTCATCATGCCAAACGATATCAACACGTACTCATTGTGGCTGAAAAGACATCTGAAGGCTATAATGTGTATATCATCATATCATCCTTGTAACAGGTGATTTCAAAATATGTGTTCAATATTTGATAACCATCACGCCCTTTAAACTGAGCAAATATGTCAACTATCCTTGCTAGTGGAATCTTATTATTCTTGGTAACTTGGATTAAGTAAAATAAGTCCTCAAATAACTTCATGATCTTGTATTCCATTGTGGAAATGAATACTGGGGATGCACTATGTAAAATAGTGTGTCTCACAAATCCCTTCCACTACAAGTCCTACATCTCCTCCCTCTACTGACGAAGCTCATTGGGTGACATATGATATGCAAGTTTTTATATCATCTCAATTCTAGTGCATAGATTAATGTAGATTCCTACCTCACTATTTGGATTAAAAATTATAATATCATTAAGAAATATGTCCTCAGACTCTACCACCACTGTAGGAAAATATGTACTAAAATCATCAACTACACTGAGGGTCAGGCTAGCTGACTGGTAAGTGATCGACTACACCCTCCACTATGTGAGTCCTTCATGCACCGGCTATGTAGCATTTTTACCAAAAAAAATAAAACCTACTCCCATAAATTTGGATACAATAAACCTACACTTGAAATAGTCAATATGAGCATGAAGTTTTGATAATATTTCCATACCATTAATGACATCATAAGGCATCGATACCAATACATAGAGATTCCAATTGAAACACACAACTCCAAGAGTAAGGCCACACTATCAGAACTTATGTGTGATCATCCAATCTACTCTCGTAAGAGTATCTAAGTGTAAGTGTCGAGTTAACTATTTAATCAAAATATCCTAGTAAAAAATAAGTTTTGTGTAAATAATCGAATTAAGATAAACTATGTCTATCAAAACAATAAATAATTTGTAAAAGAAAAAGATCATACCTTGAATTATCCCTGGAGACCCTTGGTCATAAGACTCTATTTCATTCATCTAGCCTTGTCCCTATTCAAATGCTTCTTGTGCCTGGTGTGGACCACCAAGTGTTCATGGTGGTAACATGAAAAAATGTCAACCAGCTAATTCTATTCCCCTAGCTCATCAACCACATCCTCCTCCCTAAAGGACACAATGATCCTATTTCTTCCTCTTCCTTGGTGGTCTATCCACTGTCTCTACATTAGAATAATTATGGGTTATAAAATATATTTAGATATTTCATTTTATATTGTATGAAAAAATTTCCTCCCTATAGGATAACTAGACCAACCCTACGAGCCCTAAGTTGCATACACTATATCTAGGGCCACATATTGAAATTTTCTCACACATTTAATCCCTATGACTGATGTCTATTCTCTACTAAAAAGGAATCTGCTCCGTCATTAACACTGCTGACCATCAATGGATATATCCACCCATCCATTGAACTCTCAACCAAAAAGGATCACTGTAACACCCAATTTAAGCATGAATGAAAAGGGGATAATTCTTTCTCAAATGTCCCTATGTATACCTCACTTAGAGGTCTGATCGAGGAAGTACTGATCATGAATCACGTACATTGAGTAATTGGAATTGTTGGTATGTTTCAATGAATGCTCAGATACCAACATGTCTTTTTCTAGATCAGTTGAAGGACCTAGACAACCATATCCCTCATCTTATAAGGTGAAAAATCCAATCTAAAAAGTATTTCGAACTATATCCATTTTTGAGTTGCCTTATTGTAATATTATGTAACCAATCCCCACCATCACCCTGTTGAGCTATGTTAAAGGCTTGATGCCAGAACCAACATCTTATATGATTGTGTAGTGAATAGACAGAAAAATCAGGTCAACCCCTAACATTAGTCCTCAGTAGCCTAAATGTTAATAACCCTTGGATCATGAGGGGTCTGTATCACTGAATCATGATAATATTTCATAGCCTATTCTCCAAATCCACTAGTTATATGGGTAACATTTCCTACACTATAGGTGGTGGTAAAGCTGGAAAAACACCTATAGGTAACATCTCTAATAAAATTAATTATACAAATATCTCATCACCCAATTGATCATCGTCATGATCACGATGTGGAATCCTGGATGGCTATCTACGTAGAGGAATCGTGAATTAAAACAAGATGAACCATAATAAATAAATTATATATGATGAGTAGAGTCAAGAAGGATATAGGAGAACAGCCCCATTCCTATATGATGCATATACCATTATATTCCTTACTATAAGTGTTTTCATGTACAATGTCAAAGAGTAGGTGCCCAGAGTCCGGGTGTATGGATATGTCAGATGCCACACCAACAATGGATTTTGTGTCCTGAATTCTAATCTCTAAGGACATATCACCTTTTCCCCAAACTATCGTCATAAAATTCCAATCATAAATTACAACTATCCTCTTCTGATATCACTCTTTCACAACCTATCCCAGATGGGCCCACATTGTGTCTACTGTACGCCCCACATGAATAGGCAAGAGGATAATGACTACCACCAAGTAGTCATATCCGACAAATGAGAGTCATTATCCTAGATTACATTTTAACACACACCCATATCAAAGACACAAATACTGAAATGAAAATAACATTACATAAATGATGTTTACAACTCACTATATCCCACAACTAGAGTACAATAGTGAATATATGGGAAAGTAAGTTGTTCCAAAATGCAAGACCTCACAAAATAGTGTCTAACCATAATTCCAACCTATAAAGTAAGAAGTAATGAGATTGTCATCGAAAAATCTTTTGGAACACACATCGGAATGTCCAGTCTCACAAGGTACTGCATAGTTCTGGGCTTCTAGGATATCTATCAAAGATTCCAATGTCTGTATAAGACATGAAACCTATGGGAAATTCCTGTGAAGTGGTGAGAAAAACAATATTCTAGTAGGAAGACTAAAAAACAAAAAGGAATATCTCAATGAAGATACCACAAAAGAAATACCATGATGGACTACCATAAGGAAATAAAAAAAGGATATACCATGAGGGAATACCATAAATGAAATACCATAAATAAAATATGATGAATGAATACCAAAATGGAATAAAAAAAGGATATAACAAGATGGAATACCACAAAGGAAATACCACCAAGGAACACCACAAAGGAATTACATAATGAAATACCACATTAGAATTCATATTCAACTCCACATATATATATGTCTATAGAAAATATATCAAGATCATCTAGATATACTCAATCCAATAAGATATGCAATCTCAATAGGACACATAGTCTCTATAACACACTCAGTAATTATTAGGAACAAAATATCCATAAGAAATAATATCCCCATTTGATACACAGTCTCTATAACACACAGAGTCTCTAGGTCACAGCCATCCAAAAAATGTTTTCTAGTAGTGCGCTCGTTTTGAGACAAGTCAATTATCAATACATTAGGTAGTATCCGCAGTCCAAAAAAACTATACTAGGATATATTGAAATGGAAATATCATCTTAAGCATCCCAATTTCATAGAAATATCCTCAAAATGTCACACCATTTGAATTTTATGGGGGTTTGTAGTTCTAAATGAAGGGGGCCACTAAGACGTGGACCGACCAAATAGTCAATCCACTATACATGGAAGTCAACCTTTTGGACCGACCACCCCCAACTGATGATGTTTTATGATAGATATAGAAACCATGGCTCACAGTCGACTTCAATGGTTGACCATGACTCTTTTATACTCCGGTCACCCTGGGTACAACCCGGATCCAACTCGAGGCCGACTCGGCCTGCAGGGTCCGACCCATCCCATTGGGTCCAACCCATCCTGGTGGACCAATCCTTGAAAATGTTCTCAGCATGTCCTTCTCCCCTGTGTGCCTACTCATCTAGACCATCCCGCTTGGTCCGGCCCTACTCCACTACAAACGGTCGCCCGTTGTGACCACTACCTCCACATGCGGCCACCCACCGCATCTCACTACCACCAAACTTGGTTTCCCACTGCGTTCCTATCCCATAAGCACCCACAAAAATGTAGTCCCACCACATCATTTCTCCCCCTATAAATATATCCATTCCTCCTCACCGCTAACTTTACTTGCTGGACAACCACAACACCTTGTCAGCCCATCGTGCCAGACCCATGTCGATGGTCACTTCCGCACACCTCTAAGACCCCCATGATTCCTTGAATTTTAAGTGGTTGTAGATCTAGGATCCTAATGTCCTTATATACATAGATCAATCGTATTCAAATAGATATACTGAAATAAATGGGTCAGACTGTGTTTGGAACCATCCAACAAGATGAACCATGGGCACATGTGTCCAATGATGATGAACACAAAAAACACAAAGGATAGAGGATATAAAAACATAAAGAACACCACATTGAATGATCCTTGGATTTTTTTCAGGTTATCCTCAATATTTTCATGTTATGATAAATAAATTAGATGAATAAAATTAATATATTGATAAAACCATAGATAAAATTCCATTCCTACGAAAATGATCATTCATTAAGCCAATATGTTTATTGATTGGCCTGCATTAATCATATAATTAATGAATGAGTAAAACAATAAATAAATAATTTCCCTACCTATGATATGTATCATTCACTATAGAGGATTGATTTCCATTGGGGATACATCAATAAAAATCTCTGATCTCAGTGTTTTTCATCACTACTGAGTGAATTCACTATAGATCTTTCCATATCCTCTATGGAATTTCTATGTCTATGAGCCTAAGTCTGGGACCCATCCATGATCTTAATATAAATGAAATAGTTTCACTATATTGATGTAATGTTAAAATAAATTAATCTCAATTTTTTATTCATTAAAACTTTAAAAATTATTTTTCACTGTTGTCCCACACCATCCAATGTTGGGCCCCACCAAGGGAAAACACCACATTATAAACCCAAAGATGATATCTCATTTTCAATACGATACACCATACATGAGTTATTATGATATTATAATCAAAGAATTTTATTAAAAAAAATTATTTACAGTTATCTCATGGATGAATTTTTCTTCGGATAACTTGTCCTGAGAAATGTTATGTCACGCCTAGGGTAAAACATCAATTCTAAAATTAATATTGACCTTATATTTCTTATCTGGGAACCCTTTAAATGATATTAAAATTTTTAGGTAATAAAAATTCACATTCTATTAAAAATATAAAATTTTTAATCAAATTATTCCAAACACACCTTGCCTTGGAATCACATGTCATCCCTAGACATGGTCTCAAATTTTTCCCAAATAATATCTACAAAAATCTAGAAAATCCAAGTCATTATTGATATCCATATATATGATCAATTTATTAAAATTTATATGTATATTTATACTTAAAATTAAATGTTAGGTTATTAAATGATCTATAATCAATTAAAATCTTCATAAAACCATAACTATTTTCCTCAAATAAAATATGAGCATCTCATGGGGGTTGTAATAGGATAATTAAAACCCTTATCATGCAATATAAGAGACTTATTCATTAATTCCAATATTTTTACTTCATCCTTTATATATGAGGGTGATAAAATTGGCATTTAATGATACACTAACTCAATATTAAGCTTATCATCGTGATAAGGTATAGTTCATGTTAATATGTTCTTCAAAATCACCCAGATATTCTATTACAAATGGAACATCATTAATATGTTCAATTATATTATTTTAAAGTTATTGAGAAACATAACTTTTATATAAAATTATTAATACATTCAAATATTTTTCATATTCCATCCATGATATAAATTTATTATTATATAAAAATGGAAACTCATTTTAGAAAATAAATTCATAATTTAAAAATTATATTGTAGTATAGTGAAATAAATGAAAATCTACACTGAGAATACTATCTAAATTATAAAATCACCAAGGTAGCAATATTTTCCTGGAAACCCATTTTAATCATTATAATTTTGAGATATTATTAATTTCATGTTGTCTTAATGCTACCCCTACTACTATTTTATTAAGACCATATATAATTTCTTAGTTTTGTGTATTAATTTTAGTATAAAATTACTAAAAAATCTAATAAAGTTTGTTCCATGTATCATACAAGACTATAGTACAATGTTAATCAACATATATTGTAGTTTCTTCAAAATAATTTGATATCACAACAACAATTGATGTATTTTCAATTGATTTCACGAATTCCATATGCATCTAGTATTATTACATATCACCATTTTTCCTTATTCAATCATGAATATTCATCCTGACCCATCTTGTTACATTTTAGACACCATACTACATGATTAGAAAAATTGGTCATACCACAACTATGATATGTATCTTTTATATCTGGAACCATATTTCCAAATACACCACATCGTGATAAAATCACCAATTTCATAATATATTCCCATTATTATATTTACCACATATAAAAAATTCAGTGAACATAAATTTCATTCCTTCAAATTAATTTAATGTATTTTTCACATTTAATCCATAATGTTATATTTTTGTATTTTTTGTCATAGAATAAATGGTCATCAATAATATCCCTTTATACATTCTCAAAATTGTGAACAATTTTCTCATAAATTTTATATTAACAACTGGAATAAATATCTTTGGTATCATGGATTTAATCCTGAGAAAATCCAGTTAATTTTAATATCAAGATCAAAATTACAATTTTCTACATATATTTCCAAACAGGTTATTATTTCCATACAGGTACCCATAATCATAAATCATCCCCCTAGTTCCCTTAATTTTTATTCCATCCTATGTAAAAGAACCCTAGTAAAATAATTCTCAAGGAAAATATTACTAAATGTATCCCATTACATGGTTCCAAACTGTAACATTTCTCTAGAAATATTAATCACTAACCACAATTGATTAGATTCTACATAAAAATAAGAAATATAAAGAGTTGCCATTTGATACTCTGAAAGACGCATGTAATTGAATATCTTTTCTATAAATTAAATCTATAACATAGATACCACTATGTCAGAAAATACATTGAATTTTGGGGTTTTTTCTTATAATACGATTCACTACAGTAACATTACTCTATATAAGATTTTGTTTCTCTCTTTTATGGATTAAAAAATCAATTATTTCCTTTTTCAAATAAGATATCACAATAAAAAAACTACTTAAATTTAATTCAACAAGTCTACTATAATAATTTGGATGGGTAATATCCCCTTGGAAATATCCTATAATGGATTCTTAATTTTCTCTAGGGAAACCCATTCTATATAGACATATCATTGATAATGGAACATGGTAATGATAAAACTCTTTATCATGGGACCCAGAAATTAACCTCTTTTAATGGTATTTACTTCCATGATGTTAACCTCTGAAATTATATAAAAAATTTATATAATATCCACTATATGGTCACCAATTTATACATTACATAATCATAAAGTTTTAGTCAATAATTCACTCTCATAAATTTTTATGATCATTTTCATTTAGATTTTTAGAGAATTAGGCCATAAACCATACATAAATAAATATTACATCAAATGGTAGATACTACCATTCATTATCCACATTTCACAAAATAAAAAACATTAATGAAATAAAAAAATTTCGTTTCTGACATATCATTATGATATTTATCATGACCCCATCCATGTCCCAATTCATCCTTAAAATAGTTTGAAAAAAAAATTAAAACATTGAATGTTCACAAAAATCCCAGTAATGTATATATAAAATATTGGAAATAAACATGTTAGTCCATGAAGATTCATAATGTGTTTAATTTTTCAAATTAATATTATGGATGAAAATATTAATTTTATTATATTGGATTTCACCATCAATTACTAAACCTTTAAATTAAAAACATGAAATGAAATATTATTGGAAAATAAATACTCATAGAGGTATCAAAATATTTATAAAAGACTCATGGAATTTTTTTCTCAATGTTATAAATTTCACCCTAAAAAAGTACTATACCATCCCATTAAAAATAATTTTATTACCATGTAAAATCATAATAATTATAGTAAAGGTAAAATAATACAATGATTTATAATGTTAGTAACTAATACATGATTTTCATATCACTCTTAAACTCACTCTTAAAAATTGAATAAACTACCTAATAAATTCCATAAATAACATAGGAGAAACATAAATTGTTTACTCCATCCCATTACCTAAATAAATGTAGTGATTTATTGATCTTACAGTCATCATAATATATATATGGATCACCTATTAGAAAGATATATATTTATATCACCCTTCATAACATCCTAAAATGAGTTGTAAATTTCAAAATGAATTTGAATTTTCAACTAATGGATGTGTCAACTCATGATCATAGATTTAAAATGAAATTATGAATGGTAAAACACCACAATGTGAAATATTTAGAAATGGAATGATGATATGAATGTTTATTTCAGGTTTTAGGATCATCTTAGGTGTTCAGTATATGAATTAAACCTTTGTAAATGTGAATACATGGGCATATAGAAATTATAGTGTTAGGGTTAATATCGTGTCCTATCTATGAATCCCTATTTCTATTGTTTAATGGGTTGAGAAAAAATGTGACATGCCAATGGAAACCATGTGTGTTTCTATAATTAACTACAAACATGCCACATGGTTGGGACATGGTTTTTTAAACCATGAATCATGCACGTGTGAGCTGTATAACAGTAAGATAGTGAAGGATCACAATTGATGTATGGTTTATTAATCTACAAACTCGAACTATTCATGGTTGGTGTACCTTTGAATGTAGAGGTGCATAATTTCCCCAACCATGTGGTAAAACCATAAAATCAATTAAAAAATACAAAATTACCATTCATATGTGTTTTCCATTACGATTGTTTCACCGTATATACTTCCCACACCAGTCATGTGTATCCTAGGATGCCGCTCAGGTCCATACCTTCTTCAAACCCCATCAAGGATGTGTTCTTGCTTGAATTAGAATCCATTCCCTAGAGTCTCTTGGCTAATTTCTTCACACTAATTCACTTTGTTGTTCTCTTAATTTTCTTTCAGTTTTTTATGTTCCCGGGTTTGGAACATTAGACCAAATTCCATTGATGCATGGTGGAATAAAATACCCGTTTATGGAATTTGATATACTAATGAATGGGATGATTCATAAGGCCCACTATGATTTTTTGTTACCCTATTTCATTATGGTATGATTCCAGGATCATTTTAATGTGGCATCAATGATTAGATTAATTTTCATATGTTTTTTTGACTCATATTTTAATGGATGATTACCATTTTATACATAGGATGTACCATGAATGTTTGGAATGAATTTTTTCAATGTTTTAGTGTGCTGGGATCCACCTATGATGTTTTAAACATTAAACCATTATAAGTGGTTTTATATTGTCGACCATTGTTAATTAATTAGATTTCAATTATAATTAATTAATATTTTTTGGTTACTTTGTGATACAGGAACTTAATTTTATCGGATGAGCCTTGGAATTCCCTAGGTGCTACACTTGGCTCTTTGTAAATGAAATGAAATATTCCCAAATGTAGAAGGTCTATTGTACCTATAATATTGTATCATTTCATGTTTATGGATGTTTGTGTATTCTTGGTATCACCGGTGAGGTCGATTCCTTTTATGTCATTTATATTATTGGATTATTAATTAATTAAATTGGATGTTTTTTATGGATGAATGTCACAGGTCACAAATAAACGACATGAAATATTCAAATTTCTCGGTTCCTTGTGGATGAGACAAATCATTTGAGACATAAAGTATACCACATACCTCTTTTGGAGGTTTTCATTTTCCTTTGTAAGGCAAGGTAGAGTTTTTATAGGCCTATGTGGATAATAGAGACGTCTTTTGGGGATATGTTGGCTATATTGAGCATCCTAAATAGACCATAGCACCGAGAATGTGTCATGGAAAATATCATATTGGTTTTCTTAGTGATATGATCCATGTAGCTGGAAATACTATTCTTACCTACTCATGATTCAATGAGATGTGAAGTCTTATTGAATCACATTTTGTATGGAGACCTCGGAAATCGAATAGAGGATTATGAGAGGGACACCTCTTCTTATGTATATACATTGACATATTATGTGGGACTCCTCTATATTATTAGACCAAGGGGACCCGACTGGGTGCCCTAGTGGATGACCGACCATGAGAAAGACCATTATTCTCCGGCAATAATATGATATTAGGTGTTACCATAGAACTCATGAAAAACATGTAAGCCCAAGGGGTTTTGGATATATTTGTTGGATTAGGCATTCCACCACCCTCATTATTTTATTTCTATATTTAATTTTATATTATTTATATATCTATGATAGCCAGATGGAATTCCTATTACTTAGCCTATATGGCCTAATTTGATATGATAGTTTGAAATGGATTACTAGAATTAATTCTTCATAACTTAATTTTTAGATTTTTTGAATGACTGTTTAGTCATCGGGATCCCTAGAGGTATGTCGTGGGATAAACCTGATGATCCATTTTTATTGAATGTCACTTTATTAGGATTCCTAAACACACATATTCAGATCCATATTATGATTCTTACATGGTTGATATTACCATGACATGAAGTCTGACTTTTCACAAGGATTCATCCCAACATAGGGATTGCATTGGTTGGTTACAGAGTGATTCATGAACCCCCTCCTCATTGGTGTTAGGTAGTAGATTCATTATAGGATGATCAATGTTTTCTTGTTTGAGAAATTCCCCCCAAGAAATGAATTTCTTATATTCATAGGGATTGAATACGATCTTTCTGATTGATGACTGAGATACTCCTCATTGTCGTGTTGAAAATAATTATTTCACATAATAGAATTTCATAGGGATAGAGTTTTTGAACCATTTATTTGAATTGATATTGATTTATTATCTCAGTTCAAATGAGTATTCAAGATAATTGGACTTAGGTACATCTAGTATAGGGTTCATACAACATTCAATGTCATTAAAGATTATATAAAATGATGTAGAAATCAAAAAATAGAAGAGATTTACTTCATATGAGTGTGATGAAATGCATATGAGATCTATATTGGGTGTATGCCTAGTTGATACATGGAATAGATTATTATTTTTATTTTTATTGAATAAATGTGATCCAAGAGCAACAAAATGTATCCCCATTTGGTGACATAGCTTTCTTAGAATCATTATAATTCCATTAGAATAACTTGTCATTTATTGTAGCAGTACTGTAGCAGTGGCGGGTACTGTGCAGTACTGTATCAGCCCGGGTATTGTAGCAGTACTATTCACAGAATGGGCTTTGGGCCAAAAAAATTGTGCCTTCGGGGCATGTAATGGGATAAATGCCCACTGGGCCTTCGGGCTATCTAATGTGTCTCCCTATATCCAGTTAAAGAGGTATTTGCTTTTATTTAATAATAAATGAGGCTTCGGCCCCAACCTTTTTTTAAAAAAATATTCCCATGGATTGATAGGTTTTTACATGGAATGATTGGTTTGAAAACTACATCAATTCCCCAGTCACGGGATATCCCCATGACTGGTTTCATAGACCAATGTATTGAATTATTATTATTATTATTATTATTAATTTTTTTATAATTTTTTTTCTTGGAATAGAAGATCTAATTTAATGGGAATGCACTTATAAAATCAATCCAAGATATTATATTTGGCTTTCTATTTATTTTTAGATATTATTTATCATTATTATTATTTTTTCCTGATGGTTAGATCACATATAAATACACTAAATTTTATGGAAATTTATGGGAACAAACCAGTGGTTCCTTATTGATCTTTTTACAAACACCCGACATAAGCCTCCATTTCATTGGGTTACCCATGAAGACATTCAATTAGTGGTATGAAAATATTGGTATGGCGGTTGATATTGATCGACTTGGATTGATCATATGTGTACATGGAGGATGGTATGTGGTTCAACTCATAATTATTATTAGATACTATAATTTTATTTATTTATTTCCTCTCTTTAGGTATATGAGAATGGTCTAATGAGGAATTAGTGTTGTATATTTTCATGGAAATTCATGAAATTACTAAATTTCATCTATTATTATATCCTTATATATTTTACTTTTACACTTTTACTATTCATAAATATAGATGATTTTTTTATTTCCAATATTTTATGACATTTATATAAGGGAAATGTGTCCCATAGATTCAACCTTAGACCTCTCTACTAGTCGGAATCCTTTGGATTATTTAGAGGTGAGAATCAATTTTAGTCTGCAACTGGTCCATCTATAGTTCATCGAGTGATCCATGATGGGATGTGAAAAAATAATATCAAAGTTGTTTCATTCATTCTGTTTCACTATAATGGAATGATAGATAATAATATTTGGAAATTTTCCTAACTTGTCATAGATATCAGACTATTTGATCGAGAACACTTTTTACAAAAAATAATTCAGGGATTCCGATGTTATTGATTATCGTTCATGATATGTGATGATAGATTTTAGTGTTATTTTCACTTCGAGCAATATAAATCTGTATTGAATTTTTTTGGTTTATTAACTATTTATGGATGTCATCCCTTTGGAAAGGGGCCATTGATTGAATTCTAATATTAGTCAGTAGAGGAAAGGGGTGTCTTCTGCATGATATTCGTAACATGGAGCCAACTTTTTATAGGCCTATTAGTGTGTAATTTTTCATAAAATATAGTAAATTTGATTAAATTTAAAAAAACGTAAATTGTTTCTTTTAATACAGGGCCATCATGTAATTATACTCAGTTGAGCCAATTTTTTTTATATATTTCCATATAATTAGATGCCATGTTGATATATGGTGAGATGTTTGATAGTGAGGATGATTACTCAGTCCTCATGAACTGAGTGTGTAGTGACTAAAATAGGTCAATTGGGAACATGGTTCCTAATTTATTATAATAGTATTAGGGATCCACTTATGTGGTTCAATAATTTAATATTCTAGTAACATCCTATATATTGGTTATATATATATATAACATAGAATGATATTAAAATTAACTAAACCATGTGAATGTGGTATTATATGGATTATTGAGATGATGTTGTGCATGTATTGATGACCCCTATAGGTTAGCACTAGTAGTTAATACCATTATTGTGAACCATTTTTGGTGGTATCATTTTTATTTTTGGTAAACAAAATATTTTTATCAACATAAATGGAGTTTTACCATCTATATTAAAATTTTATTTTAGATATCCAAACTTCATTTATATTTATCTAGAAATATCATTGATATAGTTGTATATTGGAACCAAAATATTTGTTGTAAACAAAAATATTTACTACGGCATTTACATATACCTATTACTAGATTGGGTCAATTCATTATCCATCTACCAATGAATATGTCAACCCATAATAGGTAAATCACTTATAACAATTCTCAAAGAATATTTAGGCTTTGTATACTGATCCTTTGAAGGGGATGTAATTAGATTCCCTTCCTTAGACTATAAACATAAAAATGGATTTCAATTAAATGGGTTTCCAATTAAAAAATTAATGTTTTATTCATGTATAATATTAACATAAAAACTTTATAATCAATACCATTTTGATAGGTTATTCCCCTCATAGGTATCATTTATCTTTACCTCTCATATATAGGACTGACCATTGGTATAGGTGGTAGGACATGTAGAACATGTTTCAGAAATGATTAGTATGGCTAGGTGATATACCTAGAGGCCCTTATTTTTTACTCATAATCCAACATATTAATGATCTATTTTATCAACTGAAACCCATAATAGGGGTTGGACAATGTTTATATATACCTTTTTAGTCAATGACCATTGAAATTCACATATGTTGTGACTGAATCTTGAATGGTGCCTGGTTCATTATATATATGCATGGTGATACCTTTTTTTGGAAGATCCTAGGGTTCATGGGTATCAATATTAGATTTTTTGGGCAGAACTATTCAATTTCATGACCCATTTTACAAGATATATATGGTTATAAATCTATTTAGATTGTTGGTTGATGTCCTTGTGTAGAATGATGCCACTTGAAGGGAGGTATTGGAATAAATTATGGCATGGGAGAGGTTCCTGATTTCAGATATGGGTTCACAATAAAACCATGACATGTCAATTCTAATGTGTTTTTTTAGGAAAATCAGTATGGCCCTTTTAATGTTTTACATGTGGAAGTGTGAGTATTGGTATTGTTTACGGGGTATGTGGTTTTTTCAACTTATAAAAAGGAGAATATTAGTTCGTACCGACTTATCATAATAAGTATTAGAAGATGGAATGTATGTGAGCTAGAAGGTTTGGTTGGGGATCAATGGATTCAAATAAATGATTGTAGGAAGGTGAATCAGATCATATAAGTGAATATTGAATTTTCCAATATGATAACGGACATCATGTATATATGGTGAGTAGTTTTTTTTCTAAAATTGCTTCTCATGAATGAAAGGGTTTCTATAAATTTCAGTGTTTATGTCCAGAGGTGGATGAGCTATGTCCTGTGTTGATCAAAACATATTTTAACGGTGAAATGAAAAAGATGCTCTTAGGATAGGGATTGGTATTTCTTGATAAGTTGATAACATTTATTAGATGGTCATTTGGAATTCAGATTCCATTTGAAAAATGGTATCTCATACTGATAGAATTATATTTTAATGTTTTGTACAGTTTCAAATATGGATATGGGGATGTTTGTGAGAGGATATTTGGCTATGAATAGTTTGTAACAATCTAAGGGAATTAGATCCAGAATAAAATAGTTCTCATGTTGTGGAAATAAAATATAAATATATAGGGAATCATTTTTTCTAGTAAAATTCATTAGAATTCAGATATGTTGTCTGATGAGTGTAATAAACAATGTATCATTATACCTTGAGACAAAGGCATTAGAATCATATTTTTTTGATGTGTCTATTGCAGAAGCATATCATTTTGAAGATTAATTGAGAGCGGATGGTTTAAATTGTGTTCTCTTGAATAAATTGACACAGTCGTTGAGGAACCACATTGGGGACTCTATATGGATGAGATAGTAGTATATCAATGGCCAGTATCCCTAGAAAATCTATCATTACAAGGTTGAGCTAGGTTGTTTATAATTTTAGTATTTTGAATATAAAATTGATCTAGAGGTATTTCCTTAGGAGTGGTTATATGATTTTAGTAATGAACAATGTTGGTATAATCACTATGATTTTTGGGGCCTTATTCATTAAGAAATTCTTATTGTGGATGTACTAAGGATCATAATTAGTTATTGAATGATAGAACCAATAGTGGGGAGAACCATGGGATAATTGATGAATTTTTATGTAATCATATTTCAGGCTATATAGTCATGGTTATGTGTTGTGTCGACATTTTTTTGGGGGATATGTGCATTTTATTTCATTTTTGATGTTTCATCATTGTATGGTAAATGTGGTTTCGCAATGTGTTGGGGGATTAGAATTTCAATATATCCATCTAAATAGATCTAATGACCCTATTATAATATTCTAATTATTTTCATTACATAAATGAATTCTAGGATATGAGAAGTGAAATTGTGGTGAATTTATACGATTCTCTTTGTGAAATATTTGTAAATTTGAGAAAAAATTTCTATTATCCACAGTTTTATGGGTCAAATTTGGTTCATATAATTAGAAAGTAATTCCCAATGATAGAATTCCTAAATTTGATGTTTCTTAGATTTCTAATGAGGATATAAAGGGTTCTTGGATGTTTTAGGAGTTACTCGGGGGGGGTTGAAATCAGATTTCAATGTTTTTAAAAAAATACAGCACATGGAACAGAGTTGGAACATGATAGAACTAACTATGTAGCCTAACACTGAAACCAAGTTGTTTTAGTGTAAAGGTTGATAAACCACGTGGAAGGCCATGTTAAACCATGTGGTTTTCAAGGATTAACTGAATACATGTCACATGGATGGAACATGGTTAGTTAATCCACGAATTTTATTCGTGAATGTTTTCTCATAGAGTTTTGATAAACTGTGACATGTATTCGGAGAGTGATGTCTCACAATTTCCATAGAGTTTTGATAAACTGTGAATCCTAGATATTATTTGGTGGGTCTTCCATAGGCTGTAGAGTTGGGTAATTGGTTCCTGGTTTGGTAAACCATTTGGTCAAACCCTTTGGCCCATTATGAAGTTTGAAATTACCCTTTCTCCCATATAGGGTTTAATATTGAATCACCATATTTCTTCCTCCACCTCTCTTAGGTGACCTAGAAATCCCCCTTATATAATTATGTACTTCAAACACAATTAAGGATGTTTACTTATGGATTAATAATTTTTTCCCTAGTAATTTATGGTATGACCCATATGCTATTGACATCAGTTGAGATACATCCCTTGTTTCTCTAATTTTTTGCATCCTGGTTAGGTATTTTTCCTGATTCCACCAAATAATGGTGGAATCAGTTACTTGAGATTTTTTTAGTCTCTAAATCAAGAAAGGTTAACCTATGAGTTTTTTTACACTTTATGATGTTTTGGATTTTTTATGTACGTTTAGATAGTATACTTTCAATGAATTTATGGATTATATTAATTTTATTTTGGTTTTTAATGAAGTTGGATAGCAACTTTCATGTTTTACATTTGAGGTTGTTCCCTATGTTGTTGGAATTAAATGGGAAATGGTTATGTTATGATGTGATTAGATGGTGATGTTTCAAGAATTATGTCTTTTAAATTGTTTCATATTATTGATATTAATTCATTAATAGAAATATAATTATAATTATTTATTTCTAATAGTTTCGTTGTGATAAATGACTGTAAATTTCATGGATGATGATGGAAAAACCATTCTAGCTAATACATACCCTTGTAAATTTAACAGAATTATTCTAAAAGGAATTCAGTTAATTATACATGTCATATAGTGTCAATATATATTTATAGTAGATTTTGTATTCATGGGATGCCCCATGGGGTGACTCCTCTTGTTTACTTTATAAAAATTTATAATTATTTAATTATTTCTGTAACATCCCAGGTAAATAAAGAATATGAAATTTTCATATTTATTAATATTTGTGAATAAAATATTAATATTACTTTAAAGGGGATGTTATGTTCGATGGCGTACCCAATATGCAACAACGAGTTTCTTCGAAATCTTACGTTGCACGCTAATAATATAATAATATATTTTTAAATAGTAGTTAACGCCTAGACGTTGTAATGGAGAAAATGAGCAGAACAAACTACAAAATTATTACATATGATTTTTAAATATTTTAACACTTACCAAATAAATGATAGATTCTTAAAATACGAATGAATTCAATTTTAATCATAAATACTCTAATAAACTTTTAAAGGTCGATTAACCGCCTTTTAATAGAGAACCATTTTTAAATAAACATTATTTCAATTTTATATGTTATATTTTACAAAATAAAACCCATCTTTAGAATATGGACATCAAAATTTACATTGTGTAAATTTTTTTTATTTTTCTGATGAAGTTCATTTTTTAATGAATAGTGAAAAATACGGTATTTTAATTCAAAATCTCCTTTTAATCTAATTTATTTATATTGCTAAATTATTTTTTTAATTGGTTTTAGAGTGTACTTATAATATATTTTTACCATTTAATCCAATGGTGGCCATTTTAATTAATTTCACATTGAAATTGGACATAAACAAGTGTCAATTGTTTGATAGATATTGTTTCTTAAAAACACGCTATTTATTTTGACAATGGGAATTAATTATAAAATTAATTAATGCAAATTATATGTTTTGAATTTGGTAAAATAGACATCATTTTTGAATTTGGAATATCAAATATATCTTAGCGTGAATTTTTGTTATTTTTCTGAAAAACATAAATTTTTTTATGAATAGTGAAACCACTAAGTGATAGTTACAAAACTGATTTTTTCGTTTAAATGAAACTTTAACACATATATGAATTAAATTTCAAAAATCCAACATACATGGTTTTCATTAGTAAATAATATATGGTTCAATGGGATGAAAATGTTTTTTGGTGAATCGTAAATTTTGAGTTTTGTTAACTGCGATTAAAGGTAATTTAAGGTAATTTAAGGTAAAATGATAATATAAAAATATAAAAATATCTTTACACATGTCCTAACCTTATTGGATGCATCATGGAAGAACAATACAAACCATGGGTCAATTTGTGGGACCCCATGGAGCCACTTGGGTAAGATAATGACATTAATACCTTTTTTTATAGTAAAAATAAAAATGTCACTAACATGTATTGTTTTACTAAAAAAAATTTAAATGGGGTTATAAAAGTTATATTTTTTACTATAAATATTCATTATAAATCTAAAAATATTTCCTACATCATGGTAATTGTTTTATAATATTTATACATCAAATAAATAATATTATTTATGCCACAATGGTGATGTAGTGTTTATGTCATTAATGAATGAGTTAAATAAATAAGAACATAAAGTTTAAAATAATATCCAAAACTTATTTAATTCTTATTGGATGATTTTATTTAGAAACAGGGACACCTTATATTCGTCTTTAATGATTTTGGGACATCTAGAAACTGAAAATAATTATATAATAAAATAATATTTTCAAGATTTCCAAAAGAACCCCTCGTCTCCATTATAAAAATACCCCACTTCCTACCGATATCACAAACTTATCAAACCTTTTGGCTCGTCCAAAATCTACTAAAATAATCTCTCAATATCCCTCTCTTAATAATAGAAGCCTTACCTTAGGAAGAAATCACTTCAAGAAACCCTTTTAGTTCAAACCAAGGGGAGTTACCCGATTTAATGGTAATGTATTCTCTTATATTCTTTTGTTATATTTTGTTTCTCCAACCCACTAAAATGTTTTTATTAATTTCTTTTGTAACCAAAATGGTATCCTAAATATAATAGGATGTTTCTATGATATGTATTCGAGCTACACTTACACACACCTTAGTCTTATGGTTAAAGAATATAATGTTTTTGTGGGTGACAGATTGCTGCCTCACGAAACGATGATTGTTCAATCTTCTCTTAACACATTTCATGATGGCCATTATGATGTCATTGTATTTATATATTATATATATGGTAATTATGTTTTCTAAATTCTACTATTTTTTTAAAATCATATCAGTATGTTTTTCATGTCGTGTGATTGCGATAATTTCATTTGGGGAAGTATGGACTACTGCCCCCTCAAGTGATGTGACTCGTTCATGCAATACATGGAATGTATAAAGAGTGAAATTAATGAACTTATGTGGCATATATAAAATATATATTATAATATAATTATAATATATATATGTCTCATTTATTTTTAATTCAATTAATATGGAAATGAAATGAAAGTAGCGTTCATGCGTACGTACGGCCAACCGTCACCATGAATGATGCATTTCATTTTTTTATCTCCAAATGTTATGGAATTGTATAAAATGAATATATACTAGATATATGTGATATTTAAATCATTAATAATATTATGGAGATGATGTACTTATAACTACATGGAATATTCCTTTCAGACAAGTTTATTTTTGACTCATGTACCAAACATCGACAATCCATTTTTTTGATGTTTTAAGTGGCATCGTTAGGCGGCTGAGTTTTCGTAAGGGATTTTTCATCTCACTTTTATTCCAGTGAGATTCATGCTACATTTTCCACTATTTCCTTTTTTTGGGTGTGTGTACTTCCCATGATTGTTTTCTTTGTGTAATATAATTTAATTTAGGCTATTAACATCTTCATTGTATGATCCTTCTTTTATGGGATGTACGTTTCGAAAGATACCCAAATCAGTAAGGGAACCATTCACCCTCCTCTTTTTAAAAGACTTCTTTTGTTATGTCTTTTAATTTAAATCTTATTATGTTGGGATATGTTCTTTTATATCCTTATTGATGTAAATTTTATGTCCAAGTGATGAGATACAATTTTCTCTCTAATCAACTCATTTTCTAAATTTTAAAGTGACGTCATTAGGTTGTCGAATTTTTACAGGGGAACTTCTTAACTCTATTTCAATTGTTTGGGTTAAACTTGTACTCCTTGAATATTTCATTATATGAATATGTGTTAATGAATCTGGTTGTTTTACACTTAATATCCACTTATATTGGGTGTATTTTTATAAGTCACACATAAGTATGTAATTGATTTATCCTTAATCTAAGGATACTGTATTTTACGAAACTTCATCTCAATATCCTTTCATTGAGGTATATTTTGTTTTATACACTACTTTATATTATACGGTGTATAAGACTGTCTGAATTTTACTTTTATTCAAATGGAATCTTTTCGCTATGAATTGTTTTACTAAATGAAAAAAAAGTATGTTTCTTTTTAATCTATGCGGTGACAACGACCCTTCTGTCGCTGCGAGTATTATTTGTTCTTTGGCTTCCTTAACAAGTCGTAATGTTTTTAAAAGGAAAATAAATACCATATAATCTTTTATGTATTTTGGTATTGTAAATGGTTTTGATAATGTTTTGATTATATCAATATGTTGTATTGATATCTTGTGATTGAAATGTGGAAATGTTATGTTTTCTTTATGTATGTTTTATGTGATACGATTATGTTATGGTTCTTGGGAATTGTTTATGAAGATGGGTGGGTTCGTGATAAACTAAGGGCGGGTGATCCCAAGATAGTTCTCCAATACAGTGGGTAACACGAAGGAGTTAAACTCTAATTTTTCTATGAAGATATTTAGGTAATATACTGTGATGGTTATTCAAAACATAACCATGAGGGTTACTCCCTACGTAAGAATGTTATGAATGCATCAAGTTACCTTTATGTTGTATGATTTCTATGAGTTATTCATAAATCTTATGATTTCAGGAGGTATTTCAATGTGCTTATGTTTTATTAGTAAAGTATTATTTCATTGATTCTTCTGTATACATGTACTAATGTTTTCTTTCCATATTTTTATATCCCTTACTGAGCTTTTTATGCTTATCCCATGTTTTTGAAAAAAAAATTCATAGGTCAAGGGAAAGGTACATGATGTGATGATATTTTTGAGGAAGTTTCAAGAAAGAATCCATGTTTTATTTTAAATATGTTTCCTTTGATGAAAAAAAATGAACATTGTCTTTGATGTAACCTCCTTGTTTAAATGTGGAATGTAATGCATGATTCATGATCTAATTATTCAAAACTCTAAACCTAAAAAGATCTTCAATGTGAATTCTTGAAATAACTCAAAATTTAAGAAAACATTAAGGATGGGGCCTTACAGTTGGTATCAGAGGTCAGTTTAGATGACTTTAGAGGATAGGGTATTCTTTAAGGATAAGTTTCATTACTATGATGGTTTGGATTTTAGAAAGAGTCGTTGTTTTTTTAGATAAATTGAATGATTTTAAGAAAGTATGAATAATTATATCTCAGTATTATATTATTATTTTACTGATATACTCACACTGGCCTTTTGGTTTTATTAAATGGATGGATCTAGCAGACACCAAAGTAACAGCAGATGTGAAGAAAACTGTGACAGTTTTCTGAACAAAAAACTGAATGATATGGGAGCTATAATGAGAACTCTTGTGGTTATTCTCAACCAACTATCTGGATTCATGATTGACCACATGAACCTTAGTGATTTTTATAAGACATTATATATGTGAGAAACAAGTCCCTACAGAAGTTCAGGTAATTATCATAAAAGAAAGTATGTTGAAAAACCCAGGTGTCAAAGATGTGCAAAGAAACACATAGGAAAATGTTTCAATGGGACAGAAAGATGCTATAGATGTTGAAATGATGGTCATAAAGCATGAACCTACCATGGGAAAAGGAAGCATCTAGTTGACTCTAGGAAAGGGAAAGAAGTTCTTTCTGAATGATCAATTGAATGTTTTAAATGTGGTGTGCATGGTTATTATACTAACACATGTCCTACAAAGAAGTTTTGGGAATAGGATCACCAGGATCGTACAAATATTTGTTTACCAATACCTAATTCCATTCCAATTGAGGATGAAGAAACTGACAATGAACAATGAAAGGTATGTATTTTTTCTTATCATATGTTTTCCTATTATTGAATCTTAGGATATTATTCATGATTTTGTTTGTAGGAAATAAGTATTTTAGAAAAATTTGTCAAGGAATGTTTAATGAATCATGAATAATGTTGAATGAGTAAGGAGTCAACGTATAAGGGATTCAAGAGTTATGGTAGATTTTAGGATGGTGAAATTCATAAAAGTATTAAGGCTCTTTTGATGATGAGACCACATTAGAATAGTTTTTATAGTATGTGTAACCCTAATGTTTGAAATATGAAAATTTGATTCAAAGCATAATTATCTTTTCTATTGTGGATATAGTTATAAAGAACAATTTTGGGTTTATATGATCCTTGAATTTGAGGCAATTACCTGTTAATACATTTTGGGATGTAAAATGAAAGCTATTATATATCCTTCGTGGTTAATTTATGTTATGGTTTTTTTGATAAATTTATCTATTTTTGGGAATGTTATAAAATTATATAGTTTTTGAAAAAGGAAAACACGCAGACCGTGTGACAACTCGTCACGTCAGACGAAGCTGTGGGAATCGAACCCACAACCAAAGTGCAACTGGTATATATCACCAACCACTAGACTACGCGAAGTCCCCAGTTAGTATGACAAATTATTTTTAGTTAGGTGATTTTATGAATCGAGAATAAGTTTATTTTGTGTTATCTATGCAAATTATTGACCTATCATGGAGGATATGTGATTAGGTTAATTCCTTTTCAATATGAGGTTTTAGGAGTAACTGATGTTATTTGGAGATGAATGTTAAGATATATCTTGGAAGATTATGTGATTAAATCTTTCATAAATTTGGGTTTCAGGCTTAGTTTGGTTTACATTGATGAATTTTATGGACAACTGTTTATTGAATGGTCTTTGATGAACTTTGGGGTTTTTTGGACAAATGGTGGAGATTAAGAGTAGTTTTTCTTTTTGTAAAAGATTATCCTTTTTGGGGATTATCTGATCTTGAAATAACCATTTTGGTTTTGGTTAAGTTCTAAAGACATTGGAATTATATAATGCATCTTTTCTGGGTTAGGGGATTCTCAAGAAGTTGATTTTAGCACTCTTAATGTGAAAAAGTCTTCCTGAACACTGATCGTTTAGAGAAAATATGAGTTTGTGTTACAAATCTAGTAAAAGATGAAGTCTACATGAAAACTATGTATGTCTCCTTATGTTTTATTTAATCCCATAAATAAATTATTAAATGAATCTAAATTTAAAACAAAAACATTGTTTGTTAACTTTTCCTACTGGGGAATAAAATACAATTTAACCCATCAAAAGTTTGTGATTTTCTAGTGGTTCACTTTCTCCTCGACATGTTTTCTATCACTATCCATCAGAAAACGATGGTTTGTTTTCTCCTACATATCCATGTTTTCATGGAATCCTAGTATATGTTGTCTTGGGTAACCTTGGTATTTCTTTTTTTATTTTAATGTGATAGTTTCATTGACTCCTTTTTTGATGTGGGGATTTTAATGAAGTTTCCGAGCACAAATTTTAAATTACGAGGACGCAATTCCCAAAAGGGGAGAAGGATGTAACATCCTAGGTAAATAAATAATATGAAATTTTCATATTTATTAATATTTTTGAATAAAATATTAATATTACTTTAATGGGGATGCTATGTTCGATGGTGTATCCCATACGCAACAACGAGTTTCTTCGAAATCTTACATTGCACACTAATAATATAATAATATATTTTTAAATATTATTTAACAACTAGATGTTGTAATGGTGGGAATGAACAGAACTATCTACAAGATGATTATATATGTTTGTTAAATATTTTAACAATTAACAAATAAATGATAGATGCTTAAAATACAAATGAATCCAATTTTAAGCACAAATATTATAATAATCTTTAAAAGGTCTATTAACCACCTTTTATTGGCGAACCGTTTTTAAATCCACTTTTTGTTAATTTTATGTGTTATATTTGAAAAAATAAACTCCATCTTTATAATCGGGAAATCAAAATTTACTTGGTGTAAATTTTTGTTATTTTTCCAATAAAATTCATTTTTTAATGAATAGTGAAAAATGTTGTATTTTAATTCAAAACCACCTTTTAATATAATTTAATTATTTGGTTAGATAATCTTTTTAATTGGTTTTATAGTTTAATAATAATATATTTTTACCATTTAATCCAATGTTTGTCATTGTAATTAATTTCACTTTGAAATTGGACATTAATAAGTGTCAATCTTTTGATAGATATTATTTCTTAAAAAGGCACTATTTGTTTTGACAATGAGAATTAATTATAAAATTAATTAATGAAACTTATATGTTTTGAATTTGGTAAAACAGATATCATTTTTTAATTTTGAATATCAATTATAGCTTAGGGTGAATTTTTGTTATTTCTCTGAAAACTTCAATTTTTGATGAATAGTGAAACCACTAAGTGATAGTTAAAGAGCTGATTTTTTCGTTTAAATGAAACTTTACCGCTTCTATGAATTGAATTAAAAAAATATTCATAATTGGCTGTCATTATTAAGTAAAATGTGATTCAATGGGATGAAAATATTTTTTGGTGAAAAGAAACTTTTGAGTTTTGTTAAACACGATTAAAGGTAATTAGGGTAATTTAAGGTAAAAATGATATTATAAATATATAAAAATATATTGACACATGTCATAACCATATTGGATGAGTCATGGCCGACCAATACAAACCATGGGTCAATTTTTGGGACCCCATGGATCCACTTGCGTATGATAATGACATTAATCACTTTTATTTAAAGTAAAAATAATAATGTCACAAACATGTATTTTTTACTAAAAAAAATTTTACATGGGGTTATAAAAGTTATATTTTTAACTATAAATATTCCTTATAAAGATAAAAATATTTCCTACATCATGGTAATTTTTATTTATAATTTTTAGTCATCAAATAAATAAAATTATTTATGACACAATGGTGATGCAGTGTTTATGTCATTAATGAATGATTTAAATAAATAAGAAGATAAAGTTTAAAATAATATCCAAAACTTATACAATTCTTATTGGAAGATTTTATTTCGAACCTCGGACACCTTATATTCGACTTTAATGATTTTTTTATCTTTAGAAACCAAAAATCATTATATAATAAAATAATATTTTCAAGATTTCCAAAAGAACCCCTCATCTCCCTTATAAAAAGACCCCACTTCCTACCCATATCACACACTTATATAGCCATTTGGATCATCATAACTCTACTAAAATAATCTCCCAATATTCCTATATTCATTATAGAAGCCCTTCCTTATCCAGAAAGCACTTCAAGAAAGCATTTTGGTTTAAACCAAGGGGAGTTACCCGATTTAAAGGTAATGTCTTCTCTTATGTTCTTTTGTTTTATTTTGTTTCTCCAACACCCTAAACTATTTTTATTCATTTATTTTATAACAAAAATATTATATTAAATATACTAGGTTGTTTTTATGAAATTTATTTGAGCAATACTTACAAGAACCTTAGTCTAATTGTTAAAGAACATACTGTTTTTGTGGGTGACAGATTGATGCCCACGAAACGATGATTGTTCAATATTCTTTTAACACCTTTCATGGTGGCCATTAAGATTTCACTGTATTTATATAGTATATATATATATATGGTATTTAGGTTTTCTATATTATTATATATTTTATGTTTGAATCATATCATTATTCTTTTCATGTTGTGTGATTGCGATAATTTCATCTGGAGAAGTGTGGACTACCGCCCCCTCATGTGGTGTGACTCGTTAATGTAATACATGGAATGTATAAAGAGTTAAATTAATGAACTTATGTGACCTATATAAAATATATATTATACTGTAATTATAATATATATATATGTCTCATTTATTTTTAATTCCTTTAATATGACAATGAAATGAAAGTTGTGTTCATGCCTACGTATGGACTACCGTCTCCATGAACGGTGCATTTCATTGTTTTTATCTCCAAATTTTATGGAATAGTATTAAATAAATATATACTAGATATATATGAAATTTAAATCATTAATAATATTCTGGATATGATGTACTTATAAATACATGGGCAATTTTTTTCAAACAAGATTATTTTTTACTCATGTACCAAACATCGACACAACATATGGTATGAACTCACATAATTATCTAATTATTATATCATGGTAATATGTGATATGAATTGAATAAATAACTTTAAAGTAATTCCTTATGAAATTATAAATCGACCTAATTTTATTATTCTGTAATATAAAAAACGAACGAGAACAAGTCGGACTCGAGGTAAGGGATCATACCTCTCTCTTTATATTTAAGTACTATCTTTTTTGTCATTTTCTTTAAGCTCCTTTTTCTTATGTTGGGGGATGTTCTTTTTTATTCCTATTACTATATATTTTATGTTCATATTATGAGAGACCCCATTTGATCTCATCAATCCATTTTTTTATGAAGTTTTATGTGGCGTCGTTAGGCTGCTGAGTTTTCATAAGGGATTTTTCTTCTCACTTTTATTCCCATAAGATTCATGATACATTTTACGCTATTTTATTTTAGTGTGGTTTCTGTACTGACCATGATTGAATTATTTGTGTAATATACTTTAATTTATTGGTATTTACATCTTCATTGTATGATCTTTCTTTCATGGGGTGAATGTTTCGAAAGTTACCCAAATCAGTAAGGGAACCTTTCACCCTCCTCATTTTAAAAGACTTCTTTTGTTATGTCTTTCAATTTACATCTTATTATGTTGGGATATGTTCTTATATATCCTTATTGATGTAAATTTTATGTACAAGTTATGAGATACCATTTTCTATTGCATCAACTCATTTTCTAAATTTTAAAGTGACGTCGTTAGGCTATCGAATTTTCGCAAGGGAACTTCTTAACTCAATTTCAATTATTTGTGTTAAACTTGTACTCCTTGAATATGTAATTATATGAATATATGTGAATGACTCTGGTTGTTTTACACATAATATCCACTTATATTTGGTCTATTTTTATTTGTCACACATAAGTATTTAATTGATTTATCCTTAATCTAAGGATACCATCTTTGTATAGGACTTCGTCTCAATCACCTTTTATTGAAGAATATTTTGTTTTATACACAACTTTATTTTATATGGTGTATAAAACCCTTTGAATTTTACTTTTATTCAAAAGGAATATTTTCTCTACACAGCGTTTTACTAAAAGACAAAAAGTATGTTTCTTTTTAACGCACACGGTGACAATAACCCTTCCGTCATTATGAGTATTATTTGATATTTGGATTCATTAACAAGCCATAATTTTTTTAAAATGAAAATAAATACCATATACTCTTTTTTGTATTTTGGTATTGAAAATTATTTTGATAATGTTTTGATTATATCAATGTGTTGTATTGATATCTTGTGATTGAAATGTGGAAATGTTATGTTTCCTTTATGCATGTATTATATGATACGATTATGTTATGGTTCTTGGGAATTGTTTACGAAGACGGTTTGTTCCGTGATAAACTAAGGGCGGGTGAGCCCGAGATAGCTCTCCAATGCATTGGGTAACGTGAAGGAGTTAAACGCTATGGTTTCTCCAAAGAGATTTAGGGAATATACTATGATGGGTATTATAAAAATAACCATCAGGGTTACTCCCTACGTAAGAATGTTATGAATGGCTCAAGATACATTTATGTCTTATGATTTCTATGACTTATTCATAAATCATATGATTTCATGAGGTATGTTAAAGTAGTTATGTTTTATGAGTAAAGTATGATTTCATTGATTCTTATGTATACATGGACTAATGTTTTCTTTCTGTATTTTTATATCTCTTACTGAGATTTTTATGATCATCCCATGTTTTTGAAATGTTTTTCAGAGGTTAAGGGAAAGTTACATAATGTGATGATAGTGTCAAGGAAGTGTCAAGAAAGAATCCATGTTTTATTTTAAATATGTTTCCTTTTATGGAGAAAAATAAATATTTTCTTTGATGTAACCACCTTGTTTAAATGGGGAATGTAATGCATGATTCATGATCTAATTCTCTAAAACTCTAAACCTGAAAAGATCCTCAATGTGAATTCTTGAAATAAATCAAGATTTAAGAAAATTTTAAGGCTGGGGCTTTACAATATCTTATATTTTTAATGGATGAATTCTAGGAGTGACTAATGATGCAATAAATATGTATAATATTTGGGTTCCTTATAGTCAATACTTATACATTGAGAAATCAAGATGCCTCTTGACGTCATAAGATATGATACTGTGATTGGTAATATCGGCTAGCTATTTTTGAGTACTAGGTGTACAAACCATTGGTAAATAATTTATTGAATTGGTATGTATATCATCTCAAAAGACCATAGATATATCAGCCCATGATTTTTTGTAATAATTGTTTTTATATTAATTTAATCTTTTAAATTTTGTAAAATTCATACAACCCTAAATATAGCTTGTATTATACAAATCACTATGTTTACAATCCATTTCACACAACAACATGTTATGATTTAACAACATCTAACACATAGAATAGATTTTGGAACACTAAATGCAATGTTTTACATGTTTTAGACAATATTTTGAGTTCCCCCGTTATGTTGAATCACATGAAAGGTCGAGTTCTATGGAACTACAACCTAACATTAACATTATTATATATTTAATCTCACGGTTACAACCTTTTCACTGTAATTTATGTTATTAATAATATTAACTAAATTTTGAATGTATTATTTAAACATGTATATAAAATAAATCCCATATTTATCAATTACATAGAAATGAATGTACTAACTATTTGAAAACAAAGAAATTCCTATTCTTTGAAAACAAATTTACCATCTACAAAACAATTTTATATCAATTTTTTTTCAACAAATTTGGTGAAATTTGTAATCAAATTTAAATATAATAATTTTAATTAATTTTTTTCACACTCTTACAAAATATTTTATATGTATTACATAAGAATAAATTCAATTTTATGAATAAAGACATATATTTTTCTATATGGAAATATTATGACCTTTAAACGAAGCTCTTATTGTATATATATATTTCTACCACTACAAGTAAAGGGGGTTATAAGATAAATGAATTTTTATTTTTCAAATAAAAATATCAAAATATACAATGGGTTAATTTTTGTTGTTTTCAGATAATTTTAATTTGTTTATGAATTCTGAAAAAATAATAAATTTTTATTTGAAATCCATTTTTCATCAAATTTATATATATAGTTTAATAATATTATAAATTTTTTTTAAGGTATAAATAGTTAAATAATAAAGATATATATCAAATTTTGGTCATTGTAATCCATTTCACATTAAAATTGAATAAATTTTTTTCTCATCTTTTGAATTTTTTAACATTAGAGCCCTACTTTCCTATGTCATCTACGAGATTAATTTTAAATTAATTTTATTCACATATTTGTTTTTAATTTGGAAAAATTGATAATTTATTTCGAATAATAGTAATTTATAATTTATAATAAGTTTATCTATGTTTTTTGACAAAACTATTAATAAAAGTTAATTATTTAATTATAGCGATTAAGTAAATAACTAGTTTACTAAGTGGTTAATCTTTTAAATAAGGAAAGAAAAAACAAAAAACACATAAAAAATGGATTGTGTAGAAATATTTAGTCCATACATGGAATTTTATAAAAAATTACAATTATATTATTCATATGATTTTTGGGTGATTCTAATCCGTGTTTATCTTTTTAAATTTAGAAGAATGCCACCCCTTATACATGATAAATAGGGAAAACATCCCCTCAATTCATCAAACATCTAAATAAATTTTCCACATAGTTACATGGAAAAATAATCTCCCAAGATAACTCACTTAAACCTTTGAACCCCCTTTGTTCATATAGGAAACCATGAAATCTCTTTGCTGAGAACTAAAAGGAGTTACCTTGAGAATATGTAACATTCTACAACTTGAACTTTTATATTATTTCATTCTCCACCCCGTGAATTATTATTATTATATTATTATATAATATACTTAGTATCATAATTATACTAATATTTTTTATGTTATGGATATGAATTTTTATCACACACATTTCAATGAAATGGGATATTCAATTATGGTTCATTTGCATGGAAGATTGTCATCTGGTGAACCGATGTCGTATGTTCATCCATTATAACCTTTATTGTAATGGAATAATAATGTAAATACTGATTTTGAATGATATATATCATATTAATGATTAATTTGTTATTCTCTAATTACTATATAACACATACCTTCATTCTTTCCATTTTTTTGGGAATATGAAAACTGCATTTTTGTATGTGTGGACTAGTGCCTCCTCAAAGCGATGTGAATCATTCACACATTACATAGTATGTATTTATGATGGGTTTAATAAAAATGCTTGATAAATAGAAAAAAATAATTTGAATATATATATTTTATATATATATATATATTGTTTTATATTCATTCTTAAAAAAATAAGACAAGAAAATGGAAACAATGTATTATGTACGTATGGCCTACCGACTCTATGAACGGTGTAATTAATTTATTATTTATATCATTTATATATTATTAAAAATACATATATTATTATTATATATGATATTTATACAATTTTTTACATTATAAATATATTTAAATCATTATCTATGTAAGGGATACTATGAATAATATGTCAAATCATGAATGAAAAACAATGTTGTTTATTCCCTAAAACATATCCTTGACATGAAATTGTTAATAAACATGTAATATACGGTCATAAAAAATAATATATGGTTTTAAATATGATAATATTGTCCTATGGTATATGTATAATAACATTATATTTATTATATATGATGTTTGAACATGTATGAGAAACTTCAAGACATAATGTAAAAGTTTTCTATTGTAATTTTTATTTTTATGGGGCAAATTCTATATTCACAATTCAATTTATTTTTGTTGTGTTTATAAAACCCATGAATGATGTTTATAATTATTATCCATAAATTTATGGGTATATACATATAATGGTTTCAATCTATCATTCATGTGGTTTATGGTTCGAATTTTATTGAATTAGTAATGCAATTTTACTTCAAATTTCATTATTTATGACCCATTTTTTGTTAATAACTTATATTATTGTATATTGTGTATAAAATAAAATTTCAAAATGTTATCATTATTTTAGTAATTAGCATGATATTATAATATTATGGTAATTATATACTCTCGTGGGGATTTTGATTCAATTTTATCAAAGTGGTGACAGTTTAGTGGAACAATCTAATAGTTTATCTGGATTGATTTTGATTAAGATTAAATTGACATAATATTATTATCAATATCATAATACATCTCATTAATTTTCTTGTGCCATGGTTATTAATGATGTCTTCTTGTAATTGTAAAAAGTTTCTATAATTTTATACATATGGTAATGAAGAATACTTTTTTATGAAAATCTAACATTATTTGTCATCTAATCTTGAAATACATTTTCTTTCAAAAGCATATTTTTTAAGTATATATTATTTTTAATATTATATACTGTTATCCTGTAAAATTTAAAATATTTTTTAAGCAATTTTTATATTTTTTGAAAAAATTAAATGTATTAAGAATAGTTTTCTAGAGGAAATGGTATTTTTATTATGAAATGAATTAAATGATTTTCAAATATTACATCATATATTTTCTTAGATTGTTTAAAAGAAAAATATTTTTTAAATTATTCATATTATGAAAACATTATTAACAAAGAATAATATATTTTCTTCAGAAATAATCAAAGGATTATTTAAATATATTTCTCCATCTAGTACAAAATATTTTGATATTGAGTATGTTTTATTGGGGATATCATAAAATGACACCATATTTATTCTTTCTTCGAATTTCATATTCATAAATTGCAAAGTTATTTTTGATTCTCCTTTCCTTCCTATGGGATATACTATGAAAAAAACATATAATGACAACATCCATTCAATGGTTATTCTATAATGAAATTATTATGAAACATTTATCTTTTCTATTTTTTATTTAATAATGAAAAGTTTGTCATACCAATTTCACTTCGTGGTTTATGATATAATGGTTATGAAACCCATGTATTTTTATGGGTCTTGAAATGATTAATGTTTATTATCCTATAGAACATGTCTGTATGATTTCATTATGTGATATGTGGGACCTATATCACCCTCCAATTGTTTTGGTATAGATTTAATTTTCTCATTTGATATATATGGTTATAGTGGGGATTGATCTCAATTTAGTAATGGAAATATTTTGTAAATATGGTCTTGGGAGTGAAAAATGACAACTTAGATGGTCTTGAGTGGGAACATTTACTACTATGATGGTTTTGGGGGTGAACCATGATAGATTGGATGTTTTGTGGAGTGAACTAATTCTAATATATGGAGAAGGATGAAACCAGTGATGTTGCTGCATCCGTATCTCTAGGTGTTTCCCCCATGAAGTTCCCTAACAGGTTTTGGAAATAATCATTGACTTATATGGGATGATTTTATAATCATACATGTATTACACATATTTTATTTCTTATTCTTATGTTATGATCACATCTAAGATGCACTCGATTCATATAATATTCATGTATTATGAGCTTCCAATATTTTTTTGTTACTCATGTATATGACATTTGATATAATATATAAGATCATCAAATGAAACTATCATGTTCTCGTACCATTACACAAATTATTATTTATAAAAATACCCTTTTTACCCTTATAGATCATCTCACATCAACCCTTTCATTGGATTCCTTTCCCTATGGTATGAATAAACAAATTAAAAATGAGTAGTAAAGCATAAGATCATTACATGAGATGTTGAAAGTGCATACCCAAATTAAATTAATGTTTACATTTTTCTAATGGAAATAAATTATTACATTCCTTGGGAATTTATTACTGTAATGGGATTAATTTCCAATAAAAACGATATAATATCTACAAAAGTTAAGCATGGGACTCTATATTGGGTATCAAAGAAATTTTTTAGTTAACCGTTGGAATCTTGGATGATTAATACTTAGTGAAATAACTTAGTACGTTTCAACGGATATGTCTGGTGGTCTCCATGGATAATCATAAGGTGTCATAGATTTAAAATAATTTGTCATAATTTAGAAACCTAATAATTGAATTCTCATGTATATATTCTTTTCTTCTATGATAGGTTCTGATGACACTATGCAATATAGATTTAGTCATGGGTGGGAACCAGATGGAACTAGGTAAGCATTGAGTGTGATAGAAAATTTTCTAATGATAAGTAAAATGGGATTAACAATAGAGTGAATGATGTTTTTATCATTCCTAATCAATTTTCATGGAACATGATTAACAAAATTTACATTAGAAAACTCATCAGCACACCAATGAAGAGAAGAATTTATTTTTCAGAGAAATTTGTTAAATGAGACCATATCTAAATGAAGATTCATTTTCCATTATGATATGAATGTGGAAAGAAGAACCCATGTGATAGTATTAACAGAAGGAGATTATGTTTTCACTATTGAAAAAGATTATAGAGAGAAAGTATAATCATAAGGAAAATAAAAATATTAGTTAAAGGAAGTATGTAGACTAATGTCATCCCTAATATTTCATTGATGATTTATTGTATTAAATGTCAAATGAATGGGTATTATGAAAATAATTTTCTTAAGTGGAAATATCACACAGTTAATTAACCTGTTTCTATGAGTATTGGTTATATAGCTAATGATGATGTTACTACATGTGAAATTTGAAAGGAAATAGTGTTATATAATAAGATTAGTTAGAATTTATAACATCTAAAGCATAGAGTGGAATAATCAGATTATTTATATATTTGGATTTAACAATTATGTAATATAAATGGTTAAATATGTAAATACTATTTAATTTATCTATTTCCTTATGTATTAAGAAGGTGATGTTGAATAGTTATGATGAAATTGAAAATTTCATTAATGGAAATGTGATATCTGTGGGAATCATAATATAAATATAAATATAATCCTTAATATATTCCTAATGATTAGATAATTATATTTTTATAAACATATGTTGGATATGAATATGTAAATTGGATATAAGTGATTACTAGAGAACTGATTTAGTATTTTCTAACAAAGTTTTTTATTTCATTAAATATAGAGTTTATGATTTTTTAGGCATAGATAATATATCCAATATTTTTTGGAATTTGATATAATGCAAGTTTTCAGAAAATATTTTTGTTAATTTAGGTTATTACCATGTTTTAAGATAATACATTTTGAAGGTACTCACATTTTTATTATGTCACAAACAAGACCTACTTTTTGATATATGGTGTATGAATGAAAATATGTTTTCCATAAATTTAGTGAATTTATTTTTGAAAGATTTAAATTTTATTCTTATGGGAAGGATATAAGGTTATCCAACTATTGAATGTAATATGTTAAACATTATTAGAGGTTTCAGATATTGATGTGTTATCTCATCATATGACGATTTATACATATTAGTTAACCTGAAAGAACTTTTTTGATGTGATAAATATAGATGGAATAATCCATCCATCTACTTATGGATCTCAAAATAAACTAATTATTTAAAAATGATAAATTAAACATCATTTAGTCAAACAATATATAACATGGAAATCGATCAGGGCACAAAAGGGAGACTTTTTGATGAATGCATGTAAGTGTATCTTCTAATGAAAAATATTTAAATATAAGAGATGGTTTTTGTAATAAATTGGTGTCTTCTTATCTTCATTTTTATGATACCAATGAACATTTTCCATACCTTTTGTTATTTAGGCTTGGTTATTGTTAAAATTATCTTAAACATGTTCTTTATCACTCTATTTAAGAAGATGATAATAATATTTCACTTTCATTACCATGATTTAACCCACTAAAAATTTTCTAATCTGTGTACTCTTAGATATGAGTCACTTTTGGGGGCCATTTTTTTCAACTTTCCCTTTATAATGGATGTTTTGTTATTAATTTTTATGATGTGTGATTTTATGAAAGGAACATTGAATTTTAGAAAAAAGGATAACATAGATGAATTTCATGGAATAAATTCATTTTAATTGGGTAGAATGTAACAACCCAATATTTTATGGAATATTATTTTATAATTAATTAAATATTTTCAATATTACGGATTTCATGAAATACTTAGTATAGATTCTGTTAAAAGAAATAAAATAGTTGGTGTTGGGTTTAATGCAACACCATGTTACTATTTCCCTACATAAAATGATTACATTATATTATAGTGCTTGCAACATTATGTTTTCCTTATATTACAAAGAATTCCTAATTTTGTTGAAATATTTCATTACATTAAAGGCCATGTTGTTTAAATATAAAATATAAAATTAATACCCTTAAAAATGATCCTAATTAACACTGATTCATTGAAAAGAATGTTACTAAAAAAATTAGCTAAATTTTTAAAACTTGATTTAACCATGTGTATAAAATTAATCCATTTGATATAAATTAGTTATAAATTTATGTATGAAAAATTTTCAAATAAAGATGTTCCTTTTCTAGGAAAGAATATTCTCTATATACAAACAAAATTTTTTGACTCTATATTAAAAAAAATTATTATGATAATTTTTTTAAACATATATATATATATATTATAAATTATTCATATTTTCTAACACTCATATAATATATTTTATTGGAATTAGATAAGAATAAATCCAATTTTATGACTATAAAGATGTATTTTTACCAAGGTAATTTTATTACCTTTTAATGAAAATCCTATTCTAAATATAATTTTTTATAATTTTATAATTTTTAATTTAGAATATAATAATTATTATTGAAATTTTAATAACAAAATATACATTGGATAGATTTTTTTCTAGTAAGTAACATTTTTTATGAATAGTAAAAAACCAATGTATTTTAAATTTTAAAAATTTTACAATATAATTTATTTATATTGTTATATTATTTTTTATAGTAGAATAAATTTAATTGTAAAAAAATATGTCCCAATTAATTCATTGGAATAAATTTTAAATTGTAGTTTGATATAATAACATTTGATACTTTTGACCTGTTTACATTAATACCCTACTTTCTTATCATTCCCACCGGATTAGTTTTATGTTAATTTCGGTCACTTATTTATTTGGAATATGGAAAAATTTATTATATATTTTGAATCTGAATATTTTATAATCCTATGTACGCTATAAAATGTTTTTGACCAAAATTATTATTTAATTTAATAAAAAATAATTATGATGATGGAAGTAAAAATAAGTTTACTTAGTTGTTAGACATTATCCTAAGGGTCAAAAAAACCTTGACACATGTAAAAAATCAATTGGATGGTCATATATAAACCACATAGTCCATTTTATAGAATATTTCCAATTATCGGATTCATATTTTTTATGGGATAACTCTTAGTCGTGTTTTACATTTTATCATTACAATAATGACACCCCTCCTATATTATAAATATAGAACTCAACTCTCTCACATATTAATACAACTAAATAATATTGGATCATAAAAACACTAACCAAATAATCTTCCAACATCCGTACCTTCATCCAAGACTATTCTCTTTTGGTGGAAATAATCCATGTAATCCCTTTGGTGAAAACCAAAAATAGTTTCCCAAATAAAAGGTAACATCTTTAAGTAAACACTTTTGTTTTATCTATTTATCAATAAAATAATTTATTATTGTTCCATGAGTCTATAAAAAACTAAGTATCCTAAATATATTGAGTCATTTTTATGTTATGGGTATGACCTACAATCAAATAAACTTTTATCAAATTTGATTGAAAATCATTATTTTTGTGTATGGTGGACAACCGCCTTGTGAGATGATGTTGTTTGTTCTTACATTACCCAAATTAGAGGTCGATAATAATTATTTATTTTTTTTTTATATTATATATATATATATATGATATTTAGGATATCATTATTATTATGTAATAATTAAATAACATATACCATCATACTTCCCATTTATTTTGGGAATACGGTAACATCATTTTTGGACGTGTTGAAAATTACCTCCTCAATGTGATGTGATTCATTCGTACATTATAAAGATTATATCAATGAGGGGTTTAATAAATATATGTTTTATATATTACCTATGAAATGTAATTTAATGTTAATATACATACATATATTAATATATCATTTACATTTCTTTCTTGACAAATATGATAATAAAATGAAATCAACGTTCATGCACACGTACAACCTACTGTCTCCAAGAATTGTGTATTTCACTTATTATTTATTTTTTTTATTTTTTTATAAATACACATATAATTAATATATAATATTTTTATACCATTTTTAAATTATTTAAATATGTGAATCATAATTTATGAATGATAACCCATAATTAGTAGTGAAATCATATTTAGAAAACAGATATGGTTATTACCATAATGTTAACCATGAAAAGGAATTGTTAATAAAACAGTATTATATGGTCATAATAAAACAATATATGATATTATTTATAAAAATATAGTTTTTTGTTGATTTATTATAAAATTGTATTTATTATATAATAGGTTTGAATGTGTATGATGAAACTCAATAATTAAGTTAAGGGGTTTCTTGTATCATTTTTATTTATGAAAATCATATTCTATATTCACTACACATTTCTCCAGAGTAGTGTATATAATATCCATCAATGTGTTATATGATTTATTTCCATATATTTAATCATATTTACATATCCCTTTTATGATATATCTTTCATGTGCTCTATGGTTCGAAAGATAATGATTAGGTAAGTAATTGTTTCCTCAATATTCATTCGTTAAGACACATGTCATGTTATGCCAGTATATTCATTAATATGGTGTATATAATGAACTTTGACATGTTTTATTATACAAATAAATATTTTAATTATATTTTATTCTTATTATAATGACATTATCTCTTGGTTTTTATGATTCAATTCTTCCAATGTGGTAACATTTTAATTCTACAATCCCATTATTTATCGGAATTGTGTACGATCTTGATTCCATTGGTGAAATTTTTTATCCATATCTAATGTTATCTCATGATTTTTCTAACCCAATATTTATTATTTAAATATTCACGTTATGGTACCATTTTTACAATGTTTGGTACTTAGGATAATTAAAAATTAATTTTTCACAAATTCAGAATTTATTTCTCAATTCAGTCAGAAATATGTTTTCTCTAATAAAAATGTTTTCTAGAATGTTTTTTTAAAATTTCTATAATATTATCCAATTTAGTTAAATTAAAAATTTCCCATTTTTTACCTTTTATATATGTGGTTTTAAAATAAATCTTCTTATTATTTTCTGATCAAGTATTTTCTTTAACATTTTTATGGTTAAAAGGTAATATTCGTCATGTAAGTATTTACCTTTCTATAATGATAGTAATTTACTTAAAAGATTCATTTTCAATGTTAAAAGATAATTTTTAAAGGTATTTTTTTTCTAAATATTTTATAAATTCATTATATATAAAAAAGGAAAAAGGTTCTCAAAGTGTTTTCAATATTTCTTTATAATTTTTCAATATATTTTAAAATAAATTGTTTTCAATTTTTTTTAAAAACATAATTTATAATATTTAAATATTATTTTAAAATAAAATGGTTTTAAATTTTGTCTATAATTTTTTTATGTATTTAATTATTTTTTTAAAGTAAATATTTTCAAAATGTTTTGTTCCATTATTTTTTTTTATGATTAAATTGAAAGAAAACATTTTTTGAATTTTTTTAGGTTTCAAGAGTGTTTTCAATGTAAAACTATTTATCCATTGAGATTTTTTATATTATTCTCTAATATTAAATTATCTGTTTTAATAGTGGTTTTCAGTTAAATTTATATTGAATATTTTATATGTTATTAAAATTACTTTTCAATATAATGTTTCATTATTTATGAAATTCCTCATGTGATCATTCAAAATCCTTCTCTATATAAAGTTGCACCCATTAATATAGTTTAATATTTTCCATGGATATGATCAAAGGACACAATTTATATTCATTTTTTAATGGATAATGATTAAATTGATAATTATTTTATGAAACTCATTTCTATCGCTTGGGTTATACCATGAAAAAATACTTTTTAATCTCTCTTCCTTTCATATTTAAATATATAATGAAATGGTTAGTAAACATATCTCATTTTCACAAGTAATGATTGGATGAAATTTTTATGAAACCCATTTCATTTCACTAGTTATGATAAGTTTTTTATCAAACTAATCTCTTTTTATGGTTCATGATATGATGAATGTTTTATTATCTTGTGTCATACATCTTTCATGATTCCTTTATGAGATTTGGGGTACCTATATCTCCACCAAATGCATTTGGTAATTATTTAAATCTCATTGGATAGTATGGGATGGTGCGAGGAGAAATCATGGTCCAATAAAGGAATTTGTTAGCTATGTTGGTCTTGATAGGGATCCTTGAATACTAAGATGGTATTGGGAATGAAACTTTAATAATAATATTTTATTGGGATTGAAAAAGTACTACTAATATGGTTTTAGGAGTGAACCCATCCCACTATATAGAATACGATGAAACTTGGGATTTTGGTGTGTCACTCATTATAGGAATACCCCCATGAAGTTAAATGATATGTTTTTTAAATAATCCTTGACTTGTGGGGAATGATTTTATATTATTTTGTGTATGACAATACTTATATATCTTATTTTTAGGTCATTATATCATGGAAAATGATTTCAATCCTATAGGTTTCATGTATTGTGAAATGAAAATCATTAGGTTGTGACTCATGTATATGATTTTTTATATATGAGGCATGAACTTAAAATTTATTTTTCATGTTCCCATAGACGTATTCTCTGAAATAATGTTATAATTATACTTACATATCTCCTTGATTACCCATATAGAGCTTCTGAGATCACCCCCTTATTATGTTTCTTATCCCCTGGTTATAATGAATGGTTAGTGGAGGAATAATAATGTTTGTGATCATTATATGGGATGATGACGATATTGCACCAATTTAGAGGAATTCATTAATTTACTTTCGTAATATGTGGAATATTAATCTAAAATGATTTAATATTTATGGATCTTATATATGGGCCAATATAATGGCACTGAGGTTAGGTCATGACCCGTCTCCTATATGATTCCCTTGTGATCTAGACCCATGATGCTAGAATTGATGTGAAACCCTTCTCATTATGTGGTGGGATGTGATGTCTTGGGAAATTGGGTTATAACCTAAGGCCTTGGAAGTAACATAGATGATACCAAGATGGATACCTTGGATCTTGTATGGACCTCTAGAATCATAATTAGCATTCCATTCAAGTGTTTAGCCTAGGGGACCCTTATGGGATCCATGGTGACTACCAAACCATAAACAAGTATGTTATAAAGTTTTTTATAGTGGTATTATTTGTCACATTACAACTCATACAAAAAATGTAAGATAAAAAATATGTGGTATTTGTGTTGGGTTTGGGAATTCATCCAGACTCACTCTTTATTTATGAATTCACATTGTTGTTATTAGTAAATATTTGATATCCTGATGTGATTTCTAGTACTCAGACCACGGGGATTGATGTGATATGATTATTTTATAGTGATTCCTTGATGTAATTCATGGGATTCATCTTATTATCCCCTTTTAGGACTATAAATTTATTGGGATACCCATAATTACTTCATTGGATATAGGTAACATGCCATTATTATTGATCGTCAACTTATGAGGATTAACATATATAATTCCTCAGATATGGGTTGCATGCCTTACATGGATGATGTTAACAATATAAGAACTCCCTTTTATCAATGGGACTCCTCCATGATTATGTATTATAGAGGTCGGTTGTTGTCTGTATCATAGATCCCCTCTTTATTGTTCTCTCCTAATGGACGCTCTAGGTAATTTCTATAGGTTACTCGGTGGGTGAGTTTTTTCCAAGGACTAGATTTAATATATTCTTAGAGATTTTTTATGGTCTCCCAAGGAGTTGGATGAGATACTATTTGTTTTTATTGGGGACTCACCACTCCCCATTGTACATAATTTCCTATTGATTGAATTATTCCTCAATATATCTACATTAAATATAATTTATTATCTTTATTTAGGAGATCATTTTCTAGAAATCTTATTAGGGTCTCCCCTTTACTGTATATCCATGTTCGAAGGTTGTGAATTACTTTTGATTAGATCATAGGACTCAGATATGAGACAGGATATACACAGTATGAGTAGTATGACTTCCAAAATAGTTCTATATCTATATGTTGTAATGTTGAAACCTTTAACATTTCAATATATTTATTTTATTAATGTATGATAGATACTTGGGAAAGTACATATATCCCCCATGGGTGATATAGAGTCCTTAGAGACATTATGACATTGGCCAAAGTAGGAATTATCAATCAGGATTAGAAACCTAATGATCGGATATATTACAAATGACATTAATGGATTGAAATACATAAACATTTCCTAGTCATATGATGTCTATTTGATGAGAATCACATAACCAAGGATATATTTTGGATTTACATTATTCTTTTTTTTTGTCTTGGACATGATTATAACATTACATGATTAAGAAATTATAACAACATTCCCATGGATGAAAATTTTCTTTAATTATATTCTCATAAGTTATTTATTACTACAATTATTATCATAATGGATAGATCTTATATACATACAGTGTATTTGATTGTAATGTATGAGAACACAATGATGGTGACCTACTATGTTTCGTACATACACCCATCTTAGTCCACTATTAATTTTTTTTACCTAAGTAGATGTTCACATATTTTGTAGGCATTGGTTTGGGTAAGATCTAGGACGGACTATGTGTCATGTCATGAATGTGTACATAGTGTTTGGAATGGGATTAATCGTAGAGTAAATAGTAGATCATGGTAAATTTTGTTTTCTATTTTATTCATGAATTTTAGATCCGGCTTGTGGGTGATCTGTTTTTTATGATTGACATGGTCATTCGGGCCATTACTTCTTTTCATCACTTATTACATCTTTTTCAATATTTATGGTTTTCATGGTAACTTTTTTACTAATTTGAATTATTTATAGATATAGATGAAGTTTAATTATGTTGAAATGGGGAAATATTCTCCCTCAGAAGCACCATAGGCCATCTATGATTTTTAGATGGCTTTTCCATCTAGAGAGACACACTTGAGGCCTAGTCTCCAAGTAGATTTCATACTGTTCATATTCTGATATTATGGTACATGAATTTTTTGTTGAGATTTTTTAATTCATGAAAATTATTATGATATATGTTGTGTCTTGAGATTAGATTTCCACCTTCCCGTGAGTATGATTGGATGTTTTATGACCTGATAAGACCATAACATTCATCTCTAGGAAGTGGTCAAGAGTTTACATAACTCTTTATCTTGTATCTTCAAATATAGACCAAGAATTTTTTAGTTATATATTCACAGTTTCCAAGTATGGTTAAATATATTTTTAATTAGGTGAATTTTAATAAATTCCAATATGGAGCAAAAAAATGTAATAGTAGTTGTTAGGGTGCCCTCATTAGAACATTATAAATTGGAACATATGATTTTTCATGCCTTTTGTTTTATGATTCATGGGGTTTTTATGAATTAGAAATGCTTTCCACCTTATATCCATTTCATAATAATCCACACTATATAAAAAACTACTCAATATTATTGAGGAATTTTGGATTACTATTTGGAAATTGTAGTCACATTCTACCAACATACACTAAATAGGTTTCAATGAACATTGGTAGACTGTTATATTTTTTCATAGGAAAATTTACTTTTAAGAGTTAGAATGGTGGTTTAGATCTATAAGTTATTTGTATATTAGGATAAAACATGTTATATTTTTTTGAGTTGTTCTAAATCCAAGTGTTTTTTTCATTTATTTTTCAATACACACCCTTCATTGTATCATTGATACATTTACAAGTTTCTAAATTGTTATCTTTGAAACAACATATAGAGTATTTGTATTTTTTTCTATTATAGAATATGAGGGACATAATATTACCCTTATTATCTCATTATGTATTTTTGGGGGTGTCTGTTATACATATTATTCATGGGAAATTTAAAGTAGATTCGATTCGGAACCACATGCAATGTTTTAGGGATTAGTCTTCGAAAAACTATTTTAATCCAAATCCACTTTCCACAATCCACTGTAAGATGATTATTAAGACTTTGGGATATTTTATGACCACTCATGGGATCCATTTGTAAAGACCCGTAAAATTCAAGGAAAATTTTTTCTTAATTTTCTTTAGAATTTTACAAGAGCGCGGTTTCAGACGGCACCTGATTCCGAGGCCCGGAGTGCCCGGAATTAATTTCCGAAGTTTGGCTCGGGTACGTTCAGTGAACGAACGAGCGGGAATTCCTAACTTTTGATCCAGTGCCCGGAATTGAAATCCGAGGGCACCGATGAACTCGCAGCGCCGATATTCTCTTAAAGAGACCTTTTCGGGAGTTGCGTTTGTTGCGGGTTGAAAGTTAAGTTTTGGGGTTTTCAGTTGAGTTAAATAAAATTTGTGTAAGACAAATTTTATTTTTAGTTTGTTAAAAACCTACCTAAGGGGGTTGGAAGTGGGACCCACACCCACTTAACCTCCCTTGGGAGGATTAAGTGTGGTGGGGCCCACACGAACCCCTAGACTTTTCAAATTCCCTTAACCCCCTCTTAATTGACTTAAGTTACTTAATTAATTTTGGGGGTTAAACTCTTTTGAATTTCAATCTTTTGAAATTCTTTTATGTTTTGTAATAATAAAATAAGATGTTATCTTATTTTATTTTGGGTTGATCGTTTGTCTTCTTGAGAGGTGGAGAGCTCCTCTTCTACTTCTTCAAACTCAACGAAGAACGCGAAGAACGTCGTTCTTCAACGAAGAACTTCTCCGCCGAAGAACACGATCCATCCGCGACGCGACGTACTTCCTCCGCGTCATCTCTTCTGCGACGGTCTTCCGTGACGAACGCCTTCGACAACGACTCTTCCTCTGACGTCAAAGGAATCGACACCGATATTCCACGACTCCGTCAACGTGCGACTATCGAGAACGCCGCACCTCCTTTCTTCGTTCACCGTGACATCGAAGGGGACGCCATCTCTTCTTCGGACAACCTTCGTCGGCGTACAAGGATTCGCCAACGACGTGCCTCTTCGGACGCGTCTCTTCGTCAACGGAATTGACGAACGACTACCGCGACGCCCGATCTCCGCGACGTCGACTTCCGCGGACATAGTCAAATCTTCGAAACTTATACCCGAGGTAGGGGTTATTGATTTCATTTTGGTTTCCTTATTCCTTATTTTGATCGTGAATAGCAAGTATAACGTGTGACTTAATTTATTTAAGTTGCGTTATTATTTTAACGTGAGGGGGGCCGGACCGCACGAACACGGCCGAATTTCCCCTCCATCGTTCATGTTTATTCATGCGGGTGGAAGCAAGTGGCGTGGTGTCGTCGCACCACGCGGATGATCGTGCTTATATTTTACGCAACGCCGTCGCGCTACGCCGAGGAGAATCTTCAAGAACGCGTCGCCGTCGCGCCGCGTTGGAAGGAATCATGGCACGGCGAAAGGGGCGCGGTGCCGTCGCACCGCGCCGGATGACGAACGTCGCGGCCGGTTCCGGGCCGCGGCGGGACGAGGAGACCGCGGCCGGTTCCGGGCCGCGGCGGAAGAAAAGACCGGCGGCCGGGCCGCCGGCGTCGGAAGCCGAAGAAGGGGACCGGAAATTCCGGTCCCATTTGAGAAAACCGGCCGGCCAGCTGGTCGGCCGGATGACATAAAACCGGGGAATTAAATCCCCCGGTCGGTTCTATATAACCCCCCTCTTTAAGAGGGGGGGGGCGGTTCAATAAAAGGGGGGGGGCAGCAGCCCCCCGGTTGACTCTCCAAAACCGGCCCCCACGTGGGGGCCGATTTGTTACCCAGGCGCGGCACAAAGGCCGCGCCGTCCGTGAAGAAGCGGGGGCAATCAAGCCCCTCGCGTGCGTAGCCCCCTCGCGGCGCCTGGCCGCCGCGGCCCGCCGCGCCGCCGCGCCGCCGCCGCCGCCCCGCCGCCGCCGTCCGCCGCGCCGCCGCGCCGCCCCCGGGGGGGGGGGGGGGGGGGGGGGGGGTCGGGCCGGGTCGGCCCGGACCCGGACCCCCCCGTTTCGAACCAGATTCGGTTTTTGGCTCATAACTTGAGCCTCGGACCTCCGAACGACGAACCGTCTGCGGCAACGCGATCCTTGGATCGAGACGGTCGTTTCGGTATATCGCACTCAAGGTTTCGGGTTACTTTGAGTTCGGCCGGGTTGGTTCGTTCACGAAACCAACCGGGCCTTCGGAGCGGAAACGCTCATATCTAGAGCCACGAACGTCCGATTGACGCGCCGTCAGTCGCGTTGTGTTCCTTTTAGTGAGACGGATCTTTTGGCATACTCCGCCCGAGGTTTGGACGCAGGTGGAGTACGGTCGGGTTGGTTTTGCCTTAAAAACCAACCGGGCCCCGGAGACGAAAATGCCAATAACTCACAGACCGGGCGTCCGATTGACGCGCCGTCTGTTTCGTTGACTTCCTCTTGATGAGACGGAACTTTTGACATACTCCGCCCGAGTTTTGGATACAGTCGGAGTATGGCCGGGTTGGATTGTACTCGAAATCCAACCGGGGCCCCTGGAACGGGAAAGCTAATATCTTTCAGACAGGACGTCCGCTTGACGAACCGTCAGCGGCGTTGGTGGTTACGTTGAGTAACGGTCCCTTTGAGTATACCCTATGGGAGTTCGGGGTACAGTTGAGATACGGCCGGGATTGGTTTCGCTCTCGAAACCAACCGGGCCCCTGGGACGAAAAGGCTAATAACTCACAGACCGGGCGTCCGATCGACGCGCCGTCTGTTGCGTTGAGACCCCTGTGACGAGACGGACTTTTGAGACACTTCTTCGTGGGACTTTGTGATACTTGGAGTATCAGCCAGTAGCTCGTGGAGCGGACCCTCCCGGAGACGAGCGTGCAGAGTACGGAGACCGTGTAGCCGGCTGAGACCTGACGACTGCTTGACCGACTCGACTTGGAGTGAGTCGACTAGCCCAGTGGACGGAGCGCCGGTATTTGGCTGCAGACCCACGGCGGACGGAGCGCCAGGTAGATGGCAGCAAACCCGCGGTACTCGACAGGAGGAGTACCTCAGTAGGCTAATTGGGCGAGCGCCCGGTATTTGGCGACAGACCCTCAGCGGACGGAGCGCCAGGTAGTTGGCCGCAAACCCGCAGTACTCGACAGGAGGAGTACCTCAGCAGTCTTAGGTTAGTGAGCAGTACCTCGGAGTCGTGACAGGACCACTGTACACTCTAGAGATGGGGCTATTCAGCAGTTACGGTTTCGATAATGAAAATCCTGGTTTGAGCTGAGACTTTTGACCTTTGTGTTTCCTCATGATTGAGATGGGTTACTTGATAACTTAGGTATATGTATGGGCATATACCTGGGTAGTGGTTATCCGTTGATCTCATGATTCTTGTGTTTCCTCATGACTGAGATGGGTTACTTGATAACTTAGGTATATGTATGGGCATATACCTAAGTAGAGTTTATCTGTTGAGATCTTCTTGTGTTTATCCTTGTTGGTTTTAGTGAGACCTTGAGGGTCTCGGGGTCCCTACTGAGTATCGTTATACTCACCCCTGCACGGGCTATGCCCGCACCTCGTTGTGTTGGTTGCAGACGACGGACAGTGCTGACAGAAGCCGAAGGTTCGAGGACTGGACGGTACCTGGAGGTGGACTATACGACGAGGCGGTACCCGGAGGTGGACCACTGGGCGGGACATACTCGGAGCGGATGGCAGGACCCGAGGAGCAGAGGAGCTATCTGTACCCACCCTTCAGGTGGGATTTCCAGTGGACATCTCAGCGTAGCAGCTTACTTTTCAGTCGCTGTTTTCCCTTTCGAGTTGTACTTTACAGTTGGGCTTGTATTTCCGGCCCCTTTTTACTTTTCAGCTCTTCTTTTTGTACTTAGTGTTTACTTCCGCTTGTACTCTGTGGTGCTTGTTTTCTTTTATAAAGGCAATGCCTTCCCAGTTATCGGGATTTTACGCCTTTGGTGCTAGTCGCCAGCCCCTGGCCTATGGAAGGCGGGCTTGGGGTAGTCACGGCACGGGCCCCGAGGACGGGTCGTGACAAATTGGTATCAGAGGAGTTCGGTTCTACCGCAGAACCTATAACTCTGATGTTTCTTTCTGTGAAGCAATAGTGTTGAGAGTACCGAGTGTGGTTTTCAGTTCAGGGAGTCCAGTGTTGGTGCGGGCGGCCGACGTATCCATACACCAGGACCCTGACAACTGATTTCCAACTTTGTGCACGAAAACACTGATTGCATGTGTGTTTTCAAAGGTTTTTCCCCTTAAAACAGCTCAAACCAGGTTAGCTCACCAGGTATAATCGTTTGATCGTGTTGCGTTGTTTCTTTCAGGATGGCCCCACGACGGCAGCCAGCTAGGGTTCCGAGAATCGAATGTGACGACAGCCCACCGAGCGACGAGGCCTCGGTGCAGGGCCCTTTGTCAGCAGTGGCACCGGCGGTAGCTCTACCCGCCGAGCCCCCGATGCTTCCAGCAGCAGCCGCTGACGATGCACGTCGCCTCAGCGCACTGCATGAGTTTCAGCGCCAGCGACCGCCCAGGTTTCGCGGGGAGATGGATCCCCAGGCTACAGAGGACTGGCTGGAGGCAGTGGTACGAGTGTTTAGGCTAGTGAGGACACCAGCAGACCTCATGGTGATCCTCGCTGTGAGCCTACTACATGCAGCAGCAGGTAGGTGGTGGAGCCACTTGTTTCAGTTTTGCGATGAGATGAACTTCGCATGGGAAGACTTCGAGACCTTCTTCAGGGTGGAGTTTGTGCCAGTATCTCTACACCCCGAGCGTGTACAGGAGATTCTGCCTTTACCGCGTGTTTTTCGATCAGAAGCCGAGTCATCTGTGGGCAGTAGACAGATGATGCAGAGGTCCAGGAGGACCAGACCAGCAGTTGGGCGATCTCGGGTTTTAGGACCAGTGGTGCAGGGCACCCGGAGTGGGAACAGAGCTAGCCGTGCAAGGAGCAGGTTGTGTTACTCATGCCGCGGAAAGGGTCACCTGGCACGTGACTGTCCGACTCCTCGATCCGCAGGCTTGGAGGGAGCCACCGAGGTTGAGGCAGCAATAAATGCTGGAGCTCTGGGAGCAGGTGGACAGGGGAGGAACTAGTGGATACGTCTTTTGTACTTCTAGTTCCATGTTGATGTTGCTTTAGTGTAGCGTCTTGTAATATGAGCTGCAATAATAAAAGACGCATACCTTTGTGATGTTTTCTTTCCTGTCCTCTTTTGTGATGTTACTAAGAGGTTCCAGTTGACTGTTGACTTGACCCTCACTTGTGAGACATCTACTGGAGGAGACCCAGTTACCACACACTGATGCCGACAGTGTGACTCAACCCTTGGAGGCGAGAGTAACGGTTGGATCTCTTAGTAGTAGCGTCGAGGCCTTACGACGTCATCCATGTTAGGATTGACTGTTTTAGGCAAAGAATGTGGTTCATCCAGGGGATGAGACCAGGTTTCTCTTATCGGCAAAGAAGAAATCTCGCAGCTCTTATGGGACCAGAGATGGTCCGGGCCACGTCAGAAGAGGTCCATGTCATCCAGGAGCGGATGAGGACAGCGCAGAGCCGGCAGAAGTCATACGCTGACAGGAGGCGGAGGCCACTAGAGTTCGAGGATGGTGACCATGTCTTCCTGCGGGTCTCACCTCGACGTGGTATTCGGAGATTTGGCCGAGGCAACAAGTTATCTCCGCGCTTCATCGGACCCTTCCAGGTCCTCAGCAGGGTTGGTGAGGTGGCTTATCGCCTGGCTCTACCACCTCAGTTGCACCGGGTGCACGACGTCTTCCACGTGTCTCAGCTGAGGAGATACGTGCACGACCCGACGCACATCCTTGACGATGGGGTGACTTTTACGGAGGTCCCGGTGGAGATAGAGGATCGACAGGAGCGGGTCCTACATGGGCGATCGATTCCTCTTGTGCGCAACAGTTGGCGGCACGGGAATCTCCAGGAGAGCACATGGGAGCGGGAGGCTCAGATGCGTGCTCAGTAACCTCTTTTTTTTCCCTAGTTTTTGATGTAGCTTTACGGGGACGTAAAGCCCTGAGGTGGGAGTAATGTAAAGACCCGTAAAATTCAAGGAAAATTTTTTCTTAATTTTCTTTAGAATTTTACAAGAGCGCGGTTTCAGACGGCACCTGATTCCGAGGCCCGTAGTGCCCGTAATTAATTTCCGAAGTTTGGCTCGGGTACGTTCAGTGAACGAACGAGCGGGAATTCCTAACTTTTGATCCAGTGCCCGGAATTGAAATCCGAGGGCACCGATGAACTCGCAGCGCCGATATTCGCTTAAAGAGACCTTTTCGGGAGTTGCGTTTGTTGCGGGTTGAAAGTTAAGTTTTGGGGTTTTCAGTTGAGTTAAATAAAATTTGTGTAAGACAAATTTTATTTTTAGTTTGTTAAAAAACTACCTAAGGGGGTTGGAAGTGGGACCCACACCCACTTAACCTCCCTTGGGAGGATTAAGTGTGGTGGGGCCCACACGAACCCCTAGACTTTTCAAATTCCCTTAACCCCCTCTTAATTGACTTAAGTTACTTAATTAATTTTGGGGGTTAAACTCTTTTGAATTTCAAACTTTTGAAATTCTTTTATGTTTTGTAATAATAAAATAAGATGTTATCTTATTTTATTTTGGGTTGATCGTTTGTCTTCTTGAGAGGTGGAGAGCTCCTCTTCTACTTCTTCAAACTCAACGAAGAACGCGAAGAACGTCGTTCTTCAACGAAGAACTTCTCCGCCGAAGAACACGATCCATCCGCGACGCGACGTACTTCCTCCGCGCCATCTCTTCTGCGACGGTCTTCCGTGACGAACGCCTTCGACAACGACTCTTCCTCCGACGTCAAAGGAATCGACACCGATATTCCACGACTCCGTCAACGTGCGACTATCGAGAACGCCGCACCTCCTTTCTTCGTTCACCGTGACAACGAAGGGGACGCCATCTCTTCTTCGGACAACCTTCGTCGGCGTACAAGGATTCGCCAACGACGTGCCTCTTCGGACGCGTCTCTTCGTCAACGGAATTGACGAACGACTACCGCGACGCCCGATCTCCGCGACGTCGACTTCCGCGGACATAGTCAAATCTTCGAAACTTATACCCGAGGTAGGGGTTATTGATTTCATTTTGGTTTCCTTATTCCTTATTTTGATCGTGAATAGCAAGTATAACGTGTGACTTAATTTATTTAAGTTGCGTTATTATTTTAACGTGAGGGGGGCCGGACCGCACGAACAAGGCCGAATTTCCCCTCCATCGTTCATGTTTATTCATGCGGGTGGAAGCAAGTGGCGTGGTGCCGTCGCACCACGCGGATGATCGTGCTTATATTTTACGCAACGCCGTCGCGCTACGCCGAGGAGAATCTTCAAGAACGCGACGCCGTCGCGCCGCGTTGGAAGGAATCACGGCACGGCGAAAGGGGCGCGGTGCCGTCGCACCGCGCCGGATGACGAACGCCGCGGCCGGTTCCGGGCCGCGGCGGGACGAGGAGACCGCGGCCGGTTCCGGGCCGCGGCGAAAGAAAAGACCGGCGGCCGGGCCGCCGGCGTCGGAAGCCGAAGAAGGGGACCGGAAATTCCGGTCCCATTTGAGAAAACCGGCCGGCCAGCTGGCCGGCCGGATGACATAAAACCGGGGGAATTAAATCCCCCGGCCGGTTCTATATAACCCCCCTCTTTAAGAGGGGGGGCGGTTCAATAAAAGGGGGGGGGGGGGGGCAGCAGCCCCCCGGTTGACTCTCCAAAACCGGCCCCCACGTGGGGGCCTATTTGTTACCCAGGCGCGGCACAAAGGCCGCGCCGTCCGTGAAGAAGCGGGGGCAATCAAGCCCCCCGCGTGCGCAGCCCCCTCGCGGCGCCTGGCCGCCGCGGCCCACCGCGCCGCCGCCGCCGCGCCGCCCGCCGCCGCCGCCCGCCGCCGCCGCCCGCCGAGCCGCCGCCGCCGCGCCGCCGCCGCCGCCCGCCGCCGCCGCCCGCCGCGCCGCCCCCGGGGGGGGGGGGGGGGCCCGGACCCCCCCGTTTCGAACCAAATTCGGTTTTTGGCTCATAACTTGAGCCTCGGACCTCCGAACGACGAACCGTCTGCGGCAACGCGATCCTTGGATCGAGACGGTCGTTTAGGTATATCGCACTCAAGGTTTCGGGTTACTTTGAGTTCGGCCGGGTTGGTTCGTTCACGAAACCAACCGGGCCTTCGGAGCGGAAACACTCATATCTAGAGCCACGAACGTCCGATTGACGCGCCGTCAGTCGCGTTGTGTTCCTTTTAGTGAGACGGATCTTTTGGCATACTCCGCCCGAGGTTTGGACGTAGGTGGAGTACGGTCGGGTTGGTTTTGCCTTAAAAACCAACCGGGCCCCGGAGACGAAAATGCCAATAACTCACAGACCGGGCGTCCGATTGACGCGCCGTTTGTTTCGTTGACTTCCTCTTGATGAGACGGAACTTTTGACATACTCCGCCCGAGTTTTGGATACAGTCGGAGTATGGCCGGGTTGGATTGTACTCGAAATCCAACCGGGCCCCTGGAACGGGAAAGCTAATATCTTTCAGACAGGACGTCCGCTTGACGAACCGTCAGCGGCGTTGGTGGTTACGTTGAGTAACGGTCCCTTTGAGTATACCCTATGGGAGTTCGGGGTACAGTTGAGATACGGCCGGGATTGGTTTCGCTCTCGAAACCAACCGGGCCCCTGGGACGAAAAGGCTAATAACTCACAGACCGGGCGTCCGATCGACGCGCCGTCTGTTGCGTTGAGACCCCTGTGACGAGACGGACTTTTGAGACACTTCTTCGTGGGACTTTGTGATACTTGGAGTATCGGCCAGTAGCTCGTGGAGCGGACCCTCCCGGAGACGAGCGTGCAGAGTACGGAGACCATGTAGCCGGCTGAGACCTGACGACTGCTTGACCGACTCGACTTGGAGTGAGTCGACTAGCCCAGTGGACGGAGCGCCGGTATTTGGCTGCAGACCCACGGCGGACGGAGCGCCAGGGCAGCAAACCTGCGGTACTCGACAGGAGGAGTACCTCAGTAGGCTAATTGGGCGAGCGCCCGGTATTTGGCGACAGACCCTCAGCGGACGGAGCGCCAGGTAGTTGGCCGCAAACCCGCAGTACTCGACAGGAGGAGTACCTCAGCAGTCTTAGGTTAGTGAGAAGTACCTCGGAGTCGTGACAGGACCACTGTACACTCTAGAGATGGGGCTCTTCAGCAGTTACGGTTTCGATAATGAAAATCCTGGTTTGAGATGAGACTTTTGACCTTTGTGTTTCCTCATGATTGAGATGGGTTACTTGATAACTTAGGTATATGTATGGGCATATACCTGGGTAGTGGTTATCCGTTGATCTCATGATTCTTGTGTTTCCTCATGACTGAGATGGGTTACTTGATAACTTAGGTATATGTATGGGCATATACCTAAGTAGAGTTTATCTGTTGAGATCTTCTTGTGTTTATCCTTATTGGTTTTAGTGAGACCTTGAGGGTCTCGGGGTCCCTACTGAGTATCGTTATACTCACCCCTGCACGGGCTATGCCCGCACCTCGTTGTGTTGGTTGCAGACGACGGACAGTGCTGACAGAAGCCGAAGGTTCGAGGACTGGACGGTACCTGGAGGTGGACTATACGACGAGGCGGTACCCGGAGGTGGACCACTGGGCGGGACATACTCGGAGCGGATGGCAGGACCCAAGGAGCAGAGGAGCTATCTGTACCCACCCTTCAGGTGGGATTTCCAGTGGACATCTCAGCGTAGCAGCTTACTTTTCAGTCGTTGTTTTCCCTTTCGAGTTGTACTTTACAGTTGGGCTTGTATTTCCGGCCCCTTTTTACTTTTCAGCTCTTCTTTTTGTACTTAGTGTTTACTTCCGCTTGTACTCTATGGTGCTTGTTTTCTTTTATAAAGGCAATGCCTTCCCAGTTATCGGGATTTTACGCCTTTGGTGCTAGTCGCCAGCCCCTGGCCTATGGAAGGCGGGCTTGGGGTAGTCACGGCACGGGCCCCGAGGACGGGTCGTGACACCATTAAAGAAATTCATTCTAGTGAACTACATATATATAGTTAGACACATAAACAGTGACACATAAAGCACTCAAAAAGACACACACACACATTCATATCTCTAGGTTTAGATGATGGTGTTAAGAATCATTACTCCATTTTTAAAAATATATATTATAATAATGTATGACCCAAAATTTTTTCATGTAATACAATGGTTCTATATTCATCATGAAATAAATTATTTTCTCTAAATTTTCAGTTTCGAAAAAACCTGTAAGGATTTTTTACTACCATATTTATCTTATTTTCTCATGTTTATTCAATAATAATATGAAAGTTTTATAAAAAAATAATAAAAGAGCTATCATATTACACAATACATGCATTAGAAACAGTTTTCACTATGAATGTATTTCATCATAAGAAAAAGAATTTGTTAATTTTACTACATCATAAATCAATATATAAATTTCATAGAGTATATAATTTGGAATTCATGAAATATAAAACAGAGGTTTTACATGTGATAAACAAAAATTCCATTAATTTTTATATGTCAATAATCATAATATATCATAAATTTTATATTATCCTCGAATGAATGGTCTTAATTTTAAATTCTTATAAATACACATTATATTGTTCCATGAATATAGTTTATGTAATACATGATTACCTACTATAGGAGAAGGAATAATTTAAATATTTATACCTATATTTTTCTATTTCATGTTATCCTCATATGATAATGAATCAATTTATCCTTCTAAACAGTAGAATTAATTTGATCAATCCAAAATATATCATCTGATTAATATAATATAATCACTAGAGCATTCCAAATATTTTTTAATGTAATGGATTATATGGTTATATATGTATATTTGAATAAAAAATGTTTTCATATGAAAATTCGACAGATTAATTATATTTATACTAACAACATTGTTTTTCTAACTAACAAGATATATGAACATTATTTTGAATATTATTTATGTCCAATCATTTCTCATAATTTGGTGGGAATAAATATATAATGAATCTCTATTTATTACCTATTAAATTTTAATGATCTCTATAAACATTAAATATAACCACCGGGGCATGGTAATATATATTAGAGAGAGGAGATACATTTATCATGACTATGATTTTATGATATATCCCAGAAAGATGATCTAATGACATTATTTAAGGAATATAAATAAAATGTGTATATATAGCTAAAAATTGACAATGAAATATATTTACTTATTAAATCATTATATAATTGTAAATCCCATTAAAAATAAAATTTTAAATTCCCAAACATATATTCTGTAATTATTCATGTTTGATTATTATATTTTATGTGTTTTCATTATTTATAGACATAATGAAAAATAATGAACATACTTGTGTAAGCATAATAATCATTCATCATTACTTCTAAAAAAATTTATGATCCCAATAAATATATTCATTTCATTCATAATTCGAATATGATAAAATTTTAGCTTCACTTAGAAGTTTTTTTATTTATAATTTTTCGATTACAAATAACCTCCTTATGAATATTTTAAATCATTTTTCATCAATATTGAACTCATTTTTTATTCCATTTTTTATAATAAATATATATTTCTTTTGAACTCATAATAAGTTTTGTAAAAAAATACTTAATTTTTCCCATTAATGATTCCTGATCTAATACATGTGCAAATAAATTGGTTTCTACCATTGTTATTTTAATGAAACTTCCTTAAACTCATTGAAGAATATATAATTTTATAACTATAAATAATAATAATTTTTAATTATCCATTTGATCAGAATCATATGATACCTTAATTTTTTATCCTAGGAATCACATTTTCCACATATTAAAATCCTTTCGAATATATATATACATCAAAAATTAAGGACCTATATATGTATATAACCTGTATTTCTATAACAATAATTTATCTTCTGTTTATAAGACACAAATACAACTAAATGAGCAAATTTATAAACTGGATACTTATTATCCTATGGGTTCAACTATCACGATTAATATTATATATCATGTTTTTTATGAATAAAATCCAATCCAAAACCCTTAATTAAAAAATATTATAAATTTAAAATATATAACTTATAATACATAGATAATATATGATACTTAAACATAATTTTTTCTTATTATGGAAAATATTATTCATATTAAATTATCAAGATAATTTTATATTCCAGTGAATTTAATTTAGATTACATGATATTTAAATTCCAGGATTTTCATAGAACTTTTCAAAATAGTTAAATGCAGTTGTTAGTATTAAAAATATGTGTTTATGGGAATTGATGAAGGAAAAATAAAATTTTAATGTATTATAGAAAAATAATACAAATAATTATGTAATGAATTTATATTATTCCCATCATTGATTTTTAATTTTGGTAGATAATATAAGTTTCCTATATCTATTAGGTTCTTATCATTAAATAATAACTCACAATGTTACATCGTATGGGGTTATATTACAATGTGATGTTAAGGTTACAATTATTTATTGTTTGATCTATTTATTATAGTTTGATCTATGTTGATTTCTATGGATCCATGTTTTTATATTAATATTTTAGAATATAAGAGATGTATTATATATAAGGGTTTTGACCATGAGTATGTTTTGGACATATAATTAATTTTATCAGGGTTTTCATAGAGTCATCTTAATTTCCACAATTACACTATAACATCATTACAATATGTTATGAAATTAATGGTATATTTTTTGTAATTATATATTGAAATATTTCGTTGAGTATTACACTATCCACATAGAATTATTCAAAGTTTATGAATCTCTAGAGATTGTAATTAGAGGTATTTCATTATATTGGAGTTCTCTATTGTTTTAAATTTGTTAAATCTAATTATTATGATCTGTCTTGATCAAGTCACCGCATTCAATCATTTAATCATATTTTTACATTTTCAAAGCGACATGAAAGATTATTTTTATTAGATCTAATATTTTTTAGGAGACTTTTAGATTGGGCGAGGAGTTATAGACTGTGAATATATCCTTTTAAGTTTATGGTAATTATATATCAATTCATTATTCTATTAAAACGATTATGGTCAATCATGATTATTTTTTATATCTGATGTAGGTTTTATCTATTTATTTACTATGTTCTATTGGATCAATAATTATTTAGTTTTTGTTCAATATAATGATGAAAATTTCCAATAAATATAAAATATTAAATTGAAATTGAAATTAATTAGATAGTAGATAATTTATTAACAAATTTGAATATATTATTTAAATTATTCTATTAGTAATTAATTTTTGTAATATCACCAAAATATCAATATATTTTTTTAAATAATGAATAATTTTTATATCTGATAAATTATTTAAAATTTTTAATGAAAAAAATCTCTACAAATAGTTGTTGTTTAATAATATTTGGAAAAAAATTACTTATTTACGGTTTAAATATAAAAAATTGGTATTATATTTATCTAAAAATTTGTTATTTATATTATTTTGATAATATAAATCTTTAATATTTATTGTGGTAGTATTGTTAACTTGATTTCGGCTTGTTTGATGCAATAATTGAAAAAATGATTTTTGTTAGGTTTTTATCAAAGTGTAATTGTATGCTTTACATGAATTTTGGAAGAATACACCGAGGAATATAGAATAATGTTAAATTTAATATTTTTTATGATTAATATTGAATTATAATGGAATGTGATTAATGAATGTGTTAATGAAATTGATGAATTATTTCTTATGATAAATTATTAGTAATGTGGAAGAGGAAGTATTTTTTGGAAATAGTGTTGCTTAGGTATCTATATGTTGATAATGAAAATTTTTTTCTAGTAAATAAGGATAAATGTAAATAAATGACGAAATTTGAAATGGGTTAGAGATACATTAAGGTGAGGTTCTGTTGTTTTCTTGTGTAGTGTTTTTCTTATGCAGTATGCTTTTTATTGGGTGAAATTGATGTCTTCATAGTGATAGGAAGTAGTTCTAGATCTATGTTACCTAACACTAACATTGTGTGGTGTTATTATTATTATGTAGTATTAATGATGTGTGAGGTGAAAAAATCATTACACATATAAATATTGCATAATTTTATATGTATATTAAATAAAAAATAACAATATATTCCCCACAATAATAAAAGCTTAGTGTATTTGAAGACTATATATATAATCAAAAAAATTAATAATATTTGAAATATCCCAAAAATTTCTTCTCACATAGTACCCTATTTAGATATACTGTATGTGAAACCATTCTTCCTAACCAAGGGAATTTGAAAAATATTAAAGGGTGAGATAAAAACATTAGTAAGGGTAAACATATGAGATATAATTCAATGGTCTTAAGTGATCATAAAATATGAATGATAGTATTATTACATAATCATAAATTACTAATTGAATTACATAATTAGTAAAATATAATTATTCATGATTCATCGTATAAGATTTTTTCATAATTAGTGACGTAATTCCTAAGAGTGAAGAATCATCAATAACCAAAAATCCGCCATCATAACATATCATATGAATAATTCTTATGGTTTTGGGATGCATAGGAACACAAAACACATTTAATTTTTTAATGATTATTTATAATACTATCATAGTGGATATATACCAATAGTGGATTAGGTTCCCTTCTAACTCTATCATTTTTGTAGTTAATACTCACATGGAACATTATTATTGTGTAAAGAGACCCTTAATAAAGTGGGATCACTCCCAATTATAATCCATATAATCTTATGGGACATAAATCAGTAACTCATTAATTGTAAGGATATATAAATATTAAACCACCAATAATATAATAAAAACCACACTCGTGTTTTAAAAAATATCATAAAAATAATTTTCATCTCATTATAGAGTAATTTTCTTGTGAGAAATAAATAGGTTTCATGAACCTTTCCTTTAATGATTATTATCAAAAGGAATAAGGAGAAGGAATGGTAATTGAATAATAAAATCATATCCTTAGTAATGCACAAAAATCCATATATATTACAGATATTTTAATATCCCTTCATTTTAAAATCTGGGAAATATGATCCATAACGTATACAATAAAAAACCCTGAGTATAAAAGAAACATTAAATAATATAATATAAATAGGATCACTATAACCAAGAGATAGGATTTGGTGGTAATAATAATATTATCTTATTTATTAAATATTTCTAGTGGTTTTAATCAATAAAAATTTAGTCACAAATTCATATTAAATAAGAACTCATTTTTAGTAAAGTCATTCTATTCATCATTGTGATGGCCTAGGCCCTCATGGTCCACCCCTCTCCCAAAATATAGATCCTAAGTGTGGCGTCTCGGTGGGTGTGACTGATGGGCGTGCAACTGATCGGTGTGCAACCGATCGGCGTGTGACCGATCGGCGTGACCAATCGGTGGGCGACTAATCAGAGTGCGAAGGATCGGTGTGCACCCAATCGGTGTGATGCGATCGGTGCCCCACTGATCGGTGTGACTCGATCGGTGGGACCGATCGGTGTGTGACACGATCGGTGTGTCACCGATCGGTGTGACCGATTGGTGTGGCCGATCGGTGTGTGTGGCACGATCAGTGCCACCTGGCCTTGTCAGGTTTTTCTTCTGCAGTTTCTCCTGTAACACCACTTAGAGGCCCTTTTTTTACTTTTTGGATGTTTTTCAAGGCCGTTTTAATCCCTTAATAAATGTCTAAATTCCTAAGGGTGGGGCGACCCTCGATGGACCCACCTGTGTATCCGCATATCGTGCCCCTCCGTTTATATAAAATCCTTTAAAATCATAGTTGTTACTGCCTTTTTCGATGGGGATAATTAAATAACAATTAAACCCATCATGTGTAACCACCCAACCACATGGGGAACCATGGTCCAACTTTAAATCCGTACAAATCCCATATCCCATAACAACAGGATCTTATCTATATATCGCACGAGAATTTCTTCTTCTTATCCCTTTTTGGCCAGCCTCATTTTCTTCCCAGTGAGTTTGGAGTCTCCCTTCCCGAGGAAATTAGTGCACCTATGTCGAATATTTTCTGCTCTCCCTTGGAGTCTGTGATGTTCCTTCCTACAAGTCGCGCATCCACCATTCTTGGTGCGTGGAGAATAACTTAGATCATTGATCATCCAAGTAGGGTTTTTCCTTAATCTCTCTTTACCATGTATCATGCGGGGTGGGTATGCTATTTTTACTATGGGGATTTATGAAACCAAACTTAATGAAGATAATGAACGAACCATTAAAGAATGAAGGGGGTGTGATCGATGATCTGATGTACTCTTTTCCATTGGTATGGGTTGTGAACTGTATGGGATTGTGCTCCCTGAAAATCATGGTCATTGTGGTCTTTCCTTGCATCCTAATGAAACATTTACTTTTGTGATGGCTAAATAACTGTAACATGGAAATTGGTTTTTCACCTAAACCCAGTTTGGTTTAAATGGATGTTCAGTAAAACAAGAATCCATGTGTGATCACACAGTTAACAAACAGATAGAAGAACCTGATGAATGCTGTGTTTGAACTTGGGAGAGTTCCTACTCTGTTTTGGTAGTAGGTATGTTTTTCTGTTTGGTGCTTATGGGTAGATGTGAATGGGGATGGGATCCTCTGTTGTGGCACATTTGTTGGTTGTGAATTTGTAGCTGTGTGGGCATTAACTCGGGGTTTACATTGGATCCATTACTTCGAGGGATCTCACTGGTCCCTTTTGGTTTTTGTAAGTGTGGGATGTATGTCGAGGTTTGGTTTGGTTCCAGTACTTTGAGGGATCTCACTTATCCATTTCTTTTTTTGACTTCACAAGAGAACCAGGTGTGAATGCTTAAATTGTATTTTGGATATTTCTCTTTTTCTAGCTTGTTGTTATTCCTGTTAGATTCCTAGTAGTGTAGAATTCACCCAATGGGATCACACGAATGTGGAAATGAGAATTTTTAAAATGGGTAATTGGTTTTGGGAATGAATTTTGACTTGGTCGTGAGTGATGTGTTGTTCTTTTATGAATGAATAGTAATAAGGGTGTTTGTGCTTAGGATGGATTTGGAGACCCTAGGTGGGGATGAGTGCCTGTTACCTATACTTATAATTGTATTTCGTATGTTTCTTATTCGTGCCCCACCCATGTTGAGCACTTAGTGTCGAACACCCCCATTTCATGGGGGAGGGTGTTTTTTCCAACACTCATATGAGTGGCTGGTTTTTAGATCCTTTTCTGCTCCCTTTCCTGAATAGCCCAGGACTCTTCGGGTAGGCTGTGACGGCCAGAGGTCCATTATAGACCATGTTTCTTCGGGAGGGGGGGGGGGTAGTTGAGTGTTTGGACCAGGTGTGTGCGAGCACGTTGTTCCCAAGAATCATCAGGATGAGGCCCAAGTGTCATCAGGAGTGGAAGTAGTTGTTTTGGTCCAGGTGTTTGCGGGAAGGATGTGTGGTTGTGGAACAGGTGTTTGGGGGCATTATGTGTGGTTGTGGCCCAGGTGTTTGGGGGTGGGATTTGTGGTTGTGGCCCAGGTGTGTGCGGGCGGGTGTGGCAGTGGGACTGCTGTAAGAATGGCAGGATTGGTATGATGCATAGGATGTCTTCAATAATCAGTGGAAAAGTGGCACGAGGTACCCAAACATCGATGTGCTTTTACTATACATTACTTGACTTGCGTTATTTGGGGAGTGTGCCTTGGTGAGGCTAGGGTGGATAGTTTACCTTTTTAAATGTTTTGGTTATCTCTTTTTCTAATAGGTCATTAGAATGCCTCTCCACTTTTGCACGAGGGCCTTTGGTTTTCCCTATTGAGTATACTTATATGCTCTCCCTACGTATATAAACTACTTTTAGGTTTCTAGGAGGACTTTAGGGATCGGGTGGGACCATACTAGCTCAGTCCTTAGGGCTATTTCTGTTGTCATTTCCTTCTTCTTGGTACTTTATCTTTGGAGTTCTTGTGGCTTGTATCTTTTACTTTTGAACAAGCATGTGGAAATGGTTTACTTTCGGATTTACCTTTACATTCAGCATTGGTGTTGTTGGGGTTTCTATCTTATCTCTCGATCCTATAAAAATAAAAAAAAGGGGTAATTCCTTCCATCTTGTGTGTGATTCGATGCCCTTGTTGTTGGTCGCCACTTTGGGACCTATTGAAGGCGGGTCTCGGGGGTCATTCTCCCTCCTTCAACTTAAAGAAGGAAGGGTCTGGAAATCTACTACCCCTTCTCTCCTTTTTGATGAAGGCGGTTCATGATAGAATGGTATCCGAGGATTTGGGTTGGGTTGATAGATAGGATGGAGTCTAGAGTTAGGCACAGTGAGGATTGCATGGGATGGTAGGGCAGTAATGTTGGGTGATCCTGGTGCATGAAATAGGCCAGGGAAGACAGGCTATGAAACGGGATTTTAGGGCCCCCTGTGATTCGATGCAAGGACTCTGGACCTACGAAATGACCAAGTGAGGCTACACTACTCATAGGGTAGAGACCCAGGGGAAGGTACATGAATCATAATGACTTGTGTTCTTCTGTTTAATTGGTATTTGGGAATTTAAAATGAACAAAAAGACTTAGAAAACTGGAATCTTCTACACTACTCGGGCTTAGGAATTCCTTATTTATCTTGCAGATATGACACCTAGGAGATGACCATGAGTGGTGCGGAAGATCGAGGCCCTGGAGGTTGTTTTGGCTGATTGACTGAGGGATGACTGAGAGGAGGAGGAAAATCAGTTGCAGATGACACTTTGTGCCTTTCAGCGATAGACCCTTGGGAAGTACAAGGGTAGCTTCTCATATATGGAGATGGAGAGCTAGCTCGAGGATCTACTGATAGCTTTCGGATTGATTCGGGCTCCAACGGAGTACTAGGTTCCTCTGACCTTCAACCAGATGTGGGGAGCACCGTGTTAGTGGTGGATGCTTTATCTTTGGGAAAAGAAGGAGGTTGAGGATGTGTGGGATGACTTCGAGAAGGAGTTTCGGGCGTAATTCCTCTATTCCATGATGAAGGATGAAAAGAGGCAGGAGCTTATCTCCCTCCAGCAGGGGATCATGTCAGTAAGAGAGTTGGGGATCAAGTTAAAGGATCCCCTCCACTTTTCTTCGGACCTCTTTCCAGATAAGGAGTCTTGGGCGAGGCATTTGTAGGAGGCACTTCGACCTTCTCTTCAGTATGCTATTACTCCCTTCACCTTACCAACCTACATAGAGGTCCAGAAGAAAACTGAAGTGGTGGAGAGGATGCACAGACACGGAGGTGTACCATGATAGGGGATCCAGTTGGGCTCATCAAAGGGGAAGGCCATCAGCAGTATGCGTCTAGCATTAGGACCATGTAGGTTTCGACCAGCAGGAAGCATGCCTCAGCAAATCCAGTTCTGATCTCCAAGTCCTCAACCCTTCCATTCGAGACTAGGATCGAGGTGCTTCATATATGGGAGCCATGGGCACCTTTAGAATCAGTGCCCAGATAGAGTGCAGTATAGTGGGGGTGGACCAGTGCAACACCCACCCCAACCGCAGCAGTTTCCAGCCAAGCACATTCAGTAGCAGCAAGGACAATGAGCTCTCGCTCCTCCATGGGCAGACATCTCAGGAGGAGGCTGACCTCAGGGCACTCCTCGGGGACCTCGACCGGGGCATGTTCAAGGATGCGGTCGACAGCCGAGAGGTAGAGGATCTGGGCGTGGGAAGTTGCACACCGCAGAGGCAGCAGTTCCAGCAGGGCCAGAAGTTGTTCAAGGTACGATCAGCTTGTTTAGTAACCTTGCCTATACCTTGTTCAATAAAGGGGATTCACACTCCTTTTTTACACCTAGTCTGGCCCATGCCCTTGGTTTAGACTTCAAGAGACTTCCAGTGCCCCTGGTGCTGAGCACGCCAGTTGGAGGTCAGGCCGACTTGTCTTATGTTTTTCGAGGGTGTAGACTAATGATTGGGCCACATAAGTCTATCATGGATCTTTTAATGTTGTGGATACATTCATAAGATGTCATCCTAGGAATTTAATGGTTCTTCTCTATATCTTCCATCATTTACTACTTCTGAGGAAGGGTCGTTTTTTCAGATTTGGGTGGTCAACATGTAACATTCATCAGTGAGCGGGGTTGCCAGAAAAGCAGCAGGCGATAAGAGCCCCTCATTTCTTTTTTAGCTGAACTATTAGTAGAATCGGTGGATGAAGAGATGGTGGAAGTCCCATGGATCATTAGTGAGTTCATAGACATCTTCCCTAAAGAGCTGGCGACTCTACCCCCTCGACGTGGTGTTGAGTTCAGGATAGACTTACAGCATGGTGCCCGTCTGATTTCGATGGCTCTCTACTGGATGACACCTTCCGAGTTGTAGGGGTTGCGGATCCAGAATGACGATCTGATGAAAAAGGGTTTTGTTCGGCCAAGTGCATCACCATGGGGTGCTCCTATATTTTTTGTGAAGAAGGTAGATGGTGGTCTATGACTGTGCATAGATTACAGGAGGCTGAATCAGGTGACAGTCAAGAATCGCTACCCTCTCCTGAGGAGAGACGATCTCTTTAATCACCTGAGGAGAGTAAGTTGGTTCCCAAAGATTGATCTATGGTCTGGATATCACCAAGTGATGGTGAAGGATGGAGATATCTCCAAGACTTCCTTCAGGTGAAGATATGGGAACTTTGAGTTTGTGGTCAAGCCATTCGGCATTACGAACCCTCCAGCCGCATTCATGGGTCTCATGAACTTCGTCTTTCAGAAATATCTGGACCGGTTCATAGTCGTGTTTATTGACGACATCCTGATCTACTCAAGATCAGAGGAGGATCACGCTAAGCACCTGAGAATGGTTTTAGAGGTCCTCTGGTAGTACCAACTCTATGGAAAGCTGTCCAAGTGCATGTTCTGGACGCGAGAAGTACACTTCCTTGGGTACGTAGTGTGTGAGAGGGGGATAGTAGTGGACCCATCGAAGGTTGAGGCAGTTATTTCTTGGGAAGCACCCAAGAGCGTGACAAAAGTCTGTAGTTTCTTAGGTCCAGTAGGTTACTATCAGAAGTTCGTGCCCGACTTCTCCCGAGTTGCATCACCTATGATAGCCTTGACCAAGAAGGACTAGGCTTTCATGTGGAATGGGTAGTGCGATGAAACCTTCATCTATCTGAAGGAGAAGTTGGTGAGGTCCCAAGTTCTGAGGTCTCCAAAAGAAGGGGCAATGTATAAGGTGTTCTGTGATGCTTCAGGACAAGGCCCCAGATGTGTATTGATGCAGCAACAAGGGGTGATCTCTTATGGGTCTAGGCAGTTACGTCCCCATGAGCATAATTATGCCACCCACAACCTAGAGCTTGCAGCAGTTGTTTTTTCACTAAAGTTGTGGCAGCATTACCTCATCGGGGAGAACTTCATGGTCTTCACCAATCAAAAAATCTTGAATTATATATTCTCCTAGTGGGACCTGAATTCGCGGCAGCGTAGGTGGGTGGAGTTCCTTATAGACTACGACTTCGAGATTTCCTACACCTGAGGAAAGGGGAATGTGGTGGCTGATGCCTTGAGCAGGAATTCATGGATGGATGCAGTTCAGAAGTCGTCAGATGCTTAGAAGGAGATGGAGGAGTTGGCTACCCTACACCTGGATACAAGGATGGGTAGTGGTAGAGGTTGAATTTATAAGATGACAGTCCAGTCTTCCTTGTTGCAGCAGGTAGAGGAGTCCCAATGGGGAGACTCAGAAAGCGAAGTGATGTGTGACCAGGTTAACCAAGAGGATTCTCCGGAAGGGTGGATGGAGGATGGTCAGAATCAGGTTCATTTCCATGGAAAGATGTTTGTTCCAGAGGCGATGCGCGAGAGATTTCTTAGTGAGTTCCACAACTCACACCTAGTATTGCACCCAAGAGTTTCCAAGATTTACCGGGGCTTGAAGGGTTAGTTATGGTGGCCTGAGGTAAAGCGGGAGGTGGTAGAGTTCGTGGAAAATTACCTAGTGTTTCAGCAGGTGAAGGTTGAACATCGTGTTCCTGGCGGTCTGCAACAACCATTAGATGTCCCTGAGTGGAAGAGGGGTGACATTTCGATGGATTTTGTCATAGGGCTACCCAAGGTTCAAGGAGGCTGCGATGCTATCTGGGTAGTGGTGGACCGGTTGATGAAATCGGCTCACTTTCTGGCAATCCAGGAATTAGGAACAGTGGATGCCTTAGCACAGAGTAATGTGGATGAGGTGGTTTGGTTTCATGGAGTTCTGAGATCCATAGTCTCGGATAGGGATGCACGATTTACCTCACGAGTCTGGAGAGGATTGCAACATTCTTTTGACACCCAACGACATCTTAGCACTGCTTTCCACCCCCAGATAGATGGACAGACAGAGTGCACTATCCAGACAATGGAGGACATGTTGCGAGCATGTATACTGGATTTTTGGGGATCGTGGGTGCGACACTTGCCTCTGTAGAGTTTGCCTACAATAATAGCTATCACTCTACCATTGGCATGGATTCGTTCGAAGCCTTGTACGGAAGGCCATGTCGCTCACCCATGTACTGGACTGAGGTTGGGGAAACAAGTGTTTTTGGCCCGGAAGTGGTGCAGAGCATGATGGAGAAGGATCAGCTTATATAGGAGAGGATGAAGGTGGAACAGGACCGGTTGAAGTCATATGCCGATAATATGAGGAGAATCTTGGAGGTCGGTGTTGGGGACCACATGTTCTTGAAGGTCTCCCCTCGACGTGGACAACAGAGGTTCGGTCGGGGGAGTAAGATTTCTCACAAATTTATCTGATGCTTCGAAGTGTTGAGGTGGGTTGGAGAAGTGGCTTATTATCTAGCATTAACACCACCGCTACTAAGGATACATGACGTATTCCATGTGTCAAAACTCCGAAAGTATTTACACGATGATTCACACATCCTCGACTGGGGAAAGCTGGATATCGAGGATGATGTGACCTTTGTGGAACGACCAGTGAGGATTGAGGATCATGAGGAGAAGGTGCTCCGAGGATGAACCATCCCATTGGTTCATGTGTTGTGGAGGCATGGCGGGCTCTAGGAAAGTACCTGGGAACAGGAGACACAGATGCGTACCCAGTACCCAGAGCTGTTTTGAGTTTTTTCCTGTTTTGTTTGTACTTGCTTGTGAGGGAATAATTTACCTTGTTAACTATGGAATGAATGGTTTTACTTATTATATATATGCATGTGAAAAGTCTTGACTGTAGAGAGGGGAGGACCCGATCCCTAATGAAGATGCATTAAGGTGGATGCGATTAAACCTGTGCGGGCGAGTCAGTGCCGCCCAAAGCAGATAATATCTTGACATGGAGGAAGAAATTCCCCAACCCACATGACTGGACAGCTTGACCACTTAATATTGCGTGGTTTCTTGAGGAAGAGGTGTTTCTAGATGTCGATGATGTTCATTCTGGAGAGGTATCTTTCGAGGGGGTTGTTCGGACCCTCTCTTTTCTTCGGGCTTGGTTTTAATTCTTGAGGGTGCGAATAGTTTGAGAGGTATCTGATGTGATGGCCTAGGCCCTCATGGTCCACCCCTTTTCCAAAATCTAGATCCTAACAGTGGAGTCACAGAGGGTGTGACCGATTGGCGTGCAGTCGATTAGTGGGAGACCGATCAGCGCAACCGATCGGTGGGCGACCGATCGGCGGGCAGCTTATCAGTGTGCAGCCGATTGGCGTGTGGTCGATCGGCGTGCGACCGATCAACATGTGGCCGATAGGGGTGGACCTGATCATTGTGATGTGATCTTTGCCCCACTGACCAGTGTGACTCGATCGGTGTGTCACTGATAAGTGCATCACTGATCGGTGTGACCGATCGGTGCGACTGGTCGGTGTGACCGATCGGTGTGACCGATCGGTGTGGCCGATCGGTGTGACCACTCGGTGGGTGACATGATCGGTGTGCCACCTATCAGTGCCTCACCGATCAGTGTGGCAGATCGGTGCGACCAATCAGTGTGGCTGATCGGTGTGACCGATCGGTGTGGCGGATCGGTGTGTGTGGCACGATCGGTGCCACCCGGCCTTGTCGGATTTTTCTTCTGCAGTTTCTCCAGTAACACCACTTTTAGGCCCTTTTTGACCATTTTAGTAGTGGTTCAAGGCCATTTCTAATCCATTAATCAATGTTTAAATTCCTAAGGGTGGGGAAACCCTCGACGGACCCAGCTGTGCTTCCGCGTATCGTGCCCCTCCATTTATATAAAATCCTTAAAAATCACAGTTGTTACCATCTTTTTCGATGAGGATCATTAAATAAAAATTAATCCCGTCATGTGTAACCACCCAACCGTGTGTGAAAACACAATCCGACTTTAAATCTATTCAAAAACCCATATCCCATAACAACAAGATCTTATATATATATCGTACAGTAATTTATTCTTCTTCTCCCTTTTTGGCCAACCACCATTTATTCCCAATGCGTTTGGAGTCTCCCTTCATGAGGAAAGTGGAGCGCATGTGCCGAATCTTTTCTGATCACCCTTGGAGTCCCCAACGTTCCTCCCCTCAAGTCGTGCATCCCCCTTTCTTGGCATGTCGATAAGAACTTAAATCTTTGATCACCCAAGTAGGTTTTTTCCTTCATCTCTCTTTACCATGTATCATGTGGGGTGAGTATGCTACTGTTACTGTGGGGATTGATGAAACCAAACTTAATTAAGATAATTAATGGACCATTAAAGAATAAAGGGGGTGTGATTGATGTTCTGTTGTACTCTTTTACGTTGGTATGTTTTGTGAACTGTATGGGCTTGTTCTCACTGAAAATCATGGTCAATGTGGTATTTCCTTACGTCCTAATGAAACCTTGCCTTTTGTGATGGATAAATAACTATAACCTGAAAATTGGATAGTCATATAAACTCGGTTTGTTTTAAATTGATGTTCAATAAAACAAGAATCCATGTGTGATCACCCGGTTAACAAATAGAAAGAATAATCTGATGAATGATTTGTTTGAACCTGGGAGAGTTCCCACTCTATTTTGGTAGTAGGTGTGTTGTTCTGCTTGGTTCTTATGGGAATATGTGGATGGGGATGTGATCATCTGTTGTGGCATGTTTGTTGGTTGTGAATTTTTAGCTGTGCGGGATTTATCTCGGGGTTTTCTTTGGTTCCATTACTTCGAGGGATCTCACTAGCTCATTTTTGTTGTTGTAAGTGTGGGATGTATCTCGAGGCTTGGTTTGGTTCTAGTACTTTGAGGGATCTCACTTATCCCTTTGTTGTTGTGACTTCACAAGAGAACCGGGTGTGAATTCTTAAATTTCTATTTGGCTATTTCTCTTTTTCTAGCTTGTGGTTCTTCCCGTTAGTTGCCCAGTAGTTTATAAATCACCCAATGGGATCACTTGAATGTGGAAATGATAATGGTTAAAATGGTGAATTGGTTTTGGGAATGAATTGTGACTTGTTCATGAGTGCTCTTTTGATCTTTTATGAATGAATATTAATAAGGGTGTTTGTGCTTAGGTTGGATTTGGAGAACCTAGGTGGGGATGAGTGCCTATTACCTATACTTATAATTGTAGTTATTATGTTTCTTATTCCCACCCCACCCAAGTTGAGAACTTAGTGTCAAACACCCCCATTTCACGGGGGAGGGTGTTTTTCCTAACACTCATATGACTGGATGGTTATTAGCTCCTTTTATGCTCCCTTTCTCGAATAGCCCAAGAAGCTTAGGGTAGGCTGTAATAGCCTGAAGTCTATTATACCCAATGTTTCTTTGGGCATGGTAGTTGTGGTGTTTGGCCCAGGTGTGTGCTGGCACATTGTTCCCAAGAATATTTTGGATGAAGACCATGTGTCTTCGGGTGTGGAAATAGTTGTTATGTATTAGGTGTTTGCATGCAGGATGTGTGGATGTGGACCAAGTGTTTATGGGCAGGATGTGTGGTTGTGGCCCAGGTGTTTGTGGGTGGGATGTGTGGTTGTGGCCCAGGTGTGTGCGGGCTGGTGTGGTAGTGGGACTGCAGTAAGAATGGCGGTATTGGTACTATGCATAGTATGTCTTCAATAATCACTGGGAAAGTGGCACGGGGTACCCAAACATCGATGTGCTTTTACTATACATTACTTGACTTGCGTTATTTGGGGAGTGTGTCTTGGTGAGGCTTTGGTGGGTAGTTTACCTTGTTAGATGTTTTGGTTATTTCTTTTTCTCACAGGGAATTAGAATGCGTCTCCACTTGTGCACAAGAGCCTTTGGTTTTCCCCATTGAGTGTACTTATATGCTCACACTACGTATATAAATTGATTTCAGGTTTCCATGAGGATTTCGGGGATCAGGTGGGACCGTACAATCTCGGACCTTGGGGAAGTTGTTGTTGTCATTTTTATTTTTCATGGTACTTTATCTTTAATGTTCTTATGGCCTGTATCTTTTACTTTTGAACATGCATGTGGAAATGGTTTACTTTCTTCATTACCTTTAATTTTAGCTATGGTGTTTTTGGGGTTACTATCTTATCTCTTGATCCTATAAAAATAAAAAAAGGGAAATGCCTTCCATCTTGTGTGTGATTCGATACCCTTGGTGTTGGTCGCCACTCCAGGACATATTGAAGGCGGGTCTCGGGGGTCATTATCTCTTCTTCAACTTAAATAAGGAAGGGTCTGGCAATCTGATGTCTGTTCTCTCCTTTTTGGTGAAGGTGATTCGTGACAATTATAAATATTTTTTCTTTAATAATGATTTTTATTTTTTTGAGAAAATATTATAAAAAATATTTATAGATTTTAGAGAATTTATATTTTTATGTAAGAATCATTTTTTCAATCATTATATTAAATTTATATTATAGTGAAATTTTTATAATTTTTTTCAAATGTATGATTTTTCAGTGATTAGTGAAAAATAACGATTTTTATTAAAATATATATATATATAAATAGATGAAATATTTTTTAATGTAAAATAATATATAACAGTATTTTTAAACATTAATTACTATTTTTTAATTTAGAATATCAAACAATTTTTTAATAAAATTAGGATTATAATTGAATTTATTGAAAAAAGACTTAGAATTAAAATCCATTGCTCTCAAAACTAGGTTTTCATCACATTATTTTAGTCTAAAATTAAATTTTATTAAAAAAATTCAATATCATGAATTTGTAAAATTTATTCAAGATTTTACATAAGGATACCCAAATTTATTAAATGGGAAAAATTTATTTTTGATCAATATGAATAAAAACCATATGAATTTTAGTTACCGCACTAAATGGTATAATAGGTAATTAAGGAAAATAATATTTTGATAAGGAAAAGAAAATAACAAAACAATTTATATAATTTTATTTTATGAATAAATTTCCTCTATACACATCTAATATTTATCTACATGACATTTTTTCCATTTTTATGTGATTATGACCTTAATAATATTATTTTTAAATAAAAGAAAAAAAATGTCACCCACCTATTTTAATAACTATAATATTTTTTAAGCATGGATAAAATTATATATATTTACTAATAAATTTAATAAAGAAAGAAATATGTTTTTAAAAATGTCGTGGAAATTTATTTATACCCATTAGTGATAAAGAGATATATGAAATGGGTAAAATATAATGATGTGAAAATTATTAAATTATTTGAAAAAAATGAAATATGATACTATAAATATTAAAAATAATATAATTTTAATGTATTAATGTGACAAACGAAATTTGTTGAAACAAATGGAATGTTATGTATTTAATAAATTAATTTTATTAAATTTTATTTTTATACTAATGATAGTGATGTCAAAGTTGAAGAATAGTAATAAAATAGACATTATTCATTATTTTATGGAGATAAAATTTTATATAATCGTTTAAAATTCATAAAAATATAATCATATACCAAGTAAATTAAATATATTTTATGAAATCTATTATGTTCCATTTAAATCCATTTTTGAATTATGTTAACTATATTAAATCCATAATAGTATTAAATATTGATATCACTATACTTTTTAAAAGTGTTAATGAAGGCATAAACAATAATATATGGGAAAATTTGATCAAAACATTGTAAAAGAAATATTACAAGATTTTTTTATAATAGTTATCATATATTGTACACTTTTAAATTTTTTAATATTATGAAATCAAAAATAATATTTATTATGTTATTATTTTTAGAAATTTAAAATTTACCCCACCTCTCTCTTATAAAAGGGAACCTCTTGTTATTTCATCAATGTTCAAAACACATTTGGACAAGACAACAACTACCCAAATAAAAAACTAAAATCCATCCCCTTGTTATAGAAACCTCATTATGAGCATAATATTGATCTTAGATATATTAAGGCATGATATAAACCACCTTTTCCAAATAAGAGGTTTAGGTTTTACTGGAATGTTTTAGTTTTGATTATTATTACACCTCCATAAAATATTAATCAACAAAGATCAGATAATAAAAAATATAGTAACCATAAATTGATATTATTATGTTAATGTAATATCCTATACCCATATCATATTCTATCAAATTGGGAATGAAACCATTGTTCATGTGGACAGAGGACTACATCCTCAGAAACCAATGTAATCAATTTTCCATAACTACCACTCCCACAAGGATTATTATGATGAAATTTAATTTTATATAATATATTCATGAAATATTTATAATTATTAAATCATTATATATTATTTATCATTTTACATTTCCATTTATAGAATAATGATAACATCATTAATGAGTACATGTTGAATAGCACCTCTATGAAATTATGTGATTCATTTTTCATCACCATATCACATTAATGATATGATTTAGTATTTTTAATTAATTATTCCATTATTCATGATAATATTATCATTCATGATGACATTATAATACCAAACTTACAATATCCCAACATTTTCAAAGGAACAAAACACATTTACTTTTTTATAGAATATCAATATTTTGTTTTACATTGTCTTTGAACCATAGTGGTCGAGTCTCATATTTATAAAGAGATCTATTATTGTGGAAAGTTAAATAAAATTTCAGAAAATATATACTTTTCTGCTAATTTTGTCTAGATAGTATTTTTCTAAATGGGATTATAAAATTTTCTAATTATTTTAGAGGGCATCAGAAGTGGTTCAGGCTCTTATTTGTTACAGGGCTTATAGCTACCTATATGAAATTTACATGCAATTTAAATGCATTACATGATATGTATCTTCCTCGATAATGATTTTATGAATGGTATAGAGGTCGAGGACTAATTTAGTATGGGATGAGGACACACACGATGAATAAACATTGCATTATGTATAATGTTAAATAAATGTTAAATTCACCATAGGTGACCCAAATTTTGGTGTACTCAGAAAGAAATAATTACATTTGATTCAATACATTTACATGCTCTTTATTTTTAAGTATGGGAAGTTTTAAATAAATTATGGGTTTATGTTTTCATTCCTCTTTTTCTCAAATATCCTCTCTCAATCCTTATTCAATGTAAAGGCATTATTAGAGCATGTTCATTCATACAAGACAACCCATTTTGGCAATAAATATTTTGAGAATTTTTTTTAATATGTTTTATCTTACCATTTAAGGATCTATACTTATGGTCATGGAATAAATTGACTGAGGATGTTTTGATTTTTGATCATTATATTTTATGATCTAGGTGTCTTCTTTAAATCTTATGATCTATTATTATTCTTATAATTTCCAATTAAATGAATTATGATGAATTTCAGTTTAAGGTAGAATGTTTAAAACATATAATTATAGTCTATTTAATTGTTTATGAGTGTAAAATATTAATAATTTCACTTATGAAAATGAAAATTAATTAATTGAAAGATTAATGATGATATATCTTGTATGGTATTATTCATTAAATCACTTTGGATTCAATGGTGATGGGACCATTCTTCCAGCTACCTGTTTGGTTAGCATACCCTAGAATGCTAATGAATTGTGTAATGATCTAATGTGTTTTTATCCTCGAATGTGACATTAGGTGATTTTCCTTGGAATAATTCACTATCATAAATTGTTCAATTTATTATCGGAATGTCTATGTTTGATATGATATGATTTATTTCAAATATGAATGATAATGGATTATGACCAATAGATAAATGAAAATTATAATTGAAAGACAAATAGTAATTCTCATAATTGACCATTAATGCTTAAGAAGTGATATTTTTATATCTTTACCATTTTTAATTGTTTTTTTAATATTTCTGTAATGAAAATAGAGTGGGTTTGGCACATTTTTGTGCTCTAATTCATATATAGAGGGGTTTGGCTAGATACATAATATAAAATATAAAAAGTTATCTTTGACATGTTTCATATTGTAATTCTTATGTAGAGGGAAAATAAAACATATTAATAAGTTTATATATTGTGTTATTTATGGATGTTTAAATTCTTGTATAAAGTTTTATTTATGAATGATGAAATTCTTATAGTGAAGATAATTCATGGAAGTTGAAATGATTATATAGATGGTTGTGACTAGATGATGAAAATTTTATATTGAGGTCTTGGATGAGTAGAAAATAAACGTAAATAGAGGTATTTTCATAATTATTTGACTATTCCATGTATTTTTATTATGGATAGAATAATCATGCAACCTACTAATAGATATTAGGGAATTATGTCAATGTAGGATTACTATTTTATTTTGTTAATTTATTAAATTATTACACCAGATTATCAATTTATTCATGCACATATTATTTGTATGGTTTTATTTATAGAAGGTGGTGTAAACAAACAAAGATTCAGTCATGTCATATATAGGATTCCTTTTTCTACCTGGGTAGATTACATGTTTGCAGTTTTGAGAACATATAAGTAAGTATGTTCCAATTTGTTGATATCTTGATGGAATAGTGTCTTGAATTGGCATTGACATTGGGTTCAGGATGAGGGTGTTTTCTATTTATTTTTATTTAATATTACATTTATTTTTATTATTTCAATTTGGAAGTTAGATATATTCTAGGATGATATTGTGTGATTCATTATTATTAGTTTATTGGTTCACCCTTTTAGTTATGATTTTCTTGTTGTACTGATTCTGATATTTTCCTTTCTATGATAATTATTTACATTTTTATTTTCCAATATAGTTTAACATAGTACAAGGTGGTGTAGACATTCCACAATACACTTCACACCATGATTATAGTCAACAACGTCTAGCATATGGTTATTTTCACATGACGTCTGATACATAATTTTATTTTTCCATGTGAGGGAGTTTTCGGTCAGGGGTTATTGCAATATGGTATATTGGGTAGGTTCATGTTTTTATTTTTATTTCTTTACTATATAATCAATATAGAATATATAATATGATTTGTAGATGATTGATCATGATATTGTGCAGGGGAGTATATGACCTTTGTACATTGGAAAATCTATGTTCATATGGTTTGGAATTCTGTTAACTATGATCTATTATTATGTTTCATGTTTTTTCACAAAGGGTGATTCACATGTTGTGCAATGTTATTATTTCATATGTTTTATTGTCATTTCCTTGTAGGTAAGAATATTAGTATATATGAATCAGGATAAGAACATAGGGATATATCATGACTTTCCTTTTTTCATTATTGGGACATATTTATAACATGTTATTTATTTTTATACTTATATAATTAAATTATATACCTATTATATAAGAAAAATGAAAATATAGAATTGTTATGTCATGATTTTAATCAGTGTTTAGAGAAACCATAGACCAGTGATTCTCCTTAGTTATCAAATAATGAGCTTGACCTTATAGATTTCATTTCTTTTGAGGTGTATGTTTGTATTTTAGAGAAAACACCAATCACCATCATTGATTTGAGAATTAGGATAGTGGAAATCAACATGATAAAATGTAGATGAACTGGGGAATAATGTTGTTCAAGAGGATCATATGAACGTTTATCTTAGTGATAGCTTCTTAAGGGGAATGTGATTCAGGAAAAGGGAGACTGTTCATACTAAGTAATAAATGTATATTACAAAAATAGTGTTTCAGATGGAGTATTTATCTATATTATCTATAGAGAGAGAACCCCATGAATCTAGTTACTGGATCGATTCAGTCTAGATAATAATTAATATCCTCAGGAAACACTCATATTTGGGAGTGAATATAGATAAATATATTCTTTTTATCCCTTCAAAGTGTTGGTAGGTCATTATGGATAATGGTGTACAATAAGTGAATTTATACTAGAAATACATTTATGTGATGGTTTGAGACACTTATATCTTGAAAATGATGATGGATGATAAGTATCATGACTTCAGACATCTACAATATGGGGGAATTTCAATGATGGACTATAGTAGACATTCCAGGGTCCTGCAAAACTTTTTTCCATATTTATCTACCGAGGAGTTGTCATATGTGAGGTTTTTTCAAATAGGAAATTCTATCAGATATAGTCATAGGTGAACATATTTTTGATGAGTATATTTGTGGATGTTATAAATTAAGAACTCGTTATAGAAGGGAATCTAAGAGAGGCCCCAAGTAGTGTCCATGATGATTCAACATGAAGAACTAGTATCTTTCAATTTATGGGAAATATATGAAGTTATAATTGTTATATGGAAGTAAATAATGGGAAGAGAATTAAAGGATGTATATATCCATCTCATGACTAGTTATCACTTCAGTTTTATTAGTATGGATATTTGGGCCATATGAAGTCTTAGTGTCTATAGCCAGCACCGAATTATCATGGATGATGCCATCTTCAGATGTCTGGTATAAATTTCTCACAAAAAAGAAGAAGTGGTGTAATTTTATGTGTTCTAGATACATGTAAGTAATAAATAATCACTCAATATTCCGGCAGCTTGAGGTCCATAGGACATGCAGTTCAAGGGAAAAAATGTGACACCCAGTGAAGGAGTAGTAATATCAGGTAGAGAGAACTACAGAGGGGAGTCAAACTATAAGACAAGGTAGATGGGCTAAAAAACAACATACAATGAATACTATTTTAACTAGTGTGAATTTATGACCAATTACCACTCGAGGATTGATTCTTGTATCATTTACTCTTTATATAATTTTTTAAATATAGAATCCTGATATTATTTTTTTAAATTATCTTCTTACAAATGGATTGGTATTGGTTTTTCAAATCATGGATGGTTTCTAGTCTTCTTATACATGGTAGGAAGTATGATCAGAGGATATCAAATATTCGAACGAATATTCTCTAGAAATTTATGTTTAACATTTCATATGGTGAACTATTTTTTCTTAAAATGGAAGGATTTCATTTCATTCTTTGTATGTATTGTATAGTTATACAATAGTCTCATAACGACTATTATTGTAGTCCGGTTACTTTTCTATCCATATAAGGAGGAATCTATTATCACTTGGGTGAGTGGGGTATTCAACCTAGTCATGTATTATAAATTCAATATATATTTATTTTTTTCATGGATCAGATCAATGTCATTTATCATGATGATTGCAGAATATAGAAGGTTACTTTCCCACTAAAGGTATACTTAATTAGGTGTCTTATTCAAGGAGTTCTATGGATTACCATCTGATTTATTGATTGAGATCATGATTGAGTTAGTCTTAGGAGTGGATCTAGTTTATAGTCAAACTTATAAGATTTAATCAATGTGTTTTGGGAGTTGAAAATTCAATTAGATGATTTAAATGAAAAGGGTATCATATGTCATAGTATTTCTCAATGGGATTCTCAAATTATTTTTTGATATGAAGGATTATGTTTCATTTTTTATGTGTGGATTATCGGAAATTTAACTAGAAGATGGTCAAAAATTTGTATCCCCTTTTATGTATCAAAGATCTCATTGATATGTCGAGAAGTTATAATATCCTCTATAATAACAATTTCAGATCAAGATAATACTAGTTAATGGTGAGACTAATAGACATACCACAAATTATTTTCTGTGGAGGTATGGCTTGTATGAGTTCATTGTGATGATATTTGGATTGATGAATGCACTGGAGGTATTCAAGTCCTTAATGAATAATAACAATCATCGTTTTCTATATTATTGTATGGTTGTTGTTTTCAATGAAGTGTTAGTGTACTTCTTGTTATTGGTTGATCATTTCCATCATTTTAATATAATTTACAGTACATTTACAGATCATCAGCTTCAGTCCCTGATGATCGAATGTGGTTTCTGTATTGATAAATTGCACCTCATGGGTCTTGTTATCTCACAGAATGATTTTTTAGTAGACCAAGAAAAGGATGTAGTACATTTATAAATAGAGAAGCCAAATAATTTCACTAAAATTTATGTATTATATGTTCAGTATATTTTAATTATTGATTTAAAGAGGGATTATCTTGTCTGGAAGCATCGATGTATTGGTAATGATGAAGGGTTTGAAGATTGTTTTGATAGATTATTGCAAAGGTGAATTTTTGGAGATGTATATTTATCTTCCATACTAACATATCCTAAGATTACCCATGATATTAAAAGAATATACCTTGTATTATAACACATCAAAATTTAGATTTACAGTAGTACTTATGAAAGAGAGTCATTTTGTTACTTATAGATATAGAGAGCTGTGACTGCATGAGATGAATTCTCTTAATCATAACCTATTGTTCTATTTGGTGGTAAATGAACTATAATGTTTCATAAATTATCTTTTCATAGTATTTTTTTGGTATACCTGAACCAGAAGATCTTAAGGTATAATATATTTCAGTAGGAAATAATCATTTTTCATAGGAGGCTGGTCAAGTATCTACAATATTTCACCTTCAATATGGATTATACACCAGGTAAGGGAATGATTTTTTACTGATTCCATGAGCTAAAATATAAAAATATATGTAGTGTGGGAGTCTTATGGTCAGTAGTGGAGGACCTAACTCTTTCCAAACATGCATACAGATAATCTGGAGACTCAGGGATGAGTAGAACTCTACCTTCAACATCTGTTATACCAATTTTTTCAACAGATCATTATCAATATGATATCCAATATAAATGGCTTGGCTCTAAGATATAACCTATATGGTGTGGTGACACCACCCATATGGCCTCTTGTTAGTCAAAATTATCTTTTTTCTATTATTGACTATGGTCTCTTATGTGCTTGTGTAACAAACTGATTAGTGGGATTCATGCTTTTGTCTAGGAAGTTCATCCTGGTTTCACAAATATTTGTCATGATATTCAGATAATGTAATAGTGACCATGAATTAATGAGAATATTAGGGATTTTTTAGGTATGTTTCTACTCTTAGGTGGGTAATAGTGATAATTAGAGGCTTTATAGGCTTTTATAGAATCTACCCATTCCAAATTAGAAATGAGATGATTTTAATATGGATTTATTGTTATTATTAACAAGGATACTACTATTTTAGTGTATTATTGAAGCATTGTATGTAACATGTGGATTTTTCATATAATAACATCTTCCATGAATCTACCAAGATGAAACATAAAAAGTATTTGTGTGGATGTGAATTTCATGACCCTCTTTGTTGGTAGTAGGTAGTTTAGTTGGTGAGTGATGGACCCAATATCACGTAGGAGATTTCTGGGTATGTTAAATAGACCATGAGGTGGCTTGGGACCATGTAGAGAAGGTATAAATCATAGAATGACCATTAGAGATGGCCTATGGTGTTTTAGGTTGGTCATCATGTTATCCACTTTCTATTTCCTAGGATAGGAAAACATCATATCAAGAAACAAGAAAAGATATCACCTTGGTTGTTTGGGATGCTTTATAAAGTGGAAATAGTTAGTCCATTAGTGTACCAATTAACCCTTATACAACAAAATAGTATTATGCATGATGTGTTTCACATGTTGTTGTTTTGAGAAATCCTTCATACAATTATCTTTTGACAGACATTGATCATGTAAATCATTGTATAAATGAGTCCTTCGATGGGTATCTAATAAATATTTTAGAATTTAATGAAATATATTTATAGTTTTTGTATATACCCATTGTTTGAGTTAATTGGTTTGATGGAAGTATTCAAGTGGAGGCCTATGATAGGGATTCTGATATGAGTGCATAGTGGCTAGACATTATTATCTATTCCATACATTAAAACACAAATAATGTTGGGGATGATCGATTATAAGGTAGGGAAGTCATAAGATCCTTATTTTATCATGTAATGCCCTCTTTGATATGACCATATAACCTCTTAATGGATTTTACATTATATATTAACCATGGTGGTCAGGTTTTGTTTTTCGACAAAGAAATTTTGACTGGGAAAATGACCTAATATTAATAGATGTATATATGTTTAAATTAATATATTATAGGTATAAATGTGTTAAATGGTCTTATAAAGGATTACCTTGATTGTATAATGATTTGGAGGTGGTTGAAGATATTTTTTTGTAACACCCCGACCCCAGTTACCCAGAGTCGGTGCATTTTTACACAACATTGGCATGATATGAAGAATCATGTACCAAATGACTGATCAACTTAGTATTATTGGAAACAATATACATACAAAAGTTCAACATTTCAACATGAAAAGAAATAAAACACTAATTTATTCCATTAGAAACATACAAGCCTCCTAGATTATGCCTGAAATTTACTCATAATTAACTTCTTCATATCCTGGTAAAATGAAACAAAAGAAATGGGTGAGCTCAAATTCTCAGTAAGATTAGGAAATACAGTGGATGATAACATAAAAATTAGGCCTGATGAATAATTGAAAACTTGTTCCTTTACAAATAAAAACTATATACAATTTATGAAATAAATATGAACATAGTAAATAATTCCATAATAAAACATAGTCATGGGTATTCTACTAGCATAATAACCACATGAACCATCAATATTATTTTCATAAAGATGGAATGTATAATGCGGGATATTCAAAAACATTTTGTCAAGGCCTGGACCAAGATGTCTAAAAATGAATAAGACCTGAACCAAAACCATATTTGAAATTGGGAAAGGCCTTGGCCAATTCCATGTCTAATTGTCCCATGAGACCTATCGATGCACTGAGGAGCTTTAGCGGGCTCCTTCTATCACTTACTAAGTCTAATACATTCCTCATATGAAAAGGTTAAAACAAAACAAATAAATTCTTATCAAAAATAGAATAAGAAATTTCATTACATTAACCATAAATAATGAATGGTATAAAAATAACACATCCACATTCAATCATATCACAAAACCTTAAATACAATATGGAAGATTTTCATCACGATACATCAAATTCAAACAAGTGTAAAATTTATCAATTTATTTTGACATAGATGAAATCATAACTATTTAAGATAAATATCTCCTTCTATTTTGAAATCATTTCAAATTCATATAATTATAGAAGGAATAATTTATTTTGAAAATATTTTTATGAGATTGTATGGGAAGCTACAAAGGTGATATAATGGTGGAAAATAACTTCACCCAACGTATAAGTTAAAAAAAACATTCTTACCTTAATTTGTTGAAAAGGTCATAAAGTGCCTTGTTTGGAAAATGACGGAAACATTCCTTTAGTACCATTTAATAAAAAGTAAAACAAGGATATAAACTATTTTAACCCATATTCTGTTAAATTGTAATGAAATGTTTTGAAATAAATTTTTAAGAAACATGGATGTGATGATAAAGAGGTCCTAGTAGATTCTTACGTAAAAACAACCTCGAATAATAAAGAGATTGTGAAATTAACCCTTAACTTGTAATTTTCCTTGGTCAAGGGTATGTTAACCTCCTGTATAATATTTAAATCATTGTAATTAAATTATACAAGAAATACATACATAAATATAAAATCATATATGATCTTCTAATATCGGTTTGTTAATAATATTTTTTGTAGTATCATTGTTTTGGGTGTTAATTGATTCATTGTAATTTATATGTTTGGTTACGTAAGTCATGATTGTTATGGATAGAATGTATCTGATTAATATCTAGAAAGGTACTATGTTATTAATTATTAATTTTAATAATCAAATGAAAATTATTCTCAAATGGTTATGATGGAGAATGAATCTCATCCCGTTCGTGGAGACGGTATTCTGTACGTACTCACAAACGCTGCATCCATTTTTTAAGGAAAGAAAACAAAATGATACATATGTATATTATTTTTTAGTATAATATAATATTATATATATGGTATGTATATTCATTAACACCATCTTTTATATGTTCCATGTATGGTATGAATGAGTTATATCACTTTTAGGGGGCGGTAGTCTGCACTTCCTCAAATGAAATTATTGTATATATATAACATGGAAAGAATAAGGGTATGAAATAAAATACAATTAAAAAGGATTATATATAAAATAAATTTCATAAATATCATATATATAATTACAGTTCCATCCTAATGGCCAACATAAGAGGTGGAAGTAGAAGATTGAACAATCGTCGCTTCGTGATGTAGTATTTCGTCGTCCACAAAAACATTATGTTCTATACCTGTTAGATGGAGGTGTGTGTAAGTGTAGTTAAAATACATATCACAAAAACAACCTTGTATATTGAGTATACTGGTGATGTTATAAAAGAAAGTAATAAATAGAGTTTAGTAAGGTGGAGAAGTAAAATAAAAAAAGAATTTAAGAGGAGATGCCACCTTTTAATCGGATAACTCCTTTTGGTTTGAACCAAAAGGCTTACTTGAAGTGACTTATGCCAAATTGAAGGATTCTAAGAGAAAGAGTGGGATTTATGCAGCTTAATTGGGTAGAGGATGGACGAGCCAGGTGGGTTGTGAGGTGTGAGAAATGGGTTAGAGGTGAGGGCTTTTAATAGGGGGAGGGGCTCTTTAGGAATGTTTGAAAATATTATCTTATTATATAATGATTTTTGGTTTCCAAAGGTAAAAACTCGTTAATGTATAATATAGTATGACTCATGTTTGAATGAAATTCATCCAATAAAAATTGGATAGGTTTTGGATTTTTTTTAAATTTTTATAATCTCATCTATTTAAATCATTATTTAATGAGGAAAACACTGCATCATTATTGTATCATAAATAATTTTATTTTATTTATTTATAAAAATTATAAAAAAATTACCATTTTGTATGAAATATATATAGATTTCAAAGTAATATTTATAGTCTAAAATATAACTTAAATAACCCAATGTAAAAAATGTTTTATTAAAAGATATATGTTTATGTCATTTTTTTCTTTACATTAAATTAATTAATATAAAGTGTCATTATCACAATCATGTGGATCCATGGGGTCACAAAATCGACCCAAGGATGACCATGGTTAGATATGTATCATCCTATATGAATAGGACACTTGTTAGGGTAATTTAATATTATTATAATATTAATTTTTACCCTTAATTAATGGAATTACCCATTTAACCATGGTAAATAAAATATTTAATGAAAAAAATATTCATAATGTCTAAAAAAATGTTACCTATTTACAAAATTTGGATCTTTTGATTCTAAATATGGAATCAATTTTAAAAAATTCAAAACAAAGAAGTGGAAGAAATTAATTTAAAATTAATTCCTATTGTCAAAACAAAAAGTGTGTTTTTAAAAATAATAAATGTCAAAATATTGACACTTTTTTATGTTCAGTTTAAACGTGAAATTACATCCCATGACATAAAATATATTAAATCATAAAAAAATAATCCAATGAGACTTAAAAACATTCAAATTTATAATTTAACACTCTAAATTATTTCTATTTAAAAATTTGTTTTTAATTAAAATTTTCTATTTTTTACTATTCAAAAAATATTGAATGTTTTTAGAAATGTACCAAAAATTTACCCTAAGGCAATTTTGATATTATGAATCCCAAAATGAAGTCTATCTTGATGAATAAAATTTTAAAAAGTGTGTATTACTATTCATAACCACTAGTTTGGTTGGTCAAGGTGTGTTAGAATATCGAAGTTGCGTACAATACACACTATTGCATTATTCAGTGGGAAACGTATCGAGGAAGCACGACATGTTACATTCTTCTCTCCTTCAAATTATTTCATTTTTGAAATTTCTAGAATACTTATACATAAAAAGATTCCCGTTTTTCTTCATTATAAGTTCCCTGAGTTCCCATGTTGCCTATTCCATCTAATGATTTATCCAAGAAACATTTGGTAGATGAGCCATCAGGTTTCTCGACACTTGTTCCCTACTATCAGGAATCATGACAGGCTCTTCGCAATAAGATATTCCAGGTTTCAGTCTATTTCTCTGTAGGTGAGTACATGCGTTGGTTTAGACATGTATTTTCTCAACAGTGATATGTGAAACACATCATGAAATTTTGGAGAGACTTGGCAGATTTCCAAACGGTAAGCTCATTCCCCAATTCATTCTAGAATTTCAAAAGTTCCAATGTACCTAGGACTCAATTTACCCTTCTTGTTGAAATTTATTACACCCTTTCATGGAAATAACTTCCATAAAATATGATCACCTTATTGAAATTACAAATCCTTCCTCCGCTTATCGGCATAGATCTTTTTCCTACTTTGAGCATCTTTGATATGGGTTTGGATAATCATCAAATTTTCCATTGTTTCCTCAAAAATCTCTAGGCCTATGAGTTTTCAATCACCAACAACATCCCAAAAAGCTGATGCGTGACATCTGTTTCATTATAACGCTTCCTATGGTTCCATCTAAATACTTGAATGGAAGCTATTATTATAGGAAAATTCAACTTGAGGAAAATCATGATCCCATATAACTTGAAAGTCAAGTGAGAAAAATATCAACATGTCTTCTAAAGTTTGAATTGTACATTTTTATTGTCCATCAGTTTTAGGGTGGTAAGTAGAGCTCAAATGAAGTTCAGTATCTAAGGGGTTCTGAATAATTTTCTCGAAAATTGATGTAAAATGGGGATCACGATCGAAAAAAATCAGTAGGGTTACACCATGAAGTCCAAAAACTTCCTTAACATATAGTCTTGATAAATGATCAAGTGGAAAATCTTCTCTTATAGCAGGAAAATGTGAGAACTTGGTAAGACGATCAACAATGACCCATATTTCGTCATTCCTTCTAGGAGTCTTTAGTTGCCCCATGTCAAAGTCAATTGTAATATCATCCCATTTCCACTTGGGTATGGGAAGAGGTTGCGTGACTCCTTAAGGATGTTGCCTTCCAGCTTTCAATTGTTGACAAACCATACATCTTGACACATATTCAACAATCTCCCTCTTCATGTTGTCTCACCAAAAATGTTCCTTCAAATCTCAATACATTTTAGTGTTGTGAATGTGTATAGGGAAATTTGAGCTATGAGAATCATCAATCAACTCCCTTTTCAGATTTGGTATGTTAGGAACGCAAAGACTCTTCTCAAATTTCAAAATCTCATCTTCATATACGAAGTCAATCAATGTCCCATCGTTCACAACATTAATTTTCTTTTGAAACACCTCATCATCATCATGAGAACTTTTTTTCCTTTACAATAAATATGGTTTAACAACCATTTGAAATGTATTGATGTTTCACAATCCATGATTATTCCCATATCCATTTTTACTTGATCCATGAACACAGGATCCCTTTCAACTGTCATTTTATTCAAAACACCATGATCATATCTGCTCAAATCATCTTCCATCTTATTTTCCTTCCCAGGGTGGTAGTGTATAGTGAAATCATAATCCTTGAGTAGTTTGATCCATCTCCTTTTCCTCATGATGAGTTAATTCTATAACAAAATATACTTCAAACTCTTTTGATCGGTATATATCTCACATTTTTCACTATAGAGGTAGTGTCTTCATATCTTTAAAGTAATGATTACAGCTTCAAACTCAATATCACGAGTATGATAGTTTGGATCATGAATTTTTAGCTACTATGATGCATAGGAAATAACTATATCATTCTATATAAGGACACAACCATGTCCTTTCTTTAAAGCATCACTATAAATAACAAACCCATCATTCCCCGATCGTATAGTCAAGATAGGATCATTGACTAATCTTCTCTTTATCACTTCAAAACATTCTTTAATATATTTTTTCCAAACACATTTAACCCTTTTATGTGAGAGCATGGATAATGGGGTAGCCAATCAGGAAATATTCTGGTTAAACCCCCAATAATATCCTACTATACCAATAAAATTGCGTCCTGGAATTATACTCGTCGATGTTGGACATTATTGTATTTATTTTGTCTTTGAATGATCAAAAGATATTCAATCCTTAGAGAAAATATGGCCAAGAAAAGAAATCTCCTAATGCCAGAATTCACACTTGCTGAACTTCCCATATAATTCATTTCTTCGGAGGGTTTTTAGAATAGTTCACAAGTGATTTTCATGATCATCATAGTTTTTTAGTAAACCAATATATCATTTATAGAAACCACAAAATATTCATCATGATATTTCTTGAAATCTATATTCATTAGATCCATGAAGACAGAGGGTACATTAGTAAGCCCAAGAGGAATTACTGTAAGCCCAAGAGGAATTACTGTAAACTCATAATTCCCTTACCTAGATCGAAATGTTGTTTTCAGAATGTCTTCCTTCCTCATGCACAACTGATGGTATCCAAATCTAAGGTCAATCTTTGAAAAACATTGAGCTCCATGATGTTTATTGAATAAATCATCATGGAAAGCTAAAGGATACTTGTTATTTATTGTTATATCATTGATCTCCCTATAGTCAATGCACAACCTCATCGATCCATAATTATTCTTAACAAAAAGGATAGGGGATTCCCATGGAGAAACACTTGGGTGAATAAATCCCTTTTTACATAATTCCTCTAGTTGTTTATTTAGTTCCAATAATTCCACATTGGTCATTCTATAAGGGTCATCGATATGGGCCCTGAAACATGAATTAAGTCAATGGAAAACTCAATTTCTTGTTTTGGAGGATGTCTATGTGAATCCTCTAAAAAACATCAACATATTCCAGAACAACAAGTACATAATCTAATTGAACATTCCTTTCTTCGCAAATAGTTATTTAATTTTATTCCTCCATAATAATTGAATTTAGTAGAGCTAATGTGGGTGGATCTTGATAAGAATTATATGGTGTCGTTTCTTCTCTAAAGATAAGGTATTCCTTATCATCATAAAAAATTGTATCATGATTCTTCTTACAATAAATATTCACATCATGGTCCGAAAGCTAAACCATACAGGGGATTATATCGAATTAAATAATGGGTTTGACAATGAGATCAGTGGATAAAGAACATTTATATTCCCATAATGGGATCTTATTCAATAAACATTGTTTTAATTATTTTTCCCTTAAGAGTTTTGACTGAAAAATTCCAAGTTTAATCAAATTGGAAATATCTAATTTTCATAGCTAACTGGGATGATATGAAACAATGATATGATCCAGAATCAAATAAATCATTTTATAGACTTCTAGGAAACCATTAAATTACCTGCCACAACATCATTCAGAGCTTCAACCACAACAGTAGTGATCGTGGAAGCTTGGTCTTTCTCTCTTGAACTTTTCCATGGTAAGTTTCCTTGGTTCTTGGGACATTTGTTTGAATAATCTCCCATCTCATTGCAATTGTATCATTTAACATGGGATGATTTTTTCTTCCCCTTATAATCACCAGCAAGATAGTATTTTTGTCCACATTTGTATCATGATTCTTTTTCTTTTAGGCAGACACTAGGGTGCTTCCTTCCATAATTATCACTGGGTGGAAATTCAACTCTTCCCTTCATTCCCATTTCTTTATTTCCTTTCCCAGTGTGTTCAGCAGATCTCTAATTTTCTTTCTATACTTTAATGATGTAAGTCATAGAGAATTCCTTTTTGGTCTTTATAGAACACGAGACAATATCTTTGTATGGTGAGAAGTATTGCGAGACTGATGCTTGACAGAGAAATGGTTTTAACCCATCCATGAAATGATCAATCTTACAACTTGGGTTACCTATATAATCTGATGAATTCCTTTCTAACCTTGTAATGTTAGCTTCATACTTTGCAGCATTCACATCCTCCTTTTGCATCAGACTCAGAAATTTCTTTTCCATATCTGCTAGATGGTCATGTGGAAATTAATTTCATACTAAAATCTATTTAAACTCCCTTCATTCAATACAAGATACTTCTTCATCCTCCTTTGTGTTTGTAATTAATGACCACCATTGATCTTTATCTCCAATGAGGTGATAAACCTTCATGAAAACTTTTTCCCTTTCGCTAATCCCAAAAGCATGAAATATCTTCTCTAATGAACTTTTCCATTTCTCAACTACAAATAGATTTGTATATAGATTGAATGTTGGTGCTTGTAGCCTCATGAAGTAATCAAACATTGATCCTCCACATTGTGGATCTGAGTGCTCCATACGGGTAAGGTTGTTATTCATAACCATAGTGAGTTGTCCTAGTATGGTGATAAGCCGATTAGTACCAGTTGAATCATCAGATCCACTATAATTATCTTGAGTAGGAGGGTAACCTCTACATGGATTAGGTTTATTGATACGGTTTCCATTCTTTAAAATAGGATCCACTTCTAAAAAATGGAATACACTACATTAGTTTATGAATCAGAATTCATAATTCCAAACATGTAAAACACTAAACATAAATTGAACAATTTATGGATATAATCCATAATCATAAAAATGTTTTCTTTAAAGAGTTATATACTCATAATTCCTTCATAATGGTTTGTAAAAAAATGTGGATTATCCTAAGCATATCTCTAGGGTGTTTCATAACCAAGAGTGAAGCAAGGCCCATTGTCATGTACCAGTATATCCTGGGTCAATCCCACAACACCTTGTTAAAGTTTTCACTCCTAGGAAAATTTTTTCCATAGCCACCTCTACCAGCACGTATCCAGCCAGGGATTTATTACATGGAGAAATCTAAAATCCTCTACATTACCAAAATTCTCGAGAAGTATTTCTTTACTAATATTCAAAGTCTTTCTTAGGGTAGTGTTCTCTTATCAGAGTTTTTCTAAATCTAATTTCCAAGGATATTACTAAAATTCTTCTGATACCAACACTAACAACCTGACCCCAGTTTCACAGAGTCAGTGATTTTGTACATAAAATTGGCATGATACAAAGAATACGGTCTTGATGGACCGATCGGTTTAATATTATTGGAAATAAGATATATAAATAAGTTCAACATTACAACTAGAAAAAAAAATTCATTACTAATTTATTCCATTAGAAATGTAAATTCCTCTTAGATTATTCCTGAATGTCACTCATAACTAACTTCTTCATATCCTGGGAAAATGAAACAGAATAAATGGGTGAGCTGAAATGCTCAGTAATATTAGGAAATACAGTGGAATATTACATAATCATTAGGAATTGTGAATAATTAAAAACCCATGCCTTCATAAATACTAAACATGTCCACTTTATGGAGGGAATATGATCTAAGTAAAAAATACCATAATAAAAACATGGTCATTGGTATTCTACTAGTCAAATAACCACATGAACCAAAATATTATTTTCATAATGAGGGAATGTATAATGTGGGGCATTCTAAATCATTTAGTCAAGGCCTCAGCCAAGACGTCTAAAAATGGTTAAGGCCTTATCCAAAACCATAAATTATATTGGGAAAGGATTCATCCAATTCAACATCTAATTCTCTCATGATACCTACCGATGCACCGAGGAGCTATACCAATCTCCACCTGTTACTTACTAAGTCCAGAACATTCCTCATATGAAAATATTGAAACCTAACATAAACATTCGTATTAAAACTAGCATACGAAATGTCAATACATTAATAATGAACCAAGAATTGTATAAAAATAATACATCCATAGTTAAAAATATCATAAAACCTTAAATAAAATAATGATGATTTTTATAATAATAAATCAACTTCAAACAAGTGTAAAATTTATCATAGGATGTTGAAAAAGTTGAAATAAAAACTATTTGAGATAAATATATCTTTCTATTTTGAAATCATTTAAAATTAAAATAATTATAAAAGAAAACATTTATTTTGAAAATATTCTTATAATATTGTAAAGGAATCTTCAAAGGTGATATAACAAATGAGAATAACTGCACCCACCGTATATGTTAAAAAACATTCTTACTTTAATTTGTTGAAAATGACATAAAGTACCTTCTTTGGAAAAGGACCGAAAGATTATTTTCACACCATTTTATAAAAAATAGAACAAGGGTACAAATTAAATTAACCCATAGTATATTAAATAGTTAAAAAAGTTTTGAAATATATTTTTTGGAATCATGGATGTGAATGATAAGAGTTCCCAATAGAAACTTACGTAAAAACAACCTCGGATATTAAAGAGATTGTGAAATTAACCCTTACCTTGTACTTTTCCTTGGTCAAGGGTACATTAACATACTTTATAAAAGTTAAATCAATGTTATTAAATTATAAAATAAATACATACATAATCATGAAATCATATACGATCTTATAATGTTGCTTGGTTAGTAATATTTTAGTAGTATCATTGTTTCGGGTGTTAATTGTTTCATTTTCATTTATATGTTTTGTTACATAAGTCATGATTGTTATGGATTGGATGTACTTGATTAATATCTATAAAGATATTTTTTCATTAAATATAATATTAATAATCAAATGAAAATTATACTTTAAGGGATACGATGCATAATGAATCTCATCGCATTCATGGAGACGATAATCCGTACATACGCAGGAACGCTGAATCCATTTTTTTGGAGGAAATAAAACAAAATGATACATAGTTATATTATTATTCCAGAAAAATATAATTTTTTATATATGTTACATAAATTCAATAACACCATCTTTTATATGTTCTATGTACGGTATGAATGAGTTATATCACTTTTAGGGGGCAGTAGTCCGCACTTCCTCAAATGAAATTATCGTATATATACAAAATGAAAAAAATATTTTTATGATACAAAAGAGAATTAAAAAAGATTATATATAAAATTAATATCATAAATATCATATATAATTACAGTTCCATCTTAATTTCCGCCATAAGAGGTGGTATTATAAGATTGAACAATCATTGTTTCGTGAGGCCGTTGTCCACCGTCTACAGAAACATTATGTTCTATACCCATTATATGGAGGTGTGTGGAAGTGTAGTTTAAATAATTCTCATAACAACAACATAGTATATTTAGGATACTTATTTTTTTATAAAATAAAAGAATAAAGATTATTTAGGGGCTTTGAGATGTAAAATAAAAGGAAAGAACTTAAGATGAGATGTTACCTTTAAATCGGGTAACTCCCTTTGATTAGAACAAAAAGGATTCCTTAATGTGACTTATTCCTAAGTTAAGGTGTCTTAGAGGAATATAGGGATGTAGGAAGATTAATTAGGCAGAGTTTGGATGAGCCAAGAGGCTATTGAGGTGTGAGAAATGGGTTATAGTTGAAGGCTTTTTATAAGGGGGAGGAGGGGCACTTTAGGAATGTTTGAAAATATTATTTTATTATATAATTTTTTTTGGTTTCTATAGGTCCAAAACTCATTAAATCTGAAGATAATATGACTCATGTTTGAAATAAAATCAACCAAAAAGAATTGGACCGGTATTGTATATTGTATTAATTTTTATATTCTTGTTCATTTAAATCATTCTTTAATGAGGTAAACACTACTTTAATATTGTATCACAAATAATTTTCATATTTGATGTCTAAAAATTAGAAAAAAAAATCCCATGATATAGGAAATCCATCCATATTTAAAATGAATATTTATAGTCTAAAAAAGAACTTACACAACCCCTTGTAAAAATTAGTCTACTAAAAGATATATGTTTGTGTCATTTTTTCCATTAATTTAAATTAATTAATATATTGTGTTATTACCACAATCAAGTGGCTCCATGTGGTCCCAAAATCGACCCAAGGCTGAACAGGGTTGGATATGTATCAACCAATGGGAATTAGACACATGTTGGGGTAATTAAATATTATTATAACATTATTTTTTACCCTTATTTACCGAGTTTACCCCTTTAAACACGGTAAATAAAATATTCACTGAAGTAAATATTCATATTGTATAAAAATATAATATACCTATTTAAAAAATCTGGAAATATTGATTAAAAATATTGAATCCACTTTTCTAAATTCAAAACATAGAACTATTAGAAAATAATTTAAAAATAATTCTCGTTGTCAAAACAAAAAGCATGTGTTTAAGATATACTAACAATGAAAAGATTGACACTTGTTTATGTCCAGTATAAATGTGAAATTACATATAATGACCACAATTATATTAAATGATAAAAATATAATCTAATTATACTTAAAAACCATTCCAATGTATAATTTACTATATAAATTATTTCTATTGAAAAAAAGTTGATTTTAATTAAAATTTACTATTTTTCACTATTCATCAAAAATTGAATGTTTTCAAAAAAGTACCAAAAATTCACCTTAAGCCAATTATGATATCCCAAATCCAAAAATAAAGACCATTTTTAAGAATAGAATTTATAAAATTTAAAAAAGTGGGTATTACTATTCATAATGGCCAGTTTGATTGGTCGTGGTGTGTTATAACCTTAAAGTTGTGTAAAATGCATGAAATTGCATTATTCAAAAGGAAACGTACCATGGAAGCTTGGGGTGTTACATTTTTGGGTAGAGAGGATTAATGAATCTGAGAATACATTTCCAGACTATGTAATTGCATTATATGAAATCTAATTTCCACCAAGAAGAGATTGTGGAAGGGATAAATGTCATGAACTGGTTAATCAAGCTAACCGGTTACACACATTTGATGAACATTACACTACTTATAATGTTTTATTAGGTTTAATTCTAGCTGAGGAAATAAAAATTCCAGAAACTAATAATGAAAAATTAAATTCTTTATTTTAAATTTACACATCATACATCCCCTAGGGTAGCTGGGTATAATTAAATGACGCAATTAGGTTTTCACCCTCCTTATGTTCACCCATTATCTCTTAATCCTAATGTTATTTCCACAAGATTTTTGATGGCCTTCATCTACTCCAAATATTACGTTTGATATATTAGTATATAGAGAGGCATTATCAAAAGTTTTCTTCCACTCTTACAATGTTATCTGATTTGGGAATTTGAGTTTATTGGTCTTATTTAGTTTGGGGGTCGATGTTTATCGTGTTTGATTTAGGATTATTCTTGTATGAATTTATGCATTCCAACTTGTGGACTTTACCTATTGGATGAATTTAATGGATTGAAATTTAAAGATAGGTGGTCTAAAACCTTTCTTTATGGTTTATTAAATATCATTTGTATGTATAGGATTGAAATATACACCTATAAAAAGTATATATTAATTAATTAAATGAGAAATACTGATAACTAGTATATGGGATTAGTTGTTGGAACCATTTGGATTCATAAGTGATGCATCTAGGATTGTGGAATTCCATTGGGTGAGCCGACCCTAGAATAATAATGAATTGGTTAATTATTTAATGTTTGATTTTCATTCCATGGGACCTCAGTTGATTTTCATGGGATAGATTTCCTTATAAAATGAAACAATTGATTATTTCAATGGATATTATTAATTTGATATTACTTAGTACAAACATTCATGCTAATGGTTTTATACCCACATGATAATATGATTGTCTAATTAAAAGATAAATGTTAATTTGAAGAATTGGAAATTGATGCTTATCATAAGATACTGTAATATCCTTGTTATAAATTATTCTTTTATATAAGTTGTAATTCTTATATAGTGGGATTTTCATAGTTTTTGGTTGTAATGACTGTATAGAAGGCCTGAATTAGTTTCATGTTGTAAATATTATATAGTGTCCTTGACCCAAATTCTTGCTCTAATGCTTATATATAGGGATATGTCTAGATGCTGAAATGAATATACAGTAGTATATTCCCAAATTCAATGATTAATATCTAAAGGGTTATTCGTGGTTTTTGAAATAATTTACTGAGGGATAATCCCATATATTGATATTCTTATATTGAGGGATACACTCGAATAGAGAAATTCATATATAAAAGTATTGTTTTGGACAATTAAATGAATATGAAGAAGTAATTTTCGTATTATTTGGTTAATACATGGTTTTTGGTTATGGTTGGAATGGTTTTCCAACTTGCTCAATGATATTCAAGCATCTTTCTAAAGTATTATTATTGTTAAATTTTACTAATTGTATAAATTGATACACATTTTTATCATTTTATATTATGAAATTATTATTTGATAGTTTTGTTTATACATGGTGTTTTAGAAGTATATTTTTTTACTAAAACCATATTTTTTCTACTGTTTAGTACCTGAGAATATTTCATGGATATATATTTGGTGAAGGGAAATGGAACATGTCTCTATTAGTTTCATACTTAATGGTTTGAAATTTTGAGTTTGGGTCAATATAGGTTTCAAGATCATGGTATTTTGTGTTTATTTGGGTCAGCTAGTTCTTTTATATGTTTTATTTTCATTGTAATATTAGTTGCATTACTATCTTTAATTACATGATTTGTTATTATTGGATTATTGATTCTTCCAATTACTTACCAGTTGTATATTTTACTACGTTATCTATTTTAATTGTTATGGTAATTATTTATATTGTATTTTTTATTTTATTTTAAATCTATACCTTGGGGTGTAGTCTCCCACCACTATCCATCACTCCCAAACTACTTGTCTTCATCCTCTAGTATATGGGGAGGCACACATGAGGCCCCATAACAAACTATAATTCTATATGTGATAGGGTTATTTGTTAGGGTATGTTCTACACCTTCATTATATAATGATCATTGACAAATGGAAACATTACTAATGCATACGTAAAACAAACAATCTCTACAATGGTATTGTATACTATTTTTCATAACAATAATTAATGATTAGTTCTTAAATTATTATAGATGTAATTTTTTTAATATTTCATGATAATTAATCACTTGATGATTTGATATTTAACTATTTAACTATTGTCATCCTACTGAACTAATTATGGTCTTTGGAACTGAATGTCATCATAACATTCAATACAAACATAAATGAATAGGTAATTATTATAAAATAATCATAATTCAATCAAAAGGAATAATTATCATGAAATATATTCTAAACACATTAAATAATAAGTATAAATTTATTATTATGGATGATAATGAATATATGTGATGATATGGACTCAATGTAAGGGGATTTTTTAGAAATCATCATTCAATGCTACCCATAATACAGTATTTCTTCCAAGTCTATATTTGTTTAAATTTTTTAGATGTTATTATACGGATATAAAAGAATAATAAACGTCATTTTATGTATCTTTTTACATTGATAATTGTTTATAAAAAATAATCTCTATTCATAATTTTTTTTATTTTAATCAGAAAACAGTAATTATTATAATTTAATGTAAACGGTAACAATGATCATTCCCACTATAGAAACTATCATTTTATTTTTTTAAATTGCATCACAATATTTAATTTAAAATATGTATAAAAATCATCATTAACTACATTATAGTAATTTTTTAATTTTTTTAAATTGTTATTATATTTCAATATGTCGAAATTTTTTTATTATTTATACCATAAATATTTTCATGAGTGTAATGTTGGAAATTGATGTCTTCTAAGTGATGCGATCATTTTATGGTTCTTGGTAATTGATTTAACTATGTGTTCATTCATTATAAACAATTTACAGGTGACAAAAGTACTAAATAATGTTGTTTGGTTTTGTGATAAACCATGGGCATGTGGGTCCTTAATTTCCCTCTAATGAATTGGGTATAAAAGTTTACTATACGGTAATTCCATTCATTAGATTGATTGTAAGTGTGATATTGGGATAATGTCACATGTAACCTAAATATTCAAAATATTGTTTCTGTGGGATTTTATAATAATATAATGATATCACAATGTTTTATAATATTCACATGTTCCATGGAATATATATGATATTTCTATGACTGAAAATTTTATCATAATTAAATTTTTATATTGAGTTTTAAAATAATTCAATGAAACATTTTTTAGTTTTTTTGATTAATAAAATACTTATTTTAAGATCATTGGTTATTTTTAAAAATAATATTTTTAATAAGTATTCATGGACTGAGGGTTTTTTACATTCATTTTATAACCCATGTGATATATTTGCACTAATCCAAAATTTTAACTATTTTTCAAAACCATTTAATATGGATAAGGAAAAAAGAAGATGTTAAGAATCTATTCATGGTCACATGAGAATAAAACATGCATTATATTAAAAAATTTATATTCTTGTAATATTGGATAGAGATTAGAAGTGTCCACTTTGTAAATTAGGGTTTTGTGATGTTTTAGTTATCTACTAATTATAAAAAAACTCTAATACTTGTAAGTCATAAAACGTAATATTTTTATTTCATGAAAAAAATAAATATTATGTAATGTGTTAGGTTTTATCAGTAATTATGTTATTGGAGTTTAGTTTATGTAACTTCATTGGTTATCATGTTCATTGATCATGTGTTAAAAATCATTTATAACCAAAATGGATAGTATTTTAGGTATAATTATTGATATTTTGGATTAATTAGAAGAGAACATGATATCATGGTAACATGTATCCTTGTTTATATTGTCATGTTAAGAAATATTATTATGATTTTATTTATATATTCATAGTAACCTTTTAGGTTTTAGTAAATTGATAGATCCGTTAAGAACAAATGTAACAAGATATTCGATAAACAATTAAATTTTTTTGTAGACATCAAACAAAATTAAATGGGAGAATTATTGGTGTGTCTCGAGGTTATTATTCACTTTCTATAATGAGTTGTGATTGAAAAAATTAACCTAGGTATATTTCGCAATACAAAAAAAAGTAAGAGAGAAATGATTGTATGTGGATGTTCGAGCGATAAATGTCATAAAATTAATAATTTTCATTGACCTTTCTGTCAATAATGTGTGAATAGTCACTTATGAAAATTTAATAAAAATGCTGGAAGTTGTTTTTATTTGGTAGGGGGAATAAGTCATTAATATACATAAGAAGAATAAATAATTAATTTAATTCAATTAAGATTAATATAATTCTTCCCCATTCCATAATTTAATGTTATAAAAATAGGGAGTACTGGAATTATGAAAAAAGATATACTATAGGGGAACAACAATAACATGATTGAAAATAATAAATGTCTATATATGTCTAATTATATTATATTTTATGACATGATAACTATAAGCTATATTTTTATGTTATGTATTATATCATAGATTATTTTTTGATATTGTTGAATCACAAGAATTTATTTATATTTATTTATAGGGAGGAAGTATTTAGTAATATGAGAGATAATAATTCCGAATGGATTGTGAATAAAGTTGAACTATTAAGGATTCGACATATAGGGATTCATGACTATTGATATAGTGGTAGATTTAATGTTTATAATATGTTCATGGGGATATACACATCTATTTGAGGTTTTATGTGATGGGATTACATTAAATATATTTGTTGATGTTCAGTAGACGATTCTCATATGTGTGACACCTATGTTTGACATGTGATAATGTAATTTAATGAAGAATTCACTTTTCATGGATGTAATTTTAATGATATAGATTACATTTATGTGTATATGATCTATGATGATAAATTTATTATTGATGTAGTAATTAATAAAATATTAAATTTTATTTTAATTATATTGAAATAGTTTTTATAAAATTAAATTTGTAGTCTGGATGACATCCAGTCACATTCGACAAGGTCGTGTGGTTGAACCCTAAACTGAGGGAAAAAACTATAAATCACCTACCATAATACTATGTTATGTATTTTTTATTATTAAATTTTTCTTAAATTACAAAATATAAAATGTTTGAGTATATTTTGAAATCATTTTTTATCATAGATATAAATCTGGTATTTAAGTACTGATTTGGTGATTGTGCAACTAATGTAATTTTGATAGAAGTTTGATATTTTGGGAATAGTATGTGACTAAGGTAAAGATATCCTTATGGGACTTTACTTGATGAATAAAGGATGAATTATCAATTAATGGGATATATTATATTTATCTGTATTTAATTTTATTTAGGTCATTTATGAAATGATAATCATGTCAGGGGGATTATGGAAATTACATTCTTGGTGTTATATATTAAGTGTGTTATGTGTTTTTTCGGTATAAATGTTAAAATTTTCGTGTAAAAATATGTTATCAAGTCATTATAATTTTTTGGTTTCAATCATATACTATAATATTTTGAAAAATATAAGGATTTTTATACGTTTAATTATTTACTATGAACATTGGTCATTACTGTAAAATTTTGGAGATTAATGCTTTATGTCATCATGTGATGGAAATAAATTTTTGGGAACTATGTTACATTATTATAAACATTTATTTTTTGGATAATATATAATGACATGAACAATAGATTGTGATCCTTTCCTTGAATTGTGTGATTCATTATAATATTACTTTAGTCTTCATCTATGAAAATTTCATCTTGAATACTCATCATATGGAGAAAAAGAAGATATTATGGTGCATATTTATTATAGGTAGGAATTAGTGTTTTCAAATAAGTATAAATACTTATAATATTATCGAATATGATTAAAAAATTCCAAATCTCTGGGGAAAAGTATATTAACACAACAAAATTGCACTATTATATTAACATCTAATGTACCGATGGTCCCTTCCCCCATAATAGATTTAAGATTCTATGATTGTTAACTTCCTCCTTAAAATTGTCTTCTATCACTCTATATCAGTTATTGGAAATTTGTTTATCTACTGTGTCCATTCATTAACTTTTCAATTTTTTCCCAAATACAATCCTTGGTATGTGTTATTCTCAATAGCATTCATACATCTTGTTCCCTCTTATCAGGCAGACTTTTTATTAGACCTTATTATGATGTTGAATTTTAAAAAATGTATTTTTTATATTATAATCCTCTTATTGAAGAGTTAATTTTAAAATTTATTTGGAAACTTTTTCAAAACAAGGTATAATTTAATATCATGCTATTTTAAATTGAGGAAAGTATGTTTGGTAACATGTGTGACATCCAACACAATGAGTAAACAATCAAAAAAATATTAGTATTTAAATATTTACTTAATAATGTATTCAATGAATTGGTGGGAATTAATATTATTATCTAATTTAATAAATATTTATTAATTTTCTAATAAAAAATTATTAAGTAATATATAGTAAATAAAAAAGTCAATTTTTATCAGTCATTTCATTCATCAAAAACAATTTTTCATCATAAAATATTTTTAGTTTTTGGAAAAAAAATTAAATTAATTTATAGATATTTTAGAAAATATAGTTGATAGAAAAAAATTTATTTATGAAATTAGTGTATCATAATTAATAAGGTGGGGGAATTTTGATAATTTTCATAAAATCGTGATTTTTCAGTGAAAAACAAAAAATATGATTTTTAATATAAAATATAATTTTTGTAATGTTTTTATAATATAAAAATATATTTTAGATTATATTTAAAACTTCAATACTTATAGTTTATTTAATTTAATCAAATTATTTTTTGTAAAATAAATGTTATTCATGAATTTAATATAAAAACATTTTAAATGTGAAAATTCATTTCTCTAAAAATTGTTTTTATCACATTCTCCTAGTAAATATTAATATAAATTCTAAAAATTATATATTTTTAATCATGAATAATAGATTCCATATTTTCAATCAAGTGGAATACATTTAATGAATATTTCATTTTGAGGATAATTTGAATAGTAACCTTAGAAAAACAATTACCATTATAATGGGTAAATCAGGTCGTTAAAGTTAAAAATAACTTGATATGGATGAGAAAAAACCCACCACATGTCTCTATTAAATTTGATGATTCCATTTCATTCATAATAATAAAATATTTCGTTATATGAAATTTTAATTCAATTTTTACATGACACTAATATTTATTATATATTATATTTAAATAAATTTAAAAAATGCTACACTCGTGTTTTTAATAACTATAATATTTTTTAATTGAGGTAAATAACAGATAATTTAGGTTATAAATATTAATTTTGAAATTAAATTATTTATATAATCAGTGAATTTTTATATTTCACATTTAATAAATAAAAATATTTATTGCTTACACCAGTCTATTTCCTAAATTATTCAATTAATTAAAAATTAAAATAAATGAAATGAAACATATTAAATGTAATATAATATTAAATACTAAATGTTATCAATGAATTTTATAGATATAAATTGTATTTTAGTGATGAATTAAATTTTTTTCTTATAACAGAATTTTTTATATTGATGTTATTAAGGTTATTAAAAAATAATAGTTCAAAAATAAGAATTATTGAATAATTTATGAGACTAAAAATAGATTATATAATATAAAATTCATAAAAAAATTAAATTTTTGAAATTGAATTGGAAAAGAGATTATAAATCAACCATAGACCATTTATTGAATATTTTTTATTTATAGAAGTAATATTAATCCCTTAATATTAACATTTAATGATATATATTTAACTATTCAAAGGGTTATTCAAGTGTTAAAACAAAAAATAACGGCTAAAATTTTATCCACACTTGTAAAAATTTTATTTTAAGAGATAATATAAAATGATAAAAATAACATAGTAAAATTTAATCAATATGGTTGTATTTTTTCATCATAATTAATATATATTAATTTAATATTATATATATTTATAAAAGTTCCCCTCAAATCTATTTTAAAAGGGAACCAATTATTCTCAATTATTAACTCTTATAAACCAATATTTATTATAATATGACTTCTGAAGTCAATCCATAACATACTGAAAATTTTCAATATTCCATATTTTGGAAATAATTCCATTAATAGAGGTCATATTGTGAAAAGAATAATAGATTTTCAATAGAATAAGAATTGATTTTTTTGTATGTTTTAGTTCTATTTATTATATCACATACAAATAATCTTAAATCAATATAAAATTGTTAAATTATGTATTATTAATATACTTATATTTTATTTAATTAATTTAATAACCTATATCTATAAAAATTGTAATTATTTAATGTTAATTTTTCTAGAGATATTTTATGAATGACATATTTGGTCGTAGTTAATCTTCCAAATACATTTTGGACCTATGAACTGATTATCCTCAAAACATCCATTGTGAACATAAATAATAATGTAAATGTAATGACATGGTAATATTTGATATATGATAAATAATAAAAATGAAATAGGATATCATGAAATTATATAATTAATATAATTTTATTATATAGGAAAATATAAAATAAAATTGATGAGTAAAACTCAAGGTAAATGAATTTTTTAAAAACAAAATCCACAAAAAAAATTTACATGAATCCCTATTTCTTCTATGTTTGTATTTTTCAAAAAATTATTTTATAGATTATCATTTTTGGATATAGTATAATTATAATGGATATTTTATTTCTTTTTTTATTTTCATTTAACATATTTAAAAAAGAATAATTTTATTGAATGTTTTAATATTGCTTAAAAAATCAACAAGGAATGATCAATTTTAATATATACAGTGACTAGGAACATTTCATCCACAATAAATAATAATTGTTTTGGATTATATTAGATGATTTCAAGTATTATTTAATTAAAAATAATTATTCACTATATTCTTGATATTTTTATATTTTTTTTGAAATGGAACATATATTTCTAATTCCGAAAATGTTTTCTTATGGATGGAAAAGAATTTTGATTGTAATGTTGCAATTTAAGAGATTTTATATATTTTTATTATGTTATGGTTCAAAGGAATTATTATAATGACTAATTTGTCTTTTATAAAAAATGTATTATTGGTCACGTTGTTATCCAACGATGGATGGTTCTGTGATAAACCAAGGATAACTGGTTCTATAACATCCCTCTAATGCATTGGGTACAAAAGTTGATTATATAAATATTTCATTGGTAATAGTGATATTTAATTGAATTTTAAATTAAACTACTCCATTAAGTATTATTTCAATGGTTTTGTATTGGAAATTTATTATTTTCCTTTGAATGATAATAATTATATTTTTAAATGAAATTATATGCCACTTTTAAGGGTTGAGAATTATTACATTATGAGAATGTCAAAATTTGTTTTCATGACTTCCAAGAAACGGTTGTGTGTTTTAGTTTACCATTAACATTAAAATTTAAAAACATTTATGAAATTACATAGGTAGAGAATATAATATCAAGTTTAAGAAAAATTTTCTATCGATCCTAATGTTTCGCATAAAAAATGATTGATTTTTTTATTTTTTTAGTCTAACGCTTTATTTATTTATTTTTATCTCCCCCATTATGATTTTTATCCAATCAAAATTTTTAAAACTAATGTATATGTCTTATAGATTGGTATTGGAAAATATTATGTCATGTTAAAATTCATAAGGATTGGTCAATTAAAAGAAAACATGTTATATTTTAGTAGATTTATATTATGAGAAAATTTGATACTGATGAAAAGTGTAATATTTTGAAAATAGGGCACTATTATGTATGATTATAGACTAATTATAAAAAAACTAAATGTAAAGAGATCATAAATTTTAAAATAATTATTTATTATCTTAAAACACAATATTATGTTATTTTTTAGTATTGGTCCTTACAAACACAGATGAAAAATATATTTTATTAAAAAAAGTAAAATTCACAATGAAAATAAATAGAAAAATTTCATGTTCCTTTTAAAAAATATTAATTTATATAATGATGGAATAATAATATCATTTTAAACTATTGGAAAATTTAAGGTAATCATTATTGTGATGTATGGAGATTGTGGCTATAAAATCCATTAATGTCATATAAATCTATATAAAGAAAATTTCCCTTTTATTGTTTTATAAAAAGTTAAAAATTATGCATACCTAAATCATTATAAATGATTCCCTTTATTAATTCATATAAAATTTAATACACTATTAGGTACATTAATCAATTATTTTACCAATGATAAAACCCACTATATAATTATTTTCAAAAATAGGCATCTGGAAGGGAAGTGTTCCTAGCCCACAACTGTGAATTATGGTCATCGTTTCATTAAAATATTTTATCTATAATTTTATGTATGAACATTATGAAAATGTTAGGAAAAAATATTGAACGTATAATTATCTATATTAGATTTGAATATATTGATTTTAAAATATATAGTTCTAATAAATTACCATAATGGAAATTTAATATATAAAGTCTCAAAATGAATTGATACAGAAACATATAATTGTACCAAAATGGTAAATTTTGAATCATAATACCTTTGAATGAAATATATTTAAGTGTAAAATTAAATATTAAGCACATAATTATATTTCTTATATAATATATCAACAGTGTAATTAACGTGACTCCAATTAATTGGAGATTATTCCATATTTGTTACAATGGAATTGATATAAAAGGTAAAATCCAAAATGACAAATCTATTTATTATTTTTTTAGAAAAATATACACATATGATAACCATTTTACATTAGTAAAGAAATAAAATATCAAACATAACAAAGAAAAATTACCTTCATCCTTGAAATTCAATCAATGATTTCTTCTTCATATCATCGGGAAATGAAATAAATTATGTTTGAGCATGAATTCTCAATAAGGGTTACATAAAATTGAATATATCATGTGTAAATATAGAATAATAAATTCTGAATGTCAAAAAATTTAAAACAGAAGATATATTATTAGTCACTTGATACGTAGATAGGTCATAATAAATATTGAAAAGTAAATAACTTGACCCACATTACATTTAATTAATAATGAATAAATTAATGAATCCACAGATAAAATAAATCAAATAATATTATGGTTAATAATAATATTTAAATGATAAATAATGAAAATTCTTAATTATTGGATTATTAATCTCATATTTCATGATATATCTACTATCTATACCTATCACAGATAGTTTAAAAAAATGGGTAAAAGCTCATTGGATTTGGAAAATGATTTTCCTTATGAGACATTTAAATGTGTCTAAAAGATATATAATTGTCTTTCCCACCAATCACCAATGGTCCAAATCCTTACTAAAATAAAATATTATTAATTTAATTTATATGAAATATGGCTTATCAAAAATATTTCATTCATTGAAGAATCCATATTTCCCATAATTTTCTTGTAATTCAAATATCATTAAAGGTAAGAACCATAAGTTAAAATTGAAATGGGTTTATAAAATAACTGTATCCATGGTATAAATAATATATATATTTATTAAATAAGTTATTTAAAATGATATGTGGTCACAAAAAGTTCATTTCTCAAGAGAAAATTAATAATTATAAAAGAATGTGGGACTGGAAAACAATTTTTACATCTATGGTGACATTTAAAATATAAACCCTTGAATAATAAACATTTAATGGATCATTTATAATCATTAATATATATTAATTAACTTTATAAAAATAAATATGGAAGTATATACTCCATATAAAAGGTAATATGTTCTCATTAACAAATATATCTCATTAAAATTGAATTGAAGACGACATACCTTACCTCATGATTTCCTTTAGTTGAATGTGATTTCGAATAATGTATGATGGTTTAAATAATATAATTAATTTATAAAATAATCATAATCATATATGATCCTATTATTACATTTTACCTTTAATTAGATAATAATATTTCTTTATTTATACTGTTTCAACTATTAATTGTCTTGTTTTCTCATGCATGTTTTTTCCTCAGTGTCATAGTTAATTTTTATAAGATAAAAATAAATCATCTCATGTATTTTAATAGTTTAATTGAAATAATATTTACTTATTATATGAATTATTATACACATTCTTGAATGGTGGGCATACGAAATGAATCGCATCGCTTTGTGGAGATAGTATATTGTACGAACAAGCAATGGACAATATCATTCTATTAATAACAGAATGGTACAGAAGTGGATGATATATTAATTTTTTAGAATAAATATTTTTTATATGTATCACATATAATCAATAAATATATCTTTATTACTATCATTGTAATAATTATATGAAAAATTAATCCCATCGTTTGGTGAGGCGTTAATCTTCTATAAACACGAGCAACATTATAAAATTTTAAATTCCATAGTAATTTAAATGGTAAATGATATATTATAATTAAAAATATATAATAATACCATGAATATTATATATAAATAATAAATACACAACTATATAGAATTTACTGATGTATTTTGGGAAAATGATTCACATCGTTTCCTGAGGTGGTAGTCCATCATACACACAATTGACGATTTCATTTCCCATTTGATTGATGATAATAAGGATATACATTATTACATTAAAATAATAACATATATGTATATTAATGATACTAGTTTTATCATATTATCATTATTTAATAATATTTCAATATGGCTAGGGAGGTAAAAATGAATGTTTGAGAATATTAACTCTTCTCTTAATGACCTCATTGTGTTTTAATTAATTTACATTAAATAATGAAATTATGATAAAATAGGATATTGGATACTTTTAGATTAGTAGATATGTGATTATGTTAGGTATTTACGAAAAAAAATATCTATTAATGTGTGGTGAGGGAACGATACATGGTATAATTTTACAAGTGGGGGAGAGGACACAAATGAAATTTTTTACAAGAAAAAATTGTAACCACGTTTATCAAAATAAAAATGTATAAAAAAGAAATAATTTTATAGAATAATATGCTTAAATGCCTGAAAATGTCTATAATATTTTTTTGTACAAGATTAATGTCATTGTTTACACTTTTCTTCTTATTTTAACCCCCTGTAGACCGGTTTTCTCGTCAACCACAGTAATCAATTTTTACTCTATTCAATATTCATTATGGTCAAATAAGTATACCACATTAGAAAATATATATAATTATGATGGAAAATATGGAATAAATTTTTACAAAATATATTAACATAAGTGGCATGATTCAATTTTAAATTAATCATACAAAATGGAAAAAACCAGTTTTCCAAACAAAAAAATCATAAGTATTAAAAATTTCCAAATTAAAATTAAATATTTAATTTATTACATTTAATATGGTTATATTGTTTTATTATAAATTTAATAATAATACTTTAAATTAAATATTATATTAAAATGTAACCTTTAAATTATTTACATGAAAATGATAGTTGTACAAATTACAAGTTTATTCATTATTCATTAATGTAGGAATGTTTCCTAAAATCTCAGAAAAATCCACTATAAGATAATTTTTTATTATAATTCCATTAATGATGCTACTTATTTTATAAATAATTATTAAATTGAAAATGATTAATCATGATGTCTTTTTGAAGAGTGCAATTATACAAGAATTAAGATTAATATAGGTTTTTAGAAAACCTTTTTTATTCATATGTTTTTTATTTTATTTATTATTAATATAAAATTATTTAATTTATTTTATACGTTTTTAAATTATATAATTTTTAAAATTTATTTTCTGATATTTATTACCATAGAATTAGCAGGTAGGTTATAATAGTAAATTAGATTATTGTTCTCTTAAACTCAATATTTCATGTATGACACGTATTCAAGGAGATAAAATTTATTTTTGGTTAATAAAATATATCAAAAAAATAATATTTTGTTATATAAAAGGATTTTTATAAATCATATAAAAAAATATGTGAATTACATGAAACATATCTTAATGAAACATTATTTAGGTAGTGAGCCCTCACCTCAGGTCTCATATTGATATGTAAGACTAAAAAATCCTATAAATTAATTATTGAGTTATTATAGATCTATAAAATAGAAATATTAAAATATTAAACACTATATGTGATTCCATTATATTATCCCAATAAAATTATTATAATTATTATTCATTAAATTTGTTATTCATGTGAAAACAAGTTCGTTTCTAGGAATGTTTTCATTAATTGATTCATTCCCTTTCAACTCATCCATAATTAAATTATCTTTCTAATCACAACAATGCCCTAAATTTAAAATATATTCATTATATACTATTTTATAACCATCCATATAGGGTGAAAATAAAAAATAAATTACATCACTTAATGGAGAGAGTAGTTTGTACACACACTTGAGTGAAGCTTCCACTTCTTTATGGATGAAATAAAATAATGTTTAACAAATATTTACCAATAAAAATTGGAATTATGTCATTAATATCATATATATTTATTAAATATATCCTAATTCCCATTTATTTAATGTAGATATAAAAAATGAATGACATTGCTTCTTGGATGTGGTAGTTTACATATATACTAGGGAAAAATCGTCATTTTCAAAGGTAAGAAAGGTTAAGAAGGTTGCTAATAACAAATATTTAATGACTAAAAATTATTTTCAATGTTTATGTATAAACTAAACCTATCTATTTAAACATCCTTGATACATGGTGATGAAATATAAAAAACATCACTTCATGTGGATAGAAGTGCGTAGATACAAATTAAAGATGTTTTCATCTTCCATTTGATTTAAATGATACATAAAATGATCATAAATTAATGTAACAAATTAATAGTATTGTAAATATAATGAATTTATCATGTAAATATGATTAAGAAAGATTTTATTATGGTTTAATTAGAATTAAAACTGAAAATATTTCATAAGAACATATACGGCTTCTTCTTGTACACTCCATTGAAATGAAAATTAAGGATTCTTGGATTCCTATTTTTAGAAGACCAAAAACTGAATGATATATATAAGGATGTTGATATGGTTTTTTTAAAGATCATAGTTGAGATAAAGTGCTGATGTGGTGTGTATATTTTAGATTATGGGGTTCCAATTTATAATTGGTTAAAAAACAATTTTTATTATTCTTAATGCTTATATATTATAAGTGTTTGACTCATTGTAATATGGCACAACAAAAAGAAATTAAAAATATTTTTGGACAAGGTTAGAAACTCCATAGTGAAAAAATAATTTAAATGTTATTTTTGACATTATGTCTATTATTGAACATTAATTATCCCTTTTAACCCATTTAACATGGTGACAATTTTCTTTTAAAACACTAATAATTTAAAATGAGAAAAAATGAAATTAAACTCATTAATAAATTTAAAAATCATAATAAAAAATTTGAAATCCATTTTTCAATATTAAATTTGTACATGTGAACTCAATTAATTTTATAATTTTTCTGAAAAAATAAATGAATATATAGTTTTTGTAAAATATCTGACTTAATAATAAAAATGAATTTTACTAATATAAAAAAACATAATTTCTTGGGAACTAATTAGATTATGATTAATCAAATAAATCATAAATTAATTTCAAATAAAATAAAAACTATAACTTATATTTTAAATTGGTTAATTTAATGAAATTTAAATACTATTTTTCAAAAAAATAAACAGTTTTTAGTAGTCACGGGAAAAGATATTTATAGTAAAATAAAAATACATTGCACTAAAATAATTTTGAAATATTTATTTTATAATTTTTTTCCATTTAATAAAATAAAATTTCTAAAATATTCCTACGTTAATTATAATATCATTGAAAAAATGAAAATTTAATTTTTTTAGAAACTATAATTTTAAAGAATAAAATGACATTATTTACATTCTTTTAATTATAACCACAATTTAATTAATGTTAATTAATTTTAATAATTATATAATATTGTAATTTTATTAAATACATTTATTAATAGTGCTTTAGTTAATCTATAAAGATATTTATATTTTTCACATAAAATTACTTTAACAAAAAATACCTCTTTTATCTTCTGAATATATTATTATAATTTCAAACCCATAGATAATAATTTTAAAAAATATTATTCATTTTAATAGGTAATGTTACTTTAAATTTATTTAACAATAAAATATGGTTTATCTAAGATTAGTGATTCATATAAATATTCCTATGAACACATAAATTGTTTTTAAAAGGGAACATATCATAGAATTTAGGGAGTTATATTTAACATGAAAAAGAGTGTTTCTAAATAAATTCCTTTAAATTTATTTAATAAAAATATGATAATTATATTTGATCATATAAAATGGTTCCCATGTTCCTTCATCAGTTTTTTGGTTTCAAAAAAAAAACATTGACCATGTCTTTTTTTTGTTTTGAATAAGCTTTTCTCTTCGATCTAGAATCTCCAATGGTTAATACTTAGATGAATGATCATACTCCAGAGATAAAACCTATGAGTATGGTAAAATTTTTATATTATGTATTTAATTGTTCCAATGTTAAGCATTTGTAACATCGTGATCTTCATATTGATTCTATGATTGATCCAAGTGATGAGAAACTATCCAGATTTGAGCATGAATTTTATATTTGATGATATATCGTGGTACTAGTTTTACCTTTATTAGAAATAAAATAATATTATTTTAATAAGATATTTATTGCAGTAAATTTTCATTAACACTAATATATTTGTCTTGTTATATATTTTTAAAATAACATTTATATTAACTCTTATCTCTCCTGATGTAGAGTTAAATGACTCATAACTACTATTCCATTTCTTTATCAAGCTTAGTTCACAATATATTTTGTTCTCCAACATCCTCACATTACACGAGAGTTATATTCTTCCTTCAATAGAGGTCATCATACGATAATTATGAATACACATGTGAAAACAATTTTTATAAAAAAAATTGACTAGTGGAAATGGTTTTTCCAAACACATTTTAAATAGATAGAATAATCCCTCAAACCTTGTCAGGTTGTTTTAATAGACCTATTATACTAACCATCTATTCAAGGATGACATACAATGATAATGCTCAATACTACACTGAAACCATGAAAAAGGCTTCTATAGGACGTTATAGATAATCTTAGATCCCGATCCATCATAAGTTAATGTTTTACTCCCTATGACCATCCCACATCAATAATGTATATCTTGGAATTTTTTATAAGTACCCAACATTTAAAATTACATAATATTTATTTTTATGTAAAGAATTCAATCTATTAAAATTTTAAGATACTTAATGTTTATATTCTTATATAATTTAATCATTACCCTTATATAAATAAATATTACTCCATAAGGAGGCCAAATTCACTAAATATCCATTTTTCAATAGTGTAAAACATTTAATATTTAAAAGTTTTAATTTTGTGAAATACATTCACAAATTTCATCATTACCCCATCCTTGTACCTATTCATCCAAAACATCCTATGAAAATATTTAAAAAACATGGTATTGGAACAAAAATATATATATGATACTTATAAATATAATGAAAGAAGAATGATATTACATGAATATTAATTAAATGTCTCCATTTTCAAAAAAAAATTGGATCAAGGTAATCATTATATTCCAATGAAATCAACCTCACTTCCCTACTCATTTCATGAGATATTTCAAAAATAATATTACTAAATACACATTTGTTTCTTTTTATTCATAAAAAAATCATGAAATATTTGTCTCAATGTAATACATTTCCACTTTAAGAATCATAATAAACCTCCCATTAATTATATTCACATTAGATAACCTTGGGAAATCATAGGATTTACTTAAATACCCATTTAAATAATGCATACATAATGTAGTTAACTTAGGATAAAATTTTCATATCACTATTATAATCACTAATAAAAACCAATAATCCACCTAGAATATTCATATAACATCATAGGTGAAATCTGGCCAATTAACAATGGCCCTTAATACAATACATTAGCAAGATATATTGGGCTCAACCATCATCATGGGTTTTATCAATATCACCCAACATCATGAGCTATATCACACTCACTCATCATTATAATAAATTACCATGATACATAAAACAGTAATAATACACGAAATATTTAATTTCCATCACCATTCTCAGAAATGTTTCATTTCACTCACAAGGAAAAAAAATTACCTAATGAAATATTCAATTCATATATAAAACCATTAGAAAAATAGCTACCAAAAGGGGAAGATGACTTTAATTTTAAAAAATATAGAAAACAATTAAGGTATTCAAAACATAAAACATTAGTTAATTTAGTGGGTAAATACTTTAGCAATATTTTTGTCAAAATATACAATTATTTTTCCCTCTCTCAAAACATTTAATATAATGAAAGTAAAAAAGTTACGAAATAAATTATTTGAATTATTGTTAAAAGTGACATTAAATTTAAAGTATAATTCACTAATTTACATATTAATAAATCCAAAAAAAATTATGGATAGTTACAAATAATTAAAATATTTAGAAAAAATATACAACCATTTAAAATGTTGTTTTTAGGATTATGTTCCACTTACCTCAAGTACGAATAATGACATACATTATTTATTTCTATGAATAATAATCCTATGATAACACTTTAAATTATTAAGATAATTATTATTTATTATTATTACTAATTTTATTTACATTTATGTTATATTAAATTATTGAATCGATTAATTTCATGTCATATCTGTTGAAAATATTCATCTAATATATCAAAAAAATTATTGGTATGTTGATTATGGTCAAATAATTTATTATTCAATATTATAAAAAAGATAATAATGTAAAAAGTATTTTTTTTATAATTAAATTATACATTTTATACATTCAATAAAATATTTAAATGAAAAAATTAATTACTTTATAATGCCGCAGATGGTAGGTCGTACGTACAGAAAAAACATTACAATTTTTCAATGAGTAAAATATAAAAAATTAAAGTATTGTTTTTTATTTGTAGAATAAATATTATATCATAAATATCATATTATTTGTTTAAATATTTTTATATATTTAATCCAAGTGATTTTTTATGAAAATCTAATCGCATCGCTTCATATAGGTGGTAGACCACATGTACGCACAAATAGAATTATCATTTTTCAATGGATGTAAATTTATGAAATTAAATTATATATTATAAATAAATATTGTTAAATATTAAATTAATATCATATATATATACACATTAACTTCAAAAGTTTAACAATCTATGGTAGGTGGTGTTGGGAAATTTATTACCTCACTTTGTGAGGTTGTAGTTCATTGTACACCCAGATGATGGTTTGTTTTCAAATTTTATGGAAGAATGAAATGGATATATGATATTCAATTAACATAAAAACATATATTGATATGGATGATAATAGTGTTATTAGTTCATCATGGATGAATATGATTTTAAGGATTTAGAAATTGAAATAAAAGAAATGTTCTTTTAAGAACTATACTTCTTCTTCAGACAACCTCTTCATTTTAAACCAAATTTATTCCTAGGTCATATTTATGACCAATTAATGGAATATATGACATGGTATGGTATATAATGAATCAATTTGGGTGGTTATATACTAATAAAAAAAATTTAATGTTTGGTGATGATAGAAGAGTTAGTTTCCTTTTTATGTGGGGTAGAGAACATAGTTGTATTTTTTAAAATGATTAAAATATAATAACAATTTGCCATTGAATAATGCCTCCATATTGTTCAATTTTTATGTTTGATATTATATATGATCGAAAAATTTATATATAATTTAATTTCTTGGGGTTTCTAGTATATATTTACGCTTATTTATTAATTTTTACCCCTTGTATACTAGTTTTAACAGTAACTATAGAAACATAATTTTATTGCATTTAATTTTAATTTTTATAAAAAATCATGTTGAATATAATTAGTAATACAATACATTATTATTAAAAATATTTTTTCATTTAACCAAATTAAATTATTATAATTTTATGAATTTATTATAAAAAAAATCCTATATAATTCTCAAGAAACAAGATTTTCCAAAAAAATATTTTAATTATAAAAATGGGTTTATAAAAAATTCATGTATATAATATACAAAAATTAAAATAATTTTATTATTATTATTATAAATCAACTAATATTACATTGAAATTAATTTTAAATATTGTTTATCTTTTTAATTGATGTAATCAAAATGAAAAATGTCAAAAAATAGTATTTTTCACTGTTAAACAATAAAACTATTCAGAAAATTTTTAAGAATTAATCCAAAAATAATATTAAAATAATAATTTAAATTTGGAATCTAATTTAACTAAATTAAAATTCAATAATATGTAAACAATGTTTTTAAATCTGAACATATAATTCATGAAGTCCAAATTAGGTTAAAAATTAATCATATATTATTTTGATTAAAAAAATTATATTATATTATTATAATAAATATAAATATTTAAAATCTAGTTAATGAATAATAAAAGGTTATTAAAAATATTTATCTTATCATTTAACATGTTTTTATACACTTTTACCCTTTCGAAGTTATGTCCCTACAAGTTAATTCATAATTTTCAAAAAATGGTGATATTTGTTATTAATAAATTTTTTTGAATCATTGTATTATTCTTAGGAAGCATGTATTTCTGTAAATCCCAAAACAAGATGAATTAAAATTTCTAGGCCATATATTATCCATAGTTATTAATATGTATTTTTTGATTCTCAAATTTATATTTTCTTGTAACTGAACTAAATTAGTGATAAAAATATGACATTCATCTGAAACATATTTACATAATAAAAAAAACCTGAAATACAACATGTACCCTGGATAAAAAAGGATGAAATACCACTCAATAAGACACTAATCTATCATTATCCATGATTTCATACGTCCCAATAAAACATAGATGGAACATGAACATTCATTCAAAAGAACACATTGATATGGAGATAGATTCAGAAAAATATGAATTCTTACCTTGATTAAAATATCTTTCATCAAGTTAAATATACATATTTTCATTATACGATGAGATATCCCCATTTTATTTAGAAAATTATTAAACTTCTCAACCATTTCATCTATAATTCATTGTCTTAACAACATTAATTTACCTAAATTGTCACAAAAGGATGGATATCAACATCAATTTCCATATAATTCCCCCAAAGGTGCCATACGTATATTAGAATGAAATATTTTTCATAATTAAACACATATAAAATAAAAAATTGATCTCAAAAACCCTTATAATCCTTTTAAAAATTTCAATTCATGTCCTTGATAGACAAAATGGTTATCTCTAAATGTCTATCAAATCGGGTAAAATAATATATATAAATATTTATCTGATTATCCACTTATAAATAATTTTCAAAAAATAAATTTAAACCTACGACCACAATCAGAAAAAATGGAGATTTTGTGACTATGTAATCAAGTTATCTCATTAAAAAAAATATGATTATTTATCTATGTTAATATTATCTATAGTGGGAATAAAATGAGCCTCATTAGTTAATCAGTCAACAGTTTCCCAAATCAAAATATTACCTAGAGATTTCTTTGATAATCAAACCATTAAATAGTTTCATATATTCGATAATTTCTAATATTTATTTAAATATGGAAAATCCATGACTTCAGAATTATTCATTAGGCTTTAACCCATTGACAATTAAATCATATTGTGGATATTTCCAAAATATATTTCATTATTGCACTGAAATAAAAAAAATTAAGATGATCAATAGATTTTTTTTATTTCCAATATGAAAAAAATTTAGGGATATATAAGACTCATTAAATAGTTATCTCTTTATCTCGGGGTCACATGAAAAACATATCATTTTGTAAAATACTAAAACCCTATATTTTTCAGCGTTAATCGTCAGAAACACATACTCATATTGACTAATTCTACACCTTCATATAAAACATTTTCTTCCTTCCTAGCATTATTAAATATATAATGAAATGTTTATTTCATGTGATGTATGAAAAATAAAGGGAGTTCTTGCATTTTAATTTTTTAATCTAACATTAATCAAATGAAAAACAAAAGAATCTTTTTCCATATGTATGATGGTTAATATAGCATTATCATTCTCACTCAAATCATAAAATACTACATTTTCATAACCCATCTGGTAATGTATTTTGAAATAATAATCCTTTATTAATTTAATCCATTTCCACTATTTCATATTTCTATCATGTTAAGTGAATAAATATGAAAATCTTTTATGATTAGTATATATTTCTCACATTATTCAATATCAATTTTTTCATATTTTTTAAGAAAAAAATTAAAACAACTATTTCAATGTAATGTCTCGTATAATATTTATCTCACGGTATTAAATAATTCGATGAAGAAGAAAATAATAGATCACTCTATATTAAAAAATCAACTCAATCCCTATAATTATGAATCATTGTATATAAAAAATTCAACATTTATAGATTTAATGATCGAAATTGGAGAATTCAATTATCTTACTTCCAATTGTTGGAAAAATTCTTTGCAATTATTTTTCAAGATGAACCAAATTCTTTTTCATTTTAACATAGTTATTGGGATAGTTAACAATTAATAGTCTTGAAAAATCATCCAAAAATATCCTTCTAATCTAAGAACACTCTAAATAATTATAATAATTTTAGGTCACATAAATTCATAATCAAATTTAGTTTTTTCATGATCATCTTTTATGCCATATTTTTAATATATCTCATGGTTTTGAAATCTGTAGTAACAAAATATTACATTTACTAAAATTTAAATAGATATTATTTTTAGGGGTTGAATAATGTCCAATAATTTTTTTTCTTGATCCTAAAATATTTTTTATAATAAAAAAATTACTTAATAAATAACAAAAAAAAAATTCAAAATATTTATGGAAAATATATTCATAAGAACATTGAAATATACTAGAGAATTTGGAGTCCAATAGTGATTAACCACAAAATCCTAATTGACATACCTAGTATGAAATATTGTCTTATTGTTTTTTTCATCCTTCGCCATTAGATAATGGTACTAAAACCTCAGATCAACATTCAAAGAATAATGTGATATATGCAATTGATCAAACAAGTCATCAATAAAAGTGAACTGTTGAGTCAATAAGGTTTCCATATTACTTTTCCATTCCTTCATGTTTTGTAAATCACAAACACTCTTCCAAAAAGAAAATTTCATTTTCCTTTGTTTTATCTTCATATGGATAATTTTACTTCCTCAAAGAAATTTTTACTCACCATGTTTTCATTGTTCATATTCTATGTATAAAATTCGTTTTCATATCCAAAATCTTAGAATCATATATATACTTAGATTTAAATCGTTATTTTTTCAGGATCCGAATTTAGGTTATGTGTACTCTGAATTCAGACTCTGAGATTTTATGAGTTCAGACTCTGTGTTCCTTAATTCTACACACTGAACTCTTATGAGTTCAGACTCTGAATTTTTCTGAATTTAGAATCTGAATTCTACTAAATTCATACTCCTAATTTTTTTTGAAATTCAGTCTCTGAATTCTATAGAATTCAGGTTCCGAATTATTTTGATGATAGAATCTGAAAACTCATATATTAGAAACACCTAATGGATTTGGTTTAGACGCTGAACATTAATTTTTTCTTAGACTCTGAAAAATAAATTTGGTTAAGCATCATATTTTTTCTTACTCTTGTTACAGTTATAAAACAATGAGATGCTTTCTATTTCTAACCATCCATTGTTTGAGTGACACGTGTATAGGTCCCTCCACAATTCAAGGAAAAATAAGACCATTGGAGGAGGGAGCTGACCATTGAAGATGTACCTGTAAATAGGAGCTCATTTGAACGAGATCAACACTTTTCTATGACTCTAAAGATTACATGTTGTTGAAGTGGTTTCTAGAGAGATACATTCGTGCTTTGTGAGTACTGAACATATTTTTCAGAATTTCATAGTGTTACTCCGAATGTTGTAGAGTAAATTCGAGGGATTCCGGGGATATGAAGATAGTGGTGCCAACTACCTTGATGTTAGGGCTTGTAGAGATAGCAAGACAAACTCTGATCTTCATTTCGAGGGTATACCCTGGTGTGGGTAAGAAAGACGTTTCTTGAAATTATAAATCAAGGGACCTTTATCCAAGTTTGTTGGATACCCTTCTCTTTGGGTTAAAAGATATAATACTTGTTACTTGTATTGTTTCATGTTTTCCACTACATTTTGATTATTGAGAAAATTATAACTATCTTATACTTTCTTATACTTGTACTCTGATTAGTATTACTCTACAGGCTTTAAGGTAGAATATTTATCTTTGTAAACTTTTCTTAAGTTTCATTTCTGGAATCACTTTTCTGGAATCAAGAATGTTTTTAGAACTAAGAGGTCTTGTGAATTTACCTTGTTTATCATTGTTAAACATTATCATCTTTAAATGTTCCAACGGAATTTTTTTAAGTATACAATTCACCCCCTCTTGTATTTTGATCATCTACATCATTATTATGATACTATAATCAACATCATTTCGATCGTATAATTGGTAGTATAGTAGGTCTCTGAAATACTTATATTCATATATAAGTTTTCTTGATCAAGTTTTCATTGTTGTATATTTTCCTTGATTAGGATATTCTTATCCTTTTTTACAAACTTTATTACTAACAAGTCTGTTTGAAGAGTTTTTCTGATAAGATGAAAATAATGAATGTTGGTTCCATAAACAACCTAAATCCTACTAGACCACCTATTTTTGATGGGAATTATTACGAATATTGGAGAGATTGTATTAAGACATTCATTATCAATACTGGAGTAGATAATTTTATTATGCTTACTGGAGGATATAAAATCCCTGACAAGGAAGATAGTAATTTCACCAACCATGAAAAGCATGAATATCAACTGAATTATAAGGTACAAAATACATTTCTTTGTTCTATGAATAGAAATATATATAGCTATATTTCATCTTGTGAAGAAGAAAATTGAATTTGGAAGAAGCTTGATGTTACACACATTGGAACTTCCAAAGTTATTGAAACTAGAAAAGCCATGCTCAGAGCTGAATATCATGGTTTCTGCTTTTCTTATAGAGAACCAATATGTTAGGTGCAACAGATATTCATGACTATTGTTAATAGTTTAAAATATAGGGGTGAGAAAGAGTTATATGATGAAGCTCTTGTGGACAAAATCATAGAAATCATGCCCAATGAGTGGGAATCCAATAGAACTGTTATTGAGGATAATAGAATGTTTAATCAAAAATATATTGATGAACATTTTTGAAATATTATTCAACATGAGACTAGAATGAAGAGAGATGATGATAATTTTAGGAAAAATAATGAGAATGGCAGTGTTGCTTTTAAAACATCTTCTAATCATCTGAAAGCCATGACTCCTGATAGAGTTACAAGATCAAAATCTAGAAAGGTTGTTATTCAATCTAAATCAAGTGGAAGTGATTCTTTAGAAAAAGAGTTATCCAATATTTCTCGAAGGATGAACAATATTGTTAGATATAATAACTTTTAATACAGATACAAGAAGAAAAGAAGGAAATATATAAAAGATTCAGAAGTCACGTGTTATGAATGCAAAAGAGATGGATATATAAGACCATATTTTCTTATGCTTAAGAGAAAGGAATGAAAGGAAAATAATTATGAGAGAAATAGAAAGAAGTACTATAATGTTAAATCTATGATAGTATTGAAAGCTAATGATGCCTGGAGTGCTAGTGGTGTATAATCTTCAGATGAATCCTCAGATTACGAATCTTATGGACAGAAAAATCTTGGTTTAATATCTAGACTACCTATTGAAAATCATTATCTAATGGCTAAGGTATACAATTCTGAATCCACAACCAATGTATCTTTGAATGATAATTATAGTAATGATAAATATTATCACTCTTCTAATGAAGAATATTTTTCTGATGAATATAATACTTTACCTACCTATGAATGAAGTTTATAGTTTTTATATGCTTCTTGAGAATGAGAATTAAAACCTCAAGAAAAATCATAATACGGAAAATTATAATAATACTATTCTTACTAAGAAAATATCATATATTTCTATATATCTTGATAAGAAAACCCTTGATTTTGAAAGTATTTCAAAAAATCACAAGGAAATAAATTCTATGCAGGATAAACCTTTTAAGGATCTATAAAATGAAATTTATAAGAAAAATGTTTTCGAGCCTAACTCTAGTTCTAAAACTAATGTTTTTGAAGAAAAGAACATAGTTATTAGACTGAAGTTAGAAATATTTTCCTTGAGTAAGTTTTTGTCAAACTTTACCATAGGTAAGGATAATTATGATAATATGTATTCTCAAATCTTACTTTTTAGGAATAATTCTGGTTTTGGTTATACAAGTTCAAAAGCAATTTTTAGTGACAATTATTTTTGTTCCTCAAAGTGAACCATTCTTACCTAAGTGTCAGTTTGGTGGATACTGGGAAACTAGATTTTCCTTAAACAAAACCCAATCATTAGGATTTCATAAAGCTTATTTTTCAAAGAAAATTTGGGTGCCTAAAATTTTAATTTCTAAAATTTCCTAATCCAAGAATGTTTGGGTTCCGAAAGTCTAACACTCTTATTTTTAGAAAAATAAAGATGGAACCAATAACAATACGTGGTACATGGATAGTGGATGTTCCCAACATATGACTGTAAAAAACATCATTGAAAAGATTATCAAGGTGAATTGAGGAATAGTAACATTCAGAGATAATGCTAACGGAGAAATTATTGGTTTTGGTAACATTTTTCTTCTTGGAAAAACTATGATTCAAAATGTTTTATTTTTTAAATGTGGTAAGAACAACCTCACTAGAAAAAGACAATTATGTGATGAGGGTTACCTTGTGAAAATGAGGAATGAAAAATGCTTAGTACACAATTCCAAGGAAGAGTTTATTCTTTATGCCCATAGTAAAGATAATTTATACACCCTAAACATAGAAGACCTTAGGAGCCAAGACTTACCTTAACATAGTGCAATGAAATATCATTATTGGTTATGACATAGAAGGCTAGGACATTTTAACAATAGAAACCTTTGAAAACTCTCTATGAAAACACTAGTTAAGGATATACCAGAGCATAGATTTGATTATTTAAATTTTTGTGATCCTTTTCAATATGGAACGCAAAATAAATCATGTTTTAAATCAATTGGTGAAGTCCCAAACATTGATACATTACAGTTAGTGCATATGGATCTTTTTGGTCCAACACAAACTGGAAGCATTGGAGGAAAATATTATGTATTTATTTTAGTTGATGATTACACTAGATTTAGGAGGGTCTATTTTCAAGAAAATAAATCTGAAGCTTTTTCTTATTTCATAAGTTTTAGATCCCAAGATAAAAATGAGAAAAACCTTTCATTGATAACTTCTCATAGTGATCATGGAGGATAATTTGAAAATTCAGATTTTGAAACTTTTTGTAGTAGAAAAGAAATTACTCATAACTTCTCAGCACCCAGAACACCTTAACAAAATTTTGTTTTTGAAACAAGAAATATAATTTTTCAAATGATAATAAGAACCATTCTAAGTGAGTATTATGCAGCCAAACATTTTTGGGCTAAAGTTGTAAGTACTGGTTATTATACAATAAATTGATATTTGATTTGTCCTTTTCTAAATAAAGCCCATTATGAGTTATGGAATGGTATAAAACCTAGACATTACTACTTCATGATTTTTTTGTAAGTTATTCATTCTGAATACTAAATATAATATACACAAATTCTCACCAAAATCTGATGAAGGAATTTTCTCAGGCTACTCCACAACTTCTAAGTCTTATAGAGTTTTCAATAAAAATACTTGTACTGTTGAATAAATAGTACATGTAAAATTTGATGAAATTGACCATTTTGTTTTTAAACAACCTCAACCCATATCTACAGATGTTTTTTATATATAATCATCAACCATTATTAGAAGATCCTTCTAATAAGGAAAATGTCTAAGTAGATAACTCAAAAACATTTACCCCAAAATATTTACAACCCTAAGTTGATAAACAGGTTTTACAAAACCGAAATCAGTTGTTTCATAAGAATAATCCCAGTGATAGTATCATTGGTGATGTTAATCAACCTATAAGGAAAAGAAGTTCCTTAAGAAATGAAGAAGAACATCTAGCATTTCTTTCCCAGTTAGAACAAAAAATCACTGATGAAGCTTTCGGTGGTGATGAATGGTTAAAATCTATGCATGATGAACTAAATGAATTCGAACGAAATATTGTCTAGGCCTTGGTTGAAATTCATAAGGAAACATCTCTTATTGGAGTGAAACGTGTTTTTAGAAATAAGTTTGGTGAAAATGGAATCATTATAAGAAATAAAGATAGATTTTTTGCCAAAGGATATAATCAACCAGAAGGAATAGACTATGAAGAAACCAATACTCCAGTATCTAGACATGATTTTATTCGTATTTCATTTTCTTTTGCAGCTTTCATAAATTTCAAACTTTTCCAAATGGATGTTAAATGTGATTTCCATAAAGTTTATGTTCAATAGGAAGTTTTTATTGAACAACATCCTATTTTTTAAGATAAAATACATCCTAACAATGTTTTCAAACTTACCAAAGCTTTGTATGGACTTAAGTAATCCCCTCGAGTTTGGAATGATAGAATTATATGATTTTTGATTCAAAATAACTATGTTAAGGGAAATACTGATCCAACCCTTTTTATAAAGAAAGATAAGAAAATTTTTTGGATTGTTCAAATTTATGTTGATGACATTATATTTGGTTCAACTTAGAAATCTTTAACTGATTGCATTGCGAAACTAATGAAATATGAGTTTGAAATGAGTATGATCAGTGAGTTAACATATTTCCTTGGTTTTCAAATTTCTCAAAAAGAAGAAGGATTCTATATATCCCAACATAAGTATATTAAAAATCTTAAATAGCATGGATATAAAAACACTAAGAGTATAAGTACTCCCATTGGTACCTCAAATTCACTTGATCTAGATTATGCTAAGAAGCTAGTAGATCAAACATATTTTAGAGGTATGATAGGAAATCTACATTACATGATAGCTAGTAGTCCAGAATTAACGTTTCTAGTATGATTATGTGCAAGATATCAATCCAATCCTAAGGAATCTCATTTAAAGGCAGTGGGAAGATTTTTTTTCTACTTAAAGGGAACCATTGATGATGAAATATTTTATATTTCTAGAAATGATTTTGTTTTGAAAGGTTTTTCGGATGCTGACTTTGGTGGATGTATAATGGACAGGTAAAGTACATCCAAAACATGCCATTTCTTAGGAGATTCATTAATATCTTAGTCATTCAAACGCCACACTCAGTACCACTTTCCACTGATGAAGATGAACATTTACCAGTTGTAGTTGTTTTGCTAAAGTGTTGTGGATGCAACACACACTCACAGACTATGGTATTAGTTTAACAAAACACAAATTTTGTATGATAATACCAGTTCCATTCCCCTAATTAAAAAACATGAACATCAGTATTCAGAAAAACACATAGATATTAGGCATCATTTTCTTAGGGATCACACACAAAAAGGATATATAATTCATCAATTTATCGGAACTCAATATCAACTTGCTGATCTTTTCATAAAATCATTGACATCCAATAGATTTGAATACATTAAATAGAATTTAGGAATGATAAATGTTAGGTAATCTTCCATATTAACTTCTTGTTGAAACCTATCTCCTTACTATAAAAAACTCTTTTTCATAGGGTGAGTGCATTTTTTTGTTATATTTAATTTTTTTTGTAGTCTAAAATTTCTCATAGTCTATTTTTCGTGGTCTGGAAATCATTTAATTTTTTTATTCTTAAATTTTCAAAAAGATGATTTTCTAAATTTTCGTAATGAAGATTTTCTAAATTTTCGTAATGACGATTTTCTAAATTTTGGTAATAAAGATTATCTAAATTTTCACAATGATGATTTGCTATATTTTTCATAATGATGATATTCTAAATTTTCATAATGAATATTTTATAAATTTTCTTAATGAATATTTTCTTAATATTTGTAATTAAAATTGGTTATTTTTTTGTAATGATGATTTTATAAAATTTTCATATTCAGTTTTTCAAAAAAATTCATTATTGAATTTTCAGAATCTAATATTCATTAAAAATAATTTTTCCTTACAACGAATACTCCTCATATGAATCTGAATTGTATGATTATTTATTTAGTTTTTGTAATAATCTTTTAATTGTTGGTATTTTCATTTTTTATTTTTTTCAGATTCTATTTTTCTTTAATACAAATGTTTTCCTTTAAAACCATAAAAGATAAGATTCTACCAAAATACCCTTGTCGCTATCATCTCAACCATTAGTTCTTATCAAGAAGTTTCTCAGCCATTGGATCAATTAGGGATGTTGAACCGTCTTCTAAATTGCATATATAAAGGACCCCCTGATGGTTGTCCCACATCAAAACTCAAGCCTTCGTATGCTAAAGCTCTGCCCTTCCACTTAAGCCCATTCCGACCATATTAGATCTTTCTCAAATCTTAATGTCTGTCGAAGAATCATTTCAAAATGAAATGTCAACGGTCAAGCCAATCTCGGAGTGGCAGGTTTATAGAGAAAGGTTGGTGCATCCAAACTTCTTCTCCATGTATGATTACATCATATCAAGGAACATCAAACTCAATGTCTGGGACAATTTTTCACAATGAAACTAGGAGCTCAAGATTTAGTATATCTGGATTTGATAGTTGAATTTTATGTAATAGTATGTTTTTTCAAGAGAGAAGGTAGAGATTGTTGTACCCCACACTCTTTGATTTTCATGATCACAATCACTTCTATTTTTGTCTAACATTGTGTTTTAAGTGTTTTTGTTGATAGGCATTTGATTGCCAAGAAGTTGGCCCAAGAATGGACAAGCAGTGGACTGAAATACAGTCCACCGGCCAACCGGTGTGATAGCACCAGCCAGCCGGTGGACCTGGCAGAGGCATTGCCCACTGCCAGGTCCCACCGGTCGGCCGGTGGCTCTGTCACCGGCCAGCCGGTGGCACCCAGATCAATTGGACTGCTACTGTCTCCCCACCGTTCGACCGGTGGCTCCTCCACCGGTCAGCCGGTAGAGCCTGGACCAAAGGCCTTCTCCTCTGCCAAGGCACCGGCCAGCCGGTAGCCCAGTCAAACTAGCCGTTGGGTTTGACCAGTCAACCCTCTTTTGGCCTCCAACGGCTCCGAGGACTTCTCCAACGGCTCCGAAGCCTCCCCAAGGGTTCCATGCCTATAAATAAAGGCCAAGGAAGCCCCGGACACTGATCTGAACTATTGTGAAGCCACCAGACACATTTTTACATCTTTGGCGAAGCTCCGGCGGATTGTTCCAAGGGAACCCCAAGTGCTCCTACAACTTCCACATCCAAGAGCACCTTCAAAGAAGCTTGGAAGCCGCCTTCATCATCTCCATTCAATCAAAGGCGCCCAAGACTTCCTCATATACGGTTTTTTATTGTATATTCATTTTGAGCTTTAAAATTGGGTTTGTGCCTACAAACCCCAAACCCTTTTCTCATCCCCCTTTCTTTTGGGTTTCACACCACCATTAAGGTGTGAAGAGGTTTCTTCAAGCCTTTCCTTTTAAAAGGCTTGTGTTTCGGTGAGCTAGCCTTCACCCGTTAAAAAGGCTAGTGGGTTCTTGCTAAACCAATCAAAAGCAAGTGGGTTCTTGCTAAACCAATAAAAGCAAGTTGTAATAGGTCCTAGTGCTACCTCAAAGCCTAGTGGGTTTCTTGCTAAAACCATTGAAAAGCAAGCGGTAGGAATCTCTCAACGGTTGAGTTGGGAGCGGAGACGTAGGCCGGGTTTTGGCCGAACTCCGATATCAATTTCTTGTGTGATTGCCTTCTTTATTTCCGCTGCATTTCAACTTTGATTTTAATTTGTCAATCATTTTTTAAAAGGCAATTCACCCCCCCTCTTGCCATCATTCCTTGCTCTTTCTTCTGCCCAACATTTGGTATCAGAGGAAGTATTTGAATAATTCCCTAACCGGTTTCAAATTAAAGATCCTTTTCTTTGATGGCTTCTACCGCTTCAACCTCTTACGCCCCCGAAGGCTTTTCTTTGGATCGTGCTCCATTCTTTGATGGAACCGATTATAGTTTTTGGAAAACCCGCATGACCACATTTCTTAAAAGTATTGGCTATCCTCTTTTTAAAATTGTTATGCATGGTTTTACCCTCACTTCTTCCGATGAGTCTAAGTGGACCACCATAGATATTAAGAATTTTGAGCTTGATGGCAAAGCCATGAATGCTCTTCATTGTGGTCTTGATCGTAATGTTTTTGATTGTATTTCTTCTTGCACTTCTTCTTATGATATTTGGAAATTGTTAGAACTAACCTATGAAGGTACTAGCGAGGCTCCAAAGCAAGAATCCGATCAAAAGCAAGAACCCGATGAAAAATCCGTACCCGCTTGCCCACTTCACAAGAAAAGGGCCAAGAAAAAGAAGAAGAAGGCTTCAAAGGAAACATGGAGTGATAGCTCCTCCTTCTCCTCCTTCTCCTCCTTCTCCTCGAACGACCAAGGTAAAAAATGCCTAATGGCAAAACATGAGGTATCATCTTCCGACTCTTCTTCCTCATCATCCTATAGTTCTTCTAATTCATTTAATCATCTATCTTATGAAGAACTCTCACATGCTAGAGACCAATTAGAAAATGGTTTTCATGAACTCTCCTCAAAATTTGTTTCTTTGAAAAAGTCTTTCAAAAAACACTCCTCCGAAAAAGAACAACTTCTCAAAGAGAAGGAAGAGTTGACCCTTAAAATCCAAAATTTTCCAAATGTTGATTCCATGGAATCAACCATCAAGGACCTTAGGGAATCCCTAGCCAAGTTCACCCAAGGTGAACAAAATTTGTCCAAACTCTTAGGTTCTCAACTAGTATCTAGAACCACCAATGGACTTGGCTACACCAATATAGCCTCCTCCTCCCATGCACCTACTGTTTTTGTTAGGGGGAGCTCTAGCTTTAAATTTTGTAATTATTGTAAGAAGCCCGGGCACCTTATTTATGAATGTAATTGTAAAAATGCCTGTTATGGCCAACCCAAGTCTTTTTACTTTTCGGATGAATTCTATAGGAGAAGACCCGCCATGAGACAAGTGTGGATTGAAAAATCCCTTTTGGCGAGTCTCTCCGGGCCAAAATTTATTTCCTCTCCCCGGTGATTTATTGTTTTTATTTAGGGGGAGTTAGGATCGTTTAAGCCCTTTTGATTTCAATTTCAAAATTTTCTTTTCAAACTTTCAATTTCAAATCTTGGTATCAAATTTTTCAATTCAAAATTTTCTTTTAAATTTTCATTTCTAAATTTCCAACAGTTGGTATCGAATTCATCTTTGATTCAAAACTTTCAATTCAAACTGTTATTCAATTTTCATTTCAAAATTTTCAACAATTCCAATTGATTTAAAAAAAAACTTGATTTTCATTTTTCCCTCAATCAAGTTTTATGCCCCGTGCTATTTTGATAATCACAAAGGGGGAGAAATTTCTTGATTGATTGGGGGAGAATCTTTTCTCTCATGTTTAGTATTTATTTTCAATTTTTCATTTAAAGCATGCCTTTCTTTAAGTTTTTACATTGCTTAGATAAGTGATTGTGATCATCAAAATAGGGGGAGATTGTTGTACCCCACACTCTTTGATTTTCATGATCACAATCACTTCTATTTTTGTCTAACATTGTGTTTTAAGTGTTTTTGTTGATAGGCATTTGATTGCCAAGAAGTTGGCCCAAGAATGGACAAGCAGTGGACTGAAATACAGTCCACCGGCCAACCGGTGTGATAGCACCGGCCAGCCGGTGGCACTCAGATCAATTGGACTGCTACTGTCTCCCCACCGGTCGACCGGTGGCTCCTCCACCGGTCAGCCGGTAGAGCCTGGACCAAAGGCCTTCTCCTCTGCCAAGGCACCGGCCAGCCGGTGGCCCTGCACCGGCCAGCCGGTAGCCCAGTCAAACTAGCCGTTGGGTTTGACTAGTCAACCCTCTTTTGGCCTCCAACGGCTCCGAGGACTTCTCCAACGGCTTCGAAGCCTCCCCAAGGGTTCCATGCCTATAAATAAAGGCCAAGGAAGCCCCGGACACTGATCTGAACTATTGTGAAGCCACCGGACACATTTTTACATCTTTGGCGAAGCTCCGGCGGATTGTTCCAAGGGAACCCCAAGTGCTCCTACAACTTCCACATCCAAGAGCACCTTCAAAGAAGCTTGGAAGTCGCCTTCATCATCTCCATTCAATCAAAGGCGCCCAAGACTTCCTCATATACGGTTTTTTATTGTATATTCATTTTGAGCTTTAAAATTGGGTTTGTGCCTACAAACCCCAAACCCTTTTCTCATCCCCCTTTCTTTTGGGTTTCACACCACCATTAAGGTGTGAAGAGGTTTCTTCAAGCCTTTCCTTTTAAAAGGCTTGTGTTTCGGTGAGCTAGCCTTCACCCGTTAAAAAGGCTAGTGGGTTCTTGCTAAACCAATCAAAAGCAAGTGGGTTCTTGCTAAACCAATAAAAGCAAGCTGTAATAGGTCCTAGTGCTACCTCAAAGCCTAGTGGGTTTCTTGCTAAAACCATTGAAAAGCAAGCGGTAGGAATCTCTCAACGGTTGAGTTGGGAGCGGAGACGTAGGCCGGGTTTTGGCCGAACTCCGATATCAATTTCTTGTGTGATTGCCTTCTTTATTTCCGCTGCATTTCAACTTTGATTTTAATTTGTCAATCATTTTTTAAAAGGCAATTCACCCCCCCTCTTGCCATCATTCCTTGCTCTTTCTTCCGCCCAACAGAGATAAGTTGTCTTTCAAGAGCTATGATAAGACTTATGATAATTCAAACACAAAGGCTACTAGCTAGGTAGGTATTCCATATGAAGGAGAAGTTGAGTTTTGTTCTCATAAGCTATCTGATAATCAAGGAAGTTTCAAAAAGGATACGGTTATGGCTAGTCTTATACTTTCTGAAGTAAAGACTCAGAAGATTTCTCATCTGTCTAAAAATTTACGGATTCTCGAATTATGGTTTCAAGGATTCATCATACCATGAAAATGTGACAACGATACATTGAATAAGAGTGTTAGGTATATTTTGGATTTTATGGTAAACCTGAGATATATCAACTTGGTTAAGAATATTCTGATTATGATCGAGAATATAAAGAAAGGAAATCTGAAGGCTCAGATCATTATATATCCAACCACTCTTTCAATGTTGATTGTTTGATGCCTAGAGTCTTTCAAAATTCCTTTTAGTTCAATTCCATGGAATTGTAAAGTCATGATATTTATTGATGGTACCTTTAAAAGGATGAAATTATTTTTTTCTAAGGAATCCAGAGAATTTTATGACTTTCTATAATAAGAAGTTAAAGCCATACCGATGAAAAAAGAGGTGGCTAAACCATCTAAAAAGGCTAGAAGGCAGATGAAGTTGAAAGAAGTAGAAGAGGAAGGAAAAATATCAAAGCCTAAAGAAATCCAATCCGCAACTCCATAACCTAAGAATAAATAAGAATATCCAGATGAGGTAGTAGCTAAATGGAGGGAAGAAAAGAAGAACAAGAAATCAGGGGAACCAAGCGTTGGTTTGGATCCTACTTAAGCAAAATCTTTAAAAGAAAAGAATGTTGATGATATCAAAAAGAAAGTGGATGTTGATACACATAGTAAAGCTGTTGTGAAGAAGAATGAAGATGGTGGATCATCAAATAGGAAAACTACTGTGTCACGCCCGTCCCCCTGGGCTCGTGCCATGACTACCCAAAGGCCACCTTCTATAGTCCAGGGGCTAGCGACTAGCACCAAAGGAATAAAACCCAAAAAATAGGAAGCCATTGCCTTTAGAACCCGAAAACGGACACAATAGAGTACAATCTAGTAAAAAAACACTAAGAAAAATGTATAAAAAAAGAGTGATGAAAAGTAAAAATGGGCCAGAAATAGAATCCCAACTTTAAAGTACAAGAAATTGAAAAAAAGGAAAATGGATCCTGGATCATCCACCGGAAAATCCTACCTAAAGGGTGGATACAGATAGCCTCCACAACTCTCCAACTCAGTCTGTCTCCTCTGTGTATCGTCACACCGTGTTTTCCACCTCCGGGTATCGTCCAGTCCTAGTACACTCATCCTCGATCTACGTTGTCTGTCATTTTCATCCAACACAATGAGGTGTGGGCATATCCCGTGTAGGGGTGAGTTAAACGATACTCAGTAGGGACCCTGAGACCCTCAAATTATCACCAAATCCAACAAGGATAAACCACAAGGTATGAAATCAATAGTTAACCCCACATAGGAATATTCCCATACATATACCTATATTATCAAGTAATCCATCGCAATCATAAGATAAACGGAAATGTTAATGACTCAGCTCAAATAGGTATACAAATTCTGTAGAGAGTTTGAGATGACTAGATGTTGCCAATAAATGATCTATTCTGACAAACCCACATAGGATCCAGGAACCGTAGTCAGAAATTTCGAACCCAGACAAGATCCAGGAAAAATAGTTAGAGCTTTCGAACCCACAAAAGATACCAGAATAGTAGTCAGAACTATTGAACCCACATAGGATCCAGGAACAATAGTTAGAGCTGTCAATCCCACACAGGATCTTAGAACAGTAGTCAGATCTGTCAAACCCACAGAGGATCCAAGAACATTTCTCAGAGCAGTCGAACCAACACATGATCTAGGAATAGTAGTCAAAGCTGTCAAATCCACACAGGATCCAAGAAGAGTAGTTAGAACTGTCTAACCCACAGAGGATCGAGGAACAATAGTCAGAGCTGTCGAACCCACAAAGGATCCATGAACAGTAGTCAGAGTTGATGAACCCACACATGATCCATGAACAATATTCATAACTGTCGAACCCACACAGGATCCAGGAATAGTAATCAGAGCTTTCTAACCGTCATAGGATCCAAGAATAGTAGTCAGAGCTATCGAACCCAAACAAGATCCAGGAATAGTTGTCAGAGAGCAGCTAACCACATGGTTTCCACACAAAGTACGCTTGATTCCAGGAGGGTATACTCCTCAAGCCATGTGTCAATACATCAAATACCAATAAGTACACTAAGAAGTATCCCAAAGGTCTGTCATATCATAGGGGTCTCAATGCAGTAAACCGTGTGTCAATCGAATGCCCGGTCTGTGATTTATTAGCCTTTCTACTCCTGGGGGCCCAGTTGTATTCGTGCACGATCGAACATAACCATAACTAAAATAAACCCCAAACTTTAGTGGGGTATACTGAAAGGTACATTCACACTCCAAGATTACCAGAACCACTGACATTTCTTCAAACAGATGTTTGGTACCAATGATATGGCCAAAAGAAAGTAAAGGGGTCGCAGTGGGCCTGTGTCCGATCCGACCCGATCTGACCGCGCTGACCCGACATAGACTGAGCTGACCGATTGGGTTTGCCCCGGCCCGCTGGGCCTAGCCCGGCGGGCCGCAAAGGCCGCGAGTAGCACGAGGACATAGACCGGTCACAATGGAACTGACCAGTTGCGGGTTGGTGTAAGGCCGGTTCAGCCCAGAGGCGCTGCAAGGGGTGCAGAAGGCCGGCTCAGCCAGGCGTGCATGGAGAATGGCTCAGAAGCTTGGCTCGGATGGCTGAGGCCGGTTTGGCCAGTACCGTGAGGGGCGTGGCTCGGGCAGGTCATCCTAGATGTCTGGGGTAGTGAGGTCGTTCCGGCGCAACCGGGAGGCGGCCGGACAAGCCGGCGGGCGGCCGGAAGGCGGTCGAGAAGGCCGGGAGGGGGCCGATCAAGTCGGGAGGTGGCCGGGTAGGCCAGCGGGCTGTCAAGAGGCGGTCATGCAAGCCAAGAGGTGGTCGGGTAGGCCGGTGGTAGGCCGACGGGTGACAAGGTGGGGGTCGGGCAGGCTGGATAGGGCTCAGCCTGGGCCGATTCGGCTGGAGGTGGTGCGGGACATCGTAGGGGTGGTGCAGGTCATAGAGGCTGCAGTTAGCACAACCATTGTCTTTGCTGCTTTCTTCACCTCATTGTTTCATCTCCATGCTGAAGGGCAACACAAAAGTGATCGACGGAGGGTGTCAGGCCATGTTAGTTTGGCCCCCACCCTCCTCATTTAGGGTGATAGAAATCGGTCCTATAGAACGAACCACAAAAATCCACCCACAAAAAGAAATCATCCTCGTTCTTCATTTTTAAGGGATGGAAGAACATGGAACTTAAATAAAATTAAACCCCTACCCTGATCGATGTTTGTCGACACAGTCTCGGGGATGGAGACGGAGTTGTCTTTGTTCGTCATGTCCACCGCACACTTCCAATCCCAATCTCACACATCAGTTGTGGAAGACACTCCACGTTAGTAGGAGTCCAGGGAAGAAGATCGAAGTAGATCTTTGTCGACGTTCTTTTTTGGAAGAACATGTTCTTCATTATACATTCTTCATTGGGATATGAGGTTCTTCATTGGAGAACTCTATTTCTCCCATGCCCTCTTCTCCCCGATATTTCACCCAAATGACAAATGTGGTATGATTTCTCTAGTTTAATTATTTTCATAATATTCAAATTGGATAAAATAATTATGTAGGATGGCATGTTAATGGTGGTGTGTTGGAAAAATTATAGTTAGAGGAGTTCAAGAGGCTCTCCCTCATTAATGAGGGGAGTTGAAAGGTTTTCCTCTCCTCACATTAATAGGGGTCAGGTGGTCCCCTCCCCTATAATACAAAATGGGAGGTTATGTGGTCTCGGGGAGGTCCCCACCACATTAACCTCACATGGGAGGTTGAGGCATGGTGGTCCCCACCACCATTACCTCTCATAAGAGGTTATGTCCTTGTGGTCCCCACTTCCAACCTCCACATGAAGATTATAGTTCCAGTGGGTCCTACCTCCCATCACAGACATGATTGTTGGTAAAATAAAAATAAAGTGTGACACACATTTATTTTTATTTTTACCTTTCGCGTAAAAACCAAAATATATCATTTATTCTCGACCCACTATCATCGAGGTCAAAGTCTGCATAAGTGAATACCGGTGCTGCAAGTTCAATGTTCCCTCAGATTCCAATTATGAACCCCGATTCAAAAGTTATAAAAACCCGCTCATAGGTTTACTGAACGTACCCGAACGAAACTTCAGGAATTGATTCCGGGCACACCAGGCCTTGAAATCATACACCGTAAATTTTTGCAGACTTGTAAAATTTCCATTTAATTTAAAAAAACATTACCTGGAAATTCTGGGTCTTTACATTCTCCCCAACTCAGGGCTCTATGTCACTGTAAGATACAACTCGAACTAAGGAATCATGTGGGGGTACTAAGCATGCATCTGAGCCTCCCACTCCCATGTGCTCTCCTAGAGGTTCTCGTGCTGCTAACGAATGTGCACCATAGGTATCAACCATCCATGAAGGACCCACTCTTTTCGATCCTCAATATCCACTAGGACATCCATTAAAGTCTCCACATCATCGACATCCATCTCTCCATGGTTTATGATGTGGGAAGGGTTGTGCACATATCTCCTCCACTGGGTTACGTGGAAGACGTCGTTCACCCGAAGCAACTGAGGTGGAAGAACTATGTGGTATTACACCTCGCCAAATTTTTTGAGGACCTGAAAAGGTTCGATTAATCTTTGGTATAACATTCCGCCACAGCCAAATCTCTGATGACCTCGTCTATGTGAGACCTGTAGAAAGACGTGGAAGTCATCCTTGAACTCCAGTAGTCTTTGTCTCCTATCAGCATATGAATATATTTTTTTCTCTGTACAGTTTTCATCTGCTAAAAGATGATCTTCACCTTCTCCATGGTAGCTTGAACCATCTCTGGTCCCACAAGTGTTGACTCCCCAGGGTCAGTCCAGCACAAAGGTGATCTGTAAGGTCTCCCGCACAATGCTTCAAAAGGTGTCATCCATATGGTGGAGTGATAACTATTGTTGTTTGAAAACTCTAACAAAGGTAAGTGATCCTCCCAGATGCGACCAAAGTTAAGGACACAGGCACACAACATGTCCTCGAGGGTCTGAATGGTTCACTCAGTCTGGCCATCCGTATGAGGATAGAAGGCGGTGCTCAAATGAGGCTGCATCCCCAAAGCCTCATGCAACCCCTTCCATAGCCGAGAAGTAAAAAGAGTGTCATGATCAGAGATAATCGTTTAATGCAGTCCACATAGCTGCACAATCTCATGCATTTAGAGGATTCCCATGATCTCTACTGAACCCTTCTCTTTGATTGGTAGGAAATGGGTCGACTTAGTGAGTCAGTCAACGATCACCCAAATTGAGTCATGAACCTTGGAATTACATTGAAGTCATTTCATGAATTCCATGGATATCCCATCCTACTTCCACTATAGGACCTCTAAACGATGCACCAAGCATGCTGGTTCCTGGTGCTCCACCTTCACTTGCTGACAAGTGAGGCATCGAGAGACAAACTGTGATGATGCATTCTTCATACCTAGCCACCAGTGCTGTCTTCTGAAGTCCTGATACATCATTGCCACTCCTGGATGTACCTCTAGAGTGGAAGTATGTAACTACCTCAACACATCCTCCTAAAGTGACACTAGTACCAAGGTACGTCCTCTAAAGTGGATGACGTGCTCCCCACCTTCATAAATTCTATAAGGTTCCTACCCTATTGATATCTGAGCACATAGTGTCTCGTAGTCAGTGTCTCCACGCCGTGCCTCCCTGACTCCTTGAAGAAGTGTGGGAGTGACTATAAAAGTCTATAGAAAGGCTGCCCCAACTCTATCCACAAAGGATATCTGTGAAGTAGCCAGCTGCTCTGTCGCCACACATAACAGCTTTATACCAGATCATCTACTGAGGGAATCTACAACAATGTTCCACTTACCAGGAGTATAGACCATCTCAAAGTCATAGTCCTGGGGTAACTCAAGACAATGTTGTTGTCTCGGGTTCAGGTCCTTCTTAGAGAAGATATAACTGAGACTATTGTGATCAGAGTACCCGTTAAAACATTCACCCATTCGATAGAGCTGACACATCGTAAAGGTGAAGAACGCTACTGCTAACTCCAGGATATGGGTAGCATAGTTCTACTCATGTTGTCTAAGCCACCAAGAACCATATGTGATCATTGATGACTCCTGTATCAGGACACATCCATGTCTGGTCCCTGATGTGTTTTAGTAGACTATGTACCATATTCCATCCTATAGAAGCCTCAAGATGGGGGCACTATTCAGCCTATGCCTCGGCTCTTGAAAGTTATGATAGCATCTCTCCGACGACATGAAGGCTTTCCCCTTCTTTGTTAAGGATGATAGAGGTGCTGCAACTTTGGAGAAGTTTGGAATGAAACTACAGTAGTATCCATCCAATCCCAGGAAACTTCATACCTCCGTCACACTCTTGGGTGGCTCCCAAGCAAGTAATGCCTCAATATTTGCTGGATCTACGGAAACTCTAGCCTCCGAGATGACATGTCCCAAAAATTGAATCTCTTGGATCCAAAACTGGCACTTTGAGAGATTACCATAAATATGGTGCTCTCGGAGTGTGTCCAGTACTACCCGTAAATGGTAGGCATTCTCCTCTTCAGTATTCGAGTAGATAAGAATGTATTCGATGAAGACTACGACAATGTGATCAATGTTTGGATGGAAAATCTTGTTCATGAGTCCCATGAACACTGTAGGAGTGTTGGTTACCCCAAAAGGAATAACCAAGAACTTGTAGTGGTCGTACCAACATCTGAAGGTCGTCTTCTACACATCCTCATCTCGAAAACTGAGCTGGTGATAGACTGATATGAGGCCTTTCTTCAAGAACCATCGTTCTCCATTCAACTAATTAAAGAGGCCATTATTCCTCAATAGTGGGTACTTGTTCTTCATTGTCTCCTGGTTCTTGCGCCAATAGTTAACACAAAGCCCCAAGATCCCATCTGCCTTCTTGGCGAATAGAATCATGGTTGCCAAGGGAGAAACACTGGGCCGGATGAATCCCTTCCCCTGCAAGTCCTCTAGCTGTACCTGCAGCTCACAAAGTTCCACGAGAGCCATCTGATATGCTGGTGTAGATATCGGTGTCATCCCGGGGTACATTCCAATGTAAAAGTCCACCTCTCTGTGAGTAGAAATACCTGGATCATCATCAGGGAAAACCTTTGCATACTGGTCCACCACTATAGGATAAGTCAGACTCTCCAAATCAACTACTCTGTGGGTAATGTTAACCAACTAATGAGTGATCGGAAGTACCCTCCTCTGAGTAATTATTTCATGTGCTGTAAAGGCTCCCTTCTCACTGGTGAAGGTAAACCTGGTCCCATCCATACAAACACACCATACTTTGCACCAAATATAGTCAATCTGAGCATGGACTGTAGATAACTAGTCCATACCCATGATGACGTCGTAAGGCGTCGACGCCACTACTATGAGATCCCAGTCAAATATATCACCTATTTGAGTATACTTACACTGCCGGCACCAATGTATAATCATTGAATATGCTCCCATAAGAGTCTATTGTCATAAGGATCGAGCCAATGGCTCTGTCAGAATCTACGAGCTCTGAATGAGGGCAGTAGCACTGAAAGAGTAGCTAGGACCTGTGTCTATAAGAACTGCCACTATGGTTGAATTAACGAAGATCGTACCTCGAATAATTTAAGAATATCCATGATCATAATACTTAAATGCGGGGAGTTGAGCTCTTTCATGTCCACCTTCTCCCTATGGTTGGGGTGGACCTCCTGGTGGTGTTTCCGATAACACCTCAAAACATCGCCCACCGCCAGATGTACGACCAGCTCCTCTACCACGTCGACCTACTCCCTGTGGACCGCCTCGATCAAATCTCTATCTCTGCATGGAGGAGACTCATGGAAAGGATCACCATTAGGTTGGCTGGTTTCCCTACCAGTCTAAAGACTCTCACTACAACCTCCAGCCAATCCTCACCTTCATGTGGGTCCATCTCACCCCTGAACCTAGGTAGCCTCTGGCATTGGAACTCGTGCTACACGCTCAGGTGTCATGCACCCTCTGCTGCTGAGGATGGTGGAATCGGTGGCCCAACAGGGAGTGGTACCACTGGTGCCTCCACTGGAAAAGTGCTCTACACCAAGGCCTCATCGCTCGGTGGGCTATCTGTGCATACTACTCTCGGAACTCTAGTTGGTTGTCTGCGTGGATGCATCCTAAAAAGAAACAGGTGGTCCAAGGTCAAAAAGTTATACCTGGCAGGATGACTCAAATAATTCACAAATAAGACTCTTGAAAACACACATGCAATCAGTGTTACCATTCACTGATTCAGAAATCAAAAGTTAGGGTCCTGGTGTATGGATATATTGGCCATCGCCACAACACTGGATTCCCTAAACTGATATCCACACTTACTACACTTAACACTATTTTTGTTAAAAAGAATGATCAGAGTCCTAATTTATGTGGTAGAACCGACTCCTCTGATACCAATTTTCACGACCCATCCTTGGGGCCCGTGCCGTTACTACCCCCAGCCCGCCTTCCATAGGCCAGGGGCTGGCAACTAGCACCAAAGGCAAAAATCCATAAAACTGGGAAGGCATTTCCTTTAAAACCTGAAAACACACACAAAAAAGTAAAAGATGGAAGAAAAACAATAAGTAAAATTGTATAAAAAAAGAGTTCTGAAAAGTAAAAATGGTCCATAAATACAATCCCAACAATAAAGTACAAGAATCTAAAAAAAGGAAAATGGATCCTGGATCGCACACCACGAAATCCAACCTGAAGGGTAGGTACAGATAGCCTTTACAAAACTACACATCTATCCGTCTCTGCAGTGTGCCGCCACACCATGTGGTCCATCTCTGGGTACCTTCCAATCCTCATACACTTAGCCTCGGTCAGTGTTTTCCGTCATCTGTATCCAACACAATGAGGTGTAGGCATAGCCTGTGTAGGGGTGAGTATAACAATACTCAGTAGGTACCTCAAGACCCTCATTTTCTCACAAAATATGACAAGAATAAACCACAATGTATGAAATTAACAGTTAACCCCACTTAGTTATATGCCCATACATATACATATGTCATCAAGTAATCCATCTCCATCATGAGGTAAACACAAAATTTACTGACATTGCTCACATAGGTATACAACTTTTGTAGAGATTTAGAGATGATAAGATGTAGCAACTAAATCATCTATTCTGTCAAACCCACACAGGATCCAAAAAAAGTAGTCAGAACTATCGAACCCACATAGGATCCAGGAATAGTTGTTAGAGCTATCAAACCCACACAAGATCCAGGAACAGTAGTCAGAGATGCCAAACCCACAAAGGATCTGGGAATAGTAGTCAGACCTATCGAACCCACACAGGATCCAGGAACAGTAGTCAGAACTGTCTAACCCACATATGATCCATGAATAGTAGTCAGAGTTATCGAACCCACATAGGATCCATGAACAGTAGTCAGTGTTGTCAAACCCACACAGGATCCAAGAACAATAGTCATAACCGTCCAACCCACACAGGATTCGGGAACAATAGTCAGATCAGTCGAACCCAAACATGATCTTGGAACAGAAGTTGGAGCTATCGAACCCACACAGGATGCAGGAACTGTACTCAGAACAGTCAAACCCACAAAGGTTCCACGAATAGTAGTCAGAGTTATCAAACCCACATCGGATTCAAAAATAGTAGTACAAGATGTCGAACCCACACATGATCCAAGAACAACATTCAGATCTATTGAACCCACACATGATTCAGGAACAGTAGTCAGGGAGCTACCCGCCATAGGATTTCCACACAAAGAATTCTTGATTCCGGGAGGGTCCTCTACTCAAGCCAAGTGTCGATACATCAACTACCATGAAGTCCCAAGAAGAAGTATCACAATGGTCTGTCACATCATAGGGGTATCAACGCAACATATGGTGCGTCAATCAGATGGTCGGTATATGAGTTATTAGCATTTTTAGTCATGGGGGCCCGATTGGATTTTTTCATGATCCAACCTGACCATAACTCAACTATACCCCAAACTCTAGTGGGTTATACTCTAAAGGACCATCACGCTACAAGATTACCAGCACCACTGACGATTTTTCAAACAGACGTCAGGTTCCAAAGATATGTCTAAAATAATGTAAAGGGGTCGCAGTGGGCCTCGGTCCTGTTAGTCCTAGTCGGACTGACCCAGCTCGGCATAGTCTGAGCCGACCAGTTGGGTTTGGCTTGGCCCACCGGGCCTGGCCCAATGAGTCAGAAAGGTCGGGAGTAGCGCGAGGGCGCAGAGCGGTCACGAGGAAGTTGACCGGTCGTGGGGGTGATGACCAGCCGCGGGTTGGTGTAAGGGAAGTTCGACCTAGAGGCACTGCGAGTGGTGCAGAAGGCCGGCTCGGCTAGGCTTGCATGGGGAACCACTCGATGGCTAGTACAGGATGGTTGAGGCTAGTTTATCCAGCGCTGCAAGGGGCGCGGCTCGAGCGGCTTGGCCTAGATGGCTGAGGCAGGTTTGGCCAGCGCTGTGAGGGATGCAGCTCGGGTGGCTCATCCCGAATGGCCGAGGCCAGGATGCCAGGACGGCTAGGCCATATGGTGGTCGGGAAGGCCGAGAAATGGCCAGCTGTAGGTCAGGCGGTGGCCGGGTAGGCTGGAGGGCGACCGGGAAGTGGTCGGGCAGGCCGGCGGTAGGCCAGAGGCAGGCTGGCGGGAGGCCAGAAGGCGACCAAATAGGTCGGGAAGATGCTGGGGAGGCCGACGGACGGACAGGGAGGCCGGGAGGTGGATGGGTAGGCTGACAGGTTGCCGAGCCGGTCAGTGGGGACTCGGCCGGAGCCGGTTCATCCAGAGGCGGTGTAGGACGCTTCGGGGTCGGCGTGAGTCTCGGAGGCTGCGTATAGCGCAGACTTTGTCTTTTCCACCATCATTGCCTCTTCATTTCATCTCCATGCCGAAGGAAAAAACAAAAGAGATCCAAGAAGGGTTTCTGGCCATGATAGTTTGGCCCGCACCCTCCACATTTATGGTGATAGAAATCAGTCCTTTAGAACAAACCACAACAATCAACCCACAAAAAAAAGCATCCTCATTCTTCATTTTGATGGAAATGAATAACATTGAACTTAAATGAAATCAAACCCCTACCATGACCGTCATTCATCGACGGAGTCACGTGGATGATGATGGAGTTTTCATCATTCGTCGCGTTCGACGCACACTTCCAATCCCAAGCTCGCATATTGATTGTGGAAGACTCTCCACGTCGGTTAGAGTCTGGGGAAGAAGATTGAAGAAGATTGTTTCAGTTGTTCTTCATTGGAAGAACGCATTCTTCATTCTTCATTGGGATATGAGGTTCTTCATTGGAGAAATCTATTTGTCACATGCTCTCCTCTCTCCAATATTTTACCCAAATTTCAAAAGATATATGATTTCCCAAATTTAATTGTTAGCACAATATTCAAATTGGGGAAATTAATTACGTTGGTTGGCATGTTAAGGGTGGTGTGTTAGAAACATTAAAGTTAGAGGAGGTGAAGAGTCTCCCCCTAATTAATGAGGAGAGTTGAGAGGCTTTCCTCTCCTCCCATTATTAGGGTTAGGGTGGTCCCTTCCCCTATTATTAAAAATGGGATGTTATGTGGTATCAGTTGGTCCCCAACACATTAACCTCACATGAGAGGTTGTGGTGTGGTGGTCCCGACCACCATAACCTCTCATGATAGGTTATGGCCTGGTGGTCCCCACTTCCAACCTCCACATGGAAGTTATATTTTTAGTGGGTCCTACCTCCCAACACCACATGGTTTTTGGTAAAATGAAAATGAATTGTCAAAGACATTAATTTTTATATTAATATTTGGCGTAAAACCCAATATCTATTATTTATTCTCAACCCACTGTCGTCGAGGTGAAAGTCTTCTTAAGCTAATACCAACGCTGTGAGTTCAACGGTGTCCCCAAATTCCAATTCTGAGCACCGGTTCAAAAGTTATAAAAACCCACTCATACGTTTACTGAACATACACAAACAAAACATCAGAAATTGATTTTAGGAATACATGGCCTTAGAATCATGCGCTGTAAATTTTTGTAGACTCGTAAAATTCCCTTTTAATTAAAAAAATTATAAGGAAATTACGGGTCTTTACATGCTGATTTAGAGAAAGATCCCTCACCAAGAAAAATCTCTGATTCGGAATCATTATCCCTTGGAAATGATTCTGTTGTTCAGTCTCTATAGAAACACGTTGGGATCATTCCTATATTTCCCAGCATTGATTCGAGATGCCAGATGCTTCAACACACCCTAAATCAAAAAGAAGATTCAGTATCCATGGTGATGGATAAGTGTGTCATGCTAGAGGCAGACTTCAAATAATTTTTCATATACTAAAAATCCCACAAAATATCTTCCAAGAAGATGACTAGATGGTAAAAGAAAAGAATAGAAGAGATGAATATTCTTGATGAATTCCAAGAAAGTGTCTAGGATACTTTTGACACTGAAGATAGTAAGATCAAGGATCTCACATATAATATTGAGAAAAACCTAACTCTGGAACATAATTCTCAGATTCAAGAAGTGAATTATTTGAATGGAGAGTTTTATTTAGTTTCATAGAGTTAGAAGGTAGAAGGACATCTCAATATAAAGATAGAAAAAAAGCTTGCTAGGTAGGAAGAAATCTTGAAGGTTCAGGAAGAATCTCTAATGGCTCTAGAAGATAAAATAAAATACATAGAGAAGAAATAATAGGATCAGGATCAGGTTGTTATGTGAGCAGAGGAAAATCATATGGAGCTCAAAAATCTTAAAACAATAGTGAAACTGTAGATTCCCAAGGAGAAGGAAGGATAAATGTGTTCAATTATGATCTTTTTTTTATTTCATCCTTGTAAAATTTTTTCCAATCATAATGAATTTTTTTTGATTACTTGTCCTTTGGATGTTTATTACTAATTTTTCAGGTACCATAATTTCTTTTCCATTCCCTTTAATCCTTTTTTAAAATTATAATAAAAACGGGGAGAAAGGAATTTCAAAAAGAATACTAGCCCAAGTTAGGGGGAGTTTTCATTATAACAATATCTGTATTAAAGATAATGAAAAATCACATTTAGGAAATAATAATACTATCCTTAGTGTTTCCAAAGCCTAAGGGGCATTTAGTTGTATTCATCATTTCCCATGTGTTAAGGGAGATATGTTTTATTTTCAAAGTGTAGGAAAATATTTTTTAACTCCTTATATATTTTTTTCATAAGGATGTTTTTACTTTCCAAAAAAGTGGGAGATTGTTGATTCAATAAGGATTGCTTATGAATTTTACATTCTTTCAAGTTTTGAAAATCACAAACACTCTTCCTTAATTAAAATTTCATTTTCCTATGTTTTATCTTCATAAGGAAAATTTTCCTTCCTGAGGAAATTTATCTTTACCATGTTTTCATTGTTTATATTTTAAGCATATAATTTGGTTTCATATCCAAAACCTTGGAATCATATATATACTTAGATATAAATCATTCAGTTTTGAAGATGCAAATTCATGTTCTGAGTTCTCTGAATTCAGACACTGAGCATATATGAGTTTAGATTTTGAGTTCCCTAAATTCAGACTCCGAACTCTTATGGTTTTGGGCTCTGAATTTTTCTGAATTCGAACTCCGAATTCTACTAAATTGAGACTCTAAATTTTCTTGAAATTCAGACTCCAAGTACTATATAATTCATGTTCTAAATTCCTTTGAAGACAAAATCCAAATAATCATATATTATAAACACCGAATGGTTTTTGTTTAGACTCTGACCATTAATATTTTTTTAGACTCTGAAAAATGAATTTGGTTAAGCATCATATTTTTTATTACTCTTGTTATGGTTATAAAACGAGGTCATTATTTTTGTTTCTAACCAACCATTGTTTGAGTGAAATGTGTATAGGTCCCTTCGAAATTCATGGAAAAAAATTATCATTGGAATAGGGATCCGACCGTTGAAGATGTGCCTATAAATATGATCTCACTTGAACGAGCTTAACACTATTCTATGACTCTATAGATTACATGTTGCAGTAGTGATATCTAGAGAGAGACTTTCATACTTTGTGCGTACTAAATATCTTGTTAATAATTGCTTCGTGTGACTCCAAATGTTGTTGAGTACATTCGAGGGATCCTTTGGATAGGAAGACTGAGGTGCTGACTACCTTGATGTTGAGGGTTTGGGGGGATATCAAGATAGGATCTGATCTTTTTATTGAGGGCTTACCTTGGTGTGGGTAAGACCAAATTTCTTGAATGTATAAATCAAGGAATCTTTATCCATGGTTGTTGGATACCCATGTATTTGGTTTAAAACATTTACTACTTGTTACTTGTTTTGTTTCATGTTTTCTTCTACATTATGATTGTTAAGGAAAGTATAACTATCTTATACCTTCTTATACTTCTACTATGATTAGTAAGATTCTATATTCATTAAGGTAGAATCATTATCTTTGATATATTTTGATAAGTTTTGTTTCTAGAATCACTTTTCTGGAATCAAGGGAGTTCTTAGAACTAAGAGGTGTTTTGAATTTACCCTGTTTAACTTTGTTAAACATTACCATCTTTAAAAGTTCCAAATGAGTTTTTTAATGTATTCAATTCACCCAACCCACTTCTATTTTGGGCATCTACATCATTATTACCATACTACAATCAGTATCATATCGATTTTACATGAACATATAATTATTCACAACCAATATGTTATTGAATTATCTACAATCTATGTAAATCCTCAAGGAACCACATTTCAAAAAAAAATAAGATAACCCCATGGGGAGGTTCTAGGATTTTTAATTATAAGTAATAATATTTTATATGCATAAATTTTCATATTTTATGAAATATTTTCAAGAACTAGAACTCATATGAATTTCTATCATGATACCTAGTGTCCTTGGAATGAAAGTTTTAAATAGATTATATATAGTAAATACCACACATTGCTGTTTTTCTAGAAAAAGTGTAATATATTAAAATTTAAGGCTCATATCAGATGTATAAGGCCCCCATTTAGTTCCAAATTAGTGTTTTATCATATGAGTGACCAAATCTTTTTTGGTTTGGGAAGTATTCAAAATCTTCATTGGAGGTATAAAATGATTAAAATATTTAAATAATCTATTTTATATTGAATCATTAAAGTAGTGAATAATGTTGTATATAAATATATAGTTATGAGGAAAATATAATGTTATACACATGACCATAGATCATTTTAAGAATCATTGGATAAATCCTAGAGGAAAACCTATTGATGAATGACAACCTGATTGATAATTGATGACCAGGGTGCAATGAAATCCAAGGACCGTGCTAATGATTATAATGAAACACTGTTATTAATCAAAAATAAATCCAAATCAAGGTATGTATTTTTTAATATTTAAACATGTTTTAAATTTTTTATTTATAATGTGTATCAAATGACTATGAATTGATTCACAGATCTAGTGTATTATAGGTAAATGATAGATTCCTCCAAGAATTGGGGAAATTTCATGTGGATAAATTTTATATCTTCATTCATTTTTTTATACAAATTGATCCAAGACATCATGAACATTAGATAAATTTTATTCCTCACTTTGTTTATTATTATTTTCATCCCCATTTATTCATTCATCACTTGAGATTTCATTTAGACCATGGTTCGATGAACACCGATAAATGGAACATTGGACATTCTTTTCATGGGAAAATGATTAAATACCATAGATTTGGGATTATTATTATATATAAATTATGTGAAAATTTATGTAGAATAGGATCAGATAGCTTTGGGATACCACATCATGTGTTCATTGGTGTGCGATTAGGGATGAAAAATGATTGTGTATTCTGGGTGAATCAGACGATCTAAATCCAATGAACGCCAATAGAAAAGTTCATCTAGAAAATATCAATGATATCATACATAATTCATGTGGGGATGATGGTACTAGTTGAGTGAACTAATATCTAGGAGAAAGAACGTTGATTCCAAAATAATATCCTAACATAAGTTGTGTACTCCCTAGTTACATGGTTTGTGGTCCTGTTGATTTGACTTCTAGGACTCTAGGATGATGTTAAGTATCGTACAATGTGAGAACCTATCACATAGAATGTGACCCCTTCCAAAATTTCATTGAATATTACTTTTTTGGTACATGGAGATGGTCAGGAGTAAATGGTCATAGACACAAATATTACTCCCAAACAGACACCACAATGCAATGCTTATGTGGGTAAATCCATATACATGGAAATGGGAATAAGTAAATTTGTATGACAACACTGTTTAAAATTAAATGAACATGGGAACAATATGATATCATTGGTAATAACTGGTTCAGATGAGATATTTCTTATACCACTAGTCCAGAATGTGTACTCCTTAATACTATTCCTATATCCCTTATTCTATGTATCATGGTCATGTTTTGTTAGGGTATGTTCCCTATATCCATTATCTAAGGCGTAGTGGAGAATCATATACTAATCATAGGTTATCATTCCCTTCATCAATAATTCATTAATAGAGTTTTTTAATCCTTCCTTGAGGCCTGGAGTGGGATCCTATATCATCTTCCTTCCATATGTAGTGTTCTTGGAATCATTGTGGAAAACTAATGGAATGATCCAATATTTTACTAATAATGCTATTCTAAATTTATTTGATGGTATACCCCATTTTCTTGGTGTGGTACCTATCTATTTGTAGAATCTCTTAGCACATTCAACATATACATCCAATGAGGATCCCCAATGAGATTGACCACTCGGGAATAGATCATCATTGTAATCTTGGAACATAGATTGTATTATCCTGGATAAGATTAATGTGGAACTTTTGAGAAATAATCCTATGATTGTATTATAGTCAATAATTTACCATGAGACTATTTTACAATAATGGGTATACCATGATATTATTATTCTATATGTTTTAGAAATAATCCTTTGTAAATCAAATTTTTGTTATTTTGTTATATTCTTTTGGGGTTTATGGGTGTCTAATGTATTGTTTTACACATGATTGAATGAGATATTCCCCCAGGTTTCATGTATTACAAAAATGATTAACCATTTGAAAGTGTCCCATATGGACCAGGACTTGGAAGCACTATGTGATCTGGTAATACTAAAGGGTTTTCATGATGTTATCTCGACTGTAACCCACATATTTTCCAACATATTGGGATTTTTAGAAAAATAATGGTTGTGGGATTCTATATGGCCCCCATTACATTCAATTAATTTTAATCCTAATTTGGTTGTGGGAATTTGCTTTATGAATGCTTGTTTTATCTTTTTTTTACATATCATAATTTTTATAGGGTTGGAGATACATGTGTTAATATAGATACATAATGATAAGGCATAATAGGATAGTGATATGTCTACTTAGTGAAAGTCTCTATCCCCATGCCTATTATAGATGAGAATTTGGTTCCATAGAAATGTCCCCTTTTGTTGGGTCATCTCACGAAACATTTATCAATAAAAACCTTCATCTTTTGTTTCAATTCAGGAATTCTACTTGATCCACTCAATATGGGGTTTTTGAAATTTTATTAGTTTAAAGTAATATGTCCAAAATATACTCACCCTTATGAAAAGTTATAATACATTGAAACTCAGTAAAAAAATTCAATTATTTTTTTTTCAAGTAAAACATAATTAATCTGAAGAGTTATCTTAGTTTCAATATTTTTTGAAGGGTGTCATTTATTTACATATTTTACCATTTTCTCATCTTCTTGATATGATATTGATTTTATCAATACATTCATATATTAAAATTAAAAAACATATAATAAAATAACTTATTTTTCTCTAAAATATATCTTAAATTGATAAACTCTAATCCATTCCATTCCAAGAATAACATAATAATATAAAACAGGGAAAGAAATAAGGTTTTTTGGGAAAGACGTTCCATCAAAAATAATATGATAATTATTTGAAATTCATGTTTCTCTAATACTAGATATATATTTTTACCAAAAATCATGACCTCATTTATTTAGGGAATGTTTTAATTTTAAAAAAAAATTAAAAAAATGAATGAATTCATAAATTCGAAATAATATATTAAATTATTATAATATTAATAAATAAATATTTTACCTATTACCACTTCATTAAAAACATCAATATATTCTTATTTAGATGTAATGGATTTCCCCACACCCTTATTTTTATTGTATTACTTCATTATATAATGTGTTCTCTTTATTAGAAATTCATTTGTATCATGACACATCTTGATATATTAAAATCACTTTATTTCATTATTATCAAAATTTGTATTAACACTAGTATGATATTTTTCCTTTAAATCATGGGAAATATTCTCAAACATATGACATCAGAATCAATTCAATGATTTCATTAGTCATTCCACAAGGTAATTTTTCCACACAATTCTAAAACAAAAAACCTGATTTTATTTCCTCCATATTTATTTAATGGAATCTTCCCATTATTTCCACATTGAAACAATTTCATCCTTCTTTTCATGGAATACACAGTCCTTAGAAAAAACACACTAATAAATTCTCTTTATGGTTAAAAATTTTATCCTAATATTTAAAATCATTAGATTCTAAAGATCATAAGTTTCACTACATTAATACATTGTAATAATGATTAGTTTTACTATTAATATATTGTATACAAGTTCATTTGTTCATTTCATATTGGGTGAAGTTTTCATTATATGTATCCTCTAAATATTCTACCTTATGAATCAATTCTATTACAGATGTTTCAAATAAATATTGAAATACCTTTGGAAAATAACATTCAATGAAAATATTTTTAAATGTATCCCATTAAATTGGGTTAGTATATTATATTTTTGTGGTATTATAAAAAATTTACCACCATTATTTGGATTCACTTTGAAAATGAAAAACTTAGATAGATGCCTTTTGATACTCTGAAAAAATCCTAAAATTGAATATCATCTCTAGATGACTAATCAACATAATTACGACCACATAGTCAAATTATCCACTAAATGATTCAGGGTTTTGTATTATAAATTTATCTACTAAATACATCATCCTCTATAATAAATCTATTTTGCATCATACATGGATGAAAAAAATTATATCATGTAAATAATAATTTATTATAATAATGAACTACATAGATATCACAATAACAATTCTATGTTTTATACATATAGAGATATTATCCACCTGGTTCATTCCTATATTATATTGCTTGTTTCCTCTATGGAATCCCATTTTGAGATAACATGGTTTATATAAAGAAAGACGATAATATTCATATTATATATCAAGAGAATGAAAAATTGTAATATAAAAATTGGTTTTACATTCATAATCATTTCATATATAATTATTGAAAGAATTACCCTAATATCAAATATAATGAGCTGGCCAAAAAACATTACATAATCATGAGTTTTGTTTATGGAATTCACTCTTTTACATTTTGAGGATTATTTCATTTTTTAGTTTTAGATAAATAGTTCATCACAATTACATAAATTAATATTACATCACAATGTGAATAATTCCACTAATTATCCATTTTTTACACTATAATAAAATTTTATGATATATCATGTTTTATTTTCGTGAAGAAACCTCATAATTTTTATGTAGAACTCATGCATTTATCTTTGCATCCTAAAACCTAGTGAAGGGAAGATCACAAAACTTCTAGTAAGGGAATATAAAAATAAGTAATGTAACCATTTATTCTATGAATAGTTATATAAATGTATCCTTTTCCAAAAAAATCAAAAAATATACATTTGATTACACAAAAAAATAACCTTTTCTTCATATTTTTTCAAAAAAAATCCGGAAAAATATTAAGGGTAAAATGAATCTCATAAAGGATTATTTTAATTCTAAAAAACATATGAATTTTTTCCAAATGATATTCATTTCAAAGATAAGAATTAGAATAAATATCCCTTTAATCATAGTATAATTATTTTACCTTCTGAAATCAAATGATTTCTATAAAAACAAATTGAAATAATAGATAAATCATTTACGCAAAATTGTAAATAATTTTAATATTCCAAATAAAATATATATAACATATGGAATAAACTACATGCTAAATTCAAAAAACTCTTAGGATAAACCTAATTAGTTGACATTATCCCTTTACCTAATGTGTTGTAGAGCTATATCAAAATCACCCATCCTTAGGATATTTTTTAGCCTCACCCATCATAACAATATATTTGGTGCTCACCCATCATCATATTCAATTCTGAAAAATATTAAAAATATCATAATACATAAAGGATTTTTTTTCAATAAAAATATGAATTTATATATTCATTTAATTAATTATAAAATATTTCTTTTTATAGAAATATATATATCATTAAAAATCCTTAGTCTAAATACAATACAACGGAAGTAGGGTTCTTATTTCAATAAAACCTGGATTATTTTAATGGAATCCAAAAATCCAATAATAGTTATTATGGTGGGAAAATTCAATGATGTCATATATGTAACAATATAACATTTTGTTATCATCATTGATATAATGTGTCATAAAAATCAATAAAAAATATATATTCAGATTTTTTTCTGTTAAATTTTAAATGCGATATAAATTTCCATTTATAATTCATTCATTTTCATATAAATACATCCATATAAAAATATTATTAATAATTACATGGAATAAATTTTCTAATAAAATAGGTCATTAAATAATTTAAAATTATGTCTTAATGACATAGTGTCCCTTGACATAACTCAGACTCATCATATACATTTTCTATCTTTCATAAAAATTAATAAATAGTAATTATTTTCTTTATTATGAACCTTTTTTAGTTTATTATTCAATTTATTTTATTTATTAATATGTTATATGATAATTCTTAATTAATTAAGTTCACATGAGATGTTCTGATGAGATTAAACTCATAAAACCATAAAAATTTGTAGGTTGACTACGGTCATATAAATCATTATGAAATATTATCGTAAATAGTAATCATGAAAAAATTATCAGTTTTATACATAAATAATACTTTTAATACATATAATTAATGATAATTTTCAAAAATTAATTGTGTTACAATCATAGGGATGGTAGTCTGTACGTATGATTGAGTAATGTTTCAATTTACAAATGAAATTTAAGGATATATGGTGTAAATTATTTTATAATTATATTATAAAAAATATATCAAAAACATGTCTTTATTTCATTATGTTAAATTATATATAGAATATTGAAGTTTTGGTCATGAAAATTGGTCATATACTATTGTGTAAGTTGTACTACATATGTATGCATGAATGGGGATATCATTTTTCATTTTATGGAGAGGTAAAAAATTATATAGAGACTTTATTTTTCCGTGTGTGATTTATAATTATTTCTAAATGTATTTTTATAGATAGAATTGGAGATGACATGCAATTGTAAGGCCCTGTGTTCCTAGAATTTATTTTAAAAAAATATTAAATAAATTTTATATTACAAGAGAATTGTTTAAAAATGAAAATTTAATAACACTCCAATGATATCTTGGAATATATTTATGTGAATGTGATTGACTATAAGGAATAATTTTTACACTGGGAACCCCCAAAATGGGTGGGTTCATGGAATTCATGTATCACGACAATTAGTGGGTATATTTAGTTGAAAAATAATTAAATTTATCTATTTTAAATAAATTATAGAATTTAAATTCATATAAATATATAATTATTGATATATTCCAAGGGTTATCCACATAAAAGTGGTATCATCTATGGAATCATCATCTTCTATATTTTGGAGAATCAATATCCAACGATGACGAGATTCTAGATTCGAGAAGATTGAGATGCATAGAACACAAATACATTATCTACTAATTAGGGAGTGAGTACTAAAATGAAAAATGATCTATTATCTATGGAGGTTATATCAATTCAAGGTTTATTACAATATTTATTATATTGATTTACTAGAATCAAAATTTTCTTTTATCGACACCAAAATTGATCCAATGAATGGGCCCTTGTACCGATTTATTTATTTTTTATATTATTTTCTCACATGGATAATCATGTTGTAGTTACTGGTCAAAAAATATTTTTAAATGAATTTTAAACCCATGTAATGATTATATTTCCCTTTTATGTTTCTCATATTCCTCTCTATTGTGCCATAGGGAAATGGTTTGATGTTGTTGGGTAGAAACCAACCCGATCGGACGGCTGAATTTGTAACTGATTCATGTGTGGAGATTGAAACATCAAATTTGGGATTTAATCATAGGATTCATGGGTTTAGTTAGATTTATCAATTTATATTTAATCTTAATCAGAAATGTTGGTATGAAATTGGTTATATGTGGTTTCATCATAGATGCTAATAGTGTATTGGGAATCAATTTTCTTGCAACTAGAGCTCTAGAATCATAGGCCAGAGCATAAATAGACATACTTTTATGTTTATAGGTGACATCAATAGTGTATTAAGCCAATGTGGAATGAATATGTAAAGATATATAATTCTAATAAATCTCAAATGTACCCTCTATAGTCATATGAACACACTGTGTGATTCCATTGTCGATGTCGTGCTTGGGTTTTGGGAAAAAGACAGGGAAGAAATTTAATTTATCCCACCTATAATCCATGTATCCATCCTCACGTGGAAATTTCATGTATTAGAGGACACTGGAATAACCCCATAAGAGAGTAAATTTCTTGGTTCATGCCATTCCACTAACTACATTGACATGGAAGGGTTCACACAATTTACCAAAGTGTATTCACTTGAAAAAATAGCGTGGTCTTGGTCCTGATGTGGATTTTACATGTTGTGTAGTTCCTCTAAATGAAGTGTATACCTACACAAGATTTTATCCTTGTACTAGTATGGTCCTTTCCTAGTACTGGTGTGGGACCACACACTCTGTGGGACTATTTCACGTCATGTACCTTTTCAATCTTTCTATGGAAACATCAATATCACAAATCATCTTCATTTAGACTTGTATTTAGGCCAATAAGTATCATGTACTGACTATTAATTCACATATAACACAATAGTTTCTTCCATGGGGTATTTTGAGATATGATGAAATGTTTTTCAGGTGGGGAACATCATTGCGTAATTCTCGAAAATGGAAGTGATCAGGAATGATTACTAGGTTATTTAGAGTGGAACCTTCTAGTTTGTTTTGTTATGGTTCCTCAACCAACATATAGAGTGGAACTTTCCTATGGTATGCAGAATGATTTCTATATCAACTCCTAGAGTGTAACTGACTTTTTGGTTATGCCATTGTTCATTGAGAAAAACTTTAGAGTGGAACCTTCCTGTTATAATATGGAATTGATCCACTACCTATCAACCATATGGAACCCTCCAGTGAATAATGGTCATGGGTCCTCAACAATGAGAGTTTAACCCTTTAGCTAGGATTTTCATGTGTCATATATCTTATATCCAAGTGAAACCCTATTATAATATCTTGATATGGGTCCTCAACTATTTGAGTGATTCCCTCTCACTTGGTATGGCATGGGTCCTCTATCAAATATTATTATGGAATTCTCCAGCTGGGTTGTGAGTCAATCGTCTAATGTTTATTTGACTATTTAATCCTAGTGGGCGAGGCATGGGTCCTATATAGACAATATAATGGAACCCTCCTAGTATAGTGTGGAATGAATCCTCTAACCTATAGATTGTTCCCCATGACTATGAGATATAGTGGGGAGATGTGGCTTGACATGGATTTTTTTCATGGTATCTTTATAAAATAATGGGAATCGATGATAGTACTTTGGAACTATTGTAAAAATTTTATTGGGTTGTGATGTAGGATAGAGATACCCTTCTCTCTCATTTTGGTTTCTTTGGATTGAGTATATATATTTATATCCCAGATGTTGAATTCTATTTACTAAATTTATTTGGGTTGAGTTATTACTACATATTCCTATCATGTCTCATACTACTCCTCTTTCATCTTTCAAGAAGTCCAAATAGGTATGTATATATCCACCACTATATGGGTTTTCCCACATGTGTAGTGTATTATGTAGATGGCAGATAGGTGATCAATGTTTATAGTGGATCAGAGAGATACAAGGTTCATTGAACTATTTATGATGGTTATAGCTTGGAGATCAAGAGATGAGCTCTCTCAGTACTCTTAATTTTCATGTTTTTTCAGTTTGGGACACCATTCTAGTATGGGGTCTTTTTTTGATTCAATATTTTTTTAAAAATGTTTTACTCTTTTAAATTTTAGCATTTTTACATATGAACGGTCATATTATTATGGTTATATAGTTTTATTATTATACCACTTATCATATGCTTTGAGATGGTCAAGTGTGTGAATACATGTTTATTAGGTAAGGGCCTCCACATTTATGATATGTATTTTAGTGATTTTTTCAGATCCTGTCACATAGATACATGCACGGGGTAGTTGCATCCCAATCCCCATTGGGTTCAGTTGTGATAGATTTGTATGAGAGATGGTTTGATCCTTTGGATAGTGTGGTGTATATTCCCATTTTTAGTATTTGGTAGTCATATTGGGAAATAGTTTCAATATTTATTGAGTGATAATTTTAGGCTAGGGAATCCCGAGTTGGTGTGGAGACTGATATATCTATTCATTAGGACTTTGTCAACCTTCTTATTGACTCAACATACCAAAAAACTTGTTACAGTGAATTTTGGTACATGAATCACATAGGATTTACACATTGATTACAATTCATCATTTTTCTCCCCAATATATATATATATATATATATAAATATATATATTATAATTTGATCATGGTATATCTTGATTAAATTTTCAAGATGCATCCAGAATGATAGGTGGTCATGATACATGTTCAGTCTTGAGGTGACAATCCAATGAGTGATGAGGCCATTGTTTGGGGACCATAACATGATATTAATCATCCATTTGGAAAGGTAGAATCATCCAAACTTTTTGAGAAGAAAACCATTTAAGTTTGATATGTTGAGGATGTGTATAGTTTTATTGCACTCAATGAGTTCCATTTGTAGTGGATACTAATGTTAAAAAGTGATTCAAATCCATAGGCAATAGAGGAATAGCTAGAGTACGGGTCCACATTTTTAATATTATTCTGACAATGATGGTTCAAGTGGTTTCACAAGTAGAAACCCTTTTGCACAGCACATCTAGGTGATGTTAGTGTCTTGTTATCCATGTCGAAAAATGAATGAAAAGTCACATGTCCTGAATTTTAGAAGACATTCAATGAGAAGTACATCCCCCTCCGTCTTTTGATCGATTCAGATTCAATTGTTTCTTGAGACTTTTTAGAAAGTGATGATAGTGGAAGAAAATGTGGAGTGGTTCATAGACCATATGTTATACTCCATTTACATGACCTATGATGGGTACTTCTTAACACAAAAGTTTGATCACATGATCCACATATACATTTATTCCATCCTTTTACAATTTGTGCATTTAAACATATGTTTGTGTTGTAAAAGGAACTACTGATACAGATATTCATATCAATGTGATGATCAGTAGTTTCTGATAGAATAATTCATCATAGGTTTGATTCAGCTGTAGCATATAGCAGATGCAATTCGATAGGATACAAGATTAAGTGAATATCCTATGATCAGTCTAAGGTAGGAGGTTAGGGAAAGCGCAAAGGACTGTGGAAACCCATATAGTGGTGGAGCTATGATTACTATGGAAGAGGACACATGTTGTGTGATTTTTTGACCCGTTCTAATGAGTAACATAGATCGATAATTGATATCCCCCCATAGGAGAGGCTGTTCCATGATCAAGGATCTCCTAAAAGAGGTTAGGGAGGCACCTAGAGATGGAGAGATGAAAGAGGATATAGAGGATGGGCAAGATATGTGGATGGTTTACAACACTATGAGAACATTCAACCCATGCCACTAGGTAGCCCACATCAGGCATAGGGATCTAATGAGGTAAGATGTATACAACCATTGGAAATGGATGCATATGAACCTATGTTACATTATATGATTATAGAGATGATCTATATTTATTTAGCTATTTCCTCTATATTAGTTGACATATTGTGATTCATTCCATTACATCATTACTCCAACAATGTGATCGGGAACTCTTGGTTCTGGGACTATCCCAATAGCTTTTTCTTGAGGATCCTATAGGGAACAAATATTCTATATCATTAATCTACTAATACTGATAGATATCATATATTGGAGAGAGGTTCATGTAAGAACTTTTGGTTCTAAAAATGGAAACATATGATGTCATATTGGGTATGGATTGGTTGAATGTGGTTCAAGTCTATATAGACTATCACTGTATACAAGATATATGACTTCATCCATATGGATTCCTCCGATCAGTGAATATATCCCATGATTAAGTGCAAGCTTCAGCCATATGGATTCCTTCATACAAGGAGGATTTTAGGGATGTCTTCCCCTATGAAATTCTGGGACTACCTCTAAGGTATGAGATGGAGTTTTGTTCCAACATTCATCTTGATACTTCTATGATATATCCACTTCCATATTAGATTTCCCTAACTAAGATTCTTAAGAAAGAAATGTAGTTTTAGGACCTTCAAAATAAGGGTTGTATCTAGCATTGTGTGTCCCCTTGGGAAGGTATAGTGTTTCTTTTGTAAAAGGTGGACAAGATCTTGAAAATTTTTGGGTATTATCGTCATATGAATTAGACCTCAATAATGATCAATTACCCATTTATGAGAATTGAGGACCACATTGAATAGTTTCAAGGGGTGGTTTGGTTCTCAAATATTGATTTATAATCCATCTACTAGTAATTCATTGTTCATGAGGCTGATATTCTAAACCTTGGATTCTCATTTTTCTATGGGAACTATGACTTCCTATTGATGGACTTTTTTGTTATGAACATTGTTCTGTGTTTATATCATCTATGAGAAAGATCTTCTATCCATAGCAGGAGATTTTTTGTTTTTGTATTCATAGAATATATACTCATATACTCTATATTATAGGAGGATCATGTGGAGCATTTCATGATGGACCTTTATTATATTTTAGTTCATTAGTATTATAGGAAGGACTCAATGTTCCAGATATATATTCAAAACATTCAATTTATTATTTATCTCATTTATGAAAATAAAATTATCCATGGACCTATAGAATATTGGATTAGTTACAAATTGGGATCCACCCATTAGTGTGTCAGAGGTGTGGAGATTCCTCATACTGGAGAGGTATTACATAAGGTTTGTTGAAGAAATATCAAGGGGTACATCCCCTTTTACATACATAACACGAACTGGTAAGTCATTTACCTAGAATGATTAGTTCTAGATGGTCATTAAGGAGTAAAGTCTGAGGGTGATGAGTACTCTTATTTTTAGACTACCAGATGTGGGATTAGATTACATTGTTTATTGCTATTCCTCGTGAGTTGTGATAACATAAATGCATATGATGTGATAAGAAATTATATTATACATGTCAATGTTATTTATAAAACATTATAAGAACTCTCTGATTGATGAACTTGATCTAATAGTAATAATATTCACCCTATGTATATGGACATAGAATCTTATCGGAGGGAGATTTTTTTTGTTTCTCACTCTATCAGAGACTCTGGTGCATATTCACATAGAGTGACCGGAACTGGAGACAACACCACTAAATAGATATTCTATAGGACAATGTATATGGGAGATTCTATACTAATAGGAAGGATAAAATGGTATATGATAACCATATTAACAATTCACTAGAAGATTAGGTGTAAGAGGCTATTTATATAGATAGATTTATTATTGATTACCCTTGAATAGTGGGATGTTGCAACTTTTGTTTAGTCCATGGTGTTGAATCCAAAATTTCTTGAGCATGTGATATAGTCTTAGAAGGGATACATTGATTTTGATCTATTTTTTTGATAGATATACTCAAGTGATTCACCAGGTGAGTTTTTAGAATGATGAAATCATATTACACTTTTCTAGTGATGGATGTTGGTGTTTATCATGATGTGGGAGTAGGTGATTTGATATTTCCACTCATCTCATTTATAAAAACATCAAAATGAGTGGATGGTTTATAGATACCTTATATAGAATTTTTTGTGGGCTAGCATGAGACAGATCACAAATTAGTTCATCTATCAATTCCTCACTTATCAACAAGTGAAGGATAATTACTAGGTTTTGATATGTTTTTTTATCACATAGATATCCCTAATAAAAAATTTGATGGAATATCAATTAACATTGTGATTGGGTATCCATTTATAGTGAGGACCCATGACACAATCATGGTGATAATTAATTAAATCTTGAATTTGGCATAATTCTATTTTTATAAAATTCCTCAATGTTTCTTATTAGTATGTTTTGGGTGTGATTGGGTTTGATGAAAATTCCATCTGACCATGAATGAGTTTGGTTGGTTTTTTCCAAGGATAGGTTTTTAAGGTGGTGCGGTTTCCCAATGATTGCCAAATTGTTTGGCCTAAAAAGTGATATTTATTGATTGTTAATGGATGTTTTTAATTATACAGGTAAATTTTAGGAAGAATGTTGATGAAAATTTGAAACTAATGAAACCAAATACCTCTGAACATGGTTCATGTACCATTACTTGGAATGGTTCTCGGTTGCATACTAGGTAGCAAGATTGGAACACAGAGCAGTAGAAACAGTTTGATACAACAATTTTCGGTAAAGGGAATGCAGTATGCAGAGGCATGATGGTTCATGGGATGGCGGAAGAGAATGGTGTCGTGTATTATAAAATATGGTACACTGACTCTGTAAGAAAAATGGTTTGCTGGAAGGCTTGCAGTTTGTGATTGCAGAAGCATTACACGATGAAGGTGGTGTCAAATAATTGATTTTTTAAATCTTGATTTAGAAGATTAATTAGATATTTCTTACCATATAAGGATAGTAAATATCAATGATTGGAACATATAATTAATATCCTTATATAACATATATTTTCTCCATGAATTATATGACGTCCAAATTTTGTTTGCGGGCAGGGATTCCAAAAAGGATGAGATGTTCACAGAACTGTATACAAATTATGTTTTTGGGGACATGGTAGTTTTCAATTTAGTAACATTCTACTAAATAATAAAAAATAATGTGGAGGGGGATCCTTATTATGGAAAATTAAAGGCAGTCCACAAATAGGGATCTCTTGACGGACAAAGGGTGGTCTGCAACGGAGGTTTGCAGATTCGGTACGCAAAAGCAGTATGCGAGAGTAAAGGAAGAGGATTCTATGGATGAAGGGCAGTTCATGGAAGCATCAAGGTAGGTGAAAGAAGGTGTTCCACATACCATACCTGGTACATAGTACGTGGGAGGATCATGTGGTTTTCAAAACACTAAATGAAAATATAGAAATCTTCAAATCATTTTATGAATTTATTTTCCAGTATCTTACAGTACCTGGGATGGTGGAATTCATATACAGGTGAAAAATTAACTTCAACGAGCATCTACCTAAAGTTGAGGATACCTAAATTCATGAAAAATATAGGACATAGATGTCTATATACTATGTTTGACCTTAAATCCTATAAACTATGAGTGGATTCCTTTATAAGATTAGTGAGAAAAGTAAGAGGAAAATGGTGACACGTTCCACTATATGTGAGCCAAAGAAAGAGGAATAGGGAGTGACCCTTTGGAATATAGTAAGAAGACCATATAATATGTAAAGGTGGTGAGCCTAGGCATAAAAGATATAGCACAAACATTGTACTCATCTTTGGTAGTGATCCATAGTTAATTATGTACAACCGCACACTATCGTTGTATGCTCCTTGGACATAGCCTAGTGAGGGTGAACAAAGTAAAAATTATTTTCGCATGCATTATTTAAATTCTTTTCATACATTCCAATAGGAACAAGAGATAAGGGAGTTTTTTTAATAAATAATCAAGATCTAAAGGGGGATGATTTTTAATCGATCATACCATGATTCACCTCCATACCCCCTCTCTTAGTATTCAATGTAGTTGACCTAAAAATTAGTGTTAGATGTAATTGATTAATGTTAGTGGTACTGTATTAAAATATGAAATAGAGGTAGTAAATAAAAATTTTATTATGATATTTTACTAAAATAATATTAAACTATGGATTAATCGGATGTCTCACTACTTCTGATCATTAGGAATGGATGTATTGACAGTAGGTTTGGATGGAATATAAGATAACATCAACAGTGGTTCTTTATCAGAAGGTAAAATAAGAAAAATAAATTCGGAAACTAAAGGGATAAATTATTTAAGGGGGTCATTTAAAATTCAATTTATATTAAGGTGATGTACTACAAAAAATCACATGGTATGTTAAAAATTGTTCTGAACATTTATAATGGTGACTCAAAATTTTGATAAGAAAAACTGCATGTTCTGTGGAACAAGTATGAGGATCTCAGAATAAACCCAATGAGACTATTGATGAAATATTCAATGGAGTAAATATTATTGTAGAAGACATGTGGTGTCTTGGAGAATTCATTGAAGAAATAATGATTTTGAAATGTGTCTTGAAGAAAATTTCATCGTTGTTTCATCTGAATGTTTCAGTATTGAAAGATAAAGACCCAAAATAGATGACACTAGATATAATATAGAGTACCCTTGTAGTATATGAAATGGGAAATGATGAAATTGATGTAGTGGAAAAGAGGATGCCGAAAGAAGTAGAATTCAAGGCCATGAAGAATCACCCTTTTGAAGATAGTCATGAGGAGGGAAATTTGGTTAATGTCATGACATTCCTCTCCTCTAATATAAAAAGGGTAAATGGGATGTTTAAAGGTAAAAATATATTTCCATTCATTCAATGCAGAATGTTTGGCCAATTTATAGTAAAATTTCATAAGAATATTGATGATGATAATGAAGAAAATGATGAAATTCCCAAAAAGTGGTATTCATCAAATGTGAAAGGTAAAATAATTATTGGAAAAATTTATTGAAAAAGAATAATATACGTTTAAAAGAAAATGAATGTTCAGAATAATATGAGGTAGAGGGGTTGGTGGACTGTAATGATCATAAAGTAGATTTTTTGGTGGAAGTAGGCAGAAGTTCCATAATAAGAGAATGAAGTGAAAAAAAGATGGATAAATTGAAGGAAGATTATATCTTCTAGAAAAATTAAATACTACCATATAAGAGGTAGATATTTTTAGATCTAAATCAATGAAATATAACAATGTTTTTCATGATACCAAACTCTATATGCAGTATAAGGAAGAAGATAATTCTATCAAAATGTAAAAATTGAAAAGTTGAGGTATTTAATGATATAAAGCTCCAAAATTTGGTTGAGTACAGCATCAAAATTGATGAATAGAATATAGAAATTGATTGTTTAACATAAAATAGAGAATAAAAAATCAAATGTATTAAAGGTCTATAAGTTGATTTTATCAGTCTGTGATGAGCAGTTAATGACAAGGAGATAATGTTAACTCTCAGTTCAACATTAATAAGGAAGATCATACATGCAATAGAGATGAAGAAATTTGAGAAGAGCGGTCTAGTAGAACATAAGATACTATCAACTCAGAATGAAATGTCTTTTATGTGGATTGATATAAAAAAAATGTACTCATGGATCACGTCAGACCAAAGGCACCCACTATAAGATTGAAGATTGATTTGGTTACGAAGAATATTCAGAAGATTCAGAGAACCCAATGCATAACTAGTGGTGAATCAACGTCATACAAGAAAATGACTCACATAATATTATATTATTTTAGTAATATGGGACACTCTCAAAATGAATTTTCCCTAGAAAATACGTACCAAATGGAAGAAGACCAATATAGGTAGTCATACAAAGCTCAAAATACCAGGTTATCATTTGACGGTATTTGTTTTGGGTTTAAAGTATCAAATATATGGAAATATATTTCACATCAACAATGTAGAGGAATGTGTTGAGGTAGAATGAATTTTCTCATAAGAAACAACCAAATGTATCATCATGAGATCTATAAAATCAAAATCGATTTGCATCTCTGCACATTGAATATGGTCGATCATATACTGAGGGAGATCATGAGTATCATTCCATGTCAGGTATAAAGTCAATGTCCTGGGTCAAAATGAAAGGTTTGAGCAGGTAGTGGTCACAAAAACTGTGTTCAATGAATCAGACAACATGGGGATATGGATCTTTGAGAGTGGATGAGCATACCATATGATGGGAAATAAAAATCTTTTGATAGGAATCACCTAATAATAAAATTAATCGAAAATTTTGAAAAATAAAAGGCCCTGCAAGTAATTAGTTCATGAAAATACATGTCTGGAAGAAAATACATGAGATGAGAACATGTATTTCATATTGAGAGTCTTAGTCACAATATTAATAGTGTCAGTAAATTGTCAGACTTAGTTCATGCCATATGTTTTTCCCTGAAATTATATTTCATCATGAAAAAGGCTGGTGATGTTGTGTTACAAGGAATGAATTTAAATGGGAATCTATACCTCGTAAGTAAAGAAGAAGATATGTGCATTCTGTCCAAGGATTATGGAAAAAAGTTATGGAATAAAGATCATGGAAACATAATCCAAACTCACATGGTTGACAAGGTGAAATATGATGTTGATCGAAATCTTTCTAGATTATCATGTGATCATACTCATACATGTGATAACTTCCAACAACAGAAGATCATTCAAAAGTCCTATAAACCAAAGGAGAAATGTCACCAAGATTTATTGAGTTAGGACATATTGATGTTTGGTGGCCACTTTGGCCAAGGGATATGGATTGGAGAAGATATTATGTTCTATTCATTGATGATTGTAGAAGAAGGGATTGGGTTACAATAATCACCCCCAAATATGATGTGTTTATATTCATTACATTATATCAATAGGAATGGGAAAAGATTCTTGGTTAGAAAATATGAATGATTTGAATAGATAATGGAATAGATTTCACAAACATCCATGTGGGGGATTATCTTGAGAAAGCTGGGATAAGGCATCATTTTTCACTTGTAAGAACTCCACAGCATAATGGAGTAGTCGAGAGAAGAAATCGCAATGTCAATAACATTTCCAGAACATTTCTCATTGAGAAAGACCATTTGAAGAATTTTTTGAAAGAACTGGGATGACAGTAGTCTAAACATCAAACAAATCATTAAAATTTCTAAAATAAGAGAAGTATACCTATGAGTTGTGGTATGAAATGAAGTCATCATTAGAGAATATTCAAGTTATCATAAGTAAATATTTAATAATAAATAAAGAGAAAAAAAAGATTGAATACAGTGGGGAATAAGTGATATTTATTGGCTACTTAAAGAAAAGAAAATAGTATAAATTAAACAATAATCAGTCAGAAAATATTGTTGAAATCCTCAATTTATCAATAGTAGAGAATGGGCATTATCTTCAGAAAATAATTTATTAGTCTCACGAGGATAGTGATGAAGAGATAAGTATATCAAGTGATGTCCCAGTTCTAGATATTGTTTTAGAAGAAGACTCGGATTATGAGAGTGACGATAATAAATCATTTTATGCACAGAGACCTGCATGAATAGTTGAAATTTATAGACATAACCTAATTGGTTATCAGAAGACACCAGTATAGACAAAGAGGATAATGTATCTATAGATAAAATCATACTTATCACATGTTCAACCTAAGTGATATGATGGAGTAACAGGATATGTCAATTGGGTGTAGACAATGTATTAAAAGCATGACCAAATAGAGAATAATATGATGTGGGAAATTGTTTCATGACCAGAAAACAAGAATTTAATCAGGAAAAAATGGGTCTTTCATAACAAAATTAATGAATATGGTTTTGGGATTCGAAACAAATAATTATTGTTATTTAAATGTTACTTTTAGATAGATGTTATTGATGTTGATGAGATATTATCACCTATTTCAAGGATGGAGAAAATCATATTATTATTGGATGTAGTAGGGAAAATAATGATTATGATCTCTAGATGGATGTCATTTTAACACTTCTTTATGGAGTTATAGATGAATAATTTTATATTTTTATAGTATATGGTTTCTTCATTTATGAAGATGAGAACATATTTTGTTGACCGAAGAAGTATTTATAAGGTTTAGCTCAAGATCCAATACCATGGTATTCAAGGGATTATCAGTTTCAAAAGAAGTTCAGTTTCCATTGTGGTGGAGTTAATTATAATCTATTTTTCAATAATAGAAGTAGTCAAAGTATTATTGTGTTGGTTTATGTAAATGAACTAATATTTGGTGGATATGATGAAGCATAATGTAGATAGTTTAATAAATTCATGAAATGTCAGTTTGAAATGCTGATGATTGGTGAGTTGTTTTTTTTCATGGCTTAGAGGTGACACAATTATTGAATGGAAATTTTATTTTTCAGTAAAAATATTCCTAAAAGGTTTTGAGAAGGTTTGGAATGGGTAATTCCAAAGAAATGAAGACTCTCGTTGCTACATTGATGGAACATTCAATAGATAATGATGTCAAGGTGGTCAATACCATAGAATATTGGAAAATCGTGGAATTTTTACTATAATTAATAGCAATATGAAAAGATATTGTGTTTTCCACATTCAATGAATCTAGATATCAATGCAATCCCAAGGAGATCCTCATTCTTAGAGAAAAAAAATACTTCGGTATATCGAAGGATCTGTGGTTTTTTCTTTGAGTTATAGTGAAAAATATCAGCATGGGATATTGGGACATATAGATGGAGATTGGGATAGATTAATAGATGATCATAAATCAACATCAATAGGGCCCTTTAATCTTGGAGGACCGGGTATTTCTTGGTTGATCAAAAAACATGATTTCATTTTTTCATAACTGTAAAATTTTAATATATTGAAGCTACTCAATCATGCACGTAACTATTGTGTATGAAGAAAAATCTTGAGGATATTGGAGTTTCTGTGAAATCATCAATTAAAATCTATTATAATAACTAAAGTGAAATAAATCTAAAAAAATCTTATGCATCAATAATGAAGAAGAACATTAAAATAAAATATCATTTAATTAAGGAGAAGGTGGAACACATGTTTTTGAAGTTAGAGAATGTGCCAATAGAACCACAAGTTACAGATATTCTTACAATGTCCTAACCCAAAGAAGCATTTGAAAGGCTTCTACTAGATCTAGGAGTCTAGTCGACTCCCCGTAGATAAAATAGTGTGAATGTGGGACCCCCTCTCCCTGGGGTATGGTGTGTTTTTTTCTAATGTACTCATGTTTGTTATATACCCTATTGTAGAAAATATTGATGTAATATTTGGTGTCATTGACAAAGGTGGAGAAAGTGTGACTATTCCCAGGGGAGAAAAGACATGGGGTGAAGATGTTAGGTGGAGCATATAGATAGGGGTGTTGAATCTGAAGAAGTTTGGTGGAGCTGTGTCATAGGGGAGAATTAAATCTAATTATTCTAGACGTGATCGATCATTGATAACTTATCATGAAATAATATGTTCATGATTAAAGTAGTTGGTTGGTTTCATGAGTTGATGTTAAGAATGGAGTGATTAATTGATGAAAATTTCAAATCGTATTGTTTCTCATTCCCATAATTGATCTTGTGTTCTTTGATTATGTGGTTATTACATCTTTTATCCATATATTAATCGCATGAAGGAAATGGTGGTCGAATATGGAAGGTGTTTTAAAAAGATAAAAAAATGTGACGAATTTTTATGAGAAGTTTTATAAAAATACAATAAGGGGATATTTTTGGGAAAAAATCGCTCAATGTTCCCTCTATATATGATTTGGATGTGATTGTGTATGTTAAAAAATCCATATTTCCACCAATGAGTTTGGTTGGTATTTTCCAAAAACATATTTTTTATTTGGCATAGTTTCCCAATGTTTTCCAATTTTTTGGGCTTCAAAATCAGGAGTTTGTGTTTGGAAAATGATGTTTTTCATAATAGGAGTAAATGGTATAACGAACTGTGAAGGAAAATAGAGAATAAGGTAACTACATACCTCCAAAAATCATCTATATACAATATTTGGGAATGGGTCGCGACCACATACTAGGTAGTACAAAAGGTACAAGAAGTGGTGGAAATGGTTTGTGACAATGATTTTCAGTGAAGTGAATGCGTTATGCAGAAGGGATGATGGTTCATGGGATGGTAGAAGAGACTGGTTCCATGTAATAACAAATGAAATACATGGACCTCTCATGTAAAATGGTCTATTAGAAGGAATACCGTTTGTGGTGATAAAAGCGGTATGTGGTGAAGGTGGATCTGAATCAAAGATTTAGTCATCTAAATTTAGTAGACTAAGAAGATATCTTTTCTAATATAAGGAGAGCTAATCCAACTAGTTAGAACAGATGGAGAATATCATTAGAGAATTTATTTTATCTCTACAAATTCGATGAAGTTCATATGTGGTTTGGGGGAAACAATTATGCAATGGATAATGAAGTTCTTAGAACAGTTTGCGTAAGTGTTTTTGCGGGACATTGTAGTTTTCAAATTAATAATATCTACGAAAAATAATTGTTACATATTTGAGGAGCTCTAAAATTTGGAATCAATTTATGTCTATTAACATAGAATAGTTTTCAGATAAAGGGTGGTTTGCAGAGGAGGATCATTGAGTCGGTACATGGAGGCGGTATATGAAGGTGAAGGAAGAGGAGTTCGCAGAAGAAGGGTGGTTCGTGGAAGTAGCAATGGTACGTGGAAGAGTTTTTTCCCATTACATACCTAGTACACAATATGTAGGAGGATCAGGAGGTATTTGGAACACTCAAAGAAGATTTAGAAAGCATCAAATCAGTTTTCAAAAAAATATTTCTGGTATCTAACAATTCACATGAGGTTGGACATCATATACTAGGGAAAACGAACATTAACAGAGCATATACCTAAAGATTATAATTTAAGAATTCAAAAAAATGAAGGGACCAACATTTCCATAAACTCTGTTAGACCTACATGTCAATAAACTATGAGTGGATTCATTTCCAATTGCATTGAGAATAGGAAGAGACAGACGGTGACCATTTCCACCAGCTATGATCCAGAAAAAGTGTTATAGGAAGTGACACTTGGGAATACAGTGAGCAGAACATAAACTAAGTAAAGTCTGTGAGCATGGGCATTGATGATCTAGTGCAAACATGGTACTCATTATTGGGAGTGATCCATAGTGAATATGGTACATCGGAACACTACCATTGTATTCTCCTTGAACGTAGCCTAGTGAGGGTGAACCAATTAAAAAAATTTATATCTCGTGCGTGATTTATATAATGGTCATACATTGTAACAGGAATGGGAGATAAGGAAGCATTGTTTAACAATGAAACAAGATCCGAAGGAGTTGAATTTTTTTCTTTCATACCATGATTCAACACCCACCCCCCCCCACCCTCTTAGGTTATTTGACCTAGTAGACCTAACAACTTCTTTTCTATAAAGGATAAGAGATGGGTAGAGTGTTTTGGGAAGATGTACACACATCATATTGTCCTTTTTAATGGGGTTTTATCCACTATTATCTCTGATTCTTATGCGCAATTCATTTACGAATTATAGAGAGGCATGTATGAGGAATTTTGTACCCAGATGAGGATGAGTGCAAAATTTCACCCAAACAATGGTGTTTTGACTAAGGACACTATCTATGTTTTAGATGATATGATCAGGTATTACATGTTAGAGATTGGTTGGATCTAGTAAGATCACTTAATCTTGATAGTGTTTCCATAAAACTATTGCTAACACTCTAATATTGGCATGGAAACTTTCTTGTACCAACAAGGGAGACCCTTTGGGTCTCCCATATTTTTCAAAAAGACTGGTGATGCATCTCTTTTGGGTCTAGAGATAGTGCACGAGAAGATACAGAAGGTCCATGCTATTCGTGAGGAGATGATAACATCCTAGATTAGGAATAATAATTATAAATATTATCAATGTAGGCCCTTAGAGATAGATAAAATAGACCACATTCTACTGAGAGTCACCCCATGCTCCGGATGGTAGATATTTGGCTATGGAGGAATAATATCTCAGTGTTTAACTATGTTGTTTGAGATCATCATGAGGTTTTTCATGGTTTCTTACCACCTCAAACTACCCCCATTATTGGAGAGATTACATAATGTATTCCATGTGTCATAGTTGAGGATATACTTACATGAAAATAAACATAACATTGACATGGGAGAGATAGAAATCAAGGATGTATATAGTTTTTTGGATCACCTAGTGGAAATCGAGTATCGGTTGGAGAGGATACTATATGGGAGGACATTTCCTTTGGATCATGTTTTGTGGAAGAATGAGAGAGTGTAAGAGAGACCATTTTATCCAGATATCTAGATGCAGGAATATATCCTCATCCTTTTTCATAAATTTTCACTTTGACGATGAAAAACAGGATAGAGGGAATGGTTTAAGGACCCTATCATTCCCTTATATAACATTGAAATATTTATTCATATATTTTTGGAGCCAGGTGTCAAGATGGAATACTATTTAGAGGCCCATTGTTCCCAAAATAGGTTTTTAATAATATTAAAAATATTATATATTATAAGAAAATAGTTTCATAAAAAAATGGGATAATTAGAAATGGAATCTTGAATCATAAATATCAAACCACAATTGTGTACAGATCATTATGTTTACCCTAGTCACATCCAAAACTGGCATAGAATGTGAAATTTGGATATCGTTACCATTGGATGGTGTGTTGAGTTAAAATAAATAATTTATTTTATTTATTTTAATTGAATTAACATAATTAAAAATCCTATAAATAAATCCCTATTGATATTTTCCCATGGTTAGAATCATATCATTAGGACCATTGGATGGGTCATCTTCCACCTTCCATTGGATAATTAGGATACAATGCCGATGGGAAAATATTTCCGAGAAGATCAATTTTCAATAAACATAAAGAATCCTTCCATTCATTATATGGTTCATTATCCATGGATGAATGATAAAATTTCTTGATACGACAGACTAATCTGTTTCTTGTAACCATACTAATTATATTTATTGAGTAGAAACAAATTGTTCATAGATGTGCATTAGAATTGATCCAATGCATCAGTCTATTTACCAGTACATTTGGTTATTTTTCTAACCCACATCAACCCTAGTTTTTAATATTGGACAACAAAAATTGAATAATGAATTTTAAAACCTTTTTCTTGTGCTCTTTTCCTTATATTTTTTTTATTGTTCTCTTTTTGGGCATAGGGATTTGACTTAACGTTTCTAGGTGGCATCAGGCCTAATAAAACCCATGTAATCGTAGTAAAATCATGTGAGGTGAATAGAATGTATTTTTAGGGATTTAAATTGATGATTTATGGTTATGAGTAATATATTAGTAGAATTGGAATGCGAATTGGACAAAAAGACATGTTATGGGTTATTTATGGGTACTTTCATGAAGCGAAATACATATTGGGAGTTGATTTCCTAGGCACGAGAGTTCCTTAATAATCAGATGAAAAATTGATCAGCTAATTAGTAGTGGCTGGAGGATAGGCCAATAATATAGTAGAAAGATATTGAAAGAAAAATAAAAATCTATAATTAAATAAAAAACCAAACAATATGATCTCTTGTCCAATGAACCTAATGTGTGTAGCCCCTATAGATATGGTTCCTGGGTTTCTAGAAATATAAAAGGATGTAATGGAATGTAACCACATAAACAAAATTCATCCATATATTAGTGGACATTAAGTGTAATTTAGAACATGGTAAAGAGAATGTACTAAAGGAAACATTTATGAAAACTTTTTTTACCAATGTACATTGACTTATCTAGTCACAAACCGTGTACCGATGCACATGAACATGACAAAGGATCATGGGTCTGGGTAGAGATTGACTTGGACACACTGTCTAGACCCTTTAAAACCCAAATAGACCTAAAAAAGTTGTTCCCATTGTACCATAAGGGGAATATGGTTGAAAATAAGTGGGACCATATAGTTTTTATGTCCCTTACTCACAATGTAAATGTAAATTCCTTATATTGAAACATAAATATCTCATATATCCTTAATTTGTACTCAAATTTGGTCCCTTAAGTATAATGTCCCACATTTTTCACTTGTATAACATGATGGTGGCCACCATGGTGGATTCGTGGATATTATGTGAGGTGTTCCATATTGGAAGGTTCTTCAGGCGATGCTCAATGGGAAAAATGATCATGCAAGATCCCATGGGTTTTGATTTGTTCCCTCTAGTTGGGATGTGCATGGGTCCTCTACCTTTATATAGTGTGGAACCCTCTGATAGGATAGGGAATGGGTCATTTTCTACTTTTATATTCAAACCCTCATTTTAGGAATGAAATGGGTCTTCAATTGATGGTTTAGAGTGTCTTCCTTCTAATAGGAGAGAGAATTTGTCCTCTATCAATCCATAGAGTGGCACCCCCAATTGGAGACAGTACAAGGGTCCTCTAATACGAGTGTGGTACCCTCCAAATAGACTATTAATGGGTCAAATACCTACTATCTGAGTGTAAATCTTGTATGGTATGTGGGTATGAGTCCCTAAATATTATATTGGCCCCTCTAGTAGGGCTAGGCGTCAGTCCTATACAAACTATTATAGTGGATCCCTCCAACTATTTTGGTCATTGGACCACCACCATTTATAGGATTTCAACCCTCATGAAGGGTAAAAGTGGTCCCTCTATCAATTATAGTGGTTCACTATCCAATTGTATCATGGAATTGATATTATACCCATATATTGTTCCCCTCTACTATATGGAATAGTTGAATGGTATGGCCGAGATTGGTTGTTTTCTACTTGGAATGATGTGTAGAATACAAGTTATCAATGATGGACTTCTATAATTGATGACTCTCTATGCCTAGGCTAGGTTGTGATATGGATATCCAATTCTCTCTTGTTTTGGTTTAATTGGTTTGAGCATATATATATATATCCATGATGTTGGTATATTTTTACACACATTATTGGGGTTGAGGAGTTTACTATCTATTGACATCATGTCTTTTACTACTCCATTATTATATTTTGGGTACTCCTACTATGTATCTATATACTCAACCATGCATGAGTTTTTCCCACATGTTTCGTGTCTTATGTAGTTTTATGATAGGTTAGTAGTGACTATAGAGGATATTTGGAATACTTGGTTTTTTGGTCCGTGTACGGTGGGTTGATCATGGAGACTAGGATTCAGTATCTCTCATGACATTTACATTTCATTTTTTTGCAGTTTTGGGCATGTGTTTTGGTTGGACATGTATTTCCCCCTTTAATTTACATTTTATATTGTAGTACTAAAATAGACTCTAGAGGTTTTACATATACATGGTTTCATTCTATATACTACATATTTATTATTATTTCTATACACTTTGGAATTAATATGGTTGGATTTTTTTCTTATAGTTATAATAGTTGACTCTCTCCTTGTTAGATATTCCTTCTCGCACATATCGCCAGCCCCTGGCCAATAGAGGTGATCTAGGAGTAGTTGATGCTCAAGAAACATTGGGTATTTTTTGAATAAATTATATGATATATTATAATTGAAAAAATTATTAACATGTACTTAATATCACATTAAATCCATCATTATAACAATACACGATATAAAGTTATGGAAAACTATTTACATCATTTTGTGTGGTGGTAGTACATTGTAAACATGAATGATTTATTAATTTCATATATTAATGAAAAAGGGGAAAGATATAGGATATTCCATTAAAATTAAGGAAGCTATGTAGATTAAATATAATGGTGTTATTATTTGATAATTTATAAATAAATGTTTGTGTAGGTGGAAAAAGAAATAAACCAAAAACTCTCAGTTAAGAACATTATCTCTTCTTCAAACAACTCTTTATGTAAATACCTATTCCCTTCAATGTTTGTTTTTAAGATAAAAAATCATTTTTGATTGGGGGAAATATGTTAGGAAGGTATTTGGGTAGGAATTGTATTATCCAAAATTATATTGTTTGTGGAGAGAAAAAGAGAGTGGGTGTCCTTTTATAAGTGGGGGGAGGATACACAAGGAATTTTTGAAAAGATTAAAAAATATTATTGTATTAAACATGAAAATGACTAAAAATGGATAATTTTAAAATATAAGACGATAATATTATCATGTATTAATAAAGTGGTCCTTAATCAATCAAATATCATAATTTATGTGTCATGAAATGAGGAATTTTCTTATCAAACTACAGAAGTAATAAGAGTGGAGAATCATAAATAATCATTACTAATCCATAATAACAAATAAAAAGAATATTATATACGTTCTTGGAACACACATAACAATATAATATCATTTTTCACTCTAAAAAATACCATAATGACTATTATAGTGGACAATGACTCATAGTATATTGAGTTCTCTAATCCGTCCATCTTATCCTTGGTCATGGATCACTCTAAAGAAAATCATAGTGGACATAGTCACTTATTAAATATTGTTCATTATATATTACTATCTACATTATCCCATGATATATAAATATTTACAAAATTTATTTTAGTTTTATATAGTTACTTTCCCACCCATCACATTATAAAATCAAAAAATGAGTATACCATAAGATCATAAAAATATTCTTCATTTCATCATAGGGAAATTTACCATTGGGTAAAATTTGATTTCATTAAATCATAAATTAAAAATAACTACAAAAATTAATAATTAAAAATAAATTGAATGGTATCATCACTGAATATCCTTACTGAATCACAAAAATTTTAAAAATGATATGGACATAAATGAAAATTTACTTTCATAAAATCAATTAAAATGCAATTTCACAATCAAGAGAAATTGTCCATTTTAATCTGATATCATTTCAAAAAACTATAATTTCTAGAATAAATTAATAATATATTCATTATAAAGAATTTGAAACTATTAAATTAATATATATAAATAATGAACTATATGATAGTTGTAAAATCACTTAAAATAATATTTTATAATGAAAAAAAATATTATTTTTATCCATTTGAAAATTGTAAAAAGATTTTCATTGTGGAAAATATTTGTAATGGTTCGTTTTAATAAATTTTAATGAAATTATAAGGTATTATTACATAAATTTAAAAATTTTTAATTGGAGAACAAATTTTAATTATCATTTTAAGAACCTTGATATGATAGAGAATGATTCCTAATCAAAAATGAGTAATTATGGTTGGCTTTTCAAAAAATCATTTTCTCAAAATTTCTATGATCCAAGTAGGAAAAATGGTATGAAAAAAACCCTACTAAATAAAAATATATTAATTAAATATATATTTTTTATTAAATATATGGATCTTATAATTTCCCTCAATTTAGAATTTATATTGGAAAACACGAAGAGAAATATGATCATAGCACAAAAAATTACCTCTTTGGAAACTTTTGAATTATAAACACCATGAAATAAAAAATTTAAAATGGAAAATTAAATACCCAAAAGTTAAAGGAATTAATTTTATAAAATATAAAAGTGGTATAATATAAAAAATATTAACACCAATAGGTTACTAACATAAAACACGACCATAATATATAATCTTTCAATAAATAATCATTACCTCAACTCTCATCATTATTAATATGAATTCAATGATATTATCTATTAAATATTAATATATCATAACTATGTTTTATTAAAATACTCATATATTTATATATTACTATATATCATTCCATTACAACATCAAATTACTATTTTATTAACATATTTTGATTAAAATAATTATTTCGGTGAAAATTAGTCTCTTTTCCATGCATTAATCGACTTGACCGTTTTCGTCTATGAATATTTGTCATGGTATCATCATATTAAAAATATAAATATTTTCATAAATTTTATATTTATAAATTATATATATTTTTATAACCATCCATATTAGAAGATGATGACAAATGAATTATATATATTTTTGGAGACTGAAGTCAATGGGTTCACCTGAGCGATGTATCAAATTTATTATAGATGGAATAGAAGGATGATAAATAATAATTAAAAATTATAGAATAATTATTATATCATAATTATAATATATATTATATAAATTAATACTTATTAAAATCCATATATTACGGAAATGAAAATGATACACATCTCTTTGGGAGTGTGGTAGAACACTTCTACACATAGAATACATTATGAATTTCCCATTGTAGAATGGTTAAGATAGTATATAATATATTATATATTTTTAATAAGAATTATACTATAAAAATTTTATTTATTTATTAAATTTTTCAATTTAACTATCCTTGTGTGATGGTGAAGAAATATAATATATATCAAATTATGGAGACGATCATTAGTACGTACTAATGATAGATGTTATTATTTTCCATTAGCTGAAAATGATATAGATAATTATTTCACCATTATAAGTATAATATATTATTTTATTTGATATAATTATTTTTTAATGTAATAATATTTATACAATATATTTAGGAGGATAATCGAGAATGGAATCTGAAAATGGTTGGTAAGAACATTTACCTAATCTTTGAGTATCCTCTTTGAAAAAAATATTATGTAATCATGGATGGGTATTATTGTAATTCTATCACATGAGGGTAATTTATAAGGATGTTTTTAGGGTATTTAGTCTAATATTATTTGATCTAAAGGGATTATTACTGGTGGATAAGTGGGAATTCAGGTTTCCATTTAATAAGTTAGGGTAGTTGGCCATTTGCAATTTTTCATGACATTTAAATATATTAGGTTTCTTACTCAAGATAATGTTGTCAAAATATATTTTAAATTTTAAGACAATGTCATATGGTTTGAAATATAATAATTTAATAATAATTATAATGAGATTCCGTGACCATATTAAAATTTATTAACTACAATTTACTGGTTTTTTCCATTTACCATGTTGACAACATTTTTATCAAGGATAATATTCATAATGACTATAAATGATGTTTAACACATTATTAATTATGAATCTCATGATTTATAATTATAAATCCATTTTCCATTATTTAATTTATATATATATGAAGAAACATTTAAAATAATTTTTCAAAACACACGAAAATTCATTATAAAAAAAACTATGTATAAAAATAATGTTATATTAAAATAAAATAAAATTATGTTTCCAATGGAATTAATAAAAAATTAATTAATCAATGTGATTTTGATTTTATTTAATCATAAATCGAAAAAATAATGTAAATGTAAAACTATATGATTACACTAAAATAGATAAGAATTTTTAAAAAATATTGTATTTTAATATTCACTAAAAATCACTCTTTTTAAAAAGAATACCAAAACACAAACTATGATAATTTTTACGTGAATATTTAATTTTTTTTCATTTATTAACCATGATACTTTACAAATTTCTAAAAATAGTTATAATTTATGTACACATAATGTCATAAACCCCTTTTTTTTAATAAAACAAACTATTGAAGAAGAACATTAATTTATTATTAGTGCCCTATTAATATCTATAATTAAGTGGATGATAATTATTTTTAATGTAACATTATAAAATAACTTAATTACAATCATTTATAAATAGTGACTAAATTAATATATAACCGAAAAATAAATTACAAATATAAAAAATATTTTTTGAAAAATATCTCGTTTACCTTCAAGTGATTTTATCATTATTTGAAACAATTTCATAAAAATTGTGTAATTTATTATTCATTTTAATAATTATTTTTTAAATATATTTAAATATATTGAAATATAATTTTATGGGATTTCTAATTATTTTGATTCATATAATTCATGTTATACATCCCATAAAATTTATTTAAAATGAAATAAACCTCATTATATTGGTGTGTTACATTGAGTTATGCTTACATGGATGTGATGAGATATTTAGTTATGTTTCATGGTTTTTATTTTTAGTATATTACTATTATTTGTGGTATTAAGTGTACAAAATTGATTATATAGTTGTGGTTATTGAATGTAATTTTAAATATGTTCATATTGATATAGGTGTGATCGTAGTGTTTTCATGTTTGTCCTTAGGTAACGTGGGTGATTAGTTTAATTTATAAGTAATTACACGGAACATTTCATGATATATTCTCATGACTATTTTATTACTATACTAGTGTGTTTATTGGATAAGTGATTCCTGGTAAAATAGAGTTAGTGGTTGAGAATTGAGTAATTTAAGTTCTAGTTTCATTGTTTATTCTCTATAATTTTAGTATCCATCATCAATATTTTAATGAGAATGTTTATGGATGAAATCATATAGAATGAATGTATTCATTCTTTTTCTATCTTTATAATAGGTTTATTGATTTTTTTCGTAGGATTTTTTAATGTAAGTAAAAAAATAAACTCATATAACGGGGTCACCATTTAGATATGAAGATATTTCCATAAGAGTTTTTTCATTTTATTTCTATAATTTTAAATGATTTATTTTTTAAATAAATTAAGTAATATTATTGTTATTAGGAATATGAATTTTATTTTTATTTTCTTCTGGTTTTTATCAATTTTATATTCTATCATTTTTTTTATTATGAGGGTAATCTTTGACATATTGTATCATTGTAAACATAGTTCTAGTCTCAAAAAATTCCATTATAGGTGGGTATTTGGGGTCACAAATGGCTTCACAATCATTATAATGTGGTTATAGTAGGAACCAGTCTTGAAATTGTGGAATTAGATTATTAGACAAGTGTTATGATGTTTCTTAGAGTTATGATCTCATGATTATTTCATTTTATATAGTAGGGAAGTGAAATGTTTATATTAGAATATTGTTTTGGAAAGGGAGTCGGGAAAGGATGTATAAATATAAATTAAAAAGAAATTCATGGAACTAAATCATATTGATCTATCTATGGTGATACTGTATTGATTTTCTGATAGAATCATAGTTGTGATAAATGTATCAAAATTGTTTAAAAGTTTTTATATATATGTGGGATTCTTGATAGCATAAAATAAATTTAATTGCAATTTTTTAATAAATTCTAAATCATTCTATTTTGAGTATATATTTTATTTTATAATGTTGAAAAGTGTGAGTGACATTGTTTTCTTCACTAGGGAAATGTATAATAGCATGCCCTGGTTTATTAAAGCTGGTTTCATTTATAGGATTATAATTTCTAAAGAATAACATTGAATAAATTATAGTATTAAAGCATAATAAAATATGAGGAGAGAATATTTGATTAAAATGTGGAGAGGTTGAAATATGATCTAGAGATTACATTACGATTGATTAATATGTTAATAGAGAATATTATTCCTATAAAGACTATAATGTTAATGGTTGTGTCATATTAGTTCCATGTATTCTTATATTAAGTAATTATTTAAATTATGAGTTTATTCAAATGTAAAATGTGATATAAAAAAGGCACTCATTAGGACAGAAATAGAAAAAGGGTGATTCAATGGTCATGTTGAATTTTAAAAATCAAGGAAAATATCCTCTTAGTACAGAAAGAGTTTGCAGGAATTAAAAATGTGATGTTAATCACAATGGACTGCTAGGGGTACCCACCATCCACTCAATGGTTCTCATATGATGGAGTTTAACCCAGTTCCCAATTAGTAGCGGATAATGGACACTAGATGGATTATCATGCTCGACGCCGACAAAGAATGATTCCAAGTTTATATAAGTATTTTTAATACAAGGCCAATACTAAAATTTATTTATTAGCTCATAACCCATTTTACTCCCAACACAAAAGGAACCTTCTCTAATGAATTTTTGGTGATCCTATCCCCTTCAAAAACATCTCATTGATTTTAGAACACCAAAATGATCATTCAATTTATTATATTGTAACAATATCTCTATTCTAGAATGATTCCCTTGTCTTATTCATGATAAATACCTCATTAATCATTGATTTCATATTTTGATATAATGGTTTCGGATTGGTCTTACAATAGATTCACTGATCGTGATAGAATCATAACCATGATCAATGGAATTGAAAATTACTTAACCTTTAGAGCAACAGTATCTCATACATCAGATTTTCTTAGGAATTTTTTATCTTAACCAACACTTAGGATATAAAATTTCCATTTCATGATCCTAGGTTTCAATATTTTGATTTATTAGGTTTATCTCATGGATTTTATTATTGGACTTTGATGGTTACCCTTGTATTTGAATTATCATTTCTTATGAGGGGGAATTAAATTGAATTTATTGAATTTTTTACATGTGTTATTGGCATCATTATTGGATTGTGTGTATATAATCCTAGACTTATTTCTGATTCTTGATCATATATGGTTTTAATGTCTAACCATGGTAGTCTTATTCATGTGTAAAAATAATTTTGATTTAACGGGTTATTATTATTGTTTATTTTATGTGTTGTTTGATCTAGGCATTTTATCTAATATCATATTATTCCACTCTTATATCTTGTATATGAGAATAAAAGAAGATTTTTTTGGACTATTTCCCTAATATTTATGTTCCAAATGTTTTTATATGATTTTTTATATCCTTTTAAGTGGGATATGGTAGAAATATTTTTGGACTATCCTGCTAAGTTTTATGTGTCAGAAAGATGACAATGTTTCCTCCTATAATGGTGTTGAATTAGGTAGAATCAATTTTTGAGGAACCTAAATGTGTTTTACTTGTATGATATATTTTTTTATTTCTATTCTATATTTACATTCGTGTAATATGAATGTTTATATTTTTCACACATGTTATGGGTCGTTGGTGGTGTCCTACTGAGACTTTTACTCAATCTGTAATCAAAAAAAATTCACTACTATATTTCATTCATATGGATCAATTGAAGGGATAGATATATGTGGTAGGTGGTTTGTTATCCTAATATTGGGATTAAATTGATTTTGGATGGACCTAATGTTTCTAGCTATTGTAATTGTTTTTTTTTATTAGCCATACGTTGGATCATTTTTGTTGTTTTGGTCTATTATTATAGACATATCATATTTATTCCACATGGGTGGGGTTTTTTTTTTTTTTTAATATAACATTAGTGGTTGTCCATTTATATATAATTTATTGATTTATTGTTATTTCTCCCATAATTATACTATGGAGTTACTAGATTCTCAGTTTGTAGTCTCCTCAGTTGGCTCCATATATCCTCACCACTAGTTTAAAACCCCCTTTTATACAAGGAGTTTCATTAGAGTTATTTTTCATTATTGATTGTATCATGTAGTTTGGATCATATTTTTACAAAATGATGTCAGGGAACTATATTTAAAACCATTTTCCACCCCTTTTCTATGGTTTTTTATAAGGTTAATAGAAGATAGGATGGATGGAACTTAGTTAGAAGAACTACTTTAGTTTATAGATAAAACTTTATAATGGACCTTTATAAATCCATATTGTAGGAATTTAGTTCTAATTGGAAACAAGGTGTAAAAATATAGAAAGCTTTATATTGGTCCTTTTTGTGTGTTGAGATGTAAGTCCAGGATGACTGATCTAACGATCTATGTTGTACTATTGTGGAATGAACTGATGGTAGAGAAATGATCTGAAGAAGAACTATCTAGTGGTTTTAATACTACTAATAGTGGACCCATATGCGAATTATCAATTATAAACCAAGATTGTTATCATTAGAATAAAAATTGGAATTCATCGGTAATATACCATAGTGTTGATCAAAAGTTAGAGATGAGTCAAACGTCATTAACTCCTTCTATATGGTGAAAATATTCTATGTATTATAATTGTGGTATGAAAATGAATATTTTAAAGGAATACTTATTTTTTCTAAAGACCATCCATTATTTAAGTAATAAGATTCTCATTATTTGATTCTTTTCTAATGAATTATGGTTCCAAATAGCAAAATCAGTCAGATGGAGAGGGATCATGACCTCAAGAGTAGCTACAAACCTGAAATGGGACAGTGAACCAATTGAATCAGGACCATATTTGATATTATGGTGTGGTATATAGTGAGGAATATAAGGATTATGAGGATGTATAAAATAGTGGGGAGAGATCATTTGTAGTTCATTTTATGGTCCTGATCTCATATACTTTATGTTTTTCATTATTTGACATAGGAGCATCCCATTCGTTCATAAATGTTGGAGAGGATTATTGGATAAAAATAATAGTTCAATTGTCAATTGAGATTCTATATATAGATACACCCAAGGGAATGAAATTATATCATCTTCATATACATCGATAGTTTTGAAAATTCATTTCTAGTATTCAGTATGTTCATGATTTAAAAAATTCAAGTGGTGATAGTTTATGATGTGATCTGGGGAATGTATTTCATAACAATATGTTGAGCACACATTTTCTATTATATGTGATAATGATAATTTTCATCACATATTGGGGGAAATTTCAAGGCTACATGTTAATTTTATATCAAGGTATGTAGAGTGGGACTAGACACTCAAAAGAGATAAATCCTTTCTATATAAGTAAAGGGAATGATCCTTATAGTGGATTAGACAATTAATTCTTAGAGTTTCATTCCAATGGTAGATCTATGATGATATATCATTCCATATTGATTTTTCTAGTTACTTCTACACTATAGATATGAGTCCAAGATAGACCTTAGGCATGGTGAATAACCAATATCAATTCCACTGTACAATATAACAGCAACTAAGATGAAAGAGATAAAGGTGCATCAAAATGATCATTAGGATACAATCTTCCCTATACTAACCACATCCACAAGGTGAGATCTTGTGTTATTTTATTACAAGGTGGATGATAGTTTTAGTTAATTATACAGACTGTAAAATGTTGGAATATATAATCATGAATAATAAGAGACCATTTTACATAACTAATGACCCATTTGATTTGTTCTACAGTGGTAAACGGTTTTTTGTATTCATCAACATAATATATAGCATTAGCATTAAGTTAGATGATAACTCATCATGAAGTCAAATTTTAGGAGTAGGTATGGGTTATATGAGTATATTTTATTTCCTTTGGACTTATGAATGTACCTATTGATTTAATAATCCTTAAGAATATTAATTTTTTACATGTACATTTATTGGTACATTTTTTAGACATCCTTATATATTTCAATATATGTGAATCACATTTCAGGAACCTAGATATCATATTGAGCATGGTATGGGAACATCTTCTTTACAGCATGAACTTGATTTGTCACTTAAGGATACATGAGATGTGATTTATTTGGATAATGGTTTCACATGTAAGGGTAACATTTTACCTTGTGATGTTTTATATAGTTATTTAATTATCATTATTGATATATATTTTCATGATTCAATGTTTTCTATAATTGGTTGGGTAGTACAAGAAATTATTTCATGACATATCTCACCTACTAGTTCCAATGATCAGAGTTAACAAGAATGGAGTCATTTTTTAATAGTTATATTCAAGATCATAATCATTCATAGAACTGACTAACAGGTTGATGTCATCTCTAATATTAGCTCGTATGGAACATAGATTTTTCTTATGGAGTTTAATGTTATTCATCCTATGTTGGGTTGGGGGTACTTATGATTCCATGTTATAATATAGTTTCTTATGAGTATTTTCGAATATGGTCCGATGAGGGAAAATACCCTACTCATGAATTGGTGTTTTTCAAAGTGTTAAACACATTGAAATATTGATGTAATTACCAATTAGATGACATATTTTTCATAAATACATACCACAAGTGTGTGTGGTTTCTCTTTTATCAATGTGACCTAAATCTTTATATGATTTGTTTGGTATAATACCTATAGAATTTTGAAATTGAGATAAAGTTTTATCATTATAATATAAAGGTCATTGGAGATGTTTTGAGTGAAACACCATAGGAGGTCTGATAATAAAAATAATAGTTTGGATGCAATATCATGGATTTTTTGGAGGACTACCATTTCAGAATAATATTTGGTCAAGGGGATGTGGTATCTATACCCCTAGTGATAACATCACCATTGGTATATCATGCGTAGTAAAGTAAGGAGCATGATCTAGAATATGGGTTGATGCTTGGGAGACTTGTAGTAGGTGATTTAGGATTTCACTGGGCTTTGGATAGACATAGTGTAGAGAACCATACTTTTCATATATATATTTTACATGTCTATAATAAATATTTATTTAATTAAACAAACACATTCCTGGTATCATAAATAGAAGTAGAAATTATAATTATGTATCTATATAAAACTATTTCATAAGAGTTCTATATCAGATACCACATAGTCCCTAACAACTAGAATTATATTAGCCACATCACACATAATTCCTATCTTTATTACCTGATAAAAATAATCATAATAATGGGTGAGTTGAAATTCTAAATAATGTTAAACAAGTGAAATAGGTTAAAAGAACATGATCATATTTGTATTAAACATAGTTACAAAATATTAAAACCATACTTGTATCTCGAAAATCATAATATTGAGTCATGGAATAAATATTGGAAATTTTTATGAATTATATCATATGGAAATTAAAGTAAATAATCCATGAGAGAATAAAAATTACATTAAACATTGAATTTTGGTATACAAATAAGAATAAAAAAGTATTTAATTATTGAGGATCATTTTCAGAACTATCATTGTGGGATGGGGTGACACACTATACAAACATAGTAGTGATGGTTTACTTGCAAGAATATCATAGTGGAAAAATCCTTTTACTAAACTACATTCACTCTGCAATCAAGGGCTATTTATCAGATGAGATTCCAATATTTTTCCTTTTATTTATAATTATATTTAGACCCACCAATAACATAATAAAATAAAAAAATATGTTCAATAGGATTATAATTTATTAATAATATAATAACTCATGAAAAATGGGATTCATAATAATATTTTCATTCATAATAAGTAATAATAAATGGGTTTCATATAAATTTCGTCATTTAACAGTAACATGACCTATGGAAAATGAAGTGGGTTAAAAAATTATTTTATCATCATTTAAAAAAAGGAAAATAATGGGATCCAAAATCATTACATTATAAAAAATATAATCTACATAGATAAATAATTATTATGGTATCCCAGGATCATAAACATGTTATATAATATGTACCATTGAGGTATTTCATTTTATATTGAAAATGATTTTTGAAAGAAAATTTGTAGAAATTATTGAGAAAAGTAACATATTTCCCAATGAGAATAAATTTACAAAATATAAATTCATAAAAAATATGGAAAATCCATTTCCTTGAAAATATATTTTCAAACATATAAAGGAAACATCACAAAATTATTTTTAATGAATTTGGAGGAAAATATTATTTCCACATTGAAAACCCCTTTTTAAAAGATAAAAAATATAAGAAAAAACTTCACATTGAAAATACTATAGACATTACATAGAGGATGATTCGTTGAAATTATTTTTTGTGACAATGGGATATTCTATCCACGTCCTACTATTTAAAACAATGATTCATTTCTCATTTCTAGTAAAACACCATTGAGACCTATTTTTGAAAAAACATGATGATTAATTTTAAAACACTTTTAAAAAATGTCTATCCTTGCAAAAAATGTTTTTAATATATACATTGGATAATGATAAAATATATTTTAAAACATTTTTAGAAAACATGGATATTGAAGAATATGGATTTTTGAAAAAAGATAGAAATAATGTAGATATTTATAAAAAAGACTAATTTGAACTATTTGTTAAATAAAGAGAGTAAAATGAATAGAAAATTCATTATGATGAAATGACTATAGGAGAAGAACATTTATTATTTTATTTAGAATTAGAACATAATATTTCATCATCTAAAGCATAATCATAAACAATCATGATAAAAAATGGGAATTTAAAATCAATCCTTTTTCACATAGGTATATTTTAAATCATCAAACAATTAAATAATAACAATAAAATGAAAATTTTAATATCATGAATATAATAATATTCATTATATGGATTTTTAGTTTATATGTATATACACATAATTGAAGAGTATATGTTAATAACATTGATTATGTAACAATGAATTCATTTTGTATCAGAAACCCATTTCCGATTTGGTAAATATTTAAACATAAACCACAGTGATTATTGATACTCCAATAGATATATAAATATTCATAATTTTATTATTATTAATCCTAAAATTCATTCCTATGAATAATATTTACAAAATAAAATAATCAAATGGTGAATAAGGCTTCTGTATCACAGAAAAGAGTTGTGAATTGAAAATCCATTACCTAAAGTCTTGACATCCTTTATGTGAATTTGAACCAACTGTAAAATAATAATATTTTAATTATAATTATATTAAATAATCTTGGAAACACACACATATATATAACCATATATTATTTAATTATGACCTTTTTAATCATTTATTAATAATCAATGTTAAAATCATGTTCCAGAAAATAACTTATTAGTTCTTCATGTATGTTTGGATATTTTATTTCATGTACTCTTAACATGATCATGGTTAAATTATAAAAATAATTTTTATAATTATATAGACAACTAATATATTAAGTAGTTTTTTATTTATATCAACACAGAAAATTTATTTATAGAAAATTAATGAAATCATTCATTGAGATAGTATTTCATAAGTACATATAAAAAATCATTCCATTTTCTCAATTGATGAAATCAAATACTTGTATGTAATATATTAAATCTATAGATTCATTTTTATTTAACATATTTAACATATTATTTTTAATCATTCTCTTATTACATTCAATGTAAATTTTATGTGAATAACAAATCACATCCCTTCACGTGGTGGTAATCTTCTGTACATAGAAATGAAACTAAAAAATTATAATTTAATGGAATTTATGAAAAAAAAATCACATAATTATTTAATATTACTAATAATATAAAAAATTTATCATTTATAAAAAAAATAATCATTATATCCAACTGTAAGAGGTGATGTTGTAAAATTAATAACATTGGTTCGCGAGGAGGTAGTATTCCATATACACAAATGATTATTTCATATCATATTTTATAAAAAATTGAATGGATATATGATATGAAAGTAACATAATAAAATTTAATTTGATGGTATTTAGTAGTTTTTTTACCGACAGAGTTAAAGAATATTTTATTGAGTTATACAAATAAGTAAAAAAATACATAGTTTAAAATGTAAATAAATATATAGAAAAAATTTCATGAATAACTATATGCCTTAATTTATTAGATTTTAGATCCCACAAATTTCTATAGGATGTGGTGAAATATTTAAAGAATGAATTTGTTCATTTCATTGTTGAAACTATTGGTTTAATCAGTTTTTGAAATATGAGAGGAATGTTGGTGAAATATTATAAGTGGGGGAGAGTATATTAATGGAATTTTTTAAAAGAATAAAGTATAAACACTTTCATCGGATGAAAAAAACTCTTATAATGAAATTTTCAAACCATAAATAAACATTCGAAAAAATAACTCAATAAAATATGTTTTGTAATTTTATAAATCATTGTTTCCATATGTTTTTAGTTTTACATTCTAATATACACGTTTAAACCATAATAATGGTAATTAATTTTGTAATTTTAATTATTCACTATGGAAAAAATAAGATTAAATTACATGTTAATATTATTTATAATTATTCAATATTTTGAACTTATTTTTACAAAATAAATTTGTATAAGAGGAAAATTTTAATTTAAAATTAAACATGAAAACATAACTAAAATGTGGTTCCCAAAAGAGAAAATGTTTAAATGTTAAAAAAAACTATATATAAATTAAATATTAAATTTATTCTAATGACCTAAATTCTATATATATATTTATAGTAATTTTATTTTTAACATAATATTAAAATAAATCGTATCTTCAAAATTATTTGAATGAAAATGCATATTTTTAATGAGAACAAGAATTTTTCCATATTCTATGAATAATTTTTCTTCAAATAAAATTATTTAAAAAAATAAAAGATATTTTTTAAATTATGATATAAAAAATTATATTTATTTTTCAAATCCTTTTTCTAAATATGGAAAAAAACCATTAAAATAAGTGCACAAAATGTGACAAAGATAGTTTTTAATAGAAAAATAATTTGGAGTAAAATTGTATTTATTCTTAAGTCATTCATGAAAAAACTACATATTAGTGTTAAAATATTTATTAAAAATATAGTATAAAAATTTAATTTAAATAATTAAAAAAATTGATTTATTTAATTTATTTATATGAAACATTTTTATGCACATCTACATTGTTTTTTATGAACATATATTTATTGTTTTAACATTGTTTTGTTTTTTATATGTATATAATCGGTCATCAAATAATTAATTTTATATAAATGTGTAAAAAATATAATTTTATAATTTATTTAATCATATTAACACCTTCCATTTCAATAGATTAAAAATAACAATAACATTAAATAATAAAATGTTAGTAGTGTGTTCTTTTTCACTAAGACTCGGTGTTACATGTAACACAATATATCAATGAATTTAAATTTATTAAAAAAATAATTTATAAAATCATTTTCTATCATATTCTACCCCCATAAAATTAATTTTTCACTCAAAATTATATTATATTGTTCCTTAAAAACTAAGGAACATTCTACCTCATCACACCATTGTGTCCTCACATAACTACCCCAAGATAGTTTTTTCACCACATAAATTTAACTAGGTGAGTATTATTGTTTCATCGAACTTTATCCCTATGATCCAGAGTCTCTAAAGGTAATTCGTCATACAAAATATGATTATTCAAAGTTATGACATATAATTCTAGTAAATTTGATGGTCTGGGTATTAATATCCATAGGTTAGAACATGGATCTCATTTTGGACATATGATTTGTTTGGTGGAAGCACCGAACTATAATATTTCATTCTTATAAGATCAATAATTTTAGAAGGAATGATATTTCTAGTTATTAGATAACCCATATTTATTCAACATAGATATGTGTTGGTCCACCTTCTCATTTACTTATAATTCTAAAGTAGAATAGTAATTTCCTTCAAAACATTATTTTCAATAATGTTCTTTAATTATATGTCGCTGACTCTCTCTGACATTCTATCCAAATTCATTTTCAAAACATTTTCCTAATAACATCCTTTTTCAAACAACATCAATGTGTATTAATATTCTAAATTTTCTATTAATTAATTCATATGGATACATCCTATTTCTCAAATAAAAATTATTATGTTAGTAAAACTCAACTAGATGTTGGGGTTGATCCCTACCACCTTTTAAATCCATAAAATAAGATCACATCATATCCCCTTGGTTTTTAATAGTTATATCGTACTTAAATTTTTTAAAAAAATGATATGAAGTAATGAAACCCCACACTATAACAGGATATTATTTATGAAATCTCTATATTATTGAGTTAAATCTCATATAGGAATTATATTCAATTGAATGTGGTAGTATATGAAACCACAATATTTTCATAATTTATATTTAGGAATTCTAATTCAGAGAAAATCATAATTAATTGTGATGATGTGTGATAACATTATAATGTGATCGACTATAACCAGTATAGTATTTATTTCATTTGGATGGATTAGGTTGTCCGATGAAAAAAACTGTGGGGATGTATTCACATTTATATTCATTTATTAATAATTCCTTGAGAATCCCCTTTAACATTTTTCTCAAAACCCTAACATTAATACATATTAAATATTTGGATACATAGAAATTTTTCACTTTATGTTATATAATCACAAATACTCACTCACATGTGCTAGTGGTGGGATTATTCCCTTATAATCTTTTACATTTGGGTTTAATATCCATGAACCTTTAGGACACGATAGGCTGTCTCCTATCGTGATGGTTATCTATTTTTTTCATAACATTATTTATAAATTTACATTTACATGTACAAATTACAATTAACCAAAATTACCTTGTCATCATATATAATATAAATCATAATGTATTCATATAACATTAATTTTATGTCATGAAAAATTTATGGAGTTCCTCCTTCAAAAAATTGTTTACAATAAAACTGATGGGTTTTATTTCTATTAATTTTTTCCAAAATATACAAACTAATTATGAACTCTAATCAAATAATACCCCAAGAGTGGAGTATATGAGTTTTAACATATAATAATCCTTAAACTCATAAACCCATGATAGTCTCTATAACCCTTATTTTTGTCATACATGATGAAAAATATGATTCCATAGTTAATATAATCTAAAATGTTTCATAATTATTACAACCAAAATACACATTTTTAAAAAATCCCCTATAATAAAATTCTAGAATCCCAATACATAAATACTTAAATCCTTCTACAATAATTATTGAAATTTAATAGGTCTTTTTTTAGTCTAAATGAAAACTCTTAGATATGGACATTGACCTGGATTATTCGATTCTTCTACACACATACAATAATAAAATCCTTAACAATTTTTCACTCAACGAGCTTATTACCCTGAAAAAATCTACATCACTAATATTAGAGATATTATTCTAGGTTATAGTTCCCCTATATGGTAATATATGAAAGTATATATTCTTTCATACATTTTATCGAAAACCTATTTTATAATTAAAATAAATCCTTCTCTTATTTGGTGTGTCTGAGAGTTGGTTAATGTGAATGTGGTTAATTATATGTTTTGAAAACTAATTAGGAAAAACAAAAATTTATTTTACTAGAGTCGTTATCCCATTTGGTTTCTCATAAAAAAATAATATCACATTCAATATTTACCCAGTTCGATTTAGTTTCCTCCATTGACTAATTCCAGAAATCATAATCTATGAAAGGATAATAATATTGGGAAACGAAATAATCAGGAAAAATAACCTATATGATTTTTAAATAATGAATCATTCTATTTAATATATGTCACATTAGAACTAACCATGATCATTTCGGGTTATTATTCAAATACTATATGGTGGATCATAATTTTTTTGTTTATTTCCATATAATATCCCCCAGGAGTGTCAAACCCAATGTGTCGCAAATCCATTTCTCATGAACTAGGTAATGATAATGTCCATATCAATGTAACATTTTAGTGTTATTACCCATTTACAACTTTTTCTATATCCCAATCCACTTGTAGTATCTATAAATGGATGTAATGGATTTAAAATAACTCAATATATCCATTATCCAATTTCCAAGATATTCACACATACTTAGACTTATCTATATAGTTATCAATTATGTTTTCGTATCCACGTTTATGGAGGTAAAATAAACCTATCATCTGATACCAACGGTATAGACTAATGATTTTCATACATAGATACTTAAAATTATTGATGAATAGTAATTAAATTACACAAATACATGCTTTAAAATAATAAAAGTATAGTGCATTTTTAAACATGGAAACATAAAAAATTGTATCATAAGTGTCACAAATTTTCTCCCAATTATTCAATCATAACTATAACATTTTTTTGATATATCACATTAAATTAATATCCTCATATACATGGGAAAATATACATAATAAAGGGTGATCAAAGATGATCAATAATAGTAATTATGGAAAATATGTAAAGATAATGTTAAAATAAGGGCGTGAGAACATGTGAATAACTTATGAAAACCACAACATGCATATCAAAGTTGGAAATATTTAGTCATGTACTATTTGATAGAAGTTTAAAAGAATGTAATCATAATGATTCATGGAATAGAATCCATGAGAGGAAAAAAATTACATATTAAAAGGAATTTTGGAATATGAATATGATTAATGAAATCATTTCCTTAATAGTAATGTGTTACAACCAAAAATGTAATAGTGGAATGAGTTTACTCCCCAACCCATTGTTAAGGTAAGGGTTAACTCTAAACACTATCATAATAGAAAATTGTCGATATAGAACTATACCCACTCCATGTTATAGTCTTATTTATCTTTTGAGACTTCAATATTTTTCCAATTCATCTGAGAGATATGTAGGTCAAACAAATAACATAATGAAATTATAAAAAAATGTTCCATAATATTATAAATTGTTAATCATATTATTAATAATTAAATTTAATGGGGTTATTAATCATGGAATCATATAATTACTCATGGAAATGAAATTGTTTTAATATTAATTTCATCATAGCACCATTTAAAAACCAATAGAATAATAAACTAGTTTCAAAAATAATTTTATCCTGGTATATCCCATGGAAAAGAAAATAGCTTCAAAAAAATATTTTCATTAAAATCATAAACCATTTAGAGAAAGAATAAAAATGGAATAATTTGACAATATACCCAAAAAAATAAGTAACAACAAAGGACTTGAACTTTGATTGTAAATGATTTTGAACGAAAACATGTAAAATTTCATGTGGAATATAAGAATTTTATTTTGAAAATTAATTTTTTTAAACTAAATATTCATAAAACATTTTTAAAATATTTTTCAATAACAATAACATGGGAAAATATAAAGTAATCATTATAAGTAATTTAAATTATTTTTAGAGGAAAATATCATTTCCACATTGAAAAAACATATTAAAACATAATAAATTAAAAATATAATTTTCATTGATAAAAAATTTGAAAAAATATAATTTATTATTAAAATAAAATAATGGTTAGTATTGTGGAAAATTCCATTGTTTCTATATAGCATAAATAAAGTATTATTTTTACATTTTCGTTAAAATCCAAATTAGATTTATTTTTGAAAAGCTTATGAATATTATAATAAAAAAAGTATGAAAAAATTAGTAAAAATTTCTCTAATAAGTCTTTTAGACAATGTTAAAACATATTTGAGACAAATTTTAGAAAATTGGGATATATAAGAAAATGGCATTTCAATCGAAGTGGGAAATGTAGTTTATTTTTAATAAAATATATTTATTTGAACACATTAGTACATAAAGAGATGAAATATAAGGGAAAATATGTATAATATTTCAGTATTAAGAGGATATAAAAATTAATTTTTTTCATGATAAATATATTATAATATTTCATCATGGAATGAATAGGCATAAACAATACAATAAACAATGATATATTAACATTGACCCATTTCCACTTGATAATATTTTGAGTCGTATGTACCTTTATAAAATTAGATAATATTAAATGTGTAATATCATTAATATAATGATATTCCGTATATAACTTGTAAAATGGGAAATATATAAACCATATATAGTAATATAGGTTAATACCATTACATATGTATCAAAGATATCAATTAGATACCAAAATCATATACATATTTGGTAATATTTTAACTGTAAACAACATAAATGATAGATACTCAAATGGATATGTAAATCCACATAATATTAAGGGTAATAATCATAAAAATCATGGGATGTACATACACCACTTAAAGAAACAAGTCATGAATGTGGTTGTGTCTCATAAAAAATGAAAGTGAACCATAATCTACTACCTTAAGTCTCGACATATTTCAAACACATTCAAACATCCTATAAAAAAATTATTTTCATTAAAAAATATTTTAAAGGACCATAATTATATATATATCATACTATATATGTTTTTCTTATGTAATTTTATTACCCATTTATTATAAATTATATTTCAGAATAATGATGCGAGCAATAAATACTATGCATTTCATGTATGTTGGATTTTTTACTTTCGGTCATATTACATTTATCATGGTCTCAAAATCAATATAATATTATACATTTTGTAAATATAAAGTATATTTAGTGTATATTTATTAATATTAATTCATAAAATATAGAAATAGAAACTAGAATACATCATTCTTGGAGAAAGTATGTCATACGTATGCATGAACACTATTTCCATTTGTTCAATGGATATGATGAAGAAATGGTAAAAAATATATCCCCATTAAAAAATAAATTTTATTTAAAATATATCAAATATATTTATATAAAACAATCCTTATTATATTCTATGTAATAAATATGTCAAGAATAGATCATAACGCTTAACAAGGCGATTGTTTGCTATATAGACCTATGACATTATCATATTCCCATATAATTTAATATATGAAATAATATGTGTTATAAACATTAGAGAAAAATAAAAATATTATAAATATAATATATAAATTATAAATATATCATGTTATCCAACATTGAGTGGTGGTTATAGAAGAGACATTACATGAGTTCGTAGGGAAATATTTCATCGAACCCAAAAATGATGATTTTAAATTACATTTTATAGAATAATATATGAATACATGTTTATCCATAAAAATAAAAACATATTACTATAATTAATATTCTATTTTTATAATAATATAATTATTTAATTAAATTATTAGTTGTTATAATTTGATGTGAGACAAAAAACACAAGGTTTAAAACATTAATTCTTAATTAAAAAACTTATTTGGGTTTATCCTAATGCCTTCCTAGATTTTATTTTTAATACAAAAAACTATTTGAAGATGTGTGGAAGGATTTATAATGTGTATATGGAGATTTAATGGTTCATCCAATGTGTGTTAGATGAGCAAGAATTAGAGAAGAGTGGGTGAACTTTGATAAGTGAGAGAGAGAGGAAACATGGATGTTTTGAAAATAATAAAGTATATAAAGCTTTTTCATAGTAAATAAAATATTAAAATTTGTAATTAATAAAATATTAGATGGTATGAGTTTGAAATATTTCTATCCAATGGGTGATGTACATGTTTCTGGGTAATTTTACCCCTATCATTATAGCATAACCTCATGGTAAACCAATTTTAACATTAACCATGGTAAATAAGTTTTTTTAGATTTTCTATTCATTAAGGACATGAAATGAACACTAAATAATTATATAATATTAATTATTCTTATTTAAAATTTTGAATCTATTTTTTAAAATTTCATTCCTAAAACTAGGACAATAATATTTAAAAATAAACATATAGATATTGAAAAAAAAGTGGATTTTCAAATATTTTTTTTGAAAAGTTTTAAATTTTTTTATCAAAGTTCTATATGAAATTTATACCAATGAACTAAAATATATTATTATACATATAGTTGAAATTATTTTAATTTTAAAACAATACTAAAATAAAAAAATTATTTGATTTTTTTTTTGAATGAAATGTTAATTTTCAAATAAAACCTAGTATTTTACATTATTCACAGAAATATTTATCATTACAAAAAAATATAAAAAATTAATTCAAGGTATATTTCAAAATATTATATAATAAATGAAGATATTTTTTAAAAAAAAATAATGACTAGAAAAAAAAAATTAAAATACTATCACAATATGTGACATCTTATCTTTTTTTAAAAAAAATAGTTTTTGTGTGTGAAATTGGATATATACTTTCATTTATACAAAAATAATACTGAATATGAATTTAAAAAACATTAATGAAAAAATAATATATAAATTTCATTAAAATAATTCACTAAAATTGATTAATTTAATTTAATGAGATAAAATAATTTTATACATATAATAATTGTTTTTTCTAAAAAGTATTTCTTTAATTTTAAAATGGTTTTTAATTTCCAATTATAAATAGTTATTCTCAAAGGAATAATTTTTTTATCTGTAAAATATCTATTTCCATATTATTTTTTATTTTATTAATAATAAAAAATTGAACTATTAGGAGATGACTATCATATTAAATTATAAAATTTTAGTATTGTGTAATGTTTCACTAGGAATTAGTGTTTTTTGTAACATAAGATATCATAGAATTTAAATTCATTCAAAAAAATAATTAATAAAATATCATGGTTTTAAACATGATGATATTTTTTTAATGGAATGGTAATGGTTCCACACACAATGATATATGAGATTTTGAGAGACTAACCTGCGTTATAGTTGGAAGTGGACCTAAGGTTAACACATATCTTTCACAATGTCAGGAAGTAGTTATAGTTTCCCAAAATGATGATATTTTTTTATCATTTTCTATCATTGTTTGAAATTTCATATAGTCAAGTTCAATCATCATACACTATTAGGATTACTCCATCTACTTCCATTTCAGATATGGAATTTATATTAGGTAACAAATAACATTTTTAGATGGATTATGAGGTCATTTGTTACAAAAGAATCATTCTATGTGGTATTTGAGTAAGTGATTTTGGTGTCTCATATCATAAAAATACTGAGAGAAAAAATTGGTGGATTAGATTGGTAAAATCAATTTATAATATAAGGTATTATGTCACAATGTGACATTAATAAACTAATCTCATAGAGATTACAGATTAATGTCATAGTTTTGGTATATTTATCATAATTGGATGGTTACCCAGTTGATGTTGAGTATGGAAATTCATCTCTGCATCGATGGATAGTTAGAATGAATGACCAAGTGGTTAATGATATTCTATGATCATGATTCTTAGATTTTGGTGGTTCATTGTATGACCTAATGGATCTCGTGGAGTCCTCTTAAAATAATAGCTTTTTGTATTTGATTCAGATGGCTGTATTTGAGGCTCTGTATGGGAGGACTTTTGATTAATTACTATACTATAGTGATTTATGTGAGTCCTCAATTTTTGGGACCACTATGGTACATTCTACCTTATATTAAGAGTATATGATTTAGAAACAACTAGTTATGCCACTGACTAACCATCAGTATTTTATCTACTAGAGGATTAAAACGATATATTTCGATTTGTATAAAATGTTTTTCATTTGAGTGATCACTCTAATGGGGAATATATTTCTCATAATGAATTTTAAATTAGTACCATAGTATTTCCGACCATTTGATATTATCGAACACAGTTGGATGATGGAATCTTGGTTTGATAATATGAATTTTATTTACTGTGAGGATATAAAGCTAGTTCTAGATGGACATTTATTGAGTGGCCTATTAAAATAGTGGACCAATGTGGTAATTTTTTGTGGTGGAAGACTACTCATTTATTAGGGTTTAGTTGAAAAACATGAATTATTAAGATGATATTTCAGAGAAGGAAGTTGAAATTTAGGTTCAGTGGCCCAGATTATTTATGAAAACATTTAGCGACACATCCAATGGAAAAGCATCCATAAGTGGGGGAAATTATTTTTTACCCATTTGAGGAATGCATTATTTAACATTTATAAATATTTTTGAGTATGTTCAAAAGTTATATGAGGTTGTAAATTTGTACAAGTTATTATTGTGATTGTAAATGACCATGTTAGTGGTATCCACAAGTCATATAATGGAGTTTTTAGGAATATAAAATGTTTTTTAGATACCTACATACAGATGGTGGGTAGCATCTGTCTCATCCACAATATTCTTCGGAAAAATTTGTTCTTCCCAACAACCAAAAATATGTCTTCGGATTTCAACATTCCCCATTATGGATATCAATTATAAAGGATTATTTTTTTAACAAGACACCACTTATTTTTTATATATTCCCTATAGACCCATTCCTCTCTCGTGACACTAAGAAGCCTCTCGAAGTAATTTTTAGTGATCCTTTCCCATTAAACACCACTCTTTGACCCTTCAATAACAAAATGATTCCATATTCAACATTATAAATGTTATTCCTCATTCCAGTATAGTTCTCTTATATATTCCTTGATCAAGAGTACATATATCCATTATTTTATAGATGGATCAATCATTTTTATATTATTATGAAATGATATTTGTTGATACATTATATAATTAGATCCATGATCCATGGAATTTTCATTTTTACATCCTTTTGACCATGTATTTTTTTGGTTGATATTATTAGGTATATTTCATCTTGGCATACCTTTAGGGTGTGTGTTCTTATGATCAGTTATCCTAGGACTCAAAATAATTTTTAATTTTGATTGGATATCATATTTTGGGGTGTCATTAATCTTTTTTAGAGACCCTTGACTCTGAATAATTGATTCACCTGGGGTTGGAACACCTTCACATTATATAATGTGTTATATGGGTTATTGGAATAATTTTCTGAATAAATGCGTATTATTAGAGACCTATATTTTATGAATTATCACATGTGGTGTATGTGCATAACCCTAAGAGACCTATTAAAAATATTTCATTCATGTAGATTGATTGTGTTTTAAATATTTTTTATTAGATGTGATTTATGTTTAATTAATTATATCTTATATCATTTTTTGAGGTTATTATACCATGATTGTGTTATTACATATTCAGTATCATGGTCTCATCCCATGTGGGGGATGTTTCAGATGAATGGTTAACATAAATTAAGATATTATTTCTAGTGGGATATGTTCGTCATGTATTTGGACAATCCCATTGAGTGGAATGTGTTAGTTGGATGGTCATTATTCATACCAATATGGTAAGAATGCAGGAAGATAATGTATTTTAAGAACAAATATATGTTTTAAATGTGCGTAATATAATTTTTATAGCTTACCCAATTCAATTTCATGCAATTATTAGGTTATGGTAATAAAATTAACTTAGGGGTGATTGGTGGTGTCATATTGAGTATTATACTAACTCTCTACTCAATAATTTGGGTGTATTTATAGATTTCATACTTGATGATCCAAAAATGGGAATGATCCTCATGGTGAATGGTTGAGTAGGATAGTAGGAGGATGCTAAAAAGACATCCAACTGGATGTTTTTACTTTTAATTATTAGCATACCCATTAATTGGATTGTTTTTTGTTTTGTTCTATTTTACATGACCTGACATACTATTTCCACATGGTATGGGTTTTATTTATTTCACTACTACTATGATGGTTATCCCTTAATCCATTATTTATTGATTTATTATTTTTATATCTTTTGTTTTATAATGATGTTAACTAGTAAATTGGTTATTGTTTTCCCAAACAACTCCACATACCCCAAATTAATGTTAAACACACAAAACATATAGGGAGGTGAACATGAGGTCATGTGGAATGCCTAATCAGACCTGATGGTTCAGATCAATATATAACACGAGGTGTGGCTAATCAGTGGTGGATTTTATTTTTGGTAAATAATGATGATAATGAGGTGTCGTGGGATTGGTTTCATAGTGATTTTTGAGATATGAATCTATATATAACATTAAAAGTTGTGTATTTTTAGGTATATTTTACCCTTTATATTGGGATAACCAGTGTTAGGGATTTGTTAGTTTCACTAAAGAACAATCTTGATTATTCTCCTAATTGTTTTTGATAGTCATACAACAATATTGAATTTTTAGGAATATTTTTATCTTTTTATATATCGATAAGTTAAAATTTACTTGTTATAAAGTTATTATAGATGGATTTTACGAGAAATAAAAGTAATAAATATGTATCAATTAATGGATTTGTGGATAGAAATTTATTATATGGGTAATTTTTGTTTTTTCCAAAGGGGTAAATTTTTTAGTATTGTATCTCCCATTTCTCTAGATCTGGTTATTTTCAGGTCCATACGTTGATATATTTTATGGTTTTTTATATTTTTGGATTATTAAAAAATATCCATTTCCTGAACCATCATAGTGGTTAATATAGGAAACAATTTTATTTATAGAAGGATCATTATTTGTAGTAACTGTCAAGGCCCCATTTAATTTAATATGAGATTTGGGTTAAAAATGTATAATGATAATAATGTTCATATAGTATAGATCATGAAGTTTTCCCCTCCTCACTAGCAATGGTGTAACCCTAGAGAAGTTAGTATCTGTCATTAGGGACTTCAAGGAAAATTATTGTCGTACAATATATCTTTTGAGATGGAGTTTCTTGTACCAATAATGAAAAAGCTAATTGAATGGTATATCTTGTATATTCTAACATGGTTTATACCATATTTTAATTTTTATCACCTCACATATTCATAAAATATACCATATTATGATATTAGGGACTCAATAAGGATATTAATTTGGTCCCTTTGTAACACCCCATGATTTCAAAGTACATTATTTCATCAAAGTAATTCAATAACATGCATTACACACAACATAGAGTTCAAGCGCACGACAACTTACCAAACTAGCTGTTCAAAAGCAGTTATAAATAGTATTAAATGAATTTTGAAATGTATATAATCCTTATAATTTTAGAATCCATATTTTGAGTTTCATAGACCTAATTTAAGAACAAATACATTTTTTCAGATAAAAGAATTATTTTTCAAAAAAATGAAATTTTACCGCCTTTTAATGGTGAGCCTTTTTTAAATCCAATATTTGAAACTTTTATATATTAAATTTGACAAAATAATCTTCTTCTTCCTAATCGAGACATAAGAATTTAGTTTCAGTAAATGTTTGGTGTTTTTCTGATAACTTTCATATTTGGGTGAATAGTGAAAAATATTATATTTTAACTTGAAACAAATTTTTTAATCAAAATAATATATGGTATTTAATTATAAATTTTAATGTTTCTTAAGTATAATTTGATTATATTTTTACCCTTTAATCCAATTTTTGTCATTGGAATTAATTTCACTTTGAAATTATACATAAACAAGTGTCAATCTTTTGATAGTTAATGTTTCTTAAAAACACGCTATTTGTTTTGACAACAAGAATTAATTTTAAATTAATAAATTCAACATATATGTTTTGAATTTGGTAAAATAGACCTCATTTTTGGATTTGAAATTTCTAAATTAACCTAGTGTGAAGTTTTGGTATTTTTCTGAAAACGTTGAATTTTTGATGAATAGTGAAAAAACATTGTGTTATCGTTTAAAACCGAATTTTTATTTGAATAATTATTTATTTTATTTAAATTTATTTTAGGTCAAAATAGATACATAATATCTATATATGTTCATTTTAATTAATTGGAGCCAATTTATAATAATTTTAGATATATAATAATTTTATCGAAATTTTACCGTCTTTTACCCACCTCCTATGAGCATTTGCAAATATACATAAAACATAATTTTACCGCTTCTGTGAGTTGAATTTTGAAAATCATAGAGACACAGTTAATATCAAGTATTAAAATGTGTTTCAACAAGATAAAATTAATTTTTGTTGAATAGTAGCTTTTTACTTTTATTTACAACGGTTAAAAGTAAATAGGGTAATTAAGGGTAAAAATGATATTACTATTACCCTAACACATGTTATAATTCTATTGGATAAGTTTAATTAGACCAAAAAAAACATAGGAATAAAATATGACCCTTTAGGTCCACTTGGATTAGATTAAGACATTTATTATTATTTTATTTAAATAAGAGTTAAAAGAGTTAAAATCTATGTTTAATGACTAAACCATTTTTAATATAGGGTTATACATAAGATAAATTCAACTATAAATATTAATTATAAATATAAAAATATTTTATACATAATTTTATTTTATTTATAATTTTTAGAGATTTAATAATTAAATTTATTAATGACACAATGATGATGTCGTAATTACCTTATTAATGAAAGAATCAATTAAATGATATTATAAATATTAAAATAAATATAATTTCAAAGTTTTTATGAAATCCACGAATTTTATAGGTGAATATGACATGTTATTATTGATTCAATGTATTTTTTTAATTAATCATGATGTTATTATTTTAAGAAAAAAATACCAAATACAGTCAAAATTGACATAAAATAGTTTTTAAAACAAATATTATATTTTTAATAGATATAATGGTCATAAAAATATAAGTATTGACCAAAAGACTTAAATAATAATATATATGACATTAATGAACCAATTGGGGTTCTATTGGCAGTATATAGTATGTTTATTAACCATATAGTGTAAGAATACAAGAAGATGCGGTAAAAGTTAAATTTTTTAACTTAGAGTTAAATCCAAATGATAAGGTTAAAATGGTAACCTAAACTTGTCTAAAACCTATTGGTTGAGTGTATTTAGACCCATCACTACCATATACTTTAAATAATTCATTTTGGGGCCATTATAATCCGAATATGAATTTATTATAATATAATATTTTAAGTTTTTTCAAAGGTTCCCCTTACCCCTCTTATAAAAGGGAACTTCACCTTCTATCAAATTCACACCTACAAATACATTTGGATCGGCCAAAAAATTCTCAAATACTCTCTAAAATATCCTCACATAATCCTAGAGTCCCTCCTTTAGTCATAAATCCAACTTAAGGATCACTTTTGATCAAATCAAAAGGAAGAACCAGAAGAAGAGGTAATAATTTCACCACACTCTTTCAAGTTATTTTCTTCTTCCACTTCTTCTTTATTTGTTATTTTAATTATAAAATAATAAATCCATTATATTATATATACTATGATGTTATTATAAATATGGCACAAATTTATTCATTATTCTATCCATCTTATGAATGATAATTTCACCATGGGTGTGTGCGTACGGCTTACCGTCTCCACGTCGTGGTGTAATTTGTTATTCAACACCTATTTATTTGGATGGATATAATGATGAGTAATATGTATATAAATAATGAAAATAACATGATAATTTCTTTGTAAAATTAATATACCATCCAATTCCACACATTTAAGGAAATGATATTGTCACTCGTGCGTATGTACGGATTACCGTCTCCTCGACGCGATGACATTTATTTCCATGATCACCATTCATCGAAAATTATAAAAATATATATATATTAATAATAAGTATGTAATATATGAAATAATAATTCTATTGGATATATATATATATATAGACATACATGTATCTTATTCACTTAGTTTTGTTCAACATGATATGAAAACGGAAACAGTGTTTATGCATACGTATGGACTACCGTCTCCACAAACAGTGTTTTTCATTACATATATATGTCTATTATACATACTTATATTCTAAATATATATGATATATAAAATATTATTTATTTTCTGTAAGTATTTAAATCATTTTCTAAGTGATATAATCAAGGGTAACAAGTTAAACCGCATACGATAAAGAGAGCGATTATTACCCGAAGTTTTAATTTAACATGGAAATTATTATTAAATGGGTAGTATAAATTAATAAATGAATAATGTATGATATCATAAATATTAATATGGTTCTGGTATAATTTAATAACATACTACAATCTTCATAAAAGATTATAAACATACCCTCGACTAAAGGAAAGTGCAAGGTAAGGGGTTTTCATCTCACTCCTTATTCTCGTGAGATTCGTGCCATATTGCCACTATTACCTTTTGTGTGGTGTATATGCTTCCCATAATTTTATTCTTTGTGTAATACACATTAATTTTATTATATTTACATATTCATTGTATGATACCTCTTTCATGGGGTGAATGATTCATATGTTACCAAATTGGTAAGGGTTAATTCCTCAATCTCATTATTATCTGAGATTGTTTATATGTAAGTATTTACTGGGACATTTTTATGATCCTTTCCTATTTTTCATAAAAATGATTTCAAAATGAATATTTTAAGGATTTTTGAAAGTTACTCTTTATCAAGATCAGAATTTTAAATGTTTTAAAGATTTATCTTTCTAAATCTTTTTAATTAATGTCTATGTTTTCAAAATGATTTTATGGATTTAAATATATGGACATGAATGTTTTGAAATGATAATTATTTTCAATAGTTTCAAAGTGGTATGGGAAACTTTGATTCAAAAATATATTTTAAATTACTTCCTTTATAAATTTGTTTCTTTTAAATGATTTTACAAAAAGGATATTTCTCTCAAAAACTTTTACTCATAATTTTCAACAATGTCAGCATCCTTTACTGGATATTATTTTGGATTGCGGTTGATTTATTATAATACAATCTTAAATTTTCTATTTAATGACTTATGAAAATTATGACTGTGGATTTTCTATTTTTATACCATTCATGGTTTGTGGTTAATGTAATGACATTTTGTATTCTTGTTTTAATACGAATGTTGATGTTATGATTCCACTTTTTCGTATGAGGAATGCAGTGGGCTTAGTATGTGATGGGTGTAGCTCGCTATAGCTCCTAGATGCATCGGTATGTCTAATGAGACAATCTGGTGTCTTGTCACAAGGTCTTGACAAAAAATTTATTTGTAGTCTTGGAACGAAGCCTTGACTATGTGGTAATGATGTCCAGTATTAGGAATTCCCTCATTGTGAAATTAGTTATTACATGTGATTATTAGACTAGTAGAATATCCATGTGCATGTTTATATTGTAATGTTTCATTTATTTTTACTATATTATGTTCATGTTTATGTTTAAAAGGTTATTGTTTTTATTACACATATTCCCTTAAATGTTTATAGATTCCGCTAAATTATTTACCCTTACTGAGCATCTGAGCTCACCCCTTTCTTATGTTTTATTTTCCCAGGATTTTAAGAAGTGTATTATTATTGATATGCAGGGTTAAGATAAAGGGAATTAATGGAGTTCTTAAAGGATCATTTATGTTGTGTTTTATTTTATAATGTGTAATGTAACATCCATAAATGTAATCTATTTTCCAAGACAACTAAACTAATTGGTCTTTTGGGACTTGATTCCTTGTAATCGTGCAAATTTATTAAAATAATGCACTAGATCTAGGTAACTAGGGTTGGGGTTTTATAGTTGGTATAATAGTAATTTTATCGATAACCTTGTAAACTAGATTTAGATAAACACTTATTAGAGCATATTATCGTACGATAGGAATTGAAGATTAGTATAGAAGAACTTCCTAGAATTTTGGTAATGTAAATATTTTGTGAGTTTTCCAAGAAAATACATCTTTGTATGGATACGAGCAGGTAGAGGTGGCTCTGGCATAGATGTACCTCGTGGTAAAACCCGAAAACACCGCTTTGAGCTAGACTCGAATGAGAACTAGTGCATGAAAATTGGCCTTGTTGCACTCTTGGTTACGACACTCCCGGGGGATATGATTAGGATAATTATAATTTTCTTTACAAACCACTATGAAGGGTTTATGAGTATATACCTCCTCAATGAATTTTTTTCATGATTATGGATTATATCCATAAACTGTTCTGTTTACATTAGGTATTTTACATGTTTGAAATTATGAATTGTGATTCATAAACTGACCTAGTGTATGACATTGTATAGAAATGGTACCCAATAGAAGGAATGTGAACTCCAACAATACATATGATCCAAAGAGAAAGAAGGATCATATCTTTCATGGTATTAATCTAACATTTAGAAGAGAAATAGTCGCCTATGTATTCTCAACATATGAAGAAATGGTATCATGTGTTAATAAGATAAGTAAATAATTCTCTGAGTCCTATGGATTTTAAGGGAAGCAAGATAATAAAAGGATATAAGAGATAAAGATGGATAATGGGAAGAGGGAAAAGAAGGATTTTCCCATATGTGATAACTATGTAAATAATCACCATGGTAAATGATTGAAGGGAATGGGAGTTTTTTATATGTGTGGAGAAAAAAGGACACCATGTATTTGATTTCTAGGGTAAAAAAATTTAAGTGTACAATGCTTCATCTACAAGGATTTGGGACACTGCATGAATAAATGTCCCATTCATAAGAGTATACCACAAATGATGTTAATGGATAATAACCAAGTTATGATACTACCTCAGATGAAGAGAAATGACTAGTGTTTTTATGTTTTTATTATATAATTATTTCATTTGAGTGTTGTATAAATAGTATACTGGTTACATGAATTATGGAGATAAATAAGGATTGTACTGCAGTACTATTTTATAGAGGATTTGAGATTATATGGTTCTAAAAAAAGTGACATAATAGTAAGCTACACTTTTTTGAAAATACATGGTTGAAGGAAAAGTAATCCTTAATATGGTTCTGAAAATAACGTAGTGATTTTGGAATAAGAGATGGTTGATTTTTGTAATTCAGGATGTTGCGGTGTTGTAAAATAATACATGATGAAGGCATTCACATGTTATTACCTGGAAAAGGTTCCTCATTATTTTTAACTTCCTTATAAATTTTGGACTGAGAGTTTGGATATAATTATTTTGGATAATTCAAAAGGATGGAATTGATTAAGTTTGAAATTGATTACTATTGTTAATGTTATTTTAGAATTTCCATAAAATGGAAAACCCGGAGGTTGGACCGCACCTGTCGCGTCCGGCAAGGCTGTGAGACTTGAACCCGCAACTGAAGGGAGACAAGGGTGTATCACCTATCACTGAACCACATGATGTCCGGTATTGAATAGTGTTGTTTTTAAAAGGTTCTGGTAGATGAATTAATAATTCATTTTTTAGAACCCTAAACTAATCGGATAAATATAATATTTTTTTAAGTTCTATTATCTTTTAGAGTGAAAGATGAGTTTGTGGTAGAAATTAGATAAAAGATGGAACGCTACTTTTCAAGTTTATATTTTTTTTCTTCTTCACTTATTCTATAAATAAATAAATTTTTAACTGTAGGTAAGGTATCATAAAACTAAAAATGTGTTATACTAATACCTTATGTTTTGTTGAACTAATGATATTTTAAATTGTCATATATTGATGGCTTTGAGGCCCTCAATTCTACAATTTTTTGTGACTGATGACCTCAATCACTACCTAGAAATATTTACATTTTTCCTCCAATTATATGTCTCTAATTGCCACCAATTTTCTCTTAATCTAGATCATAATTTGTTGGTGGCCCTTTCATTTCCCTTTTCCTCTTATTAAGACTAAACTTTATTAACCCAATTTCTTATGTGGATTTTCCCACAAAGGTATTTTCTATTTTCAACCTTTTATTTTAGAATAACAATTTCAAATTTCGAGAACACAATTTATTGAAGTAGGGAATAATGTAACACCCCAAGATTTCAAAGTACGTTATTTCTTCAAAGTAATTCAATAACTTGCACTACACGCAACATAGAGTTCAAGCGCACCACAACTTACCAAACTAGCCGTTAAAAAGCAGTTATAAATAGTATTAACTAAATTTTGAACTTTATATAATCCTTGTAATTTTAGAATCCATATTATGAGTTTCTTATACATAATGTAAGAACAAATACATTTTTTCAGATAAAAGAATTATTTTTCAAAAAAATGCAATTTTACCGCCTTTTAATAGAGAACCTTTTTTCAAATCCAATATTTGAAACTTTTATATATTAAATTTGAATGAATAAACTTATTCTTTAAAATCGGGACATAATAATTTAGTTTCAATAAATTTTTGGTGTTTTTCTGATAACTTTCATATTTGGGTGAATAGTGAAAACACTATATTTTAAATGAAAACAACTTTTTTAATCAAAATAATTTATTTTGTTTAATTATACATTTAAAAGTTTTGGAAGTATAAATAGATTATATTTTTACCCTTTAATTAAATTTTGTTCATTGGAATTAATTTCACTTTGAAATTATACATAAACAAGTGTCCATCTTTTGATAGTTACTGTTTCTTAAAAACACGCTATTTGTTTTGACAACGACAATTAATTTTAAATTAATATATGAAACTTATATGTTTTTAATTTGGTAAAATAGACCTCATTTTTGGATTTGGAATATCAAAATTAACCTAGGGCGTAGTTTTGGTATTTTTCTGAAAACGTTCAATTTTTTATTAATAGTGAACAAACACTAAGTTATCGTTTAAAACAGAATTTTTATTTAAATAATTATTTATTATATTTAAATTTATTTTATGTCAAAATAGATACATAATAGCTATATAAGTTCATTTTAATTCATTGGAGTCAATTTATAATAATTATATATATATAATAATTTTATCGAACTTTTACTGTCTTTTACCCACCTCCTAGGAGCATTTTCAAATTTACATAAAACATATTTTTACCGCTTCTGTGAGTTCAATTTCTAAAATCCAAGATACACGGTTAATATCAAGGAGTAAAATGTGGTTCAATAAGATAAAAATAATGGTTTTCGAATAGTAACTTTTTACTTTTATTTACAATGGTTAAAAGGAAATAGGGTAATTAAGGGTAAAAATGAGATTACTATTACCCTAACACATGTCTTAATTCTATTGGATAAGTGTAATTCGACCAAAAATAACCTTAGGAATAAAACATGACCCTTTAGGTCCACTTGTATTAGATTAAGACATTTATTATTATTTTATTTAAATAAGAGTTTAAAGAGTTAAAATCAATGTTTAATGACTAAACCATTTTTTATGTAGGGGTATACATAAGATAAATTCGACTGTAAATATTCATAAGAAAGATAAAAATATTTAATAAATTATGGTATTTTATTTATAATTTTTATAGATTAAATGATTAAATTTATTAATGGCACAATGATGATGCAGTAATTACCTTTTTAATGAAAGAATAAAATAAATGGTATTATAAATATTAAAATAAATAAACATTAAACGTTTTTATGGCATCCACGAATTTTTTAGGTTAATATGACATTTTAGGATTAATTCAATGTATTTTTTTAATTAATAATGCTGTTATAATTTTAACAAAAAAACAAATACCAAATAGTGTCAAAATTGACATAAAATAGTTTTTAAAACAAATATTATATTATTAATTGATATAATGGTCTTAAAAATCTAATCTTTGGCCAAAAGACTCAAGTAATAATATATATGACATTAATGAACCAATTGGGATTCTACTAATAGTATATAGTAAGTTTATTTATCATATAGTGTAAGAATACAAGAAGACACGGTAAAAGTGAAATTATATAACTTAGAGTTAAATCTAAATGATAAGGTTAAAATGGTAACCTAAAATTGTCTAAAACCTATTGGTTGAGTTCATTTCGACCCATCCCCACCTTAGAATTTAAATAATGAACTTTTTAGCCATTATAAACCTAATATGAATTTATTATAAAATAATATTTTATGTTTTTCCAAAGGTTCCTCTCACCCCTTTTATAAAAGGGCACTTCCCCTTATCTCAAATTCCCACCTACATAGCCATTTGGCTCGGCCAAAATCTACCAAAATACTCTCTAAACTTTCCTAAATTCATCATAGAGTCCCTCCTTTAGTCATTAAGCCAAATTAAGGGGACCTTTTGATCAAATCAAAAGGAATAACCCGAAGAAGAGATAATAATTTCACCACCCTCTTTAAACTTATTTTCTTCTTCCACTTCTTCTTTCTTTTTTATTTCCATTATAAAATAATAACTCTAGTATCTTATATATACTGTGATGTTATTATAAATATGGAACAACTTTATTCATTATACAATCCATCTTATAAATGATAATGTCACCATGTGTGCGTACGTACGGCTTACCGTCTCCACACCGTGGTGTAATTTGTTAGTCAACACTATGTTATTTGGATGGATATAATGATGACTAATATGTATATAAATAATTAAAATAACATGAAAATTCCTCTGTAAAATTAATATACCATCCAATTCCACACCTTTAAGGAAATGATATTGTCACTCGTGCGTACATACGGATTACCGTCTCCACGACGTGATGAGATTTATTTCCACGATCCCCATTCATCAACAATTATAAAAATATATATATTACTAATAAGTATGTAATATATGAAATAATAATACTAATGGAGATATATATTTATATATATATATATACTTACATATATCTTAGTCACTTATTTCCATTCAACACGATATGAAAACAGAAACAGCGTTAATGCGTACATATGGACTACCATATCCATAAATGGTGTTTTCCATTTCATATATATGTCTATTATACATACTTATATTCTAAATATATATGATATATAAATCATTCTTTATATTCTATAAGTATATAAATCTTTGTCTATGTGATACAATCAAGAGTAACAAGTTAAAATAGATATGATAAAGAAAGCGATTATTACCTGATGTGTTAATTTAACATGGAAATTATTATTAAATGGGAAGTATAAATTATTAAATTAATCATGTATGATATCGTAAATATTAATATGGTTCTGGTATAATTTAATAACATACTATTATCTTCATACAAGAGGTTAAATGTACCCTCGACTAAAGGAAAGTGTAAGGTAAGGGGTTTTCATCTCACTCCTTATTCCCGTGAGATTTGTGCAATATTTCCACTATTACCTTTTGTGTGGTGTATGTACTGCCCATAATTGTATTATATGTGTAATAAAAATTAATTTATTTATATTTACATATTCATTTTATGATACCTCTTTCATGGGGTGTATGTTTTGTAAGTTAGAAAATTGTTAAGGGTTAATTCTTCAATCTCATTATTATCCGAGATTGATTAAGTGTAAGTATTTACTGGGAAATTTTTATCATCCATGTCCATTTTTCATAAAAATGATTTGAAAATGAATATTTTAAGGATTTTTGAAAGGTACTCTTAATCAATATCTGAATTATAAATGTTTTAAGGATTTACCTTTCTAAATATTTTTAATTAATGTCCATGATTTCATAATGATTTTAACAATTTATTTATATTGACATGAATGTTTTGAAATGATAATTCTTTTAAAAAGTTTCAAAGTGGTATGGGACACTTTGATTCAAAAATATCTTTTATATTAATTCCTTTATAAATGTGTGACTTTTGAATGATTTTACAAAAAGGATATTTCTCTCAAAAAGTTTTACTCATCATTTTCAACTATGTTAGCATGCTTTACTGGGTATTATTTTTTATTGAGGTTTATTTATTATTATAAAATATTATATTTTATATTGAATGATTTATGATATGTATGACTATGGATTTTTCTATTTTTATACCATTCATCGTTTGTGGTAAATGTAATGACATTTCATATGCTAGTTTTAATAGGAATGTTTATGTTATGTTTCAACTTTTTCATATGAGGAATGCAGTGGACTTAGTAAGTGACGAGTGGAGCCTATTATAGGTCATCGATGAATCAGTAGGTATCATGAGACAAACTATTGTCTTGGCACAAGGCCATGAAAAAAAAAATTTGTAGTCTTGGCACGAGGTCGTGACTATGTGGTAATGATGTCCATCATAATTCATTCCCTTATTGTGAAATTAGTTATTACATGTGATTATTAGACTAGTAGAATATCCATATGAATGTTTATATGGAAATGTTTCATTTATTTTTACCATATCATATTCATGTTTAAGTTAAAAATGTTGTTGTTTTTATTACACATCTTGCCTTAAAAGTTTATAGTTTCTGCTAAATTATTAACCTGAACTGTGCATCTATGCTCACCCTTTTCTTATGTTATATTTTCCCAGGATTTCAAGAAGTGTATTATGATTAATATGAAGGGTTAAGCTAAAGTGGATTAATGGAGTTCTCAAAGGATCATTTATGTTGTGTTTTATTTTCTAAAGTGTAATGTAACATCCATACATGTAATCTATTTTCCAAGACTGCTAAACTGATCGGTCTTTGAGGACTTGATTCCTTGTAATCATGCCAATGTATTAAAATAATGCACTGGCTCTGGGTAACTGGTGTCAGGGCGTTATACCCTTAGTGATTAATAAATCAGTTGGAAGTAATATTATCTTCCCAGTTGTGTGTTGATGATATAAACTATTTATGGGATGACATCAACCATATTTAGGGTTATTTTTATTTAAATATAACTATATAATCACTTAATATTAATTAATTTATTATATATATTTTATGGTTTTTATATATTATTATCAGAGGAGAGTTATATTATTTTATGTGGAGGGAGAGTATGTGGTATTTTCTAGAAATTAGGATAATTATATAAATTGCAGATTATAGCAACCTCATTCCTCGGGTGGTTGGAGTTGATATTGGTATCCATATATGTAATTATGATGTAGTTTGAGTGATTTTATGATAAAAATTTGATTTTATTTTTAGAAGGTATTTTTGAACTACCCTCCAATGTTTTACTGAGTTCATGATATAGTTTAGAGCTACTAACTATCTAATTTAGTTATGTATTTTTTGTCTATAGCCCTAGTATTTGTGGGGATTTTAAATTTATTTTGATGTTATATTACCCAATAGATTCATTTTAAATTGTGTTCCACCCTAGGATGCTCTAATGATGTTCTAAATGAAGGGAGGATATAGTTTAATGTTGTACATAAATTATTATTAATGGATTAACTTATTTAGATTCCAATTTATATTCATCCACAGATAAGTTATTTTTTAATCAATTAAATGGAGATAGTTGATTTTTCAATATTAATTAATTATAGGGTTATCATGAGGTGTGGGTGAATGTGGAGAATGGATTGAAAACTTCTTTAATCTATTTCTATAGACACAGTAATTTCATTATCATGTTAATGAGATTAAATAATTCGAATTATATATTTGTTGAAGAAATAATCACAAAATTTTCTAAGTTATAGACCAGTTCATCATACCATTTTTTGACAATATCTCAATGTGTTCATGACTACAGAAAATCATTCTGAAAATTTGATGACTTTTTATGTAGTCATTTGATGATATAAACTGTCTTGGAATATATGGATGTTTATTTTTAAGATTAGTGTATTTAAATAATTATTAAACATACAAATGGATTTTCGATATTGATCAATCAATGATCAAAATAGATATTTCCTGAGGACACCAATAAATATTAAATATGTTTGAATTTCAATTTATATTATAGGAAATTATAGGATGTTTTTTAACATAACTTAAATATAAAATATACTAATAAATTTCAATAAAATTTGTCATGATCTCATATATATGGATAAATGTAGTATAGTTTTTCGTTATATAATGGTAAAGAAGAATAGATCTCATCTATATAATTTATAATATGTAGAAGTTATGTTTTTGGTTTTCTATGATACTCCTAGTTTTGGTAGGGATTTTTTAGATTCATAAATGAGTAATAGCATCACAACTACCCTAGTTGTTATATCTTAAAATATGTAATTATGTTTCTCCTGATCTAAATTTTTTTAAGTTATATCTATTACATTAAATGGATTTTCATATCATTAAGATCATTTTATTGTTTCTTATTTAAAATTTGTTATATAATATATTATCTTAGATTTTTTTGATTTATGTTTTGAAAATATGGGTAATGGTTTTATAGGATTATGATTTCTAGATCTCATACATTCAGAGGAAGAGAAATTTTTTAGTTGATCTGTTGAGTATAATGATTCATAATACTGTTTCTCAAGAGTATTAAGATATGAAGAGGATAACAAAGGATAATATAAATTTTATCAGGATATTGAAGAATATTTTGGTATAGTTTTATTATATCAATTGACAATTAATTATTCAATGTTTCAATATGTGAATGAGTCATACTCTATACACTCAAAATTGGGGCTGTGGAGAGAACATTTTCATTGTGGAGGTGATACTAAGTGATGTTTAGTGGATTTTTTGTATCTATTATTGTTTTTTCGCACAAATTATTTTTTAGTTAATTATAAATATGGTTCTGGATGAGTTTCAAAACACCCAATTTTTTTTATTTCCTTGCATTCTATGTGGTATAATTCCTTGAGAAAGCAGTTTTGGTTGTCATATACAAAATATATGACCCCTAATTTAACGTTTCATTTCATTTTTATCAATAGATGAATTATTCAAATTGAAATCATTAGTGAATACTTAATATAAATTTATGGACTTATAAATAGATTTCATAATTTGTTTTAGAATATGAATGTTAAAATATGATTTTATTATATTTTTTAAAAATAATTTAATAAATATGTCTTATTTGATTATAATTAATGAGTGGAGGATTTGGATGCATAAGTGAGACTATACATAAATTAGGTGTTGGGGACTTATATGGTACAAATGATCATCATCATAGATCAAAATCATCAACATTCCTTTCTATTGTGGATGATTTTCCACATTTATTAGAGTACCCATTTATATCATTACATATTATTTCATCAATCAATATATGATTAAATGGAACACGTGATCTCAAAATTAATAGTAATTTTGTGTAAAGGTGTTATTTATTTTCATCATTTATAGGTTATAACTTTTCATTTGGTTTAATTTCATTACAACTATATCTATCACTATTTCATTGGAATAGCTTTGATACAGGTGTTTCATGGTAGGAATTAAAGAACATCATTTTGTTCGATTGGCATTAGAGAATCAGGGACTCTTAGAAAAGAATTTGTGTATATTTTTTAATGGAAGGGGGGATTATTAGATAATTGTTACTCAATATTATAAATATTTATATATTGATCATGGAATGTGGATTTTCAATTCCATCGTTGGTGATCAAGTGTTTCTCTTAAATTATTTTTTTATCATGGGCACCATAGGTTGCATAGATTTAATATGATTTCTTCCTAATTCAACTTTGATGTCAATGTATTTAAGAGATTAAATGAGGCTAAATATCAATAATAAAATAATTATGATACACAGTTTTAGACATAAAAATTCTATAACAAATCCTATATATCTAGTGGTCTAGTTTCATTTTTATATTATAATCAAAATTCAAAATAATAAATATGGTGAAAATATTATTTATTTTGATAATAAAGATATTCCTCTAGATAACACATTATTATAAAATTACATGGGATATCATATGGGATTATATATCATAAAATAGTATGATATAAATAGAAAAAATATAATAATATATAAGAGGCTGAGATACAAGATTCAATAAGTCATTCATGAGATCATAAATATAGAGTATCATAAAACATTACATAAGATCATGTAATTCAGGTAATGAGATAAAAAAATTAAAATTATGGTAAAAAATAGAATGAAACATAAATATAATTCTTTTGATCATAAATATAGGATTAGGGTCGGTGTTGTAATAACACAACACAACACAACTTTCTAGGCCTATTGCCCGTGCACCACACATTATTTTATATACAACATAAGTATTATGAAAATTATTGGGGGATTGATTAATTTTAGTTCCCCAAAACATAATCATGGTTCATGTATAGAAATACTATATATAAAATAAATTAAAAATATATAAAACATAAATATGATAAAACACTTTATAATTGAATGAGTTACATTTTGATTTCAGAAGATGTAATTACTTGGTGAAAAATGTGAACACAGAATATAATAATTAAATTACTAAAATTACATGTTAACAAGTTATGATAACTATTTTTGTAATGTATTATTGTACATTATGAGAATAATAAAGGTAAAGGAAGCATTATTGGAAAAAAAATTGATAAGGGAATGGTATTGTCTAACAGATTCCCTCCTATACATCGTTGGGTTAAAAATTATGAAATAATTCATAAAAATTTTAAGGAATTAATATTATAATAATAATAGTGATAATTTGTTTTAAAAATAAACAAATATAATGTATGATAAAGTTTATGGTATAGTTTTTAACACACACACACATGTGCATTTTTATACCATATCCCAATATGAGAAAAGTGATTTGAGATCTGACAAACCTTGAATCCAAAATCACATGAAAAATAATATAACATACTAGATGGATGAATTAAATTTTTTTAATTTAATACTTAAAACCATTAAAAATCATTATTTTATCTTTTATATTCCATTTTATTATCATATGTGATTCATTTATTAGTTAAAGTTTATCAGGATGGTCATTTGGGGTTGTTCAGTCAATAGTTTGAAAACAATATCATTTATTATTAATATTTATATTTTTTTATGCTGTTTAATACACTCCACATTTTCATAGGAATATAGTATTTATCATTCTATAATATCTATTTTTTCATATGATGAAATTATAGAAATAATTGATAAAAAATATTATTTAATCCCTTGTACCACAAGTATGAGTGTTTGAAAATCCCATAACTGTTCAATTACATTATTAAGTAATTAATATATATTATTATTCCATATATATAAACATAAATTGATTTTTTTATTAATAAAATAATTATAATTTAATTACATTTCTAGATTCATATAAAAATAAATATTTTTTAAAATATCATCATTCAGAAAACTGGTTTCTACCGATCAATTTATGGATGGGGTTTTAATAAAATATAAAAATGGATTGAATGTAGTAGATATTTTTATTTTATAAATATGTAAGAATAAAAATTGTACAACGATTTAATTTTTTTATAGTTATAATGTCAGATGTTAGTGGGGTTAAGTTTATCATAAAAATAAAAGAGTAAGGACATGATGCTTTTTAACTTTTCTTTTGGATTCCAAAACACATTGTGGCCTCTAGGAATGATATCTTGGTTATACTAGGTCATTATAATAGTGAACGTATGGTTTTAAGTGATACTTTTGGGGATCAATATCATGGGAAGATGTTTGGAAGAAAATATGATTTGGAGGAAGAGTGCATATGTCTAATGGAGAATAAGAGGATATTTATTTAATTAAATATTTATTAATATAATAGTCTCACTCATGAAAAGAAATGTTTAGATTTCTAAGACCACTGATTATTGTTGTTATAAAATACACATTTTATTTACTTCTAAAAACATCATAAATTAAATGTTACTATTTTCTATTTAAATAAAATCAATGAATCTGAAATAGTTTTTAGTGGAAAAATACCAAATTATGAATTTAGAATTTCATTTACTGGCATTGAAAAAAATAATATTATTTTAAAAATTATTATTTTAAACATTATACTCATTATATTTATTCATAATATTTTTTTAATTTATTTTTCAATTTTAAAATCCTAACATTTTTACAAATCATAAAGTATATTTGAAAAAGTATTTTTAACAATCCAAATAAATTAATATTCAAAATTTATTAAAAAATTTCTATATAACAAAAGATCACGGTGAAGATTCAATAAATAAGGTCAATTTTAGAAAAATATATTTTGAATCATTGAAATTTTGATATTTAAAATATAACATATAAATTATTATTTTAACAAAATATCTAAATAATCCAATATTAATTTTTTACATATATTTATATTTTGAGTTATAAATTGTTGGAAAAATATTTTCTTATATTATAATATTTATATATAGTAATCATATTCATGGTAAATATGAATCATAAAATATTTTTCTAATATCAATTGTTTGTTACATTAACACTGATAATATTATAATTATAAATCTCATAAATTCATCTTGTATCATATATATTTTAATTAATTCATAAAGTAAGAATTGAAATGAAACTATACCTCATTAATTCTTTGAATGATGATGTAATATTCACCTCAATGGCATACCATTGTATGAATTACTTAAAAATTGATCCCACTTGATTATCCACACATTAATCATAGTCTATTGAATTATAATAATTGATTCTTATGTGATATCATATATGATTTATGTGATTTATAATGATCCTTAGATCACAAGAAGAATGTGAACTCAATTCAAAAAGAAATAATTGATCCTAAATTATTCTATTTAGGGTTTATCCCTTTATAAAATTATAGTGATATAGAGGCAGAGAACATTGGATTCATGAATATTTATCAGTGTACTATTCAGGCAACTGAAGGGTCTTAAATATTATTAGTTAACTCTCCTAAATTTCATAAAATCTTTTAGAAATGTTAAACCACATAAACAATCCCAATAATACATTAATGATTATGTAAATTTGTTATACTGGAAAAAATAGTTTAAAAATCACTTGTAATAGTCCATTATGCATATGATAAAATAATTACAGTTAGTCCAACACATTCCCACCAATATTTATACAATTAACCATGAACTCATATTAATAATCTAGATAATATTTTTATAATATTCACATTAAAAAATAAATAAAATGTGGATACCATGGGAAATACATTCAATCATCATTATCAAAAAATAATAATAATGTAATTGAATTTATTAACAAATTAATTTGTAATCGTTTGTAGTTGGACAATCCCCAGGGCTCACACATTGGATTGAAAATGTCTAAAATTAAAATTCATCTGAATTAGTGTAATTTATTGATACACATTATCTTCAAAAAGGTATGAAAATATCTAATTAGTATGTAATATTATTTATATATATATTTGCATCTATAAACAATTTCTAAACCCTAAAGAGGGATATATTTATTTCATATATATGACACCATTCTATTAACATATTTTTTCATATATACTATTTTTATAAATATATATTATAAATAACAATATATGCATTTTTTTATCATAAATTAACAGTTATTTTATATTTTTTATCTTTTATGAATGTAATTTATTTTTTCTACCATGAAAATTTATTTTATCAATGCAATAAATTCCCATCCAATTAGACCAAGATATAATATTCTTATACGGTTGTCTTGATTCCAATCGTAATCATTGAATCATTTCCATACTATCAATGATTCACCGATATCCAGATACCCTGACAAAATCCTAAGTGTCTTGGGTGCATATTGCATCAAATTTGGATATTTTATGATTCACATTTATAATGATCTAACACTAATAGACGAATACATATTCGTATAGGTAAGAACATATAATGAAACCTAAACCAATGGTGTTCCTATAGGGAGGCAGTTTCTTATAATTTTATTTATATAAGATCACCATATTCAATAAAATGTGAATAATTTTCAATTATTATTACCCCCAACAATAGATATTCTGATATAATTAGTTTCATATCAGTTTGATATATCGATATAATAGTATATATGTTTAAATTTACAGTCATATTTTATTAGATTATAAATATACATAGAAATTTATAAATCCTTTTGATATGAAAAATAATATAATGAAATTACCATTAATATAAGATATGTATATTTAATAACAAAATTATGGAAGGAATACATCGTGGACCTATACATCCAACCCTCCCACTTGAAATATAACCAACATTCTATCATAAACATACTCACTATAAAATTATAATATATTTCTTTTACTAATATTATAATGTCATCAATTAGCCAGGATTATTTTATTTTTTGGATACCCAAATATATATGAGTTATCATACATTAGATTCAATGATTTCAATTTTTATGTTTGGACCCTTCAGGTATTGCTAAATTTATATCATGGTATTTTTTTCATTATTGGTATGGTGTTACAGTTGTTTGAATGACCAGAATTAATCTATTAAAAACATTAATATATAAAACCCCACATAGACACACATATTTTTAGAATAAATGATTTTCCTATTGAATGGATTCTCATGTGAGAAAAACTATACCATTGTTTAATTTAGATCCTAGGGTTTACCCAATTAGAAGCATATTATCCACACACACTATGATTCTGGTTGAATCACTTTTGTGTATACATTAAAATGAATAAAATTAATTAATTAATTTTATTTGTTTTAAATGTATAACTTATAAGAAACTATTATATAATCCCCATTATAACAAATATCTTTGGAAAACCATATAACCCTCAGATGTTGAGAGATAGTTGAAATTTCATCATAGGGAATGTCCTTCAGTGTATAAATAAAGGATTAATTGAGGATCAATGTGGTATGATCCTGGAATATTTTGGTGAAAATGTTGATAAAAATTTATAATTAAATGAAATAACTATTTAACATGTTCATTAATAATGACTGATCCATTATTGAGGTGGGGATTGTTATTGACAGATTTTTCCACCAAATATTTCTTGATGTCAAACCTGAATTGAACTAACTATTATGAAATCTAATATCTCCACATTTTTTCCTTTTCTAGATAGTATAAAATTTGGATGTAAATTTTCATGATTAATTCATTTCTATTCATCAAAAGTTTTATTGATAATCATTGGTTGGAACTATATCACCCAACGATGTTTCTCATATTTATTATTCTTTGGTTTCCTCAAACCATTCGATATATTCCACAATACTGACATTGTATTGTGTTTTTATTAGACTATGTGGGTTTAGATTAAATTTAGATTGATCACCTATAATTGTATTTATATTTTTTGTATATAAATTTAGTTCATTATAGATCTTGGATAATCGTATACTGTATTGGGAATTTAGATTTAACAAATGGACTGAGTTTTATATCCTTGATTTTCTTCATAAATTAATGAAAATATTCAATTTTTATTTTAAATGTTGTAATAGGACTCCTGAAAAATTAATATTATTGTTGGTAGATCTGGTAAAAATTCTTTTTGAGTTATATCCAGATATATTCAAGGTGATATCGGTGTATGCATGGAATTCCAAGGGACTAGACATTACATTATATAAAATTCCCATATATATGCAGAGTATTTTGGGAGAACACAAACCCTATACTCAAAATCCAATGGATGATAGGATTTTTCTCCAATTAAAATATCACACAACCATGTGTATGGACCACACATAGCATTACAATATCTAGATAGTTGATACGTGTACATAGAGTAAACAACTAGGAACACGATTGCTCCCACACATCGACTTTCACCGGTCAAATAATGTGTATGTTAACCTCCATAGGGAGAGTGGAGTATTCATACACATAAAGTAATAGAAATGAGAGTAAAATACATGTATTCTATCCGATACTTTGTGTACTTATCTCATAAGGTAATACCTTTTGTATCTCCATCATTAAAAATTGGAATTAGGACAATGAGTAGTCAATTGAGAGAACAATTTCAAATAGTATTTGATGATGGCATATGTTTTGACAAGAATATATGATGGAAATTGATGTGACTATGATGATACTTATAATGATTCATGTATAATGATAGGGCTCATGAGATATCATTGGAGTAATTTTTTGATTGGTACTACCCTAATTCTTCAGATATTTGGGGAACAAGTCCCACAATATCATATGATCTAGTAGAGCCAGTAAGCCCCCACATTATTGGTGAACTAGTCCTTTGTAAAAGGAGTTGGTATTCCACCATAATTGAGCTATGAAGGAAGATTTTATTATATTGAAATCATTACTCCATCATCTGAGGAATCATTTTGGAATTCTTGGGTCCCCAATTATATTCTTCTGAGGGTTCATTAGGCACTTAGAATCTAGAAAACACTTTTTTTAAATCTATATATATACTCAACACTCTTAACCAAATATGAAAATTTTAGATTCATCTCTCTTCAACTAGGTATTTTTATCATTTTTTGACATATGGTTGGATTCATTTGCATCTTGACTCATTGAATGAATTAACTTCTGTCATGTTTTTTTATCATTATATGATATTTAGGATATCATATTTTCTATTTATATACTCACCGCCAAATGGGATTTATCACTATGATTCATGTCTTATATTTATGATAGGAAAATTATAATGTATTTTACTGGATATAGTGTAGATTGATCATAGTTATACTGGGACATTAATACAATATATAGTGGTCATCTACGAAGAGCGCAAGTAAGGTTATCTCAATAATCCTTAATAGAATTTTTGGGTATGGATACTTTCCATTTCATGGTTTTTTATTTCTTATCCTCCTTTTAATTTTATTACTTTTATTTATACTAATTTTTAACATGTCTTTGTTTCATATATTTAATTATACTCTAGATGATTCAACAATTATTATTATAATTAAAATGTAGTGTATAGATTATCCACTCATAATGTGACATATTCCTACAAGGATATATTAACTATAACCCATCCAAATAGAAGTTGGCATGGGGTTTCACTCTTGGAATACAACTAGACAATGTGGGGACCCAGTGGGGAAGGATGTGATAAATTTGTATGCATTGACGTTTAAATTAATGATTTTTTTGGAAATAGTTGTTGTAAGTATCAGTTTGGGAGTTAGGGTAATGATGTTAGGGTGTCTCATGTCTATCTACCAGGTTAGAAAACCAATTGATGTTTTCAAAACCATTATATCCATACAAAAGACTCTAACCACCTACATGTTTACTCAATTGGATAATTCACCGATTATATGGAAAACAATGGTACATGGATCATATATAAATTAATCTTTGAAATTATTTTTTTCGTTAAAAAGCTCCCCAAATATGAATAACTCTTCAAGGTTTTTATTTTATAACATCAATATACCTCTATGATTAAATATATCATTAATACCATTAAAGGTCATGATGAAAATTGATTGTTGGATGAGTCCTCTATATAAGGCCCCAGCCTTAAACCATACTTAATCTTGAGTTATTACAATATTACACATTGAGGATCTTTTTAGGTTTAGATTTTTACAGAATTAGATCATGAAACTTGCATTACATTCCAAATTTAAACAAAGTGGTTACATAAAAGACAGTATTCATTCTTCCCATCAACGGAAACATATTTAAAATAAAACACAGATTCTTTCTTGACACATCCTTGACACTATCATCGCATCATGTACCTTTCCCATGACCTATGAAAAACATTTCAAAAACTTGGGATGAGCATAAAAAGCTCAGTAAGGGTTATAAAAACATGGAAAGGAAACATGAGTTCATATATACATAATAATTAAATCATACTTAATCCATAAAACATAGGCACTTTAACATACCTCATCAAATCATGAATAAATCATAGAAATCATAAGACATAAAAGGTAACTTGAGGCATTCATAACATTCTTACGTAGGGAGTAGCCCTCTTGGTTACGTTGGGAATACCCACCACAGTATATTCCCTAAATCTTTTCGGTGAAACCTTAACGTTTCACTCCTTCACGTTACCCAATGCATTAGAGAGCTATATCGGGCTCACCCTCCCTTAGTTTATCACAGAACCACCCGTCTTCATAATAATGCCCAAGAACCTCAACATAATCGTATCACATAAAACATTCATAAATGAAACATAACATTTCCACCTTTCAATCACAAGATATCAATACAAAACATTGATATAAAAACATTATGAAAAACATTTTCAATACCAAAATAAAAGAAAAGTAAAACATGGTATTTATTTTTCTTTAAAAAAAAGGTATGGCTTGTAGAGGAAGCTGAAACTCAAATAATGGTCACGGTGGCGGAGAAGTCGTTGTCGCCGCATACGTACGACAAAAACATTCCCTTTTATCATTTAGTAAATGCTTCGTATAAAAAATATTCCTTTTGAATAAACGTAAAATTCAAAGGGGTTTATACACCATATTAAAGAAGGTTTTGTATAAAACAAAATATGCCTCAATGAAAGGAGATTGAGACGAAGTCCCATGCAAAGACGGTATCCTTGGTTTAAGGATAAATCAATTACATAATTATGTGTGACAAAAGAATACACCAAATATAAGTGGATATTAAGTGTAAAATAATCAAAGGTCATTCACACATATTCAAAGGATGACATATTCAATAACTACATGTTGAATCCAAAGAAATCGAAATTGGGTTAAGAAGTTCCCTTGACAGCCTAACAACGTCACATCAAAATGAGTTTATGAGAGATAAAAAGTGTATCTCATCACTTGGACATAAAAGTTACATCAATAAGGATATATTAGAACATATCCCAACATAAAAATATGTAAATTAAAAGACCCAACAAAATAAGTCTTTCAAAAAGAGGAGGGTGAAACGTTCCCTTACGGACATGGGTATCTTTCAAAACATACACCCCATGAAAGAAGGACAATACATCATTGATGTAAATACTCATAAATGAAATTATATTACACAAAGAGTAGAATAATGGGCAGTACATACACCACTCAAAGGAAATTGTGGAAGATGTAGCATAAATCTCACGGGAATAAAAGTGAGATGAAAAATCCCTTAAGAAAACTCGGCAGCCTAACGGCACCACATAAAACTTACAAAAATGGATTGATGAGATAAAATAGGGTATCTCATCATATTAACATAAAGTTTATAGAAATAGTAATATAAAATAACATCCCCCAACATAACAAAGAGGATCTTAAAAGAAGTGACATAAAGGAGAGTACATTAAAAGAAAGAGAGGGGTTAGATCTCTTACGAAAATTCGGCAGCCCAACGGCGCCACTCAAAACTTCCAAAATGGACTGATGAGAGAGAATAAGGTCTCTCATCACATGAACATAAAAATTACAGTATGATTAACATAAAATAATATCCCAATAACAAGAAATATGAGATTTAAAAGGAATGGCATAAAAGAGTGTACTTAAAAAGAAAGAGAGGAGTAGGATCCTTTACCTCAACTCCAACTTGTCTTGTTCGTTTCATTATATTCATGAATAATAAACTTTGGTCAATTAATAATTTCCTAGGTAACTCATTTAGAGATTATTATTCAGTTAATATCACATATTATAATGTTATAATAATTTTTTAATAATGTTAGTTCATATCAGATGTTTTTGCCGATGTTTGGTACATGAGTCAAAAATTGAACTTATTGGAAAATAATTTTCCATGTAATTATAGGTACATCATATCCATAATAGTATTTATGTTTTAAATATCATATATATCCAGTATATATTCATTTTATACTATCTAATAGCATTTGGAGTTAAAAAATTAAAAGCATCGTTCATGGAGACGGTAGGCCGTACGTACGCATGAACGCTACTTTCATTTTTTTCATATTAATGGAATTAAAACAAAATGAGATATATATATATATATGTTATAATTCCATAATGATATACATAATTTAGATTTAATATATTACATATATATCCATTATATATATGTACTTATAATAGTACATAACATTTTGAGATAAGAAATGAAATGTACCGTTCGTGGAGACGGTAAGTCGTACGTACGCATGAACGCTACTTCCATTTCTATTTCATATTTAATGGAATTAAAAAATAATGATAAAAAATAGTATTTTAATTCCATTATGTTATCATATATAATATCATTAAATATATCTTTTATACGTACCACATATGGTATTAACGAATCAAATCACTTTGAGGGGGAAGGAGTCCGCACTTCCTTAAATGAAGATATCGCGTTTACCCATAATGGAAACCATAAAGGTATTCCATAAATTAAAAATAAAGAAGCTTAAGTAAAACATAATCATATTATATATCATATATAAATATAGTGTCATCTTAATGGCCACCTTTGAAGGTGTTAGAAGAATGTTGAACAATCATCATTTCGTGAGGCAGAAATTCTCCATCCACAGAAACAGTATGTTATTTAACCATTAGATGTAGGTGTGTGTAAGTTTAGCTAGAATAATTCTTATAAAAACATCCTAGTATAGTTAATATACTGTATTTGTTACAAAATAAATGAATAAAAAGCGTTTAGGGGGTTGGAGAAGCAAAATAAAACATAAGAACACAAGAGAAGACAGTACCTTTAAATTGGGTAACTCCTTTTGATTTGAGCTCAAAGGCTTCCTTGGGAAGACTTATGCCCAAAGTGTGGCTTCAAGGAGTTATAAAGGGATGTGTAGAGGAAAAATGGGCAGGGTTTGGCTGAGCCAAAGGCTTTGGAAGTGTGGGTAAGGAGGTAGAGGTGGGGGCCTTTTATAAGAGGAGAGGAGGGGCACTCTTGCAAAGGTATAAAATGTAACTTTATTTACAAATGAGTTTCGGATTTTATTGGTCCCACATTGATTAGTTTCGAGTATAAGGTGATAAGGGTTCTAAATACACCCATCCAATAGGTTTTGGACATTTGTAGGTCTTAAATTTTACATTATCTTTCTATTTTATTTAAATCGTTAAATAATGAGGTCATCGCTGCATCATCATGATGTCAAAAATAATTTAATTTATTTAATGTATAAAAATTATAAAAAAATACTATGATGTAGGAAATATTTTTAGATTTCCAATGAATATTTATAGTCCAAAATATCATTTATGTAGACAAAATTAAAAATATTTTACTTAGGTGATACATTCTTTGTTACATTTAACATCCTTTAAAAATAAAAAGATAAAAAGTAACTTTCTTACAAAAGTGATTCCACGGGGCCACCAATATTGGAACAAGGAATCAAATGGTCGTCCATGAGACAACCAGTAGCCTTAGGACACATTTTGTGGTCATTTTTTATTATTATGATATTATCTTATTATCTTTAACTACACGATTACTCATTAATCAAGATAATTAAAGATAATTATTGTCGTTACTATTCATAATGTCCAAAAACAAGAGTCTTAATTACATAATTTGGACCTTATGATTCCAAATATTTAATCCATTTTACCAAATTCCAAACACATAAATTGAAATAATTAATTTAAAAAAACTTCTCGTTGTCAAAACACATAGCGGGTTTTTTAGAAACAATATTTATGAAAAGTTTGGCACTTGTTTATGCCCAATTCCAAAGTGAAATTAATCCCAATGACCATAAATGGATTAAATGGTAAAAATATATTCCAATTACACTTTAAAACAAATTAAAAAGATAATATAACCATATAATTAAATTATATGAAAATGCAGTTTTGATGTAAAATGCAGTATTTTTCACTATTCATTGAAAAATGAACATTGTCAGAAAAATACCAAAAATTAACCCAAGGTAAATTTCTATGTCCCAATCATAAATAATATGTTTATTTTGAAAAATAGATCATATTAAATTGTCAAAAGTGTGATTTAAAAATGGTTTTCCCTCAAAAGGTAGTAAAACAATCTTTTAAAAATACTAGTGTATTCAATGCTTAAGATTGGATTCATTTGTATTTTAAGCCTCTAAAATTTATTGGATAAAAGGAAAAACATTTAACACACATATATAATTGTAATTTAGTTATTTATATTCATTCCCGCCAATACAACGGCTATGTGTTAATTACTATTTAAAATAATATTATTTTATTATTAGAGTGAAACGTAAGATTTCAAAGGAACTCGTTGTTGTGTATTGGGTATGCCATCGAGCATAGCGTTCCATTTAAATTAATATTGAAATTTTTTCCACAAATAGGGATAAATATAAAAATGTCATATTCTTTATTTACCTGGGGTGTTACATCCTTCCCCCCTTTTGGAAATTGCATTCTCGCAATTATAAAACTGGGCTTGGAAACATCATTGAAAATCCCACATTGGAATAAGAGTCGGTAAAACAATCACTTTAAAATAATTAAAGAGAAGTATAGAGGTCACCCGAGTTAACCCATACTTGGAATCCATGTAGGAAAACATGGACATGGAGGAGAAAACATAGGGTCATGTTCTGATGGAGATTGATAGAAAACATGTTTAGGAGAAAGTTAACCACAAGAAAATCACAAACTTGTGATGGGTTAAACGGTATTCGATTCACCAGTAGGAAAAGTTAATAGAAAACATTTTTGTTTTAAGTTAATTTTTATTGAGGAATTTATTCATAAGGAAACATAATTACTTATCATGTTGACTTTCAACTTTTATTAGATTTATTACACAAACTCATACTTTCCCCAAAAGACGAGTATTTAGGAAGTACTATAATCAACTTATATAGAATCACCTAATCCAAGAAAGAGAACTATATACTTCCCATGTCTTTAGACTTTAACCAAAACCAAAACCAAAAAGGTTAGTACAAGATTAGATAATCCAGAAAAGGATAACCCTTTATAAAAAGAAAATCTATTCTTAATCTCCAAAATTTTTCCAACAAAACCCAAAGTTCAACGAGGACCATTAGATAATCAATTTTTCCATAAAATTATTCAAAGTAAACCAAACTAAGATTGAAACCCAAAAATTAAAAGGATTTTGTCTCATAGTCTTCCAATTTAAATTTTAACATTTATCTCCAAACAACATCAGTTGCTCTTAAAGTCTCGTATTGAAAAGTAATTAACCTAATCACATATCCTCCATGATAGGTTAATAAATTTCCATAGATAACCCAAAATCAACTTACTCTTAGTTCCTAAAATCATCTAACTAATAAAAATTAGCCAAAATAACTAGGGACTTCACGTAGTCCAGTGGTAGGTGATATATACCAGTCGCACTTTGGTTGTGGGTTCGATTCCCGTAGCTTTGTCCGACGCGACGGGTTGTCACACGGTCTGCGTGTTGTCCTTTTTCCAAAACTATATAATTCTTAAAACATTCCCAAAAACGAGATAAAATTTTAAAAAATGATCATAACATATTTTAACCTCAATTTTATCTCATGCCTTTCATTTTCCATCATAACATATAATAACCCATAATTACCTCAAAAGTAAGGATCATATAAACTCTAACGGTTACCTTTATAATTATTACCTGAACTTCCACATCGATTGGTCATCACGTACATAATGCATTAAAGATCATACCAAGGTTCAAGTGGTTGATAATGACTCCTTGATTTTTGGTTTAGAACAACCACGAGTTTCCTCATTGAATCCCCCATTTCATCCAGTCTCTTAATCAGAGAACCACCACAGTTTCCTTCAAACCTATTGTCACTTTGGTGCCTGCTAGATCCAGCTATTTACTAAAACCAAAAAGGTCAGTGTGAGTATTTCAACAAAACCATCATGTACTAATGAGGAAGATATACTTACTCATTCACTTTATATAAAACTAGGACTCTTTCTGAAATCCTAACCGTTATGGTAATGTCACTTATGCTTAAAGAATAACCTAACCTCTAAAGTTATCTAAACCGACATTTGATACCAACTATAAGGCCCCAGCCATAAACCTTACTTAATCTTGAGTTATTACAAGATTACACATTGAGGATCTTTTCAGGTTTAGAGTTTTAGATAATTAGATCATGAAACTTTCATTACATTCCACATTTAAACAAAGTGGTTACATAAAAGACAGTATTCATTATTCCCATCAACGGAAACATATTTAAAATAAAACACGGATTCTTTCTTGACACATTCTTGACACTATTATCACATCATGTACCTTTCCCTTTACCTGTGAAAAACATTTCAAAAACTTGGTATTATAATAAAAAGCTCAGTAAGGGTTATAAAAATACGGAAAAGAAACATGAGTTCAGATATACATAAGAATGAAATCATACTTTACCCATAAAACATAGGCACTTTAACATACCTCATCAAATCATGAATAAATCATAGAAATCATGATACATAAAAGGTACCTTGAGGCATTCATAACATTCTTACGTAGGGAATAACCCTCTTGGTTACGTTTGGAATACCCACCACAGTATATTCCCTAAATCTCTTCGGAGAAACCTTAACGTTTCACTCCTTCGCGTTACCCAATGCATTGGAGAGCTATATCGGGCTCACCCGCCCTTAGCTTATCATGGAACCACCCATCTTCATAATAATACCCAAGAACCTCAACATAATCGTATCACATAAAACATGCATAAAGGAAACATAACATTTCCACCTTTCAATCACAAGATATCAACACAACACATTGATATAAAAACATTATAAAAACCATTTTCAATAACAAAATAAAAGAAAAGTAAAACATGGTATTTATTTTTCTTTTAAAAAAAGGTATGGCTTGTAGAGGAAGCTGAAACTCAAATAATGGTCACGGCGGCGGAGAAGTCGTTGTCGCCACATAAGTACGACAAAAACATTCCCTTTTGTCGTTTAGTAAACGCTTCGTATAAAAAAGATTCCTTTTGAATAAATGTAAAAGTAAAACGGGTTTATACACCATATTAAAGAAGGTTGTGTATAAAACAAAATATTCCTCAATGAAAGGAGATTGAGACGAAGTCCCATACAAAGACGGTATCCTTGGTTTAAGGATAAATCAATTACATAATTATGTGTGAAAAATGAATACACCAAATATAAGTGGATATTAAGTGTAAAATAATCAAAGGTCATTCACACATATTCAAAGGATGACATATTCGATAACTACATGTTGACCCCAAAGAAATTGAAATTGGGTTAAGAAGTTCCCTTGACAGCCTAACGACGTCATATCAAAATGAGTTGATGAGAGATAAAAAGTTTATCTCATCACTTGGACATAAAAGTTACATCAATAAGGATATATGAGAACATATCCCAATATAACAATATGGAAATTAAAAGACCGTACAAAAGCAGTCTTTTAAAATTAGGAGGGTGAAAGGTTCCCTTACCGACTTGGGTATCTTTCAAAACATACACCCCATGAAAGAAGGACAATACATCATTGATGTAAATACTCATAAACGAAAGTATATTACACAAAGAGTAGAATAATGGGTATTACATACACCACTCAAAGGAAATTGTGGCAAATATAGCCTAAACCTCACAGGAATAAAAGTGAGATCAAAAATATCTTACGAAAACTCGACAGCCTAACGGCGCCACATAAAACTTACAAAAATGGATTGATGAGATCAAATAGGGTATCTCATCATATTAACATAAAGTTTATATAAAGAGTAATATAAAAGAACATACCACAACATAACAAAGAGGAGCTTAAAATAAGTGACATAAAGGAGAGTACATTAAAAGAAAGAGAGTGGTTAGAACTCTTATGATAATTCGGCAGCCTAACGGTGCCACTCAAAACATCCAAAATGGATTGATGAGAGAGAATAGGGTCTCTCATCACATGAACATAAAAATTACAGTAATATTAATATAAAATATCATCCCAATAATAAGAAATATGAGCTTTAAAAGGAATGACATAAAAGAGTGCACTTAAAAAGAAAGAGAGGAGTAGGATCCCTTACCTCAAGTCCAACTTGTCTTGTTCGTTTCTTTATATTCCTGAATAATAAACTTTGGTCAATTAATAATTGACTAATTAACTCCTTTATAGATTATTATTCAGTTAATATCACATATTATAATGTTATAATAATTGTTTAATAATGTTAGTTCATATTAGACGTTTTTGCTGATGTTTGGTACATGAGTCAAAAATTGAACTTGTTGGAAAATAATTTTCCATGTAGTTATAGGTACATCATATCCAGAATAGTATTGATGTTTTAAATATCATATATATCCAGTATATATTAATTTTATACTATTCAATAGCATTTGGTGTTAAAAAATTAAAAGCACCATTCATGGAGACGGTAGGCCGTACGTACGCATGAATGCTACTTTCATTTTTTTGTCATATTAATGGAATTAAAACAAAATGAGATATATATATATATATGTTATAATTCCATAATGATATCCATAATTTAGATATAATATATTACATATATATCCATTATATATTTGTACTAATAATAGTACATAACATTTTGAGATAAGAAATGAAATATACCGTTCATGGAGATAGTAAGTCGTGCGTACGCATGAACGCTACTTCCATTTCTATTTCATATTTAATGTAATTAATAAATAATGATACATAATAGTATTTTAATTCCAGTATGGTATCGTATATAATATCATTAAATGTATCCTTTATACGTACCACATATGTTATTAACGAATCAAATCACTTTGAGGGGGCGGTAGTCCGCACTTCCTTAAATGAATATATCGCGTTTACCCATAATGGAAACCATAAATGTATGCCATAAATGAAAAATAAATAATCTTAAGTAAAACATAAACATATTATATATCATATATAAATATAGATTCATCTTAATGGCCACCTTTGAAGGTGTTATAATAATGTTGAACAATCATCGTTTCGTGAGGCAGAAATTCATCATCCACAGAAACAGTATGTTCTTTAACCCTTAGATGTAGGTGTGTGTAAGTGTAGCTCGAATACTTCTTATAAAAACATCCTAGTATATTTAAGATACTGTATTTGTTACAAAATAAATGAATAAAAAGAGTTTAGGGGGTTGGAGAAGCAAAATAAAACATAAGTACACAAGAGAAGACATTATCTTTAAATTGGGTAACTCCTTTTGATTTGAGCTCAACGGCTTCCTTGGGAAGACTTCTGCCAGACATGAGGCTTCAAGGAGTTAGAGAGGGATTTGGAGAGGAAAAATGGGCAGGTTTTGTCCAAGCCAAAGGCTTTGGAAGTGTGGGTAAGGAGGTAGAGGTGGGGGCCTTTTATAAGAGGAGAGGAGGGGCACTCTTGAAAAGATATAAAATGTAACTTTATTTTCAAATGAGTTTCGGATTTTATTGGTCCCACATTGATGTGTTTCGAGGATAAGGTGATAAGGGTTCGAAATCCACCCATCCAATAGGTTTTTTACATGTATAGGTTTTAGATTTTACTTTATCTTTCCATTTTATTTAAATCGTTAAATAATGATGTCATTGCTGCATCATCATGATGTCATAAATAATTTAATTTATTTAATGTCTAAAAATTATAAAAAAAATACTATGATGTAGTAAATATATTTATATTTCCAATTAATATATATAGTCCAAAAGATCATTTATTTAGACAAAATTAAAAATATTTTACTTAGGTGAAACATTCTTTGTTACATTTAACATCCTTTAAAAATAAAAAGATTAAAAGTCACTTTCTCACAAAAGTGATTCCATGGGATCCCCATGTTTGGAAAAAAGCATCCCATGGTCGGCCATGAGACGACCAGTAGCCTTAGGACACATTTGTTGGTCATTTTTTATTATTATGATATTATCTTATTATCTTTAACTACCCGATTACTCATTAATCAAGATAATTAAAGATAATTAACGTTGTTACTATTCATAATGTCCAAAAACAAAAGAGACTTAACTACATAATTTGGAACTTCTGATTCCAAATATGTAATCCATTTTACCAAATTACAAACACATAAATTGAAATAATTAATTTAAAAAAACTTCCCGCTGTCAAAACAAAGAGCGGGTTTTTTAGAAACAATATTTATGAAAAGTTTGGCACTTGTTTATGCCCAATTCCAAAGTGAAATTAATCCCAATTACCATCATTGGATTAAATGGTAAAAATAGATTCCAATTACACTTTAAAACAAATTAAAAAGATAATATAACAATATAATTAAATTATATGGAAAAACGGTTTTGATGTGAAATGCAGTATTTTTCACTATTCATTAAAAAATGAACATTGTCAGAAAAATACCAAAAATTAACCCAAGGTAAATTTATATGTCCCAATCATAAATAATATGTTTATTTTGAAAAATAGATCATATAAAATTTTCAAAAGTTTGATTTAAAAATGGTTTTCAATCAAGAGGTAGTAAAACAATCTTTTAAAAATACTAGTGTATTCAATGCTTAAGATTGGATTCATTTGTATTTTAAGCCTCTAAAATTTATTGGATAAAAGTAAAAACATTTAACACACATATATAATCGTAATTGAGTTATTTATATTCATTCCCGCCAATAAAATGATTATGTGTTAACTACTATTTAAAATAATATTTTTTTATTGTTAGAGTGCAACGTAAGATTTCAAAGGAACTCGTTGTTGCGTATTGGGTAAGCCAACGAGCATAGAGTTCCATTTAAATTAATATTGACATTTTTTCCAAAAATAGGGATAAATATAAAAATGTCATATTATTTATTTACCTGGGGTGTTACACTCTATGCTAGGACCACCCCATGAGTTATTACCTCAATGTGTACAAAGGGATGTTTTTCCGCCTAATGAGGATCATCTGGACCCAACTACAATAGTTCAAGTTTGTGTTTTCCTTTATGTTGAGAAGATTATTGTTCAAAAAGGAAAAGAAGAAGATTCATTTTTTAATAGTGTAATAAAATATTTTTAGCAACCATTATAGACTATCTTTCAAGGAAATACCAACCCTCATACACAAGAGAATTTTATTGAGATACTGTTTTGAGTATTTTGGATCATGTAAACTCTGACTATCCAGATCGTTCCAATTATTACATTTATCATTTAATTGGTGGACTATGGTCACACATAACATGGTTTTAGTGATACATTAATGGGAGGAGTTTCATTACTTATTCCATAGGGAAAATAATCTTTATCATTCAATTATGTTAGCATATAATATATATTAGTGTTACAGTAGGGTGAAAATTTAGTTGAGAAGTAGGAATTGAGTTTAAAAAACTCAAACACATATCTATATTCATGGTTTGAGAAAGATAATTTCATGTATGGATAACTTAGTGGGGTCTCTGATGGGAAATACCACCTAGTATAGTCTCTATAATAATTCCCACTTTTTCCTATTTTCTAGAGTGAGACTTGGTGATAGGTAGAATCCTAAAAGAAGAAAATCGAAAATCTAGATAGTGTCTTATACATCATATTGTAGATTCATAAATTTATTTTACATTAACCTATACTTTAGAACATTTATTTAAGATACACACTCATTCCCAATCATAGAAATTATGATCCATTAATCAAGGACCTAAACGAGGATCTAGTTATCCCGGAGAAGGTTAAATATATGAAAATGATAGACATGGTCCCATGGATCATGATTTTCCTACCCAAAACAATACAAATAGTTGATATAATGTAGATAAACCACAATTTACAACACATCATTATGATCAAGGCTCTCCTAGGTGTGACCAAGAGTCCTCTAGGGATGAAGGGTTGATAAAGGGGCTATCAGAGCTCAATGAGGATGATATATAGGTGGAGGAATAATAAATGATCTATATATACCACCACACTCATATCATATATTTTAGGGACAAATATCTGATAACAGAGTGTGTGGTCAGTTACAATATATGTAGGGTTATGTTTAGGACACTTATGAGATGATTCAAGGTATGATCTATGACCAATTTATATTATATCCATAACTTCTAAGAATATTAATGATCCATAATATCATATATGTATCCATTTTATGATAGATATTTATTCAAGTGTGTTTTTTAATCTGATCATTTGTTAAAGGTTGTTCCTATAGTGAGAAATTCACATATTTATCATTTATATAGATAGTGAGAAGTAACACTAAGTGAGGAGAATTTGATGTGGGAAAACGTTTTTGTTATAATGAATCTAAATGACATCATACTTGGCCGAAAATGGTTATTTGTTATGTACATCAAGTTATACTATCAGTGTGGGAGAGTTATATTTCAATGGGTCGATGGGATGGGTTTTTTCAGTAAATAATATGAGGGAACCACTAACATTATGAGAATGTATCCCAAGAAAAAAGCTACATCCTACTTCCAATTGTTTTTGAGTTTTTCCCATGATGAATTGATCTTTTCATATGTATATATTAGTGTGGTAGTGGAGGGTTATATGTATATCCCCCCAATGTTATTTTTTATATTAACTATGCGGTGGGTGATTTAATGAGGAATTTACATGCACCTTGGAACAATATAAATATCTTTTTTTACATCCCAAATTTCCCAGACTATGATTTTTGGTTTTGAGGGATCAATTGGCGTACATTTATGTCAAGGATTTTAACAATCCCTAGTGATTCATCTGGGAATCAATAATTTTCTTTTTCAAGCTGTTATAAGGGATCATGGGAATATTCATTTATTATCACCAGCTAAATTTGGTGATGATCAATAACATGTATTCCTTCCTCATATAGTGACCATGGATTCCCATATGTGTATATTAATTCATTTTTATTAATAATCAATAAATTACATTAACCCACACCTAAAGAATATAATATTTTAGTGTAATTTTTTTTCTAAGGAAAAAAATCTTAAAATTTGGAGAATGATCTTTAATGTTTTCCAAAAAAATATTCCCATTTAGTACACTTTATAGACACACCCTAAATATAATCATTCTTCATAACCTGGGGAAATTGAGTATAATAATGGGTGAGATTATATGTCTTGGAAGGGAAAACATATGAGATACCAATATATGATCATATGAAAAAACAATATAAGTATAATGGTAAGTGATCAAGAATAAAAGATGTTTGGTTCATACCCAACCTTATATAGTTCATAAAGAATAGTCATGAATAAATATTTCTCATTTCCAATAACATGTCCCTTATGAGTGTTAAATACACATAAATATATTATATAATATAATATAATGAATTTATATTGTTTTATAATCATAAATATAAATATAAATTTCATACATTAATATTTTATAACAAGAATATCAACATAGTGGATTTGTACTTATCATATGTTTCCCATGGTTTATGATAACATGCACATTTCCCATAGATGATCAAGGCACACTTGATTCAAATAGTGGATTATGACACAAAAATTACCCAAAGTGGATCATGTGTGTCGACTTGTTTCCCATCATTATCACTGGAGATATAAAGCTTTATCAAATCTATTGGAGGGAGAAATAGGCCCCACATATCTCATAATGAATATAATATTAATATCATCCACAAAATAAAAAATCAGTAAACCCATATTCGTATCATAACTCATGTAATAAAAATGGGTTTCATAATCATTTCATCCATACACGATAACATAACCAAAAAATGGGTTTCATAAGCATTTCATAAAAAAGATTACCATCCAATAAAATTATAAGTATGGTATAATAAGATCGTAACCCCATTAAAACATATTTTACATCAAAGGATGTCAACGTATATGGAAAATAATTTTTAAAATACATTTGGACCATTTCATGAGGAAAATAACTTTTTATAAAAAATCACTTTCTAAAACATAAAAAAATTTAAATCATTTTCTAAATATAAAATATAAAGAGATATAATTGAATCATAAAAAATATTATAAATTTTTTTTAGAAAATGTAATTTTCTAATTGAAAAATACATTTTTTAAAAATATTGAATATGTTTTTAAAATACATTATTTTAAAGAAAAATAATTACTTTCCAAAAACATTTTTTTTAAAACATTATTTGGAAGTATTGAAGAAATAATGTGAGGAAAATTAATAGGAGAAATTTATTCTCTATAATTATGAATAGGATAGTATAATTTATGATTTTTTAGAGGCATATCATACAATTTCATAATTGAAATCCTAATAAAAAACAATACTGATAAACCCTGATATTTTAACATAAAACACTTGACACTTTTGTAGAACTCAATCATAATCCCATGGAAGGAATAAAATAAAATGTATTTTAATTAATCATGATGATAAATATATTAATGATATTACAAGAAAAAATTGATTTATATTCCCATTATAATGGAATATATGTGTATAAAATAACATTCCTCTCACAAAAAGTAAATTGAGAAAAATATCTCTTATCACTTTGGACTCTTTTAAACTATGATCCCCAGGAAATAGAGATAGTAAAATAGATACATAAATACACATAATTATAATTACAATAATAATAATTTTCATTCATGTTTCGTTTATAAACAACATAAATTAAATTGTTTGTTGATATGTAATGTGTGTCAAAATTGTAAAATGTGAGATGGATATCCATTATCTTAGATCTTGACTTTTTGTACTCGTTCAATCCTCATGTAAAATAAATGTAATTTTATTATAAATATATTATAGAAACATATTGATGTAAATATATCATACCACATATTTTTTTTAATTTTTATCTTTTTTTGACCATTTATTATTGATTTTTTATTAATGTAATTTTTTTGTAATGACTTCTTTGTTTTTAATATATGATTTAATTTTCTATATTTTTTTACCTATTTCATTGATAATGGTTCGATAATTTATTAAATTATAAAAATTTAAAAATGGAAAATATATTAAGTATATATTTATTTAGCTTACTCCCTAAAATTTAGATATTGAAAATGAAATACAATGTTCATGGAGATGAAAGGCTATACATATACATGAATGCTATTTTAATTTTATTATTAAATTAAAATAATCATATTCAGTGATATATATAATCATCCTATAATATTTATATTCAATATATATTAGATATTTTTATTAAATACTTCATTAATAACCTCCATGTAAATTATTAACAATTGATATCTTTTCGAGAGATAGTAGTTCAACATACAAATGAATGTTGTTATCATATACCCAATAAATAAGTAATATAAAGATATTTTTTATATAATATATAAATAATTATAATAACACAATATATATCTTATATATAATAAATAAAATATATATACAATATTATTTTTGTTCTTGAGTGTAGTATTGGACAAATGAATGACATTGGATCACATGACAGTTGTCTCTCGTACACATAAATGATAATTTTGTAGCATTCTTCATAGAAGTGGATATGGTTCAGGTATTTCCTTCAAAATAAATTAATATAAGTATATGGATTATAATGAAGTAATTATATATTCATGATATAATAAAAATTTAATTTCGTGGATAAACAAATAAAATAAAAACGATTGTTGATGATAGTTTTAACTACTCCGGGCGTACTTTTTAGTTTTTCACCAAGAGCCTTCTTAAGTGGGATTTATGTACACCATATGAATTATAGGGAGAAATGATGGGATTTAGGATGTTATTTGGTCTGGAAATGGATGATGAAATGGGTTATAGAATTTTTGGTTGTGAGGAGAGGGGTGGCATTTAAATGTTATAGAGATGACACACATGGAATTTTTTAAATAAGTTGTGTACACTAACATTATTAATACATAAAAAGGTTATGAAATGAGAAATTATCAATAAAAAGATTTTTTGTTGTTAAAATATTTCTAGAAAATAGTTTTTAGATGAAATTATGTTTCATTTCAAATCATATCTTTTTTTGAACCCCTAATAACCCCATTTTTATACGAACACTAGTAATTATTTTTTATTACATTTAATTTTTCAATTTTTTTTAAAATATGGGTTAAATTATTTGGTAATATAATATATCATTCAAAAAAACGTTATTTACCTAAATAAATTACATTATCTAAAAATGAAATATTATTATATGTGTTGAGATATCAATGTAATTGTTTCATGGAGAAAACGTATAAGATGATTGGATTTTCCTACACTGACAACATCATGAAATGTGGATGCATAATATAATTATTGAGACTCTTAATTGATTCTTCATTTTACACATCCCATTGGTAGATAAATCCATTATTCATTAAATTGGTGATGTGTGTTCAGTTTTTGGATATGTTGGTAACGAAACACTAAATTCAAGAGAGGTTCCTTTGGACCCCTACAATTATTTGAGTTTATAAGGTGGTGAAATTTATTGAATTTAATTGGCCTTATCTTTTTCTACCAAAATTCCATGTTAGTATTCCATGAATCCCAAGAACATCTTTAATGTCCCCATAATGTTACATTTTAATAGATTCATCATTAGGCTATGTATTAGAAACATGTCTGAAATTATTTGTTGGTTCTGGGAAGTGATATCATAATTTTTGAGATTTTACCACTATGACATGGAAATAACATTTATAAATTCATACCAAAATGGATTATAGATAAGATAAATGGTGTTTTGATAATTATTTTTGGATTTAAATAACCTATAATGAATGAGGTGATAGAAAAATATCCCCTAGGGTGATCTAAAGGAAATAGCCTCCTCATTATCTGGGTCAATCATTATCTAATAATTCCCTGAGTAATCATTGATGAAGTAAAGTTTATAGAAGACATTAGTTGCCTCAATTACGTGTTCATTGACTGAAATAGTGGATTCTTCTTTTGAAATTGTATATTAAGGTCATTGAAATTTATATAGACTGAAATAATCCAATTCTTATTCATGAAATGGATGGTGTTGGAAATCCATATTGGGTATTCCAATTCAAGGAAAATGGTTTATTTATTCAGTTTTTAACCGCTTCTTCTACATTAGTAGCATAATATTGGTACTTACTCAAAGATTCATTATTTGAATCTCTATGGTCGTCATCTATGCTGATGAGTTTCATATCCATATCTATGTTCAATATGTTCATTTTTGTATTATTCCCAGTGAACAAATATGGATGCTTCAATAGAAATGAAATATAAATATCTTCTTCTTAAAGGGCCATACCAATTCTAATCAATTTTAGATGCATGTCTTCTTTATTTCCTAGATTTATCTACATGATCTCATCAATGTTGTTGGATACTCCCACCTCAGATGTGGGAGGGGATTTCCTTTGTTCATCCTCTTATTCAATCAACTCGGATTTTGTAGAATAATTTGTTAATGAAGTTGGAAATCTGTTTTTATCTCAATCACTATCCAAATGACTGTGTCCATGGAAATAGACACAGTAATCCTATATGGTAAGAGTCATTATATAGATATTCTAGTGCATTCTTATACACTATGTTTAGGGATAGAATGATCTTTTACATATATTATTGAGTCCATTACCTCGACTAGATTTACGAAAAACACACATTCAATATCAATAATTCTCTATGGTTTCACAGGGGTGGTCCCTAAGTCATTAGGTGATGATAAATGTATATTTTCATTCACCATTTGTTATTTTTCAACGCATTTAATGAATAATTTCTCAGTATATGTGTCTACAAAATACTCAAAGGGGAATTTTCACCATGTAGTATTCTTATCATTCCCTTGATGAGTTAAAAGAAGAGTTGATGAAATGTGGAAGGTAACACATTGTGGTTGTGAATCTAGGGCCTTACAATAGGTAAATTTTATGTTGTGTGTTTCTATATAACCATGAGAAAAATGTTATAAGAAGACCCCAACTAATCTTTTAGCATGATCTTATCGAGGGGACTTTGATCACTTTTATCATACCCTTGAATGGATTACTTTGAGGGAGATAAGTCCTCATCATTCTATCGCAAATGCCGGAGGGTCTGAATCAGGATGAGTTTCACCCAGAAACCATGCTCAATTATATTCGCGTAAATGTTGGCATTATTAGGTCTTCCTAACATATATAGGGGTCTAATGATTCCCCAGATGACATTTTCCTAATCATGCTCTTGGAATGAGATGGGGACATGTGATTGTGATTTTGTAGTCTCCACTCAAAAAACCTTACACAAAAAATGTCTCTATCAAGCTCATGTGGTATTTATAGGGATTTAAATAGTTCATCTTTTAGTTATTAAAAATTATAGATAACTTATACGATTGAGTGAATGTATTTAAAGTTAAAATGTTTAAAAATGTAACACATTTATTCTAGTGGGGGTGCTTCCTAAGGTGGGTATTCTCTTTATTATGTGTCTTAGAAGAATGTGAATTTGAAGTATGTATAGAATGTGATTTTAGTTACAATGGTTGATCACCCATTACCCTTTGTATAATTTAATCATAAAACCTACACATTCCTAGTCGGTCATGTCAATTGACTAGCAATGGATAACCGATGGATTTTTTTGGAAAACTCCATCTATTTTTTTCTTTCTAGATTTATTTCCCATGGGTATTAGATATATATATATTCTATAAGTATATTTTACCTAAATATTGGGAACAACAATGCCCATGTTTCCCTCTGTATCCTTGGATCTTGTGCCTTCAACATCTGGATGTCGGGTTAGGTATAAGGAACTCATACTCGGAAGAATATTCCACATCAGAGATGAGGTATTCCATGTGCATAGAATTAAAAAAACCCAAATATGACTTTTACATTCAATGAGGGTTTTGGTTGATGACGCCTTGATTTATATTTGGATGTCCCATGAATGCAATCTGCAAGTTTAAGACGATGTTTCAGATCTAAATATGACTCTTCATCTTCAATATCCTCCTATGTTCAGTGATTATTTCCATTAATACATGGAGTATTTGATATCATCTCCCAATGTGACAGAACAATTACAGTTTTTGAAATATTTTTTCTGAGGGTATAATGGGATTGGTAAACATTGATTTCAGTCATTCATTTTTTGAACTTTTAAAAATTCCAGAATGAAACATTTTTATAACCATTTTCTTCTTGTAATTGGGTAACAGTTGCACAAGTCACTAGTGTCGAGGAGTTTTCAAACAACACACATCTAGAATTCACCATTAAACAATGGATGTATTTTATAATGAATCATTTCTATATGTTGTGACCCAGTATTCTATTAAATAGGTTGTAGTTAGGAATATTGGTGAGGTTAACCTCATTGGTATTCCTTGGATTTAGTAGGCAGTGAATGTTATTTTACATAGATTTAAGGAATTAAATCCAGAATTTTTTTTCAAGGATTATAAATTATTCATATATTTATCAATTCTTGATAAACCCTGAACACATTTTGTTTCTTGTTGAGGGTTATTTTTTTTGGTTCCACTCAATATGAGGTGTAATTTAGTTTAAGATCTTTCTAGCTTCTTGATTTTGTAAAATAAATGGTTTTAATTGAACAATGGTTTTTTTCATCCTTTTCAAGACATTAACCAATGTTCTAGGAATTATTTAAGATTTTCATCAGTTCTATATATGGTTTCATCAAAACATTATGTCATTTCTACAATCTTAAGGAATCCAGCTAATTAATTCTTTGGGGTAAGAGGTTTCGGTAGCTCATCATGATGATTTTGATAATAGTTTTCTAGTAATTTCTCATCTGAGAGAGTGATAATAATTGAATAAGATAACAAAATCATTCATAATATGGTGTCATAAATCCTATCATTTTTACATTTATTACATTATATCAGGTGGACAATTGTTTTTCTAATGTACAAATTAAAAATAATGGAATTGGTGAATATGTTCTTCCCATCCTTCAAAATATCATTTTGGATATAAAATGAAAGGAATGGATGAAAATATCTAATTATTTTAAAAAACATGCATGGAAACATTTTACTAGACATGAGGGCCCATCATTGGACCGAATTGGGACACAATGTGTGTGAGATTATATTCTAGGTATCACGTGTCATTAATTGTATATTAGGTAGGATTTATGAAATTGGGTGGGCTGATAGTGTCATTCACTAATTTAGGATATGGATTTTTCTCTACCTGCAGAGGTGTGTGTCACCCTTACATATATTTTATTTGAATAGTCATAGAAACAATGTCATTGAGAAGATCCTAAGGTACTATTTTATGATCTAGATATTTCCTATAGGATAATGGCAGGGGATGATGTGATGGAAGAATTTTAATTTTTATATGATTCTCAATACTTCATCAGACTAGATGATCAGCTTGACAATAGAAAGGTTGTCACTATATTAGAGGGACATCATAATCATCTTAGACATCTTCATTTATGAAGACTGACTCCTTGGATCCAAATCCAGTCACATGTTCAGATGCTACTCTTGTAGAATAACAATCACTTTACATTTCTATTGGAGGAAGAACATTCATCTCCGATAAAAAATTATACATGGTGGGAATTTTTCTCATGAGTATATTCTCATTCAGTTATGTGAGATTTTGAAACTCATTCTATTCTTTTGACAGTTGCTCCTCCATGGATGAAATTTCACATTTTCTCATTTTTGAGTGGGATATGATAGCCTCATTACCTTTAAAATTGGATGTGTTCCACCATAGAGGTGTCAAATAAAAAATAAAAGATTCTATGTTTTTGAATCTCCACTTTTTTGGGAACATTCAGCCTTATTTTGAAAATATATATCATACTCTAGGGGTATGTTTTCTTTATTATATCTCTCAAAATTTATGTCATGATCTACATTATATATTGTGTTGATGGTGAAAACATTCAAATAATTTTATCAAAAAATGGTGATTATCCCATCTCCCTCAACATTATTTAATGATTCTATACTTCCTATATCATGTCCATTTCTCAAACCCTTGTCCATAATTATTTTTTTTTCATACGACCCCTTTGGTTTTTTATTTCCATCATGATATGTTCTTCCCATAATGGCCAGTGAGTATAGAACATGAGGATGTTTGTCGTTGTGGCTGTTGAAAAATCCATAATTATCATTGCTTTTCTTTATTGCTAGAGGAATTTATTAGATGCAGATCATCTATATTTTCCTCCAAACCTGGAGAATACTAGTTTTCTCCTTACTGAAAAGGATGATGAAAATTCCCCCAACCCTATGGAATAGGAACTATTCGGGAAATCTTTGGAATTTTATGATCATGTTATAAAGGATTTAATGGTTCTAGTAGATTTTTTTGATTTCTCCTAGGATGAGAATTGTTCTATTGAAACCCCCATCTCTGCATGCTAGGAATGATCAGGAACATATTTTTATTTCTCTAGGACCCTATTTAGTAAATATTATTATGTTTGTGTATGTTGATTTAAAATTTATCATAGCCTAATGGGATTTGGTTGATTTTTAGTTGTTACTGATATATCCAAAAACCTCTAAGGGATTATGATCCGAGTGTTTGATGAGGTTGAAGATATTTCCTGAGCCATGTCGAATGGGTTCTCTCTTGGATGACTACTATGAATGATTATATTGTGAACTATTTTATTTGGGGAATTTGTTCTACTATATTATATGGTTTTAATGGAATCATAATGGGAGACATTTCCTAAGGTAGTGTGTTAGGTTGATTGCACATTCAACTTTTGTTTTTTTATTGTGATCTGATTTCTTCAAGGTGCCTTGTTCAAATTTATATTGGTACCCCACTCCATCCTTATATTTAGATTTTTTAATTAATAAAAAAATGTAATTTTTTATAGTTACCAAATATATCATTCCTTTTCTTATACTATGAAATCCCTGATGTTTATGACATTATAATATTCCCTCTCTTGGGGGTATTTCACTTAAGTATCCATTGTGGTTATTAACAATCCATACCTCCCCCATCCTCAATAATATAATTGTAATGAGGAATTCAAAATAATTAAATGGAGAGTTGTATCAATATAGAGAAAAAAACTATGTAGTCGTTTTTTATGCTTCTCCATTCATGGTTTCTGGGATATGAAAATGACAGCCATATCCAGTCAACAACATAGTTTATTTAGGATCTGAAGGTGATACTCATATATTGTATAATAATGTTGTCAATAATTTAATCAATTAATATTTTTCTAGATTTTAAACCATATTTAGGTCATAAAGTCTTTTTATAGTTCATTTTGGATCTGATTGTCAAAAATCATGAGGGGTTATAACATGGTTGGGAGGTTGTTTTTAGATATCGCTTTCTAATTTCCCATGATGGATTCCGATCTGAGAGAGTAACATGCCTCCACCTAGTCAGACTCAGATGCTTCTTCTTGGTTTCACCTACTAACTATGGAAAGTGTTGATATATGTTTATGAAAAACTATATAATGTTATTCCTAGTGTTTCAATCCACTGTCTATATGAAGACATCTGAGATTTGAAAACCTCTCTATGTAATGGTTTCTATGTTTTGAGAAACTCTCTATACTAAAGTGTTTAGGAAATGGGATGACTTATATGTCAATGTTATTTAAGAAAATGTGACAGTTTACCATTGAAGATGTCATGAATAATTTCCATATTATATATCTCCAACAAAATGAGGATTAATATCATTGAAATGATCAGCTAATGTTTTTTTGAAGATTCTAATAACCATTGGTGTGTCGATAATTTGTCTAAATCCAGGTATAGTACACTAGCACTGAGATTATTATAAATATGGGATTCATTCTACATCATGTATGGAATATTTCAACTTTCCTTTTGTGATTTTTTTTATGATGTGACCCTAATATATGATGAATTCCAGAATATATTGATTTCCCTCTACGGATATGGGGGTAGATTCCATTTCTAGTAATAGATTAGTGTATGTCAATGATCTTCTTCATCAAAAACCGGAATATGTGCATGAATTTTTGTGGTTTTCAAAAAATACAGATCATCCCTGGATCAAGTGGGGATATGACCCTGGTTGAAATATGAATTCTCTTAAAGAATATGTGTATGAGACTCCAGAATTGGGGAAGTGATATTAACCACCTCATGTGTGGCCTTTAAAGGATGAAGGTGTTGTTTTTCATCAACATATGTCGGAATATGATCATGGATTCCATGATTTACATTAATATTCCATGTAGCTTCACCTCTAGTAAAATGAGCTTTCCATAAGGCATATGCCACTATCACACGGTGAGCCCCATTTGGTGTATGAATATGAGCCTGATCATGTGTCATTGGAATACTCATCAAGTCATTTTCAATATGTACATGATCATGTTTTGATGAAAATTATTCTCTCACATAGTGTTCCACGGATATAATGGTAATATGATCCTCAGGTGGTTCCTTTGGAGTATTCTTCCAGACTCTTTTGGTACGAATATAAGCAGTCTATAGGAATGTGCTACTCTAACTAATTGGTCCCTGGTTGTAGTGGGGATTTGATACTAGTCAGTGCCTTTTGATGATGGCATCGATTATTTTTTATAATTAATGTGTAGTTATCCTATGACACGTAAAACATTCAAATCGTGATCCCCAGTTAGAATGGGAATATATTCCCAGTGTGATCCCTCTTCCTTTACTGGAATATGTCAAAAATACTTCTGGAGGATAGAAAGAATGTTCAATTTATCTAGAGCAACATGTTTTCCATGGTAATCAATTTGTTTTTCATTCCAAGATATAGGGATTTTAATAATAAATATATAATTATGTTTACCGATTTGGGAGTATGTCAGTGGAGTTCTTAAGCTATTTCATTAATGTATTTTCATTTTAAAATATTTGTTGTAGTAAATCAAACATGAATATTTTCATTCTCCAATATATAGTATATGATATCTTAGATTGATGTGGTGATATGATCCCACGTTTTCCCCTATATTCCATAATAATATTATACTGGAATTCACATGTGGGTGTATGAAAATTCTTATCTCCTGTGATTATTGTTGGAATATGACAAAATATATTCTCTGATTAAGAAATGATATGTTCTTCCTCACTTACTACCAAAAAAAATAATATAGTGTGATTCTTAATTGGATGAATAAATATGATCCCACTCCTAGTTATCCAATTATTTATGCTCCCAATGAGTATTTATTGTTTAATATTCTTGATAAGAAGAAGTTGAAAAATGTTGGGTGGTTCCCTTGGTAGTTGAATAAGGTGGAAAAAAAGATCATGCAACTAATGATGGTTGAATTAATCCATCATGAATGTCCATTGATCCTAAAGGGATTTGTATATGAATCTTTAATACAACATTATAAAATATTTAATGTGATGATTTTCATGCTCTTGGGATAATCATCTGAAGTAGTTTGTAGTGTAAACAAGTACCAATGTTTTCACTGCAAATTTTTATTATATGATGCAGACTAATCAGTTGATGTATTTAGAGACCAATTCATGTGGCCTCATGTGTTGGGATTTTACTGTGATGAAGGAATTTGTGGACCATTGTATTCACCACATGATGCTAAAAGTGTTCATAGTGTGAGGCCATTCTGAGACATGGAAGGGTTGTAGTTAATGCAGATTTTCAGGAACAATCACATGATGAAGAAATGTTCTCGGATTTGTGTGTTGTTTTTTAGAGTAATACCTACATCCATGAAGACAAAAAGTAATATGATTTGAAATCAGTGCATCAGTGTAGGTTTGATACGTGATTAATCAAATATGCATCAGTTACACAATTATACTTTCATATTCATAGTTCGACCATTCTTCCTACAAGGACTTGTCATAGAAAGGATGGAATTATTTCATTAGAATCCTGATTACATTTTCAAAACAAATTGTTTCTTTAATTTGAGATATTCAATTTTGGTTCACCATTTATGTTTTTATTGAAATATAATAGGCATATGGTTGTACCATAATTGTTCATTGAGAACGATGAATTATATTATTTATAACTATTATAGAATATTTTATTTTTAAATGATTTCATATTAGGTTAAAAAAATTCATTGGAAAATGTGTATGGATCACATTTACTAATATTTGATTGTGTTGTGGGGGGGTCAAGGTCATACATAGTCTCTTGTCTTAGGATTAACATTTATCAGTCTTCTATAGAAACTCTCAATGGCTCCGACATGCAGAGATGAGTACCAAACATCATTCTAAATGAAGTTATTCAATTGAGTATTTGGACATAATGAAACATAGAAAGTAACATTGGTTGAGTGGATGGGTTGTTGGGATCATCTCACCCTTTGGGATAATTTTTATCATACTTTGGTCTCTCTTATATATTTTTGTTTTGTAAGTGAATTTGTTTCTAATCTATGTAAGGTACCTATTACACTAAAAGAACATTCATGTTCTTAACACTAACACTTTTAACCGCTAGTCTATTAATGATTCAAACCATAGGTATCCATGTTTCTTCATCCGTTTAAAGATAATTGGTATATTATTATATTTTTAGTCCTTATAATGAGGTACTAGAGGATTTGATGTCATATAGGGAGGTGATTAATATCATGAGGATTACATTGAATCTTTATGATATTCCATAATTATATTGTTTTTTGAAGGAATCTAAACCCATAGATTTTGTTGAACTAATGATGTTTAATGTCTTACGTAATAGACTTATATAGGGGAACATAGGAACCAATTGTTCTATCTTGATCCTTAGAGATGAATCATACAGATCCAAGATATATATGTAATTAGATTCATCATAGTTTGATTACACCCTTGAGAAATTCACCACGGTTGTTTCCCCTATAAGGGGGAAGTCATTTTTTTCCACTGGATTAGTCAGTTTAGGGTGCCCAGTTGGTTATAGACATTGGAGCTTCACCATATTCGAGGAGTTGGTTCCAAAACTGATTACGTCTAGGGTTCTTCTAGGGATGTTTTGGATCACCCATGGTTACTGTATTATTTTCATTGTTTTTTACTTATGTGCACTAGTAAATTTTCTATATTCCCTTTTACTAGTTTACTCTAGTACATATCTGTTAAATTCTATTTGGTTTTTATTTATAAAATGCTAAATGATTTTAGAAAATGGTATGTAGCGTGCATTGTTTTTTTAAATGGGGAAGACACATTGTTTACATTAAAATGTAAAAACCCAATTTTTTAATCTGTATTTCAAACATTGGTCATTAGATTGATTTGGGAAAGGGAATGCATGGATTCCGTAGTTATATTTGGCATCCGTACTGAGCATTTCAGTGCTCATGCCTATCATATTCTTTCTGTAGCAGGTTCAGTTCTTGTTTAGGTTCCTAGTTTTGCTTCTTAGTGTTAGAGTAGGCTTGAGTTTCAGTTGGGTGGTGAGCTTGAGGGTTACAAGGAGGTATGTTCGTTTTTTTTATTTTTGCTTCTAGTTTTTATTTTTATCATAATTTCTGTTTATTTATTTATCTTTATGAGCCAAATCATTCCCACTTTTTTAGTTTTGATTCCTGTCACTTGTTATCAGCTTAAGGGAATTGGGAACACCTTTTGGGCCATGATGCGGACCGGATCAGGTGACCGGTTTAGGGTCATCCTGAGTTGGTTCATGAAAAAATGGTATCAGAGGAGGATCTTGTTATTTGGGGTGCGCATTAGATGGAGATTTGAACTATCCGGACTCAAGAGGTAGTTACAGGAAGGACTTCATGAACCCATTCCGGTTTTGAACCTCGAGTCGCCAGGGGTTGTCTGGGATTTGAGTCATTTTTTCTTTCTACTGTGTTTTGGGATGATGAATGACAATGGAGGAAAACTGATGTTACATCGTGGAATCACATGGAGTAGTGACCCACGTGGAGTCTGATAGCATGACGGAGCTTCTAATAGTCGTTTACACTTGCTTTGGGTGTGTATCACTACCATGTCACCAAGTTAAGTGTAACTGCTAGTTCTGTTTCCCAATGTTATGTTGTAGCTTGGGTTTTATTTTGGTTTTATTGATGTAAGCATGTTTTGAAAATGAAATAAAATTATTTTTGAAAAATTCAATCTAGTTTGAAAAGTTAGATTGGTATATGGAAAGTATCCTTCAAAAGATAGATGTTTAGAAAACTAAAATTGAAAAAGGGAATTTTGTGTTGTGTTTGTATTTGTTTGGATTTTTGAGCTGGTTGTTTTTTATTAAAAATCTTTTATTGATATTTCTTCAGTTTGATATAAGTTTTGGATTTGTGTTTTATATGTTGTTCAGAAAATGCCACCCATAAAATTCCCCAAGGATTCTGATAAGTCATGCCCAGTTTTTGGTCCTTCTCATACATTATTAGTACTTAATGGTAATTGATGTCTGTTAAAGGTAGGTATGTGGTTTGAAGAGGTCGAGTGTGCTTTTAGGATGTTGGGAACTCCAGTATGTTATAGTTCAAGTAGTCGTGGGATTATTCCAGGATCCGTCTTAGTACAAATGGGAGTTGCTCACCCCACCATCAATTAAAGATGGGATGGCGTAGGATGTCTTCAAATCCATCTTCATCTGATGGTTTATTCCTGATAATGTGAAGATGAAGAAAATGGAAGTGCTCATGTTTATTCAATGAGGTCAATGGATGGTGAAGGCACATGTTGACCGTTTCAAGGAACTTGAGCCCTTTTCTCTTGAGGTATCATCCCAGGATTTGATGAAGTATTATCTCTTCATCAAGGGTCTTCGTCTAGAGATCAAGGTGAGGTTCTGCCCTTATAGGGACCATTGTTTCGAGAAGATAGTATATGAGGCATTCTTAGCTAAGTTGGTCTCCAAAGCACAGATGGTAAAAAAATACAGCATATCAGGTTGCTTGCAAAGGTTCCCCATCTGACGAGAAAGGTGTGCCAGAGGAACCAGTTGCAAAAGTGTCCTCTACAGTGTTTTTGGCTTCCAGTTCGTCAAACCGTTCAGTGGTGTGCCACCAGTGTGGACGGTTCGGGCACGTGAAGCTTTCATGTCACATCCCTCCGATGACGTGCCTTTAGTGCAGCTGTCTGGGACACTTGGAGATGTTTTTCAAGAAGCTTCGCCCGATGAAGGCTTTCTGACTAGAGAAATTATAGTGCCTGACTGTGATGAAGGAGATGCTTCTACCATCAGAGCCCGAGCCGCAGGTCGTGGGGTGAAGCTCACGTGAAGTTAGGAGTTGCCATAGGTGTGAAGCTTCAGTTTGGGTTTTATGTTTCGAATTGGTAGTAGAACATTTAATCAAATTTCTTTCTAATTTTCCACTGTAATAGTTTTTTCATGGTTGCAAGTTCATTGTTTTTTCGTGATGTTATGATAGACTTGTTCTATTTTAATCCAAATAGTTTCTTTTTTCTGATCATTGTTTTCTGAATCGTGTGTTTTTTTTCCTAAAAGTGTTTTAGGACCTTGTTTGGATTAATATTTTTTTGGCTGTTTTCATTTGGAGATATAAGAGTTTGTGGAAGGATTGATGTTATGGTTATGCTCGGGTTCAATGTTTGAGTTTAGTTCTGCTCAATGTTTTTTCTCTAGTGTTTGGGCTTCCTTTTTTCTGAGTCGAGAGATCCAAGTTTCAGTGGAGGTGTTGTTTCACTCATTCTAGAAATGTAAGTTTGGATTGGTTTAGAGTTCCCGCATCGTCCCCCTTCTTAGGGTTGTATGTTTGGGTGTTGATTGTATGCATCAGTTGAGTTTCCGTGGTGGGGAGAACCCTCTCAGGTTCTCAGATTCTCTTGAAATGTGGTTTCTTTAAGTTTCAATCATGAATGGATTCTTGTTTCATCTATTGTTCGGCTAAGTGACTTTTTTGGGGTAGATAGTTTCTGTGGTGGGGAGAATTGTCGCCCCCATTATTCTTAATTTATTTATATTTTAATAATTCATACATCGGTTTCTTATGCCAAGGTCTGAGCTGGGTCCTGAATTAAAATCTTCACCGTTTAATTTTTTTAGTGGGTTTCGGACCCCTGTGTAGTCACCGCACGGTGGGCGGTAGCTGCGCGATCGCCCCAGGTGTTTGTGCAAAATCCCAAGTGGTTTGGGTTGAGGCGTGCAACTTGCACTTGGTTTATTAAGTCATTCTATGAGCACAGCGTGACCTAGTTTACAGAATATAATAAATAAACAAATTAAAATTTAATGTAAAAGAATGTTCGATAATAATAATAATGTAATGTTGTTATTTTTTCCATTATTATGATTATTATTAAAAAAATTAATAATGATATTATTATAATGTATATATTATTATTATTCTCATTATTATTATTTTTATAATTATGTTTTTTATTTTTTAATAAATTTTATTAATATTATCTTTATTTTTGTTACTTTTATTAACGTTATTATTGGTTTTATTATTATTTTTATTATTTTTATTTTTATTATAATTATTATTAATTTTTTATGTATTATTATTATTATTATTCTTGTATTATTATTATTATTATTGTTATTATTAATAATATTATTAATATTTATATAATAAAAAGAAAAAACAACAATAAACCCTAGTTCTACCCATCGTCCTTGCCACCACCCTCGCTACCCACCATGCTCACCCCTCCTGTGGCTACCCTCTCCCCACATCCTTTGCCCCCTGGTGCTCATCCAGCTGCCCCCGTGCCAGCCCTCTCCCACGCTGGCCACGCTGCGCCTCCGGCCGACCATCTCACCCTGTCGCTCGAACCCGTCGCCCACCTCCAGTTCACCTCTGAATTCCCCCATGCCTTGATCCAACGACTAGCTAATCGGACGGCCTCACCTCACCCTCCTTATCCTACTACCTTTTATGAAAGACCCCCTCACCCCCTGCCATTTCTGGTACCTACTGCCCAGCCTCAAGACGGATCCACCTTCGCCTGTAGGTCCTCGCACCGCCCCTGCCTCTGGCCCTCTGCCTACGTTTGGACAACTTCAGCCTCGACCTGCATGCCTCTCGCCTCCATGATCACCTCTTCATGCTCTCATGGGACCCTGCACTCCCACATGCCATGATCTGGTGCCCAGTTGACCCAACCGACCAGCCTTCTCCCCTCGCCTAACAGCCCGATCTCACACCGGCTCGCCCCCGCTTCGCTCTTCCTTCCCACTACATCAGCTGTCGAACCTCCAGCACAACCATGCGACCCACTGACCATCTGCACACCCTCCCCCCCCCCCCCTACTGGGGACCATTCTGGTGCCCTATAGCTCATCGCCATCCTTCTGAGGCGGAACGTCCAGCCCCGTCATCTCCTGTTCAATCTTCATTTGTGCGACTGGCCACAAACGTGCCCTTTTCTCAACTGGGCGCACGACAAATGCCCACCTCCGAAGGTGATCTATTTGGTTTCGCGCCATTTCTTCTGCGCCAGTGTTGAGGAATGTTTTTTGGTGTTTATTTGTTTGGATTATTTGAAGTTACAGTTTCTGTGTTTCTAGATTCTTTGCGTTTGTTGCAGCATGTTACTGAAGTAAAGATGCGGTGTCGAAATCATCGGCTAATGCGTACATATGCGCAAGTGTCATGTGTGTCTCATCATTATGTTTAATCTCCAAGTTTAGTTGGGTCTATTGGGGATTATTTTACTTTCCACTGAAGTGTTTCTACGTCCATGCATGGTTTGAGGTAGGTATTTCCTTGATTTTTTTTTCAGAAGCAATTTATTTGATACTAAGGTGATTTAATAAATTTTTATATACTGTTTGCACACTATTAATGTGTGTCATTTGATTGTTATGGTGATTTTATGGCAGTTGGATTTTCTATATATTGGGTTGAATCGATTCTTTATTTTTTCATATACTCTTGAAATTATTTTAATAAATTTATGGACATGTTTGACTCATTTAATATGGTAGAACACTTTTACTGAAGTTTGAAAAAGCTTGTTTGACAAGCTCTTGGAAAAGTGTAGTTGCACATTATTTTAGAAACATTTTGGAAATGTCTTTGGAAAGTTTATTTTGGGTATATTTGTTTTTGTGTCTGGACCATAAAGAATGTGTATTTGGTTGGTTGTTTGAAAATGGTTTTGGCTGTGTGGTTGGCATAGAAGATTTTAGGCACATTCCATAAAGTGACATGTTTTACTCAAAGTTGGAAGAATAAATGATTTAAAGGCCCTTTTGAAATAGTATACTTGGAAATGGTTTTAGAAATGATTTGAAATGATTTTGGTCAATGTATTTGGGTGTGTAAACATGAAGTCCCATGTGGCATTGTACTTCTAAACGTAATGTTTTGTGGTGATTTTTTGAAAAGAATGTGATTTGGAAAATGTGAATGTTCGGTTGGAAACTTATGGTATTTTAAAATATCATTTGAATTATTAGGTGATGTAACAGCCCGGTAGGCACATTATTAATGTGAAATGAATGACTGTGTATTTGGGGTTGCTCATGTTTAGGGTAGCCCTTTATAGGTGAACGCATAAAAACCATCTGTTTATGGGGTAGACAAATGTGGTGATAAGATTCATGCGTGTGAGGGCATTTCAATATAAAAAATATTATTATATCCACTATGGGTTCCTGAGAATCTTTTAGATGATCAAGTGATGGTTTATTATGAACCCCGATTAGATGAGTTGGTACCCACTGGATTTTTTGTTAGGATAGGTGACCATTTCAACTGGATTGGTCATTCTAGGGTGGCCAGTTGGTTGTAGACTTATGAGATTCACCATATGCTAGATGGTGGTTCCAAAACAGAGTATGTCTAGTTATCTTCTAGGAATGTTTAGGATCACCCATGGTTAGTGGATTATTTTGATTTCTTGTTTACTTATGTGCACTAGTTAATTTTTAGTTTTCACTTTTACTTTTTTTACTCTAGCACAACTCTGGTATATTCTTTTTTATTTTAATTTATAAAATGGAAAATGATTTTGGAAAATGGAACATAGCGTGTGTTGGGTTTTTAAGTAGGAAAAACACATTTTTTACATTAAAATGTAGAAACCCTACTTTTATATTTGTATTTCAAACTTGTGTCATTATATTTTTTGGGAAAGAGAATGCATGGATTCTGTAGTTATATTTGGAATCTCTATTGATAATTTCGTTGCTCACACCTATCAGATTATTTCACTTGTAGGTTCAGTTCTTGTTCAGGTTACTGGTTCAGCTGCTTAGTGCTAGAGCAGGCTTGAGTATGAGTTGTGTGGTGACCTAGAGGGTAACAAGGTGGATTGTTTGGTTTTTTTCATTCCACTGCTTGTTTTTATTTTTATCGTAAACTTTTTTTATTTATATACCTTTATGATCCAAATCATTCCTACTTGTTTAGTTTCGATGCCCGATAATTGTTGTTAGCCCATGAGGATCGGGAACGCCCTTCAAGCCATGTCGCGAACCGACTCAGGTGACTGGTTCAGGGTCGACCTGAGCTGCTTTGTGACAAAATGGTATTAGAGGAGGCTCTAATTATTTGGGGTGTTCGGTAGATATATATTTGGAGGTCAGGACTCGATAGGTAAGAATGGGAAGGACATCATCAACCCTTTACCTTTCGGAACCTCGTGTCACTAGGGGTAGTCATGAATTTGAGTCATTGTTTTGTTCTGGTTTTATTTGGGTTGTGGGATGACAACGAAGGAAAGTTGATGTTACGTCATGACCTCACATGAAGTAATGACCCACATGGAGTTTGATTTCATGATTGAGCTTCTCCTAGTCATTTATGCTTCCTTGGGTTGTGGATCACTACCATGTCACCCAGTTATGTTTAACTACTAGTTCCTCGTCCCGATGGTTTGTTGTAAGCGGGGTTTTTTTTGTTTGATTGATATAAGCATGTTTTAAAAATGAAAATAATAAATGATTTTTGGAAAATTGTATTTGGTTTTTAATGTGGGTTTGGTATTTTGAATGTGTCTTTACTAGAAGGTGGTTGTGAAATATAAAATGGAAAAAGGGAAATTTTTGTTGTGTTTGTATTTTTTGGTTTTTGAGCTAGATGTTTTTGGATAAAATCACTTTCATTGATGTTTCTTTGAATTGATATTGGTGTTGGATTTCTGTTTTATATGCTGTTTAGAAAATACTTCCTAGAAAATTCCCCATGGTTTCTGATAATTCATGCCCAATTTTTGGTCCTTCTCAGACATTGTCTATAATTAACAGTGATCGGGGATCGTTAAAGGAAGTTATGTGGTTTGAAGAGGTAGAGTGTGCTTATAGGATGTTGGGAACAATAGTCCTTTAGATTTCGAGTTTCCCTGGGATTATTTGAGGGTGCCGCTTTGGACGAATGGGAGTTTCTCACCCCACCGTCAATGTAAGTTGGGATGATGTAGGATGTGTTTAAATTTGTCTTTGTCTGACGGTTTACACCAGAAGATGTGAAGAAAAATAAAAGGGAATAACTCATGCATATTAAACAAGGCCAAAGGATGGTGAAGTCATATGTTGACTGTTTCAAGGAACTTGTGTCCTTTTCTACGGAGGTAGCGTCATGTGATTTTATGATGACTTCTCTCTTCATTGGGGGTATTTAACCAGAGATCAAGGAGTGGGTCCTCCCTTCTAGGGACCATTGTTTCAAGAAGATGGTGGATGAGGCATTCTTAGCTGAGTTGGTCTTCGGAGCCCAGATGGTTAGAAATCTAGCGTATCCGGTTGCTTGCAAAGGTTCCACATCTGGCGAGCAGGGTGTTCCAGTGGAACCTGATGCTAAAGAGTCATCTCCTTTTATTCTATATTAATGTTCATCGGACCGTTCAGTGGTCTTCCACCAGTGTGGTCACTTTGGGCACGTGAAGCAGTCATGTCGCATCCCTCAGAAGACGTGCCACCATTGTGACTATCTGGGTCACTTGGAGATGTTTTGCAGGAAGCGTTTCCTGAAGAAGACACTGTGGTTGGAGTAATTCTAGTGCCTGACTATAAGGCCAGATATTCTTTAGTTATTAGAGCCCTAGCCACAGGTCGTGGGGTGTAGCTCGTGCACAGTCAAAAGTTTCTAGTGGAGTGAAGCATCGCTTTGGGTATTGTGTTTTGTATTGACAACAGAACATTTAAAGACTTTTCATTCCAATTTTCTGCTCTAAAAGTTTTGATGTTGTTGCGAGTTCACTGTTTTGTCATGATGTTATGATTGAATTGTTCTATTTTAATCCATATAGTTTCATTTTCCTGATCATGGTTTTTTGAATCGTGCATTATGTTCTTAAAAGTGTGTTTGGACCTTGTGAGGGATAATCTCGGTTTGTAGAGATGTAAGGTCTTGTGGAAGGATTGATTTTGTGGTTATTCTCGGGTTCATTACATGAGTTATGTTCTGCTCAGAGGTTTTTCTCTAATGTTTAGGATTTCTTTGGTATGAGTTGAGAGTTCCATGTTTCAGTGGAGGTGTCGTTTCGCTCGTGCTATAAAATTTTGTTTGGATTGGTTTGGAGTTCCAGCATCGCCCCCTTCTCAGGGTGGTATGTTTGGGTGTTGATTTTATGCATCAGTTGAGTTTTTCTCATGAGGAGAACCCTCTCATGTTTTCCTATTGTCTTGAATTATTCTTTCATTCAGTTCTAATTGGGTTTGGATTCTAATTTCGTCTATTGTTCGGCTGAGTGACTTTCTAGGGGAAGAAGTGTCTGTGGTGGGGAGAATTTTCACAGCTAGAAATTTTAATTTTTTTATAATTTATTAATTCTTGAGCCTCGGCTCTTGCGCCAAGGTCTGGGCTGGGTCCCGAATTAAAATCATCACAATTTAATTTTTATTAGTGGGTTTCGGACCCATTCGCGGTCACCGCGTGGTGGGTGGTCATCGCACGATCTCCCCATTTGTTTGTGTGGATGTTCAAGTAGTATGGGTAGAGGCGCGCAACATGTGAACAATTTATTTGGCTGTGTTACGAGAGCTTAGTGAACTAGTTTTCAGAATAGGATAAATAAACGAATTAAAATTTAAAAGAAAAGAATGTTCGATAATAATAATAATGTTAGGTTTTTTATATTTACTATTATTATAATTATTATTATGAATATTAAAAGTGTTAATGATATTATTATTCTTTACATATTTTATTATTCTCATTATAATTATTTTTATAATTATTGTTTTTACTGTTAATAAATATTATTAATATTATCTTTATTTTTGTAAATTTTAATATTTTTATTATTGGTTTTATTATTCTTATTATTATTATTATTATTACTATTACTATTATTATTATTCTTGTATTATTTTTATTTTTATTTTTAATAATAATAATAATATTATTATTATTATTGATATAATAAAATCAAAAAATAGCAAACCCTAGTTCTACCTACCAGCCTTGCCTCCACCCTCGCTACCCACCATGCTCGCCCCTCCTACGGCCACCCTCTCCTAGTGCCCATCACCCCTAGGTGCTCGCCCAGCAGTTCCAATTCCGACCCTCTCCTCCTCCGGCCATGTTGTGCCTCTGGCCAACTGCCTCACCCCGCCGCTCGCACCTGACTCCAGCCTCTGGGTCACCTTTGCCTTGCCCCTTGCTGTGATCCAGCTCCCAGTTGACCGGCTGAACTCTCCTCGCCCTCATTATCCTACTGCCTTTTGCACAAGTCCACCGTAGACCCCTGCCATTTCTGGTACCCACTACCCTTTCTCGCGCTAGATCCGCCTCTACCTGCTGGTCCTTGCTCCGCACCTGCCTCCACCCTCTGCCTGCGTCTAACCACCTCCGGCCTTGACCATCCCACCTCCTACCTCCCCACTCGCCTCTTCGTGCTCTCCTGGGACTCCAAGCACCCCCATTTCATGATCTGGCACTGAGCTGACCATGTCGGCTAGCCTTTTTCCCTCACCCAGAAAGCCGATCTCATGCTAACTCGCCCTCTCTCCGCTCGGCCTTCCCGCTACTCTAGTCGTCGAACCTACTGCGTAGTGGCACGACCCTCTGACCGGCCACACGCCCTCCCCCCTATCGGTGACCTTTATAGAACCCCACTACTCCTCTCCATCCTTATGAGGTGGAACAATGAGCCCTATCGACTCTCATTCCTTCTTCCTTTGTGCCACTAGCCAAGCACACACCTTTTTCTCAACTGGGCCCACGGAAAACGACCACCTCAGAAGGTGAGCGGTTTTGTTTTGGTCCGTTTCACCTGATACAATGTCATGGAGTTTTTTTCGTCATTTATGTTTTTGAATTATTTGAATTTACTATTTCTGTATTTTCTATGATTTGTGTTCGTTAAATCCTGATGGTTAGGTAAACCTGTGGTGCCGCAGTCATCAGATCAAGGGTACATATAAACAAGCATAATGCTAGTCGCATCGTCATGTTTAAGCTACAAGTCAAGTAAAGTCAGTGGGGGATTATTTTACCTTACACTAAAGCGTAGTTGCATCCGCACTTGTTTTGAGGTAGGTCTTTCCTTGATTTTCTTTTCCAAATAAATTTATTTTATGCATGGTCATTTTAATAAATGTTTATATATAGTCTGCACACTGTTAATGTGTGTCATTTGATTGTTATGGAGTTTTTATGGCAGTCAGATTTGCTAATGTTGGCGTTGAATTAACTCTTTATTTGTGAAAATACACTTGAAGTTGTTTTAATAAATTTATAGACATGTTTGACACGTTTTATAAAATAGAAAACTTTTACAAAAGTTTGAAAATACTCATTTGATAAGCTCTTGGGAAAGTGGAGTTTGGTATGATTTTAGAAAAATTCTGGAAGTGTCTTTGTTAAGTGTATTTTGGGTCGATTTTCTTTTGTGTGTGGACATTAAATAACATTTTTTAGGTTGGTTGTTTGAAAATGGTTTTGGGTGTGTGTTTGGGAAAGGGTCTTTTGGCACATTTCATAAAGTGACATGTTTTACTCAAAAATGGAATGAATAATTGTTTAAATGCCTATTTGATATTTTATACATGGAAATGGTTTAAGAAATAATTATAAAAGATTTTGATAAATGTATTTGGGTGTGTATACTTGAAGGCCCATGTGATGTGGTACATCTAAAGGTATTGTTTTGTGGTGATTTTTGAAAAGAATGTTATCTGGAAAATGTGAATGCCCAGTTGGCATCCTAAGGTATTTTAAAATATGGTTTGAATGATTAGGTGATGTGATGGCCCATTTGGAAATTTATTAATGTAAAATTATTGAATGTGTATTTGGGGGCACTCTTGTCTAAGGTAAACCTTTATGGGTGAACACACATGAAGCATGTGTGTTTGGGGTGGGCATGTGCGGTGAGATAAGTCACGCGTACGAGGGCCTTCCTACATAAATGGTATTATTATATACACCATGAGTTCCTGGTAATATTTTATATGATTGAGTGATAGTTTCTTATCAACCCCTTTTAGATGGGTTGGTACCCCTGGATTTTTTGTTAGGCCAGGTGGGATTTACCACTAGATTGTTCAGTTTAAGGCATCTAGTGGGTTATAGACTTGGGAGATTCACCATACTCCGAAAGGTGGTTTTGAAACTGAGTACATCTAGGGGTATTCTATTGATTTTTAGGATCACCCATGTTTAATGGATTATTTTCATTTCTTTTTGACTTACGTGCAACAGTTTATTTTCAGTATTCACTTTTACTTCTTTTACTCAAGCACAGATTTGGTTTATGCTATATGATTTTTATTTATAAAATTAAGTATGATTTTGGAAAATGGTACATAGTGTGTCTTGGGTTTTTAAATGGGAAAAACATGTGGTTTACGTTAATATGTAAAAACCCTACTTTGAATTTTTTATTTCAATCTTGTGTCATTAGATTATATTAGGAAAGGGAATACATGGATTCTATAGTTTTATCTGTCATCCCTTCTGAGAATTTTAGTGCTCACACCTATCATATTCTTTTAGTTGCAGGTTCAGTTTTTGTTTAGGATTCCAGTTCAGCTGCTCAGTGTTGTAGGAGGCTTGAGTCTGAGTTGGGTGGTGACCTAGAGGGTCACAAGGAGGTATGTTCAGTTTTTTTTTTCTTTCCTCTGCTAGTTTTTTTTTATATTTTCAATTTTGTTTATTTATTTATCTTTATGGGCAAAATCATTCCCAATTATTTAGTTTTGATGCTGGACATTTGTTTTCAGCCCGTGGGGATTGGGAACGCCCTTCGGGCAATGTCACAGACCGACTCAGGTGACTAGTTTAGGGTTAACCTGAGTTGGTTCGTGATAGTTTTCTAGGATAGATAGATTCATAATGAAAATGATATGATCATTGAAAATTCAAAAAATGATGTGATCCATGCTTTTTTGGGAGATAAAGGATAAAATGAAATCATTCTCACATCATATAGATGTGGGAAAAATGCATTGTGGTGGCCTATAGGATTTTTAATTTGGTGCTACTTGTTTAGAAGGAATCCAATGAATCCTCGATATGGAACAAAATAGAGTCATCAGAGTTATGTTACCTTCTCAATCGACCTGTGGGTGATGAAAATTTATCATCCCATTGGAGACATTGGGTTTCAATGGTTGGCATGTCGAATAAATAGAGGTACCTATACTGAGGTGGATTCACATTTTATCTAGTACATTATGAAGGAATCATACATATCCAATATATGTTAAGAATTAGAGTTTTCATAGTCTAATATGGTTATGGAATGCATATTGTGGTTGAACATATATATACACTAGAAATGATTATCATCTCATTGGATGTCCTGTTGATGAGGTCTGATTATTTACCAATAATGTTCTGATTATACCCATAAAATGTGTGATGGTCTACCCATCATATCGGTGGATAGTGGTAAGTTATGTATGAGGATGTATGAACAACTCATGGATACCTAGATAATATTCCAAATGACGATCACTTGATATAGCTGACTTGTCCAAAGGATTCCACATTATGTGAATGATTTTTCTAGATGAGTTTTTATGATCAATGGTGGCTTTATTTAAGGTGTCAAAATGATTTCATTTTTTGTCATATGGATAACACGATATCAATTTTATCAAATGAATGTGTTCGATATTAATCTTGAAATAGACTAGATGATTAGCTCGAAAGCTCATATTGATTATTATTAGTATAAAGTGAAATTCTCTTAAAAAACCTTATATTTTTCAAGGTGAGTGAGATTTATGATCTGGTGGAGCAGTTAAATTTATTCAGGGTGTTGTAACTATTTTTCATTGATAGTTGGTTATTTTTTTGGATTTTTTTGATGGAAATCACAAAAAGAAACATTTTATAGTGGAGGATAGATATCCAAAATTATTTTCTAGTTATAATAATTAGTTACCATAAAATATATAGTAGTAATTTAAATTTATTTACATTCAATAATGATCATTATTTTATTACCCTCTAATCATATAGATCTAATTAAATTAAAAGACTTTATTGGAATATATATAAGGAAAAGGCTTTACCAATTGGTGAATGTGACCATAGGACTAACTAGTGTTATTTTCATAGAAATTCAATGGTAACTTAAGCCTATACATTAATTACTAAAAAATAACATAGTAATGATGAAAAATAAGTAACCTTTATCTAAAATATCTACACTTTTTAATCATTTAAATTTATTTAGATGATTATTTATTTTTGACATGAAGTTAGGATACCATCAATTGAGATTCAATAATTTGGATATTTATAAACCCTATTTTGGAAGTTGGTATGGGAAATTTATTTGTTTTGTGATTTTTTTTATCTAAAAAATTCACTTATTGTCACTATAGATTTAATAATCATTTTTTCCATAGATAGCTCAACTTATTTTTCGTGGAATTTATAAAAAATATTATGGTATTTTATAAATCATTGGAATAAAATTTATATACATTGAGATTTATTTTAATAGTTTTCATTGAACATCATTTTTATTCTATGTTTTCTAAAATATTATTCTAAAGTAAAAATGTCAAATTTATAGGTAATGGTTTTCAAATGATTAATATTATTTGATTAGGAAAAAATAAAAGTTTTTGTATACCAAGAGATCATATAGATCATTTTTTAAATCAGAATAATCATTAGATTAATATGATATTATATATTATTTCATCATTGATTATCAAGGTTTTAATCCTATTTAACCACATTCACTTGAACTGGAGTGAAATTTCAATAAAGAGATTAATTCTATAAAACATTTTATAAAGACACAAATTGGTTAACTTTAGCACATTTCTTAATGATTTGGCAACCAAAAAAAGGTTATTTTGTCTATTTTTATTATTTATATAGGTGTTTGGGGTTATTATTATATAGAATTAACATATTGTTGGATATATCCCTCACCAACTAGGATAACATAAAAAACAATAACTACACTTTGGAAATGAATTAGAGGTGGGTGTCTATGTTTTAATGTAATGGAATCGTTTCCTATTTAAAAGGGAATTTTATATAAAAATAGAATGTGGGAATATTTTGAATACAATAAATTATTTATACTTGTTATCAGGTATAATTAATATATTTTCTTATAAAAATACGAATATTAGGATAAAAATGATGATTTTAATAATATCATACATTTGGTTTATGTTTTGGATTACACTCCCATAACATCTTTTCTTTTAATTCATTACATGAGTAAAAAATTGCATTGATGGATACGAAAAAATACATGGATTAATGTTAATGGGAGAATATTTTTATTCAATATAATTTAGAAGAAATAGAAGATGAGAATAAAATATTATTATCATTTTCTATTTTATTTTTATTGAATAAGTCTAATTATTTGTAATATAATTCCATCATATAAAAAACAAATAAATTATGGGGAGACCATTAGTGAAAATAGTCCTTAACCTAACTATAATCATTAATTCATATATATAATGGTTGGTTATATCTTCTCATGAAAAGAGATGATTATTAAATATCATCATTTCATTTGGTCTATAAAATTAGGGGAACCTAAAATATATTGTGATATTAAATTCCAATAAAAGCTTCTTGATATAATACAGTGATTTTTTAGATTTGTGTCACATTACATCACTTGATAGAAACTTAATTGTAAACATAAAAATCATGATATTTTAATGAAACATCTAATTATTCCTACATGGAATTGGGATGAAGTGTCCACATTTTTTTAAATTGGACTATTTGGATCACCTCATGGAGGGAATTAAATTTTTTTAATTAATAATACACTTACCAAATAATCTCACTTTCTTCTCATCAAGGAATGTTATAAATCATAATATTCAAGGGAGGTATATATTCATATGACTTCAAAATTACATAGAGTACAAAAATATATTACGTTTAAACAGGATCCTTCTTGAATTACTAATTTTGAAGGAGTCTTTGGGAATCTATGGAAACTCTATTAGAGTTCAAAAAAAGCTGTCATTAACACAAAATTTTTCAGAATGATTGAACAAGTAAAATATTAAACGTTAAAATTTATGATATTTTTTTTTCTATTTATAATTTCTAGGGAGAATTATGCTCCTATGATTGAATTTATATATAATAATACTTGTTAATCATCAATCAATATTGATTACTTCTAATGTCATTCAGGTCATATATTTTATTCCCCATTTTGTTGGACTAGAGTTGTGAGATCGTAACATTGGGACTTATAATTTTTATAATGGAAGAAATTGAATATCTATCTAACTAGAAAGTAATTCTTGATGTCTAGTAGTTATCAAAAATAGTATGCATGTCATCGAAAATGACTATTGAATTATTTTTAATAATAAATTATTGCTAAAATTTTCATATCAATAGAGCATAAAATCTTTTCAATGAAATGAAATACTATAAAATTATATGTTATTCTATTTGGAACCATGGAGAGACTCAGAGAAGTTTCCAATAAAAACAATTTTATTATTTAGATAATTCTTAGTAATGTATAAATTTTTTGAGAATTTTTCTTTTATATGGACTTTATGGCGTTCTAAGAGGTGAAAGCCGCTTGGTAGGGATAATTATGACACTCATAATTTCATTAGTAAGTTAATATTTTGTTTTTATATTATTCACATTAATTTTATTGAATATTAGTAAAAAATTGATGTTTTTTAGATTTTTTTTGAGAATGAAAAATTAGTTTTCAATGCTATAAGTCCATTCATAAGACCAAAAAATTCAAAAAAAAAATCAATCATAGAAAAATGCTTGGTTGGGTGTTTGGATTGAATAATGAAGTAGATTAATCATGAAATTTTTAAAATCATTAATAAATATTTTTTAATTTATAATTTTTATTTTTTTAGACATATTATTTTCTTTAATTAAGCTCAACTATCTTATAGGGGCATCAAAGAGGGTGATTCTTTTATTTTTATTTCCCTCCATTTCTAAGATTGTAAATCATGTTAGAATCAAGAAGTAAAAGCTTAAATTTTCTACTTTAATACTTTTTCTTCCTTTTATGTTCCCTAATTAACTATTGTGGGTAATTTATGAAGATATTTTTAATATAATTTTTGAGGATCTTGGTTATTAGGGTGTGTGGATACTTCCTTAGGCCTCAATTTACCCCTTTGTTGGAAAATTTCATTGATTTCATCCCTATAAGTTAGTAGTTTGATATCATTTCCCTCTATATATCATAAACAACTATTAATGGAATATAAAAAAATTTCCATGTATTCAGATAAAATTTAAGTATCTATGTTTAATTTATAAATTTTATATCTTTATTGTGTGGAAATATCTAGGGGTAATTGCTGATTTATTATATGTGTGGTTTGACCATGTTTTTATTGTCTAGGGTAATTATTTACTTTAATTTAAAAATGATTTATTTAATAAAATAATTTTACAGTGGCTTCAAATAATTATATTAATTAATTTTGATCTAAATATGGTTTCTTAAGTGATTAAAAAATTTAATTTGGAATGATCGGTTCTTTTTTGGTTGAAATATGAGTTGTTTTAAATCCCGAATTTAATGTGTTACATCTCATAGAAATTATAATAAATTGAAAGGAACATAATATTAAAATAATTTTGATAAGGGATGATTTTATGGCCTATTTTGACATATTCTCACGGAAAAAATACTTCTTATGCTGAATGTATGATTTTTACTCAATTAATTTTTTGACCTCATGAATGAATATTCGATTACACATGGTAAACTCTAGGAATTATTTATTACCATAACTATTCCTATATTATTGTGAGTTAGTTGTGTAATTTATTATTTCAATGAACAAAACTGTCACAATATAAGAGATTTTCAATATCGTTTTACCTATTTGAAGCCTTTGGATACATATTAGATTCTAGTGGGATTAAACAATGAAAGATCAAGGTTTTTTTAGAAATTATGTTTGTGTAAATCCGTTATAAAAAATTATTCCATTATTAAATAATGTCTAATATTATAAAATAACCATTATAGGAACCATGTTGAGTTTATTATCAATTTTTACATTTATATCATAGTTATGAATGTAGATAATAGTACTTATTGAACAATTAAGTGAATGGGTTTCTTTTTCATTAGTGATGGAACATTTCTAAATTAATAGATTTATGGATGTAGTGACATGTGGTAGTTGATTGTGTGTAACATGGAGAAGGAGTCCCCTTTGGTTTTAATTCAATTTTAGTGATTTATATATCATGTTATGTATGTCCTTACATATCTTTGGGATTTTTTCTATTTTAATGATATATATATATATGGTTATGTTTATATCTTTTAACATTCATACAACCTACTGTAGATGCATATATATTTTTATTTAATGAAAATAATGATTTTTTATAGAACATGTGTTGATGTTATAACATGTTTTTTTTGTGATTAAAATAATTCATATGGTATGGTATATCAAACTTCTAGGTGCATTATTCTAGATTTCTGAAAGAAATCCTTATTTATATTTTTAATATTCAAAATGATGAATTGTATCCCACATGTTTGGTAGATACCCTTGAAATTTTTGTTGACTTTTAATTATTTTAAAATATTATTTATGGTAGATAAAATAGTTTCTAGGGTATTTTTTTTATAATAAAAATATTAAAACATGAAGGTAATTGATTAGTTACAATAAAATAAAACATTAATCCACCCAAATGGGTCCATAAGTTGTCATGTTATAGCCACTGCAAAGTTAACCCACACATACATGGACTCTTGGTATTTTATTAATGATCCTAAAAAACATTATTACACTACCCAATGAATATGAATTTAAAAATCAAGCCCAAAGGCTTCATTTGATAATTCTTACCTTCCTAAAGTAGGGCCTTCAAAAACTAGAACCAAGGGGCCAATATTTAGTTTTATATCACAATCAAAATATGTTGAAAAAAATTCCCAAATTGAATAACCAAATCCCCACAAAGATACGAGATATCATTTCTAATGTTTAATCATAGTATGAGCACTTATTTACAAGAAATAATTACAAGAATATCTTATTATCATACAGTATTCCACCTACTCCAAGCCCAAGTATACCATATTTTATGGGTCTAGAACAAGTCTACCTTGGAACCACACATTCAAGACAGAACTATTTCATCCCATTAAAATTCACACTCCTTTGAATCCGGCATCTCCTAAATTCCATAATGTTTTAACACATGAAATTTTATCCAATATTTTTTAAAAAAACATGAATGTCTCTCTGGAAAACCATAAATGCAAATAAATCATGGATATGTAAATAGAGACTGGTTATTGAGTATTAGTCCATTAAGTATACCAACCCTATACATGAACACTTGGTTAAGAGATCATTGGTCAGATTAGGTATTAGGTTAAGGTTACTAGGTTAGAATTTTATAATGTACTACATTTATTTGGGTACCATTTTTGTTCAATATGAAAGTGATACATGCATATATTCAACACAAAAAAAATTATATTTTTTTTGAGAATAAATTGGATTTATAAAAGAATATTCATAGTAATATGATGGTTATATTTGAACTAATGTTGTGCCTTGTGAAATTTTATTCCCCTATAGACAACTATGAAAAAATTTATGTGTAATTTTTTTTATATGAGTTTTAAAAACATTAAAAATGATTCATTTAAATTAATTTTAATATGAATATGGAAAAAATAGTATTCAATAATTATTTTATTTGCCATGAAATGACTATTAAAATAATTTTATTAATATTTAAAAATATTATCAAGTCAAATATTAATAATTCATTAATATGATAATTATATCATTTATACGATTATTTTTACAACTAATAATGAAAATTTCTGATTTTGAGTTGAAAATTAGCACATGATACTATTTTTATATGCATCAATAAAACTCATAAAATGAAAAAACATTTCAAATAGTGGAAGTATTTGATTTTATTTATCACCATGAATTATTTTTAAGAGGATAGGGGTTTGAATACCTATTTTTGATGTTCATATTATTTTAATTAGTTTTCTAGGTGAGTTGGTAGTGTTTGAGAAATAAGTAGGTGTAAAAACCCTTTTATCACCCAATTGTTGACTATGTATGAATTTTAAAAAATAATCATATTGGATCCTGAATGACCTAAATGAGCATGAAATACATTGAATGTATAAGAACCAATTAAGTTATATTTTATTATATAATATTTTTTGAACAAATTAGACATTTTATTTTTCATCGAGAAAGTATAGAACACTTGACAGGTAAAAAAATGGGAACCCCACCTAAAACCTCTCACTTCCCTCAATTATCCATGGGAGAAATAACAATCATCAAATGTGATTAAAATGTATTCAAAAATTTATATGATAATATTATGAAAATAAGAAATAAAGGTAAAATAAACCACACTACCAACACCTTCAAGAAAAGAGACAAAGCCCACATAACAAGAAAAAATAATTAATAGTGTTCCCAATGTTCCTTAAACCACAAATAAATCACATTGAGATTATAATTCTTTTAAAATAAATATCAAATTAAAAAAAAGAATCACATACTGTATTTCTATCAAATAATTCCTGAATATATGCTTGCTATTATAAAATAAAGAACAAAGGGTATCATACACCAAATAGGTGTCTATCCTCTCTTAATCCATACTTAACAAATATCAAAAAGTGTAAAATAAATTATTTACCACCTAGATGGTGTATCCATGGGTTATATCAAATCAACCAAATATATTGGTTCACAATATCCTTCCATTAGGATGTGGTGGTATCTCATTTTTCAACGAATAAAGATGATTGATAGAAATGGGTAGTTTGAGAATTGGATGGAATCTTGGAACACTCCCACCATCATCATGATATCATTCAATATTACTATATAGATATTTAGGGTTTCCTAATCCTTAAATTAATTAACATATACATTATAAAACATAAGAGTTCAGCATTCATCAATTTCATGATTCATTATACTATTTATTTGTGTGATCCTCCATAGGTTTCATCATATGAAATAGTTTAAAAATGATAGTTTATTATTATGAGAGTTCTTAATTTTATCACATATTACTCAATTACCCATTTATGAGTCTACCATTAAAATGGAAGAGTATTTGACATTTCATAAAGAACAATATAATCATATCATCCAAAATGATATATCCAAAACTCAAAATACCTTTTTTTAGGATTTCAGGGATATCCATTTAATCTCCCACTTTCATTAAAGCCTTATACACTTTTTTCCTTTTACTTTATATTTTATCATATTCAATAGCCTATAAAATGATATCAATAACTCTTTTGGATATCATCCGATATTATTATCTAAATCTATCATTAACTTCATATCATATCACCTCATATGAAAGACTATGTGAATACACTTATATAATTCATTTTAGATTTATTTTAACTCATTTTTTGTGCATCTATCTTAGTTTAAATCATTCCAAATTTTGTTTAGAACAATTTTTGATCCTAGAAGCCTTTTTATCACTGAATAAATATGATTCAATTATCACATAAATATTATAACATCTTGGCCTCTAAAAAAGCCTCAATACTACTCGAGCTAAAAAGATATAGAATTAGTTCTACATTAAATACATGTATCTCTATACATGTGTCCCCTAGATACACCATTTGTATTTATGTAATTTCATATGATCCCTTTTTCTAGGACATTGAGTAAACATGGGACACATATTATTTAAATTCTATATATACTAATCATATGTTCTCTATTATCTGAGTATTGACTAACCATCTCAACGAAAGAATCACATTCCATTTACCTTTATGGATATTCACATCAAATTCCCCTCTTCAAAATTGATAGGTATATCATATATAAAATAAATTTAACATCATACACTTCCTAAATATATATTTATCATAGTCCCATATTTTTTATATGAGAGTAAATATACCATTTAAGATATGATTAAACTAATGACACGATCCTCAACACACCCAATAACATTTCCATGAAAAAAACTTTGTCACTTACCTGTTGACACTTGATCCAGAAGATATAAATTCTCAACATTCATTCACAATCCCCAAATTTCAGAAAATATTTCATTCCATTCCAGTAAATGCTTTTCGGAATTCATATCTCAATGAATCAATAATAAAATAAGGAAAATCCACCAAAAATACATTATGTCCAGTCTGTATGTCATACATCCACACAACCATTAAATAGGTCCAATAATGAAGAATATTAAATTATATTATAATTAGTCATAAATAATTAAAATAAATAATAAAATAAAATAGAAAAAAATACAAAATTAAAAGGAAAAACATCATCACATGAAAAAGTAAACAATATGAATGAATATATGGGCCGACATAACCATTACATAAGTATCCCAAATATAAAATAGAAACTAAACAACTATTACCCATCTGTAGGTAATTGAGGTTCACTCATAAAATATCATGTTTTAATAGATAGACCAAACTAAAATCATTCCAATAACAATGGTGGAGGTTTGAACAAGGATTGGGAACGTGAAAAATAAATATGAGGGATACATATAACAATTGGAGTATATAGGGTGTAAGGAGAACATGCCCAGCTGAATATTACTAAGGTGTTTATGTTATTCCTTTTCAAATAAATTTCATTTATCCTATTTTTAATTATACTTAAAGGAGGTTTTAAGGAGTAAGTATAATAGGTAAAATAATATTCCATTTTATTTTCTATATAACCTTGATTTACTTTTTAGAAGAAAAAATAATGCAATAATGCATTATTATGATTCCATTAATTCCTTTCTTTATAATCCTACACATACCTTTAAAACTAATTCTTTCATAAGAAAATTCCATTATACCATTTTTTTAAATCATATTTATAAAAACATGTTTCATCATGTAATTAAAAACACAATGTAAAATAAGTACCCCTCAAGAGGTAATTATGTCAACAAATACATAAACTGACTAAAAATTATGTTTTTTATTATAAAAACACTTTTAAGGGAAAAGTGAGAATCCAAGGAGTCCAGAATGCATGCAACAGAACAACTCACAAAACAAATTACAGGATATTCCCCTCCCAGTGGATGCTCCATGCCAAAAGACTTCACCAAGCAGGACCCTTTAGCAAGCAGTCTCATGCAGTAATGCACGGGCACAGAACTGATGGCGTTGTCATACCCTCTCAATAATCCAAATCTAAAAGGCCAACATTGGTGAAGAATTCATGCTCTAGTACACTTTTGAAGTGGACCCAAGTAAAATGCTAGAAAAACAACACACTAAGTAATAACACCAAATGAAAAGGAGAACCAGAAGCAGATGAATTTCTCCTATACAAACAAACCAATAAAACTAACTTAACCAAGGTCATTAAAAATTAACTTGATTTTACCTGAATCTGGATCCCTAAAAAGTATTCAGGACAAAGATGTGACATGAGTGGTCGGTGCATCTGTAAGAAGGTCCTCTAATCGCATGGTCAACTTCTCCCATGTCTGAATATACTCCTCGAGATTTATCTTCCCATTGTTGAAAGATCCAACTAAAATCGAGTCTTGCCTATCAATCCAAGAATATTGATACTCATTAAGATTCAACCTTATTGGTCTCCCCATCATTTTAGCAGCTTCTTATGTAGTTGCATTAAGATACAAAACATGCTCCACTGTTTCTTCTTCCGAAATCATGATCAAAACCAGGTCATGTTTAGCCACAACACCTACCTTTCAATGATTATCCAACTGTTTTCCTTTCAATTTCTTCCTTGGTCATGTCTCTATAGGAAGGGGTAAGAAAGAGTAGTCCTTCCTCCCATTTTGACTGCCCCTCTACCCTTCTATGGAGGTCCTGATCGAGATGCCTTCAAGTTCATGGCCCGCTTCACTAGCCTCATTAAACCCACTGACCGGTTGAGATTTTGTATTCAAAACCGCATCCTGAGGTTCAGGGTGGTGCCCCTCATGAACCTCATTCAAAACCACAACCTGGAAAAGGGAATCTGGGACCTCTCTAATTGTACACTCCTGAGACCTTCCCTCCTCCAAAACCATTCTTGAGTAATCCACTTCGAGACACTGAAATTTGTTGCACACCTGGACATTAGAAATGGGTTTTTCCAATAACACTCCCACTCCTCTTGAGGCCTTCGCACAGTACAGATAACCTTCATCCATGGAAGCTCTATTGTTGTTTTGGGCCTCTGCATCCTGGTGTAACTCCCCATATCCTTCTGTGTTGGTCGCTTCCTCTACCACCTTAATCTAAGTTTTCAAACCACTTCCTGTGCTTGCGGGTGAAGAAGAAGGTTTCCCTGCCCCTGCATTAGTGTTCATCCTAATGTTTTCCAACCCCCATCTCTCCTGCTGACCCATAAAAGAGGCCCCCGGCTGCTTACCATGACTGCAGGTATCAACTCCATGTTCTGTCTCCTTCTACTATGTGTCCAAACCGGGCAATGGTCCTCTGTCTAGACCTTCACCATTGCCAACCACAACTGTCTCAACAGGCCGCACGCCCCTTTTCCCCTGGCACAAGGACCCAACCACACCACTGTCCACCACCCTATATCTCTTCCATCTCCCTCTGCAATCCTCTGCCAAGTGCCCTAGATACTTTCAATTAGAACAGAATTCCACCCAGGACTTGTACACAACGTGTTGCCTATAACGATACTCCTCTCCAATGGTTATCCAAACAAAATCTGGGGGCTGTCAAGATACATCAACCTCAACACACACCCTTGGATTAACCGGGTGACACAAATCCTTGGTACGACTATCAGTACACAGAAACCGTCCAACAAGATTACCCACCATTCTGATGATCAACAGATTCTGGAAAGGAAGATGAATATTGGGAAAACTAACCCAAAGCACTGCCGACAGGGAGTCCCGATTCATATGAAAGTCATAAGTCCATCATAGAAGGTAGAATCTCACGCCATTGTAACTGGTATTGATTTTTCAATTCATTCACAGAGGCATCACAAAAACATAAACACAATAAATGAAACCTCTAATAACCTCCATATCTGTCAAAATTAACAAACCCTTTTCACATAATTTATATCACAATAATCAGCATACCCTTATAGATCAATATATATATCCAAAACCAAGGGTCCTAAAGGGGTGTCACACACACATAACTCATGAAAACCATATAAAATTTCCAGATAGACCTTTTTGAAAATCAATTTGGAATACTAATACCTTCATCGTCATTGAAACCAATTTTTAAGACAACCATTAAAAACCCTAGGTAAAACTACTATCAAAATCAATTAAAGAATTAATTTTCTTCTTTTATATAATTAATTTTAATCCCAACAACAAAACTTTATTCATTAAAAACCACACATTATCCATTTTAGGATCCAATTTCATTAACGGTTAAAATAAAATATAAAATAAAATACAAATATTTTCATAAACATTTAAAACTCAAAACATCACATTATAATTTAGAAATAAATATATATATCCTTTGAAAACTAGAAAATCATATAATATACTTTATTATAAGAGATAAATTAAATTAAAACTTTGGTAAAACCCACCATAAATAAATCATATATATATATATTTTAACAAAAAACTAATTTTAAATAATCAAGAAAAAAATGTTTAACCATTTAAAGAAATTACACAATAGAAGATACCGTATTCTAAGAGAAAACCCCTTATAATAAACTACATTAAATCATCTTCTACAAAGGAGGCTCAAATACATAAGAATATGACTCCCTATAAGCTCGTAACATACTAAACACTAATATATTACCAACCCATGCCCTAATAATGGCCCAGAACCTACTATGGTACATGAGAGTAATTGAAACTGAAGGGAAAGAAAAAGAAAGTGAATGAGAATGGAAGAATAAAAGGATAATAGGGGTTCACCTTATTAAATAAAATTAAAAATATTAAAGAGAATCTCAAAACTAATTGGGAGGAATTTATAGAGATCCCATAACAATCCCAATAATTATATGATCTGAATTAAAGAGGAATGAGGGTCTAATTTATTAAAATTGAGGATATAAAAATTGTATTTCACATTAAATTTAAACTTGGGTTGCATGCATGGTTAAATAGTCTAGTTTAGTAAACTATTCTCCAAACATTTAGATTTCAAAAAGAAAAAAACGAGTCATATATACCGTTTATATGGATAGATAGTTAAAATATACACCAACTATATTTTTTCCTCTTCAATTTACTATAGGTTTATAAAAATAATATTGTACAGTTTTCACTAAACATGTGTTCACCACTAAAATTTAAAAACATTATAAATTGAAAAATAAATAACCCAATACTCATGTTCAAAATAATATATTATTAAATAAAATCATAATAAAGAAAAACAAGGTAAGGGTGTGACAATTATTCCAACAATTACACTTTTTCATTATAAATTCTTTGTTAAAAGTAGAGGGTAATAGTTTATGATCTACAATGAAACCCCATGAGGGGAGTTGGATCTAACAAAATAATTCATAAGAAATAATCCACAGGTAAACAATGGACATCTCATGATTGATTGGGTAAATCCACTAAACATACAGAGAATAAAAAAATTAGTTGAATAGATCAATAATTATCACTTAAATGTCTCTAAACATGAACCACCACAATAACATAAATGCTACTTAAAGGAAATGGAAACCCAGCATAGGTATCCTTTCCATTTTAGAATTTATAAAAACAGGAGAATCAAAATGACACACAGAACTCCAAAAAAGTGTCACTCAGGATCACATTTACACCCAATATCTTGGAACACAGATGACATCATCATACCCAACACTTATTGAAGAAATCATTATAAAACAAATTAGAGAGAACAAAACTTAGAAAAACTCATCCAAAAATAATATAGGGTCTGTAAATTGGTCATAATAACCATGGAGGATAAAATATGACATTGAATATAAAAATTGTCCCAGGAAAACCCCATCAAATCAGAATATGCACCCTCATGTGCGCCACTCATCAGAATTCTTCCCAATATTATTTACCTGGGCATGAGACCAAACTTAACCATTGTTTAATCAATTAAGAATAAATCCCCAACAAATCCAATCCATGAGAATACAAAAAACATTATTATGAAATAACACAAATTCAATTTAACCACAACCAAAATCTACATGTCATCACAAATCAAAAAGAAAAATATATAAAAACCACAATAGTTTGACCATTACTGCATTGACCAAACATACATCCCTATAAAAAAGAAACCATAAAAAAAAAATTACACTTATAACTTATTATTCTGATAATTAAACTTGCAGAATGTAGTGCCCCAGAACCCATTAAACTAAATAAGGTGTCTTAGCTATTTAAATTGGAATAAGATATTTTGAATATCATCCTGAATGACCAATATTATAGTACAATTGGAAAAGAATATAAAAACATGATTCATATATTACATTTGTAAATGAAAATTACAACTTACTTTTTTTGAGAATATAATTATTCTCTTGAGAATATCCTTACATATAATTCCTAGTACACTTTCTGGATTCCTAAGAAGGGAAAAAATTATAGTGAGCTCAAATGTTCAGTAATGGATAAGTATGGTGGAAGATATCATTAATAAATAATCATATTCAACATTGGAAGGTATTTACTTAAACATGAATTCCATTTAAATAATTCTAATAGAATAATAATTATTGAAAAAAATATAATAGAAGACATATTCCCCTGAATCAATAACTTTACAATAATTACGTGATAAGGATAAACAAAATTTTCAAGATAAATATCTTAAAACAATGTTATTAAATCAATAAGTTGAGAATGAAATGAATCCATAGATAATATCACTGTGAAAATATCATGGATAATAATAATTGAATTATACATGAAGTAAATTATTAAATATTATAATTCATGTCATCAAGCATACGATACCACTACCATCAAGACTATTCATAATATAGTTACAAACTATAAGTAGAAATTTTTTTAATTCTAGAAAACTATTTATCCTCATGAGACTACTTATGCATCAAGTGGATATATAATTATAGGCCCCGTTGATCACTACATGTTCATTAAATTAAAAATATATCTTATAATCAATATAATTCTTGAATAATATGCCTTATCAATAAATATTTTCATTGAGTAAAGAAGATGGATTTTTCAATGTTTCAGCAGTCAGTCAAATAACATTCATTGTGACCTCTATATGTAGGAATGGTATATGGTTTATGAAATATTAATATCCATTATACAAATAATATATATAAACTTGATTTGAAACATTAACCATCATGAATAAATATTTATTAATGATATGTATGAAGAAGAGGAAATATATAAAACACATAAAAGTGAATAAGTGAATATTAACAAATATCTCTCAATGAAAAGGAAATTGAGGCAAAATTCCTTACATGATAAAAACAATGAATTAATAATTATTCAATTAGTAGACTATATCAATAAAATTTAAATATTTATATGACATTTGTAAATACAATATAGAATAATAAAAAGTCCCTATATACAAAATCATAGAATATCAAACGAAAATGAAGAAGTTATATGAGCCGATGAAAACAAATTGAGTTATGAAATTCTTTATCACTTGTTAAATTTGTTTTCATATAACTTTGCATTAAATAAATAAAATTGAAACATAAAATACCATGGATTATTAATAAATCATGATATTATAAGTCTAAGGGGTAGAATATACACTATATTAAATAAATTAGGTTCATAAAATTACAAGATTCCTTAACAAAGAGGAATTTATATGAGGTATCTTACAATGATAATAATATTTAGGTGATAATTTATAAATGAATATATTATATGTGTTGAATGTAAATGCACATAGAAAAAGTGGAAATCAAATATATAATATTTTGAAGTCATTATACACATAATCTTATAATATCAAAGGCAAAAAAATAAGTAATATATCCCTCCAAAACGAAATTTAGTTATGAAATTGTTTACTACATGGTAACTTTAATGTGAAATATTCCTAGATAAAATAATTCAAATTAAAACATAAAATACCATGATGTATGAAGTATCCATGAATTTACATATAAAAGGGGATGTATTTACATCATATAAAATTACTTAGGTGAAAAAAATAAAATATTCCTCAATGAAGGGAAATTGATATGAAGTCCCTAACCTCATGCATTTTTTTTGATAAACATGATTTAACATCTTATATAGTAGTTTCAATCATATTATTAACTTATCACAGAACCATATTAATAATTATAATATCATATATGATCCATTTATAGGTTTGTGTGTGTGTGTTTTAATGGCATTAGTCCCTCAATTACCTTATATATATAATCCTTTTATAACATATTATCACCTCATTCATTAATAATTATTCATCACTTTAATTATTTTAGGTGTTAATTGCCTTGTTTTTCTCATTTTTTTTGTCATGAAAGCTCATGTTTACAACATAGTATATATTTCCATGATCTCTATATAAATAATCATTAATTAATAATCATATTTATAAATAAATTACACTTTTTTGACCAATAATTATTTTGTTTTTTGAAAATTGAAGTATGTTGCGATCCGGGAGATGGTAGGTCGTACGTATGCATGCGTAACATTTCTATTTTTCAACAATCATTTTGGAATGGAAGAAAGTAATATTTTATATTTACATATTGATAATAATATTATGAGTAACATACTATTTATTTTAACAAACATATATATATATATATATTATCATTGTGGTGTGTTGTTGAAAAGTGGGTCACATCACAACGTGAAGGTAGTGGACCACACATACACAAATGACATTATTATCTTTCAATGAGTGAAAAGGTAAGAACTAAAATTATATATTATCTTTTATGTATGATAAATATGTCATTAATATAATTATTTCTTCATTTATATTTCTTATATTCAACAAATGTATCCTCATTACCTTCTATGAAATGTATTATTGAAAAACCAATCACAATGCTTCATGAGAGGATAGTCTGTCGTACACATAAGTGACATTATTGTATCACCAATGGAATGGAAATAAGAAATTTATATAAGAAATAATGACTCAATAGGTATAATAATTTTATAAAAAATATATATAAACTTTAAATCCATAATTATACACAACCATAACAAGTGTTCATGGAAAATGTGTCGTATCATTTCGCGAGGTGGTAGTCATCCATACACACAAGCAATGGTATCATTTATCAATTTAGGGAAGAATATATTGATATAGAACATTTACATAACATAATAACATATAATTATATATTATATAATGATATTATTATTTAATAATAAATTAATAATATTTTAAAGATGTGTAAGAAGAAATGAGACAAACATGAACAGTTATGAATTTTACCTCCTTTGGGATCACCTCTTTAGCATTATAAGAAAATATTTCATATAATTTATTTTTTAAAAAAATTATAATATTAGGTTATGGTTGTTCAGAAGTTTTTTGGGTTGATATTGTTAGAGGAAAATGTGATTAAAGGAGTGAATAAGGGAAGAGAGGTGGTGGATATTTATAAGTGAGGTGAGTTGTACAGTAGTATTATTTCAAAAGAAAGAGTTGTACCCATGTTTCTCACATTCCAAAGGTGTCCAAAATGACGTATAATTGAAACCTGTACAATATATGGTTGAACAAATTCAATAGAATTGTATTTATTCAAGGTTTTAGGTTATTTTAACTGTTATCTTTTCAGTTTTACTCACAGTATACACATCTTTACCATAATCATGATAATTAAGTTTTACTATTTTAACTATTCATTGAGGTAAAAAATTAATCCGAACATATTATAAAATATAAATATTGATTATTCAAAATATTTAATACATTTTAAAAAATTAAATTAAAATAAATGGAAAATTCTAATTAAAAAACCGTCTACACGTTGATAAAATAGTGTTTGAAGAAGAAAAGTATCGTATGTATAAAATATTTTAATATAAAAATTCAATATGAAGTTAAATAAAAATATGTAAATTAGTTGAATTTTAATATTATTTAAATAAATTTACATTGGAACCAATTTAAAATATAAATTAACTTTGAAAATTATTTAAATGAAAATTCAGTTTTCAATGAAAATCATTATTTTTCATTATTCATCAAAAAATGACACTTTTTATAGATATTCCAAAAAACCACCCAAACCTAATTTTTAATTTAATATTTCAAAAATGATGTAAATATTTTGGGTTACATTTTCTAAAACAGTTAAAATGTAATTTTAAATTATGTGCACAATGTTGAACTAAACCATCTTTTTGAAAAAAATACAGTTTTCAAAAAACATTTTTTTTCATATAAATGATTCTACTTTTATTTTTATTCAATATATAAAAATATATAATCTACTTAGTACTATTTATAATTTTTAATTTAATAGAATGTTTATAATAGTATACTATATTTTGGTTCTTTTAGAATCAAGTTTTTTTGTTTCAAAAGCTATTAAACAGATTAAATTTAATGAAATATAATTTTTGGGTAGTTTAACTTTAGTTTTCTATGTCTTATATGATATAAAATACAATTTTATTATTTCGTAATTTTTGGTTTTCATATTCTTCCTACCTTAAATAAAATTTATCCTCACAATTTGATCTCATGCTCCAAAATCAAGGGATTTCTATTTGAAAAGTCCTTTTTTGAAACCCCACATTGAAAAAAAAAGATTCAATAAAACATCCTCTTAATTAGAGAGAAAGAAAAGTACAGTTTTCATAAATAATAACACATAACTAGGTTTTTATGTATGATAACATTAGTGGAATGTGAGGATATGCACATGGAATAAGTGTATAAATAATTAATATGTATGATAGAGGTCATTGGTCACAAGATTATGAATGATCAATGGAAAATTAAGGACCTCAATACTATAAATATTTGATTATTTAAAATATAATTTGATTTAATAGATATGATGTAAATAGTAAAAAAAATTCGTTGAATATATATTTCATAAAGGTGAAGAATTATTTTTATATATAAGAATATAAGGATGTATAATTACGTGATAAGTTTCTATTTCATATACACAATTTTATCCTACATTTATACATCAACCAATTTTCAATTTTTCACTTACTCCATGAAATGAATTACAAAAAAGTAATTCTTTTTAGAAAACACTGAAATTAAAATTTAATGGATCATAAGATCAATAAAATAGTGACAATCCTTTCAATATGCCTCTAACTATTTTCCAGAACTAATATTGTTAGAAAAAGTTATCCAATATTATACATTAATCTATAAAACCCAATAGTAACACAATTGGTTCATCATAAAAATTTATTCTTCAAATCATTTACCATAAAACAATAACATATTAACAAAGACATAAAGTAATCCAGTGATAGGTTCTAAAACCTTATCGTCATTCAGTTGTGGGTTCAATCCCCATGGCATTTCCTGATGAAACATATTTTCCCTTTTCCAAAACTATATTAATATAATTCCAAAAAAATTCCCAAAATGTAATATCTCGTAATTACGTAAATATCAAATATTAGATAAAAACATAAGGTACCAATACAACTTAACTTATTCCCATAGTATTTTAGTTAATTCTTCCTTAAATAACATTTTCATTAAAATATATTATAAAATGATGTGTTGTATTGCAATGAACATTTTTTCAAATATATCCTTAACCATGTTATATTCTTACCGCACAAGATTTCAAAAGGGGTTTCTAATAATTTTAACTTAGAATCAAAATTATGCTCATAATACCATGATGGTATCCATAACTATAAAGTAAATTAAGAAACATATTCATCTAAAATTTAAGAGAATAATTAAATGTTTCATGATTCTTATAACTAAAATACCATCAGTAAGAATACATCGATAATATAATTTTCGGATCCCAATAAATAAATAAATTATTTTATTTCAATATTGTTCCTTTCTTGTTCTCGGAGTTAATCATTATAATAGGTAATTTAATTTGATAATGATCAGGTTCCTTACCTTTATAACAATGAAGAATAAATGGATCCCTAGGATGAAATTTTCTTTCCTTCTATTGTACAATAAATTTTTCCTTAAAAATTAATTTCTTTATAAACTTCTATTCCACACATAAATAATTTTACTCTTCCTTTGAGTTACATTCATGGGTATCACTTTCCACATTTCTCACATTATATAAACTAAGCATCCATTCCTCCATGGTCTCCACCACTCGATCTCTTTTAAAACCTTTTCAATATATAATTAGTTAATTCAAAGAGTTTATTGTGGTATATGTGGTTAATAATATTTTTGGATAACTCATTAGTAATAATTGTGATATCATTAAATTTTTTTATTATACCATTTTCTTTCTCAAAGTCACAACATTTTCTTTCATATTCAATGTTAACATGATTCCATTGGCTTCTTGACATTTACTGTGAGAAAAAATAATCATAGTGGTAAACCATATAATAATTTATAAAATCAAGGCATCTATTTTTAATCTTACACAAATTAGGTTTAACCTATCCATTAAATTTTCACCATCTATTCAAATCCCCCATAATTATTTGTACGTATATGAGAATTATCCTAAGATTGCCCGTCTGGAGTGCAAAACTAGGTGTGTAGTAAGGTATTTTTCCATCTTCTACTGATGATTATGTCAGTCCAAATGCTCCCTTTTCAAAGTTATTAATTCTAGGTACCGTAGTGATATCCCTTCCTCTACATGTAGTATACATAAAATTATGTATTATAAAAAAACCAAAATTATACCTTCCTTAAAAAACATTAATATTTTCTTCTATACATATCCAAAAAGACTATCATAGGTTTATGATCCATAATTTATGTTTTCCTAAATCTAGTTATCAATGTTTCTACTAAACATATTCTTATTCCAACTATAATGTCCCTGGACCCATTAACCTAGATTTTTTGTATTACATTATTAAATTTTTTATAAGATACAATGAATCCCATCATGAAAGACTGAATAGTTTAGTAGTCTTAGTAATCTAGACACATACATGATTATTATATTACATTTAAAAACAAAAATGACAACATAATATTTTTCTAAGAATATCTATATGATCTATAAAATGTCCTTTAATAACATTTTTAGGTCACTTATTTTATTCATGGGAATTTAAATGAAATAAGGGCCAGTTTAGATGATCAATAATAGTTATATACAATGTAAACTATCATGAATAAATAAGCATAGTCAACATGGAATGGTAAGTAACTAAACAAGCATACCATTTAAACAATTTGACTCAAATAATAAATATGTAAATTTTAAAAACTTAAAAAACATTCCATTTAATCAGTAACATTAATATCATAATTAGATAAGGATAAATCAACATAAAAAGGTAAATGTCTGAAAACACATGGAATTTAGTCAATAAATTGAGAAAGAAATGAATCCAAATATAATATCATTAATAAAATATCATATATAATAGTAATTGAATAATTAGTGAATAAAATAATTAATTATTCGACATCAACTTCTTCAGAACATGATACCTCTACCATCAAGTTCTTTGACAAGATGGTCTAAAACTCTTGGTAGAAACCCCTTTAATCCTACTTACTAATTCATATCATGATACAAATGATGCATCAATGGCACATGTTATTTTGGTCCCCACCTATCACTTCAAGTCAAAATAATTCCTCACATATCTAATAATATATTTAATTCATGAAAAATATCCCTTATAAGAAATTTAACATTTAGTAATGAGTGAAATTTTATCAATATTTCCCCATTTAATCAAATATTGTTCTAAGAAAACGAAATTTGTAATAATGGTACATAGTTTTCTAATAGGAATCACATTACTCATCATATCTTGGTGGAGACAGCATCCCACAAACCCCATATATTTTGGGAAATGGCTCAAAATATTCATGTATAGTCCAAACATGAGGTTAGTTAAGTTAGGGACATCATAAATCATGACCTCGATGTTGTGGGATCTAAAAATGATATGGAAAAAATCATAAGGTATTACCATGATCCGTGTTCGAAACATGGCTTTCATTATGATATCATCTAATTGTATGATGATAAAAAAAATTCTACTATGTAAGAATATTTCTTTTATAGATATTCCATGTTTGGGTTATATTTTATAGAGCTACATTTGTCTGTATTATGTATAGTCAAAATAAAGTTATCCTTCAGAATTAGATTCACATACCCCTGATATCCAAAAACATTAAGGGGATTTTAGTTTCCCAAGAACATATTTATGATTAATGAAAGTAATATTTCAAAATGTGATATTGGAATTTAGAAAGATGTTTTCCATAACTTTGTGAAAATTACCAAAATAGACCAAGCTGACGTATTAGATAAAATTATTGTTGTTCTGTTCATTTATGGGCCTGAAATAATTTATTTAGGAATCACTACATTTCTTATTATGATGATAATCAAACAAAATTTTGTTCTAAGATAAGGGTGTGATAGGAGTTCGATATCATTCAAGGTTTTCCTCTTAGGCAAGGGAAAAAATAAAACATATATTTATATAATATGATAGGGATCTAAACAATTAATATTACTGTATTATAATGTGGATTACTGTTTTTCCATTAATAAACTTTCATATTGGACCAAAATATAGAGATGTATTTGTTTTATGAGATTAAAAATAGGAATCTAACATGAATGAATGACATATAGTTCAAATGATGGAAAATAAAATTGCATCCTATTTAAAAATTTACATTTGGTACTATTATAAAAGGTATAGGTGTCATTACTTATTTAATTGTTATGGGAATCCAACCACACATGGTTCTAGTAAAATAATGTTCCCCATATTGATCATGTTCCTATATGGGGAGAGGGACATTCTTTTATACTGGTTTTGAATAAAATAAAAACCCATGATCGACATTCATGTGTAGATCTAGCTCATTCATTGTAGAGTGGGGGAATTATTTATTTCAAGGTAGGGTCTAAGATGAAGATACCAAACATTACTATGTATCATTTCAGAGCTTTAACGAACCCAAATGTTGTTATAAGATAGAGGTGTGGTGGGAGACTGACTCCAATGAAGGTGGTCCCCTCAAGCGAGTGAAACAATTTTCTATTTTAATGTCATCTAAATTTGACATCATCAATGATTTTTAAATTTTTATGGTTAATATTTTTGTTAACCAATGTTAATATAAGGCTCAAGGTATCATAAAATACAACAATATTCATAATAAGATACACATAGTTTATGGTTTTGGTTCATAGAATCAATGGTGACCCACCATGAGTAGAGGACCTACAATGTTTCCTAATCCAACATGATCTATTCTTGGTGTGATGAAAAATGAATGGTGAGGGATTCCCTTTTCATATGGGTTTAATTAAATAATAGTCAGTGAATTAATATAACAACACCATAAATTGATATCCTCTAAGGAAAGGTAAATTTATCACATGGTTTTGTAGCATATGAAAGGGGGCATAAAACAAGTAGTTCAATGTCTTATAGTGACGACGATCAATTTTCCTTTTAATGTCTCGACTTTAGGATAATATTTTATTCCATTTAAGGTCATATAGTAAGGACCTATATGAAATTTAAATTCATGCATAGGGGACTATTTTTCATTGATCATGTGAAATGTTTCTTAAGAATCTTGGCATTTGTGGGGGTCATGATATACTCAACTTCTATAGTAATCAATGGATATGCACCATTGGAATAGAACATATGCATAAAAGAGTCCATCCCCACATTGGTGTATGAAATAGAGGATTCTTATATGGTATATTTATCATCCTAATATCCCAAAATAGTTATCTTTTGAAGAATTAAATAATGTGAGCTTTGTTATTAAAGGCTCTTTCTATTCAGATTTGGGGAACCATGAAATAATGCAGGGTATGTTGTTTATTCACTTCGATAATTTCCTATTCATTTAATCACCTCTAGGAATTCTCATCCATGGATATCTAATATAAAATGGAAATGATAAAATGATGAAATTTATCCTCAATGTGAAAAACTACTTATATTCCATGTACCGGTGAATACAGTGTTTCTTATGTGGGAGTATGGATTGTTGTATGATAAGACCACAAGATTAGTAAAGTCTTTTCTGGAGAAGAATTATTTTCCATACACACTATTATCTAGATATAATTTATTTAGTGTTATTAAAATCCTATTTCCATCAATTACTTACTGCGTGATATAAGGATAAATGGTCGGATTCAATGTTATATTCCTGATACAACCTTTTCTATTTGGATGAAAAGAAGTTGGTTCCATTGTTGGTCAGCAATTTGTGAGGGGCACTACATCTAGTAATGTTGTTGGACTAAAAGCAATTAATGATACTCATTATCCTTCCATTTCTGAGACATGTCACCTCATCCCATTTCAAAAATAAGACAGTAGTAGAGAGGATATACATAAAAAATTTGGATATAGCAAGATAGTATGCCCCCAAAATAGCCATTCCCCATATTAAAAATATCCATTAGTATTTTACAGTCTTCAAAAATTACATGGTTTAATGAATGAAGATTTAATGTATTTGATTTTAATAACATATATTGGTGAATTGTTTGCAATCTTATGTTATGGAAGGCCATAAATACCCAATCCTCCAGATTTGGTGAGAAATATTAGTTCATAACTAATGTTCCCCACAAGTGCAAGCATGGACTTCATACATGATAAAAATAGTTTACTCTACATCAATAAATTTGAAGAGGAAACCATCAAATCCTCATTTATAGAGGATATTCTGATGATATGGGTAGTCATAAATGATGATTTTGGCTTCCTTCGATTATATTTTCTCTATATTGGATCTATCCAAAGGAAAATTACCATTTTTAAGGTAGTTGATTATGGGTTTCATACAACCATTAACCATATTATTGGATTTAAGGATGGAATTGACCTCATTGATCTCTTCCATTCGGATAAGAACAAATAGTGATACCATTTGGAAACGAAAAACTTTGATGAAAGTAGTATCCCTCTATTGACCTTTAAAATATATAGCTGAATTTTCTAGTTTATCTTACTAGGAATTCTATGATTGTGTTACCTGAGTTAATGTTGTCTCTGAGGGGAATTCTTCCACCACCCCTTAGGAATAGTGATACTAGGGGATTTACTATCCTCTTCAGGAGGAATTATCACTATTTAGGTATTTCATTACCAAATCATAATCACATTTAACCATTAACTGGCCTATTGGTATGTGTGGAACCAAATATAATCATGTAATGATGGATTGATATTATTTCTCATTGTTGGTTCAATATTCTAACAATAGAAATGAAAAAGGTAAGACTGCATTTGTGGGAGACATAAGAATGACTTCCATAAAATCTATATTGATCTGGTGGTCTTCAATCCTCTTTCATGTCACACTTCTAGAGGCACCATCAAAATACACATCCCTTTTCTTTGGAAGGAATTTTAAAAAAAATTATTCATTAGGTAGTTTAGTATTCACCATTTTTTTTCTGTAGATGTATTTTTTTCAAGGAAATATATTAGCGCCTAGCCTTTTATCATTATTTGAGGTATGAAATGAATGTGACATTGCTATAGTGTGGCAGTCCACCCTGAAAAATGTATAGTAAACATGGGATGGTTGAGGATGAATTTTATTGGGTCATTTTGAGAGATTAACTGGACCTCATTGTATTGTAGATAGTGCCTCAGGTTTTAACCATCAATGATTAATTCTAGATAGTTCTTCTAAATATCTAAATATCGAGTCTTGGTATTGAGAATGGTTTTTCTAAGTTAATATATGTTGTTATCATTCCTAGAGACATTATTTTTTGCGAGTAATTAACCCAGTGATCGCTCTAAATCTGTTACATGCAATATGAATGGAATTAATTCGACTAGACTCACTAGTACTAGTTTAATATAGAGATATTATTTAAGAATATAATACTCCTCCTAGTAGTTTTCTATACTTTAATAAGTGACCACCTTTTTTATAAACACAGGGAAGGTAAAAAAGTTTCCCATAATATTTTCTATAAATCATCGAATGTGTGAAAGTAATCTGTATATCCCTCTCAACTCATTGAGGTTTATAGGAGGTGAAATGTCAAGGATATCCTTTTTCTTCTCTAGATCAACTTCGATACCTTGATGGAATACCACAAGGCTAACAAACATTCCTAAGGTAACATAGAAATCACATTTTAAGGGGATCATTTTTAGGACATATTGTTATAGCTTATTGAAAGAGATTTCCAAGAAAACATGATGATATAAAAGATAACATGATTTCACCACTAGATCATTGATATATCATAAAATATAATTTCCCTATAAAGGATTAAATATTAAATTTATGAAATGATGGAATGTAGTGTGAAAATTATTTAGATCAAAGGGAAACACCCAATACTAGTATACTCTTTGGGGTGCCCTGAATATAGTGAATAATTAATATTAAAGGGACATTAAGATTTTTTGGTGCCTTTAATAGTTGTACAAGAATGATATGGATTGGTAACAATATATTAAATTGATCTTAATTTCTTTAATTGGAATCATGATTTCATCTTCTGTAATGTGTCAGTTGAGATCGCTAAAATCAACGCTAACTATATTATTCACATTCTTCTAATTTCATAGAACTATATTGTCAATCAACATTAGGTACTATAATTCTAAAATAAATTTGGATCTGATGATTTAATCAAATTCATATTCCACTTTGGAAGTTTGATTTCGACGTGTACTTTTGGATCCTTGTGTGTAACCAAGATGATATTATGGAAGACCCTAGGGGTGGGTGGCCACATTGGAATCTAGGCATATATTTTTTTATAATTAAAATACAAAACATATCAATGATTCTTTATGATAGTTGTATAATTTCTTTATTCATCACATGACATGGTCATTCAGATCAGGTTACATTATGGATCTACCATTTCCCTATTATTTACATATCAAAGTTCATGACAAAGGTAGAGACACATTTCTAAAATGTTGGAGGACTAACTTTGAGGTCATTCATTTCTTCATCTTCTTCTTCCTATAACTCTTCCTATTCCTTTATTCCAACCATGTGGTGGGTCGTTGAAGATGGGTAATTTTTAGAGTTATCATAAAATATATATTATGAGATTTAGAGGTATATTTATTTCCATTCTCCAGTGGTGAAATGGCAATTCATTAAAATTTACTTTATGATTCTAGGGACTATTGATACTATGTGGATAATGTGATCGAATTTATACATGAATAATTACTGATAATGGGCGGATCAGAGACCCTTAAACTATTTCTAGGCTTGGATAACATGAATAAAATAATTAGTGTTTATGAGTACATGTCCAATTAAAGACTCACAATTTTTATCTCGATTATGGGTAGTGAATATTCATTTCCTAGCTCTTTGAATGGTTTGTCCTGATCATTTTAAGACTATTTTTGTAATAATCCAAGAAACATCATTAATCATGGGTTGTTTCCCTTATCGCTGATAAAATGGTAAATTAATTTACTGAGATTCACTAGAATAAATTAAAGATTTATCACGAGGTAACATCTTTATTTTCCCATTGATGGTGTATTTAAAAAAAATTATTTGATGAATTTATTTTTGCATGTTAGTGTGACCAAAAAATTACAAGAATTAAATTGATGGTCTTATCCTTTTGGATGACCCAGAATTCAAAATTGGATATTAGGGCCCCAAACTATATTGTGATATTTATCCAGCTAAGGGGATTTCTCCATCTCTTGTCATGCACATGGAGTTCCAAAGGGAATGGGTAAAAGTCAGCTTCACTATATCCCAAATTAAGATTAATTTGGACTAGAATTATATTTACATACAAAACATTATTGATGATATCTTATTGGATTACAATATCATTTAGTCATTCTGATACATAAAACAGTCTAATGTGTCCTTCTGTGATAGCATAAATATCCTTCTCGATGAAATATATAACTACTTGAAATTCTCCAGTGTCAGTCTCTGCATGATATACCTCAATAGTTGTGACTTCAATTCAAAATAATGAGGGATCAGTAGGGCCTATACTAGTACTTCCTTGATATCCATTGATAAATTAATATCATTGCAAATTAAGAGTTTTGTTGGAACTATAGACAATTATTTTTATTTCTTTTATTTATGAACCAAATTCCTTCACTTCCCCATGGGGGTATATTATATAGTAGGTTCATTTGGGTCCTCATTATTCAAGGTAGATGGATTTAATGGTTTAATATATGCTGAGGAAACATTAACAATTATTGGATTAGGTGGACATGGATTACCAACCTTTTGGGATAATAAGTCTGATGCACCCCTTACATTTGATCATCCAAAATAATCAGCCATAGATTACTCAAAGCGAATGCTGGTTCATTTTTATTATATTTTGTCACTAATTTATGGGAACTTCCATTAGTATTAGTGGCATAAATAAACCTAGAAATGAGATATCTATAAGATTTTATCTGGTCTTGACAGGGTCTTCCCCTACCTCCGCTCCTGCGGCTTATACCTATGGTTCCATGATATGGAATAGAGATCTGGGGTCATAATTTTTCTCATCATTAGAGAAGGTATCCATTAATATAAAGGAATAAGTGAAACAAAAGATTTATTTTCTATAGTGATCATTCTTCCAAGGAGAACAACTCTCAGGGTATCATTTGGTGAGATAGTGCTCATCCACTTCCGATCAAGGCATGGAATTTGAGATATTCAAGGGAGTATTTGGAAAATACATAATCTAGAACTCTTTTAAATTTTTTTTCTTACATTATTAAGTTGTTTCTAAGAAGACCATCCCTTGTAAAATTGTGATTATAATGTAATTGGCCACATCCTGAAAGAAGAAACTAAAGATTATGTTAGTTGTTTTAACATTACCATGTAGATAGTATGTTTTAGATTTATTGTCTTTATCACTTTCAATCATTGAACTTCGGGGAACTCTTATGAGTAACATCTTTTCATTCACATTATTCCTCCAAAGTGGTCATAAAAACCTATTCCAATTGTTTTGGGGGTCTAACCCAACATTACATTCCCATAATAAACTATATTTTATAGGATATCATTAATAGTAAAGAAGTATTCAATAGTATACCATAATGTTTGATGAAATGGGTAATAATTCAGGTGTCCATTAAGATTGACTTAATGAATCCTCTTTGGTTCTGGTAGTTTTTGGAAGTTATTTTCCATATTTTTTAAAAATTAATTGGGAACCTCCTTATCTCATAACGAATAAAAATTATTCTTTATATATTAAAATTGTGATAATGTCAACATACTTCTCTCATTTTTGTGGGGATATTTATATTGAATTTTTTATTCAATCATATGGGTAAAATGGTATGTCATTGGATTTTGATCTAGGGATGGTGTTGGGGATTTTATATAGGCGTCGGTGGAATTTTCTGCTTTACCCACTCTCTTTCATGATCTATTTGCATTGGTTGAGTATTTTCTTTGGTTCATCAAAATGGAGTCTTCTAATATTTTAGGATCTAAAATAGGGTCATTAAACCCACCTTTATATTTCATAAGAATGGGTAGTGTTAGAAACTCATCAATGAGGTTCCCTATATAGAAACATGGTAGGTATTCTTTCATAAGTTTCAATTTCATGGAGTAATTTTGACCCGTCAACCAAGCAATGAAATTTGATACTCTCTCATTCAATCACTTTTTCATATTTGAGAGTTCAAGGATTTTTTTTTCTATAGGATATAGCATAATTGATAGATAAATTATCAATGAGATCCTCCTATCCTTTGAGCGACTTTTTTAGTGGACTTGTATACCAATAAAATTTTAGTCTTTTCAATGACTATATAGAGAATCTAATAATAGATAATTCTTATTTTTTAAGAGTTTCGAAAAGGAGACCACACAAATACAAAAAATGTGTATTATGTTATTCTGGATCCCTTGATCTTTTTAAAATTTTATGAATGGTATTCTTAAATATGGGAGGGGAGAGTTGTGTCTACCCATTTGGGGTATGTATTCCTCAAAAAAAATATTATTTCACACCATCCTCTAATAGAATCTAGTATGGCTTATCATGATTAAAGAATGTCAACAATATCTTGGGGAATAGTTAGCTCAGTAGGAGATTCATCAGTGGGGACAATGGGATAGACCAGTTGTGGTTGAACTTCATGTACTTGGTGTTCATAACTGGAATGGGTTATCCCATGAGGGTTTGTCTTAAATTATTTTAGTTATTTCCATAATGGGGGAAACTCTGGATATCCTACTTACATTGAATCTAATAAGCTAGTTATTAGGATTACAATTTCAATAGATGTTATGGCTCTACTATCATTAGAAAGACGATCCAATATTGTTGAGGGACATCAGTTAGTAGAGTGATATGAGAATCTAGGGATATTATATATATGTATTTCATTGTTTAGTTTCTTCAAATACTTTATTTCTATATCATCTTGAAAAAATATATCCCCTAATATATGTGGTCTAGTTCTTTCAGGTATAAAATGGGATACAGTCATTCCTTAAAATTTTCATTCGTTGGAGCACATTGGGAGAGTCATAGTTGATCATTTTTCAGAAACCCAAAATTCATGGAGAGCTGCTATTTTTTGGATTTCACACATTATTCAATGACTTTAGGGTGGGTAATTTTCTGAACATAAGCATCCTATTCTTATTCCTCTATATTGGATTCATTTTCTAAATATTTTTAATGGCTGGTTCTAAAGATGTTTATTGACACATTGCGTATCATTGAAATATCATTAGAACTGGAATGAATGGAGGTACTATTTCTTTACGATATATGATGGAATTTCCATGACCCAATGGATTGGCTATACACATGATTAGTTTACCTTATTTGAAACCACTATAGGGCCTTATCGTTTCCCTCAAAGATTCATTCAGATTCACATTCCAAAGAGTGATCTGAAGGGAATCTCCTAACAGTTTTTCTAGAAAAGTTCCCAATAAGGATGTCTCTTCAAGAAATGGGATAAACTAGGAGGATTCACATTGTGACACAACTCCTAAATGTGACAAAAATTCTTCTATTGGGTAAGAGGTTGAGGTAAAAATTCCACCATTCCTACGGTATGGGGTTGTTCTATTTCCAATTTAGTAGTGTTTTAGTCCAGATTTATCAATCTCAAAGGTGATGGGTGTGTTAAAAATTCATCATCCCTATAGGTTGGGGTTGTCATTGTATTTTCATAGTGGTATTATTAGTTACAATAGTAGTCATTTATCTCTTGATGTTGTTAATCTTTATTCAAACTAGAGATAAGAGAAATGTATGATTTTTACCCTATCCATTCTCCTTTAATGGTATTAGTTCCATTCAATTTTTGGTTTCCCTAAAGCAAGAGGCTTTCCCAATAATTTTATATATATGATGAAAGAGTCTTTGGGTGGGTCTCTCTCATTGATCATGGCACTTCTAATATTTCATCATGGATAATTCTTGTTGATAATACTATATTTCAGGAGCATAACTCAATTCTGATATTCATATTTGTATAATGAAATTACTTTATTTAACTTTGGGTGGGATTTTATAATTGGGGATCAAGGTGAAATGAAATGATATTTTTGTTCCCCATCCCATTATATGAATATTTTATGGGTAATCAGTTATAAACTGGTATATCTTGCACAAATATATATGGAACATGTATTGAAGACCCTCTCGTTGTGTTCCTAATTTCAGGTGTCATATAGTTAAATGGACATTCATGTCTATTTCATGATTATTTTATTCTATTTCCTTGACATGATTTTCAAATCCATCAAAAGGAAATGATTTGACTATCATTTTATAAAGATTCTATGGAGATTCAGGTTAATGTAATGCATAATTTCTTCGGGTAAAATCTATTTATTTCTATATTGATGGGTATCTCACAAACAAAACATGACTGGTATTTTATAATTATCCAACATTTTCATTATAAACAACACATTTTCTTCATCTTCTATAAAATATTCCCTCAATTTTCTAAATAAATTAGACATTTCATATCTGATTTATTATAAATATTTGAATTATGGGAATATCCTCATCTATACTGGAAGGAAAAAAATCCAAGGAGTATTACTGTTTCCACAATTTTATTCTATTTTATAAATCATGTCACTTATCAGTGACAGGGGACCAAAAATACTAGTCTTATCTTCCCAACTATTTCATGATATGTGGCATATATCATAATTGATTTGTAAAAGGATGAAATACATGTAGAAATTTAATATCACTGTAGAGAGAACCTTTATAATGAATTTCATCTAAATGATGACTTATGTTATGTCTTCACATCTTACTACATGGAGAAATTAAATAATTTATACCATTGAGAATACATCTTGGGTGGATAAAGTCTAGTGGAGGACCTTCTTGTTGTTTGATCTTCCAATTATGGGGAATTATTTTATATTTTTCATCGAGTTATATGTTCTCATGATTGATTATTTCATGACCACGAAGTATTCCTTCATGATAAATATTCTATGGAGAACCTCTAACATTACTAGTATCAATGTTGTGTAGTGGATTTTAAAAAAAAGATTGTTTCTTTCATAATTTTTTAATTAATAAACCGGATCATTGGTAACCATTAATTGATGTTTTAGGGCCTCAAGAAAACCATCCTTGAGTATAAAAGGATTATGTGTATGATCGTGAATTTCAAATCACCTTTGGTATGGTTTCTTTTTGTGTGGTCTTTTATTGGTAGATGGAGTTGCATATTATGAAAAATGACATTCATATATAGGATATTTATAGATACCTTACCTGAAATATAAAAGGCCATAAATATTTTTATTATTTTGATATTATACATTTTTATAGGATGAGGGGGAACCTTACATGAATTGTAGGTCTAGTTGGAAAATTAAACCAAAAAATGACCCTGAAGGCTACGAGATTAAATTCACAAGAGTAGATCCATGAAAAAAATTTAAAATTTGATCAAACACACAAACATGCAAGGAAGAACAATAAGAATTTCCCTGTGCATAAATGAACATTTCATAGATCTAATTGAAGATGCCATAACATCTTGAACATCCCATTCTAGAGCATGGTAAATATGATTTTTTTATCCCTTCCCAATATGGACCTACACAAGAGAAAGGTATCATATTTTCTAGGATGTTATGTTAAGGACACCCCCTACTCTGGACACTACAACCACTGAGCCAACCATTTTGGACCACCACCAGAGATACTGCCACTACTTATTGTGTTTTTGATGACCAACAATCCATGGAGAAGCCACCACAAAATGCCGCCACATGACCACTCAACCGACATCGCCACTGAAGATCTCCACTAGGACGACTACTAGTGATCTTTCCATAGAAAACAATGTTGGTGCTGATGAGTTCTTGGTAAACCCTCCATCATCTTCTTAAGGATCCTTTTGGGATTTACTCCACCTCCTCCTCCTAACGAAGTAATGCCACTAAGTATCGCCACCAAATACCACCGAAGGGATGGCCTTCCTTAATTTCTAGAGAATTAGTACCAAATACACACTGATATCTCAAATCAAACCCACTAGGATACACTTACAAAAAATACATTGGAGGAGAAACCTAAATGAGAAATAGATCTCTTAGGTAATGCCAAGATCCCCCCTCCAGGCATCTAAAAGACACTTTCATGAGTAAATATTTTGTTATTTATAGAATTTCTAGACAAGTTTATGGGGTTTTATAGAGTTATATTCCTAACCAAGAGTGTACACTAGAATGGAATGATGATATCTATTTGGAATGGGGTGAATTTACTGGTCCTAATTTCCACTTATCTGATGGTTTTTCTGACATCCCACCTAGAAGGGTGTAGGGGTATATGCCCACTCCAGAGTAATCTATGTATCATACTAATGAGTCATTCAAATTTTGGATATGGGGTTGTGTTCCCAACCCCTAACCACTTCCTCTATAGTCATAATATCTTGTAATGTTTTTAGAATGTTTAATGGTATAAAGTTATGTCATTCAATAATTTCCATGATATTCTAGGACACCTCTATGGTTAGAATTGTAATATATTCCCATTTTGTGGTTTTAGTATGGATGTTTTCATTCTTTTATCCACTATTTCCTATCAGGATATTCAAAAAATCATCATATGTGGTGGTAATGATATGGATCATCCCCTATTTACTACATAGATTAGTCATTAGGTTTCCCTAGTTGTTTCGAAACTTTGTTGGAAGGCTTGATGTATCTGAGTAGTTACATGGGCTTCATCATCGGGTTTCATCATGTTTTATTTGAGGCATTTTCTAGAATAAAGGGGATACAGGACTGTTCTTGGTTGATTTATTTCGCTCCTCATTTTGATGTCCTTGTCACTCGAGTCTGAGTGATATGATCCAAATCCCATATAATGGAAACGTAATCATGTAGATTACTTGAGGCCATCCACTATTGGCATCTGCAACTATGGGTAGGATCCATTTAGCGTGACTCTTATGATTTTAATATGAGGCTATTTTCAACCTCTTGATCAACCTCTCTTAAGGAAGATATGAATCAGTTTTTTTGTTCTGGGGAATGACTCCCAAAAAAATTTGAGGTGGGGGTGTGTTCCATATAATTTCATTAGTTAAACAGTTGGTGGGGATTCATATATTATAGGGATTCATATATAGACTCTAAATTTGTGATGGTTCCATTGTGGTGGTACATGTAAAAAAATTTGTTTGATACCTTGTGTTGTGGATGATGGGTTGGTGATGTCATTCTCCAGCGAGATGAGGATATAGTTAATGTGATATCCAATGAATAATTATATTTAAGTTGGTTGAATGCCATTTGGATTAAATATAGATATTATTGATAGGTTTATAATTTAAACGAGTAATAAAATTCATCATCAAAATATCATAGATAAACAAACATGCATACAACTAAAAGGATTCATATCAGTTTCAAATTTTGTTATTATAATAAAAAAATATATATGGGCTCGATGCTGGATTATGGTTGGGGTGGGGTTTAATATGGCTGAACAATAAATTCATGTTTAGTTCTCAATTTGATTTTAAAAAATATTAATGGGATATATTATTGATTATTGGGGGGAGGTTTAATAGGGGTTCACAATCGATTGATTTCAGCTAGACCATTATTGTCTTCCCCCATTTTCTGGTCGGTTTCCAACAGGGTTTATTTATTATGTCTATAATCACCCAAAACATCCCATATAAATTGTGGGTTATAGAAATAAATTTAAAATGTAAGTGATCATTGGGGTTTTTTCTAACAATTATTATAAAGACACATAGGTCAATTAGAATAGTGGTCAGGATAATCGCACCGTTTTAGGGGGAATAATTCCCTACTCTAGGAATCTCTTATATATTTAATAAATATTTTTGAATCCATTATAATACCTAATACATAATCAATATACCTTATAATATCAATAATTTATCAACATGTGTTAACAAGAAACCAGAAGTATGTATCGTAGGCTCTCCATAGATAGGACCATCTTTATGTATCAAATTTTCTCCATCTTGGTTACATTTATTATTTCATGATGTTTTTTTAAACAACACAATGGGGAGCTTTGGAATTTAGAATCATAATGGCATATGTGTTGATTTTATTTCGAGATCATTCCCATTATGGAATTCCTACATATTCACGTGAGAGGAATCATAACCCATGTAGTCTAATTCTACTTAATAGGGCATGTCATACCTTTTTTAGTCATTTTAAAAGTACCAAACCCTATAGATTAACTTCATTCAATGGGGATGTCTAAATTAAATCTTCCTAGTAAAATATATTGTGGTACATACACCTGATTGTACCTTTATGGTTGATCTAGAATGGTGTATAGCCATGTTTTGATAGATACCATCAAGAATATTATCCTATGAGATAGTGCGACCTTGAAGGAATATGGTCCCCTATAATGAATATAACCTAGTGGAAACATGGGTGGATTGATGGATTTTGGTTTAAACCTCATAGATGATTCCAATGTATCCCATCGAGATGATAATAAAATACCAAGCGGTTTAAAATGTTGGGGATTACCCTTAAGAGGGAGGCCTATTTGGGATATTTGATTGTTCTAGTGATATAATGAACACTAACCTCTAAATCCACATGATACATACTCAGTGTAAGAAATAAGAGAATGTGAAAAAAAAATTCACTTCTTATAATAAATGTTTTTCTACTGGTTGATGAGGGAAAGGGTATTGAAGGCATGATATTCCCTCTAATAAAGGTTAGGGACCTAGTCCATGTGGGATTCTGAGTTCCCAGTTTCAGGGTGGATGATAAAAGGATACAACACTAGCCATCATCAAAGGAAAATAAATGTAGTCCCCCCAACTATATAAAATGGGAAGCTCCCTAGAACTACCACCAAATTCAGGGTCCTCATTGACAATGGAATGAATAATTTTAAGAAATCCAAGTACCCAACCTATTAGGTAGGTTAAATGTGAGACGTCCTTTACCGGGGGAATGTAAAATCAAAGGGGTGACACATTGGAGCATGCAATTCCTTGATGGTGAATATCTGGGGGCCATTAGTGTAGGTCTCAATTTAGTATCCTTTAGGAAAGAGACTTGGATTAAGTTATTTTCTGTTATTAGTTGTAAGAGAGAGAGGGAACATAGGGGGTTTCCCCTCACTGATACCAAGGTTAAAAATATTGGACGTCACTCCGGTTATACCAAGTTAATCTATAAGGTACTTCACTTATGTAAAAACTGGGCTAATTGAGATGTATTTCTCTTAGTTCATACATGGTATAATGTCATCTAATATCTAATTTGGGGAGAAAACTAGCAATATAAAATATTTTACTTTTTCCAACAATGTAATATATGTTGCTAAAAGTCCATTTTCTATTGGAAAAACGTTTTACCAACACATATTCCATTGTCACTAAACTGTTGGTAAAAACTCTTTCGCTAAATGTTTTTGTGACAGATAAAATAGTTCTTTTACAATTATATTAATACCAATAGATAATATATAAGTTGGTTAAATGGTTTTGTAACAGATTCCTATGACAAATTTTTTTGTTGGTAATTATATTACCAACATATAAAGTCTATTTATAAATTATATTTGAATAAAAATTATAAATTTTTATTGAAATTACAATTTCATATTATATTTGTTAATTTATCATATATGATTCAATTATTTTAATTATTAAATAGAAGATAATTTACACGAATGTTCAAACTTGGAAAAAAATAATTATATTAATAATGAAATTTAATAAAAAATTAGTCCATAAAAAATGAAATATTCATCCCCCAATATGATCCAACACACCCCCCCCCCAAATTATCCACATTCATGCCGAGGACCCATCCATTCCCTAGGAACATTGACCTAACTCCAGCACCAACAAGAAACATAATGCCTTAAGACGAGCGTCCCAGCTCCAGCACCAGTGATAAACTTCATGTAGCTGTTATTCTACAATCTTCAACTCCAAGATCTCCACCAGACACAACAAAGGAGAATGCCAAAAACAACTCAACTCGAACAATTCGATTTTATGCCACACCCCTCAACTCCAATATCTACATCACAATTTACCAAAAAACATACTGAAAAATCATTTCAAAATATTTGTAGTAATTGAAACCAAAATATAAATAAATGAAAGTATAATAAATTATTTTCATGGTGAGAAAATTACATCATCAACTTATCAAACACCTTTTGCCGATGTTAATTGAGTTTTGGAGTTCTATATTGAAACTGGAATTGTTGGGTAAGTTGGATTTTTTATGAGTTTTGAGGAAATGGGTAGCTAATTTATTGTGAAAATAAGTTGCTTGTCAATTTGGAAGATGCATCATATTTAATCTCACTTCAGAAAAAAATTACAAATATAAGATGGAATCCAGAAATCATGAAATAGTTATGACCTTTTGTTCTTAACTTCATCAAAGCATAAAATACCAGCACAAGATCATAGTGGGGTCAGTATTTGAACAATATCTGAAAGTAAAAAAGAATGGAATAGATTGTGGAATTGATTATTTTTAGAAAATGTGATGCAACCCTTTCTTGGGAATTATGAATTAAAAAGGCGATGGAAATCTATACATCAGGACTGGAAATCTTAAAAGATCATTCCAGAAAACTAAAAACACAAAATTGTTTTGAACTAGAGAAGTTAAGTGTTGAACACATCCTAATATATGTTCACCACCCATGAGACTTCATTGTGACATCTCTTTCTCATGCATGAAAACTTTCAAGAAGATCAATGAATCCCCCAAACCTGCACCACAATGATGACTCTAACAACAAATCCTTTTTCAATGTACTACTGTCGAACATGTAGCATAAGATTTTCCTTACCCTGTGTGGTAATTTATGTCTTCTACCCAAATTGTTGTACTGAATAAAAATATGCAAGTGACACAAATAAAAATTAAAACAAGATAAAAAAGATAAAAATAATAAAAAAACTGAAAGTAACAAATCTAGAAATGTGTAACACATCAGTATCCCAAATCACCTTTAAATTTTCATATCATGCTATCCAATTTAGTGATGGTAGTTCTCATATGATCGGTTTTCACTATCATGGGGGCAGTAAAGACTTCAACATACCTTCATTCAAATATTTCTATCATGCATCGGCTGATGCTGTCGTGGCGGGGAATATGCATGCAATCCACCTACACAAACATGACATAACCACAATTTCTTGTAGTATTTCATGGAAATATACATGAAACCACACAACACGAACAAATACAAAGATACAAAAATAAGATAATGTAAAAGTAAAAATGTCTCTTGTATAAAATTAGAATGAAGAATGGTTCACCTCTATAATATCTTCCTTAACAATGGAAACAACTTACTACTTTAGTAGAACATTGAATGTGCTTTTATGATCTATAGGATCAAACCTATGAAATATAGAAAATTAAAATATTGGAACATGAATGATATTGAACTCAAAATAAAACCATTTATTACATAAGAAAAATTATCAAATCAAGACATGCATCCTTATTTTTTAAACTCACACAGTTTGTGGCCACCAAACCTTCTTTACATGATTAAATATTCTTACCCTGCAATAAAGAGAACCCTACAAAGATAGTTATACTAGAAGACTTGAAGACTCCAATTATCCACAATAATACCATGCTTCTCAATTTTAGCTAAAAAACACTCTGTAAAGCTATATCAAAGTGATCATATGTTGAAAATATTACCGAATTCCCATCATATATGCCCAAAATAAAATTTTCCATCAATATCTTGGATAATATATTGTCTTATGAGGACTAAAAATTCTAATAAATGATAGAGAAACATCACACCATGAAAACCCCACTCGATGAAAAACTATGGCATCATTCATAGGGTTTGAACACTGCTTCTCCAATTACGAACACACAAGTACCTGTCCTCTAGGACTATTCAACACGTGAATAATGGAATAAGGTGCACATTGATAATATCTAATAATCAAAGGTCATAGCTAACATGATTTTCACTAAAAGGGGTCTATAATCATTCAGGGATCTAATATCAATCATATTTAGCACTCGATGCTATGAAATCAGTTGGCATGGACCTTGGTCCATGTTTTCAATAGCATGAAATTATGTATATAAAAGTTGAAAAATATTTGGCCCCCAATTAGATGATTATAATGTTTTTAAAGGTGTAATGTTAGACAACCATTATGTTTTCATTGGAAAAATAAGAAAAGTGTTTTTAAACCCCTACATCATTCTCCATGAATGTCCTCTAGAGTACAATAATTTAAAGAACCAAACAAATGTATTGTTTGTGAGAGAAGATGATTAGGGAGTATGAAAAATGAAAAAGCACATTGGGAATCATTACATATGGATTCAAAATTTCAAACCTGATTCAGTTAGAACCGAGGGAGGGCTGAGTGATTTGGCATGCCATTACTTAAGAAAATATGGAGTCACTGCCGTCATATGATAGAGAAAATAATATGACATGGTAGTAAAGTCTTATGGAACTATTTTTATAAATAGACCTATTGAACATCAGGAATCCTATATGGGAACAAAAGTTGGGAATTTTTAGGTCAAGCGGATTAGTAACCAGATTTTATCTTTTATTGTGCAATGTTTGGAGCCAAAATCTTGCACCATTCTTCCAAGGGGTTCTAGAAAGGATATTTTAAATAAAGCATATAATAATTTTCATGTTTTTATTCCTTAGGAAGAAACATTTTTAAGAATCCAAGGCTGATACCGGGTGGTAGTGCTATTGGGATTACCACATCATCCACTTTGAAGTAGAAGAGCTCTTTTCTAGAAAGCATTGAGAAGCGACCTTAAGAAGCTGTTGTTATTTATTTTGAGGGATTACCCAGAACCCCATCACAACAAAATGGTGTTAATGTGATTAAGACTATGACTTCCTAGCAAGTAAAGCACACTAAAATTTGAAATGAATGGATTGGAAGGGATGAGAGTATAGGTGTCATTGCAGACATGAAAGAACACATGATATGAAATTATTATAACCTAAATGTGAAAAGGATATAGTATTCTTTCATGGAACAAGTTGTTAAAAACTAGATGGAAAATAACAATTAGAGGCTAAACGTGTATAATTCAGTGCTTACCAGGCGAGTGCGGTGAATAGGAGCCTTAATGGTTCCGATTCTAGGAAACCATTACACTAAGATAGAATCATCAAAGAAACACCATGAAGAACATAATATAGGACATCATGTATCATAATTTAATTCTTATCATCAAAATGATATCAAACTAACTCTAATTTTGCTTCTAAATTGCTTCAATGATCATCTCTGATGAACTGTCTATATAACCCCTGATTCATAAAAGCACACATGCAAATGAGATAAAAATCTCCAACAAAAAAATAACAAAAACTAATAAAAAAACCGATGAATATGGTATTCCCATCCTCTCAACTCATCATACATATATATAGAACAATATGTCATCTTCCCCATCACCCAGCACAACGTACCACAATTAACAAGCATGAGAAATCATAACAGAACCAAAAAAATGAATGAACATGAAACAAACCTCAACAACCCAAAAATAATCTAGAATGAAACAAATAGATAGAAACATAATAATCACAATCACTATTAGGATTTCCATTTTCTATGACAACTATAGGATATCCACCTTCTTTTACATAAATAGCATGCTGAACATAGGCTTTTCACCATGCAATGGCCTACCATAGAAGAAAAATCCATCCCAGAATCACTTCTATCTTAATTTTTCATTGTATTATTTTTGAATCAAAATCATTAAAACCAGATAAAATAAAAGACTGACCCTATAAAATAAGGCATTCTATCCAAAATTACAACTGAAACCCTTGGATTTCAATATAAAAAAAATCCAAACTAGGAAAAGAATGAACATGTAGACCATCATTCAATCTATCTGAATTATCTCATTCAATGGCCATTTGAGACAAAAAAACATAGCCTCTAAAAGACACCAGCTACATCACACCCCCCCACCAAATACATTGTGAAAAATAGAATAATATCAACCCAAAAGCAGAAACTAACCTGGCCCCCCGTCGCTTCTAGGGAGCATGAGCAGGAAGAATGATCTCGTGGTCGTTGGATTAGGATAGAAAAACCAACGCCACCCTAGGATGGGAGGAACTGTTTCATTCCCTTGTGTGATAGCCATATATGATATATATTGAAGCTGATTGAAGCCTAAATTGACATACCCCAAAGGGAAATAGAGAAAGGGAATATCAAATTCAGCTGAGAATCGATCTAAAATAATGATGAAGAAAACCTAAATTAAAAATACCAAAAGAAACTTTAACAACACCAAAATCACCACACGAGACCTACCCCACACAACATCCCATGGAAGAAGACGAATGCGTCACCGAAAGCGAGTGAAGAGAGAACCGAGAAAGATGTAGAAAGCCACAGGAGGGAGATCCAAACATGGGGAGAACGACAAAGAAACTGGGGTTGTGACTGCAGGTAGAGATCACCTATGTGAAGGTGGAAGATGGAAAAGAAGTTCGGAGAATGGTGGCACGGGGAAGGCCCAATGATTGGGGATATGTTTTTCATTTATTTATTTTTCATTTATTTATGGTTTTTATTTCATTTCACTCCATTAAATAATTTTTTTATTTTTTTCAAAAAATTCAATTCAGATAGAATTTAGTAAAATATAATTTTAATTATTTTATAAAAATCATATATATTTGAAGGAAATTCAATTTTTTCCAGATATTGTTTTTATTAACATAAAATTTTGACTTATAATCTTTTTTATGATTTTTTCAAGAATATAATTTTTAGCACTCAATTTAATAATAGTAACAACAATTTTTTTTTCATACATTTTTTGTTTGTACTATATAAATAATAGATACAACTTTATATGTTGGGAAACAATTATCGATAATAATGAATAATAATAACATATTTATTTGTTGGTAATAAAACTATCAGTATTAGTACGGTAAAGTAACAAATTAAATTGTTGTTAAAAATATTAATTGGTATTAAACATTAATTTTAATAGATATATATGTTGGTAAAAATAAATGTTAGTACTAAAATTAAATATTAAAAAAATTTAATATCTATTAGAATTTTTCATTTTTTCCTACACATATATTATATTTCAATAAATTTTTGTTGGTATTAGTCAATTTTTTGTAGTGTAGGAAACAACACTTGGGAGAAAAATTCCTCTTATCTCTAATGGTCTCTTTTGGTCTTCTTGGAATAGTGGTGATCAAGTATTGATCCACGAAATGGTATTTCACACTAGTATTTTTGGACTATTGGGAGGGTTTCTCATGTATGTCCTTAGTGTTTTAGACCTTTTAAGAACTATAATTCCTTGAATAATTTTAATTCAAAAATATTTTTAAATATTTTGAAAGCTACATGGCGGTTTAGAGGACTGGTCAAGGTACGTGAGTGAGAAGAAATTTGAGATTTATCTTTATCTTCTAGTTGTATCAAATGGAAACCCAAAGGTAATATTTATAGAAAAATCTGGACCCTATAAGATATGGGAATTAAGAAAATTTACATTGCATGGGTGGCTCAAAAATTTGGTTCCCACATGAAATAGTTTCATGACAGATCCACATATCATAACCCTATGTGGGAGGGAAGGTCATACATGTTCAATCTATATCCTAAACTTTTGTCGTAGGGTTGGCCACACAGGTGATGGCCATAAGTGCCACTTATATGCCTCCCATATTTTCTTTTCTTCCATATTTTTAAAAATCCTCTATTTTTAAGGTGATATATTTCTTCTAAAGGGAGTTCCAAATGTGTGATTTTATATTTTTATATATGTGTAAAGATAATATAAAATTCATTGTATAAAATATATCAATTTAATTTATCAGATAAAAATTATGCATCATTAATAAAATACTTATTTGATAATAACTCACTGACCACTATCATGGTTATTAACATTAATCTTTTTAATATTACTTGTATTGCTAAAAAATAAAATGAGGTTATTACATAATATGAATTGTTTTAAAAGAAATATGAAATAAATATTTTTATTTTTAATTTCTATAATTCTTGAAAATAAATTTTTTAATATAAGTGAATAAAAACATTTTTAGATGTAAATATTTAATATGTTTTGAAAAAACTTCACATGGTTTTCTATAAATTCAACATATTATTTTTAAATGATCAATTTTAGTTTAAAAATATATTTTTTTTACAAAAAAAAATTTACAAAAACATTTAAGTCGTTTTTGTGTTATGATAATGTCATAAAAGTGATGATATTAGTAAAATAAATATTTTCACTATTCACCTAAAAAATAATTACATTATTAAAATATGAATAATTAAATCTAATATAATTTTAACATTTTTAATTCCAAAATAAATTTAATTTAACAAAATAAAAATTATCCAATTTCAAAATATTGTATTTAAATGAAAATACAAAGAAAATATATTTTTTTGAAAATTAAAATTTGAAATGTTATTTATTATTAATAATAGTTTAAACTAATTTCAAATTATTTAAATAATTTTATTTAATCTCAATTATATTTTACCAAAATTTTCATAATAATATTCATCTCGTGTTTTAAAGATCAATTTATTTCAATGTAGCCTGTGAAAAAATTGATCGATATAATAATTATTTGGGGGGAAATATATTACGAAATATCATGGTGTTATAGATTGTTTAATAATATCATATCCCTATTTAAGAATAAAAAACCTATAAGTATCCTCACATAGATAAAAATTCCCTCATATAATAAAAATAAAATACACTTTAAAAATCAGTAGAACACATCCATTTTCCTTTTATAATATTAAAAAACTAAAACTAAAAAAATTTGAATATGATTTTATTTTTAAAATATTTAAAATATATATTGAAAGATTATAGAAAGAGGAAATAAATTGTTGTGTGGAAATCCAATCATGTCATGTAGGTTAACATTGCGAATTGTTTTAACTTATTCAAAATGTCAAAAGTGAGTCGTAAAAAGTTTCATTTTGAATTTTTTTAAAGGAAGCTAAAATTTCTGAAATTTTCATTTTTAAAGATTTTATTAATAGTAAAAAACCATCCATAAAAAAATTTATGAATAATTATCTAGAAGAAAAATATTCCCAACCAAAAGTAGAGAAATAATATTGGATTTTCTTTTGATCATCATTTCTATTATTTTATTACCAGATAGGGGATAAAAATAATAGTAATTGAAAAAAAACTAGAGATAACCATAAGAGAAGAAAAATTATGTGTTTTTGAGAGAAATAACATATAATTTCCCATAATGGATATTTAAACAAAAATATCGGGATAAAATGAGATTGTAACATAAACTCTTACGTCGAATACAAACGTTCTCCATAAGAATTCTAAAATTCATGTATAATAGATTTATATTTATTATATATCTATAAAATTAAAATATTGATAATTAAATTTAAAAATACCATTCCCTTATAATTTTAAATTACTGAGTTATCAATAATTCTTAATTAAAATCAATGTTTAGGTGTTAACTGTTCTGTCTCCTATGAAAGATTCAGTTTGATGTTTCCAGTATTTGAACCTTGGTTATGATTTCACCATATATATAATATTGATTATGTAAAAATTAAAATATTTATTAATTATATAGAATTTTAAAACCATCCATATAAGGAGGTGATAGAAAAATGAATTACATCACTTCCTAGATATGGCAGTCGGTACCTATGCATGAGTGAAGGTTTCATTTTCCAAAAAAGGGAAAGAAATAATGGTAAATAATAATATATCTTTTAGGAATCATTATAAATTTCACATATATATTTATTAAGTATTTTCTTATTAAAATCCTTGATAATTATAAATAAAACAATTGTCATCTCTTCATGGAGGTGGTAGTCCACACGTACACACGAGCAATGTTGTCATTTTCCAATTTTTTGGGAGGGTAAGAAGGAATGTATTATTTTATCATTATTTAATAATAATTAAGTTATAAATATCATATATATATATATACCCATTAAATACATATATATAATGATCCCTAATATGTGATGATGAAAAATAAAATACACCGCTTCATGGAGATGGTTGTATGTATATTGGCATAAGTAATGTTATTAGTTTACAATAGATATAAATGAGATTGAAAAATGGATCTATCATTATAATAAAAACATTTATGTATAGTAAATATACTTATTTAATTATTCTCGTTAGGGTATCTTCCATTATCTTACTCATCAATCCTTCTTAATATAGTTATTTGGATATATTAAGAGCACTAGGATGTTGGTATGAAATTTTATAATGGTTAATTTAGTGTCTAGTTGAAGTAATTACCTAATATTGATTATTTTTGTTAAAAATATAGAGACAAGTTTATAATAATCTATTATAAAAATGGAATATATTAATTCTACTATCCACACATAAAACTCATAATGGAATTTAGAGAAAAAAATTAATCCTCAGAATGATTTTATTCTCATTCCATTCATAGTGAAAACCATTATATTAATTTTAATATATTTGAATGATTATATTATATAAAATTTTATTAAAACTATTCATTTATAGCAATTTATTAAATTAATTATGATAAAATATATTGAGCATAATAAAAATAGTTTTCAGATAAAGTATCTATATTTACCTTCAAATTGTTTTAACATTATTTCAAAAAAAATTAACATTCAATGTATAAATTATTATTCCTTTATTTATATAAATTATAAATATATTTCATCATTTTTCAATAGTGATGAATATATTTTATAAAAATACATAATATGATGAAAATAAAATTCTTGAAAAATTAGGTTTCATTTTATTCTTATCACAAAAAAATTGAGTATATAGTTCATAATCATTAATCAATACTTTTTTTATGGAACAAATTTATACATATTTTTTATAATTTAGTTGTTATTATCAATACCCTATAATCCATTAGTTATGTGTCAAAAGTCACATTTATTAACAATATTTTAATAGTATATCATGGTTTATCTCAGCATGGTGTTGTATGTAAATAAATTTATCAAACATTTTACATTGAATTGGAATATATATTATAAAATATTGTAGTGTTACATTATACCCCACTTATAAAAAAATCTTCCTATAAATTTGGATACTATGGAATAGAAAAATGTGTATACGTATACCTCATCACATCCTTTGGATCCCACATAGATTCCTCAAACTTATGATTTTTCATAGATTTTTGACTCAATGAGTGGTATTATTTTATAACACATTATCACTTAGATAAATAATATCCCTTAGTTTATCCTCATTATTTCGCTGGTGGTATAACCTATGAGTTCAGTGCCTTTGAAGGATCATGTATGTACTTCCTTAAAAAAGAATCCTGGAACACATTGTGAACTTATGAGAGATTCAGTGGAAGCGCCAAGCGATATACATCCATCCCAATACAATCATGAATATAAAATAGACCAATATATCCAAGGTTTGTATTTTCCTTCTATCAAAATATCAAGACATTATTTAAGGATATATTTTAAAGAATACCTTACCACTAACTTCAACTTCTAAATCTCATCAATGATTATTAGCATAAATTTTCAATATAATTTGATATACCATTATATTCTGATGAATATATCTTCATTTCCATTTCTTCTTCTAGATCATGTACCAATATATTTCAATCCCTAACTTCATCTCAACATATTAGAGTCCTTCACTTATTTCCATAGAGTAACTTATAAGGACCTATTTGAATACTCAAGTGAAAGATATTTTTGTCAAAAATTATACTAGATGAGGGTGTTAATACCAAAAAACATTTAAATTCATAGATAATGTAACACCCCAAGCTTCCATGATACGCTTCTCTTTCAATAATGCAATAGCTTGCATTGTACGTAAGTTCGAGATTCTAACACACCGCGACCAATCAAAATAGCTTTTATGAATAGTAATACCCACTTTTTTAAATAATGTAAATTTTTTATTTCAAAATGGACTTCATTTTTGTATTCTTAATATCGAAATTATCCTAATTTTATTTTTTTTTAATTTTCTGAGAACTTCTAATTTTCGATGAATAGTGAAAAATACTTAAAAACAACTTTTTTAATAAAAATAATTTATTGTGATAAATTATACTATTGAGTGGTTTTAAATTATAATTAGAATATATTTTTACCAATTTATCCAATGGTGGTCATTAAAATTAATTTCACTTTAAAATTGGACATAAACAATTGTCAATCTTTTGATTGATATTGTTTCTAAAAAATAGGCTATTTATTTTGACAAAGGGAATTAATTATAAAATTAATTAATGAAACTTATATGTTTGGAATTTTTTAAAATAGAAACCTTTTTTTAATTCAGAATATCAATTATATCTTAGGTTGAATTTTTGGTATTTTTCTGAAAAACTTCAATTTTTTATGAATAGTGAAACCACTAAGTAGTAGTTTAAAAACAAATTTTTTCATGTAAATGAAAAATTACTACTTCTATGATTTCATTTTTTAAAATCCAACATGCATGGTTTTCATTAAGAAGTAAAATTTGGTTCAATGGGATTAAAGTAATTTTTTGGTGAATAGTAACTTTTAAGTTTTATTAATCGCGATTAAAGGTAATTAGTGAAATTTAAGGTAAAAATGATATTATAAAAATATTAAAATACCTTTACAATTGTCTTACCCTTATTGGATGAGTATTGGACGACCAATAAAATCCATGGGTCAACCTAGGGACCCCATGAAGCCACTTGGGTAAGAAAATCACATTAATAACTTTTTATTTAAAGTAAAAATAAAATTGTCACAAACATGTGTAGTTTTACTAAGACAATTACTACATGGGGTTATATAAGTTAACTTTTCGAATATAAATATTCATTGGAAAGATAAAAATATTTCTTACATCATGATATTTTTTATATAATTTTTATACATTAAATAAATTGAATATTTTATGACACCATGATGATGCAGTGATTACCTCATTAATTAACGATTTAAATAAAATGAAAAGATAATGTAAAATCTAAGACATAAACTTGTCAAAAAACCTATTGTATGAGTGTCTTTATAACCCATATCACATTATACTCGAAATAAATAATTGTGGGACCTTTGGAATCTGAAAATCACTTCATAATAATATAACATTTCTTGACTTTCCAAAAGTGCCCCTGCTCTCCTCTTATAAAAGGCCCCCACCACTACCACCTTATTCACACCTACAAGCCATTTGTCTCAGCCAACCTCTGACAAAATACTCTCTCAACTTCCCTCTATTACTCCTAGAAGCCCCAATTTGGGCAGAAGTCTTCCCAAGGAATCCTTTGACTCAAATCAAAAAGAGTTACTCGATTTAAAGGTAATGTCTTCACTTGTGTTCTTTGGTTTTATTTTTCTTCTCCAACCCCCTAAAATCTTTTTATTCCTTTCTTTTGTAACAACAACAGTATATTAAATATACTATGATGTCGTTATTATATGTATTTTATTTACACTTACACACACCTTCGTCTAATGGTTAAAGAACATACTGTTTCTGTGGGTGGCGAAATACTGCCTCACGAAACGATGATTGTTCAATATTCTTTTAACACCTCTAATGGTGGCCATTTTGAAGACAATATTTTCATATATGATACATATATTATGTTTATATTTTACTTATTCTTCTGTATTTCTCATTTATGTCATACCTTTATGATTTCCTTTATGGGTAAACGTGATAATTTCATTTTAGGAAGTGCTGACTACCGCCCCCTCAAAGTGATTTGAATCGTTAATGCCATAGGTGGTATGTATAAAGGATGGAGTAAATGATATTATATATGATATTATACATGAATTAAAATATAATTTTATATAATTATGAATTCATTCCATTAAATACAAAATATAAATGAAAGTAGCGTGCATGCATACGTACGGCTTACCGTCTCCATGAGCGGTGCATTTCATTTCTTACCTCTAAATGTTGGGTAATATTATGAATGAAAGTATATACTGGATATATATGATATATATGATATATAAATCATTAATATAATTCTGTATATAATGGATATTTTACCACATGAACAACTTGTAATTATAAGAAGTTTATTTTTAACTCAAGTACCAAAGATCGACAAAACGACTTTTATTAACATAAATAATTACATAATGTTCATAACATGGTAATAAGTGATATAAAAGTAATAATAAACTTGAAAAAGGTTCTTAAGAAATTATAAATTAACTCTAGTTTATTATTCAGGAGGTTAAAGAATGGTCGAGTCAAGACGGACACGAGGTAAGGGAACTTCTTAACACAATTTCCGTTCTTTGGGTTAATCTCCTACTTTCAAATTATGTCATGATATTATTATCTCCTATCTTGTATTTGTACTTTCTTTATGCATACTTATAGTGAATACACATAATAGATCTATTTTATTTAAAAAATGATCTTTGTAAGGGAACTTCTTAACCCAATTTCCGTTCATTGGGTTAATCTCCTACTTCCAAATTATGTCATGATATTATTATGTCCTATATTTTATTTGTACTTTCTTTATGTGTACTTATAGTGAATATACATAATAGATCTATTTTATTTAAAAAAAATTCTTTGTAAGGGACTTCGTCTCAATCTCCTTTCATTGAGGCATATTTTATTTTATACACAACTTTCTTTTATACGATGTATAAATCCCTTTGACTTTTACATTTATTCAAGAGGAATATTTTTTATACGAAGTGTTTTTCTAAACGACAAAATGGAATGGTTTTTTTGTCGTACATATGTGGCGACAACAATTTTTCCGCCATCATGACCATTATTTGAGTTTCGGCTTCCTCTACAAGCCATAACTTTTTCTTAAAAATGAAAAATAAATACCATGTTTCACTTTTCTTTTATTTTGGTATTGAAAATGGTTTTTATAATGTTTTTATTATATCAACGTGTTGTATTGATATCTTGTGATTGAAATGTGGAAATGTTATGTTTCCTTTATGTATGTTTTATGTGATATAATTATGTTATGGTTTATGATATGTTTAAACCTTTTCATATGAGGAGTGCATTGGACTTAATAAGTGACGGGTGGATCCCGCTATAGCTCCTCGATGCATCGGTAGGTATCATGAGACAAACTAGTGTCTTGGCAAAAGGCCTTGAAAAAATCTTATTTTTAGTCTTGGCACGAGGCCTTGGATACGTGGTTATGATAGTCTGGCATTACGCATTCCATCATTACGAAAGTGGTTATTGATATTGCATGTGATTATTCGACTAGTAGAATATCGATGTGAATAAGTAAATGGCATTATTTCATTTTACTTTTTCCATATTACGCTGAAGCTCAAGTTTAAAAGGCTTTTTTTTAGTTATACATTGCCTGAAATGTTTATGTTTATTTTTTAAAGCTTCCGCAATATTGTTTTGCTTACTGAGATTCTGAGCTCACCCCTTTCAATGCTTTAATATTTTCCAGTATGTGAAGAAGTATTTTATGAATGACCTGCAGGGATAGTCAGAAGCGGATACGAGTGTGGACTATGGAGACCATGATATTGTAGTTTTTCAGTTTATGATGTAATGTAACTTTTATGAATTTATATAGTGTTTCCAAGGCTACTAAACTAATCAGTCTTTCGGGACTTGATCTTTTGTGATCATGTAAATGTTACATAATAATGCACCGACTCTGGGTAACTAGGGTCCGGTCATTACAGATAAAGACCTTAACTTGTCTTCTAGGGTTTTAATAGTCCTTTAAAAATGAAAATATGTTTGATGATGATATGAATTGATATTTTTTATCTCTAAATTTAATTCATGTTGAATAATTATCTATAACATTAATGTATACCTTTAATTTTTTATCAGGAATAATATAATGTAGTAGTCTATGAAACCGTAAAACATAATTAGCATATATGATGTAAATTTTATGAAGACATAAATCTTCTATGATATCATTGAATATTTTTCACTTCATATGGTGATAAAATATAACACAATTGGATTTATAGTCTATAGATGTATTGGGAAGTCTCATGATGAAATATATAGTGATGCTTTACCATTTCTATTCTTGTATAGGTAATGGTTTTATCATCCACTTACACTTATGTATCTCAAACATAACTTTATGGAATATCAGGTAGTGACATGTATACTCTACAATATCCCTATTCATTCTATCCCACTAGAAATACTCTTTGAGATCTCTATACATCTTCATGAATCCATTATAAATAAATAATGATGATCTGTGTTATTCAGCCAACAAATCATTTAATTACGGTATTTTTGGGAGACTTATCTAGTTCTTGAATCTAATAATTTCATCATGGTAAAGGTTTTACTCTAAAATCATCCTTTCCATCTTTCTCAATTCAATTTCTTCCATATTTTCTTCTATAATAATCTCATGAATGGATGGTTGAACATTCATATAATAAAGATTATATATTTATGCTTACCTTAGGATTTAAAGTCATATCCTTTTTCAATCCATAAGTATTGGGTCTCTATTAATCCTCATTACAGAAAAACTATCATGGTCCTTCTAACATAGAGCATTTTCCACCTTGTTCACCTTTCTAGTATGGTAATGTATTAAGAAGTCATAATATTAAATCAACCCTAACCATCTACTTTCGTATATATTCAAAAACATTAACATATACATCAAGATTTTATTATTTGTATATATATCCCACATTTAAATATATAAATAATTTCTCTAAATTTCAAGTGATAAAAATATTCATGTTGGATCTAAATCATTATTCATGTAATTATCTTTATTGATAATCAATTATCATAATTCATATTCTATAACCATGTAATTCTATATGTGAACACATCATATTCCCTTATTGAGTTCATCATTGTAAATAAAAAACCCTTATCTACTATATATTATTGTAGGTAAATGTGCAATGACAAACCTTATCTTCATATAACTGAAAATTGATTCAAATTTTTTTATCTAAATGAACATTGTTTTATTTACTATCATCTTGATTATTGTATTTTATATCCATAATCAATTTCTCACAATGATTTGGTATTACCTAATTAACCTAATAAAACTACATATTTTGGTAACTAGGTTAGTCTAGGCCATTTTTCAATGACATTTCTCTTATAAAGATCCATATATGTACCCTCACTTTCTTTCCATGATCCAAGAATGATATTTTTATTGTAAAAATTAATCAGTCATAAATTTGACAATAAATTTATTCCTTCATAAATTACTTAAATAAAATCCTAAAATTATTTCAGTGATCTTACTTACTCTTTCAAAGTATATGAATATCATCTATAATGATTAAAACAAACTAATTATGGAAATCCATAAATATTATATTCATTACATCCAAAAAGATAATAGAAGAATTGGTAAGTAAAAATAAAATCACTAAAAATTCATAATGATCATACCTCATATGGAATGTTCTGTTGGGTATGTAATCATTTTTAACCCTCAATTAATTATATATAGAATGAATTTAAAAATTCTAAAAATATTGAGCTTTATACATTCGATCTAAAAATTCATCATTATAGGTTAGTGGATAATTATTCATTATATTGATCTTATTTGGATATCAAAAATTCATATAGGGTACTTTATTGACCAGTCTGCAAGTTGCAGTGATACTCAAGTTACTTTCAGCCATTGAAGTCTCAAATTTTAAAATAAACTCATCATCATGAGTTTAATACTTACTCCGAGATCGTGTAGAGCTCTTATAAATTTACAATCTACAATAGAACATATAATTGAAAAACATCTAGTGTCTCTAATCATATGTGGAATTTTCTACTAAAAACGGTATATAATTCTTCATTCAATGAGATGAAACCAAGATCTTCAGTTTTTTTATTGGAAAAGAATATCTTTTTTGAATTTGGTAGAAAATTTAATGTGAGTAAAACCCTCTTCAAAGGTAATGTTGAAGTGAAAATTCAAGAACTTTTCCAAACACCACTAGTATTGTGCCTCCTTTCTACCTCATCTTGACCTTTCTAGAAATGAAATATTTGTCTTGTATGGTGGTGAGAATCGTAGAAGGGTTATATTGGTGGATCAGATGTTTGGGTGTTTATGGATGATGATACCTCTTGGGGTGTTACTTAAGTGGTCTCATTAAATTTTTCTTGATCTATTGGTGAATGATTCATAGGTTTCCCTATTTTTTCTTTTATATCATTCACATGGTTGTATAAAATATAAAAATTAACCACTCCTCAATACTACAACATTGCTTATTCTTTGGGTTATGTCTCTATATTACTAGGTAGAGTACCTGGTAATTTTTTTTATAGACCCTTTGAGATCTGACCCATCGGAACTTTAAGATAGCATTGGGAAGCTCACTAGATCTTCATATCAATATATTAAATATTTATTCGCTGGTATATTTTTAAAAAAAATACTTAGGATGTTGTCTATGTTATTATAGAAATGATCAATTTGATGTTGAGGTCTTGGTTGTGCTGGTTAAAACAATTTCTTTTCTCTCTAAGGGAAAGTTTGTTATTGTTCTAGTTATTATTTTATTGGTATATGATTAATTTTAGGGTACCCTGGTGGAAATTTGGTACTAAATGGTGCTTTACCACTTGTCAATTGATAGTATCCCAAGTTGTTTTGAGGTGACCGATGAGCTGGCCACTATAGATATTACTGTTGCTAATGTTGGAATGGTTGATTTTTCTAATTTTAATTGATGTAATTACAATCTTGACATTGTTTTTATTCAACTCCTACCTTGAAGTCTTGGTGTAGTTGTAGGCCACCGCACATTTCACATAACTATATTTACCTTATAGGAGTAGGATGGGGTGGTGTAGCAGGAAACTATAATGGCCCTAACATCTCTATGAGTGCTTTGACTTGCATAGCTAGTTAGTTATTCTCTTCAAGATGGTGGATACCATGCCAAGGTGGTCCACTATCACTCTCCCACAAGTAGTAATTTTGAGATAATTCATCCAAAATGGATCTTCTTACTTCATGTGTCTTGAAAATAATCCTTCCATAAACTGCAGCATTGAAAACGTTGAGTGCGGATGGCTAGAGACCTTGATAAAATTTCTAGAGATGGACCCAAATACTTATTCGATAGTGAAAGAACTTTCTCCTAAACTCATTAAATCAATCCAATGATTCAAATGTAGAATCTTTGTTAATATGAGTGATGTTTTTAATGTCATTCCATTTCTTCCATATCCAGATTGATGGGAATTATTAGTTTAGGGAATTTTTCGCTCGACCATCTCAAGTCATGATTGACTTTGGATCTTGACTCTGAAGATAATCCTTGGATCATTCCCATATGTATAAGGTAAATACGTGAAGTCTAATAGATTAAAATGGTACACCCTAGTTGTAAATTGTATTGCATACTTCCAGGGAGTTTGATATGTGTTCATGGGGATCTTCACATTGAATCCCACTGAACTATCCCATGTTTAGGATCATGTTAATGAGCCCATGTTTTATTTTGAAGGTGTGTTTCTGAAGAGGAGGATGCATGATGCTTGGTTTAGCACCATGGATTGATAGATAACCATAGTCCAATAAGGTTCACTCTTGTTGCACTAGATTCACTCTAGGAACTACTTGTAGAATGTTTTGTCGTTTGGGTGGGTTGGGTCCCACTGGATTACATTGGTCATCCATGTTTGATCAGTATCATGAAAATATATACTGTTCAATTTCATGATCGAAGGCCAACTATTATTCATCTTCAATGATCATTTAACGATTTTAAGGGACATGATGCATACACCATGACAAAAGATAGGGGACACATTGGCATCCAAAAGAAATTAAGAGAGACGTGGGGTAAGGGAGAGGTAATCCTAAGACTGTTCCAAAAGGTTTCTTCTATGAAGTAAAACTTTAGTTCCTCCTCAATGGTAAAAAACATTGTTGATCTCACACATGGCATGTAATTCTTGTGGGTTATAGTCAGATTATATTTTATTGTTTCCTAAACATTCCATTCTATTAAGATGTAGTATAGAAAATAACTAGGGTTGATCCCATGTGGAATTGGGCTTGAAATTGAAACATTTGGCTTGGATACCTTTCGAGTAGGAGCCCTCTCAATTTTGGTTTAGTTCGGGAAAATTGTTTTTATAGATATTAATGTTTGAATTAAATAATAAATAAGGGATCGAGATCAATTTTAGGGTTCTGTAGAAAATATGATCTTAATTCTAACCTGGCAAGATCTCAAAGTTTAGGTTGTGAATAAAGTGGGGGTTACTAGTTTACTATGGTCAAACCAACTAGGTTAACCTAAGAGGTAATTTTCCTTTATTTAGATATAGTGACAACCTAAATTAATTAATCATGGATTCTGAGGTAGAAAGTGTCACATGATATTGTACATAACCAATTCCTACTTCATCTAGAATAGGGTCCTTCATTCAATTCTCCCATAGTATGGGAAGATTGAATGTATTGGATAGAAAATTATTATTTATCCAGATAACTAATCCTTATGGTTACCAGATTGATAATTAAATATTTAATAAATTTTTACACCCCTACTCTCGATCCATACCCTAGTTGTTTTAGCCACTCATAATATAACTGAATTTAGATAAATGAGAAATTGGAATCATGCTTAACATGCCAGTAAAAATTGAGATTAAATGGTTGAAAATATGAAATGATTCAGGCTAAAAAAATTAACAAACATGACAATAGGATCAAGAAATATGGATAAAAAAAAGGAATAATTCAATTAACTAGTTACATGAAAAGAATTAAGAATTATTGTGGCAATGGTTCAGTATGGCATGCTACTCGAAACGAAAAATGAGGTAAATAGTGTCAGTAATGAAAATAGAATGAAAAACATCCTTGAAATCGATCCGCAATGATTTTATTGAAGTAAAATAATGGAAACAAACTAAATATTTTCATGTTTAGGGACATGGAGTGTATTATAATGAGAGAATAATGAAAGTAACAATGTATATCCACTTTGGAGCCTATGAAATATTGTACATCTACTGTTATATTTATAGGAGAAATATTACACGACGTGTAATATGAAGTCATGTAGGGTAATGTTGATAAGTGGTTCAATACATGGATATTGAGTCTGCAAGTATCTCACCTGTATCTCATATGATATTTGAAGCTTTAGCCCTTATAATGAAATGTAATTAGGAATCACGTCATGTATCTTCCTTCAACTGGTAGTAGATATGTCTCTAAGGTTTCAAAATGTGTATTATAAACTGTAACATCCCAAGAAAATAAAGAATATGAAATTTTAATATTTATTAATATTTTTGAATTAAATATTAATTTTACTTTAAAGGTGCTGCTATGTTCGATAGCGTACCTGATACGCAACAATGGATTTCTATGAAATCTTATGTTGCACACTAATAATATAATATTATTATTTTAAATGGTAGTTAACTCCTAGACGTTGTATTGGCGAGAATGAACAAAACTAACCACAATATGATTATACATGTTTGTTAAATGTATTTACATTTATCCAATAAAATTTAGAGGCATAAAATGTGGATGAATATAATTTTAAGCATAATTTACAATAAAAGGTCGATTTACCACCTTTTAATGGAGAACCCTCCTTAAATCTAGTTTTTGTCACTTTAATACATTCTATATGACCAAATAAAATCCTTCTTTAGAAAGGGGACATCAAATTTTACTTTGGGTAATTTTTTGGTATTTTTCTAATAAAGTTCATTTTTAATGAATAGTGAAAAATACTGTATTCTAATTCAAAAGTGCCTTTTAATCTAATTTATTTATATGGTTATATTATCTTTTCAGTTGGTTTTAAAGTGATATTGAAATATATTTTTACCATTTAATCCAATTTTGGTCATTGAAATTAATTTCAGTTTGAAATTGCACATAAATAATTATCAATCTTTTGATAGTTATTGTTTCTTAAAAACACGCTATTTTTTTAACAACGGGAATTAATTTTTAAATTAATTAATTCCACTTCTATATTTTCAATTTGGGAAAATATAAATCAATTTTGAATTCATAAAATCAAATAATTCTTAGGCTGAATTTTTTGTATTTTTCTAAAACTCTTCAATTTTTGATGAATAGTGACACCACTTAGTTGTAGTTAAAAAAACTGACTTTTTCATTTAAATGGAATTTTACCACTTCTATGAATTTAATTTCAAAAATCCGACATACATGGTTTTTATCAAGAAGTAAAATGTGGTTCATTAAGATGAAAATTATTTTTGGTGAATAGTAACTGTTGACTTTTATTTACCATTAAAAGAATATTATAATAATTCAAAATTACATTAACAATTGTAAAAACCTTATCGGTTGATTCAATAAATACCATCATCATCTTTGGGTTGATTTTGGGACCCCTCTGAGCTACTTGGGAGTGATAATGACAATTTAGACTAATTAATTTAATGTAAAAGAAAAATAGACATAAACATAAATCTTTTAGTAATTAATTTTTATATGGTGTTATATATAAAATATTTTTGACTATAAATATTCATTGGAAATATAAAAATATTTCCTACATCATGGTAGGTTTTTTATAATTTTTAGAAAACAAAAAAATTAAATTATTTAGGACGTAATAATGATGTAGTGTTTACCTCATTAATAAATGATTTAAATAAATAAGATTATAATTCTTAAAATATTATCCAAAACATGTCTAATTCTGATTGGATGATTTTATGTAGACCATAAATCCTCTTATATTATACTATAAAGATTTGTGGACCATTAGAAACCGAATATCATTATATTATAAAATAATATTTTCACACTTTCTTAAAGAGCCCCTCCCATCCCTTATAAAAGGAGACCACTTCTAACCAATTAGTCACGCCTCCAAATCCATTTTTCTCGTCCAAAATCTGTCCAATTACAGTCCCTATATCCCTCCTCTCCACCTAGAAGCCTTACATTAGGTATAAGTCACTTCAAGAAGTCCTTTGTTTCAAACCAAAGGGAGTCAACCAAATTAAAGGTAACGATTTCTCTTAAATTGTTTTCTTTTATTTTACTTCTCCAACCCCTAAACTCTTTTTATTTCCTTTCATTTGTAACAACAACAGTATCCTAAATATACTAGTATGTTTTTATGAGAAGTATTTGAACTACACTTACACACACATCAATCTAATGGATAAAGAACATAATGTTTCTGTGGATGGAAAACTAACGACTCATGAAACGATGATTGTTCGATTATCTCCTAACGCCTCTCATGGTGGCCATTATGATGGAAATGTATTTATATATGATATTTATTATGTTTATTATTTCATTATTCTTCTGTTATTCACAATTATATCATGCTTTTATGGTCTCCATAGTGGGTAAATATGATAATCTCATTAGAGGAAGTGCGGACTATCGCCCCCTCATAGTGATGTGATTCGTTAATGACTTATTTGGGATGTATAAAGGATAGAGTAAATGATATTATATATGATATAATACTGTAATTATAATACTACTATGCATCATTATGTTTTAATTCCATTAAATATGAAATAGAAATGGAAGTAGCGTTCATGCGTACGTACAGCTTACTGTCTCCATGAACGGTACATTTCACTTCTTACCTCTAAATGTTATGTACTATTATAAATACATGTATATTATGGATATATATGATATATATGATATCAAAATAATGAATAACATTATGGATATAATTAACCTTTGACCACATGAACAACATGTAATTATAAGAAGTCTATTTTTGACTCTAGTACCAAATATCGACAAAATGGACGTTATTAACTTAAATTATTACATAATGTTTATAACATGGTAATAAGTGGTATAAAAGGAATAATAGACTTTAACAATTTTCTTAATAAAGTATAAATTAGCTTTATTTTATTATTTAGGAGAATAAATAATGATCGAGTCAAGTCAGACACGAGGTAAGGGATCTAACCTCTCTCTTTCTTTTCAAGTACTCTCTTTTATTTCATTTATTTTATGCTCCATGTTCTTATGTTAGAGGATGTTATTTTATATTCACCGTACTTTAATTTGTATTTTTATATGGTGAAAGTCCCCCTCTCACTCTCATCAATTCATTTTAAGAAATTTTAAGGGGCGTCGTTAGGCTGCCGAATTTTAGTAAGGGATTTTCTTATCTCACTTTTAATTCCGTGAGATTTCCATTGTTCACCACTTATTTATTTAATATGGTGTATTGTGTACTGAATTTTGACATATATTATCATGATTATAATTATATTCATGGTATTATGTGATTCATTTGGTGGTTATTAACTTTGGTTCATACGACTCGATTGATTACAACGTGGTAATGGGTTTTCATCTCACTTTTTATCCCCATGAGATTCATGCTATATTTGCCACTAATTCCTTCTGTGTGGTGTATGTACTGCCGATTATTTTATTATTTGTGTAAGATAATTTAATTTATGGGTATTTAAATCTTGATTGTATGATCCGTCTTTCATGTGGCATATTTTTTGTAAGTTACCAAATCGGTAAGGGAACCTTTAACCCTCCTCTTTTTAAAACAATTCTTTTTGTTATGTCTTTTAATTTACATCTTATTATGTTGGGATATATTATTATATATCCTTCTTGATATAAACTTTATGTCCAAGTGATGATATACCATTTTTATCTCATCAACTCATTTTCTGAATTTTAAAGAGACGTCGTTAAGCTGTCGAATTTTTACATGGGAACTTCTTAACCCAATTTCAATTCTTTGGGTTCAACTAGTACTCATTGAATATGTCATAAAATGAATATTTGTGAATGACCTATAATTGTTTTACACTTAATATCCACTTATATTGGGTGTATTTATATTTTTCACACATAACTATGTGATTGATTTATCCTTAATTTAAGGATACCATATTTATAAGGGATTTCATCTCAATTTCCATTTCCATTGAGACTTTATTTTTGTTATGCACCAAATCCTCTCTTATATGGTGTATATACTGTCCTTTGACATATTATATCATGAATCCCTTTATTATCATGATATTATAAACTTATGATTAAATGTTATTCCACAATTATTTGTATTCAAGAGTCTCTCATTTTGTTAAAAACTCTTTAACAAAAATATCATTTTTAAATGTTTTAAAGATTTATCATTATAAATATTTATCTTTAATTTCCATGTTTTAGAAAATGGTTTTGAGTGTTTATTTATGTGGACATTAATATTTTTAAATTATAATTCCATTAAAAGCTTCAAAGTGGTATGGGAAACATTGATTCAAAAATCTCTTTTTAAATGGTTTATGAAAATGGATTGATTATTTCAATATCTTGAAATTACTTCTTGTGATTGAAAAAGAAATATTATTAGAGAAATTATTAAATTTTCAATGTTTTATGTTTTATGATGGTACTTGGACATTTGACGGGTGGTTATGTGACAAACCATATGACGGGTGGTGCCGTGTATACTAGGAAAGGTGGTTACGTTATAACCTCCAATGCATTGGGTATGGAAGTCGGCCATATGGCTATTCCATTTAGTGATATGTGTAGAAGTCGACCGTATGGTTATTCCATTTAAGTATGTTTATGTCCCAAGTTACCTTTATAAGTTATGTGTTATTTATATTAGTTTTATGGTAATATTTTGGTTATAAAAGGGTAAGTAATGATCTTTTATTTAGTGAAGAGTATTTACTACTTCATAAAGGTGAAAGGTATTACTTATGTTAAAGTATTCCTGGTTTACTTATTGTTTTGAAAAAATAACAGTTTTCCTTCTTTGTTTCTCCCTTACAGAGCTTTTTATGCTCGTCCCAAGTTTTTTTGAAATGTTTTTCATAGGAAATAATGTGGAATAGGGTCAAAGATGGGATCAAGGAAAATTCATGCTATCTAAAATATGGAACTAGACATGTTTCTTTTTAAGTGTTTTTTTATGAAAAAATGGATACTGAGTAGTAGTGTCTACTTGTAATATTCAAGTTGTTATGTAATAGTTATGGCCTAATTCTCTAAAACACTAAACCTGAAAAGATCCTCAATGTAAATTATTCATTTAATTCAATATTATGTATGTATAAGGTCAGGTCCTTATAGTTGGTATCAGAGGTCGGTTTAGAGAACTTTAGGGATTAAGAATTTTTATTAGACATATGGTTAGTCCCTATCTATTATTTCAGTTACATCCTTGTTTTATAACTTATTCAAATCAAGGAAAGTCAGTTACAAATGGAAGGAGGAGGATCTCAAACGAAATTCTTATCTCTTCGTGATGACATGCTTGCAGTAATTATTGCAAAGTCATGTCCAGAAGATTGTGAAACTTTTTTTAGCATACAACACACTTGAAAGCAGTTTTTTGAGATATCAAACACCACCAATATACCTCGTTATCATCGTCGGTCATGGGTTGTATTTAGAAAAATCCTATTTTCACAACATAATCATATTTTCAAGAAAAGTAAATTTTATCAAGGCATTTTCAAATATTTTTCCTTATCAAAAGATTTTGAAGCATGTCATGATTTTAAAAAAGGTGTTGAATAAGGAGACTCTTGTAAAACCTATTTATATTTGATTTTAAAATATAGTCTCTCAGCACATACTTATGGTATTTTAAAAGGATTATTAATTGAAAGTTTCAACTCAAATTCGGTTCGACTTTTTTATAGAAATCATGTTTTATTAGATGTTTTGAAATTATATGTCATACATGATTATTTTCCAAAACTGTTTTTCTGTGAACACCCATATGACCCATGTTGTACTAGGTGTATTTGGATGGAGGAAGAAAATGATTTTAAAGGATCTCTAAATAATTGTTACAATGCATGGACCTTCTACCTACGTGAACAAGATGACAATGAAACCAAATAGACACCATGATCATGGTATGATGTTCTTCATTTTGGGGATTGTTTTATTTTATCATATGGTGGAGAAATAAGACTTCAAGAATTAAGATGTTTCGATCATAATTAATTTTAATGAAGATGATAGGTATAAGGAAACCTTTGAGGTTAAAACATGTTAAGGTTATTTTTGAGTTTTATAAAAAGGACAACCCGTAGGATGGGTGACAACTCGTCGCATCCGGCAAGGCTGTAGGAATCGAACCCACAACTGAAGGGCGACAAGGGCGCATCTCCTACCACTAGCCTACTTGAAGTCCCTGTTTAGTATGACTTATAATTTTAGTAAAATGTTTTTTTGGAACAAGAATAAGTTGATTTTTGGAACTTATATTTTATCAAATGGATATACTTATTATTGAAAAATGATTTAGTGATTAAGTGATAAAAGGTTGTTGTAGAAGACATTCTCTCTTTTGAGGAAACACTATATGCCTAAGCAAGATAGAATACTATGGGATATCAATTTTGGAATAATGGTTGAAATTTTAGTTTGGAATAATATATATTTTTATTATAGACACATGATGATTTGATTTATTTATGAAAATGATTAAATATCATGGAGAATATGTGATTAGGTTAATTAATTTTCAATATAAGACTTTATGAGTAACTGGTGTTACTTGGAGATAAATGTTAAGATATATCTTAGAAGTCTATGTAATTAAATACTTATGAGATTTGGGTTACAATCAAAGTTTTTATTACTTTTGAAGAATTTTTGGGACAAATTTTTATTGAATGGTCTTTGGGTTTTGTTAAGACAAATTTTGGAGATTAAGAGTAGTTTCTCTTTATGTAACAGTTTATCATTTTTGGGGATTATCTGATCTTGTACTAAAAATTTTGGTTTTATTTAATATATAATGACAAGGGAAATATATAGTTTATCTTTTTTTTGATTTTCTAAAATTTGATATAGCACTTTTAATGTCAACAAGTTATCCTGAATACTCATCGTATAGAGGAAATATGAGTTTGTGTAAGAAATCTAGTGAAGCATAAATGTCTACATGAAAATTAATTGTGTTTCCTTTTGTTTTTAGTTATGCTCATAAATAAATTCCTCAATGAAATGTTACTTAAAACAAAAAACTTGTCTGTTAACTTTTCCTACTTGGAAATCAAAGACTGTTTAACCCATCACAAGTTTGAGATTTTCTGGTGGTTAACTTTCTCCTAAACATGTTTTCTATCACTCTCCATCAGAACTTGATGGTTTGTTTTCTCCTCCATATCCATGTTTTCCTGGACTCCTAGTATCTGATGTCTACGATAAACTTTGTACTTCTCTTCCTTTATTTTAAAGTGATATTTTTATTGACTCTTTTTTGATGTGGGGCTTTCAATGCAGTTCCCTAGACCAATTTTTAAAATTTCTAGGACGCAATTCCAAAAATGGGGGAAGGATGTAACATCCCAGGAAAATAAAGAATATGAAATTTTCATATTTATTAATATTTTTGAATTAAACATTAATTTTAATTTCAAGGGGTTTCTATGTCTGATAGCATACCCAATATGCAACAATGGATTTCTTTGAAATCTTACGTTGCATACTAATAATATAATATTATTATTTTAAATGGTAGTTAACTCCTAGCTGTTGTATTGGGGCGAATGAAAAAAACTAACTACAATATGATTATAAATGTTTTTTAAATGTATTTAAATTTATCCAATGAAAGTTAGAGGGTTAAATTGTGAATGAATCTAATTTTAAGCATAATTTACAATAAAAGGTTGATTTACCACCTTTTAATGGAGAACCCTCCTTAAATATAGTTTTGGTCACTTTAATACATTATATATGACCAAATAAAATCCTTCTTTATAATGGGGACATCAAATTTTACTTTGGGTAATTTTTTGGTATTTTTCTGATAATGATCATTTTTAAATGAATAGTGAAAAATATTGTATTTTAAATCAAAAGTGCCTCTAAATCTAATTTATTTATATGGTTAGATTATCTTTTGCGTTGGTTTTAAAGTCAAATTTAAATATATTTTTACCATTTAATCCAATTTTGTTCATTGGAAATAATTTCACTTTGAAATTGGACAAAAACAAGTATCAATCTTTTGATAGTTATTGTTTCTTAAAAACACGCTATTTGTTTAGACAACATGAATTAATTTTTAAAATAATTAATTCCACTTCTATGTTTTTAATTTGGAAAAATAGACATAAATTTTGAATTCAGAATATTAAATAATGCTTAGGCTGAATTTTTTGTATTTTTCTAAAAAACATTAATTTTTTATGAATAGTGACACCACTTAGTGGTAGTTAAAAAAACTGACTTTTTCATTTAAATTAAATTTTACTACTTCTATTAATACAATTTAAAAAATCTGACATACTTGTTTATTATCAAGAAGTAAAATTTGGTTCATTAAGATGAAAATAATTTTTGGTGAATAGTAACTTTTGACTTTTATTTATCGCGGTTAAAGGTAAATAAGGTAATTCAACGTTAAAAGAATATTATAATAATTTCAAATTACTTTAACACTTGTCCAAACCTTATTAGTTTAGTCATTAACGACCATGATCATCTTTAGGTCGACTTTGGGACCCCATTGAGCCACTTGGGAGTGATAATGTCAATTTGGACTAATTAATTTAATGTAAAGGAAAAATAGACATAAACAAAAAGCTTTTAGTGATTAATTTATATATGGTGTTATATAATAAATATTTATGAATATAAATATTCATTAGAAATGCAAAAATATTTCCTACATCATGTTATTTTTTTTATAATTTTTAGACAACAAATAAATTAAATTATTTATGACATAATAATGATGTAGTGTTTACCTCAATAATAAATGATTTAAATAAATGAGATTATAATGCTTAAAATATTATCCAAAACATTTCCAATTCTGACTGAATGAATTTATTTCGACCATGACTCATCTTATATTCTACTCTAATGATTTTTGGACAATTAGAAACCGAATATCATTATATTATAAAATAATATTTTCACACTTTCTTAAAGAGCCCCTCCTCTTCCTTATAAAAGGAGACCACTTCTAACCAATTCCTCACACATCTCAAGACATTTGGCTCATCCAAACTATTTCCATTTACAGTCCCTACATCCCTCTCCTCTTACTAGAAGCCTTACATTAGGCAGAAGGCTCTTCAAGAAGTCCTTTAGATCAAACCAAATGGAGTTAACCAAATTAAAGGTAACCGTTTCTCTTAAATTGTTTTATTTTATTTTACTTCTCCAACCCCTAAAATCTTTTTATTTCCTTTATTTTGTAACAAAAAAAGTATCCTAAATATACTAGGATGTTGTTATGAGAATTATTCGAGCTACACATACACACACCTCTATCTAATGGATGAAGAACATAATGTTTCTGTGGATGGAAAACTAACGCCTCACGAAACGATGATTGTTCGATTATCTCCTTCCACATCTCATGGTGGACATTATGATGGAACTTTATTTATATATTATATATATTATTTTTATGATTTCATTATTCTTATGTACTTACCAATTATATCAAGACTTTATGGTTTCCATTGTGGGTAAATACGATAATCTCATTAGAGGTAGTGTGGACTACCGCCCCCTCAAAGTGATGTGATTCGTTAATGCCTTATGTGGGATGTATAAAGGATATTGTAAATGATATTATATATTATATAATACTGGAATTATAATAATACTATTTATCATTATGTTTTAATTACATTAAATATGAAATTGAAATGGAAGTAGTGTTCTTGCGTACGTACGGCTTACCGTCTCCATGAACTGTAAATTTCACTTCTTACATCTAAATGTTATGTACTATTATAAATACATGTATATGATGGATATATATTATATATATGATATCCAAATCATGAATATAATTATGTATATAATTAACCTTTGACCACATAAACAACATGTAATTATTAGAAGTCCATTTTTTACTCCAGTTCCAAATATCGACAAAATGGACGATATTAACTTAAATGATTACATAATGTTTATAACATGGTAATAAGTGATATAAAAGGAATAATAAACTATAAAAAGGTTCTTAAGAAAGTAGAAATTAAATTTATTTTATTATTCACGAAATTAATTAACGATCGAGTCAAGTCGGACACGAGGTAAGGGATCTGACCTCCCTCTTTCTTTTCAAGTACTCTTTTTATGTCATTTCTTTTATGCTTCATGTTTATATGTTGGAGGTTGTTCTTTTATATTCAACATACTATAATTATTATTTTTATATGGTGAAAGACCCCCTATTACTCTCATTAATTAATTTTATGAAATATTAAGGGGCGTCGTTAGGCTGTCGAATTTTTGTAAGGGATTTTCTTATCTCACTTTTAATTCCGTGAGATTTCCATTATTCACCACTTATTTATTGAATGTGATTTATTGTGTACTGAATTTTGATATATATTATCATTATTATCATTATATTCCTGGTATTATTTGATTAATTTGGTGGTTATTAACTTTGGGTCATTCGACTCGATTGATTACAACGTGGTAATGGGTTTTCATCTCACTTTTTATCCTCGTGAGATTCATGCTATATTTGCCACTACATCCTTTTGTGTGTTGTATGTACTGCCCATGATTGTATTATTTGTGTACGATACTTTAATTTATGGGTATTTACATCTTCATTGTATGATCCTTCTTTCATGTGGCATATGTTTTGTAAGTTACGATATCGGTAAGGGAACCTTTCACCCTCCTCTTTTTAAAAGACTTATTTTTGTTATGTCTTTTAATTTAAATTTTATTATGTTGGGATATATTCTTATATATCCTTATTCATGTAAAATTTATGTCAAAGTGATGAGATACCCTTTTTATCTAATCAACTCATTTTCTGAATTTTAAAGAGATGTTGTCAGGCTGTCGAATTTTTACAGGGGAACTTCATTACCCAATTTCGATTCTTTGGGTTCAACTTGTACTCATTGAATATGTCATCCAATGAATATGTGTGAATGGTCTCAAATTTTTTTACTCTTAATATCCACTTATATTAGGTGTATTTATATTTTTCAAACATAATTATGTGATTTATTTATCCTTAATTTAAGGATACCATCTTTATAAGGGATTTCATCTCAATTTCCATTTCCATTGAGACTTCATTTTTGTTATGCACCAAATCCACTCTTATATTGTGTGTATAATGTCTTTTGACATATTATATCATGAATCCCTTTATTCTCAGGATATTATAAAGTTCTTATTAAATGTTATTCCGTAATTATTTGTATTCAAGAGTCTCTCCTTTTTGATAAAAACACTTTAACAAAAATATAATTTTTAAATGTTTTAACAAATTTTCATTCTAAATCTTAATTTTTAATGTCCGTGTTTTAAAAAATGGTTTTGAGTGTTTATTTATATGGACATTAGTGTTTTAAAATTATAATTCCATTAAAATATTCAATGTGGTATGGGACACTTTGATTCAAAAATTTCCTTTTAAATGGTTTGTAAAAATGGATTGATTATTTCAATATCATGAAATTACTTCATGTGATTGAAAAAGAAATATTATTAGAGAAATGTTTACATTTGAAATATTTTATTTTTTATGATGGTACATGGACCATTGATGGGTGGTTACGTTATAAACGATATGATGGGTGGTACCGTGAATACCAGGACGGGTGGTTACGTTATAACCTCCAATGCATTGGGTATGGAAGTTGGCTGTATGGATATTCCATTTAGTTATATGTGTGGAAGTCGACCGTATGTTTATTCTATTTAATTATGTTTATGTCCCAAGTTACCTTTATAAGTTATGTGTTATTTATATGGGTTTTATGGTAATCTTTTGGTTACAAAAGGGTATGTAATGATCTTTTATTCAGTGAAGAGTATTTACTACTTCATAAAGGTGAAAAGTATTACTTATGTTAATGTATTCATGGTTTACTTGTTGTTTTGAAAAACTAACTGTTTTTCATCTTTGTGTATCCCTTACTGAGCTTTTTATGCTTATCCCATGTTTGTTTGAAATGTTTTTCATAGGACATAATGTGGAATAGGGTCAAGGATGGGATCAAGGAAAAGTCATGCTGTCTAAAATATGGAACTAGACATGTTTCTTTTTAGGAGTTTTTTTTATTTTTTGAAAAAATGGATACTTAGTAGTAGTTTCTACTTGTAATATTCAAGTTGTTATGTAATATTTATGGCCTAATTCACTAAAACTCTAAACTTGAAAAGATCCTCAATGTGAATTATTCATTTAATTAAATATTACGTAATGTATAAGGCTCAGTCCTTATAGAAACTCATGTCATGTAATGGATTATCCACTTGATGTTTTCCATGAATTGTTTCAGGACTTTTAGGATTTTGTGAAACTCTAATACATATCTTGTAAATAGATTTCAAACTGTGTAATAGTTAAATTTTCCCCTTTTCTTCATTTTCTCCTTTGAACCTTTGGAAGCCTAATTTTTATAATAAGCCACACATACCAAGTTCATTATCAAATAAATCATTGAAACTACTCAATAACAAGATACAAAAATTTATAAATGATTTTATCATATAAATGTTTTTTATTATCTTATGAGCTAATTCTAAATTACTCGGCAAAAATAAGAAGAATTTTTAATTGGGTAATTTTATCAAAATGATTTAGAAAGTTGTTCTTCATAATTTTACATTAAAAATATATTATTGATAGAGTTTTTTGTGTTTATATTTTTCAAAGGAGTGTTACAGAATAATTGATGAAATTTATTTGTAGAATATTTATAAGAGTAGATCTATCGAAGGGATAGCTGATGATGGTGATGAAATTACAATAGAACCTGAGAATCGTTGAATCAAAACATTATATCCATTAAAAATTTCATTTAAAAATGGAAGAGTGATATCTAGGTGAATAAGTACAAACATACGAATAAAAATACGTCTATGGATTGTTAATTTTTAAAGGCTGCAACTTATAATTGAATCAGATTCTTCTATTTTTAATATTTCAAAGGGTTTTATTATTAATGGAATCAACTTGTGAGGATTCATTATAAATTTTATTCACATTTTTCATTAACTTTATAGTTATTCTAATATTTTATATCGAGGTCACCTAATGATTATGAAACTGAGTTTTCTCGGTTTAGGTGAGATTGAGGTCTTCTAAAAGGAATAAAAACATTCTTATTATATAGAATGATGAATTTCCTAGTTTTGGAAAATAAACTGACCAATAGGTTTATAATTAGAGATACATAATGTTGGGTCTAAATAATTCAGGGTCACGTTGTGTTGAAGAAAGAAACTCTCTTAGTTGAGTTATTTTATGTTTTTGTTCCACTGTGAAAAAGATTCTATTTACATATTATGGAATAATTACATTGTTTTATATAAAATTCTTTAGTTATAATGTTTTAAATTCAAAATTTTAACAAAAATTTTTCATTATGGAATATTTTTAAATGTATGTATTATTGTGTATTCATTTGTTATCTTATATAAGAGTGTGGATTTTTTAGATGAAAAAAATAGGATTCACCCCCTCCCCCTCCCTCTTGTAGTATATATTTCTTTAAAAAAAATTGGTATTAGAGTGATTTATCTATATATATTTCCCTTCCACTGAACATGTAGAAGAGAAAATAGTTTTCTCTATGATAGGTTTATCTATTGGAACATTAGATAATTTAAATACTTGAAGACCACTAATTTTTTATAAAGAAAACAATGAGTACTGTAGAGATTATATGAAGACCTTTTTTATTAATAATTAAATTCATCATTTAGATGTGATGACTAAAAATTATAAGATTCAGTATAGGGAAGTTCAAAATTTTACAATAAAAGAGAATATTGGATATAAATTGAATTATTTTGTTCATAACACTCTATTGTGCTCAATGAAAAGGAATTTCTACAGTCTAATATCTTCTTGTGAAATGGATAATAATATTTGTAGGAAGTTTTAAGTATCAAATTTTGGAACATCTAATATTTTAGAAACTTAAAGGGTTATGCTTTGTACTGATTATTAGGATTATGAATTCATAAAAAGTTAATTTGATGCATAGATGTATCAAATATTTATCACTACCAAGAATATATTATAGTTGTTTGGAGAGAATAAGTTATTGTATGAACAACATGTTGAAAAGTATATTGATATTATTTCATATGTGTTGGAATCTAAGATAACACCTATATATGACATGAAACATATAACATGGATGACTCTTGGGGATTTTATTGGAACCCTTATATTATATAAGTGAATATTGAAGATATATGTGAGAAATGAAAAGAATGGGTTATGTTTCTCTTCATCCTCTAGAAATTTTGTTTCAATAAGGCTAATACCGGTGAAAATGTTTCAAAATCATCAAATTAAAAGTGGAATGTTATGGATGAATCATATTTTTAGGAATTTTTAGTAACGTAAACATTAACTTCATTAACTTCAAAAATAGATGAATATGATTGTTTGTAAGAATTATTTTCATTAAAAATAGAATGAATCAAAAAGGAAAATGTGAGAAAAAATATTCTTCAAATTTTATTTTTTATAAATGTAAGGGACTAGGTTGTATCATACTATATTTTCCAAGGTTGAAAATAAATAAAATATGTTTTAAAATATTATAACAACAAAGGGAAGAAAAGTATAAAGACTTTAGAAACATGGAGTTAAGGAGTTGGAGATACATATAGATATAGTTCGTAATTTCAGAGTATTGATAATCATAAGGATATTTCCTCATATATAAATAATATACAGACCAATCAATTCAATATGGAAAAGGTATTTTCTTAATCCCATTAAAATTTATGTTAAAATTAATATTTCACTATTATTTCAGATGATAAATTTATTTCATATTCTTCAAAAGGAGAAAAAATAATTACATCATGATATGAGGTTGGTTTACCATCAGTTGAAGAAATGGAAGGATATGTGGATCTTATTGAAAAAAATCAACATTATTGAAATACTATGATTGTTTTAAGGGAGGTATTTATAAATTCAATGATATAATTTTAAAAATGAAGAAATTTTTAAACATGAATTGTAATTAGATAATAAATCTATTTCTATCTCAACTCATAAAGATAATAATTTTATTGAAAAATGGAATTTTCAAATTATTAGTCTAAGAGAACATCTATCAAGATTTAATTGATTTAATAAAAATTATAATAAAATTTTTCTATAGTTTATACCACAAAGAAAAAATTATGATATTTGATTCACATCAGTAAAGTCTTATTTTTTCAAGTTATTTTGTTCCAAAAAATACACCTTTTGTAAAAAATATAAAAGGGGTGGAATTTGAAATATAAGTACTCATTAATATTTTTCCAATATCTTTATTTTCATAAACCTTTTATTTCTCTATAATTATTTTTTTAAAATAAAAGAGAGTTAGAAAATGTTTATTCTAAAATTTTTATTTTTTAATACTTCTCAACCAAAAGATATTATTGGTAAAAAAACCATAGTTTTCATATTTTTAAGATAAAAAGATGTGTAACAGCAGTATAAATATATGGTACATGGATATTGGGTGTTTAAGGAACATGATTAGGAACAAAAGTTTCTTCTAAAAAATCCAAAATATTAATGGTGGGGGAATTACCATTAGAGACAATACTCAAGGAGAAATTTTTGGAATAGTTGAAATTGAATTTCATGAAAAAGAATTCAAGAAAAATATTTCTTCAGTATAACTATTACAATGACATGTCATATTAACTTCTTTGTCAGATGTAATATACATTCTTTGAAATATATCCTTATCTTCTTTCAAAACATGTGATCATTTTATTTTTGGAAGTTATGTTAAGTTTACACAGAAACATTTTATCATTTTTTTTAAATTCTACAATTCTGAATAAATTATAATAACCTAAAATAATTTAGGACATCATACTTCATATAAAATATTTAATATAATTCATTGATATTTTTAGAAAATAAATCATCTATTCCTTTCTCTATATAATGAATTTGGCGTAGTACTATGTTATTTGTCGATAAGAACATCAATTTTCACTCATTTCTCAGTTTTTTTCTTTTGAATTCTTCATGGTTCTTCCAACTGGTTAAAATTATTACTCTTCTAGATGTTTTTTTGGACTCCCCAAGTTATATTTATAAAAGATAACTTTTCAGGGTGTGATTGTTAATTTCTTTGAAAAATATTATTCACGGTGAAAGTTAGTTTTTTGTTTTAATTTTGTAGTAATTTATTATACCAAACTAGGATAATGATTTTTATTTAATAAATTTTGTTATAAAATTATATGTAAGTGAATTTTTTTTAAGATTATGGTGTGAAAATCATTTCCACTAATATTTTTGGAGACACTAACAAGATTAATCTAAAAAATCAAGACTAACTATTTAATAATATAAGGGGAATAACTATTAATTTATAATAATTTTCTTGATCTAACATGGCGTTTTTTAAAATTTAAAAGTGAATAATCACTGTTTGTCATAAAAAAAAGTTAATAATATGAATCATATGTCTCTGGAAGGTAGAATAGTATCCTATTGGGTATAATATTTTATTCTACCAATAAATGGAGATAAGGACACTATTAAAATTTAAGACATGTATATTCTTGATTTTTTGTGAAACATAAGAAGATTCAATCATGTAAAATTTATTTAGATATTCAATAAAGAAATCCACCTAAGTGTATAATTTTGGAATTTTTTCCTATCCAATATTCGTAACAAAGATTATTATTATGTATCTTCTAGATAAGAACAGAAATAAATTAGCACTGCCAATAAAAGAGATATAATATCGTTTTGGAAACTATTTCAAAATTAGGCTAGTTTATGATGTTATAAAAAATTAAATTCAAAAAAATTATACTAAATCTATTACATAAAAACATATTGAGAATAAAAGAAGAAAATTTTAATAATGGAGGGAAAAATATATATTCCATAAAAATTTCTATATCCTCTAAAAACCATAATGTTAAGACTATGTTTGATAAGGATTTTAAAGGTTTTATGAAAAATAAAAAAGGATTGGAGTGAATGAGATCTTAAATGTTGACTTGATAATGATTATTCTTTATCTCTTGGTAAATTAATGCATAAAAATATGAAAGACTAAGAAGATTATATGAGGAAACAAAAAAAATATCAAATTTTTTATGATTTCCTCAATGGAATTACTTTGAGAGAACATTTTATTCTTTATATTTCCACTCAAAAAAATATTAAAGATAAATAATTAGTTGGTGAAGGAATATATACTATTACATTTTAGGTTAATGTTCCTAAGTAGCTTGAATCTTAAAATCTTTTAAAACTTACTCTTTATAAGAATGTTGAAGATGTTGAGTAAAAGATAAAAGTTGTTCAAAGGGTTTCTTAGAGGAAGGAATCCACATTATGTACTTATTTATCTATAACTGCACCTATATTAGGAAACAATAGATGATATAGAAAGTTCAAGGGAGGTTAGTTCAAATAATTTGGAAACATGGTAGGAAAAATAAGTTCTATGAGAATATATTGAAGAATATATTGTCATATAAGATATTTCACTCTCTAGATTTCAAATCCAATAAGATACATACCCAATAATAATAAAAATAAACCCTGCCTCGAATGTTTCTAATTCCATTAATATTATGCCACTTGAAACATCAAATAAAATAAAACTAAAGATAAATTATTTCAGTAAGGAAATAATTTGTTTTTGTGCAATTCTTTATATTTTTCATAAGTATATAATATATTCAATATGATTAAACAATAGATTATTCAGATTTAGTTTGTTTAAAAGCCACAAATAATAGTTAATTTCATTGTAGAATCCAAATATAGGTTCATAATCCTTAATTAAATTTCTTGTATAGACATGAAAAAGTTGAAAAGTATTATAAAGTGGTTCAAATAATATTAGAGATTTTGTAGATATTAAATTAATAGATAATTGGAATAATAAAATCATATGAGATTATTTCCATGTTGAAAGAAATTTTCATGCTAGAGGTGGGAGAAAATTCCAAATTAGTTAATGATATAAAATCCTTTGTGATTCAGTAGTATGTGAATATCAATGATTTGAATAATAATCAGAATATATTTGATTTAAAGGCTGATATATTAGAGAAGGAACTAAAGAATGTGTATTATGTTATTAATAAAATTTCTATCAATGGTTAATATTTCCTAGAAATTCATTATTTTAATACTTTTAAATGGATCGTGACATGTGAATTTTTTCTTCTTCCTAAATATTTTATGTATATTCTTTTTTTAAATTTTCACTATATTCTTTATAGGTTTTATAAAAATATCATTGATGTGTTCAAACATTAATATGAATTAACTTTTTTTTCATTTTAAAAAACACAAATGGGTAAAAGTAGAGTACACAATATTTTTATAAAGGGGTTGATTTGGTGAATTAGTGTTTAAAAATCAAATAAGATTATGTGTGATCTTTGTTTGTGTGTCTTGTTCTTTTCAAAAAGGGGGATATTTTTGGGTTGAAATACTTCTTTCTATACTTATTTTGAAAATCATAATATAAATCACTGTTTTATTTTGGTATATTATAAAATATTTCATGTTGTTTTTTATAGTATCTTAAAAATTATTTCTAAATTAATATACCAAAATTAATATAATATTCCTTTGAGTATGATTTTCAGAATAAAGATATAAGTAAGACTTTATAATATTCCTTTACATAAATGTTCTGGAATGAGTTTTCTATGTTTTTTGTTTTATGGAATGAGTGTTATAATAGTGATAAAAACAGCATCTATAGAAGTAGTGTAGGAGTATATCCATCAAAATGATAGATTATGTTTTAAATTCAGTAACAATTGAACCTGAGTGGAATGGAATCTAAAATATGCATTCATTTCAACCTCATTGATAAATAGTACTGTAAAATTTATTTTAAGAAGTATATACATATTAATGAAAAGTTCTTTAATGATTTATTTTATTTTGAAGGAAATATATTCTCATTATGTTGACTGATTTCATTTTTAATATCTAAAAAGGGTTTCTAATTAATGGCATGAAAATATAAATATTTTTTGATAATTATCCTATACTTTTTCATTATCATTTTGGTTATTAGGATCAGTGAGATTCAGGGCGTCTGATGCTAAGGAGGGAGAAGTTTTTATGATCAAATGATATTGTGTTCTTTCAGAATAAATATATAATGTCATTCTATTTAGGATGATCGGGATCTTACAAGGTTTTGAAAAATATACCTTCTAATTGGTTTATGATCATAAATACCTAATTTCAGGTTTAAAAACATCTTTTCCACATTGGGTGATAGTGAATACCTCACTTAGTGGAGTTATTGTAAGTGTTTGTTCCAATATGAATATGATTATATTTACATACTATTTCATAGTTACTTTTTTTATATGAAATTATTTAGTTACTCTACTAATCATTCTATTTATTTTCTTAAATATATTTGAAGTACATATTTATTTAATTATATAATATTGTACGTCCATTAATTTTATTTTATAATAGTTTTTATTTTTTCAACAAAAAAAACTACAATTCACCCTTGTCTTGTAGTATATCAGTTATATATTCCATGGATATAGTTAGGGTTTTAGTGAAGGCTAGATTAAGTTTAATCTAACATGGTTGGATTGACCTATAACATGGTCATAACACAATTCATAATTACATGGACTCGGTTCTATAATGATTTTAGTGTGATGGTTGGTATAGAATTTAGTTCTGTTTAGTGGATTAGCAAGATCGGATTATATAGATGAAGTGGTGTTGGGATACTAGAATCATCATGGAGTTATTGTATTAGTGCTTCAATAAGGATTTTCCTTCAATTTTTGGGTTTTATACCTGTCTTTAATGTGGATATTATACATTCTAATTTAGTACATAAAAGTTCTATGATAAAAAAGGCATTGTTTTAGTGGTGGAGTCATGGTGTGGTCTATTACAGCACCATACAAAACAAATGGTCATCTGGGATAATTGTGTTAAATAATCAACTACTAAAAAGCATGGGATTTTTAAAACATGATTACGAACAAGGTTTAAAAAGATATTAGGATCAAAAATTTTATTTGCGAACCTATTTTGCATCCCTCTCTAGACTCACAGCCATAGAACTTGGGAGAGATGAGTCCCCAACATTTGGAATTCATATAAACAAATAACCAGTGAAAAATTGTCTTCAGTATCGAGCTTCTTTAATGAGCATCCAAAATTTATTTTTTAAATGTTATTCTTGTTCAATGATCTTGTTTTCATGAAGTTTGTATGGCCCCTCACCCCCCAAACAGATTCCTTGACCTCAGTCGATCACAATAAAAAGTTAAAGTAATCGAGTGCATCGACCTCCAAATTATTATTTCTAATCATCCATCTCCAATGGATTTCTGGGCTTGATTATCTCCCTCAATCAAGCTTGGGTGGATTTAATATGCATCGGTTCAGTTGGGACTCTCCTCTTAACAAATTTTATTTACTCTAATGCATATTTTCATAGGTCTATCTCTCAACAGCGATTCAACATCCCTTATGGAATCTTGGGAATCTCATTTAATCCAGCACATCAACCTAGCTTCCTTCAACTAAAAATAGATGATCTATATTTGTTATTATGTGTTTCTATAGATTCCTCCAAAATCGGTTGATTTATATTGATTTTCATCATTTGGAATCATTGAACATTGGATCTCTAGTGATGTCATGAAAATTTTGAAATCTTACGGGAACAAAATTCAAGCAAACTAGTTTATAGAAGTCATACGGTTGGGCTGGTATAAATTCATATGAAATAGGGAATACTAGGTAAGTTCATAAAATCTTCCATGAAGTCGTAAGCTTAAGAAAAAGTGATATTATTTATAAGTCATACATAGACTTTCACATGTGTCCACGAGTGGTGTGTAGTGGTTGTATTAGTTTAAATATCATAAAATATCACCATAAAATAAAACATAATGTGAATTTTCATGAAAGATAAACCTATGTAATGAAATTAAAAATTTAGGATTTAATGTTCAAATAAATGTTAAAAAAATTTAATTTCAAATTTTAACTTTTTAAATTCAAATGGATTATTTTAAATTAAAATCCATAAATTATCCTAAATTTTAAAATTCAACTCTAAAAAATGAAGATACAAAAATAAAACTTTTAAACATATTTAAAATGTTTTGAGGGAATTTTAATGGTTAATATTCATTTCAATAAACATTAATGAATTGTTTTATCTTTCATACAGTGCTCAAAATGCATTTAACACCTCATGAAAATATTTTATATCTTGATACAAGAATCATACACATGAAAACCATAACATTTCATCATAACATATAATACTCTATGATGAACTTCTGCTAGGGATATCATAATGTCATGTGTTTGAGAGGTCAACATCCATTACACTTATATAAATGTATATCCATATATACAATTGTGTATGAAACATGAATGAAGGATAAATAATATATTTTCATATGTATAAAATGATACATTTTATATTAATAAACTAATTTAAGAATACCTAAAAACATACATAAGTACCTGTAAAACATATCATGTATGATAAAAATCTAGATTATAATTATGTTTGGATAAATTTTATGGGTTTTATTAAACTCATCACATCAGTATGTAATTTCTACAAAAAATATATGTGACCACATAATAAAAATTATCCCATTAAACTATTTATTCAGTAACATCATTAATGTAATCTTGTTTGAATAATTCTAATACTATGGAATCATATTATTAATGTTCAATTCCTTGAGCATATTCAAACCCTTAACTCCGAAACATGAAATTTAATGATGTTAACAACTTTTTTTGTCAGTGTAGAACTCCTTCTAAGTACATCATCATCATTCCTAGAACCCTTTATATCCAAATGTTTACTATAAATCTCCTGGTATCTAATGAAACTATTTAGGTTATTACATTCCAAATACATCGAAAAAGTCTTTAGGGCATTAATTGTCCTTCACTCTGATAAGGTAATTAAATGTAACACTATAGCTTTAAACTTGTTTTCATACCCTAAGAACTATTAGAATATTTAGAAACATTCATATTGAATAATAAATAGAATAATCATTTATTTTTTAAACACTAAACTACTTCGAGCCCACACATACTCCCACTAGCCACTTTGACTCTATATTATCTTCAAAATACCAAGCTGAGATACACAAACTCTTTTTTTTTAGAAAATAAATTTTTTAAAATTTTGTGGTAATATTTAAAAATTTATGTATTATATCCATATTAAATATGGTATTTTCTGTATTTAGACCATTTTAGTAAAAATAATAGCATTCATTAAAATATACCTATAAAAGGCAGGGAATATCAATTTTTAGTATATTAACATACATTTAGGAAAACAAGTTTACCCTGGAAAAACAAAATTCTCCTTTTCTCATTTTCAAACATTCTATAGAATCTAATAAATAACAAACAATGTCTATTATATATATTATTAATTAAATTCTATTTATCTTAAGGTTATATATTTTCATATTCAAAATTAATATTGGATTACTAACATTTTTCTTAATTTCTAAAGTGTTGATCATGCATGCAATTATTCTGGTGGATTAATCTGATCTAAATTTTCATAATTAGTTAACTTATTTTCTATTTTTTATCACGTTGTAATAAATTGAATTTTTAGGTCCATTTTTATTCTCTAATTGTAATTCTAAAATTATTATAATATAAATTAGTTTTCTTATGATGTGGTATTTTTACATTATCCTACATTACTATATATGAAATAGTTATATACCCATAAGGGAAGTTACAATGATAAAATTATGGGTCTTTATAATGTCATCACTCCCACTATTATCTTGAGCCAAAAACTGTCTTATAGGTTCTTACCCACTATTCAAATCAGTCACATGCTCTCTCAATGGGATTATAATCTTATGCAACATGATCACACAACTTGACTCATGCACCCATAAGCCACATGTCATCTAAATTATCTTGCATGCCTAAAAAATAATCTTTCTTAACTTCATGTTAGCCTCATATTCCCAGACACACCATCATGATTTATTTTCAAAGAGTTTGACACATCTCTACTCATGTCAATTCCTACAACATGATCACACACCACCCCAACATCAGTCCGAAAACTAGAATCATCGAACCTTGCTATATGCATCCATGATCCAAATTTATAGGATTGCAATCCATGATATATGAAATCATCTTCATGCATGTACCAAGTATATGATTGAACTACCCATGCAACAATATCAAAATCATAGAATATAAACATTCTTCTCATACTTAACAAACTCATAAGTATTGGATATCCGCTCTCTCAGGTTACCTTTTTATATCACATCTCATCCCAAAGGCACTATACTCTCCCACCAAGCCCATAAACCATGTCTCATATAGTTCAAAAGGAAATTGATGTTCCAAAACAACGACTATAGTGTATCATATCTATATCACATACATCACATATCATGTCAATAAACATTAATTTTCATTGATCCTCATCAAAAAGACGTATATCATACTACCCACTTGAGGACCTTTTCACATAACTACACATATAATGACATTGTCCTATAATAATTTACATTGACTAACCCATAGTAATATGGTTCAATTAAATATAATTAGACCCATAAGACATACTGGAGAACACCATAAGTGTTCATATTGAAAACTTAAATAACTCATATTTTTTTTCTTTTTGGGATCAATTTCACAATTACTCATAAATGGTCCATCACTATGGAATATAATCTTTATACTAACCTACCTGGGCTCATTATAAATCCCTTGCATAGAAGGGATATATATAGTACATAATGGAATATCCTGATTTAAGATACACATGAAATCTCAATAAAGAAAATATTTTGGTTTGACTGAGTATAATTACCCCAAAAATTTATATGTTAAAAACCATATAAGTTATTATTGACACTTTAAACAGTTAATCCCACATCATTAGTGATATCAACCACACAAAAGAAAGAGTATGTCATGTGAATCCTATTTTTCAAGAATAATGCTTGTTCTCAAGGCTCTTTCCAATGTTCCATGATCAAAAAACATAAATCAATCCAAAATAAAAAAAATCATATATGAATAAATATCCCAATAATTATAATGAAAACCAAGAACACCAATCACATATCCCAATTAACATATAATTCCTACTAAAAAGTATTTTTCAATTCACTTATTTTCAACTATCACAATCTCTAACACATACTTATCCCCTATATACCCTTATCTAAATAGTGTGATAATAGAAAAGAGACTCTTATAACACTTTAAAATGTCCCCATCCCAAGACCACCCACTAGTGTTCTAATAGAGGATGCTTCATGACCTCTAATGCACCTCCCCATATTTCAGAGGCTACTAACTAGAAACAAGGTTCTATGGTTCTACCATGGGGAGATAGGACCATTATCTCATAGTAAAACAATAGGAATAAAAACCCATAATAAAAAATCATAGTATGTTTACCACAATAAAAAAATAATTCTATAAAAAATGAAATATGGAAACACAGAATCATACATCCCAACTGATCACCCATCAAACCAATCATGTATAATATTAAATGAAATAATAAAAAAACATGAAAGATATTCTACCATCTACATTCATCATCAAATCCAAGTCTCCAATACCTATTTATATTCTCTAGCCTGAACATGTTGTCCTAGGCCTCTTCCATATATGAATATACAAATTATTAGTTCTTCTTAGGTACCAATGTGTGGGGTTATCCTTAGAAAGGTGTGATTAAAACTCAATAATCCCCCAAGATATTCCATAGTATAACAAATAAATAATGTGTATGTAAATGTGATAGTCTTGGAATAAATAAATAATGTGTGTACATGTAATAAAATAAACATCGTTGACTTTTAGGTTCTATGGTGACACTTAGGACTGACCATACCCACTCCAGCCAATAATAGAGTCGAAATAAACATATATAATTCCACTCAGAAAGAAAACATGTCCATCCTATGACCATAAAACTAAAAACTGGGGTAAACTTCATCTTAATAAGGAACCACATATCACATACACTGTGGGGAAACCTATCTATGGATCCTCATATCACAAACACCTAGGTGTATTCTTTCTCCCTAATACCACATATAGAATACGCCCAGGGGTAAACTCTCACTGAAACCTCAAATCATATACACATTGGTGAACATTATATCTTCAAAACATGAACATAATCCCCTATGAAACCCACATCCAACCCCAGAAACATATATTCACATGCACTAGGTGGTCACACCCTGTTCCTAAAAATAGGTATCAATGTTATATTACTTGAGTAGAATATCGTCCTCAGTGCCATAACCCCTATTAAAAATATCACACACACACACACAAACATCATAGACACTAAAGGTAACATCCTTCATGGAGTTTAATTTCACACCACATTAGTTGGCCACTCGCATGAACCTAAAAATCATAACCTAGGTTAACCTCTCTCGAGAAAAACCCATCCCTCTCACTATAGCCATTATGGGATCATGCCTTTGCATATCAGGTATTAAATTTTCACCAAAATTTGATAAAAATTATCTCCCTAAACTATACATTTTGGAGGTCAACATAATACTTTTAAACCTACTAAAGTCCCATAGGTCACAACATAGTCTGAACACCATACACAGGCTCCACTATTTCATTTCCAACTCTATCTTCATAACCCAAAAGTCACATGGGATAGTTTACCTTAACATTTTTGTAATTGTATCAAGTCATAAATGGCCTATGGTAAATACCATACCAACATCACACTAGATGGATGTACTAAATCCCATATCCCTTCCCAATCTAATCAAGGATGATATTTTCAGTACCAAACTCCTTAACAACCATCCTAGGGAATAACAACCCAGGGTACTCACATGATAGTGGGGAATAAACAATTTTATGACATTATAATAAACTATTCTAAAGGGCATAAGTCATATCATGGTTTTTATATAGTCTATCCATATTCCAATTATCCATTTTTCATCATTTAACCCAACTCAATAGGTGAAAAAGTCAATAATCCTATAACCACATCATTTTATTAATTTATTTTCTTTTATAACCCTATAGGATCTCTATGTGTTACAGAACACTTCCATTTTCAATCCATTAATCATCACTGGATAAGACATCACACTAGTATAAAAGGTCCATCATGGGACAAGAAACTCACCTCCCACATAAAGGAGATAAGGAGAAACAATTCATTTTAAATTTAAGGATGATCTCCCATACATGGAATAATTCCATATCATATTCCACATAAGAAAATGAATATAATTCATGGAGAATTTTGGAGATCACATACCACATATAGAGTTATTCCATTTAATTAAGCTCATCCACCATTTCCAAAGAACATCCTAGAGTTACATAATGAAATGAAAACCTATTTCATGTAATAATATTAAATTTTCATATTTATAGAAAATGATAATTAATTTTTATATTTATTAAAAATTAACAAAATCAAATAAAAAATTACCTGGAGGAATAATATTGTTTATAACATGATCAGCGGGGTGTGGTAAACTCACAAGACATGCCCAAAACTGAGCCACACAAAATCTTTTTCTATTATAATTTATTTCACCTAGTTCTGGTGGAATCAGTGGATATCCCTAACTCAAAATCCCTCAAAATTTAAGGATTAATATGAAAAAAACAATTCATAAGTTAATATAGTTTACTTTCTTGAATTGCAATGAAAAAGACAATAAAAGTTCCTCATTAAATGGAGGTCACATTATAGGAAGTGAGGGGTTTGTTGGATAATAATGGTCTTTCTTAGATCTATATTTAAAAAAACTCAAGAGGATGACTATTAAAACACTAGTCTTCCAATATTAAATAAATATGGTTATGCCATGGTCATTGTATAACCCTACTAGGGAATAGTTCGACGACCCCAAGTAATAGGACTCAACACCCCCTATTTCTTCTATAGTGGAATGACCTATATGGTTTTTGGAGTGATTTACATTGGTTGTGGGATCAACCCTCTGAGAACCACCTTCATAATGAGTTCCTCCTCACAAAAAAATACTCGTTGTAGCAACACCACACTCGAGGCCTTTGTCCCTGATGGAATGAAAACATTAAAGATCTCAATGAAACACCCCACACAACATTTCTTATTACGACTCTCCAACCAAGAAATACCTTACGATATGGTTTTCTAGAAGTGTCTTATGGTCATTGTAAAACTATCAACCAAAAGATAAAAAAAAGAAAAGATTGTTTCTCTATGTACCTACTCTAACATACACCTATGTAGACACCTCATGCCTAATTCACATCCAAAAATTTCTTATTTAATTTTTCAAACCTTCAGAATCTCAATATAAATCCCAATTCTCTTTATATCCCCTAATATGTGACTAAAAAATAAAATTCTTTCTTGATTTCATAACCCGTAAAATCCCGTGTTCATATAATGGGCATAAATTTAATTAAAAATTTTCATTTCTATCTGCGGTCCTAAGATATCTTATTCGATTTTCTTGTATGGGAAAAATAGTTTCTTGAATTATTAAATCATTTTCATATCACTTATGACACATCCAAATTATTCGACTTCGTTATAATAATATAGAATCATGGTCTTCATAAATACACTAATGTATGTGACTCATTATATATTTTAATAATAATCTCTACTCTAAGGACCAATAAAAATGTTTTCAAAGAGAAAAATCCAATGAAATAAAAACATCTGTAATTACTATTGGAAGATCATTCCTAAAACCCTCTTCTCTTTTATAATACCATATTTTAATTTCATGAGAACAAGTATCATCCATTAATTACTATTATGAATGCAATAATAAAACATAATTTTTGTCATGCTGGATAGATTTTTTCTATAAAATATATATATATATATATATATTCATGGAATCTCTAATTTCTTGTTATTGTAGGTAATTTCCACAACCATTTGATGCGATAAATAATCTAAGTACATTATTATATTATTGTTATATAAAATAATATTCATCATGTGAAAAGTTATTTATTAATATTCTTGAAATAAAAATTTATAAAAGTTATTTGTTTCTATGGAACTAACTCTAATGGACTCCCACTTACTCTAGAGATAAATACTAACAAAATTTAGTTCATTACATATCACTTGAGATTCATGATTCGATTGATATAAGGTTTTAGTAAATGAGACCACTATGTTATCTTCTTTAGAAACTCATTTTACTATGACCTCACTCCTGTGAGAAAAAAATCTCCAGATGTGATATTTCTAATTTATATGGTTCAACTATTTTCATAACCTTGGATACATGGTTATGATCATCGATGAAGTATCATCCTTGTATAGTGTGATAACATATTACTATTTTGAACTATATCAAGATAATGGAATAATTAGGGTGTGAAAAATACTTTTTTAGCATTATAAAAATCGTCAATATATTCATAATTTATGGTATAATATACTAAAATTGGTTTCTTAAAAAAATTCTAGCTCATATCTCATATATTAGGGATTAACACATATCCTCACAGTGATTTCAGATCACTATATTAAGTATATAAATGATATTTTTTATTACATTATAACTAGTTCCTCCTCACCTATATAAACCAAGAAAATATAATTATTATTCCTCGAATGATTCAATATAGTCTTTATATCAATGTAATTCATCTCACTTGGTTATTTTTTATATAATTTTTTCATGCTCAATGCATAGGAAAAATCAAGCTTAGTACATATTCTAACATGCATGAAAGATCCAATTATTGAATCGTACATGATCATTATCACTCTCTACATATATCTCTCTCTTATTATGAATATGGACACATTTTTATAAAGAGTTGTATACCATATAAAATTGAAAATAATAACATTTTAAATTACTTTATATTAAATCTCTTCGACAGATTTTCAATTCATATACCTTGACTTAGTCTAATAATACTCTTAGAACTATCACGAATAATATGTGTCTATATAATTTAGTTTTCTTTAAATAAATATTTTTAAGAGAAAATTTAAATTCATTAAGCTTTAATTAACTATAATATTAATATATCATTTCCAATCTATATTATATAACGAAAATATTATACTAGTAAAAATATTTACTTTTGCTAAACCACTTATAGGAACGGGTCACACATTTATTCTTTATAAAATAAAATTCTTGTATAGATTCATAAAAAATGAATTTCCCATGATCATGATGCTTTTATCAACCTATAAATGTGTATCTGTTACTTTTATAACTTATTATCTTCTTTTTGAGTTACAAATCCTTTAATTTGTGTCATTTGGACATCTTCCATAAGGTTTAAATTAAGGAAATATATCATGACATCCATTTTAAAAATCTCATAATCATGGTAACATAAAATATAAAGTATAATATTTCTGTAATTATGTATAGTGACTGGTGAAAAGGTTTTTTTATTTTCAATTCAAACCCTTTATAAACAAGACATTTGTTTTGTTTATCGGAATCTAAATATACATCTTGACACATCTTTTTAAAATATATCTTTTTACATGACCAATATGGTAATGTCATAGATGGGTGTTATATGAGTCATATGAACATGATTTTTTATTGATTGAGAAATGTTTATTTTTATAATATAGTATGTAATGACCCTTATTCTGATGTTCGATACCGTTATATTTTCTATATTAATACAATTAGCAGCACTTATTTCCAAACATTAAAATAAATCTATCCATATGTAAACTAAACATGAATATTATGTTCCTGGTTACATTTTGTGAATAAAATAATTGAAACTAAAATTAATCCCAATGATAATATGAGATGGTAATCCTTATTTTCCATTATATTAGGTCTTACTCTAATAGTTTCTCAAATATCCGCATAACCAATGGTAACCTTATGAAACTAATTGGTTCATATATTTAGTTAAAAATTCGAGTACCATAAGTTATATATAATAAGAAATTTTTATAAATATATATTTTACATTATATAACTCAAGCACTTGAATCTTCCCCTTTCTTCTTCATTGAGGTACAGCTCTTCTTCCAGTAGCCTCTATTGCTACGAGAAAAATCAATTACATTTTTTTACTTATCCTTCCCCTTGATCTTTATCCACTAGGAATGATGTTGTAATGGTAACTTATACTTGGTGTTAGTTTGATGGATTTTCTCATTACCTTCGCTCCTCTTCACCCTTAAGACTGAAGTATTTTAATACTACATGACCTTATACACATGTTGAATTAGAGTTAAGAGATTTTGTAGCAACATCTCTGTATTATTAATATTAGAATTCAGAATTTAACTTAAGAATCATTTATTAAGTGAACTAATCATGATTTCCATGAACAATTCCTTGGGTATCATGAATACCATGATTTCTAAACACTCGGTTTAGCTAATCATATTGAATACAAGATGTCCAACAGGTGAACCTTCACCATGATTTCAAATATATAGTACCTTGGTGACCAAGTTCCACTATTGTATTTCTTTATCCTCGTAATGATCATAGATATGAGAGAGAATTGTTTATGAATACATGTCTTCATAATTCTTCTAGTTATCACTATTCATGGATAATAATATAATTCATTGGATATCAAATGCATCATCCACGTGTTTCCAAAAGTAGGAATGCTCCACCCCACATAGCTCCTTAGAGGAATCAGTGAGAACTAAGGAATACATTACATACAACATAAACACTTTTCAAAGTACAATTAACAATGTCATGCACCACTCATATAATTTTAAACCTTTTAGAATATTATCATTCTTTAAAATCTATTGAAGGAATAATGTTTTATTTTAATGAATTTACATTTTCTATATATAATAAAAGAATATTTTAATACTCTATCTTGGTTAGAAAGTGGGAAAAAATGAGTTTTATTTTATTATTCTCCAAATAATTTTTTCAAATACCAATTACCATCTCCATCTGATTCAAAATATATTATTTCATTTATATTTTATTAGAAGACATGTATATTTATCTTTTCATCACGCATATATATTCCAGGTAAAATTATTTGAATATAATTATATATAAAGTATTCCCAACTAAAATAACTCAGTGTTACTTGATCAATTGAGTGGACTTTTTAATTATAAATTCCTAAAATCAAATTTAAAAAATATACTCCATGTTACACCAAGACTTATAATAGAAACTACTCTTGATGTTCACTTAATTAATTAATCCCCAAACAATCATTATAAATTTCTAATAAATGAAAGTATCTTTGTAAGGAATAGAATAATAATGAGATCAATGATTTCAATCTAACTTAAGAAGTGGAAGGTTATATGTGACATAATATTATATTTGAAGGATTTTCATATATTTATTAATATATAGTCATTATTTTATCCTTTAAATCCTTGTTAATATTATATTTATATTATATAAATAATAAATGTGTCTGAAAAAATAATATATTCATAATATCATTATTGTATTTCATATTGTGTGCTTATTAATACATTTTATAAATATAATCACATTTACTCATAAAATAAAAATTTCATCACAAAAATAAATAAATAATAATAAACATGAAAAACTAATATAAATATGTGGTATAAAAAATAAGCCTTTGACAATTGGTTGGTTTATTAAGGGGAAAATAAACCTACCTTGAACCTAGGGGATGTAAAACACTGAACCCAAGACTTAGCATTAGTTTCAACTGTTCTCCTTTAATATGTGTTTCTCATTGGTTGGTTTTACCTTTGTTTGGTATTGGTCCATCTCCTAAGGTTAATAAATCTATCATATACATATTCTTATTCACTCATTGGTGTATGTAACCATGGGTTTAGGGTTACATAAAAAAACATGTACATATTCTCTTATACATAATACGAGTGAATGGATGATATGAAAAATCATCATATTTAGTTTAATACATAGTTGATCGCAAAAACCCATGAAATTAAAAAATACAACCCCCACACATTCATTAGTATTCCATGCTCATAATCACCCATTACATGTAATTAATAATCATTTATAGATACTATAATTCATTCCAACTCCTTCTTTATTAAGATAAATTTATTTTATTACTAAAATAACTATCTTATTAACAAATTAATTATTTAATCATAATTATATATATGAACTATCCCTAAGATTATTTTTTTTTTTAATTTTAAATAAATAAATAAATAGTTTAATTAGAAATTATATTTTTAAAGGGTGTGTACTAATCAAGAAAATGGTGTGTTCCCCCCTAGTCAGATTAAAATTTGTATGGGATTTAATATTGATGTTACCAAATGCATTTGGTTGTATATTTTTCAATTTATATTTTTTTCAATAATTTTTTATTGTAATTATTACAAAGATTAATTCTTGTGGTTATTTATTGAGTATCCACCCATTAAATGAATAATTTGGTGTGATTAAATATTAGAAAAAGATGTTTATGTGGCTTACATTGGAGGTGAAAAGTAAAATTCTTATATTGGTTATGGAATATAGAAATAGATTGTTGTTTATTATCATGAATATCTAGATAGATAGTTTATAGGTAGTTTCTATTAATATTAGATGTATTATGGAGATAATATTAATGTAAATGTAATGAATTTTCTGAATGAAGTGTTCTAATGTTTTCTATAATTGTTTGGATAAAGATTTGGAAGAATCCAAAAAGTGGGGAGATTAAATATCTATTATTCAATCTGAAAATTCATGTTGAATGTTAGAGAATACTTATTTTGAATTTATAATAAATAAGTAGCTATGTTACATGTATTATATAACCTAGATGATTTTTGTAAAGTCTGATGTAGATGGAAAGTATAAGAAGACATAGGTGTTCTTGAGAATAATATATTCAGAGTATTTCATATATTTAATGGATTTATAAAAACTATAATAATTTTAGAATTATTCTAATAATTCCCAAAATTATTTTAGAATTTTGATTGTATTTGAGACATTAGATAAGAATTATAGATTATTTGAAGTGGGATAGAGTTCATTTGAAGATAATCAGGAATTATTGTTCTTGAGATAAATATTGGATAAATAGAAAATGATTTCTTCCAGCACGAAGGAAATTTGAATACATTGAAGAGAACTGAGCTTTGTGATATGGTCATAAGACATTTTTGTGAATCCCACATCACGTTTTTAGAGTGATAAAATTCAAAAAATACAAATTTCAAATAGTTTAGGTGATCTTGGAAAGTGCGTAAGTGAATTATATTTTGTGATATTCCCACATGACATCATAGTATGCTGGAATTTTATAAAAAACTTTATGGACTGTGATATTACAATCAATAAAAATATATTTATGATTCATATAGGATATTTTTGATGGATAAAAAACATTTTTACCAGTATTAAGTGATTTAGCTAGTATACGATGTAAGGTCTATGATTTTTAAATTCCTTCCCTTTGGGTTTTCTCGGGGATAAAAGGATTTCTTAGGGATTTTGGAAAAGTTATGGACCTAATAAAAGAGTTTTTACCTATTTTCTTTTTAAATTCTCATGGTGGTGGGTGTGGGGCTAATATTTTTAAAACTTCGTGGAGTTTTGAGAATTGGGATGTTTTTTTTATACTTGGTTATTTTGATTTTGAACATTTGGTTCACCCCTTGGTGTTCGAGTGCACTAAAGACTGTAAAACAGCTTTTCTATATAAGGCATAGGGTGTGTTGATGTAGGGTTTCCTGTAACACCCCAATAATTTACCAATAATTTTAATATAGAATTCATGAAACACTAAGTCTCTAAAAATAAAAAAAATATAACTTATCCACGTAAACATAATTTTCCACCTCGGTATTTTGAATTTCAAAAACTGACATACACAGTTTCGTTCAGAAAAATAATTAGAGTATGATAAAACAAATATAATTTTTGGTAAATAATAACATAACCTTGTGCTTAGTAACATACCAATATAAATAGTAATTAATATTAATGAATATTAATTTTTACAAAAAAATAAACTTCATCAATGAATTTATAAATACAATTTAGACATCTCAAATGTGAGAAAATGATTGTAGTATAAGTATTGGTACTTTTGTTTTTCATAGATATTTTAATTACTATTTTATGGTTAATTTAATAATTTAAAATGAAAATTAATTTTCATAAAATGTAATCATAAATTTTTGTTTTATTTTCTTGTGGTTATAAGATAATTTTATAGGAACTTGATTAAATTTATAATGTGTTATAAAATGTTTTATAGTTCAAATGTTGACTTTTTAGAAGAAATTATCATTTTACTTAAAAATTAAATTTCAAATCCTTAGAAAACTATTTTAAAGAATTTAAAATAATTTTTTAATTCTACATGTCAAAAAATTGTGAGGTTTAATTTTTGGAATTTTTCTAAAATACATGAATTTTTTGTGAATAATAAAAAATGATAATTTACGATAAATGCTAAATACATGATTTATTGAGTCATAAGTGATGTAAGGATGATGTAAGACCACTAGGTTATAAACGACATTCACTTATTACTATTATGGGTTACATGAAACAACATTATTGTTTGTCATGAGGGAATTAATAAAATAATGAATAAAATATTCAAAATTCACTCCTCTCCTCTACTATTAAAAACCCACTCAATTACTCTTCTCTTAACTCTTATATATCCTTGTTACTTGTATAAAATCTTCCCAAATACCATTCCTTTGTATCTACCCACGTTTAAGTGCTCATGGTATTTCCAAAATACCAAAATATCTCCCCTAAAGAGGCTCTCAAGGAAGATTATTTCAAGAGGTAAACACGTCTTTCCATTTATTTCCATTCATTTTCTCTTTTCTGTGGTATGTATTTAATGTTTTGATTCCATGTTATTATTTCCATGTTATTTTTTCCTTATAATATTTCATTATTCTCTTATTAATGGGTTCCCCCAGTCCCATCCCTTTTTAATGTTTTCTAAACCCATGTTGCATAGCTGTTATGCTGCAGAATTTTCACCTCAAAATCTATCTCTTTTTCAATCACTATTATTATGTTACTGTATATTCATATAAATTGGTTCATTTCGGGATATTTCATTCCATATACCGTTTACTATCCAGATTATTTAATAATTTTTAGATACCATTTTTCTCATATCAATATATTTTATGAAATTCTAAGCGACGCTGTTGGGCTGCCAAATTTTTATAAGGGATTTCTCAACTTTTTTTATATTTCGAGTTCCTTTGTTTTAATTTTCTTTACACACCTCATTTAATCCAAATTTTCTGATTACTCTAGTATCATAAATGTACTAGAATTTATTCATGATAAATTATTAATATTTATCATCTCTCCATTCTTATTCTTTTATACAAAAAATGAAAACACCATCTGAGATGTTCTAATTTACCAGATTCAAGGATGATGGGCTTTAGATTTTTATTACCATATAAAAATATGGTATGAAACAATTATTTTCTTTAAAATATTATAATATATTTATTATGTATAATATATTGTTTGGTAATCTTTTTTACTCATGGTTTATATTTATAACGAAAAATGAGTTCCTTGTGTTCAAAAACTGTCAATTAACCCAAACGGTTATCATTAGATAATTTATATAATGATTCATCTTCCCTCCAAGTAACCAAATTAAATTTACAACCATGTAACCTTCCATATGTTTAATAGTATAATATATTTTCAATTATATAAATAATCCTCATGATTCTCCATTAATTTATATAAGTATACCAATCTTGAAACAAACAGGCCCAAACATTAAAATTGAACCTCATAACCCATCAAAAAGGCAATGAATAAACTTAATAAGTTTAAAATAAATCAGTTAAAAGAATAATAGGTTCTATAAATCTTAATTAATTAATTTAATTTTGTTATCCAGGACACTTAGAACATATGAATAACACCATCATACTTAAGGTAAGTGTTTCCTCATCTAACTTCCAATTTTTGTGAGACATTCATTATTCACTAATTTTTCTTGTGTATGGTGTATGTATTATTCCCATTGATGTATCATAACATTAATATATTTATTTTTATTTTATTTAATGTACCATTTTAATATTATTAATTTTAGGTAATACAATTTAATTAATTACAATGTTTTAAGTATTTTTCCCTGAACCACCATTTTTCATTCGGGTTTCTCTTATTCTCTATTCACCTAAATAAAATTATTATTTATTCTTATTTACTCCTCATAAATTATATTTTAATGTTATATATATGTTTAATAATCATAATCCTTCATTATTTTTTAGGGAGTTGAATTTTTTAAAAGAATCTTTCAAATTTTCATCCCGAAAAAGAAACCTGATTCAAGGGAACTTCTCGAATTATTACCTATTTTCAAGTGCACTAAAAAATATATTTTAAGACACCATTTTTTTAAAATCACTCATTTTATCATGAAATATTATCTTGGTTAATTTCTGGTTTTAGGAAAACAAACATTCCTTTCCACTTTAAAATTATCTTTAATATTTTCCTTAATATTATCTAAAATGTTTTATTTAAAAAGATTCTTAAGAACACATTTTACATGATTTCACTTCATGAGGACATCATTTATGGCTCAAATATAATTTCAATTTCCATCCATTTTATTTTCTGGAATATAAATTTTTTCAATCTGATTTCATGGAAAATACAAATTATTTTCCAAAATAACTCTTCTTTCAAAAGTAAAAAATAATTTTTCTTATCTCACGTTAACTTTTCTGAAGTATATGCCTTCTTCACAACTTATTCCATGAATGTGTTGTATGTAATTCCATTTGGTATATCGTATCAATAGTCTCATTATTATAAGGATATTCTAAGAGATTATGATTTGAATGTTTCAAGGTGGTATGGGACACATTGGAATGTTTAAGGATTATTTCCTAAGGAATTTTTCAATGGTCTCGTTTAAAAGTGTCTTCATCTAAGACAAAATCCCTTATAGAATCTTGTAATTTATTGAGATATATATCTTATGATATCATCTACCATATTTAATTTAATTTTTTACGATTATTTTGATAGTGGATGTGTTATCTTTAAAACATTAACCAATTTACTCTGAATGGTTAGTGTTTATACTTAATGTTTAGGGAATGTTATTTAAATTTCACATGTTAGTTTCAATATGAATGTGTATATTGTTTAATTTTATCCTCTTTCATATATGGAATACATTGTATATAGTAAAATTTGGGTGGGGTCACTATATCCCCTTAGTGCATCAGTAGATGTCATGATACTAACTATGGTCTTGGCACGATGCATTGACAAAATGAATTTTTATGGTTTTGGTCGAGGCCTTAATCAGTTTTATATGCCTTAGCCGAGGCCTTTATCATATATTTTAGAATATCTTTCATATGCTTTTCCTTCATTATGATGCTAGTAATTGAATGTTCATGTGGTTATTCGACTAGTAAAATACTTAGGGTTATGTTTTATTATATAATTATTTACTCAGCTAATATTCCTTCCATAATTTGTTCTAGTTTAGAGGAATTTGTTTTCAATTATTCACTATGCCTATTGTTTATTTTTATGATATCATTTTCTATATTCTTTACCCTTACTAATAATTTTATCTCACCCCTTTATTATGTTTCATTTTATCAGGACATGAAAAAACAATTTATGATTGACCTTGAAGGATAATCTTAGAGTGTTGGATGTTTCCAATAAAAATTACATGTTTTATTTATTTTCAAGTTGTAATTCTGGACTTATGTATGTATCTGGTTTTAAAAAACTAGTAACCTACTCATCCCTTCAAAATTTGATTCCATGTAATCATTCCAATGTATTAAAATAATGCATTGTCTCTAGGATTTGGGGGTCAGGGTGTTATAGTTGGTATCAAAGGAAGTTTAGTAGAAACCTTGGGAACTATATTTAAAAAATGTAGGTTAGGGAACAAATACCTAAGATGGTATTTGAGGATAAAAATAAATAACATCCTAAAATTTTGTTAAATAATATATTATGTTGATATTTCTAGAAAATACACCCTTGTTTGGATACAAACAAGTAGAGGTGGCTCTGGAACAGATGTACCTATGAATGAAAACTCTGACAAGGAGTTTCTGGCTTGACCTATGGTATCCTGGTAGATGAAAACGAACCTTACGGCACTCTCTGTTTGAAACTCCTAGGGGTTATTCTTAGGATAATTAAAATTTTATTTACCCACCATTGTGAAGGATTTACGACCCCAAAGTATCCAAATTATATGGTTCTAGGATTTCTGATGCATAAATTTATGCTATGTGTTATAACATGTTTAGAGTTATAGAGAGTTCATAATTTTATGACATAATATATAATATTGAATTGATTAGAAATGTCCCCTAGAAAAAAGGAATGATAATTTCACCAATGCTTGTGATGCGAAGAGTAAGAAGGATCATATCTTTAATGATCTTAATCCATGTTTTTAAAAGAAGATTTCCTACCATGTATCCTCATCATATGATGAAATAATATCATGTATTAACAAAGTATGTAATTTCTTCAATGTTTCATATGGATTTGAATGGAAGAAAAGGAATAAGAGGATGGTAGAGAGATATAGGGATAAAGGGAAGAAGGGAAAGAAGTGTCTTCCCACATGTAATAACTCTGGAAAGAATCACCCTAGTAAATGCTTCAAGGAAATGGGTGTTTTCGATATGTATAGTGAAAAAGGACTCCAAGTTACTGATTCCAAGGGTAATTAAATGGTTTCCAATGTACAATGCTTCAACTTCAAGGAGATGGGACAATATGTGAATCAATGTCCCAAGTGTCAAATAAATATACCCCAAATAATGATTATAGATAATGATCGTGTTAAGATGCTTCCATAGATGAAATAGAATTATTAATATTCCTATCAGTAATAATGTCATTTTAATATATTCTGAGTAATGTATTAGTTATAATATTTATGTGATATATATGGATTTTATTGCAGTACTATTTCATTAAGAATTTTAGGTTGTGTGATGAATGGTACAAAGGAATATTGACTCAGTAGAAAGTTAAACTTTCTAAAAAACACATGATTAAGGGAAAGACAACAATTAATATATATCTAATGTTGAGATAATGATGAATAAATGATTAATTCAGATAATTGTTGACTACCTTGGAACTGATTATTGACTTGTCGAGATGTGGTCTTTCCTATCATCAATGGAGTTTGCAGCACTTTTGGATTTAATGAATATATATATATATATATTAACATGTATCTTACTTAAGGAATATTGAAGAACGATTGATTACTATATAGTTTTTACAGTAATTCAAGTATTAAAAAATATATGATGAAGTTATTAGCATGTTTGGAATGTGAATTTTAGATCTTTTTCTTGCTGAATAAGGGTTAATTATAAGTTCATCTCGGAAATTAAGATACCTTCATTATAAATTGTTGAATCATTATGAAATGGATTAAGTTGATCATTGTATGGGTTTTTAGAGTTTAATGTCACTACATGATGGTTTGAATATTTTTCATGACCATTTTGTCCAATTATAATGCATTGTTTTGTAGTAACCAATGCATTTCCCATTCCTCTAATTAATAGAATATTTTAACCATATTATTAATGTGGGTTTCCCATAAGTGAATTTTTTTGTATTAACCATTAACTTTCGATGTTCAATTTTAAATTTTGATGATGAAATATTTTTAAAAAGGGTATAATGTAACACACTAAGAATTTACATATAAATTTAATATAGAATGCATGAAACATTGAGTTTCATAAAATACCACTTTTTTATAACCTAGCCAAGTAAACATAATTTTTTAACCTCATTGTTTTGAATTTCAAAAAAATGACATGCACAGTTTCGTTCGGAAAGATATTTAGAGTATGATAAGACAAACATAATTTTAGGTGAATAGTAACACACCCTTATGAATAGTTACATACCCATATGAATAGTAATTAATAGTAATGAATGTTAAATTAGACAAAAAAATAGAAACTTCACCCATGAATGTAAAATAAAATTTAGACATCTTAAATTTGAAAAAATGATTACAGTATAATTCATGGTATTTTTGTATGTCCTAAATTTTTAAATTACAATTTTATGTGTAATTAATAATATAAAATGAAAATGGATTTTCATAAAATTTAATCATAAATTTAAATTATATTTTATTTTTGTTATAAGATAATTTTATGGGACATTGATTAATTTTTCAAGGTGTTATAAATTGAGATATAGTTTTAATGTTGTTTTTGGGAATAAATTATGATTTTATTTAAAAGTTAAAATAATCATATTTAGAAAATTACATTCAAAAATTGGACTTCATTTTGGAATTCTCCATGTCAAAAAAATTTTGGGTGAAATTTTTGGATTTTTCTAAAATACATGATTTTTGAGTGAATAGTAAAATATGATAATTTACGATAAATGCTAAATACTTGATTTATTGGGTCATAAGTGATGTAAGGATGATGTAATCCCATTAGTTTTGAACTCAAATTCACTTAATACTATTAGGGGTCACATGAAACAACATTATTGGTTGTCTTCAGGGAATTAATAAAATAATGAATAAAATATTCAAAATTCACTCCTCTCCTCCACTATAAAAACCCCACTCACTTCCTCTTCTATTTAATCATCTCAAGACTTGTTTCTTTTCTATTATCTTCTAAGATACCCTTATTTATTCACTCCCCACTTCCAATATATCTTTTTCTTTCCAAAAAACCAAAACAGCTCCCCTAAAGAGGCTCTCAAGGAAGATTACATCAAGAGGTAAACACATAATTCCATTCAATTTATCTTTTATGAGGTATGTATTTCAAGTTTTCATACCATGTTCTTATTTCCATATTATTATGTTTCTATAATATTTTATGAGTATTTTATAAATGGTTTCCCACTGTCCCCACTCTTTTTAATGTTTTCTAAAACCATGTTGCATAGTCGTTATGCTACAGAATTTTAGTCTCAAAATATCTCTATTTATCAAGCATTGTTATTATGTTATTGTCTTTTAATTTAAATTGGATTATGTTGGGATATTTCATTACATATCTCCCTTACTTTTCATATAATTTGATAATGATGAGATACACTTTTTCTCACATAAAAATATTTTATGAAATTTTAAGTGGTGTTGTTAGGATGCAGAATTTGCGTAAGGTATTTCTCAACTATTCATTTATTTCGAGTTCCTTTATTTTATTTTTGTTTCTCACAAAATTTCCTCAAAATGTTGTTATTACTCCATTATCGTACCTGTACTGGAACTTTTTAATGATAAAGGCCTATTTTTCGTCATCTATCATTTCCTATTCTTTTATACAAAAAATGAAAACACCATTCGAGATGTGATAATTTATGACATTCAAGGATGACGGGATATAAATTTGTATTACAGCACTCAATTATGTTATTTAAACCATTATTATGCTTTCAAAAGACTATAATAAATTCATTATGTATCATCTACTATTCTGGAATCTTTTTAAAGAAAGGTTTTGATTTATAAAGAAAAATGAGTTCATGGTGTTCAAAAACTGCCAATTAACCCAAATAGATATCATTAAATAATTTATATAATAATTTGTATTCACTCCAAGTAACCAAATTAATTTTACAACCATGTCACCTTATTGATGTTCCCTACTAAAATATAACTTCAATTTTTCACAAATATCCTCATTTTACATGATTCTCTATTCATGTGTATAAGTATAATGATCTTGAAACAAACACGCTCGTACAATGAAATTGAACCTCTTAACCCATCTAAAAGGCCATGAATGAACTTAATAAGGTTATAATAAATAAATTAAATTTATAATAGGTTCTTTAAAACTTAATTAATTAATTTAATTAGGTTATCCAGGACACTAAGACCAAGTAAAGAACACCATCAGACTTAAGGTAAGGGTTTCCTCATATCACATCCATTTTCGTGAGACATTCCTTATTCACTACTTTTACTTGTTTATGGTGTATCTATACTTCCCATTGATGAATCATATCATGAATATATTTATTTGAATCGTATTCAATGTACCATTTTAATATTATTAATTTTGGGGCATACAATTCAATTTATTACAATGTTATAAGTATTTTCTACTCGAACCTCCATTTTTCATTTGGGTTTCTCTTATTCTCTATTAACATAAATAAAATTCTTATTTATTCTTATTTACTCCTCATAAATTGTTTTTTAATGTTATATATAGGTGTACCAATACAAATCCTTATTTATTTTTTGGAGAGTTACATGTTTTAAAATAATATTTCAAATTTTCATCTCGACAAACAAACCCCATTCAAGGGAACTTCTCGAATTCTAACTCATTTTCATGTGCACTCCAAAAAATATTTTAATCCATAATTTTTTTATAAAATCACTAATTTTATCATGAAAAAATATCTTGGTTCATTTCTGGTATTAGTAAAACAAACATGCCTTTCCACTTTAAAATTCTCTTTAATATTTTCCTTAAATTTCTCTAAAATGTTTTATTTATAATGAAATTTAAGAATTATTTTTACATGATTTCACTTTAGTGGGATCTCATTTATGCCTCAAATATAATTTAAATGTCCATAAATTTTATTCTTAGGGATATAAATGTTTACAATCTGAATTCATGGAAAATAAAAATTATTTTCCAAAAGAAATCTTCTTTCAAAAGTAAAAAGTATTTTTGTCGTCTCACATTAACTTTTAGGAAGTATACGCCTTGTTCAACAATTATTCCAGACATGTGGAGTATGTAATACCCATTTTTGTATCATACTAAGAGTATACTTATTCTAATTATATTCTAAGGGATAATTATTTGAATGTTACAAGGTGGCATGGGAAACTTTAAAATTTCTAATGATTATTTCCTAAGGAATTTTTTAATGGTCTCTTTTAAAAGAATATTCATCTAAGACTCCCTCCCTTATTGAATCTTTTACATCATTGGGATTTAAATCCTATTATATCATATACAATATTTAATTGAATGGTTTATGATTACTTTGACTATGCATCTGTTATCTTAAAACTATTCACCAATTTACTCTGAATGGCCAGTATTTGTGCATAATGTTTGGGAAATGTTATTTACATTGCATATTTTAGTTTCAATATGAGTGTGAATAATTTTTAAGTTTATCCCCATTGATATGAGGAATACATCAGACTTAGTCAGTTCTTGGTGTGTCCCTTTATATCCCCTCGGTGCATCAGTAGGTCTCATGAGACAAACTATGGTATTGGCATGAGGCCTTGAAAAAATGAATATTTTTGGTTTTGGTCGAGACCTTAATCATTTTTCGATGTATTGGTCGAGTCCTTAATGGTATATTTTAGAATGTTTGACATATAAATTTCCCGCATTATTAATCTAGAAATTGAAAAATCATTTGGTTATTCGACTAGTATAATACCCATGGTTATGATTTATTATGGAATTTTTCACATAAATAATATTCCTTCCAAAATGTGCTCAAGTTTAGAGGCATGTGTTTTCAATTATTCACCATGCCAATTGTTTATGTTTAGGATATCTTACACTATATTTCTTTCCCATACTGATAATTTGATCTCACCCCTTTCTTTTGTTTCATTCTCTCAAGACATGAAGATGTTTTTTATGATTGACCTACAAGGATAATATTAGAGTAATGGATTTTCCCAATAAAAATTATATGTTGTATTTCTTTTCAAGTTGTAATGTTGAACTTATGTATGTATCTGGTCTTCCAAAACTACAAAACTACTCAGTCTATTGGTATTAGATTCCTTATAATCATGACAATATATCAAAATAATGCACTGGCTCATGGATTCTGGGGTTGGGGTGTTACATTTTCCCTATGATAAATAGGGATGAAGAACAAAGATTGGGAGGCTGGGTTGAGGAAGACTAGTTGGGAATGGTACTATGTGATTCCTACTATTATACATGGGAAATATAAAGGCTCATAACATAATATTGTTAGTCATAGTGGGGGTAAAATGACATTGTTTTTCCCATACACTATGGTAGGAGGTTTTGGAAGCATGTTAGGAGTTAAAAATTCCTTACACAATGTTATAGTGAAGGGTGTGGAGTCGGTCAAAGGTTTTAACTATGGTTTTTAATAGATGAAACAATTGGGGTATAATAGACATGAAATATAGAGAAAATGGATTGCATATATGATTATGGAATCCCTAGAGTGTATTTTGAATCCAACATTCTATATTGAGGGCCTTAATGCTTCCCCAATAAATGGAAGCCCTACGCAAAAATGATAGAGATTTTCACTCCTTCTCTCAAGCCCTAGATGGCCCATACACAGCATGTCTCCCACTATTTATATTTACAAAAGATTATAACCCATTTTTTCTATATAATTTAAGGTTAATGGATGATGTTACTATAAAACCTTGAGACTTTATTATGTATTTATCATTAAAAAAATTAATTTCTTCAATAACATATGATAAACGCAGCCCCAATTCTAAATGAATCGTAATTTAATATACACTTGTAAAATATTTATTAAAATATTTTGTAAAAATAGGAATAAAAAATTATGAAAAATATATATAATTTTTTATATAATGTATTTGAATTGAGAAATTATTACTCACTTTTTAGTAAAATTCATTTCTGCTTCAAAAATCCAATTTATTTAAAAATTGTTTTTATTGACTTGTCTGAGAAAATATTATATTTAAATTCTACCAATTTTATATATTCTATTTTATAAAATAAAAATAAAATTTTAAATAAGAACATTAAAATTATATTTGGGTTAAATTGGAGAATTTTTTGAAAAATTGATTTCTCAATGTATAGTGAAAATTGTGATTTTTATTGAAAATTGCCTTTTCATTACAATAATTTAGAAATTTCCACTTGGTTTTAATGTGATTTAAAATTAAATTTAGTAAATTTATATTATAAAGAATTCAATTAATGATATTTACATTATTTTTATATTGAATTTTGGAACAAAAATAATTTATACTTAAGAAAATGTTTATTTCTAGAAAAGAACTTTTCATTGGGTTTCGAAGGTTTAATTATAAATTAAATTATGAAAATTATATGAATTTAATTTGATAAAGTGATTATATATAATTAATCATCATAATTATTATAATATAATATGGTCAACTTAAATTTTGTCCATTTTGAATAGAAATCAAAGTAAATATTTGTCACCTCAATAAAAGAGGTAAAATTGGGTTAAAACCCTAGGGTAATCATTAAAATATCTCAAACACATTATGTTGACCAATTAGATTAGTGTTCTTTGGAAAAATTAGTTCTTAAGGATTTATGTAATGTATTTTGGAAAATATTTTTAAATTGGGAACAAAATATTTACTTTTGTGAAGATAAGTTATATTTAATTTAAATTAAATTTTTTTTTTGTGTATTTAAATTTAATGCAATGGTTGGAATATTACATTCAATTTTTTCTTGAAAAAAGATTAAAAAATCATTAATTTTTATTATTTAACCAATAAAATTCATTAAACCTATTTATTTATTTATTTCAAGGTAAATGTTTTAAATATTAAATTAGGTATTTTCCTAAAATCTATTTTCCGTGCGTTTTGTGTTCTTATATTAAAAGAAATTTATAAAACATATTGAAATTAAATATAATAAAATAAATCAAAAATTTTAAATCATAATTTTAAAAAATATAAATTACGTTTTATATATTCATATAATTATGTTATAATGTAAAAAATTAAATTTATCTCGGTTATGGTTAAAATGGGTTAAATGTGGTTTACCTAGATGATACGGCTTAAAATGCTTCCCAAAATAAAAAATCATAATGTTTTAGTTATATAGACCCTATAACATATTATATTTTAATTTTGGGCAGCTTCTTTCCACATTACATTATTATGATATATATATTATTTAATCTTTCATTTAATTCCAAATGTGTCATTTCACTCCCCTATAAAAGGATACCACCTCACCTCTCTTCTCAAAACATCATCAGCCTTCTATCATAACTAATACCATCTATAATACCTTCCTATAATCCTTCACCACATATTATAGCTTATTTTATTTCCAAAAAACATAACTTTATGGATTAAGGTGTAATTCAAAATAAAGTTCTCAAGGAAGAGGTATAAATCTTAATCAAGTGTTTTCAATATTATTTCTTCTTCTACCTCCTATAAATTCATTGTATAAATTATTAAAAAAATTAATTCATTATTTTTAATATTATAAATATTTTTTATGATAATAGAAAATCCATTATCCTCTAAAACTAGAAAATTCACTTACATCCACAGTTTGGAACTGTGGCTATAGGTGCTAAAACAATAGCAATATCATATGGCCATGGTTTTGGAAAACTGTGGCCATTATTGTCATGGAAGTTGGTCATGCCTTATGCCACAGTGTTAACTGTGGAAGTAGGGGCCAATTTCTATAGTTAAAATATGGAGTTAGGAGGCCTACTTCCATAGTTTTAACTATGACCTTAAGGTCCATAGGTCCATGGTTACAACTGTGTCTATATCATTTACATGGTATAAAAAACCCAAGTCCCCCCTAGATCCCTAGCCTGACTTCCATTTTCACCACCCCCTACCAATACCACCCCCACCCCTAGAGAGCCCCCAATTCCCCCTAGACAGCCCCCTTACACCCCCTGGACATCCCCCATGCACCCCCATGAACACCCCCATCCCCCATGGACAGCCCCCTTTCACCCCATGGATGTCCCCTTTCACCCCCTTAAACACCCCCTGCATAGCCCCCTTACACCCCTTGAACACCACCCCCTCACCCCCATGCCCCCTTGCACCCCCTTGACTCCCTCATTGCACTCCCTGGACATCCGCCTTGCACCCCCATGAACGCCCCCATTCCCTCCTTGGATATCCCCCTTGCACCCCCTTTAACACCCCCCGGGATAGCCCCATACACCCTCTAAACAGCCCCCTTGCAGCCCCCCCCCCCTTAAACAGCCCCTTGCACCCCCATGGACAGCCCCTGTACACCCCCACCCCCTAAACAACCCCATCCCCCCTACAGTATCCCTCCTCAGGACAGTCCCCTGGACAGCCCCCTCCCCCTCCTAACAGCTACATGCCCCCTGGACTTCCCCCTTTCACCCCCATGCCCCATAGACAACCCCCTTTCACCCCCCCCCCTCACCACAGTATCCCACCCCCCTGCAAAATCATCTGCCAATACCCTCTTCCAGTACCCCCCCCCCCACCCCACCCTGTCAGTTCCCCCTACCCCTTCCCCTTGCTAAAGAACCCAACACACCCACCCCCGCACCATCTAGTTCCCCCTACCACCCCCCCACCAGTCCCCGTACCTGCTAGTTCCCCCCTCCCCCTACTAGTTTCCTCTCCCCCTGCCAGTTCTGCCCTCCCACTACCATTTATACTCCACCCTTCTAGTTCCCCCCCCCCCACAAGCCCCCCTCCCCATGCCATCCCCCCTTGAACCCCCTTCCAATTCCCCCTTGCACCCCATTCTAGTCCCCCTTTCACCCCTACTAGTCCCCTCCCCCATCCAGTTCCCCCTACCCCTACCGGTTTTCCCCCTGACCCTTCCAGTTTTCCTCCCATTGCCAGTACTTCCCCCCCCCCCACCGCCCCCACCCCTACCCTATGAGTTCTCCCTCCCCCTACACCAACCATCCCCCTCCCCCCTTCCAGTCTCTCCTTACACCCCCTACCAGTCCCCCCTTTCACCCCCTACTAGCCCCCTACCTCTCCAGTCCCCCCCCCCTTCAAGTTTCCCCTCCACCCCCTCCACCCTTCTCCTACCAGTCCCCCTCCCTACCAACATCCCATCCCATTGACTTGTATCTGGTCATATGATCTACTAACCATTGGTGAAATTTTCAAGACAATCAATATATTTCATGGGTTTAAAAATAATGATACAAAATGGGAATGAGTTGCTCTATTTATCACACAGAATACCAATATGGTACTCACTATCGAAATTAAGTTATACACAAATTCTACATACAAACTAAGAGTTAAAGAACTCCAAATATATAAAAAAACACATAAATTCACTTACATGAGTCTCCCTATAAGACAAAGCATCAAAGAAGTCTAGAACTAGCTCCGAAGTACCTACAACACAGGGAATAACAAAGTAGTGTCATCCCCTAATATTATGGTAAAATAAAACATCTTAGAAAATTCATAAAGAATATAAATCAATATACAAGAATATTGTAGTCATTTTCACAAGGTTCATCCATGGATCATTGGATGAAGTTATAAATCTGAAAATTCAATGTGAAATAATCTCCACATTTAGAAAAATCATGATTTGTTCATCATGAATGATTTTTATACCATAAGAAGGGAAACAACCCCAATCCCTCCTGGACACCCCCTCCTAAACATCTCTTGATCCCTTCTCGTGAAAATTGTGTGTTGATGTTTGGATTATTGTAAAAGAAACATTTTTTTAATTAAGAGATGGAGAATAGTGATTTCTTGAGGAATTCATAACTATAGTAGTTTTTGATACATGTTTTTATGAATACCATGACTTATCGAGGATGATATGTGTTAAGGTGTGGAGTTTTTAATACCCCACAGATTTCTAATTCATTATTTTTTGAGGAAATTTGTGTTTTTAATATGAATCATGGGTTGTTGCTTAAATTGGAATTTGGATCGGAAATCTGAACATTAGATGTTCCTAAATGGTATTTTTGGTTTTAGTTTGAGTCCCTTGTTGTAACCTCTAAGGATTATGTGGAAGTTGGTGGAGGTTCAGGGTGAAAATAACTGAAATTTAAGTTGATGTATTCTTTCATGTTGTGACCCATTAGGTTTATGCCTTGAATGGGGTTGGTTGAGGGGTGAACCGCCTATCGTAAACATTTCTACCTGTAAACCTTAGTTCAAGCCATGAAATTACTAAGGTTAGGGATTCATGGTGTGAAACACCTAGTCACACTGTGAATCATGTCTTGGAGGATTTATTTTAATAGGTTAAATTTTACCTTTTTCTGGGTCATGTGTTTCACAATGATGTTACTTTAGAAGGTTTCAAGTTTTCAAGGTTGGTTGTTTGAGTTTTATGAAATGAAAACAAATATTTTCTTTAAGTTTTAGATTTTTTTGAAAATTCTTAGTTCATGTTTTCACAATATGAGGGAACTATCATCTCTAAATTGAAAGAAATTTTATTTTTTACTATTGATTTGGTTGAAACTTTCTACTAGTCCACATTGAAGGCATTGGAAAATCATGTAAAACTGGTTAAAATGTCATTTCAAAGAGCCACAACCAATTTTCATAGCATATTTACATTATATAATAATGAAAACAAGTTTTCAAAATACTAGAGAAATTATAGAATTAAAATTAAATGGTTAGGTAGAGGGAACATAACACAACCACAAGGAGCACTATTTTTGAAGACAACAACTCAAATCTTATTTTTTTCTACTTGCACACATATTCAAATTCACATATTTATAAGGACACCTAGCCCCTATGTACCTATTTTCATGGTCAAATATGAACAAGTTCATAGATATATGTTTATACTTATATATACCCCTTTATACTTACACATGAATTCATTTTTCATATCTATATATAATCACACCTAACCACAATAAATATATATATTCATACACCCATGAGTGAATATATATAAAAGGGGAAATTATATATTATATTCCTACCTATGCATACACATGTAAGCCTTTGTCAACGACAACTCGAATCCACCTCAACGATATCCAGAAAGCACAAAAAAAGTATAATGAACCCAAAAATCACAAAACCCATAATTAGAATTTGGACAAATAATAAAAATGGAATAAATCTTACCCAAATATGATGTTGAACTCCCCATCGTTGATGGTGGTGGATAAAACCAGCCTCATCATAAAAAACCACCTGTAGGAAAATAGTGTGAAAATAAATGAGATATAACATCTTCTTATATATATGTGACCAGTGATGATAAATGATACATGAATCCATTAACATTATACATGCTATAATTATTTTCTATTATTACCAAAATATTATCATTTAGTCACTCCCATTAGACTGATAATTTATTGTGGTCCAGTAAACACAAAACAGCCACAAACAGACACATTTTTCATCATAATATCAATAATAATTGCATTAATACATGCATAAAAAATAGAAATAACACATCCATGAAGCATACCCCATTCATCCTTATTATCATTTCCAATATATATTGTCTTCTTAGAATTTATTTCCATTATATATCTCAATTACCATATGAAATCATATAAAACAAGTTGTGAATGGTCAGTATATAATCAACAAATTGAATATAAAGGAACTCATATTCATCTTTTATTTCTCATTCCCTTCTATTTTCCATATTCTATTCATTTCCAAAACACTTACCAAATTTTATTTACAGCCCCCTTACACCACTACCCCCTATCCCCTCCCCCCATCCCCCACCCCCACTACCCCCACCCCCCAGCACAAGTCCCCCCTAAACCATCCCCCCAGCACCACTCCCCCTAGCCCCCCAGCACCCACCCCCCTCCTGCACCAACCCTCATCCCCCCACATGCACCCCCACTGCCCCCCCCCCCCCTGCAACCCCCCATCACCAGCCCCACCTGAACTAGTCCCCCCTACACCACTCCTGCCCCAGCCCCCCAACACCCCCACCTACACCCCCATTGCCACCCCCAACACCAGTCCCCTACACCAGTGCAGAATAATTTTCGGAATCTTCACCCAATAATCCTCCATGTTCATTACTAGGTCAAATTTATCCTCAGTGAACTATATAAAGTTCACTACATCCTAGGTGCCTCATATTTCCTAGTTTGATGAATAATTTTGTAAATGAAAATCTCAGGCATAGTTTACCATAATATAAGTAACATCACCTCAATAAAAAGGTACTATTTGGGAAACACATAGATGAAGTGGTATTTCCTCCTGAATGACATGTTCGTGTTGTGGGAAAATTATATGTCATGAATGGTTTTAGAATAAGAATATCCTTTATGGTATTACCTCATGATTTCTGGTATTATCACCTTTTAAACTTATTTGAAGGATTATTATTCATTGTAATCCTATAAGTATATATCAATTTATCATCCAGTATAATTTATATAAAATGATATTTTAGATCATTATTCTCCATTCGAAAATGAAACACTAGGAAATGAAAAAAATGATGATCACTCTAACTATCACAAAATAACACAGCAAAATCTAATATATTTTAGTGTTCATTCAGAAATAGAATCAACCATGTTAGTTATTTTGATATATCAGTTGTATTAATGTACTCTAAAATTATTATAAATAATGTAACCACTTGTTGAAATTGAGTCATATTACTTACCACTGTTCCACCAAAAGATATTATAAAATATGGAGTACATTTCTAGGAATCCACATGTCTATAAAAATATACATCATCAATTACAGTAAATATATATTCCTTACAGTCAACCTTCCATTAATATGATAAATGAAGATACGCATTTGTACCATATAATGAAACCACAAACATACAGTCATAAAAAAATCAATACGAAGGAAATGGTTATCATATAGTTTTGTTAGGTTAGAAACATGTTTCCACTTCCCACATAAGGGTAGCACTGTTGTTGTAATGATTTGTTCTTTTGTGAAAAAAAAGTCCAATATGGTCATGGTTGTCTCTGTAGTGATCATCTAGAATACTTATGTCAAGAAACCTAGGACAAAATAGCCATAGAATATGACATGGTTAGAGAAGAATAATTTCTTGAAGTGTGGGATTTGATACTATTTTTTAACAACTATGACTGAATCACCCTAGCATCACTGGGTCAGGTCTCGACAACATATTAGGCACACACCCTAATTTCCAAAGGTTTGTAGATACCCAAAGGTTGACATACATGGACATTCCATTAATTTTTTGGAATACTTAATACATAACAAAAACCAACACACAATGACCGTAATAGTTTAGTGTCTTTGGAAACTCGAAACATAATCTTTTAATCATGGTGAAAGATCTTCAACATCTCCCATAAAGATATTCACCTTTTTTTCTTACCTAAAACCATTCATAATATCCTGGGTAAAATAAAACATATAAAGGGTGATCTCAAATGCTCAGTAAGGGTAAGCATGGACAAAATAAAATAGACCATATACATTTGAACTTCAAAATAAGAACCTAATATTTAAACCTCAAAAACATGATCAATGACATAAAACATGGTAGTACGTAGGGAATAGATCATAATGGATCATCAATCATTATAAAATATCATGGGAATAAAACATGTAATTGTGGAAAACCATTAAGCGCATGATATGATTTCCATAGTATCCAAGGCATTGCTGCCAAGACCATCTTAGTGGACAAAGTCCCATTCTGAATCGAGTTCACTCCTCATTCCAATCATGTAACACTGAACCGGATTAACTTACCATTAAATCCATGTCTATATCATGAGATATAAATCTTTACCCAATTAATTGGAGGGAGATATAGGTCCCACCCATCTCATAATGAAATCATTCTTACTAGTGCCACAAAATAAACAGAAATCATTCATCATAACCCAAAGAGTAAAATGGGTTTCATAAACATCATCCCATCATAACATAATCCATATAAAACAAATGGATATCATTTCATCATAAGAAAAGTGAAAAAATGTAAATCATTGAGATATTATACTTGAAACATAATCATACGGAATAATTTCATCTTATATGAGAAATAGTTTTGATAAAACACTTGAAATGAATTCTTGAAGAAAATATCTTTTCTTATTCAAAATCATTTTATTTTCACAAATTTATATGAAATTTTAAAAGAAAATGAATTTTTTTTAAATAATAATGAAATATTTTACAGGAATATTCATGAAAATTAGGCATTATGAAACCGTAAAAATCTGTTCATGTCGTATAAGTTAAAAAAACATTCTTCTCATACATTTTCCGGAATAGTCAAAAAGTACATCGCATGGTAATCAAAAGAAAGATTCATTACATACCATTTAGTAATACTCAAAATGGGTAAAAAGGAATTTAAACATACATGAAACCATTTTTAGAAAATAGGGACGTGGATGATAAATATAGCCCAAGTAAATACTTACGAGTAAACAATCTCGGATAAAAACGAGATTGGAAAAGTTATCCCTTACCTTAGGTTCGATATGCTTCGTACGTATCCGAAACTCCTGTATAATGATTTAAATAATGTCATTTTCTTATTAAAGATTCATATTTATTGTTATGATATCATATATGGTTCACATAGGACTTTATATTACCCGTTCTTTTGTAAATTCCATGTTAAAGCAGCGTTTTGGGTAAAATCGTTTCATTTATCGTACGTGTTTCGACATATTGTTCTTGATATTGTTACTTATATCTGGATTTAATTAATTCCAGAATTTAAAACATGATTTATATATATTATATATTAATCATATTAACATATATGATTGATCCATAAATTTAATGAAATACACCGTTCATGGAGACGGTAGGCCGTATGTACGCATGAACGCTATTTTTTATTCCTTATTGAATTAAATGAAATTAAGTAAATGAAACATATATGTACATAAATACAGTAACATTATTATGTAATATCTTTCATTATTATTTAATATATATACTTTATAATTATACTTGAATGGTTAATCATGGAAAATGAATCTCATCGCGTTCGTGGAGACGATAGTCCGTACATAGACACGAGCGATGATATCATTCCCATGATAGTGGAATTGTATTGAAGTGTATGTATAATATTTCAGAATAAATATAACTTTACAATAATCATATATAGTTATTTATTTACACCATTATAGTCATCCAAGTAAGGTGGTGGTGGAAAACAGATTACACCACAACATGGAGACGGTATTCCGTACATACGCACGCGCGGTGATTTCCTATTCCTTAGGATGGATAGAAGGTGAAATAGGGTTTTTTGATATTTATAATAAAAAAACAGTATATAATTAATACTTATTTTATTAATTTATAATGAAACAACTAAATAATAGGAAGTAGAAGAAAAAACAAACTTAAAAGAGTCGGTAGAAGAGATTACCTCTTCCTCGACGTACCTCCTTTAAACTCCTTCTTAGGGCACTAGAGTTTGTCTTTTGAGAAGACCAGAACCTCTATGATATAACTAGAGAGGTTGATAAGAGTGATTGGTAGGGTTTGACCAAGATTCAAGGCTCAAATGGGTGTGAAGAGAAGAGGGAATGGGTTCCCTTTTTATAAGGGAGGAGAGGGGAACCTTTGGTAACATAAGAAATATTAATTTATAATAAATTCAAACACACGTAAAAACCTCCAAAAATGACTCAAATCTGAATATTAGATGTGATAGGGTTGTAATATCATCAACCAATAAAATTTAGACATGTTGGTAATTTATTTTAAACATTATCAACTTGATTTATCCTTATTTAATCTATTTAATTTTATTTAAGGTTATAAGGTTCTAAATTTTAAATTGTTATAAATAGTTACTCATGTGTTGTGAATTTTCCATAATTTTATTATTTATTTAATTTTTTACAATATAATTGTTAAATATTTTTGTGATTTTTAATCAATTTTATATTATGTTATTTTTGTAAAATAACAACAGTGTCAATTTTGACACTATTCATTTATTTGAATTTAAACAAAATCCACACAGAAGATAAGATCGAAATAAAATCTTTAATAGATTCATAAAATGTCATATTTATCTAAAAAATTAGTGGAGAAAATTAAAAAGTTCATATAATATTTATTTTAATATTTTTAAAACTATTTATTTGGTATATCTCTTAATAAAATAATTAGTACAACATTTTTGAATAATTATATAATATACTTTTTTGTTGCATAAAAATTAAAAATAAAATCCTAAGATGAATATAAATCTCATATCTTTTATAATAATACTTTTACTAGAATTTTTCATCTTAAAATAAAAACATGTAAATTGTTATATTTATTAAATTATGAAGCTGACAACTTTGGAATCATTTAAAATAAAATAATATAAGTGTCATATTCTTCTTTATAAGGATCCAAATGGTCACCAATTCGGCCATTTGATGATTATGGTTTATATATACACTACCAATAAGTCTTGTTCAGGTTTTTGGGACTTTTCATGTTTATTATTATTTCAAAAAAACTATATTATTGATTTTTCATTAAATAAATAATTTCTGCATCATTAATGTATAAGCTAATAAGGTATATAAATAATTATTAAACATCACAAATAAATTACCATGATAAAGAAAAACATTTCAGATTTCAAATGAGTATTTATAGCCTAATTTATATTCTATATAAACTTATATTAAAATAGTTTAATTATTAAAGTTTGAGTGAGACATATTTCACTTTCTTTTAAATAAAATAAATTAAAGGTCTTAATCACATACAAGTGGGTTCCAATGAATTCCATTTCGACCAAAATATTCCATAGGACATAATATAATCATCCAATTATATTAAGACAAGTGTTAGGGTAATTTTATAATATTATATGTACCCTCAATTACCTGATTTTCCTTTAACTATAGTAAATAAAATTTACCGTAGTTACTATTCATAGTGCGCAAAAATAAAAACTAGCCTATTAACATAATTTGGACCACTTATTCCAAATATTGAATCCATTTTTCCTAATTCAAATCACTTAAGTTGCAGAAATTAATTTAAAATTAATCTCTTTGTTAAGAAAACGAGTTTTAAAAGTTAAAACATTGCAAAAGATTGAAATGATTTTACCTATGAATTCAACGTAAAATCAATGCTAATAACATACGTTATATTAAATGGTAAAAATATATTCTATTTACACTTTAGAACCATTAAATATTACAATTTAACCATCTAAATTATTATGATGAAAAAAATTGTTTTTATTTAAAATATAGCGTGTTTTTACTATTCATTAAAATATGAATGTTATCAGAATAATATGAAAAAATTATCCAAAGTAAATTTTTATATCCTGATTCCAAAAAAGAATTTCATTTTTTCAAATTGAACTTATAAACATGTCAAAAACTATATTTAAAGTGGGTGTGCCATCAAAAGGCGGCAAATCTGCATTTTTTTTAAAATACTTATTTTACCTGAAAGATTTATTTTGTTCTCATACCATGTTCTAGAAAATGTGTAAAATTAATAATAATGTTATAAAAATTCAAAATTTAGTTAATACTATTCATAACGGATAGTCTATAATAATATTATAACAATATATCGTTATTTAGTGAAACCCGGTATTGCGTACAACACACGCTATCGAGGAAGGCCGTGATTGCGTGTAATGCAAGCCAAGTCTGGGTTGCATGTAGTGCAAGACTCCTTTTTTGTTGAGTATAAAAAAATCCAACCATATTTCATTTATAAATTTAATATATATATATATACACTCAATGTAGCATTGAGTAACTACTACCAATCAAACATGAAATTGTGTTTGACACGATCCAAGATTAGTGTTGCATATTCTGCAAGCTAACACGGTGTTGCGTATAGCGCAAGATAATATTGGTGTAGCGTATAGCAGAAGATATGAAATAAATTAAAAGGAATATATCTTATAAAATCTCAGGGTGTTACATTCTACCCCCCTTAAAATGAATTTCGTCCTCAAAATTCGTCGGGGTTATAAATGGTTAACTACTTGAAAGATTCTTTCATAGAAACTCACATCGTAAAAAGGAATACTAAAAATTAATTTTAAAAAGTAAATTAAGAAACATAACAGTTACCCAAATTAACTCATCACTGGGTTTCCACATAGGAGAACATAGATGAAAATATGTATATGGAAGAGAAACCTAACCATAATGTTATGATGGATGTGGTAGAGAACATGGCTATAAAAAAGCCAAAAATAACAATGCCATAAATTTGTGATTATTTAAGGTACCTTCTGATTCATCGTGTATGAGGAAACTGGGAAAAAATTTTAAGATCACTTCCCTAAAGTTGAATAATTTAAATTAGAATAAATACTTACATGATTTTGGTACAATCTTACTGTTGTTTATTCCTTGAACAATTTCCACTTCATCCCTTAAAAATGAAGTTGAATTTGTCTTCTGTGAAGTGTTAGAAGATCATGTGATAGAATGATATGTCATTCCATCTGTCTCGAACAAAAGGATAGAAAAAGTTATTAAATATACATAAGTCCATATATAGTGAGATTAATCATATATGGTTCCTAAAATGGACTTATACTTCATATATCATACCACTTAAAATAATAAAACTGGTTTCTACTAACCAGGGACTTCCTGTAGGCCAGTGGTAGGTGATAAAGGCCTATTACACTTCGGTTGTGTGTTCTATTCTCACAGCCTTGTCCGACGTGACGGGTTGTCGCCCGTCCTGCAGGTTTTCATTTTTTCTAAAACTACATTATTATAACATCCCATCAAATAATATTGAAAAAAGTTCTAGCCTTATACAATACTAAATTATGTCCAACATAATCCATTCCAATCTTTAGGCTTATCCAAAATACTTATGTCTAAGATCATTGTATAAAGAAAACAATTACTAGAAATTTCATCTACCGAGCATTTGAATACCATCATTTATCCGAGATATATTTTGTTGATCGCATTCGAAACATGTGAATACCTTAATCATGTATTCTCTTGAAACATAAACTACTATAGAACCTTAGTGAAAACATGAATGTTGTCAAAAGTTAACTCTTTCCACATACCAAAATCCCAAAAATTCTATATACTCAAACCATGATATAACATTGTCCTTATATCAATCATGAGCTCATGAATACCATTAAACATATTATTTTCTCTTTATCCCTTCATTATGCGCATGTCATCTACATTCCAAAAATATTTAAATCACTTTTCATGGTTACTGATGCCATATTTTTATGGAAAACCACAATGAACCAATACATAGATATTCCAATATACCATAAAAGTATCTCAAAAACATTATTCTTGAATACCAACACATAAACATGTTAATCCATCCTCTTCAATGATTTCCATGGAATAAGTCCTTCCTTGATTTAGATGTAACCTCTTAGGTTGGGGCATTGAGTTGGGTAATGCCCATGTCCTCCACAGATAAGGCATTGAACTCCATAACAGTCTGTCACTCTATGACCCTTCTCTCCACACAGATAACATCTTCCCCGCCATTTTATGTATTCATAAAGGTTCTTCTTCCCTTCTTTAGAAATATCAATCTTTCTTTGTTTATTCTCCTCAACATGCGAACATGCATAAAAGTCCATCTTCCTTTTATTTGATGAATTAGGAATACCACTATAGTCACCTTGTTAATCATATATCGTGATTACTGATTCAGCATAACCACAAAATCTTTCTTTCTAGGTATTACGAAATTTCCTTTCTCATAGTCACCAATTTTTCCATTAGATGCAATTTTGACCCAATTCCTTATGGTTCCCTCCATTGACTAAAACAAAAATCCATGGTGTAAGGAACAGTTAAAATAACGGAGAACCACATAATCATAAAAAGAAAATTATGGGATGTCTATCTTATCACACATTCTTTAATCCAGGACAACTTAGGATCACCCTAGGTTATTCATGATCATCAACAAAATTCTAGGACTATAAACTATAGTTATACTAAACCTTAGTGACATCCTTAGACATAACCTAGAAATATATCTACGGATATCACTAATGTTTTCACATCATAGTTTCCAAAGGTTAACTAAACCTTTCCTCTGATACCAACTGTAGATACCCAAAGCTTGACGTGCCAGGACTTTACGTTACTTTTTCGGAATACTTAATACATAACAAAAACCAACACACAAGGACTGTAATAGTTTAGTGTCTTTGGAAACACGGAACAAAATCATTTAATCATGGTGAAAGATCTTCAACATCTCCCAAAAATATCTCCCCCTTTTTTCATACCTAAAACCATTCTTTATATCCTAGGGAAAAGAAAACATATAAAGGGTGAGCTCAAATGCTCAGTAAGGGTAAGCATGGAGAAAATAAAACAGACCATATACATTTGAACTTCAAAACATGAACATAATATTTACACATCAAAATCTTGAGCAATGAAATAAAACATGGTAGTACATAGGGAATAGATCATAATGGATCATCAATCATGATAAAATATCATGGTAATAAAACATGTAATTATGGAAAACCATTAATCACATGATATGATTTCCATAGTAGCCAAGGAATTGCTACCAAGACCATCTTAGTGGACAATGTCCCTTTCTAAATCGAGTTCACTCCTCATTCCAGTCCTGTAACACTGAACCAGATTAACTTACCGTTCCATCCATGACTATCTCATGAGATACAAATCTTTAACCAATGCATTGGAGGGAGATATAGGTCCCACCCATCTCATAACGAAATTATTCTTACTTGTTCCACAAAATAAACATAAATCATTCATCATAACCCAAAGATTAAAATGGGTTTCATAAACATCATCCCATCATAAAATAATCCATATAAAACAAATGGATATCATTTCATCATAAGAAAATTGAAACAATGTAAATAACAGAGACATTATAATTGAAACATTCTCATACTGAATAATGTCATCTTATATGGAAAATAGTTTTGATAAAACACCTGAATGAATTCTTGAGGAAAATATCCTTTCTTCTTCAAAATCATTTTCTTTTCACAAAAAGACATGAAATTTTAAAAGAAAATTATTTTGTTGAAAATAATAATGAAATCTTGTAGAGGAATATTCCTGAAAATTAGGTGTTATGAAAACGTAAAAATTCGTTCATGCCGTATAAGTTAAAAAAAAATCTTCTCGTACTTTTGCCGAAAAAGTCAAAAAGTACATCGTATGGTAATCAAAAGAAAGATTCCTTACATACCATGTATTAATAGTCAAAATTGGTAAAAAGGAATATAAACATACATGAAACCATTTTTAGAAAATAGGGACATTGATGATAAATATGACCCCAGTAAATACTTACGAGTAAACAATCTCGGATAAAAATGATATTGGAAAAGTTATCCCTTACCTTAGGTATGATATGCTTTGTACGTATTCGAACCTCCTGTATAATGATTTAAATAATTTCATTGACTTATTATAGAATCATATTTATTTTTATGATATCATATATGGTTAACTTATGACTTTATATTACCTGTTCTTTTGTAAATTCCATGCTAAAGCAGTGTTTTGGGTAAAATCATTTCATTTATCGTACGTGTTTTGACATGTTGTTCTTGATATTATTACTTATATCATGATTTAATTAATTCCAAAATGTAAAAAATTATTTATATATAATATATATTCAGCATATAAATATATATGATATATCGATAAATGGAATGAAATACACCGTTCATGGAGATGGTAGGTCGTACGTACGCATGAACGCTGTTTTCATTTCCTTATTGAATTAAATGGAATTAAGTAAATGAAACATATATGTACATAAATCCAGTATAATTATTATGTAATATATTTCATGATTATTTATTATATATACTTTATAATCATACTTTAATGGTTAATCATGGAAAATGAATCTCATTGCGTTCGTGCAGACGGTAGTCTGTACGTATGCACGAGCAATGATATCATTCCCATGATCATGGAATTGTATTAAAGTGTATGTATAAAATTTCAAAATCAATATAACTTTACAATAATCATATATAGTTATTTATTTACACCATTATACCCATCCAAGTAAGGTGGTGGTGGAAAACATATTACACCACAGTGTGGAGATGGTATTCTGTACGTACGCACGTGCGGTGATTTCATTTTCCGTAGGATGGATAGAAGGAGAAATAGGGTTTTTTATTATTTATAATAACATATCAGTATATAATTAATACTTATGTTATTAATTTATAATGAAACAACTAAATAAGAGGAAGTATAAGAAGAAAGAAACTTGAAAGAGTCAGTAGAAAAGATTACCTCTTCCTCGACGCACCTCCTTTAAACTCCTTCTAAAGGGAATAGAGATGGTTTTTTGAGAAGACCAGAACCTCTATTATATAACAAGAGAGTTTTAGAAGAGTAATTGGTAGGTTTTGTCCGAGCTTCAAGGATCAAAAGGGTGTGAATAGAAGAGGGAAGGGGTTCCCTTTTTATAAGTGTTGAGAGGGGCACCTTTGGTAATATAAAAATATTAATTTATAATAAATTGAACCTCAATTAAAAACATCCAAAAATGACTCAAATCCGAATATTAGATGATATAGGGTTGTAATATAATCAACCAATAAAATTTATACCTGTTGGTAATTTATTTTAAACATTATCAACATGATTTATCCTTATTTAATCTATTTAATTTTATTTGTGGTTATAAGATTCTAAATTTTAAATTGTTATAAATAATTACTTATGTGTTGTGAATTTTAAATAATTGTATTATTTATGAAATTTTCAACCATATTATTGTTAAATATTTTTTCTATTTTTAAGCAATATTATATTATGTTATTTTTATAAAATAACAATAGTGTCAATTTTGACACTATTCATTTATTTGAATTTAAATAAAATCCACATAGAATATATGTTCGAACTAAAAGATTTATTAGATTCATAACATGTCATATTTATCTAGAAAGTTAGTGGAGAATATTAAATATTTCATATAATATTTATTTTAATATTTTTAAAACCATTTATTTGGTATATCTCTTAATAAAATAATTAGTACAACATTTTTGTATAATTATTTAATATTATTATCTGTCACATAAAAATTAAAAATAAAATACTATGATGAAGATAAATCTCATATATTTTATAATAATACTTTTACTCGAATTTATAATCTTAAAATCACAACAAGTAAATTGTTATATTTATTAAATTATGTAGGTGACACATTTAGACTCATTTAAAATAAAATAATATAAGTATCATAATATTCTTTATAAGGATCCAAATGGTCAAAAATTCGGACAATGGATGATTAGGGTTTTTATATAAACTAAAAATAAGTCTTGGACAAGTTTTTGGGCATTTTCATGTGTATTATTATTTCAAAAAAACTATATTATTCATTTTTCACTAAATAAATAATTTCCGCATCATTAATGTATAAGCTAATAAGGTAAGTAAATAATTCCTAAAAATTAAAAAAAAATTACCATGATAAATAAAAACATATTAGATTTAAAATTAGTATTTATAACCGAATTTATATTCTGTATAACATTATATGAAAAATAGTTAAATGATTAAATTTTGAGTGAGACATATTTCACTTTCTTTTAAATGAAATAAATTAAAGGTCTTAATCACATCCAAGTGAGTTCAAATGGATTCCATTTCGACCGAAATACGCTATAGGACGAAATATAATCATCCAATTATATTAATACAAGTTTTAGGGTAATTGTATAATATTATATTTACCTTTAATTACCCAATTTACCTTTAACTATGGTAAATAAAATTTACCGTAGTAACTATTCATAGTGCCCAAAAATAAAAAAGTAGTCTATTAACATAATTTGGACCTAATGATTCCCAATATCGAATCCATTTTTCCTAATTAAAATCACAAAAGTTTCATAAATTAATTTAAAATTAATCCCATTGTTATGAAAACGAGTTTTAAAAGTTAAAACATTGCAAAAGATTGAAATGATTTTAACTATGAATTCAATGTAAAATCAATGCAAATGACATAAGTTATATTAAATGGTAAAATTATATTCTATTTATACTTTATAACCGTTAAATATTATAATTTAACCATATAAATTATTATGATGAAAAAAGTTGTTTTTAATTAAAATATAGCGTGTTTTTACTATTCATTAAAATATGAAAGTTTTCAGAATAATATGAAAAATTTATCCAAAGTAAAATTTTATATCCTGATTCAAAATAAAAAATTTATTTTGTCAAATTGAACTTATAAAAATATCAAAAACTATATTTAATGTGGGTGCGCCAACAAAAGGCGACAAAACTGCATTTTTTTTAAAAATACTTATTTTACCTGAAAATTTTATTTTGTTCGCATACCATGTTCTAGAAAATGTGTAAGATGAATAATAATGTTATAAAATTAAAATTTTAGTTAATACTATTCATAAAATCTAGTCCATAATAATATTATAACAATATATCGTTATTTAGTGAAACCCGGTATTGCGTACAATAGACGCTATCAAGGAAGGTCATGATTGCGTGTAATGCAATCCAAGTCAGGGTTGTGTGTAGTTCAAGACTCATGTGTTGTTGCTTATAACAAAATACAACCATATTTCATTTATACATTGAATATATATGTATATATATACACTCAAGGTTGCGTTGAATAACTAATATCAAACAAACTTGTGTTTGACATGATCCATGATTAAAGTTGTGTATTCTATAAGTTAATACGGTGTGGCGTATAGCGCAAGATAATCTTTGTGTAGCGTATAGCAGAAGATATGACATAAATTAAAAATAATATATCTTATAAAATCTCAAGGAGTTACAGGTTTTCATAAATTTCAATGGTTAGAAGACACTAATGTGAGAGGTGGTTTCTCCCATGGGAAGGAAATATAACAATGTGAATTCTATACTAAAAATTCATCACGACCCTTGGGGTAAATTTAATAGAAAACCCAAAAAATGTTTCCTTTCACTATAGGTACCTAATTATCTATATATATATACAATAAGAGGAGATATATATATAAACATGCATATGTACTTATACCTGGTTTTAAGAGTCCATAACACACACAAGATAATCCAAAAAAACATAAAAACACCATATATAGAAAAACTCATTCAAACAATTCCTTAAAAGGTGAAGGTGATAAAAAATATGATTTTATCATAGTGGTCAAACCAAACAAGAATTAAAGGTCAAAAAATGCGTGTACCCAAGTGTAAATCACTTTTTATGAACATTTAACTTTAGTTAAGAGTTTTTTGTTACAATATTAGTGTTTACCATGATTATTTATGATTAAGTATTCAATGATGAAATTTTATGAACTAATAATAAATAATAATATTTATTTATCCTATTATGGTTATTTCAATAGATCACATGTTTTCATTTAATTTTCCTCAGATTAATAAATCAAGATACTGAAAAAAATATTTTTAATGAGAACAGAATTTATTTCTCTTTTCGGTCGAAATTATTTTTTCTTCCGTGTCCATGTATCTTTAAAAATATTTCAATAATGTTTTAAATACTCTAATATAAATATTTAAATTAATTTTCCTACCAATTATTTACTTTTTAATTATAAATTTTTAAAGGAATATTCTTGGCGTTCTCTGAATGAGGTACTTTGGACATTTTAATGAAAATTTGAAATTAACAATTATGTTAACATATCCAAAGTGAATAGATTTTCCCACTATCATAACCTCTCATTCCTTGAAGAATACATTATTATTTTCCTACGTTCTTTTAAAATGATATTTTTTCATAATATTATTAATATATTTAGATTATGAAGAATTTATTCAACAATGAAAGGGGTATTTTCTTCAAGAATTATAACAAGTGATAATTGAAATACAATTTAAATTTTGATAAAATCTATTGATGTTAATTATTCATTACTAGGGATATTATTCAAAGATAGAATCCTTATTCTTTCTCTATATAGCCTATGCTTATGATTATAATATGTTTTCTAAACCCATTTATTTTCCATGGTTTATACTATAATGAAATGTTGAAATTTTTATGAAACATGTTTCCTTTACATGGGTAATTATATATGTTGAATTATTTATGTTTTTTTGTAACATATATAACTGGTTTTCGATTATGTTAATATTGTTCTTTGAATTATATATCCCTCTAACAAATTGGGAAAATTTTGATATCTCCAAAGATAATAAGGATTGGAATGGGAAGTGAACCCAATATAGTAATGGAAGTTTTCCATCATGATGATCTTGGGAGTTAACCTTGACTAATGATATGATGGAATAGGGAGTGAACCCAGTTGATTATAATATTATTGGAAGTGAGATTTAACTATTTAAATTACATTCTATGATTGTATGTTTTCCAAAAAAATTATGTACTATTCCAATTTTATTATCTTATTGCTTGTGTTATTTTATTTCATTTTGATTCAAGTATTGTAAACGACCATGATTTATGCCATTACTCATGATTATGATCTTTTATATATAGGGTATGGTTATTAAATGTTAAAATCATGTTCTTTTACCCTTATGTTAATGTTATTTGAACATTTCTATCTCCCTTGTTTGCCTTTAATAAGAATCAAATATCACACATTATAATGTTTCATCTCCTCAAGAAATAAAGAATTATATTACATATGATATATCCAAAATGCATACTAATTATGAACAACTTAGTATGAGATGATGTAGAACTCTTATGAACCACTTTTTTTATGTATCCATGTTTCTAAAAACACTAAACTTGTATGATTATGGTGGAATAATAATTTTATGTAATAAATATTCTTATATTAATATGTGATATATTTATATAGAATGTATGGATCAATATAGTTCTTATTAGAATAATTTTTAGTTACCTTTATATACAAGGATGAGGAAAAATTAGTCAGAACTCATGAAATAATCCTATGTATAAGATAACATCCTTTGTTATTGTTGTAATGTCTCAGATTTTTCCGTGTATTATTTTTAAAAATTATATGGAATTATTTCAAGACTGGGCATGAGAATGGAAAATCATTCCAAGGCCCAGTGAGCACAGAATCGTGGTCCGAACTTTTTTTAAGTTAAGTGAGTCGGCAATTGTGCACAGTTCTGGAAGTTTCCAAATAGACACCCAAATTTAAAATTTGAGGGCACCGTTGCATCTGGGGTGACGACTTTACCAAAGGTCGGGTCTAACCTTGATCGGTGTAGGTCAAGGGAAAAAGTTAATTTTCAGACATTTTTAGTAAAAAATGAAATAAAATAAATTTGTAAAGTTTATTTTATTTTTAGGGAAGCATCCATTGCAGCACAGCGACAGGGAAGCTATTTCAATATTAAATGTCATGTCATAATGGTTTAAGAAATAGAAACTTGACTCATTAAAGCCACAGCTTATTAGAATGTTGAATCACATTTCCTTCTTAATGGGTTAATTGATTAGTGTTCATTGACGAATTTTCTGAGGGGAAGCTCTGGAAAATTCTTGGAGCCTTGGAGGAAAATCTCGGCGACAACGATGACGAATCGAAGCTGTGAATCGTTGCGCCAACAAAGTTGAAGGATCTCAACGACGACGATAGCGCGACGCGATGTGATGACCTAATTTCGGATCCACTCAACTGGTTCCCCATACCCAGTTCGCCACATGACCTCAAGTGCATTTCCCCAAACACCAGAGGCAAAAGACTAGTAGTGAGGGCCTTGGTGAGTCATTGAGGAAATTATGCCCTCATTTGGTAAGGTATACAATGGAAAGGAAATAACAGTCAATATCCAAACTATTAAACATAATAAAATAACTGAAACTAAATAGAATAAGTAATGAATATATAGTAATGATTATAATGATGCAGCAGGTACAAGTATCTGAGTAAAATAGCAAACCCAACAATGTGCTAAAATACAACTGAGAAACATTGTTCTAAAAGTAAACAGTAACTCTAGAAGAATCACAAGCCTATGCTGGGTCCTATGCTCTCCAGATCCATCCTGCAATCATGTACCAGAAGTTGAAGTTCTATAGTCCCTATCCACACCTTCAACCATATAATCTGTTTGGGCCGAAAAGCAGGACCCAAACAGGGTGTGAGACTAATCCTAGTAGGAAACCACCACAAGATCTGTGCAATACTGTTAGTGAGTAATATAGTAGAAGTAATAAAATTAAATGTAGTAAAGAACTATGAGTACACAAGTAAACAATCCAACCAATTACCATTCACATTCATTTAACAATTAATTCATTCATTTAATTAAACAACCAAGGAATCTAACAAAGCTCTCAATTCCAAGGTAAACAGGTAACACACCATGCATCAAAATACTAACTAAACAAATAATCATTCAAAAAGAACCAATATTGTGATTTACCATGGTAGACTCATCTAAACCAACAAAAAAATCCACATTCACACTGACTCTCTAGGTGGCTCAAACTAGAAGACCCCTACAGTCATGTAAACATACAAAGGGACAGACACTCTGGGAAGCACTCACGTCGATTCCCATGTGGTCTTGCAACGATAGCTACCGACTCTCTGAGGAATCTCTTACATATAATTCCTCATATGGTCTCAATACGTACATAAACTAAGGACAATCTTAGGAATCACAAAGTCTAATTCCTATAGGTCATGCGTATGAAACTAATTCCAACATACCCCCTAGGGAATCACTTAATCGTATATTCCCTCGTTGGTCTCTTGCACCAGGTTCTCACAGCCCAGAGCAATCCAGTCATGTGAAATCGACTGTCAGCAGTCCTAAGTAAGTTTAACAACTTCTTGGATAAAATCTACAATGCATCAAATGCATTAAAACAGTAGGCAACACATGCAATCAGTTATAACAAGAAAACTAGCAATTGCAATTGGGTTTGCCTTGTAGGCAAACTGTTCCAAACGACAATAAACATCCAAACAGGGATAACACCCATGGCTTGATCCTAAAACATTGAAATAAGAATATATTATTATCAATTAACCTTAATCTGAATGAAATATAATTCAATTAAACAATAGGACCAAAATCCCTAAACCGGGATACTCGAAACACAGGAATCGAGAACTTTTATACAAAAACTCAAAGACATTCAACGTAAGGAAAAAAAACCTACCTCAATCCTATGAGGTAGATATAATTTAACCTCATCCCATGAATCATCCTAGAATAGAGTAGATCTAAAAAACGTCTAAAACGTTCAACCAATGATAAATCTCAGAAGAGAAATAATCAGGAAACGTGGCCAAAGAAGAACCAAGAACTCACTAATGAGATTCTATTGCAACTGACGGTGTTCGATTCGGATAACCAGTGACAGATTAGTGGCTTGGAGAATATTCAGCCTCCTTGGACTCTCTGGATGGAATTAGGCGAATTAGAAGATGGAAATAAGGATTAGACGCGACCCCGGTCCATTTAAAGAAAAAAAATAGATGGTGTGTACTTCTAGAGTACATAGTGTGTAATTTCCTTTTCCATACTCCACTTTAGGTGGCCTCTAAGTCACCCTTACCCAGATGTGTGTGTAACCATGACACGGCCAACACACATCTTCTAGTGGCATCGATGTACACAGTGTGTACTCGTAGAGTACACGGCATGTACTCTGAAAATTTTCAGATTTTCCTCTTTCTCAAAAACTACCAGAAAAAAGAAAAAACATACCTGAAAAGAAGATCCAGGTTCTTACAAACTTCTCCCCTTAAATAAATTCGTCCCCAAATTTCCATAACAAGGTGGTAAAGAAGAAACCTTGAACAACTCTCGCCATTGTGATCGCATATCGGTCTCCCTCTCCCAAGTCTTGTCTTGTACACGGTTGTGATGCCATAGTACCCGTACCAGAGGAACAGACCGGCCATAGAGTACCTTTGCACTATGATCAAAAATCCTGATAGGATGCTCCTCAAATGATGAATCCTGATCCAGATCAACCTCCTCAAGTTTAAAAACATGATATGGGTCTGAGAAATAGTGTCGAAGCTAAAAAACATGGAAGACGTCATGCATAGCCTAGTACCTGTGAGGTAACTGCAACTAATAAGCAACCAACCGGACTCTCTCCAGAACCTCAAATAGCCTGACGTATCTCAGTGAAATATTATCCTATCTTTTGATCCTCTTCTATCCCAACCTCGGGGTAACACGTAGGAAAAAATGATCTCCAACCTTGAAATCCAAAGGTCGCATCCGCTTATCAGCAAAAGATTTCTGCTAAGACTGTGCAGTAGCCATCCTTTTCTGTATCAACTCAACCTGTTCTGTGGTCTCCTGAACAAGATGAGGTCCCAGCATAGCAGCTTATCCTACCTCCAGCCAACACAAGGGTGATCGACACAGCCTACCGTACAAAGCCTCATAAGGTGCCATCTGAATTGTTACTTCAAAACTATTATTGTCGACAAACTCCACTAGAGGTATATGTCTCTCCCTAGAACCTCCAAAATCAAGGGCGCATGCTCGTAGGATGTCCTCTAGCACCTGAATCGTGCGCTCTAACTAGCCGTCTGTCTGGGGATGGTAGGCAATACTCAAAAGTACCTGTGTACCCAAATCCCTCTGTAGATATTTCCATAAATGCAACGTAAAGCAGGCGTCCCTATCTGAAATTATAGTACTCAGAACCCCATGCAAGAGTACAGTCTCACAGATGTACAACCGTCCAAGCTCATCAAAACTAAAGGTATCCTTTATCGGCATGAAGTGAGAAACCTTTGTGATCCTGTCAATGACATCCCAGACCACGTCATTCCCTTGAGCGGATCTTGGTAACCCTGTAACGAAGCTCATCGTGACATCATTCCACTTCCACTCGAGAATAGGTAGCTACTGTAAAAGGGTTACTGGTTGATGGTGCTCCTCCTTCACCTGCTGACAGGTGGAACACCTCATAACAAAACCAGCAACATCTCTCTTCATACCTGGCCACCAATACTGGCGTTGCAGATCACGATACATCTTCGTGACGCCAGGATGAACTTCCCAAACTGAGGAATGAATGTCTCACATCATCTCGTCACATATATCTGCTGGCACCCATACGTCCCTGGAAATGAAAGATCTCACCCTCGCCTATGGTCCATCCAGGAAGAGGGTCCTCTCCTAACACGCTTTCCTATAGGACTAGGCCTTCAGAATCTGATAGTTGCCTCATTCAAACTTGGACAAGAAGGGTAGAGGTAACAACTATAGAAGAAAGAAAAGTCTGGTCCTGTCTGTCGTGCACCTCCAAATGCATTTTAGATAACAGATCCATAAGCTTCCACTCGATGTTGGCCTCCTGAACTGCCTGTATATGTGTCCTCCTGCTCAGTGTGCCTACCACAGCATTGCCTTTCCCAGACATATAAGCAAGCTCGAAATAAAAAGACTTTAGGTACTCAAACCAACTCTGTTGTCTCATATTCAAGTCACCCTGCCTGAAAATATACTTGAGGCTCTTGTGGTCATTATATACCACAAAATGTTCTCCCAGAAGATAATGTCTCCAACAACGCAAATCATGAACAACTGCAGCCAACTCCTCATCGTGCATAGGATAGTTCCTCTCATGCGACCTCAACTGTAGAGATCCATATGCAACAACATGATTCTCCTGCATAAGCACTACTCCAAGCCCGATGCCATATGCATCACAAAAACTGTATAACTCTTGCCCGGATCTGAAAAAACTAGAATCGGTGCTGAAGTCAATCTCCCCTTCAGCTCCTAACAGGCTCAATCCCAGGATTCTGAGAAAACATACTTCACCCCCTTCTTTTTCAATCCCATCAACGATGATTCTAAGTGTTATAAGTCCTGTATAAACTTCCTATAATAACCATCCATCCCTAAGAAACTTCGTACCATGAATACATTCTTCGGCTGCTCCTAGGTAACTACTTCTCTCACCTTCTATGGGTCTACTGATACTCCTGTCTCTGAGATGACATGACCCAAGAAGTGAATCTCATCCATCCAACATTGTCACTTTGAGATCATTACATATAACTAATGCTCCCTCAGTGTACTCAAAACAATCACAAATATGGGTAGCATGGTCCTGTTGAGTGTGAGAGTAAACCAAGATATCTTCCATGAAAACCACAACGAAAGAATCCAAGTAGGGATGGAAAACTCGGTTCATTAGCGCCATGAAAAATGTTGGTGTGTTCACGAGACCGAACGGTATAATCATATACTCATATAGACCATACCTTCTCTGGAAGGCTGTAAGAGGTATATCAGATGGTCTGACACACAATTGATGATAGCCGGATCTCAAGTCGATCTTCAAGAACACTCTGGATCCTCGAATATGATCAAAGAGATCATCTATCCATGGAAATGTATATGAGTTCTTGACCATCAACGGTTTTAGATTCCAATAATCCACACAAATCCATAAAGTACCATCCACCTTCTTTGCAAACAGAATGGGAGAACCCCAAGGAGAAGTACTGGGTCTGATAAAACCCTTTGCCTGCAACTCCTCCAATTTCTTTTTGAGCTCCTGTAACTCAGGTGTAGCCATCCTATAAGGAGTTATGGATACCAGTGTTGCACCTAGAATAAGCTCAATAGAGAAGTCTAACTCTCTCTCTGGAGGCAAACCTGAGAAGTATTCTGGAAAGACATCTGGAAAGAGATCAACCACTGGGAGAAAATCTATATGAGAATTTCCCTGGTCATCTAGATATAAGCTAGCAATCTGGTCTGTAACACCATCCAACCCATGATGATCTGGTCCCACTCTGCTCGCCTGGACATCCCATTCACCCTTGTGAAGAAAAGATCCGCCCTCCGGGGATGTGAAACTCAACCTACAGTGATAGAAATCGACAAATTCCTATAAGGGAACTAACCAGTTCATCCCGAGAATGAAATAATAGTCTCTCATCTCCAAAACAAAGATATTACATGAAAAATGACACCACCAACCTCAAGGGGGTAGTCTATGAACTGACGCACACTAGAGTTCTAATTCCAAAGGGAGTGTCTAGAGTCATCATATCCTCATAAGTATAAATAGTAAGTCTATGGATTTCCACTATGTTCACTGAAATAAAGCAACGAGAAGCTCATGTATCGAAAATTTTAGAGGATAAAAATGAGGCTACTAAAATCATACCTCGAACTGTAGAAGTTCCAAGATCCTGCTCCTGATGAATCTGCTCTACCACAAAAGTCTGGCCTGCACCGCGGCCCTATGTAGTAGGCTGAGATCCCTGAGCTGACCCTCCTTGAGCCTGAACACTGCGTCCATGGCCTCAAACCTGGCCTGAATGACCGGAAGAACTCAGGCCCCCTGTCTGCTATGGAACTGCTAATCCTGCTTCTATACATGGAGTCGAAACCGATCCTCCCTGACTAGCCGCTGGAAGGAAAACCTTGCAGAAATGCTGCATATGACACATCTTACCGCCAGATCGACACTCCACTAGGGTTCTCGGGCACTGAGCCTTCTTATTCCCACTTTTTCTACACTGATAGAACACCACTTGTTTTCTAGAAGGAAGATCATGTCTACCAGACGGAATACCTCACTTCCTTGAGTCACCTCGTGTAGACTCTCGGTGGCGCTTCCTACTGTCCATCTGAATTGAATCAGCCCTGGATGTTGAACCGCCCTGGTCCACAAATCCATTATCCCACCAATTTCTCTCTGTGATAAGTGCCTGGTTGACTATCAGAGCAATAGATGTCAACTTAAAGATGTTCACCTGTGATCTGATGTCCGGTATGAGGCCTTCCTCAAATTTCCTTGCTAAAAATATCTCTTCATTCCCCAGAATGGGAGTGAAACACTATAACTCTATGATGTAAGAGGAATACTCCATAACTATGAGAGTACCCTGTTGTAGGTTCATGAACCCGCTGGCTCTGTTAGCCCTGAGCGTCGCCGGGTAGAAGTAGTCGTAGAACGTTCACTGAAACTCATCCCAAGCCATAGCCTATTGGCACCCCTCCCTCAAAACCACATCTCACCATCTTTTGGAAGAATCTCACAGAATATAAGTCGAAAACTTCACTCTCCACTCCATAAGAATATTCAGGTGCTCAAAGATGGATAACATGGATTCTAGCCATGAATCTGCAGCCTGTGGTCCTCCATCCCCTGTGAACGTGGGATGGTGCTGCAGCTGAAAAACCAGTGTCAACTCTGCCATAGACAAGGCAGGATGCTGAGCTTCCTGGAAGTTCTGAATGAATCTCATGAAACCCTCTCTGAACTGAGCGCTAGCACAAGTGTCTAGAATCACTGCAGGTGCCAGGCCCGAAATGATAGGTGGAACTACTGGTAGTCCCTGATCTACCATATCAAGCGTACAGTCACTGCCTGGTTCCCGACATGAAATGGTAGGACATCTCTGTTCCATGACTCTACAAGGTCAAAAGAAAACATTAGATCACATTACCAGGGACAGAAAATATGATCATAAGAAGGGAACAGGGGAAAGAAGCATTCAAAATTTACAGAGAATGACTACATGGTGTGTATAAGGACTACACAACGTGTTCCCTTAAGTCATTTTCATGGGCGTGTACTCCTTTCTAAACTGGTCATGTAACACCCCAAATACACAGCATGTAGTCCCAACACATGGCGTGTACTTTAATTCTCTTCCCTGCCCGAGTCCTTCCACATGGTTAAGCCACACAGCTCTCCTAAGACAAACTACATGGCATGTTCAAGGTATACATGGCGTGTACTTAACAAGATCACCTAGCGAGTGTTTTTAGTGGCATGGCTTGTGTTCCCAGGTCACACTACATGGTGTGTTCCAGAAGGGCATGACGTGTACTAATAAGTCCTAACAGACCATGTGGTTAGCTACATGACTGACACTACACTGCATGTTTTAGGAGGACACAGCATGTAAGAGAAAGGAAAACACTGACCCGTGTTGTTTAGGACACATCCGGGTACCTAGATCAGACTACATGGCCTTTAAAATTCAAACATGACGTGTATGTGAAAAGATAACATGACCCATGTTGTTCGTGACACAGTTGGGGTACCTATTTCATACTAAACGGCATGCTAAACTAGTACACGGCATTTTCCTACAAGATTTTTCACAACCCCGTGTCCTTTTTCGAACGGTCAATGACACAGCTATAGACTACACGACATGTATTCATAAAAGTACACACTGTGTATTCTGGGTTTTTCTGGACAGTAGCCTCAGAACTGCACCGGAGCCCAAAAAACACAGAAAAAAACAAGCATTATGGTGCCAAATTTCGATCTGTGAATACCCATACTCCCTGTGAATCAATGTTTGGCATCTTTAAAAATGCATATAACAAGTAAATAGTATAAAAAACTCACGCTCCATAAAATTACAATCCTCGAGGGCCCATAACACCTCTAAGACCAAAATTTGGCGTTCCTGATACAGAAGCTCTAAACAAATGATACTCTATCAACATATCATGTATTCTATCACATCAGCTATCACAACAACATGCATAGTCTATCACAAATTCTATCACAACAGAATGAAATTTCTAATGCAATTTAGATGGCACAGAAAAATTCATGACATGGGATTTTTCTAACAAGTGCCTATATGATACATGAGATGTCATACCCTCATCTAATTGGGTTACAACAAAATAAAACCACAATCATATAAACAGTAACAACACAACACAAGTGCACCACCCATCAGTGAAGTCAATTAAACTGTAACATTTATAAAACTCAAAAATTGCAATATTCGAGGTAGCCTGACTTTTTCCCTGTAAATAGATTCTAGAACTCCCGAGCACAGCTATTTATCATTTAACTATTCCATCCTATCCCTGTCTAATGTTGCTAAACAGTAAGTCAATAGAAAATAAAATAAGAGAATCCTCCTCTGATACAACTTTGTAACAACCTGAATCCGGAGCCACTCAACTGGCGCCCCATACCTGGTACACCACATGACTGTAAGTTCATTTCCCCAAATGCCAGAGGCAACCGACTAGCAGTGAGGTCCTTGATGAGTCATTGGGGAAACTATGCCCTCATTTGGTAAGGTATACAAGGGAAAGGAAATAATAGTGAATAGTGGAAGCAGTAAACATCATACAATAACATAAACTAAATAGCGGAAGCAATGAATATATAGTAATGATGATAATGATGCAGAAGGTATAAGTATATAAGGAAAATAGTAAACACAACAATGTGCTAAAATACAAATGAGAAACAAAGTAAGAAAAGTTAACAGTAACTCCAGTAGCATCGCAAGCCTAAGCTCGATCCTATGCTCTCTAGATCCAACCAGCAATCATTTACCTAAAGTAGAAGGGTCACATTCCCTATCCCCACATTGAACCTTACAACCTGTTTGGGCTGAAAAGGAGGACCCAAACAGGGTGTGAGACTAATCTCAGTAGGCAATCACCACAAGATCTATGCACTACTGTTAGTGAGTAATATAGAAGAAGTAATGAATGTAAATGTAGTAATTAACTAGGAGTACACAAGTAAAAAATAACACCAATTACCATCCACATTCATTTAACAATTAATTAATTCATTTAATTAAACAACCAAGGAATCTAGAAATGCTCTCTATTCCAAGGTAAACAGGTAACACAGTAAGAATCAAAAGACTACCTAAACAAACAAGCGGGCTAATATAACCAAGCGTGTGTCTTGCCTTGGTAGACTCATCTAAACCAACCAAACAATCCATATTCACACTGACTCTTTGGGTGGATCAAACTATCAGACCCCTATAGTCAAGTAAACATTCAAAGGCACAGAGACTCTGGGAACCACTCTCATCGATTCCCATGTGGTCTTGCAACGATAGCTACAGACTCTCTGAGGAATCTCTTATGTCTAATTCCTCATGTGGTATCGATACATGTGTAAACTAAGGACACTATTAGGAAGCACAAATTCCAATTCTCGTAGGTCCTGCGTATGAAACTAATTCCAACAGACCCCCTAGGGAAGCACTTAATCGTTTATTCCCTTTTTTGTCTCTCGCGCCATGTTCTCACAGCCCTGAGCAGTCCAGTCGTGCGTAATCAACTATCAGTAGCCCTATATAAGTTTATAAACTACTTGTATAAAAGCTACAATGCATAAAAAACATTAGAACAATAAGCAACACATGCAGTCAGTTATAACAAGCAAACTAGAAATTGCAATAGGGGTTGCCTTGCAGGCAAACTATGTCAAACGATGATAAAATTCCAAACAGGGATAACACCAAGGGGGTGATCCTCAAACACAAAAACAATCATATATTATTATCAATTAACCATAATCTAACAAGAAATATAAGACAATTAAACAATAGGACAAAAATCCCTAACCAGGGATACCCGAAACACGGGAATCCGGCACTTTTGCACAAAAACTCAAAGACATTCAACGTAAGGAAACAAACCACCTACCACCATCCTAAGAGATCGATATACTTGAACATCAGCCTATGAATTGGCCTAGAATAGAGTAGATCTGCAAAACATCTAAAATGTTTAACCTATGATAACTCTCATAAGAGAAAGAATCATGAAACTTGGCCAAAGAAGAACTAAGAACTCCCCGTTGTGATTCTATTGCAACCGACAGTATTCAATTAGGATAACCAGTGAAGGATCAGTATCTCAGAGAAGGTTTGGCCTCCTTGAATGATCTAGATGGAATTAGGCGAAGATGAATATGGAAATAAGGATTAGACGCAACCCCAGTCCATTTAACGAAAAGAAGTAAGTACATGACATGTACTTCTAGAGTACACGTCGTGTACATGCCTTTTCCGTACCCTGATTTAGGAAGCCTCGAAGTCACCCTTACAAGGCAGTGTGTGTGGCCATGACACGGCCAGCACATGACATCCAGTGGCATCGAAGTACATGGTGTGTACTCATAGAGTACACGGCGTGTACTCTGAAAATTTCCAGGTTTTCCTCTTTTCTCAAAAACTACCAGAAAAGGAAAAACAAACCGGAAAAGAAGATCTAGCTTCTTACACATGATGATCGTTCCTTAACCAGTTTGAGTTAGGGGTTTTTTATCTGAATTCTTTTCCCCATTTTTTATTTTAAATAATGAACGTGGATCGACCACGAACTAGTTGATCCACGAATTCATTCCTTCTTGCGGGAGGGTTTTATCGATATGATTCCGAGAATTGGTCCATGATGATTTTTTTTGTTTGATTCAGCCTTGTTTTGGTCAGCTAATGGGTGCAGATAAATGCAGTGAGGAATAATGGCAGATTTTCTTTCCTCATGTTGTTTAATTGGATCTTATTTCCCTCTTTCCTCTCACGCGTTCTTCGAGTTCTTTATGGGGTGACTAACAATGGATCGTTGCACATACAGTTTGTGATGCAATGATCCCAAATTGAAGACTCGACACCATAACGACCCTATGAAGGTGCAATGACGATGGCAGATGACGAATCATCTCGGATTGGAGGAGGATGTTTTTCGAGCATTCTTCATGCGGGAAAATAAAAACCTACTTTCGGAGCCGATCGGAGGACCGAAATAACTCGAAGAAGAATCACGGTGTCAGGGAGACCAAAACTCTAGAGTTTCTTAGCGATCGGACGACCGGATCGAAGAATGGGACAGCTCAAAAGGCGCGACGGTGGAAGGCCGTGATTCTAGAAATTTCCAGAATACATGGTGTGTACTTCCGAAGAACACACAGTGTAAAACTTCTGGTGGTGGCTAGGGTTTTGGGGGTCAGAGAGGAATTACATGGCATGTGACCCTGGTCATACGGCATGTTGGACCTTCCCCGAAGCTCGGTGTGTATTTCGGGAAGTACACGGACACGGGTTGGACTATAGGGCTTCTGGAAACATGGCGTGTACTCTCTATTCAGCATGGTAGAGGTAGCTATATGGGACTCAGCGTGTATCCAGGGGATACACGGACACGAGATGATGTACATAGTGTGTACTCCATCACATGGCCAAGAAAGGCCAGTAACGCGGGTCACCCCATGTGCTGATTACATGCGTTAGTGTACGCAGGGTGATGAATGTGTACGGGCACATGGCCAGCATACACGGAGCCAACCCCATCCACTCATACACGGTGTGTACATCGTACTAAATGCCATTTAATCAGTTTTTTCTACACGACCAGCCTTACGACATGGGCCGTTGTACACGGGCAGTACCCGGGGTCAGACTACAAGTCATGTATCTTTTCTACAAGACATGTACTTTTTGGAAAACAACATGCTCATCTTGTTCACCGCATCTTGGGGGTCTTTTGTTAGGGTTAGTTCCCCTTCTTATCATTCCCCTGAAGGTATGGAATTATTTCCTTTACAGGAGTATGATTACTTCAGCAGGACGTTCTATGATAGATTCAGGCATCCATCCAGGAGGCCCGGATCAAGATCCTCTATCCATTATTGACCCTAGGTAGAGTTTGGAATCGACATTCCCAACTCCACCGGGCATCGATCCTCTACCTATCACGTGAATTCTGGATGATTCATGGTATCCGCCATGGCCCCGGTAGTGATCCTCATCTATGTATCGTGATCTTTCTCACTCAAGAGTGTGTCTCTCATAATGAGTGCATCTATCTACCATAACCTTCTCACTCAGGAGTGTGTCTCCCATAATGAGTGTAACTACCTCTTGTAAAGCTTCCCGTAGAATAGTACTTCTTGTACAGACATCATCAGAGCTATAAGACTCGTGGAGTGTGTTCTCCTGGAAAGAGTGCTTCGTGGAATCTTCGAACTGAACCCTAGCTGGGGGGTATGCAGTTGTGTGAATTGTCTCTAGACTATGGGTCTAGTTTTTGAGTATATCTGGTTTGTGATATATTTTTTGTAGAAATATACTATGCATAGCTGACTATACCTTTACTTTGTGTACTACATTGTGGGTTTCGGTGTCCTCTACTGAGTATTGTTATACTCGCCCCTGCACGGTCTTTGACCGCACATGTCATGTCTTATGCAGATGAGTAACCTTTTGACAGAGTCTAGGGTGGAACAGGACAGGACCGGGCTTTATGAGTTCCCTACAGGTCGAGGAATTCCTACGGCTAGGAGCAGCAGTCCTACTACCTTTTGTGTTTATAGGTTTAACTTTGCATTTTTCAGACTTTTGTTTTGGTGGGCTTATATTCTGGCCGAGTTGACTTTCAGTACTTTACCTTCTGTCGTACTCTGTTGGTTGGGATTAGTTGTATACATGCATTTTTTGTTCCTAAGTTTTTTTACATTTCAGTATTTGTGAGCTTCGAGATGTGTGCATGTGTATAGGTACTTAGTAAATGCCTCCCATGATTAGTAATATGCCTACACGGTGCTAGTCACCAGCCTCTGGGCTATTGGAGGTAGGCTTGGGGAGTCACAGCACGGGCCCCACTGGGATAGGTCATGAAAGAGTGGTATCAGAGCTATTCGGTTCTACCTTAGGACCAAGAGTCTACGAGTTTGGTTTGGGTTAATGGTGTTAAGTGTTTCGAGCTTAGCTTTCAGGCCAGAGACTCTAGTGTTGGTGCGGTGGCCGATGTATCCATACACCAGGACTCTGATAACCTACTTTTTGACTCGTTACATGGAAACACTAGTTGAGGGGAAGTAAAGGAATGGTACATGCATCATATAGGAATGGGTTGTGTTTTACATGTCCTTTGTGTCAGCTATCTAGATATATTCACTGACCATGGAACATCTTGTTTCCTTATAGGATGCCCCTGTGATGCATACCCACTAGGATTTAGCAGCGCGATCATGAGGATGACCCCCTCAGTGAAGAGGCTTCAATACAGGGACCAATTCCCTAGGCATTTCCAATAGGTGGTGCACCAGTTATGCCGCCACCAGTGGAGTTGCTCGTGGTACCTACGATACCGACCGACGAGGAGCACAGGCTGAGCGTGCTCCATGAGTTCCAGAGACAAATACCCCTTAGGTTCCGAGGTGAGAATGACCCTCAGGCATCTGAGGACCGGCTTGAGGTGGTGACTAGAGTTTTCCATCTAGTGAGGACACCAGCAGACCAGATGGTGATCCTAGGAGTGAGCCTTCTTCAGGGTTTGGTGGGACGATGGTGGAGTCTGACCACATAGACTCATGATGAGGAGACTCTTTCATGGAAAAAGTTTGAGTGACTCTTCAGGGAGGAGTTATCTCCGGTTACACTGAGATATGTGTGCATCAATGAGCTTCTTCAGCTCCAGTAGGGTAGTATTATAGTAGTTTACTATTCATCAAGGTTCACCAACCTCGCCCAGTACTCGATGGATATGGTCAGGGATCAGTACTTCAGAGCTCGGACCTTTGAGTGAGGTCTAAGGCGGGAATTTCGAGCTAGTGTCATGCCTCTATGCATTTCAACTTATCTTGGAGTGCTCTATCAGGCCTTGGTGATTGAGAGATTCTTGATGAAGAAGAGAGAGCTGACGACGGTCAGCAGTAGGAAGATTGGTGCGGAGACCCAAACAACAAGGAGTCGGCATCAGGCATAGGGATCTGGACATGGGAAACGTCATAGGAGGACCCAAGATAGAGGATCGACAGTCTAGGGCTCTCAGCCTGGATCCAGTCAGCCTAGGGAGAAGTGATGTTATGTGTGCGACGGTACGGGACATCTCGCTAGAGATTGTCCGACCCATCGAGATGCTGACAGGGGAGAGGTGGATGGACCGCTGAGGTAGAGGCATAGAGTCAAGCAGATAGACCCGCCATGTGGCATACATGGAAGAGGATAAGGGACAACTACAGGTGGTGGAAGACGATTTTACTTACTTCCACCACCACCCCCAGGAGGTCCGCACCAGGCTCAGGTAGCTGGGGGATAGGGTCGGGGACAGCTACATGTGGTTGAGGATTATGACCAAGGGGCTCCATGTATGATTCAAGGAACAGTATGTGGCTTTTCTACCTTATCTACCGTACTTATAGACACATGTTCCAGTCATTCCTTCACATCCACGTGTCTTGTACAAAACCTCGAGATTCCAGTAGAACCGTTGACTCGATCCTTGAGCTTGGATACACCTACGGGAGGAGACTCGATGATCACGCACCTTTGCATGCAGTGTGATATTAATCATAGAGGTGGGAGTTTCGGTTGGAACCTCTTGGTGGTAGCGTCGAGGCCTTATGACTTCATTCTTGGTATAGATTGGTTATCTTCGGTCCATACCTAGATTGACTATTTTAGGTGAAGAGTACGGTGTGTCCGTCGTGATGGAATGAGGTTTTCCTTTGTCAGAGAAAGGGAAACCCAGGCAGCATAGAATGAGGTTATGCATAGGAGGGTGTATCCAATCGCTCATGAGTTGGCTAGCCTTTCCCTCAGAGTAGTGGATGTTGTGAGCTCCCAGTTCCCAGTAGTAGTGGCGGAGTATGAGGATGTATTTCCCGAATATGTTCCAAGATTACCTCCCCACTGGGAAATCAACTTCTGCATTGACTTACACCCCGAGAGGACATAGATTTCTTCATCAGCATACCAGATGGCTCCCACAGAGCTTCGCAAGATGAGGGTACTGTTGGAATATTTGAAGAGCAATGGTTTCGTGAGACCCAGTGTTTCACCCTGGGTGGCCCAAGTCCTGTTTTCCAAGAAGGCATACGGGATTCTAAGGTTGTGTGTAGATTACCGGCACCTAAACCAGGTGACGGTGAATAACAAGTATCCACTCCCAAGGATTGATGACCTCTTTGATCAGGTATGAGGGGCACAGTGGTTCTCTAAGGTTGACCTTCGATCATTCTATCACTAGTTATGAGTACGGGATGAGGATATAATGAAGACGGATTTCAGATGCCACTACGGTGACTATGATTACTTCGTGATGCCTTTCGGCATGACTAACTCCCCTGTAGTGTTAATGGGACTGATGAAACATATTTTCCAGCCGTACTTGGACCGGTTCATAGTGGTCTTCATCGAAGACATCCTTGTCTACTCGGTGTCAGAAGAGGTGCAAGCGAGACACCTGCGGATGGTTCTAGACGTACATTGGGAGCACCAGATTTATGGGAAGCTCTCAAAGTTATAGTTCTGGATTCAAGAAGTCCACATTCTGGTACATTTCATTTCAGAAGATGGAGTAGCAGTAGACCTAGCCAAGGTGGAGGTTGTGTTAGCATGGGATCCACCTCGGAGCGTGACGGAGGTGCGAAGCTTCTTTGGATTGGCAGGATATTACCAGACATTCATTCTTGACTTCTCCTGGATATCCGCACCAATGAAGGTCTTGAACAGGAAGGGGCAACCCTTTGTATGGACAGAGAAATGCCAGCAGGATTTTGTGTAGTTGAGAGAGAGTTGGATGAGCGCCCTAGTCTAGAGATTTCTGGAGGAGGTTGTCAAGTACGTAGTTTTCTGCGATGCATCGGAGACCGGGCTTGGTTGTGTCCTAATGCAGATGCAGGAAGTGATTTATTATGGTTCATGCTAGCTTAGGCCACATGAGCAGAACTATGCGACCCATGATCTCGAGTTGGAAGTGGTAGTCTTCGCATTGAAGATGTGGTGACACTACCTTATGGGCAAGTGGTTTATCGTCTACTCTGACCACAAGAGCCTCAGGTACATATTTTCACAGAAAGATATGAATCTGAGGTAGAGGAATTGGCTAGAGTTCCTCCAGGATTATGATTTTGAGATCATCTGTACTCCTAGGAAGGGGAACAAGGTGTCAGATTCTTTGAGCAGAAGATTGATCTCATAGATGTTGAGTGAGGCAACATAGCAGTTAGCCACGTTGCAGTTGTCCTTCATGGACAGGGAAGATGTATCCTTCCTACATTTTATGCTTGTCACCCCCCACTCTTATAGTGCATTAGGAAGGAACAAGTAGGAGATGTCAACTATGTGGCTTTACGTGCTCAGTTATCCACAGGACATGCTCCTGATGGATATTCACATGGTGGGGAGCACATACATCTTTTTCGAGCATGCAATATTGTACCGGTGGCGTTGCAGAAGGAGGTCCTGAGGGAGTTTCATACATCCCCCTTGGCGGTACATCCTAGAGTGGAAAAGATGTACAAGGATCTCTGATGACAGTTCTGGTGGTCAGGTATGAAGAAGGTAGTATCATAGTTCATTTCTCAATGCCTTACATGCCAGCAGGTGAAGGCCGAGCACCAGGTTCTAGCAGGATTAGATCACCCCTGGAAGTTCCATAGTGGAAGTGGGATGGAATATCGATGGACTTCGTGACAGGTTTACCATGAACATCCAAGGGATTAGATCCCCTCGACAATAGTCTTAGACCGAGACAGACATTTCACATCCTGGATTTGGAAGGGATTTCAGGAGGCTTTTGGGAATCAGCTATGCTTGAGTAGAGCATTTTATCCCCAGAATGATGGTTAGATGGAGAGGACAATTTAGGTCCTAGAGGATATGTTGCGAGCCTGTGTCTTGGACTTTGGTTGTAGTTGGGAAGACCACCTACAACTGGTGGAGTTTTCATACAACAACTACTACCACTCCTCCATTGGTATGGCACCGTTTGAGGCCTTGTATGGGAGACCTTTCCGGTCACCGCTTTGCTGGACCAATCCCGTAGAGTCAACACTCATGGGTGCGAGCTACCACTGAGAAGGTGCGGATCATCCGGGAGTGGATGAAGACTAGACAGAGCCAGCATAAGTCTTATGCTGACAGACGACGGAGACCTCTAGAGTTCTAAGAGGGAGACCACGTCTTTCTTAGGGTCTCACCTCGATGAGGGTTACATATATTTGGACGAGGTGGAAATCTATCTCTGAGGTTCATCAGACCTTTCCAGATACTGTGCAGAGTTGGCGAGGTGGCGTACCGCCTAACTATATCTCCATATTTTAATCAATTACATGATGTATTTCATGTGTCGTAGCTGAGGAGGTACGTGCATGAACCATCACACGTCATTGACGGGGGTGACCTGGACATCGAGGATGGAATTAACTTTGCTGAGTACACAGTGGAGATCAAGGATCGGTAGGAGAGGATCCTTCATGGATGATCGATTCCCTTGGTGTGTGTCCTGTGGCAACATGGGAATCTTCAGGAGAGAACGTGGGAGTAGGAGGCCCAGATTCATTCCCAGTACCAACATCTTTTTGAGTAGCCTTTGTTTTGGCTTTTCGAGGACGTAAAGTCCCAAGGTGGGGAGAATTTAATGTCTCGTATTTTTCTGTGTATTATTTTAAAAAATTATATGGAATTGTATCAAGACCGGTCACGAGAATGGAACATCATTCTAAGGCCTAGTGAGCACGGAATGGGGGTCTAAACTTTTTTTATGTTATGTGAGTCAGAACTTGTGTGCGGTTGTGTCCGTTTCCAAATGGATTCTTGGATTAAAAATATGAGGGCACCGTTTCATCCAGGACGATGAATTTACCTAAGAATGGGTCTAACCTAGACCGTCACGGGTTAAGGGAAAAAGATATTTTTCTGATGTTCTTAGTAAAAATAAAAATAAAATAAATTCGTAAATTTTATTTTATTTTTATGGAAACATCTGTTGTAGCACAGTGACAGGGTAGTTTTTTCAATATTAAATTCCATGTCATAGTGTCTTAAGAAATATAAAATCGACTCATTAATTCCGCATCGTAACAGAACACTGAATCATGTTTCCCTTTTTAATGGGTTAAGCGATTAGTGGTTGTTGACGAATTTTTTAGGGGAAGCTCTGGGGAAATTCGTGGAGCCTTGGAGGAAACTCTCGGCGACAAACGACGATGAATCAATGCTATGAACCGTTGCGCCAATGAAGTTGAAGGATCATGATGACGACGACGGCGCGACACGATGATTTTTTTTCAACCGTTTTGAGGTAGGGGTTTGTTATTTGAATTCTTTACCCCGTTTTTGATTTTAAACAACGAACGTGGATCAACCACAAACATGTTGAGCCATGGATTCATTTGTTCTTGTGGGAGGGTTTTATTGGGATGATTCAAGGAATTAATCCATGATGGTTTTTTTGTTTTATCCTACTTCATTTAATCCCACTAACAGGATTGGATCAATTCCGTGACGAACGAAAGTGGAGGTTCATTCCTCATGTTGTTTTATTTGATCTTCTTTACCTCTTTCCTATCACACGTTCTTCGTGTTCTTCACAGGGTGATGAAAAACGGATTGTTGCGCATCCATTTTGTGACGCAACGATCCCAAATTGAATACTTGACACCATAACGACCTTTCAGAGGTGCGACGATGATGGAAGACGACAAATTAGCTCAGATCAGAGGAGGTCATTCTTCGAGCGTTATTCGTGCAGGAAAATCAAAACTTGTTTTCAGAGCCGATCAGAGGTATGAAAATACTGTAAGCAGCTTCATGGTATCAGGGAAACCAAATCCTGGGAGTTTCGTGGTGATCGGATGGCCGGATTGATGAATGGGACAGCTCGGAAGGCGTCACGGAAGAAGGCCGTGATTCTGGAATTTTCCAGAATACACGGCGTGTACTATTAAGTAACACGTCGTGTAGTACTGGCAGTAGTGGCTAGGTTTTTGGGGGCCAGGGAGGAATTACAGAGCATGTGACCCTGGTCACACGGCGTGTTGGACCTTCCCCAAAGCTCGGCATGTATTTTGGGAAGTACATAGACACAGGTTAGACTACACAACTTCCGGAGACACGGCATGTACTCTCTACGCACCATGGTAGAGGCGGCTACGTGGGACTTGGCGTGTATCCAAGGGATACACAAACACGAGATGAAGTATACATCATGCACTCCATCCCATATCCAGGCAAGGTCAGTAACACGGGTCGACCCGTGTACCGATTACACGGGTTAGTGTACATGGGTTGATGACCGTGTACGGGCACATGGTCAGCATAATCGAAGCCAACCCTGGCCACTCGGACATAGCATGTATATGGTACTACATGTCGTGTACTCAGTTTTTTCTACACAACCAGCCTTACGACATAAGCCGTTGTACATGGGCAGTACCTGGGGTCAAACTACACGGCGTGTAACTTTTCTACACGCCATGTACTTTTTGGAAAATGGCATGGTCTTCTTGTTCACTGCATCTTGGGGAGTCTTTCGTTTGGGTTAGTTCCCCTTCTTCTCGTTCCCCTGATGGTCTGGCATAGTTTCATTCTAGAGGAGTATGAATCCTTCTGCGAGATTTTCTATGATAGAGTCAGGCTCCCATCCAAGAGGCCCGGATCAAGATCCTCTATCCATTCTTGAACCTAGGTAGAGTCTGGCATCGACGTGAACAACTCCACCGGGCGTCTATCCTATACCTATCAGGTTAATTATGGATGAGTCGCAGTATCTGCCATGTCCCTGGTAATGATCCTCATCTGTGTATTGTGATCTTTCCCACTCAAGAGTGTGTCTCCCGTAATGAGTTCATCTATCTACTATAACCTTCTCACTCAGGAGTGTGTCTCTCGTAATGAGCATAACTTCCTCTCGTGACGCTTCCCACCGAATATTACTTCTTGGACGGACGTCATCAGAGCTATAAGACACGTGGAGTGTGTTCTCTCGGAATGAGTGCTCCGTGGATTCTTCGAACTGAACCCTAACAGGGGGGTATGCGGTTGTGCGACTTGTCTCTAGACTATGGGTATAAGTTTTGAGTATATCTGGTTTGTGTTATATGTTCTGTAGACATATACTGTGCATAGCTGACTATACCTTTACTTTGTGTACTACTTTATGGTTTTTGAGGTCCTCTACTGAGTATTGTTATACTCACCCCTGCATGGGCTTTTCCTGCATGTGTCTTGTCTTGTGCAGATGAGCATCCTTTTGACAGAGTCCAAGGCGGACCAGGATAGGACAGAGCTTTCTGAGTTCTATACAGTACTAGGCATTCCTATAGCTACGAGCAGTAGTCCCAGTACCTTTTGTGTTTACAGGTTGAACTTTTCAGTTTTCAGGCTTTTGTTTTGGTGGGCTTGTATTCTAGCCCAGTTTACATTTAGTACTTTACCTTCCGTCATACTCTATTGGTTGTGTTTAGTTGTATTCATACATTTTTTCTTCCTTAGTGTTTTTACATTTTAGCATTTGTGTGCTTGGAGATGTGTGTGTGTGTACAAGTACTTAGGCAATGTCTCCCATGATTAGTAATATGCCTACTCGTTTCTAGTCACCAGCCCCTGGCCTATTTGAGGTGGGCTTGGGGAGTCACGGCACGGGCCCCACTAGGACGGTTCATGACAATTGTAAATAAATGAGTTTGGTTTTACTAGAAAAACATCCAAGTCTGTATTCTAAAAGTGGATGTGGATTTGGAATAGATGAATCTAGGGGTAATAACAGAAAAAAGAGTTGGTTGAGTATATATCATCTATCATTCTGGTTTATCGTGAGTGTTCCATTACTCTGCACCTAGTTTGAAACTCTTGGGGTGTAAGAACCCAAATCTTATTTTCTGGTATGTTTACCTTTTTTTGATGGTTTTTTTAAAAAGTGTAGTTTCTGGAAATTTTCTTAATTACACGCCTTGTACTTTATAATTACACGCCGTTTACTCGGTTACCGCGGGTAGTCTGGTGTTGCCCATGTCCCGGCTATGCACGCGGCCATGTGTGCTGACTGGGATACCTCCTAATGCAGGGGATGGTAAAGGCAAGTACACATTGTGTACTTCTAAAGTAAACGTCATGTAATTTTTTTTATTCATTAAACTTACCAGGGTCCCATGTGACGGACATAAACACTTTCTTCTTGAACAAGTTTGTCCGGGAGAACCCATACGACCACGATCCTTCTCTGAGCCCCCGATTGAGCATCTGTTCTCCGAATCGACCATTGTTGATTTTTTTGGTACCACCTCGGTAATCTATTCCTTCTTCTAGATCTTTGTTTCCTATTTCCTCCACTTTCATGAGTTATCCTCTATTGATATTTTTAACGTTTTTATAGATCTGTAGTGTTCTTGGGCGATTCAAGCCTTGAGGTTCACATATACTGATCCTATAACACCGAGGTAGGTGTTTTGTGCCTTTCCATAGAAACTTTTTGAGTTTTATGTGCAAAAGTGCCCAATACCTAAGAACAGGGTATTGTGTGTTTATAGTTTTCACCCAGTTAATTACCTACAATGCTTGTATTCTTGAGAAGAGGTTAATTTCATGTGAATAGGGTTAATTTCTATACCTTGAAGGTTTTTCCTATGTTTCTTGTTTCGACCATTTGGTCTAGTTCTTCCTGTTAGGTTGTTGTTTGCTTTTTATGCCTAGTAATGTAGGATGGAGTGTTTATTTATCTTACATGTTGTTATGTTTTAGACTAGTTATCCAAGTAGTTCATGAGGATTACTTTTTCCACTATACTTTTCTATGATCGATTGAATTACATAGGGCCATGATAACCTAGTGTAGTAGACCATGTGGAGAATCGACATAAGGGCTTCTCCAGAATGTCTGTTTTTACTGTTACGATGTGAGAACAAAGGGGGATTGACTTAAGTGATTCCTCAGAGTGATTGTAGTTCCTCGACACGGGACACATGGGGAATGTGATGTAAGTGCTTCCCCATAGTGCCTTTTAGTTACTGATATGAGACTATAGGGGGGATTGATGGTGAGTGCTTCCACAGAGAGTATATACTTAAGCTGAACCAGATGGGTTAGAATGTGTGTACTCCCCAGAGGGTTTCTTCTATTGTTTGGTTGAACAAGAGGGTTCAGGATATGAGTGCTTCCCATAGGGTTACCTACTATGATTAGAATCTTACTTGATATATGTAATTAAATTCATTTTAAATATGGAATTTTTTACCTTGAGTAATTCCTTGTGTACTGATTCTTTTGGTATTTTCTTTATATATATATCCACTGACTGTTAGAAACATATATTTTGGTGGTCGCTTACTAGAATTAGTCTCACACCCTATTTCGGTCATGCTTTTGGGCCCAAACAGATTATATTTCTGTAGGTATAGATAAGGGTAAGCACCCTTATACTTCAGGTACTTGACTGCCTTGGAGCTGGTGAGCATGTGACCAAGTTGAGGCTTGCGATGTTGAAGAGTTGTTTACTGTTATTCTTGTACTTTGGTTTAGTATTGTATTTCAGAATCGTGACTTGTTTGGATGATTTCCTAGACATATGTATCATGCATCCTTTTATATATCTTCTCTAGTTATTTTTTTATTTTAGAAATATATTATTCACTATTGTAGTATGATATTATACTGCTTTTTCTATTGCCATTTGTTTTACTTCCACTGTGTTACTCTTCCAATGAGGGAATAGTTTCCCCACGGTCACACCCAAGGCCCTCGCTTGTAGTCGGAAACCTCTGGAATTTGGAGAAATGAGCTTGAGTCCATGTGACCAACCAGGTATGGGGTGCCTCTGGGAGGCATTCGGAATCGAGACGTTACAAAGTGGTATTAAAGGAATTATTTTCATATTGACTTACTGTTTGGAGCCTATATTCAGGGATATGATGGAATAGGTACTTGGTATTAAGTTGTACCCGGGATTAGTTAAACCATGTAAAGGGAAAATCCAATTTACCTTGTTTATTTCACTTTTCTAGTTTTGCAATTTTATAGTTGTTCTGATTTTCACCATTGGGTGATTCACATGCCTTGTGTTGTTATCATTGATGTTATTGTGGTTCTATTTTTATTTCAACCTGATGAGATGAGGGTATTCCATCCCATTCATCATATAGGTACTTGCTAGAGAATAACATGTCATGCATTCTTTCCATGTCATTTAGGGTTCTTTAGTGATTTCATGTTGTTGTGATAGATGTTGTGCTAGATATTCATGTTGTTGTGATAGATACATTGATAATATACATGTTTTTTGACAGGGTATTGATTGTGTAAGGTTTTGTTTGAATGAATTCCAAACATTGGTTCTTGAGGAATTATAGGCCCTCATGGACCAGACTTTGGTGGATCATTTCACAGTAATATTTGTATATAACATGTATAAGATGTCAAGGTTTGATTCGCGGGGAGTATGGGCCCTAAATAATTAGAATTTGGCACTTTAATGATTTTTTCAGTGTTTTTCTGGGTTCTGAAGAAGTTTCTAAGGTTTAATATCCAGAAGAACCCGGAATACATGGCGTGTATTGATGAATACACGACATGTTCCCTTCTGTTCGGGAAGGAAAGTTTTTCCTTAATTACACGTCGGGTACTGTATGTGAATTCCATGTAGTCCCAAACCATGTCACTGGCTGTGTGGGCAGAGACACGGGATTGGGAAATATTGGTAGAACACGTTGTGTGCCAGACGTACAGTCTGTTTTGTGTATACCATGTGCCCACCTATGTGAATAACAACACAGATGGATAAACTTAAGTCATACACGTTGTGTCAAGCTTGAGCACATCGTGTATTGTAACCCATGTAGTCGGCCGTGTAGTAAGAAACACAGGTTGGTGAAATATTTTCTATTACATGTCTTTTCCTTCTGTAACATGCCATGTAGTGTGACCCGTGTATCCGACCATGTCACTAACAACACAGTTTGGTGAATATTGTCTAGTACACATCGTGTATGGAACGAACATGCCGTGTAGTCTTATTCTAGTAGAACCTTATAGCATTGAAGGGTAGAAGAACTTGGGCAGGGAAAGATGATTCAAGTACACACCATTTTAGGACAACACACCATGTGTTCGGGGTGTTATAGGACATGGGTTAGTAGTAGTACACACCCATGTGAAAGGCTTAAGGGAACATGTCGTGTAAGAGTAATACAGGTCATCTATCAATGTTTTTAAAATCATGAATGCTTTATTTATCCCATTCCCTTCTTAAAAATATAGTTTTCAGTCCTTGATAATCCTGATCTAAGGTGTGCGCTTGACCATGTAGATCCATTCCCGCGAGACGTCATTTGGTTGTTCAACAGTTGCAAGACAATGATCGGATACCAGATATGGCTGACCAGGGACAACCAGCAGCTCCTCTAGTTGTGCCAGTATTGGCACCAGCCGTCATTCAGGACACAGGTGCTAATTGTAAAGACCTGTAAATTTCAAGGAAATTTTTTTCTTAAATTATTTGTGATTTTACAAGTACACAGTTTCTGACGGAACCTCATTCCGAGGCCTGGTGTGCCCGAAATAATTTTATGAAGTTTAGCTCTGGTACGTTCAGTGAACGAACGAGCGGGTTTTTCTATCTTTTGAACCGGTGCTCGGAATTGAAATCTGATGGCACCGATGAGACCGAAGCACCGATAATTGCATAGGATGGCATTTACCTAAGATGTGGTTGCTTGGGAGGCGTTGTTAAAAAAAGTGGATTAAATAAAAAATTGAATTAAATTTGTGGTACAAATTTTATTCCTAACTAAGGTGGTTTTATCCTAAATGGGGGAGTTAGGGTGGGACCCACTTGCATGCTAACTACCCATGTGAGGATAAATGTGGGGTGGGGCCTGCATGAGCCCCAACACTTCACATTCCCTAAAAACCCTTAAACCCCCCCCATTAAACCCCTTGTATTTAATTGGGTAACTCCTCCTCTACCCACTCTTCCACATTAATTCATGAAAACACACATTTAATCAATTATTTGATTTAAGTGTTTGAATTTTTTAAATTTGAATGCATGGAAATGTAAAATTAAATACGGGGAAGCTTATTTTATTTTGGCTAGCTTGTTGTGTTGAGAATTGGAGGAGAGAGAACTAGTCCCTTTTGAAGAACTTCTTCTTCAACGAAGAACGCCAACTCTCCGAAGAATAATGTCGACTCAGTAGCTCAGTTCCTACATCCTCTTCTTCTTCTACGATAAGGGAGGAGACACCGACGACGACGGAAACAACGCAATCATCTGCGGCACTTGACAACCACGAAATTCCTTCGAGGTAGGGGTTATCTTCGTTCATGTTTTTTTATCAACCTTCATTGATTAAAATTTTCCCACTTGGTATCATCATAATGGGAGGAGATCGGACCGCACAAACACAGCTGATCCTCCTCCCCTTTTCTTATTGATCATTGTTGATGATTGTGGTGAAGTCGGCGCGGTGTCGTTGCACCATGTAGGAATTAAGAGGACCGCGGTCGGAGTGAGCCGTGGCGGTGGAGTGTGGCGTTGTCACACCGCGCAGGTGAGGCCGAAGGAGGCCGCGACAAGGAGTGTGCCGCAGCGGAGGGGCGCGGAGCCGTCACGCTATGCCAGAGCATCAAGGGGGTCACGAACGGGGTGGGCAGCGGCGGTCTTCAAAGGGGAGGCCGGTTGAGCCTATCGTCGGTGCCACCTAGAGGTGGGACCCGAGGGGGTCCTGCGGTTACAGAAGTTCGGCCATCACGGTGGGCCATTCGATGGAAACCGGGGGGTCGTAACCCCCCCTGAAATATTCCTAGGGTGGACCCCATGGGTCCTCCACTTCAGAAACAAGGGGGTGGCGCCCCCTTTGCGCCCCGCTCGGCCAGTGCCGAGCCGTGGCCGGATTCCGAGCTAGGTCGCAGGCCACACGGGCTGGGCCAACCATGCCTAGTCAGGCCGGCCCGTGCCAGCTGGGTCGGGTCGTGCCCAATCGGGCCGACCAAGGGGGTATTGGGTCGGGTCGGACCGGGCCCACACCCCCTATTTTCGGGCCAGGTTCGCTCAAACGCCCATATCATGGGCTACAAACCTCCGATCAACGCACCGTTAGTTGTGTAGGGATCCCTAGATTGAGACGGTCTTTCGGTATATTACACTAGAGGTTTCGTTGAAGTTAGGGTACTGCAGGGTTGGTTTGGACCCGAAACCAACTGGGCCCTTGGAGTGGAAACACTTATAACTTAACGACCAGACATTCGAATGACGTGCTGCCAATTACCTTGAATTCCTCTTAGTGAGATGGTTCTTTTTTCTTACCCCACTCTAGGGTTGGACGTCGTTGGAGTATGGTCGGGTTGGTTTAACGTAAAAGCCAACTGGGCCCCTGGGAAGGAAAATCTAATAACTCTCAGACCGGGCGTCTGATTGAGGCTTCGTCTATCGAGTTGAGTTCCTATTGATGAGGTGAATATTTGTGATACATAGACTCTAGACTTCGTGATAGTTGATATATTGAACCCCTTGGATCGTGGAGCAGACCCTCCCGGAATTGAGTGTGCTGTGTGTGGGAACCCTAAAGCTGGCTGCGACTACGACAACGATGGCGACTATACATGGATCCTACGTGGGTTCGGTAGTGAAGACGGTTGTAATTGGATCCTCTGTGGTTTTGACAGTGATGAAGATTGTACTTGGATCCTACGTGGGTTCAGCAGTGATGGTTACTGTACTAGGTTCCTACGTGGGTTCGGCAGTGACGACTTCTGTACTTGGTTCATACATGGGTTCGACAGAGGAGATGATTCAGAGGCTATATCTAATAATCTCCACCCCTCTTCATGAGTAGAATTCATGTGTGAGCTGAGCCTTGACTTTCAATCATTATCTTCGATATGATTGTCTTGCTTTACTGTGTGGACTGAGTTGTACTTTCCTATGTAGACTGAGTTGTACATGGGCTCAGGAGTTGGAGATGAACTGGAATTGATGACTTAGGTATATGTATGGGTATATACCTATGTAGTGTTGGTTGATACTTTGTGTTTGTCTTATTCCTTTATGGATTATCCTTTGTGGATTCTGGGAGGCCTTCAGGGGTATTGGGGTCCCTTCTGAGTATCGTATACTCACCCTTGCACGGGCTATGCCCGCACTACGTTGTGTTAGTTGCAGAAGACAGACAGTTCTGATCGTAGTTGAGGCTAGTGGTGCGGGACGGTATCCGGTGGAGGACTATCAGGCGGGACGTACACGGTGCGGACGGATGGATTCAAGGAGCATAGGAGACCATCTGTACCCACCGTTCTGGTGGGGTTTTCGGAGGACGACTTGGTGGTTGCTGCTTTACTTTTCAGCTGTTGTACTTTCTTTTGTCAGTTGTACTGTACTTTCAGATGGGTTTGTATACTGGCCCATTTACATTCCAACACTTACTTTTGTACTCAGTTTACTTATTGTTTACTTCAGCTTGTGTACTCTGTGGTGTTTGTTTTCTTATATAAAGGCAATGCCTTCCCTTTTATCGAGATTTACACCCTTGGTGCTGGTTGCTAGCCCCTGGCCTATGGAAGTCGGGCTTAGGGTGGTCACGACACGGACCTCGAGGATGGGTTGTGAAAAATTGTAATCATAGGAGTCGTTTCTACCACAGAACATAGGACTCTGATATTTTCTTCTATATGAAGCATTAGTGTTAAGGGTATTGAGTGTGGTTATCAGTCCAGGGAGTCAAGTGTTGGTGTGGCAGCTGATGTATCCTTACACCAGGACCCTGACTTCTTATTTCTTACTCAGTGCATGAAAATATTGATTGCATGTGTGCTTCAAAAGTTTTCTTTGTTTCAACTCACTAGGTATTCTGTATTAACCGTGGCACACCTGTTTATTTTCAGGATGGCCCCATGACGGCTTCCAGCTAGGGTTTCGAGCTTTGTGCGATATGGTAGCCCACCGAGCGACGAGGCCTCAGTGCAGGGCCCCATTACAGCGGAGGCTTTGACGGTACATCTACCCGTCGAGCCACCGATGCCACCAGCCCCAGCAGCTGAGAGTGCACGTCGCCTGAGTGCACTTCATGAGTTTCAACATCAGAGGACACCCAGGTTCCATGGAGAGATGGACCCTCAGGCAACCGAGGATTGGCTGGAGGCTTTTTCCGAGTCTTCATATTGGTAGGGACACCAGCAGACCTCATGGCGATCCTTACGGCGAGTCTCCTGCACACAGCAGCAGGTAGATGGTGGAGCCTGATGCTCCAGGTGCACGACGAGGCATATCTACTTTGGACAGACTTCGAGAGCCTCTTCCGCTCAGAGTTTATTCCATCCACCCTCCTTGCGGTGTGCATTTAGGATTTTCTACTGCTACGGAAGGGCAGCATGATAGTAGCCCAGTACTCGGTGAGGTTTACCGACCTCTCACGCTACTCCACGGACATGGTACAGGACCCATTCTTCCGGGCCTGGACCTTCGAGCAGGGACTAAGGCATGAGATCATGGCTTCGATGATCTCCCCCAGCATTCTGACGCAGGAAGGAGTACTGTAGAGAGCTTTACTCATGTAGAGCTTCCTTGCTGAGCCTAGACTAGCATCGAGGCCTACCGCAAGGTGACACGTAGCGGTGTCTTCTGCAGCCGGCAGTAGACAGATGTCGCAGAGGTCCAAGAGGATGAGACCATCAGGTGGGAGACCTCAGGATATTGGTTCGGAGGTATGGGGCACATGCAGCAGAGCTATCCATACAAGAGGCGGGTAGTTCTATGCATGCAGAGGGTAGGTAAACGTGGCTCATGACTGCCCAACCTCCCATACAGAGGAGCAGAAGACGGTTGAGGGACCACCCAGGCAGAGGAAGAGGATCGACCGTGGCAGTCTGTAGGGAGCAGGCAGATGAGGTAGAGGAGATGTCTGAGCATTATTCGGTGGATGACGCTTCAGGGCTTTACCGCCACCACCACCAAGAGGTCCACCCCAACCACAGGGAGCTGGCGGACATAGGCAGGCTCAGCTTTAGGCAGTGGAGGGTTACGACCACGGTGCACCTGAGATGATTCGAGGTATTATCTATGTCTACTCCACCCTTGTTTTAGTTCTTATAGACACAGGAACGAGTCATTATTTCATTTCTGCTGCCCTTGTTCAGAGTTCAGAGATTCTGACGGAGCTGTTGGATCGATCCATACGGCTAGAGAATCCTACGGGAGTAGACTTGATGATTACGCACTGGTGCCGGTAGTGTGAGATTACTCTAGGAGGCGAGCGCTTCGGCTGGGATCTTCTTGTAGCAGCGCCAAGGCCTTACGATGTCATCTTGGGCATGGATTGGTTATCTATAATTCATGCTTAGATCGATTATATTAGGAACATGGTGTGGTGTGTCCGCAAAGGTGGGAGCAGGTTCACCTTCACCGGTGAGTAGGGAGAATTTTCAGCGCAGGATGGACTCACACAGAGGAGAGGATAACTGATCACTCATCTGTTGGCTAGTCTCATCCTAGGAGTAGTTGATGTGTGAATTCTGAGTTTTTCTGTTGTGGTGGATCAGTATTCTGACATTTTTCCTGATGATGTTCTAGGACTACCTCCTCGCAGATAGGTAGACTTCTATATTGACATGTACCCCGGGATAGCCCCGATATCTATACCAGCATATCGGATGGCTCCCGCTGAGCTTCATGAGCTACAGGTACAGCTGGAGGACTTGCAGGGAAAGGGATTCATCCAACCCAGTGTTTCACCCTGGGATTCCCCGATTTTATTCACCAAGAAGGAAGACAGGAGCTTGCAACTGTGTGTCGACTACCGTCGCCTGAACTAGGTGACCGTGAAGAACAAGTATCCACTTCCGAGGATAGATGATCTCTTCGATCAGCTCAAGGGAGGACGATGGTTCTTGAAGATAGACCTCAGGTCAGGCTATCATCAACTCAGAGTTTGAGAGGAGGATGTGTAGAAGATGGCCTTCAGGTGTCGATATGGCCACTATGAGTTCTTGGTTATTCCTTTTGGATTAACCAACGCTCCAGCAGTGTTCATGAGTCTCATGACCAAGATCTTCCAGCCTTACCTCAATCTATTTTTCATAGTCTTCATCGAAAACCTATTGATTTACTCGAATACTGAGGAGGAGCATGCCTACCACTTGTGGGTTGTAATGGACACCCTCCGAGAGCACCAACTTTATGGTAAGCTCTCAAAGTGTTAGTTTTGGATTCGAGAGGTCCACTTCTTGGGTCATGTCATCTCGGAGGAGGGAGTTATGGTGGATCCTATGAAGATCGAGGCAGTGCTAGCTTGGGAGCCACCCAGGAGCGTGACGGAGGTGCGGGGTTTCCTAGGTCTAGTTGGGTACTATGGGATATTTGTGCCAAACTTCTCCAGAGTTTCAGCGCCACTTTCAGCTTTGACGAAGAAGGGGAAATCCTTCGTGTGGTCAGATAGATATCAGCAGGGCTTCCAGGAGCTGAGACAGAGATTGGCCAGTGCACCCATAATGAGGCTACCGGAGGAGGGAGAAGGGTACATAGTTTACTATGATGCCTCAGGGACCGGAGTTGGGTGTGTCCTGATGGAGGAGCAGGTAGTGATCACTTATGGTTCATGACAGTTGAGGCAGCATGAGAAGAACTATGCTACCCATGACTTGGAGTTAGCAGCAGTGGTTTTCGCCTTGAATATGTGGTGGCACTATCTGATGGGCAAGCGCTTTACAGTCTATTATGACCACCAGAGTCTCAGGTATATCTTCTCGCAGAAGGACCTGAACCTGAGACTGTGGTGATGGCTCGAGTTCATCTAGGACTATGACTTTGAGATATTCTATACTCCTAGGAAGGGGAATGTAGTATCTGATTCTCTCAGCAGGAGGTCGGGCATTTAGCTACTTAGAGAGGTGACAGAGCAGTTAGCCGCTTTGCAGATATCCTTCATGGATAGAGATGGGGCAGCCATTCTTCAGTCACTCACAGTCACTCCTCCAATACTTCAGTGGGTCAGAGAGGCATAGCGTGGGGACGTTGAATGTGAGAGGCGACATGCACAGATATCCATAGGACATGCTCTTGATGGATTTTCTATAGGAGGAGAGCACATCATCCTTTTTAGTGGATGTACCATGGTACCATTTTCATTATAGGAGGAGGTGCTGAGGGAGTTTCACACTTCCCCATTGGAGGTACATCCGGGTACAGAGAAGATGTACCAGGATCTCAGATGACAGCACTGGTGGCCGAGTATGAAGAAGGTTGTGGCAGAGTTCGTTTCACGATGCCTCACTTGCCAGCAGGTGAAGGCGGAGCACCAGGTACCAGCAGGCTTTGTACAACCCTTAGAGGTCCCGGAGTGGAAGTGGGATGGGATATATATGGATTTCGTGACAGGGCTTCCACATACTTATAGAGGACATGACTCTATCTGGGTGATTGTCGACCGACTCACCAAGTCGACCCACTTCTTACCTATCAGAAATCAGGGCTCAGTGGAGAGCTTGGGACTCCTCTATATTCAGGAGATCGTACAGCTTCATGGTGTGCCATCATCTGTCGTCTCAGATCGAGATTCTCGCTTTACTTCCCAACTTTGGAAGGGGTTGCAGGAGGAATTTGGGACGTAGTTATGCCTGAGAACCACCTTTCACCCTCATACGGATGGTCATATGGAGAGGACCATTCAAACACTCTAGGACTTGCTCCATGCATATGTCCTCGACTTTGGTCGCATCTGGGAGGATCACCTACCTTTGGTGGAGTTTGTGTACAACAACAACTACCACTCCACCATCGGGATGGCACCATATGAGGCATTGTATGACCAAACTTGTAGATCACCTCTGTGCTAGTCAGACCCTAGGGAGTCATCACTTGTAGGACCAGAGATGGTCTAGGCCATGACCGAGAAGGTACAGATCATCCAGGAGCGGATGAGGACCGCTTAGAGCCGACAGAAGTCCTATGCTGACAGGAGGCAGAGACCACTAGAGTTCGAGGATGGTGACCATGTTTTCTTATGGGTCTCGCCTCGATGTGGACTACGGAGATTTGTCCGGGGAGGCAAGTTATATCCGCACTTCATCGGGCCATTCCAGGTTCTCAGCAGGATAGGTGAGGTGGCTTATTTCCTGGCTCTTCCTCCTCAGTTGCACTGGGTGTGTGACGTCTTCCACATATCTCAGCTGAAGAGATACATGAACGACCCAACGCATATCATTGATCACGGGGAGCTGGACATCGATGACGATGAGACATTTGTGGAGGTCTCGGAGGATATTGAGGATCGACTGGAGCATGTCCTATGTGGATGGTCTATTCCTCTAGTGCGCATCAAGTGGCAGCACGGGAACCTCCATTAGAGCACATGGGATCGGGAGGCTCAGATGCATGCACAGTACCCTCATTTGTTTCCCTAGTTTATGATGTAGCTTTACGGGGATTTAAATCCCTAAGGTGGGAGTAATTTAAAGACTCGTAAATTTCAAGGAAAATTTTTACATAAATTCATTGGGATTTTACGAGTATGCAGTTTCTGACAGCACCTGATTCTAAGATCCGGTGTGCCCGGAATATTTTTCTAAAGTTTAGCTCGGGTAAGCTCAGTGAACGAACGAGCAAGTTTTTCTATCTTTTGAAATGGTGCTCGGAATTAAAATCTGATGGCACCGATGAAACCACAGCGCCGGTAATTGCATAGGAGGACCATTACCTAAGATGTGTTTTCTTGGGTGGCGTTGTTAAAAAAAGTGGATTAAATAAAAAAGTGAATAAAATTTACGGTACAAATTTTATTCCTAACTAAGGTGGTTTTATCCTACATGGGGGAGTTAGGGTGGGACCCACTAGCATCCTAAGAACCCATGTGAGGATAAATGTGGGGTGGGGCCCGCACGAGCCCCAACCCTTCACATTCCCTAAAACCTCTTAAACCCCCCCCCCATTACACCCCTTGTATTTAATTGGGTAACTCCTCCTCTCCCCAGTCTTCCACATTAATTCATGCCAACACACATTTAATCAATTATTTGATTTAAGTATTTGAATTTTGTAAATTTGAATGCATGGCAAAGTAAAATTAAATAAGGGGAAGCCTATTTTATTTTTGTTAGCTTGTTTTGTTGAGAATTAGAGGAGAGAGCTCTAGTCCCTTTCGAAGAACTTCTTCTTCAACGAAGAACACCAACTCTCCGATGAAGAACGTTGACTTGGTGGCTCGGTTTCTCCATCCTCTTCTTCATCCGCAACAAGGGAGGAGACACCGACGGCCACGAAAATGAATCCATCATCCGCGGTGCTTGAAAACCACGAACTTTCTTTGAGGTAGGGGTTATCTTCATTCAAGATTTATTTATAAACCTTCATTGATTAAAATTTGGCCACTTGTTATCATCATAATGGGAGGAGATCGGACAACACAAACATGGTTGATCCTCCTCCCATTTTCTTGTTGATCTTCATTGATGATTGTGGCGAAGGTGGTGCAGTGTTGTTGCACCCCACCGGAACGAAGATAACTGTGGCTGGAGCGGGCTGTGGCAGTGGAGCGCGGTGCCGTCGTGCCTTACTGGTGAGGTCGAAAGAGGCAGCGGCCAGGAGTGGGCCGCAGTGGAGGGGCGCGGTGTCGTCGCGCCGCACCGGTCGGACAGGAGTCGTGGCATAAGGCCACGACAGTCTTCAAAGGGGCGGCCGGCTCAGCCGGCCGCCAACGCCACCTAGAGGCGGGATCTGAGGGGGTCCCGCGGTTATGCAAGGTCGGCCATCATGGCCGGACGTTCGAAGGAAACTGGGGGGTTGTAACCCCCCAATAGATTCGTAGGGCGGACCCCATGGGTCCACCTTTTCAGAAACAAGGGGTCGGTGCCCCCTTTGCGCCCCGCTCGGCTAGTGCTGAGCCATGGCCGGCTTCCGAGCTGGGCCACAGGCCTCTCAGGCTGGGCCGGCCGCACCCAGCCGGGCCGGGCCGTGCCCAATCGGCCGGACCCGGACCCGGGTCGGACTGGGCCCAGATCCCCTATTTTCGGGCCAGGTTCGTTCAAACGCCCATATCTTGTGCTAAGGACCTCTGATCGACGCACCGTCAGTTTCGTAGGGATCCTTGGATCGTGACGGTCGTTTTGGTATATTAAAATCGAGGTTTAGGTGATGTTGAGTATGGCCGGGTTGGTTTGAACCTCGAACCAACCAGGCCCTTGGAGCGGAAACGCTTATAACTTAACGACCGGACGTCCGAATGACATGCCATCAATTAAGTTGAATTCATTATAGTGAGACGGTTCTTTTTTCTTATTCCACTCAAGGATTGGACATAGATGGTGTATGGTTGGGTTGTTTTAGCGTAAAAACCAACCGGGCCCTGGGACGGAAAAGCCAAAACTCTCAGACCGGGCGTCCGATTGACGCACCGTCTGTCACGTTGAGTTACTATTGATGAGATGTAAATTTCTGATACATCAACTCTGGACTTCGTGACAGTTGATGTATCGACCCCCTTGGATCATGGTGCGGACCCTCTCGGAATCGAGCATGCTGTGTGCGGGAACCCTAGAGATGGCTGCGACTACGACGATTATGGCGATTGTACTTGGATCCTATGTGGGTTCGGCAGCGAGGACGACTATACTTGGATCCTCTATGGGTTCAGCAGTGATGAAGACTGTAATTGGATCCTACGTGGGTTCGGTAGCGATGGTTACTGTACTAGGATCCTACGTGGGTTTGGCATCGACGACTTCTGGACTTGGATCCTACGTGGGTTTGGTAGAGTAGATGATTCAGAGGATACATCTAATCATCTCCACCTATCTTCGTGATTAGTATTCATGTGTGAGATGAGTCTTGACTTTCAATCATTATCTTCGATATGGTTTTCTTGCTTTCCTGTGTGGACTGAGTTGTACTTTCCTGTGTGGACTGAGTTGTACTTGGGATCAGGAGTTAGAGATGAACTGGAATTGATGACTTAGGTATATTTATAGGAATATACCTATGTATTGTTGGTTGATACTTCGTGTTTGCCTTATTCCTTTTTGGATTATCCTTTTTCGATTCTGGGAGGCCTTCAGGGGTCTCGGGATCTCTATTGAGTATCATATACTCACCCCTGCACAGGCTATGCCTGCACTACGTTGTGTTGGTTTCAGATGACAGACAGCGATGATCGTAGTTGAGGCTTGTGGTGCGCGACAGTATCCAGTGGAGGACTATCAGGCGGGACCTACACAGTGCAAAAGGACGGATTCTAGGAGCAGAGGAGACCATCTGTACCCACCCTTTAGGTGGGGTTTCCGGAGGACGACTTGGTGGTTGATACTTTAATTTTCAGCTGTTGTAATTTCTTTTCTCAGTTGTACTGTAATTTCAGTTGGGTTTGTATACTAGCCCATTTACTTTCTAGAACTTACTTTTGTACTTAGTTTACTTAGTTTTTACTTCATCTTGCGTACTCTATGGTGTTTTTTCTTATATAATGGAAATTCCTTCCCTTTTATCAGGATTTAAGCCTTTGGTGCTAGTCTCCAACCTTTGGCCTATGGAAGGCGGACTTGGGGTAGTCACGGCACGAGCCATGGGGACAGGCCGTGACACTAATTGATAGTTCCGAGAGGGCTTTATTCGGTTCATGCAGACCTTCCATAGAGTACCGCTTCCTACCACCTCTATGGCAGAGATGACGTGGGTTTTCCAGTAGCAGCATCCTCCAACATTCATAGTGGAAGGAGGCCCTCAGGCTGCAGAGTTGTGGTTAGAAGCCATAATTTCTATCTTTGAGAATCTGGGGACGCCTCCTGATAGGAGAGTGAATCTCTCTATGTACATGCTTCAGGACTCCTCCAAGAGATGGTGGGATGTGATATCACAAGAAGGCAGCCCACAGGTTTTGTCTTGGTATGAGTTCTAGTGTGCCTTCTATGACTACTTCTATCTGAAGACTTTGTGGGCCGATCGAGCCTAAGAGTTCATGAGTCTAGAGCAGGGTACTCTCTCTGTTATGGAGTATTCCTCTCACTTCAAATAGTTTTAGCATTTCATGCGTATTCCAGGAGGTGATGAGTAATTCCTGGAAAAGAAGTTTGAGGATGTTCTGAGGAACTACATCAAATCATAGGTAAACATCATTAGGTAGATTTCCATCACTTCTATCGTCAACCAGACGCTGATCAGATAATGCAATATGATGGATTCTGGAGTTGTGAGCGAGGGTGGACTGACATCTAGAGTTATTATCCCTCTTACTAATAGCTAGAAGTGCCATAGGGAGTATTCGCGTAGTGATCAAAGGAGGCAAGACACTTCTTCTTGTAGCCAGGTGGTGTGCTACCAAGAGAGGAAGAGCAGGAATACAAAGACACATTTCCCGAGAGACCTAGTGGAGTGACGATCTTGTAGCAATATGGGTCATCATCAGTGTTTTGTCAGATATTTTCACTAGCTAATGGTGAAAAGGGTTCTTCTATGACTCCTCATTCAAGAGCCTCACAACCAGTTTCTCATGAGAGTGGGAACTAGAGTTATTCCATATGTACAGGCCAAGGTAGTGGTCATGGATTTGGTAGTCATTCGCTAGGCTTTCAGCGACAGCAGGGTGGATTAGCTCAAAGTGGTCAGACAGGGTAACAGGACAGCGGTACAAGACAGACTTTTGCAGTGGAGCAAACCCAGCAGGAGCAGGATCTCGGACCCTCTACATTTCCTGGTTTGAACTTAGTAGCCTCAGTTTTAGCTTCTTCTCTTTTCAATACAGGGGCTTCCCATAGCTTTATATCGGTTGTTGTTGTTGTGGAGATTCTTAGGCTCTGTATGTTTTCTTAAATTTATATCTTAACACTAGAAACTCCGTTGGGAACAATAATGGCTAGTGTATGATAGTGCAAGGAGTGTCCTCTAGAGGTTGGTGGGTGTCACTTATTTTGGTACCTCTATGTCCTAGAGATGACAGGCTATTATTTCATTCTCTAAATGGACTGGTTAGTTCCCTTTCAAGCAGTCATCAATTTTTATCATCGTAGGGTGAGTTTCACATCATAAGAAGGTGGATCGTTTCTTAATAAGGGTGAATGGGATATCTAGGTGAGCAGAGTAGGACCTGAGCATCACAGGTTGGGAGGAGTAATAGCCAAGATTGTTAGTCTATATTTGGATGACCAGGGGACTTCACAGTTAGACTTTCCTCCAGTGGTGGATCATTTCAGTGATGTCTTTCCAAATGAATTTTCTAGATTTTCTCCAGAGTGAGAGGTAGACTTTTCTATTGATCTTGTGCCTGGAGCGGCATAGGTATCTATTCCTCCATATAGGATGGCTACACCAGAGTTTCAGGAGATCAAGAAGTAGTTGGAGGAGTTGCAAACCAGGGGTTTCATCTGATCCAGTACTTCTCTTTGGAGCTCGCCTGTCTTATTTTCGAAGAAGGAAAGCGGTACCCTCAGGATTGGTGTGGATTATCAGAAGTTGAACCATTTTACAGTAAAGAAATGATATCCGTTGTCAATGATTGATGATCTCTTTGATCAGCTTCGAGGAGCCTAGGTGTTCCTTGAAGATTGAATTGAGATCCAGTTATAATCATTGGCATGTTAGACGATCCGATATACCTTTCACAGCCTTCTAGAGAAGGTATGGTATAAATGAGTTTATGGTCATGCTGTTTGGTCTTATGAACACACCTGCGGTTTTCATGGCACTGATGAACTGATTGTTCCATCCATAGTTGTATTCTTTCGTGGTGGTTTTCGTGGATGATATCTTGGTGTACTCTCACACTCGACATGACCATGTAACACATCTTGAGATCATTTTGAGTACACTGAGTGAGCATCAGTTATATGCTAAGATCTTAAAAATGCCACCTTTGGATAGACCATATTTACTTCTTGGTTCATGTTATCTTAGAGAAACGAGTATCAGTAGACCCATAGAAAGTGATAAGAGTAGCTTATTATGATCATCTGAATAAAATATTTGATTTAAAAATATTTATAGGGTTGTATGGATACTATAGATGCTTCATACAGGACTTCTCACGCTTAGTAGCACCACTAACAGGCCCGACTAAGAAGGGTGAAAAGATTGTGTGGTCAGATTATTGTGAGTCATCCTTTCAGGAGCTGAACGATAGGTTGACTTCAACACCGATACTAGTATTTCCAGATCAAGGAAATATTTATACTCTATATTGTGATGCTTCAGGTATCGGGCTAGGAGTTGTGCTTATGCAAGGAGAAGCGGTCGTTGTGTATGGGACTCGGTAGTTGAGTCCACATGAGAGGAATTTCCCAATGCATGATCTTGAGCTGGCGGTAGTTGTTCATGCCTTACACTATTGGAGACATTATCTGTTGGGAGAGAATTTTGGGGTTTTGACCAACCATAAAAGTCTCAAGTACATCATCACTCAACGTGACCTGAATTTGAGACAGTGAAGGCATGTTGAGTTCTATCAGTATTTTTACTTTTAGGTTTCCTATACGCCCAAGAAAGGAAATGTTGTAGATGATGCGTTGAGGAAGAGGGCTCAGGTACAAGTAGTTTAGGAGGACAATAGTGAGTGGAAGCTTATGGATTTGTTCTCTGAGATGCATTTGGAGGTGCACGATAGAAACAGACTAACGTTTATTTCTTTTTTACTTGTAACCTCTACTCTTATTGATCGAGTATGAATGAGGCAGCTATAATATTCATAAGGCATAGTTCTATAGGAAAGAGTTCAGGAGATAACCCTATTCATGGATGGATAGTAGGCGAGGATGAATCTTGCATTTTTAGGGGCATGTATGGGTGTCTGCAGACATACGTGAGGAGCTGATATGGGACTTTCATTCCTCAGTTTGGGCAGTTCATCCAGGTGTCACCAAGATGTATCGTGATCTACACCATCAATTTTGGTGGCCAGGTATGAAGAGAGATGTAGTTGGGATCATCATGAGGTGTTCCAATTGTCAGCAGGTGAAGGCGGAGCATCAGCGACCAACATGGCTTTTGCAGTAGTTACCCATTCCTAGTGGAAGTGGAATGATGTCGTGATAGATATCGTGACAGGTTTATTGAGGTCACCTCGAGGGAATGATGTAGTATGGGTTGTCATTGACAGACTCAAAAATGTTGCTCACTTCTTGCCGATCAAGGATACTTTAATTGTTGACGATCTGGGACAGCTGTACATCTGAGAGATTGTACATCTACATGAAGTTCCACACTCCATTGTTTCAGAAAGGGATGCACATTTTTCTTCCCAGGTCTGAGAGGGGCTACATAAGGCTTTGGGTACATAGGTACTTTTGAGAATAGCTTACCATCCCTATACCGAGGGCTAGTCTGAGTGTACGATTCAGGTGCTTGAGGACATGCTTCGAGCATGCATCCTGGATTTTGGAGGTTTTTGGGAGAACCACAAACTTCTTGTTGAGTTTACCTACAAAAATATTTTTCAAGGAACTATTCAGATGGAACATTATGAGGCATTGAATTTTAGGCCATGCCGATCACTCTTATGTTGGTTGGAGGTAGGAGAGACAGCTATGTCAGGACCTCGTCTTTCCCAGGAGACCACCGAGTAGATAGAGTTGATTCGATAGAGGATGTATACTACAGAGTCTAGACAAAAGTCTTATTCTGATTAGAAGAGATGACCTCTAGAGTTTGAGGTTGGGGAACAGGTTTTTCTACGTGTCACACTGATGTTGGGACATTGAAGGATTGGAAAACAGGGTAAGCTTTCACTGAGGTACGTCGGGCCATTTGAGGTTTTGGAGAGAGTTGGTCTGTTTGCCTATTAGTTGTAGTTACCATAGAGGTAATGATATATGCACAACAGTTTCCACATTTCTCAACTTCGACATTATTTCTCAGACCCGTATCATGTTTTTCCACCCAAATAGGTTGAGGTAGAGGTGAACACCTCTTTCAAGGAGCATCCTATCCAGATTGTTTATAGAAGTACTAAGGTTCTTTTTGGCCGGTCGGTTCCTCTTGTACGGGTGTTATGGCAGCACAAGAGAGTGTAGGATGAGACTTGGGAGAGGGAGGCCAATGTATGATTGTAGTGGTTGGAGCTATATAGGGTTTCTTCTACTACACCACCATGCTAGGGAAATTCAGTGATGAGTTTCTTTAAGGGGGGAAGTTTGTAAGAACCCGGATCTTCATTTGAGGTATTTTTTCTTTTTTCTATTGTTTTTAAGAAAAAGAGGAGTTTTGGAAATTTCTTAAGTACAGGCCGTGTACTCAGTTACAGCGGCTCATCAGGTGTTGTCCGTTTCATAGCCATGCACACAACCGTTTGTAGTGACCAGGAGACTACCTAATGTGGGGGCCAATAAATCCATGTACACACTGTGTACTTTATTTTTTATTAGTTAAATGTACCAGGGTCGCTTCTGATAGAAAAACAACCTTATTCTCGACTTAGTTCATCTGGGAGATACTATACAGCCACGATCCTTCTCCAAGCCTCTGATCGAGCATCTGTTCTCCGAATTGACCACAGTTGATTGCGTTGGGACTTCCTAGATAAGCTCTTGCTTCTTCTAGAACTTTGTTTCATGTTTCCAACTCTTTCAAGAGTTATCCTCAGTTGATAATTTTTAGTGTTTTTTTATATCTATTGTGTTCTTGGGTGATTCAAGGCTTGAGGTTCATGTATAATGATCCTATAACACTGAGTTAGGTGGTTTGTGCCTTTTTGTAAAATTCTTTGAGTTTTATGTGAAAAAGTTCCCAATACCTGAGAACGGGGTATTATGTGTTTATGATTTTATCCCTGTTAATTTCCTTTTATGCTTGTATGCTTTAGTAGAGGTTAATTTCATGTGAATTGGGTTAACTTCTATACATTGGAGGTTTTTTCCAAGTTTCTTTTTTTGACTGTTTGGTCTAGTTCTTCCTGTTAGGCTGTTGTTTTCTTTCCATGCCTAGTATTGTAGGATGGAGTGTTTATTTATATGACATGTTGTTATGTTGTAGACTGGTTAGCCAATTAGTTCTTGAGGTTTACTTTTTCCACCATGATTTTCTAGGATTTATTGACTTACACAAGGCCATGAGAACCTAGTGTAGTAGACCAAAGGGATAATGGATGTAAGGGCTTTTCCAGAGTGTCTGTTTTTAAAGTTACAATGCGATAACATATGGGGGATTGACATAAGTGATTTCTCAGAGTGTCTGTAGTTTCTCAATGTGGTCCATAGGGGGAATGTGATATAAGTTCCTCTCTATAGTGCCTCTTAGTTACCAATATGAGACTATAGGGGGAATTGACAGTGAGTGCTTCTTCAGAGAGTCTATGCATAAGTTGAACCAGAGGGGTTAGACTGTGTGTACTTCCCAGAGGGTTTCTTGTGTTGTTTGGTTGAACTAGAGGTATTAGGCGGTGAGTGCTTCCCAAAGGGTTACCTCCTATGATTATCTTCTTACTTGATATATGGAATTGAATGAATTTGAACAATGGAATTATTTTCCTTGAGTACTTCCTTGTGTACTTCTTCTTTTGCTATTTTCCTACCATATATATTCACTAACCGTTAGGAATAAGTCATTTGGTGGTCACATACTGGGATTAGTCTCAAACCCAATTTGGGTGATCCTTTTGTTCCCAAACAGAATATATTGTTTAATGTATAGATAAGGTCAAGCTCCCTTCTACTTCAAGTACTTGACTACCTTGGAGGTGGAGAGAATAGGACCAAGCTGAGGCTTGCGATGCTGAGGACTTTTTTACTGTTTTTCTTGTACTTTGGTTTTGTAATGTATTTAGGAACTGTGACTTGTTTGGATGCTTTCCTAGACATATGTATCATGCATCATTTTATATATGTGCTCCAATTATTTATTTCTTTTAGTCTTCCATTGTTCACTACTATTGTATGATATTATACTACTTCTGATAATGATATTTGTTTTACTTCTGATGTGTTACTCTGCCAGTGAGGGCATACTTTCCCCACTATCAAACCCAAGGCCCTCACTGCTAGCCGGTAGCCTATGGAGTTTAGGGAAATGTGCCTGAGGCCATGTGACCAACCAGGTACGGTGCGCCTCTGGGTGGATTCCAGAACTAGGACATTACATGGGGGATATGGTTAAGTTAATTAAAATATTATTAATGAACCATTAGAAAGTATCTAAACAGATAACGATCATGGATGAATAAGGTTAAACCTAATGTGTTATAGATTGAAAATAAGGTGTCATGATTTAGTCATCCTATAAATTATTTTTCATTATTATCTAGTTTCCACTATGATTATTATTTCTTACACTATTGTTTTGGTTTTTATTCACTGGTTGGAACATAATGAAATCAAGTTAATGTTTTATTTGATTGATAAAGAACCGATTTTCCTCCAATGCATCCAAATTTTATGGTATTTGGAATAAAAAATATTATTGTTTTTCTTACACAACATTCTCAATATAATTATCATGATGAGATTAAAAAAAATAAGGGAAACTATATTATCGATAACTTCTAGTTGTAACATACTAATATTTTTATTTGTTTTGTCGATATAATATTTTATAAGCAATGGATCAGTACCACTGAAAAGATATTTTCCACTATCTAGTGTTTGGAACATTAAAAATTTATTTTATCATTTAATCATTGTTAAGTTTGAGAAGAATAACACTATAATCTTATAAAGAACATGTGGAAATTAGAATAAATTGATCCATAGAGTGAGATGAGTTTAAGAGATTATTTTTTATAAAGTAATTTCGAAATTATATTTATATGAAATTGGATAAACAAATCTACATGAAAATATAAAATAATTATGAATCCATTATTATCTATGAGGAAAATTTTACAAGAGTTTTAATGTACTCATCAATTATTATCATCCTAAATGAAATTAATGTTGATGGATTCTTCAGTGGATAAAAACCAAGTATCTTAATATAATTTTCTACGATATAATTTATTATATATGAATAAATTGTTTGATTGGGTATCAAGGTGGAAATATTTATTTGAATTACCCATCAATATCATGGTTTTGTTAAGAAAAGAAATATGTAATTCAAATTAACCTCTATAAACCAACTATATAATAAGATGATGTTTCCAGAATGATCTATGTATGGAAGGAGACATAAAAAATTGTAATAACAGGACTGATAAATGTTTTAATTGTGAAAAAGAATGTTGTTGAGAATTTAAATTTTAGGGTGATTGGAAGAAGAAGTTAGATAATGATAGAGACAAATCCACACCAAACTCACGACCCACACTCTAATGTTTCAAATTCAAGGAATATGATAATTATTCTATCCAATCCCCAAATATGATTGTCAATGATGTTGATCGATGTTAGTAGACTCTTAATGTTATATAAAATGGTAAATCACATTCAATCACAATTTTTGATGTCTGATATGATAAAAAAAGTGGTGAAATTTTCAGTTATCATTCACTTTAGAACTATTGACTTATATATTGATTATGGATCGTCCAATTCTTTTATATAATTAAAATTTTCCAACAGTATAAAAATACCTCCTCAACAATTATATTTTAAATAATCAGTGAAATACCCTAATGGTATTTTCACCGCATCTTAATTCTATGATTATTATTTGATTTATGTTTGTGGGAATGTTCCTCCTTTAAATCTTGATATTCTTTCAGTAGATCAATTTTATGTTATATTTGGAATTGAATGTATTTATTTACAAAAATATCTGAGGAAGAGATGTCATGTTGGATATTTTTAACCAACCTATGATCATATATTAGTGTGATGATAAATATAATATAATAATGGAAAGTACATCCATTCTTCTTGTATTGATTCCTATTATGAAGTGGTATTTATCTTATATGGTTTGGGCGAAACATACATTGAAGATATGGATATTTTAATATAGTTTTTTAGGTATTTACCAAAAAAGATTCATTCACTTACTCAAAATCATGATGATCAGTTCTCAATAAAACTCTTACAAGATGTGACACCTATTTCAAAGACTACATATAGAATATACCCAATTGGTTTTTAGGAATTGAAGAAGAAACCTTATGGGAATCTTGTCATGGGATTCATTCATTCAATTTTTTCACCTTGGGGTGCACCTATTCATTTTATTAATAATAAATATGCATCAATGTGACTATGTATTGATTATTTGTAACATAATAATATCACTATCAAAAACAATTATCTTCTACCAATATTGATGAATAGTTCGGTGAACAATATGAAGATCAATACTTTTCCATGGTTGACCTTCATTCTGTATATAATTAGTTGATTGTTAATAAGGATGATATACCCAAGATATCCGACTATATAAGTTACGTACACTATGAATTAATTTTTATGATAGTTGATAAAAATAATTCCCCTTTTATATTAATGTATTTAATGAATATAGTATTTATATATTAAATTGATCAGTTTGTGGTAGTCTTTATAGATGATATTTTTATATATTCAATGATAAATGAAGATACTAAATATCACTTGTGAATTGTATAGAAGTACAAAGGAAAATAGAATTTTTATAAACAACGTACCATGTGTGAATTTTAGATACAAAGTTTTTCATTTTTTGAGTAATATATTATCAATACATGGTATGTCAGAGGATCTATCAAAGAAATATTTCATTAAAAATTGGCCTATACAAACCAATATAACTAAGATCTACAGTTTTATTAGTTTATAAGAATATTATTGGTGAGTTTTTGGAATTTATTTGGGGTATCTAATCCACTCAACAAATTAAATTAGATGGGATTTAAGTTCATTTAGACTGATGAATGTGTGTAAAATTTCAAGGAATTAAATAAAAGCCTAGTAATCCTATATGTGATTACACTACCTTGTAGTATAGAAGGATTTGTGAACTATAGTAATTCATTAAATAAGTGATTAGTGTGAATCCTCATGTATAATGATATGTTGGTAGCTTATACCTCATTAAAATTGAATGTTTAGTTGAGACATTACCCAAGTAATAATTTGAAATTAACTATGAAAACTTTTGTATTAAAGATATGGTGGTATTATATTTATAGGAAATGTGTAACATATATACAATTAATAAACTTTTAGATTATATATTCACTCAAAAAGAGATGAATACGAACCATAGAAGATGGCTAGAGTTGATTAGAGATTATTACTTCTAAATACATTACCAACCTTACAAGGAAAAAAGGTATAAGATGCTCTGAGTTGAAGTGATCAAACTATCATATCTATAATGAGGAAAAAAAATTAAATCTTTACAAACTTTTCAAATGATATTTCTAGTAATCTTCAATGAATGGGAGAAATATTATTTTTCTAAAATGAGTGTTTAACCATTTATTCAAGTGAGGATTAAAATGTGTTGAATAATGAAGTAGAGTTGTAGAACAAGATGATAAATGTTCCTAAGCTCAAACATGATTTTGAAGGAATGATATGGTTTATAAACCAATTGTGTGTCCCATAAATATTATACTTGTAGAAGGAGTTGCAGGATGATTCTCCTAGTTCATCGTTATCCACTCATCTTAGAATTATGAAAATGTATAGATAATATTTCTCACTTGATCCAATTAATTGGACATACAATAATGAAGTGGTTATTTTTTATCTAGTACCACATTATATTATGTCTAATAGGGACTTGAGGTTTACCTCAAAGTTATGGAGAAGTATTCAATATGATATAGATAAAAAGATGAGTTTTAGTACTGCTTATCATCCTTAGATAGATTTTTAGTCTCATAAACTGTTCAACCCCTAATGGATATTCTTAGATATTGTTCTATGAATTCCAATGTTGGTTGGTATCAACAGCTTCCTCTAGTTTAATTATATTACAAAAAATAATTTTCACTCAGTTATTCATATTGATCCTAATAAATACAACTACGGAAATATGTGTATAACTCTGGCATGCTCAGATAATTTTAGAGAAATAAATACATTATGACATAATCTATCTATGGAAAATTTTGAGAAATTCAGAGCCATTCAGCTGCACACAAAGTTAGCTCATAATCGATAGATACATTATGAGGAAAATCATCGGTGAAATATGGAATTAAATGTTGGTGAGAAAGTACTTATATGAATTTATATATTGAATAAGGTAATGATATTCAGAAAGATGATTGAGAATAGACCTAGCTATACTGTACCCTTTGAGATTCATGATCATGTAGGGCTGGTAGATTATTTATTAGCACTTCCACTATACCTATCTCAAGTTCAATAAGTGTTCTATGTATATCTCTTGAGGAAGTAATAATTGATCCTTTAAATTTAACAAACTAAAAGGTAGTACCACTAGATAATTATGTTTATTATGAAGAACCGCTATTAGAAATCTTGGATCATAATTTGAAGTTATATAGAAAAAGACTACTCACATGGTCATTGTTCTATGGGAAAATTAGAAATTCAATGAGGCTACATCGAAACCTAGGGATGTACTATAATAGAGATATCCCCATTTTTGTATCAAAGTGATGTAATTTTGACATTCAAATTCATTTTAATGGGGGTAGAATGAAACACATTGTGACTTTTTATATATTTCACTTTAGATAAATTCATTTTCTTTGATATCTTGTGATAAACACAACACCGAGTCAACATGAACTGTGTTTTAGTATAACAATATAAAACAATTTTTTTTTAATATTATTACGAATAAAAAAATTATGAAATATATTAATAAATGTTTTAAATAATTTAAATTAGTTGATAAATAAGTAATAAAGTTTCAATAAAATCAATTTATGCTTCATAAATCTGTTTTCCTAAAAAATGTTTTTTATTAATATTTGTGAGAAAAAATTATATTAAAATTATAAAACTTATAGAAATTTTATTTTAAAAAAATGAAAATAATTTATTAAATAATAATATCATAATTATATTCATGTAAAATATTGATAATTTTCTGATGATATTTAATTTTCATTAAAAACTGAAAAATTCATATTTTTTAAAAAAACGTCCTTTTCGATTCAAGCAATTACAATGTTTAATTTTTTTATAAAATTATTTCATAGTAAAGTTATTTAATTAATATTTTAAATAATACAATTAATGTTAATGAATAAATTTTATGTTTTATTTTTGTATACAAACCTTTTATACATAAGAAAATATTTTTTCCCATAAACTTGATTTTTGTCATTTTTTTCTAGGTTAATTTTGAATTAAATTATCACAATAAATTAAATTTAAGTTTATAAAATATATTTCATATTTGGAATTATAATAATTAATATAATATAATTGATTTAACTTAATTTTTTTCATTTTGAAAATTAACCACTATAAATATTTCCAACTAGTTCATGAGGTAAAATTGGGTTAAAACTATAAGGTAAACATTAAACTATATCTAAAAAATGAATTTATCTGATTTAATGAGTTTTTTGACCAAATTTATTATTATATATTTTAATAATTTATTTATGAAATTAATTTGAAATTTGAAATCCATGCTAGAGTTTTGTGAAGATAAGATTCATTTTATTTAAATTAAAAACTATTTTTGGGAATTTTCATTTAATGGAATGGTTGGAATATTTCATTACTTTTTTGATTTCATAAAATTTATAAAGACCTTATTTTATTTTATTTAACTATAAAATTTATGGAAACCAATATATTACTATATTTCTAGGTAAAATTATTTTTTATCTTAAATTATATAGTTTCTAGAAAACTATTTTTCATGTGTTTTGTGTTATTATATTAAATAAAATTTCAAACCCCAACAAAAAATCAAACATGATAAAATTAATTCCAAATTTTGAAAATTCATTTAAAAATTTCTTTTTAGGTCCGATTTAATTTTTTATATATTGTTATGTTATATTATAAAAAACATAAGTTATCTTGTTTAAGGATTAAATTGGTTTAAAGTGATTTAACTAGAAGATAATCTTAAAATATATCCAACTCTTTTATAAATTTCATTGGTAGAGTTTATTTAAATAATATAACATATTTTATTTTAATTTTGGGTTTATTAATGCCACATTATGTGATTAATATATATATATATATATATTATTTAATCATTTATGTAATTTTACGTGTGTCTTCTTCCTCCCCTATAAAGGGATACTGCATCTCCTATATTCCCCATACTTCATGATCCTTCTATATCAGTAAATCAATACTATAATAACTTCCCATTTTCCTTCACAATATCCGCAATATTTTTTCCTTCCTATAAAACATCCCTTTAAATCTTTAGATATAATCCAAAATCATTTCTCAATGAAGAGGTATAACACTTAACTGAGTATTTACAGTATTATTTCATTTTATAACTAAAATAAATTGTTGGTATGCTTTATAAAATAATTAGTTTCTATATTAAATATGATTAATTTGTATTATGATAATTTAACAACCATTATCCACCTTCTTCCCATCAGTGGGAAAATTATAACGCCGCTCGTGTATACCTATGGGAGACCACATTCAAGAAGTGGTGTGATTAATTTTTTAACATCCTATTTATATGAGTGGAAATAAAGATAAATATTATTTATAAATAAGATAAATATTATATAGAAAATATTCTTTATAGTTTAATTATTATTTACCTTTTTACGTTTCATCAGTCGAATAGTGAAAACAACGTTTATGCGTATGTACGGCATGTCGCCTCTTGAATGGTGTAATTCATTTTTCTATATCTATATTTTATGGATGAATCTGTATATATATATATATAATTAAAATAAATTATTTTTATATAATGATTAAAATTATACATATGATGGAACAATGATCAAAGTACAAGCAACGAAACTAACAAAATGAAATTCTTCTGAAAAACGAAAAAGTTAACACTCGAAAACAATGATTTTAATAAATAATTTTTAATAAAAGGGTGTATAAATGTTACATTTGATCATGAATGATATTATATGAATTAAAATGAGTCTATTATATAATTATAATAAATTTAAATTTTTTATAATGAGGTTAAATAACTTTCTTAGTATGTTGAACTCGAGGTAATGGATTTATGTTACAATCTCTTTATTTAACTAGCTTGTTAAGGATTAAGTATCCAATAGTGAAATTTATTGAACTAACTCTAAATAATAATATATATCTTAATTTATTATTTTAATTTATATAGGTTACATGTTTTATTTCCATTTTACTCTCATTAATAAATCATGAGAATGAAAGATTGTTTTTTAAGAAAACCAACTTTATTTCTCTCTTCAGCTGAATATCCTTTTTCTTCCATGTCCATTAATACTATAAAAAGTTTTCAATAATATTTTTAATAAACTCAAATAAATTTTTAAATTCATTTTTTAACCATGATTTACATTTTAGAAAAGAAAGCTTAATCTTCTTGTCATTTTTTGAATGAGGTACTTTTGAATTTTGACCAAAAATATGAAATGAATCATTGTTTCAACATATATGAAATGAATATAACTTCAAAATACCATGATTAATAAATTATTTGAAAATTTATTTACTAGTTTACACTTTTATTTTCAATAATAATGTTTCCATAAAATTGTTTTAAAGTTTTTATAATTTAAATAATTTTTCCAAAATGAATGGTAATTTTTCTGAAGAATTATTCCAAGTGATATTTAAGATGACCTTTCAATTATTATAACATCCTTTGATGTTATGTATGATTTAATGGGAATACTATACAAATATAAAATCCTTATTCATTCTCTAGTTGGTTAATTATTATGATAACAATAGGTTTATGAAACTCATTTTCCACTTGTTATGTTATGATGAAATGATGAAATATTTTTTAAACTTGTATACTTTCTATGGATTATGATATATGATGAATGATTTATTATGTTATAGAAAACTTATGAATATATTATTATTATGTGTTGTGTTGGTCCGGAATTATATATCTCTCTACTGCATTATGTGATGATGGATATCTTGTGAGATAATAAGGACTATAATGGTTAGTGAACACAGTCCATTAAGAGAATTTTCCCACAAAGATAGTCTTGGGAGTGAAAAATGACAAATGATATTATTTAAAGGAGATTGAACAAAATAAAATATGGTATTATTAGAATATATATATGATTAAGTAAATTATTTTCCATTATTATGTGAATCGCAAAAACTTATATCATATGCCAATTTTATTCTCTAATGGATCATGTTCTAAGATTCCTTTATTTTTCAGGCCTTATAAACTACAAAAATTTGTTCCAAATCTAAATATTATGATCTTTAATATGAGGGGTATCATTTAGAAATAATAAAATTATGTTCTAATACCCTTATAATTATTTTATGTTATCATGTTTATATCCCTTGTTTACCCTTACTGAGCATTTGATCTCACCATTTCTTATTCTTCCTTTCCCCATGTTATGAAGAAAGGTTTAAATAATTATATGTATAAGAAGGTGGATAGTTATGAATAATTTAGTGGGATGTTATATAGACCTATTATGAACAAATTATTTATGTATAAAAGTTTATAAAGATAGTAAATCTATATGATTCAAGTACAGAATGCAATTTTATATAAGGAATATTCATCTTCTAATATGTACTATATATATATATGAAAAGTATGGGTCACTATAGGTACTCTTTTTATCCTATCCTATTTTTTTTCAACAATATTTCCTTCAGAAATATATTATTATTTAGTGTTTTACTCTTTTTTAGAACGTACCATAGTTATTCTTGATAGTGGTTTTTTATTCTTAGGTTGTGGTGGTGTCTCCTTAATTTTTAGTGCTGTTTATTCAAATGGTGGTTGATTATCATTTATCCATTATTGCTTATAAAAAATTTATTTTCATATTGAGGTTAGAGATCTATTACTTCAAATTTTCATTTCTGAAGTTTTCAATTAATAATTCTTTATCTCCTTGTCTAAATGGGTGTTACATACCTTAAATAGATAATAATCCTAAAAATAAATCACATATTTAATGATTGTTAAAAATATTTATAATTTATAAGGAGAATACTAATTATTAGATACCTTGTTCTATTTAATGTTTGGAATAAATCTCATATTATGGATTAAAGAGTTAAGAACCCTTAAGTCTATAAATTAAAATAACAAAGATTTTATTACATGCTTCAAAATTATCATGTTTTATATCTTATAATTAAAATTTCTTAAAACAATGGATTTAATTAATTTAGATGGGAGATATCTCATGTTCCTGGGAATTGATAATTATTTTGTGAAATTAAATTAATATTTTCATTTTTATTTACCTAGTGGTTTATGTTTTTATGTTTCCTATTTTTCTTTACTAATATAGTGTTATACATACCTTGTTTTGTTTTTATTATTTTTCTTTTATCATGTATAATTTCTTGAAACTATAACAAAATAAATTAACTTGGTGATAAAAAATGGAAGAGGCACAAGTAGTTTGTATATTTATCATCTTGGATTTGATTATATGAAATGATCAATATAGTTTTATTTTATATTAGATATGGTTAGTTAATTCCATTTAGTTTTCTAGTGTGTTTAAACTATGCTTTGTGAACTGGTTAATTCATTATTAAATTATAACTAATGTTTAATGAAGAATAAATGACTGGGGAGAATGTGCACATTCTTATTATGAGCGAAATTAATTCCTCAATGACATGCCCTTAGTGCCTTTTCCTACACATGGAAAATAATTTTAAATGAATGTATTCCCTAGATATTTATATCATTGTTTATTTTTTGATGAAATTATTATAGATGGGAACCTTTGACGAGTGATGGGATGGGTGCTTAGGTCACAATGATTGTTGATTCCAATGATGGTTGGAAAACTTAAGTCCATGTTTAATGGTTTAGCATACCTGGTGGATATGATGAGTTCATATTGGGGATTTCTCATTGATATTATTAATATTTCATAACACTTGTTTTATTTTTTCTTAATGGTTTGATGGATTGATGTTACTGGTATAATTAGTCTCAAAATGTTCCATGCAGTTTTCTATTATTAACATATAATGTATATTTTAAGTGGTAGCTTAGGGTGTTTCTTGTTGTACCCCAATGATTATGAAATAGAAAATCTACTAATAACTAAATGGGGTCAATTTATGGTGTTCTCAAATTGATGATTTCATAATTTAGAATATATGCAAGAGAAATGATATCATCCTCGACACTTAGCATAAAGAGTTCAAAATGTCAATCTTGGAAAATGTTAATGTGAATTATTTTATATGGGTGTAAGGATTGGTAGTTTCCCTTAGTATAGTTTTTCCTGATTGTGATTTATATTCTCTGATTTTATAATCTACCCCACCCATTTCATTAGGGAAATTGACACCCAAATGTTTTTGGGGGGTTTTCTCCAACATCAAGGATGGTGAGGGAATAGATGGATGAATTTTCACTCTACCCCACCCTCTATTCACACGTAGATGAGTAAGCTTATCTAGAGATATAATATCCTCTATTATTTGGTTAAATCCTTTTATTTCTATGATGTATCATGGTTTTAATATATAGTTATGTGTAAGAATTAATGGATTGAGGTATAGAACATACTTGTGTACCGATGTGGTGTTCATGGCCTCCCATTATTGTATGTACATGGGATGTGATGGATTAAGGTATAATTCATGTAAAAATTCTGAAATGGCTTCATGGAATACACTCGGTTACTATTGTAATATGATAATCATGTGATGTTGGGTTGCATGAGATGTATCAATAGTTGTGAAACTATTTCATGAGGTGCAGGATGGAAAACTAGATGGATGAGAACAAAATGTATGGAATTTGGGTGTGAGAGAGACAACGCAGCATAGAGGAGGAAGAATATTACTCTATTAACATATTTCATATTGTTATATAATGTTTTACTTCTATGTTTTATTTGGTGAGTGAGCTATACTGAGTATAAAAAACTAGTGTTACTTGTTTAGGTGATGATTTAGTTTCATTTGTTTTTTCATTGGGATTTAGTATTCTTTTATAAAATATTTCATAAGTGGTTTCATGGAGGATTGAAATATGTATACATTATATAATCACAATATGTATATATAAAAAGGTTTTATGTTAGTAGGAATAGGTCTAAGATCTGTCTGGGCATTATTTGTGCCAAATAGATATTGAGCAGCTATCGAGGGTAGCTGGAGTTCATGGTCACTTCCATGTTTTAATTTTGGAAAATTTAGTTTTCCTTTAGGTTTTTGTATAATATTACATGTATTGTGACATCACTACTTTTATGTATTTTTTTGTTGGTGGTTTTCTTTTCCTTTTTATATCGCATTCTTTAAACTCATAGAGTTTAATACCTCTCATGTGTGTGATCGATATACCCTCGATATTAGTTACCAACTCATGACCTATTTTTAGTGGTATTTGAGTGTCATTATATCTATTTGACCATTTAATTCCTAGGTTTGGTACCATAGTAGGGATTTGGTTAAACACTTCATAAATTGAATTTAAAATAATACAATTCTACATTTCTTATTTAACACACAACATTGAGCTTTAAGTGAGTTGTGATACAGTACAAAAATATTATTATTTAAATGATAAAATTATACATGTACATTAAATTATTTTTATGAATAATAATAAACACATTATTAAATATATGTATAAATTTTTTATATAATGAAAATGTATTTATTAATTCATTATAAATAAGTACAAAATTTTTGGTAATGTTGTTTTGTACTTCAAAAACATGTTTTCTTTAAAACAAATTAGTACATTTTTGGCATGGAAATAATAATTAATTTCAAAACTTTTTAGTAATTTTATTCGATTAAATGAATATAAATTTTTAATTAGTCATGTAAATATTATCTTAGGGTGATTTTTGGGAAATTTTCTAAAAATAATTATTTTTAATTGAAAAGTGAAAAATTATGATTTTTGTAAAAATATCATTTCATTTCCACATATAAGTAGTCAATTAGATTAAATTAATTCCTTATCTTCAATTGTAATATCCAAATTTTGTAAATTGTCTAACATTATTTTAGGTCAAAATGAATAGTAACCCTGGTAAATGGTATCACCATTAAAAAGGGTAAATTGGGTCAAATAGGGTTAAAACTAATGTGAAAAGGATTTAAAGTCACTCTAAAACTTTTATTTAATATAATTTGATATTTTAATTCGACTTACCCAATCCAATATTTGAAAAAAATCATTTTCACTCCATTTTTCCTTAATGAAGACCTTTATATTATTTTATATGAAAAATAATCTCAAAATGTCACTTTCATGATTTTAATATATCTAATATAATTTTTCAAAGATAAAAACATTTCATGAATGATTATAAATGTTTTTTTAATTTAAATAATTTATTTATGATGTTAATTTTTATTTAATTTTTAAATATGAAATAATTAACTTAAACTCTTACACAGTACATGCATAGTGCTTCTTCATGAAATAAAAAACTCATGTAAATGATTTTATACCCTTAAAAAGTAATATTTTTTGGGTGAGTTATGGTATTACATGAATTTATTATATAAATATAATTAATTATTTAAATTTAAAAATTTATATTCGCACTAAATTAGTGTGATAATAATATCAAAAAATTCAATTATATGAATAGTTCAAAAATTTATTTTCATGGTATTTAATGTTAATTAAAAATTTATTCAATTATTTAAAATTCATAAAAATATTATATTTGGAAGGATAATTGATATATTGTATATAATATCAACCAATGTCCACTTATGAGTTATTTTTCCTTTAATTGGGACTTTCTTGGTCCTTTAAATGTAAAAAACATAGTTATCATGGTAATCATTAAAAGGGATAACATGGGTTAACACATCACCTAAACTTTTCCAAATATTATAATATGAGAGTAATTTGTCTCATCATGATCAAAGATTTGAAATTGTTTCCACTTGGTGAAACTTTCAAATGAAAAATAATTTATTTTATTTAAATTATTAAAGTATTTCTAAGTGTGACACTTCCCTCACTATAAAAGGACACCACTTCTCCTCTACTCCTCACACTTCCATTAGACACTTATCTCAAAAAACCCTATAAAACCCCATTCTAAAAATAATTATTCAGGTTATAGTGGTATTTTACACCCCAAAATACTATCCCTATGGTCCTTAAGAGGTGATCCAAATTAGGTTTCTCAAAGTGGATGTAATCGTCTTGGCTGGTAAGTTTCATTTTACTTCTTATTTTACCTCCTTAAATTATATAATTTATATTAAAATATAATTAAATATGTTTATCACATATAATAATATGTTATTATACTGATTCAATAATCCTTATTCATATTTTTCTCCATAAAATTTGAAACTAAATCATTATTATTGCATATGTGCGGACAACTACCTCGTTAACTGATGTGATTTGTTTTCCATAACTACCTTTAATGTATTGTTATAATGATGGATTTAATTTATATATATGATATTAAATGATAAATAATAATTTATATATATATATATATATTGTATCATCTATTTTCTTACATTTCCATCCATTGAAAATGATAACATTGTCTGTGCGTACGTCGTGTTACCACCTCCACGTAAGGATGTGGACTAGTTTTTCCTTACCACTATACATGGATAGTTTTAAAAGTAAACTTATTGTATAAATATAATAATTATGTAATTATTAATGTTTCTTAGATGTTGTAACAATGAACTCTTTGGTTTTGGTCATCCTACCAGGGTCATTTTAGACATTTGACCTAAATATCCTCCAAGAAAACGTTGTGAACATGATCGATTAAGTAAATGAATATGAAATAAATAAAATTAAAATTAAAATAATAATAAGATTTAAAAAGGTTATTAATCATGTAAATAATTAACATATGCTTACTATTTAGTAGTATAATGAGTTTATGTGATGATTCAAAGTCAAGGTATGAGATTTCTGATCTCAATTCCATTTTATTGAGACATAAGCTATCTCCACCACATAATTATTTTTATGTGGTATTAAAATTATATTATAAATGTATTAAATCGTTTATTTATAAAAAATAATTTGATTAAAAATTCTTTCCATGTTTTTTCCATCAATGATCAATTGATTCAAATGTTATCAAGGCATAAGGGATACTTTAACTTAAACCCTTATTTTAAATGCTTAAAATATTTCATTCAAAATGCATCCTCTTAATCTAGAAAATATAAAAAATTATGGATTTATAAATACATATGTAAATTAATTTAAAAGTTACATTCATATTTCCTTTTAATTTCCTACAAATGTATTCAAATTTAATATGTTTCCAATTTTTAGATAAAAAATTATGAATTTTTTTAAAAAATAAAAAAGGAATGTTATTTTTTAACGTATAAAAATTGACCAATGTTTTCCACTATAATGACTTTATTTCATTATTTTGATTCATTTACATGATTCTATGTTTTTTTAAAATAAAAACATTTTCTCTTTATTCTTTGAATTATTTTTTATGATTTAAAAAGGGCGGTTTAGAAGGAAATGATGTTTTAATATATGAAACAATTTTGTGTATGGGTTAAAAAGAGTTTTTCAAGGGATTTAATATGAATATGATTATGTTTAAAGAAATTCATGAAATGACAATTGATAATTATAGATGGTGATGGGTGACATCGATATATCTTATTTGAAGGGTGATCTTGATATATATTATCTGACAGGTGGGCATGAAATAACTCTTTAATACATTGGGTAAGGTTCCTTATATTCAATGTAAGGAAAGAGGGAGTTAAGAAATCTGGTTTCTCCAATGGATTTAACTAGGATCCATTTATTTCTGACATGAGTGAACATTGATTATGAGTATAATTTTCTAATATTCTTATAGGGGTATCTATTTATATGTTATAGGGTTTTAATGGTTTTATTTGAGAAAAAGACGATTTTGAATTGTGGATATGTTTTTTATGTATTAAATATTTTATTATGAAATGTTAAACATTTTTTTGGTTTTCATTTTTTCACTAGACTAACATATTTCTTTCCTATATATCAATTATTAAAGTGTTATGCTCATTCCATGTTTTTAAAAATAGTTTACATGGTCTAAGTATGAGTAGAAACTATTATGAAGAATATATTATAATAAAGTTAATTTTCCATGAATAAAAACTATTTTTGTTCATTAAAATAGGACTGTGAACTCATGAATCATGTTTTTTGGAACAAATAGACTTTTTTCTAATTTTTCCCTACATAGCATAACAGGTTTCTTAATTCTAAAACACTAAACCAAAATGATCAATGAAATTTATGAAATTTAATATCATTCCATAAAAAATGTTATTGGGGTAGATTAAGATATGGATTTTTATATTTGGTATTATAGAAGGGGTTTAGATATATTTGTAGATTATAATTAGAAAAAAATATTGAAAACATAGAGGATTTGTTTGATTATAAGATAACATGTTGAAATTTTGGTACTAAAGAGATTTTGTGGTTTCCTAGAAATTTCATCAATATATGGGTATAAAAATGTTGAATTAGCCTCAATGATTGATGTAATTAGGTTTAATAAATCTAGAAATTATTTTTGAGTATTAACTCAATCATCACCTGGTGCACGATAAAGAGTTATAACTACACAACTGGTTTAAAAATTTTATAAGATTAAGGATAATCGAAATATTTTTGGCAAAGATGGGATTTTATTTAATGAATAAATATTGAATTATATTTTTGAATCATATATGATGTTATTTTATATTTATAGTAATTAATGATATGTTTGTAAGTAATTAAAATATTTTGTATAATATAAGATTAGGGAATATATAATTTTTGTAAAAATATTTATGGGTGATTGATATTATATATAGAAAATATTTAATCGGATAATATTATAAAATGAGATAACATTTTTTAAATATTTACGTTTTAATATCCATCGAGCACATTTTTCAAGATTTTTAATGTTATCTATTTATAGAATGATTTTTATTGAACAATAGTTGTTATTATATATATTTTTGAGATTTATGCGTTAAGGGTTATTCATATTGGATATTGTTTTTCTCTTATGATAACCATTTATTTTTTGATTCATATCAAAATACAATAGAAACAAAATATTATTAGTTTTTGAGGGTGATTGGAGAGCGAAGAGTTTGTATCAGGTTATGCATCACAATATGGGGGATGTGGTTCTTGATGGAGGAATTTGTTGATGGTTTTTACTATGAATGGGGACGGTGTGGTGGAACCAATGATGGGGTGACATCAAGGCTTCATGTTATCCTAGAATCAGGTGGAAACTTTCTACCTAGGGTTCCTATTCTTATTATGGACCTTCATGTATCATTCTTCTTTATCATGCCTTTGGACCTTGGGGTCATCTTTTTATGGGTTATAGGATTCATAATTAGATTTAAACATAGTTTATTAGACTTGAGGCCACTGGGCCATCGAGCCATGTTGCTTCATGACATTTGATCTCTCAACCTCTCAGTAAAATAAAGGTTAACTATCCTTGTTTAAAAGTGGATTTTTTCTATTTAAAGTGGTATTATCCCCAAAAAATTGAAAAAATTAGTGTATTTTCTTGTGTTAACAATATTTATATTAAAATAATCAATCAAATCTATGAAAAGGATCTTGAAATTAAAAATTTATCCAATTTCCTTCAATTAAAGTGAATTTATATCCTTCCTTATACACTACTAATTTATAGATTTTTGTTCATTGTATTTATCATTATTGTGTTCTCTATCATTCTTTATTATTCCATTGACATTATTTTTTCCCTCTAGGTCAATATTATCACTTCCCGCTACTGTTCTACTTATCTAGGAACCTGGTTATGTTTTATTCCAGGTGACCTTTATATTTACATTTCACACTTTTCAAAAATATCTTTTATCCGTTTTAATTATTTTGGTTTTAAATAAATATATTTATAATTATTTTAAAAAAAATACATTCATTGTCATATATTTTATCATTCACTCCCTCATATTGATTTTTTAACTATTTTATTCCCATTTTATTAGTAGTGTACTGAAATTTTGAGTAAAATTTACATTAATGGGGGTAGAATATAACACTACAAAAATTTAGCTTAAAATAATTCTTTGATCACTTTATTACTTAACACGCAACACTGAGTTTTAACTGAATTGAGATAAAGTATAAGAATATTATTATTTAAATATTACCATTATAACCTAACTGTTAAATTGGTGGTTTGAATCGAAATAATAAAATTATAAAAAATTTATAATTTCATCATATAATTAAAACTAATTGACTAATGAATAATAAATATGTGGTCAATTTTTAGTAATGTCAATTTATACCGCAAAAAAATACTCAAAAGTTGTTTTTATTGCATTTCTGTGTGTAAATTATAATTAATATATACCATCTCTATAAATTCGATTTGAGGAAATTAATATAATATTTGTATTCAAAATTTCAATATTATCTTATTATTAATTTTTGGTATTTTCTTTGAAAAGATTTATTTTTATGTGAATTGTGAAAAATAATCATTTTTTGTAAAATTATTATTATTTTCATTAAATAAATAAATTTAAAAGTCCCATTATGTTTTTAATTTTATATTATTTTAAAATATATCTCATTTAATTATTTATAATCTAATAAATTACTAATTAATAGGAAATATACAACATTTTTTTACAAGTTTATTTATAGGCTAAAAAATGAATTTTATCTAAAAAACTATTTTTCATCATTTTTTGCAGGTTTATATTAAAATTAATTTATGCTAATTATTGGAATTTAATTTTATGAAATGGATTAAAGATTTTGAATTAAGTTTTTAAAAGATTTTAAATAGTTCATCTTTATTTTTGGTCTTAACGATTAGAACCCATGGTAAATATTCACCATCACATTAAAGGGTAAATTTGGTCTACTAGGGTTTAAAGAATTTACAAATTGATTTCAAATCACACTAGAATATAAAATTAATCTATTGTATGATTGGAATTCAATTAAAAAAATTATATTTTCTAAAATATGATAATGTGGTTCCTTTTTCCCCTAATAAATACCATTATATTATTTTTTCAAAGAATAATTCAAACATATCACTTTTCAAATTTTAATATCCCTAATATGTTTTCATAGGGAGAAAAATAAGTAATGAATGGTTATAAATGGTTATTTTTAATAAAAATAAAAATTATTACGATATTTTTTTATCTTTAATTTTTAAAGATAATATAATTATGTTAAATTCCTAAAAAATGACAACACAATTCTTGTGAAAGTAGAAGAAATACCACATAACTCAAGTAAAAAACACACAAAGTAATATTTTTTTGGGTGAGTTATATTATTCAAAGAATTTTCTAGATTAATATATTTTTTGGTGATGTGTTAATGGTTTATATTCTAAACACATTACTATCTTGATATTTTATAAAAAAATCAATTATCTTAAGAAACCTGAAAATGACGTCAATGGTATTTTATGTTAAATAAAAAATTATTAAATGATTTAAACTTAATAAAAATATTTATTTGGCCAATTAAAAGCTATATGGTTTTTAATATATTATAAGTTTCACTTATGGGTAATTTTTCCTTTTATTGTAACTTTATATATCCTTAAATTGTAAAAAACTATCATCGTGGTAATAATTACATGTGTTCATGGGACATTAAAACTAAGTGATAAGGGTCAAAAAATTACCTAAAATTGTCGAAATATTATTGGATAAGATTATTTTAACCCGTTGACATTCAATATTCTAAATTTTATCAACTTGGTACCACTTTCATATGAAAAAATTATTATATTTAAATATTTTAATCAATTCAATTTGTTTCTGTTCCTCTACTATCAAAGGGAACGACATCTAATCTATTATTAACACTTTAATTATCCACATAACTCAAAAATCCTATAAAACCCATGTTTTAAACATTAATAAACAGGTTTTTTAGGTTTTTGTTTTCTCAAAAAACCGCCCTAGTTTTATTAAGAGGAGATTCATATTGGGTTACTCAAAGTGGAGGTGATCATCTTACCCGATATGTTCTAGTTTACTTCCACATATACCAAATTAAATTATTCCCTAACCATTTAAGTGTAATAAAATAAATATATAAAATATACTAATATGATATTACTTTGATTTCATAACCTTTATTCATCTCATTATCCAAGAAATAGGAAATGAGAACACCGTTCGTGTGTACATTCAAACTACCACCTCACGAACTGATTTAATTCATTTTTCATCAACACCATTATTCACTAGTCATAAAGATTGATTTAATTTTTATATATGATATTAAAAACAAAATTATAACTTTTAAAAAATATTAATTCATCTATTTTCTTAACATTCTATCTATTCAAAATTGAAAACATAATTCATGTTTACTTGTGGATTACCACCCCCACGAATGATGTTAAACACTCATTCCTTACCTCCTTACATGGAGGGTTTAAAATTTGTATTTAGAGTCAAAATATAATATTTATGTAATTATAAATATTTTTTATATTATAGAATAATGGATCCTTTGAACATGTTCAACCTACCAAATTCATTTTGGTCATATGATCCAAATATCCTCAAATCATTTGACGTAAACTTAATCAAAAAAGTAAGTGAATGTGATAATGGTAAAAGTGAAACAAAAGGAATAATAAAATATAAAAAGGCTATTAATAATGTAAATAAATAATATACATTTATTATTATGGATCTTGAATATTAAACATGGTGAATATGACTCAAGGTAATGGATTTTTTGCATGATATGAAGAATAAATATCTGAATATAAATATCTTAAAACTTTAAAATGACGTGTTGAGTTAATTTATCCCTTAAAAATTGATAACATTTGAATTAATGGATAATTGAATGTAAGAACATGGAATTTATTTTTAAACACAATAATTTCATGCCATTGGGCCTTCGAGCCATGTTGCTTTAGGACATTTGATCTCTCATTCTCTAAGTAATGTAATGGTCAACTCTCCTAGTTTAAAATGATTTTTTTTCTATTTAAATGGGTATTCACCCCCAAAGTATTTAAAAAAATAATTATATTTTCTTGTGTTACCTATATGGATATTAAAATAATCAATTGACTGTAGGAAAAGGATCTTGAAATATAAAATTTATCCAATTTCCTGCAATTATAATGAATTTATAGCCTTATTTGTACCCTACTAATTTATATATTTGTGTTCATTGTATTTATTATTACCATGTTCTCTATCATTCTTTATTATTGCATGGAAATTATTTTTATCCTCTATGTCAATATTATCACTTCCCTCTAATGTTCTACTTATCTAATAACATGATTATGTTTTTTTCATGTGACCTTTATATTTAAATTTCCTAATTTTTAAAAATATTTTTTTATCCATTTTAATGATTTTGGTATTAAATAAAGATATTTATAATTATTTAAAAAAATCCATTCATGGTTATATGATTTATCATTTACTCCCTCATATTGATTTTCTTGAAATGTTTTATTCCCTTTTTATTAGTAATGCACTAAAATTTTGAGGAAAATTTCCTTTAATGGGTGTAGAATATAACACTACAAAAAGTTAGCTTAAAATATTTCAATTATCAATAGCATACTCAGCACACAACCCTGATTTTTAACTGAAATGAGATATAATATAAAATTATTTTTATTTAAATGTCACTGTTATAAACTAGTTGTTAAATATGTGTTATGAATAAGAATACAAAAATTATAAAAAAAATTATATTTGTTTTCTTAAAATGAAAATTAATTGATTAATGAATAATAAATATACAGTCAATTTTTAGTAAAGTCATTTTACACCTCAAAAAAAGGTTTTTATTGCATTTTTGTGTGGAAATGATAATTAGTATATACCATCCCTAGGAATTTGATTTGAGGAAATGAATATAATATTTTAATTAATCCTTTCAATATTATCTTATTATCAATTTTCGTTATTTTCTCTGAAAATATTTATTTTTATGTGAATTGTGAAAAATAATGACTTTTTTTAAAATTATCATTTATTTTCATTAAATAAAGAAATTTTAAAGTCCCATTATGTTTTTAAGTTTATATTAATGTAAAATATATCTCATTTAATTATATATAATCTAATAAATTATTAATTAATAATAATTATACTATATTTTATTATAAGTGTTTTTAGGCCTAAGAACGCATTTTATCTAGAAAATTGTTTTTCATACTGTTTTGTGGGTTTCAATGAAAATTAATTTTTGATAATTATAGGGATATAATTTTTTGAAATGGATTAAATATTTGTAATTAAATTTTTAAAAAGTTTTAAATAGTTCAAATTTATTCTTGGTCTTAATGTGTAGTAACCGTGGAAAATATTCATCATCACATTAAATGGTAAATTAGGTCAACTAAGGTTTAAAGAATTTAAAATAGGCATTAAAATCACACTATATCATTAAATTAATATATTCTATGATTGTAATTAAACTATACAAATTTAATTTTCCGAAATATGATAATTTGGTTCTTTTTTCCATAATAAACACCTTTATATTATTTTTTTCTAAATAATAATTCAAACATATCTCTTTTAAAATTTTAATATCCCTAATATGTTTTCACAGGGATAAAAATAAGTAAGGAATGATTATAAATGGTTATTTTTAATATAAATAAAAAAAATTATGATATTTATTTATCATTAATTTTTAAAGATGATATAATTACATTATATTCCTATAAAATTCCAACATAATTCTTGTGAAAGTAGAAGAAAAAACGTGAAACTGAAGTAAAAAATCCCTATAATGAGTTATATTATTAAATTAATTTTTTAGATAATTATATTTTTTTGAGTGTTATTTATTTATATTCTAAATACATTACTATATTGATATTTTATAAAACATAAATTGTCTTAATAAACATGAAAATGACTTCAATGGTATTTTATGTTAATTAAAAAATTATTAAATGATTTAAAATTAATAAAAATATTTTCATAGGACAATTGAATTCTATCTGGTTTTTAATATCTTATATTTTCATTTGTGAGTAAATTTTCCTTTTATTGTAAATTTATTTCTCCTAAAATTATAAAAACACTATTAACACGGTAATCATTACATGTGTTCATGGGAAATTATATCCAAGTGATAAGGCTTAAAACATCACCTAAAATTGTCTAAATATTATTTTATAAGATAATTTTTACCCATTAACATTATATATTCTAAATTTAATCCACTTGGTACCACTTTTATATGAAAAATATATTATATTTTTATATTTTAGTCAATTCCATTTGATTCTTTTATTTTACTATAAAAGGAAACTACATATAATCTATTATTAACACTTCATTGATCAACATAACTTAAAAATCCTATAAAACCCATTTTTTAAACATTAATAAACATGTTTTTTAGGTTATGTTTTCCTCAAAGTACCACCCCTAATTTTCTTAAGAGGAGATCCATATAAGGTTTCTCAAAGTGGAGGTGATCATATTAACCGATATCTTCTATTTTACTTCCACTTTTACCAAATTAAATTATTCCCTAAGCATTGTAGTATAACAAAATAAATATATATAATATAATAAGATGATATTACTTGGATTTTGTAACCTTTATTCATCTCATTCTCTGTGAAATGGGAAATGAAACGACCATTTGTGTGTACATTCAGACAATCGCCAAACGAACTGATTTAATTCATTTTACATAAACACCATTATTCACTAGTCATAATGTTTGATTTAATTTATATATATTATATTAAAAACAAAATTATAATTTTTTACAAATATTAATTCATCTTTTTTCTTACCATTCCTTATATTGAAAATGATAACATCATTCATATTTACATGTGGATTACCACCCACATGAATGATGTGAAACCTTCTTTCCTTACCTCCTTACATGGAGGGTTTGAAATGTGTATTTAGAGTCTAAATATAATATTTATGTAATTATAAAGATTATTTATATAATATAACAATGGATCCTTTGACCATGGTCAACCAACCGAAATCATTTTGGTTATATGAGCCAAATATCCATAGAGCATCTGACGTGAACTTAATCAATCAAGTGAATATGATTATGGTAATAGTGAAACACAGGGAATAATAAAATTGAAAAAGGTTATTAGTAATGTAAATAAATAATATAAATTTATTATTTTTGATCTTAAATATTGTACTTGATTAGTATTACTCAATGTAAGGGATTTATAGCATGATATGTGGAATAATTATTTGAATATGATTCTTTCAAAAATTTAAATTGAGGTTTTAAGTAAAATTATCCCTTACAAATTGATCATATTTGAATTAAGGATCATTTAAGGTAAGGACTGGGAATTTATTTTTAAACACATTAATTTCAGGCCACTCGGCGTTCAATCCATATTGCTTCAGGACATTTGATCTCTCAGTCTCTAAGTAATGTAAATGCTAACTCTCCTAGTTTAAAAGAAGAATTTTTTTATATTTAAAGGGGTATTATCCCCAACCTATTGAAAAATAATAATTATATTTTATTTTTTACCTATATTGATATAAAAATAATCAATTGACTCTAGGAAAGGGATCTTGAATTAAATAATTTATCCAATTTCCTTCAATTATAATGAATTTATAGCCTTATTTATACCCTACTAATTTATATATTAGTGTTCATTGTATTTCTCATGACCATGTTCTCTATCATTCTTTATTATTACATGGGCATTACTTTTCTCTTCCATGTCAATATTATCACTTCCCGTTAATGTTATACATGTCTGGGAACCTGATTGTGTGTTATTATAGGTGACCTTTATATTTACATTTCCGAATTTTCAAAAAAAAATTATCCATTTTAGTTATTTTTATATTAAATAAAGATATTTATAATTATTTAAAAAATTTCCATTCATGGTTATAATTTTTATTCTTTACTCCCTCATATTGATTTTTTAAAAATGTTTTATTCCCTTTTTATTAGTAATTCTCTAAAATTTTGACGAATATTTCCATTAATGGGGGTACAATATTACACTACAAAAATTTAGCTTAAAATAATTTTATGATCAATAGCTTAATTAACACGCAACACTTCATTTTAATTGAATTGAGATATAATATAAAAATATTATTATTTAAATGTCACCATTATAAACTAGTTGTTAAATAGGTGTTTTGAATCATAATAATAAAACAATAAAAAAAATTATAATGTTTTGTTATAATGAAAATTAATTGATTAATGAATAATTAATATGTAGTCAATTTTTAGTAAAGTCATTTTATTCCTCAAAAAATGGTTTTTACTGCATTCTTGTCCGGAAATTATAATTAGTATATTCCAAATCTAGGAATTTTATTTGAGGAAATGAATATAATATTTTAATTCATCATCGTAATATTACCTTATTATTAGGTTTTGGTATTTTCCCTATAAAGAATAATTTTTATGTGAATTGTAAAAAATACTGATTTTTTGTAAAATTATCATTTATTTTCATCAAATAATGAAATTTAAAAGTCCCATTATGTTTTTAATTTTATATTAATTGAAAATATATCTCATTTAATTATATAATCTAATAAATTACTAATAAATAGTAATAATACTAGATTTTGTTATAAGTTTACTTTTAGGATTGAAAACTCATTTTATCTAGAAAATAGTTTTTCATCATGTTTTGTGGTTTTATATTAAAATTAATTTATACTAATTATAGAGATTTAGTGTGTTTAAATGGATTAAATATTTGGAATTAAAATTTTAAAATTTTTTAAATAGTTCAAATTTATTTTTGGTCATAATGAGTAGAAACGATGGAAAATATTCACCACCACATTAAAGGGTAAATTAGGTCAAATGGGGTTTAAAGATTTTAAAATAGGCTTTAAAATGACACTTGAACATAAAATTAATATATTGTATGATTTTAATTAAACTAAAAAAATTTAATTTTTCGAAATATAATAATTTGGTTCCTTTTCCCCTAATAAAGACCTTTATATTATTTTCTATAAATAATAATTCAAATATATCAATTTTTAAATTTTAGTATCCCTAATTTGTTTTCATTGGGATAAAAATAAGTAATGAATGGTTATAAATGGTTGTTTTTTATATAAATCTAAAAATTATGATATTTATTTATCTTTAAATTTTACAGATTATATCATTATGTTATATTCCTATAAAATTCCAACACAATTCTTGTGAAAGTAGAAGAAAAACCGTGAAACTGAAATAAAAAACATACAAAGTAATATTTTTTGGGTGAGTTATATTATTTAAATAATTTTTAAGACAAATATATTTTCTTTGATGTATTAATGGTTTATATTCTAAATACATTACTTTCTTGATATTTTAAAAAAATTGTCTTAATAAACCTCAAAAATTACTTCATTGTTATTTTATGTTAATTAATAAATTATTAAATGATTTAAACATAATAAAAATATTTTCATTTCCTAAATGAATTCTATATGGTTTTTAATATCTTATATTTTCACTTATGGGTAAATTTTCCTTTAATTTTAACTTTATTTCTCCTTAAATTGTAAAAACACTATCAATGCGGTAATCATTACTTGCATTCATGGGATGTTAAAACTAAGTGATAAGGGTTAGAACATCAGCTAAAATTGTCTAAATATTATTAAGTAATATTATTTTGACCCATTAACATTCTATATTATAAATTTTATCCACTTGGTACCACTTTTATATGAAATAAATTATTATATTTAAATATTTTAATCAATTCTAATTGTTCTTGTTCTTTTACTATAAAAAGAAACGACATCTAGTCTATTATTAGAACTTCATTAATCCACATAACTCAAAAATACTATAAAAACACTATTTCAAACATTAATAAACATGTTTTTTAGGTTATGGTTTTCTCAAAATACCACCCCTAATTTTATTAAGAAGAGATCCATATTGGGTTTCTCAAAGTAAAGGTGATCATCCTAACTGGTATCTTTTAGTTTACTTCCACTTTTACCAAATTTAATTATTCCCTAACCATTGCAGTATAATAAATTAAATATGTAAAATATACCAAGATTATATTACTTGTATTTCACAACCTTTATTCATCTCATTCTCCGTGAAATGGTAAATGAAACCACCATTCCTATGTACATTCAGACAATCACCTCACGAACTGATTTAATTCATTTTGAATCAACATCATTATTCACTGGTCATAATTTTTTATTTGATTTATATATATGATATTAAAAACAAAATTATAATTTTGTACAAATATTAATTTATCTATTTTCTTACCATTCCATCTATTGAAAAATAATAACATCATTTATGTTTACATGTGGATTACAACCCCCACGAATGATGTGAAACCTTCTTTCCTTAACTCCTTAAACCGAGGGTTTAAAATGTGTATTTAGAGTCTAAATATAATATTTATGTAATTATTAATATTATTTATATTATATAATAATTGATCCTTTGACCATGCTCAACCTACCGAAATCATTTTTGTCATATGAGCCAAATATCAACAAAGCATGTGACGTGAACTTAATCGATAAAGTAAGAGAATATGGAAATGGTAAAAGTGAAACAAACAGAATAATTAAACTTAAAAAGGTTATTAATAGTGTAAATAAATAATATAAATTTAATATTATGGATCTTAAATAATGAACATTGTTAGTATGACATAAGGTAATGGATTTCTAGCATGGTATGAAGAATAAATATTTGAATATAAATCTTTTAACATTTTAAATTGAGGTTTTTAGTTAAATTATCCCTTCCATGTTTATAATATTTGAATTAAAGGATCATTGAAGGTAAGAACTTGGAATTAATTTTTAAACACATTAATTTCAAGCCATTGGGCCTTCGATCCATGTTACTTTAGGACATTTGATCTCTCAGCCTCTAAGTAATGAAATAGTTACTCCTAGTTTAAAAGATGATTTTTTTTCAATTTAAAGGGGTATTATCCCCAACCCATTGAAATAAATAAGTATATTTTCTTGTGTTCCCTATATTGGTGTTAAAATAATTAATGGACTCTAGGAAAAGGATCTTGAAATTAAAAAATTATCTAATTTCATTTAATTATAATGAATTTATTCCGTTATTTATACCATACTAAGTTATAAATTTGTGTTCAGTGTCTTTCTCTTGACCATATTCTCTATAATTTTTTATTAATACATGGACATTATTTTTCTCATCCATGTCAATATAATCACTTCCCGTTAATGTTCTACTTATTTTGGAACCTAGTTATGTGTTATTTTAGGTGACCTTTATATTTACATTTCCCACTTTTCAGAAATATTTTTTTATACATTTTTATGTTTTTAGTATTAAATAAAGTTATTTTTTAATTATTTAAAAAACATTCCTTTCATGGTCATATGTTTTATTATTCACTCCCTTATATTGATTTTTTAAAATGTTTTATTCCCTTTTTATTAGTAATGCACTAAAATTATGAGGAAAATTTTCTTTTATGTGGGTAGAATATAACACTGCAAAAATTTAGCTTAAATTAATTCTATGATCAATAGCTCACTTAAAATGTAATACTGATTTTTAACTAAATTGAGATATAATATAAAAATATTATTATTTAAATGTCCCCATTATAAACTAGCTGTTAAAAAGGTGTTATTAATTGGAATAAAAAAAATATAAAAAAATTATAATATTTTTATATAATGAAAATTAATTGATTAATTAATAATAAATATGTAGTCAATTTTTAGTAAAGTAATTTTATACCTCAAAAAATTAATCAAAAATGGTTTTTAGTGCATTATTGTGTGGAAATCATAATTAATATATACCATCTCAAAGAATTTTATTTGAGGTAATGAATATAACATTTGAATTCAGAATTTCAAAATTATCTTATTATTAATTTTTGGCATTTTCTCTAAAAAGGTTTTTTTATGTGAATGGTGAAAAATACTAATTTTTTGGAAAATTGTCATTTATTTTCCATAAATATTGTAATTTATAATTCCCATTATGTTTTTAATTGTATATTAATTTCAAATATATCTCATTTAATTATATATAATCAAATAAATTATTAATTAATAGGAATTATACAATATTTTCTTATAAGTTCATTTTTAGGCTTAAAACAGATTTTATCTAAAAAATAGTTTTTCATCATGCTTTGCGGGTTTATATTAAAATTATTTTATGCTAATTATAGAGATTTAATTTGTTTAAATGGATTAAATATATGGAATTAAAATTTTAAAAAGTTTTAAACTTTTAAACTTTAATTTTGGTCATAATTAGTAGTAACCATAGAAAATTTTCACCACCACCTTAAAGGGTAAATTAGGTCAACTAGGGTTTAATGAATTTAAAATAGGATTTAAAATCACACTATAAAATTAAATTAATATATTGGATGATTTGAATTAAACAATCAAATTTTAATTTTCTGAAATATGATAATTTGGTTTCTTTTACCACTAATAAAGACCATTATATTATTCTCTATAATGAATAATTCAAATATATAACTTTTTAAATTTTAATATCTCCAATATTTTTTCACAGGAATAAAAATAAGTAATGAATGGTTATTTTTAATATAAATAAAAATTTATGGTATTTATATGTCTTTAATTTTTAAATTTGATATAATTACATTAAATTCCTATAAAATGCCAACACAATTCTTGTGAAAGTTGTAGAAAAACAATGTCACTGAAGTAAAAAAACTTTCAAAGTAAATTTTTTTGGTTGTGTTATATTATTCAAAAAAAATTAGATAAATATATTTTTTTATGTGTTAATAATTTATATTCTTAATAAATTACTTTCTTGATATTTTATAAAAAATAAATTGTCTTAAAAAACCTGAAAATGACTTCAATTGTATTTTATGTTAATTAATAAATTATTAAATGATTTAAACTAAAAAAAATATTTTCATTGGCCAATTCAATACTATATGGTTTTTAATATCTTATATTTTCACTTATGGGTAAATTTTACTTTTATTGTAACTTTATTTCTACTTAAATTGTAAATACACTATCATCACAGTAATCATTATTTACATTCATGGGACGTTAAAACTAACTGATAAGGGTTAATAAATCACCTCAAATTGCCTAAATATTATTGTATAAGATTATTTTGACCCATTAAAACTGTATATTTTAAATTTTATCCACTTGGTGCCACTTTCATATGAAAAAATTGTTATATTTAAATATTTTAATCCATTCCACTTGTTTATGTTCCTTTACTATAAAAGTATATGACATCTCATCTATTATTAACACATCCTTGATCCACATAACTCCAAAATAGTATAAAATACCTCTTTTAAACATTAATAAACATGTTTTCTTGGTTATGGTTTCCTCAAAATATCACCCCTAGTTTTATTAAGAGGAGATCCATATTAGGTTTCTCAAAGTGTAGTTGATCGTCTTAACTGATATCTCATAGTTTACATCCACATTTTCCAAATTAAATTATTCCATAACCATTATTGTATAATAAAATAAATATTTTAAATATACTATGATGATATTACTTTGATTTCATAACCTTTATTCATTTCATTCTCTATGAAATGGGAAATGAAACCACTATTCGTGTGTACATTCAAACTATCACCTCACGAACCAATTTAATCCATTTTACATCAACACCATTATTCACTAGTCATAATTTTTTATTTAATTTATATATATGATATTAAAAATAAAATTATAATTTTTTACAAATATTAATTCATCTATTTTCTTATCATTCCATCTGTTGAAAAATGATAACATCATTTATGTTTACTTGTAGATTACCACCCCCATGAATGATATGAAACCTTCTTTACTTAAATCCTTATATAGACTATTAAAAATGTGTATTTAGAGTATAAATATAATATTTATGTAATTATAAAGATTATTTGTATTATAGAATAATGGATCCTTTGACCATGTTGAACCTACCAAAATAATTTTGTTCATGTGATCCAAACATCCTCAAAGCATCTGACATGAACTCAATCGATAAAGTAAGTGAATATGACAATGGTAAAAGTGAGACACAAGGAATATAAAAATAAAAAGGGTTATTAATAATGTAAATAAATAATATTAATTTATTATTATGGATCTTAAATATCGTATATGATGAGTATGACTCAAGGTAAGGGATTTCTAGTCTCAATTACCTTCCTTTTTGGCTTCATCTATTTCTACCACATGTTTTATTTTTTTTGTTTAAACCTTATTATGGATGTATTATATCATTTTTTATGAAATTAATGTGTCTAAAAATTCATTCCAAGTTCTTACCTTCAATGATCCTTTAATTCAAATGTTATCAATTTGTAAGGGATAATTTGACTTAAAACATCATTTTAAATTTTTAAATGATTTATATTAAAATATTTATTCTTCATATCATGCTATCTTAGACTAGAACCTCCTTATTTTAATAATCCAAAATCATTTTCATCTTCTTATTAATTATTTTTATAATTTCTATTAGAAAGAATCTTATTGGAAAAATTCAAATAATGGCCATGTCTAGAGCTTACTGTGCCACTATATCATTTGAAGGTAAAGAGATAGTATCACCTTACCACAAGGACAAAAACTACCTACCATGATTCATATGAACAAAAAACTTCAAATTCATAAACTGATTTCACATTAAACAATTTTCTTACTATTAAATATTAATCACCTCACCGCATGTACAATCAACCAACCCCCAAAATCAGTATACATGAACACATGAAGGAAAATTTATACCACAGTAAGAAATCAAGTTATAATTCCAAGGAATTTATAATTTTCAAAAATTAAATTACTAATAGTGTATTATAATGTGGTGGCCACATGAAAAAAAATTAACTTCATGAAGTCATCAACTTACCACATGTGAAAATGAGCTGACTGCATAAAGAGAAGAACTGAACGTGTCCACTTACCACATCAGCTAACTATGTCAAGTTACTATGATCTCAACTAACCATACTTCATGGGAATACTACATACCATGTCTAACTTAGTATTGGGTTATTTAAAATATCCAATGGATAGTTTTGAAGCATTAAATAAAGTGTCACTTCATTTAATTAATAATGATTATTCTCTAATGCCTACTTATGATAAAGTTATTTTTAAGGAGAATTATTTGATCATGTGGAGTAATGATGGACTAATAAAAACATTTTTATAACACACAAAGAATAATAGGGGATTTTTATGAAATCACTCATGATATATAGATGTCGTTATGACGTAGTTTATTATATAATTTTAGAAGAAAATTAAACTAGCTCCTTCCAAAAAAAATTCAATGTCTCCAGAATATCGAATCTACTCAAATCGAGATGCTTTACATTTCCTACCATTTTATCTCTTTATCTCTTCATATTATATATTCTTCTGATAGTTATTTTTTTTATTTCTTTAATGGTTGGGACTGAAGCCTCATTTTTATTATTAAATCAAAGAAAAGTCCTCTTTTTAACTGGGTAGAGGGAAACCCCTTACATAGCCCGAAGGCCCAGTGGGCTTGTAGCCCATTACATAGCCCGTAGGCCCAAATTCTAAGGCCAATTCACATTCTGTGAATAGTAACCTGCTGCTACAGTACCACACAGTATCGTCGCCGCTACAGTGCCCTGCCGCCGCTACAGTTCCCGCTGATGAACAGTGCCACCGCTGCTACAGTACTGATATAGTACCTGCACCCCATGGGTTTTGAACCCCCATTTTCCATGTAGTATTCCCTAAAATCCATTATTTTTGTTCCCATAAATAATTATGGAAGAGGTCATGTGTGGCCTAGTATTATTTTCATCCCACTTACAAATATAATAGAGGATCTCTTCCTAGATAGTCATGTGTACTATTATTTTCAAAAATCGATCTGGGTTGTGGATCAGTTTATTCATTCATAAAATTCTTGGTAGAAAGAAATTTCTAAATAGGGGGTATTAAGTCTTGGCTTGAGACCAAACCCCATATTTATATTCTACAATGTGTTTTATTAGTTTTTTTAATATATATTTCAAATTATTTTCATTATTCTAAACTATAACAATTATTTACATTGATATTTACTCTTAATTTTTGTTTATATAAATTATTTTTTTTATGTAACATAATTTCAAAAGATAAATTATTTTAAATATATTTTAACTCCTCCTTATTACCACTTCTGAGAAATTATTTGAAATAATAAATTTATATATTTTTATTTTTTTAATTAAATAGGGATTTTATTAAATTGGGGGTTTGGTTTTTAAATTTTTTTTAAACAAATGTTTTATTGGGAACTCAATTTACCCCCCCTCTCCATTTATACACTTCAACCAACATTTGGTATTAGGGAAAAATTTCAAACAAATTTTTAAATGTGATTTAGTAGTATTTAAAGATATTAAATTTTCTTCATTTATAAATTTAATTCTTTATTATTAAAAATATTCAATTGGTAACTACCACTAATCATCCTACTTATTTTAATATATATAATTATTCTCAACGGAAGATTAAAATTAAAATTAACTTTTAGATTATGGGTTTTTATATTTGGAGTACAATTCAAGGTAAATATGAAAAAAATCATATAGATAAATAGAATAAAAATAATAAATATATATATGATTGAAATTGTAAATATATGAATGCACTATATTTTTCTTTAGTAAAAGATTAATTTAACAAAATAACTTCATGTGATACTACTATTGAAATTTGGGATACCCTGCCTATTTCTTAGGGAGGAAATTCCAATGTTAATAAAATTATTTTAAATACGTACACTATTAGATATTATTCTTTTAAGTTGAATAATGATGAATATATATCTAACATCTATCTCAGGTTTAATGAGTTAGTCAACAACATACACACACAAGGAAAAAGATTAAAGACAAGGATCAAGTCATGCAACTTCTCATGTCTTTTTAGAATGATAGAGATGAACATCTATATCCATAAGAGAATTATTTGTCATTAGTATACTTCCAATAAAGGAAATCATTAGAAATATAAGGATTTATGAAGAACAACTACAAGTAAACAAATAATAATTTGATGAACTGATAATCTAGTTTATAGCTTTTAAAACTACTAATTTTAAAAAAAAATATAAAATACAAGTTGAAATCTCAAGTGATGAAGAACCACCAAAAGACTATGATGAGTATATGGAACATATAGATATATGTTATAAAAAATTATAAAAATAGAATAATTTCATCAAGAAACCCAATTACTGAAGGAAGTATAAAAAAGAAAATTGGAGAAAATATTGGAATAAGGATGATTCTACAAATTTAATAGTCTTATAATAATGGAATAGAAAAATAAACATCAAAATATATTATCCCAAGATAAAGTACAAAAAAATTATTTGTAAATGGATAAAATATATAAAATAATATTACAGAAACTTGGTGTGATTAAAAAGACAGTTCAAGTGATTCAAGCTCAAGAAGTGGGAATAATCACGATAAAGATAATATGTATTTTAAGAGAAACACATGTGAGGTATCTAATATGTTTTTAAAATATCTTATTCATAATTTCAAACTTTTTGAATGTGATAATATTGAATGAAACATATTCAGGGTGGAAATTTTCTAATATTTTAATATTTTGGAGGACACAATCAATGAACCTACTGATAAATAAAAAAAATTAAAGATGAATCTCACTCTGCCTTCTCACATTTAAACTGATATTATAGTAAAGAGGAAAAATTGGTCAATTTTTAAAAGAAGTTATTGATCTATAATTATCTAATGAATAGTTAAAAAGGATCTTGATAGATTTACAAATGGAATAAATTCTTTAACTTAGATTCTTTGAATGAAAACTACACCTAAGTATACCACAAGAATTAGAAACCAACCTAGAAAGAGAAAGATCAATAAGACTAAATTTATTTCAAGTTATAGTTCTACCAGTAATATGCATACATCCTGTTCTTACAAACCTAATAATGTTTTTATTTAAAAATTTCTTATATATTCCTACAAGAATCCAATAAAATAAGTTTAATTCCAAAATCTCTAATTATTAACATCTATTGACCCTGAAAGATATGGGTATAAAAACAATATATTGTTTAATTTTTTTAGGAAACTTCTTTGAAATTTTCCAACAAGAATTTATAGTATCTACATAGTGGTTTCTCTGAACACATCCCTGGGGACTCATCATGTTTCAATATCCAAAACAAAGTTGATGATCTAAATATCACCTTCAGCGAAAATTCCAGATGAAAAATAATTCAACTTATTTGAATTCATAACTATAATACTATTTTAATTTCAAATTTTTTATTTTTATATGGTTTGAAATATAATTTTCATTGAATTTATCAATTATTTTATGATGTTTTTCATGATAAATTTTTAAATAATTATACTAATGTTTTTTATTCTAAACATGATTTAATTTTTAATATTTTTTGAGATGAAACTGTTTATGTTTTAAAATTAAATTGATTTTTTTCTCAAAATAATTATTTTTTATGTTATTTCACCAAGAATCTTGGATTTGAAATAGTGTAATTGACACTTAAAATATTCACACTCTTATAAATATAACTATTAATGGTTTTTTTATTGATCTACTAAATCTATAATTAAAAAGAGACAAATATTTTAATTAATTCGAAAAGGGAAAGCAGCATAAAATATATTTCAATGAAAATAAAAAAAAACAACTTATCAACATTTAATGTTTATTTTCATGGATATTTTTGTAACATCTAGAGATTCTAGAATATCAGTAAAAAATTATACTCATGTTATAGTGGATGATAAGCCATGATATACATCGGTGTTTTTCCTAGCTCATAAAAGTGAATCTATTTCCAGTTTTTCCAAATATTTCATATATGTAGAAAATATTTGTAGATTTAGAACTAAAAACATATGAAATTTCATTGTGTGGGAGTTTAAAAACCAATAATTTCAATCATTATTCTCACAATATGTCGTTAATCCTAAATTTTCAACTCATGTCACCCCATAACATAATTGTGTACTAAAAATAAGAAATTGAAACCTTCAATAAATTTCTCAAAACATGATTAGTGAGTATGATTTACTAGATTATTTTTGGGGAAAATATATAAATAAATATTATTATATAATTAATAGAGTTCTAATTAGATATCACTTAAAAATGTCCCCTTATAAAGTAGGGAATAGTAACAAACCAAAGGGTAATTAATTTATATTTTTGGTTGTAAAGTCTTTGTAATGAATATAGAATAGAATTTATAAATATTTTCTTTCATAAGTGATGATAGAATTTTCATATGGTATTCTACATCAAATAAATCTAATAGACTATTCAATAAAAGTTCAAATATTGTGTACGAATTTGTACATATAAAATTGATGATATAGATCCAATTTATCTTAAAACTACATTAGAATGTCTTAAGAATGACATTTTTTGTTTGAAAATAAATGCAAAATCTGGTAACAATTTTTCCAAACCTTTTCTATATAACTAATCCAATTTTAATGAATACTTTTAACCCAAACATATAGATGAGAATAAAATTTCAACTACTTATATTCCTAGTGATGTTTTGAATCATATATATTATCCTTATATTTTGTAGTAGGTGACCTTTAAAAATTAACATAGACTAGAGATTCTCTAAGACAATAGGTTTAACTTAAATATTTCTTATCATATCTTGAATATAATATCATTAATTTTGAAATTAATGATGAATATTGGTTAATAGAAATTCAAGAAGAAAGTAATCATTTTGAAAGAAATGGATTCTAGGAACTTGTTTAAATTCCCAAAGACCACCTAACTATGGTAAGTAAATGGGTGTTTAGGATTAAGGTTGATGAATCAACAAAATATAATTACAAATAATGCAAGACTGGTTGTAAAATGATATAATCAAGAAGGTATTAATTTTGAGGTCACCTTTTCACTATTAGCTAGACTTAAATCCATCAAGATGTTGTTCACTTATGCTGCACATTTGGATTTCAAACTATTTCAAATACTTTTCAAGAGTTAATTTATAAATAGTTATATTGTTGAGGATGTTTTCATAGAAAAACCCCTGGATTTCAAAACCATAAATTTCAAAATCCTATTTTTAAATTTATAAAAGTAGATTATGATTTACAGAAAGCTCCTAGAGTATGGTATGATAAGATAAATGCTTTTATAATTTCTATAGGTTTTAATAAAGGTATATATTATTATAATTTATTTATTAAAATAATTTCTAGATAATTTTTAGCTATAAAAAATTATATTGATGATATTATTTTTATGTCTTCAATAAATTCTATATGAACTGACTTTTCAAATATGATGCAAGGTGAATTTGAAATGAGTTTAATGGGTGACCATAAATTATTTCATTTATTTTAAAATTTTCAAACTAGGGAAAGAATTATTTTAAATCAATTAACTTTCACTAATGATCTTATGCATTTTTTTCATGGATAGTACTAAAGGTAGTGATACTCTCATGAGTAAAAGTTTCAAGTTATATCTTAATGAAACTAGGAAACCAATTTATCAATCCACTTACATAGGTAGGATCAGAACATTACAATATATAACTACTAGACAAACTGAAATAGTGTTTGGAATGTGTGAGTTTACTCATTTTCATGAAAATCCAATTATGTCACATCTACTAGTAGTGAAATGAATTTTCAAATACCTCGTGAATTCAACCAACCTAGGATTGTTTTACTCTAGAGGACAAGTCTTTTATTTAGTTAGTAATTAAAATGTAGATTTCAGTGGTTGTAAGTTAGATTGAAAAAGAACATCCGGAACATGTCAGTTTTTGGGAGAGTCTCTCGTGTCATGGTGTCGTAAAAAATAGAACTCTAAGGCATTATCCATTGATGAGGATAAGTACATAGATGCAGGAAGATATTGTGAACAAATTATATGGACGAAACATACATTACTAAACTATGGATATCAATTCAAACATATCCCTATAATTTCTGATAATTAGAGTGTGATATATATTTCTAATAATCATATTTCGCATTATATAACAAAACATATTGATTTAATACATCACCTTCTGATACATCATTACCAAAATGTGATATAAATCTATAATTCATTGTTATTGAACATTATCTTGCAGTTATATTTTCAAATCCATTGAAAATTGATAGACTATGTTTTATCAGATATGAATTTGGTATGATAAATTATGTACAATTTTTTAAATTTAGTTTTAGTTATTAATTCATGTGTTAAACTTTTAACTTATATTTTCTATAATTTTCTTGTAGTAATTACGAAGTATGTTTCACATGGTCAGTAGGTCGACTGTGAGTTTTTGTTTATATGGTCTTCATTACTTCCATGAAAACATACTTTTAAGTTAATCGTAATCATCATGAGTATTTACTCAAATAGTCAATATTCTTACCATAAAAACTTGTTCAAACATTTATTAAGAAATTATTTTAAACTTCTTGATGATATGGTTATAACACCTACCATAAATATTTCGATATCATGTTTACCATTCTTATATTATTTATATATCCATGATTATAAGACTTACAATATATTTTTACATTTAATTTTTCATGGAAATATTTTAGTAGTATTTATTTTAATTTTATTACTATTTTAACCTATAAATTTCATAAATTAAAATTTGAATCAGAATCTAAACCACATCTAGACTTTTTCTTTATACCACTTCTATCATTTAAATATATTTTTAGATGACTTTTTATATCATCTCAATACCATTTCTCTGTTTTCTAAAACATCTATGTTTTACCTAAAATTTCCAAACTTTCAAAGATATCGAATTAAATCTAAATTATATGGATGAAGAGAATGTTTGAAACCACTTTTATTGTTCAGTAACCTCCATTAAAGAATTCAAAGATGTCAAAATCCAACTCAAGTGAATTAGTAAAGCTAATTAATCCACATATCATTGGTCATCGAGTCTCATTAGAAAAATATTTTGATTCTCAATGGCTGAATTTGAGCTGATCATTTGTTTGGAATGTGATTTAGGAATAAAAATATACTAATTGGTTTAAATAAAATGGTTGACCTTCTTTCTGAATCTAATTAAATAGTTTTATGAAAACCTTCAGTTCTTCCCTTAAGATAAGATGAACTTAGTAAAATCTTGAATTAAGAGATAAGATTTTTAATTCCATTAAATGTTTTGAAAAAAATAAATTTGGGAGTGCTTCTTAGCAGAGAGTATAATTATTATAAAATTTAAAATCCTTTTATTAATCCTCACATTGAATTTCCAAAGTCCTTGAATGTGATCGCAGGGAATGTGACTCCCTGAAGACCTGTTACTATTGAATTAGTGGTGAATTTATACTCTTAGTTATGTATATTTAACATTTAATATGTCCATGAAAAGAAGGATTTAATATCTTTAGCTATCAGTACCTATTTTCCATTTTTTGATGAAGAATGGGGTTCAAATCAATCTTTTGAGATTTCAAATGAGAAATATGGTTGAGATGTGAAATCTAGATTCAAGGATCAATTCCTTACTATATCCTAATATAATTTGTTCCTTTATATAATACAATCGTTTAGTTCCTCAGAGAGATGATAAGATAACTAATTCTTATAGATTATGCCTTACTCAATAATTTTTTAAGAAAATTAAATTCAATTGGATCCCATGGAAACAATAATGGGTGGCTGACCCATATAAAATGTATGGATAGTTTAATCTAGTCAAGTATTCTATTATACCTAGGGATCTGATAGATCTACGTATTAATCCTAACGAGGTTGTAGAGTATTCAGATGATAATATTTTTGAATAATAAGAATAAGTATCTATAGAATAAGAAGAATAAGAATCAAAGGATGTAGTCCTTAATGAAGAAGATAGTTTAGCTTGTGAGGATGATCTAAAATTGGATAAGTCAATTGGATTTATTGAATATGGGTATACCTTTGGAGGATCTCTTATTATTGGGAGTAACCCTAGAAATCATATACCAGTTGCGCCATTTAAGGGGAGAATTCCCCAAGATCTCTTGGATTGGGCTTAGAATATACTAATTTTAGTGATGAAGATCATAGAGGTAGTCCGCCCTGACATGGTGTACTTTCTCTCTATTCAAATAACTTTGGTAGGATCTTTGATTTCTAATGTTTACATTCAAGAGATAATTAAATATTCCTAGCTTGTTGTTTATATGTAATTTTAGAAGATTATAATAATGAATTCATATATTTTACTAGAGTTGAGGATAATACAATGAGAGATATATCAGAGAGATATATCAGGGTTGGATTTACCTAAGGTAGATAGTCGGAATCTGGATAGTGGTCCATCTCCCTTTACTTTTACACCCTTCATTTCTTATCATCATATTTCACTAATGATAACATAGTTTTTTTAATCATACAGGTTAGAGATACTCAAAAACACATTTGATAACTATCATAACTATTTAGAAAAAATGAGACAAGAGGATATTTCTAAAGTGGTTACTTTTTTCATAAATCATCTTCACCCATGATTAAAACTCAGATTAGAGATTATGAAAAATGAAATTATATATAAGAGATATTATTTTGGTTCTCTTTAGTATGATCTATCTAAAATTATGATTTAGTTAGACTAGAGGTTCATAAATTTTGTGTTCCATCAATTTCATGTGTCTTCTTCTACTCCTATTCATCCATTTAGTAATGAAGGTAAGATTAAACGTCTCATTTTAGATGAGTTGTGGGTTTTTTATAGAGTTAAGAAACCCTCATGAATAAATGTGTAATGGGTTTCAAAACCATCTTCCTAAGACCCTATCTTTAGCTTGTAAGGATGCCAAACAAGCTAGTCAAGACTGAGAAAAATTCAAGAGGGTGGTTAATTATAATATAAGCATGATCTTTGCAAAGTCTGATCTGAAAGGGGTGTTTATAAATCTTTCTTTGTATTTGAATAAACCTAATCTAACTATATATTTTAAGTCAAATGTTGAAAATATTAGAGTTATGAATCCTATTTTTGAATATTTCATGGAGAATCATGATATTTCCTTCAAACTTTGGATCACAATTCACGTGTTGTCCTTGAGTTTACCCAATTTGTAGAACCATATCTTTATTCCTCTCATACGATTGTGTTATCCCCTTCTGAAATTACATTATCTTAACCTAATAACTCATCTACAATTAATCATTTTGTCCAAACTCATACCCAAGCCTTTCAACATCTTAGACGGGTTTCTAGGTGGTAGTTATTAGAGCCCCAAACACCTCATCCTCTCCAAAGACTACTTATTCTCCTACCACTACATCCAAAGTAAAGGATCATATCCTTCCAATATAAATCAAAGAAAACACTCATTAAAATTCAAATTAGGATTTATAATATGTATTTTTTATTATTGTATTTTTTCACCCTTTTTTCCACTATCTCTTGATATATTAATAGTATTCTATTTTCTTCATATTCCTTATTATGTTTCTTTTTAATAATCACAAATGGAAGAGTAATTTGATACATTAAAATTAATTGAATTCCTTGGAAACCCTTTTCGTTATTTCCTGAACATGTCACATAATAATATATATCCTTTAATAATATAGTTCTGATATATTCAATTCCTTTCATTTTAAATGGTATGACTTGTGAACAAAAAATAGGGAGATATTGTAGTATTAGACTGGAACCTCCCAATGTTAATGATCTCAAATCATGTTTATACTATTGTTAATGATATTCATGTCTTCTATTAAACTGTGGTTTATTAGAAAAAATTGTGAAAATGAATATGTCTGTAGATTACCATGCCACATTACCATGTGAATGTCAAAAGGCCACATCACTTAACCACATGAACAAAAATTGATTATTGTGAGTTAGAGGAACAAAAATTTTCTATGTCATGAACTGCTTGCACATTGAACACTCAACCTACCATGTCATGAAAATCAACTTAGTGCATGTATAATCAACCAACCATGCAAATAAGTGTACATAAATGCATGAAGAAAACTACCAAATGTATGAAGAAATAAAGTTATGGTGAAAAGGTATGTATAATATTTCATAAATTAATATACCAACCTTTTATTCTAACATTGTTACCGTAAAAATAAAAACATAACCACATAAAGTCTCTAACTTACCACAAGTGAAAATAAGTTTACATCAAGAAGATATGTACTGAATGTGTCAACATTCTACATCATATAACCATGTCTTGCTGTCATGACCTCAAATAATCATACTTCAAGTGAAAATTTCTTACTAATTCTAACGTAGAATTGGATCAGTTCTAATGTTCAACAACTAGTTTTGAAGCATTAAATGAATCATCAGTTCATTAAATGAAGAATGATTATTTTTCAATGGATATTTCTAATGAAGATATCTATAAAGATAATTATTTGATCATGTGAAGTAATGATATACTTGTGAAAACACATTACTTACACACCAATAATAAAAAATTATTTTTATGCATCTTCATATGCTATAGAGATAATTTATGACACTCTTTTCTCCATAATTTTTTGGGAAACACATCCAGACTCCTTCCAAACAAAATTTCAACAACCTCTGGAAATATATCTACATATATCAAGTTGCATTACATTTCCAATGTTTTCATATATATCCCATTCTATGTTAGGTAATCTTTCAATAATTTTTTTATTTTACGCTATTTATCTTTATAAACATATTCTCCCATTCTAAACTAGAAAATAATTTATATTCTCCAAAATCATTTTTTTTTATTCACATGAATAACTATGGAAGAGGCCCTATATATCCTCGTATCATTTTCATCCAACATACAACTGCGGAATAGGATTTCTTCCATGGAATTCCATTGTACTATTGTTTATAAAACCTGATCTAGGTTGTCTATCATTTTATTCATTAATAAACTGCATAGAAGTTGATGCTTTCTATGTGAAGGGGATTACGTCTCAGCATAATACCTGGCCCCTTATTTAAATTTCACTATGTTTTTTTTCTAGTTTTCTTATTTAATTATAATATATTTTTTCTTTTTATATACAATAAAAAAAAATTAAGTTAATATTTAGCCCTAATTTGTGTATATATAAATTGTTTGACTAAATAACTTAATTTAAAAAGATAAAGTATTTAAAAGAAATTTTAAATGCACCTTAATCCTACTTATAAGAAATAATTTGGAAGATAAAATTTATATATTTCTACTAGTTTGATTAACTAGGAGTTTTCACTAAATTGGTGATTTATTTATTAAATTTTTGTAAACATATATATTATTTGGAACTCAATTCACCCCCCCCCCCTCGAGTTACTCACTCTAACCAAAATCTCTAAAATATTTTTTTTTGTATTTATAAATCATTATATAAATTAATTTTATAGGGAATTTTATCTCTAATTTTACTTTCATAAAAATGTATTGAATGTTAATATTTTTAAATATTTCATATGGAATATTTCTACTTTCTTTACAAAATTAAAAAATGAATTGTTAATTTTAATATATACAGATTGACCGCTTTTTCCCATTGTCATGACTATGCTTATTATATGTATTCCTTTATGTGATTCCATGTTTTTTTATAGAAACCCATTTTCACTATTTTATTTGAATTTTTATTATTTTTATATGAGGATTTTAAAAGGACTGGGTATTTAAATATCTGAATTTGCTTGGTATATGGGTTCATAGTAGTTTTCCAAAGTCTTTATGATAAAATAGTGAAAGACTAAGAAAGTCTTGTTCTTGATATGGTAATTGATAATTATAGATGATTAAGGGTAATTATATTATAAAATGGGTGAGACTAATATATCTCTCTAATGTATTGGGTAATGTTTCTTTTCTTCAAAATTAAGAATAAGGGAGTCAATCGGGGATGTTCCTTCAATAGATATAACTAGGCTCCTTATATTTCTCACATTAGTGAACGTGATTTATTAATATAATTACTTAAAATGCCAAAAAGGGTCTCAATTTTCTTCTTATGGGGATATAAATATTTTCTTTGAGGAAAGGATCATTTTTTAAAGTAGAAATATTTTATTTATGTTCTAAAATGTTTATTGTGAAAAGATAAAAAAATATGGCCTTTAATGTTTTTCACTGGTCTAATGGATTTTGTTCTTCTATTCCCTTGCTAATATTTTTTCCTAGTCCCATGTTTTTTTAAAAAATGAACATAACCTAAATATGAGAGAGAATTATTCTTAACTCAATCGTTGAATAATTGAAATTAGACTTGAATGAAGCAAAATTTGACTAAAATTATCCGCCCTGTTTTTATAGAAAAAAAATTATAGTGTATCAAAGTTACATATATAATGTAATGGTTTTTCTAATTATATTAGACTATAAACCTAAAAGATTATAGGAATTTAATAAAGTTAAATCCTTTTTAAAAATCATGTAATTATGGGTTTATTATGATATGGGGTGTTAGAGAGGGTCAAGACCAAGTGGTATCAAATCTGGTAGTTAAGATATATGATGGAGTTTGGAGTTACAAAAATGTTAAGATGCATGGATTGGTAGGTCAATATTATCATATGGTATTAATTCAATCATTAAATAGGGGATAATATCCAAGAAATTGGATTTTATAGACACTTTTGATCTCATGTAGGGAGCATCAAGTTTACTGAAAATGCTAACAAAATTGATGTTAAATGTAGTATAGAGACATAGGATATGGTCATGAATCATGATTGTTTTGTTCCCGTATTTTAATTAATGTAGTAAATATGAAATATATTATAATTAATTAATCAATTAATTAAATATAAAAGTTATTTTGTACCTTATTTAATAGTAGATAAATTTATTATTTTGAAGATATAGCACCAGGACAACTTCCTCATCATTTTTTGTGTGTAAGAAGTTTAGAAGGTTGTTCTGGTATAGAGTTGTATGATGACAGTTAAAGGACACTATGAGAGTTTTAGAATTGGGTTGTATTGATGTGTGATGGATACATTTAATATCAAGAGATAAAGGTTTGGATAGAGGAGGGGATATATCATTTAGTTTGATCTATTATTAAAAAGATCGTGGGGTTTATTTAGCTATGATGATGTTTCATCTTCCAGCTTACCAATGGTTGATCTTGTTCCTTGGGGATCATGACGAGTTGATTTTTTCATGGGATAAATTTAGTGATTCATTTAGTGAAATTTTGTTATGTTTAACCACTATGGATAATTTCTCTCAGGATTTCCATACCATTTGAAAAGGGTGTTATAGTGTCCTTACGTCAGTACCCACTACGAGAACCATCTACATTATGTTTCAAACCTTCTTCCTGATGTTGAGGCTGGGTAGAGGATTTTTAAGAAGGATTTTTATCCAAAGATATAGTTTTATGTAACTCGGTATATATTGAAGTCATATACTGACATATTGGAATGATTAAAGGTCATTGAGAGGATGTTATCTAGGACTAGAACATCACTAGATGGGAGTGTCCAATGCCTTCTTTAGAGTAGATCTGTGATAATGGGTTGTTAGAAATATGGATAAAAGAATAATTTTTAGTTAACATTGAGAAGTTCCCAGACATCTTCAACTTGTTTCTCCAGAGATAGAAGTTCGCATACCCCTTTTAGTGGGTTGGGAATAATTTTATTTTCGTTTAGAGATCATGGAAATCAAAAAAAAGAGTGATCAACCTTACTTTGCAGTCAACATGTAGTCAGTGGACCAATATATGACCATAGTTTAAAACATTTTTATTTGAGAAAGTAGAAGCAGTACCACTTTATAGATCTTGAGCAGTAAAGGGGGATGGAGAAGGTAGATAACATCCAAGATATATCCATCATCGTTAGGGATAGCATGCAGATCATAGCTGTGGAGGTGGTCTCCATCAAGTCAAGAGAGGTAGTGTAGAAGGGAATGATCAGATGCATGCCTTAGTTCTTCCAACATTCAGAGATATAGATGTCGTATAAGGTATTATCTACCTATTTTCTACTTGGTCATATATTTTTTTGTTTATAGGGCTACAAAGACCTTTATTTCAACTGCTCTAGTCAATTCTTTAGTAATTGAGGTAGAGAGGCTTTTAGTGCCCTTGGTGTGACTACACTAATTAGAATTTCATCTTCCTTATTTGGTTCCTGTTTAGATTATGACTCGATGTTGGGGAATAATTAATCCTTAGGATATTTCCTTGGTTTAAATATATGTTTATAAGATTTAATATTCAATATGTATTTTCTATATTATGTGTAGGCTATCATAGATGGCTATATATTGTATGTCATATTCTATGTTGCTAATGAAAAACATGTGGTGTTCATTAGAGAGGGAGACCCTTGGATTGTTAAAAGGCATGTTGATTATCTATCTTCCATGTTGGATATGTTGGAGATAAGCTTTATAGAAGTTCATCTAGTGGTGTTTCTCATCGTTATTAAAAAGTAAAATGATGTATTTTTAAAGAGGTTGTGGCACTACCCACTTAGTGGGAGATCAAGTTTATGATAGAGGGGAAATATGGTTTATATCTAATCTTAATGCTTCCATATCAGATATCCCCATCTATGTTATAGGATATGCAGATCATATTTGATGATCTCTATAAAATAAGATTCATTTGGTCTAGTTTGTCACCTTGGGAGCTACAGTTCTATTAGTGAAAAAAAGATGATATTTTTCAAATGTACATTAATTATCATCATTTTAACCAGGTGAACATTAAAGACCTATAACATATACTATAGATTAATGATTTATTCAAACAATTATAGGGATAAATCTAGTTCTCTATTATCTACTTACAACCTGGATATCATTTGATGTGAGTAAAAGATAAGGATATCCTATAAAATCTTTTAGGTTTTTTATTGGCATTATGATTTTTTTATGATGTCATTAAGAGTAATTAATTATGTACCTTTGTTTATGAGGTTTATGAATTATTTTTTCTTGAGTTTTTGGACTTGTTTTTTGTGGTCTTTATCAAGAAAATCCTAGTGTTTTACTATAAATGGAGCATAATTTAAAGAATCTATGAGTTGTGTTAGGATTTACTGAGGCTTATCAAATATTAAGGATGTTTTCAAAGTGTGATTTATGGGATCATGGGGTCTATTTATTAGGCTAATTTAATTTCTCGGTGTATAATAATTGTTTACTTTAAAGGTTGAGGCAATGGTTTCTTGGGTATCCCCGATGAATTGTGTTTAGGTGTGGATTTCTCTTAGTTTTATTGGATATTATTAGAGGATCATTTAGGAATTATACCAAATAGAAACTCCTATGATAGTATTCCCTAAAAAGGATAATACATTTTTATGTACTAACTAATTCTAGACTACTTTCATGTATTTAATGGAGAGGTTTGGTAGTGCTCTGATTCTTCATATTCTGGAGGAGGAAATTGTGTTGGAGGTTTTCTATAATGCTTCTCGTATTGGTGTGGGATCTGTGTTGATGTATCAGATGGAATTTTTCTATTATGGGTCTCAATATTTATGACCTAAATAATGTTACTATTCTTTCCATGATCTTGATCTTGTGGTAGTATTGTTTTCATTGCTGTTTTTGATACACTACCATACCTATGATTGTTTTTTAGTATTCACATATCACAAAACAATGTAATATGTATTCTCCCTGCATGAATTAAATCTACGATAGTGACAATGGATGGAGTTATTTTAGGTCTATTATTTTTTATATATCTTTTTCACCTAGTAAAGTAAATGTTGTGGAAGGTGACTTGAGAATAATTTCATGAGGTGGTGTTCTATGTAAGTCTATAAAATGATTACGGTTGATGGAATGTTTAGTAAATTTTTACCTTAAAATGGGATAATTTGATGATATAGGTTTAACTCTCTATATGAATGTTTAGTAATATTTATTATAGAAAGTGGTGGAGTCTCGGCCGGGGGAATATGAGCTAGAGTTTTGGAGATATCTATTTTTTGTCGTGACACTTCTATGGTATAGTTTATGTAGGAAAAACATTGAGTGTTATTATAGGGAATGTTCTTAATTCCTTCAGAAATGCATTAAGAGGTTCTCTTTGAGTTCCACCGTTCTCACTTAGCAGTAAACAATTCTCTTAAAAAGATATTTCATGCTCATATGGATCATATTTTGGTGATATAGTCTAAAGTCACCACTTTAAAATCTTGTATCTTATTGTTTATTCTTCCAGAAGGTGAAGGTTGGGCATCATATTCCTTGTAGTCTGCTTCAACCACTTGATATCTCTCAATGGAAATGGTAGGAACCTTAAATGGACTTATTCAAAAAAACATTATTTTAATGATTTTTTTTCAATATTTATGTGATCATGGATAATTTAACGTTGTTATCTCACTTCTTAGTTATTAAGGATTTCATCATAGTGGGATTCTTATTAAGGTAAAACCTATAAGACATAGTGAGTCTTAATGAAGTTCAGGATATGAAAATATTTGATTGTAATCAGTTTTTCACCTACAAGATATTGAGATGTATCCATAGGTTTTTAGGTTCTTAGTTATCCCTTAACACCACTTTTACCATATAGTTAGATGGTTAAACAGGGTGGACTATCCAGGTATTAGAGGTCATGTTTTTTGCATGCATTGTTGATGTTGGATCTTCGTTGGTGCAACACAAAACCTTGGTGTATTATTCCTACAACAAAATTGATCACTCCATAGTTGGCGTGGAAACTTTTGAAGAATTATATGATGGACCTTTCTAATTTTTATTATTTTAGAAAAAAGTTGGAGAGTTAGTTTTTCTTAGACTAGAATCTATGTAGAGTATGATAGAGAAGGTACATGTGATTTATGATTAAATGAAGGTGTAATAGGATCATTATAAGTTCTATGTTGGTCATAGGAGGAGGATTATATAGTTTTACATTGGATATCATGTGTTCATGAAGGTTTATAATCCTCATGGGAAATGGATTTTTGTTCGACGGAGTAAGAATTATCTTATGTTCATTAGAACTTTTAAGGTATGGGCTTGGGATGGAGTCATGTCTTATCAATTAACACTACCATTACAGATGATCTGGATTCATGAAATCTTCCATGTATCATAGTTTCTATGATTCCTATATAATGACTCTCACATTATTGACATTGATGAACTAGATATTGAAGTGATTCTGCCTTTAAGGAATGGATTTTCTAGATTCAGAGTCATTATAAGAAGGTGTTATGTAGGTGTGTTGCACCTTTGGTTCATGTATTATAGATAAATAGTGGTTTATAAGAGATAACTTGGGAGTGGCAGTCATATTTGAATAGTAAATATTGTGATTCTTTTTATTTCTTTTTTTCATTATGTTTAGACATTTTGTTCTAATATAGTGTTTATATATAAATTTTTTCTTTATGTTTTGGTAATGTTGCATATTTATACACTCTTAACATCTGTTGTTTTGGTATGGATTCTATTGTAGAAGGATACTTGATAGGTATCTCGTAGGATGGTTATTCTATCCCCCTTTTCCATTTCTTTCAATATTTTTTTAATTTCATAAGGATGAGAATTATTTGAGAGGTTTGTGACGTAAGGTTTCATATTTCTAAAGTCTTTCCCTTCATGTTTTATAGTATCTCATAAGTGTCAATATGATATTTTGGATTAATTATGGCGGTCATAAAAGAGTTTTTTCCGACTTGAGGGTTATCATGCCTTTGGTGGTGGTCATAGTGCTTGTTTTTTTAAAATTTCATGGAGTTTTGAGTGTGGAGTAGGACATTTTGGACTTGGTTTTCTGAGTTTGGCTATATGGTTGGCCACTTGGTGTTAGAGTAAACCTCAGGTTTTCAAACATCTTATCTATCCATTATGAAGTGTATGTTTCCATGGGGTTTCCCCTATGAGAAATAGGGATAAGAAATGCAGATTAAGAGGACATGTTAAGGAACGTGATCTAGGAATCGAGCTCAAAGAGTTTCATGGTTAGTGTAAGGATCTTCACATTTTCATGCTTGGAATAGTTAGGGTAAATAGGCTTCAGTTTTTTCTCTATGACATGTTGGTAGGTCATGGTGGCCTTCTAGGCATTCAAAATTCCATATACCACATTGTGTTGAAAGTAATGGTTTAGGTAAATGGTTTTAAACAAGGTTTCTAAATCATGCAAAAAGCTGGGAAGTTAAAGACCTAAAATGTAGGGAAAATTAAAATTACATTGATCTAGGCCACCACAGGTGTGTTGGGAATCCATGATGTCATGTTGAGGGACATAGATAATCCCTAATAAATGGAAGGTATAAGTGTTACCGGTTTATATTTTCACTCCTTATATAAAATCCTAGCTTATACTTATACACCTCATCACCCTCTATCCACAAATCTTTTAGATTCTAACCACTTGGTCCATCCATATCAAATATTCCAGGATCAATGCACTCTCTTTCTCCTCTATTAATTATTTTCCCTCATTCTTCCATCCGAAATTTATTTATGGTGGTGTTTTAACTTAGTATTTTGAAAGGAATCTAATTAACCATTCTTTATCACCCTTTTTAAATTAGTGGGATTGAAATGAAATATATTATAATTCGTAAAAATAATCATAAATTGAAAAATTCTTCAAATGATCAACAAATTTAAAAGATAAGAAGATTTATGGGATGCCTTGTTTTATCTCCTCATTGGAATGATTCTCATTTTGTATATTTAAGATTTAATATTTTTTAAGTATGAAAATTAAAATAATAATGATGGTAGGTCCGGTCCTAGAGTACTTGAATGATTAAGAAATAAAAAATGAATAAATAAATAAATGTGGTTGATTCATGGAGTTTTCAAATTTATGATTTCGTACTTAAGAATATAAGCAAGAGAACTAATAATATCATTAGAATATATCTTAATATATATAAAATATCAATCTACGAAAATGTTAATAGGAATTAATTAGTGGATTATTAAATAATTAAAAGATGAATTAGATGCATGTATACACATTTTATACCTAAAACATAGTAGTGATAGTTATGGGTCTTGTATGATGATAGTGGAGGATGATTCTACGATTAGGTAGTATCCATTAGTATTTTTTTGTGTGATATTACTTTCTATTTATTATTTAATACTCTACCCATATGTGTCGGTATGGAAAACAACACTCAATATTTTTTTGGGGGGTCCCATATCTATGAAAGTGAGGGAATGGATGGATGACTTCTAGCTCTCCACCATTATCCCTTAATACATATATGATTAGGTGTATCATGGTATCTAATTAATTATGGTAGAGGTTTTGGTCATACCAGGGTTTTGATGTATAATTTTTTGATAATACATTTATCTATGGGTTTTAATTGATTGATGTGTAATGTTATTAATCATTTAATGTTCTTAAAACCTATTTTATTTTGTTTTATAACTACATTGTGTGAAAATAAAATAATATTTAACATTATGTTTAACCTTATACAAGGAATAGGGCCTTTGTAAGGTTATGTGAGCTCTACCCTTATGCAGGGATATTTTTGGGCTGTTATGTATAGGTAAATCTTATTTTTTATAAGTTGTGTAAGGGTAAAAGTGAAACTGGATGAGGGTAAGGTAGTTATCCATCAACTATGTAAGGGTAATACCATATTTCCATAGTCTATATAATGGTAAATTCTATTTTCTATTAACTTATTATGGTCAATCCAAATTTCTATATACATCATAAGGGTAACCAAATTTTTCTAAAGGTTGTGTAAGGGTACCGATGCACTGGATGATGGTTAACTAAGAAACCCTGTTCCATGTAAGGGTATGTCTAGCACTATGTAAATACTAGGATGACTTTTTAATGGATGGTTAAGGGTACTTGAGGGATAGATAATGGTATGATTTTGTTTATGACTTGTGAAAGGTTAGAATACATTACCCTTATATGAAACAAATGATCTTCATAAGCATAAACTGTGTTAACTTAATGAAGAACATTTTTGTGGGGAAAATCACTAAAAACTAGTTTTTTACTTCTTATTCTCCAACTCAACCCTATAAAATTTTTTTTACTCCTTTAAAAGCCAAAAATATGGGTAATTAATTCCTTTAAGTCATTTGAGGTTCATAACTCTTATTTCAGAGACTTTTAAACACTCTTCTTTCATGATCTTCTTGAGGAATGAATTAAATGGTAACATAATTTTGGGGTTTCCAAATACTATGAAATAGAATGACTAGGTATTTTCTTAAAATTCCTAAAACCATTATTTACTTGGTTCTTGGTTATTTTCATGAGCTAATAACTCAATATTTCTCTTATTCAAGTTTGGTGAAACCTTCTTCGACCAAACAAGGCTCTTCAACCAGTTTCCATGAGTGGAAAAAATTTATCCTCTCTTCTATATTCTAGTTACTTCACTTTCAAAGGATAAAACCTATGTAATAATTCTATAAAAATCATTTCATTAATAATTTTTTGAATTAATATCTTTTAATATTTTTGAAAAAATAATAATTGGGTCTTAAAATGATAATAACCCAAGATTGTGGATAAGAATAATAAGAATTATTATTTCTTGTCTCAAATTATTCTAGAGAATAATTATTATCATATATGGGATTGTAATTATTCTCTAAGAAACAATCATTAATTATCAAGAAGGATAATGTGGAATTATCTTGTTTATTCTAGATTATATAAGAGATATAATCTATTGTAACATTTTATTTTCTTATTTATTTTTTAAATATAAAAAGTAGAATATGTTTTAGGAATCCTTATTGATTAGTTGAGAAGAAGAACTTATATAAATGGTTTAAGGGAAGATTAAATGATGAAACATGTTGATATAATCTATAATATTTTGGTAGGAAGTTCCATAACATTTTTTGGGATATTTTTGAAACTTTTTTAAATAATATAATTCTTGTATTTCAATACTTGGTAGTTTTTCTTGACTAAAATTGCATTTGGGTGTGTGTTAGACCATAAGGACCTTATATCAAACTTGTTTCCATGAGTATTTTTGTATCATTTTAATTCATGTTTGATGTTAATAACATGTATTTTGTGTTTTTTTACATATGATGATATGATATGATTTATTCTATATTTTATAGAACAGGGTTAGTCAATCATTGGTTTAAAAACTTGTGACTAGCTAATCCATGAAGTGTAACAGAATATCAGATACATCATGTAAAAAAATTTAAACAAAATAAAATAATGAAAAATTATTTAAAAATTGTTGAATATAAAATAATCAAAGTAAAACCCCTTATATATCCTATAATGGTTCCAATTTTGACGCACGCATATCGTGGGGCATCGCAATAGAAAAGTTTATTTTTATTAAAGCATTATAGAGGATGGCCAAGGTTATCTCACTTAAGAATTGTCAAAGTCAATAAAACTATAATTCGAATTCACCTATCCAAATTGTTTTTGTTATTTTTATTATTTTATGAATTAAATAAATTTTTTAGTTTTATGTGTTAGAAAAAAAATTCAATTTAGAATTAAAAATGGATATAGATGCATGAAAAATGAAATTAGGGAAGAAGGTAATTTATCTTGAGAGAGTTATATAGGGATCACCTTCATTGTCCTGTATCAAATCTACTTAGTGAAAACACTCCATCATCTATTTTCAAACCCTAATCAAAACTATTTGGGAATGAAAAGATCACTTAACAATTATTTATCATACTTTAGATTACTCTCCTTAATTGAGGGAGAATGGATATAGATCAAGAGTTTAATCATTGGATAACCATAATGTGGACTAAACCCACTATAAATCATCCTCATATTAACCGAAAGAAGAAAAAACCCAACCTTGGGTTCATGTAATGGATTAATCCCCTAGGATATTCCTCAGGTCAGTTACTCATCATAGTGAGTGCAGGAGTTCATGGTGGAGTAAGAGGGAAGATATATATAGATGGTATTAGAAGAATAGGAAACACTTTAATTAAAATTTTAATATCAAATTACATGGGAATGAAAATAAAAGAAAATAAAAATAAAATGTAAATTTAAAATCTAATGTTTTGGCATCCCTACAATGTAGCACAATGGAAGATCCTCAGGAATCAAGCTCTCTTCTCCTCGACCCTGGAAATATATTTATATGATTTAGTTTGTGCATGAGGTGTCATAAATGACCCATTAATATTTCTCATGTAAAAATGCAGATTTGTGGGTTGTTTAAAAGAATATACCCAATAAATTCCCATTAGAAATTAGAATTTTTCTTCTTTTTAAGAGTTTCATGTCGTGTAAATGATTCATGATGTGTAATGTGCAAGGTCCAAACTTCTCAAGAAATGTATTCACATCATGTAATCTTTCATGTTTCACTTTTTTAAATAATTTCATGATTTGTAATGTTTTTTTCTCATATAATTCACCCAGTTTAAACTTTTTTCATTAGTTGATAGCTTGGTAATTGGTCCTTAACTTTTACATTATCATGTGTTGTCACTTAAATCATCAAGTCATTTGACTATTATCTTATTTTCATTCATCTTTATTCTCGAACCCATCATCAATATTCTGGTATCATAAAGTGTCTGCAGCCTTAAAAATTCATTATTCTTGTTCAATTTCCAAAAAAAATATGGTATTCTTCCATAAATCATAAAAACAATTAAATACCAACAATAATAATATATTAAAGTGTAAATATATTCTGTTTTATATTCAAAACTAATATGTAAAATATGATTCTATCAAGGGGATATGTGCACAACTTGTGATGATGAAGATGTTGGACCTATGCACGGGGTAGGGATACGACGTCATATCATGGATATAATTTGATGCACACAATTCCTAGAGGATTCCAATGAGTATATTACTCAATGCCTATTGGATATTTTTTATAATGATAAGTTGATGCCTAGTGGATGTCGATAACATGACTCACATGATCGATAGTGGATATCAAGTAGTATATACACATGATTCTAAGTAGCATGACTACTTGATTTTTGGATAATTCTTGATTACTCCTAATATCTTGACATTCCTATTGAAATAGATATTAAGAAAGTATGGTCAGGTCTCATGGTTTATTGGTTCACAGGTAGGTGCTCAGTTTTGGATATCTATGTTTCTTTCACATTTATTCATTGTTTATGGAATACACGTTTTTACCTGATCATATCATTTAAGGAAGAATTTGTGGTTTTTAAGGGGTTTTATTACTTACTTCATATGTGTTAAATTCAATGCACATGCAGACTTTAGGTTTAGGAACCTAATTTAGGGTAAGGAGCATGTGGATGATGGATGAGAAGAGGAGTGTTGAGCTGGTGGAAAACTAGGGAATACTCTTGAGGACTATAAAGTATATATTTATTTATCTATTTTATACATATAATATATATGGTATTTCCACCTCGAGATCTTATTTATCTTTTTATTATATTACATTAATTTTATCTTTAATTTCCCATATATTACTTTGATTATTTCTTATCTGTGTTATAACATGATACATAGGGTATAATATCTGAACTAGTTGACATACAAAATTGATTTTAATAGGAATCCTTTTAGGTATGGGGAGGTATATATGAGTTCATGTGGCACTATAGGTTAGACCCGATGGTTCAGTTCAGGGTGTTAAAATGGTATTATATCATAGTTTTATACTTTTATTTATGAGTAACGTGGGATTTGGTATAAAGGAGATGGTTGAGTGGGGCTCAGGTAGGGGAGTTTCCATGACCCTATTCAATACGTGTTTAGTAAACCTCTGGGTTACCATGGATAGGATAGTTTTAAATTTTTTAATGAGATTTTGAGTTCATTCATGTATAAGGATTAGAAACATAGGTTTAAATTCCATTTATATACCAATTCTTGTGATGAATATTAGTTATTTATTTAAATTCCTTGAAATATGTGTTATCTATTTGGGATAGTTTCTCTATTGTGTGATATTTCATGTAGTTGTGATATATATTTATTAGTATTATTTAGTCTAACTAATCATGATGTTATATATATATATATATGTGAATATAACTAATTTTATAGAATAGATAACCTTCTTTAATGTTACATGGGTTATTCCTTGGGTTCTGGGTAGACACCTTTGGAACCATTTCATGATCCCATAGATTAGTAACAATATAACAGGTTATGTATTAATGTTTTCCATTTATTTAAAACAATATTCTTCTACGTATATGACTGGTGAGACCACCTACGATGTAGGAGGGTGTCGTAGGGCATTCTACAGCACTCTCTCTAGTAGTTTAGGATGATAGAACACTTCATCCAACAGTTTTGCACCTAGTTACCATACAAGGAAGGGGATTCACTAGGACAATAGTTGACTATGATCAAGGATTTTAGCACTAACATACTTCGTATATATAGGTAAATTTATTCCCTTGGTATGATGAGTATTGGTTTCATATTTTAGAGGGTATTTGTCCTCGTATGGGCCTTAGAGGGTCGAAGGGGAAGCTATTTAAGTTTATGTTGTTGGGAACTTCTATTTTTGGTGGGATGTTATGTTCAATGAAATAATGTGAGAATGTATCGCATGGGAGACATTAAAGGACCTCTTCTTTAGGGAGTTCTTTTCAGTCATAATTAATTTACACTGAGTATAGGAGTTCATAGAGATTCATCAAGTACTGATGATTATGTATGCTTTCTTGGAACACTTCACATAGCTTCTTCACTTCGCTTCTCTCTTTGGTATAGATTAGGTGTAAATAATCATGGAAGGTCAATGTTGGGATATATCTAGTGTTGAGATTCTAGGTTAGGAGCTTAGATATAATGAATTACACTATGGTTTTTTATAAATCCCTAAATATGGATAATAGTTTGTAAAAGGATAAAGTAATTGGTTTTATTTAATCCTTCATTTCTCAGATTAGTGGAACTCCTATTACAATCATGAGTGTCAGCTCTAGTGGGATGGATATGAAGGGTATAAATGTGTAGTAGGATAGTGGTATTCTAGTAGAGTGTGAATTATATTCCTTTGTTTCCCTGGTAGGATTACCACATTTTTTCAATGGTGTTAAGATCATTCATTAGCATGGAGTTTGAAAATAACCTTTGACCCATTATCAGTATTACAGAAAAAAGTGGCATATTTAGCCACTTTTCTCTAGATCTATAAGGATAGGATTAAATGGGATGATATTTTAATGTTTAGGGAATTAGGGATCCAACAAATGTCCTCAAAAGTAGGTCTAAATGATAAAAACTAGGGTGAATCATGCTTATTAAGGATGGGGTTGAAATTTTAGACAGGCCAGGTCTATGATATGAATCAGACTCCAACTGATGGTGTTGAGGATCATATACTATATGATGTATATTCTTGATCACATAAACATTATCTGCTGCATTTTTTGATACTATTACATTCCATTCCATCATATATAAAAACACATAAATAGACATGAATTACTGGTTAAGTTGTCCTCTAAGTCACTTTCCCATGTTACACTATTGGGAATGAAAGTGGATCGTCTTCTATGATGCCCACGGTATCCTATAGTTGTTTCTAGTTATGAATATCAATGGAAATTAAAGATTTTAGATATGGTAATATCTTAGGTGAATCTCTATATAGATGTATTGACCAGATTTTCAGATCACATTTATAATTTCAGGAGAGAATTATTGTTCACTTTACTGAAGGAAGATAATTTCATGATGACAGGAGAGTGGGAACTCAGTTAAGGTATATTCTGTCCACTATTGAGTCAAATTAGGATGATCAAGGAATAGATGTTGGGGTTGACACTTTCTAAAATATCTTTGACAACCCCCTTAACCTTTTCTCTATTCATGTATCTTAATCAGGGCATCTTTCTATATGAATTCAATGGAATTACTCCTGATATAGTAGTTGTCATTGAGATATATCTTGTTCAAAGTGTACAACCCATTTAGATACCCTTCTATAGTAATTCACTGGATGAGATAATGTAGCTCATGTATATCTTGATCACTTAGAGAATAAGGCATTTATTAGGCTAATTACTTCACCAAGGGGTGAACTAGTGTTGTTCTCAAATAAATAGGATGGAAGTCTTCAACTATACGATGACTACTATAAGATGAATCATGTAACAGTGAAGAATAAATATAATTTTCCCAGAATCAATAATCTTTTTGATCATTTATGGGGATCCTGATTCTTTTCTAAGATTGATATTTAATCAATATATCACTAGTTATGGGTTAGAGAGGAATAAATTTCAAAGATTAAGTTTCAAAATAGTTATGGGTTGTATGAGTAATTGGTGATTCAATTTAGACTAAAGAACAAGTCTCTAGTGTTCATGGATCTCATAAATAATATATTCCATCCATACATATATTTAGTCACCATGGTGTTTTTTATGACATCCTCTTCTACTCGCTAACACCAGAGCTAAAATCCAATCATCTTTAGATTGTCATGTGTATGATTTAAGAAAATCAGATTTACACCCAGCTATCAAAGTGTTACTTATAGAAAAAGGATGTGAAGTTCATATAATATGTGGTTCCCAATATAGTTATATACATGGACCCATAGAGTTTGGATGCATTGATTTCCTATCCACATCTCTAGAACAAGTTACAGATCATTACATTTCAAGTATTTTTAGGTTATTACCATCTTTTTACTCAATAATTATCTCGATTATCAACACCTGAGACTTCTTGGGAAAAAGGGTGTTATGTTCCAATAGTTGGATCCATGTGAAGAGGCTCGTATTGAACTAAATATTTAGTGGACTATAACTCTATATTTGATACTTCCTAATATTGGGATTGTTTGTATTGTATAAAATTATGTATCGGGAATTGGATTTCAAAAAGTATTGATAGAGATAGAGTAGGTAGTATCTTATGGGTCACAATAGTTGAGACACCATGAGGAGAACTAAATTACTCATGATTTGGAACTGGTAGTCGTGGTTTACACTTTCCAGTGTTTGTGATTATATCTCTTCGGGGAGAGGTTTTTAGTCAACACTTACTATAAGAACATCGTCCATATCATCACATATTAGTAACTAAACATGAGGTATAGGAACTATATAGAGTAGAATCATATGTTCGACTTCAAGATGGTTTTTTCACTACGGAGAGAAAACTTCATTGTATGTTCTCTTAGAAATAAGACACAGGTTCAGAAGGATCTTAGTGAGCGGCCTTCAGAAGATCAATGTCACATGATGAGATTATAGGCTCATTAGAGTATGGATGCTTCTGAGAATCAGTGATTGATGACTTGTCCTCTATTGGTGGTCACATTTTCTATATTACACCAGGTAAATGCAGTATAGGAGGTAGACCAATGTGTTTCGGTATGGGAACAACTAGATAGAGGTGACATGATACTCGAGTGGTCATTAAGTGATGAAGATGTGATCCTTATGAATGAGAGAGTAATAGTACCTACATCCATCACGAAGGAACTGATTAGGAAATTCCATACCTCTAGATTGATGGTACATTCAATTGTGACATTATTGTACTATGACTTTTGGTTGTAATTTTTGTGTCCATGGATGAAGAGATGCAACACTGGGTTTTTTTCCTAATTTCTTTCCTATTATTGAGTAAAGGTTGAGCACTAGTGTCCTGGTTGATTACATTATCCACTTCTAGTAACCATTTTTAATTGGGAAGATGTCATTATGAAATTTTTTATGGGGTTTCCTAGGATCCTGAGGAGTCATGATACTATCAGGATGATTGTTGATTAGTTGATGAATTCTTCTAAATTTTTACTAATCTGAGAAAAAAATTAGTATATGAGATGGAAATGTTGTATTTATTTGAGATAATATGACTACATGGAGTTCAATTAATCATCATAAATAATAGAGATTTTTGTTTCAATTCATGGTTTTAGTAGGGAGTACATAATTTCATTGGGACTCATCTAAGATAGACCGCATTGTACCATCTATAGAAATATGGATAATCTAAGGGAATGATTTGAATAGTAGAGGACATGCTCAATGCTTATGTTTTAGAGATTAGTAGATCTTTGGATGTGCACCTATACATGGTGTAGTTTTATTACAAAAGTTTTTTATATGGTTCTATAAAGATAGAACTATTTGAGTCTCTCTATGGATGGTTGTTCCTCTCAACATGGTGGTTGTTAGAGGTTGGTGAGGTAGTAGTTATTGGTCCATGTCTAGTGTAAGAGACCCCAGAGAGGTTTCAGTTGATCAGAAAGCATTTGGTGGCCACTCTAAGAAAGAAGTGATCATATTAATACTAGATTAGACGAAATTTGGAATTATTTGTTGGTGATCGGTCTTAGTTATGAGCATCACTTCAGTTAGTGAATTGTCATTTATGGAAGTTGGGGAAATTAAAAATGCAGTTTGTTTCACCCTTCATGATCGCAGAACAGTTTATGGTAGTGTCATATCATCTTGAACTACCTCCTTATTATTGATTCATGCATAATGTATTCCATTTTTCTCAATTTAAATGGTAAATTAATTATCATATGCATTTTATGGAAAATTATGATGTTGAGTTTGATCCAAATGTATCTTATGAGGAGAACCTAGCATAGATTATAGAAAGGAATGAGAAGGTGTTATGGGGGAAGATGGTGTAACTTATTCAGATCCTTTGGTATCATGGATGGATCATGGAGGAGATGTTGGATCGAGAGTCTGATATTAATGCTTTGTAGCCTGAGTTGTCTAATAAATACCGTTATAGACACCTTTCAAGGGAAAACATTGTCAGAAGGGGAGAATTATAAAATTCTAAATTTGTAATTATTCTTACTAACCTTTTTAATTTATGTTTTACAAGACCATTATGTTATAATTTAATAATAATAAACCTTATTTGTACCCTTACACACGGAATATGGCCTACATAGGGGTATGTTCACTATTCCCTTACAAAATGATATTTTTTGGGAGTTTTGTAATGGTAAATCCTATATTGTATGAATTTTGTAAAGGTAAAATATTTATTAGAAAAGGGAAAGAGAGTTTTATATCCACTATGTAAGGGTAATCCCCTATTTCTATAGGTTCTTTAAGGGTAAGGGAGATTTTATATGACTTTTATAAGGATAATACTATTTATTTATGGGTTTACTAGGGGTTAAAATGTGTTATGTAATGGTTAATCAAGAAACACCGCACCAAGTGAGGGTAATTCTAGAAACTCATTATGGTATGGTAGGATTTTAAAAGGATGTGTAAGGATATTTCATGGATACATAAGGGAAATATATGGTTTATGACATATGTATGGTTAAAATGTATTACCCTTTTGAGACACATATGATCTTGGTAAGGGAAAACCAATTTTCCCTTACATAGTTCCCTTTTGAGAAAAATGAGTTTTAAAACCCCTTTGCACTTATTATTCCCCATCTAGACCCTGTAACTTGTTTTTGACAATTTTAAATGACAAAAATCATGAAAATTAATTCACATGACTCTTTTAAGGTTCAAAAATCCTATTTTAAATAATTTTAATCACTTTGACTTCAAGATCAACATGAGTAATTAATTAAACAGTAATTTAATTTTACAGTCTCCAAATACTGTGAACTAAAACACCTGGGTACTTTCTTAAAATTCTCAAACCCTTACTCCCCAAGGTTTTTGGTGATTATCATGAGTTAGGTTGTCCTGACATCCTTTATTCGTGTTTTGTGAAACATTATTTGACCAAACTGAGTTATTCATCTAGTTTCTAGGAATGGAATAATTTTACCATCTCTTCTTTGTTTTGCGAGCTGCATTTTCAAAGTTTGAAACCTATGTTATAATTCTATAAAAATATTTTCATAAATAATTTTTTTCATTAATATCTCTAAATATTTCTATAAAATTTGTAAAGAGTTCTTAAAATTATGAAAAACCATCATTGTGGAAAATAATAATTATTATTATTTTACTCCATAGATTATTCTAGATATAGAATATTATCATATATGTGATTCTAATTATTATACAATAAATAATTTAGAATTATTAACAAGGTTAATATGGAATTATCTTTTTTATTTTTTATTATCCTTGAGAGATAATTTGTTATACAATTTGGTGTTTTTTGTATCGTTAAGAAATAAAATAAAAGAATCTATTATTAGAATATTTGGAGAGAAATTTAAGCTAAGAAACATATGGATGTGATTCAAGTGATGATCACAAGATGAACCTTTAAAATAACATTGAAAATATTGATGTCGTATTTTCCTTTTCTTATTAGGGATTTTGTTTACAATATTTTCATGATATAATTTTTATTTTGAAATACTTTATATTCTTCATTTATTATTATCGCATGTGTGTGTAGCATGTGACGGCCTTAAATGATACTTGTTTATGTGGTAACATTCATAGATTTTTTTTGTTTACTGTTGACAACATCTATTGTATGTTTCTATTTTTACTCATAATGATATTTTATTCATGATTTTTTGTTCAACCCTATTATGTTTCCCTTTAGAGGTATTTTACTTGGTGTAAAAATAAGGAGGACTTTCATGATATGATTATCTCATAGAGGGGGAGTGTGAATAACTTGCAAAAATAGTGGTGATGGACCTAATAATTGGTTAGGGATATGAATATGCCTCATTGATTTCAAGTGATAAACTCAATGCCTAGTGAATATGAAAGAGGATGTTACTTGATGCCTAGTGGATGATGATTATCATGATCACTCAATACCTGGTGGATGCTGAGAACATGAATCACTTAATACCTAGGGGATGTACATTAGTAAATAAACATGATTTTAAGCACCATGATTACTAGATTCAAAGCTAATTATTGATTAATCATAATATCTTTTCATTCCTTCTAGCATGCAACTGAAGTATGTATGTCTAAGGATCATGGTGGCTTTGTTAACACAATTATGATTTTTTTTAACATCATTTTGTTTCTATTGAATTAATGGTTAGTTAATGGAATACATATGTTTACTTGAGAGCATCAGTTAAGGAATCATTCATGTTGGGTTTTATTGTTAACACCTCATACAGAAATTTTTATGGGTGGGGGGAATTTATGTTTACGGACCTGAGTAAGGTAATTGGGAATGTGGATAATGGAAAATCATATGAGTGTGGAGCTAGTGGCAGAACAGGATGGGAACCTGGGGGTTCTACAATATTTATTTATTTATGTATCTTCTACATATAATCTAGAGTTCATTTCTACCTTGGGTTCCAATTTATCTTTTTATTGTTTGTCATGTACACTATATTTTATTTTACCCATTTTAATATAATTATTTTTTATGATGTATATTTATTAATTATTTTATATATGATATGTTATTGAGGTTATAGTCTCCCCACAAATAGACTTAGACCCTCACTACCAGTCAACTACCTCTTACAAACTGGGAGGCATGTATGAAGTCATATGGCATGCTGTCTCAGACTTGGGGGGTTTGGTTCAGGGTTTTAAGTGATGTATTTCATGTAACACCCCATGAATTGAAAATATATTTAATATAGAATTCATGAAACACTAAGTCTTTACAAAACAACACTTAACCAATAAACATAATTTTTCCACTTTTGTAATTTTAATTTTTAAAAATAGACATACACGGTTGTGTTTAGTAAGATATTTAGAGTCTTATAAAACCATCTTAGATTTTTTTTTGAATAGTAACATACCCTTATGAATAGTACTGTTACTCTTTTGATTAGTAATGAATATTAATTTTGTCCTTTGATATTTTATTCATTTTAATGAAGCTAATTTAATACAATAATTCACTAGCTCCCAGCTTCTGGGGTCAGGGCCTTATATTTGGTATCAAAGGGAGTTTAGCAAAAACCTTCAAAAAAATATTTACAAAATGAATATTATGGAATGAAACCCTAAGATAGACTTGAAAATACACATACAATAACATCCTAGAATGTTGTTAAGGATTAGATTCTTTATATCTTCCTTGAAAATATATCTTTGAATGAATATTAAAAGTGGACATGGTTCTAGAACAAATTTACCTAGAAGTAACAACTCTAAAATAGTGTTTCGGGGTTGACCCAGGGTAACTATTTACATGAAAATGATCCTTAATACACACCTAGATTGACACTTCTAGAGGATATTTTCAGGATAAATCACATTTCATTTACCAACCATTATGAAGTATTTATGCCTCTAAAGTAACCAAAGTATATGGTTTTAGGATTCACAATGCATAAATTTATGCTATGTGAAATAAAAAGTTTATAGTCATAGGGAGTTCATAATTTTATGAGATCATACATAATATGGAATTGATTAGAAATGGTGCCTAGTATAATGAATGGGAAACTCACTTATGAACATGATGCGAAGAGTAAGAACGATCATATCACTAATGGTGTTAAGCCATCATTTCAGTGGAATATAGTCTCCCAAGTATCATCATCATATGAGGAAATATAATCATGTGTTAACAATGTATGTACAGACTTCTTTGAGTTATATGGATTTGAAGGGAAGAAAAATCAGAAGAGGATGGAAGAGAAACACGTAGATAAATGGAAGAAGGGAAAGAAGGGTTTTCATATATGTGATAACTATAGAAAAAATCACCCTGGTAAGTGATTGAATAGATTGGGAGTTTGTTATAACTTTGGAGAAAAAGGATACCAATTTCTTGATTTCATGGGAATGATAAAGGTTTCCAATGTAAAATACTTCAACTGTAAGGAGATGGGACACTGGGAATCAATGTACCAAGCATCCAAGGAATATGCCCCAAATGATGTTACTGGATAATAATCAAGTCATGATACTACCGAATATGAAGTGGGATGATTAATATACCTCTTCAAGAATTATTTCATTTGAATATTTTATCAGTAATGTACTGTTTATTAGAATTGTGGAATATATAAGGATTGTACTGTAGTACTACTTTATTAAGTATTTGAGGTTATATGAGGAATGGTACCAAGGATAAGTGACTCAGTAGAAAGTTAATATCTTGGGAAATTATCTGGTTGAGGGAAGTATTACCCTTAATATATTTATAATGATGACGATAATGATGAAGAAATGATTGATTTGGATAAGTACTAACTACCTCAAAACAGATTTTTGACTTGTCGACAAGTGGTTTATTATATCATTAATGGAGTTCAAAATATTATGGGATATAAGGAATATATCCAATAGTATAAGTAAGGATGAATTTATGTTTACAATAATGTTTTATTGTAATTTTTGTTTTTACAATATTTCAAAAGGACACATGATGAATATTTTCACATGCTTGGAATGTGAAAATTTAGTGATGCTTCATGTTCATTAAAGGACAATATGGTAGCATATGCATTGTGTAGGATAGATTATGGAGTTCTAAATAAAATGATGATTTCTAGGGACCTCTTGTACATGGATCTATCAAGGATGGATATGGGAATGATTCTAAGGTATTGGATCATGATCTTTTGAAAAGTTATACCATTTTTGAAATGGTTTAATTTGATCATTGTATAAGGTTTTAGTGTTTAATGTCACTACATGATGAAACATGTTCTAAGAGATGAAGAATAGATAGTTCAAGGAACAAAAAAGGATAAGAAAATGTTTATGATTTAGAAATTTATATTTAAACTCTTATAAAGTGGAATTATTCATCAACTCTAGGAAAAGAGTTTTAAATAAAAATGTTGTCCAATTTTCATTTTTTTCATGATATCAGTGAAATTTTTCATAACAGTAGTTTAAGTATTTGTGGTAATGATATTTCATCTGAGCATGTTCTCCATCAATTTCCATCAGAACCTGAAGGATGGATTATTCTTCCATGACCGTGTCGTCTAATTAGAATGCATACTTTTGTAGTAACTGATGCATTTCCCCTTCCCATTTATTAAGAGGATATTTTAACCATTTTCCTGATGTGGGTTTCCCGTAATGGAATTTTCATGTATCTACAAGTAACATTTAAAGTACAATTTCAAATTTCAAGGTAGAAATTTTTATAAGGAGGGTACCATGTAACACCCCTTGAATTTAAAAATAGATTTAATATAGAATGCATGAAACACTGAGTCTCTCCAAAATAACACATTATTATAAACTAACCAATAAACATAATTTCTCAACATCTATAATTTGAATTTCAAGAAAACTGACATAAATGTTTGCGTTCAGTAAGATATTTGTAGTCTAATAGAATCAACTATGTTTTTTTGATGAATATTTACATATAGTTATGAATAGTACTATTACTCTTCTGAATAGTTAGGAATATTTAATCGGCCAAAAAAATAAACTTCACCCATGAATGTATACTTACAATTTAGACATCTAATAAGTGATAAAACGATCAGAGTATAAGTATTGGTATTTTTGTAAATCATAAATATTTTAATTATAAATTTAGGATTAATTTATTAATTTAAAATGGAAATTTATTTTCATGAAATGTAATCATAAATTTTTATTTTATTTTATTATGGTTATAAGAGAATTTTATTAGACCTTGACTGATTTTTCAAGGATTTAAAAAATTAGTTATAGTTTTAAAGTTGTTTTTTTGGAATAAATTATGATTTTATTTAAAAATTAAATTAAAAATATTTAAAAAATTATTTTCTAAAAATGGATTTCATTTTTGAATTAAACATGTTGAAAATGTTTTTGGGTGAATTTTTTTTATTTTTCTAAAACACATGAATTTTTTCATGAATAGTAAAAACATAGTTTTGAGTTTTCAGTATGTTTACAGGCATCATAATGATATATTAATTAATATAAAATTCTAGTAGACTTTTGTAAATTAAAACTTTATATGAGGTGTCCCAATATTAAAATACCATTGGCACATACCATGGGAAATCCCATGGTCTTTCAAAAACCACTAATGAGGTGTCCTTTGGAATTTATAAAAAACTATCCCTATTTTACTATAAATACCCCCCCCCCCCCATTCATTAATTTTCTTTTATTCCTAATTCATAAATATTCGAAGATATTGTATTTTTACCTCCATATGATTCCTCCCAAGGTTCCCCAATCCCCCAAGGTCCCAACCTTCATGTTTTCTGAGTTAATCTACAAGGTATGTGAATCTACCACCCTTATCTTTTTTAAGCATTCCTTTTATGTTATTATTTTTAATTTTAGTTGGATTATATTTGTATATGTAATCAAATATACCCATTACTTCCCATATTATTTAAAAATAATGAGAGACAAATTTGTCTCTCATAAAAATATTTTATAAATTTTTAAGTGATGTCATTAAGGTGCCAAATGTTCATAAGGTATTTCTCAACATTTCTTTTATTTTGATTTCTTTTCTTTTATTTCTTTATTACTCACATCCTTCAATACAAATGTTATAATAACTAAATTAAATTACATGTACTAAAATTTTGTTTTGATAATGAAATAATTTATCATCATCTCTCATTTACCCTTCTTTTATACTAGAAATGAAAACACTATCTGAGATGTGTTAATTTATCACATTCAAGGGGATGATGGGTTTTCAACTTCTATTATCATCTTCAATTGTGGTCATGAATACATTTTTATGCTTTAATCAGACTATAATATATGTATTATAACTTATTTAATGTTTTGTAATATTTTTTTACACGTGATATTAATTTCTAAATCAAAATGAGTTTGTTGTGATAAAAAATCGCCAATTAAACCAATCAATTATCATTAACGCTTTTAATATGATTATTCTTCACTTCCAATAACCAAATGAATTTTATAATAATGTAATATTATTCATTTTAAAAAAAATAAAATACAACTTCTATTCTATAAAACCATTCTCATCCTACATTTTTATCCTTACATGTATATAAATATATCGGTCCTGAATACCAAGGCAGAAAATGCTCCAAAACAATAAAATTGAACCTCTTAAACCCTTCAGGAAGGCCATGAATGAACTTAGTAAATCTATACTAAATAAATTAAATAAATAATATGTTCTTGATATATTAATTAATTAATTTAATTTTGTTATCTATGATACTAAGATAAAGTGAACAACACCATAGGGGTTAAGGTATAGGTTTCCTCATCTCACTTCCATTTTTGTGAGATATTCCATATTCACTACTCATAATTGTGTAGGTTGTACTTATACTTACCCTTGATGTTTCGTATCATTAATATCTTTATTTTCATGTTATTAAATGTATCATTTTATTATTATTTGTTTTTGGGCATACGAATCAATTTTTTACAAAGTTTTAAGGGATTTCTAACTGAACCTCTATTTTCATTCACGTTACTCTTATTTTACACATACCACAATGAAATTACTATTCATTATTATTTACTCCAAATAAATTCTATGGGAATTTTCAATATGTGTTTACAAATAATAATCAATTTTTATTTAATGGGGAGTTAAATGTTTTAAAATAATCTTTGAAAAATTCTTTCGAAATGAAAACCTGATTCCAAGAACTTCTTGAATTCTAACCTATTTTTAAGTTCACTATATAATATGCTTTAAGCCATATTTATATTTCATATGTCACACATTTTAACATGAAAAATAATTTTTTTTCATTTCAGGTCTTATAAAATAAAATACGTGTTTGCGATTTAAATATCTTTAATGAATTTCTTAAACCGCAATAAAATGTTTTAATTCTAAAGGTTCTTTAAAAACAATTTTTACATGATTTCACTTTAGTGAGACATAATTTATGCCTCAATGGTAATTTCAATGTCCTTGAAATTTATTTTCTAGGATATACATAGTTAGAAGTATATTTATGAGAAATAAAATTTATCTTCCAAAAGAACTCTTCTTTCTGAAGTAAAATAGATTTTTCTCAACTCACTTTAACTTTAATAAGATATATGCCTTGTTCACCACTTATTCCTTGAATTTGGTAAATTTAATACCCCTTGGTGTATCATATCAAGAGTCTCGTTATTCTCATGATATTCTATGGTATTATTATTTGAATGCTTCTAGGTGTTATGGGACACTTTAGAATATTTAAGGATTATTTCCTCAAGAATTTCTCAATATTCTAATTTAAAAGTATCTATATTTAGGTAAAAATAGTTAGATGAAGATATCGTTTCATAGGGTTTTATATCTTATGATTTCATATAAAATGTTTTGTTGAAGGGTATATTATTATTTTGAATGTGGATGTTCTATCTTGATAACATTCACCAATTTACTTCGAATGGTTAGTGTTTGTGTTTAATATAAGGGGAAAGTTATATACATTTCATATGTTAGATTCAATATGAAAGTATATGTTTTTTATGATTATCCCCATTAAAATAAGGAATAACTTGAACTTAAAAATTGATGGTGTGGGCCCACTATATCCCCTCAATGCATCGGTAGGTCTCAAGAGACAAACAACAGTCTTGGCACGAGGCCATGAAAAAAATGGTTACTTATGGTATTGGCACAAGGCCTTGAAATTATTGGTATGATATCCTTAATTATGCATTATATTATTATAAAACTAGTAATTTATAATCCATGTGGTTATTCAACTAGTAGAATACCCATGATTATGATTTATTCTAGAATTATTTATTCATATTTTATTCCTTCAATAATGTGTTCAAATTTTAATTTTAAAGGAATGTGTTTTTATTTGTTCACCATGCCTAATGGTTAGGATTATGATATATTTTTCTATATTTATTACTTTTACTGAGAATTTGAGCTCACCCCTTTTCTATGCTTATTTCCTCTGCTAATGAAGAAGAAACTTTTCAATAAGCATTCAAGGATGAATTTTATTTCATTTTATATTTTATATTTTTATATTTTCTTTTTCCAATGTATTGTTGGTATATTGAATGTAATATGGTCTTCTAAGACTATTAAACTAATCAGTCTTTCGATATTTTATTCCTTGTAATCAGGTGAATGTAATAGAATAATGCATCGGCTCTGGTCTTCTGGGGTCAAGGCATTACAGTTTGTATCCAAGGAAGTTTATTATCAGCCATTGATACTAGATTTAGAAAATATATATTAGGGAACAAAACCCAAATATATACTTGATGATACACATATAAGAACAACCTAGAATTTTTGTAAGGATTATATTATTTGGATCTTCTAAGAAAATAAATCTTTGTCTAGATACTACAAGTGGACATGGTTCTGGAAAAAATGTTCCTAGGAGTAGAAACTCTAACAAAGTGTTTTGAGCTTGACCCAAGGATACCAGATACATGAAAATGGGCCTTACTACGAAACTTGTTTGACACACCTGGGGGATATTCTTTGGATAATTCTCATTTTATTTACCCACCATTATGAAGGATTTATACCCCTAAATTGAAAAAAGTATATGGTTGTGGGATTTATAATCCATAAATTTATATTATGTTCTATATATTTTTTATAGTCATAGAGAGTTCATAATTTTTTTAGATAATATAAAATATAGAATTGATTAGAAATGGAAATAAGAATAAGGAATGAGAAAATCACTGATGCATGTGATGTAAAGAGTAAGAAGGATCATATCTATAATAGTCTTAAGCAATCATTTATAAAGAATATAATATCCCATGTATCCTCATTAAATGAGAAAGTATTATCATTTGTTAACAAGGTATATAAAGACTTCTCATAGTCCTATATATTTTAAGGGAAGCAATAGAATAAGAGGATGGTAGAGAAAAACATGGATAAAGGGAAGAAGGGAAAGAATTTTTTTCCCACATGTGATAACTTTAGAAAGAATCAACTTAGTAAATGATTTAATGGAATGAGTGTTTTTTATAACTATAAAGAAAAATAAAAACAAATTCTTTATTTCAAGGGAAACAAAATGTTTTCCAATGTACAATGATTCAATTGCAAGGAGATGGGACACTATGCGAATCAATGTCTCAAGCGTCAAAGGAATATTCCCCTAATAATGTTATGGTATAATGATAAATTCATGATACTACCACAGATGAATTTGAATGACTAATATCCCTCTTCAATAATCATGTCATTTTAATATTTTATGAACAATGTATTTTTTATAAGAATCGGGGAATATATGATGATTGTATTTTCATACTATTTCATTAAGTATCTGAGGTCGTATGATGAATTATAACAAGGATAAGTGACTTAATATAAAGATAATATATTGGTAAAGTGTATAGTTGAGGGAATGAAAACCAATAATGTATTTATAATGATTAATATAATGATGAAGAAATGATTTTTTGGGATGAGAACTTACTACCTCAAAACTGATTTTTGACTTTTCGACAAGTATTCTACGCTGTCATCGATGGAGTTAACAACATTTTTTGATATAATAAATATATCCAATGGAATGTGTAAGGAATAATTCAACATTCCAATATTGTTTTATTGTAATTTGAGTTATTATCATATTTCAAGAGGATACATGATTAAGATATTCACATGTTTGGAATGTGAAAATTTAGGGATGCTTTATGTTGATTAAAGGAAAATAAGGTTGCAAATGCATTGAGTAGGATAGATCATGGGGTTGTAAACAAACTGAGAATTTCTAAGGACCCCACATACAAGGATCTAGTAAGTATGGATATGGGAATGATTCTAATGTTTTGGATAATTATCTTTTGGAAAGTTAAACCATTTGTGAAAATGGTTTACGTTGAATATTATATGAGATTTTAGAGTTTAATGTCGCTAAATGAAGAAAAATGTGTAAAAGTATTAAGTATAGATTGATCAAGGCACAAATAAAGGATAAGATTATTTTTTTGAAATTGAAACATCTATTTATACTCTTATAGAGTGAAATAATTCCTAAAATCTAGGAAAATAGTCTTAAATAAAAATATTGTTCTATCATCATTTTTTAATGATATCAATAAAAAAATTATAACTGTATTTTAAGGTTTTGTGGTAATGATCATTCATCCCAGCATGTTGTTTATAAATTTCTAGCATAACATAAAGGTTTGATTATTCTTACATGACTATATTATTAAATTAGAATGTGTAGTTTTGTAGTAACTGATCCATTTACCTTTCCCTCTTTTTAAGAGTGTATTTTAACCATATTCATGATGTGGGTTTCCCACAAGAGAATTTTCATTTACCAACCACTAACTTTAGATGATCAATTTCAAATTTCCAGGATGAAATTATTATAAGTGGGGGAGAATGTAACACCCCAATACATTACAAATAGATTTAATATAGAATGAATTAAACACTAAGTCACTGCAAAACAAAACTTTATTATAACCTAACCAATAAACAGAAGTTTTCCACTTCTGTAATTTGAATTTTGAAAAACTGAAATACATGTTTGCATTCAGTAGGATATTTAGAAACGATAGAATCAACTTAGTTTTTTTAGGAATAGTAACATACCCATATGAATAGTACTGTTACTATTATGAATAGTAATGAATAGTAACTCGGCCAAAAAAAACTTCACTCATGAATGTCTAAATACAATTTAGACATCTTAGAATTGATAAAATGATCATAGTATAGATATTTGTATTTTTGTTAGTCATAAATATGTTAATTAAAATTTTATGAATAATTTAATAATTTTAAATGGAAATTTATTTTCATAAAATGTAGTCAGAAATTCTTATTTTATTATCTTATGGATATAAGAGAATTTTATGAGACCTTGATTAATTTTTCATAGTTTTATAAAATGAGTTATAGTTTTGAACTTGTTTTCATGGAATAAATTATAATTTTATTTAAAAATTAAATTAAAAATATTTAATAAATTATTTTCATAAAATTTATCTCATTTTTCAGTTCTAAACATTAAAAAATGGTTTGGGTGAATTTTTGGGTTTTTTCTAAAATACATGAATTTTTTGTGAATAGTAAAAATACAGTTTTGAGTTTTTAGTGTGTTTAATGAAATTGTAATAATGTAATAGTTAATATATAATGATGGTATACTTGTGTAAATTAAAATATTATATTAGTATTCTTATGTGTACAACACCATGTTAAAGCCCATGGTTTTTTAAAAACCACTAATGAGGTGTCCCTCGGAATTAATAAAAAACTCCCTCTCTTTTACTTTAAATACCCACCCATTACTTCAGTTTCTTTCATTATAAATTCCTCCTCCTCGAATATAGAGTACTTTATCCTCTATATTAGTCTTTATAAGGTTTCCCCAATCCTCCATGGTCCAAACCTTCATGTTTTAGGAGTTACTCTAAATGGTAATGGAATATACCGCCCTTCTCGTTCTCAAGACTTCCTTTTATGCTATTATTTTTAATTTCAATTGGATTATGTTGGTATATGTCATTACATATCCCACTTTCTTCCCATATTATTTAATACTTATAATATACTCATTTTTATCTTGTCAAAATATTTTATGAATTTTTAAGTGATGTTGTAAGGCTGCCGAATTTTCATAAGGGATTTCTCAACTTTTATTTTATTTAGAGTTCCTTTCTTTTCTTTTTTTATTTCCCCACTACCTTTAATCCAACTATTATGTTAAATCTAGTACCTTAAATTTAGTATAATTTTGGTTTTATGATTTAATAATTCATCATCATCTCTTATTTCCCTTTATTTTATACTAAAAATGAAAACACCATCTGAGATGTGTTAATTTATCACATTCAAGGACGACGGGTTTTCAATTATTATTACCATATTCCATTCTGTTCAGGAAACAAATTTATGGTTGAAACAAACTATAAAATATGTGTTATAACTTATTTTAGTTTCTAGAATATTTTTTACACATGATATTAATTTTTAAATCAAAATGATTTTTGTTGAAATAAAAAATCTCCAATTAACCCATACAATTATCAGTAATGTTTTTTAAAATGATTTATCTTCACACAAAATAACCAAATAAATTTTATAAACATGTAATATTCTGGATGATAAAAAATAAAATAAAACTTCTATTCTGAAAAACAAATCTTATCTTACAATTTTATCCTTAAATTTATATAAGTAAACTGGTCAGGAATATTATGAAAGAAAACACACCAAAACAATAAATTGAACCTCTTAAACCCATCAAGAAGGACATGAATAAACTTTGTAAGGATATAGAAAGTCAATTAAATAAATAATATATTTTCGATATATTAATTAATGAATTTAATTTGGTTTTCCAGGACACTACAATCAAGTAAAGAACACCATCGGGCTTAAGGTAAGGGTTTCCTCATCTCACTTCCATTTTTGTGATATATTCTGTATTCAATACAACTACTTTTGTATGGTGTATGCATATATCCCATTGATGTTCAAAATAATTAATCTCTTTATTTTAATGGTATTCCATTTAACATTTTAATATTATTAATTTTATGGCACATAAATAATTTTTTTACAAAGTTGTAAGGGATTTCTACCTATACCTCCATTTTCATTCAGGTAACTCTTATTCTCTAATTACTTCAATGTAATTCTTATTTATTTTTAGATAATACTTATAAAATTTGTTTAAATTTTATATATATTTTTACCAATCATAATATTTATTTATTTTATCATTAGTTAAATTTTTTAAAAGAAACATTCAAAAAATCTTCTGAAATGAAAACTTGTTTTCAGGAACTTCTTGAATTCTTACTTATTTTGAAGTTTACTCTAAAATCTGTTTTAAGCTAGATTTATCTTTCTAAAAATAAATTTTAACATGAAAAAACTATTTTTGTTCCGTTCTCATTTTATGGAAGTTAATATCCCTTTGTGCTTTAAATCTCTTTAATGAATTCCTTAAACCGCACTAAAATTATTTATTTCTAAAGACTCTTTAAAAACACTATTTACTTGATTTCACATCATTAGGAAATATATTATTCCTAAAATGTAATCCAAATGTAATTACATTTTCATTTATGGTATATAAATTTTCAAAACCATATTTATGACAAATACAAATGATTTTCCAAAAGAACTCCTCTTTCAAAAGTAAAATAGATTTTTCTCACCTCACATTAAATTTTATGAGATATATGCCTTGTTCACTGCTTATTGCTTGAATGTGGTTCATTTACTTACCCTTGGTATATCATATCAATAGTATCCTTATTCTAATATTTTCTATTGTATAATGATTTGAATGTTTCATGGTGGTATGGGACACTTTGGAATGTTTATGGATTATTTCAGTAAGAATTTCTCAAAGGTCTCATTTAAAAGTATCTTTATTTATATCAACATCCATTGATGAATCTTGTATTTAATAGAGATTTATATATTATTTTTTCATCTATAATATTTTTTTTAAGTCTTTTTGGTTAATTTGAATGCAGATATTCAGTCTTGATACAATTCACCAATTTACTTCAAATTGTTAGTGTTTAGGTTTAATATATGGGAAATGTTATTTAAATTTCATTTGTTAGTTTCAATATGAATGAATATGTTGTTTATGATTATCCTTGTTCATAGGAGGCATTCATTGGACTTAGTAACTGATGGGTGGGTCCCACTATTTTCCCTCAATTCAATGGTAGGTCTCATGAGATAAACTACGGTCTCAGCATGAACCCTTAACAAAATGGTTGTTTTTGTGCTTGGCATAAGGCCTGGACGTTATGGTTATGATGTCCTACATTATTAATTCTCTCATTATGAAACTATTAATTAAAATTCCATGTTTGTATTGAACTAATAAAATACCCATGATTATTCTTTTTTATGGAATTATTCATTTTTCTCTTATTCCTAACATAATGTGTCCAAAGTTTAATTTTAATGGAATCTATTTTTAGTTATTCACCATGCCTAATGTTTATATATATGATATCTTTTGTTTTATTTCTTGATATTACTCATCATTTTAGGCCCCCCCCCCTTCTTATTATTATTTCCCCAGGTTATGGAGAAGAAAATTTTGAATAAGCATTCAAGAATGAAGTTTATTTCATTTTATATTTTATCTTGTTATATTTTATTCTCCCAATGTATTATGAGTATCTTTAATGTAATCTGGTCTTCCAAGACTTCTAAAATAATTGGTCCTTTTAGATTTTATTCCTTTTAATCATTCCAATTTAACAAAATAATGCACCGGATCCAGGCTTCTGAGGTCGGGGTGTTATAGTTGGTATCAAAGGAAGTTTAGAAGAAATCTAGGAAACTAGATTTAGAAAATGTAGAATAGGGAACAAAAACCTAATTTATACATGAAGATAGACATATAATAAAATCCTATAATTTTTTTATGATTAGATTATATGGATCTTCCTAAAAAATTAATCCATGTTTTGATAATACAAGTGGGCATGGTTCTAGAACAGATGTACCTAGGAGTAACAACTCAAACAAGGTGTTTTGGTCTTGAACCAAGGTAACCTGGTACATGAAAATATGTCTTGCTACACACTTGGTTTGACACTAAAGGGGGTATGATTAGGATAAATCACTTTCTATTTACACACTGTTATGAAAAATTTATTCCCCCAATGTAACCTAAGTATATGGTTCTAGGATTTAAAATGCATAAATTTATGATATATTCTATACAATGTTTAGAGTCATAGAGAGTTCATAATTTTATGAGGTAATATAAAATATTTAATTGATTAGAAATGTCTCCTAGAATAAGTATTGAGAAAATCACCAATGCACCCAATGCAAAGAGTAAGAATAATTATATATCTAATGGTCTTAGGCCATTATTTCAAAGGAAGATAGTCTCCCATGTATTCAAATCATATGAAGAAATAGTATCATGTGTTAACAAGGTATTTAAAGACTTCTCTAAGTACTATGTCTTTTAAGGGAAGCAAAAGAAGAAGAATATGGTATAGAAAAACATGGATAAAGGGAAGAAGGGAATGGAGGGTTTTCACACATGTGATAACTGTTGAAAGAATCACCCTAGTAAATGCTTGAAGAATGGGATTTTTCTATAACTCTGGAGAAAAAAGGACACCAATTTCATTATTTCAAGGGTAAGAAAATGGTTTCTAATGTACAGTGCTTAAAATGTAAGGATATGGGACACTATGAGAATCAATATCCCAAGTGTCAAAGGAATATGCCCCAAATGATGTTACTGGATAATGATCAAGTAATGATACTACCAAATATGAAGTCAAATGATTAATATTCCTCTTCACAAATCATTTCATTTGAATATTTTATCAATACTTTACTAGTTAAAATAATTATTCAATATATGAGGATTATACTGTCGTACTATTTCATTAAGTATTTGAGGTTTTTTGATGAATATTACAATGGATAAGTGACTCAGTAGAATTTTAATATCTTGGGAAAGTAAATGGTTGATGGAAGGAAAACCCTTAATATATTTACAATGATGAATATAAGGATAAATAAATGATTGACTTGGATAAGTACTTACTACCTCAAAAAAGATTTTTTGACTTGTCTACAAGTGTTTTATGCTATCATTGATGGAGTTTACAACATTTTTGGATATAAGGAATATATCCAATAGCATTTTTATGTATGATTGCATGTTTTCAATAAGGAATTATTTTAATTTGAGTTATTACCATATTCAAAGATGACACATGATAATGATATTCACATGTTTGGAATGTGAAAATTTAGGTCTACTTCTTGTTTATTTATGGAAAATAAGGTAGCAAATGCATTAAGTAGGATAGATCATGAATTAAGGACTCTATGTACATGATATTGCAATGATGAATAAGGGAATGATTCTAATGTATTGGATCATGATCTTTTGACATGATAAAACATTTTTAAAATGGTTTAAGTTGACCATTATATATGGTTTTAGAGTTTAATGTCACAACATGATGAACCGTGTGCTGAGAGATGAATTATAGATAGTTCAAGGCACAAACAAAGTATAATATTATGTTTATGAAATCCAAACTTCTATTTATACTCTTATAGATTGGGATAATTAATAAACAATAGGAAAAGAGTCTTAAATAAAAGGGTTGTCCTATTATCATTTTTTAATGATATCAATGAAATTTTTCATAATTATAGTTTATGGTTTTATGGTATTGATGATTCATCTGATCTTGTTCTCTATCAATTTCCATCAGGACATGAAGGTTTAATTATTATTATATGACCATGTTTTCTGATTAAAATTTATTTTTTTGTAGTAACTGATGAATTTCCTTGTCATCTCTTATTAAGAGGATATTTTAACCATATTCCTGGTGTTGGTTTCACTCATGGGAATTTTTAAGTATCAACCATTAACTTTTAAAGTTCAATTTCGAATTTTTAGGAAATTTTTTTTATAAGGATGGGAGAATGTAACACCCCAATAATTTACAAATAGATTTAATATAGAATACATGAAGTAGGGAGTCTTTACAAAAAAACACTTTATTATAACCTAACCAATAAACATTAGTTTTTCATTTTGAATAGTACATTTACTCTTACGAATAGTAATGACTAGTAATGAATAGTAAATCCGCCCAAAAAATAAACTTCACCCATTAATGTATAAATACTATTTAGACATATTATAAGTCACAAAATGATCATAGTATAAGTATTGGTATTTTTGAAAGTCATAAATAATTTAATTTAAATTTTATGATTCATTTAAAAATTTGAAATGGAAATTTATTTTCATAATATTTATTCATAAATTTTTATTTTATTGTCTTATGGTTATAAGATTATTCTATGAGACCTTGATTAATTTTTCAAGATGTTATAAAAGGAGATATAGTTTTAAAGTTGTTTTTTGGAATAAATTATTATTTTATTTAAAAATTAATTTATTAATTTTTATAAAATTATATTCAAAAAATGGATTTCATTTTTGAATTATACACACCGAAAAATGGTTGGGGTAAATTTTTTGGATTTTTCTAAACTGCATGAAATTTTCATGAATAGTTAAGACATAGTTTTTAGTTTTCAGTATGTTCAATGAAATAATAATGATTTCATAAACATAAACATTATTCACGGTGAATAAATAAAAATAAATTCCTTTCAAAATAATCTTGAACATAATATAGTAGGAATAAGAGCAGAATAAAAAATGTCATAATAAAACATAATCATGGGTATTCTACTAGTCAAATAACCACTTAAAGTATCAATTAATAGTTTCATATCATTAAAAAATATCTTGGTTCATTTCTAATTTTATGAAATCAAACATTCCCTTCAACGTTACAATCCCTTTAATATTTTCCTTAAACTGCACTAAAATGTTTTACTTCTAAATATTATTTAAAAGATCTTTTTACATTATTTCCCTTTAGTGGGACATAATTTATTCCCCAAATATAATTTCAATTTTAATCCCTATTTTTTTCTAGGATATAAATGTTAAAAATCAAGTTTCATGAAAAAACCAAATGATTTCCAAAAATTACTCTTCTTTCAAAAGAAAAAGTGATTTTTCTTACATCACTTTAACTTTTATTAGATATATTCCTTCTTCACCACGTATTCCTTGCATGTTTTGTATATACTTCCCTTTGGTATATAACATCAAGAGTCTAATTGTTTTCATGATATTCTGAGGTATTTTTATTTAAATGTTTCAAGGATGTATGGGACACTTTTGGATATTTATGGATTATTTACTCAATAAATTGTCAATGGTATCATATAAAATTATCTCCATTTATGTCAACATCCTTGTTGAATCTTGTTCTTCATTGGGGTGTATCTATTATGATATCATATCCAATATGTATGTTGAAGGTTTTTTGAATAGTTTGATTATAGAAGTTCTATCTTGATAAAATCCACCACATTACTCTAAATGGTTAGTGTTTAAGTTTAATTATTGGGAAAAGTTATTTATATTTAATATGTTAGATTCAATATGAATTTATATTTTAATTATGTTCACCCCATTCATATGAGGAATGAATTTGACTTATTAAGTGATAGGTGAGGCTTCTGATATCCCCTTGATTCATTGGTATGTCACATCAGACAATCTATGGTCTTGGAAAGAGGACTTGATAAAATGGTTTTTATGGTCTTGGCATGAGGCCTTGTTGGTATGGTTATGATTTCTGGAATTATGCATTACCTCATTATGATACGAGTAATTGAATGTTCTTTTGAAATTATACTATTATAATATCCATTATTATGCTTTATTAAGGAATTTTTTATTCAGATCTTATTCATTCCATAATTTTTTCATGTTTATTTTTTAAGGAATTTGTTTTTAGTAATTCATCATGCCTAATATTTATAATATCTTATATTTTATTTCGTACCCTTACATAGAAATTGAGCTCAGACTTTTCTTATGTTAGATTTTCTCAGGACATGAGGAGGTATATTATGAATGACATGTATGGATAACCTATGGTTTATTGATGTTGTTAAAGGATTTTCTTTATTGTTTATAATTTTAATTTGTAATGGTGAACTTAAATATATATCTGGTCTTCCAAAACTATAAAACTCTTCATTCTTTCAGGATTTCATTCATTTTAATCATGAAAATGTAATGAAATAATGAACCGACTCCTAGAAACTGGGGTCACGGTGGTATAGTTTGTATCAAAGGAAGTTTAGTATAAAACATGGAAACTATATTTAAAAAACATAGGTTATGGAACAAAACCCTATAATAGACATTGAGGATAAAAAGACAAGATTTCCCTGTAATTTTAGTAATGAATAGATTATCTTGAAATTTCTCAAAAATATATCCCTATCTGGATAATACAAGTGGATGTGGTTCTGGAACATATGTAGCTAGGAGCAACAACTCTGACAAGGTGTTTTGAGATTGACCTGGGGTAACCTGGTACAAGACAGTGGGCCTTAAAATGCACTTGGTTTGACACTCTTGGGGGATATGCTTTCATTATGGGAAATTATGAAGGATTTATGCACCTAAAGTAACTCGAGTATCTAGTTCAAGGATTTTTGATTCCTAAATTTATGTCATGTGTGATATCATATTTAGAGTTATATAGAGTTCATAATTTTATGAGATAATATAGTATATGGAATTGATTAGAAATGGAACCTATAAGAAGGAATGAAAACTTCCCCAATGCATGTGATGCAAGGAGTAAGAAGGGTCAAACATCTTATGGTGTTAACCCATTATCTCGAAATAAGATAGTCTCCCAAGTATCCTTATTATATGAGGAAATATTATCATGTGTTTAAAATATATTTAATGATTTCTCTAAGTCATATGGATTTTAATGGAATTAAAATAAGAAGAGGGTGGTAGAGAAAAACATGAATAAAGGGAAGTAGAGAAAGAAGGGTTTTCCCACATGTGATAACTATGGAAAGAATCACCCCGGTAATGCTTGAAGGGAATGGGATTTTGTTATAAGTGAGGAGAAAATGGACACCAAGTTCATCATTAAAAGGGTAAGAAAAAGGTTTCCAAGGTAAAATACTTCAATTGTGGGGAGTTAGGAAACTATGTGAATCAATATCCTAGGATTCAAATGAATATATCCCGAATGATGTTACTATATAATGATAAAGTTATGATGTTGCTGCATATGAAGTAGAATGATTAATATTCATATTCAAGAATTATGTCATTTGAATATTTTTTCAGCAATGTACTGGTTAAATGAATTATTGAATATATTAAGATTATATTGCAATACTTTTTCATTAATGATTTGAAACTATAAGTTGAATGGTTCCAAGAAAAATATTTTGTGGAAATTTAATATTTTTAAAAAATATAAGATTGAAGGAAAGAAAACCCTAAATATATTCTTCATGTTGAGATAATGATGATTAAAAGATTAATTTAGATATGTACTGACTACATTGGAACTGATTATTTACATGTCGACACGTGTTCTATGCTATTATCGAAGGAGTTTACAGCACGTTTGGATTTAAGGAAAAAAAATCCAATAACATATATTTTACTTAAGAAATACGGAAGAATACATGCCTCCAATAATGTTTTATGGTAATAGATGTTGTTACCATATTTCAAGAGGATACATGATGAATTTATTCACATATTTGGAATGTAAAAACATAGAGCTACTTCATGCTCATTAAGGGATAATGAAAATTTCATATTGTAAATTCAGAGACCTTCTTTCTAAAGTTTTGGATCATTATTGAATGTTTAACCATTTATGAATGGTTTAGGTTGATCATTATAAGTTCTTTTAGAGGTTGATATATTACTCCACCACATGGCGCAACCTATGCTAAGTGATGAAGTATGAACAGTTCAAGGTAAAATCAAAGAATAAGTTTTTGTATATTTATACTCTTATATAGTGGAATAATTCCTCAACTTTAGGAAAAGGGTGAAACAATTGGTGTCATATTATCAAAAATTATAATGATATCAAGGATATATTTTATAATTGGAGTTTATGGTTTTGTTGTAATCAAGTTTCATCTAAACATGTTATCTATCACGTTCCATCATAACATAATTGTTATATTATTCTTCTATGTCTATGTTTTCACTTAGCATTATTTTTATCATATTAGAATGCATAGATTTGAGGTAACCTATGCATTTTACTTTCCCCCTTATTAATAGAATATTTTTTCTAACCATGGTTACGATGTGGGTTTCCCACAAGAGAATTTTCAAGTATTAACCTTTAACTTTCAAAGTGACATTTTGAATTGTGATGATGCAATTATGTTGAGGGGGGAATAATGTAACACCAATGTAATTTGTTTTATAATTTTAAATACATTATGTTATATAAAAATAATAATGTATAATTAAGTGTTTTAACTAATAATACTTATATTACAAATTTATAGATTTCAAATAAATTTTTTAAAAAATACTATGTTATAGTATTATTTTGTCTATAAAAATATTTTAATATGGATATGTGTATTTCATTATTAACTAATTAATTTTTATCTATAGATTATAATATATATATTGACTATTATAATTATTTATATAAATATTAAATTATGTTATGAATATATTCACTATTATTAAGAAACCCCCAAGATTTTATGGAATGTTCTTATTAAATAATTTCATTTCATTAGATAGCACATATTAACACTACATTAAGTCACTATGAAACAATACTTTTTTATAACCTAGAAAATTAACATAAGTTTTCCTCTTATGTGTTTCAAATTTCAAAAAACATACATACACGGTTTCATTTAGTAATTTATTTAGAGTCTAATAAGCTCAACTTAATTTTGGTGAATAGTATATTACCGTTATGAATGGTAACTTAACCTTATGAAAATTAATATGATTGATGGAGTAGTAACCTAGCTTAGGAAATTATAAATATATTTTTTGATAAATCATTTCGGTTTTGAGTTTTTTTATTCTTAAAAATACGACAAATTTGATAAATTTATTTTTCAACTAAAAATTGTAAATTTTAGAGAGATTTAAATTATTATATCAAACTAAGGTTTAATTAATTTTTATAATAATTAAATATAATTATCAAAACACTCTTCTATAATTACAAAGGATAAAATAATTTTATTTTTTAAAATTGTTGAAAAGTTCACTATGCATTTTTCTATGCATTTTAAGTCCGCTATTATTTTTAATAAATAAGTATTTCATAGATAAAATTTAAAAAAAATTAAAATTTATATAATTATTATGATAAAATAAATTTAATTTTTAATTCATAATGTTGATGTTGGGTTACACCGAATTTATGATAATTTTATAAAATACTTTAGTTTTTCATGAATAGTAAAAAAGCAATTTTGAGTTTTCGGTTTGATTAATGACAACATATTGATGTATTAATTGACATAAAATACTAGTAGACTTTTTTAAATTATTATATGATATTATTTATCCCAATTGGAAAAAACCATTCGCAAATACCATGGGAAAGCCCATGTGTTTTCAAATACCACTAAAGATGTGTCCTAAGAAATTAATCAAAAACTCCCTCTCTTTTACTATAAATACCCACCCAGTACTTAATTTTCATTCATTCAAAATTAATATTACTTTAATATATGTTAGTTTTACCTTCCTAGGAGTCCTCCTAAGGTTTCCTCAAGCCCCCAATGTCCCAACCTCTACGTTTTAGGAGTTTCTCTACAGGGTAAGGGAATCTACCACCCTCCTCTTTTTCAAGAATTATTTTTATGCTATTCCTTTTTAATTTACATTGCATTATTCTGGGATATGTCATTAAATAAACCCCTTACTATGAATATTATGAAAAAAAATTAGATACTAATTTTTCTCTCATCAACAGATTTTATGATGTTTTATGTGACGTTGTTATGCTGTCGAATTTTTATAAGGGATTTCCAAACATCTCTTTTTTATTTCTAGTTCCTTTATTTTCTTTTTCTTTCCCCACCTCCTTTCATAAAAATGTTATTATAACTTCAGTAACTTGAAAATACTATAATTTTTTTATTATAAGTCAATAATTAATCTTCATCTCTCATTTTCCCTTCTTTTATACTAAAAATGAAAACACCATCTCAAATGTGTTAATTTATTACATTCAAAGATGATGGGTTTTCAATATCTCATACCATTTAAATTATAATAAAGAGGCCATTTTAATGTATTAAAAATACTCTAATATATGTTTTGTAACTTATTTAAGTTTCTAAAATCTTTTTGTACACATGATATTAATTTACAAATCAAAATGAGTTCATTGTGATAAAAAAACCGCCAATTGACCCAAACAATTATCATTAATTTTTTACATAATGATTCTTCTTCACTACCAATAAAAAAATTAATTTTCTAACCATGTAATCATATTTATGTTAAAAAATAAAATACAACTTTTATTTTATACAACCAGTCTCATCTTACATGTTTATCCTTATATGTATATAAGTGAACCGGTCATGAATACCAAGGAAACACTCCCAAAAAATAAAATTGAACCTCTTAAACCCATCAAGAAGGCCATGAATGAACAAAATAAGGATATAAAAATATATTAAATTAATAAGAGTTTATTCACATATAAATTAATGAATTTAATTTGGTTATCCAACACACTAAGATCATGTGAAGAACACCATCAGACTTAAGGAAAGGGTTCCCTCATCTCACTTCTTTTTTTGTGAGATATTCTTTATTCCCCGCAATTTCTTATATATGGTGTATGCATACTACCAATTTATGTACCATATCATGAATCACTTTATTTTCACGGTATTAAATGTATCATTTTATGATTATTAATTTTGGTTAATATGATTCGATTGATTACAAAGTGGTAAGGGTTTTGCTACCCGAACCTATATTTTCATTTAGGTTACTCTTATTCTCTACTTAAATATAATAAATTATTATTTATTCTTACTTACTCCACATAAATTCTGGGTTAATGTTATATACATGTAGACCAACTACTATAATACTTTATTTTCTATAGAGTTACATGTTTTAAAAGAATCTTTAAAAAATTCTCCCGATAAACAAGCTCGGATCAAGGAAACTCCGAGAATTCAAACTTATTTTAATGTGAACTATATAATATATTTTAATCCATCATTATTTTTTTAAAATAAAATATTTTATCATTAAAGACTATATTTTTTTAATTCCTGGTATTATGAAAGAAGAAATTCCCTTCCACATTAAAATCCCTTTAATATTTTTCTGTAAACTGCACTAAAATGTTTTACTTATAAAGCTTCTTTAAAAGTTATTTTTTACATGATTTCACTTCAGTGTGACATCAATTATTCATAAAATAAAATTTCAACATTCTTATATCTTATTTTTAGGGATATATATGTTTAAAAATCGGATTTCAAGGAAAATAAAAATGATTTTCCAAAATAACTCTTCTTTTAAAAGTAAAAGTATTTTTCTCATCTCAATTTTAACTTTTCTGAGATATATTCCATGTTCACGACTTATTCATTTCATGTTGTGTATGTACTACCATTTTTAATATCACATTATGAGTCTTCTTATTCAAATTTTATTCTAATTTATTATTAGTAGAATGTTTCAGGGTGGTATGGGACACTTTGGAATGTTTAAGGATTATTTCCTCAAGAAATTTCCAATTGTATCCTTTAAAAGTATCTTCATTTATGTAAAAATACATATTTAATATTATACTTAATTCAATTTTATCTCTTATGATATCATCTAAAATATTTCTATTTAAGTTATTTTGATTATTTTTATTATGGATGTGCTATCTTGATACCATTCACCACATTACTTAGAAAGGTTAGTGTTTATGTTTAATGATTGGGGAATGTTATTTACATTAAATATGTTATCTTAAATATGAATGTATATATTGATTATGTTCACCTCACATATATTAGTACTGAATTAAACATATTATGTGAAAATTAAATGTTTGAAACCATGGGAAAATATCATGATCAGGACCATCATTTTGCAAATACCACTAATGAGGTGTCCTTGAAAATTAATAAAAAACTCCCTCTCTTTTACTATAAATACCCACCCATTCCTTCATTAACCTTAATTAAAAATTAATCATCCTACATTATATGGTATTTTTACCTTCTTAATAGTCCACCCAAGGTTTCCTCAATCCCCCAATGTTCTAACCTTCGTGTTTTAGGAGTTACTCTACAAGGTAAGGGAATCTACCACCCTTCTCTTCTTCAAACATTCTTTTTATGTTATTACTTTTTATTTTCCATTGTCTTATGTTGGGATATTTAATTACATGTACCATTTATAATCAATATTGTGTAAAAATTATGAGATAAACCTTTTTCTCTCATCAACATATTTTATGATGTTTTAAGTGATGTTGTTTGGCTATCGAATTTTCATAAGGGATTTCTCAACTTCTTTTTTTATTTCGAGTTATTTTATTCTCTTTTTCATTCCCCTCCACATTTCATTCAAATTTTATGTTAAATTTAGTACCTTAAACGTACTATAATTTTGTTATGATAGTTGAATAATTCATCATCATCTCTCCTTTACCTTTATTTTATACTATAAATGAAAACACCATCTAAGATGTTATAATTTATCACATTCAAGGACGATGGGTTTTCAATTTCTATTACCATTTTAATTTTGTTCATGAAAACAATTTTATTGTTTAACCAGACTATAATATATTTATTATAACTTATTAATGGTTCTAGAATATTTTTGTACACATGATATTAATTTATAAATAAAAATGAGTTTTTTGTGACAAAAAACCACCAATTAACCCAAACAATTATCGCTAATTTTTTATATAATGATTCATCTTCACTTCTAATCACCAAATGAATATTATAACCATGTAATAGTCTCTATGTTAAAAAATAAAATAAATATTATATTCTATAAAACCATTCACATATTACATGTTTATCCTTAAATGTATATAAGTAAACCGGTCATGAATACCAAGGAAGAAGACACGACCAAAAAAATTGAACCTCTTAAACCCATCATGATGGACATGAATGAACTTAATAATGATATAATAATTCAATTAAAAAATAATAGTTTGTGAAAATATTAATTAATGAATTTAATTTGGTTATCTAGGACAAAAATATCATGTGATTAACAATATCGGTCTTAAGGTAAGGGTTTCCTCATCTCACTTCCATTTTTATGAGATATTCCTTATTCACCAATATTTATTATGTATGATGTATGTATCCTGACCATTTATTTAAAATATCATTAATAAAAACCATAATAATACTTTCATTTATAGGTATTTACATGTTTTAAAAGGATATTTCAAAATTTCTTCCCGATAAACAAGCCTAAATCAAGGGAGCTTATCAAAATCTTACCTATTTTTAAGTACAATATATTAAATATTTTAATCCATAATTATTTTTTTAAAATCAAAAATTTTATAATTAAAAACTCTCTTGGTTCATTTCTGGTTTTATGAGTGAAAACATTCCCTTCCACGTTAAAATCCCTTTAATATTTTCCTCAAAATTCACTAAAATTTTTTACTTCTAAAGGATCTTTAAAATATCTTTATACATGATTTCACTTTAGTGGGAAATAATTTATGCCTCAAATATAATATCAATGTTTTTACTCTTATTTTCTGGTATATACATGTTTAAAAAGCTTATTTCCTGAAAAATACAAATGATTTTCCAAAAAAACTCTTCTTTCCAAAGTAAAAAATGATTTTTCTAATCTCACTTTAACTATTTTGAGATATATGTCTTGTTCAACAAATATTTCTTTCATGTGGTGTATGTAATGACCTTTGGTATGTCAAATAAAGAGTATACTTATTCTATTTATATTCTAAGGGATTATGATTTGAATTTTTCTATGTGGTATGGTACACATTTGAATATTTAAGGATTTTTTCCTCACAAAATTTTCAACGTTATCATTTAAAAGTATCATCATTTATGTCAACATACTTATTTAATATTTTAATTAATTGATTTGTATCTCTTATGATATCATCATAAATATGTATATTTACGTTTTTTGGATTATTTTTATTATAGATGTGCTATCTTGATACCATCCACCACATTACTTCGAATGGTTAGTGTTTATGTTTAATAATTAGAGAAAGTTATTTACATTTAATATGTTAGCTTCAATATGAATGTATATATTGATTATGTTCACCCCATTCATATGAATAATGAATTGGACTTATTAAGTGATGTTTGGGGCCTACGATAGCCCATCGATTCATCGGTATGTCTCATGATACAAACTACGGTCTTGTCATAAGGCCTTGAAAAAATGGTTACTTATGGTCTTGGCATGAGGTCTTGAAGGTATGGTGATGATGTATGGAATTTTTCATTACCTCAGTAGTAAAATAGTAATTTAAAGTTATTTAGGTTATTCTACTAGTATAATACCCATGATTATGATTTATTATGTCTTTATTTATTCAGATCTTATTCTTGCCATAATGTGTTAAAGTTTATTTTTAAACTAATATGTTTTTAGTTATTCAACATGCCTAATATTTATGATACCTTACATTTTATTTCATACCCTCACTGATAATTTGAGCTCACCCCTTTCTTATGATTCACTTTCCAAGTACATGAGGAGGTATATTATGAATGACATGTAGGGATAACCTAGGCCTTGTGGATGTTGTCAAAGTTTTTTTTATATTTTTTTTCCTTTCAAGTTGTAATATTGAACATAAATTATATATGTTTTTAAAAAACTACTAAACTATTAATTCCTTTAAGATTTGATTCCTTGTAATCATGCTAATGTAATGAAATAATCCACCGGATTCAGGCAATAGGGGTTAGGGCGTTATAGTTGGTATCAAAGGTAATGCCTCAACCCCAGTTACCTGAATCTTGTGTATTATTTCACTACATTTGAATGATTACAAGGAATAAAATACCAATGTAATTAATAGTTTAGTAGTTTCAAAAAACCATATACATACTTAATTTCAACATTACAACTTGAAAGAAAAAACAATATAGAAAATCTTTTGGAAACTTCCACAACTCCCAGGTTATCTAGGCATGTGATTAAAAATATACCTCATAATGTCTTGGGAAAATGAAACATAAGAAATGGGTGAGATCAAATGATCGGTAATTGTAAGCAATACATCATAATATATCATAAATATTATGCATAAACCGAACCATATACCATTAAAAATAAATTTTAACACATTATGGATGGAATAAGATCTGAATAAATAATTCCACAATAAAACATAATAATGGGTATTCTACTTGTTAAATAACCACATGAACTTTCAATTATTAGTTTCATGATGAGGGAATTCATAATTATTGAAATCATAACCAAACCATCAAGGCCTCACGCCAATACCTTAAATAATCATTTTGTTGAGGCCTCGTGCCAAGACCGTAGTTTGTCTAATGACACCTACTAATGCATCAAGGGGCTATCGCCGGACCCATCCATTACATACTAATTACAATGCATTCATAATATGAATGGGGTGAAAATAATCAATATATACATTCATATTTAAGCTATCATGTTGAATGTAAATGACATTCCCCAATCATTCAACATAAAGACTAACCATTCTGAGAAATGTGGTAAATGGTATCAAGATAGCACATCTATAATCAAACTAATCAGAAACCCTTAAATATAAATATTATAGATGATATAATAAATTATCCACATAAATGAAGTATATGATTAAATATGTATGTTGACATAAATGAAGATACTTTTAAATGATACCATTTAAAATTTCATGAGGAAATAATCCATAAACATTCCAAAGTGTCTCATACCACCTTGAAAAATTCAAATCATAAAACCATAGAACATCATGAGAATAAGTATAATCTTTATTTTATATACCATATTGAATTAATAACACAACATACAATGAATAATTGGTGAACATGTCATATATCTCAGAAAAGTTAAAGTGAGAGGAGAAAAATCCTTTTTTACTTTGGGAAGAAGAGTTCTCTTGGAAAATAATTTGTATTTGTTGTGAAATTGGATTTTTAAAAATTTATATCCCATAAAATAATAAAATAATAAATAATAACATTGAGATTATAATTTTCCAAAAATTATGACCCACTAATGTGAAATCATGTAAAATATCTTTTAAACAATCTTTAGAAGTGAAACATTTAATGTAGTTTAAGGAAAATATTAAAGGGATTTTAACATGGTAGAGAATGTTTGTTATTATAAAACCAAAAATGAACCAAGATATTTTTTTATGATAAATTTTTTTATTATGAAAAAAAATTATGCATTAAAATATATTATATAGTTCACATTAAAATAGGTAACAATTCTAGATGTTCCCTTGATTCGGGCTTGTTTATCGAGATGAATTTTTGAAATATTGTTTTAAAACATGTAAATACCCATAAAATAAATTAGGATTATGGTTATTACACATATATATAACATTAAAATATAATTTATTTTTAGTACATATAAATAAATAATTATTTAATTGAGTTAAGTAGAGAATAAGAGTAACCGGAATGAAAATGGAGGTTCGGTTTGAAAACCCTTACCGCTTTGTAATTAGTTGAATAATTTTCCCCTAAATTAAAAATCATCAAATGAAATATGTAATAACATTAAAATAAATTTATTCATGATATTATATATAAATTGGTAGTATACATACACCATGCATAATAAATAGTGTTGAATAAAGAATATCTCACACAAATGGAAGTGAGATGAGGAAACCCTTACCTTAAGTCTAATGGTGTGCTTCACATGATCTTAGTGTCCTAGAAAACCAAATTAAATTAAATAATTAAAATTTCTATAACCTCTTGTTTATGTAATTGATTTATTATATCATTATTAAGTTCATGAATGTCTTTCTTGATGGGTTTAAGAGGTTCAATTTTACCGTTTGGGAGCATTTTTTTCCTTAGTATTCATGACCTGTTCACTTCTGGTGTGCTCGGTGCCAGCACCGGTATGCTCAGTGATGGTTTGTCACTCCTAGATTCATATCTTCTTGGCCTAGGCATTCATCGCCTCTGAGTGGTCCGGCTTCGGGTGGTGGCATTGATCCTTCCAGCTCCTGGTTCTCTCTACGGTTCTGGGAGTTTGATGTTGACTTTGGTGTGCTCGGTGTTAGCCTCGTCATGCCTGTGGCTTCGTGATCTTTTCATAGAGATGTTCTGTTCGTCTTCATCTCCTCTGTGCTAGCCTCCGAACTCTCCGTATTCCTTTGCGGTTGTGTTGTGATCAGCATGGAATACGGTGGGCTCAACGTTGGCCTTGGCGTGCTTTCCGACTCCGCGATCTCAGCACGGCCTCGTTCCAACTCGACGTCAGTTCTGGTATGTTCTGGGGTGCTCAGGGTCGGCTCAAGTGTTTTGGAGGGGGGATTTCCTTCATTTTTGAGATCCTATAAGTTTTTATATAGGTGTTTAATTGGTTAAGGTGATTTCTTGTTTGATTGGAAGTGAAATTGGTGGTATTGTGGTGGTGTTATTGAAGTGGTTGGCTATGAATCTGCCTGTTACTTGCTGTTTTATTATTGTTGGAGGTGTAATGGATGTCGGTTGGGGAATCTAGATATTCTACATGGTTTTTCTTTAGATGAGGATAGAGTCGTTCATCTCCATCATTTATGGATTTTCCTATTTGGATGATTGAGCGGGTATGGCGTAGCCATCGGTACCGGGCTCGTGCATACTTGCACGGGACAGCTTGCTAATCAGACATACTTTGGTGGGGGCATGCCTTAATGTTATTGATTTTGGGTAGAGGAACCTTCTTTTAGTCTTGTCCTAGGTTTCAACCCTTTATTTTTCGAATCTTGTTTATGTCCTTATGTTTTTGAAGTCTTGGTTTACCCGTTTTCCCTTAAAAGGGGCTTATCCAAAATCAATAAAAATATCAGCCTTCGGGCCATTCAGTCAGATAAATTAACACATCTCAAATAGTATTTTAATTTCTGTTATAAAAGAAGGTTAAAGGAGATATGATGATGAATTATTACATTATCATAACAAAATTCTAGTAACTTTAAGTTATTTTAGTTAGCATAAAATTTTAACGAAAGGAGGTTGGGAAATAAAAAAAGGAACTCTAAATAAAAAGAGAAATTGAGAAATCCCTTACGAAAAGTCGGATTCCTAATGGCATCACATAAAACTTCATAAAATATATTTCAGATAGAAAAAGGGTTTTCTCATAATTTTAACATAATATGGACATTAAGGGGGACATTTAATGACATATACCAATATAATACAATGGAAATTAAAAAGTAATAAAATAAAAAATAATGTTTGAAAAGGTGAAGGGTGGTGGATTCCTTTACCTTTAGAGTAACTCCTAAAACATGAATTTTGAGAAATTGGGGGATTTAATACACCTTTTGAGTGCTTCTAGGAAGGTATAACAACCATTAATTCTTGGATGATGAATTTGTAATGAAATTAAATGAAGGTATAGGTGGGTATTTATAGTAAAAGAGTAACCGTTTTTATTAATTTCCAAGGACAGCTCATTAGTGGAATTTTAAAAAACACGGGAATGTATTATATATTATATATTAAGTTAAAAACATAAATTAATTACAATATTCAACTATAATTTTTAAAGAGATAAGATTCTTTTAAATGATACGATAGAAAATTTCATGAGGAAATAATCCTTAAACATTCCAAAGTGTCTCACACCACATTGAAACATTCAAATCATAATACCATTGAATATCATGAGAATAAGGAGTATCTTGATATGATATAACAATAGTAATTACATACACCACATGAAATTAATAGGTGTTGAATAAGGCATATATATTATAAAACTTAAAGTATGATGAGAAAAATCCTTTTTTACTTTAGTAAGAATAGTTATTTTGTAAAATCATTCATATTTGTCATGAAATCCGATTTGTAAACATGTATATCCCAGAAAAGAATAAGGGATAACATTGAAAGTATATTTGAGTCATAAATGTTTTACCACTGAAGTAAAATCTAGTGAAAAGATTTTTTAAAGTAACTTTATAAATAAAACATTTTAGTGTGATTTTAGGAAAATATTAAAGAGATTTTAAAATATAAATGTTTGTTTGCTTTCATCAAACCATAAATGAATCCTGTTTTTTTCATGATAAAATGTGTTATTTTACTAAAATAATAATTTCTTAAAATAGATTACATATTTCGCTTGAAAATAAGTAATAATTCAATAAGTTTTATTGAAATGAGGTTGTTTACTGGGAAGAATTTTTTAAAAGATCCTTTTAAAACATATAAATCCCCAAAAAATAATCAAGGATTTTTATTGGTGAACATATATAGATTATTAAAACAGAATTTATGAGTATTATATAATAATAAATAATAATTTTTTTGAGGTAAGTAGAGAATAATTTTAACCTAATAGAAAATGAATGTTTGGGTAGAAATCTCTTACCACCTGAGAAACACTTGAATAAAAAGCATTAATGAATAAAATTAAACTAAACATTAAATAACATGATACTATATTGATTCCTGATATAACATGTCAAAATGGTTTTATATACACCTTATAGAATAATAAAGGTTCATAACATCAAGATATGCCTCAATGAGGGGATCTTGAGACGAAGTCCCTTACAAAGATCATATCATTAGATTGAGGATAAATCAATGACATAATTATGTGTGACAAATAATAATACACCCAATATAAGTGTATAGGAATTTTAAAATAATAATAGTTCATTTCCACATATTCTTTGAAAAAAATCCAATGACATGGTTTTTTAACTCAATGAATGGGGATTGAGTTAAGATTTCCCTTACCAGGATTCTGACTCGTCACGTATAATCGTTATGTTCCTGAATAATAAAATTCGGTCAATTTATAATTTCTTGAGAAAAATTTCAATGTTTAATATTCATTTCATACCACTTATTACCATGTTATAGAAATTACATAATTATTTATGTTCATATCGGTCGTTTTGTCGATATTTGTAGCTATTATACAATAATAATAAAATATACAAGGCCACACAAATTCATTTAATGGGAGTATTCTTTTGATATCATTTGAGTTAAAAAATATGGTGCATTAAATCTTATAGGAACCCAAAATATATATCCCATAATAAAACCTATTCGATGGAAAATAAAAAATTTCTCTCAGTATTCAATTTTTGGATACTGATTATAATCGGAGTAAATTAATTCCCCTAAATAAATACATATGTGTTTGAGAAAATCAAGGGGAAGAAAAGTAATATAAAAGAATTATTTTATATGAGGGAACTATTAGATAAAAGATAGTTCTTACTGATTAATAACTAGATAAATCTCAAATATGGATAACGATGATCCAATAAAAAATATAGAGATGAAGGTGGGAGAATATAAACTTGTGTTGTAGTTATACATCTGCTGGGTATCAAATACCAATAGGAATATTAATATCTATCAATGTTTTCTTATTATTCTTCTATATTTTAAGGAATAAGAGATAAATAGATACCAACCTACGATGCATACTTTTATATTTGGTATCAATCATTTTAGAGATTGATTGTGAAATCTGGGTGAATGGTTCTAGTAAATATATGTGATGTTGTGATTAAAAGGGGACCAAGTTTCATGAAATATTGCTAAATAATTGTTGGAATTAAAATACCCTTCATTCTAAAGAATGATATCTTTCTTTGATGTTGTTACTTCCATGTACTGTTAGGGGTCAACTTTAAGAAGGAGTTGGAAATGGAACAATTTCATATACATAGTAAGAAGATGAAGAACCTATGTGACTCATGGTATATGAGGAAAATATTATAATAATCAATGATTATAGTGAGAATAATTTGGAATATTTCTAGTGTGATATTGGAAATTGAATCTCTATGATAAGTATGTAGTTTTATGCATGGCGAGATATCGAACAGGTGTGGGAAGAAAAATATATTATATTCAAGTATTGAATATAGTTGGGAACCCATGATTCAGGTGATTAAAAATCATGGAATGGAGTGGTCCCTTGAAATAAACCTTTTAAATTCTTAGGTTATTGTACCTTATTTATTGAATTATCAGAGTAAGGATGTGCAACACAAAGAATACTATATTGAGACTGGGAGAAATATTAGAGGTTTAATTGAAATAGAATAATTCGTAAAAATTTTAAGTGACCACTGATTTACCCCTCCCCTCTCAGTGATCGAAATATAATCATTAAATTTCAAATTGTATTTGATAAAAAATTAGTTCCCTTTGAAAAGTTCTTAGATGAATTATTGTTTTGAGTTGTTTGAAAAAGAATCTTAGATCAACAATTATATATCTATTCCTACTAGATCATAAATTGGGGTTTCATCTAAGACATGGAAATATAGGAAAAATAAATAAGAAATAAATAATAATAAGGGTTAAAGTGTGATAGAGGAATCACCACTCAATGAGTCTAATTAGAGTGGTAGTTATCATATCTAATCAATGGATTATTATTCCTCAAGTAATGAAAGTACATATATGAGGATGAATAATTTAGTGAATCACTTAGTAACCATTATTATTATATAAATTATTACATTATAAAGTTTAATATTGATTTCATCATATACATTTTCATTTATCAATGAGATTCATTATGGAATTTCATGGCCAGAATAAGAGGTTGATGCAATGAAAGAGGAATTTCCTAAAAATTGTGTTGATGTAAAACTATCACTAAACATGAGAATTCCAAAGAAAAGACTGACACACTTCCTAAGGAAATAATATCAATAAATTTTTATGACTTTAAAATGGATTAATGTGATAATAAATTCTACAGGATGTTTAAAAGTAAGTGTTCCATTCATTTTAAAAGTTTCATCAAGTCACTTTGAAGGTAAAATATGCTCAATTTTAAGTAGAGGAAAATAAGATAAAGGATACAGACAATACTTTTCAATATAAAAACCAAAATCATTAGGATCAGTTTAATATTCTAAATAAATATTTTCTAGAGAGGTAAAATTTACCTAAATAATAGATAACCATTCTTAATATGAAATGTTTGGAGTTTGATATCAAGCTGAGAAATATGGAAACTACAAAAGGAGAAACATCAAAAAATATTATGTCAGTATTTACAAGTTACTGAATCTCTAAATTATATAGGATAAAATTTTATGAAATGATACAACCTACTAGAAAGAAACATACCTCACAGAATGGAATATGTCTATCTTGTAAGAGCATATATTAATCACTTAGAAATTTATGTGAGTTTTATAATATTTTTATTCACTAATTGGATGAATATTATTGATATTATTCCAAGTATCATTAAAATACTAAATATAATAAAGAACCATCACATTCTGAGAAGCAGTTAAATAAGGAAAATAATTCTTCCTTGGGAGAGAAACCTATAAATAAGATAGGTTATCATGTTCTCAAATTTAGTTAGTGAAGAATTATAAGGATTGTTTCAAACCTTCTGAGATAATAATGTTATATTTTAAAAATAATTTCCACATCATGGACCATATCAACATGTCCATGAAACATGATAAATAAGGTATAAATATGAAAACGAAAAAAAAAGATACAATTCAAGAGAGGGGGAGATGAATTGGCTAAGTGATTAACACTTCTAGTGAATAGTATGAGAGGCTACTCTAGAAGGTAATGTGAATATCTAATAAAGATGTGTGTGTAATTTTTAATAAACCAAGACATATGGTTTTATAATTTCTTATAATAAAATCTAAGAATATAAGAAAAGAACTTAGGGATCTTAATACCAAGAAATTAGTTGTAAAGAATTAGTCCTCACACACAAATAAAGTTAAACATGAGAAAAATGAAATTATTTTCATATATCAAAATTATTTTGACGATGATATGAAATTGGATCAATATAAAAATAATTAATATTCCCTAATTTATTATGTGTTGAATATCATTTTAGTAATGATAAAAGAACAATATGTAAATATTACCATGCTTCCCAATGGTGAACATATTTTCATAATAAAAAGGGAATAAATCGTGAAGAGTTATAGTCACTTTAGATATTCAAAATAAATTAGTTTTTTGTTGTGAAATTCATTTCATACCTATTACACTATTTGAATATTTGATGGATGATCCACCTTATTCAAAATACTATTTTTGGAAATCTATAATGTTGGTAATTGAAGGTGCTGATGATTGGAGATTAAACTATCAAGGGGATATTTCAAATGAAGTTAGTCTACTTGACTTTTCATAATTATTATAAAATATAGAAATATGGATTTCCCATAGAAAATAAATGATGTTTCATTAATTATATTCTCTCATTATTGGTTTAACTCAAATAAATTATGTTTATCAAGGTGGGGTTATTATATAACCAAAGTGGAAGAAACACCACATACTTTAGTATTTTTTATGGGAGTGTTCAAGTGAGTATACGTTCTTGAAAATTCAATATAATATATTGATCATTCTTTAATAAGTAAAAGTTTATGTTGGTTCAAAATTTAAGTTAGTTAACAGTCAATTTTTTTTAAACAAATCAATATTTCATCTATAAAGGTTTAATCTATATAGATTTAGAGTTAGTTGGTTGATGAAACTTGGATAAGAAAAACATGGTTCCTTAATTCTATCAGTAAATTAATAAATATCATAGAATTTGGAGGAAATAAATGGGTATAATGTGAGTTTCTTAAAATTAAAAGAGTTATTTAGATAAATATATCTCCATCAATTCATAACATCATTAAGGGGGAGAAGAAAAAAATTAATTATTATCATATTTTGCGTGTGGGTGAGAATAACTTTTCCACATTTACATTTCTTACCAATTAGGGGGATAATAATTACATTTACTAATGGAATTTAATTTTAATTTACAACAACCAAAACAGTGGGTATTGAAATGGCCAAAGTTTATCGGTTATATTTATTAACAATTAGGATTATATTCAGGAATAATTTAAATGTTATTAATGTAAAGGTGAAATATTTGGTGATGGATTCAGTAACCATTATAAAATGAGGAAGGCTCTTCCCATAAACTATGGGAAATGTATAATTATATGGTTTCCATTGGATTTGTCAAAAAATATTCATATGTTACGAATGGATTACAAAAAGATGATGTTTTTACAACCTATGAATATCTAGATGGACATCTTTTAGGAATTATATATTCAAATAAAATGATTGTTAAAGATAATATTCATTGAAATACCATGAAAAATATTTAATAAAGTATAACAATTTTCTCTATAATAGTTCATAAATATATTACAAATAATAAAGATAGTGGGGAGATTCAATATATTTTATTCATTATGGAAATGCTAATTAGATGTTGGAGAATCCATCCTGGGAGTTTATAATATATCATTTGTCGTGTTATTTGTTTTATAACTCTTATATGATGATTTATAAAGGCTAAATTTCAGCTAAAATCTAAGTAGAAAGAGGAATTCTTAATAATACTCTATCTTGATTATTTTATATGTTACAAGTATTTAAAGTAATATATAATTTGTTTATAATTTTTCTAATAATTCCCACAATTAGTTAGAGATATTTTAAATACATTTGAGACTTTTGAGAAGGTATAGAGATTATTTTAAGGGGATTATGGTTTATTTGAACCATATATGAAATTGTTGTTCTCAAGCTAGAGATTAGATATATGGAGAAAGAATATGTCTTATACGCAAGATATTGGATATATGTGGAAGATAATTAATCTATAAGAGATGGTTGTAAGAATTTTTATGAATCCCATGTGATATTTTGAGAGTTTTTTAATTTGAAAAACGGAAAAACATAAATGGTTTTGGAGATTCTGGTTGATGTATAAGTGAATTGAGTTACACGAGCCGCTCATTTGAAATTTCAGTATGCTAAAATTCCAAAAAGGAAAAAATTATAGAGTGTATAATATTTTTGACATGTTATAATAGTTTTATTGGATGCATATAATATTGGAGGAAATTATACATTCAATATAATTGTAGTTTATTTGAGCTTATGTGTGAAATTTAATTTTTCCACATTTCAAAAATGTTGATCCCATAAGACGTTTTTAAGAGAATTTATATTTGAATAAAATTTTCTACATGTAAGATATTCCTAGGATAGTTCATAAAGGTTTCCTATTATGATATTTTTGATATCTAGAGATATTTTGATACTAATTAAATGATCCTACGAAGCTTGTATAATATTCGACTTAGTGAAGAAAAAGACTTCCAAAATTATAATTCTAAAGTGTAAGAAAATTTGGATGATTCATGGGTGAATATTCAAAGAAAAAACATCAAAAAATAAATGTGTTACAACTTATCGGTGATAGAGGAACTATTCTTAAATCCAATAGAGAATAATATCAAAGTACAAAGAAGGTTCACATATTTAAATAAGTTGAAATGAATTTATTCGATTTTCAAAAATAATTTAGATGAATTAAAATTGAATCTTATCCTATACAACAGATCATAATTCATTTATGATGTGATTTTTTTATAAGTGTAGGGTTTAGTTTCTACTATTGTGTACATAATTCTTGGCCAACTCTTATGTTGTATGATGAGTTCCAAGCCACAAGATATTTTTGTTTTATGATTTTCATCCATTTTTGGATATTTCATTATAGATTTTAACTATGTTATATTATTTGGAATATGAATTCATTTTCATTTCATAATAATAAGAAAATATGCATTTCCATATGAACTGATTTAAATTAGGGTATTGTTGTAATATCAATTGAGTTAAAAACTATGGTGCGTGAAATTTTGAGGGAACCAGAAATGGGTATTTTATAATGGAACGTGTTGGGTGGTAGGGAAAACTTTCTCCCCATATTCTATTTATGGTTGATGATTACAAAGGGTTAAAATTAATTCTCTTAACTGAAGCCACATGTGCATAAGAATATCAATGGTGGATTAATAAAGGATGATAGAGGTCTTATTGTAAATGAGTGGACTATGAGAGAGCTAATAGTTTTTTATGAAGAATAAGAACAAGATACCTTTCAAATAACCCTACCACAAAACTGGGCAAGGCATGCGCCTGCCTTTATCAGCGCTAACAATAAAGCGCTGATAAAGGGCCGGGCCTTTATCAGTGCTAAAAAGCGCTGATAAAGGTTGTATTTATCAGCACTTTTCATTTTAGCGCAGATAAATACACCCTTTATCAGCACTTTTTACTAGAACTGATAAAGGCTCACGCGGATTTGTTAAAAACCCGCAGGTCCTCTTCCTCCTCCCTGCACCCGGTCAAGCTCTCGCAGAAGCCCTCCTCTGCGCCGCTACCGCCGCCGCCACCTCCACCGCCGCCTCCTCCTCCACCATGGCCGCCGCCTCCTCCTTCTCCTCCTCCTCTGGTTGTCGCCTCCTCCTCCTCCGGCCGCCGCAACCTCCACCACCGCAGCCTCGTCCTCCTCCTCCTCCACCGGCGCTTCCTCCTCCTCCTCCTAGTCCGCAGCCTCATCCTCCTCCTCCACCAACAGCACCTCCTCCACCTCTGCCTACTACGCTGCCTCCTCCTCCACCGTGGCCTCCTCCTCCTCCTCCTCCTCCTCCTCCTCCTCCTCCGCTGCCTCCGCCCTGCCTCTGCCCTGCCTCCGCCCTGCCTCTGCACTGCCTCTGCACTGCCTCTGTACTGCCTCTGGTGCCTCCTCTGTCGACACCTCCTTCTCCTCCACCACTGGGTCCTCCTCCTTAAGGTGATTCAAATTGAATTTTCATGAATTAATTATTTTTGGAATGGGTAAGTGTTTGGCCAACTATTCTTCGTGTTGAATCTTCAGTTTCCATGGGTGGTTTGGGATTGTGGTTATGTTTTGATCATGGACTATGGGTTGTTTTTATGATTTCCCACTACTTCATTAGATTTATTTAGTTATTCTTATGTTTTGGTGTTTTCATTTGGTTTGACCCATGTTGGGACCATTAATGTGGTATGTTAGGAAAGTTCCTTGGAAATGGGTGAATTGATTTGGGTGGTTTGGGGCTGCCCTTGGTAGTAAATGAGTTTAGTTTGATTGATAGTTTCCAGGATGACCCTTTGGAATATATAATTTGTATGGCCATAGAAATTATAAATCGACGTTTTTAATTGAATTAAATCATGATCATGGCCTTTTAAATCATAAACAAAAATGTAAAATTAATTAAATATAAATCTTAGTTTAATATTGTTTTAAAATTGTATGTATATGAAATGGATTAAAGTGAGGAATCATGGATTGAGATGTTGAATTTTTTTATATTTTAATTGGAAGTAATGGATTATTTGGTATTTTTTAAATTTAATGTTATAATTTGAATTCCATGGGAAGTCCCTTGGATTCCATATGAAAAGGATGGGTGTGGAATTCCTTGGAGTAATTATTTGGATTCTTGATGATTTATATTGGTGTGGAATTCAATTCATGAGCCTTGGAATCCACAGGGGTCTCATGTGAATATAGGGAGTGGAAAATTACTTGGATTCGATGAGGTCCAATTTAATGGAATTCATCAATAAAGATAGTGGATTCTATATATATTCATTATTTTTAATTCTATAGGGAGGATCCCACCGGCATTTGGGTAATGTATTCATTTATCTAATGATATAGATTAATTTCATGGATTATTCAGGGTGTCCCTTATTAAATACTGAAGGATGAGCTCTATAGATTTATATTGATTATTATTGGTATGGAATTTCTCGATTGTGGGACAAGTATTTCAATCATCATAGTATACTGTTGTTATAGGAGGTCCCCCAAGTTCAAACCAGATGAATGGATTTCCTGAGAATTATTGGGATGGAATTCATGTTGGAGCCATATATATTCCTCTCAGGCTACTTGATTATGGTTTCCTCGATGAAGTTCCTTAGAACTAAGTTGAGACATGATACTTACACCTTGATCATAGGTAATGGATATGGAAGAAGTATGTAGTGTCAACCTAGGATGTCCTCTTGAGACCAAAGTCATGATACATTTCTGTTATTTTCTAATATTATTATTATTACCACTTCACTTATTTCTTCAACACCTTTATGCTTTATGATCAATGATTGGGTTTTCATTAGACACCATTGATAGTGGATTACTAAGTTGTAATCACACATTTCTCCAGCATCCACGGAATATGGGTACCCGAGTAGATGCTCCTTGGTCATAGGTTCTTGGTTTAGGGCATTTCCTGAGGATGATTTATAATTATTATATGGTTAGGATGGAGTTTGGAGTAGGAATCTAGGCCAAAACATAGAAAATATAGGGGTTGTACTATTTTATGGTATTGTTCCCTTTTCTTACTTTTTAGATAGCTATAATTGTTCTTATTATTATGTACTACCATGTATATTATATATGTAACATCATTATGATATTTCCTGGGAAATGTTTTGGTATTTTATCTCATGATGTTGATATATGTAGTTTGTGATGTTATATGATGTATCACTTATTTTCTTATGTGTTTCACACTATTTTAAAGAGGTTATAGTCTCCCCACTATACCACCTATAGACACTAACTAATATTCAATAGCCTCTAGCATATATGGAGGTACACTTGAGGCTATGTAGCACATCATATCGAGGCTATGTACACTTGAGGCTATGTAACACATCATATCGACCTATAGACACTAACTACTAGTCAATACCCTCTAGCATATATGGAGGTACACTTGAGGTTATTTTGGTTGTTTTTAGAGAGCTTTGTCTTTATTACAATATTATAAATTCCTCATATTTTGTTTAAGAAGTATGGTTTCATGGTCACATTATTTCCTTGGAAGGAGTTATAGGTTATCCAGAAAAGGTTCGAGAAGTCATTTCTCCTCTAACATATATACTCATCCTATGGATTTCAAATAGGATGAATATAAATAAAGAATGGATGAATGCCAATCGGTTAACAAAAGAGTATGAAGAAGGCGTGAAAGAATTTATCAAGTTTGCAAAAGATCATGCATGTGACTCTTCTCAAATCCTTTGTCCGTGTTTACGCTGTTGTTATTCAAAACAAATTAGTCCAGATGAGTTGGAAGTACACTTGATATGTCACGGAATAGATCAAAGTTATACATGTTGGAATAAACATGGGGAAACAATGAATGCAAGTAGTGACTGGGGTGACACTGCGTTTTATGGATCATCTGATATGATTACAAACATGAACAATGAAGATGACCGTATGGAGGATGTGATTACAGATGTGAATGATGATGAAGATCGTATTGAGAAAATGACAAGGACCTTCGAAGATGAACTTCGTGATTGCCCAAAATTGTTTGAGAAGCTAAAAAGTTGTGCAAAGACGCCATTGTATGCTAGTTTCACTAAATATACAGCATTGTCAGCCATACTGAAGCTGTATAATTTGAAAGCAGATAACGGGTGGAGTGATGACAGTTTTACGGAACTACATGCCCTCTTGAATGACATTCTCCCAGAAGACAATGAGCTCCCGAGCCGAACATACAATGCCAAACGAATGCTACGCTCTATGGGTATGATCTCTGAAAGAATACACGCCTTCCCTAATGACTGTATACTGTTTCGCAAGGACCACAAATCACTTAAAGAATTCCCAAAGTGTGGTGCTTCTCGATACAAGAAAGATGAATCTAGTCCTACTAAAGTTGTATGGTACTTTCCAATCATTCCAAGGTTTAGACGCCTATATGGAAGTGAGGAGACTGCAAAACAATTAACATGGCATGCAGATACAAGAATTAAAGATGGGATACTACGTCACCCAGCAAACTCTCCTCAGTGGAAGAGAATCGATCATGAGTATCCTGAATTTGGAAAAGAGTCGAGAAACCTTCGTCTTGCGTTATCTACAGATGGAGTGAATCCTTTTGGTTTTCAAAGCAACAGTCACAGTACATGGCCGATTATGTTGATAAATTATAACCTACCACCATGGTTATTCATGAAACGAAAATACATCATGTTATCTATTATTATATTAGGACCCAAACAACCGGGTAATGATATTGATGTTTATTTAGCTCCATTGATCGAAGATTTGAAATTATTGTGGGATTCAGGTGTTACATTTTATGATGCTTACAGAAAGGAAGATTTCACTTTGAGAGTCATGTTGTATGGGACGATAAATGACTTCCCAGCTTATGGAAATTTGTCAGGATATAGCATTAAAGGAACTCAAAGTTGTCCCGTTTGCGAAGAAGGTACACAATCAATTAGGTTGAAACATTCATCGAAAACTGTGTTTCTAGGACATCGCATATTTCTACCATGACGAAATAAGTACCGTTCTTGGAAGACATCATTTGGTGGATGTTCAGAAGAATGTACAACACCATCTCCACTAACAGGCGATCAATTGTTTGAGAAAGTTAAAAATGTGGACACTACTTTTGGTAAACCGGCTTCGAAAAACCTTACGAAAATCGGTTGGAAAAAGAGATCAATTTGTTTTGAATTACAATACTGGAATTGTCTGTATGTAAGACATTTTATTGATGCTATGAATTTAGAAAAAAATGTATTTGACAGTGTTATTGTCACGTTTCTAAATACATCTGGCAAAACAAAATATGGAATTAAGGCTAGGTTGGACATGGTTGAGATGGGAATATGAGAAGATTTGGCACCAGTGAAGGGTGAAAAACGAACATTTCTTCCTCCTGCTGCTTACACTCTTTCCAGGCCGGAGAGATATCAGTTTTTCAACGTGTTGAATGACGTAAAGGTTCCAGAGGGGTATTCGTCAAATATCAGTAACCTTGTGTCAATGAGCGATTTGAAGTTAAAAGGTCTGAAATCACATGACTCTCATGTTTTGATGCAAAATCTCATTCCAATTGCTTTACGTTGCATTTTTCCCAAGAATGTCCGCCATACATTAACGAAATTGTGTTTCTTCTTCAAAGCTATATGCAGCAAAGTTATAGACCCGGCGAAATTGCCAGCTATGGAAAAATAAATTGCCGTCATATTATGTGAATTAGAAATGTTCTTCCCGCCTTCATTTTTTGATATGATGGTTCATTTGATGGTCCACTTGGTGAGAGAGATTCGACTATGTGGTCCTGTACATTACAGATGGATATACCCCATTGAACGGTATATGAATATTTTGAAAGGGTATGTCAAAAATCGAAGTCGTCCAGAGGGTTGTATTACAGAGCGATATATTTTTGAGGAAGCCGATGAATTATATACCGAATACTTGTCTGGTGTGGAAAGCATTGGCTTACCGAAATCTCATCACACTAGGCGTCTTGAGGGTGAAGTAATTTCTGGAAGAAAGGTTGTCACAATCAATATTACAGATCGGGAGTAGGCCCACCTTTATGTTTTGCATAACAGTTTCGACGTTGACCCATATGTTGAAATCCACAAAGAAATTCTTAGGCACTTGAATCCATCAAGGGCGGAAAAATGGATATCAGATACACATAATCGACAGTTTATAGGATGGTTTCGAGATCATATTTTTAAGAAGTGAGATAAAAATCCAAAGTCAATTTCGGAACGACTTCGATGGCTAGCCATAGGACCAAGTGTGTATGCATTATCTTACAATGCTTATGTAGTTAATGGTTATACATTTTATACTAATGAACATCATGAAGACATTACCATGCATAATAGTGGGGTTACACTTGTGGCTGAAGCGATGCATGTTTCCGGTGCTAAGGACAGAAATCCAATTTATGTGAATATGTCATACTTTCGCATCATCAAACAAATATGGGAGATGGATTATATGGAATTTCAAGTTCCGATATTTCAATGCAAGTGGGTTGATAACAGGAGTGCTGTTAAAATAGATGATTTGGGATTCGTGAAAGTTGATTTTCGTAAGGAAGGGGAGAAAGACGAACCATTTATAATGGCATCACAGGCAGTGCAAGTATTTTATGTTCCAGATCCCGCAAACCGAAACTGGTCAATTGTTCTGTTATCGACCAAAACAGCTGAAGGGTCAGATGAAAACTCAATGGAAGATGACCCTTTCATTGGGACTTCGCAATCATTTCGCAGTGGTCCCAATGTAGAAGATTTTTTTTATGTCAGAGGAGACCACAATGAAGGGATATAGATAGTTGATAGACGGGTCAAATCCCTTCAGCCTTTAAAAAAAGGGAGTTCAATAATCAGGTTATTGATTTTTATTGTAATATAGATTGTGTTACATTATGTTAGTATATGTTCGCTGCTGCTTTTATGTTATCTAAATTAAATTTTAAACTAGTTCTGTAGATAATGACTTCTTTACCTACTGATGCACCCAATCCCGAGACACAACACGTCTCTCAACCTGTTGCATCTGGTCCCACTACTGAGAGACAACAGGTCTCTCAACCTGTTGCAGCTGGTCCCACTGCTAACGTACAACAGGTCTCTCAACCTATTGTAGCTGGTGTCAGTGCTGATGCTAGCGCTTCGGAGAAACATAATGATGATGCAGAAACTGAGGAAATGGTAGGCGATGAAACCCCAGCGAAACAAAAAAAAATAGGTGCGGCGTAGTTTGACAGTTTTAGCAAAAATCCTTAAGGAAAGAGAAAAAGGCATCAAATATGAGGTGGTATGGAATAAGCTAGGCGAGCATGCAGACCCCAACAAAGCCATGTTTAGTAGCTACATTGGAATCGTCACTCGACAACGCGTGTTGATTGACGTAGAGTCGTGGCACCATGTTGTCAGCTGGTTGAAAACATTAATGTGGGAAGAGATTACGGTAACATTACGATATCATCTATTTAATTTATTAAAATAAAATAAAATATTGAAATATTGACTAACCCTTCATCATCTCTTGCAGAGTGCATTTATAGTAGATGTTTCGCACAAAGAATATGTTTTCAGACTGGCAGGAAGGATTCATAGAGGCTTTCACATCATTTTAACGAAACATCATCTGAAAGATGCTGAAGGGAAAATCAAGCCTCACCCACCTCCTCTTTATGCACACTTGATATCCCATGGAACGTGGGATGCGTTTTTCAACTGTCGTGCGAAACATAATTTTCAGGTACATTGTGTTTGGTTACACGTTGTGTAACGTTTCTTGTATTCATCACGTTGATTGATAGGTTTTTATTTATGAAACAGCAACTGAGTGCTGAAAATAAATAACGGGTAGCAAAACCAGCGTACCCCTACCGTAAAGCAAGGTTGGGGTACGCTTCAATTGAAAAACAATTGGTATGTATTTTAAAAGTACTATAATAATTTTATGTGACATAAAACAACACTATAACCATGTTTTTCTGTTTATATGAAGATTGATGAAGAAAAATCTCAATTCACTTCCATTCCACGCCATGTGCTATGGAAGGAGGCTCGTGTTAATAAAGAGGGGAAACTGATAGATGAAAACACACAAAAAGTGTGGGAAACATGTGTAAGTATGACATAATATAAACTTGTTTTTCTTTAAATCACTATTACATAACGATGCTTACTTATTGTTTCATATTTTCTATTTAACATAGTCACAGGAATCAACAACACCCGTACCAGATGTAGACATACTTTCAACGGCCTTGAAACAGCCAGAACAGTATGGCCGCGTCAGAGGTGTGGGTTTTGGGGTGTCACCCCAGACATATTTTCAGAAAAAAAACAAGAGGACAAACAAACTAAAGAATTGCATGTAATGAGAGATAAAGTAGCTACCCTTGAAGAACTAATCCAAACTCAGGGAAAGATGCTAACTAGTTTGATGGAGGAGAGGCGAAGAGAACAAACAACTCAAGAACAACCCCCGCGAGAAGATCCACCCCTCACCAGCTTTGAGGCGAGCCATTCCCCTCAAAGACCTGACTTAACTGAGGTAATCAATGTTATAATATTCCTTTTTGTGAGATGTGAATCAAAAACACTGATACCTTTCATGTAATGATATCCTGCAGGGTGAAAATGACTGTGATTTATATCTTTCAACTCCCACCAATCGCCTTGTAGTGAGGGCTACGGTGTTCAATATGCAGAATGACACGCTACACTCCAGACCACTTCCAACCGGTCATGTCAAAGTGTCGATTAACATAGCTCATGAGCCGAGCACCGAGCTACCCATGCCAAATGACGATGACGACATTCATACGATGGAAAAAGCTGTTGGAACATTCGTTGCATGGCCGTCGAATCTTGTAAAAAACATGTCGAGCAGGAGGTATTCATTTCCAGTTCATTTTTCAAGCAGAACCTTTAACATTAAATTAGAAAATGGCTGAACTGATGAATGTTATTACAGAAGGATAAAATGGAGAAGCTAAAACAAAAGAGCATCTCCAACATTGGATCAACCAACCGATCAAAACGATCTACTGAGATCGCGTTCACCCCGCCCGTTCTATATCCACATTTAATATCATTGCAAGCTCATGTGGATACGAAAATGAAAGACTGCAAGAGTCATACAATTGTTTGTAAAAAAGATATGTACAGAGAGGAAACAATAGATTTTGTTAGTGCAGACGTTGTTTCTGAGATCATCACATATGACTGGCTAGGCGCCTCAGTTATAAATGTATACATGAGGTATGTTTTCATGATTTGATTTTACAGAAGCTGATATAATTTGATAATTATGGATAAATACATCTCATATTTTTCACAGGCGTATATATGAAAAACAATTGAAGGGATTTTCCCATGAATACAAATTTGGACTCATTAGTCCTCACACCATTTCTACACAACGAACAGAAATAGATTCTAATTTTCAGGATGAATTGATGTCAAATCTTCTCAGAACATTTCATAGAAGAATTACGACTGACATGCTCTTTTTAATACCAACGATGCAAGGATAAAACTCTACATTTTAATCATATCAATTATATTTTCATTTCTATCAGTACTTATTTCTTTTTGTGTTTTTAGGGAACATTGGATGCTCATTGCAGTCAATTTGGATACTCCAAAAATTTATTTTCTGGATCCACTGCATGGATATCCAACTAACCGACCACAGATGATGGCGATTTTCAATTTGTAATACACTAGATCCAACATTTTAGAACTAAATATCTAGTTATATAATTTATATTATCTTTTAATGAGGATTTTGTAATGATAGGGTGGTGTATAAATATCGTCTAAAGGCTGGAATGAATCCAGGGCGTAAGGACGACAATGCCCACAAGATCTACAAATGGAGAAGTATCTGGGTATATATAATTAAATTTCACTATCCAAATACATATCAACACAAATTACTTATTTTTCTCGATGTTTCTTCCATGTCCGAAACAAACAAATGACAAGGACTGCAGTTATTATGTTTGTAAATTTATGAAAGAGATCGTATTTCATGGACAAACTAGCATCCCTGAAGAGGTATTTTTGAAAATAATTACTAATTTATTTAAAATAATTATTAATCCTTTGTGTATTTATATTTTTTCAGTACTACTATGACTGTCGTAAAAACTCCTATTTAGAAGATGATATAAATGTCTTTAGAAACGAATAGGCATCGTACCTGATGGAAGAATGTGAAAAATAGGACAATGAAGGTGAATTCCTAATACTTATGTTATCTTTATATGGTCATTGATATCTCCCTTTACACTTATTGAGAATCTATGATCTCCTTTTCTTATGATTCATATCCTTAGATTAGTGAATTCCTACTACTTAGTTTGAAAATGACATAAACTTTGGAAAACAACACTAATGACATACTACAAACCAAGAAAACGAATTCGGATTGTTTTGATACTTTAGGACAACGATCCACGAGTCATTTGTGACGTGTACGAATTGACCGCACCTCAATCTGACGCACGGTGTGACCGGTATGGCTAAAAGTGTCTGATATCAGTTTCAAATTGTGATAAACTTTGGAAAACAACACCAATGACATACGCCAAACTGAGCAAACGCATTCGGATTGTTTTTATACTTTAGGTCAACGATCCGCGAGTCATTTGTGACGTGTACGAATCAACCGCACCTCAATCCGACGCACGGCGTGACCGGTATGGCTAAAAGTGTCTGATATCAGTTTCAAATTGAGATAAACTTTGGAAAACAACACCAATAAAATACGCCAAACCGAGAAAACGCGTTCGGATTGTTTTGATACTTTAGGACAACGATCCGCGAGTCATTTGTGACGTGTACAAATCGACCGCACCTTAATCCGATGCACGGCGTGACCGGTATGGCTAAAAGTGTCTGATATCAGTTTCAAATTGAGATAGACTTTGGAAAACAACACCAATGACATACGGCAAACCGAGCAAACACGTTCGGATTGTATTGATACTTTAGGACAACGATCCGCGAGTCATTTGTGACGTTTACGAATCGACCGCACCTCAATCCGACGCATGGCGTGACCGGTATGGCTAAAAGTGTCTGATATTAGTTTCAAATTGAGATAGACTTTGAAAAACAACACCAATGACATACGCCAAACCGAGAAAACGCGTTCGGATTGTTTTGATACTTTAGGACAACGATACGGGAGTCATTTTTGACATGTACGAATCGACCAGACCTCAATCCGACGCACGGCGTGACCGGTATGGCTAAAAGTGTCTGATATCAGTTTCAAATTGAGATAGACTTTGGAAAACCACACCAATGACATACGCCAAACCGAGGAAACACGTTCGGATTGTTTTGATACTTAAGGAAAACGATCCACGAGTCATTTGTGACGTGTACAAATCGACTGCACCTCAATCTGACGCACGGTGTGACTGGTATGGCTAAAAGTGTTTGATATCAGATTCAAATTGAGATAAACTTTGGAAAACAACACCAATGACATACGCCAAACCGATCAAACATGTTCGTATCGTTTTGATACTTTAGGAAAACGATCCGAGAGTCATTTGTGACGTGTACGAATCGAACGCACCTTAATCCGATGCACGGTGTGACCGGTACGGCTAAAAGTGTCTGATATCAGTTTCAAATTGAGATAAACTTTGGAAAACAACACCAATGACATACTCCAAACCAAGAAAACACGTTCTGATTGTTTTGATACTTTAGGACAACGATCCGTGAGTCATTTGTGACATTTACGAATCGACCTCACCTCAATCCGACGCACGGCGTGACCGGTATGGCTAAAAGTGTCTGATATCAGTTTCAAATTGAGATAAACTTTGGAAAACAACACCAATGACATACGCCAAACCGAGCAAACACGTTCGGATAGTTTTGATACTTTAGGACAACGATCCGCGAGTCATTTGTGACATGTAAAAATCAAACGCACCTCAATCTGACACACGGTGAGACCGGTATGGCTAAAAGTGTTTGATATCAGTTTCAAATTGAGATAAACTTTGGAAAACAACACCAATGACATACTCCAAACCAAGAAAACGCGTTCGGATTATTTTGATACATTAGGAAAACGATCCACGAGTCATTTGTGACGTGTACGAATCAACCGCACCTCAATCCAACGCACGGCGTGACCGGTATGGCTAAAAGTGTCTGATATCAGTTTCAAATTGAGATAGACTTTGGAAAACAACACCAATGACATACGCCAAACTGAGAAAACGTGTTCGGATTGTTTTGATACATTAGGACAACGATCCAAGAGTCATTTTTGAGGTGTACGAATCGACTGCACCTCAATATGACGCACGGTGTGACCAATATAGCTAAAAGTGTCTGATATCAGTTTTAAATTGAGATAAACTTTGGAAAAAAACACCAATGACATACGCCAAATCGAGCAAACGCGTTCGGATTGTTTGGATACTTTAAGACAATGATCCGCGAGTCATTTTTGACGTGTAAAAATCGACCGCACCTCAATCTGATGCACGGCGTGACCGGTATGGCTAAAAGTATCTGATATCAGTTTCAAATTGATATAAACATTAGAAAACAACACCAATGACATACGCCAAACAGAGAAAACGTGTTCGGATTGTTTTGATACTTTAGGAAAATGATTCGCGAGTCATTTGTGACATGTACGAATCGACCGCACCTCAATCCGATGCACGGTGTGATCGGTATGGCTAAAAGTGTCTGATATCAGTTTCAAATTGAGATAAACTTTTGAAAACAACACCAATTACATACACCAAACTGAGCAAACGTGTTCAGATTGTTTTGATACTTTAGGACAACGATCCGCGAGTCATCTGTGATGTGTACGAATCAACCGCACCTCAATCCGACGCATGGCGTGACCGGTATGGCTAAAAGTGTCTGATATCAGTTTCAAATTGAGATAAACTTTGGAAAACAACACCAATGACATACGCAAAACTGAGAAAACATGTTCATATTGTTTTGATACTTTAGGAAAACGATCTGCGAGTCATTTGTGACATGTACGAAGTGACCGCACCTCAATCCGATGCACGGTGTGACCGGTATGGCTAAAAGTGTCTGATATCAGTTTCAAATTGAAATAAACTTTGGAAAACGACACCAATGACATACGCCAAACCGAGAAAATGCATTCGGATTGTTTTGATACTTTAGGACAACGATCCGCGAGTCATTTGTGACGTGTACGAATTGACCGCACCCCAATCCGACGCACGGTGTGACCGATATGGCTAAAAGTGTCTGATATCAGTTTCAAATTGAGATAAACTTTGGAAACCAACACCAATGACATACGCCAAACCGAGAAAACGCATTTGGATTGTTTTAATACTTTAGGACAATGATCCGCGAGTCATTTGTGATGTGTATGAATCGACCGCCCCTCAATCCGATGCACGGTGTGACAGGTATGGCTAAAAGTGTCTGATATCAGTTTCAAATTGAGATAAACTTTGTAAAACAACAACAATGACATACGCCAAACCGAGAAAATGCGTTTGGATTGTTTTGATACTTTAGGACAACGATCCGCGAGTCATTTTTGACGTGTACGAATCGACCGCACCTCAATCCGACGCACGGCGTGACTGGTATGACTAAAAGTGTCTGATATCAATTTCAAATTGAGATAGACTTTGGAAAAAAACACCAATGACATACGCCAAACATATTGATTTTACATTATTCCCTTTCATTGTTATGAAAATGAAAACTTTTGAGTTTAAAATTTCATATTTTAGTTTCACATTTCCATATTAATGTATTCTTTATATTACTGTTTTAATTTCTTTCATTATTGCATTACTAACATAATATTTGTTTTCATATATAGGTGAATTGTTTTCCTTGAGTTCGGATGCTTTGTTCGGCAACAAATACCATCGAGAGCGGATCACGGATATCAAAGTATGAAACATGAATGTTTATAAATGTTATTGAATAATTATAAATGTAACCATGTAAAACAATGTTTGAAATGTATATAGCAATGCTTTTTTTTGTATTCATGATGTTATGTAAATATATATACCGTTTTCGGTCAAAATATTGGGTGCGGGTGCTATGGTGTGCAGGTGTGCGTGTGATACTTTGTGCAGGTATTTAGGTGTGCAGGTGTGCAGGTACTGTTTTTTCAGTGCAGGTGATGGGGCCTTTATCAGCGCTTTTTTAGCACTGATAAAGGAAACCTTTAACAGCGCTCCGTCAAGCGCCGATATAGGAGACCTTTATCAGCGCTAAAAGAAGCGCTGATAAAGAGGTCCTTTATCATCACTCAGAGAAGAGCTGATATAGGGGACCTTTATCAGCGCTAAGAGAAGCGCTGATAAAGGCGGTCCTTTATCATCACTTTTGTTAGCGCTGATAAAGGTCCCCTATATCAGCCCTTCTCGGAGCACTGATAAAGGGGACCCCCCCCCCCCCCTTTATCTACACCGGCATTAACAGTGCTTTTCTGGCGCTGTTAATGCCGGTTTTTAGCGCTGATAAAGGCCCAAGTTGTAGTAGTGTAAGAAGGATAAGAAGGATCCACAAAATTTATAGAGATAAAGGTAGAAGAATGTGAACTTATTATGTAGTTTTACATTCTCTTTTTTTTTACGTAAAAAGATGAAGGTGACTATAATTACATGTTTTTATAGGGAAGTTATAGTTGATGGAATAGGAGATGTGGGGAGACCGACCAGATATGAATGTTTGATTATATGGTGTTGATCCTTTCAATGATTGAGTAAGAAATATTGGTGAGCTTTTCCTATGAATATCTTTAATGATGAGCTATTACAAGGATGGGGTTTCATGCACTATTTTTAAAAGACTTATTAGAATTTAAAGACCTTTCAGTGAGAATAATAAAATCATGCTTATATGTCATGATGTCCCTGTGAGGATAGAGATCAAATTCAAGAAGGATATGGAATGACAAAAAATTAATATAAAATATGAGACACTTTATAACCTGTACGAATCAGGGTATTTGATAAAATAATGGTTCAAAGCTATTAATATTGTGATAAGCTATTGGAAAAATTATAGTGTAAAGATAGAAAGAAAAATAATATGAGAAACATATAATTTAATTCATGGTGAGATGTTTTAAAGGTGCAGAAATTATCATCCATTATATTCATTGATTGGTTATAGTGAAGAAAACATTATTGGGTTGAATAAAAAATCATGGAACGTTTGTTAATTTGATCTAAACCTTGAAAATCCTTCTATATTTATGCCTTTATTATTTTATTTATCTAAGTGAGGTCGGGTGATATAAATAAAATTGGATCAAGATTTGGAGTAGTTAATTAGGTTGAATTGAAAGGTAATAATTCATAAAAAAATAGGCGACCACAAATTAAACCCTACCCTCCCAATGGTCAATAGATCTGTGAAGAATTTCAAATATAAATGGAATATATTGCAGGAAATATAGTGTTTACCCTAATTCAATGCACAACATTTATTTTCACTCTCACATTGTCTAACATATATTTTTTATAGTCTCTATCATGTGGCTTTTACATACATGGAATTCCTGGCTACATAGTGTGTCATGATATTACAAGTAATGTTGTTATATATGTATATTTATGTAGTTGAAATATAATTTATAACCACACATAATTCCCTAAATATACATTGTGTATATCACTGGATAGTTCCATGAATTACATAGATTGTACAAAAACATGACACATCATGTCTTTATAGAATAATATAGAAAATAATTATTTAAATCATTTAATTTTACAAGAACCATTGAAAATCACACAGTGTGAAATTAGTGTAAAAAAACCTTTTAATACGATGTGTACAAGTAGCTACACTCAATGTTGTTTAGATATTCATTAATTAATTTTTCCTACTGTGATTTTGAATCATACAACACATATTTCAATATGTGTAACTTTTATGATTTACCTCAAGTTATATGGTATGTACAACCATCTACATGATGTATAATTCATTTTAGACATCCCACACTACATGCCTAGGTACATGGCATGTAACTTGCATAGATTATAACATGATACATGGAATTTATAGCCTAATACACACAGTGTACATCCCATTATTTCAAGTCTCCTGACTATAATTTTAATATGTGTAATGTGTTTTAATTACATTTTGTGTATTCTAAACACACATCTTTCATGATTTATATACAGTCAAAATAAATTGGGGTTACATAGTGTGTAAAGCTAAAACATGTTGTTTACTAACTATTTAGACTTTTTCTGACTGGTAGTCAACATAAATTATGTAATGAGGCCACAGTCTGACCCCCACACAATGTGTTGTGATTACTAAGGCCCACACTTGTGTGGTTGACCAAGGGTATACGTTGTGTTATTTTCCATTACCTATTGTGTATCCAGGTTAGGTAGCATGAATTTTTGACACCTACAAATTGGATATTCGAGCATTCATCATTTTTTCTTTGGATATTCTTGGTCCTATCAAACTAAACAATAATTTTATCTCTAGTTTTGGATTATATAATGTAAAAATATAAAGAAAAACTTAAAAAAATAAACCAACCAAAAATAATAAATAATTATAAATTAATATGTGAGCACTATGATACCAATTGAACGTTTCAAGGAATATAAGAAGCAGTTAGGAATCTTCCCAATAATGGTTTTTATTAGTTTAAATATATAAATATGTATAACATGACAATATTAACCCGAAAATATCAATAGAGAATATATTTTCCCATTTAATTTATAAATAATTTATAACAGTATTTATGAATCACAATTATTATTATTTTTATTGATGATCAATAGGGTTTCTTCTCTTGTATAATCCTTTTATTAAATATTAAAAACTACAATTCCTCTTGACGTAATAATATGTTCTATATCAATCTAAAAAAATCTCTATTTGAATTCTATATGTTAGCATAGACAACCCAAGCACCTTACGTCATTCATCACTGATCATAGCAAGAAGACTTTAATTATTGAAAGAATTATTCTCTAGTTACCTTTTTCTTTATAGGGAGAAGGTAGACCATCTCTCTACATTCTTGAGATTGGTCTTGAAAGGTTCTCTTAGTCTTGAGTGGATTCCCTTGAGATAATTTTTTATGCACAACAATTCACCTATAACTATTTAAATGATACAATCGGGAATATATACATAAATATAAATCATTAATATTTTTTAATATGCCCTTTATCTTATTTTGTATACTATATAATCCCCAAGTCAATTATTATTATTATTATAATTATTATTATATACCATAACATGTGCTAACTATTGAATTTTTAAATATAATTTTTTAAATAAATCAATAGGCATTTATTAAAATGAAATTAAATAAAATATGTCATTAACATTAGGTCCTTAACTCAGACCAAAAATATTCTTTATAATTTATCAAAAAATTAATAATAAAGGTGTATTGTAAATAAATATCATTATATTATCAATTCAAAAAAATTGATAAATATTATATTCACTAATGTGAAATTAAATATATAATAATATTAAAATCACATATAATTTAAACTTAAATAACTATTGATTTAATTTATGTTATCAAAATAATATAAGTAATAATTATTCCCCAAACTGATAATATTTTTTCTTCTTAACATTAAATTAAAATATAATTTAAATGATATTCTTGATACAACTAGTGTGTGACCCTCAACGTCTATTTCTTAGTCACATTAGTTGAACTTACCTAAGGACTATGACTAGAATAAACATGTCAAGGAATGCATATAGAAAGTATTTAATGTCACAATAACAAAAACGTATATGAGTTATCCCTATGTAATATAATCCCTTTTTCGATATCTCACCAAGAATGTGTCATACTTTTATAATCAACCCATATGCTTAATTTATCCTTCTCTGAATATCTAAAATGAACACATAGATTAAATTTCATGGACATTGACTTAATCTGACAGTTCTATTTCACTCATAGGGCTAGAGATATCTTCTTAAATTGACCCAAAAATGACAAATTTTTTCAGGATTTATATAATAACCCAGATCATCATTTCAGGTATGGATATTTATTTTGGGTTGTTTTTTAAGAAAAAGGAAGAAATGGGAAAAAAATTTCTAAGTACACATTTTCCACTTATGAGTATGCTCCATGTACTTATGAAAACACATTGTGTACCTGAGTACCGCGTACAACTGCATACTGTACATGTAACAGCTGAGTACATCGCCGTGTAGGTGACCTATCAGACCGCTTAAGGTGGGGATGGTTAAGGATACTACACGGCATGTAAATTTAATGAACATTCCATATAGTTTTCTTTCTATTTGATAAATCGGATTGGGGTCACGTCTAATCCTCAAAAATTTCTTCTTCTCCCCATTGTTCATACAAGAGAGAAACGGAAGGGCCAAAGAACAGCAAACCCCACCCAATTCTCTGTCCGACCCCTAATTTAGACGTTTTCATGTGCGTTGGAATTCCATAGGTGTGTTATCAATTCCCCTAGGGCCTTTTTCCCTAATTCCTCCTCTCTTGTGAGTTATTCATGGTTGAATGTGTTTACCCTTTTTGTAGATCTATGCCATTCTAGGCTGATTCAAGGGCTAAAATTAAAGAGTATTGATCTTAAGACATCAATGTAGGATCTTTTTGACTTTCATTGTTTGTCCTTCGATTATATATTCTAAAATTACCACACACCCATGTATGGGTTATTGTGTGTTTTGGAATATATCCCTATTTAATAAATGTTATGGTTTGAATGATTGAAAAGGGGTTGTTCCTTATGTGTAAGGTTGGAGAACTTGTTTCGGGACAACCCATGGGTGTGTTACCTTGATTGATAGTTATGGTGTTTGGGTCTATGTTTCATGAGGAATAACTTGTTTCCATGCCTTTTTTGATTGGGATAGAGTTTGATTGATTATATGAAATGCTTGTGATATGAATTATGGAAGTTTGACAAAGCGAAATATGACTATGAGAGCTTCTCTAGGTAGGGTCATTTATATATGTTTTACTATTATGTTGAAGATGAGTTATTGACTATGATATCTTCCAGGTGGTCATCGACCCTTGGGTTTAGACCGTGAGAGCTTCCCAGGTGGTCGTTTATAATTTATTGATGTTTTGTTGACCAAGGGGTATTGACTATGTGACCTGCCCAGGTGTTCGTTTGTAAATGATTAGTGCTATGATAGACCAAAGGGGTTATACCATGAGAGCTACCCAGAGGGTTGTTATTAAATTATTTATTGTTATGTTACACTAGGGGGATTAGACTGTGAGACTTTTCCCAAAGGGTTGTTATTGAATAATTTAAAGATTGTGATGAGTCTTCCAAGACAAAGTACAAGCTTGGACTCGGTCTTAATTTATTTTTTATATGGTCTTCTGAGATATCTGTTTTGTTACTATTACATAGAGGATACAAAACCTATCTTAGATCCTAGGTTTTACATGATGCAATAGATGAATAATGATTGTAAATTTAATGTAATTGAAAACAGTAGGACATTTTAATTTTGAGTACTTCTTAGTTTATTAAATCATTTATGCATATTACTAGGTATATATATTCACTGAAAGTTAAGAACAGATCTTTTAGTGGTTGCCTATTAGGATTCATATCACACCCTGTTTGAGTCATGTTTTTTGACCCAAATTGATTATATGGTTGCTGTTATAGATAAGGTAAAGTTCCCTTCTTCATCAAGTACTTAATTTATGTTGGAGATAGAGAGCATGGGACCAAGATGAGGCTTGTCATGATATTGGAGTTTAATACTTTTCTGTAATTTTTTATTGATTCAATAAGGTTTTCCTTATGAATTTTTCATTCCTTCATACTTGGGGGATATTGTTAAGTCAATAATTTTTCATTATAACTTTACCATTTCTTCTTGTTTTGAAAATAACAAACTTCTTATCTCAAGGAAAATTTCATTTTACCCTGTGTTTTACTTCTATGAAGAAAATTTTCCTTCCCCAAGGAAATTTATCCTTACCATGTTTTCATTGTTCATATTATAATTTTTCTAAGTTTAAAATTCGGTTTGAAACCAAAACCTCTGAATCCTATAAATACCTAGATATGATGCATTCTATTTTAGAATCCGAATTCTCGGAATTCAAGTTAAAAACTCTTCTGAGTTCTGACTCTGAATTCTGATTATGAATTCTGATTATGAACTCTTCTGAGTTCTTACTCTGAATTTTGAAAATGAATTCTGGTTACGAACTTTTTCGAGTTTGGCTCAGAGGTCTCTGAATATAGACTCTGAACTCTTATGAGTGCTGACTCTGAATTCTTATGAACTATGACTCCAAACATTGTATGTTCTGGTTCCAAATTCCTGAGAATCCAGATCCTGAATTTCTTTGAAATTCAGACTCCAAAATTCTATAGAGTTCAGGTTTCGAATTCCTAGAAAACAGAATACGAATATCCTTGTATTATAGACTCCGAATTCAATTTTGGTTAGACTCTGAACTTTCATATTTCCTTACATTCTGAATATTTGATTTTAGTTATGTAACCATATTTTTTCTTACACTTGTTTTTGTTATAAAATGATGTCGTGCATTTAGTTACTAACTTATCGTTGTTTGAGTGACATGTGTACTGGTCTCTCCAAAATTCCAGAAAAAATACGACCATTAGAAGAGGGAGCCGGCCGTTGAATTCGTGCCTATAAATAAGAGCTCATTTGAAAGAGCTTAACACTGTTCTATGACTCTAGATATTACATGATGTTGAAGTGATTTCTAGAGAGACACTCTCATGCTTTGTGCATAATGAACTTCTAGTTCATATTTTCTTTGTGTTACTGCAATTGGTGTTGTGTAAAATCGAGGGCCTTCGGGGATAGAAAGACAGAGGTGTTGACTACAATGATGTTGGGGGATTCCTTACTGATGAAGACCGAGGTTCCAACTACCTTGAAGTTGAGGTCTTGTGGGGATAACAAGAAAGACTCTGATCTTCATATCGAGGGTTTACCCTGGTGTGGGTAAGATGTACTTTCTTGAAAGTATAAATCAAGGGACCTTTATCAAAGGTTACTGGATACCCATCTCTTTGGGTTAAAAGATTTATTACTTTTTACTTGTTTTATTACAAGTTTTCCGTTGTATTTGTATTTTTGTGGAATGTATAACTATCTTATACTTACTTATACTTGTACTATGATTTAGTTAGATTCTATACACTTTAAGGTAGAATCTTTATCTTTGTAAACTTTGATTAAGTTTCATTTTTCGAAACCATCTTTTCTGATTCACTTTCCCAGAATCACTTTTCCAAATTCAAGCAAGTTTATAGATCTAGAGGTTTTGTGAATTACCTTGTTTAACCTTGTTAAACATAATCATCTTTAATGTTCCAAAGGAATTTTTAAAGTATACAATTCACCCCCCCCCCCCCCCTTGCATATTGAGTACCATTAGATACTACATAGAGTATCTCTATTGTTTTGATACTACATTTGGTATTTTAGAGTATACCATACTCACATACCATCTGAACAATTGGTATCAGAGGAGGTGACATTGAATCCTGAAACAATTTACCAGTTGGCTTCAGAAATTTTGGTTCAATCTGAATTAATCTAACGATTTGATTCAGAATATAATTCTTCTTCTTCTTCTATTTTATTCGGACTCATAAATTCAGAATTCATATTTTTTTCTTAGAGACTCTAGTTTTATTTTCCTTGCGGAGGAATATTTTTTATATTTACAAACTTTTACTATTAACAAGTTTTTGTGGAAAAATTTTTCTTTAAGATGACAGGAATCAATGTCGGTTCCATAGAAAATCTCAATCCAACTAGACCACTTATTTTTTATGGGAATGATTATGAGTACTGAGAGATCAAATGAGGACTTTCATTATCAATACTGGAGTTGATAATTTTGTTATGCTTACTGGAGGATATAAGATACCTAACAAGGAAGTTAGTACCTTCACCAATCAAGAAAAGAATGAATATCAAATGAATTATAAGGTACGCAATACTTTGCTTTGCTCCATGACTAGAAATGTGTAACAGCCCAAGATTTTATAAAAAATATTCTTTTTAATTTTATTAATGTCTTGTGTTGTACGCTACACCAAAAGGAGCTTGCACAACACGCATCCTTGACTTACCTTGCATTACACGCAATCGCGACCTTCCTCGATAGCGTGTGTAGTACGCAATAACGAGTTTCACTAAACAGCGATATGCTATTAAAATGTTATTAAAACTAGCCGTTATGAATAGTAATAACCACTTTTTAAAATTCTGTAAATCTTATTTTTCAAAATGAACTTCATTTTTGGATTCGGAGTATCGAATTTAGCCTAAGGTGAAATTTTGGTATTCTGATGAAAAGTGAAAATTACTAAATTATAATTAAAAAACAACTTTTTTAATCGAAATAATTAATAGTGATAAATTATTAATTGGAGTAGTTTTAAAGTATATTTAGAATATATTTTTACAATTTAATACAATGTTGGTCATTGGATGTAATTGCACATTCAAACCAGACATAAACAAGTGTCAATCTTTTGATAGATATTGTTTCTTAAAAACACGCTATTTGTTTTAACAGCGGGATTTAATTATAAAATTAATTAATGCAACTTCTATGTTATGAATTTGGTAAAATAGACTTCATTTTTTAATTTGGAATATGAAATATAGCTTAGGATGAAATTTTGGCATTTTTCTGAAAACCTTCATTTTTTGATGAATAGTGAAACTACTAAGTGGTAGTTAAAAAACTGAATTTTTCATAAAACTTAATTTTACCGCTTCTGTGAATGGAATTTCAAAAATCCGAGAGACACGGTTGATGTCAGTAAGTAAAATGTGGTTCAATGAGATGAAAATAATTTTTGGTGAATAGTAACTTTTTACTTTTATTTACCACTGTTAAAAGTAAATAGGGTAATTAAGGGTAAGAATGATATTAATATTACCCTAACACATGTCCTAATTCTATTGGACAAGTGTATCTCGACCAAAAACAATCTTAAGTGTAAAATATTATCATTTAGGCCCACTTGGATTAGATTAGGACATTTATTATTATTTAATTCAAAGAAGAGTTAAAAGAGTTAAAATCAAAGTTTATTCACTAAAACATTTTTAATATGGGGTTATACATAAGATAAATTCGACTATAAATATTCATTAGAAAGCTAAAAAGATTTCCTACATAATGATATTTTATTTATAATTTTTAGACTTTATATAAATTAATTTATTTATGACACAACGATGATACAGTAATTACCCTTTTAAGGAAATATTAACATAATTGATGTTATAAATACTCAAATGAATGTAATTTGAGACTTTTTATGAATTCCACTAATTTTATAGGTTACTATGATATATTAGTGTTGATTTAATCAACTTGGTTCGAACATATAATTCTGTTATGACTTTCACAAAAATCATATATCAAATAGTGTCAAAATTGACACAAAATAGTTTTTAAATCAAATATTATATTATTAATTGTTATTTTATTCCTAAAAATCTAAGGTTCGGCAAAATGACTTAGATAAGGATATGTATATTAATAATAAACAATTTGGGGTTCGTTTGGCATGTTATAGTAAGTGTATTAACCATATAGTGAAAGAAAACAAAAAGACACGGTAAAAGTTAAATTATTTAACTTAGAGTTAAATCTAATTGATAAGGTTAAAATAAGAACCTAAACTTGTCTAAATCCTATTGGTTTATAGGATTTCGACCCATCCCCACTTTAGCTTCGAAATAAGAACCTTTGGAACCATTATAAACCGATTTTGACTTTAATATAAAATAATATGTTGAGATATTCCTAAGGTGCCCCTCTCCTCCCTTATAAAAGGACACCTCCTCCCCCTCCTCCTCACACCAATTTGAGAACTCAAGCTCGGCCAACCCCTGACAAAATCTCTTCTCCACTTCCCTAGCAACATCATAGAGGTTCTGGTCTTCCTCAAAGACCAATTTTAGTTCCCTAAGAGGAGGTCTCCAAAAGGCACTTCAAAGAAGAGGTAATTACCGTTACCAATTCTTTCATCTTTATTTCTTCTTCCACTTCTTCTTCTTAGGTTGTTTCATTATGAAGTAATAACATCAGTATCACTAATATACTGATATGTTATTATAAGTATGAAACAACCCTATTTCACCATCTATCTATCCTACGGAAAAAGAAATCACCGCGCGTGCGTACGTACGGAATACCGTCTCCACGCCGTGGTGTAATCTATTTTCCACCACCACCTTACATGGATGGGTATAATGTCGTAAAGAATAACTATACATAGTTATTAAAACATCATATTGATTCTGATATATTGTATAATCCACTCCAATTCAATTCAATATTTATGGAAATGATATCATCGCTCGTGCGTACGTACGGACTACCGTCTCCACGACGCGATGAGATTCATTCTCCAAGTTAACCATTTAAGAATGATTATAAAGTATATATAAGAAATAATAATGAAATATATGACATTATAAATCTACTGGATTTATGTATATATATATATGTATGTCATCTACTTACTTCCATTCAAGACAATAGGGAAAGGAAAACAGCGTTCATGCGTACGTACGGACTACCGTCTCCATGAACGGTGTTTTTCATTTCATTTATCTATCTATTATATATATATATATACTGAATATATATGATATATAAATCATATTTTATATTCTGGAAGTAAGTAAATCATGATATAAGTAATAATAATGTCAATAACAACAAGTCAAAACACCTACGATAAATGAAACGATTTTACCCAAAACGCTTCTTTAACATGGAATTTACAAAAGAACGGGTAATATAATGTCATAAGTGAACCATATATGATATCATAACAATGAATATGATTCTGGAATAAGTCAATAACATGATTTAAATCATTATACAGGAGGTTCGGACACTATCAAAGCAAGTCGGACATAAGGTAAGGGAAATATCACAATCTCATTTTTATCCGAGATTGTTTATTCGTAAGTATTTACTGGGGTGTATTTTATCATCCACATCCATGTTTCATCAATATGTAATATTATTTCCATCCACCTACAATTGTTTAAATCCATTTTTACCCTTCGGTGAGTTTTTAGTAAAAGAAATGAAAGGAATCTTTTGATGTTTTTCGTACGAGGTACTTTTTGACTTTTCCGACAAAAGTACGAAGAATGTTTTTTTTAACTTATACGGCACGAACGGATTTCTACTGTTTTATAAAGCCTTATTTTCATGAAGCTTCCTCTAAAAGATTTCATGACTATTTTCAATAAAATCTCTTTCTTTTAAAATTACATGATGTTTTGTGAAAAGAAATTGATTTTGAAGAAGAAATGATATTTTCCTCAAGAATTCAATTCAAGTGTTTTATCAAAATTATTTTCCATATAAGATAATAAAGGGTTCTATTTATATCCATATTTTTACATTGATTTGACTATGTTGTGATGGAATTACGTTTATGAATTCCTTTATCTTATATGAATTGATTTATGATGTCATGATGTTTCAAAAATCCCATTTTTGTTACATGTGTTATGCGATGATGTATGTTTTATGATTATGTGGCACACATAAGAAAGGATTCATTATAAGATGGGTGGGACCTATATCTCCCTCCAATGCATTGGGTAAAGATTTTATATCTCATGAGATAGACAGGGCAGGAACGGTAGGTTATACCGGTTCAGTGAAACAGGACTGAAACGAGGGTTACTCGATTCAGAAAGGGACTTTGTCCACTAAGATAGTCTTGGCAATTAGTATTGAATAACAAGAAATGATTCTCTATGATTATGTGTGTATTACACAAAGTTTCATGTTTTAAGTTATGATTATTGGGATTACTTTTTCACTGCCATGATTTATCCCATGATTATGAAATTATGCTCTCTTTTACAGGTTATGATTTCCAAAATGCTATGTTCTTATGAATATGATGTGATTTATGTTTATTTTGTTTACCCTTACTGAGCATTTGAGCTCACCCTTTTATGTTTTCTTTTCCCCAGGATATAAAGAAAGGTTTTAGGTATAAAAAAAAAGGAGGAAGATCTTTATGGGAGATTTTGAAGATCTTTCACCACGATTAGAAGATTATAGTCCGAGTTTCCAAAGACACTAAACTATTACAGTCCTTGTGTGTGTGTTTTTGTAATGTACTAAGTATTCCGCAAAAGTAATGTAATGTCAATGTACGTCAAGATACGGGTCTCTACAGTTGGTATCAGAGGAAAGGTTTAGTCAACCTTTGGAAACTCGGATGCGAAAACGTTAGTGAGATCCCTAGAGATATTTATAAGGTATGTCTAGGGATGTCTCTAAGGTTAAGTATACGTATAGGTTATAGTCCTAGAATTGCTCTAACGATCTTAGAATTTAACCTAAGATGTTAGATATTGAGGGTACTACCCCTTTATTATGTTGTTTTCCCTAGCATGATTTTTGCCTCTCACACTATTCTTTTGGGATTTTAGACGATGGCTGGAACCCGAAGGAACCGTGTTGATCAATGCAATGGACAATGCAATGATTGTCCCCCTGAGCAACCAAACGATATGGGAGCTGGAATGCAAAATCTTGTAGCCATGCTCACACAACTTTCTCAATCTATGAATCATGCAGGACTTCCAAACGAGCAAAGGAAGGAGCAACATTCTGTTGAATCCTTCATGAGGCAGCGTCCGCCTTCTTTCAGTGGGTCTACTGATCCATTAGTTGCTGAACAATGGATTAGTACTACTGAAAAGATATTTTCAGTTCTTCAATGTTCTGAACATGATAAAGTCATCTTAGCAGTATATCGTTTGGAAGGTGAAGCTGATCAATGGTGGAATCTTATCAAGAATACGAGGCAAAGAGATGAAATTGATTCCATAGAATGGGACGAGTTCAAGAACTTGTTTTTCAGTAAGTACTTCCCTCGTATTCTTCGAACGAAGATGGAGAAGGAGTTTCTTGAACTAAAGCAAAAGGATGATGAATTTGTTGGTATATACGAAGCGAATTTTACAAGACTTGTAAGGTATGCATCTGGCATTATCATCCAACCTGAAAGTAAAGTTGATCGATTTTTCAGTGGCTTAAAACCAAGTCTTCGAAGGGCATTAGCTATAAGAGACTTCAGTAGCTATGATGAAATTGTGCGTTGTGCTATCAAGGTAGAAATGGAAGTTGGTGTTACATATCCATCTCATGGTTTTGACAAGAAACGAAAGATGGAGTTCAAGGAGAAATCTCAGAATAATGGTGAAAAGAAGATGAATGTTTCCTTATGCACAAAGTGTGGAAAGAAGCATGGTGGAGATTGTCTTAAAGGGACTAGAAAATGTTTTAAGTGTGGAAAAGAAGGTCATCGAGCAGGTGAGTGTCGAAGTAATGGAAAAAGGGATTCTAATGAAGTGAATAAAGCAAACACTGCAGAGAACGCAAAACCAACACTTCAATGCTTCAAGTGCAAGGAGATGGGACATTATGCCAATAAATGCCCTAATCCAAGGGTTAGTGATGATCGACATGAGCAACCGCTTAAGGCAATGGACAAAGGGAAGTCACATGCGACCACTATTGGCAATGTTGAATATGACAACGATGTGGTGGAATGATTAAGTTTTTATGTAATGGGATTCCAAAATAATGTTGTATCATGGAATATTGGAATATTTATGTATTGGTCTAATGTGGTATTCAAAGTGATTGAGATATTATGCGCATAATGATGGGAAAACGAGAAAATGAAATGTTTAACAGTATTCATGAGCTCATGATTGATATAAGGACTAAGTGATATCATGGTTTGAGTATATAGAATTTTGAGGATTTTGGTATGTGGAAAGTGTTAACTTTTAACTGCATTCAAGTTTTCACTAAGGTTCAATGGGTATTCAAGAGAGTACAAGATTAAGGCCTTTGAATGTTTGGAATGTGTCCAACAAGATATATCTTATGATATATGGGGATCAACGATGGTATTAAATCTCTGGTAATCGTTTTCACTATGTTATGAGAATGGACTGCAGTATTATGGATAGGACTAAAGATTGGAATGGATTATGTTGGACATAAGTTAGTATTGTTTAAGGATAGAAGTTTTTTCGATATTATTTATGGGATGTTATAGTAATATAGTTTTAGAAAAAGGACAACCTGCAGGACGGGCGACAGCCCATCGCTTCGGACAAGGCTGTGGGAATCGAACCCACAACCGAAGTGCGACTGGCCTTTATCGCCTACCACTGGCCTACAGGAAGTCCCTGTTTAGTAGAAACTAGTTTTAAAGTATAAGTCCATTTTAGGAACTATATATGATTAATCTCACTATAGATCGACTTACGTATATAATTTTTGCTAACCTTTTGAGACAGATGGAATGACCCGTCATTCTATCACATGATCTGCTAACACTTCATGAATAACAAATTCAACTTCATTTAAGAGATGAAGTGGAAATTGTTCTAGGCACGAACAATAGTGAGATTGTACCAAAATAAAGAAAGTATTTATTCCAATTCAAATTTTCAACTTTAGGGAAATGATCTTGAAAACCAAAAATATTGTCCTAGTGATCTTATACCTGATGAATCGGATGGTACCTTAGATCGTCACAAATTTATGGATTTGTGATTATTGGCTTTTCCATAGCCATGTTCTCTACCACTCTCCATCAGAACATGATGGTTAGATTTCTCTTCCATATCCATATTTTCACCTATGTGGAAACCCAATGATTAGTTTATTTGGGTAACCGTTACGTTTCATACTTTTGTTTTTAAAGATTGGTTTTGATATTCCTTTTTACGATGTGGGTTTCTATTAAAGAAACTTTCAAATAGTAAACCATTTATAACCCCGACGAATTTCGAGGGCGAAATTCATTTTAAGGGGGGTAGAATGTAACAACCCAAGATTTTATAAAAAATATTCTTTTTAATTTTATTAATGTCTTGTGTTGTACGCTACACCAAAAGGAGCTTGCACAACACGCATCCTTGACTTGCCTTGCATTACACGCAATCGCGACCTTCCTCAATGGCGTGTGTAGTACGCAATAACGAGTTTCACTAAATAGCGATATGCTATTAAAATGTTATTAAAACTAGCCGTTATGAATAGTAATAACCACTTTTTAAAATTCTGTAAATCTTATTTTTCAAAATGAACTTCATTTTTGGATTCGGAGTATCGAATTTAGCCTAAGGTGAAATTTTGGTATTCTGATGAAAAGTGAAAATTACTAAATTATAATTAAAAAACAACTTTTTTAATCGAAATAATTAATAGTGATAAATTATTAATTGGAGTAGTTTTAAAGTATATTTAGAATATATTTTTACAATTTAATACAATGTTGGTCATTGGATGTAATTGCACATTTAAACAAGACATAAACAAGTGTCAATCTTTTGATAGATATTGTTTCTTAAAAACACACTATTTGTTTTAACGGCGGGATTTAATTATAAAATTAATTAATGCAACTTCTATGTTATGAATTTGGTAAAATAGACTTCATTTTTGAATTCGGAATATGAAATATAGCTTAGGATGAAATTTTGGCATTTTTCTGAAAACCTTCATTTTTTGAGGAATAGTGAAACTACTAAGTGGTAGTTAAAAAACTGAATTTTTCATAAAACTTAATTTTACCGCTTCTGTGAATGGAATTTCAAAAATCCGAGAGACACGGTTGATGTCAGTAAGTAAAATGTGGTTCAATGAGATGAAAATAATTTTTGGTGAATAGTAACTTTTTACTTTTATTTACCACGGTTAAAAGTAAATAGGGTAATTAAGGGTAAGAATGATATTAATATTACCCTAACACATGTCCTAATTCTATTGGACAAGTGTATCTCGACCAAAAACAACCTTAAGTGTAAAATATTATCATTTAGGCTAACTTGGATTAGATTAGGACATTTATTATTATTTAATTCAAAGAAGAGTTAAAAGAGTTAAAATCAAAGATTATTCACTAAAACATTTTTAATATGGGGTTATACATAAGATAAATTCGACTATAAATATTAATTAGAAATCTAAAAAGATTTCCTACATAATGATATTTTATTTATAATTTTTAGACTTTAAATTAATTAATTTATTTATGACACAACGATGATGCAGTAATTACCCTTTTAAGGAAATATTAACATAATTGATGTTATAAATACTCAAATGAATGTAATTTGAGACTTTTTATGAATTCCACTAATTTTATAGGTTTCTATGATATATTAGTGTTGATTTAATAAACTTTTTTCGAACATATAATTCTGTTATGACTTTCACAAAAATCATATATCAAATAGTGTCAAAATTGACACAAAATAGTTTTTAAATCAAATATTATATTATTAATTGTTATTTTATTCCTAAAAAACTAAGGTTCGGCCAAATGACTTAGATAAGGATATTTATATTAATAATAAACAATTTGGGGTTCGTTTGGCATGTTATAGTAAGTGTATTAACCATATAGTGAAAGAAAACAAAAAGACACGGTAAAAGTTAAATTATTTAACTTAGAGTTAAATCTAATTGATAAGGTTAAAATAAGAACCTAAACTTGTCTAAATCATATTGGTTGATAGGGTTTCGACCCCTCCCCACTTTAGCTTCGAAATAAGACCCTTTGTAACCATTATAAACCGATTTTGACTTTAATATAAAATAATATTTTGAGATATTCCTAAGGTGCCCCTCTCCTCCCTTATAAAAGGACACCTCCTCCCCCTCCTCCTCACACTAATTTGAGCACTCAAGCTCGGCCAACCCCTGCCAAAATCTCTTCTCCACTTCCCTAGAAACATCCTAGAGGTTCTGGTCTTCCTCAAAGACCAATTTTAGTTCCCTAAGAGGAGGTCTCCAAAAGGCGCTTCAAAGAAGAGGTAATTACCGTTACCAATTCTTTCATCTTTATTTCTTCTTCCACTTCTTCTTCTTAGGTTGTTTCATTATGAAGTAATAACATCAGTATCACTCATATACTGATATGTTATTATAAGTATGAAACAACCCTATTTCACCATCTATCTATCCTACGGAAAAAGAAATCACCGCGCGTGCGTACGTACGGAATACCGTCTCCACGCCGTGGTGTAATCTATTTTCCACCACCACCTTACATGGATGGGTATAATGTTGTAAAGAATAACTATACATAGTTATTAAAACATCATATTGATTCTGATATATTGTATAATCCACTCCAATTCAATTCAATATTTATGGAAATGATATCATCGCTCGTGCGTACGTACGGACTACCGTCTCCACGACGTGATGAGATTCATTCTCCATGTTAACCATTTAAGAATGATTATAAAGTATATATAAGAAATAATAATGAAATATATGACATTATAAAGCTACTGGATTTATGTATATATATATATGTATGTCATCTACTTACTTCCATTCAAGACAATAGGGAAAGGAAAACAGCGTTCATGCGTACGTACGGACTACCGTCTCCATGAACGGTGTTTTTCATTTCATTTATCTATCTATTATATATATATATATATACTGAATATATATGATATATAAATCATATTTTATATTCTGGAAGTAAGTAAATCATGATATAAGTAATAATAATGTCAATAACAACAAGTCAAAACACCTACGATAAATGAAACGATTTTACCCAAAACGCTTCTTTAACATGGAATTTACAAAAGAACGGGTAATATAATGTCATAAGTGAACCATATATGATATCATAACAATGAATATGATTCTGGAATAAGTCAATAACATGATTTAAATCATTATACAGGAGGTTCGGACACTTACAAAGCAAGTCGTACATAAGGTAAGGGAAATATCACAATCTCATTTTTATCTGAGATTGTTTATTCGTAAGTATTTACTGGGGTGTATTTTATCATCCACATCCATGTTTCATCAATATGTAATATTATTTCCATCCACCTACAATTGTTTAAATCCATTTTTACCCTTCGGTGAGTTTTTATTAAAAGAAATGAAAGGAATCTTTTGATGTTTTTCGTACGAGGTACTTTTTGACTTTTCCGACAAAAGTACGAAGAATGTTTTTTTTTTAACTTATACGGAACGAACGGATTTCTACTGTTTTATAAAGCCTTATTTTCATGAAGCTTCCTCTAAAAGATTTCATGACTATTTTCAATAAAATCTCTTTCTTTTAAAATTGCATGATGTTTTGTGAAAAGAAATTGATTTTGAAGAAGAAAGGATATTTTCCTCAAGAATTCAATTCAAGTGTTTTATCAAAATTATTTTCCATCTAAGATAATAAAGGGTTCTGTTTCTATCCATATTTTTACATTGATTTGACTATGTTGTGATGGAATTATGTTTATGAATTCATTTATCTTATATGAATTGATTTATGATGTCATGATGTTTCAAGAATCCCATTTTTGTTACATGTGTTATGCGATGATGTATGTTTTATGATTATGTGGCACACATAAGAAATGATTCATTATAAGATGGGTGGGACCTATATCTCCCTCCAATGCATTGGGTAAAGATTTTATATCTCATGAGATAGACAGGGCTGGAACGGTAGGTTATACCGTTTCAGTGAAACAGGACTGAAACGAGGGTTACTCGATTCAGAAAGGGACTTTGTCCACTAAGATAGTCTTGGCAATTAGTATTGACTAACAAGAAATGATTCTCTATGATTATGTGTGTATGCCACAAAGATTCATGTTTTAAGTTATGATTATTGGGATTACTTTTTCACTGCCATGATTTATCCCATGATTATGAAATTATGCTCTCTTTTGCAGGTTATGATTTCCAAAATGCTATGTTCTTATGAATATGATGTGATTGATATTTATTTTGTTTACCCTTACTGAGCATTTGAGCTCACCCTTTTATGTTTTCTTTTCCCCAGGATATAAAGAAAGGTTTTAGGTATAAAAAAAAGGAGGAAGATCTTTAGGGGAGATTTTGAAGATCTTTCACCACGATTAGAAGATTATAGTCCGAGTTTCCAAAGACACTAAACTATTACGGTCCTTGTGTGTGTGTTTTTGTAATGTACTAAGTATTCCGCAAAAGTAATGTAATGTCAATGTACGTCAAGATACGGGTCTCTACAAAATGTATATAGAAAAATTTTATCTTGTGAAGCAGTAAATTGTATATGGGAGAAACTTGAAGTTACTCATTTTGGTACTTCCAAAGTTATTGAAACTAGAAGAGCTATGCTCAGAGATGAATATCATGGCTATAACTTTCCTTATGGAGAACCCATATGTAAGGTGCAAAAAAGATTCATGACTATTGTGAATAGTTTACAATCAATGGGTGAGAAAGGATTAGATGATGAATCTCATGTTGATAAGATCACAGACATCATGCCTAATGAATGGGAATCCAAGAGAACTACTATTGATGAGAACAGAAAGGTTACTCATATTTCCTTAGATGAGATGTTTAGAACTCTTCTTCAGCATGAGACTAGAATGAAGATAGATGTTGATAATGTAAAGAAGAAAAATGGGAATGGAAGCGTTGCTTTTACTACAACTTGAAATCACATGAAATCCAAGAATCCTAATAGAGTTACTAGATCTAAGTCTAATAAAGTTGTTATCCAATCCGAATCTAGTGTAAGTAAATATTTAGAAAATGAGTTTTCCAATATTTATCGAAGGATGAACAAGATTGTTGTCCAGAAAAACATTCAATCTAGATATAAGAAGAAATAAAGGAAAGATAAGAAAGTTTCAGAGGTTACATGTTATGAATGCAAGAGAGATGGACATATAAGACCTGATTTTCCTATGCTCAAGAGAAAAGAAATAAAAGAAAAGCATTCTAATAGATACAAAAATAAGTATTACAAGCCTAAAGATAAGAAAGTATTGAAATCTAATGACACCTGGAGTGCCAGTGGTGGCGATTCTTCATATGAATATTCAGATTATGAATCTTCTGGACAGAAGAATCTTGGTCTATTAGCCAGACTGCCTATTGAAAATCATTGTTTTACAGATAAGGTACACAATGATGAATCTATGACGAATATATCTTTGAATTCTAATGACAATAAATATTATAACTCTTATGATAAGGAATATTCTTCTGATGAAGATAATACTTTACCTTCCAATGATAAAGTTTCTAGGTTTTCTAAACTTCTTGAGATTGATAATTCAAAACTCATGAAAAAGATTGATAAGGTAAAATCTAGGAATAATATTCTTACTAAGGAAATATCATATCTTTCTAAATATCTAGATAAGAAAAATTTTTATTTTGAAAGTATTTCAAAAAATCTTGAGGATTTAAATTCTGAGAAGAATAAACATTATAAAGATCTAAGAAAAAGTAATTTCTAAGAAAAACGTTTTTGAGCCTATCTATAGCTCCAAATCAAATGTTTTAAAAGATAGAATTTGGTTATCAAATTGAAATCCAGAATAATTTCCTTCAGGAAGTGTTTTTCTAACATTATCCTAGGTAAGGAAAATTTTGATAATATTTATTCTCAAATCCGACCTCTAAGGAATAGTTTTGGTTTTGGTTATACTGGTTCTAAACTGATTTTTAGTAACAATTATTTTGTTCCTCAAAGTGATCCATTCGTTACTAAGTGTCAGTGTGGTGGAAACTGGGCAAAAAATTGTTCCTTAAACAAAACTCAATCTTTAGGATTTCATAAAGCCTGTTTTTTTAAGATGTGGGTGCCTAAAATTTTACTTTCTGAGAATTCTAGATCCAAGAAAGTTTAGATTTTGAAAACCTAAATTTTTCTTATTTTCAGGATAATAGAGAGAGTATAAACCACAATACATGGTACATGGATAGTGGATGTGCCTGGAATATGACTGGTAAAAAAACTATTTTGAAAATATTATCAAGATGAAAGGAGAAAAAGTAACTTTTGGAGATAATGCTCAGGGAGAAATTATTGGTATAGGTATCATTTTTCTTCTTGGAAAAACATTGATTTAAAATGTTTTATTCATTAGGGGTCTTAAGAAAAAGCTCATTAGCATAAGTCAGTTATGTGATGAAGGTTACCTTGTGAATTTTAGGAATGACAAGTGTTTAGTACACAATTCCACGGAAGAGTTTATTCTTTCTGCCCATAGACAAGAGAATGTTTACACACTAAACATAGAAGAACTTAGGAGCAAAGATATACCTTTCCTTAGTGCAATGGAAGAAAATTCTTGGTTATGGAATAGAAGGTTAGGACATTGTAACCTTAGGAACTTATGCAAACTTTCTAAGAAAAGGTTAGTTAAGGATCTACCGGAGCTTAGATTTGATTCTTCAAAAATTTATGATCCCTGTCAATATGGAAAGAAACATAAACCAAGTTTTCAATAAATCGGTGAAGTCTCAAGTACTGATGTATTACAGTTATTTCATATGGATATCTTTGGTCCTACATAAACCGGAAGCATTGGTGGCAAGTATTATGTATTGTGTTTAGTTGATGATTACACTAGATTTATGTGGGTCTATTTTCTAGCAAAGCATTATAAAGCCTTATTGTATTTTAAAAGTTTTAGATCCCAAGTTAAAACTGAGAAAAGTCATCCATTGAAAACTATTCATATTGATCATGGTGGAGAATTTAATATTTCTGATTTTAAAACTTTTTGTAATAGAAAATGTATTACTCAAAATTTCCCAGCGCCGAGAACTCCTCAACAGAATTGTGTTGTGGAAAGAAGAAATATAATTCATGAAAAGATAACAGGAACTGTGTTGAGTGAATATTATATAGCCAAGCATTTTTGGGCTGAAGCTGTAAGTACTGCTTGCTATACTATAAATCGAGTTTTGGTTAGATCTTTTCTTATTAAAACTTCTAATGAGTTATGGAATGGTAGAAAACCTAGACTTTCTTACTTCATGGTTTTTGGATGCAAGGTATTCATTCTGAATACTAATGATAATCTACACAAATTATCACCAAAATCTGATGAAGGAATTTTCTTAGGCTACTCCACAACTTCTAAAGATTATAGAGTTTTCAATAAAAACACTTGTACTATTGAAGAGACAGTACATGTGAAATTTGATGAAACCAATCCTTTTGTTTTTAAACAACTTCAACCTACATATTTGGATGGGTTTTCAAAAACTAATTATCAACCTATGTTATAATATCCTTCTGATAAGGAAAATGTTCAAGAAGATGTTTTTGAAGCATTTACCCTAGAAGATTTTCTACCCTATGTTGATGAACAGGTTTTACAAAAACCAAATAAGTTGTTTATAAAGAATTATCCTAGTGATAATATCATTGGTAATGTAAATCAACCCATAAGGAATATAAATTCCTTAAGGAATGAAGTATAACATCTAGCATTCCTTTCCCAATTAGAACCAAAAAAGCACTGATGAAGCTTTATGTGATGATGATTGAATTAAAACCACTCAAGATGAACTAAATGAATTCAAAAGGATTAAAGTCTGGACCTTGGTTGAAATACCTAAGGAAACTTCTATTATTGGAGTAAAATGGGTCTTCAGAAATAAGTGTGATAAAAATGGAATCATAGTAAGAAATAAATCTATATTTGTTGTTAAAGGCTATAATCAACAAGAGGGAATAGACTATGAAGAAACTGATGCTACGGTATCTGGACTTGAATCTATTCATATCATACTTGCCTTTACAGAATTATTTAATTTCAAACTTTTTAAAATTGATGTGAAATGTGCTTTCCTTAATGGTTATGTTCAAAAGGATGTTTTTTTTTGAACAACCACCTGGTTTTGAAGATACAAAACATCCTGATCATGTTTTTAGACTTACCAAAGTTTTGTATGGACTTAAGCCATCCCCTCAAGCCTGGTATGATCGACTTATAGGATTTTTGCTTCAAAATAATTATGTTAATGGAAATGCAGATCCAACCCTTTTTATAAAGAAAGATATGAAAAATGTTTTGATTGTTTAAATTTATATTGATGATATTATATTGGGCTCAACATAGCAATCTTTAACTGTTTCCTTTGCGGATCTAATGAAATCTGAGTTTGAAATTAGTTTGATTGTGGAGTTAACATTATTCCTTGGTTTTCAAATCTCTCAAAAACTAGAAGTAATATACAAATCTCAAAATAAGTATATTAAATATCTTCTTAAAAAGTATGGATATGACAAAACTAAAAGTATAAGTACTCTCATTGGTACCTCAAATACACTTGATCATGATGAAGCTGGTAAACCAGTAGATCAAACATCTTTTAGAGGTATGATAGGAAGTTTACTATACTTGACAGCTAGTCATCCAGACTTAATGTTTTTAGTTTGCTTATGTGAAAGATATCAATCCAATCCTAAGGAATCTCATTTAAAGGCAGTGAAAATAATTTTTCTCTACTTAATGGGAACCATGGATTTAGGACTCTTTTATACTTCTGGAAATGTTTTTTTTTTTGAAATTTTTTTCAGATGACGACTTTGGTGGTTGTAAAATGGATTGAATGATTACATCTGGAACTTGTAATTTATTAGGAGATTCATTATTTTCTTGGTCATGCAAGAAGCAACACTCAGTAGCCCTTTCCATTGTTGAAGCTGAATATGTAGCAGTTGGAAGTTTTTGTGATCAAGTGTTGTGGATGCAACACACACTCACAAATTATGGTATGAGTTATACCAAAACACAAATTTTGTGTAATAATACAAGTGCCATTGCCCTCAGTAAAAACACAACACATCACTCTTGTGAAAAGCACGTAGACATTTGGAATCACTTTCTTAGGGATCACACACAAAAAGGATATATCATTCTTCAATTTATTGGAACATGATATCAACATGCTAATATTTTCACAAAATCATTACCCACCAATAGGTTTGAATAAATTAAACAGAAGTTAGGAATGATAACCGTAAGGTAATATTCCATGTTAGCTATCTGTTGAATCAATATTTTTATAGCAATAAACTTCTTTTCATAGGGGGAGTACATTTCATTGTATGTTTGTCATATTTTTTGTAATGAATTTTTTCATATTTTCGTAATGATGTTTTTCATATTTTTCTTAATGAAGTTTTTCATATTTTTCATAATGAAGTTTTTTATATTTTTCATAATGAAGTTTTTCATATTTTTCATAATGAATTTTTTCATATTTTTCATAATGAAGTTTTTTCATATTTTTCATAATGAATTTTTTCATATTTTTCGTAATGAAGTTTTTCATATTTTTTGTAATGATGTTTTTTTTAAATTTTCGTAATGAATATTCTCGTACTTGAAATTTTTACAATGATGATTTTCATAATTGAAATTTTCATAATAAAAATTTTTGTAATGGAGTTTTCTTTGTTTTAATTTTTTTTTGTAATCAAAATTTTTGGAATCTAAATCTCTTAAAGAAGAATTTTTCCTCATTACAAATAATCTTCCCAGCAATCTGAAAGGTATGACTCTTTCTTGAGTTTTCGTAATCACTTTTTACTTACTGGTAGTTTCTTTTGTATTTTTAAAATTTCTCGGATTCTAGTTTCCTTAAATATGAATGTTTTATTTTAAAAACCTCAAAAGATCGGATCCTACCAAATTTTTCTTTGCGGCTATCTTTTTAACCATCAGATCTAATCAGAATAATTCTCAGACATTGGATTCAGATGAGGAGATGAATCGTCGCATAAACACCTATAAAAGGGGACCCTAATGGTTGTACCACATCGGTTTTCAAGATTTTTCATGTCGATGCTCTGCCCCTCCTTCAAAATCGCGTTCTGGATTTTCAAATAATTCTATATTCCGAATGTCTGGTGAATTTCCTTCTCATGATATGTCTTTTGTCAATCCGATTGTGGAATGTAAAGTATAAAGAGAGAGGTTAGTGTAGATGAATTTCATCAATAAGTATGACTCCATTATCTCCAAAAACATCAAGATGAATGGATGGGAAAGAATTTTTATTTCAATGCCAGGAGATCTGGATTTAGTGTATCCAGATCTACAGATAGAATCTTAGAATCAGTTTTTTTTTTCACGGAAGATGGCAGAGAAAAAATTTCCTTCAAAAGCTATGGAAAAACATATGCACTTTCATACACCAAGGCTGTTAGCTTGGTGGGGTTGTATTCTGAAGGGGAACTCGAGTTCTATTCCCACAAGCTGCCATATGTCCAAGGAAGTTTTGTAATGGTGAAGGCTATGGAGTGTCTTGGACTTACAGATGTCAAGACCGCAAAAATTTCTCGTTTGTCTACAAGTAAATAGATCCTTGAGTTATGGGTTTAGGGTTTTATCATACCAAGAAAGGGTGACAAGGATACGCTGAAGAAAATTGATATGTATATATTGGATTTTTTGATAAATCTAAGGAAAATCAATTTGATGAAACATATTCTCATTATGATAGAGAATATCAAGAATGTGAATTTAAGAGCACAGATAATCATGTATCCTACCCTACTCTCCAAGTTGATTGTTCGATGTCTTGAGTCCTTCAAGATTCCATGTAGTTCCAAGCCGAGGAATTTGAAAGTAATTTTAGTTAGTGATGATACTTTGAAATGAATGAACATCATATTTTCTAAAGATTTTGGAGAGTTTTATGATCTACCAATGGAAGAAGCAGAAGCTATTATGAAGAATACATAAGAGGATAAACCGTCAAAGAATACTGGAAAGAAGAGGAAGCTAAAGGAAGTGGAAGAATCAGAGAAAATCCAAGAGGCTAAAGGAACCCAATCAGCACCTCTAATGACCAAGAATTAGAAAGCCTATCTGGATGAGGTAGTAGCCAAATATAGAGAAGACAACAATAATCGGAATGAAGGAGAGCCACAATTTGGTCTAGAGCCTGCTGAGGCCATGGCTCTAAAAGAGAAGACTGCTGAAGAGCTTGAGAAGCAAGACAAATAAAAGAAGTAGAATAAGAAGAGGTCAGAGGTTGAGATTGTTCAATCCCTTCTAAGGGATATTGAAATAGAATATGAAAATATTATTGAACTGAAATTGTTCTTGGTTGAGCCTTTACCTGAGACACCGAGGAAGAAATTTCATACTCTGGGAGAAGTTCTTGAAAAAGTTTTTGAAGAAAAGGAAGTAGTAGAAGAAGTAAAAGTAGCTGAAATCAGTGATGATACAGCTGATCTAATACAGCAAGTTGAAGACTTTCATGAGAAGGAAAGTGCTTCTGAGAAATTACCAATACGGACTTCTCAAGTTAGATCTTCAAGTCTTTCTACTCTTGGGGTTGAAGAAAAAGCTGATGAGGAAGTGAAAAAATTATCTAAGGAAGAGAGTCATAATCATGACATCATTCATCCTAAAGACATTGAGGCTGGAGTTGAGAAGGAAATTTTTTTTGAAGATAGAGTTGTTCAGTTGTCTGAAAGTGAGCATGAGTCTCCAGATGAAGAAGTTGTTCCGAGAACCAATAAGGGGAAACATATAGTTGAGGATACACCTTATAAAGTTGTTTTGAGGAATAAGGAAGCTGGTACATCCTCTAAATGGAAGCTGGTTGAGCTAGAGGAAGAACCATTACCTAGAAAAGTGTTAGATTCAGAATCATCAGCTCCGGGACATGATTTTGTCATTCAATCTCTGAAAAATATTGTTGACACCATTCTGATCATTCCAACCATAGAATCCAAATGTCAGATGCTCTAACATAAAATGATTCAAAAATCGTATTTTGTACCCATGGTGATGGATAGGTGTATAAATATTGAGGATGATTACAAGAACTTCATTATCAACTACGAGGCTCACAGAAAATATTGTAAGAAAGTGGTCAGTAGGTCAAAGACTATAGTTCAAGATTTGAGAGAGATTTATGAGTTACAAGATGATGTTAAGGATTATTTTAATACAAAAGATAGAAAAATCAAGGATCTCACAAATATCATTGAGGAAAAGGTAAATTTTGATCAGAATACTCAGATTCAGGAGGTCAAGGATCTGAATGGGAAGCTGAACTCTATTGCTCAAAGCTCAAAAAGAGAAAGGGATCTATGGATCAAGATTGTAGAGAAGATACTGAATAAAGATGACTTGTTGAAAATTTAGTTAGAGGATCTTAAGGCTCAGGATGATAGGATCAAATCCGTAGAGAAGAAAGTATAGGAAGATAACAAGGATTTAAAGAAGCTGAAAACCATTGTCAAGAAATTGATACCCAAGGAAAATAAAGGAAAATAAATCTGATCTTTTGTTTTATTTTCTTTCCTTGTACAAATTATTCCAATATTAATGAAATTTTGGGTTTAGTGTTTCTGATTTTATGCTTTATACTAATATTTCAGGTACCATATATTTTTTCATTCTCTCAAACTCTTTTTAAAAATCACAAACGGGGAGAAGGAAAAATAATTCTAAGTAAAGAAGAAATATCCCTAAGTAAGGGGGAGTTTATCTAAGGGAGAGTTCTCATTACAGAGATTTTCATACTCAAGATAATGAAAAATCTCATTCTATAAATCTAGAATATGATCCTTAGTGTTCCAAATCCTAAGGGGGAGTTAGTCGTATTCATATTTGTCAATGTGAAAAGGGAGATAAGTTGTATTTCAAAATCTTGAAAAAAAAAATCTAAGTCTTTATATTCTTTTTCATAAGGATGTTTTGTTCTTTCCAAAAAGGGGGATATTTTTGAGTCAATAAGGTTTTCCTTATGACTTTTCCATTCATTCATACTTGGGGGAGATTGTTAAGTCAATTAGGATTCCTTATGACTTTACCATTCCTTCTTGTTTTCAAAATCACAAACTCCTCATATCAAGGAAAATTTCATTTTACCCTGTGTTTTAATTCTATAAGGAAAAATTTCCTTCCCCAAAAAAATTTATCCATACCATGTTTTCATTATTCATATAATAATTTTTCTAAGTGTAAAATTCAGTTGGAAACAAACACCTCGGAATCCTATAAATACCTAGAAATGAAGAATTCTGTTTTAGAATCCGAATTCTCATAATTCTGGTTACGAACTCTTCTGAGTTCTGACTCCGAATTCTGAATATGAATTCTAAATACGAAATCTTCTGAGTTATGACTCCTAATTATGAATACAAATTCTGGTTATGAACTTTTCCGAGTTCTGACTCTCAGTTCTCTGAATACAGACTCCGAACTATTATGAGATCTTACTCCGAATTCTCATGAACTCTGACTCTGAACTTAGTAAGTTCTGGTTCTGAATTGCTAAGAATCCAGATTCCAAATTTCCTTGAATTTTAGACGTCAAAATTCTATAGAGTTCAGGTTCCTAATTCCTAAAAAACAAAATCCAAATATCCTTGTATTATAGACTCAAAATTAAATTTTGGTTAGAATCTAAACATTCATATTTCCTTACATTTTGAATATTGTATTTTAGTTATGTAACCATATTTTTTTACACTTGTTTTTGTTAAAAAAAGTTTTCGTGCAATCAGTTACTAACTAATCGTTGTTTGAGTGACACATGTACAGGTCCCGCAGAAATTCAAGGAAAAATATGATCATTGGAAGAGGGAGTCGACCGTTGAAGTCGTGCCTATAAATAGGATCTCATTTAAAAGAGCTCAACACTGCTCTATGACTCTAGAGATTACATGATGTTGAAGAGATTTCTAGATAGATACTCTCATGATTTGTGCATACTGAACTTCTAGTTCAGATTTTCTTTGTGCAACTCCGATTGTAGCTGTGTACAATCGAGGGATTCCGGGGATAGGAAGACAGAGGTGTCGACTACCTTGATGTTGAGGGCTTCTTTGCAGAGTAAGACAGAGGTCCAACTACCTTGAAGTTGAGGTCTTACGGGGATAGCAAGATAGACTCTGATCTTCGTATCAAGGGCTTACCCTGGTGTAGGTAAGACATAATTTCTTGAAAGTATAAATGAAGTGACCTTTATCCAAGGTTGTTGGATACCCTTCTCTTTGGGTTAAAAGATTTACTACTTGTTACTTGTTTTATTACAAGTTTTTTGCTATATTTGTATTTTTTAGGAAACTATAACTATATTATACTTCGTTATACTTGTACTCTAATTTAGTTAGATTCTATATGCTTTAAGGTATAATCTTTATCTTTGTAAACATTCATTAACTTTCATTTTCTGGAACCATATTTTCAGATTCACATTCCCAGAATCACTTTTCCGTATTCGAGCAAGTTTATAGATCTAGTGGTTTTGTGAATTACCTTGATTAACTTTGTCAAACATAATCATCTTTAAAGTTCCAATGGAATTTTTAAAGTATACAATTCACCCCCCCCCCCTCTTGTATATTGAGTATCATTAGATACTACATACAGTATCTCTATTGTTTCGATCCTACATTTGTTATTTTGGTGTATATCATACTCACATACCATCTCAACAGTTTCAGTATTGTATTTCCAGAATTATGAATTTTTTTCTTCTTTCCTAGAACACATGTGACATGAATCATTTTTATATGCTCCACTTTTTATACTATTATCAGTATTATGCTATTTAATTTTGTTTTATGATATTACCGCTTCTGCTATTATTTACTATTTTATTTCCACTATGTATACTCTACCAATGAGGTCATAGTTTCCCCATTATCACATGGTTCCCCTCGCTACTAGTCAGCAGCTTCTGACATTTGGTGAAATGCACGTGTGGTCATAGGACCAACCGGGTTCAGGGCACCTTTGGGTGGCACCTAGAATTGGGACCATACAAAGTGGTATCAAATGAGTTATTTTCTACTTTGCCTTACTATTTCGATCATATAGACTAGGATAGGTAATAATAGGTAGTTGGTAACAAGTTGTGATTGGGAGTAGCCAACCTGTGTGCAGGGAATATCCTAGTTACCTCAAATAATGCATTTTTTTAGTTTTCCAATTGGTACAATTTATTTGATTTAACAGTTGGGTGATTCACTAGTTTGTGTTGTTAGTATTGATATCATGGTTGTTATATTTCTATTTCAACTTTATGATATGAGGGTATTCCATATCATGCATCATATAGTCACTTTTTAGAGATCACATTTCATGTATTCTTTTCATTCCATGTAGGGTGTATTACTGATTGCATGTTGTTGTGATTGTTATTTCTCTAGATATGCATGCTATTGTGATAGATTATATGATATAAATACCTGCTATTTTTATAGGTTATTGTTATAAATAATGTTTCATTTGGATGGATGCCAATATTTGGTCCCTGAGGGGTTATTGGCCCTCTTGGATCGGAATTTGGTGGATCATGTTTGATCTATAATTAAATTTTATATAACATGACATGAATAAAGATGCCAAAAATAGATTCGAAGGGCATATGGGATCTCACTAATTGAAACTTGGCATTCTTGGGCCAAAATTTTAAGTTTTTAAGGGTTTCGAAGAATTTTTAGAGGCTTATTGTCCAGAAACCCAGACAATACAGCACGTAATGTTATGAACCCATGCCATGTGTTCTTCTGTTCTAGAAGAAACAACACTTCTTAAGTACACACTGTTTACTTTATGTACACACCATGTAGATGTTGACTGTGTGAGTGACTGAGTGAGAAGAGACACGAGGTTGATAAATGTTTGGTAGAACACTCCATGTACTGGGAGTACATTTCTTATTGTAAAAGACCATGTATCTAGTCATGTGACTAAAGACATTGGTGGATGAAACATATGTCATACATGTTGTGTTTAGCTTATATACACTGTGTAGTAATCGATGTGTGTCTAATCGTATGACTAATGACACGGGTGCATGGAACTAAAGTTTTACACATCGTGTCTAGGGTGAACATGTCGTGTAGTGATACACAATGAGGGAATCGTGTAGTTCTAATCTTTAATAAGAACATGGGAAGGATGGGATATTCAAGTACACATCGTGTCTCATAAGGAACATGCCTTGTTTATGGGTTGTAACATGACCAGGTTTTCATAGATACACACCCATCTTAAAGACTTAAGGGAACACGTTGTGTGGTGGTTCTGCAAGCTGTGTAACCTTATTTTTTAAAACATAAATAATTTATTCTCCTATTCCTTTATTTCTCTTCTATGTTCTTTCCCATGAAAATATTGAACTGAGTTGTGCACTTAACCTTGTATAGTCATGCCACCAATACGTCCTCCAGTTGTATTCTAGGTGTAGAGAGATGATCAGACTTCGAAAATGGTAAATAAATGACTACCATTAGATCCTCCAGTCATTCCCATATTGGCACCTGCAATTATACTGGACATAAGTTATGATGCATAGTTATGTGAAGTCTTTTTGAGGATGATGCAAAATTTTTAGGGAGAACCTCATCCTGTCTTGACAATGGAGGAGTTGACAAAGGAGTGCCAATAGTGACATACTCCAACTTTTTCAGGGGCTGGAGGACCATAGGATATAGAGTCATGGTTGGAAGCCATGCTTTCCATATTTTAGCCTCTGGATATGCCTCTAGAGAGGAGGTTTAGGCTCACTGTGTGCATGCTATGTGATTCTACTAAGATGTGGTGGGCGGTTATCTCACAGGTGTGATGTCATCGGAATATGTCTTGGGAAGATTTTCAAAGGCCCTTATATTATTACTTCTACCCCAAGACATTAAGGGTCGATCGATCATGGGAGTTAATCCATTTAGATAAGGATGCTCTTTCGGTGATGGATTTTTCTTCTCATTTTACATATATTCAATGCTTCTCACCTATATTGGGAGGTGACGAGTTATCTATGGCTAGGAGATGTCATGATAGTCTCACATATGACATCTGATCATAGGTGAATGTTTCTTGGATGACTTCAGTGACTTTTATAGTAAATCAAGCACTGATTATTGAATGCAATCTGAGGATGTTGGGAGCTGTGATCCAAGGCAGTTCAGCATCCAGGGATGGAACTCCTTTGATAGATAGTAGGAAGATCCACTGGGATCTTTCACGCGATGTTTCTTCAAGTATCGAGGGGTATGATTCGAGGGTGGGAAGAGTGGGCATACGAGACCACATTCACATAAGGACCCATTTGAGTGCTGATATTGTGGTAAGATGGGTAATCTTTAGCATATTTGTCAGATGTTCTCACCAGTATCAAGTGATATTGGATCTGTTATGAACCCACAATCAGAATCAGGACCACCAATTTCTCATCAGTTGGGAATATGAGTTCGTGAGGCCATTCAGGCTGAAGAGGTTGTCATGGTCATGGTATCTAGATAACAGGTTTTTAGTGATAGATGATTGAATCAACTCAACGTAGTCAGGGAGGGTCATAGGGCTACAATACAGGTCAAACTTTTGTAGTGGAGAAGACCCATCATGAGTAGGATCTCAGACCCTCTATGGTTAGAGGTACGATTTTAGTTTCCTTAGTTTTAGCTTCAACTCTTTTTCATACAGGGGCTCCCTATAGTTTTATATCTCTTGCTATTATGGAGATCCTTGGGCTTTGTATATTTATTTATATGGATATTAAGATTCTAGACACTCTGTTGGTGGTTAGGATGTCTAGTGTATGTCAGTGCAAGGAGTGCCCTCTTGAGGTTAGTGGGTGTCACTTCTTATGCGACCTCTTTGTATTAGAGATGGAAGGATTCAATTTAATTCTCTGAATGAACTGGTTTGTATCTTTCCAGGAATTTTTGACTGTTATCTCTACAGGGTTAGTTTCATATCACTAGGGGAAGGTCCTTTCTACACAAAGGCAAATGGGATTTCCAAGAGAGTAGATCTAGACTTAAGCATCATGGATTGAGAGGAATTAGAACTCATATTTCTAGTTTATATCAGGATGAGTAGGGGAATTTATATTTGTAATTTTTTCCAATGGTGGATCATTTCAGATATTTCCTTGTAGATGAATTTTCAATTTTACCTCTAGAGAGAGAGATAAATTTCTCTAATGAGATTTTGAGAGGAATGACACCAGTGTCTATTCCACCTTATAGGATGGATAATCTAGAGTTAGAGGAGATTACGAATTCGTTATACGAGTTAAGAGAAAAGGGTTTCATCTGACCCAGTACTTCTCCTTGGGGTTCTCCAGTGCTTTTTGTGAATAAGGCAGACAGTACCCTCAGACTTTGTATGGATTTTCGGAAGTTGAACCATTTGACTGTCAAGAACTGATATCCTTTTCAAAGGATTGATGACCTCATTGATCAACTTCAAGGAGCTCAGTGGTTATCGAAGATTGAATTGAGATCCGATTATCATTATTTTCTTGTTAGACCATCATATATACCTCTTATACCATTTCGAAGCAGGTATGGTCTATACGAGTATTTTGTTATGTCTTCAGTCTCACAAACATTCCAGCAGTTTTCATGGCAGTGATGAACTGAGTGTTCTATCCATATAGGGATTATTTTGTGGTAGTCTTCATGGATGATATCTTGGTTTACACTCACACTCGACACGACCATGCCACCCATCTTGAGATCATATTGATTACACTAAGATAGTGTCAGTTATATGATAAAATCTCAAAATGATACTTTTGGATGGACCAAATTCACATCTTGTGTCATCTCATCTCAGAGACCAAAATATAAGTCGACCTAGAGAAAGTGAGAGCAGTTGTTTCCTGAGAGAAACTGAAGAATGTCTTTGAGGTATGGATATTTCATGGGATGGATGGTTACTACAGACATTTTATATAGGAATTTTCATTCTAATTAGTTCCACTGATAGGCCTAACTAGGAAGCGTGTGAAGTAAATGTGTATAGATTCATGTGATTCATCCTTTTAGGAGTTATAAGTGAGGTTAACTTCAGCACCAATATTGATTTTCATTGAGCCGAGAAAGAGTTACAACATTTACTATGATGTTTTAGGTATCAGGCTGGGATAAGGGCTTATGTAAGGGGAATGAATTGGTGAGTGTGGTTCTCAGCAATTATGGTCACATGAGAGGAATTACCCGATGCACGATCTTGAGTTAGCTGCACTTGTGAATGATTTGCGTTATTTGAGACATTATCTTTTCAGAGAACATTTTGTTGTACAAACTAACAACAAAAGTCTTAAATATATCTTTACTCAGCGTAAACTGAATTTGAGACATCAGAGGTGGGTTGAGTACCTTAATTCCTTTGACTTTGAAGTTTCCTATACACCTAGGAAAGGCAATACAGTGGCTGATGCGTTGAGAATTTGGACTCAGATATAGGTAGTTCAAGAGGCCAGCAGTGAGTGGCGGCTTATGGGTCTATTCATTGAGATGTATTTGGAGGTTCACAATAGACAGGGGTACATGTTTATTTATTTTATAGCTGTTGTCTCTACTCTTCTGGATCGAGTGTGCATGAGTTGGCTATCATATTCCAAACTCCTAGTCCTATAAAATTGTGTGTCGTGCAAGGACCCTAATCTTGGGTGGACCATAGGTGACAATGAGTTCATTCGATTTAATGTACATGTAAGGGTGTTAGTATACATATGTGAGGAGTTTATGTGAGATTTTCATTCCTTAGTTTGGGAAGTTCATCCTGGTGTCACCAAGATGTATCGAGATCTACATCTTCAGTATTGGTTTCCTGGTATGAAGAGGGATGTATTTGGTTTTGTTAGGAGATGATCCACCCGTCAGTAGGTGAAGGAAAAGCATCAGAGACTGGAATTCCTTTCATAGTAGTTACCAATTCCCAAGTGAAATTTTAATTATTTTGCGATGGATTTTGTGACAGGTTTACCAAGGTCACCTCAAGGGAATGATGTAGTTTGGGTTGTTATCAAAAAGCTCACAAAGGATTCCTATTTCCTACTGATCAAGGAGACCTGTAGTGTTGATGACCTTGGAAGGTTGTACATATGAGAGATTATATGTTTACATGGGGTTCCACACACTATCATTTCATATAGGGATGCTCGGTTTACTTCTCAAGTTTAGCAGGGACTATAGAGGGCCTTCGGTACACAAGTACTTCTGAGTATAGCTTACCATCCCCAAACAGATGTCTAGTCTGAGCACACAATTTAGGTTTTAGGGGAAATTATTTGATCATGAATCCTAGATTTTGAGGGCTCTTGGGAGAGACACATACCCCTAGTGTATTTTACCTACAATAATAGTTTTCAGGAAATGATTTAGATGTCACCTTATGAGGATTTGTATGGTAGGCCATGCCAATAACCCTTATGTTGGCTGGAAATAGGAGGCAGTTATGATGGGACCTCTTCTTATCCATGATACAATTGAGTAGGTGGAGTTGATTTAGAAGATGAAGGATATTTCACTGTCTTGGAAGAAATATTATGCTAATATACGGAGATGACTGGTGGATCTCGATGTCAGAGATCAGGTTTTCTGACATGTCATGTCATGTTTGGGACACCGTGGGATTAGGAGGAAGGTGAAATATTAAATAAGATACCTTAGACCATTTGTGGTTTTTGAGAGAGTCAGGATGGTTTCCTATTAGTTGAAGTTGCCTCAGAGGTACCGAGATATGCATGACTTGTTTCATGTTTATCATCTAAGAAATTACTTTTTAGACCCATATCACTCTTTTCAACCTGAGAAGGTCGAGTTATGGGTGGATTCATCCTTTGAGGATAACCCTATTGAGATTGTGGATCGCAGCACAAAGGTTCTCTGTCATCATTTGGTTCCTCTGGTACAGGTTCCATGGAATCATATGTTAGTAAAGGATGATACATGGGAGAGGCGGGTCGACGTACGATCGTAGGGGAAATAGTTGTTTGAAGTTTCTTCTTCACCACCCTTAGAAGGGAAATTTAGGGATGAATTTCATTAAGGGGGATGTTTTTAAGAACCTAGATCTTCATTTCAAGTATGTATCTTTATTTCAGGTTTTTTTAGTAAAAATTGGGAAAAAATTCTAATTACACGTTGGGTACTTACGAGTATATAATTTGTAACTAGGTATCACGTACAGCCGCATATTGGTCGTGTAATGGCTGAGTACATGGTCGTGTAAGTGACCTATCAAACCGCTTAATGTGGGGAATGGTTAAGGCTACTACATGGCATGTACATTTAATTAACATGCTATGTAGATTTATTTTTATTTGATAAATCAGAGAGGGGTCGCGTATTATCCTCGAAAAAATATTCTCCTCCCCTTGGATCATATAGGAGAGGAACGGAAGGGCCGAAGAACTCTAAACCCCTAAAAATTATTTGTCTGGCCCCTAATTGGGATGTCGTTAGGTGCATTAGAATTCCACCAGTGAGTTATCAATTCCCCTAGGGCATTTATTCTTGATTCCTCCTCTATCATGAGTTATTCAAGCTTCAACGTTTTTCACATTTTTGTAGATTTACACCATTCTAGGCCGATTCAAGGGACTATGTTCAATACTATCGATCGTACGACATAAATGAAGGTGGTTTGTGCCTTTTGTTGTATTTCCTTTGATAAGATGTGCTAAAAGTTTCACATACCCGTGTTTGGGGTATTACGTGTTTTAGAATTTAACCCTGTTTAATATCTTCTATGGTTTGAATGATTGAAAAGGGGTTGTTGATTATGCATAAGGTTAGAGACCTTATTTCGGGACACCCCATGGGTGTGTTCCCTTAATTTATAGTTATGGTCATTGGGGGTAGGATTCTTGAGGCCTACCTTATTTCCATGCCTTGTTAGATTGGGATGGAGTTTAATTGATTATACGAAATGTTTGTGATATGCATTGTGGAAGTTTGACCAAGGGGAATATAATTGTGAGAGATTCCCTAGGTAGGGTAAATTATGTATGTTTTACTGTTATGTTGACCAAGGGGGTATTGACTGTCAAAGTTGCCAGGTGGTCATCGACATGGGGGTTTAGACTATGAGAGTTTCCCGGGTGGTAGTTTATAATTTATTGATGCCATGTTGACCAAGGGGTATTGACTATGTGAGATTCCCAAGGGGTCATTTATAAATGATTAGTGATATAATATAAGAGTGGGGTTTTATAGTGATAGCTACCCAGAGGGTCATTATTAAATAAATTATTGTTATGTTAGAATAGGGTGATTAGACTTTGAGAACTTTCTCAAAGGGTCGTTGTTGATTTATTTAATGTTTGTGATGAGTTTGTGAAGCCAAATCATATGACTGGACTCGATATTACTTGATTTTTTAGATGGCCTTATGAGACATATATTTTGTTACTTTTACACAGGGGATATAGATCTTGGGCTAGATCCCAAGGTTTACATGATTCAACATATGAATAATGAATGTAATTGAAAAATGTAGGACTGTTTAATTTTGAGTACTTCCTAGTTTATTGTTTCATTTCTTTATATTACTAGGTATATATATTAACTGACAATTCGGCACTGATATTTTGCTTTTTTCCCACTAGGATTCATCTTACACCCTATTTGGGTCATGTTTTTTGACCCAAAGTGATTATATTGTTGTAGGTATAGATAAGAGAAAGAACCGTTAGTCATCAGGTACTTGATTTCTGTTGGATATAGAGAGCATGGGACAAAGATGAGGCTTGCGATTCTGTTGGAGTTTATTTTCATTCTGTACTTTGGTTTCAATATTGTATTTTCATCCTTGTGACTTATTTGGATGCTTTCCTAGAACACATGTGACATGCATCATTTTTACATGCTCCATTTTTTATATTATTATCAGTCTTCCACTGTTTAAATTTTTTTATGATATTACTCTTTCCACTGTTGTTTATTATTTTCTTTCCATTTTCTATACTCTAACAATGAGGGAATAATCTCCCATTATCACATTGTGTCCCTCACTACTAGTCAAAAACCTCAGGCGTTTGGGGAAATGCAGTTGAGGTCATTTGACAAACTGGATTCAGGGAACCTTTGTGTTGCACTCGGAACTGGGATTTTATAATTTATTCAATCAATTTCATATCCCTTATAATGCACATAATGTTTTCAGCTTCTCTGTGATAATTTATTGTAATAATTTTCATCAATAAATCAAATTACTTTATTTATGATATAAATTAAGAATAATATCATGTATAGAGACCAATACACACATTCAATGATAGAGATATCCAATGAAACATAAAAAGTGAAATGTTATTATTGGGGGTTTGTCTACAAAACCTCCCTTCTAGGATATTAACAAGTGTGAAATTTTTATTTTATTAATATTTTCATGACTTATTATATACTCCCTTTACTGATTTTATATTAAATGTGCATAATTTATGTGAAATATTAATATTTTAATACTAAGAATAATTTTTGAACATTTTTAGAAGTAGTCTAGTTGAGTTAGTTTACTATTTTATTTATAACTCTTACCCTACAGATCCAAATTGTGTAGTTCTTCTTTTTTAGGATTCCTAATTAAATATAAAACATTTTATTATAAGGGATCATGGGCTAATTCTTCCATTGTAAGGCCCATATGGACCACACCAGGAGGCCTACAGAATCTGTGAAGAAACTGGACCATCCACAGAGATTTAATTTCTGGGCTCAATCTGGAAGTCCAAATTCTCTTATTCTCCTCCAAAGTTCGGGGGATAATAAAAGGATTATTGGATAAAAATTTCAAGTCCCAAATCTAAATACAAGTGTCCCAACTAATGCTTTGAAACTCAGCCCACATTTTTTCGAGGAATTAAAATAAGTACAGTGTTGATGACATGGATCCTGATCGAGAAATCACTTTGAACTGAGAATTTTCAGTGTGAAAGAGAACATATAAGCGGAAGACTTTGTTGAAGACATCATTCGGTTTTGAAGGAATATTCCTTTTCAAAAATCCTTTCACATTTTGGACATCAAAAAGATTGGATTGAAATGGAATGATTAAATTAGTTTAATCAACCAGACATAACTTTGGATACATAGGTTAAAATGCCTCCAAATTTTGAGAGTAGTCAACCAACGTAAATATATAAAACTTTGAAGAAGGAAATATTTCTAGATTTTGCTGTCTGGATGTCCAAATCGTCGATCCAAGTGGAGAGACAGATTGGGAATGCAAACAGTCTCCTTCCGTGGGCTATAAATACATCCCCCACAACTCTTTCAAAGGGGTTGGAATTTCAGAAGATATGAGATCATATTCGAACGACCAAAGCCTTTCCAAAGGCCTGGGAGGACCTTCCATACTCAATTTTTCACTTGAGAGACCTTTCCTCCTCTCTTTTTTTTATTTACTTTTAGGTTCTTAATTGTTGTAATTTTGTAAGTCCTTTCTTTTTGTAATTCTGTTTTAATGAATGTTTCTTCTTCAATATCTCTTATTCTTATCCACCTTCTATATATTAATATAAATGTTCTTAAAATAGATTAAATACAGTTGAATACCCTTCCCTTCTTTTGCTTCCTCACTCAATCAAAAGTTTGTTTTTTTATTCTCATCATTGTTCGTGTGTGTGTGTTCAACGTACCACTTTTTCTTATCCCTTTCCTTTTCTTCTATTCTTAATTTATCATCATAATCATTATAACTATATTATTAAACACCCAAATGGCTGAGTAAATCTCTCATTATGGTGATTCAAAATTTAGGAATGTTAAGTGATTGAGATTATTTGCTCGATTAGTATTCGTTAATTTAACATTGTGTATGTTGGACTTAACATGTCATGGATTAATGACATATTTTGTTTAACATATGGTTTCCATAGATTACGGGAACCATAAATACACTAACATAAACAAGTAATGGTAGTTATTATAACCCTTAGTTAAGTTAAGGCTTGGATTAAAGCCTTAACACTTAGGAATTCCAATCAACGTTATCTTGTGAAGTGGGTGTTAATTTAAATGCAATATAAAGAAAAGCTCAAGGATATCACAAGCATAACTCCCAAATGATGAACTCACCCTGATATTTATCAATTTGTTAAATCAATTATAGTCAATAAATTATTTCAATTAATCTCTGCAAACAAACCCTCCTAATCAAAATACAATAAACTAAAAACAAATGGCTATCACAAAGTATCATCGCCGAGGATTCGACCCGAGTGCTATTATACACATTAGCATAGTACCAAAATCTTGACCAGTTGATAGGAGACAATTGGCCGTTCATTTAAAATGGCGTTGTTTCTAAGGATGGTGCTTTATGTATTCATTAGTTTCTGGTTATTGTAAAAAAATAAAAAAAATGAAATTTAAAAAAAATTGAAGAAAAAACACAAAGAAAAAATCATCTTCCTTTCCCTTCCAATATCTCCCTGAATGCCCCATAGCCTCCCAAATAATACCTTGGATATGTTTGAACTGGAAATTTATTGAAAACTTCCCCAACTTATGAGGAATATAAGAGATAATCAAATAATTCAAGAACCAGCCCTTGACCAACCAATTGAATTAGATATGGTCAATCCTAGGGAACAAACACTTAAAGAACTTTCTGCCCCTGATATGAATTACCAAACTCTTGGTATTCAATATCCAAACATAGAAGCTAACTTCGAACTCAAATCAGGTTTGATTCATATTCTCCTTCATTTCCATGGGCTAGACGGTGAGGATCCACATCTCCACCATAAAGAGTTTCAAGTAGTATGCTATACTATGAAGCCTCGTGATGTTTCTAAAAAACAAATCAAACATCGAGCATTCCATTTCTCCCTAACTGACACTGCTATGTCATGGCCTTACTAACTCCCTCCTGGTTCCATAACCACATGGAATGACATAAAGCGACTATTCTTAGAAAAATTCTTTCCTGCTTCTCGTACTGATTCTATCCAAAAGGAAATAAGTGGTATCCGTCAGTTCCCAAATTAATCACTCCATGAATACTGTGAGAGGTTCAAAAATATTGTTTCAACCTTACCACATCACCAAATCCCTGATCAAATCTTGATCCAATACTTCTATGAGGTGTTATTTTCTATGGAGAGAACTCTCATTGATGTTGCAAGTGGTGGTGCTCTTGTTGATAAAACTCCTACAGCTGCAAGAGATCTCATAAGTAACATGGCTGCAAACACACAACAATTCCATACTCGAGCACATGCTCATGTCAAAAAAGCCCAATATAAACAATCAATGGAGCTGAATAAGATGACTGAATGGATGTGTGAAACAGTCTAAACCTCCCCTGATTGGAGAAAACAAAATTTTAATATTTGTTGGTGAGTGAAAATGATTTTGTCATGTTTTTATATTTCTTCCATATGAGGACATGCACAAAAATTAGTGTGGGCAAGTTGATGTTATTAATATTTTCATTACTTATTATATACTCTCTTTACTGATTTTATATGAAATGTGCATAATGTGTCTGAAATATTAATATTTTATTACTAAGTATAATTTTTGATCATTTTTCGAAGTATTCCAATTGATTTAGTTTACTATTTTATATATAACTCTCACCCTACTAATCCAAATTCTGTGGTTCTTGTTTTTTAGGATTTATAATTCAATATAAAACATTTCATTAGAAGGGATCATGGGCTAATTATTCCATTTTAAGGCCCATATGGACCACCCAAGGAGGCCTACAGAATCTGTGAAGAAACTAGACCAGCCATGAAGATTTAATTTCTGGGCTCAATAAAGAAGTCCAAATTATTTTATTCTCCTCAAACGTTCGGGGGATAATTAAATTATTATTGGATAAATATTTCAAGTCCCAAATCTAAAGACAGGGGTCCCAACTAATTCTTTGAAACTCAGCCCATATTTTGGCTGGGAATTAAAATCCATACAGTGCTGATGACATGGCTCATGATTTAGACATCATTTTGAGCTGATATTTTTCAGAGTGAAAGAGGGGATATAGATGGCCGAATTTGTTGAATACATAATTCGGTTTTGAAGGCATATTCCTATTCAAATGTCGTTTCACATTTTGGACATCAAAAATATTTGATTGAAATGGACAGATTAAATTTGTTTAATCAACCAGCCATAACTTTGGATACATAATTCCAAATGCCCCTAAATTTTTAGAGTAGTCGGTAAACATTGGTATATAAAACTTTTAAGAAGGATATATCTCGATATTCAGCTTTCTAGATATCTAAATTTTCAATCCAAGTGGAGGGACATATTGGGAATGCAAACAGTCTACTACCTTGGGATATAAATACATCCCCCTTAACTCCTTCAATGGGGTTGGCATTTCAGAAGAAAGGAGATCATATTGGCCTGACCAAAGCCTTAACAAAGTCTTGGGAGGATGTTCCATATTTATGTTTTCACTTTAGAGACCTTTCCTCCTCTCTTTGTTTTCATTTACGTTTATGTTCTTCATTGTTGTAATTTTGTAAGTCCTTTCTTTTGTAATTCTGTTTTAATGAAAGTTTTTTCCTCAATATCTTTTATTCTCATCCACCTTCTGTAGATTAATATAAATTTTCTTAAAATAGATTAAATACAGTTGAATCCCCTTCCCTTCTTTTGCTTCCTCATTCAATCAAAAGTCTGTTTTTTTAATTCTCATCATTGTTCGTGTGTGTGTGTGTTCGACGTTCCACTCTTTTCTTATCCCTTTATTTTTCTTCTATTATTAATTTATCATCATAATAATTATAACCATATTATTAAACACCCAAATGGCTGAGTAAATATCTCATTGGGTTGAGTCAAAATTTAGAGATGTTAAGTGATTGAGAGTATTTGCTCGATGAGTATTCATTAATAACATTGTGTATGTTGGACTTAACATGTCATGGATTAATGACATATTTTGTTTAACATGTGGTTTACATAGATTATTGGAACCATAGATACACTACCATAAACAAGTAATGGTAATGATTATAACCCTAAGTTAATTTAATGCTTGGATTAAAGCCTTAACACTTTGGAATTCCAATCAACGTTATCTTGTGATGTGGGTGTTAATTTAAATGCAATATAAAGCAAAGCTCAATGATATCACAAGCTTAACTCCCTAATGATGAACTCAACCCAATATTTATCAATTTGTTAAATCAATTATAGTCAATCAATCATTTCAATTATTCTCTTCAATCAAACCCCCCTAATCAAAATACAATCAACTAAAAACAAACAACTATCACAAAGTATCATTGCCAAGGATTCGACCCGAGTGTTGTTATACACATTAGCAGAGCACCGGAATCTTGACCGGTCGATAGGCGATAATCGGCTGTGCATTTCAACTTTATTAGAAGAAGCCTCATTCTCATATGAGAGTCCGGAACATGATATTCAAACATTATATTTTTCATATCAAAAATATTTCATCAATACCATATGTCATATGTGTAACAATATTGTGATTTACAAGTTATAATTATAGAGGGGAACCACTATAAGCTTTCAATGTGACAAATAATATAAGGAAATAATTAAATTAATATTACATAGAAGAACACTCATAAAGTAAAAACATATTTATTAATAATATGGAAAAGAAAATTGTAATGTTAGTTTGTTCTATGGAATAAACTCTGATAATATATCCATCAAGGCTTTACTAATCATTGCATGTATTAACTCATACGTTATAAAACATATGAGTTATAAATGTAGTAACTTCAAATATTCATCACATAAATACATCATGTGATCCTCCATATATTTCATTATATGAAATAGTTTAGTAGTTATATATTATTGGTATATTAGTTCAAAATGTTATTATAAAACATTCAGCTACCCATGGATTATCCTCTCATGCAAAGGGAAATGGTTGAAGCATATCATAGCTAACTATATGGATAAAATTAATTATATGAGTTTAAGGGTTTTGGGCATATTTCATCAGATTTCACAATCCCAATCCATGAAAACCTCTCACTAGCTTGATCTATGTCAGTAAATTTAACCCCTAGATTTTGTGAATTTTTTTATTAAATTTAATTTCCTTGAAATATTTCACTACATGAAACACTGATTTCTAATGAACCATAATATAATATTTATATTACTATTTAGCATATCCATTATGACCTTGTGATGACCTTACCCATTTATCCTATATTTTGTGTCTACTTTATTACATTGGAATGAGATACAATGAATCGCAATCCAAAAGACCAAATAGTTTATGACTCTTGGTAAACTAGATACATACTTGAAACTAACATTATATTTTAAAACATAAAATAAGAAAACTAATTTATTTTGAGAATTCCATTATTCCCCATATCATATCACTATATATAAATCACAAAATACTTCATTTTATCATGGGGAAAATAAATCATAAGCAGTGAACTCAGATGCTCATTAAGGGTAAGGATATAGTAAAATTTGTGAATGAATATGGAATAATAAATATGGAAAGGTAAATAACTCAAAAACATTAAATTTAATAAATAACTTCATAATAATATGTAAAGAATAAATGATGATCAAATAATGACATATAAATAATCACATGATAATGAAACATGACCATGGATATTCTAACTAATCAAATAATCATATGGAATATTAATAACTGGATTCATATTGATAGAATTTATAACACTAGACATATCAAACATTTCATCAATGATTCTTACAAGACATATAATATCATCAAGGCTTGTTCCAAGATATCTATATAATTGGGTAATGCCCTGACCAAAACTATATATAGTTTGTCTCGTGAGACCTACCAATGCATCGAGGGGTTATATTGGGCCCCACCCACCACTTATGAAGTATAGTACATTACTTATATTAATGGTTTGAAACATAAAAAAAATAAAAAAATTATTTAAAAACTAACATATGAAATGTCAGTATTAACCCAAATCAACAAACATAATCATAAATGATTCAGAGTGAAATAGTGAATGATAATAAAATTGTACACCCTCAATTAAACTGATCATAAATAATTCAAGGATTGAATAAGTATAATATCAATACAATATATCCCCATTATGTCATAAGTTCATTAAAGGGTTTATATCATTGATGAATATTAATTCCAGAAAAATTATCTTTAAGAAACATTCTTAAAGAAAATATCTTCTCCATTTTGAAAATAATATTTTAAAACTAAAAGTTCCAAAAAAAATCGTGAAAATACTTTTCTTAGAATATAACCCTAGAAACTAATAATGTAATCTTTAAAACATTTATTGTTCATTGTGGATGTAAATTTTATACATTCCAAGTATGTTACGATAATGTTTCCTTACACATTTTCGATAAAAGAAAAACAATCATTATTTTGAAAAAGAAATGAACAATAATTTAAAAACCGTTTGTAAGAAGTATAAATCATTAAGATTATCTTTAATAACTCATTTTAAATTTTTTAAAACTTTTTTATAAAACATGGGATTTAATGAAAATTGATTCCCAAATGAAGAGAGAAATAATGTTGGATTTTCTTATAAACATTTTCTTAATCATTTTATGTACCAAATAGTTGGAAATGGTATTATTACATTAAAAAATTTAGGAATAACCATTAATGAATAAAATAGATTTCTTTCAAGATATATATTTATATATCATATTATTCCCCCAAGGGAGACTTAAATAAAATCAATCCCAAATAATGATGAGATTGTGAAATAAACCCTTACTGTTATGTTAACTATTGTATCAAAATACCCATGAAAGAAATAACATTAAATGAAACATTAAATACCATAAAGATAAATTATTTCATGATATAACACAAAAATTGGAATTATATACATCACACGAAAGAAATAAGTGGTGAATATGTTGTATGTCTCATGAAAGTAAAAGTCGGATGCGAAAACATTACCTCACCCTTCCTTTTGTTTGAACATACATTAACCTATTTTATATTGATTTTAAACATGTTATTAACTATTTATAGAACCATATTAATATTTATAATATAATATATGATCCTTTTATAATTTATTATCACTCATTCATTAATAATGTTTTATTATTATCATTGTTTTGGGTGTTAATTGTCCTGTTTTCTCATGCATGTTTTCTTATGCATGTTCTGTCATGAAAGATCCAGTTCTTGAACATATTATATAGTTACATGATATAAAGAATAATTATAATTAAATAATTATCATATTTATACATTAATTTTAATTTTAAAACTAATCATGTAGATTGGTTATGAAAAATAAACAACATTATAATCAAGGACATGGTTGGTCATACGTAAGCATGAGTAACATTTATATTTTTCAATGATAATTGTAGGAAGAATTTAAGTAGTGTTTTATCTTTCCATAATTATCATAATATAATATATACCATATTAACTCTTTAAATATATTTATATGTATCATCCATTTGGTGTGGTGATGAAAGAGAGTCAAATCACTTCGTAAAGGTGGTAGTCCACACATACATAAACGATGTTATAGTTTTTAAGTAGAAAAACTAAAATAATATATTACATTTTAATAATGGTAAATATGTCTTGAATATCATAATTATTTCATCTATATAACCTATTATCATTAACATTGTCTTTATTTCCTTCCATGTAAAGCATTAGTGAAAAAATATATCACATCACTTCGTGAGGCCATAATCCGTCGTACACAAGAGTGAAATTATCGTATCCCCTATGGGATGAAAAGTAAAAAATGTTATATGTGATATAATGATCCCATAGGTATAATTATATTATAAATATCATACATATAATTTATATACATCATCATACCCAACCATGATAGGTAGTAATAGAAAAATGAATGGCATCAGTTAGCGAGTTGGTCATCTACCGTACAAATGAATGATGATTTTTAAAAAAACAAATTATGGAAGTGGGTAAAACATCCAAACCCAGATCTTATGAATGGTAACCTAAGATAGTGGGTCACATGGCCTCAAGCACAGCTCCCTATATTCCAAAGGCTACTGACTAACAGTAAGGGTCTAGGGTGTGTCTATAGGGAGACTATTCCATAGTTTCATAGTGTAACATAGTAGTCTAAAAAATCATTCAATTGTAGAATCCTAATATTAATCATTTAAATAAGATAAATCATCCATATGAAATCATTAATAAACAAAGCAGAATCAATTTCATATAAAATATGATCTTTATTTCTCTACAAAGCAGTAAAATAGGTATGCAAGCATCCAATACAATACATGTATCAAAAGGTTCAAAAAGAAAAAAATGAACTATCTCTAGAAAGCATCGTGAGCCTGTATTAGACATGTGCTCCACTTATGCTGATAAATTATCAAAACCATAAGAATAAAATGGGTTATTGACCTAATCCTAACCTATATCCATGAAGTCTATATGATTACCCAATGGTGGCCAGAACAAGGTGTGAGATAACCCTCAGTAGGCCACCACCAATTGTGTCTATAACAAGGAAATTCTATATATTATAAAAAAAGTGTATAATATATATATATATATATCATAGGTTTAATAATAATTAAAGAAAATTATGATCTTGTTTAGCCAGACGTGGCTCCCTGTAAATAATAGTCAAGCTCCCATAAACAAGGAAAACTCTATAGCATAAATAAAAAAGACATATTTTCAAGTATAAAATCTATAACCGGATACCCATACTAGGGATAAATATATTACTAAAAAAATATATCCACAATATCCACACCATGTAATCCATTGTTAGCCATAGAGGGATGAATCCAAGGTAAATAAGACCAAGGAATCCTCATTGAGTCCCAGGATTATCTTGATGGAAACACAATAAAGACTTGGGTGGAGTCCATGGAGCATGTCCAATGTGATAACAAGTAATCAGGATCTATGTTTTAGGAATTTTTATGGTATCATACAAAATTAGGATCCAAGTAGTAAACATATCCAAGTCATCCACTATTGTAATCAAGATCCATGGAGTAAAAAATTTCATTGAATATAATAATATTAGGATCTAAGGATCTCATCCATGGAATCCAGTACCATTATCCATTCATAAATCAATTCATTAACCATTTTATATACTTTAATATCAAATTATTTCTCCCAAATCATTCGACATTTACAAAATAAACCATTATTGCATTTTAATAATAAGAAAAAACATGAAAAGGAGGAAACAAATTTATCTTATCAACTAAATTTTAATCATTCCTTTCATTTACCATGAATAGGTAAAAAAGGTTCTCACAACCTTAAAATTTTAATTAAATTCTTTTAATTTATCACATTAAAATCATTGATCTCACATGCACCCAATGGGGTGGTATAACTAGTGGAAGATACATGGCAGCACCCAAGGGGTATCCAATGTTGAGGCTAAACAACCTCAAACCATAAAATGGTACTCAGGGGGAAACCTAACATGTTCCATTTCAATGATATCAATGTATTCAATTTATTTTAGGGGAAATACTAAATGTTCAAGAATGAAACACAACTACAAAAAGTTATAAAATAACCAAACCATAAAGGAAAAATTATAAACTATCTACTGTATACCCTTGGTATAAAACTCATCCAATATCAACCTTTGACTCGGTCCAGATTAAAAGAAAAAGAAAGAATAGATGAAAACACTATAAATAAAGAATAACATATTACACCAAAATAACTCCATCGATATGAACACAAATGAATAATGGGACAAGATGCTTAATGAACTTACCAAAATGGAACCAATGAAATGAACAGTGTTCAAATCCAACTCCAGATGAAGAATTACGAGAAAAGCATTGGATTTGAGCTTCAAAGGATCTCCTAAGACTCAAGGATATCCACTAGAATATGGAGTTTAAATAGATTTATGTTTCCATATATTTTATTTTAAAATATGTTATTTCCAACATTTTATCATGGTTTCATGATTTGGCCACATGGTTGGACAAGTCATGCATCAACTCTTCATCAACAAAGGATCCTTCACAATCTAAAGGACCCCCTCACATGTTCATGGTGTATGGTTAAAAAACCATGTGTCAACTATTAATTTTGGATCCTCTATAAATTACAAGTGCCTCACATGGGTGTGCTCCCCTTATTGCATGGTTTCCTCAAACCAATATTCCTTTTGTTTCCCTCTACCCATCACCACATGTTTACTCCTAAACATATTTCCTTGTTCATATGGTTTCTAATAACCATGTATCCCAATATCCTTTCTCAAAAGCCTAGATTTTGAGCTCCAAAAAATCTATAGACGCCCTTGAAACTCTCATGCTCTCATTAGAAACTCACATTTTGTCGAAACCAAAGAGTTAAACCAAAATTAAAAAGTTATATTCCTCATTGGAAAACCTTTGGTCTTCAAATATTCCCCCCCTTAAAGAAATTATTCTCTAAATTTCCCTTCTAAGGTAGGTCATTAATTGTCTAAGAAAATATCTATCCACTGGGGAAATATATCAACACACAATCCCAAGCCTCATCAAGTACATGTTCCTACTTACATACCTCCCATACTATAGGAATTTATGAGCCTCAAAGAGCTTTTGTGATCCTATCAATTATATTAATTGGATTCTCCTAAAAAGAAGAATCTACCTATAACTCCGCCTCATTTGGTTAAAGTGTATGAGATGGGTATTAGTAATAATGGAACAGCTAAAAAACATGGAAGCTTACATGCATGGATTAGTACTTATTAGGAAATTGAAACTGATAGGCTACTTTCCCAACTCCCACTAGATTATATAATGACCTAATATTTCATGGTGAAAGATTAACATATCTTATAATCTATATGTGTCCGTGCCTTGGTGAGATATATAAAAAGACCCATACCTAGCCCTAAACACTATATGTCATTAATGGGGATTAGTGTAGGATTTTTCTATATATTATGCAGTATCCATACTCTTTATGATCAACTAGTCCTTCTTAGAAGTATCCTTAATCAGATGTGGTATGAGAAATTCTACCTCGCATGCCTCTAATTAGAACATGGGTTATCATTATGGTATATCGTAAAAATACTCAAAAGGATCCATCTTTTTAGTCAATTGATAGTTATTATAGTAGGATAAATCAAATAATGGTATATGTATCTCCCAATATCCCCTAAAATCAGGGATGTATTCTCTAATAATTTCTTCTATAACATGTATAGTGTGATATGGCTAGCCATTTTTCAAAGGGTGGTATGTTGTGCTCAGAATCAGTTGTGTACCTAATGAAATATAAAAACTCTATAAGAATTGATATGTAAACTATACATCCCTACTTAATACCATGTTATAAGTAACCCCATGAAGTCACACTATCTCATAGATATAAACTCTCCTAATTTAATCTACTAAGAAGGTCTCTCTGATCTTCAGGAAATGAGAAACCATTGTGAGCCTGTCCACAACAACCCATACTACATCACTACCTCAGGGTGACCTAGGAAACCTAGTCAAGAAATCTATCACAACATCATCCCATTTCCACATAGATATAGGTAAATTTAGTAAAATAGCATCTTCTCATTTGTGTTCCACCTTCACCTGCTGATAGGTGTAACATCTCATGAAAAAATTAGATACCTCTTATTTCAATCTTGACCACCAATACCGGTGACGCAAGTCTTGGTACACCTTGGTATCACTGGAATGTATTCTTCAAGATAAGACATGAAATCATCACATTATCACCTCATGTATTTTTACTTGAAACAAAAAACTACCATGTATATTCATAATTTCATCATCTCAAACTCTATAACTTGGAGGTGGGTCCTCACCTTTCAAACTCTACTGTAGGAAAAGGCCCCCAGCATCAAATAACTATCACATTCTTACTCAATCCATAATATTGGATGTCACTACCAAGGATGAGGGAAATGTCTTACCTTGTCTATCCTACACCTCCAAGTGTATCTCATAGAATAAGCACATAATATTCCACTCGCTACTTGCCTCCTGAACTACCTATTTATAAGTCATCTTAATCAGTGCAACGAAAACTTCATTACCCTTAATAGGTATAGAGGCAAGATCAAATTCAATAGATATTAGGAACTCAACACAAATTCACTACCTTAGATTCATGTCATGCTGTGTAAATATATATTTGAGGTTTTTGTGGTCCATGTACACCGCAAAAATCTCTCATATTAAATAATTCATCCAACATCTTGGGGCATGTACCATAGTGGCCAACTCGATATCGAGTGTTGGGTAGTTCCTCACATGTGGCTTTAAATAAAATGTTATATAAGCAATGACTCAGTCATCCTGAATCATAGATTCTCTTATCCTAATATCTAATGAATCACAAAAAAAAAGTGTAGCTTTTTCTGAATCTGGTAGTATCAAAATTAGCATTGAATTTGGTCTCCCTTTCAACTATTCAAAGGCTTTCTTGTGTGTTTCTATCCATTTATACTTCACACCCTTCATATTCAAGACCATAAGATGTTCTTATAAGTATTATAAGTTATATTTTAAAGGAATGTAGTATCCATCTAGCCCCAAGATACTTTATATGTCAAAGAAATTATTGGGATTCTCCTAGGAAACCATAGCTTTCACCTTCTCTAGGTCAACTGATACTAATGTATCGAAGATAACATAACCAAAGAAGTTAATATTATCCATATAGAAGTGGATATTTGTGATATTATCATACAATTGATGCTCTATAAGTGTATCCAAAATGATATAAAGATTTTTAGAATGGTTATGTCGATTTTGAGAATAACCCAAGATATCATCCAGAAATACAACCATAAACAAATCCAGATACGGATAGAAAACTCATTTCATTAGTTCCATGAAATTTGTTAGTGCCTTCTTGACACCAAATGACATAACTATACACTCATATAAACCATAACTAATATAAAACTCTATGGGAGGTATGTTTGTAGGTTGAACATGTACCTGTTGATATCTTAACCTCAAATCAATCTTTGAGAAAACCCAATATCCTTTGAGATGGTCTAAAATATCATTTCTCTATGACAAGGGATATCGGTTATTGATCGTAAATTGGTTCAATTTCGGATTATCCACACATATCCTAAGGGTCCCATCCACATTTTTCACAAAAAGGATCAGTGAACCCCATAATGAAGTGTTGGGTCATATAATCCCATTTTCATCCAAGTCCTCTAGCTGTCTCTTGAGATCATTCAACTCTATAGTAGTTATCCTGTAAAGAGGAATGAATACTGGTGTATATCAAAGCACTAGATTGATAGAGAACTCCACCTCTCTCTTAAGAGGTAAACAATAAAAGTTTTTTAGGAAAACATCAATGAAATAATCAACCCCTAGAGGTAATTCAGTCTACCCCAATTATGGATCATCCAAATATAATGTCGAAATATTGGATGATATCCAACCCATTTCACAATTCTTGGGTCCATGTCTATCATCCTGAACCTCCCATTCACTACTTTGAATAAAAAATATGCCCTTTAGTGATGTGAAGTTCACCCTTCAATGATAGAAATTGAAATGATCTTGATTATAAACTATAAAATCCATCCTAAGTATGATTTAAACCCCAGTCATATTGATGACAAAAATATCCCATACAAAGTTAAACACATCAATCTTAAGGGGAACTCCCCTCACTATTTTACATCCTCTGTTCAAATCCCCAATGAAGTGTCCAAAGTCATAACGCCTTCATTGAACTGAACAAAGAGTATGAGGATCTCCACAATAAGAATAGGCATGAATATATGTGATTCACCTATGTCAATCATCATAGATACTATAGTGGAGGCTACTAAGATCATACCACTCACCGTAGATGTGTCGATGATCTTATCCTCATGTGTAATCTATAGAGAATATGCATGTCTAGAACTACATCTCTACGAAACAACCTCACTACTTCGAGTAGGCCCACAATGTTGTCAACATAAAACTAGTGTCTAGCTGCCTCAATCATAACCACCACCTCATCCTGAATGATCAAAACTACTCCAGCTCCTAGCCTGATGTGGAGCTGTGAATCCTGCTTTGAAATCTGGAGTTGAATTTGATCCCCTTCCACTGAATGTTGGATGGAATTTCATAAAAAATAGTGTACATGGACCATCCTATTGTATGTTTGGATGTTGACTAGGTCTCTATCAGATCAGTTCCTTATATGTACTCTTCTCTTACACTGATGACTGAAGACAAAACTACCATCACTAATAGCCTTGTTAGTATTCCCCTCACAAGAATCCTAAAAACGATGATTCTTACCAACTGATACTAAGACACTAGGTTTAGGGGATGATCTTCCCCACATAGTACATCTTGATTCCCTCATGTTCTATTTAGTAATAAGATACATATTCACTATCTTCATAATAGTATTCATATGAAACAAATTGACTTGTCATTGAATATCATGTCTCATACCTTTCTCAATGAATCTCACCCTCGATGGCTCATTAGTAATATATATCAGTGAAAAAGACTAAATCTATATAAAGTGTGTTGAATAATCCATAACATTCATCACACCCTACTCTAGACACATAAAATCACTGGTCCTTTCAACTCTCATTGTCTTAGAAAATAAGTGGTTATAAAATCATAATTGAAAATCCCTTCTAACCATATGTTGGGGAATATAAAACTAGTTAAAATCATCCCACCATAACTTAGTTGATCCTTAAAGCATATATTTTCCAACATTCACACTAAATAGAAAAGATAGTTTCTAGACATAGAAGCCTGTGAACCTCCATCCTTCGAAAACATTGGATCATACTACAACTGGAACACACATGTAAAAGCTTCCATAGATGAGGAATAATATGGTGCTCCCTAAATGGTCTATATGAAATAAAAAAAATCTCGAGAATTGATCCTCAGTACCCATATCTTGTACAACTAACGGTGATTCAACTGGTATTATAGCGGGATATACTAGTATCCCATAGCCCACCACTTCTAGAGCATGGACATATCCACCTTCACGGAATACGACTGAAGTTCTTCATGTCTACATGTCTCTACAATTCCAAACACACACCGAAGAGAAGATCAATAATAATAATATCATTGTTAAAAACATCGGATAGGTTGAAGCCTTCCTATAAATAATCTGCACCCCTCTTCCTGCTTCTAAATCTAGTATTATGAAATAGGAACTTCCATAAAATCACCATAGAAACTATCTACTACCCAATATATAACCGATTCAGGGTTAGGTTATATGTTTCGAAAGTTTATATTTTATTTAAATTCATATTTATTTATAATAATATTTTAATGTATGAAATAAATGGATCACAACTTCTGGTCCATAAGGGCTCATACACCTCATGAACTGAAGTGTGGTGTCCAATTAACCAATACCATTACATGTTCGGGTCCATGCGATCAATGGTCCATGTCACAGCAATCCATAGTTGACTGCTTAGCCTAAGAAGGATAAAATATTTAGGTTACAATAGGAACTCTAATTATCAACTTTGTTTCTCAATTACCTAAACAACACATTAACGAACTAATAGACATAAGATGAAATTCACACATCATAATGGAATGTTCTCAACCTATTCACCATATATGAAATGGAATAATTAATGGCATGTGAATTATAAAAGGTGCCTAAAATGATGCATGATATGGAATGAACTAATCTTATCGTCCCAAGTATGAAAATATATTATCATAATAAACATAAAACCTCAATTCCATCACACACTAGTGGAATGAAATCTAGTGTAATAAGAAAAAGGAAGAAAAAAACAATTTTTATTCCATGTAATTTTTAATTTTCATATACAAGGGTTAGCTATTATATAGAACAACTCAATAAAAAATGCTATAATTTCCTAAAATAATACCTATTGTCTCAATATAGTAAATCCAAAAAAGATAACACTTTTATACCACTATGTAATGTATTGACCAGGAATCCACTGAACAATGCCCCAAGGCGGTGGGTCACATGGCCTCAAACATGACTCTTAATACTCTAGAGGCATACGACTTGCAACAATGGTCTAGGTTGTTCTTATAGGGATACTATTCCCTCATGTAAAAGTGTAATGTAGTGGTTCGAACATATCATTCAATAGAGGAAGAATAATATAAATCACTAACAGAAGATAAATCATCTATATGACAGTAGTAATAAACAAAATAGAAGAAATTTCATATACAATATTATGTGTCAAGTCTCTACAATGTAGAAAAACATGTATAAAATAATCCAATATAATACATGTATCAAAAGGTATAAAAATACCTAAAATAACTATATGGATAACTTCATTATCTTAGATTATTATTGTTCTCTAATACTCATAAAAATGATCAAAACAAGCATCATAAAACAAGATTTCCCCAAATTTCTATATGTATCTATGACATCGTTTCGAGTACCCAAAAGCATCCTGAATAGGTTGTGAGATAACAATCAATTTTCCTCTAATAATGGTGTCTATGAAAAGTCCAGCTTTTTTAATATAACACAAAGTAGTTTGCAATATATATATATATATCACATGTATAACAGTAATTAAATTAATGTATGATCTTGTCCAGCCAACCATGGATCCCACTAAATAATAGTCAAGCTCCCATAAAAAATGGAACTAATAAATCATAAAAAAATATACTACCCAATCTAACAAATATAACTTATACCCAATCCAAGGCTGACATAAGAATAGAAAAATATATCCACAATTCCCTCACTATTTAATAGAGTATCAACATCCACAATGGCCATGTTGTGCAATCCAGTGTCATACCACAACGGTCCAGATCCAAGGTATAAAAGACCAAGGAATCATCATCAAGTCCCAGGAGTATCTCAATGGAAACTCAGTAAGGACTTTGGTGGAGTCCAAATATCCTGTCCAATGTGATTACAAGTACACCAGATCAAAGGTAAATCATGGTTTGGGGAATCATGGGGAATCAAGATCTAATGAATAAATAGGTCTATGGAATCCACTACTATAATTAAGATCCATAGGGAAGAAATTTCTAGGCTTTCAAATGGAATCGGTATCCAAGGAAATTTTCCAATTAATCCACTTCCCTTATTAATTCCTCAATCAAATCATTAACCATTTCATATCCATTCACAACCAATGAGTTCTTACAAATCATTCAACATTTACCAAATAAACCATTCATTCATATTTATCATAATAAATAGTATGAAGAGGACACAACAACCTTCTCCTATCAACTCAATTTAAACCATTAATTTCATTTAAAATGAATGAGAAAAACAAAGTTCTCATAACCATGAATAATTCATTAAATTCTCATCAAGGCTCCCACTAAAATTGGTGATCTCACACACACCCAATGGGGTGGTATAACAAGGGGAAGATATAAGGGAACACACTATGGGTGTAATAGGTTAAGGATAAACAACCTCCAATCATAAAATGTTACTCAAGGGGAATCCTAATAGGTTCCAATTCAAATATATTAGGGTGTTCATTTAATTTTAGGGGAAACACTGGAAGGTCCATTATATGTAAAAACTACGAAAATCTATAAAACAACCAACCCATAAGGGAAAGGGTATATACCACCTACCATATACCCATGGTAGAACAATATTCTAGTATAAACCTCTAACTTGGTCGAGATCAAAAGAAAAAGGAAGAATAAATGAATACCCTGGAAATAGGGAATATTATATTAAATAATAATAAATCCATCAATATGAAGAAAAATGAAGAACCACACAAGAGGAATGAAGAACTTGTCGGTGTGGAACCAACATGATTAATAGTTTCCAAATCCGAGTCTTGAAGAGGAATTGAGAAAAAATAATACGATTTTAGCTTCAATATCACCAACCAAGTCAGGATTCCATACAACCCGACACCCAACCAACACATGGTAAGGTCCAAAGGCCATTACAAATCCCTATGAGCTGGAAACAAGTTCCTGAGAATCAAACATTATATTTTGGGAATGATTTTTCCCATGATCATAAATCATAAAAGACTCACAATAATCATACATATCATATAACCAAAGGAATATAACCATCACATTTTAATAGTTTACATTTTTTACTAAAAAACCATGTCAATAAGGGGAACAAACTAGAAAATCACATATCTAAGAAAAAAGAGGGACAACAACCTCATGCCACTTCTTCTAACTCCTATAAGATAATAAACACTAGAAACCAAATCCACCTTAACCACCACATAACATATTTCCTTTACATGGGTCAAACATAATAAGTTCTACATACACCTGAGGGAATTTGTAGGGTGTGATCCAATTCATAGTAGGATATCACCCAAATACATTCTATGATATAACAGTATAAAAAGATTAAAAATGAAATTTTTAAAGACAAATAAAGGAAAAAAAATTAGATGAAAACAATATTTGATATCTAAAATGGAAAATAACTTCCAACATATATCAATGGTAACATTAACATCATCTGATCACCATGGGTAATCACTAATTCACTAGGTTTATTGGGAACCTATGATCCTCATACCTTGTTGATATGGTATAACAACCAAGACCCACATCATCCTCATTCATGGTCCACTAGAGAGGAATATATCCAAAGTTATAGTGTTCTTCGATCATCGTCAAATATTTAGTAAGTGTTGTAGCATCAATCCTACTAGAGGGAACCGAGACTTGGCCATGCTAATCTATCTATCATACTAAACCTAGTCTTCCCTACCTAGTTACCTAGGATTCCATTTATGTTCAATTGCTTTTTCCTATTTCACAAGAACCACCTCATGCACAAAAACATTTCTTATAATATAACACCAAAGGAAAACCATTATTTTCAATTGGAAAATCATCTCTCAATCCATATGCACAACAAAACGATTTGAAAACATTGTTCTCACCACCCACACAATTCATATAACTCCTTTAGAAATCTCATCAAGTATACCAAAATCTTCCAACAATGCAAAATAATGTAATCACAAACCTCTCACTTTGAAACTTCTATAAAACGGGTAGAAACTGCAACTGCCCCACATGGATCCCCTATAAAGTCAAGAGAAATCCAAAGCTTCTATTATCAAACTTAAGCAACCAAGGTTAAACCCAATTTAGTGAAACCAACCCACTGGAGAAAATAGAACCCAAAGAATAAAGAATAAGGAACCAAGAAGATGGAATAAATTTGAAAATGATTATTTAAAATGATGAGTTATTAAAGATCCAAGGCCAAATCCACCCCAAGATTGAAGCCCAAGGAAGAGGTAAAGAAGGGGTAGGAATTCTTATGGATAGAAATCCGAAATGGGGTGAGCCAATGGTTTTTTGTGTTTAAAATTGGTAGAGGTTAGTTTTGTAAATTCAACTTTTCAAATAAAATTGGTCAAGAAACACAGTTTTCCAAACTGTGCGCCAACCATGTGTTGCCTCTTAATTTAAGGAAAATTTGTCACATGATTTACCTGGGGAGGGAATGTATCCATGAGTTCAACCATGCGTCTCAAATATACCCACTAGTATATGCACATAGTTATCTCACACCCACGTGTGGGTCAAGTGCCTTGGGCAGTGCAACTTTCCAAGGGGCACGGTTTCCTCTAGGCTGGCACATGGTTTCTACTAATTGTATTCTAACCATAAACCACCTTCTATTGGGTCCAAAAACACATTTTTTTTCTTGAAAAAAATTGTTAAAATATAAGGGCTAAATATAAGCCCAAAATAAAAAAATATAAATCCATCAAAATAATCCGCAATTATGACAATTCATGCCACTATGAAAATTTTCTTCCCTTAGGAATTCAGATCAATGTCTCATCTGAGATTAAGAATGGGTATTTCTTCTCAACCCAAGATTTCCACTACCATGTATCTTGTTCATCATTCTAATGCTACCAAATAAATTGGACCAACAGTATGGACTTGCACCTAAGTAATTTCTCTTGGTAATCAGCATTTCGTACTGGTTGCTTAAACACAGAAAAGTCATGTTCCATCTCTAACTCTTGCCAACATACCACATGTTAAGGATCTGGATTATAATTCTTTAATTGTCATACAAATAATACAGCATAAATTTTTAGAAAATTAGTTGTAAACTCTAAATTATATTCCACCTTACCTACTCTCTCAGTAACCTCAAAATTTATGACATACCACAGGTTCATCTTCACTTATTTACCAAGATGATTGTGACCCAAATGATGGGTAACCTTAAGAAACACATGATCACCAAGTGATAATTCCTAATCTCGGTATTGTTGGTCGGCATAAGACTTATGGAATCTCTGTACTATCAAAAAATAGTTCCTGATCAAAAAAACTTTATCAAATGTCTCATATTCAAGTATCAGTCCCAACAATGTGGTCTTACCCACATTTTTCCAACACAAAGGAAGTCGACATGGCCGACCATAAAGAACATAAAAGGGAGCCAATATTATTGAGTATTGGTAACTATTTTTCTACAAAAACTCTACCAATCCCAAATGGTTATCCCATGAGCCTATAAAATACAACACACAAGACCATAGCAAGTCTTCTAGGATCTGATTCGCCCGCTCTATCAAGCCATCTGTTTAAGGATGGTATGTCATACTCAACATGACATCAAATCCCATTTATTTCTGAATTCATTCCCAAAATTATGAGGTAAATGGGGGTCCATATTCTAAATGATAGTTTATAGTACACCCTTAAGCCTCGCTATCTTTTAAACATACAATTGATCTAACTCATCCACCATGGTTGAGTCGTTGAATGGAATGAAATGAGTAGATTTGTTCATAAGGTCAATCACCATCCATATGAAATTACTAACATGTTCCTTATGAGGAAATATAATAATTCTGTTCATGGTGACCTCATAGCACATCCAGATAATAATGGGTAATTGATAAAAAAATAGAGGGCCTATAGTTCTCGACATTAACCGACTAACAAGTATAGAACCTGGATACAATGTCAACTATATCCCACCTCATAACTGGCCACCATAACTGAAAAATCACATCATAGAATATTTTAGCTTTCCTAGGATGAATGACCAACTAATACTGGTGTCTATCATGCATCGCCACATTCCACAATGAATAAGTAACCAAAAAAAACGTCCCTTGAAATAGAAAAATCCCTCAGGAGACAATGACCACTCTCTATGAGCCTCCCCACAATGAAGAAGCTGTATAAAATGTGGGAATTACTCATAACCAAAATGATCTTACCAAATTAACTCAAGAAGGGAGGGAGTCAGCTGAACACTATCCAAAAACACACCCCCACTATTCTCCTTGGTCTCCATAGGCATATGCGAAAAATCTCCATCAAATTACACTCATCACTGGACCCCAAATATGCTTGCATTGGAATATTTTTTCTCAATGAATAAACTAACATATTAGATTTTCATGGGGTATAAATGATATCAAAATCTAACCCATGAAGGAGCTTGATACAATGAAGATGCATCAAATTCAAATACTTCTGATAGAAAATTTAGTCCAACATCTTTTGGTCTGAGTACAATGAAAACTTCTCCCTATAGTGGTAGTGATACCATTTCCTCAAGGTGTGAATCACTACTGATAACTCTAGGTAATGTGTTGGATAATTCTTTTCATGTGATCAGAGTTCATGAGAACCACAACCCACCATATACTCTTGTTGCATCAATACACACTCAGGACCCATACCGAAGGCATCACAAAAGACCTTGAATCATTTTATCAATTATGGAAAGATCAAAACTAGAGAAGTGGTCAAATGTAGTTGAAGCTCCTAAAAGGATTCCAAATATTCTAGGATACATTCACACTTTACCCCTCTCTGGGGTAGCACAATGATGGGAGAATCATTCCAATAGAAATCTCTGAAAATCCACCTTTAATGCCCTATCAGATGAAAAAAAATGTCTAATATTAAAGAAATACATTGGTTTCTCCCATTACATTACCACTTAGATCTTATTTGTGTCCACTAAAACCCCATTCTCTAAAATCACATGGCACAAAAACATTACCTCCCTAATCCTTAAGGTACACATGGAAGGGTTATCATCGACACATCGATCGTGAATAGTTCCCAATGCAATCCTTAAATGTCTCTCATGATTTTCCTCAGTCCCATAGTAGAGTAGGATGTATTCCACAAACAAAACAATGAAGGATTCAAGGTACATATGGAACACTCAATTCCTAAACACCATTAATACCGTTGGAGAATTTTACAATCCAAATGGCATTACAAAATACTCAATGTTTCCCTAACTAAATCAAAAGGTTTTTCTCAGAACATATTTATCTTTGACTCTAACATGGGGATACCTAGAATGAAATTCGATCATAGAGAACCACCATGCCCCATTGATCAGATTAAAAAGGTCATTCATGCATGGAGAAGGGTATTTATTCTTGGATCGTTACCTTATTTTTCTTCCAATAATCAATGCACACTTAGTGAGATCCATCATCCTTCATCAAAAAAAAAGATGGGGAGGCCTATAGTGAGATGTTCATGTGGATGAATCCTTTTGATTCCAAATAATAGGGTTTTTTCTTTAATTACCTAAACTGGATGGGGGTCATAAAATATGAGGGAAGAGATATCGTCAGTTTCCTTATTTCTAAATTGATGGGGAATTCCACACCCCACTCTGAATGAAATCATAAAAATCATATGGAAATACCTATGGAAACTCCCCCACCATAGGAGGTAATCCACCCTCAAAACCCTAATTATAATCTTCCCACTTTCATGAAAAAATATGAAAAATAGTATTTCCCAACTTCAGATATGGAGGTCCAACACACCCTGACCAAGGATCCCATTCACCCTAAAATATTTTGGTACTTACATTAGGTACCATAATTCTCACTCACCAATGATAAAAATCAATGTGCACCTAGAAACACACAATATGATCCATACCAAGGATCATGTCAATGAGGTTTATATCCATAACTAATAAATCCCATTCTAGATAGACCCTTAATAGATTTAGAGAACATGATGGACACCGAAGAATTTGATCATTCTTCTTAAAAAGTGGAATCACTAACTCCATCACATATGGAATTAACACGGATATAAATTTCAAAAAATAAACAATATGGGAAGAAATAAAATAATTTTAAGCACTCGTGTAAAATAATGAAATATTTATATAACATAAAATAATAATTGTACCTTGAAATGTTATTGGTCCTATATCTAATTTTGTGGGTACCAGATCCGTATCCTGAAGGATCCTCATCTCTGCCTAATCCTAATAATTAACAATAGCATGTGGCTCTTCCATTATCTGACTCTGACAAGAAGAAGATCAATCCTTACCACCACAACCACCAAAACGAGAACCCACTATCCTGGATGGATCTAACTGGGATTACATTCCTCAAGAGGCTACAGAATATGTATCACCATAGTATGGAAGTGTAGCTCAACAAAACCACTACAAGTGACCCATATCCCCACACTGATAGAAGGTCCTTAGTGGGACTATACATGCTATCAACACATTCCCTGGCTTCCCACTTTAATGTTACAAAACCGATCCAATATTTGAATCCATAGAAGAAGCTAGTCAGGAAGGATGGCCTAAACTACTACCTCCCATGTTATCTTAATCATCCTTCTTCCTCTTCTTTTCAGACAAACTACCACTTCCATGACCAACTAATAAGACTATCCCTAGAAAAAAAATATTTATCACTTCGATCAATCTCTATCATCAGGGCTTGATCAACCACCTCATAATAAGTATTTATCTTAAACAAGAAGACATGGGATCAAATATTTGGCTGGAACACCATTTCAAATTACTGACACCTCATGTGCTCATTAGAAACAACCTTGGGTGTGAAACAGAATAACTTAGTGAAATAGTTGGAATACACCAACACAATATGATCCCCCTAGTTGAGATCTATAAATTCTTAGACATTGGTAAAGTCAAAGGACTTTGGGAAATACCACATATTGATGATGACCTTGAATTACTTTAAACCATCTACTCATGCCTCCCATCCTAAACCAATGAGTCTCACTACCTCTTACTGGGACCTTCCAACAAGAGAAAAGAATATTTTAGTTTCACCTCTTCATGAGTATCAAGAAACAAAAACATACTTTTAGTATTTTTAATCCAATCCTCAGCTCCTTGGGGGTCCTTGATTGTAACACCCGAGACTTTTATGTTATATAAATCATCAAAGGAATCTTTTTCTACACAACACTTTCTTGGCATGCTTTACACGCAATCGCGACCTTCCTCGATAGCTTGCATCGTACGCAATACCGAGTTTCACTAAACAACAATATGCTATTAAAACTAGCCGTTATGAATAGTAATAACCACTTTTTGAAAATTTATAAATTTTATTTTTCAAAATGGACTTCATTTTTGGACTCAGAATATCGAAATTAGCCTAGGGTGAAATTTTGGTATTTTTCTGAAAACTTTCAATTTTTGATGAATAGTGAAACCACTAAGTGGTAGGTTAAAAACTGAATTTTGCATAAAACTTAATTTTACCGCTTCTGTGAATGGAATTTCAAAAATCCGACAGACACGGTTGATGTCAGTAAGTAAAATGTGGTTCAATGAGATAAAAATAATTTTTTGGTGAATAGTAACTTTTTACTATTTTTACCGCGGTTAATAGTAAATAGGGTAACTAAGGGTAAATATGATATTAATATTACCCTAACACATGTCCTAATTCTATTGGACAAGTGTAATTCGACCAAAAACAAACTTAGGAATAAAATATGACCATTTAGGCCCACTTGGATTAGATTAGGACATTTATTATTAATTTATTTAAAGAAGGGTTAAAATAGTTAAAATCAAAGTTTAATAAGTAAATCATTTTTAATATGGGGTTATACATAAGATAAATTCGATTGTAAATATTCATTAGAAAGATAAAAAGATGTCCTACATGATGGTATTTTATTTGTAATTTTTAGATATCAAATAATTTAATTTATTTATGACACAAAGATGATACAATAATTATCTTATTAATGAAATATTGACAAAATTGATAATATAAATACCAAAATAAATGTAATTTGAGACTTTTTATGAATTACAATAATTTTCTAGGTTACTATGATATATTATTGTTGATTTAATCAACTTTGTTCGAACATATAATTCTGTTATGACTTTCACAAAAATCATATATCAAATAGTGTCAAAATTGACACAAAATAGTTTTTAAATCAAATATTATATTATTAATTGTTATTTTATTCCTAAAAATCAAATGTTCGGCCAAATGACTTAGATAAGGATATATATATTAATAATAAACAATTTGGGGTTCGTTTGGCATGTTATAGTAAGTGTATTAACCATATAGTGAAAGAAAACAAAAAGACACGGTAAAAGTTAAATTAATTAACTTAGAGTTAAATCTAATTGATAAGGTTAAAATAATACCCTAAACTTGTCTAAATCCTATTGGTTGATAGGATTTCGACCCATACCCACTTTAGCTTCAAAATAAGACCCTTTGGAACCATTATAAACCGATTTTGACTTTAATATAAAATAATATTTTGAGATATTCCTAAGGTGCCCCTCTCCTCCCTTATAAAAGGGCACCTCCTCCCCCTCCTCCTCACACCAATTTGAGCACTCAAGCTCGGCCAACCCCTGCCATTTTCTCCTATCCACTTCCCTAGAATAATCCTAGAGGTCCTGGTCTTCTCCAAAGACCAATCTTAGTTCCTTAAGTGGAGGATTCAAAGAGGCGTTCCAAAGAAGAGGTAATATCCATTACCGATCTTTTCAATTTCTTTCTTCTTCAACTTCTTCTTCTTTAGTTGTTTCATGATAAAGTAATAACATCAGTATTACTTACATACTGATATGTTATTATAAATATTAAACAACCCTAATTCACCTTCTATCCATCCTACGGAAAAATGAAATCACCGCGCGTGCGTACGTACGGAATACCGTCTCCACGCCGTGGTGTAATCTATTTTCCACCATCACCTTACAAGGATGGGTATAATGGTGTAATGAGTAACTATATATGATTAGTATTAAGTAATATTGATACTGAAATAATATATATATATACTCCAATACAATTCCACGATCATAGGAACGATATCATCACTCGTGCGTACGTACGGAATACCGTCTCCACGATGTGATGCGACTCGTTCTACATGATCTTCATTACATAATGATTATATAAATGAATTGAATGAATGAATATGGTATATACTACACTAATACCATTCTGGAAATGAATTATCTATAACCTAAAGATAAGAATAAGAATTTATTCGACAAAACACGCATAAGAACAAAAAGTTATAAAGACCCGAGTAACAAGTAACAATGAAATATTAATAACAAGAAGCTAATAATATGACCATATATGATCTCATATCAATATGTATGATTCTGGAATAAGTCAATAACATTATTTAAACCATTATACAGGAGCTTCGGACACGAACAAAGCAAATCAGACCTAAGGTAAGGGAAATATCACAATCTCATTTTTATCCGAGATTGTTTATTCGTAAGTATTTACTGGGGTGTATTTTATCATCCACATCCATGTTTACTCAATATGTAATATTATTTCCATCCACCTAAAATTGTTTAAATCCATTTTTACCCTTCACTGAGTTTTTAGTAATACGTATGAAAGGAATCTTTTGTCGTTTTTCGTACGAGGTACTTTTTGACTTTTCCGACAAAAGTACGAAGAAAGTTTTTTTTTTTAACTTATACGGCTTGAATGGATTTTTTAAACATTATTTCCAAGAAGCTTCCTTTACAAGTTTTCAAGTTTATTTTTAATCAACTTCTTTTATTTTAAAGTTGTATGACATGTTATGAAAGGAAAAATGTTTTTGAAGAAGAAATGATATTTTCCTCAAGAATGGAGTTCAAGTGTTTTATCAAAATTATTTTCCATCTAAGATAATAAAGGGTTCTGTTTTTATCCCTATTATTAAATGGATTTGATTATGTTGTGATGGAAACATTTTTATGAATTCCTTTATCTTATATGAATTGTTTTATGATGGCATGTTGTTTAAGAATCCCATTTTTATTACATGGGTTATGAGATGATGTATGATTTATGATTATGTGGCACACATAAGAAAGGATTCATTATAAGATGGGTGGGACCTATATCTCCCTCCAATGCATTGGGTAAAGATTTTATATCTCATCAGATAGACATGGCTGGAACGGAAGGTTATTTCGGTTCAGTGATACAGGACTGAAACGAGCAGCGAACTCGGTTCAGAAAGGGACTTTGTCCACTAAGATAGTCTTGGCAATGAGTCATGACTAACAAGAAATGATTTTCCATGATTATGTGTGCATTCCACAAAGTTTCAAGTTTTATGTTATGATTATGGGGATCTCATTTTCACTTCTATGAATTATTCCATGTTAAGATATTATGATCTCTTTTGCAGGTTTTGATTTTCATAAAGATATGATATGATTTTTATTTCCTTTATTTGCCCTTGCTGAGCATTTGAGCTCACCCTTTTATGTTTTCTTTTCCCCAGGTCAGGAAGATGGATATTAAGTAGAATATGCTAAAAGGGACCCTAGATATGATGAAATAAATGGGAGACACTGTAGAAGATTTATGAACCAGTTGTTTATGTTTCCCAGTTTCTAAAGACACTATACCTATACGGTCCTTTGTGGTTTTGTCATATGTTGTAATAAGTGTGCTTCAATTTTGAAGTATTAACAATGTATGTAAAGTGTGGGTCGTTATAGTTGGTATCAGAGGAAAGGTATAGTCAACCTTTGGAAACTAGGATGTGAAAGCCTTAGTAAGAACCCTAAGGATAAGTCTAAGCATAGAACACAATCTTAGAAATGGCCATGAATAACCTAGGATAAGACCATAAGCATGAAATTTTTTTTTTCTTGAATTATGTGGTTTCCTATTATAATTAGTGTTGCTCACACTATTCTTCTTGGTTTTAGTCAATGGCTGGAACCCGAAGGAACCGTGTTAATGCGGAATGCGATGGGCAATGCAATGATTGTCCCCCTGAGCAACCAAACGATATGGGAGCTGGAATGCAAAATCTTGTAGCCATGCTCACACAACTTTCTCAAGCTATGAATCATGCAGGATTTCCAAACGAACAAAGGAGGGAGCAACATTCTGTTGAATCCTTCATGAGGCAGCGTCCACCATCTTTCAGCGGGTCTACTGATCCATTAGTTGCTGAACAATGGATTAGTACTACTGAAAAGATATTTTCGGTTCTTCAATGTTCTGAGCATGATAAAGTCATCCTAGCAGTGTATCGTTTGGAAGGAGATGCGGATCAATGGTGGAATCTTGTTTAGAATACGAGGCAAAGGGATGAAATTGAGTCTATGGAATGGGACGAGTTCAAGAACTTATTTTTCAATAAGTACTTCCCTCGTATTCTCCGAACAAAGATGGAGAAAGAGTTCCTTGAACTGAAGCAAAGGGATGATGAATCTGTTGGTACCTATGAAGCAAATTTTACCAGACTTGCAAGGTACGCTTCTGGTATTATTATCCAACCTGAGAGTAAGATCGATCGATTCTTTAGTGGCTTAAAACCAAGTCTTCGAAGGGCGTTAGCCATAAGGGACTTCAATAGCTACGAGGAAATCGTTCGATGTGCTCTCAAAGTCGAGATGGAGATTGGAGTAACCCATCAGTCACATGGGTTTGATAAGAAGAGGAAGATGGAATTCAAAGAAAAATCTAAAGAGCACACGGAAAAGAAGATGAGCTTTTCCTTATGCTCAAAGTGTGGAAAGAAACATGGAGGGAGTTGTCTTAAAGGGACAAGTAAATGTTTTAAATGTGGAAAAGAAGGTCATCGGGCATTTGAATGCCGTGATAATGGGAAGAAGATGTCTAATGACGCAAACAAAGGAAGGGATACACAGAATGAACCTACTACACTTCAATGTTTCAAGTGCAAGGAGATGGGGCATTATGCCAATCAATGCCAAAATGCAAGGGTTGATGATGATGGTCGACGTCAACAAACTCTTAAGGCTAAAGAAAAAGGAAAGTCACATGCAATTTCTATCAGCGATGTGGAGTACGATAACGATGTGGTGAAAGGTACACTTACCATCCACTCTAAAGTAGCAAATGTTTTATTTGATTCTGGATCCACCCACTCTTTTATTTCTGAAAAATTTTCTAAGGGTATCATCGTATTACCTCAACAATTAGATGTTGAGTTAGCTGTGACAACACCTAATGTCACATCAATCGCATCAAAAGTTTATAATTCTTCTCCGATCGAAGTTTGTGGGAAAGTGCTTCTGGCAAATCTTGTGATCCTTCCTTTAGTGGAATTTGATGTGATTCTTGGCATGGATTGGCTTTCTCTACATGGAGCTCATATCAATTGCCAAAGAAGGGAAGTCACATTTCATATTCCAGATCAATCTACGATCGTATACCAATGCAAGGATGAACATAACCTTCCAGTGGAAATTTCTTCCATCTTATGGGTATTGATTCCACTAAATGAAGGTTATTTATCTCAAATGGTTGGTGAGAAACTCACGATTAAGAATATGCCCATTGTACGGGAGTTTGATGATGTCTTTCCGGAGGAATTGTCGGGTCTTCCACCAAATCGTGAAGTTGAGTTTTCAATAGAACTCGTACCGGGTGATTTGCCTATTTCAAAGACACCTTATAGAATGGCCCCAATTGAGTTGCAGGAATTGAAGAAGAAACTCCAAGAGAATCTTGATAAGGGATTCATACGCCCTAGTGCGTCACCTTGGGGAGCACCTGTTCTATTTGTTAAGAAGAAAGATGGATCAATGAGACTCTGCATTGATTATCGAGAACTTAACAAGATCACTATCAAGAACAAATATCCTCTCCCACGCATTGATGACTTATTTGACCAACTACGCGGAGCTCAATACTTTTCCAAGATTGATCTTCGTTCAGGGTATCATCAATTAAGGGTCAAAAGGGAGGATATACCAAAGACGGCTTTCCGTACAAGGTATGGACACTATGAATTTATAGTGATGCCATTTGGTCTTACTAATGCCCCTGCTATCTTCATGGATCTAATGAATAGAGTCTTTAGAGACTATCTTGATCAATTTGTGGTAGTCTTTATAGACGATATTCTTGTCTATTCAAAGAGCAAGGAAGAGCATAAAGATCACTTGAGAATTATATTGAAGACCTTGAGAAAGGAGAAGCTTTATGCCAAATTTACCAAGTGTGAATTTTGGCTTCAAAAAGTTGCATTTTTGGGTCACATAATCTCAAAAGAGGGGATATCTGTGGATCCAGCAAAAACAGAGGTTATCGAAAGATGGTCAAGACCAACAACAGTAACTGAGATCCGAAGTTTTCTTGGTTTGGCTGGATATTATCGACGTTTTGTAAAAGATTTTTCACGATTATCTAATCCACTCACCAAGTTGACTCGGAAAGGAGTTAAGTTTGTCTGGACAGAGGAATGTGAAGAGAATTTCAAGGAGTTGAAAAGAAGGTTATCCAGTGCACCTGTGCTCACACTGCCTTGTAGTGGAGAAAGGTTTGTGATCTACAGTGATGCATCCAAGAAGGGATTGGGGTGTGTTCTTATGCAAAATGATATGGTGATAGCTTATGCCTCACGACAGTTGAAAATCCATGAGCAAAATTACCCAGCACATGATTTGGAGTTGGCTACAGTAATCTTTGCATTAAAGATTTGGAGGAATTATCTTTATGGTGAAAGGTGTGATATTTATACTGATCATAAAAGTTTAAAGTATATTTTCACACAAAAGGAGCTGAATATGCGCCAAAGAAGATGGTTGGAGCTGATTAAGGATTATGACTGCTCAATCCATTACCACCCTGGGAAAGCAAACAAGGTGGCAGATGCATTAAGTCGACAAGACCATGCTAGTTTATCCATGATGAGGATCACAAAAGATCCAATATTTATGGATTTACAAAGGATGGATCTTGGAATTATAATGGAAGGGGAAAAATCTTATCTTTCTCAAATGAATGTTCAACCATCTATACATGTGAAGATTAAAGAGGCACAGAAAGAAGATGTCGAGTTACAAAAGAAGGTGAGAAATGTTCCTGAATTCAACCTTGATTGTGATGGGATAATAAAGTTCAGGAATCGGGTTTGCGTTCCTCCCATCCCCGAATTAAAGAAAGAGTTGCTGGATGAGGCTCATAGTTCTTCATTCTCTATTCATCCTGGAAGCACGAAGATGTATAGGGACCTGAAAGAGTACTTCTGGTGGGATGGCATGAAAAGAGATGTTGCTGAATATGTCTCTCGATGCTTGGTTTGTCAACAAGTTAAAGCTGAGAGACAGAAGTCTAAGGGGATGTTACAACCATTACCCATACCCGAATGGAAATGGGAAAACATCACTATGGACTTTGTCACAGGACTTCCTAAAACATCAAAAGGTAATAATGCTATCTGGGTCATAGTTGATCGTCTTACAAAGTCTGCACACTTCATTGCTATTAGAGAGGATTTCTCTCTAGATCAGCTTGCCAGGATATATATAAAGGAAGTGGTAAGATTGCATGGAGTACCACTTTCTATTATATCTGATCGAGATCCGAGATTTACCTCGAAGTTCTGGCGAAGTCTTCAGCATACTCTGGATACAGAGTTGAGTTTCAGCACTGCTTATCATCCCCAGACAGACGGTCAGTCTGAGAGAACAATTCAAACCCTAGAAGATATGTTGAGAGCTTGCTCTATGGATTTCAAAGGAGGTTGGGATCAACACCTACCTTTGGTGGAATTTTCTTATAATAATAGCTTTCACTCCAGTATTCAGATGGCTCCTTATGAAGCTCTCTATGGAAAGAAATGCAGGACTCCAACTTGCTGGGATGAAGTTGGGGAAAGAAAGCTATTAGGACCTGATATCGTTGATGAAATGGCAGAAAAGGTTAGATCTATTCAACAACACATAAGAGCAGCTTAGAGTCGACAGAAAAGTTATGCCGACAACCGAAGAAAAGACCTAGAGTTTGAAGTGGGCGATAAAGTGTTCTTACGAATATCTCCCTGGAAGAGGGTTATGAGATTTGGAAAGAAGGGGAAGTTGAGCCCTAGATATATCGGTCCTTTTGAAATACTGGATCGTGTTGGGAAGGTAGCTTACCGATTGGCGCTTCCACCGAATCTCTCTCAAGTTCACGATGTGTTCCACGTATCTCTCCTGAGAAAGTACATACCAGATCCTTCACATGTACTCAGCTCAGAAGTTGTACCGCTGGAGCAAGATCTTTCTTATGAAGAACAGCCGATAGAGATTCTGGATCGTAGCGAAAAAGTCCTACGAAACAAGACCACTCGCTTGGTGAAAGTTTTATGGAGGAACCACCAACTTGAAGAAGCTACATGGGAGCTTGAGGATATGATGGGGAAGAAGTATCCTCATTTGTTTGTTACAAAGTGACGAATTTCGAGGGCGAAATTCTTTTTAAGGGGGGTAGAATGTAACACCCGAGACTTTTATGTTATATAAATCATCAAAGTAATCTTTTTCTACACAACACTTGCTTGGCTTGCTTTACACGCAATCGCGACCTTCCTCGATAGCTTGCATCGTACGCAATACCGAGTTTCACTAAACAACAATATGCTATTAAAACTAGCCGTTATGAATATTAATAACCACTTTTTGAAAATTTATAAATTTTATTTTTCAAAATGGACTTCATTTTTGGACTCAGAATATCGAAATTAGCCTAGGGTGAAATTTTGGTATTTTTCTGAAAACTTTCAATTTTTGATGAATAGTGAAACCACTAAGTGGTAGGTTAAAAACTGAATTTTGCATAAAACTTAATTTTACCGCTTCTGTGAATGGAATTTCAAAAATCCGACAGACACGGTTGATGTCAGTAAGTAAAATGTGGTTCAATGAGATAAAAATAATTTTTTGGTGAATAGTAACTTTTTACTATTTTTACCGCGGTTAATAGTAAATAGGGTAACTAAGGGTAAATATGATATTAATATTACCCTAACACATGTCCTAATTCTATTGGACAAGTGTAATTCAACCAAAAACAAACTTAGGAATAAAATATGACCATTTAGGCCCACTTGGATTAGATTAGGACATTTATTATTAATTTATTTAAAGAAGGGTTAAAATAGTTAAAATCAAAGTTTAATAAGTAAATCATTTTTAATATGGGGTTATACATAAGATAAATTCGATTGTAAATATTCATTAGAAATCTAAAAAGATTTCCTACATGATGGTATTTTATTTGTAATTTTTAGACATCAAATAATTTAATTTATTTATGACACAAAGATGATGCAGTAATTATCTTATTAATGAAATATTGACAAAATTGATAATATAAATACCAAAATAAATGTAATTTGAGACTTTTTATGAATTCCACTAATTTTCTAGGTTACTATGATATATTATTGTTGATTTAATAAACTTGGTTCGAACATATAATTCTGTTATGACTTTCACAAAAATCATATATCAAATAGTGTCAAAATTGACACAAAATAGTTTTTAAATCAAATATTATATTCTTAATTGTTATTTTATTCCTAAAAATCTAAGGTTCGGCCAAATGACTTAGATAAGGATATATATATTAATAATAAACAATTTGGGGTTCGTTTGGCATGTTATAGTAAGTGTATTAACCATATTGTGAAAGAAAACAAAAAGACATGGTAAAAGTTAAATTAATTAACTTAGAGTTAAATCTAATTGATAAGGTTAAAATAATACCCTAAACTTGTCTAAATCCTATTGGTTGATAGGATTTCGACCCATCCCCACTTTAGCTTCGAAATAAGACCCTTTGGAACCATTATAAACCGATTTTGACTTTAATATAAAATAATATTTTGAGATATTCCTAAGGTGCCCCTCTCCTCCCTTATAAAAGGGCACCTCCTCCCCCTCCTCCTCACACCAATTTGAGCACTCAAGCTCGGCCAAACCCTGCCATTTTCTCCTCTCCACTTCCCTAGAATAATCCTAGAGGTCTTGGTCTTCTCCAAAGACCAATCTTAGTTCCTTAAGTGGAGGATTCAAAGAGGCGTTCCAAAGAAGAGGTAATATCCATTACCGATCTTTTCAATTTCTTTCTTCTTCAACTTCTTATTCTTTAGTTGTTTCATGATAAAGTAATAACATCAGTATTACTTACATACTGATATGTTATTATAAATATGAAACAACCCTAATTCACCTTCTATCCATCCTACGGAAAAATAAAATCACCGCGCATGCGTACGTACGGAATACCGTCTCCACGCCGTGGTGTAATCTATTTTCCACCATCACCTTACAAGGATGGGTATAATGGTGTAATGAGTAACTATATATGATTATTATTAAGTAATATTGATACTGAAATAATATATATATATACTCCAATACAATTCCACGATCATAGGAACGATATCATCACTCGTGCGTACGTACGGAATACCGTCTCCACGATGTGATGCGACTCGTTCTACATGATCTTCATTTCATAATGATTATATAAATGAATTGAATGAATGAATATGGTATATACTACACTAATACCATTCTGGAAATGAATTATCTATAACCTAAAGATAAGAATAAGAATTTATTCGACAAAACACGCATAAGAACAAAAAGTTATAAAGACCCGAGTAACAAGTAACAATGAAATATTACTAACAAGAAGCTAATAATATGACCATATATGATCTCATATCAATATGTATGATTCTGGAATAAGTCAATAACATTATTTAAACCATTATACAGGAGCTTCGGACACGAACAAAGCAAATCAGACCTAAGGTAAGGGAAATATCACAATCTCATTTTTATCCGAGATTGTTTATTCGTAAGTATTTACTGGGGTGTATTTTATCATCCACATCCATGTTTACTCAATATGTAATATTATTTCCATCCACCTAAAATTGTTTAAATCCATTTTTACCCTTCGGTGAGTTTTTAGTAATACGTATGAAAGGAATCTTTTGTCGTTTTTCGTACGAGGTACTTTTTGACTTTTCCGACAAAAGTACGAAGAATGTTTTTTTTAACTTATACGGCTTGAATGGATTTTTTAAACATTATTTCCAAGAAGCTTCCTTTACAAGTTTTCAAGTTTATTTTTAATCAACTTCTTTTATTTTAAAGTTGTATGACATGTTATGAAAGGAAAAATGTTTTTGAAGAAGAAAGGATATTTTCCTCAAGAATGGAGTTCAAGTGTTTTATCAAAATTATTTTCCATCTAAGATAATAAAGGGTTCTGTTTTTATCCCTATTATTAAATGGATTTGATTATGTTGTGATGGAAACATTTTTATGAATTCCTTTATCTTATATGAATTGTTTTATGATGGCATGTTTTTTAAGAATCCCATTTTTATTACATGGGTTATGCGATGATGTATGATTTATGATTATGTGGAACACATAAGAAAGGATTCATTATAAGATGGGTGGGACCTATAACTCCCTCCAATGCATTGGGTAATGATTTTATATCTCATGAGATAGACATGGCTGGAATGGAAGGTTATTTCGGTTCAGTGATAAAGGACTGAAACGAGGAGCGAACTCGGTTCAGAAAGGGACTTTGTCCACTAAGATAGTCTTGGCAATGAGTCATGACTAACAAGAAATTATTTTCCATGATTATGTGTGCATGCCACAAAGTTTCAAGTTTTATGTTATGATTAAGGGGATCTCATTTTCACTTCTATGATTTATTCCATGTTAAGATATTATGATCTCTTTTGCAGGTTTTGATTTTCATAAAGATATGATATGATTTTTATTTCCTTTATTTGCCCTTGCTGAGCATTTGAGCTCACCCTTTTATGTTTTCTTTTCCCCAGGTCAGGAAGATGGATATTAAGTAGAATATGCTAAAAGGGACCCTAGATATGATGAAATAAATGGGAGACACTGTAGAAGATTTATGAACCAGTTGTTTATGTTTCCCAGTTTCTAAAGACACTATACCTATACGGTCCTTTGTGGTTTTGTCATATGTTGTAATAAGTGTGCTTCAATTTTGAAGTATTAACAATGTATGTAAAGTGTGGGTCGTTATATTGATACCCTGAAAAATAATAGTCTTTTACTTGAGAAACTCTTAATCTTTATCGTTTCTAAGATCAAGTTTGGGTTCCCTAACATGAGAAAACCAGAGCCCACTCCCTAATCTGATGCTTGGATTGCCTAAAACATCATTTCCACTAGTCTCTGATCAAATGGTGAGGGATAAAAAGCTCTATCCTCATCCAATGGCTTCATAGGAATTATTTCATAATGCATATGCTATAATGATCAAAAAATGACAGACAACCCATCAATACACCATTCTGAAAAAAATTTGCAAAAATAAAAAATTCCAAACATTCTCACAAGTCAACGAAAATCCAAGATACGGAAAATAACAATTAAAACTGCTCTTCACCCTCTAGGTGTCCCTATATAGTCTGCAGCCTATCTGTCTCACTTAGATGAGGAATTAAAAAAAATTCCAAAACATCCCATGGCGACCTGAGGCCTCTCACAAGGTGTATTAGCTAGACACACCACCCGTAATAAAAACTTCATGCCAGGATATTCCTAGAACTAGTCTATCTTCACTCTCCTGAATATCATTACATAATGAAAATGAAAAACCTACAATGATACCATTATTTCATGAACCAAGATGGGATTTTATCCAACCTAACACCCAAAATAGCACATGGAAAGGCCCATGGAAAGACCTAAAAGGCATTCATGATCCCCATAGGCTAGAAACTGGTTCTTAGGAATCAAACATTACATTTTGGGAATTATTTTTCCCTTGATAATCAACCAAAAACAATTCACAAGAATCATACATCACATATAACCGAAGGAATACAACCGTTATAGTTTAACTGATTAGATTTGTTTAACCTAAAACCAAGATTGGGGGGGAAATAAACTAGCAAACCACATATCTATGAAATAGTAGTTCCAACACCCCCCTGACTCCACCACAACCACTTTCAAGATATGGAACACTAGAAACTATACCCACCATCACCACTATAGAACATCATCCCTTTACATAGTTCAAACATAATAATGTCAATATACACTTGAGGGTGTATGTAGGGTGTGAATCAATTCCTAGTATGATATCACCCAAATAGATTCCATTCTATAACAATATAATACAAATAAGCATGAAAATTTCTATTAAAAGGAAAGGAAAATATTTTGAGGAAAATATTATGTGGAAAAATGCTTTTAAATTTTAAATGGAAAGTAAATTCCTTCGTATATTGATCTTAATTTTAGAATCACATGAGAACCATAGATAATCCTTAAGTCACTAGGGTTATTGGGAAACTAGGATTCCCATACCTCAGTGCTATGTTATAACAACCACAACCCACATATTCCTCATGTATGATCCACTAGAGTGGAATAAATCCAATGTTATAATGGTCGCTGACCATCATCAAATGTTTAGCTAGTTTTTTTGTGTCAATCCTTCTAGGGGAACCAGTTCATGGCCCTACCAATCCACCAAGTGTACTAGACCTATTCTTCCATGTCTAGTTACCTATGATTTTCTTTATTATTACTTCAATTTTCCTATGCCACAAGAACCACCTCATGCACACACACATTTATAACATTAAAACACCCAATTAAAACCACCATTTTCAATTGTAAAATAATCTCCCAACCCATATTCACACTAAATACTTTTGAAAACATAGTTATCACCACCCACCCAATTCATAGAACACATTTAGAAATCACATCAATCAAAAAAAAAGATAAACCATGGAATCACCAACCTATCACTTGGAAAAGTTCTGAAAATGTGTGGAAATAAAAAAAACCATAAGGAGACAGTATAATGGAATTAGAAAATCATAAACATCAGGATCAATCAAAAAGAACCAAGGTTCAACCCAATATAGGGTAAAACCCCATTGGATAAAGTACAATCCAAATAATAAGGAAGAAGGAACCAAGAAGAAGGAATAAATAAGAAAGGTAGAATCTTACTTGATGTGTTCTTAAAGATCCAAGGATAAATACACCCAAATTTGAGGCCCAAGGTAAAGGTGAGGAAGGGGGTGTACCTAGTGCTGGAAATCCTAAACAGAGTGAGACAAGGGTGGATTTGTGTTAAAATCAGGGTAGGGTAATTTAATAAATTTTAATATTTTTATAATTTTGGGTAGGCTACACTGTTTTAAAGATTGTTTTTCAATCATATGGAACCTATATCCTTTAAGAAAATGGGTTAAACTATTTATCTTGGGAGGGAACACAACTATGCGGTCAACCGTTCACCTCAAACAGACCAACTGGTCTAGGTACATTAGCAGCCCACACACCCTTCACCGTGGAAAGTGCCACTGTCTAGAGTGAAATGTTTCCTATGGGTTGGTGCAGAATTTCTATTAACCATGTGCCAACCATGAACCATCGGCTTTTAAGTCCAAAACTTCTATTTTTTCATGAAAACTCCAAGGAAAATCTGAGGGATAAGTACATAACTAAAATAAAAGAGAAAATCCCTCAAAATAAACCACAGATGGAAAATTAAAAGGATACATAAAGCCTCATGGATATCCACTATATATGGGAGAAAAAAATAAATTTATACATTAATATATTTTAATTTAAAAAATTAAATTTCCTATATTTTATCTGGATCGAATGTTTTGGTTTCACAGTAGGCCAAATTGGGCGCCAACCATGCGCCCTTCCCTTTCCAACAGACCCCCCCCCCCCCCACATGATCATTAAACATGGTTAGAAAGACCATGAACTAACCATGAATTTTTTCTATACTAAAATTTGAAGTATCCTCACTTTGGTTTGTTCCCCAGGTGGCATAGTTTTCTCAAACTGTGTGGCCTCTTACGACCCTATGCATAGCACTGCACGGTTACACCTAACCATGCTGTTTGGGTTGTACTATTTCTACTAACCATGTGTCCAAATTTCATTTTCCAAAAACCAAGACTACTAGCTCCAAAAAATCGTCTAAAACCCCATAAACTCATGTGATCTCATTATACCCTCACATTAGGTAAAAACCAAGGATTTAAACTGAAGTTAAAAATATATATACCTTATAGGAAAACCCAGGATCTTATGGTGGGGGTGGTTGTAGGTCATGACTTTAACATAAATACATATTATTATATGGTATATAATTAGGTTATTATATCAGCATGTTTTAACATAAATTTAAATATGTGTAAAAATAAATATAATAAAAACAATCATTGAATAACATTACCTCTTCTACAAGTATCATTTTTAGGTTTGCACCAAATCCTTCCTAGGTTTGATTATTATACAAAATAATAATTCAAGGATGATATGAGGTAATTTTGAAAGTTATTTTGGAATTTATTGGCTGAAAAAAAGGTTTGAAAATGTGAATAATATTATGAAGGGGGTGGCCTTTTGTAAATGAGTTGAGTTTCACACTTGTAATTTTTGGAAATAAAAAGGTGTACCCATGTTTATCATGTAGAGAAAAGGACTAAAACGCAGTATTATTGATAATTATATATAATTGGGTCTAAATATGTCTATAAAATATATTTTATACATGTTTTTATGTTAATTTAACCCTTATCACTTTATTTTAACCCCTAGTAAATCCATTTTTACCTTAACCGTGGTAATTAATCCAAACAATTTTGACAATTCATTTTGGTAAAAAAATATTTTTACCATATTATAAAATATAAATTATGATGATTAAAAATATTTAATCCCTTTTTCCAAATCCCAATCATGTAATTGGAAATTTTTATTTTAAAATTAAGACCGTAGACCAGACAAGAAAGTTGGGTTTTAAAGAGAAAATGTTTAAAAGTTTAACAAGTTTTATTTCAAAATTAAATAAGTAAATGATTAAGATGATTGAGATTGGATTAATATATATATATATATAAACTAATTTTATTTTAAATATAATTAAAAAAAATTTACTTCATAAATAATTTAAACTAAAATTCATTTTTCAATTAAAATTCAGTATTTTCACTATTCACCAAAAAATGAAACATTTTATAAAAATCCAAAAAAATCACCCTAATATAATTTAAATATTTTTATTTCAAATTTTAATTTTTTATTTTAAAATTAATTATATAATTTCTGTTAAAATTAATTTTAAATTATGTGTGCTAAGCGCGACTAAATCATCCTTTAGAAAAAATACATATTTCTAGATAACATTTTGTTTTAATTTAAATTATTCTTATTTTATTCATAATAAATAGATAAAAATAATTTACATAATCTAGTTAGTACTTTTCATACCCACAAACATAATGTCTATGTTATAACAGTATACTATATTATGGTTCATTTTGACTTGGGTTTGTGTGTTCTACAAGCTATCGAAGAGATTGAGTTAATTTAAAAAAATCATAAAGCCTCAAGTGTTATATTTTATTCTAATCTTGGTGTTCTGTGTCATACATGATATCAAAAATAATGTTCTTATTTTAAAATATTATGTTGTTACATTCTAACCTATTTAAATAAATTACATCCTTGCAATTTAAACCTGATCTCGGTAATAAAGGGTTTGACATTTGAAAATATTATTATTGAAAATCCCACATCATAAAAGGGTTAATAAAATATCCTATTAATAAGAGAGAAAAGGATGTTTGAAGGAATTCTATAATAACACATAACTAGGTTTTAAATTAGGATAACATAAGTGGTAAATGAAAACGAGGACATGGAAGTGAAACTAACACCCAAGTATTAATAGAGAGTGATAGAGATCATTGATTATAAGAAATTGGGAGATCTAGATATGGTTTACAACCAGAAAACCATAAATATGTGACTATTAAAAAGATAATCATCTCAAAATTAATGATGTTGTTAGGATAAAAAATTCAATATCCTTTTCCTAAAGATGAGGAATTCTTTTACTATCTATGAATGTAAGGAAATGTGTATATTGGATACATTTCTATTTTATACGCACAATTTCATGCTTTGGTTGTTCTTTGATCAATTTAAAATTCATAACTTACTCCAAGAAATGAATATCCAAAAATTATCCTTTTATGCCTAAGTCACTAAAATTCACTTTTAACATATTGTAAGATCCATAATAGAATGATAATTCAGCCCTTCGATCACTTGTAATTATTATAACAAAATGGTTAGTACTAGTTATCCAATATAGAAAAATCTTTATATGGTGAATTAATACACAAATCTCTAAAACATCATCCAAATTTCAAATTAAACCATTTCATAAATGTTTAAACTTTTGACCCATTCAAAGGATTAAGATAAAAACAACACAAATAAAGTCACTAAATTTCCAAAATTAACTTATAATTAATCGGCCAAAAAAATGAAATAGCTCTTAATTATCGCATTAAAAACATGTGAATACCTTCATCATATATTATATTGAAACATGGTAATAAATTGTTTTATCATAAAACATTATTGAAAATAAGTATTATTCATTATTCCTTAAGTAAAACAAAGATTATTGTATATATTTATTAAATACAAATATGTTTTAAACTCTATCAATGATACTGTAAACCACTCCAAGGTATTCAATACTATCCAATTTACTTTATCCATATATAATCATCCCTTTACCCCAGAATCATTATCTCAATATTAGGAACATATTAACGTTTATATTTCCCTTAACCATTTGTCTTCAATTGTGTTTAACTTTCCACTGAATCATTTTTATTGGTCATCTATATCGTTCAACATATGTTTTCAAATCCTTAATGAAAAATCGTTATAGTATAATCCTTAAACATTTAATATTTATTATAAACATGATACCATTGATAAAATACTCATATTAAATAATTCTTGAATCAAAATATAAGTAAATTAATCATTTTTCTTCTTTTGTGGTAATAACATGAGTTTGACCATGATCTATTAGCTTATTTTGAGATATATTCCATTAACACATGACAAATTTCTGAAGCATTATATGTTTAAACCTTTTTTCTTGTCCTTGTAATCACAAGCAAGGTGGTATTTCTCTCCACAACTATATAAAACTCACATTCCTTTTAAGCAAGAACCAGGATATTTCTTTCCACAATTATAACATGTGGTAAAATCTTTCTTTCCATTCTTCCCTTTATCCATATTTTTCCTTACTATTCCTTTATTCTCTTACTTCCCTTCAAATTGATAATACTTAAAGATTTATTTATATGTCATGTTATAATATGATACTATATAATCATATGATGGGAACTTTTGGGAGACTAGTTCTCTTAAAAATATTGTCTTAATTCCATTAAATAATCTATAATTATGACTATTTAGATTACATGTATTGATTAGGTTCACATTCCTTCTTATAGGCTCCATTTCTAGATGACATAATAAACTAAATTATATCATATCATTATGAAACATATTTTATAATCCTGAAACTAGTAAAATACATAACAAAAATTGGAAAATTAATGCATAACTAATCTCATAATCATAAACATGGTTTCTCTAGGGGTATCTCTATTTTAAAATCATTCATGATGGTTTGTAATGAAAATGTAAATTATCCTAATCATATCCCAGGGGAGTGCCAAACCAGGTATGCAGAAAGTCCATTTTTGTGCATTAGTTGATGATCTGGTCAAACCTAATATACCCTTTCTGGTGTTTTTACCCCAAGGTACCAATATTCCATAACCATGTCTACTTATTGTATCCATAAAAGGATGTATTTCTTAGAAAAACAAAAAATATATTCATTACCAAAACATTAGGATGTTCTTCAATAATTATCCTCGATATTTATCATAGGGTTATGTCCCCTAATTTATATTTTCCTAACTTAGTTCCCAAGGTTTTTATTAAACATTTTATTATACCAACTGTAGTGACCAAAATCCAAAAACTCAGATATGGTGTTTAATTTATCACATTGGAATACGATACATAGAATCACATCCTAAAGGATTGTTGAGTTTTTTAGTCAATATAAACTAGATACATACTTGAAATTGAAATTAATTCTTAAAACATAAAATAAATAAATAATATCCTTTCTTAATTCCATTATTCCCCTTAGTTTTTCCACACATAGAAATCAATAAACACTTCCCGGTATCCTTAGGAAAATGAAACATAAGAAAGGGGTGACTTTAGATGCCCAGTAAGTGTAATAATATAGTGTAATCTTTGAATAAATATGAAAAAATAGTATAGAAAGGTAAATAAATAAAAAATATTCCATTTAATCAATAACTTGATCATAATACGGTTGTAATAAATAATGATCAAATAATTCCATATAAATTATCACATGAGCTTGATACATGACCATTGAAATTATATATCATTTAATAATCACAAGGGATATTAATAATTGAGTTCATAATGATGGAATACAAAATGTTGGAAATTTAAAAAATACCATATAGGATTTTTTCAAGAAATATAATACTATTTAGGCTTGTTCCAAGATATTAATATAAATGGGTAATTTCTTATCCTAAAAAATATCTTGTTTGTCTCCAGAGATCTACCGATGCATTGAGGGCTTATAGTAGGCCCCATCCATAACATAAAAATTCTAATGAATTACCTATATGAAAGTGGTGAAACATAATCAACATAAACAATCATATTGAAAAAATTACATATGGAATGTTAATATTTACCCCAATCAATAAACCTAATCATAAACCATTTTGAGTAAAATGGTGAATGGTAATAAAATTGTGCATCCTCTAAAATAATTATAAATCATCCAAGGAATGAATACAAATGATATCAATACAACATTTCCCTATATGGTCATAAGAAAATTAAAGGTTTTATGTCATTTATGAATATAAATACTATAACAATATCTTTTAAAAATATTTTATGAAGAAAATGACTTTTTCATTTGGAAAATTTTCATCTAAAAATAAAATCTCCCAAAAAAATTTGAAAACACTTTTCCTTTATAATAAACTCTCAATATTATAGAGGAATATTTAAAACATTTAGTGGTGATGATGGAATTATATTCCGTACTTGTTGAATACATTAAAAAAATATTCATTTAACGTTTTTGGTAAAAGTCAAATGGGAATTACTCTAAAAACAATATGAATATTCCTTTAAAAACTTTTTTTAAAAAGTAAAAATCTGTAAAAATGTCTTTGATAAATAATTTTGAAAATATTAATAACATTTTTTAAAAAAAATAAAAAAAACATGGGTTTTTATGAAAATTGATTTCCAATCGAAGAGATAAATATTCATATTTTCATAAAACATTTTATCAATAATATTATGTATCAAAGTGTGTAAAATTTGTAATATTGCACAAAAATTTTCATGAATAAATATATCAAAATAAATTATATTGATTTTAACAAATAAATATCAAATAATTACCCAAAGGTAGACTTAAGTAGAAACAATCTGGAATAATGATGAGATTTTGAAATAAACCCTTACCACTTTGGAAACTATTGTATCATTAGACCCATGAAAGAAATAAATTTAAATGAAAAAATAACATGATGATAAATCAATTCATTATATAACATTTAAAATGGAATTATATATATAACATAAAAGAAATAAGTGCTGAATATGGCGTTTTTCTCACAGAAGTAAAAGTGAGATGAGAACCCCTTACCTCACGCTTTCTTTTGGTTGAACATACATTAAAAACATTTATAGTGGTTTTAAACATGTTATTAACTTATTATAGAACCATATTAATATTTATAATATCATATATGATCCTTTTATAAAATATTATCACCCATAAGATACTAATATTTCATTATTATCATTGTTTTATGTGTTAATTGTCTTATTTTCTCATGGGTGTTTGACATCAAATATCTAGTTCTTGAGAATATTATATAGTTCCATGACCTCAATAAAAATAATCACGAAATAATTAGATTGTTTATGGAATAATTATAATTTTAGAACCAATCATGAAATATGTTTATAAAAAATGAACTATGTTTCAATCATTGAGGTGGCATGTCATGTGTATGCATGAGTAATGTTTTTGTTTTTCAATGATAATTACATAAATAAGTTAAGTGATAATTTATCTTTAAATATTGACAGTAAACTAATATATAACATAATATTCCTTTAAATATAATTATACATATCAACCATATGTTTTGATAATAAAAGAGATTCACGTCACTTTGTGAAGGCGTCAGTCCACACATAAATGAACAATGTTATTCTTTTTCAATGTAAAAAATTGAAATATTATTTTTTTGAATTATAAATTTATCATGAATATCATAATTATTTAATTTATATCACTTATATTCATTAATATTTTCCTCATTACCTTCCATGTAATGTGTTAGTGAAAAATGAATCACATTGCTTCACATGGTGGCAATTTGTTGTACACACGGGCAACGTTATTGTATCCCCTGTGGAATGGAACATAAAAAAATATGAAAAAATTAATCCATAGTTATAATTATATTATAAATATCATATATATATACACACTTTATATCCATAATCATACCAATATATGAGAGGTGTTAATGAAAACATGAATGATATCGGTTCGCAAGGGGGGTTTCCACTATTCACATGAATGATGATTTCGTAACCCATTTAATGTAAGTTGTGGTTGTTGTAGGTAAATCTCTTCAAATAACAGTATCTAATTATATGAAACATACTGATGATATTATATCATTATGTTTTACTAATAATTTAAGGAGGTGGAGGAAGAAATAATATAAAAATGATCTTTAAGAACGTTACCTCTTCTTCGGGTATCCTCCTTAGTTTTCACTAAATCCTTCCAAGGTTGGATTTATTAAAAAAATAAGGATTATATAATGATACCGGGGAATTTATGGGTTGATTTTCTAAGGTTTTGTAAGATAAAATATTTTCTTGAAGGTGTGGATAAGAGTGGAGCGTGGGTGGCCTTTATAAGTGAGGTGAGTGGCATGTCTATAATTGCTTTAAATAAAAATGTATAGCCATATTTTTACACACCAAAGGGGTATAAAATTATGTATTATAGATACCTATACTTTATAGGATATAAATTTTTCCATAAAATATATTTTATTAAAGCTTTATGGTCAATTTAACCCTTATTATTTTAGTTTAACCCCTAGTATATCCATTTTTACCTTACCCATGGTAATTGAGTTTAACTATTTTCACTATTCATTTTCATAAAACAATTATGTTGATGATATTATAAAATATAATTTCTTATGATTCCAAATAAGGAGTCTATTTTTTCAGGTTAAATTCACATAATTTTAAAATTCTAATTTAAAATTATTCCCAAGGACGTGAAAAGAAAGCAGGTTTCTAAAAAAAATGTTCAATAGTTTACAAAGTTTTTATATCAAAATTAAATATGATAATGATTCCAATTACCGGAATTATATTAATAGATATATATTTTATGTAATTTTACATTAAAAATAATTAAAAATATAGTACATATCTGTAAATAATTTAAATGAAAAATAAGTTTTAAATTAAAATTCAGTATTTTTTCCTATTCATCGAAAATTGAAACATTTCATAAAAATCACAAAAATCACCTCAAGATAATTTTAAAAATTATTATTTAAAAAATGAAGTTTATTTTTTAAAATAAATTTTATAAATTTAGTGAAAAATAATTTTCAATTATTTTCACAAAGTGTAAGTAAATCATATTTTTGAAAAAAAATATTTTTTTAGAAAATTTTAACTTTTCTTTTAAATGTTTCTTATTTTAATTTTAAACAATATATAACCATAATTTTCATAATTTATTTAGTAATGTTCATACCCACAAACATAACAACTAGGTTATAATGGTATAAAATTTTATGGATCATTTCAAATCAAGGTTGTGTGTTACGCAATCTATCAAAGAGATTAAATCTATTTAAAAAGAAATATTTTTTACTTCCTTGAGCATTATCCTTTGTTTTAATATTGGATTTGTGTGTCATACATACTATTGAAAACAATTTTATTATTTTAAAATATCAATGTACTGTACAAATAGACATTAAAATTATTAGTATGAATAGAATAACCATATTTCAAATATAAAGTATAATGTTTATATATAAATTAAACATATTGATAAAAAAGTACTATTTTTTTAAATTATTCTCATGTTTTAAAAAAAATCTCAAAATTAATGCTCTAATTTATTTTTTGAATAAATATTAAAATTAATTTTGAAAATTTTGGATATTTTATTTTAAAAAAATATTTTTTTTTAAGTTAAAAATGTCAAAATAATGTTAGGGTGAATTGTTTGGATTTTTCTCAGAAGATTAATTTTTTTATAAATAGTGAAAATACTAGTTTTTATTTTAAAATTAATTTCATTTAAAGAATTTATAAGATTAAATGTTGTTTTTATATGTTTTTAAAAGTAAATTTATTTCAATAATATTATAATTAAACCAATATAGGTCACTTTAATCAGTTTTATATTGAATTTTATATAAAAACTTTGTAATCTTTTGAAACTTTTCTCTTTGGAAAACCCCATTTTCATTGCGTTTGTGAGTTTAATTTAAAATTAAATATTTTCACTTATGTGAAACTAATTTACAAAAAAAATAATACCATATTTATAATCATCATAATTAATATTATCTAATATGATAAAATTAATTTTTTACCATAATGAATTATAAAAATAGTAAAAATTAATTACCTCGGTTAAGGTAAAAACGGTTTTACCGGGTGGTTATGATAAAAATATAAGGGTTAGAAATTACCCAAAACTAATATAATTATTATTTTATTGTCCTATTTAGACCTTATATATTATAAATTTAGAAAATTGTTCATTTTGGAGCCTTTTTAAATGTGGAAAAACATCGGTATAATTTATTTTTTTCCAAAATTCCATGTGTGTCCTCTCCCCCACTTATAAAATCCCACCCCCTATCCTCTCTATTAAACACTTAAAAACAAATTTATTCACCAATAACATCCCAAATAACTTCCATAATTACCTTATATCATCATTTAATTATTTTTTTGGTCTTAAATCCTACCTAGTAATGCATTTGGTGAAAACCAAAAGAAGTTGTTCGAAGAAGTTGTAACTTTCTTAACTAAGAATTTTTTATTTCTTCCACCACCTCATTAAAAATATTATTAAAACAAGATAATATAATAGCCTTATAATATTAAATATAATTAGATTTTTTTAATTTCATGACCTAAAACCATCTCCTCCTACCTCAAATGTGAAACTAAATAGTTGATCGTGTGTATAGTGGACTACTACCCCACAAACTGGGGAAATTCGTTTTCCATCATCACTTATGAAAGATAGATCTAATGATGTATATAATATTTATATATTATATTAATAATTTAATAATACTTATTTATTTATAATTTCATATACTCCTACCAATTTTCATTATGTATAGAATATGATAGCATTGTTCGTGTGTATGGTGGACTACCGTCTCGCAAAGCGTTGTAATTCATTTTCCACTAACACTTTGTATCAAAGGTAATAAGGATAGAGTTAAAAAATACATGTGATATATATATAATAAAAATTATTATTTAATTTTAATATATTATTTACCATTCATTCATTTCATCCACTAAAATATGGAATCATTGTTCATGCGTACGTGCAGTCTATTGTCACTTTGGACAACGTATTTCATTTTATATATCAGACTTCTATGTATAACTATAAATAAATATATATTGAATCTATATAATTTTTTTAAATATTATTAAAAAAAATTATATGATATAATTATTATCAACATAAAATAATTGAAAATATCATACCATAACACACATGAAAAAAAGCAGTTATTAATCGAAACTTGATTTTAACAAGGAATTATTAATAAAAAGATAATAAAAATTATTCAGTAAATCATATATGGCATGATACATATGAGAATGTTTCTTTACTAGATTTATAATAAACTTATATTTATTATACAAGAGTTTTGAATGTCTATGAAGGAAATAGAGACTCAAGGTAATGTATTCCTACCTCAATTTTTTTGGGACATAATATATGTTATGAACCTATCTTATTTTATGAGTTGTATATAATAAACATTGACATGTTATATCATGAATATACTTATTTTAATGATATTTAATATTTCATTTGATTTTAATATTTATTGGTTCTTACAATTTAAAATATACCAAATTGGTAACGTTTTTGGTTAAAATATCATCATTTATTGGGATTGATATATGATTATGTTTATGATGATGAAATATTATGAACCATAATTCAAGAAACACATTAACTTTTATATTCTTGGGTTATTTTAGGATAATATATGTTTCCCTTAATTTTACTCTCTTTATGTACTCAAGATTTCAAAATAAGGTTTTTATGAAAATTCATCTTTATTTCTCTATTCTATCAAAAATGACTTGTATTCTATATCCATGATTTAAAAAAATGTTTTAAATATGTTATTGAAAAATCCACTAAGATTTTTTAATTTCATTTCTACCCTTGTTTTAATTTTCTAAAAAAAGGAATCTTCTTGTCATTTTATGAACGAGGCCATTTTGAATTTATCAAAAATATGAATGGAATATTTTTTTTAAAGAGTACAACATGAATGGGAATTTTATTAATCATGACCTCTAAAAGTATTAATGATTTTATTACAACTTTAAAATATTATTTTAAATTAAAATTATTTACATAATATTTTTTATGTTAAATAATTATTTTCAAATGGAAATAATATTTTCCTCAAGAATTGTTTGATGATTTTTTATGTAATTTCTCTTCATCAATGACGAAGAACATTGGTGTTGCTTATGTATTACTATGGATATGATCCAGTTGTACCATCTGTATTATTTAATATTATGGTTTATGATTATGATGAAGATATTTTTAAAAAACCCATTTATTTTCCATGGGTTATGTTATGATGAACTGTATATGAAATGCATTTCTTTTACATGGGTTATGTTATGATGAATTTATATCAAAACCATTTATTTTACATGGGTCATGATATGATTTAATGCTTATAAAACCCACTTATTTTCATGGGTTCTAAAATGATGAATTTTTATGATCTTGTGGAACACATTTCTGTGGTTTTTAGTTTGTGATGGGTGGGAACTATATTTATCTCTAATTCATTAGGTGAATATTGAAATTTCCTAAGATAAACAGGAATGGAATAGAGAGTGAGACCAGTTCCATAAGGGAATTTATCCACTATGATATTCTTGAGAGTGAACCCTGACTAATACATTGGTTTGGGTAGTGAACGCATTCCATAATGATGGACTTGGAAATGTGCCTTGACTATTATAAAAATTATGTTCAATGTTTATATGTATACCAAAATTCTGTGTCTTATTCCATTATAATTATATCATGGCTCATTTTTTTTATTACCTTATGATTCATGTCTTATAAACTACCAATATTTATTCCATGAAGCATGATTAGCATCTTTCATATGTACATTATGGTTTTCAAATGTTATACTCATGTTATCGTACTCTTCTTCTCATGTGATGTTTGTATATCTCCCTTGTTTAGCCTTATTGAGCTTTTGAGATCACTCTTTTTTATGATTTTTTCATAGGTTATGAAAAAATGTATTATATATTATTTTTATAATAGGGGTTCTAGTTATAAAGAACATAGTGGGATATGATGTGGTTAACCTATGAACCAACTTTTTATTTTTATGAGTTTCCAAATCAACTATAACTTTACGATCCTTAGGCATGTGCTTGTGCACTGCATTGAAGGTTTATAAAAAGAATATGTAATATATTTGTATGAATATTCTCGGCTATTATAGTTGGTATTAGAGGATATTTTTAGTCAACATATGGAAAATATTCTGTGAAAAATTTAATGAAATCGTATTGGATAAGCCTAAGAATATGGAAACATCCGAAATTTTTTCTAATAAAGAGATTATGTATTTTATCTTCAAATATATCCCATTATGGATACTAAAAGCGGAAATAGTTCTATTGTACATGTATGTAGGGGTATAAACATTGAAAAAGGCACATCAAGTCTGTATCGAGTGTTACTCGGTACATAATAATGGTCCTTACAACACACCTGGTTTGACACTCTCAGAGGATCTGTTTTGGTTAATTTAAATTTTATTTATGGACCATCATGAGGGATTTTAATAGATGATGACCATGAATAACCTTGTTTAAACCTTATATTTCATGTATTTGAAATAATGTTTCTTGATTTAGACATCTTATAAATAATTTACTTTGACTATGTGTTTTCCTACTATGATAATTATATCTCACACTATGATTTTTGGTTTTAGTTGACGAATAGAACCCAAAGGAATAATGTTAACATTGAATTAAATAGATAATGAAATGATTACCCTCCCAAGAAACTAAATGTTCAGGGTTATAGATTAAAAAATCCCATTTTTATCCTCACACAACTTTCTTAATTTCTGAATCATGTTTAACTTCCAAAAGAGAAAAGTATGGAACAAAATTCTATTGAGTCCTTCATGAGACAACATTCACCATATTTCAGTGGTTCTGTTCATCCACTATTTACTGATAAAAGGATCTATACCACTTAAAATATATTTTCCATTCTACAATGATTGTGACATGAAAACTTCATTTTTACTATATATCATTTGGAAGGATAAATAATCAATAGTGGACTCTCATACAGAATAGAAGGAAATAAGATGAAATTGAATCCATGGAGTGGGATTAGTTTAAGAGATTATATCTCAATAAATAATTCCCTTACATTGTTTGTACAAAAATGGAGAAGTAATTCCTTGAGCCAAAGCAAAGGTATGATGAATCTATTAGTATCTATGATGAAAATTTTACAGGACTTGTGAGATACACTTCTCAAATTATCATCCAACCTAAAAGTAAAGATGATTGATTCTTCAATTGATTTTAACTAATTAATTGAAGGGTGATATCTGTAAGTTACATCATTATCTATTAAGAAATAATTCAACTGACTCTCAAGGTGTAAATGTATATTGTATTTACCCATAAATCACATGTTTTTTATAAGAAAATAAAGATTGATTTCATGGGAAACACAAAGAATAGTGGAGGGAAGAAGATGAGATTTCCTTCATTCTCAATGTGTGGTAGAAAACATGGAGGAATTTTTATTAAGGGGACTCGTAAATGATTTAAGTGTGAATGGTAATGTCATTGGGAATTAAAATTCTGAGGTTATGAGAATAACTTAACAAATAGTTTGAATAAATATAAATATACATAGATTTCACCACCAACCCTCTAGTGTTTCTAATTCAAGGAGTATGAATACTATGCTAACCAATGCCAAAATATGAATTTTAATAATGGTGACAGAATTTTATTACCTATTAAGATGAGTATAAATGGTAAATCTCAATGTATCACTATTTATGATGAGGGGTGTGATAAAAATGTTGTGAAATGTACACTTATTATACACTCTTGAACTAATAATGTCTCATTTGATTCTAGATCTACCCATTATTTAACATCTGATGAATTATATAAGGGCATCATGATTCCACCCACAAGGTTAGATGTAGAATTTGTAATGAAACCCTTAATGGTATGATGATCACATTTAAATTATAAGATTCCTCTTGGATTTATGTTTATATGAATGTGCTTCTATATAATATTTTCATTCTTCCTATGGTAAAATTTGATGTTATCCTATATATAGATTGGATTTCCCAACATAAATCTCACATAAATTGTAAAGGAAGGTAAGTCACTTTGATATTACAAATCAACCTATAATCATTTATCAGTTCAAAGATATATATTAACATTTGATGGAAATCACAGACATTTTAAGATTTTTGATTCTTATTAAAAAATGAGTGTTTATCATTGATGGTTATGTAGAAACTCAACATCGATGATATGCCTATTTTTTATGAGTTTATTGATAAATTTATGGATGAGTTTTATAGTCTTCCATAAAATCGTGAATTTGAGTTTAAATAGAACTCATACCTGGATCCACATCTATTTTAAAGACTCCCTATATAATATACATGATTGAGTTGGAGGAACTGAAGAAGCAACTCTAAGAGAATTTGGACAAGATATTTTTTTAGAGAGTGTGCCACCTTGCGGTTCACCCATTCACTTTTTCAAGAAAAATATGGGTTGTTGTATCTTTACTTTTATTATAAGGAATTGAACAAGATCACAATATAGAAAAAGTATCATATACCCTGTATTGATGACTTGTTAGATCAACTTTTTTGAGATCAATACTTTTCAAAGATTTAACTTCATTCTAGATATCATAAATTGGGGGTCAAGAAGGATGATATAACTAAGACAAAATTATGTAAATGGTATAGACATTGAGAGAATATAGTCATGCCATTTGGTCTTAATAATGTCTTCGCTATCTTCATGGATTTAATGAATAGAATAATTAGAGATTTCCTTGATCAATTTTTGGTAGTATTTATAGATGATATTATTAATTATTCAAACAGAAAGTAAGATCATGAAGATCACTTCAGAATTTTATTAAAGACTCTATGTAAGGAGAATTTTCATGAAAAAATTACAAAGTGTGAATTTTAGCTGCAAAAGTTTTCATTTTTTGGTGAGATAATCTCAAGGAAGGGTATATCGATGGATCCATCAAAGATGAAGGCTATTGAATAATAGCACTGACCAACCACATTGACTAAGATATAAATTTTTCTTGGTGTTTATGGATATTATCAATGGTTTTTTAAGAATTTATCATGACTATATAATCCACTAAACATGTTAACTCAAAAGGGAGATAAGTTCCTTTAGAAAAATGAATGTGGGGAAAATTTTAAATAATTGAAGAGAAGATCATTTAGAACACTTGTGGTTACATTACCCTATAGTAGAGTAGGGTTTTCAATCATTAGTGATTCATCAAATAATTTATTGGGATTCATTATTAAGTATAATTAAATGGTAATAGTCTATGCCTCATGAAAATTTAAGTTTCATGAGAAAAATTACCCAAATCATGATTTGGAGTTAGATTTGGTAATTTATACATTATAGATATGGATGAATTATATTTATGGGAAAAATTGTGGTATATATAGTTATCACTAAAGTTTGAAGTATATATTCACATAGAAGGAGTTTAAAATGTTCCATATGAGATTGTTAGACCTAATTAAAGATTACAACTACTCAATACATTACCACCCTGGGAAAGTGAACAAGGTGGTCGATGGTTTGTGTTGAAAGGATCATGTTATCTTATACATGATGAGGATCACAAAAGATCTAATACTTGTGGAATTATAAAGGATGGATATATAAATATAGATAGAATTGAAAAAAACTTATCATTCTCCAATGAAATTTTCAACCATCTATCTATGTGAAGAATAAATAGGTGAAGAAGGTTGATATAGATCTATAAAAGAAGGTGAGAAATGTTCATAACATTAGCCTTTATTATGAAGAAATGATAAGATTTAGGAATTGTGTATGTGTTCCACCTATACAATATTTGACTAAGGTGTTGTTAGGGGAATCTCATAGTTCTTATTTCTCTATTCATCATAGAGGTACGAATATGTATAATGATTTAAAAGAGTATTTTTAGTGGTATATGATGAAGAAATATATCATATATTTTTTATCTCAATGATTATTATATAAAAAAGTTAAGGTTGAGAGATAAAAGTCTAAGGGGATGTTACATCCATTGGCCATACTAGAATGGAAATGAGAAAACATCACCATGGATTTTATCATCAGACTCCTCAAAAAGTCTAAAGGGTACAATTCTATATGGGTTGTAGTTGATCACCTTACAAATTCATAACACTTCAATTTTATCAGATAAGATTTCTCATTGGATAATCTTATGAGGATATATATTTAATAAGTGGTAAGGTTTCATGGAGTGCAACATTCCATTGTGTCGGATCAGGGTCCTAGGTTTACTATTGGATTTGGTGTCTTAGAACCAACTTCTGTGTACTTTATGATAACATGTATTCATTTTTTTGAATATTAATAAACTGGTTATCAAATTATGATTGTTCTTCTGCATAACATAGTATGTGCTAATTTCCTAAGAGCATTTTTCTTACTCAAAGGTCATATAAATTCCCATCTATAATTATAACCAAAAATTCTACGAGAATATTCTTATAAATAGATTTTCTATCCAGATGAAATCATTTTAGGGACATGAACGATACAACCTATCAGGGGTGGAGAATCATACGATATTGAGGCATATTATCATGGTGTACTCACTTGATAATATCCAGTATAGAATATTATGAGAATGAGATCTTCCAGTAGGAAATCAACATTTATAAGTGTCATTGTATGTTACTATTTGTGGATGTGTGTTTCAATCCTTAGACATTATGATTATTATTAATTATTACTATAAGTCACGTAATTTGGTTTATTGATGAAAAACATGAGGATATATATTCACGGTGATGTAGGATATGTTGGGTTCCTCATGATTAGTATTTTATTAATTAATAATGTGAGAAAATATTTTTCTCTTCTGTTCTTTAATAGAATTTTATATATCAGGACATTTTATGGAAATGATATAGCCTAAAAAATCCATAAACATGGTGGTCTATAGAAAAGTAATATTTCCAAAAATTCAAATAATGAAACATTGAACACATAGGATGATGGAACCATCATGAAACCTACTTGTACAGAGATATCATGATAGAGGGATTATATTACATAGTAACCGACTATATGAGGTATTATTTCATTGTGACATTAACTTCATTCTCTATGGGTACCTTGGAATGTTTCTAGACACTGACCTGTTAATTTAGGTTGTATCGCCTAATGAAACTAACAAAGAGTCCTAGAGGGTTGAACACTAAGTGTATTCAGAATCTCACTTAAATAATATTATTATTTAACAAGTTAAATAAATATTATTCCCACATGTTGTTTAATAATTATTCATGTTTTCCTAATTAAATATATTACATCATCATTTATTCAAAAGAATATTTTGTGAGCATAATATTTAATAAATATTTATTTTTTATTTAGTAAGTATATTATTTACTTATTTATTTATTGTTAAATAATGTAGTTATCTTTATTTATTAAATAAATAGACATTATTCAAGGCTATATAAATATTATGGTGGAATAGAAAACCAAGTATAATGGTTCGATGAGAAATGATATATATTTAATATTATTTGAATAATAATATTTAATTCAATTTGTGAGTTTAGTTAATGTTAAGAAATGATAATAATATTTTTATTATTATACACATGGTGTTCCATATGGATTATGGAAATAATAAGGGCACATGTGAAATAATTATTTTGTAACCCTAGTGTTATATATATCTAATTTTTTTATTTTCTTAAGATATCAAATTCATTTCTGGTGTAAACAATGATATCTAGATAGAATCCTCTCAAATCCCTAAATATCTCCCTCTCCAATAACACTATAAAGAATGTATAGTGATCCTCCCCTACTATAACTCTCAAGTCTAGAGAGTTTGAATAGAACCCTTCCTTGATGTTATTCTTAGAAAAATAAAAGGTGAACAATGAAAGTGTTAAGATCTGTCATGCTAGCACCTAGAGATTCCTATAGTGAAATTTTAGGATTCATGGAAAATGTGTTGATTACCACTGGAAGAAATATATTCTTAATTCCTACACCATAATAAATTTTTGATGAAGAGATGTCGTCGGATCCATCAATGAAGAAATAATTCATCACAAGTTAATTCCTTAATTTCATATATTAATTATAATTAATATATGAAGATATTTTTATTGGTTATATTGTTTTTCTATTTTCTGTATCCATTGATTAAATTATGTTGATCATGAAATTTATCATCATGTAAGTCACATATTAATCATTGATCATGACAAAAAGAAGAGTTTTCTATAAAACATCCACTACTTTTAGTGCTCCAAAAACTTATAAGTGCTATCAGAGACGGTCAGGTGATTATTTATAATTATTTAATGATTTTTGATTGATTTTTTCATTTTTAATTATATTTTAATCATTATTTAATCCAAATTCTGAGACAGATTTCTTCCTCTTCTCTTCTAAAAAATATAATCAAATAAATTAATTTTATGAATGAAATAAATATGAATATATCATCCTAAGATTCTAAGGAGTATGGACAGAAAACATAAGAGTACATTCTATGTAAACTAGAGTTTTATTCCATGTACCTTTTTTTAATGCTCCATAAATTATATCAAAATAAATTAAAGTCATGTTTATTTGTTACACATACTCAATTTCATTACACACTGCATGTTGACCAGACCTTTTTGGAACATGATTATCCAGAGTACACATCATGTAACTTCTGTACATGATGTGTACTTCTGTAGTCATAGACGGGTTGTGTATCTTCTTACAAGGCCTACATGAATGGTGACCATGTAACTCAGAGACCACATTCCAAGTATCCCATGTACATGTTGTGAAATCTAATATTTTTTATATAATAGTTACACGCTGAGTTCCTAGGCATATGTCATGGATAGACGGTGAGAATAATACATGACGTGTAGCTTCAATTTACATTTCGTCTACTTTTACCCAATTACATAGAGTTAAAAATTAATTTATTATACTTTTTAAACCCAATAAATATGTGTTCTAAGTGTTCATTAAGTTTATAAAACACACCACGTGATAGTTTTTAAATATATATATATATATATAATTAATTTTGGTGTAATTTTCAGATCTACATATCATGTATAAGATATTTTAGAATTATTACTCTACACACATTGAATAATAAAACTCACCTTAAATACCATGTGTTTTTTGTGGTCATTATGTTGATAGTACATGCCAGAAAATTATGCAATAAGTTATGTATGAAACATGTCACGAGAGTAAAAAATATATGATTATAATGAACATTAGGTAGTTTTAACGAGTACTCACTTTATTTCCACCAAGGTATATTTTTTATATAAAATTAATTTTAAATATATTTATTTAATTTGATTAAAATTATGATTGATGATAATATCAAGAAAATTTGGATGAGAATTAAGATAAATGGATTGATTAATTAAATAATATAATTAATTTATATGAGCATGATTTATCTTAAATAAGAATATATAGTATTGAATGTTAGTTTTATTAAATATATAATTAGCTTCCTGATTATGGATGATCATGATCCTAGAACAGACCATTGTATATTATTGGTTTATTTTAATTTATTAATAGATTAAATTGTTGGCATGCATTTCATCCCTCCTCTCATTGGGTAAGGTAATGCATTCCCAGGGGTTCTTTAATGTAAACACCATAAACATGCCTTTAGTTCCCATCACCTTTATGGGAGTAAAAGTGTATGTAATGGATGGAGCTCCCAAGAAAGTGTAGGTTGTTCAAATATGGACCCAAGGAAAAAAAACAATATAAAAGAGATATATGGGTGGACATATGGGAAGTTATAACATAAACCAAAAGTGGTTCATGATTTTTTTCTACTTGGTTGAGCGTTAGTTTATCATCCTCTAGATAAACTAACCATTAGTAAAATATCATGATAATACCACGTTATTATTATATTTCTATAAATTATTATGGTTATTCATTATGGATGTTTTTTCTCGATTACATAAATTAATTAATTAACAAGCATGCATGATAAAATAAAAATAAAAAAAATTATTTGTAAACATTAACTAATATATGGTTAATCACATAAGTAAATACACTTAATATTAACAAGAATGTGTTTATTATTATAATTGGACATTTATTTATAAATATAAAATCCCTAAATTGTATATATTAAGTCATTATAGCCTTTAACTAATTTCATTAAAATCAAACCATAGTTAAAAGTTCATGAATAGCCATGGTTGCAGTGCTTTCAATTTTCAGGAAATACTTAAATGAATTTTTAGGTTTAATAAAATTATTTCACATAAAGGGTTGACTACCAAATCATAATTTTTGTGTAACTGAGAGGAAAATCCTGAATAAATCCAATTTAAGGATTTTAGGAGTGGGGGTCCACTCAACAGACTTAGGAACTATTGGTTAATGTAATCCGTATTTGGAAGGCATACCAAAAACCCTTAAAATTTATTATCTAACCAAAGTTGGGATGATAAGAAGGATAATATGGATCATTTCTGCTAGAATGAATAAGTAACGTGATATTCCGAAGCCAGTGGTAAGGTATATTGAGTTTCGAAAAAATAGTGTTGGATTAATAAATTTAATACTTATTTTTTTGTCTAAATTTTATCACATAATACACTAAAAATCATCTCATATTATTTATTAAAATAAATATAAAAAATGAATTTAAAAATATCCTTATGATCAAAAAATTTGAAGGATAACATTCTCACTAACATGAATTTACATGAGTAGAAAATATTCTTATACATTATCCTACACCAAGAAAGGGAATTTTATGTGATGGAAGAACCTATTCCTGAAGCGCCTAGTAAAGAGGCTAGTGAGGAATAGTTATATATCTTTGAAAAAAATTGAATTATTCCATCGATGTTCAGTGTTTCATGATATCATCCATGGATAATGATCATCTAAAGAAGTATGAGGGCATGGATGCGTAAAACATGATGTCCCACCTTTGGTATCTCTTTTAAGAGAAGGTGATACAAGAGAGATATAAGATATTTAATGCTATATTTACAAATAAAATTGGATATTTAGTGCTAGTTGTGGCCATGTTGTCAGGATTATTAGCTATATATAAATCTTAGACATCCTAGGGATTAAATTCCCCGATGACTTTTTCACATATATCAGACATTCATTAATACCCAAGTACATATCAAATATTATTATTAATTATTGTATGATAAATAATGAGAAGAGTATTGTATAACCTATAAGTCTGATTCTCCAAGTGGAAAAGTACATGGGGTGTGAAAAACTCACGATCCTTATGGTGAATAAGAAAAGGAAGAATGGGGAGATGGGTCATAGCTTTCATAATACCTATAAATATCTCAAGAACCATCCTCTCAAGAATTATAAGATCTGATCATATGGAAAGGAAAAGGAAGAAGTATATTATATATGTGTAAGTAAAGTCCACTAGAAGAGAAATTGCGCCCAAAAGCAATGGTATGATAAAGGTGTTATCGTTGTTGAGTGTAATTTTTCAATATCTATACATTGGGTATTCGACATAGATTATGGTGCTTACAAATACATACAAATGCAGGAAAAAAGTATATTCTAGAATATTTATAGAGGGGAGGTGGATTTGTAAGATGATAATTTTGAGAGGATGGATTATCTTTCCTTTGAGACTACCACATTTCATTTCCAATTATAATTATATTGCTTTTAAAGTATTTTTATTTTTTAAAAAACTATTACCATGAATGTAATTTATGTATCTTACTAAGATACAGGTGGTTTTATTTTTAAATTTGGAAGTAAAAGTTGTTTCTTTTATAAGGAAAACATATGTTATGGTATATAAAATTTAAATAATGGTCATTAAGTATTAAATTATTGAAAAAAAGTATTTTAAAAAGATAAAAAATCACGTTCACATGACTTATATAACACCAAGATATGGAATCTTCATCTTGGTCATGTAAATGATAATTGTTTGATAAATATCTATCAAGATAGTTATTTAGACTCTTTTGAGATAAAACCATTGAAATATGTCATGATTTGTTTTAAGGAAAAATGACCAAACCATCATTTAGTAGATAGGTTTAAAGGGCCATAGAGCTCTTAGTATTGGTACGCACTAATTTTTTTGGATCATTTTTAGTAGCATCTAGAGGTGGTTATTCATACTTCATAATATTTATTGATGAATTCAGTAGATATGGATATGTATACTTAATGAGGTATAAGTCTAATTACAATGAAAAATTAAAATAATTCATGAATGATGTAGAGAAACAACATGGAATTAATATAAAAGGACATTGATCAGATTGAGATGGTGAAAATATTAACCAATAGTTTATCAATGTTCTATGGGATTTTGCGATTTAATATCAACTTACTCCACCTTACACACTATAGTGGAATTGTTTTAGTGAAAGGATATAGTATACCTTGTTAAACATGGTAAGGTTGATGATGAGTCATATGGATCCTCTATTATCCTTATAGGGATATTCATTATCGACTATGAAACATACATTAAATCGAGTACCAACTAAAGAATATAATAGAATTCACTTTAATTTAGGGAGTGAAAAGAAACATGTCTTGTTTCATTCAAGTTTATGGGGTTGTGAGGCTTTTATGGCCTTATAAAAAAATAGAACCCAGGTGAACAAAGTGTATCTTTATAGGGTATCCTAAGGAAACAAATGGATATTACCTATACAACCCCTCTGAAAATGAATTGATTGTTGTTACAAAAGGTATATTTATTGAGAGAGATATTGAGAGAACATACTCATAAAGGTAAGAGGGAGCAAGATTAAATTCGATGAAGTTGATGCTCAGGATATACAAGAGTTGTTATAGAAACAGATTCCATAGGTCCCCATGGAAAAAGTAGTTCCTGAAACATAATTAATACATAAGTGGACTAGAGATATAAGATAACTAGAGATATATGGTTTTCCAGTCACTAAAGATAGTAACTCATTGTTAGCTAACAATGATGAACTTATCTCATAAAAATAGGATGTAAAGATATCAGAAGCTATAATATTGCAAGAATCCATGAATTTTGAGATAGATTCCATTTATTAGAACCAAGTTTGGGTTTTATTCAATGTTCCAATTGATATAAATCTCATATGGTGAAAATGGGTATTCAAGAGAAAACTGGAAAATGAAGGTAAAATAAATACCTATAAAGCAAGGTTTTGAGCAAAAGAGTTTAAAATGCATCAAGTAATTGACTATGATGAAACCATTTCATGAGTTTCCGTGTTAAAAAGAATCAAAATTATAAATTTTATAGTAGATTACCATGAATAAAAAATTTAGTATATAGATGTAAAAATAAAATTTCTTAATGGTATCTTTTTGGAAGATGTCTACATGGAACAACCTGAAGGGTTTTTGAATCTATGTGATACCAAAAATGTATTCAAGTTACATTGACCAATCTATGGATTAATGAAATAATCTTGGTCATGGAACATTAAAATAAATAAAGCTATAAAATAATTTGGTTCCATTAAGAATAAATGTGATCCATGTGTTAAAAATAGGTTTAATGGGAATGTGGTCATAATCATAGTAGTATATATTTATGGAATATTACTTATTTAGAAATACATACCAATGTTATGGTATGTTATGGACTGGTTAAGAAAATTTTTCTCCTTGAATGAATTAGGCGAATCAGCCTTTATTCTAGGGATCAAGATCAATCGTCATAAATCCAAGAGGATTCTTGGAAAAATTCAAAGTACATACATTGACCAGATACTAAAGATATTTTCTATGGAAGAATCCAAGAGTTAATTGGTTTCAATGCCACATGTTATATATATTTAAAATAAAATATGTCCTCAGACAGAATAAGATAAAGATAGAATTGGAAAGTTCTCATATACTATAGTGATAGGATCGATCATTTACTTCATGTTATGTAGAAGACCTGATGTTTTCTACACATTGATCATGGTAGGAAGATATCAAAATGATCCAAGAGAATAAAATTTGATTTTAGTTAAGGTTCTTATTATGTGTTTGAGAATTACTAAGGATATATTCTTGGTGTATGGAGGAGATGAGGAGCTATTAATCCGGTTTTATACTAATATTAGTTTTCAAATAGATCAGAATGATCAAAATTCTCTGTCAGGATATGTTTTCTGTCTCAATAGAGGAGTTGTGAGCAATAAGAGTTAAAAGTAGTTAGTTATCTCTTATTATATATTAGATTCTGAGGGTATAGTGTCATCTTCTACCTCCAAGGAAGATTTTTGGATATGAAACTTTTTAAAGGGGGTTGATGTGCTTCCTAGTATTAAAGACCTTATTAAATTGTACTATGAGAATACTATAGTGGTGACTCATGCAAAAGAGACATGGTTACACTAATTGATAAGGAACATACTCTGAATGTATCACTTATTGAGATAAATTTCTCATAGAGGTAATGTTAGAGTAAGTAGTGTTCCCATAGAAGAAAACATGGAGGACCCCTTGACTAAATGCATATCTTAGTAGAATCATGAGTATCATGTAAGATCTAGAATACTGAAGTTTATTAGCAGTTTGATCTATTGTAAGTGAGAATGTATTGGATTTGGTGACCCATAACCTAATTAAGTAATCTTTTTGATAACACATATTTATTATTTTGAGTATTAATAAACTTCTTATCACATCATGATTATTCTTATATATAACATAGTATGTGATAATATCCTATGAGTAGTCGTCTAACTGAATGGTTATAGATGTTCCCTGCTATCATGATAACATAGAAGTTCAATGAAAATATTCTTAAATTTTTGTTCTATATCCAGATGGCCTAATTTTATTTACAAAAATGATACATGATATCAAGGTTGGGGGCTTACAAGACTTTGAGGCACCTTCTCAGAGTGTACACACTTGGTAATATCCAATGTAGAATATTATGAGAACAAGACCCACTAGTAGAAAATCCACAATTATATGTTTCATTTAATGTTCCTATTTTAGGACATGAGTATTGATCCTTATACATTAATATTATTATTAATTTCTATTATAAGCCATTTAATTTTATGTATTTATGAAAACTTTGATGACATATGTTTGCGATGAGGTATGATACGTTGGGTGCAGCACGACTAGTATTTAATTAATGAATATTGTTAGAAATTATTTTCCCTTAATGATATTTAATGGAAGTTGATATCTAATTCCCTTTTATAGAAATTATATTGCCTAAATAAATCCATGGCCATAGTTTTTTATATGAGAGTTTGATTTTCCGAATTTCAAAGAAATAGACATCAGGGACATAGGTTTATGGCACCAACATGCAACATTGTTGATTAGATATATCATTTTAAAGGGATTATATAAAACAGTAAGAATCCATATGAGGTATTGTTTCATTTTAGAATTAACTTCTCTCTATATTGGTTCCTTAACTTGTTTTTAGATGCTAACCATTGACTTTAGGCTGCTTTAACTAATGCCACTAAGAAAGTGGTCTAAAGGTTCAAACATTGTGTATATCTAGAATCTCAATTAAATAATATAATTATTTAACATGTCGAATGAATATTATTCACACGTTTTGTTTAATAATGATTAATTTTTTATTGATCTAATGTATTCTATCACCATTCATTCAAGATAATATTTTATGAGAATAATATTTAATAAATATTTGTTTTCTATATAGTGAATATAATATTTATTTTTTTATTAGAGAATAATGTAGTGATATTTATTCATTTATTATTGAATAATGTAATGATATTTATATATTAAATAAACAATCATTAATCGAGGACTACTAATTATTGTAAAGGAATAAAGGACTGAAACTAATGTTCAAGTGAGAAATAATATATATTAAATTTTTGGGAATAAATAATATTTAATTTAATTCATGAGTTTATTGCACATTAAGAAATAATAATGTTATTATTATTATTGATATGGGGTTATGTAGGGATTACCAAAATATTAAGGTCACATGTTCTATTATTATATTATAACCCTACTAGTATATCAACCCAATTATATTATTTTCTTAAGAGTGACAATTAATTTTCATTATTCATGATGAGATCTGGAGAGAATCATCTTAAAAACCAATAGATCTCCCTCTTCTAGAATTATTTTAGAAACAAATGGTGATCCTCCTACACTGCCGCTATCAAATATAAAGAGATCAAAGAGAACCCTTCCTTGAAACAATTCTCGTGGAGATCAAATGTGTATGATGAAAGCATTAGAATCTGTTGTGATAGCACCCAAATATTCCTATGGTGACATTTTGAGATTAATGGAACACATTTGGATCACCATTAGAGGGAATCTATTTTTGATTCATACAAGGAAATGATGGTATGATGTATAGACATTGTTATATACATCAATAAAGATTGAATTCCTCTCAAGGTAATTATTTAATGCATTAAATTAATTATAATTAATATGTGAAGGAAATGTGGTTGAATATAGTGTTTTCCTATTATCTATATTCTTTGATTCATTTAAGTTCTTCAAATCATTTATCATCATGTAAATCTGATATTAATCATTGAACCCAACAAAAATAAAAGTGGTTAATACCCCAACTACCGCATACACTATGCATGAAACCTATATTTACCTTAATGTTCTGCAAATCCATTATCAAGATCTTGATACAGAGTAGATTTTCAACATTTTATATCATCCTTAGATAGATGTTCAATATAAGAGAACAATTAAAAACCTATAGGATATGTATTTATCTTGTTCTTTGGATTTCAATTGTGTTTTGGATCAAGACCTCACTCTAGTTTATTTTCCATACATTAATAGATTCAATAAGTATTCAAATAGATCCTTATGAAGCCCTCAATGAAAATATGTGTATATCTCAAACGTGATAGAATGAAGTTAGTGAAACAAAACTATTTAGACCTGTTATAGATTAATAAATGGAAGAGAGAGTTAGATCCATTCAACAACACATAATTGTGACACAAAGTTGATAGAAAAATTTTGCAGATAATCATTGTTATGATCTAGAATTTGATGTTGGTGATAAGGTGTTTCTAAGAATATTTTCATGGAAGAAGGTTATGATATTTGAGAATAAAGGCAAAATATGTCCAAGGTATAATAGTCCCTATGAAATTCTTGATCATATAGGCATGATAGTCTATTGGTTAGCGCTTCCACCAAAACTCTCTCAAGTCTAGGATGTATTCCATGTATCTCTCCTGAGGAATTATATACACGAACCTTCACATGTAATAAACTCGATGTTCATTCAACTAGAGAATGATATTTCTTATGAGGAATAACTAGTCTAAATTCTAGATTATATAGACAATGTTCAATGAAAAAATACCACTCACATGGTTAAATATTTTTGGTGAAACTACCAGTTTGAGAAATTTATATGGGAAGCTAATTCGATAATGAGGTAGAAGTATCCCTTGTTTTCTGTACAAAAGTGATTTAATTTAAAGAGTAAAATTAATTTTAGTTATTTAGAATGTGACTACCCAAGATTTTATGAAATATATTTTTTTAATTAAATTTAATTTCCTAGATATTTTTCACTACAAGAAACACCATGTTCTAATGAACCATAATATATTTTTTATATTAATATATTACATGGTTGTTATGACCAAGCCATTAAACATGGAGGTAAGAATAAAAAAATACATTTTAAATATTAAGTATATTTTTTTATATATAGAAAAAAATATTTTTTAAAAATAATTAATTTTTAGTAAAGTCTTTACATGTTTCGAAAATACTATTTTCTCCAAAAATGATTTTATTTATTTTTATCAACAAATAAAAAAAATATTTTTGAAACTTTTAGAAAATTTATTTTAAAAAATTAAATTCATTTTTGGAATCAACATGTCATAATTATCTTAGGTTGAATTTTTGGGCTTTTTCTAAAAATATTAATTTTTTGAGGAATAGTGAAAAATACTAGCTTTTTTAGAAAATTTCCTTTTCATGTAAAGAATTTCGGAGGTTATATTTTCAAAAAATATATTTTTTTATGGTATAATTAGTTAAATTATATTATAATTAAACTAATATAGGACATTGGAATCTATTTCAAAATGAATTCTTTTTTATAAAAGTTTTAAATATTTGAAACTTTTATCATTAGAAAACTAATTTTTCATCAGGTCTATGAGTTTAATTTTAAATTAATTTTTGGATATAATATTCATGGAATATGTAAAATTAAATACATATTTTAAATAATAAAAATTAATATAATATAATAAATTCAACTTCATTTTTTCCATAATTAATAGTAAAAATATAAATAAATAATTATTGTGGTTAAGGTTGAAACTGTTTTATCAGGAGGTTAAAAGAAAAATATATGTATTAAAAATTACCAAAAACATGTATTATTATTATTTTATGCTTCTACTTATACCATAATTCTTTTAATGTTATAAAATTATCCATTTTTTATCCTTTTGTAATGAGAAAAATGTGGGTAGAATTATTTCTTTTCAAAAGAATCCAAGGGTTTCTTCTTCCCCACTTATAAAATGCCACACCCTATCCTCTATTTTAAACACTTAGAAACCCATTTTTTCATAAAATAAATACCCAAATAAATTTTATAATTCCCATAAATAAACGTATATTCCTTTTCGAATCATAAATCTAACCTATTAAGGCTTTTTGTGCAAACCAAAAGAAGTTTTCTGAATAATAGGTTACATCCTTAAATAAGTGTTTTGTTTTATTTCATCCTAAACCTCCCTAAAATAATAATAAAACATGATTATATAATAAACTATGTATATTAAATATTATTTCATGTTTTTATATTATTTTAATTACCTAAAACTATCTCCTCCTCCCTCAAAAGGGAAACTAAATAGTTGATAGTTTGTGAGACAGACTAAAACCTTGCGAATTGATGAAATTTGTTTTCCATCACCGCTTATCATAACTGGATAAAATTATGTATTTAGTATTTAAATTTTATATTTATGATATAATAATACATCTTTAATTAAAATATCATACACATCTTCCTACATTCCATTTGATAGAGAATATGATAATGTTGTTCGTGTGTATAGAAAACTACCGCTTCGCAAAGTGATGTGATTCATTTTCCATTGACGCATTTCATGGAAGGTAATATAGGTAAATTTAAAAAAAATATGGCATAATAAAAATTATTTAATGGTGATATTTTATTTACCAATATTTTACTTTATCCATTAAAATATGGAAACATCCTTCATTCATATGTACGGTCAGTCGTCTCTAGGAATGATGTGTTTCATTTTATATCCCTTACTTTTATGGATTACTATAAATATGTATATGATGAATATATGTTATATTTTTATCATGTTTAAAATTATATATATTTTGTAACCATGATCAAATTGAAGGTATTGGAAATACAAAACAAAAATATATAAGAAAAATGAAGCAGTTATTACCTGAAACATGATTTTAACAAGGAATTATTGATAAACAAGAAATAAAAAAAAGTAAATTATATATGTCATTATACATATGATTATGGTTCTATGATATTTTTATAATAAACTTATATTTATTATATTTTAATTTTTAACATGTATGAAGGAAAATGATAGTTGCGGTGATGGATTTTTCTCTCAAATTTCCTTCTTTGAGAGATAAGATATGTTATGAACATATCTTCTTATATGGGGTATATATTCTATGATTTGACATGTCATATCTTGAATATACTTATTTTAATTATATTAATTGTTTTATTTAATGTAAATATTTAATGTTTATTATGATTCAAAACATTCCAATGTGGTAAAAAAAATATCATCTCATCATTTATCAAGATTGTTTAGGATTATGTTTCTGATGATGCAATATTATGATCAATCACTCAAGAAACTCGTAAATTTTATTATCTAATAGTTACTTCATAATAATAAATGTTTTCAATTATTTTTAATCAATTTATGTACACAAATTTTCCAAAAAAAATATGAAAAAACTTCTTTATTTCTCTCTTCAACCGAAAATGGGTTTTCTTCCATATACATGTTTTTAAAAAAAATATAAAATGTTTTTTTAAAAATACTGTAATAACTTTTAAATCCATTTCAATGAATTTTTTAATTTTAAAAAATATAAATGGAATATTCTTTACATTTTCTGAATGAGGTTCTTTTTACATTTTTCAAAAATATGAATAGAATATTTGTTTTCAACTGTACATCATGAATATAATTTTCAACCATCATGAACACTAAAATATTTAAAATTTCATTAAAAGTTTGTAAGATATTCTTAGAAGAAAATTGTTTCTTAAATATTTGGTATTTTAAATAAGTGTTTTCATAATGGAAACGATATTTTACTCCAGAATATTTTAATTATCTTTTTATGGAATTGAAATTCTTCAATGACAATAACCTTTGGAATTTCTTATGTTTTAATGGGGATATGATCCATTTATACCATCCTTATTCTTTTTTAGGATGTTTTATGATTTTTATGAATAGATGTTTATTAAACCCATTTATTTTCCATGGTTTATGTTATAATGAACTATATGTGAAACCCATTTCATTTCCATGGGTTATGTTATAATGAAATGTATATAAATCTCATTTATACTCCAAGGGTTATGTTATAATAAACAGTATATGAAACCCATTTATTATCCATGGGTTATGTTATGATGAAATGTATATGAAACACGTTTATTTTCCATGGGTTATTATATGATGTAATGCTTATGAAACCCACTTATTTTCATGGGTTCTAATATGATGAATGTTTTATGATCTTTTGAAAAAAAAATTATGATTTTCATTATTTCACAGGTGAGACATATATCTCCCTCCAATACAGTGGGTAAAGATTGAAATCTCATGAGAAAAATAGGACAGGAATTGGGATCAAACCTAGTTCAGTAAGAGAATTCTTCAACTATGATAGTCTTGGTAGTGAATATTTACTATTAATTTGATTTTAATAGTTAACACATTCCACTGTGATAGACTTGGAAATTATCCTTGACTACTATAGAAATTATTTTATATACTTATGTTTATTTTATAATTCCATGTCTTATTCCATAGTAATGTTCTTGTGGATCATGTTCTTTGATTCCATTATGATTCAAGTCTTATGAACATAAAATATCTATTATATGAACCAATATTACATCTTTCATATGCAAGGTATGATTTTTATATCTTGTGATCATGTTATCATACAATTCTTCTCATGTTATGTTTACGTATCTCCCTTTTTTAACCTTACTAAGAATTTGAGCTCAACCTTTATTATGTTTTTCATAAGATATGAAGAAATTTATTAGGTATGATTTTTATAAGAGGATGATACTTATAAAGAACATATTCTGAGATGATGTTGTTTACCTATGAACTAGTTGTTTGTGATTCCAAGTTTCCAAAGGCATTATACCTTTAAGATCCTCATGCATGTTGTTGCGTAATGTAATGAATATTCATAAAAAAATATGTAATATCTAGGTATGAAAAGTATAATTAATTATAGTATAGAACACTTCTAACCAACCTCAATACCACATGAAACTATCTCCTTAATTCATCTATTAGAAATGAAGAAATCACAACACCATGAAAGATGAATCATCATCGCTACCCCATTCCCACCACTGATGAGTCCTTTATTTCCCCCATCGAAAGAGCGGCTACATATTACCATCAATATGACATATCATAGGTATCAAACACAAGTATGATTCATAATGATTCAAAAATGACTACCACAAAGAAACACCAAAGAATAAAGAAGACCAAAACTGAGAAACCACAAAAAATACCATTTATTAAACATCATCTCATGGGAATAAAGAAATTGAAAAAATTAGTAATATAATTTTTATAATAATTAATATTTTAGTGGGTTGATAGTTGGTCTATCTCTATACATTATATTCCTTCTCAATCGGGTCTCTCAAATGAAAAATAACCAATGCAGCCAAATTGAAACTTGGGAACAATTTTCAATTTCAATTCCTAAAAAAGTAGATGTTACCTCAAACCACCCCATATAAAAAATTATTGAAATCAAGGAAAAATTACTCAATAATAAAATCGTAATTAAGAATAATAATCTTTATAAACTAGTTATATAAGATATCTAAAACACTAAATAATAAAACCTACATCAAGTATTATCGACATAAGTTGGAAAAAATCAAAGTCTACAAATGAGAGGGATGAATTCAAGGAAGTTAGACTTGGAAGGGGTTTACTACAAGACCACCTCCAAACTTTAGTCTTGAAAATTACTCTACATGGGAAAAAGAGTCGAACCCAGGCTCTAAACTATGACCTAAGATCATTATAATCACCCATGAAGTTAAAAATAATAATATAGAGGATCAAAACTATAAACGCAAACCAACCCTTTACAAAATATACCTATTAAACCAATAAAGGTGAGAAATTACATATCCATTAGAAAATATAACTCCAAAATTAGAGCACTATAATGAAGATCTAGACACAATGAAAAACCTAGTAAATGATGTTGGATGCAGTAATATAGGAACCAAAATGAGGGGAAAGGGAATAAATCTTCTTATGTGAGACCACCACAGGAAGACATTGGGGAAGTTCCACTAATACTTCTATCTTCAATGAAAATTTAATCCACAAAAACATATAGAACCCATAAAAATGAATGAAACATAAAGAAATAAATGATCAGTAACCAAAAACTAATAATGGGTAGATCTATCTCATATAAGATTATGTGTTTCGGAAGAGAAACTATGACACCCTATATGATTAATATTTTTAAAAATATATTTGAATATTAAAAAATTTAGTAAGATTTAACAGAAATAAAAGAATTATTTTTTAATATTTTTGTATAATATTTTAGTTATATTTTTAGTCTTCTAAAGAATTTAATTAATTTTCACTACTAGTTAAGGTAAATGTATGTGTACTTAATATTTTAAGTTTAATAAAATATTTCTCAGATTTAATTATCATAGGACTCATTGAACTATGGACAAGAAAAATATCATATATATGTGGATTAATCATGATAGAGTGGTTGATAAAATTTTTATATAATAAATGGAAATAATATATATAAAAAGATTAAAATAAATAAACCACATAAAACATAAAACAATTATTAAAACATTTAATAATAACAGAAAATATGAATTAAAATAATTTAAATTTTATAATCACATTCAAAACCTAACAAGTTTAAAAAGAATTTAAAAATCTCAAAATTTATTGTAAGGTCATCATATTTCATAGACTGGTAAAAAAAATTTCATTACTTCTATCAGTACCTTTTATTTCTTATTGATAATGATAAAAAAGTGTTTTTACATATAAAAAGTATGTGAAAAATATCATTTCATCCCACAACCAAAAATATTCAATTTCAATATTTTTTTACTTCTTCAAATTTTATTATATATCATAAAATTATTTATAACTACTCTCATTCCAAATTTGTTAACATAAATCCATTTAATTTTTTTGGTACTGATTTTATTGATAATGGGGAGTTATATAACTTCTAAAAGATCTTATAAGACGATGGGAAATATTGAAGGAGTATTGGAAGGAGCTACTATTATTCTATCTATAGAACATAAGTCACATTATAACATTTTAGGTTTTTTTGTGAATGTGGTTTTCAAGAAAGTGAAAATGAAAGGGACTATATTATGTGAATAATATTATGCAATATATTTTTTTATTGTATTCAAGTGTTTCATAAGGTTTTTTATTTTTTGACTATAAAATATTAAAATTCACTTCAGGACACATTGGTTTGTGTCCTAACCTGGATATGGAATAGGAGATAATTTCTAGAGGATGAATTCATATAGAGGCTTACGCCATAATAGGATTTAGTGAGTTTTAGGATTAGATTGGCCTTGGTGGACACATTATAAAATTTGTAATCTCACCATGATGTGTAAATACACACTATTCAAAAATAGTTAAGTCCTTACATTAATAATATTATTTGGGTTATTCCAAAAGGGTATTTTAGGATTTAATAAGTTTATTTGATAGTTTCATATGTTTTTTCCATTAAAATTTCAATAAGTATAATTAGTCACAATGTGTAATTATTTTCCATGCCATGAAGGTGATTGGGCTTATTTTGACGGCTCTAGTAATTTGAAGTTGTATATTCCTTAGTGGGAGCATCATGATGTCAAAGATGAATGTATAGGACATAGTAGATCCATCGAAATCAGCCTAATCTCCTTCATGGAATGGATAATCATTCCACATTGTGCGAGTCAATGAAAAATCCCTTTATTTATATATGAGATAGGTTGTATAGATGTGAACTAAGAATTTCATAATGAAAATTTATCATGATACAATGGGATTTCACCTTCCATGGAACTATATAGGTAGGAATGAAATTATAAAGGAATTAATGGATCATCCAGTGATATTAATAGAAAAACCATGATGATTTATTATTATTATAAATTCCATAATTAAATATCTTATATTTTAGAATGGGTTTGGGGGGATTTCATAGGAGGTCTTGAATCATAAATGAATAAGTTATTTGGAATAATTTTATCCCCATACTGAAGGTGGATTGATTATATATATAAAGTAAAACATAGTGATTATCTAGAGATATGATAGATATATTTCCCTTTAAAAAGTTATAAATAGGGATCATGGAATATTAGATAATAAAATATTATTAAATAATAATAGAGAGATAAAAGTAATTTTAGGTACTACTGGAAAGTGAGGAGGAATACATGGGTGGTGTTCTCATTGGAGGGTCTATTATTTCATCAATGGATAAAGTGGATAATAATTTATACACCAGTTTAGTGTAAACTCAATCTATATTCCTGAAGATCTTGAAAACAACACTTGTATAGGAAATGATTTGTTAAAATGTGTAAGTGAAATGGGTTATTTATTTCATTAAGGGTTCTAAACTTGGATGGTTAGTGAGACCATTCTAAATTATGAAAAATAATAAGGGTACTTATTTTTTCAGGTTCTCAAAACATTTCCATTAAATTCATTATGGATTATCCTAGTTTGGGTAAAATAAGTAAAAACAGTTGTGACCCTACATTAATTTAATTGTAAATTAATATTAATTAAAAGGTATAAGAGTGAACCTAATACTGATAGAAAAAAGCTCATTGGAATGAGTTTGTTTATGATAGATAAGTATACCATGATCCACCCCCCCCCCCCATACACACACATATAGTAAAGTTATTTAACCTTACTATGATTAATAATTGGTATCAAAGAAAAGGGTATTTATTTGGGTTTTGTCTATCAGAAGTGATATCAATTGTCATAAACTACAAGGGGATTATAATATTGTATTGAAAAAAAAATCAACTATGGAATAATTGGGTATATAACTACATATGATCCATAGCAATGGATGTGTACACGGATTCCATACATGGTATTTTTTCCAGAATATAGAGAGGGTATTTATAAGATAAAAACCAAATATAAATTGATATTGACACCAAATGTGTTGATAATTTATGAGGAGAATTATCAAATTATATATTTACAATGTTGATTGTGATTTCTCCAACCCGGTTCACTCATAAGTAACCAAGTGAGAGGGTTAATGGCTTCAAGAACACTGACCTATATTTCAAAGCCTTCCAACTATAAGTGAGGCTCTAATGGTGGTATAGTGGGGAGATTATACCCTCTATATCATCACTAAGTATAGTGTAAAATAAATGAAAGGAATAATTGGAAGATAATAATAATCTAATGACCACAAAATTTCTAATAGAAACCAAACATGAAAGAATCAATGATGTTCTAGGTATAATATATTCAATACATATAGTTTGTGATTCAAATATAGTAGGGATATATGAAAATTAATAAAAAACAATAAAAATCAACATCTATAATTAGTTTTAGTACATTCTTAGTCCATATCTTTCATAAAAAGTCATTTCCCAAGAAAAATCGTATAAAAGAGGAACCAGCTGAGTATTAAACTAAATCCAATATATCTTTTTGGATATTTAGTGGTGGCTCAAACAAGGTGAGAGTAAAACTCATTAGTACACTAACAGTTTTGTTTAGTTAATTTATTTTCTCTTAGTATAAAATATATGGTTTAAAGAATATATATTTAAATAAAGTAATAAAAATAGTGAAGTGGTTTCGATAGGGTAACAACAGGTCATGCTCAGCTAACTCTATCTACATCAGTATAAATTGGATATATTTGAATAAGGAAAGTGATAAGTAATCCCAGGAACCAAGGTGTTGAGCTCAGGAATCCAAGAACAATCATTATAGGTGCATAAAAAAAGTGTTATGAACATTCCTAGGAAGCATAACCATGAGAATCCAAGGAAGTATCTAAGGAATTATATGTGTAGAATATAGTGAGCCAACCCATGGTGATAAATAAATATTGTTTGTATATATAGAATAATCTGATGGATGAACCCTAGGTATTATACATTAGAAAATAATTCTAACCAAACCTATAGAGACTGTCCTTGGTAATTTCTAGAATGGATTTATTGGGATTCAAGGAGGTAATCCAAGGCACTCTATGTCAGGGGATATCAAGCTAAATATGTGAACATATCATAATAATTCTAATTTTTCAAAGCATCCAATTTAAATCCTTGATTTCAAGACAAGGAATTCATGAAAATAATACATTTACCAGATCCAAGGTGTGATTACCCTAGTAATTTGCATTAATGAATAATTTGGCATCCATTGGGTTCATTCATGGAATTCAAATCTGGAATCCAAGACTTTCCCATGGAATGCCTCACTTTTAATCCATGTCCAGCATAAATATATTAACAAATCCAACACATTGAAATTTCATAATAAATAATATATCATCCATTTGGTTCCTTCTTGGTATTCAAATATATAATCCAAGGCCTTTCCATGGTATTCATTACTTTTAATCTGTAACTAATTTCATCACATGTAAATAAGTATTTGAGGGAATATAGTACCTTTGGAGGAAAGGTAAATTAATTATAGTAACCATGCATCCTAGATCAATTCAATTTATTTAATTTAAATCATAAGACGTCAATTAATCATTAAACCATTAGGTTATATTTTTTACTTTTCACTAATTGTATTATTTAATTATGGGTACCATAATTCACAAATATTATTACCACAATTTATTTAATTCAAGTAATATCAATGCATCAACTTTCCTTTGTTAATTTTTAATAATAAATGATGGATTTTTAAAATTTATCATTATTTTAACTAAAATCATCCACACATTATTTCCTAAGAGACATAAGGTTATTAGGCCCATGTTCTAGGTTAAATTACCCTTATTTAATCTATATTAAATATAATGGATCAAGTACCTCAGGGTAATCTCATTACTTTCATATTACTAAAACACATTTTGTTCAACTAATCTAATATTTGTACCTCATGGGAGACACATTTAATAGGTCAATACTATTCAATGACCAAACATGGTCCATGGAATGATTTGAATTAATTACCTCACACTCCAAATGCGTATATTTTAATGAGGGTCGTAATTTAGTCAAAATTGTTTCTATAGTTAAGGATTATACATTTCTCCCAAGAACTATCCCTGGTCCATGGGCAGTTTTCTCAGTTATTAGTACAGTTATGGGATCTAAAATTAACCAAAGTCCATGAATTAATGCAATATGACTCTTATAATTCAAATACATGGATTAATTTGGATGCCTACCTGGAAAACTACCAATATTTATTATGAAACAATAATACTTTGAGGGAAATAACTTATACCACCTACCTTAAGATTAGGAAGCCTCCCTCATCCAGTAACTTCCCTCAGTTATAGCTAGTTCGTAAAAAATAAGGGAAGCATTAAAACATCCTAAAAATAGGGGATAATCCAGAAAAAACAAGATGGGGAAATACAGTAGAAAAATAAATTAATAATGGAGGGTTGGACTCTTAAAATCACCTCTAGGATTTCAATGCATCTGATAGTGAGATAAAAAACCAACAATAAAGGAGATCCTCCATGGATAAAGGAGAGGTTTATGATAGATTTAGGTACCTAGAAATTGACTTTACTTTGGTTGTTTCGCAAGTTAAAATGAGAGAAAAATAAGGTATAATGACCCTTTTCTGTTTAAAAACATCAAGGATCAGACTGGGGAGCCAGTGTTTCATTGGATATATACTTCTAGGCTTACCTGCTAGCCATTGATCCCAAGCAGAACCTCCTACCTCCAAGATTGCTATTGGATAGCTGGTGCCACGGAAACCCTTCGACCACATGTCATAGCCACTTCCCTATTTTTAGAAAATATTATAAGGCTTCTCGGACCCCAACAAAACCTCAAAAAAAGTACAAAATATAACTTTTGATAGATTCCAAACCATGAAAACCAAATTTAATCCTTAATGGAAGAACCATCCCCTATAATAAATGGGGAAACTCAAATATTCCTCAAAACTAGACCCCTGTACAAAACTTGGGCCATTAGAATCTCTCCCAAAAATGGCATCTCATCCATGATTTATAAACACAAGACACACCAATCATCTAATCATAATCATAAAACACACCCTTACCTATTATGATCATATCAATACCACATTAACCATCACCAGTGTTTAAAAGTCCATTTTCTCATAACCCAAGCTCTCAATTAAAAATTTAGAACAAAAATAATTCTCCACCATTGAAATCATCCTCAAACTAATGATTTATTAATACCACACCCCATGGGTTGTTTCAACAGTTTACCCCATTCCATTTTCACTAAATTTGAAACCCAAAATCACGATATCTCTTTTGAGACAAACCATATCATGATGCCTCACCTAAAATATGACACTAACATGTCACCATATAACACATTAGTATCACAGACCCAATCTTACACCATATTACTTGCATAGATATACACATTAAATATAAACACTTGACCATCACACCACAATGACCTATATCAAACTCAAACCATCATATTCTCACTATAAAAAAAATATCACACCCCCACTTAGGTGTTCTTAGAGAACCAAAACCTCTCTCACTGGGTTAATTCACTTATTATTTAGTGATCACGAAAAAATATTTCAAATTAGCACCATGTACTCAAATATCCCATTGTGTTATCCCAACCATAGGATATCCTTATTACTGATCACTAGAATCCAAGATCCTCACTCGTGTCATTTAATTGAATCACTAAACTTCACTATATATTAGGTTTTACTAGTACACTAACATCCATTTGACCAATGTCTGAGCTAAGGTAACAACTTTAGGATACCCAACATAGAGTAGTCCACCCAAGATTCAAACTTTGTTCACCATCAAGCAACTCCCAACTCTAAAATATAGCACTGGCCAAGACCTAGCATAACTCCTTACTCTAAACCTAGACTAAACCTTTGTGTTTCAACAACCCCATCAGCTGGGTCTATAAGTATCAGTTTTTACAAGAATTCTAGTCTAATAATCAACCATCTCATCATGTAGAACTCTCTATGTCCATTAGAAATATAAATTAAAACGTGGACATTCACCAACTAACCACCCTGATTCTTGGACATACATACCAACATATCATCGAGGAACCAAATGAATATGTATTTCGCACCAGAGACAACCTATAACCATTCAAATAAATATTAATAAATTCCAACCTAACCTTCAATAAAACACCATAGTTGAGTTTCCAACTAAATGAGTCCTTCACTATTCTCTAGAATAATCGTCAATTCTACATAGTTTAGAGTCACCCTATGACCATTTATAGAATGTCGTGAGTTAAAATTGATTCCTAGATTCACTAAGATCAATACTAAATTTTCTCATAACATTTACTATAGAATATAGATAATTTAGGTATATCATCCTGACAACTAGTCTCACCAAAACATCTACACCTTAACACATGGTTAAAACTTCATGAAAAATTTGACACTCAAGAATAAGTAGTTTGCTTATTGTCACCTAATTAATAAAACTCATGATCTCCATGGACCATATCTCATTTATTACAGAACACAATGGCCAGACATGGTTATACAAAGCAATCCTAAGAACCAAACATATCATAACATACACTACTCATATCTAGATTATAAAGATTTCCTTCCTTGAGTTCACTGATACCCCTCTCAATAAGAGGGTTACACCCCCCCCCCCCCCAACTACCAATGTTTCACTTCCCACCACATAGATTTTCCTAAACTACCCTTAAAATAAAGTTGCAGGCTTAAAGATATGCAATTCAGTTCCTTTGATTCATACTCATGAGAAACACTATCCCCTAATGTATCCATTATAGTTTATTGGGGTCAACATTTCTAATGCACCTTGATCCGTTATGGTTTCCCCATAACCTTAGAGGTGAAATTTTAGAATGAAATAAAAACATCATGAAACCATGCGAGAAAGCATTTTTCATTCCTTGGTCACCTCACTATAAAAGGAACCTTTTGACTAAAAATGTTATAGTTTAACAACATTTCACTATGAAGTCTTTAAAATACTTTCATCACAACATTATAATCATCAAATAAATCAATCTCTACCAAGACCTAATAAATTTACTATAAACTCATATGCAACCTATTTTACCAAACTCAACCAGTAGGCCTCATCCAAAACTAATGCACACCACCTTAGTCATAGAAAATAACGGACACTCATTCTTGAGCCACCCAAAATGATAACCTCAATGGAACCAAACCCCTATAAATAGTGTTTTCCAACAAGATACCCCAACAATCCTAAGAATTGTATGTTCTCCTTGTAACCAAAATCAACCAAAGACTCACTTACCTTGAGTTTTATAATGTTGAGTCCTACTCAAATGTTGGGTCAAGCACCTGACCAAGATGAAAATAATCCCAACACCACATGTCACTAAGGATAAATTCTAACATGGATAATTTATCTATTCTCACCACATACTATAAATTTTCAAAAGGCCAAGGGATAAATATCACATGGATCTCGACCTTTCATTTATACAAGACTTCATGATCCCTCGAACCCAAGTTTGTGTAAAAGCCAATGGAAAGGCAACCCAAAATCGTCATCCAAACCCTCTCAGGATATTCCCAAGGAAAATACATTCATAAATACAAGGCCAACAAGATCACCCTGTACCTATGTCTGAAACCAGTGTCTCTCACCATGTACCACTAAACCTCCACCTTCCATATAGATCCATTATAATCCACATCATCTAAGATCCACTAAAAATAAACATATAGTCATCCAAATGATATTTCCTTCTAAAAATAATCTTCAAAACTAAGGGAACTAAACCCAAATCACTTTTCATCATAAAAAAACAGACAAATTTCTCAAACAACACACTCAATAGAACCTTATTTGAATTTATCCCTTAGAATGAGGATGTCATCCAAGATTCTCACATCCAACTAAGAACATTAATGGACTAACAGCCCTTACATATCAGAAGTCATCAACTAAACATCTAGGGCCACACCTAAAAGTTCCCTATGCTTTATTTCCTAACCTCAATGTCCATCATAATAAAATAATCCAATTGAGACTCATGTGAAACATCAATTTTCCCATAAAAGGAAATATTAAAATCAACCCCACACTAGGATACTTTACAATAATATATGTTAAGGTATTATTTCAAAAATATCATTATATCACAATAATTTTAAAAATTAAGAATGGTTCTTGAGGATCAATGAAAAAAATATTTTTTTATAAAAATTTGTTGGTTATAATAAAACTATTTAACCATAAAATATTTATCTATGTACACATTGTGGAATTACTCTAGATGATATGTCTTAAGTATTTAAAGTTATAAGATCCAGCTAAGTATAATTCCACCAAGAATCTATATATTGAAATTACATTTAGATTATTTTTGAATCATTAAATAACTAAATCCATTTAACATATGTATACTCCCAAGGGATAAATTATTAAGTCAATTAATTCTAATATTTAACTATGAGGGTAAATTTATGACCACATGGGTTCAATTGTATGTGTTTACATTCCTAATTTATAGAGTTAAACACTCTAGAAGTTAGAATTTTCCTCACATTTAAGAAAAACCTAATATTTGTTAATTCATTAAATATTTTAATAAACACCCATAAGGGGTTTATCACATGGAAATATAATTCTAATATCTAGCTAAAAGGGTTAAATTTAGAATATAAGGACTTGGATATATGGGTTACCGTTCACAATTTGTAGAAAAAACACCTTATAAGTTTCAATTAGCACACCATTTAACTAAAAGTCATCATTAATCACATGTATTTATTTAAAATAAAAACCAGTTCATTAAAAATTTAAAGTATTATCATTAAATTCAATTTGTTTCCAATTTTAAGACTATTTAATTGATTAATTTTAGGCTAGTTAGATTGGATGACACCATCAAGATGTATGAAAAATACATTTTAGGTTGAAACCGAAACTTTATTTTTCCACTAATAAGCTATATCTTACTAATTACCTCATTTCATACCATCACATGAATAGATATAACATATATCTATAACCCTACAATCAAGTGCATCACTCAAGGTGAAATAAAATCTAATGTAACAATGAACATCATGAAAAATAGTCACATACCTAGAATCTTGGACTTTCCCCATTCCTAGGTTGATCATTACTAGGAACATGATCTTTACCATGTTCCAACACATTTTTAGTCACCTATATAAGATCACAAATAGTAAACAAAGGAAAAAACTATCTTTTATACCACATTGTAATGTCCTTGACTCATTTATTTCATGAGTAACTGATTCGATTGGCCACATGGATGTAAGTGTGTCTCCCCATATTCCATAGGTAGCTAACTAGGAGTGAGGGTCTAATATTGTTATAGTAGGTAGAAAATACCCACTTAATTAGTACTAACTATAGTATAAAATAAATGAAATTAACATATGGCAGATAATAATAAATTTAAAACTTATAATGTGCTAATAGAAACTAATCATGAAAGAATATATTATTCTACAAGTACAAGGTAGTCAATACATACAACAATTGATATAAATATAGTAGGTCCATAGGAAAATAAATAAGTAAATAATATTACTAAACTCTTTTAGGCAGTTTGAGTATATTCTCAGTTTTTATATCTCAATCCAAGTCCAAACTGAAGAAAAATATTAGCAAAGAGGCACCAGTCAAGTCATAAACTATATCTAGGAGATCTACTCAGGTACCATGCAGTGACCCAAATAGGGTGTGAGAAAAACTTAGTAGTTTAACACCAATGGTGTCTAATTTATTTAAGGTCTATGAGTATTAAACATATGTTTTATAGAATATATATTTAAAGAAATTAGTAAAATTAGTTAAGTGGTGTTAAGAATGGGGCAACAGGTGGAACCTAGCCAAATCTACCATCATTGACCTAAAACATCAATATCTAAACAAATATCTTGAGAATTAATCCTAATACCCATGGAAATAAGACCAAGAATCCATGAACAAGCATTAAAGGTGAATCCATATAGTGAATTGGGAATTCCTAAACAATATATCCTTTCAAATCCAAGGGATTATCCAATAAATTATATGTTTTAAGTCTATTGATACAAACCATAATGATCAATCCACCATGTATATATCCTGATTAGAATATGATGGATGAACCTTAAATATTATATTCCCTAAATGTGTTCTAACAAAACCTATGGTGAAATCCCTAGGTATTTTTTGGAAGGGATTGATTGGGATCCAAGGAGGTAATCTATGGAATTCTGTTTCCAAAGACATGAAACAAAATACTGGAATTCATACTAATAATTCTAATGTTCTGATGAATCCATGTTGAATCCATGAAACCAAGATATGGAATTCAAAAATTAAGCCAATGGTTGAATCTGAGGTGGTATTACCATTGTAATTCCAATCAATGAATCATTTTTAACACATTGTGTTCGTTCTTATAACATGAATCTAGAATAAAAGGATTTCCCATGTAATTCCTCACTTTTTGTCCATAACCAAATAAAATATATTAACAAGTCCTACCCATTTAATTTACATAAATAAAAAGTATTTCATCTATTGGGTTCATGCTTGGAATTAAAATATAGAATCCATGATTTACCCATAGAATGCCATAATTTTAATTGTTAGCTATTTCCATCATATGTAAACAAATATTACAATGTTTAAATCCCCTTTTGAGGAAAATTAAAACATTTGTAATCCATCTTGTTTTCTCTTGTAATATCAATCTGGAATACAAGGCTTTACCATGAAATTCATCACTTTTAATCCATAACCAAATAAAATATATTAATATGTCTTACCCATTTCATTTATATCAATAAAAATTATTTCATACATTGGGTTCATGATTTGAATTTAAATATGGAATCCATGGTTTACTCATAGAATTCCTTAATTTTAATTTTTAACTAATTCTATCATATGTAAACAAATATTACAAGGTATAAATCCCATTTGGAGGAAAATGAAAATTAATTTAAGGTAATCTTGCATCTTGAATCAATGAAATTCATTTAATTTACATCCAAAGACATCCATTAATCATTAACCCATTATATTATATATTCCAATTTCACAAAATATCTTATTTAATTTTGGATATCAAAATTCATTAATATTATTACATTAATTTATTTTATTCATGTAATCTCAATGCATCAACATCTATTTATTGATTTTTAATACTCTTTAAGGGATTTTTAAAATTTATTATTTTATTCACTAACATCATTCACACCATATTTCATAATGCACATAAGGATACTAGGTTCATGTTCTAGGATAAATAACACTAATCCAAGCTAGATTCAATATAAATGATTAAATACCTCATGGTCATCTCCTCACTTTAGTATTATTCTTACAAACTAGTTTCACCTAATTAAAGAGTTTCACCTCATGAGAGACACATTTAATAGGTAAATAGTCTTTCATTACCTTACTTGGTCTAAAGAATGAGTTGAATTAATTACCAAACCCCTCCGAGAGAGTATATTTTAAGGAGGGTTGTAATTTAGTCCAGTTGATTTCTATAGTTAAAATTTATCCATTTCTCCCAAGGAACATCCTTGGTCCATGGGAATTTCACTCAACTATTGGTGTGATTAAGGGGGTTAAAATTAATTTAAGGTCATTAATTAAGGAAATATAACATTTAAAATTTAAATACAAGGCTACTGTCAGATGATGGCACCATGCACCTCGGATGAGTCTTATGAAATGGAAATAATTTTATTTTTATCACTTATAAAACCTAAATTAAGTTAGTAATATTCAGTCATCTAGTAATGGACCTCATTTTTAGAAATAATGGTATAAATCAAAGATGAAGACAAACACATCGAAAATAGTACAAAATCCTCAAACTCACTAAAAATAGGGAATAATCAACATATATGGAGTAATGAAATATAACAACAAAAGAAATGAATAAAGGTGGAGAGTAGACTCTTAAAAAAACAATAGTATTCCAATACATCTGATGGAGATTAAAACCATTTAAGAAAAAAAGAGACTCACTATGGACAAGGTAGAGGTAAATTAGAGCTTTAGATTCTAATAAATGTCCCTTACATTGGTTAATTATTAGGTAAAAAATAAAGTGTGGTAAGGGGTCTAATTAACCTTTTAATCTCTTAAGAAAATATCCAATATCCCACAGATAGGATTTTAGGTATTTATAGAGATCTGGTGGTCCATCGGCTAGCTGGTGAACACAAGTATAACCTACAACCTACAAGAAAGTCACAAACTATCCAGTGGCCTTTATATGGTTAGTTTATGGAAATTTATCCCTTTGGCTATAGGCCACATACACTTTCCTCTCATCCATAACACACCTGAGACCTCTCAGATACCTATATCCCCTCGAAAATAGTCCAAAATGGCTCTTTCGTGGGGTTATAAACCTTAGAAAAAAACTTTGAACACTGATAGAAGAAACATCCCTTCCACTAAATGGGATAACTCAAACATTCCACAAAACTGGACACCCATATAGAACATCAAGATTTACAATGATTTTGTGTAAATAATCACATACCATGTGGGAAAAACATCTCAGCATTTATGAAAGAAATTCTAAGATATATAAAGCTAAGTAACATTTACTATAGAATAAGTATATAGAATTGATGATGCACCTAAATGAGTTTGTCAAAACATTATTTTGTTAAGTAAATGTTATTTTGAAATACATGGGTATACTCAGAGAAAATATAGATGATATCAAGATCATATAGAATATCCTAAGAAGATTACAATGTCATTTCAATGTGAATTTATCAATTCATTAAAGAAAAAAAAATGATGTGATGATGGATTGCCTTTATCGAACTATCATTTCATGTGAGATGATGACTAAGGATAATGAGTATTGTATAACGGATAATTCTTTGAAAAATATGTTCAGGGGAATAAATAAGTTTTAATAGGAATAAAATACCAAATATAGGGAAATTTATGAGGCAGGGTATTTGTTTTCCTCATACCTCAAATGGGGAAAATAAATATTTAAGGGAAATATTTCACTCAATTTATATCAATTTTAAAATATTAGGAATATTATAATAAAGTACCTATTTAAATTACAAGATAATAAAAAATATGAAACTCTAATAAAAACTCATCTAATGGTGTGAATTTAAAGTGGACTTCCTAATAGAAATTTTTAAAAAAAAAATAGGAACATCTTTTCAGGAAGATATCAACTCAAAAGAATCTCATGTGTAAAATAATCGAGAACTGAAAATACCTTATTGAATAAGTTCTTATGAAAATCATAGAGAAAGAAAAATTAGAGTAAAGTGATAATGAAACTATTAAAAATTAGAGAAGAGTTGATATAATAGTTAAATTATAATCTTATATTGAAGAAATAAATGTTTGGAGGTACAATAAAATAAATCAAATGGTGTGGTAACTAACTCCAAGATATACATACAGTATAATGAAGAACAAAAGTTTGGTTTAAAGGATAGGATTTAATGAATTGAATATAGAAATTGTAGAAACATAGAGAATTAATTTGATCTCAGGATCAAAAATTTTGATCTCTACCAAATCATTAATGGATTGAGTAGTTCTATGAAAGATCATATCAACTGAATTTATGAGCTATTGAACTTTTAATGTGTATTTATGATCAAAACTACTAAAAGGGTTTCTATGCATTTTTTTTTGAGTGATTTTTTGTGTATAGTTTTTATAAATCATCATAGTGAAATAATATACCAAAATAAGGCATCTAAAGGGTCATATAGGGTCACTTTGAATTACATTACTACCTTGTGTCATTGGTCAGCCGATAAAAGACCATTGGCCTTCCATTAGAGCATGCAGTAGCTCTTACATCCATATTAATCCTGCTTAATAGATGATGGACTTCACTAAATACCTGGTCAGATCTATATCATTTTGGAAACATATAGGAGTATTTCCAGTTATCCAGTGGTATTGGGTGGCTAGCCAGTGTCCTTGATCCAAAACATACATTTTGTATTAGTTATGTCTCTTTAAAGCCTTGATTTGGCTCATTAATGGATTGGCTCGACCCATGACATCTCCAAAACTTATGAAGGATTCGAATATACATCAAGGGAGTCTTGGATATCAATTATGAATTTCCATGAAAAATAATTTCCACAGAATGATTATTGATCAATCTAGAAAATTCTTTTTCAATATATCTCGAAGAAAAACTTCATTTTCAAATAGAAACCAGGCATCAACAGCTTCAATACAATTTCGTTTTCCTTTTATATTTGATCCATCCCCCCCCCCCCTCGTGGTATTTCTTAAATAATATTCTTTTACCTTCATTGTATCTCCCTCTTTATCTATTTTTATTATTATTATAAATCTTATTGGGAGATTTGAGTTATTTTTTAAGGGTTTGTAAAAACAAACTATTATCTTTTCCATCTTCTGATTTAGGTTTTCACCAATGTTAATATAAGGGATTTTTTTTCTTGTTTTTTTTTCAAAATCAAGGGTCTTATTTTTAGTTCTTAATCTCCATTAAAACTAGTGGAATCTTTTTATTTGGTTCTTCATTTTAGTTAAAACTAAGGGAATCATTTAGTCTTCTTTGGTTCATGGTTTCCATTAAAATAAAGTGATCAATATAACCCACTCAATACATCTTAGGGGAGGAGACATAGGGGATCATTTTTGAGCTATATCAAAACTATTTTATAAAAGTGTGATTTTCTAATTTTAGAAAAAAAATTTCTTATACACTTAAGGTTTAAATTCCCACTACACATTCCTTATTTTGATTATTTTTTCCTAAACTAAATTCTTTCTTAATAATCAATGTTATTTTATAGAATCTATTTAAAATGGTTTTCAAAGCCCATTCATCCCCCCCCCTCTTACTATCATAATTCGGAAAAAAATGTATCAGAGTAGATGTTTTTTTCCAAAAATATAATTATTTTCAAAAATTAATTTTAGTTTTAAATATCATAACTGATTTCAATGTTGATATTTTTTATAAATTATAAAATATTTTTCAAACAACCATGGTAGTCTCGAAGGAAAATATATTAAACTTATACCTTATTTTTATTGTACTAATTATTGTTATTATAAGACACATATTTAAAACTTCATTATATCAATTGATTGACCTATATGGACAAAATTTATGCATGGTTATATTCCCACTACTGGAAAATATGTGAAATAGACAACTGATGATATTAATGATTTTGAATTAGATAGGAAATATATGATTTCATTAAATTATGGTTTATAATAAAATGATTTTAATAATATATCTAATTTAAAAAAGTTCTTGGAATATGGAAACTCTTATAAGTTACTCATGAAGGATCAAATAGAGTTAAAGATACTAGACTTGATATGTATAGGAAGGATTTTGAATATTTTAATATGCATCAAAATTAATCTATTATTAATATTTTTATGTTATTTACTGATATATGACAAGGTAGAATTTCACTTGGTGATAATTTTACTATGAACAATTTATTCAAGAAAAAAATTAGGTTTTACCATGATATTGGACACCTAATATGATGGAATTACAAGTATCGAAGGATATAAAGAACATTCGAATAGATGTGCTCATCATATCTATAATTAATTATAAGATCAAAATGAAGTTCAATCCTACTAGAAATCCAAATAAGTGAAGGAAGTAATAAAATTTATTTTAAAGTAAATAATGATGAACCTTATGATGATGATAATGAAATGGATAAACTAGATAAGAAGATGAATAAATTATTCAAAAGAAAATAAATCCTAATGATGTTCCTAAAAGGTGTATGATTAAATAGATCAATAAGTAACACGATTCAAATGAAATAATAATGGAAACATAATGTAGTAATTCCCCTTGATTCAAAATAAAAATAAGGAGATGAGGAATAAAAGCAATACAGCCTCTAATGTTTCAATACGGAGTGCACGGGATGATTCCCTCTCCTCAAACAAATCATGTGATGGAAAAAAAAAGTGTCTCATAGTTGAATTAAATGTTAGTAATGATTTTAAATATATATAACACCCCTATATATTTATATATTATTACATTTAAATAACTTAATGTGTTCTATAACATATGTCACATGCTACTCTCAATGTAAAAAAACCACAACATATTTAGGAGATGTTATTAATAAATCAATTTAATACCTTTGTAAGGTAAATAATAAATATAATTTAATATTGAAAATGTTATTTTAAATAAATGATATTTCCTTTATATTTCATATTTTCTTTTTGGAATTGATAAATTTACAAAACATACTATTTAAATTTTTTAATTTTAATTAGTTTTTACATTCCTCACAACAAAAATAGCTTTGGATTTATCTTTGAGATTTTTCTAAAATAATATATTTTTGGGTGAATAGTAAAAAATACATATTTTTATAATATAGTCACTTTTATATTTATAAAATAGATTATTATAATTTCAGAAAATGAAGTGATATGAAAACTATTTTTCATTTTTTTATTTGATTAAATTTTAGCATGGGGAAAATAGTTTTTGAATTTATTTTAATGTCAAATAACACTTATTTAAATAGTTGTAGTCTTATCAATATAATTAGAATCAATAACATTAATAATTTTTTGTTCTATATATTATTTTTATTCTTGAAAATACACTTTTCTTATAAACGTATTTTTATGCATTAAACCAATTAATATTAAGATTAATTTCCCAAAACATAGAGTGCTTATTTTATTAATTGGGTCATATATTTGATAAAATAATTTTCATGTTATTTACTATGGATAGTTTCATTAATAGGTATAAAATTTTTATTGTCAGTATTAATTTTCATTACCATAATAATGGTGAAACAATTATTTTAAATTTATTTTTTTTAATATCAAGGAATTTATATCAAATAAATTAAAATGTAATAAATTAAATAATTAATCTAATATGATGTATTAACTTTTAAATAAATATATTAACATACATTTACGTAAAAATCAATAATAAAAAATAGTTAGAATCTATAATGTTCCAAATGTCAATTTTATGAGTAAAATTGTTTTTCTACACATTGTCTCTTTTAATTTACAAGTTAATTTTATAATATTTATAAATTGAATTGGATTAAATATATTTCAAATTTTTTTCCATCATGAAAAAATTAAATTATATTCATTATGTTTTATTTTCAATATAACTTAAAATCTCTTCATTAAAAACAAGTTATCGAGTATAAAAGTAAAAGAGTAAAATGTAAAAACATAATGGTGAAAACCCTCTAACATGTTTTAAAAAATTGAAAATAATTTTTTGACTCTTTATAAACCAAAATTACACCCAACATTCCAATATTAATAATTTTTTAATCCGTTTTCCTTGGAATAGTTTTATGGAATTATTAAAATATAAAGGTTATTTCCAAAAGGTGCTCCTTTCCTCTATTATAAAAGGTGATTACTTCCACTCTTTCAAAAATAAACAGACCATTAAAAATGTCATTGAAAATATACCAAAATATCCTCTAATATATGTCCCTCAAACCCTTTTATTTCCCTATTCACACTAAGTTATCCAAATCCCTTCAATTAGAATGATTTTTCCAAGAAAATATCAATTCTCCAACATAAGTATTGTCACATTCTTAGGTTTTTATCCTCTATTTTATTCTTCACAATATCTTATATCAATAAAAATACGATAACATTAGTGTAATAAGTATTATAATATGTTACTATATTAATTTAATAACCATTATTTATTCCTTTTCATCTTCTAAGAATAAAAAGTGTCATCTGAGCATTATGCGGTCTACCGCTTCAACAAAGCGATGTCTTCTATTTTTTTAACACAGGAATTCATAGATGATAAAAGAATTTTTTTCATGAACCACTGTTCAATTAAATTATTATTCTTCGAATATTGTACCATAGTGTTATAACCTAGGGTCAATCTTTTGGAGGCCACTCACATGCACTGAATTTCTATTATCACTATTTTAAACTAACTAATATAAAAATATTAAAATAATATATATGGGATATTTGAAAGGCATAAAATATAAATATAATATATATATATATATACATATATTTGAAATTACAAAACACAATGTAATGGAATAAAAAAACACAAATAAAAAAGTAGAATATATCCATTATTCTTAGGGTTCATAGTGGTATTATCATTATTATTCAATATATCTATAAATTTATTATTCAGTGTGGAGATCAAGACATACCACTTCACACCCTCTAATTTTAATGGTATTACCCTACACTGAGACCTATTCATAAAGTATTAATCTCTTCCATATCAATACCCAATCCAAACTCCACCATTTTAATGAATTAGAAACCAATGAAATGGAAAATGAGTGAATGAGACAGAATAAGACAATAGTAGAGAATGTGTGGATACCACTCACCAAAGTAATTTAAACACTCTGTAATTATTAGAAAAACATCTGGTAAAAGAATAAATCACAATAAACTCAAATACCACCACTTCCCCCCTTGATCAATAGTGAGGTATAGCTCACCATGATCATTGTGATGAAAAAATCACAGTGGGAGAAAATGATGCATTGAGGTTTTTATTCAAAAGGATAAAATGTTGAAAATATGTGATAAAACCTAAAAAAATGAATTTCACAATTTCACTAAGTTTAGAAAATGTTATGGGTGAAATACAGAAAAAAAAACTATCAAATATTAAAATTATACCATTTTTAAAATGATGCATTAAATACAACAAAGACCTAAAAATGAGAAAATGGCTAATAAAATCATGCAATTGTGGGTTTATAAACATTTAATTATAGTATAAAATTTATTAAAAAAATTTAATCATCAACGGATGATAAAAATGATGTAATGGATGAATAAATATGATTTCTATAAGATAATTATTATTATTAAAATTAAAAATATCATTTACCTTCTTTCCCTCACATTCATTGATAAATATAATCATTAATCATGTGTATCTATGAACTAACACCTCTACAAGTAATGATTTTCATTTTTCATCACCACCCATCATGGTTGTATTCAAATATGTATTTATTATGTAAAATTTATTTCTAGAATAATATTATGATTAAGGATATTATTAATCTGTTTTATGATATTTTCTACTATGGTCAACATATACAAGGATTTACAATAGAAATTGATAGAATAAACTCAAGTAACCAAGGTCAGCATGAAAACTATTTAATGAATAAATAGAATATGATAATAAGTTGTTAATATTAAATTAAATTAAATGGAATAAGGTTCCTAAGATATTTTCTAATAAACATAACTTAATGATTCAAGAAGATATTAAAGTATGCATAATGAATTTGGAATGAGGTATGGGTTTTTATCTCAAATTCCACTCTTTGAGACATGTTTGGTATTGTGCACCTAGTTTAATTTATTTGGTGTATGTACTCTCTATTTAAGATACCATATCATCAATTTTAATTTAATCTTTGTATTTAAAATTTCATTTACAATCCACCTATTTAAAGGTTTTTTATTAAACGGTTACTCAAGTTTTATGGTTTTTCATTATCTCAATTATCTTTATTTGATACATATTACATGTTATGAAACATGTTTCGTTTGTATGGTGCTCTATTGATTTATAATCCCATGAATGTTATATACTTCATTTATTTGTATTTTAGGGGATTTACTATCCAAACTATGTCTCCTTGATCAAGAAGTTATTGATTTAGTTTTTTCCCATTAGTAAGTATTTTTTATCATTAATTTTTTCTTCATTGAGTTATAATAGTTCTTTGAACTTATTTCATATATTTTGATTACATTCTACCCTTTTATTTTATTTTATGGTATTATATTATTTTTTGGGGGATTTAAATTCCTACGACATAAACCCTTTGAAAAATATTTGTCACTACTTGGGATATATTCTTAGAAAAAGTTCCTCAAACATTCTTTATATGGATATTTTAGGCCCAAAATGAGATTGGTTGCTTTTTTATCAATATATAAATATTTTTTAGCTTTGAAATCAACTAGAGAAACTTGGTAGTGTTTGTATGAAAATAATGTTTCTTAATAAAAAGGTATTATTATGTTTCATAATGAAAAAAATTTTATGGACACACATTACTAGAAAAACTCTTCTAGAAAAAAAAATTAGACAAAGATTCTATAAAATGTTTGATTTTAAAATTTTGTACACTTATATTCAAAGTTATAAAAGTAAAAATGGAGAAAAAGTGAAACTGTCATTCTATAAAAACTACACCAAACCAAGGATGAAGAAATAGGATGTAATTTATATAATAAACCTTTTAAATTGTCATTGGATATATAAAAAAGATCATTAGAATTTCATGGTGATAATACATTTAATGCACGAAAATATTGTTGAGTTTGAACACTTTTATTCAAATCTTAACTAAGATGTAAGAGGGGTAATTCTATGAAAAAAATTTCTAAGGGGGTGAAGTTTAAATCTGATTGGGGGTAAAAAGTGCTAATTAACAACCAAAAGGATGACCAGAAAAATAATTCTGGACGGACATAATTAGATATTAAAAAGATAATAAGTCCATACAGGCTGTATAAAGTTGAGAAATTTTATAAATGTGCAAATGAAGGAATGTCAGTAGATAAAGACCATAATATAAAGATCCACTAGATGGGAATAAATCAGAACAAAATTCATGATGAACCAGATTAAAATTATAAAAAGAATAATTCAAGAGGTTTTAAAAGATAAATCTGAATCAAATTTAATAAGGGAAGTTTGGTTATCAAAAAAACTTATCCAATGAACTTCTACAAGATAGAGATGGTATACATACATTGAGTGAACAATTAAAAAGGTTCTCTAAATAAAAAAGGTTTTGTAATGTTTGAGATAGATTTTAGGGGGATCAGACAAACTATTATTTGACAGATTTTGTGTAAGAACATCCACTAGACAAAGTTTTGTTGAGAATAATATTCAGAGGTTTCCTAACAAATGTAAATCGGGTGAAGTTGCATCTGATGATGAATTTTAGTGAGTTTATTGGATTAAGGAATTCAATAATGTACCTTCTAACCAAGATTTACAGACATGAAAACATCAGATAGATAAATCATAAGGAGAATTACATAAACATTGTAATGTCCATAAATATGTCAATACTAATGTTGGGGGATCAAATTTTTTTATCTTCCATAGACTTGAGAAATATTAAAGAAGTTATTTAACATAGAGGTTAAGGATATCTAATAATGATTGTGCCAAACAAAATTCAAAAGAATTGTAAATTAAAAATTAGATTTTCAATGAGTGGGAACGTGAAATTGAGTTCTTATCAATACTAATTTGGGAGAACTTATATAAAGGGGTGAAAGTATAATTGTACTTAACATTGTTCCTTCATAAAAATACATCACACTGAAGTTTTTTTGATAGTTTTAGTTTCAAATCATTTATGTTGTGGTCGAGAAGTCTGGATGTAAATCCATCAGATGAGGGAACTTCAGTTAGAGTTTCATCAGACAGATTTCTATTGCATGAAGAATAAGTGGTGAGTTGTCGATTATGTTTCTACTCAGTCAAAGAAGAGAGTGCACTAGTCTATACTTACTATATCATATGGAGATACATTGAATGATTTAATCGGATGAAGTAAAACTGAATGAAATAGTTAGAATTAAATCATACTAATTAGAATTAGAGGGAGGAAAATCGATAGATGCAAATCAGATGGTTTCATCAGATAGGGGAAAATAGGATGGAGTCATCATATGATAATTTTCTAAGGGATTTTTTACTAAATTTCAAAAATAAAATTGAGAATATATATTTCTAAAAAATACCATGAGGATGTTTTGATAAAAATATACTCATAGGAGTTTTGTTAAATATCATGAAGAATTTTACATAGTTATTATTAATACATCTTTCTTCAAGAGGAAGTGAATAACTTTATAAAGTGTGTCAAAAAAGGATAATTGGACGTATAAGAAAATATGGCAGAAGTGGTGATTTATGGGGGGTAAAACTATGCTTGGTTGTAGGTCTAGTACTAGGGTATAAAAACAATTATTGGTTGTGCCTTTTTATTCCAAAAAAAGTGAGTAAAATAATCCATTTTTTGTGGGGATGACCAACATGGAAAGGTGTAGTTATTTGTACCAATCCTTGAAAATGTCATGTGATGCCCTCTATTTATATTTTTTCATATGAATGGATAGTTGAGTTTTATATTTGAGTATATCATAACTGCAATAGGATTTTAAAGGATAATAATGATTCTATAAGAAGTTAAGAATCATTTTGAAAAAATAAAAGGTTATCACTAATTCACCACATCCCCTTCTAAGTGATCTCATATATTTATCCTAAGGAAATTTAATTTTTAATTAGAGGGTAGGTTACCTCTAAAAGATCCAAATCTGAGAATGGATAATTTCAACTTGGTGAAAAATAGGGGGTTTTATTTTTTATAGAAGAAACTGTCACAGATTTGAGAATAGGATGCTACTATAACTTTTATCTATTGTCCTTGAAGTTAAAGATACTACAAATATGGGATTTTTTCCCAAGAATGAGGTTTCTATGACATGTTTTGATAACAAACACTCGATAGTTGATGGAAAATATCATGATTCCATGTTGATGTATCTTACTGAGAATGTTTATAAAAATATTATAGGGTTTCTAACAGATAAGAAAATGTGTGATAAGTTTAGAACAGTCTATGAAGAAAATGGGAATGTTAAATAATCTAAGTTATAAATTTTGGGAAGAAAGTTTTAGAATGTTAAGATGTATTATAAAAAAATTATTAATAAATAATTTATAATAATTAATGATATCATCAACAACATTAGAGGTTTTGGTGGGAAGATGGAATATTCTATTACTATGGTGAAACAAATGATAAATTTTCTAGATATTTTTAATGACAAATTATTATATTTAGAAGATCATGAAGTGTTGTATATAGATTAACTTCAAAATATTCTCATTCCATATGATATTTGGGTAAAATATCAAGAAAAATTATTGTAATGAAACAACTTTCAAATCTTTTCTAATGGTGAAAAAAATAAAAAAATAAAAAATAAAGTTGAAAAAGATTCAATTATTTTAGATTCAGAGGTAGATGTTGGATATTTTAACATAATAATTTCTCTTCTTTCAAAAATATAAAGCAATGTAATTTTTAAAGTAAATGGTAAACTTTATCTCAAATGTTTGAAATTTAATGAAAAGGTCCATTTTTTACAAAATTTTCCTAAGAAGAAAGAAAATTATTCTGAGTCAGAAGAAAATGATTAAAAAATCTTGGAAAAAGAAGTGGAAGAAAAATAAGGAAATATTTTCTTACAACCAAAAAAAATTTATTAAGAAGAATAAATAATGATGATTCTTCATTCAATTATGAATATATTTTTTTCATCGCAACTTCATTTCTTGAATTATAAATGAAATTTTTTTCAACTACTAATGAATATTTTAGAGAATAAATAATAGAAATAAAGTTGATTCTAAAATAAAATAAATAAGAAACACTTAGTTAAAAAACTAAACTCAATAAAGAAATAAATAACATGAATAAGGAAGTTAAGGAAATTAATTTTCATAATGGTGAGTGAATCAAAAATGGGTATATAAACCTCAATGTGATTAGATATGAGGAAATGAATGTTAGGGATCTGAAAGGTAATATAATTTTTTAGGAAGAAAAATAAGTTGGTGAAGAGAATATCAACATCTTAGAAACTATAATTGTTAAATAAAGTAAGTATAACGGTTTTAAAATAGATAAATTCAATAATATTTTAAATGTTATTAAAGAAATTTTAGATAAAAAGGGAATAAAAGTTTTTAGAACCACAATCAATTTTTATTACAACACAGAATGATTTAAAATATATTAAAGAATACTTCCCCAAATTAGTAGTTATAAAATATGAAACTTCTAAATATGGTGAAATGTAAGGTTCAAAAAATAAATTTTTTTCTATTCCAAAAAACTTTCCAATGTACATCTATTTCCACTAACATTGTGGGTTAAAAATTAAATACTAGTGAGAAATCATCTTTTTCTAATAAAGAGTAGAATTATTCAAGGAGTTATCTCCCTAAAAAAATATTCTCACAATTTTTACAAGAAAAAACTTCACAGTAGTTTTACTATCAATCTGAAAGATCAATATTTAGAGGACACTGCTGGTGTATTGTAGATTTCAGGAATAGAGATTATTTATTTTGGTACAACATGTCTATACTAGTAAATAGGTATGAATCAAGGTGGGTTATGATGAGAATAAAAGAAAACAATTCCTAAAAAATGTAGATCTAAAAAAAAGTTCAAAAGGTGAATAATGTTGAAACCTTGAAAAAGTAAAAAAAATTGAAAAAAGATGAGTAATTTAAGAAATTTAAGAAAATTAATAATATTGAGAAGGGAAGGAAAGAGTTATTATTTATTTGGATAAATCAAATTACCATGGCTATAAATATAGATGAGGCAAAAAAATATCTAAAGAAGATAGGAATAAATATGGTTCTAAGGATGAAAAAAAATGATAAAAATTTATCAATATATGGTGATCTTAAAATTCATAAAAATTAAAAGATACATGATCGATATGGGAATGTTAAAAAGGCTTTAATGGATATCTTATCATACTAATAATAAATCATGAGAAGGATGTTACAAACCAAAGGTGAAAAAAATGTTATTAAAGATAAAGAAAATTTGACATCTTTATCTGATGATTCTATAAATCAGAAGAAATTTTTTATTAAATACAAAAAGGATGAACAAAACGAAGAAGAAAAATACAATGAAAAATACAAGAAGAATAATAAGATTTTGAGACTAAGATAAGATTCTCAATCTGAATGTTGCTTCTATGTAAAACTGATTTTTTTCTTTATTCCCAATATACTTAATTCTTTTTACTAACATTCAATAAATTTATAGAGAATAATTTATGAAGTTGGGTGAGTTTTTTAGAAGTTTTATAGTAATAAAAAAGTATGTCATAGAACTTTTCTAACCTTGACAATAAATTTTGTGCTAACCTTGATGGGGAGAAAATTTTTAGATAAGTTATGAGTCTTTTACTTTTATTAAAAAATAATGTAATGATGTTAACAAAGATAAATATGTTAGGGATATTTTTTTATAAACATGAATTTTTTTGATATGTTTGTTGAGATCAGTGCAGGATTTATCTTAAAAACTTCAAATATTTCCCTACATATAAATATATTGCAATAAAGTTGAGGAAATTAATACATGAATGTTTTTTTGTGGAAAACATTTATAAAATTTATTATACACTCTTGGTTTTCACACTGATTTCACCAACATAGACTTATATATGTTTACTTAAATTCTCTTTTTTAATAAACTCGTGTGATGTGACTATTCTCCTGAAGAAAATTTTCAAGATTATAACATGAATAAAGATAATCCTGAGTGACCCTTTTTAATTTTATTTCCATTAATGTAGAGAATAAATTTAGGGGTATAAAAAATATGAAAATATAATATGGGGTGAAATTGTTAATCATGCATATTGATGATCTTTATGTTTTAATTTTTGTATGGGTATTGGAAATAACACAATGAGGGAGATTGTTCAGAAAAGGTGGTTTTGGTTGATTTTTTTGTCAATATATAAATATGTTTTAACTATAAAATCTTTTGTAGAAAGTTGGAAAAGTTTTTTTGAAAATAAAGTTTCCTAAGAAAAAGGCATAAGAAAGTTTCTTAAGGAAGAAAACTTTTTGTACATACATTACCAAAAAAACTCTTCTATAAATATTTTTTTTTGGTAGAGATTCTATATAGTTTTTGAGATTTTTATTTTGTACACTTATTTACAAAGTGATAAAATTTTAAAGGAGAATAAGTGAAATTTAAATTCTAGAGAAACTATACCAAAAAATGGATAAATAAACCAAATGAACTTTCAATATAAAAAATTGTATGCTTGTATTGGATGTATAAAACATATATGATCGGATAAACTTGTTGAGGAGATATTTTTGGAAATAAAATTTTGTTAATATTGTAAACTCTTTTACAAATATTAAATAACAACTAAGGGGGATAAGTCTGTGAGAAAAAGTTCCAATGGGGATAATTTTTAATCTGAGTGGGGGTATAATGTAAAAACTAAAGACCTAAAGGATGATCAGAAAGATAATTTCAGATGGACATAATCAGATGGAGATAATCTAAGAATTCCACATGTTCTACATGATGTTGATAAGACAGTAAAAATAGATGTTGAGGGAATGTTAGTGGATTGAGTATATCAGATAAAGATCCACCATAAATAAATACATCATATTAACTTTCATTATGTAATCAGATGAATCTTTTGAGAATAATAATTCAACTAGTGTATAAATATTGAGCTAAATAAAAGTGATGAAGTGATGTTCAAAAATTAGAAAAAATCACATATAAAACTTCTACAGAAAATTAATTTTCCCCAGACAACTAATGTAGAATTAAGAAGGTTCTCCGACTAGAAATGTGTGTAAGAATTTTGAGATAGAGTTATATGGGATTGGAAAAACTAACAATGAATATATTTTTTATATGAATATCCACCAGGGAGAGGTTTTTTGAACATAATAGTTGGATGTTACCTAAGAAAGGGAACCATGAAATGATATATCAAATGATGAATGTTTGTGATTTCTTCATATGAAGGAAGTTGAGAATGTATCATTGGAAAAATATTTCAATAAATAAAAACATCAAATAGAGAACTTCTAAGGACCTTTACATAAACAATGAAAATTCCTTAAATATATCGATGCTAAAGTTGGGCGATCAAAGTCTATTATCTTGTTGATTTTTTGCAAGAATAAAGAATTTACTTAACTCAAATGTTATGGAAATCCCAAATAAGATTTTGGATTTTAGATAAATCATAAAGCTTAATAAGAATTCAAATAAATTCTAAAATAATTTATGAGTTCGTAAAAAAGTTCAAATGAACAAGAAATTTAAAATTTGAATTTCATTGAGCAGGAAAGGGAAATCGAGTTCCCACCAATAAAACTTTCGGAGAACCTATATAAATGTATGAATGTATAATTTTACTTAACACTATTCATGAATAAAATGTTATCATGTTGAAGTTTTTGTGATAGTATTATTTTCTAAAAATTAATGATGAAGATAATAATACTATATAGAGATCTGTGAGATGATGAAACTTTGAACAGAGTTCCATCAGACAAAGAATAAGTTCTACTTTTTCAATTAATTTCCTACTTAGTGAAAGTAGGGAGTTCATATAGAGATACTTTCTTCATCTAATGTAGATTCATCATATGAAGAAATTTGATAAAGTAAATGAGAATATAGTAGTTGGAATTGAATCATACCGAGGGGATTCAGAGGGAGGAAAATAAGATAGAGCCATCAAACAAAACAGAATATAAAAGATCCATAATATGAACATCTGTTGACGGAGTTTTTTAGCGAAGTTTATAAAAACTCTAATTGATAAAATCTGGGTCTAAAAAATACTTGTGGGATATTTTGATACCAAAAGACTCTTAAGAGGGTTGTTTAAGATCTTAAAGAATTATACATAGGTGAAGTTTATCCATCTTTCTTTTTGAGGAATTGAATAAATTTTTGAAGTGGATCAGAAAAGAATAAAAAGGAAAGAATCTTGTAGCTAGGGGGTATAACCGGTTTTGAAATGTATTTTTATCATGTGGTATAACAAACTATGAATTTAGTGGATATGAAAAAGGATATATAGGGGTATAAACAACTATGTAAGAGGATTAAATTGTAGGGGGTAAAACTAAAGTAATATATACGTTAAGTTCTGGGGTTTAAAAAATGATATACTTATGACTTTATATTCCAGAAAATAATTAGTAACAGAATCTATGTTGGAAAGGATAACCAACTTGGAAAGGAGTATGTCTTTGTACTGAATCATGTAAATATCATGTTCTTCCCTCTCTTTAAATTTTTTTCATACAAAAGGTGTGGTCGAGTTTAGTATTTGAGTGGATTGTAAATATAACAGGTTTTTAGAGGTTAATAATGTTTCCTTAAGAAGTGAATAAAAATTATTTTAAAATAAAAAGAAATCAATGATTCACCTATACCCCCTCTCAGTGATCATAAATATTTATCTGAGGGGACCTCAGAATTATTATCATGTTATTGTAGTATTGAATTAGATATATACTAATTGATCTATATAATGTGAATGTCACATTTTACATAACTATGATCCAATTATGTTCATCTATAAATTATGATATTTTATTTACATTGAGAAAAGTATTGATATACTGTATATTTTTATAACAATATGGTTGATTTTTAGATAATTCACTATTTATTATTTGATAATATACCTTATTCCCCTGGATGGGTTACTATCATGTTATCCCTTTTATTAACATAGGAAAAAGTATGGAAATTTTTTAGGATTATTGATGGATAACACAGGTTTATTGTGTATTGAAATTTTTTATTGTTCATTATATGGATATTCATGTTTTTATTCAGCCAATGGTTCCTTATTTAATGGAAAGAAATTTCTTCTTAACTCTTATGGTGAATATAGTGAACTTAATCCAGTGATGGGTAAAGGCCAGAATTATATAGCATCGTGATGCATCAATAGGTCTCAAGAGACAAAATATGGTTGGGTATTTTGTGTATACCTTCCCAATTTAGAAAGATGTATGGATTGTGATCTCAATGAAAAGTTAAGTGATGTTTAACAAGGCTATGATAGTGGGTTTTTCATTTCTTTCATTATAAATTCTATAAGTATGAGATTAGTGTTATTGATATCGATGTTTTGATTTATTTTTAGGGATATAGAATGATCCCAGTTTCAATTTGATTACAGAAACATGTTTTTTGCCTATTCTTTACATAATATTTATTCCATGTTTTTTCCATGAATGTTTTAGCTATATGTTTTCCTTAGTAAGTGTTTGAGAAAACACATTCTTATGTTTTTATTTCCCCAAGATATGAAGAAAAGTATCATATGTGACATGTTTATAAGAATAACATGTCTGAAATAATTTTTTGTGAGATGTTAAATGCACTTTATAAATTAATAAATTTGATATATAATGGGAGAATATTCCATTTGATACAAAGAACATGGGATTTATTAGTTTATGTTGTGTTCTAATTATTTAAATATATAAACCTAAAAAAGTTAATTTAGATATAAGATATGAAATAATCATTATTTATATTATAATTATGGATGGCTATATCTATTCTTTTACAACTAGTATCAAAGAAAGTTGGTAAATTATGTTTCTATGAGAACTTAATCCAGGTTTGTGGGTTTGGGACATCATATTTGGTATCAAAAGAAAGGTTTATATAACATTGGATATTAGGATTTTTTTTATTAGTATAATTTAAGGGTTGATAAGTTATGATAGATAACCCTTTGGTATAAGTATATGTTTTACTGTTAAGGAAATAATTCACATTTTATTTTGGGATTGGGATAAGAAACATTAAGTTAAAACCATAGGAATAAGTCTAAGTATGGGAAAAATTCAAGATATTTTTTTGAAGTAGTGAATATATGGTATTTCCTAGAAATATAACCCTTTCAAGATACTGGAAAGTGGACGTGATTTTGAAGGAGATTAACCTAGAGTTAAATGCCCAAAAAAGGTTCAATTGAGAATTGACACAATCATCATTATGAATCATGATGATTGGGCCTAAGACAACACACCCAGTGAGACACTCCCAAGGGATATTCTTTGGTTAATCACATTATCTTTATGAAAAATTATTAATGATTTTTGAATAATGTTATTTAATTATGTTAGAGGACCTCATATAAAAATGAACATCGATAAAAATGTATCAAACAAAGTAGTAATAGGTTTATCTAAAAGTATCATAAGTTAAAAACAAAGGTTTCATAATGGAATAAATATGTCGATTAATGTTTTCATATTAATATTTTAGATATTATCATAACCATTATAGTTTTAGTATTTTGTTGAAACATGATCATGAAAATGAAGCTGAGAAAGGTATGTTCCTAGACAAAATTATGTCTCATAATTGAATAAGGGATCATGATTAAATCGTAGAGAATATTATTATATTTCTATTATGATGGAAAATGTGAGTTTCCTAGTATTATCTATGGTAGTGTGGTAGATATCATAATAGAAATTCATTCTTTACACTCATAGATATTTTAATTTGTAAAGGGGTATTTATCAATGAAATATTGGCATACTCTAAATATCAATGAAGATTATGTGAAACATATAAGGATTGTTCTTCATTAGTTATTCTTTATTATTTTGGAATTATATATTAAATGAGATCAATAACCTTGAGAGACTATTGTATGTAATGTTTATATTTTTAGTGATGACTATTGGAGAACACATTATTGAGATTTAGATAACTCATAAGTTTAATATATACATGAGGTTGACATAATAAAGGGTGATTTGATATTTAATAATTAAGTTATATAGTAATTTGTAACCTTGGGATTTATAATTTATTCATGATATTTTGGGAGAAGTTCGTCTCATTTTTTGGATTATAGTGACTAGTGTGTGATCTTATAAACTAGTGGTTAACAAAATTTGAGTGTTAAATATATTGTTAATTTTTGATGTAATATATACTCTCATTATGTTTTAATGTATTATAGATTGAGATATGTTTTATGTGTGTTATTAAGATTATATTATTATGGTTTATACATACTTGGTTATATGATTATGTGAATGACTAATGTTTTTTGAAGAAGGATTAATTGGATTTTGGAGAATATATTTCAGTAATTATTAGGATTAGATACTTTTAAGAAACTTCAGGGTAATTTGGGGTCTATATTTTTAGGATTATGTAAAGATGTTTTAGAAAACCCAACTCCAAGTAACCTAGGTTCAACCAAAAATGATATAGGTTATACTAATAGTGATGTAGGTTGAACTAAATGAATTATAGGGTGATGTGATGAATGTTTAAAAGGTTTTATGTTTCAATCCCTTTATGTTATTGATTAAAATAATCCCTCAATATTGTTAATTTTTTGTCGCTCATTTCATCCCTTCTAGTTTTACTAATGGTTATAACTAGCAAGAACCATGGGTGAGAGGGACAATATAGAGATCACCTCAATGAAAAACTCATCAGAATGGGATATAGAGTGAGGAACCTTTTTATTATTCCAAACTAGATATCACAAAATATGATTAACATTGTGAATTTAGATGAATCCTAAAACACACAAAAAAAGAGAAAGATGGAGTCTCATGAAAGGTAATGTTATGAATATGATAAAGGTAATTAGAATCATGAGTATAAGGGATAGAGAGAATCTATAAAAATTTGTTTCTTCAATTTAAATAGATTTTGGAATTATGTGACTCAATGTCTTAATATAATGTACAATAAGGGAGATAGTCACCAAAAACATGTGAATAAGTAAAATCCTATAAAACTACCACAAATGTATATAATTGTGAGTTTTAACTCTAGATTTTCTTGTGAATTTTGTCAATAATTTTTTCACTAACTATTGTAAATTAAGTTTTAAATACACTAACATGTAAATAATTTTTAGGTATTGTTAGAATTTATTTCCTATGGATCTATATATTCATCTCTTAGTAGGATTCTATGAGAAATTATAAAGAGTTTATATCTCTTTATAAATCACCTATAATGATTCTTCATATAGATAAATCTCATCCCACATCCTAAATAACCTAGGATCATCTATTTGTGTATGTTTAATTATGAGTTCTATATAGAAATTCATATGGGTCAAATTGTGAGGATTAAATTTATTTTAGGGGATAATATAACACACTGAGATATAAATATAAGATTTCCTTTGAAGAAGACAATGTTCCCTATAACATATTCCACATGCTACTCCCAAAATAAAAAACCACAATGAATTAGGAACAAATTATAATAAATCCATAATAAACACTATGATGGTAAAACATTAAATTTTATTACCTTTTCAAGTTAAATAATTAATATAAGTTGATATGAAAAAGGGCATTTTCAATAAAATTTATATTCTTTATATTATTTATTTTCTTTTAAAAAAATATAAATTTAAACAATTTTCAATTTAAATTTGATAAATTAAAATTCATTTTTCAATTTTCCACAAAAAAATTATCTTTAAATGTATTTTTAATATTTTTCATAAATAATCGATTTTTAGGTGAATAGTAAAAAATATCAATTTTTCTAATACCATCACTTTTAGAGGAATTAGATGTTTTTGAAATAATTTTTATATAAAAAATATATATTTATAAGTTGAAATGATTCATTTAAAATTACTATTTTTAATTTACAAAACTCATGATTATCATATTTGAAAATCAAGTGATATTTTATAAAAAATATTTTCATTTGTTTCTGTAATTAAATTTACACATGGGTAAATTATGTTTTTATTTTATTTTAATGTAAAAAACTCTTATTTAAACATTTATATTCTTTTGAATATCATTATAATAAAAAAAAAATTGATAATTTTTTTTATACATAACCTTATTCCTTAGAAATACACTTTTCTTAAAATTGAGTTTTTATGAGTTATACACGCTAATGTAAAGATTAATTTTTATACACATATAATGTTAACTTGAAAAAATTATTCTTAACTTTGATATAATAATATTAATATTATTTAATATGGGTAATTTCATTTTTTTATAAAATTATATTATTATGATTAATTCTAATTACCATGATAATAGTGAAACTATTATTTTAAAATTATTATTTTCTTATTATCAAGGAAATTATATCAAATCAATAAAATTTATATCCATTCAATAATTTATCTAATATGATGTATAAAAACATAAAAAAATATATTAACACTAATTATTTTTTAATAAATACTAAATAACAATTATGAATCCATAATGGTCAAAATATTATTTTTTCTACTAAAATGGTTTTTCTATATATTATAAATTTTAATTTAAAAGTTAATTTTGAAATATTATTAAATTTAATTGTATTAAATATAGGTCAATTTTGGTTACATCACACCAAAATTTGGTTATATGGGTTATATTATGTTTTTTAATAAAATATAAAATTTCTTATTTAAGAACTAGTTACCTCGTTTAAAAGTAAAATGGTAAAATATAGAAGTATAATGGTAAAACCCCTATAACATGTTTAAAACATGTGTGAAAAGAATATTTTGAGTTTTAATAGACCAAAATACACCTCATAATCTATTATATCTAATATTTTTGGTCACTAAACTTGTAATAGTGTCATAGAATTATTAAAATATAAAGGAAGTGTCTAAAAGTTCCATTTTCCTCTCTTGTAAAAGGGGATCATGTGCACCATTTTAAACATAACTCTCTCATTATAAATTTCCTTGAATATATTAATATATATACTATCCTAAAAGTCTCTATCACTCTGTTAATTCAATGTTCACTACAATTTAACCAAATCCATTCAATTCAAAGTATTTTTTCAATGATGGAACAAGTCTCTAATGTAAGTATTATCTCCTTCTTATGTTTTTATCCTTAATAATCATATTAAAAATATATTATATCCATAAAAATATAATGACATAAATATCATAATTATTCATATATGTTATTATATTAAAGTAATAACCATTATATTTTCATATCTATCTACTAAGAATAAATAAGTGTTGTTAGTGCGTTGTTTGAACTGTCGCCTCCACAAAGTGGTGTCTTCATATTTTTTTCAATAAAAAAATTAATCGATGACAAAAATTATGTAATGTATGAATAAATATTATTTATACAATATATATATAATTTTTAATTATTATATTTTCATTTACCTTATTTCCCTCTCATTCATTGAGAAATGGAAACATTAATTGTGTGTATGTGGGAACAATCATCACCACAATCAATGAGGTTAATTTTTTATCACCATCCATCATGATTGGATTTAAAAATATTTTTAATATATAAATATTGTTTCCATAAAAATACTATGATTCTGGATATTATGAAACTATTTTAGGAAACTTTCTACTATGGTCAATATACATAAGGAGTTACAAAAAAATTCTCAGGATAACCTCAAGTAACCGACGTATTGAAGAAAACTATATAATAAATAAATTGAATTATAAATTTAATATAATATATTAAATTAAATAAATAATAATATTTCTAATAAGGTATCTAATAAACTTAACTTGTTTATTTTTGAAGTTGAGTGTTTTCGCAAAACAGATCTGGAATGAGGTAATGGTTTTCATCTCAAATTCCTCTCTTTGAGAAATTCTTGGTATTATAAACGTAATTTAATTATTTTATTATATATACTTCATATTTTAGATATAATATCATTAATTATTTTTTAATCATGTTATTTAAAATTTAAATTTCAATAAATCTCTTTCAGAAGGTTTTTATTAAATCATTTCTCAAGCTGTAAGGTTTTACTTAGTCTCAATTGTGATTCTTTGAGACATGTCACATTTTAATCACCATGATCCCTTTTTATGGTGTTATATTGATTTAATATCCCATGAATTTTTTATATATTTTTTACTTTAATTTCATGTGATTTAATATCCAAACCATGATTCTTTTTTTAATCATCTATTGAATCAATTGTTTCTCAATTGGTGAGGATTTTTGGTAGCTAAATGTTTATTCATTATGTTATGATCATTACTTGAAATTATTTAATATAAGTTGGATAAATTATACCAATTTATTTTATTATGTGTTCTTATATCATTTTTTCTAGGTATATATATTCCAACCACAAAAAGCCTTGGGAAAATCCTTGTAACAACCCAAATTCCAAAATACTAGAGTCTATGTCTACATTACTACATTGGTAGAAGAAATATGGAATTTCATTCAATGGAACTGAATAGTTTAATAGTATTGGAAAACTAGATACATATTTAAGTAATTCATTATAATATAATGAATAAGATAAAACAAAGTGATATTAAAAAATCCATCCTTCAACTCATTCAAGAATTTGTTATTCATATCCAAGTGAAAAGAAATAAAAATTTCTTGCATCCATAAACTCATTCAAGAATTCCTTCTTCATGTCCAAGTGAAAAGAAACAAAATAAGGCTGAGCTTAAATGCTAAGGGTTATATATAGTAAAATATATCATAAATCGATAATTCATAATCAATATGGAAAGGTAAATAATTGAACACATATCTATATATTTTCTAAATTAAGTTTTTTTCGCATATGTGTCAACATATGACGAAGCCACGACTCACCCGCGGTATAACACCCTCAATTAATCCCCCAAAATCCCTGACCCTCTACCCCCTACCCTCCCATGTATCCTCTCCTCAGTGTCTAGGGTTTCAGCTTTACTGTCTCCCTTCGAAGTTGATCCTCATCTTCTCTGACTATTCCAGATCCCTGTCAATGGTAGTCATCAGCTCTTACAGATCTCGAATGTCCTCTCTAGAAGTGACTTTGACATTGGTACATCGGGCATCGGCTCCTCTTTCCAGATCTGCAAAGCCTGCATCTTTTCCACAACCGACTAATCCTCGTACAGCTCTGCCACTACCGGGTCCTCTGCTCCGCCTACGGTAACCACGGGAAACAGTTTATTGTGACTAATCACAGGTATAAACCTATGTAAATTTTTTGGTTTTCAAAGCACATCTAAAATCCTCCTTCCGTACTACGCTCAATCGACATATTCCGTATTCCGGTGTTGGTTACCCCATCAAATCTATAGGGTTTAAAGTTTATTTCAGTATATCCATCTCTGCTACTGATCAAATCATCATCCTCACAGAGCTTCATTTCCTCCGTGTACTATACCTAATTCGGACTGTAAAAATTGAAACCACCATAACATGTATGTTTTCGGCATTGACTTATTAAGCCTACTGACATCTTTGATTTAATTGCAGTTAAACACAATTCAGTTATGCAGTAATACTATACATTTGAACAGAAACATTCTGCTCTATATATCTGTTTCCGATGCTTTTACGTCGGGGCGCGCGCGCGTGTCCGTCACGTATGGGAGGACGCGCGGCTCGCAGCCCTACATTCCCGCTTTCCAAAGGAGGCCGATATCCATTCCTTATTCAGGGACGTCTCCTCTTTGATCAAAACCGGGATGATGGGATGTTGGTTCTTCCTTCCGTGGATTCCTCCTCGGAGCTCATCACATAATCTGGGTCTCCCTCATAGATTTAAGATGGGTTCGTGAAGCTCATTCCTGGTGCCATATCTGCATGGACTCCAGTTAATTACGTTGCTTCCGTCGAGATGCTCCAAGGGCTCTTATCATGGAAGCAACCTTCGGTGAGGAGAAAGGTCACGTTGTGGTGTCGTTGGCATGTCTCGACGCTGGGGATCGGCATGTTTGTCTTCTGACCCTTATCACAGGGCTACTCGAGGGCACGGAAGCCTGAGGCATCCCACATCGAACGCAGGGAATGGTGTACCATATGAGGTTTTACTCAGCTTCCCATGTTTAACATGGGGTATGCCGCGAGTTTAACGTCTTGCGAAGACGGATCGGACTGATCAAAACATTGAGAGTGGATCATATTGAAGGACCCCCTAGGGGGAACTCCGATGTTGGGGCCAGCATGTGGGCGGCTTCCCGGATGCTATGGAGTGGGGTGGAGTGGCATGATCTCACTAGGATGTGGCGGCCCGAGTAAGGATCGGGATGGATGATAGAGTGAGGCATGGTGCTTACACTCTGAGATGGCCCAATAGGGGGAATACAGTTTAACATCATGAGGGACGAGGGCATACAGTTTAACGTCATGCGGGACGAGGGATATGGGGCTTACGATCTGAGGCGGCCCGTGGTGAATATGGGGCTTACGCTCTGAGGTGTCCTGTGGTGGATATGGGGGCTTACGCTTTGAGGCGGCCCATGGTGGTCTGGGAACCGATGTGGAGAGGTCATAATGACCGGGTGGTGGGATTTAACCTCGTGGAGGCTTCCTATGTACCATGCATTAGCACGGATCAAAGTACACATAGTTCACTGGCATGGGGCTTGCGCTCTAAGGCGGCCCATAGGAGGATGTCATGGTCGATGTGCACTCTAAGCCCATGTGAGTCATGCTCGATGTGGGAAACAAGAGGCAGCAGGGACCATACGATCACGTCGCGAAGGGTGCGTCCGTGAGAAGCGGAATGGGGCTTACTCATTGGGCGGCCCAAAGAGGAAACAGGGGCTTACGCGTGGTTAGCGTCATGAAGAGGAAACAGGGCCTTACGCGTGGTTAGCGGTCCGGGGTACTGGGGCTTACTCCAAAGTGGAGGCCCGTGGTGCGATAAAGCACAGTGGGAAAGGGACTCCACTATCCTTGGCAGGGGGGAAGTACAGAGATGCATGGGTGCAACCTTCCGCAAGAGAGGCTCGGGGCTTACGCTCTGAGGTATCCCTTCCCCTGTGTACAAACGCCACTCCGACAAAGAGGATCTCATTCCATGTGAGGAAGAATCCATTCCTGTGGAGACGAGAGGCGTAAAAAATGTCTGAGCTGGGGGGACCCTGCGTGCGAAGCACGGGGTCGAACCACAGTTTAACGCCATGTGTTAAGGACGAGGTGCTTAGCATCTTAACGTCCTGCAGCTTGGACAAGGTGGGTTCTCTCCACACCCCTAGGGCTTACATGCCCAATGCCCTCTACTCCTTAGGGGAGGGAAGGCATCATCAAGGCCGTAATGAAGGGGGGCACAGGGCGAACCACTGGGGGGTCCATGTTAGCGTGGCTATGTGAAGAATCAATAGTCGTTAGTGTGCCTATGCGAAGAAGCATAAGGAAAAGCAACGCAACGGGAAACACCGCCCAAGGGACCTTGAGGTTACTTCGTATGATCCTGGAAGGCCATAAGGGAAAACAACACATGGCGTGCATGCCCGGCAGGGAAGACATCACGTGTCGGCGTGGAAAGGCAGCCAAGGGGCGTTAAGGTAAAGGGGTCCTAGGTGTTGCGCGCAAAAGGAAGTCTTGCACGCAAAACATCGAGATGGCGCGCAATAGGGCCAGAGGATTGCACGGATAGGGTACTGCGCGTAAGGTATTGTGCGCGTAGAAGGGTATTGCGCACAACGGACAATGATCGCGTGCAAGGGAATCACCGGGAGGAGGAGGCAAATTCACTGAAGCTGGTGGAGTTGCGCGCAAAGACGAACCTCGGGGAAAGGTTGCGCGAAAAGGGGGATTACCTGGAAGTCATATTGCATGCGGGGGGATTCAAATTGCGCGGCTGAGAGCCGATCCAAATTCCTCAACCCCCAAACCGTCTTGGGTCGCCTTATATTTATAGGCCCCAGCCGGCGCGGAATCCAGGCGGTGCGCGGAAGTTTCTGCGAAGGGAATCGTCGGCGCGCAATGCCTCCCCACGTGGAACCGGGGCGCGCAAAATTGCGCGCACCAGTGGCTCGATTACGCGAATCACGGACGGGCTTCGCGCGCACATCTTTATTTCATGCAAGCCCTCCTTTATTTCGCACACCACTTCCCGGGCCTCCGAACCGAGCCTCGGATTCCGAATATGACTTCGCTTTTCCATTTCGAAACTTCCTCTAGGAGTTTCGGACTTTTCTCAGCGTCTACAAATGCCCCCCCTCGGAATTGGATCGAAGAGAGGTCGCAACGATCGGATTCCGAGGGAAACGCCGAAACACCGAAGCAGAGCCAGTTCAAGGCGCTTAGCATGCAAACAACCCACGCGGCACGCAAACCGACGGATCGGCATGGAATTTACTTTCTACGCGGCGTGGAACCATGGCCTCGCCTATAAAAAGGGGCGATGGGTCCCGGATCCGTACCACAGCTTTTCCGCATGATAGGCTTATAGCTCTCGTGCATGAAATTTCTCTCGCGGCTATGTGTAAAAATGCTTTGGCAGCATGGAATTCCTTCCGAATTTTGGTCGGCCTTGCGCGCATACTCGGGATCTTCTGTGCTTAGCCCACCGATTGCGCACTCAACTCTAGGATTTCGCACCACCACTTCAGATTTCACGCATCACTCTCCGATTCTGCGCACTAAATCCTGGTTTCGTGCAACTCATGAAATATTCGAGATGGCCGCAAACAGAATTGATGAGGGGGAAGCCGCCGCTCGTAGGACCGAAATGGCGGAAAACGAGGAGGTTTATGGCACCAAGGTGATCGTTTCCAACAATCTGACCTCGTTCAATCTACTGACCCCATCCTAGAAGATGTATCCGCTGTCTGACAACCTCTCGCTCTGGAATTTTGGCATTTTGGAAGAGGTTCCCCTGCCAGACTTCTAGGTAGACACACCGCGGTCATGGGTGACCCAAGAGGACGAGCTTCCTCACTAAAACATCACCAACAATGGCCGTCCTGCCATGGAAACCAGACATATGGACGTCTACGTTCTGAACCCGAGGACCAAGACCATTACCGGAGACAAGCCTGTCACAGAGAATTCTTCGGCCCTCTACACGATCACGTTCCGTCAGAGCGTCACGGATGACTTGAAGGGTTGGCTGAAGGATTTGGACCTGCGGTCCAGGGGCAACTTCACCAGCGAATGGGCCTGGGCGTTCTGGGTTCGCCATACCTGCAACCAGTTCGGGGATGAACTGTCGTATATTGTCATGTTCGAGGTGGTATGGACGTCGCAGTTCCACTTCCGCCTTCAACCCGAGCTTGGGCTGGAGCTCTTCACCTGGTGGTCTTCGGACACCAATACATTCTACCTTCATCATGGGGAAGTCGGCATCAGCCTCTGGGACGTTCACTGCATCGGGGGTATCCCACTGGAGGGCTACCAATACGATGATTTTGTTCCACCAAACAACACCTGGGAAGACAGTTCACGGACGCCCATACTGACGTGGAACCTGCTGGAGCTGGCCAAAGAGAGGCTGGGGGTCAAGGACTTCCTGAAGGACATCGCCTACAAGGGCTGGTTCATCCTGTCCCTTGAGAAGGATCTGGCCGTCAAGATGTCGGGACGGGGTAAACGATTCCCAACTGCGGCTCAAAGGAGCAGGGATGGGTCATACTGGAGGACCCTGGAGGCGGGGAAATACCAATCATGGGGCTATCACATCATCGAGGCCCGGGACCTGAATGTCCAGTATGCCGGGTTCCTTGCCGCCTTCCTGAGTAGGTGGCTCCTACCGGTGCGGGACGTGAGGATGGGCGTCCATCTAGCAACACTGGTGATGGCAGGAACCATGGCCACCAACAAACAGTTCAACTTGGGTGTCCCCATACTAGCTAAGTTGTATGCCATCCTGGGGCACATCTCACGAGGGGGGTCGCCTCGGAGAGTATGTATCCCCTACTAGATCTTCCACGGCTGGGTGGCAGCTCACCTCGGCGGGTACACTTTCCAAAATGCCATCCTTCCTCTGGGCAATGGCCTGCGACCGTCCTTGCTGAACATCACAGGGGTGGCGCGAATGACGCTCAATGAGGAGGTTGTGAGGATCCGCATCGGAAACCACGGAAACTTCCACTTCAGCCCGTTCCCCACCCCGGTCGGCCAGATGGTGGAAAATGGGCGAGGCTCTCTGGAACAACAGTAATATTTCCAGAGCATTCGAGGTGGGGTACTCGTGACTCGGATCGATGAGAAGGTGATCTGCAAGCCTTACGTGCCATCTCGATTCTCCAGGCAGTTCGGGTTCCTCCAACGAATGTCGAAGAAGGTATTCACGGCTATCTGGAAGGAGAATAATCCATGCGTTCTATGCCAGATCTGGTTGATGTTTACCACTTTTGGCTCTGGCGAAGTCATTACTCTTCCTCCCACCAGGGTTGATGCCGTCCTGGCAACCGAGTATGCCGAACACTGGACCATCGCATACCCTGAGGGGCTTTTATACAAGAGATTCTGAAAACATGAGGTTAATCACGCGGAAATCGGACGACGGGGGAGAAGGCAAGGGGCCGCCGGAAGTGGGGAACCAGGGGTGCGTCAGGCAGCGAGGCCTGCACAGGCCGGGACTTCAGCAGCAGGAACATCACACAGCGCCGCTGTGACCTCGTTGTCCATGGGGGGTCACATGAGGCGACCAGGGAACTGCCCAGGAAGCAGATAAGATACCTTCTCTAACCTTCCCAAGATGTAATTTTCCCGGCACTGTGGTCGGCCTGGATGACCCTACGGCAATTGCTGAGCGTCGAAGTCGTCTGGCAGAAGATCATGCAAAATGGGATCCAGCTGCTAGAGGTCGGGCTCATTCGAGTTACCGACCGGGTAAATTTCTATCGGCGGCATGCTTACCTGACACCATGGACACATACGCACTCCAAAGGGGTCGGCGTGCGGAGCCACCTTTCCTACTGAAAGTGATGCTCGGCCAGGAGCATGATCCGAAAGTGATGCCGCCGGGAGAAGGCGACAGTGACGAGGATTCGGAGGGGGAGGAGGAGACCGGAGAAGACGAAGGCGAAGGAGAAGATAAAGAAGAAGGAGAACCCGAAGATGAGGGGTCACAAGGGGAGACCTACCAAGGGAGTATCTGAGAGAACGGCGAGATTGTCGGCTCTGATCTCGATATAACTGAGATACTCGAGGTTTGTCTCTATCTTCATTCACTTTCCTTCTTCATCCATTCTCCTTTCCAATTTCTAAACCGTCTCTCTGCCTTACTCAGGAGCGGCTGAGTGTTGGACGGGCATCCCAACCAGAGGAGGGAGGAGAAAAACCAGCGGGACATGATGGGGACCCGACACCCATCATTGAACTAACAAGCGCAGAGGGGTCTCCCATCATGGCGGCTCCTGCAGCGGCCGGAACACTGGAGATCGATGCTCTAGACTCCTGTAAGTCTCACGCTTCACTACTGGTGCTTGTTATCAAAAGATCCCCACTAATCAGTGTACACCTTGCACAGTGATCTCAACATTGGAGGCTCTTCAGGCTGCGGAGCCCGGGCCGTCCGTGAGCGGACCAGTGGCGAACATACCACCTCATTCAGAACATGCTCCCCGCACTGATTCAACCGTGGAAACTGGTGAGCAGTGGGCAGTGGACGTCGGCGGTGTTGTTCCTGAGGTGGGGTCGGAAGCTGTCGGGGGAACCGTCACTGCTAGGGTGAGAGAGGAAGGTAGGCCGGATGTCGAGGATCCTATTCCTCACGAAGACATCCCTGGGGCAGACCCTACTGCTGATCTGTTGGCTGCCTTCCCTACATACTGACCCGCTGACCCTGAGGATGTAGATGACTCAGACTCAGAGGCAGCCGAGGAGAGCCGGATGACATGGCACAAAGGGTGGAAGTGTATCCGACGCTTCCTCAGACATCCCCATTCGGATTGGATGAGGCGGATGGGATCACTCCAGACCTGGCTATGCTTCCTGTGCGCCGGAGGGGCTGACGCTCAGCACCTTCATCTGACGGTCCGTGATTACATGGCTGAGAAGATACGCGAGAATAGCCGGCGCGATGATGTTTCCCAGTGTCGGGAAAGATCGGCGAGCGCCCGAGTGTTGCTGAGGGTGGAGTAGGAGGTCCGGCACCTCGAAGGGCAGGCGACAGATAATGAGGCCTTCATCACAACAAACTCTAAGCTTGTGGAGCAACTGACGGCCCAGCTGGCTGATGCGCAGGAACAACTAATGGAGGCGAGTCACCAGAGGGTCGGACTTCGAACCGAGCGGGCGCAGGCACAAGCTTGGATTGGCGAGCTACGCTCTGCGGTGGATGACGAGGAGAGAGTCTTCGAGGAGCGAGAAGCGGTCCTGGAAGCTACCATCCAAAGGGTAGTAGCGCTGGAAAGGTCGATTCAGCAGGTCGATCCTTAAGGGCTTTGTTTTGGCAATCTCATGAACCTCTTTCTTGTACCACTCACCATCTCAATCCAATATATGGCCAAATCCATTTATCTGTACCCTTGGTTTAATATGCTCAACCATAATTCCAAAATGACTAACAACCCATCACTAAGCTCTTGTGGGTCGCACCCAACGCGAGAAGCAAAGGATACTCGGTTCATCATCTCGTCCAACTACGGGGCATTGACCAAGCCTCAAGCATCCGAAATTTTGCCTGGATTTCTGAGGAGACCTCAGACGGATTGATATATCACCTTCTCAATGTGCTCTGTCACACGAGCGGGGCAATGTCGAGGGCATTGAAATCCATCAGAACATAGGGATATGGAAAGAAAAGGTGAATCACGCTACCCGAATTTGGAACACTATGGGGCACGACGATGGAGGATAACTGTTAACCATGATGGAAACACAGCATCCATATCGTTTTGTCCTAGAGTGGGGACAATAAATGAGGGCTGACCGCTGACCATGTTCGCAACACGGGGCCTAACTCAAATATCGTCGGTCAGTTTCTCGGAATGCTGGCCCAGGACAGCAGGCGGACTATAGGTCTATCATCAATGTTGCTACAATAGGCTAACCAAAGGTCTATAATCCATATTGTGAAAGCATACAGACCAAAGTCTATCACCCATACTATTAGGGGGTCCCGTCAAACATGAACAGTCCTCCGGAACGTTGGCCCAGGACAGTAGGCGGACCGTAGGTCTGTCATCTATACTGTTAGGGGGTCCCGTCAGACATGAAAGAGAATGAGGATCCGAATAAAGGGGAACGCAAAGCGTGGAAGGGGGAGTGATGGTTTGTTCGAATAGAGTCCAACACTCCCGAAATTGCACCACCGTGGTGGAGGCGCATCAGGCGGACGTACCCACCTGGTCAGGGGTCGTCCCAATTTCCAGGCAGGACCTCTCTGGCGTGAGAACTACCGCTTCCCATTACTACTATGGGGCATCCCGAACTTATTCGGGGTGGATGTCACAATTAGACCACTTCACACGAAGTCAGGCTGAGGGGCCGACAACAAAGAGGGAGGGGGTTTGGTAATCCCTGGGGCTGGACCCAAGACGAAATGTCTGGGCGTTCCTACGTATCTCGTTAGGATGAGAATGAAGCCACACGTAGTTCTTGAAAGGCAGTTTAATTTCATGCTAGATGAAATACAGTTTAACGTTGTGTGGGACGGGGGACACATCTCATCTGGGGACAGGCACAGCATGGCGAGTAACCCGACGTGAATGAGGACATAATCCCGCACCACACCGTACAATCCCACAAGAGAGACCGAGTCGCAGAAATCCAAGAAAAGGATCTTAGTTTTAGGTCTTAGAACTCGGACCAAAGGAGAAGGGTAATGGGAGACACATGGTGAAGCGGCTGAAAAAACCAATGTGAGTGTGGGGAAAAGCCCTGCTTACTATCTGCTCCTGGGGACGCGTTTAGGCCGAGAGACCGAACACGAAAAGTTAGGTTGGGCCTATGGGGAAGTTCCCAGGCGCTCCTACGTATCTGATAAGGATGAGAATCAAGCCATACGTAGTTCTTGAAAGGCAGCACGGCGCAATATGGCGCCTGCACAAAGGACGAAGGAGTCGTGCGGGTCTAGAACTTGCACTAAAAGAAGTGGAATTTGATGTATCTTGTTTGTTCTTGAAGGTAAATGGTTTTTCTTTTGTGGGGAAACTGACCTAGGGTAGAAATTCCTGGTGTCTCCCCAATAATCAAGCCATAGTAGGCGTTGACAAGCGGCATGGTAATCGACCAATACCTGGCGTGATGTCCCCCATTGGGAGGTCATCACAATGTGGTGCCATTTTTCATCGTGCGGCCAGGACGATATCATCACAGTTTATGGTCGTATGGTTTGGGCCAGCAGCACAGTTTAAGGTCGTATGGTTTGGACCAACAGCATAGTTTAAGGTCATATGGTTTGGACCAACAGTACAGTTTAAGGTCGTAAGGTTTGGACTGCCAGCACAGTTTAAGGTCGTAAGGTTTGGACCAACACCATAGTTTAAGGTCGTAAGGTTTGGAACAACAACACAGTTTAAGGTCATATGGTTTGGACCAACAACACAGTTTAAGGTCATATGGTTTGGACCGTCAACACGGTTTAAGGTCATATGGTTTGGACCAACAACATTGTTTAAGGTTATATGGTTTGGACCAACAACACAGTTTAAGGTCATATGGTTTGGAACGCCAACACAGTTTAAGGTTATAAGGTTTGGACCAACAGCACAGTTTAAGGTCATATGGGTTGGACTGAAAACACTGTTTAAGGTCGTAAGGTTTGGACCGACATCACAGTTTAAGGTCATATGGTTTGGACCGTCAGCACAGTTTAAGGTCGTAAGGTTTGGACCAACAAAACAGTTTATGGTCATATGGTTTGGACCAACAACATAGTTTAAGGTCATATGGTTTGGACTGTCAACACAGTTTAAGTTCATATGGTTTGGACCGACAACACAGTTTAAGCTCATATGGTTTGGACCGACAACACAGTTTATGGTCATATTGTTTGGACCGTAAGGAACATGCACGATGCGATTCAGCATACCTGATGTGGGTGAGGGCGTAATCCCACACTATCACTACACGCGGTTCTGAGAGAGGAGCCTCGGGCCAAAGGGGCCTACGAGGGTTAAACAATTAGGGAGGGGCAGAAGATGCTAGCTCCCAGCTATGTTGGGCCCCAAATGCAATGTCTGGGTGACTCCTCGTTCCCCATGGGGATGAGGTTCATGCTGCACGCAACCTATATAGGAAAATCCCAAGCACATAATCTAGCGCTCAGATCGCGGGAGCCCCGAGAGACACTATTACGCATCTCGGTCTGTCTGATGTGCGGGGGTGTACCGAGGGTTAATACAAGGAGTGTCGAGATTCCACCTAGACACGGTGGGGGAGAAACACAGCATGAACCATGCAACCAACATTCAAGGCCCAAGGAAACCTGTGTGACGACTGAGGATTACTGCTGACCATGTTCGCAACACAACATCCTGTCACGTTAGCCTAGAATCAGGGGAAAACAAATGAGAATCAACCACTGACCATATTCGCAACACGGTATTTGTTTCAATTTGTTGCCCAAAACCCTCGGGGGCATTGTCCCATGATGGTAGGAGAGCCCTTAGGCGTTGTATCCAGGCCGTTCTTGGGGGTCCCACCAGGTGTGAAGGATGGTGGGGCCTGAATGAAGGGGAACACGAAGCTTAACAAGTGGACGAAAACTTGTCTATGTAAAATCTGACACTCCAGGTTCTAGACCAGAGTACTCTAAACACATTAGAAGACCACTGGAAAGGGTCGAAGGGCTCAATTTGAGAGCGGCTAAAAGATGGAGGATTCCCAAAGGAATGACAGGCCAAAAGACCGAGGCAACCGGGAGATCGTGGGACCTCCTAAGAGATGGGGTTGGACCTGAAATCTAAGTGTTCAGGCGGTCCTACGTATCCCATAAATATGGGAATCAATCCACACATAGTTCTAGACAGCGCATTTCAATATCATGGGGAACACAACATAAGAGGGCCACTCCTGAGAACAGGGCGCGCATGGTGCAGCTATTGAAAACCCGACGTGAATGAGGACATAATCCCATAACACGCCACGCGATCCTATAGTCAAGGTCCCAAAGGAAAGACAGGCACGGTGCATTATCGGACCTCGAGCTAGACCCAAAGACGGAAGGTCTGGGTGCTCCTGGGTGCTCCTGGCCGCTCCTGGCCGCTCCTGGCCGCTCCTGGGCGCTCCTGGGTGCTCCTGGGAGCTCCTGGGGCTGTACCTGAGTTGAAATGTCTGGGTGTTCCTAAGTATCTCATTAGGATGAGAATCAAGTCGTATGTAGTTCTTGAAAGGCAGTTTAACATCATGCTGGATGAAATACGGATCTTAGTTTTAGGTCTTAGAACTCGGACCAGGGTGCAGATTAGGGTCGTGCTGAACCATACAGTTTAAGGTCATGTTGGACCATACAGTTTAAGGTCATGCTGGACTATACAGTTTAAGGTCCTGCTGGACCATACAATTTAAGGTCATGCTGGACCTAGAAAAGGCTTTGGAAAAGTACTTCTTGAGGAACCTGACGTTGGTGGGAGAAGTTACATGCTCACCATCCATAGTCACCAGGGAATACGTACTATTGGGATAGACCTTATGGACAATAAAAGGCCCCTCCCATTTAGGCTCCAACTTGGGTGGTTTCCTACCAGGGATCATTGGCGCTCTGAGAGCCAGCACCAGGTCACCTTGCAGGAAGGAGCGGAGGCGAACCTTCTTATTGAAAGCTCGAGCCATCCTGCTCTGATGCCTTTCCAAGGTATGTAAAGCGCTAAGCCTACTATCGTCCAGCGCTTCCAATTCGGCTAGACGGATTTCGGAAACTCTATCTGGCACTTTCCAGTCGTAGACCACCGTGCGTAATGAGGGAAACTGGATCTCGATGGGCAGGACGGTCTCAGCTCCGTACACCAGGGAATATGGAGTCAGCTGGGTGGAGTTACGAGTCGTCGTCCTATAAGCCTAGAGGGTGTTGGGGAGCTTGTCCGGCCAACTTTTCTTGTTCTGACCAACCATCTTTTTCAGAATGTTAAAGAGGGTTTTTTAAATGCCTCGATCTGTCCATTCGCCTGCGCATGATAGTGGGAGGTGTGGTTATAGTGAATTTTGTACTTGGCATACAACTTCTTCAGCTCGGCTGCTCGGAAGTTGGTTCCGTTATCCATGAGGATAGCATGAGGTACTCCAAACCGATAGATGATATTGGAGCTCACGAAGTTAGCGATAGAACAGGACTTGACTTCCCTGAGTGGGATTGCCTCCGCCCACTTCGAGAAGAAATCCGTAGTGGTTAACATGAACCGGCACTGGCGGGCTGTCGCCCGCGGGTAAGGCCCCACGACATCCATCCACCAGACTGCAAAGGAACAAGAATACTTGGTAGTATGGAGAGGATTTTGTGGCCGATGCACAAAGTTATCATGAACTTGGAACGCATGACACCTCTTGGCATACTCGATGCAGTTGTGGATCAAGGAGGGCCAGAAGTATCCCAGCCTCCGAATCTGGTGGGAAAACTTTGACCAGACCTGGTGGGCGCCACAGGAACCAGCATGCACTTCTTGCATGACATGTGGGATCTCGACTCCTTGAAGACAACGGAGGAGAACACCATCAAATCTGCGCCTGTAAAGGAGCTTCTCAAGGCTGGGACCACTCTGAAGGGTGAACTGCGGTGCCCGGCGTCGGATTCGTTCTCGCTCGGCTCGGTCCGGCGGAAGATTTTCGTGCTGGAGATACTCAACCAAGGGCGTCCTCCAGTCAGGAACTGTCCCTATTACCGCACCTGAAGCCCCCAGGGACCCTGAAGTAGGGGCACCAGTGGTGAGATGGTTCACTCGTAGTCCATGATCACCCTCTGGGATAACAGGAGCAATGACTCTACGGTACGCCACATGGACGATTAGGTCATCCTGTTCGGGCTCCGCAAGTGGTGCGGCCAGGCTGGCCAAAGCATCTGCTCGACTGTTCTGTGACTGGGGAATGTGAACGACCTCTAGCCGAGAGGGGAACATAGCCATTAGACAGAGGGTGCACTCCAGCAATGGCACGAGTTCCGGCTTCCTGACAGCATAGCCACCATTGACCTACTTGATGACTAGCTTAGAGTCCCCCTTTACATACAGATGGGGTACGTCAATCTCGAGAGCCAACTCGAGGCTAGTAATGAGGGCATGATACTCTGCCTCATTTTTGGTGAAACCTTCTGACAACAGAAATGAATACAACTGAACGGATTACTCCGGGGTGATGAAGACGATACCCAGGCCCACTCTGTTGAGCCTAGGATCGTTGAGCCTTCTACCGGTGGGGATCAGGGAGGCACCGTCAAAGTGAATCTTCCAGCATGGGATGGCGTGATCAACTGAGAGGATTGACTCATCAAGAAATCCTAGATCCAGTGGCTCGTCCGTGGAGTTGGGGTGGGCATCTAAGAAGTCTGCCAACGCCTTCCCTTTGACGGCCTTCTGAGGTACGAACCTGATGTCGAACTGCTAGAGGATCACCGCCCAGCGCACCAATTGGCCGGTCAACATAGGTCGGTTCAGGATGTATTTCAACGGGTCTACCCGAGAGACCAGCTGTACCTCGTGGTGCTGCAAGTATTGCGACAATTTCTGCATGGAAAATATGAGCTTCAGGCAGCTCTTATAGATGGGGGAATATTTAATTTCTGCGTCTAGGAGCATGCGGCTGAGGTAGTATAGGCTATTCTATGTTCCCTCGTTGTTCTTCTGGGCGAGAAGTGCGTCGAGGGATCGCTCCAGGGCGGTCACGTAAAGGACCAGCGGCTTTCCGGAAACGGGTGGCATCAATACTGGAGGGGTGAAGCAGATACTGATTGATTTCCTCAAAAGCGATCTGACACCCTTCGTCCCATTCGTAGGCGACGCCCTTCTTCATGAGCCGGGAAAAGTTCTTACACTTGCCGGAAAAATTCGCGATAAATCGGCGTATATAGGCTAAGTGGCCTTGAAGGCCTCTCAGCTCCCAAATATTACTCGAGGGAGGCATCTAACTGATGGAATTGATCTTTTCTGGGTCGATCTCGATGCCTCGATACCTAACAATGAAGCCAAGAAACTTTCTGGAGGTGACCCCGAAGGCACACTTCAATGGGTTCATCTTCAAGTGGCGAGAATGGAGGAAGTCGAACACTTTCTCAAGGTCTTTGAGATGGTCCTAGCACTGACTAGATTTAACCACCAGATCATCCACGTAAAACTGCACCAGCGTCCCGAGAATCAGCTTGAATATGCGGTGCATGGCCCGTTGATAGGTGGAACCTACATTCTTCAGGCCGAAGGGCATAACCTGGTAGCAGAAAGTACCCTGGGGGCCCTGAAGGCAGTGAACTCTTCATCCTCGGGGGTCATCCGGATCTGGTTGTACCCGGAGTACCCATCCATGAAGGAAAGGGCTTGTAACCAGGTCGTGGCATCGATCAACAACTCTGTCACGGGAGGGGGAAAGTCATCCTTCGAACAGTGGCAATTGAGATCGCGGAAGTCGATACAGACCCTGATCTGCCCGTTCTTCTTCCTGACCAGAACAATGTTGGCTAGCCACCTGGGGTACTGGACTTCTTTGATGAAGTTGGCCTTGATGAGATTATCAACTTTGGCCTCAACCATGGCACCGTGAAAGCGGTGCATCTTTCTGGGAGGCTGCTTGAACCCGCGATGGTTTGCTGGAAGGCCAAGGCGGTGGATGGCTACCTGGGGATCTACTCCCGACATCTCATCATAACTACAGAAGAACAAATCACGGTGCCATCTGAGGAAGTCCACGTACTGTTTTCGTTCCTCGGGGGGCATAGCGGTGCTAACAAATGTGGGTCTCAGGTCCGCATCGCTACCTAGGTTCACCTGCACTAACTCGTCGACCATGGCGGGGACTCCCTCCTTGAAGGTAGGAGGAGCATCTTCCATGTCTTCATCTCTGCTTGTGGAAGGTTCATCCACAGGGGGATTCGTTTCAGGGCTACCATACCCTGATGGGAAGCTGGTGCCGGCTTGGGCGGCAGAGGTCGCCACGTCAGGGGACCCATGCACTGCGGAGGTCATGGCGACAAAGGCGGTTGATCCAATCCCATCTGGCCTTCGGCCCAAGGGTCCACACTTTATGACATCAAAGCATTGGCGGCGCGTTGGCTTGAGCCGATCGATTCCGGCCCGGGGAAACAGACACGTATGAAGTACTGCTGTTTCCAGGAGCCCGACATCCCAATATCATACAGGGGTAGGAGGCTCGGGGATCACCTGAGCCTGGCTGGTGTATGAGTACGAGGTGATTTCCTGCTGTCGCTTGGACCCAGAAATATTCCTTCCTCTGGTACCCGAAATGACAAAGCATTATCCCATGTCTGGGGTCGTGGCCTCCAATCGATGGATTGGGAAGACATATGCGTCATCCAAACCTGCCCAGAGACCACTCGCGACAGTGGCTAGCTCGACTTCACTTTCCAGGATCTGCTAGTCCTTGCTCTTGTAGTATCCAACGTCCAAATAATGGGCTTCACAAGAGTCAAAAGGAGACGCATATCCTTGCAGCATGCCCAATCGACCCTTAAGGGAGTATTTGAGGCGCTTGTGATATGAGGAGGGGACTGTTGCATGAAGGTGGAACCACGGCCTGCCCATCAATGCGTTGTAAGCAGTGTCCTGTGAGAAAACCATGAATTCAATATTGGCAATTAGGCTGCCAAACTGGGTCTTCAGACGAATCTTTCCAAGTGGAGTTTTCTCGGTCCTTTCATACCCCTGGATCCTGAGGTCGGAGGGAGTTAAATCATCCTCAAACAACCCCAGTTTCCACAGCGTCCGAGTTGGGATGAGGTTTATCCTGGAACCCGTGTCAACAAGATAGCGGCGAACATCCACGCCATTGAGCTGGCCGGTGACGTACAGTGGGTGAATGTGCCCCTATATGGGAGGGTCTTCATCCTCACCGGAAAACGAGATGACCGCCTGACATTCGGCGTCTTCAATCGCCTCGGTGTGGAAGGCTTCTGCGGCCGCCACCTCCGTCTCAAACTGGAGGGGGCTCCTTAGAGACTCGGCGAGCGCCTCGCGCATTTCTGATGATAGGAGAAGGTCCTCAAGGATAGAAATCCTTTCCAGAATGCTGGCCAGCTGCTTCAGAACATCATACTATTGAGCCAAACGCGAGCTTCTGCTTTCGGGAGGCCGCTCTGCGATTGGAGGCATGACGGGCCCTACCGGCGGGACCGGTGACTGACTGGTACTAGTCATGTCTCGATGTTCACTAGTCGAAGCCCGGGAAGTGGCTGTCGCGTTAAGAACAGAAGGTTGTAGTCGGTTGGTGGCAGGGCAGGGCTGGATGTGACACGGACGAGGTGGTCACGCCTGATCCAGCAACACAAACGGTGGTGGAGGCAGACCTGTTGACACCAGGTGAGGGGACCACGTGCGCTGATCTCTATATCGAGCCTGCTTCCTGGTCTCAGTAGCATGCACGGCATGGCTGGAGGTGACGACTATCGTGCCCCGGCGATTCACGTAGCCACGGCTCCGCCGACATTGGCGAAGGCTGGGGACATTGGGGAAGTCCACCTGGAATTCCTCATCATCGGGAGCCAAAAAGGGATTTACAAACTCTACGGTGTTAATCGAAGCGTAACCTGGGCTTTCACTCAAGTCATCCTCCACCAGAAGGAGTCTCGGAGGGATCCCCATCTCTGGGGGCATAAAATCTTCAAGCGTGTGAGAAGCTGACGGCGCTGGCAGGGCGTGTTCTTTCTTCTTACGCCGCCACTTGCTCTTCTGGGAAGAGGTAGGCTGGGACGACGATGCCAAAGCGGCACTCGCAGATTCTGAGTGCTCTGGCTGACTTAGGCGGGTATGGATGATGCCATGGGCACGGGAAACCATCCTGCGGGCCATCCAGTCGTTATACTTCCGGGACCCACAGTCGGAAACCTACTGCCACTCATCCTCGTTACTACTGCTGCCATCTGATCTCTCGAAGACACCTACCACCTGTTCCAGGGCTGGGCCCAAACTGACTATGTTGTTGTCAATCTGGTCTTGGAGCCAGTCCTTGGACACATAGCATCACTGGATGGTGTTCCCCAGGATCTGGTGATAAGGGCAGTAGTTAGGGTGATCAGTGAGACGTGCCTCTTCTGACATTCGGAACTCAGGAAGCCGCACGATCCTCTTCTCCAAGGTGCTAGGGAAATAGCCGGGGACCTGGGCCTCGTCAAATGAGTAAGTCTGATTCCTTCTGTCTGGAAAGGGGTCCCTTGGAGTCTGACCATGGACAGGGGTTGGAGGAGCATGCCAAGGAGGCGGAGCCTGATTATCTCACCTGGGTGGTGACGGCGCATTACGCGGAGGCGCCTGCCGATTTTGAGGCGGTCGCTGCTGGGCCGGAGGCTGTGCCCGTGGGGGTAGACCCCTATGGGGCTGCTATGCTGGCCTTACTGGTAGAAACTCCAGCTGTCTGGGAGCCTCTATCTGGGCTACAACAGTGGGCTCGGCTCTGGCATCTCTCCTTGTATGGATGACAGGAGGCAGCGGGCTACCTGACTGGCTTGTTACAGGGCTTCTTCGAGGTGTTGAGCCTTATCTGAGAAATCCCGGAACCCTCCAGGGTAATTCTGAGTGATCAGAGAAGGAACCAACTCTGTCTTGACGTTCCCTACACACATCTTCAGTAATTTCTCTTGAGTTAGTGGCATGTCAAGGGAGTACGTGAGCCCCTTCCACTGGGCGACGAAGTCCGTGACCCGCTCATCGGGACTCTGTTTGAACCTGAAGAGGTCTAAAATGTTCATCTTCTGGGTTGTGGAACTGAACTAGTAGAGAAATTTCCAGTGAAGGTCCTCTCAGCTAGCCACAGATCCAACAGGGAGCTGGTTGTACAAGACGAAGTCTGGTCCTTCCAGCGTCTGGACGAAGCAACGGAGCTTGGAAGCCTCCTGCTGCGCCAGATTCCCCAACATAGGCCCGCACCTCGAGTTGAAGTGGGCCAGGTGTTGTGGTGGGTCTCCTGTCCCGTTAAAAGGGGAGAAAGTGGGGTTCCCAAATCCCTGCGGGGCTGGCATATCATCCACCCATGATGGGTATGGCTTTCCGTCCGGTGGAATTGCCACCTGCTGAGTTTCCAGGGCCTCCAAGCGGGTGATGAGTACTTCTATTAGATCATTCAGACACAGATTCATGTCATGACGGAGATCTCTAACCACAAGCGCATTTTCGGGCTCTCTAATCTGGTAGTCAAGCTCGGCAGCTCGCGGGGCGGCTGGCGGAGCGACTCTAGGGGCAGCCGGAGGAAACCGAGCATGGTCCCCCAGGTGATTCTGCCGCTCGGGAGGGTTCGAAGAGACGTATCGCGCCCTCTTACCATGGGCTCTGGCCTCCCACCTGTCGGCGAACACGACATGGTTTCGGTTGCCCGGGGGAGTCTCGACAAGGGGTAGGTGATCCTGCCCCTGCTATCCTGACCTGGGATTACCGTAGTCAGGCTGCTGCTCTGCAATGCATTCGTCCAAGAGCTCATCAACCAGCCTCTTTTTCTCAGAAAGTTGTTGGCATAGCATGGCCTTCTTAGAGTCTTCCTCTTCCTTCTGCACCGAGGCAGATGGGTCGGCGGGCTTGACATCCCCGACATTCTCTTTACCCTTGTCGATGTTTCAGCTTAGTGTCAGTGCCTCAGTGGGCGTGGGGAGACCTAGGAGACTCCTATGGTGGCAAGTGATCCTCCCAGATGGGTCCAGTTGCGGCTTGTCCTCAGGGGGTGGGTCCCCATAGAGGAGCTCCACACCGTTTCCCTCATCTGAAAGGTCAGTCATGTTGACCGCCACTGCCTTTGGCGACATTCCCTCAGGGCCGCCCGGTGAATCGGGCTGTCAACGGATCGCACAGAAAAGAATGGCAGCATACTTCCCCCATCTGCGGATGTGCACGTGGGGGGTGGCTTCCTCGATAACCTTGCAAAGTACATGAAAACTCTGAACGCATTTTTGTTGGAGGGCCCTGTGGTGGCCAGGCGACTCGGGGTGTCGAACCGCAGGGAGCGCTGCCAAGTCAACCCGACGACACTGCTCACCGATATCCTCAAGATGTTCTTGACTCCCGGGATAAGGCGCTAGCTGATGGCGAAGATGGGAGTGAGTCAACCGAAGAGTCTGGCTGAAACATTCAAACTCTTCCGGGGTGAGCGCCACTGGCATATCAAAATATGATCCTGAGACCGGGCAAAACTTCTTGGGGAAGTGGCCCGCTACGAGGACGGTCCAGAAGCTCCATGACTCCGGTTCGGGGTCCGGACCTTTCTGCCCCTGCTCGTCAACCGAGAATGGCCAGGGAGCTGGAAATGGCTCCGAGGCAGGTCGTCGGGCCTGTGAGTTGGCCGGCAGGGAATATGGCGAACATGACGATTGGCCGCCGGTCCCTGAGTCCTCCTCCAAGGGTTTCAGTGCCCTGGCTGCCACGTCGCAATAGGATGGGCCAGCGAATGGGCCTCATGTCACAGTGTTGGTGCTCGCCGAGGGTGTGTCGCCTTGAGACTCTTCCGTCGGTCCTCAGAAAAGTTCCCCACACTCCCTGACTGAGGTGGAAGGCGCTTCTAGGGAGGCCAGCGATAACTGCGGGTTTGACCCCTGGGGGTACGCCAAGTCCTCGTCCTCCTAGATGTACCTTCGAAGGGAGGAGGGAATCATACGGATCTCGCATTCGGGGAGTACGAGACTGACACGCCACGTCCCCATTCCCGCCCTCGAATTAGAAGGTCAGGGGGAAGGTTCCACCGTTGAGCCATACTCCACCTCAGAGTCCGAGAAACAGACCAGTCTAATTTCCGTCCGAACTCCCCTGAAATTCCTCCTACGGCGATGACGCCCCGCCTTCCTGTCCCTGGGTGGCTCCTCAGGGTAAGGATGATTTCCTTCAAGGATTCCCCTGGCCGCAATAGTGTTGGGGAAGAGGGGACTGAAGGCCGGGGTGCAGGAAGCACCGGGACAGATGTCAAAAGGGACATGGGGAGGACCTCCATGGGAGTGAGTGACTGGATACTCAAAGGCTCCATACTTGCGGCCAGCGGTAGGGGGAGTGACCTCATACCCAGTGCAGTTGGCGCTGGAAGGATTCATACCCAGAGTGTAGCTATCATGAAGAAGCCCTCGGCTTTCCAGACCAGTTTCACAGAACGAGCCTTCATGATGGGTGGAACTACCGCGGATTGGTCTGCGGTGGCCATTGCCTGTGCCCGTGACCGGGAGAGTCGACCCAACCTGCCCGTAGGGCGGTCGGGGCCTCGATCCCAGTCAGGCATGTGACTGCCCCTGCTCAAAGTGTGTGGGGGTATGGTAGCAGGAGTCAGTAGCGGCTCAGGACACAATGGATGCTGACATTGGTGCCCCAGGACGGGCATTCTCTTCCGCCCGCACCCGACGCCGGCGTCAGGTCAGATGGGTTGGAGTCGGTGGTGCAGGCACAACGATTGCCTGGTCCTCATCCAGGGGAGCTGGGTGATGACGTCGACGCAGCCTCGTGGGGGTTCTTGTCATTAACCCCTGGGATGGGTCTCTGATCGGGCGGACCCAGAAATCCCCCGCCTCATTGGCGTAGGGGATGGATGTGTCAAGGAATTCCGGGGATAGGCTCCCGAAGTGGTTGAACGTCGGAGTGGGGAATAGCGGCTCCCTGCGCGGCCCTGGGGGGCGGCGACGATAGTGGGGCGCAACCGTCACTAGATCCAAATGGGCCAGGCCCCTGGTGGGGATGATCCCTTCCTCGTCGTACCTACGAACCAAGCCGTGGATCACCCTCGCTGGATGATTTCTGACGGGGAAAGGGGGCATGAGCGCCCGACAGTCGCGGCAATCAGAGCCGGAGTGACTATGGAAAAGATGGGACCGCGCGGGGTAGCTGCGTTGGTACTGCCCCTGACCCTGCGCCGGTGGACAGGTGGCGATCGAGCTCCGGATGCAGTGATCTGATTCTTGGAAGCAGGTAGATGAACGCATTTGTACTAACAGGAAAAGAAATCGACAACCAATAGCCTAGCGTCGTTCTGTCTTCTGTGGTCAGTGAGAGGGATCCATGCAGATGACGTCGCGGAACGGAGTGCACAACATCCTGACTGCCTCGACCCCTGGCGGGTTTCACGTCTCGGTGATAGGTACCCGGACCTGGTGACATGCTGATCTTCCGACATCCCGAATGCTACATGTCCCCATATTGAGGAGAATAGCTTCACGTCGGGTTCACCATTTTCATGTCGGGTTCACCATTTTCTGTTTCCGAGGCTTTTACGCCGGGGTGTGTGCGCGTGTCCGTCACGAATGGGAGGACGCGCAGCTCGCAGCCCCGCATTCCCATTTTCCAAAGGCGGGCGGCATCCGTTCCTTATTCAGGGACGTCTGCTCTTTGATTTTAACCGGGATGATGGGATGTTGGTTCTTCCTTCCGTGGATTCCTCCTCGGAGCTCATCACCTAATCTGGGTCTCCCTCATAGATTTAAAACGGGTTCGTGAAGCTCATTCCCAGTGCCATATCTGCATGGACGCCAGTTAATTACGCTGCTTCCATCGAGACGCTCCAAGGGGTCTTGTCAGGGAAGAAACCTTTGGTGAGGAGAAAGGTCATGTTGGGGTGTCATTGGGATGTATTGACGCTGGGGATCAGCATGTCTGTCTTCTAACCCTTATCAAAGGGCTTCTCGAGGGCGTGGAAGCCCGAGGCATCCCACATCGAACGTGGGGAATGGTGTACCATCTCAGGTTTTCCTCAGCTTCCCATGATTAACACGGAGTATGCCGCGAGTTTAACGTCTTGTCGAGACGGATCAGACTGATCGAAACACTGAGAGTGGATCATATTGAAGGACCCCCTAGGGGGAACGCCGATGTTGGGGCCAGCACGTGGGCGGCTTCCCGGATGCTATGGAGTGGGGTGGAGTGGCATGATCTCACCGGGATGTGGCGGCCCGGGTAAGAATCAGGATGGATGATGGAGTGAGGCATGGGGATTACGCTCTGAGACGGCCCAAGAGGGGGAATACTGTTTAACGTCATGCGGGACGAGGGCATACAGTTTAACGTCATCGGGAAAAGGGATATGGGGCTTATGCTCTGAGGCGGCCCATGGTGGTCAGGGAACCGACGTGGAGAGGTCAGAATGACCGGGTGGTGGGGTTGAACCTCGTGGAGGCTTCCTACGTACCATGTGTTAGCATGGATCAAAGTCCACATAGTTCGCTGGCATGGGGCTTACGCTCTGAGGTGGCCCGTAAGAGGATGTCATGGTCGATGCGCACTCTAAGCCCACATGAGTCATGCTCGGTGTGGGAAATAAGAGGCAGTAGGGACCAGACGATCACGTCGTGAAGGGTGCGTCCGTGAGAAGCAGAATGGGGCTTACACGTTGGGTGGTCCAAAGAGGAAACAGGGGCTTACGCGTGGTTAGCGGCCTGAAGAGTAAACAGGGGCTTAGGTGTGGTTAGCGGCCCTGGGTGCCGGGGTTTACTCCAAAGTGGAGGCCCGTGGTGCGATAAAGCACAGTGGGAAAGGGACTCCACTAGCCTTGGAAGGGGGGAAGTATGGAGATGCATGGGTTTAAACTTCCGTAAGAGAGGCTAGGGGCTTACGCTCTGAGGCAGCCCTTCCCCCGTGGACAAACGCCACTCCGACAAGGAGGATCTCATTCCATGTGAGGAAGAATCCATTCCTATGGAGATGAGAGGCATAAAAAATGTCTGAGTTGGGGGGACCCTGCGTGCGAAGCACGGGGTCGAACCACAGTTTAACGTCTTGTGTTAAGGACGAGGTTCTTAGCAGTTTAACATCCTGCAGCTTGGATGAAGTGGGTTCGCTCCACACCCCTAGGGCTTACATGCCCAATTCCCTCTACCCCTTGTGGGAGGGAAGGCATCGGCAAGGCTGTAATGAAGGGGGGTGCAGGGCGAACCACTGGGGGGTCCACGTTAGTGTGGTTATGCGAAGAAGCAATAGACGTTAGCGTGCCTATACGGAGAAGCATAGGGCAAAGCAACGCAACGGGAAACACCGCCCAAGGGACCTTGAGGTTACTTCGTACGAGCCTAGAAGGCCGTATGGGAAAACAACGCATGGCGTACATGCCCGGCAGGGAAGACATCACGTTCCAGCGCGGAAAGGCAGCCAAGGGGTGTCAAGGTAAAGGGGTCCTGGGTGTTGCGCACAAAAGGAATGATTGCGCGCAAAACACCGGGATGGCACGCAATAGGGCTAGAGTATTGCGCTGATAGGGGATTGCGCGCAAGGTATTGCGCGCGTAGAAGGGGACTGCGTGAAAGGGACAACGATCGTGCGCAAGGGAAGCACCGGGAGGAGGAGGCAAATTCACTGAAGCCGGTGGAGTTGTGCGCAAAGGCGAACCCCGGGGTAAGGTTGCGTGAAAAGGGGGATTACCTGGAAGTCATATTGCACGCGGGGGGAGTCAAATTGCGTGCCTGAGATACGATATGAATTCCGCAACCCCTAAACCGTCTCGGGTCGCCTTCTATTTATAGGCCCCAGCCGGCACGGAATCCAGGCGGTGCGTGGAAGTTTCCGCGACGGGAACCGTCGGCGTGCAAAGCCTCACCGCGCGGAACCGGGGCGCGCAAAATTTCACACACTAGCGGCCCGATTACGCAAATCCCGGATGGGCTTCGCGCGCACATATTTATTTCATGCAATCCCTCCTTTATTTCGCGCACCACTTCCCGGGCCTCCGTACCGGGCCTCGGATTCCGAATATGACTTTGTTTTTCCATTTAGAAACTTCCTCTAGAAGTTGCGAACTTTTTTCGGCATCTAAAATATCTATTTAAATTGTTCTCCAGACATGGTGGCCCATGAGTACAGTTAATTATTACTTGTATGATCATTATTTATTCAGTTCCATCACTTTTTTCCAATCAAATGGTTACTGTCTTCAATTATTTTATCATCGCAGTTCATTAAGTCTACAAAGATTTTGTTAAATCAGGTGAATAGGAAACATTGGTTCATTTATATTGTAATGTTTCAATGATGTGATTTCAGTGTACACAAGGGAACGTTTTATTTCTCCTATAGATTTATTTATTTTTGAAACCCTATTTTATTCTTTCCTAACTATAGCCAATTACTCTTACCTAACCTTTGTGCAATATTCTTTATTTATGAAGCCCTATTTTCTATTATGAAACAACATATAACCAGGTTCTAATATTTTGGCATGATCGCTGCTCGTAATTTGGTAGGCTCTTGAAACTTTTTTTTAAATTATATATATTATAGAAAGACATAATTCTTGATTCAGTACTTACTTCTTTTTATTTTCTCTACTTTAATGACTGTTACAAATTCTGTGTAATTAGTTATTTATTGTACTTTATATTTTTACTTTCCTTCACATCACTACAACTAAGACATTAAATTTCTTTGTATGAAAATGAGGATGCCCGTGAATTAATGATATGTGTATCCTCATCCATTGACCAGCAAAAATTCGTTCACCTACAAAAGTAACGATAAGCCTGAAAAAGTACTCTTCTCCTTTATCCTGCATTATCCACTGGAATGTTACCTAATATGAATGGACAATTTACTCAGGCTTTCCTTGGTTCAGTAACTGTAGTACCTTCCGTAAGGTATGTTATCTAAGTCCATTAGGATATCTATCCATTAAATACTACAACATATTGTTTAAAGTTTTACATAAGTTTACTAAACTATCATAGTACATAATCCTATTTCAATACTCTGAAGTCTTATTTTTTTATGGCATATATGGTCTTATATTCATAGTATGTGACTAAAATTGTACAACTAACCATAGCACTTACTACAGGCACAGTCTAAGTACTACATGACTTTATCATTTACATGATCTATTCTATTCGCACAGTACATCAACTAAGTAGAAATGTTAATTATTATCAGCCACTTTTTCTTTGATGAATCATTACTATAATGGTTTACATTATATTCCTCACAGTTTATATATGTAACTGGTACCTTTTGGTTATAAAACCCTACCACTGACTATTATCATTCAAAGAATTATTTGTGTTTACATTATCCCTTAACTGTAATTTGATCACAACACGACATAGCATGGTTATATGTTTCTTCAGCATATAATTTGAAGTTTTACATAAGTTTACTAAATAGTAATAGTACTTTATCCTATTCCATTAGTCAGAGTGTTTTTTTAGATGACGACTAATGTCTTATGACAATAGAATGTGACTATAACTGTACAGCCATCCATAGCCTTGACTGTACAGGCACAATCTAAGTATTACTTGACTACAGCATTTCCATTGTCTATGTTATTCTCACAGTACACCCACCAACTACACATGTTATATCTGATCGGCAATATTTCTTCAACGAATCGTTACTATCATGGTTTACATTATATTGCTCACAATTGATACATTTAACTTCAACAAATAGGTCAAACAACCCTAGCACATAGTAAATGTACATTCCATGAATTATTTTTTTTTCATATTATACCTTTTCTATAATGAGATCACAACATCTGATTTTCATGTGGTAGGTTTTATATAGATGATTATTGTTATATTTACTCAAATATAGGTTCGATTTCTACTGTTGGGGTTCTGATTAACTCTTATTTTCTTATGTATTGTTGATGTTGCATGTGTTTTCATGTATTTAAGGTGTACTAGATTTTTATCTCAATATACCATTACTCATTGGAGTTGTTTTAATTCAAAATGATGTTTCATTTCAAATTTTCCTCTGATTTTCATGTGGTAGGGTTTATTTGGATGACGATTGTTCTATTTATTCAAATGTAGGTTCAATTTCAATAGTTGAGGTTTTGATTAACTCTGATTTTCTGACGTATGCTTGACGTTTCATGTGTTTTTATGTATTTAAGCAATACTAGCTTTTTATCTAAATAGACTGTTAATCATTACAATTGTTTTCCTTCAAAATGATGTTGTATTTAAAATTTTCTTTTTTGTCCTCGTTTTATTTTCCAAAAAAAAATACAATATTTTTTAAACTTTTATTTTTTTGATGGTAGACTGAGATAACATGGAATAGTTAACATCATATGATTATCCAAAGGTATTTTTTTATTGTTTGAATTTTTCCATTATTATTATTCTTTTTTTTCATGTTATACTTTCTACATTTTCTAACTTCTGTGTTTTCTATTTTGAGTGACATATTGATCAATAGGTTGTAATTTTTATCTTTTGGAATTTTTTATTGTAATTTTCTACACTATTTTCCAGTGTTAGGTGCATCATGTGGTCATTCTTTTGTTGAACATGAAAATGAAAGATGGATAATGTGTCCTTATAAGGTAATGATATACTTTTTTTAATTCACTTTAACATATTAGGTTTCATAATACTTTATAATTACTAGGAATTCTTGCATGAGGTCCCAAATGCAAGGTGTTTTGGGTGTTAATTTACATGGACTACCCATACTATGTTATATTTGTCATCATTGACTAAATGTTTATTTTCTATCTTATGTTTGGTGAAATTTTAGGGCCCAATAGTGATGGATTTAAGAATTATTCTATATAGATAATTTAAATACATATTTATAATTTTATTTTTACACACAATGTGTAATATATATATTTCGTCTCTATAAAAAATCCATGGATTTTTATAAAATTTCTCCCCTCTATAAAAAATATTGAAAACAATTTTTTTACATCAAAATGGTGTGGTATTTAATAATTGTCAATATTTTTCTCATTTCCTTTCTCTTTAAAAAAAATACAAGTTTGTAAAACATGTGTTTTTTTGGCTTGTAGTATGGGAAAATATGGCATAAGGAATTATATGTGATCATAGAGACATGTATTTTATTTTTTATTATTATTTTTTGTTATTATTTTTTGTTATTATTTTTTGACTTTCCATTAATTTTAGTCATTTTTTTGCACCTTTCTGATTTGGGTACTACTGATTCTAAGACAAAATGATATAAGATGATCCAGGCTGATGTTAATGGATAAATAGCTTTTCCACTGTACATGTTCTTGAAGTCTTTCAAATGGCAAGTTGTTTGGGGTTAACATAAAATGTAATTTTTCTAGGTAACTTTCATTATATGTTTACACATCCAATTAAAAATTATATAAACATTTTAATTCATTCATAATATTAATTTTTTCTATCCTTACCCCATATGAAATGTAAATATAATGTTTGAATTGTAGTAATCTATACAATTTATATACTACATTTTATTACAGTTTAAAGAAACTCAGTATTATATTAATTTAGAAAACAATTTATGCTTCTTTTTATTCTTTTTTTTTTTTGATCCATTGTAATGATATTCAATTTCAAATTATGTTTTATTTTAGGAAAATATCCATATTGGAATTAGAAGTAACGTTATCTATAAGCATTATTGACAATTCTGTTGATTTTACTATTGGATTTTCTTTAATCCATGTCAACAATGAGGAACCTTTAGACACTACCAATGGAATTTTTCCACATAGTGTTCAATTCAAGTTCTATAGAATCCTAATAAAAAACCACAAATCAAGCTATTTTTCTTTATATATTTTATGTCCTTCAACATTATCAACACATACTGTATTTTTACCTTATTCCTCACCTATTCAACCAGATAAATCTAATAATGTTTGCATTAAATAACATATTTTCTATGAATCCCTCTCTCTCAAACAGAGTTTGATACTGATGATGTAGTCCAATGAATTGTTACAACTCCATAAAACTCTGGAAATAGCAATCTATGAACTGCATCCCCATTTGAAGGATATTTACAACAACAAAAACAAAAAAAAATTACTAAAACTCGGTTATGTTTTCCCAAGGTATTTTAAATACCATATTAAATATGTTATTTTCTAATAACCTTTTACATTTTTTACTTCCACTATTATTTTTACCTTTATTAAAGACTGCATGAAACTAGGTAAGAACATGTTTAATGAACAAATAGACCCTTTCTGAAGCGTATATCATGTAAAGTGAACTGATTTTCAATTTTCAATTTTTTCAACTATACTTAACTGATACAGTAAACCATATTACTCTCAACCGACATCCATCGGTGCTGATCTAAAATAGGAACATATCAAGCCATTACATGGAGGATATATCCAACACAACATGATGCAGACTGTTTGACTCCAAAGTGGACACTTAATACTACTGAAAACATTAGTTATTGTCAGATTTTAAACCCACCTCTTTTATGATGTAACCATATGTGAAATCATGTAGTGTTGTTTTGTTGTTTAGAAAACATAATATCCTCTACCAGAATGGGTTTTCCAATTTGTATGTTTTATTTATTTTTTTACCTTTTCTTATTTTAAATGTATGTTACTTCATGTTTAGTATTTCAATTTTTGAGAATAAATTTTTAATCCTTTTCCGATATAATTTATTCTTTCTACTTTTTTGTTGATGTTTGAGAACATTACTTGACATGTTTCATTCGCACTTTGTGGTTGAATGCCAAAGAAATGTTCCCTCTCATTTTATAAACATGCTCGACTAACCTTGTCATTGGGTTCTTCACATGCTTGGGCTCAGGATTGAAGATCACCCATTAGACAAAGGCATTGATTATGGAAATGTTAGTAGCAAAAATATAGGAAGACAACTTTTGCTTTCTGGAATCTTTATGTTGTTATGTGTTTACATATTCTATATGAACTTATTCATTATAATGCATGGAATTTATATATAATAATGATATTTATTCTCATGTTATATCAAGATTGAATATGTCTTCATCGGGTTTTTTGATTCAATTTCATGTTATCAGGTCTTTTGAAGTGATTGAAGCCTCGACATACCCTTGATTGGTCTCTGTTTCCATTTTATGTTTCTTGTCATTTATTTTCATATGTAAACTTTAAATATCCAATTTAACTACCTTTTTGGGGTCATGTTAATGCGATTGGAAAACAATTGGATATATATATGGTTTGAATTAACTGATAATGATGCAGTTCCAAGGCAACTTCATTTACAGAGATTTAAGGTATTTTAATATGAGAACTATAGAATTGTGGACTCCTTTATTCCCATCAATATGATTTTAGTGATCAATACCTCAATTGATATCAAGTGGATGCAAATTAACATCCATATTGATGAATCGTCTAATCCATTTTTCTCTTTAGATACTAATTATCTTTCAATGACACCACATGAAATGCATTCATGTTTACTACTAATCAGCACATATGAATCGTTGCAAGCCTATAGAATCTAGTTAAAATCCATAAACCATGAAAATATATCTATCTTACATTCCATAATTTAACTCAATCTCACCTCTTGCCTCTATCTCAGCCTCCACCTTTATCTTTTGTTTCATCTCTGTCTTTAAGACCAGCGTATCCCATTCCATCATGTTAAATCTCTTCCAGCATTAGCCTTTACTCCATTTCAATTTTTCACATTAAGTCCACTCACTTCATTATCAAAATTTTATTTTAGTCATTATATTGACTATATTTTTTTGAATGATGTAAAACCAGATGATTTGAAAAAAAAATTGATTGTCCCATGCATTTTCATGAGCGGAGTACTAGTTCCATTTAATAAAAAACTTTTCTATCATTAGAAGATAAGGAAAAATTATTATGGTAATGTAAATAATTGGAAACAAATTCCATTTAATCCAACACTTTTTCTCAATTTGAATCCATTGATAATATCATTATGAAAATTTTATGGATAATAACTGAATCCTTAATGAAGGAAATTCTTAATTATTGGGTTTCATGTTCTCATTCATATGATAACTCTACTATTAATATATTTCACAATATAGTTTAAAAATATAGGTAGAAAATCATTTAAATAGTCCAAGTGATTTGTCTTATGCGACATGCCAATTCATTGAGGGGCTATATAATTTTGAGCTCCATCCACCACTATCGGTCCAAAGCATTCCTCGTATATGAAATGATCGATCTAAATCATTAATGATTATTCCCTATCAAAAAAATATCTATATTGAGAAAAAAAATATATATTCATCTATAATTCCTAAGTCAATAAAATACTTTCAAAATTTAACATCATGTGTACAAATGGTGTAAGTATTAGGCAATAATCATATCCATGATACAATAATATGAGTATTTAAGAGAAATATAATATTCAATGATCAAAAGTAATTGAATTATTCAAATTTTGGTATCATTAAAACATATACACAGTGGGGGATAATTAAAACAAAGGGGTATTTTTATTTATGAATAAAAGTTCCAAAAAATATTATTAAAACATTTTAAAGGAAAATATATTTTTCACTTGGAAATTATCTTTTTAAAATAAATTGTGAAAATATGATGGAAAACATTTTATTTAAAAAAAACTTTTAAACATATAAATTATGCTTCAAAACATTAATAAGTCGTGAAAGAAAGAAAATTTTCTTATTACATATAAGTTAAATAAACATTCCTTTCATATTTTATTCAGAAAAGTCACAAGTACCTCATTTGGAAAATAAAAAGATTATATTCAAATGATTTTTGTTAAAATCCAAACATTAATAAAAAATAATTTATAAATAGATTATATTAATATAATTTTTTAAAACACTTATTTTGATTTTGGAAATGGAATAGAAATATTTTCTAGTGGGGTCTTAAACATAAACAATCCCGAATAATGATGAGATTGTGAAGTAAAACCTTACCACTTGGTAACATTCATATCATAAACACCATGAAAGAATAAAATTAAAAGGAAAATTAAATATCATTAATATAAAAAAATTCATGATATAACATTTTAAAGGGAAGTATATACACCACAAAAATAAATGAGTGTTGAATATCGCATACATCTCCCAGAAATAAAAACTAGACCAAAAATCCCTCACCTTGTTCTTTACTTTAGTTGAACATGATTTAAACTTATGTATAATGGTTTAAAACTTTTTATTAATTTATAAAATAACCATATTCATATTTATTATATCATATATAGTCCTTATATAACATCTTACCACCTATTGATTAATAATATTTTATTATTACCATTTTTGGGTGTTAACTGGTTTATTTTTCCATTCTTGTTTTCTCACATAAGTATTAGTTCATGTGTATGGTATATAGATTAATTATCTCTAGAATATTATTAATTACATACATATCATATTTAATTATATAATAAAATTCTATAAAAAATATTTAAATTTGGATATGGAAAATTAGTCTCATCGCTTCATTGAAATGGTAGGTCATACATATGCATGAGTGACAGTATCATTCCCTTAAGGATGAATGGGTAGGGAAATGGATGAAGTATTAATTTTCCAGAATTAATATAATTTTATAATTATCATATATATCCACTATTTATATCTTTATAACCATCCATGTAAAGTGGTGATGAAAAACAAATTACACCACTATGTAGAGACGGCGCTGAGATTTAATTTTTTGTAGGATGGATAAAAAGGTCGAATATGGATATCAAAAAATCATAATAACATATTAGAATATATATATATATATATATATATATATATTGGATTTATTAATTTATTATAGAAACAAAAATTTAAGATAATATAGAATAATAAATAAACTTGAAGGAGTTGGTAAAGACAATTACCACTTCTTCTGTAGACTTCCTTTAGATCTCTTCTTAAGGGATCTATGGTAGGTCTTTTGGAAGTACCAAAACCTCTTAAAATTTTATAAGGATTATAAGAAGATATATGGGTGTGGTTTGGTCAATCTATATGGCTCAAATCAGATTAAATAAGTGTAATAATGGGTTCCCTTTTATAAATGAGGTGAGGGGAACTTTTAGAATTTCTCAAAATATTAAAATATAATAAGACCATTCTTGGTTGAAATTATTTTAAATAGACTATAAATGATCTGGAGATGAAATTTTAGAACATATATTTTCTCTTTTGTTCTTATTTAATATATTTATGATCTTAAAATAATTTAATAAAATAATATTCTCATAAAATATCATTATTGTTAATTTTCATACAATTCATTACATTTAATTTAAAAACATCAATTCAATAAGTAAATTCAAACAAACTATTTTATTATATAATTTCCATTTCATGGTCTTCTAGAGAATTTATGTATCACTTTAAATATCCCAAATTATGTTACTTTAAATATCTTTAATGCTATTTATTTGACTATTCCATAAATTAAATAATTAATGCATCAACATTATGTAAGGATTTAATTAAATTACTTGTTTAATAAAAATTGAAAATAATTTACCATTATGAATATAAATATTTTATATTTTAAAATATTATTTATAGACAAACATATCTGTAATAACCTTTAATTTTATCAATTGAATTTCCCTTCTTATAATTATATCTTATAGAATAAAGATTATACATTGCATAGAGAACCAAATAAAAAAATTATACTCATAAATTAATAATTATACATTAGTTAGAAAAAAACCTATTATAATTCCAAACATTATAGTGGGACAATAAAAATAAAATAAGATAATAAGAATATGAAAATTTGGATTTTCTCGATCCACTAGAATGACTGCACTCACAAACAAAGATGTTGAAATAAAAAATACTGTTAAAAATAAAATATTAATTTTAAATATGAAAGTACATAAACTTGATATAAAATATATTAATTAATGGAGTAAGAGGTATTTATATAAACTAAGGAACTGATATCATTGGAATAGTAACCTGGTCGTTGGAATAGTAATGTGACTTTTAGGAATATTAATATGGTCGTTATAATAGTAACCTCGCCGATGAAAGTATAAACAAAATTTTAGAGTCATATAAATGAAAATATGATATATTTATATCATGTAATATGTAAATAAATGCTTTTAAATTGATAAATTAAGTGTTGGTATTTTTTTGAACTGTGATTGTTTATTTACAATTTTATAATTAATAAAATGATTTAAAAGAAAATTAATTTTCCTAAAATAGATTCATAAATTAATATTTTTTTGTATTCTAATTATAAAATATTTTTATGAGACCTTAATAAATTTTTAAAACTTTCATAAATTTGGTCATAATATTAAAATCAGTATTTTTTGAATAAGTGGTAATTTTAAATAAAAATTAAATGTCTAATATTTATAAAATTATTTTGTTAAAATGAAGACCATTTTTAAAATATACATGTTGGAAAATTGTTGGGGTGATTTTTTTGGATTTTTCTAAAATATTTGATTTTTTTAATATAGAAATACATTAATTTACGAGTATTACATTATAAGTAAATAAATAAAATTTTAAGTCCCGATTGAGTCAAGGATGATGTAAATGACCATTATCTAAAAATCACATGATCTAGTTACTGTATTTAATCATGGTACTCAGTTCTATTTATATAATTGAGCCAAATTAATAATTTAATGAATATAATAATCAAAAACACCCCTCTCCTCCTCTTTTAAATACCACCCCTCACTACCCCTTCTCCTCAGACCTCTTAAGATTTGTAGATTGTCTAAATTCTAATAAATTCCCTTCCCAAGCCTCTTCCCCGCATACAAGAGTTGTTGGTATCAACAAAATACCTAACCCAAGTTCCTTAAGTAGGTTCTAAAGGAGACAATATTCAAGAGGATGTTAAGTGTAAGTGTATAACACTTTCGGACATAAGATAAGGGATCTCTTCGAACCTTCAAATATACTGATGGGTTATGATTTCCATCTCTTTATACAAATTTATTTCTTATTTATTATTATATAATTCTTATAAATTCTGTTTTTATGTTTAAAACACATGTACCAGTCTTAATTCATCTTTTTTTGGGGAAATACATATTTTATAAGGTTCTCTTCTCAATTCCTCCTAATAAAAATCCCAATTAAAGAGAACATCCCCATTTCTTACACATTATCATGTAAAATCCATAATATATTTTAATCCACCATTATTTCTCTAAAATCACTCAGTTTATCATGAAAAACTATCTTAGTTCATTTCTAGTTTTATAAAAACAATTATTCATTTTGTTCTTTAAATACTCATTAATATTTTCCCTTAAACAACACTAAAGTGGCTCAAATATAAAGTTTCTTAAACAATATTTTTACATGTTTCACTTTATTTAGGAATCCTTTATTATTATATATGCTTATTTTACCATATGAATGTCTAATTATGATTTAAATACATTATTTCATGGAAAACATTATGATTTTCCTTTTTTTATGCCATATGACATAATTATGATACCAATTTATTTCAATGGTTAACTCTTATGTTTATTCCTTAAGCTTGATTCTTTATATGGAACATGTATGCATGAACATGATATTATGGGTGCACCCAAATAGTTCTCCAATGCATTGGGTAATGTTTATTCTGATGAGACTTCATGTATGGGACAAGGGACTAAACCTAATACATTATGGGTCTTTGTTCACCTTGAGATATAGTCTTAGAAGTTAGCCCTGATTCATGTTTATATAATGTTATATATTGCTTCCACATTCTTATGTTTTCATGATTAAATGATCCCATTTTCTATTTTTTATTCTTTTATATATTTATTTTTGTTTCATTCCATTTTATGTCATTATTTTATGTCTTTCATCCCATGTGTTATGCTTTATTCCTATGTTTATTACCTTAGAAAAAATTTTAACTCATCCCTTTTGTCTATATATTCCCTAGGTTATCCTATACATATGTATGAGTTCAAAGGAAGTTTTTAGATTATTATGGAAGAATTTTATAGATATGTTTCATTCTATTACCATGTTTTTAATTTTATGTACCTAGCCAAAGACACTAGACTTTATGATCCTTAGATTTTATTTGTTGGATAATTATGTTTTAAATAATTTAATAATATGTGTAAAAGTATAGGGTCTCTATAGTTAGTATCATAGCATAGTCTCGTTATTTTTATATATTAGGAATGGAAAAAATTATTTAAGAACCCTAGGGAACATTCTATCACCATGGATAACCTAGATTGAAACCTAGGGAATCATAAGTTTGGATATTCTTTTATATTATAAGATTATCCTTCTATGTTCGTATTTTCTTTTTCATATTCTCATTAGATAATTATTCAAGCCTCATAATTGTATTTTATTTTTCTTAGTTAATAGAGGGAAATAGGATAATTCGTGGTTACAATCAATGTGATAGGAAATGTGATTATTTCCCTAATGAAATGCCAAATGTGTAAGGAATGGGAGTATATAACTTAATGAAAATACTAGCACAACTATCTCAAGTTACTAATAATAACTTGATTCATGTGGAACTACATACTTCTCTTAATAAATATAAATTTTTGGTTTAAAAATTTATGTGACAAAGGCCTCCTATCTTTAGTGGATCTTAAGATCCCCTCATCATAGAAAAAATGATTTACTCATCGATATGATATTCTCTATCCCTAGGTGATCATAAAAAGAGAAATTTGTGTTAGCGGTATATCGTTTTTTTGGAGAATCTAATTATTGGTGGACATTGGTCAATAATTTTAATTCTAAAGAGGAAATTGATTCCATGTAATGTGAATCATTTCAGAATATATTTTTCAATAAATATTTTCCCCAAACTCTTTATCTGAATATGAACAGGGTGTTCCTCGTATTTAAGTAAAAGTAAGATGAGTATATTGGAGCGTATGAGGAAAAATTTATAAGTCTTACATGATTTTCCTATATCATTCTCATGAACACTAAAATAAAGGTCAAACACTTATTTAGTGGATTAAAGCCGAGTCTATGAAAAGTCATGTCAATTTGAGACTTTAATAGTTATGTGGAGGTTGTATATTGTTTATTTAAGGATGAGATGGATATTGGATACTCTCAATGGTATCATGGGTTCGAAAATAAATAGCATAAAATAGAGTTTAATATAGGAGGATCAAAAGATAAATCTGATGGAGGAAAGGAAATTCATCATCCCAGATGTCCAAAGTGTGGGAAGAGGCATCTTAGGAACTTCGTAAGGGGAACCTGGAGGTGCTTCAAGTGTGGAAAAGAGGGGCCACAAGATAATAAATGATGAAGTGAAATGAATAACCCAGTAATGGGGAAGTCTAAAATAATTATAGGATGAACACTATGCCTATTGTATAGTGCTTTAACTCGAACAAACACAGGTATTATGCGAGCTAATTCCCTAAGTTAAGGGTTGTTGAAGGCAATTGACAACAATAACTTTAAATATAGCAAGGAATTTCATATACTATCACTACTAATGAGGTGGATCCTAATAATGATGTGGTGATAGGTACGCTGGTTATTCATTCAAGAATAGTGGACATAGTATTTTCTTCTAGTTCTATGCATTATTTCATATCCTTTAAGTTTAGTAGAACTATTCAAACATCAACTAAAAATAAGGAGGTTAAGTTATCTATGAAAATAGAAAATGTGTAAATTATTTCATCTTAAGTATATAACTCATCCACGGTCAATATTTTCATATTGAATCTCCCAGTAAATCACATCTTTCTTCCTTTGGTGGATTTTGATGCTATATTGGGCATGGATTGGTTGTCGTTATATAAATACAACATCAAATATTTAGAAAGGGGGGTCACTCTTCACATACAATGGTATCCTCCAATTCTGTACCAGTTTAAGGAGAAGGATGAATCTTATTTTGAATCATCATATCAATTTTAGATATTCTTTCATTTTGATCAAGAATATATATCTCAAATTATTGATAAAAAATGAGAGGATCATGCTCAAATACTTTCCCATTATGAGGGATTACATTAATTTATTCACTGAAGAATTTTTTGGTCTTATTCTTGATCACGAGGTTGAGTTCTCAATTGATCATATACCCGAATCTCTACCTATATCAAATAATCCTTGAAAAATGGCCCATACTGAGTTAGATGAACTAAAGAAGAAGTTATAAGAGAATACGGATAAAGGTTTCATACACCTAAGTGTTTCAATTTAGGGTGTGCCAATCCTTTTCATCAAGAATAATGATGGATCAATGCTCCATTGCATTGATTATCGTGAGCTCAAAAAAATCATGATAAAGAATAAGTATCCCCTCCCATTGATATATGAATTTTTCCAACCAATTATGTGGGGAACAATATTTCTCTATAGTGTACCTTCAATTATAATATCACCAATTAAATGTAGGGAAAGAATATATTCCCAATAATTCCATTAGAACAAGGTATGGAAACTATGAGTTCATAGTGATTCCCTTCCAACTCACTAATTATCTAGAAATTTTCCTAGACTTAATGAATAGAGTCTTTAGAGATTAACTCAAAAAAATTGTGGTAATATTTATAAATGATATTCTGATATAATACAAGAGCATGGAATAACACGATGAGCATTTAAAAACTATTCTAATGACCTTTAAGAGAGAGAAAATATATGCCAATTACAATAAATGTTATTTTTTGATGGAGGAAGTTCTATTCATTAGGTATGTTATAACCAGAAAAGGAATATTTATTGAACTTTCTAAGACAAATTAAATTGAGGATTGTACTATACCAGATTCTATAATAGAGATCTGTAGTTTCCTTGGTTTAGCTAGGTATTACTAATGATTTTTGAGGATCTTCTCGTGATTTTCAAAAAAATTAACCAAGCTAACTCAAAAGTAGGTAATGTTTTTCTGTACTGGGGAATGTGAAGACTACTTTAAAGAGTTAAAAATAAGTGTTATCATTTCACAAGTACATACTATATCAACAAGTGGGGAACTATTTTTGGAATACCATGATGACTTAAAGAAGGTATTAGGATATGTAATGATAAAAAATGATAAAGTGATAGCTTACACTGTAATGACAAGAACTTTTGAATAATATTTGTTTCCTAAATTTGTGTGTTATTTTATTTTAAACCCAACAAAACTATATCCTTTAATTAATGAAGTGATTATAATTAAAATAAGACCACTGGGTTTTGACTTTTATATGACTTTTGGTCATTATGACCCTTGGAAACAAAATACTTAACTACATGATTATTGTTTATAAATACAAGTGATCATGGTTAATTAATATAGAAAGAAGAGTGCATGCCCTCATCCAGTAGACTTGGGCTATACAAAGCTTATTTGTCAGATCTTGTGAAGAAGGAGGCGTCACTGGGCTCCACTTTGTACCAAGTCCAAGAAAAAACGTCAACACATTAAGCTTGAATAGAATCGCTTATGGTATAATTTCAAGTTGATAGAAATCACCACCCAGGAAATGTCGTTTGAGCCACCCTAAGATTCTATCACCATTGTGCACCTTACACTTAGGTCCTATGTGGGTGTTATAAGGGGTTATCTAATGAGGCCTTAGTTATTTTGTGTAATCCTCTGGGAAAAATAAAATTTTTATTTCATTATTCCTTTTTTAAGAATATATTTTCTTAATAAAGTATATGTTTAATTTGATAAATTGATTTTATAAGTAAAAAATTGTACTTTTCAAATATTTTTCATACAGAGAGAATTATTATGGTAAAATAAACATCATTTTTTAATTTAAAATTTCTAACTTAACTTAGGATGAATTTTTAGAAGTTTTCTAAGAAGTTTCAATTTGATGAATAGTGTTTTATGAATAGTGGTTTTGATGAATAGTAAAAAAATATTCTATTATTAAATAACTTTTTTTGTGAAATGATTTTAAAAAATCTGACATACATGGTTGTAATAAGGGTGAAAAATGTGGTTAAACAAGATCAAAATAATTATAGGGTGAATAGTAACTTTAACCTTTGGAATAGTACTTTTACCCTTATGAATGGTAATTTTACAAATGGAATAGCCACATCACATAAGGAGGTATAAATATGTTTTGGCCATCTTAAGTGGTAATGTGATATAATTATATCATAGTATAAGTAAATAAATGTTTTAGAAATTATTAGTCAATTATTAGAATTTTATTAATTTAATTTAATATAAAATGAAATTAATTTTTATAAAATGGAGTTCACTTTTGGATTCTACACATCGAAAAATGGTTAGGGTGAATTTTTGGGATTTTTCTGAAAGAGTTGAATTTTCAGTGAATAGTAAAAATACAGTTTGGAGTTTTGGTGTGTTTAATGAAATAATTATTGATGTAATCTTGATTTAATAATTTTGGTCGATTTTTTTACAGTAATATATGTTATTAGGTGTCCCAAGTGGGCAACACCATGGGAAAATACCCTGGGAAAGCCTGTGGTTTTGAAAATACCACTAATGAGGTGTCCCTTGGAAATTAATAAAATATTCTCTCACATTTGCTATAAATACCAAACCATTACTTCATTACATTCATTAAAAATTCCTCCTTAATAAATATCTGGTATTTTTACCTCCCAAAGAGTCCTCCCAAGGTTCCCTCAATCCCCCCAAGGTACCAACCATAGAGTTTTTGAAGTTACTCTTCAAGGTAAGGGAACCTTTCACGCTCCTCTTTTAGTCATCACTTCCTTTATGTTATGTCTTCTAGTTTACATTTTATTATGTTGGGTTTTTTATTATATATCATTATTTCCTTCCATTTTATTTCCAAGTGATTATAGATCCTTTTTTCTCTCATCAAATCATTTTCTTAATTTTTAAGTGATGTTGTTAGGCTGCGGAATTTTCGTAAAGGAAATCGCATCTTCTCTTTTTTCAAGTTCTCTTTTCATGTGGTACATCATTAAAATATCCACAACATGATCTTATTTATATTTTATTCTATCCCTCTATTGTAAAATTATTAATTTATATATGTTATAACTTTTTCTCCTCTCTTTTTAATGTTTTCTAAAACCATGTTGCATAGCCGTTATGCTGTAGAATTTTCGTCTCAAAATCTCTCTCTTTTTTATCAAGAAATTCCCTTATTTCATTTAAGTGAATACCAAAACATATTTCATTTCCCAAGGTATTAAAAAAGACATAAAAATTAACTATTTTATTCTATAATTTACATACATAAAACCATCATTCCTTTTCTATGGGTTATAAATGACATAACGATCTAGTTTTTAAGCACTTTTTAAAACGTCACGATTTTGATATGAAACCCATTTCTTTTATTCTATTTGGGTTATTTATAAAATGTTTTATTTGGATCTATCTAGATCACATTAAAATAAATAAATATTATTGGTGCACCCTAATATCACTCCAATGCATTGGGTAAAGAATTTAAACACTAGAGATGACAAGTTTTATGATACCTTGGTGAATAACCTTGGTAATTTTTATGGAACCTTGGGGATGGACCTTGGTGGTATGTTCATGAATGTCTAAGTTAAATGGTGTATCCACATTTTCAAGTTTTTATTCAAGTTATTATTTCTATGATATTCCTCTTTATCATTCCTTTATGGTACCCCTCATGTTCTTATTGATATCGCTCAAGATCACATGTAAACTGTTTCTCTTGTTTTCCTTTCTTGGCCTTTTGCTAACCCTTTCGTTTGATGTATGTATCTAGGTTATGAGATGAAGTAATTTTACTTAGGATAAACCTATGATGAAGCCTTACAAGTTTATTTAAAGGATATTTTATGTTTTCATGTATTATGTTCCTAATTTCCAAGACACTAGACTTTAAAGATCCTCTATTTGTAAAATGTAATGAAAAGTTATGTATTGAAAAGTAGGGATTCCATATACACCTCAAGGAAGTTGAATGTTTATGAGAAAAACTACCCCACACATGATCTGGAGTTGATAGCTGTTATATTCATAGTGAAAATTTGGCATCATTATCTCTATGGGGGAGTGTGAGATATATACTGATCATAAGAGCCTCAAATATATATTCACAGATAATGAGATTAATATGTGCTAGTGAAGATTGTTAGAGCTCATCAAGGACTATGGTTGGTCAATGCACTACCATCTTGGTAAATCAAATAGGGTGGAAGATTATTTAAGTAAAAAGGATCCTTCAAATTTATCAATGATGTGAAATGAAAAGGATTCAATATTATTAGACTTGAAAAGGATGGGCATGGGAATTGTTAAGGAATGAAAAAATAAATCCTTTCTCAAATGATTTCTTAATCATATGTTTTAGAGAAGATAAAGGATGCTCAAAGTGATTATGTGGAAATTTAAAAGAATGTGGAATCTATTTAAAATGATAAATCCTTAGAGTTCAAAATTGATGAATAAGGAGTCGTAAGATTTGGTTCATGACTATGTATAGCATAAAATACTAAGATAAAGATGGGTATTTTGAATGATTCATATAGATTGAACTTCTACATCCACCCATGGTGCACAAATATGTTTCAAGATATACGAGAGAACTATTAGTGGGAAAATATGAAGAATTATATTGCTAAATATATATCAAAGTACAAGTTATATCAGCAAATGAAGGATGAAAGGAAAAAATATAATGGGACGATGCAATCATAACCCATAATAACATGGAAATAACAAAACATCACCATGTAATTTTTCACCATACTTATAAATACATCCATATAAAATAATTATATATGGGTTGTTTTATATTGACTTAAAAATACATATCTATTTATTATGATTTTACTGGACTTATCACTTGACCAAATTTCACATATATACATCAAAGAAGTTTTTAAGATTTATGTAGTACCATTATTGATTGTATCCTATCAAGATATGAGATTTAACTTTATGTTTTGGAAAAGATTATAACATGCTCTAAACACTAAGATAAACTTAAGTAATTCTTATCATCCCCCAAAATGATATCCAATTAGAGCATACTATTCATACATTGGAAGACATGTTGAGGACTTCAAAGGATGATGGGACCAACTTCTACATCTGTTCGAGTCATCTTACAATAATAATTTCCACTCAAGAATCCAAATGGATCCATGTGAAGCCCTTTTGGGGGTGTAGAAAACCTACATGCAGGGGTGAAGTCAGTGAAATTAAGATGTTGGGACATGAAATGGTCAAATAAATGGTAGAAAAGGTAAAAACCATTTATTAGAACATCATTACATTCCAAATTAGATAGAAGATCTATGCATATAATATTAAACAGGACTTATATTTTGAGTTTGGTGTAAATTTATTCCTTATCATATCTCCATTGAATAGAGTTGTGATATTTGGGAAGAAATGAAAGATAATTCTTAAGTATATCATCCCCTTCGAGATTCTTTATCATATCAGATTTGTGGCATGTAGACTAGAACTTCTACCAACCATCTTTAAGTACATGATGTATTCCACATATATCTCTTGAGGAATTAAATTTCAGATCCCTCACATGTACTAAATTCAAAGGTGGTACAAATGGAAAATGATCTCTCTTATGAGGATCATTCGATGAAGATATTCGAATATATAGATAAAGTTATATGAAACAAGACATATCATTTAGTAAATGTACTATATAGTAACTATAAATACAAAAAGGTGACATGGAAACCAGAGTAAGAGATGAAGGAGAAGTACCCTCACCTATTTTAACCTTAGTATGTAGAATAAAATTTCAAGGTAGAATTTTCATAAGGTGGAAGAATGTCACAGCCCATAATTTCATTAATGAAATTTCCCTTATTATAATTATGTCATTAGTATAAAGCTCATACATCACATAGAGAAACCAACAAAAACATTATTATAAAAAATTAATAATGATATATTATTCATAAAACAAAAAAATAATAATGAAAAACATTATAGTAGTAAAATAAATAGAAAATAATATAATAAGAATAGGAAATTTTGGATCTCCTCGATCCACTAGAATGATTGCACTCACGAACAAATATGTATAAATAAAACATAATTTTAATAATAAAATATTCATTTTGAAGATGAAATTATATAACCTTGATATAAAATAGAAGAATTAATGAAATAAGATGTATTTATAAAAATTAAAGAACCTATACTGTTGGAATAGTAACCTAACTGTTGGAATAGTAATGTGATTGTTAGGAATAGTAATCTGGTTATTAGAATAGTAACCTCATTTATGAAAGTAAAAAATAAAATTTAGGTATCTTATAAATTCAAATATGATATATTTATATCATGAAATAATTAAATTAATTTTTTTAGATGATAAATTAATTGTAGATATTTTTGTGAAACATAAATGTTTATTTAAAATCATATAATTAATATAATGATTTAAAAGAAAATTTATTCTCATAAAATAGATTCATAATTTAATATTTTTATGTACAATAATTATAAGATAATTTTATGATAACTTAACTAATTTTTCAAAGTTTCATAAAATTTTTTATAATATTAAGATCGATATTTTTTAAATAAATGATGAATTTAATTAAATATTAAATATCTCATATTTAGAAAATTATTTTTATAAAATGGATTCCATTTTTAAAATATACACATTGAAAAAAGTTTAGGGTGAATTTTTTGGTTTTTTCTAAAATAGTTGAAGTTTTTGTAATTAGTGAAATATGTTAAATTATAGTATTTAACATTATAAGTAAATAAATGATATTTTAAGTCATGGTTGAGACATGGGTGATGTAATTTCAAATTATCTTGAACTCACATGATCTAGTTACTATATTTATTCATGGGTATCAATACTATTGATATTCTGGATCCAAAAAACAAACTAATGAATATAATAATCAAAAACACCCCTCTTCTCCTATTATAAATACCACATGTTCTCCCCACACCTACTAAAATTTGATACTTGTATTAATTATACCCAATTCCTTTCCAAAGACTATTCCCTAAATCCAAAAATAACTTCTATCAACAAAATAGATAACCCAAGTGCCTTGAGGATTTACTCAAGGATATGATATTCAAGAAGACATTAAGTGCAAGCGAAAACACATTCGGACATGAGTTAAGGGATCTCTCTGAACCTCCAAATTTTCTATTTTGTTATGCTTTATCTCTATTAAAACTAATTTATTTATTATTTATTCTTCTATAATTGTTATAAATTCTTTGTGTATGTTTCAAATATATTTACCTAGATCAGTTCATCTTTATTTGATGGGGAAATACATGTTTTATAAGGTTCTCTTCTCAATTCCTCGTGATAAGAAAGATCGATTAAAGGGAACTTCCCCATTTATTAAACATTATCATGTACACTCCATAATCTATTTTAATGCAGCAATATGTTTCTAAAATCACTCATTTTATCATAAAAAAACTATCTTATTTCATTTATGGTTTTATAAAAGCAATTACACATTTTTCCTCTTTAAAGACTCTTTAATATTTTCCATTAAACCTTACTAATGTGGATCATTTGTAAAGTTTATTAAACACTATTATTACTTGTTTCCACTTCATTTGAAAATAATTTATCATTATATATGCCCATTTTCCCTTATAAATGTCCAAGTATGATTTAAATCCATTCTTTCATGGACACCATTATGATATTCCCTTTGGTTATGCCATATGACAAGATTATTATACCCATTTCATTCCATGGGTAGCACTTATGTATATTAATTATTATTGATTATTTATGTGTCACATATATGAATGAACATGTTATGATGGTTTCACCTAGATAGTAATCTAATTCATTAGGTAATTTTTAGTCTCATGAAACGTCATGTGTGGGACTAGAGAGTAAATCTAATCCATTATGATACTTTACCCACCATGTGATATAGTCTCGGCACTAAGAATCAACTCATGTTTATGTCATCTTATATATTACTTCCACATTCCAATGTTTCCATGAAAACATGATCACATTCCATATATGTTATTATTATATATGTTTATTCATTTGACATGCCTTATTATGTCATCATGTTATGCCTTCTAACCCATGTGTTATGCTTTATTCCTATGTTTATTCCCATAATGGGATTTTGAGCTCATGCCTTTTGTCTATGTATTCCCGAGGTTATCCTTTACATATGTAGGATCTCAAAGGAAATTAATAGCACGTTATTGAATATTAATATAGTGATGTGATATTATATTTCCATTATTTCAATTTTATGTACCTAGTATTCCAAAGACACTAGACTTTATAATCCTTGGTTTGTATTTGTTGTATAATTATAATTTAAATCATATTAAAATATGTTTAAAAGTCAAGGTTCACTATAATATCCTTTATTAAACCCCATATTAAAAATATTACACTTATTAAAAACAATTGTGTGATATATTTGACTTTTCATTAAATAAAATACCATAAAGGTAATAATCTCATCAAAATAGTCCTAAAAGGTAATTAATTTGACTCATGTATGATAATGGTCTAGATATACTCATAAAATAATATTTATGTAAGTTTTTGGTTCATTTTATGGTTCTAATGATTTTATTTTGAACCATGATTACCTCATTTACCCTTACCGTGGTAATAAAATTATTATAGTTACTATTCATAATGACCAATAATAAAAGAAACGTATTTAAAAAAATTATACCCACTGATTCCAAATATTTAATCTATTTTTCAAGAATAAACTTGTAACACCCTGAAATTCTAAAATAAGGACATTGTATTTGATAGTATGTATAACATAAAAAATCAAGCGCATGAGGGAATATAATATCCCCAGGATTTTTAGTATATTTTCTATTTTAAATATATTAATTCTATTCTACATATTTCAATGCATTCAACATTGATTTTAGCTTGTGTTGCATGTAGTGAATTCATTTGATGGATTGTGTTACACACAAGACCGAGTTCTTCCTCCTTTTAATGGTGCAGCTATTTTGAAACTAAATTTTCAAAATTTTATTAATTTTATTTTTCAAAATAAATTCATTTTTGAATTCATAATGTAAAAATTATCATATATTTAATCTTTGGTATTTTTATGAGAAGTTATATTTTTTGGTGAACAGTGAAAAATACTGCATTTTAGTTGAAAACTGAATTTTTATTTAAATAACTATTAATGTTAAATTATATTTTAAATTTGTTTTGAAATAAAAATAGATCAGTTATATATATAGATATATATATTAATCCAATTTGGGTAATTGTAATCATTTCTTATATTTAATTTATATATAAAGATTTAATGAACTTTTAAGCATTTTCACTTCAAAAACCCGCTTTCTCCCCACGTCTGTGGGATTAGCGTTGAACTTAATTTTTCCACTTATGTGAATTAAGTTTGGAAAAATGGATATAAATGGTTTTAATAATTATAAAATTTATATTCTAATAAGATCAACTTAGTTTTTTTAGAAAAATATTTTTAAAAGTAATTATAATTAATTACATCCATTAAGGTAAAATTAAGCTTAACAAGGGACTAAACATTAAACCTTAAGGCCAAAATGACCTACAAACTTTTTAAAAAGCCATATTATACCCATATTTAGATAATATTACCTATTTATTACAATTTTATGAGTTATTGGTACATAATTCCTCAAAAGTGACCTCTATAATAAGTTAAGCAAGGAAAATGACAAAAAATGAACTATTATTACCTTTAACATTTATACAGCTTTAGAGTATGGAAGAAACAACATAGTTTCATTTAAAAAAATTATTTTGAAATTTAAATGAGTATTTGTATCATTTTAATTTAATTTTAATTTTTATATATGACATAATTACATTTAGTTCCTAAAAAATGCTAACACATGTATTATTTAGTTAATAATTAAATAAAATAAGTGATGCTAAAAACATTAAATGTAAAGTAAATTTAATGAATTATTGTGTTAAATTATTTTCATATATTAATATATTATTTTAAAAATATTTTAACTTAATATATTTTAACTCCAATAATGTTTTGATATATTTTAAATCAGAATTAAATAAATAATGTCAAAATTGACAATAATGTTATTTTACAATAAATTATATTATATTAAATGATTTAAAATTAATGAAAATAATATATTCTGAAAATTGATTTTTTTTTTTTTTTAAGGGTAAAAGGCATTTTATTGATAAGAAAAAAAGTTACAAGAGGCGGAAGGATGGAATTCTTTTACAATCTCTATCAAGCAAAGATGAGAACTCCGCAGGTAAAGAGGTCAGCCAAGTCAAGGACTGATGAATGCCTTTGTTGGCAAGAGCATCTGCAACATAGTTCGCTTCCCGATAGGTGTGAGTGGCTATGTAGTCTATCCCTTGGAGAGCGTTGAGACAATTCGTCCAAAGAGAGGTGAGAGACCAAGCCAGATGAAGGGTACCGTTCCAGATGGCCCGAATGATAGTAGTAGAGTCACTTTCAATCCAGAGTTTTTTCCAGCCTCTTTGAAGGGATATTCTGAAAATTGATTTTAAAGTGTTAATAAATACCAAATATGTTCCATTATTTTACAAACTTATCTTTTATAATTAACATATTGACTCATAGATAGTAAAAACATTATTAGCACGGTTCGGGTTAAAGCATTATTGTTCCACATTACATGCACTTCTTTTAAAAATAATTTCCAACTCACATGGGTTTTTTATTTTTTAAATTATATATAAAATTTATAATTAATTGGGACTCTATTTTATAATAAATCTCAACTTAATTTATTCTTAACTGTTAAATTACATAGGTTGGAAAACATGTTACCAAAATGAAAAACCAAAATGAAAAATATAAGGAAACATGAAGACAAAGAAACAAAATAATAAAAATGTACTTATTTTTTTTAAGATTTTGATAGACCATAAATTAAATTTGATCAAATATTTTTCCATTTTTAATCACATTAGGTAAGATAGACATCCTAATAATTTTTACCTTTTGTTATTTACAAGAATTTCACTCCCCCTCCATTATAAAAAGGCATTCACTCTTCTCCTTACACACACCTATCAAGACACTTTTACCCATCCAAACTCTGACCAAATAGTCTCTAGAAATCCCTAACATCAACCTAGAAGCATAACATTGGGAATTAATCCAATCAAGGAATCCCTTTGGTGTAAACCAAAAGTAGTTACCTGAAAAGAGGTAACAATCTTCAAACGTGCATTTATGTTTAATTTCATTCTCCACCAATTTAATTACTCTTATTACAAGATTATATAATAAAATAATTAATATAAATATGCTGAATTTTTTTTAAGGTTTCAACCTTAACCTACAAACACTTCCATCAAATGGATACCAAAAGTACCATTCGTGTATGGTGAACAACCACCTCACGAAATGAAGTCGTACGTTTTTTTATTAACACCTTTCATGGTTACGAATTATAAGAGCCCAAATATTTTTATATGTTATATATTATATTTACTTTTTATTGGTACTTATTAAATTTTTATATGACACATACCATCATACTTTCCATTTTTTGTAAATATTATAACACCATTTGTGGAAGTGTGGAATACCGCCTCCTCAAAGCTATGTGATTCATTCACACTATACATGGAACCTATAAAGGATGTTTTAATATAAATATATGAAATATATGAAATATATATATGATAATGGAATTATAATATTGTCATGACCCCCTCCCCACAAGGTGTACCCCTCCTAGGATAGCAATATGAGAAGGGAGATAATGACCCCCTGAGTCCCACCTCCAATAGGCCCCAGGATAGAGACTAGCACCGAGGGTATAGTAAACCCAGAAATGGGAGTAATTAACCTCTAAGAGGACACATAATAAAGAGAGAGATAATATATACACTAACCAACTCTAACTCAGACTGAAATATAAAAGAAATCCCAAGTGCACATATATAATGTCATACAAAACTACTACAACTGAAATTGAAAACGAAAAGTACCAAAGGAAAGTAAAAACAACAGAAACCACAAGCCCAAACAGCTCCTTCAACCCCCTGATAGTAGAAACCAGCTGGATCTCCAACCTGCTCCAAGTGACCTAAAAACAATTTATATATACATAGGTATAGTATAATAGTATACTCAGTAGGATCCTCCCCAGAGCCTCTCATGAAAAAGTAAAGAAATCATTCTAAATCACAGTGAACAACAAGTGAAACTAACTCATCACCTAAACAGGTATACTAAATTCCCAGCTTAAACATGGATACCCTCACCAAGTATCACATACAAGCGTATATAATATAATAAATAATATCAAGGTTACCCTGCTACTACTTCACTACTTGTTTGTCGCTTTGCCCCAATGTCACACGTCCTAAGATACTCTCTGCAAAAAGACTTGCCTGCAGACACCTGGGCGAAGAACCACAACATAAACCTCATGAAACAAAACCACCACATCCATGTAATCAAAGTAACCCAGTATTTTCTGGGAGCCACCACATCTCGCATAACATGTATCATACGTCGGGTATTAAACCTCAATCCATTATAGCCCATACACCGAGTAAGGATCCTCAAGCCATCATAGCCTATACACATTACACCTAATGTATTCCATAGGAAAAAATATTTAGAATATATGTGTGGGGATAAACCCAAGCCATTAAAACCCTCTATACACATATATGGGGAAAACTAATTGATGTTCCTACTAGCACAACTAGGGAGGAAGATATCTCGTCTCTTTCAAATATTTAAAAGAGTAGTGGTTTAAGATACGCTGGATTTTACATTAAAAGTGGGTACCATTAAACCACGCATTTTGACCAAGTAAAAACATCCTTAACATTAGGAAAATTAATTTAGGAGTTGCGGCCTTTGAATAGACCTTAGAGTCCTTAAAACAAGGCTTTAAATGCATTTTACGTCAAAGGAAATGTCAATGGGGAAAAATGTAGAAAGCTAGAAACAATGTTCACAAACTCAAAATTTGGAAAAGGAAATATAGGATAACATTGGACCTCACCATTTTCGAAACATTTTTCATGAACTCAAAATTTGGAAAAGGAAATAGAGGCTACCATTGGACCTCACTGTTCTGGAAACATTGTTCATGAACTCAAAATTCAGAAAAGGAAATAGAGGCTACCATTTGACCTATTCACAGTGGCCTACCAATGGAACTATTCACCAGTGGAATTATTCATAGAATTGAAAATTTTGAAAAGTGTTGGGGATAAGTCACCTTGACCACCCAAACACCTCAAACACTAGATTCTAGAAAAGTAATGGACCAGAGAGGTCTGGGAATTTACATTAGATACCTCTCAAAACATTCTCATCCTTTAGAATTCAAAACTCTCCAGATGGGAAACCAAAATGGGGTCTGAAAAACCACCCATTGAGATACCTCTCAAAAGAGAGAAATCCACAAGAAGTAACCAAAATAAATCAATCTTATAAACATGAAAGGTCTATAACCACAAAGGGGACAACATTAAATGAAAAGAGTTAAATATCAAAAAAATCTAGGTATTGAGCACGTATTTATGACTCCCATTACTAGGTACTCTCCTTGAAACCACCGTGTTTCTACAAGACACAAACCGAGTGGATAGAACACCTACGCAAAACCTTATCTTTGCGGTCTTGGATCTCTATAGGCTTCTCCTTGAAGGTCACATTATCATCAATATTGATCTCTCCCCAATCGATGACATGTGTGTAATCATGAAGATAATTATGGAGCTATGACACTTGAAAAACATTGTGTATCTGGGTCATCTGTGGAGGAAGTGCTACTCGATACGCCACTTCTCCAATACGAGCTAAGACCTCAAAAGGCCCAACAAACAGGGGAGAAAGCTTACTCCCATGATCAAACCTTTGCTGACCATGACGGGGAGTCACCTTTAGAAACACGTGATCCCCAAAATCAAACTCCAATGGTCTCCTCCTTTAATAGGAATATGATTTCTAATAGTCATGTGTTGTCTTCATCCTCTCACGAATCACCTGAACCATCTCTGTTGTATTTTTCACTAGTTCCGGTCTGAGAATTGTTTACTCTCCGACCCTAGTCCAGCACAATAGAGAATAGAAAGGTTATCCATACAAGTATTCAAATGGTTCCATACTGATGTTGTAGTGAAAACTATTATTGTAAGCGAACTCCAACAAGGATAAGTGCCTCATCCACGAACCTCTAAAATCCAGGACACAAGAGCGTAGCATGTCTTCAAGAGTTTGGATAGTTTTCTCTGTCTGACCGTCCGCTTGAGTATGAAAAGTAGTGATAAGGCATAGCTAAGAACCAAAAGCATTCTGGAGACCTCTCCACACCCTAAAGGTAAAACATGGATCTCGATCAGAAATGATCATCCTCAGGACTCCGTGGAGTCTCACCACCTCTTCCAGATACTACCTTGACAAAACTTCCACTAAGCTCGACTCCTTTATCACTATAAAGTGGGAAAATTTTTTTAAATGATCCACTACCACCCAAATAGCATCATGTCCTCCCAGAGCTTGAGGTAAACCGGTAACAAAGTCTATTGATATTTCCTCCCACTTCCAATAAGGAACATCTAACGATGGAGAAGACCAACAGGAACACAATGTTCCACCTACCTTCTGGTAGACTAAAAATCAAGACACAAACTCCACAACTGCATGCTTTATCCCAAGCCATCAAAACTGACTCCACAAATCTCATTCCATCTTTTTCACGCCTGGATGCACTGCTAAAGGTGAAATATGAAACTCTATGAGAACTATATTGTGCATGGCCAAAGGAACAAATAGCCTTCTATGATATAACACTCAGTGTTGTTCATCCTCAGACCAAACATCAAGGGCCTCGCCACAAACAACTTGGTATCTCCATACCTCCACCTCAAGATCCCCCAAATAAGACTCTTCCACCTATTGCACCATAGATTAATGTAACTTTATCTAAGAAAGACAAAATCTACCCCTAACTTCTCCCATAATGAGATGTAATACTGACAGTTCTTCCATTACTCTCCAAGAATCACCAGATTCTTGAACTGCATCACTACATGACTTCTGACTCAGTACATCAGCTATAAAATTCCCATTTTCAGGTGTATATGATATTTCTAAGTCTTATTCCTGTAATTACTCCATCCACTGATGTTTTTGTAAGTTCAAGTCATGTTGGTATAAAACATACCAAAAACTCTTATGATCGGTGAAAACCAAAAAGCACTCTCCAATGAGGTAATGTACCCAAAACTTCAGAGAAAACACCACAGTTTCCAAGTCAAGATCATGGGTGGCATAGTTAAGTTCATGGGGATGCAACTTCCGAGGCCCATAAGAAACAACTGATATATGCTGCATCAGAACACAACCTAACCCCATATGTGAAGCATTATAGAAAACATCCAAATGAACCTCATGTGGTTGCCTGCGATACCAAGTAAACTTCACACCAATGACACTGTCTTGGGGGATGCCCAAGTCAAAAATACTTCTATCTTAGATGGATCTATAGCTACTCCCTGCTGGGACACAACATGCCTCATGAAACGAACTTATCGAGCCCAAAACTCACACTTTGACAACTTCCCAAATAGCTGATGGCGACAAAGAACTCCTAAAACAGCATGTAGATGCTCTGTATGATCCACCTCATATATGGAGTACACAAGGATGTCGCCAATGGAAACCACCAAGAACTTTTCCAAGAACTCACAGAACATATTGTTCATCAATCCCATGAATACGGATGGAGCGTTCATCACAGCAAATGGAATTACAACAAAATCATAATGCCCATGACGACAATGGAAAGTAGTCTTTGAGATATCCTCATCCTTCACATACATCTGATGATATCCTGACTGAAATTCAAACTTTGAAAACCAACTTTCACCCTTCAGTTGATTGAATAAATCATCAATCCATGGAAGAGGATAACAATTCTTTACAATCAATTTGTTTAAGCGATGATAATTGATACACAACCGCAAACTTCTATTATCCTTCTTCACAAACAAAACTGGTGCACCCCATGGTGACACACTCGGGAAAACAAAATCGTACTGTAATAGAACATCAAGCTGTATATGTATCTCTCGTAACTTAGAATGGGTCATCCTATATGGAGACATAGAGATAGAAGAATCTCCTTGTTGTAGCTCGATCCTAAACTCGATCTCTCGTCGAGTGGGTAATGCTACAACCTCTTCTAGAAAGACATCAGGGTACTCTTTTACGACCCTAGGAAACGCCAACTATTGAACCTCTGAAGAACTCAGCATCAGCTCATCTATCATGAATGATAAGGATGGAACACACCTCTGACCCATCTAAGGATCTCGCTCACCAACGAACACCACTGGCACTCCAGCCGCATCGAGGAACAAAACATGCCTTCTCAAGAAATCCACAATAGCCTACACCAAATACAACCAATCCATGTCGAGGATGACAGAATATGGTTGTATTCATAAACATAGGAAATATCTTAAAGAGCGGTGCTTCCCCAACACTAGCTCAAGGTCTCTACAAACTACAAACAAGTCAACTCAACCTCCAATTGGTGTAGTCAATGGAAAGGGCACTGGAAGTCTCTCTACCTCAAGTCCCAAAGCATGGACAAGGGCAGGTGATATGAAGGAGTGTGTCTCTCCTGAATCAAAAATGGAATACACCAAGGTAGAAAACAAGAAAATGGTACCTCAAAAGACATCTGGCTCATGTGGTGTGGGCAACGTTATAGCATGAAGCTGACCACGACCTCCTCCACGGCCTCTCTAACCATGATGACGACCCCCTCCATGGTCGCGCTCTACTCTTTGAGGATAGGTAGCATCACAGGGTCTTCCTCTTCCTGCCCCATCTACCCTCTGCTGATCTAAAGCTGGTGCAACCTGCTACTGCTACCTTGTTTGGAACTTCCTCAACAGAGGAACCAGGAGTGGAACACCTAGTGCATGATGACTGCTCTAAAATTTTGGAAACTCTCACTGCTGATGACCTAGACCACCACAATAAAAAAAGTGCATGATCCCTTGGAATAGGCCTGAGAGCTTCTACCCCAGATCAACAACATGTTGAGGGTTGGGACCTACCCCCGGCCGAACGGAAACTCTTCTGCCCTAAAAACCAGGAACCCCGGACCACAGCTCTGCTTTGTGAGGAATCATAATGACTCCCCTCTTGGGATGATCTGGTTTTATAAAATGTCCTCTCAATGGCCTCTTCCCTTGACAACAGCTCAAGATATTTCTTTATCATAAATGGGGTGACCTGGCATTGGATTTCTTGACTTAAATCCTCCTTGAAATGCCTCTCCCTAGCCTCTACATCTGGAAATAGGTCTAAAGCATATAATAAAAGGTTCATAAAACAGATTCCAAACACTCGCACAATGGATCTCCCCTTTCGAAGGGTAAGAAGCTATTGGAGACTAGACTCCTTCATGGTCAAATAAAGAAACTTGACTCTAAACATGTCTCGAAACTCCGCCCATGAGATCGCTGACTCCTCATGATCCCTGAGGAACAACAACCACCACTGCCTCACTGATCCATGAAGCATCATTACAACCAGAGACACCTAGTGATCCTTATGAGCATGGATTGAACTGAATCTTATCTCAACTTCCTCCAACCAATCTTCTGTGACGGCATCTAAAACACAGCCCTCATAATTTTGCAGACTCTGGTGCTAAAACTCTTTGAGTGTCCTCCTACAAGTTTCTTCATTGTCAACTTCAACCTGGCGGTGATCTGCTATCACAACCTGCTGGACATCTTCTATGTGATCCTGATGAGAATGTCAACCTGGATCCATACCTACAAAATAAAAAATAGTTATAACTCCTAATCTAATAATATGGAAGACTCAGCATTAATTAATTAATTTATTTTATTTATTTTAGGTTAACTTATCCCATTGTCTACCAATTCAAAAATAGGCACAAATAAGAATGATGCATGATCCTTTCCAAGGTCTACCTGCAACTAGTATGACCTTGTTTAGTAGCCATTGTAAACTTTAAGGTCTGCACATCAGATCATAGGGGTCCCTAAACACCTATTTCTCGGTCGGTCTCCAGTGTTTACATCACTTACTAAATATTACTGACAATGTTTCCCTACCAACCCATGAAACTTCACCTGTGACTAACACCAAAATCCCTCTTATCCCTTAACCATACCTCTGATACCACTCTGTCATGACCCCCTACCCACAAGGTGTACCCCTCCTGGGATGGTAATATGATAAGGGAGGTAATGACCCCCCCCCCAAAGTCCCACCTTCAGTTGGCCCCGAGTAGGCGACTAGAACCGAGGTTATAGTAAACACACAAATAGAAAGAATTACCCTCTAAGAGAACACATACGAAAGAGAGGGAGAAGACATACACCAACCAACTCCAACTCAAACTGAAATATAGAAGAAATCCCAAGTTCACATATGTAAAGTCATGAAAAACTACTAAATTTGAAAGTGAAAACTAAAAGTACCAAAGGAAAGTAAAAACAATAGTAACCACAAGCCCGAACATCTCCTGTAGCCTCAAGGTAGTATAAACCAGTTGTATCTCCAAACTGATCCAAGGGACCTGAAAAATAGTTTATATATATATAGGGTGAGTATAATAGTATACTCAGTAGGATCCTCCCCAAAGTCACTCATAAAAAAGTAAAGAAAGCATGCTATAGCACAGTGAACAACAAGTAAAACTAACTAGTCACCTAAATAGGTATACTAAATTCCCAGCCTCACCATGGATACTCTCACCAAGTATCACATACAAGATTATATAGTATAATAAAGAATATCAAGGGTACCCCGCTATTACTTCCCCACTAGTTTTCCAATTTTCCCCAACATCTCACGTCCTAAGCATCTCTCTCCAAAAAGGCTTTCCTATAGACACATGGGTGAAGCACCACAACATGCACCTCAAGCAAAAAAACCACCACATCCACATAATCAAAGAAACCTAGTAGTTTTTGGGATCCACCACATCTCATATAACATGTATCATACATCAGGTATTAAACCACAAGCCATTATATCCCATACACTGAGTAAGGATCCTCAAGCCATCATAGCCTATACAAGTTACACCTATAGTAGTCCATAGGAAACTATATCCAGGATATATGTGTGGGAATAACCACAATCCATTAAATCCCTCTACACACATATATGGGAAAAACTAACTGATGTTCCTACCATCACAAGTGACTACCAAGAGAAGAGATAAGGGCCAAAGGGGGTAGTAATCCATCCATCCTCCCACCAGAATGTTGGGAAAATACCCCCCCCCCCCCCAAGGGCTCAGAATCCTCGAGGTGTTATTTTCCCTAACTGACGGGTTGGATTAGCGTATAGAAACACAAAAAGTAAAGAATATAATATAGCTCACAACCACACAATGGGAATAACCAAATCTTAGAATCAATTGCATCTAACGTCTCTCAGACTCCCGGATGCCACTTCTAAGACTAGGTATCCTATAAGCACACAACCATTTAAATATCTTTATTACATTTCTTCATTCCCTTTTTATCAGTTTTACCTTACATTAATTAATTCCTTAAACATTAATTAATCATTAATAATTCTATGTTATATTTCATTAGCATCAAACCCAATGTTCATTGTCCCTTTAAATTTTAACCTCGTAATTGTGTCCCAGTAAGCTCCAACCCCTTGGGATAACATCATTTATTCAATCATTTATTAACAATATTATTACTTTCCCATATTCCCATACATTCTAGAAAAATATTCTAACCTACTAAAAATAAGGGGATCAACTCGGTGAGTAGATGAACTACCTGTCAAGTCCTTGCCACCTATATCAAGAGCATTGACCCATCCTTACTTGAGAAGCTAAACACGGAAAGCACATGGCATACCCCACATGTCTTCACCCCTTTTGGAAGGAGGGTAAGAACACCAGCTACCTTGAGCAGTGGGGAAAGTAAAAATTATAAACAACAAACAAGAAAATTATCAAACATCCAAATATTCACATCCAACCCATTTCATCATCCTCTGTGTCCTCCCCAACACCCACATGCGTAAACCAATGCATCTCGCCACTCTAGGTGTTAACTGCTGCCACAACCAATAGGCCTCCATGCCCCTGCATATTAGAACATCCACACCGGATCACATCACAACACAAGTATCAAGAAAAAACATCATATCAACTGGGATCTTGGCCCTTAAACAAGCAAGAGGGTAACTCATAACCCTACAAATAATTATCTTTTATCAAAGAACCAGTTCTTTAATCCATCTTGAATTAACCGATTTATTATTCGCATGTTCTAGCTATAGGAAACCTGAAAAGTAAGCTATCATAAATTGATTAAACATGTTTACTGCATCAATTTGATTAGCATCAAATTACAACAACAACAATCAGATTCATTCACATGCCTCTTTATCTTTATCCAAAACAATTATCAATTAATTCCAGCTTTACGTTTGTTACCAATTTCTATCAAGAACAAAAATCTAAACAAAGCATTCATAGAAATCACACTATCTAGCAAAACAAGAGGCAATAACATACGATCTATATCAATTTATTTAACCATTTCAAATTTTTATTATGTCAATTCCATTATGATCTAGTGGGATAAAACATGTTAACTACCTAGTTTCACGTAAAACAAAAGAGAACCAATGAATCCCTTACCACAAATAGTTCATGATGTTCTTTATACGAGAATGAGCCACACAATGGGTTACGATCTACTACCCCCGAGACAACTGTATCCACCAGAGGATGCAGAGACACCACCACACTTGTCAACACCCAAGAAAAGTCCATTAGGAACATGGATATAGAATTCCATAAAAGGTCAAGGAGAAATAGGAGGAGATGAACCCAATGTAATGGAAATAGATCATACCTTATATCGAAGATTGATCGATGCTGCTTGGTTGCATCAAAAATATAGGGGAACCAATCCAAGGAGGAATGTTTGATTGTGCAACTCCTATGTGATGAAATGAAAGGTTCAAGCATCTCACATCCAAGAACATGGAGAAAGAACTAGAGAGGAATATATATCGTCCCTTTAGAATATTTAATAGAGCAGTGGTTTAAGATACGCTGAATTTTCCATTAAAAGAGGATCACATTAAACCACGCGGTTTGACCAACTAAAAACATCACGAGCCTTAATAAAATTAATATAGGAGTTATGGCCTTTGATTAGGCCTTAGAGTCCTTAAAACATGGCTTTAAATTCATTTTACGTCAAAGGAAATGTCAAAGGGGTGAAATTGTAAGAAGCTGGAAACACTTTTCATGAACTCAAAATTTGGAAAAGGAAATAGAGTCTACAATTGGACCTCACCATTCAGGAAACACTGTTCATGAACTAAAAATTTGGAAAAGGAAATAGAGGCTACAATTGGACCTCACCATTCTGTAAACACTATTCATGAACTCAAAATTTGGAAAATGAAATAGAGGCTACTGTTGGACATGTTCATAGTGGTCTACCTTTCAAACTATGCACCTATCATGACCCATCCCCCAGGGCCTGTGTCGTGACTACCCCAAGCCCGCCTTCCATAGGCCAGGGGTTGGTGACTAGCACCAAAGGTGTAATTCCCTATATTGGGAAGGCATTGACTTTATAACCTGTAAACACTCATAACCAAGTACACAGAAAGATACCAACACAAGTAAACTATATAACAAAAAGAGTGATAAAAAGTAAAAGGGGCCAGAATACAAGCCCAACAGTAAAGGTACAAGAAAATGAATGTACAAGTACAACTGAGGAAAAAGAAAAAACAGTTACTAGGTCATCCACCGAGGTTCCTACCTGAAGGGTAGGTACAGATAGCCTCCTCAGCACTCCACGTTTGTTTGTCTCCTCTATGTACCGGCACGTCGTATGGTCCACCTCCGGGTACTTTCCAGTCCTGGTACTCTCATCCTCAGTTAGTGTTGTCTGTCGTCTGCATCCAACACAACAAGGTGCGGGATTAGCCTGTGTAGGGGTGAGTATAACGATACTCGGTAGGGACCCTGAGACCCTCAAGGTCTCACAAAATCCACCAAGGATAAACCACAAAGTAAGAATTCAATAGATAACCCTACATAGTTATATTCCCATACATATACCTAAGTTATCATGTAATCCATCTCAATCATAAAGAAAACACAGAAAAAATAACATAGCTCAAACCAGGATTTTATTCTAGGGGTAGTATCAAGTAACATTTCAAACCCTCGGCTGTTGGAGAACTCCTCCTCTATAGATTACAGTAGTCCTGCTGCGTCACACAGAGGCACTTCCCACTAACTTTGGACATCTAAGGTACTCCTCCTGTCAAGTACCATAGATCTGCCATGTCACCAAGCGTGCTCCCCACCGTGGGTCTGTCACATCACCAAGTGCGCTCCCCCTCATAGCTTGCTTAGGTACTCCTTCTATCGAGTATTGTGGGTATTCCGAGACACCAAGGCGCTCCCCACTATGGGTATACCGTGACACCAAGGTTCTCCCCACTGGGCTAGTCGAGTCACTCCGAGTTGAATTGGTCAGCAGTCATCAGGTCTCAGCCAGCTACTAGGTCTCTGCACTATGCTCACTCGTCTCCAAAAGGATCCACTCCATGAGCTACGGGTCGATACTCCAACTATCGTGAAGTCCAACAAAGAAGTATCTCAAAGTTCTTCCACGTCATAGGGGTCTCAATGTAATAGAAGGCACATCAATTGGACACCTAGTCTGTGAGTTATTTGTCTTTTAGTCACAGGGGCCAAGTTAGATTCATTCTTGATCCAACCTAACCATTCCCCATATTAATCCAAAACACAATGGGGTATCACTCAAAGGGATCGTCTCACTCTATGATTTCCAGCATCGCTGATGGTTCTTCAAACGGTTGATCGGTGCCAAAGTTATGGCCAAAATAGTGTAAATGGGTCGTAGTGGGCCCTGGTCCGGTCAGACCTGGTCGGACCGACCCGACCATACCTGGCATGGGTCGACCCGATTCTGTACGTCCCGACCCGACCCATTTGGTCCGGCCGGGCCTGTGATGCGGCCTAGTCCTCTGGGAGGTCCTGCAAGCTGCGAGGGCCACAAGGGGTCGTGGAGCCCACGGGTGCTGCGGGGCGGCTCCACCGTGGGGGTGCCACAGGGGCACAGGGCTAGTTTGGCCAAGGCACTGCGGGGGCCCGGGGTCGGTTCAGCAGAGGTCACGCGGGGGGCACGGGTTGGTTCGGCCAGGGATTCGTGCGGGGAACAAGTTTGTTTGGATGGGGCACCGCGACGGGCGCGGGACGGTTCGATCGGGGCACCGCAAGGGGCGCGGGCCAGTTCGGCCGGGGCACCGCAAGGGGTGCGGGCCAGTTCAGCCGGGGCGCTGCAAGGGGCGTGGGCCGGTTTGGTCGGGGCACCACGAGGGTCACGGTCCGGTTCAGCTGGGGCTCTTCGAGGGGCGCGGGTTGGTTCGACTGAGGAACTGTGAGGAGCAAAGGCAGCTCGGCCGGAAGCGGCGGCTGCGCTCGGCGTCTCGGCACGGCGGCAGTTCGGCAGTGGCGCAGAGTGGCCAAAGTTACAGTTGCAGCATGGCGATGCAACGAGGCCGCGGGAAGTGGAGCGATGCAGGGCGCGGAGGCCATGGGCGGCGGTGGCTGCAGGTGGTGGAGCGTCATTTCCATTGTTTCCTACCTCCAGTTTGAGAAACTCACCCACTAAGAATGACATATGGGTCATTCCATGTTAGTTTGGCCCGCACCCACTGCGTTTAGAGTGGTAGCAAGTGATTAACAAAGAACAAAGCAATGAACATCAACCATAACCTTCTGTAATTTAATTATTCCCAATCCCGCATAATATAAGAAGGGGGATCATGGAAAGTGATAAAAAATATCATTAAACCCCTAGCTCGTTCGCTTGATAACGTTGGAACAAGAAGGTAGTACGATCATTGATTCGTCGTAGATGAGTACGTCCCACATCATAAAAAGTCCCAAGTAAGAATCTTAAAGTCGAGGTCGGCGTTCTTCATTGGCGTTCTTTATTGGAATAACGGGTTCTTCATTCGGAGAAGTAGTTCTTCCTTGGAGAGCTTTTCTCCCAAGGCTCCACCAAAAAGAAAAATGGTCAACTGATTTGTTTCCCCAAACTTTAGTCATTGGAACCAATTCAAATTAGCCTAATTAAACACCTAGGTTGGCATATTTAATATAAGGTGGATTAGCATAATTAATGTTGAGGAATTCAAGAGGCTCCTCCACATTAATGAGGGAGCTTAGAGGTTTTCCTCTCCCCCCCCCATTAATAGGGGTCAGGTGGTTCCCACCCCCAAATTCAAATTGGGAGGTTTTGAGATCTTGGGTGGTCCCCACCACAATAAATCTAGAAGAGGAGGTTTAGTTTCGGTGGACCCCACCCCTGAACATCCACATGGTGGGTGGTTATAACAAAATAAAATAAATCGTGTGTTTATTTTATTTTATTATTTCCATGAAAAACCCAAAAACTAACTTTCACCCTCGACCATCTGTCGTCGAGGTGAAAGTCTCCTTAAGTGAATATTGGCGCTATGAGTTCAATGGTGCCCTCGGATTTCAATTCTGAGCACCGGTTCAAAATTTCGAAAAAACCGCTCGTACGTTTTCTGAACATACCTAAAAAACTTCCAAAATTATTCCAGGAACACTGATCCTCGGAATCATGTGTCGTCAATTTTCAAGGACTTAAAAAATACCCATTATTTAAAAAAATTACTTGGAAATTACGGGTCTTTACATTCTCCCCACCTTAGGGATCTACGTCCCCGTAAGACACAACTCAAAATAGGTAAACAAGTGTGGGTACTAAGCATGCATCTAAGCCTCCCGCTCCCATGTGCTCTCTTGGAGGTTCCCATGCTGCCAACAAACACACATCAGAGGTATCAGCCATCCATGAAGGACCCGCTCCTGTCGATCCTCAATCTCTATTGGAACCTCCGTAAAATTCACCCCATCGTCGACGTCCAGCTCACCATGGTCAATGATGTGAGAAGGGTCATGCACGTATCTCCTCAGCTGGGATATGTGGAAGACATCATGAAACCAGTGCAACTTAGGTGGAAGAGCTAAGTGGTATGACACCTTTCCAACTTTGATGAGTAACTGAAAATGTCTGATGAATCTCAAAGATAACTTGCCGCGTCGGCCAAATCTCCATAAACCTCATCGAGGTGAGACCCGTAGAAAGACATGGTTGCCATCCTCAACCTCCAGAGGTCTCTATATCCTCTCATCATATGACTTATGTATTCTCTTTGTAGTCTTCATCCCCTCCTGGATGATCTGCACCTTCTTTGTGGTATCCCAAACCATCTCTGGTCCCACTAGTGCTGACTCCCTAGGGTCAGTCCAGCAAAAAGGTGATCTGCAAGGTCGTCTGTAAAGTGCCTCAAAAGGTGTCATCCCAATGGTTTATTGATATATGTTGTTTTATACAAACTCCGCTAAAGGTAAGTGATCCTCCCAGCTGCGACTGAAGTCTAGAACACAAACACGGAGCATGTCCTCAAGGGTGTGAATGGTCCACTCAGTCTAGCCATCCATCTAAGGATGGAAGGCAGTGCTCAAACAAATATGCATCCTAAAAGCCTCCGGAAACCCCTTCTATAGGTGGGAAGTAAAATGTACATCACGATCAGAAATTATCGTCGAGGGTACTCCATGTAACCGCACAATCTCTGGCACATAGAGGCATCATAAGCTCTCTACTAAACCCTGATCTCTGATCGGTAGGAAGCGGGATGACTTGGTGATTAGGTCAACAATCACCCAAATCAAGTCGTGTACCATGGATTTATGTGGAATTCCTATCACAAAGTACATGGATATCCCATCCCACTTCCACTTTGGGACCTCTAAAGGCTGAACCAAGCCTGTCGGTACCTAATGCTCTACCATCACTTGCTGACAAGTGAGGCATTGTGAGTCAAACTCTACTACTTCTTTCTTTATTCCCAGCCACCAGTGTTGTCGTCAGAGATCCTGGTACATCTTTTCCACTCCAGGATGTACCGCGAAAGGAAATGGGTGGAACTCCCTCAAAACTTCCTCCTAAAGTGACGTTGGTACCATGGTACATCCCCTAAAGAATATGATGTGCTCTCCACCTTCATAAAATCCATTAGGTGCTTGTCATGTGGATATTTAAGCACGTTGTGCCTCGTAGTTAGTGTCCCCATGTTGTGCATCCCTGAATCACTGAAGAAGTGGGGAGTGGATATAAGAGACTAAAGAAAAGCTGGTCCATCTCTATCCACAAAGGATATTTGCAAAGCAGCCTGCTAATTTGTCGCCTCACCTAGAAGTTGTATACCAGATATCCTACTGAGTTCATCTACAACAAAATTCTCCTTTCTAAGATTATAGACTATCTCAAAGTCATAGTCCTGGAGGAACTCAAACAAGGGTCGATGTCTCAGGTTCAGGTCCTTCTGGGAGAAGATATACCTGAGACACTTGTGATCAAAGTACACGGTTAAACACTCTCCCATCAGATAGAAATAGACCTTACCTCATATCATATCTGGAGTGTCGTGATCATAAGACTCAGCTTCCAGGATCTGAGCTCTCCCTTGTCCAATAGCTCTCTGTAGTCAGGGTGGACCTCCTGGTGGTGTTGGCGGTAATAACTCGAATCGTTGCCCACCACCAGCTACACGACCAGCTCCTCTGCCATGTCTGCCTACTCCCTGCGGACCTCCTCGGTCGAACCTCTGTCTCTTCCTGGGTAGTCCTTTGACCATATTCTAATCATCCATATGGCCGGTCAGAGAGTCACAAGCCATGTGAACATGCCCGCCACATGTGAAACATTGCCCGCTCCTGGCATGCCAGTCTCCTCCTGGGGTGCCCCACACAACTGACTATGAATCGTGCGGTTGTCCACCTGTAGGTCTATTCCTCTCAGACCTTTGTGACATCTATCTGCTTCCAACTACATAAGACTCTGCTGCGTGTTGACTGGTGGTGGATCTCACTGTTGGATACTGCTCAGTAAGGAAACTCTCTACTAGGATGGCTCTCTATAACACCCCCGCCTACGTCAGGATGCTGAGTGAGGTCACCGAAGCCCTGATCTCCCACCTGAGTCCTTTCTCGAAGGTCCGGGTCCTGAAGAATGGGTCCCACACCATATCATTGGAGTAGAATGAGATGTCCGTGAACCTCATTGAGTACTGAGCAATAGTCATGCTACCCTTCTGCAGATGAAGTAGATCCTGAATTCACACTACATGAAGAGTCGCTGGAACAAACTCTGCCCGAAACAGGCTCTCAAAGTCTTCCCAGAGAAGCGTCACCTCATCTTGAACTTAAATCATCAAGATCCAACATCTTCCCGTTGTTTCCTGTAGAAGGATGGTACAAAGAATCACCATGACATTAGTTGGTGTCCCTACCTTTTGAAAAACCCTCACCACGGCCTCCAGCCAATCCTCAGTCACCAGCGGGTCCGTCTCTCCCCTGAGCCTGGGTGGCCTCTAGCACTGGAACTCATGCAATGCGCTCAAGCGGTGTGCATCATCTTCTGCTAGGGCCGGTAGAATTGGTGTCCCAATAGGTAATGGTACCATTGGTGCCTCCGCTGTTGCCTCTACTAGAAGAGGGCCCTGCACCAAGGCCTCATCGCTCGGTGGGCTATCAGTGCATACAACTCTCGGAACTCTAGTCGGTTGTTTGCGTAGAGGCATCCTGAAAAGAAACAGGTGCGCTAAAGTTAAAAATTTACACCTAGTGATCTGACCTTAGAAAAACTTTTGAAAACACACATGCAATCAGTGTTTTCGTGCACCGAGTTGAAAATCAGATGTCAGGGTCCTGGTGTATGGATACGTCGACCACTGCACCAAAACTGGACTCCCTGAACTGAAAACCACACTTAATACACTTAACACTATTGCTTCACAGAAAAGATCAGAGTTCTAAGTTCTGCAGTATAACTGACTCCTCTGATACCAATTTTTCATGAACCGTCCCGCAGGGCCCGTTCCGTGACTACCCCAAGCCCGCCTTCCATAGGCCAGGGGTTGGAAACTAGCACCAAAGGCATAATTCCCTATACTAGGAATGAATTTCCTTCATAACCTGTAAACACTCACAACCAAGTACACAGAAAGATACCAACACAAGTACACTGTATAAAAAAAGAGTGTTGAAAAGTAAAAGGGGCCAAAATACAAGCCCAACAGTAAAGGTACAAGAAACTGAAAGTACAAGTACAACTGAGGAAAAAAGAAAAATAGCTACTCGGTCATCCATAGAGGTTCCTACCTGAAGGGTAGGTAAAGATCGCCTCCTCATCACACCACATTTTTCTGTCACCTCCGTGTACCAATACATCATATGGTCCACCTTTGGGTACTGTCCAGTCCTGGTACTCTCAGACTCAGTCAGTGTTGTCTGTCATCTGCATCCAACACAACAAGGTGCGGGCATAGCTCGTGTAGGGGTGAGTATAACGATACTCATTAGGGACCCCGAGACCCTCAATGTCTCCCAAAATCCACCAAGGATAAACCACGATGTAAGAATTCAACAGATAACCCTACTTATTTATATTCCCATACATATACCTAAGTTATCAAGTAATCCATCTCAATCATGAGGAAAACACAGAAAAATTGACTCATCTCAAAACAGGATTTTATTATAGGGGTAGTATCAAGTAACATTTCGAACCCTTGGCTGTTGGAGAACTCCTCCTCTATCGAGTACAGTGGGTCGGCTGCGTTACACAAAGGCACTTCCCACTAACCTTGGACTGCTGAGGTACTCCTCCTATCGAGTACAGTGGATCTACCACATCACCAAGCGCGCTCCACACCGTGGGTCTGCCGCATCACCAAGCGCTCTCCCCCTCATATCTTGCTGAGGAACTCCTCCTATCGAGTATCGTGGGACTGTGGCAACACCAAGGTGCTCCCCACTGTGGGTCTGTTGCGACACCAAGGTTCTCCCCACTAGGCTAGTCGAGTCACCCCAAGTCGAATAGGTCAATAGTCTTCAAGTCTCATCCAGCTACCTGGTCTCCACACTATGCTCGCTCATCTCTAGAAGGATTCGCTCCATGAGTTACTGGTCGATACTCCAACAGTATCGAAGTCCCACTAAGAAGTATCTCAATGGTCTGCCATGTCATAGGCCACCCAGGGGGGGCCCAGTTGGATTCATTCTCGATCCAACCTGACCATCCACCATCTTAATCCAAAACGCAATGGGGTATCACTCAAAGGGACCGTATTGCTCTAATATTTCCAGCACCGTTGACGGTTCTTCAAATGGTCGATCAGTGCCAAAGTTATGGCCAAAAGAGCATAAATGGGTCGTAGTGGGCCTGGGTCCGGACTGAACCAGTCGGACTGAACTGACCCGACCTGGCATGGGTCGACCCGGTTTAGGTCAACTCGGCCTGAACTACTAGTTTAGGCCTTGTCCGTGATGCATCCCGGTCCGATGGGAGGTCCAGAAGGCCGTGAGGGGCCGTAGAGCCCGCAGGTGCCACGTGGCGGCTCGTCCGTGGGGTTTCGTGAGGGTGCAGGGCACTGCGGGGGGGAACGAGACGGTTTTGTAGGGGCATCATGGGTGGCACGGGCTGGTTCGGCCGGGGCGTCGCGAGGGGTGCAAACCAGTTCGGCCGGGGTGCCGCGAGGGGCGCAGGCCGGTTCGGCCGCGGCACCGCGAGGGGCGTGGGCCGGTTCGGCCGGGGCGCCAGGAGGGGTGCGGGCAGGTTCGGCCAGGGTGTTGTGAGGGTCATGGGATCATTCGTCTGGTGAGCAATGAGGGGCACAGTCCAGTTCGACCGGGGCATTGTGAGGGGCGAAGGAGGCTTGGCTCGGAGCGGCGGCTCGGCACAGCGGTGGTTCGGCGGCGACACAGAGTGGTGAAGGATGTGGGTGCCGTGTGGTGATGTGGCGAGGCTGTGGGCGGTGGAGCATCGTGGGGCGTAGAGGCCGCAGTTGGCAGTGGCCACGGGTGGTGGAGTATCGTTTCCTTTTTCTCCTACCTCCATTTCAAGAAACTCCCCAAATAAGAACAATATAGGGGTCAGGAAATGTTATTTTGGCCCGCACCCTCCATGTTTAGAGTGGTAGAAAGGGTTCACAAAGAATGAAGCAATGAACATAAACCATGATCTTATGTAATTTAATTATTCCCAATCCCACACAAGAGAAGAAGGGATTTCATGAAAAGTGATAAAGAAATAGTATTAAACCCCTACCTCATTCTCTTGATGATGTTGGCACAAGAAGGTAGTACGGTCGTCGATTCACCGTAGATGAGTAAATCCCATGTCGGAAGAAGTCCCGAGGAAGAATCTCGAAGTCGAGGTCGGCGTTCTTCATTGGTGTTCTTTCTTGGAAGAACGCGTTCTTCGTTTCGAGAAGTAGTTCTTTATTGGAAAGCTTTTCTACCAAGGCTCCACCAAAAAGAAAAATGGCCAACTGATGTGTTTCCCCCAACTTCAATCATTGGAACTAATTCAAATTATCCTGATTAAACACCTAGGTTGGAATATTTAATTAAGGTGGATTGTCATAAATAATGTGGAGGAAGTCAAGAGACTCCTCCACATTAATGAGGGATTTGAGAGGTTTTCCTCTCCCCCCATTAATAGGGGTTGGGTGGTCCCCACCCCCAAATTCAAATTGGGAGGTTTTGAGATCTCGGGTGGTCCCCACCATAATAAATATAGAAGAGGAGGTTTAGTTCTAGTGGACCCCACCCCTGAACATCCACGAAGTGGGTGGTTACAAAAAATAAAATAAATCGTGTGTTTATTTTATTTTATTATTTCCACAAAAAAACCCAAAAACTAACTTTCACCCTCGACCATCTGTCATCGAGTTGAAAGTATCCTTAAGCGAATACAGGCACTACAAGTTCAACAGTGCCCTCATATTTCAAATCTGAGCACTGGTTCAAAAGTTAGAAAAACTCGTCTGTATGTTTACTGAACGTACCCAAACAAAACTTCATAAATTGATTCTGGGCACATTGGGCCTCGTAATCATGCGCCGTAAATTTTTACAGATTCATAAAATTCCCATTTAATTAAAAAAATTTCAGGAAAATTCCTGGTCTTTACATCACCAGTGGAACTGTTCACAGAATTGGAAATTTTTAAAATTGTTAGGGATAAGTCACCTTGACTATCTGAACACCTCAAACACTAGATTCTAGAAATGTAATGGACCAGAGAGGTATATTCCATTAAAAATATACATATATATCATTTACTTTTCTTTGTTTTAATATGTAAAAAAATGAAATCAACATTCATGTGTATGTACGACCTACCGTCTCCATGAACAATGCATTTCATTTCCTATCTCAAAATTTTATCGATTATTATATATTTATATATATATATTTAATTTAAATGATATTTATATCTTGTTTTACATTTTTTAGATGATTAAATCATGATCTATGTAATATTAACAACAAATAAAAATTCAAAACATAATCAAGAAACTAGGTAATTAACAAATAAAAATAGTGAAAATAATGAAAGATTACTAACAAAAATAATATAAGATATTATAAGAAGATCATATATGTTATAAAGAATATTATTTTGGTTCTATTATAAGTTATTAACATGTTTTAAATAACTATACATGAGGTTAAATACCACACAACAAAAATTAACGATAAGGTACGGTATTTTCAACTCACTTTTTACATATGTGGGATAAATGTCATATTCAAAACTTACTTCTTTTTTGTGGTCTATATACTGAAACTTTTCATATATTATATCATAAATAATTTTATCTTAATTTTATATAAGTTTTTACTTTTAATGATACCATCCAAGGGGTTTTAACTCGAAAATTACCATGTGGTAAAATTTATCTTTGCAATATCACTTTCTTTTTTGATAGTTAACTTTATCTTGAAATAATCACTTCGTTGTGATAATTTCATCTTCAATTTACATATTCTTAGGAAATGGAAATTATTATTTCATAAAAAAATATACCACTTTTACATATGGTGTTTACTTTGATAGTTATTTGATTAACTAGGGAATTATTGATAAATCTCTTTCCTTTATTCAATATGAATATTTTTAAGCTACATTGCTCATGAATTAAATGGATTATTAAATAGTTGTAGAATGATTTGGAGAGGTATGACATGGGTGGGTCCTAGTTATAGATATCCCTTTGATATATCATTAGTCTCATGAGATGTATAAGTTGGCCAAATTAGATGGGTTTCGACCAGATATGCTAAATCATCTTGTGAAAGTTCTTGACGATAAAGTTACTATGTAACTAAGAAATATGGAGTCCAATAATTAAGCATTTCCCAAATTCAGACTTAGTTTTTTTATCCATGATATTTTTTCATTGGCATATCTATGGAGGCATTTCATTCTCAGTCTATTAATTAAATGTAATATGTTTTTTTTATCTACCATTATATATTGATTATTCCTTTAACATATGTTTATATGGAATGTGTGTTTAGTTATTTACCTTTCCATGATGATTATTCTCTTTGACTCGTTATTGATTCTGTCATACTTACCCTAACTAATAATTTTATCTCGCCCTTATCTTATTTCATTTCCCCAAGTTATGAAGAATATATCTTTTAATAAGATTTCATGGATGTAGTTTATTTCATTTTATTATTTATCAAGTTTTATTTTATATTTCAAATGTAATATGTGTGTCATGTATGTAATCTTGTTTTTCTAAACTACTAAAATAATTATTCCTTCAGGATTTCATTCCTTGTAATCATGCTAATGTAATAAAATAATTCACCATCTCCAAACTTATGGGGTCAGGGCATTATAGTTGGTATCAAAAGAAGTTTAGCAGCAACCTTGGAAACTATATTTAGAAAACATTGATTAGATAACATGACCCTAAGATAGAATTTTAGGATAATGATACAATAACACCCCAAATAAACCTTATTTGTGATTATGATATTATATACACATAAATTATTCAATTTATGTTCAGTATTTTTCTATTTTGGTGATTATACATTATGTTTCAAAATGATATAATCTAACCTAGGGTATATAATCATTTAGAAATTGAATCTAGAAGAAGGAATGTGAATATAACTAATGAACATGATCCAAAGAGTAATAACGATCATATATTTTATGGTTTAAGCCAATATTTTGAAGGGATTCAGTCTCCTAATCATTCTCATCATATGAGTAAATAGTATCATGGGATAATGAGATAGAGAAATAATTCTCTACATATTATGGATTCAGAAAGAAGCATGAGAATAAGAGGAATATTGGGAAAAAGATAGATAAAGGGAAAAAGGTAAAGAAGTATTTTCACACATATAATAATGGTGGAAATAATCACCCCTTTCCATTCTTAAAAGGAATGGGAGTTTTATATTAGTGTGAGAGAGAAAGTAAAATGTTGTTTTGATTACAAGGATAAGAAAAATATTTCTAACATGCAATGCTTCAACTACAAGGAAATGAGACACTACACAAATCAATGTCTCAAGTGTCAAAGTAATATATACCAAAAGATTCTAATGGATCATGGTCAAGATTATAATATTACCACTGATGAATAGGAATTATTAATTTTTCATTGTTTGGATTCATGAATAATGTAATTTGAGTATTTTATCAATGATTTAATCGTTATAAGAATTATGGAATATATGATGATTGTATTGTGCTAGTTTTTCACTAAGTATTTGAGATCATATTTTGAATGGTACCGATAAAAGTGATACAATAGCAAGATAAACGTTTTCTAAAATACATGGTTGATTGAAAGATAAGACTTAATATGTTTCTAATGTTGATACAATGTTTTTTGGATAATGAAATGATTGATTTAGATATGTTCCGACTTCCTTGGAAATTATTAATGATTTTTCAACAAAGTGGTTTATGCTATCATTTATGGAGATTACAACACTTTTTTATTTATGGAATCTATCCAATAATTTTTTTTTTACTTAATGAATAAGTAATAATTCATATTTCCAATAAGTTTTCATGGTAATTCAAGTTATTACCATATTTCAATATAATACATGATGAAGGTGTTCACATGTTCGGTATGTTATGATTAAAGAGATAATTCATGTTTATTGAAGGATAATGATAAGTTAATTTTGAAAATTCAATGACCTTCCTTCTAAAGTGTTGTATCATAATATTTTGGAAAAATTAACCATTTATGAAATGGTTAATGTTGATCTTTGGTCATGTTTTTATAGGTTAATGTATTGTATCACCATATGATGAAACCTATACTAGGAAATGAAGTAAAAATGGGTCAAGGAACAGCCAAAGGATAATATTGTTATTTTGAAATAGAAATGTATCAAATAATTATATTTCAATAAATTCATATACATTGAATAATTCCTCAACTCTAGGAAGAATGTTTTTTAACAAAAAATTTGTCCTATTAACATCATTTTTTATTATATCAATGACAGTTTCAAAACTCTAGTTTATGGAATTTTGGTTATAAAATTTTAGTTAAACATGTTATCTATCACCCTATTTTAGAACTAGATAGTTTTATTTTTCTTCCATGTCAATTTTTTCACTAATGTTCTCTTTTTTAAAAGCCTAGTTTTGTGGTGACCTTTGCATTTCCAATTCCCACTTATTAAGAAGATATGTTGTTAACCCTATTTATGATATGGGTTTTTCAAGAATATTATTTTCAAATATCAATCCCTTGATTACTAAGATAAATTTTAAATTATAAGGATGAAATTTATTTAATTTGGGGAGAATGTAACACCTCAAAATTCAAAAATAAGAACATTATATTTGATAGTGTGTATAACACGCAAAACCAAGAACATAAGGGAATATAATATCATGATAATTTATAGTATATCTTATATTTTAAGTATATTCAATCTATTTTATATATTTAAATGCATGAAAAAATGATTTAATATTGTGTTTTTTTAATGAGTTTCTTTGATGGCTTGTGTAACACATAAGACCGAGTTTTACTGCCTTTTAATAGTGCACCTATTTTAAAACAAAATTTTAAAAAATTTACAAAATTTATTTTTCAAAATAAACTTTATTTTTGAATTTGTAATTTCAAAATAACTTAGAGTTAATTTTTGGTATATTTCTGAGAAGTTTCATTTTTTTTATGAATAGTGAAAAAATGCTGCAATTTAGTTAAAAACTCCATTTTTGTTTAAATAATTATTAATTTTAAATTATATTCTAAAAATATTTTAAATTAAAAATATATTAATTATATATATATATATTAATATAATTTAGTTAATTGGAATCATTTTTTTATTTAATTTCAATATAAATACTTAATGAACATTAAATCATTTTCACTTTAAAAACCTGTTTTCCAGGAATGTGTGCAGGATTAGCTTCAAACTTGATTTTTCCACCTCTGTGAATTGAATTTGGAAAAATAGACATAAAATGATGTAATAAGTATAATCATTATATTCTAATAAGATAAACTTAATTTTTTACTAAAAATATTAGTAAAACTAATTAAAATCAATTATAGTGATTAAGGTAATATTAAGCCTAACAAGGGAATAAACCCTAATATTTAGGGCCAAAATGACCTAGAAAATTGTCTAAATTCCATTTTATTCCAATATTTTAACAATATATCATCTTGGTTCAAATTTTATGAGTTATTGGGATACTATTACATGAAAGTGACCAATATGATAAGTTAAGTAAAGAAAAAAAGACAAAAAAGGAACCTTCCTTACCTTTAACATTTATAAAAATTTAGAATATGAAATAAGCTACATAGTTTCGGTTAAAAAATTATTTTTATAGTTAAATAATTTTTTTATCATGGAAATTTAACTTTAATTTTTAGAGGTGATATAATTACATTTAACTCTTAACAAACGCTAACGCATGAATTATTTAGTTTATAATTAAATAAAATAAATGATGATAAAAACATTAAAAGTAAAGTAAAATTAATGAATTATTTTTTACATTATTTTTTTAGATGAATATATCATGTTAAAATTATATAAAAATAATATATTTTAATCCAAATATTGTTTTTATATTTTTAAAATTAAAATTAAATAAATAATGTCAAAATTGACATTAGTGTTATTTTAGAATAAATGGTATTTTATTAAACGGTTTAAAAATACTATATTATTTATAGTGTTTTTTAAGTGTTAATAAAAACCAAATATGATACATTTATAGACCAATTGATATTTTATATTTAACATATTCACCCATAAATAGTAAAAACATTGTTAGTATAGTTTGGGATAAAGAAGTGTTTTTGCATGTTACATGCACTTGTTTTGAAATTAATATTCAACACACATAGGATTTTTATTTTTTAAATTATATATAATATTTATAATTAAGTGGTCCTATATTTTATGATAAATCTCACTTAAATATATTCTTAATGGACAAATTATTTAATTTTGAAAATAGTTTACCTAAGTGGAAAAACAAAATGAAAAATGTAAGGAAACTTAAAGACTAAGGAAAAAAATTATAAAAATACACTTATTATTTTGTGGTGGAGATTTTTATATAACATAATTTCTCTTTAATAATTTTTTTTTCATTTTTTAATAACATGAGATAAGGGATACCTCTCAATAGTGTTTAGTTTTTGGTATTTATAAGAATGTCACTCCCCCTCCATTATAAAAAGGTATTCACTCTTCCCCTTCCACGCACCTATAAAGCCACTTTGCCTCCTCAAAATTCTATAAAAATAGTCTCCCAACATCCCTCATCCAACTAATAATCCTCACATTGTGTATAAATCCAACCAGGGAATCCCTTTGGTGTAAACCTAAGGAGTTACCCGAAAAGAGGTAACATTCTTCTAACGTGAATTTGTGTTTTATTTATTTCTCCACCAATTCAATTATTATTATTACATGAATATATAATAAAATAAGTTTCATAAATATTTTTAAATTTTTTATGTTAATTTTTTTAAATACACATATACACACTTCTATCAAATCGGTAACAAACTTACTCTTTGTGAACAACGAACTACTACCTCACGAAATCATATCCTTAATTTTTTATTTACCACCTTTCATGGTTGGGAATTATGATGCAAATGATATTTTTATATAATATATATGATATTTATTTTTTATTCTTACTTATTTAATTTTTATATAACACATACCCTCATGATTTCCATTTTTTGTAAATATGATAACATCATTTGTGGAAGTGTGGACTACCACCTCCTCAAAGCAATGTGATTCATTCACACTATATATGGAATGTATAAAAGATGTTTTTAATAAAAATATGTGAAATATATGAAATATATATGATAATATAATTATAATATACATATATATCATGTATTTTCCATTGTTTTAATACAAAAAAAATTAAAGTGGTGTTTATGCATACGTATGACACACCATCTCAATGAATGGTGAATTTCATTTCCTATCTCCAAATATTATGGATTATTATAGATATATATATAATTAATATAAATGATATTTAAATCATGTTTTAAATTTTGGATATTATTAAATCGTGATCTAAGTAATAATAACAACAAATAACAAGCCAAAACATACTCTAGAAACTAGACAATTAATAATCAAAATAGTGAAAATAATGAATGATTACTAAAGAAGGTAATAAGATAATATAAGAAGATCATATATGATATAATAAATATGAGTATAGTCATATTATAAGTTATTAACATTATTTAAATAACTATATAGGAGGTTAAACAACACACACACAAAAGTAAGGATAAGGTAATGGATTTTCATCTCACTTTTTATATTTGTGAGATAAATTTCATATTCACCACTTACTTATTGTGTGTGGTGTATCTACTACCCATTTTGATATATTATAAAATTTATTATTTTATCTTCATGGTATTTAATGTTTTACTTTGAATTATCTCATCTAAGGAGTATTGAATTGAAAATTAGAAAGTGGTAAAAGTTATGTTTGTAATGTTACTTTATTTTGTGATTGTTAACTTTATGCTGAAACAATCACTTATTTATGGTAATTTTATCTTAAATGTTCATATTCTCATAAAATGGATATTATTTTTTGATATACCATATATCATTTTTATATATATTCTTCACTTTGATAGTTATTCTATTTACTGGGAAATTATTGATAAATCCATATCTTTTAATTATTATGGATATTTGATAAGGAACATTGTTCATGAACTAATTTTATTATTTGATATATGAGGAATTAATTGGAAATATATTACTCAGGTGGGGCCCAGTTATAGATTTTCCCTAGATGCATCATTAGTCTCATGAGATAAATCATTTGGCTAAATTAGATGGGTTTCTACCCAATATACTAAACTATCTTGTGAAATGTCTTGATGGAAAGGTAGCATGTACCAAGGTAACATGGAATACAATAATTAATCATTCCCTCATTTATACTCATTTATTATTTATCCATGATATTTTTTATTTGATATATCTATGGATTCATTTCATTATCAATATATTGATAAAATTAATTTTTTTAGTTATCAACCATTCCATATTGATTATGCCTTATCCAAATATGTATATAGAATGTGTTCTCAGTTATTTACCTTTCCATGATGATTATGTTCTTTGATTCATTATTGCTTCTATTTTACTTACCCTTAATGAACATTTGAGATCACCCTTATTTTTTTACTTTCCCCAATTTATGAAAAATAAATATTTAAATAAGATTTCAAGAATGTAGTTTATTTCATTTTATTATGTATCATGTCATATTTTTGATTTCCAAAATGTAATATGGATATCATGTAAATAATCTGGTTTTCCAAAAATACTAAATTGATTGGTACTTTAGGATTTGATTCCTTGTAATCATTCCAATGGAACAAAATAATGGACTAGATCTGATATTCTTAGGTCGAGGAATTACACAACTCATAAAAGTGGTATAATTTGATTTAAAACTATGTTTCAAAACGTAATGAAAAAAAAATATTGAAAAATATGTTTTAAATCCAAAAAATATACATATACCAAAATAAGGTATAAGAATGATTAAAATTTAATTAATTATTTTATATGTAACTAAATATTAATTAGGTTACCTTGAGATCAAGTTAAAATCTTAATTTGACTTTTTAATATTAAGAAAATGATAGTTTTATAAAAATTTGTATTTTTCACTGTTCACTGGAAAATAAACCTTCTCGGAAAAATCACAAAAATTTAACCTAATATAATTTTAATATTAAGATTTAAAAAATTGATATTATTTTTATAAAATTAAATCTATATAATTTCTATAAATTTATCATAATATTCACTCATAAAAAGAAAGAATACAATTTTTGAAGAAAATATATTTTTGAAGAATAAATTTACTTTACTAAAAATCAAGTTCTTATTCACAAATAAATAATTAATACATTAGAAATGAGTAGGAAAATTATATATTTTATAATTTTGTCAGTATTATTCATTCATAAAAGTTTAATGGCTAGGTTATAATGATTGTAATATAATATTTCATTTATCATTTAAGTTATGTGTTGTATAACTTGTACGCTATTGAACATAGTTGTCTTTTAAAATCTCAAGGTGTTAAATTCTCCCATATTTCAATAAATTTCATCCTCGCAATTTGAACTTATGATGGGTAAAAAAGGTTTTTATATTTGAAAATTCTTTTGTGGAAATCCCAAAATGTTAAAATTATTAATAAAAATTCCTCTTAAAAAAAGGTAAAGAGAAATGTGAAGGTCACTAAAAAACTAGATTTCTGAATAGGATACATTTGGTATGAAGTAGAAATATGGACATAGAAGAGAAAAATATCACTCAAGAAATAATATTGAGTGATATAGAACATTGTTATGAGAAATTTAATCACAAAAAAACTATAAATATGTTATGGGTTAAAAATTCCATTCATTTCTCAGTAAGAAAAGTACATGAATAACATTTTTATTTTAAGATCTTTTTTCTAAAGTACAGGTATTCTAATAATATCCTAATAGATCACTCAAGAAAATAATATCACTTGATATATTTCCATTTTATAAGAAACATATCATACTTTGATTTTATTTTGATCTATTTCCACTTCTTCTCTTGTGCTATAAAATATATTATTTTATTCTTGAAGCACTTTTTAATGAATCATAATGTCAATAAGTCATTACTTCAGCCTATAAATATTTACTAGAACCAAAATTATTATCATAATTTTTTTAATATTATATATCTTACTTTATCATCAAATAATAATATTCAAGGTTCAACTTAATCCATTACATAAGTAGTTAACCTTAAGGCTCCTATAAATTCAAAAATGAATATATTTAGGGATAAAGTCACAAAATTTCAATAATCAACTTATCATTAATACCCCATACATAATATATTAATCTCACATTCAACTAGCTTGATCATATATTATCCTAAAATATTATAACAACTCAAATCACCATAAAACCATAATGAATACATGCAAGCTTTCAATAATTAACTCTTACCTTATTTCTTAAATAAAATTTCAGATTATCAAACTTATTGCATAAATCCAAAAAATAAAGTAAACTCCATTACGAATTACTTTATCATTATACCATTTAAAAGGTCACTAATACTATTTCATTTATATCCACAGTGTCGGTAATTTATTTACCTCAATATCAGGATCATATTAATGGTTACCTTTCCCTTTTCTATTTATTCTCCTAAAATATCACCTTACCACTAATTAATTATCTTGGTTATCATACCATTAAATATATGATCTAAAATTTGTAAATAAAATATATTGCAGTATAATCCTTGTGCATTTCATGATTATTATAACCAGAATATCGTTGATAAAATAATATAACATCTTACTTATTGAATCCAAATACCCAAGAAATTTAATCATTCCACATTTATTGAGCTTTATATTGATCCATTTTCTTCTTCTTATCTATATTCCCTTGATTCTTAGGGAATTTATTTTCATAGTGCATCATCTCCTTACAATTGAAAAACTAAACATTGTAGTTTTCTTTCTTTCCATTGCATTCATTTTCTTGGTTCATTTATTTCTATACTTGTATAAAACTCTCATTCCCATTAAACAAGTACTAGGGTGTTTCTTTATTTAATTATCACATGTGGGAAAACCCTTATTTCCCTTCTTCCCTTTATACTTTTTTTATTTTTCTTTTCCTATTATTCTATTCCTTACCATCAAATCCATAATAATTATATAATTATTTATCTATCTTTATATAACATGATAATTTTCCCTCATATTATGATAATATTTGGGAGACTGGTTACTATAGAAATAATGGATTAAGTGCATCAAGGAAAAGATCATTCATAATCTTTGTATTACATGAATTGATACAGTTCCAGCTTCCTCAGATAGGTACCATTTCTAAATAATGGAATACACTACATTAGATCATAACATTATGAAACATAATTTATAATCTCAAAATTAGTGAAAGACTTAAATTAAATTGAAAATTTAGATATAACTGTTTGCTAATTAATAATATTTGTTTCTTAGTAAATATTTGAAAATTATTTCATAGGTTTTCATTATCTAATTTATGTTTTCTTATATCTATTTCATAAGGTTTATACTAAACTAATTCTTATATAAACTAAAAAACCCAATTCCAGAAGCCATGAGTCATTTTCTACTTTATTAAATTGGAATGAGATACAAGGAATCACATCCCAAAGGAATGAATTCTTTAGTAGCCTTATTAAACTAGATACATATTTAAGTAATTCATTACATTATAATATATAATATACAACATAGTGAAAGTAAAATTTTTGTATCATTGAACTAATTAAATAATTCCTTCTTCATATACTATGGAAAAGAAAAAAAGTGAGATAAAATTATTAGTAAGGGTTACATAAATATGAATCTATCATGAATCAATAATGCATAATCATTTTGGAAAGCTAAATAACTAAACACATATTCCATTTAACCAATAACTTGTCTATCATGAGAAGATAAAATATAATCATTATGTAAATGTATATAATTATAAACAAATTATATTTAGTCCATAACTTTTTTACAATCTAAATCCATGGATAATATCATATTGAAAATTTCATGGATGATAATAACTGAATTCTTAATGAAGTAAATGTTTAATTATTGGATGTTATTTTCTTTGGAACATGATACAACTACTATCATGACCTTTCACAAGATGATTTAAAACTATAGGTATAAACCCATTTAAATTGTTCAACTGATTTGTCTCGTTAGACCTATCGATACATCGAGGGGCTATATAATTTCAGGACCCACTCATCACTATAGGTCCAAAGCAATCCTCACATATCGAATTATTGATTTAATTCATGAATCAGTATACCTTATGAAAAATATCTGTATTGAGAAAAGAATATATATTTATCAATAATTCCCTATTCAATCAAATACTTTCAAAATTTGACATTTTATGTCAAAATGGTATACATATTAGGAAATAATCATATCCATGATACAAGAAAATAGATATTTAAGATAAATGAAACATCAAATGATCAAAAGAAAGTGAATTATTATAAATATAGTATCATTAAAAACATCTAAATAGTGGTGAATAATTAAAATAAATGAATTTTTTAAATAATAAATTAAAGTACCAAAAAAATATCATTAAAAACATTTTATAGGAATATATATTTTTCACTTGGAAATTCACTTTTAAAAAGAAACTCTGAAACTACAAAGGAAAACATTTTATTTTAAAATAACCTTGAAATCATCTAAATGAATCTTCAAATAATTAATGATTCATTATGGTGGGAAAATTTTATCATTCTATATAATATAAAAAATTATTCCTTCTGTATTATTTTGGAAAATAAAAAAGTGCCTAATTTGGAAGACAAAAAGATTCATTTCAAACCATTTTGTAAAAAGTAAATCATGTTTAAAAATGAATTTAAAAAACTTGGAATACTAAAAACCTTTTTGAAAACAATTTTTGAAAACATGGCCATGAATGATAAATATTCCCAAGTAGGGACTTAAATATAAACAATCCCAAATAATGCAGATATTAGGAAATAAACCCTTACCACTATGGTAACATTTATATCATCATATCCATGAAAGAATAAAATGAAAAGGAAATTTAAATATCATGAATATAAGGAATCTCTTGACATAACATGTAAAATTTTATTATATTCACCACACAAAATAAACAAGTAGTGAATATCGCATATGTCTCCCAAAAATAAAAGTGAGTCTAAAAATCTCTTACCTTGAACTTTTCTTTAATTAAATGTCTTTTAATGTCCTGTATAATGGGTTAAACCATGTCGTTAATTTATAAAAAGATAATATTAATTTTTATTATATCATATATAATCCTTATATAACATCTTACCACCTTTTCAATAATAATATTTTATTATTACCATTTATTTGGGTGCAAACTACTTTATTTTTTCATGATTATTTTGTCATGTAAGTCCCATTTTATTTGTATGAGATATTGATTCATTATCTACATAATTTCATTAAATATAAAATTATATCATTTAATTATTTAATGAATTTTTAGAATAATTATTTAAACTTGGATATTTAAAATGAGTCGCATTTCTTTTTGGAAACGGAAGGTCGTACGTATGCACAAGTGATTGCATCATTCCCAAATTGTTGAATGGGTAGAAAAATGGATGAAATATTAATTTTAAATAATAAATATCATTTAATTAGTATAATGTATATAAATTATTTCTATAATTAGATCCATCCATGTAAATTAGTGATGATAAAAAATACATTGTTGCGTCGAGACGGAAAGTCATACATACACACATGTTGTGCTTTTTTTCATAGGATGGATAAAAGGTGTAATATGGTAGTATAATAATAATAATAATATCTAAATATATATATTATACTCGATTTATTATTTTACTATGGAAAAAACATGTCATGATAAAGTAGAGGCATAATTAAACATAAAGGAGTTAGTAAAGGTGATTATCTCTTCTTCGATGGACTTTCTTTAGATATATTCTTAAGGGATCTAGGGATAGTCTTTTGGAAGGAAAAGAAACTATATAACTTGGATAAGGATGTTAATAAAATAACTTTTTAGGGTTTTCTTGATCTATAAGGATCAAATTGTAATAAATAAATAAAGTAATGGGTTCCCTTTTATAATTGAGGTGAGGGGAACTTTTGAAATTTCTCAAAATACTAAAATATTATAAGACAATTCTAGATAAAAATGATTATAAAATGATTATAAATGAATATGGGATTAAATTTTAGACCATATATTATCCCTTTTTATAATTTAATATTTTTATGATTTTTAAATAATTTAATAAAATAATAATCCCATAAAATATCATTATTGTCCATTTTGATACTATTCATTACTTTGAATTTAAGAACATCAATACAACAATTCAAATTCAAACAAACTATTTTATTATATAATAAATATTTATTAATAATGTATATAATTTTTGGATAAATTTATATATCCCAAATTATGTTAATTTAAATATTTTTAATATCATTTATTTGATTATTCTTTAAATTCAATAATTTCTGCCTCGGCGTTGTTTAAGAATTTAAGTTAATTATTTATTCACTAAAAATTAAAAAAAAGTATTATGATTAATATAAATATTTTATATTTATAAAAATATTTATAGTATAACATATCCTTTGTTTAATTCCATATTAAAAATATTACACTTATTAAAAATAAGAGTGTCAGATGTTTGACTTTTCATTAAATAAAATACTATAGAGGTCATAATCTCATCAAAGTGGCCCCAAAAGATACAAAATTAGACCCATTGATGTTTATGGTTTATCTATACTCATAAAATATTATTTGGGTAATTTTTTTGGTCACTTTATCATTCTTATCATTTTATTTTTAACCCAAATTACGTGATTTACCCTTATTATGATAATAAAATTACTATAGTTACTATTCATAATGACCAAAGATAAAAGGAATATACTTAGAAAATTAAGAACCATTTATTAAAAATATGTAATCAATTTTCCAAGATTTAAATCACAAAATTTGGATAATTTAATTTACAATTAATTCTTCAAAATGCAATGAAAAATAGTTTCCTTGAAAAAAAAATCAGCATAATAATATACTTGTACCAAAATAAGGTAAAATAATGATTAAAATGTAATAAATAATATTATCTATAACTAAAAATTACTTAATTTAAATTAATATAAAACAAAAATCTTAAAATTAATTTTCAACATAAATAAAAGAATAGTTTTATAAAAATTGGTATTTTTCACTATTCACTAGAAAATAAGTCTTTTCAGAAAAATCCCAAAAATTAACCATAAAATAATTTTAATATTAATATTTAAAAAATGATATTATTTTTATAAAATATAATTTATATGATTTCCATAAATTATTTATAATATTCACTCAAAAAAATCAAGAAAACCATTTTTGTTGGAAATATATTATTGATGAATAAAATGAATTTACAAAAATAAATAAATTATTCACAAATAATTAATTAGAAAATTAAAAATTATGAGTAAAATTATATATTTTATAATTTTTTTAATATTATTCATTACTAACAATTTAATTTCTTGTTTATAATGATCACGTAATTGTATTTCATTGTTCGTTTAAGCTCGGTGTTGCATATCTTGTATGTTATTGAACATAGTGTTCCTTTAAAATCTTAGGGTGTTATAATATTTCTCAATTTTTGGGATTTATTTTTTATAAATAATACAATTTATTTATCCATATTTATTATATTCATGTTATCTCAGTATTGAATTATTAATGTACTAATTGTTCTATAAGATGTGAATATTACATTTTATAAAACTCTAATTGGATGTTGTTCACCTAGAAAGTATGATATTATATTAATGTAGATAAAATTATTGGTGTGGAATATAATTTTATTCTAATATGTATGTTTATTGGTAAGTTGAAAATTTATTCTTTGACTATCCACATTATTCCTCCAGATGGGTTTTCATCATGTTATCCCTTTTATTTACATGGGGAAACCTATTGACATTATTGATTATTATTGATAGACAATATATGTTGATCATTTATTAATATTATATATTCTTAATTATATAATTATATATGTTTTATTTATATGTATTTTCTTTATGAAATAGTATAAATGGTCTTGTTGACTCTTATGGTGAATGCAATGGACTTAATCAGGTGATGGGTGGGGCCCAGAATTATATTTCCCATCGATGAACCAATAGGTATCATAAGAAAAAATAGGTTTGGTTAGTTGGTGTATTCTTTCCCAATTCTACATGATTTCTTCACTATGGTCTTGAAGACAATTAAATTTTCTTGGAAAATGGCTTGATACTAGCCTTTTGATGTCTAGAATTGTGCATTCCATCAGTATATGATTTGTTTTATTGATATCCATGTTTTAATTTTTTTTTTCATGGATATATCGTGCACCTAATTTTAAGTTTAAAATGGATTCATGTTTTATACCTATTATTATTATATTATTTGTTCCATATCTATCCTATAAATTCTTTAGTTATAGTTTATCATTAATGTGAATTTGATATCACCCCTTGTTATATTTCTATCTCTCTGAGTTATAAAGAAAATTAGAACATCTGACATATTTAGAAGGATAGAATGTGTGAAAGAATTTATGGGAGATATGATAAAAACTTCATTAATTAAGTAGTTTCATATATAATGGAAAAATTATCGATTTGATATATAGAACGTGGGATTTTTTAGTTTATCTTCTATTCTAATTCTCTAAATATTTATATCTAAAAAATATTTTATATGTAAGTGATGAAATAATAATTATTGATCTTGTAATTATGTATGTTTATGTACAAGATTTTATAATCAATATCAAAGAAAGTATGTAATATATGTGTCTATGAGAACCATATTTGGGAGTCTGGATCTAGGGTGTAACATTATAAGTCATCTTCTTCATCCTCCTAAAATTACTCTACTTTTTCTACTTCTTCTAATCACCAAATATATGAAGATCTAAAAAGTTTTCATGATATACCTAAAAAAATTTAACTAATTTAATTTTAAAAAGAGCTTAAAAATAAGTATAATCAAGCACTTAAATAAAATAATCAAATGGAAATTGAAGAAAATAAATTGTTGAAAAAATTGATTGGTCGAATGAATGTGCATGTGTTACAATTGAATATCAATGATCACAAAACATTCTTCAAGAAATCCACCCAAGGTAAAAAAATATAAATATAACTTTGAGTTCTCAATAACATGAAAAAAAATCATATTGGTTTTGGTTTTCTAGAATAATGTTAGTTCTCTAAAAAAGATGACATTTTTAAAATATTTTTCTCAAAAAAAAAAGTTTTGTAATAATTTTTGTAAAAATAGGAATATAATTCATGATTTCAATTGAAATACACCTGATATAGTAGACCAAAAATTTTATATCTTTCATTCTATATCATATCTCAAAAATCATATTCAAAACAAATTTTTGTAAAAAAATCCCTCTTAAATAAATAAGCTGACCCAAATTCTAGGTACCCAAATCTTAATTTCTAAATTTTATAAAAAACATATCTAAATAGTGTATCTTGAAAAGAAAATTGGTACATGGATAGTGGATTCTCTTGAAACATGTTTGGTGACCCCTTAAAATTTAATCAATATAAAAATATTTACGGAGGATATGTGATTTTTGCTGATAATTTGAGAAGTATAATCACTAGGATATATTTAATTAGTTTTATAAATATGATTATTATAAAAGATATTTCATTCAATTATGTTTTAAAAAATAATTTTTTATACATTATTTAATTTTCAAAAATGGTTTTAAAATATCTTTTGAAAATTATTCTTTTAAAGGTTTTAAATTTCCAAAGAAATTTTTTTTACCACTTTACATTTTCAAAATATTTATACTATCAATTTTAAATTTCTTACTTATCAAAAATATTATATATTTTAGTGTTAAATATATTGAGTCTTGTTTCTGGAATATAATCGTTGGTCATTGTGACACACACAAACTCATTAAGCTCAAATGATGTCACCTTGTATGAGATTTACCAAAATTTAATTTCAAATATAATGTTGATTCTGAACATTTAAAACTTGGTACACAATAAAAAATTATTTTTAAACCTAAATAAGAAGTAAAAAAATCTAAATCCATTGATCTTATTCTCTATGCTATTTTTCGATCTACTCAAGTCCAAATTATTAGAGGCAAATAATACTCTTTTTTTATTTTTTATGATTATACATGATTCACTTGGGTCTTTTTCTTAGCACACAAAAAATGAGGATTGTAAATTTTTCATAAGATTTACCAAGAAGTTCAAAAATGAAAAAATTAACAATATAATTTTCAACAAAAGTAATCATTGGTGAGAGTTTTATTATAAATATTTTTATGAACATTGTGTTTCACAAGGTTATAATCATACATATACTCCAAGAGTACCTCAATAAAATGGGGTAGTCAAAAGAAGGAATCGAACTCTTAATAAATATCAACATCCTTCTTGAATGATTTAAAACTCCCATGATACATTTAGGATGATGTGATCAATACCACTTTTTTTATCACAAACCATTTTCTCATAATACTTTTTCTCAAAATTACCCCTTATGAACTTTGTAAAAATAAAATCCTGAAAACTGGATTTTTTTTAAAGTGTGTGGATGAAAATTTTATATTATTGAAACTAAATACAAAATAGGGAAATTTGATCCAAATTATGATGGAGGAATATTTTTTTGGTACTAAAACTCAAGTAAATCCTTTTGAAACATTAAAAAAGAACCATATCTGTTTATGAATAAATTCATATAAACTTTGATTAAAATATTCATATACCAACATACCAATTTGAAGATGTGTATAACATTGAACCTTTGAATTTTATTGATTATACTAAATAACCTATCATAGTTTTATCTATTTTTATTCCTTAACCTAAATATTTTAAAAAATACAAAGGCTATTTCTTGGAAAATATTATCGATGATATTCTATCAAAATAATCATACTAAAAGTTCTATCTTAAATATAGTTGACCATATTTTTTTATTTATTTTTGAGGACCTAATAAGATTGATGATTCTATTAATAATTAAATTTGGGGTTTTTATATGAAATTATAATTAAACCAATTCCAAGGGAATAATTTTTGGACAATTTTTGAAAGACATAATGATCATCCAGTTATTATTACAAAAATAGTTATGGAAATAAATTAGATGCGCAAGGTAACATCACACACAACAAAGTTAAAATCATAGAAAAAGGCTATAATAAAGAAGAAGGAATTAATTTTAATGAAACATTATCACCTATTTATTAGATTTAATACATTATAATATTGATGGAATATTATTATTATCTTAATTTAAAACATTTTTAAAATGATGTCAAAAGTGAATTTTTAAATGGTTTTATTTCCTAAATAAAATCAACTAGCCTCCAATTTTTTAAAATCCAAAATTTCAGAATTACATTTATAAATAAACCACGGATCTATATAGTTTAAAAAAATCCCTTTGGTCTTGGTAATAAATGTTAACAAGATTTATTTATGAGAAATATTTTAAGATGGAAAATGAGGATTTTACATTGTCTCTAAAAAATGTTTCAAATGATCTTTTAATCGATCAAATATATATTGATGATTTAATTTTTTGAATCAACTAACTAATCTCTTTGTAATGAATTTTAAAATATTATGAGAAAATAATTGGAAATTTTCGTTATAGGTATGTTAAAATTATTTTTTGGTTTAACAATATATAAAAATAGGGATAAAACTCTTCATATCCAAAGAAATACACTAATAAAATTATAAATAAATTTTCAATTGATCAATCTATGTAAAGAAATAAACCTAGGAGTATTTATTATAAGATAACATTGGATGAAGCCAGTAATGTGGTTGAATAGAATCTTTATAGAAGTATAATTGTGAGTCTTCTTTACTTTACTATGAACCAGCTAGACATTATGTTTTTTATTTTTCTTTCTGCTCTTTTTTAATCCAATTTTAAGAAAATAAATTTAAAAGATCATAAAATTATTTTATATTTTTTAAAAGGCTCTAAAATCATTGTTTATTTTATCCTATAGGTACCTATCTTAATATTTGATGTTTTTTTATTCTATTTTTGTAACATCTTAAGTAGATAGGAAATTTAAAATAAGAACTTATCACCATATAGACATTACTTAATCTCTTAGAGTGATAAAAAGAATAATTTAGTTTTTATCTCTAAATATAAAGTGGAATATAGAGTCATAGGGAGTTTTTGTGCCCAAATTATATGTTTGGAACAAACTCTATTAGATTTGGGGATAACATACCTTCATGTTCAAATTAAATGTGATAATTTTGGTGATATAATAATATTTATAAATCTTTTTTAGAATGCATGCACTAGGAACATTGATATTCAAAATCACTTTTTGAGAGACCACATTAAAAAAATATAGCATTTTATAATATAATAGCATAGATCTTAAATTAGTATTCATCTTCACAAAACCTCTTTCTATATATTGTTTTGATTTTATTAATGTGGATCTATGAATGGAATGCTTGTAATTATTTTTCTTATCTCTTCTTGTTTCCCTTTTCAAATCATAATTTTTCTAGAAAACAATTTATATTCTAATTTTTAAAACATCTTGTTCATTTTTTTATGATCACTTTAAATATATTATTTTTTATATGTTCTCTATCTAATAATGTTTCATTATAATAATTTTTCATAATGAAAAAGGTGGAGAAAGTTCTAACTTATAGGGGTGGAAGGATCTAATTTATAGGGGAGAAAATTATAATGTATAAAGGGAATTGTTTCAAAAATAAGGAAGAACTTTATTTTAGAGAAGAATGTTTTCAAAGGGAGAGAAGTCAATTTTTTCAAGGGGGTGAAAAATTCTTTCCTGGGAAATGGTATTTCTAGATATTTTTTATTTCCCCTATTTTACATCTTCTTCTTTCCAATTTCTTCTTCACCTCCTTATTATCTTTTATTTTTATTTTTAATCTTAAATGAGTATTTTTTATCATCAAAAAGTGGGGTATTACTGAACCTATAATGTGTTTTTATGATCAAAATCACAAAAATAGTTTCTAACTTTTTTTTGCGTATTTTCTTTTAAAGTGTATAAATAAACCTTGGGAAATATGGGGTAAAAAATATGTGTGTTCCATAGAAAAATAAAATTTTAATTTACAAAATAAATGAAAAAATAAAATAATAAATTCATATGGTTGATATGTTTTTAGTGAATATTGTTTTTGTGAAAAGGTTATGAACAAAAATTTGTGCACTTATCATAAATTATTAAAATGATTTAACCTATGGAGACCCATAAAAGAATATCTCAATATATATAAGATTTATCATGTGGGATAAAAACTAATAATCAATTTTCCACCTTATATGATGAGGATTACCCAATAGAGATAGATGTGGAACATTCAAATCAACCTCTAAAGTAATGGAATTTGTAAACATAGAGTAATAATGTAAGATATGAGAAATAAAAATTCACTAAAAATTATTTGAAAGTGATGGATCAATCTAGGGAATTAATTATGTATTGAAGGTGAAAATACCATATAATAGGAAACCAAACTCTTGTCATTTTAACAAAGTACCACAAGGAAGGTTTTGTTCATTTAGAAAATGATGAATGGATTAAGTTCATTTACTTTGAGAAATAAAAAATTAGAGGAAACTATTTGTGTTGCATATATGTTTTGGTGCTTGAAGTCATTTGTCTTAATCTGCTATGTGTTAGTAAATTGTGTGACTCAAGGCATTTGGTAAACATCAACAAGAATGATTACATCATCAAAATAAAATATAGATAAGTTATTTTTAAAGTAAAGTTCATGAAGGGGAATCTATATCTCATTTTTGGAGAAGAATAAATTTTCTTTATATCCAAGGAAGAAGAGAGAAAACAAAATCACAAGAGTCTTGGATTCTCGTATGAAAATTCATTGGTAGAATCAGATATGAATGATGGTACACATGTGATCCCTAAACATTATCATCATATAACTAATAAGTGTGATACTATTCAAAAAAATTAACATCATTTGGAAGACCTAATTGTTAAAGGATAATAAGTTGATAAGATTCCTTAAGTCGGTGTATGTGGATTTGAATGGACTAATATAACCTAAGACCTTGGATGGTATAAATTATTATGTGTTTTTTATTTTTTCTTATATTAGGATTGTAACGACCCAAATTTTTTCAATGGAAATTCCCTTATTATAATTATGTCATAAAATCACATGAAAACACAACATAATGAACTACTAAGTGCTAAGTGACCTTTAAACATAAGTTTTTCACTTCTGTATTGGAAATTTTGAGAATCTGACATACAGGGTTGTGTTCAAGATGATTTTTAGAGTCTAATAAAACAAAAATAATTGTTGGTGAATGGTAACCTACCCTTATGAATAGTAAAATTCCCTTATGAATAGTGATATAATCTAATGAATAGTAACCTTACCTATTATAGTATAAAAAAAATATTCAAGTGAAAGTTGGATGTACCTATATTTTAGAATAAGTAAATGAATGTTTTAAAACTATTTTTTAGTAATAAACCATGATTTTAATTAAATATTAAATTAATCATATTTTAAAAATTATTTTTGAAAAATGGACTTCATTTTTTGATTCTACATGTCGAAAAATGGTTGGGATAAATTTTTGGGATTTTTCTGAGATACTTGAATTTTTTATGAATAGTGAAATACCATAATTTACAAAATAAGCTAAATAAGCTAATTATAGAGTCATGTGTGATGTTATTCTAATGTAATCCCACTTGGTTTGAGATCACATGATAAAATTACTATTCTTTTTCATTGAATACTCACTATTCCTTGTATTAGGGGAAATTAATAAACTAATTAATTTTATATTAAGGAAACTCCTCTCCCCTCCACTATAAATACCACCCTTCACACCCTCATTTCCTCACACCTCTCAAGCTTGAATCCTTATCTAAACTCTGACAAAAACATCTTCCCTATCTTCTCCCCCATGTCCAAGATCTTCTGGTCTCATCAAAAGACTAATCTTAGTCCCCTTAAGGGGGATCCCAAGAGGAGGATTCAAGAGGTAATTTCTCTCCCTCTTCTCCTTTAATTCCCTTTCAATTTCAAGTTCTTTTATTATTCTCTCCCCACCTATATTTTTCCAAATGGTATGGTACATTTAGTATCATTAATATACTATAATTTTATGATGATAATGGTATATTATATCATCTAACCCATTTCCCTCTTTCTTTTAATTTATTAAAAAGAACATTGTTCTTGAGGTGTTAATTTATCACCTTCAAGAACGACATGTTTACTTATTCTATTTCTACCTTCAGATCTGGTAATGAAACCATTTTTATGGTTGAAAAAGAATATTTTGTATTTATTATGTCCTATTTAAAGTTCTGTAACTGACTTATGTACATATTACTAAGTGATAAATTAAAACAAGTTCATTGTGATCGAAAAACCACCCAAATTAACCCAAACAATAATCATATAATTTTTATCTACTAGTTCATCCACATGGTATATAATATAACTCATTATAAGATAATTTTAAACTTTATAATTTCATTAATAACATGTAATATCATTTCTGGTTGTTTACCCATGTTCTACCCAAGCTTTTATTTAAAAATATGAGTTAACCACTCAAGAAGACCATAAAAATGAACATTCCCGAACAAAGTTTTTAAACCCTATAATTCATCAAAGGGACCATAAAATGAAATAATGAAACCAAAATAAACCATATTCATGTATAAAAGGTTATTTAATTTCTATTTAATGAATATAATTTCATTATATAGGATATTAAATAGAATGAAGCGTTCGGATAAAAGGTAAGGGGAAATCTCGAACCTAATTTTCTTTCTTCGGGTTCTCCCTCTTTCACTCCAATTTGGTATTGTCACTTCTTAAAAAACATTTTTTCATCATTATATTAACTTTTCTGGGATATAAATATTTTATAATGAAGTTTATGTCAAACAAAATGTTTTCCTAGAGAACTCTTCTTTTAAGAACTCAAATTTTACCTCTCATTCATGGTTGATGGTTTTTGTATCAAGTTTCTTGTTCCCTATTTATTTTGGGAACCCAAAGTTTATGAATGTATTCTTATGATATGAAACCCATTCCGTAACATGGGTTATTTATGTTCATTATTGATATATTTTTTATGTGGCATGCATGATAATGATAATATTATGACGTGACGGGTGCGCTTGGAATTATATAGCACAATATGAATGTTTGAATGTGACAGGTGCGCCAGGAATTATACAGCACTCCAATGCATTGGGTAAAGTGATGAATCTCATGAGTAAATAAGAAATTATGTGGAAAATATGCTAGATTTTTTCATAGTTATTTGTGGTAGTTAACCAATAATACATGATGTTTCATTTTTATGCATTTCCACATTTCAAGTCTTTTATTTATGCTTCCTCTAATGTTCATGATCTTTTTCCCATGTTATGATTATGCCCACCCCATTATATATTTTCCTTATCTCTCCTATTACTGGGCTTTTATCTCACCCTTTTATTTATATCCTTAGGTGGCTACATGTACTAAGGAGAGGTCAAGTTCCAATAAAAAGGTAGAGAAGAAGAAATTAAATAAATGTTTATGCTTGATGATGTAATTTCTATGTATGGTCCTAGTTTTCCCAAGACACTAAACCTTTGTATCCTCTATTTTTATTAATATTATGTTTTTATCTTAGAATAATGAAATATTAATATAATAAAAGGTTGTATCTCTATAGTTGGTATCAGAGGAAATGTTTAGTTAATTTGGGAATTAGGATTAGTGAACCCTAGATAAAACCTCTAGCATGAGACTAGGTAAAAATATGCACACAAGAATATTTACATAGGGATCCCATATGTTATGTTTTTATTATAAATTTTTTAAATAAATAATTTATTCATGACTTGTTTACTTATGTTTTGTTCTAACCTTTTCTATTTTAGAAAATTGTGGGAACCAGGAGAAACCAAGCCAACAAATCATGTGAGGGCCAATGCAATGATTGCCCGAACGACATCCCCAATGATTTGGGAGGTGGTGTTCATACATTCATGGAGATTATTACCCAATTATATCAGGTTATGAAAAATAACTATAATAATGGGTAATGTCCTCCTTAACCAAATAGAGAGCAACTGGCTATCGAATGTTTTATGCGGCAATGACCACCAACGTTTAGTGGATCTTCCGATCCACTAGTTGTGGAATAGTGGGTCAACTCCATGGAGAATATATTTTCTGTTCTTCACTATTTTGAGACGGAGAAGGTGACCCTAGCCGTTTATCGTCTAGATGTAGAAGCCGATCAATGGTGGGATTTGATTAAGAACACCAAGCCAAGGGAAAAAATTGATGAAATGGAATGGTAAGACTTTAAGATAATGTTTCTTAATAAGTATTTCCCACGAAATCTTCGTACAAAGATGGAGAGAGAATTCATAGAGCTCAAGAAAAAATAATTATAATTTTTCACAACCTACAAAGTTAATTTCACAGGGCTTGTAAGTTACACTTCGGGTTTTGTTATCAATAATGATAGAAAATTTGATATATTCTTTAGTGGATTGAAACCACACCTTCAAAAGGCTCTTGAAATTTGAGACTTTGGTTGTTATGAAGAAGTTGTTTGGTGTGATCTCAAAGTGGAGATGGAGTTTGGATAATGGTCCCATAGCTATTGTGATAAGAAAATAAAGATAGAGTTCCATACTGGTGGATCTAATGATAAAGGTGGGAAGAAAACTCAACGAACCACATGCCAAAAATGGGGAATGTTGAACCATGGGAACTACCTCAAAGGGATGGGGAAATTCTTCAAGTGTGGGAAAGAAGGACATCATTCTCAAGAGTGTCTAAAAGAAATTAAAAGAAAGGAGAATGTAGCCTATGAAAGGAGAGAACCACCTATGGTTCAATGCTACAATTGCAGGGAGCTGGGGCACTATGCAAGCCAGTGCACTAAACCTCAAGTTCTCGAGAGTAATCATGGTCACCAGTCACCAAAGACAAAGGTACAAGGGAAGGCTTATGCCATAACTACTATGGAAGTGGATCAAGATAATGAAGTCGTACAAGGTACACTTTATATTCACTCAAGAATGGAAAAATGTCTTATTTGATTCTGGTTCTACACATTCCTTTATATATTGAAAGTTTGATAGAACTATAGAATTGAAGCCCCTAAACCTTGAATAAGAGATATCTATAAAAACAGCAACTCATGCAATCATTTCAACCCAAGTGTTTTACTCTTCTCATGTTGGCGTATCTGGGAAGATTCTTCTGGAGAATCTCATAGTTCTTACCTTAGTGGAATTTGACGCTATAATGGGAATGGATTGGCTCTTATTGTATAGATCACATATTAACTATCAGGAAAAGAAAATATCTTTTCATATTCAGAACTATCCCATGCTCTTCTACGAATGCAAGTAAGATCATAAATCTCCTTTTAAAATTCCTTCATCTGTGTGGATGTTGATTCCTATGAAGAAGCATACCTCTCCCAAATGGTTGGGTTGAATGATAGTTCCAACCATGTGGAAATACCCATCGTAAGGGAATACAAAGATATATTTCTTGAAGAGCTACCCAAAATTCCCCCATATCATGAGGTAGAGTTCTCAATTGAACTCTTACCTGAAGCTACTCCTATCTCAAATTGTCTCTATAGGATGGATCCTATCAAACTAGAAGAGTTAAAGAAGAAGTTGTAAGAGCATTTGGAAAAAGGGTTCATATACCCTAGTGCATCACCTTGGGGTCCACCAGTGATCTTTGTAAAAAAGAAGTATGGAACAATGAGGTTGTATATCAATTATCGGGAACTCAACAAGATCACTATAAATAACAAGTATCCTCTCAATAGGATTGATGACTTGTTCTACCAGTTAAGAGGAGCTCAAGACTTCTCAAAGGTGGATCTTCATTCTGGATATCATCAGGTAAAGGTGAATAAGGAAGATATTCAAAAGACTGCCTTCCATACAAGGTATGGGCAATATGAGTTTTGGGTGATTCCCTTCGAACTTACTAATGCCCCTATAATCTTCATGGATTTGATTAATAGAGTCTTTATAAATTACCTTGAAAATTTTTTGGTAGTGTTTATTGATTATATTCTCATCTCTCCAAGATCAAGGATGTACATGAAGAATATCTATGACTTGTGTTGGCGACATTGAGAATGGACAAGTTGTATGCCAAGTTCAGCAAGTGTAACTTTTGGATGAAACAAGCCACGTTCTTGGGACATGTGATCACAAGTGAGGGAATTTATGTGGATCCTTCAAAGAAAAAATTTGTTGAGGAATGGCCCAGGCCCTCTAGTGTCACAGAAATCCATAGTTTTCTTGGATTAGTAGGGTACTATCGACGTTTTTTGAGAAAATTCTCACGATTGTCAAGCATGCTAACTAAGTTAACAAGGAAAGGGGTAAAGTATGTCTGGATGGAAGAATATGATGGAAGCTTCAAGGAGATAAATAGAAGGCTGATCACTACACCTGTACTCACACTACCTAAAAGTAGAGAAAGTTTTGTGATATACAGTGATACTTCAAAGAAAGGCTTGGGTTGCGATAATGTGATATCCTATGCCTCACGACAGTTGAAGATCTATGAGCAGAACTACCTGACGCATGATCTAGAGCTGGAAACCCTGATTTTTGCCTTGAAAATCTGGCGACACTACCTTTATGGTGAGAAGTGTGACATATTCACCGACCACAATAGCCTAAATTATATATTCACATAGAAGGAGCTCAACATGGTTCAAAGTAGATGGTTAGAGAAAATCAAGGATTATGATTTCTCTATTCACTACCATCCTGGAAAGGCGAATAAGGTAGATGATGCTCTAAGCAGAAAAAACCCACTACTATATCCATGTTATGGATTTAGAAAGATACTATCTTCTTAGATATACAAAGGATGTATTTTAAAATCATAAGGGCAGGGGATACATCCTACCTTGCCCAAATGATTGCGCAACCATCCATCCAAGAGAAGATTAAGGAAGCACAAAGGTATGATGTGGATATACAAAAGAGGGTGAATGTAGTAAAGTAATTGAAGCTTCAAGAGTTCTATATCGATGATGATCATGTGATTTGATTTGGAATGTGGCTTTCTGTGCCTTCATCACCCGGGATAAAGAAAGAGCTATTGGACAATGCTCATCGCTCAACTTTCTCTATCCATACTAGGAGTACCAAGATGTGTTGTGATATCCAAGAACACTTCTGGTTGGATAACATGAAGAATGAGATTGCAAAATATATATCAAGGTTATTGGTATGTCAGCAAGTTAAAGAAGAGTGACAGAAGTTCAAAGGGATGATGCATCCATTGCCTATACCCATGTGAAAATGGGAAAATGTTACTATGGACTTTGTCACGGGTCTCTCAAAGATGTCAAAGGGAAATAATGCGATATGGGTTGTGGTTGACCGAATCACCAGGACTTCCCATTTTATCACTATTCGGGAATATCTCTCGCTTGAAAAACTTGAAAATATATATGTGAAGGAAGTGGCGATACTGAACGGTGTTCCACTCTCAATTGTCTCTGACCATGATCCAAGGTTCACATATAAATTCTGGAGGAGCCTTCAACATGATTTGAGAACTAAATTAAATTTTAGCATAGCCTATCACCCCCCAAACTGAAGGCCAGTCTGAAAGGACTATTCATACGCTTGAAGATATGCTAAGAGCCTGCTCTCTAGAATTCAAAGGTGGATGGGATTAGAATCTCTCATTTGTTGAGTTCTCATACAACAATAGCTTCCACTCGAGTATTTAGATGGCTCCATATGAAGCTCTATATGGAAAGTGATGTAGAACTCCAACCTGTTGGGATGAAGTTGGAGAAAGGAAACTACTTGCACTTGATCTTGTTCAAGAGATGACAGAGAAGGTTCAAGTCATCCAGAAACACATCAAAGATGTTCAGAGTCGGAAAAAGAGCTATTCTGACAACCGTTGAAGGGACTTGGAGTTAGACGTTGGAGAAAAAGTCTTCCTTCAAATATCTCCATGGAAGAGAGTCATGTGATTTGGGAAGAAAGGGAAGCTAAGACCAAGGTACATTGGCCTCTTTGAGATCCTTGACCTCATAGGAGCTATGGCCTATCGACTTGAATTTCCACCGAATATTTCTACAGTTCATGATGTGTTTCACATATCACTCCTAAGGAAGTACATACTGGACCCCTCACATGTACTAAACTCAAAGGTGGTCCAGTAGGAAGATGATCTCTCTTATGAGGAACAGCCAGTAGAGATTATAGATTAGAGAGAGATGGTTCTACGCAATAATATAACTCATCTTGTTAAATTTTTGTGGAGAAACCATAAGTTTGAGGAAGAAACTTGGGAACTGGAAGAGATAATGAAAGATAATTACCCTCACCTGTTTATGTAATGTGAAATTTTTGGGGGGAATTTCTTAAGGGGGAAGAATGTAACGACCCAAAGTTTTTCAATGGAAATTACCTTCTTAAAATTATGTCATAAAATCACATGAAAACACAACATAATTAACTAATAATAGCTAAGTGATCTTTAAACATAAGTTTGTCACTTCTATATTGGGAATTTTGAGAATCTGACATACACGGTTGTGTTCAAAATGATTTTTGGAGTCTAATAAAACAAATTTAATTTTTAGTGAATAATAACCTACCCTTATGAATAGTAACATACCCTTATGAATAGTGATATACTCTAATGAATAGTAATCTTACCTATGATAATATAAAAATAATATTCAAGTGAAAGTATGATTTACCTATATTTTAGAATAAATAAATGAATGTTTTAAAACTGTTTTTTAGTGACAAACCATGATTTTAATTAAATATTAAATTAATCATATTTGAAAAATTATTTTTGAAAAATGGAATACATTTTTTGATACTACACGTCGGAGAATGGTTGGGGTAAATTTTTGGGATTTTTCTGAGATACCTAAATTTTTTATGAATAGTGAAATACCATAATTTACAAAATAAGCTGAATAAGCTAATTATATAGTCATGTGTGATGTTATGCTGATGTAATCCCACTTGGTTTTGGATTACATGATAAAATTAATATTCTTAGTCATTGAAGACTCACTATTCCATATCTTAGGGGAAATTAATAAACTAATGAATTTTATATTAAGGAAACCCCTCTCCCCTCCACTACAAATACCACCCTTCACACCCTCATTTCCTCACACCTCGCAAGCATGAATCCTTGTATAAACTATACCCAAACATCTTACCTATCCCATCCCCCACTTCCATGATCTATTGGTCTCGTCAAAAGACCATGCTTAGTCGCTTTAAGGAGGATCTCAAGAGGAGGATTCAAGAGGTCATTTCTCTCCCTCTTCTCCTTTAATTCCCTTTCAATTTCAAGTTCTTTTATTATTCTCTCCCCACCTATCTTTGTCCAAATGGTATGGTAACTACATTATCATGAATATAATGTAATTTTATAATACTAATGGTATATTATATCATCCAAACCATTTACCTCTTTCTTTTATTTTATTAAAAAGAATGTTGTTCGTGAGGTGTTAATTTATCAGCTTCAAGAATGACATGTTTACTTCTTCCATTTCTACCTTTAGATATGGTCATGAAACCATTTTTATGGTTGAACCATAATATTTTAAATTTATTATTTCCTATTTAAAGTTCTGGAATTGACTTATGTACATATTACTAATTGATAAATTAAAACAAGTTCCTTGTGATCGAAAAACCGCCCAAATTAACCCAAACAATCGTCATTTAATTTTTATCTAATGATTCATCCACATGGTATATAATATAACTCATTATAAGATAATTTTAAATTCTGGAATTTAATTAATAACATTTAATATCAGTTCTATATGTTTACCCATGTTCTACCCAAACTTTCATTTAAGAATACGAGTTAACCACTCAAGAAGACCATAAAAATGAACATTCCCAAACAAAGTTTTTAAACCCTATAACTCATCAAAAGGACTATAAAATGACATAATGAAACCAAAATAAACCCTATTAATGTATAAAAGGTTCTTTAATTTCTAATTAATGAATATAATGTCATTATACATGACATTAAAGAGAAGGAAGCGTTCTGATACAAGGTAAGGGGAAAATCTCGAACCCAATTTTCTTTCTTCAGGTTCTCCCTATTTCACTCCAATTTGGTATGGTCACTTATTAAAAATAATTGTTTCATAATTATCTTACCTTTTCTAGGATATAAATGTTTTATACTGAAGTTTATTTCAAAAAAAATGTTTTCCTAAAGAACTATTCTTTAAGAACTCAACTTTTACCTCTCATTCATGGTTGATGGTTCTTGTATAAAGTATGTCGTTCCCTCTTTCTTTTGGGAACCCAAAGATTATGAATGTATTCTTATGAGATGAAACCCATTCCATTAAATGGGTTAGTTATGTTCATTATTGATATATGTTCTATGTGTCATGCATTATAATTATAATATTATGAGGTGACGGGTGCTCCCGGAATTATATAGCGCAATATGAATGTTTGAATGTGACGGGTGCACCCAGAATTATACAGAACTCCAATTCATTGGGTAAAGTGATGAATATCATGAGTAAATGTGAAATGATATGGACAAGATGCTATTTTTTTCACAATTATGTGTGGTACTTAACCACTAATACATGATGTTTCATTTTTATGCATTGCCGCATTTAAAGTCTTTTATTTATGCTTCCTCTCATGTTCATGATATTTTTCTCATGTTATGATTATTCTCACCCCATGATATATTGTTCTTATCTCTCCTCTTACTGGGCATTTATCTCACCCTTTTTATGTATATCCTCGGGTGGCTACATGTAGTAAGGAGAGGTCAAGTACCAATAAGAAGTTATAGAAGAAGAAATTAAATAAATGTTTATGCTTGATGATGTAATTGCTATATATGGTCCTAGTTTTCCCAAGACACTAAACCTTTGGATCCTCTATTTGTAATACTATTCTATTGTTTATCTTAGAATAATGTAATAGTAATGTAAGAAAAGGTTGGGTCTGTATAAGGATGAAATGGATGGTGGTTATCTGTAATGTCATGGACCCTCCTGGTCCATTAATTTTCCAATTACTGGGGTTTGGGATGCCCTGCACCCCATCAGTAAGTCTGAATCTGAAGGGAGGAATGTCGGTGGCAAGATGTCACCCATCGGTGACATCGATCGGTATGTCACTTATTGGTTCCATAGGGGCTTGTCGGGTTTTCTTTCCCCGATTTTACTGTAATGCCACTTTTGAGTATTTTATCCTTTTTAAAGTGGTCTAAATTTGTTTGTATCCCCATAAAAAAAATAATTTAAATCCATTAAGTGTGGGAAACCCTCATCAGACCTGTTTTCCTCTCTTTAAATGAAATCCTTTAACCCATAGCTGTTATGGACACCTCTCTGATGAGAATTTTTAAATAACAATTAATTCCATCATGTGTAATCGACCAACCATGTGGTGAAACCACGATCTGCCTTTAAATTTGTTCAGAATTAATATCCTATAACTCCAGGATCTCACCTTTTATAACATTGGTATTCCTCCTTCTTCTTGGCTGTTCTCTTTCCTTTCCTTGGTTCATTTATATCCCCCCTTCTCGATACTAGTGGTGAACCTGTGATAGTACCTTTTCTACTCACTCTTGGATTCCTCAGAGTTCTTCCCCTGCAATTTTTGCATCCCCAGTTCTTGGCCCGTGGAGGAAAACTTCGATCGTTTATTATCCAAGTAGGGTTTTCCCTTCTTCTCTATTTACTGTGTATCATGCGTGGTGGGTAGGATGATGTTCTTTACAGGATGGAAGAAACCAAACCATAAAAAGATAACATATGGTTTTTAAAGAATGATGGGGTGTGTTTGATGATGTTGTTGTACTCTTTTATCTTTTCTTATATGTTGTGAATTTTATAGGCTTATGTCCACTGAAAATAGTTGTTTTTGGTGGTCCTTTCTTGCACACTAATGAACCTCTTTTTTTCTAGATATTTCTATGATTGAATTTCTATAACATGTAAATTGTTTAATCACGTAAACTCGGTTGATTAAATGGATGTACAGTGAACAATAATCCTTGTGTGAATACCCTGATTAACCAAACAGAGAGAAGGAACTTGTTGAATGGTGTGTTTGAATCTAATAACTCCCTTACTCTATCTTAGTAACATGTGAGATTGTTCTTCTTGTGGGGTGACATGGATAGGGATGGGATCCCCTATTGTGCAGTTGTTGGTTTGTGGATCTAAGGCCCTATGGGGCCAAATTTTGGGGCTTGGTTTGGTTTTAGTACATCGAGGGATCTCACGGATCCCTTTTGTTGTTGTGATTTTACAAGAGAACATGGTGTGAATGCTTAAATTTTCTTCTTGGTTGTTTTCCTTCCTTATCTTGTGTCTATTCCTATTATTCACCTGAGGGTGCAGAATTATTTAAATAAAACCACATGAATGTGATAACAATAATGGGATCAAAGGGGATTTGTTTTCCAGGGATGAGTTGTAACTTGGTTGTGGCTGTTCTGCTTTTTATGAATAAATAGTAACAAGGGTGTTTTTGTATGGGATGGTTTTTGAACCCTTAGGTTGGGATGAGTGCCTCTTTACCTATATGTATAATTTAGTTCTTATTTTTATTATTCGCACCCCACCCAAGTTGAGCACTTTGTGCCGAACACCCCCATTTCATGGGGGGTATTTTCCCCAACACTCCTATGAGTGGATGGTTATTAGCTCCTTTTCTGCTCCCTCTCCCTAGTATACCAATACTCTTTGGGTAGGTTGGATGGCTTGAGGTCCATTTTAGCCTAATATTATTTAGGTAGGGTACGTTTTGGTGGTTGGCCCAGGTGTGTACGGGCAGGTTGTTTCCTAAGTGTCTTCGGGATGAGGCCCAGGTGTCTTCGGGCATGGTAGTATTTTTTCTGGCCCAGGTGTCTTCGAGTGTGGTGGTATTTGTCCTAGACCAGGTGTCTTCGGGCATGGTTATGTGCGGTTGTCGTGGAACAGGTGTTTGTGGGTGGGATTTGTGGTTGTGGTGTCCCAAGTGTGTGCGGGTGGGTATGTTCATGGGACTATGGTGAGAATGGAAGGGGAGTTCTGACACGTAGGATGTCTTAAACAACTAGTTGGAAAGTGGTGTAGGGTACCCAAACATTGATATGTTATTACTATTTCTTTACTTGACTTGCGTTATTAGGGGAGTGTGCCTTTGTGAGGTTTGGGTGGATAGTTTCCTTGCTAGGTTCTTTGGTTATATCCTTTTCTCATGGGGCATTAGAATGCCTCCCCACTTGTGCATGAGAGATTTTGGTTTTCCCTAATAAGTATGCATGTATACTCACCCTACATATATAAAACTACTTTTAGGTTTCCATGAGGACTTCTAGGACCGTGTCGGACTCTACTTGTTTGGACGTTGGGATCATTGACGTTGTTGTTATTATTTTCTTTTGGTGCTTTCCTTTGGAGTTTTCTAGTATTTTTTTAGCACTTATCATTAGGACATTCATATGGGAATGGATTTTATGGAATTAATTTTAATTCTAGTTTTGGTGTTTTTTGGGATTTACTATCTTATCTTCCGATCCTACAAAATAAAAAGGGTAATGCCATCCATTTTTCGTGTGATTTTGTGACCTTGGTGCTAGTCGCCACTCTAGGACCTATTGAAGGAGGGTCTCTATGGTCATTATCTCTCCTTTAACTTGAAGAAGAAAGGGTCTGACAATATTTTGTCCCTTCTCTCATCTTGGTAAAGGCGGGTCGTGAAAGAATGGTATCAGAGGAGAGGTTGAGATATAGGATGGATTTTGGAGTTAGGCACAGTGAGGATTTCATAGAATGGTAGGGAAATAGTGTTAGGAGATTTTGGAATGTGAAATAGGCCCGGGAAGACTGACTAGGACATGGGATTTTAGGGCCCCTTGTGATCTAATGCAAGGACTCTAGACCTACCGAACATCCAAGTGAGGCTACACTGATTGCAAGGAATAAATCCTAGGAAAGGTACATGCATAATAATAACTTGTGTTCTTATGTTGCATTGGTATCTTGGGGATATAAAATAAATAAAAAGTCTAATAAAAATTTAAAGGAAATATTTTACACTACTCAGGCTTAGGCATTCCTTGTTTACCTTTCAGCAATGGTGCCTAGATGGTGACCATAGGTAGTGTGGGTAATCGAGGTCCATGAGGCTGATTTGGCTGATCAGCAAAGGGCTGATCGAGAGGAGGAGAATGACCAGTGGCATGGGACACTTCGTTCCTTTCAATTGAAGACTCTCAGGAAGTACGAGGGAAGCATCTCGGGCATGGATATAAAGAGATAGATTGAGGATTTGGTGATATTTTTCATCTTTATTTGGGCTCTGAAGGAGCATTGGGTTCCTCTAGTTGTAAGCTAGTTGTGGGGAGTGGCACATCAGTGATGGACTCTCTATCTCGAGGAGAAGAGGGAGGATGAGGTTTTGTAGATAGACTTCGAGAGGGAGTTTCATGAGGAATTCCCCTCTTCCACAATGAAGGTGGAGAAGATGTAGGATCTACTCTCCCTACTACAGGGAAGCATGTCATTTAGGGAGTTGGGATCATGTTCAAGGATCTTATTCAATTTTCTCTGGACCTCTTTTCGGATGAGGAGTCTTCGGTGGGATGTTTAGAGGAGGAACACTGACCTTCTCTTTAGTATGTTGTTACTCCCTTCACTCTCCGACATACTTGGACGTCCATAAGAAGTTCTAAGTGGTGGATAGGATTCACACACTAGGATCTGTGCTGTGAGAAGGGAGCTAGTTGGGTTCATCAAAGGGGAAGGTCGTTAGCAGCAAGCCTCTAGCATCAGGGCCTTCTTGTTTTCGGCCAGTGGGGAGTAGGCACCAGTAGTTCTAGTTCTGATCACCCGGTCCTCTCCCCTTCCTTGTTGGCCTAGGACTGAGATTCTTCATCTGTGGCAGTCGTGGGTACCTTTGGAATCAATTCCAAGACCGAGTGTTGTATAGTGTGGGTGGGCAGGTTCAACTCCCACCTCAGCAGCAGTAGTTTCTAGCCAGGCCTTTTCAGCAGTAGCAGTAGGGATAGCGAGCTACCACTCCTCTGAGAGCAGACATTGTAGGAGGAGGTCAACCTCAGGGTTCTCCCACTACAAAATAATTAGTTTTTTCCAACAGGAGTATATCTGTTGGTAAAAGTGCATTTTCTGTTGGTAAAACATTTTACCAACAAAAATTATCCTATCACTAAACTGTTGGTAAAAACTCTTTCACTAAATCTTATTGTAATAGATAAAATAGTTCTGTTGTAATTATAATAATACTGACAGATAATATATATGTTGGTCAAAATGCTTAGAAACAAATTTTTATGACAAATTTATATGTTGGTAATATTATTAACTTTCAAAACCAATGTCATTAATTAATATATGTTTGTAATTTTTATTTTACATAAGATATTATGCTTGGGTATTTTAATATTTATTGCTAAAATTTTATATTATATTAATTTGTCATAAATAATACACCTATTTTAATTATCAAACTGAAGACCAATTTCACACATGTTCAAGCTCAAAAAAAGATTAATCGTATTAATAATGGAATTTAATACAAAATGAATCAATACATCGTTGAAGATGATTGATACCTAAAAACCCATACACAAAAACCCAAGATCCATCTATTTAGTTTCCACTGCCACACCCCCACCACCCATGTCATCTCTTGACTGCAATCCTCGTCGTCTCTTAACTGAAATCCTCCAGCACCCATTATGGCAGAAGAATAGTTACTTCCACCAAAGATCTTTCATCACCCCCAAGTAGATCACTTGAAGAAACCAACAAGTCAACTCCAATACCATTGAGGAACCTCAGGTCATTATTCCACACCCTTCATCCTCAATATCTACACCACACAATCAAAAAACATACCAACAAATCAGTGAAATATATCTACATGAATTGAAAAAAAAATTAAAGTATAAAAAAATGATCTACATGGAATGATAACTCCAAAAAATCAAGTCACCTAACCAGGAGACAGTTCTTTAATTTCATTCAAATCTACAAGGGGAATCACGAAGGTAAACATCCAGATTCAATAGAAAAACAAAAAACACGCATCCCATCACTTTGTAACAAACCTCGAATGGTCCTCTAAAATTTTCATCCATTTATTTAGCAGAGATTATGAGGTTCACGCTGCAGTTAAAGTGTTAGAAATGTCAATGAAAACCCTATATTTGACGTCACCTCTCCGGATTCAATATCTACACCAGAAAAGAAAAGATCACACCCACAAATAAATGAAAATACAAAAATGGATTGAAACCAAAATAAAAATAAATGAAAATATAAAAAATGATCTTCATAGAATTGGAATTTTTCATTTATCATCTCAAGGTTATGGATGGGAAATATATCATAATAGAACCAAGAAAATGAATAAACATGAACAAAAACCTAAACACCCAAAACAAAACTTGAATGAAATAAAAAAATACAGGACAGATAGATCCAAATTCACTATTCAGTTTCCCATTCTCTATGAGTCGGAGGATATCCATTTCCTGTTATATCCATAAAAGGGTTAACCCATGTTTCTCACCACATGCTAAACTACCAAAAAAATAGAAAAATAAGAGTAAAATCATAGAAATCATGGAAACCAAAATTAAATAGGCATCATATCATATGATTATGTTACCTTTATGATTTAAACCATAAGGAGAGGCCCATATATAAACAGAATCAATGCCAAATATTTCCATTAAAAATTTTGAAATATAGTAACTTCTAGATAGTAGTGGGGGTGAGTTAGTACACATTAAATGAGAGAAAACAAAAATGTGATATCCCACAGACATCATCACAATAATTATACTATCATATGATTGGTGAGAAATCATAAGTTCATTCATCTACACAATCTGTAAAACAGTTCTCTAAAATGATAAATAGGTTTGGATGTTCTTCCATTGATACATCCTAATCAAAAAATAGATTCATTTCAGAAATGATTTGAAATGAAAAACATGAATTAAACTAGACCTTAATCCATTGATACTTAAGTCTAGTTATGACAGAACAACACCTCAAATGAGGAAGAAGTAATATAATTTAGCTTAGCACAGAAGAATTCATTAATGAAGTAAAATAATATCTTAGAAGAAAAAACTATAATTTCTCATAGTATGGTTTGATATCAAATTATGGGTTAGATAGAATTTCCTAGATAGAATTTACAAGCCAATTTCTATCCAACTAATTCAGTCCTAATATGGATTAGTATAACTTAAAAACTACTTAAACCGGTGATAAAACACTACACCAGTAACTCATTGGGCCTTAGGTAAACTCCACACATCAACTTGGCATCCAAACCACTGAAAATAGCTGCAACAAATTCCTCAACATAGATAAATAGAACCAACTTCATTAGTCAAAAATCTGCACAATCTTAAGATGTTAACATACATGGATAACAATACTGTCTTAAATTTATTCAATAAGGTTGTCCTAAAATAGCAGTGAATATACCTGGAAAACAAGTCCATCCTTAGATTTCAAAAAATTGTTCATCAAGAAGGTCCTAAAATAGAAATATATGATTACAACTCAGTTAATTTAGAAGAAAAAAGAATAAGCATTCAACTATAACAAAATAGTTTAAAATTCAAAAGTAAACAGTCGTAGAGAGAAGAATCATTGTGGGTTAACTTTAAAAAAACAATGGCACTAGAAAACTCACTAAGAGTGTGTGCACTAATGGAAATCAATTTCAATAAGGGAAATGAAACTTAATTAAGGGAGAGTTTGTGCAATGTTGTAACGAGCATGAGTGTTCTAGTGCACATGGAGTGTATTCAGAAAGGAAGAGTGTGTGAACAAGAGAATTCTATGAGTGTTGTTCATGAAGAACACACACTACCTTTATGCGCACACACTCCATGTGTGTAATTGTGCACACACTCCTGAAAACACAGAACTGTCATGTATGAAACATAACAGTGTCATGGATGAAACATCTAAAACACATCAAGGTGCAATGGATCTAGAAAACTCTTCATGGATGAAACTGATTTATCTTACTGAAACACGACATGAGTGTTCTAGTGCACACACTCTCCCTTACTTCCCACACTCTCCATGTATGAAACTAATTTCCCTTACTAAAACACAACATGAGTGTTCTAGTGCACACTCTCACTAGAGTGCCCTTTCTTGTTACAACATAAGAGTTCTGGTGAACATAGTGTTTCATGAAGAACACACATGGTGATTGCCATTGTTCTTCTATACTCTCCATGGAAGAAATTGATTTGCTTTACTGAAACACAGCAATAGTTTTCTAGTGCACACACTCAACCTTATTGAACACACACTTACTTACTGAACACACTACGCTTTATTTTTTTCAACATAATTAAGTGGATTTCTCCTAGAATTTAAGTTGTTTTTTAAAAAATATAACTAACACCACTTATTTATTAGCATGCTCATTACAAGGGATAACAGCTATAAGCATCCCAAGTCATGAAGTATATGAGAAGTTGAGGTAAAGATGATCAATGACATAAAAATTAGATACATGAAACTAGGCCTGGGTGCAAGGTACTAGGTTCAAGTAAACAAGATACAAGCCAGATTATACAGAAATAGGTTTCACACAAACCTTCTTCCCATCAAGAGATAAATCAATGTCCTTGCACAGCATTTCATCTTGAGTTCTAAGTATCAGGTTCATGTATCATTACATATTTGAGACTATGAAGGATTGACAAGTGAATAGAATAACATGTAGATATTTTATTCAACAAATATTTTTATTCATCAATGACATAAAACCTCTAAAATTTAACAATTTACAACTAAGAATCTGGTCCTTTGGTAAGGAACAATCCCCGCCTAACCAGAGGTTCCATGTTCAAATTTTTTGGGATTGAACTGTATTAAATGGTCAGTAGAAGATCTTTGCTATAAGATCTTGTCTAGATTGATCTGGATTAGTCCAAACACAAAAAAAGGTCCAAGGTGAAATGGTACAGGTCTAGGATATTGGGTTGATTATTGATATGCAAAAAATAATAAAAGAAGACACCTTTACGCTCCCATAATAAATAAGTAATATCCTTACCCTCTTAATCATCATTTTTACTTGACTTGAAATGTGAATAACAGTATCCTAGTTTCTACAAAGTAAACTAAGATTCCATGAACAAATGAACGTGGATGATTTCCATGCTTAGTTCAAGTATCAGTATTAGAATTCAAGGTGTATGGAATTAAAATCTACATAAACCCAGCACTGCAAAGTTATGAGTCATATAAAATAAACAAAATCAATGCCAAAACACACAATGTTATCATTTAGTGGGGAACAGTGACATACATGCAGAATCATGAAATATTAATGAACCACACCCAGAGTAGCAAGTTACCAGAGAAGCAATCAAATAAAGTCATATTCATAACCTTGAGATGAAGAGCCCCTCTGCCAAATTGACTCCCTCTTTTTTATGGAACTGCATCCAAGAGCTATTATTATAAAAGCATTCTCCTTTCCAAATGATGGTGTTGCGGGATGAAGCATCACCCACGAAGGAGGGAAAAAGATCCACTGGGCTACTGAGGGAATTAAGAAGTGGTCACAATACATGCTTGGGCACAAGGGGGAGCACGTCTTGTGGGAGAAAAATCCCTACCACTCCCAGTGGCCTGTACAGGAGATAAACTCTTAACACTGATGAAACAGTGGAATGAGAATCATTCATTAGTCAAGAAAAAACACAACATTGAAGCATTCCACACACCAAATCAAAAAATAAAATTTCACCAAACACAAAAATGGTCGATCATTGTACACTTCCCTAAAACTCCTTACCCAACTGCTACTAAAATAGACCACAATATGGGTTCACAAACCTTATCCATCAAGAATCAACAAATAAAACACCCAAAAAATGGTTAGGGTTCGGACAGGTCATGTGCACCGCAAATAAGAGAGGGAAAATAACAGGGAAAAGAGAAGAAAAAGAGATCATAGGAGAGGGAATGCTAACCAGAGGATACCACGCGGGAAATTGGAAGGAGAGATGGCCAGATCCCATGGCCAGAGGAGGAGGGAGGCGTGTGGCTGAGGTTCTTCATGGATGGGCGTGCGACATAGACATTAAGGGGAGAGGTAGTAGTTCGGTTCGTCAAAGTCTATTATGCACTGTGGTCCTGGATACGGTGATGGCGGGTGGGACTATCTGTAGAGGTTGTGGTGGATGACGGCGCGCAGCAGATGGGTTAGCGGTGGAGGTACACGGTGATAATGGCCTGACGGTGGTAGATCTACAATGCGTGCGGCGAAGACTTCTCCTCGATGGAATAAAGGGGAAAAATAATTTATCATCTTGATGTATAATAAATTTATATATAATTTATATAAAATGAAAATAATTTAAAATTTATATATATTCTCAATAAAAAATTATATTATATGCATATAATGAAACTATATATAAGTGAATTTATTTTTTTTAGTTTTTACTACATTCAATCTTCCAAAAATTATAATCATTTATCATCACAAACATATAATGTATATGATAGAAAATATATAATATATATATATTATCACAAACATATAATTTATAAATAAAAAAATGATTATATGATTTTATTAAAATATTTATAATTTATTATGTATCAATGAAAACATATGATTATATTATTTTATTAAAATATTTATAATTTATAACATTTATTGAAAATAATATATATTTATATATATATTCTTTTGTTTGGTGAAATATTTTATGTGATAGGGTAATTTATGGAAACGGATTTTTATAATGGTAAAAAAATTGTTGTTAATAACAATTAATAGTAATGGAATCATTTGTTGGTAAAAAAATGTTGGTATTGATATAATAAAGTAATAGATTTAACTATTGGTAAAATATTTGTTGGTATTATAGGATCAATATCAACGTATAAAACTATTGGTAAAAATAAGTGTTGGTACTTAAAATATTTACCAATAAAATTTAATATTTGTTGGAATTGCTCATTTTTACCAACAGATATATTATCTGTCAGTAAATTTCTATTGGTATAAACCTTTTTTCTTTGTAGTGTCCTCAAGTACCTCGACCAGGGCATGGTCGGGGAGGCGTCCGAAAGACGACGGGCAGAGGAGATGGGCGTGGGCAGTTTCACACCACATAGGCAGCAGTTCCAGCAGGTCCAGAAGTCATTCTAGGTACAATCATCTTGTTTAGTACCCTATTTTGTGCCTTGTTTAATTCATAAGCCTTTCACTCCTTTATTGAACCCAGTATAGCCCATGCCTAGGATCTCGGTGTAGAGAGACTTCTCGTAACCCTGGTTTTGAGTACACCAGTTGGAGGTCAGACCATCTTGTCTTATGTTTTCCGAGGATGTAGACTAATGTTGGGATCACATCAGTCTAGTGGGGACCTTCTTTTGCTGCAGATTCAACCATATGATGTCATTCTAGGCATCGACCGGATGTTCTCTGTGTGTGCTATTATCGACTGCTTCTAGATAAGGACCGTGTTTTTAGATGTGGGCGGACAACGTGTGACTTTCGTCGGTGAGTGGGGTTTCCACGAAGGGAGTCGGAGAGTGGAGCCCCTTCTTTCCTTATTAGCTGAGCTGTCAGTGGAGTCAGCAGATATAGAGATGGTGGAAGTCCCGGGGATCATCAAAGAGTTCATGGATGTCTTCCCTAAGGAGGTGGTGACTCTACCCCATCGATGTGATGTTGAGTTCGAGATAGACATGAAACCTAGTGCTCATCTGATTTCGATGGCTCTCTATCGGATGGTGCCTTCTGAGTTACGGGAGTTACGGATTCAGATTGAAAATGTGATGAAGAAGGGTTGTGTCTGACCAAGCATGTCAATATGGGGTGCTCTGGTCTTGTTCGCGAAGAAGGAAGATGGTGGTCTCAGGCTATGCATAGACTACCGGAGACTGAATCAATTAATAGTCAAGAATCGTAACCCTCTCTTGAGTATAGACAACCTTTTTGATCAGTTTAAGGGGGAAGGATGGTTCTCCAAGATCGAACTACAGTCAGGATATCACTAGTTGAGGGTGAAGGAGGGTGACATCTCAAAGACTACCTTAAGATGCAGATATGAGCACTTTGAGTTTGTAGTCATGTCATTTGGTGTAATGAATGCACCATCCATGTTCATGGGACTCCTGAACTCTATATTCTAGGAATATCTGGACCAGTTTTCAATCATTTTTATTGATGACATCCTGATATAATCAATATCATAGGAGGATCATGCCAGGCATCTTAGAACAGTTTTAAGGGTTCTCTAACAGAACTAGCTCTATAGGAAGTTGTCCATGTGCCAGTTCTGGACATAGAGGTGAAATTACTTGGAAACATGGTGTCTGGGTAGGGAATAGCGGTTGATCCATCAAATTTTGAAATGTTTTTTTCCTGGGAAGCACCCAAGAATTTGACATAGGTTCTTAGTTTCTTGGGTATGGAAGGCTATTATCAGAGGTTCGTGCTCGACTTCTCTCGAGTTGCATCTCCTTTGACATCTTTGACCAGAAAGGACCAGGCCTTCGTGTGGAGTGAGCAGTGTCAGGTAGCCTTCAGTTATCTAAATGTGATGTTGGTTAGTTCCCCAATGATGAGGTTTCCAGAAGAAGGGGTGATGTTTGAGGTGTTATGTGTTGCTACAGGACATGGCTTGGGGTGTGTGTTGATGCAACAGTAGTAGGTAGTCTCTTATGGGTCTAGGAGATTACATCACCATGAGAGTAACTATGTCACCCACAAATTTGATCTCACAGAGGTTGTGTTTGCACTAAATTTGTGGCAGCACTACCTCATCAGGGAGTGCTTTGTGGTCTTCACGAATCACAAGAACTTGAGTTATGTATTCTCCCAGCGGGACCTGAACTTGCGACAATGGAGGTGTATAGAGTTTATTTATTACTATGACTTCGAAATTTCATACACCTTAGGAAAGGGTAATGTGGTGGAAGATGCCTTGAGTAGGAAGTCATAGAAGAATGTGGTTCGAGAATCGACAGTTGCTTGGAAGGCGATGGAGGAGTTGGATGCCCTACACCTAGATGAAAGGGTGGAGGATGGAAAAAGTTGTCTCTTCCAGATGATAATGCAATACTCTCTATTTCAGTAGGTGGAGGAGTCTTAGTGGGGGGACTTAGAGATTGAAGTCATGCGTGATCGTTTTAGACAGGGAAATGCTCTGGAAGGATGGTCAGAAGATGGCCAGAATCAAATGTTGTTTCATGAAAAGTTGTTTGTCTCGATGGAAATACGTGATAGAGTTTTTGGTGAGTTCCAAAAAGCATCCCTAGCGGTACACCCAGGAATTTCCAAGATGTATCGGGGCTTGATGGGACAGTTTGGTGGCCCAGGGTGAAGCGAGAAGTGGTATAGTTTGTGGGAAAGTGGCTCGTGTCTCAGTAGGTTAATGACGAACATCGTGTCCCAAGAGGTCTTTTACAACCTTTATATTTCCCCGAGTGTAAGTGGGATGACATCTCAATGGATTTCTTAATAGGACTACCTAGGGTTCAAGGAGGATACAATGGTATCTGGGTAGTAGTACACCGACTGACGAAATCAACTCACATCCTGGAAATCAAGGAGTCGAGTGTAGTGGATGCCTTATCACAGAGGTACATGGATGAGGTGGTGCATTTGAATGGAGTTATGAGGTCCATAGTCTCATATTGGGATACCCGGTTTACCTCACGGGTCTAGAGAGGATTGAAACATGCTTTTGGAACCCAGATACGCCTTCGCACTAATTTCAACCCCCATAAAGGTAGGAAGATAGATCGAACCATACAGACGTTGAAGGATATGCTACGGGCATGTGTTTTGGACTTCGGGGGATCATGGGAACAAATGTTTCCCTTAGTAGAGTTTGCCTACAATAATATCTATCATTATACTATTGGAATGGGACCATTTGAATCCTTGTACAGGAGGTCATTTCGTTCACCCGTGTGATGAACCGAGGTCGGGGTGGTAGGTTTTCTTGGCCCAAAGGTGGTGCAGAGGACTATAGAGAAAGTTTATCTCTTACAGGAGAGGATGAAGGTGGGTCAGGACTAGCATAAATCGTATCATGATCATAGGAGGATCCCCTTGGAGTTCTAGATTGTATACCATGTTTTCTTGAAGGTTTCCCCTCAACGTAGGAAGAAAAGGTTCGGAAAGGGGATAAATCTCTATCCTAGGTTCATCGGGCCTTTTGAAGTGTTGGGAAGATTCAGTGAGGTGGCATATCATCTGGTGTTTCCACCTCAGCTGTAAAGGGTCCAAAATGTTTTCCACGTCTCTCAGCTTCGTTGATATCTACATGATGACTCCCATTTAATTGACTGGGGAGAGTTGGATATAGGGGACGGAACTACATTTGTAGATAAACCAGTGAGGATTGAGGATCGTGAGGAGAAGGTGATTCATGTATGAACCATCACCTTGGATCATGTTTTGTGGAGGCATGGTGGCCTCGAGGAGAGTACCTTGGAACGAGAGGCACATATGCATACCCAGTACCCATAACTGTTTTGAGTTTTGTTATGTTTTGTTTTGTAATTGTTTGTGATGTAGTGGTTGGCCTTGTTAATTATGAAATGTGTTTTTTTCCTTGTTCTCTGAATGTGTGTGAAGATTCATGACTGTGGAAAAGGGGAGGACCTGATCCCTAATCAAGACACATTAAAGTAGATTTGATTGAACCCTTACGGGCGAGTCAGTGCCACCCAAAGTGGATAGTATCTTTACATGGGGGAAGGGAATCCCTAATCCATATGACTGGATGGTGTGAACTTTATATGTTTTTTTGGTCACTTGAAAGATAAGTGTTCCTAGATGTCTATCGTGTTTTTTTCGTGAGATGTATATTCAAGGTGGTTTTTCGAACCCCTCTCTTTAGAACCGGGTTTAGTTTTGATTCTAGAGGATGAGAATATCTTGATAGGTATCTAATGTAATGGATTGGACCCTCCTGGTCTATTAATTTTCCAATTTCTGGTGTTTGGGACAACCTGGACCCCATCAGTAAGTCTAGATATGAAGTGCGTCATGTTGGTGGAAAGATGTCACCATGGTGTCACCGATCGGTGTGACACCGATTGGTTCCACCAGAGCTTGTCGGGTTTTCTTTCCCTGGTTTTCCCATAATGCCACTTTTGATTCTTTTAACCTTTTAAAAAAGTTGTTTTCAGCCAGTTTTAGCCTCATAAACAATGTTTTAAATCCCCTAAGGGTGGCTGACACTCAACGGACCTATTTTCCTCTCTTTAAATGAAATCCTTTAACACACATATATTATGGACACCTCTCCAATGATAATTATTACATAACAATTAATTTCATCATGTGTAACCATCCAAGAGTGTGGTGAAACCATGATCTTCCATTAAATCGGTTCAAAATTCATATCCTATAACTCCAGGATCTCACCTTTTATCGCACGGGGATTCATCCTTCTTCTAGGATGGTCTCTTTCCTTTACCTGGTGTGTTTAGATTCCCTCTTCCCGAGACTTATGGTGCACCTATACTGGCACCTTTCCTACTTACTCTTGTAATCCTCAGAGTTCTTCCCCTATAAGTCATGCATCCTCAGTTCTTGTCCCTTGGAGAAAGACTTCGATCGTTGATCATACAAGTAGGGTTTTTCTTTCGTATCTCCTACTGTGTATCATGAAGGGTGGGTAGGATGATGTTCCTTCAGGGGTGGATGAAACCAAACCTTAACAAGATAACAAATATTTTTCAAAGAATGATGGGGTGTGTTTGATAATGTTGTTGTATTATTTTATCTTTGTTTATATATTGTGAATTTTATGGGCTTATGTCCACTGAAAATCATGGTCATGGGTGGTCCTTTATTAGGCACTAATGAACCTCTGTTTTCTGGATATTTCGGTGATTGTATTTTTGTAACATGTAAATTGGTTAATCACATAAACTCGGTTGATTAAATGGATATATAGTGAAGAAGAATCCTTTTTTGATCACCATGGTTAACTAAAGGGAAAGAAGAAAATTATTTAATGGTGTGTTTGAATTTGAAAACTCCCTTACTATGTCTTGGTAACATGTGTGATTGTTCTTCTTGTGGGGTGATGTGGATGGGGATGGGATCCCCTATTGTGTAGTTGTTGGTTTGTGGATATAAGGGCATGTGGGGCCTTATGTTGGGGCTTGGTTGGGTTCCAATACATCGAGGGATCTCTTGGATCCCTTTTGTTGTTGTGACTTTACTAGAGAACCGGGTGTGAATGCTTAAATATGATGCTTGGCTATTTTTCCTTCCTTGGCTTGTGGCTATGCCTATTAGTTGCCCAGTAGTGAAGAATTATTTAAATGAACCCACTTTAATGTGATAACAATAATATGATCAAAGAGGATTTGTTTTTTGGGAATGAGTTGTAACTTGGTTGTGGTTGTTGTAATTTTTATGAATTAATAGTAATGAGGGTGTTTGTGTATCGTCTAGTTTTGGAACCCGTAGGTTGGTTTGAGTACTTTTTTACCATTATGTATAATTTAGTACTTATATTTCTTATTAACGCCCCACCCAATTTGATCACTTCATTCCAAACACCCCCATTTCATGGGGGAGGTTGTTTTCCCAACACTCTTATGAGTGGCTGGTTATTATATCCTTTTATGATCCCTCTCTATCGTATCCCAAGACTCTTTAGGCAGGATGTGATGACATGTTGTCCATTTATCCCAAGATTCTTTAGGTAGGGTATGTTGTGGTGGTTGGCTCAAGTGTGTGCGTGCAGGTTGTTTCCCAAGTGTCTTCGGGATGAGACCCAGGTGTCTTCGGGCATGAAAATAGTTGTTCTAGCCCAGGTGTTATCGGGCGTGGTGGTGGTTGTTCTGGACCAGGTGTATGTGGTCATGGTTACATGTGGTTTTTTTGGCCCAGGTGTTTGTGGGTGGGATGTGTGGTTGTGGTATCCTAGGTGTGTGTGGGTGGGGTATGGCAGTGGGACTGCGGTGAGAATAGTGGGGGAGGTATGACGCATAGGATGTCTTAAATAACCAGTGGGAAAGTGGTGATGGGTACCCAAACATCGATGTGTTATTACTATTACTTTACTTGACTTGTGTTATTTGGGGAGTGTTCCTTGATCAGGTTTGGGTGGATTGTTTCCTTACTAGGTTCTTTGGTTATCTACTTTTCTCACAAGGCATTAGAATGACTCCCCACTTTTTCATGAGAGCTTTTAATTTTCCCTACTGAGTATACCTATATACTCACCCTACATATATAAAACTACTTTCAGGTTTCCAGGAGGACTTCGAGGACCACAATAGACCCTACTAGTTCGGACGTTGGGACCGTTGGCTTTGTCATTCTTATTTTCTTTTGGTACTTTCCTTTGTAGTTTTCTTGTATTTTTGTAGTACTTATTATTGAAACATGTATATGGGAATGGATTGTTTTGTCTTTACTTTTACTTACAGTTTTGGTGTTGTTTGGGATTTACTATCTTATCTCTTAATCCTACTAAATAAAAGAGGTAATGCCTTCTATTTTGCATGTGATTCTATACCATTGGTTCTAGTTTCCACTTTGAGGCCTATTGAAGCCGGGTATCAGGGGTCATTATCTCTCCTTCAACTTGAGAAAGGAAGGGTCTGGAAATCTATTGTCCCTTCCCTCATCTTGGTGAAGGTGGGTCGTGACATTATCTATCACAAATATGAAGTATTCAATAGTACTAACGGATACCCGATATTGGTGGAGAATATTCTTGCGATAAAAATTCAGAAGTTTTGGACTAATAATGTAATAGGATTCACCAACAATGTTGTAGATTAATATCTCAATATTCAAAGTATAAGACACAAAGTTTCAATGATAAGGACTCCTCGTTAAAATAGATTCATTAAGAGGAGGAACATGATTTTTAATAACATGGACTGGAATATTATCATTGAAAAATAACAAAGAAATATTGGAAGGATAAAATTATTACATCAAATTATATCTAAAATAGAGAATTTATTTTCCTAAATAAAGATAAGACACCCTGTGAGATTTGGTATGTTAATAAGATAACTCAGAAGTACTTTTGAATTTTTGGAAGTAAATGATTTATTCTCAATAAACAGAAGAACCATAAGTTTGAATCTAATAGGGATAACATATTTTCCTTGTATATTCATCAAAAATCATTTATTATAAATTCTACAACAAAAGTATTGGGAAAATCATTGAAATTCAAGATAAAATAGTTATGGAAATATATAAAATTTTAAAGTCTAGTTAGCAGTTTTCACAATAGAATAGTGAGTATGTAATGACCCAAACTTTCATAAATTAAATTCCCTTACAAATGAATAGTTTTCTTAAATAAAACACATGTATTTTATTTCATTTTTTATTTTGTACTATTCTAAAATATAGCCAAAAGATGTCTGCTGGGATTAAAATAACATTAATCATAAAAACCATTGTTAATATAGTTGTTTAACATTTACTATTAACATTGGTATATAATTAGGGTTATGGTAAAGTCTAATTGATATGGAAATAAGAAGTGGTGTCCTCGAAAAGTATGATTGTATCCTATGAATTTGATTTATAAAATCTTCCAAGAGAGATAGAATCACTAGAATTTTACCTTTACCCAACCCAAGATAATATTCAATAAATTAAACACAAGTGAAACCATTTATAGGATAATTCCAAGATCATATAGATCACTACCCAATCCATGTTCACCAAACCACCACAAGAAAGTAATATCAACACACACCATACCCTAAGAGTGTAATAAGGGGTTATGTCTCTAGGCCCTATTAATATGGGTTTTTATATTTTCTTTTTAATAAAATATTGATTATATTTATCCCTTTTCAATATTACTTTATATATATATTTTATTATATAATAGTTAATTAAAATTATATTTTGATATGAACAAACCGAAATTGTATTTTTTTAGAAATATATATATATAGTTCCAATTTAAAAAAGTTATTAATAAATTCATGAATTTTTGAAATAAATATTATTTTCATGAAATATATTTATTAAATAAAATTTATATAAATAAAAATGGTAATATAATTTAATGATGTCCCGCATAATTTTTTTAAGGGTCAAAAAAATTGTTTGCGTCTTAAAAATTAGTATTTCTCAATAAATAAGGTTTTTAATTAAAAATTGGAAATTTGTATAATTAGAAAATTATGTTTGGTTAAATAAATATTACTTTTGAGATCATCATGTAAAAAATTTCAAATTATTATTTTTTCATAATTTTGATATAGTCGGTTTTTTGGGAAATAATTTAATGTGGTATTGATATACGGTATGTATTATGACATCATAATCACCCAAAAGTGAAGTAATAAACACTATAAAATGAATCCGCAACCAAAAATAGGTTTACACGTAATAATAATTTTTTTTGAAGTTATTTGATTGATTTGATGAACTTATAATGAATCCTCCAAGAACTATATTAAATTTTAAGATTTTAAAAACGATATTTAAGAACATGTCTTGCTTACACATCATGAATGGTATTATTTAAATAATTTTGATTATTAACTTAATAAAATATTATAAACCACTCTTATTTAGTCAAATTCATGGTAAAACCCTTAGTAAGGTTTGTGTTTTTGATTATTTATTACTTAGAGTCCAAAACCTATGTTTTGATATTAAAAAACTCTCCTCTCTTTTTCTATAAATACCCACCCAACATATCATTCCTATTTTCTAAAAAAATGAGCATTAATTTCCTCTCCTAGTTTCTTTATAAATACCTCCCAAGGTATTCCCAATATTTTAATAATATCCTCTCAAATTTTAAAAGAACCATCTAAAGGTAAGGGATTCTCTCTCTCTTCATTTTTTTTAATTTAGTGACCCAACCCCAAAAATCGTAGAGACGGTGCCTACTACCATTATGTTGGAATAACCTAGAAGTAAATAACATCCCAAAGGACTAAAAATTTTAGTATTCATGTTAAACTTGATACATACATGAGTCTTGTATTTAAAATTAATAAACTAATTATAACATAATTTTTTTACTATAAGAATAAATTTATTCTATCTAGTGTATCCTTAAATATCTTTTTTAGTACACTTTAGGGGATCCTGGGAAAAGAAAACATGATAAGGGTGAAATAAAATGATTAGTAAGGGTATGTATAGTGGAATAAATAATGACTCAATGAAAACAATCATTGTGACATAGTAAATAATTGAACACACATACCATGTAATTAATAAAATAAGAAGGTGAATAAACAATATGAAAAGGTAAATAATTTAAAACATATTCCATTTAAATAAATGGATAAGGCGTAATCAATATATACAGGGAATAAACTGAAAACACATTCCATTTAGTTAATAAACATATAATTAAATGCATCCATAGACTTTTTTATAGTGAAAATCTCATGGAAAATAAATAATAGATCAAAATAAAGGCAATGATAATTAATTGGACGCCATGTTTTCTACGTACATGGTACATTTACAATAAAGACCTTTAATAAGACAATTTATAACATACTGGGTGAAAACCCCACTAAGTCTAGCCAACTGACTTGTCCCATGAGACTATCAAGGCATCGAGGGGATATATATAACTGATCCCCACCCATATCATATATGTCTAAAATGTTCCTTATATATCAAATATTAGATTTAATTCATGGACAAAATGCCATATAAAATATTAGCATTGAGTAAAAGATGTGGATTTTTCAATATTTTCCCAGGTATCAAATAACATTAAAATTAAACACCATATGTAATAATGGTATAAGGCTTAAGAAATTAACATATCCAAGATAAATGGTATGGATAATTGGGGAAAATTTAATTTTCAATGATCATATTAAATTAAATATTTACAAGGGACGAACAAAGGAATCAAGGAGTCAAATTTCAATATTAACCTTGTAAATATAAATCATAAACCATTCTGATAAATAATAAGGATGGTATCAATACAATATATCCCAATGAGTGTAAGGATAAAGGGTTGTTCCTATTGATGAATATAAATACTATGAAAAGAAAAAAATATCCATTTAATTTTGAAAAAAAAATTGCAAATAATTTTCTTTTAGAATCACTTTTAAATACATTTTATTTAAAAATTATCCTTTTAAACTTGAAAAGGAAGCTTCAAAAAACAATAGTGGATAATTTTGTACATATTATACAAGGTAAAAATAACATTTTTTTGCATGGAAAAAAGGTTAGAAAAGTTCCTCATTTGGAAAGAGACAAAAGTATTCCTCTAAAAAAATGTGTAAAGTAAAAAAGGTTAAAATATCTTTAATAAATCATTTTTTAAAACCTTTTTATTAAAAAAAGTGTTTTTAGAAGAAAATAGGTTTTCTGACTAAAAGAGATATGAAGTCCGATCTTCTTAAAAACATTTTGAGTACCAAAAAGTGGAAAATGATACTATTAATTAGAAATGGTTATTAATTACCAAATGAGAATAAAATTAAAGGGTTTATTAAATAATGATAAAATAATTTCTTTTAATGTAAATTCAAGTGCAAATAATCTAGAACAAAATGATATTGTGAAGTAAACCCTTGTAAAGACCATAACATTGAAGTGATAATTAGTAAATGAATAGATTATGTTTTTAAAATGTAAATCCACATAAAACAATATATTGTAAAAAATTTATTACATACATAATCTTATAATATTAACAATAATGAGGAAGTAATATAACCAAATGAAAAGGAATCGGGTTATGAAATTCTTTACCACTTGGTAACTTTTAATAAAAATCCCCTTAGAAGAAATAATTAAAATTGAAACTAAAATACCATGAATATAAAATAATTCATGATATAATATATCAAAATAGGAAGTATATACACTACAAAAATGAAGTAAGTGGTGAATATAAAATTTATCTTACAAATGTAAAAAGTGGGGTTAAAATCCATTACCTTGCATTTCTTTTTGGCTGAACATCCTTTAACCCCCTATATAATGGTTTAAATCATGTAACTATGTTATACCAGAATGATGATCATATTTATAATATCATATATTAACTTCTTATAATTTATTATTACCTGTTTTTTAATAATCTTTCATTATTTTCACTATTTCGAGTGTTAAATGTCTAGTTTTTCAAATATGGTGTAACTTGTTATTTGGGTTCCTATTACTTAGATAATGATTTCATCATATATATAATATAAACCATGATTTAAATATCATATATATATATATATAATAATCCAAAATATTTTGGGATAAGAAATTCAATTCACCATTCATAGGGAAAGTAGGTCATACATACGCATGAACATTGCTTTTATTCCTTTTCCATATTAAAAGAATAAAAATTAAATTATATGTGTGTATATCATAATTCCAGTATCATATTTATATAATATATATCAGATATTATTTTTAAAATCATCCTTTATACATTCCATGTATGGCATGAATGAATCACCTCGTTATAAGGAGGTGGTAGTCCACACATCCTCAAATGATGTTATCGTATCCTCAAAAAATGGAACACATGAATTATATGTTATATGAGAATTATAGAAGTTTAAAGAAATTATAAATATCATATATAAAATATAAAAATATTTTTAACATAATAATTCCCACCATGATAGTTGGTAAAGGAAGAATAAATAATCATCATTTCACTAAGCAATAGTCCACTGTACACACGAATAGTAAGTTCATGTCACAAACCAACATGAGTCAACCCTGAACTAATCACCCAAGTTGGCCTGTGACAAGGATCTAGAGTAATTCTTGACCCTCTCAGGCTAGATACAAGCACTAAGGGAATAAACATACTAATGATAGGAATGATTTCTCCTAATATAAATAAATAAATGTGGCATAAAAATAAAAGATCAAACCAAAATAAATAAACATAATAGAACGATTAAGCAAGAACAAAAAAATAAAACTAACTGAACTTGATGACCACTAAAACTCCACGTGACCCCATGGTTCACCCTCCATTCACAAGACTCAATATCACCCATAGTGATCAATATCATGCTGAAACCTGCACCTGAGACTAAAATAGGAACAAAGTATAGGTGTGAGTCTTAAAACTCAGTAGGACTGTCCAAGTAATATATTCCCAAATGAATTTCCTTTAAATAAAGAAAAATTAATTTCACTTTTGAACTACAATATATATAATTAAGTTTTTCGCAAATTTTACACTTTAAAACAAAACACAGTCCATTTCCCTTTTTAACATTCAAAACCATGTTCTTTCCCAAAGAGAAACCATATGCATTTTAAAAGAGAGATGAAATTTCAGTTATAAAGGATAGAGTGAGTATAAAACATCTCTAAAACCTTTTTCCATAACCATTTGAAAACACTTTATAATTTTATCCAATAAACCACACTATTCTATAAAAAATCTCAACAATCATACAACAAGGGAAATGGTAAATAACACACAAGAGTATCCAGCCAACAATGCATCAAAACATGCATGCTAGTAGACATGGGTGAAACATAAGAGCTTGTGAATAATCTAGAACAAAATAATACATTTAGAATCATCTCTAAAAGAAAGCCTCACTCGATGAAATCAAATTTCCCAATACGCTTTTCCACACCTCACAGGTACAGACTAAGGGGGCCAATCCCATAGCAATAAAAGTAAATATATCCTCATGTTATGGGCCACTAGCAAATGCGTAATGTAACTAGTGACACAATATTTATCAGAATATTCGCTCACTATTCTAGGTTCCCAAATCAAGATGTATAAAGAGGTTGATCCAACTGATTCAAAGTAATCATCCAATCATATACACATATATAATAATAATCCACAATAGGCATCACTTGAGTCACCCCAAGGATAAACCCCTTGCCTTAAACTCATCAAGGTAAATGGGTCACGAGGATTAAACAGTGAGTAAATCCCAACCATTTAACATAAATAAGGAAAGATAGTATCCAATGAAGGTTTTCATAATAATTATTTTCACCATTTTTTACAAAGTGCCAAATGGGCCTCAAACACACTCACAAAATCATCACCTTTTTCAAGAATCAAATCCATCTGCAAAGATACCATTTTCCACTTCACAATAATTTAACATAAATCATATTTAAACATTTTGCATCACATTTTCAAGCCAAAAACACTTTCATGAAAATTTCCAAACGGTACATGCACCACCAACACATGCCAAACCATTTTTTTAAATCCAAATACACATTTCCATTAAATCAAAAACCACTTGGAGGACTCATTCAAGAAACCCAAATCAACTTTTCATATATCATTACACATTTAAAAATTAAAATCATTGTTTACAAACAAAAAATTACTCACAAAATACAACTATACATTTCATCTAACACTTGGTGTGCAACATTTAACAAAACAATTCCATTTATCACAAAATAAGGGATAAACCACTACTTTTTACAATAAAAAATTATTTCCAAAGAATCAAATAAACACCACTTCCAATTTCAAAAAAATATGGAACCCCATTTAATAAATATATTTGAGAAACCCACACACATTTATAACCCAATCCATTCTTTAAAAACCATAATTTACTTACAAAGGCTAGTTAGAAAATTTGGTAAACACTTGGAATGCACATTCAATAAAACACTTTCATGTTATTCAAATACAAATAGGATCTTACTTTATTTCACATCAAAATTTTATTCTAAAAACCATATATAACTAACTATATATAAATAAAGGTTCCAAAGAAAATCAATTAATGTATTCTTAAATTTAAAGGCAAATGTAAAGGGTGCCTACCTCAAAAGGTGAGAACCGATACAAAAAATTTAGCACTCGAAGCCTTTGATGAATACTGCTCAACATTTTCATGCACATAAACTCCTATATATACCCATTTATTCATTAATCATATTCAAAATGCCATGAGGGGATTTTTTTCAAAGAGTATTTATATATATATATATATATACCTATGTATGTGTGTGAGAACCTTCGAGGAGTTACCAAATGATCTAATTAACCTATATGGACCCAAAAAAATCACCAAAGACTCAAAATAAAATTAAAAAAAGAAAATATGGGGAGAAAAAATCAACCTCAAATGGTAGTAGATGAACCAGACTGGGGAAAAGAACTTCTCATTTGGCTGCGAATGCCGAAACACAAACGATGATGTCCTGGGAGACCCACTAAATGCCCTAAAAATGGAATAAGATCAAATACCCAGTCAATCCATGACTAAGTGTTTCAGAGGAATGGGAAAGGGTGATGAGGGAGTAGATAAATCACTGAAAAAATGATAATAGGGGATAAGAGACCTCACCTTGATGAATTGAGTGAGAAACCCAGATAAATTCGGTGAAATCAGCAGAGGAAGAGGGGTTCACTGGAGGGGGAGTGTGTGCAGACAAGAGGTCTAAAGGGGTGAATTTGAATTGCATTATTAGAGGAAGGGGTAGCGTGCGAGGTAAGGGAGGGGGGAAGAGGATAGTTTAGGGATTTTTTATTTTATTTTTATTTTTATCTTAATTAAATTGATTTAATTTTTAAAAAATACTCAAAAAGGAATAAAATTAAATAACAATTCAAAAATAAATAAAATAACTGCAAAGGTTCTAGTCGGGGTGTGAAAATTCTCTCCACCATAATAATTTATTCCCCCAGAATGTCCCAATAGATTCAGTTGATCGGGACCAAAGAAAATATGAACTACAACCCACAATAAAACCTAAAAACTCATAGACCAAAGAAACAATACTCTCTTCTATTCAAAAACTAGAACTAAAAATTTCCCCAAAAGAAACTACAAGACCATCCTTAAAAGAAACCAACATCTAAGGAAAACATCATACAAACCCAAAATGATAGAACAAACAACGAATAGATTACAAATAAAAGACATTCACTTTTATAAACACAACCCAAAAAGTAACACACCAACCCCTAACACAGAAACCATGAAAGAAAATAGTTGTAGTCTATTCAGGATTTTCCATGATCATCCATTACATGTCCCACTATTCAAATCAACCAAAAACTACGATTAGGGTCAGGAGAGTGTAAATAAGAAATTATTCCTCCAAGAACACCTGGAAGTTGGTTTTATCATGAGATTATCCCAATGTGACCACCCCACCATATTAGTACTCTAGAAAAACATTAATTCCCCAAGATGGAATAACTCTCAAAACCTAATAAAACCTAGAAAAACTTAAATAAATGAAGCATGGGACAAAAAACATCCACATTAAACATCAAAAACATTTAAAACATTACAAAGGAATTCCCATTAAAACAAAGTTCCATAAAGAACTAAAACATTGAACTCCATACCCAAAAGAATATATCCCCACTGATTAAATTAATTAAAACAACAAAAAAGGAAATTTTCAATAAAAGAAGATTTTTATTGATCTTATGCTAGTGCTATGTTTATCCAACTAAGTTGGAAGGTTCTCCAAGGGAGTGGATCTGGCTCCATGAAACTTCTTGGCACCACCCTAGAAAAACCTTTTCAAATGTCCTAAATGACCACAAGTATGATATATCTTATGGGATTAACGACATGAAAACTTCTTATTCCCCAGCTTCCCACACTAAAAACACAACTAGAACTTACTATCAGATGAATCTGGTGATGCGAAAAACAAAATCCTTTTTGTACCTCTTCTTAACTAGCCAGACGTAGCTAAAGTAGCTTTTACCTGAACAACCTTCCTCACTAATTCTTCATAATCATCAGGGAAAGTAGGCACTATTTGAAGGAATTTTTATTGGATACTTCTTTCCAAGAATCTAGCTTTAAAAAAATCATCCTCAACAAGGATTGGGAGATACAAAACCAACTCGTTGAAGTTCTTAGCATAATAAAACACCATTAAATCTCCCTACTTGAGACCATAAAATCTTAGACCCATCAGTATCTTCATGTCATTAGGGAAGTACTACTAGATGAACAAAGCTTTAAATCATTCTGATGAGTAATTCTTCTGCGGTTCAACCTGAAGAACGTATTTCCACCATTTCCAAATTAGTCCTTCCAACATAGAGGTCACAAGCTCAGGCTTTAGAAGTTTAGAACATTCAAGAGGAACAAATATCTCCTCAATATGTTGCATCAATTACTCAGCTTTTTCTGGTTCTAGGTGCCCAATGGTATGAGGAGGGTTTGACTCTTGAAACCTCAGTAAAAACTCTTGATATTGAGGACCACCAGGCTCTGTATCCAAAATGGATAAACTGAATGTATAAAGAATGACTTGATCAACCGAAATACACATGCTGAAGGAACCACCCAAGGATGCTTCTCTAAATGGGGATGTAATATAAAAATAGGGAGCATGAAACCAAATCAAAACATATCATGAATAAAAATTCCATATATCATTTACAAATCAACAACCCAAACACAAAACATAATTTCAATGACACCTCCAACACATCAAATCCAAAACCCAAAATCTGAATCCCCAAACACAAAAAGGAGGCATCACATACTCCCACTTTTTAAAACATTTAAATCCCCTTTTTTTAAAGAACATTTTCGAAAACATACCACTCCTTACGAACCAATCACCCACCATTGGTATTCCATTTAGCCTCACATATATACAATCTTTTACTAGCTCAAGTACCCACCCATAAATATCAATAACCATCCACTAACCATGTACATACATTTGTATACGTATATGTAAGCACTAATAGGAATACCAAGAGTTGGATAAAAGAAACATTATCACTTTAAAAGAACTTTAAAAATACGCAAACCAATTTTAAAACCAACTTATCATAAAAGAGAAGCATTCTAAAATTCAAAATTTATTTTTCAATTTCATATTTCAAAAAAACCTTAAAAACCCCCAAAACATTGTCCAAAATAACTCCCATTTTCGAACAACATATTTCTCTCTAAAAAAGAATCAGTTTTTTGGTTTTGGAAAGTTCATTTTTGATAAACCAATTGCCATTTTTTCAAACAAAATATTAATTTAAAATCTTGATAAAAACACCCAAAAACTATCTCACACCAACCTTATGTATAAACGAAAATGACCTACCACTAAATGGGTTAAAAATCCAAAAATATCCAAAGGACCCAAAACAACACATTAGGGGAATCTATGTCGATGGGTGACTTGGTCATATGGTTGGCAGCCATATTCCAATCAAACAACCATCATAGAGATACTTCTAAGACCATCTCCCTGGATCCATATGGATTTCCAAGACCTATGATCTCACTAATAAAAATATCATGACTATCATTTCATTTCCCCAAATACCAAGCAACCCACAAGAACCAAATAAACCAATAAAAACCTAACTTCCCATGGAAAATCAAGGTTTAGTCAAGAAAGTTTTGTCCAAGCACTCCCCTAGTCCAACACCCTAAGTTATGATAGTCATAATAAATCTATATTGACAACACAAATAACAAAGTGTGCTCTTAAATATAGTTCCTCTAAATAACCTTCTCTGATACCATTTTGTCATAAACCAACACAGGTTGACCCTGAACCAGTCACCCGAGTTGTCCTGCGATAAGGTCCGAGAGGCATTCTTGATTCTCTCGGGATGGCTACAAGAACCAAGTTCATCAACATAGTGATTATGGGAATGATTTCATTCAATATAAATAAACAAAGGTAGTAGAAAAATAAAAGGGCAACCTAAAATAAATAAACAAAATAGAACAATTATGAAAGAACTGAAAAATAAAACTAAATGAACCTGTTGACCACTAAACCTCCACTTGACCCCATGGGTCACAATTTAATCACAAGAATCAACATCACCCATGGTGATCAAGATAAATTTAAAACCTATACCTAAGACTAAAAATAAAAACAAATTATGGGCGTGAGTATTAAAACTCAGCATGCGAGTCCAAGTAATCTATTCCCAAATGCATTTCCTTTAAATAAAGAAAAATTAATTTCATGCCGGAACTAAAATATATAAAATTCTCAAAAAAATTACACTTTAAAACCAAACATTGTAAATTTTCATTTTTCCCATTCAAACCCATATTCTTTACCAAGGAGGAACCGTATACATTTTGAAAGGGAGTTGACATTTTATTTATAAAGGATAGAGTGATTATAAAACATTTTCAAAACCTTTTTCCATAACCATTTGAAAACACTTTATCATTTTAGGAAATAATCCATAATATTCTAGAATCAAGCTCAAAAATCATACAACAATAGAAATGGGAAATAACACACAAGAGTATCTAGCCAAAAATGCATCAAAACATTATTTCTAGTAGAAATGGGTGAAACTTAGGAGCTCATAAATAATCCATAACATACTAATACATTTTGAATCATCCTAAAAATCATGCCTCACTCGATGACATCAAATATCCCAATATTCTTGGCCACACCTCATAGGTACAGACCGAGGATCCCAATCACATAGTAATAAAACTAAATATATCCCCATGTTATGGGAGACTAGCTAACGCATAATCAAACTAGTGTAGAAATAATTCTCAGAATATTCTCTCACTATTCTAGGTTACCATGTCAAGATATATAATGATATTGAGGCAACTGATTCCAATCGATCAATGAATAATATATACATATATAATAATAATCCACAATAGGCATCACCTGAGTCACCCGAAGGATCAACCCTTTTCCTTAAACTCGTCAAATTAAATGGGTCATGAGGATTCCATAGTGAGTAAATCCCAACTATTTAACATAAAAATAGGAAGATAGTATCTAAGGAGGGTTTTAATAATTATTATTTTCACCATTTTCACAAAAGTTCCAAACGGGCCTCAAACACACTCAAAAAATCATCACGTTTCTCAAGAATCAAATCCATGTGCAAAGATACCATTTTCCACTTCATAATCAATTTATGAGAAATCATATTTAAACAATTTTCATCACATTTTCAAGACAAAACCACTTTCATGAAAATTGTAAAATGGGCCACGCACCACCAACACATGCCAACCCAATTTTTTAAATCCAAATACACATTTCCTTTAAATCCAAAACCATTTAGTGAACTCTTTCAAGAAACCCAAACCAACTTTTCTTATGTCATTACACATTTAAAAATTAAAATAATGCTTTTATACCAAAAATTACCCAAAAAATACAATAGGAAATTTTATCAAACACTTGGTGTGCAAAATTTAACAAAACAATTCCATTTATCACAAAATAAGGGATAAACCACTAATTTTCACACCAAACAATTATTTTCAAAGAATCAAATAAAAAACACTTCCAAATTCAAAAAAAATATGGAACCCCATTTAAGAAATATATTTGATAAACCCACAAAAATTTATAACCCATGACAATATTTAGAAACCAAAATTCACTTACAAAGGCTAATCGAACAATTTGATAAACACTTGGCATTCACATTCAATAAAACTATTTCATGAAATTCAAATAAAAAAAATACCTTACTTTATTTCTCATCAAACTTTTATTCGAAAAACTGTATATCACTAACTATCATTAAATAAAGGTTTGAATGGTAATAAATCAATGTATTCTTAAATTTCAATGAAAATGAAAATGGGACCTACCTCAGAAAGAGAGAACCAAGTTGAATAACTTGACACTCAATGCCTTCGATGAAGACCACTCCGTGATTGTATACACATACACTCTTATATATACACCTTTATCCATTGCAGATATTCCCTACACAATGAGGAAATATGTGAAAGGAATATTTATATGTATAGAGAGAGAGAGAGATAAGTACCTATGTATGTGTGTGTGATCCTTATAGGAGCTACAAAATGATCTAATTAACCTATAGGGACCCAAAAAATCACCAAAGACTCTAAGTAAAATTAAAACAAACAAAATATGGTAGATTAAATCAACCTAAAATTGATAAGGATGGACCAAAATGGGTTGAAGAACTTCACCTTTGGCTAAGGATTCTGAAACATGGAAGAAGATATCCCAGGATACCCACTGCATTCCCTAAAAATGGAATATCAAAAACCCGATTAATCCATAACCTACAGTTTCAAACGAATGGGATAGGGCAACGATGGAGTATAAAATCACCAAAAAAATATAATAAGAGGGGAATAGAGACCTCAATTTTATGAATAGAGTGAGAAACCCATATAAATCAGGTCAAATTGGCAGAGGAATAGGGGATCTCTATAGGGGGGAGTGTGCACAACTGAGAGGTCCAAAGGTAGGGTGGTTGCATCACACGATCAGAGGAAGGGGAAACGCATGAGGTAAGGGGGAGGGGGAAGAGGATAGTTTTGGTTTTTTATATTTTAAGTTTATTTTTATTTTAATTAAATTTTTTCAATTTAAAAAAAAAATACTCTGAAATGAATGAAATTAAATATGAACTCAAAAATAAATAAAGTAATTGCAAATTGTCGGGTCTGGGTGTGATAGTTAATTACCCATTATATGGAAGTGTGTATAAGTGCAGGTATAACCCTTAGAATAAAAATTTGTAAGTTTATTTAGGATAATTATGTTATTATATAATCATGGAATAAGAATAGTTTAGTGGGTGGAGGAAAAAATAAAATAAAAGTGATCGTTGAAGAATGTTACCATGTTTTTAGGTAACCCCTTTTGGTTTATACCAAAAGATATCCTTGGTTAGATTTATACACAATGTGAGGATTCTAGGTTTAGGGGAGGGATTTTTTAATATTATTTTAGAATATTTTATTCAATATAAATTTTTTTAGAGGTTCGAATAAGTGGGAGGGTTAGTTCTTTTTTAAAATGGAGGAGTGACATTCTTGTAAATTTTTGAAAAGGGAATTTCACCCATATGTTTCCCATGTAAAGTGGCTCCAATAATAGTAAAAATTATATCCAATGGAGTATAGGGTATAAATATTAATATCCAAATTTTTTATAATATTCTAGCTCATTTTGTCCCTTATGATTAAGGTTTATCCCCTTATTAAGCTAATTTTCTTTTTAATCACTATAATTAATTTTAATTACATTCACTAATATTTTTTTTCAAAATCAAAGTTAAACTTAATAGAAAATATCAATTATGATGATTTAAAATATTTAATCCATTTTTTAAAATTCCAATTTCATAATTGAAATAAATTAATTTTAAATTAATCTCGTATATGGGACAATAATGTGGGGTTTTAAAGTAAAAACGTTCAAAAGTTTGCTAAGTTTTTGTATATAATTTCTAATAAAAATTGATTCCAATGAACTCAATTGGATTAATTTATATAAAATTCATTTAATTAAAATTTAAAACCAATCAAAAATATAATTTATCATTAAAATCAATCAAATAAAAATCATTTTTGAATTAAAATTTAGTATTTTTCACTATTCATCAAAAAATGAAATCACATAGAAAAAATACCAAAAAATCACCCTAACATAATTTTGATGTTACTCTATCAAAAATTAATTTAATTTTGACATATTAATTTTATAAAAGTTCCAAAAATTGGATTTCAAATAGGTTCTTTAATAAAAGGGGTAAAACTATATTCAGAAATATATAGGTTTTTATGTATAAAATAAAGTTTGTTATTATATCATTCCTATCAAATCTATTGGATGAATATAAAAAATTATTTATTGAATACATAAAAAATATATTTCATTAATATAATTAATTAATATTATTTAATTTGATTTATTAGGATAAAACACTCTTATGAGTGTAAAAACATTTCGATTATATTCAAAAAAATTCATATTTATTTATAATTAATTATTGAAATATGAATTAATTTTATATTTTTATAAACCATATATTTTCATAATTTAGTTACTATTATTTATAAATAATAATTTAATGATTAGATTATATCTTATAATAATATTTTAATAATATATCATTATTCGGTATACTATTGCCTTGTGTGTAGCACAAGCTATCAAAGAATGTCTTTGTTTCATGTAACAAAAGATAAATCTATATTTATTACATTGAAAGCTATATCATAGATTGAATTTATTTAAAATAGTAATTATATTATAATGTCTTGGGATATTATATTCTCTTATTATCTTGGTGTTGTGTTTCATACATGTTATCAAATAAAATGTTCTTACTATATAATTTCAGAACGTTACTTTCTCCCCACCTTAATTAAATTGCATCACAAAAATTTAAACATGATCTCAGGAATATAAGGATTGATATTTGAAAATTATTTTCTTAAAATCCCACATCTTGAGAAGAGATAATAAAATACCCTCTTAATAAGGGATAATGAGAAGCATAAATTTTACATGGACTAACATATAACTGGTCACTAAGTTTGAGAACATTATTGGAAGGTGAAAATATAGAGTTAGAGGAAAAGTGTAAATATTTATACGTAATTATTGAGGTCATCAGTTATAAACAAGTAAATTATTGATTGAAATTTTAGTTCCTCAAACTCATAAATCTATAATGATTTAAAATACCATCGGTTCAATAAATATTAAGGTGTTAGGAAAACATTTTTATTTTAAGATAATTTTCCTAATGTTGAAGAATAATTTTATTTACTAAGAACATAAGTAAATATATTTACTTGATATATTTATATAAACATAATTTCATCCTTTTTTGTGCTTTAATTAAATTCCAATTCATCCATTACTTCAACAAATAGATGTCTAAAATTAACCTTGATGCCTGAAGCACTAAAATACACATTTAACAAATCTTAAGTCCTATAAAAGAGTGAAAATTATAACTGTTTATCTCTAAATATTTTCCAAATTCAATATGGTTAATATCTTAATCTCTAAACATAAAATGTAATACTATTGGTTCATCATTAATATTTATTCATCAATATTTTTAACTAAAAACAATGAAATATTAACCAGGAAATTATGTAGATTAGTTGTTGGCATTAAAACCTTATCTTCCTTTGGTCATGGGTTCAAGTATCATGGACTTTTCAGACTTTATGGGTATTCAATCGGTATATAGGTTGTCCTTTTATAAAACCATGTTAATATAATTTCCAAAAAAAATATGATGGACGTCCTAGAAATAAGGTTAATCACTAAATAGACTTTTAACTAAGGTTATTAATATAACCCTAATACATAAATACTTCATCCTTTTTATTTCAACATAGGTCCTTCCTTAGTTTAAGGTTAAACTTGGGTAATTCATTGTCTTTATCTAATCATGTCCCTCATAATGTTTTGTAAATAAAATTTGGGTTATTTTAAGAATATCCTTTAGGAGTGTCAAACCATGTGCACAGTAAGGCCAGTTTTTGTGTACTAGGTTAATCTCAAGTTAGACCTGACACACCTTTTTGAAGTGTTTACCCCTAGGTTCATTTGTTACCAAACCATGTCCACTTTTTTTATCCACACAGGGACGTACTTTTAGAAAAAACCACATAATCTATATCAAACTGAAACTTTAGGATGTTATTTGATACTTATACTAAAACTTTATCGTACGTTTATGTTCCCTAATAAATGTTTTTCCAAAATCTAATTCGAAAGTTTCTACTAAACATGGATCTAATAGAAACTATAGTGACCTGATCCCAAAAATCATGGAGCTAGTCCCTACTACCATTACTTTGGCATAAGATACAAGTAAATTGCATCCAAAAGGACCGAACAATTTAGTAGTCTTCATAAACTAGATACATACCCTAGTGTTTTATTTATAATGAATAAACTAATTATAATATTAAAAAATTCTTTCAAGAATATCTTTATTCTATCTAGAGTATCCTTACATACCTTTTTTAGTACAATTTAGGCAATCCTGGGAAAGGAAAAATAATAATGGTGAGCTCGTATTATCAGTAAGGGAAAGTACAGAATAAGAAATAATGAGTTAATAAGAATAATAATTATGGAAATGTAAATAACTAAACATGCATTCCAAGTAATCAATGAACTAAAAATAAAGTACATAAACAATATGGCAAGGTAAATAACTAAAAATACAATCCATTTAAATAAATGGATAATACATAATCAATATGGAAAGGTAAGAAATTTAAAACACATGAAATTTACTTAATAAAATGAGAATAAAATTCATCCATATACTTTTTCACTGTGAAAGTATCATGGATAATAAATAATGGACCAAAATGAAGGCAATACTTAATTATTGGACACTATGTTTCCTAGGTACATGGTACATTTACTGTAAAAACCTTTCACATGATGGTTTATAACATACAGGGTGAAAACCCCACTAATTTTATCCAACTGACTCATACCATGAGACTACTAATGTTTTGAGGGGGTATCTATAATTGGGGCCCACCTATGTCATACCTGTCAAAATCATTCCTTATATATTGAATAATCGATTTAATTATTGAACAATGTGCCTTATCAAATACCTGTCATAAGCAAAATATGTGGATTTATCAATATTTTCCTAAATATAAAATAACATTCAAAGTAAATATCATATGTAAAAATGGTATATAGTTCAATAAATTAATATATCCATGATAAATGAGATGGATAATTAGGGGGAATTCAATGTTCAATGATCATAGGAAATTGAATATTTCATTGGGACTAAAAAATGAATCAAGGAAGTGAATATCAATATTATACTTGTAAAAATCAATCATAAACCATATAGAGTAATAATAAGTATGGTATTAATACAACATATCCCAAGGGGTGTAAGGATAAAGGGTTTTTTCTATTGATGAATATAAATATCGTGAAAAGAAACAAAATTATCCTTCTCATTTTGAAAAATATTTTTAAAATATTTTTCTTTGAAATTAACTTTTAAGAATATTTTATTTTAAAAAAAAAATTTGAAACTTGTAAATTAATCTTCAAAGAAACAACTATGGTTAATTTTTTACATGTCATACAAGGTAAAAAAACATTACTTTTACATGGTAAAAATTTTAGAAAAGTGTCTTATTCAGAAAGACACAAGATGATTCTTTTTAAAAAATATGTAAAAGAAAAAAAGGTTAAAAATATCTTTAATAAATAATTTTGGAAAGGTTAAAACATTATTTAAAATATTTTTAGAAGAAAAAGGTTTTTAGAAGAAAACAGGTTCTCCAACTAAAAGAGAACTGAATTCATTTTCTCTTAAAAACATTTTGAGTGTCAAATAGTAGTAAAATGGAACTATTACTTATAAAGGGTTGTGATTAACTATAGGATAATAAAATTAAAAGTTTTATTAAATAATTATCACATAATTTCCTTTAATTTAAATTCAAGTGAAAATAATCCTGAATAAAATGAGAGTGTCAAGTATACCCTTGAAAAGACAATAACGTTGAAGTGAGGATAAGTAAATTAATATATTATATTTGTCAAATTTAAAACTTCATAAAAATTGTAAATATAATAATAGATAGTAAACAGTTATTAGACACATAATCATATAATATTAGCGATAGTATGGAATTAATATAACCTAATTAAAATGAATCGGGTTATGAAATTCTTTACCACTTGGTAACTTTTAATAAAAATACCATTAGAAGAAATAATTAAAATTGAAACTAAAAATACTATTAATATAAAATAACTATTGATATAATATGTCAAAATGGGTAGTGGATACACCACATAAAATAAGTAAGTGGTGAATATAACATTTATCTCACGGATGTAAAAAGTGAGATAAAAATATCTTACCTTGTGTTTCCTTTCAGGTGAAAATACATTAAACGACTATATAATGGTTTTACGCATGTAAATAACTTATTAAATAACCATAATCATATTTATAATATCATATATTAACTTATTATAATATCTTATTTCCCGATTATTATTAATATTTCATTATTTTCACTATTTTGGGTGTTAAATGCCTAGTTTGTCGAGTATGGTTAAAATTGTTATTTTTTTCCTATTACTTAGATCATTATTAGAATATATATAGAATGAAAATCATGATTTAAATATCATATATATATATATATCCATTATATAATTATTTAAAATAATCCATAATTTTTTCATATAAGAAATGAAATGCACAATTCATGGAGACGGTAGGTCATACATACTCATGAACGCTACTTTCATTTCATTACCTTATTAAAAGAATGAAAATTAAATGATATATGGGTATATTATATTTCCAAAATAATATTTATTCCATATATGTCACATATTTTTATTTAAAACATTCTTTATACATTCCATGTATAGTGTGAATGAATCACGTCGCTTTGAGGAGGCGATAGTCCACACATCCACAAACGATGTTATCATATCCCCAAAAATTGGAACAAATGAAGTTATTTGTTATATAATAATTATAGATGTATAAATTCATTATAAATACCATATAAAATATATAAAAATAGTTTTTCCATCATAATTTCCAACATGAGACGTGGTAAAGGAAGAACGGACAATCATCATTTCACGAGGCGGTAGTCTGCCGTACACATGAATGGTAAGTCTGTTAGACACTAGATGGAAGTGTGTATAATTATAGGTAAAAAAACTGTGATAAAAATATCTAATTATATTGAGGATACTTATGTTACTATATAATAATTTAATAAGAATGTTTTAGGTGTGGATAAGGAAATAAAATGAAAGTGATCGTTGAAGAATGATACCTCAATTTTGGGTAACTTCTTTTGGTTTATACCAAAAGAATTAATTGGTTATCTTTATGCCCAAGGTGGGGCTTCTAGGTTTATGTGATGGGTTTTTTGATCCTATTTTATCAAATTTTGGGTGATTTAAAGGCTTTTATATGTGTGAATAAGTGGTAGGGGTGAGTTCCTTCTTATAGTTTAGGAGGGGTGGAATTCTTGTAAATTTTTGAAAAGGGAATTCCACCCATGTTTTCCCATGTCAAGTGACTTCTGTAATGGTCAAAATTTTATAAAATTTAATATAGGGTCTAAATATGAACATAAAATGAATTTTTTATAATATTAAAGGTCATTTTGGCACTTATGTTTAAGGTATAGTCCCTTATTAAACTAATTTTCTTCTTAATAATTATAATAAATTTTAATTAATTTTCAAAAAAAATTAAAAAAAAACTAAGTTCAACATACTAGAAGTTATAAATTTTTATTTTTCCAGATTTGGAATCAATTTTTAAAAATTCCAATCACATAAGTGGCCGCAATTAATTTAAAATTAATCCTACATATGGGATGACAATGTGGGTTTTCAAAGTAAAAACATTCAAAAGTGTAATAAGTTTTTATATCCAATTTCAAAGAGAATTTTATTTCAATTACCTAAATTGGATTAATTGATGTAAAATTTATTTAATTAAAATGTAAAAACAATAAAAAATATAATTTAATATTACAAATAAATTATACAAAAAAGAAGTTTTGAATTAAAATTTAATATTTTTGACTATTTATCAAACAATGAAACCTCATAGAAAAATACAAATAATTCTCCCTAAGATAATTTTTTTATGTTAATATTTAAAATATGAGGTTTATTTTTACATATATAAAATTTATAAAAGTTCCAAAAATTGGATTTAAAATAGGTTTTCCATTAAAAGTGGTAAAACTATCTTTAGAAATATATAGGTTTTTATGCATAAACGTAGGTTTGTTCTTATCTTATGCCAAAAAAGTATATTAGATGAATATATAAAAAATATTTTATTGAATATATGACATATTTATTTCGTTGATATATTTTACTAATAGTATTTAACTTAATTTATTAGGATAAAACACCTTTGTGAGCATAAAAACGTCTCCTTTATATTCAATTGGTTTTTGTATTAGTATATAATTAATTCATAACCTATGAATTAATTTTATATTTTTATAAACCATATATTTTTATAAGTTATTTAATATTATTTATAACCACTAATTTAAGGTCTATATTATATCTTATAATAAAATTTTAATAATATATCGTTATTTGGTAAAACTCATACTTGTGTGTAGAAAAAACTATCGAAGAAAGTCTTTGTTGTTTATAATGTGTTATAACTCAGTATTGTGTGAAATGAATGGTATATCATAGATAAACTTTATTTAAAATATTAATTATAATGTAAAGTCTCGATGTATTATATTCCCTTACGTGCTTGGTGTTGCCTTCCACACACGCTATCAAATACAAGGTTCTTACTTTAGAATTTTAAGGTGTTACATTCAAGTACATTATTTGTATTATACCTTTTGATTCCTAATTTTCATGTTTTAATATTTTTTACACATCCATTTACTTTCTTTATTATTTACAAGTAATGAGAGACCACCTTTGTCACTCATTAAACTCTTCTATGAACCTTTATATATTCATGTTATGCTTTTGAAATTATCCCATTATTTTTCATGAAAAAATTTTAGGATGTGAATACCATTCCCAATTAGCCCTAAAGGGTAGTAACTTATATGTATATATCCTTTATTTATTGGGTAATTAAATTTATGTAACCCATATTCCTTAATAATTGGATTAAAAATTATTAAAAAAATTATGTTGTATGATTTATGTGGCACTCAAAATCATGTACATGATATGAATGTGATGTTTGGGACCGGAAATAGACCTATAATTCATTTTCTATTGTTTTTATATCATCATAAACCATGTATGGTTCTTGATAAGTTAGAATAATAATAATATGTTAATACGTATCTGCAGTTATCCTTGACTTATGCTTATGATCTAATGTTTTAAGTTATGGAAACATTTTGATGATATCATGAGGTTATTTTATTATTTCATGCATCGTTGTTCCTAACTATGATTCTCACATTTTTAATGTCATCTTTTTATAACTCTTGAATACCAATTTTTTCTTTACATTACTCTATTTTTGGATTATTTCCTTACTGGGCTTTATAGATCACCATTCTCTTATATACATCCCCATGTAATCCCATGAAATATTAGAAGATAAATAGAATTTAAGGGAATGTTATGAAGTTTTAAAATAATGTCATCATATATAATTTTCAATTTATTTTGATATATTTCTAATTACCCAAATAAACTAGGCCTCTCAATCTTTTGGGATTTGTGTTGTGTGTATCTTGATGTAAAAGATAGTGAAATATGTTGTGAATATGGATTTTTATAGTTGGTATTAGAGAAAATTCTAGTTATTTTAGGTGATTAAGATTATAAAACCTTAGGGAAAACCATAGGGATAAAAATAATCATAGGAAGCATCCAAAAAAATTTGGTAAAGTAAAGATCGAGTAATTTATAACCAAAAAAAATCCTTGTCTGCATACTACATGTTTATTTGGATTTGATACAAATATACCTGGGGTTAATAACCATGAAATTTCTCATTGGGTCTTAACTCGACCTGTACGAGGTGCATGATAAAGAGGCCTTTATTTACACCTATTTTGACACTCCTATGATATATTATTTGCTAAATTCAAAATATCTTTACAAACCATTATGAGGAAAATAAAATACCTATGATACTTAATGTTAGGAAATAGGTTGTTGATAACATAAATATAAACCTAGAAATTAATAGGTAAAGGAATACATTTCATTTATGAGTTATCCATTCAATACTTAAAATTTACCTTTTATGTGTTAATAGTTTGAAAATTATCAGCACTAATTTTCCCATTATTTTATTCAATGGATACAAATAAGGGACATAAGCCAATGACCAATGTGATGGGTAGTGTAATAACTGTCCAAGTGAGATGCCCATTATGAAGGTAGAAAGAGTTGAAAACTTCATGAAAAAACATAACAAATTAGCTCAAGTTTTGAACAAAAACCTGAATCAAGAAGAATACCCACATCCCGATAAGAAAGATATAGTTTTAATTGAAACCTTTATGTGACAAAGGCCTTTAACTTTTAGTGTATCTTATTATCCCTAAATTTCATAACAATATATCAACTCCATTGAAAATTTATTCTATGTAATGTGATGATTTTAGAAAGTAAAGCTTGTGATGGTTGTTTATCACATGTATGGTGAATTTTATCAATTGTTTATGTTGATTAATAATACAAAGACTAAGAAAGTGTAATTGGGGTTTGTCTTAGTGGTAAGAACCTTGGAATCCTACATGACAATAGGGGTTCAAAACTCATGGTGCATAGGGTACTATAGCAGTGGTGGGCACTATAGTTGTATCAGTGATAGACACAGTAGCTATAGAGGGTGCTATGTGGGTACTATAGCAGGCGAGGTACTATAGTAGTACTATTCACATAATGGGACTTGGGCCAAAACTTTCAGGCCTATGGGCCATATAATGGGATACATGCCCACTAGGAATTTAGGGCCAAATATATATGATATAATAAAGCAGGTGGTTTGGGGGTGATCCCTTTGGGGGGGCTATGACCTGCCTTTCAGTCCTGTGTGTGTATGGTGTGTGTTTGTTTGATGTAATTGTACCCCTAAGTAAGATATTGAAGTGATGGAGTGGAATTAATTTAGGAAAATGTTTTTTGATAAATATTTTCCTCGCACTATTTGACTTAAAATAAAGATGGAGTTTCATGGACTCAAGAAAAATGAGGATGAATCAATAGGGGCATATTAAGAAAACTTCACAAGACTTTCTTGATTTTCCTCTAGCTTTTTAATTGACTCCAAAAGTAAAGTTAACCTCTTATTTAGTAGGATAAAGTTGAATCTATAAAAATCCTTTAAAATTCAAGACTTTCAAAGATACAAATAAATTTTTAAATGTTTCCTCAAAGTTAAAATGGATATAGTTAAATCCCAGTGGTCTCATGGGAATGGATATAGGAAGTGAAGAATGAAATTTATTTCTGGGGCAGTGATGGATAAATCTCACAATGGTAAGAAAAAACAACATCCCACTAATCAAAAGTGTGGGAAGAAGGAAAAAAATTCCTAAAGGGGACAAAGAAATTCTTGAGGTGTGAAAAGGAGGGTCACCTAGCTAGAGAATGTTGACAAGAAAAACCCATTGATGTGATGGAATAAAGGAAAATTCCTTTCAACGGTCAACCTATTTTCCAATGTTTTAATTTTAAGAAACAAGGACACAATGAAAACCAATGCCCTAAGCCAAGAGTTTTCTATGATAATAGATGATAACAACCTCCAAGGCCTATAGAGTAGGGTGGCCATATGTCATCGAAAATACTAAGGTGGGTCTTGAAAATGAAGTGGTGACAGGTATGGTGGCTATTCATTCAAGTCCAGTGAACATACTATTTTATTTTACTTTTGTGTATTATTTTGTATCATGCAAGTTTAGTAGAACTATTCAAACACCAACTCAAAACATGGAAGTAAAATTATCATTGAAAATAGAAAATGGGCCAATAATTAATTCCCAAGTATATAACTTATCCCTTTCTAATATTTCAGGCTGAATTTTCTAGTGAACTATATTATACTCTCTTTAGTGTAATTCGATGTTATTTTGGATAGGGATTAGATTTCCTTATATATACCCAACACAAATTATCAGGTAAAGGAAATCACCCTTCATATCACAAATCACCCTTTGATTCTATAAAAGTGTAAGGAGGGGTGCATATCCTTTAAAATCACCATCTCAAGAATTGATATTATTTCCTTATGGGAATAATATCATTCACAAATGATGTGACTATCAAAAAGATCATCCTTGATGACATTCCCATTGTAATAGAATATGTTGATGTGTTACCACTACTAAAAAATGCACAATATACGGTGTTAGCCTTTATCAATGCTAGAAAAAATCACTAAAAATAGATTTATTTTCAGTTATAAAAAAGAAATGATAAAGGGTTCCTTTATCAGAACTTTATTTTAGCACTCATAATGGGTAACCTTTATTAACACATTTTTTAGAACTGATAATGTTCTCGATCATGCATGTGAGTCCCGCATCAAAATAGAGGATGTTTAACCTCTTATTTATATGAGATTTTTCCACAACATGACCTCATAAGCCTGTTGCAGGGATGGGCTCCCACATACACTCCACAAACCCATATGGGACCTCACGCCCACCTAAGACTTGGGCCATGTTATACTTTCCATGGGATTTAGCCCACCCACATACACATGGTCAGGTTTTACATAGCCCAGCCCACATGCCCCATCATTCAGGCCTATACGCGGCTAAGCCCACTTTCCCATGCTGGCCATGTCCCTTATTTTTTAAATATATAAATAAATAAATACAAGTATTAAAAATATTATAAAATTGAAATTATTAAACAAATAAAAAAATATTGAAAACTTCATTGAATAAATATTTATTAATATCTTTAATATATATATTATAAATATTAATAAATATTATATATTAAATATATATATATAATGAATAACTTGAAATAATTAAACAAAAAAAATTAAAATTTAGTAAATTAAAAAAGTATTAAAAATTTTATTAACTAAATAGTTAATAATTAAAATGAATAAATATAATTTACATATTTAAAAATTATAAATATAAATAAATAGTTTATATTAAATATAGATATATAAAATATCTAAATTGTAATAATTAAATAAATAAATTAAAAATGAATAAATTACATAATTTAAAAAAACTATTAATGAAACAATTATTAATAAAAATGAATAAATTTAATATATATATATTAATTATATGTAGTAATAAATAATATATATTAAATATAAATATGTAAAATTAATAAAATTTAATAATTAAAAACATATTGATTTCTTATTGTTTTTTAATGGTTTTTGTACATAAATATTCATTAATATATTTAATATTTTCAAAATAGAAATATATTCATATATATTTATCTATTAAAATATTAAGATTCATTTTAAAATTTCATTTAGTAAGATAATATATTTAATATATTATGTTTTTAATTGGTAAATTTTATTTATTTATTTTTAGTATTATTAAATTTAGTATTGTTTTTTCATGTTTAATATTTTTTATTTCTTATTTTTTTGGAATTGAATAATTTTCTAATATTTATTTATACATATTTATTTACTATGTTTTAATATTTTTAATATGTATTCATCTTCATTTCTATATATATCCATATTTTTTTAATAATATTTATAATTAATAATACTTATCCATTTTTTCAATATTTTTAAAGCCTACTCATTTTTAATTATTCAATTTCACTCTTTTTTAACATTCATGCATTTAATATTATATATTCATTAATAATTTTTAAAATATATTTGTAAATAAATATTTATAAATAAATATATTTATAAATTTATATTTATTATATTTATAAAATTATATATTTATAATTGTAAATAAATAAATATAATTTTTTAAAAGAATTTATATAATTATAAGTAAATAATTATATATTTAATAAATTATAAAATAAAAATAAATATATTTAAATGACGAATATATTTACTATATTTATATTTATTTTTATATATATTTACTATATATATATATATAAGTATATAAATATATATAATGATATAAAAATATATAATGATATAAATATATTTATAATTATAAATAAATAATTTAAAATATATTTACAAATATAGTTATTTATAAATTTATATTTATTATATTCATAAAATTATATTTATATAATTATAAATAAATAAATATAATTTTTTTTAAAAGTATTTATATAAATATAAATATATAATTATATATTTAAATAATAATAAAATTATGATAAATATATTTAATATATTGATATTTATATCTATATATATTTAATATATATATATAATGATATAAATATATTTATAATTATATACAAATGTTTTAAATTATAATTATAAACAAATATATTTATATTTATATAGTTATAAAATTATAATAAATATATTTAAGTAATAAATATATTTATTTATAATTATATTTATAAATAAAATTTTGTAATTATTTAAATATTTATTTATAATTACATATATATAATTTTTTAATTACATTTATTATATTATTAAAATTAATTCTCTATCATCACTGAGAAATGTTTTATTAGTGCTTACTATTTTAGCACTAATAAAATCTTTACTCGATCTTTAAATAGAACCTTAATGAAGTCCTCCTCCTTTGCGCTAATCAAACTCTCATAGAATCAAAGCGTCGTCGCTGCTCTTGCCCTTTATCTATCTTCTCAACGAATCAATACTTTCAAAAGTTACGGTATGTTCCAATTTATTTTGTTAGTGTATGAAGATCCATTGCTCGCCGCCTGACACCAACTTACTCGCATCACAAGACAAGCACACCTACTTTTCCTTGATAATTCATGGCTAACACTCAAAACACACTTATCACATTCCAAACTATCTTACTCGGGTGTCTGATGGATGGATGGCCTGGATTCGTTCTTGACCAAATGGTATCAGTTTCATCCTTCATTATTTGAATTTTTTTGATAGATTGAGATATGGAAGTTGGAACTTGAGAGGAAGTAATAGGAAGAGTGTATTATGATCTTACTCATTTTCAACCTCAAGCTTCCACGACAAGTTGTTTCGAGTCTTGAGTTGTGAGTTTTTCTTATCCGCTTTTGGTGTACATGAATTTATATTGATGGTTCTTTCTCTTTAGTTGAAGATTATTTCTGTTGTTTATAAATCTTTTCATGCTTTTGGGTAAAGGGTGAGTTGAATGGGTGACACATGGTGAGTTTATAAAGTATAGTAAAACTTATGGATCTCCTATAAATAGTTTTGAGTGGCTCTCTATAACAATAATGTGATTGGAACATGGCTTTCTAACAATGTGTCTTAGTCAATTTAGATCACTAATTATCCTTCTATTTAGTGTCAGATTTTCATTGTTTCTAAGATATCTTGATTATATAATTCTCATGTAATTTAGGTGATGCATGGTTGTAAAATTTTGAAAGATTTATTCAAAATGGAAAGGAATTTCTTTTGAAAATAGTGAGTGAGTTTTATAATTCATTTTAAAAATGAATCTGGTTTTGATTTTCCAACAAATGTTTTTTTAATGGGTAAAAAATTTGTTAAAAAGTGATTTTAAATAAAGGGTAAAATTATTTTTAATGGTGAAAATAATTATAAAAAAACTAATAAAAAGTTTCCCAGTGATTTATTAGGACAAGATTCATCGGTGTTTTATAATATAAATTTGATTGTAAGGGTAAATGATTGATCTTAAAGTTAATAAAGTGGATTCTTATGATGTTTCAGAATGAGGATAGAATTATAGATTTCAATTGTGATCTCAAAAAAGGATCTTTTAAATTTCACATTGACTTTAAAATTGACTTTTCTGATTTTAAATTAGAGTTAATATATTCAAATGGTTTAAAGGGGGGGTTTGAATTTTTTAGAGATTTTGATTTACTCCATGTGCATATTTTATACAATTTTTTTCAAAATTAATATATATAAAAATGATCATCTTTGTGATTATTAATAATAAAAAATATTATTCTCATGTGTAAATAAATATTTTGTTCAACTTAATTTGTATATAATTATTTTAATAACTTCAACGTAATTGATAAGTAATAATAACAAACAATTATTAAAAAATTTGATCATGTGTATATAAATAATTATAAATAATTTATAAATAATTATGATTATAGATAATTTTTATGAAAAATACTTTTGATTCTCTTGAATTAATAATTTATATAAATAATTTCTAAATAATTTTGAATTAATAATTATTTTGAATTATTATTTTTAAAATAATATTTATTTCGAATTAATAATTAATTTGAATTAATAATTATTTTGAATCCATATTTTTTAATTCATATTTTTTATTATATTCAATTATTTATTTTTAATAAATAAATTATATATATTAATTTATAAATAATTTTGACTTCCTTGAATTGATAATTTTGATTATTCTTAAAGAAAGAATTTTGATGATGTGTGAATAAATAATTTTGATTATGTGTATATAAATATTTTTTTCAATGTAATTTATAAATAATAATTAGAAATAATTATAAATATATTTTTAAATATATATTTAATATTATATATATATAATTATAAATTTATTTTATGAATATTTATATTTATGAATGCCTATTTATATAATTATATATAAATATTTATACTTATAAATATATTATACAAATAATTATATAAATATATTTATAAATATATATATTAATAATTATATATATTTTTTAAATTTATTTATTTATTTATTTAAAATTTAAAGATACAATTTAAAATTATAAAAACAATTATTTGGAATAATTGAGTATTAAAAACTATATTTTTAATAAGGGTTATATTTTTCATATTTCCAAAACATTTCTTTTATTTTATTTTGAAAAAAATCATCAAACAAGATAGATAGAAACATAAATCATTTATTTTCATTTAATATATTTCACATGGAAAAAAATGAAGATAAATTAAAATTATAATCATTTCTTTGTCTATACATTTTTTTAAAATTTTAAAATGTGTATTAATATTTTTTCTTAGTTTAGAATTTATCAAGTTTTATTTTTTTGAAATTATAATGATATACTAATATCAAGGTATGTGATCAGTTGTTATTTGTTGGTCCCCATCGAACATCTTTGTTTGTTTTTTATTTTCCCAAATGGTTTGAATAGTGTGTGTATAAGAGGTGTTATTTATCCTTGATCTACCTCGTTGATTCTCCACCCAATATCTCTTGGATTGATCTGTTGTTAGTTCACCATATCCCTTACCATCACGTTAATTTTCACTAATTCATCAGTATTTATCACTCAAATTGCATAGATCTCTTAGTTGTGCACCACAAAAACCCTACCCGCTTATCATGTAAGGTGGTGACTTTAAATGATTAGTAGATAGAGTTTTTGCGGTATATAACTGGTAATCGGGTCCAAATTCCATGTATCCCTCCTGTTACCATGTTCCACCCATCATCTCTCTCATTGATCCATTGTTGGTTCACCATCTCCATCACCTTCACATTAATTTTCACGCATTCATCATTATTTCTCACTTTCATTGCATAGATCTCTTAGTTATGCACCATAAAAACATTTCCCAATTATCATGTAAGGTGGTGACTACAAATTATAAGTATGTAGTTTTTTTTTCAGTGAACATATGGTAATTGGACCCAAGTTTAATAAATCCCTCTTGATCCCATGGATTAAAATCAAAAAAGTATTCCCATTTTCTTCCAAGTATCCCTCCAACTCCCATGAATTAAAACCACAATGTATTTTTTTAAACATGTCTTTAACTTGTGTGTTTTATTTTTAGTGACCATTAGAGTATCATGTTTCAATTTTTTTTCTTTTTAGGAAACCAATATATAATGAAATATAGTTTCACTATGGACTCAATTTAATTTTAATATTGGTGGAAAGTTTATTTCAAGATTCATTATAAAGGGGGTTTTCTTATTTATTTTTTAGTGATTTTATTAATTTTTTAATATCATTATCAGTATTATATGAATTGATTTTATATTAATATTTTATTCATTATTTTTTTTGGAATTATATATTATGAATTCATGTTTCTTTAATTTCAACTGAAATATAATATGCATATTTTTTATATAAAATATAATTATTTTTAACTTAAAAACTATGTACATAATATTATTATTATTTTATTATATTATGTATCATTAGGAATGGTTTGAGTGACTCTCATAAAAAATTCTAACTTAAAACACATTTATATTGGACGCATACAAGATTAGAAGATAGTGGAATAATTTTATAAGTTTTATTATAATATCTCTTAAGCATAAATGTGGTATAGATTTTATTAAGAATCAGTATACTCTTTTGGATATACCTGTGGAGATTTTGGATATTAGATATGGAAGATATCATATAATGATATCTGTTATTATTAGAGGTTTAATTAGAATGATTTGGATCTCAATTATGTTAAATACATAATAAATTAATTTTTTGGAATGTTTATTAATGGAAATTATTTTTGGGTTTTTTAAGGAAATTAAATAGAGGTTTTGGATATTATCGGATATGTGAAATATACCTAAGATTGATAACTCTACTATTTTTTAAATAGGGGTTCATCAGTGGGTTATAGTAAAAATATATTTTTGGTACTCCTATAATACATGGTATAAATAATCTAAAGAAAAAGAGTGTAATGTGGAATCCAACATCACTTTTGTTATCAATAATAGTTTCATCTATTTATTTCATGAAATTATAAGATCCTTGACCCTATGTAAAAATATGGTGATTACATGACCTTGTATGTTCCTAGGAAAGATATTTTTTTACATAAATTTAGTAAGACAGATCATAATTAAATGAAAAGAAATAAAAATAACTTCCATTGGAATACTTCCATCAATTAATAAATATATTTTTTACCAATATACTTATTACCACCTTTTTCTAGCGCACAACATCAAATCAAAAACCTGATCTGATGTCCACATGTTTACCTCAGGTTGTTTTTTTTCATGTCATCCTTTGTAAAATATTAACTTTTTAGGAATCATAAATGATAACATTCATATGGTAGGTTACCCTTATTAAAATTATCTATAAATTTCTCCTTTAATTATGAATATATTATGTGAATTTAATTATTTTTTGTATAAAATTGATATTTTATGAACTTAATAGGATGAATATGAAACTAAAATGGATGCACACTGATTGTACAATAATAGAGTATGATGATAAAGTTAAAGTGTTCATCCATTTTTCAATATATCATGTATATAACTCTTCTAAAATACTTTTTATGTGTTTAAATTGTTATTATTCAAGAAAAATTATTCTAGAATAGTTGGAAGAAAATTTGATTTTTCACAAAATAGATCAAATCTATAAACATTGGACTATGACCAGTGAAAAACTAAACATGAACACCAATTTGGATGACACTACGGTTTAAGGATTATCTGATATGAATACCAGCGTAAATGATGATGGAGATCATATGGAAGAAATAAAAATAAAAATCGAAGATTACCTTCATGATTGTACAATGTAGTTTAAGAATTTAAATAGATGTGATATGATACCATTGTATACTAGTTGTATTAAAGACACAACATTTTCAGTTGTATTGAACTAATATAATTTGAAAGTTGGAAATAGATGGAGTGATACCAGGTTTATATAACTATGTGATCTATTAAATGATATACTACCAAAAGAAACTAAACTTCCTTATCGAACATATGATTTTAAATGAATGCTAAATTCAATGGGAATTATATCTAAAAAATATTTTATTCTCCAAATGATTTCATATTTCTTCCCAAGGATAATGAATCACTCATAAAATTCCCTAAGTGTGGCATGAATCAATATAATAATAATGAATAAAGTACTTAGAAAGATGTATGGTAATTTACTATCATTCCATGATTTATAAGACTATATAGATATCAAGAAACTATGGTACAATTGACATGGCATATAGATACAAGAATTAAATATGGGAAACTACATCTGCCAACAAACTCTCCTCAAGGGAAGATAACTGATTATGAGTATTCTGTATTTATAAATAATCCATGAAACTTCCATATTAAACTATTTATATACGTAATAAATCTTTTGGGTGTAAAAAATAGTACTCACAATACATGGCTGGTTATGTTGGTAAATTTTGACTTGTCTCTATGTAAATGTATAAATCTCAAATACAATATGTTGTCGCTATTTATATCTATACCAAAACAACCCAATAATGATATTGATGTATATTTTTTTCCATTGATCTAAGATTTGAAATTGATGTGGGGTACAGGTGTTACAACATGTGATTCTCATAGAAGTAAATAATTTGCATTGAGGGTCATGTTATATGGGATAATAAATGAATTTCTTGCTTATGGAAATTTTATATGCTATAGAATTAATGGGATATTTGGGTGTCCCATTTGTGAATAATGAACACACTTAGTTTGGTTGAAACATTCCTCGAAGATTATGTTTTTAGGACAATGGAAATTTTTACCTTGGTGACAAAAATACCGATCCTGGATGAAAGCATTCGATGGGAATACAAAACATGGTATAACACCATCTCAACTAACACGTGATCAAATTTTTGATAAAGTAAAATATATTAACATTGTTTTCAGTAAACCATTTTTGAAAAACATTTCAAAATTATGTTGAAAAAATAGATCAATTTTATTATAATTATCGTACTATAATTGTCTGTATGTCATAAATTTTCTTGATGTCATGCATACAGAAAAAATGTATGTGATAATGTTATTGGAATATTAATAAATATTTTAGGAAAAAACAAAATATGGTATCAAGGCTAGGTTAGAAATTATTTACATGGGGATAAGGAAATAATTGGCACTGGTGAAGGGTAAAAGTCATACTTTTCTTCCTCTGGTAGTTTACACTATATCACAACAAGAAAAATTACAATTTTTCATTTTTCTTCACGGTGTAAAATTTCTTGAGAGGTATTCATAAAATATAAATATTGTCATTTCAATGACTAATTTTAAGTTACATGGACTAAAATCACAGTAATTTCATTTTTTTATGCAATATTTAATTCCCATCACTTATATTACATTATGCCTAAAAATGTATGACATAAATTAACTAGACTCTACTTATCTTGAAAAGACATATCCAAAAAATTTGTAGACCCAACAAAGTTTTTAATTGTGAATAAGGAGGTATTAGTCATATTATGTGAATTATATATGCTTTTCCTACCATCATTCTTTGATATAATGCTCCACTTGATGGTTTACTTGGTTAGAGAGGTTTAACTATGTGGTCTTTTCCATTAGATATGGATATACCCTGTTGAATGGTATATGACGATTTTTAAAGGGTACATCATGAATTTATTTCATCCAAAATGTTTTATTGCATTATGATATATTGTTGAAGAAATTTTTGGATTCTATACCGATTACCTATCAGATGATGACAACTTTGGTCTCCCAAAGTCTCATCACAGCTGACTCCTTATGGGAAAACGGATTTCTAGAAGAGTTTTTGTTATAAGTACCATCATATAGCGGGATAAGTCACACCTTTAAATTTTACATAATAGTAAAGATATTAATTAATACATTTAATCTCACAAATAAATTCTTAGACAATTGAATCCATCAACGGTGCAAGGATGGATATCAAATACACATAATCAATAGTTTATTGGATGGTTCCCATATCATATTTAAAATTATTTATCTAAAAATCTAAATTTAATTTTAGAATAACTTCGATGGCTAGACATGGGACCAAATAAAAATTTTATACCTCAGATTGGTTTTTGAATTAATTATTATACATTATAAAAAAACAAAACAATGATTGAAGTATGATAAAAAATGGTGTATTTAAGCTTATGGTGGAAGTGATGCACATATCTAGTTCCAATTATTGAAATCTAATTTATGTGAATATGTCATATTTCGGCATCATCAAACAGATATATAAGTTATATTATACAACATTTCAAGTGTTGATTTTCCATTTCAAATGGGTTGACAATAGGAATACATTTAAATTTAATGAAATGGGTTTCATGAAAGTGAATTTCAATGTGGAAGGGGAAAATGAAAATAAATTCATAATAGAATCGCAAGTAGTTATGGTATTATATTTCTCGGATCCATAAAACATGAATTGGTTGATTATATTTCGAGTGACTAAAATAACTATAGGGTTAGATGAAAATTCAATCAAGTATGACTCTTTCATTGGGAGATCAAAATAATTTCATAGTGGTCCCAATGTAAGAAATGTCTTTTATGTTATAAGGGTCCACAAATATGGGATTTATATTTTTTATAGAGGATCCAAATCCTTTCAGCCTTTAATGAAAATAAAGAGGGTTCAATGAGTAGGTTAAACTATTTTTTAATATAATAATCCTCTCCTCGTAATATTATGTGTTCTATAATATAATTATATAATATAAATTCAATATTTCACTACTCGTTTAGATAATAACTTATTCCCATGATAATATTACCAATATTAAGGAATAACAAGCAGTTAATGCTGAAATTGAAGAACTATTATGGGATCAACACGTGTTGATTAAAAAACAAGAATGACACAACATCACAGTGTTGACTAAAATTACCAAAACAATAAGTAACGGTATTAAATTTGAGGTTGGTTGGAATCAATATGGAAAACCTGTTGACCTCAAAAATTCACTGATCATTAGTTATGTTGGGGTCACAACAAGCATGAATGTTCCAATTGATATAAACTTTTGGCACCATTTTCAACCTATAACAAAGGGAACCCTTTATGAAGATATAAAGGTAATGTTATGATATACTTTCTCTATTTTATCAAAAAAATATAATAAAACATTGGTTTAATTTTCATTATTATTTTAAGATTTAATTTATTTTAGATGATTTCAGAAATAAATATGTCTTAATGGCCATTAGAAAATCCAATAGAGGTTTTCATACTCTTTTTACCAAGTTTCATCTCAGGGATACTATGGGGAAAGTAAAGCAACACCCACCAATTACTTATTAAAACATTATAAATAAGGAAAATTGAATGATTTAATCATTTATCATGATGAAAAATCATTTTAAGTGAATTTTATTCTATAATAAATTTTTTGAAATTATTTATTTTATCCAATTTTATTTAAAATTGTAAATTTATGAAATAGAAAAGGAGTGATGAAAATAAAAAACGTGCATAAAAACCAATGTACCCCTATTACAAAGAAAGTATGGGGTATAATTCGCTAGAGAATAAAATAGTGTGTATTTTAAATAGAAAATTAAATTTTTATTTGATATAAAACAAAATATATTCCTTATATATATATATATATTGATTAATCAAAACTGAATCCACTTCTATCCTACGTAATGTTTTGTGGAAGGAGGCCAGTGTAAATAAAGAGGGTAAAGTAGTTGATGGAAACAAAAAATTAGTATGGGAAGAATTTGTAATTATTGAATAATATTAATATGTTATTATTTATAATATTATTACATAAAAATATCTATTTATGTTCACATGTTTTTTATATGGTTTTGACACAAGAATCAGCAATGACTGTATCGGAATAAAAACCACCTTTAATAGCTTTAAAGTGGCTAGAATAATATGGTCATGTTAGAGGTGTAGGTTTTCAAGTGTTTCCTAGAACATATTTAAGGAAGAAAAGACAGGAATAATATATATTTCTTATGATAATAAGATTGTAAGAACAAATATATTCTTTTCAAGATATTTTTGTTAAATCTGGTTTAGCAGAACAATGTATTTGGAAAAATCAAAGTGAACTAGTAGAAAAACAAATATCATCACATGAACAACCAAATGACCATGTTATATTTGAGGCTATTCATTTCCCTCAAATTCATACCATACCTGAGGTAAAAAAATTCTCATTACTATTTCTCTTAAATATGAATTTAATAATATTCGATAACTTTATATCACTAAAATTATACAAGGTAAAGTTAAAAATGATTGCATTATATCAATACCCATGAACTACCTTGTTGTGAGGGAAACAATGTATAATATAACGAGATACAATATATACATCAAATAACTCCCAAAATATCACATGAGAGTGGGGATTGAAGTAACTCAACAACCGAGCACTAAGTTTCATGTTCCACTTGATGATATAGATATTTCAATGGTGAATGATGTTATTGTAACTTTGGTAGAATATTCATATAATATTATAAAGATACCTAAGGTATATCCTTGACAATTTTTTTCAAAGGAAAAACCAATAATAGTTTATGAAAAAAGGTATGGAGTGAGGTATGGTATTTTAGATAAATAAAATAATGGGGAAACATAAGGTCGGGGTAAGACAATCTGTTGAATCGACCAAGAGAACAAAAATATCTTCTAAGAGTACTTTCTAATATCCATTTACACTGAAAAATCTATTATCATTACAACTTCATGTAGACACCACATTCAAAGATAGAGATATTTTCTACATTCTATAAAAATAATAAATATTTGGAACATTCATTACTAATGTGGTTAGTCTCATGATTTTAAATGATATTCTTATGTTTGATTGGTTGGGAGTCTAAGTTCTAAATACATATATAAGGTATAGTTTCATAATACATCTATCCAAAAAATGATCTAATGTGTTCATTAATGTGAATAACTATTCATATTTTCTATAGGAATTTATATTACTACTATATAAAGGGAAAATCCTACAAACCATATTATGGGTTCATTAATCCATATATCATTTCTATGAATGAAATATATTTGGAGTATAAAAAATTGATAATAAAAAGTATGAGCTAAAAATTAATTTGAGAATAAAATGATTCATGAAAAACTCTTTTTGATGCCTACTTGTGGGAGAAAAACAATGAAATCTAATCATATAAAATATTTTTTTATTTTTTTCATTTCTTATTTTTTTTAGGAAGTACCGGATTCTAATAACAATCAATCTAGAAACCCCAAATATTTATTTTTTGGATCCAATTCATATATTTTCAACAAACCGAAAACACATGATGTGTATTGTGAATTTTTAATGCACTACAATCAATATTTTATAGATAAACTTCGAATTATATGTTTAATTTTTTGTTTTAAAAAGAATTTTGTTATGATAGGGAGATCTGTAAATATAGGATAAATCATGGTATGAGGACAATGACTAAAAATAAGAATCCTACAAATTACTTAAAATGGAAAAAAAATTAATTTATATATAGAAATATTTAACTATCAAAACATATTTCAAAACAATTTTTTTTTTTTTTTTAATGTTTTCATATTTTTTGAGGAAATATAATAACAAATATTGTGGATATTATGCTTAAAAATTTATGAAATATGCCATATGACATCAAAATTCTATCATCCCTGAATATTTAATTTATAAAAGTAATTTCAATTTCATTAAAAATATTACTTAATCATTTTTTTGTATATATTTTCTCTAGTCTAAAAATTTTTATGATAATATATGTACACAAAAGAAGAATAAAATTATTTAGAGATTAGTGGGAAGAATACATAGTGTTAATAAAATTTTTGACATCAAATTTAGGTGATTACTTTCTATGTTTGTGATATAGTATGGTCTATGAACTTAGAGATACACTTGGGATGTGATTTATTAGTATCAGAAAGCTTATATATTATTTTTATATGTTTCTCAAGTTGAATTATAATGGAGGAAATCAATTTTTTTAGAAAGGAATGGACATAATATGTGGTGTTAGAAGGTATACATACATCCTAAATAGGTGACTTCCACTACTTATTTAGTAAATTTTATCATCATTTTATCTTCTTTCTTTAGTTAATTTACTTATCATTTTTATCTAATACATGTTTTTCTAAATTTACACACTAGTTAAAAACACACACCACATAATCAAAACCTAGAAAAAAAAATTATATTGTCTTGATACTTTAAGAAAAAAAATTATAATTAATTTTTAACGTATAGGAATTTACCCTATGTTAAATTAACACTGATGTGTTTGGTATGAATTGAAGTGTTTATTTTCAATATAAAAGTTTCATTTTACTCAAATTGTGTGGATTGAGTTTAAAATTAAAATTTTATTAAAAAAAGATAAGTGATATACTCAAAATCAAGAAAAGAAATTTATATTGTTTTAAAAATTTAGTAAAATGATCCCTCAATCATTTGTGACATGTAATAATTATCTACACATCAATCTGATACATAGTGTGCCCAGTATAACTCAAATTGTTTGTTATTAGTTTAAAATTGACACTTCAGTTCAAAATGTGTGTTAATCACTAAAAACAGAGAAAACGCTGGGATTTTCTTGGTAATTTAGGAAAACAATTCCTAAGTAATTCTTGATTTATTGGAGTCAATATCACATAAAACTGACACAATTTGTGATCGGTATGACTCAAAGTGCATGTTTTTTTATTTAAAATGACATTTTAGTAAAAAAAAGTGAAATACTAAAAAAAACTCATTTTTATTTTTTTTGATATTTTAATAAAACTATCCATAAGTCATTTTTGACATGTTGGAATCATCCACACATCAATACGATGCACGGTGTGACCGGTATGACTCAAATGCGTGTTTTTAGTTTAAAATTACATTTTAGTAAAAACCACAAGTAACATACTCAAAACTAAAAAAACACATTCAGGTTGATTTTATACTTTAACAAAACTATATATAATTCATTTTTGATGTGTATGAACTATATTCACCTCAATATGATACACAGTATGATAGGTATTACTACAAGTGTTCCTTTTTATTTAAAATTGACATTTTAGTAAAAAAGACATGTGACATAATCAAAATCAATAAAACATTTTCATATTGTTTCTATAATTTAAAATTAATTTTTGAAGTATAGGAATTAGTTTCCCCTAAATCAGATACACAGTGTGCCCGAAATGACTCAAAGTGGCTGTTATCGGTTTTAAATTGACATTTTAGTTGAAAACATGTGTCACTCAATGAAAGTAAAGAAAACATGATAAGATTGTCTTGATAATTTAGGGTAATTATTCCTAATTTATTTTTGATGTGTATAAATTATTCTCACATCAAACTGTCAAACGATGTGACTGGTATGACTCAAAGTCCATGTTTTAAGTTTAAAATGACATTTTATTAAAAAAAACTTGTAACATACTAAAAATATATAAAAAGAATTTATATTGTTTTCATAATTTGGTAAAATGATCCATATGTAATTTTTGACATGTAGGAACCATTTTCATGTCAATATGATGCATAGTGTGACTATTATGACTCAAAGTGTGTGTTTTTAGTTTAAAATGACATTTTCTGTAAAAACCACAAGTGATATACTCAAAATTGATCAAAATAATTCAAATTATTTTATACATTAAAAAAATTATTCATAATTCATATTTGGCATATAGTAATCATCCTCACCTCAATCTGGCACACGGTGTGATCAGTATGAATTCAAGTGTGTCTTGTTATTTAAAATTGACATTTTAGTAAAAAAGACAAGTGACATAATCAAAATTGAGAAAATGCATTTAGATTGTTTCAATAATTTAGGAAAACAATACATAAGTCATTATATATATATATATGAATCATCTATACCTCAATATGATACACAGTGTGATTGATATGACTCAAAGTGTCTATTATCAGTTTAAAATTGACATTTTAGTTCAAAATATGTGACACTCATTGAAAACCAAGAAAATGTGCTCATATTGTCTTGATAATTTAGTAAAATGATTAATAATTCATTTTTGATATGTATGAATCAGTCTCACTTCAAAATTATAAATGATGGGACCATTATAACTCAATTTTCATGTTTTTAGTTTAAAATGACATTTTAGTAAAAAAACAAGTGACATACTAAAAAATAAGAAAACAAATTTATATTATTTTGATACTTTAGTAAAATGATCCATATGTAATTTTTTTTTCATTAATCATACTCACCTCAATCTAAAACAATAAATGACCAGTATTACTCAGATTTTATGGTTTTAATTTGAAATTGACATTTTTGTTGAAATCGCACATCACAAAATCAAAACCAAGAAAACACTTTCTAATTTTTTTGAAACTTTAAGATAATGATCTATAAGTCATTTTTTATGTGTAAGAATTTTATATGCCTAAATATGATACACAGTGTTCTCGGTATGACTCAAATGTTTTCTATTAGTTTAAAATTGATGATTTAGTTCAAATTGTGTATCACTCACTGAAAACTGATAAAACATTTTCAGGTTATCTTGAAAATTTATAAAAATGATTCATAAGTCATTTTTTATGTAGAGGAATTATTATCACATCAAACCGACACATTATTTGACCATTATGACTCAATGTGTGTGTTTTCAGTTTAAAATGACATTTTAGGAAAAAATGTGACATACTCCAAACTATGAAAAAACATTATGATTGTTTTGATACTTTAGTACAACAATATATAAGTCATTTATGACATGTAAGAAACATTTATACATCAATCTGGTACATGGTGTGACAGATATGACTCAAAGTGTGTGTTTTCAGTTTAAAAATATATTTTAGTAAAAACCAAAAGTGACATACTCAAAACTAGTAAAACTTATTCATATTTTTTCATATTTTACAGGAATGATCCAAAAGACATTTTTGAAATATAGGTATTATATGCACCTCATTATGACACATAGTGTGAAAATTATGACTCTAAGTGTGTCTTTTTATTTAAAATTGGCATTTTAGTAAAAAAGACAAGTGACATACTCAAAACCAATAAAACACATTCAGATTGTTTTGATACATTATTACAATGATCCATAAGTCATTTTTGATATGTAGGAATCACCCACATATGAAACCAACACATTTTGTTCCCTATATGACTAAAATTTCATGTTTTTAGTTTAAAATGGCGTTTTTGTAAAACAAATCAGTGACATACTCAAAACTGAGAAAAAATATTCAAATAGTTTTAATACTTTAGGACTATGATTTATAAGTTATTTTTAGCATTTAGGAATCATCCTCACATCTATATGATGCATAATTTTACTAGTATTACTCAAAATGTTTGGTTTCAATTTAAAATTTATATTTTAGTTAAAAATGTGTGTCGTCTACTCAAAACTGAGCAAATACATACTGATTGTTTTGATACATTATTAAAATGATCTATAAATCATTTTTGACATATAGGAATTCGTCTTACCTCAATTTGATATATAGTGTTCTCTGTATGACTCAAAGTGTTCGTTATTGGTTGAAAATTGACAATTTACTTATAAAAGTGTGTCACTTACTGCAAAATAAAAAAAACTCAGATTGTCTTGATAGTTTATAAATATCTATAATTCATTTGTGAATTATAGAAATTGACTGCATATCAACCCAACACATTATGTGGTTAGTATGACTCGAATTTCATATTTTCAATATATAAGTGTCACTCTATTTTAAAACACACATCACACCACCAAAACCAAGAAAATGAGCTTAGATTTTATTATCATCATTTTATCTTTATTAATTAATTAATTTCCATATCATTTTTATCTTATACTTATTTAATTAATTTTCACAGATATAATTCTTGAAGATGAATAAGAAATGGTGTGATAGATGAAGGCTTACTCTAAAAAATCAAGTCCTGCTGAATTTTCTCTCATTCTTAGTGAGTTTTTTATCACCACATATGAGATCCAATTCAATATTACCTAATTTTGAGAAGAAAAATGTTGGGATATGTAAGAATCAACTACAACTCAATATAATACATGGTGTGTCAGGTATGACTCAATGTATATATTTTTAGTTCAAAATTGGCACTTTGTGTTTAATTTATTTCTTTATTGTATTACTAACATAAGAATTGTTTTCTTATACAGTTGTACTCTTTTAATTAATAAGGGTTGTTTTTTTTAGAAATAGCATGACTCTGGTTCGGGGTTTAAAGAAAAAGGTACATTTATTCTTTTTAGTGTATGTGACAATTTTTACTTACTCGTGTAATTATAAAAACTAATGTTTTAAATGTATATAATATAGTGTTTTTTCATGTATTTGTGCTTTAAATTTTATTTAAATTAAATTATTTATTTGGAACATGTATTTTATATTTTGTATATTGTAGTGTGTTGTAATTTTAACATCACATTGTAGCAGTATTCCCCTTTATCAGTGCTAGTAATAGTGCTGAAAATGGGACCTTTCATTAGTTATACTAAAAGAAATGATAAAGGATATATTATTAGCACTATTAAAAGTGATGATAAAAGGTAAATTTATCAATTATAAATAAAATCACTGACAAAATATCTTTTCTTTTAATCATGCTCCAATTATTATTTTTTCACAGACAATAACCTATTTTAGTGAGGTTAAAGGCCTTATTTATAGTAGTGTACCCAAAGAATTGTATAGTATTCCTCCTAGCTAAGAGGTTGAGATCTCAATTTAACTTATACCTGGATATTTTATAATATCCAAGTCTCCATATATAATTTACACTATTTAACTTCAATACATAAAGAAGAAACTACCATAGAATCTAGATAAAATTTTATACACCCAAGTTCTTCACTATGGGGTGAACTGGTCCTTCTCATCAAGAAGATGGATAGGTTAATGTTCCTATTCATTTATTTTCATGAGATCAACAAGATCATGATAAAAAACATTATCCTCTACTAGGAATTGATGACTTTTTCGATCATCTATATAGATCCTAGTACTTATCTAAAGTGTATATTTTGTTAGTATATTTTCAAGTAAAGGTGAAGAAGAAGGATATCCCAAGTCTTCTTTTCATACAATGTATGGGCACTACAAGTTCATAGTGATTAATTTTTTATTCACTAATACTCAATCTATATTTTTGGAATTAATGAATAATTTCTTTAGTGACTACCTTAAAAAATTATGCTATTATCTATAGATGATATTCTTATCTACTCTAAAGGAAAGGAGGAACATGCGTAGTATTTTAATTTTGTATTGAAGACCTTGTGAAAGGAAAATGTATATGTGATTTATAGTAAATGTGAGTTCAAGATGGATAATGTAACATTACTAGGTAATTTTATCACCATAAAAGGGATATATATAGATCCTTCGAAAAAAGAGGTAATTGAAGGATGGATCAAACCAATATCTATGATAGAGATCCATTATTTCCTTGGATTATATTGGTATTATCATAAATTTTTGAGAAAATTATCATTATTTTCAAACCCAATTACCAATATAAATTAGAAGGGGGTGAAGTTTTTCTAGAGAGATGAATAATGTGAGAGCTTTAAATATGCAATTAAGAGGATAATCACTACACATGTGCTCAAATTAATCACCAATGGGGAAGTATTTTTGAACTATAAAGATGCATCCAAAAAATTATTGGGTTGTGTACTCATGAAAAATGAAAAAGTAATAGCCTAGGCCTCACACTAATTAAAGATCCATGAGATGAACTACCCAACACATGTTCTATAATTGGATACAATTATCTTCACATTGAATATTTGGAAACATTATATCTATGGGTAAATGTGTGACATACATACAGATCATAAAAGCCTCAAGTATATATTCACACAAAATAAGCTTAATATGTTTCAATGAAGGTGGTTAGAGCTAATCAAGTATTATAACTATTCAATACATTACCATATTGAGAAGTAAAATAAAGTGGTAGATGATCGGAGTGGAAATAACTTTATAACCCTAACCATGATGATGATTATAAAGGATCCAATCTTACTGGAAATGAAAATTTTGGACATAGAATCATAAAATGAAATTCATCCTACCTTTCTCAAATAACTGATCAATCGTTCATTCTAAATAGGATTGATGAGTCCTAAAAAGATGATGAGAAGATATAGAAAAAGTTTGTGAATATTTTGAAATTTTATTTTTATAAAAATGGATTTATAATGTTTGGAACCCAAATATATCCCCCATAAAAATTAGAACTGAAGTGGTAAGTTTTGTATGATGTGCATAACTTATCCTTCTCTATTAATCTAGGAATCACTAAGATGTAAAGAGATCTAAAGTAAAACTTCTTGGGGTAACATGAAGAAGGATGTTATATAATTTTTATCTCAATTATTGGTATAATAAAATTCATGGTTGGAAGACAGATGTATATGGTTTTGATGAAACCATTAACCATAAATGTATGGAAATGAGAAAACATAACCAAGGATTGTATCGTAGGACTCCCTAAGGAATATAAATGGAATAAATCCATTTTGGTGGTAGTTGATCACCTTAAGAAGTCAGTTAATTTCATTTCAATTAAGGAATATTTATATCTTAACCAAATATCTAGGATATACATAATATAAGTGGTAATATTTCATGGGGTGCCACTTTCTATTGTATAAAATAGAGATATGAGGTTCACTTTGAGGATCTAGATAATCCTTCAAAAATAATTTGGTACAAAGTTATGTTTCAGTACTATTTTCCACCCTTATTTGGAAGGTAATTTTGAGAGAAACATCCAAATTATAGAGGATTTTTTATATCATTTTCAATGTATTTCCAAGGATTTTGGGATGAGTATTTTCCCCTTGTGTAGTTCATATATAACAATAGTTTCTATTCTATCATTCAAATAAAACTTTATAAGGATTTATATGGGAATATGTTTTAGAATCCAACGTTTTGGGGTGAATTTTGTGATTGGAAGCTGATGGGACCTGATCTTATCTAAGAGATGATAGATAAGTTTCAAACCATTCAGTATCATATGAAATCTAGGAAATCTTGACTGAAAATATATGCATGAAAATATCAATGAGACCTAGATTTTGAGGTCAAATATAATTTTTTCCTTCATATATCACCATGTAATAAATTTATAAGGTTTTTGAAGAAGTTATATATTATTCAAAGATACATTTTACCCTTTGTGTCCTTGATTTCATCAAATTTGTGGCATGTCAACTAGTACTCCCATTTGATGTATCTAAAGTACATGATGTGTTTCATGTATCTCTCATAAGGAAGTACATACCAAACATGTCACATGTACTAAATATTTAGGTGGAACCTTTGGACAATGATCTTTTATATGGTGAGTAGTTGGTGAATATATTAGACCATAGAGACAAAGTTCTATGAAAAAAGACAACTCACATTGTCAACGTACTACGACATAAGCACAAGTTATGGAGGCAACATGGGAACAAGACATGATGAAAAAAGAAAAGCAACCTCATTTATTTTAGCATACGAAATAAATTTTCCAGGGTGAAATTACTGAAGGGGGGGATTTAATGGCCCAAACATTTATAAATAAAATTATCTTCTAAATGAATAAATTCCTTATAGAAAACACATGCAATATATTACATTTGTTATTTTAGATTGTTATAAAAAATAGTTATATTTTTTATTAGGCATAAAAGATCATTAATCTTCATAATTGTTGTTAATATATTAACTTTATGGTTACCGTTAATATTAGTATATATTAAGGGTTATTCTAAATTATAATTGACACAAAATGAAGAAGTGATTGCCACAACCAGTAGGATAGAATCCTATGAATCCCTTTTATTAGAGATTTTAAGGGATATGGCATCACTGGGATTTCCCCTTGAACAAGCCTAGACTGATATTCAATAACTAAAACATTAGATAAACTAATTATGGGACAATGTAAAACTTATAGTGATCACCAGAAAAACCATTTTCATCAAACCTTCCTAAGAAAACACTATCATCGCACAAATTCCCCTTAGGGAATACACTGGTTTAATAAGGGATTATGTATCTAAAAACTAGTATTATGAATATTTATATTGTATTTTTAATAAAATTTTGATTATATTTATCCCTTTTCAATATTACTTTATATATAAATATATATGATAATATATGATTTGTAGAAAATTATATTTTGATATAAAGAAACAAAAAATTTATTTTTGGGAAATATATATATAGTTTCAATTAAAACACTATTTTTTATAAATTAAAAACAATTAAATAAATATTATTATCATGACATAGTATTATTAAATAATATTTATTTAAATATAAATTTTAATATAATTTAATTCAATTCTACATATTTTTTATAAGGTTTCAAAATCTATTCTTACATTAAAATTTTTTATTTTTTAATCAATAGTGATTTCTCTTTAAAAGTGGAAATTAAAATATTTAGAAAATTATTTTGGTAGAATAAATATTATTCCTTACATTAGTACATAAAAATTATACAATGGTGAATTTTTCATTATTTTTGAAGACAGTGGAATTTTTGGGTAAAAATTAAATATGGTATAAATATATGGTATGTATTATGATATAATAATAGCCCCAAAGTGACGTAATAAATAATATAAATTTCTTACACAACCAAAACATGGTTTTCCCTTAACAATAATGTATCTTTGAAGTTATTTCATTAATTTTATAACATATAATGAATCCTAAAAACCTATATTATATTTCTAGGTTTTAAAAAAAATCCTCTAAGAACATGACCCGCTTCCATGTCATAAATGGTATTATTTTAATGATTTTTGTTCCTATGTCACGACCCTTCCTCAGGGCCCGTGTCGTGACTACCCCAATCCCACATTCCATAGGCCAGGGGATGGTGACTAGCACCAAGGCATAAATCCCGGTAAAAAGGGAAGGCATTGCCTTTGTAAAGTAAAAAAGCACCACAAAGTAAGCAAGCGGAAGAAGTAAACACTAAGTAAAAACTGAGTACAACAGTAAGTGCGGAAAGTAAGTGGGCCAGAATACAAACCCAAACTGAAAGTAAAGTACAACTCGAAAGGGAAAACAGCAACTGAAAAGTAAAGCTGCAACGTCGAGCCGCCCACTGGAAGTCCCACCTGAAGGGTGGGTACAGATAACCTCCACTGCTCCTCGGGTCCAGCTGACCACTCCGAGTACGTCCCGCCCAGTGGCCCACCTCCAGGTACTGTCCTGCTCCGCCAGCTTCAACCACGATCAGCGTTGTCCTTCGTCTACAACCAACACAACGTAGTGCGGGCATAGCCCGTGTAGGGGTGAGTATAAGCTACTCAGTAGGGACCCCGAGACCCCCGAAGGTCTCCCAGAATCCACAAAGGATAATCCACAAAGGAAAGATACAATCACAAAGTAACATCTGACACTGCTTAGGTATATGCCCATACATATACCTAAGTCATCAATTCTCGTTCGGCTCCAACATCCGAGCCCAAGTACAACCCAGTCCACACAGGAAAGCAAAACGTAAATCCACACAGGATAGCACAGCACAATCCACAAAGGAAAGAAAAAATAGGATTCAGCTCACACAGGTATACTTCTTCGAATGACGATAGAGATGATCACTGATCCATCTAAGTCGTCGGACCCACAAAGGATCGATAGGTACTAACCCCCTCAATGACCCACAAATGATCTAACCCACAAAGGATCGATAGGTAACTAACCCCCGAAAAGACCCACACAGGATCGGACCCACACAGGATCTGTATGCGCTAACCCACACAGGACCGATGAGCGCTGACCCACACAGGATCGGGACCACATAGGATTTGTAGCACTGACCCACAAAGGATCGCTGAGTGTTGTAGTCGTTGTCGAATCCACTGAGGATCTCTGCACAGTCGTCGCCGTCACAGTAGCAGTCGCAGCCAACTCTAGGGTTCCCGCACACAGCAAGCTTGTTCAGGAGGGTCCGCTCCACGAGCCGAGAGGCTGATACATCAACTGACACATAGTCCAGATTTGATGTATCCAAAAGTTCTGTATCTTCAACAAGAACTCAACGTCGCAGACGGCGCGTCAATCGGACGCCCGGTCTGAGAGTTATTGGCTTTTTCGTCCCAGGGGCCCGGTTGTCTTTTAAGTCAAAACCAACCCGATTGTACTCCACCTACGTCCAAACCTCGGGCGGAGTAATCCAAAAGATCCGTCTCACTTAGTGGAAATCAACAAAGTCGACGGCACGTCAATCGGACGTCCGAAGCTCAAGATATGAGCGTTTCCGCTCTGACGGCCCGGTTGGTTTAGTGTACGAACCAACCCGGCCAAACCCAAAGTATTCCAAAACATTGAGTGTGATATACTGAAACAACCGTCTCGATCCAAGGATCGCATCACCACTGATGGCGCATCATTTGAGGGCCCGTAGCTCAAGTTATGAGAAAAATACCGAAAAGGTCCGGGAACGGGGGGTCTGGGCCCGGACCGACCCGGCCCAACCCCCCCTGGGTCGGCCCGAACCGGGTCAACCCGACCCGGGTCCGGGTTCGACCCGGTTGGGTGCGACCTGGCCCGGCCTGGGCGCGACCAGGCCCGGCGGGTCGGCTCGGCTCGGCCGAGCGGCCAAGCGAGGGAAACCGCGGGCGGGGGCGCGCTGCCCCCCCCCCCCCCCCGCGTGAAGGATCTGCGGGCCCGGTTGGGGCGGCCTCTTGCCAATGGATGTGGTAGTCGGCCACGTCCCAGCCTTCGGTTCCGCGCGGCTGCGGAACCGCACCCCGCCACCACAGCTTCAGCCGCGCCGGCGACCCGCACCGCCGATGGAGTCCGCGGGCCACCGGAGTTGCTCCGGTGGTCCGGCTTCATTTCCTTCTGCGCCGTAGCTCATCCCAGGTCCCTTTCTTCACTGAAGAATCAAAAAATCGTCTCTGCGGCCCGTTCTGTTGTCATCCTCCGTTCCACACACCAAGAACAAAAGGGCGGTGGGTTCGGACTTGTTCGTTGGTCCGCACCCACCGCGTTAGCGGTTTGAAACAACACCATAATTCCCAGCAATCGATAAACCTCGACCCGCAATAATAATCCGCGGACCAACTTGTTAATTTGGTTGGTCCGCGTTCTTGCCTTGGAGGAAAACAAACATTGGTATTATCATTTTCAAAATGACCCTTTCCTCAACGTCGTCGTCGGACGCGAGTTCGTCGCGGAATTGACCGTCACGGAAGAAAAGGATCGTCGCGTCGCGGAAGGGTGTCGCTGCCGAGCGGTACTTGGTGTTGCGTAGACAAACACCGAGGATCAAGAACATACAGATTTAATTATAACAATTAAATCCATGTTGATTTTATAATCCACAAAGAATTAAAAAGGACCGCAATTCTCTACCTCAAGATGTCGATCGAAGATTTTCGCGGGGATGGATCGTCGTGGAAGAAGCATCACAGAGGGAGAATCGTCGGCATCACGTCGTCGATCTCTGGGGGCCTGGCCTTCTTCATCACCCTTCTTCGGAGTCCGGTGTTCTTCGCGTTCTTCGCGTTCTTCGTGTTCTTTGCGAAGGAGGATAAAGGACTTAAAGTTTCTGTCAAAACCTCTCAACGAACAATCCTCGAGAAGACATGTGTTGGTCTTATTTCATTACATGCCAACAAACGAAAACAGGTTAAGAAACGAACAAATTAATTCATAGAATTAATTTCAACGAATTAACCGTCCAATTAATAGGGGCTTTAAGAAATTAGAAAACGTGTCAGTTGACTTCATTTAAGAGGAGTTTTCACGGGTGCGTTACATAGGGGAAAAGAAACGGTGGGGCTCATGAGGGACCCACCTCACAAATATCCTACCTAGAGGGTAGGATATTTTGGGTTCCACCCTATCCGCTTCAACTTAGATTAAGTAGCTTTAAGTGGCTTTAAGTGTCTTTGAGTGAAATAAAATAAAGTTGTCGCACCACTTTATTTTATTTTCTTCACTTAACCCCAAAACTTAAAAAGAACACCCGAGCAAACCCAACTCCGGAAGAGGCGTTTCTAAGAAAATATCGGCGCTGTGATACCATCGGTGCCCTCGGAATTTGATTCCGAGAACCGGTTCAAAAGTTAGAAAACCCCGCTCGTTCGTTCACTGAACGTACCGAGCCAAACTTCCGAAAATGATTCCGGGCACACCAGGCCTCAGAATCAGGTGCCGTCAGAAACTACGTTCTTGTAAAATTACAAAGAAAATTAAGAAAAAAATTTCCTTGAAATTTACGAGTCTTTACATCACTCCCACCTCAGGGATTTACGTCCCCGTAAAGATACATCAAAAACTAGGGAAACAAAAGTGGGTACTAAGCACGCATCTGAGCCTCCCGCTCCCAAGTTCTCTCATGGAGGTTCCCGTGATGCCATCTGATATGCACTAGAGGGATTGATCATCCATGTAGGACCCGATCCTGTCGATCCTCGATCTCCACCGGGACCTCCGCAAACGTCCCCCCTTCATCAACGTCTATCTCCCCATGGTCAATGATGTGCGTTGAGTCGTGCATGTATATCCTCAGCTGAGATATGTGGAAGGCGTCGTGCACCCGGTGCAACTAAGGTGGTAGAGCCAGGCGATAAGCCAACTCGCCGATCCTGCTGAGGACCTGGAATGGTCCGATGAAGCATGGAGATAACTTGACGCCTCATCCAAATCTCTGTAATCCACGTCGAGGTGAGACACGCAAGAAGATGTGGTCGCCATCCTCGAACTCTAGTGGCCTCTACCTCCTATCATCATAAGACTTCTGCCGGCTCTGAGTTGTTCTCATCCGCTCTTGGATGACCTGGACCTTCTCTATCGTGGCCCGGACCATCTCTGGTCCCATAAGTGCTGACTCCCTAGGGTCTGTCCAGCACAAAGGAGATCTGCAAGGTCTGTCGTACAACGCCTCGTACGGTGACATCCCGATGGTGGAGTGGTAGCTGTTGTTGTACGTGAACTCCACCAAGGGTAGGTGGTCCTCCCAGCTGTGACCAAAGTCGAGGACACATGCGTGGAGCATGTCCTCAAGAATCTGAATGGTCCTCTCCATCTGACCATCCTTCTGAGGGTGAAAGGCGGTGCTCAGACGTAGTTGTGTCCCGAATGCCTCCTGCAACCCCTTCCAAAGACAGGAAGTAAAGTGAGCATCTCAATCGGAGACGATAGATGATGGAACACTGTGAAGCCGCACAATATCCTGAATTTAGAGACGTCTGAAGCTCTCTACCGAGCTTTGCTCTCTGATGGGTAAGAAGTGAGCCGACATAGTGAGTCGGTCGACAATCACCCAAATGGAGTCGTGACCTCTGGAAGTGCGTAGAAGTCCAGTCATGAAGTCCATAGATATCCTGTCCCACTTCCACTCTAGGACCTCCAAGGGTTGTACCAAGCCTGCTGGTACCTGATGCTCTGCCTTCACCTGCTGGCAGGTGAGGCATCGTGAAACGAACTCTGCCACATCCTTCTTCATGCCTGGCCACCAGTGCTATCGTCTGAGATCCTAGTACATCTTCGCCACTCCAGGATGTACCGCCAAAGGAGAAGTGTGAAAATCTCTCAGCACCTTCACCTGTAAAGCAACCGGTACCAAGGTACGTCCTCTCAAAAGGATTTCGTGCTCTACTGCAAAGGAGAATCCATCAGGTGCCTGTCCTGAGGATATCTGTGCACTCCGCGTCTCAAAGTAAGTGTCCCCATGCTGTGCCTCTCTGACCCACTGTAGTAGTGGAGGAGAGATTGTGATAGACTGAAAGAAGGTTGCGCCATCTCTATCCACGAATGATATCTGCAAAGTAGATAGCTTCTCTGTCACCTCCTCAAGCAGCTGAATGCCTGTCCTCCTGCTAAGAGCATCAGCTACTACATTCCCCTTCCCAGGAGTATAGACTATCTCAAAGTCATAGTCCTGGAGGAACTCGATCCATCGTAGTTGTCTCAGGTTCAGGTCCTTCTGAGAGAAGATGTACCTGAGACTCTGATGGTCAAAAAAGACTGTAAAGCACTCGCCCATCAGATAGTGTCGCCATTTCTTCAGAGCGAAGACCACTACTACTAACTCCAGGTCATGGGTAGTGTAGTTCTGCTCATGCGGCCTCAACTGACGTGATCCATATGAGATCACCGCCCTCTCCTTCATCAGGACACATCCGAGTCTGGTCCCTGATGCATCGCAGTAGACTACGTACCCTACTCCCTCCTCAGGCAACCTCAAGAAAGGTGCGCTGGTCAATCTCTGTCTCAGCTCTTGGAAGCTCTGCTGACATCTGTCTAACCACACAAAGGGTTTCCCCTTCTTCGTCAAAGTTGAGATTGGTTCCGCAACTCTGGAGAAGTCTGGCACAAATCTCTGATAGTATCCAGCTAGTCCCAAGAAACTCTGCACCTCCGTCACGCTCCTCGGTGGCTCCCAAGCTAGCACTACCTCGATCTTCGCAGGATCCACTGCAACTCCCGCCTCAGAGATGACATGTCCCAAGAAGTGGACCTCACGTATCCAAAACTGAAACTTCGAGAGCTTTCGATAAACCTGGTGCTCTCAGAGTGTGTCCAGTACAATACGCAAGTGGTAGGCGTGCTCCTCCTCAGTCGTCGACTAAATCAAAATGTCGTCGATGAAGACCACGACAAATCGATCGAGGTATGGCTGAAAGATCCAGTTCATGAGTCCCATAAACACTGAGGGAGCATTTGTTACACTGAATGGCATAACCAAAAACTCATAGTGGCCATACCGACATCTGAAAGTCGTCTTCTGCACGTCCTCGTCCCGAACTCTGAGCTGATGATAGCCTGACCTGAGGTCTATCTTCGAGAACCACCGTGCTCCCTTGAGCTGATCGAAGAGATCATCAATCCTTGGTAGCGGATACTTATTCCTCACCGTCACCTGGTTCAGGCGACGATAGTCGACACAAAGTCGCAAGCTCCTGTCCGCCTTCTTGGCGAACAAAATTGGGGAAGCCCAGGGTGAAACACTGGGTCGGATGAATCCCTTGCCCTGTAAGTCCTCCAACTATACTCGTAGCTCTCGAAGCTTAGCGGGGGCCATCCGATACGCTGGAGTCGATATCAGGGCTGTCCCGGGGTACAGGTCAATATAAAAGTCTACCTCTCTGCGAGGAGGTAGTCCTGGAACGTCGTCGGGAAAGACGTCCGCATACTGATCCATCACTGCAGGAAAACTAGGACTTCGCACGTCAACTTCTCCTAGGATGAGGCTAGCCAACTGATGAGTGATGGGTTGTCCTCTCCTCTGCGGAAGTCTATCCTATACTGCAAAGGCTCCCTTCTCGCCGGTGAAGGTGAACCTGCTCCCGTCGGTGCATACACATTGCACCTTGCACCTAATACAGTCGATCTGAGCATGAACTGTAGATAACCAATACATGCCCAAGATGACGTCGTAAGGCCTCGACACCGCTACAAGAAGACCCCAGCCGAAGTTCTCGCCTCCAAAAGTAATCTCACACTGCCGGCACCAGTGCGTAATCGTCGAGTCTGCTCCCGTAGGAGTCTCTAGCCGTAAGGATCAAGCCAACGGCTCTGTCGGAATCTCCGAGCTCCGAACAAGGGCAGCGGCTATGAAAGAGTGACTCGCTCCTGTGTCTATTAGAACTGCAGCAAGGGTGGAATAGACACAGATAGTACCTAGAATCATCTCGGGAGCACCGTGGTCGTAGGCCTCTGCTGCCTAGAGCTGTGCCTGTCTCTGCCTGCCAACTCCCTGTGGTCGGGGTGGACCTCCTGGTGGTGGTGGTGGTAGAGCCTCAAAGTGTCACCCACCACCTGCTACTCGTCCAGCTCCTCTGCCTCGTCCACCTCCTCCCTGCGGACCACCACGGTTGACCCTATGCCTCTTCCTGGGTGGCCCCTCAACCATCTGCTGCTCCTCGGCACGGTGGGTCGGGCAGTCACGAGCCATGTGACCCTGCCCGCCGCATGTGTAGCATTGTCTGCCTCTCGAAAGACTGGCTCCACGTTGTGTGCCCCGCACTGCTGAGCTAGTGTCATAAGGTCGTCTGCGTGAGGGTATGGTCTTCCTGGACCCCTGAGTCATCCGTTGGCTGCCTGCTGCGGAAGACTCTGCTACCTTTCGCCCTACGGTAGGTCTCACTGCTAAAGAAGACTCAGCAAGAAAGCTCTCGATCAAAAGGGCTCGCTCCAGTACTTCTGCCCGAGTCGGAATGCTGAGGGAGATCAGCGATGCCCTGATCTCATGTCTCAATCCCTACTCAAAGGTCCGGGCCCGGAAGAACGGGTCCCGTACCATGTCTGTCGAGTATCGCAAGAGGTCGTTAAATCTCACCGAGTACTGGGCGACCGTCAAGCTACCCTGCCGCAGCTGAAGAAGCTACTGGATGTGCACCGCACGGAGGGTGGCCGGGACGAACTCTGAGCGGAAGAGGCCCTCAAAGTCTGTCTAGATAAGAGATACATCATCATGCACCTGGAGCATCAAGCTCCACCATCGGCCTACTGCCGCGTGCAGTAGGATCGATGTGAGGATCCCCATGAGGTCTGTTGGTGTCCTCACTAACTGGAAAACTTGCACCACTACCTCCAGCCAGTCCTCGGCTGCCTGGGGGTCTGTCTCCCTGTGGAACCTGGGTGGTCGCTGGCACTGGAACTCATGTAGTGAACTAAGGCGACGTGCATCGTCAGCGACTGGGGCTGGAAGCATCGGTGGCTTGGCGGGTAGAGGTACCACCGGTGCCTCAGCTGTCAAAGGGCCCTGTACCGAGGCCTCATCGCTCGGCGGGCTGTCGTCACGCTCAACTCTCGGAACCCTAGCTAGCTGCCGTTGTGGGGCTATCCTGAAAAGAAACAGGTGTGCCACGGTCAGAACAGTATACCTGGTGAGCTGACATAAAGTAATCATAAAGAAAACTTGTAACACACATGCAATCAATGTTTTCATGCATTAAGTCGGAAATCAGAAGTCTGGGTCCTGGTGTACGGATACATCGGCCGCCGCACCAACACTGGACTCCCTGGACTGATAAGCACACCCAATACACTTAACACTATTGCTTCACATAGAAGAAAGATCAGAGTCTGCGGTAGAACCTAACTCCTTTGATACCAATTTGTCACGACCCGTCCTCAGGGCCCGTGTTGTGACTATCCCAAGCCCGCCTTCCATAGGCCAGGGGCTGGCGACTAGCACCAAGGCGTAAATCCCGGTAAAAAGGGAAGGCATTGCCTTTGTAAAGTAAACAAGCACCACAAAGTAAGCAAGCGGAAGAAGTAAACACTAAGTAAAAACTGAGTACAACAGTAAGTGCAGAAAGTAAGTGGGCCAGAATACAAACCCAAACTGAAAGTAAAGTACAACTCGAAAGGCAAAACAGCAACTGAAAAGTAAAGCCGCAATGTCGAGCCACCCACCGGAAGTCCCACCTGAAGGGTGGGTACAGAGAGCCTCCACTGGTCCTCGGGTCCAGCCGACCGCTCCGAGTACATCCCGCCCAGTGGCCCACCTCCAGGTATTGTCCTGATCCGCAAGCCTCAACCACGATCAGCGTTGTCCGTCGTCTGCAACCAACACAACTTAGTGCGAGCATAGCCCATGCAGGGGTGAGTATAAGCTACTCAGTAGGGACCCCGAGACCCCCGAAGGTCTCCCAGAATCCACAAAGGATAATCCACAAAGGAAAGATACAATCACTAAGTAACATCCGACAATGCTTAGTTATTCCCAAACATATACCTAAGTCCTCAATTATCGTTCGGCTCCAACATCCGAGCCCAAGTACAACCCAGTCCACACAGGAAAGCAAAACGTAAATCCACACAAGATAGCACAACACAATCCACAAAGGAAAGAAAAAATAGGATTCATCTCACACATGTATACTTCTTCGAATGACGATAGAGATGATCACTGATCCATCTAAGTCGTCGGACCCACAAAGGATCGATAGGTACTAACCCCCGCAATGACCCACAAAATATCTGACCCACAAAGGATCGATAGGTAACTAACCCCCACAAAGACCCACACGGGATCGGACCCACATAGGATCTGTAGGCGCCGGCCCACACATGACCGCTGAGCGCTAACCCACACAGGATCAGACCCACACAGGATCTGTAGCACTGACCCACAAAGGATCGTTGAGTGTTGTAGTCGTCTTCGAATCCACTGAGGATCTCTGCACAGTCGTCGCCATCACAGTAGCAGTCGCAGCCAGCTCTAGGGTTCCCGCACATAGCAAACTCGTTCAGGAGGGTACGCTCCACGAGCCGAGAGGCTGATACATCAACTAACACATAGTCCATAGTTGATGTATCCAAAAGTTTCGTATCGTCAACAGGAACTCAACGTCGCAGACGGCGCGTCAATCGGACGCTCGGTCTGAGAGTTATTGGCTTTTTCGTCCTAGGGGCCCGGTTGGTTTTTAAGTCAAAACCAACCCGATCGTACTCCACCTGCATCCAAACCTCGGGAGGATTAATCCAAAATATCTTTCTCACTTAGAGGAAATCAACAAAGTCGACGGCACGTCAATCGGACATCCGAAGCTCAAGATATGAGCGTTTCCGCTCCGAGGGCCCGGTAGGTTTCGTGTACGAACCAACCCGGCTAAACCCAAAGTATTCCAAAACCTTGAGTGTGATAGACCGAAACGACCGTCTTGATCCAAGGATCGCATCGCCACTGACGGCGCGTCGTTCGGAGGCACGTAGATCAAGTTATGAGCAAAAGACCTAAAAGGTCCGGGAATGGGGGGTCTGGGCCCGGCCCAACCCCCCCCCCCCCCCCCCCCCCGGGTCGGCCCGAACCGGGTCGACCGACCCGGGTCCGGGTCTGAACAGGTTGGGTGCGACCCGGACCGGCCAAGGTGGCCCGGCGGGTCGGCTCGGCTCGGCTCGGCCGAGCGGCGGAGCGAGGGAAACCGCGGGTGAGGGTGCGCTGCCCCCCGCGTGAAGGATCTGCGGCCCCGGTTGGAGCCGCCTCTCGCCAACGGACGTGGCAGCCGGCTGCGTCCCTGCCTTTGGTTCCGCATGGCTGCGGAACCGCACCCTGCCACCACGGATTCATCCGCGGCGGCTCCATCCGGCGGCTCCGTTCGGCGGCGCGTCGGGGTGCCGCCGGCGACCCGCGCCGCCGGTGGAGTCCGTGGGCCACCGGAGTTGCTCCTGTGGTCCGATTTCATTTCCGTTTGTGCCGTACCTCATCCCGGGTCCCGTTCTTCACTGAGTAATCAACAAATCGTCTCTGCGACCCATTTTATCATCGTCCGCCATTCCGCATACCAAGAACAAAAGGGCGGTGGGTTCGGACTTGTTCGTTGGTCCGCACCCACCGCGTTAGCGGTTTGAAACAACACCATAATTCCCAGCAATCGATAAACCTCGACCCGCAATAATAATCCACGGACCAACTTGTTAATTTGGTTGGTCCGCGTTCTTTCCTTGGAGGAAAACAAATATGGGTATTATCATTTTCAAAACAACCCCTACCTCAACGTCGTCGTCGGACGCGAGTTCGTCGCGGAATTGACCGTCACGGAAGAAAAGGATCATCGCGTCGCGGAAGGGCGTCGCTGTCGAGCGGTACTCGGAGTCACGTAGACAAACTCCGAGGATCAAGAACATACAGATTTAATTATAACAATTTAATCCATGTTGATGATATAATGCACAAATAATTAAAAAGCACCGCAATCCCCTACCTCAAGATGCCGATCGAAGATTGTCGCGGGGATGGATCGTCGTGGAAGAAGCGTCGCAGAGGGAGAATCGTCGGCGTCACGTCGTCGATCTCTGGGGGCCTGGCGTTCTTCGTCGCCCTTCGTCGGAGGTCGGGGTTCTTCGCGTTCTTCGCGTTCTTCGCGTTCTTCGCGAAGGAGGATGAAGGAATTAAAGTTTCTGTCAAAACCTCTCAACGAACAATCCTCAAGAAGACATGTGTTGGTCTTATTTCATTACATGCCAACAAACGAAAACAGGTTAAGAAACGAACAAATTAATTCATAGAATTAATTTCAACGAATTAACCGTCCAATTAATAGGGGCGTTAAGAAGTTAGAAAACACGTCAGTTGACTTCATTTAAGAGGAGTTTTCACGGGTGCGTTACAAAGGGGAAAATAAACGGTGGGGCTCATGCGGGCCCCACCTCACAAATATCCTACCTAGAGGGTAGGATATTTTGGGTTCCACCCTATCTGCTTCAACTTAGATTAAGTATCTTTAAGTGGCTTTAAGTGGCTTTGAGTGAAATAAAATAAAGTTGTCGCACCACTTTATTTTATTTTCTTCACTTAACCCCAAAAATTTAAAACCACACCCGAGCAAACGCAACTCTGAAAGAGGCGTTTCTAAGAAAATACCGGCGCTGCAATCCCATCGGTGCCCTCGAAATTTGATTCCGAGCACCGGTTCAAAAGTTAGAAAACCTCGCTTGTTTGTTCACTGAACGTACTGAGCCAAACTTCCGAAAATGATTCCGGGCACACTGGGCCTTGGAATCAGGTGCCGTCAAAAACTACGTTCTTGTAAAATTCCAAAGAAAATTAAGAAAACAATTTACTTGAAATTTACGGGACTTTACATCCTATACTAATAAAATATTATAAACCTCTACTCTATGGAATAGATAATTATAAAAACCATGGTAATGCTTGTGGTTTTTATTATTTTATTATAGAGTCCAAAATCTAAGTTTAGACATTAATAAATAGTTCCCCTCTCTTTTTCTATAAACACCCACCCAACCTCCCATTCCTCTTTACTAAAAACCCAATGATCATGATGTTAATCTCCCTATACCTTTATAAATCCCTCTTAATATATTATCAATCTCTTAATAAGCTCATCCCAATAATTTGAAATCACCCTTTAAAGGTAAGGGATTCTCTTCTGCTTCCTTTTTATTAAAGCAATTTCTTTGTACTAGGCCTTTTGACTACCAATTTTTCATTTTGTACTATTTTTTACACATACCTTTATATTAATTATGATTCAAAAGTAATTATAAACCACCTTTCACTCTCATTAAATCCTTATATGAGCCTTTATATACACCATCTATGGTACTGAAATTACCTCATGATTTTCCATACCAAATATTTTTATTATGGATTCCAATCCCCATTTCAACTCAAGGGTATTAAAATTGATGTGAAAATCCTTCATTTATTGGTTAATTATAAGTATATAACCTGAAATCCTTAATAATTGTATTACAAGTGATGAAATATGTTCTTATGTTGTATTATCTATGTGGAACACAAATTCATGTATATGATATGAATGTGAATGGTTGTAATGGAATTATATAGCTCTCTAATTCATCAGGTAATGTTTTTATCTCATGAAATACTATCTATGGTGTATGTTAATTTAGCCTAAGAACACTATGTTACAATGTATTTGTGGTTAGACTTGACTTATTCTTGTGATTCCATGTTTTATGTTGTTGTCATATTCCTATGATTACATAATGTTATCATCTTATATAATGATTTAATATTTATTATTATGACTCACATTTTTTATATCATCATTGTATGCCTCTTTACCCTTGTGTACTACTTTAATTTATGTTATGCTTTGATTTTTCCATTACTGGTCTTTATAGATCACAAATTTATTATGTACATCACCAAAATATCTCATGCACTATTAGAAGATCAATGGAATTTAAGGTCATGTTATGATGTTTTTAAATAATTTAGTTGTATCTCTATTTAAAGTTATTATAATATGTATCTAATTACCCAAAGACATTAGGCCTCTGAATTTTTATTATTTATTTTTTTTTGTATCTTGTTGAAATATATCATGAAATAGAGTGTGTAAAAGATATAGTTTTTCATATAGGAACTCTTATAATAGAGTAATGATAAATTTAGTGGTATTGGTGGAGAACATGGCATTGTATAAAACTCATAATAAGACATCTAAGATGAGTAAGTAATAATAGAAGCAGTAGGTAAAAAAATAAAGGTTTTGGGATAAAATAATATAACATAATATCAATGGTGATTAGATAGTTCCAAAAGAAAAAATGTAAAATTAATATTATACAAAAAACCTATTTATTATATTAAGTAGAGCATAAGTGTTTTGAATAGTCTACCAAGGATATCAGTTGGGTCAATTCATGCAGAAGAGATTAACCAAATTGAGAGGAATTAAACATGGGAAGTTGTTCCATGGAAAAAATATAAAACTAACATTAGGACCAAGTGGGTGTTCCAAAATAATCTCTGTGAAGATGGAAAGGTGATTCAGAAAAAATCATGATAGGTGTACAAGTGATATTCCCAAATTGAGGGAATTTATGTTGATTTTTTGTTTTCTATCATTTACTAGTTTGAAACCATTAATATTTTCATGGATATTTCCGTGAAAATAGCTTTAAAAGTGTATAAAATGGATGTTAAATCAACATTCTTCAATGGAGTTATTTAGGTGGAAGTGAACATTGAGAAACCAAATGTATTTTTTTATGAAGATAAAATAAAAGTGTATGGGTTGAATAAATATTTATATATACTAAATAAAGAACCAATACCTTGTTATTCATGGTTGGATCAATAATTTATAAATCATGGATTTCAATAATGTGGATTTGATCAAAACCACTACCTCAAGAAAAATAATGATTGAAAGATGTTTCTGATTATCTATATGGATGATATAATTTTTGGAGGATAAAATAATTCATAATGTAAGATGTTTTAAAAATATATATGGTGAGAGTTTGAGATGTTTATAATTAGAGAGTTATTTTTTCCTTGGTTTAAAGGTAACATAAGGAAGGTATGTTACACTTATTTTTTAGTAAAAGTATTACAAAGAGATCCTAAACCAATTTGTAATGGAGGACTTTAAGATAATAACAACATAAATGTATACCTAGAAGAATTTATAAAGAGAAAATAGGGGTAAATTTTTATGTGATAGATTATAGGAAAATAATTGGAATCTCATTATACTTAATAACAACATAAACTAAAAGTGTGTTTTCCACATGCTAAATTGTATAGTACCAAAGTTTTCCCAAATAGAGAAACATGCTAGTAGTGAAAATAATTATTCGATACATTAATATCATGATATATTTTGGGTTTTTTATCCCAAACCATCCCATTGATATTTTTTAGGATATATGGAAGAAAATTTAGAAGGTTAAATGTATTATTGAATTTCAAAATTAGGAAATTATTTCTATATTGGAGGTTTATTTATTTATTTGTTGGGAAAGAAGCAATATAGAAACTCACTTATCACTATTAAGGTTGAGTATATAGCAGCTACTCAAGCATATACTCAGCCACTATGGATGAAGAAACAACTTAAGGATTTTGGAGTTGATTTTAAAAATCCTATTAAAGTAATATGTTAAAAATCAAGTGTTATTAATCATTGAAAAAATCATTTCTATCATTCAAGGATAATATAATTTGAGATAAAGTATCATTTTATCAAGGATAATGTTATAAAGGTTTAGAAGAATTGGCATACGTGTCAACATAAGATCTGATTACAAATACCATGATGAAGGAACTACCTAAATATTATATTGAAAAGAATTAGCTAGATCTAAGGGTCAAAAAACATCCTTCAAACTAGAAGGGTTGGAGGAGGAATCCTTTCTCCCCATGGGATTTTATATTTGTAGAAAATTGTTGAAACTCTATATTGATATAAATGTTTGGATATCTAACTCTATTTTTTGAACTTTAAGATAATTTCTCTTAGGTTTCATTAACAAAGGGGAAGAATTTTTACAAAAACTAATTTAGAGGATAATCTGTCATGGGAGAAATTGTACATGATCAGTGATTATATTATCAAAGGGAGAGAGTATATTAATTCTTATTTAAGGGGATAAGTGGTACAGAGAATTATTTAAGATAATTTAAATAAAAAAAGTTATTCCATGAGGAACTTTTCATTTAAATCTTATTTCTCAATAAAATCTTGTATCATCTGGTCTTAGATTCATTGATTAGTGAATCATTATTTCACTTTCTAAAGTTAAAATATTTCATTATATAGACAAGTATATTTTTAATATTTTTTGATGTAAATATAGTAAATTTAATTTGATTCTTTAGAGGGTTTTTCAAAAACCCAAAGGGGGATATTGTTATAAAAAACACTTGAATTATTTTTTAGATTGTGTTTTATGAAAATGGTGTGTGATGTGACTTTAAAAGGATCTTAAAAGATAATGGGAAAACATGGAAGAGTTTTAGAAGGATCTACTATAGTTATTTTATATAATAGAATTCATGGCATGATGTTCTAGGTCATGTTGTGAATTTGGTTTCAAGAAATTAAGAAAGTTATTGAATAAATAATGTGTATAATATTATTCAGTATATTACATAAGGGTATTCTAGTATTTCATAAGTTTTTTTACTTTTTCACTTGAACAATATTATAAATCATGCCACTATAAATTGGGTTGCAGCTCAGCTTGTCTAAGGAAAATAATCCAATTTCTGGAGGTTGGATTCATAAGGAGGATTGCAATATGATAGGAGAACCTATGATTTAGTTTTTAGGTGGCATGGTGGTTTCACCATAGAAACTAGAATCTATCCATGAAGTGTAAATATGTATTTTTGAAAAATGGAAAATTCCCTACTTGAGTAAGATACTTTTGGGTATTCCATTAAGGTGTTTGAAGGTTTCATGATAATTTTCAAGAGGTTCATAAGGTCTTATATTTAGAATTTTTTGAAGAATAAGTAGTCTCATTGTGTGAAGGTTTTTCCTTGTCATGAATGTGATTGGTTTGATTTTGGCGGATCTGTTGATTTTATGTTGTTCACACCATGGTGGGAGTGTCACATCATATAAGCTCGAACTATAGTAATTTTTTGTTTTTGGAGTATAGGTGACCATATTGTAAAGTGGTAAGTTATGTTGTTGTGTGTGAGTAAAATTATAATCCTATATTTATCATAGAATCATTTATTGTGGGTGAGAGATAATAAATTTGGAGGAAACATTGTTCACGCTACAATGGGGTGGTATGTCATTCCATGGAGCTATAGAGTTATAGGATTGTGTTTCCAAAGAAATTTTTTGATTATGTTGTGATAGTAATTGTCGTGTCATGAATATTATGAGTCGGTAGAAATTATAGAATTAAATATATTATCTGTCAAGAGTTGTTTAAGGTAATTTAAAAGAACATATTGACTTAGAATAGAAGAAGGCATTTGGATGAATTTTCCCCACTTACTGAATGTATATTAATGATTAATCTTCAATGAAACATGGTGATTCTATATAGATATGAAATAAATATTTCCATTCAAAAGAATAATAGAGGGATAATTTAAAAATAGATATTAAAATAATATTAGATAAGAAAATATATGGTAATGTAATTCCAATATATTGTTATAAATTGAGGAATAGGATCCATGAGGTGTTCTCACTAGGGGTTTATAGATTTCATCAATAGATGAAGTATGGTATAATTGATAAACCACTATAGTGAAAACTCTATTATTTTTCATGGTGATTAATAAAACAATAATCATATAGGAATTGAGCTATTTTAGTGTGTGAATGAAGTGAGTTTTTTATTTTTATGAGGGTTGAAAACCTATAGGATCAATTAGATACTCTGAATTGTAACCAGTATTTCGTTTTCTTGTTATTTTAGGTTCTTGGAACATTATATTTTCATGTTCTGTTGATTATCTCAGTTTGTTTAAACCATGTAAAATTATTTTTTCCATCTTTTAATAGATTTATTGCTTCATATTAATTTTCAAGGAGATGAGTTTTCTTTAGAGTGATACGATAAGATCACTTTCATGGGGTCATTTTTGAGAGATCCACATACCCTGATTCACACCCCCCCCCCCCCGGAATATTAACCTTTCCTAGGATATAGTAACTGAAACATTTCATACATATAAATTATATATTAATATATGAATATTCATTTCATTTTATAAAGACACACATGAGGATCATAAAGTTTTAGTGTCTTCAGAAACTTAGATATGTAAACAACTGGTACATAAGTGAACTACATCATCTCCCACTATGTTTTTTACTACTATCACCTTTCTTAGAAATATCATATATAATACCTTTATTTATAACCTTGGGAAAGGAAACATAAGAAAGGGTGACATCGGATACTTATTAAGGGTAAAAATGAATATATCAATGATCACATAGGCCTAACATGAGAATAAGGGTACGATAACATGAGCCTAAAATTTGAAAACCATACCTTGTATAACAAAGATCATAATATTAAGTCATGTACTAAAGATTTACAGTTCATAAGACATGAATCATATATGAATAAAATAAAATAATCCATTATATCATAACATTGTCATAAGACATATATTTTTGGCATACACAAAAGTATAGAAAATATGATGTCAATGATACCCACCAAGACATTCATAACTTATTAGGCTTGGGATTACTTCCCATGTACCTACTTTGAGCTTGGGATAACCTCCCATATAACCTATTTTGGGATTAGGATAACCTTTTGTGTACCCTTTTGGGGCTTGGGATAACATCTTGTGTAACATTTGAGATCATATAACATTAATCATTACCCAATGCATTGGAGGGATATATAGTTTTGATCCCACCATTCAAATAATGAAAATCATACATATATATACCACAAGATCATAAAAAATTCATTATATCATAATATATAAAAAGGAAATGGTTTTAATAAACATTTCATCATTGTATAACCCATGGGAAAGAAACTATTTTTATATTCATTATATCAATTCATCATAGAATAACCCATGGAAAAATAAACGGGTTTCATAATCATTTCATCAATTCATCGTAGAAAAACCCATGGAAAAGGAATGGGTTTCATAAACATGTTTTCATCATAATAATAAACCATCTAATAAAAGAATAATTGTGGTATAATTATATCATATTACCAGTAAAAATAACTAAATGTCAAAGGATGTCATCTTATATGGAAAATGACTTTAAAATGTCACTTGGAACATTTCTTGAGGAAAATTTCATTTTGAAATCACTTATTTAAAACATAAAAATTTACCAAATATTAAATAGAACATTTTCTTTAAAAATAACTTTGGAAATTTTTATATTAAGCTTTAAATCATTAAGTTTTCATTGAGGTAGGAAATATTTTTCATTTTTTATGTGTAAAAATAATGATTCCATTCACATTTTCAGTAAAAAGTCAAAATCACCTTGTTTAATCAAATAAAAAGAAGATTTATCTTAAACTAAATTTTAAAAATTCAAACATGGGTAAAAATAAAATTTTACAATCCTAGAAGAATAGTAAAACATTTTTGAAAACATATTTAGAAAACATGCACATTTAAGAGAAAGGATTTTGACTGAAGAGATAAATGAAGTTGATTTTCATTAAAAACATTCTTTCAGTCTCTTGAGTAAATAAGGAGAGTAAAATGAAAGGAAAAAATGTATTATTCATAAATAACTCTAAGAGTATGAATTTCATGATATTCTTGAGAGATATATAATAATATTTCATTATTGGAATCATATTCATAAAAATTATTGATTAACAATGATATTGTAACATAAAAACCTTACCACTTTGGTAACTTTTGAATCATAATCCCCATGAAATAAAGAACCATGGATGGATATGTATAGCCCATAAATTTTATTAGAATAATCATAAAAGAAATTCATGGATAGAAAATCCACCACATAAAAGAAACAAGTGGTGAATATGTCATGTGTCCCATAGAAATAAAAGTGAGATGAAAATCCTTTACCTCAAGTCTATACTTTCTTCCATACATTAAAACCACCATTTCATTGGATAACCTCTTTAGGTTTATACATAAAACATTTATATTAGGGATTTCTAATCAAAATAATGCTTATAGTACATTGTTAGGGAAGAAGGGAATGTATTTGGGTAGAGATTGGTTGAACCAAAAGGATTTATAAGTATGAAGAGGAGAGAGGAGAATATCTCCTTTTATACGTTGGGGAGAGGACCAACTGAGAAACCACTATGAAATTTCCTAAAATAATAGAAAATGTTAAATTTATCCCCAAGAAAAATGATTCCAAATGGCCATAGATTAAAATGTGTGATAATATAAGGTTGAAATATTTCTAAATAATAGGATTTATACAATTTTAATTAGAAAACATACCCTTGTATTTTGGTTTAACCCCCCCCCCCCCAATGGTAAACCCATTTTTAACTTAACTACGATAATTAATTATTATTATTATTAATGATAATTATGTTTAAAATTAATTTTAATTATTAAATAATATAAATTATTCTTATTAAAAATATTTAATGTATTTTACCAAATTTAATTCACATAAGTGGTATAATTTAATTTAAAATCAAACCCACCATTGTGATAAAAATGGGGTCTTCCAAAAAAAGGTTTTCTTAAGTAAAAAATGTTTTTATATAAAAATTAAACATAAAATTGATTCCAATGAGATAAATTGGAATAATAGTAATATAATTAAACCAATGTTACTTTCGAAACAATTTTAAAATAAAATGGAACCTTTTAAAATCTTTAAATGAAAAAATATTTTTCAAAAAATATTAGTATTTTCACTATTCATTAAAAAAAATATTTTCTGAAAATTATAAAAAAATTATTTTAAGATAATTTTGAAATTTTGATTCCAAAAATGAAGTTCATTTTTTAAAATAAATTATCTGAAATTAAAAAAAATTATTTTTTCATAAAAAATAATGAAAATAATTTTTGAGGAAAAATGTATTTTTGAATCATATAAAGACTTTAATAAAAATTAGGTACTTATTTATCAATATATATTATTTATATAAATCATTTTTACTTAATTTTAAAATTTTGGTAATTAATATTCATTCTTCTATGTTTAATGACTAGCTTATAATGGTTATGTTTAAATAATAATATTAATAGTATATTATTGTCTATTAAAACTCAGTGTTACGTGCAATGCAAGCTATCTAAGAAACTAAATTTATTTAAAAAATATATTTTATAAAATTTCAAGGTGTTACATTATACCCCCATAAAATTAATTTCACCCTCAAAATTACATCACTTTGATACAAAAAAATTAGGATACTTCTTCCTCATCACATACTTGGGTTCCCACATAGCTTCCATAAATTTGTGGTTTCACCAAAAAACTTTGACATTGTGATTGGTATTTTTTTCATAGAAATTTATCTCTATAATCTAGAATTTTCACCAGTTGTTCCTCATAAGAGGGATCCTACTCCATTGGTATGGTCTTTAAGTTCAGTACAGGTGAAGGATCAGGTATGTACTTCCCCATGAGAGATACATAGAACACATTGTGAACTTGAGAGACGTTTGATGGAAGAACCAAGTGATAGGCTACTATCCCTACTCGATCAGGAATCTCAAAAGTGCCAATATACCTAGGGATTAGTTTTCATTTATTTTGGAATAACATAAATTTATTATATGGAGAAATTCACAAAAACACCTTCTCCTTAACTTCAAATTATAGATCACACAAATAATTATCAGCGTAACTTTTATGTTGACATTGAGCTTCCTTACTGTGACAATAAATTGATCTAACTTTATCTACAGTTTCCTCATATGGATTAGGTACCAACAGCATTCCTTCTCCAACTTCATCCAAGCATGTTGGAGTTATACACTTTATTCTATATAGGGATTCATAATAATCCATTTGAATGCTCAAGTGAAAGACATTATTGTAAGAAAACTAAACTAGAGGAATTTGTTGATTCCAACCACTGTTAAGTACATAGAAAAGGATCTCAACATATACTCTCGGTTTTGAATGGTTCTCTAGACTGAACATCTCTCTATAGTTAATAAGATGTGATGAAACATAATTCTATATCTAGTGCTTGCTGAAGAATTTTCTATAAATTCGATGTTACCCTCAGATCCCGATCGAATACAATGGAATGTGGTACTCCATGAAACCTTACCACTTCAAATTATAAGTACCATAACTACTTCATTTTCATGTATATTTTGGTTCAGTAGTTATGGTACCTATAATTTTATTATGGTACCATTATATATATAATTTTAGTCATGAAATAAATATAAAATATATTTAAATTCATATTAATCTATAAAAGATATATATGGAAAAATAAATTACATTGTTAATGGAAACAGTAGGTTATATGTACCCATGAACATTGTTTTCAATTTTTGATGAATGGAATGAAAGAAAGTTGAATAATAATTCACCTTTATAGAATCAAAATTATATAATATATATCATATATATATATATATATAATTAAATCTATCCTTATTACCATTCATGTAAATAGGAAACAAAAACTGAATCACATCGCTTCATGGAGGTGGTAGTCCACACGTACACACGAGTCACGTTATTATTTTCCAATAGATTGGAAGGTAAGTAGGAATATATGAAATTATAATTTAATAATCATATTTATATCAAAAATATCACATAATTTCATTATTTAATTATTTTTAATCATCCAATTAAAGTGGTAATGAAAAACAAATTACACCGCTACATAGAGACAGTAAGCCATATATATGCATGAGCGATGTTTTCTCTTTTTATGGGATGGAAAAGAGATAAAAAATTTGTGTACCTTAATAATGATAAAATATAAGTATATTTGTTATATTGGATTTATTATTTTTAGGATTATTACAACTCATTAAGATGATGTAGAATAAGAAATAAACCTGAAAGAGTCAGCAAAGACAATTACCTCTTCTTCAGTATACTTTCTTTAGATCTCCTCTTAAGGGACCTAGGGTTGGTCTTTTGAAAGGTAAATAACCTCTATAACATTGATAATTATTTTTATAAGGGAATTGTTTTATGGTTTTCTTGATCTATGTTTCTCAATAGGTTGTTACGAAAAGAGATGATGTCCGTTCATAAATGAGTGGAGGGGAATTTTTGGATTTCTTAAAGTATTAAATTAATATAAATTATTTTTTGTTTCCAAACAAATAAAAATTGATATAATTAGAATATAAGAGGATTATGAGTCAAAATAATCTCATATAAGAATATTTGGATAATTTTTTGTTTTAAACCTTATCTTTTTGTTTTAAACCCCCATTAACTCTTTTGATAATTAATGCAATATTAAATTTTTCAACCTGTTAAAGGTCAAGATTGTTACCTTAAAAGGAAAAACAACCCATAAATGTATCATGTTTAATTATTTTAATAATATAAAATTTATTTTGATAAATCTATGATTTTATTATTTTTTAATCATTTAATAAAATATTATATATTATATAATATTATTAATGTCATTTTTGACACTATTCATTTAATATGAATTTAAATACATCAAGATAGAGGTAATTTGAATATAATAATTTACTACATACCTAAAATTTCATATATATCTAAAAATTTGTTTGGAGGAATTAACTCATTCAAATTATATCACTTTTAATATTTTCAAAACCATTTATTTTATTTTTATATTAATTGAATAAATATAGTGTCAGTGTTGTGTGAGAATTTAAGATAATTATTTCATTACTAAAAATTATAAATAAATTAACATGATAAAAAAATAATTTATATTTCAAATAAAAATTTATAATTGAATATATCCTCTATTTATACTATTGTTAAAAATAAAAAGATAATAAAACAAATAGAATGACATTTTTTATTTTTATTTAAATAAAATAATATAATGGTCAAAATCACATCTAAATGGAAAAGGACAATATATATTTTAATATTGGATTATTATGGATGAAATAGGTTTATAAAATTAAATTTAAGAAAGTTTTATAGTCATTTTTTAGTCCTTATCATATTTTTTAAACATAATTACCTGATTTACCCTTACCGTGGTGATAATTATTTATTATGGTTACTATTCATAATGGAAAAAAATAGAGGGGGGATATTTTCAAAAAATTTACACCATAATTACAAATATTTTAACCATTTTAAAAAATTAAATTTCTATAAATGGAATTAATTAATTTCAAATCAAAACACAAAACTCAACGAAGAATATTTTTTCAAAAAATTGCATTTTATGTATAAAAATGTTTTTATATAAAATTCATTAAAAAAATTGATTATAATGAACTTTATTGAATTATTAAAAATATAATATAATTTATTTTTGTAACATCCCAAGGTTTTCTAAAAATAAATTGAAAATGCTTGAAATTTTGTTTAAGGTATATATTTATAAGTATCCTTTAAACATAATTTTATTTCTTCTATGTTTTGAATTTCAAGAAAAAGTCATCTACAATTGTGTTCAGTATGTTATTTAGAGTTTGATGGAACAAACTTGTTTTTTTGGTGAATAGTAACATGCCCTTATGAATAGTAATATGAATATTAATATGACCTCATGAATAGTAAATAATATTATTATTTTATTTTCCCATGGCAATAGGATAATGGGATCTTAATTAATTTTCCAATGTCACATAAAACTAATTGCACTTAAATATTGTTATTTTTCGAATTAACTGTGACCTTATTTAAAAATTAAATTAATAATATTTAGAAAATTATTTTTGAAAAATGGAGTTCATTTTTGAATTCTACACATCGAAAAATGTTTGGGGTAAATTTTTGGTATTTTTCTGAAACTCTTGAATTTTCGGTGAATAGTGAAATACGGTAAAATACCGTATAATCAATTTATCAGTAAAAATGCACTATTTATGACATCATAAGTGATGCAAGGCCACTTGCTTCGAAATCACTTGATATTTTCACTAATTAAGGCCACTTGATTTGAGATTATTCATAGTCTTGATAAAAATATTATAATAATGATTAAAATAATCTAAAATACCTCCCCTCCTCCACTATAAATACCACCCTCACTCCCCTCTTCCTCCCACACCTCTCAAGCCTTGAGCATTGTCTAATTTCTGCCAAATTCCCTCCTCAATCTTCTTCCCCACGTCCTAGAGCTGCTGGTCTCACCAAAAGACCAAAATCAAAGCCCTTAAGAAGGATCTCAAGGAGAAGAGATCAAGAGGTAAACATCCTCTTTCATTTTCATTCTTTCCTTCCATTTTATGTTATTCTCTTCCTTTCCCTTTGTCTTTTGTTGGGATATTTCATTAAATATTTCCCTTACTATCCAAATTTTGTATGATTGATGAGATATTCCATTCCTCTCATCAATCTTGTTTTTATGAAATTTTAAGAGGCGTCGTTGGGCTACCGAATTTTTTGTAAGAAATTTCTCATGTTTTCTTTATTTCATGATTCCTTCCTCTTCTTTCTTCACCCCCTCTTATCCAAGAGGAATGCAATCTCCAGAATCATGTATATTCTGGATGTTTTCATGTTTATGGAAAATTACAAATCATTATTCCTCTCCTCTCTCACTTATTTAAAGAATCAAAAAACATTGTCCATTTGTGTCGAATTACCGATATCGTGGACGATGTATTTTCAATTTCCATTAATTATTTCAAGTCTGGTCATGAAACCATTTATATGGTTGAACCAGGTTATAATATATGTTTTATGACTCATATAAGGTTCTTGAATTCTTTTGTACTCATGATTCAAATTTATAAGACTAAATGAAGTTGTAATTATCAAAGAACCACTTAAATTATCTAAACGAGCATAATTAATGTTTTAAATTATAAATCATCATCATATAAAGCACCAAAGTGATAAATGGTATAATTTATGGTACTGTAATTATGTAAATACTACTCCATTCCAATTCTGGAGTTTCACTTCCAATCAACAAGAACGATTCATCATGAACCGATTGTGAAAATCACAAAAGAACTCACCCAAAATAATGCAAGGAACAAATACTAACAAATAAGGGGTGAAATGAGGTTATGAAATGACCATATAAGATGTTATAAACATGAACATGTTTCTGTAAAATACTAATAACACTCTTTTAACCATTATACAGGAGGTTTTAACAATTTTGAAGTAAGACAAGCCTAAGGTAAGGGAATTCTTAACCCGATTTCCATTCTTTGGGTTAACATTCTACTTTATAATTTATGTGCTATTTAAATTATTTGTGTGATGGGTTTTGTTTATATTATGTTTCACTATGTGTATTTACAGAGTATATACATATTCTATCCACTCTATTAATCCTCACTTCAAGTATATGATGTTTATAAGGGACTTTTCTTCTGAAATCCTCTTTTAAAATTCTGTTTTATAAGATTCAAAGGCAATGTTTTTATGCTATTATTTGTGTTGTATGATTATGTTTTGGTTATTGGGCATTGTTTATAATGAATGGTGGGAGCTATATTTCCCTCCAATGCATTGGGTATGAGTAAGTTGGAGGTCAGCCGTATGGTTACTCCAAGTGTAACTATGATGGTTACACAAAGTAAGGTAGCCATGAGGGTTACAAATTTTAAGGTAGCCAAGATGGTTACAAGATTATGTAAGTAATGCCCCAATATACCTCTATGATTATAATTATGTTTGTATTGATCTTGTGTAAATCTCATGTTACGCTAAGTAAGATTTTATGGGTGTAAAGCATGTATTTTGAAAATGTTTTCATATGTCATGCATATTCATGGACTAATGTGATTTTTCCTTCTTTTTCATACCTTACTGAGCTTTTGTGCTCATCCCAAGTTTTTAAATGATTTTTCACAGGTTAATGATGAGTAATACAAGGAAGGAAGACATGTTAAATGTTGAAGAATTATCAAGGAGTCTTGTTTTGTGTTTTAATGTTTTATATTTTGAGGAAAATGGAAACTGATTTTATGGTATCCACTATGTAACAATGTGTAATGTTAGGAATATTTTGTCTTAATTCTCTAAAGCTCTAAACTTGAAAATATCCTCAATGTAAAATAAAGTGTTTCCTTGATTAAATTCAAGATTATGTATGAAATAAGTTCGGGTCCTTATAGTTGGTATCAGAGGTCGGTTTAGACAACTTTAGGGATTAGGAGTTCTTGTGAGACACGTGATTAGTCCCTATATCTATTATTTCAATTAAATCCTTGTTTTATAACTTTTTTTTTCAGGTCCAGTAAATTCGGTTATGAATGGAAGGAGAAGGATCTCAAACGAAATTCCTATCTCTTCCTGATGACATGCTTGCAATAATTATTACAAAGTCATCTTCGGATGATTGTGAAACATTTTCTAGCATACAACTCACTTGCAAGAAGTTTTTTGAGATATCAAACACCTCCTCTATACCTCGTTATCATCGTGGATCATGGGTTGTTTTTAGACAAATACTATTTTCACAATATTCACATAATTTCAAGAAAGGTAAATATTATCAAGGTATTTTCAAATATTTTACCTTATCACAAGAATTTGAAGCATATTATGATTTTAAAAATGGTGTTGAGGAAGGAGACCCTTGTGCAACCTATTATATTTGCTTTTAAACTATATTCTCACATCACATACTTATGGTATTTTAAAAGGACCAATAATAGAAAGTTTCAACTCAATTTTGGCCCGACTATTTTATAGAAATCATGTTTTATCAAATGTTTTGGAATTATATGTCATACATGATTATTTTCCAAAACTGTTTTTCTGTGAACACCCATATGACCCATGTCGTACGAGGTGTATTTGGATGGAGGAAGCAAATGATTTTGAAGGATCTCTAAATCATTGTTGTAATGCATGGGACTTCTACCTACGTGAACAAGATGATGATGAAACCGAGTGGACACCTTGATCAAGGTACCCTCACTTGTTTAATATGTAAATAAAATTGCGAGGACGCAATTTCAAGAAGGTGGGGATAATGTAACATCCCAAGGTTTTCTAAAAATAAATTGAAAATGCTTGAAATTTTGTTTAAGGTATATATTTATAAGTATCCTTTAAACATAATTTTATTTCTTCTATGTTTTGAATTTCAAGAAACTGTCATCTACAATTGTGTTCAGTATGTTATTTAGAGTATGATGGAACAAACTTGTTTTTTTGGTGAATAGTAACATGCCCTTATGAATAGTAATATGAATAGTAATATGACCTCATGAATAGTAAATAATATTATTATTTTATTTTCCCATGGCAATAGGATAATGGGATCTTAATTAATTTTCCAATGTCATATAAAACTAATTGCACTTAAATATTGTTATTTTTCGAATTAACTGTGACCTTATTTAAAAATTAAATTAATAATATTTAGAAAATTATTTTTGAAAAATGGAGTTCATTTTTGAATTCTACACATCGAAAAATGGTTGGGGTAAATTTTTGGTATTTTTCTGAAACTCTTGAATTTTCGGTGAATAGTGAAATACGGTAAAATACCGTATAATCAATTTATCAGTAAAAATGCACTATTTATGACATCATAAGTGATGAAAGGCCACTTTCTTCGAACTCACTTGATATTTTCACTAATTAAGGCCACTTGATTTGAGATTATTCATAGTCTTGATAAAAATATTATAATAATGATTAAAATAATCTAAAATACCTCCCCTCCTCCACTATAAATACCACCCTCACTCCCCTCTTCCTCCCACACCTCTCAAGCCTTGAGAATTGTCTAATTTCTGCCAAATTCCCTCCTCAATCTTCTTCCCCACGTCCTAGAGCTTCTGGTCTCACCAAAAGACCAAAATCAAAGCCCTTAAGAAGGATCTCAAGGAGAAGAGATCAAGAGGTAAACATCCTCTTTCATTTTCATTCTTTCCTTCCATTTTATGTTATTCTCTTCCTTTACCTTTGTCTTTTGTTGGAATATTTCATTAAATATTTCCCTTACTGTCCAAATTTTGTATGATTGATGATATATTCCATTCCTCTCATCAATCTTGTTTTTATGAAATTTTAAGAGGCGCCGTTAGGCTGCCGAATTTTTTGTAAGAAATTTCTCATGTTTTCTTTATTTCATGATTACTTCCTCTTCTTTCTTCACCCCCTATTATCCAAGAGGCATGAAATATCCAGAATCATGTATATTCTGGATGTTGTCATGTTTATGGAAAATTACAAATCATTATTCCTCTCCTCTCTCACTTATTTAAAGAATCAAAAAACATTGTCCATTTGTGTCGAATTACCGATATCGTGGACGATGTATTTTCAATTTCCATTAATTATTTCAAGTCTGGTCATGAAACCATTTATATGGTTGAACCAGGTTATAATATATGTTTTATGACTCATATAAGGTTCTGGAATTCTTTTGTACTCATGATTCAAATTTATAAGACTAAATGAAGTTGTAATTATCAAAGAACCACTTAAATTATCTAAACGAGCATAATTAATGTTTTAACTTATAAATCATCATCATATAAAGCACCAAAGTGATAAATGGTATAATTTATGGTACTAGAATTATGTAAATACTACTCCATTCCAATTCTGGAGTTTCACTTCCAATCAAAAAGAACGATTCATCATGAACCGATTGTGAAAATCACAAAAGAACTCACCCAAAATAATGCAAGGAACAAATACTAACAAATAAGGGGTGAAATGAGGTTATGAAATGACCATATAAGATGTTATAAAAATGAAAATGTTTCTGTAAAATACTAATAACACTCTTTTAACCATTATACAGGAGGTTTTAACAATTTTGAAGTAAGACAAGCCTAAGGTAAGGGAATTCTTAACCCGATTTCCATTCTTTGGGTTAACATTCTACTTTATAATTTATGTGCTATTTAAATTGTTTGTGTGATGGGTTTTGTTTATATTATGTTTCAATATGTGTATTTACAGAGTATATACATATTACATCCACTCTATTAAGCCTCACTTCAAGTATATGATGTTTATAAGGGACTTTTCTTCTAAAATCCTCTTTTAAAATTCTGTTTTATAAGATTCAAAGGCAATGTTTTTATGCTATTATTTATGTTGTATGATTATGTTTTTGGTTATTGGGCATTGTTTATGATGAAGGGTGGGACCTATATTTCCCTCCAATGCATTGGGTATGAGTAAGTTGGAGGTTGGCCGTATGGTTACTCCAAGTGTAACTATGATGGTTACACAAAGTAAGGTAGCCGTGAGGGTTACAAATTTTAAGGTAGCCAAGATGGTTACAAGATTATGTAAGTAATGCCCCAATATACCTCTATGATTATAATTATTTTTGTATTGATCTTGTGTAAATCTCATGTTACGCTAAGTAAGATTTTATGGGTGTAAAGAATGTATTTTGAAAATGTTTTCATATGTCATGCGTATTCATGGACTAATGTGATTTTTCCTTCTTTTTCATACCTTACTGAGCTTTTGTGCTCATCCCAAGTTTTTAAATGATTTTTCACAGGTTAATGATGAGTAATACAAGGAAGGAAGACATGTTAAATGTTGAAGAATTGTCAAGGAGTCTTGTTTTGTGTTTTAATGTTTTATATTCTGAGGAAAATGGAAACTGATTTTATGGTATCCACTATGTAACAATGTGTAATGTTATGAATATTTTGTCTTAATTCTCTAAAGATCTAAACTTGAAAATATCCTCAATGTAAAATAAAGTGTTTCCTTGATTAAATTCAAGATTATGTATAAAATAAGTGCGGGTCCTTATAATTTTCATATGAAATTATTTTAAAACAAAATTCAAATTTTAAAATCATTGAAGAAATAATATAGTTTTTCAACAAAAAATTGTATTTTCATTATTCAATGAAAAATCAATCTTTTCAGAAAAATACAAACTTTTAACCCTAAGATAATTTTTATATGATTATTTCAAAAATGATATTATTTTTATAAAAAAAATATATATTTTCTATAAATTAATTATAATATTTTCTAACTAAAAAAAATAAATAAACGTTTATGAAGGAAACATATTTCTGAATCATAAAATAACATCACTAAAAAATGAGTACTTATTTTCTAAGAATTAATAAATTAAATTTTATTGATTAGTTCCTTTAAATATATTTCATAATTAATTTAATACTATTTATACTCACCAATTAGATAGTTAGGTTATAATTATCATATTTAAATAGTAATATTTTTGGCTCATTTTATCTCAGTATTACTTATTGTATGCGCTATTGAACAAAGTGTTATTTTAATATATCAGGGTGTTATAGAACATAAAATTATAAAAAAAATGAATAATTCATCATTTTACTACTTCAATAGAATAAAATATTTCAAATCATTTCTTAAAAAGTGTTAAACACAACAGATATTTTGAAAACAACACTTTTCCATCATTTATTAAATCAAAATAATATTCATTTTCAAGAAGAAGTTATTAAGGAAAAAATATGGAATTTTAATTTCAAAAATAAGGCTTAAAATTTTAAAAATATTTAAATATCAATTCAAATGAAAACCCTATTTTCTCATTTTTTTGAAAACTCATCAATGAAAGTATTATTTGATATAGCTACAAAAATATAACGAAAACATTGAAACACATTTAAAACCCATCTTGAAAGAATAAGTCATCATAGATTTAATTTTAAAGAGATAATCATGGGAAACCTACCTCAAATATTATTTCTTTCAATGGTTGTGGTGTTAATCCACCATGAAATAGCTTAATAAAGCTTTACAAAACCAATAGGGGTCCAAATAAACCATGAAACATCAAAATAATCCAATCAATAACAACCCTAGATCTCTGATTTTGTGATTGTGGATTTTAGGTTTAGGTAGGATAGAATCATAGAAGAGATTATAGAAGGATGTATTTCCTTGAGTAACCCACCTCAAGACTTTAAAACTCAAAGTATATACCATGGAGAATAAGGGTAACCAAGGAGATGCTACTGGGAGTCATAGGTATTGAATGAGAGGGATAAGGACCCCAAAAAGTGTTAAACTTGAGAAGGGGAAAAGGAATAAAATCACATAATAAAAATTAGGTCACCCACATTCATGGTATGAATGGTATTTCATCCAAAACATTCACATAGTGAAACCCATTTTCACATCATGAATATAATCCACCCATTGTGGTGAATAAATCAAAATAGTATTGATGAGAACTGCATAAAAGTGTTTCATGGCGTGAAACCATCTTTCACGGTGTGAATGATTTTAGTCTTTAGTTTACAACACTGTAAAATCTCCTGGGCCGTCTAAAATTCTTGGAAACCGAAGACCAAAAATAATCAAAGGTAAAAAAAACCTAAAAATTAATATAATATAAAGAAAGGAAATGTTGGGATATGATATAATCTATTAAATCTTATGATGGATCATGGTCTGGTTCATGGAAAAAACCATTTTCAAGGGTAATTCCACATTATCAAGGTTATGAGATTTTTTTCCTGTTTTATTCTTTTACAATTGTATGGTTTCACCTCATGTGATTCACATGGATTTTTGGATTTTATGATTTATTTTGGTTTTGGATCTTGTCCCATTGGTAAGAGGCCAGTGTACATTCATCAATATTGTCTCTTGGGATTCACATAACATATGTGTTCTTTATTGTGACTGATATCACTGGTTATAAAGGGTTTAATTTTTTAAAGTTTCAATAACAACTTATATGGTTTTTACCCATATAACTAATTTGTAGTGTTCTACTAAACTAAACCATGGTATAATTTCTTATATTTACAAGTCATGTGTATCTATGGAAAGATGACCCTTGATGATGACTATGCAGTCCCTCAGTAAAAGGGATTACTAGTTACCCATAGAGGGTTGGTGTAGGAATTTTATAAATTAGTGTTGGTTAAGGAAAATAAAAATACATTTGATTATTTACTGTGTCAATAAAAACATATATAGTTTTTTCCCATATAGATTCTTGGTGGTATTTTACTTAACCGAACCATGTGGCTATGATATACTCATCATAGATCATCACAAAATGATGTCATTATATATATATATATATATATATATATATAATTGATGATATTTTTATTCTTAATGGGTATTCTCGTATAAGGATTCCCAATGAGAATTAGTTCTTGGATCTTGGTGATGACTTGGAATGTGATGCCTCATGTTTATATACATGAGACTCTAGGATGGGTGTGTTTTGGTCATGAGTTGTCATGTGACTTTTGATATGGGAACCAATAGGTGTTTCCCATGATATGTAACCATGTGAGATATGACATATGGTCTAATTGGTAGAACCTAGTATGTTTTAATTGTGGTTCAGGACATTCATGAGTAAGATATTATGGTTGAGACAAGTTTCGATGTATATGAGGGTAACCCAAGAGAGTGGTTAGCCCATGTTTGTGAGTTCCCTTAAAAATGGTGAGCATGTCCAAATTCTTTTGATTATGAGATCAGTGGATAGGAGGTTCTCTTAGTTATATGGTATAGGCATGTTAGGTGTTTTTATCTTTTTCAGTCTAAAGAACTTAGAGTGGTTTAGTATCAAGGTATTGTATTTATGGGTATGATTGGTTGGATTCTCAACCCTATTGATTTTGGGAATGGTTCCTAATTAGATAGCTAATCATGATTCTAAATGGTCATATTTGGTAAGGGTAAAGTGTCGTTAAAATCTTTAAGGTTATAGACAATGTGATTTGGTAGGTGATCATGATATTAACCTTGGCATGGTTGAAATGATTTGATTTTAAAGAGGATCACCAAGGGTGATTCTAGTTATATTATATTGACATGTATGAATAGAATGGTTAGTTTTTTAGGCATGAAATACTAGGTTTGGATATTTGATAATCATGGGATCCTGAGTTAGGATATGTGATTGGGTTATACAAGAGTATACACCTGTTGGGTTGGATGTGAATGATGTAGTACTCATTGGTTATGTGCGATGTCATTTGCGATGTGAATTGGTGAGAATATATGTGCGAGTTGGGGTATGATGGTCTTAATGAAATACTTTTGGGTAGGTTTTCCCATTAGTTTTTTTTTTTGAAATGGTAGATTACCTTCTATGGAAGTGGACACATCATAGGTAGATCTGAGTTTCATAGTGTGGTAGACCTGAGTGGGTTCCTTGAAAAGTATTGTCAGGGGGTCATGTGGTTGGAACCTATTGATGTTATGCTTCAGGAGTGGTATAAGAGAATCCATATATTGGAGTGTATATTGAGAATTCCCCCACTATCCTTCTGATGTATTAGAAGTAGTTAATCTGGAATCACTTTGGCGGAAGTATATTAAGAAATATAACTCCCTAAACTTTAGTTATCTAGAACTTTGAAGAATATAAATTCTCCCAAATCACCACACCAAGTAAAAATGGGTTCATCCTTATTCACTCAACAATACTCAATACATTCATGTAATGAAAGTAAAAGAAATAAATAATGAACACTTCAGTATTTCATGGTTTGGACTACAAGTCCCATATCCATGGGAGAAACACTACAACATTTATTTTCACAAGGAAGAAAATATTACAACTATGTGACTATAAAAACACATGGATTACTACAACAATTAATCATGATACACCACGGAAAATTTGGCTCCATGATTCTATTTATATAGAGTATTAGCTAGTAATATGGTTTTACCGACCTTCAAGAAATGAAGGAGTACATTTGTTCCAGTGTTCCCACAACTGATCTCCTATAGCAATCCTCAAAGTGACTGCCACCTTTGTTAAATCATCAACCCCATAATAGAAAATATAATATCCTACATATTTCAAAAGTACCAAGCAAGCTTCTAGAATAAGACCACCATGCACTAAAAACATTAGAAGAACCTCCTTCTGAACCAACCTCTTTCTCGAAATACTAATAATGAACAACTGAAGTGGACATTGCACAATCCTAAAAATCTACCACCTGAAGACTGCATTAAGGAAATATATGACATCTCCTTCATCTTGAAAAAAATATTTCTAATTTTATTGTGTACAATGTTTCTATACCTTTTTCCGTTCACTCAATACCAATGGAGGCTTTATGTTACCTTAGTATTTTCGGACCCAAACTCATGGTAAACATGTCCACTAGATTCTGTTTCCTAGATCTCTTTCATAACTCAAAATCTCTATCTTATAGAATATCCCTAATGTTTTGGTACTTAAAATCAATTTGTTTAGATCTTGAATTAAACATTGAATTATTAGTAAAATAGATTGCACTCTTCTTATCATAGTAGAGTAACACTTTCCCTTGATTTCATCTGAGTTCTTCAAATAAACTTCTCAACCATAACATATACTTTATAAATTCTATCATAACCACATAATCTAATTCTATTATATAAATTTCAATCATCAGATGTTACCTTAACATCCAAATGATCATGGTTCTTCCAAAAGTGAAATCATATCTAGTTGTGCTCTTCTAAGAATTAGAATCACACCTAAATTATGAATCCAAAAACTAGAGTAATGGATAATAATATATGAAAGAATGATTTATAACTTCTATTACATTGAGATACTAAATAATTCACTTTACAGCTTCCCAATGATCTTTCCCTTGATTTTCTATGAATCGAAAAACCAATCTCACTACCTGAGAAATATCCAGATGAGTGCATTCCATAAAATATATCAAGCGTCCGAATGATGAATCTTACATTACATTTACCATGTGACTCATTTATTATTACCTTAATAGATACTAATCTTTGGTAAGTTTGAAGTGACTAGAAAAAGGAGTTGAAACTAGTTTTCATCTGCTCATTCCAAATCTCTCAATGATCCTCTAGATGTAATCTTTTTTTTTGATAAAAACAAGTTCTTAGTTCTCCTATCATATTAAATACTAATGCCCAATATCTAATTTTATTCATCAATATCTTTAATATAACAATTTATATACAAATCTACCTTCAACTTCCAAAAAATCTAAACATTCATACCCACCACCAGCATATAATCCATGTATAAGAGTAAAAAAGAATAATTCATTTCCACTGAACTCTTTCTAGTAACAACAATGATTAGAGTTACCATGATTGAAACCATTATCCTACAGGAAATAATAAATCTTCTACTTCCAACACCTTGGTTCCTGTTTCAATCCATAAATACTCCTTTTTAGTTTTCACACCAAGCTCTAATTCTATTTATCTTAGAAACCAACTGGTTGCTTCATATAAATTTCTTCTTATAAAACCCCATGAATGAAAGTTGTTTTCACATAAATTTATTCTAGGAGAAAATTTACAAAATAAATCAGGATTAAAATTGTTCATATGGTAATATTTTTAATTACCAGATATAATATTTCATAGAATTCAATAACCTCATTCTATTAAAACCCTTTCAAATTCATCCTCGCATTATACCTCTTCCTACCACTAACTTATTATTTAAACTAGAACCCCCACTTATTCCCAAGTTCTTTCTTCAATTGTGGTAAATTTTTTATCTCCTAGGTATTATTCACACTTATTTAATCCAAATACTTATGCATTTCTAAATCCTACTTTACAGATTCACCTAGAGTTTCCTCTTCTTTCAGACTTTATGGTTCTCCCAAATACATTAAATTTAATAAAAAAAGGTGAACTATATACCTATGAATAGGTAGTATATACCTCAAATATATTTGTAAATTAATATGTGGTTCAACTTCTTTTGTAGTACTAACTTACATAACTTTACCTTCCAGAACTCTGTACTAAGCTTAATCAGTTCCTAAGCTTTCAGGTATGTCTTTGGCTACCTAAATTTATGAACTTTCTACACCACTATCAATACTTCCCTCCATAATATGTGATATTCTAATAAACTTATATACATATAAACTTTATAGATCAAATGATATTTTGGAACACCTACCTATATCAACTTGAATTAAACATGAATCATTAACCACAACCACCTTTCCCTTCATGTTCAAATTTTTCTGCGAGATCTTCTCTTTAAAGAGAATATTATAGCTTCTAAAAAGTGTCCTATTCTCATCTTACCAAAGATTAAATCCAATTTCATCATATCTATAGGCTATAAATAAGAATGCCTAAGATTTTTATTCAACATTTTCTCTTTATTTATCATTTTCATTCATTTTGTCTAAACTTCTAAAAATTTGAGGTGAGAAACTTTAAGATTTTTTTTGAACTGCTATTATTTGGATTTTTTTCTAATATTGTTGATAAACTTTTAATAATTAAGTATATTGTTTCTTCCACTAATTTCCCCCATAGCTCCAAAGTAATACTTGAATGTAGCAACATACTTATTTTTTCTCCATAAATAGTAAATTCATTCTCTCAGCTACACCATTTTGTTCAATTATTCCTAGAATATTCTTATCATAATGAATCCCACTATGATTATAGTAATTCTAGAAACACATTCTAGAAAACACACCACCATTTACTGACCTCAAACATTTATCTTTCTTAGTTTCTCTTTTCACTATAGCCTTCTATTGAAAAATGATTCCAAAAAACTTCATTTTATGTTTCAGAAAGTGTACCCATGCCTTTCTTATAGAAACATTAATGAAGGTAACAAATTTATTTCCCTTTAATTATAAAAAACAAGAGAATGTCTCTATACATATATATAAACTCACTCCAGCTTATGAAATATTGGTGTTCTTGTTGACATATTAAAAGAAACATTCTTCTGTTTATAGAGTATACAACTCTTGCATCTTCCAAAGTTTCAATGATCTATCTTTATTGTTATTTTTTCTACTAAAATCATCATTCATTTATCACTAAGGTTCCCAGCTGATTATACCACATTTATGAACATCCATAAGATGATGTTCTATAAATTGTAACTCTTAATTCCCTTTTATTTAGGTATAATAACCCATATTTTAAACCTTTGTATACGACAAGAAATTACTGAGTGATTTTCCATACTCCTTCAAAAAAACTAGTTCGGAAACCTCCTTCATCCAACCAAACAACTGAAATTAGATTCTTATGAATACTTTTAACAAGTCTCGCTTTTTAAGTATAAGTAAAATTTCATTATACAACGGAACTTTCACTTATCTCTTCTCCATAATTTCAAGATCATTATTATCATAAATATTCATTCTACTAAAATTTCTAGATACATAATTTTATATGAATCCTTTATATCTATTATAATGGAATGAAGCACTAGAATCTATGATCCAAAATTATATTTTATTGGAAACACTCAAAATTAAATTTTTACTACACTATACTACATAAATTAGTTCTCCAAATATAGTCATTCTATAGGTTTTCATCTTGTCTCAACAATCATTCTTGAGGTGACCTTTGTTTCGTCAATACTAACAAAAAGACTTGATTCTGAGAGACTTCCTTTTACTCCTCTCCCTTGGTTTTCATAATTATTTCTTCCAATTATTTTTATGGGGTGATCATCCCCATCCTTTTGTATTTATTACATCACTAAACGATTTTAAACTCTCTCTCCATTGAAATTCCTCATTGAGAATCAAGTTCTGAACATCCATGAACTCTAAATAATTATTTCTTCTTTAACTACACACAATTATCACCATAAAATCCCATGATTTTGGTAGAGATGAAAAAAAAATTCCCAAACATAATCCATGAATGTAACATTTATATAATCCAACTAAATATAGATTATGTGTAAATAATTAAAAATATCAAATTCAAATCTTCTTTATGATAACCTCATGATGAATAACCCCTGTATCAAGCACACTTTATTAACTTTTATGGGTTTCTCATACATATATACAAGGTATTACATCAACTATAATGTGGTATTATTCTCTTGAATGTTCAAATCCACATTCCAGACTAATGACATTCGTATCACACCAAGTTCCTCCAATCCATCTTTTCTCATTCGTCATTTTCCATTACTTCTGATTTCACACCATTCAATGAAAACTCCATATATTTCTGAATGAAAAAGTATTCCATTATAATTTTCTATAAATATAAGTATGTTACATAGAATATTTTGATTCTTACATTACCATATTTTGATCCAATAGTTCCAAAAACATTGAATCCCACTAAAATTAAAAAAAAAATTGATCAATAGAATGTTACCTAAACTGAAAAGTGAACTACTAAGACTCCTAAGTGAATATTTTGAGCACAATAAAATCTTTACATTGTAAATTCCCTACTTTTTTATTTCATAATCGATGATTTATTTGAGATGTACATTGAAAATAAATTTTGTGATCAACAGAATTGAATCAAAATTTAATTGACATGAGAACGTCCGAAGAAAATTTTAGATCATCACATAATAATTTATAATTAATTTAAGAAATTAATGAATTAACTTAGGATGAGTTATTATTTATTGATGAGTCTTAAAACTTCTCTATATTTTAGTATAATTACATTTTAGGAATGAGGTTTAGATTCCACCTTGCATAAATATACTTGTGTACCATGAACGTTAAAGCATAACCATAAGAATCTTAGGGTGCTAGCATGGTATATCCTATCACTTTCATCATTAGTTCTCAATCTCCATGAGAATCACTTAAAATGTATTCTCCTTGATATCTCTATAATCAATTAGTGTATTTGATGATCGATCTCTCTCCATTATTGAGAGAGTTCTTGGAGAGGATCTCTCTAGGGATTGAGAGGATTCTCTAGTGTTGTTGTGGACAACCAAAATAAAATGGCTACCCATATGGTTGGAAATAATATAATTGGGTTTAAATAGTTCTAGGGTTAGAAAATAATAATTACACATTCAAATTTATTATTTATTTAATCCACATGGAACCCCATGACTATATTATTATTATTATTATAACTTGACATGTACAAAACCAGTAAACTAATTAAATATTATATTATTTTGAACCATTAAACTCATCCCTACATTCCTCCACAATTGTTAACAGGCCATGAATAATGACTATTTATTTAAGAATTAAATTTTATTGTATTATTCTCTAATAAATAAATAAATTTTATATTCACTAAATAGAAAATAAATATTTATTAAATATTTTTCTCACAAAATATTCTCTTGAATAACTAGTGACGAAATATATATGATCAAAAAAACATGAATAATTATTAAAATAAATATGGGAAAATATGTAATAATAATGTTAAATAATAAATATATTATTATTTAACTAACGTTTTGGATACGCTTAGTGTGTGACCCTATAGGCCTCTTTCTCATGGGAATTGGGTGGATCTTCCCAAAGTTCAAGATTAGCATCTAGAAACGTGCCAAGGAACCCCTAGAGAATGAATTTAATGCCTCAATGATATGAATCATCATAAAAACTCTTAATGTATAATATAATCTATTTATTACAATATCTCAAATCAAGTAGGTTTCATACTGGTTTCATCAACCTATGTGTTTGATGTATCCTTCTTTGACTTTCAAGAAATGAATTTTTCCATAGAATACCATGATTGTAGATTTATTTAGGCTTTTTTAATCCATATAATTCCTTGATATATCAATTTATTATAATTAATATAAGGGATAAATAATTTATCACATTATTCATTAATATAATATTACTCGTGACTCACCCAACGTATCCTAACTCACCATGAACATATGTCATCACAGTTTTCATCAATACATAAAATCACATGATTAATAATATCCATTAATAATAATATTAATGTATAAGGATCATTACACACATCCATGGATGGAAACATCCAATGACACATATAAATGTGGATTTCCTACTGGAGGTTAATGTTCGCATAATCTCTTACACTGGGAATTAATAAGGGCATACATCATGAGTAAGTGTCTCAAATTCCTATTAGTCTCTACCAATGATATCCTATATCATATATGTCCCCTAAAATGATATCATCTGGCTATAGAAAAAATTTCTTAATAATACTATTGTGGCACTTTGGGGTTCTCATCATAGTAAGGAATAGTTAAGACCTTTTAGTGTGATTTTTAATCTTATGGAATTATAACATACTATGTCAAATAAAATAAAAATAATGATGTGATAATATTATTATTATTATTAAAAAAATGAATAAAGGTTATCATAAAGTACATAGAATTTGGTTCTAAGGAACCAAATCCAACATAAACCCTCTTTCACTAGGGCCAAATGTTAACAACCATCTATTTTTTATCTCTCACATGATAATCAGATTCTGTTGATATAAATATTTCATCATGGGGTCCACTATGTTTTATTCCATAGAATCTATGTTTACTGTAACATTGTCCCTCTAAGAAAAATCCATTAAGAGGTTATTGTTGGTTCTGGGTATAGTGGAAGTGTATAGAGGTCGGTGATATATTAAAAAAATTAATAATTTTTTCCCAAAACCAAGAGTGAGGATCTTGCACATCAAATTTATAATTAATTTTTTTAATATTTAATGAAATAAATACTTGTATTTGGAACTTTCTTTTTTGGTGGATATTGATCATCTAAAAAACCCTTTCAGATTACCTTTAGTTGGGATGTGAGTATCCAAGGATATAATCCCTCCAGCAGTAATCCATACATTCTCCTATGATCTCTGAGAAACACCACCTGATCTTTGGGTGTTATCATGGCGAGTTGAATATCTTGAACTATTCATTATTGAATGCTCATTCTTAGGTCTTGAAGAAATATCTCTTAAACTTCTTGTTCTTTATAGGGAAAGGATTTGAGAGAGAATTCATTGTGCGCCATAATTCTCTATTATCAATTTTGGATCCTTTACATAATAGACATAGTCGTTTACTTATAGAGTTAGGATTTAAGTTAAAATATTATTTAATTGCATACCGTCCATTAAATAACATTTATTTACATTAATAAACCCCATTCCACATAATAATAATTATATTATTACTATTTTTTGGTGTGTGCCAACTTATGAAAAAAAAATATTATGTAATGGACTTGTTAATTAATATTTTCCACTGGACTCAGTATTGGTATGTTCAAAATCCTCTATCATTTATTGAATAATCAAATAAATATTTTATTCACAATATAGATAATAATTATTTATTGAAATATTCAATAAATAAAATAAATATTTTATTCACATGCTGATGAATAAATATTTATTTAATTTATGTGATCAATATAACTTGAATAAAATTATTCCACATACTTGAGAATAATATTTATTCCATTAATTAAACTCAAATAGAATTTAATCAAGATCAATGGAAACACTTTGTGTGTGACCCTCTAGGATTATTTATCATTGGAATTAGGTAGTCTTTCCTAAAGTCCAATATTATTGTCCAGTAACGGGTCAAGGAACCCAAGGGAAAGAACATAATCAATCAATATAGAAAACCATATATGAATAATCATTGTATAATATAATCTCTTTGTCACAATATCTCATCAAGAAGGTCTCACATCTGTGTCACCAACCTATATGCTCGATATTTCTTTCTTTTACTATTTGAAATAAACTCATCATTACACCATGCCCGTAGAATTTAATGTGATGGTTCTATTTCATTCAAAGAACCGATATATCATCTTCCATAAATATGAAAGGGATAAATCCTTCCTTGAATTATTTGTTAATTACATGTCACTCGTGATGCACCCAAGGTTTCCAACTTCTCCATGAAGTGTTATCATCAGGTTTTAAAAAATAAATCTAAGCATGCTAGTTGTAACATGAATTAATAATAATATTAAAGTATAAGGACCATCACACATGCTTAAAGATATGAATATCTGATGACACCAAAACATGTGGAATTCCAACTAACGAGCTTGTTTGTCACGACCCATCCCCCAGTGTCTGTACTGTGACTATCCTAGGCCTACCTTGCATAGGTCAGGGGATAGTGAGTTGGATGGAAAAGTTATATCCCAAAAAAGGGAAGGAATTGCCTTTAACATATACACACACACAACAAAAACTAAAGAAAGTTAAACACTAAGTAAACCACAACCGTCACAAGATAACTACTGTGAGTACAATAAAAATTGAAAATAAATGGGCTAGAATAAAAACCCAACAAAATAAAATTTCAAACAAAAGGGATTATAAGATCACTGATAAGACATCCGTAAAAAACCCTCCTAATGGGTAAGTGTAGAGTAGCTTCTGAAATCTATAGAAGTATGCCCCACCTGCCTGATCTCACTGGGCATCACCTGGTCCTAGGTCACCGAGTCCCCCATCAAGGTGTCGGTCATCTGCACAAGACACGACATGTGCGGGTGAATCCTTTGTAGGGGTGAGTAACACAATACTCATTAGGGACCGAAATCGACAAAGGAAAGACCACAAATCATAACCAAAAAGAAAAAACACAAAGCATGATCATAAAAAATAGCTCACACCAGGTATAACTCAAAGTATAGGATGTAGAATTATTAGTTGTAAAGCTGAACATTCGTACAACTGAGTGATTCATCATGTAGTCCCTCTCATCACATGGGCCAGCTGGATCACTAAGACCCGCTCATCTCTATGGCCAGCTGGATCACTTAGACCCGCTCGTCTCTAGGCCAGATGGATTACTTAAACCTGCTTGTCTTTAGGTCAGCTGGATCACTAAGACCCACTCATCTATGGGCCATTTGGATCAATATGACCCGCTCGTCTCTTGGGCCAGCTGGATCACTTAGACTCACTCGTCTCTGGGCCAGTTGGATCACTTATACCTGCTACTCCTTGGGATTTCTGGATAACTAATAAATGCTCATCATATCCTTCACGTCACTACCAGCTGTAGGATTCTTTCTCGTAGTGCACTTGATTCTAGGATAATATACTCCTCAAGCCATCAGTCACATCTAAACTTCCACGAAATCTCACTTAGAGTATTTCCAAAGGAACTTCTCATTGAAAGTGTCACAATTCTATAGATGGCGCATCAATTTGACGCACAGTCTGAAAGATATTGGCGTTTTAGTAAACAGGGTCGGTTGTGTCCGAGCCCGGACTGACCCAACCACCTCGGATTAGGGGTACTGCATGACCAGACCTGGTTCGGCCGACCCGAACCAACCCAGTGGGGTCTATGCCATCCTGTTCTAGCCTGGATACTAGGAAAGGCCCATTGGGCCTTACTGGACTCATCCTAGTTCGGTCGTGGGTCCAGCCTGTCAGGTCGCCCAGCGACCCGGTTTCATCAGGCTCGGCCTACAACAGGCGGGCCAGTTCTTTCCCAACCTGGGCCATCCATTGGCCTAGTTTTTAATGTCATCTTGGCTCTCATAGGTGGGTCAACTCTTCTCCATCTTGGGCTTCCCAGCGGACCATTTCGCGCCACCGTCCCAGTTAGTGCCACCAGCCCGGTCTGAATAGTAGGCTGATTCTCCCCCTGCCCGAACACAACGGCCCGCCTGGCTGCTGCCCTTCCTTTTGGAATCTCCTCGATCGATGTGTCGTCATCATTTCATCATGAAGAACATTAAGGAATAAAGTAGATATAAGGGTAAGTATTCACGCATTGAAATTCCCAAATAACGATCTGGGTCTTTGTTTGTGTTGACCTGGATGCATTTTTGATAGCAAGATCGTAAAGAACCAAGAAATAAGGTGGAAAGATCACTAAGATAAATATCCCATTTTTTTCCATATCATTAACCATCCCACCTGAACAATCGATTCATAGGTTAAAGTGTTTTTGATTTAACCTATGTTCTTCGTTTGAAGAAAAGAATGGGGAAAAACAAGAATTCACTTAAAATAAAACCTCCTACCAAGGATATAATTATTGGTCAAGGAAGAATGGGATCGTGCACCTCCATTCCTTGTTATTGATCTGTATCCCATATTTTCTAGAGATTTCACAAAGGTTGGAATAATGGGTGTTCATCGTTCTTCATTCGTCTTCACCACCCACCAAAGCCTCAGAGCAATTCCAAGATTACACCAACAATCCTACATTGCTTATTAGGATATTAATTGATGAACATGAATTAGCATATTTTTTATGATGCATTGTAGTGTTGTTATACTGACTCATTAATGAGTTTCATTAATGAGATTCGTCTTCACCTCATCAGTTCACCACATCACTAATGTGGCACTACTCAAAGATGAAGAAAACAATTAAAATAACTTTTTAAGTTATTTAATTTTTTCTTCTAAAAAGTCTGAAAATTAACTTTCCTCAACCCACATCAGTTGAGGTTAAGCTCTTCCTAAGGTAAATCTTCCCTCACGAGCTCAACGGTACTCTCAGATTTTCAATCTGAGTTACCATTTAGTAGTTATAAGGATTTGAAAATAAAATAATTGTTACTTAATAATTTTATTTGTGGCCAAAAACTATTTTCCATTGTTGACCTATTTTGGACAATTTTAGGCCCTTTCTAGGAGAATCTTGATGATCTAAGCTCAATGGTTCTCTTAGATTTTTTATCCAGGTACTCGTTTAAAAGTTAGAAAAACCCACTCGCACGTTTATTAAATGAACCTTAAAAATAGTTCAAAAATACATTTTGGCCACTCTGAGTCTTAGATTTATCTGTCGTATCAGATCCTGATCTCAAAATAATCCCATTTAAATTTCAAAAAAAAATCATGGAATTTTGGGATATTACATTACTCTCCCCTTTAGGGATTTATGTCCTCATAAGCCAAAACAATGGATAATCAAACAAATGGGGGTACTGAGCATGAATTTGAGCCTCCCGCTCCCATGTGATCTCATAGAGATTTCAATGATTCCAATGAACACACACTATAGGTATTTACCATCCATGAAGGAACATATCTTGTTGATCCTCTATCTATACTGGGTACTCCATGAATGTCACCCCATCATCAATCTCCATCTCTTCATGGTCGATGATGTGAGAAGGGTCATGCACGTATCTCCTCAGATAGGATACATGGAAGACATCTTTCACCCTCTCTAACTATAGTGGTATATCCAAGTGATACGCCACCTCTCCCACTCTATGTAGTATCAGGAATGGTCCGATGAAAATCGGAGATAACTTGTCACTCCAACCAAATCTCTATAACCCTCATCGAGGATAGACTCAAAGGAATATGTGGTCCCCCTCCTCAAACTCCAAGGGTCTCCATCTCCTATTAGCATAGGACTTTTGTCAACTCTGTGTAGTCTTCATCTGCTCTTGGATGACCTGCACCATCTGAGTGGTAGCCTGTACCATTTCTGGAACCATTGTGCTAACTCACCTTGGTTTTTCCAGTATAATGGTGACCTGCATTATCGTCCGTATAATGCCTCGAATGGTTTCATACTGATGGTGAAGTGTTACATGTTGTTATATGAATACTCCACCAGTGGTATGTGGTCCTCCAAACTACGACCAAAATCAAAGACGCAAGCATGAATAATGTTCTCTATGGTTAGTACGGTCTGCTCCATCTGACCATCAGTTTGTGGGTGAAATGTTGTGATCAAGTGCAGCTAAGTCCCAAAATCCTCCTATAATCCCTTCCAAAACTGAGATGTAAAGCATGAATCGGGATCTAAGACCATCATATATGGGACTCCATGAGTCTAACTATCTCCTTCACATAGAGGCACCCCAATCTATCTACTGAACCCTACTCTAGAATGGGTAGGAAGTGGGCCAACTTGGTGAGTCATTCTATGATCACCCTAATGGTATCATTCCCCTTGATGTACATGGTAAGATCATCATGATGTCCATCGATATTTCCTCCCTCTTCCAATTTGATACCTCGAGGGGTTTTGTAAAACCTGATGGAACCTAATTCTTATCCTTCACTTGCTGACATGTGAGGCATCTAGAGACAAACTTCGCTACCACATTCTTCATTCCTGACCACCAGTACTAACATCGGAGGTCCTGGTACATCTTTGACACACATAGATGCACCGCTAAAGGGGATGTATAGAACTCCCTCAACACCTCCTCCCGCAATTCCACTAGTACTACGGTGCGTCCTCTAAAAAGGATGGTGTGCTCTCCACCTATTGAAAATCCATCATGAGCTTATCTGGAAGAAATTTGGGCATGTGTAGTCTCACAGTTGGAATCTCCGAGTTGCACCTCCCTAACTTGTTGTGATAGTGGAGCAGAAACTTCCATCTACTGAAGATAAGTTGCCTCATCTCTATCCACAAAAGGATATTTGAAGCGATTCCAACTTCTCTAAGGCCTCGTTCAGTAGCTATGAACTCGATATCTTATTGAGATCATCTGCCACCACATTCCCTTTCCCAGGAGTATAAAATATCTCGAAGTCATAGTCCTGGAGGAACTCTAGCCAATGTCACTATCTTAGATTTAGATCTATATGAGAAAAGGTATTCTTGAGACTCTTGTGGTCAGATTAGATGATGAATTGTTAACCCATAAGGTAGTGTCACCACATATTCAGTGAAAATACTACCGCATCCAACTCAAGGTCATGATTCACATAGTTCTAATCATGCAGTCTCAACTATTGTGATCCATAAGAAATCACAGCTTTCCCCTACATCAGGACACAATCAAGACCAATTCCTACTGTGTCACAAACACCATGTAGTCAGTAACCTCCTCTAGAAACCTCAAGATGGGAGCACTCGTCAAGTTCTGTCTCAGCTGTTGAAAGCTCTTTTGGCATCTTTCTATCCACACAAAGGGTTTTCCCTTACTCGTCAGCATCATTATGGGTTCTTCCACCCTGGAAAGGTCAGGTACAAACCTCCTATAGTACCCATCCAACCCAATAAAACTCCACACCTCGATGATTCTCTTGGGTGTCTCCCAAGAAATAATTGCCTCGATCTTCACTGAATTCACCACAACTCCAGCCTTTGAGATGACATGTCCTGGGAAGTGGAACTTTCATATCCATAACTCACACTTAAATAGTTTTCCATGAAGCTATTTATCTTGGAGTGTCTCCAGAACCATCCTTAGGTGTATCACGTGCTCCTCCTATGATGCTGAATACACTAAGATTTCATCAATGAAGACCACTACAAACTGGTCTAGGCACAACTGGGAGATCCTGTTCATGAGTCCCATGAACACAGTTGGGGAATTATTCATGCCAAACGGTGTCACTAAGTACTCATAGTGGATGTAGAGATATTTTAAATCCATCTTCAAGATGACTTCATCTTGCACTTGAAGTTGGTGATAGCCTGATATGAGGTCTATCTTTGAGAACCATCTTTCTCCCTTTAGCTAATCTAAGAGGTCATCAATACTTGGTAGAGGATACTTGTTCTTCACGGTCACCTGGTTCAGGCACCGAAATTTCACACATAGCCTCAATATTTCCCCTACCTTCTTGGTGAAAAACATTGGGGCTTACCATGATAAAACTCTAGGCCTTATGAACCCCTTCCTCTATAAGTCCTCCAACTGTACCCTCATCTCCCAGAGCTCTACAGGATCCATTTGATATGTAGGTGTAGATATCGATTTCATACTGGGGTATATATCAATGCATAATTCTACCTCTCTATGAGGATTTTGTCCTAGAACATCCTCAAGAAATATTTACTCGTACTCATCCACCACTATAGTAAATTGTGGACTCGTCTCATCCACTGTACTGAGGGTCATGCTCGACAACTGATGAGTGATCAGTTTCACCCTTCTATGTGTAATTCTATCCTGTTCTGCTCTATTTTCCTTCTCACTAAAAAAGGAAAACTTTTTCCCATATCCACAGACATACCACATTGTGTGCCTAAAACATTTTATTTGAGCATGGACTGTTGATAACCATTCCATACCCAAGATGACATCGTAAGGCCTCGATGCCACTACTAGGAGATCCCATATGAAGATCTAAACTCCAAAAGTAAGCTCACACTAACAGTACTAGTGTGTAATCATCGAATCCCCTCCTTTATGAGTCTATAATCATAAGGATCGAGTTGATGGCTCCATCGGAATCTCTTAGTTTAGAATAAGGTCCATGGAAAGGAATGAGTGACTAGAATCAATGTCTATAAGAACTGTAGCTAAGGTGGAGAAGACACATATCGTACCTCTAATAATATCTAGAGTGTCATGTTCATAGGCCTCCATTTCCTAAAGTTGACCTCGCCCCTCTCCACCAGCTCTTAGAGCTCGTGGTGGACCAGCTGGGGGTGGTGGTGGTAGCACCTCAAACCTCCATCCACCACCTATCACTCTTCCTACTCCCCGTCAACGTCTTTTTACATGCATACCACCTCGTTCAAATCTCTATCACTACCTTGGTGGACCTTCAAACATCCTCCTATCATTTGTACGGCGGATCGGGCAGTCACGAGTCAGGTGTCTCTGCCCGCTGCATGAGTAGCACGCCCAACTCCTATACTAACTCTTATAGCCCTGATGCCCTCGTACCACCGAACCTGAGTCCTGGGGTCATCCTCCAGATGGTCTATCCCTCTTGGACCACTTTGTCAACTGTCGGATACCCTCCATTGATGAGTCGTCCACCCGTAGCCCAGTGGTAGCTCCCACTGTCAGTGCCTCCTCAGCGAGGAATCTCTCCACCAGTAGAGCTCACTCTATCACCCTAGCCTACATAGAGATGATGAGGGAAATAATTGATGCCCTGATCTCCCATCAGAGTCCACATTCAAACTTCTGGGATTAGAAGAAAGGTCTCACACCATATTCGTAGAGTAACGGGAGAGGTCTGTGAACCTCTCATAGTACTCAGCCACTGAAAGGTTTGCCTACTGTAAGTGAAGAAGATCTTGTATTCACACTGAGTGAAAAGTCACGGGGAAGAACTCCTCCCTGAAAAGTCACTCAAAGTTAGACCAGATGAGGTTCACATCCTCATGAGCCTAGATGGTCAAACTCTACCATATCCCCACTGAGCCTTGTAGAAGGATCGCTACTAGAACCTCCATCTAGTCAAGTGGTGTCCTCACTAAGTGCAAGACTTGTGTCACCACCTCCAGCCAATCTACAGTGACCTAAGGATCTGTCTCTCCCCTAAACTTGGGAGGTCTCTATTTCTAGAACTCGTTTAAGGCACTGAGCCTTTGTACATAATCTACCAATAGCAATGGTAGTAACTGGTGACCAATGGGTGGTGGTATCACTGGGAAACTGCTTGAAGGTGCCATCTTGGGAAACGATCTTTGTACTGAAGCATTATCACTATGTGGACCATCCTCAGGTTCATGCACTAGAACCCTAGCTATTCGTACATGTAGAAGCATCCTTAAAGATATCATGATGAATCATGGTTAATAGATTATACCCAGTTAGCTGACTCTAACTCAGAAAGATCGTGAGAAAACATTCGAAGACGCATGCAGATAGTGTTTTCATGTACCGAGTCAAAAATCAGAATTCCGGGTCCTAGTGGATGGATAGGTCGGCTTCTGCACCAACATTGGACTCCCTGTCCTGAAAACAAAACTCTAAAAAATTAACACAATTTCCCCATAAAAATTATATAATCTTAATTCTACTAGTAGAACCAACCTCCTCTGATACGACTTTATCACAACCTGTCCCCTAGGGCCCGTATTGTGACTACCCCAAACTCACCTTCTATAGGTTAGGGGATGGTGACTAGAACTGAAAAGGCATATCCAAAAAAGGGAAGGCATTTCCTTTAACCTGTACAGATGAACACAACACAAACTTCAGAAAGGTAAACACTAAGTAAACCACAACTATCAAAAGATATCTACTGTGAGTACAATTCAAACTGAAAGTAAATGGGCCAAAATACAAACCCAAAAAAGGAAACTGAAAAGAAAAGTGAGTAAAATATCATTAATAAATTGTCCACTGAAAACTCCACCAGATAGTTAAGTGTAAAGTAGATGATGGAAGTTGTAAAACTATGCCCCACCTACCTAATCTAACTGGGCATCGTCTGGTCCTAGGCCATTTAGTCCTTCTTCAAGGCATCGGTCATCTGCACAGCACACGACACATGAGGTCGAAGCCTGTGAAGGGGTGAGTAACACAATACTCAATAGGGACACAAATCCACAAAGGAAAGACCACAAATTATAACCAAAAATAAAAACCACAAATCATGATAAAAAATTAAAAATAGATCACACCATGTATAAGTCAAAGTGTAGGAAGTAGAATTATCAGTTGTAATGATGAACCTTCATACTGCTGAGGGATTCATCATCTGGGATCGCTCATCTACTAGGATAGTTGGATCACTAAGACCCGCTCATCTCAGGGGCCAGACGGATCACATAGACCCACTCATCTCTGGGACAGCTGGATCACTTAGACCCGCTCGTCTTTGGGCCAGCTGGATCACTAAGACAGGCTCATCTCTGGGCCAGCTAGATCACTAAGACACGCTCATCTCAGGGGCCAGACGGATCACATAGACCCACTCATCTCTGGGACAGCTGGATCACTTAGACCCACTCGTCTTTGGGCCAGTCGGATCACTAAGACACGCTCATATCTGGGCCAGCTAGATCACTAAGACCCGCTCGTTTCTTAGGATAGATGGATCACTTAGACCTACTCATCTCTAATCTAGGTTTTTCAGTAAGACCTGATCATCTCTAGGCCAGCTGGATCACTAAGACCAGCTCATCAAATCCTTCGCATCACATCCATCCATATGAATCCTGCTCTTAGTGTGTTTGATTCTGGGAGAATCTAATCCTCAATTCATCAGTCGCAAATCAAATACCACTAAATATCACATAAAGTATTCCCAAAGGACCGTCTCGTCACAAGGGTCCTAATTCTACAGACGGCACGTCAATCGGATGTCTGGTCTGAAAGACGTTCGCATTAAAGTAAACAAGGGTCGGTTGTGTCCCAGCCCAGTCTGACCTGGTTAGACCGACCCGGCCAACTCGGTCTGGGGGTCCCGCATGACCCGACCTTGTTCGACCGACCTGACCCAACCTAGTGCGGTCTGGGCTGGCCTCTCCGTTGAGCCAGGCCTATTGGTCCTTGCCGGACCCGGCCCGGTTCAGTCGTGGGTCCAGCCCGCCGAGTCGCCCAATGACCCAATTTCATCCAGCCAGGCCTAGGATAGGTGGGCCGGTTCTTTCCCATCCCAGGCCTCCCAGTGGCCCGGTTCTTCCCGTCATCCTGGACTGCATCAGCGAGACAGATATTATCCATCTCGAGTCCCCAAGAATCCTGGTTTGTGCCACCAAACAAACTCGCATAGTGGTCTGGTTCTCCCCCTACCTCGATTCATGTTGGGCATCTGATTCATGTCGCACGTGGCTGGCTAAGGCTGGCTTCCCCTTTTCTACATGCGGTCCTATGAGGACCGTGTGCTAACCACTCCTCAAAAACGGTGCCCTAGCGATGCCTCCCTCCTGCACCGATCTACTCACACGGACCAGTGTCCCCTGCATGGCCTATGGCTTTTCCATGGGTCCATCTCACCAACGCAGTCTGTGAACCTTGTGGTTGCGTCCTCTTACCTCCGTTCTAGTGTCCCCTATCACCGTTTTGGCACACTACCATCGCATCACCTCCCACCTACCGCTATGGCTAGGGTGTCACGGCCTTTTTCCACCACCGCAGCTGGGTGTCGTGGCCTCTCACTGGTAACTCAGCCTACATGACCATGGCCCATCCTCCTGGCATCTCCTCAGCCAATGCGCCACCGCCTTTACATCACATAGAATGGGAAGGAAATAATGAGAGGGGAGGGGAAGGAGAATCACACAGAAACACCCAAAGAACGATCCCAGTCTTTTTTCATGTTAACATGGATGTGTTCTTGTTAGAAGGATCATGAAGAACTAAGAAATAAGGCAGAAATATCACTAAGATAAATATCCCCTTTTCCCCACATAATTAACCACCCCGCATGAATGATTGATTCATGGATTAACTTGTTTGTGAGTTAACATGTGTTCGTCATTTGAAGAAAATAATAGGAAAACGTAATAATTCATTTAAAATAAAACCCCTTCCTTGGATAGAAGTATTGGTCAAGGAATAATGATACTGTGTGCCTCCATTCCTCATTCTTTATCTGCATCCCACAGTTTCTAGAGATTTCCTGAATGGTGGAAGAAGGGGCGTTCTTCATTCATTTTTTCCACCCACCAAAGCCTCATATAAATTCCAAGATTGTTCCAACAATACTGCATTTCTTGTTAGGCTATTAATTGATGAACATGAATCATCATTTCTCTTACGCTATGTTTTAGTATCGTTACGTTGACTCATTTATGAGTTTCATTAATTAGATTCATCATTGCCTCGTTGTTTCACCGTAGAGATAACATGGCACTGCTCAACAATGAATAAAAAAATTAAAATAACTTTTTAAGTTAATTAATTTTTTCTTCTAAAAAGTCTGAAAATTAACTTTCACCCTCGACCTGCATCGTTCGAGGTTAAGCTCTGCCTAAGGGAAACACGCCCCCATGAGCTCATTGGTACTCTTGGATTTCCAATCTGTGTTACCTTTCAGGAGGTACAGGGATTTGAAAATAAAATAATTGTTACTTAATTATTTTATTTATGTAAAAAAAACTATTTTCCACTGTTGGCCCACGCCAACAAATGTTAGGACCTTTCTAGGAGAATCACATTTCTCTATGTTCAAAGGTGCCCTTAGATTTTTGATCTGGGCCCCAGTTTAAAATTTATTAAAACCCGCTTGCACATTTATTTAATGAACCATAAAAATAGTTCAAAAATACGTTCTGGCCACTCTGGGCCTTGGAATTATGTTCCATCTCAGATCTTGGTCTCAAAATAATCCCATTTAAATTTTAAAAAAAATCATGGAATTATGGGGTATTAAATTATTCTCATAATCTCCCATATTTTAGATTACAAAGTACAAACTTCATGAGAATAATCCTTATGTCCTTACCAGTACTCGCACCTGACAGTCTATGTATTATGTGTCCCATCATAGTATGTTATCTAACCACATAACATTATTTGATAACATTGTCATAGCACATCAAGGTTCTCATCATATTAAGGAACCTATATGGACTTATCAATTTGATATATACTCTAGGACATTATTACATTAGATTCATAAAAAATAAAAAACAGTTTGTAATAATAAGTTTTATTAATATTCAATTCATCGAATATTTATGTAATAAAAGTACAAATAGTGGGTCCTAGGGCACTAACTCCAAAAAACACCCACTTGGACTAGATCCAACTATTGGGAATATTTTTTCTTCACAATACTCCATAATTAATGATGATTTTGATGCTCATAAATACCCTTTTTTTTCTAATGATGATTTGTTGAGTAAAGGTATAGGATTTTATATTCTATTATGAAGATTTTAACATTTTGGGAATAATTCTAGAAACACTATTTTTATCCCTACATTACACTGAATGAAAAAAATTTATATTTGGTATCAACCCTAAGTTACATTGAAATATTTGTGGTTTGGATCGACATGTGTATGGATCAGAAAGCCTACATTGGAATCTGGAATTACTGTTCATACCCTATGTTTGGGAATTTGAATGTATGGTTAATCAATGTTATGTTCATGATTTTATGATGACAAGGATGAATGTATGGATCATCATTCCTATGTTATGAAAAGGAACCCTATGATACGCAAAGGAACCCTACTCTACGTAAAGAAACCATATGATATGTGTTCAACCCTACGCTACATGCTCAATTCTTTATTGCATTCTTAATGGAAGGATTTATTGAAGTTGTGTCTTAAATTATTGATTACTATAACAGTCAAGTTCAATTTAAATACTGATTCATGGATCATTTTGATCTTTTCAAAGAATCGTGTTTTTTAGAGATTATTGCTCCTATTATTATGAGAGTTTATGACTCTCCTGGTAAATTCAATTTTGAATTTTCACGATAATTCAAGATATTTCTTTGGATGTGAAATATCAATGAAAATCATTGGCTATTTATTTTCTGAGCATTCCTTCCAAAAATAAGAATATTTTTTGAGAATTTTTCTTTATGTGCTGCAAATAATGATCAATATTAAAAAGAGTTATTCTATTTGCTGATATACTTATTTATTGTTCTACAACAAGTTCACTACTATTTTTTTGTTTTTGTTTTCAATTGAAGATAATTTTGCGATGATAATCACTTTAGATTGCTCTATATATTGAATTTTATATTTTCTGGAGAAGAAGATCCATTTACTTTCAGTTTCTGATCAAACTGTGAAGATCAATATTTTTCATCAAATCAATCTATATTTATTCTTTTGAGTATCAAATTCTCAATCTAATATATGGTTTTTTTGTTCTCTATTGATGAACCATAATATTTTTTTTTCAGCCTTATTTTTATTAGTTTCAATTTCTTACACTCAGTTGTGAATTGGTCTTATGATATGAAGACTTTAATAGTGAAATTCACCAAAATCTCAGAGATAGTTATTGGTGGAGGGTACTGGGGTATTTTTGTGCCCTGAACCACTAAAAAAAGCTGTGTTTTTTATTTATATTTATCCGCTTCTCATTCTTTCAAATGAAATATTAACACTACTTATCCACATAAACATTAGTTGATGTTGAAAGGCAGAATTGTGAATGATTTTGAAAAGACACAATCCACCCCCGTCTTGTGTATATTTGTATATTATGACCTAACAATTGGTATCAAATGGTTTATTTTTTGGATAAATTTATAGCAAGATAAAAGTTTAAAGGTCTATACAAAGATGGAAATGGTTGATCCTAGAGAAGGAATGTCCATGGTATATACTCCTTATTTCAATGGTGAAAATTATGGATGTTGGAAGTCAAGGATGATCATATATCTAAAAAACTTGGATACAAAGTTTATTCAAAAATCCTAACCCCATATCAGATTCCTCAGAAACCAAAAACTTGGGATGCTACAACTGAATATGATTATGATATGAATTCAAAATCCATGAATGCTATTATTTGTTGATTAGGACCAAATGACTTCAATTGAGTTTCATAATGTCCTACTACATATAAAATGTGGAAAACTATTTTACTTTCCTATGAAGGAACTAATAATGTAAGATAGATGTGATATGAAACAACAAAGCTAAAGTTTTGAAAGTACTGAGAGTGCTACCTACTAAATGGAATGGTATATCAGATACAATTCGACAATCATCACCTGTCAAAAATCTGACAATGAGAGAATTGATTGGGACACTGATGATGTATGAATATGAAATGCAAGATGAAGCTAAAGATCATAAAGTATTAGTAGAAAAGGATAATACTACTCTAAAGGTAACATCTCAGAAGAAAATAAAAATAATAAAGCAAGAAGTTAGAGAAGAAATGAATTCAGATACATCTGGTTCTGAAATGTAATTGGCGCAATTAGCTAGAAATTTTAGCAAATTTTATAATAAGAAAATAGGATCCATAAAGCCCTTCAAAAGGGATGAGAAAAACTCTGGGGATGTTAGATTCTATGAATACAAGAAATTAGGTCATATAAGACAGGATTGTCCCCATCTAAAAGTTGAAAAGAGGAACTCAGATAAAAGATATCAGAAAAATGCAGATTATGAACACAAAGGAAAAAGAGAAATGAAGGCAACATTGAGTGTTTTTTAATACTCTAGTATCTCAACAAAATCTGATTCAGAAAATGAATAATCAAATATAAAAGAAAATATGTGCTTCATGGACGAAGAATATAAGGTAAAAACCTATTATTCATCTAACTATAATTCTGATACTAGCTATTCAAGTGATAAATTTTCTACCTATTGTTCTATTCTAGAAGAGAAATATGATTCTTTACTGAAGAAACATAAATATTTAAAGAACATACATAACATTGTTTTAAGTGAAAGAGATACTTTAATTAAACAACATCAAGAGCTAATTGATAAATTTAACTCAACTAATACAAATTGGGCTAATCATGAGAATAATATCAAAGCATTACCAGATGAGGCATAAAATTATAAGAGTGCTTCTCTTATTTTTACAAAAGGACAAAATATATTAAATGAGATTCTTGGTAAAAATATTATTAAAATATAAAGTTTTGGTATGGGTATTAAGGGTGAAAAATCTAAACTATATAAGAATTACTTTTTTCCCAACTCAAAAAGTGAAATCTGTTATTACTGTGGTATGAAAGGACATGTAACAAAAAACTGTTATTTAAAAATCCCCAAATAAGTGAAATTAAAGGAGCCTTTATTTCTAATATCTTAGTTGATTCTAATGATACAACTTATGGAAAAAAAAAAGAAAGTCTAGATACCCAGATCTATACTAGATAACACTTCTGGACCCAAGAAAGTGTGGGTACCAAAACAAACAATTGTTTAAATGTTTTTGTAGGAAAGAGTCCATAGAAATAGAAATTATATGTGGTATATGTATAGTGGTTTTTCAAGACACATGAGTGTAGATCCATCAAATATTCACACATTGACTCAAATGTATGGAGGATATATCACTTTTGGTGATAATGTTGAAGGAAATATAGTTGGAGTTGGAACTATTAGAGATCCAAAGACCATATCTATCAACAAAGTACTTTATGTGAAAGGACTAAGGCACGATCTAATAAGTATTTCTCAAATTTTTTATGATGGTTTCTATGTTTATTTTTGTGAAAATTATTATTCAGTTTTTAGAGATAAACTGCTTAAGTTCAGAGCACCTAGAACTGAAATTTTTATACTTTGGACTTACATTCCCTGTGAAAACAAAAAGTGAACTGTTTATCTGCTAAGAAAAATGAATATTTTATTTATAATAGAAGACTTGGACACTGTACTATTTATGATTTAGATAAATTTTCAAAAAAAAATTATTTTTTTACTTACTCAGTCTTAATTTTGATAGTGACATATTTTTGATGCATGCCAAATTGGAAAGAAACTTAAATCTTCCTTCAAATCTATTAACAAAACTGCTACATCAAAACCTATGGAACTTATCCATATGGATTTTTTTGGACCATCAAGAGTAGTAAGTTTGGCTAAAAAAACATATGTTTATGTTTTAATTGATGATTATTCTAGATTTACTTGGGTTTATTTTCTTAATCGTAAGAGTGAATTTTTTTCTGTGTTTAAGATTTTTTGTTTGCTATTTCAAAATGAAAAATATTCTAAGATAATTTAATTAAGAATTGATCATGGTGGATAATTTTAGAATCAAGAATTCAATTATTTTACCTAAAATTTGGGTATTAAACATACCTTCTCTACATCAAGAACACCTCAACAAAAAGGAATTGTTGAAAGGAGAAATAAAACTATTCAAGAAATTTCTAGGATTATGCTAAATGAATATAGTCTAAGTACCTATTTTTGGGAAGAAGATGTGAGAATATACTGGTATATTATGAATAGAGTTTTGATTAGCCCTATTTTTTAAAAGACACCTTATGAACTTTGGAATAAAAGAAAGCCTAAAGTAAAGTACTTTAAAGTTTTTGGATGTAAGATGTATATCCTAAACACCAATTACAATCTTGGTAATTTATATCCAAAATATGATAAAGGAATATTTTTTGGGATATTTTTCTACCTCTAACTCCTATAGAGTGTTTAATAAAAAGTCATGGATTTTTCAAGATTCAGTTCAGGTGAAGTTTGATGAGACTGATCCCTTCATTAAAGGAAAATATCAAATTGTTGAAGTCGCTAAATCTTATGATAACATGAGACTTGAAAACCTTAAAAATGATTTTGAAAGTGATATAAATAAAATTCAATCTAGTTTAAAAGAACATAAAACTGAAGAACCTGAAAGTGTTCTGCCTAGGCAGTCTATAACCCTAAAGAACCATCCTTTAGAAACTATTATAGGAGTCCCAGATACAGGTATAATAACTAGAACAAATGTAGGAAATCTAGTTTAATTTTATTCCTTTATATCCCAGTTAGAACCTAATACTATAGAATAATCCTTAGAAGATGAGATCTCAATGTTTTCCATATAGTAAGAGTTAAACCAATTTAAAAGGAATGAAGTTTGGGAACTTTTTAATAGACCAACTAACTATCCAATTTTAGGGACCAAATTGGTTTTCAAAAAGAAATAGGATGATTAAGGGATCATCACTAGGAATAAAACTATATTAGTATCCAAATTTTATAATCAAGAAGAAGGAATAGATTATGATGAGTCATTTTCCCCTATATCTAGATTAGAAGTCGTTATAATTATTTTACCTTATGCATCTCATATGAATTTTAAATTATATAAAATGGATGTAAAATAAACCTTTTTAAATGGTTATTTAATGGAGGAAGTTTATGTTGAGCAACCTCCTAGTTTTGAAAATCCTCAAAACCCAAATTTTTATTTTAAACTTAATAAAGATCTTTATGGTCTTAAACAAGCACCAAGATCTTGGTATGAAAGATTTAAGTTATTTTATTTTAAAAAATGATTTTATTGTTGGTTTTTTAAATCTAAAACTTTTTAAGAAAATAGTTTTTTCTAATATTTTATTGGTAAAAATTTATTTTGATGATGTTATTTTTGGTTCTTCTAATCAAAATATTTTTCATGATTTTTCAAAACTTATGCAAAAAGAATTTTAAATGAGTATTATGGGAGAACTGAATTTCTTTTTTGGATTTTAGATTTATCAAAAATATTTTTGAAATGTTTTAAATCAAAGAAAATAAAATATTGATTTACTAAAGAAGATTGGACTTGAAAACAGCAAGACATATACAACTCCTATGTGTACCAATATAAATCTTGACTTAGATGAAGCTGGAAAACCTATGGAAAACAAGTTATATATAGGTATGATTGGTAGTTTATTATATCTTACTGCTAGAAGGCCAGACATTATGTATTCAGTATTTCTTTGTGCTAGATTTCAATCAAATCCAAAATAATCTCATATTACTATTGTAAAAAATAGTTTTTAGATATTTAAAAGGAACTGATTTTCAATCTCTTCTTTACCCCAAATATTCTAATTTTAATTTAATTTTGTATTCAAATTCTGACTTTAGAGGTTGTAAATTAGATAGAAAAAGTACCTCAGAAACCTATCACTTTTTAGGAAAATATTTAATCTTATGTTCTAGTAAGAAACAAAACTTTGTTGCTCTATCAACTAATAAGGCAGAATATGTATCTGTTGGATGTTTTTGTGCACAAGTATTGTGAGTGAAAAATAGTCTATTGGATTTTGGACTAAATTTTAATAATATTACTATTTTATGTGATAATACTAGTGATATTAATATCTCTAAAAATCCTATAAGTAATTATAGGACTAATCACATTGATATAAGACATCATTTTCTAAGAGATCATGTTCTTAATAAGAATATATCTTTAGAATTTGTTAAAACTAAATATCAATTAGCTTATATTTTTACTAAACCTATTCCTAGTGCTAGTTTTTATTTTATTAAGGGGGAGATAGGTTTGTTTAATTTTTAAATAAAATGTTATTCTCAATTTCTCTATTTTTTATTTTTTATTTTTCTTTCATAATTTTTAAGTAATTTAATTATTTAAAATTTTGTTTTGTTTTTTTTTTGTTATTTCAGTTTATTTATCTTATCTATCTATTTATTATTATTTTTTAAAAATCATCAATCAGTGTGAGAAATAATTTTCCTTCACCCGCTTATCTTCCTCACTCCTACACTTCCTTTCAAACTTACATATTTTATCTCTCTCTTTTATCTATTGATTACTAAAAACCCTAAACCTTTCAACCTTTCTATTTCCTAACCTTCAGCGATGGAATTATCGCAGAGATCTGTTGATGTTGAACTCGATAATAGTATGTATGCTTCTATAAAAGTTTGAAAATTTTTCAAGCTAAGGTAATTGAATTTTGATATTTAGAGTCCAAAAATTTATCTCTTAAGGAAGAAATGATTTTTAAATGCTTAGTTTTTTCCTTTGGGGAAGACAATATGCCAATGGTCTATGATATAGAAGTAAAGGAGTTCTGTCAAAATGCTACATTTAGGTTTGGTTTTGAGTAAGACTCTATTATTTCAAAAATTAATACTCAATATTTTTCAATGAATTTTGTTGAGATGGATGAGTTACTTTTGTGTCCCCATGAGAGGGAGTTTTTGTTCGACATGAGGAACATTGGTGATGGTAATTATACTTCTGAGGATATCATGTTTTCTCTGTTTGGAACATGGGTTGTCAAAAATGTTTTTATGAAGTATTTAACACCTGATCGCTGAGTTTTGATGAAATTTATCCAGTCATGAATTTTATCAAGGATGATTGAGCTAGAGAAAGTTCTCTATCCTGATATGTTTATCGTGTTTTTGTTTTTAAACAAAATAAAGTTTAATTTTTGATGGTTTATGATTTAGTATCTCAATCATTGTTTTCATGATGAATCCAAGATGGGTTATTATACTTATGGAAGGATTATTTCTTTTCTATTGAGAAGGTTGGGTAAAATTGTAAATATGTTTTATGGAAAGTCCCATCATTGCAGCAATATACTGAATGATGGAACCTTAAAAAATCTAGGATTTGTCTGAAGCAACTCTTTCAATAGTTTTCAACCTGTTGGTGCTAAGGAAAAACAAAATTTATTGTCCAGTGATCAAGGAGAGTAGAAGGTAATCCCCTATGATGGTTATATTTGTTCTAGGCCTGAAGATAAAGGAACATCTAGGCCAAGGGACACTCTTTTTCAAAAAATAAAAATAGTTTTAGATAATGTTACAAATATAGTAATTGAATAAACTGTTGTTGATGTGAATTTCATTTCACATGATGTATCTAAAGCAACTAGGAAAGACTCTCCAATAATCGAGCAAGTTGAGCAGGATTCTCAAAGTCAAGAACTTCATAGGGCATAGATCCCTTATGATGGAACTCAGAAAGTTCTTAATGTTGATTTCTTTAGAGTATCTCCTTTAATAAGTGGATCAAAAGGATATAGTGAGCCAAGTATAGATATTGTTGGGATCAATCAAGGATTAAATGAATCTCCTAAACCTTCTCACTTTGAGGTTGATGCTCAGACAATAAATATTCTACTATTGGAAGCTAAAAATTATTTCTTAAGAGAACAACTAGATGAAAAAAATAATTTTGAAGAGTATGGAGTTGTTTCTATTTCAAGATCAGTGTATGAAGCTCAGAAGCTTCATTTGAGAGAGTTCAAAAAAAATATCATCTCTATTAGAGATTTGAAGGAGATGATTTCCAAAATGTCAAGGGAATTTTCAACTTTAAAGGATGATCTTGTCAAGATGACATATTTTTGACAATTTCAAGGTTATGATTGGAGGATAGTTTCAATATCTGAAGGAAATGTCTAGTTCTTCTTCTCAACAGACCCCACCAGAATTTATGAGGAAATTTTAAGCAATTAGTGTTGTTTTGGATGAGTTTAATGATAGGTTTCACACTCTTAAATGTGATAGCATTACCTTGGGTGTAATATTGGAAAACCAAAATCGTCTGGTTAGTTAGTTGACTTCCAACGAATCTTGGTTGGGACCAATGATTAATCATCTTAGAGACAAGTTAACTTCTTTCATTCAGTATGAGGAAGTAGTGAATTCATTTATCAATATCAACTTAGTGGAGATCTTGAATATTGATCATGACTCTAAGAAGCTACATTAGTGTTGGATAGAAGTTTTCAATAATCATTTCCAAAGATTATTGCTGAAGTTTTTAGATCTTAGAAGTGCAGTCAAAGGCATTCATCATCCAGAATAGACCTTTGTTCCTACTAAAACCAAGATTTAAGCCCACTCATTTTGAAGACTCAAACTGATTTTGGATTGTATTTTAATACTTTTAAAAACATTTGAAAGTCTATTTCAATTTACTTCATTTATTAATTCTATTATTTTTCTTTACTTTAGTTCAATTATTTACTGCCAAACTTAGATTTTTTTTTGCCAATTATTATAACTTTTCACTTGGTTAAGCACAATATTAACAATGGTTTATATTCATTCATTTTTTTCCTTCATCTTTTTAATATCACAAAAAGGGGGAGAATGGGGAGTATCCTTGGATAATACTTATTAATCACTACATTTTTTTTCAAAATAATTATGTGAAATCGGAATTTTTTTCCTTATCTCGATGTTTTGCAAAATTTTATAATTTCTTTAATTTTTTCTATGAATTATAATGATTTTGTGATCATTAAAAGGGATATATTGTTGAGAATATTTTGTCTTCATAATAATCCATAACTAATAATGCTTTTGATTCTCACAAAAACCTTGTGTTGTTTTCTAATGAATTTTTGTTGAGTAAATGTATAGGATTTTATATTCAATTACAAAGTTTTTAACATTTAGAGAATAATTATGGAAACACTATTTTTATCCCTACATTACGTTGAAAGGAAAAAATTTATGTATGGTATCAACCCTGCGTTATGTTGAAATATTTTTGGTTTGGATCAACATGTGTATGGATATAAAATCCTACATTGGAATCTAGAATTACTATTCATACCCTACGTTTGGGAATTTGAACGTATGGTTAATCAATGCTATATTCGGAATTTTATGCAAACAAGGATGAACGTACGGATCATCATCCCTATGCTACACAAAAGAACCCTACGCTATGCAAAGGAACCCTACGCTACGAAAAGTAATCCTACGCTACGTTTTCAACCCTATGCTACATGCTCAATTATTTATTGTGTTCTTAATGGAAAGATTTTGTGAAGTCGTTTCTTCGATTCGTGATTGTTTCAACGGTCAATTCATATTTAAATACTGATTCAAGGATTGTTTTGATCTTTTCAAAGAACCTAGTTTTTTGGATATTATTGCTCCTATTATTATGAGAGGTTACGACTCTCCTGGTAAATTAAAATTTGATTTTTTTTGATAATTCAGGCTATTTCATTGGATCTAAAATCTCAATGAAATTCGTTGGCTATTTTCCTACTGAGTATTCCTTCAGAAAATAAGAATCATTTTTGTGAATTTTTTTTTCGTGTGCTATAATGAATGATCAGTATTAAAATGAGTGCTACTCGTTGGTGATATACTTATTCATTTTTCTAATATAAGTTCACTACTATTGTTTTGTTGATGTTTTAAATTGAAGATCATTTTGTGAAGAGAATCACTTCATGTTGTTCTATCTCTTGATGTTTATATTTTCTGGATAATAAGATCCATTTACTGTCAGTTGTTGTTGTAATTGTGAAGATCAATCTATTTCATAAAATCAATATATATTGATTCTTTTGAGTATCATCTTCTCAATATAAGTTGTGGTTTTCTGGTTCTCTATTAAATAACCCAAAGGCTCTATTTTTATCCTTATTTGTAAAGGTTTCAACTACCGGCACTCAGTTGTGAATTGGTCTTATGATATGAGGACCTAAATAGTGAAATTCACCAAACTTGCAGAGAGAGTTTTTGGTGAAGTGAACTAGGGGATTTTTATACCCTGAAATTCTATAAAAAGCTGTGTTTTTTTTCTTTCTGTTTATCTGTTTCTCATACTTTTACTCGGAAGATAAAAACTGCTTATCCGCATAAACCTTAGTTGATGTTAAAAGGCAGAATTGTGAAAGATTTTAAAAAGACACAATTCACCCCCCTCTTGTGTATATTTTTAAATTATGACCAAACACCAACTACCTACAACCTTCAGTCCACTAGGCATCACATGATATTCATGTTTCTGATGAGTCAAGGCTTTAGTCAAGGGGTCCACCATGTTGTCTTCCATGTAAATACCAATCACTGCAACTTCACCTCTTTGAGAAAAATACCTTAATAGATGATACTTCCTAAGTATGTGTTTCATCTGCTGATGTGACCTTGTCTCTTTTTCAAGAGCCACCAATGTAGTATTATCACAATTAAATGTGATAAGATATTTACTACTAGGTACCATGTCAAGATCTTAGAAAAAGTTATGCATCTATATTTCTTCTTTATCTACCTCAAAAGTTTCAATATAATCAAACACTACTGTAGAATATGCAACCACAACCTTCTTTGAGCTCTTCTAGATCACAACACCTCTATTCAAAGTGAATTTTTATCCTATTTTTGACTTCAAGTCATCTTGATCAGTTTAGAAACTGACATCTATATATCCTCTAATGACTAATTTCTCATCTCCTCCATAAACCAGGAACATATAATTATTACACCTTAGATACTTAAGGATAGTATTGACTTCCATATAATGGCAGTCACCTGTATCAGCTTGATATCTTCCTATCTCACTTAATATGTAGGATACATCTAGACTAGTACATAGAATAGCATACATGGCTAGCCTAATCATGGATGCGTATATAATCCTTATCATCCTATTTTTTCCTCATGTTTATGAGGATACATTTTCATGGAAAGATGAATTCTATGTGAAACGGGCAACGATCCCCTCTTGTATTGTTCCATACTGAATATCATTAGTATCTTGTTGATGCATGTACTTAGACTTAGGCTTATAAATCACTTGGATATATCATGATAGATCTTGATCCCAATAATATATACTACCCCACCCAATTCATTAATAGAGAATAATTTATTGAACCACGCCTTAACATAAAGACTGGTATTTCATTTCCAATGAGTAATATGTCATCAACATATACTATTAAGAAAATAACTACACTCCCACTAAACCATTTATAGACACATGGATCACATTCTTTCCTTATGAAACTAAATTCTATTATGGACACATAAAAATGAATGTTCCATGACCTGTATGATTGCTTAAATCAATATATGGATCTTTGCAACTTTCATACCTTGTTGGCATCCATTAGAGTCACAAACCCATTAGGTTGTGTCATATAGACATATTCCTGAAGGTTCCCATTAAGGAAGGCTGTTTTGACATCCATTTTCCACATCTCATAATCATGGAAAGTAATAATGGAAAGTATAACTATGATGTATTTCATCATTTTAATTGGTGAAAAGGTTTTTTCATAGTCAATGCATTGATGCTATTTAAACCCTTTTTCAACTAGTCATGCCTTAAAGATATTGAATTTTCCTTTCATATCCATTTTTCTTCTTGAATTCCCTTTTTCAACCAATTATATTTACATCAAATGGAGGGTGTACCAAAATCCATACTTGGTTTTTCTATATGAAATCCATTTTAGAATTCATGGATTCTTGCCACTTGGCAACATTTGTGCCACTTACTGTTTTCTTCTAGGTTAGAGGATCATTATTTTCAACTAATAATGATTCACCATACTCAGTGACTAGAAAACTATACCATTTTGTTTCTATAACCTCTTTAGTACTCCTATATAATAATTCTATCTTTGGAACAATTTCTTCTTCCACCTGGATTTTTGGAATTTGTTCTTATGCCAACTCTTATGTATCTTAATCCTATATTTCATAGAAGTATATCTCACTCCCACTATCTATTTTAGAGATAAGATCCTCCTCAATAAATGTGGTACATATTTAAACCACAACCTTTTTGTTTGGAGGATTGTATAGGTAGTATCACTTTGTTTCATTGGGATATCCTATAAAGATACACTTTGTTCCTTAGGGTGAAATCTTGTTACCTGAAGAGGTATTAAAAAATTATTAAAAATCCCACAAATGTAAGTAAGACAACATAGGTTTATTTTTATTCCATAATTGGTATGGTATATCATCTGTTGCTTTAGTAGGCACTTCGTTTAGTACTTATACTTCTGTTTGTAACGTATATCCCCAAAAGGTTAATGTAAGACTTACATGACTCATCATTGATCTAACCATGTCTAACAAGTTTTGGTTCCTCCTTTCACTTACACCATTACACTAAGGAATATAAGGAGGAGAGATTTGAGATAAAATCCCAAAATCCCATAGATAATCTATGAAGTCTTGATTAAGATATTCTCCACTGCTATCTAAGAGAAGTTTCTTAATCTTCTTACCAAGCTGGTTTTAAACTTCATTCTTGTTTTCCTTGAATTTTTCAAAAAAATATAACTTATACCTCATTAATTAAACATATCCATATCTATTAAAATCGTTAGTAAAATTTATGAGGTATGAGTACGCACCCCTTTCTTCAATGGGAAATAGTCCACACACATTGGTGTGAACTAATTCAAGAAGCTCATTAGCCATTTCACCTTTCCCACTAAATGTGTTTGTGGTAATTTTTCCTTGTAAACATACATGACATAAACCATGTGTTTTTAGTTCAAAAGAATCTAAATATACATCTTGATGTAATTTAGTCAAGCACTTTTCAGTTACATGATGTAGCTGATGATTCCAAATTTGGGTATGGTATGAGTCATGTGAAGTTACTTCGTTATCGATTTCTATTATTTGGTTCGTGTAATCCAACACATAAAGACTATTTTTTAAATTCTCCTTACCGTAAAAAATTTTATATTTATAAAAGAAGCAACATTTATTCCCAAATTTGAAAATAAATCCATCATTATTAAATTTGGATACATAACTAAAGGAACATAATAACAACCCTTTAAAACCATGATCATTTTGGTTGGCAACGTGACGTGGTAGTCCCTAATTTCTATAATAGAAGGTTTAGCTTCATTGGATGTTCAAAGATCTACCACTCCTTGTTCAATCTTTTTTAATCTACTTGGTTCCAAAATTTTAATAAATATGTGAGCACCACAAGCTATATCTAATACCAAATTTGTAAAAATAGATAAATTTCACTCGATAACAAATACACCTGAAGATTCCCCTTACTTCTTTTACAGGGTGTGTTTTTTATTCTAGTGTCCCTTCTTGCCATATGTGAAATAGATAGCATCATATTCCCTTTCTTACACCTTGATCTTCCTCTTCTTATAAAGGTGTGAAGAATCATTAGGATTAAATCTCTTATCTTTACCTTTTTTTTCACCATAAGTACATATGTTTTTTCACGTTTTGTATCCTTATCTATATGGTGAAGAAGAGTAAGAAGATCCAGAAGAGACTTCTCAATGTTGTTCATATTAAAATTCATAAAAAAATTTGGAGAAGCTCTAAGGGAGTGCTGCCAGAATGAGGTCAGTACCCAGTTATTCATGGAGTTTAAACCCTATAACCTATAAGAGCTCAATGTATCCAATGATAATGACTACATGAGGGCTATATGGGGAACCCTCTCTAAGGATAATCTAAAATAGTGCCTTGAAAATCTCAAAATGTTCCTATCTAGCTCTCTCCTAATAAAGACCATGGAGGTCCTCAAGCATGCTATACGCATCCATATTTTCATGACACTTCATTATTTTCACTCGACATCGATGAAATCATAAACCATTAAATGTAAACTGCATCACTCAAAAGTTTTTAATAGATAAGGAAATATTTATCACTCACCTATTTAGCAGACGGATTATGCATTAAGGATTCTAGCATGTAAGATTTTAATTTATGGTGTAGCACAACCCAAAGGAATCTAAAACACTCATAGAATTTACTTCCTGTTAGGAGGTTATCTTTCTCCAATATTGATCATAGATATAGTGTGGATGATGAAATTGTCATTTTATTATAAAATTAAAAAGAGCAGATTAATAGTTATTTTTTTTATTACAAAATAACTAAGATATAATAAATTAAATTTTTTTCTTTATTTATTTATTAAATATCACACTATTTTATAAATTCTCAATATCCCTCACCATTGAACTCATAATTTATAGTTTCTTTAACATTATAGTGAAAAGGATCCCCATTACTTTTATTAATGATCCAAACTTTGGCCATGAAAAACATAATAAATTAATTATGTGGGAAGTATTTTCAACTACAGAATTGTGGTTCCTTGATCTGTTTAGTAGACTACCCTATACTAAAATCTTGACATGGATCTCCTCAACAATTTCCTGAAAATTTATATTTAAGAGACTTTTTTTTTAAACTCAATAAAATTTCGGTTAATTCAATCCAAAAAAAATCATTAGAACTCCTCAATAAAAGTAAGTGTCTGGACTTTGGTCATGTACTACACTTAGATCTATGGTTTCATTCTCAATAAAATAATGGAAGGCTTAGTCTGACTTAATATTTAATTGAGGGATTTTAATTTATTATGTATAAATTTTATCTTGTTTTATCCTTTACACATCTTGTTAATATTAAGTGGATGTTACTTAATTAATTAACCATGTTGGATATAACATTTATACATAATTAATATATTTAATTTCTATCTTTTTACAATAATTCATTTATTTATGTTATCAAAAACTTGCATCCATAAAAAAATAATTACATAAAAAGAAATAATTAATTAATTAAATTACATGTTCATTCTCTTTATCTAATGGTTGATTTAATTAACGGATATTAAATAAACCTTTGACCTAGGGGAAATAAATCCTATTACTAGTCTTGGTATGAGTTAGAGCATTCCACCAATCCACCTATGTATCACCTGGGTTGGCATCATTATAGTTCCATCTTAAACTGCCTTCATATGCCTTGGGATACTCCAATAATTACAAATATTAATTACTCACACATAGGTTATGGGAACTAAAGTATTGTTTAAAGGGGGTTACATAAATATCCTTGGACACATAGGTCCTACATAATAATGGAGGGATGGATAACACGCAAGTCATCATATAATTTAATATTAAATAATCACATACTCATGCAAAAAATTAAATTAAAACATCCAACACATACAAAGGTCTTAGTCAAGCTCATGAACGATCATACATGTAATGAATACGCAAAAATTAAACATCTAGAATTCATTTATTTATTCATTCTTTTATTATTTAAGATAAACACACTTGCATTGGTTAATCATTTATTTGATTAATTAATTCCCTTATATCTTAATGATCATCCAATCTTATTTGGAGATACCCATCATTAATGGAATTCATGGAAAATAAATAGTAGAACTAATAATGACATATTAATTGTAATAAATTACTTGAGAATTTAAAATTCATTAAAACCATTATTAAATTGTCAAACACATAATGGTTTTCTAATAAATAAAATAAGTTTTTAATGCTTCAATTTTCAAATTTAATGTAATTTTAATTTTTTACATTAACGGGAATATAAATAGTGTGTATATGAAGCTACATGCCATGTACCTAGGTTTTCATATATCTAAGTCACATGCTTGGGGATTTGGTGTATTGAATCGGCTAGACTACATGGTATGTACATGCCAACTACACACCCTATATCCACTTGTCGTGTGATAGGTTGTCCCTATCAACATGAAGTGTTCAATAAAATTACCACATGTAATTAATTGCTTAGTGAATATAGATACAATGTTCATGGGTATACAGCATGTGCTCCATCCACACACCGTGTAACCCAATTTTACTAGCCAATGATTTGGAAATTCCTGATGGAATCTCTAGCCATTCTTAATTTGTTCTTAAACCTTTAAGAAAATGAAACACTGAACAAACATGATTAATATGTTAATAACATGTTGATTCAAAATGGATTAAATAAAGAATAACATGAAATGAATATCTGAGCACAATTGTTCATAGATTAAAAATAAAATAAATAATTATAAATTTAAACATGATCACTCTGATACCACTTGTTGGTTCCAGGCATAGAAAAAGCATGTGGAGGTGGGAAATATATTAAAATTTATTTTAATTATCATTTCCCGAAACCCAGAGTGAGGATCTTTCATGTCAAATTTATAATTAGTTTATTTACTATTTAAAGAAATAAATACCTAATCTTAGGAACTTTATTCATTTGTGAATGTTGATTGTCCGAAAAGACCCTTTAGGGTTACCTTCGTTGCGTAGTGATAATTCGAGGATATAATTCCTCTATAATTGATTCATACATTCTCCTATGATCTCCAAGAAACACCACTCAATCTTCAGGTTCTATCCCGGTGAGTCTAATGTCTTGTGTTGTTCGTTCTTGATCTCTCATTCTTTAGTCTTAAATAAATCTCTCTTAAACTTTTTATTATTGAGAGAGATAGATAAGGAGGAGTTGAGAGAGAATTCATTGTGCGCAATAATTCTCTGTTCTCAATTTTGGATCCTCTATACAATAGAAATAACCAACTATTTATAGAGTTATGATTTAAGATAAAATATTATTTAATTGAAAACAGCCATTAAATAACATTTATTACCATTAATAAACCCTATTCCACATAATAATAATTATATTATTACTATTTTGTGGTGTGCATCAACTTGCACGATAACAAATATTATATAATGGTCTTGTTAATTAATATTTTTCACTCGACTCAGTCTTGGTCCATTTGAACTCTTCCATCATTTATTGAATAATTGAATAAATATTTTATAAATAAATAAATATTTTATTCACAATATAGAAAATAAATATTTATTAAAATATTAAATCAATAAAATAAATATTTTATTCACATACTGGTGAATAAATATTTATTTAATTTATACGATCAATATAACTTGAATAAAATTATTCCTTCGACTTGAGGATAATATTTCTTATATTAATTAAACTAAAATAGAATTTAATCAAGATCAATGAAAACACTTAGTATGTGAACCTCTAGGATTCATTCTCATTAGCATTAGGTGGTCTTGCCTAAAGTCCAATATTACTGTCTAATAATGGGTCAAGGAACCCAAGAGAAAGAACATAATGTTGCAACATCGACAAAAACATCTGAATTATCACTGCATAATATAATACCTTTTTTGAAATATCTCATCAATAAAGTTTCACATCCGTGTCACCAACCTATATGCTTGATATGTCTTTCTTTGACTATCTGAAATAAACACGTCATTACACCATGGACATAGAATTTAATGTGATTGTTCTATTCTAATCAATGGGTCAATATATCAACTTCCATAAAGATGGAAAGGACAAATCCTTCCTCGACTTATTCATTAATTACATGTCACTAATGACACAACCATTGTATAAAACTTCTCTATGAACTGTTATTATCATGGTTTACAAATAAATCTAAGTACAATAGTTGTAACATTCATTAATAATAATATTAAATTCTAATAACCATCACACATACTCATATATAGGAATATCTGATGACACCAAAACATGGGAATTTCCTAATGGTAGGTCTGTTCTCATAATCTCTCATCTTGGAGATTACCATGTGAAAACTTCATGAGAATAAGCCTCATCTACTTATGAGTACTCACACCTGACAGTCTATGTACTATGTGTCCCATCATAGTACTTTATCCAATCATATAACATTATTTGAGAATATCTCCATAACACATCAAGGTTCACATCATAGAGGGGAACTATTATAACCTTATAAATGGGACGTATACTCTAGGATATTATTATATTAGATTCATGCAGAACAACAAAAAATATGTAATAAGAAGTTTTATTAATATTTAATAAATCAACTATTTATGTAATAAAAGTACAAGCAATTGGTCCTAGGAAACCAAATCCAATAGTTATACTTCAATAGTATGTATTTTATATATTTTCTTGACCTTGGATATTTTTTGATAGTCGTCTCTGCAATATTATAACAATATAATGTGATAGGGTATTTATATCTAGAAACCACATCAAACTCCTTGAAAATTTTACGCATCCAAATAGATTCTTTGGATACACCAGAAGCCAATATATACTCAGAATCCATTGTATAATTGATAAAAAAAATAGATACTTTTAACTATTCCAACTCATAACTCCTCCATTTAGACTATGGAAATATCCTAGATATGACTTCAGATCATTCTGGTCTATTTTAAATATTGCATCAGTATAACACCTCATGACTAGCTTCTCATATCTTCCATACACTAGGAACATGTATCACCCTCGGTTTGAGGTATGTAGCCTTTTTTATGCCTTTTTATGTGTTTAAAGTTCTTGGGATGATTTTGGATGAGTTTGGGAGAGTTTGGGAAGGTTTTGGAAAACTTTGGAGGCCTTTTCAAGGTCACACGGTTTGAGCACAATTAGAAGAAACTATGTGAGATGAACCATGTGAGAAGTGGTGTATGCACGGATTGTGAATGGTTTTCCTAACCAGGTGGTTGGGCTATGCAAGGCACCCCTTCAAGGCAACAACAATCACACATTTAGTGCATGGTTTGTCTAACCATGTGAGCTAACTGTGCAACCCGTAAAAATAGTTTTTTTAATCTGTTATTAATCTAGATTGTGCTAAAAACACCCAAACTCTCTCCCACTTGATCCTCACTCGTGATTTCCTATTATAAAAAGTTATGGATGATCTCACACTCATTTTTAGTCAAATCAAAGGGTTTTATTGGTGTGGTTTAGCCGATTCTTCTCTCGTAAGTCTCCTTGATTAGTTCTTTGTGGTTTTCTCTAGATCTACTATTTCCTCTCTCTCGATTTTCTAGATCTACACCTTATATGTGTATATGTTGGGTTTTTTTTCCTTGTGTGTTTATTTTAAGGATTTTTTATGATGGTTAAGGAGGTCTAGGGAATTTTTAGTAGAGCGTTTGGCCAGATTGGGGTGCAGTTTCTTGTGGGTCGAATTCATCTGAACCCTAAAGGTAGGTGGCTTATCTCTTGACTCCACTTGGTTAGAACTAGTAGCTTTGGTTGCAATTAATTTGTTTGGATTGAAATTAATTGTGAATATGTTGTTTGAATTTTAGTATATCCCCTTTTAGTGAAGATTTGGGGGTTTTTGGTGAAATGAGATATTGTTGGATGAGGGGTTTTGTTGTGTGATTTTAAAATATGGATTTTAAAATTGGTTGCTTGGTTTTGATGATGGAAATGGTTTATGAAAATGGTTTTCAATAAAAAGTTGGTTTTATTGAAATGTGTTTTGGCATGGAGAATGTTAGAAGGTGTCTTAAATAAATGGTGATTTATTGAAGTGAATTGGCATGCATTGGGAATGATGGTGTGATTGTTGTTGTGGCCTTGGTGTGCTATGTGCTTGGTTATTGGTTTTTTCATGTTATGTTTGTGGTTGGAATGATGAGAATTGGGTGGTGATTTCCACTATAAAAATGGGATGGATAGTGTATGGAAATTACACTATCAAATGATAAGTGGGTGGGAAGTACCACTAGTTAGAAAGGTAGTGAATGGGTTGGACGGAAGCTCCACTGTTTTGGTTGCCTTGTTGTGTGTTTTTTTTTCAAGATGGAATTTTTTATGCTAATGTGAAATGGTGAAGTGGATTATATCATGTTTTTTTATTTACTTTGTGTTTCATGGTTTGGTTAAATTTGGCTTGGTAAGGGTGTGTTTGGCTTGTTGGTAATTGTTGAACTATTTAATGTTTTATATAAACTACTTTATATAAATGTGCTAATGGTTTTATCCTAGTGGGGTGTGTAGGGAAGTCATTTGGGGAAATCCTACTGAGTATTATTACTCACCCCTACTTTGGAACATGGGTGATTTTGCATATTTTTTATTCTGAGATACAGGTAAGGGTAAAGCATCTCATTTTGCTAGCAGTTCATCGTGATGCTTTGGCAGTGTTTTGGATCTTGGAGCAAGGAGCTTAGTGTGGGGCTATGGATGGTGTCCTGGTTCTTTGGGGTCTTGTGTGTAGTATTCTTCTTGGTACTCTGATTTTGGTTTGGATGTGTTGGAATTTGGGAGTTGTTATGGAACAACTTGGTTTTCTTTTGGTGATGTATGGTTTGGGTTGCTATGTTAACATGCATCATGTAGTTTTTTTAGTAATGGCTTGTTGGGTTGATTGATTTTATCTCAAGGGAAAATCATTCCCCAATTTAATATCAAATCCCTCATAATTTATTTCTAGCCTTTGGTGCCTTGGTAATGTCTCTTAAGGTCAAGTGGCATTTCTCCTCCCTCTCAAGCCAATGGGATGGGGTGGGATGTTACAAGTGGTATCAGTTTGTTTGGTCCTTGGCTTTTAAGTGAGAGCAGTTGTTTGGTCCTTTGGTGTTGGCTGTTGGTCTTGGTGTTGACATCATTCTTTTCTTATTACTCAGGTAGGGATGGTAGAAAGTCATAGGATTTTTAGAACTTGAAATGTATAGCATAAAAGGACATAGATAACCCTTTTATGTTTAACTTAATGTTAACTAGGATTTGGGTACATAAGTTCTTGAAGACACTTATAGGCATTGGAAGTATCATTGTTGTGGTTGTAGCCAATGATATTAGCATGACATGCATGGTAGAAATTACTTAAATCTAGGTTTCATATTTCATTGGGTTATAATGATTTATTTTGTGGTATGAATGTGTGGATTTTGAAAATATGAATTAGTTTTCAAAATAGAAGGATTTGAAACATGGAAACTTGTGGTATTTTGAAAATGGGTTGATTTTCAAAACATGGTGGATTTTTCAAAATAGTGCAACATGGGAAATGTGAACTTGTGGAAAGCCTGGTTGTGATATTTGTTATGTAATTGAACTATAAAATTTTATACTCTTTCTTGTTAAGGGAGTGGTACTTATGGTTGTTTTTTGTTGATAGAAATGGCATCAGGTAGGAGTCGTAGAGACCAACCAAAGGAGGCTGCTGAAAATGTGGTTTCACATGAGCCCCAAGTGAACCAGTAGCTAGTGAAAAGTATAGCTAAAGCTTTCCAAGTTATGTAAAGTGGGGGTAAAGTTGATGAATAAAATCATTTGGATCATGCGGCTCAATTTCAAAGGCAGAATCCACCCATTTTTATGGGTGATTCGGAACTAGAAAGGGCTAAAGCGTGGCTGAATAGAATGAATATGATATTTCACATCTTGGGAACACCGACAGAGATAAAAATAAAGTCATCCACATAAATTTTGGAAGATATTTCCATTAAATGGTGGGATCTGGCGGTCCAAGCTAGGATGGACCAAGGTGTGACATGGGAGGCTTTTAAGGAATTGTTTAACAAAAAATTCTACCCTCATACATTCAGAATTCAGAGTACAATGGATTTCTTCAGTTTGACGCAAGGGAACAAGGCAGTGACAGAATATGAAGATAAGTTTATGAACTTAGTGTGGTTTTCACCCAAGGTGGAGGTTATTACATCGTTGAAGGCATGAATTTTTGAAGTTGGATTGAACCACGAAATTCATTACAAGATAGTTTTTCTGTGTATAGATGATTACACAGAAATTGTGAATAGAGCTACGGTGGATGAGCGGGATCTTTTTGGGTATACAGGTGGGGGAAGTATGTTGGTGCCCATGGGGAATAGTGGGAACTCTAATTCTAGGTACAAGAATAAGAGGGACACTTATTTCTAGGGTGGGAGTACAGTTCAGAATTCGACGGCAGGATCGGTGAATCTTTCTCTGAAGCCTCAGAGTAAGTTGGGTTGTTTTCAGTGTGTCTCTATGGGTCACATCAAGTGGTATTGTATGAAACAAACTTGAGAATGTCATAATTGTAAGTAGATGGTGAATCTGTAGCATTATTGTCAGAATTATCCAAGGTCTAGTGTTCATGAAACTTCTCAGGGGTCGCAGGGGTCTTATGCCTCGATGGGAAAGGGGCAGCAGCATACCCCTCGACAGTTGAGGAAAGTTAGTCATGGTGATTTTAGGAACACCACAACTCATCAGTAGGGTAATAAAGAGCAGAGTATGGCAAGCTAGAAATTGTTTGGGGCTGAATAGGCAGTGATGGAGGATCATTCGGGACCATCTAGGGTGCAAGGTATGGTTCTTTTAAATTCCACATTGATGCAAGATTTGTTTGATATAGGTTATTCTCATTCTTTTCTTTCTTCCTGCATCGTTGATTGGTTGGGTTTACACATGGAAATGATGCCTTCTATTTTTAAACTAAAAAATAATCTGAGTCAAATAGAGTGTCGAACTTTCCTCTATAGATCATGTTGCTTAGTTGTGGATGGCATTGAATTGATGTTGGATTTCTCAGTGATTGAGATGGATGCTTATGATATAATCTTGGGAATGGATTGGCTAAAGATGTTTAAGTCCCACATAAATTTCTATGCGTGAACAATATCTTGATGGAGGATGGAGTTAGACATATCTTTAAGGGGGGTAAGAGTGAGAATTAGGGTGCAACAGGCTTGTTGGCACCAGTAGTTGGCACGATATCATATCAGTTTGTGTCTTTGTCATTGTACTTGGTGGAAGGTGGTGAGAAGAGTGTTCTTATGAAAGTTGTGGATCAGTTTATGGATGTATTTCCCAATGAATTCTAAGGGTTTCCAACCATGAGATAAGTGGATTTTATGATTGATCTATTTCCAGGGACCAATACTATCTGACTTCCATCTTACCGAATGGAACAAGAAGAATTTAGGGAATTAAAGGTGTAGTTGGAAGAGTTAGAGAACACAGGGTTCATCCGGCCCAACACATCCACATGGGCAACGTCGGGTTTATTTTTTAAAGAGGAAGATGGAACTTTGTAGCATTGTGTTGATTATTGTAGACTTAATCAGGTTACGATAAATAAATAATATTCACTTCCATGCATTTATGATTTTCTTCAATAGTTGAGGGGATCTTAGTGGTTCTCTGAGATTTACTTGAGGTCAGGATATCATCAATTGCAGGTAAGGAAGGAGTACATCCAGAAAATATCTTTCAGAAGTAGATATAGCCAATACAATTATGTGGTTATGCCATTTGGTATAACTAATGCACTAGTAGTGTTTATGGCATTGATGAATTGATATATTTTAGAGACATATGGATTATTTTGTGGTGGTATTTGTGGATGACATACTGGTGTATTCAAGTACAAGGGTATATCATGAGCAACACTTGGAGATAGTGTTGGGGATCTTGAGAGATCATCGGTTGTATGCCAAATTCTAAAATGTGACTTTTGGATACAGGAGGTTCATTTCCTTGTCCATGTTATTTTAGAGAGAGGTTTTTTGGTTGATCAGAAAAAGAGAGAGAATGTTATCTCATGGAAACCGCTAAATAATGTTTTCAAAATATAGAGATTCATTGGTCTATCTGGGTATTTTCGACGTTTTTTTTATGATTTCTTATGATTGGATTCACCGATGAAAGCTTTGACAAGGGAGAATATTTTATTTCAATGGGATGATTAGTTTCCGAAATTCTTTGAAGAGCTGAAGGTTCACCTTACATCAGCACCAATCTTTTTTTTCCTAAACCAATGCAAGGGTATGTGGTGTATTTTCATTCATTAGGATCAAGGTTGGGGTGTTTTATCATGAATGGGGGTCATGTGGTTTCATATGGCTCACATAAGTTGAGGTTTCATGATAAGAACTACCCATGACATGATTTGGAGTTGGCGGAAGTGGTTCTTGCTTTAAAGATGTGGCTTAATTATCTTTTTGGTGAATAATTTACAGTGTTTACCTACCATAAAAGCTTAAATCATATCTTCTAACAAATATATTTGAACCTGAGGTAAAGGAGATGGATGTAATATCTTGATATGTTTGATTTCAACTTAATTGACACACTGGGTAAATAAAATTAGGTGGCGGGTGCATTAAGTAGAAAATCATATGCTCAGGTAGTGAAACAGGTATTAGATCAGTGGCAGTTAATGTCAATCATAGCCAACATGCAGTTAGAATATGAGGACCAGGGTGGAAGAGGGGTTTTCTTTCTGGTTTCATTGGTTTCTAACTTGGCTTGTTTGGTTGACGAGCCACAGGAATCTGATTCCGAATGTGTGACGATGAGGTCAAAACATAATGGTGGGGAGACCATTGGTGGCTAGGAACTAAATGGAAATTCAGTCTTGTGTTTTCAAGATAGGAGGGTGGTACCAGTGGCTAGTTAAGAGTAACTTATCAGGGATTATCATCTTTCTAGGTGGTTTGTCCATCCTGAAATTCAGAAAATGTACATGGTGTTGAAAGCTCAGTTTTGGTGGTCTAGTATGAAAAGGGATGTGGCTGGGTTTGTCTCAAGATGATTGACTTGTCAACAAGTCAAAGCAAATCATCAACGACCATCTGTCCTGTTGTATTCTTTATCTATCCTAGTTTGGAAATGGGAGTAGATAGTAATGTATTTTTTGACATGTCTTCTGAGAACGGTCAGGAAACACGATTACATATGGGTGATTGTGGATCGGCTCACAAAGTAGGCCCATTTCATCCTAATTCTTGAATCTCATATGGTGGATGATCTATCTAAAATCTATATCCAGGTGGTGGTGAAGAGGCATGGTGTTCCAGTTTTTATTGTATCAGATATAGATCTGAGGTTCACATCTCATTTTTTGAAATCTTTGTATCAAGCCCTTGGGACACGGTTGATGATGAGCACTGCGTATCATCTGCAGATGGATTTCCAATCTAAGAGGACAATACAAACCTTGGAGGATATTTAAAGGGCTTATGTGATGGATTTTGGTGGTTAATAGGAGGAGAACTTACTATTGGTGGAGTTGTCCTATAATAATAGTAATCAGGCTTCAACACATATGGCTCCATTTGAGGCATTATATGATCGTCTATATCATTCTCCACTATATTGGGTGGAAATGGGTGAGAATTTAATGATCAGACCAAGCCTTGTCCAAGAGACTATGGAGAAAATCAACTTGATCAGGAAGATGATGGAGAAGGCTCAAAGTCTTCAGAAATTGTATGCGGACCATCATTGATGACCATTGTCATTCGGGGTGGGTGATCATGTGTTTTTTATAATCTCTCCTAGGTTGGGACATCATCGGTTTGGAAAGTTGGGTAAGTTATCTCCATGGTATATTGGGCCTTTTGAGTTACTTGAGAGGATTGGAGAGGTGGATTATCGTTTGGAATTTCCCCCATGATTTAGTGTGGTGTACAATGTGTTCCATGTGTCATAGTTGAAAAAGTATCATCCAGATCGTGACTATGTTATTAGTTGGGATCATTTTGAGCTAGAACCCAATGCGTCTTTGGTGCACATGCTAGTGTGGATAGTGGATAGTCAATAGAAAGTATTTCATGGTAAAATCATTGATTTAGTTTGGGTTTTGTGGAAGCATGGTTATATTTGGGAGGAGACTTAAGAGTGGGAGAAAGAGATGGCCGAGAAATGGTTAGCACATGGTTTTTCTAACCGTGCGAGCTAACTGTTCAGCCCATAAAAATGGTTTTTTTATCTAGGTTTAGTCGGTATTTCCCTAAAAACACCCAAACTCTCTTCCACTCGAGCCTCACTCTGGATTTCTTCTTCTCAGGGGTTATGTTTTTTCTCCCACTTGTTTTGGAAGCAAATTGAAGGTTTTTCTTGGTGTGGTTGAGTTGATTCTTTTCTGGTAAGTCTCCTCGCTTAGTTCTTTGTGGTTTTCTCTAGATCTACTCTTCTCTATCTCCCAGTTTTCTATATCAACACCTATTATGTTTAGATATAGGGTTTTTTTCCTTTTGTGTTGATTTTAAGGATTTTTTATTATAGAGAAGGATTTTTAGGGAGGTTTTAGTGGAGTGTTTGGCCGGATTGGGGTGCGTTTTCTTGTGGGTTGAATTCGTCGGAACCCTAAAGGTAGGTGGATTATCTCTCGACTCCACTTGGTTAGAACTAGTGGATTTGGTTTAAATTAATTTGTTAGATATAAATTAATTGTTAATATATTATGTGAATTTTAATGGAAACCCTTTTGGTGAAGATTTGGGGGTTTTTTTATGAAATCAGATATTGTTGGATGAGGGGTTTTGTTGTGTGATTTTAAAATATGGATTTTAAAATTAGTTTCTTGGTTTGGATGATGGAAATGGTTTATGAAAATGGTTTTCAATAAAAATGTGGTTTTATTGAAATGTGGTTTGTCATGGATAATGGTAGAAGGTGTCTTCAATAAATGGGTGATTTATTGAAGTGAATTGGAATGTGTTGGGAATTATGGTGTGCTTGTTTTTGTGGACTTGGTGTGTTATGTGATTGGTTATTGGTTTGTGCATGTTATGTTTTTGGTTGTAATAAATATAAGTGGGAAGGGAGTACCAATATAAAAATGGTATGGATAGTGGATGTAAGGGCCACCATCAAAGGATATGTGGGTGGGAAGTACCACTAGTTGGAAAGGTAGTGAACGGGTTGGACAAAAGCTCCACTGTTTTGGTTTCCTTATTGTGTGTTGCTTTGAAAGATGGAATTTGATGTGATAATGTGAAATGGTGAAGTGGATTATAGAATATTTGTTTATCTTTCCTTTGGGTTTCATGGTTTGGGTAAAGGTGTCTTGGTATGGGTGTGTTTGGCATTTTGGTAATTGTTGAACTATTTAATGTTTTATATAAACTACTTTATATAAATGTTCTAATGGTTTAATCCTAGTGGCTTGTGTAGTAAAGTCATTTGGGGAAATCCTACCAAGTATTATTACTCACCCCTACTTTGGTACATGGGTGCTTTCACAGATGTTGTGTTTCAAGATACAGGTAAGGGTAAAGAATCTCATTTTACTAGCATTTCATCATGATGCTTTAGCAATGTTTTGGATCTTGGAGCATGGAGATTTGTGTTGAGCTATGGATAGTTTCCTAGTTCTTTGGGGTCTTGTGCATAGTATTCCACTTGGTAATCTTATTTTGGTTTGGATGTATTGGAATTTGGGAGTTGTCATGGAACAACTTGGTTGTCTTTTTGAAATGTATGGTTTGGGTTGTTATGTTAACATGCATCATGTAGTGCTTTTAGTAATGTCTTGTTGGGTTGATTGATTTTATCTCAAGGTAAAATCATTCCCTAATTTATTCTCAAAGCCCTCGGCATTTAGTACCAGCCTTTGGCACCTTGGTAACATCGCTTAAGTCTAAGTGGCATTCCTCATTTGAGTATATGTATCATCTTCTTATGAGTACTCACACTTGAAAGTCTATTTACTATGTGTCCCATCATAGTACTTTATCCAATCATAGAACATTATTTGAGAATATCTCCATAGCACATAAAGGTCTTCATAATAGTAGGTAACTTTTATGACCTTATAAATGAGATGTATACTCTAGTACAGTATTACATTAGATTTATGAAGAACAACAAAAAATATGTAATAATAAGTTTTATTAATATTCAATACATCAAATATTTATGTAATAAAAGTACAAACAATTGGTCCTAAGACACCAAATCCAATAGTTATACTTTAGGAGAATTTCTTGTGTATATTGGTCTGACCTTGTCTCTTTTGTGATAGTCATCTCTGAAGTATTATAACAATATAATGTGATAGGGTATTTATATCTAGGAACCACATTAAACTCCTTGAAAATTTTACACATCCAAATAGCCTCTTTGGATACAACAGAATCCAATATATACTCATAATCCATTTTAGAATTGATGAAAAATATATACTTTTAACTCTTCCAACTCATAACTCCTCCATTTAGACTATGGAAATATCCTAAATATGACTTCAGATCATTCTGATTTGTTTTAAATATTCCATCAGTATAACACCTAATGACCAGCTCCTCATATCCTCCATACACCAGGAACATTTCCTTAATTCTTCTTAGATACTTAAGGATAGTTATAACAGTAGACCAATGATGTTCACCTAGATTATCTTGATCTATTCCTACCATGATCAAGGCATAGACAACATCAAGCCTAGTACATAACAAGTCATACAAGATAAATCATGACATAGAAGCATATGGGATCCTACTCAGTCTCTATTTATACTCTTGTTTCTTAGTACAAACTTTCATAGAAATATGTATACCATGTGACATTGGAACCAATCCTCTATTATATTGTTCCATACTAAATCTATTTAGTATATAGTCAATGTATATACCCTGACTTAGTCCTATAAGTCTCTTGTATTTATCACAAATGATATTGGTCTATATAATGTAGGCTACTTCACCTAAGTCCTTCATTGAGAAGAACTTATTTAACCACTCCTTAACTGATAGTAAGATCGATATGTAATTTTTAATAATTAATATGTCATCATCATATCCACTAGGATAATGACCACACTCCTAATAAAAATCTTGTAAAAACATGGCTCAAATTCTTTATTATGAAACTAGATTATTTTATAACTTCATTGAACTTAATGTTTCATGAACCGGATTCCTACTTCAATCCATAAATGGATCTCTATAGCTTTCATAACTTTTTTTATCACCTGGTGTTTCAAACCCTTTTGGTTGTGTCATATATATATCTTTCTGAAGGTTATCATTAGGGGAATTTTGTTTACATTCGTCTTCCAAATTTAATAGTCATGGTAATCTACCATGGAAATTATAATTCTGATGGATTTAAATATTGAAAATAGAGAAAGGGTTCTCTTGTATTTAATTTCTTGACATTTTTAAGACCTTTATCAACTATCCTTTCTTTATAATTACATAATTTACCTTCTATATCTAGTTTTATCTTGAATTACCATTTTTACTCAATGGTATTTACATCAATTTTTGGATTGACCAAGACCCAAACAAGGTTATGATACATGTAGTCTTTCTTAGAATCCATGGATTTTTAATATCTTCCAAAATTTGATCTCCCTACTACCTCTTTGTTTGATAGAGGTTCATTATTTTCAACTAAAAACGATTCACCACCTTTAGTGACTTAAAAACCATATCTCACTAGTTCTCTTACCTCTATGCTACTCTTATGAAGTAATTTTATTTTAGGAACAACTTCTTACAAGTGGGCCTATGAAATTTATTCCTTTACCAACTCTTTTATATCTTTAGATTTAACTTCATAAAAGTCGATCTTGCTCCCACTATGCTTCTTGAGGATGTTATCCCTTACAAGAAACATGGATTTCCTTATGACCTTCACTTTCTTGTCTATGGGGCTATATAGGTAGTATACCTTATTTCCTTAATATACCCTATAAAGATAAAATTCATTCCTTGGGGTGCATGTTTTTTCCTAATATGACCTTAACAAATGCCTCGCAACCCCATACACAAGTGTTTGACAAAATGGGTTTCTTTTCACCCCATATCTCTAAGGGGATTCTATTTTCCACTGTAGTGGGTACTCAGTTTAGTGTATATGACACATGTTTTAATGTATGTCCCCAAAAGGATAATGGGAGATCTGCATGACTCATCATCTACCTTACCATTTATGTCTTGGTATGGTTTCTCCTTTCACTAAAATTATTCCACTATGGTGTGTAAGGTGAAGTGAACCTAGATAGAATCTCAAACTCTTTTAGAAAATCGAAAAAAAATTGGTTAAGATTTCACTATCTCAATTAGAAAAAATCTTAATTATCTTCTTACCAAGATGATTCTATACTTCATTCTTTAATTATTTGAATTTCTAAACGGCATTATACGTATACCTCATCCAGTAGACATTTCCATATCTACTAAAGTCATCGGTAAAATTTATGAAGTAATAATATCCATCTCTATCTTCTAGCAGAAAAGGTATACACACATTCGTGTGTATAAATACTAGGATCTCTATGGAACTTTCAACCTATCCACCAAATGATGTTTTGGTCATTTTTCATTGTAAACAATCATTTCATCTATCAAGTGGTTTTATCTTTAAAGAGTCTAAATAACCATCCTAGTAGAACTTTTTTAGAGGCTTATTATTTACATGACCAGGACGATGATACCATAGTTGGGTGTTATATGAGTCATGTGAACATGATTCATTATTAATTATCAATACTTGTTTTTTGTAATTTAATACATAATGATCATTATTTAAATATTCCATACCATAACATATGATATCTTTATAAAAAAATAGATTTTATTTCCAAGCATGAAAATAAAACCATATGTACCTAGGAAGGATATAGAAAAAAAATTTGGTAATAGTTGGTACATAATAATAATATTTTAAATCCAAGATCATTCTTTTTGGAAATGGGAGGTTGTCTTCTCCAATGGCTAGAGTCGATATCCTTGCACCATTGGAAATATGAAAATCCACCACTCCTCTAGAAATATTTTGGAATCTACTTGGTTATTTCATTTAGATACATATGTGATAACTACAAGATATATCTAATACACAATGTGTATATATAGAAAGACTAAACTCAATAAAAAATTCACATATATCTTCCCCTTGCTTCTAGGTGCAGTTACTCTTCCAATAGACCATAATTCCACATGAAAAACATATTTCTTTCCTTTCTTTCACCTACCTTTGAATATTTTTCTTCTTGGAAGGATGGTGATTTTTATATTTAATCTTTGAGTGAGACTTTTTCCCCTTAACCTTGTTCTTCATTTTATTATTCATTACAAGGATTGTGGGTTTATCAATCCAATATCCTTTTAAACTTGGAAAATGAGAGTAAGATTTTATGAAAGTATCTTCTCATTATTTCTCCTAAAGTAATTCATAATAAAACTAGATAAGGATTTAGGTGGTGAGGATAGAATGAGATCTATGCATAGATCATACACAAATTTAATGGACAAGATATATAAGCTCTCAATGTAGAAAATAATCTTGAATACATGAGGCACATATTTCACCGACTATATAATATTTCATATAAATAATTAATTAAATATCCCATATATATCTTGTATCACCTTCTCTTGATAGAGATCATAAAGGTGATACATCTTGTTATATGAATACATGACTTCATGTTACATTAAAATATCATTGGTTATTGATTATGACACAAAAAACTGCAAATATGTGGTATCATTCAAATGTTTCCCATAAAGAGATAATTATTCCTCACCAAACACTTAGCCTGACGCTTCAAGAAATGGGTTTTCCATTACATATAATTTATTTTCATAGAATAAAATAACATGTAAACACCTTTTCCATTCTTGTAAATCAATTAAAATGAGAAGGTTATCTTTCTCTAGTATGTATTTTTGTTCTATGTTTGAAGTCATATTTATTTTCATTTCTACAGTTAAAAAGGTAAATATTTTAGAACATAATATGATAAAATTAAATAATAAATATTTAAATTTATTAATCTTTCACTATTTTATAAAAACCCAATCACCCTCATCATTTTCTTTAGAGCATCATATTTCCTAAACATTATAGGGTAAAGGACCCAAATTCATCTTCTCATAACCATACTTTGACTTGAAAATTTATTTTAAGGGTTTTAGGTAGGCACAATATTCCTAACTACATTAACTCACAGTTCCCTGATCTGTTGAGTGGACTCCCCAATATTGAAATTCATAAATTAGATTTCTTTGACATTTGCCTCTTAGTTACACCAAGTCCAAATTTTCCAGTCAACCCTTGATGTAGACTAAGTTATGTAGACCCAAAACTTATGTTATAATTCACAAATAATTGAAATCACCCCAAGTTGGTTTGGTTACGAACTTTGAACTATGGTTTTATTTTAACTTAAGTAGTGGAAGGCTATAATGACTTAATATATATATATATATATATAATTAAGGTATTTTTATCTTTATATGTAAATTTCCCATTTTATATTTATTACATGATTATTAATATTAAGTGGATTTACTTAAGTGATTAACCATGTCTGGGATAATGATTAAACATAATACAATTTAATTTAATTATATCTTGAATGCATGTTATATTCATTAATTTATGTGATTGTGAAAAAAACCCATAATGAAATTAATCATGAAACTTGATAGAAATAAAACAATAATAGTGGTATGATCATGAGATTATGATAACGATTAGTTTATCTAGTAGAAGATAAACTAATCATCCAGATAGGTTAAAAACACCTTGAACCACGAATTGGTTTATGTTTCAACTTTTCACCTATCCACCCAACTATCTCGTGTATTGGTTTCGCCTTTGATCCAAACTATAAATGCCTCCAATCATCTAGTATATTTATCTATTTCATAATATTTTACTCACACACATGTGAGGGTAACCAAAGGATTAGTTAATTGGGTTTATATAAAAGGAAACTATGGGATTTCAAGCCCTTACATAATGATATGAGGGAGGGAATGTAGACCATAAATTTAATTTAATAATAAATTAAAATGTAACCAATCACATACAGTGGTCTGGTCTATTCTAATGATCATCCACAAACTTAAAATGGATTATTAATTTAATAAAATAATATTTAATCCAATTCATTCTTATTTAAGATAAATAAAGCTCGAATCAATTAATTATCTTCTATAATTAATCAAATATTCTATATTAATTCCCATATAAACTTTCCTGATATTATCTTCCATCACAATTTAAAAAATAGATAAATTTATTCAAAATTAACTCTGTGCGGAAAATATACCTTGGAGGAAACACGATGAGTACCCATCTGAACTACCCATCATTTATTATATTCATATACTATTTCCTTATGTTTCATGTAGTATACACATCTTATCACATTATATCATGGAATGTATGAGTCAACTGAATGACACAAGGAACACATATTATTTACGTAGCGTGTTATGTTTTAATATCTGTAGTGTAATCATTGTAATATGACTTATACATGATATTCAGTTCTGAATATTATGCACAAATTATTAGAAATTTAATATATATAAAATTCATCACATGGAGTGTATGATTTAACAGAATGATATATGAACCACTTATTGATATGGTTTAAATATTATAATAAAATAATTTTAAATTATTTATAATTTGGTAATATACACATCATGTACTATTCATTTACATGTATTGTATATTTCTTCACCATATATCCATGAAACATAGCTAGGGACTAGGAATTTTGGGCTTTTATAGACATTAATATATTACATGTCGTGTACATGAGAAACATGTTGTGTGGTCTAAAAGTTACACGGTCACCAATCATGTTGGTGGTGTAAAAATACATGGACCACCTTTGCCTAATGAACTACATGTCGTAAGTTACGTGTCATGTATTACAGATAACCATGTTCTAGGCTGGCCTAGTTAACATACAGTGTATTAAATACACACTATGTGTAATAAATGCATATTCCTTGAATTAATTCTAAATTAATTTTTGAGTTGTCTTGGTGAATCAAACATGTGTACATTGCATTTACAAATGGGATACATGCCTTATACTCTTATTATACCTAGAAAGAATACTTGTCACCTCTGGATGAGTTCTTTTAATGTTCTTCATTTATAAAATTTATCAATTTTGATTATATTTGATATAGTGAAGAGGAATAAGATAAAGTCGCGTGATTCAGATTAAATATTGATTAAAACATAATTGAAAACTAATAATAAATGTGTAAATCAATCAATTCTCTTTAAATAATTATAAATAATTATTAAATCTCTATGATACCAATTTAAGGTTTCCTTCATAGAGAAAGAACTATATGGTGCATTCCCAACATGATTTTTGTTATAATCGGTGATTAATATGATATGTACATCGATGAAAAATGTCATGACCAATGGAATTGAATCATAGATTAATTGATGTGAGAATGTCAAAACCAAACATATGATAATCACATAAGTATTTATATTTAATTTAAGAAATTAAATAATTAACTTTATATGAATTATTTTTTCGTTGATGAATCTGAAAATGTCTCTATGGCGTACCATTATTACATCACAGGAATCAAGTATAGATTCCCTCTAGTGGTGATCTACATGTATACCATGAACCACCAAGAATCGTCATAGGAATATGTAGGTGATGGAACAGTGGATCTCAATTATTGCATCATTAATTATTAATCTCCATGAGAATATCTTCTAAAAGTATTCTCCTTGATCTCCCTAGAATCAACTGGGGTGGTGGAGGGTCGATCACTCTTCGTTCCTGAGAGTGTTCTTAGAGAAGATCTCTCTAGGGATTTAGAGGATTCTCTATAAACGTTATGGAAAATTAAAACAAAATGGATACCTATAGGGTTGTAAATAATATAATCTGGTTTAAATAGTGCTATGGTTAGAAAATAATAATTTAACATACACCCTTATTATTTCCTTAATCCCCATGGAACCCCATATCTATAATAATATTATTATTATTATTATTTCTTGACATGTGAAAAAACCAGGGAATTAATTAAATATTATTTCTTATTGAACCATTAAATTAGGTCTATCATTCATTCACAATATTTTTAGGTACATGAATCAAGACTATTTATTTAATAAGTAAATTTCAATGAAATATTCACCAACAAATAAAAAAATGTTATATTCACTTAATAGTAAATAAATATGTATTAAATATTATTCTCAGAAAATATTTTCTCGAATAACTAGTGAAAAAATATATGTGATCTAGTAAACATGAATAATTATTAAACAATGTATGAGAATAATATTTATTCAACTTTTTAAATAATAAATATTACTATTATTTAACTGAAGTTATAGATACACTTAGTGTGTGACCTTCTTGGTCGCTTTCTCAGTGTAATTTAAAAGAGACACCCAAGGTCAAATGTTAGTATCTAGAAACACACCAAGGCACCCATATAGAATGAAGTTAATTTCATAATGACATACAACCTCATACGAACACATAATGTATAATATAATTCCTTTATCGTGATATCTCTAATCAAACAGGTTTCATGTTGGTGTTATTAACCTATATGTTGAATGTATCTTTCTTTGAATTTTTGAAAATAAAATTTCCCAAAGAACACCATAGATATGGATTTATTTTGGATATTTTATTTACATCAAAGGTCCTGATATATAAACTTACATTAAATAACCAAAGGGATAAATAATTTCTTTCATTATTCATTAATGAAATATTACTCATGATGCACACAATGTATCTTACCTCACTGTAAACATATTTCATCACAGTTTTCATCAATACATCAAATTAAATGACTAATAATATCCATTAATAATAATATTAAATTCTAGGGATCAATAAACACATTCATAGATAGGAACATCAAATGACACATATAAATGTGGATCTTCTACTAGTGAGTTATGTTATCATAATCTTATGCACTGGAAATTACCAAGGTTTTATACCAAGAGAAAGTATCTCAAAGTCCTATGAGTATCCAACCTTGATAGATAATATAATTTTTTTCTAGTTAATTGATATCATCTAGATATAGAACATATATTGTAAGACTATTGTTTTGGCACTTTTGGGTTCTCATCATAGTAGGGAACTACTATAACCTTTCAGTGTGACAGTTACTCTTAGGACATTATCATATATTATTTCATGCATAAAAACAATTATGATTTGATATTATGTTTATTAATATTAAAAAATATATGGGTTATCATAAAATATATAGAATGTGGTTCTAGAGAACTAACTCCAGCACTTAGAACAAACCTTTTGATATTCCTTTAATACCACATGTTGAGAGTCCCACCAATTTCTTTCTGATGAATCTGACGTAGTCACTCTGGAATCACTTCGGTGGAATCATGTTCTGGAATGGAACCCTATGAATTTTAGTACTTAATAATGTAAAAGAATATAAATTCACCCAAATCCCCACAGTAAGTTGAAAAAACTTCAGTACTGTTCACTCTGACATTTTTAAGACATTCATGTAATGAAAGTAAAATAAAGTAATAAATAACACATTTTTTTTATGTGGTTTTACTAAAATTAATACATCCATGGGAGAAACACTACATAATTTCATTTAATATAATTGAAAACATTATGAATTTATGACTATCAAGACTTGTGGATTACGACAATAAGTAATCATGATACATCACAGTGAAGGTGACCCCACCCTTCATTTTATAGAGAGTTGCAGTCAATCATCCAGTTTCATTTGCCTACAATAAATGTAGGAGTCCATTTATTACACTATTCTCATTAATTATCTCTAGTAAAAATCCTTAAAGAAACCACAACCTCATATAAATCAGCAATCTCCTAACATAAAACTAATCATCCACCATCTTCCAAAAGTACCATATGAACTTCCAGAACAAGACCATCGGGTGCTAAAAACACCAGATGAACCTAATCTTGAAATAAAATCCTTCCAGAATCACTCCTTTTTGGAAATGATGACAATGGATAATGGAAGTAAACTTCACACAATCCCAACAGATTACACCATTGTTTTTTTTAGGGTGTGATCCACATTAGGAATGAAATTTTAGTGGATATTGAGGATGAAGACCCTGGTGATATGGGGATGGTTATAATTTAATGTTTAATGTTTCTATATAGGTATGAGTGAGACATTCATGTCTAGTCATTATGTGTATTAATGAATGAAGCATGGGATATATAGGTATGGACCTCATATAGGTTGGGTCTTGGATGCATGAGATAGATCATTGGATGGTCAAGGTGGCTTTATAATATTGATGTATAGGTGAATTTTACATTATCCAATTCCTTGGTAAATACCATAATTATAATTAATATGTATTATTTGATGTATTTCATGAGTTATCACTGGGATCAAGATAATTTTGATTTGATTTGAGTGTGATTCGGATCAAAGATACATCATTACTCATGAGTGGAGTATATAGATATTTTTAGATGAGGAATAAACCATATAATTACACATATTTTTGTTTATAAACTTTGATGTGGTAGTTTAGAAGAGCTTGGGATGCCTCTTAGGATTAATGTATCATGATCAGGCAGTGAGGTGATAGTGCATCGGTACGTGCAACCAATCGTTTTTTGAAATAGTCAAGAAGAGGATGTTTATATGGTGTTTTCATGTATAATTGTGTGCGATGATATAGAAACCACACTGAGTGGATCATTGGATCATTGGTAATATGGTTCTATGAGATATTTCTATGGTGGGAAGTATCATTGATCAAAATCATCCCTTATGATTAGAGGCTTATAGAGGGGAGCACCATGATCCTGAAAATAAATTGATTGGGTATATTGTGGTGTCTTGGTAAAAAAAGGAATAGTTGAGCATTCTCTTTGTGTTTCAATAATAGTAGTGAGTAGTGGATGATGTTTTAGTGAATAATGTGTCTTTTTTTGGGGTCACATAAAAAATCACATTCAGTGTTATAGATTAGAACATGACAAGTTGGTTATGAATCAATGACTGGGATAGGTTGAGGTAAATGTTTGAAATCTCATCATGGATTCTAAAGGATGATAAGTGTTATAGTGGGTGGTTTTAAATCCCTGTGTTTGATGGGTTGATAAATTCTCGGAGATTTTGAATTTTTGATTTTCTAAGTTGGGTTCATTTGAGATTCAGGGTGTTTGAACATATTTAGAAGATTTTTTTTCATGAATATTGGGATCCAAGAGGCATTCGGGTGTTTAGGTGAGGGAATGGGTTATTAATATGGATCTTCGGGATTTACCCTATTATAAATAGATATAAAAAAACCCATTTTTTGTAGGAATGACATGCTAGAAAACAATGAGAGGTATGAAGCCTTGCCGTGGTGGTTGAGCATTTTACACCCAACTGGGCATGGAACCTTGGAGGCCTGCCTGTGGGAAATGGGGAGCCAAAACACACGGGTTGGGAATTTTTGGTGACCATAGTGGAATATGGGGGTGTATCTATCAAAAATTGCTAGGGTAAACACCTTGTCTGGGTGTTTTATGAGTGTGGCGCATGGGGGAACCATCTATGGGAAACATGATGAGTGAAATGCCCAGTTTGGGAATTTTGCAGGCTATTTTGGTTTAGGAGGTGGCTAAAATATCCAAGGGATAACCACATCATAGGGATTATCTTGGTATGAGGGAGAGATCCTTTTTCACCATAGTGAGTTGAGAGGGTCATATCCAAAGTGTTGGGAGTGTCGAGCTCCTTGGGGGAACCTGTGGGTGCAGCATAGTGTAGCGCCTTCTGTGGTGTAAGTCGTGGTGCGGCCTAGTTTTTTTAAAATGAGTAAAAACCTATTTTTACCCTATCAATTTTTAAAACACCTCTCCCCTCTTTTCCTCAACTGTGCATGATGAACCAAGGAGGATCCCTCTTCTCTTCTCCTTCAATATCCATTGGATCTAGGGTGTTCTTGGTGATATTTATTTAGTGATCCAAGGTGAGCCTCTATTATTTTATTCCCTACTTATCTCTTCTTGTCTTCCTCAATGATGTTGTGTGAATTCATTAGTTTTTTTTTACCATTTCTATCAAATAATGGTGTAAATATTTTCATGTGATCGGGATTCTAGGTGACTTTGATAAAGGGGATTTTTTAAGGAACACGTGTTTTTGCTCGACATTTTAATGAAGGTGTGTTGCTTGATGAATTTATTTAGGGTTTCTACTTAAATTAAATTAAATTTTCACTTGATTCAGCGTCATGTGATATGTATTTTTCCTAAAATATTGTTGGGATAATTCCATGGATCTTCCATGTGTATTTAGTCACATTCTCAATGTGATAAGGTCACCCGTTATGCTATTCTACGATTATTCCTTATCGCTTCAAATTGTAAAATTATTCATAACTATTAAATAAATATAATTTGATTATAATTAATTAATTTAGATGTTTTGGCTTGACTTGTGGACTTATATGAATTGAAAATGGTCAGTTGGACTTGGATGAGATTGGGAAAGGATGATCAAGATTATTTAAAGGGAATAACTTTGTGATTTAGGAAAATAGTCCCATGAGCATACCCATTTGGTTTATGAATTTTTTATATGAATTTGATATGTGGTATCACCGCTGAGGTTAGTTGGCATTTTATTAAAAAATAATTTTTTCCCTTTAAAATGAAATGCCTATAAATGGAGAAATTGTCAAGGGCCATAACGGTCACTTATGCACTGGGTTAATGCCTCAGTCATCGATGACTGATGTCTTGATTATGAATGTATTCCTTGAGGTGTATGGGCTATGGGGGAATAAATTAAATTAAATTAAATTAATGAGATGTAGAAAGCCTAGGGATAAGTTCCCTTGGTGTCCTCGGAGTTGAGGGATGCAATGAATTTGTGATGATTCATCCGAGTAGGCCATGATAAGACTGTGAGGTTCCTTATAGTCATTGTTCTAGATGACTATAGCGTGGGGGTGATTATTTCTCTCCCACTAAGATGTGAGTGTCTCAGTGTGCATGCCCTAGGTAGGACTTGATGGTGGGTTGGTTGAGTATACTTCCCTATGACATGGGATGTGAGATGATCATTATGACATCTCTTGAGATTGGTTTCTAGTGAGGATTGCTTTATGAAGTCAGTGAGTTCATGATGTGAGTTTGATGATTCTAAGGGATGTTATGCCCCATTAGTGATAGGCTTGGTCCAAGGGGTGAGTTTGAGAATGAGGAGACTATATAGGTTTTATGTATCATGATGGGACCTTGGGGTCCTCAGTGGGTTCCCTAATGATACATTGACCCTTGATATGTTGAGTGAAGGGAGACAAGTATCATCGGTCTTGGGAGTCACCTTAGAACTTGTGGGTTGATGGTGCTTTTTAGTGTGGGTGCTATTATGGGGTATAGGCTATTCACTGGAGAGGCCAGCCTAAGAGACATGTGATGGGTTTAGGCAAGTGATAAAACCATGTGGATTGACTTGATGTTCATGGGATCATGTTACCCTAGGAATGTATGTACCCCTAATTATATGTGTTTTATATAAAATATAAATTCAAGTGTGATTCATGTGAAATGAGGGTTTAGGAATACTGGGCGGGATAAGACCCTAGGTAATGGAGGCCCAGTAGTTGGTTCTAGTTAGGGTATGTGATCCTTTGGGTGTATAAAACATTATGGTTCCTGATGATCTACGACCCGGGGTAGATATGGTTCTGGGGTGGATACCCCCTTGGGCAGGTTATGGTTCCTACTGAGCTATAGATTAGGGTAGATATGTTCCAAGTATGAGTATATTTTCCTCTGGTGGTTACTTATGTTCCAGGATGGGTATATTTTCATGGGTGGCTTCTTATGTTCTGGGATGATTATATTTCCCTAGCTGTCTACTTGTGTTCTTTGGATGGGTATATTCCCCCCATAAGGTATGTTTTATGATCATAGACACTTCATAACTGGTTAAATCATGTTTGGTTGATCTTAGGTGTCACGTTAGAATATGAGGATCAATGGTAGTTATTTATTAACACTTTTTCATTGTGTTTTATTTATGTTCTAATAATATCACATGTGATACCCTATATGTTGGTCAGAGTGAGTATCTCAAGAGGGAGGTGAATTGAGTAGCCAATAAAATTTTCTGTCTAAAAAAGATTATTTTGAAATCCACCAAATATTTAAATATATCCCAATTTATCAAAATAAGTAGTATAATATAGTTCTTAATCTTTATAAATATTTATCTAAAGATTGATTAGGTATCAAATGAATAATATAAAATATTATTGGATCCTTTTAAATCAGTTTACTTGATCAAATTACTATATAAACATAAATTAAGATAAACTATCAAAGTATATATTTTGTTTACAATTAAAATAATATTCAGTTTTAAAGAAAAAATAAAGTAAAACAAAATTAAAACACACAATAGAAAGAATGATTTCAAGATGTTCAGTCTAAATCTGAGACTTAGTCATCTCCACTTGGTGATCACCCACCACCAAGCAGTTTATATAAAATAAAAAAGTTGATCAATAACCGGGATCGGGTTTATACAACAGTCTATAACTATCCGGGTCACACACAACCTCTTCCATATTTTTTCATGGGAGAAAAATTAAACAGACCACACAAGGACCTATACCACTTTTATCCCTAGGAAAAACAAATATGGAAGGAGTTTGAGAAGATATCGAGTATCTTCCAATTCAACACAGGAGACAGTGTGCATGTGATAAAATAGAGTATTCACACACACTTCTCAAAAAGTAATAAATACAAACAGAACTGATAAATTTGGAATATTTTAGTTTATAAGGTATTGGTTTTTTGAAATTAATCTTATGAATCTTGATTTTATTCAGTAGTGATTCTTAAGTCTGGTTTTCTTGAAAAACTTCTGGAAAATAGAGTGTCATGGAATCGTGTTCTTTAACTAGATGAACACACTGTATGTGATGATGTAGTTTGGATTCCCAGTTGTGTTTGTAGAAAATTAGTTCTTATAGTTTTAAATCAGGTTTAGATCTTTTTATGTTCAGTAGTCAGGAGTTATTTATAACATTTCACTTTACACATGTCTTGAATTACTACTATAACTTCTCTTTTACATGAGGGATTATGTTGTACTTTTATCAGCAGCAGCAGTAGGGATAATATCTGGATCAGCTACTTCCTAATACTGCACATCTTAACACGATATTCAATGATTTTTGTCAATCATTTAAGAGATAATTTTTATAATAATAAATGGAATTAACTTCAATAAATATATTTGTTATAAAAGATTCAAAATAATTAAAGTAAGAAAATTAATAGTGGTGTGTTGAAGTCTAGTGGTGTCTCAAGGTTTGACGGTGTCTCACTCTATAGGTATGTGGTTCTTGTAGCATGATACTATTAGTATATTAGATTTTTCCAAATATACACTATATTGGTGGTGTATTAACTAGCGGTGTCTGGTCTGGCGGTATATTCTCTGACGGTATCTTATACTTAGCCAAAAAATTTGTGTTGGCGGTATGACACTAACTGTGTCTCATCTAGTGGAAAGTTAGTCTGGAGGTATTTCAAACTTAACCAAATTCTCTCTCTAGAGGCATGAAATCTTCATGGTGTGTCGACTGGCGGTGTATCATAATTTTTCATTTTTTCAGTCAAATGGTACGATATTCTGGCGGTGTGATATCCTAGCGGTATCTCATACTTTGAAATATTTTTATGCTGGTAGTGATTCATGGAAAATGGTTTTTCTCTAAACGGCGTCTCATCCTTATTTAATCTTAGAACCTATCTCAAAATATGATATTCTTACAGAAAACATGAAACTCATTAAGTTCATTAGAATCATGATTTTGTGATCATTAAAACTAGGAGGTCAACAATCTCCCCCTTTTTTATGTTCACAAATCATGGAATCCAAGAGTATTATAAATGTAAAAATAGTTCATAAAAGTTATTACAAAATTTTAAATAAGATATCCAAGGTAAGATAAAAATATAAAACAAGACTTATCATTCATAGTATGTGTAGATGGTATCAAAGAAAAATAAATAAGAAAAGAGTATGTATAAAGGGTAAGTATCATGAAAAAAAAGTTAAAAAATAGAGAGTGTCAAAGAAAAAAAATCAATCCAAAATAAATATACTAGACAAATTCCCCCCCTTTTGGTATTATCAAAAAGGTAAATATTAGCAAATCAAAGATAGTAAATGCAGTTAAACAAAGAGAAAATTAGAATAATAGGCATTGAAATTAATGATAAAAATGTTATTAAAAAGTAGGTCTGATTAACCACTAAAATTGGCTAATATTAATTGATAATATTTTTATATTAAATTTTTTCAATGTATATAAACATCAGTTTTGGTGCATTTTATAAATTTAACTTCATTTCACATCATTTTTGCAATTTATGTTTAAAGTGAAAATTTAGGCCCAATCAATCATATGCTTGTGGAATACATTATTTTTATTATTTAAATTTTATATTTTTTGATATAATGTATAATTTTTATTGGAAAATTTTTTATCTTAGGATCTATGGATGAATTTAAAGGGAAGGTGTATATTTTTGGAAATGAACACATAAATTTCTTGACAAAGCAGAATGGGCCTTAGACCCATCAAGCAAAAGTGGGGCCCACAATTCAATCCCAATGAAGATGAAATTTAAAATTTAGAAAGATTAAATTATGGGGATAATTTCATTAAGCTACAGGTAGATCCAATTCTTAAGTTTCCAAGTATGTTGATGGATCCCACGTAAACATTTAAATTATGGATCAGATTTGAAGGCCCGTAAAAACAGACTACCAAATTGAGAATAACATTCAAACATATGATCCAATTCTCTTGAAAGTTTGAAATATTTTAGAGGAAACCTAGAAAAAGATATTTTTATTATAATACCCCTTCATGTTATTCTATATTCAGTTATAAATTCACAATTCAAAAGGGGGGATGAATCTGGACAAATTTTGTGGTCAACTTTGAATAGTTAAATTTCCTTTGATTTCTCACCCATCTTTGACTCTCCTAATTTATGGAGAAAAAATTGATTTATGGGGAATAAACCCTAGTCACATAATATTACTATATAATTAGATGTTTTTGAAGTTAATTAGAATCCATGTTTTTTTCTTTCAATTGTTATTTTACTCTTTCATCTTGTAACCGCACTTTTATTTTTCCATGTAAGTTTTTTCCATCACATTATTTTATTAATAAAAGTTATTATTTTTCTTATTATTCAATTCATATTTCCTTTTTATATCATGTTTATACCTTTGAATCATGTTTTTAATGTATTCACAGAAACATTTGTGAAATTCATCACACAATGGTTGAGTGTTCATTACTTAAATGTTTTCTCTTCAATATCCCTTATTTAAGTTGACTTCCACATTCCATTGAGATAATTTCATCAATTTAAGGATAAAACTTTTTGTGGTTTAATTATATGGAGTTTATTAGGGATGTATTGGATGTTATTTTATGTTCTTATATTCTTTAATTCATTCTATTTTTTTAATATTTTCATTCTTTGACTTATTTCTTCTTCATATTCACTAACTTTAATGACTATAAATTTTTAGTGATAGTACAATCCAATTAATTGGAGTGGTAATTTAAATTATCCAATAATTTAATTGGTGATTAGACTTGAAATTTTGTAATGATTTAATCAGATAAATATATTGGGGATTTTTATCACTGATTTGATACTTCTTCAATTAGTGAATAGAAAATCCAATGAAAAACAATTACATTCATTTTAGCCCTAAAAACCTAGGATCAATCCATCTCCATTAATTGTATAAATTAAAATAATTCTCTTTTAATTCATATATTCAATACTTTCACATAGGTAAATTATTATTCTTTAATCCCAATTACAATCAACCTTATAGTTGGCCACTTCATAGCCAAATCCTTCCATAAAATCTGGGAGTCTCAAGTTCACTTCTTCAATCCCTATGGATTTGATCCCTACCTGTAATAAAACAATCACATATAATTTTAGGTTAAATTTAGGAACAACCAAATTTTGGTGCCATTTATGGGGACCCATGTAAGTTTTCTTAGACACTCACCTTTTATTCTCACCCAAATTCTCTATTCTCACAACTATTTATCTTATCTTTTCCCCTTTCTATTTGTGTGTATCTAAAGAGTTGAAAATCCTAATTTTCTCTAAATCCAATGGAATATATTCAAAAATACCCCAACATGAACCCAATATGTAATAAAATGGAGAATAAATATTGGGAACCACCAAAAATTTTGAATTTCTTTGATCAACCCATGAATGAATTCCCCTGACATGGTGATATGTACAATCATTTGGATGATGATAGTTCAAAGGTTAAATTTCTTGACCTCTTAAGGATGGTTGTAGATATTAATCATAGGTAAATACATGATTATAAATCCCCTTTAAAAATTTATCCACAACCATTAATTGATAAATTGTGTCAATAAATATAGATAATGAATTCATAGGTTTCAACTTTGAGATTAGAACTATAAAACATTAAATATTGTGAGGAACCCATCCGTATACTAAATATACCTTCCATAACCTTAGGTGAATAATATTTTACCACACAAACATCTCATGAATTTACTAATGATCTAACCTTTGGATTTGGGATAGCTGAATAAGATCAAGGAATTGTTGAAGGGTATTTAAATCTGAAGGAAATTAATTTTTTGGATCCATAAGGGGGAAATTTGTCTTCATGGATTAAATGTTATAAATATTGCTTCGATGATGATTTTTTAGAAATTAAAATCACTAAATCATTGGAATAAATATAAAGCTTCAATTACATACACATTATTGAAACTCATATATAAAATCTGGGGGTTGAAACTTCTATTAAAAGGGAACCAATTGTGTTGGGAATTTTTGAAAATCAAACTGAGTTCAAATTCTAAGTCCCTATCTGTTTTTGAAATTGTTATCCAAACTGAGCTCAAATTCAAGGTCTATACATACTATCTCAAATATTCTATCATAAGGGATAATCAAAAACATTTTTTCATCATTTCATACTTTCTTGATTCTAATAAATATAAAATCCCCTTTGATGTCTCATACAAGATTATGAAACAAATTGGATGGGACCATTTATATATTCATATGATTAGCTCATTCACTGGGACATATATGATTCTCCATGAATCAAATTCAAAACCTTCTTACAAACCACAAGGGATACTCAATCTCAATCAATTTAAGTGGATAAAAATTGGGTCCTTAAAATGATGAAAATTGTAATTGGATAAGTTGGGGATCCAAGTCATGCTAATGACTTTAAATTAAGCGCTTCTAGGGAGGAAAACTAACTTCTTCATTTATTTTATTTTATTTTATTTTGTGTGTTTCTTTTTTTTTAAGTGAACTCCCTTGGGGTTTCCAATGTGATCTAATGTTTCTTGTGTGTGATATTTAATTTTTAAAGAAGTTTGGTCTCCTAAAATAAAACTCATGCCTTTCTAAGTTCAAACCTAACCTTCAATCACCCCTAAGGAGTCTACAGATGAAATAAAGATAAAGTGATCAAGTGATTATTAAAGGTTCATCAACATCAAACCAGGTGGTTTTATTCTATGATTTAATTTCAAATCACATCTCCCCTCTTTCTTCCCAATTCTAATCTCTCTATTCTAGTATCATTTAAAACTGATGGTAGTTTCATTCTAAGTTGGACGGAGTGAAAATCTAGGATTTTGAAAGAAAAAAATTGGGGTTTTATGATAAAATTTTAAATTCAAAAAAAATACTTTCATGCATTAATATACATTTTTTAACCAGAAATCTAAATGTAAAATAATTTTTAATTTTGTGATTATGATTTTAATGAAAGTTTAAGTACATGAGCATAGTTTTTGGAAATCTCAGTTGTCCAATATGATTTTTCAACATTTACATTTTCATCCTTTTAATTAAAATTCCACAGTGCACATCCATTGGATTCTAGGTGTAATTTTGAGTTCTTGAGTCCCTTTTATCATCTCATAGGGTTTGGGACCACTTTTATTTTAATTTGAGTATCCAAAAAATGAAAAAATGAAAAAAAAAATACCACATAGAGTAATGTTTTGTCCAAATTTATGGCATCCAACACTTGGGGATTTTGAATTAATAGTTTTATTTCCCATATTTAGGATTTAAATATCTATTTTAGACCATGGAATTTATAATATGTATGGTGTTCGGAACTTGGGGATCGTGACTCTATAGTTTTATTTCCCAGAGTTAATATTTTCATATCTATTTTGGTTAAAAAAACCCACAAAAAACAGAAAAAAAAACTAGGTACTCGTCTTATGTTTTAATGTCACTCCCACCTAGCGCTTCCATTTTTTCCCTTGAATAAGAAAATGGGCCTCATGTCTTTTGTGATGCACAACACATCATCATGCTTAAGTGAAATTGGATGAAATGTAATGATGAATTTAAACAAAGGAATGGGATTGGGCTTGGGGTATTCTAGTGAACCTTGCTTGTGTGAAATTATTTTGATAGGTTTTAGGGTTACTTGGCATGATGTCTTTTTGTGAGAAATGTATGGTAAAAATTTTTGAAAAAAGGAATTCAATTTCGTATTTTTGATGAACTTTTTTCTTAAGACTATATAAACTCAAGTTGGGGTGTTATTATCCACTAAAATTGGATAATATTCATTTCTAATATTTTTATATTAAAATTTTTCAAAGTCCATAAACATCCGTTTTAGTGCATTTTATAAATTGAACTTCATTTCACATCATTTGTGCAATTCATGTTTAAAGTGAAAATATGGGATCAATCAATCAACTTCTTATGAAATAAATTATTTTCATTATTTAAACTTTATATTTTTTGATGTGATTTATCACTTTTATTGGACCATTTTTTTATTTTAGTATTGATGGATGAATCCAAATGAAATATGGGTATTTTTGGCAATGAAAACAGAAATTTTTTAACAAAGAAAAATGGGACTTAGGCCCATCAAGCAAAAGAGGGGGACCACAATTCAATCCAAATGAAGATAAAATTTATACCTTATAAATATGAAATTTTGTGGATCATTTAATTAAAATATTTCTAGATCCAACTATGAATTTTTCAAGGATATGTATGGAGCTCAAGTTAGCATTTAAATTATGGACCATATTTGATGGCCCATAAAAACATACCACCAAATTGAGCATAACCTTCAAACGGATAATCCAATTGGCCTTAACTTTTTAAATATTTTAGAGGAAAATTGGAAGAATATATTTTTCTTATACTACTCCTTCATATTTGGCTATCTTCAATTACAAATTCACACGTCAAAAGGAGGCATGAATCTGGATGAATTTTGTGGTCAACTTTGAAAAGTCAAATTTACTTTGATTTCTCACCCACCTATGACTCTCCTAATTTATATGGAAGAAATTTATTGATGGTGTATCAAACATAGGCTCCTAATATGACTATATGTAATCTGGTGGTGAAGGTAATTATCATCCATGTTTTTTTTCTTTCAATTTTAATTTTACGCTTTCATCTTGTAATCGCACTTTCATTTTTCTATGTAAGTTTTTTACATAACATTATTTTATTAATAAATGTTCTCATTTTTCTTATTATTCGTTTAATATTTCCTTTTTCATATCATGTTGATACCATTGAATCATGTTGTGAATTTATTTACACAAAAAAAATTTAAATTCCTCACACAACGGTGGAGTGTCCGTTACTTAAATGTTTTTCTTATTCAATCTCGCTTCTTTAAGTCAACTTCCACATTCCATTAAGAGATTTGAATCAATGGAAGGATAAACTTGTTGTGGTTTTATTATAGGGGGTTTCTTGGGGTTGTATTGGATGTTATTTTATGTTTTTAAATTCTTTAATTCACTCTATGGTTTAATATTTCCATTCTTTGACTTATTTCTTCTTCATCTTCACCGACATTAAGGACTACAAATTTTGAGTTATAGTACAATAAAATTACTTGGAGTGATCGTTTAAATGATCCTATAAGTGAATTGGTGATTTTCATTGTAATTTTTTAAGGTTTAAATTGGATAATGATATTGGGGACTTTTATCATTGATTTGATACATCTTGAACTAGTAAATGGAAAATCCAATGAAAAACAATGTCACGACCCGACCCTACCCGGGCTCGAGCCGTAACTACCCCAATCCCACCTCCATAGGATAGGGGCTGGTGACCAGCGTCAAAGGCTAAACAAATCGGGGAGGCCTTTGCCTAAGTACCTGTACACACACACACAGAACACTCAATGCAAAAGTGCAGAAAAAAAGGAAAAGTGAAGTACCAACTACTATAAATAAATCACAAGAGTGCATTGGAATCTAAACAGTACAAAGAAAGTGCTAAAGGTTAACTAAAAAAAGAAAAGGGGAAAACACGCGCCCAACCAGAAAAGGTGCCACAACCTGGCAATAGGTAAACAAAAGAAAAACATCTAAAGGGTCCCACACCTGAACCCGACTACGACCACCGTACGTGGTCCAAGATCCAGAACTCCTAAGATCTACTGAAGTCACGACCAACCTATTCGTCGTCTGCAAGGGCACACCAAGTGAAGGAAAATCCCAAGCAAGGGTGAGTATAAAAATACTCAGTAGGATACCCCGAAGACTCAAGGGAGAAACAAAGGAGGTACTGAAGAGGTGAGCAGTAGATCGAACAGGGAAAAGTAAAGGAGAACAATCGAGAGTGCAGTAAAGAGTACAGCTCAACCCAACAAGAGGAAGGAAATGGACTCATCCAGACACAAGGAGCTAGAAATGATGAGAAGATGAACTTCTCGTCGAGTCTTCTCTGCATATAGCAGGAGAGTAGACTCATCCAACCACGAGAAGCTAGACACGGAAAGCACGTGGCATACCCGCGTGTCTTCACCTATCCTAGAAGGAGAGTAACCAAAACCCAAGAAGTGGGTATTGGAACAAGGTATACACATATCCATATGCTCAATAAAGAAACCCAAACAAGATCGTAAGGGGATCTTTGTCTCGTAGCTCAGCCCAGGAAAGTGAGTATCTAACAGTCCAAGAAGTAAACACCATCGATGCCCAGCATCCCACATGTCTGCCCCAAACTGCGAGTCAAGGGGCTCAAATCACTGCACCTTGACACTATCCGCTTGGGACAGCACTGACTCACCCGCACGGTTTTAGGTTGCGTCATAAGGACACATCTCGGTGGGAAAAGCGCCCCTCATACTTGAGAGTTCTGGGGGAACGTCAAACCACACCTCGTCACTTCCCCGTAGTCGAGAGGTCTCCTCAAAGTTGACAGGCGACCCCCTGCCCAGCCCCACTGGAGGGTAATCACTGGAAGTCAACGGGTTCCCACTAGAGGGAGACCCAGCAAAATTCGATGGGTGCCACACTTCCCAGTCCCATAAAAGGGTAATCCACTGGAGGGAGACCCGGCTAAAGTCGTCGATGAGTCACAATGCCCAGTCCCGTAAAAGGGTACTCCACTGGAGGGAGACTCGGAACCGTCATCAGGGACCACTTCCTAGCCCAGCTAGAGGTAAACCCGGCATCAAGGACCATTTCCCATCCCTGCTAGAGGTAAACCCAGAACCGCTCTAGCAATCCATGTTGGATGGTACTACTCGGTGAACACCGTTGTACTGGCCATCCCTGCTGGATGGTAACTCACTGGCCATCCCTACTGGATGGTACCACTCTGGCCAGCCCTGCTGGAAATAACCTTCTGGCCAGCCCTACTGGAAACAACCTCCTGGGTAGAGGATCGGTGCCCACGTAATGTGTTGGTCACACCGAATCCACAAGAACTCTAACTGGGAACACGAAGCAACTCTGCTGGACAAACCATCGAGAACAGAACCAGGCGAAAACTCAACCCTGTAGGTCAAAAAACAAGAACATAGGGGCCCTCTACATCATGAGAGGTCAAGGGTGAGTAAAGAAGAACATGGTACGCACATGGGGCCCACACGACGTGTGTCCCCAAATCAACCCCAACCAAGCGTACAAATGTTCTCAGGTACAAACAACCACATGTACCTCCCAGCATTTCCGTATACTCCTAGAGTATATCATGTGTCCAGCTCAATGGCTATCATGCACACGGCACCTAATGTCAACACGAAGGGTGTAACGTAACAACTCCAACTTTCCACCTCATCGGCCCAGGCACGACCAACTACATCTCTTCAAGCATTACTTCACTCACACGGGAGTGCATGCGATCACACACCAAGGGTCCGCTACAAACATAGCAGGACGAACCACCACCGGAGCACCTTACTTGCTTCAGCGTTTAAATGAGGTCTCGAATGAAGCTCCTCACATCAAAACGGTTCATACCATTGTAATACTCGTGGAAAAACATGTGAGATAATCTATTTACTCGCCTCAAATGGATATCCAATGGAAAAGTCGTCTGAAACCTCTTTACACCCGAACGGCGTCCCGTGGTCCCGAGCCTCGGCCCTGAAAACAGTTGGGTACATCGCACCATTGCGATCTCCTTGGGAAAACACGTCAAAAGGACTACTCACTTGAGTGGAACGGATATCCGTAGAAAAAACATAAATTTCGTCAAACCGCGCACGAGCGGTTCAATGTGGGACCCGCACCTCGGTCCCAAAGCACAATGAACAGATTACATCGTTGTGATCCTTTCGAAAAAGTACACAATATAGACTATTCACTCGTCCAAAACGAACACCCGGTGATAAAGCTGGAAATCACCGCCAACTCCCAAAATGGCCCTCATGGGGCCCACACCATCATGCAGAATTAAAGCGAGCAGATTGCGCCAATGCAATTCCCTCATAAAAACACCCAAAATCGACTGCTCTCACGCCCCGAACGGACATCCGATGAAAAAGTTGCTAAACACTACTCGCAGCTTAAAAGACGGCCCGTGGGGCCCATGTATCAACTCTGGATTCAACGCCCGAAAACCCCTTGGCAATATTTTTCTTGACTTCAGGGTCACAATGCCACTGACGGCGCACAAAACGAACAACAGATGTGTCCGCGCCACCCAAAACAAAAACCCCCAGAAAAACGCCAATTCACTTAAAGGCGTGTCGCACCTCTGAGGCCCCTCATTTAGGGAATTAAAAACCCCCAAAACCATCTCAAAAAAAGTTATTATTGATGTTAGGAAGTCAATTCCACAGACGGCACACAAAACTTACACCCGTAATGAAAATTACGGGCATCCGAAGAGGGGACGAATCCCCTTGGGCTGGACCGGCCTGGGCTGGCCGGTCCGCCCGGCTCGCAGCGCCGGGCCGCAACTCAGCCGCGCGGCCCGGCCGTGGACCCCGGGTCCACTCAGCACTGACCTTCCACGCGGTCGGTTGCTTTCTTCCATGAAGACCCGCTGAGTGCGGGTCTCTGTCCCCGCGCGGGGGTCGCGCGCCGCGACCTCGCGGTCGTCGCGCCCCGGAGGCTCGGCCTCGCCGCCTGGAGCCGCCGCCTCGCCCGGCCAGCACCCGCCTCGCGCCGGTGCCCTCGACCCCGCCTGAAGCCTCTGCAGGAGCCCGCTCGCCGCCCGCACCTCTGCCTGGACCACAGCCGCGCCGCCACGCCCGCTCGCCGGACCGCCGCGCTGGAGCCGCTGGACCGACTAGAATCGCCGGAAAACACCCTTAAACTCATTGATCTTCGGCGGACGTTTGTGAGCTCATCGGAACTCAGATTTACAAACTGAAACAAGCGATGTAAAGATCGTAAGAATTACTACACATACATGGGATTTTTTCAAAGATAAAAAACATTTTGATTCTATAATTAAACTTGAAAGAAGGGTTCAGAAGTTAAAACGCAATAACAAAACTCTCCTACCTGTAGGGGCGTAGCCTGACGCTTTGTCGTCTATCCGCCTTCGCCATAGTCGAGGTCTCTTTGATTGGAGAGGGAGGAGTAGGGAGTGAGGAGGATCTCTATTTGATTTAGCTTCTTCCTCCAGGAGGTTCCAAAGGGAGGGGAGGAGGAGAAGGGGGGAGAGAAGGGTTATAAAGAAAATTAATTAAAACGTTTAATTAATTTAAACCCCCAAAATGTCCAGCATCTGAAACCTCCGGTGAGGTCAAGATCAAGCCTCCCCTAGGGTAAAAACCTCCTTACGAGCACAACGGTGGTCTCAGAATTTTAATCCGAGCCTCCGTTCAAAATTTATAAAACATAACGCCCGAGGACGCCAAATTATGAAAACGCCCCTGGGGCCATTTTTCTCAGACGGCTCATGCCCACAAAAATTACACCCCTCCTAGGGTAAACAGCACGTTCCGGACTCAACAGTATCCTCAGTTTTACCATCCGAGCAATATTTTAATATATAATTGAGTTTAACCATTAAACAAAATAAATTAATTATTTTATTTATCCGTTTAACATTCCGGTAACGGGCGAGGGGTCCCAACGTCTCGCGCCGACATGTTTTATGTCGTTACTATGGTAAAAACCCCATTTCAGACCCATATGTACACTCATATTTCTGATCTGGATCACCGATTAGGAGATATCTTATTTATTTGGCATGCCCAGTGTGAACGCACTGAAAATTTAATTTCGGTCACACCGGGGCTTGGAATCGCACACCGTCTGAAGGCGCTGCTCCAGAATAACATCAAGAATATTCCAAAGTCTTTTATAGAAAAAACAGGGTTATTAAATCATTCCATCCTTCAATATTTTCATCCCTAAAAAGGAAAACCAGGGAACAACTCAGTATACTAAGCCCACACCTGGCTCTTCCGTACCCAGAAGAACTCTTGTACAGTCTCACGTCACCACACACAGACCAAAGGAATTGATCTGTTCACGTGAGGTTTCCCTTGCCGATGACGTACATAGGATCATGCACACTTCTTCTTAGTTGAGTCACGTGGGAGACGATATGCACCCAAACCAGCCTTTGGGGTTAGGGAAAGGCGGTAGGGAACCTCGCTATCCCTTCGCACGGTCTCAAACGGCCCAAAGGCCCTCAGGGGTAGCCCACCTCCCCGATCGAACCTTCACATCGCACGCTATGACGGGAATCACCGTTTGGACCTATGACAAATCTCGGTGATTCCCTCCTTCAGAATATCCATATGGTGAAACACCTAGGGATATCTGGTCGCGCAAGGTTTCATAGTCGATGTCCCACGACTAAGACTCTCTTACACGCTCGAAAGGCGAAGGAGTCACGAGCATCGACTAAGGAGAAAGGTTCCATGCCTTCTACCTTTCCGACACAGGGTTACACCGATGCCCCGAGTCACCCTGTTAACACCTCAAACAAGGAGCATGGAGAAAAGAATTTCACACACAGAGTCTAAAAATTCTACTACAAAAAGTAGAAGAGTCGTAAAGCATACCTCTTTCCACCTCATGCTCTACAGGATCGTAGGAATCCAAAGATCGTGGCTATCCGCGGTCCCAACCGTCAGCTCCCGGAGCCTGACGTGGATCTCCTAGTGGTGATGGGAAGACCTCATGATATCATCCCCCACTACCAGCTCCTCTCGCTCCTCTGCTAGCACCACCTCTTTAGGTACTACTCTGATCACGGCGCTGCCTCCATCGTGGTGGTGCACCTACTTCCTGCCCAATGTTCTCTGTATTCCTGGTCGAGAAGTCTCATGCCAAGTGACCTCTCCCGTCGCAAGCATAGCACCGACGCTCTCTGGGCTGCACTGGTGCCCTCCGATGCCACTATGGTGTACGACCACGCCCCTGAGTCTGGTTATCGGAAAGCCACCTGTGTCGAGGTTCTGTCAGCCGACGCCCACTAGCTGCGGCAGACGTCTCGGCTCTGTCGAGCCTGCTGCCACCACCAACTGTAGAATGAGACAGGAAGATCTATGTCACCAGTGCCTACTCTAGCACCCCGGCATAAGTGGGAATGCCCAGGGGTACTATGACCGCACGAATCTCTATACAGAGACCCAGCTCAAACTTCCGTGCTCAGAAGTTTCTATCATGGACCAAGTCAGGGTAAAAGCATGCACGGTCTGCAAAACTAGCTACGTACTCGGCCACCATCATCCCTCCCTCGTGAAACTGCAGGAGCTCCTGAATCCGAACAGAGCGTAAGTAGAAGGAGAAAAATCCTCACGAAACAACAATTGAAAGTCATCCCAAAAAAGAGATGACTCATCAAGAAAATGAGTCACCAGACTCCACCAATGCCCACCTGCTCTATGGAAAAGGCTGGCGGCCAAATCCACCATAAGATCTGCCAGCATCTGCACAAGCCTGAAAAGGCAAACCACCATCCCAAGCCAAACCTCTGCTTCTTGAGGGTCTGGCTCACCACTGAACCTCAGGGGTCTCTATCGCTGGAACTCATGGAGCACGCTCAACCAGCGCTCAAGCTCAGTCTACTCTGCTGAAGCTGTCTGCTGCTCAACAGTTGGGGGTGCTGCTACTGGCCCACCCGAAAAAAGGGACTCGCATGATGGGTCCTAGAATGAGGCCTCGTAGCTCACAGGGTCGTCGTCACGAACCAAAGCTGGTATCTTGGCTGGCTGTCTTCATGGAGACATCTTAAATGTTATCAAGGAGGGTCACGGTCAGATGAGCATAGATGTATATCACAACGACAACAACGATGGGGAGCTGACTCAAGAAGGAAAATCAAGACTCAATTCTATGTGATGCACAAACTAATTTTCCCTGCAACAAGTGTCTCAGCATTCCGAGTCGACAATCGGGTTATCAGGGTCCTAGTGAATGGATACGTCGGCCGCCGAACCATAACTGGGCTCCCTGGCATGAGAGCCGCTCTTGATAAACATTGACATTGTTGCCCTAAATCCCAACCAATTCCTTTTTAGGGACGTCCAAACAACGTCCCAAGGAATGAACAACCTTTGATACCACTTTGTCACGACCCGACCCTACCTGGGCTCGATCCGCAACTACCCCAAGCCCGCCTCCATAGGCCAGGGGATGGTGACTAGCGCTGAAGGCTAAACAACTCAGGGAGGCCTTTGCCTAAGTACCTGTACACACACACGCAGCACACTCAATGTAAAAGTGCAGAGAAAAGGGAAAAGTAAAGTACCAACTACTATAAATAAACCACAAGAGTGCATCAACCTTTAAATAGTACACACAAGTGCTGAAGGTAAACTGAAAAAAAGAAAAGGGGCAAACACTCACCCAACCAGAAAATGTGCCACAACCCAGCAACAGGTAAACAAAAGAAAAATAGTTGAAGGTTCCCACACCTGGAACCTGACTACGACCACCATACACAGTCCAAGCTCCTGAACTCCTAAGCTCCGCTGAAGTCACGACCAACCTGTCTGTCGTCTACAAGGTCACACCAAGTGCAGGCAAATCCCAAGCAGGGGTGAGTATAAAAATACTCAGTAGGATGCCCCGAAGGCTCGAGGGAGCAACAAAGGAGGTACTGAAGATGTGAGCAGTAGATCGAATAGAGAAAAGTAAAGGAGAACAACCAATAGTGCAGTAAAGAGTACAGCTCAACCCAACAAGAGGAAGGAAGTGGACTAGTCCAGACACAAGGAGCTAGAAACGGTGAGAAGATGAACTTCTCATCGAGTCTTTGCTACCTATAGCAAGAGAGTAGACTCGTCTAACCACGAGAAGCTAGACATGGAAATCACATGGAATACCTCGCGTGTCTTCGCCTCTCCTGGAAGGAGAGTAACTAAAACCTAAGAAGTGGGTACTGGAACAAGGTATACACATATCCATATGCTAAATCAAGAAACTCAAACAAGATCGTAAGGGGATCTCCATCCCATAGCTTAGCCTAGGAAAGGGAGTAGTCAATAGTCCCAGAAGTAAACACCATCGATGCCCAGCATCTCACACATCTTCCCTAAACTACCAGTCAAGGGGCTCAAATCACCGTACCATGACACTATCCGCTTTGGGCAGCACTGACTCACCCGCACAGTTTTAGGTCGCATCACAAGGACGCGTCTCGGTGGGGAAAGTGCCCCTCGTACTTGATAGTTCTGGGGGAACGTCAAACCACACCTCGTCACTGCCCTGCAGTAGAGAGGTCTCCTCAAAGTCGACAGGCGACCCCCTGCCCAGCCCCGTTGGAGGGTAATCCCTGGAAGTCGACAGGTTCCCACTGGAGGGAGACCCGGCAAAAGTCGACGGGTGTCACACTGCCCAGTCCCGTAAAAGGGTAATCCACAGGAGGGAGACCCGGCTAAATTCATTGATGAGTCCCAATTCCCAGTCCCGTAAAAGGGTACTCCACTGGAGGGGGTCTCGGAACTGTCATAAGGGACCACTTCCCAGCCCAGCTAGAGGTAAACCTGGCATCGGGGACCACTTCCCAGCCCTGCTGGAGGTAAACCCAGAACCGCTCTAGCTATCCCTACTGGATGGTACTGCTCAGTGAACACTGTTGTACTATTCATCCCTACTGGATGGTAACTCACTGGTCATCCCTACTGGATGGTACCACTCTGGCCAGCCCTGCTGGAAACAAACTCCTGGCCAGCCCTACTGGAAACAACCTCTTGGGTAGAGGATTGGTGCCCGCGTAATGTGTTGGTCACACCGAATCCACAAGAACTCTACCAGGGAACATGAAGCAACTCTGTCGGCCAAACCATCGAAAATAGAACTAGGGGAAAACTCAACCCTGCTGGTCAACAAACAAGAACAGAGGGACCCTCTACATCACAAGAGGTCAAGGGTATGTAAAGCAGAACACAGAACACACATGGGGCCCACACGACGTGTGGCCCCAACTCAACCCCAACCAAGCGCACAAACATTCTCAGGTACAAACAACCACATGTACCTCCAAGCGTTCCCGTATACTCCCAGATTATACCACTTTTTCAGCCCAAATCCTATCATGCACACATCACCCAACATCAACATGAAGGGCATAACGTAACAACTCCAACTTGCCACCTCATCGGACCAGGCATGACCAACTACATCTCTTAAAGCATTACTTCACTCACACGGGAGTGCATTCAATCACACGCCAAGGGTCTGCTACAAACACAGTAGGACGAACCACCACCATAACACCTTACTTGCTTCTACGTTTAAATGAGGTCTCGAATGAAGCTCCTCACATCCAAATGGTTCGTACCATTGTAATCCTCGCGAAAAAATATGTGAGATAGGCTATTTACTCGCCTCAAATGGATATCTGATGCAAAAGTCGTTTGACACCTCTTTACACCCGAACAACGTCCCGTGGTCCCAAGCCTTAGCCCCGAAAACAGTCGGGCGCATCGCTCTATTGCGATCCCCTTGTGAAAACACATCAAAAGGACTGCTTACTTGAGTGGAATGGATATCCGAAGAAAAAGATGCATTTCGTCAAACCGTGCACGAGCGATTCTACGTGGGACCCATACCCCAGTCCTGAATCACAACGAACGGATCACACCGTTGCGATCCTCTCGAAAAATTACACAAGATGGACTATTCACTCGTTCAAAACGGACACCCGGTGATAAAGCTGGAAATCACCACCAACTCCCAAAACGGCCCTCATGGGGCCCGCACCATCGTGCAGAATTAAAGCAAGAAGATTGCGCCAATGCAATGCCCTCGGAAAAACACCCAAAATCGACTACTTGCACGCCCCCGAACGGACGTCCGATGAAAAAGTTTCTAAACGCTACTTGCAGCTTAAAAGACTGCCCGTGGGGCCCACGTCTCGACTATGGATTCAACGCCCGAAAACCCCTTGGCAATCTTTGTCTTGACTCCAGGGTCACAACGCCACTGACGGCGCACAAAATGGACATCGAATGTGTCTGCGGCGCCCAAAACAAAACCCCCCGGAAAAACGCCAATTCACTTAAAGCTGTGTCGCGCCTCCGAGGCCCCTCATTTCGGGAATTAAAAACCCCTGAAACCATCTCAAAATGTTTTCCCTGATGCCAGGAAGTCACTGCCGTAGACGGAACATAAAATGGACACCCGTAATGAAAATTACGGGTGTCCAAAGAGGGGATGAATCCCCTTGGGCTGGACCGGCTTGGGCCGGCCCGGCTCACAGCGTCAGGTCGTGGCTCAGCCGCGCGGCCCAGCCGTGGACCTCGGGTCCACTCAGAACCAACCAACCAGGCGGCCGGTCATAATCTTCCGTGGATACCCGCTGAGTTCAGGTCTCTGTCCCCGTGCGGGGGTCGCGTGCCGCGACCCCGTGGTCGTCGCGCCCCGGCGGCTCGGCCTCGCCGCCTGGAGCCGCCGCCTCGCCCGGCCAGCACCCGCCTCACGCCGGTGCCCTCGACCCCTCCTGAATCCGCTCCTATAGCCCGCTCACCACTTGCGCCTCCGCCTGGACCACAGTCGTGCCGCCGTGCCCGCTCGTCGGACCGTCGCGCTGGAGCCGCTGGACCAGCCAGAACCGCGGGAAAACACCCTTAAACTTGTTGATCTTCGGCGGATGTTTCTAAGCTCCTCAGAACTCGGATTTACAAACCAAAATAGGTTATGGAAAGATCAGAAAAGTAATAAGCATAAATGGGCTTTGTTTGAAGATCAAACAACATTTTGATGCTATAATTCAACTTGAAAGAAGGGTTCATAAGTTAAAACACAATAACGAAATTCTCCTACCTGCAGGGGCGTAGCCCGACGCTTTGTCGTCGATCCGCCTTCACCATAGACGAGGTCTCCTTGATTGGAAAGGGAGGAGGAGGGCATGAGGAGGATCTCTCCTTGATTTATCTTCTTCCTCCAGGAGGTGCCAAAGGGAGGGAAGGAGGAGAAGGGGGGGAGATGGGTTATAAAGAAAATTAATTAAAACGTTTAATTAATTTAAACCTTCAAAATGACCTGCATCTGAAACCTCCGACGTGGTCAAGATCAAGCCTCCCTGGGGTAAAAACCACCTCCTGAGCACAACAGTAGTCTCAGAATTTTAATCCAAGCCTCTGTTCGAAAGTTATTAAACTTAACGCCCGAGGCCGCCAAATTACGAAAATGCCCCTGGGGCCATTTTTCTCAGACGGCCCACGCCTGTGAAAATTACACCCCTCCTAGGGTAAACGAAACGTTCCGGACTCAACGGTGTCCTCATTTTTTCCATCCGAGCAACCGTTTAAGAGATAATTTAGTTTAACCATTAAAAAAAATAAATTAATTATTTTATTTATCCGTTTAACGTTCCGGTAACGGGCGAGGGGTCCCAATGTCCCGCACCGACATGTTTTATGTCGTTCCTAGGGTAAAAACCCCATTTCATACCCATCTGTACACTCATATTTTTGATCAGGATCACAGTTTAGGAGATATCTCATTTATTTGGCATGCCCGGTGTGAACGCACTGAAAATTTAATTCCGGCCACACCGGGGCTCGGAATCGTACGCCGTCTGAAGGCGTTGATCCTGAATAACATCAAGAATATTCCAAAGTCTTTTATATCAAAAACCAGGTTCTTACAAACAATTATATTCATTTTATCCCTAAAAAACCTAACATCAAGACATCTACATTAATTGTATCAATTCAAATATTCAGGTGTTTCATTCATATATTCAATCCTTTCACATAGGTCTTTTAGTATTATTTAATCCCAATTACAATCAACCTCATAGTTGGATACTTCATTTCCAAATCCTTCCATCAAATCTGAGTGTCTCAATTTCACTTCTTTGGTCCATGTGGATTCTATCCCTACCTATACTATAACAATCGCATATACTTGTAGGGTAAATTTGGGTGCAACCAAGGTCCCATCAAATATATAAAATCTAAAAAAATAAATTAAAAAGGTTTATGGTGTAGATGAGGGATCCATAGGTTCTTTTCCTTTAGCCTTGGATTTCTATTACTCTTTATCTGAGGTGTTGACCTCACCTATTTTGATAATCTCAATTATGTTTTAATATACCTTGATAATCCCAAATAATGTTTATCCTTATATTAATTATTCTTTCAATCTATAGTATCATATTATTAAGTTGATAAAATATCAAAATGATCATCAGAATTTTATAAATCAATGTTTATCTGTGTTTATACTTGTTTGGAAATGTTACTGACTCAATCTGGATATGATTTGAATAGAATAGATAAGTATTAAGTGTTGAGTCCCTGATACAGACCTACCAATAGAGTAAGTCCACCGATATGAATAAGTCCACTGGTATACACAAGATACCGATAAAAACAGACAGAAAGACAACTACCGATATGAATTCCACCAATACAAATTCAAATTACACAGATACAAACATATACTGATACAAAGGTCACCAATATACACAACTACCGATAAGGCTAAGTACCCTGGTACAGAAGTATACCGATATGGATAAGGTCACCGGTATACAGACAATTACCGTTACACCTAAGATATCGATATAATAAGTCTACCGGTATGCACAAGTCGACTGATACAGAATAACCGCTACTATTATGAAGCCCACTATTATAATCTCACCGGTATGGGTCACTGATACATACATTCACCAATACAGAAAGATCACTGATATGAATAATAGCCACTGATAAAAAGAGTTGGTGATACATAGAGCTACTGTTATAAAGAGTAACAGCTACTGATATGAGAAGCTACTGATTCCTGCAATCTACCATTATAAAGGATAACATCTACCGATACAGAGGAGCTACCGATACAAGCTCACTGATACTAAGAGCTACCGATGGAAATCAGTCACAGTTTCTCTAAACTCTATTTCTATTTTTTTTATTTATCAACGGTCATATTTGATGTTTTTAAGGCACCTTATATTAATTAATGATAGTGGTTGGCATTTCAGGAACCGTACCTCGTACTTGTAAAAAGGTAATCATTCTTATTTCCAGAGCTAAAGCTATATAAGGGAACCTCGAACTACTAAATATAGCTAGTGGTAATTGGTCAGTCTTTCCATTCACATATGAGACAATCTTCTAGAGATACTCAAGGACTTTCATGCATAGAAGAAGAAGGAAGAACACATACTGAATCTGTATAACCAGATCACTCAAATTGTAAAGAGCTTCAACGAGTTCACCTGCACTCAACCTGATCAAGATGATCAACTTGGACATGGAATTCAAATATAAAAACGACACTCTGTTTTTCTTGAAAAAAACCAAAGAAGGACTCAAAGCTTCATCTACATCAATCCAAGGAGTCCAGATCTTCACTCAAAACACATAGAGCATTCTAAACTCATCTCTATTTGTTTATCTCTATTGTGTTTGATTTATTTACATTTTGAGCAGTGTGTCTGCTCTGTATTTTTAGGCACACACTGTCTCCTATACTGAACTGGAAGATTTATAAATCCTCACTCAATCTTTCCCATACTCTCTTATATCCCACTATGGATAGTGGTAGAGGTCAAGTGTGACCTGGATAGCCTGTGTGCTATTTGTTTTCCCACGTAGAACTGTGGTAGAGGTCTTAATACCTGGACAGTCTTTGTACTATTGTTTACCCCGATCTAGGGTGTGTATAAAATTTTATATAAACTGTTTGAGAGGACTAAGTCTCAACTTGAGACTGAACCTCTTGGTTATATATGTTGTGCATCTTGTTTTTAGTTTAAGTTATTTTCTATTTCGATGCTAATTACTTTGAAATACAAATCTGTTTTAAAGTAACTCTGATAGTTAAACTAGCAAGTGTTTATAACTTTTGTTAGCCAGTAAGTTATTTTCAAAAGTTACTTAATCCTCATATTGAGTTAACTGAGAAATAATCAATCTCTTGAGAAACTAATTGAAAACTTACAATCTTTATAAATTCACTAAAGTTTAATTTTTATTTAATTTGGGGGATTTTAATCATAAAGATTTTAACAGAAATTTTTATTGGAACTCAATTCACCCCCCCCCCCCCTCTTGAGTGTCCACTCCGACCAACATTTGGTATTAGAGGTTTGTTATTTATAAAGGAGTTACAAATACTTTGTTTTTTAACTGTGATTTTAGTTTTATCTTAAAGATCTTAAATTTCTGTTAGTTCTAAATTTTATCTCTTTAAATATATTTTCTAAAATCTAATTATGGATAATAGATTAGAAGGTGCTGCTACCAATAGGCCACCTTTCTTTAATGGTGTTAATTATGCCCAATGAAAACTAAAAATAAAAATTCATTTTGAAAGTATGGGATTTGACATCTGGACTGCTATAGAGACTCAGTATAAGATTCTAGAAACTGAAAGAACTACTTGGGATGAACCTATGAAAACTGATTACAGTAATAATTATAAAGTAATGAATGCCCTATATTATGCTCTAGGAGATGAATAATTTAATCTAATATATGCTTGTAAAACTTCTTATGAAATTTGGGATACTTTGGATATTTCCCATGAGGGAACAAACAATGTTAAGGAAATGAGATTGAATACCTACACTATTAAGTATGATAATTTTAAAATGAAGCCTGATGAACCTATTTCTGACCTGTATCTCAGGTTCAAGGAAATTGTAAATACAATGACCTCACTTGGAAAAGTTGTTCCTGCAAATGGACAAATCATGAGGATACTAAGATGTCTTCCAGAGAGATGGAGAGGCACATCAGTTTCAATAAGAGAATCGTGTGACATAAGTTCAATACATGTTAAGGAGATAATTGGTAAGTTGATGATGTATGAATAAGAGCTAAAGGTAAAAAAATAGGATGATGATGAACCAAAGCGGAAGTCAGTGGCATTTAATTCTATTGCCTCAAAGAGAAAGGACAAGGAGAAAGTTCACATACCTACTGAAATCTCAACAAGTGGAGGTTTAGATTATGATAGTGATGAAGATATGGCTCAAATATCCAGGAGATTCAAGAAATTCTATAGGAAGAAGAAATTTTTCAGAAAACTGAAGTATAAGGGTAAGTATGACTAACGAGGTGATTGAAAGAAATATTGGAAGAAAGCTGATAAGGAAGGTGAGATAGTGTGCTATGAATGCAAAAGGAAAGGACGCATTAAGGTTGACTGTCCAAAATTGAAGTTCAAGAAGAAATATGACTATAAGGACAAAAAATATAATAAAGCTATGAAGGCAACATGAAGTGCTTCAGAGGACAACACAAGCGAATCTGAGGTTTCTGATTCTGAAAAAAAATCATGCCAACATGTGTTTCATGAATAATACATCAAAGGTACCTATTTCCCCTAGGCTGAATGATTATTATTCTTGAGATGATTCTGATTCTGAAAACATGACTAGTGAAGAATTATTTGAATATTGTAATATGTTAGAAGATACTTGCAATGAGCTGAAGGATAAGTACAAATCATTAAATAAATAGTATTCTTTTTCAAGTACTGTTAAATATTATCTTAGTATAGAAAAGGAAAAGAATGATCAACTGTCAAAGGAGAACACTCAACTTAAATTTTCCAATGAGAAACTTAAAATAGATCTAGAGAAGTTCACAAATGGAAAGAACACTCTTAACAAATTCTAGGCAAACAAGTAGCACCAAAATATATTACTAGTTTAGGATATCATCCTGGATAGAGACAGATTACAAAGAATAGATTTATTCCTAAATTTGGACAGTATGCTTCTAGTTCTAGTTTTGGAAACTCTTATGTCTCAACCAGAAAATCACATAGTTATAGATCAAAAAAAGTTTATCTTTAAAAATATTTTGAATCTATTTATTATATGAAACTCATTAGATAAATCTGGGTACCAAAATTTTTTCTTGCCAACCTGTCTGGACCCAAGAAAATCTGGGTACCAAAATCATTTTTTGTTTAAACCTGTTCTGTAGGAAACCTGCTTAAAGAGTTCCCATATGAAAACATGGTACTTGGACAGTGGATGTTCAAGGCATATGACTGGTGATTTTTCATGCTTCAAGAGCCTAATCAAGTTTGATGGAGGGAATGTCACCTTTGGTGATAATTCAAAAGGAAAAATCATCGGCTTAGGCCAGATTGGTAACACTGATTAAATTTTAATTTCTAAAGTATTATTTGTTGATGGATTAAAATACAATCTATTAAACATTTCTCAGTTGTGTGATGATGGTTTCAATGTTAAATTTGAAAATTATGCTTGTAATGTTTTTAACTCTAAAAATTCTTTAGTATTTACTGCCTTGAGAAATGAAAATGTATATGCTATAGATTTATATTCTTTATCCAAACAAAATGTTACTTGTTTAAATGATTTTCATAAAGAGTCTTGGCTTTGGCACAAAATATTAGGACACTAAAATGTTCATTCACTTAATAAATTGACTAAGAAAATTTTAGTTAGAGACCTACCTCAACTAAAATTCCCATCAGACAAAGTTTGTACTCCATGTCAAAAGGGAAAGCAACATAATGTTTCATTCAAATTAAAGAAAGAAGTTTCAACTTCTCAACCTCTCGAGTTGGTTCACATGGACTTGTTTGGACCTTCAAGAGTTTCTAGTTTAAATGGGAAGCACTATGTTTATGTTCTAGTAGATGACTTTTCTAGATATACTTGGGTATACTTTTTAGATCACAAAAGTGAAGCTTGATCTTACTTTATTAAGTACTCCAAGTCTGTAGAGAACCTTATTGGACTTAAGATTAAGACCTTGAGAAGTGATCATGGCCGTGAGTTTAAAAATCATGAGTTTGAATCTTACTGCTCACACAATGGCTATAGTCACAACTTTTCTGCCCCTAGGACACCTCAACAAAATGGTGTAGTAGAAATAAGGAATAGAAACCTTCAATAAATTGCATGAACTATGCTTAATGAGTGTGACCTACCTATTTACTTCTGGGTAGAAGATGTAAATACAGCTTGTTATATTATAAATAGAGTCTTGATTAGACCTATTCTTAAAAATACCCCTTATGAACTATGGAATAATAGGAAACATAAAGTGAGTTACTTCAGATTTTTTGGTTGAAAAATCTTTATTCTCAATAATAAGAATAATATTGATAAATTTGCTTCTAAAAGTGATGAGGGAATCTTTCTAGGTTACTATATAACCAGTAAGTCTTATACAGTATTCAATAAAAGAACCAAATGTGTGGAAGAATCAATACATATCAAATTTGATGAAACTGATCCCCAAGAACATAAGTATTCTCTTGAAAATCTTGAAGAAGATCTATCTATTCTGGACCTTAATGATAAAAATAGTGAACCTACTATAAATCCAAGCAATTCTAGAAATATTACAGAATCTGTTTCTGGTGAACCCAAACCTAGAGAAGAACCTGAAATTTCTAGTCCTACCTTTACCAGATCAACTAGGATTCTAAACAACCATACTTTAGATGTTGTTGTAGGTAATCTTTATAGAGGGACACAGACTAGAGATTCTCTAATAAATCAGGTTGAACATCAAGCCTTTATTTCATAGCTAGAACCTAAAAATATCAATGATGCAATCAATGATGAATTTTGGGTAATGACTATACAAGAAGAACTAAATCAATTTGAAAGAAACAAATTCTAGGAATTAGTTGACAGAATTAAGGACACTTTGACCATAGGCACTAAATGGGTTTTTAGAAACAAAGTTGATGAATCAGGAAATATCATTAGAAACAAAGAAAGGCTAGTTGCACAAGGGTATAGTCAAGAGGAAGGAATAGACTATGAGAAAACCTTTGCACGTATTGCTAGATTAGAAGCTATTAGGATTATACTTGCCTATGCTGCTCATCTAAATTTAAAGTTATATCAAATGGATGTTAAAAGTGATTTTCTAAATGGTTTTATAATTGAAGATTTTTTTTGTTGAACAACCACCTGGATTTACTAATCCTCATTTTCAAAATCGAGTTTTTAAGCTTTCTAAAGATTTATATGGTTTAAAACAGGCTCCACGAGCTTGGTATGATAGACTTAGTATTTTTCTTATTTCAAAAGGTATTCCTAAAGGAATTGATGATCCAACTCTCTTTATTAAAAGAATTTACAAAGATGTTTTGATAGTGCAAATATATGTTGATGATATTATTTTTGGATCTTCTAAAAATTCTATGTGTATTGATTTTTCAAAGAGTATGCAAAATGAATTTGAAATGAGTTTAATGGGAGAAATTAAATATTTTCTAGGATTTCAAGTTTTTCAAAATAAAAATGGTATTATCTTAAATCAAAGTAAATATACAAAGGATCTTTTAAAACTTTTTGGTTCTGATAGTATTAAAGAAAGTGATACACCTATGAGTACTATTTGTAAGTTGGATACTGATGAAACTAGAAAACCAGTGGATCAAACCAACTACAGAGGTATGATTGGGAGTCTGCTCTACCTTACTGCTAGTTGACCAGATATTATGTTTAGTGTATGTATGTGTGAAAGATTTCAAGCTAATCCAAAAGAGTCACACTTTCTTGCTGTTAAAATAATTTTCAAATATCTTAAACATACTGGTAACTTAGTATTATTTTATCCAAAAGTAAAATCATTCGATTTAATAAGTTATTCAGATGCTGACTTTTCTGGTTGCAAGTTAGATAGAAAAATCACTTATGGAACATGTCATATTCTAGGTAAGTCTTTAGTATCTTGGTGTAGTAAAAACCAGAACTATGTTGCATTGTCTACTGCTGAAGCAGAATATATTGTTGTTGGTGGTTGTTGTGCACAAATTATGTTGATGAAACATAATTTACTAGACTATGGATATCAATTTATACATGTATCTATAAACTGTGATAACACTAGTGTGATCAACATCTCTAAGAATCCCGTGTCTCACTCTAGGACTAAACACATTGATGTAAGGCACCACTTTTTGAGATATCATTACCAAAAAGATGATATTACTCTTGAATTTATAGGTACTGAACATCAATTGGATGACATATTCACCAAAACTTTAAGTTTGGATAGGTTAAGTTACATTAGACATGAGTTAGGAATGATAGACTGTATAGAGATGAAACCTCACCGTTAGCCAAACCTCACCATTAGCCAAACCTCACCATTAGCCAAACCTCACCGTTATCCAATCCTCACCGTTATCCAAACCTCACTGTTATCCAAACCTCACCGTTATCCAAACCTCACCATTAGCCAAACCTCGCCATTATCCAAACCTCACCGTTGTCCAAACGTCACCGTTATCCAAACCTCACTGTTAGCCAAACCTCACCGTTAGCCAAACCTCACCATTAGCCAAACCTCACTGTTAGACAAACCTCACAGTTATCCAAAACTCACCATTAGATAAACCTCACCATTAGCCAAACATCACCGTTATACCTCACTGGTAGGAATTCTCACTAGTATATCTTACCGTTAGTTTGCACTGTTTTTAAACTTCAAATTTTTAGCCGTCGAAATCTGTATCATTTATATTATACTTATTGTGCTTTATTTATTTATTTATTGATTCCTAAATGATAAAACATAAGTCTTGACCTCTTTCAATCCACCTCAAACCCTTTACCTTCAAGCCTTTCCTTCAAAACCTTCGAACCCTAAGCCTCACGATCCGCAGAATGGAAAGAGTGAAGAGACCATCAGTCAGCGAAAAGGATGATGATCTGAATGCCAAGAGACTCAAAGGAGAGTCTAGTAGTGGCAGTGAAGTGAAGAAACCTATAAATCCGCATCTCATTTAAAGGTAAATAGTAGTTGAGAAAGAGCTTTGCGCGGAATGGTTGATGATCAGTAAGTCTTTAGTTCTAGAAGTGCTGGAAGACTAGAAATGGGTAGAGTGATTCTCGAATAACAATGGTCCTTATTATCTGAAGCTGGTAAAAGAATTCTATGAGTTTATTCATTTTGAGAAATCAAAAGTTGAGAACAGAATGGTATCAGTAGTGAATGGCAGGACAATATCCTTTTCTTCTATTGAGTGGCCTGAGTGCCTGAGAGTTCCACATGAAGGATAGTTTGGTTATTTCTCAAAATCAGTACCTCCTACTAGTAACATCTTTGAATATGAAGCTGCTTTGGAAGAATTAATAGGAGATGGCACACCTAGAAAAGTAGTTTCTGCAAAAATGGATGGAGAGAACCTGTTACTTTTCAAGTTCATCCAACATGTGCTAAGTCCAAGAAGAGGGGACTTTGCAAATTTAAAATACCAAGATATTTATTTGTTTCATTTGCTGAGACATGGTGTCAAGGTAAATCTGTGTAGACTGTTAATGATTCAAATTGAAGATATGACCAGGCCAAAATCAAAAACTAATGTTTTATTCTTTTCCAAGTTAATTTCGGTTATGATTAAAGTGAAGGGAGTAGCTGAGTCTCAAGATGAGACAGTAGTGGTAAGGAACAATTTTTTCATCACAATCATAGTTTGTAAATACACGAAGATCAATTGGAATCCTTGGAAAAGAGAATGGGTCAGTGATGAAGAGAAGTTGTGTGATAAGTTTAATCCTATGGATTATCCTTATAGGCCAAAGAATGTGAGGGATCCAGGTCTAGGACCTGATGAAGAGGAACCTCAGTATAGTGATGACACTGATGAGGAGGATACTTCTATAGCTGATGGAAGGGATCCAGACTTGCCTCCAAGTCCTGTTGTTAAAATTGTATCATCTGGAAAGAAAACAGTGTTGGGAGTAAGCAATGAAGAAGCCCCTATTGATGAAGAAGACCAGCCTGCTCCAGAGAACAAGGAAGAATAAGAATCTAAAACTGAAGTATCAGTTTCTGCCTTCTTGAGTCTCATTCCAATGATTGGGCACTCCTCAATGCCTATTGAGGAAATTGATGAAGTATATAGACCCACACCTATTCCTGAGGAGCCTCCTACTGTTGAATTAGAGATGGTTGTAGAGGATTCTTCTGAGGAATACCGAGCTACTGAGGGTGCTATTACTATACAGGAGAATGCATAGATTGAGTGGGAGTATCCTACCATACATGGTACTATCTCAGTTGCTCATGAGATTGAAAATTGGGATGAAGACCCAGGTTCTATAGTGTTTGGGTTGGACTATCCTAATTCAGAAGATGAGAAACCCATCAATAGACCTCCTGTCTCTTATAATCTCCTTTCTGAAACTTTACCTGAGGACATAGTAAGGAAATCTGATTTAAACCAGTTGAAGTATGATCTCCAGGATAGTTTTTTGGAAGAAATGAAAAGAATGGAAACCTCTTTAATATCTTCTATTCAGTCTGTGATGACTGAATCTATATCTGGTGTTTTGGATGGATTCAAGACCTGCCATAATCAAATTTCAATCTTGGAAGAGGATGTTGAATATCTAAAGAAGTCAATTTTCTCTATGGAGTCTTATATGAGTTCTAAATCTCAAGCATACAAAGACTTGGATTTTGTGAAGAGTGTAGTTGGCCAGATGGTATCAGTTTTTGAAGAATTTAAGACTTCCATGAAATAGCATGTCAACACCCAGGACTCTCTTGTGAAAAATCTCATAAGTGGGATGACTAAATCCTTTAAGGAAACAGCTGCCTTTACTATTTCACCTCTGAGTAATATCAGGCCTTCTTCGGATATTGATTAGATTTGAGCTGTGATGAGAGAATAGATTGGATAGTCTTCTACCAGTGGCTCTGTAGACTCTGCTGCTTTGACCCAAGTGGTGACTACCACTAGGGATATAGGTCAAATTGTTCAGAATTTTATGAGAGAGGCCACTACTTCTCAAAAAGAGTTCAAAGACAAAGTGGATTTCTATTTCCAAATGATCTACACTAAGAATTGGTTGAACAATAATTTCAATATTCTGTTAGAAAACCTAAAACTTCATCCAATCAATAAAGCTTTCAGAGAACAAGTAAGCAAGCTGAGGAAGTTGACTGTTGCTCTAGATAAATTTATGGAGAACAAGGATGAATTTATTTCTATTATGGAAAGAGGAGGAGGAATCATTATGGACTTTAGGAATCTGTTGCTGCCATTTTTGCATGTGGACAGTACTCCAATAATTATACCTCCAGCTCTTCCTGCCTCTGCTCAGTCTGCCTCCATTCCTCAGATGACACTAGCTCAAGCAATCCGCAATCTCACTCCTATGATCACCCAGCGAGCTACATAGTATAGGCCAAGAACTGTTTTAGTATCTCAGCCTTCATTTATCATCCCTGGTGTTCCTAAGCCTCCACCTGCATCCACCAAGCCTGTATCCTCTTCTAATTCCAAGGGAAAATATAAATCACATGTTGAGGAGGTGGATTGATTAGTGGCTAGGAAATTTGAAAGGAATCACTTGTATTATTTTTTCTTCAATTCTATATTTCTCTGTAGTTTTTGCCTCAAGTGATCTATACATGCTTTTATTCTCTCTTACTTTCTGTTATTTTTCTCATCTCTCTTTCCTTATTTTTTCTAATCAAAAAGGGGGAGAAATGATATGGAAATGATATGGAAAAATATTGTTAAAGTACAAAGGGGGAGAACTATGATATGAAGAACCATTATGTTTTACCTCTGATACATTTGTCTTATAATTCTAGTACATTTGTTACCTCTGATACAATTGTATTTAATACTATATCCTCTGATACATTTAAGATCTCACATTTGAAAATTTCATTACTCACACTGAGAACTAAGAACCATTATATTTTATACTGATACAGTACTGATTATTTCAGATTATAATATTATAATTTGTGATTATCAAAAAGGGGGAGATTGTTGGCCTCACCTGTTTTGATAATCTCAATTATGTTTCAATATACCTTGATAATCCCAAATAATTTTTATCCTTATATTAATTATTCTTTCAATCTATGGTATCATATTATTAAGTTGATAAAATATCAAAATGATCATTGGAATTTTCTAAATCAATGTTTATCTATGTTTATACTTGTTTAGAAATGTTACTGACTCAATCTGGATATGATTTGAATAGAACAGATAAGTATTATGTGTTGAGTCACTAATACAGACCTACCGATAGAGTAAGTCCACCAGTATGAATAAGTCCACTGGTATGCATAAGCTATCGATACAAACAGACAGACAGACAGCTACCGAAATGAAGTCCACCGATACAAACAGCTACTAATACAAAGTTCACTGATATACACAGCTACCGATAAGGCTAAGTACACCGGTACATAAGTATACCAATATGGATAAGGTCACCGGTATACAGACAGTTACCATTACACCTAAGCTACTGATAGAATAAGTCTACTGGTATGCACTAGTCAACTAATACAGAATAATCGCTACTATTATGAAGTCCACCGTTATAAGATCACCAGTATGGGTCACTGATACATATGTTCACCAATACAGAAAGGTCACCAATATGTATAACAGCTACTGATAGAAAGAGTTGCCGATACATATAGCTATTGTTATAAAGAGTAACAACTACTAATAGGAGAAGCTACTGATTCCTATGAGCTACCATTATAAAGGATAACAGCTACTGATACAGAGGAGATACCGATACAAGTTCACTAATATGAAGAGATACCAATGGAAATCATTCACAGTTTCTCTAAACTCTATTTCTATTTTTTTATTTAGAAATAGTCATATTTGATGTTTTTAATGAACCTGCTATTAATTAATGATAGTGGTTGGAATTTCAGGAACCATACCTCGTACCTATAAAAAGGTAATCATTCCTATTTCTGGAGCTAAATCTATATAAGGGAACCTCTAAATACTAAAGATAGGTGGTGGTAATTGGTCAGTCTTTCCATGCACATACGAGACAATTTTTTGGAGATACTCAAGGACTTACATGCATAGAAGAATAAGGAAGAACACATACTGAATCTATAGAACCTGATCACTCAAAGTGTAAAGAGCTTTAACGAGTTCACCTGCACTCAACCTGATCAAGCTGATCAACTTGGACCTGGAAGTCAAATACAAAAACGACACTCTATTTTTCTTGACAAAAACCAGAGAAGGACTCAAATCTTCATTTGCATCAATACAAGGAGTCCAGAGCTTCACTCAAAACACATAGAGCATTCTAAACTCATCTCTATTTGTTTAGCTCTATTGTGTTTCATTTATTTACATTTTTAGCAGTGTGTGTGCTCTGTATTTTTAGGCACACACTGTCTCCTGTTCTGAACTGGAGGATTTATAAATCCTCACTCAATCTTTCCCATACTCTCTTATATCCAATTGTGGATAGTGGTAGAGGTCAAGTGTGACCTGGATAGCCTGTGTGATATTGTTTTTGTTTTCCCATGTAGAATTGTGGTAGAGTTCTTAGTATCTGGATAGTCTTTGTACTGTTGTTTACCCCGATCGAGGGTGTGGATCAAAGTTTATACAAATTTTTTGAGAGGACTAAGTCTCGTCTTGAGACTGAACCTCTTGGTTATATCTGTTTTGCATCTTGTTTTTAGTTTATGTTATTTTCTATTCCGCTGCTAATTACTTTGAAATACAAATCTATTTTAAAGTAACTCTGATAGTTAAACTTGAAAGTGTTTATAACTTTTTTTAGCTAGTAAGTTAGTTTAAAAAGTTACTTAATCCTCAGATTAAGTTAACTGAGAAATAATCAATCTCTTGAGAAACTAATTGAAAACTTACAATCTTTATAAATTCACTATAGTTTAATTTTTATTTAATTTGGGAGATTTTAATCATAAAGTTTTTAACAGAAATTTTTATTGGAACTCAATTCACCCCCCCCCCCTTGAGTGTCCACTCCGACCAACATGAGGTAATAGAATCATACTAAGGGAGAGTATATGGAGAATCAACAGAATGACCAGTGAGATACCGAAGAGGAAAATCTTCCAAAACAAAAACTGGCCTGAGTTGGTTCACAGTTTTCATAGGATCCATAGGAAAAGGCTGAAAGTTGGCTGGAAAAGGTATAGGGGAACCACCAGTAACACCAGGTCTGAAAGAGAACTGAGGAGTAATAGGAATGGATAACTGAGCCACAACCACTTTACCTTAAACATGAAGAAAAGGATACATTATATTTATGAAATTCATTATAATTTTTCCACCCCTTTCCATTTCACTAAATAATTTACCCTTATCTTCCATAAACCTCTTCAACACAGTGGTCATCTCCTTTAGCTATCTAACTTGTTCTTTGAAAGCCTAGGTCATAGGAGGCATCTTCAAATTTTAATCCAAGAATTTAAAATTGGAATCCATGGAATGACTGGTATAAATATTCAAGAGATATAACTTTATAGACTTAGTACTAGTCTCTTTGGAAACATTCATGTCTTTGGAATTATTCTTGATCATCATTTGATCATGCTCAGTTCCTTACTCAAATTTCTTCATAATTTCTAAATGAATCATAGGTTCTCCACTAGAGTTATCACTGGAGGTAGCTGCAACTTCCTCTCTAAAAACTGATCAGATTAGATCAACATCAATCACTAGAGGAAAAGGAGAAGCAGAAATATAAGAATCTAAATATGTATCCTTAATACTTTTAAGGATACCTTCCATAGAAGTAGTAGAATTTGGCTTCAATTACTCAATCATATACTTGATAGAATCCAAATCACTTCCAATTCTCTTATTCTCAAACTAAGCTTTTTGTGTGTGATGCATCATATTTGGTTGGATGCGTTGGATCACCAACTCAAACAGATAACAAAAATCATTTTCACTTAATCAAGTTAGGAGAGGAGATTGATTCTTCAAAAACTTGTGAAATTCAGAAAGAAGCTTTTCACCAAAAACATTCAAGTCATATTGAGTGAATACATCCACTAGAAAAATAGGAGGAGTTGTAGAAACAAGTTCAATAGTATGGGATCTAATAGAAGAAATATTTTCTATCATTCTTTCAAGTTCTACTTGGGCTATTAAGTATCCCTTAGGATCACCGTCAATTCGAACCTCAGGTCCACCATGCTTTGGTGGACTCCTTACAACATTATAAAACATTCCCCGATCTTCTTCCATTGGATCAACCCATATTCTAGAAGCCTAAATAGCTACTAGATATGTGGTAGGAGGAACCACACTATCAGGTACAACTAACATTTCAATATTCTTCTAAACATCTGAAATCCATGCAACAGCACTGGCAGACTTGTATTTTAATTGTGTACCAATAGTAGGTGTATCTAGCTTCTGAACACCTTTTGTCAAACAAAATCAATGGATTCACCTTTCACTTTATCATTCATAGAAGGCTATACTTCTATATGGCTATAAACTTGTGGATTATCAGTAGCTAAAACATCCAACTGAACATCACTACCTTACTCAGAAGAAGGCATATTAATTTTCTCTTGCTCAGCTACATGCTATTCTACAGCAGCAATAACACTCAAATATTCTAACACAACAAAATTAGAAACTATTTGACCAACGGAAATAGAACTAGCCTCAACATCATATAGATCTAGAGATTCATGAAATGTTTCTAAGTATGGTGATTTATCCCCCTCAAAAAATGTATCCTAAAGCTCTAGAGGAATATCCCCTTATTTCCTCTTAATTTCACCACTACATCCATTAGGATCAGATTCATCTCCATCATCATCATCACCAGTTCCATCATATTAATCCCTTTCATTTCCATTATCATTTTCACCATTTCTATTATCTTATTCTTCTTATTTTTCTTCCTCCTCATTATCATTATCTTCATCATCAGCTTCAGTTTATTTTTGAACTCTTGTATAGATCCTCTCCAAATACCTCAGTCTCTTCTTCATAACTTTTAACAAGTTTTTCTCTTTTTAGAAACTTCCTGGGTGGACTAGGAGCTCCATTGGTAATGGGAGAAGATTTAAGAGAAAAATCAGGATCACTCCCCACATCAATAGATGGTTCCCTTTCCTATTCTTAAGCAACAGCTTCATCTTTATCCTCATCAGAGTATTCAGTTACTTCATCAGGATCCAAGCCTAGATCAACTTCATCCCTTATTCTAGTTGGATGAACAACTGTATTATAATCAGCATATAATTTCTCAAAATCTCTAACCTACTGTTTCTTCCACGGGTTCCATAAAATCTCCATCCTTGAACAAGTATAACTTTTAATATAGAAACCACCACAATCTATAACATCCCATCATTATCATGTATTAGGACCTTGGCCTTCAACATGGAAGAAATTAACTTCAAGTAGATCAAAGAATTAGATCTTGAGGATTTCTTGGTCATATCACACAGATTCATTAGGAGATGTCTACATAGATTGATCTTTTTCCCTTCAGTCATCATAGATAGAAGATAAACATCTTGGTATCTTAGAGTTGAAAAATTTCCCTTTTTTAGGAAAATCATGTGAAGTACAAACTCAAACAGCATCATAAATTCTCCATCCATATCTAAGGAAACAGGCCTTCTGGTTGTGTCATCTTCTATTAGAACAGCAAGAGAATACTCATATAAAAACAAGTCACTGACTTTTTGTATACTTCCTTAGTATTCATCATAAATTTCATCATGAGGTACAGCTAAACATTTATCCCATTTCCTTGAAGAAAAACCAAATACATGTCCTCTAATGCTGCTTTTGATCCAATCATCACCATCTTTATCAAATGAAAACTCTACATTATGAAAAAAACTCATGAACCATCTTAGGGTAGAAAGATATTTTGTTTGATGAGAACCATTCTAACCACCCTTTATCTTGGATCACTTTTAGTACCATAGACTTACTAGACAACAACCACTTGGATTCAACTTCCTTTTCTAGTACAATAATCTTGTTGGCAATATCCAGATTAACTTTTCAAACTGGAGAAGGTGCACTAGATTCTTTCTTCTTTTTATTATAATATATATACTTAGAAGAAGAAAAATCAAAATCACACTTTATTCTTATCATTTTGATCAGTTTGGAAAGAACGGTCGAGAGAGGAGAAGGTTTTAAATATAGGAGGAAAATGGTTTCACTAGGCTAAAGAGAGAAAGATACGGGAGTATCACATAGGGATCAAGGTATATTGGGAATAGAAATTATTCCATTTTTATATCATTTGGGATTTTAGGTATTCTAAAATTGAATTAATACTTGAAATTGAAATCAAAATCTAAGTAAAAACACACATTGGGTTACAAGAAATAACAAAAACTTGGAAATAAACCTGTGGTTCAAAAATATTGAGAAATAGAGAAAAATTTTGAAGGCATGAAAATAAACGGCATGAGATAGTAACAGTGTGATAAGCCAATAGCATGATGGCCAAATGAATGACAAGCCAATGGTGTGTTGAGTCAATTTCATAAGAGGTCAATGGTGTGTTACCACAATGGCATGTCATCACAATGGTATGTCAATCACAATGGTATGTCAACAAAAATTATACTTAACCAAAACTAATCATTCCTAATTCATGTTTTATATAGTTCATTATCTTAGAATTAAAAGGCATAGTGAATATATCAGCTAACTAATGTTCAGTACCAATAAATGCAAGAGTGGTATATTCCTTTTGAAATGATCCCTCAAAAAGTGATGTCTTATATCAATATGTTTTGTTCTAGAATGAGAAATAGGATTCTTGGAAAATTTTATTGCATTTTTGTTGTCACGATTTATGGGGAAAGGTCATAATTGATATCCATATTCTAGTAGAGTGTGTTTCATCCACAAAATTTGTGCATATCAACTACCTGTATCTATGTACTTAGCTTCAGTAGTAGACAATGAAATTTAATTTTTCATTTTACTACACCATGACACTACAGACTTTCCTAAAAAGTGACATGTTCCATAGGTGATTTTTCTATCTAAAATTCATCCTCCAAAATCAACATCGGAATAACTTACTAAATAAAATGATTATCCTCTTAGGTAGAAAAATCCTAAATTGGTAGTTTACTTGAGGTATTTTAAAATTCTTTTAACAACAACAAGATGTGACTCTTTTAAGTTTTCTTGAAAATGAGCACACATACACACACTAAACATAATATCCAAGAGGCTAGTAGTTTCGTAGAGAAGGCTTCCAATCATTCCTCTATAATTGGTTTGATCAACTATTTTCCCAAATTCATAAAGATCCAATTTACAAGTAAAACTCATAAGAGTATCACTACTCTTAGTGTTATCCAAGTTAAAATGTTTTAAAATATCTTTTTTATATTTAATTTGATTTAAAATAATTCCTTATTTGTTTTGAAAAAATTGAAATCCAAGAAATAATTTTAGTTCACTCATTAAACTCATTTCAAATTCATTTTGCATAATTTTATAAAAATCAGTACAAAGATAATTTCTTGAATATCCAAAAATAATATCATCAACATAGATTTCTACTACTAATATATCTTTTGAAATTATCTTTATAAAAAGAGTATGATAAACTATTCCTTTGTAAAATCCTTTTGAAATTAGAAAATTATTGATCCAATCATACCAAGCTCTAGGAGATTATTTTAAACCATATAAATCTTTAGTTAAATTGAAAACTTGATTTGGAAAATGTTAGCTTTGAAAACCAGGGGTGTTCACCAAAAACAACCTCAATTATGAAACAATTTAAGAATGAACTCATGACATCCATTTGATAAATCATGAAATATAGATGTTCTGTATAAGAAATCAAGATTCTTATGGACTCAATTTTGGTTATAGGTGAAAAGGTTTACTCATAGTTTATTCCTTCTTCCTTACTATAACCTTGTGCAACAAGTCTGGCCTTGTTTCTAACTATAGTTTATAAATCATCAACTTTATTCATAAACACCCATTTAGTGACAATAGTCAAGTTTTCCTTGGTTATATCTAAAATTTTCCACCCTTTATTTATTTCAAACTAATTTAATTATTCTTGCATTGATATTACCCAGAATTCATCATTAATAGCTTCATTTATGTTCTTAAGTTCAAGTTGAGTAAAATAAACTTGATGTTCAACCTGATTTCTAACAGAAGCTCTAATTTGTGTTCCTATAATTATATCACCTACAAATAATATAAAGGATGATATTTAATGGAACTAACAACTGTAGAGAAGGAGGGACTGGTCACTTCTAGATTTTTAGGTTCAGATTATAGAAGTTCTGAAAATTCATCAGAACTAGAAGATTTTTCTACATTTTTTACAATAGATTCGAAAGGTTTGGAATTTAAATTCAAAGAAGATAAAACATCTTCAAGGTTTTATAAGGAGGTATTAGGCTCATGTGGACTGGTCTCATCAAATATTACATGAACTATTTCTTCCACAATTTTGGTCTTCTTGTTGAAAACTCTATAGGCTTTACTAGAGATTGAATAACCAAGAAAAATTACTTCATCACTTTTGGAGGAAAATTTTTCAATATTATACTTGTTATTAATAATAAAGACTTTGAAATAAAAAACTCTAAAGTAATTAACCTTAGGTTTCCTATTTTTTTCATATCTTATAAGGGGTATTCTTAAGAATAGGTATGATCAAAACTCTATTGATGGTATAGTATGTTGTATTGACAGATTATTCCAAAAAATAGATAGGTAGGTCATACTCATTCAATTTGGTCATGGATATCTCTTGTAAGGTTCTATTTATCCTTTCAACAACTCCATTCTTCTATGATTTCCTAGGTGCAGAGAAGTTATGAGTGTATGAATTTTGTGAGAAAAATGATTCAAAGTCTTGATTTTCAAACTCATATCCATGATCAATCCTTAAGGTATTAATCTTAAGTCCACTAATATTTTATACAGACTTATCATAATTGGTAAATTAGGTATAGGATTCACTTTTGTGAGATAGAAATTATACCCAAGTATACCTAGGATTGTCATCTATAATAATATAAACATAGTGCTTCCCATTTAGACTTGAAACTCTAGAAGGTCCAAAAAAATTCATGTGAACCAACTCAAGTTGTTGATAAATTGGAACTTCTTTCTTTAATTTAAATGAAACTTTGTGGTGTTTCCCTTTTTGGTAGGGGTGACAGAATTTATCAGTTGGGAACTCAAACTTAGGTAGATCCATAACTAATCCTTTCCTGATTAGCTTCCTAAGTGAGTGAATATTGAAATGGCATACTCTCTTATTCCAAAGTCTTGACTCTTTTTGAAAGTCACTTAAGCATGAAACATTTTTTAAAATCAAAGAATTTAAATCTATAGCATCGAAATTATCATTTTACAAAGAAGTAAAAATTAAAACATTTTTAGAATCAAAAACATTGCAGGCATCATTATCAAAATTAACATAAAACCCATCATCACACAATTGATAAATTCAAAGTATATTAAAATTTAAACCATCAACATATAAAACTTTAGAAATTAAAACTGATTTTTTGTTACCAATCTGACATAGGTCGATAATATTTCCCTTAACATTGTCACCAAAGGTGGCATGTCCACCATCAACCTTTATAAGGCTCTTGAATCATGAATAATATCCTTTTATATTTCCTAAACATCCATTATCCAAGTAACATGGACTTTTACTGGAGGTCTTCAAGCATTTTTTCTATTATGACCCGCCTTCAGAAAGACAAGGGAATGGACAGCAAAGTGTCATGCCCTTTCTTCCTTAATAAAAAAACAAGATAATGACCCCCAATTCCTACCTTCAGTAGGTCTCAGGGTGGATACTAGCACCAAGGGTATGAAATATCACGTATTATGGAAGGAATTACCCTTTTTTTAAAGATCGAGAGATAAGGTGGTAAATCCAAACAACTCCAGACACTAAAGGAAAAAATGAAAACCAAAATCCATTCTCACATTCATGTTAAAAAGTGAAAACAATAAAAAGTACACAAAAACTCTAAAGAAGAGTACCAAAATAAAAAGAAAAGCAGTAACAGAAACTGTCCCGACGCCCGAGCTAGTATGGTCTGGCATGGTCCTCAAAGTCCTCCTAGAAATTTAAAAGAAATTTTATATACGTAGGGTGATTATATAAGTATACTCAGTAGGGAAACCAAATTCACTCGTGCACAAGTGGTGGAACATACTAATTTCCCAGTGAAGATAGAATAAACCAAGTCACCTATCAAGGAAACTAATTACCCAACCTCATCAAGGCACACTCCCCAAATAACACAAGTTAGGTAAAGTAATAGTAATATGACATCGATATTTGGGTACCACTCACCAATTTCCCACTAGTTATTTATAATATCCTACACATCATACCTCCTCCACAAATCTCACTGCAATCCCACTGCCTCCCCTAACAAAAACCATATGGTCCATCCCAACCGCACATTTATCCCACTGGAAAACACCTGGGCCACCACAACCACACATCCCGGCCGCAGACACCTGGGCCATCACAACCACACTTCATACCCACATACACCAGGGCCACCACAACCACACTTCCTACCTGTAGACACTGAGGCCTCATCCCAAATATACATGGGAAACAACAACCGTACCTATCACCCAAAAACACTTGGGCCTCATCCTGAAGACACTTAAGAAACATACCTACCTGCACACACCTGGTCCAACCCATCACAACACACACTAACTGAAGATTCTAGGGCTATAATAAACCCCCAGCCTTCACAGCCTACCTGAATAACTCTGGCAGTCTAGGAGAGGGGGTAGAAAGGAGCTAATAACCAGCCACTCATAGAAATGTTAGGAAAAACACCCTCCCCCAAGAAATTTTGGTGTTTGGAACAAATTTCTCAACATGGGTGGGGTTTTTATAAGAAACACAATAACTAGAATTTATAAATATAGGTAAATAAGCACTCATCCCAACCTAAGGGTCTCAAAACCAACAACCATCCCACACACAACCACTCTTGATGCTACCCCTACATGCACAAATACACAACACCCACAACCAGAGCACAACCCATTTCTAGAAAACTGTTCCCCATTGTACCTATTCACATTATCATGTTCTAGTGATTCCATTTAAATATTCCATTACCATCAGGCAACTAATAAGCAAAACCAAACCAATATATCAAGAAAACCAAGTTGTAGCCCCACTGCATAGCACCACCAAAACATGTTGTAGTCACACCGTATAAGTATGTCCCATAGACACAACACAACCAAGGGATGTTTCTAATACCTAAAAGTTCATCTATTCCACAATAATCCCACAACCATGGCCAAAACCGTAGTCCCACTACTCAACCATTCCACACAAGCCATGAAACCCAACTATAACACATAAAAAATAACTACACCCACCAAATAAGGGTAAATTAAGATTCATCCAATGTTGTTCCTTAATTCCTTTTGGTTATCCGGGGTGATCACACAAGGGTTCTTCTTTATCGGGCATCTATTTAGTCAACCAAGTGTACGTGATTAGTCAATTTCTATGTCGCATACATTCAATCACAAGAATATCTAGAAAACATAGCATCACTAGTGCACAAGAAAAGACAACCAATAACCATGATTTTCAGGAGGCATACAAATACAACAATTCATAACCATAAACAAATATAATAGGTAAACAACATGCGTACTATCACCCCTCTCCTTCTAATTATCATAAAAGCATGGTTATCTTTGTTATCATCTTCAATTGTTTACTTATTTTTTAAAATAATGGGGTTTATCCATATTCACATAGAACATTACTACACCCACCCCACATGATACACGTAGGAAATGAAATGATGTAAATCTATACCTGGATGAGCAAGGATCGAAGTTTTTTCCTTGCGCCAAGAAACGGGGTCACGCGATAGGTTACTCCAAGAAGAACCGAACAGGAGGGCTCTCACACAGGCATGACTCGTCTCTAGAATAAGTACTCCAACCACACCAAGAGGGAACTAAATAGGTTGTGGAATAAGATCTCAGTGTGATAAAAATTCCCGATCCTAAAGTTACGAGATATGTGATTTTGAAGTTCTTAAAAATCGGATCGTGGTTTGACCACACAGCTAGGTAGTTTCACACGTTGGAATTATTTAATATTTAATAATTCCCTCTCAGGGATGTTTGATATAGACCAACACATGGCTAAGAGTTGATAGGTTACCTTTAAACTGAGAAAAATGCATAATAGGGGCGTAACTAGCAAACATGGGAGACTGTAAAATGTGTAAAATGGTGTGAAACTAACTAAAAAGGCCAAAAAATTTGTTAAGTCAAGGGTCTCCCCACTCTTAAGGGATTTAGTATATTCTTTACCATCATTAAAATGGTCTTAAACCACTTTAAAATAGGTAATAATACTTAAAAGAGATGTTATGGGAAAACTGGGAAAAGAAACCTGACACCCCTCAGTGGCACCATTTGGTACTGATCAGGGCTGATAGGTGGCACTGATTGGTGATACACCGATCAGATCTGATTAGTGGAACCAATAGGTGACACCACATTGACACCCATCCACAGACATTAACGCCCTCCTAACTCACCGATAGTGTCTAAGACACCCCAAACACTATAATTTTGACAAAGTAATGGACCAGGGAGGTCCAGGACATTACATCAGATACCTATCAAACTATTCTCATTCTTGAGAAATTCAAGAGTAAACCTGAAGAAAAGAGAGGGGTCTGAACAACCACCCTGTAAGATACCTCTCAGGGATAAGCCACCCTAAGTTTCTTGGAAGTTGGAATAAAACCTTGACATCCAAGAACGTCTCCAGATAGCTATCACCATAAATATCCACATGAACCTCAAATATCACACTATCCCAACACATATATTAGGGAGTTCTTTCCTCCATGTCAAGACACTATTCAATTTGGTTGCCACTGACTCACCCGCATAGGTTTAATCGCATCTGTACTAATGTTTCTTGATTAGGAATTAGATCCTCCCTTCCCAACACATCAGGACTTTTTATACACATTCAAGGATCAAAGGAAACTTCCCATCTCATAGTCAACAAGGTCAATCATTACATCACAGAAAATCACAAAAGTAAAATCATCAAAGAAAACTCAGAACAGCAACTCAAAACATCTTTGGGTACTGGACACACATCTATGATTCTCTCTCCCAATTACTCTCCTCAAGGCCTCTGTGCCTCTATTATAACATCCCGGATCCAGGTTCTTCCCAAAGGTGCCCCATACCCGGTTGGTCACATGTTCTCAAGCGCATTTCTCCAAACACCAGAGGTTTCCGAATAACAGTAAGGGAATTGGATGTGATAGTGGGAAACCATGCCCTCATTAGAAGAGTAACATGGTGGAAACAAATAGTAAATAGTTGAGGAAGCAATAATACCATATAACAGAAGTAAATAGCAGAAAAATGATAGTATAAACAACTGCATCATATATAAATAAATGATGCTTGTAAAATGTAACTAGGAAAGTATCCAAACAAGTCATAATGTTGGAGATACAATTTTGAAACCAAAGTACAAAAAATAGTAAACTCCAATAGCATTGCAAGCCTCAGTTTGGTCTCATGCTCTCCAGCTCCAACATTAATCAGGTACTTGATAAAGAAGGGCACTCTCCCTTATCTATAACTACAACCATATAATATGTTTGGGACCAGAAGCATAACAAAAACATGGTGTGAGACTAATCCCAATAGGTAACCACCAAAATATATGTGCCTAACTTTCAGTAAGTATATATATAGTAGGAAATATGAATAATGAAGCAATAAACAAGGAAGTACTCAAAAGTAAATAATCCTACAGTTTCCAATTACATTCATTTAAATTTATTAATTATTCAAACTGTTGAATAATGAAATCTCAGTATCTATCCTAATCTATGTATCCCCTATGTAATATAAAAATATATGTCTCATAAGACCATCTAACAATCAAGTAAGATCAAGTCCAAGCTTGTGCTTTGGCTTGAATGACTCTTCACAATCATTATTCAAAATATCACATTAACCCTCAGGGTGGATCACACAGTCTAACCCCTATAATCAAGTATCCCAACAAAAACAAATACTCTCTAAGGAAGCACTTACAATAAACTCCCCCTGTGGTCTTTTAACAAATAACTACAAACTCTATGAGGAAGCACTCAACATCCATTCCAACTATGTTCTCATAACGGTATACTATAAACACTCTGAGGGAGCACTCACCGTCAATCCCCACTATGGTCTCGTAACATAAATATAATAGACACTCTGGGGAAGCCATCAACATCAATTCCCCCTATGGTCTAACTACACCAGGTTCTCACAGACCTATGTAATACAATAATGCAAAAATGATATCCAGTATCCCAAGTAATCTCAACTACTACCAGGCCAAGCAACTACAATTCATAACATCGGCATTTAACAAGTAGAAATTAAGAAATAATTCCAACCTAACAAGAAAGGAAAGGAAACAAGGTCTGCCTCATAGAAAACCTATACCAAATGGTTGTGAACATTAAAACAAGGAAATTCCCCCATAGGGTGTCTTCTAAACATTCAATTTACCATAATACATCAACGAAAACCCTTAATCTATAAATAAATCTAATTTAGATGATAACAGGGTTAAATTCCTTAACACTAAATACACGAATCATGGGTAATCGAAAATTAGGCGTATATAACTCAAAGAAAAACCCCAAAAAGGAAACAAACCACCTACCTCGACATTTTATGGGGAAGACTCTTGAACGTCGGTCCTTGAATTGGCCTAGAACTTCATAGATCTACAAAAATGTCAAAATCGTTCAACCTTGAATAACTCACGAGATAGAATAAATTAGGAAGAGAGGATATAGGTAAAGAGAGAACTCACTTGTGGGAATCCAACACACCCAGCGGCGTCTCAATCGGATCTAGAATAGAGGAATGGTAGGGGTTCAAAGTTCTTGGTCATCTCGTCACTCTCCTATATGAAACACGGGAATAAGAGTTGTGTTCTGGAGATGAGACGCGACCCCAGTCCGATTAATAAAATAAAAAAAGTACATGGCATGTTCATTTAATGTACACATTGTGTACATGCCTCAACCAACCCCCATTTTAGGCGGTCCACACGGCCATGTAATCAGTCGTTACATGGCCAGTATATGGCTACACGCGGCAACCGGGTACACAGTGTGTACTCAAGAGTACACGGTGTGTACTTAGAAAATTTCCAAATTCTTCTTTTTTCCTCAAAAACACCTGAAATCAAGATCCATACCTGAAATAAAGATTTGGTTTCTTTCAAACTTCCCCCCTTAAAGCAATTAATCCCTGAATTTCCCTTCCAAGGGTGGTGAAGAAAAAACTTCAAACAATTCTGGCCACTATGATCGCACGTCAGCCTCCCTCTCCCAAGTATCGTCATGTACTCACCCATGCTTCCATAGAACCCGTACCAAAGGAACATACCTACCATAGATAACCTTCATACTGAGATCCACAATCCGTATAGGGTGCTCCTCGAAGGATGCATCCACCTCTAACTCAACCTCCTCGGGTTGAAAAATATGATACGGGTTCAAAAAGTAATGTCATAGCTGAGAAACATGGAAGACTTCATGAATATCCCGATACCTCTGAGGTAACTGCAACTGATAGGAAACCGGCCAGACTCTCTCCAAAACCTCAAATGGCCCAACATATCTTGTTTAAAGCTTTCACTATCTCCTAATCCTCCTATGTCCCAACCTCGGTGTGACGCGCAAGAAAACCTAATCTCCAACCTCAAACTCCAGAGTTCATCTCCATCGATCAACATAAAATTTCTAGCGAGACTGTGTAGTATACATCCTCTTCCAAATAAACTCCACCTGCTCAATGGTCTTCTGGACAAAATGAGGTCCAGCATAGCTGCCTCTCCTGCCTCCATCCAACATAAGGGTGGTCGGAATGGCCTATCATACAAAGCCTCATAAGGTTCCATCTGAATCATCTCCTGAAAACTATTATTATAGGAAAACTTCACTAGGGTATATGTATCTCCAAAGAACCCTCGAAATCTAGGATTCATGCTCGAAGCATGTCCTCCAACACCTGAATAGTTCGCTTGGACTGGATATTTGTCTGGGGATGGTAAGTTTTACTCATAAGTACCTATGTACCCAAATCCCTCTGTAGTCCCTTCCATACATGAGAAGTAAAATGGGCATCCCTTTCTGAAATGATAGAGTGATTAACCCAATGAAAATGTACAATCTTTCAAATGTAAAACCTTCTAATATCATCAACACTAAAGGTTTCCTTGATCAGAGAGAAATTTGAAACCTTTGTGAGTCTTTCAACAACAACCCATACTGCATCATTCCCTCAAGGTGACCTCGGTAAGTCAGTCACAAAATTCATCGCTACATCATTCCACTTCAACTTAGGAATGGGTAACTACTCTAATAGCCTTATCGGTCGCTGATGCTCTGCTTTCACCTACTGACAGGTGGAACACCTCATTACAAAACCAGCAAAATATCTCTTCATACCTGGCCATCAATACTGACGGTGTAGATATCGGTACATCTTGATGACACCAGGATGAAGTGTCTAAATTGAGCAGTGAAAATCTCAAATCAACTCCTCACATATGTCTTCTAACACCCATATGAACTCATGAAAATTCAAGATCTCATCCTTTCCTATGGTCCACCCAGGAGTAAGGTCATCTCCTAACACATTATCCCATAGGACTAGGCCTTCGGAATCTGATAGCTGCCTCATTCACACTCGATCTAGAAGAGTAGAGGTAACAGCTACAGAAGAAAGAAACGTTTTCCCCTGTCTGTCATACACCTCCAAATGCATCTTAGAGAACAGATCCATAAGCTTCCACTCACTGATGGCCTCATGAACTTCCTGTATCTGATTCCTCCTACTCAACTCATCAGCCACTACATTTCCTTTCCCAGACATATAGGCAAGTTCAAAGTCAAAATACTGAAGGTACTCAACCCACATTTGCTATCTCAAATTCAAATCATGCTGAGTAAATATATACTTGAGGATTTTTTGGTCAGTGAATACCAAAAAATTCTCTCCCAAAAGATAATGTCTCCAACATTGTAAAGAATTCACAACTGCAACTAACTTGAGATCCTGTGTCAGGTAATTCCTCTCATGTGGCCTTAAATGCCGAGACCCATACACAATGACTCCTTCCCCCTGTATAAGCACGGATCCAAGCCCGATACCTGGTGCATCATATTAAATGGTGTAACTCTTTCCTGGCTCTGGAAAAATCAGTATCAGTGCTGATTTCAACATCCCCTTCAGCTCCTAAAAGGTTGAATCATAGGATTTTATCCACAAGTACAATGCTCCCTTCTTAGTCAAGCCCATTAGTTTCACTTCTAATCATGAAAAGTATCATATAAAGCGCTTGTAGTAACCAGCCATCCCCAAAAAACTTTGTACCTCAAAGACGTTCTTTGGCTGCTCCCAGGAAAATACTACTCTTACTTTCTTTGGGTCTACTGAAACTCTTTTATCAGAGATAACATGACCCAATAATTTAATCTAGTCCATCTAAAAGTGTCATTTTGAGAGATTATCATATAACTGATTCTATATCAATGTACTCAAAACGATCTCAAGATGGGTGGCATGGTCTTTTCAAGTGTGTGAGTATACCAAGATGTTTTCCACAAAGACTACCACAAAATAATCCAAAAACAGAAGGATCACTTGGTTCATTAGTGCAATGAAAACTGTCAGCATGTTCGTGAGACCGAACGGCATAACCATATACTCGTATAGACCATACCTACTCTGTAAGGCTATAATAGGTGTATCTGATGGTCAAACGTGCAAATAATGATAACCAGATCTCAAGTCAATCTTTGAGAACACCTGGTGTCCTCGAAGCTGATCAAATAGATCATCAATACTTGGAAAAGGATATCGATTCTTAATTTTCAACTGGTTTAGCTTCTAATAATCCACACAAAGTCTGAGGGTATTGTCCGCCTTCTTCCCAAATAGGTGAACCCCAAGGAGAAGTACTGGTTCGAATGAAACCATTTTCCTGAAACTCCTCTAACTGCTTCTTGAGATCATGTAACTTAGGTGTGGTCATCCTATAAGGAGGAATGGACACCGGTGTCACTCCTAGAACAAGCTCAATAGAGAAATTTACTTCTCTATCTGGAGGTAAACTTGAAAATTTATCTGGAAAGACATCTAAAAAATGATCCACCAGTGAAGGAAAGTACATATGTGAAGTCCCTTGGTCATCTAGATATAAACTAGAAATATGGGCTATAATTCCTCCCAACCCATGATGCTTGGATTCAGCTCTACTCACCTGGACATCCCATTCTCCCTTGTATAGAAAAGATCCACCCTCTGGTGATGTGAAAATCACCATGCGGTAGACTAACCAGTCCATTTTGATAATGACATCGAAGCCCATCATCTCTAAGACATAGAGGTCCCATAAGAAGTGATACACACCAACCTCAAGAGGGCACTCCTTGCACTGACGTACACTAGCCATCCTAATCCCCAATGGAGTTTCTAGAATTATAACATCCTCATAAGTAAAGATACAGAGATCAAGGATATTCACAATAGCAATAGACATAAAACTATGGGAATCCACTGTATAAAAAATTGCAGAAGCTAAAACTGAGGCAACTAGAATCGTACCTCTAACTGTAGAGGTTCTAGGATCCTTCTCCTATTGGGTATGCTCCACTGCAAAAGTTTCACCTATATCGCGGCCCTATGACCCTTCCTGACTACCCTGAGTTGATCCTCCCTACTATCACTGGAATCCTTCCATCTGGATACCACATCCATGACCTACTCCTCGGCCTGAATGGTTGGATGAACTCCAGTTCCCTAACTAATGAGAATTTGGTGGTCCTTCTCTTGAATATAGATTCATAGAAGAACCCTATCACTAGTGGTTGGTGAGAAAAAACTGGAAAAAACACTGAATATGGCCCATCTTGCTGCAAGATCGACACTCAACTGGGACTCTTGGGCACTGAGGTCTCATATTCCCACTCTTACCACACTAGTACCATACCACCTAGATATCTGAAGAATTATCATGTCTACTCAGCTCTCCACTTGTAGACTCCCTACGGTGCTTCTTACTATCATTCGGAGGAGTTACAACTCTGGATTCCAAACTTCCCTAGCTCACAACTCTAGACTCCCTCATATTACGCTCGGTGATCAGATCCTGGTTGACTATAGAATATATTGAAGTCAACCTAAAGATATTCACCTTGGATTAGATTTCATTTCTAAGACCATACTCAAACTTCTTGGATAGAAATAACTCATAACCCCCTAGAATGGGTGTGAAGTGTTGTAGCTCTATGAAGAGAGAAGAATACTCCATGACTGAAAGCGTACCCTATTCCAAACCCATAAACTCTTGGTCTTAGTCATCCCTCAAGGTCTCTAGCTATAAATAGTCATAGAAGGTCTGCTGGAACTCATCCTAATCCATAACTTGTTGGAGTCCCGCCTGTGATATCACATCCCACCATCTCATGGAGGAATCTCGAAGCATGTAGGTTGTGATCTTCACCCTTCTCTAAAGAGGTGTCTCGAGATTCTCGAACATAGACAGCATGTCTTCTAACCATGACTCTATATCCTGAGGTCCTCTATCCCCTAATAAAGTGGAAGGATGCTTCTATTGAAAAACCTGTGTCAACTCTACCATTGATGGGGCAGGATATGGTGCTCCCCAGTAGGTTTGCATAAACCTAATGAAGCCTTCTCGAAACTATGCATCAGCACCTGTGTCCAGTATAATATTTTTTTTCCATTATAGGAAGTATGGGAGGATATACTAGTAGTCCCTGATCTATCATTTCCAGTGTCTGATCATCGCCTTGCACCTAGCGTATAACCAAAGGACATCTCGGTGGCATGACTCTGCAAGGTCAAGTGCACACATCAGTTTAATAGTATCAAGGAATAAACTTAGATGTGAAAGAAAGGAACATGAGAAGAAAAAAATTCAAATTTTTCAAAACAGGGTTACACGACATGTATACCCTCCACATAGTGTGTTCCCTTAGGTTTCAACATGGATGTGCACCTCTACCAAACCTGGTTGGGTAACACCCCTACACATGGTGTCTTTCTCCTGTGACACAGTGTGTACTTGAATTTTTTCCTCCAGTCTGAGTTCTTCTACATGGATAAACCACATGGTTCTCTCTTGGGTAACACTACACGGTGTGTTCACTCTATACACAGTATTTACCACTTAATTTATAACCACTTGTGTCATTAGTCACATGGTTGGAGACACAGTCAACTCTACACTGTGTGTAAAAACGGGACATGGCGTGTACAACCTAAGTTTCATCCACTTGTGTCGTTAGTCACATGGATGGACACATAGTATTTACAACACAGTGTGAAAAATACATACATAGTGTGTTCTACCAAACATTTATTACCTTGTGTCTCTGCTTACACGGTCAGTCACATGGTTAAAGACCACACGACGTGTACATATAGTACACGGTGTGTACTTAAGAAAAGTTGTTTCTTCCAGAACAGAAGAACACATGGCATGTGTTCAGAGCACCACACGTTGTGTTGTTTGGGTTTCTATACATCAGGCCTCTAAAACTCCTTTGGAACCTTTAAAAACTTAAAAAAATTTCCAAGTAATGAAAAATTCCAACCCGTGAGAGCCCATACTCCCCTAAATCAAAGTTTGTAATCCTTATTCGCATCATAACTAGATAAAATTCAATTAATGTTCAAACATGATCCACCAAATTATGATCCAAAAGGGACCATAACACCTCAGGGACTAAATTTTGGCATCCATCCAAATGAAACTTTACAATTTCCAATACCCTATCAAAATAGTAGGTATCTCTATCACGACATCTATCACAGCAGCATGCATATTGATCACAACATATATCACAACAACATTAAATTAGAAATGCACCCTAAATGGAATGACAAGAATGCATGACATATAATCTTTATCAAATGACTATATGATGCATGAGATGGAATACCCTCATCTCATTGGGTTGAAATAGAAATATAACCTTAATGATATCAACAATAACAGCAAAAAACAAGTGTGTCACCCAATGGTGAAATAAAATAAACTGTAACTATTACAAAAACTAGAAATATTGAAATATTTGAAGTAAATTGGTTTTCCCCTTTACACGAGTAAGCTACTCTCGGTCACAGCTTATTACCAACCACCTATTTTTTCCTATCCCTTTCTATAGGCTCCTAACAATAAGACAAAGAAGAAAATAAACCCCTATGATACCACTTTATAACATCCTGGATCCGAGTGCCGCCCAAAGGTTCCCCATACTTGGTTGGTCACATGACCTCAAGCACATTTCCCTAAATGCCAGAGGATTCCGCCTAGTAGTGAGGGCCTTGGGTGTGATAGTGGGGAAACTATACCCTCATTAGAAGAGTAACATGGTATAAAAAAAATTAAACAGTAATGGAAGCAGTAATACCATATAGCATAATTAAACAGTGGAAAACTGATATTATAAACAACTACATCATATATAAATAAATGATGCATGTCACATGTAACTAGTAAAGCATCCAAACCAGTCACAATGTTGGAAATACAATACTGAAACCAAATTACAGAAAATAGTAAACTCCAACAGCATCGTAAGCCTCAGCTTGGTCCCATGCTCTCCAGCTCCAACAGCAATCAAGTACCTGATAAAGAAGGGGGATTTACCTTATCTATACCTGAAACCATATAATTTATTTGGGCCCAAAATCATGACCCAAATAGGGTGTGAGATGAATCCTAGTAGGCAACCACCAAATGATCTGTGCCTAACTGTCAATGAGTATATATATAGCAGTAAATATGCAGAATGAAGCAATAAGTAATGAATTACTGAAAAGTAAACAATCCTACAGTTCCTAATTACATTTATTTACATTTATTAATTATCCAAACTGTTGAATAATAAAATCCAGGGATCTAGCTTAAGCTCAGTATCCCCTGTGTAATAGAAACAAGAGATGTCTAAGAAGACCATCTAACAATCAAGTAAGATAGAGTCCATGCTTGTGATTTGTCTTGGTAGACTCGTCACAATCAACATTAAAAATATTACATTGACCCTCTGGGTGGATCACATAGTCTAACCCCTATGATCAAGAATCCAAAAAAAAACAAAGAATCTTTAAGGAAGCACTCACCGTCAATTCCCCCTGTGGTCTTTTAACGAATAACTACAAACTCTCTGAGGAAGCACTCAACGTTCATTCCCCATGTGGTCTCATAATAGTATATTGTAGACACTATGAAGGAGAACTTTCCATAGATCCCCTATATGGTCTCGTAACGTAAATATAACAAACACTCTGGGGAAGCCCTCAACATCAATTCCCCCTATGGTCTAACTACACCATGTTCTCATAGCCCTGTGTAATACAATCATGCACAAACGATATCCAAAAACCCAAGTAATCCCAACTACTAAAAGTCTAAGAAATTGAAATGCATAACACATGCATTTAACAAGTAGTAATTAAGAAATAATTCCAACCTAACAAGCAAGGAAGGGAAACAAGGTCTGCCACATAGGCAACCTGGACTAAACGGTCATGAGCATTAAAACAAGGAAACACCCCCATAGGGTGTCCCTTAAACATGAAATTTAGCATAATACATCAATGAAAACCATTAATCTATCAATAAATCTAAGGAATATGATAAGAGGGTTAAATTATTTAACATGAAATACCTGAATCATAGGTAATCAAAACTTAGGAATATATAACTCAAATACAAACCCCTGAAAGGAAAAAAACCACCTACCTCGACGTTGTATGGTGAAAACTCTTGAACATAGGCCCTTGAATCATCCTAGAATGTCATAGATCAACAAAAAGGTCAAAATATTCCAACCTTGAATAACTCAAGAGAGAAGAGAAATTAGAAATAGAAGATATAGTGAAAGAGATAACTCAGTGGTAGGAATCAAACGCACCTGGCAGTATCTCAATCGGATCTCGGACAGAGTAACGATAGGGGTTTGAGGTTCTTGGCCATCTCGTCACTCTCCTATATGAAACTTGAGAAGAAGAGATGTGTTCTGAAGATGATACACGACCTCAGTCCAATTAATCAAATAAAAATAAAAGTACATGACGTGTTCATTTAATGTACATGTCGTGTACATGCCTCAATCAAACCCTACTTTAGGCGGTCCACATGGCCATGTACTCAGCCGTTACATGGCCAGTACACAGCTACATGCGGCAACCAGGTATACAGCATGTACTCAAGAGTACACTATGTGTACTTAGAAAATTTCCAAATTCTTCATTTTTCCTCAAAAACACCCAAAATCAAGATCCATGTCTGAAATGAAGATCCTGGTTCTTATACCACAACACACGAACCAAAATAATAGTTTATCCACAAAGCACCTTCTCCTTACAATCCTTGATTCTTACTAGTCACTCCATGAACGTCTCATCACCCTCGACATCCAACTCTCCCTAGTCAATGACTTGGGATTAATCGTGTCGATACCGATGAAGCTTAGAGACATGAAATACATTGTGGATCCTCTCTAACTGTGGTGGTAACGTTAGCTGATATGCCACCTCTCCAACTCTTCCCAACACTTCGAAAGGTCTGGTGAACCTAGGAGAGAGATTTCCCACCATATCGAACCTTCGCTAACCACGTTGAGGGGAAACCTTCAAGAACACATTATCTACAACCTCAAACTCTAAGGGGCTCCTCCTATGATCAGAATATGAATTTTTTAATTCCTGATCTTCCTTCATCCTCTCACACACAAGATGAACCTTCTCTGTTGTGCTCTTCACTACCTCTGGTCCAAGAACACCTACCTCCCCAACCTTCATCTAGCACACGGGTGAACGACATGGTCTTCCATACAAGGCTTCAAACGGTTTCATGACAATAGTAGAGTGATAACTATTGTTGTAGGAAAAATATACCATAGGAAAGTGTCATACCCATGATCCTCCTAAGTCCAGAACACATTCTCGTAGCATATTCTCCAACATCCAGATGGTCCTCTATATTTTCCCATTTGTCTGAGGGTGGAAGGAAGTGATAAGGCATAGCTAGGTTCCAAAATCATACTTTAATCCCCTCCAGACTCGTGAGGTAAAGTGTGTATACCGATCCAAAATGATGGATCTTAGAACTCCATGAAACTGCACCACTTCACTGACGTACCTCTATGTTAAGGTATCCACTGCACTTGACTCCTTAACTACTAAGAAGTGATCTAATTTCATCAATCATTACACCACTACCCATATGGAATCATATCATCCCTCATTCCTAGGTAGTCCTATGACAAAATCCATCGAAATTTCATCCCAATTCCACTCAGGGACATCTAAGGGCTGCAATAGACCACTGGGAACACGGTGTTCATCCTTCACCTGCTGACACATGAGGAACTTTTCCAAACTCCACCACTGACCTATTCACTCTAGGCCACCAAAACTAACCTATCAAGACCTGGTATATCTTCAAAACTCCTGGATGCACTAATAGGGGTGAGTTATGAAACTCATCGAGAACTTCCATGTGCATCGCCACTGGGACAAACAGCTTTCCCTGAAACACCATCTGATTCTGACTATCCTCTGACCATCCCTTCAGAGCATCACTCTGGATAACATGATCACACGTCACTATGGTCTCTATGTCCCCCCCATTGAGACTCCTCCACCCACCACATTAGATAGGATTTTACTATCATCTGAAACAGACAGCCTCTATCGTCCTCCACTCTCAAACCCAGATGAAAAGTAGTTAACTCCTCCATCGCCTTCCAAGCATCTGCGGACTTTCAAACCACTTACCTTTGCAACTTTATACTCAAGGAATCATCCACAACGTTCCCCTTTCCTAAGGTGTAGTATATATAGATGTTGTAGTCCTGGAGAAACTATATCCATCTTCACTGCCGCAAGTTCAGGTCTCGCTGGGAGAAGACATACCTTAAGCTCTTGTGATATGTAAAGACCACGAAGCATTCCTCGATGAGGTAATGCCACCACAAATTCAGTGAAAACACCACCACTACAAGCTCTAAGTAATGGGTGGAATATTTATGTTCGTGAGGATGTAACTACCTAGAACCATAAGAGATCACTCCCCGCTACTGCATTAGCACACACCCCAAGCCTAGACCAGAAGCATCATAAAACACTTTGAATGTCACACCTTCCTATGAAAACCTCAACACTAGGGCACTGACCAGCTTCCCTTTCAGATAAGTGAACGTTTTCTAGAACTAATCACTCCATACAAAATCCTGGTCTTTCTTGGTCAAAGCTATCAATGGAGTCGCAGCTTGAGAGAAGTAAGGTATGAACCTCTGATAGTAACCTGCTAGACTTAGAAAACTACAAACCTCTACCAAATTCTTGGGTTCTTCCCAAGAAACAATCACTTATACCTTCAATGGGTCCACTGTTATTACCTTATGTGACACCATGTGTCTAAGTAAGTGCACCTCTCATGTCCAGAACTTTCACTTGGAAAAATTCTCATAGATATGATAGTGCTGAAGGACATCCAAAACTATCCTTAGATTCTCAACGTGATCCTCTTATGATCTTTAGTAGATTAGGATATCATCGATTAACATGACCATGAATCGATCCATATAATCACGGAAAAAAGAGTTCATGAGTCCCATGAACACAACCGGTGTGTCCGTAACGCCAAACGGCATGACCACAAACTCAAAGTGCCCATACCTGCACATGAAATTAGTCTTTGGGATGTCACCCTACTTCACCATCAATTGGTGATATCCAGACTGTAGGTCAATCTTATAGAACCAACCTACTCCCTTCAACTGGTCAAAAAGGTCGTCGATCCTTAGGAGGGGGTAACGGTTATTTACTGTCACCTGATTCAGTATTCGATAATCTATACACAGCCTGAGACCACTATTGGCCTTCTTCACAAACAAGACTGGAGAACCCTACGGCGACACACTTGGTTGGATAAAACCCTTCTTCATCAGGTCATCAACCTGAATCTACAACTCCCACAACTTAGAAGGTGTCATCTGATAGGGAGCCATCGAAATCAGACGAGCACCAGGTTATAAGTCTAGCCCGAACTCAACATTGCATCGAGGGGGTAGAGTCAAAAACTCTTTGGAGAAGATGTCCAGGAACTCACTAAAAATCCTTAGAACTTCCACCATCTCTAAGTCTTCTGATTCCACTGACATCTCATCTAACAAAGAAAGAAGGGGCTCCATGGGCCGACTTCCCTCCTAGAAACTCTAATCGCTAAAAAAATCTACACATTGGCCACCCATATCTGAGAACAAAACCCTTATCCAGAAGTAGTTGATAACATCATGCATGGAAAACAGCTAGTAGATGCCTAGAATGACATCATATGGCTGCATTCATAGCAGAAGAAGATCCCCACTGGACTAATGTGGCCTCAACATCAGTCTACATCCTTGACAAACATCAAACATACAGGTATAACCTCCAACTAGCGTACCCAACACCATGGGAATGGGAAGTCTCTCTACATCTAGACCCAAGTCATGGGATATACTAGGTTCAATAAGGGAGTGTGAATCATCTAAATAAAACAAGGAATATGAAATAGTACTAAACAGATTGATCGTACCTCAAAAAACTTCTAGCCCCACTGGAACTGCTACCTCTATGGCATGAAAATACCCACGTCAAGATCATATTCCCCTCATCTATTGTTCACCTCCTAGACCATGCCCTGATCGAGGTCTCTAAGGAGAACCCTGGGGTCAGCCTCCTTCTGCAATGTCTACTCTCGGAGGGGCAGGGTCTTGCTGCTGCTGCTAGAAAGTTTTGGCTGGAAATTGGTACTGCTGAGGTGGGAGTTGAACCTACCCACCCCTACCATACTGATCTCTAACTAGGAACCGACTCTGGATATGCCCAAAACTTACACAAGAAAATCACCTTAGTCCCAGGCCCATGGTGAAATGGCGAGGACCAGGAGATCAAAACTGGAACTGCTGAGGCCTAATCCCTACCGGACGAAACCTAGAAGGCCATGTCGCTAGAGATATACTACTGACTACCTTCCTATTTGTTGAAATCAACTGGATACCCTATCATGGCATTCCTCCTCATGATTGCATCCTTTCCAATACCTCAGCCTTCTCCTAAACTACTAAGTACATTGGTAGAGTAAAGGGAGTAACAGCATACTGAAGAGAAGGTTGAAGTGCCTCCTCTAAGAATATCGCCCAAGACTCCTCATTTGAAAATCAGTCTGGAGAAAAGCACATAAGATCCTTGAAATTGAACCCCCAACTCCCTCATCGACATACCCCCATGCTGGAGGGAGAGAAACTCCTACCTCTTCTCAGCCTTCATCGTGGAATAAGTGAATTCCGCTCGGAAATCTTTCTCAAAGTCTGTCCATGAGACATTAGTATTATTCTTCTCCCCAAGGTAAAGATTCCACCACTGACGCGCCACCCCTCACATCTGAATCACTTCCAAAGGAACCTAGTACTCTGTCAGAGCTCGGATCAAGCTAAAAGTGATCACCAGCTCCTTGGTCCAGCTCTCTGTCTTCATGTCTGAGATGTTTCCCTCGTACTTTCCTAGAGTCTGTCACTGGAAGGCACTAAGCATATTTTGTCACCGGTCATCCTCCTACTCTCGATCGGCCCTCCACTGATCAACCAGATCAACCTGTTGTGCCTCAACTACTCGTACCACTCGTGGACGACGTCTAGGTTCCATAACTATAAGGTAAATAAGGAATGCCTAAGACTAAGTATTAAGGAATTTACTTAGGGTTTTCTTTATTATTTATTTCAATTTTTTTCAAGACACCCCAATTCAAGCAAGAACACAAGTCATTATAATGCATGTACCTTTCCTAGGGTCTCTACCCTACAATCAATGTAGCCTCACTTAGTCGTTTGGGAGGCTCAGAGTCCTTGTGTTAGATCACTGGGGCCCCTAAAATCTCATGTCCTAACCGGTCTTCCTTAGCCTATGTCATGCACCAAGGTCACCTAACATTTTTTCCCTACCTTCTTATGTAATCCTTATTGTTCCTAGCCCTAAACTTCATCCTATCTCTCAACCATCACATTTGATACCACTTTATCATGACCCACCTATAGAAAGATGAGGGAAGAGACAACAAAGTGTCATTCCCTTCCTTTCTCAAGATGAAAATGAGATAATGACCCCCGATTCTCGCCTTCAGTAGGCCATAGGGTGGAAACTAGCACTAAGGGAATTAAATATCATGTAGTATGGAAGGCATTACCATTATTTAAAAAAATATTGGGAGATAAGGTGGTAAATCCAAATAAATCTAGAAACTAAAGGAAAAATGAAAACCAAAATCCATTCCCACATGAATTTTCAAAAGTGAAAACAATACGAATTACAAGAAAACTCTAAAGGTGAGTACCAAAAGAAAAAAGAAAGCAGCAATGAAAGTTGTCCCGACACCCGAGCTAGTAAGGTCTGGGACAGTCCTCAAAGTCCACCAGGAAACCTAAAAGCAGTTTTATATACGCAAGGTGAGTATACAAGTATACTCAGTAGGGAAACCAAAGTCACTCTTGCAAAAGTGAGGGAACATACTAATGTCCTTATGAAGACAGAAAAAACCAAGGCACCTATCAAGGAAACTAATCACCCAACCTCACCAAGGCACACTCCTCAAATAATGTAAGTCAGGTAAAGTAATAGTAATAGCACATCGATATTTGGGTACCCCACACCACTTTCTCACTAGTTATTTATAACATCCTACGCATCAGACCTCCCCCAAAAATACCACTGAAGTCCCACTGTTTCCCCCAATAACAACCATATGGGTCATCCCAACTGCATGTTTATCCCACCCGCAAACACCTGGGCTACCACAACCACACATCCCGCCTGTAGAAACTTAGGCCATAACAACCACACTTCCCACCCACAGACAGCTGGGCCACCACAACCACACTTCCTACCTGTAGAAACCTAGGCCTCATTTCGAAGACACCTAGGAAACAAAAATTATACCTGTCACCTGAAAACATCTGGGCCGCATCCCAAAGATACTTGGGAAACAAACCTACCCACATACACTTGGATCAAACCACCACAATACACCCTTCCCAAAGAGTCTTGGGCTATAATAAACCTCAGGTCATCACAGCTTACCCGAATAACTAGGGTTGTCTGGTAGAGGGAGCATAAAGAATCTAATAACCAGATACTCATAGGAATGTTGGGAAAAATACCATCCCCCATGAAATGGGGGTGTTCAGAACAAAGTTATCAACATGGGTGGGGTGTGTATAAGAAACAAAAGAACTATAATTTATACATATAGGTAAACAAGAACTCATCCCAACCTAACAGTCTCGAAACCAATAACCAGCCCGCACACAACCACTCTTGATGCTACCCCTACATTCACAAATACACAATAGCCACAACCATATCACAACCCATTTCTGTAAAATATTTCCCCATTGTAATTTTACATGTTATTATATTCAAGTGATTCCATTTAAATATTCCATTACCACCGGGCAAATAACAGGAATAACAAACCCAACATAGCAAGAAAACCAAGTTGTAGTCCCACTGCACAGAACCACCAAAACACATTGTAGTCACACCGTACAAGTCCATCGCATGACCACAACACAACCAATGGTAGTTTATACTTCCTACAAGTTCATCTATTCCACAATCATCCCACAACCATGTCTAAAACCGCAATCCCACTGCTCAACCATTCCACACAAGCCACAAATACTAACCATAACACACAGCACATAACTACACCCACCAAACAGGGGTAAATTCAGATTCGTCCAACACTATTACTTAATTCCTTTTGGTTAAATGGGGTGATCAAACAAGGGTTCTTCTTTATCGAGTATCCATTTAATCAACCAAGTGTACGTGATTAGTCAGTTTCCATGTCACCTCCATTCAATCACAATAATATCCATAAAACATAGCATCACTAGATCACAAGAAAAGAAAACCAACGACCATGATTTTCAGGAGACATACGGCCACAAAAAATCATAACCATAAACAAAGATAACTGGTAAACAACATGCGTACTATCACCCATATCCTATCAATTATCATAAAAGCATGGTTATCTTTATCATTATCTTCATTTGTTTACTTCTTTTGTAAAAGAAAGGGATTTATCCATATTCACATAGAACATTACTACACCCACCCTTCATGATACATGTTTGAAGATAAATGATGGAAATCCCTACTTGGATGATCAAGGATCGAAGTTTTCTCCTTGCGCCAAGAACGGGTCATGCAATAGGAAACTCCTAGAAGAACCGAACAGGAGGGATCTCATGCAGGCATGACTCTTCTTCGGAAGAGGGACTCCAAGCACACCAAGAGGGAACCAAATATCTTGAGTAAGAAGATCTTGGTGTGACAAAAAGTCCTGATCCTAGAGTTACAGGATATGTGATTTTGAAGTTCTTGAAAAGCAGATTGTGGTTTGACCATGCGGCTATGAGGTTTCACATGTTGGAATTATTTAAGTTTTAATAATTCCCTCTCAGGGGCGGTTAAGATAGACCAACTCATGGCTAAGAGTTTATAGGTTACCTTTAAATTGAGAAAAACGCATAATAGGGGCGTAACTGGAAAACACAGGAGACTGGAGAACGTGAAAAAGGGTGTGAAACTGATTAAAAAGGCCACACGTTTTGGTAATTCAAGGGTTTCCCCACTCTTATAGGATTTAAGATATCCTTTACCGGCCATAAAACGATCTTAAACTACTTTAAAAGAGGTAATAAAACTTAAAAGAGACGTTATGGGAAAACTGGGGAAAGAAACCCGATACCCCTCGGTGGCACCGTTTGGTGCTGATCAGTGGAACTAATCGGTGAGACACCAATCAGGGACACTGATTGGTGTGACATGGATTAGGGCCGATCTGGGCCGATCAGTGGCACCGATAGGTGACACCCAACCACTGACATTGACACCCTCCTGACTCACCGATGGTGTCCAGGACACCCCAAACACTATAATTTTGACAAAGTAATAGACCAGGAAGGTCTGGGAAATTACGTTTTCCTACAAGTAAATTTTTATACAAGAAATTATTTTGGAACCTAAATCTTTTTGGGTTTATAAATGTTAGAAATTAGAGCTTTGGGAACCCATAATTTTTTGACAGGTTTCCTATAAACAGATTGCAGGCTTTTGAAATAAAAACCTTGTTAGGTCCTTTTGAAAAATGATTAGTAGAAGAACTTTCAGATTTGGATTTAGGAACAAAATTTTTGTAGATAATCTCCTCTTTCCAGGCTCAAATCCTATTCCAGTAACATATTTTGTTGCTACTTTATTTCCCAAAATTTATGTGAGTTCCTCTCTATCATTTGTAAACTTTTCAAGATCTTTCCTCAATTTATCATTTTACAATTTATGTTTAGTGTTTTCTTTGGAAGCTGATAAATTTTCTCATTTTTTATAGATAGTTCATATTTTATATTTATAGATAAATCATGTTGTATTTTATGAATTTTATACCTCTCCTTTAATTCATTAAAATTGTCCTCTAACATTTTATAGTAATCGAATAATTTTTCATTTTAAATATAATCATCATGTTGTTCATTTTCAGAATTATCAAACTCATACATAGTTAGAATACTAGAAATAGTAGTTAATGTAGATACCTCACTCACTTTAGTCATGAAACACATATTGGCTCTGTCTGGATTTTCTTCGGGTGATGCGTCAGAGTCACTAGAGCTATTTTCAAAAGCACTCCAAGTTGCCTTCATGGACTTTTTGTATCTTCTATTATTATCCATGTATTTCTTTTTATACTTAAGATTTGGATAGTAAGATTTTATGTGTCATTTCCTTTTACATTCATAACAGACAACTTCCTTTGGTACATCATCTTTCTTCCGTTATTTCTTCCAGTTTCCTCTCTTGTAATACTTTCCTTTGTAGTTTGATTTTATGGAGAAGCTTTTCTTCATATAGAACTTCTTAAATCTTTTGGCTAAGTGATCCATTTCATCATCGCTGTTAGAAGGTGATTCACTATCACTTGACTCTATAGCTTGAACTTTCTCTTTCTCTTTTTCCTTTTGTTTTCTGGGGGCAGTCGTCTTGAAATCTACTGACTTTCTTCAAGATTCCTCATCTTCTTTACAGTTTACCTTTAATTATTCTTCATACATCATAATTTTTCCAAAAAACTCTTTCTTTAGAAACTAACTCATGTTGCATGATTCTCTAATTGAAATTTATGTGCCTCTCCATCTTTCTAGTAAACATCTCAACAGTCTCATAATTTGATCCATATTAGATGTTGGTTTTCTAAGAGAGCTCATTGTGTTGACAATCTCATTGAACCTGATATACATATCAGAAATGAGTTCATCAGGATTTATCTAAAAATTATCATATTTAAAAGTATAAGTATTAAACCTCATCTCTTTAACATTTGAAGTTCCTCATGGGAAACAAAAAGTGCCCCAAATTTCAAAAGTTGTTTTAAAAGCATAAATATTATTGAATTCCTCATCTCTTAAAGCACGGTAAAGGGCATTCATACCTTTACAATTATTATTGTAAGATAACTTTTTTGTATCATCCCATGTATTTCTAATAGTATTAGATATAACATATTCATATTCAATTGCAGATCAAATATCAAAACCCATTCTCTTTATATGTAGTTTCATCTTAATATTCCATTGGGCATAATTTGTACCATTAAAGAAAGGTGGTATGTTAGTAGTAGATCCTTCTTGACGATTATTGACAGAGTAAGTTTATGTGCATATTTTTTATCAAATAATGATTATTTTTTACTATTTTTCAATTATAAACCCCATGTATTTACATTTTTTATTAAAATAATGGGTAATTTGAATTTTATAATGAAAATGATCATAATAGAGAAAAGTTCATAATTCTGGATTTTGGAAATATTTTGACCACAAGAGTAGTTTTTTAATTTCTCATAAAATATATGTCCAAACTTTGTGATTAAATTATTTTTAGAATCCTGATTTTATTTCCTCCAATTTTGTCTTCTGCACCAGGAGTTGATTCAGCCATCTAAAGGGCCTACAAATTCTTTAAAGTTAGAAATTTTTTCGGGCAGACAGTGTGGACCCCATCACCATAACGGAACCCAAACTAGGATTAAACACATCCAAATTATGTGTTTAAATCTTTGATAGCACTAGGATAGATATGTCCGTCTCTATAACAAATTTGGGGGAGTTTTGAAGTCATTAAGGTGTCCATTGAATGACATTCTTTTGGAGGAACCTTCCAGGAAGCTTCATCTAGAAACATAAACCTCCAATGAAAATTTTATAACTCCTTCATCCAGGTTCCAAATGCACTGAAATTTGGAGGGTGAATGGAAAACATATTTATGAACTACATTGAAGAATGGTTTCACGTGTTAATCGGCCATTATTGGTCCAACATCATGCAAATTTTCGGAGTACAGAATGATGCCTATAAAAGGAGGCTATTGCCTCCTTCTCAAATCATCAGCTCGACACCCACAACCAAGGTGGGGTCTCACCGGGGCATGGGCTGCTACTACTCCTCTGTTCACCCTTCATTTCATATTTTTATTTTAGTTTTATTTTAGTTTTATTTTAGTTTTATTTTCAATTGTAATTCAAATTTTAGTTTTATTAATCCATGCATTTGTGTTTCTCCATCCATTTTTCTTCATCTCTCTCTATCTCTCTCTTTATCTCTCTCTTCTTCCACCCACTCCACCAAGTAATCTCATACTCTCGGAAATGAGAGGCTAATCACGAGACTTGGCTCGGGGTGAGGTCAAGGTGTTCTTGAATTTTCATTAATGTTTATTTTAAGCTTGTGGTATATTTGAGTAGCATGCATTGGTGAGGCGAATTTCCCTGATTGGGTGACGACCCCCAATGACATGCAACTTAAACTATTTCTATTCTGGAAAAGAGTAGTGATTCAAACGTGAGATTTCATGTTTGGATTATCAAACTGAAATCAAAATATAAAGGAGAATAATTATTGAACCTAAGACTAAACCCCAAAACCAATTTCTTTCTTCATCAAATCATTCTGTTTGCATTGCATGATATTTCATATTTTTAAATAATCAAAAACACAAAAATATTGTCATAAATTTTATTTAAATAAAAAACAACAAAAAGAAATAGTTTATGTGAATTAAAATAAATTAAGTGAACTAAATTGAGAAGGATCCTTTAGAGAGACGACCTTGGTCATCCACTGTGTTGCACTAAGAAAAATATAATTTTTTCCCACGCCCTGCGACAGGCGTGCGTCAAAACTGGTTCCATTACTGGGGATCCAATCATTAGTTCATTTATTTTTTTCTATTTTCATATCTTAAGTAGGTTTTATTTTAAAAAAACTAAAAAAACATTCATGATGTATTCAAATTAAAATTATTGTGCATGGATAAAGTACTCACAGGTGCAACAATAAGAAGAAGAAGAATATTTTAGAAGGGATCAGGTGAAATAACATAGAGAAAGCATTGAACAATTGATGATAAAAGCTGAAAGATATTTTGACTATGTTCATGCATTAATGGAGCAACCCAACCCTGAACAGTATCAAGAACCTGAGGTGGCAAAGGAGGAAGACTTTCTTGCTGAGCTACAAGTGGGAGATCAAAAAATATTGGATGAATTCTTAATTAAATGTGAGGAACTTCCTAATCTCGCAATACAATACAAAGAAGAAGATCCAACACCACTGAAGGAAGAAACCACTAAAGTGGTGGAATTTGAAGTCATGATGGAGGATCCTGACTACCTGCCTCCATCCTTAGAGAGTCTCCTCCAAGAGGCACATACCACTGAGGCAGAGAATAAATCTGAACCGACTCAGGGAGTTGAACTATTCTTTGACTATATCTCTTCTAATTTTTGTTGAATTTTAATTCTACATCACTCATTGTGGTTTTGATTATACAAAATCATAAAATCTCTACTATTCCTTGTAGGATGAAGAAGAACCTGGATATACACCTGCTGAGGAACATATGGAGCTCCTTGGACACGTTGAATATTTTCTCAAGGAACTTCATGAGGAGATTCCAGTGGATTTTTCTAAGGAAACCATGCCAAAAGATGCTTACTTTTATAGGGAAGAATTTGATCTTAATAATTCATGTTTTAATTTTATTCAAATAGAATTACACTCTGACTTTCCCATTGAATATTCTTTTGATGCAGCATACCTTGAGAAACCACTGGATAAGGAAGAAGAGGTTGCACAAGTAGGAACCAAGGAAGAGGATGGTCCATACTTCATCCTACCCCCACCATACAAATTGTACCTCATTGTGAAGGGGGGATATGATGTACTCTATACATGGATCATTACTCACCCAGAAGGATGAAGCACAAGCTGGGAAAAGTCACATGTGGTGGTTCAAATCAAAGAATCTTTATCCTCCATCTAACTTTGGATAACAGCTGGTACTACCCTCTGGAGGTAGTAAAAATTCAGGGCCCACTTGGGGGATCGTACCAAGATTTATCTTTACATTATTTATAGGAATTTAGATTTCAATTTCATTTCTTATTAAGTAGTCTAGCATGCATCCCCCTCCCTCCTTTTTTAGCTTAAATGATATAATCCTTGTGATTCATTGAGTGATTTTATTTTGTAGGATCATGATGGAAGAAGGAAGCCCTAGACAATGAATGGGAAGGACCAAGTTTAATGGAAAAAGGGAGTTCAATTTTAGTTTTTTATCTTTTAAACTCTCCACATTTTATTCCACAACATGTTTTGATATTTAAAGATAAAATTTCATACTCACATTTGAATTAATGTTTTACTCGACTTATCTAGGAGACATGAGTTTCTTAGGAACCCAATGATGCCATGTTTTAGATTTCAATGTTTATATGATTAAATGATTGAAATGCAGAATTTAATTTTTAAATATGAAGCATAGATATTGAAATAATGACTCATGATTTGAAGGAATTAATTAATTCATGTAAATGAAATTTCTCTACCATCTTTCATGCTTTGAATTTTTGAAATTTATGTGAATTTATTTATTATTATTAGTCATTCCATGAGTGATTGTCTAATGTTATATTTCTCATTCCCGAGAGGATTTCTAGACCAAGTACTTCCTATTTATTCTTGAGCATATTTCTTGAGTGATATTGGGACATGTAACCGACCAGAACTTGTATTGAAACTTTTCAAAGATATGACTGTGCAAAAACACATTTAAAATGATTGAGGAATCCTTTTAAAAAGCCACTTATCCTTAAAATACCACCTTTACATCAATCCTTCTTTTATCCCATAGAGACCATGAATGACCTTTATAGGGATGAGCCATGTTTCAAGTCATTTTTATCCATTCCTACCATACTCTTGGTATTTTCATGATATTTTAAAGTTTAAGTGTAGGGTAAAGGGAGTCATGGTGGACGGGATGATACACATTGTAAAGAAGAAGTGTGGGGGTGTTATTTTGGGAATTGTAAAAGGTTTTAAAATCATTCATTATACTCTATTGTTTTCCCCTCTTGAATTGAAAAAAAATGGCAAAAAATGGAAAAAAATATCCAAAGAAATAGAAAATTGGGTTTTGATTTGGGAGAACCAAAAATCACCATTTTCCAAACAGACGATCTTTTAATCGTATGTGGTTAGGTGATAGATGTGAGGTTTGATCTAATCAAAACTTTTGAAAAATGAAAAAAAACAAGTACAAAAGTAAAAAAAATATTCAAGAGGCTGCACAAATCATTCATTATGCATAATTTGATCATAACCTTTTCTTTGAGTTTTTGGAAGTGGGTGTTGCTACTTTGAAGGGGATAATTTCATTACACTTTTACTTTTGATATCATGCATTGTACTTAAGAGTTTAACCTCCTCCTTGAGCCTTAATTTTTAAAGCATCAAATCCTTCCAACCTTAAGCCTCACAGTTATTTGAACCTTTATTGAAATTCCTCATGATTTTATGTGTCTTTTTCTTTACAAAGTGGAGAAAGTAGTTCTTTTACAAGCCTATGGATAAGAAGCATGTCCTCATGATATGAGCATAACTCTACTAGAATTGTATCATGAGTGATGAGAGAAAAGAATCAAAATTAAGGTAAATCATGACTTTTCATGTTTAATAAAAATTAATCAAGGAGATTAAATGAATGAAATGAGAAGTTCCATCAATTTTCAAAGGGGGAAAGTAAAATGTGTGAATTATTTGTTTCTTTGAAAAATAGGAAATTAAATTGATATTTTATATAGATTTTTGAAAGTTTGATTTTACATTAAAAATTGTTTGATTTTATTTCATTGTAATTTGAATATCGGTAACATTGGTGTCCTTTGATTTCCATGTTGATATTTTATGCTTGAGGACAAGCATGGTTTAAGTATTGGGGTATTTAACAGAGCAAATTTACATGCATATTTTTGATCAAATAATGAGTATTTTTTACTATTTTTCAATGATAAACCCCATGTATTTACATGTTTTATTAAAATAATGGGTAATTTGAATTTTATAATGAAAATGAGCATAATAGAGAAAAGTGCATAATTCTTAATTTTGGGCAGATTTTGACCACAAGGGTATTTTTGTCATTTCTCATAAAATATATGCTTTATGATTAAATTTTTTTTCGAATACTGATTTTATTTCCTATAATTTTTTCTTCTGGACTAGGAGCTGATTCGGCCATCTAAAGGACCTACAAATTCATTGAAGTTGGAAATTTTTTCAGGCGGACAACGTGGACCCCACCATAGTAACGGAACCCAAACTAAGCCTAAACACGTCCAAATGATGTGTTTCCACCTGGGATAGCACGAGTATTTATAGGGATGGATCTTAAACAAATTTGGGGGAGTTTTAAAGTCATTAAGGTGTCCATTGAATGATATACTTTTGGAGGAACCTTCCTAGAATCTTCATCCAGAAACATAAACCTCCAATAAAAAATTTATAACTCCTTTATCCGGGGTCCAAATGCACTGAAATTTTGAGGGTGAATGACCAACAAATTTATGAAAAACATTTAAGAAAGGGACCACACGTGAATATTCCATTTAATGGTCCAAAAATGCGAAAACTCTCAGAGTAAAGAATGATGCCTATAAAAGGAGATCCTCGCCTCCTTCTCAAATCATCAGCTTGACACCCACAGCCAAGGAGGGATCCCACCGGGGCACGGGCCGCTGATGCTCCTCTATTCCCACCTCATTTCTTCTTTTTATTTTATTTTTATTTTAGTTTTATTTTCAATTGTAATTCAAATTTTAGTTTTATTAATCCATACATTTGTGTTTCTCCATCCATTTTTCTTCATCTCTCTCTCTCTCTATCTCTCTCTTCTTCCACCCACTCCACCAAGTAATCTCATACTCTCGGAAATGAGAGGCTAATCACGAGACTTGGCTCGGGGTGAGGTCAAGGTGTTCTTGAATTTTCTTTAATGTTTATTTTAAGTTTGTGGTAGATTTGAGTAGCATGCATTGGTGAGGCGAATGTCCCCGATTGGATGACGACCCCCAATGACATGTAACTTAAACTATTTCTATTCTGGAAAAGAGTAGTGATTCAAATGTGAGATTTCATGTTTGGATTATCAAATTGAAATCAACATATAAAAGATAATAATGATTGAACCTAAGACTAAACCCCAAAACCAAGTTCTTTCTTCATCAAATCATTCTGTTTGAATTGCATGATAGTTCATATTTTTAAATAATTAAAAACAAAAAAAAATATTTTCAAAAATTTCATTTAAATAGAAAACAACAAAAAGAAATAGTTTAGGTGAATTAGAATAAAGTAAGTGAACTAAATTGAGAAGGATCCTTAAGAGAGACGACTCTGGTCAGCCATTGTGTTTCAATAGGAAAAATATAATTGTTTTTATCCACGCCCCATGACAGGCGTGCGTCAATTATTCATTTCAAGAACAAAATTTATAAATGATAGAAATTTGAAATATTTAAAGCTTAACTAAAATCATATCTGAAACTATTTGAAAATTTTAATACCAAAGAAAGAAATCCCCTGATACCAAATCTTGGTCGAAGTGAGTATCTCAAGAGGGTGGTGAATTGAGTACCCAATAAAAATTCCTTTCTAAAAAGGATTATTTTGAAATCCCCTAAATATTTAAGTATAGACTAGTTTATCAAAATAAGTAGTATGATATAGTTTTTAATCTTTCTAAAGATTTATATAAATATTTATTAGGTCTCTGATGAATAATATATAGTATTATTGGTTCCTTTGAAATCGGTTTACTTGATCAAAATACTATATGAACACAAATTAAGAGAAACTATCAAAGTATATATTTTGTTTATAGTTAAAACAATTTTCAGTTTTAAAGTGGAAATAAAGTAAAAAATAAAAATAAAACACATAGTGGAAAGAATGAATACAAGAGGTTCAGTCTCAAGTCGAGACTTAGTCCTCTCTACTTGGTGATCACTCGCCACCAAGAAGTTTATATAAAATAAACAAGTTGATCCACAACTTGGATCGGGTTTATACAACAGTTTACAACTGTTCAGGTCACACACGATCTCTTCCAGAATTATTTTTGGGAGCAAAATTAAACATGCCACACAAGTACATCTACCACTTTTATACATGGGAAAAACAAATATGGAAAGAGTTTGAGAAGATATCGAGTATCTTCCAATTTAGCATAGGAGATAGTGTGTGTGTGATAAAATCGAGTATGCACACACACTACTCGAAAAGTAATAAATACAAACAAAATCGAGCAATCTAGAAGAGTATAGTTTAGAAGTGCTCGGTCTATTGCAATGTAGTTTTTGACTCTTGATTTGATTTAGTAGTGAAGCTTGAGTTTGGTTTTCCTAAAAAACTTCTGAAAAACAGAGTTTTGCAACTCATGTTCTTGGACTGGATGAATGCAGTGGATATGATGATGTAGTTTGGATTCCTAATCGTGTTTGTAGAAAATGGGGTTTTCGAGTTATTCAATATAGTTCATCTCTTTGTATGTTTAGTAGTCGTGAGTTCTTGCTAACAGTTCGCTCCACGCATGTCTTGCATTACTAATGCAACTTCTCTTTTGCACGAGGGAGTGTGCTGCTCTTTTATCAGCTGTAGTAGTAGGGAGAATATCTGGACCAACTGCTTCCTCGTACTGCATATCCTTACATTGTCTTAAATTCTTTCTATCGAGCATTTAAGAGACAATTATTAGAATAATAAATGGCATTAACTTCAATAAATATAGCTGTTAGAAAAGATTCAAAATAAGTAAAGTAAGAAAATTAGTAGCGATGTGTCGAAGTCTCGAAGTGTCTCAAGGTCTGATGGTGTCTTGCTTTGGTGGTATGTTTTTATGGCAGCATGATACTGGCAGTGTCTTAGACTTGGCTAAATTTCCACTACGTTGGCGGCATCTCAACTAGTGGTGTCTTGTTTGGCGATATATGATTCGACAGTATCTTAGACTTAGCCAAAAATTTTGTGTCAGCAGTATGACACTGACGGTGTCTCATCTGGCAGAAGGTTAGTCTAGTGGTATGTCAGACTTGCCAAATTTGTGCTTTGGTGGCATGACATCCTGACGGTGTGTTGACTGACGGTGTCTCAGACTTTGTCATTTTTTCAGTCCAACTTTATGATATTCTGGCAGTGTGATATTCGGGCGGTATCTCATACTTTGCGAGATTTTTATGTTGGCGGTGAGTCATGGACCACGGTGTCTGTCTCAACAGTGTCTTGTCCTTATTCAATTTTAGAACATGTCTCGGAATATGATATTCTTATAGAAAAACATGAAACTCATTATGATCATTAGAATCATGATTTTGTGATCATTAAAACTAGGAGGTCAACACAGTATTTGTGGGGTTATGTATGGGGCCACTTTAGTGGCGCCCTATTGACACTCACACCATAATCGAGCAGTCATGACACTTGGATACTAGAGCAGCCATTATTGGTTGCTGGTTCAGGTTGGGTAGAGGCCTCATTTTGAATCGTTTAGGTGGAGACGAGATTAGGGATGGATGAGGTATGGCTTGGGGATAACACTAGATCCATGCACTTTTATTCTTTTATTTATTTTTTATATGTGATCGGCCCAGTGAAGGATTGATCTTTTTAAAAATAATCGTTTACAAATGAATTTGAATTTTGTAATTATAAAATGAGTTTAGATTCTAGTAATTCATATTTCATGGATCCATTGCACTCTCTGTATGGAAAGCGATGTAGAACTCCAACCTGTTGGGATGAAGTTGGAGAAAGAAAGCTACTTGGACCCGATCTTGTTCAAGAGATGACAGAGAAGGTTCAAGTCATCCAGAAACAGATCAAAGCTACTCAAAGTTATCAAAAGAGCTATGCGGACAACCGTCGAAGGTACTTGTAGTTCGACGTTGGAGATAAAGTCTTCCTTCGAATATATCCATGGAAGAGAGTCATGTGATTTGGGAAGAAATAGAATCTAAGCCTGGGGTATATTGGCCCCTTTGAGATCCTTGACCGCATAGGAGTTGTGGCCTATCAGCTTGCACTTCCATCGAATATGGATTGATTTCATTATGTTTTCCACGTATCACTCTTGAGGAAGTACATACCTGATCCCTCACATGTACTAAGCTCAGAGGTGGTGCAGCTGGAAGATGATCTCTCCTATGAGGAGCAGCCAGTAAAGATTCTGGATTGGAGAGATAAGGTTCTACGCAACAAGACAACCCATCCTGTCAAAGTGTTGTGGAGGAACCATAAGTTTGAGGAAGCAACATGGGAATTGGAGGAATCAATGAAGGAAAAGTACCCGCACCTGTTTTTGGCTTAGTATGTAAAATGAAATTTCGAGGGCGAAATTTCATAAGGGGGGAAGAATGTAACAACCCAATGTTTTTAATGGAAATTCCCTTCTTATATTTATGTCATAAAATCACATGAAAGCACAACACAATGAACTACTAAGTGATAAGTTACCTTTAAACATAATTTTTTCACTTCTGTGTTTGGAATTTTGAAAATCTGGCATACATGGTTGTGTTCAAGATGTTTTTTGGAGTCTAATAAAACAAAAATAATTTTTGGTGAATAGTAACCTGCCCTAATGAATAGTAACATACCCTTATGAATAGTGATATAACCTAATGAATATTAAACTCACCTATTATAGTATAAAAAAAATATTCAAGTTGAAATTACAATATACCTGTGTTTTAGAATGAGTTAATGCATGTTTATAAATCTGGTTTTTGATAATAAATTATGATTTTAATTAAATATTAAAATAATCATATTTAGAAAATTATTTTTGAAAAATAGACTTCATTTTTGTATTCTACACATCTAAAAATGGTTAGGGTGAATTTTTGAAATTTTTCTGAAATACTTGAATTTTTGATGAATAGTATAATCCGATAATTTACAATAAATGCTAAATAATGGATTAATTGAGTCATCGATAATGATATTCTAATGTAAGCCCACTTGGTTCGAATTCACATGACCCATTTACTATTCTTGGTCATGGAATACTTACTATTCTTTGTCTTGGGAAGAAATATTAAATTAATGATTATTATATTATGAAATCCCTCCTCTCCTCCACTATAAAAACCCCCTTCACTCCCTCTTCTCTCCACTCCTCTCAAGCTCCAAGACTTCTCTAAATTCTGACCAAATCTCTCCCCAATGTCCTCCCCCACGTCCAAAATCTCTCATCCTCCTCAAAATACCAAAACCTATCCCCTTAAGAGGTTCTCAAAGGAGGAAGTCTCAAGAGGTAAATTCCTCTTCCCAAATTTTTTCTTTTCTTTTAAGTTCTTTTCTTTTTTATTTTCTTTCCTCACCTAAATTCACCATAATAGTATGATAAATCTAGTAACATACATTTTCTGTAATTTATTCATGCTATTGTTATATTTCATTATCTTCTCCCCTTTCCCCACCCTTTTATTTGAAAGAAATGAAAGCACCCTTTGAGATGTGCTAATTTAGCACATTCAAGGACAACAGTTTATCAATTTCTATTATTATCCTTACTTATGGTCATGAAACCATTTGTGTTATGGTTGAACTAGATTATTATATATTTAATATATCCTATTTTTGGTTCTGTAATATTTTGGTACAAATGGAATTAAGTTATAAATCAAAACACATTCTTTATAATCAAACCCACCGAATAACAAAAACGGTTATCACTAAGGTTATATATGTAATAATTGAACATCACTCTAAGTAACCTAATTAAAATTAAAACCATGTAATCTCATGGATATGAACTAAATCATATAACTTCAATTCTGGACAACCACTTTTATCTAGCATATAATCCAAACTTGAATATAAGTGAACCGATCTTTAAAGCCAAGTAAACAAATGAGATCGAACTATGAAATTGAACCTTATAACTAATAAAAAAGTATTTGAATGAACTAAAAAGGGTTATAATAAATAAATTACACATATAATAGGTTATGTACTTATTAATTAATAAGCCTAATTTTTTTATTCAGGTCGTTAATAACAAGTGGAGAACACCAACGGATTTAAGGTAAGAGATCCTCCCCTTTCACTCTTAATCAAGATTGTTCTCTATGCTATGTTTTTTTTTGTAATACCAAGTGATGGGGTATGTTTATAAACCTTCCCCATACTTCCCTAATGTTTTATAAGTGATGAGAAACTCCTTCTCTCTCTCATCAAGTCATCTTAGTTACACCCGACACCATGGCGGTAAAATCGTAACGAATTCTACCCAAACCTTCTTCGTTCTTTCGGGTTGCCTTATCTTTCTTTCAAAATGGTGTTATCATATCTATTTATGTGAATATTATTAATTCTGGATATTGGTAAAAGATTATAATATCAATACCCTTTCATCACTTTCTTTCAGGGATATACATGTTTTTGAAAGATTCCCTCCTTAGAACTTTCCGATAAGTAAACCTGTTTAAAGGGGACTTCCCTAATTTTCACCCAAATTTCAAGTTCAATCTATCCTCTATTTTAAGACACCATTTTCTTTTAAAAAACAGTATTTTTATTATGAAAACCTTCTTGGTTAAATTCTACTTTTATATAAAATAATGTCCTCTTTTCTATTTGAAAAGCTCTAGAGTGTTTTCCTTAAAACCACACAAAAATGTTTTAATGCTAATGTTTCTAAAATACATTTCTAATATGTTGTCACTTATATTTGACACCACTTACCATGTTATATGCCTATTTTACCCTATTAATTTCCATTTATGTTCTAATCCTTTCCTTTCATGGACACTTTCATGATACACCCATTGGATATGTTTTATGTCATGACTGTGGTACCCAATTCTTTCCATGGGTACCCTTATGTTTGTGTATGGTTGATTATGTATGATTGTATATGTGGTAAGAATATTTATGTGGCAATAATATTTATGTGGCAAGAATATTCATGAAAATTTTGAGATGGGTGTTCCCAGATAGCGCTCCAATGTATTGGGTAAGGATAAGTCTCATGAGATGCGATGTGAAATGGGATTGGCAGTTAGCCTTGACCCATACTGAAATGGGAAACGGGATTGGCGGTTAGCCTTGACCCATACTGAAATGAGAAACGGGATTGTAGGTTAGCCTTGACCTATACTAAAGATATGATTTAAGATTCTGCCACATTTATATGATTCCATGTTTATATGATCCTATGCTTATATTAAATGATTTTATAAGTTCCATGCTTTGGATATCATTATGTCATGCCTCTTAACTCATGTGCTTGAGATGTATCCTTATGTTCATTCCCTTGCTGGGAATTTTTAGTTCATCCCTTTGTTCGTGTGTTTCCCCAGGGTACCCTATACAGATGTAAGGGCTCAAAGGAAGTTAGGAGCTCATTATGGAGATTAAATAAAGAAGTGTTTTTTTAGCCCCATGTTTTATGTTATATGTACCTAGTCTTCCAAGACACTAGACTTAATGATCCTTGGCTTGTACTCTAATGATTAATTATGATTAAAATCATTAAATGTTATATGTAAAAGTCTCGGGTCACTATACCAGTTGGATTCAAATATCTAACATGTAATGAAGAGTAGATGGAGTGAGGCATCACATTTATAGAAGCACCTAAATCAAGCATAGTATTGGAAAATGAATACTCTCCTATGGTGCATGTAATCGAGAAGGTTACAATATCATTGAATTTGGTAGGAATTGATGGTTATATCAATGCTGATACATTCCTCCCCAATCTTACCTTCTCATCACCTCGAAGTCTCCTTCAGTTTGTACACATCTCCTTTAGAAACTTGGCGTATCTTGGAATTTGTTTCATGGCATCAATCAAAGGAATATTAACCTGCAATTTTTTTAAAGTTTCCAATATTTCCTTATCAAGTTCAGTTTACTTTTTTTTCTTAGTTAGGTGGCCCTTTTGGGAAATTGAAGTGGAATAGTTGGTATAGGAGACTCATCGACATACACACTCTTTCCTTTGGAAGGGCTTCTCTCAGGATAAGGATTTTCTTCTCTTGGACTATTTTCAGCAATTGGGATGGTGGTTTCCTCAGGAGTGAATGAATCTAATGGAGGGTTCATTTGGTTTTTAAGTTTTTTCACACTCATAAGGGTGATAGAACTAACACTACCCTTATCCCTAGAGTTAACTACTAGTTGAGAGGGTAGTTTACCCGACCCATTACTTTGAATTTTCCCCACCTAGTTAGCTAGTTGGCCTAATTGGTTTTTGAGGTCTTTTATGGATTCTTGAGTGGTTTTTTGAAATTGGATAATGTTGTCAGCCATTTGTTTCATCATATCTTCTAGGCTAGGCTTGGTTTTTGGAGGGTTTTGTTGGAAAGTCCTTTATTGTGGTTGAGGATTTTTGGGTGGTGGTGGATGACTACTCTACCCCGATTGGTTCCATTGTTTTTGAGGTTGGTTTGAATACCCCCTTGCCTATAGGATTGGTTTTGTTTCCCCCTAGGGTTGGATGGATAGTAAGGTTCTTTCCTAAAGGGTTGGTTATAGGGGCGGCCTGGAAATATTGCCTCACAACTCTCTAAAGTTTCTCTCAATTGGGGTTATTGGTCAGAATAATGGGTTTCAAAAGAGAAGATTCCACAATGGATGGGAGGAGGAGATTGATATTTTCCTTGGGAAAGAGTGAGTTTTCATATAAGGTTACTTACCTCTTCGAACTATGTGTCCACCTTCTTCTCAAATTCAATACTTTGCACCTCACGGACACCTAGAATGGGTAAACTAGACCTTGTACCGAATTTTTGAGTGTTATGTTCCATGTTCTCAATCAGGGACCTTACAGCAATTGAGGTTTTATCCACTAGTACACCACCTGTAGTAGTATCAATCATTTTATGATCAATTGGAATTAAACCTTCATAAAAATACTGAATTAAAATTTGATCACTTATTTGGTGGTGTGAGAAACTTGAACACAGCCTTTTAAATTGTTCCCAATATTCATGAAGTGTTTCCCCTTGTGATTGTCTTATACCACATATTTTTTTCCTTATTGTTGCAGTTCTAGATCCTGGGAAATATTTTTCAAGAAAAAGGTGTTTCATGTTTTCCCAACCTCATATTGGATAATTAACATAATAAATCCAGTTTTTTCAGTGTCTTTTAATGAAAAAGGAAATGACCTAAGCTTTACTGGTTCTTCATCCACATTTGCAGGTTTTAATGTAGAACACATAGTATGAAATTCATTTAAATACTTGTATGGATCCTCTCCAAGAAGTCCATGGAATCTTGGCAATAGATGAATTAAACCAGATTTTAGTTCAAAATTGGGTGCCTCTCCTTGTAATTGAAAGTATGTGGGATGGATATAAACATTAGGTGAGGTTATTTCTTTTAGTGTTATATTGTTTTCAACCATGTTATACAAGTTTATTTTAGTTTTGATGTCAGTTCCAAATGAAGAAGTAGAAGGATCAAGAAGAGTGTCGATGTTTTGTGTATCCTCCTTCAAAGGGTTATCTTCTGTGTCTCGGTGTATCTGATGTAGGATCCTCTATAGTTAAGGTTTGAAAGGAGGTGAATCTCCCATATTAGAACACTTCATGCACCAAACCTACACAACAAATAGATCAGAATACAAAAGTATTGAAAAGGTAAATAAATATTCAAAAAATTTACAAATATCTTATCAAAAACACGCACTAAAAACTGAAGAGCTCCCTGGAAATGGTGCCAAAATTTGACTATGTTGTCATGAAATGACAAATTGATAGTGTTTTAAAGAAGATTTTTTAGTCTAGGGAAGACCCTAGGTCATCTATCAAGGATCTTTGATAGGTTTTGAGTGTGCATTTTTAATAAAAATTACTAAAAGAGAGGGGTGGTTTTGAAAACATTTTCAAAAAAGTAACTTAATTTAAAGAGTTGTAAAGTTGAAAGACCAAGTGGATTGTGAAAAATATAAGATAAATAAGTGATCATTTCTAAGTTCCTATAGCACTTGAATAGTTCCTCATTCTTAATTTATTATTAGGTTTTAGTGTAATCCTTTAGTTGAGGGTTAACTAAGATCTCGGGTACCTACAAGCCTCTTAAAATGATGAGATTAGAACTAAACCTTGACATAACAATTATGTAGTCAAGTTACATACCCTTAGCATGCTTTAAGTCTTGTAAAGGAACATTGAAATCTCAAATGTTTGGGAAAGAAAAGGGTTCTTATGTTGTCCAATCGGAACAACACAAGGTGCACACTTAAAATCGCACACCAATTAGTTATGAAATAAAAAGTGTTTCAATTAAATGCATAAAAACAAGTTAAGATACATATGAAAGAACAATTAAAACCACAATATACACCAAACCTGTAGATAATTATGTTTCAGAACTCCCTCTTCAAGTGTGTAGCTCCCTTGCAATGATCACTCACTGCTTAGCTCGACATCGGGAGGAGGAAGCTTGGGTGGAACTCATTCTTCATTCTTGATCCCCCTACGAGGATAGGGGCCTCCATAAATTCTAGGATGAGGAGTATAATCTTCTAGGACTCCAAAATGGTAGATATTTTCTTATGGTTATAACTCCCCATTGAGGTGCCCATGGTGTCCTTTTATAACCAAAATAGAACATGGTTTTGAGCACCCTGTTTTTTAGATACCACTTGTGTCTCATTTTTTGAATAGTATAAAGCTATATAATGACTTGAACAAAAGAGAAAAGTTTTTTCCGGCATCTTTACTATCTTCATGTTAAATTTTGCATCCATTAGACATTTATATTGGTAGATATTGTCAAAATACTGAACTAAACTTTTGAATTAGGGCAGATTTTGTCCCCTAGATAGAATAGTTCGTACATGACACCATATGGATGAATTAAGATTTGGTTCCTTGATAAGAGTTGTATAAAATGATGTTTTGGAGCGGACCACAAAGTTTCAGCCCATTTGGATGCACTAAATTCTCTTAATTATTAAAATAGTGGACATATGTCCATGAGATCCTATGCAGTTTGACCCATTTTTCTTCTAGATCATCTCTGGGGCCTCCAAATCACCTCAACCTTCAATGAAAATATCAAAACATGTATAATTTACCCTTTTAACAATGATAAACAAAAAATAAATTAATAAAACAAGAATTTCAGTTTGTTTTTATATTTTAAATTTTCAATACAAATTTAGTTTAATACAATGGTGTAAGGGTGAAAATGAAACCGTGAATCGTGGTGCGATCATTAACCAGGGTGATCACACAAGGGTTATTCTTTATCGGGCATCCATTTAATAAACCAAGTGTATGTGATTAGTAAATTTCCATGTCATATCCATTCAATCACAAGAATATCTAGAAAATAGAGCATCACTAGTGCACAAGCAAAGACCACCAACAACCATGATTTTCAGGAGGCATACAGCCACAAAAAGTCATAACCATAAACAAAGATAACAGGTAAACAACATGCATACTATCACCCCTCTCCTTCCAGTTATCATAAAATCATGGTTATCTTTGTTATCATCATTAGTTGTTTACTTATTTTGTAAAAGAAAGGGGTTTATCCATATTCACATAGAACATTACTACACCTACCCCGCATGATACATGTTGGAAGAGAAATGATGGAAATCCCTACTTGGATGATCAGGGATCAAAGTTTTCTCCTTGCGCCAAGAACTGGGGTCGCATGAAAGGAAACTCCAAGAAGAACCGAATAGGAGGTCTCTCACGTAGGCATGACTCGTCTCCATAAGAGGGACTCTAAGCGCACCAAGAGGGAACCAAAGAGACCGAGGAAGAAGATCTTGGCATGATAAAAAGTCCCAATCCTAGAGTTACGTGGTATGCAATTTTGAAGAGCTTGAAAAGTGGATTGTGGTTTGACCACACGGTTGGGCGGTTTCACACGTTGGAATTATTTAATATTTAATAATTCCCTCTTAGGGACAGTTGAGATAGACCAACGCATGGCTAAGAGTTGATAGGTTACCTTTAAACCAAGAAAAATTCATAACAGGGGCGTAACTGGAAAACATGGGATACTGGAAAATGCGGAAAAGGGTGTGAAACTGATTAAAAACGCCACATGTTTTGGTAAGTCAAGGTTCGGCCCACTCTTAGGGGATTTAAGATATCCTTTACCGACATTAAAATGGTCTTAAACCACTTTAAAAGAGTGATAAAACTTAAAAGAGATGTTACGGGAAAACTGGGGAAAGAAACCCAACACCCCTCGATGGCATTGTTCGGTGTCGATCGATGGAACTGAACGATGAGACACCAATCGTGGCGAATCGGGAGCACTGATCGGTGAGACACCAATCCAGGCCGATCAGTGGCACGAATAGGTGACACCACGGTGATACCCATCCATTGACATTGATTCCCTCTTGACTCATCGATGGTGTCCAGGACACCCCAAACACTAGAATTTTGACAATTTAATAGACCAAGGAGGTAGGGGCCATTACATTTTCCTACAATCCAAATTTTAAACAAGAAATTATTTTGGTACCAAAATCTATTTGGGTCTAAAAATGTTAGAAATTAGAGCTTTGGATTGATTGATGGGTTTCCTATAAACAGATTGAAGGATTTTAGAAATAAAAACCTTGTTAGGTCCTTTTGAAAAATGATTTGTAAAAGAACTTTTAGTTTTGGATTTAGGAACAAATTTTTTTTAGATAATCTCCTATGTCTAGGCTCAAATCCTATTCCAGTAACATATTTTGGTGCTACTTGATTTCCCAAAATTTATGGGATTTACTCTCTACCATTTGTAAACTTTTCAAGATCTTTCCTCAATTTCTCATTTTACAATTTATGTTTAGTGTTTTCTTGGAGCAATTGATCAATTTTCTCCTTTTTTATAGACAATTCATATTTTATATTTATAGATAAATCATGTTGTCTTTTAAGACTTTTATACTTCTCCTTTAATTCATTAAAGGTATCCTCTAACATATTGCAGTAATCGAATAATTTTTCATTTGAAATATCATCATCATCATGTTGTTCATTTTCATAATTATCAAACTCATGCATAGGTAGAATACTAGAAACAGTAGGTAATGTAGATACCTCTCTAACTTTAGTCATGAAACACATATTGGCTCTGTCTGTATTTTCTTTAGGTGATGCATCAGAGTCACTAAAGATATATTCATAAGCACTCTAGGGTGCCTTCATGGCCTTTTTGTGTCTTTTGTACTTATCCTCATATTTCTTTTTATACTTAAGATTTGGATAGTCAGATTCTATGTTTCATTTCCTTTTACATTCATAGCAGACAACTTCCTTTGGTACATCATCTTTCTTCTATTCTTTCTTCTAGTTTTCTTTGTTGTCATACTTTCCTTTGTAGTTTGGTTTTATGAAGAAACTTTTCTTCCTATATAACTTCTTAAATCTTTTGGCTAAGTGATTCATTTCCTCATCACTGTCAAAAGGTGATTCACTATCACTTGACTCTACAACTTGAACTTTCTCTTTCTCTTTTTCCTTTGGTTTTTTGGGGGAAGTAGTCTTGAAAGCTACTGACTTTCTTTTAGGTTCCTCATCTTCTTCACGGTTTACCTTTAATTATTCTTCATACATCATAAGTTTTCCAATAAACTCTTTCACTGGAAACTAACTCATGTCACACAATTCTCTAATTGAAATTGATGTACATCTCTATCTTTCTAATAAACATCTCAACAGTCTCATAATTTGATCCATATTAGATGTTGGTTTTCCAAGATATCTCATTGTGTTGAAAATATCATTGAACCTTATATACATATCAGAAATGAGTTCATCGGGATTCATCTTAAAATTATTATATTTAATAGTATAAGTATCAAACCTCATCTCTTTAACATTTGATGTTCCCTCATGGGAAACAGATAGAGTGTCCCAAATTTCAAAATCCGTTTTACAGGTATAAATCTTATTGAATTCCTTATCTCCTAAAGCATGGTAAAGGGCATTCATAGCTTTACAATTATTATTGTAAGCTAACTTTTTTCATCATCCCATGTATTTGTAGTAGTATCAGATATAACATATCCATCTTCAATTGCAGAGCAAATTTCAAAACACATGCTCTCTATATGAATTTTCATCTTAATCTTCCATTGGGCATAATTTGTACCATTAAAGAAAGGTGGTCTGTTAGTAGCAGATCCTTCTTGACGAGTTTTCATTTCAATAACTAAATTTAGAAATGACATAAATTTGAGATCTTTAAAGCTTTACTAATATCACAGTCGAAACTATTTGAAAATTTCAATACCAAAGAAAGAAATCCTCTAATACCAAATCTTGGTCGAAGTAAGTATCTCAAGAGGGCGGTGAATTGACTACCCAATAAAAATTTCTTTCTAAAAAGGATTATTTTTAAATCCCCCATATATTTAAATATAGCCTAGTTTATCAAAATAAGTAGTATGATATAGTTCTTAATCTTTCTAAAAATTTATCTAAAGATTGATTAGGTATTGGATGAATAATATACAATATTATTGGATCCTTTGAAATCAGTTTACTTGATCAAAATACTATATGAACACAAATTAAGATAAACTATCAAAGTATATATTTTGTTTACAGTTAAAACAATTTTCAGTTTTAAGGCGGAAATAAAGTAAAAAAAATAAAACACATAGTGGAAAGAATGAATACAAGAGGTTCAGTCTCAAGTCGAGCCTTAGTCCTCTCCACTTGGTGATCACCTGCCACCAAGAATTTTATATAAAATAAAGAAGTTGATCCACAACCTGGATCGGGTTTATACAACAGTTTACAACTGTCCAGATCACACGTGACCTCTTCCATAATTATTTGTGGGAGCAAAAGTAAACAGGCCACACAAGGACCTCTACCACTTTTATCCTTGGGAAAAATAAATATGGATAGAGTTTGAGAAGATATCGAGTATCTTCCAGTTTAGCATAGGAGATAGTGTGTGTGATAAAATCGAGTATGCACACACATTACTTGAAAAGTAATAAATACAAACATAACTGAGCAATCTAGAAGAGTAGAGTTTAGAAGTGCTCGGTCTACTGCAATGCAGCTTGTGACTCTTGATTTTGATTCGGCGGTGAAGCTTGAGTTTGGTTTTCTTGAAAAACTTCTGAAAATCAGAGTATCACAGACTCATGTTCTTGGACTGGACGAATGCAATGGATATGATGATGTAGTTTTGCTCCTCAATCGTGTTTGCAACAAATGAGCTCTTCGAGTTTTTCAATCTAGTTCATCTCTTTCTATGTTTAGTAGTCGTGAGTTCTTGCAAACAGTTTACTCCACGCATGTCTTGTATTACTACTGCAACTTCTCTTTTGCACGAGGGAGTGCGCTGCACTTTTATCAGCTGCAACAGTAGGGAGAATATCTAGACCAACTGCTTCCTCGTACTGCATATCTTGACATTGTCTTCAATGCTTTCTATCGAGCATTTAAGAGACAATTATTAGAATAATAAATGGCATTAACTTCAATAAATATAGCTGTTAGAAAAGATTCAAAATAAGTAAAGTAAGAAAACTAGCAGCGATGTGTCGAAGTTTGGCAGTGTCTCAAGCTCTGATGGTGTCTTGCTTTGGTGGTATGTTTTTATGGCAGCATGATACTGGTAGTGTCTTAGACTTGGCCAAATTTCCACTACGTTGGCGGCATCTCAACTAGTGGTGTCTTGTCTGGCAGTATATGATTTGACAGTATCTTAGACTTAGCCAAAAAAAATTGTGTCAGCGGTATGACACTGACGGCATCTCATCTGGCAGAAGGTTAGTCTGGTGGTATGTCAGACTTGCCAAATTTGCGCTTTGACGACATGACATCCTGACGGTGTGTTGACTGACGATGTCTCAGACTTTGTCATTTTTTCAGTCCAATGTTATGATATTCTGGCGCAGTGTGATATCTGGGCGGTATCTCATACTTTGCGAGATTTTTATGCTGGCGGCGAGTCATGGACCACAGTGTTTGTCTCAATAGTGTCTCGTCCTTAGTCAATTTTAGAACATGTCTTGGAATATGATATTCTTATCGAAAAACATGAAACTCATTAAGATCATTAGAATCATTATTTTGTGATCATTAAAACTATGAGGTCAACTAAGTGTTTGTGGGGTTATGTATGGGGCCACTTTAGTGGCGCCCTATTGACACTCACACCATAATTGAGCAGTCATGACACTTGGATACTAGAGCATCCATTATTGGTTGCATGTTCAGGTTGGGTAGAGGCCCCGTTTTGAATCGTTCAGGTGGAGATGAGATTAGGGATGGACGAGGTATGGCTTGGGGATAACACTAGAGCCATGCACTTTTATTCTTTTATTTATTTTGTATATGTGATCGGCCCAGTGAAGGATTGATCTTGTATGTGGGCATGAGTGTGAGTTTGTATGACTCCTTGCTTATGCATTTGCATCTATCAGCAAGTTATGTTTATTGCTTCCATGCACTCTTATATTTATTGTTTATATGTTTGATTACTATTTATCATTGCACTCTCTAATAAAGGGGTATAGTCAATTACACCTTAGACTCTCGTTGTTGGTCGATAGCTTTTGACATATGGAAAGACGCATATGATATCCTAGTAGCCCTCTAACCTGGTTACTATAGAGTAAACTGAGTTGGGATGTTACAAGGGAAGATTATCCCAACATTATCAAACTGCATTAAATATATTTTGGATAGTGATCCATTTAGTCTTAATATGATTACAGTACTAAACTAAAAATGCGTAGTAGATTCGAGTTTGGTTTGGATACCTCTCTTATGATATACTTAAAAATGAATTCAACTAAATTATTTTTTATTGTTTTTTTAAAAAAAATTAAATGATAATAACGTTGTAAAATGCATTTGTTTACTTTTAATTTTGAATCATGTTGGATTTATAAATAAATTTTAAAATTAGTTATTTAAATAGGTTCGTACATTTAAATGAGTATTTTAAGATATAATAGAATCAAATTTTGACAGTGGGTTTTAAAAATAAAAGAGTTGTAATGTAGTAGAGCATCAACAGGCAAATGCATATGAGTTTGGGTGTCACCCGCCTGGGTCTCGGAGGGGAACAACTATAATTATATGAATCTTTTTAAAAATAACCGTTTACAAATGAATTTGAATTTTGTAATTATAAAATGAGTTTAGATTCCAGTAATTCATATTTCATGGATCCATCCCTAGTAAGTATATTTAAAAAATGAATTTGTTGATCCGTGTGAAAGTTTGGATTGCGCACTCCAATATTAATTTACGGTTAATTTATTTGATATTAGAAATAAAATTATTATAAATAGAGAAATAAATAAAACCAGATTGATGAACCAACGCCACGTAAGCCTGCAAATGTTGTTTTTTCCGTAATCATGAAAGAATGAAACCTACGCACTTGCAAGCAGCAAGCGACCCCAACAAAACAGAGGCAAAAACCAAGCCAAGTTGCAGCGATGCAGCGATGCAGCGGCGCACGAGACTCTCAGTCTACCCGTCTTCCTCGTCTTCTTCGATCTCCGATGATCTTCAGTCCAAAATACCTGCCAGATGAAGCCACACCATGATCCCTTTAATCGGAGCCCATTAGCGAATGTTACATAGTTAGGGAAAGGATTGTACTGCACTCACCGGCCGAGCATCATGAGCGTGGCCTGGGGATTAGTCCCGGGAGACACGGCAAAGGTGGACCCATCGACGACGCGGAGGGAATCAACGCCGATCACCCGAAGGTCCCGTCCCACCACCCTCCCGACGAGGCAGCCCCCGTGGTAATGCCAGATGGTGCTTACGGTGCGACGGCAGAACTCCGCCATCAGCGTGTCGTCCGCCATGTCCACCGGCAGCTCCGGCCCCACGAACCTGAAATCACCCCTGCCGAACCACTCACTGAACTTCAGATCGTCCAGGGACCGGCTCCGCAGCACCTGCGCGATCCTCCGCATCCCGATCACGCACCGCTCCACGTCCACCGGGTTCGAGAGGTAGTTGAACCTGACTATGGGATTGGCCCTCACGTCCATCGAAGCCAGCCGGAGCGAACCCGACGACAGCGGCCCCGTTATCTTCTCCATGAGGGTGGCGACGGTGAGGTAGATAGGGGAGGAGGGGGTGCCGACAAAAATGTGGCGCAAGGGGGAGGCGAAGGGTATGACGTTCGACGCGGCTTCGAGGTAGACGCCGGACCGGGTTATGCCCACCACCTGTATGAGGGACTGCTCGAGCGGGGTCGAGGGGACGATTGAGATCCCGTTCCGAGGGTTGTCGTACATGAATTGCCCCACGTAGGGGAGGTGATGGGCCACCGGGATCCCCCACGACGAGAGGTACGGCCGGGGGCCGATGCCGCTGATTAGCAGCAGCTGTGGGCTCCCGATTGCGCCGGCGCTGAGGATCACCTCGCCGCCTTCTCGAACCATGGCGTGGTGGTACACCCCCGCCGCGTCACGGTACGCCACGCCTATCGCCGCCGACCGCACTTTGGGCGTGGAGGTGTAGGGTGCGAGGAGGACTCTCTCGACAGTCGCGTGGACGGCAACCCAGATGTTGCTGGGACTCGCGGAGTTGAGGAGGTCGGCGGAGCTGCGTCGGCTGCCCGAGCTGTCGAAGGTGGAGCCGCCGATCTTGGTGCCGACTACGTGGTCGAGGCTGAAGCCGTTGTAAGGACCGATGCCGGCCTCCAGGAAGCCGTCGCGGACGGTGGTCTGCCATTCGCTGAGCCGAGGCCGGGAGACGATCTGGCGCTCCACCCAGTCGAAGGACTTGTTGGCGGCGCGGAGGTCGAGGTCGATGCCGGAGAGGCGGTAGAAATCGGGGTCGGCGCGGCTGTAGAAGCCTGCGTTTATGGCGCTGCTGCCGCCGAGGACGCGGCCGCGAGCGTTGGGGACGCCGTCCTCCGAGGTGAAGGGCTGGGCAGGGGAGGAGTGGCTGTCGGCATCCATGAGGGTTGACAAGAAACCTTCTTGGGACATGAGGCTGGGTTCGCTGTAAGGAACGCCGCCGCGTTCCAGCAGCAGGACCCGGTGGCTCAAAGACAGCGTGGCCGCCAAGGGGCACCCGGCGGTGCCGCCGCCCACCACGATGTAATCGTAGGAGTCTTCCGTCGGAAAATCCGTGGCGTTGAAGACGAACCTCATGTACCTTGGGCCTGCCAAGAAACCAACGGACGATCAAGAAAATCATGAGCCCGCACCACACTCAGTCGATCATAAAACCAAAAGCAAACAAAACCAGCGGAAGAAGATGAAGAGCAAAGAACAAGAAAAGTGATCGGGTTAGGGGTGAAAAGATTCTTACGCTGTTCTTCCTGTGCCGTGACAGGATGCGATGACATGTTCAAGGCCATGAAGAATAAGAAAGAGAAAGCGACGCAAAATGGAGACGTGCGAGCTGCCATTGTTGAGGAAAATGGGAGGGGCGTCAGTTTTTGCCGGAGATACTTGAAGGGTAGCAGCTGAAGATGGCACTGCTGAATTGAAGGGTCTGTCAGTGATGAAAGAAGGGGAATGGGCGGAAGGGTTGGGCAGGGGCAACGGCTTTGGATTTCAACCAGGAGGGTTGGCCCCAATTCTCTCCTCGGGCTTTTCAATTACAAAACGGCGGCGTATCGCCCCATATATGAGGGTGAATATCCCATGTCGTATTGACGACTTTGTATTTCACGAGCCTATTGCAAGTTCCTATAATCATTCTTACGCCTTAATTGTAAAAATTTTATGCATTAGTTTTAAATTTGTTAACTGTGCATGTATCGCTTCTAAGTTATGTGTAGATCGGCTTGTCAATTAACACTCGAACCTTTCAATTATGTGCATATGTGTGTATGAATTGTGTTGTGTGTGTGTTTTTTGAGTATGTCTATATATAGATGTTGTATATGTACAAATATGCGGATGTATATGTACAAATATGCGGATGTACGTGAGAAACCATTGGTCTATCAAAATCTCATCACACTAGGCGACTTGTGGGAAAAAAATTCTTAGAATAGATGTTGTCAAATTACTATTAAAGATCGGGAGTATACCCACATTTACATTTTTTATAATATTTTAGAGGTTTCCACATATATTGAAAATGAAAAAAGTAATTCTTAAGAATTTTAATCCATCAAGGGATGAAAGTTAGATATCAAATACTCATAGTCAGCAATTAATAGGATGGTTTCTAGACCATATTTTTAAGGAGTTAGATGAAAATCCAGATTCAATTTTAGAATGACTTCAATGGCTATCCAGAGGACCAAGTCTACATGTATTATCTTATAATGGTTATGTAATTAATGGTTATACATTCTATACAAATGAAAATGATGAACACATTACCATGAAAAATAGTGGAGTTACACTTGTTGATGAAATGATTCATGTAACTAGTAACAAGGAGAAAAAATCTAATTTATGCAAATATTTCATACTTTGGAATCATCAAAAAAATATGGGAGTTGGATTATACAATTTTCCAAGTGCTAATTTTTCAATGCAAGTGGGTTGATAAAATGAGCGTTGTTAAAATAGATGAATTAGGATCCGCAAAAGTGGGAATCAGTAAGTAAGGGTATAAAGACAAACCATTTATAATGGAATCACAGGAAGTACAAGTATTTTATGTTCCAGATCCCATAAACCGAAAGTGGTGAATTGTTTTGTTATCAACCAAAACCACTAAAGGGTAAAATGTTAATTCAATTGAGGATGACCCTTTTATTAGGATGTCACAATCATTTCAAGTGGTCTCAATGTATACGGGATCTTATATGTCAGAGGAGACTATAATAAAGGGATTTGGATACTCGATATAGGGGTCAAATCCCTTCAAACTTTAAAAAGAAGAGAGTTTAATAATCAGGTTATATATTTTTTATAATATGCATTATGTTACATCATGTTATTATCTGTTTACTATTTCATTTACGTAATCTAAATTAAATGCTGAACCACTTATGTTGATAATGACTTCTGCACATGTCGATACTCCCAATCCAAAAGAGAAACATGTTTCTCAACATGTTATTTCTCCTAACGTAGAGGAACAAAAATCTTCTACGCATGTCAATACTACCAATCTAGATGAATAACATATTGATGATGCTAAAGCTAAGGAAATGGAAGGCGTTGAAAAACCGGTGTCCCAAAAATAAAAAGGAACACTATGCCGTGATGGTTTTATAAAAAAATATTAATGTAAGAAACAAAGTCATAAAATTTGTGGTTGGATAGAATGCACATGACCATCCTGTTAACCCCATCAAGGCCATGTTCAGTAGTTACATTGGACTCACCACTCGCATGCGCATTGGGATTAATATAGATTCATGGCATAATGTTGTTCCTACACTTAACACACTGATTTTGAGACTCATATTTTCCACGTATTATTTTTGTATATTTTATAGATTATTTTCGAGATGAGGCAGTGAGATGACATGAGATTCTGAGGCCTAGTGAGTCCAAAATAAATTTTTGAAATATATTAAATAAAACTCAAGCATAGTTTTCCTAAAAAATTGGAATATATTCTAAATGGAGTCTTGAATCATAAACCTAAGGATTTCATTGAGTTTAGAGCATGAGTTTTACCCTAGGAACAATATAAGCTATGAGCGCGTTAGATGCTTAGGTTGGGGATGGTCATGGGAGAAAAATTAAATAAATAAATAAATTTAATTAATTTGTTATGACCTGAGGTTGTATGTAAATACACAATTATAAGGAGATCTCAGGGTTGGACACTAAACCTCAGAGATCTTGAGAGCTTTTGTAGAGAGCATTGGAGGATCTTTCTCAGACAAAAAACCACTGGATCATGGATCATCAATCGGTGTGCAGCAGAACATGTGGATCTTACCAATGATAGTGAGGTGCGATCATTATTCATCAATGATCGATCCAATCAAGGTAATATTTTTGTTTTATTTGGATTCACTCCCATTTTATTATTTATACAATGTATGTGAATCAATCGATCAATGAATTGATTTGTGGATAGTGTGTATTGTGGGTACAAGTAAGATTTATCTGTGAATTGGGAATTGCTTTGTGATTATTTTATTATATCTTAGTTCATTGTTGAAATGGAAATGAATCGAGGAAAAAGAACATTTGATGAGGTTTGTTCCTTGTGTTTGTGTTTTTTCATTTCTTTCCCCGTTTCTTTGTTCATCGTATGAAATTTTTTTGACACATGATTCAACAAATATCGGATAAACAATCACTACACACCCATTTCTTGGAGCAACAGATTGTTATCACAAATCTTATTTTGGATCGATGAAAGGATAATGCTATAATGATGGAGATGATGAATCGTGATTATTTTGAAGATTCCCATTCATTCCAGATTGATGTAATGACTATGGATGGCACAACTGGGCGATTATTGAGTGGTTTCAAAGTCCGGATTTGGGAGAGCAATGATGGAAAGGCTCGATTGGAGCAGATCCATGTTCTCCATCATGATTAATGGACTAATTAAAGTTCAGAGGAGTAGGATATGACATGGAAGAAGAACCCATGGGTTTGGAAAATACTACAGTATACAACGTGTATCACGGAGCTACACACCGTGTGGGACCCTCACATTAGTGGGTAGGGTTTTTGTGTGGAGATAAGTATCACACGACATGTGACCACTACTGCAAATATGGACTTTATTAGTGATAGAAAAGTCAATTTACAGTCCTAAAATAGCGCTGTTAATCTCAGCGATGATAAAGGGGGTCCCTTTTATCAGCGCTAAAAAAAACACTGATAAAGACCCCCTTTAACAGCACTAAAAAAAGCACCGATAAAAAGGGTCTTTTATCAGTACTAACAAAAGCACTGATAAATGATTCCTTTATCAGTGCTTTTCTTAGCACTGATAAATGTTAAAAAACATTAAAAAAAATAAAAAAATATTCTGCAATTCGGGGAGGGGCTTCAACAATGCTTGAACCCCCCCTTCAATAGCACCCCCACCCTAGCCCGCACGCCCCAGCCACCCACCCCGCCTTTAACAGCGCCCACCCTTTAATAGTGCTAGACCTTATTCCACCCGTGCGTGCGACCTACCTCCCACTGGATTCGAACTCAGGACCTGTTTCTTGCGTGCCTAAGCCTTTACCACTCCACCATATTTCTTTGCTCTTCATTTATTAATATATCTATTTATTTATATATATATTTAGTTATATTTACTCGTATATTAATATATATTTATATTGATATATATATATATATTAATATATATATAGTTATATTAATAAATATATATATATATATATATTTGTATATTAATATATATAGTTATATTTATATATTAATATATTTATTCGCATATTAATATATATTTATAAGATCAGTTTTAAATACTATTATAAAATATGTTTTTTATGTGTGTTTATAAATAAATAAATACATATATACAACACACACACATATTATATCTGTATCTTCAAGTATAATTATACATATTTCTATATATTTACAAATATTATATATTAATATGCATATACATATGTTTAGAATATATTAATAATATATATCAATTTTTCAATTAGACGCACACACACACACACATATATACAAGTACAAATTATATAGGTATATAAATATTCATATATTTGTATTTTAAATAAAATGAATATTAGTTTTTTATTTAGATAAGGCTTATATATTGAGAAATATATTTTATATGTAAATATGTTTAATTATTTATTTATAAAATTAAATTTTTATGTGTGAATATATAAAAAATATGTATATATTGTTATATATTTGATTATAAATAATAGTACATTATGAAAACAATAACAATCCATGAAAACCTAAAAAACAGGTAAACAATGGAGAAACCCTGAAAACCCGTAAATACAGTCAGAAAGTCAAATAAACCCTAAAATCTAGGTAACGAAGAAAACTTCTAATCCGAGAGTCTATTCTAGCTCCGTGACCAGTCAAATAAAAGATCATCAAACTAGATTTGATATGATAGGTGGTGGAGGCCGAATAGATAGACATATCATAAGTTACAGCTGTTTGAAAAAACAGCAAATAAGACAAAAAGTGCTAGAAATGAGGGCTTGGAAAACCTAACAAACCACAGAGTCACTAAAACAAGCATAACATCTGATCTAGATGTCTATTTCAGCTCCTTGACCAGTAAAACTGAAGAGCATGGAATGAAATATGATATAACAAGTGGAAAAGGCCAAATAGACACATAGATTGAGAGTTATTACCGTTTTAAGAAAAAATTTGACAGGGCGCCGGACATGAAAATAGAGTTTTGGATTCCTTATGATGGTTTTTTGGGGTTTTAGGGTCTAATAAATGATTATAACTTTATTCTAGTCATCTTTATTTGTATATATCTTCGATTCCTTCAATTTGATATGTGGTAGAGCCAAAACAGACACCCGAAGCGAAAGTTATGGCCGTTTGAAGTTGAAGTTTTTTTAGAGTGGTATAAATGATATATCTTCCATTTCTTTGATCTTATTACAGTTTATATTGGATTTGTTTCTCAATCGTCTCATGATATTTTATTTGAATGGTTGCGGTGACCAAATGGACACCCAGAGGAGAAGTTATGGCTGTTTTAGTGAGTTATGGGTTTCTTAGGTTTTTAGGTGCTAGGAGGGTTGCTCAATTTCAAACAATCATAACTTCTTCTCTGGGTGTCCATTTTCACTCTACCACATATAAAATAGAATATTGAGAAAATATATACACTTTGAAGACCATTGTAACTCCTTATCACGTTCTTCAAGGCCAAAAGGCCCATAATTCCTCCCAACAGTCATAAGTTCTGCTCGGGGTGTCCGTTTTTCCAGAACTTCTACTTCGGGTGTCTGTTTTGCCTCTACCACATATCAAATCGAATCTTGCAAATAAACGTACACTCCAGTGACCAATGGAACACATTATCATATTCTTTAAGGTCTGAAAAGGTCCTTAATCTCTCAAAATAGCCATAACTTCTCCTCTGGGTGTCTATTTTGCGTCTAATACATATCAAATTGATCTAAAACATATTTAAAAAATATATATTATATTTATATTAATATAAATATACTTATATATCAATATATTATTTTTTTGAAATATATATATATTTTTAAATATACAATTTATCATCATTAGGAAAACAAAGTGCTGATAAAGCCCCCATTTATCAAAGCAACTAAAAAAAGCACTGATAAAGGGGCCCCCTTTAACATCACTAAAAAAAGCGCTGTTAAAGGGTGGCACTACAGGATCCCAATTTTGTGGTAATTGACACATGTCACATGGAATGTGACCCCTATCCTGACACTCAACATGTATTGTGGAGGATACACATCCAACTATACATGGACACAAATATCCCTACATGAAAAAATCCATCTGGAAAAGGAAAAGACCATGAATACATGGGATCAGACATGCCGTGTACTCAGGAATAGACACAGACATGGACACATACCATTTCATATGGGCAGAACCCATTGTCAATGGGACATTCCAATAGTATATGCTCTGTACCCCTTCAAAGTCATCTTAGAGCCCTTATCATCTTTAGCTTAGATAATTTACATTAGGGAGCGTTCCATTCATCCATTCCCTAAGGGTTAGTATGGAATCGTGTCCTATACATAGGATGGTGATACCTTCAGTGGGACTTCTTGGATAGAGTTATTGGAATCCTTCCATGAGGCTAAAAGTGAGATCCTATATCATCATCTTTCCTTAGGTGGAGCTCTTGGAATCGTCATGTCCTATACATAGGATGGTGATCCCTTCAAGGGAACTATGTGTCCCCATGAAATACACTTTTTTAACACTTGTGTCACTGTCCATGGGGCACAATCCTGTTTTTTATTAATTATTATTTTAGAAACCCATTCATTTCAAATAATCAATAAAGAGCTTCAAAGATTCCCTCTCACTGGTTGTGTTGCATCTATATTATATGTTCTGATATCCAGTGTTGTTCAACAAACATTTCCATGTTTCATAATTTTAACATGAAATATAGGTTTATCTACTCTAATTATAATACATAAAAATGACATATTCACCTTTTCCAACACCTTATTCATCACCAAATCCAATTCATGATGCATCTCCACGATTTTGAAGCATAACTGTCATTCCTGGGTTTTTTGATAATCCAATCATAAAAAAATATTCTTAGTGGAAGGGGTTATGGGTTAAAATGTGTAGCGGTAATTTTTTAAATATATTTTTGTTTTGATTGTGTCTGTATATATCATGATATGGGAGAAGGAAGAGGTAGTCTGTTGGTATTACAACTTGCTATTGGAGTCTACGACATTGGGCTTTTAGGGTATTTCCCTAAGTGTTCCATCTCATACTCTTCTTCAACTGTTTCATCTAAAATAATCTTTACTAGTACTATTGATATCGTGATTACAATTGATTCCAGAACCTTGTTCTATATTTTTATCTTAGATTCTACTATTTTTATAAAAAAATAACTTTTGGTCATCTCATTTATATTTTAACATTGTGTTTCATCAACACAATTTGTTAATTCCTTCATAGATGGAGTATTATTTTTCATTAGTGAAAACCTAGAGTACAATCATGAAGATTTTAGTATAAGAACAAGAGGGTGATTTCTAGAAATAGAATGACAGGTTATAAACTTGATAAGGATGTTTGTAGGAGGTGGAAACCACCGTTGACCTTCATTCTTGAGGGGATATATAACTCTTATGCTAGTAGCATGAGTTCAAAAGGTCGTTCAAGAAAAAACACATGGGTTATATTTGAGTATTCTGAAATAGAATGGCTAGTATCATGGAATAGTCAATATTCTTATATCATTGGGTTTGATCATTGATAGTGGTGTGTATAGAGATGGCTCACTTGTTCATGGATATGTTGGGGCTTGATATCTGTCTCCTTGATGTTAGTTGTATCTTCCATTTATGTATTTATCCATTCTATTGTGATTTCATGGTTTTTTACTATTTCATATTTCATTTGAGGTCTTGTTTACATATTACTTATGCTGTTTGTGTTTTATCATTTATAGTTGTATGGTGAAATAATTTCAATGTGTGATCCTGTGATGTTGAGACACTAGTTTCCAACCTATGTGGATCGAGAACACCCTTTAGGCCACTAATAAATCATTCCCGATGCCATTTTCAAGGGTAATTCAGTTTAATTCATTACATATCCCAATATAGGGAAATCAAAAATCATAAACATTAGATCTGATTTTTTTAAATATTTATATTGATGATGCATCATATATATCTAAACTATTATCCCATAACACATGAAATTATTCTATAAGAGGATGAAGGTATACATTGATTTCATTACAATGCATTTTCTTTCTTGGAATCACCATCAAATGTTGAGAAAAATATATTTAGTGAGTTGTGTGTTATATTTGATGAAAAAATGGAGAAGGAAGTAGATGAGTGGAAGAGATATGGTGAAAGGACCACATTTTTGTAAATTTGTTATGTCACAACCCTGTTTGTTGTGCAATATCAATTAGGCTAACTAGGGGCCAACATCTAAGCTGTCTAGACCCCATATATATGGGATAAAACTCTACTACGTAGGGGAACCTACTTTTCCAACTAGCCCTAGTGGAACTAGGGAGTAAGTCGAGCACACATTTAGGTCAGTGTGCATATGGAGTAATGGTTCATGTTTCTTAGAATTGCTAAAGATAATTTCATTGACAACATAGGGTGACATTATAGATGAATATGGGGGTGGACCTTAATACTAAAATCATTCAGGGATATGTCACATCCCCCATATACATAATGGAGTCCACACCGTAGCCAGGAACTGTGACATAAAGTTTTTGAATTCAAAAGAAGAAAAAAAGTCAGATAATTTCATGTCTTACAAGTGGTAACATAGTAGTAGTAGTACCCACAAAACTTCCAGTTGGTTTGAGATGTGATCAAACTTGAAATTGTGCGGTAGTTATAGAAGGAGATAGTTCACGAGGAAAAACATCTAGTCAGATTGGGGTCTATATTATTTATTGAATGTTACCACACCATAATATATGAGAATCAAATGATTATTCGCCATAGTGGTGACCAACACACTGAAGTTTGGTTGTATCCTTACCACAACACTCCTATTCATGCCTCATGATGTTTGTAGTTTAAAATTAAAGGGAGTTAAATATTGTAACAACAAAATGTTATTTTGAATTTATTAAGTGAATGATGACCCAAATTAACATAGGGGACATAGGGAACAATATCAGTGAGAATAGAATCAATCATTTCCATTTGATTGATATAAATACAATAAGTGTTTGTTGTGGATAAATATACGAAGAGAAAATATAGGGAGACTGAATAGGTTGTCCCATGGAAATTTTCAATATTATATCTCAAAAAGGTATTACTCTAGATCTCATCTAGGAGTTTGAATGAGAATGAAGGAATTATAGGAGTCTCAGCCTCACTATAAATTGACATGATTGGGCTAAAGAGAATCACCATTACAGGTACATATTCAAATCATATTTTTATGATGAAGGATGATCCAACAAGTAGAGAATTGACTTCAATATTGATGGAGATAAGTGACTCCTCATGTTTATCATGGTAGTGAACCAAGAGGATCAGTTAGGATTCTCTGAATTTTATTTGAAGTAGTGTGGTTTTAGTGAATTTGGGGAATCAGATCATTACCATGTTTTCTTCGTGGATATATCCTAGTGTGGGTGAAAGAAATATAATCTTATTAGTTACATCGTTAATCACTCATTAAGGGAAGAGTAAGAGAAGAATAAATGTGTTCCTCAATATGAGAGAAACATATCCTAATTACAAAATTAATTAACTATACCCTGATTTAACACCCCTCTCAGGGTGTTATCATTTAAAGGATCCTAACAATTGTGTAAAAATAGGTATAATCTTCTTCTCTCTTTAAATAATGATAATATTAGTCAACCATAATTTTGTTCCCATCTTTGAATGTAGTATTTGATGTTTTTGTTGTAATATCTTGATAATTTAAAAGGAAAGACCATGTTTGATTGTGCACAACACATGTTCTTAAATAAAGAATGAAATATTATTATTTAAATATGGTTATTATAACCTATTCATTAAATAGTTGGGTATTATTATGATTAATTGATTAATGAAATAAATATAAAATTCCAAGTTAGTACAAATTTATATAACGATTTTTATAAACTAATCACATAATTTTTAGTAAAGTCATTTTATTCTTAAAAAAACACGTTTTCTTCATAAACGAGTTTTCATCATTTTCATGAGTGAATATTATAATTTAATTTTAGAAGTTTTAGAATATGTATTTGAAAATTGAAATTAAAATTTGAATTTATCATGAGAGAATTATCTTATGATTATGTTTTGATAATTTTCTAAAAAGATAGAATTTTGAATGAATAGTGACAAATATTGATTTTTATTGAAAACTATATTTTTATTTTAAATTATTTACAAAGTAAAATTATATTTTATAATTATTAAAATTTAATTAGTTTTTATTTATTTATTATAATTAAATTATGGTTTTTGAAATTAATATTATACTTGAATTTATAATTAAAACATTTTATATTTTAAAAAGCACATTTTTTTGAATTTTTTTTCATATCCCTTTTCCAGATTAATTTTAAATTAGATTCATCAACTTCTAGGATTTATTTTTTGAAAAATAGATTACATATTTGGAATATGTAATTCAAAATTTATTAAATTATTCCATTTATTTTTTGGAAAATATGAATTGTATCCTTGGTAATTTTTGTTACCATGGTAAAGCATAAATAGGGAAATTGAAGATAAAAATAAAATTATAAGGATTATTAAATGACCCCAAAACATGTATTAATTTTATTCTATGATTAAATTTAATCCATATGATTCAATTATTTGGTTATATGTAATTTTTTGGCCATTTGGATGAAATTATGACCTTTATAGTATTTTATTTCAAAAAAAGTGAAACATGCCACACTATTGTTTTTGATAATTATAATATTTTAATATGGTATTATATAGAGGACATATTTTACTATAAATATTATTTTGAAATATAATTTTTTTATCTTAATCATGGTAATTTATTTTTATTTTTTATTAAATAAATAGTTACCTTATTTTTTTATAGAACCCTGATGTAGTAATTATTTAATTCCTATAAAAATAAAATAAATGATATTTAAAATATTTAAAATATATAATATGATATTAATAATGTCATCAATGAATTTTATAGATTCATGTGCTATGAAATTAATGTAATAAAATATTTGGTTTGAATTATAATTATAAGGCCCCAACCTTAATCATTACATAATCTTGAGCTTTAGTCAAGAATTTACTTGCTTACATAATGAGGATATTTTCAAGTTTATAGTTTTAGAGAATTAGGAAATAGTTGATAAATAACATCCCAAACTTATACAAAGTGGATACTATTAAAATAGTATCAATTTATTCCAAAATACAAATATTTTAATATACATCATGGTTTATTTTTATGATCAATCATCACAATTCTCCTCTTAAACTGATCCTTGTCTCTATTGTACCTTAAGTCCTATGATTTTTTTTTAAAAATCTCTAATGAGTGCAAAAGCTTAGAAAGGGATATAAAAGGAAAGGAAACCATTAGTTCATAAAAAAAATGAAAACCCATGTAAAACACTTTACTTGAAAAAATAACATTTTCTTATAAGGTTAATTAACATTCATTTAAAATATCATTTATCTTACCTTTTGGAAATAAATAATTCACATAAAAAACTCATTAGCATGCATATAAAATTCATGTAGGTACCTTTGGAAATCATCACATAGAACCATTAAATAACCCTTACAGATTTTAATAACCCCATGTATGACTCCCAAAATAATTTTCTAGAGAAAAAAATCATTACCCAATGCATTGGAGTACTATCTGGGTGCACCCATAATTTAAACTATAACGAGCTCACCCAATGCTATCTAGGTGAACCTATCATTTAAGACATAACGAGCTCACCTGGAACTATCTGGGTGCAACCATAATTTATAATTTCCAAAAACCACATCAATAATAATACATTTCAAACATCATTTCAAGAACATGGACATGGAAAAAAAAGGTTTTTGAAGAAAAACCATAAGAGAGGATTTTTGAAAATAAAATCCCCTTATCACTTAGGAAACTCTTGAATCTTAAAAACCATAAAAGAATTAAATTAAAAAATAATTATCAAGATAATAAGTAAATTATTTATATTTAATTTCAAATAGTCTGTATATACACCTTATGAGAGAATAAAGGTGCAAAACATCAAAAATTTCCTCAATGAAAGGAAATTGAGATAGAATCCCTTACCTCACATTTTCCTTCATTAAAATGTGTTCACAACTAATTTATTATAAGTATAAGTTTATTATTAATCTATCATAGAAATATATTCACATGAATAATACCATATATTTTTTACTTAAGACATCATATTACCCATTTATTATTAACTCCATGTTTAAGTTATGTTTCAGGTGATATTTTCTTTGTTAATCATACGTGTTTTGACTTATTATTCTTTATTATCAAGATTTAATTATTTTTAGAATATAAAAAATGATATAAATATATTATATAATAAATATATAATTATTTATAATAAATTTTAAAGTTAAAAAACACCGTTCATGGAGACGGTAGGCCATACGTACGCATGAACACTATTTTCATTTTCTTGTCGCATTGAAAGATAGAAGGTAAATTACATGTAAGTAAATATATATATATATATATATATATATATATAATATCATTATATTAGAATTAATATGTCACTAATATAATATATTTTTACTAAAATAATCCTTAATACATTCCATGTGACGTGTGAACGAATCACATTACTTTGACGATGCGGTAGTGCACACATTAACAGACAAAGTTATCATATATCTACAATATAGAAAGCATGAAGGTATGTTTAATATAAAATTTACAGAATATAAAATAGGTTATTATATACATATTAAAAAATTATTTAATCATAAAAATATTTTTAAGACCATCCATGAAGGCGGTAATGAAAAAAAAACAAAAACATTATTCACAGAGGCAATTAACCGACATAACTTGGATAAAAAATTCATTTCATTGAATAAGAGGAGATGATAAATGAAATGGATATGATATATTCCATTTGAAATATAAAAATAATGTATATATATGATTCTGTAGTTATCATTCATCTATGGATGAATGAGTTTAGGAGAAAATAGAAAAATAAAAGAAACTAAGAGATATACTTTGGGAAAATTACCTCTTGAATATCAACTCCTTGAGAGACACTTGAGAAACTTGGATTTGGTATTTTTGTGAGACCATAAGCACTTTGAAGTGGATATAATGAGTAATATAGGTTAGGGGATATATTTTAGGAGATACAAGGATTTTTGGGTCGAAATGATGTGGAAATGGGTGGTATTTATACTTGAGGAGAGGTGAGTTTAAGTGATTAAATAATGAATATTTTATATTTAAAGACAACCATTTTGAGGTGGAATTAAATTAAAAGACCTTGTTTGGAAATTAATATTTTGGAGTCTATCTAGTGTCAAGTAACACCACAACCAACCTTTAAATGTTGTGTTTTTTTAGGTATTTTAAGCCTTTACCTTTTTAACTTTAACATGTTTCATTTTTTACCTATACAGTGGTAAATAATTTTTTTACCATGGTAAATTTATTATAAAAAAATATAAAATTAAACCTAAAACCTATTTTATACCTTTTTATTCCAAAAATATAATCCATTTTACCTAATTCAATTAATATATTTTTAAAAATTAGATTTAAAATTAATCACACAGACACAACAAAAAAGTAGGGTTTTAAAAGTGAAAATCTCAAAAGATTGAAATGTATTTATAGCCAATTTTAATGTGAAATTGATTATAATAACCTAAATTGGTTTTATTAATGTAAAATTAAACTAATTATAATTTAAAACCAATTTAAAATATAATTTAACTATATAAATAAATTGGAAGAAAAAGTAGTTTTGAACTAATATTTTGTATTTTCCACTATTCATCACAACATGAAAGTTCTCAGAAAAATACAAAAAATTCACCAAATGTAAATTTTGATATTTAAATTTTAAATATAAAGTTTAATTTATCATATATAAATTATAAATGTGTCAAAAAGTATATTTAAAATAGGTTCTACAAGGAACAAGCTCCAGAAGGAAGATGAGCAATGATCTTTCACCATAGCAGAAGCTAAACAGATTGTAAGAATGAGAGGGTATGAAACCTACCATTGGGAAAAGTCTGTTCATGCATAGGAATTCCTAGGTGAACAACCATGCGAAGGTGGAGAGCTGATTTCATGATGAAGATACTGGGGAGGAGCAGTTCCAAGTAGTAGTCTGGGTTGTATGTAATGTTTGAAGCCTACAGGAAATGAATTCCTCTAAGTCTTATGAGCTATGTAATAATTACGCCTACGATCCTTGTAAAGGTTCCATCTCACCCCTTGAAAGGTGGATTATCAAAATCAATAAAAAAATAAGTCCTTTGGGCCATTGGAGGAACATTATTTTTTTGGTATAACATAGTCTTCCATGTAACGTATGATTTCAGAGAAACTCATTGTTGCATATAGGGTACACAATCGAAAATAACACCCTATTTAAGGTAAAATTACAAAATAATTTTTAAATATTAATAATTATGAACATGTATTATTCTATAATTACCTAGGATGTGACATCCTTCCCATATTTTCGAAATTGCGTCCTCACAATTTATTCACTTATTAAATAAGTGGGGGTATTTTTATATCATAGTATTTTCAGATTCCGATGTTACCCCTTAAACCGTATTGTTTTTACATAAAACATTAACTTGATGAATCATCTTATTCCACCACACTTTCTCTCTATGGTCAAGAACATGAACCAGATATTCCTCATAAGAAATATATTCTTCCAAGTGAACTACATGTAGACTAAAAACATGAGATTGATCTGGAATATACATTATTAACATTAAAATATGAAAAAATTGGGTACCTAGGATAAACTCAAATGAAAATAAACTCATTTGGAAAATGATCCATCTTTCTCCATAATTTCATGGGGTCCAATGAATTGTGGACTTAGGTTTCCTTTATTCCCAAAATGAATCAAAATTTTCCATGGAGAAACTTTGAGAAAGAAAAGATCACCTACCTCAAAAGTAAGATTCTTCCTTAGGTTATCAACATAACTTTTCTGCCTGCTCTAAGTAGTTCTCATTTTTCACTGAATAAATTGAACTTTCTTTTCCATTTCCTCTACCAACTCTATTCCCATCAACTTCTTTTACCTGACATCATCCTAAAAAGTTAGAGTTTGACACCAATTCCCATATAATGCCTCAAATGGTGCCATTTGTATACTGGAATGAAAACTGTTATTATAAAAAAATTTAACAAAAGAAATATGTTGATTCTGACTTCCCTGGTAATCCATTAAACAAGAACATGACATATCCTATAAGGTCTGAATTGTATATTTTGATTTCCCATCTGATTGATGATGAAAAGATTTGCTAAAAATTAATTCAATACCCATCGACTTATGAAGACCTTTCCAAATGTTATAAGTGAACCCAATATCACAATTAGATATAATGAAGATAAGAACTCCATGTAACATGACTATATCTTTAAGATACAATAGAGAAATTTTATATAGAGTTATAGTGACTCGAATAGGAATAAAATGAGAAGATTTAGTCAATTGATCAATAATAACCTAGATCACATTGTTACTCCGTGAAGTCTTTAGTAATCCCATTACAAAGTCCATTGATATATACATTGGCACTGGAAAAGGTTGATGTATCCCCTTCGATAGTTGTCACTCAACCTTAACCTATTGAAAAGTTAAACATCTTAGGGTATAGTCAGCAATATATATTTTAATTCCATCCCACTAATAATACTCCCAAATGTATCTGTACAAATTAGTATTTCTAGGATGAACTAAAAATGGGGAACTATGAGCTTCGCATAACAACTCTTTCTTCAACTTCAAGTGACAAGGAACACATAATCTATTCCCAAACCTCAAAACACAATCTTTATCAATGTTAAATTTTATAAACATACAATTTTTAACCAATTATACCTTTTTCTACAACTCATGATCTTCCTTTGATGCGTTCTTAATTTTGTATGATAGAGATGATTACTCTGACACTTTAAACAAAACATAGTAATTTATTGCACCAAAAATTTCCAAGACAAAATTTATCAAATCATTAACCAAATGATCATGTTTCAAATTTAACATGGTTAATGTAGCATTAATTTTCTGACTTAAAGCATCATCCACCTTATTTTCTTTTCTAGGACGGTAATGAGTCGTGCAATCATAATCCTTGATTAGTTCAAATAATCTCCTCTATCTCATGTTAAATTATTTCTAAGTTAATATATACCTTAAACGTTTATGATCAATATATATTTAACATTTTACTCTATAAAAATCACATCTCTATATTTTTAATTAAAAAAAAACAACATCTAATCCTAAATCATGTTTAGGTTAATTTAACTCATGATATTTCAACTGATGTGAAGAATAAGAAATACTTGATCATTATACATTAGGACACAACCAAGTCTTTTCAATTAAGCATCACTATAGATAAAAAATTCACAATTTCTATAAGGCAGAGCTAGAACTAGAGCATTAACCAATCTTCTTTTCAATTTCTAAAAACAATCATAGTATTATTTTTTTCATAAGAACTCAACTTATTTTCAAGTTAACTTTTCTAGTGGGATGGATAATCATTATTTTTTTTCAAAACACCTCATGTAATATCCTGCTAAAACAAGAAAAATTAAAATATCAATCATATTTTCGGGTCTTGGCCATTCAACACCAACTTTTATTTTAGTAGGATCAACAATTATGCCATATTTATAAATAATGTGTCTAGGGAATGAAATTTTTTGCAACCAAAATTCACACTTACTAAATTTCCCATAGAGTTTATTTTAATTTATTGTTTAAAAAAACGCTTAGATGTCATTCATTCTCCTCTTTACTTTTATAGTATATAAAAAAATACTCAATAAAAACAACCAGAAAATTACTCAGGAAATCATGAAATATTCTATTCATATGATACATGAATACAATAGGTGAATTAGTTAAACTAAACGATATAACTACAAATTCATAATAGCCATATCTAGACCGAAACACAGTCTTCAGAATGTATTCTTCCTTTACTTTCAACTGATGGTACCCTGACCTTAAGTTATCCTTCAAAAAATATTGTACTCCCTGGAGATGATCAAACAAATCATCAATATAAGGAAAAGGATACTCATTTTTAACAGTGATGTTATTCAAATATCTATAATCAATGAAAAGTATCATTGAACCATATTTATTTTTAAAAAACAAGATAAGAGAACCCCATGGTGAATTTATTGCTCTGATGAAACCATTATATGATAACTCCAACAATTGATTTTTAAACTCTAAAAGTTACATTTGAGATATTAGATTAGAGGGGTTTATAAATTAGATTAGCATTAGAAACTAAGTCCATAGTAAATTCAACTTCCCGATCAGGTATAATACTAGGAAAATCATCAGGAAAAAAATCTAGATACTCATTTACCACTGACACACCTTTAATATGAACAATTCCTTTTTTCCACAATATATGCAAGATACCATTCATTTCCATACATTAAAAATTTATCAACTTACTTATATGTTATCAATGGCATAGGTTCATTATTGTACACAAACTAAAAAAATTTCTTAAAAGGAAATTTCTTTATCTCTACAGTCTATCTTAGCATGGTAAACAGAAAGTTGGTCCATACCTAGAATAACTTCATACTCTACTAGAGGAAAAACAACAATGTTTGATGGTAAATTATTTCTATACACAAAGACAATATGGTTATTATAATTTATTTTGGCCTTAATATTTCCCCCATGTGTTTTTACTATAAGTTATAGTATTCTTAACTATATACCACCATTGATTGGATTCACCTTCAAAATGATAGATGACTAGGGTTAAATTTTGTAATTTTGAACATCACATGACTTCAAATATATTGTCTAGAGCATTGATCTATCTTTCAGATACCACTGGATCTGAGGTTTTACTGTAAGCTAGAGGATTTTTCCTCATGAAATGCTCAACTACTGATATATTATGCTGTGGTTGTTATGGTTGATATCTTTCATGGATGACATTCCATTTATAGCCTATTTCAATCGTTCCATCATAGAAACAAACCTTTCAATTCAATTTTGACCATCTCGAGATGCTGTTTTGGAAGAATATTTTCCTCTCGATGCCTTCCCACAACATCTTCCCTGTTTCCTCTATGAATAACCATTCTGAATAGATATATCTTAGATGAAGCGACATGGTAATATTAAAATTATATATAATTTCACTTATCAATAAAGTAAAAATAATTTATGGAAATTGTATTAAAAATTTCCTAAACCCTAAAGTAATCTAAACAGATCATTGATACCTACTATAAGGCCCTGACCTTAATCATTACATAATCTTGAGTTTTAATCAAGAATTTAATTTATTTTACATTGAGAATCTTTTCTGGTTTAGAGTTTTATAGAATTAGGAAATAGTTTATACATAACTTCCCACACTTATAAAAATTGGATACTATTAAAACAATATCCATTTCTTCAAAAATATAAATCCTTTAAAATAAAACATGGTTTATTTTTTGATCAATCATCACAATTCTCCTCTTGAACTCATCATTGTCTCTATTCCTCTTTAATTCATGTGAAAAACATTTTAAAACTTGGGATGATAACAAAATCTCAGTCAGGTATATAAAATGAAAGGAAATTGTTAGTTCATGAAAAACATGAAAACCCATGGAAAAATCTTTTCTTGAAAACATAACATTTACCCATAAAGTTAATTAACATTCCTTTAAAAGACTATTTAGCTTAACATTTGAAAATAAATGATTCCCATATAGAAATTTAGTATAAATCATAGAAAATTAATGTATGTACCTTTAGACATCATCACATAAAACACTTAATAAAACCCTTATATTTTGGAATAACCATATGGATTGCTTCCAAAATAATTCTCTAGAGAACAAAATCATTACCCAATGCATTAGAGTGCTATATGGGCACACCCATCATTTAAGATACAAAGGGCTCACCTGGAACTATTTGGGTTCACCCATCATTTATAATGTTCAAAAAACATATCATGAATAATAAATTTCAAATATCATTTCAAAAAAATGGACATGGAAGAAATTTTTTTTAAAATAAAAACCATAAAAGAGGATTTTTTTGCAAATAAAACCCCCTTATCACTTAGAAAACTCTTGAATTGTAAAACCCATAAAAGAATGATATTAAACACTAATTTTTATTATAATATTTAAATTCTTGATATTTAATGTTAAATAGGATGTATATACACTTTATGAGAGAATAAAGGTGAAAAACATCAAAAATTGCCTCAATGAAATGAAATTGAGACAAATTCTCTTACCTCATGTTTGTCTTCCTTAAAATGTGTTCAAACCTCTTTTATAATAATTATAAGTTTTTTATTAATCTATAAAAAAACCATATTCATATTTATAATACCATTTATGATTTACTTAAGACATTATATTATCCATTTATTATTAACTCCACATTTAAGTTGCATTTTGGATGATATTTTCTTTGTTAATCGTACGTGTTTTGACTTATTATTCTTGATTCTCATGATTAAATTATTTCCATAATATAAAAAATGATATAAATGAATTATATATTAAATATAAAATTATTTTAATAATATTTAATGATAAACTAAAAACACTGTTCATGGAGATAGTAGGCCATACGTACTCATGAACTCTATTTTCATTTTCTTGTTGTTTTGAAAGAACGAAAGTAAATGAAATGTCTGTAAATATATATATATATAATATAATTATAGTTTTATTTATATATCATTAATTTCATATATTTTTACTAAAACATTCCTTAATAAATTCCATGCGAAGTGTGAATGAATCACATCGCTTTGAGGAGGCACTAGTCCATACGTCCACAAACGAAGCTATCATATATCCACAATATAGAAATCATGAATGTATTTTTAATATAAAATTTCTAGAATATTAAATATTTTATAATATGCATATTATATTATTACTTAATCTAAAAAATAGTTTAAATACCATCCATTAAGGAGGTAATGGACAAATAATAAAAACATTATTCACGATGGAGATTAACCGACATAACTTGGATAATAATTTAATTTCTTTGAATAAGAGTAGACAAGAAATTAAATGGATATGATATATTACATTAGAATTATATAACTCTTGTATATACATTATTCTAGAGTTATGATGCATTTATGGATGAAGTAGGTGAGGAGAAAGTAGAAAAAGAAAAGAAATTAAGAGAGGTACTTTGGTAAAATTACCTCTTGAATATCACCTTATTGAGAGACACTCGAGGACCATGGATTTGGAATTTTGGTGAGACCAAAAGCACCTAAATATGGGTAATGTGAGGAATAGAGTCTTGGTTAGAGATTTTAGGATCTACAAGGCTTTTTGGGTCGAATTGGGGTGATGAGGGGTGATATTTATACTTGAGGAGAGGTGAGTTTAAGTGATTGAATAATAAATATTTTATATTTAAAGCCAACCATTTTGAGGTGGAATTAAATTCAATGACTTTGTATAGAAATTAATATTAAAAAGGATGTATATTATTGAAACACACCTCAAAAAAACTATAAATGTTATAGTTTCTAGGTATTTTAAGCCTTTACCATTTTTAACTTTAAAATGTTTCTTTTTTACCTATACTGTGGTAAATAATTTTTTTTACCATGGAAACTTTTTTATACAAAAAAATAAATTTGACAATTAAAACAAATTTTTAAGTTTTTATTAGAAAAATGGAATTCATTTTTCCTAATTCAATTAACTTAATTTGAAAAATTATATTTAAAACCAATCAAGTAGACACGATGAGAAATCAGGTTTTTAAAAGTGAAACGCTCACAGGTTTGAAATGTTTTTATATATAATTTAAATATGAAATTGATTCCAATGAACTAAATTTGTTTTATTGATTTATAATTGAACTAATTATAATTTAAAAACAATTTTAAATATAATTTATCTATATAAATAAATTGGATGAAAAAGTAGTTTTGAACTAATATTCTGTATTATTCACTATTAGTCAAAATATGATAGTTTTTAGAAAAATAACAAAAATTCACCCAAAGTAAATTTTGATATTTATCTTTAAAATTTGAAGTCTAATTTTTTGTATATAAATTTTAAATATGTCAAAATTAGATTAAAAAATGGGTTATCCATCAAAAGGTGGTAAAACTACATTTTAAAAATATTAGAGATTTGTTTACTTAAAATTTGATTTATTCTTATTTTAATCCTATAAAATTTATTGGATGAATATAAAAACATTTAATAAAAATGTGTAAACATAATATCATTAGTTATATCCATTATCACTAATACAGCTACTAAGTGATAACTTCCAGTTAAAATAATAATATTAACATTATATATATTTTTGGTATAACACACTCTTACACACAACATATGATTTCAGAGGAACTCATTATTTCGTGTCAGGTATACTATCGAACATAGAACCCTATTTATGGTAAAAATACTATCTAATTAATTAATATTAATAATTATGAAAAATTATTATTCTATAATTACTTTGGATGTTACAATAATATTTATATTTACATTGTTAAAGTAAATGTAACGAATCATTCAAAAAAAGTGGCATAATTTATATTTTATAATAAATAAAATTTTATTAAATTTTATAAAATTATTAAAATTATTATATTATTCTATTTTATTATGATAAGGTTTATAATATCATCCATTGTCCATTTTTGGGTATTTTTACCATTTATAGTAACTATATTGACCCTCGAAGAGTAAAAATATTTTTTATCATGGTATGATTAAAAACTGTTAACAAGAGGTTAAAACTAAATGATAAGGATAAATATGTGACCTAAACTGGTCCAAAAATTAATTTATGAGATTATTTCAACCCATAATAATCCTATATTCAAAATAAAATATTTTGGATATATTTGGAATTAAAAAATAATCTATAATAATTTAATATTTTTAAAATTTCCAAGACTTCCCCTACCCTATCTTATAAAATAAAACACCTTATTATTATTACATGACATGTAAAATAACATTTTTCAGAAAATTAAAACCCAAATAAATTCCTATAACCCAAACCCTTATTATAAATGTGTTTTATTAGGCATAAAACCAACCATAGTTTTCTTATGGTTATAAGAAAATGAGGTTGTCCAAAAAAGATTAATCATTTTTAATAAAGTGTTTCTGTTTTATTTCTTCTTACCCCTCCATAAATGTTCATCGATAATAAAATAATAATAAAAATATTTTAATCCATATACTTATATTTTATTATATTAATGGAATAACCAATATCCATATCATCTTATATCTAATGGGAAATGAAACTATTATTCGTGTGTGTGAAAAACTACCACCTCACGAACCGATGTAATTAATTTTCCATCACCGTATCTCAAGAATATTTATAATGATGGAATTAATGTTTCTATATTATATTAATGACATAATTATAATTATAAAATGATAATATATCATTTAACTTCTTACCATTCCATGCATTGAAAAATGAAAACATTGATGGTGCGTATACGTGAACTACGACCTCCAAGAAGTGAAGTGATGCGTTTTTCATCACCACATAACATTGATGATATAAATATTATTATATTTAAAGAATTAATTTAATTTATATGATTCAATTATTATTATTTAATTAAAATATAATACATACCTTCATTCTATAATGATCTTTGAAAAATGGAAACGTTACTCACGCTTATATATGACCTACTGTCTCCATGATTGTAATGTAGTTCATCTTTAATAACCATATTTAATGGTTGTATTTTAAAGAATAATTTATTTCTAAAAATGATAATTATGTAATTATTATTTTTTATATGATGAAATAATGACTCGTTAGACCTTATTCGACCTAATGAAGTATTTTTGGACTTATGTACCAAATATTTCAATAAAAATTTAATGTGAATAGAAATGAATAAGTAATTGTTATAAAATTATAAGTGATATAAAAGGAATAATAAACATTAAAAATTATCATAATAATGTAAATAATTAACCAATTATTATTATTCATGAATATAAAGATCATACAAGAAGAGTCTGAATCATGGTAAGGGTTTCTTGTCTCAAATTTAATTTCATGACACATATTCTATATTCAACAATTATTTATTTAGTATAGAGTATATACTTCCACATTAATATTTTATATCATTAATATATATATATATATATATATCTATGAAAATTAATGTCTATTTTTATGTAATTCCTTTCATAGGGATTATTATTCATAATTTACTAAAATGGTAAGTGTTTTATTTCAAAATCTCATAAATATTCAAGATTTATTACATTTCATTATTTTGGGTGAATATTTATATTAGAAAACAATGTTTTCTAAAAAAGTAATTTTTTTCCATTCTCCTATAATTTTTTAATATCATTTTTACCATTTTATACACTTTTACAAAATGATTTTCACTATATCTTTTTTTGTTATCTAAATGAGGTACTTTGTGAATTTTCTGAAAAAAATATGGAAAGAATGTTTTATTTAACTTATACTACATGAGTGTATTTTCCCATAATCATTATGACTCATAGATTTGAATATTACTTTACTTTATTTAAAAAATTATTTTCAAATAAATTTTTTTTATTTATATATGCACAATTTTTAAAAAAGGGAACTAATTTAAAAATGAAAAACTTATTTTTCTTAAGAATTATTCCATGTGATCTTCCAAAACCATTTTCCATCTATGATGACATAATTTGATACTATATAAGTATTATTGGGTATATGATCCAAGGATACTATATTTATTAATTCTCTCGATGGTTTGTGTTTATAATAAAATGATGTTGATGAAACCTATTCCATTTTCTATGAGTTATACTTTGATGAAATGTTTTTAAAATCCATTTTTATTCCTAAGATTTGGGAAAATGAATATTTTAATATATTGTGGAACACATATGTATGATTTTCATTATTTGATTCACGATTCATATATCTACATCCAATGCATTGGTAAATGATAGATAACTCATGAGTTATATATTGTACGACTTAATAAGATCTCATGTTCCCAATTTTACATGTGAGAATACTTTCTATGTACATATATTTATTCATGAAACTAGTTTTCATGTCTGTAAGTTTATGTTTGGAACTATTTATAATGTCTATATGTTTATACATGAACCTAGATATCATATACATAAGTTCATGTGTGGACCTAGTTTAATTTCCATAAGTTTATGCAAGGGCCTGATTTCATGTCCTTAACATAATGAGTGAACCTGTTTTTATTTATAAATGTTTAGAATATTATAATTTTATGTGTATGACACAATTCTATGATTTATTCCTATGATATCCTCTCACGACTCATCTTTTATTATGAATCATGTCTTTTGAATATCCATGATTGTTTCCATTATTCAAGATTATGATCCATGATATACATGTTATATGCTTAAAATGATAAGTTCATGTTATTATTCCTTTATTTTAATGATATTCTTATGTGATAATTGATATCTCCATTTTTTACCCATATTAGGCATCTATGGTCACCCTTTATTATGTTTCATTATAATAGTTATTTTAAATAATAGAAAATGTTTTGTGTATAGATATGATTCATATGTGAGAAAATCTATGGGTGATATAGAAGACTTATCATGTGATATGAAAATATATGTATTGTGGGAGATGTTGCTCATATTTTGGAACTAGTTGTCAATGAACCCAAGTTGTTAATTTTTTTTCCAAATTCTCTAAATCTCTCAACTTAAATGGTCCTAGGGTATGTATGTAATCCATTATTTTATTTATATTTTTTATGTTTGGATGATTTTTTTGTCACATTTAATAGTATCAAATCCAAAAATACAATATTTATGTTTCAAGCAACATATCCAGAAGTATAGTTTTTTGGATGTTATAATTGGTATAAAAGTAGAGTTTAGAAAACATTTTAGATTAGACTGTTTTCATGATATGTTATTTTAATAGTTATGGATACCATCATGGGTATATAATTTTGTGGTTGACCATAAGTTCAGATTCATAAACACCCATTTTTTGGTTTTATGTGATTGAATTTCAAGGAGGATAATGATATTTTTATACAGGAATATATAACCCTTATAATTATCTTGAATTATTATTATAGGAATAATGAATTAACATTTTGAGGAAATAAGTTTTAATGTTATTTTTAAACTTCTGTGTTTATATGAACTTTTATTTTGAGGTAAATATGGGATATTTCATTTTTGAGATGAAAAATGAATGGCATGAGATAAACCTTGAGAATAAAAAATTATATAATGTTGAATATATAAAGGTTACTTTTGAGGTTGTTTATCACATTTCTAGGAAAATTATAATGACTATATTAATAGTGTTAGAAAATGTAGTCATCTCGCAGGTTTAGTGACAACCCAATGCATCTACTAAGGCTGCAAGGCATTGACCCACAACCAAAGGGAGACAAGGGCCCATCAACTACAACAATCCTACATGATTTCCTAGTTAGTGTGAAATTTATTTTATTTATTTAAAATATATTACAGATAAAATTTACCTTCATTTTTGTAATATATGTTTTATCGTATAGATTATAATGGGATTTGAAATTGATATGGTATTAAGTTATTAATGTTATTTCAGAAGATGTTCACTATTTTTTGGAACCCTATATGATTAAGGTACAAATAATATTATTAATTTTTATTTCAAAAAGTAAATTTTAATTTTTTTTAGTGGAATATATGATTTTTTGTGGATTTATAGTGATTCAGGTTATTTATTACAATAGTTAGCGTATCCTGGAGATTATATGTTTTAGAAATCCATATTTTGGGAGATAAATAATAAATTTATCAAGAATAATGATGCAATAAAATCCTTCTAATTTTTGGGTTTCAATCACAGTCTAGATTATTTTTAGGATTGTTAAAGATAGTTATCTGTTAAATTATTTATGTTGAGCTTTGGGTACTACTATTAAATTTTGGAGATTAAAGTTATTTTACTCATATTAAGGATTATTATTTTTTTGAATCATCTTATCATTTTATAAAAATTTTAGTTTTTCATATTGCATAATGATAGGAGGAATATATTGATATTCATTCTTGGATTATGAGATCCATTATATGTATATTTTATTTCTTAATTCATAAAAAATTCATAAAAAATACTCATCAATGGGAGAAAAAGATGAGAATTTAGTAAAAACATAATAATGGATGAAACTCTAATTTTTAAGAAAGTATATTTCCTCATGTTATTAGACTAGGTAGTATTGTAATTCTTTATATATATGAAAAGAATATTGAAGTAAAAAAACAATCCATTTACTTTTCATACCTAAAAATCAATTTCCATTTAACCCATAACAAATTTACGGTATTCTTATGGCTAAAATTTTCATGATAATGTTATCTATCACTCTATATCAGTCACTTAGAATTGTTTTTATCTTCCACATCTAATTTTTCACATTGAACTGATTTTTACTAGATAGAAACCAAAATTTTATTATTACTGATGACTTTCCTACTTCCCTTTCTTTTTTTTCAAGTGAAAGTTTTATCAACCCTTTTTACGATGAGGGATTTCAATAATGGTATTAGGAAAATATAAAACCCTGGTTACAAAAAATGTTTTCAAATTGTGGGGAATAAATTTATTAAATGGGGGAGGAGAGTGTAATATACTAATATTATAAAATAGAAAACTATGTTTGATAGCATCCAATACATGAGCTTTAATGAACAACGCAATACTATTATTTAAATGTCATTGTTAAAAACTAGCTATTAAATTAGCTGGTATGACTAAGATCAAATGATTTATGAAATAAATATAATGGTAAAAAAATATAAACATATTGAAAAAACCATAAAAAATAATCACACATTTTTTAGTAAATTCATTTTATTCTTCAAAAAATACATTTTCCTCAAAAATGAGTTTTCTTCCTATTTATGAGTGAATATTATAATTATTTTTTAGAAGTTTTATAAAATATATTTAAATAAATAAATTACATATTTTTATTCATCACATAAAAATTATATTAAGATGAATTTTTGAAATTTTATAAAAAGATTTATTTTTCAATGAAAAATGAAAAATATTTATTTTTATTGAAAAATGTATTTTTCATTTAAAGTATTTACAAAGTCCAATTATATTTTTTATTAGTATTCAAATTTCATAATTTTTTTTTCTATATGAAATAATTAAATTATGGTTTCTTAAATGTATCTTATACTTGAATTTAGCAATAGAACATTTTATATTTTAAAAGGTCATTTTTATGAAAAAATATTTTTCGTCACATTTTTCTAGTTTCATTTTAAATTAAATTATTCCAATTATTTTTTTTAATTTTAAAAAATGGATTTAACTTTACTAATCATAATTTCTATATTTATAAAATATTCCCATTTTATTTTTTTGTCAATATGAATAGTAACCTTAGTAATTTTTGATACAACAGTAAAAGTTCAATCTTGTAAATAATTATAAAAATAAAATTATAAGGATTAAAAAATGTCCCAAAAAATTAATTCTAATTTCTATTTAGATCAAATTTCTCCCATAATCATCCAAGGTTTGTTTATATGGCATTTATTGTCCATTTTTATGAGATTATAATCTTTAAAATAATTTTGTTTCAAGAAAAGTCAAACACGTTGCAATCTTGTTTTAATGAATATACTATTTTAATTTGGGATTAACAAGAGTATGTGTTCCAATATAAATATTATTTTGAAATAAAAAAAAATTATATTTATTATTTATGTTTATTATTAATATTTAGTGATGAAATTATTATCATAACTATTTTTAAAACACTAATAGAGTGATTTTTTAATTAATGAAAAAAATCAAATAAATGATATTAAAGATATTAAAAGTAATATAAAATGTGATTAATAATTTGATACATGAAATTTTATGTATATAATAAAATATTTGGTTCTAATTTCATATTTCATATTTATATTATTAATGTCAATGTAATTAATAGTTCTAAAAATCGACATTTTTGATATTTTATGATAAATAATATTTTACATAGTGATATAAAATTTAAAAAAAACTTATACTTGGAAAATTAATTATCATATATATGAAAATATCATACATGGTCAATTTATGGGTATTTTTTCTATTTTTAGTAACTATATTGACAATGAAATAGTAAAAATCCTTGTTGTCCTAGTGTGTTTAAAAATGGTTAATGAGGGGTTAAATCCAAATGATAATGGTAAAAATGAGACCTAAACATGTAAAAAAATTACTAGATGTGATTATTTTAACCCATAATCCTCCTATTATCTAAATAAATATTTTTTGTTAATTTTGGTAATAACACATACTTTATATTTATTTAATTTTTTGAGAAATTACAAGAGGTCCTCTCCCCAACCATATAAAATGGAACTTGTTCTTCTAGTTACATCACAATTAAAATCTAATTTGGTTAATAAAATATGTAAATAAATAAAATATTATATTATATACCCTCATTATAGAGGTATTTCTTAAGGATTAACACCATCTTTAGTGGTCTAGAAGTGATAAGCAAGGGAGGTTTTCCAAATAATAATTATCATTTTTAATGGAGTGTTTCAATTTTATTTTTTCTTACACCTACTTAAAATATTCTTCAACTATAATAAAATATCAACACCAGTAACCTCAATACAATTATATTTCTTTATGTTAATGTAATAACCAATATTCATATACTATTCCATCAAATGGGAAATAAAATAATCATTTTTCTGTATGGTAGACTGCCACCTTACGAACCGATGTAATTTATTTCCCATCATTGTCTCTCAAGACTGGTTATAATGATGGAATTAATTTTTATATTTTATATTCATGAAATATTTATAATTATAAAATGATAATATGTCATTTACCTTCTTATCATTCCACACACTAAACATGATAACGTCATTCATGTGTACATGTGAATTACTATGTCTATGAAGCGATGTGATTTATTTTTCATCACCACATCACAATGATGATATATATATTAATATTTATAAATAATTAGTTAGATATATATTATATGATAATAAATCTTTAAATACAAAACAATTTCTACCTTCTTTTCACAATTATTGTTGAATAATCGAAACGTTACTCATGTATATGTATGACCTACCATCTCCCAGATTGTATCGTGGTTCATTTTTCAAAAATTTATTAAATGGTTTTATTTAAAAGTATAATTAATATATAAAAATTATTAATAAGTCATTATAAATTGTGATATTATTTAATAATGAGCTCTATGTCCATAGTTAACCAAAAAATGTCATTTTGGACATATTACAAAATATATCTACAATATCCAACATGAAAATAAATGAATAAGTAGTTGTTATAACATTGTAAAAAGTAATATAAATGGCATAATAAACATGAAAAATGTTCTCATGATAGTGTATAACTGACCTATGTTTATTATTCAGGAATATAAATAATTTAAAGTATGAGTCATAATCAATGTAAGGGTTTCTTATCTCACTTTTATTTCCATGAGACATATGGTATATTAACCACTTATTTATTTAGTATGATGTATATACTAACCCTTTGATATTTTTTATCATGAATATATTCATATTCATGTTATTTAATATATCTTTTTATTTTATTACTTTAATGAGGGTTATGAATCAAAAGTTACTACAATGGTAAGGGTTTTATTTCATAATTTCATTAATATTTCCAATTGACTACATTAAGTCTCCACTATGGAATATTTATCACCCATGTCAGTTTTATTCATTTTCTAAGTGAAGTAAATTTTCAATTTTCCAAAAGAAATATAGAAAAAATGTTTTATTTATCTTAGTGTATTTTCCCACTATCTTGATATCATAATTATTTGAATAATCCTATACATTTTTACAAGTTTATTTTCAAGGAATTTTTTTTATTTATAATTAATGATTTTCTAAAAAAAGATATGTTATTTCCAAATGGAGAAGATAGTTTCCTCAAGATTTTTTTCCAAGTGATCCTTAATTTTTTTAATATGTGACAACATCCATTAATGTAACATAGTATTTAATTGATATATGATCCAAGGATACCATACTCATTCTTTCTATGGATGGTTTTTATTTATAATTATATGATGTTGTTAAAACTAGTTCCCTTTTCTATAGGTTATACTTTTATGAAATGTTTCTGAAATCCATTTCTTTTCATGGGTTATTCAATGATGAATGTATTATGATATTTTAGAATAAATATGTATGATTTTATTTATGTAATTTGTGGGATTTATACCTCCCTCCAATTCATTTGGTTATGATGAATATGTCATGAGATAAATATGTTATGTACAATCCTAATTTCAGGTTCAAAATTTTATGTGTAGACCTAGTTTTCCTAACCATAGGATTATTCATGGACATAATTTTAATTTCCATAAGTTTATGCATTGACCAATATATCATGTCCATAATACTATTCAGGTACCTAGTTTTCATTTCTATAAGATCACACATTGACCAGGTTTAATGTCAATAATTTTATGTGAGGTCCTAATTTGATGTCCTTAACTTAATGAGTTACCTTATTTATATTTATTCATGTTCAGAATGTTATATAAATATGTGTATTCCATAATTCCATGAATTATTATAATGATATTATCTCATACATCATGGTTATTTATGATTCTTTTCTATGAACTACCAATATTTATTCCATGAATCAAGATTATGATCTATGATATGTAGGGTATAACTTTAAAATGTTGTTTTCATGTTCATAAGACATTATTATTAGGTTATTATTATGTAATCATAGATACCTACCTTGATTACCCTTAATGAGTATCTAATATCACCCTTTATTAAGTTTCCATTTCTTAGGTTATAAATAATAAATGTATTTTTTTCTTTAAAATGGTCTCATATGTGAGGAAATTTATTAGAGATATAGAAGACTTAATATGGAGTATGAAAAGATGGGTATATTGGGAGATAATTTTGATTTTATGAACCATTTGTTTAAGAAACAAAGTTGTTAAGAGTTTTTTCTAATTCTCTATATTTATAAACCTAAAATGTTTTCAGTTGTGTAAGTGATCTAATATTTAATTTTGATATAGTATGTTGTGGGTGAAAAATAATTAGGGAACATTTATCATTATAAATTCCAAAAAATATAATGTTTATACATTTAGCACCAGATACATGAGTGCGGTTTTTGGGCTATTGCAGTTGAACATCCAGATGCAGATTAATTTCATATCATTGGGAATTTATTTTTACACATCATCCATCCATGGGATCATTGAAAATATTAAATTTTATGTTTTATCAGAAAGATATAATAAAAAATTGGATGTGTATTTCAAATACATTAATTACTTTGGGATTTATATTCCAATTTCATTTTTACATAGGTAAAGTACTAAAATAAATCTCATGATATATAGGAAAATCATTTGAGAATTTATGAAGAATATTCGAATCCTTGAGAGAAAAAGATACAGGTGATGTGGAATAAATATGAATGTTTGAGAATGAATTCAAATGAGATTATCTATTATTTCATTGATTACTTAAATGTGCTTGTTAATGATATGTGTGGTATCAATGAGGATCTTAAAGATGAAATTATTTTTAAGAGAATCATGAGAGACTCCCCCTCATTATAATTAAAAATTGAAATTAATATAAGTAAATTATCTAAAATAAATTTATATTTATAGTTTGAAAATAAATTTGGTGGCTGATGAAATGATAAATGATGTAAATGAGTTGATAATAATGGAAACCAATCAAGAGGTGGCTTTTAAATATTATAATAATCACTTAATCAAGGAAAATATATATGATGATGAAGTTGATGAGGTTATTTTTTTCCACTAATATTAAAAGTTAAATAAGTAATATTAAGGGAATGATTCCCCTCGATTTCTTCAAGTTAGGAATAAAGGTAAATCTTATGGCCAAATGCCCAAAAAATATTCAAGAAGATGATGTTGAGAATGAACTTATTAAAAAGAGAAAAAAATATAGTAAATAATTTAAAAATAAGGTCCTTCAAAAGATGAAATATTCTCTCTATAATAGAATATAATTTTGGGAAAAGTAATGTATAAGAATTTGATTACTGTAAAGGTGAAGGTGTGTTGATTTTTATTATGTAAGATGATGATAGGGATGATGAGAATGATTGAATTTATGAGAGGGTTGATTTAAAGGAACTAATTTTCAAATTTATTTAAGAAAATGATGTTTAGAATGTAAATATTAATAATCCCAATGAAATGTTATATGAACCCATGCTCTAAATTCAACAAAAAGAAAGATAAAATTTAGAGCATATGTTTGAAATTAAAAAATCAGATCTAGAAGTTCTTAAAATCCAGTGAAGGATGTTCATATGAAACTCAATATTGTAGAAAATTGTGAAACCTTAATGAATTGTATATAACTATGAATGGTAGAGTAAATAGGATTTAGTATATAGATGAATAAGTTATGTACTATCATTATAAGAATGATGATCAAGAATTACTATTGACATGTAGAATTATACGATCAAATTCCCAAGCATCATAAAAATGAAATCAAAATAATTTCAATAGGATGAATGAATACCCATTCCTAAAATTTAGTGATTAAAAAATAAAGTAATGTTTGTGGTTGTCTCAAAAATAAAAAAACCAACTCTTAGAAATAATATAGATCTTTTCAACACTAGTAAGGAATCAAATCTTATAGTGAAGGTGCACTCTAATTCATCAAGAGTAGGACGTTTTTTCTTCGAAATGGGATGACAAAAATATAATATGTGCTCTATTTCTCATAGGACCATCCATGAGTGACATCATTCAAAACATTCAAGAGTAATTTCCAATCATTTTTTAACTTTTAATGGGTATTTTTTGTTGTTGTAAAGGATACATGCATAAGGAAATTAATTTTTCATCAAGAATACAAAAAATTTAATCTAAGATTCCTCGATGTAGAAGAAAGTAGATTTTGGAATTCTAAAAAATATGTCTAAAAAAATAGATAATATTTTCTATTTTTTAAAAGGATGAATACCTTGTAGATCCAACTATTGAGGATGCACACTCATCACCATCTTGGTTGAATAAAGGGAGTTTGGATAATGATAATGTTTTTGATATTTCCATAAGGTAAATGGATATGAATATATAATATATTTTGGATCTTATATTCACATCTCACATGACTGGGAATAAATACTACATTGGTAATATCAAGAATAATAAATATGTAGTATTATTTTTAGGAATTATGAGGATCTTAAGATTATTGGCTTTGGGAAATTTATATATGAGGAAGAATAACTTAGGTGAATTGACATTCTCCTAGTTGATGAGATGAGTCAAAACCTCTTTTGTTTTATTTAATTAAGTAACCAAAAACATGTATTGGATTTCAGAAAAATAGGATGTAACATCAATGTAAAAGTTCATCCACTTATTAAAAAAGGGAAAATAACAAATGGAAATCTATACATTTTTATAGAGGAATATTTTCTTATTAATTCCATAGTGGAGGAGAACATGTTATAGAATTAAAATCATGTCCACTTTATCCAAACATTTCTGGAATGGTTGGTAAAGAAGAATGATGATCATGGTATCCCCCATCCCATATATGATCACACTCACATATTTTATTCATTCTAAAAATGGAATATTATTTGATAGTCCGTCAAGATAAAGAAGATGAAGGCATAAATATTCCTTAAGCTTCTTCATGTGGATGTTTGAAGGAAAATCTCACCAAAATAATTAAATGGAAACATTTATTACAATTTTTTTATAGATTACTACTGTAAAATGGTGTTGATTATGACCATAATATTGGATTTGGTTCCCTAGAAAAATATTTTGTTAACATTATGATTACCTGTACTCATAGTTTTGAATATTAATAAAATATTTTTAATATTAATATAGTTATTAGGTATAACCTATAATTTAATAATATCCAAAGTGTTTAATGAAATTAATGGTCATACCCATTCAACTCCATGATGAGAAACCATAAGTGACATGACCAAATTATTGAAAATATGTTCAATATCCTGATGAAATAATTTTTGGGACATAAATGATATTGGCTATCAGGTTTGGAGACTCATAGGAAATTAAATAAACTTATAATGGTGTTCTATATTGGTATTTTCCATTGCATGAGATTATTATAATTAGGCCCACCAATAGGAAATACATATTAAATTATGCTATTGGATGTTCCTATCTTCATACGTGTGTATCGATATTTTAAATTAATATTATTATTAATGGATACTATTAGTTTCATGCTTTGATGTTTTGAAAAAAATTATGATGACATTTTCTCCTAGAAAAGTAGGATATGTTGTTGTACAGAATGACATCTTGAGAGAATTATCTTGAATACCAATAGTTCTACCAATATAAGAATGATATAAATAATAGAGGGAGATCCTCTTACACCACCACTCTTATGTCTATGGAGATCTAAGAGAACCGTTCCTTGAATTGATTCTCATGGAGAACATATTCAAACAACACAAGTGTTAGGATCAGTTGTGTTATAACCAAGACATTACTATGATGATGTTAGGAGGTTCATGGAGCATGTTTGAATCACTTCTAGAGGGATCCTACTTTATATTTTAATAACTCAATGATGATATGGAATAAATAATTTTTTAGATTCATTAATGAAGAAATAATTCAACACAAGGTAATTCTTTATTATTTTAGTTAATTATAAATTATATCTTATGAGCATGTATCTCATTATGATGTTACCCTGTAAAGTTAATATTGATTAAATTTCATTGGACATGGAATTTAAAAAAGATGTATATATTTTATTAATAATCAATTATGAAAAAAATCCATGTGAGGTGTTCCTAATATGGATCTTCCACTACAACTGGGGAATTCATGTGGTATCATAGTGGTCATAACATAATATATATTTTTTAAAGAACATTTATTAAATTACACATTTTTCATTAGATTTAAATTCATGTTTAATCATTATATATTCCAAATCATTGGATATTCTCTTATTCCCCTTCTTTCCCAAAAATATAATCGATTTGATTAATTTTAAGAATTAAATATATTCGATGATATCATCATAAGGGGGAAAGAATTATAGCTAGATAAGACACGAGTACACATTGTGTAACCCTGAGGTACACATTGTGTTCACATGTTCAATTCACCAAATTATTTCCTAAATAATTAGATCTATGTGTGTTAATTACATTTCTTGTGAATTAAATACACTTCATATGGGTAGGATTAGATGACACATATTAATCTATGATACATGGTGTTTAAAATCCATACATTATTTGTAGTCCTTTAGTCAAAGGTAAACTACATATTCCCTTGCATGACTGATATGACTGGTGAGCATGTAACTCTGAGACCAAGAGATATTTATTCAATGTACACATTTTTCACTACATTAATTTCATGGAATGGTTTCATGTTGATTCACTTGGATTGTTCCAAAGATAACTATGAGAAATATTCACGTAGTGTAGATAGATTGTACATACCTTATTCAGTAACAAATATGAAAAATTAAAAATTATTTTATTATACTAATGAATCATTATTAACATGTTTTCTGTGTTTAATTTATTTTAATATCTACATTCCATGTGATATGTTTTATATTTATTAAATTTTTAATTAATATCTATGTAATATTAAAAATTTCATATCATGTGTAAATCATATTACAATCATTGTATTATCCACATTAAATTATAAATTATTACTTAAATAACATGTCTTTCTTTTTTCATTAATTTGACTACATAAAAACTATAAAAATATGTGATAAATTGTTTATGGAACATATTGCATGAGTAAATAGTATATGAGTATAATACATAGTGGGTAGTTCAGAAGGGTAATCATGGTGTTTCCACCAAGGAACATTTTTATACATTGTTAATATTAAATAAATTTATTTAATTTGATTAAAAATATTTTGGATGAGAATATCAAGAAAAATTTGATGAAAATTATTATAAATTAATTGACTAATTAAATAATATAATTAATTTATTCGATCTTGATATATCTTAAATTAGAATGATTAGAATTGAATTCTAATTTTATTAATTGTTTAATTTATCCCATATAATTGGAAAATATTTACAACATACCATACTATTTTATGCAATTGGTTTATTTTTTAATTTACTACTAAATTATATCGATGGACGATGAACCATCACCCCTCTTATTATATAAGGGCCTAAATGCCCAATATTTCTTCTATATAAACCCTTAACCAATCATTTGGTTCCCCTAACCTATCTGTGATTTAAACATATGTAATGAATAAATATCCTAATTGAGTAGAGGTGCTTCATGTTTGTATTTGGGGTGAAATGAATCATGTAGGTACATAGGTAGGCAGGTGGAATACTATAACATGAATCATAAAATGGTACATGGTGTTTTTACACTAGGTCAATGATTACATTATCATCATCTTAATAAAGTAACCACTAGTAAAATATCTTGAGCTTACCACATTATTATTTAATTTATATCAATATACATGAATAAATTAAGTATAGATGATTTTTCATGATCATAGGAAATAATGAATTATAGAGCATGAAAGATAGAATTAAAATAAATTGGTTTACGCATACATTTTATCTAATACATGGTTAACCACATAAGTAAATCCACATAATATTAACAAGCATGAAATATTGATAAAATAGAAATATGATTCATAATGATAAAATGCATCATATATATATATATTATGTTGGTATTTCCTTCACTACTTGAGTTATAATTGAACCATAGAGAAAAGTTATTGACCAACCAATGCCAGGGTGATTTAAATTATCATGGAATGATAACATTAATTTTTTGGTTGAAATAACATAGTTCACATAATGGGTTGAATACCAAAGTAGGAATTATTATAAGCAAGGGGAATATGTTAAGGAAATGTAATTTTTTGATTTCAGGATAGGGGAGTCCACCCAAAATATCAAGGAACTGCGAGTTAATGAATTTGGTAATTTTATTCCCACCAAAAACCCATAAATTTTCTTGATGAACCAATGTTAGGTTGATGAGAAGGGTAATATGGGTCCTTTATATAAGGATGTCCAATGAGATGTATGTTCTAAATCTAATTGTGAGGGCTATTGGTTTTCAATAAAATAGTGTAGGATTAATAAATATAATATTTATTTATTTATCAAAAAATTTATTATAAATTACTAAAATTAATCACTTTTTACATGATGAAATGGAATTAAATAAAAATTCAACCGATTCACTATGGTCAATAATCAAGAAGGATAAACTTCTCATAGGAACTAATTTCAATGAATAAAAAAGAAGTTTATAAATTATCCTATTCCCTGAAATGAAATTATATGTGCTAGAAAATATGATTATTGAATAACATAGCCAAAAGGCTAGTGAGGAAGAGTTTTCACTCTATGAAAAACATTTTAATGATTATATTTATTATTAGTAACTCATTATATCATCCATGACCAATGATATTCTAATGAAACATGAGGACATGTATTCATATAGAATGATACCTCATATTTAGGATCCATATTAAGGGATAGAGAGACAAGAGTGATAAAATATCTCCAATTATCAATTTATAACCATCTTTGGAGTGTTTTCAATAGCTACACCTCATGTAATTATACTTATTTTCTATATTGAATGTTTAAAAAACATTGGGGTTAAATTACCAGATGAGTTGAACATAGATGACATACATTACTCAATACCCAAAACCTTCTATAGTGTTATTATTGTTTATATCCTGAAAAATAATAATAATAGTAATTTATAATTTCTTACTCTGAGTCACCATGTGGACAGGGACATTGGGCATGAAAAACTGATATTTCTTATAATAAATTTTTTTTAAGAACAAGTAATATATTCCAATTAATCATAATAGTCTTATCTTAACAAGAACCATCCTACATAGAAGGAAACAATCCAGTGTAATTATAATGAAAACATAAGTAATATTATTTTAATGTGGTATTTATAACCATTTTAATACTAACTACACCCAAAAGAAAGGGTACAATAAATGTGTGAAAGTACCATGTGGATGGTTGATGAGAATTCTTATATTTCTTGTCAATATATAAGAATAAATAAAAAGTAAACGAATGATTATGTCCTCAATGATTTATGATTAATAATGAAAAGAGGAAGGTGAAATGAGATTGGGAAATATTCATGAAATCTGGTAATGGTTCCTTGATAATTATTATGGACTCATTGGTTTTCATTTAGAAAGGCACTTATCCATGTTTGGTGATTATTCCTAGAAAATTTTTATGGATTAATCTAATGTAATTGTATGTCATGATTTGAAAATTATACTTGTTATTCTAAATATTTTCGATGTGATATTCATTACCAAAAACATGTGAAAAGTTCATTTTAAAGATATGAACAATGCATACAAAAATTAAACACCATGAAACTATTTATTTCCATTATGAGAAGAAGAATTTATCTTTTACATGAAGAATAAATTCATTTCATCCAAAAAAGATCTTTAGATGACGATTATAAATCATTATTAGTTTGTAGAAATGAAGAATTAGAGATTGTTCATATTTTTATGATTGATTAGTATTTGAATTTATTATATTAGTAGTCAATAAAGAACTCCTTAGTTGATAAAGGGAATTAAAATATTAATTTATATGAATAATTTTCATGATAAGAGGAGTTTATGTCCATGCATAGAATATGTTTCATGATGATGAATTGAAAATGAAGAGAATAAATTAATGATGGGGATGAAAAATATATTCATATTTCTTCATTATTTTGAATAATGGTGTCTTGGAAATTAAAAATTAGTAACTACTAATGGTGTTGGGTGTTCATTAAGAAATATTTATCCAACCCTACTAGACTCCAAGGGGTAGCCCTCAAACATCCTAGGGGGACTCGATGGTTGACCCCAGTGGGAGAACCTACCCATGGAGTCCTAAAAAAGTTGATATGGGACCATGTTTAACTCATGTAGAAGCCTACACACACGAATGAATGTATGCATATGTGTGCATATATTTGGATTGAAGAGGAATCCAACTATTCTGGCGGGCCATAGAACATTTGTGAGAATAGTGGTATGATTATTCCAATCCCATGTAGCCAGATAAAATGTGTAGCTGGGGTAGTTGATAAATAAATAATACTGAAATTGCATTAGTGGTTTGATGTGGGGTAGAGAATCCATGTGTAACATCCCGAACTGGGGTCCAATTAACCCATGCCCTATACCGATAGGTCACATGGACTCAAATGGGCCTCCTTATATGCCATAGGCTACTGAGTAGAAGTGAGGGTGTAACAGTAGTAAAATGGGTAGAATATACACTCTTTTTATAATGTAATAGTGTATATAATCAATAATAATCAATAATGGAAGTATACACAAACATATATAATCAATGAACGACTGAAGCATAAATCAACAGAAAGAATAAGTAAGTAGATGAAGATAATTAATTGAACAACTGCAGAATATAATCATAATCCTTTAAGGCAGTGTCTGATACATGTATTCATGGAGTGCTGATACAAAAGGGGAATAGAGGAACATGCATACGATCATGCTATACACAATGTAAAAAAAGAACAAAAAGATACTCCACTAGAATCTTGAGATAATGATCAGTCCTCTCATCCTGAGCTCCAACTATAAGAAATACATATCAACAATCAGTAGAAATTTTCCTACCTTTATCCATACCCACAGGCAAATAGTTTTCTCAGGTTCCAAAGGCAGCCTGGGTAGGGTGTGAGATAAAAATATCAGTATGCCACTACCAATGGTGTTTATGTGTAATCCAAGTAGTGCACATAACTAAACAGTGTGGAGGTATAAATAGAATAATAAAAATATGCTGAATAAATAAATAACTACCCGCTCATAGTACTAGAAACTGGACCTATACCAACGGACCTATATCAATGGTTTGGTCAAAACCATTAGTATTGGTATAGTAGAGGGACCCTATACTAATGGGGTTGTCAAAACTGTTGGTATAGGTGCTAGCTATACCAATGGTTTTAGTAAAAATATTGGTATAACTTCCATAATAATACCCTATACCAACGGTTTCAGCCAAACCATTGGCATAGTCATAGCTATACCAACGGTTTGGCCAAAACCATTGGTATAACTTCTATATTATGACCCAATACCAACAGTTTTGGAAAAACCATTGGTATAGGTCATAGCTATAATGTATCAAATTTTCCATGTATTATTTTTTGATATTATATGGATTATATTCAAGACCAAGTGCTGAGAAAACATGCGATTCCAATTCTCAGTGTTCATGGAATAAATGTTTGATATATATTAAATTTATTAAATAGAACCCATGCATAGTTTTCCTAAAAAAGTGGAAAAACTTATAAATGGGTGATCATATCAAAAATATAAATGCTCCATTGAGTTCATAATGAGAGGTTTACCCTATGCGTGACTTACCATAAGTCAGTGCGGGTCGTTTGTAGAAAATTCATCATGGGTGTGAAAAAGAATAAAAATAATTATTTTATTTCATGTTTGTTGACGCATCAATTTAAAATATTTAAATAGATTATTTTTTTGAAAATCCAGGGTTAGCCACATAAACCCTAGAATTATTGGAGAGCTATTGGAGAGAGATTTAGAGAACTCTCTTAGGAGAGTAATGACCTAGTCATGGATCAATGATCGATGGGCATCAGATTCGAAGGATCTCACCAATGAATGTGACACAACATTTTTCTTCATCAAAGATTTATCTAAATAAAGGTAGGGTGTGTATTTTGGTTTTTTTCTTCCCTATTATTGTTTTCTATGATGGAAAAAGATCAATCAATGAACATATTGATATGTGGTTTGGTCATTATGCGAGATGAGATGTTTTTTGGGGTTTTTATGGGAGAATATATTTATGATTGTTGATTATTTGATTTCCATTTTAATGGGAATGAATTGAGATAAATACAAACATCGATTAAGTTTTGTTCCTCTTATATTTTCTTTTTTTTTCTCCCCCGATTCTGCATTCATCGAGGACATTCTTTGTTTAGACCATGTCTCAAAAAATCTTGAACAATCGATAGTTTTGCATCCATTTCTTGGTGAAACGATCTGAAGTTATAACAATACGAAAAAGGTACGACGATGGATATGGAGTGATTCAAATGACAGTGGATACCCAATTCTGTATTCTATGGTGTTCTTTGACGCACAAGGAAGAATGATGATTTGGTCCATTTTTTTAGTATATTTTATGATGAAACACTTTTTTTTGACTGTAACAAGGCTCGGAAAAGTTGGGATCTTCAACCTCGTGGAGAAAATATCACCGAATTGAAGCTCGGAGGCACCAGATCAAACACAGAAGCATATCTTGGATTCTATAAAATTCTGAACAACACGATGTGTAATTCACATCTACACACCATGTGGCCCCCCCTTTGTAGTGGCTATGATTTCTAATGGAAGTTAAATATCACATGGTGTGTTACCCATATCACACGACATGTGGTCTCTACTAGGCGACTCAGTGTGTACTTTGGCATGTACACAGACACAGGGTGGACCGCATGGGTTGGAGCATGCCGTGTACTCCCCCATAGGGACACGAACTAGACCAAGTACATGGGATAATATATGTACTGGTACACAAGGAAATATACGTGGGATGGATCCATGTACCGAAACATGAGTAGACTACACAGGTATCCTATATGCCGTATAGTGCTAAACAGACATGGATTGATGACGTGGGCCATTTATATTATCCAGACCTAGATTCAAGGGACATGGTTTGTGACCCTTACTACATGATGTGTACTCTTTTATACATGTATTAGATCCATTTCCCCCCATATATTGGATAAGTTTCATTAAGGTTTATTCCCCTTATCCTTTCCCTGAGGGTTGGTATGGAATCGTCTCCTACTCTTAGGACTACAAGACCTTTAGTATATATTCCTAGATATAATAGTTTGAAAACCTATGAGAGGCCCCTAGTGAGATCCTATATTCATCATTATGCCATAGGTGGAGTTTTTGGTATCATCATGACAAACACTACATGAGCACCAATCCTCTACTTAGCAGGTTAATCCAGATTGAATTTGCTGGTATCACCCCATGGCCTTAGCAGTGATCCTCATCTGTGTATTGTATTCTCTTCAAACTATTAGCATGTTCTTTCTCATGATGAGACCCAACAAGTAGTACCTCTCAAATGAACTTCACCAGTGCTACCAGACTCAGGAGTGTGTTCTCATGGATAAATTCTTTGGGGAATCTTTTCACTAGAATACTAGGGCAAGTATACTATGGTTGTGACTTAACTCTAGTCTGTGTTTATTTGTTAAGTATATCTGGTTATTATTATTATATGTGTTTTAGACATATACCTATATAGAGCTGACTATATTTCTATTTTTGTATGCTATTTGGTTTCTGGGTGTCCTAATGATTATTGTTATACTCACCCTTAATGGGATTTTCCCATACCTGTCGTGCATTGTGAAGACAATAGACCTTTTGATAGAGTCCTAAGAAGACTAGGACCAGATGGTGCTCAGTGAGACCAGAAAGACCAAGCTTTGTTCTTTTAGCTTTTTGACTACAGTCTTAGTACTTAATTTTAGGTTGTACTTTTGTTACTGACTTTTGTGGTGGGCTTGTATTTGGCCTCGTTTACATTCTTTTACCTCATGTCATACTATAGTTGTGATATTTAGATGTATAGATGCATGGTTTTTTGGTTTGTTTTATATTTAAGAATTTTATAGGCTTGGAGATGTGTGAGTGTGTACACGTACTTATTCTAAGGCCTCCCATGTCAGTGATATGCCTTCTTGGAACTAGTCTTCATCCCTTGTCCTATTGGAGGTGGGATTGGGGAGTCTCGACATGGGCCCCTCTAGGATGGGTCATGATAGAGTGGTATCAGACTGGTCCATTTGTACTTTAGGACTAAGAGTCTATGATATTGGTTTGAGGAAACAATGTTATGTTTTTCAAGTTTGGATTTTAGGACAGGGACTCTAGTGTTGGGGTAGCAGCCAAAATATCTATACACTAGGACTCTAATTACCTACTTTTTTATTTGGTAAATGAGAACACTAGTTGTTGGGAAAGTAACGGTAGATGAATCATATAAGAATGGTTTGTGGTTTCCATATTCTTCTTAAGTCAGCTCTCCAGATATACTCATTAACCGTGGTACATCTTATTTGTATCAGGATTACCCCATGACGTATGCCACATAGGATTCATCATGACCATGAGGATGATCCTCTCAGTGATGAGACGTCAATACATGGACTTGTTGCTGATATGTTACCTCTAGGTGGTGCACTACCCATACCGCCACTTGTAGAGCAGCATGTGGTACCAGAAGTACCAGTGGATGACGCGTGTAGGCTGAACACACTTCACAAGTTTCAGTGGAAGAGAACCCTTAGGTTTTTAGGTGAGTCCAACCCATAAGTGTATGGGGACTATATTGAGGAGGTGAACTATGTTTTCTATCTAGTTAGGACACCAGTAGATCAGATGGTGGTCCTAGAAACAAGCCTTATTCATGGATCAACAACATGATGGTGGGGTTTAGTGACCCGGTCTTACAATGAGGTGAATCTTTCATAGAAAGAGTTTGAGAATCTATTTAGAGAAGAGTTTTCACCAGAAACAATAAGTTATCTATGTATCCATGAGCTTCTACAACTCCTATAGGGTATCACAACAGTAGATGAGTATTCATCTAGTTTTACCAACATCTTTAGGTACTTGATTGATATGGTTGAGGATTAGTTCTTCAAGGTTCAAACAATCAAGAAATGTTTGCATAGATACATATGATCCAATTTTATCCCTCTATTCATTTTTACATATGTTTGGGTGCTAGAGTGAGCTTTAGTGGTTGAGTGTTTTTTTGGTTGAGCTGATGCAACTAGTGTTTTTTAGTAGTGAGAAAATAGGAGTAGAGACCTCAACAATAGGGATACAATGTAATTCTTAGGGACCTGGACGTGTGAGACATTTCATGAGAAGGTCCTAGGATAGAGGATTTGTAGTTCAGGGCTCATAGGGTGGGTCCAGTCAGCCCAGAGAGAGGTGGTACTAATCACGTGATGGCAGGGGACATATAACATGAGATTGCTTGACCCACCACTTATGTTAAATAGAGATCATAGAAATGACACCAAGGTAGAGGCAGTGGTAAGAGCAGGTAGGTTTGTAGGTTGGAGGATGTGGAAGAGGATATTAGTGAGTAGTAGCAGGTGGTTGACGCTTTGACTTGTTACCACCACCACCCCCAGGTGGTCTAAGCCAGACTCAGGGAGTTGGAGGATAGGGGCAAGGAAATTTTCAGGAGGTCGAAGCTTAAGACCCAGAGGCTTCAAGAATGATATGAGGTATAATCTGTGTCTTTTATACATTAGATACAATACTGATAGACATAGGTTCTAGTCATAAATTTCTTACCACATACCTTGTACGAGACTTATATATTCTAGTGAAACCTTTGGATAGACGCTTATGCTTGGAGACTCCTACTGGCGAAGAATCAGTGCTCATGCACTTATGCCAATAGTGTGTCCTAACTCTTGGTGGTGAGAGTTTCTATTAGAATCTCTTGTTATCAGTGTTGTGGCCTTAAAACATCATTCTTGGCATGGATTGGTTATCTATAGTTTATTCCTAGATTGGCTATTTTAGGTGAAGGGTGTGGTGTGTCCTCTATGATAGAACTAGGTTCTCCTTTTTCGGTGAAAAGGAAATGAAAGCAGCGTAATATATACGCATGCATAGGAGGGTTCATCCAATTACTCATCATCTGGATATCCTAACCCCTAGTGCAGTAGATATTATGAGTTCCCATTTTCCTATAGTGGTGGCAGAGTACATAGATGTCTTCCCTGAGGATGTTCCCGGCTTATCTCCCTATTGAGAGATAAACGTTTTTATTGACATAAACCCAAAGAAGACATCAATATCTTCACTAGTATATCAGATGTCTCCCACAGTGCTTCGTGAGTTGAGGGTACAGTTGGAGGAATTTCAGTGTAAGGGATTTGTTAGACCTAGTGTTTCACCTTGGGTAGCCCCAATTTTGTTTACCAAGAAGGCAGTTTATAACTTTAGGTTGTGTGTGGACTATTGTCACTTGAAATTGGTGACCATGAAGAAAAATTATCCTCTAACAAAAATCAATGACATCTGTGTTTAGTTGAGATGAGCGTGATGATTTTGTAAGGTTGACCTCAGGAAAATCTATCACCAGCTGTGTGTATGGGATGATGATATACCAAATATGACATTAAAATGTCTCTATGGTCACTATGAGTACTTGGTGATTCCCTTTGGCACAGAAAACTCCCCAGAAGTGTTCATGGGACTGTTGAATGAGATATTTCATCCATACATAGACCAGTTCATGGTAGTTATCATTGATGATATCCTTATGTACTTGGAATCCAAGGAGGAGCATGAAAAATGCATGAGGATGGTTCTAGATTTTCTTTTAGAGCACCAAATTTATGGAAAGATCTCAAAGTTCTAGTTCTTGATTTAGGAAGTCTACTTTCTGGGACACGTTATCTCAACAGATGGAGTCGCAGTAGAGCCATCTAATGTTGAGGTAGTGTTTTCTTGGGAGACACCTAAGAGCATGATGGTGGTGTGTAGATTCCTTGGGTTGGTAGGTTATTATCAGAGATTCATATCAAATTTCTCTAGGACATCACCACCCATAACAGCTTTAACTTGGAAAGGGAATCCTTTCTTCTAAACATAGAGGTACTAGTAGGCTTTTCACTAGTTGAGGCAGATTTTTATGATTTCTCCCATAATGAGATTTCCAGAGGAGGGTGTTGAGTACATAGTGTTCTGCAATGCTTTAGGGACCGGGCTTGGTTGTGTTATGATGTAGATTAAGCAGTGATTTCCTATGTTTCACATTAGTTGAGACCACACAAGCATAATTACATGACCCACAATATTGATCTAGTAGCGATTGTCTTCACTTTGAAGATGTGATGACACTACTTGATGGGAGAGTGGTTTATCATATACTCTGATCACAAGAGTCTGAAGTAAATATTCTCTCAAAAGGATATTATTATGGGATAGAGGCGATGGATAGAGTTTTTATAGAATAACGACTTCAAAATTTTCTATATTTTTGGAAGGGGAATGTGGTAGCAGATGATCTCAGTAGAAGATCTTGTTAACAATTTTTGAATGATGTGTTAGAGAAGTAGGCCTCATTGCAGTTATCCTTTGTGAATGGAGATGGATAATCTTACCTCTAATGGATGGTTGTTACCCCACCACTCTTGTAGTGATTCAGGGTGGAATTTCTTAGGGATACCAATTATGAGACCCTACTGTTAGGACCAAGTTGTACGGAGAAGGAAGTAAAAAGAGTCTTCTTTTACAGAGTGTCATATTTTTTTTGTAAAAGAAGATAAATCATTTCACTTTGTAAAGGACTTTAAAAATTAAAAGATTCTTTGATGATTTGTATTTAATAATTATCATAAGTTTGGAGAACTTGTGATTCAAGCCTTATGAAGGAAAGGTGGATAAAAGTTGATTCCAATCATATTCAGTTTTGATCGGAAAGAATGATGTTGATGGAAGAAAGGGAAGTTGCAGTACTTTCTATTGAATATATGATGATGCTAAAGGTGTTTGATCAAAGACTATATATCAAGGTATATATGGTTTGTGATTAAATTAGTTGTTTTTTGAATATGACAGATATCAATGAAGCATCATTGGTGTTCTTCCATAAGAAGATTTTAAGGTGGCATCATTTTCGAGTGTTTGCCAAATTTTTACGGCTGAAAATCAAGAGATGGAGAAATGTGTTTTTGGAAAAGAATGTTGCGTGCAAGTTTAAAGATAGCGTGGTATGTTTCACGCAAGTGGAGTTCCAAGATCCAAACATTGAAAAAAATGAGAAAGTCATGATATGCGTGAAAGATTCAAGAAGTGCACAAAAGACGAGGTTGGCGCGAAAGAGACTTACTTGCCCAATGTGATGTCAAATGGGTTTTTTCATGATGTGTCAGGGTTTTGCACGATGCATCATGGTTTTTGAATGTGGGGGTCGATGAGGCCTATAAATAAGAGGTGAACCCATCTCATTTTACAAGCTCGACACTTAGAGAAATCCCGAGCTCTAAGGCATGAAATAATTTTAAGTAAAGGGGAGTGTGCCAAAGAAATAGAGTTGCACACAAGAAGTGAGTTGCACAAAAGATTGAAGTTGTGCGCAAGAGGTGTTTCATGAAAAAAGTCAAATATTGCGTACATGGCATTAAAATTGCGTGCAAGACACCTAAAAGGGTGAGTGGAAGATTTGGGTTCTTATCACATATTCATTATGGGTAAGATAGTTCTTACCAGCTTTTGGGTAGGAAAGTGAAGATTTGTACTTAAGATAATACACCTGTTCAATGGTAAAGATGCACTAAAATACTGTAATTCCCTATTTGTGCTAAGTGGGAGAACACATGCTTGAGGATTTTTTTCTAAGTGGTACAAAAGTGTAAGGGTATATCCTACTCATTTTATTCCACATAAAAGGATTGTTTTATAGTGGATTGTGTGGTACTGGATTATTTCCGTACCATACCAAGGACGTAGCTACTCTTGTTGAGTAGCAAACCTTGTAAATCTTGTGTTCCTTTGGTTGTGTGTGTTTAGTAGGGAAAAAAATCTTTAACAGGAGGTGAAGTTTTTTTCAAAAATAAAGGAAACCTAAAAGAAAAAGATATCACTAATTCACCCCTCCCCCTCTCAGTGATACTTGGATCCTAACTGGGTAACTTCAATTGGTATTAGAGCGAATGTTTCCCTTCATTTTTTATTTTCTAAAGTTTTGATGGAGAATCTAAGATTCGTGAAGAGTATGGGGATTACGATGTTTTATGGGAATAATTATCATATATGTAAAGATAGAATGATGCCTTATCTTATGTCTCTTGTATATGAAGTTCTTGAAGCTATAAAAGATGGATTTCCTGCTATTGATGACAAAGTTCCTCTTACTCCTTCCGATAAGACTAATTTTGAGAATGATGGAAGAGTTAAAAATATATTACTCTCATCTCTTTATAAGAGTGAATTTTTAAGAGTAAAATCTATCACTATATCCAAAGGAATCTAGGACAAATGGAAAAACATCTATAAAGGAAATACAAAAGTGAAGAAGGAAAAACTTCAAATCTGGAGGCTGAATTATGGAGACTTAAATATGGGTGAATATGAATTAGTTGGGGACTTCTTTACTAGGATAAATGACATTTTCAGTACAATCAGATTTCTTGGTGAAAATTTTGAGGATTCTACAGTTGTTGAAAAGATCTTGAGAATTATTCTCAACAAATTTTATGCTAAAGTTTCATCATTGGAAGACAGAGACCATGAAACATTATCTCTAGATTATTTTCATAGCACTCTCATCACTTATGAAATTATAAGGTAGAATACTATGAAGAGAAAAGAAAAAGTTGATAGAGAAATTTTTTTTAAGGATGTAAAGAAATAGAAGTCAAATAAAATTCTTATTGAAGATGAATATGGTGAATCTAACTCTGAAAATGAGGTATGTTAAAATTTTGATTAAATTTTATCCTTTTTTTTCTAAAAATGTGAAAAGAGGCACAAAGAAATACAAAAGGAAACTCCCTTTGAATTTTTTTGAATGTGGAACTATTGGCCACTTCATGGATAATTTACTTCAAAAAGGGAAAGATGAAGACAATGATGAAGAAGATAGAATACCAAGAAGGTCATGGAAGAAATAAGGAGAAAAAGATAAATATTCTGGCATAGGTAAGGATAAAAAGTTATTCAAATAAAAAATAAGAAGCTTTTTGTCAAAAAATGAAGAAGATGATGATAGCGAGACTAAATCTGAAAAATCTATTGCTGAGAAATCTAGAGAGAGTACCTTTTTTGTAATAGTGAATAATGACGATTATGAGAGAAGTAGTACCAAAGAATAGGAAAATCAACTTGAATAGTATCTGAAAGAAGATCTAAAGGAATGTTTGAGAAATATCAGAAGGATTTAGAAGGAAAATAGGAAATTGACAAATGAAAACTCTTCATCAAATGACCAAGAATGTTTTCTTGATAAGAAAGAAAAATTTGAAAAGTATTTTGATGATATGAAAAATTCTCTTGTGAGTGAAAAAAATCATAATGATCATTTTAAATTAAAGACAAAGGAAAAATAAGATGAGTTAGAACTTGTTTAACATAAAATTTCTAAAGACAAGGAAAGGAACACAAGGTTCAAAAACTCTATTACATAAGTTCGTAAATGTTTCACTAAAAGTGAACCTAAGAAGGATAAAAAAAATTTACCTTTAAAGGAAGAAAAGAAATATGGAACTACTTATGATAAGAAAAATACTGTAAAGGCTACATATGTGGTTAAAGTTACCAATACTAAAAAACTAGAAGCATCTAAAAATCTCAAGTCCAGAAATATTTCTACTACTTTTGGTTCTAGTAAGTCTGAATAGAAATATGAGATGAAAAATAATGTTACAATTGAAAATATAAAGTTTGATGGTCAGCAGAGTTCTAGAAAGAATATTATTGAGAATCATGTTCACAACTCTAGTCATTATGGAAGTTTCAGAGGGAAATATCAAATCTATGGCTACTGCTGGTATTGCGGTGGATTCGAAAACATGGAAAATATGTGTTGGTTCAACCAAAAACATTAATACTATTCCAAAATCTTTGAAATACAAGGATTATGGGGGAGTCAATATCTTCAAAATAGAAAAACTAAAAAGAAAGTCGAGAAGAAATTTGAGAAGGTTGGTGTGAAAGTTGAGAATAGGTTCCAACCACTGGAAACTATTTGTGAAAGATGTGATCGACCTGGAAATCTTGATAAGGGTTTCCTAATTGTGTTACAAGAACAAGATTTTTTTTTTAAAAATTCTCAAAATAAAGATATTTTAATGTCTAATAAATACAGATCTGCTAGGTCCGAAAATAAAGAGTGTTTGGTTGTCTGTCCAGAACACATTAACTTGGCTAGGATATTGGAGGAAACACAACAAGAAGTGGAAGAAAAGGATGAACATAAAGCTCATGTTTTTGAAACTGTGTTGAAAGCTATGAAAGAAGAATGACCATGGATCCTTGATAGTGGCTATTCATCTCATATGATAGGAGACTTAAAGCTGTTAAAGAATGTGAAATATTTCAAAGAAAGAACAGTGACATTTGGAAATGATGAATCTCTAAGGATCAAAGGTGTTGGATCAACTATAATTGGAAAATAAAAGATGAAATCAAAGAAAACACTATATGTTGATGAGATGAAACACAAACTTCTAATTGTGTCACAACTCTCTGATGAGGGAAACAAAGTTATCTTCAGAAAAGATGGGTTTTTTTTTGTGAAAAGTGAAAATGATGGAAATGTAGTTACAAGAGGCCAATGTACAAAAGAGAATTTTTTCCAAGTTGGTGAAGTTCATAAATCTTGTTACATGGGTGTGGTGGATGAAAATTATCTATGGAATAAAAGGCTAGTACATATGTTTCAGAGAAATATGTGAAAGTTATAAACGTGAGATAATGTTCGAGATATGCCTTGTTTATCTAGAAGAAGAGATTGGTGTTTCACTATTTGTGAGAAAGGGAAGATTACAAACTCCATGCATAAGAGATTTGAGATTCACTCAAAACGACCCTTGTAACTTATACATTCTAATATCCGTGGACCAATGAGCAAGAAATCTATAAATGGAGATAATTACTTCATTACTTTCATTGATGACTTTAATCACATTACTTGTGTTATTTACATGAGACATAAGTCAGATACTCAGAAATTTTTTAAGAGTTTTAGGAGGAAAGTAGAGAAGGAATGCGAGTATTCATGGAAGAAGTTGAAGACTAATAATGGTGGTGAGTATAAGAATGAATAGTTTGAATGTTATCTTGAGAAGCAAGGAATTTGGCATGATTTCAGTTCACCATACACACCTCAACAAAATGGGGTTGCTGAAAGAAAGAATACAAGTCTGGTGGAAATGGGGAGAACTATGTTACTTGAACATAGTCTTTCTCATTATTATTGGAGGCAAGCCATGAGCACTACTGTGTATATTCAGAACTAATGTTTCTACATGCCAAAATTAGATACGACTCCATATGAAATGTTATATGAAAAAACTCAAAGTTTGAAACACTTAAGATTTTTTGGGATCCTGTGCATTATAAAGAAGAAAGGTGGAAACCTTGATAAGTTCGAGTAAAGAGGAGATGAAAGAATTTTTCTTGGCTATGCTCTAGAAGGAAGAGGATATAGATGTTTCAATAATTAAATAGGGAGAATTATTGATTCTGATGATGTAAAATTTGTTGAAAATATTGCAAAAGAAAAGAAGTCTTATGATTATGTGGAAGATGAGAAGGATAAGGAAAGTTTTGTTAACAATTCTGAAAATGCTACAAATAGTGGTAATCCTACTCAAGAAGAATAATTAGACTCATAAATTTCAAGTGAAGAGGATGAAATTAAAATAGCTCATTCTAGGATGATGAAGTAGGTGGATACTTAGAACATTATTGGTAATCAACATCAGAAGGTTCAAATAATAAGAACAACAAATGCTATTACACACACCTCTCTCTATAAAAAAGTTGAACCAAATGATGTGAATGAAGCATTCGAGCATCCAGAGTGGGTTCAAGATATGAATGAAGAGCTTGATTAGATAGAAATGAATGATACTTGGGATCTTATACCCAAGATGAACAACAAGAACATTATTGGTACAAAGTGGGTTTTCTGAAACAAGCTGAATAAAGATGGGTAAGTGATAAGAAATAAATCAAGATTGGTTTGTAAAGGGTATTCAAAAATTGAAGGCATGGGTTTTTATGAAACCTTTGATCCAGTGGAAAGGTTAGAAACAATCAGAATTTTTATTTCTATTGCTACACAAAGAGGTTACAAAATATTTCAAATGGATGTAAAATCCGCACTCTTGAATGGTGATCTTGATGAGGAATTTTACATCGATCAACCTTGTGGATTTGTTATCGGGAAAGATGAAGGTTATTTTTGTAGGTTTAAGAAGGATTTGTATGGGCTAAAACAAGCTTCGAGCAAATGGTATTATAAATTGGATACTTGATTGAGGAAGATGAATTTCAATAATGGTATAGTTGAAAATAATCTTTACATAAAGTAATGTCAGGAGTTTTCACTCATCATAATTGTTTATGTCGATGACACTATATTTGATGGAAATGATGAAATATCATGTGAAAGATTTTATAAAGAGATGAAGAAGTAATTTTAGATGTCTATAATAAGAGAAATGAAATACTTTCTTAGGTTGAAAATTTCACAGAAGAGGAACCACATTTTTATTTCTCAAGAAAAGTATTCTAAGGAACTTCTAAAGAATTTTGGCATAGAAAATTAGAAACCAGTTTCTACACCGATTTTAGTGGGAACCAAGTTTTCTAAATATGGAAAAGGAAATAAAGTTGATCAGAAGTAGTTTTGAAAGCTGATTGAAAGTATGCTATATTTTACTACCCCAAGACCCAACATCATATATGATGTTACCTTATGTGAAATATTTTAGAGCGCTCCTAAATAATAACATTTGACTATTGGAAAAATAATTCTTAGATATATCAAATGCACAACTAACTTTGGAATCAGGTATGATGGCTTAGAAAATATTGATCTGTTCGGGTATTCAGATGCTGATTGGGCAGGAATCATTGATGATAGAATATCCACATCTGGTGGAGTTTTCTTTCTGGGAAAAAGTTATGTTAATTGGAATACAAAGAAATAAAATTTAGTAACTCTTAGAACAGCTGAAGCTGAGTACGTTTCTACTACTCAAGCTATTACCCAACTCATGTGGATGAAGACTCAGTTGGAAGATCTCCTTGTTGAAGTAAAGCTACCCTTGCTCATGGGATGAGATAATCAGAGTACAATCAATATTACAAGGAATCCAGTACAACATTCTCGTTCAAAAAAAAAAATTGACATAAAGTACCACTTCATTAAAGAATAGGTGAAGAGTAATTAATTGAGGCTAGAGTACGTTTCTATATCAGAACAAGTTGCTGAAATATTCACAAAACCTTTACCGAAGGAATCATTGGCTAAATTGAGGTTGAACATGGGAGTCCAACCTCCTTATCATCAAGGTTGAGGTACATGTAACTGTCCCATCTCTCATTTTACCTTTGGATAGTGTTTTCAAGGGGGATAAATGTCATAAATCTATCCTTATCAAGGCATGCATAAAGGGGGAGTTGTGGGTAAGCTATGAATCCAACATGTAAATGTGTGAACTATTTGAATTGTTTGTTGGAGTGCCTATAGGAAACAAAATTTTTGTATTATAAAAAAGTTGGAGAAGTGAAAAATGCTGAGGTAGAATCTTGGAAGATTTTCTAAAGAATTCTGATAAGAAATGATGATGAAATTTCATAGTCACAACTTTTGGACAACATGGTTTTGGCTATCAAAAATTCTTGTTTCCTATAATGAGTTAGCTCATGTAGGATTAGAATTATTGATAAGTAATACATTTCTTGAGGTTAAAAAGTTTAGTGATTTATGAATCTTTGTTGACAAAAAAAATCCAAAGGAGGATATTGTTGGGACCAAGTTGGATGGAGAAGGAAATAAGAAGAGTTTTGTTTTGTAGAGTGTTGTCTTTTGTTGTCAAAGAAGATAAATCAATTCACTTTGTAAAGGACTTAAAAAATCAGATGATGCTTTGCTGATTTGTATTTTCCAAATATCATATGTTTGGAGAACTTGTGATGCAAGCCTTATGAAGGAAAGGGGTAGAAAAGTTGATGCCAATCATATTTAGTTTTTATTGTAAAGAATGATGTTTCTGGAAGACAAGGAAGTTGCAGTAATTTCTATTAAATATCTGATGATGCTAAAGGTGTTCGATCAAAGACTATATATCACGGTAGATATGGTTCTTGATGAAAGTATTTGTTTATTGAATACGATAGATATAAATAAAGCAGAATTGGTGTTCTTTCTGAAGTAGACTTTAAGGTGGCACCATTTTTGAGTGTTTGTCAAAATTTTGTGGCTGAAAATCAGGAGATGGAAAAATGAGTTTTTGGCAAAGAATGTTGTGCGCAAGTTTGAAGATGACTCGGTATGTTGCGTGCAAGTGGATTTACAAGATCTAAACATTTAAAAATGGGAAATACATGATGTTCATGAAAGATTCAAGAAGTGTACGAAATATGAGGTTGGTGAGAAAGAGACTTACACACCCAATGCGACGTCAAATAGGGTTTTGCGTGACACGTCAGGGTTTTGCTCGACGCGTTAGGGTTTTGCACAATGTGTTAGGGTTTTTGAGCATGGGGGTCAAGGATGCCTATAAATAAGATGTGACCCCCTCTCATTTGAAAAGCTCGACACTTAGATAAATCCAAAGCTCTGAGGCATGAAATATTTTTAAGTAAAAGAGAGTGTGTGAAAGAATTAGAGTTGCATGCAAGAAGTGAGTTGCATGCAAGATTAAAGTTGTACGCAATAGGTGTTTCATGAAAAAAGTAAAATCTTGAACACGTGGCATAAAAATTTCATGTAAGACACCTAAAAGGTTGAGAGAAAGATTTGGGTTCTTCACATGTATTAATTGTGTGTAATATAGTTCTTATCTGCTTTTGGGTTGGAAAGTGAAGATTTGTACATCAGATAATACACCCGTTCAACTGTAAAGAAGAACTGAAATACTGTAATTCCCTATTTTGGATAAGAGGGTGCACACTTTCTTGAGGATTGTTTTTCAAGTGCTACACGAGTGTAAGGGTATATCCTACTCATTGTATTCCACATCAAAGTATTGTTTTCTAGTGGATTGTGTGGTACTGGATTATTTCCATACCATACCAAGGACGTATCTACTCTTGTTGAGTAGTGAACATTGTAAATGTTGTGATCCTATGGTTGTGTGTGTTCATTAGAGAAAGAACTCTTTAATCTGAGGTGAAGGTTGTTTCAAAATGAAAGGATACATAAAAGAAAAAGATATAACTGATCACCCCCTCCCCCTCTCAGTGATACTTGGAGATCCTGACTATGTAACTTCACCTATATAATCATATATCCACTTGATAAGATCTTAATGGATTTTATAAAGGATAGGAGAACTTCATTCTTTTTATAGGATAGATAATGGTACTTGTGATGTTGCGATAGGAGGTTTTAAGAGAGTTTCATATGTCTCCTTTGGTGGTATATCCAGGTGTGGTGAAAATTTACCAGGACCTCCGATGTCAGTTTTGGTGGCCAAAGATAATGAAAGGTCTTGCAGAGTTTGGCTCTTGATGCCTTACTTGTTAGCAAGTGACTTATGAGAACCAAATTCTAGCGGGTTTGGATCAACCCTTTGAGGTGCCAAAGTGGAAGTTTTATGGGATATATATGGAAATCGTGATGGGATTACCATGTATGTATAGGGGACATGATTCTATCTAGATGATAATAGAATGACTTAATAAGTTGAATAACCTCTTATCTATATGATAGTAGAGTTCAGTAGAGAGCTTGTGACACCTCTACGTTTAGGATACAATCAGAATCCATGCAGTTCCATCGACAATTGTTTCTTATCATGATGATCTCTTTACATCCCAGTTGTGGAATGGACTAAAAGAGGCTTTGGGGACCCATTTATTCTTGAGCATAGAGTTCCACCCCTAAAATAATAGCTAGTTTGAGCGGACCATTCAGGTTCTAGAGGAAATTATGTGAGATTTCACATTGGACTTTTTCTATAGTTTGGGGGATAACCTACCATTATTGTATTTTTTATACAACAATAGCTACCATTCAACCATTTTTATGAAACCATTTGAGGATTTTTATGAGTGACCCTATAGGTAAAAACTTTGCTGGACTGACTAAAGAGAGTTAGAACTCATTGGACTATAGTCGGTGTGAGATATAATATAGAAGTTGAAAATCATCCAAGAGTGGATAAAGACTGCACAAATTCATCATAAGTATTATGATGATAAGAATATGAGGCCTTTTGAGTTCTAGGAAAGAGAAAATGTGTTCCTATAAGTTTCACATTGACCTAGATTATGAAGATTTGGCTGGGTAAACAAGCTATCTCGGTATTTTATTGACTATTTTCAGATACTTCATAGAGCCAGATAGGTGGAATACCTCTTAGATCTTCCTTATTAGTTATACTGGGTACAATAAATCTTCCATATGTCATAGCTAAGAAGGTACATGAATGATCCATCACACATTATCAACTAGGGTGAGATGGAAATTAAGGGTGGATAGACCTTTGATGAGTATCTAGCGGAGATCAAGGACCGGTAGGATATTATCCTTCGTGAATGATAAATTCTATTGGACCATGTATGGTGTTAACATGAGAATCTATAGGAGAGAATATGAGAGTATGAGGATTCGATTCTTTCTTAGTACCCATATATTTTTGAGTATCCCTTATGTTGGATTTTCAGGGACATAAATCACCAAGTTTGGGAGAATGTAAGTCTCATATTTTTTGTGTATTATTTTTAGATATTATATGGATTATATTTGAGACCAGACACTATGATGGTGTGTGATTATAAGGCCCAACATGCCCGAAATAATGGTTTTAAATATATTAAATATATTAAATAGAATATTCATGTAGTTTTCCTAAAAAATAAAATAAATTATAAAAGGGTTCCTAGATAATAAATATGGGGAACTATTAAGTTCAGAATGCGAGGTTTACCCTAGGTGTTACTTAATATTACTCAGCGTGTTTTTTTATAGAAAAGTCATTGCGGGTGTGAAAATGAATAAAATAAACAAATAAATTATTTTATTTCATGTTATTTGATACAATGACTTAAAATATTTAAATAGATTGTTCTATTAGAAATCCAAGGTTATCCGTATAAACCCTGGAACCATTGGAGAGCCATCAGAGAGATCTTTGGAAAATTCTCTTAGGTGAACAAAAATAGGATTGTGGATCGATGAACGATGCGCATCATATTCAAAGGATCTCTCCAATGAACACAATACAACTTAATTCTTTGTCAGTGATAAATCCAAATTGATGTAGGGAATCTGTTTTAATTTGGTTCTTCCCCATTATTTATTTCAATGATGAAAACTGATAAATCAATGAATATATTGATCTACATTTCGATTGTTATATGAGATGGTATATTTTGTGGGGTTTTGATGGGAAAATATATTTTAGATTGTTGATTATTCAATTTTTGTTTTGATGGAAACTAATCTAGATCAACACGAATATCAATCGAGGTTTGTTCCTCTTAACTCTTCTTGTGCTTTATCCACCAATTATATGTTCATCGTGAATGTTATTCATTTGGCCTATGACTTGACAGATCCATATCAATAAATCATTGCACATCTGTTTCTTTGAATAATGATCCGAAATCATAAATCTATGATCGAAATGATATGAAATATGTGCGACTATGGAGATAGAGATATTTGGACAATGGTGGATACCAAATATCACGTTCTTTGGTGTTCTTTAGTGTACAATGAAGAATGATGATTTGATCCATTTGTTGAGAAGATATGATGATAGAACACATTGTTTGATGATGTTAAGGCTTGGATGAGTTGGGATCTTCGATATTGTGGTGAAATGATTTTTGGATCGAAGGCTAGAGGTGCTAGATCGAACATGGCAGTAGATCTGAGATTCTAGAAAATCTCGAACAACATAACATGTAATCCACATATACACACCATGTGGGACCCCCCAAGTGGTGGAGAGGGTTTTTGAGGGATGTTAAATATCACACAATGTGTGACCACTATCACACGGTGTGTGGTATCTCCCAAGTGACTTTCCATGTACTTTGGAAAGTACACAGACATGGGGTGGACAACTTGGGTTGGAGCATGCCGTATACTCCCCCATACAGACATGCCTTAGACCAAGTACACAGGCTAAGCCATGCACTAGTACACAGGTACATGTATATGAGATGAAGCCATGTACTGACATATGGGTAGACTACATGGGAAGCCTACATGCCGTGTATTGCTACACAAACACAACATAACGACACGGTCCATTTACATGGGAATGACCCTGGGTCAAGGGACATGGATTGTGACCCCTACTATACATCATGTACTCTTTTATAAATGGATTAGATCCCTTTTCCTCCATACATTTGAAATGTTTCATTAGGGCATTGTAACGCCCCGACCCTAGTTACCTAGAGTCGGTGCATTATTACATAACATTGGCATGATCACGAGAAAGATCAAGTCTCGAAAGACCGATTAGTTTAGTAGCCTTGGAATAACTAGATACATCCATAAATTTTTACATTACATCATAAAAAAAACATCTTGTCTTCATATCCCCTCATACTATCCCTGCAGGTCATTCATAAATTACTTCTTCATAATCCTGGGAAAAATAAAACATTGAAAGGGGTGAGCTCAGATGATCAGTAAGGATAACATTATAACAGAAGCTTTCATAAATAAGCATACACACTTAAGGCAGTTTATAACTAAAACAAAAGCCTTTTAAACTTGAATTTCAGCATAAAATGGCAAAGATAAAATAAAATAATGCCATTTACTTACTCACATGGATATTCTACTAGTCGAACAATCCCATACATTATCAATAACCACTTTCATAATGATGTAATGCATAATTCCAGAATATCATAACCACATATCCAAGTCTTAGTGCCAAGACTACAAATAAGATTTTTCCAAGGCCTTGTGCCAAGACACTAGTTTGTCTCATGAGACCTACCGATGCATCGAGGAGCTATAGCGGGATCCACCCGTCACTTATTAAGTCCAATGCATTCCTCATATGAACATGTTTAAACATAACATAAACATTCGTATTAAAACTAGTATACGAAATGTCAATACTTTAACCACAAACCATGAATGGTATAAAAATAGCTCATCCACAGTCAAACATAACTCATTCGATACAATATGGAAGATTTTATTGTATAAAATTAACCTCAATCAAGAATAATGAAGGATTTTGACATATATGAAAATAATCATCAAAACCATTTGAGAGAAATATCCCCCTTTTTCTTGAAATCATTTAAAAGTCACACTATTTGTCAAGAAGCCATTTAAAAATAGATTTTTGAATCAAAGTGTCCCATACCACTTTGAAACTTTTTTTTAAAAGGAGTTTTAATTTCTAAACTTTAATGTCCATATAAATAAATCCTTAAAACCATTTTTAAAACATGGACATTAATGAGAAATATTTAAATGAATAAGTCTTTAAAACATTTAAAAATGGTATTTTAGTTAGAGATTCTAACCAAAAGAGAGACACTTGAATACAAATAATTTGAGGTAATCAAAACTTTGTAATATCATGAGAATAAAGGGATTCATGATATACTATGTCAAAGTACATTATATACACCACATAAAAGTGATTTGGTGTATAACAACAAAGAAGTCTCAATGGAATGTAAATTGAGATGAATTCTCTTATAAAGACCATATCCTTAGGTTAAGGATAAATCAATGACATAATTATGTGTGACAAATATAAATACACTAAATATGATTGGATATTTAGTGTAAAACAATCAAAGGACATTCACACATAATCTTGTAAAAAAAAACAACACCAATGAATTGGATGTTTAACTCAACAAATGGAGAATGAGTTAAAATTACTCTTATCAAATTCATATCGATGACATGAGAAACTGTCAATGGAGTGATTATGTGTATCAAAAGTATATCCACAGGAAGGGGAGTGGAATTTATGACATAATCAAATGAATAGTGATTCCACACATAATCTTGGAGTAATATAATCAATGAAATATGCGTAAAGCCGAATGAGTGGAAATTGAAATCTCAAATTCCCTTATCGATTTGGTAACTTATGAAACATGCACCCATGAAAGAAGTATCATACCATGATGATGTAAATATCCATAAATTAAAGTATATTACACAATGAATACGATCATGGCCCGTACACATACACCACATGCAATAATTAAGTGGTGATCAATGGAATTCTCACGGAATTAAAAGTGAGATAAGAAACCCCTTACCACGTTAATCAACTGAGTCGTATGGACAAAATTTAATAACCACCAAATTATTTCCAGAATAAAATGAATATAAAGAGAATCATGATAATATATATCAAATGGCAGTACACAATACACCACTTTCAATAATTTAGTGGCGAACAATGGAAATCTCACGGAATTGAAAGTGAGATAAGAAAATCCCTTACTTTGTACTTTTTACTTGGTTGACGGTAGGTTTACCTCCTGTATAATGGTGAAATAATTTTTATTGAATTATACAAGAATCATTTACTTTAATATGATATCATATATGAACTTTTAACATTGATTTGTTAATAATATCTTAGAATTATTGTCATTTTGGGTGTTAACGGGTTCATTTTACTTTATATTCTTTGTTACGTGAGCCATATTTATTAATGAGATGTATATTATTAATATCCATAATGATATCAAGTCCTTAGATACTATTTTTAAATCATCAAATTATAATTATACTTGAATGGATAAGATGGAGAATGAATCTCATCGCGTTCGTGGAGACGGTAGTCCGTACATACGCACGAGCGACAATATCATTCTTTTGATATTAAAATAATATACAATTGGATGTTATATCATATATACAGAATCATTATCATGTTATATTTATTATTTACATGAGTTACACATCATTATTATACCCATCCAAATAATAATATATTGAATAACAATTACACCACGACGTGGAGACGGTAAGCCGTACGTACGCACGTATGGTGACATGTTATTCAAAGGATGGATAGAATACTGAATATGGTTGTACCATATTTATAATAACATCACAGTATATATATGATACTGTAGTTATTATTTTATAATGGTAATAACAAAGAAAGAGGAAGTGGAAGAAGAAAGGAACTTGAAAAGGGGTGGTGAAAACATTACCTCTTCTTCGGGTTCTTCCTTTTGATTTGATCAAAAGGGCTCCATAGGTTGGCTTTATGATCAAACTAAGGACTTTAGGTTGTAGTGAGTGAAGTTGAGATAGTATTTGGTCAGGGGTTGGCCGAACCAAAGGGCTTTGAAGGTTTGAAGAAATGAGAAGGAGGAGTGCCCTTTTATAAGAGGGGTGAGGGGCACCTTTGGAAAAGCTAGAAATATTAATTTATAATAAATTCATATTCGGTTTATAATGGCTCCAAAGTTTATTATTTAAATTTTAAGTTTGGGATGGGTCGAAAAAAACTCAACCAATAGAATTTATACAGGTTTCGGTCATTATATTAACCTTATCTTTAAGTATTAACTCTTAGTTAATTAGTTTCACTTTTACAATGTCTCTTTGTATTTTTATATTATATGGTTAATAAACTTACTATGTACATCCAAGAGACCCCCAAGTGGTCCATTAATGATTAAAATATCATGATATAAGTCTCTTGGCCGAACCTTAGATTTTTAGGAATTTAATATCAATTAATAATATAATATTTGTTTTAAGAACTCTTTTATGTCAATTTTGACACTATTCAATAGTTGATTTTTGTGAAACTCATAACAGATTTATTACTTCGAACAAAGTCAATTAAATCAATCCTAATATGTCATATTATCCTATAAAATTATTTTAATTCCTTAAAAGTTTTATATTATATTTATTTGGGTATTTATAATATCAATTATTGTAATTTTTCACTATGAAACTAATTAATTCATCATCATTGTGTCATAAATAAATTAAATTATTTAATGTCTAAAAATTATAAATAAAATATCATTATGTAGGAAGACTTTTTATATTTCTAATGAATATTTATAATCTAAAATAAAACATATATAACCCTCTGTAACAATTGTTTTGTTAAAAGATATATGCTTGTGTCATTTTTGTATTTATTTTAACTTAATTAAAATAAAGTGTCATTATCACTTACAAGTGGATCCATGGGGTCCCAAAATCGACCCAAAGATGCCCATGGTCGACCATGTATCAACCAATAGGGTTAATACATGTTTTAGGGTAATTTAGTATTATTATAATATTATTTTTAACCCTTGTTTACCGGATTTACCCTTTAACCATGGTAAATAAAATATTTACCGGAGTAATTATCCAAAATGTTTAAAAATAAAAGTTACCTATTTACACAATTTAAACATCCTGATTCCAAATATGGAATACATTTTTCCAAATTCAAAACACAGAAGTGGCAGAAATTAATTTAAAATTAATTCCCGTTGTTAAAACAAAAAGCGTGTTTTTTAGAGATAATAACTATCAAAAGATTGTCACTTGTTTATGTCTGGTTTAAATGTGAAATTTTGTTCAATGACCCACTTTGTATTATATGGTAAAAATATATTCTAAATATACTTTAAAACCACTCAAATTCATAATTTATTACTATTAATTATTTTGATTAAAAAAGTTGTTTTTAATTAAAATTTAGTAATTTTCACTATTCATCAAAATATGAAAGTTATCCGAAAAGTACCAAAATTTAACCCTAGGTTAATTTCGATATTACGAATCCAAAAATGAAGTCCATTTTGAGAGATAGAATTTATAAAATTTCAAAAAGTAGGTATTACTATTCATAACGGCTAGTTTGATTGGTTATGGTGTGTTAAAATCTCGAAGTTGCGTACAATGAACGCCATTGCATTATTCGAAAGGATACATACCAAGGAAGCTTGGGGTGTTACATTCTCCCCTCCTTCAATAAATTGCGTCCTCGCAATTTTTTTAAAATTTTGCTTGGGAATATAATGGAAAGTCCCACATCGGAAAAAGAGTCAATAAAACTATCACTTTAAAAGAAAGAAAAAGAGGTATAAGGGTCATCCAAGATAACCCATACTAGGATTCCATGTAGGAAAACATGGATATGGATGATAAACTAAGTGTCAAGTTCTGATGGAGAGGGATAGAAATCATGATCAGGAGAAAGTTAACAATAAGAAAACGACAAACTTGTGTTGGGACAAACGACCATTAGTCTCATAGTAGGAAAGTAAACTGACAACATTTTTTTAAGTTACATTACATAAGGACGAGGAATTCATTTATGATATTGACTAAGAACATTATGAGATATACTTACATTTTAAGTAGAGTTTCATTCTTTAATAAATTTCCACCACTAACTCAATTTTTTTTAAACGATGAGTATTCAAGAAGACTTGGTCACACTGGAAGAGCTAGAATAAACTTCTATAGAATCACATGATCCATGCAGGATAAAATATATATTTACATTGTCTTTGAAGATTAATAAAAACCAAAATGGTTAGTGAATGATCTAATGATCCCCCAAAAGGATATTCCTTGAGATAAATATGCACTAATCTTAATTTCTAAATTTAAACCAACAGTACCCCAAGTAAAATAAATACCATTCAATAATCAATTGTCCTTAAAATCCTTCAATATAATCCAAACTAATATTGAAACCCAAAACATAGAATAATTTGATTATGTAGTCTCCCATGTTAAATTGTATCTCCAAATGACATCAAATACTCTTAAAGTCACATACTTAAAAGTAATTAACATCATCACATATTCTCTGTTATAGGTTAATCATTTCCATAAATAACCCAAATAACTATAAATCCACAATAAAAACGTAGATAAAAATCCACCATTACTCTACAAATGAAACCCCATTGTATTCTATTTTCCTTGGGCATATAGTGTTCCCAACAAAGCGAACATCTTCCAAAATAACATTTATCACTTAATCACCAAATCATTTTCCTATACCAAGGGTATTCATTTGATAAGACATAAGAACCCAAATCATCTTATTATTGATCAATAAAATCATTTAACAAAAAAATAGTCACACTAACCAGGGACTTCACGTAGTCCAGTGGTAGGCGATAAATCCCAATCGCACTTTGGTTGTGGGTTCAATTCCCACAGCTTTGTCCGACGCGACGGGTTGTCACACGGTCTACGTGTTGTCCTTTTTCAAAAACTATATTTTATAATATTACCAAAATGAGATAAATTCCTCAAAATAACATAATTTAACCACAAATGTTATATCATACCTTGCATTTTCATCCCAAATTATAATAACTTATAATTTTCTCAAACCCCAATGATCATATAAAACCAAATGGTTATTTATACCTATATCCACAAGAGAAGAGACAATTATTCCTCAAATATCATTCTCACATGGCAAACTACGGGGTTACAAATACAAGAGAAAATTATTCCAAAGTAAACCCATCAACAAGGAGTGCTAATACTTTTTAAATTTTTCTCCAACCATTTATTTCCACATAGCTTCTTCTTTGACCAAGAAAATATCTTATAGAATAGGACATTCACTCGGGTAATGGCCAGGTCCCCTATATTTACGGCAAATGACTGTAAATAGACTCTTGGGACCATTTTTATCTTCTTCCATAGTACTCTTCATTTTTCTTCGGCAATTATTCACTTTATGTCCTTCCTTCCCGCACGTAAAACATTTCGTTATCCCATTGAGACACTTTCCTGGGTGTCTCTTTCCACATTTCCTGCATGATGAAAATTTAGGGTTCTTTTCTCCATGGTCTCCATTGCTGGAGCTCTTATCATTTATCACCTTTATCTTCCTTGTTGAGTCTGGGATTTGGTTAATATATATGTTGTTGATCATATTTTTGGAAAACTGATTTGGCATAAAGACGATATCTTTTACACCTATCAACATTCCATTTTGTTGCTCATTGCCACCATCGTTCCCACCTTGTACATCATTCTCAAAGTCACTATGACTTCCTTGGAATCCAGCCACTGACTAAAACCAGAAAGCATTGTGTGAGTAACAGTAGTCGTAAAATCATTTAGAGATTAAAATGTCACCATATTCTCAATTTGAAACACATTAGGATTAACCAAGGTCATTTACTCTCATCTTATATATATATATTACTTAAATAGGTTTGTAAAGAAAATGTAAATTATCCTAAGCATATCCCCCGGGAGTGTCGTAACCAAGAGTGCAACAAGGCCCGTTGTCGTGCACCAGTTCTCGTTCGAGTCTAGCTCAAAGTGGTGTTTTCGGGTTTTACCCCTAGGTACATCTGTGCCAGAGCCGCCTCTACCTGCTCGTATCCATACAGGGATGTATTGCTCGGAAAACTCACAAAATCTCTACAATACCAAAATTCTAGGAAGTTCTTTTATACTAATCCTCAAAGTTCATCTTAGGTCTACGTGCTCTAATCAGAGTTTATCTAAATCTAGCTTCCAAGGTTTGTACTAAACTTCCTCTGATACCAACTGTAACGCCCCGACCCTAGTTACCTAGAGTCGGTGCATTATTACATAACATTGGCATGATCACGAGAAAGATCAAGTCTCGAAAGACCGATTAGTTTAGTAGCCTTGGAATAACTAGATACATCTATAAATTTTTACATTACATCATAAAAAAACATCTTGTCTTCATATCCCCTCATACTATCCCTGCAGGTCATTCATAAATTACTTCTTCATAATCCTGGGAAAAATAAAACATTGAAAGGGGTGAGCTCAGATGCTCAGTAAGGATAACATTATAGCAGAAGCTTTCATAAATAAGCATACACACTTAAGGCAGTTTATAACTAAAACAAAAGCCTTTTAAACTTGAACTTCAGCATAAAATGGAAAAGATAAAATAAAATAATGCCATTTACTTACTCACATGGATATTCTACTAGTCGAACAATCCCATGCATTATCAATAACCACTTTCATAATGATGGAATTCATAATACCAAACTATCATAACCACATAGCCAAGGCTTCGTGCCAAGACTACAAATAAGATTTTTCCAAGGCCTTGTGCCAAGACACAAGTTTGTCTCATGAGACCTACCGATGCATCGAGGAGCTATAGCGGGCTCCACCCGTCACTTATTAAGTCCAATGCATTCCTCATATGAACAGGTTTAAACATAACATAAACATTTGTATTAAAACTAGCATACGAAATGTCAATACTTTAACCACAAACCATGAATGGTATAAAAATAGCACATCCACAGTCAAACATAACTCATTCGATACAATATGGAAGATTGTATTGTATCAAACTAACCTCAATCAAGAATAATGAAGGATGTTGACATATATGAAAATAATCATCAAAACCATTTGAGAGAAATATCCCCCTTTTTCTTGAAATCATTTAAAAGTCACACTATTTTTCAAGAAGCCATTTAAAAATAGATTTTTGAATCAAAGTGTCCCATACCACTTTGAAACTTTTTTTAAAAGGATTTTTAAGTTATAAACTTTAATGTCCATATAAATAAATCCTTAAAACCATTTTTAAAACATGGACATTAATGAGAAATATTTAAATGAATAGGTCTTTAAAACATTTAAAAATGGTATTTTAGTTAGAGATTCTAACCAAAAGAGAGACACTTGAATACAAATAATTTGAGGTAATCAAAACTTTGTAATATCTAGAGAATAAAGGGATTCATGATATACTATGTCAAAGTACATTATATACACCACATAAAAGTGATTTGGTGTATAACAACAAAGAAGTCTCAATGGAATGTAAATTGAGATGAATTCTATTATAAAGAGCATATCCTTAGGTTAAGGATAAATCAATGACATAATTATGTGTGACAAATATAAATACACTAAATATGATTGGATATTTAGTGTAAAACAATCAAAGGACATTCACACATAATCTTGTAAAAAAACAACACCAATGAATTGGATGTTTAACTCAACAAATGGAGAATGAGTTAAAATTACTCTTATCAAATTCATATCGATGACATGAGAAATTGTCAATGGAGTGATTATGTGTATCAAAAGTATATCCACAGGAAGGGGAGTGGAATTTATGACATAATCAAATGAATAGTGATTCCACACATAATCTTGGAGTAATATAATCAATGAAATATGCGTAAAGCCCAATGAGTGGAAATTGAAATCTCAAATTCCCTTATCGATTTAGTAACTTATGAAACATGCACCCATGAAAGAAGTATCATACCATGATGATGTAAATATCCATAAATTAAATTATATTACACAATGAATACGATCATGGCCAGTACACATACACCACATGCAATAATTAAGTGGTGATCAATGGAATTCTCACGGAATTAAAAGTGAGATAAGAAACCCCTTACCACGTTAATCAACTGAGTCGTATGGAAAAAAGTTAATAACCACCAAATGATTTCCAGAATAAAATGAATATAAAGAGAATCATGATAATATATATCAAATGGGAGTACACAATACACCACTTTCAATAATTTAGTGGCGAACAATGGAAATCTCACAGAATTGAAAGTGAGATAAGAAAATCCCTTAATTTGTACTTTTTCCTTGGTCGACGGTAGGTTTACCTCCTATATAATGGTGAAATAATTTTTATTGAATTATAAAAGAATCATTTACTTTAATATGATATCATATATGATCTTTTAACATTGATTTGTTAATAATATCTTAGAATTATTGTCATTTCGGGTGTTAACGGGTTCATTTTACTTTATATTCTTTGTTATGTGAGCCATATTTATTAATGATATGTATATTATTAATATAAATAATGATATCAAGTCCTTAGATACTATTTTTAAATCATCAAATTATAATTATACTTGAATGGATAAGATGGAGAATGAATCTCATCACGTTCGTGGAGACGGTAGTCCGTACATACGCACGAGCGACAATATCATTCTTTTGATATTAAAATAATATATAATTGGATGTTATATCATATATACAGAATCATTATCATGTTATATTTATTATTTACATGAGTTACACATCATTATTATACCCATCCAAATAATAATATATTGAATAACAATTACACCACGACGTGGAGACGGTAAGCCGTACGTACGCACGTATGGTGACATGTTATTCAAAGGATGGATAGAATAATGAATATGGTTGTACCATATTTATAATAACATCACAGTATATATATGATACTGGAGTTATTATTTTATAATGGTAATAACAAAGAAAGAGGAAGTGGAAGAAGAAAGGAACTTGAAAAGGGGTGGTGAAAACATTACCTCTTCTTCGGGTTCTTCCTTTTGATTTGATCAAAAGGTCTCCATAGGTTGGATTTCTGATCAAACTAAGGCCTTTAGGTTGTAGTGAGGGAAGTTGAGATAGTATTTGGGCAGGTGTTGACCGAACCAAAGGGCTTTGAAGGTGTGAAGAAATAAGAAGGAGGAGTGCCCTTTTATAAGAGGGGTGAGGGGCACCTTTGGAAAAGCTAGAAATATTAATTTATAATAAATTCATATTTGGTTTATAATGGCTCCAAAGTTTATTATTTAAATTTTAAGGTGGGGATGAGTCGAAAAAAACTCAAACAATAGAATTTAGACAGGTTTGGGTCATTATATTAACCTTATCTTTAAGTATTAACTCTTAGTTAATTAGTTTCACTTTTACAATGTCTCTTTGTATTTTTATATTATATGGTTAATAAACTTACTATATACATCCCAGCGACCCCCAAGTGGTCCATTAATGATTAACCTATCATGATATAAGTCTCTTGGCCGAACCTTAGATTTTTAGGAATTTAATATCAATTAATAATATAATATTTGTTTTAAGAACTCTTTTATGTCAATTTTGACACTATTCAATAGTTGATTTTTTTGAAACTCATAACAGATTGATTACTTCGAACAAAGTCAATTAAATCAATCCTAATATGTCATATTATCCTATAAAATTATTTTAATTCCTTAAAAGTTTCATATTATATTTATTTGGGTATTTATAATATCAATTATTGAAATTTTTCACTATTAAACTAATTAATTCATCATCATTGTGTCATAAATAAATTAAATTATTTAATGTCTAAAAATTATAAATAAAATATAATTATGTAGGAAGCCTTTTTATCTTTCTAATGAATATTTATAATCTAAAATACAACATATATAACCCTCTGTAACAATTGTTTTGTTAAAAGATATATGCTTGTGTCATTTTTGTATTTATTTTAACTTAATTAAAATAAAGTGTCATTATCACTTACAAGTGGATCCATGGGGTCCCAAAATCGACCCAAAGATGACTATGGTCGACCATGTATCAACCAATAGGGTTAAGACACGTTTTAGGGTAATTTATTATTATTATAATATTATTTTTTAACCCTTGTTTACCGGATTTACCCTTTAACCATGGTAAATAAAATATTTACCGGAGTAATTATCCAAAATGTTTAAAAATAAAAGTTACCTATTTACACAATTTGAACATCCTGATTCCAAATATGGAATCCATTTTTCCAAATTCAAAACACAGAAGTGGCAGAAATTAATTTAAAATTAATTCCCGTTGTTAAAACAAAAAGCGTGTTTTTTAGAGATAATAACTATCAAAAGATTGTCACTTGTTTATGTCTGGTTTAAATGTGAAATTTTGTTCAATGACCCACATTGTATTATATGGTAAAAATATATTCTAAATATACTTTAAAACCACTCAAATTCATAATTTATCACTATTAATTATTTTGATTAAAAAAGTTGTTTTTAATTAAAATTTAGTAATTTTCACTATTCATCAAAATATGAAAGTTATCCGAAAAGCACCAAAATTTCACCCTAGGCTAATTTCGATATTCCGAATCCAAAAATGAAGTCCATTTTGAGAGATATAATTTATAAAATTTCAAAAAGTAGATATTACTATTCATAACGGCTAGTTTGATTGGTTATGGTGTGTTAAAATCTCGAAGTTGCGTACAATGCACGCCATTGCATTATTCGAAAGGATACATACCAAGGAAGCTTGGGGTGTTACAGCATGGTCCCATTATCCTTTACTTAAGGGTTGGTATAGAATTGTCTCCTACTCCTAGGACTACGATCCCTTCAGCAAGACTTCCTAGATAGATTCATTGGAATTAATCTGAGAGGCCTAGAGTGAGATTCTATATTAACCTTCATTTACTAGGTGGTGTTCTTGGTATCTTCATGACCAAAAATACATGAGAAACAATCCTATACTTAGCGAGTTTGTCCAGATTGATTTTTTTTGTATCATTCCATAGTTTTGGAATCGATACTCATCTATGTATCATATTCTATTTAGACTATCAGCGTGTTCTTTCTCATGATGCGACCCAAAAAAAAGTACCTCTCGGATGGACATCATCAATTCTACCAGACTCAGGAGTGTGTTCTCCCAGATAAGTGTGTTGTGAAATCTTCGAACTGGAATCCTAGGGATGGTATACTATAGTTGTGAGTTACCTCTAGACTGTGTGGTGTTGAGTATTTCAAGATATTATTGTTATATGTGTTGTAGAAATATACCTATGTAGAGATGACTATATTTATTTAGTTTTATTATTTTTGGTTTCAGGGTGTCCTACTGAGTATTGTTATACTCACCCCTACATGGTCTTTTACCACACATGTCATGTCTTGGGAAGATGATTGACCTTTTGATAGAGTCCTAGGTGGACAAGGACCAAACTGTTTTTAGTGAGACTAGACATATTAAGGTGAGTTCCTATAGTTTTTTAATAGAATTACCAGTACTTACTTTCATAGAGTACTTTTGTTACAAACTTTTGTGGTGGGCTTGTATTTGGCCCCATTTACTTTCCTTTATTTCCTATCGTACTCTAGTTACATGAGTTATATGTATGCATGCATGGTGGTTGAGTTGTTTTTAAATTCTTGTATTGTATTGGATTAGATATGTGTGAATTTGTATAGGTACATAGGATAATTCCTCCCATGATAGTTATATGCCTTCTCAGTGCTAGTCTCTAGTCCCTATCCTATTGGAGGCAGGCTTGTGGAGTCACAGTTTGGGACTATCTAGGACAGGTCGTGATAATAACTATACCAATAGTTTGTCCAAAACCATTGGTATAGGTTCCATAATAATACCTTATACCAATTGTTTTGGAAAAACCATTGGTATAGTTATGAAAAATCAAAACACCCATATGAATTATTTTCCAAACTGTTAGTATAGGTATTCATATTTTTACCATATTATTTTATCAAATAACAACAAATTCATCAATATTTAAATTAATTTGTAACACACACACACAAAAAGATATATATATATATATATACAAATATTTATGATATTATGTTCACAAAATTTATTGTATATTAGTGGTTAGGTCATTGAAATATAAGTAAAAGATTCTGGGATCAAATCCCACCGAGTTTTTTTTAAATTAGATATACCAATGGTTTTAGAAACCGTTGGCATAACCCTATACCAAAGGTTTCTCAAAACCATGGGTATAGGTCTATACTGATGGAAGATAGGAAAATAGTCCTCCAAACCATTGGTATATCCTATTACAATGGTTTGGGGTCCTATACCAATGGTTTCAAACAATGAGTATATGCTACTTTTCTATTAGTGTCAGGTTCCTAAAGGACACATGACATATCTACCTGCTTTAGATCATTTCCTAGAGGATCGTTTGAAAAATTACTATATATATAGTATTAATATATATATATATATATAGTATAAATATATATTTCATCCACCTATATGAACCAAGTACGTGAGGATATAAGTGGCCGTATACCTGGAATACTAGTGCTGGATGGACCTAGCGTAACTCAGACATGCATTATCAGTCTAACATGCCTGTAGCTCATGCAAGAGGGTACATTACCTACATCCCAAGAATAGTGTGATAAATAATGCAACATCACTTGGGATGGTGAGTGAACTAATATTTCATCACTAAAATCATGGAACATGGTGCATAGATCCCAACACCCATGTAGTTTCAACAGCATGAGATGCCATACTATACACCTGATGTATGGGTGTGTGATTTTCCTCCATGATAAACACTCCTTACAATCGTATGAAAAAATAAATAAAGGATAATTCATAATTATAATATGTATGAGGCATAAAATTCCATAACGTATTTTCTTTCCATCCCATATACATATAAATGGGGAATAATCACATTTATGACTTAACACCTGAGGAAAAACACCCTATGTAACTAAAACATCTAGTTAAATCATTGATAAAGATTTTTCACTCTCAAATGGAATTTATAGCACCATAAGTGAAGGTGTTGTATTACCATTCCTTTCATATCATTAAATAATATCCATTCATTTATTAATGGAAACAACCCACCATGATGATTTCAATCCATTTAATCCCTTTCATTAAGACCATTTCTAATTCATGTAAATATATAGAAACCATCATGCATTAGCCACTCCACTTTATTTAACCAATCAATAGAATAAATTGGTTTAATTCATTAATACATTTAAAAACAATTTATAAGGCTTAATAAGGTCTATTGGAAAGTGCCATGGCCATGTGGAAAAAATCCTACAAGATAAATTCCATTAATAAGCTAGGCCAAGTACTTAAGAGTTTCTTGACATACCTTTAAAAAAATAAACAACTAGGTCCTTAACCATCAAAAGACAATCTGGAAGCTATAAAGTGTTTCAAGAAATTTTTTTAATTAGCTACAATGTCCAAATAAATATGGCACACCCATGGGGTGACCATATAAGGTGTACATAACCTCTAAATTCCCAAACAAGGATCAATATATACAACAAGGTTTAAGGTTCAATTAGACATGAAGAAACCAATATAAAGGAGATGCTTGAAAAAATATATCATATAGAAGAACAGAATAACTACAAAGAATTTAAACTTGTGGGAAAAATAATGTAACTACCTATGTCAAGGCTGTAGACTACGCCTCACTTGATATCAACCTCATATTCGGAGTAGGCTAGGATAAATATGAGAAATAGTCGAACACCATGAAAATAGGTAAAATGAGATTGCACCTAAATAACACATTGGATTCGAAGATAAACTTGATTAGTAGGTATAAGTGGGTTTATCCTTACCTTAAGGAGTCCAAATCTTCTGACGGACTGAGGGATAAACATCACATGAAATAGTTATAGATGAACCTAGCTTGGAGGGATTTGAGTTCTACGAGATAAGAAAAACATTCCCAACCACTAGATGAAGAAGGAGAAAAAGGAAAAGGGTATTTATGAACAAATGAGGGAAAAAATATTTCACCCCAAAATAAGGGGGTGCATGGTTTGAAAAAAATATTCACAAACCATGATCAGTTCACTAATACATTGTATCGCCCCACACGTTTTTTTGTATGGTTTTACTAACAGTTCATAAACTGTGAAAAATAGATATGTCCCATATATGCAACCATCCATTTGGACACGCACCTAGGGTTGCACGATTGTAGGAAAACTGTGTGGCCTAGTTCCTTCTTCTCATTTCAGGGCTCCAAGCTCCGAATAATCCCTAGACGCACCCGAGACCTCCTTGTATTTTATAGGTGTAAAATGTTAGGGCCATTTATGGAATTAAAATAAAAAAACTAATGATCCATACCATCATTGAAAATATAGGTATTTACACCCTCCCCTCTTTAAAGCTCCTCATATCCTAGTTTTCCTTCTGAGGGTAAAGAGGTACTATCCATAAAGATTTCAGACCAATGAAATCGTATATCATATTCCTACTCCCAAGTCTCATCCTGTACTTGGACGTGATACCATAGCACCCATAATAGAGGAACTTACCTTCCTTATAGTTTCTTCACACTCTGATATACCATACACAATGGATACTCCTCGAAAGAAGCATCTACATCCAACTCAACCTCTTCAGGCTGAAAGACATGTGAAAAATCTGGATAGTATCTGTGAAGCTGAGATACATGAAAGAAATCATGCATAGACAAGTATATCTAAGGAAGTACCAATTGGTAAGACATTATTCTGATCTATTTAACAACTTTTAAGTGTCCAAAAAACCTCAGTGAGAGCCTAACCTGCTTCTGAATACGTCTATGGACCAACCTAGGCCAGACTCGTAAGAAAAATCGGTATCTGAACTCGAACTCGAGAGGTCACCAACATCTGTTGGCATACGACTGTTGTTGGAATGAGCTATCAACATTAAATTTCTAATCAACTAGACCTTCTTTGTAGTCTCCTGAACTAGACATAGTCTAACCATAGCTACCTCCCCTTCTTCTACCCATCACTTAGGTAAGCAATAAGGCCTATCATATTAGGCTTCATAAGGATTCATCTCGATGTTTTCTTTGAATCTATTATTAAAAGTGAACTCAATGAGGGGAATGTGTTTCTCCCAAAAAACCCCAAATTCAACGACACATGCGTGGAGCATATCCTCTGGAACCTGAATCATACACTCCGTATGTCTATTGGTCTATGGGTGATAGGTCATTCTCAAAAGCACCTATGTACCCAAGGCCTTCTAAAACCCCTACTTAACCATGACATGAAGAAAGGGTCTCTGTCAGAAATGATAGAACAAGGAACTCCATAAAGACATACCACCTCTCTAACGTACAACCTTTCCAGCTCATCTATTAAAAAGGTCCTTGCATAATTAGTAATTGTGCGGCCTTCATCCGGCGATCCAAGATGACCCATACTATATTGTTTCCATGAGTAGATCTATGTAGACTAGTCGTGAAGTCCATTGAAACATCAACCTATTTACACTCAGTAATGGACAATGACTGTAAAAGAACTACTAGTCACTGATGTTCCGCCTTCACCTACTGACAGGTGGAACACTGAGTGATGAAGATGACAATCTCATGTTTTATACCAGGCCACCAATACTGTCATCATAGATATCAATACAGTTCTGTAACACTTGGGTAAACAACCCATTCTAAGGCATTAAATTACCACATCACCTCTTCTATGATGTTTGATAGGACCCATACACATCTATGGAACAATAATTTATCATCCCCATACATGGTCCAACCTAAAGATATATCATCATATGAGACACCTTCCCTTAGGAATAGGACTTTGGGACCAGATAACTATCTCATTATTACCCATTATAGAAGACTAAAAGTCATAAAAATGGCTGAGAGGATAGTCTAACCATGGCCCTCAATAACTTCAATGCGCATCTCTGAGAATAAGGCCATGATATTCCATTCACCACCAGATTCTTGAACCACCTATGTATGAGTCTTCCTGCTCAGAGTGTTAGCCACTGCATTTCCATTACCATGAATGTGAGAAATATTAATATCAAATGAATATAGGTAATCCACCCATCTATGTAGTTTGAGATTTTGGCCCCACTACGTAAAGATTTAATTGAGGCTTTTGTGATCTGTGAATACCATAAATGCTCTCCAAGTAGATAGTGTCTCAAATAGTGTTGAACATGAACTATAGAAACTAACTTGAGGTTATGAATTAGGTAGTTCCTCTCATGAGGCCACAACTGATGATACCCCTATAAAAAAACTCGCTCATACTGCGTCAGAATAGATCCAAGACTGATTCCTAAAATATCATAGTATATAGTATAGATCCTACCTGTCTCTGGTAGAATTAATATCGATGCTAATGTCAAATGACCCTTCAACTCTTGAAAGGAAAATTCACAAGCTTATAACCATACTAATTACACACCCTTCATTGTAAATCTCATAAGAGACACTGTAGGTCATGAGAAATCCTGAATTAATCATCTAAAATATCCAAAAATCCCTAAGAAACTTAGAATTCCAAATACTTTATTTGGATTTTCCTAGGAAACTACAGCTCTCACATTCTTCGGGTCTACTGAAACTCCCAAATTTGAGAATATATTACCCAAGAAGTGTAATTTTTCAATCTAATAGTTGAATTTACCAAAAATAACATTGAGCAAATGCTCTCTCAGTGTATTCAACATGATCAAAATATGATTGGAATGGTGGTGTCTAGAGTGTGAATACACCAAGATATCATCAATAAATACTACCAATAATGAATCTAGATATGGGTGAAATAATTGATTCATAAGATCCATAAAGACTACAGGTGCATTCTTGAGTCTGAATAACATAACCATATACTCATAAGTAACATAAATTCTCCTTAAATCCTTGCAAGGTATGTCTAAACACCTGAAATTCACATGATGATAGAATGGCCTCTGATCTATCTTTAATTTCTCTCTCTCTACTCATAGCTTATTGAAGAGGTCATCTATTCTCAGAAGTGGATATTGATTCTTAATCACGAGACAATTCAAATCACTTTAATCCATGCAGAGCCCATTGGTACCATCCACTTTCTTGGTGAAAAGGACCATTGAACCCTAAGAAGAAGTGCTGAGGCATATAAAGCTTTTATCCTCTAGATCCTTCAACTATTTCTTAAGCTCTATAAACTGATTAGGTGTCATCCTATAAAGAGTAATGGTTTTTGGTGATACTCTCAGAACAAGATCAATGGTAAACTATACCTCTCACACTTTAGGTAGACCGAAGACATATTCAAGAAATTTGTATATAAAATTATCCACTGTAGGAGGAAAAATAGCAGGTTGTAACCCCCGATTGTCTAAGAAAAACTTGCAATATAAGATATCACACTACCTATCCTCTGCTTCTCAGGTCCATATCTAGTCTCACTGATATCCCATTCTCCATTATGCACATTCCTAACATCCTATGGTTATTTAAACATCACCCTCTAATGATTTCTGTCAATATGGGATCTATAGGGAACTAACCAGTCTGTCTCGATGATTATATAAAATTCTGCTAAGGTTGAAGATATTCCATATAAAAAGATAGTGACCTATCTCAAGGGAACTATCCTTACAATGGTGAACACCCTCTAAACGGATACCCAATGAGGTTTTGAGCATCATAACACCATAAAAGTGATCAATCTTGAGGCCCAGACTCTCAGTGATTGACTCATATATAAATGAGTGAGACACTTATATTCCAAATAAAGTAGAAACTAAAGTGGAGGCTACAAGAATAGTACCTCATAAAATAGAAGGTATGGTGGTCTACTTCTATGGATTTGTCTAGAGTGCATGTAAATGACTTGTAGTCTGACCCTGAGTCACTGAATGACTACCCTAATAAAGACAGCTCTGCTAGATCTGAGAATCATAAGTCTAATTGCCTCTTCCTCGACTACCACCTTAGCCTGATTGGCCAGTTGTATTCTAGTTGGATTCTTTTCATGATCGTGCTGGCCCTGCTCCTAATCTTCGAGTTGGTATAGATCCTTTATTTCTAGGAACTGTTAGGAAATTCCTCCATAATTAATTGAAATACCCCATCCTATCACATTCTCTACACTTCATTGGATCCTAAAAGCATCGAGGTTTAGTATGAACTGGCTTTCTGTATTAGTGACATATCATGAAACCATTTACATGTTGGGTTTGACTATTGCTATCTCTATGAGTAGCTCAAAGAATCTCTTTTTCCAAGATGGAGAAGTATCAGAAGCTTTGGGTGAAAAATTCCCTAACTCACACCTTCAACATCCATTACATTTCTTTCTGTAATAAGGTCCTAGTTGAATATTTCATAAATATTGGTCAACCTAAAAACAATGACCTATGATTGGATGGCATGAACTAGAACTTCCTAGAATCTCCTGGCATTCATGATATCATATCCATCTAGAGTAGGAGATAAATGCTGCTGCTTAGTGAAATTGGTAGAGTATTCCAAAACTGACATACTTCCCTAATGCATGTTAGTAAATTATCTAGCTCTATTAGCCCTTAGATTCTAGGGAACAAACTATTCATATAATATGGTTTGAAAATATTCCCAGACTATATCATGATGACAATACACCTAGGAGATCACATCCCACCATCGCTTATTATAATCCTAAAGAATATACACATGTAGCTTAACCTTCTACTCTAGAGGCATATCCAGATTCTTGAATATAGAAATGATTACTTAAATCCAAGACTCTACATCATGAGGTACACCATCCCCCAAAAATCTAGGAGGATGATGCTATTGAAACTCTCGAGTCAAATTTGTCAAACTAGGGGTAGGTCTAACTATGCCTTTTATATTTTGAATCATAAGTAGAAAACCCTCTTAGAACTAAGATTTAGTGCCTAAAACATGAATAGGTTCCATAAGTGGAACTACAGGAGTAATCACTAGTGGAACATGGACTTCGACCTCAAGAGCATTATCATCACTGCCTTCCGGTCATGCGATTAGAGGACATCGTGGTGGAATAATGCTACAATTCCAAAAACACACCTTAGAATAAATTCAAGAAATTGATAAGATTGAATTTCATAAAGTAGGATTGGTTTGAATCCTTCATATAGAAAATACCACACCTCTCTACATACTCCCAAAGCTAGGACTATGTGGTAGAAAGAAACCCATAAAGTTCATAAGAACACAAGAGATACCAACTAACCACTGCTAAGGTTGGGATCATTCCCAAGTCTCTATGTCATATATATATATATATAAGTTGGCTATTAATTATTTATAAGTCATTTTCAGTTTAAAATTGTTAATTTTTAATTCATTTAAATCACTTAAAATGGTTTAATCAGATGGTTTACCATTTTATAGTCTAGGAGGGCCCATATTACTTATGAACAAAAATATGGAACCCACTTGACCCACACCATAACATGTTCCAATCCATGTGACCAATGGTCCATAGCTCAAAATTCCATCTTTGAATTCTTAAAGGGTTTTCTTTTACCTATTTTGGAAAACACTATTAGGTTAAGACATACACTTTAAGTATCAATAATTTTTCCCAATCCCTAAAAAAGTGATAGCACATTTCAATTCATATTCAAGGCACTAAAAATATGCATACGAAAATTCATGTTGGAATTTAAACATTTCATGGAAAGATGCATGGCCTATTAATCATAATGTGCATATAGTGACAGATAACCTAATGAAAAACCCTCATATCATCAGGACATAGTAAAGAAATCATAATTTCAATTGAACCAATTTTAATAACATCACAAAACATGTGAATAACCAAATAATGAATTCATATCAACTATAAAAGGCATAATCAATAACATAAATTCCTATCCTAGGTAATTTGGGTTTCCCCTGTATATGGGTTAGCTACGTCTAGGAATAGGGTCAATTCCAAAATCTGTTAACTTCTAATCTCCTATCTAATTCCCAAACAATAAGATAAAGGAAAAAAAGGCACTAATACCACTTTTTAATGTCCTAATTAGGGGTCCACTTAACCCATTCCATAATCCAGTGGGTCAAATTGCCTCAATAATGCCTCCCTATATGCTATAGGCTACCGACAGGTAGTGAGGGTGTAAATGTCATACAATGGGGAGACTATCCCCTCTTTTCATAATGGAACAACAGATAAAATCCATAATGACCAATAGTATAATTATATACCAAAAATATAATAAATGAACTATGGAATCATAAATCAATAGACATAATAAGTAATCATCAGAAGATAATAAACTGAAAAACTAAAGAATATAATCGAAATCCTCTAAGGTAGTGTTTGATACATGTATGAAAGGCATGCTGATACAAAAGGGGAACATGGGAACATTCATACGATCATGATATACAAAATGTAAAAAAATAAAAAATATATTCTCCAGTAGCATGTCAAGTGAATGATCATTCCTCTGCTCCTAAGCTCTAACTATAAGTAATACATATCAAATACATATAGAAGGGTACTTTCCCTTATCCATAACTATAGAAAAATAGTCATATCAGTTACCCAAGGAAGCCCAAGTAGGGTGTGAGATAAAAATATTATTAGGCCACCACCAATGGTGTCTACATGTAATCAAAGTAGTGATCATAGCTAATTATTGTGAAGACATAAAAAATGATAAGAAAATGATGAATAAATAAATAACCAGGCTACTCAGGTTCTTAAAGAACACCTAATGGATCTACATGCTTCTACTAATTTCTGAGAGGAGTGTCTGAACATTTACTATATATATAGTAGTAATATATATATATATATAGCAGTAATATATATATATATATATTATATGTATATATATTTCATCCACCTATATTAACCACATACGTGTGTACGTAAGTGTCCATATACCTGGAATACTAGTGTTGGATAGACTGGGCGCAACTCAGACATCCATTACCAGTCTAATGAGCCTATAATATCATGCAAGAGGGTAAATTCCCTACATACCAAGAAGAGCATGATATGTAATGCAACATCACTCTAGATGGTGAGAGATCCAATATTTCATCACTAAAATAATGGAACGTGGTGAGTAAACCCCAACGCCCATATAGTGTCAACGATGTGAGATTCCATAATCCACACCCAATGTAAGGGTGTGTTATTTTCCACCATGCTCAACACCCCTTACCATCATATCACAACCTATGTAAAGTCATATTAATAATTATAAAATGCATGAGAAAAAACCACCCATGATACATTTTCCATCCATACTATATACATATAAATGGGGAATAATCAAATTTATGACTAAACACATGAGAAAAAATATCCCATGGAACTAAAAGGAAAAGTTAAATTATAGATAAACCATTTTCATTTCAAAGGCCATTTATAGTATCATAAGTGAAGGTTTGGTCTTACCATCCTTTTCATATCATTACATAAGATTCATTAATTTATTAAAGGAAACAACTCACCATGAATATGTCAATCCAATTAATCCCTTTAATTTAGACCATTTCTAATTCATCTAAAGAGAGAAAAACCATCATTAATTAGCCACTCTAATTGATTTAAAAAATCAATAAAATCAATCTATTTAATTCATTAAGACATAGAAAACCAATTTATTAGGATCTAGTGGGATAATTGGAAAGTTCCATGTCCATGTGGGAAAAATCCTACATGGTAAATTCCATTAATAAGCTAGGCCAAGTACTTAACAGGTTCTTTATATACCTTTAAATAATTAAACAACAAGGGAATCAACCTTTAAAATCCAAGCCAGAAGCTAAATTGTGTTCTGGGAAATTTATTCAATTAGCTACCAGGGACAAATAAATATGGAACACCCATGGTGTGAACATATGAGGTGTACTAAACATCTAAATTCACAAACCTGAATCAATATATATATATATATATATATATATAAAGGTACAAGGGTCAATTAGACATAAATAACCCAATATAAAGGATATTCTTGGAAAAAAATGGAATGCAACACAACAGAATGGCTACAAAGCATCAAAACTTGTGGAAAAAACAACACAACCACCTACCTCAAGGCCATAGATGGAGCCTCTTTTGAAATTGGCCTCAAATTCAGAGTATGTTGTGAGAAATATGAGAAATGATTCAATGCTCTGAAAATAGGGAAAACAATATTGAACCTAAATAGATTGATGGATTCAAATATAAACGTGAATATGAGGTATGAGTGGAGTTAGACTTACCATAAGGAGTCCAATTCTTTTGACGGATCGAGGAACAAACACCGGATGAAAGCATTATAGATGAACCTAGTTGGGATAGATTTGAGTTCTAATGGAGAATAAAACCATGCCCATCCACTAGAGGAAGAAGGAGAAAATGAAAAAAATGGATTTAAAAATAAAAAGGAAAAAATAGTCATTTCACCCCAAAATAAGGGGCACATTGTTCATTCACATGGTTTGAATAAACTGTCTGTGAACTGTGCTCAGTTCAATACTATACAGGGGTACCACACATGGTTTGTCACATAGTTTGACTAATCATATGAAAACCATGAAAAATTGCTCTATCCCATATTTGCAACTGGCCACACGACCCTGTGACCTAGGCCGCACAGTTACAAACAAACCATACGACCCAACTCCTTCTACCCATTTTAGGGCTTCGGGTTCTGAATGATCCCCTGGCACACCTGAGACCTCCCTAGATTGATTAAGAGTTTAATATTAGGGTTATTTAAGTAATTCAAATTGATAAACTTATGAGACATACCATTGTTGAAAAGATGGGTTGTTACACAATGGGTATTATTCATTGTCACTTAAAAGATACATAAAAAACGTGGTTCGTCAGATGATTTTTATCTTGTCTATCCAATCAATGGTGCCCCATCATCTCCTTCCCCCAACAAGGATCTTCCACATCATTTTTATTTATGGATCCATAGTGGAATAGAATTTCTAAATGATCATTATTCTTTCTGATTCTAGTTCTAGAACCAAGGCTGGTGAGATCAAGAATCATTATTCATGTAGCTTCACATTACATGCATGAAAAAAATCCATCTTTTCTAAGAAGAATATACTCTTGAGGATGATATGAAGAATTAGTTGGCCATGATTATATAGTTATTTTGAGCTTATTAATGATAATATCAATTTACTCATTTCATAAACAAAAGTATTTGACTGTGAATATTGTCAAACTATGATTCTTAACATTATAATAAAAGGAAACATGTGATCTATAAGGTTTTAAATATAAATTACAACATGAAAATTTACTCAGTGACAATTTTCATTAATAATTTAATAAATATTGGATCATTAGCAGCCGTATTATTAGGGCATTGAAATATATACACCTAGGAATCGTAGGATTATGGGAAGAGATTAGGAAAACATGTGATTATTCTAGCACCTGTTAAAGACACCAAAAGATTTTTCATTCTATAGGTAACTTGAATCATCTTGAGTTTTAATGAGACTTAACTCATCTGTTTTTTCATATCAAAGGTTGTGAAACTTATCTATATAATTTTAGGCTTTTCCAAATAGAAATTAGGCAAATATATATGTATCTTCATATTAAGTGATTAGAGTATCTTGTTTATCCATAAGTAGAGCACCGTGAAATGTATTTATTGAAGAGGGAGAACCATGAAGAATATATTCTCATGTGATGTAGAAGACAAAGTCACACATGACATAGTCACATAAAGGGTGATATTTCATACACATTACATTATGTGAATGTTGAAAAACTATGACCTCTTTATATGATAAACTCACACTAAAGAGATCTGTGATGAAACATATTTTTGAGCCTTCTAGGATCTGTAAAGTAATACACATATTGTTGTTGGTTTTCAAAAATAATATCCATAAATCATCACATGTGAAATGAATATAGGTGATCACAAAATTTCATGCAATACATGCATTCCATACATTATGTACATGTTTCAAAACACTTCAAACAAAAAATCCATGAAGGAGTTTGAGAATGCTAAATAATTTTCATTTAAGGACATTGATATTAAAATAATTGAATAAAATTGAAAGAAAATAAATTAATAAATAATGGCATTTGTTTTGTGCAAGTTTAGAATTCATTAATAATTAAATAATAAAAACTGAATAATGTTGATAATTTTGCAGTTGGTCATTATAAGAAAATATGGAGTTAAACTCAAAGTATCATATTCCACTTATTGAAGTGTATAAATATATATTTCATAAAACATCACTGATTTAGCTAAAGTTAATGACCTTCAGTTGATGAATAATATTATCTAGTTTATGTAATGGAATCCAATGTAGAAGATACATCTTGGTTAGAAGTTTATCATTGAGGAACAAGTGGTGTCATTTTGAACAGTTCCATTGAAGGATGGTGGTGTTAGAATAAATAACACCAATAAATATAGACAATTTATTAGTCATACATAAACATTGTGTGCCAATTATTTGAACATTTAATCATTATAGAACTAATGTGATTAGAAAAAATGTAAAAAACCGTAGGTTGATAAATGCAAGGTGTATTTCATAGTACTGAACTTTGTAAAAATACTTGTATGTTGCCTCTTTTATTATCTAAATTGCATGTGTATGGGAAAATTTATATCACATGACATGATCCACTCCAATTAATCGGGAATGAGTTTTGAGATTAATATGGGATAATTGAGAAGGAATAAAAACATGGTATAAGTTAGGTACACTGATTCACCCCTAGTTTCTATCTCTCTTTCATCAAACATGAATCTTATGTAGACCTCATATTACAAAACATATTTGAAAATTTTTAGTTATAATTTTTCCATGGATTGTGGATAAGGTAATCCTTATATTTTCTAATCCAATTATCTCAATTTTTATTGCATTTGTCTATAACAACACTAATTATTTATATTTTGATAATTTGGATAATTTATAATGATCCATCAAGAATTGGATGTTATTTATTTAATAAAGGAATTAGACCAAATTGTTTTACTTGATTTCATATCTCTCATATGATTTATTTACATTTTTATTTGAAAGAATTTCTGTGATGGATTTGAATTTAACATAGATGGCTAAAATGATATCTAAAATATTTATATATTAATTAAATTTTAAATATGGACTACCATTCCTATAATAGTGTTTTTATATAGGAAAATATAATTATATAATTTAAATTTAAATTAAGTATTCTATTAGGATTCATATTTAATTGATAAATAATTTATTAGTTATATATTAATGATTTAAATAACACAAAAAATGAATTAATGTACTTATTTCCATGTGATTAACATTGAGATTATTTATAGATTATTATAGTCATGGTATTATTTCATGTATTATGTACTGATAATGATAAGATTTATATATTTATTAAATGTTGAAATTTTAGTAGAATAATTTTCATCTACTGTAATGAATTGATATATGATATTGAGATTGGGGTTTATCTATTTGTTATGTTATTTCATCGATACATAGGGGATTTCCATGAGTTTTATTATACCATGTACATAAAATGGGTATGGCCATTGGCTATGTTATTAAATGGATGAAATGTGATTATATGAGATATGTAATCTAATGCATCCAAATATTGTACATTGTATATCAATAATAATTTGAAATTCTAATGGAATTCAATATAGTAAAAACCATAGGTTGTCTCTCAAGGATACATAAAATACCTTAAATTCCTTAACTGTAACTTGTCATATGTTTGGTATTTTATATTTTAAAAAGAAAATAAATATATGATTGGATATGTTTAAAATAATTTTAATGAATAAAAAAATGTAGAATGTTTTTTTATTGAGAACAATATTTATTCCCCAGGACTTTATTTAGATTCAGTGTATCATTGTTAATTTTTTTTTGAAAATTTATCCTCCCATAATAGAAAATCTCAATATAATTCTTGAAACCATCACTCACTAACTCTCTTGTGAGACTTAGAAAACTGTAATTCTTTATTGAAAAAGGATTATATTTTGGATTTTATTGTTTGAAACACTCTAGATCATGTGATACACCCATTAAATAGTAAGATCCATATATTAAACCCCAACCACCATTATGAAATCACATGATACTCATTAATTTATCATCTATCTCCATCATAAAAAGGATGGTTAAGAAAATAGAATATGTTAATATATATAGTATGAAAATAAATTATAGTTTATAGTGTCAATGATAAAATGATGAATGTCCACGCTTTACCCAAACCAAACATAGAAAGAACTCATAGTAATGAAATAAAATAAGATGCATTGATATAATAAAAGAAATATCATAGAAAAAATACTAATTATTAAACAATGGATCTAACATTAATGAATAGTTATCTATATAAATGGACATATCAAATATGGGGGATGAATGGTAACAAAAAAAGGAAATGTCATTAAAATAAATCTATGTATAATTCCTCATGGATGAATTTTTTTCCTCCAATAATATGAAATACACTTTCAAGATTTTATTTCTTCCCTTCTATAGTAAACATCCCTGGATTATTATTGGATTAATCCAAATGTACCTAAGAGGTGTATTATTTGTCCACTTATAATAGTGATCATTCTAGATTCTCAGTTAACTTATATTTTCTCTATTAACGACAAAGTACACAACTCATCTAATAGTAAGTGACCCCAAGATCTCTTAAATTTCATTCTCTTTCCTCACATGGGTTCTATCTATCCCTTCTATTAAATTATATTGTTAATATTTAGCAAAATTTGTTTAAGGAAAATGATTTTTCCTTTCACTTCTATATGTATCCCATATGGAAAATTTCCTTCATAAATGGCCATGGGTCACCTAATGATTTAATTTTCCTCCATCATATAAAATTAACATAATGGGTTTTATTGGAACTTCATTTCATGATTTATGATATATAGAGATTTATTTTATTATTTAATTTTATATTTTATGCTATAAGATATAATAATAAATGATATGACTCTAGTGTAGTCATCAACTAGAGTAAAATTTTCCGATTTAAGATAGTCATAGAAGAAAAATATTGTTATAATATATCATGGTAATGTCATAGAATGTGAAATGTTATTATTATAAATGATTATTGTATGATATATTCCAATTTAACTTTTCATCATTGGGGATATCCCCTTTTACATCGGTTAGTTCTTATAGTTTTTAGTTGTTCCTCTGTTATAAATGGTGAATAATTTCAAAGAACTCTATATCAGAAATATATATCCTTTGTAGGTTGTAGATATATAAGTTTTTATCAATTATTGACATATATATGATGATATAATTTTTTTAACTGATTAAATAAGGTTTATCTATTAAATTTGGTTACTACCACTAAATGAAAATTAAATTTTTATTTAAAGGGGAGAAAATACCCAAAAGAGAATCTAAGAGACCTAAAATTATGATGAAAAATGGTTTAATAAAGAACAATATAACTATAGTTTATAGGGAAGGAACCAAGAGGAAAAAATATTTGAATGTCCTAAAAGATATCTTCTTTTTCTACTAGGAATTCTGGTGCTCTATTCCCCTCATGCCAAGTGTACCGAATTGAAGTCTCCAGGTTGACCATTTTTTTTCATTTATGAATAAAGTAGGTTATGAAATAGTGTACCTATGAAACACTAAACATAAACCTTATAAATAATTCTGAATTAGATTTAATCTATAAAGAAAAGGATTCCACTGATATTTCAATTGATCGGGATGGTATGAGGGGACCTACCTACCACCCTTATAGAAAATTTGACACCATAGTAGGTGTGGTATTTGTGTGTAACCTATCTATATGAATTATAGATTATTACACATTTATTAATAATTAAAATTTAAAAGGAAACATCAAAAATAAATTTTAAACCTGATAGAGGAGTGATCCACTGAACCGAATGCTCATAACTCCTATTGAGAATAATCTTGTATTATTTCAAGGGTTCATCACACCATACCTGTTATATATGAAGGATAGAATTCCCTTAATCTAGATGATCCATATATCAAATAAAAAACAAAAACTAGTTTTAATGATTTGGTACTCATACATGTATTCATGTATCCTGAGTCATTATGACATTATAATATAGACTAAGACTCCACTGCAATAACAATAATTATAGACATTCTAGCACTGATTTGAGAGTCCTCAATGAAAAACCATGATGTAATGAAAAAATAAAATGATCCAAAATTGAGGGATATGTTCAAAAATTCCACCTAGAATTACTAAAATAATTGTTCCCAATAAACTTCTAGAAATGGAGATTCTTGGTTTTGGTATAAGAATAAACTCAACATAGACAACATGGGGATAATTTTACAACCCTGTGCTTGATGAAATTATCCATGGGTGATAAATTTTGTCTCAAATTACATATCATCATGTTATCATTGGGGGGGGGGGTGTAATTATTCCAAATCTTATCTTCCCATTCATCTATCTCCAACTTGGAATTTTCATGTGCATAGAGAGGTTTTTTAGCTTTTTATTCTAAAGGCACCATATTTTCTTGGGGTAAAATTATAATGATCTAGTTCATCATCCATATCTATGCCTTTAATTTATACCTCTTAGTAATCATTTATAAATTATTTTATGAAAATGGGTAATCTCTCACCTTCATTAAATTTCATCACTAGTGTTGGGTAGGAGGTAATGTAGATTGGGTGACTCAACTAGTTTTCCTTCCAAAATGAGAGTCACCCTATATAAATTATCCTCTAGGAAAGCTCATAGAGGGGCCTAAAATACTCACAAAGGTAATAGAAAAGTGTATAAGGAATTAAATTATAATATATAATGGAATCCAACCCTCTACAATAATTATTTTTGGTATACTACACCTAAATAGAGATTCCATAGATATTGTATAACACCATTTTAGCCAGTGTGTCCAACATTGAAATGTATAATATCTTTAGACCAATTCCTACATCATTGACGGGTTTTTCAATTTGTCTATAGAATTACCAATTATAAACCCCTTAATGATATTTTTGGTGTTATATTCACTAACTTAGTTATTCTTGGTGATATTTTAATAGTGTACATAATGATTAAGTTGTGGGGGAATGATGTAACACCTCAAGATTTAGAGAAATATTTTATTTTCAAATTAATTTAATATTTTTAATAATTTTATTTACACAAAAAATATGTTAATATTGAGCTATATACAAAATATATTTTTGATTGCATTACACACAACACTAATCTTATCTTGCTTACACACAACACTGAGTTTAAATGAAACAAGAAATATTATTAAAATATTATTAAGATAGTTGTCAACTAGCCATTGGGATGGTGGTTATGAGTAAGTTTAACTAAATTATGAAATTATGGATTTAAAATTTATATAAAATTAATTATTTGGTGACTAATTAATTATAAATGAAAATAAAACACTTTTGAAAATAAATGGAAATCTCTCTCTGAAAAACTATTTGAATGTGAACTATTGTGTTTTATATCAACAAATTAACCAAATAAAATTTTGTTAATTATTTTATTTAATTTTTTATAATATATATTCAACAAAATTTCTGACATTCATCTTATGTGTTTCCAAGATACGAAATAAGAATAAATCTGATTTTACGCATAAAAATGTATTTTTCTATAAAACAATTTTTCCACATTTTTACACACATATAATAAAATTAATTTTTGAAAATTTTAAATAATGAATTTGAGAAAATAAAAATTATTTTTCAAATCATAATTTTAAATTTATTTGAGGTTTAATTTTTTTTAATTTTTATGATAAGTTACATTTTTAGACAAATAGTGAAAACTATTGAATTTTAATTGAAAACTGCATTTTTGGTAAAATTATTATTAAAATTAAATTATATTTTGAATTTAATTTAAAGTAAAATTATTTTAATTTTCTATCAATCAGTTCAATTTATGTCATTGGAATAAATTTCCTATTGAATTTTTATTAAAAAACATTTTAGACTTTTGAACATTTTCTCTTTAAAAACTCACTTTCTCATTGCATTTGTGGTATTCATTTTAAATTAATTTTTGACACTTATATGAATGGAATTTGGAAAAATGTTTTGAATATTTAGAATAAAGATAATATTTAATATCTAATAATTACAAATTAATGTTTTACAAAAATTAATAGTGAATTAAGTAAATATTAATTACCACGGTTAAGGTAAAAATGGGTCTTCCGAGGGGTTAAACTAAAAAAATAATGTTTAAAATGACATATAAAACTGTCTCAAAACTATTTTAGGGAAATATTTTGACCATTAAACCTATAAATTTCAATAATTTCCTAATTTCCCCCTTGTGACATATGAAAAACATGAGATTACTTATTTCTTTTCAAAAATAGCATGTCGATCCTATCCCCCACTTATATAAGACCACCCCCTCTCCCCTCTTCTTCAGACCTTGTAACCTCATTTTCTCAGCCATGAACTTCCCCAGTCACTTCCAAAGTTATCACCTGTCATCCTAGAATCCATATTTTGGGTAGAAATCCATTCTAGGATGGATTTTAGTGCAATCCTAAAGAGGATACTCAAATAAGAGGTAATGCTCATCAATGAGAGTTTTTGTCTTATTTTTTACACCACAAAATTAAATTATTATTAAAAAATGATTATATAATATAATAATCATCTTAAATATAATAATATGTTTTTATATTAAGGTAATTTCCTTAAACAACCTCCACTTCCATCAAATGGGTTATGAAATAATCGTTCATGTGTACAATGGACTATCGCCTCGCGAACCGATGCCATTCATTTTTCCATTACCAAATATAATGGTTGAAAATAATGATGGATTATATATATATATATATATATATAATATTTATGATATTTTTTTTGAATTATTATATCACCCATACCTTTAAGCCTTCCATTTTGTGGGAATACAGTGATGTCGCTTATGTGTACGGTGGACTACCGCCTTGTGAAAAAATGTGACTAGTTCACGCTTTACATAGAAGGTGATAAGGGTAAATTTAATAATTATATGTGATATAAATGAAATAATTATGATATTACTTAAATATTTAACATTATTAAAATATATTATACATTGTTTTATTTACTATCTTTTCACTCAATGATAGATGATAACGCCACTCATGTAAGTGCGGACTACCGCCTTCATGAAGCGATGTGACTATATTTTAATCACCACACCACATCTACGATATGTATAAATATATTTAATGAATTAATATATTTAATATATTATAATCACTCTAAAGTTATATCATATTACTTACTTCATTTCCATAATGATCCTTGAAAATTGGAAACATTACTCATGAGTACGTACGACCTAAAGTGTCCTTGATCGCAACGTACATTATTTCTCAAATCCATGATTCATGATTGTTATTAAAAGTATATTTGATTTATAAGTATTATAATTATTTCATGATTATTATTCTAAAAGTTATGGAACCATTCTCATATTATGAGGACCAAAAATAATTAATCAAAAAATATATAAAAAACAAAGCGTTTGTTACAAAAAATGTGACTGTAAAATAGATTTTTTTAAAAGGTAATAAAAGGGTCTAAATAAATAATATATGGTATGATATATATATATGTGGTTATTTAATAAATTTATAATAAACATATATTTATTATATAGTGGTTTCTAATGTGTGTGAAGGAGGTTGAAACTTTTGATAACATGATTTCTATTCTCACTTTTATTTCCAAGAGACGCAAGCCATATTCACCACTATTTTAATTTTTGTGATGTATATACTACCATATGAATTTATATATCATTAATATAAATTATTTCATGATAATTAATGTTTCTATTGATTTTATTCTTTTATGGGGATTATGATACAAAAGTTACTCAAGCAGTAAGTAATTTTTGTCTCAATTTTCATTCTTTGAGATATACATTATGTTAGAAACCTATATTCCTTCATGAGGTGTATATAAAGACCTTTTAATATGAATTTTAATAAAATTATTTATACTCATAACATTTAGAGATTCATTTTATATTATTCCTTCATGGGGATTAGAATTCAAATATACTAAAGTGGTAAAGATTTTATGTTACAATGTCATCATTTATTGGGATCGTTTAGGATTTTATTTCGGATATTAAAATATTATGATACATATCTCAAGAATACTCATGAATTTTCTTATTCTCTTGTTATTCATGACATATTTATGTAAACGTACCATTTTCCCACTCTTTGGTACACAAATTATTTAATAAAATGTTTTTAAGAAAATTAGACTTTATTTCTATCTTTGGTCTGAAATCTGTTTTCTTCTAAATCCATATTTTCTAAAAATGTATTCAATTTTTTCTAATAATCGATTATAAATTTTAAAAGATATAGTTTTACCCATTATTTAATTATTTGAAATTATTTTAAAAGTACTCTTCATTTCATTTTCCAAAACAATGTTCATTTGGATTTTACTATAAATTTCAAAAGAATCCTTGTTTTTAACATGAACAATATACACAATACATTCCACTATCATGATAGCTCAATGATTTGAAGATTCCCATACATGTCTTCAAACATATTTTCAAATTATTTTCCCCTTAATTATTTTGTAAATTTCTATATTTTAAATGAATGATTTCAATATTAAAATTTTTTTAAAATTTTTTTATAGTTTAAGAAGTATTTTTCAAAGTAGAAATGATATTTTACTTGATAAATGTTTTAAATGATTTTTTAAATCATACCTTATAATTTTTCTTGTTTATTTTAAAAGAAAAAGGTTTTCAAAATGTTTTATGTTTTAATTTTTTTTTAAATCAAAAATTATATTTTCCAAAAGAAATTTTTTAAATAAATTTTAATGGTTCATTTATAAGTTTTCAAGGTTATTTTTAGTGAAAAAGATTTTGAAAAGGTTTTTTTTTAAAAAGTTTTTTTTTTAAAATAAAGTATATTTTCCTCATGAATTTTTTTAATTTTTTTAGAGATTTGTTTATATTTTTTCAAGGCTATTTTCAAAGAAAAAGGTTTTCAAATAGATTTTTGTTTTAAAAACAATTTTTCAGTATAGAAAGTTTATTTTCCTCAATAAATGATATAAATGAATTTTAAATATTCTTTTATAAAATTTCAATGTTATTTTCAATAAAATAATTTCTAAAATGTTCTTAATTTTTAAAAAATAATTTTCAACGAAATGTTATTTTCATTAAGAAATATTTCAAGATGTCTATCAGAATCCTTCTTCATATAAAATGATATCCTTTTATGTAACTTATTATTTTTAGGAATAAAAAACAAGGATACCATTATTATTTTTTATCATGATGGTTTATCATGAAAATTTGTTTTTTAACTCATATATATTCCAAATTTAATTCCATGAAAAATTTATTAATAAACATGTTTATTTTTAATAAGTTTTTAAATGATGAAATGATTATGAAACCTGTATCCTTTCTATAGGTTATGGTATGATGAAATGTTTATGAAACCCATATAATTTTGTGGGTTTTTATATGATAAATGTTTTATGATCATATGGCATACATATTTTTAATTTTCATTATATGGAAGGGGTCACGTTATAACCAAGGATGGCGGTTACATTATAATAAAGGATGGTAGTTACATTATAACAAATGAAGGGTGGGACCTATATACCCTTTCAATATATTATGTAATGAATTATATCTCATGAGATAGACAATACCGCAACTGGGAGTGAACTAATTTTAGTAAGGGACTTTTTCCTCTATGATGTTTTTGGGAGTGTACCTTGAATAAAATTATGGTATAAAGAGTAAACCCATTCCACTATGAGAAAAGGGATGCCCCTAGGAATGATGGTGTGTCCTTCCTATGAGGTGTAGCCACAAAAAATGGGGGTATATGGATGGTTATCCCATACTTGAAGCAAGTACATGAGTGGTTAGCCCAAGATTAATATCTTATGAATGTCATGGTGGGTAGCCTTGACATAATATTATCCATGCTTATGTGTATGCAAAAATTCTATGTGTTATGAAAATGATCTTATCTTATGGATCATATTAATTGATTCCCATATTATTGATGTATTATGCTATTCTATTCATTATGCGATGGCTCAAGATTATGATCTTTGATATATAGGGTATGGTTTTCAAATGTCTAACTCATGTTATCATAGCCTTATGACTATGCTATAATTTTTTATCTCCCTTATTTACCATTACTTAGAATATAAGATCACCCTTTCTTATGTTTACTTTAGTTTATGAATAATTATTTGTATGCAGGAGTACTAAAGGGGAAGATATTTATGGGATAAATTGAAGATATTTAAATAATTAAGAAGATTGTGTTTCATGTTTCTAAAGTAACTAAACTAAAACGATCCTCAAGAATGTGTTTGTGTAATGTAATGAATATTCATCTAAAAAAATGTAATATCCATATATGAGAAGCATGAGAATCTATAAATGAAATACCTTTTTCACTATTTAAGATATCATTTTTCTTATTTTTAACAATTTATTTCATGTTATAGGATACTATGATACCATATATGACATCCCCCATTATTTTTCTTATATTTCATCGCTAATGGAAACATATCTCTATCGACTCATCTGAGATAAATCACTACATTTTGCAATTTTATTTTCAATTTATCAATATTTTCTGTTGGATTCTTCATCACTAATATAATTTTATAAATAATAAATAATGTTATGAAATGTTCAATAAAATCCAAATTAATATTAATTAATTTATTTTTATAAATAATCCAAATATTGAAATTATTTCCATAAATAACATAATTAATTTTTTTGATAAATTTTATTAAATAAGTGAAATATAGGGGAGTATAATATAATTAAATTTTAAGTAAGATTGGAAAATTTTGATCTATATAAATTTCCCCATTATTACCCTTTTAACTCATAAGAAAATATCATCAATAAATTTCAAATAATAGGATTACTTGATAAAATAAAAATACTTAATTATAAAATTATGCCAACTCATTAATTATAAAAATCTATCAGGATTCCTATATGAACCAAGTTCTATTACTATCTTCCCATTAACTCACATATTTTGAAATTTAATTTATATTTATTCTCAATTATGAATTTATATACTAGGAATTTTGATCTTAATATTTATATATCATATATTTAGAGTTATGATTTATGATCAAGTATAAATATCTTGTCTATATGCATTCCATGAATCATTATCTTTAATATCATATAAAATTTAAAAAATAATTATTTAGACTAGTTACATGTTTTCTTTGGGGATAATGGAATTTGGGTAATGATATAAAAAATCAAGAAGATGAATAAGTATGTTTAAATCATTAGTATTTTATGATATTGAATTTAAATGTAGTAAAAAATTCTCTCTCATTTCCCTTAAAAGTTGTATCAGCCGACTCCTCCCATTTCCATTTTTATTAATGAATCACTAGTAAAGGAAATGAGAAAGTGAATGATTATCTATTTTCTATTTTCATTTTTTCTCATTTTTTAATATTTTCTCATTTTATTTTCTTATAAAAAAAGAGTAACATATATAATTATAATGATAAATAAATTGTGAATATTTTTATCTAAAATCAATGAAAAATGATCACACTCTCTCTAATTTAAATTATACGACTACTTATTCTTAGAAAATATAATTATCAATTTAAATAAAAGAAAATTGTTAAAGGAAAAAAATCATTTTGAATGAAATTAAATCTTTTGTTGGAATCTAATCCTTTGAGGTTTCATGTAACCATTCCCACTCTAACATCATTTTCATCTTTCTGATTAAGATACTTCACACTTATATAAAATAATTACAACCATGAAAAATCTTTTTCATCAGTCACTATTTTATACATCAAAATGACTATCCTTTATGTTCACAAAGTTTCCTCATGGTCTCCCATCACTTTGTGGAACCAAATAGAGATATTCATGCTTATATATCACCATAAATTTTCAAAACCACAAACTTTATTCTTTTCATCTTTATATCATCATTTTTCATGGCACCAATTTGATGAACCCCCATGGTTGTGCATCAAATTACAACCTCAAGAATGTGATCATTTAAACCCACATTCCATTATTGAATTATAGATATGATGTGGTTATATTTTGAGGCCACATAACTCCATTATGGCATCGGTCCCTCAAATTAAAAGGAATATAGTTACATTATAATTCCTATAAATACTTGAAACACACTTAAAGAGAGATATAGTCTTTAAGGATGGATTTTCATCTATGACATGGTGATATAGAGATGGATTAAATAGTTTATGAATAATTTACATTATAGAATCCTTAAAATAAAGATCTTAGGTAACACCCTTGTTCAATCTAGATATAAGGTGAAGGTTACCAAAAAAGATATTCATTGTGGTTACCTTCCAATGTAAGAACACTTACAAGTCTCCCATATATGATCCTTCCTAAAGGAATCCTATTAAATACTCTAATTAAGGTTTAATTATGTAATAATTTCATGGAAACTAGCCATTAAACCCCATGGATTTTATTAACATTACCCACTTACATAAAAACCCAATTTAAGTAAAAATTAGGGGTTCCTAAAGTATATTTTTTCAAATTCCCAATTGACCATCATCAAGAAATATTTGATACATGGTCCATTAATTCATGAAGAATACCAATAATGGATTTTGGGGACTCATTTATTCCCCTTGTTTTTCACATTCCATCTACCTATGTTGGATTAATCAAAATTACATTTTTAGAAACTTTTCACCCATGTGGAAGCCCTGAAAATTCAATTCCAACAAGGCCTTATCCCAAAAAATATTGAGGAACATGAACATGTTATTCAAGAAAGAGTGCTACCATTAAATAAAATATTACATTGATAATGGGGATCATGCGTCCCATGAAAGTCCCTCCTTGGGAAATCCTACCTAACCAAAAGGTCCCTAAGGGTGTTAATAATAACGCATTTCCTTGATAATGAGGGTTTCAATCCTTTTTTGATTGGTGAAACCTAAACTAGTTTAATATTTTATTCTTTGTTTCACCATATTTATAATCCATCCAAATTCCAAGAATTGGGATACCCTCTTTGGCCCACTTGAGGAGACATTGAATGATATCAGAGCCTATGATCTTCTGTAACCCCAAACCTTTTCTCACTGGGACATATCCACTATGAGTGAAATCATAATTACATATATATTAATTAATATTCATGGGGTATAAATCTATATAAGGTTCAATAATCTGGTGAAATCTCTAATCATACCACTTTCTATCAAGTTACCAATATATGGGATGAACCATGAATGATTAACCACATGCAAGTCCCACAACAACCATTTCTATGAACCTTTCAACCAATAGTCTTATTATTATGGATCTAAATATTATAACATATAGTCCATTCCACTAAGAAATTATAATTCTCATAATAGTACTTGGATTAATGAAACAAAAAGGAATATCAATTTGTCACATATTAATGACCATAAAAGAAACCACTATGGTCCATGTCACACAACATTAAAAGGTACTATGTATCCTATTAAGCTAAACCAAACTATGTGGATTTTTATTCCCTTCCTTAGGATATGTAGGATACCCATATCATGGTCCTGATCTCAACTCAACAATTTCTACCACCTCTCCAGATAAGGATAAATTCTAGAGCACCCGATAGTTTGGATTTAAATTATAGTATAATCAATAGAAAAATAAATATAGAGAACCTTTGATACATATACATCTTTATGTCGATGCATGTTTTTGATTGATCATTTTATCCTAGTTAAAAAGTATTCATATTTTTATTTTTGTGGATTCATGAACATGTCTTAAATCTATAATATATTCATTGAATAATAAATATGAACCTTAATGTATCGTAACTCCTCATAACCTCTCAACCAATATAAAACAAAAAGTGTCTCTTATTTGTGCACTGGATATCTGCTTTTGTAAAGTAGGCCCACATTGAATCAAAATGAGTGTGAAAGGGGTGAAAATCTAAAATACAATGGGGAACTCTATGTAAATCCTTTACCAATTAAAGGTATCATTTGACAATGATTTTTATTATAATGACACATTAACAATTTAATTATTTGGTATTTTTATTTTATGATGTACTAATGAATCCAAAAATGAATCAAGGAGAACATCATTTCATTCCAAGATTTATTTCCAGGATAGTGGTATACATATAATACCTAAGGATTAAATACATCTACAGTTGAATAAATGGATATATTATTTGGCTATAGAAACTGGTGCAACTCTAGAGTCTAGAGATATATTGTCACCAAACCAGAACCTCCAACGCTCGTTGTTGAATCCCATTATATGATATTACCACCAAAATGGATCCATTATGACTCAATAAGGGGATTTTTATACCCTCATGGAGATAAAACCAAAACTACTGTTCTATTAATGACATTCCATGAAGAAGAAATCATCCCCTATATACACATCCATTCTTTTCATGAGCCTATTCTTAGTTCCCAATATCATGTACCTACAATAACTTTGGTGAGTGGATAAGGACATCAATTAAATCCCTATGTGTTCCTAGGAGATTCATATGATGGATATTTCATGTTTCCATCATTGATCATTCCACACAACCCTACACTCTCATAAATATATTCTAAAGTCCACTTCATAGATATCAGCCTCAAATGTCCAAACTAAGGAACCTAGGAGGATGTCTCATTTTGGGAGAACAAAAACTACAACTTAGGAATGATCAAATTTATATTTTTATAGTTATACCCATGAATCCATTTGAAAAATTCTTATGTAATATTTAGAGGGGGATTATAAATTTTTTTTTTATACTTATGAATCCAACAAACATATCCCAAGGGTAACTAAAGAGCATGATTATATTACTGGTCACACCCATGATGATTTTTTTATAATCTAATTGAAAATAAGAAGAAGGATAATATACCTACATCCCCCTATGAAGTATGTAATTATAATCCAATAGAAAAAAATATTTTCCCCTCAGGAATTTTATTCATGAAGGTTGCTTCCCAAACTACACGAACAAAATTATAATCAAGGTTCTGACCCCAATTTTCAACTCAAGAACATCCATATGGAGGTATTACAGGGAAAGAAAAATAAAATTACAAATTTAAATGGAAGAAAATTGATAAAGGAAAAAATAATTTTGAATGAAATTAAATCTTTTGTGGGAATATAATCCTTTGAGGTTTCATGGAATCAGTCCAAGCCTAACATCATTTTTAGAATTCTGATTAAGATACTTCACACCTATATAAAATTATTGCAACCATGAAAAATATTTTTCATTATCAACCATTTTATACATCTAAATGACTGTACTTCATGGTCACGAATTAGCCTCATGGTTTCCCATAAATTTTTGGAATCAAATGAAGATTATTCATGATCATATATCACCATCAATTTGCATAACCAAAAAGGTTATTCTTTTCATCTTCATATCATCATTTTTATGGCACCAAGTTGATTATCCTCTATGGTTATGCATCAAATTACAACCTTGGAAATGTGATCATTCACACCCACATACCATTATTGCATTTTAGAGATGAGGTGGTCATATTTGAAAGCCACATAAATCCATTATGGCATAAGTCCCTCAAATTACATGGAATATAGTTACATGATAATTCCTATAAATACATGAAACACCCTTCAAGAGAGATTTAATATTTGAGGATGAATTTTTATCTATGACATGGTGATATAGAGAATAATCAAAGCATTTTTTAAAATTTACATTATGGAATCCTTCAAATAAATATCTCATGTAACACCCTTGTTCATGCCATATAGAAGGTGAAGGTCACCAAAAAATATCTTCAACGTGGTTCCCTTACAATGTAAGAACACTTCAAAGTCTCACATATATGTTCCTTCTTGAAGGAATCCTATTAAATACTCTAATGAAGGGTTAATTATGTAATAATTTCATTAACATGAGCCTTTAAACCCCATGGATTTTGTAACCTTTATCCACTCACATAAAAACCCAATTTAAGGAAAAATTAGGGGTTCTTAATGTATATTTCTTCAACTTCCAAATGGACCATCATCAAGAAATATTTGATCCACGGTCCATTAATTCATGAAGAATACCAATAATGGATTTTGGGGACTCATTTATCACCCATGTTTTTCATATTCTATCTACATATGTTGGATTAATCAAAATGAACATTTTTGACACTTTTCATCCAGGTGGAAACCCTGAAAATCCAATTTCAATAAGGCCTTATCCAAAAAATCTTTATAAACATGAATGTTTTATTCATGAATGAGTGATCCCATTAAATCATATACTAAATTGATTATAGGGATCATGCATCCCTTGAAAGGACCTCATTGGGAAATCATACCTATCCAAAATGTCCCTAAGGTTGTTAATGATAATGTATTTACTTGATAGTGAGGGTTTCAATACATTATTGATTGTTGAAACCTAAAATAGTTTAATATTTTAATCTTTTCCCCCCATATTTAGAATAAATCCAAATTCCAAGAATTGGGATACCCTCTTTGGTCCACTTGAGGAGCCATTGAATGATATATGGTCCTCTGATCTTCTATAACCCCAATCATTTTATCACCGAGACATATCCACTATGAGTACAATCATAATTATATGTGTAGTAATTAATATTCATGGGGTATACATCTAAATAAGGGTCTACAATATAGTGAAATCCCTAATCATACCATTTTCTCTTAAGTTTCCAATATATGGGATGAACCAAAAATGGTTAACCACGTGTAAGTCCCACAACACCCATTTATATAAACCTTTCACCTAGTAGTCTTATTGTTATGGATCTAAATAATATACAATATTTTCCATTCCACCTAACATTATACTTTACATTATAGGCCTTGAAATAATGAAACAAAAAGGAATATCAATTGGTGACGGCTGAATGACCATAAAAGGAACCACCATGGTCCAAGTCACACAACTTTAAAAGGTATTATGTATCCTATTAAGCTAAACCAAACTATGTGGATTATGATTCCCTTCATTGGGATATGTAGGATACCCATATCATGGTCCTTATTGAAACTCAATAATAGCTACCACCTCCCTAGATAAGGAAAAATTCTAGAGCACCTAATAGTTTGGATTTAAATTATAGTATAATCAATAGAAAAAAATATAGAGAACCTTTGATACATATACATCTTTATGTCGATGCATGTTTTTCATTGATCATTTTATCATAGTTAAAATGTATTCAAATTTTTATTGTTATGAATTCATGAAAATTTATTAAATCTATAATATATTCTTGGAATAATTAGTATGAACTTTAATGGTTGATAACTCATCCTAACCTCTAAACCAATATAAAAGGAAAAGTGTCTCTTGTTTGTCAAATGGATTACTACCTTTGGAAAGTATGACCACATTGATTAAAAATGAGTGGGAAAGGGGTGAACATCTGAAATATAACGGGGAACTCAATTTGAATCCTTTACGAATGAAAGTTATCAATTGACCATGATTTTTCTTATAATGATACATTAACAATTTTCTTATTTGGATATTTTCTTTTAGGATATCCCAAAGAATCCAAAATAAATCAAGGAGAACATCATTGCATGCAATGATTCATTTCTTGGATAGTGGTAGACATATAATACCTAAGGATTCAATACATCTATAATTGAATAACAAGATATATTATTTGGATATAGAAAAAGGTACAAATCTAGAGTCTAGACATATATTGTCACCAAACCAACGCCTCCAATGCTCATTGGTGAATCCCCTTGTATCATATTACTACCAAAATGGATAAACTATGAATCAATAAGTGGATTTTGATACCCTAATAGAGATAAAAGCCCAACTATAGTTCTATCAATGATATTCCATAAAGAAGAAATCAGCCCCTATGTACACATCCATTCTTTTCATGAGCCTATTCCTATTTCCCAAAATCATGTCCCTACCTTAACTTTGGATTATGGATAAGGACATCAAATAAATCCCTATGGGTTCCTAGGATATTCCTATGATGGATCTTTCATGTTTCCATCATTGAAAATTACACAAAACCCTATACTCTCATGAAAAAATTATAAAGGCCACTTCATAGATATCAGCCTCAACTATACAAAATAGGAAACCTAGGTGGATGTATCATTTGGGGAGACTAAAAACTACAACTTAGGAATGATCAGATGTCCATTTTTTAAGTTATACTCATAAATCCTTTTGGTAAATTCTGATGTCATATTTTGAGGGCGATTATAACTTTATTCCTTTTTATACTTATTAATCCCTCAAACATATCCTGAGGGTAACTGAGGAGCATGAATATATTCCTGGTCGCAATCATGATGATTATTTTTATAATCTGATTAAAAACAAGGAGAATAATAATATACCTACCCCCTATGAAGTATGTCATTATAATCCAATGAAAAAAATATCCACCTAGGAGGGATCCTATTCATGAATTTTTCTGCCCACACTACATGAACTTAATTATGATCAAGGTTCTGAACCTAGTTTTCAGCTTAATAACATCCATAAGGAGGTTTTCTAGGGAAAATTTATAGCACTGATGTAGGGTCATATTTCTATTCTTCTCAACATCCTTGATGTGAAACATCATATTCAATGAGTTACTTGAGGACCATCTATATCATCACTAATTGAAGAATATGACAATGGATATGGAGGTCCTCCCTATAATATTGTATATATCACCTAAAAAGGTCCTCTCCACAAAAATATATTAATCAACAATGGGGGTCCTCATTAGAGTATCAGTTGTGAAGTTCAACCCTGTAGATCAAATAAAAAATCCCAAGAGTATATCTCTATAGCTATGATCATAGAGGTCCTGCACATGACACCAAATATTTTAGACATCAAAGGGATCCTCACTGTGAATGATATAATCTCATAATCCATAGAGGTCTTCCACATGATCAAATTAAAATAAAGTGATTTTTAGGATATCCCTAGAGCACCAACCACTATATCACTCCACATAGAATATATGGATACTATCCAAGGATTTTCTCCCCATTATGTAGGCTATAAAGGTCCTCCCTGCAATATAGAGATAAACTTACAAGGAGGCCCACCCCTTAAAAACTCATCAAAAAATAGGTAACCACAGAGCTCCATCATGTGAGAACCATGAAAATAACTCTTGAGGTCCTCCCAAGAGTATATGTTATAGATTTCCTTGCTATAAAAAAGCAAATAACTAGAGTGGAGGTCCTCCCAATGACGAAAAATCAAAAATCAAAAATGATGGATGTCCGTTTTATAGTATTTGTTGAGAATTAAATCCTTATATTGAATCATATTCTTAAAATCAAGTCTCTATTTTTATTTGGGTTTGATGGTGAATGTGGAATGTCTTACCCCTTGATGGTTTGATTGAGGAGTATTTTAAGGCCTCACTCAATCGCACACATCGAGTTTTCTATCTATTTCATCTTCCCTAGAAACTCCCAATAGTTCCCTCATCCATAGTTGGGTACATACCTACTTTCTAAGGTCTTTAAATAATTTGGGTTTTTAGGCCCAACCACTCTTGGGGAATCACATTGGTTGATAGGATGGGAGGTCGGGCTCATAAAACCCTTTTTGGGGGAATTATTGCCTATTATGGGACTCTATTATAGATTTAAGATATGTTCGTCAACCTCTTACTAATCCCAATATGGGACCGGTTACCCTAATGAAATGAATATAGGTTATTTATATTTCATATACAATAGGTTGGGATATCATTAGTGAATCCATATGTATTTATCTGAGGCTCTTCATCATTTTCCTATAGTAGGTGATTACTTATATGATGAAGCTGTATAACCGAGTGCTTAAAAATATTCATCCATGTAAGAAGGTATTTAGTATTTTAAGTATGGGATTGATCCATTATGAGGAGTCCTATATATCCTTGTTATTATACAAAACCCACAAAGTTTTTTAGTCCCATGTAGTTTAGCGTCATCTAAAGAAAACATATGTTCAGGTACTGAGACACCAAATATTTGAGATTGAACCCGAAGGGGGTTCCCTACATATCCCAAGTAGAGTGAGAATAAGAGTTTTCATAGTTTATTCACATAGGGATTATGTATTGGGGTTCCTCGTGTCATTATAGAGACTCATAGTGCAAATGATATGATTACCGCAACTACCTAAGATTACATGATCTATGCTCGGTGTGAAAAATAAGGGATGGTGAATGATCATTTCATTGCTCATGATGCAGGACTAACAAACTGGGATGAAATTGAAATTATTTATTTTGGGGCTTGATTCTTGAGGAGACATCTTATATTTATTGGTTATAGAAGGAATCAGATTCATCATAGTTTGGTGTGTTTCTTAGTGAACTGATGGATGAGTTAGGGTGATCATCTCCTAGGACTAATTCTTTCATGTTGGCTAAGATGTCAGAGTCTTGAAAATAATTACACTAAAAGGGGTGTTTATTTGAGATTGTAACTTTAGAAGGAGTCCTACATATCCTATTTATAACAGGAATCAAATTCATTGTAGTTTGGTTTTATATCAGGGATTACGCACTAAGGCTACCTTGTTCCATTATGGAGGTTCATCATGAAGATGCTATAATTGTTGCAATTACTTAATCCCACGTGATCCATGATCATTATGGGAAACAAGAGATATAAATTAATCAATGTAATTACTTTGAATAAGGTACTTAGATGCAAGTATTTCCCTGGATGATCAATATGGAACATGGACCTTGAGGAGAGGTGGCCTACGTATCCTGAGTATGGCTGGAATCAAATTCATCATAGTTCCCTTTATGTCAGGGCTTACACACTAAGGCTTACCTATCTAATAGAGATTTATGATGCTTAATGAGGTGTGTGTTTCATCCCCCAAGGCCCACGTGAGCTATGATTAGGGTAAGAAATAATGAGGATCAAATGATTAGCCTCATGGTACATAGATATGGTACTTGTGTATTAAAACAACCCTTGTGGTGTTTGGTATAGAGTTCAATCCTTAAAAAGGAATCCTACATATCCTGGTTATGAAGGGTATTAGAGTTCTTATAGTTCATTTCAGGTTGGGGCTTAAACATTGAGTCTGCCCTGTGGCTGGGGCTTACACACTGAGGACATGCAATGTTATCACGTCCTGGGATGCCCTATTGACATGACCTTCTTTTCTAGAGGGTGTCACATGGCCCAGTTGGCATGTCTTGGGATCCATCACACAAACTATATTGACACATGGGTTTCATAAGAGTCAGTGTGACATAGTCTGAAGGATGTCATGTATCTTGGATGAAACCTCTGTGAGACCTCATGAGACATGGACGACATGTCTGGAGGGAATCTTGAGTATCATCTGTTTTTCCTAGAGGGTGTCATGAGATCCTAGTTTACATTCCCAAATTCAATCTTGAGACTCAAATGATATAAGAAAACACCATTATATTATTCATGAGATGTATCCAAAGGATGTTTCAAGTCTCAGGTGACATAATTTGTGGGTTTCATGAGATCAAAGTGATGTTTGAGGGGGGGGGACTACATAACTTGCTTTGACATGTCTTGAGTATTTCACGTGTCCCAGATGGTATGCTGAAGGGGTGTCACAAGATCTAGGAAACACGTCTTGGTGTTATCATGTGTCTTTAGATGAATTAATCGTAGCACATGAGGGTCAGTGAGCATGACCTTTGCTTATGTCTTCCACTTATAATCTCCGCACTAACCCTTGTATTGCAAGAAACTTGTATTTATTTAGTATTAGTTGTCTTTGGCTCTTTCATGATCTATAAGACATGCGATATGTTCATTTCATGTCTTTCCATAATTTGTTCGTGTGATCTATGATTGATCATGCGAGGGGATTTATGCCTGGTGCATGACTAATCTGGCTACTCTCCAGTGTATTACCTGATGGAGGGTCAGCTGGTCACAAGATCCATTTCTCCATGAAGTCCATTATGATTATTGGGACCCTTGCACTTTAGAGTTTCATTTGCGCAATAGCCAATGTATTTTTTGTACTGGGGTGGGGGATTTATAAGCCTCGTTACCCTAGATACTAACCGCTTTGTGCAGTGTATCTTTCATGAATCCAGGATGGAGTCGGCGATGGGGTTTGGTGCTATATAGCTTTGCAAGTCTCTACCATGGACCATTTCGAGTGTGTCACCTAATTTCCAGCGATCAAGAGTCTCCTCCATAAACACTTACTCTCTCAGATTATCACAGATTAATGAAGACTTTTTTGATCATGTAGTCATGTCTAAGGACTTACATGACATTATGCTAACATGTCCAAGGGCCTTCAGAAGATCCAAGTTCATGTTTGAATACACTCATGAGACCTTGGGTGACTTGTGTTGGGGTCTCATGAGATAAGGATGGTTTTTCTAGGGGTCTCACAGGACCACGCTGTAGACATCCTTGGGCATGTTACATGTTCTTCAGCGACCATGATTACCTTTTGAGTCCTCCCTCTTTTATTTCCTTTGTTTTATGTGGAAAAGGTTGGGAGTCATGCAGGATTTCATGAGTAATGTTAAGAACATTTACTGTATTTTTTTTGTGATGTGTCCTCTGACCAAAATGGGTCACATAGGTAGGAATGATAATATCATTGGAAAAATACATTTGTTCATCCTTAGTGCACCGAAGGGTTTCTTGGACATACCTAAGGACTCCTGTGTAGAGAGGATAATAAGAAAAAAAGATTTCAAGAGACAAGGCATACATGTCGCCAAGGTCTCACAGTGTCTTGCGGGTCATGAGGGGCATGTTGTACACCCTCCAGTGACTGTAAAAACCTCTTTCCTCCTCCCTTTTATCTCTATTGTTTCATACAACAAATAATTTGAGGTATTTTGAGTTTGTATGAGTAATATCTAGGATTTATACTTATTTTTCAGTGATTTCTTTCATGAAAAATATGGGTCATATGGAGAGTGTGTAAGCATGCAATGGAAAGGTTTATCCGTTTTCCCTTAGTGCACCATAGATTAGCCTGGGGTGCTTTTCATGGCGAGGATGAAAATTCAAAGGGCCTTTGCGAGGTGGTTCAAACATTTCATTAAGGCCCTGTGGTGTATCTCATGTCCTTCTGCAACCAAGGACACCTTTCGCCTCCTTCCCCTTATCTCCTTTGATCTATCTTTCAAAGGTTCAGGTTTCATGTAAGTTGGCTTGGATATCATCAAGGAATTTTATTCTTTTAAATGAGGACATGGAGCATGCGCTTCATGAAAAACGGGGGTCTCTCTCTTTGAATATAATCCCTTCTTATTTTTGAAGTATTTTAGGTGGTTTGTTAGGAAATTTCCAATAAAAAACCATACGACATGGGGGTGCTCATTTGGCTATCACCATGGAGCCATCAATTTTCTAGGGATCCTTTTTAAGACCAAAAATTTTCTTCAAACAGGGATCTATAGGACTTGCTGCAAGTTATGCACCAAGTTTTAGAGCCTTTACGTGACCTAAAAATGGTCACGTGATCATGAGTCCCTCAGAGGCTCATGCAATCCATAGGTCTCAAGCATCCTACTCTTCCTTTTTTTAGGGAAAATAATACCTATATTCAAGAATTTATTTCTTTTTGGTTTTTACAATAATTATTTGGAAGGATTCAACAAATTCCCCCCCTTATAAGCGACATCTTCAGGGACAAGTACTTGGTTTTGAGGAAAATTATTGCTCATTGAATTCTTTGACGGTGTTGTGAACTTGTTCTTCGGGTGATGTTGGGTTTAAAAAGTGATGTTTGGTATTATTCTAAATATTTTATATATAATGGTGGTGAGGGGTAGAGAGAAATTCATTCCACCAGTCACCCCTTCTCATAGCGCTCCCGATTTCTTCTCCATCGCAAGGATGTTCTGTGAACCCTGATTGCGAGCCTTGTTCGTGAGTTTGCACCGTGAGCCCTTTTCGTCAGAGCTCTCCCACAATACTGCTTCTGACTCAGGATTTCATCTGACCCATTCATGAAGTAATCTTTAGTAATTTCATAGACTTCAGCTATGGGGGATATTATTGTATTGAAGACTTCATGAGATCCACTGGTCCAATCATTAGAGAATTTTTGACTCATGTGACCATGTTAAGGTCACATGACTGTAGGTCTCAAGGGGGTCATGCGGTTTGTGTGATGCCCTATAGAGTTTATGCACCTTTAAATTACTATGGAGAGTAGGTGATTCATAGACATCTTATGTGGTTTATGAATCCTTTGCCGAGTCACGTGACTCACATGACACCATCAGAATTTTCATACCTCTATTTTTGATAATATTTTATGCTCTCTTGGTCTGAAATGTTCCACTTACTTATTTTTAGATGGATTCTGGTTCTCATCAATGTTCCTCAGCTATAAAAAACCAATGAAGTAATCATCACTACCTATCCCTTTCTTTATATTGAATTAACTTGAATTCATACAATTAAATTTTGAAATTATAATAGATTACCTTTTGGAGATTCTATTGAATGTCCACTCACATGAGATTCTATTTTCATAATCTGTTCTAGTTATCTTGAGATTACTTAATCTATAGAGGGATCACCCAGGTAGGAGATATGTCTTGGAGGGAGATTTATATATATCTCTAAAAAACTGATAGGCTTGATGAGCATAGTTTGATGTTCAAGGCCACATGGCAGGCCTTTCAAGATTTTTCAGACCAAATAACCATAGTTCTTTTGTTTAGGGTATTTTAGCTTGGACCTAATAATGATTTACTTTAGGTTATTTTTAGCTCATAACTTCTATTGCTTTAGTTTAGGGTATTTTATCTTGGACCTTTTGCGGCTTTTGTTTAGGGTATTTTTATCTCAGACCTTCTATTAGTTTAGTTTAAGGTATTCTTAACTCAAACCTAATATTACTTAGTTTATGATCTTTTAGCTCAGACCTAATATTTAAATAGTTTAAAGTCTTTTATCTTGGACTTAATATTGATTTAGTTTAAGGTCTTTTAGATCAGACCTAATATTTCTTTATTTTAAGGTCTTTTAGATCAAAACTAATATTGATTTAGTTTAAGGTCTTTTATCTTGGACCTTCTGTTGCTTTAGTTTAGGGTCTTTTAGCTCGGACCATCTATTGCTTTAGATTAGAGTCTTTTAGATTGGACCTTATGTTTCTTTAGTTTAGGGTATTTTAGATCAGACCATACATATGATAATGGGATATAGTTTATACATGCCAAGAATGACCAAAAACACTATGAGGTGTTGGGTTCTGTTGTGTCTTTGCTGAGGCTCATGAGGATCAGGATGCCCTTTTTGTAGGGTGACACATTTGGTTGATGGCCATAGGCACATATGCAGGAGTAATAAGAAAGCATGTATAGTTAAGAATAGGGTCTATGAAGCCGAGTATATTTTATAGGGGCTACGAAATATTCATGGACATATCATTGGTGGAGTTGGAATACTAGGGATACTAGGCCCAAATGGGTAGTTGGAGGGTGGATGACATAAATCATAACCCAAAAGTTTGAGTCCATGAATATGAGATGGTGCAGACATTCCAGGTATATCCCATGACATTATGGAATTCCAGGTTCCACCACGGTGTTTCTAAGGCTCACAAGGATTGAATATTCTTTCTAGAAAGAAGAATATGCATTTAGTTGGCGGGTCAGGGCCCTTATGCGTCGATATCATGCCAAGCGAAATATGATATCCCCTTCTTTCCTAGGGATATGAAATATTTTTGAAGAATAAAACATCTATATGATGAAGTTGGATATAGGGAGAAATCTTCCCAATAAGGGTTCTAGAATCCTAGGGAACTTTAGCTCTTAATGTGAAGCTCAAGCTCTATGACTTGTGGTTTCACATCATGAGGCACATGCCATCAATGGTTTGAGAATGGAGTTCCAAATTCTAGTCTTGAGAAAGGGTGTGAACCATGACAACATAATTTTGAGGATGATGGATATGCTAGGATAGTTGTGTTGGGGGAATTTAAATCATGACCAGGAGTGCTCGAGTTAGGTGAATGATATGGGAAATACATACACGGAGTGGTTTAGACATGATGGGGTGCTGAGTGCTTCTATGATGATGTTAAGGCTTAATATATTTGGAATTTACTTTTTCAGAGTGACACATTTGGTTTACGACCATATGCACATATGTAGGATCCATAGGCATGTATGCATAGTCAAGAAAATGGTCCTTAAGTCAGATATCCTTTACAAGGTCCATGGAAGGTTATGGTGATTTGAGACACTCCAACTCATGAAGTGTGACCTGTGGAAAGATTAAAATCCAAGGAGGGTTCGAGTACCCTAAAAGTTATTCCACCATCTAATGAATGTATTCTCATGACGAGGATATGTGATGAACATTGCTCTAACTTTTTCCTAGATCAGTGGGTCCAACGAGCATAAATTGTATTTTACTAGGTCTGCAAAATAAACCCTATGAGCTTTATGAATTTTATGTTTGTGCCCAAATTTTTTCCTAAACTCTGAAGATGAAGAGTTTAGCATGTGGATACCCAAATTTTTATTAGGTCTCCCTTTGAGGGTTTTTGAACTGACAAGTTTTGTGTCTCTTTTGTTATTAGTTTAATCTCTTGCATTTTGGATCATTATTAGATATTGTTTAAGTTCATAAAACATTGACCAAAACATAGTCAGTTTAGGGTCATGACTCACCTGAACCTAACGTGGGAGATACGACTCAAGATCCTAATTAGGATTCATAGGGTTAAGAGAACTCCAACATTTTCCCAAGAAGGGGATGGAAATGTTGTAAATCATAGCTAGAGTTCTCTCAGGTCATGAGTACTGATATGGGACAGTCATACTAGGAGTAGTTCAGACACGCTGGGGTTTTGAGTGTTGCCGCAATGGTGTCAGGGCTCATGAGGATTAGAATTTCCTTTTTCAGAGTGAATAATTTGGTTGAAATCCATAGGCGCATATGCAGGAGCCATATACATGTATGCATAATCAAGAAAAGGGCCCTTGAAGCCGGATATCCATTCCAAGGGCCATTTAAGGTTTATGGAAACCTAATATACTAAAAGCATGAAGTGTGGTATATGGATTGATGTGCTCTTAATGGATGGTGGAAACACCCCATACTCTAGTTGACTAAGGTAAGTATCATGTGGTCCTTTGATAAGGAAGGGATAATGGGAGATAGTCTGCATAGTTTATTATCATGTAAAAAGGACATTTTTCTATGCCATTTAATGTCATATGGTAAGGATGTTGGGACCGACATGAATGTGAGAGAATTTTGTAGATGGGAACAAAGATGGAGACTTGTACATCACTACGTATGTCCTTAGGATTGAGAATGAAGCCACACATATTTCTTTAACACTGTGTAATTTAATGTCTTGTGTTGAGGAATGATGTAGATTGACGTGAAAAGTGGTAGTGTTGTGGCTAGGCCCAAAGATAGAGACATGATATTCAATACATATCTTATAAGAATAATAATTAATTCAAAATTAATTCTTGAATGGTAAATACTCTATGTAGGTCTAACCCATATGTAGAGGTGGGCATTGTTTCCATTGAATTTTTTAGTTGATCCTAGGATTATAGATCTAGTTGTCACTACATATCCTATGCTGATAGGAATCAAGATACACAAAGTTTTTGATGATCCATATAGTTTAAAATCATGGGGAGAGGATGAAGGTGAGCCATCGTGAATTGATGGGAATATCATGGTTGGGCCCAAGGGTGGAAGTATGAGTGTCACTATGTATCTCATGAGAATGAGAATCAAACCACATGTAGTTCTGGAAACTCCACGTAGTTTAACATCATACAGTAAGGACAAAGGAGTCTGATGTGAGTAAATGGAGATGTTGTGGTTGGTCCTGAGGGTGGATTTCTAGGCATCACTATGTATCTCATGAAAATGAGAATCAAACCGCACATAGTTCTGGAAATTCCATGCAGTTTAATGTCATGCGGTGAAGACATGATCCCGCCAAGGCTGATACACCTCACCTTTCCCATGCGGGGAAGCCTTTTTTGTAATTCCTAATCCCACGTGAGCCATTCCCAGTGTAAGAAACAAGTAATGACAAGGGCCCTATATATGATAGGGGTATTATGAATCATGTGGTGGCTAGACCAAGATACATGATCGAGGTGTCCCTACGCACCTCATTGAAAATGAGAATCAATCCATATGTACTTCTAGAAGAACTATGCAATTTAACATCATGCAATAAGGACATAGGTGACTTGACGCGAATAGGGATGAATATCATGGATCTATGTAGTTTTATGTCAGGTGGTGAGGAAATTGGTCTACCCTTTATTAAGGTGGAAGTTCTGGGTCCATGCAGTTTAATGTCATGCAGTAAGAACATTGGATCACCCTATGCGGAAGGAAAATAATCCTATGGATGGAGCCAAAAATAGAGTTTTAGGCATCACTATGTATCTTGTGATGATAAGAATCAATCCATACATTGTTATTTGTAAACCATGGAGTTTAACATCTTGTGGAAAGGACAGACTCAATAAAGTTTAACATAATGTGGCCAGGAGGAAGGATGCCACACATTTTAATGTCCTCCTGCCAGTAAAAACTTGAAAATTTTATCATCATGTTCTTAGGATGAATGATGAGACTTAAACTGATGTGGATTCCATACTAATATTATTTATTTATAGTATTTCTTGATAAATCATGCATTGGTGGGTGGTGTGACACGCTCCCCATCCATTGTGGCCAATGATTAGGATCTATTATAATAGACCTTATATATTATATAAGGTTCTTCCCACTTGGGCTCCAGTTTAGGGGGCTTCTTTCCATGTATCATTGGGGTTATGAGAGCCAACACCAGTTCTCCTTGAAATAATGAATGGAGGTGAACCTTTTTATTGAATTCTCGTTCAATCCAGTTCCGATGAACCTCTATATTGTGCAATGTGTGCAACCTATTCTCATCTAGCCATTCCAACTCATCCAAACACTTTTGAGATTTTTCATCATCTAAGAGTTGTCCATAAATGGCTATTCAGAGTGAGGGAAGCTAGAACTCTATGGGTAACACTGCTTCGGTACTGTATACCAGTGATTATGGTGTTTCTTGTGTCATAGTACACCTGGTGTTATGGTAGTCCCATAAAGCATCAAGGAGTTTGTCTGGAAAATAATTATTATCCTTATTCACCATCTTTTGGAGTATATTCAATAGAGTATTATTCAAGGACTATATATGTCCACTTTCCACTACATGATAGTGAGATGAGTGATTGGACTCGATGTTGTACTCCTGGTAAAGCTTCTTCAACTCCATGGAACATAAGTTAGTTTCATTGTCCATCAATATTGTTTGAGGGACTCCAAACCAAGTTATGATATGGGACTTCATGAAGTTAATTGTATTCTTCATATCGACTTCTTTGATGGGTATTTCTTCAACCCATTTAAAAAATAATTCAATAGTAGTAAAGATGTACTTGAATTACTTAGCGGTGGATGGGGGATATGGACTCACAATATCCATCCCCCAAAGAGAATATAACAAAAAATATCTAACTCTATATAGAAATTTCAGGGGCTGATGGATGAATTTTTCATGGATATAACATGAATGACATATCTTGTTGAATTCCACACCATCCTATATCATGGTTTTTCAGTAATATACCAACCTCTTGATATGGCAGAAGAGCCTGGTTCTAGAATGATGGGAGTTTCATGAAACTGCATGGACTTCTTCCATGATGGTGAGACTTATCCTTCCACTATGCACCTAAGGATAATTCCATAAAATCCACATTTGTAGAGAAATTTTTTCTCTTTTGGACCGTCCTGAAGAGTGAAGTTTTCCTCCTAGAACTGAAACTATTCTCTTCTGGCTGGATCTATTAGGAGAGTCCCATCTCAAAGATAACCTATTATAAGCTCTATCCTTCCAAGGGTGATTATCGGTTCATCATTCTCTGGGGAAGTGTTGACCAAATTAATCTCTTCCATATAAAATATTATGATCTATGAGACCATTCTTCGATGTGTAATACAGAAGGTATATTCCACTTGATAAAGGTTAGTGAGGACGATGGATGCATTATCCGGTGCTTTATCATGAGCATTCTATGACCGATGAACGTAAATGTGGGATCAAAAGGGAATTATAACATCAATCCCCTAACGTAGCTAATGAGAGGGAAATATTATTCCTTTTTTAATGTCATATATCCATTGGTCTTCTTTATCACTATCTCTGAGTCCCCTTTGATATTCAGGTATACTATGTGAAGCTGTAGGGCTAGTTCTAATCCAACGATGAGGACTTGATACTCAACCTCATTATTTGTGTAGCCTTCGGATAGTAAGAAAGAGTATGGAAAAATTTCTTTGTATGGATGGAAAAATACAATCCCTAGACCAACCTGATTGAGTTTTGGGTTTTCCATTCTTATACTGACATGACTATGAGAGGTTCCATCCAAGTACATCTCCCATGTCTGGGGGGTGTCATGGGCATAGAAAACCCCTTCATCAGGGAGCTCAGTATCTTCCAATGTATTTTTTTTGGGTAGGATGTGATTCAAGGAAAGAATCCACGACTTTTCCTTTCATTGACTTCTATGATATGAAATGAATGTCATATTACTAAATAATTACCACCACTCGGTCCAATCACCCAATCAACATTGGGCGGTTGAGGATATACTTGAGTGGTTCAATATGAGAGACTAGATGGAATTTGTGGTGCTATAAGTAATGCCTCATCTTTTTCACTGTGAAGATGAGTGAAATGTAGTTCTTTTCGTTATTAGAATATCTGGTCTCAGTACCTAACATTGTCCAGCTGAGGTAATAGAGACTATTCTTGCTTCCCATGTCATTTTTTTGTGTGAGGAGAGATCCCAATGAGTATTCCATGGTGGCCACATATAAGATGATTGGACTCCATTCCATTATAGGAATCAAAACTGTTGGGTGTAGCAAGTACTGCTTGAGGATTTTGAAGGGTTTTTGACATTCATCTTCCCATTGGTAGATGACCGCCTTCTTCATTAGCCTGGTGAAGAGTAAAGATTTTCCGGCCAGGTTTTCTATGAATTGACAAATGTAGGTGAGGTGAACTTGGTGTGCCATCATTTCTTTGAGATTTTTGGGGGGTGACATTGCTAAAACAGAACTTGTCTTCTCTGGGTCCACCTCAATGTCATGGTGGAATACCACAAATCCAAGGAACTTTCCTGATGTTATCCCAAAAGTGAACTTCAATGGATTCCTATTTAAAATATACTATCAAAACTTGTTGAATATTTTTCAGAGATCCGTAAACTCATCACATCACTATATGGATTTAACGACTAAGCCATCAACATAACACTCAGCTATCCTCCCCAATAATGGATTAAAGATGAAATTCATGGAATGATAATATATGGCACCATCATTATTTATTCCAAAGGGTATGAACTGGTAGTAGAAGATCCCATGAGGTGCTCTAAAGGTGGTGGATTCTTCTTCCCTGTGGGCCATCTTGATCTGATTGTACCCTGAGTACCCATCCATGAAGGAAAGGGAATGGAAACCAGCTGTTGCATTGACCAAGAGTTCAATGATTGGCAATAGGAAATCATCCTTCATGCAATTCTGATTAAGTTCTATGAATTCGATGAATACCCTAATCTGGATATTCTTCTTCCTGATGTCTATGATGTTGTCTGACCATCTTGGGTATTGAACTTCTTTGACAAAGTTGGATTTGATTGATTTTTCAACTTCTACCTCTACATTGGTGGCCTGAGAGGGGTGCATTCAACTAGCTGTCAGATTAAAGCCTCGATGTTCATCAGGTAGTCTGAGATGGTGTGTAGCCACATCTATTTTTAGTCTATGAATTTCTGTATAATTATAGGAGAACACATATTAGTTTTGATTTATAAATGAAATGTACATCTCTCTCTCTTCAAGGGAAATGGTGGTACTGATCATAGTAGGCCATAAGTCTTCTTATGTTCCTAGATTTATCTGCCTAAGCTCATCTATAGTGGTGGAGACCCCTTCCTTGAATGTTGGAGGGGAACTCTTGAGATCATACTCATTCATTTCTGAGTCTGTGGATACATAATTAGGTGAATATGTAAATCCTGGGGCCTCTCTGTGAAAATTAGGGAGAGGGAGGCTTTTAAAAGATCCATCACCATCCCTTTCAATATGAGTCACTGTAGAGAGATGATGGAGATGGTTATTGTTGATGATAATAGGTGAGTCTTGGACCTTTGGTATTAGATCTTCTAATTCAACCATGTTTATTTGTAGAACATAATCATCATCAATCACGCTCTAAGGATTCATAGGTCTGGTACTTAATCCACTGGGAGCTGAAACCTATATATCATCACCCACTATTGGTTTATTACTTCCCTTATTGTAGAAATATGCTTCATCATATGTGGATCCACAAGTCTCAAAGGGGGAACTTTCACCATGTAGTATTTCGACCTTTCCATTGATGGGGTACTTGATACATTGATGGAATGTTGATGGTATTCACTAAGTGTCTATGAAGCTAGGGCCTTCCAAGAAGGGTTTTGTATTCAATATCTTGCTGGATAACCAAGAAATCATCCTTAGATGTGAGTTCCTCAAATTGGGCTTAATTTTGATCTTCTTGAGAGGTCTTTGATCATGCTTGTCATATATCTTAATGGTCATATTTGTAGGGGATAAGTCACCTTTTTAATACCCCAAGTGTCGGAGGGTTCGAACTGGGATGAGATTGATCCCAGATCCATTATAAATCGGAACCCTTTGGGAATTGAAATTAATGAGTCTTTCCAAAATATATAAGGGCCTGATGTGACCTTGGATGTCCTCCTAATGATCTTGATCAGTGAATGAGATGACAACATGACATACTGAGGACATAGTCTTCAATCGATAGGCCTTGGATATGAAGACCTATGCCTCAAATTATTTTGGTTTATGGGGGGATTCAACAAGTTCCTCCCTAAGTTCTTTTGAAAGATGAAGTGCATCAAGGATTGAGAGAATATTTGATACTACAACTAGCTATTTAAGAACATTATACTTTTGGGATAGATATTGGAGCTTCCCAAAATGGTGATTCTTCTCGGAATGCAGTTTAGGAGCTGGAGCATCATAGGGGGGTGGACCTGGTTCTTTCACTGAGGTTGAGGAAGTATCTGCTGCCAGCAGTGCAGGTCATGCTAGCCTTCCTCGTTGCTTGGGTTGATCAGATTGAAATCCTACAAAGCATGCATGTAGGACAATCGGGTGAGGGCCACTGCTGGAGGGATTTGAGTCACCTCCTTGCCTCTTTTGAATCTACTAGAGTTCTTTCCCATGAGTCTCTGGTGCATATATGTCTTCCATAGGTATATGACCAGAATATGGAGTTTGAACACATCCTCTATATCCCTTGTATCCTCATATCTCGTGTATGAGACCTCACATTCCCCAGTTATATACAAGAAAACCGTATTTATTGGTATACTCATCATTAGATATGGGGTTTGAAAAGTTTTTCAAATTGATATAAATGAAGATGATATATTTATCCAATGAAAATTCCATTTGGTGGGGTGGTTTCCATGTTGCATATGTCATTGGGAGGAAATCTTCAAGAGTTAGGGCTTGCTTTGGAGCAGAATATGTTTCTTCCTCCTTTGTATCTTCCTTCTTCTAGTGGTCATTCCCACCCATGGGATACATATTTGACATCTCCCTTTTTGGTGGTGGAGTTATCACGAGTTTGAGAAACCGTAATTTCAAAGAAGTATGAGATTTATCAAGTGATTTCTAAGTCATCTAGTTTTCAAAATTTTGTGCTCGCATGGCCTAAAATTTCTACCAACCATCCTCTTCTTCTCATCGAGATATGGTTATGCAAGCCACATGATTTGGAGAATTTTCCAGTGTCAACTGTCTATAGTTGACCATACCTTAAAGGACACATTTAAAGATCAAGCAATTTTGGATATTGTTACCCATCCTTCTATGGAAAGGGAAGTAGTAAGGATGTTCGGTGAGTTTGACTTCATCAGGCCTCATGGTTTGAGGAAGTGTGAGAAGGTTATTATCCATGGATACCAAGAAATAACCTAGGACTTGTTCATTTCGGAAGGAGTATAATTTTGTTATCTGTTACTCAAATACAAGTCAACCCTGATTTCTCTATACTTCTGGATGAGAGAAATTATGTGGTGGCCACTACTCAATAGGAGGTTTTGGGTGGTTCAAGACTTTCCTTGGTTTTTGGATGGGCACTGCTACATGCTAGAGAGTGATAACTACAGCTTCTGATCTACCTGGATTCTTCCCCTATGTTGTGGTCATGACTTGAGACATGGTTCAGGTTTTCTTAATAGACTCCTTAAGATGTTGTACTATTTCAATGAACTCTCAGAACCATCCTAGATATTTCATGGGGATTAGAGGTGTCCACAACTCATCCTTGATATTTTCAGCATAGAGTTCCAATAGTTTCTCCTATGAGGGGGGGATACTGAGCGAATTGGTCAAAACTTTCCACATTTATAATAAATATGAAACCCTCTATTTCTAGTTCTTCTTATAGTTTTTCAGGTCGACGATCATCATTTTTCCCAGTGTTGAACTAAATTTATAAATGAACTGACGAAGAAGATATTCCCATCCTACAATATATCCCACTAGTAGACTATTGTTCCAACCAAAGGCTTTCCCTATTAGAGTTTGTATGAAAATTCTAAATTTAGTTGCTTCTTATTGATCTCGAGGTCCCATCATCAACCTGCATGAGGATATGAAGTGTGTGATATGTTGTTCAGGGTTGCATGTACCATCAAAGGTAGGAAAGGTGGGGTTGTCGAAGTTGGGTGGATGTGGAGTATCATCTACCCATTCAAGATATGGCTTCCTTTTAGGAAAAATAGGGACACAACTCCCTTCTATGGATTCCATTCTACTAGCTAGGTATTCAAATATGGTAATTAAATCAGGGGGTACTACTATCTAATCCACCTCCCATTCGAAGGGAGTGGGTGGGGGATGATGAGGTGGTCCAACTTTCATATCCCAGTTATCCTTGATTTTTCCTATGAATCAATTATTACCCAAGCTATGGAGAGGCTGTCACTGCAAAATAGGGAAGTCTTGATCATTTTTGGCTTCCTAATTTATACAGGCTATCTATATTGTTCCAGATCTAACCTGAAACTCAGATACCACTCTTACTGGTAGATCAAATATGGTAGGGAGAATATTCATCTCTGGATGAAGATGATACCCAATAGGAATATTTCCCCTAAGTAACTCTTCATTGAGTTTTTAGAGAGCTCTTATTTCACTCTCATATTGTGAAAACTATTCCTCTGCAGATGGAAATTGAGATTTAGTTGAGTATTTCCCTTTTTCTTTTCTAGTATTCCTCTAAGGAGGTGGTAACTCTTTGTTTGGAGGTGCCAAATTTTTAAGCCTTATTTGGTTCCAGGTGTGTGCAACCTCATTTGGTGTGTCCAAATCAACCTCCTCTTTGGGTACATGGTCCATGTTGTGGCCCTCTCCATTTGTGTCTTGATCAATATCTACCATATTGATAGTGACATCATTTACAGAGGCATATCGAGAAATTATAATTGTGCCATTACTTTCCAAACTACTAGATGATTATGAATAGCTTCAATGAGGGTCGTTATTCGAACCATTGTCCTTATTGAGAAATTTTTGCTTGTGAACCTAATGGGGTATGATTTCCTTTTCCATATGCTCCTCCCATCCTGACCTATTAATAGTGAATCCGAGGAAGTTTCTGCTCATGATTGTTGAGTGAGACCCGACCAATAGAGTTTTATCTTGTGGTGGGAGGAATAGGTGGGATTCCGACCATTGGTTTCTTCCTCCCAACCTAGAGAAAACTGATTCCCTCTATGGTGGTGATGATGATGAAAATTCCCCCATCCTTATAGGGTGGGGGTATTTTGGGGCTGCCATTGGCACTAATTTGTCCTATTATTGAGGATCCAATGCCTCTAGTCAGAGACATGATGATTCCCATAATGGAAAGGAAGATATAAATTCCACAAGAACAGTGGGGTGGGGTTGATCTAGAATCATTATTGATTCCTCCAGGGTCCTCTCAGGGGACAATGAACCTGATGATGATGATTGAGATATAAATTCCCCCATCCTAGTGGGCTAGGGTTCACCTCTAACTATTGATGGTATGTCCTGAATCCTCTTAGGGATTGATGACCCGAGGGGTGGAGGTTGTGGTAGATATTCTTCTATCCCATGGGGCCGAGTCCACTCCTGGATGGTGGCTATGACAGCTACTACTATGGTTTGGGTGATGTGGTGCATCTATGCTTTCATGGGAGTCAGGTGCGATGAAAAAAATGTTCATAATTATTCTTTACGGGAAGATGTTAGGGTGATCGCAACATCTATTTATGTGTTTGGAATATCCTCATATTACCTTGATGGGCCTAGTTTGAAGTTGTGTTGGATATCCTCTATCCCCGATTGTGGATTCTAGGCACCATTGAAAAGGGGGGGATTCTATTGTAGTGTCCAACTAGCCCGATCATTACCTGGTCCCCTAATTTCATCAGAGGCTATAAAATTATAGGATTATATTTATTATGGGTTCTACAATTTTGTGGGATAAACAAAGTCTAACACTATAAACTTTCCCCATCTTAGAATATGAATTCATGACATGGCTTTAGAGATTAGTTTATGAAGCGTTATGATGAAATGGTAGCAAGCGTGTTGTAGATTTGTACTGTGCTTTTTAAGGTTTTGGATCATGATCAATAGAGATAATAGCTTGATCAATATGGAAATATATTATCTTGATTATTTTAACTCATATCTAGGATAAGGTATATATCGATCCTCTAGTCACCGATGAGTAGCCCCCATATTTTGGTATTGGTAAGGAATGCACTCATATTCTAGCTCATCAGGGATATCATAGCTAGAAGTAGCGAAGGGTAAGAACATGATGGGGAGGTTGTTTCCTCCTATATCTCTCCATATGTCAATTTCATCCTCCACCTCATTAGTCTTACATTCATCCATCCTTCCAGACCATAGAAGATTTCTCTGATGGTTTCCTACTGACCAGAGTAGAGTGTTATTGGAAGTTAATGGGGAACTGTATATCATTGACCCGGGTGTTTCAAGGACCTCTTTGTACAAAGGTGTTAGAGTTTGGTTCTGATCTCTATAAAGAGGTGTCTAGATAATGGGAGGTTTGCCTTGCCCATGGGATATATCTCAGTGTAGAGGTTGACCATGGTGGATATCAAGAGTAGAGTCCCTGGGATCTATCTCCACACTACCAAAAGGAGTAATATCATGGTAATGAACGTATTCTACTTCCACTTCAATAGAAGAGTTAACATAACCTTGTGGTGTTGAGAATGTGTATCTAACAACCCCAAGGAAACTGATATTGAGCTGATTAGGAATATGGGAAATGTTCTGTGTCATGGAAGGAATATTCCAACCTTCCTTTTGTGATTGTGGGGGGATATGATCCTGCAGTGTGAAAGTTTCTGAAATTTGAATATAACTGCCTAGTGTTGTGGGATTATGATACCACTACTGAGAAGCGGTTGGAATATGCTAATAATTTGTCTCATTATTGACTGAGATACAAGCCTATCCTGAGGCATGTTCCATTATCACTTGGTGAGCTTCAGTCAAGATGGGATTATGAAACCAATCTGGAGCCTTTGGGATATGAAGTTGGTCTTTCTTAGTAGTAATATGAGTGTTCCCCAAGGCATGTTCCACTCTCACCTGGTGAGCCCTAGTTGGAACTAGAATATAATCCTGGTATGAATACGCATTTCCCATCGGAATACACTGACGGACCTCAATAATGGGAGAAGGAATATGAGCCTCCTCTTGTATTGCCTTCGAATGACACTACCATAGTCATTCATCCAAAGAAGTAGAAATATGCACCTTGATTTTGTGATCTTCTAGAGTATGCTAGGTAGATTCACTAACTGGAATATGATCCTTTCCCAAGGCTTGTTCCATTCTCACTTGGTTATCCTCTACTAGAATGTATATATATGCCTGATCCTAGGCCTTTGATGTATGATTCTAGACTTTTTTGATAGGAATATGATCCTATACCAAGGAGTGTGCCCCTCTCATGTGGTGATCCCTTGAAATAATGTGGGTATGAACCCGATCGTGAGCCTTTTGAATATGCTTCCAGACTTTTTCAAAAAGCATGTTCCCCTATTTCGAGGCATGTTCCACTCTTACCTAGTGATCCCTGATTGGAACGAGAGTATGATCCCATTCTGATGCCTCTCCCTTTATTGGAATATGCTGATAATCTTCCTGGGTGGGAGAAATAATGTGTGCTTTCTCTGGTACAACCACTTTCTCATGATGGCCAGAGTGTTGAGTTTCCCCAGGTGTAGGGATATGAGTATGATCTTTTCCCTTTATCTGCAACAATGCTAGAATATGCCGGCAGAGCTCTTTAACTATTGCTAAAATATATTTTCATTTTATCAAGGTTTGTGCAGGGATATTAGTTTGCACATTTTCTATCTCCATTATATGTTGTCATATATCTTAGATTGAAGTATGGATATGCGCACTCTTTTTTTCTCCTTGTTATATCAAAGTATGCTGATGGGCTTCATGCATGGGGGTAGGAGTATGAGCCTCCCACATGCCTGCTATGAAAATATGCTCATAGACTTGTTTTGAGATAGCATGGATATGATCTTGGTTTCTAGTTCCTACTGATGTATGCTGACAGGAATCATTGCCAGGAGTAAGGATATGCGCCCTCCCCTAGATATACAATGCCTTCCTCCTCCGATGAGTCTTCCTTATATCCCATGCATGGGAATTAGAGGGAAATGTGTGTCAGATAATAATTTCATCATGCAACTGATGGGTACTGGTGGGACAATGTTGGTGATGGAAATTGGAAGGTTCCATCCTCAGTGGCACATGAATCGAAAAGTATCCATATTCAGCCTCCTGGTCCACCATCATAAGATACGGAAGGTGGCCATTGTCACACTCTAAGGACAAGATCCAGAAGCATTTGGTTGTAGCGATGAGAGCTGCTAGCTTACCAACAACCTTTTCCGGGTGATGTAGATTCACTGGATACCATGCTTAGAGAATATCATAGGCATCTTCCATGGTTGGTATCATACCATGTTGTTGGTACTCCTAGACTATCATGTTGGCCACCTACCATTGGAGTTTTCCAATAGGTGATATTGCTTTATGACCCATGGGGGTCGCAGTGAAAAATGAGTTATCGTAGCGAATCCTAGATGACGAAGACATTTAATTGGGTTGGGATTCTATCGATGAGAGGGGTATATGCAATCACATATAAAACAAGGAAAAAGGGTACCAATCAGTGCGATATCGTAGGCATGACAATGATTAATTAGATATGTAAGGTTAACAAAATTGTCCCGTATTCCCCTTTCAGACATTCTACTCGAATGTACTAGTCAATGTGATGATGGAATTACTTGAATCTTGATTTATACTGGTCTTACTACTTTTTTTGTATATATGGTTTTCAAAAAAAAAGTGGCATGAGAGATTCACATCAATCTTATCAGCGTTGTTATCATATAGGGAGGAAGCAACACGACTTGATGGATTTTAACCCAATTGTTTGTTATTTACAGAGTTTCACATCGGATTCACCATTTTTGTTTCTTCGGGATTCTATGTGAAAGTGGAATTGGTTCCCCATTGATGGTTTGATGGATAGGTATTTTAAGGCCTTTCCCAATCACACACATCGGGTTTTCCGTCTATTTTGTCTCTTTAGAAACTCCCAATGGTTCCCTCATCCATAGCTAGGTACAGACCTACTTTCCAAAGGCCAACGGTCATATGGGTTTTTAGGACCAACGACTCTTGGGGACTCACATTGGTCAAGAGGATGGGAGGTCAGGCCCATCACACCCTTTTGGGGGGATTATTTCATACTCCAGGACTCTCTTCTAGATTTAATATATGTTCATGAACCACTTCGTAATCCTGATATGGGTCTAGTTACCCCAACGAACCTACTATAGGTCAATTCTATTTCATATGAAAGAGACTGGGATCTCTTTAGTGAATCCACATATATGTATATGAGGTTCTTCAACACTTTCTAGTAACAAGTAGTTTCTTATATGCTGAAGCCATATAACCAAGTTCTTTGGAATATGATTCCATGTAAGAAGGAAATTAGTATTCCATGGAGGGTATTTAGTCATTATGCGACATCTTATGTATCTTGGTTATTGTAGGAATCAAATCACATGTAGTTTGTTAGTCCAATGCAATTTAGTTTCATACATAGAGGAAATATGTTTGGGTTCTGAGACACCAAATATTTGATCTCTAACCCTAAGGGGGTTCCCTATGTATCTCGAGTATAGAGAGAATCAAAGTTATCTTATTTCATTCATGTAGGGATTATATATTGGGGTTTCTCGTGTCATTATAGAGACTCATAGTGCAGATGATATGATTACCAAAACTCCCTGAGTTAATGTGATATATGATCGTTGTGATAAAAAATGGAACATGAATGATCATTTCATTTCTCATGATGCATGAATTAAGAATTGGGACTTCCATAAAATGATTTATTATAAGACTCGGGTCTTAGAGAGATGTCTTACATATCCTAGTTATGGAAGGAATCCGAGTCATCATAGTTTGGTGGGTTTCTATGTCTGTTGATGGATGAGTTTGGGGGATCATATCATGAGACTATTTCAGTCCTCCTGGATAAGATGTTAGAGTTGTGAAAAGACTTACACTGAAAGGGGTGTTTATTTGAGTTCAGGCCTTAAGAAGGATTCCTATATATCCTGGTTATAGTAGGAATCAGAGTCATTGTTGTTCAGTTTTATACCGGGGTTTACGCATTGAGACTACCCTATTCCATTATGGAGGTTTATAGTGCATATGTTATGATTTCTTCAATTCCTTAAGACCATGTGATCCATGCTCATTTTGGTAAACAAGGTATATAAAGTAATAAATTTCATTTCTTAGAATAAGGGAATTAGATGATATAATTTCCCTATATGATCAATACACAACTCAGACCTCGAGGAGAGGTGGCCTACGTATCTTGAGTATGGAAGGAATCAGGGATGTCTTAGTTCCCTTTATGTCGAGGATTACACATTGAGTATTCCCTATCTAATGTGGATTTATGATGCCTAATGAGGTGTTAGTTATGTTCCTTTAAGCCCACGTGCGCTATTCTCAGGGTGAGAAACTAAGGGGAGTAAATTATCAGCCTCATGGGACATAGATATGGTTCATGTGTATTAAAAAATCCCTTGGAGTGTTTAGAATAGAGCTCGGTCCTCAAGACGGTGTCTTACATATCTTGGTTATGGTGAGAATCCAAGTTCTCGTAGTTCATTTTTTGTTGGGGCTTACACACTAAGGATACCCTATGATCGGGGCATACACACCGAGTATGGAAAATGTTATCATGTCCTAGGATGCCCTACTAACAAGGACTTCTTGTCCTAAGGGTGTCGCATGACCCAGTTGAAATGTCCTGGGATCCATCATATGACCTGGCTTGACAAATATGGAGGGGTTCATAAGATTCGGTGTTGTACAGTCTGAAGGATTTCACATATCTTTGATGACACCTCTAGGATACCTTGTGAGACTTGGAAGACATGTCTAGAGGGAATCTTAGTCTTATTTGGATTTCCCAGAGGGTGTCACAAGATCCTGATTGTCATTCCCAGATGAAACCGTGAGACTCAACTTATATGAGAAAACACCATTATATGATTCAGGTGATAGACCCAGGGGGTTTCATGATATCAAAGTTATGCCCACAGGGGGAGGGGGTGAGTTGCTGTAACATGTATGGAGTATTTCACCTTTCCCAGATTGCATGATCAATAGATTTTGTAAGATCTAAGTGACATTCCTTGGTTCTATCGCATGTATTTGGATGACTTAATGCAAAGCACATGAGGGTTAGCGAGCATGTACTTTGGATAAGTCTTCCACTTCTAATATTAGCTCTAACCCTTGTATTGAAAGGGCCTAAGATTATTCAATATTAGTTGTCTTTGTGTCTTTTATGATCTGGAAGACATGTGGTATGTTCTTCAAACATATTTCCAAAATTCCTTCATGCGATCAATGATTGATCAATCGAGGGTATTTATTCCTAACACATGACTAATCCTGCTACTCGCTGGTGTATTACCTGATGGAGGATCAATCGGTCACATGATTGATTGCTCTGAGAAGTTAGATATGATTATTGGGACCTTTTTTCTTGAGAGTTTGATTTACATAGTAGCTGATGAATTTTTTGTGATGGGGTGGGGGATTTATAGGCCTCAAAACTCTAGATACTCGCTGTTTTGTGCGGTGTATCTAGGGAAAATCCAGACTGGAGTCAGAGAAGGGATCTGGTGCCACAAATCTTTTCAATTCTTTATCATGAACCATTTAGAGTGTGTATCTTTATTTACAGTGATCACTAGTCTCCTACGTCAACACATCCTCTATAGGATTATCATTGATTAATGAAGACTTGTTTGATCATGTAGTCAGGTCGAAGGACTTCCATGCCATTATGTAGGTATGTTCAAGGGCCTTTGTAAGATTCAAGTGCCTATTGGAAGAAATTCAAAAGACCTTGGGTAACTTTTCTTGGGGTATCATGAGAAAAGGATGGTTTGTCCAGGGTTCATGAGGGACCACGTTGAAGACTTCCTATAGCACGCCACATGTTCTTCAGTGACTACATGTACCTTATGAATCCTCCATATTTTATTTCCTTTGTTTTATGTGACAAAGGTTGGTAGTCATGAGGGATTTCATGAGTAATGTCAATGAAATTTACTCTCTTTTTTTGGTGATGCATAACATGACCAATATGGGTCATATGGGGAGGCACACACATTTCATTGGAAAAATACTTTCGTTCATACTTAGTGCACCGAAGGGTTTCCTGGACATACCTGAGGACTTCTATGTGGTGAGGATGAAAAGCCAAAGGGATTTCATGAGACAAGTTAGACATGTTTCTAATGTCTCATGGAGCCTCATGGATCTCCAGGGGCACATCACATGTCTTTTAACAACTGTGAACACCTCTCGCCTCCTCACTTTCATATCCCTTGTTTTTATCCGAAAAATATTTATAGGTCTTGCGAGTTTTCACAAGTAATATCTAGGATTTCTACTTTTATTTTTCTGTGATGCCTCACTTGAAAAATATGGGTCATATGGAGAGTCTTTAAGAATACAATGGAAAGGTCTATATGTTTTCCCTTAGAGAACCATGAGGTTTCTTGGGGTACTTTGCATGACGAGGATGACAATACAAAGGGACTTTGGGAGGCGAGTCAAACATGTCACCAAGGACCTACAATTCATCGTATGTCCTTATGTGATTGTGATCACCTCTCACCTCTTTCCCTTTATCACCTTTGAACTATCTTTCAAATGTTTAAGGTTTGTGTGAGTTGGATTAGATATCACCAAGAAATTTTATTATTTCAAATGATGATATGGCGCATGAGTTTCATGACCACTTGGGAGAATCTCTCTTTGAATATCATCCCTACTTATTTTTGAATGATTTCAAGTGGTTTTTTAGGAAATTTCCAATGACAGACCATGCAGCTTGGGGGAGCTCGTTTGGATGTCACCATGTAGCCATCAGTTTCCTAGGGAGCCTTCACAATAGCAAGAAGGTTTTTCGAAGGGGTAACCACATGACTTGCTGTAGGTTATGCACCATGTGTTGGGGTCTTCTCATGACCTTGAAATGGTCATGTGATTGTGAGTCCCTTAGAGGATCATGCGATTCAGAGGTCTCGATGACCCCCCTCTTCCTTTGTTTTTGTGGGGAAAATAATACCCATATTCAGGTATTTATTCCTTTTTGATTTGGCTGATGCTTATTTGGAGGGAGTCAACACTCTCATTATGTCGAATATGCTTTATGTTTTTTATCATATCAGGAGGAACTCAAGAAATCATGATTTACCATAATATGTATCATTTAACTAATTTGTGATGTTATATATGAGAATAATGATATCCTATGGAGATAATAATGATCTATGAATCCTTTATAATTATTATCCATTGATACAACTAAAGAAATTATAAATGATATATATACTCTTGGAAAACAAGTGAAAAAGGACATTAATGTCAGTTCAGGTGAAGGAACCCCTCATAGAGGTTGAAGGTAATTCTATGGTCCTGTTGAAAGAAATTTTCAAGGATAGAATAACAATCATATTCTTGCACATCAACCCTCACCAGTATGACATTCCAACAGATTTGAAAGTGGAGAAAATACCCTATATTCATCACTAATTTGGAAGACCCATTTAAAATCCAAGACCAGATACTTATCTTATGGAGAGTACACTGACCTTGTCAAGGTGATAAATGAGAGATAACACAAAGATAACATGGTCATAATTTCAAAGACCCAGAACTGTAAGGGGAAGAAACTGAGAGGGGATCTTCAACCTATCCGGTATAGTTGTATGATATTTTTCTACTAAATATTCATTTATACCCCTCCTAACATGTATATTAATGAGATGGGTAAATATTAAGATATTCATTTAACATCACTAACTAGAAAATAAGTTTCATTAGGGAAATTGGTATACAATGACATATCATTATGCCAAGTCTGAGGCCCTGGGGTTATATATTTCTATTGATTAATCAAATTAATTCCCACCATTACACAACATCTGAGGTCATGCACTTATAAAGAGATTCCATTGATAGATTAATCCATTAAGATACCAATATGGTCAAACATGCCTCCTGTATAAGGATAAAAAAGCTTATAATTAGAGAGTAACCCTGGATAGTATGAAGTTCTATCATTAAAAAGGAAATACAACCAACTAATTTCAATATAGAAGACATGAAGGGTAAAAATTCCATGGTAGCTACTACATCAATTTTATTATGGGAGAAAACCCAGGCTGTATGACTGATGGAATTTTTAACATTTCCTCCAACCTTATAATAATAAAATCAATATAGATGTATGGTTGTGATGGTATCTAGGTGAAACCCATCCTATTCAAAAAAATTAGTGAAATTTTTTACCTCCTCCACCTCCCATAATATAAGTATTTTCTAGACACGTGTCCGATTTATAGAAAACACGTTATTCCCTAATATTTTAAAATAACACTATTCTTGATAGAATTCTTAACACATAACACCGTTCTTTAAGTGAATTACGATATTCTATAAATAATACTATTATATATGTGTGAATGTTATTACATATCCATTAAATTGATATATATGAATAAAAATAAAAAAAATAAAAAAATATGTATTAAGTTTTCATATAATATAAATGTATTTATTAATGGATAACAAATAAGTACTCATTTTTTTAAATGTCATTTTATTCTTAAAAAAAATTCTTTAAAAATGGGTTATCATGATTTTTTTGATCACATTTTATAATTATTTTTTCACAATATTTGAACTAATATTTCATTAAATAATATCATTTTTGAAATTATCATATGAAAACTATATTTGGATAATATTTTGTGATATTTTTTTTAAAATATTGAATATACAGGGAATACTAAATATTAATGATTTGTATAAAAATCATTCATTTCATTTCAAGCATTTTAAAAGAATTGTTTTGTTTTTAAATTGTTTAAAATTAAAATTAGTTCATTTATATTAGGAATAATTCAATTTTGGTAATTGGAATCAAATTTTGTCTTGATTTTAGTACAGAACTGTTATACCTAAGGAGACTTTTTCTCTCTAGAAAACCATTTTCATCGCATTTTGTGGGTTTATTATTAAATTAAATTATACCACTTTGGTGAATCAAATTTGATAAAATTTATTCCATATTTCGAATCATCATAATTAATATTCAGTAAAAAGGTCCCATATATTTTTTTACATTATGAACAGTCTCTATGGTATATAGTTATAACCATAGTAAAAGGATAAATCCATCTAATAAAGGTAAAAATTAATTTTATGAATATTTCAAATATAATTAACACTTTAAATTGAAAAAATAGATGATTGGATTTCATCTACACTCATCTAGGTTTCTATTTTACATCCGAATGCATCCTTATTCATTCATACTAAACAATAAAACAATTCATGTAATTCAAAATACAAAATTTCACCCTCATTATTTTAAATTCATATTATTTGTATCATTGGGATAATAATAATTAATGAATGAATATTTAGATTCATATTTATAATAATGGAATTATTTTTTTGTTGAAAATTTATTTCTATTATTTAGTGACTATATAATTACCTTAAATTCTTATACAATGCTAACATCGTGCTTATGAAAGTAGTGGAAAAATCAAAGTAAATAATTTAAAAAACATTAAAAGTATTTATTTTCGTTGAATTATTATTCCACACCAGTTTTATAGTAAATAACAAAGTATTATTGATGGTAAAATGGATTATCTTCTAAATAAAATTTTATCTTTATGAATTTAATATCAAATTAAATCAATAGCTCCAAAAATGACATTAATGACATTATATAATAAACATTTTTTTTATTAAATTGTTGAAAATTCATAAAAATACTATCATTGTACAAGTTAAATTTATTTGGTAGAAAATTTCATCCCTCGAAGAATTTTTAGAAAATTGTTACTTTAGAAGTAAATTTATAACCCTTTATTATTGAACAATTTGTTACCACAATTATGGTTAAAACTTGTTTACTAGGGGTTAAACTAGAGTGATAAGAGTTAAAAGGAAACGAAATCTTGAAAAATCTAATTATATGGATTTATTTATACCCATATAACCATAGGATCACAATTTAATTATTTATGTGAAATTTTTTCTTGAAAATGACTTATGCATATTGAAATATTTTAAAAAATATGAACTATGTCCTCTCCCTCACCTACAAAAGGACACCCCTCTGTTCTCATATCCACACATGAAGAGGATTTTTTTCTGGTAAAAATATTGCACAAATAACTTATGAAAATTTCTCCCAACATTTTATAGTTATTAGTTTTGGAATAATACTATGCTTAGATCAGTTAAAGAGTAAATTGAAGGAGGTGGTCTAAATATGATGTTTAACTTTTAACTGAATATTTTAGTTTTATTTCTTCCTCTAAGTCCATTAAAACTATTATAAATATATTAATATAGTAAAATTAGTATATAACATATTCTGAGTTATTTTTTTATTTCATAAAATTAATTCATCTCCTAATTCATCTAATGGGAATCAATACCATAGTTTTTGTGTATGGAGGACTACCACCTCACACATTGATGTAATTCATTTTCCATCACCACCACTCACGATAGGAAATAATGATGGGTATAAACTATATATATGATATTAAATAAATAATTATATACATATATATAATTATGGGAGGTCAAAATATCACACACTTTATCATCATTCCATCAATGGAAAATTGATAATGTCATTTTTGTGTACAAATGGATTTCCACCTCCATTAAACGATGTGATATGTTTTTCATCATCACCTCAAATTGATAGAATATATAAGTGTACATAAAAATATTGTATTATATTTATTATATTAATATAATTATGGAATTATAAATTTGATCTTTCCTTCTTTTTATCATGTTCCTTGAAAAATAGAAATGTTACTTATGCGTACATACAACCTACCATATCCATGATTGTAACATCATTATTTTTTCATAAGCACCTTACATGGTTGATTTTAAAAAGTATAATTAATGTATATAAATGAAAATTATTTCCTTATTATTATTCTATATGTTAAGGAATAATTACCTCATTGACCATGGTCAACATACCAATGTCTTTATGAAGTTATGAATTGAACATCCTCAAAACAACTGACACAGACTTAACCAATTAAGTAATAAAATTATAAATTAAAATAAATGAAATAAATGGTTTAATGATAAATTAATAAACCCAATAAAGGTAATTAAACAAAAAAATATTTAATATAAGTTCATTATACATGTTTTAATGGACACATGTAGACTCTTGGGACTCGAGGTAAGGGGTTTCGTAACACAATTTCCTTTTATTGGGTTATATCCCTTATTCATTGATTATATTATGTAATGATTATGTGTGAAATGAAAATTATTTTATTTATGTTTTATTTACAATTATTTTTTTGTGGATTTTAATTTTTTACACAAACTATGTACATTGATTAATTCTCATTTAAATGATCTGATTTTGTAAGGTTTATTTGTCTTAAATTTTCCTTCTTTGGGACTTAGGTTTATGCTACACACCTATTTTATTTTATGAGGTGTATATAATACCCCTTTACATGTAATATCATGGATATAAATATATTCATGGTATTTAATTTTTCATCTAAATTCTTTTATTTCATAGGCTTGGGATCCAAATGTTACAAAAAATGTAAGTATTTTTATGATACAAACTCATCTTATTTATGGATTGTCTATATTAAAAGTTTCATTTGGAGGGACTATATGTTCTCATTTAATTGGACCACATTTTTCCTCCCCTAAATATATGACTATTATTTTCATTTTGAATATCCATTTACTCCCTTATTGATTCATGAAATATCAAGAAAGTTGTTTGTAACTGATACCGATATTGTCTCTTATTTTAGATTGGGAATCTTTCTCTTAGACACCCATAATTTATAAAATTTTTTCAAGAATGTTTTCAACAATGTTATTATTTACCCTTCAATGATTTATAAATACTATTTTCTTATATGATTGAATATATTTACCATGGCTTTAAAAAGGAATATTTTTAATATTTTTCGCATGACACATTTTGACATTATATACTGAAGAGATAAAGAAATGTTTTATTTTAATATATATAGCTTAAAAAATTTTTCTGTCCACCATCAATATTTTTTATTTTAATATTCCTTTAAAATATTTGAACGTTATTTTCCATATAATTTTTTTCCAAATATTTTGAAAATTTTATATATTAAAAGTTATTTTAAAATGGGAATGTGTATTTTCCTCAAAAATCTTCCTAAAGATATTTTAATGTTATTTATATTCAATGAAAAAAATAACACTTTATTTTTCTTATGATCCAATGGGAATATTTTTCAATTACACTATACTTATTCATTATATGGATGGATTATGATTGTTTTAAATATATTTTTTATTGGAACTATTTTTTTTTCATTGGAAATTCAGTCTATGAATGAATGATGGTTTTTATTATGCAAAAAGGTAAAATATTAATTTTTTTATCGTTCAATATTACTTACAAATATTCATAGATGATTAATGGGTGGTTTTGTTATAAACCATAGATGGGTGGTTTGGTTATAAACAAATTTTGGGTGGTTATATTATAAACCAAGGGCGGGTGGGTCTGTTATATCCCTCCAATTTATCTTTTATTGAAGAAAAGTAAGCTTGATAGAAGTTAATCCTTAGAGATGGCAGAGTTATTTTACTCTTAAGGGATTAAGGATTTAACTGATTATAATTTATTCCTAGGAGATGTAAGATTTTCCTTGTTATTGGATTCTTCAATAAGATAGGGTAATTATCTAGTTATGCTATTCTATGATGAATGTTTGATGTCCATGATAACTAAATACTGTTCAAAAAATTTAATGGCATTGACACCTTCTAAAGAAGAATTGGAAATTTTAGGATCATAAAATACCCAAATCATATGTATTATTTTATCTACAAAGGGAAGAAAGAAGAAACATATATACATGGGGATTAAGAAACCAGGACACACAAATCACATGAACCTAAGGACAAAATGTGAATGTATAATGCGCTTCATGTGAAATGTTCATGGTCAAAAAAATCCACTCTGACTAGACTTCTTGATATTGAGAAATATTCCAAACAAATGATAATGATCGTGTGAAGGTTTTTGGTTTAATTACTAGAATAATATGACAAATATATTGATAGAATCCTAATAATCACCCAATAACTTTGCAAAAAAAAGCATAAAAAATGTGGAAGCTTCATGAAGAAGGGAGTTATATTGATTTTCAGGTGAAGGGTTGAGGCTTTTTGTGTGAACACTCCACTGATCACATTAACTCTCTAGGTGAATACTGGATTTGTCACATGAATACCACTAGGCATGCAACCTTCATCATATGAAGGAATTTAGACATGTCTATTTGATCATATGATGCCCTGATAGACAACTGATGGGTGACCCCCATAGGATTTATAACATAATATCTAAAAAAGGATAAATAGTCACGGGAAATATAGTTAGACTGATTTTCATGTGAAAGGATGATGCGTTCCACATGAACAATCCATTGATATTTCAAAATCTCCATGTAAATGTCATCTTCATCATACGAATGCCACCGAACATGTCACCTTCATCATTTTGAGTAATTTAGATATTTTTTTAATCATGTGATGCATGATATACAACAGATGGGTGAGAGTCATAGGAATTATGAAATAAATGATAAAAAATGTAGTACCATTATTTAAATCAGAGTTACCCAATTTTTCACGTGGAGGGATAATGTGATTCATGTGATCAGTTTACCGATCTTGTTAAGGTCCTCCAATAAGACATATTGATCTTTCAAAGTGACCTGGACAATTTTTCCTTGATCACACAGAATCCACTTATATATATGTCCCAAATCATGAAAACTCCCAAAAACACCATCTTGATCATGAGAAGTAACTTTGAAATTCTGATTATATTATGAGAAATACCTTTGATAGGATAGAAGTTTGATAAATATACCAATGATGCATGTATTAGTTTATCACTGTTTATCCTATGATAGGAAGATAACATCATGGATAACCCACAGTGGGTTTAGAAGAATTCATGATGAGACACTCTATCCACTGAAAGAATCTCATATATGTGATTTAAGAACCATGTGAAGAACTGTTCATTCAGGGTGGAAATGCACATAAATCATATAACGTCCCATCTAGACTTACTATCAATCAAGTAGCTAGACCAGTGGGTCACATGGCGCCAAGCGTACATCCCCATACGCTATAGGCAACTGACTAGAAGCGAGGGTCTTGGTAGGTGATAGTGGGGAGACTATACCCTCTTATTATAGATGCATAATGGTATTATCATAGAATAATCAGTAGAGAACAGAAGAAGCAATAAGTAAAAAGATCAAAGAGAAGCAAAGGAATAATATATTCAACTTAATAAAAGTGGCTTGTGCCAGTTTATACAATGCATGGATAATGGATGGAAGATAACTGAAAATAGTAATAAATAAAATATGATTTTCAATATAGTGAAAAATAAAGAAAAGTCAGAAAAGCCTCACGGGTGATCTCCATGAGAATCCCGAGCTCCAGCTTAGTCCTTTGCTCCTAATTCCTCAGGTACAAGCATACAAAATCAACCTAGGTACTACAAATGCAAGGGTCTACTCGGGTACCAAGGGTACTCGACTAGGGTGTAAGATGAAATCTCAATAGGCAGGCATCCATTGTGTCAAGATCAATCCAAAGAGTGAATAATAATTAAATAGTGTGAAGGTATAAATAATTTAATAAAGAACTAAATAAATAAATAACACCCATCTAGGTTCCTAAGGGACACCTTATGACAATACCAATTTCAGCTCATTGCCGAGATAATAGTATTATTGTGTCACTAAACACACGAACACACACACACACACACACACACACACACACACACACACACACACATATATATATATATATATTATCTGGAACTGGGTAAAAATTCCTGCCATCCATACATGTATATAGAGGTTGTAACTGGCATGGGGTAAGCATGCCTCCCACCCATACATATATAATAAAATAGCATGGGGTATGAATGCCTCTAATACCTAATAGAACATAACTAGCATGGGGTAAGAATGCCTCCCATCCATAACATTTATAATACTGGCATGGGGTAATAATGGCTCCCATCCATAAAGTTTACATAGATGGAATGGGGTAAGAATACCTCCCATCCATAAGTAAAAGATAGCTGGCACACGATAAGCATTCCTCCCATCCATAATCATTTACATAGATTGCATGGGGTATAAATACCACCCATCCATAATCATTTACATAGATATAATGGGGTATAAATTCCTCCCACCCATAATAATGTACAATCATTGTCGTAGCTATAATATAATGACAAGGCAACAAAGTCATTCTTAAACCATACGATATGAGGCACAACCTCTCATGTAACCTAGAAATAGCCAGGCCAAATCATAAAAAGGATTAACAGTTTAAAGTATCATGTTTAAACTCAAAACTCAATATAATAAGCATAACCTCACATGCATTCCCATTATATATCATCACATACACGATCTAACCACCCTACTCACAAGCCTTTCATTTTAACTATTTAACTTTCATAAACCACACTTGTTTAATTAACCCAAGGCATGGTCATACCACCCTAATCCATTCCATTTCAACCTATAATTGTAATACAATTAAAATATGGTTTCCATCAAGATAATTTCATTCATTTTAAAGTATTACCTTAAAAATTTCTAAGCATGAAAACTCATTTCTTATAAATCAATGGGAATCTTAGAAGGTTCCACTAATAATTGGGCATATTCATACTTGGGTAAAACCCCCTTATGGGGTAGGATATTCAATTAACATGAATGAAAAAGTGATTAAGAGGTATTTTTATTCATTCAATATTTATTTTTAAGGAAGCAACTCCATTGATAATCATCTAAAAGGTCTATGTTTTAAACATTCCCTATTCCAATAGTGATAACAATTCTTAAAGAACTATCAAGAAATATGTATAAGCAAGCTAAACACATATAACCCATCATAGTTAGTTTTTGTAGATGGAGATCCTTCATTGGAGGGGTTTTATTACAAAACCATGACATCATTTATCAGGAAAATAACTTATCATCATAAGGAGTTCATTTAATTGGTCAAATAAAGGATTTAAGAATAATCTATAAGAGAACCAAAGTAAACAATATGCATTTTTAATTTAAAGGGCATATGATAGGGATCCAACTTCAGGATGGAACCAAACCAAAAAATTAGATCTTTGAACTTTATAACTAAAACCTAATGCCCCTCACTGAGAATATTCACCTTCATTAATATATAAGGACACCCAGACCCTATTCACACACCCGCATGTCCATGAGCATGTGAAAATGGATCCTTACAAATATGTTTATACGCATATACTAGTCTCCGCTCACCTACGAATGAATTTAAATAAATATAAATAGACACAAATATCCCCATACATGTATATTTACTTCCATGGATGAATATAAATTTAATTGGGGAACCTAAATATATATATACTTACCTATACATACGCAAGCGATTCACCTTAGACTCGGTGACCCGAAACCACAAATCAGGGTCCAATGCACTACACAAAAAATACTATGAACCGTAAAAAAAATAAAAACCCAAATTTAGAGGGTATGAAACCATGATTCGGGAAGAAAATATCACCTTGAATGGTGGAGTTTAACCTAATCAAGCCGAACCACATCACCTTTGGCGGCGGTTGACAAAATACGAACCCAAAGGACCCAAGATACCATTCACAAAACCCTAAGACCAAAGAAAATAGAAAATACATAAGCCCCAAACCCTAGGATTTAGGATGAAATCTACCAGGTGGTGGAGACACCGAAAACATCCAGAAAAAAGAATAATAATGGAGGAGGGATCTTACATTAAAGGATACAAGAGAAAACATAGTGCGATCAAGATGGAATCGACGAATCGAGAAGAGGTTGGGAGGTGCGTCATGCATGGCTCAAAGGGAAACCCATTGGGGGTGTCATGTGAGTGAGAGGGGATTATATATAAGGGATTAGTTTTTATTTTAATTTATTTTAAAATAATTCAATTTTTAAAACTGGGTGAACCGCACTGTTTGACCCGCAAGGTTTGTCAGACCATGTGCAAACCATGTGGTGTATAGTGCAATGATACTACCTCTAGAGAACATCATGAAGGCTAGGTGAATGGTTTTTAAAACCATACATAGACTATGAAAAATTACTCTACACCTCTTAAACATGGCCTCATGATTACCTACAGTGGGATGCACGGTTTCAGACAAATCATGTGCCCTCTGTAGCTCTTCAAAACTTTGTTTTTCCAAGTCCAATGCTCCCAAAACTCCCTGATCCACCCATGAAACTTCTCGTTCCTTCAAAAAAGTTCAAAAAAATACCTTATACGTGTTCCAACTCTTATAATCCAATTATTAAGCTTGGTTTTAAAAACATCCCGTTCAGTATTCTAAAAATTTCAAAAACCTATGGATTTTTGTCCGGTCGAAAACATGGATCGTTACAACCTTCCCACCTTAGAACTTCTCATCCTAGAGAAACCTTCAAGAACAATATAGACATCACCCAACCTACATAGGTCATGAATATTTTTTCAAATTGTTACATTGCATTCCTAAACACCAAACACACCCTTAAGAATCCATTTAAGTAAGGGGCACATAAGCCATTTAAAACTTGAGAAAACACTCATTTTCTAACAAAAACCTCGAAATAGCTCTTACCCAAGCCTTTTTACCCAGAGACATGTTCTCGTCATCACCCCATTAATAATTCGACGAAATGTACTTCCCACCATAGGATTTAATGTTAAGTGGTAAAATTCCAAAATACAACTCAACCATCATGGAATTTTCTATTACAAGCATGTCCTTAGGCGTTTTAACGATGCTTCTCATGTGATTCCCGAAATGATTAAATGGACGATCCCTATCCGCCTTAAATCCCAAGTAAAACTAGCTATTCATGAAAATAATCAACCAAAAAAACTCACAGTCATCTCCACCAAATGACGTGCCAGAAGATGGTCCTTCACTGACCATAACCATTAAACAAGAGAGGAAGGAGTAAAGCCTCTTGGACGACTATTCAAGAAGATGCCCTACTTAAAAGGTTGGTGATTTATAAATGGAATGTTACTCCCTCTCACAAGGCATCCTGAGTTTATAATGAACACACTCACTAATGTCCCTACCTGACTTATGGTGACATCGTACGATCAAACCACAAAGGATACCACACATCCTGCATGTAACACTGAAAGAGAACCACCCAACAGGCTCAACAACTTTCAACAATTTAGAGTATCATAAGACAGATGCTCTATTAGTGAATCAAGGAAGATGAAAAGATATGGGACATGCTCATCACACATAGAGTACTCTAAGAGGATTCAAAAGGTTTCCAATCAAACGTACCAAAAAATTTGAAAGGTGACCAGTCGAGCCACAACTAGTTGAATTCTTAGAAGGAACTCAACCTAACTTTCCGACATGTCAAAATTTAACCAAACACATGAATTTACTACTTAAGGAATTCTGTGATCATTCAAAACACCACCGAAGTCCATCCAAGACTGATGGTGCTTCTCAAAGTTTTCATACACAACCAACCTCAACAAAACCATGCTTCCATTCAAGAACCAACATGTTTAGAAAATCCAATAACCCCAATGGATTTTAAGAAACCCAAACCTTTCCAAATGGTCCACATAGATGGTGATCATACTTGGAAGGATCATTCATTGAAACTATCATGGAAATATTTTGAGCCATGATCACAACATCAAAAAATTTAAATAAAGACAAAATAATGAGACTGTACTGTCAAAATGCTCGAGTCTTTAGAAACTTCATCTCGAGCATTGGAAAAAACTGATTCTTTTGTGCCAGGTCACTCTAATAAAGAGATGACCCAACATTGTATCACCTTAAATGACCATTCAATTGGGAAAAAATGTACCAGTTAATTTACTACCAAGGAAATTAAAGGGGTCAAACAACCATCAAAATGACCGACCGTGCCCGAGGCATGTCTAACCAACTGAAACCAAGCATTGCCTGATTCTCACACTTGTAACAAGGTCAAAGAAACTGATACCACCTATACAAAAAGGGTTTCAGTGGAGACTGAAATTCATACTAGGGAAAATGACACCCAAAGGGAACCTTCTATTTGAAAACTAATAGGATTTAGTAAGGAAAACAAGTTCTAAGGGCACTACCTATCATGGGATAGCCCCTTACAAAAGTACAAACATCAGACCTAATGAGGTCACGTCAAACAAAAGGTTATCAGGTGAAAAATATGATAATATGAACAATTTATAAAAATAATAAATCCTATGTAAAACACATACAGTTCCATTCTAAGGAAACTCAATGATAATCTCAAACTACCCACACCTAAGGTTTTAACGAAGGACACCACTATAGGTTCCATTTCCAATCCCTTTAAATTTATTCACATTTTTCATTTTAAACATTTACAAGGTTTAGAAAAAACATCAAATACTCATTTTAAAACAAATCAAAAGGTACTTGATTTAGCTAACAACCCAAAGCAAAAGTAGGAAAGTCTCAACAAACTTACTTTCTATAACATTAAACATTTATCTAAAACATCATCATTACTAGGAAATTCATCATAAAAAATTACATTTTAATAAGAAAGGTGACCTATAAGGGTCCCATTAAGATAATTAACTTCAAATAAAAATAAATCAGATTCTACATTTATAAAAATTTCACAATATAACAGTCACATTAAAAAAGTTAGAATACATAGGTTGTTATTTCCCAACTCATAAATCACCCACTCCATGGATTGAAAATTTTCTCCCATCAATAGAAACCAATTTAATTTCAAAATAAAACATTCTCAAAAATATATTTAATGATTCAATCATATTGGTGGCCATATAACAATCTATAAAGCGTCCATACACTTTACAGGTTGGCATTTGGCTCCCATTTAATTAACAAATTGTGATAGCATGCTTGTAAATATTGTGATATACGAGTTACCTTTTCCCAATTTTAATGCACCCATACACCTTAAAATTGATGAACATTTGTATTATTATAGAATAAATAATAGATAAAAGTGGAAGTATTAAGTAAACAGATCATAGAGAAGTGAAAGAATAATATATTCAACTTAATAAATGTGTCCATCACCAGTTTATACAATGCATGGATGATGGATGAAAGATAACTAAAAAATGTAATCAATACAACATTATTTTAAATATAGTGAAAAATAGATAAAAGATAGTAAATACCCACGAGCGATCTCCATGAGCATCTCAATCTCTAGCTTGGACCTCTGATCCTAACTCCTCAGGTACAAGCATATAGAAATCAACCTAGGTCCTGTAAATTAAAGGGTCTACTTGGGTACCAAGGGTTCCCGAGCAGGGTGTGAGATGAAATCTCAATAGGCCGATACCCATTATGTCAAGCCCAACCCAGAAAGTGAATAATAATTAAATAGTGTGAAGGTATAGATAACTTAATAACATAACTACATAAAAAAATAACACCCATCCAGGTTCCTAAAGGATACCTGATAGCTATATCAACTTTATCTCATTGTTGGGATAATAGTTTGATTGTGTCACTACACACTCAAACACATATTATATCTGGAATGGGGTAATAATGGCTTCCATCCATACATGTATATAGAGGTTGTAACTAGTGTGGGGTAATAATTCCTCCCATCCATACATATATAATAAACTAGCATAGGGTAAGAATGCCTCCCATCCATAATAGAAGATAACTGAAATGGGGTAAGAATTCCTCCCATACATAACAATATAATAGTGTAATGGGGTATGAATTCCTCCCATCCATAATGTTTATATAGATGTCATGGGGGTGAGAATGAATCCCATTCATAAGTAGAAAATAGCTGGCACATGGTAAGTATGCCTCCTATCTATAATCATTTAAATAGATGGCATGGGGTATGAATGCCTCTCATCCATAATAATTTACAATTATTTTCATAGCTATAATAAAATTCATAATGCATCGCAGTCATTCATTAAACATATGACATGAGGCACAAACTCTCATGTAACCTAGAAATAGCCAGGCTAAATCATAAAAAGGCTCAATAGTTTAATATAGCATTTTTAAACTCACAACTCAATATAATAAGCACAACCTCGTATACCTTCCCATTATATGTCATCACTAGCATGATCTAACCAATCTACTCATAAGACATTCATTTTAACCATTTAAATTTCAAAAACCATACTTATTAGATTAACTCAAGGCATGGTCGTACCTCCTTAATCTGTTCCATTTTAACGTAGCATTTTAATACAATTCAAATATGGTTTCCATCAATCTCATGTGAATAAGTTTAAAGTATTCCCATAAAACCATATAATAATGTAAAATCATTTCTTATAAATCAAAGGCAAGATTAGAAGGTTCCACTAACAATTGTGAATTTTCCTACATGGGTAAAACTCACTCATGGGGCATTCAATTAACATGACTGTCCAAGTTCTTAGGAGGTACTTTGATTCGTTCAGTATTTATTTTTATGGAATAAAATTCATTGATAATAATTTATAAGGTCTATGTTCTAAACATTACCTATTCTGATAGTGATATAAATGATTAATGAACCATCCATAAACATGGCTAAGAAAGATAAATAACCATAACCCATCACAGTGAGTTTTTGCAGATAGCGCACCTCCGTTGGAGGGGTTTTATTACATAACCGTGACTTTATTTATTGGGATAATCACTTAGAATCATAATAAGTTCATTAAATTTATTATATAATTCATTTAATAATAAATTATAATCAAAACAAAGTAAGAAATATGGATTTTTAATTTAAAGGGCATAGAATAGGGATCCTACCTCATGGTGGAACCAAACTGAACATTCAACTCTTGATGCTTTCTAACTAAAATATACTGCTCCCCCATTGAGAATATGCACCTTCAAATACATATAAGTACACCTAGACCCTATGCACACACCCTCATGGCCTTGAGCATGCGCAAGGGGATCCTTACTTATATGTTTATATACATATACTAGTCTCTGCTCACATACATATGCATTTTCATATATATACATAAGAACACCTAGCCCCATACATGTATATTCACTTACATGGATGAATATAAACATAACATGGGAACTTATATATATATATATATATACACAAACTTACCTATGCATATGCAGGAGAGTCACCTTAGACCTGGCGAACCAAAACCACAAAGCAGGGTCTAACGCCCTATACATCAAATACAACGAACATTAAAAAAATAGATACCCTAATTTAGGGGGTGTGAAACCAAGTGGTGGGAGGAAAATCTCACCTCATATGGTGGAAGAGAAATGAATCAAGCCTAACCACCTCTCCTTAGGTGGTGGTTGGTGGAACAGGAACCCAAAGGTTCTGAGATACCATTCGCATATCCCTAGGACAAAAGAAAATAGGAAATCTATAAGACAAAAACCTGAGGGTTTATACTGAACCCAAAAGAGTGGCAGAGAGACTAAAAAACTACTGAAAACTGGAAGAAGAAGGGAGTAGGGATCTTACCCTAGAGGATCTAAGAGAAAAAATTGGGATATCTGGATGAAATCGATGGATCTAGAGGATGCAAGGAGGTGTGTCAAGAAAAAATCAATGGGAACCCCCTAGTGGTGCCACATGAGTGAGAGGGGAGGGGAGGGAGGGTGTTATTTTTTTTAATTTAAAATAATTTGATTTTTAAAATTCGGGGAACTGCATAGTTTTTCAAATAGTGTGGTAACAGTGTGGTGTATAGTACGAGGCTACTACCTCTAGAGAACACCATGCGGGCTAGGTACATGGTTTTTAAAAATGGACAAATCCCATACAAAAACTCATATCCCCCCTTAAACAAGGCTACACAGTTATTTACAGTGGGCTGCATGGTTTCAGACAAATAGTGTTCCCTCTACAGCTCTTCAAAACTTGGATTTTCCAATTTAGATTCTATAGAAAATCCACAAGCCACCCATGAAACTTCTCAGGCCTTCACCCAAGTCCAAAAACATCCCTTAGACGTGCTCCAACTCTCAAAATTCAATTATGAAGCAAGGTTTAAAAAATAACCCATTCAGTAATTGAAAAAGTTAAAAAAACCTCCGGATTTTTTTTCTAGTCCAAAACATGGATCATTATAAATCACCCTCCCCCCGACCTAAAGAAATACACACACAATACTGAATAGGAAATATCAAACTTCTTGGAGAATAACTCCATGAAATCATAAGTGCAATCCACTACGTAAACCCATTGAATGACTTAATGGATTACATGACATGTTTATAATATTTACACGATCTTCCTATTGATCACATGAAGGTATTCCAATATGCCGACTAGATCACAAAGAGTCTTTGCATGTCAACTTGGTCATGTGAGGTCTCAATAGTCCAATTCTGAGTTAACATTGAGGAATATATGTGGTAAAGAATGAAATATATGAAATAATTATGTGAATATGGATATACTAATTTTATGAAAATGGTTCATTCTCTTTGAATAAACTGTTCATTTTTCATGTGATAACACCTGTACATTTTAGTTAGATCATACAAAAACACCCATACATGTCTACCAAGTCATGTGAACTCCTGTGGAAATATCGTTCATGGAATATTATTTCCTCTGAACATTATAGCTAGATAACATTAAAATTATCTAGACATACCCTTCAATTCATGTGATTCCATCCAAATACATCAACCAGGTCATCTGAAGTTCTCACGACATGTCATCTAGTTCTTTTTATGTTTTTATGACCTATAATTCTTGATCATTAAAGAGTCCTAGTACATGTATCCTTTGATCATGAAAATAACCCTAGAAATTTCACCCTTTCTAACATGAATGTACCTAGTCATGTAAGCTTAAATCTGTTAAATAACTTTGTACATGTATTCTTTAATCATGCGAGTAACCTTAAAAATGTCAACCAGACATTCATGAAATGTCAGAAAAAATATCAGGGCATATGAGGAAGACACATAGGAAAAACCAAGATGACACCTGGGACACATCATGAAGACACCTGGGACATGTCAAGGAAACACCCTATAATATGTCAATATTTTTCGGAAGAGACATTTGGTTATAAGCCATGTAAAATCCTAAATGCAAACATTCATATGAGAACCCCCTTTAAAAGGGGAATTCCCTTAATGGGTTAGGGTTATTCACTCATGAAATCTTATTTTTCTCATGCTCTCAGACATGCCTCCATGATAAACCAAACATATTGGCAACTCCTTTCTCAATCACCATCTCTCTTTATCTGTTAGAGGATAAAAATTAAGTTTCTAACAGGGTCTTCCATCCTAGTATAAGTATATAACTTTCCTAAACCTTTGGGATAATAATAATCCCTTTGAGTGACATCAAATATTCAAACCCATCAATGTATAGGGTACTACTTAAACTATGAGGATTCTAATTCATTTTATAAGAAAGATATGTAGGAAAACATCATAAGGCCTGACGCCCATATCAAAACAACCATCAGGGAAGTCCAAATGCATAAGTCCCATATTTATGTGTAGTGTTCCCGATCTCCTATTTTCTCTTGTTACTCACACTGAGAAAGAATCATGTGGGAATAGTGACTTGAAATGATCTTATCACTAGCACTAGGAATTATCAATTGTTAAGGAAACCTTAGTGTGTAATCTTCATTTAGTGACATGATACAACTACCTCAATTCAATGGAATCCCCCTCAATGTAATCCCATTTGAATTTACATAATGGTAAACCCTAAGGAAATAAACCTCCCGGTTATTAATTATTTTTCACATCCCACTAGCCAATTGAGTGCAGGATGAACAACAATGACACTGATTCTGGTTATAATCATGATATGTAGGATACCTTCATAAGGCTCAAGTTCCTTACCTAATACTTGAGTACCCTCATATTCACCCTTTTGCATGATGATAAAATGCATAGCTTAGACCTAAATATACTACATGGGTTTCTATTTCTATTATCATAAGTAAGGTTGGACTCCTCTAAAAGGTTTAATACATCCTCAAAACACTAATCATCACCCTAGATAGTAGTAAACTCTAGAGTGACTGATTATAGGGATTCAAAATACTTATTGTTACCTATTATTATGTAATAATGGGAAACATATAGGGAACATTATTTACAAACAAGTGGTTTCATTTATAGAAATTTCATTACATATAGAAGGATTCAACACCCTATCATTTTATTAGGGTAACCAATAATATATTTTTATTTGGAAGAGATTCTCCAACATATCCTAGATCTATAATAGTTTCTCAAAGTAGGAAATAATTCCCCCCAAAAGGTTATGATGATCCCAATCACCCATCCTCTCAACTAATGTGAGTACCTATGTGTTTCTGGGTTTGAAACCCCAAATGGAAATTTCCATTAGAAATAAGGTCTATACCTTGTTATGGATTTTGGATCCATTGGGAGTTTCCATGATTGATGAAAATGGTAAACTAGACATGAATAATTTTGAAACCATATGTGAAATCTCATGATAAATCTTAAGCCCCCAATATTCAAACAGGGAAAAAATGGTGAACCTGACATTAAATCATGTAATTGATGAATAAATGAATCATTATAGGTATCCGGAATATTGTTCCCTAAACCTAGGGAACTATACCATTCTGACATAAAGGAATGGTGAACCTTCCATGAATCTCTCAAATAATAAAAAAGTTCAGTTGACCCCATGTCGATCCATATTATTTTATGCCTCCCTTGAAAAAAATGGTACACACAATGTGAAATCCTCACCGTGATAATAAAATATAATGGTTCCCATGAAATAGGTCATCCTCACCATGAAAATTCCACATAATCTAATTGGAATAACCTATAACTAGAATGAACAATTATGTTACTCAATCATATATAATTAATAATTTTTTACATTAGTGATGATGCAATGATCAATGAAATTGTTCCTTATTTTCTTTGTGACTATATAAACTACTCTCACAGATACCAACATGACCTAAGATCATGTACTCATTAAGAGAATGTTCTGGAACTTTAGTTATGTTGGTTACCTCCATGGGTTACATAACAACCTCACCCACTTGACACCATCATCTTTGGGTGGTGAATGTGATGGTTCAGGAATACCACTGAAAAGGTACAATAAAAACCCTCAAGGATTCACATAGATGTCTCCAGATACTAAATATGATAAGTCTATCTCATTCATGAAATGTTTCAACGAAACTATTGGCATCTCTTTCTACCACCAATTTCATCAAAATCTTATCCCCATAGTGTGAAAATCATTACATTCCTTATCTTAGGATGTTGGATCGGGTATAAAAATATGGATCCATCCCTATTTAAGAGATAAATTGTAGGAGTCCTTTCAATCACCATCATAGGTTTAATCCCACCAGTGCTCCCCAGTCGACTATTGAAGAAACTACCCAACACATTTCTACCATGGACACTCATGCATAAGTACCAAGGAGGTCTCACCAAGCATGAAAAGCTATGGAAAAATGGGAGTGGGACATTATCCCTTCATTAATTGAAAAATACATTTAATATATTCTATTACGATCTAGTGATGAGGCACATATTCTTACTCACTTAGACAAAGTTAGAATTCATATTCCTCTAGGAAACATGGGAGAGGCACATATCCCTTTCCCCATTAATGAATCCCTTTAGTATACTCCTATTGAAAAGAGAAAATAAGAGTGGAATTATACCCCCAATTCATTTGAAGACATCTTCTAGTATATCTTGGAGATATAAAATGTGTAGGACTAAATTCCTATATACACTTTGCTGAAGTGCCACTAAATTCCATCAACAACAGAAGAGCCCCACTGACATATTCTGACACTTGTACAAATACAAGGTCAGGAACATGTCTCTATCCCAATATCCAAAGTAGAACATCACATTGAATAATATTAATAGTTTTATAATCTATAGAAATCATACATTCATCCTCCCATCTAGGTGGACTATCAGAATATTTCAATAAAGGATGAGTCATAGGATGAGTCTCATATTCTCTTTTTAACTACAATGCACCAACCTATTTTGGAAAAATCATTATGAAAGGAAATTTTTTTGGTTAAATAAATCCAATGACATACACCAAAGGCACAAGACTAGTCTTATACCCCTTCTTGAAGCAAGTATAATTAGTACAATATTGAAATAATCTCAGTGTAGGATCATATACCCCCCAATGAACATAATAGGAATATCCCTATAGCCTATGGAAGACACGATCAAATATCTACTTCCACTGATGAAATATTACAGAATCATCCATTAGATTCATTATAGGAGGATGATCACATCCCTTATCCCATTTTAGAGGTTTATAGATATATTTCGATGGGAAATTAATATTTTAACTGGTTTTATATCCCCACTTCATCCATGATTAATCAGAATATTCCATAAACCGCCCATAGGTAGCCTCATATACCTTCTAGTGATAAAAATGATCACCTAAATACTCCAGAAGTGGGATCATATCCAAAAAAAATTAGGATGTTATTAATATATTCTAGAAAATTTCATACAGTAGGCTCATAAATATACTTGACACCAAAAGTAATGTTGGTATATTCTATCCACAAGGTAGGGTGAGGCTCATATCCCTAATATAATCAATGCTATTGTCTCTGATATTGTATGAGGGATATATAAAACTCATCCAACATTTGTTGACTCTTCAAATGAATAATAATGAGATAAATACCTTCATAATCCTCCTCACAGTAGTGTAAATATGGATCACATGGAATGAACTCCTAATGTCCACTGTGGAAAACCTCACCTTGGTAATATCTATCCCACACATGGAAATCCCCCCGTTATTAGAAACCATCATATAGATATTTTCTAAAAAAATGGGTTTATTCATATATAATTCCCATAAACTATAAATAGTATTTCACCATGGTCAAAAAGTGATCTGAGGAAGAAACTACTATGGTCTGACCAGGTGGAGGCATATAATTTCGATGAAGAACAATTCATCATGGATATATGGAGAGAGTTAGACGAAAAAACCTCCCAACCATGTTATGTCCCATCACTAGTTTCTTATATGATATCCTAGAAGCATTATAGATGGAGTGAATTCCTTATGCTAGAACATGTGGGTGAATCATCAATGGTTGAAGGCTGGGCACCTCTGTTGTCAAGGATATGAGGGTAACCTCATTATTATAAATACACTGATTTTTTAACTTAATGTGGTCACGTTATCCATAACCAATAACATAGGATTGGAAAATCATGAAAAATACTTATTAAGTATTTGTATTTTCATCATAATACATATTCATCGACTAATTACCAGAGATCCATTGAACTTATGTATCTAAGGATGGGGAATGTATAGAGAATTTCACCTCACTATATTTCCCAAATAAATATTCCCCCAATATATGGCATCCTATTAGGTTATATATGCCTGAGAAATTAGGGATCAAGTAACATATGATCTATTTGGTCAATATAGCATGACTCCTCTATTTTTAAGATGCATGAACATCATGAATGGAGAGACATGACCACCAAAAGACTCCTATGATGATCCCCCAAACAGTATGGGAACACGTCTCAAATACAAAAGTTAAAGTTTTGGAATACCCATAAACTATTTGTAAAAGGTGACTATAATATTGAGATTCCATTTCACATAAATCATTAATGAGTAAAATTGTGAAAAATCAAATAGATCACAATACCAACCGCTATAGAATCCACCTGTCAGAAAACCTAGCCCACATGGCTTGGTTAATTTTTACCATCGCCTCTACCCACAGGGTCATCAAAACCAAAGAGGATACTGTAAATATCAGTAGTGGCACTGAACCAACCAAATCCCACAGTGCTAGGGGAATTTTTGTCCCAATCACCATAACCAGGTTCACCACACTCTAAGAGGGTCCTGAAAAAATTAGTGGTGGTTTTAGAACTATACTATCCCATAGCTCTCAATTACCATCCTAGGATACATCATATCCTTTACTAAATTCCATAGATTCATTGTAATTGGATCCGATAGTTCCAATAGTGGCCTGAAATCACCCCCTTCCAAAATCTATGGGGGAATTTTTATCATCATCATCACCCCAAATGGATTTAGTATTCTTTGAGTTAGGAGGTAAATATTGATAGTTGGAATCCCAGTTATTCCTATATCTATGAGACATACCTCTCTCATTTGGGGTCCATTTTGTATGTATGACTGAATATTACCTTATATTAACTATTCACAGACCCATACATGAGGAATATACAACAAAGAAAATAAATCTCCATATGTTTTATAATAAAAAATGGAAAAATATGGCTAGGGGTTAGAGAAATAACTCTAATATAACCCTTGAAGGAGGAGTAAGTGGTTCAAAATCACTATATTTTGTGGAAAGTGATTAGATAACTACCATTTATCGATAAAAATCAGAAAAATTCATTACCTCCAATCCAGTAAATGATGTTGACCAAGAATTAAACATAGAGGGACATAACTTGGAAACCATGCATTGAGATATAGGTGTTCTAGATGCACAAACTGAGGCTGTATGTTTATAGAATCAAAGAAGGATCCAGAACATAACACCTCCGAATGATGAATTTTGACCTCCTTAGTGGATGTATTACAAGGATAAAGGGAATGGTGTTGCTACATATCATTTACCACACATAAGATCCAAAATTCCCTTTGTAGAGGAATGAAATGAACAATATAAAAATGAGGTACATAATCTCAGATAGCTCAATGAGGAACTACTCATGGGAAACATTCCATATGGGTATCATATTTTATTAGAAATGAATATCCCTCCTATAATAAATTAGGATAGAAATAATATACCATAATGAGGGGAATTTGAGAATCAAGAAAACTATGGACCCGGGAATATGGTCTACATAAATGAGTAAGTTGAGGATGATCATGACATTCCTCCATTACAGTGACTGCCTCTCCCCCTTAAGGGTGATTATTCATTCTTAGAATGGATCAAGAATAATAAATATATGAATATGGTTCTGCCTCATCAAGCATTTACCACACCTTATAGATGGGAGGTGACCCATAAAATGATACCTCCAAAGATCTTAAAATCCACTGAAACCTTGTCTGGTCAGATAGAATCTATGTAAGGGAAGCACACATCTATGCAGCCAGAAAAGAAGCCATATCCTGAATTAGAAGATACCACTTTTCTCAAATAAAATTTTGGTAACCCTATATTCTCAACATTTTATGATTTGAGAGATCTAGAATATAATCTCATGCACTTAATTTATCAATGTGACTAGATAATGGGCCCTCAAGATCAACAAGAGGTGACCAAACTATGTTGATTTGTATAGACTCTGGTTGGACCAGTGTTGGTTTTGTACAATATCCTTCTAGTAGGATCCTTTGTGGGATGGGATTAACTTAATCATTAACTCCTTTATTAGTTTAGGTAAAAATTATGTAAAACTAAAATTTTCAACCTCAAAAATTGTGTTCATTGTGAATATGATATGGTTTCTGACTTTATTACTAGATTTAAGGTTTAACATATTCACTCAATTTCTCCCTCTCATAAGAGAAATTTATAGAACATTATGATGAAAATCATTAGGATATATGGGGAAAACATTTGATACCATTGAAGTGTCCAGTTGGATTCCATGACTTTTTAGAGAAAAAATAATTCTTATAAGATTCCATTCAACAAAATCATTCTAAATATCTGGCCATTCCTATGACTTAGGGTAAAATGTCTAGTAAGGTAGTGACTGTCGTTATTACCTAAAAACCATTATCAATACCCATTAAAGCACATAAGAAGTACCTAAATCATCTAATACCTCCCATTGAGTGGATACAATAATAAAATCTCCCATATATGGAAGCAAAAAAGTGATTAGGGTCACCTATGATTTGAGGAATGGATGAATAGAGTGTATTTATTCCAAAATGAGAAGGTTCCAAATTATTTCTTACATATATGGAAAATAAATTACTCAAGATATTGATACATAAGAAGAATAATTATGTAATCATCAATGAAATTCATAAGTACTTCCCTTTATATAGGAGACCCAAACACACTATTTTTTAATACTTTTTATTCAAATAAATTCTCAATATAATGGTTGATTCAGGACAAGTGATACTGGAGAACACCCTAGAACTGGTAACCTGTGTAACCATTAACCTTTTAGAAGAAGATGATGGTTAGAAAAAATTTACAGCTTGGTATGGGCATGAGATTGTTAACATGATGAATCGAAAGACATTTCACTAAACTCATGTTATATTTATAGTCATCTTTAAAAATGAGTAATAATCTCAACACCTAGTGAGACATCATTTAATAAATATCCCATAGTTAGATGTAATCATCAGCCATATGAAAATATTTAAGAAGAAGAGTCATGCTAACTCATAAACAATCTCAGATGATTGAAGATTTCTTTTCCTCAACATCCGAGGAACAAGCACCACCCCACCAAACAGAGCCATTATCTAATGAAGATATCATATTGGGTTTTATTATTATATTTCACTTGACATATCCCTTCTTCAATGATGAATATTACCCTTAGTATGAGTTTATAATTCCTAAACGTTGTGATGGAAGATAAGGACATAGAGGCCAATGGTATAGTGGATGACACAGGCATGGTCAAACCCAATATGCCAATAAAATCACTGATGAATCCATATTTGAATCCAAGAACCATGGGAAATAACTTTATAAATCCTAACAAAATCATGGAGATTCCTCAAATCCCTCCTGTGGTTTTTAAATGCGAATAATTTTTCTTTACTGAATGATGGGTTTGAGATTGTTTGATAATACCAGACAAAGTGGAAGGTCTATACAGACAATGCCACTAGAAGAAGATACTCCCTTGACCTATACTCTTGCACTATGCCTATGCACCTCAAACACCTCATCTCATGAGGTATTTAATATTAAAAAAAACCCACATTGGGATACACAGACCTATGGGGAAGTGAATGAAATTTTCAAATTGTTTGTGGTTTTACCAACCAAAGTCTAAATCCTATAAGATCTATATATTTAAAAATATGTAATATAGGCACTCATCTAGGCCCTCCAGATCCCATATGAGTTTGAGAATGATTTTATTGCAGTCTAGGTTTATTGAGTGTATAATATGCCATCAAAATTTCATACCACCATCTCATTCATTGAACATGACTAGGAAGAAGTTATCATAGGAAATTTCAGACCACTATATGTTTAAAAAAAACTCAACAATTTAGAAATATAAAAGGATTTGGTTGAAATTGGTTATGGAATCAACCACATCCAGATCCAGACCCTCTAACATTTGGGAACTAGCGAGGTTGAATTATCTCCAACAAAGATATCCATTAAATGGTACAATACAAGTGAGAAAAGGTCTCTTGGGAAGATCAAGATCAAGGATTAGTTTGGGGGATCACATAGAATTCTTAGTTCATATTTATCTATCAGGATACAGAATATAATGTCCTTCATGTAATACCTTGGCTTCATAGCCACATATTGGTTCCTTCTATATTTCATCAATGATTTAAATATAAATTTAATTAGAATGTTGAATTACTATGTGGTGATAAATTCAAATATAATTCTTATGGAACCAAATATTTTGATAGAGGTTTCTATAAGAATTAAGGGAAAAAACCAATGGTGGATTATTATATGTAGGGTGTGGCTCCAAATGGCTTGGGGACCACCCCAATGAATCCCTAGCGTGTAACATTATGAGATATTATGATTTTTTTCAAAACAATTTAATTTTTTAAATAGAAAGAACTATTTGTAACACCGAGTTTAGCTATCATTACACATAAAAAATATTTTATTTGATAGTGTTCATGACACATGATAACGAGCTTCAATGAACCATGATGTAATATTATTTTAAATAATACCATTATATCCTAGCCTTTAAATAGATATGTATTGATAATATTAACCTTTTTATGAAATATTCTTATAAATTTCGAAATCAATATAAATTTATTTATAAATTCTTAGTAAATAATCAATAATTTATTTTATTAAAGTAATTATATTCATCAAAAATATGTTTTCTTCAACAATGATTTTAAATGATTTTTATGAGAAAATATAATAATTAATATATATATATATATCAGAATTTATTTTGATAAAATGAGCTTCATTTTTGAAATCATAATATAAAAATTAACTTATGGTGATATTTTGGGACTTTTTTTGAAAATATTGAGTTTTTAGTGTATAGTGAAAATTAATGATTTTTGTAAAATTGTCAAAATTTTCAATAAATAATGTAATTTAAATTTCTAATTATATTTTAAGGTAACATAGATATTATTTAGTTAAATTTATCCTACTTAATTTCTCTTGAATCAAAATTATATGATATTTTCATATAATTTTATTTTTGGGTTTAAAAAGTGGTGTTTTTTTTCCTAAAAACTGTTTTAAAGTGCATAATGATTCAAAATTTTTATTAATTAAAATAATTTATAATGATGAATATTTAAAAAATATTATATATTATATATCAATAAATTTTAATGTATATTCAAAAAATTATTATTATTATATGTTGAGTTAATATAATATAATCATGTTCTTGAAAAATTCACTTCTTGAAAACACGCTTTTTCATCACACATGCATATTTTCATTAAATTTAATTTATTAAAATTTTAGAAAATTTATTTGATAAAATAAAATTCAATTTTAAAATAATAATTTCTAAAATATATTAAGGTTAATTTTTGAGACTTTTAAGAAAAGATTTATTTTTGAAGAATAGTGACAAATACTGAATTTTATTTGAAAACTATTGTTTCATTTAAATAAATTTCCAAGAAAAATTAATTTTTAAATTTGTTTTAAGATACAATTAGTTGAATTATATTTCTATTAATCCAATTTAGGTCATTATAATAAATTTCATAATGAAATTGGATAAAAAACATTATATGTTTTTGAAGATTTCCTATTTGAAAACCAGTTTTATCAACCTGTATGCGAGATTAATTATTAATTAAATTTGTCACTTCGATTAATTGAATTTGAAATAATGGATTAAATATTTGTAATCATAATAATTTATTTTATCTAATAATTTCTAACAAATGTTTAATGAAAATCAATACTGAAGACAACAAAAATTAATTTCCATGGTTAAGGTAAAGGTATATTTTTTGGGGGTTAAACTAAAAAGATAAGGGTTAAAATAACCTATTTTTTAAATCCATTTTCTTGTAATATTTATACCCTATAATTTAAAATCCCAAAAAATCCATTTTTGGGAATTTTGGTATAAAAAATATGGGTATAACCTTTTCTTTTCAAATAATTACATGTGTGCCACTCACCTCACATATATAAGGCCATTACCTCTCCTCTCTTATTCACACCATCATACCATTTTGGTTAAGATATTCCCTACCAAAGTGACTTTAAAAATTCCATACTTATATCCTAGAATCCTTATTTTGGGCCAAAATCCAACCTATGAAGTCTTTTGGTACAAATATAATGCGGTTTCCTGAAGAAGAGTTAACATTCTTCAATGAGTGTTTTTTTAATTTCTTCCTCGAACTACATCAATTATTATTAAACCACGATGATATAATAACATTAGTATCATAAATATACTAAGACATTTTTCCTATAATGTTATTACCTACAACCATCACCACTTCCATAAAATGGGTCAAGAAATTAGCACTCATGTTTAAGGAAGTATACCTCATTGTGAACAAATGTCATTCTTTTTTCCATTACTGTCTCATACAGTTGAGAATGATGATTGATATAATGTATATATATGAAATTAATAATAAAATTATACTTCTGTATTAATTCAAGAATATATAAATTTTTTATTTCTATTAAGTATTAGATATGATAATATCGCTCGTGTGTACGCTAGACTACCGCCTCACGAAGTGATGTGATTCATTTTCATTAATGATTTACATTGAAAATAATAAGATAAATTTTAATGAATATATGTGGTATAAAAAATATAATTTTTATATTCATGAAATATTTATAATTATTAAAAGTTAATATATCATTTTTATTACCTTTTCACTCATTGAAACATGATAACATCATTTATGTACGTGTGAACTAGAACATTCACGAAGTGATATGAATCTCTATTTTCTTCACTACACATCATGTATGATATTTATATGTATATTTTAAAAAAATATGTCATTAATTATATCATTATTATTTTTTAATTATTAAATAATACATACCTCATTTCTATAATGATCGTCAAAAAATGGAAATGTTACTAAGGCGTACATACATCCTACCATCTCCATAATCGTAAATTACTTCATTTCTCAAAACCATATTTCATGAATGGTATTAAAAGTATAATCTATGTATAAATATGATAGTTATTTACTGATAATTATTTTTGAGGTCAGGGAACCGCGATTAATGTAATAGGACTTAAAATAAAAAAAAAAAACATACATGAAAAACAAAGCAGTTATTTCCCAAAATGCGACTTTAACGTGGAATTGTTAATAAATGGGTTATAAAATTTCATAAGTAATAAAATATGATATGATATATATAATTATATTTTTTAATATATTTAAAATAAAAATATATTTATTATAAATGAGGTACAAACATGTATGAAGTAAGTCAGGACTTATGGTAAGGGATTTGTAGTCTCTCTTTTATTTTAGGGAGACATGTTTAAATTCAGAACTCATTGATTTTGTCTCGTGTATATATTACCCATTTGATATTTTATATCATGAATAAATTTATTTTAATTATATTTAATATTTCATTTTATTTTATGATTTATTGGGGATGGATATTCAAAATATTACTAAAGTAGTGATCATTTTTTGTCACAATATGCCTTCTTTGAGACTTATGTCATGTTATTAACCTATCATATTTGATGGGGTTTATTTACAAACCCATTGAATTATAATATCATAAAACTATTTATTCTCATGCTATTTTAATTTTCATTTAATTTTATCCTTTCATGGGGTATATTATTCAATGTTACCAATGTGGTAAGGTTTTTATTTTACAATCTCATCATGTATCGGTATTATTCATGAATATGATTTCAATGATGAAATCTTATGATCTACCTCTAAATAAAATTATGTATTTTATTATCATTTGGTATTGTCATGTAATGAATTTTTCCTTTTATTTTCCTCTATAATATATTTAAGATTTATAAACAAATTGTTTTAGGAAAAATTGTCTTTTTTTGTTGAAAAATATTTTTCTTCCAAAGTCATGTTTTCTAAAAAATATTTACAATTTGTATTTTACATTATAAAAATTGTTCATTAAATAAATTTTTAATAATGTTTTACCTTTTAATTTTTTTGAAAGGAATATTCAAGTCATTTTCCAAACAATTCCTATACACCTTTTACCAAAAAATGTGACAAGAATATTTGTTTTTTAACATGAAATGCATGAATAATATTTCATGTTGTTAGGATTTCTCAATGATTTGAGGATTCCTTTACAAGTTTTCAATGATATTTTGAAAGAATTTTTTTTGTTAATATTTTTAATTTTTTTATTTAAAAATAATTATTTCAAGGTGAAAATGATTTTGAAATTTTTTTATGTTTTAAGAAGTTTTTTAAGAAAGAAATAATAATTTTCTCATGAAATTTTTTAAATGATATGTAAATATTACTTAATAAGTTTTCAAATTTAATTTTAGAGAAAATTATTTCCAAAATATTCTTGTTTAAAAAGTTATTTTCAAAGAAAATGTAACTTTCCCAAGAAATGTTACATGCAATATTTAAAAATAATTCTCCATATAATATAAGATCCCTTGATGTTACATATGCTTTTATAAGGACTTGATAAAAGGATAACATTATTATTATATCTCTAAATGGTTTAAAATTATGATAAAAATATGTTTATGAAAATCTTTTCTCTTCTATGGTTTATACCAAGATAAAATTATTATGAATCCCACTTGTTTTAGCATGATGAAATGATTATGAAACCTATCACTTTTCCATATGTTATGATATGATGATATTATTATGAAATCCATTTCATTTCATGGATTTTGATATGTTGATTTTTTATGATCTTGAGGAACACATAAATATAGTTTTCATTATGAGATGTGTGAGATCTATATCTTACTCTAATGATTTGGATAAAGATTTATATCTGATGAGATAGATAGGTCTATAATGGGCAGTGAACACGGTTTAGTAAGGGGTTTTGTCTACTATGATACTCTTAGGAGTGGACCTTGAACACTATGATGGTTTATGGAGTGAACCCATTATACTATGATAGCCTTCATAGTGAGACTCAACTACAACAGAAATGATATTCTTTGTATATGTGAATTCCAAAATTTTATGTCTTATTCTAATGTTATACTCTCATAGCTCATGTTCTTTTATTACCTTGTGACCCATGTCTTATGAACTGCTAATATTTATGCAATGAGTCAAGATTATTATTATTTTTGGATTTGTAAGGTATGCTTTTAAAATTTTATTCTCATGTTCTCATACGATTATGTTCATGTTATGCTTATGTATCACCCTTGTTTACCCTTACTAAGCATATATGATCAAAAATTTTTATGATTCCTTTCCCTGCGTTAGGAAGAAAAATTTTATGTAGGGTATGTTATTAAGATTGAAGTTAATGTGGACAATGCTTCTAAAAGAAATATGAGCCTCGTGGGTTGTGGCACTATCTTCATGAATCATATTGGTCAGATCCTCGGTTGATTCTTTGGAATCTGTGGTATTTAGTCATATCTGGAGGCTGAAATGATGAGTGTGATCCATGATATTTCTTTCACTAAGCACCAGGGTTAGAACACCATGTTTATTAAAAGTGATTCAATTACCATAGTGAAAGCAATTTGGAATGGTGTTATTCATCTGGCTTGTTAAATTACTCCACGTTGGATGTATTGTCTCCATTCTCTCCATGACATGAAACATATTACCACACATATCTATTGTGAAGTGAATATGGTTGCATATGGCCTCACTAATAAAGGAGTAAGTCAGGATATTACTTGGATGTATGATATTCCTAACGACTTACTCCCCCTTTATATGAAATATTGTAATATGATCCCATATTTTCAACTCTTTCAATCTCTTTTTATATAATAAATTATGCTTTGGTATTTTGGCCAAGGCACCAATTTCTTCAAAAAAATCTAAACATATTTCATATCCATATACGAAAACCCTTTGTTTCTATATAGATCATGCTCAACAATGACTATGTGTTGCCTATAAGTTAGTTCATGGTAGAATATTCAATCCCAGAAAGCTGTTATGAACTGAAAACTTCACTAGATCATGTCCATGTGATAACAATCATGTAATCCTAAAGAGATTTATTAAGGGGAAATTAGAAAAATGATCTATTAATATCTAAGAATTTTCTTGTGGAAATAGAATATATCAAACATGACCCCAAGATATTTAATTCAACTTATATTGTCTATATCTCTCCTTCCCCTGGTAGCAGTGTGAAAAAAGATAATCATCCCCCAAATATCCATGTGATGCCCCTGGATGTTCAGGATGTCAATATCACTTCCCATGAAAATTATTATCTCAGTAAGGATGATGATTTCAAGAAATTAACCATCACACCTAAGGATTCCGTCACATAACCAGAGATGGAGTAATAAGAGGATGACCTCAGGAATGCTCCTCCCACATTTGAGGAAGGCCTCTCCACCACCATTGATGTACTTAGGTATGTTAATATGGGAATAGAAGAAGACCCGTGACCAACATTGATTAGTTCCTCCATGGCTCTTAGGGATTCAAATATGTATATATCATTACTAAGGAATAATCAATATGTGTTATCATGAAATTATATAGAGAATCCCAAGATGAACACTGATGTTGGTACTCATCACCTTTTCATACCTTATAAACACCACAATTTTATGCAGGCTTAAAAGAGGATTCGCCCATTTCATTCTAATAAATTAGAATCAGATGTTGAAATATTAATCAAATCCATCTTTTTCCTTGATGGTCAGTACCCAAAATAGATCCCCCACATCGTCCTCATCATAAAATAGAATGGGTAAATAAGGTTCTTAACTAATTTTAGAGAACTTAATTGAAACATACCAAAGGAAAATTTCCTATTGTTGATCAAAGACCTTTTGATCAATGAAACTACTAGATTACAAGACATTTACGTCATGGATGTGTATTTAGGGTATAATTAGATAAATATGGCCCCTGAAGAAGTGGAATCCAATTCTTTATTGCACATTAGTGAATCTTTTTCCATGTGGTAATTCCTTTTGGATTAAAGAATTTTTGGACTACATACCAGCGAACCATTCAAAATATATTTAAACAATTATTTATATGGATCATGGAAAGATATGTTGTTGATCTAGTGTTTAAACATTAAAATTAATGTGATCACCTCATAGATCATTAAAAAATATTTAGAAATATCCAACCTCATTTTTTGAATATGACTCCTATGAATTATTCATTCGGAGTATTTTTAGGGGAATTACTTTCCTTTGTGTTATGCCACCATGATACCAAGGTTGATAAAAAAACTAGCGAAATATTAGAAATGACAACCCCTTAGAATAATAAATAATAGAATGAATCTAGGTAACCTCACTTATAATCATATTTTCATAGAAAACATGGATAGAAAATCCTATGCCTTCACTAAGATAAGGAAGAAGGGAGTTTCATACTGATGGGATGAGGGCTTCCATACATCTTTTGAGAATCCCAAGTAGCACTTATGGAACCCAAAAGTGTTTATTCATATTTTTTAATTAAATTTTATTATCATATATGTGGAAACTATGTAATTATAAAAAAGATCTATCCTCATGTAAAAAAATAAAGATTAGAATGAAAAAAATATATACTATCAAATTCAAACACCTGGTATTCTAATATTGAGAAGAACTACCTCAAAATAATCATTGTAGTACATTATTTGAGGCATTATTATAACATTAATAAATCCAATCAGTCTCTTGTATTAACCCATTCATATAAATATTTGTCACCATATATTTATTGGGTGTTAGGCCCGATGGGCGATTATTCTAAAATAGTATGTCATCTAGTTTATGTCATAGATCACAGAAAAAAGGCAGACCCTGTCTCATTTCCTTGAGGCACATCCAACCTCAAAAATCACACCTATGGTCACCGAAAATCTATAAGAAGAGGTATTCTATGAGAATAACAGTTCTCAAACATGGGATGCTTATTTTTATAGTTCCTCCCAATGTTCTATTAGTAAGAGGATGGAAAATCTAAACCTCAAGCAGGTTGGCTTAGGGATTGTATTTTTTCCCCAAATAATGAAAATTTTAATACTCTTTTTCCTATCTGAATACAATACTTATACTGATTCACAACACCATTCCCTCAATTATGGAATGGAGCTAGACCTATAGCTAAAAATATCCAACCTGAACATCACAGAGGATTTGAATATACTGAAAAAATAAATCTACAGTGATTATGAGATCAAAATGGAGGAATTATCTCCTCTCATTAGTTATGTCAAAGGATAGATGGAATAATTCCATTTTTACCATCACTGCATCATGTCCCTCAGTAAAAAATTTCTTTTTAAAAATCATTTTAAATTTCAACCCTGGTCCGAATCGATCCCTATCAAGACAATGTGGTTTTCAGCATCACACACTAAAGGGTGGTATCATCAGTCATCATCTGTGATGTGGATGTTATCAATTAGGTCAATAATACCCTAATATATGATGAGATGATATCCAACCCTAGATATATGGAGACCATAATAGATTACTACAAAAATGGGAATTTATCATTAGATTTAGAAATAAGGGAACACACTTGATGCTGAGTTTCAAACTTCACCATTCATGATGGGTCAAATTGGTAAAAATACCTCCACTAATGAGGCTTTGATGGAGCCCTCCTCAGATAAATTTTAAAAGGGGAGATTACCACTTTCATGTAATAAGTACATGCATGATTCTATGTTTCCCATTAGTCTAAGACCATACTCTCCTAGAAAATTAAGAGACATTGTTACTATTGGAAACAATGATTCATGATATTGTGGAGTTCAATAGGAATCTAATTCATGCATGATTCAAGAAAAAATCATCCATCAACCCCTAGATATACTAATAATGTATAAATTTTCCTAGCCATTTTCTATATAGGGAATGGATGTTGTGAGGAAATATCCTCTATCTATAGCTAAGAAGTTTAAGTACATCCACACTCTAACTGACTTCTTTACCAAGTGGGATGAGAAAATACAACTCAAGTAAGTAAAGATGAGGAATATCATAAACTTTGTAAAGTCCAATATTATTAATAGATTTTGTGTCCTTCACACAATACTGATAGACAATGGGACAATTTTCTATTCTTCTAAATTGGTGAAATTATACAAGGATTATAATAGCGAAATCTACCATTCATCTCACTATCACATAATGGTAAATGGAATGATAGAGGAATTCAATAATAATATATCAATTATTACCCATAAAATGGTGAATAATGGTAAGAAGTACTATATGAACAACCTCCTTTTATGCTTTATGGGACAAATATAATACCACACACACTCTCACACAAGTGACTCCATATTAATTAGTTTACAAAACTAAAAAATTATTTCCAATAGATTTCCATTTTCTCTCACTATGAATAGATATATATGTACAAATCTCATATGAGTTGAAGTCACAAAAGTATCTAGATGAGTTGGAAAGACTCAATGAAAAATGCTGCACACAATACACAACATTTATGTTCATTAAAATCAGACTGTGTGATCCTACAATAAAAAGTTTCTCCCTTGATCCTTCTTTTAATGAGAATTGGTATCGATTCTTAGAACCCATATAATATGAGGAATAAAATCTAAAAAACTAGAACCCATGTTGTAAGGACCTTACTTTATAAAAAATTTCTATTCCTATAGGGCTTACCCATCAACCATAATAGATGGGAAACATGTTATACCCCCGCCAATGTTAGGTTTCTCAAGAAGTAATTTTCATAGATACCATCATAAATTCCAATTCCTAGTATCATGAAATTAAAATTCATAAAAACATACATCCTTACTGCATGATTTTAAACTGCACAGATTATGTCATTACCTCATGAAGTTAAACTTCATGGAAGATGACCTTACTGTATGATATTAAACTTCAAAAAGTATTTTATTTAAAAAACAATTCACTACACATGAGTTGGATCTCTATAAAAGAGAAATAAAGTACTCTAATCCCTATGTGCCAGTTAAATCTACATATGGGATTTTTCTTTCAATAACTACAGGTGTCTAGATTGTTGTTTTTATAGGATATGTAGTGATGCATGAATCTACCATCCCAATCCTATCAAAAATATAAATTTTATAAATACCCCCTCTAAACGTATGGAGCAGACCTGCACATAGAATTTTATAGTTCAAGAGATATGTGTGGAATGATTACTATTTACATAGGATATGCAGTTCCAACCAGATCTACGATCCTAGGCCTAACAAAAATATAAATGTAAAAATACACCCTCATTGTTTCAAGATCAATGTAGGGAATTTTATAATTGAGATAAATAATTTTTTATTGATTCCAATTTACATAGGATATGTATTGACACCCAGATGTTTAATCCTAAGTTCATCCACAATATAAATGGAAAATACCCCATATCTACATATGGGTTAGACCTATGTAGGGAATTTTCTGTTTCAAAAAATAACATGTGGATAGATTCTTATTTACATAGGATACATAGTGATGCCCAAATCTCTAATCCTTGGTGCAACCAAAATATAAATATAAAAAATACTCCATCTTTTCATATGAGTTGGACCCATGTAAGGAATTTTACCTTCATGAACTACGTGTGGCTTGATTATTGTTTACACATGATGTGCAGAGACACACAAATCTCAAATATCAGGTGAAACTATGATATTAATGGAAAAAATTTCCCCACACCACATATGGATTAGAGAAGCATAAATAATTTTACATATCATGAACTTTGTGTGGATTGATTCCTTTTAGCATAATATAAATTATGATGCCTATATATCTAATCATAGGTCCAACCAAAATATTATAATTTATCCCCTCCCTAGTTACTGATCAGACATGAACGAGGAATTTTCATTCATGAAATATGTGTGTCTTGATTACTATATACACAAGATACATAATGATCCCCATATCCTAAATCCTAGGCCAAACCTAGATATAAATGAAAAAAATGTTTCCCTCCATCATATGTGGCATACATATATTTGAAATTTCAATTTAATAGCTTCACATGGATTGATTTTTGTCTCCATAGGATACATAGTGATTCCTAGATCCCATATATTATGTCTAGTTGCAATAAAAATGAAAAAAATGACCTCCTCCTATCAAATGGGTCAAACCATCATAGAGAAATTTATGTCTAAGAACTATGTGAGGATTGATTCTCAATTATCAAAGGATATATCATGACATATAGATATAAATCATAGTTCTAATTACAACATGTATAAATTCTCCCTCCCCTTCATATGGGCCAGACCTAAATAAGTAAACTTCTCAGAAATACATGTGGATTGAATCATGTTATCACTAGATATATAGTGAGGCCCCAATATTGGTTCCAACCATAATTTAAATCCCTCTACCTACACAAAAACTCAAATAGTGTGAGGAGTGTCTTTATAATAACTACTTGTTTCTTGATTCTCATATTATAGGATACATAGTGATGCATGGATCCTCCATTTTAGGCCTAGCTATTGGTTCCTGCCACTCTCAAACATTCCCCTTGTTGAGAACCGAATCTAGGTAAAGATTCACACTAATAACAAAATTTGAATACCCCCAAATATTTCCTATAATATACTCTCACGTAGACCAATCTACTTTACAATTATCCTTATTTTCTCATGTTCATTATGACTCATTTTAACTTAGGGAACCAAACAAGTCTCTCTAACTAATGTGATTGAGGTGCATCTTATCCAATGACCGGAAACCACATCCTAGTATCATGAAGTTAAATTCATAACAACAACCTATTCGCATGAAATTAATATTAAAACCTTTCCTAGTTGCATGATGATAAATTCCATGAAAATTTTCTAGTCACATGATTTTGAACTGTATGATTAGAGGTCTTCATGCCAAATATATCGTACCCCTAATGGATGTTTATTCAAGAAGCACACATTTTAACCCTTATCCCAAAGAATGTGTTCAATAAAAAATTTCATAGCCTTTAGGGTGGTAAATCCATTATAGAATATTATGTTCCCTATAAAACAAAATAATATCATCTATATCTAATTTGATACCAAAAAAATCTTCTTATTGATATTCTTCTCTAGAAACCCCATGGACCTTAGGCTCCCCTACTCCTAATACTTCCCTGTAGCAGACTGGTAATAGGGAATCATTGATCCAAAGGGAAACCACTAGGATTTTATCAAGAATAATTTAATGAATAATATCTTGTTCCTTATGTTATTTTTTGTTCAAGAGGAGAGGTACCCCTTTAACCAGGGAGTTTTTGTCCTAACTACATAGAATATAAGATTCTTCTATTATAAATGGTTGACCTATACTAAAACAACCCTGATATTTATTTCACATCTAAACATGATTTATTACATAAAATTACACTTAATAAAATCCATAATATCAAGAGATATATTGTCTTTGGGAAATTAGGTACATTACATAACAAATTAAAACATTAAAAATAACATCTTTATTGAAAACTTCTTTAACATGATCAAAACATTCCTTCATACTTAACACTACATGGGATAACCTAAGGACATGCATAATAAATGGGTGAGCTATAAAGACCAGTAAGGTAATAAACAAGAAATAACATTAAGAAGAAAATACATGTTAGAAAGTAGGCATATCAATAGAGTATAAATAGAACATGAATAATAAGGCATGATATTACATGATAATCATGACATGGGAAATGTGGAAAATACTACATCAAAAACATAGGCCATGGTTAACCAACCAAGACATCATGGTGGAAAAAGTACCATAAATTAATCTGGTAAACCCCATATCCCAAAATTACATATCATTATAATAACCATTACCCAATGCAGTGGAGCACTATATAATTCTAGGCTCACCTGCCACTTTCATTTCATTCTCATGCTTAAGGGTGTGATAGAGATCAATCAACATAGATTCACTCATCATCATTATTTATTCCATGATCAATGAGTATAAAATAAAAACATGTAAGTCCCCAAAAAAATACTTATATGTGTATAATGGTGAATACCCATGATAGAAAATGGGAATGGTATTCACTATACAATTGTTTTGGAATGAAAAATCATGGTGCAATTTCAGTAGCATAACGACGTCACATAAAAATTAATAAAATGGGTTGATGAGAGTGAATGGGTTCCATAATAATTTATACATGAAATTGAAATTAATATGGTCATGTAAAAACATGTCCTAATAGAATTAATTGGAAATAAACGGAATAACATAATAATTAAACTTGAAGAAAGAGGAGAAAGGAAAGAACCCTTACTTGAATGTGTGAGTCCAATGGTTTGGGAGAGGCTTGATAAGAGATTTGGGTCACCTTGGAATAACTCTAGATCATGGAGGGAAAAATATTTATAATCTCCAAGGATTTTTATTGAAGATAAATGGGAGCTTGGGTGGGTTTATATAGGAAGCGAGGGTGATTTCTTTATTATTTAGGTTTCGAACTCCACATAAAAAAATATCCAAAACCACAAACCATCACAATGTTTTTCCATGGTTTCTACCAAATGGGATTTTTTAAAATTATTTTATAAATCCAATATAAAAAATTATTAAAATATTACCATTGGTGATGTGGAGATGAGTCAGACCTTTAAATAAATGATTTTAAAATTTTAAAATATATTATAAGTCTTGGAGGATTCATAATGGATTTAAAAAATAAATAAAATGAACATAAAATCAAATTATTTTAAATGGAAAACACATATTTGGGTTTTGAAACCATTTATATTACTCATTACCTCACTTTTGGGTCATTTTTATCTCATAAAACACAAATTATATTTATATGGTATTTAATTTTTACCCAAAAATTTGAATTTCTAAAAGTATTATGAAATATTTATCATTGGATAATTTTGACTTCCTGATTACAAAAAATAATATTTATTTCATCCAAATAATTTTCTAAATATGTGAATTTTCACTTTTAAAATAAAAATCAATATTTATTGAAAATGATGGTTTTTTGAAAATAACATTTTTTGAACAATAATAAAAATTTCATTTGAAATCATAAAAATTAAATGATCATTCATATTTGATAAATATTACTTAAAAATAATATTCCATTAAAATATTATTTATTTTTTTAAAAATCCATTAATTCATCAATTCATTAGTTGAATTTAAATACAAACCAAAAATATAATTCGTTCTTTAAAAATAATTTAAAATGTAATAACAATAGGATTAAAATAAATTCATTATTTTATAAAAAATAAAGTACATATTCATATTTCTAGATTCTCGATACATATCCATTTAATACACCATCATACTCCCTATGAGTAAGGTGCATGATGGTGGGAATTTCATGGGGTTGTTCGGTGAATATTGTTTAGGCCGCGATCTCAATGATTTTGAACTTCTTATATAAAAGGGTTTTATCATGATTAAGTTGTTGGATCTTAGCTTGGGATTGGTCAAGGGAAGATCTCATAAATGATATCTCCCTCAGATGATCTAATTAACATGCTTCATAGGGTATGATCCTACTGGTTGAGGCCATGACTTCCTTTGTCTGCGTCAGATGGATTTGTTTAAACCCTATATTTATACCAGTCATGTGATCACTATTCAATGACTATATTATAAATAGAAATGATACTTTAACATCATTTAAATACAATTTTATATAATAAAACAAAATAAGTTATTGTGTTTTATATAACCATTAGACATTTAATAAACTCAAAAATGAAAATTTTATTCATAACAGTTCAGGTCAGTATGATATTCCCCTTTAGAAAATTTTCCCTCAAAATTTTCTTTTTTCCACACTAAAACAGATGAGGGTAACTCTACTTCATCACCTATTTTGGTCCCCATGTTACTTATTCAAACCTATGATTTCTCCAAAACACTTTGACGAGGGGAATTGACTTATTTCATAGAACGTTTTCTCTATGATCTAAGATCTTCACCAAATTATCTTCATAGTAAATATCATTCTCCAATGGCACCACCTATAGATTGAGTACATGTTAGTGGTTTGGTAGGTACATTCTCAATATGGATAAATGAAATACATTATGTACTTGAGATATGTTTTATGGGAGTTCTATTCAATATTCCACTTCTCTGATGTGATCAAAGATCTAAAAAGGGAATATGTACCTTGGGATAAGCTTTCCCTTCTTCCCAAATCTCATCACTTTATTCCATAGAGATATGTGTAGGAATACCATGTCTCTAACATCAAGCTCTAGGTCTCATCGGCGATTATCTTAATAACTCTTCTATCGAATCTGATTATCCTTGATGTGCTACTGAATGGTCTTAACCTTCTCCACCATTTCCTCAACAATTTTAGGACCTAGAATTTTTTGTTCCTTAAATTTATCCCAACATTCTATTGGTCTTAACCTCTTCTAATAAAGGAATTCATAGGGATCCATTTGGATGATTTAGTGGAAACTTTTTTTATAATAGAAATTAACTAGAAGAATATGTTTGTCCCATACTCCTTTGAAGTTAATTGAGAATGATCTCATAATTTCTTCAAGTGTTTTTATAGTCCACTCAGATTGGACATAATTTTAAGGGTGATATGCCATAATAGAGTTTAGCTTAGTGTTTAGAGCATACTGTGGTTTTTTTGTAAAACTTAGAGGTGAAAATTTGATCTCAATTAGACACAATTGATAGTGATACTTAATAAAACATCACTAATTATCTGATTTAAATCTGTGAAATTTGATACAGTGAGAAATAATATTAAATCTCAATGAAGTGTGCAGTCTTTTTAAGATGGTCCACAAAAACCCAGATAGCATTGTTTCCTTGGGATGTGTTCAGAAGTATTGTGACAAAGTCTATGCTGATATTTTCACATTTCCATGCTGGTATGGGTAATGGTTTCATCATACCATTAGAATTATTCCTTTTATCCTTAACTTGATGAAATAACATGCACTTTGATGTATATTTAATGATCAAATTATTCATGTTGTCCCAAAAATATTTCTCTTAGAGATCTCAATACATCATTGTGTTTCCTAGGTGAATGCAAAAATTTGAACTATGTATATCATCCAGTAGTTCCTTCTTTAACATAGGATTTAATTGAACACATAGTATTGAAACAAATCTCACAATTCCTTCTTCATTAACATTGAAATATGATGATTTACATTTTATTATAGTTTCAACTCCCTTTATAATTACCATATTATTTCTTTGAGCATCCTTTTACCTTTCCAAATGAGATAGTTGAGAAATAATTTGTGGAAGGATTAATTATGTTTCTTTTTTTATGATTCCCATGTCCATCCTCTTCAAATACAAGAAGATTAGATGATTCTCAATTCTCAACAATATTATAATTTCTAGGTCCTTTCTACATAGAGCATCTACCTATTTATTTACTTTACCAAGATAGTAGTGGATTGAGCAGTCGTAATCCTTTATGAGCTCTAACTATCTTCGATGGTGCATATTAATCTCTTTTTATATGAATATATATTTCATGATCCTGTGATTTGTATATATCTCACACTTATCCCTATAGAGATAATGCTGCCAGATTTTCAATGGAAAGACCATAGCTAAAAAATCCAGATAATTCATGGGATAGTTTTTCTCATGAATTTTCAACTTCCTTGAGGCATAGGCAATTAATTTTTTATTTTTAATTAAAACACAACCCAATACCTTCTTTGAAGAATTAATGAAAATTATAAAAATTTCTCTACTTGTGGGTAGTGTGGGAACAAGGGTAGTGATAAGCATCCTTTTCAAATCCATAAATATTTCTTCACATTAATCATTCCAAGAAAAGTTTACTCCCTTCTGAGTTAGCTTGGTTATAGTGTTTTACAATCATGTGATGTTTCTCACAAATCGATGATTATTCCCAGCTAATCCAAGGAAATTATATATATATGTCACAAATATTATCCCTACCCATCCTTTAACTACTTATGTCTTTGAAGGGTCCATAGATATCCCATTTATTGTTATGTTATTCCCTAATAATGATACTTCCTTCAATGAGAACTCCCATTTTCTATACTTGGCATAAATATCCTCCTTTTGTAGGGTCTTTAGCATAATGGTCAGATGATCCTCATGCTACTCCTTCTATTTAGAGTATATTAGAATATAATATATATAGACTACAAAATATTTGATGAGGTAATATCTAAAGACTCTATTTATAAATTCCATGAATATTTATGGATAATTAGTGAGTCTTAATGGAATCACTATGAACTCATAGTACCCATACCTTGTACGAAAAGCGGTATCATGGATATATTCATTCATCACCCTTACTTGATAATATCCTAACTGAATATCCACTTTGAAGAATTATTACGCTCCACTTAGCTGATTAAAAAAGTAATCAATCCTAGGAAGTTGATACATGTTGTTTATCGTGATCTTGTTTAGCTCACAATAATCAATGAAAAGGTGCATTAACCCATCCTTCTTCCTAACAAAAAGGACTGGTGCACCCCATGGCGAATCACTTGGGAATATAGACCCTTAATCCATATTCTATTGTAGTTTTTTCATTAGCTTCTCATGTTTCACAACATTTGTCCTATATTGAGTCTTGGATATTAGTAAGACCCCATGTAGAAGATCGATTGAAAATTAGACCTCTCAGCAAGGAGGAAGACTAGGAAATTCCTCCGGAAACACATTAGAGTATTCCATTACAATAGGCATGTCTTCTAGTATGGTTCTTTACTTAGAATCAATATTTTGAGAAAGATATGCTTTCTAATAGGGAAATAATATCCATACTTGAGATTATGGTTCTAAATAAGATTCATATTCCTCCTTGCACCTGTATAGAATCTAGGGACGATTCACAATATAGAGATTGATTTCCTTTTCATGGTAATTTATTTTGACTCTAAATAGGGAAAGCCAATACATGCCCATAATTTCATAAAATTACACCAAAGGGAGTATTATAGGGTTCTACAAGAATTTCATCCCACAAAAGTTGATAGGGGAGTAGTTATATAATCAAGATGAAATAATGGCCCCATTTTCTGTTTTCACCAACACATGTACTTCCATTATTTGTGGTGGTGTTTGGATACTTCTGCTAAATATTCATGATATGAAAGAATGCATAGAAACAGAATCAAATTTTTTTTATCTATTATTTAATGAATAACTAGAAAAATTTTCACCACTTTATTTTCTAGATCCACCTCTATGGTCATGATAGAAAAGGATCTCCCTTTCTACATCAGAGGTTGTTGGTTCCCTTAGAAAACCCTTGTCTTAGTGCACTGGTTTGCAATGTTCCCTAGTGACTTGTAGTTGAATCAATGAAAAAATGTTTAGGGTAGACCATAGCATTCCTTTCCTCTATAACATTAGTGACTTTCTCCTTCTGGAAATCATTGCTCAGGTTCCCTTCTCTTCTGCACCTAAATCATTCCTTGTTACCCTTAGGCAATTTTTAGGGTGCTTCTTTTCACACCATTGACAAGTAGAATGATGAAATTTCTTATCACCATTGGATTTATCCATCAGACCAAAAAAATAAAACTTCACTTTCCACTTCTTATCCCTGTGATACCCATAAGATTCACTGATATCCATTTTGACTTTGATGGCACATCAAAAAATTTCCTCATAGCTATCAAAATCACGTATCACTGTAGATTTTTGTAGACTAGGATTTAGTCCAAAAAAAGTAGTTAGCCATACATTTAGGGGTAATGAAAAATATGAAGACTTATCATTCAAGTCTTGTGAAATTTTTCTCGTATGCCTCAATAGATTTGTCATCTTTTTTCTTGATGGCAAGGAAGTCCCATTCCATTTTATTTTGGACAGTGCGAGGGAAATATTTTTTGAAAAACATTTTCCCAAAATCCTTCCACCCCATAGGTTCCATATATTCCCCAGGCTTCATAGTTTTGATCAATGTCCACTACTGATCAGCTTAACCCTCTATATGATAAATAACTAGTAGAACCTTCTGTTGTTCGAAACATTGAAGGATGAAGAAGATCTTCTCAATGGAGTTGATCCATTGTTTTGTGATTAAGGGATCAAATGATCCATTGAAAGTTAAAGGAATTAATCACATATAGGGTTCAATCATATCTTATTCTCTATTAGGGGGATTTTTATACTCCTCCTGATCTAGGATTCCATTTAGAACCAAAGTCATATAAGAGAGTATCATCATGAAGTTCATGATTCCTACTCCCATCAGGTTGGGCATCTTTTTGGGGTAGTCATCAAATTTCCCATCACATTGATTGTTTTATCGATTCATCTTATTTCCAGCCATTGACTAGAATTGAAGGAAATTTAGGGATGAGAAATTTTAAACTATTAAATACGTAAAGGGGGAATTAGATGACATTAAATAGATAGCGTATAAAGTACATGTATTTCCTTAAATTATAAATTTATCAGCTTCAATCTATGTTATCTATGATATATTTCTTAACATATTCTCTTATAAACTTTTTTTGTTCCCTTAATAATGGTTCATAATGAGATTATGAATTTATAAAATAATATCCTTTGGGAGTGTCAAAATAGTTGTGTAGTAAGGCCCATTGTTTTATATTAGGTTACCCCGGGTCAGACCAAAAAAACCTTATCAGGGTTGTTACCCATAAGTACATATGTACTGGAAATACAACCACCTGTAGTATCCAAAAAATCATGTATTTTATGGATAACCAATTACTCTATACATAAAAAGATTTAGGGATGTCTTTTTATACCTTTTAATATCCCTAAGGTTTTCACAAGAGTTTTCTAATCCTAATCCAAAAAATAACTAAATCTATCCTTTGATAAAAACTGTAACAACTATACTCTATATTTCACATTAAAAAATGATTTATTACATATAATTAAACTTAATACAACCTTTAATATTGAGAGGTCTATTTTTTTTGGGAAATTAGGTACATTACATAATAAATGAAAACATTAAAAAACATTTTTATTGAAAACTTCTTTAACATGATCAAAATGTTCTATCATACTTAACACCACATGGGACAACCTGAGGACATTCATTAGAAAGATGTGAGCTATAAATATCAGTAAGGGAATAAACAAGCCATTAAATGAGGAAAATAATACACTTTAGACAATAGTATTATCAATGGATCATAAAAGGAACAAGAATAATAAGGAATGATATAGCATGATAATTATAACATCGGAAATGTGGAAACAACTTAAAGTACTACATCATAAAAATAGTTCAAGGATAAAACCACCATGATATCATGGTGGAAAATGTACCATAAAGGAATTAGGTAAAAACCCTTTCCCAAAATGTAATATCATGATACTAACCATCACCCAATGCATTATAACACTATATAATTTCAGGCACACCTTTCACCTTCATTTCATTATCATGTTTAAATGTGCCACATAGATCAATAAACATGGATTAATTCATAATCACAATTTATTACATGATAAAGGAGTGTGGAATACATATTTGTAATTCCAAAATCAAATAAGTAAATAAATTTAAAGGTGAATACCCATGATATAAAATGGGCATGGTATATACTTTACAATTGTTTTGGAATGGAAAATTGTGGTGCAATTTCGGTAGCAGAACGACATCACATAGAAATTAATAAAATGGGTTTATGAGAGATAAATGGGTATCCAATAATTTATAATCGAAATTTATAGTATGATGGACATGTAAAGACATTTCCCAACATAATTAATTGGAAATAGAAGGCGTAACATAATTAAGAAACTTAAAGAAAGAGGAGAAATGAAAGAACCCTTGCATGAATGTGTGACTCCAAAGGATTGAGAGAGGCTTATTGAGAGCTTGGGGGAACCTTGCGAGAACTCTAGAGTGTGTATGTAAGAATATGGAATTTATACAAGGATTTTTAGTGAAGATAAGTGGGTGATTGGGTGGGTTTATATGGGAAGTGAGGGGGATTTATTTATTATTTAGCATTTAGACTCCACATAATAAAATATCCAAAAACACAAACCATCGCTCGGGTTTGATCATGGTTTCTACCAAATGGGAGTGGTTTATATTATTTTATAAGTCTAGAAGCCTAAAATTTTAAAATATTACCATTGGTGAGGTGGAGGTGAGTCACACCCTTAAAGAAATGATTTTAAAATCTTATAATATTTTATAAGTCTTGGGGGATTCATAATGGATTTAAAAAATAAATCAAATATTATTAAAATCAAATAATTTTAAATATAAAAAAATATATTTGGTCATGGATCCCATTTATATTACTTATTACATCACTTATGGGTCATTGTGATGTCATAAAACACAAAGTATATTTGTAGGGTATTTAATTTTTACCCAAAAAAATGGAATGTCTCAGAAAATTATGAGAATTTAACCATTAGATAATTTTGAAATTTGGATTCCAAAAATAATATTCATTTTATACAAACAATTTTCTAAAAATGTGAATTTTATCTTTTAAAATACGAACCAACATTTATTGAAAATGGCGGGGTTTTGACAATAACAGTTTTTAGACCTTAATAAAAATTTCATTTGACATCATAAAAATTATTTGATCATTTATATTTGATAAATATTATTTACTAATAATATTAAATAAAAATAAAATTTATTTAAAAGGAAAATCCATTAATCCATTAATTCATTAATTGAATTTTAATATTAACCAAAAATATAATTCATACATTTAAAATAATTTAAAAAGTAACAACAATAGGATTAAAATATATTAATTATTTTATAAAAAATAATGTATAGATTCTTATTTCTATGGTCTTGATACATATCCATTTAATACACCATCATACCCCCTATGAGTAAGGTGCATGATGGCAGGGCTTTCGTAGGGCCGTTCGGTGAACATGGTTTGGGCTGTAATCTTGATGATCTTGATCTTATCCTATAAATGGTTTTAGTAAAGCTTAAGTTATTGGATATCAGATTTGTATTGGTCAAGGTAAAATGCCAATAATTCTATCTCCTTCAAAATCTCTGATAAATGCGCTTCATAGGGTATTATCCTACTATTTGAGGCCATTACTTCCTTTGTCTATGTCAAATGGATTTGTTAAAACCCTATATTTATACTAGTCATGTGATCATTTTTCAATGGATATATTATAAATGTTAATGATACTTAATGGTAATTTAAATACAATTGGATATAATAATAGAAAATAAGTGCATGTGTTTTCTAAAACTATAAGACATTTGACTAAATAAAAAAAGTGAATTTTATTCATAATAGTTCGGGTTGTTACATGTACCCACCAGTTTCTACATACATTTATATCAAATATTTATGGGTTATGATTTAAATTTCACATTACCAAACTATTTAGGTAGATTCAGATACTTTCACTACTTCTCATTTGTGCATTGTACCCATTTTTAATGAATTATTATAACATCATATTCTTATACCCCATCATACCTAGGTATGAATCATCTGTGAAAAAATAATTACCCTAAATAATCCATTCCATCAAGAAAAATGGACCATAGAATGTTACAAAATAAGAAATAAATATTTATCTCATGATGTTAAAATGCATGAAAAATGCATCCCAATTGCATTATAATAAACCATGTATACAATCATATATCACCACTCATTATCAAAGGACTACAAGAGCCTGACCCTAGTAAACCAAATTTAATGTTCTTCCATTATCCTTCTAAGAGCCTCAATCCATAAACCACACATTGTGTATTGAGTTTATTTAATTGGAACAACCCATTCATGGACCTTATAAAAGGATTCCTGGCTTCAAGGGACCCTTTGTTGGACAATGCATGTTGGCCCCTGGCTCCTGCATATGAGCTCTTAGCCATAAAAAATGCACGTTTTCCTTGAAAAAAGTTATTTTATCATTGTGAGACCTAACATCATCAAATTAGATCTCATTATTATATTGTGATTTTCAATCATCCTCAACATGATTTTTCAATAACATTACTCATGATTTGAGAACATTGAGCCATGATTTTTAACATTCTAATTCTCTGTCTTGTATGATGTTGTAGTTCTTATAACCTTGGTATATCCAATCTGGATATTCTATAACACTCCCCTCATATCAGTTAAATGTTCATCATGACCTTAAACTACATGCAAATTGGATAATTATGTACAACCTAAAAACTATAGTCTTTGATAGTCAGAATTTCTAATTCTAGAATTTCCAGTGAAAGAGAGAAAAAACTGGGCATATTAAAGACACTTAAATGGAAATATGAGAAAAATTCAATTATCCACTTTCTAAAGTATTTATCTCTAGAGTTTATTAAAATGTAAGTGTGTAAATAAAAAATAAATAAATATAATTAGGCTCATCTTGTGTACTTAATAAAACATGATCCAAGATATTTGGATCCCTTGGTCCAAGAAAACATTATAATAATGATTTTTCACATCTCTTTGTTGTGATAACATGTTCACTAGGTAGCGAAACAACTTTTAAGGTTCATGAACCCTTCTTGAATATTGAATTTTCAACAATTAACCTTCATTTCATTGATAAAAATTTTGATACCAATAAATTCCTTTAGTTTATATTATTTTCATTGAACCACATGGACTTTGGGATCCCCTGATCCTAGTTTTCCTCTATGCCAAACTAGTAAAAATGACTTTTTAATACAATGGGACCCCAATAGTATTCAATCCTAAATAAATAAATGCCTCTGAGATTGTTATGAATGGGTGTTTTGTTCCCTGGGAAAATGACCCTCCTAAATATATTATTTATTTTCCATACTTTGTGAAATATAGGCTTCCACCATCATCAATGGTTGAACTATACCCATAAGTTTTCACCTCTTGTTAACTGAAACATTCTTTGGACATGATTTACAATTCACATGACCAAACTATTCAGGATTATTCAACTTTATTTATGTTACATCACCATGTATTGTATCCATTATCAATAAAGGAATGCTATATTCCATTCCCAAAATTTTTGATGGCCCAAACCTTGTGACTCGAAACCATATGGTTTCGGCCCCGAGCTTCCTAAACATAATCTAAAATTCCCAAGGGAGAAGAAATATTCTTGGATAGATCTTATCTCTATATCCTATATCATCATCCAAACATTTGAATCATAAAAAATATTTCACGACCCATGGTAGCCAGTGGGGACCCCTCTGCATGACCATAGATGGACACCATATGGTCCATGAATAAGGGCCATTGACACATTAACTATAATTGTTTCCTACTTGGATTAATGGATATCTAATACTCATGATCCCTGAAAAAATAAAAGTAGAACTTTAAATCTCATAGTGTTTCTCAACCATCCCCATCATTTATGCCCCATCTCATCACCTCCAGTTTAGACTTTTGTGTTATGAATTATGAAACTCATATTCTGACTATCTGAGTGGATTTTTCATCCCTAATACTAAAACAACATACATCAAACCAGAACTCATGAAGGGTTTAGGGTGTCACAACCCATCATGGATACTCATCCATCATCATTTATAAAAGAATACATGGTGACAAAACCCATCAGGAACATTAATTATTTATAATATAAATTAAGAATTCGGTGTCTCAAAACACATCATAGATACCTATTAATAAGAATACAAGAAAGGATTAAAGTCTTCTTGAACCCCTCATGAATACTCAACCTTCATAAACAAAAACATATGGTCCGATCTAAAATATACTAAACTATAATAAAAGAAAATACAAGCTAAATGACCCAAAACTAAAGAAACATAGTGTTTATAATTGAAGAATCTAAAATAAAGTAATAGATGTTCCCATGTAAAATACCATGAAATATAGAAAAATTTAACCAAACCATAATTCCCTAATTTATAATAACATAGAATCTGAGATATAAGACCCTAAACTGTAGAAATAAACGATTCATTCTAAAACAACCTATCTTAGAGAAAATAGAATGTCCAAGCTAGAAGGCCATAAACAAAAAAATTTATGGTCCTAGATTGGAGACCATAATCTATAGTAATAGATGGTCCGATCTAGAAGATATTAAACTAAAATAATAGAAAGTATGATCTAGAAGACCCTAAACTATAGAATCGTATGATCCAATATAGAATAACCTAAACTATAACAATAAATATTCTGGGTTAAAAGAAATTGTACAACCAAAAATAGACTTTTTCATAAGTAATTAAATATAAAATTAACACAGTGACAGTACTTTCCAAGTATGAATCCCATAACGGGAACACTAGAAAAAAGTTTAGTTTCTACCCACTGAACACACACTCTATGCGATCAAGAAAATATTGAGGTTTTATGATATAGAACAACCACTTAACAAGTATGGTTGAAACCATATATATGGTAATCCTGAGAAAAATTAAATTCCATGCCATTTAAGCTTTACCCAAATTAAACATAAGAAAATGTAAGGGAAATATTAAAAAAAGATCAATATAAATCCTGTAGTAATCATTATCTATCCCGATAAAAAATCATGTTATGAATGCTAGGTCCATTTACATAGGTGGAAATAAGGTCACATTACCTCTAGGGAATATTGATAAAAATTATCCTTTTAAATTTGGTAATCACAGGTTGACTACAGAATAAACATCAATGAGGTTTATTATGTCAATAATCATTTATAGGGAATTATCAAGATAATTCTATTTTGATTCAGGCATTCCAATTCAATTATTTTATATTAAATGGTATTATAAAAAGGATTAATGGTTTTTATGTTCTATATGATATCATGAAAATGATATTCCATTAAAAAAAGAATGAAATAAAACCTTATAGTGATATATAATGTTTGAAAGGTTTGATTCAATTATAATGTAAAAAAGAGGCAGGAATCTCAATAACCTATAGTATCTCCCACAAATCCTAAAACAAACTAAGTATCCTTAAAATATAATCGCATTATAACATTTATTAAGAGGATTTCTTGATCTATACTTAATTATAATCTATAGAGTACATATATTGGCATCACTAATCAACTAATTTATTTTCTACCACAATAATCTGTGGAAATGCTTATTCATTGGAAACAATATATATTTTAGACTACCCACCTATTTAAAGAGCCCATGCTTCTCAAATTTTTTTTCCAAGGTTGGAAGTGAATTATTAAACTATGAAAACTCTGATTGAAGATTATATATTTTGTACTAAAATTAGTTAATCTCAGTATTCCCAGAATTGATTAGGTTTTGGTGAGTCATTACCTCCACCATGCATTTGAATGACTCATTTAAGGTCTTATCCAAAAAATTTTAATTGTAGAGAATCATCTACAACTACTATCCCCAATTCAAGGGCTATCATATGGTATCTTAGGGAAATCATTTATTTCACCTAATAAGTAAAATGTGTAAGTAAAATCCCCCATATCCACATGTTGTAATCATATACCTGAGATGAACTAGTTGTTCCTTCTGCTCCAGTAAAGTTCCCTCTAATATCAGGTTCAAAATATCAACCCACACTATAAATAAATTAATTAAAGTGTTACAAAATACAAACCTCAACTCAAGAATAATACAATAATGGGAATATATTCTAGAAATAATCCACTAATTGAGGGGCATGTACTCGTGGCCTATGATAATTTGGATATGGATCCATCCTCTGCATTATTCAACTCGGTTGGGAGTAACTACAATAAAATAGGGAATGTAAATTATGAGTAGTAAGGTAGATGCACTATAATGAGTGGAATAATGGATTATTAGTCTGTTGGTGAATAAAATGATGCAATATGATAATCAATGGGTATGATCAATGCTATAATAATACTTTTATTAGTTACATAGCTAGAAATATTTGTTTCCCCAATTACAACTTTAGGGGAACAGGTGATGCCCTCTTCCAATGAGCGAATTAGTGGCACCACTAAAGTTTTCTCTATTAGAATAGTGTTGTTCCCAACTTTATGGTTTGTAAGAGAGAATAAATGTTAGGTGAAATAATAGAAATTCAAAAACATGGATGGTCTATAAATAATTCCTCACCATAGCCTATAGAAGCCTCTATTTAAGATAAATCCGTATTAGAATTGTTAATTGCATCAACCTCCACCAATAGTGTGTTTTCCTGTGTTGGTTAAAAAGGAACATACAATTATTTTTTAGAATAAGGTATTATATTTTACAATTCCAACACATTTACCATTTACAATTATTGATATAATGGGACTAATATCATAGTTTCACCTAAAGCACTAGAAATCCAACCGATATTCCTAGGAACAGGTGTGTATTCATCCTCATGAGTTCATTAGGGGATTGAACCATTTTATAAATTTTAATAATTTATTGAAAGTATTATAAATAAGGAAACATAAAGACTTATCATTACTCAATGATTCTAGGTGAGAAATCCCCAATAACGTGGAGCACTTTCTTCTTTTTCTTCTCTCCTATGAAGGGTCCATAAAAGGAGACAATGCTGAAGGCACTGAGGATGGTGTTTATGGGGTGTATATTGTGACACCCCATGTAACGCCCCGACCCTAGTTACCTAGAGTCGGTGCATTATTACATAACATTGGCATGATCACGAGAATGATCAAGTCTCAAAAGACCGATTAGTTTAGTAGCCTTGGAATAACTAGATACATCCATAAATTTTTACATTACATCATAAAAAAAACATCTTGTCTTCATATCCCCTCATACTATCCCTGCAGGTCATTCATAAATTAATTCTTCATAATCCTGGGAAAAATAAAACATTGAAAGGGGTGAGCTCAGATGCTCAGTAAGGATAACATTATAGCAGAAGCTTTCATAAATAAGAATACACACTTAAGGCAGTTTATAACTAAAACAAAAGCCTTTTAAACTTGAACTTCAGCATAAAATGGAAAAGATAAAATAAAATAATGCCATTTACTTACTCATATGGATATTCTACTAGTCGAACAATCCCATGCATTATCAATAACCACTTTCATAATGATGGAATGCATAATGCCAGACTATCATAACCACATAGCCAAGGCTTCGTGCCAAGAATACAAATAAGATTTTTCCAAGGCCTTGTGCCAAGACACTAGTTTGTCTCATGAGACCTACCGATGCATCGAGGAGCTATAGCGGGCTCTACCCGTCACTTATTAAGTCCAATGAATTCCTCATATGAATAGGTTTAAACATAACATAAACATTCATATTAAAACTAGCATACGAAATGTCAATACTTTAACCACAAACCATGAATGGTATAAAAATAGCACATCCACAGTCAAACATAACTCATTCGATACAATATGGAAGATTGTATTGTATCAAATTAACCTCAATCAAGAATAATGAAGGATGTTAACATATATGAAAATAATCATCAAAACCATTTGAGAGAAATATCCCCCTTTTTCTTGAAATCATTTAAAAGTCACACTATTTGTCAAGAAGCCATTTAAAAATAGATTTTTGAATCAAAGTGTCCCATACCACTTTGAAACTTTTTTTTAAAAGGAGTTTTAATTTCTAAAATTTAATGTCCATATAAATAAATCCTTAAAACCATTTTTAAAACATGGACATTAATGAGAAATATTTAAATGAATAAGTCTTTAAAACATTTAAAAATGGTATTTTAGTTAGAGATTCTAACCAAAAGAGAGACACTTGAATACAAATAATTTGAGGTAATAAGAACTTTGTAATATCATGATAATAAAGGGATTCATGATATACTATGTCAAAGTACATTATATACACCACATAAAAGTGATTTGGTGTATAACAACAAAGAAGTCTTAATGTAATGTAAATTGAGATGAATTATCTTATAAAGACCATATCCTTAGGTTAAGGATAAATCAATGACATAATTATGTGTGAAAAATATAAATACACTAAATATGATTGGATATTTAGTGTAAAACAATCAAAGGACATTCACACATAATCTTGTAAAAAAAACAACACCAATGAATTGGATGTTTAACTCAACAAATGGAGAATGAGTTAAAATTACTCTTATCAAATTCATATCGATGACATGAGAAATTGTCAATGGAGTGATTATGTGTATCAAAAGTATATCCACAGGAAGGGGAGTGGAATTTATGACATAATCAAATGAATAGTGATTCCACACATAATCTTGGAGTAATATAATCAATGAAATATGCGTAAAGCCGAATGAGTGGAAATTGAAATCTCAAATTCCCTTATCGATTTGGTAACTTATGAAACATGCACCCATGAAAGAAGTATCATACCATGATGATGTAAATATCCATAAATTAAAGTATATTACACAATGAATACGATCATGGCCAGTACACATACACCACATGCAATAATTAAGTGGTGATCAATGGAATTCTCATGGAATTAAAAGTGAGATAAGAAACCCCTTACCACGTTAATCAACTGAGTCGTATGGACAAAAGTTAATAACCACCAAATTATTTCCAGAATAAAATGAATATAAATAGAATCATGATAATATATATCAAATGGCAGTACACAATACACCACTTTCAATAATTTAGTGGCGAACAATGGAAATCTCACGGAATTGAAAGTGAGATAAGAAAATACTTTACTTTGTACTTTTTCCTTGGTCGACGGTAGGTTTACCTCTTGTATAATGGTGAAATAATTGTTATTTAATTATAAAAGAATCATTTACTTTAATATGATATCATATATGATCTTTTAACATTGATTTGTTAATAATATCTTAGAATTATTGTCATTTCGGGTGTTAACGGGTTCATTTTACTTTATATTCTTTGTTATGTGAGCCATATTTATTAATGATATGTATATTATTAATATCCATAATGATATAAAGTCCTTAGATACTATTTTTAAATCATCAAATTATAATTATACTTGAATGGATTAGATGGAGAATGAATCTCATCGCGTTCGTGGAGACGGTAGTCCGTACATACGCACAAGCGACAATATCATTCTTTTGATATTAAAATAATATATAATTGGATGTTATATCATATATAAAGAATCATTATCATGTTATATTTATTATTTACATTAGTTACACATTATTATTATACCCATCCAAATAATAATATATTGAATAACAATTACACCACGACGTGGAGACGGTAAGCCGTACGTACGCACGTATGGTGACATGTTATTCAAAGGATGGATAGAATACTGAATATGGTTATACCATATTTATAATAACATCACAGTATATATATGATACTGGAGTTATTATTTTATAATGGTAATAACAAAGAAAGAGGAAGTGGAAGAAGAAAGGAACTTGAAAAGGGGTGGTGAAAACATTACCTCTTCTTCGGGTTCTTTCTTTTGATTTGATCAAAAGGGCTCCATAGGTTGGATTTCTGATCAAACTAAGGACTTTAGGTTGTAGTGAGGGAAGTTGACATAGTATTTGGGCAGGGTTTGGCCGAACCAAAGTGCTTTGAAGGTGTGAAGAAATGAGAAGGAGGAGTGCCCTTTTATAAGAGGGGTGAGGGGCACCTTTGGAAAAGCTAGAAATATTAATTTATAATAAATTCATATTCGGTTTATAATGGATCCAAAGTTTATTATTTAAATGTTAAGGTGGGGATGGGTCGAAAACAACTCAACCAATAGAATTTAGACAGGTTTGTGTCATTATATTAACCTTATCTTTAAGTATTAACTCTTAGTTAATTAGTTTCACTTTTACAATGTCTCTTTGTATTTTTATATTATATGGTTAATAAACTTACTATATACATCCAAGAGACCCCCAAGTGGTCCATTAATGATGAAACTATCATGATATAAGTATCTTGGTCGAACCTTATATTTTTAGAAATTTAATATTAATTAATAATATACTATTTGTTTTAAGAACTCTTTTATGTCAATTTTGACACTATTCAATAGTTGATTTTTGTGAAACTCATAAAAGATTGATTACTTCGAAAAAATTAAATTAAATCAATCCTAATATGTCATATTATCCTATGAAATTATTTTAATTCCTTAAAAGTTTCATATTATATTTATTTGGGTATTTATAATATCAATTATTGTAATTTTTCACTATTAAACTAATTAATTCACCATCATTGTGTCATAAATAAATTAAATTATTTAATGTCTAAAAATTATAAATAAAATATCATTATGTAGGAAGTCTTTTTATCTTTCTAATGAATATTTATAATCTAAAATAAAACATATATAACCCTCTGTAACAATTGTTTTGTTAAAAGATATATGCTTGTGTCATTTTTGTATTTATTTTAACTTAATTAAAATAAAGTGTCATTATCACTTACAAGTGGATCCATGGGGTCCCAAAATCGACCCAAAGATGCCCATGGTCGACCATGTATCAACCAATAGGGTTAAGACACGTTTTAGGGTAATTTAGTATTATTATAATATTATTTGTTAACCCTTGTTTACCGGATTTACCCTTTAACCATGGTAAATAAAATATTTACCGGAGTAATTATCCAAAATGTTTAAAAATAAAAGTTACCTATTTACACAATTTGAACATCCTGATTCCAAATATGGAATCCATTTTTCCAAATTCAAAACACATAAGTGGCAGAAATTAATTTAAAATTAATTCCCGTTGTCAAAACAAAAAGCGTGTTTTTTAGAGATAATAACTATCAAAAGATTGTCACTTGTTTATGTCTGGTTTAAATGTGAAATTTTGTTCAATGACCCACATTGTATTATATGGTAAAAATATATTCTAAATATACTTTAAAACCACTCAAATTCATAATTTATCACTATTAATTATTTTTATTAAAAAAGTTGTTTTTAATTAAAATTTAGTAATTTTCACTATTCATCAAAATATAAAAGTTATCCGAAAAGTACCAAAATTTCACCCTAGGCTAATTTCGATATTCCGAATCCAAAAATGAAGTCCATTTTGAGAGATAGAATTTATAAAATTTCAAAAAGTAGGTATTACTATTCATAACGGCTAGTTTGATTGGTTATGGTGTGTTAAAATCTCGAAGTTGCGTACAATGCACGCCATTGCATTATTCGAAAGGATACATACCAAGGAAGCTTGGGGTGTTACACCCCATGAATAGAAATCACTATAATAATTAGATTAATTTTATATAGATCTCCCTCATCATCACACCCTTGTTCATCACACCAGTCAGTACCAATAGCCATAGCCCCAAGATAATATACTAGTAATGGTGGGAGAAACCATTCTCCTTCATCCCCAAGTTTCACCAAATGAGATAAAAGACATTTCAAACATGTTTTTTATGGTAATTTATTCATTTAAGGATGTCCATGAAGTCATTATAACCACTTATTTTGGTATAAGTTTGTTTCCATCATTTTTGAACACTACAACTATGCTAGTAATCATCATCAGTTGCACTTGAGGTGAATAGTGGACTTGCCATCTCACACTTTGTAATATCACATCATGGTCTTGGAGGAAGAAATAAACATAATTAGGTTGGTATTTAAAGGTTATTTACATGTGGGAATTTATTTTTATAATATCCATCAATTTTATCATCACATGACATAACAAACCACTCATTTTGGTAGATGAGTTATCATTCCACCAAATTTCCCATTACTAATGTACAATAGGAAATTCTAGCCTAGAAGGGAATTTTATAATATAAAATTTTACCATTTTAGTATCACTGTATAGGTTCAATCAAGGTAGAAAAAAATATTATAGATTCCTTGATTCATTATGAGGTAGCTCTGTAGTTGTTGTGTAACTAGAAGTAAACTTCTTACCGGGTCTCGGGTTGGCTTTCTAAATTATTTGAATTCCTTTGGATTTAGGTATTGATGTAGGTAGTTTCCCATTAGGGTATTATCATATATAAGTCTCAGCATAGTTCTTTTATTGAGCAATATCAACACCATTTGGATGGAATTCTATTTTATTTTGATCCTCCTACATGGTGAACATAAAAAAATAGCTAGCGACCATTGAGTACCTTTTAGATCAAACATTCAGAAATGTAGGACACATTATATGAATGTTTCATAATGTATTTAAAAAATGAAAAGGGTGCCTAAAAATCATTGAAAATGTTCGAATTGATCAGATTAAATAGGGTTTCCTCAATAATTGAATCATGTAATCCCAAGCTTTATAGCTGCTTTCACCATTGTCGATTGTACTTCTAATGCGAGCCTTATAAGAAAATAAAGAGAAGTGGTCAGAGTGATTCATGTGAGAAATGATATTCTAAACCTTAAAATCAGTGATATTTACCCCACTAATACAAATAATAAAGGAATTAAAATGAACAATAGGGATATTTTTGAAACTTAGATACTCATATCCGCCTAGGTGAGCCCCCATCAAATCCCACAATAATGGGAAGGGTCCAAATACTATGTATGAGGATTTTAACCTATAAGTATGGTCTAATATGAAATATATTATTGAAAATACTAGAATATACCAACCAACATGACATAATCTATCATAATACTAAAAACCCTCACTCAAATCTTTTCATGGGTCGGGAGAAGGTACTTGCTCTAGTACATTGAAGGAAAGACAACTAGTTGAATGGGTAGATAGACGTCTAAAATAACCCCCCAAAACCTATAGTTGAATGATCCTTCTTAAACTATGGGCCAATAGGCACATTCATACCCAGTAGACAGTTTCTATGAGCATTCCTTCAACAACTTTACTTTAGGTTTGGTATATGCCTTCTTGATAAATTATCCTACCCATTGTTTAAATGAAATTTCAACCTTATTAAGTGGGAATTTCCTAGTATCCTTCTCATCCATATTGATCATCACCCTATAAATAGAAGTTTTCTACTATGAAATATACTAATCATATGGTAGAGGGAGAAACTTATCATACATATCTCCTAAAACAGATGCATTGTAAATTTTCTCTATGTCCCAGAGACCAATGGACACAATTCCATGTATAAAATGAAATGTATTTTTGTTTGGAATATATCAACAAAATAATTCTATCATTAATCCTTTATTAAAATAATTGATTCTTTGAAAAATCCATGGGGCCTCATACATGAAAATTCACCTCAACTCAATAGTGAATGTTTTCACAATATGGTGTTCCCAAAAAGTCCATCCCAAGTCCATTATAAAACTCCCTCTCGACTGAAATTCCTAGTAGGGAAACCATCCAAATAACTAATTCAAAGAATATTTATGCATTAACAATTAGTAAATATAAATATTAGGATCAAATTCATGACTAACCTCTTCAATGTATGTTGGAATGAACTTTAATATGTAACTATCATAGTGTTTTCCCATGGAAATGATTTTTCCCATATGAGAGATATTTTATCTAAAGGTGTTATGAGTCTTTATGTTCCAATAATAAAGAATTATATTTAACTTTTTTGTTGGAATAAGATAAAATTTTTTAGGAAAAACTTGTATAGGGGTAATGAGTTTGAATAAGGATATTCCTTGAGGTTCTTTTCGGATGGTTTTATAATCTACACCTATAGTGATTGCATAACCATAAAATGGTCATCATCCATGTCTAAAACAATGTAAATATAAGGAGACATTTATACAGAGGCCTCCTTTATTAAATAAATATATACAATAGAAATAACCATATGTTAGGTTGTCACATAACCTAATCAAAAGAAGTAAAATAAGTACACTACTCAGGCATCATCATGTGACCATATAAGGGTTTGCGATCATAAGACCCATTATAGGTCTTGTTAATTGCATGACCCATTAAATAACTCATGATCCCATGATCCATTTTAGTACATGGAATATCATGACCATATGAAGGTCACTAAAATTTTATAATTATTAAAAGGTTTCATGATAATCCTTGAGATCTCATGAATCATGTGGAGCGAACATATAGCCAACAACATGCATCAATGTTCCACCAAATTTCCATTGACCAGTTATCATATTAGTTTCATGAGTTTTAGAGATAAGGTGATCACTCAGAGTGATCATTAATCAAGTTTATATGATTGGGTCATGGAAACAGTACTTATAGCGAGGTCAGGTGAAGAAGTCTTGTGAATCAGTCGCATAAGAAAGGAGATCAAAATTGATCTGAATGACTGAATCACCAGTTAAATGAATTACCACATGCTGCCCTATTTATAGATAACCCCACAGAATACTAAATGAAATCTAAAATTCCAAAATCATCTTGGAACACCAGCCATCAAAATCCCAAGGGACTTAGGATGTTATTTAATTTCCTAAGGATCGAGTCCTTGTCTTTGTGGACCTCATTTATGAGGGTGGAATTTATTATCGACCATTAAATGAAAATTTCCAATTTTATGATCTAAAACATTCATGAAACATATGTATAATTTCTCCATAATGGGAATAAATAGATATAAGGGGAATAGAAACCTAGGTCGCCTGAATTTCATGACCATAAGGACAAAAAATTATTAAGTCATTTGCTTCACATGATCTGTTCTTGATCGTTTAAAGCCCCACTGATCAACCTTCTTGATCTCACAAAAACTTTAAAACAAGTTTTGATGATTTTGGGTAGATTTCCAAATGATGTTCCTAAATAATTCTATGTTCTGGTAAAAAAATTATAGAAATTCACTCAAAACCTTTGTAAAATAAACTTTAAAAAATGTAGAGCTTCATTCAAAAGGTATTCATGGTTATTTTGAAGTGATTGATTAATGTATTCTACATGAAAAATCCATTGATCTTGTGAAATATTGAGGTAAATACTTTCTTCATCATGTGAAGGTCACTGGACATGTCACATTCTTTATGTAAAGGAATTTAGACATGTCTGTTGGATCATGCAACACCCAGATAAGAAAACAATGGGTTAGAAAAATTGGATTTATAAAATAAATTGTAAAATGGTAAATGATTCGTGCCAAAGGTAGTTATATTGATTTTAATTTTAATGTTTTATGTGTTCCACATGAACAATATATTGATCAAATGAAATATACTAGGAAAATCCAACATCATCACATGAATTCCATTGTATATGTCACCTTCATCACATGAAGGATTTTAGAAATCATTGTTTAGTTGCCTGATTCCATGATATACAACTGATTGGAGTGAACCATAGGATTTATCAAATAAAATTTGAGAAAGGTGTTAACATTATTTAAAGAGGTGTTATGCTATTTTTAATATGAAGGGGTATTTCTCTTCATGCGATCATGTTATAGATCATTAGAAGGCCCTCAAAAAAGAAAACTTGATCTTGTGAAGGGATCCAAACACATCTTCCTTGATCATATGGAAGCCTCTTTTATAGGGGTCGTATTCCCATTAAGACACCTAAACATGTCACTTGATCTTGCAAAATACCTTGGACATGCTGAATTTAATATTTTAAATCCCTTTAATAATCCATGTGTTGAAAAAATATTCAAAAAATAAGTGATTATGAAGTTTCTATTTATTATGCGATAGGAAGATGATGTCATGGATAAACTGTGATAGGTTCACATGAAACACTTGAAGTGATACTCCCTCGACTGATTCAAGAACACATATTTGATTTGATCACCATGAAAATAGGCATTGATCTGGTGTGGAAATGCCTATAAAACCCCCATTGGAACATGAAAACACACACATAAAAGCGAGAAGGTGAGAGAGAATTCTTAGAGTGAAAATACAAAAAATTGAAAGAGTGTTACACTAAGAAAACATGGAGAATGTATTATGTGATTACATAGTATATACATACAATTCCTATAATCAAACTACTCATTTCACAATGGAATTCCTATATGCCTTCCAGATCATGTAAAAGAGTTTTCATCTGTCAACTAGGTCATTCAAGGTCTCAAATGGAAAATTCCTAATTAACATTGAGAAATTTATAATATAAAGTCTATAAGCCCGTAATCATTTCTTGAAGATGGATAGACTGATTTTCATGTAAAGGGTTTATGCACTTTTCCCGTCCTATTAGTTAGTCATGCAACAATACATGGAAATGTCAGCTATATCATACGACATCATGGATAAGTGTCAACCAGATCATGTGACAAAACCCTAAAATGTCATCAAATATATGAATTTTACTCTGGATATATCAACCAATACAAGTGAAGTCCTCCAAACATGCCAACAAGATCACGAGATAGTCCTCTAGACATGCCTTCAAAGCTATAAAACACCATATGAATACACCAATAAGGTAATGAGAAGATCTAAAAACATGTTAGTAAGTTCATGTGAAGTTCTATTGACTTGTTTTCTTTGATCACATGAGAGGACCCACACATTTTTACTTTGATCATGTGAACAACCCTAGATATTCCATCCTTACTCACGTGAAAGGCCCGAGACATGTTAGTTTTGATCATTCAAAAAAATTGGACATGTCTTCTTTGATCGTGTGTGGAACCTTAGTTAATAAAAGAATAAATTCAGGCTATGTATGAAAAGAACTCTGAGAATATCAGGAAGATACTCAAGAAATGTCAGGAAGACACCAAGGACATGTCATGAAGACACTAAGGACATGTCAGGAAGTCAACTAGGACATGTCAGGTAGACACCATAATACATGTCAACCTTGTCTAGTAGAAACACTTGGACATACACCATGTAAACCTCTGATCATGAACCTTTGGTTGAGAACCCCATTTAAAATGGGAGTTCCCTTAATGGATTGGGGTTACACACTCATGAAGCCCTATTTGTTTCATGCTATCAGATGCTCCTCTATGTCATAAAAAACATATTGATAGTCCTTTATTAAAAATCATCTCTATTTATCCATCTGTGTGTAGAAAATAAATATGTAATATTAGAGTCCATCATGTTATAATTCCATAATTTTCCTAAACATCAAAGATACTAATAATCCATTAATGTGTTATAACCTTTCCCTACCCATTAATGGGATGACATCCAATTTAACTATGAGGTCTCTAATTACTTCTATAATCAATATATGTAGGACACATTTATAAGTACTAAGATCCATATTAACCACTCCATCAATGAAGCACTAATTCATAAGTACCATATCCATGTTATTTTTACTATTATTCTTCTATCTCTTGTTCATCACACCTAGCATGGATCTTGTGGTATTATGAACTTGTAACGATTGTATCACTATCACCAATAATTATACCCAGTCTAGGAAACCATAGTGTGTAAGTCCTATTCAGTGAAATGATATGAATTAATTTATATAAGAACATCCACCTTTATGTATGTCCTAAATGCATTTCCATATTGAAACCCTATAGAAATAACCCTCATGGTCATTAATTATCTATCACCTTGCATCATCAGGTTTAGGGTAGATAGTACTATGATTAATGTAATTATCATTTTAAGAAAGATACCTTGGATTCCTTACCAAGGATCGATTTGTATACTCAATGATTGAGGGCATTATATATATCATTTCCACATAACATTAAAATTCATGGATTGGAACTAAACAAACAATGAGGGTTTTGATTTCGATAAACAGAAAATATGTTGGATGACTCTTGGAGGTTCAATCCCATATTCAAAACACCCACCACCTCACTAGATGGTATTAATATACAAAGGTCATGGTTATATGGATTTAGAATACAAGTAACTACACATTGATAAGAAATAATGTGAAACAGATAGAGAACCTTAGATACAAACAGATGGTCTCATTTATTAAACCCCCATTACATGAAGAAGTATTTAACACATGATCATTTTATTAGGTTAACCAATCCCATATTAGGATTTTTAAGATATTAAAAAACATATATTAATTGTATATGAGAGTCCTAGAGTATGAAATAATTCCCCCTAAAAGGGTGTGATGGGATTGACCTCCCATCCTCTCCACTAATGAGAGTTCCTAAGTGTCATTGGGTTTGAAAACCCAAATATATGAATTCTTTTGGGAAGTTGGTCTGAACCTTATCATGAATATGGGAGACATTGAGAGTTTAATTGGGAGATAAAAGTTTTAAAACCAACATGAATGACTATGCAACCATAATTCAACCCCCCACAATCAATCATGGACCACTAATATTCAATCGGGAGAAAATGGTGAACCCAACATGAAAGAAAGTAATGAAAGAATAACCAAATAATTATAGGCATCAGGTATCTTGTTTCCTAAACATGAGGAACCATAAAATTATAACATAATCAATGGGTTCTAATGGATCTTTTTCTCATGGATTTTTTTTCACATGTATAATGATTTTTGAATTATATAAATCTTGTCTTAGGTTAAATCATTATGCCCTCTATCATGATTTATGTTCTTGGTATCATGGGTATGAATTGAATAATGTTATTATCATGAACTTAGATTAAATCATCATACACACATAATCATCTTATTCTCCTTGAGGAAATTCCATTAATAATGATTATGTTAACCCTTAATGAGCGTTTGATATCCGCTGTCTTATGTTTTCCATTTCCCAATTTTATAAAGACTGATATTAAATTTTTTTGTTTAGAAGGGTTTGGGGTATAATTATTTTTATGAGAGATGTTGATGAATTATTTTGAAATATGAAAATATGGGCATATTAAAAAAATATCACTTGGAGACATGGGTATGGTTATGCAAGAGTTTTTTTCCTAATAATATAAAAATCTAAGCCCAAAGGATCCATGGTTAGGTTTGTGATCCAATATTTCTATCTAATGTTGTATGTATTTCATGGATAAATTTAGAAAATGTTTATCTGTATCAAATCCATAAATATAATGATTATGTTTTAGTATTGGATTTATGAGTTTTGGTTCAAGGTTATTATAGTTGGTATCATAAAATGGTTTATATAACATTGTGAATAATGAAGTTTTCATTTTAGGTGAACTTCAGAGTTTGGATACCATTATGAGTTTATATTTCTAATGTTGATCATAGGTTCAAATGTATAGGTACCCCATTTTAGGCATTACATGATGGGATTTTAATTTTATTAATTTTATATTGGAATATGTTTTATTAAGTTGAAGTAATATTAACGCTTAGGTGTATCTTGAGATTTAACATAATGGATTATTTTTGAATAATGCTGTTGAATTTTTTAGATGTATGCTAAATGTTATAAGATAACCTTTGATGTTAATATATTATTAACTAGGTTATTCAGTAAATAGTGTAAATTGGTTATTGAATTATATTATTTGAACTTTGGGAATTATTTTTAAATTTTGGAGATTAAGGTATTCATATGATGGTTTATTCATTTTGGATATTATCATACAATGTTCTAACCATTATTTTTTAATAAATCCATGATGAAAAGATTTAAATAATATTATAGACCTCATGGTTAATTATAAGTTGATTATAGTGATTCATGAATTATATTTTCATACACATGATTTGGAGTAAAAGATGAGATAATGGTTTAAATTTATTAAAACACCCAACCAGAGGAAAGAAATTAAATACATGGATTTGAAGAAAATCATGTAAGAAATTTTTTATGTTCATAGTATAAATTGTAATTAATTACATAAATCTATGATATAATCTTTATATAAAACATTTATCTTATTAACTTTAATTTTGATGAATTGAAGGCCTTCTTTACACCACATTAGTTTATGGAATTGTGAGAATTAACATTTTTATGACCATTCACATTTTTATGATCATCATTATCTATCCCTCTCCTCATTATTTGGAAATAATGTTCATCATATATGTTCATATTTTTAATTCAACCTAATGTTCTCATCTTTGATAACCTAGTTATGTTTTATTCTATATGGCCTTCTTATTTGCATTTCCTTCTTTTCAAAAGAATAATTTAGTAACCCTTTTTACAATATAGGTTTTCAAAAAAGGTATTTTTATATGTTAAACCACTAATTACTGAGCTCAATAAAAATGCGAGGAACCAATTGATTAATTTTGGGAGAATTAAATACCCAAAATTTTTAAAATAATATTATTCTCTATGGATTTCTTAACACGCAACACCGAGCATTAAAATAATTGTGATATACTATAAAATTATTATTATTTTAATGTGAAATTTATTAACAATCCTTTATAATATATGGTATGAATTGTAATTAAAAAATTTTGAGAAATATTTTTAATTTTTTTATAAAATATTAATTTGTTAATTAATTCATAAAAGTAAGTAATAATTTTTTAGTAAAGTCATTTTATTCTTAAAAAATACATTTTCTTCAAAAAAAGTTTGTAATTAATATTAGGAGGGAAATTATAATTATTTTATGAAACATTTAAATATAATATTTGATAAAAATTATATTTCATTTTTGAAATAAATAAATATAAATTATATTTAGATGATATTTTTGGAATTTTCAAAAAGATTGATTTTTAAGTGAATAGTAGAAAAATATTGATTCTTTTTTAAAACTGTCTTTTCGCACCAAAAATATTAGAAGATAAATTTTGGTTTAAACTTTATTAGATGTAAAATTATTTAATTTATATTATTAAAAATCAGATTAATATCATTATAATCAATTTTATGTTTTATTTTTGTGTGACACCTTTTATACTTAAGAAGAAATGTTTTTAGGGAATATCGCTTTTCATTATGTTTTGTGGGTTTAATTTGAAATAAAAAATTTCAACTTATGTGAATTGTATTTGATAAAACTGAATATATATTTGGAATTAGGATAATTAATATTTGGTAAATAGTTCTCTTTAATTTTTGGTCATTGTTAAATGTAACTATGGTAAATATTTATAACCATAACAAAAGTGTAAATCGTGTCAATTGTGGTTAAAGCTAATGTGAAAAGATTTTAAAATCTATCTAAGACTTTCATTACCATTTTAAATAATGATAGTTCGACCATACTAAAATAATTTTTTAATTTATTTCCACACGGATCATTTTTTCTTTGAGAATTACCAATATAATAATTTATGTAAATAAAAAAACAAAATGTCACTCTCAAGATTTTAAATTTCCCTTATATATTCTAATAAGGATAAAAATATGTTTTAAAAACCCCTAAAAGGTTATTTTTAGAATGAATAAATTATTTTTATGATTTTTATTTATTAATAATTTTTAGAGTTTATATAATTATCTTAAACCCTTATACAATACAAATACAATGCTGGTGGAAGTTGTGGAAATTTCCAAGTAAATTATTTTATCTAAATTAAAAGTATTGTATTTTTTATAAATTATTATGAAAAAATAAATATATAGTTAAAAATAATATATCATTAATGTAAAAATGGTTTATATTTTAATTAAATTTTTATCTTCATCACTATAATTTCAAATTAAATGAATAGTTCTAAAAATAAAATTAATGATATTTTATAATAATAAAATTTTATTAAATAACCTTAAATTAAAAAAATCATATATTTGGCCACATGAATTTTGTATGATATAAATTTAATCCATTTCCCATTTATGAGCTTATTATTTCCATAAATAATAATTTATAACCCTTAGTGTTAAAAAGTTTTTACCACTTTAATAGTTAATATAGGTTTATCAGGGGTCAAAATAAAGAAAAAAGTTTTAAAAAAGACCTGAATAATTTACTATTAATTTCATAAATCCTATTTTATGGTTTTATATTTTCCTTTATAACCTTATTATCTTTTTTTAATTTATTGGACACTTTTCTAGGAAATTGAAATGATAATATTTATATATTTTTAAAAATACCAAGTGTGTCCTCTCCCTCCCCGAGTAAAGGACCCCCATATATTCTCTTCTACACACTCAAAGAAAATTTTTTATTTTCAAATAATATCCCATAAATATTACTAAAATTTCAATAAATTTCATAATTATATTTTATTTCACATAATAACATCCTTAGGGGGATTAAGGTGTAAATAAATGACATTTTTCTAAATAAGTGGTATATCATTTAACCAAAAATTTTAGTTTAATTTATTATTCTAACTCCATGAAATATATTTTAAATATTTTTATTTAATAAAATTAGTATATAAAATATAAAAATATTTTATAATTTCAATTTATTTTCTTTAATCCATCTCATTATTCATCTACTAGGAAACAAAACCATCGTTCATGTGTATGGATAACTACCACCTCGCAAACCGTTGTGATTTATTTTCTATCAATTCCACATAAATATTGATATAATGATTGATTTAATGTATATATATTATATTTATTTCAAAATTAATATTTTGGAATGATTAGATATCATATATTCTCTTAGCATTCAAACCATTTGAATATGGTAAATTAGTCACGCATGCCTGTGGTTTACTACCTTCACAAAGTTATGCGATTAGTTTTTTGTCACCACATCACATGGATAATATATATAACTATATTTAAAAATTTAATATATCTATATATATATATATATTATAAATTCATTATTATTTAATGGTAAAATTGTACATACATTCTTTCAATTATGTTCTTTGAAAAATGGAAATGTCACTCATGTGTGTGTACGACCTACCACCTTCATGATTGTACTATAAATAATATTTCACAACCACATTAAATGGTTCGTATTAAAAGAATAATTAATTTAAAAAAATTATATTAATTTCATTATTATTATTTTGGAAATGATATAATAGTGTGTCACAACCTAACCCAAGCTGAGGATCGAGCCACAACTACCCCAAGCCCACCTCCGTAGGCCTGGGGGTGGAGACAATTATCGTAGGCATAACTAAACTCAAGGAGGCTCTACCTAAAGTACCTGTACAAACACACCTACAAATAACTCAATTAAATAGTTCATAGATATAAAAATAGGAAACTAAAATGCAAGAATAAATCTATCTAAAACCTAAGCATAATAAAATTATTGAAAGTAAATTGGGAAAAACAAATTCCCACCAAAAGAAAACTATAAAAATGTTCTACTTGCTCAAAAGGAGGGGATCACAGTCAAAAGTAACTACTAGAATGATCCTCAGTCTGGATCCAATAAAAATCTTGGTGTTTATAGCTCACTAATCTCTACCTACCTTGGGTCCTCCTTGGACTCTGTTTAAAGGCATGCTGTCTGAACAAGATAGAACACATACGAGAAAAGCCCATGTAGGGGTGAGTATTAAAATACTAAGAAGGTTCCCCAAAAACCCTAAATAAAAGTGAGTGATTGAAAGGATACAGTTCAATTGACCTAGAAAGAGGAAAACCCCATAGAGGGATAAAATCCATCTCGTAACATCCACAGTTGTACATAACTATTCATTTATGTGAAAGATGCACAAACAAGAGAGTAAGAAAATAATATATCCCATAGCTCAACCCAAAAAGAAGAAACCTAATCCAAGAATAGGTGTATCAACATAGTGAATAGATGAAATAAAAATTGAGTCTTTTCCACCCCTATAAGGAGAGTGAGTTCATCCAACCACGAGAAGCTAAACATGGAAAGCATGGGACATACCCACTGTGGCTTCACCTCCCATGGAAGGAGAGTAATCAGAACTATGGTGTGGGAAAAAAATAGGTTAATACAATCCATCCATAAGATGTGCCAACCTAGAACATGACAAAACCACATGGACTCCCTAAAATATCACATGGATATACTCATCTCACACTCCAAGTCTCATGAGGTTTTGACTTCATAGCCCGTAATAGGATTCTTTTTGTAGGATCCAACCATAATAAGAGACTAGGAGAACATATTCTATGTGCTCATCCATCCAATATAGAACCCATCCAAGAGATAAATCCATTAGGTGAAACCCTACCATTCCTAATGGTTTGTCCAAGAGAACATGCTTCATCAGGAATAACCTACTAGGTCAAGCTCTTGTGCCTGACACTAGAGGTCATGATGTCACCATCCCGTGCCCTGTGTAATGCTATAGAAAACCCACATGGAGAGGCCCAACCATCACCACCATACTTAGTTTATGGTTCACTTATCTATACTATGCATCGTGTGAATCCTCTCAATGAGAGATAAAAGAGGGACCTACACCTTGGCACTCCCTTACAATCTAGGGAGTACAAGTTCCTAACTAACCTACCAAACCTCTATCACTCTTGTATGGAGTGAACCACACCTCAGTCCATAGATTAAGAACTAAATAATAACCTATAATTGTTTATATCTAGCATACGGGTTCGCTCCATCTAACATTACTCAATAGCCTAGGGAGCTACAACTCCAATGGAGGACCCACTCTCTACTGCTACTCAGATATGGGGGTGTTCTACTCTGTAAGTGAGGACCCGCACCATGGTATGATATGGGATTACTTCTCAAAGTATAGTAGAACCATGCCGACGACATGGGAAGTATCACTCTATGGATAGAGTACCCACACCACCAAATGACATGGGAGTACTACTCTATTATCTTAATTACTATGGGGGACTCACACCATGACACGATAGGGGAGTACTGACCCCATGCAAGAGGAATCACTTCTGAGTATGATAGGGGAGTACCAAATCTACTAGAAGAATATGTATGGAGAAAAAAAACCCTAGAACGATAGGTGAGTTCTGACTCCAAGGATAGAGGACCCACTCCCTAACCTCACAGTGTAGTACCCATTCTATCTATACTTCAGATATAGAGGACCCAATCCCTGGTATGATAGTTGAGTATTGACTTCATGGATAGAGGACCTGCACCCAGGGCCAACATGGGATTACCTACTCTATCTTCCCAATGAGTACAGAGGGCCCACACCCTAGCACGACAGGGGAGCACTATACAAATATAAAAACATCACGGGGAACTGACACCCTAATTTCTTAGGGGATTACTAACCCCAGAGGAACTACCCAAAGGTAAAAACACATGCCCACAACATGGGGAGTTCCATCACTACCAAATCAGAGAGGTAAGGGAAACTAGTATCCTGATGCCATAGGGGAGTAGCATTACCGCTGTCTTTCTTCACAAACCATACAAATCATCAAATTTTATTGGGTGCTGCTATATAGGAGTCTTGCTCTAAACACACCACCTCATATCATGAAGGTTGAAACAGTGGCCACCATTCCATTCTATGTGGAAAACTACTCTGCATAGGCTGTTCACAAGCCTAAATCCAAGTATGAGAGAAGAAGATTCGGAAGGCGTAAGATCCAAAGAAAAACCAATAGAGTACATAGTTTTCATGGGGTCCATATAGGTTTTGAGCCCATCTAAGCACCTAGCTATGTACCCTATCTACACAGTTTTCCAACACATTTAGGGGTACAAGGCATGTGGAGGAGGTACACTCCATGTCCCACTTCACCTAGACTATGGGCATGTATCTTTACCCATTTCCATGTACTAGAGCTCATTTCCATGTACTTTGGCTGTGTAGTTGTACACAACAATGTTTTTTCACATGGATAAATAAGCCATGTCCCATGGTCACACAGATTGGGTAACTACAAGGAATATAACCCATACACATGGTGTATAGTCCTAAAGTATCATCTTCCTTAAATAAGAAGGCATACATGACATTTGTCACTGGACTACATGCTATGTATATGGTAATTCCATTCGGGAATCACCAGAAATAATGATAGACTTTCCCTGATTCATCCCAAAATTCATAGATCTACTTAGTAGGGATCACAAGTAATTGAAATTGGGATCTAGAACCATAGAATGAAGCATAAAGAAAGGGTATCAAGACTAAAATGAAAAACCCCTACCTTGAGGGAGAAATGCTGAAGCTTTGGTTGAAGAATGATGCCCAGATCATTCTGCTTCCCAATCTGATGATGATCTGTGTTAGAAACTGAGATCAGTGGTACCTCTTTGCATCGATTCATCATCGGTTCCTTAAACCTTATAGGGGAGATGAGACGAGATGATAGGAGGGATCTACTTTGATGTGTCATGAAACCAACATGAGAGAGGGGGAGGGGGATTAGTTTTAGGTTTTAATTAATTAATTAAATTTTTATTTAATCAATTAATTCAACCTCATAATTTCCTAACAACTTGCATCTAAAAAAAACTTCCTGCGTGGACAACTTTATCTTATGATTGGAGTAAAAATGATATTTTGAACTCAACCTCAGTCTCATAAATCTGATTTGATACTCTATATGGGAGTTATTCCTATTTTCGTGTGGAATTTTATGTGTGTGAAAAAATATAATATTTTTAAAATCACCGTACCGAGGCTCTCTAGGCCCCAGATTCTCTTTTCAAATCACTACGTTTCTTTGAAAATATTCATAGAAATATTGAAAAGTATTAAAGGTTAAAACTAGAGACTCTACATAACTACCAACTTTAGATATTTTCATCCTTGAAAAGAAAAATTCAAGGAATAGGGAGATGAAACTAATCTCTACACTAGAAATCCCATGCCAGCAAGCTCTCTAAGGGTTCCCGTGCAGCTTCCAAGCACGCAATAAGGTGTAACACTATGTCCAAACCACTCTTACATCCAACTCTATCCATTCCAATATCATGAAACAAGTGTGAACATGTCTCATCAGTTATAATAAGTGAGGAAGAACTAGGAACTAAACACTATGGTCTATCTGTAGTCATAAGGGATAGTGGTACGCTACCTCGCTATCCTGATGCAGATACCCATGAAACCCCATAGTTCACAACCACTCCTGGATGGATTATAAAACAACCTCCCCATGTGTTTTATTTTCGAGGTTGATCCTGGGGACACAAGGGTAACAACGAACAAAACTAGAGGGTAGACTCATCCAACCTTGGGAAGACAGACATGGAAAGCATGTGGAATACCCCATGTATCCTTTACCCAATTGGAAGGAGAGTAACTCAAACTAAAATCAGATCCACACCCACTAGTGGTAGCCCAGCTGAGTATGGATGGAAAGAAACTAATCCACACTGAATAAACATCATAGGATATATCTGTATCACTACAAAATGATTCTAAGAAAGGATCTCAAATGTTTAACCTATCCCTAAACACACAAGTCTAGGGTACTTGTTCCTGTAACCTCGATACTATTCGATTTGGGTGGCACTGACTCACCCACATGGTTTTGGTCATCTCACAAAAAGGAATCTCTATGGGGAAAGAATTCATATTCCTCATGAGTAAAAATCTACTTAGAACCATATCTTGTCCTCCTCAAGCATCTTGGGTACTAAGCTCACACTAAGCACATGAGGGTAACAAAGAAAGGGCTGACCGCACTCCCAAATGGGTCTTACTAGGCCCTCTATCATAACCACCAACACATCATTCACGCCCATACACAGAAGTAAGATATAGTCATCCACCACACCTTGATATTATCCTCTTTGGGCAGTACTAACTCTCCCACAAAGTTTTTCTCACCTTAAAAAATTAATATTGGCGGGTGAATGAACTCTCTTCACCATGTATTCAAAGCTACATAGAACAAAACCCACACAATATTCAAATGAAATCCCTTGTCAACCTAGTTTAAACCTTGATCGAGAAGTGGAATGAAAATGACACCTCACAATAGTGTCTAACAATTACTGTTGCAGAATGTAGAAATGACACAAAGTGAACCTCTATTCATCCTAAGAGTTTCTGGATAAAATGCCTCTATAACATGCAGCTACCCTTACCTATGTTCTCCATCTCTATGATCCTAGAGGGGATCACCTAGGGGTGGTGATGGAAATACCTCAAACTGTAACGACCCGAAATTTTGAATAAATATTGTTTCCTAATTTTATGTGTTATTTTTTTTATACTCAACAAAAATGTTTCATTTGATAACATGAGTATAATTAAAATGAGATCGTTGGGTTTTGACTGTTATATGACCATTGGTCAATATGACCGTTGGAAACTAAACGTTTTGATTTTTTTCTTTAAATACAAGTAATCTTGGTTAATTAATATAGAATGAAGATTCGATGGCCTCACCCAGTAGTCTTGGACCGATCGAAGCCCATCTAACAGAACTTGGGAAGGAGGTAGCACCACTGGGCTTTGCTCTGGACCAAACTCAAGCCGAACTTCATCGTGTGAAGCTAGAACGGAATCGCCTTTGTGAGAAGTTCAAATTGATAGAAATTACTACTCGTGCGATGTTGTCCGAGCCTCCCTCAGATTCTCTCACCTTAGCACACCTTACACTTAGGTCCTACACTGGTGTGATAAGGGGCTATGTAAGGAGACCATAAATGCCTTGTGTAATCCTTTGTTTTAAATAAAAATTGGGATTTCTTCTTATGATGAAGTTTTTGAATTTTCAAATGACCGGATAAATATAGTATGCATATTTTTTGAATTTTAGAAAAAGTATATTTTAAAAATGTTTATTTAAACCTTAAATATTTAAAAATGTGTAATGATTTTCAAAAAATGGTCTTCTATAATTATGTTCAGTATGAAATTTAGAGTCTAATAAGATCAACTTGATTTTTGATGAATAGTAAATTATGAATAGTGATTTTATGCTTAGGATTAGTAATGTGACCAAATGGATTAGTAATATCATTTAAAGAAAGTATTAATATAATCTAGGCACCTTGATTAAGTAATGTGATTCAATAAAATTGTTAAATAACTGTTCCATAAATTATTATTCAAGTATTAGTTTTTTTCGGGTGAATAGTATTTTTTAATTAAAAATTAAATTAAAAATATTTAGAAAATTATTTTTATAATATGGATTTTATTTTTGAACTCAGAGCATCGATATTATGTTAAGGTAATGTTTGGGGATTTTTCTGAAAAAAATGAATTTTCGGTGAATAGTGTATTTATTTAAAAAAAATAAATTAAAAATATTTAGAAAATTATTTTTATAAAATGGAGTTCATTTTTGAAATCAGAGCATTGATATTTGGTTAAGGTGAAATTTTGCGATCTTTCTGAGAAAGTTGAATTTTCAGTGAATAGTAAAAATACAGTTTTAGGGTTTCGGTATGTTTAATGACATCATAACTATGTCATGGTGATGTCTTGAGATATTTTAAGGGTTTCCCGACCAAAGGTGATGAATTATTGTATTGGGGGCCCCATGTGGCCTAAATTCATGGGAAATACCATGGGAGAGCACATGGTTTTGAGAAAACCACTTTTGAGGTGTCCCTTGACCATTAATGCCTTGTCCCCTCACTTTCCCTATAAATACCAAGCCATCCTCTCATCCATTTCGACTCCCCACTCTCCCCCAACGAATTTCTGGTCTCATTACCTCCCAAGGAGTCTTCCCAAGGTGCCCCCAAGCCCTCAAAGACCCAACCTTTGAGTTTTAAGAGTTACGTTTTAAGGTAAGGGATCCGACCCCCTCTCTTTCTTTTCAAGTGATCTCTTTTATGTCATTTATTTTATGCTCCATGTTCTTATGTTGGAGGATGTTATTTTATATTAATTATAATGTCCTTTTTATGTTAATATGATGAGAGACCCCCTATTACTCTCATCATTTTATTTTATGAAAGTTTAAGTGGCGCCGTTAGGCTGGCGAAATTTTTGTAATAGATTCTTTCACCCTTCTCATTTTCAAGTTCTATTTTCTTGTCAAGTATTTCAAGTTATTTTTTATTATGTTGGGGTATGATCTATATATCTATCATACTGATCTTTTATGATAATATGATGAGATACCCCATTTGATCTCTTCAATTCAGTATTTTGAAGTTTTAAGTGGCGCCGTTAGGCTGCCGAATTTTTAAGTGGTTCTTTCACCCTTCTCATTTTTGAAGTTCTACTTTCATGTCAAGTCTTTCAAGTTCCTTTTTATTATGTTGGGGTATTATATCTATATCTATCATACTGATATTTTATTATCATATGATGAGAGACCCCATTTGATCTCTTCAATTCAGTATTTTGAAGTTTAAGTAGCGCCGTTAGGCTGCCGGATATTTAAGGGATTCGTTCACCTTTCTCATTTTTCAAAGTTCTACTTTCATGTAATGTATTTAAAGTTCCTTTTTATTATGTTGGGGTATGATCTCTATATCTATCATACTGATATTTTATGTTCATATGATGATATACCCTATTTGATCTCATCAATTCACTTTTGTTGAAGTTTAAGTGACGCCGTTAGGCTGCCAAATTTCTAAGGGGTTCTTTCACCCTTCTCGTTTTCAAGATCGATTTTCATGTCAAGTATTTCAAGTTCCATTTTATTATATTGGGGTATTATCTCTATATCTATCATACTGATAATTTATGTTCATATTATGAGAGACCCTATTTTATCTCGTCAATCCATTTTTGGAAGTTTTAAGTGGCGCCGTTAGGCTGTTGAATTATCATAAGAGAAATCTTATTTTTTTGTCTTCCTTTCAAGTCCTTAATTTCATATGGTATATCATTAAAATTTCATTACCATGTTATTAAATACATTATATTATGTTCCCCTACTGTTTTATGTATCATTTTTGAGTGTGTGACCCATGTCCCCTCTCTTTTCAATGTTTTCTAAAACCATGTATCATAGACGTTATGCTGCATAGTTTTCGTCTCAAAATGCCTCCCTCTTTATCTCAAAATTATTTAATGTTATTAAGTGAATACTCAAAGATCTTATTTATACAGGGGTATTCACATATATATAAAAAATGTTCTATTTTAAATTATGGGATTTACATACATGAAACCCTCTTTCCCTTTTCCGTGGGTTTAAAGTGACATAAATATCATGTCTTTAAAGCAGTTTTTAAAACGTTATGATTATGAAATGAAACCCATTTCCTTTATTCTATATGGGTTGTTTATGAAATTATTGATGATGATATATGTGGCTCACATGATAATAAAGGCATGTCAAGGGTGCGCCCAGATATCGCTCCAATGCATTGGGTAAAGACTTAATCTCTAGAGATGACCTTTTAGACTGATACCTTGGTGAATAACCATGGTAATTTTTTTTAATGACACCTTGGGGATGGACCTTGGTGAAACTAAATGATTGTCAATATTAAATGTTGTAGCCACATCTTCAAGTTATGAAAAATGTTATTTTTATTATGATATATCTCATGATTTCTTTCTCATGCCTTAAAGTTCTTTTCATGACCTTATTGAAGTATCTAAAGTTCACATGTAAAATGTTTCTCTTGTTTCCCTTACTGGGCCTTCTGCTCACCCTTACTTTTGATGTATGTCCCCAGGTTATGAGATGCAGTAATGAACCTAGGATGAACATGAGGAGAAGCCTTTCAAGTGTTTAAGAAGAATGTTTTATGTTTTCATGTTTTAATTTCCTGGTTTCCAAGACACTAAACCTTAAAGATCCTCGGTTTTGTAAAATGTAATGAATGTTTATGTGATAAAAAGGCAGGATGCTATACAAACTGCCTGAATCCTACCACTTCTCTACTAGCTTCTCTACCTCACCTTACACCTTGATGAACTTCCTACTCTAATCCCTTCCTCTTCCAAGTTAGCCTGTTGTCCAGCTCCCTTTCAGTAGCACAACAAGTTGTAAAATCTCTAGAAAGATGTCCCTAGCCATCACAAGCATAACTCCACCTCACCCTTAGCTGACCTTCTCCTGCTCCCCAAGACCACGTTCCTAGTTTTGGGAATGGGTATGCCTCCTGCACCAGGATCCTATCATATTCCATCTTCCAGCTATTGCTAGAACCTCAACCTCAAGACTACCACAATGGGCCAGATCCACCTATCCCTCATCCAGGAAGCTCTCTATTACTATTTCTCTCCCTAGTACTGTAAAACCCCAGGTAAATAAAGAATATGACATTTTCACATTTATCCATATTTGTGAATAAAATATTAATATTACTTTAAAGGGGACGCTATGCTCGATGGCATACCCAATACGCAACAACGAGTTTCTTGGGAATCTTACATTGCACTCTAATAATAAAATAATATTATTTTAAATGGTAGTTAACGCCTAACTGTTGTAATGGAGGGAATGAACAGAAATAATTAAAAAATGATTATATATGTTTTTCAAATATTTTTACTTTTTACAATAAATGTTAGAGGATTAAAAATGTGAATTAATCCAATTTTAAGCGTAAACATTCTAATATTCTTTAAAAGGCCGATTAACCACCTTTTGATGGAGAACCTCTTTTAAATCCACTTTTTGACAATTTTATGTGTTATATTTGACAAAATAAAATTTTTCTTTAGAATCGGGACATCAAAATTTACTTTGTCTAAATTTTTGGTATTTTTCCGATAAAGTTCATTTTTTAATGAATAATGAAAAATGTTGTATTTTAATTCAAAACCAATTTTTAATATAATTTATTTATATGATTAGATTATCTTTTGAATTGGTTTTAAAGTTAAATTAGAATATATTTTTACCATTTAATCCAATATTGGTCATTGGATTTAATTTCATCTTGAAATTGGACTTAAACTAGTGTCAATCTTTTGATACTTATTGTCTCATAAAAACACGCTATTTGCTCTGACAGCAGGAATTAATTATTAAATTAATTAATGTAACTTATATGTTTTGAATTTTTTAAAATATTCATCATTTTTGAATTCGGAATATCAAATATAGCTTAGGGTGAAGTTTTTGTATTTTTCTGAAAAACTTCAATTTTTGATGAATAGTGAAACCAATAAGTGGTACTTAAAAAACTGATTTTTTGTTTAAATGAAATTTTACCACCTCTGTGTTTTGAATTTCAAAAATCCTACATAAATTTTTGTCATTAAGAAGTAAAATTTGGTTCAATGGGATTAAAATAATTTTTTATGAATAGTAACTTTTAAGTTTTTAATCGCGATTAGAGTTAATTAGTGTAATTTAAGGTAAGAATAATGTTTTAATAATATGAAACGACCTAGACACATGTCCTAACCTTATTGTATGTGTCATGGCCTACCAATAAAACCCATGGGTAAATTTTTGGGACCCCATGGAGCCACTTGGGTAAGATAATGACATTAATTCTTTTTATTTGAAGTAAAAGTAAAAATGTCACAAACATGAGATGTTTCACTAAAACAATTTTTAAATGGGGTTGTACAAGTCATATTTTTTAACTATAAATATTAATTATAAATCTAAAAATATTTCCTACATCATGATATTTTTTTTTATAATTTTTAGACATTAAATAAGTTAAATTATTTATGACATCATGATGATGCAGCGATTACCTCACTAATAAAGGATTTAAATAAAATGAAAAGATAATGTGAAAACTATAACTTAAACTTGTCAAAGACCTATTGTATGAGTATATTTCTAACCCTTACCACCTTATCCTAGAAATACATCAATTTGGGACCTTTAAAATCCGAAACTCATTTGAAAATAAAGTAACATTTTGTAACTTTCCAAGAGTGCCCCTCCCCTCCTCTTATAAAAGGACCCCACCTCTACCACCTTACCCACACTTAAAAAGCCTTTGTCTCGGCCAACCCCTTCCCATTTAATCTCTCAAAATCCCTATATTAATCATTAAAGCCTCACTTTGAGCATAATACTTTCCAAGGAAGCCTTTGAGCTTAAATCAAAGAGAGTTACCCGTTTTAAAGGTAGTGTTTTCTCTTGTGTTCTTAGTTTTTATTTTTCTTCTCCAGCCCCCTAAAATATTTTTATTCTTTTATTTTGTAACAAAACAGTATCATAAATATACTAGGATGTTGTTATGTGAATTATTATAGCTACACTTACACACACCTTCATCTAATGGTTAAAGAACATACTGTTTCTGTGGTTGGAGATTTTCTGCCTCACGAAATGATGATTGTTCAATATTCTTTTAACACCTTTAAAGGTGGCCATTATGATGTCACTATATTTTATATATGATATATATGGTATTTATGTTTACCATATGCTTCTGTATTTTATATTTAAAACATACCTTTATTTTTTTCATGTTGTGAAAATGCGATAATTTCATATGAGGAAGTGTGGACTACCGCCCCCTCAAGTGATGTGACTCGTTAATGCAATACATGGAATGTATAAATAATGAAATTAATGAACATATGTGACCTATATAAAATATATATTATAATGTAATTATAATATATATATATCTCATTTATTTTTAATTCCATTAATATGACAAAAAAATGAAAGTAGCGTTCATGCGTACGTACGACCTACCGTCTCCATGAACGGTGCTTTTAATTTTTATCTCCAAATGTTATGGAATAGTATAAAATGAATATGTAATGGATATATATGATATTTTAATCATTAATACTATTCTGTAAATGATTTACTTATAACTACATGGGAAATCATTTTCAAACATGTTCATTTTTTTACTCATGTACCAAACATCGGAAAAAACATCTGATATGAACTAAAATTATTAAACAAATTATTATAACATTATAATATGTGATATGAATTGAATAATAATCTTTAAAGGAGTTCCTTAAGAAATTATAAATTGACCAAATTTTATTATTCAGGAATATAAATAAACGAACAAGACAAGTCGGACTTGAGGTAAGGGATCCTACCACTCTCCTTCTTTTTAAGTACACTCTTTTATGTCATTCCTTTTAATCTCATATTTATAATGATTGGGATGTTATTTTATATTAATATTACTGTAATTTTTATTTTCATATGATGAGAGACCCTACTTTCTCCCATAAATCAATTTTGGAAGTTTTGAGTGGTGCCGTTAGGCTGCCGAATTTTCGTAAGAGATCTAACCTCTCTCTTTCTTTTTAAGTACTCTCCTTTATGTCACTTCTTTTAAGCTCCTCTTTTTAATGTTGGGGGATGTTGTTTTATATTATTATTTCTTTACATTTTATTATTATATTATTAGAGACCTTATTTGATCTCATCAATCCATTTTTGGAAGTTTTAAGTGGCGCCGTTAGGTTGCCGAGTTTTCGTAAGGGATTTTTCATCTCACTTTTAGTTCCATGAGATTTATGCAACATTTTACACCATTTACTTTGAGTGGTGTATGTACTTCCCATTATTATACTCTTTGTGTAATATAATTTCGTTTAGGGGTATTTACATATTCATTTTATGGCCCTTCTTCAATGGGGTGTACGTTTCGAAAGTTACCCAAGTCGGTAAGGGAACCTTTCACCCTCCTCTTTTTAAAAGACGTCTTTTGTTATGTCATTTAATTAACTTAATATTATGTTGGGATATGTTCTTATATATCCTTATTGATGTAAATTTTATGTCCAACTGATGAGATACCCTTTTCATCTCTCATCAACTCTTTTTCTGAATTTTGAATTGACGCTGTTAGGATGTCGAATTTTTGCAAGGGAACTTTTAACCCAATTTTGATTCTTTGGGATAAACTTGTACTCCTTGAATATGTCATTATATGAATATGTGTGAATAAACTCTGATTTTTTTACACTTAATATCCATTTATATTTGGTGTATTCGTTTGTCACACATAATTATGTAATTGATATATCCTTAATCCAAGGGTACCGTCTTTGCATGGGACTTCGTCTCAATATCCTTTCATTGAGGCATATTTTGTTTTATACACAACATTCTTTTATATGGTTTATAAACCCATTTGACTTTTACGTTTATCCAAAAGTAATATTTTTTATACGAAGCGTTTTACTAAACGACACAAGGGAATGTTTTTGTCGTACGTATGCGGCGACAACGACTTCTCCGTCGCCGTGACTATTATTTGAGTTTCAGCTTCCTCTAAAAGCCATACATTTTTTAAAAGAAAAATAAATACCATGTTTTACTTTTCTTTTATTTTGGTATTAGAAATGGTTTTCATAATGTTTTTATATCAATGTGTTGTATTGATATCTTGTGATTTAAAAGTGGAAATGTTATGTTTCCTTTATGCATGTTTTATGTGATACGATTATGTTATGGTTCTTGGGCATTATTATGAAGATGGGTGGTTCCGTGATAAACTAAGGGTGGATGAGCCCGATATAGCTCTCCAATGCATTGGGTAACACAAAGGAGTTAAACGTTAAGGTTTCTCCGAAGAGATTTAGGGAATATACTGTGATGGGTATTCCAAACATAACCAAGAGGGTTACTCCCTATGTAAGAATGTTATGAATGCCTAATGTTACCTATATGGCTTATGATTTCTATGTTTTATTCATGATTTGATGAGGTATGTTAAAGTGCTTATGTTTTATGAGTAAAGTATGATTTCATTGATTCTTATGTATACATGTACTCATGTTTCCTTTCCATATTTTTATATCCCTTACTGAGCTTTTTATGGTCATCCCAAGTTTTTGAAATGTTTTACACAGGACTTAAAGATGAATAGGGTCAAGGATGGGATCAAGGAAAGACATGCTATCTAAAACATGAAACGAGACATGTTTCTTTTAAGATTTTTTTTATTTTATGGAAACATAGTTGAATTGTCTACTTTGTAGTCTTTTGAGATGTAATAGTTATGTCCTAATTCTCTAAAACTCTAAACCTAAAAAGATCCTCAATGTGAATTATTCATTTAATTAAATATTAAGCAAGGTTTGAGACTGGGGCCTCATAGTTGGTATCAGAGGAAGGTTTAGATAACTTTAGAGGTTAGGGTATTCTCTAGGCATAAGTGACATTACCATAATGGTTAGGATTTCAAAAAGAGTCCTAGTTTTAGATAAAGTGAATGAGTAAGTATACCTTAGTGTTTATCTTCCTCATTAGTACATGATGGTTTTGTTGATACACTCACACTGACATTTCTGTTTTTAGTGAATGGATGGATCTAGCAGGCACCAAGGTGACAATAGGTTTGAAGGGAACTGTGGTGGTTCTCTGATTAAGAGACTGGATGAAATGGGGGATTCAATGAGGAAACTCATGGTTGTTCTAAACCAACTATAAAGGATTCATGATCAACAACTTTTACCTTGGTATGTTTTGTAATGAATCATGTACGAGATGACCAATCAATGTGGAAGTTCAGGTAATAATTATAAAGGTAACCATTAGGGTTTATATGATCCTTACTTTTGAGGTAATTATGGGTTATTATATATTATGATGGAAAATGAAAGGCATGAGATAAACTTGATGTTAAAATATCTTATGATTATTTTTGAAGATTTTATCTCATTTTGGGGAATGTTTTAAGAATAATATAGTTTTGGAAAAAGGACAACACGCATACCGTGTGATAACCCATCGCGTCGGACAAAGCTGTGGGAATCGAACCCACAACCAAAGTGCGACTGGTATTTATCGCCTACCACTGGACTACGTGAAGTACCTGGGAAGTATAACTTATTATTTTTAGTTAGATGATTTTATGAATTAAGAGTAAGTTTATTTTAGGTTATCTATGGAAATTATTAACCTATCATGGAGGATAAGTGATTAGGTTAATTACTTTTCAATATGAGACTTTAAGAGAAACTGATGTTATTTGGAGATAAGTGTTAATTTTTACCTTGAAAGACTATGTGATTAAATCCTTCAAATATTTGGGGTTCAATCTTATTTTGGTTTAATTTGAAGAATTTTATGGAAAAAATGTTTATTGAATGGTCTTTGTTGAACTTTGGGTATTGTTTGACAAATTTTGGAGATTAAGAATAGATTATTTATCCTTTTTGGGTATTATCTGATCTCATACTAACCTTTTAGGTTTTAGTTTTGGTTAAGGTCTAAATACATGGGAAGTATATAGTTCTCTTTTGTGGATTAGGTGATTCTCTATTAGTTGATTATAGTACTCTTAATGTGAACAAGTCTTCCTAAATACTCGTCTTTTGGATAAAATATGAGTTTGATTAAGGAATCTAGTAAAAGTTGAAAGACTATGTGACAAGTAAGTATGTTTCATTATGATTTAGTTAAGATCAAAAAATAAATTCCTCAATGAAGAGTAACTTAAAACAAAAATGTTGTCTGTTAACTTTTCCTATTGGGGAATCGAATACCATTTAACCCATCACAAGTTTGTGATTTTCTTATGGTTAAATTTCTCCTAGACATGTTTACTATCACTCTCCATCAGAACATGACCCTTTGTTTTTTTCCTCCATGTACATATTTTCATACTTTGAATCCTAGTATGGGTTAACTCGGGTGACCTTTGTACTTCTCTTTCTTTATTTTAAAGTGACTGTTTTACGGACTCTTATTCCAATGTGGGATTTTCAATGAAGTTTCCAAGCCCAATTTTAAAATTGCGAGGACGCAATTACCAAAAGGGGGGAAGGATGTAACACCCCAGGTAAATAAAGAATATAAAATTTTCAAATTTATCCATATTTGTGAATAAAATATTAATATTACTTTAAAGGGGACTCTATGATCGATGGCGTACCCAATACGCAACGAGTTTCTTGAGAATCTTACGTTGCACTCTAATAATAAAATAATATTATTTTAAATGGAAGTTAATGCCTAGCTGTTGTAATGGAGGGAATGAACATAACTAACTAAAAAATGATTATATATGTTTGTCAAATATTTTTACTCTTTACAATAAATGTTAGAGGATTAAAAATGCGAATGAATCCAATTTTAAGCGTAAACATTCTAATATTCTTTAAAAGGTCGATTAACTGCCTTTTGATGGCGAACCTCTTTTAAATACACTTTTTGAAAATTTTATGTTTTATATTTGACAAAATAAAATTCTTCTTTAGAATCCGGACATCAAAATTTCTTTGTGTAATTTTTTGGTATTTTTCCGATAAAGTTCATTTTTTAATGAATAGTGAAAAATGTTGTATTTTAATTCAAAACCTCTTTTTAATCTAATTTATTTTTATGATTAGATTATCTTTTGAATTGGTTTTAAAGTGAAATTAGAATATATTTTTACCATTTAATCCAATAGTGGTCATTTTATTTAATTTCATCTTGAAATTGGACTTAAACTAGTGTCAAACTTTTGATACTTATTGTATCATAAAAACACGCTATTTTCTCTGACAGCGGGAATTAATTATTAAATTAATTAATGTAACTTATTTGTTTTGAATTTTGTAAAATAGACATCATTTTTGAGTTCTGAATATCAAATATATCTTAGGGTGAAGTTTTGGTATTTTTCTGAAAAACTTCAATTTTTGATGAATAGTGAAACCACTAAGTGGTACCTAAAAAACTGATTTTTCGTTTAAATGAAATTTTACCACCTCTGTGTTTTGAATTTCAAAAATCCAACATACATGGTTGTAATTAAGAAGTAAAATATTGTCCAATGGGATTAAAATAATTTTTTGGTGAATAGTAACTTTTAAGTTTTTAATCGCGATTAGAGGTAATTAGTGTAATTTAAGGTAATAATAATGTTTTAATAATATGAAATGACCTAGAAACATGTACTAGTCTTGATGGATCTGTCATGGCCGACCAAGAAAACCCATGGGTCGATTTTTGGGACCCCATGGAGCCACTTGGGTAAGATAATGACATTAATGTCTTTTATTTAAAGTAAAAGTAAAAATGTCACAAACATGAGATGTTTCACTAAAACAATTTTTAAATGGGGTTATAAAAGTCATTTTTCTGACTATAAATATTCATTATAAAGCTAAAAATATTTCCTACATCATGATTTTTTTTATTTTTAGACATTAAATAAATTAAATTATTTATGACATCATGATGATGCAGCGATTACCTCATTTATAAATGATTTAAATAAAATGAAAAGATAATGTTAAAAATATAACTTACACTTGTCAAAGACCTATTGTATGAGTATATTTCGAACCCTTACCACATTATCCTAGAAATACATCAATGTGGGACCTTTAAAATCTGAAAATCATTTGAAAATAAAGTAACATTTTGTAACTTTCCAAGAGTTCCCCTCCTCTCCTCTTATAAACGGCCCCCACCTCTACCACCTTACCCACACTTCCAAATCCTTTGGCTCAGCCAAACCCTGCCCATTGCATCTCTAAACATCCCTATATTCATCATTTAATCCTCACTTTGGGCATAATACTTTCCAAGGAAGCCTTTGAGATTAAATCAAAGAGAGTTACCCATTTTAAAGGTAGTGTTTTCACTTGTGTTCTTATGTTTTATTTTGCTTCTGCAACCCCCTAAACTCTTTTTATTCTTTTCTTTTGTAACAAAACTAGTATCTTAAATATACTAGGATGTTTTTATGTGAAGGATTAGAGCTACACTTACACACACCATTGTCTAATGGTTAAATAACATACTGTTTCTGTGGTTGGCGATTTTCTTCCTCACGAAACGATGATTGTTCAATATTCTTTTAACACCTTTAAAGGTGGACATTATGATGTCACTGTATTTTATATATTATATATATGGTATTTATTTTTACTATATTCTTCTTTATTTTATATTTAAAACATACCTTTATTTTTTCCATGTTGTGTAAATGCGATAATTTCATATGAGGAAGTGTGGACTACCGCCCCCTCAAGTGATGTGACTCGTTAATACAATACATGGAATGTATAAAGAATGAAATTAATGAACATATGTGACCTATATAACATATATATTATAATTTAATTATAATATATATATATATATATATATATCATTTATTTTTAATTCCATTAATATGACAAAAAAAATGAAAGTAGCGTTCATGCGTACGTACGGCCTACCATCTCCATGAACGGTGCTTTTCATTTTTATCTACAAATGTTATGGAATAGTATAAAATTAATATGTACTGGATATATATGATATTTTAATCATTAATACTATTCTGTAAATGATTTACTTATAACTACATGGACAATCATTTTCAAAAAAGTTCATATTTTTTACTCATGTACCAAACATCGGCAAAAACATCTGATATGAAATAACATTATTAAAAAAATTATTATAACATTATAATATGTGATATGAACTTAATAATAATCTTTAAAGGAGGTACTTAAGCAATTATAAATTGAACAAAGTTTATTATTCAGGAATATAAATAAACGAACAAGACAAGTCGGACCTGAGGTAAGGGATCCTACCCCTCTCCTTCTTTTTCAAGTACACTCTTTTATGTCATTCCTTTTAAGCTCATCTTTCTAATGATTGGGATGTTATTTTATATTACTCTTACTGTACATTTTATGTTCATATGATTAGAGACCCTACTTTTTCTCATCAATCAATTTTGGAAGTTTTGAGTGGCGCAGTTAGGCTGCCGAATTTTCGTAAGAGATCTAACCTCTCTTTCTTTTTAAGTACTCTCTTTTATGTCACTTATTTTAAGATCCTATTTGTTATGTTGGGGGATGTTGTTTTATATTCCTAATTATTTAAATTTTATTTTAATATGATTAGAGACCCTATTTGATCTCATCAATCCCTTTTTAGAAGTTTTAAGTGGCGCCGTTAGGCTGCTGAGTTTTCGTAAGGGATTTTTCATCTCACTTTTAGTTCCGTGAGATTTATGCAACATTTGACACCATTTCCTTTGAGTGGTGTATGTACTAACCATTATTATACTATTTGTGTAATATAATTTTATTTATGGGTATTTACATATTCATTGTATGGCCCTTCTTCAATGGGGTGTACGTTTCGAAAGTTACCCATGTCGGTAAGGGAAACTTTCACCCCCCTCTTTTTAAAAGAATTATTTTGTTATGTCATTTAATTCACATACTATTATGTTGGGATATGTTCTCCTATATCCTTATTGATGTAAATTTGATGTCCAACTAATGAGATACCCTTTTTATCTCTCATCAACTCTTTTTCTGAATTTTGAATTGACGCCGTTAGGCTGTCGAATTTTTGCAAGGGAACTTCTTAACCCAATTTTGATTCTTTGGGATAAACTTGTACTCCTTGAATATGTCATTCTATGAATATGTTTGAATAAACTCTGATTTTTTTACACTTAATATCCACTTATATTTGGTTCATTCGTTTGTCACACATAATTATGTAATTGATTTATCCTTAATCCAAGGGTACCGTCTTTGTATGGGACTTCGTATCAATCTCCTTTTATTGGGCATATTTTGTTTTATACACAACCTTCTTTTATACGGCGTATAAACCCCTTTTACTTTTACGTTTATCCAAAATGAATATTTTTTATACGAAGTGTTTTACTAAACGACAAAAGGAAATGTTTTTGTCGTACGTATGCGGCGACAATGACTTCTCCACCGTGGTGACTATTATTTGAATTTCAGCTTCCTCTACAATCCATACATTTTTTTAAAAGAAAAATAAATACCATGTTTTACTTTTCTTTTATTTTAGTATTGGATCTGGTTTTCATAATTTTTTTATATCAATATCTTGTATTGATATATTGTGATTGAAAAGTGGAAATGTTATGTTTCCTTTATGCATGTTTTATGTGATACGATTATGTTATGGTTCTTGGGAATTATTATTAAGACGGGTGGTTCTGTGATAAACTAAGGGTGGGTGAGCCTGATATAGCTCTCCAATGCATTGGGTAACGTGAAGGAGTTAAAAGTTAAGGTTTCTCCAAAGAGATTTAGGGAATATACTGTGATGGGTATTCCAAACGTAACCAAGAGGGTTACTCCCTATTTAAGAATGTTATGAATGCCTCATGTTACCTTTATGCCTTATGATTTCTATGTTTTATTCATGATTTGATGAAGTATGTTAAAGTGCTTATGTTTTATGAGTAAAGTATGATTTCATTGATTCTTATGTATACATGTACTCATGTTTCCTTTCCATATTTTTATATCCCTTACTGAGGTTTTTATGCTTATCCCAAGTTTTTGAAATGTTTTACACAGGACTTAAAGATGAATAGGGTCAAGGATTGGATCATGGAAAGACATGCTATCTAAAACATGGAACTAGACATGTTTCTTTTAAGAGTTTTTATTTTATTTTATGGAAACAGAGTAGAAGTGTCTACTTTGTAATCTTTTGAGATGTAATAGTTATGTCCTAATTCTCTAAAACTCTAAACCTGAAAAGATCCTCAATGTGAATTATTCATTTAATTCAATATTAAGTAAGGTTTAAGGCCAGGGCCTTATAAGTGCCCCCACATGAGTGGAAAGTTATAAGTAGATCACACATGCTCAGAAATTTCTTTAGAGTCCCTAATCAAAATTCCCATATCTGAAGAACAATTCTATGACCATATATAAATATTCACATGATAGTTCTGTAAACTTTGACTATTACTCATCTACTGTCATGATACCCTTTCGAGGCTATAGAAGATCCTGAATATACACTGATCTCAACATGGTTGGGTAGAACTCTTCCCTAAATATTTTCATGAACTACACACAAGTGATAACTTTCTCATCACGAGATTGTATAACTAAACTCCACCATTTCTCAACTGAACCATTCAGAAGGCTCACCTCTAGGACCACCATATTATCAGGAGGTGTCATCACTTAGAGGAAAACATGCAAGACTATATCGATCCAATCATATAATACTTATGGATCTAGATAAACCCTATACCTAAGAGGTCGATGCATATGAAACTCAAGTAGCACAATCAGCCTATACACATTCTCGACATGAACTGCTGGCACAACTAGCTGCTCAACAGGTGGTGGAACTACTGGTAGACCACTCAGAGGCAACACTCCAAAATTAGTGCCTTGCACAAAATCCTCATCATGAGGTATATTTTCATCACAATCATGCAATAGAATCTGATATGACTATCACTGAGATGGAATCCAGAAATAGAATCAAGATACACCATGGTTAAAGTGTATATTTGGGGGGATGGATCAATAAGGACATGAAAAACCAAAACCTCATCCTATATGATCCATGTAACATTTATTTTTCCTATGAATAGTGTTTTAATGTACCAAGTTGATAAGAAAGTTTTCATATTCCAAGTGAATGGATATGTCGACCACTGCACCAACACTAGAACCTATGGCCTGAGAGTCAAACTCAAAACGCCATAACACTTTCGCTATGAAACCTAAAAAAATCATTTTAATGGGAATGTACACAAAACATTACAAGGAATGAACTTTCTATGATACCATTCTTTTACGACCCGAACCAAGCCAGAGGTCGAGCTGCAATTACCCCAAGCTCACCTCCATAGGCTAGGACATGGTGAAAAGTGCTGAAGGAATAACTAAACTCAGGGAGGCATTTTCCTAAAGTCCCTATACTCACAAAACCACAAATACCTGAAAAAAATAGTTCCGAGATATGAAAATATTGATCTAAAATATATTCATACATCTTTCTAAAACAAGAATACAATATAATTAGTGAAAGTAAAAATGGAAAAAACCCACTCCCACAAAAATAAAACTGTAAAAGTGTCCGACCTAATCAAAAGGTGGGGATAACTTTCAAAAGTTACTATTAGAAATATCCTTGGTCTAGATATGGTAAACACCTTAGTCAGTTTAGCATACTAATATCCGCCTCCCTCGGGTCCTCTATGGACTCCATCAAAAGGCATTTAGTTTGAAAATTACACAATAAGTGCGGGAAATTCCCATGCAGGGGTGAGTATTAATATAACCATTAGGCTCCAGAAAAATCTAAAATAAAATAGAGAAGTTGGAAGGCGAAAATACACTCGACCTAGCTAGAGAAAAACCCTATCAAGAGAGAAAATCAATCTCAAACCATCCTAGACTATATGTGACGGGTCAACTAATTCAAAGAATCCCAAACAAGAGAGTAATAAAAGACACTACCCCAAAGATAAAACCAAAAATAAGAAACCTCATCCAAGCATAGAGGGATCCACATGGTGAGTAGATGAACTAAATGTTTAGTGTTTTCCACCCCTATTAGGAGAGTGACCTCATCTAACCATGAGAAGCTAAAAACAGAAAGCACATGACATACCCCACAACTCTTTGCCTCTAATAGAAGGAGATTAAAAAAAAATAAGGTGTGGGAATGAAAGAGGTATGTATACTCTATTCATAAGAGGTTCCAACCTAGAACGTGACAATACCACAAGGGCTCCTAGAAATATCACACAAATATACTTGTCTCAGACTCCAAGTCTCATGAGGTTCCACCCTCATAGCTAGCAATATTATTTTTTTCATAGGCTGTAACCATAACATGAAACTAGGAGAACACACTCCAAGATCTCAAACATCTCACATGGCACCTATAAGAGAGATATACTCCATCAGGAAAAACCCTAAAATTCCTAATGGTTTGTCTGAGAGAATGTTATCCATTAGGAATAACCTACTAGGTCTAGCTTTAGTTCCCTGAACCAGAGGTCATACCATCTCTAACCTGCACCCTATGAAAAGCTAAAGATAAACCATGTGGAGAGGCCCACCCCTCACCATTGCACACAATTGAGGGAGTACTGATCTAGACTATACGTCACATGCATTCTCTATACGAGAGAGAATAGAGAAAACCACAACACAACACTGCCCTGCAGTCTAGGGAGTACTATCTCCTAACTACCCTGCAAAACCTATGTCACACCTATATGGAGTGGCCCAAAAATCAGTCCTTCAAGGGAGTACTAACTCATAAATAGGAATTGTTTATATCTAGTGGAGGGGCCCGTTCCTCGTAACTACACGCAGTAGCTGGGGGACCTCTAAATCTAATGGAGGACGTAATCCGTACCACTACTCAGAGATAGTGGAGTACTACTCCGAAAGTGATGACCCACAACCTAGTATGATAGGGGAGTACTACTGAAATGATAGAGGACCCATTCCCAAGATGCATGTAGTACCACTATGTGGCTAGATGACCCGCACCCAGAACGACAGGGGAGTAATACTCTACTTTCTTGATTACTATGGGGGTCCCGCACCCTAACACGACATGGGAGTACTGACCCAAGGCTAGAGGATCCACTCCCTGGTATGATAGGGGAGTACCAACTCTACTAGAAGAACACGTATGGAGGACCTACTGCCTGGAACGATAGGGGAGTTATGACTCCATGTATAGAGGACCTACACGATAACATTATAGGGGAGTAACCACTTTATCTATACCTCACAAATAGAGGACCCTCTCTATGGTACTATAGGGAAGTAATGATTTCATATATTGAGGACCCACACCATGGTCCAGTAGGGGAGTACATACTCTATCTACCAAATGTGTATAGAGGGCCCATGACATGGAATGGTAGGGGATAATTGTCTAACTATAAAAACATCACGGGGAACCAACACCCTAATCCATTAGGGGAGTACTAACCCTAGAGGAACTACCCAAAGGTAATATAACCTGTGCCCATAACATGGGGAGTTCCGTCACTACCAAATCAAATAGGTAAGGGAAACCCGTGCCCATATGCCATAGGGGATTACTAGTTCCATAATTTTTCTTCAAGAACTATACAAATCACCAATTTCTGAGTACTTCCACACAAAAATATTTCTCAAAACACACCGCATCGTGTCATGTATGATTAAACAGAGTCCAACATCGTGTTTGATATGAAAAAATAATCAAGGTAGGATGCTCAGAAGCCTGAATATGAGTCCCAAATATGATAATATAGAAGGAGGAAGATCCCAAGAAAAACATAAGGAGTACACAACATTCACTAGGGTCCACACAACATGTGAGATTTCCTGATCACCTGGCCATGTATCCTATCTACATGGTTTTCAAACCCATGTAGGGGTACATGACATGTAGAGGAGGTACAAGACATGTCCTACTTCAACATACCCCTAGCCATGTTGCTTTACCTGTGTCCATGTACTAGACATTATGTCTATTTACTTTGTCAGTGTAGTTGTACACAATCATGTGTTTTCACCCAGATTCCAAATCCATGTCGCATGGTCACACAGATTGGGGTACTACATGGTGTGTAAGCCTTGTGAATGGTGTGTAGTCCCGAAGGATCATATTACATGAATAGGAAGTCATAGACAATGTGTGTCACTAGGCTACATGCCATGTAGACGATAATTCTCATTAGGATCACCTGCAAAAATTCCTGATTCTCCCTGAATCATCCCAAAATTCATATATATACATAGCAGTGATCATAAAAAATTGAAATTAGGCTCTAAAACATTATAAAAATTCACAATGAATGGTTATTAGGACTAAAATGAAAAAATACCTACCTTGAGGGAGAAATTCTGAAGAAGTAGATGAAGAATGATGCCCGAATCATTCTTCTTCCCAATCGTATGACAATCCACATTATAAACCAAGATCAGCGACACTTCGTTGTGTTGATTCTGTGTCAGTTCATTCATCTCCAAAGGGGAGAGGAGAATAGAGGATATAATAGATTCCATTTGGTGTGTCATACGCACAACGTGAGGGAGTGGGAGAAGTATTAGGTTTATATTTTAATTAATTAATTAAAAATTTATTTAATCAATTATTTCCACCTCATAACATCTCGCCAACTTTCCTCTGACTAAAACTGCTGGTGCGAATAACTTTATGTTACGACTAGGGTAAAAATGATGTTATGAACTCTATCGTGGTCTCAAAAGTCTGATTTGATACTATGTATGGGAGTTATTCTTATTTTCAAGTGAAATCCTATGCTTGCGAGAAAATATATTTAATATTTTTATAATCATCACACCAAGGCTCTCCGAGTCTTAGATTCCCATGCTGGCTCAGTGCTTGGATTATAAAATATTCTTAAATATATTTCAATGAATTACAGGTTAAATCCCAAGTCTCTAACTAGTGACCTCTATAACCATGTTGAACATACAAAACTCATTTTTAAGTTATAAACCAAAATTCCCCAAATCACCTTATGGGACTTAATCGATTATGATATTAGATAAATCCTTAAAATAAATGAAATAAATAGTTTAATGATAAATTTTTAAACATAAGAATCGTTATTAAGCAATAAAATAATTAATATAAGTTTATTATAGAGGATTTAAAGGACACACATAGCCAGTTGGGGCTCAGGGTATGGGGTTTCATAACTCATTTTCTTTTAATTGGGTTATATCATTTTTTTCATTGATCATATTATACAAGGAATACATATGAAATGAATTTTTTTTGATTTATGTTATATATATAATTATTTGGTGTGGATTTAATTTCAAAAAAAATTATCACCCTATTGACTAATTCTCAATTAAATGAGTTGATTTTAATAAAGGTTATTCATTTAAAATTTTTCTTCTTTGGTAAAAATGTTTATGTTATGAGCCTATAATATTATTTGAGGTTATTATAATACTCGTTGACATGTTATATCATTGATATAATTATATTCAACTTAATTAATGATTAATTTGAATTCATTTATATCATAGGCATACGATTCAAAAGTTAACTTAACTATAATTAATTTTATGATACAATCTCATCTTATTTTGGTATTTAAATTATTTAAAGTTCCATTAGGAGGGATCATGGATCTTATTTTATTAAACCACATTTATATCATTATCTTTAGTTTTGAATTAGGTTTAAAATTTTAATTTCCTTTTCCTACCTTAATGATTTTTGAAATATGAAAAAATTATTTATATGTGATGCTGATCAATTATATTCTTCTAGATCATGATTCATTCTCTTCCATATCTGTGTTTTTAAAATGTTTTAAATAATTTTAATATTTAAACATAAATGATTTCATAAGAACATTTTAAAATATTTTATAAATTATTAACAATGATTTTAAAAATGAATCTATTTTAGATTGTTCATTTCACACATTTTGAATCTCCTTAACAATGTGTAAAATTAAATTTTCTATGTTAACATATATGGATTAACCACTATTTGTATCTATGATGATATTTCTTTTCTATGAAGATTCTTTTTAACTACTTCAAACCTATTTTAAATGCAATTTTTTTTCAAAATAATCAAAAAAAATTTAGTTTTCTTAAAGTGATTTTCATGGTGGAAAGGGTATTTCCATTAAGAATATTTTCAATGATCTTTTAATAGTAATTCTATTCATCAATGAGAATAACCATTGATGTTACTTATGATACACTAGGGATATGTTGTACTGATAGAATCCTTATTATTTTACTTGATGGATAATGATTCTATCAAATATATTATAATGGAACCCATTTTTCCCATAAATAAGTCAATATATGAATTAAATATAGTAATAGTTATGTTTAAAAGTGAAAGATTATAACTATTTTTCCTTTATAGATTATTGTGACATATGTATAGATGATCAATGGTTGGTGCCATTATAATATAAATACATTTGGTTTTATTATACACTAAGGAACAATTTTTTTATCCTAAACCAACGACGGGTGGGTCCATTATAACCCTCTAATGCATTGGGTGATGAGACAGGGTAAGCAAGATAAGGGTTAATTATAAGAGAATATGTAGTTATGTGGCTCCTAATATAAGACAAAGTTATTATATTATAAGTTACCCATAAGTGAAGATATATTTTACTACTTAAAGGTTAATCATAAGAGATATGATAATTATCTAGTTAGGTGATTCCATATGGAATTCATGATGTTCCAAGATACCAACAATGTTTTTTAATTATTTATTTGAGTTCAAATATATCCTTTACTGGAGTATATTTTTCACATGGCTCATGATTATTGAAATATATGACTCTTTTCTTATGTTAAATGCTTGTACCATGTATCTTTATTTATGACCTAGGTTTCATGGGTATGATTTACATTATGTTATTCTCAATCACATTGATTATTCTATCATACACTTATTTTTATCTTATTCTCACTAATGTATTTCAATTGTTAATAATTAAAATTACAATCATTGAATGTTTGAGATCACCATTATTCTGCTTTCCATTTGACCAGGTTATTAAGAATGATGATAAAATATTTATTCCAAGAAATGACTCACTTGTGATGAATTTTATGGGATATAATGAAGACTTATTATCAAATTAAAAATCATGGTATAGTAAAAAAAATTATCCCTTAAAGATAAGGGTTTATTATGTAATATTTTTTTCCTAATTATCATAAACTCTAACTAAAAGATCTATTGGTATATATGTAATCCAATAGTTATTTTTTATTTTTTATTTTGTGTATGGAAAAAATAGGTTACAGTTATCAGTATCATATCTATAAATATAAATATATTTTTTAGCTTTGGATTCGGGAGTGTGGTTTTGCGGCTATTATAAAAGAAATTCATTGTTTAATGCACATTGAAATATATCCAAGTCATTAGAATCATGTGAGTTTAAAGATATCAAAGTAAATATCTAAATATCTCACTATATAACACAATTTTGGAATCATTAATGAGAGAAAATGAAGCACTGAAAGGTTTTTAAGACAAACTAACCAACCATTAATTAAAATATTAAGGAGGAATATGACCTTTATATAAAAATATATTCATAGGATGGATCATTAAATTCATTAATATAATGTGTATTAGGGCATGATCCCTATTATATATTTCCCATTAGACAAAATAATTATCATCAATCCTAAAAATAATACGAATCCTGATATTGATATAGAATAATTTGATTACAAAACATCGATTTGAAAAATAGTGCAAACAAAAGTTTTTGAAGAAGGCGTGCTCACCTGAAATTATAAATGGACTCTAGATTAGGGGGTTCCCCCAGAAATATCTTTATCTCATACCTAAAAATATTTTGTATGAAAATTGAAAATTCATTGATATATCCCAACCACTAAATAAAAAATATGATCCTCTCTTTTATATGGAGATGATTGCACAATATGATGTGAATATGGAGAAACTGAAGCAGATTATCATAAAATTACTCATTTTAAATATATCTGATAAGTGTAACTACAAACCTATAGTCAACATAAATCTTCCAAAATATCCCATTTAATAATATGGAGTTGAGTCTGTAAGGAAATACAATTCTAGTTATAATTCCAACTTGAGTCTCAAATAATAGGTTTATATCAATCCAATGGCCACACATTATCAAGGATTACCTATATTAGTGTATTAACATTGAGTTTTTTTGGAAAAATACTCTAGGAAAACTTGATAATTATATAAACAATAAGCATAGGTTTTCCAATAATACCATTTTCCACCCATTGACACTATTCAAGTAATGAACCTGATAAGAATGTCACCAAAACTCTTCGAATTCATGAAGTCCCTTTCCACTTCAATAGAAGCAATAAAGGGGTGATGAGAATAATTATAGCTTGAGAAGAAATTATACAATGGGTGAGTGTACATGAATCCAACCTCACCCAACATTGGTAACCCCATACTGCATATATTAATTGTAATGAGATACCAAGAAAAATACATTATTCATTTTGGTTTCCACTTGTTGTAACACCCCAGGTAAATAATGAATATGAAATTTTTATATTTATCACTATTTTGAATAAAATGTTAATATTAATTTAAATGGAATTCTATGCTCGATGTCTTACCCAATACGCAACAACGAGTTCCTTTGAAATCTTACGTTGCACTCTAATAATAAAATAATTTTATTTTAAATGGTAGCTAACACCTAGCTGTTGTAATAACAGGAATTAATATAACTAACTACAAAATGATTATATATGTTTGTCAAATATTTTTACTTTTTATAATAAATGTTAGAGGATTAAAAATGCGAATGAATCCAACTTTAAGCGTAAACATTCTAATATTCTTTAAAAGGTCGATTAACCGCCTTTTAATGGAGAACCTCTTTTAAATCCACTTGTTGACAATTTTATGTGTTATATTTGAAAAAATAAAATTATTCTTTAGAATCATGACATCAAAATTTACTTTGTGTAAATTTTTGGTATTTTTCCGATAAAGTTCATTTTTAATGAATAGTGAAAAATGTTGTATTTTAATTCAAAACCTCTTTTTAATCTAATTTATTTATATGATTGGATTATCTATTGAATTTTTTTTAAATTGAAATTAGAATATATTTTTACCATTTAATCCAATAGTGGTCATTGGAATTAATTTCACTTTGAAATTGGACTTAAACTAGTGTCAATCTTTTGATATATATTGTTTCATAAAAACATGCTATTTGTTCTGACAGCAGGAATTAATTATTAAATTAATTAATGTAACTTATATGTTTTGAATTTTTTAAAATAGACATCATTTTTGAATTCGGAATATCAAATATAGCTTAGGGTGAATTTTTGGTATTTTTCTGAAAAACTTCAATTTTTGATGAATAGTAAAACCACTAAGTGGTAGTTTAAAAACTGATTTTTCGTTTAAATGAAACTTTACCACTTCTGTGATTTGAATTTTAAAAATCCAACATACATAGTTGTCATTATGATGTAAAATGTGGTTCAATGGGATTAAAATATTTTTTTGGTGAATAGTAACTTTTAAGTTTTTAATCGCGATTAGAGATAATTAGTGTAATTTAAGGTAAAAATAATGTTTTAATAATATGAAATGACCTTTACGCATGTACTACCATTATTGGATGTGTCATGGACGACCACGAAAATCCATGGGTCAACTTGGGGACCCCATGGAGCCACTTTGGTAGGAAAATGACATTAATAACTTTTTATTTAATTTTAAAATTAAAATGTCACAAACATGTGTTATTTTACTAAAACAATTTTTACATGGGGTTATACAAGTCATATTTTTGAATATAATTATTTATTAGAAAGATAAAAAGATTTCCTACATCATGATATTTTTTTATAATTTTTAGACTTTAAATAAATTAATTTATTTATGACACCATGATGATGCAACGATTACCTCATTATTTAACGATTTAAATAAAATGAAACAATAATGTAAAATCTAAGACCTAAACATGTCAAAAACCTATTGGATGGGTATATTTTGAACTCTTATCACCTTATAATCCAAATATATAATTTTTGGACCTTTAAAATCCGAAAAGAATTTTATAATAAAGTAACATTTTATAACTTTCCAAGAGTGCCCCTCCTCTCCTCTTATAAAAGGCCCCCACCTCTACCACCTTACCCACACCTCTCAAGCCTTTGGCTTGGACAAACCCTTCCCATTTTGTCTCTCAACATCCCTCTATTACTCCTAGAATCCTCACTTTGGGAAGAAGTCTTTCCAAGGAAGCCTTTGAGCTCAAATCAAAAAGAGTTACCCGATTTAAAGGTAGTGTCTTCTCTTGTGTTCTTATTTTTTATTTTGCTTCTCCAACCCCCTAAAATAATTTTATTCCTTTATTTTGTAACAAAACCAGTATATTAAATATACTAGTATGTTTTTATAATAAGGATTAGAGCTACACTTACACACACATCCGTCTAATGGTTAAAGAACATACTGTTTCTATGGATGACTAATTACTGCCTCACGAAACGATGATTGCTCAATATTATTTTAACTCCTTTAAAGGTGGACATTATGATGTCACTGTATTTTATATATGATATATATGGTATTCATGTTTTCCATATACTTTTGTATTTTATATTTAAAACATACCTTTATGCTTTGCATGTTGTGCAAATGCGATATTTTCATAAGAGGAAGTGTGGACTACCGCCCCCTCAAGTGATGTGACTTGTTCATGCAATACATGGAATGTATAAAGAATTAAATTAATGAACTTATGTGACCTATAAAACATATATATTATACTGGAATTATAATATATATTTATCTCAATTATTTTTAATTCCATTAATATGTCAATGAAATGAAAGTAGCGTTCATGCGTACGTACGGCCTACCGTCTTCATGAACGGTGCAATTCATTTATTTTTATCTCAAAATGTTATGGAATAGTATAAATTAATATTTACTGGATATATATGATATTTAAATCATTAATACTATTCTGGAGATGATTTACTTATAAATACATGGACAATCATTTTCAAACAAGTTCATTTTTGACTCGTGTACCAAACATCGACAAAACTGTTTGATATGAACTAACATTATTAAACAATTATTATAACATTATAATATGTGATATGAACTGAATAAAAAATCCTTAAAAGAGGTCCTTAAGAAATTATAAATTTACCAAATTTTATTATTCAGGAATATAAAGAAACGAACAAGACAAGTCGGACTTGAGGTAAGGGATCCTACCTCTCTCTTTGTTTTTAAGTACTCTTTTTATGTAACTTACTTTAAGATCCTCTTTATTATGTTGGGGGATGTTATTTTATATTCCTATTTCTGTAAATTTTATTTTAATATGATGAGAGATCCTATTTGATCTCATCAATCAATTTTTGGAAGTTTTATGTGGCGCCGTTAGGCTGCCGAGTTTTCGTAAGGGATTTTTCATCTCACTTTTATTCTCGTGAGATTTATGATACATTTTCCACCATTTCCTTTTAGTGTTATATGTAATGCCAATTATTATACTATTTGTGTAATATAATTTCGTTTATGAGTATTTACATCAATGTTGTATTGTCCTTCTTTCATGGGGTTTATGTTTCAAAAGATACCCAAGTCGGTAAGGAAACCTTTCACCCTCCTCTAATTAAAAGACTTCTTTTGTTGGGTATTTTAATTTACATATTGTAATGTTGGGATATGTTCTTCTATATCCTTATTGATATAAATTTTATGTCCAAGTGATGAGATACCCTTTTAATCTCTTATAAACTCATTTTCTGAAGTTTGAAGTGACGCCGTTAGGCTGTCGAATATTTACCAAGGGAACTTCTTAACCCAATTTCGATTTATTCGGATTCAACTTGTAGTTATTGAATATGTAATCCTTTGAATATGTGTGAATGAAATTTTATTGTTTTACACTTAATATCCAATTATATTGGGTGTATTTATATTTGTCACACATAATTATGAGATTGATTTATCCTTAATTTAAGGACACCATCTTTATAAGGGATTTCATATCATTTTACATTTCTATTGAGACTTCATTGTTGTTATGCACCAATTCACTCTTATATGGTGTATATACTATCCTTTGGAATATTATATCATGAATCCATTTATTCTCATGATATTATAAAGTTATGATTAAATGTTATTCCTCAATTATTGTATTCAAGTGTCTCTCATTTTGTTAAAAAACCTTTAACTAAAATATCATTTTAAATGTTTTAATGATTTATACTTATAAATATTTTTCATTAATATCCATGTTTTCAAAATGGTTTTAAGGATTTATTTATATTTTTATTAATTATTTAAAATGTTAAAAGCTTCAAAGTGGTATGAGACACTTTGATTCAAAAATCTCTTTATTATATGTTTTAAATGGTTTTGAAAATGGTTTTTAGAATGGATTCATTATTTCAATATCTTAAAATGTTATATTGTTATTAAAATGTGGGAATGTTATCTTTCCATTGTGCTTAAGTTATCTTCTATGATTATGTTATGGTTCTTGAGCATTGTTTATGAATACGGGTGGTTCCGTGATAAACTAAGGGCGGGTGAGCCCGATATAGCTCTCCAATGCATTGGGTAACGCAAAGGGGTTAAACATTAAGGTTTCTACGAAGAGATTTAGGGAATATACTATGATGGGTATTCCAAACATAACCATGAGGGTTAATCCCTATGTAATAATGTTATGAATGCCTCAAGTTACCTTTATGTCTTATGATTTCTATGAGTTATTCGTAAATCCTATGATTTCATGAGGTATGTTAAATTGATTATGTTTTATGAGTAAAGTATGATTTCATTTATTCTTATGTATACATGGACTAATGTTTTCTTTCCATATTGATATAACCCATACTGAGCTTTTTATGCTCATCCCAAGTTTTTTTTGAAATGTTTTTCACAGGAAATAAAGTTGAATAGGGTCAAGGATGGGATCAAGGAAATATCAGGCTGTCTAAAACAAGGAACTAGACATGACTCTTTTGTTCAAGAGTTTATTTTGTGAAAAAAATGGAATATGAGTAGATGTGTCTACTTTGTAATCTTTGAGATGTAATAGTTATGTCCTAATTATCTAAAACTATAAACCTGAAAAGATCCCCAATGTTAATTATTCATTTAATTCAATAATAAGTAATGTTTAAGGCCGGGGCCTTATAGTTGGTATCAGAGGCCAGTTTAGATAACTTTAGAGGTTAGTGTATTCTCTAAGCATAAGTGACGTTACCATAATGGATAGGATTTCAGAAAGAGTACTAGTTTTAGATAAAGTGAATGAGTAAGTATATCTTAGTGTTTATCTTCCTAATTAGTACATGATGGTTTTGTTGATATACTCACACTGACATTTCTATTTTTAGTGAATGGATGGATCTAGCAAGCACCAAAGTGACAATAGGTTGGAAGGAAACTGTGGTGGTTCTCTGATTAATAGACTAGATGAAATGGGGGATTCAATGAGGAAACTCGTGGTTGTTCTAAAACAACTATCAAGGATTCATGATCAACCACTTGAACCTTAGTATGTTCTGTAATGCATCATGTATGAGATGACCAATCGATGTGGACATTCAGGTAATAATTATAAATGTAACCATTAGGGTTTATATGATCCTTACTTTTGAGGTAATTATGGGTTACTATATGTTATGATGGAATATGAACGACATGAGATAAAATTGAGGTTAAATTATGTTATGGTTATTTTTGAAGATTTTATCGCTTTTTGGGGAATGTTATAAGAATTATATAGTTTTGGGAAAAGGACAACACGCAGACCGTGGGACAACCCGTCGCATCGGATGAAGCTGCAGGAATCGAACCCACAACCAAAGTGCGACTGGTATTTATCACCTACTACTAGACTATGTGAAGTCCCCGGTTAGTTTGACTAATTCTTTTTAGTTATATGATTTTAGGAATTAAGAGTAAGTTTATTTTGGGTTATCTATGGAAATGGTTAACCTATCATGAAAGCTATGTGATTAGGTTAATTACTTTTCAATATGAGAATTTAAGAGAAACTGATGTTATTTGGAGATAAAAGTTAATTTGTACCTTGGAAGACTATGTGATTAAATCCTTAAAATATTTGGGTTTCAATCTTAGTTCAGTTTACTTTGAATAATTTTATGGACAATTGTTTATCGAATGGTCTTCGTTGAACTTTGGGTTTTTTTGGACAAATTTTGGAGATTAAGAATAGATTTTCTTTTTATAAAGGATTATACTTTTGCGGATTATCTGATCTTGTTCTAACAATTTTGGTATTGGTAAGGGTCTAAAGACATGGGAAATATATAGTTCTCTTTTGTGGATTAGGTGATTCTCTAGAATTTTATTATAGCTCTCTTAATGTGAACAAGTCATCCTAAATACTCGTCTTTTGGAGAAAATATGAGTTCATGTAAGAAATTTAGTAAAAGTTGAAAGTCAACATGACAAGTAAGTATGTTTCCTTATGTTTTAGTAAAGCTCATAAATAAATTCCTCAATGAAAAGTAACTTAAAACAAAAATGATGTCTATTAATTTTTCCTACCGGGGAATCAAATACCGTTTAACTAATCACAAGTTTGTGATTTTCTTGTGGTTAAATTTCTCCTAAACATGTTTTCGATCACTCTCCATCAGAACATGAACCATTGTTTTCTCCTCTATGTCCATTTTTTTCTACATGGAATCCTAGTATGGGTTAACTCAGGTGACCTCTGTACTTCTCTTTCTTTCTTTTAAAGTGATTGTTTTACCGACTCTTGTTCCGATGTGGGACTTTCAATGAAGTTTTCGAGCCCAATTTTAAAATTGCAAGGACGCAATTCTCAAAAGGGGGAAAGGATGTAAAACCCCAGGTAAATAAAGAATATGAAATTTTTACATTTATCCCTATTTGTGAATAAAATGTTAATATTAATTTAAAGGGAATGATATGCTCGATGGCTTACCCAATACGCAACAACGAGTTCCTTTGAAATCTTACGTTGCACTCTAATAATAAAATAATTTTATTTTAAATGGTAGTTAACACCTAGCCGTTGTAATAGCAGGAATGAACAGAACTAACTAAAAAATGATTATATATGCTTGTCAAATATTTTTACTTTTTACAATAAAAGTTAGAGGATTAAAAATGTGAATGAATCCAACTTTAAGCATAAACGTTCTAATATTCTTTAAAAGGTCGATTAACCGCCTTTTAATAGAGAACCTATTTTAAATACACTTTTTGACAATTTTATGTGTTATATTTGACAAAATAAAATTTTTCTTTAGAATCGGGACATCAAAATTTACTTTGTGTAAATTTTTGGAATTTTTCCGATAAAGTTCATTTTTTAATGAATAGTGAAAAATGTTGTATTTTAATTCAAAACCTCTTTTTAATATAAATTACTTATATGATTGGATTATATATTTAATTGGTTTTAAAGTGAAATTAGAATATATTTTTACCATTTAATCCAATAGTGGTCATTGGAATTAATTTCACTTTGAAATTGGACTTAAACTAGTGTCAATCTATTGATATATATTGTTTCATAAAAATAGGCTATTTGTTATGACAGCGGGAATTAATTATTAAATTAATTAATGTAAATTATATGTTTTGGATTTTGAAAAAATAGAAATCATTTTTTAATTTAGAATATCAAATATAGCTTAGGGTGAATTTTTGGTATTTTTCTAAAAAACTTCAATTTTTGATGAATAGTAAAACCACTAAGTGGTAGTTTAAAAACTGATTTTTCATTTAAATGAAACTTTACCAATTCTGTGATTTGAATTTTAAAAATCCGACATACATGGTTGTCATTAGGATGTAAAATTTGGTTCAATGGGATTAAAATATTTTTTTGGTGAATAGTAACTTTTAAGTTTTTAATCGTGATTAGAGATAATTAGTGTAATTTAAGGTAAAAATAATGTTTTAATAATATGAAATGACCTTGAAACATGTCCTACCATTATTGGATGTTTCACGGACGACCTAGACAATCCATGGGTCAACTTGGAGACCCCATGGAGCCACTTTGGTAGGAAAATGATATTAATAACTTTTTATTTAAAGTTAAAATTAAAATGTCACAATCATGTGTTGTTTTACTAAAACAATTTTTACATGGGGTTATACAAGTCATATTTTTGACTATAAATATTCATTAGAAAGATAAAAATTTTTCCTACATCATGATATTTTTTTATAATTTTTAGACATTAAATAAATTAATTTATTTATGACACCATGATGATGCAACGATTACCTCATTATTTAACGATTTAAATAAAATGAAAAGATAATGTAAAATCTAAGACCTAAACATGTAAAAAACCTATTTTATGGGTGTATTTAGAACTCTTATCACCTTATCATGAAAATATATAATTTTGGGACCTTTCAAATTCGAAAATCATTTTATAATAAAGTAACCTTTTATAACTTTCCAAGAGTTCCCCTCCTCTCCTCTTATAAAAGGCCCCCACCTATACCACCTTAACCACATCTCTCAAGCCTTTGTCTTGGCCAAACCCTGCCCATTTTGTCTCTACACATCACTCTATTACTCATAGAAGCCTCACTTTGGGCAGAAGTCTTTCTAAGGAAGCCTTTGAGCTCAAATCAAAAAGAGTTACCCGATTTAAAGGTAGTGTCTTCTCTTGTGTTCTTATGTTTTGTTTTGCTTCTCCAACCCCCTAAACTCTTTTTATTCCTTTATTTTGTAACAAAAAAGTATGTTCAATATACTAGGATGTTTTTATAATAAGTATTAGATCTACACTTACACACACATCCATCTAATGGTTAAAGAATATACTGTTTCTGTGGATGGCGAATTACTGCCTCACGAAATGATGATTGTTCAATATTCGTTTAACACCTTTAAAGGTGTCCATTATGATGTAACTTTATTTTATATATGATATATATGTTATTCATGTTTTCCATATGCTTATTTATTTTATATTTAAAACATACCTTTATTCTTTTCATGTTACGCAAATGCGATAATTTTATACGAGGAAGTGTGGACTACCACCCCCTCAAGTGATGTGACTCGTTCATGCTATACATGGAATGTATAAAGAATGAAATTAATTAACTTATGTGACATATAAAACATATATATTATACTGTAATTATAATATATATATATCTCAATTATTTTTAATTCCATTAATATGTCAATGAAATGAAAGTAGCGTTCATGCGTACGTACGGCCTACCGTCTCCATGAACGGTGCATTTCATTTCTTTTTTATCTCCAAATGTTATAAAATTGTATAAAATGAATATTTACTGGATATATATGATATTTAAATCATTAATACTATTCTGGAGATGATTTACTTATAACTATATGGACAATCATTTTCAAACAAGTTCATTTTTGACTCATGTACCAAACATCGACAAAAAGGTCTGATATGAACTAACATTATTAAAAAATTATTATAACATTATAATATGTGATATGAACTGAATAAAAATCCTTAAATGAGGTCCTTAAGCAATTATAAATTGAACAAATTTTATTATTCATGAATATAAATAAACGAACAAGACAAGTCGGACTTGAGGTAAGGGATCCAACCCCTCTCTTTGTTCTTAAGTACTCTTTTTTATGTAACTTACTTTAAGCTCCTCTTTATTATGTTGGGGTATGTTATTTTATATTCCTATTTCTGTATATTTTATGTTAATATGATGAGAGACCCTATTTGATCTCATCAATCCATTTTTGGAAGTTTTATGTGGCGCCGTTAGGCTGCCGAGTTTTCGTAAGGGATTTTTCCTCTCACTTTTATTCCCGTGAGATTTATGCTACATTTTCCACCATTTCATTGTAGTGGTATATGTACTGACCATTATTATACTCTTTGTGTAATATAATTTATTTTATGAGTATTTACATCAATGTTGTATTGTCCTTCTTTCATGGGGTGTATGTTTCGAAAGATACCCAAGTCGGTAAGGGAACCTTTCACCCACCTCTTTTTAAAAGACTTCTTTTGTTGGGTCTTTTAATTTACATATTGTAATGTTGGGATATGTTCTTATATATCCTTATTGATGTAAATTTTATGTCAAAGTTATGAGATACCCTTTTAATCTCTTATCAACTCATTTTATGAAGTTGGAAGTGACGCCGTTAGGCTGTCGAATTTTTACCAAGGGAACTTCTTAACCCAATTTCGATTTCTTTGGGTTCAACTTGTAATTATTGAATATGTCATCCTTTGAATATGTGTGAATGACCTTTGATTATTTCACACTTAATATACACTTATATTGGGTTTATTTATATTTTTCACACATAATTATGAGATTGATTTATCCTTAATTTAAGGATACCTTCTTTATAAGGGATTTCATCTCATTTTACATTTCTATTGAGACTTCATTGTTGTTATGCACCAATTCACTCTTATATGGTGTATATACTGTCCTTTGGAATATTATATCATGAATCCATTTATTCTCATGATATTATAAAGTTATTATTAAATTTTATTCCTCAATTATTGTATTCAAGTGTCTCTCATTTTGTTAAAAACCCTTTAACTAAAATATCGTTTTAAATGTTTTAATGATTTATACTTATAAATATTTCTCATTAATATACATGTTTTGAAAATGGTTTTATAGATTTATTTATATGTATATTAATGGTTTAAAATATTAAAATCTTCAAAGTGGTATGGGACACTTTGATTCAAAAATCTCTTTATTAAATGTTTTAAATGGTTTTGAAAATGGTTTTTAGAATGGATTCATTATTTCAATATATTAAAATGTTATATTGTTATTAAAATGTGGGAATGTTATCTTTCCATTGTGCTTAAGTTATGTTCTATGATTATGTTATGGTTCTTGAGCATTTTTTATGAATACGGGTGGTTCCGTGATAAACTAAGGGTGGGTGAGCCCGATATAGCTCTCTAATGCATTGGGTAACGCGAAGGGGTTAAACGTTAAGGTTTCTCTGAAGATATTTAGGGAATATACTGTGATTGGTATTCCAAACATAACCATGAGGGTTAATCCCTACGTAAGAATGTTATGAATTCCTCAAGTTACCTTTATGTCTTATGACTTCTATGAGTTATTCGTAAATCCTATGATTTCATGAGGTATGTTAAATTGCTTATGTTTTATGAGTAAAGTATGATTTCATTGATTCTTATGTATACATGAACTAATGTTTTCTTTCTGTATTGTTATAACCCTTACTGAGCTTTTTATGCTCATCCCAAGTTTTTTTTGAAATGTTTTTCACAGGACATAAAGTTTAATAGGGCCAAGGATGGGATAAAGGAAATGTTAGGGTGTCTAAGACAAGGAACTAGACATGACTCTTTTGTTCAAGAGTTTTTATTTTGTGAAAAAATGGAAGCTGAGTAGATGTGTCTACTTTGTAATCTTTGAGATGTAATAGTTATGTATAAATTCTCTAAAACTCTAAACCTGAAAAGATCCTCAATGTGAATTATTCATTTAATTCAATAATAAGTAATGTTTAAGGTCGGGGCCTTATACTTATGGAATCATTATGGGAAAAAAAGAGAAGTAAAAAATTGTAAATGCCATGTGTTTCATAAAAACCATAGAGGGGCCACATTAATATAGTATAAATAGTTATTAATCATGACTATCTAAAATTTGGTGGATCCTTGGTGAATTTCTATCACTTGTTAATTTATACACTTAAGATGAATATTATCCTTGTACTATCAAATTGAAAACAAAGTAGAAATTATAAATTCTGGGTCATAATCAACATCTTGAATGTTTTATCCAATTCACTAAATATATGTCTTCTAAAAGTTAAGGATATGAAGATATTTATATAAAAAATATGAGAGAAGTTAAAAAATACCCTCACTTACTTGATATTCCATTTTGGATTTCAGGATATGGAATCCAAGAAAAACACTTAGAATATTTCCTTAATAATTTAAATTTAATGTATTGGATGACACTATTAGTGAAATAGAAGGAAATATATAGAGAGGATAATATTACTATCATGATCAAACAATCACTAATGATAGATTTAGTTATAAAAACCTCTCAATTTCATTTGGTTCCCCCTCCCAAATTGAAAAACAAAAATAAATCCCTCATCATGATGGAAAGGATAAGAATACCCAAAAATTAAAGGGGTTTTAGATTGGAGTTTATTCATTCCACAAAGAAAAATTTATGGGATTCTTCATCACTCATCTGTAAATGAACCTAGTTAAATTATTGGAAATTAGAAGGATGATTGAAGTTAGTCTAAATGATTTCCCAGAATATAACCTTTTCTTCTCGATAATGGAATATAGAAGTTCAGAATGGTTTATCTTACACAATATAATACACAATATGGTTCACTCCTGAGAGGTCAAGAGGGGGAAAACTCCCAGTACTGGTGACATGTGTCCCTATTACACCACCAAAATTAGACAATAAATGACTAAAAATTAAAAACTATGATATGAATAATTATTTTCACTAGATTAGCAAGAATTTAATTAAATAGAAATATGTAATACTCATGGAACAACTAAACAATAATTTCATGACCCAAAAAACCTCAGTGACATTAGAGGTTCTATATTGATCATCATTTCCTTCCATAAGTCTACATAGTCATCACAAGTGAAACAAGGTATAAGAATAATATACCTTTCTTGTTACTAAGATGTCCTAGAAACTTCACTTATTATTACCCCCATCACTAGGAGGATGGGATCCACCATACCAAAATGGATTCTCACAAGATGGAGATTCATAATATGAATCAATAAATTTCCTTTACTTAATGGACCTGATCACCGATGGATAATAATTATATGCACATGAGTTACCCACTAGTGAACAAGGAGGTGTTAATAGAGGATAAGGATGTTAGTTAATATGCCGTAATGGAGGACCTCACTTTTTTGTTCCATTTCTAATAATTAAATATATTCCAACATGATAGGATTACTTTAGGATAAGATCAAAACTAAGTGGGGGTTACTCAACATTGAATAATTTTATACAATTTAAACATTAACCATTATTACCTCTTAACATTATGAGTGAATGGAATTCTCACATACTATAACAAAAATTTAGTTTGTATGCAAGAAATAGTATGTATGAATGAAATGAAATAAGGAAACCAGAGTTTATTCCTAATGTTAACCTCCCTAATAATGACTATATCAACATTACACAACTCTTGTTATACCACATAAAATTATTCACATATTATGGAGAAGTATCTTTTGAAAGGGTGTGAACAAAGAACTGAAAAAGTTCGTAAACCAATAAAGCTCTCTTGAAATCACTAGCATTAGGTTCTATCTTAAGGGATGCATGATTCGTCCTATAAATGAAATATGATCAGTAAAACCACTCTAGATTTATTTTTACATAATTAATATTATCACATTCCTCATTATCAAAAATTAGATGGGATAGCTATAATAAAATTTAGACATATATAGTATATCAATACTATAATATGGATATATTTACACTTTATCCTATGTGAATATATGGTGGATTCAAGATACTCCCTTTCTTTTATACATGATCTCTCTACTTTACTAGATCTATAGTAGACAAGGATAGAAACTACTTGTCTACTTCTTCTTTCCCTTTTCTTATTCATTTCAAATTTATATTGGTACTCAATATCTCCAATTATTTGATACTCGGAATCTAAAACATCAAAATGTGTCGACTCTTTTTTTATTACTTTTTCATGGACTAGAAGAATATGTATATATAAACATAGTTAATAATATTATTTCACCCTTTATTCTTCAAAAAATATATCTTCACTCTATTTAATGAATATTTTTTTATTATAATCCTCATTAATCTAATCTCATCAAATATAGAACATAAAGTTTCATTATTCTTGAGTATTTTTGGAGACTCAGTCTCATTAAATTCATCATGATATTTATAAATATCATTATTTTTTTGTAAAAATAAATTGTCAAAAAAATCCAAAAATTTAATTTCATTTAAATTCCATTCAAATATTTATTAAAACACACCAATATGGTCTGTTATATGGTGTAGATTTCCTCATCCAACCATTTTATTACTATAATACCCACCATAATTTCTACTATGTCGTTGTCCTCTACCATTCCCTATTTTTAAAGTATGATGACTCAGATGAGTCACATTATTCCTCATCATGAAAAAAATCAACTAAAATGATTCTTAAAATGGAATAAACAAGTTTTTGTTTCTCATAGGTACATATTCTTCTTGAAACTTTATTTTCTATAGTGATCTATATTTATTCATGATATTTTTATCTCCTCAAAACTTATCATAATTTAGAATGTTTCAAGATCTTACCATAATGACTAGTACCATGTAGCTTCCAACCATTTCTAATTTTATATATAGAATAATATCTTCTATAGTTAAAACCAATATTAATTTAATATTACCTTCACTGTTCTATTTTTAAACCGAGGTTATCGTTATATAGGCCTTTTATTTCCCTTATATTACAATCAAGTTACCTTTACGTAGCTAGTGAAGCTTGAGGATTACCTTTACATAGAACCAAATTTTTAGAGTGTCCATTATATAGTGAAAACATAACATTATATAATTCTATAAGATCCTATATTAACTTTACTAAGTGTAAGGAATATCTTTACTAGGATAAAAAAAATAGATTTATCAATTAGACTAAGTTTACACAAGTCTCATAAAACCATTAATACTCTTATGAATGAAGTGAATTTTCTATATAACCTTTACATAGAGGCTAAATTACATATTCAAAGATATAAAATGACTCATATGAAGATTCTTAATGTCTTGTATTCAACCAAGGACTTTCCATTTTCCCACTATCAACTATCTCCAATATTTGATGATTTATCCAAAATTAAGTCATTTTTTAAAATCGTAATGTGACATTAATGTTCCATATCAATCCAATGTTGTGGAAAAATATTCATGCATTCCATAGGATATTACCATCATTCATGGTAATTATCTATTCTAGATATAAATGTCAGTTGTATATGATGGGAACTCCCTCACAAGCAGAACCGTTGGTGTGAGGTTGAATATGACGAAGGATGAAGTCATTGAATTTTAAGTATCACATGTGTTTATATTTTTATTATATTAATAACACTTAATTGTGTATTCCTAATCAAACTGATATTTTGGAGTCCACACCATTATAAACTTTCACACTCCCTTATTTTATCAATCAAGCATGATGGGAGACGATTCGCTCCCATAGCCTACCGTGTTTACATGCACATGTGGATACAAAGTACCCTAAACCCACATTATTGTGTCAACCCATACAGTCACACATGAGCAGACTCATTCAATAATTTCTCCCTCTATTACTCTATTAACTAGCTCCTATTTTTAATATTGGTTATCTTACAAATGTGGATTGAATACTTAGCTAATTGAGATTTCAAATTTTTGGTTAATTGTTTCAAATATATATATATGCCTTTTCTAAAAAATATATATACATAGACATACACTTATCTTCATCATAATCCTATATATATTTATCTTCTATGTATTAATGTAAGTTTAGATCTTCTACCCAACACCCTTTACCTTTTAAATGCCTCTCATATTTATAATATAAACTCATATAAATATAAGTATATATATATCATTGAATATAACTAATTCATCATATTTATATAATGTAAGGATATATTTCTCACTTATGAACTTCCAAATCATGAAAAATAATATTATAATCTCCAAAACAACATTTAAGATTCTATTAATCAATATATAAACATAAATCACCATTTATTTCTTATTGAAATCAAATAAAAAACACAAAGAAGTAGGTTCAATAATTTAACCTTTGTATTTATTTTAAATACTATTACTTGAATATGATATGTCAATATGCTCCTTGTTTTTCTTATCACCCCTTTTTCTCATTGTCTTGTCCCAATTTATTCTCTCCCACTTACTGAAAAAAAATATAATATACATGAAAGTGGATGGTATCACTTCATGATAATGAAATGTGAAATGATTCAACCCACTCAAAGTTTATGTGAACCACACTCAATGTTGAAAACAAGAGTGTTTAAAATAGACAATTTTTTTCCATTTAAAATAAGAATATGACACCAACTCGAACTCAATCATAAGACTCATTTGGGATTTTTTTTCATAAATTATCTGGTTGAAACCGAATGATATTTTAACACCCAGATGTTTTTATTAAATTTGTTCTTTAAATAATTTTTATTCTTCAATAGCTTGCATTTCACATAATCGTGAGTTTAAATGAACCTCAAAAAACCCATCGTATAAAATTACTTTTATAGCCTAGCCGTTAGGTTAGCGAGAATAATTATAATTAACTTATGAAAATGCATTGTGATTTAATTGGCTATCAATTATTTATTAAACATATAAATCAATTAGATATTTTTATTATTGAGTGAATTACTTTTGGTAATGAAATTAATGAGACAAATATATTTTATATTATTAATAAAATATTTTTGATATTCATCCAATGTATATTTTATTCATAGGTTATGAATAAACCCAATTTGATATATAAAAACCTATTTTATTAAAGGACAATTTTATAGCTTTGAATAAAGAACACCGTTCAAATTAAAATTTTGAGATATTAATATTTTTTATATGACAAAAAAAACATGTTATTTTTAATATGGGTATAAAAATTTATTTTGAATGAATTTCTGATATTTTTTTGATAACTTTCATGTTTTGTTGAATAGTAAAAATACACTAAATTTTAAGAGAAAACAACTATTTTCAATGAAATAATTTATATGGTTAAATTAAAACATTTAATGGTTTTAAAGTATAAATAGAATATATTTTTTATCATTAAATATAATATATTTCATTATCATTAATTTTATATTGAATTCATATGTAAAAATATATCAATATTTTGCAATGTTTTAACTTTTAAAAACCCGTTCTCTAATTCTAACAACGGGATTGATTTTAAATTAATTGCTTAAATTTTTTTGTTTAAAAAAAAATGGAATCCATATTTGGAATCAGTAGTTATAAATTATGTTAATAGGATACTTCTATTTTTGGGTATTATAAATAGTAACTTTGGTAATTATTTTTATTACCATGGTTGAAGAAAAATCAGGTAATTAAAGGTAAAAGTAATATTATAAAATTACCATAAAACCTATCAAAATCCTATTGGATGACTGAATTAGACCCTTATAATCTATTCTTCGAACGTTAATCACTTAATGGCCACTTTTCCATGAATATGACATTAATTTTATTAAAATCAATGAATGTGACAAAATGTCACACTTTCTTTTTATATAAGTATATTAATTTTAATATATGGATAACCCAGAGATAATATCAACTATTGATATTTTATTAAAATATAAAATAATTAAATACATTATAGAAATTTATTTATAATTATTACAAATTAAATAATTACCATTAAGGATGTCACAATAGTGACGTAGAAATAATTTTATTAATAGAAATATAAAATAAATGATTTTAAAAATATTAAAAGAAAGATAATTTGAATTAATTAAGGTTATCCACGAATTTTATAGGTTATTACGAAATGTTTTTAGTATTTTTAATGTTTTGGTTCTAATTTATCTTCTGTTTGGATTTTATTTAAAATCAAATAAATGAATAATGTAAAAATTGACACTATTGATATTTTATAAAATTACATTTTATTAAATTATTTAAAAATCATACTTTTTTTAAAAACTTAAAGGGTTAATTATAAGGACTAAAATGTAATAAAATATCCATTTATTGTCAATTAACACCGTATAAGTAAATATTGGTAACCATTAAATATTTAGAATATATTACCACTATTAAAGTTAAATAGATTAAATAAGGATAAACAAAAATGACAAGGTTTTAAAAAAACATTTCAAAATTTTATTGGTTGATAGAATTTAAAAAAATACTCATTTAATCTTATAAATAATCCACTTTAGAGGCATTTGAATTTAAAAATCAATTTATATTAATTTAATAGTTTTGGTATTTCCAAAGGTGCCCCTTCCCTCTCTTATAAAGGGAACCTCTCCTTCTCTTTTAATCACGCCTCTAAATCCATTTTTTCGGCCAATACCTACCCATTTTATCTTCCTAATTCTATAACTTCATCCTATAGGCCACAATTTGGGTAGAAATCTATCTTAAGGAGGCCTTTTGTTAAAATCACAATGCGATACTCGAAAAAGAGGTAATTGTTTTGTCACCTCTTTCAAATTTATTTCCTTCTTCTACTTCATCTTCTTATGTTGTTTCCATAATAAATTAATAAATATAATATATTATATGTTCTAAGATGTTACTATATTTATGGGAAAACCTTATACCTCATTTTATCCATCATATGAATAATAATATAACGATGCGTGTGTATGTACGACATGCTGTCTCAATGACGTGGTGTAATATGTTATTCAAAAATATTTTATTTGGATGGGTATAATGATGTATATAATGGATGTAAATAATTAATAAAAATTATTATTAATCTTTATAATTAATATACCATCCAATTCCATACCATTTATCTATCAAAAGGATTGATGTCGTCGCTCGTGCGTACGTACGACTTACCGTCTCCACAATGCGGTGAGATTCATTCTCCACATTTACAATTAAAGAATGATTATAAAATATATATGATGATTAAAAATAATAATTATGAACTTAATTTCATTCTGTACATGAATAAAATACATCCTAATAATAAAAAACATGACTTAAATGAAAAAACAGGAATGGAAAAAGGAAACAGTTAACACCCAAAATAATGGCAATATTGAAACACTATTAACAAAATGATATAATAGGATCATATATGATATCATAAATATGAATATGGTTTTGGTTTTGGTATAATTTAATAACATACTTTAACCATTATACAGGAGGTTCAGATACATATTAAGGATATAATACCTAAGGTAAGGAATAATTTCACAATCTCATTATTATTTGAGATTATTTATACGTAAGTATTTAATAGGGTATATTTATCATCTAAATCCAAGTTTCCTAAGTATTTAATATTATTTTTATTCATCTAAAATTTTTTGAAGACAATTTTAACCATTGGTAAATTTTTACTAAATGGTATGAAATGAATATTTTGGCATTTTTCAATACGAGGTACTTTTTGAATTTTCTGATAAAAGTACAAGGAAAATGTTTTTTTAAGTTATAAAAAATGAGTTAATTTTTTATATCTTTATAATGACATATTTCCATGAATCTTACTCTAGACTATTTTATTTTTATTTTCAATTAAACACCTTTCTTTTAAAATTTCATGGCATTTTGAGAAAAGAAAAAGTTTTTGAAGAATAAAGGATATTTTCCTCATGAATTAACTTCAAGTGTTTTTATCAAAATTATTTTCCATTTAAGATTACATATGGTTATGTTTCTATACCTATTATTAATTTGATTTTATTGTGTTTATGATGGAATTAGTTTTATGAAATCCATTTATTTTATATGGATTATGATGGAATGATTTTTTAGAAACCCATTTTATTTCATGGGTTATGCTATGATGAATTATTTTTGTTTTTGTGGAACATGTAAGAATGATTTCATTATGAGATGGGTCAGAACTATATCTCCTTGAAATTAATTGTGTAATGATTTATATCTCATGATATAGACATTACCAGAATGTAAAGTAAATCCACTTTAGTAATATAGGGCTGGAAGGACATGTAAACCCACTTCTGTAATGTAATTTGTCAGCTATGATGGTCTTGGCTATTAGCCTTGGATAATATGGAAATTATTTTATATTCTTATGTGTATACAAAGAAAAATTATGTCTTATGTTATGACTTTTGAGATTATATCCATTAATTCTTATGAACTTTTATCTCATGACATGATATTACGATATTTTGTACGAAGGATAAGATTTTAAAATGTTATGTTCTTATGTCTTATGATTATGATATGATTGAAATTTATATTGTATACCATTACTAAGTATTTGGGCACACCATTTTATATGTTTCTTTTCCCTAGGTCATGAATAAGTGTATTAAGTAATCCATGTTAGAAATGAGTCTAGTTATGAATAAATAAGTGGGAGACAATGTAGATGTTTTATGAAATAGTTGTTTATGCTTCATAGTTTCTAAAGAAACTATACCTATAGAATGTTGACATGTATTTATTATATTTTTTATTGAATATACATAACTTTTAAAGTAATATCAATGTATATAAAGTAGAGTTTGTTATTTTTGGAATTAGATGAATGTTATAGTTAACGTTTGAAAACTAGGATGAGAAAGCCTTAGTAAGAGCCCTCAAGATATGTATAAATAGAGGTTACAATCCTAGTGTTTTAGAAATGACCATGAATAACCTTGGATAAAACCTAATGTGTCCTAAATTGAAATTTTATTCTTTATTATATGGGTTTACCATTATGATTAGTGTTTCTCACAATACGCTTCTTGTATTATTCAATGGTTAGAACATGAAGGAATTGCATTAATGCTGAATGTGATGGGAAATGCAATGATTTCCCCCTGAGAAACAAAATGTTATGGGAGATGGATTGAAAAATATTTGATCCATGATCACAAAAATTTCTTAATATATGAATCATGCAAGGCTTTCAAATGAGAAAAGGTGGGAGAAAAATTCTATTGAGTCCTTCATAAGGAAACATCCAACTTCATTCTGTGGGTCTTCTAATCCAGTAGTGGCTAAATAATGGATCATCACCATTGAAAAAATAGTTTTAGTTCTAAAATGTGCAAAAAATGATAAATTCATCTTAGCAATCTATCGTTTGGAAGGTGAAGCTGATCAATGGTGGAATCTTATCAGGAATTTGATGTAAATATATGAAATTGAGTCTATGGAATGAGACGAGTTCAAGAACTTATTTTTAAATAAGTAAATTCCTCGTATTCTTCAAACAAAGATATAGAATGAGTTCCTTGAAATTAATAAAAAGGATAATGAATTCATTGGTACCTATGAATAAAATTTTACATGACCTGCAAGGTATGCTTCTGGAATTATTATCCAACCTGAGAGTACAATTGATCGATTCATTAGTGGATTAAAACCATGTCTCTGAAGGGAATTAGCCATAAGATACTTTTATAGCTATGAGGAAATCGTTTGATGTTCTCTCAAGGTTGAAATGGATATTGGTGTAACACATCATTCCTATATATTTGATAATAAGATAAAAATGGAATTCAAAGGAAAATCTAAAGATCACACTTGAAAGAATATGAGTTTTCCATTATGCTCAGAGTATCGAAAAAAACATGGGGTAAATTGTCTTAAAGGGACTAGTAAATGTTTTAAGTGTTGAAAAGAAGGTAACCGGGTAGTTGAATACTTAAGTGATGAGAAAAACTGTCTAATTATGTGAACAAAGAATAGGCTACATTGAATGCACCTCCTACACTTCAATGCTATAAGTTCAAGGAAATGGGGCATTATTCCAATAAATTCCCAAATCCAAGGGTTATTGATGATGATTGAAGTCAATGAACTATTAATGACAAAGACAAAGGAAAGTCACATGAAATCACTATCGGTGAAGTGGGGGTACTATAATGAAGTTTTGAAAGGTACAATTACCATCCACTCTAAAGTAGAAAATGTTTTATTTGATTCCGGATCCACCCACTCTTTTATTTTTGAAGAATATTACAAGGGTATCACTGTATTACCTCAATAATTAGATGTTTAGTAAGATGTGATGACTCTTAATGGAACAAAAGTTGCATCAAAAGTTTATAATTCTTCTCTAGTTGAAGTTTTTGGGAAATTTATTCCTACAAATCTTGTGATCCTTACTATAGTGGAATTTGATGTGATTCATGGAATGAATTGACTGTCTCTATATAGAGATAATATAAATTACTAAGTAAGGTAACTCACATTTCATATTACAAATCAATCTATGATCATATATCAATGAAAGTATGAATATAAATTTATAATAGAAATTTATTCCATCTTATGGGTTTTGATTCATATAAACGAAGGTTATTTATCTCAAATGGTTGGGGAGAAACTCATGATTTAGAATATTCTCATTTAATGGGAGTATGATGATTTATTTTTATAGTAATTTCCTGCTCTTCCACCAAATCGTGAAGTTGAGATTTTAATAGAACTCATACCGGGTGCTATGAATATTTCAAAGACACCTTATAGAATGGCCCCAATTGAGTTGCAAGAATTGAAGAAGAAAATCCAAGATAATATTGATGAGGGATTTATACACCCTAGTGTGTCACCTTGGGGAACACTTGTTATATTTTTCAAGAATAATGATGGATCAATGAGACTCTGCATTGATTATCGAGAACTTAACAAGGTCACTATCAAGAATAAATTTCATCTTCCCCATATTGATGACTTATTAAATCAACTATATGGATATTAATAATGTTTTAAGATTGATCTTCATCCAAGATATCATCAATTAAGGGCCAATAAGGAGGATATACCAATGACAACATTCCATATAAGGTATGGACACTATGAATTTATAGCGATGCCTTTTTGGTATTACCAATTCCCCCTCTATCTTAATGGATATAAGGAATAGAGTCTTTAGAGACTATCTTTATCAGTTTTTGGTATTCTTTATAGGTGATATTATTGTCTATTTCAAGAGGAATGAAGATGAAGAACACTTGATAATTGTACTAAAGAGCCTGAGAAAAAAGAATATTTCTAAAAAATTTACCAAGAGTGAATTTTGGCTTCAGAAAGTTTCATTTTTGGGTCTCATCATCTCAAGAGATAGGATATATGTGGATCCATCAAAAATAGAAGTTATTGAAAGTTGCCCGAGACCAAAAACTATAACAGAGATCTGAAGTTTTCTTATTTTGGATGGATATTATCAATGTCTTGTGAAATATTTTTCATGATTATCTAATCCAATCACCAAGTTGACTCAGAAAAGAGTTAGGTTCCTATGGATGAAAGAATGTGAAGAGAATTTCAAAGGGATAAAAAGAAGGTTAGCCAGTACCCCTATGCTCACACTGCCTTGTTTTGGAGAAAGGTTTGTGATCTATTGTCATGCATCCAAGAAGGGACTAGGACATGTTCTCATGAAAAATGAAATTGTTATAGCTTATGCCCCATGGTTAATGAAAATACATGAAAAAAATTACCCAAATCATGATTTGGAGTTAACTGTAGTAATCTTTACATTAAAGATATAGAGGCAATATATTTATGGTGAAAGGTGTGATATTTATACCGATCATAAAATTTTAAAGTAAATTTTCACACAAAAGGATTTTAATATTATTCGAATAAGAAGGTTGGAGTTGATTAAATATTACAACTTCTCAATATATTACCACCCAGGGAATGTGAACAAGGTGGAAGATGCTTTGAGTCAATAAGAACATGCTAGCCTATCCACAATGAGGATAAAAAAAGATCCAATATTTATGGATTTTCAAAGGATGGATCTTGAGATTTTAAAGGAAGGGGGGAAATCTTATCATTCTCAAATAAATATTCAAAAATCTATAAAATTGAAGATTAAGGAGGATCAAAAAAAAGATGTAGAGCTACAAAAGAAGGTGAGAAATGTTACTGAATTCAACTTTGATTATAATGAAATAATAAAGTTCAAGAACCAGGTTTGTATTCCTCCCATACAATAATTAAAGAAAGAGCTATTTGATGAGGCTCATAGTTCTTCATTCTATATTTAACCTAGAATCACAAAGATATACATAGACCTAAAAGAGTATTTCTAGTGGGATGACATGAAAAAAGATATTTCTGAATATGTCTCTCGATTCTTATTTTGTCAGTATGTTAAGTCTTAGAGATAGAAGTCTAAGGGGATGTTATAACCATAACCCATACTAGATTGGAAAAGGGGAAACATCATTATGTACTTTGTCATTGAACTTAACAAAACATAAAAAGGTAATAATTCTATCAAGGTTATAGTTGGTCATCTTATTGTGTCATCACACTTCATTGGTATTATATTGGTTTTTTATGTTGATCATCTTTCCAGGTTATATGTAAAGGAAGTGGTAAGATTGAATAGAGTACCATTTTCCATTATATCAGATCAAGATATGAGGTTTACCTCAATGTTCTGGAAAAGTCTTACGCATGATCTCGATACAAAGTTAAGTGTCAACACTACTTATCATCCTCATACATACGGTCAATATGAGAGTACAATTCAAACATTATAAGACATGTTGAGAGCTTTCTCTATAGATTTAAAAGGTGGTTGGGATCAACACCTACTTTTGGTGGATGTTTCTTACAATAATATATTTTAGTCCAGTATTTAGATGGAACCTTATGAATCCCTTTATGGAAAGAAGTGAATAACTCCAACTTTCTTGGATGAATTTGTGGAAAGAAATCAATCAAAACCTGGTCTTGTTGATGAAATGGTGGAAAAGGTCAGATTGATTCAACAACACATAAAAGTAGCTTAGAGTAGACAAAAAAGTTAGGATGAAAACTGAAGAAAAGGCATATAGTTAGAAGTGGGTGATAAGGTGATTTTAAGAATACCTACCTAGAAGAGGTAAATGAGATTTAAAAGAAGGGAAAGCTAATCCATACATATATTAGTCCTTTTGGAATTTTAGATCGTTCTGGGAAGGTAGCTTACTGATTAGAGCTTCCACCAAATCTATCTCAAGTTCATGATGTGTTCCATGTATCTCTCCTAATAAAGTACATTCCCAGTCCTTCACATGTACTAAACTCTGAAGTCATACCAATAGAGAAATATCATTATTATGAAGAAAAACCGATAGAGAATCTGGATCATAGAGAAAAAGTTCGACGAAACAAGACCTCTCACTTGGTTAAAGTTTTACAGAGGAACCACCAATTTGAAGAAGATACATGGGAACCTGAGGATACGATGAGGGAGAGGTATTCTCATCTGTTATTTTCCAAATGATGAATTTTGAGGGAGGAATTCAGTTTAAGGGGGGTAAAATGTAACAACCGTATGTTTTTTATGAATTTTTTTCTTTAAATAATTTTTATTCTTCAATAGCTTGTGTTGCATGAAATTGTGAGTTTAAAAGAATATCAAAATTACCTTAGTATAAAATTAGTTTTATATAATATCCATTAGGTTAGTGGGAATAAGTATAACTAACTTATGAAAATGCATTGTGAATTCATTGGCAATCAATTATTTATGAAAAATATAAATCAATTAGATATTTGTATTATTGAGTAAATTAATTTTGGTAATGAAATTAAAGAGATATATATATGTTATATACTTAATAAAATATTATTATATATTCATACAATGAATATTTTAGTCATAGGGTATGAATAAAACATATTTGATATATAAAAACCTATTTTTAAAGGGTAATTTTACACCTCTGAATGGAGAACCCCTTTAAAATTAGTATTTTGACACATTAATAATTTTTATACAAAAAAATAAACATTTTATTTTGAATTAGAATATAAAAATTTACTTTGGATGAATTTATGATATTTTTTTGTTAACTTTCAAGTTTCGATGAATAGTAAAAATAACTTAAATTTTAAGAGAAATTTTTTTTTCATAGAAATAAATTATATGGTTAAATTATAATATTTAATGGTTTTAAAGTATAAATAGAATATATTTATATCATTCAATATAATGTATTTCATTAGTATTAATTTTACATTGAATTCATATGTAAAAAATATTTCAATCTTTTTCCATGTTTTAACTTTTAAAAACTAGTTCTCATATTTCGAAAATAGTATTGATTTTAAATTAATTACTAAAACTTATATGATTTCAATTTTAAAAAATGGACTACATATTTGTAATTATTAGGTACAAATTATGCTAATGGGACACTTTTTTTGGGCATTATGAATTGTAACTTTGGTAATTATTTTTATTATTATGGTTGAAGGTAAGTCAGGTAATCAAAGGTAAAAATAATATTATAAATTACCTTAAAACCTATAAAAATAATATAGGATGACTAAATTCGACCATTATCACCTATTTTTTTAAATGGAATCACTTAATGGCCACTTTCCCATGAATATGGAATTAATTTTTTTAAAATCAATGAATGTGACAAGATGTCACACTTTCGTTTTATATAAGTATATTAATTTTAGTATATGGTTAACCTGGAGATAATATCGACTATATATATTATATGTAAATAAAAAATAATTACCTAAATCATAGAAATTTATTTTTAAATTTTAGAAATTTAATAATTACCATTAATGATGACATGATAGTAACACATAAATTATTCTATTAATAGAAATATCAAATAAAAGATTTTAAAAATATTAAAAGAAATATAATTTGAATTAATTGAGGTCCTACATGAAATTTATAGGTGATTATGAATTTTCTTTAGTATTTTCAATGTTTTGGGTCTAAGTTATCTTTTATGTGGATTTTATTTAAAATAAAATAATTGGATAATGTCAAAAATGACCCTATTCATATTTTATAAAAATAACATTTTATTAAATTAATTAAAAACCATAAAAATATTTAAAAATTAAAAATTGATAATTATATGGTTTAAAATTACATAAAATATCCATTTATATTTAATTAACACCATATAAGTTAATATTTATAACCATTAAATATTTTGAATATATTACCACAATTAAAATTAAATAGATTAAATAAGGATAAATCAAAATGATAAGGTTAAAAATAAAGTCAAAACATGTATATATTTTATTGGTTCATAGGATTTATACACATCCTCATCTAATATTCTAAATAATCCACTTTGGAGTCATTTTAATTTAAAATTTAATATAAATTAATTTAATAGTTTTGGTATTCCCAAAGGTGCCCCTCCCCTCTCTTTTAAAAGGGCACTTATCCTTCTATTTTAATCACACCTCCAAAGCCATTTTTCTCAGCCAAAACCTACCCATTTCTTCTACCAAATTCTATAACATAATCCTAGATGTCATAATTTGGTATTAAATCCATCTTAATGATGCCTTTTGTGAAAATCAAAAGGTGATACTCAAAAAAGAAGTAATTGTTTTATCATCTTTTTCAAAATTATTTTCTTCATCTACTTCCTATTATTATGTTTTTTCTATACTAAAGTAATAAATAAATTATAGTATACAATATTATATGTTAATATAGTTACAAGCAAACCTTATACCTCCTTTTATCTATCCTATGAATAAAAATATCACCATGCATGCGAACGTACGGTTTACCGTCTCCACGCCGTGGTGTAATATGTTATTCAAAAATACTTTATTTGGATGGGTATAATGATGGGTAGAATTGATGTAAATAATGAATATAACATTATTATTATTCTTTATAATTAATATAACATCTAATTCCATACCATTTAACCATCAAATGGAATTATATCGTCACTCGTGCGTACGTATGACCTACCATCTCCACAACGCGGTGAGATTCATTCTCTACGTTAACAATTCAAGAATGATTATAAAATTTATATAATGATTAAAAATAATAATTTTGAACTTAATTTAATTCAGTAAATGAATAAACTATATCCTAATCATTACAAACATGACTTACATGAAAAAATTGGAATGGGAAATCGAAGCACTTGACACCTGAAATAATGGAAATATTGGAACACTATTAACAAAATGATATAATATGATCATATATGATATCATAAATATGAATATGGACAAGGTATAATTTAATAACTTACTTTAAAAATTATACTAGAGGTTTGGATACATACGTAGGATATCAGACCTAAGGTAGGTGATAATTTCAAAATCTCATTATTAATTGAGATTATTTATACGTAAGCATTTATTGGGGTATATTTAGCATCCACATACTTCTTTCCTAAATACGTAATATTATTTTTATTCTTCTAAAATTTTTTGAATTCAATTTTACCCATTGGTAAATTTTTTTAAAATGGTATTAAAGTAATCTTTTGGCGTTTTTTGATACGAGGCACTTTTTTACTTTTCAGATAAAAGTACGAGGATAATATTTTTTAACTTATACAATATGAACAGATTTTTACATATTCATAATGGATTATTTCAATGAAGCTTCATATACATGATTTCAGGTTTATTTTTATCTAATTACTTTTCTTTTAAAATTTCCTAACATTTTGAGAAAAGAAAACATTTTTTAAAAAGAAAGTATATTTTCCTCAAGAATTAAATTCAAGTGTTCAATCAAAATTATTTTCTTATAAGATGAAATAGGGTTATGTTTATATCACAATTATTACTTTTATTTTATTGTTTTTATGATGTAATTATTTTTATGAAATCCAATTATTTTATATGGATTATGATGGAATGAGGTTTAAGAAACCGATTTTATTTCATGGGTTATGATATAATGAATGATTTATTTATTTGTGTCACATGTAAGAATGATTTCATTATGAGATGGGTGGGACCTATATATCCCTGAAATGTATTTGGTAAAGATATATATCATATGAGATAGACATGAATAGAATGGAAAGTAAATCCAGTTCAGTAATATAGGGCTAGAATGACAAGTAAACCTGGTTCAGTAATGGACATTGTCCATTATGATGGTCTTTAATAAAATCCTTGGATAATATGGAAACGATTTTATATGATTATGTGTATGATAGAAAACGTCAGGTTTTATGTTATGACTTTTGGGATTATGTCCATTAATTCTTATGAACTTTTATCCCATGGCAGGATATCACGATATTTCGTATCCATGATAAGATTTTAAAATGTTATGTTATTATGTCTTATGATTATGATATAATTGAAATTTCCCTTGTATACCCTCACTGAGCATTTGAGATCACCCTTTCATATGTTTATTTTTCCAAGGTCATGTACAAGGGTATTAAGTAATCTATGTCAGAAAGGAGTCTAGTTATGAAGAAATAAGTGGGAGACAATGTATATATTTTATGAACCAGTTGTTTATGTTTCACAGTTTCTGAAGACACTATACCTATATGGTCCTATCATGGCTTTATTATATGTTGCAATAAATTTAGATCTATTTTTAAGAAATATTAATGTATGTAATTTTTGGTTCTTTATATTTGTAATAGAGGAAGGGTATAGTTAATGTTTGTAAACTATAATGAGAAAGACTTAGTACGAACCCTAAGGATATGTCTAAATATAGGCCACAATCCTACTGTTTTATAAATGACCATGAATAACCTTAGATAAAACCTAATGTGTCCTAAATTGAAATTTTATTCTTGATTATGTGGTTTTCCCATTATGATTAGGGTTGATCACACTATGCTTCTTGGTTTATTCAATAGTTAGAACCTGAAGGAACCACATTAATGCTAAATGTGATGGGAAATGCAATGATTATCCCCCTAAGAAAACAAATGTTATTGAAGTTAGAATAAAATATTTTTTAGCCATGATCACACAACTTTCTCAAGATATAAATCATGTAGAACATCCTAACGAGCAAAGTAGGGAGAAACATTCTATTCAGTCCTTCATGAGGTAGCGTCCTCCTTCATTTAGCGGGTCTTCTAATCCATTAGTGGATAAACAGTGGATCAGTACGACTGGAAATATATTTTTAGTTCTACAATGTTCCAAACATGATAAAGTCATATTAACAGACTATCATTAAAAAGGTGAAGCTGATCAATAGTGGAATATTATCAAGAATATGAGGCAAAGAGATTAAACTAAGTCCCTAGAATGGGATGAGTTCAAGAAATTATTTTTCAATAAGTATATTCCTCGTATTCATCAAAAAATTATGGAGAAGGTGTTCCTTGAACTTAAGAAAAAGGATGATGAATCCGTTGGTACCTATGAAGAAACTTTTACATGACTTTCCAGATATTCTTCTGGAATTATTATCCAATATGATAGTAAAATTGATTGATTCTTTAGTGGCTTAAAACCAAGTCTTCAAAGGGCATTAGCCATAAGGGACTTTAATATCTATGAGTAAATCATTTGATGTGCTCTCAAGGTTGAGATGGAAATTGGAGTAACCCATCAGTTCTATGGATTTGATGAGAATAGAAAAATGGAATTCAAAGAAAAATATAAAGACCAAACTAGAAATAAGATGTGTTTTCCATTATGCTCAATGTGTAGAAAGAAACATGGAATAAATTTCCTTAAAGGGACTGGTAAATGTTTTATGTTTGGAAAATAAGGTCACCGTGCAGTTGAATTCTAATGTGATAGAAAAAAATGTCTAATGATGAGAACAAATAAAGGTCTACATAGAATGAACCTCAGACACTTCAATGCTATAAGTGATAGGAAATGGAGAATTAAGCCAATAAATTCCCAAATAAAACGGTTATTGATGATTATCGACGTAAATAAACTCTTAAGGCCAAAGAAAGAGGAAAGTAACATGCAATCACTATCGGTGATGTGGAGTACGATAATGAAGTTTTGAAAGGTACACTTACCATCGAATCTAAAGTAGAAAATGTTTTATTTGATTATGGATCCACCAAATCTTTCATTTCTGAATAATTTTCTTAGGGTATTGCCATATTACCTCAATAATTAGAAGTCGAGTTAGCTGTGATAACTCTTAATGGCACAATAGTCACATCAAATGCTTATAATTCTTCTCTAGTTAATGTTTGCGGGAAAGTGATTCATGAAAATCTTGTGATTCTTCCTATAGAGGAATTTTATGTGATTCTTAGCATGGATTAACTTTCTCTACATATATCTCATATCAATTACCAAGGAAGGGAAGTCACATTAATATTCGTGATCAATCTATGATCATCTATCTATGTGAGGATGAATATAACCTTTCAATATAAATTTATTCCATATTATGGGTTTTGATTTCTATAAATAAAGGTTATTTATCACAAATGGTTGGGGAGAAACTCAAAATTAAGAATACTCCCATTGTTTGAGAGTTTGATTATGTCTTTCTGGAGGAATTTCTAGGTCTTCCACCAAATTGTGAAGTTGATTTTTCAATAGAGCTCATATCGGGTGCTATGCCTATTTCAAAAACACTATATAGAATGGCCCCAATTGAGTTGTAGTAATTAAAGAATAAAATCTAAGAGAATCTTGATAAGGTATTTATACACCCTAGTGAATCATCTTGGAGAGAATCTATTCTGTTTGTTAAGAAAAAAGATGGATCAATGAGACTCTGCATTGATTATCAAGAACTTAACATGGTCACTTTCAAGAACATATTTACTCTTCCCCACATTGATGACTTATTTGATCAACTACATGGAGATCAATACTTTTCCAAGATTGATATTCATTTAGGATATCATCAATTACGGGTTAATAATGAGGATATACTAAAGATAACATTTTGTATAAGGTATAGACACTATGAATTTATAGTAATGCCTTTTTGTCTTACCAATTCCCACACTATCTTAATGGATACAATGAATAGTCTTTTATAGACTATCTTGATCAGTTGGTGGTAGTATTTATAGATGATATTATTTTCTATTCAAAGATCAAGGAAGAACATGAATAACACTTGAAAATTATTTTGGAGACCCTAAGAAAAAAGAATATTTCTGAAAAATTTAAAAGTGTGAATTTTGGCTTCAAAAAGTTTCATTTTTGGGTCACATAAGCTCAAGAGATGGGATATCTATGGATCCATCAAAACAAAAGTTATTGAAAGTTGGTTGAGGACAAAAATGGTAACTAAGATTTGAATTTTTCTTGGTTTGGATGGATATTATCGATGTTTTGTGAAGGTTTTTTCAAGATTATCTAATCTAATCACCAAATTGACTCGTAAAGAGTTAAGTTACTATGGATGAAAAAATGTAAAGATAATTTCAAAGAGCTAAAAAGAAGGTTTGCCAGTGAACCTGGGCTCACACTCCATTATAGTGGAAAAAGGTTTGTGATCTATAGTGATGCATCTGAGAAGTGGTTGGGATGTGTTCTTAGGAAAAATGTTATGGGGATAGCTTATAACTCCTGACAATTGAAAATACATGAGTAAAATTACACAAATCATGATTTGGAGATATCTGTGGTAATTATTACATTAAAGTTATGGAGGAATTATTTTTATGGTGAAAGGTGTGATATTTATACTAATCATAAAAGTTTAAAGTATATTTTCACACAAAAGGAGATGAATATGAGTCCGAGAAGATAGTTGGAGTTGATTAAAGATTACAAATTATCAATACATTACCACCCTGAGAAATTGAACAAGGTGGCAGATGATTTGGGTCGATAAGACCATTCTAGCCTATCTATGATGAGGATCAGAAACGATCCAATATTTATGGATTTTCAACGGATGGATCTTGAGATTTTAAAGGAAGGGGGAAATCTTATCTTTCTCAAATGAATGTTCAACCATATATAAAAGTGAAGATTAAGGAGGGGCAAAAGAAAGATGTAGAGATACAAAAGTAGGTGAGAAATGTTCTGGAATTCAACATTGATTGTGATGAAATAATAAGGTTCAGGAACTGGGTTTGTGTTCCTCCCACACCAGAATTAAAGAAGGACCTATTAGATGAGGCTCATAGTTCTTTATTCTATATTCAACCAAGAAGCACCAAGATGTATAGGGACCTGAAAGAGTATTTCTAGTGGGATGAAATGAAAAGATATGTCGCTTAATATGTCTCTCGATGCATGGTTTGTTAGTAATTTAAGGCTGAGAGACCAAAGTATAAGGGGATGTTACAACCATTACCCATACCAGAATGGAAATGGGAAAACATCACAAAGAAATTTGTCTTCGTACTTCCCAAAACATCCAAAGGTAGTAATTCTATATAGGTTATAGTTGATCATCATATAAAGTCGACACACTTCATTACTATTATAGAGGAATTCTATCTTGATCAGCTTTCCAGGTTATATGTAAAGGAAGTGGTAACATTTCATAGATTACCACTTTCCATTATATCTGATTGGGATCCGAGTTTTACCACAAAGATCTGGTGATGTCTTTAACATGATCCAGATATAGAGTGAATTTTCAGCACCGCTTATCATCCTTATATAGATGGTCAGTTTGAGAGTACAATTCAAACTCTGGAAGACATGTTGAGAGCTCTCTATAGGGATTTAAAAGGTGTTTTGGATCAAAACCTACCTTTGGTGGAATTTTCCTATAGTAATAGCTTTCAATTCAGTATTAAGATGGATCCTTAGGAAGCCCTATATGGAAAGAAGTCCAAAACACAAAATTTCTAGGATGAATTTGGGGAAAGAAATCCATTTGGACCTAATCTTGTAGATGAAATTGTAGAAAAGGACAGATCTATTCAACCACACATAAAATCATCTCAGAGTTGAAAAAAAGTTATACTAACAATGAAAGAAAATACCTAGAGTTTGAATTGGATGATAAAGTGTTTTTAGGAATATATCCTTGGAATAGAGAAATGAAATTTATAAATAAAGGGAAGTTGAGCCCTATGTATATTAGTCCTTTTGAAATTATGGATCATTTTGGGAAGGTAGATTACTCTTTGGAACTTCCATAAAATATATCTCAAGTTCATGATGTGTTACATGTATCTCTCCTGAGAAAGTTCATATCTGATCCTTTACATATACTAAACTCAAAATTGATACTGTTGGAGCAAGATCTTTCTTATGAAGAACAATCGATATAGATTCCGGATTGTAGCGAAAAAGTTATATGAAACAAGACCAATCACTTGGTTAAAGTTTTTTGGAAGAACTATAAATTTGAATAAGCTACATGGGAACTTGAGGATATGATTATGGAGAGGTATCCTTATCTTTTTATTACCAAATTCTGAATTTCAAGGAAAAAATTCTGTTTAAGGGGGTAAAATGTTACACCTAGATGTTTTTATGATTTTTTAAATAAGTTTTATTCTTCAGTAGCTTGTGTTTCATGCAACCAAGAGTTTTAACGAACCAAAAAATTCCCTTATTATAAATTTACTATTATAGACTAGCCATTAGGTTAGCAGTAATAAGTATAACAAACTTATGAAAATGCACTGTGAATTTATTAGCTATCAATTATTTATGAAAAATGTAAATCAATTAGATATTTTTATTATTGAGTGAATTACATTAGGTAATTAAATTAATGAGATATATATATGTTATATAATTCAAAAAATATTTTTTATATTCATCCAATTGATATTTTAGTCATAGGGTATGAATAAATCCTATTGGATATATAAAAACCTATTTTTTAAAGGGTAATTTTACACCTTTGAATGGAGAACCACTTTTAAAATTAATATGATGGCACATTATTAAATTTTTATGATAAAATAAACATTTTATTTTTAAGTGGGATATAAAAATTCACTTAGGACGAATTTTCGATATTTTTCTGATAACTTTCAACTTTTGATGAATAGTAAAAATACCCTAAATTTTAACTGAAAACAATATTTTTCATCGAAATAATTTATATGGATAAATTATAATATTGAATGGTTTTAAAATATAAATATAATATATTTTAATCATTCAATATTTTATGTCATTATAATTAATTTTAAATTGAATTCAAATGTAAAAAAATTTCAATCCTTTGCCATGTTTTAACTTTTAAAAACTTGTTCTCTCATTTTGAAAACGACATTGATTTTAAATTAATTACTAAAAATTATATGATTTGAATTTTTAAAAATGGAATCTATATTTGAAATTATTAGGTACAAATTATGTTAATAGGCTAATTTTATTTTTGGACATTATGAATAATAACTTGGGTAATTAATTTTATTACCATGGTTGAAGGTAAATCAGGTAATTAAAGGTAAAAATAAGATTATAAAATTACTTTAACACATGTTAAAATACTATTGGACGACTAAATTAGACCATTATAATATATTTTTCTAAATGGAATCATCTAATGGCCACTTTCCCATGAATATGACATTAATTTTATTAAAATCAATGAATATGACAAAATTTCACACTTTCTTTTTTATATAAGTATATTAATTTTAATATATGAATAAACAGGAGAAAATATTGACTATATATACTATATAGAAATATAAAATAATTACATACATCATATAAATTGATTTATAATTTTTTTACATTAAATAATTACCATTAAGGATGACACAATAGTAACACAAAACTTATTTTATTAATATAAATATAAAATAAATGACTTTAAAACTGTTAAAAGAAATATAATTTTAATTAATTGAGGTTGTACATGAATTTTATAGGTGATTATTACATTTTTTTATTATATTAAAAGTTTTTATTCTAAGTTATCTTCTGTGTGGATTTTATTTAAAATTAAATAAATGAATAGTTTCAAAATTAACACCATTGATATTTTTTAAAAATAACATTTTATTAAATTAATTAAAAATCATAAAAATATTTAAAAATTACAAAGTGATAATAATAAGGTCCAAAATTTCATAAAATACGCATTTATTATCAATTAACACCATATATGTAAATATTTATAACCATTAAATATTTTGAATATATTACCACAATTAAAATTAAATAGATTAAATAAGGATAAATCAAAATGATAAGGTTTAAAATAAAATCAAAACATGTATAAAATTTATTTGTTGAGATTATTTAGACCCATAAGCATCTAATATTCTAAATAATAAACTTTTGAGTAATTTTAATTTAAAAATTAATTTATATTAATTTAAAAGTTTTGGTATTTCTAAACGTGCCCCTCTCCACTTTTATAAAAGGTCACCTATACTTCTCCTGTAATCACACATCTAAAGCCTTTTTTATTAGAAAAAACCTACCTATTTCCTCTCCCAACTTCCCTAAATTAATCCTAGAGCCCACACTTTGGGTATAAATCCATCTTAAGAGGGTCTTTTGTGCAAATCAAAAGGTGATACTCGAAAAAGAGGTAATTGTTTTATCACTTCTTTCAAAATTATTTTCTTCTTCTACTTGCTATTATTATGTTTTTTCCATACTAAAGTAATAAATCCATTATATTATACATTATTATATGTTAATATATTAATTTAAAAACCTTATACCTCATTTTATCCATCCTACGAAAAACAATATCACCATGTATGCATATGTACGACTTACCGTCTCCACACCATGGTGTAATATGTTATTCAACTATATTTTATTTAGATGGGTATAATGATGGGTATAATGGATTTAAATACTGAATATAACTTGATTATTATTATTTATAATTAATATACCATCCAATTCCATACCATTTAACCTTCAAAGGGAATGATATCGTCCTTCGTGCGTACTTACGGCCGACTGTCTCCACGATGCGATTAGATTCATTCTCCACGTTAACAATTAAAGAATTATTATAAATTTAGATGATGAGTAAAAATAATAATTATGAACTTAATTTCATTATTTACATAAATAAAATACATCCTAATCATAACAGACATGACTTACATGGAAAAATAGGAATGGGAAAATGAAGCAGTTAACACCAGAAATAATGGAAATAATGAAACACTATTAACAAAATGATTTAATAGGATCATATATGATATCCTAAATATGAATATGGTTATGGTATAATTTAATAACATAATTTAACCATTATACATGAGTTTCAGATACAAACAAATGATATCATAACTAAGGTAAGTGATAATTTCACAATCTCATTATTATATGAGTTTATTTATACGTAAGAATTTACTAGGGTATATTTATAATCCACATCCATGTTTCATAAAAATGTAATAATTTTTTTATTCTTATATAATTGTTTGAAGTAAATTTTACCCATTTTTAAATTTTTACTAAATGGTATGAAAGGAATCTTTTGGTGTTTTTTGATATGAGGTACTTTTTGACTTTTCTGATAAAAGTACGAGGATAATGTTTTTTTAACTTATGAAGCATGAAAAGATTTTTACATAATAATTCCTTATTTACATGAAGCTTCCTCTACATTATTTCATATTTATTTTTAAATAAATAATTTTCTTTTAAAATTTCATGTTATTTTGAGAAAAGAAAATATTTTTGAAGAAGATAGGATATTTTCTTCAAGAATTAAATTCAAGTGTTTTATCAAAATTATTTTCCATATAAGATGACATAGGGTTATTTTTATATCCCAATTATTAATTTTGTTTTATTTATTTTATGATGGAATTATTTTTATGAAATACATTTATTTTATATGGATTTTAAGGAAATGATTTTTAAGAAACCCATTTTATTTCATGGGTTATGCTACAATGAATGATTTATGTTTTTGTGGAACATGCAAGAATGATTTAATTATGATATGAGATGGACCTATATCTCCCTCAAATTAATTGGTTAAAGATATATATCTCATGATATAGACTTGACTAGAATGTAAAGTAAATCAGGTTTAGTAATACAGTGATGGAATGACATGTAAAACTGATTCAGTAATGGACTTTGTTAGTTATGATGGTCTTGGATACGAGTCTTGGCTAACATGGAAATGATTTTATATTATTATGTTTATGAAAAATATATTCATGTATTATGTTATGAATTTTGGGTTTATGTCATTTAATTCTTATGAACTTTTATCCCATGACATGATATCATGATATTTCGTATGCAGGATAATATTTTAAAATGTTATGTTCTTATGTATTGTGATTATGATTGATATTTCCCTTGTATACCCTTACTAAGAATTCGAGATCAACCTTTAATATGTTTCTTTTACCCAGGTCATGAATAAGGGTATTAAGTATGCTATGTAAAAAAGGATTCTAGTTATGAATAAATAAGTGGGATACAATGTATAAATTTTATGAACTAATTGTTTATATTCCCCAGTTTCTAAAGACTCTATATCTACACAGCCCTGTCATGGATTTATTATATGTTGTAGTAAATTTTATTCAATTTTTAAGTAATATAAATTTATGTATAGTATGTTTTATTATAGATATCAATTGGTAACTTTATTTTTTATGGAACAACATCCTCAGTTAATACAATCATCTGAACAAACTGATTAAAAACATTGAAGTACATAAAATATGTTTTAGAAATCAGTCAAAAGTTCTCCAATATATTCCTTATTTAATGTAATTGATAAAAATAGTTTATCCCCCTTAACGTTAGGACAAATTCTTGAAAAACAGAATATTATAAAATGAGAAATCATACATTTTCCAATGAAAAAATGTTAAAAATATTCTATAAATTTCAAATTGGAAGGAATTGTATTAATATATAAGCTTATCAAAAAAAATCCTCCTAAAGGGATATTCTACATATTTTCCTCACCATGATAAATCATTTATTCATATTTTACCAATATTTAAAATTGATTAATAATATATTGATGGAGATTTATTACTATCTAGAATAGTTATTTCCTTTTAGTTTACTTCATTAGTTCTTTGTTTGAGATCTATTATCACCTTCAATTCCAGATTGGTTAACACAAACATACAACAAAAATGGTAGGGAGATAAAGGTAAAACTCATTGGTCATTTAGAGTTAGAAACAATATTAGAATAACTTATCTTCTATTGTACTCTTTTTATCCCATATCTTACTTTGATAAATCTCTTCATGATGGATCTTTTGAACTTCATATTTGTACTTCATTTTGACAGAATGGTTTCCTTCTTTGTTTTAGTGTCTTTATATTGGAGTTTCTTATTTTCATCATCCATAAAATAATAAGCATTAACTATAGGGATTCCAATTCTAATTAGAATCTCTTTTGGATATGGTATAATTGCTACCAAATCATTTGAGATGTCTTCAATTCCTTTATGTCTACAAAAATTCACTTTATGAGATACTTAGTTATCATTACTTGAAAACCACTAGAAGTATTTTCCTTCTTGTTCATATTATAACAATAATTCCCCTTTGGATATTTCCTCTTTTTAGCATCCTCTAGACCAGATGCCAAATGAATCCACATTTCCTTGGAATGTGGTCAGTATTTTTAACTCTTCCACAAGGCTTCTCCAAAAAAATATTCACTACATCGATCATCTTGTTCTTCTCTTGGACTATTCATTTAATATTTAAAATATTTCTTATATCTACAAACACTAATGGATAATTTACATGTTTACATGATGTGTCCTCTACTTCCAAAAAAGAATAATCTTCTTCTCTTTAGGGTTAAATTATTCTAAAACTTCATGGACTTTTTGTAAAACATGTTTTTCTTTTTTTTACTATCCAATGAGAACTAATATTCTGTTTTTACATTTTTTGGTCTTCCTTATTTATCTCCAATTTAAACAAATTAATATGTGTTGGGAAATCATGCACTAGATTCATGACCACTATGATGAGAAGCTTCAAAAATATCTTCAATTATTTTAAATTTGTTTGATGATAACATATTATTTACATTATTCTATTAGATTTAACTCATTCCATATTTGGTACCCCTTGATTAAGGATTTTATTTTCCTATATATAGTTCCAAATTATGAAAAATATAAATAGCATTGTTCCCTAAAATTTTATATAAAATGAAGTTTCCCATAAACCTTCATCTTTTCATTTCAAGAAAAAAAATTCAGAAATTACATGAATTATTTTCTATTATCATTAATTAAAAAATGGTCTTATTTGGATGGAAAGAAATTCTACTCATGATTATAAATACTATTGAATTAGGGGTGCGATCCTCACTATTTTTCACCATCCACTTTCATTTAGGTTTTAATTTAAAACCTACAAAACACAAGAAACCAAAAATAACACCATATATATTTTTAGATGTGTATGACACCTATTTTTAGATCCATATTGAAATTATCCATTTTATGATCTCATAATGTTCATCCCACAGAATAAAAATCTTATAGTACAAATGTATTTCATTAAATTGTTCTTGAAAGAAAGTCATTTGTCAGTTTGTTAAGATAACACTTTTATTTTCCATACCTGATTTAAGAGTTTAATTATTATTTCAAGAAACATCATATTGAGGATATTTATATCATCCCCATCCAATAATAAATTTTACTCATACTTCCTTACAATATTTTAAAAATTTATTATTATTCCCTATAATGTATTACCTTTATCCTTTTCCTTGTTTTTTATTATAAATTGATATTTTTTTTATAAAAATGAAGGTCTTTTGATCTAATTCAAGTTCATTGGGATTCTCATCAAGTGAATGTTTCATTTCTTCCTAGGTTTTTCTATCCTATTCTTTATCACCTATATTATTAATCCACTCACACTAAAAATTAGATAACCTTTTTTCATGTTTCAAATCCATTAATTATTTATCTCTAACTTTCTGGGAGAGTTTCATATAAGTCTACACTCTTTTGTCAAAATAATTCTCTAAATTATTAGAATATTATTTATTCTTAGTGATCTTTTTATATAAAAAATTAAAAATGACACAAATAAATGTGACTATTTCTTTAGGAAATTTAAATATAATTACTTTTCAAGAATCAATTGATTAATCCCATGAAACCTTTAAAATTTTCATTTCCCCACAAATAATTGGTTCTTAGATGGAGTAGTTTTGGAAAGTATCTATTTATTTCTCTTTATCACATAAATGAATTTATTTTTTATATTTAAAATGTTTTTCCATCCCCAAAATTATTAATTTCACCACTAGATCTTATTTAATTATAGTTTTATGTTTTTAATAAATATTTTATAGGAAAGACTAATTTCTCCCACTTTTATTTTGAGGGGAGACATCATATTTTTTTGAAATTATTTATTTATTCGATTATATATATTAATATTAAATATAGTAATAAAATAATCAATTTAATCTTTTTATCAAATTATAAAAATAATGAAAACATCATAATAAAAACATGAAAATATTCGTACTTTGAAATTGTGGATAATTCAATAATATTTGTAGCCTTATGCTCTGATACCAATAGTTAGGATCTCATTATCACAAGATAAAAAATAAGTGGAGAGGGTGAGTAATTTTTCATATATATTTATTCAATTTAAATTTTACCCCATGTTATGCCATCAATTTTTTATTTAATGTAATTATATCATTATTTACCTCACCTTTGTTAGGTACGCATGAAAAATAAGAAGAAATGAAAAACAATAATGACACCAATGTATTTTGTTGAGGTTGACCTCTATGAGGCTGACTAAATCATTAAAAAATCATGGTTATTATCACATGGGAATAAATATTATCCTATTTTAAATAATTATCTTGGGTAAGGGTGTGATCTTGGACCAATACTAGTACTGGACCCAACTTGGACTTCATTGAAGCACCAACTAGCAGTTCTATTTCCATAGATGTGTGATTCGATGTAATAATTATGATGTATGATCAATAACACTACTATTTAATTCTATTGGTTAAAATAATATGATCTCATTACTTAGTCCCAAAAATAAAATGAGATACCTAAAATATCCTTTATGCATATTCGATATATCAATATTATTTACTTCATATATTAGATCTTAAATTTTTTTGTATATATGATAGAATCAATATTATCTCATTATTTTTTACTCAACATCTCAGCCTAAATATGATCAGTGCAGGAAAAGGATAGAACATCCATTTCACCTTTATTTCTTTATAGTATAGTATACTGATTATTATTGAGAAATATATATAATTCTTCGATACTCAGAATATGTAAGATCAAACAACATGGGATCCCTTCATCATTATTTTTTTGAATTGTAAAATATTCCCAGGTCCACATATATGAGACTCACATTTCATTCATTATTATACTTAATATATATATTAAATATTTTGCATGAATATTTTTCTACAAATTCTCTCACTTTTATATCCTCATATTGAATACTTTATGTATCATTCTTCTATTGTCACATAGAAGGCTCAATTTCATTAAATTATACATGATATTTAGAAATTTCATGGTCTTATTCTAAGAATATTTTTTCCACAAAATCAAAAAATTTAAATTTACTTGAATTCCATCCATGTATATATGAAATATATAGAACCATAGTGTATTCTATAGTGTGGATCTCCTCGTCTAACTATTTTGCAGCCAAAATTCTCAACAAGTTTTCTAATAATGATTTGTCTTTTATCATTCCCTATTTTTCAAGCACAATGACCAAAATGAGTCTCAAAATGTTTCTTTATGAATAAAATCAGTTAAAAATCTCAATATCAATGAATAAATGAATCAATGTTTCTCATAGGTAAACATTATTTTGAAATTATCATCACTACGACGTGGTATCGATCTTCATGTCATTCTTCTTTTAGTAAAATTTTTTCCTAGTTTTGCATGCTTTGAGATAATACCATGTTGACCATTTTAGTGTAGTATCTATCCACTGTCTATTTAATATAAACTTTGATTTATACCATGGAGTAAACCTCTTAACATTTACTATTATGTTCAATTACTTATTTATAATTAGATGTTACCATTATATGGGTTCTATATCATCTTTATATAGAAATCATGTTACCTTTTCATAAATAGTGAAGATTTTAAATTACCTTTACAAAGGTCATTAGTTTTAGAGTTAACATTATGTGGTTCACACAAACAAATATATAACTCAATGAGATCCCCAATTACCATGACATAGTTCATAGACTACCTTTACACAAGTCATACAAATTTGGAGTTAGATTTACATACTTCCTGGACTACCTTTAGGTAGGTAGTGAAATTTTTTATATGACCTTTACATAGATTATCAATGAAACAAATGCATATATAAAATGAATTTCACACTAATTAGTATTCACAGTTATGAATTTTTTTTTTCCATTTTATCACTATCATTTATCTCTCAGATTAGATGATTTATAATACTTTGTATAACTATTCAATAATACTATGAGGTGAAGTTCAAGTTCAGTGGAACATAAAGAATACATCATAGTCTTTTTAGATGTAACATGAGATTTTGTGATCCTTCATGGTGACCAATTATTGTAGATATATTACTTAGTGAGATATCATGTGAACTCCCATGCAATAAAAACAATTACCACTAGGTTGAAAATGAATTAGGACTATGTCATCTCATTTGAAGTCTCATCTGTGTCTGTATTCTAAAAAGATGAACATTGAATGATTTATTTCAAGTCCCACATTAAACTAAATTTCATGATGTCACTCATTTATAAAAAATCTACCTCATTTATCCACTCAATGAAGTATGAAATGAGCCTGGTTTATCCTTTGGTCAATCATACTAGCCCATACATGTGAATACTAATAACACTTTACCTATATACCTATGTATACCCATGTTCTCACACCAACACTAACCAGTTCACACTATGAACCCTCTAATCCATAGTCAACTAGCTCATTGAATTATTATTGTCAAGATACCAATGGAGGATAGGATGAATGGCTAGTTGAACTTCTTAAAATTAATATAATTTTTCCCTTAAAAATACATCGTTTAGAAAAAAATATAGAATTTTTTTCCACATATCGTAATCATAATCATTTATCTATTTTTATCAATCCTATTAATATATGTATGTAATGTTTTAACCATACCATTTTCTATTTTTAATTCTTATCAACTTTTTAAAAGAAACTCATATATATAAATATATATATCATTTTTTTAAAAAATATTCACTTTAATCAATATTTATATAAGATAATGTATCTCTTTATTTGTTGGGAATGTCTAAAAAATCTATAAAATTCTTGGTAACTCCAATAAAACTTCCAAGAAACTCCTAAAAAATGACATAAATCATATTATCTTCTTTACTAGAAACAAATAATAAAAAAATTTGGTTTAACAAGATAAAACCTAAAGATAAGAACACCAATGAACTCAATAATAAAATAGATCTAATGCTAAATCATAAAGGGCTCATTCATACCAAATTATATTTTATGATCAACTATTGGGCATACATTTTTCTTGTCAACCTTGAAATGTGTGGAGGATGCCTCAACCCAACCTGCAGATGGATAGGATGTCCCCTTATTCAAATTAAAGAATATAATCTTTTTTGAATTCCACATTACCCCTTATCCTCAGGACAAGTAGAAACCTCATGGAAGGATGGATATTCCCTTGGTCTATAATATTAACATTTTAAAGAATCAAACTATTGTTCTAGACAAGATCTTAATATTGTAATCTCTTCATCTATCAATAGAACTTAGGTAATCCCTTATTAAGGAACTTTAAATCCCATAGAAGTTCAAGAATGAAGTATCTACAAATAGGATATATGTTCATAGAGATTGTCTCTATAGAATGTCATACAATCATTTCCTTCATAGAAAATGGTAGGGAGACCACTATATAAGGACACATCATACCCTTATACATATTATGAAATATTGAAAATTTTAAAATTCATTGATCCCTATTCAATAATGGCTCTAGGATAAACCTCATACTAATATAGATTATTTGAAATCTTGTCCATCATTAAGCTAACTTTTCTTAATCTAAATTTATAATCTTTGGATATGAAAAATGTATAGAGGGTACTCATGGGAAAATAATGTTGAAAACCCAATATGGTGATTATGGATTTAAATTAATTGTATTTTCCAATACTTGATTTTTAATGACTTGTTTGGAAGGTCATGAATCTACATACCGATGATACTTCCCCTACCATATCAGAAATTCTAGAAATATTCTTCCAAGGGGAAATTATAGTTTCTATATAGTGATAATTCCCCATTTGAGTTTTTGAATCTCAATACATCCACCAAGGATACTAATGGGAGGGTAAGTAGCCAATGGTAGATAAATCAATATATATTTATATCCCTAATAGTTTTTAAATCTCTAATATCAGTCCATGTGGTGAACATAGAAAAGAGTTGGCATTTCATGTTAAACTAATTGAGTAGGAAAGTCTAGATTTGGGAATTAATTGGGTCACATGGTTTTCAAAGGAATTTAACTAAACCCACCAATCACTTTACTATCCTATGATGGTCAAATAGGTTCCTACATTGAGTAGCCACCAACACCAGAGGACAAAACTAATGTGATATAAATGTGTATCAAACATTTTATAGTGTGTATTTATCATAGTTCTAGTCTGATTAAAATTATACCAGCCTATATAATGATCCATGAACTATTAGTCATAAATTCCAGAATATGATTATAGGGTTTAGGTGCATTCACTCTAGTTATCATAGTTCCAAATAATAGGGATAACCCATCAATTTTAATAAAGTAATTAACACATACATAGGAAAAAAATAATATATCATAATTTTTTATATCTCATGATATAAGTCTATTTCACTCTTAAATGTGATAAAGAGTAAGTGGATGATAGCAGGGATGCTCCACTGATATCTAACAAAGGTGTGTAATCTAACATTGATGAAATAATACTTGTAAATTTAGGTACCAATCAAGATTGGGGGCCAACATTATTCAATACCACTATAAACCATGAGGAATAATACAAGTAAATAAATTTTCAAAAGATAAATTGAGATTAATTTTTATGGAAGACATGAAAATTCCCGGATTGGATCCCAAATTAAAGACCAATCAATTGTGTGTACTGAACAAAAATTATGGCTATAAATAGAAACCATGGATAATCCATCTGAACCATACAACTAATATAGATGAAAAATTTGACAAGATAATCAAATAAAACTTCATTTAGAATGTTCAATACCCAAAATGGGTAACCAAAATCACCCTTATCAAGAAAAATAATGTAACAATCCAAGTCAAAATTGAGTTTAGGGATATCAAACACTATTATCCCATGAATAATTTATTAGTCCTGATCAAGGAATAATTGAACGATGTAATGGTTAGATTATAATCCCTATCCATTATTGATGATGATTATAATTATAAAAAAATCTTAATGTCCCCAAGGTTGAACCGACCACTAGCTTCAAGGAAACTTGAGGGGCATGTTGTTATGAAGTAAGTCCCATTTTCTTAAAGATTATTGGCTCAAAACACTATCTTTCCATGCACTATATTTTCAAGCATATTATTGAAAAACAATGTATTTATTCATGGATGATTTGGTAATCAAACCTTAAAAATGATGTGATCATCATGCCGACATTAAGGTGTTTTTCAAAAACATATGACAATATTTATCGAAGATGAAGCCCCCCAAAATGTTATTTATGGGTAAATTTTTTAGAATTACTTAGATTTTTGGTATTCAATAATAACATAGTGGTTGAACATGAAATGTATAAGGTGATACTAAATAGTCCTACTCAAAACCTCTAGAAGTTTAGGGTACTCCAGAGATGTCTCATCTATTTTAGATGCTTCATAGAAAACCTTACTGAAAATTATTTTCCCCCCACATTGATAATAATGGTAGGGGTCACTTATAATGAGGTTGAGGATTTTATAAAAGACTTATATGATCTCAAACAGTATCATTTTCACACACCATATTTGATTTCTATTATATAAGGAAAGCATATAATTTTCATTGTGGAAACATTGGAAAAATCACCTGGTGTCCTCCTTTATGAGAAGAATGATACAAGTAATGAGAATAATAACTACTATCTTAAGAGGAAATATTTTCGAGTAAAGGATTGATTTTTTAAAGTATTATTAACTACCTCATATTAATTTTCATAGTGCAAAAGATGAGACACTATTTGTAGAACTATGATGTCCATCTAGTCTCTCATATAAATCCAATCATGCAAACCCTTAATTTCTAAATGTTAAAAAGATGTATAGCATAGTGTGTTAACATTCTACAATAGTCTGATATCTATTTCATTTCTTGAAAGTAAGTTAATAGGAAAAAATTACATACTTATTTATATAATAAACTATTCAAGAGTAGTCAATATTGAACATGTAACTCAATGATAAAGAGTTCATATCCATCAATGAGTTATTATATACATGGGTAATGTACTTTAATGATTCCTCTAGAAGTCCAACATGTATATTGATAGAAAAGTCAAAGATCAACAAGGATTTCATAGGGATTATATTCATTTCCCAACAAAATCATTTTTCTCATACTCCTTCCTATTGTAAGAAGGATACACCAACAATGTGGTAGAATACAATACCCTCATTACAGACATTAAACTAAACCTATTTATTTTGGTTACTTCCATGTGATATTATAATTGGTCATTATAATGGTGTTCCATGGAATTGGTCCTTTTTGTTTCTTGTAAAGAAGAATAAATGATGCTATAAATGGTAATGATACAAGATATTTAATTCAAAATGTGTTGAAATGTTCTGAAGAGTATTTTTTACACAATTATCTACCTAGATAACTAGAGATATATAGTTATATTTACTTTATTGGGATAAATCTATTTATTTCTACACTAGAAATCCCATCAATATATTTTATTGGTTTGAATTTTTTAATATTTTAGTGAGTTTTAATTATCTTACACTACAAATTTTACCATGTTTCTCACCCTCTATTTATACCTCCATTAAAAGGTATATGTTTGTTATGTTAATATAAACAATTATCATGTAAATAGGTTCTATATAATCCAAGAAAAGGAATGGTTGGTCCTTCATCCACTTAAAAATAAAGGGTATGTTTTTTCACCTTTAGTTATGAAAAAAATAATTTTTTACCGTGAGTCTATTAAAAGGTATGTTCTAAGGGGTTTTATATCAACTTAAAATGTGAGGAATATTTAATGTATGACATTGTATTATAATATTAGAGGGGTGTGAAGAGTACATATAGGATCATTTGGATTCAATATACTTTAAAAACCATTGATTTTTCTCTTTTTCTTTGTTTATATATACACACTTTACACTCCTAGCAGTTAATATTTTTTCATGAATTTTATATTATTTTTATCCAAAAAACTATAAATTATATTTTAAATAACTATGATTATTGTATGATATAAATTCACCCCAACCTCTAGTATCGTTCCATATTCATCTGGGACCTTGAAATTGAATCATTGAGTTGGATATTTTTCATATATTTTAGTTTGTACGCTAATCATAGACTTATAAATCGAAAGGAAATATATTTTTATATTATAGTTCAATGATTAAATGATGGATAGATTACATAAAAGTATCCCTTCTTGGATTTTATTGACTACAGTTACTGGTTAATTAGGATGAAAGATTATCTAAAGTAGATAAACATGGATCATTTTATATTTTTGTCAAAATGTATGAACTTATAGGGGGAAATCACAATTTTGTAAATAGTAAAAATGCATCTAAATACGTATCATATTATAGGATATTGATTATTGATTATTTTTGTTTTATAAAAAATATTTTTAGACATTTAACTGACTATAAAACTCGTTATGATATATATAAATGTTTATTATGTTACAAATTATGGTACATATAAGTTTAAAAGAACTACTCCTGGTAGGTTATAGGCTGAATATCAAGATTTCAAGATGGAATAAATAATAATTTCAATCAAAAATTTTATATATTCACTAGTATTGTGAATGGGAGAAGTGTACTTGTTGAAACATTGGAAAATATTTCTATGTTTGAAAATGTTTTTGATCACTACAAAAGATGTGGTATAATAAAAATGTTATAATTGATGAAAGAAATAAATTTGAAGAATATAATTTGGATAATATTATTGGTTACATCATAGAATATGAGCTTAAGTTTAAAAACATGGAGAATAAATTTGATGATAAGAATAAAGGAATTACTTTCAAAATAATTGTTACTACTTCCAGTTCCTATGTTGATTATTTGAATTAATTTAATAATAGAAGATATTTTTTGAGTAAATTCATTTAACGAGTTTAAAAATTTATTAATAAGAAATAGTATATAATGGAAATAAATAAGTTCAGGAAGGATAAAAAAAGGGATAACTAGAACGGAAGTTCAAATATGAGTGTGATTAAACCAGAACATACTTATTTTGATCATAGAATAAAATAACATATTAAATATAAATGTTTGATGATGAAAAATAAAATAAAATTAAGGATGTTATCTAATAATGTGTATTAATGATGATTCAAATTCATTTGAAAATTATATATGCGTAAAGGAGACATGTAATATTTTTTTAGGGATAAATATAGTATGGTTACTTTTTCATATTCCCACTCATGTTCTTCATGTGAAATGGGTGAATCTACAGCTAATGATTGAAATATATGCTTAAAAACTAGAAACTATGGGTATATTAATTACAATTATTATTCTTATTATGACTCTAATATTTATTCTAGTTATAATAACCATAACTTAAAATAATTATAAAATAAATTTGACAAGATAAACCATATAAACTAAAAAGGTATTCCATAAAAAACCTAATATAATTATTCCATATATTGGTAATGTGATAAATTTTAAGAAATAATAATTTTCAGATATAAAATAACCAACCAAGAAACAACATACTCAATAGATCACTTTTAAACACAAAAATTATAGATAAATATATCCATCAAGTTAATATATAGAGACATTTCTGATAATATATTAAATTAAAAAAAATGGATCATAATGGTATGTGATGTTGAATAGGAAACATATATATATAAAGGGTAAGTCAATACACTCTTTACCTCATCTAAACCAAAAAAAAATCTATGAAACATCCATTATGTCGATTTTTTTATTTCCTTTACCCGCATTAATAGAGAAAAAGTTGAAATATACGTAAAGTGTATATATAGGGTGTGAGAAAATATGCCAAGTTTGGATACATACAATGAGTACTCATTTACATATATTATACCTTGATAAAAAACATAATTTAATCAAATTTTACTCAAATAGTGATATTTTCTATAGAATGTTTTAGTGGATAACTTCTTAAATATCTAAGATTTGTTGGAAAAACAAATTATACCATAATATATTTTGTTATTCAAGATAACCTCCTCCCATAACCATGATAGGAAGCTGACATAGTAGTACCATGTAACCTTACTTGAGTAAATTGTTTATGATGTATTACAGATATACTCTTTGGGAAAAGACAATAACAAAACTTTATATCCAACCTCATTTAGATATATAAATTAATAATTCAATAAAATATAAAACTAACATTATATATATCAATGAGAAATCATATAAAAATATTTTCCCATAATAAAAATTTCTTAAAATCATCAACTATTATTTTTTTTATCATCTTCTTATGGTCTTAAGAGTAAATATATAGGGGTATCCTTACCCAATATTGTTGACAGTGAAAATCCAAATTTAACATTTCTTGGTGGTTCTAGTGGTAATAATTTTATAAACTAAGAGTTTATATATTTATAAATATATATTTCTCCATAAACTATTATAGGTTTACTGATTAAATAAATTTCCATTTAAACTATAATTAAAATTGGTGATATAAATTATATATATATATAACCTTTTTATAGTGTAAAAAAATTATTTTATTACATATTAAAAAAATATTGAAAATAAATTATACAATTCCACAAAAAAAATGAAATAATAAAATTAGGTAGTAAATAAAAAGAAAAGGGAAAATTATTTGATGGATAAACAATTCATTGATTTTTTTATCATAAAATTATTGCATCTAGAATATATACTATGTTTGAAGAAGAAAAAAAATTAAAATTAATGTTGAAATTTTATAATCCTAAATTAAAAAATTTATTGAATGAATGATATGGTTTTAGAGTTCCATATTTAATAATGTATATAAAGGCAATTAATTATTGTGACCATTTTAAGGGTAATATAAAGTGAATAAATAAGACCATTTGAATAGTAACATGACTATTGAAATAGTAATATGACTATTTAGTGACCATTAGTGGTAACCCACATCTGTCTATTTAAATACCTTTTAACCAATGGTAATATAATATTTAATACATATGAATATTTTTTTAGTACAATAATCATTATTAACTATTTTAATTATTAATTATAAAAATAATTATTTTTCCAAATTATCCCACAAAATTATTTAATTATTAGAAATTTTTATTTATATAGTAAGAATTGTTATTTAATAATTAAATTTTCAATAAAAATATAATGATTTTAATTTTTTTAATATAAAATTTATATTAATTAAATATAATTTAGTAAAGGGAGATGTTCTGAATTTTTTTATAAATCATAAAATGGACCTGTGAATTGTGAAATATTCTATTTGTTTGTGGTATTTTGGATGAAATAAATAATATTAAATAAATAAATGTTATAAAAACATTATTATTTTTTAAAATAGAACTCAATTATTGGATGTTTTAATAATTATCCCCAATACACATTTTCAAAATTTTATTTATACCCTCCTTGCCATCCTTAATGCTACAAAACTTCGACTTATCTATCTCACAAAACTTTAAATATCCCATCACATGTAAACTATAATTACATTTCACTTAAACAAATAATTATTACTTAAATTTAGGTTATATAAATAATTTCATTATGAATTTACTTATTTTTAATTTCCTTCTCTATTTTAGAGAATTTTGTAGCATTTGATGTGATTGTTCTACAAAAAGGATGTAATGTGATGTAAGGGTTTTATTTTTCTCCCCCACTTATAGTGTCTCTTTCCCTTTCTTATTTTAAATATTAATATAGCATTTCATGAAATTTTTAGTTCCTATAAAATTTATTTTTATATTTCTTGTATTAAGTTTAATTTTATATATGTTTCATATGATTATCTCATATCCATTCCTTATATTCTTTCAATAATTTAATAAAGATACTATAATAATAATCATTCAGTCCACTAAAACTCTTATGTATATTATTATCTAAATACATATGTTTTCCTTGTATTTATGGAATTTTAGATATTAATTTTTAAGAATGTTACTCAATGTATGTTTTCCAAAGATATATGTTATTTTGTATTCATAAAAACAAAAATATGATGACTATTTATATTAGAACATGAGAAATATCAACATCAATGTCACAAATACAAGGAGTTCTTTATTAGAGAGTTTTATATCACAAAATTGAATAAAATATATGGTATATAAAATTTTAATTTTTATTGGGTTAATTTTTCATCACTATCATTGAATTTTACACTAGAGAACACGTATATATTTTATTATTTTATATTCCTCAATTAAAAACCCTTTTACATGATCCTTTAAAACAACTATGATTCCTTGAATTTACAATTTTCCAATATACTGCACTATGAATATCATATGTTTTATTTAATTAAATAGAATTCATATAAATATCTATTTTATACTTCTAACAGAATATTTAAATAAACAAAATACCCATTTCCTTTTTTCCTTGGGTTTTTATGATTATTTTCCCCATTTTATGAATATATTTGGTGATGTGATCATGATTATAAATTCATTCAAGCATTACATGTTTCCATGACATGTTATTATATAATTGGTCTTTTGAGTATATATCCCCCAATTAATTGAGTAATATTGTATCTTCTGAGATCTATTATTTGGGGAGTGATTTTGATATCATGTAATTAGTGAGTAGATTTTTCATAGGAATATATTAAATATGATGATAAGGTGGGTATCCTAATCCTGAATAACACTTTTAACACACGTTTAGGATATATATTCACCATTTTTTATTATATATCAGGATTATTTATTATACATCACATGTTTAGTTATTACATCATGATTTTTTCATATTTTTTGAAACAATATTACTATACTTGATACCTTGATTTGTTTTAACCTTAATAGGATATTTTTCTCGCCCATTTTGTTTCATGTAAAATATTTATTAAGGTAAGTTTATTATAGAGAATTGACATTCTAGGGATTTATGGTTTTGTCTTTAATATTTATTAAATAATTTTCAATGCAATATTTTTGATTCATTTTTGTCTTAATTCTCAAAGAGACTAACCATATGATTTCTGAAATCATTTATATATAAAATTTTTATTATTTATGAAATAATTACTAAAATATTATTGATTTAATTAATAGAGTGTGGTATAAAGGAATCATATCTATTATTAAAGAAGAGTATATTTTTTTGGGAATTAACATGGAAACCCATTGGAAAAACTCTACGTTCTTGAAAACTAGTTCATATAAGTCTGTTTTGGACATATAATGTAAAATTTAAAATTCAATATTATTTATGACAAGTTGTATTATATAGGATATCAAAATTATGAATTGTTTATGTTGAATTTTTTAAAAATAAATTAAGGATTGATATTTTAAAATTCTAACAACTAATGTGAATATAGTGGTATATGTGATGATTATTCCACTATTCAACTAATTTAAATGGATAATAATATTGAAAACATCTTGACTATATTAGATAATATTATGCATGATATGATTAATAATTATAAATATAAGGAATTCCTAATTTTATCTAACCATGAAACTTTGGTAATTGATTAATTCATGTTGAAATGATTTCAGTCATTTAGTGGATCTGGTGATCTACTTTTGGCTAAGTGTTTTATAACTCACTGAGGATGTTTTTATTTGTGGTAAAATTCCAAAAATAACAAAACATGGTTATAAAGTGTATCACTTAGAGGAATAATTCAATAATAGTGGGGATTAAATATAGTATATGGGGTGATTTGAAGAAGTTATTCTTCATGATATTTTATTGTCACACAATGTGGATCAAGATAGAGAAAAATTTGGAAAGTTAAAACAGAAATATAATGAAATAATCATGTAATATGAATCTATATTTATTTATTAATCACATTATGCCTTAAATTTTTCAATTAAAATAAAAAAATATATAGTTCTTATAGTGTATGAAATCCATTTTCAAATATAGTATTGATATGATATATATGAAGAAATTGTTTAATGTGAGGGAAGGTGTAAATATAGTAATTTATTAACTAATGAATTCCTAGGATCTTTTACAGGAATATATAATTCTAATATCATGTTTATAGAATTTATGAAAATTATAGGAAAAAATAGACAATTTTTAGGAGATATGCAAGGAAGAACTCAAAAAAATTATTTAAGGAACTGGGAGATGCATAATTTGTAGGATATGTGGAAATCATTATTTATAATGTCATAAAATAGTAAATCAAGGTCAATACTTTGAACATTATAGGAACTATTATAAAAAATGATGGGTTTTCAAAATAATCTACCTATAGAACACTTCTTTTAACGTATATAGGTTTTTTAGATATTTTTTAATCCTTAACTTCATCTCTTATTTGTGTTTTATGTTTATTTTGACTAGGTAATAGTATTTTAAGGGATAATGGAGTGATTTTAGAATATTGTGAGGGATTTTTTTAGTGTTATTCTATTATAGGGATCAATGAGTATAGATAATGTGCCAATGAGGTACATGATAACACAAATAGATATAAAGAGAGACTATTTACTGATATATGGGAAACTATTGGGTTACCATTAGTCAGCTAATAACCACCATGTCAGTGGTGTAACTCTAATGGGTATTTAGTAGCTTGATAATTTATATTTATGATTGGGGACATTTGGTTACTGTTTTATCTATATTTTGATTAAAAATTATATTTCTATTTTTCTCAAATAAATATTTAATCACTAGTTTCACCCCATTCTTCATCAAAAATGAATCCTATATATACATCAAATTACACAAAAAATGTTATATTTTTCAGATTTATTTTGTTCCATGTATTGAGGCTATAGTAATCCTTATCTTTACTGATCGAATTATTTCATTTTTTATTTTTTTGTCTATAACACCACTAATTTTTTATATTTTGATAATTTGGATATTTTCTAGTGACCCCTAATGAATTGGATGTTCTTTTATTAATTAAGGCATTATATCAACTTATTTTACGTGATTTCATTTCACTTAATTATTTAATTAGATTTTTATTTGAAAACATTTTTGGAAAGGAATTTTAATTTAACATATATTGCTAAACTTTTATCTAAAATATTTATATATTAATTACATTTTATATATTGAATTATATTCCTATAATATTGTTTTTATATAAGAAAATATAAATATATAATTGACCTTCAAATGATGTAGTCTATTAGGATACAAATTTAATTGATAAATAATTTCTAAGTTATATTTGAAATATTTAAATAAAAATAAAAATGACTTAATGTACTTATTTCCATGTGATTAACTTTGAGATTATTTATAGAGTATTCTAGTCATGGAATTATATCATATATTAGGTAATGATTATTATATGAGTTATATTTTTATTAAATGATTTAATTTATTTAAATTTTTTTCATCTACTTATATGAATTGATATATGATAATGAGCATGGGGTTTATATATTAGTTATTTTATTTCATAGATAGATAGAGTATTTCCATGATTTATGTTATACGATGTACATACAATGGGTATATACATTTTCTATGTTATGACATCGATAACATGTGATTCTTTGAGATATGTTATCTAATGCATCCAAAAATTGTATGTTTTATATCAATAATATTTTTAAATTATAAAGGAATTCAATATAGTAAAAAACCAAAGGTAGCTTGTCAAGGAGTCATATATTCACTTAAATTCCTCAACAATCACATGTTATATTTTTGGGGTTTTATATTTTTAAAATAAAATATTGATATGATTGAATTGGTTGAGAATAAATATAATTAATAATTAAATTCATAATAAAATTTCTATTGAGAACAATATTTAATCCTCTTGAATTTATTTAGATATACTGTATCATTGTTAACCCATTTTATATATAAATTTATCATACCACAGTAGAAAAACTCAATAAATTTCATGAAACCATCACTTACTATCTATCTTGTATGCCTTAGAACACTGTGATTATTTAGTGGAAAAGAATTATATTTCCAATTTTATTATTTTATAAACTCTTGATCATGTGATGCAACCATTAAATAGTATGATCCTGGTATTACACCCTAACCACCTTTATGAAATGGAATGATACTAATTCATTGATCATCTATCTCCATCATATAAATGGTGGTTAATAAAATGTAATATGTTAATAATATATTGTAAGAAAATAAATTATAGTTTATAGTAACAGTGATAAAGTGATGAATGTCTACCCTTCACCCAAACCACACATAGAAAAAACACATAAAAGTGAAATAAAATAAGAAGCATCGATGTATTAAATGAAATATCATAGAAATAATGACAATTCATGAACCATTCATGTACCTATAATTATTAGTTATCTATATAAATGGAGATATTAAATTTGGGGGAAGAATGGAAAATAAAATAAATTACATTAAAAAAGATCTATGTCCAATCCCTTATGGTAAATTTTTTTCTTTCTATCAGAACAAATTTTCTCTTAGGATTTTCCTTCTTACTTTATATAGTAAACATATATGGATTATTATTGGATTAATCAATATATACCTAAGTGGTGTATGATTCCTCCACATGAAGTAATGATCATTATGGATTCCACTAATCTAAATATGTCATTTATAAGTTCTAGAAAAGTGCATTAACTGTGCTAAAAAAGCACTGTTAATCGAGGCGAAGATAGGGGGTCCATTTTATCAATGCTCAGAAAAGCACTGATAAAGGCACCTTTTATCATCACTAAAAAAGCATAGATAAAAGACCCCTTTATCAGTGATTTTTTTAGCACTAATAAAAGGGGTCTTTTATTAGCGCTTTTAAAAAGGGCTGATAAAAGTAAAAAAAAAATATATTATATAATGCTGGGGGGGGGGAGATTTTAACAACGCTTGACCCCCTATTTACCAGCGCTAGGAAGACCCCCCTCACACTCTCCTGCACGCTTCCCTTCCCGTGCACCCCCACACGCGCGCACCTCCTTGCTTCCACCCGAACTCGAACCCACGACCTCCCCCCTTTCTCGGCTGCACCTTTACCACTAATCCATTTCGTTTTTTTCTCTATTTAATGATATATCTATCTATCTATTTATATATATATATAGTTATATTTATTTGTATATTAATATAGATTCAAATTAATATAAATATATTTAGTTATATTAATACATATATATTAATTCATATATTAATATATATATATATATATATATTTATTCGTATATTAATATATATTAATATTTATATATATATAGTTATATTTATTCGTATATTAATATAGATTCCTATTAATATGAATATATTTAGTTACATTAATACATATATATTTCTTCATATATTAGTATATATATAGTCATTCGTATATTAATATATATTTATATTTATTTACGTATATATTTTTAGTTATAATTTTTTATCCATATATTTATTTGTATATTAATATATATTTATAAGATTAGTTTTAAATACATTTATAAAATATGTTTTTTATATGTGTTTATAAATAAATAAATAAATACATACATACATACATATATACAACACAAACACACACATAGACACACACACACACACAAACACATATATATTTACGAATAAATACAAATATATGTGTATTTCAAAAGCCAAAGAATGTTAAAATGACCATAACTTATAATCCAGATTCCCATTTGAACCCCATAACTCGTCAAATAGATGAAAATGAAATAGTCTTCGATATGATATGTGGTACATGCCTAACGGACATCCGGATCAGAAGTTATACTTGTTTGAATGTTAACAAATCGGGGTATCCTGACTAAAAACTCAGTTTTTGAGGCATTTTAGGCATTTTTTGGCCTAAAAAAATGTGACAGAAGCTTTTATTTGGTTATTTATGCGTAGATATGATCACATGTTTTGATTTGATATGCTGTAGAGATCAAACGGATAACAGGATCAAAAGTTATGGTCGTTTGAATTTTGAGTTACACTTTTAACTTATTTTAGATATTTTATTAATTTTTTTTAATTTTTTGTGTCTTCAAATTGTTATTAAATGATTTTTTATCAATAATAATTAGAAAATTATTAATTAATAATATTTTTTAAAATATTATAAATCCATTTTCACTAAATTTTATATATATTAAATGTAATTTTCTATTTATACTTATCTAAAACATATTTAAAAAATATATATTATATTTATATCAATATAAATATAATTATATAACAATATTTTATTTTTCATGATTTTTTTGAAATATAAAATTTATCTGTTCTAGGAAAAAGTGCTGATAAATTCCCCATTATCAGCGCTGCTAAAAGAAGCGCTGATAAACGGGTCCCCTTTATCAGCGCTAAAAAAAGCACTGATAAAGGGTCACTTTTAACAGTGCTTTTTTTAGTGATGTTAAAAGTGCCCCTTTATCAGTGCTTTTTTTAGCACTGAAAAAGGGTAGTTCTTCCCTTTCCCTTTTTTGTAGTAGTGTTCCCAGTTATCTTATATTTTTCTCTATTAACAACAAAGTCTACAAATCCTCTAATAGTTAAGTTAATATCAGGATGTCTTACATTTAATTCTAAATCCTCCCTGGGTCCTATATATCCATTATATTAATGTATTTCCTGATTTTTTTACAAAATTTGTATATGGAATATGATTTTTCCTCCAACTTCTACATGTATCCCATATATAAAATGTCCTTAATCAAGGACCTTAGGTCACATAATGACTTTATTTTCCTCTATCTTCTAAGATAAACATAATTGGTTTCATTGGAACTTAATTTCGCGTTTTTTTGATATATAAATATGCATTTTATTAATGATTTTTATATTTTATGCTATAAGATATCATAATTTGTGATATGACTCTAGTATAGTCATCAACTAGAGTAAACTTTTCTTATTTAAGACAATCATAGTTGGAAAATATGGTTCTTATCTATCATGGGAATGTTTTTTAATGTGACATGTGACTATTATAAATGATTATTTTAGGATATATGTCAATGTCTCTTTTCATCAGTGGGGATATCTCATTTTACTTTTGTTATTTCTTATAGTTTTTTTCTTTGAGTAGTTCCACTATTATAATTGGCGAAAAAATTACATGGAACTCTATATCAAAAATAGATCCCTATAGTTAGTTGGGTATATATAAATTTATTAATCAATGATTTAAATATATATAATGATATAATTGTTTTAACTTATGACATAAGTTTTCACTATTGAATTTAGTTACTGCCACTGAATGAAAACTATATTTTTATTTAAGGAGGTAAATTCCCAAAATAGTGTTTAATGAGGCCTAAAATTATGATGAACAAGGGTGACCTAAAGAACAGTATAACTATAGTATAGATGGAGTGAACCAAGAGGACAAAATATTTGAATGTTCTGAAAGATATCTTCATTTTCTACCAGGATGTCTGGTGCTCTATTCCCCTCATGACAAGTGTACCAAATTGAAGTCTCTAGGTTGAACATTTGTTTGAATTCCTAAATTAATTAGTTTATGGAAAATTATACATATGAACCACTATATATCAACCTTATAAATATTGTTTAATCAGATTCTATCAATGAAGAAAAGGATTCAACTGATATTTCAATTGACCAGGTTTTATGAAGGGACATACCTACCACACATAAGGAAAATATGACACCATAATAGGTGTGGTATTTGTGTGTAACATATCTACTTTCATTAAAAATGATACACCAATTATTCATAATTACATTTGAAAAATCCACATAAAAATTTAATTTGAAACCCGACAGAGGAGGGATCCATTGAATCTAATGATCATAACCCATATCAAATATAATCTTGTTCTATTACAAGGGTTCATCATACCTACCCCTTATATATAAAGGATATAAGTCTCTTAATCCATATGATCGATATCTCAAATAACAAAAAAATTGTTTTCACGATTTGGGACTCATATGCGAATTATTGTGGCCTGATTCATTGCAACATTTTAAAAATTTCTAATACCCCACTGCAGTAAAAATAGTCAGAGACATTCCAACATTGGTTGAATTTTCCTCATCGAAAAACCAGGAAGTAATAAACAAAAAAGAAGATCCATGACTGAGGTAAATGTGTACTAATTCCACCTATAATTACAAAAATAATTTTGCCTAGTCATCTTGTAGGAATGGAGGTTCTCAGTCTTGGTATTTGAATCAAATCAACAGAAGAATAATGGGGCTAATTTCACACCCCTATTATTGATAAAATTATCTATGGGAAAGGAATTTTTCCTGACATTTCATATCACTAAGTTATCCTTGGTGGTGTAACTTCTCCAAATCATATATTCCCATTAATAATTCCCAATATGGGAATTTTCATGTACATTTATATGTTTTCTGTAGATTTTAATTATGGAGGTACCATATTTTCTTTGTTTAAAAATCCAATGATCTAGTTCATCATCCAAATTGATTCCATTAAAGTAGACCACTTGATCATAATTTGTAAATGAGTTGTTGTGAATGGTTAATCTCTCACCCTCATTAAATTTTCTCACAGATGTTGGGTAGGAGGGAATGTATATTGGGTGACCCGACTATTTTTACTTCCTAAATGAGACCCCCTTTACAAATCAACCTTTTTAGAAAGCTCAATAAGGGGATAGAAACACACATGAAGGTTACACCAAAGAGTATAAGGAACTTATATCTACAACCGAATAGAGACCAACCCTCTAAAATAATTAGTGTTGGTATACTATACCCAAAGAGAGATTCCATATATAATTTATGACACCATTTTAGACTATGTGGATTGCATTTAAATGCATAATCTGTTCAGGACAATTCATACTTTATTGAGTGTTTTCAAGTATTTTATATCATTCTCAATGATATACCACTTAATGATATTGTGTTGTCATATTCACGAACTCATATATTTATGGAGATATTTGAATATCAAAAAATGTGATTAATTTATGGGGGAATGATGTAACACCTCTAGATTTTGAGAACTATTATATTTAAATATTAATTAAATCTATTGATATTTTTATTAACCTTAAAAAATATTGTTACCTCGTGTTACAAGAAATTCTCATTTTGGATTACATTAAACACATCCCTATGCTTAGCTTGCTTACACACAAAAGTGAGTTTAAATGAAACATGGATTATTATAAAAAATATTATTTAAATAATTAATAACACATTTATATAAAATTAAAATTTTGGTGATCAATTAATTATAAATGAAAATAAAACCTTTTTGAAAATAAAAGGAAATCATTCTATGAAAAATTATTTGAATGTGAAAAAATGTGTTTTATATCACTAAATTATCCAAATCACTTTATATCAATTATTTTATTATAGTTTTTATAATATATATTTAAACAAATGTTTTACATTCATCTTATATGTTTTCTATACAATAAAAAAGAATAAATCTAATTTTACGCATAAAACTGTATTAAAAAAACATTTATCACCGTTTTGTGAACATAAAATAAAATTAATTTTTAAAAATTTTATAGAATGAATTTGATGAAATAAAATTAATTTTTTAAATAATAATTTCAAAATTATCTAAGGTTGAATTTTCGGGATTTTTATGAAAAGTTACATTTATTGATGAATAGTGAAAAATAATAAATTTCAATTGAAAACTTCATTTTTGTTAAAATTATTAGTAATGTTAAATTATATATTGAGTTGTTTTTAATGTAAAATTAGTTCATACTTTTTTATGATTCCTTTCCTCAGGTTATGAAGAAAATTTTACATAGGGTTTGTTGTGGATATTACAAAGGGATAATATATTTATAGGAAATGTTGATGATCTTTCAAAAAATTAGAAGATTGTGTAACTAGTCTCCAAATACACTAATCTGTTTCTTAGGTGTGTTATTATGTGATGTATTGAATATTTATCTAAACATATTTAATATCCATAAATATAAATCCTATGTTTCTATATAGGTTATGCTCAATAATGACCATGTGTTTCCTATAAGCTTGTTCAAGGTAGCAAATTCAATCCCAGTAAGCTTTCATGAATAAAAAAATTCACCGGATCATGTCCATGAGATAGAAATCCTATCATCTAAAATGGATTCATCATGGGTAAATCCAACTAATTCTATATCAGGATATGATAATTCTGTTGTGAAATTGAAGACATTGAATATACCCCTATGATATTTACTGTAACATAGGATTTCTATATCTCTCCTCCCATAGGGTATAGTGGAAAAAAATACAACCATCACCTAAATCTCAATATGATTCCTCTGGAAGTTTGGGATGTAACTATCATATCCCATGGTTATTATTATTTCAATAATGATGAATATTTTACCATATTAACCATCATACCTGAGGATTCCATCATATAATTAGATATGGAATAAGTAGATTATGAACTCAGGAATGATCCTTCCACATTTGAGGAAGGCCTCTCCACCACCATTTATGTACTTAGGTTTGTGAATCTTGGAATAGTAAGAATACCCATGACCTATATTGAATGGTTCATCTATGACTCTTAGGGAACCAAAGATATATATTTCATTTGTGAGTCATCATCAATATTTTTTCTATGAGAATTATATATAGAATCTCGTTATGGACACTGATGTGAGTAATCAACACCTAGTCTTACATTATGACCATCATGGATTCAAGCTGGCTTTAAAGAGGATGCACCCCTTTCATTCTAATAAAATATAAGAAAATTCTTAAAAATTAATCAAATCAAATTTTCCTTGAAGTTTAGTACCCAAAATAGATCCCCAACATCATCCTCATCAAGAAATAGAACTAGTGGATAAGGTTCTTAATCATTTTCAAAGAAAATAATTGACACTAACCTATGTAAGACTTCCCATTGCCGATCATATAACTTATTATTGATGAAACTAATGGATTCCAAGAACTTTACATCATGTATGGGTATTCAGGATATAATCCGATAATATTGGACAGTGAAGAAGAAGAATAAAACTCCTTAAGTGCTCCCAAAGGAATATTTTTCAATTAGGTCATGCCGTTTGGATTAAGGGATTCTAGCACTACATACCAGTGAACCACTCAAAATATCTTAAAAAAATTCTTTAGATGATTCTATGAATATTATTTTAATGACCATGTGGTTAAATTTCTAAATAATTGTGATCACCTCATAGAACGTCATACAATATTTAGTAAGTTATAGTAGCATTTTTTGAAGATGACTCAAAATTATTCTTTCGATGTAATTTTTGGTAAATTCCATGACTTTGCGTTATTCCATGATGAAATTGATATTTATCCAAAAAAAAACTTGTGAAATATTAGTAATGAATTCCCTAAGGAATCATAAATAACCAATAGTCTTTAGGGGAACCTCACTTATATTCAGATTTTCATAGAAAACTTCGATGATAAATCCTCCCCCTTCCCTAAGAAAATGATCAAGGTAATTGAGTACTTATGGGATGAGGGATACCTTAATGATTTTGATAATCTCAAGAATAACCTATGAAACTAACCAAAGTTGATTCCTCCAGTTGAAGAAAATCCTCTTATCATATATTTATCCAAAATGGAATGATATCTTAGATCTATCCTCACATAGAAAAATGGTTAGGGGAATGAAAAAAACCTATACAATCTCATTAAAACACCTAGTATTCTTATATTGAGAATAAATACATTGTAATAATTATTGTAGTACAAGATATAAGAAATCACATTTAGCATTAAGAAGTCCACATGTTCTCTCATATTAACCCAATAATGTACATTTTGGTCACCCTATGTTGACTTGGCGTTAGGCCCAATGGGAGATTATTCTAAAATATTATGACATCCAGTTCATGTCATAGATAGAAGACATGGTATTCCTTTATTTATTTCCTTGTAGAACATGCCACCTTGAAAATTACACATATGGTCACCAAAATTCTAGAAGAAGTGGATTTCTATGACCATGAAATTTACCGAACATGGGAGATGTATTTTAAGGGTTCCTTCTAATGTTCTATTAGTAAGAGGATGGAAATCCTGAAGCTCAAGCTGGTTGGCTTAGGGATTGTATCTTTTCCCCTAACATTTTTTCCCTACCCATTTTTCCTATCCAAAGACTATACATATAATGATTCAAAAAACCAAACCCTCAATTTTGGCGTGGAGCAATCCCTAAAACTATAAATAGCATACCTAAATAACAAATAGGATTTCAAGATACTAAAAAAATAAATCAATGGTGATTATACCATCAAAAAGTAGGAATTGGACCCTCTCCTTAGTTACATTAAAGAACCAATGTAATAATTCCATATTGTACCAATATTTCATCATTTCCCTTAGTCAAAAACTTCTTTTGTAGATTCATTTACATATGCAACCCTATTCCTAGCCAATCCATATCATGACAATGTTGTTCTCCACATCACGCAATGAACGGTGGAATCATCAGCCATTATATGTGACATAGAGGGTATCAATCATGTTCAAAATACCCCAATGGATGATGAGATGATATCCAACCAAGTATGGATGGATCCCATAAATTATTACCACACAAATGTGACTCTCTCATCAGATTGATTAATAAGGTAATAAAGTTGATGCTTTATTGAAAATTCACCATTAATGAGGGGTAAAATTGGTAAAAATCACTCTATAAATGAGGATTCAATGTATTCATCCTCTGATGAATTATAGAAGTGAAAATTCCCACTATCATGGAAGAATTCCATGTAGGTTCCTATGGTGATCATCATTTTTGGACAAGAATCTCCAAGAAAATTCATAGTCATTGTCAGTATTAGAAACAATAATGCAGGATAGTGTGGAGTTAACTAGGATATTTTATGCATGTGTGATTAATGAAAAAATAATCCATAAAACCCTAGATATTATTCTTATGTCTAAATATTCCTAGCCATTATCCATATGGGGAATATATATTTTTGGGGCATTATCCCCCAACTATAGCTAAGTAGTTTAAGTAAATTCTTACTGCCACCAAATTCTTTACCAAGTGGGATAAGGAAATACCTCTAAGGGAAGTTATTAAATAGAATATAATAAACATTATAAAGTCCAATATTATCTAAAGATTTTGTGTCCCCAACATGAACTTTTAAATAATGATACAGGATTCCATTTTTTGATATGATGAAATTGTACTAGGATTACAATATAGACACCGACCATTCATCTAACTATCAAAAAATGTTAAATGTTTTAATATAGGACATAAATAAGACTCTATCAAATATACTATAAAAAATGGTGTACAAATAAAATAAGTCCTATATGAAAAACCTAATTTATGCTTTATGGGAATAATATACCACCACATGCACTACCACACAAGAGACTTCATATTCATTGGTTTATGAAACTAAATAAGCGTTTTCCCTTGAAGTATAGTTTCCTCAGTTTGAATAGATTTTTATGGAAAAATCTTATATGATATAAAATAAAAAAATTTTGTGGATGAGTTAGAAAAAATCAATGAAAAATGTTTCAAACATTGCACAAACTCAAATTTCATTAAATTACTTTTGAGCAATCCTTTAATAAAATGTTTCTCCTCCACTTGTTCCTTTATTGAGAATTGGTATTGGTCCTTTGAAACTAGATGATATCAGGAAAGAAAACTAAAAATCTATAACTCAAGTAGGAAGGCCATTACATTTTCCAAAATGTCTATTCCAATATGGCTTACTCATTAGCCATAATGGATGGGGAACACATTATGCCCCCAACAATGTGAGGTTTATCAAGAATTACTTTTCATATCTACCATCTATAATACCAAGTCATGGAATCATGAAATTAAGATTCATAAAAACATACATCCTTACTTCATGATGTTAAACTACATGAATCTTGTATTTTCCTCATGATGTTAAAATGAACAGAATATGTACTTACTTCATGATGTTAAACAACAAAGAGGATGCTACTTCATAAATAATTCAATAATCATGATCTAGATCCATGTGAAAGAAAACTAATGTACTATAATCCCTATGTGTTAATTAGATATGAATATGGAATTTTTCATTCAATAACTACATATGACAAGAGTTCTATTTACATAGGATACGCAGTGATGTTTGGATCTCCCATCCCAGGTCTATCCATAATATAAATTTTAAAAAACCCCCCATCTCTATGTATTGGGTATAATTATATAGGGAATTTTACAATTCATGAAATATGTGTGGTTTTATTACTATTTACATAGGATATGTAGTTCCATCTAGATCTCTAATCCTGGGTCCAAATGAAATATAAATGGAAATAATACTCCCTCTTTATGTATGGGTCCAACCAACATAAGGAATTTTATATTTTAAATAAATAATGGTTTATTTATTCAAATTTACACAGGATATGTAGTGGCAACTGGATCTCTAATCCCGAGTTCATCCACAATATAAATGAAAAAATACCCTTTATTTGCATATGGGTAAAACCTATGTTGGTAATTTTCATTTTCACAAACTATATGTGTCTTGATTCCTATTTACACAAGATACATAGTGACACCCATATCTCTAATCCATGGCCCAGCCACAATATAAATAGAAACAATTCTCCATCACTTAATACTAGCTATACTATTGCAAATAATTTTTCATTCATGAACTAAGAGTGGCATGTTTAATATTTACATAGGGTACGCAGTGACACAAGAATATCAAATATTAGGTTCAACTATGATATAAATGGAAATAATTCCCCCACACTGCAAATGAATTAGACCATCATAGAACATTTTCCATTTCAAGAACTATGTGTCGTTTGATTCCTATTAGAATAGGATAAATAACGATACCTATATATCTAATCCTATACCCAAACTCAATTTTATATTCATCCCCTCTATGTATATGGGTCAGAAATGCTCAAGGAATTTTCATATGAGAGTTATGTGTGGTTTAATTTCTATATAAACATGATACATAGTGATGCCCAAATCTTAAATCTAGGGTCTAGCCATAATATAAATGAAAAAATGTTTTCCCCCTTTATATGGGGAAAAACTATTTAGTGAATTTCTATTTAGGAATTATATGTGTTTTGATTCCTTCTCCCACAAGATATGTAGTTATTCCCATATCCCAAATACTAGGTATAATAGCAATAAAAATAAAAAAAGTTCCCCTATTGACATGTAGTTTGAACCTTCCTAGGGAAATTTATGGCTAATAAATATGTGAGTATTGATTCTATATTATACTAGGATACATAGTAATGTATGGATATAAATCATGGTACCATATAAAACATATATAAATTATCCCCTACTTACATATTGGTAGGACCTAAAGACAAAAACTTCTCAAAACCACATGTGTCTTGGTTCCTGTTATCACCGAGTACATAGTGAGGCTCCAATAACAGGACCATCCATAATGTAATTCCATATCCCAACATAGAAAATCAATCAGAGAAAGGGGTGTCTTTATTATATATATGTGTTGCGTGATTCCCATACTACATGATACACATTGATGCTCAGATCCTCTATTTCAATCCTATCTTCTAGTTCACACCACTCACAACCATGTCCCCTATTGGGAACATAATTGATGTGAAGATTCCCAATCATAAAAAATGTGAATACCCCCACATATTCCCTATAATTTACTCTCACATGCCCTAAACTACTGTCCAATTATCCTTAGTTTCTCATGCCGATCATGACTCTTGTTAGCTTTGGGAACCTGAAAAGTCTCTTTGACCTGGAAGATTGAGGTGAATCTTATCAAAAGACAAGGAACCACATCCTAATTTGTTGATGATAAATTTTATAACAAAATCCTACTCACATGAAGTTAAATAGTAAAATCATGTCCTGGTTTCATGATGATAAATTTTTCAACAATTTCATAGTCATATGAATTTGAACTATATGATGAGAGGTCTTAATTACAAATATGTCATCCCCCTAATGAATGTGTATTAAAGAATTAGATGTTCTATCCCTTCTCCCAAAGAATGTGTTCAATTAAAATTTTTATAGCCTTTAGGGCGTTCAATCCCTTCTTGAATATTATTCTCCCTATGGACCAGAACCATATTATTCATATCTATCTTGATACCTACCAATTATCTAAGTTGATATTATTATCATGAAACCCCATGGACCTTAGGTTACCCTGCACTTGATTATTCCTTGTAGTAAACTGGTAACATGGACTCTTTAATCTAAAGTGATGCCACTAGGATTCAATCATGAATAATTAAATGAATATGATATTCTGGTTTGTTCTACTTTTGGTTCAAGTGGATGGGGCCCCTTAAACCCATGAGTTTTTTTTCTTAACTACATAGAATATAATATTACTCTATTATAAATGGTTAACCTATACCCACATGTTTCTATATCCAGTTAACTACGATATTCTTACGTCATGATTTAAATTTCCCATTACCTAAATTTTATGAAGGATTAAGATACTTTCAATGAATCTCATTTATGCATTGTACCCATTTTTATTAATGATTATGACATTGTATTCTTATCCCCCATCATCACATGGTATGAATCATCTGTGAAGACCCAATTTCCCTAAATCATCCATTCCTATGAGAAATTAGACCATACTATATAACATTAAACTACAAGGAATGCATCTTTTTCTCATTATGTTAAAATTCATGGTAGATGCATCCCCATTTCATTATACTAAACAATGTGGACCATCATCCATCATCACTCTTTATTAAAGGACCACAATATCTTGACCCTAGTAAACCAACATTTAGGGTGCTTTCATTACCTTTCTGAGCATATAAATATACAAACCACAAATTTGGTCTTGAGTGTATTTAATTTTCACAACCCATTCATGTATCTTGGGAAAGGATGCTTGACTTTGAGGGACCCTTGGTTGGATCATGCATGTTATCCCCTGGCTCCTACATATGCGATTCCAACCACCAACCAAATGCGTGTTTTCCTTGAAAAAAGGAATTTGATCCTTGTGAGGCCTAACATAATTACATTGGATCTTGTTAATATATATAGTTATTTGAAATAATACTCAACATTATTTTTCGATACCATTACTCATGATTCGAGAACATTGACCAATGATTTAGAACATTCTCATTCTTTGTCTGGTACAATGTTGGGGTACATCTAAATTCGATAATCCAAATTTATATATTGTGTAACAATCCCACCATATCAATTCCGCAATCATCATGAACATAAAATACATGAAAATTGGTTAAATATGTACAACCTAAAAACTATATTCTTTGATATTCCACATTTATTGATCCAAAATTTCCCATGAAAGAGACAAAAACTAGTTAGGTTAAAGACACATAAAGGGAAACATGATAAAAATTCATGTCTTCAATTTCTAAAATAATTATCTATAGAGTTTAGGAAAAAGTTAAAGTGTAAAGAAAAAAGGCATAAATCTCATGAGGAATATCTCGTGGCCTTAGTGAAAACCGATCCATGTTCATTCGATCCACTGGTCTAAGAAAACATTATAGTAATGTATTTTTGACATGTCCTTGTATTGATAATGTATTCTCTAGGAAGTGAGGCAAATTTTAAGGTTCCCAAATACTTATTGTTTAATAAATTTTCCACAATTCAACATCATATCATTTATATGTATATTGATACCAACCAATTCCTTGATTTGATATTCTTCTCATGGAACCCCATAGACCTTGGTCTCCCCTACTCATGGTTTTCTCTTATTCCTAACAAGTAACAAGGAATTTTTAATACAATGGGACAACAGTGGGATTAAATCCTTAATAATGAAATACCTTGGATCTTGTACCTAGTATATGCGTTGTTCAATGGTTAAAGGCCACTCCAAAATACATGACATATTTTCCCAGCTTTGTGAAATATTGGATTCCACCATCATCAATGGTTGAACTATACCCACTAGCTTCCACCTCCAATTAACTAAAATATTATTTGGTCATCATTTAAAAATTATATGACCCAACTATTCATGAATATTCAATATAATCAATGTTACATCATCACGTATTGTAGCCATTATAAAATAATGGATGAGTTATTCCATTCCCAAAACATCTAATGGCCCAAACCATTTGACCTTAAATAATATGGTCTAGTCCTTCAGCTTCCAGAACATAAAATAAATTTCCCAAGGGTGAATAAAAATTATTGGATAGTTATTATCTCCATATCCCAAAACATCATCCAAACATTTTAATCATAAAAAATCTTTCCTGACCGATGGTAGGTAGTGGGAACCCCTCTGTATGACCGTTCATGTACACCCAATGGGATATTTAATAAGGAAATTAGACCCATTAACTAGAGGTTTTTAATCCTTGCATGAAAGGATATCCAATCCACATGATTCCTAACAACATCGTAGTCAAACTCAACATACTGTTTCTAGATTATCCCCATAATTTATGCCCCATATCATCAAATTTAGTTCATAATTTTGTGTTATGACTTATGAAACTCATATTAAGAATATCCAAGTGGATTTGGTGTCCCTAATACTACACCACCATACATCAAACAAGACCTCAAGAATGATATAGGGTGTCACAACCCATTATGGATACTCATCCATCATAATTTATGAAATAATGTATGGTGACAGAACCCATCACGAACATTCATTATTCAGAATAAAAATTAAGAATACTGGGTATCAAAACACATCATGGATACTCATTAACAAGAATCCTAGTATGTATGCAAGGATTCTAAAACCCCTCAACAATAACCAAACTTCAAAATCATAAATATATGGTATTATCTAAAATATACTAAACTAAAAAAACATATAATCCTATCTAAAATACCATAAAATAAAGAAAAATAGGGTTCGAAATGAAAGAACATAAAATACAATAATATATGCTCTGAGCTAAAATACATTAAAGTATAGAAAAGTTCAATAAAAAATATAATACCCTAATTTATAGTAACATACAATCCAAGGTATAAGACTGTAAAATATAGAAATAGATGATTCATGATAAAACATAATATCCTAGAGAAAAATATGGTCCATTCTAGAAGAACCTAAACCACAATAAAATATGTTTCAAGATTGGAGATCATAATATATTGCAATATATGGTCCAATATTGATGATATTAAATGAAAACATCAGACAATATTAGTTAGAAGACCCTAAACTACAATAGTTGACGGTCTGATCTAGAATACCCTAAACTAAAACTATGTATAGTTTGAGCTAAAATAAAATATTCTAAATCAAATTTCTATTTCATAAGGAAATAAATATCAAACTAAACAAGATATAATACTCACCAAGTATAAAACCCTTAATGTGAACCCTAGAAAAAATTTGAGTATCAACATTATGGACACACACTCGGTGTCATCTATAAAACATTGAGCTTTTATGAGATGGAAAATCTAGAAAACATGTCGAGTTAAAACCCCATAAATAGAAATACTCATAAAAATACAATTCCATGACCACTAATATTTTCCCGAATAAACATAATTTTTAGTGAAATATTAAAAAAGATTGATATAAATTCCGTAGTGATCATTTTTTATCCTTAAAAAAATTACCCTATGAATGCTAGGTTAATTAAATTTGGAAAAAATTAGATCAACATACCTCTAGGTAATATTCATAAAAATTATCCTTTTAAACTAGGTAATCCCAGGTTGAATAAATAATAAATATCAATGAGGTTTCTTATGTCAATAATAATATATAGGGAATTATCAAGAGAAGTATGTTCTGATTAAAGCATTCTGATTCAGTCGTCTTGGTTTACATGGTATTATAAAAAAGATATATGTTTTTGATGATCTATATAATAAAACTTTATTGAGATTTCATGAACTTCATGAATAAAAAAACTTTATAGCGATATACAATGTTTGGATGGTTTGATTAAATGATAATGTAAGAAAAAAGGATGAGTCTCTACAGTCGAGAGTCTCTCACCAAAATCCTCAAATAAACTAAATATGACGAATCCCTTAATACATATGTGGAAAATTTTCAAAGACATGTTTGTTATGAATCCGGTTTAACCATCATCACTGAATTGAAAATTGGTTGACTATTTGTAGGTTTGAAACTAAGTATTAGGATGGAATTAACAATAAGGGACTATAGAAGCTATAAATAAAGCATTCAACATTCACTAAAAGTGGAAATTGAAGCTAGAAACCATTATAGTTATAGTTATAAGAAAAATAATATAGAGTTTCACTAAAGTTCTAGTGGCATGTTACATAGAGTGAAGAAATTGGTTTAACATCCTAAATTCCAAAAACATAGCATAGAGCTCTCAGGTGAATTACTGAAATTTATAACAATATGTTTTGATTTTTGAAATCCTAACCATTGAGAAAAATAATTTTTAAGTGATGTGAATAGGCTAGTAAATGAAATAAATGGAGAGATCTCAATAGAATAAACAACTAACAATGCAGTTCTGTAGATGTATGGATTTTTTGCATTAATGAATCAATTTCCAAATATGATGGTTAATGAGTATAGTAAGCCAAAAAAACATTTTAAGTCAAATAATAAAGTAAAATATTCGGAAATCAAAAAAGATGCAGCGAGTCATGATAAATAGAGTACAATTATCCTCCACTCTAGAGTTGGATATTCCATTTTGAGGTTTTTATGAACGTGACCTCTGAAAATATTATCCATTGTTGATATTTTTTATCCTATGAATTAATTATCTACATCTACAACGATTCCATATAAATTTCTGGAATAATGAAATCATATTTTATTGTCTGAATCAACCTATAATTTAATTTAGGTGAAATAATGAAGAGAAACATCCAATAAAAACATTTCTATCTTGGAAAAGATCATATTAAAAGAATAAAGGGAGATTTTATATTATATGCATATATTAATTTTTTGTTACCTTATTTTGGGAAATTATTATTATATTTTCTAGAATATATGATGAAGATATATAAATTATGGTACGAGAAATTATGAGTGATTAAAATTATTTCATAGTAATTATTAAGTTGATCATGGGATGATATGATGTAAAATAATTATAAAATTTGGATTTCAATCATGGTCATACAAATCATCAAGGATCCTTAAGGTTAACTATTAATTTAATGTATTTATTTAAAGATAATGCATTTTTTTAATATTTTATCGATTAATAAATTATAAATTTTCATATTGGATAAATTTTTTTATCCATTTTTATTTTTTTAAATATTTAGAGAAAAAAGGAATGTATTTTAATTCTTTTATAGATATCATGATCTATTAAAAGTAATTATTAGTTCATTAGGCATGAATAATTTATCATGAATATTAGATTCATAGATTAACAGGCAAAGGGGAATGAGATCATAGCATGGAAAAAGTATGTAATATTTCTTATGACATAGAAAGAAGTCAAGTATATTTTCTCATGTTATCTATCATGATAGAAAAATAATTCCTCAAATTTTGGAAAAGTTTCATGAAAAAATATAATATACTTTTACATTCAATTATGATGAATTGATTGTAAGAACCCGATTTTTCACTCAAGTATGGATCCTTTAATTTTTAGTCTAAATCTATACTTTGGACCTAATATGGATACCTAATGAGTTAGTAAAGGTTCCAAGGGTGTTTGGGGCTTGTTTGGAGCCTAAAACCCATCTTTTTGGGGAAAATTGGCTTGGTTCATGGTTTTGAGTAAACCGTGCAAAATTCTGCACGGTTTGGAAAACCGTGTGGATGGTGTTTTTTCGAATAGATCCACCTCGCATGGTTAGCACACAACCATGCATCCTAATCATTTGAATTCCCCCTTTTCCTAGGTACCCGTACATAGATTACACACAGTTTGATCAAACTGTGTGGCCAAACCGTTCATGTAGAGCCGTCTCGCATGGTTTGTGCACGGTTAGACAAACCATGTAGACAAACCACACACAGGCTAATTTTCTTGGTAAATTTCTTGTTTTTACCTTAATTATATATTAAACCAACCATTCCTCCCTAATCTTGGAACTATCAGGATTAACCCCTTTTTCTGTCATTTTGGAGCTTTTTAAAGGAAAAATCTTAGGATCAAGAGATCTCCTTCTCCTAGCATCTGATTGAGCTTCCTTTTGTCACGTTGGATGCAGAACGATAAGTACACAAGTCCTTTTTATATGTTCTTATTCTCTTTTTCTCTCAACCAAGATATTTTTATGTGATCATTTTTAACCATTTCTTAGATCTACTCCTATCTGAGGCAAACCAAGTAACGATACCAGGGGATAAGGATCGTACAACCCTAAGGTGGGTGGTCTATAACTTATCCCTAAAGTTCATTGTTTTTGTAATATTAATGTGGGGACCAATAGTTTTTTTTGGAATCCATTTCTTAAATTTTCATTCCATGATTATACTTGATAGAATCATATGGTTTTGATCTTTCTAAATATGTGATTAGTTATTAGTGGTTACACCCACAACTCAATCTGCCTCATGTAGAAGGTTATGCCATAAGTAGTGTTTTCGCATGTTTGAGCCACCATTTGGGTGTTCCCTTTCATAACCTTTCAAAAGGTGAGTCTTCTTATAGTAAATGAATTGTTAACAATGAGAATTGTATAATGGAATGTACCATGTATGCTCACCACTTGACCCACCTAATTTAATTGCTTCAAATTGATTATTAAATGAAAAATGTGAAATGGAAATTATACTAAGTATATAACCTGGCCTTATCAAAATATTGAATAAATGTTAAATGTCTGTTTCACCCCTTGCCATATTGATGAAAGGTAGCAGAGTGAACCCCAATAATTAAGTATATCTTAATGGTTAATTAAGACATGATTAAATGGTTGCAATGCTACTTGGCCTATCCACACTAATGTAAGACAAGGATTGAACCAATAAATAAATGGTTGCAACTCTACTTGACCTATCCTCACTAATGGAAGGAAAGACTTGGACCAAAATGAATTACAACATGATTTCAATATCAAATAAGAATGGACTGACTCAAGATCACCTTAGATTCTGAGATGAGAATACCTTAGGTCTAAGGAACCCCATTTCGATTCAAGGATGTGGTTTGCTTAGGTTGATACCCACCCAGACTTCGGTTCTTTTCTAATCCTTAGATGCCTGGTATACTACTTTAGTGTCCTTTACATTATTACAGAATACCTCAGATACACTCCTTGGATCTAGCATTGACTGGTAGGTTCCATGGTGAAAGACCATAGGGACTTATCATTACATAGCTCCGTTTTACCTTGGTTGATTACCTTATACTCGGTAGGAACCTTATTGTGTAATTATTTGGATTAGACTCCTTGGATTACACTCTTACCCATTAGATAGACTTAAATACACTTGTGTTAGTGTTCCATGAGATTTATGTTACCTTGTTTATTACATTAGAAGTCCCTCACTGGGTATATTTTTCTCATTGTCTTGTTACATCTTGGGACCATCACTAATTATACTATCTTGAGGCGATGTTAGTGATGGCTGGGACTCACATGAACTGTTAAAAGTAAATGGTAATTACTTAATTAATGAATTGGTTACATGTTCAGACACCATCGAAGGGATAAAGCAGGTACTTGAGTATTTAGTTATATTGTATTGCATGCTTTACTTTATATATGCATGCCTGCACACCGCTATATTCCATTACATGGGACGGATGTTATAGACACAATTGTAATCGGTCCACTGAGATTTATCTCACACCCTCTTCGGGCACCGTTTGGTAATCAAAGTAGATTACATGGTTGTAGGTGTTGACAAAGGTAATCATATGGCTTCAAACACTTGATTTCTTACTGTTAGAATGGAGCTTGATAACATATGACTGAGTTGGATCTTAGGATGCATGGAGGAGCCTTTGTTTTCTTTTACTTTGTGAAACATTTTATACTTTCTATCTTGTATCCATGTTTTCTAATTTTCTAGTGGAATGACATTACTAAATCATTTTTCCAGTTGATACAGTTATTATTATTCTCTTTTATCTATTGCATCAGTTTTCTTCCGCTATTTATTTATATTGCTTATACTATTTACTACTATTTATATTCCTTCCATTGTGCTACACTCTACTAATGTGGGAAGATGTGCTTGAGGCCATGTGGCCCACCAGGCTCGGTGCACCTGTTAAGTGGTATCCAAGTCTAAGACGTCAAAAAGTGGTTTGAGAGGTGGTTTCTTTTCTTGTTTTACTATTTGGAGACAATATATTGAAGAATAGTAATTATTGGGGCTTGGTCATAATCCGTTATTGGGATTCACAAACCCATGTTTGGGGAAATTCATATTACCCATAATGCAATTGTTGTTCTATTTTTTCTATTATAGTTGATATTATTTCACTATTGGGTGACACACATACTGTGTGCCGTTGCTGATTATTAAACTATTTGAGAATTTATTTCATCCTTGGATCGATGATATGAGGGTAAGGAGTATTGTTACATGCATCATTATTGGCACCTATAATTCCCATGTCATGCATATTTCCATTCCATATAGGTATATTTCACTTCTTTTCATTGCTTGATATTCCTGCGATTGTTGAGTGATGTTGTAATAGTTTTCTTTTACATGTATTACTATTGGTTATGATTGAGTGATTTCCTATCTCAATTCACGAGGTGTATGAAACATCTTGGGTTAGGATGAGTAATTTACCTAGTCAAGCCATTATACTATAAATAAATGGGTGCTGTTTCTAGTGATAGCTTTATAGGTACTGATTCATCAGAAATGGATCTCTATTATAAAGTGAATCCTGAAATAAAAAATGAACTGTTTTCACATCTTTATCATTCCTTGTCATGTCTATGAAAGGAAAATGAGTGAACCAATTAATTAACTGCAAAATGACATGAAACTTATACATGAGAACGTACTGACACCTGGCCGTCTAAGAGGGTAGTTTGGGTAGTATGCCTTGGGTAGTGAGTTTTCTTACATTTAGTTTCTTCTAGTGATTCTATATTATGATTATAAAATTTTTCTGAGGCATGTTCTTGGAATTTGTAGACCAATGCCGCCACGACATCCTCATGTCATTCGCCAGGAAGGTGGTGATGACTATGCTCCAGACTTGGTGGGTCCTGTGATTCTAGTATTACCTCTAGGAGTTCCACTTGAGGCATTTCCTATTGTACCTGATATGAGCACTGATTCTCAAGTCTGTGATAGTTTCATACGTCTGATGTAGTTCATGCCAGGGGCTCTAGGGGTTGCACCTATGATGGACGATCTATCCCATGAGTTCCAGCAGCAGCATCCTTCTACTTTTTTTGGGGATGGTGGTTTTCAGGATTATTAGTATCATCTTGAGGCCATGTTGTCTATCTTTGAGAATCTAGAAACACATTTCGAGTGTAGAGTCAAGCATTATACATACATTCTTTGAGATTTTCCAAGCGTTTGAGGTATTTGGTTACCCAGGCCGGTCGTCATCAGAGAATGTTATGGGTTGACTTCCAGACTGCCTTATATGATCAGTTATTTCCTTAGGAAATGAGAGATGATAGATCCATGGAGTTAAAGCATCTTGAGTAGGGTTCTATGTCAGTTATGGAATATTCAGAACATTTCATTAATTTATAGCACTTTTCAGTGCTTCTAGCCAGTGATGAGCTTTCGTGTGAAAGACGTTTTGTGGAAGGGATCTAGTATGCCATCTGAACTCAGGTGAATGTCCTTCAACTTCTTATATTTTTTAAAATAGTTGATCAAGACCTTATCACTAAACATAACCTGAGGGACGACATGAGTAATGGTTTTAAAGGATTAGTGCCGTGGTAGGACAATAGTTTTTCCGGTGGAAGGAAACATTCCCTTGAGATTTTTTGTCGATGCAGTGGAAGCTATAATATCAAGTTTGATAGCTCGATGGTGTGTCATAAGTGTGTATGAAAAGGGAATAAGAAGCCCCAATGTGATAGAAACCATATGGAGTGTCGGTCTTGTAGCCGTATGGGTCATATTCATCATTTCTATAGGACCTTTCCACTATCTTCTAGTGGAAAAGGATTAGTATCCGCTCCACCAATAGGAGAAAGTTTGTTTGCACCGCATCATGCAGGGAGTTGGAATAACACTGGTAGGTCTGGCTGAGGAGGAGGTCATGGTTTTGGTAGTCTGACCCCTGATCCCCAGAAGCACCAGTTGATCAGTCATGATCGTGGTAGTCCATCTGTTACATACGGCTGTGGATCATGTCAGTTGCATGTCTTACAGCTGATACCTGAGGATCAGGCTGTTTGAGCATCTATAGTACGAGGTACTATTTTAATAGCCTCTACAATTATCTCTTCTTTGTTTGATACAAGTTCTTAAAACTCTTTTAGTTTTTTATCTGTTGTGGAATGTCTCAAACTAGAGATATATTATCCCTATGGTGTGATGACCCTCAATACATTGTTGGGAATATGGATGGAGGGAATACACTAGTGTAGGGATTGTTCCATTGAGGTTGGTAGTTACCCTTTCTTGTCGAATACCATTGTTCTCAAGATGGAGGGCTTCAATTTCATTCACATGATGGAATGGTTAGTCCACTATCATGCCTTTTTAGACTGATATCACCATATGGTTTCTTTTACATCAATAGAAGGCTGGAGTTTTCTTTTCAAGGGTGAGTGGGATTTTCAAGATGGGATAGCTTGACCGAAGGATCATGGGCTAGGTGAAGTGACTGACCAGATTTCAAATATTTTCCTATAGGATATAGGTTTTCTTCAAACTAATTTCCCTCCAGTTGTTGATCATTTAATTGAAGTATTTCCTAATGAATTTTCTTGCTTACCACCGAAGATATAGGAAGAGTTTAAAATAGTTCTTGTTCTAGGATCAACTCTAGTGTCCATTCCTCCTTACAATATAGAACCTACTGAGATTTAGGAGGTCAAGAAGAAGATAGAGGATCTAGAGACTAAAGGCTTTATACGGACTAGTACATCCTATTGGGGTTCAACCATGCTTTTTTCTAAGAGGGTGGATGGAAGTCTTTGTTTATGTGTGGAATAAAGAAGGTTAAACTAGATTACGGTCAAGAACCGATATCCACTTCCTCAAATAGATGACCTCTTTGACTAGATTAGAGGAGAAAATGTGTTCTCTAAGATTGACCTATGATCAGGATACCATCAGGTGCGATTCAGACCATCAGAAATACCTCTTACAACTTTCCGTAGCAGGTATGGTATGTATGAGTATCTTTTAATGTCATTCGGTCATATGAACACACCTTCCATTTTCATGGCATTGATTAATATGGGTTTTCAACCCTATTTGGACTCTTTGGTCGTGGTCTTTGTGGAGGAAATTTTGGATTATTCTTGCACTCGTAACGACCATGACAAACATCTTGAGATCATTATGAGTACACTGAGAGAGCATCAGATTTATGACAATATTGCTAAGTGTGAATTTTTGATTGAAAAGGTCCACCTCTTGGTCCATATTATCTTAGAATCAAGAGTATGTGTTTACCCTGAAAAGGTTAGTGCTTTAGTTTCCTGGGAGCATCCCTGGAATGTGTTTGACATTAGGAGTTTCTTAGAACCCATTGGATATTATAGTAATTTCATTCAAGACTTTTCATGTCTTACTGAACCTATTACTAGTCATAAAAAGAAGGGTGTTATTTTTTCATGGTCAGAATCATGTGAGAAATTCTTTTAGGATTTGAAAGGGAGGCTTGTATCGACACCTATTCTGATTCATCCAGAACTCGGTAAAGGTTATATCATCTTCTATGATGCATTAGACATTGTCCAAGGAGCATTGTTGATGCAATAAGACAAAGTCGTTGCATGAAGATCTCAGTAGTTAAGGCCCCACGAGAGAAATTACTCGACGAATGACCTCGAGCTAGCCGCAATTGTCCATGCCTTACGTTACTGGAGACATTATCTATTGGGTGAGAACTTTGTGGTGTATACAGATCAAAAGAGCCTCAAATACATATTTTATCAGCCTGACTTGAACCTCAGATAATTAATATGGGTAGAATATCTACAATCCTTTGATTTTGAGCTTTCCTATATGCCTAGAAAGGGTAATGTGGTCGCTGATGCACTGAGTCAGAAAACTCAAACCTAGACTGTATAGGAAGCAAATGATGAATGGATGTTAATGGCCCTATTTTCTAAAATTTTTCTGGTGTTTCATGATATTCAAGATCAGTCTCACCTATCATCCTTAACAAATACCTCTTCCATCCTTGAGAAGGTAAAGAGTAGGTAGTTTTAAAATCCTTAAGGTTTGGTTCTCTGTGAGAGTATATCAGGAGATAACACACCAATGGATTGGTCTTTGGATAGAGATGAAATCCTGTGTCCATGTGGATGTATCAGGGTTTCTTAAGATATGAGAGAGGAGTTGATGAAAGAGACCCATGATTCTTATTGGGAAGTTTATCCAAGAATCTCGAAGATGTATCGAGATATGCGACACCGGTATTGGTGGCCTGGAATGAAACATATGATTGTAAGCTTAATCACTAGGTGTTCTACCTATCAACAGGTGATGGTGGAGAACCAGAGGCCTATAAGCTTATTATGTCTATTTCTAGTACCATAATAGAAATGGGAAGATGTTGCTATATATTTAGTAATCAGTTTACCAAGGTCGCCGAGGGGTAGTGATGCTATCTGGGTAGTCATTGATTGAATAATGAAATCATCACACTTCATTCCTATATGGGAGAATTTCCTAGTTGATGAATTGGGAAGACTTTATGTTTTTGAGATCATATGACTACACATGGTTCCACGTAATAACATTTCAGATAGTCACTTCATGGTTCTATCAAGGATTACAAAAAGCTATGGGGACTCATGTTCTTCTAAGAAAAACTTTTCACCCTACGAACTATGGACCATCGAAATAGACAATATAGGTTCTAGAGGATATGATCTGAGCATGTGTCCTTGATTTTGGCAGTTTATGGGAGAAGAATATTCCTATCATAGAGTTTTCTTATAATAATAGTTTTAAAGAAACAATTAAGATGGATTATTTTGAGGCCTTATATGGTAGGTCATGATGTTCACCATTGTGCTGGCTAGAGGAAGGTGAGGCATCCCTACTAGGTCTTCATTATGTTCAGGAGACTTTAGAACATGTTTAACTGATCATAAAGTGTGTGACTACTGCTCAGTATAGAAAAAAATCTTATACTGATCTCCATCGGAGACCTATTGAGTTTGAGGTTTGGGATCTTGTTTTTCTTCAGGTATCACACAAGCTAGGGCATATAATATTATGAAATAAAGGAAAGATTTCTCCTCGTTATGTTGGGACATTCAAGATTATAGAGAGAGTTGGGCTGGTAGCCTCTCGGTTGCTACTACCACAGAGGTATCGTGCCTTGAACGATGTCTTTCATGTCTAATAACTTTGTCAATATCATACCGACCTGTCTCATACTTTTGATCTCGAAGAAGTTGAGTTAGATATCAATGATACCTTTGAGGAATATCCAGTACACATCGTTGACCGAAGCACGAAGGATATCTGAGGCATGTCTATCCCTCTTGTGTGGGGGATATGGTAGAACGAACGAGTACAAGACGAGACTTGGGAGAGGGAAGCCAACGTAAGTTCCCAATGTCTAGAGTTTTTATCAGACAATGTTTTCTTACCCTTGGAAAGAGAACTCGGGGGTTGAGTTCTTTTAAGGGGGGAAGACTGTAAGAACCCATTTTTTCACTGAGGTATGGATCCTTTAATTTTTGTCTAAATATTTACTTTGGACTTAATATAGATTCATAATGATTTAGTAATGGTTCCGAGGGTGTTCAGGGCTTTTTTGGATCCCATAACCCATCTTTTTGGGGAAAACCAGATTGGAACACAGTTTAGAGTATACCATGCATAATTCCGCATGGATTGAAAAACTGTGCAGATGGTTTTTTCAGACAAAGCCACCTCACATAGTTGGCACACAACTATGCAGCCAAACCGTGTGAACCCACCTTTTCCCTTGGTACTCATGCATGGCTTGCACATGGTTTGATCAAACTGTGCAACCAAACCGTTCGGGCAGTACCATCTTTCACGATTTGGTCATGGTTTGACAAACTGTGCGCAAGATAATTTTCTTGGTAAATTTCCATTTTTTCCCTTAATGATCTACTAAACCAACCCTTCCTCGGTAATCATAGAACCAGTAGTATTAACCCCCATTTGTCTCATTTTTGGATATTTTTGAAGGTCAAAGATAGGGATTAAGATATCTCATTTGTCTAGAAACCAATCAACTTTCCATTCATCACGTTGGATGTGAAACAGTAATTACTCAAATCCTCTTTAATCGTTCTTCTTCACTTTTTCTATAGACCTAGTTATCGTAATGTGAGAATTTTTTAACCTTTCTTAGATCAACTCCGGTCTGAGGAAAAGCAAGGGCCTATACTGGAGTATGGAGATTGTAAAACCATAAGGTGGGTGGTATATAACTTATCCCTAAAGTTTGTTGTTTTTGGAATGTTCATATGGGGCCTACTAGTTTTTTTGGAAGCCATTTATTAAATTTTCATGCCATGATTATACTTGATATAATCATATGGTTATTCTCCTGCAAAATATGTGATTATTTTTTAGTGTTTACACCCACAAATCAATTCACCTCATGTCGAAGGTTATTGCATAATTGGGATTAGTGCTTCAGAATGTTTGAGCCACCATTCGGGTGTGCCCTTGATTGACCTTTCTAAAGGTGAGTCTTCTTATAATAAATGTATTGTTAATGTTGAGAATTTCATAATGAAATATACCATGTATGATAACCACTTAACCCATCTAAGTTAAGTGATCCAAATTGATTATTAAATGTGAAATGTGAAATAGAAAGTATACTAAGTATATAACTTGGCCTTATCAAAATATTGAATAAAGGTTACATGTATGTATCTCCCATTTCTATATTGATGGATAGTAGCAGAGTAAACCCTAATAATTTAATATACCTTAATGGTTAATTTAGACTTGATTAAATGATTGTAATGCTACTTGGCCTATCCACACTAATGGAAGACAAGGCTTGGACCAATAAATAATTGGTTGCAACTCTACTTAACCTATCCACACTGATAGAAGGAAAAACATGGACCAAAATGAATTACTATATGATTTAAATATCAAATAGGAATGGAGTGACTAGAGATCACCTTGGATTATGAGAAGATAATAAATTTGGTCTTGGGAACCCCGTTCCAATTCAAGGATACTATTTTCTTTGGTTGAAACCCACCTAGACTTTGGTTCTTGTCTACTCCTCAGATACCCAATATACTACCATAGGGTCCTTTACATTAATACAAGATACCTTGGATACACTCCTTGGATCAAACATTGACTAGTAGGTTCCATGGTGATAGACCATAGGGCCTTGTCCTTGCATAGCCCTGTTTTACCTTGGTCGATCACCTTGGACTTGGTAGGCACCTTATTGTGGAATTCCTTGGATTACACTCCTTGGATTACCCTCTTAACCATTATCTAGACTCATATACTCTTGAGTTTGAATTCCATGAGATTTATGTTACCTTGGTTATTACCTTATAACCCCCTCATTGGATATCTTTGTCTAGTTTCCTTGTTATGTCTTTGGACCTTCACTTCTTATAATATCATGAGGTGATGTCAGTGCTGGCTTGCCTCACGTGACATATTAACATTAAATTGTAATTACTTAATTAATGAACTGGTTAAATGTTCAGACACCAGCTAAGGGATGAAGTAGGTACTTGGGTATTTAGTTATATTGTAATGGATGCTTTACTTTATATATTCATGCCCGCAAACTGCTATATTCCATCACACATGATGGATGTTATAGACACCATTGGTGGTGGCCCACTGAGATTTATCTCACACCTTCTCCCGATGTCATTTGGAACCCATAGTAGATTACATGGTTGCAGGTGTTGAAAAAGGGAAGCATACGACATCAAACACATGATTACTTGTTCTTAGGATGGATCTTGATAGAAGATGACTGAGTTGGAATCTTTGGATTCTTGGAGAAGCCATTGTTTTCTTTTACTTTGTGAAACATGTTATGCCTACTGTCTTACATCCATGATTTCCTGTTTTCTAGTGACATGACATTACATCTTCATTATTCAAGTTGATACAGTTATTATTATTCCCATTTATCTATTGCATCAGTTTTCTTTCACTCTTTATTTATATTTCTTATACTATTTACTATTAATTTTTATTTCTTCCATTGTGGTACACTATAATAATGGTGGGATAGTGTTCCCACAGACACACCCTAGGCCCTCATTGCTAGTCGGAAGCCTCTGGAATTTGGGAAGATGCACTTGAGGCCATGTAGCCCCCCAGGCTCGGGGCAACCGTTAAGTGGTATCCTGGTCCGGGTCATCACATCAATGGTCTTGTCACCTGTTATGTTTTATGGAACTATGGTCGTTCAATTTCTCTTGACCATATTTACTATAAATATATACTAGTCCCTGAGAATTATTTTTCTTCTCCATGTCTAGATTATCACTTTCCATTAATTTTCTCCTATTTGGAAAACTTTTTTGCATTATTCTAAGTGGTCATCAAATATCCATTTTCCCTATTCTTATGAGGGGGTTTTCTTTACCCTTTTCATAGTGTAGGTTTTCAACAATGGAATTTTGAATTTCCAAACACTTGATTATTGGGCCCAAGTTCAAGTTGCAAAGATGATATTTATTAAAGGGGGGATAATTTAACTCCTAGAAACATTAAAGGAAGAATATTCTTTTTGATTACGTATACGATAGACAAAACCGAGCTTAAATGAACCAATAAATTTTATTTTAAAATATCTTTAATAACCAATACATTAAATTATAGGGAATGAATAGAAATAATGAAATTATGATATATATATATATATATAAAGTTATTACTCAATAAAAATGTGATTATTATTTCACAGTAATTATAAAAATAAATTTCTAAGGTCATATTTTACTTGTAAAATGTGTTTTTGTCACATAAATGACATATTTTAAAGTTATTTTTCATTTAATTTACATCCTTTCTTTGTTTTTGGGGGTTCCCTAGGTTTTAGGGAGGAATAGATGAATATTCATGAATTGGGCCAAACTGTGAGCCCAATTCTAGATTGAAAAATAAATTTTGTATCTTTTATAAATTCTTCATTTTTAAAATTTTTTCATCCATTAAAATTCCTACATGTCCTCCACTAACCTATTAACACCACCAAGGTAATTTGGAGCTTTTAGAAATCCATAACCAAGGTTTATTTGGGTTTTTATCTAAGGGTTTGGGCCTGCCCGAAATCCCAATTCCTTTTTTAAAAATAAATTTTGATTATGTTATAACTTTTTCAATATTTGGGATTTTTCGGTGATTACAAGTCTCACCCAAGACCAATTAACCCAGCCGTGCATCTGAACTCCCTCCCCCTCTTTGGAGCTCTGGTAAATCTCGATTTGGTTCCGAACTTCATAGGCTTCCTAAAATCGCCTAGATTTGAAGAGGTAAAGTATTTCTTTCATAGATCTCTCATTTCTCAATATTTTTCCTCCATTACAATTCCTAAATGACCTTATAATTATTTTTCCAATGATACCTAAGTTGTGACTATTTTAAATTTCATCTACTGGTGTTTTGGGGTGATTACTTCAAGATACTTCAAGTAAGTGAGTTTATTCATTTCCTCTTTCAAATTGCTTAGGGTTTTATTTGTTTTTGTTAGGGTTTTTCCCTCTTCCTTGAAGTCCCAAATGAACAAGGGGTAGGGTTTCGAACCTAAGGTTTAAAATTGGGTTCTAATTTCCAATTCTTGTGGTTTTAGGTCTGTTCTAGGTCTTTATTGGTGCGGTGGTGGTGCAAATTAATTTCCGCACAGTGATTCAAGGATTTTACTTAATTTGGTAGGTGATTCCATTGTGTATGAAATCTTTGTGAATTGGATACTATTTTTTATGGTATTTTCATGCTTATTTAATTTTATTATTTCTAAAAAAATAGTTTTAGTGGTGTTTGTATTTAAAATTAATCCTAAATGCCAATTTCATGTGAAATTGGGGGTTTCTTCATAGAAATGTTTTATTAGTTTAACTGGGGCTACCCTATAAGTAATTAGTTGATTTTATTGAACTATAATAGGGATAAAATACTATTTTTAATGATTATCCCTTGTGTTTGTTGCTGCAAAATCTGGTTTTAATGGTGTTTGTGAACCACATGAAATTCTAAGAGTTGTGTTGTGTAAAAATGGAGATTTTGCAATGATGTCGTTTCGTGAACCATATGGGTCTGCCCTAAAAATGATTATGTGTTTTCACTGAAATGTAGTAGGCTTAAATTTCTATTTTGGAAACTTAAAAATATGCACATAGTATGAAAGTGAGGTTTATAAGGAGTTTTGTGTCCGAAACACTATGGGATTTTGAGGAATTGTTTTATGAAAAATCTAAGTGTTTTGATGCATGTTTTAAGTGGTATAAAATGTGATAGCTACTGTATTGGTTTTATTTAACCAGTAATGGTGTTTTATATGATAATTTATTTATGTTTCATTCTGAAATTGTTTGAGCACAAAAGGGGAAGCCCGGGTACCTAGGTGGGGCAGATTTGTACTAGTACGACTAGTGGACCAGATGGGTTTTATCCCTGTTTCACTTAGCATTTGGATAACGACAACTATAAATAAACTATTTGGATGATTATTGGGGACCACTAGGTTATTGGTATGTTCCCTACTAGTGGCTTGTGCACGAGAACAGATTTTTCTATGGTTACTTTACACCGAGGTATGAGGTACATAGGGCCCAAGACAACCTAGTGCCTAGGGGTGTTCCCAATATTGTTTCTCATTGGATTTGTAGTATTCAACAATGTATTAGGGTGTTCTTGGAAGTGAATTACAGTATCTAACATTTATATTTTAATTTTTTATTATTATGAAAATTTTGGATTGAAAACTATTTTCAATTGGAGGTTTCATTTCTTGAAATTTTAACACTACTTTTCCTTGCGTATGAAAACTGCTTTCTTTTTCACATTGTATTTCTTAATCCATGGAATCATTGGGTGGTATCCTATTGGGATTAGGATCACATCCTACTTCCACCCCTTGGGTGTAAGTATACTTGGTTATGTTTGATTCAGGTAAAGGAAAGGCTATGGGTGATGGCGGTTTAGGGTGTTAGTCCCCGTCCTTGGTGCGGAGTTATGGAGACAGCTTGGGGGCGATGACCCCAATTCGTGTGGAGTACTTGGGGATATCTTGATTCCATAATTATATTTATTTGGACCACTTGTATTATCTTTAAACCAATGTATTCAGTTATGGTTTTTACTTAAGTCTTTTTTGGCTCAAAAATTTAAGATTTATATTATGGATTGTTTTTAATGTTTTATGCTTTCATACTTGGGTAAATTGTTCCCAAACCTAAATTAATGATACTCGGGCACTTGTTCCAGCCCGTGGGGATAGGGAACACCCTTCGGGATTTGCCACGGGTCAGGTTTGGTGCCGTTAATGGTGGCGACCAGATCCGGTTTGTGACAGATTGGTATCAAAGGCAGGTTAATGTTTTTGGGTTATATTGCTATTTTGGGATGAGTCGGGATAGACATGAGCTAGGACTATCGGGGATCAGGGTTTTGGTTGTGAGTAGGGTGTCTGGCCCGCACCTCTCCTGGCAGACCATGAGTCACCAGGGGATGTTGAAATTCACGGTTTTACTTCACATCCAGGTGAGACATGTGGGCAGCAGACCACATGTGGACATCAGGTGGATGTGGAGTAGTTGTTTCTTTTATTACTGAAATGTGTTTAGTTTATTTATATTTGATGTATTTGATTAAAATTTTCAGAATTGTGGTATTGATTATTGTTTTGTGACTATTGCATTTTGTAGTAACATGCCTCCCCAGAAAGCTCTCACGCACCCACGAGAGGAAGCTGAAGAGAGTTCTCCCACACCAATTGTTCAGAGGATTGTCAAGGCCATGGTCTGGGCTGTCCAAGATCTAGGATATGGACCATCTCCAGTTCCATCTCCTATTAGAGAGGATGAGACTGGTCCTAGAAAGGACAAGGCCCAGGAGTTCCTGAAAAATAAGCCTCTGACCTTCCGAGGCAACTCAGAACCCCAAGAAGCAGAGGAATGGATCGAGAAGATCGAGCATATGTTTGAGTTCCTGGAAACAACTGAGGAGATCAGGGTGAAGTGTGACTTCTTTCTGTTGGGGGTTCCCAACCGTAAATGGTGGGAGTCAGTGCTTCGGGCTGGGAAGAATGAGCAGATGCACTGGGGAGATTTCAAGGTTGTCTTCACTGAACAGTACTACCCTGAGGCGTTGGCTTATGCCAGGTCTAGAGAGTTCATGGAACTTGTTCAGGGGAATATATCTGTGATGGATTATGCCAACCGTTTCACTGAGTTGGTTTGGTATGCTCCAGAAATTGTCTCTAATGAGCAAGCGAAGGCCCAGAGGTTTGAGAAAGGCTTGCGACCAGAGATATACTCCCAGGTGTTCTTGTTTAAGCTGAGGACCTATGCTGAGGTCGTTGATCGGGCGTGAATGGTGGAGATTGATAGTAAAGGAAGGGATGGTTTCTATGGTTTAGTATCAGAAGTGGGAAGTGGCATCTCCTTAGAGAAGAAAAGGAAGTGGGAGGATCATGTGAAGAAAGGAGGGGGCAGTTCAGGCCACTCTTCCAGGTAGTTTTCTTCTGCGGATTCTGATGCGAGATCGATCATGTGCCACCAATGTGGGAGGCCTGGGCATATCAGACCATAATTTCCACTTCCTTCGAAGCCTTGTTACCAGTGTGGAGGTATAGGGAATTTGCAGCGCTTCTGCGGTGTGGCACGTCCACTCCCAAGTGGGGCAGGGTTAGTGGCTTCAAGAGGAGTGCCCACACAGTCTGAGCCGTCGAGGACTGGGGGATCTCAATTTTGAAGCTGTGGTGGTAGGGCTGGGTCATCTTCTGGGCAGAGCCAGTTCAGGGTACAACCACAAACTAGCGGTCGTCTTTAGGCAGAGACTGGACATCTCTATGCGGTGGATCAGGCACCAGCAGAATCAGAGGCGGGACCGTCGACAGTTCGAGGTACCGTTTTGATTTCATCTTCTATAGCTACTACTCTTTTTGATACTGGTGCTTCTGTTTCATTCATTTCTTCCCGTTTTGTGGACATTCTAAATTTTCCAACTGATTTGATGTCATTCGCAATGGAGTTGGTGACACCATTGGGAAAGAAGAAGGAGCAGGGTCTCAGGTGCCCATCATGTGCGCTTTCTGTGTCAGGTGTTGAGATGGAGTGGGACCTCTTGGTCTTAGATATGGACCTTTTTGATGTCATACTTGGGATGGATTGGATAGTACACTTCCAAGCACACATCTATTGCTACAGACGAAGTGTGAGTTTCACGGCACCTGATGGGAGTCGTCAGGTTCTTCATGGTGAATGGGATCCCCGGTCAGGTCGTGCAGGGCCTCCACTCCCAGAGTTGGGAAGTGTTATCTTCCAGTTATCTTCGCTCATGCTAGAGGTTGTTCTTTCCCCTGATGGTTCACTACCTCAGGTAGTTAATGAGTTTCCAGAGGTATTCCCGGATGATTTTTCAGGTTTTCCCCCAGAGCGAGATGTGGAGTTTTTGATTGATCTAGCGCCGGGAACATAGCCGATATCTCTTCCCTCTTATCACATGGCCCCACCGAGCTAAGGGAATTAAAGATATAGCTGGACGACTTAGAATCCAAAGGATTCATTCGCCCGAGCGTCTCTCTTTGGGCCGCTCCTGTGTTGTTCGCAAAAAAATGCTGATGGATCTCTCCGGTTGTGCATTGACTACCAGAAGCTGAATAAGGTAACAATTAAAAAAAAATACCCTTTGCCCAGAATAGATGATTTGTTTGATCAGTTGAATGGGTCAAAGTGGTTCTCAAAGATAGACCTGCGTTCAGGGTATCATCAACTCAGGGTGAAGGAGTCAGATATCCCAAAGAAAGCCTTCCGAAGAAGGTACAACCACTTTGAGTATTTGGTCATGCCCTTTGGATTGACCAATGCTCCAGCAGTATTTATGGCACTTCTGAATAGGGTGTTCCATCAGTATCTCGATTCCTTTGTTGTGGTGTTCGTGGATGACATTCTGGTATACTCTTTCTCTGAGGAGGAACACAAACATCACTTGAAGATCATTTTGGGTACATTACAGGATCACCACCTCTATGAAAAGTTGTCAAAGTGCACTTTTTGGATCAGGGAGGTGAGATTTATGGGGCATGTGATCTTAGAGCATGGAGTTATAGTGGACCCCAAGAAAATTAGTGCGGTCATGTCATGGGAGAAACCAAAGAATGAGTTTGATATCCGGAGTTTCCTTGGCCTGGATGGTTATTATAGGCGATTCGTTCGGGATTTTTCTCAGCTTTCTTCACCGATGACCGCACTCACTCGGAAAGGGGTGAAGTTTTTATGGGGCCCAAATTATCAGGAATCCTTTGAGGAGATGAAGAGGCAGTTGACTACCGCCCCTGTGCTGATTTTTCCAGAAATTGGAAAGGGATTTGTGGTCTATTGTGATGCTTCAGATATGGGTCTTGGGTGCATGATTATACAGGATGATCACATGGTGGCATATGGATCTCGCCAACTCCGACCACATGAAAAGAACTACCCAACCCATGACTTGGATTTGGAAGTGGTGATGCATGCTTTGAAGACATGTCGTCACTACCTCTTTGGGGAGAAGTTTGTGGTATACTCTGATCACAAAATCTTGGCTTATATCTTCTCGCATAAGGACCTCAACTTGAGGCAGCGTCGCTGGATCGAGTACTTGCAGGGGTTCGACTTTGAAATTGTATATACCCCAGGAAAGGGTAATGTGGTGGCCGACACTTTGAGCAGAAGAGTTCCAGTGTAGGATTTGAGGAAGTCTAGTGATGAGTGGACATTGATGGAGATCTTTTCATAGATTCATGTGGAGACCAGGGAACACAGTGGAGGGGCATTCTTGTCGAGCGTCCAGTTGACTCCTTCTCTATTGGAGTTGATTATACGGGAACAACCCAGTGATGAGTTGTGTCAGTGGTTGAAGCAGTTTCTTCATGGTGGGGAGACATCCTCTAATTGGTTGTCGTCTCCTGATGGCATCTTGTGCTTCAAGGGCCTCTCAGTAGTGCCATTATCTCTGTGGAAGGTGGTGATGCAGGATAGCCACCAGTCTTAGTGGGCTGTCCATTCGGGTGCCACTAAGATGTATTATGATGTCCGTAGGTAGTTTTGGTGGCCTGGTATGAGATGGGACATAAAGGACTTTGTTTCGAGATGCTACACATGCCAGCAGGTGAAATCAGAGAACCAATGGCCTTCCAGTTTGCTCCGGCCACTACCCATTCCTACCTGGAAGTGGGACGAGGTCACCATGGACTTCATTGTTGGCTTACCTCGTACACCTCAGGGTAAGAATTCCATTTGGGTGGTGATTGATCGTCTGACCAAATCATCCCACTTCATTCCGATAAAAGATACAACCAAATTGGATGAGTTGGGCCATTTGTATCTTCAGGAAGTGGTGAGACTCCATGGGGTACCATCAACTGTTGTCTCATATAGAGACCCCCGCTTCACTTATCGATTTTGGGAAGGCCTTCAGAAGTCCTTTTGGTCTCAGATTAAGATGAGAATGGAATACCACCCTCAGACGGATAGTCAGACAGAGCAGATGAATCGGATTTTGGAGGACATGCTTCGTGCATGTGTCCTAGACTTTGGAGGTTCTTGGGATATCCATTTGGGATTGGTTTAGTTTTCTTATAATAATAGTTACCAATACTCAATTATAATGGCCCCTTTTGAGGCGCTCTATGGTCAGCCATGTCGGTCCCCCCTATGTTGTCCTGAGGTAGGAGAGACTTCACTATTGGGGTCGAGCCTTGTGCAGGAGACTTCTAAGAAGGTCAAGTTGATCAGGAAATTCTTATTGACAGCTCAGAGTCGTCATAAATCTTATGCTTACCGGAGGCGTCGAGACCTAGAGTTTTCTGTGGGTGACAGGGTATTCTTAAAAGTGGCCCTTCGTCTGGGCCATCGTCGATTGGGGAAGCAAGGTAAGCTGATGCCACGGTATGTTGGGCCCTTTGAGATCACCGGAAGTATTTTCAAGGTGGTATACAGGTTGGCCTTACATTCTCAGTTGACGTCTATCCATGATGTCTTCCACGTCTCTCAGTTGAAGAAATACAACCCGGATCCATCCCATGTGTTGAGTTGGGAAGAACTAGAGATAGAGCCTGACTTGTCTGTTGTCGAGAGGCCGGTGAAAATAGTGGACTCCCAAGAGAAGATACTTCGAGTGAAGTCTATTCCTTTAGTCTGGGTTCTATGGTAGCATGGGAATGATACATATGAGACATGGGAGCGAAAGTCATGGGTCGAGGAAGAGTACCCATTCTTGTTTTCTAACCAAGCTTCATGTTAACTTTCCGGGGTAGAAAGTCCTTCATGGTGGGGAGAATTGTCACATACATGACATATTTTAAAGTCATTTTCCATTTAATTTACATCCTTTCTTTGTTTTGGGGGTTTCCCTAGGTTTTAGGGAGGAATAGATGAATATTCATGAATTGGGCCAAACTGTGAGCCCAATCCCAGACTGAAAAATAAATTTTGTATCTTTTATAACTTCTTCATTTTTCAAAATATTTCATCCATTAAAATTCTTTACTTGGACTCCCCTAACCTATTAACACCACCAAGGTTATTTGGAGCTTTTAGAAATCCATAACCAAGGTTTATTTGGGTTTTTATCTAAGGGGTTGGGCCTTCCCGAAATCCCAATTCCGGTTTTAAAAATAAATTTTTATTATGTTATAACTTATTCAATATTTGGGATTTTTCGGTGATTCCAAGTCTCACACAAGCCCAATTAACCCATCCGTGTTTCTGAACTCCCTCCCCCTATTTGGAGCTCTGGTAAATTGTGATTTGGTGCCGAGCGTCATAGGATTCCTCAAATCTCCCAGATTTGAAGAGGTAAAGTCTTTCTTTCATAGATCTCTCATTTCTCAATAGTTTCCCTCCATTCTAGTTCCTAAATGACCTTATAATTATTGTTCTAATGAGACCTAATTTTTGTCTATTTTAAATTTCATCTAATGGTGTTTTGAGTGATTAATTCAAGATACTTCAAGCAAGTGAGTTCATTCATTTCCTCTTTCAAATTACTTAGAGTTTTATTTGTTTTTATTAGGGTTTTTCCTCTTCCTTGAAGTCCCAAATGACCAGGGGGTAGGGTTTCGAACCTAAGGTTTAAAATTGTGTTTTATTTTCCAATTCTTCTGGTTTTAGGGTTGTTCTAGGTCTTTATTGGTGCGGTGGTGGTGCGAATTAATTTACGCACGGTGATTCAAGGATTTTACTTAATTTGGTAGGTGATTCCATTGTGTATGAAATCTTTGTGAATTGGATACTTTTTTATGGTATTTTCATTCTTATTTAATTTTATTATTTCTGAAAAAATATTTTTAGTGGTGTTTGTATTTAAAATGAATCCTAAATGCCAACTTCATGTGAAATTGGGGGTTTCTTTATAGAAATGTTTTATTAGTTTAATTGGGGATACCCTATAAGTAATTAATTGATTTCATTGAACTATAATAAGGATAAAAATACTATTTTTAATGATTATACATTGTGTTTGTTGATGAAAAATCTGGTTTTAATGGTGTTTGTGAACCACTTGAAATTCTAAGAGTTGTGTTGTGTAAAAATAGAGATTTTGCAGTGATGTCGTTTCGTGAACCATATGGGGATGCCCTAAAAATGATTTTGTGTTTTCACTGAAATTTAGTAGGCCGCCCTTTATGTTTTGGAAACTTAAATATGTGCACATAGTATGAAAGTGAGGTTTATAAGGAGTTTTGTGTCCGAAACTCTACGGGGTTTTGAGGAATTGTTTTATGAAAAATCTAAGTGTTTTATTGCGTGTTTTAAGTGTTATAAAATGTGATAGATAATGTATTGGTTGTGTTTGAACAGTAATGGTGTTTTATATGATAATTTATTTATTTTTCATGTTGAAATTGATTGAGCACAAAAGGGGAAGCCCAGGTACCTAGGTGGGGCAGATTTGTACTAGTACAGCTAGTGGACCAGATGGGTTTTGTCCCTGTTTCACTTAGCATTTGGATAAAGACAACTCTAGATAAACTATGTGGATGATTATTGGAGACCAATAGGTTATGGGTATGTTCCCTACTAGTGTCTTGTGCATGAGAATGGATTTTTCTATGGTTACTTTACACCGAGGTATGAGGTATATAGGGCCCAAGACAACCTAGTGCCTAGGGGTGTTCCCAATGTTGTTGATCATTGGATTTGTATTGTTTACCCACGTATTAGGGTGTGTTTGGTAGTGAATTAAAGTATATAACATTTCTATTTTAATTTGTTAATATTCTGAAAATTTTGGATTGAAAACTATTTTCAATTGGAGGTTTCATTTCTTGAAATTTTAACACTACTTTTCCTTGCGTATGAAAACTGCTTGCTTTTTCACATTGTATTTCTTACTCCTTGGAATCATTGGGTTGTATCCTATTGGGATTAGGCTGACACCCTACTTACACCCCTTGAGTGATGCTCGGTTATGTTTTATTCAGGTAACGGAAAGGCTAAGGGTGATGGCGGTTCAGGGTGTTAGTCCCTGTCCTTGGTGCGGAGTTGTGGAGACAGCTTGGGGGCGATGACCCCTAGTCGTGTGGAGTCCTTGGGGCTATCTTGATGCCATAATTATTTTTATTTGGACCAATTGTATTATCTTTAAACCAATGTATTCAGTTTTGGTTTTTAATTAAGTCTTGTTTGGTTCAAAAATTTCAGATTTATATTATGGATTGTTTTTAAAGTTTTTTGCTTTCATACTCAGGTAAATCGTTCCCAAACCTAAATTAATGATACCCGAGAACTTGTTACAACCCGTGGGGATAGGTAATGCCCTTCAGGCTTTGCCATGGGCCAGGTTTGGTGCCGTTAATTGTGGCGACCAGATCCGGTTTGTGACAGTTTCCCCAAACATTTTGTCTATTTTCTTTTGTGAGAAATTATTATATTTAATATTTAATACTTAAAAAATTTATTTTATAAAATAAAATTAATTTTCTAAATAAATATTTTAAAATTATCTTAGATTTAATATTAAATAATTTTTTAAAAAAATTGATCTTTGGATGAATAATAATATCTATTTATTTTTATTGAAATCAATATATTTCATTATTAAATTAAAAAGAAACATTTTAAATCAAACCTTTTTATTAGTAAAATTAATTATATTACATTATTAATAATACAATTTATTTCAGTGGAATCAATTTTATTGTTGAAATTTTTATATTTTTTTTATACATAAAAATAATTTTTCTTTGAAAAACGATTTTTCATTTTCTTATATGTTTTTATCATAACCAAATTTATATCAATTATAGATACATAATCCAAAAAAATGGATTCTATATTTCGGATAAGGATGTAATTTTTTTTAATAAAAGTTTTTTAATTTTTTTTCAATCTTAGTAGTGACCATAGTAAATTTTTGTCACCATGGTAAGGGTAAAAAGAGGTAAATAATGTTAAAAATTCAAGGCAAGGATTTAAAATTTCAATAAAAATTTAATTTATGCTATTAAGTGGGGTAATTTCATCCATTCTATCCATGTATCCAATATATGGCCACATGGTGCTATATTTCATTGGTTAATACTTTTATAATAATTTATTTAAAATCATAATTCACAAATGTCACACACTAAAATTAAATATATCTAATATTTTATCATAAGTTTAAAAGATGATATATTTGGTTATAAATATTGATTTAAAGGAGATATTAATTTATTTATTAGATTAATTTATTTTTAATTTCTAGTCAATGGATAATTATAATCAATTCATATTCAATGATAACACAATTTTTATTGAATTGTTAAAAAATTAATAAATGATTTTATAAATATTAGAAGTAAAAAATATTGATTAATTATTATGTTTTGAGTATTTTATTGATTAATATAACATATTATAGTTTTTTAAGAAATTTATATTCAGATTTCATTGAAGTATTGTTGTCTTTGAAGTAAAATTAAATAAATAGTGTTATACCTGAGATATATGATATTTTATGAATATATTATTTTATTAAATTATTTAAAAATCATAAAAACATGAATGAAGAGAAGGTGGATAAGATATGGTCTAAAATTTCAACCCTTTTCATTTAATTATAAAAATTTCACCTCACAAGTAAAATTGTAACTCTTTAATATTTAAAAATATGTTACCAAGGTCAAGGATAGAATTATTTGACAAATGGGTTCGATCAGAAAGATATTATTTGAAATGAAACTAAAACATGCCTAAATATCATTGTTTGATAATATTTATACCTTATAAAATTTCTCCCTAAATATCATTATATTTGGAAGTCATTTTCTTTGTAAGGAATCCATTATATTTTAATATTTTTTTAAATTCCAATAGTACCACTCTCCTCACTTATAAAAGGGAACCCCTCCTTTCACTTGTTTACACCATATTGAGTTGTATAGTTTGAAAAAATCTTGAAAATGTATCTTTTAAATATCCCTAAACATGAATTAGATGTTTTTATTCTTAAAAATCCTTTCTAAAAGTCCTTAAGAAGAGAAAAAAATGATGCCTTCTAAAGAAGATGTATTCTCTTTTCCCAACCTCTTTCAATTTTTTTAATTATAACTCCTATAAATCTATGATATTATTAATTAAATAAAATAATCACTACTCTAAATATACTATAAATTTATTATGATTATGAAACAATATTTATCAACCAACTTTTCCATAAAATGATAATTAAATGAATCGTTCATGAATATGTATGGCTTACCATATCCACATAGCTATACAACTCATTTTACACCACCAATATACATAAATGATTGTTATGATGGGTTAAAAATTTATATATTACAATTATGACATAATTATTTTTCTATAATCATAATATCATATCTAATTTTTTACTATCCGATCAGTTGGAAAAGGCTAACGTCACTCATTTGTACACGTGGACTACCACCCCACCAAGTAATTAGATTAATTTTTCATTTCTAATCTACATGGATGGTAATAAGGTTTGATTTAATGAATTAATATTATATATATGATATAATAATAATTTTGTAATTTGTAATTTTTATTTTCCATTCTTTCATTCCATTTATCAAAAAGTGAAAATAACATTCATTCATACGTACGACCTACTGTCTCCATGAATGATATAATTTATTTATCTGTCTCTACAATTTATGGATTAATAATTAAATAAATATATATATAAAATGAATATATATTAAATTTACACCATTTTTAACATTACGGTGATAATGGAACAATATTACATATAAAAGGACCAAAACTACCAAACAGAAAATATCATGATAAACGAAATAGTGAACACCTGAAAATGATGAAATTAATAAGGAGTTATTTATAAATGGGTGTTAAAATTTTATAAGTATTTCATATATAATATTATAAATATTTAATTTATTATATTTTATAAGTATTGTAATTTAAAATTTATTATATAGGGGTTTATAGTGACTATATTAAAGAAAAACTGTGGTAATTTTTTCTTATCTTGTTCTTATTTCTGTGAGACTTATTCCATACTCACATATTGATTACTTTTCTTGATGTATACACTACCCATGGATTTATTCTATTATTTTTTTTAAAAATTATGGTGAATTAAAAATCCATCTATGCTTCTCTCTTTCATGATGTTTGGATATGTAGATTACAAAATTAGTAACTGATTTATGTTATAATCTCATTGTTTATTGGGACTGTTTAAAATTAAATTAATTATTATATAATTTCAAGATCTATTTATCCATAATTATGTTAATTATAATCTAATATGGATATTTATATTTATTAAAATTTTCCCTACATTTCTCTCCATTTATGTATTTATGAAATGAAGGAATAATTTTATGGAAATCCAAATTTATTTCTCACCTTGGTCAAAACTTATTTTTTTTCTTCTAAACATGCGTTATTTAAAAAGATTTCAAGAATATTTTATTATTCATATATGAATGTTTAATGTAATTTTTACCTTTATGAATTATATAAAAATGTTTTAGTGGGAAATTATTAAACTTTTCTGAACAAGATAATTCCGAATTTTAACCAAAAAATGTGAAATGAACTATTATTTTAATGTACCCGACATGAACTGAATTTCCCACCATCTTGACTGCTCAATTGATTAAATATTTATTTATAATCTCTAAGGTTATTATCAAATAAAATATCACTAATTATATATTGGAGATTTTTTTATTTAAGGATGTGAATTGAAATTGTGAATGAAAATTTCCTTAATAAATATTCCAAGTGATGTTTTAATGGAATTTTAATCTAAGATGAATTCCTTTTATGTCACTTATGATTTATTGGGGATATGATTAAATGATATCATCCTTGATATTTCTTTATATAGATTATGATTTCTATGATGTGATATATACAAACATCATTTCCTTTCAACCGATTATGATATATGATGAATAATGCATGATCTTATGACACAAATATGAAAAATTTATGATTATATGATCAGTGAATTGGGAATTATATATCCCTTTGTTGTATTAGGTAAATATGTACACCCATAAGGTAATTATGTTATGATTGAAAATGATTTCATGTTAAACATTTTATTGGTGGTCCTGGATTTCATGTCCATAAGAATATACATGATCCAGGGTATCATGTCCATAATTTTATGTGTGAACTTGGATCTCATGTCCATAAAATTATGCATGGTGCTCATTTTTCAGTCAATAATAATATGGGTGGAACTATTTTTCAACTCGATAAGATTATTCAGGAACTTGATTTTCAGTTATAAAAGATTATGCGTGGACCTGGTTTCATGTCTTCATGTTTAGGCAAGGGAATAATTTAATGTCATTTAGTATTTCTATATATACATGTGTCCCCATGTTACAATATTATTTTTTTCTATATTTATATGTCTATTTTATTCTCTCATGGATCATGTTGTTTTATTCTAAAAATATTCTTTTCTTAAGGACTGTTGATCTTTATACCATACTTTAGGATTATGATTTAGGATATTCATGGTATAGTTTTAAAATATTAAACTCATCTTATCATACCCTTATTATATTTTTTGGTTCGAGTGGTCATTTATATATATATATTTTACCATTATTGAACAACTGATCTGACACTTTCTAATGTTACTTTTTATAAGGCTATGAAGCACGGTTTTAAGTCAAGTTTGTCTAAGGGGATTACTATGTGGGAAAATAATTATAGGATACATTGAATACCATTAAAAAAATTATAATATTTTTTTATATATTAACCAAATTCACTAATACTTTACCAACTTTGGGTTTGTATTTGTAAAATATATTGGATATTCAGCTATTATGATGTTAAATATATGTATAAAAATATGGTTCACTATAGACTCCAAACCTCTATGATTATTTTTCACCTAAATATATATGTAACTCACATATCATTATCATAGATTTTATTATATATGAATAGAATAAAAGGACACATCATTTTTAAGGAAATAGAAAACCTGATTATATTATCCCACCAGATGTATTGGAAAAAAATAAACTCATTAGAAACAAGATTTCGATAATAAAACAAAAAAGTAAACTATTTTATTTTAAAAATTATCAGGATAATATAAAAAATTAAAATTTAAAAAATATGCCCCCCATGAAGAAAAGTACTTCTCATAAGTATATCAAGTTTTTTTAAGAATTATCAAAAACTTGAAATAGAATACAGATTCCTAAATTTAAAAAACCGTATATTAACAACAATACTACTCAAAATAAACATTTATTTCTCTATATTTCCATGTGTACTATTTAATCTCTCTACACCATTCCAATTGATATACATGTAATACATGAAAATTATAAGAATGTAATGGTTGTTATGATACTATTATTTTATAAATTTATTGTCAAATAATGTTTTATTATTCATCAATAGAAGTTATTTAAATTATTCTTCCTAAGGGTATTATTTTTCTTAGAACCTAATTTCAACACCAAATTACTATTATACATCATGTATCAATAAAAATGGTTATTAAAAATTTTTTTTACTCTGTTTAATATATATATCTTTTTATACATCATCTAAAGTATGAAAAAATTCTGTATGGTAATCAATTTCAAATAATGGATGATATGTTTTTTTCTTAATCTTGTATAAAATATAACAAATATGAATCCAATGTTTATTAATCTCCCTAAGATTCCTCATCAATTTATGTCTCTTCCATATGAAATGAATTTTTATTTTAGTTTATAGGGGTTTACTATGTAATAAAATTTTCAATCTTCTCCCCCACCACTAAAATGTCATCATAAAAAATCCATAGTATTTTATTTTCTTCTCATTTACCATTTTTTCTCATATATCCTAAAAATGTTTTCTTATATTCTCTTTGCGGATGGTATTAATTTGTATTATTTCACGTATCTCTAAAATTTCCATCATATATCTCCTTAATTCTTATTATTGGTCCCATACTTCTATATTATTAATTATTTTGTTAAATTTTCTTCAATGTTTGGATCATTTCATTATTGGAATGGGGGAGGCTGATAACTATACTAGTGGCTCGAGTTATTTTTTAACCAATATTACAAAAATTATGTTATTGTTGTTCACAATAGTGGGATCTAACTCTGTTCTATTATTCTTTCAACTATGAGTTTGTATTTTGGTCGTTATATTGATCTTTCATTTTTCATTCAAAACATTGATTTAATATAAACTATGTTTTTTTGTTTTAGTCATATAATAAATCTTAGAATAAAATTATTATGACACACTCAATGTAACATAAATGAAAAATATATATAAATATTGAATATAAGTAAATAAAAAATAAAATAAAATTCTCAAATAAAAATGAATAATAATTGAGTGAAATAAATTGGAATCCTCAGAAATGATACATAATTGCTAAAAGAATTATAAAATTGTTTTTAAAAATAGTATTTTAAAATAATAATGAAATGAAATATAGTGAAAAATTAGGTCATCTATAAATAATATTAATTAAAATATTATCCATTTATGGTCAAATATTATAATTTTCTGTTTATGTGTTTTTCATAATAAACCACAAGACTACTAGATTATATAAAAACAAAATTTTAAAAAAAAGAAATATAAAATGATTGTTTTAATAAAAATAGTGGATAATAAGAATGATTTTATCATGGTCTATTCAATTATCATTGAAATATGTTTTTAATGTTTTATCTTCCCTTAAAAACTATACCTGACATTATTCATGAAATTTCCTCCCTCTGACCCTCTTTTAAGTCTTAGAAGAGTATAATTGTGGTGTTAACTAAGCCTTGTGTATCTTATGTGACTTGATTGAATCACTCAATATAGCACATGAATACTGATATGTAAAGTGTTATATTATTCTACATAAAACACCCATGATTAAGTGGTATATATAACTAGTAGAAATATCAGATTATTTCACCCCACACATAGTTATGTAATTTAACGATACTTATTCCATGATCAAAAGACTTCATCATGCGCTGGATGATTAAAGAAGGGAATATGTTAAGAATATATAATAAGAGAATAAAATCTATTGTATAATAAGAGTTATTAAGTTATGATTTACTAACACTACCTCAAAATAAAAATAGTACGAAATCATTTTAAATAAATAAAATAAGAAATACAAATATATTATAATCAAGATCTTAATGGAAACACTTGTTTTTACCCCTTAGCCAATGTATGAATGGTTAGTTCCCTAATGGGATTTTTTATTATCTTAGGCACTTACTTCCTCCACACATCAAAGAATCCATATACTATTCATGAATAAATAAATAAATATATTTATTCTTTATAGTATTATGATTCTTATATGTGTATTTTTGATCAATCCATACTCCTGACCGAGTCAACATATTCTTCACTGATAGAATAATCTTCTATAATAATAATAGTTTAATAGATTCTTAGACCTCTTCTATTTCATTATATTTCCTCACTTGTGATCCATATATACCAAACATTGAGTCATTATAATTAGTTAGACAATATATATAAATAATATGGATTTCTCATTTTAATATTAAACATCTTATTAGTGGATGATGATATTCATAAATTACCTTGGAAAACTTTAGGCTTGTATTTTCTATTTTATTCTATACGGAATTTATATAGGAATTATAAGTTTCAATGGAACTTTATTTTATGGCTTTAAATATGATGAGTTATATTTTATTACTTATTTTTGTGTTTAATTATATAATATAAAACATCCAATAATATATATTCATTGTATCTATTAAAATGAATAACATTTTCTAGAATAATCCAATCATAATCAATGAAATATAGTTATTCTGTTTCATAAGAAAATCATAGTAGGTGACAAGTGCCTATAGTTTAGGGATATGGATTTATAATCACCAATATCCTTCTTTATTAGGGGTTATATAATATTTACTTATTATAATCAGTATTTTTATCATAATTTAATAGGGATTTTAATTTTGTAAATTGTGACAACTTTACATGGAATTGCACACAAAAAAACATAGCTTTATGGTTTATTTGAGACATTCCAACATCACCCCAATGATTAAATCATATCTTTCATTAAAGGATATAATAAATGATAATATGAAAATTCACTTATTAATTATATTACTTCTTCCAACCAATATGAGTGAGTCATTTTCAAAGAAATAGTCTTTCTAGGTGAAATGTTGATATCATTTGTAATAATTAAGATATGAGAAATGAAATTCCAATATAATTTCTCATCATGACTATTCTCTTCAGGTTTTCTATTCATTTCATGTTTTGATATCTTTTTCCACACCTTATGATATACCTAATTCTTATTATGGAAGGATAACTTTAATGTGTATGTATCTGTATTAGATCATATAAAAAACATCAATTCACTTCCACATTTTATTTTCAATGTATTCTTATCTAGTATGTGACACCACTTCTACTAAAATATTTAAAACACAATGAATAATATCTTAAAATTTTGAATAAAATAAAAAAATGTCACTTCATTTAAATTCAATAATTTGGTTAATATAACAATTATTTCTATAAAACGCCTATTAAAATAAAAAATATTATTAAATATATTTAAAAGGGAATTATAAGGTATTATAATAACATAAAATGAATAATATAGTAGGAAAATATTGAAATTTAAAATTATAAATTATATAAGTTATTACATCACCTATGTTATACCTTAGACATGTTATATTTATGTAATATTCATTACTATTCATAGATTTTTCTTAATTTTAAAGAAGGTAAATTTTAGTATTTTTTCATATTGGTTATCATATAATTTCTCAATATATTTTTATTTTTTTAATTCATGAAATACTGGTCATATTGTTTTTCAAAATTTTATATGTATACTCATTATTTTAGGGGATATTTTTGATGCCATATAGTGTAATCTGATAAAGTTAAATTCACACATTTGTATACAAAAATATGATATAAGACTTTTTTTCTCATTGAGAAGATTTGGTAAAAGGCTATATTATAGTTGGTTTAGTGATATAATTTTTTTTGATATTGAGGTTGAGTGATGATGAGGGTTTGGTTCTCTTTTTGGGTTAAATTATTTATTGAACATATTTATATATTTCTATTTGGTTTCGAACCTGATAATATAATATAATAATTTTTTCTATTTTTTATTTGACTTAATGACATGTAATGTGCATTTTGGAATTGGGATATTATTTATTATATTTTTTAGTTTAATTTTATTACAGTAATTATTTTTTATTAATATTTTATTTTTAATGATATTATAGGGTTAATATTATTCTAATGGTTTTAGAATACCCTCACTATTAATAAATAACCATTAATGATTATGATATGAAAATTAGTCCTTATGTTATATCATCTTACTAGCATGATCCTATCAATAATAAACATTATCAAATGGTTTCTAGTCATTTTTAAAATTGTTTATAATTTTTAGAATATTGGTATAAAGAATTTAGGTTGGTCATGTCCTAAGGTGAATGATTTATATGTTCCTTGAAAACACATTTATTATATATGTTCATGTTATTATAGGGTGGATGATATCATTTACAAATTTTTTATTTAATTTTTACTAAACATTAAATTGGTTTATTTTTTCTGGAATTATGTGTTATTGATTTATTATTAGACTAGAATGGAACGATATTGTGTATTCATGAGTTATCATCAAAACATATGATCCTGAAATATTCACTCATAGTATTTGTTAATTCCTTGTTAAATTTTGATATATGAATATATTTAGACCCTTAAAATCTAATATAAATTTATTTAATGATTTCTTAAAATAATTTATTAGGGGTGACATAAATAACTTGAACCAATTTTTTTGATTACTTTACTCGATACCTTTATTTTGTGTTTGAATTCTATAAATTGATATTTTAATTATTTTTAACCTTATATTTTATTTTAAAAAATAACACAACCTATGTGGTGCAATGTAGAGCATTATAATATTGAAGAAGAGTATTCTCCACTAGTATAATCTCAAACTAGTTTTCTAATGTGTATCTCACAATAATTTTTGTCAAGGTTCTCCGACCTATAAATAGATATATTTGTAGGGGTAAATTCAGGATTATAAGTATCACTCATGATTTTCATATATAACACCCTCCTACCATGATGATTTATTTATGTTCTTAGATTTTATATGAGTTAAATGGAATGAACTTCCAGTTAAATAAATTGAAATAAATTATATAATATTGAAACATAATGCTGGTCAATTTATTCTAGAAGGCCTAGAAAGGTGTTGGTAGGATGTATTAGTACAGGGAAAAAATAAAGTAGGGTATTTATTTGAGGGATTTAATGTTATATTTTATGATAATTTTATATATAGACATTAAAAAAGATAAAACTAAATAATTTATTAAGATTGAATGGGAATATATGATAGTGACTAAATATACTATTAAGCCTTTATATTTACTAATATTTCTATAATATTGGTTGGGGAAAAGTCTATAATCTAAAATTTTAGATATTTTTAGAGAAATATCATTAATATTTTGAAAGCATTTGTTTAATTATGTATATAGAGATAGTGAATAAATTTATGATTATATTAAATTATTTTATTGAACGTTATAGATCATGTGTTATTTTCAACACCTGGGGTTTTGAATGAGGGTTTTCATGTAGTTGGAAGATAAGGTATATCGAATTACACATGGAATGAGAGTGGGAAAGAGGTTAGAAGAATATTTATAAATTAACATAATCTCAAGGAAGAAATTTAATAGTGGTTCCATTTTTTATGGGTATGTTATACTAGAGATAAACCCAAGTGATTGTATGAAATTTCAATATTATCAATAATTGTGGCATATTAAACATTATTCCTTGATTAAATTCCAGGAAGGTTCTAAAATATGTTTTACATCCTTCGAAGAATCTCATATCTATCCATAGGGACCTCAACATAGTCGTATCCAAATATAATTTTGGTGGTCTAGTCATAGATGTAGATAATGTTGAATGATATTTCTTCAGTAGGAAGATTATATTTTTTAATTGTCAAGATATTATGATTAGGGTTGTGGGGAAGATTTTTGAAATATTTATGTTGCAGATATGTTTTAAACATAAAATAAAGAGGAACCTTGAATGATATGTGGTCTAATTCTAGTTAATTATTCATTTTTTAGTGTTCAATTTGACATTTCTGTATCTCATTCCTTAATTTTTTTTAGTTTAGTATGCAATCCAGGTTTGGATGTGGAGTTATTATCCAGAGTATTGATTATTAATAATAATTTTTAAAAGTAATCTTATCATATTATAAGATTAATGTTATATTATATCGTTGTGTTTGATTAATGAAAATGTTAGTAATTATAAATTTTTTTCATGAAAATTTTTTCTAAATTCTGTTATGGATTAGTTAACTTGTTTTTGAGAACACGTTGACTACTACAAGTTATAATTGATCATTATATTTTGTTCAAGTGAATCCTAAAATTTTGTATGTTAATACGATTTTCATAAAATACATGAAGGATTAGACATGAGAAAACTAAAATATATCCCTTGTGAAATATTAGATATGATTCTTATATAATTGGAGAAAAAAAATCAAATTATTACTTTTTTACTTCAGTTATATATCTATTTAAAAATTATTTCCATGAAGACTTATCATGGTAATCATCAATTAGAGATGATAAATTTACTATTTACTTAGTTCCTAGTAATATATTAATAAATAATATTCCTTATCTTATAATGCAAGAAGAGATTTAATATCTGTATCTGAAATTGGAAGACCATGTGGTGAAGAGATTTTTTATTTAAAGAAATTTCCTTTACGTTTGTTTAATGTTACTTACCAAGAATGAATATTTTAGTTGAAACTTTGTAAGAATTGAAAATAATTAATTTTTGTAATGATAATAAATTGGTATCCACATTCTTAGATAAATTATATATTTAGTCAATTCAGGGTTTCTAAATAGTAATTAATGATTAATCAATTATTTTTCTATTGAAATATCAAAGTGTTTGTTGAATTGAAATAACCAATTCTAAAATAAATCGATCCTTTATCAAACCTCCAAAAACCTTGGAAATATTCCACTAAAACATTAGAGGAAACCTAATAGTAGATATGGTAAAAAAATAATTAAGGAAGGATTTATTGAAGGTTTGTTGTTTACATTAAATAAATGAATAAGTTTAAAAATCATACCTAACTAAAGTAAGAAATATTCTAATAAATAATGTAACTAGTGGAACTCATGTATCAATAAAATTTTCATAATAAAATATTATATAATTTCCTATTTTAATAACGAAATCCTTGTATAAACATTTCCCTCCAAACTCATCAAATTCTATATGAATTTCCATGTCAATGGAAACACCCTATATTAGTAATGTAACTAAATAAATGAATGTCTTTACACCAACATGAATATGTAATTTTTGACTCCAATTTTTAGTAATTTTTTCCCAATGGTCTCCCAAGTGACTCCATGTATGAGTTATACCAGTATCACATGTCAAAGTATTTAAAAAGTGACTATTTAACATGGGCATGAATGTATTCCTAAGTACCACCAATAAAAACATTTCACAAATCACAGTGATCGAAAATAATAATTATATAAATGCATAATAGATTAATGGGAAAATGTTGGACTTTCTAAACACCAATGTAACATGAAAATTCCCTTATTTATCACCTATTATTAAGTGAAACATGAATTAATTATTAAAGTGTTAATACATACATATGTGAGACTCATCATTATATAAGAAAATATTAATTTATTTATATAGAGTTGTGTAATTTTTTATATTTTTTAAATAATTATAATACAATTACATTATTTTTTTTACTTTATTAGGTAATTTAATTATGCAATTGTATTGTTTTGTTTTTTTTTAAATATGTTTTATTTATTATATTTATATTGTTTAGTTATTATGTTTATATATATATATTATATTTACTAAAATAAGTACATTGTTATCACATGTTTTTCTTGTTATTTTTATTTCCATATTTCAGTATTATGTTTTTGGAATTTCATATAACAATATAAAATAGTACTATTTTGGGTTACATTATGAATCTAGTTTCATGTGACTTAATGTATACTCATTTAGTTTTACGTATGTGTATTTAAATGTACATGAGATTGTATAATGTTGTTTAATTGTTTATTATATTTTTTTGGGTTGAGAGTATGTAAATATTATATAGTTAATGGGATTTGTGGATGAATTAAACATGAGATGTTTGTGCACATTACATGGGGGAACAAATTTGATATTTTACATGTTATATTTAGCATTAAAAGTATTATGGTGTTGAAATGTTCATGAGGGGTTCTAGAAATGGAATTATATAATCAATAATTTCTGGGTTATAAGTATAATACTAACTATGATATAATCTTAAACATTATAACATATAGAATAAAATATGTTAATGTGGCTAACACTATTTTATATCTGGATGAATGTTATAACAATTAATTACACACCATCAAAACACACAAAAGGATTTAACAATTCAAAACACAACATTATCACCTGAATGGAAATAATTTTATTGAATGAAAATAGGGTTATCCCTAATATAGCATGGGTTCTTCCGTGCATCGTCTATAAAATATCCACTACAATCTAAAGTTTCAAAACTACCTTTTTTCCCAACTAACACTAGATAATGTTTGTAGTGTAAGAATGAACTTGGTTTGACATACAAGGCATTATAATGATTTACTTATCTTTATTTTGGGTTCATTATATTCGTTATTTCTATTATTTTCATGTATTATACTAAAATACATTGTATATCACAAATTAGTATGTAATGAGGTATATATTTATGACATTCAGAGTGAATTTTTCAAGACTAAATAGTATTAATATTTAAATAAGGAATGTTTTTATGAGTTTTTTGTGTGGGATATACTGCTAGTATTTCTAGATCAACGTTGATATTAAGTGTAAAGTATGACATGGTTATAAATGAAATGGTTTCATAAAATGATAAATTTTTCTGTAAAATGAATTTCAAGGAGAAAAATGTGTTGATCTGGACAAGGAATATAAAGTAAGAATAGGGTTTTTTTCTGAGTCCAGAAATCGTAGAATAATTAAGGATTTGTTTATCCCTAAAACAATTCACTACTTTGAAATACATACTTCCTCAAGTATTCTATGAAAACATTAAGAGAAATATCCCTGATAGTAATTTAAAATGGTTCTATGATCCATTGATTTAAATATTTTTTACTTTTCTCCATCGAGTTAAACGTACAAATAAATAAAATTTATATCACATTTATAGAACCAGAATATTGTAATTAATAAAAATAACCATTTGTATCAAAAGGATAAATATAGTTATAATTAAAAGATTTATCATCCCAAAGTTACTACCTTTGGAGTCCCAAAGTCATTTAGCATCCCTATAAATTTTTTGAGGCCTTTAACTGCACTCCCAATCATGTGGTAAAAACATATCATTTTTATAATGTCCATGAAACTAAGTGAATTGAACCAAATAATAAAATACATAATTAAAATATTAATAATAACTAATGAGTCACCTACACATCCAAGACCTTTTTAATTTAGATTCATATGTATTTAGGAAATAATTTAAAATAAAAAACATGATATTTCCCATTAAATTTTTATTTCTTATTTAAACTGATTACTCATTTAAAAATAATTCCTCAATATCTCCAAAAAAATTATTCATAGATAAAAAAATCTATAAATTTCATACATAAAACTCTTATACATTTCTAAGGCAATTGGAAACATAAAAATGGTGATCGAAAACACTAAGTAAGGTGTAAAAAATAGAAGAAAATATCATGGAATAAAAAAGTAAGAAATAGTATTGAAGGAATATATAATAACAAAATGAAATATAACTTATAAGATGAGCGTGTGATATATCTATATATAACATAATAATTTAAATAATCAAATGGAAAACAATAACTTATTTAATAGTGACAGAATTCATTATGCTGAATATCATAAACATATCATCAGTATTTCATTCCAAGATATAATACATAAATATATATCATTTTCCCAAAATTCCCTATCTTATATTTCTTATAATACTTATCGACGAATTGAGGTGATATATAATTCCAAGACCCACCCATCACTAATTTTTTCTAACACATTCTTCAAAATCATATAATTAATAAACAATAAAATACATAACCAAAATTTCATAGACATCAATAAACATCCATGTAAAAATATCAAGTATAAAGAATGCCAATATTTCCATTTTCAATAAATATAATAAAATTACTGCTATGAACATTTCAAATTAACATCCTATAGAGTAATTGGTATAAAATTATCCTTATACTATAAAATATATATAGAAATAGTAGTAGTGATAAATAATATATCCCTGAAATTAAAGTATATGGACACGAAAGATAAAATAAGGTAAATTTAGAGGCTGAGATTAATGGAGAACATAACCCTTACGAAAAATATGAGGAATGAACTATAAATTCATTATTTTATTTAGAGTATAATGCACAAAACATAAATCAAATTTAGATATATCATTTAGGATTTGTGAAGAAAATAAAATTGAAATTTAACCTTATAAGTCACTTGAAAAAATTTATTTCAAGCATTGAAAAGAGTAAATCATAAACTATAATTTCAAATTAATTCTACATATTTAATCCTCACAAAAAATTGAAGTTAAAAATATTAATGGGGTAGTAGAATAGAAAAATAAAAATGATTAAAGTTATATCATAGTATTCATTCCTTTAAAACCATAAACATTATTTTTACAGTGAAAAATTCAAAGAATAATGGGAAGATGATTTTACTTGAAAATACAATGAAATTTGGGAAGGAGACATGATAATGAAGAACACACAAAAATTTGTGACAAGTCACACATCACTACTAAAAATATGGCCTTTAACAGTGCTTGAAAAGCACTATTAAAGCCAGTGTAGATAAAGGGGGGGGGGGGGGGGTCCCCTTTATCAGTGCTCAAAAAAGCACGGATAAAGACCCCTTTTATCAGTGATAAAAAAAGTGCTGATAAAAGGGGTCTTTTATTAGTGATAAAAAAGCGCTAATAAAAGGGTACCTTATCAGCGCTTTCTTTTTAGCAGTGATAAAAGACCCCTTTTATCAGTGCTATTTTTTAGCGCTGATAAAACTAAAAAAAATTAAAAAATTCCTACCAAACTCGGGGGGGGGGGGTTTACAACAGTTGAGCCCCCTATCAGTGCTTTCCCGCACCTCCAGCACCCCCGCACGCACCCCCTCCACCCTTTATCAGTGCTATACCCCACCTTTATCAGTGCTAGCCCCTTAAATTCACCCATGCGCGCACACCCCTGCCTCCACCCGGATTTGATCTCGAGACCTCCCCCCTGTGCACCTGAAGCCTTTTCCACTCCCCTATATTGATTTGTTCTCTTATTTATGATATATCTATTTATTTATATATATATAGTAATATTTATTCTCATAGTAATATATATTTATATTAAAATATATAGTTATATTAATATATATATAGTTGTATTAATATATATATTTATAGTTATATTAATATATATATAGTTATATTAATATATATATATATTAATATATATAGTTAGATTAATATATAGTTATATAAATATTCATATATTGGTATTTTAAATAAAATGTATATTAGTTATTATTTAGATAAAGCTAATATTTTTTATATGTAAATATGTTTAATTATTTATTTAAAAAATTATATTTTTAGGTGTGAATATATAAAAAAATATGTATATATAGTTATATATTTGATTATAAATAGCTGTGCATTATAAAAAATGATAAAATTTCAAATAAATAATATCAATATGAATGTAATACCTTGGAATAAATTCAGTCCACCAAAAAAAAGGCAATAATACCCCCTTAAACGACGCTGAAAATTCACAAAATGTTAAAAAATCATGGTACCCTGACTAAAAACTCAGTTTTGAAGGTCTTCTGGGCCTTTTTCGGCCTCGAACAAACCTTAACCTGGGTGCCTAAAATCATAGTGGTGTAGAGCTCGTCGTAGGATTTGATTTGATATGTGGTAGAGCTCAAACAGACACTCGGATCAAAAGTTATGGCCGTTTGAAGTTCGAGTTGTGTTTACAACATATTTTGTGTCTTTTTTTAATTTTTTGATTTTTTTGGTCTTTAAATTGTTATGAAATGACTATTCCTCCATAATAATTAGCAAATTATTAATTAAAAATATTTTATTAATTTTTTATAAGAAATTTTCACTAAATATCTCATATATTAAGTATATTAAGTGTAAATGTATATTTATACTTATCTATAATATATTTAATAATTATATATTATATTTATATCAATATAACTGTATAACTATATTTATATATTAATATATTATTTTTAATTATTTTTTTTTGAAGTCGACCCTTTATCAGTGCTACTAAAAAAAGTGCTGATAAAGGGGTACTTTTATTAGCGTTTTTTAGCACTCATAAAGGTACCCCCCTTTATCAGTGCTTTTTCGTTAGCACTGATAAAGGTTGGCATTGGGAAAAACTATTTTTGTGGTAGTGCATTAAGTAAAAATAATAAATGGAAATGTTCAAACTATAGTAAATAAATCCAAAATGACATCTGCCAAAAATATAAAAAGAATACTTACTAACTTTTATAAAGAAAGGCATAGATAACTAAACAAGACATTAAGAAATATTTTATGTTTTAAAAATATCATTCATGAAACAATTTTATTAATATAGACACGGAAAATAGGTTTCTGAGCATAATGAAGAGGCAATGATATGTTTACATACAATCAAATATTTTTTTACTTGTGAACCCAAGAGAGGGTTAATGTCAAGAAGACTTTAAAAAATTTGAATAAGAAGATGGAAAGAATACACTAAAATTATATTATTGATGATACAAATCATTGAAAGTTGATTTTAAAGAATATAGTTTTTAACCTAATGAAATTAAATTAATTTTGAGACTAAGAGGTTTTGATTAGCTTTTAGATTGATGAAGATGATAGTGAATAGGATGTTGGATGATTTTGGGTGCTGTAATTTGTTTGTAAACACATAAATTAGTAACTAGTTAAGGGAATATTGATCATATGTAATTATTATTGTTCAGTTGTTAAGGTTCATAACATTTTGTTGTGGTGGATATTACTCATGGTTTACAACAATATTGAAGTTTGATTGGTCACTAAAAAAAATCATTAAGTGTGGAGACCTAGTTTGGAAACTAACATGAAGAAGGTATGAAAACCTACTATATGAAAGAATTAAAACTAACCACATCAATGGATGGGAGCATACATTATGAAGAAAGGTGAACTAACTACATGAAGTAATTAGAACTGAAAACCTGATGAAATTCAATCAAACCACATGAAATAATGAAAAGTAACCACATGATAAAATTCAAAATGACTACATAACAGAATACGGAGTTACCTCGTGGTGAAAAGTGAATTGACTACATAACACGATGGGAAATTTCCAAAAATGACTTGAGATTTTGGAATGTATTTTTCTCTCAATTAATACCATTTTTTATCGATTGTTTCACATAAAACATAGAACTAAATTAGTCCAATACAGGAAAATTATAATGATAGTAAAACATATGGTAAATAAAAATATTAAAATAAATTAAAAATTCCTATAAATTATGATTAATAATACTTAATTTTTTGAAGTTTGTTTTTCATTAAAATAGTTTTTTTATATATAACAAATTTTAATTTAAAGAAAATTATTTTTTTAAAATTTAATTAAACAAAATTAACATCTTTTTTTAATACCACATAAAAAAAATCAACCCATGATTTATTTTTTAGATTTTACTAACAAAACTCTTTTTTTTGGGTAAAAAGTGAAAAATGTAGTTTTTTACAAAACTGTAAATTTAATCTTCATATAATAAATTAATAGAAGTATAAAAAATAAATAATTTAAAAAAGAGGTATTTGATAAGTAAAAAAGTTAATTTTAAAAACACTATATTGAATTTTTGAAACCTATTATTAACATTTTATCGACTTAAGTAATATTTTCTAATAAAAATTATTTTTGTTCTTTAATTTTAATTAAAAATTACTATAGAAAAATTATCTTCTCTTGCATTGAAATCCATATAATATTTAAAATTATTCAATAATATAATTTATATCATGAAAGTAAATAACATTGATAATTCACCCCTATAAATAAATTTGAATCTTCAAAAATACAATTTTTTCTAAACATGAGTTACCCCCTTTGTTTATCTTTTCATTTATTTAATAATTGCATGCACTATCTATTTAGACTGGATATTTTGTAAACACAATTGGTGGTGGCCTACAAATTTTTACTCACACCCTAATCGAGTCTCTATTGGTTACTTGATAAGATTTCATAGCTGTAGGTCAAGAAAATGGAAAATGATGTATTCTAAGGAGTTGAGTTTGGATTGAGATGCGCGAGAATGAGGATCTAGAGTTGGAATTGGGACCCATTTTGTGGATTTGAATATTTTCTTTATTTTGGGTTTTCATCACTTTTTTCACTATTATCATGAAATGAATATTTATCGTTAAGTTATATTTTTACCATGTTCGGGAAATTATTTAGTGATGCATGTTTCTAGATTATTTCTTAATATTTCCTTTATTAAAATTTTAATCTTATATGGATAACTCTAGAAACAAGGGTATGGTCTCCGAACATGATCTATTATACCCTCAGTGATAGTTATCAACCTCTGGAATATGGGGAGGAACACAAGAGTTCATGTGGCTCCACAGCTCGAGGCACCAGTTAGCAGCTTCCGAGTCGGAGATGACATATATGTAATAAAGGTTTGATTAATTTTTTGAAATGTGAGTAAGATAGTATTTATTGCATTGGAATTGATTATCTTTTTAATAAAAAATTATCCTTGAATCTTTTGGTGAAGTGTATATCATATTTGGGATTTTGATATATGTTGACTAGACAATGAATTTATGAACTAGTGGTTAATACCATTTGGGGGTTAAAGATAATGTTAATTTCAAAAAGAAAATATTCTTTTACTAATGTTTAATTTAATGGATAATCAAATTGTTTTGAGGGAGGTATAAATTGGAAAATCGATGATTTAGGAATATATATATTTGAGTATATTACAATATGAAAAAAATTAAAATTATTTGAGGAATGAAATGTAAATTTATATAGCCTAAGTGAGTAACATTGATGTCATATTGGAAGCTGTATTCTGAATTATAACTAAGTTATGAATACTCTTACTTACATTAAAAAATGATTAACAATTAGAATTGAAAGGATTCAATTTATTTAATTCGTAGTATGTAGAGATTGTGGAATATATTTTTCTATGAATTTATATTATGTTCCATATCTTGAATCACACACAAAATTAAACTAAAATAATAACTGATAAGAAAATTATACCAATAATAAAAACTATTATTGCAAAAAATATTTAAAAATTTATAAATTCATGAAAAAAATAATTAATTATAATTAATATATTAATGGGAAATTTTAAATAAAAATAATTTTCTATTAAAATTAAAGAATTTTGATTTTAAATTGAAATTTATAAGGTTTGGAATTTTAAATTTATGAAATGATTTTCATTTTTATTTCCACAAAACAAAATTTTCTTTAGTTTAATAATTGAAATTCTTCTAATACAATTTATGTTTGGGTGAATAGTGACAAATATAGTTTCTACTAAACATATAAATTTTATCACTACATGAGAAAGGAAAAGAAGTGAATAAAAACCTTAAATTTTTGAATGTGGTATTAAATAAGTAAAACTATTCAATTTTAAAATAGAAAGTTTAATTTTTAATACTAATGGTAAAAATTTTAGGGTCTAAGTAATATTTTCCAACAAAAATTGTTTTAGGTATTTTCTTTTAATAAAATATTATTTTGGAATTTTTTTTTGGTTTCTTTTATATCTATATAATTTTTTTCATTTATAACAAAACATTTTATATCATATAAATCCAACACATTGATAATTTTACCACACTAAAAAATTTTAAATTAAAAAAATATTTATTTTTTCTAAAAATAGTTTTGACACATTAAATATACTAATGTTAAAATTGATTTTTATAAAGCATTGAAATTTTATTTTATAAAATGTATTTTAAATTTTGAAACTTTTTTTATAATTTATTAAATAATTTCCATTTAATTATTATTAATTAAAAGAAAATTACGTAGATAAAAATTAGATACCACGGTACAACAAAATATAGTAAAAGTACATATTCCACAACTAAAGGACTTAAAAATTGTTTAAAAAAAGATTATAAATCAATGGTTCATTGATTATCAAAATTATATCATTATCCACTCCTTTATTTTTCAATTTGGAGACTTCTTAACAGGTCTACTGTAGCATCCCTAGATTTTATGTTATATTTCTCATTAAAAATGTATTTTTATGTTTTCTTTATATGAAAAAATGATTTTAAAAGAACCTCTAAAAATATTATTATGTAAAAAATACATTATTTTTTAATTAATCAGGTCTATATTATCTATGTTTAAAATTTACTAAATGTTATGAAAAAATGATTTTCTAAGAAAATGAATTTTCATTGAATTGTAATAAATTCATATTTTTTTATAAAATTGTTATTTATAATAACGGAAAAAACCACATAATTAATTGAATTCATTTATTAATCAGTATATGCCTCCTTTATTTATAAATATTCAAATTAACTATATTTGAATAATTAATATACCTGATTTTAGTATAAGTTCATTTATTGACTTAAAAATACATTTTCTAGAAAAAAATTCATTGCATTTTGTGAAATTATTTTTAAATTAATTTATGTAGCTAATAGATATTTAATTTTATAATGGGTATTAATTATTTATAGTTCTTATGATCAGATTTTTTAAATTGGTCTCTTTTATTTTTAAGCATTATGAATATTAATTAGGGTAAAATTGATTACTTTGGTAAAGGGTAAAATAAGGAAATTAAGGTTAAAAACAATGTTATAAGGCATTAGAAATATATGTCATAGATTAATTTAATTCGTTGAATGATATTAATTCATCCATAACCCTAAAAAATCTATAATATTACCTTTTATATCATTTAACTTTGATATTTACCTTTATAATATTTTTGCAAAGGATAAAGAAAAAAATTTCATTCTTTTTCTTCTAATATCTATAATATTTTATTAGAGGAATAATATAAAAAAATTCCCATTATAAATGGTTATTTTAAATAATAATATATTGATTTTATATTTTAATTTATTTTAAATTTTTAGTGATTTAATAATTACCTTAAATATTTATGGAATGCTGACAGTCTATTTATTCAATTAAAAGAAAAATAAAATAATTGATTTTTCAAAAAATAATTACATTGTATAAATTAAATGAATTATAGTGTCCCATGAATTTTATAGACATAAATTAAATTTTATGTATTTTTAAGGATTTTATTCTAATTAAATATTTTCTGGATGTATTTTTCATCAAATTAATTGTATATTGTAAAAAATGACATTAAAGAGATTTTATAATAAATAATGTTTTATTAAACAATTTAAAATTCATTAAAAATATGTATTCAGAAAAGTGAATGGTATTTGGTCTATCACATCAAACATGGTCCATTTTAGGTTATTTTTCCTATTATGATATCATTATTTACCTTAAATAGAGGAAAACATTAATATTTATGTAATTATCAAAAGTGTTTATGTGGTTAAAACTAAATGACAAAGGTAAAAACATAACAAAAAATCATATTAATTTTATTGGATGAAATTATTGTGACTCATCCAAATATTATATTATATTTATTCCAATTTGGATCCATTTTTACATTACCAACTATTTATATTAATTTAATACTTTATGGAATTCCAAGATTACCCCTATGCTAACTTATAAAAAGACACCCATTATCTCTATTATTTACATAACATTGAGAATCATAGATATACCAAAACCAACCTATTTATATTTTAAATTTAATTATCATGTTTTATAGGTTTTTTTCTTCTAAAAAAACCGATTCCTGGTATAGTTGGAAGATATATAATGAGTGTCTTCTGAAAAAGTGTTAAGCATCTTTACCGAAACTTTCCAGTTTATTTCTTCTTAAAATTAATTAATATGTGTCGTAAACATACCAAAATAATAAATACAATATCATCAATATAAATATATGTAATTATAATTATGGTACAAAAAGTTTCAATCTCTCTAAAATCCTATCAAAAGTTAAAACATCACCCGTGCGTGCATACGACTTATCGTCTCCACGTAGTAGTGAATTTTTTTTTTCCATAACCAATTTACTTGGATGGTTATAAATATGGGAAAAATGTATATATTTTTTATTTAATAAATAATTATTTTTTTGAAATTATAATATCATATATACTCTCTTTCCCTCTAATCTATTAGGAAATGATAATGTCGCTCTTGTGTATTTGTGGACTACAACCTCCATGAAGTAAAGTGATCCGTTTCTAATTTATTATTCACACAAATGTCAATAAGAAAAAGTTTAGTGAATATATAATATATATATTATATAAAAATGATATTTTAATGTTTAATTATTCTTTACCTTCATTTCATTTCCCTCGTTGAAATGTAATAATACAGTTCATGCGTACATACGACCAACCGTCTCCATAAACCGTGTAATTCATTTTTATATCACAATATTTTATGGATAGATCAAAATATTAATATATTTAATATATTTCATATTTATATCTTGAATAAATTTCTGCACATTATGGAACCATTATCAAGATACAAGGACCAATACTGTTATATCAAAACAGACATAAAAAACAAAGAAGTTAACTCTCAAAATAATGAAAATAATAAAATATTGTTAACAAAATTTTTATATAATGTCATAAATGGATCACATATAACATTATAGAAACAAATATGGTTATGTTATGTATGTATAAAAAAATAAAATTTATTACATATTAGGTTATAGATCTAAATAGGAATGTAAAACTTGAGGTAAAGGATTTCATCCAAATTTCCACTCCACTGAGACATAATTGATATTATACACCAATTTATTTTTGTGTGGTGTATATAATAAATTTTTTTGGTATTTAATATGAATATATATTTATTCATTATTATTAAATTATTAATTTAAATTTAATCTTTTAATTATTTTCCAGATTTTCTTTCATCTTTTACACTCATTGTCACTTGAATGCCACAGTGAAATGTTTAAAAGTAAGTCATATAATATTTCTCATTTTACAATGTATAATTTTTTTCCACATCAATATGTATTTTTTAAATCCAGTTTTATTTAATTGAATGATATTATATATTATAATTTCCATTTTAAAATGCATGAAATAAGTCTTTCTTAATGTGTTTTCAAGGGTTCATTTTTGAGTTTCGATAAAAAAGACAAAGGGAATGTTTTTTTAACTTATATAGTGTTATAGAATTTTTAATCCACCATAACCATTTTATAGTTTTAATATTATTATACAATTTATGAAAGGTTTTACCAATAAAATACATTTAAATATGTTTAATTTATAACAGTTTATTTTATTCTTAAAAAACATGAATTTCCCTCGAAACCTATATTTCTGATTGATTGAAGGTTTTATTTTATCTTGAAACATGAAATTTCATGTGATACATTTTAATTAGATATTTCATTTCACTTAAATATACATTATGGATATTATTTTTTCTTAAAATTTATACAATTTCTTTATATGGTGTTTCCCTATGATTTTTTTGATTAACTAGGGAAAACCATGATAAATATGTTTTCATCAAAAAATATGGAAATTTATTAACAATTAATATAGTTTAATGATTAAATTGATCATTTAGTATTTGTGGAATTTATTGGAAATGTAGCGACTAGTGGATCCATGTTATAGAAAACAACTTGATGCATTGGAAGGTCTCATAAAAAAATTTATTTGTCCAAATTAAATGTATTTTTTTTGTATACATATCCATCAATTAAACTATCTTGGAACAAGTCCTTGAAGTTATAGATATAATGATGTCTACGACCAGAAAATCCAAATTTAACCATTTCCTTCATTGTTAATTTATTCATTATAATCCAAAATATTTCTACATTTATATTATCAATGGATTCATTTTATTCTAAATTAGTTGATTAAATGGAATTTGTTTTAGTTTTTTACCCTAAAACTTTTAATATGACTTATTTATTCATGATAGATTATATTGTAACTAACTCTTACAGACCATATTAACTCACCCATTATTTTTTTCTTTCCCTAGGATAGAAAGAAGGATTATATGAATAATATCAAGGGAATAAATTTTTTTCTATATATTTTATATTTCCATTTTAATATAGTAATCATGAATGTATATGGTTATTTAAGACTACTAAACTAATCAGGAATTTGAGATGACTTATTTTGTATATTATATAAATGAAATAAAGTATAAAAAATCACTATGTTATAGAATTATGTGTTTCTATAATTGGTATCAGAGAATGTTTTGTAGAAACCTAGAAAATTAGATTTTAAATAATCCTAACTAACTTGAGATTTATGAAAACCCATTATAGTATTTGATAAATTTTACCATTATAGGGATTTTTATTTTCTTGATCAATATTTATGATTATCATGACCTAACATATGGTTCCCATTATTTAGTTATGTCACATATTGGATTAAATGGAATAAACACTCATAAACAATGTTGATATTTCCCTACTGAGAAATACAATACATATGGTATAAGAATCGAACCAATCATATCCATATTAGTGAATATTACACTCTTTATGATGAATGAAATTTATTTGATGGAAAAACCTTTTGTTCAATAACATGATTCTCATATGTTGGATCACTTCATATGAAACAATACTCCATCTTATAATGGAACTATTAATCCATTGGTTGTAGAGAAATGGATAAACTATTTAAAAAATACATTACTTTCTTTGGGATGTAATGAATGTGAAAATGTTATTCTAGAATTTTATTGTTTGGAATGAGATGTTAATTAATTATATCCATTAATCCAAAACACTAAATAGGATAAATAAATAGAAATAATAGAATATATAACTTTTAATGTGATTTTTATTGACAAATAAATCCCTCGAGAATAGAAACCTGAAATAGAGGGGAATTTATACAATACAATGTACATGAAGAAGAAATGTGGCTATGCATAAGGATAAATTTAAAGGATTATCCAAGCATTATTTAGATTGCATATGTAATAAAAAAACAATTATTGACCATTTCTTTTAGGGGATTAAGATGAGTCTATGAGGGGAATTTTCTTATAAAATGATTTCATCAAATGATTATATAGTATCAAGTTCTATTAAGACAAATAATTAATTTTACAGATCTTTTGACATAAATGGAAATCAAGATAAAAAGAGGCCATATTATCACTAAGAAAAATGAATCACAACAAATAAGAATTTTGGAATGAAGCATCTTCAATAATGAAAAATGTGTGGAAAGAAACTTCCTTGGAAATTATTGAATGGAATTAATTTTTTTTCACATGTGTAGAGAAAAAGGCCATTTGAAAAATGAATATAAGAAAAATAATGAAATCAGATTTATGCAATTTTTTACCTATAATGATATGGGGAATTATTCAAATCAAAATTTTCATAATTTAGGAAACTTAACCACGAAGATTTTAAGAGCAGACATCCAAGAACAAACAGTTTATACAGCTAAAGTGGATATTCTTGGAGATGTGTTGAATGATACATGCATAATTTACTCTATAAGTTAAGATAGTTTATTAGATTCCTATTCTACCCACACTTTTATATCTAAATAACTATCCAAATGTATCATATAACAAAATCAATCCTTAAATATTGAATTGGTAGTAAAAAATAAAAATGGTATAATGATCATAAATCAAGCCTATATCCCCTCTCTGATTGAAATTTATGGGATTTTTATTCCTAAAAACATAGTTACTATAACTCTAGTTGGATTTGATGTAATTTTGGGCAGGTATTAGTTCTCTCATTATAATGACTATATCAATTATTAAGAAATGAATGTAATATATGATATCCTAGATCAATATTATTTAGTATTTCAGTGTGAGGATTACTTCAAATCACAATGAAAATCACTTCCATCATATGGGTTTTAATAACCATTCATGACAGATATTTATCTCAAGTTGTTGGGGAGATATTCAAAATTGAAGATATGACTATTATATGGGATCTCATTGATATATTTATATAATAGTTTCCTAGTATTTCCTCAAACTGTGATGCTGAGTAATCAATATAACTCACAACTAGTGATACCTCTATTTCCAAAATCCATATATAATGGTCGTAATTGAGTTACAAGAATTTAAGAAGAAACTACTATAAATTATTTATAACGGATTTTTTGGACAAATTCATGGTTGTGATCCCAATAAGGTTAAATATATTTGGGGTGGGGGGTAAATTAGGGTATTAAAGTTAAAAAATAATCCACTTATGATCTTGTTTCATTGTAAAACAAACACTCTTCTCTCCCTAGTGTATGAGTAGAAATGAAATAATGTACAAGACAAATTTTTTTTACATGTTTACCCATATTGGGCTGTGTCCAAGGAGAATAAAAAATAAATGTTCCTATGTACCAAATTCAGTAAAGTTCACTATAGTTACAAATTTTGTAGAGGACTAACAAGACCTCTTAGTTTATAATCAATCACAATTTCAAATTTCACTACTCTCTCAAATAAAGTGTGCTCATTGCTTCTTATGATGAAACTATTGTTGTTATGAATCACATAAAAATTGTTTCACACATATGAGTATCCCATTAAATCCTTTATTCATCTAGTAGATGAAATATAATTCATGAAGTGGTTTTTTCTTTATAGAGATTCATTTTCCGGACTGCCTTTTCCCTTTATAGAAACCTCATTTGTGACCCACCTACTTTTCTAACTAGCTGCTTCACGAACCACCATACACTTTGTAGAGTAAGTGAGTTGTGAGAAATATATACTTAATGAAAGAACAAAACATTATGTATGAAAATTTTTATTTTCAAGAAACAATTTCTGAAAAAAACTTTTAGTGAACTGTCTTCACAAAATAACTACTTCACATAATTTCTCCCTCACAAACAACTTCCTTTGAAAAATTATTCCCTTACTAACAACTTTGGACTTCACAAAATTCTTCTAGAAATGATCTTCTCTAATTAATTATCTATCTCTAGTGATGTGATTGCGACCTTTTATATAAGAAAATAGAATAGGGAAAATGATAATGAAAATTACCCAAACTACATTTACAGATTAGCCATCATCGTGAACTGAGCTTTCCATGTAGTCCGCATAGGTAAAACCAAATGGGGAATATTCTATGTGGTGGATTCAAATCACCACCTTAGTCTGCAAATAGTCATGCCCCTTTGCGGCTAGTGTAGTGTTCTTTGTGGTCGGTATAGTGATTCTATGAATAAATATTAAATTTTCATAGTTTACTTCATCATTCCACATACTATCAACGTGTTCCACATACTTTCATTTTTTTTTCATAATTTTCTATGTAGTCTTCATGCTTTTATTTATAGTCTGTATACTTTTCCTTGCAAAACCAATTTATTTTCTATAAACCAAAATTATTATTCAGAGGCCCAAAAATTTGTAAACCATTGGGAAACTGTGAAACCTTAAAATATTAATTGGATACACTAACCATACTTTAATGTGGTTAACTAGATTTAAAAAAAATAGAATTATCCTGAAAACATTGCAAAACTTCCTTGAGAATTTTCCTAAAAATTTCATTTAGGAGAACATTTTTTTTGTTTAGAATAATGACGGGTTAATGCTTCTTTGCATCAATTATTATAATGATAAAGAAATTACTATTAAAACAAGTATACTTTACCCCACATTTATTTCTATACCATTTATGAGGAGAATAATATATTTCCATGATTGATCATTGATCTAGATATTATCATCTAATGGTCAATAAAGAGGATATACCCAAGATATCCTTCAATATGAGGTATGGTCAATATGAATTCATTATAATTATCTTTGGACCTACCAATGATCATTATACCTTCACGAATTTAATGAATAGAGGCTTTATAGATTCCCTTGATTAATTTTTTGTTTTCTTTATAGATTATATTTTTTAATATTCAAGGGAAATGGAGTATCATGAAGTACATTATAAAATTGTGCTAAATACCTTGAAGAAGGATATTGTTTTTCCTATATTTACCATGTTTGAATTTGGGGATTAAAAATATTAATTAATGGGTCGTATAATATCAAGTGAGGGTATATCAGTGGATCCTTACAAGAAAAAAGTCATTGAGAAATGGACTAGACCAAACATGATAACTGAGTTCCATAATTTTCTTATGTTGTATAGATTGTACCGACACATTATATTAGATTATTAATGGATATAAAACTCACTCAAAATAGTGACTCTAAAGGGAGTGAAGTTATTAGTACATAAAAATGTGAAGAGAATTTTATGGAATTGAAAAGAAGGTTGGTCAGCGCTTATATGCTTAAAATTCCTTTTAGTTTAGAAGGGTTTCTGATATATAGCGATGCATAAATGATGGGGTTTGGATAAGTATTTATGTAGAATTATATAGTGAAATATTATGCCTCCCACCAGAAAAAAATCATGAGAAGAATTACCAGACTCAAGAGTTGGATATAGAAGTGGTAATTCATTCAATGAAGATAGGGATTCACTATCAGTATGGTAAAGGTTTTGATATATATATAGTAATTAAAAATGATTTAATTTTATATTTTCATAGAAATAATTTAATATGTTCCATATGATATAGTTGGATTTGATCCGAGATTATAATTACTCAATACATTACCATTATTGGATAGAGAACAAGGTGATTGATGATTTGAGTCCAAAAGATCATGGAAGTTTTTCTATTATTAGGATTATAAGAAATTGAATATTTTTGGATTTTTAGAAGTTGTATTTTCAAATCATTTATAAATGGGAAATTTTTTATCTTTATCAAAAAAATTCAACCATCACTCCATGAGAGGATTAAGAAGTGCATAAGGAGTATATGAAATTACAAAAGAAGGTGAGGAATGATCTTGAGTTTAACTATGATCATGCTGGAATGATAATGTTAAGGAACTAAATATGTGTCCCATCAATATAGGAGTTGAAGATGAAGATATTAGATGATGTTCATAGTTCATCATTTTCTATTCATCATTGAAATATAATAATGTATAGAGATTTGAAAGAATATTTCTAGGAGGATAACATGGAAACAAATATTGTCGAGTATGTGTCCATATTAATAACGTGTCTGCAATTTATTGATATAAAATATAAGTATAATGGGATATTAAAATCATTACCCAAGCCATAATGTAAATAAGAGAATATTAATATGGTTTTTTAACATACCATTACTAATCTCATAGGTACACATCAAGCCTTTTCATGAGTTTTCCTTTCCCCTGAATGTGTAGGTTTGACATTGAATTAGGAGGATACTGGTAATAGTGAAGTAGGGTATTTTTTCCTCTTATCTTTAACTATCCTTTTCTTTAGGATGCTTAAGGGTTATATAAAGTTTAACTAGATTACATGATGTGTAATGGTTTCTATATGCATGTTTCAAAAGGCTTCATGCTGTGAGGGGTACACATTGTGAGGAGTCTTTACAAGTCATGAATGAATTAACGTTCACTTTTTTAATTTAGAGTATCAGTTTTATGTTTGATTTGACATGATTTTCGATGGTTACAAAAATTAACTATTTCACAACGTGTATTGGGATTACACATCATTCAATACCCTTAATATAGTTATTAAATAAGAAGTGTGGGTAAATTTCTCTTTTATAATCCACTCCACTTTCTTTTCTCTCAACGTAGGGCCTTCCCGAGGTGATCTGGAAGCTCTCCAAACATTCTAGATCCCCTCGTTCGACGTTTGATCATCATTGCACTTGTAGTGTGATTCCCAAGTTAGCTTTCTACCTCATTATTTGTATTTATATCTTTCTCCTCCTTTGGAGTTTTATGGATCTATGATCCCTATTGCTAGATATCATTTCTATGTTGTGTTTTTAGGTCTTCTTTAACTTCATTCTCATTGATGGGTTCCATTACAAGTTTCGAGATTTGGGAAAATGGTTGGTGGTTCCATCCTAATTATCCAAATTTATTAACATTGAATTTCTTGATTTATTTTAATTATTGATTTAAATTCAATTGCTCAAACTTTATTCCAATTAATTTAATAACACCCACTTCTAGTGAATGAGATATTTGAAATATATTTGGCAAGGAAATTAGAAAACCCACAATTCCATTTAATTGGGGTGTGCTTTTAGAAAATGGCTAATTTAAATTATTGAAATAAATTTTTTGTTTTTATGGATTTTTTTACCTTAATTTGTGAAAATAAATTGTGAAATCAATGGAATTGGTTTCAAATAGATTTCAATATTTTGAAAATAGATTAACAAGTTTTGAGAGAAACCCAATGGTTTTATCTTATTAAGGGTTCATGTTTTTTTAAAAACATGTTTTGGTTATAAATGGAAAATTAGTATTTATATAGATGAATGGGATTTAATTTTATTTTATTAATCTATAAAATAAATTTCCCATAATTGATTGTTTAAAAGTACATACATGACTTAGTTAGTTGGTGAGTTATTTGGACACACTCTAATCTATTACCACATTCTAAAACATACATACAGTAGGTCACATCACCAATGGGATGATGATGAGTCACCTTTGGCCACTTTGGGGGGGGGGGAGATGTGTATACACATATTTCTTAGATCATATAGAGACTACAAATTCCTATAACTAGAAATACTATCATACCTATTTGTCTAATGACCATGTTTCTCTATTGTTATTTATATTTGAGATATAAATGCATGAAAATGTTGTAAAACTTATTTATGAACCTTCTTAATTTATATAAAATGTTTTATATAAATGTTTTTTGTGATCCATTCTTGGAAAAATATTCCTTCACTAGTAAATCCTTTGCTTATGGTATTTTACATCATTAGAATTGTATAACATGATTTTTATAAATATTCTTTAAAATAATAAAAACATTTATTTTAAAAATTTAAATAATTACTGTGGTTAATATTTTATTGGAAACTATTATTAAATCCTTGGTGAGACCCTAATAGGATTTTTAGCTCACATAAAACTTGTGCCTTCGGGTGTTTGTTGATTATCTCCTTCCAGGTTCGAGAAAGGGGAAAACATATCTTGGTGGTGGATCTAGGTGTTGAACATTGGACATTGTGAGTTGTATAATTGGGGATGTGGGGTGTTTTTCCATTATTTGGATACTTTTATTATAGAACATTTGGCTTGTTTATGGATTATTGACTTCTGGTACATTACTCCCAGTAGAATTTCTTTTTTATACATACTACCTTGTTTATTTTTCTTCTATATTATAAGTGAAAAATTGTTCCCACGTGCATGTTGTATGATGACAGATGCTAGTCATTGACCCGTGGAGACCAGGAATGAATTTAGGGATATGTCAGGGTTAGCTCGAATATCAGGTTACCAGGGTACCCAAGATGGTTTGTGAAAAGTGGTATCAGAGCTCTTAGATGGGCTTTTGTTTGGAAGTCAATATGGATTTGTGAAATATTATCAGAACATAAAATGTAGTTCTGATTTAATTACTATCCATCATTCACCACAATGAACATTAAGTCTCTAGGGGAGATTATGTAAGATGCATTGCGTATTAGTTCTAGTCTTTTCCCTATCTGGATTTGGATATAGTGGAATCCAAATTTGGTTATTCCATCTATTGTGAATAATTTCCCTTATTGCACAGTTTGAGTGTTAACATGACATATTCCTTATTTTATGGTGATATTGTGTAGCATCATGCCTCTAAGAGACATGTGAATCATACCTAGGAAGAAGCTACTGCTCCACCATAGCGAATAAATCCTCTAGTGGACCTGAATATAGTTGTGGAGATAATGCATAATATTCACACTGTGGGATATGCACCACCTTCTATCGTCATTCAGGCTCCAAATATGGATCCTTAGGGTATATTATTTTAAACTGTTCTCAAGAATTTCTTCACCAGAAGGCAAAATTTTTCAAAGGCTCCACTGATCCTCAACATACTGAGTAATAGTCGATCAAGATGGAATGTATGTTTGATTTCTTGGAGAGACCTGGCGTGATCAAGGTGAAGTATTCCACCTTCATGATGGATGGACTGAGTAAGAGATGGTTGGACATAATGGTGATGACAAGGAAACATGAGGGATTTACATGGACTGAATTCATGGATCTTTTCACTAACCATTTATATCTAGAGTCAATGGTGTTGGACAAGGCTATAGACTTTCTGAAGCTTGAATATACTCAAAAAAATGTGACTAAGTACTAAAATTGATTTACTGACCTGGTAGAGTTTTCACCTAATATTGTATCTAATGAGAGGATTAAGGCTCAATGGTTCAAGTTGGGAGTTTGATCTGATATCCATTCTCATGTTTTCTTGCTAATGATTCCCACTTAGGCTGATGTACTCGATAGGGAGACGATGGTAGAGATAGACCTAGATAGGAAGTCAAGGTTGACAGTAGTTCCTTTTTCTACCAATGGAAGCATATGTTTCTTGAATGGAAAACAAAAGCGTTGTGATTGTCATGGAAGTTATAGATGGGAGGGTAATTCCAGACCTCATATAGCATTATGAAGAAGTCCTTTGATTTTCTATCAGTGTTCAAGCCAAGACATCAAAGAGAGTTTGTACCGAGGCACCCAAAAACTATGGCTCATGCGGATGCTCAAGGAACATACAAAGATTCTATCATAACATTTATACTACCCATAGTGGAAGATTATAATCAGATTCTCCTAAAACTACAGGGAAATAATATTCATCACATATCAGTGGGTTCCAGCCACATGCATCAGGAAAAAATCTATTTTATGCAATGGAAGAGTTTTCAGAGGAAGAAGACATGAGTAGATTGACTGTGAGAGATATCATTAATATAGATACATCTTTTGTGACTGCTCTATTTGATATTAGTGTATCTCAGTAATTTATTTCAACCCATATTTCTAATATTATAAATCTTCTTATGGATCTTTTATCTTGTGCATTGGATATTACTACACCCCTTCGATCTAAGAGAGAAAAGGTTCTCTATAGTACCTATTGTACTTTATCTTTGGATGCTATCAAGTTGTCTTAGAGTTTTATATTCCCCTACATGAAACATGTTGATGTCATTTTTATAATTGATCGGCTTATTTTCAATAAAGACCAGATTGATTGTTATCATAGATGGGTCTACCATACTACACCTAGTGGTGTGTCTCTTGTCTTTTAAAGAGATCGGGACCCAAGGTTAGGAAGATCTATATATCTCTATCTATTTTTGTGTAAATTAATATTAGTATTTTATTTTTACTTAGTGTGGGAATATTTGATCAATTATCTCCCTCCAATTGTTGTCGAGTTTCCCGACGTGTTTCCTTCTAACTTCTCTGATTTTCCACTCGTAATGGAAGTTGAGTTTTTTATTGACTTGATGTATGATACTCAACCAGTTTCCATTCCCTCTTACCAAATGGATCATGAATAAATGAAAGATATTAAGTCCTAATTAGATGATATTCTTGAGAAAGGATTTATATGACTAGGTGTATCACCTTTGGCGGAACCAGTTCTCTTCACTAAGAAGGATGGCGGTTTTCTTCGCTTATGTGTTGACTAAAAAGTGATCAATAGAGTTACGGTGAATAAAAAGTATCCATTTCCACAGACTGATGACGTGTTTGATCATTTGAAAATAGTGAAGTGGTTTTCAATAATAAACCTTAAATCCAGTTACCCTCAGTTGAAAAGAATCTGACATTAAGAAAACTACTTTTCGGAGCTGGTACAATCATTATGATTACATTTTTATTCCCTTTGTTCTAAAAATTTCTCCTACAAATTTCTTGGATATGATGAATAGGGTTTTCCAGGAATATCTGAATACCTTTGTTCAAGTCTTTGAAGAAGAAATCCTCATATACTCGATGTTCAAGGAGGATCATATACATCATCTGAGAATAGTTCTGAGTATAATGAGAAATCACATACTTTATTCCATGATTTCAAATTGTGATTTATGGATTCATGATATGAAATTATTGGAAATGTGGTGTCTAAACAAGGAATATCAGTTGATCCTGAGAAGGTGAAGGTTGTTATGACTTGGGAGAAACCATGTAATTTCTTTGAGATCCCTAAAATCTCGGGCTTAATTGGATATTATCACCGGTTCATGAAGGACATATCAATGTTTGATTCTTCGATGACTACTGTAACTTGGATGGGGGTGAAGTTTTCTTGGAATAGTAAATTTCATAGTTATTTTGTTTAGATGAAGCCTATTTTGAAAACTTCACTAGTTTGGATTCTTCCAAAGGTTGGGCAGGGCCATGTGGTCTTCTGTAATTCACTGGGTTCAGGCTCAGGCTGTGTTCTTATATATGGATATCATGCATTTTTCTATGGATCTTGTCAGCTTAGGCCACAGGAGAAGAATGTGCTACCCCTGAACTTGAACATTCAACTATGATGAACATGCTTAAAATTTGGAAAAAGTACCTTTTAGGATAAAGGATTACTTTGTATTCATACCACAAAAGCATGAGTTTTATCTTATCTCAAAAATATTTGAATCATTTCTAGAGGCGTTGGGTGGAGTACCTAAAAATTTTAGACATTTAAAGTGCCTATTCCCCAGGTAAAATTAATGTCATTACAGATGCATTAATCCGAAAACATCCAACCTAAGTAGTGAAAGAATCTTTGGAAGAGTGTAATTTGATGGATCTTTTTTCCCAGTTTCAAAATGAAGTTCAGGAGAAAGGGGACGAAATTTATTTATCCAGTGTTTAGTTGGCACACACTCTTCTCGTGATGATTATTTAGGATCAAAATCCTGATGATAAATTCTGTAGCATTATAGAATATCTTTATGGTTGGAAGATAGTGAACTATTGGTCATTCTCAAAATAAGGTAATCTATGCTATCATGATCACTTTGTTGGGTCTTTAGCTAAAAGGAAAGCTATGATGGAGGATTCTCATAATTCTCAAAGGTATATACAACTACAAACAACTAATATGTTCTATGACATGCGGTGGAAATTATGGTGTCCAGGGATGAGATGCGGCATTGATGAATTTGTTTCTCATTATTATACATGACAACAGGTGAAAGATGAGAATGAGTATCCTTCGGGTTTTTTGCAACAACTTCTAGTACCTACTTGGATGTGGGATGAAATTTATAGGGGATTTTTGGATGGGTTCCCTCATACTCAATGAAAAAAGATTATGATATGGGTTGCGATCAACATACTGAACAAGTCAGCTCACTATATACCCATTCGAGATATAAATAAAGATGAGGAGTTGGGAAATATCCAAATGAAAGAGATTTTTCATTTTCATAGAGTTCCAACTGCTATAGTATTTGATAGGTATCCTTAGTTCACCTCTCTCTTTTGGAGAGGCCTTCATGAGGCATTGGGATCTGAGGTCCATTTAAGCCTGACCTACCATCCGTAGACAGATGTAAAAAAATAGAGTCCAATATAGACTCTAAAGGATATGATTTACTTTAATGTTCTTGAATTCGGTGGGGCTTGATATGATCATTTAGGGCGGATTGATTTTTCTTATAACAATAGTTACCAGTCCACAATCATAATGGCTCTGTTTCAGGAATTTTATGGATGGCCTTGTAAATCTCTGTTGTATTGGTTGGAGATTGGTGAAAGTTCCATTATTGGACCAAGTTTGGTGAAAGAGATGAAAAATATATTTAATTAGTTTTTTAGTTAATTTTGATGGAACATAGCCGATATATGTCACATGATGACCATCTCCATATACCTTTAGAGTTTACAGTTGGTGATCAAGTTTTATTGAAGGTTTGACCTCGATAGGGTCATTAATGGATTGAGAGGTAGGGGATGTTTCCCCTCTATTTGTGGGACCTTTCTAGGTTGTTGAGTAGGTGTGGAAAGTTATATACTGTTTAACACTACCACCATAGCTAACATTGAAACATAATTAATTCCATGTATTAAAGCTAAGAATATATCTCTCCAATCCATCTAATGTTTTGAGCTAGATTGATCTTGAGATTGAATCTACTTTATCTTTGACTGAGCATCCAATTAGGATAACCGAAGATGAGACCAAGGCACTTCATGGAAGGATGATAAAATTGGTTAATGTGCTATGGAAACATGATTTTGATAGTCATGAGACGTGGAAACACAATGAACTAATGAGAGAGTGGTAAAATCCTATTTTTTGGCATGGAAGGTTCTTCATAGGCTTTCAGGGGACAAAAAATTTTTATGGTGGGGAGGTTGCAACATCCTGTTATGGATATAAAAGGTATTCCTAAAACTTTGTCATGGTTTTTCTATATTGTTGATTGGGTAGGGTTGAGATTGAATTTTGAGGATAGCTGTAATGGTGACGTCAGGGAGTTTTTGGACTCTCATCTTTAACCATCATTTAATGTATGCTGCTGAAGGGTTACACACCGTGTAATTGGGTTACATGACATGTAATGGTTTTTAGATGAAAGTCGTGAATGGATTCAAATTTTTATGGGTACACATCATGATGATTCTTTACATGTATTGAATTAATTAATGATTTGTTTTTAATTCAGAGCATTAATTTTTAATTGAAAGTGAAACATTATTCAGCGGTTACAGAAATTAACTATTTCATGACGTGTATTAGAAATACATGTCTTGTAATACCCCAAATGAAGTTTTTAAACATGTAGTGTGTTTGAGTATATCTTTTATCGTCCACTATAGTTTCTTTTTTTATCAACCTAAGACCTTCCCCAGGTGATGTTGAAGCTCTCCAACCATTCCAGATCCCCCCATTCAGTGTTTGATCATCATTGCACCTATAGTGTGATTCAAAAGTAATCTTTCTCCCTCATTAATTGTATTTATCTCTTTCTAATCCTTTAAATTTTGATGGATATATGATAAGTGTTTATAGATATTTTTTATAGGTTGAGTTTTTAGGTCTAATACAACTTTGTTCTTGTTGATTGGTGTTGTTCTGAGTGTTGAGTTTCGAGAAATAGGTAGATAGTTCTGTCCCTATTACCCAAATTTAGTAACCTTGAATTTATTGATTTATTTGAATTCAATTTCTCAATATTTCCTTCAATTAATTTTATAGAACCCAATTCCATTGAATTGGGAGATTTGAAATAGAGTTTTCATAGAAATAGGTAAAAACCCCAATTTTATTAAATTAGAGTGTGTTAATGGAAATTGGTTGATTTAATTTTTTGAATTTAAATTTTATATTTGATGTAAATGTGTTCAATTAATTTGTTAAATTAAATTGTGAAATTGAATTTTGAAATTGATTTAATTGGTTCTGAATGGATTTCAAACAAATAAAAATGTCTTAAAAAGTTTTGATAGAAACTCAATGATTTTATCTTGTTAAAGAGACATGTTTTTTTATTAAAACCCATTTTGGTTTTAAATGGAATATTGGAATTAAAATGGAAGAATGAGATTTAATTGTATTTTATTTAGTCTTAAAATAAATTTCCCATCGTATATTGTGTAAGATCACATGAAATACATAGGCAATTGTTGAGTTATTTGGACACACCCTACGCTATTAAAACGTTCTAAAACATACATACAGTGGGTCACCTCCCCGATGGTATTGTAATGGGTCACCTTTGTCTAGTGTTATGGGGAGTGTGTATAAAAATATATTTTTGAGATAACTTAGAGAGAGTGGAGTCCTCCAGCAGAAAATACTATTTAACCTATTTGGTAGATGACCATATTTCTCGCTTTTTATTTTTATTTGAGATATAAATGTATTCCAATTTTGTAAAACTTATTTATATGACTTATTAATTTATATAATCTTTTTATATAAATGTTTTATTTTATCCACTATTTTATAAATATTACACCACATATAAAGCCTTTACTTAAGTATTTTTCATTATTTTAATTGTATATCATGTTTTTTTTAAATATACTTTATTATTCCAAAAATATTTATTTTTAAAATTGAAATCATTACTTTGGTTAATATTTTATTGGAAAATTTTATAGAATCCTTGAGGAGACCCTATTGGAATTTTTATCTAACACCCTATTTCTACATTTGGGTGTTTGTAGATTATCTCCTTCCAAGTTCAAGAAAGGGGAAAGGATCACTTGGATATAAATCTAGATGTTGAACTTTGGAATTGGTGAGTTGTGTCCTTATTGAAATTTGGTGCTTTTCTTCTATTTTGGAACTTTGTTTATTGTACTTTGGGTTTATTTATACTTTATTGGATTATGGTACATTAATAAATGTGGAATTTATTTTGTTATGTATACTATATTGTTTCCTTTTCGTCCGCATTGTTAGTATAAAATCTTTCCCACTTGAATGTTTTAGGATTCCAAGTTCTAGTCACCGACTCATGGGGATTGGGAACTCCCTATAGGCTATGTAAGGGCTAGCTCAGTTAACATGTTACTAGGGTACTTGGGCTGGTTAGTGGTAGATTTCATCATCAGACTCCCTAAAACATTTTAATGGAATAATACTATTTGGAATGTAGCAGATCACCATATAAAATTAGTGAATTTTATCAATATTAGATATAATTTCACTCTACATTAGCTTACCCAGTTATAAATTAAGGATGATGTGATATTTCATGGAGTGCCACTCTTAATATAATCTGAGAGGAATATGATGATTACATTTTTATTCTGGAGAAGTGTTCCACCTGATCTAGATATAGTGTTGAGTTTTAATAGTACTTGTCATCCTCATATATATGTCCAGTCAGATAGGACCATTAAAACCCTAAAATACATAATGAGAGCATTTTATATGGATTTAGATGGTGGTTGGGATCAAAACCATAATTTGGTATAATTTTCATATGATAATAGATTTCACTCGAGCATTTAGATGGATACTTATGAAGATCTCATTAGAAAGAAGTGTACAACTCAAACAAGTTGTGATGAATTTTGAGAAAGAAAGAAATTGTGACCTGATCTAGCTAAGGAAATGATAGATAATGTTAGATCTACTCAACAACACATATGATTATCTTAGGGAAGAAAAAAAATTTATACTGAAATTATTGATGACATCTATAGTTTTATGTTGTTGAAAAGTTATTTCTATGAATATATCATTTTATAATGGTTATATGATTTGGTAAGAAGAGAAAAGTGATCCCTAGATATATTTTTCCCTTTGAAATTCTTGATCGTATTAGAATGGTAGATTATAGTTTCGAATATCCACCATATACCTCTCAAGTTAAAGAACTATTCCATTTATCTATTTAGATAATATAAATATATAATCCTTGATTCAAACTAAACTAGAAGGTTATACCATTGGTGAATGTTATTTCTTATGATGAACAACCTATGAAAATTAGGGATCATAGAGATAAACTTATATAAAACAAGACTACTCATATAGTTCATGTTTTATGGAGAAAACATAAAAATCTAGAAGCTATATCAGAAACTTCAGATATGATGAGGACATATTGTCCACATTTATTTTTAATGGATTTATGGAATTTAAAGTGGGAAATTTTTATAATGTGGTATAATCTAACAACCTAATATTTTATGATATATTTCTCTTTAAATAAATTTATTTAAAATCTTCAGTTCCATGAAACACCATGAATAAATGAACATATTAAAATATTATTTTTTAGAAACCACATCTTTTTTTATTTCATCATGTAAATATTATCTTAGGTTTATTTTTTGGTATTTTTTGGAGAAAACCGATTAGTTAGTGAATAGTGAATAACGATGTTTTTTTTAAATTTTCACTTTTTAGAACTTAAAAAATATCGATAAGGAATCCAATTAAATATTAAATTATTATAATCATCATTTAGTTAGAATTAATGAAAATAATTACATTTTAATCATTAATATGAATAATTTTAGTATATGTTCATATATATACTTTAAAATTTTTTTAATAGAAAACTGTGTTTATCAAATTTTACTTTTTTATTTATAAATAAATTTATAAAAATTAATATAGATTGAATTTGAAAAAATTAAACCCATATTTTTAAACTTAGGGTTTATATTCGATAAAATTTTTTCCTTTATTTTTATGAATTATGAATAGTAATCATGCCAAACTTATCAACTCATTTAAGGGTAAATCGGGTAATTATGGTCAGAAATAATGTGACAAGGCCTTAAAAATACATCCAACAATTTAGTTTACCTAATTGTGTGATTATATTTCATCAACTATCATTTAAAATTATAAAATATAAAATTTGTATAATTTAGATTAGATGTTGACATTTATAAATTTTTATAAAGGATAAGGTCAAAATGCCAATATATTGCTTATAATATCAATAATTTTATTTTTATAGGGGTAAAAACATATGTTATGTTCTAAATGGTAATCTTTAAGATTAATTTATTTGGTAATTTATTTTATAATTTCAGTGACTTAATAATTAGCTTAAATTATTAAGCAAAACCAACATCATATTTTTTACATTAATACCACAATAAAATAAATAATTTCAATAATATTAATATTAATATAAATTGGATTAATTATAGTGTTAAAAGGACTTTATTGAATCATATGATATGTTATGGATTTTTTAAAATTATTATATTGAAATTATATATTTTATGATGTAATTAAATCCAATTTAAATAAATAGTATCATAAATGAAATTAATGAGATGTTATAAAAAATAATATTTATTTAAGAGATTTAAAATTCAAAAAATATAATTTTTGTCCAATAGAATGGTATATGATTTAAAAAATAAAATATGGTCCATTTATGGGTCTTTTTTCACTTATGGTGGTATTCATGGCCCGTAATTGGTGAAAAAATGTAACATTGATATATTTGTGAAAATGGTGGATGGGGGGATAAAAATAAAAGACAAGGGTGAAAAAATAACCAATACATGTAAAAAGTTTATTATATGAGGTTATTTTGACTCATATTTATAGTATTTTATAATTATATCAATTTGGGTCAATATTAATATGAAATGTATTTATATTAATTTCGTACATTGAGTTATTCCATGAATTCCTCTATGCCATATATAAAAAAACCTCATTTTATCTTTTCAATAAACTGATTTGAGCATGTTATATTGACCAAAACATATTTTTTCACTTATAAACATTATTATACATTTTATAGAGTTGATTTAATTCAAAGAATATGGAATATAAGTCTAATAAGATGAGATCAAAAGAAAGTCTATCAAAAATGAGGAAACCGTCTTTTCCAAATCTTTCAAGATTATTTATTCATTTGAATCCTATTATTGTGTTATAAGAATTATGAATTAATAACTCCAGTATCATAAGTATACAGATATTTTATTGTGATTATGGAAACAAAATTTCCATTACCTTTTCATCTAGTGAAAAAAATCACTCGTGTGTAAATATGGCTTACCGTCTCCACATAGCCGTGTAATTTTTTATTGATCATAATTTATATTGGTTGGTTATGAAGATGGAAATAATGAATATATATGATATATATGATATGAATATTTTTTAATATTATAATATCATTTATAATATAATACATTACATTTTTTAGAAAATGATAACATCACTCGTGTGTATGTGTCGACTACTACCTCCATGAACTGATGTAATCCATTTTTCATTTACTCTTTACATGGATGTTAATAAGAAAATATTTGCTTATTATATAGGATTTATATGATATAAAAAATACATTTTAGTGGTTAATTATTATTTAAATTTATTTCTTTATATCTTTCGAAATGTGAAAACAAAATTAAAGCATAAGTACAACCTATAGTATCCATGAATGGTGTGTTACATTTTTCTATCACTAAATTATATGATTGATTCCAAATATTTATATATTTAATATATATGATATTTCTATCTTGAGTATATTTTATCATATGACTTAAGATGGATAAATTCATAATGAAATATACTACTTAATCCAAAAATATACGAAAAACAAAGTTGTTAACTCCAAAAATATTGATAATAATGAAATATTAGTAATAAACAGGAGAGAAATTTCTATAAATAGAGCACATTAGATATTTTATATATGAATATGGTTCTGGTATAGAAGTATAATAATGTGAAATTTATTATATAATAGTATATAGAACCAATGAGGAAATTTAAAATTGAGATAAAGGATATCATATCAATTTTAACTTCATTAATACAAAATTTGAATTATGATTATTTTTTATGTGATATATATATATATATATCCCCTTTGAGGTATTTAAAATGAATATATATTTATTAATTATTGTTAAGTTTTCCATTCAAGTTTACACTTTTTATGAGTTTTGAAATTTTCTTCAACATTTTCCCTATTTGTTACATGAATCAAGAAAGGAAATATTTAAAATAAAATTTGATCTTATTTCTCTTTTGTTCAGGTATATTTATCTTTAAATTCTATAATTTAAAAAAAATTAAAAAATACATTTTATTTTCTCAATTTTTTTATGTTATCCTTTAATTTTTGAAATGTTTTAAAGGAATGTTTTTAATGTTTTCTGAAAGGGTTATATTTTGACTCTTATTACATAAAGTCAAATGGAATGTATTTTAAGTTATAGATGTTAATATATTTTCCACTCACATAAATTTTTTATTTATTTATATTATTCTATAAAATTTAAAATGTTTTATAAATAAAACACATTTATCAAATCATATTTTAATTCATTGAATTATAATCTTCAAAAATCAAGAATAAATTTCAAAACATGCAATTCTAATTAATTGAAGGTCATCTTTTATATTGATATATTCACTTTTTAATGATAAAATTTCATTTGATAAGACATGATAAATATGATAAAACATGATAAATATGAAGGTCATATTTTATTTCATTGAAGGTCATATTTTAATTGAAGGTCATATTTTATTTCATTTAAGGTCATCTTTTATATTTACTATGAAATTTATTTCATTTACTGGTAGAAAACATGATAAATATGTATTAGTAACTCAATACAGATATCTTGTGATCATATATATTATTTATGAATCAAATTGATTACTAAATATATATGTAATTCATTGGATAAGTAGTGAAGGGTGGGGCCTAGTTATATATATATATATATATATATATATATATATATATATCCTATTGATGCATTGAAAAGTATATTGTGAAAAATTAGTTCTCCAAACTAAATGGGATTCTGTTTTATACAAACATGTTGATTAAACATTTAATAAAAAATCCATTAATGGTAAATATATCATAATGATTAAGGTCATTAAGTGAAATATTAAGAATTTTCATCATTAGGAATTTAATAATTGTTATCAATGAAATTACTATATTGATATTATACATGGATTGATTTAATTTCCATGTCAATTATTAAATGACATGTTTTTAGTTGTTTAATTTTCTATATTTTCTTGTTTACCCATGGTTTATTCTATTGAACATAATAATTATAAATAAATCAAGCTCACCAATTATTATTTTTCCTTTCCCAAGTATATTATGAACGAAACTACAAACAATATCATTTTGGTAAGAATATTTTTAGGATATGTATTTTACATTTCCAATGTAATATGGGAGTATTCAATGTTTCTATTTCTTCAATAATTCAATATGAATTGGTCCTTTTATAGGAAAACATTTTTTTCTTATACCTATGTAATAAAGTATATGCCTACTCAGGTTTTCTAGAGTTTGGGTTTATATATGAGATATGTTCTCTCTTTATACTAAGTTGAAATATTTAAAACAATAAATTCTCAAAAATAATAAAATGGGACCCCACCAGCACTTTAAAGAAACCGTAAAAATATTAATTTCTCTAAAAACACTTCCCTTTTTCATTCCCCTATAATCATATTCATTTTCATTGAGCAATATGACAAATGAAATTATCCAAATACCACTATTTCCAATTATTTTTCATAGGGGAATCCCTTTTCCTCAATAAGGTTGTTTCACTGTAGTAAAAGTGAGGAATAATTATAGGGGTCTTAATTTTCTGAAATTTAAATTATTTATACATACATGTTACACAAAACCATGAAATTTTTGATATAGAATGATTTCTTAATAATGAATTTATTATAAAATATTCAAGAAATTTATTTTTTTTAAGAGATATACCATGTTATATCATTAAATTTATTTCGATTCAAAGGATATCAAGGTTGTATTCTACTTTTTTAACTCAAATCCCATTATTGAGAAAGAATTTCTCTTCTTAATTTTATTTCTTCTATGTTTGATTTCCTCCACCCAACTATTTAATTTTGTGGTAATTTATATTCCCATATTTGGAAAAAGATAATTTTTATTTAAATATTCATCCTTAAAGAAGTTCTGCCTCCTTAAATGTATATCATTTTATAGAGTAATTTAAATCCTAATAGACAAAGACTTCACAAAGTTATCCATATTTTCCATTCACATAAATGTTATCTTTTATATTTCGATACTTAGTTATATGTATTCTCTTGTGACTTTCATATTTCCCTTCTCCTATTTTCAAAAGAATGTTTTTTTACTCTTTTTACAATGTGGGAATTCATTATTGATATTTTAAATTGTTTTTATATTAGTTTGAAATCCAAATTTTTATCCTCAAGTAAATATTTCTATAAATAACTTTATATCATTTCCTAGATATATTATTGATGTTTAATTTTCAAATATATGTTATTACCAAAAAATTCACTTACCATTTTTGAATCCTTTTTTTCTTTTTATATGTTTTTTTGAAGAATAATTTGAAAATGTAAAAGTTGTCAACATGTTTTCACTTAAACTTTATTAAACATTAATTTGTTTTTGATGATTCATTTCTATATTTTTTCCAAATATATATATTTTAAATTCATTTTTTTCAATTTCTGAAAAGCCACATATTTAAAAGATACTTTTAAATGTGACCGCAACATCTCATTTTATAGCTATGATAAAAATGATTTCTAAAAACACTATTACTCTTTCACTATGATTTCATCATAATTTATAATGTATTTATTTCCATGTATGGTATTTCACCTAAATCAAACTTAAATGTTTATTATAATATACTATTTTAGGGGAATTGAGTTGTGGTTATTAACCATTTATATTCATGATGTCAATTTTTGTTATATTATTTAGAAAATTCCTGAAACTATTTGTTCATTTTATAGTTTCTTTTTGATGTGTTTCATGAAACTCATTTTCAGAGATTGGTTTTAATTATATATTAAATTATTGAAATATTATAAAACAAATAAGTGTGGTTTCTCATTATATGATAGTTAACCCCAATTTATTATGATAATGTATTAGGTAAAGCTTTATATCTCATAAGATAACAAGAAATGAGTTATGATGCTTAATCAATGAAGGGAAATAGGTGAGGTAGGCCTGGTCCACCAAGAGAAATTATTGAGTAAATATTCATATATAATGGTAAACAGGTAAGTAAATATTGATCCACAAAGTGAAATTCCTTAGTGATTCCTGATCAACTTGGGGAAACATGTTTTGATTGATGATCCCATATGATGTGCTTCTCATTCTCATATATGTTCAATATTATTTTGTTTAGAAACATAATTATGTTATGATTTCTCAAATATTTTTGCCCTATTTTATTCATTCATGTATTCATATTTTTATGTTCATAGATATTGATTATGATCTTATACTAATATAGATATCATTTTCTCAATTATGATCATTATTGATTATCTCTATTGTGTCCCATAATATGAACATGAGCACTCCAAATTCTTATGTTTATATTTCCTATAGTTTTGTTGATGGATATAACCTATGATAAGTTTAGAAGAGAATTATGAATTGTATAATTATGGATAAATTTTCATGTGTTTTGAAAATTAATTTTTATATGTTACTGGTTCACAAAGACACTAAAATAAACGGTTCTCTCTGTTTGGAATATATCGAGGTATGAAATACTAATATAAAATGTGTAAAATTTTAGTCTGAAACATCTCACTTGGAATCAATGTTACATTCATAAATTATGTACTTTTAGCACCAAACCTTGGAGTTTGGTTCTGGAGTACCGTATGAACACATTAAGAAAATAGAACCTTTCATATAAAGTAGTGAGAACTAACTTCCCGAAGGAATATGAACATACCACATGTAGGAAAGTGAAGTTACCACACAAATTATTGTAAACTGACCATATGAAGGAATGGAATACTACCAAATTCCTGATTTTTTATCTTATATAGGGTAAGGCAACAGTCTATAGGACCTCATGGTTGGTTGATCAAATTTAAAATCAGCCACATGTAAATTAGGTGATGCTCTTGTATTGATATTCATTAATCAAAACATGACTATGAGATATTTATTCAAGAAAGGATTTTGACGAAAAATGGATTCCAATTTAATAATATATAGTATAATATTTTGATGTGATGGAGATTTAGTTGCTGTTATAGATAAGATAAGTGTAATACTCTAAGTGTAAAACTCTATGAAGAAGACACTAATATTAAAAATCTGATGGTAAAACTGTAGTGTAATACTATAAGCATATGAATCTTAGTATACAACATTATTGATTTAGGAAAATGAAATTCATAATCCTGAGAATATGTCTTCAATAGGATATAATGAGTGATAATTTCAAGATTATAAGGCATTGGATAATTTTATGGCTTTTATAAAATCCTTCAAGAAAAAAGAAATTTAATGTGTCAAATGAATCAATGATTTTTACAAAAACCTTTTCCATGATATAAGTTTCCATAATCATTTATGTCATTTTTAAATTATGAATTTTATTTATGGGGATTTTATGTTGAATAAATGACTGCTTAAAGGTGGATGAATAGGCTTTGATGTTTTTATAAGTTTATATGTAGTTTGAATCGTTTAGGTAAGTTGTTTAAGATTGAACATATTAGGAAACCAAATCAAGAATTATAGACATTTAAAGTAAAATGTATTTACATTGTTCCATAAATATTTTAATAATGTATAAAGAGGATTGGTAGATTTTTATTTTTTCTATATATTTATAGTTTTTTAGATCAAGTGTTTTTTGTACATGAGTGGTTGTAAGTGGTATAACTTTTAGAATAAGATAAATCAATAGAAAAGAATGGAATATGGTTTTCTTGATAAATTTTGTTTATAAAATTGAAGAATAATAATAACTATCATGCAAAAGTGAAATTTTGATGAATTTAAGAAGCATTATGTTTTCATATCAATGCCTATTGGAAATAGTCTATTTCAATGGTGAAAAATCTATTTTATCATATAAAAAATGTGAGGAGAACATGAATGTTCAAAAAAATATAGTTTAATGAAAGTGATGGATATGCTATATATTATATAATCTAAAAGGTTTATTTTCTAGTGGAATGTGTGATTTAAAAATGATTTTAGATCATGTGAAGGACAAACCAATCTTACTGGGTTGGAAGTTTGTTAATGTCTTGTGTTTCTATGGGTAAGCTTGTTTTTCATGTTATGTGGAGTCATTTATCTCTAACAAGTTGTGTATTTTGTTTTGTAAGAAGTAAACATAAAATGAGAAGAACATTGATTCACACTCCACCCATCTAAGTGGTCACATATATCATGACCATTCCTTTCATATGGTATTAGAGTGAATATACCTTTATTTACTCTAGGCTGTTTGATGTTTGAAGGGAAAATGATTACCATGGATTCTTAGAACTTAGTTAATAGTATGTGTATTACTATATTATATGGGAAGAAATCTTATATCAATAAGGAAGGAATGATGCCATATTTATTACCCACCCACTATAATGTTCTTGATGTAGTAATGGATGGTTTCACTTATCATGATGCTAGTTCTCCCATAGAAGCTTCAAATAAGATGAATCTAAAGAATAAATGATGATAAAGGAATTTTATTCTATAAAATCTATAAAAATGTAACTTCATAAGTGTTAAAGTAATTAGAATGGATAATGGCATCTATGATTATTTGAATAATATTTACAAAGGGAACACAAAATTAAAGAAAGACGAGTTAATAATTTAGAGATAAAAATATGATTATTTGAAAATGATAGACAAATAATCTATTTATGAGTTCTTCACAAGGGTTAATGATATTAAAGCATCATAATATTATTTAATGAAAAATTGTAAGACAAATAATTTTTGAAAATATCTTGAGAATCATTCCTGACCAAATTGATAGTCAGGTTTTATCATTTTATGTTAGAGGTTCTGAAAAAATATCTATAGTTGATTTTAATAGTATTTTGAAAATATATGAGATGAGAAAAGAGAATTCTATTAATATTAATGGAAAGGATGATCATTAAATATACATTAAATCCAATAATAAATAGAATTAAATAAAAGTTAATATTGTGAAAGATGTTATTGATTCCAATTTAGAAAATAATGTGCGTAATAATTTTGAATAATTCATGTCTTTATATTCCATAAATTTGAAAATATGTAGTGGTATGTATAAAAAAATGCTACTAAAGAAGTTATTTAACAATGGATCCATTGGACATTTTAAAAAAAAAATCAATACTAACAGGAAGATGTAGACTATGATGAAGAAGATTGATATCCAATAAGATCAGTGAAAAAGTAATGTAGAAAAATAATTTTCTTATTCAAAATGAAGGAATGATAATTTATCTAAATAAAATAAATTGAATATTTTTTTTACAAATATGTGGAAGATGATTATTATGATGAAAATTTGGAATAATAAAATTATAATGAAGAAGGTGATGATATGTTTTTTATTGTAGAAGTGAATGAAGAGAGTTTAATAAATAATGAATGTACAGTCTCTAATGATGAATAAAAATAGTAAAGTTAGATAAAATTCATTCAAAAAGATAATTGGTGGATTTTATCTCAAAAATTTAAAACTGAGAGAAAAAGAATAAAAATATGAAAAGGAATGGTCAACCCATTAAAAATCATGAAAAAACGTGTGAAGGAAGAAATCTAGATAGTTAAATAGATTGAAAACATATATAAGTTATATAATTAAAAGAAAATAATAAACATCAAGAATTATGAATAAATGTGGGAGAAGAAGATATAATTCAACATTTTATAAAAAAATGGTCAATGTGGAGAAAAGAGGATATACTATCCATAATACAATTTTTAATCATAAAAAAGGACTATGTAGTGTAAATCATAGAATAATTATAAAATATCATCCTTAATGGTCAGTGAAAAGGTTGATGATATTAAAAATGTGTCTTAGGAGAATAATAAAGTAAAAAAGGATCATTTATATTTCCAAAAAAAGTTAATTCAAAAATTACGTGTTATTATACAAATAAAACATTAAAGAAAAAACTACGATAACTATAGACTCCAATTAGTCTAATCAGAGGTCTAATATAATGAAAAATATATTAGTATCCTTCTAAAATTACTTTTAAAAAACGATCCAACATTTTTGGTCAGAATGTTTGAGGAAAACATATACACAATTCTACACAACACACTTGTTTCAAAATAAAAAATTATTTTGAATGATATTATTGGTTCTCTGGAGAATATAAACATAAAATTATGATGTTAGAGTTCAATCATTAGTGATATAATGGACCTATGAGACATTGATTATAATGTTTTAAGTGGATTTATACCACTTAATAAATATAAAAAAAAATAAATCTTAAAAATATAATTTTATGGTTGAGAACATATTCAATCTTCTTGAAACTATATTTTAGAGGCATGATCATCCAAGAAATATGGTTTTTTTTAATTTTGATGTTACTTTCAAAAAAAAAGGATTTGATTAAAATACTTCAAAGCATCAGATAATGGATGGGAAGGAAAAATAGAAGGCTCTTGTGGTTGAAACTACACTCAAGGATAAAAAATTAGAACCAACATGGATTTTGGACAATGAATGTTCAAAACATATGAATAGATAATTGATGATTTTTAAGAATTAGAATAAATATAGAAAAGGAATAATGGATTTTGGAAATGATGAGTCCCTCAGAATAAAATGCATTGGATCTGTTATTGGATGAAAAGAAAAATTTAAAATCATGTCTTAGTTGCATGATGATAAATTGAGGTGCATCATATCCAAAAACTCGGAACAACATCTTAATTACATGATGTTAAATTTGATAACAACATCCTAGTCACAAGAAGTTAAATAGTAAGATTATGTCTATGTTTCAAGATGATAAATTGTACAATAATTTCATAGTCAAATGAATTTGAACTGTATGATGAGAGGTCTTCATGGAAAAGATGTCATCACCCTAATGAATGTATATTCAAGAATCATATGTTTTATCCCTTTTGCTAAAGGATGTGTTCAATAAAAAATTTCATATCCTTTAGGGTGGTCAATCCATTCTTGAATATTATGCTCCCTGTAGACCAAAACTATATCATATATATCTAACTTGATACATTACAATTCCCTAAGTTAATATTGTATACATGGAACCCCATGGACCTTAGGTTCCCCTACAATTGATTATTCTTTATAGTATACTGGTAATAGGGATTATTAAATCAAAAGGGATGCCACTAGGATTCAATCATTAATAATTAAATGACTATAATATTCTATTGGGTGGTATTTATGGTTCAAGTGGAGAGGCCCCCTTAAAATCTTGAGTTTTTTGTTTGAACTAAATAAAATATAATATTACACTATTATAAATTCTAGACATAAACCCAGTAGTTTCAACATCTAGTTTACTAAGATATTCATGTGTCATGATTTAAATTTCCCATTACCCAATTATTATGGAAGATTAAGATACTTTCAATGCATATCATTAATTAATTTTACTAATTTTTAATTAATGATTATGACAACATATTCTTTTCCCCCATAATACTACGGTATTCGTCATCTATTAAGAACGAATTTCCTTGAATCATCCATTCCTATGAAAAATAGACCATATTGTATTACATTAAACTACATGGAATGACTATTTGTCTCATAATTTTAAAATTCATGGTCGATTCATCCCTATTTCATTATACTAAACAATGTGGACCATCATCCACAATCACTTTTTATTAAGGACCACAAGATCCTGACCCTGGTAAACCAAATTTTAGGGTGCATCCATAATCTTTCTAAGAACATCAATATAAAAACCACCCATTGTATCTTTAGTGTCTTTACCTTACACAACCCATTTATGTCCCTTTGTAAAGCTTGCCCAGCTTTGAGGGACCCTTGGTTGGATCATGCATGTTAGCCCCTGGCTCCTATAGTTGATCTTCGAAATATAAACCAAATGTGTGTTTTTCTTAAAAAAGGAATTTGATACCTGTGAGACCTAACATCATTACAGTGGATATTGTTAATATATAGTTGTTTGTAATGATACTCAACATTATTTTCTGATACGATTACTCATGATTCGATAACGTTGAAAAATGATTTAGAATATTCTCATTCATTATCTCGTACAGTGTTGGGGTACTTCTAACATTGGTAATCCAAATTTAGATATTGTGTAACAATCCACTCATATCAGTTCCATGATCATCATGAACATAAAAAACATGAATATTGGTTAATGATGTACAACCGAAAAACTATAGTCTTCGATAGTCCACATTTCTTGATCCAAAATTTCCCATGAAAGAGACAAAAACTAGTTAGGTTAAAGAAACATAAAGGGAAACGTGAAAAAAATTCATGTCTTCACTTTATAAAATCATTATATCTAGAATTTTGGAAAAAGTTAGCGTGTAAATAAAAAGGCATAAATCTAATTAGACATATCTTATAGCCTTAGTAAAAAATGATCCATGCTTGTTGGACCCACTCATCTAAGAAAAAGTTATATTAATGATATTTTCACATCTCCTTGCTGTGATAACATATTCTCTAGGAAGCGACACAAGTTTTAGGGTTCCCAAACCCTTATTGTAGATTAAATTTTCCACAATTCAACATCATATCATTGAAATCAATATTGATACCCACCAATTCCTTGAGTTGATATTCTTCTCATCGAACCCCATGAACCTTGGTCTCCCCTAATCCTAGTTTTCCTCTATTCTAAACAACTAACAAATACTTTTTAATAAAATGGGACAACATAAGGATTAAATACTAAATAATTCAATAACTTGGAGCTTGTGACTAGAGTATTCTTCGTTCCACGGGTAACGACCACTCTAAAATACATGAGTAATTTTCCTACCTTTGTGAAATATTGACTTCCACCATCATCAATGGTTGAATAGTACCCACTAGTTTCCACCACCAGTTAACTATAATATTATTTGGTCATTATTTAAACATTATATGACCCAAATATTCTAGAATATTAAACATAATCAATGTTACATAATTTTGCATTTTAGCCATTATAAAATAAGGAATAAGATATTCCATTACCAAAACTTTTCATGGCCTAAACCATTTGTCCTTAAATAATATAGCTTGGTCCTTGAGCTTCCAGACCATAAAATAGATTGACCAAGGGTGCATAAAAATTCCTGGATATTTCTTCTCTCCATATCCCACAACATGACCCAAACATTTAAATCATAAAAATTATTTCATGTCCCCTGGTAGGTAGTGGGAACCCCTCAACAAGACTGTGCATGTACACCTTATGGGATCTTGAATAAGGGAATTAGACCCATTTACTAGAGGTGTTTAATACTTGCATGAAAGGATATCCAATCCACATGATTCTTTAAAACATCGTAGTTGAACTCAATATAGTGTTTCTAGATTATCCCCAGAATTTATGCCCCATCTCATCAAATTCAGTTCTGGGTTTTGTGTTATGACTTATGAAACTCATATTCTGAATATCTAAGTGGATTTGGTGTCCCTAATACTACACCACCATCCATAAAACTAGAACTCAAGAATGATATATTGTGTCACAACCAAACATGGATACTCATCCATCATAATTTATAAAATAATGTATGGTGGAAGAACCCATCATGAACATTCATTATTCAGAATATAAATTAAGAATACAGGGTGTCAGAACACATCATAGATAATCATTAACAATAATCCTAACAAGGATGAAAGGTTTCTCAAACCCCTCATAAATACCCAACCTTCCAAAATAGTAATAGATGATCTGATCTAAAAGATACTAAACTACAAGAATAAATAATCCAATATAAAATACCTTAACTAAAGAAACATAGGGTCTAAGATAAAATAACTTAAACTAAAGTAATAGATAGTATGAGCTAAAATACCTCAAACTATAGAAAAATTAAATAAAATAAAAAATACCTTAACTTACAGTAACATACAATCCAAGCTATAAGACTTTAAAATATAGAAATAGATGATTCATGCTAAAACATCATATCCTAGATAAACAGATAGTCCACGCTAGAAGAAACTAAACTACAAAATATATATTCCATTATTGGAGATCATAATCTATAGAAATATATGGTCCAATCTAGAAGATCTTAAATGAAATCAATAGATAGTCTGAGCTATAAGACCCTAAACTACAGTAGTTGATGGTCTGAGCTAGAATACCCTAAACTAAAACAACATATAGACTGAGCTAAAATAAAATATTCTATATAATCATTATAGTTCATAAGTACATAAATATCATACTAAACTATACAAAATACTCACCATGTATAAAAACTTTAATGGGAACCCTTGAAACAATTTGAGTCTCTACTCTCTGGATGCACACTCTGTGTGATCTATAAATCATTAAAATTTTATGATATGGAAACACCAAAAACATTTCTTGTTGAAACCCCATAATGGGTAATCCTCATAAAAATCCAATTCCATGACCACTAATATTTTTTCGAATGAAACATAAATATTTTTAGGGAAATATTAAAAAAGATCTATAAAAATATTTTAGTGATCATTATTCATCCTTAAATAAAGCAAACCTATGAATTCTAGGATAATTGAATTAGGGAAAAATTAGAACAATATACCTATAGGTAATATTCATCAAAATTACCCTTTTAAACTAGGTAATCCCATGTTGAATACAAAATAAATATCAATGAGGTTTTTTTTGTCAAAAACAATTTATAAGGAATTATCAAGAGAATTATGTTATGATTCAAGGATTCTAATTCATTCATTGTAGTTTACATGGTATTATAAAAAGGAGGGATGTTTTTGATGATCTATGTAATATCAAGTCCTTGAGATTTCATGCACATCATGAATAAGAAAACTTGATATCGATATATAAAGTCTTTAAGGTTTGATTATATGATAATGTAAAAGATAAGGAGGAGTCTCTACAGTCGAGTCTCTCACAAAAATCCTCAAATAAACTAAGGATGATTAATCCATTAATACATATGTGGAAAATTATCCAAAAAATGTATGTTATGAATCTGGTTTAACCATCGTCACTAAATAGAAAATTGGTTTACTATTTTTTAGGTTTGAATCTAAGTATTAGGATGGAAGTTGAAATAAGGGACTCTAAAAGCTATAAAAAATCATTCAACATTCACTAAAAGTGGAAGTGGAAACTAGAAACCAATATAATTATAGTGATGGGAAAAGGAAGATGGGGTTTCATTAAAGATATAGTGGTATGTCACATAGAGGGAAGAAAGTTTTTTAACCTCCTATATTCAAAAAACATATCATGAAGAACTCTGGTGAATTACTAAAATGAATAATGATATGTTTTAATTTTTGAAATCCTAACCATTGAGAAACATAATTTTAAACCGATTCCAATAGGATATTCAATGAAATAAAAAGAGAGAACTCAACATAATAAACCACTCACAATTATCTTATATAGATGTATGGATTTTGTGAATTTGATGAATCAATTTCTATATATGATGGTTAATGAGAATAATAAGCCACAAAAACATCTCAAGTCAAATAATAAAGTAAAATATTAAGAAATCAAAAAATATGTAGTAAATCAAGATATATATAGAACAATTATCCTCCACTCTAGAGTTGGAGATTCAAATTTTATGTTTTTATGAATGTGACATCTGAAAATATTATCCATTGCTGAAATTGGTTTATCCTATGAATTAATTATCTATCACTACTTTGATCCCATATAAATTTCTTGAATAATGAATTCATATTTTATTTTCTGGATCAACCTATAATTTTACTTTGGTGAAATGATGATAAAAAACATCCAATAAAAATATTTCTATCTTAGACAAGATTATATTGACGGAATACATGGTAATTTTATATTATATGTATATATTAATTTTTTGTTAAGTTATTTTGGGAAATTATTAGTATATTTTCTAGAATATATTGTGATGATATATAAATTTTGGTACGAGACATTATGAGTGATTAAAATTATTTCAATATAATTATTATGTTCATGGAAGGATATGATGTGAAATGATTATAATATTTGGATTTCAATAATGGTTAAACATATCATTGAGGATCCTTAAAGTAAACTATTAATGTAATGAATTAATTTAAACATCAGATGTTTTTTTTGAGATTATAGAGATTAATAATTTATCAATGTTCATATTGGATAAATTTTGTTAACCATTTTTATTTTTTTAAATATCTAGAGAAAAAAGGAATGTATTTTCATTCTTTTATGGATATCATTATTTTTTAAATGTTATTATTAGTTCACTAGGAATGAATAATTAATCATGAATATTAAATTTGTAGATTAGGTGACAAAGGGGAATTAGATCATAGAAAGGAAAAGGTATGTAATTTTTCTTATGAAATAAAAATAATTCATGTATATTTTCTCATGTTATCTACCATGATAGAAAAATAATTCCTCAAAATTTGGAAAACATTATTGAAAAAATATAATATAAATTTACATTTAATTTTTATGAATCAATGGTCTTGTCACCCATTATAGTTTTATGGTACTTTTTCATTCAATTTATCTTGACTATATTCACTATCAATATCTACCAGTCCCCAAGAATTAGTTTTATCCTCCCTGTCTATATTCTCACATTCCATTAATTTTATCTTATTTGTAAAAAAAATTTCCATTATTCTAGGTGGTCATTAAATATACATTTTCCCTCTTCTTAAGATATTGTTTTATTAACCCTTTTCACAATGTGGGTTTTCAACAAAAGAATTTTTAATTTTCAAACACTTGATTATCGGGCCTAAGTTCAAGTTATGAAGGTGATATTTTGGGGGGGGGGAATTTAAATCCTTGAAACTTCAAAGAAGGAACATTAATTTTGATTGCGTATACGATAGACAACACTAAGATCAAACGAACCGATAAATTTTATTTTAAAATAGCTTTAATAACCTATCCATCAAATTAGAGGGAATGAATAGAAATAACAACATTATGATATATATATATATATATATAATGTTTATACTCAATACAAATATGATTATTATTTAATTGGAATTAAAAAATAAATTTCTATATAGGGTCATATTTTACTTTAAAAATATGTTTCCCCAAACATTATTTTTATTTTATTTCATAAGAAATTATTATATTTAATATTTGATATATAAAAATTTTATTTTATGAAATGAAATTAATTTTCTAAATCAATATTTTAATATTATATTAGATTGAAAATTAAATAATTTTCAGAAAGAAATTGATCTTTGGATGAATAGTAATATTTATTGATTTTTATAGAAAATAGTATATTTCATCGAAAAATTAAAAAGAAACATTTTATTTCAAACATCTTTGTAAGAAGAATTATTTATATTAGATTATTAATAATGCAGTTTGTTTCATTGGAATCAATTTTATGGTAGAAAGGTTTATAATTTTTTTTATACATAAAAATAATTTTTTTATGAAAAACTATTTTTTGTTGTCATCTATATTACTATCCTAAACTAATTTATATCACTTAGAGATACGTAATTGTAACAAATGGATTCCATATTAGGGATAATGATGTATTATTTTTTAATATTTTTTTTTCAATCTTTGTAATGACCATAGTAAATTTTTTTCACCATGGTATGGGTAAAAAGTGAAAAATAAGGTTAAAAATTTAGGACACGACTTTAAAAATTCTATAAAAATTGAATTTATTCTTTAAGGTGGGGTGATTTCAGCCATTCCATCATTGTATTCATTATATGGCCACATGGTGCTGTATTTCACTGATTATAACCTTTATATTAATTTATGTAAAAGAATAATTTATAAATGTCACACTCATAACTTTAATATATCTAATATTTTATCATAAGTTTAAAAGTGGTTACGTTTGGTTATAAAGTTTTATTTGATAGGGAAATTAATTTATTTATCAGATTAATTTATTTTTAATTTCTCATCAATTGATAATTACCATCAATTCATATTCAATGGTTAAACAATATTTATTGAATTTTTTAATAATTATTAAATGATTTTATAAAAATTAGAAGTAGAAAATATATATTAATTATTGTGTTTTGTGATTTTATAGATTAATATAACATATTATAGTTTTTTTAAAAAATTGTATTCAAATTCCATTGATGTATTTTTTTCCTTTATTATTAAATTAAGTGAATATTGTTAGAAATGAAACAAATGATATTTTATGAATATATTATTTTATTAAATTATTTAAAAATCATAAAAACATGAACAGAGAGAAGGTGGATAATATATGGTCTACAATTTCAACCCTTTTCATTTAATGATCCAAAATTCACCTCACAACTAAAATTATAACTCATTAATATTTAAAAATATGATACCAAGGTCAAGGATATAATTTTTGAACAAATGGGTTTAATTAGAAAGATATTATTTTAAATGAAACTAAATCATGCCTAAATTTGATTTTTTGATGATATTTATCCCTTATAAATTTTCTCCCTAAATATTATTCTATTTGGAATCCATTTTCTTGATAATGACTCCATTATATTTTAATCGTTTTTTGTAATTCCAATAGTACCACTCTCCACATTTATAAAAGGGAACCCTTCCTTTACATGCTTACACCACATTGAGATATATTGTTTGAAAAAGGTTATGAAAAAGTATCTTTTAAAAGCCCTATCCATGATTTAGATGTTTTTTATTCTTAAAAACCATTCCAAGAGTCGATAAGAAGAGAAATAAAGGATGCCTTCCAAAAAAGAGGTAATTGCCTTGCCCAACCACTTTCTATTTGTTTCTTATTATACCTCATATAAATCTATGATATTATTCATAAAATAATATAATAACTACTATAAATATACTATAATATTATTATGATTGTGAGACCATCTTTATCCACCAAATTTTCTATCAAATGAGAAGTGAATGTATTGTTCAAGAATATGTATGGATTACCATCTCCACATAGCTATACAACTCATTTTCTATCACCAACATAAATGAATTCATGTTATGGTGGGTTAGAAAAATTTATATTAAAATTATGGAATAATTATCTTTATATAATCATAATATCATATCTAATTTCTTTCTATCCAATCAGTTGGAAAAGGCTAACGTCACTGATTTGTACGTATGAACTAACACCTCCACCAATAATTAGAATCAATTTTCATTTCTACTCTACATCGATAGTAATAAGGTTTGATTTACGAAATTAATATTATAAATATTATATAATAATAATTTTGTAAGTTTTAATTTTTATTTTCCATTCTTTCATTCCATCTATCAAAAAGTGAAAACAACGTTCATGGGAACATACAACCTACCGTCTCTATAAATGATGTAATTTATCTGTATGTATCTACCTTTTAGGGATGAATATATATATATATGTATATATATATGATGAATATATATTATATTTATGTCATTTTTAACATTATGGAGATAATGTAACTGTATTACATGTAAAAGGACCAAAACTACCAAACAAAAAATCTCTTGATAAACAAAATAGTGAACACCTGAAAATGATGAATTTAATAATGAGTTATTAATAAATGGGTGTTAAATTTTTTAAGTGCTTCATATATAATATAATAAATATTTAAATTATTATATTATATAAGTATATTAAATTTAAATTTTTTATATAGGAGTTTATAGTGCTTTAGATTAAATAAAAAGTTGAGGTATGGGTTTCTTATCTCATTATTTTTTTGTGAGACTTATTCCATATTCACCTAATATTTCCATTTTTTAGTGTATACAGTACCCATGGATGTATTATATTATATTATTTAAATATTATGGTGAATTAAAAATCGATCTATGCTTATATCTTTCATGATGTTCGATATATAGACTACAAAATGAGTAACTAATTTATGTTATAATATCATTGTTTATTGGGACTATTTTAAATTAACTTAATAATTATGTAATTTCAAGATCTTTATATCAAAAGTTATATTAATTATATTCTACTATGGTTATATATATTGATTAAATGTTCTCTCTTCATTCATCTCTATTTATGTATTCCTGAAAATGAAAGAATAATTTTATGTAAATCCAAATTTATTTATCACTTTGGTCAAAACTTATTTTTTATTTCTTGAACATGTGTTATTTAAAATGTTTTAAAGAATATTTTAATATTATTCTATGATTTTCTAATGTAATTTTTAACCCTTTTTGAATTTTATAAAAAACAATTAGTGGGAAATTATTATCATTTTCTGAAAAAGACAATTTTGAATTTTAACAAAAAATGTGAAATGAACCATTATTTTAATGTACACGACATGAACTGATTTTTACACCATCATGACTGATCAATTGATTAAATATTTATTTATAATCTCAAGGGTTTTTATCAAATTAAATATCACCTATAATATATTTTATTTTTTTATTTGAAGAAGTGATTTGAAATTTAGAATGAAATTTTCGTTAAGAAAAATTCCAAGTAATGTTTTAATAGAATTTTCATCTAAGATGACTTTCTTGGATGCCACTTATGACTTATTGGGGATATGATTAAATGATATCATCCTTGATATTTCTTTATACATATTATTATTATGATGATGTTATATATACAAAAATCATTTCATTTCCACCAATTATGATATATAATGAATGATGTAAGAACTTGTGACACACATAAACAAATTCTGAATATATAATAGATGATTTGGGAATTATATATCCCCTTGATTATTTAGGTAAATATGTACATCCATGCGGTAATTATGTTATGACTGAACATGATTTGATGTTAAAAATTTTATTGGTGGTCCTGGTTTTCATGTCCAAAAGAATACACATGGTCCAAGGTTTCATTTCCATAAGTTTATGTGTGAACCTAAATCTCATGTTAAAACATTATGCATGGTGATCATTTTCATGAAAATAATATAAAGACTTGTAATTTCCATGTAATTTTTTAAATTAAATGGGAATTTTATGAGTCCACAAAACTTGAAGGCACATGATTCTGAGGCCCGAAGTGCCCGAAATAAATTTTTGTAGTTTTGTTCAGGTACATTTAGTAAACATACAAGCAGGTTTTTGTAACTTTTGAACCAGTGCTCAGAATTGAAATCTGAGGGCATCGTTGAACTTGCAGCATCGATATTCACTAAATAAGACTTTCACCATGACGACAGTGGGTTGAGAAAAAAATATAGGTTTTGGGTTTTTCCTGGAAAATAATAAAATAAAATGAACTACACTTTATGTTATTTTTAATCCACCATGTGGAAGTTGGAGGTAGGGTCCACCAGAACTAAACCTCCTTGTGGGAGTTGAATTATGGGGACCACCCGACCATAACCTCCCATGAGAGGTTATGGGGGTGGGGCCCTCCCGAACCTAACCTCCCGTGAGAGGTTATGATGTGGGGACCACCCGGGACTAAACCCCCTAATAATGGTGGGAGAGGAAAACCTCTCAACTCCCCTCATTAATGAGGGAGAGTCTCTGCAACCCCTTTAATGGTGTCAACCCTTCCTATATTTTAATTTTTCCAACCTCATTAATTAATTAAGTGGATCCAACTTAATTAATTCACCCAATTTGAATTCTTATTTTAACAAATTAATAGATTTTATAATCTATTATTCTTGCCTACCTTTTTTTTATTGGAAAAGGAGGAATGAGTTTTTGAGAGAAAAGCTCTCGCCAACAAAGAAAGAAGAATGAAGAACAAAGAACACATTCTTCCAATGAAGAACATCGGCAACGATCATCTTCGACTTCTTCCTCAGAATCACCTTGAGGAAGCAACCGATGTGGGACATCTACGACAAATGACAATCCTTCCTCATCCTCGTTAACGAACCGACGCATGAGCTTGGGATTGGAAGTGTGCGACAGATGCGATGAACGATGACAACTCCTTCTTCACCGAGAATCCGTCAAGGAACAATGAACAAAGGTAGGGGTTTAATTTTATTTAACTATGATATTATTTCCTTGTTACTTTTCTTCCAAAACAAAGAACACAGACCAACTTATTATCAAGTTTATCTGCGGATGTTTTTCTTTGTGGGTTAAGAATATTTTTGTTAATGAAGGATTATGGGAATTTATGTTTTTAAGATATCTTCCATGCTCATTCGTTGCTTCTTTCTTGTGAGCCAATTGCAATCACCCTAAAGGAGGAAGGGTGCAGACCAAACCAACGTGGTCTGACCTCTCCGCCGATCTTCTTTGTGATGTTCTTCGGTATAGCGACGAGACGACGAGACGACTAATGCGACGAAGGAAAAGACCACACTAATCGAGACCTCTACGACTTGCACCGCCCGCCGGCCACGCCATCTACCGGTCAAACCGGTCCAAGCCGCACTGTGCCCCGGCTGAACCAACCTCAGCCGCGCCGCACCTCAGTCAGGCCGCCAAGGTCGTTCCCTCAGCCCGACCGAACCGGCTGAGCGGGCCCCTACCACCCTCTCCACCAGCTGAACTGGCTCCGCCACCCCGGGATGAGCCACTCACGCCTCATAGACACCCATGCCTCCGGGCCACCCGTGCCATCCTGGCTACCCGTGCCTCCCGATCGAACCGTCTCCCATCCGAGTAGGCCTCCCGAACCCCCTGCTGAACCATGCCCTCGCGGAGCCCCAACCGAGCCGGCCTCCCATGCTGAGCTGGCCTACCATGCCCCTCGCGGCGCCCCGGTCAAGCCGGCTTCCCACGCCCATCGTAGTGCCCTCCGAGTCGAGCCGCACCCTCGCGGCGCCATCCGGGCCGAACCACCCTGTCACCGACCCGCGGCCGGTCTGCGCCCTCGTGACCGGTCCGTGCTTTGACAGCCCTCCACGACCCCTCACGGCCTGATGGGCGGGGTCCAGCGGGCTGGGCTGAACCTAACAGGCTAAGCCGCCTAATGGGCCAGGCCAGACCCAACGGGTCAGACTGGGTCGGCCCAGACCCGGTCCCACTACGAACCTTTACATTCTTTTGGCCATATCATTATCACCAGACAACTGTTTGACGAACCGTTAGCGGCCCTGGTAATCTTGGAGCATGACTGTCCCTTTGAGTATACACCACTAGTGTTTGGGGTATCGTTGAGATACATTCATGTTGGATCACGCATGAATCCAGCTGGGCCCCCGAGACTAAAAGTTTAATAACTCACAGACCAGACATCCGATTGACACTCCGTCTGTTGGTTTGAGACCTCTATGAAATGGAATACCTTTGAGATACTTCGTTGTGGGACTTCGTGACAGTTTGAGTATTGACCAGTAGCTCATGGAGAAGATGCTTCCAAAGACGAGAAGACAGAGTGGAGAGACCTATTAACCGGATGAGACTTAACAACTACTGAACGATTGACTCGGAGTGACTCAACTAGCCTAGTGGGGAGCGGCTAGTTGTGGCGGTAGACACATGACAGAGGAGCACTTAGTTGTGGTGGCAGACCCGCGGTACTCGACAGGAGGAGTACCTCTGCAGGCTATTAGGGGGAGCGCCTAGTTATGGTGGAAGACCCACGGTGGGGAGCGCCTTGGTGATGCAGCAGACCCACGGTACTCGATAGGAGGAGTACCTCAATAGTCCAAGGTTAGTGGGAAGCACCTTGGTGTCACGGTAGCCCCACTGTACTCGATAAGGGGGGAGTTCTCTAGCAGCCGTGGTTTTGATAACGTGAATAAATATCCTGGTTGATCTGAGTTAGTAACTTTTGTGTTATCCTCATGATTGAGATGGATTACTTGATAACTTAGGTATATGTAGGGGAATATACCTAAGTGAGGTTATCTTTTGATTTCATACTTTGTGGTTTATCTTTATTGAATTTTGTGTGACCTTGAGGGTCACGGGGTCCCTACTGTGTATCGTTATACTCACCCCTGTATGGAATATTCCCACACCTCGTTGTGTTGGATGCAGATGACAGACATCGCTGACTGAGGATGAGAGTACCAGGACTCGACGGTACTCAAAGGTTGACCTTACGAAGAGTCGGTACATGGTGGAGACTGACAGATGTGGAGTGCTGAGGATGATATCTGTACCTACCCTTTAGGTAGGAATCACAGAGGATGACCCAACAACTGTTTTTCCTATTTTTAATTGTACTTGCACTTCCAGTTCCTTGTACTTTACAGTTGGGCTTGTATTTCCAGCCCCTTTTACTTTTCAGCACTCCTTTGTTATATAGTTTAATTTGTGTTTTGTATCTAGTTGTGTGCTCTATTGTGTGAATTTATAGGTTATAGAGGAAATTCCTTCCTATTTTTAGGGAATTACGCCTTTGGTATTAGTCGCTAGACACTGGCCTATGGATGGTGGACTTGGGGTAGTCACGACACGGGTGCCGGGGGACGAGTCGGGAAAAATTGGTATAAGAGGAGTCAATTCTACTGCAGAACTTCGCACTCTAATCTTTCTTTTCTAGGAAGAAACAACATTAAGTGTAGTGAGTGTGGTTCTCAGTTCAGGGAGTCCAGTGTTTGTGCGACGTCCGACGTATCCATACACCGGGACCCTGACTTCTGATTTCTGACTTAGTGCACGGAAACACAAATTGCATGTGTGTTTTCAAAAGTTTTCTTTACGGCAGTTCAACCAGGTCAGCTCACCAGGTATAATCTTTTGAATGTGTTGCATCTGTTTCCTTCAGGATGCCTCCCCGTAGATGACCATCTAGAGTCCCAAGATTTGTATGCATAGATAGCCCACCGAGGGACGAGGCCTCGGTGCAGTGCCCTTTTCTAGATGAGGCACCAGTGGTACCACTTCCCATTGGGCCACTGATGCCACCAGCCGCAGCAGTAGACGATGCATGCTGCTTGATCGTGTTTCATGAGATCCAGTGCCAGAGGCCACCCAGCTTCAGGGGAGAGACAGACCCACAGGTGACTGGGGATTGGTTGGAGGTTGTGGTGAGAGTTTTTTGACTGATAGGGACACCAACAGACCTCATGGTGATCCATGCTGCCAGCCTTCTACTAGAAGTATCATGAAGATGGTGGAGCTTGATGCTCTATGTCCACGACGAGATGACACTTATTTGGGTAGACTTTGAGAGCCTGTTCTGGGTAGAGTTTGACCCAGCAACTCTCCGCGTAGTGTGCATACAGAAGCTACTTCATCTGCAGAAGGGCATCATGACTATAGATCAGTACTCAGAGAGGTTCACAGACCTCTCATGCTACTCCACCGATATGGTACATGACCCATTCTCTAGGGCCCAGACCTTCGAGCAGGGACTTAGGCGGGAGATTTGAGCTTCGGTGATCTCTCTCAACATCCCGACGCAGGAAGGGGTGTTAGAGAGAGCACTCCTAGTGGAGAGTTTCCTTGCTGAGCAGTCTCTAGTAGAGAGATCCACCACTAGTCAAAACATAGCGTAGTCTTCTATAGATGGCAGCAGACAGATGTCGCAGAGGTCCAAGTGAACCATACCTACAGGTGGATGACCGCATGACTCATGATCAGTTGTGTGGGGCACCCAGAGCAGAGACATACATGAAAGAAGTGGGTAGTGTTTCACAGGCGGTGGGTAGGGTCACATGGCTCATGACTGTCTGACCCACCATTCGGATGATCAACAGATGGTTGAAGGACTACCCATGCAGAGACAGTGATTCGATCAAGGCAGTCCACAAGCAAAAGGTGGACATGGAAGAGGATCTATCCATGTAGCTGGCGATGGACGATGATTTGAGGTGCTACCACCACCACCACTAGGGGGTCCACCCCAATTGTAGGGAGCAGGTGGACATGAGAGAGCTCTACTCCAGGCAGATGAGGCCTACGACCATGGTTCTCCGAAGATGATACGAAGTACCATCTATGTCTATTCCACCTTATTTGTAGTTCTTATAGAAATAGGTTCCAGTCACTCTTTCATTTACACTGCCCTCATTCGGAGCTCATAGATTCTGACGGAGCCGTTGGATCTATCCTTATAACTAGAGACTCCTACAGGAGTAGACTCGATGATTTCTAGCAGTGTGAGCTTACTCTTGGAGGTAAGATATTTCGCTGGGATCTACCAGTAGTGGCGTTGAGGCCTTACGAAGTCATCTTGGGTATGTACTGGTTATCTATAGTTCATGCTCAGATTGACTGTATTAGGCGCAAATTGAGGTGTGTCTACACGGATGGTACCATGTTTACCTTCACTGGTGAGAAGTGAGCCTTTGCAGCACATGATGGACTTTCCTAGAGGAGAGTGCAGCCCATCACTCATTAGTTGGTTGCCCATACCCTCGAAGTAGTTGATGTGGAGAGTCTGAGCTATTCTGTAGTGGTGGAGCAGTACACGATTTTTTTCCTTGATGATGTCCCAGGTCTACCTCCTCACAAAGAGGTGGAAGTTTAAATTTACTTGTACCCTGGGAAGACAATGATATCTACACCAGCGTACCATATGGCTCCTATGGAGCTTTGCGATCTGCGGGTACAACTAGGGGACTTGCAGGGGAAGGGATTCATCCGGCCCAATGTTTCTCCCCGAACAGTCCCAATTCAATTCTCCTAGAAGGAAAATGAGAGCTTGAGGCTTTGTGTTGAGTATTGGAAACTGAACTAGGTGACTTTGAAGAAAAAGTGCCCACTCCTGAGGATTGATGACCTCTTTGATCATCTAAAGGAAGCACGTTGGTTCTTGAAGATAGACCTCAGATCAGGCTATCACCAGCTCAGAGTTCGGGATGAAGATATGCAGAAGACAACCTTCAGATGTCGATATGGCCACTATGAGTTCTTGGTTATTCCATTCGGAATAACCTATGATTCAGAAGTGTTCATGGGACTCATGAATAGGATCTTCCAGCCATACCTTGATCGATTTTTCATAGTCTTCATCGACGACATTCTGATCTACTCGACTACCAAGGTGGAGCATGCCTATCACATGCGAGTAGTACCAGACACACTCTTAGAGAACTAGCTTTATGGTAAGCTCTCGAAGTTCCAGTTCTGGATCCAAGAGGTTCAATTTATGGGACATGTCATCTCGGAGGCTGGAGTTTCTATTGATCCATCGAAGATTGAGGTGGTACTTGCTTGGGATCCACCCAGGAGTGTGGCGGAGGTACGAAGTTTTCTGGGTTTGGCTGGATACTACCGAAGGTTTGTGCCAGACTTCTCTAGAGTTGCAGCACCACTATCAGCCTTAACGAAGAAGGGGAAACCCTTTGTGTGGTTAGAGAGATTCCACCAGAGCTTTCAGGAGCTGAGGCAGAGGTTAACTAGTGTCTCCATCTTGAGGCTTCCAGAGGAAGGTGTAGGGTACGTAGTCTACTGCGATGCATCAGGGACCAGACTCAGATGTGTCCTGATGCAGGAGTGAGTAGTGATCGCATATGGCTCTCATCAGCTAAGACATCGTGAGCAGAACTACACTACCCATGAAATGGATTTAGAAGCAGTGGTCTTCGCCTTGAATATGTAGCAACACTATCTGATGGGTGAACATTTTATCATATACCCTGATCACAAGAGTCTTAGGTATATCTTCACTTAGAAGGACCTTAACCTGAGATAGTGACGTTGGATTGAGTTCCTCCAAGACTATGACTTTGAGATAGTTTCTACTCCTTGGAAGGGGAACGTTGTTGCAGATGCACTCAGTAGGAGATCTGGTATACAAATTTTAGGCGAGGCAATAGAGCAGCTGACTGCATTATAGATATCCTTTGTGGATAGATATAGAGCATCATTCCTTTAGTCTCTTATAGTCACTCCCCCACTTCTTCAGTGATTCATGGAGGCGCAGTGTGGGGACACTGACTGCGAGACACGACATGCTCAGATATCCATAGGGTAGGCACATTATGGATTTTCTAAAGGTGGGGAGCACATCATCCTCTTCAGAGGATGTACTACAGTACCGATGTCACTTCAGGAGGAAGTGTTGATGGATTTCCACACATCCCCTATAGAAATACATCCAAGGGTGGAGAAGACGTACCAGGATCTCTGACGACACCACTGGTGGCCGATAATGAATAAAGAAGTTGCAGAGTTTGTTTCTCGGTGCCTCACTTGTTAGCAAGTGAAGGTAGAGCATCAGGTACCAGGTGGCTTAGTTCAACCTTTAGAGGTCCCAGAGTGGAAGTGGGATGGGATATCCGTGGTTTTCGTGACAAGAATTTCATGTAAATCCAGAGGTCATGACTCGATCTGGGTGATCGTCGACCAACTTATCAAGTCGGACCACTTCCTACCGATCGGATAGCAGGGTTCAGTAGAGATCTTGGGATGATTCTATGTGCATGATATTTTGTGGTTACATGGAGTACCTTCGATGATTTTCTCCAATCGTGACACACTTTTTAATTCTCAGCTATGGAAGGGGTTGCATGAAGCTTTCGGGATGTAGCTTCATTTTAGCACCACCTTCCATTCTCAGATGGATGGCCGGACTGAGCGGGCCATTTAGACCCTCAAGGACATGCTATGTTCTTTTGTTCTCGACTTCGGTCGCAGTTGGGAGGATCACTTGACCTTTGTGGAGTTTTCATACAACAACAACTATAAGTCCACCATTGGGATGACACGTTTCGAGGCATTGTACGGGCGACCTTGCAAATCACCTTTGTGCTGGACTGACCTAGGGGAGTTAGCACTAGTGGGACCAGAGATGGTACAGGCTACCACCGAGAAGGTGCAGATCATACAGGAGTGGATGAAGACCGCACAGAGAAGGCATAAGTCATATGATGATAGGATATGGAGACCTATGGAGTTCAAGGATGGCGACCACATATTTCTACGGGTCTCACCTCGACGAGGTCTACGATGATTTGGCTGAGGTGACAAGTTATCTTTGAGATTCATCAGACCTTTTCAGCTTCTCAGCAGAGTTGGTGAGGTGGCTTACCACTTAGCTCCTTCACCTCAGTTGCATTGGGTTCATGACATCTTTCACATATATCAGCTGAGGAAATACGTGCATGAACTTTCCCACATCATCGACCATGGCGAGCTAGATGTCGATGATGGGGAGAATTTTATGTAGCTTCCAGTTGAGATTGAGGATCGATAGGAGTGGGTCCTTCGTGGACAGTCGATACCTCTTTTGCGCGTTCACTGGAAGCATGGAAACCTCCAAGATAGCACATAGGAGCGGGAGGCTCAGATGCATGATCAGTACCCCCACTTGTTCCCTTACTTATGAGTTATAGCTTACGGGGATGTAAATCCCTGAGTTGGGGAGAATGTAAAGACCCGAAATTTCCATGTAATTTTTCTAATTAAATGGGAATTTTACATGTCTTTGAAACATGACGGTGTGTGATTATGAGGCCTAGAGTGCCCAGAATCAAATTCTTATGTTTTTTTCAGGTATGTTCAGTTAACATATGAGTGGGTTTTTATAACTTTTGAACTGGTGCTCAGAATTGAAATATGAGGGCATCGTTGAACTCGTAGTGCTGGTATTCGCATAAGGAGACTTTCACCACAATGACAGTGGGTCGAGAATAAAAGATAGTTTTTGGGTTTTTCATGGAAAATAAAAAAATTAAATGAACTACACTTTATTTTATTTTTTAGCCACCATGTGGAAGTTCAAGGTGGGGTCCTCAAGAACTAAACCTCCTTGTGGGAGTTGAAGTGTGGGGACCACCCGACCATAACCTCCCATGAGAGGTTATGGTGGTGGGGACCACCCAAACCTGACCTCCCATGAGAGGTTACAATGAGGGGACCACTTGGGACTAAACCCCTGTAATAATGGTGGGAGAGGAAAACCTCTGCACTCCCCTCATTAGTGAGGGGGAGTCTCTCCAACCCCTCCTTTAATTGTGTCATCCCTTCCTATCTTTTAATTGTGCCAACCTCATTAATTAATTAAGTGGATCCAACCTAATTAATTCACCCAATTTTAATTCTTATTCCAATGAATTAATAGATTTTATAATATATTATTCTTGGATACCTTTTCCTTTATTGGAAAAGGAGGAAGGAGCTTTTGAGAGAAAATCTCTCACCAATGAAGAATGAAGAACAAATAACGAAGAACGGAGAACGAAGAACGCATTCTTCCAATGAAGAATGCCGACAATGAAAATAATCATCTTCTTCCTTATAAGAACCTTGCAGAAGCAACTGACGTGGGACATCTACGAAGACCGACCCTTTCTCCACATCATCATCAATGAACAGATGCACAAGCTCGGGATTGGAAGTGCACGACGGATGCGATGAATGACGAAAACTCTATCTTCTTCCCTGTGACTCCATCAAAAAACAATGAACAATGGTTGGGGTTTAATTTTATTTAAGTGCAATATTTTTCACTTGTTACTTTTCTTCCAAAAAAAAGAACGTGCACCAAATTATTATCAAGTTGATCCAAGGATGTTTTTACTTGCGAGTTGTGAATATTTTTGTTAGTAAGGGATTCTTGGAATTGATGTTTTTAAGATATATTCCATGCTCGTTCTTTTCTTCATTCTTGTGAGCGAATTGATATCACCCTAAATGCGGAAGGGTGCAGACCAAAAAAACGCGGTATGACCCCTCCGCCAATCTTCTTTGTGATGTTCTTCGGCATGGCGACGAGGCGAGGAGACGACGAATGCAACAAAGGAAAGAACCGTGCTACCCGCGGCCTCTACGACCCGCGCCGCCCGCTGACCACGCCATCCGCCGGTCAAACCGGTCCGAGCTACGCTGTGCCTCAGCTAAACCAGCCTCAGCTATGCCGCACCCCGGTTTGGCCGCCCTAGCTATGCCCTCTGCTCGACCGAACCAACCGAGCGAGCCCCAGCCACCCAGTCCGCCCCCCAAACTGGCCCCGCTGCCCCAGACCGAACCACGCTCGCCTCCCGACCACCCGAGCCTCCCGACCGCACCGGCTCCCGACCGAGCCGACCACTTATGCCCTCGGCCGAACCGTTCCCTCGTGGAGCCCCAGCCAAGCCAGCCTCCCGCGCCCCTCACAGCGCCCTCCGGGCCGAGCCGCGCCATTGAAGCACCCTCCGGGCCGAACCGCCCTCGCGTCGACCCGCGGTCGGTCCACGGCCTCGTGACCAGTCTGTGCTCTCGCGGCCCTCTGGGATGGGCCCTGCAGGCCAATCCGAACCTAACGGGATGGCCCGCCTAACGTACTTGGTGAGACCCAACGGGTCAGGCCAATTTGACCCAGACTGTGTCGGTCTGACCGGGTCGGACCGGACCCGGGCCCACTATGACCCTTTACTTTCTATTGACCATATCTTTGGCACCAGACATCCGTTTGACAAACTATCAGCGGCCCTTGTAATCTTGGAGCATGACGGTCCATTTGAGTATACCCCACTAGAGTTTGGGGTATAGTTGAGATACAGTCAGGTTGGATCGTGCACGAATCCAACCGGACCCCCGAGACTACATGGTTATTAACTCACAGACCGGGCGTCCGATTGACGCGCCGTCTATTGAGTTGAGAGCTTTATGATGTGGTGGACCTTTGAGATACTTCTTCCTGGGACTTTGTGATATTTGGAGTATTGACCAATAGCTCGTGGAGCGGATCCTTCCTGAGACGAGCAGAAAGAGTGCGGAGACCTAGTAGCTGGCTGAGACTTTATGACTGTTGACCGATTGACTCAGAGTGACTCGACTAGCCCAGTGCGGAGCGCCTGGTTGTGGTGGCAGACCCTGGGTGGGGAGCGATTTGGTTATGCAACAAACCCACAATACTCGATAGGTGGAGTACCTCAGCAGTTCAAGGTTAGTGGGAAGTGCCTTGGTGTTTCCGAAGGCCCACTGTACTCGAAAGAGGAGGATTTCTCCAGCAGCCGTGGTTTCGATAATGTGAATAAAAACCCTGGTTGAGCTGAGTCAGTAAATTTTTCATTTTCCTCATGATTGAGATGGATTACTTGATAACTTAGGTATATGTAGGGGCATATTCCTAAGTGTGGTTATCTGTTGATTTCATACTTTGTGGTTTATCCTTTTTGGATTTTGTGAGACCTTGAGGGTCTCAGGGTCCCTACTAAGAATCATTATACTCACCCCTACACGGGATATGCCTGTAACTCATTATGTTGGATGCAGACAACTGACTGTGCTGACCAAGCCTGAGAGTACCAAGACTGGATGGTACCCAGAGGTGGACCTTACGACGAGTTGGTACACGATGGAGATTGACATACGTGGAGTGTTGAGGAGGCTATTTGTACCTACCCTTCAGGCAGGAATCTCGGAGGATGACCCAACAACTATTTTTCCTTTCTTAATCTATACTTGAACTTCCAGTTGCTTGTACTTTAAAGTTGGGCTTGTATTTCCGACCCATTTTACTTTTCAGCACTCCTTTGTTATACAGTTTACTTAGAGTTTTGTATCCAGTTGTGTTTTCTGTTGTGTGCATTTACAGGTTATAAAGGCAATGCCTTTTTAGTTTTAGGGAATTACGCCTTTGGTGCTAGTCACCAGCCCCTGGCCTATAGAAGGTGGGCTTGGGGTAGTGACGACACGGGCCCCGGGGGACGAGTCGTGACAAATAATAAAATGGGCGTACCTATTTTACAAATCTATAATATTATTCATGAACTTTATTTTTAGTTATACAAATTTTGTGTGGAACTTGTTTCATATCTTCAAGTTGAGGAAACAACATAATTTAATGTCATTAACTAAATAAGTATATATATATATATATAAATGTTTCCCATGTTTCAATATTATGATTTTTAGATTTATATGTATATTTTATTCTCTCATAATTCATATTGTTCTATTCTATTAATATTTTTTTCTTAAGGACTATTGATCTTTATGCCATGCATCAGGATTATGATTTAGGATATTCATGGTATTATTTTAGAATATCAAACTCATCTTATCATACCCTTATTTTGTTTTTATGTTGGACTGGTCATTGATATTTTTTTTACCATTATAGAACATCTGATCTAACACTTTCTAATGAAATTTTATCCAAGTATATAAAGAATAGTTTTAATTCAGGATAGTCAAATAGGAGTACTACGTGGGAATATAATTGTAAGAAAAATTGAAGACCATTCAAGAAATAATAATATTTTTTAACTATTATCCAATTTCACTAATACATTACTCTATTTAGGTGTCTATTTGTAAAATATATTGGATATTTAACTATTAAGATGTTAAATAAATGTGTGGAAATCTAGTTCACTATAGAGTCCCAACCTCCATGATTATTTTTAACCTAAATCTATATGTAACTCACATATCATTTTCATAGTTTTTATTATATATGAATAGAATAAAATGAAACATCATTTTTAAGGAAAGAGAAAACCTGATTATGTTATTCCACCAGATGTATTGGAAAAAATAAACTCATTAGCAACTAGAGTTCGATAATAATACAACAAAGTAAACTATTTTATTTGAAAAATTATTTAGATAAAATAAAAAAATAAAATGTAAAAAATAGATTCCCCCATGAAGAATTGTACTTCTTCTAAATATATCATGTTTTTTTTCATGAATTATAAAATATTTAAAGATGAATATATATTTCTAAATTTAAAAAACCACATATTAACAACAATACTAATCAAAATAAACATTTATTTCTCAATATTTCCACATGTACTATTTAGTTTCTCTACACCATTCCTATTGATATACATGTAATACATGAAAAGTATAAGAATTTAAGGGGTGTTATGCAACTGTTATTTTATAAATGTATTGTCCACTAATGTTTTATTATTGATCATTGGAAGTTATTTAAATTATTCTTCCTAATGAGATTAGTTTTATTAGAACCTAATTTCAACACCATATTACTATTTGACATCATGTATAATTAAAAATTGTTTTTAAAAATGTGTTTTACTCGATTTAATATATATCTATTTTTATACTACATCTAAAGTATGAAACAATTATTTATGGTCATCAATGGAAAATAATAAAAGCTTTTTTTTATCTTAATCTCGTACAAAATATAAAAAATATAAATCTAATGTTGATTAATATCCCTCATATGCCTCATCAATTTATTTCTCTTTCACATGAAGTGAATTTTGAATGTAGTTTATATAGTTTTACCATGGAATAAATTTTTCAATATTCCCTAACACCACTAAAATGTATTTATAAAAAATCCACAGTATTGTATTTTATTCTCATTATACCATTTCTTCTAATATATCATAATTTTTTTTATTATATTCTCTTTGTGGATGGTATTAATTTGTATTATTTTTCCCCAATCTCTAAAATTCCCACCATTTATGTCCTTAATTCATATTATTGGTCACATAATTCTATATTATTAACACATTTGGTAAATGTTCTTCAATGTTTGGATCATTTTATTATTGGAATGGGGGAGACTGATAACAATAGTAGAGGCTTGAGTTATATTTGAACTAATATTACACAAATGATGTTATTGGTGTTCACAATAGTGGGATCTAACTCTGTTATATTATTCTTTCAGCTACGAGTATTAATTTTTGTTTGTATATTGATCTTCCATTTTTTATTCAAAACATTGATTTAATACAAACTATGTTATTATGTTTGAGTCATATAATACATCTTAGAATAAAATTATTATGATACACTCAATATAACATAAATAAAAATATATAGAAATAATGAATATAATAAAATAACTACAAAAATAAAAAGTTCAAATAAAAATGAATAATGACCGAGTAAATGAAATTGGACTCCTTAGAAATGATACATAATTGATAAAAGAATTATAAAATTGTTTTTGAAAATGGTAATTTAAAATAACAAGGAAATAAAATATAGTGAAAACATTTGGTCATCTTAGAATAATGTTAATAAAAATAGTCTATCTTTATGGTAAAATATTATAATTTTGGGTTTATGTGTTTTTATAATAAACAAAAAGACTATTATATTATATAAAAACAAAATTGAATAAATAAAGAAATATAAAATGATATTTTTCATAAAAATTATAGATAATAAAAATGATTTTATCATGATCCATTATATTATCATTGACATATGTTTTCTAATGTTTTATCTCCCCTAAAGAACTATACTTGACATTATTCATGAAATTGAATCCCTCTATCTCTCTTTTAAGTATTAAAATAATATAATTATTATGTTAACTAAGCCATGTGTCTATTATGTGACTTGATTAAATCAATCAACATAGTACATGATAACTGATATGTAAAGTGTTATATTATTCTACACGAATCACCCATGATTAAGTTGTATATATATCTAGTAGAAATGTAATATTATTTCACCCTACAAAAATTCATGGAATTTAATGATACTCATTCCATGATAAAAAGACTTCATCATGTGAAGGATGATTAAGGAAGGGAATATGTTAAGAACATATACTAAGAGAATAAAATTTAGTGTATAGTAAGAATTATTAAGTTATGATTTACTAACACTCTCTGAAACTACAAATAGTATGAAATCATATTATAGAAATAAAATAATAAATTAAAATATATTATAATGAAGAACTCAAAGGAAAAACTAGTTTTTACCCCTTAGCCAATGCATGAATAGTTAGTTCTCTAATGGGATCTTATGTTATCACATGCTCATACTTATTCCATAGATCAAAGAATCCATATACTATTCAGGAATAAATAAATAAATAAATTTATTCTTGATAGGAATATGATTCTTATATGTGGATTTATGATCAATACATACTCGTGACCGGGTCCACATCTTCTCTACTGATAGAATAATCTTCAGCAATATTAATAGTTTAATAGAGTCTAAGACCTCTTCAATTTCATTATATTTCCTCACATGTGATCCACATATCCCATTTATTGAATCATTGTCATAATTAGTTAGAAAATATGTATAAATAATATGGATTTCTCCTTTTAATATTAAATATCTCATAACTGGATGCTGATATTCATCAATTACCATGGATAAATTCACGATTTTATTTTCTATTTTCAAATAGGAGGAATTTATATATAAAGTATAAGTTTCTCTACAAATTTATTTTATTGCTTTAGATATGATGGGATATATTTTATTACCTATTTTTTTGTGAAATTATATAAGATATAATATTTGATAATATAGATTCATTATATATATATTGAAGTGAATCGTATTTTCCAAAATAACCCAATCGTAATCAATGAAATATAGTTATTCAGTTTCATAGGAAAATCATAGTAGGAGAAAAGTACCTAGAGTTTATGGATATGGATTTATAATCACCAATATCCCCTTTTTATTAGTGTTTATATAATATTTACTTATTATAATCAGTATTTTTATCATAATTTAATAGGGACATTAATTTTGTAAATTGTAAAATCATTCCATGGAATTGCACACAAAAAAACATTGCTTTATGGTTTATTTGAGACATTAAAATATCATCCCTGATGATTAAATCATATCTATCATTAACGGATATCATAAAAGATAATATGAAAATTCACTTATGAATTTTATTACTGGAGCCTAACAATATGAGTGTGTCATATTGAATGAAATAGTTTTTTTGGTTCATATGTTGATATCATTTGTAATAATTAAGATATGAGAAATGACATTACAATATCATTTATCATCATGACAGTTCTCTTCCAGTTTTCTTTTCATTTCCCATTTTGATATCTCGTGCCACACCTTATGATATACCTAATTCTTATTTTTTCAAGATAAATCCAATGTGTATATCTCTATATTATATCATATAACAAACATCAATTCAATTCAACATTTTATTTTCAGTGCATCTTTATCCATTCTCTGACACATATTCTACTAAAAAATTTAAAACACAATGAATAGTATTGTAAAATTTTGATTAAAATAAAAAAATATATTTTCATTTAAATTTGACAATATGGTTAATATAACAATTATTTAAACAAAAAAAATAAAATAAAAAAATTATTAATTATATTAAAAAGAGAATTATAAGGTATTATAATAAGTCAAAATGAATAATATAATAGGAAAATATTGAAATATTGAAATTATAAATTTTATAAGTTATTCCATGACCTATGTTATAACTTAGACACGATATAATTACGTGATACTCATTACTATTCATAGATTTTTCATAAGGCTAAATTATATAAATATTAGTGTTTTAGTTTTTTGGTTAGCATATAATTGATCAATATATTTTTATTTTTTTTAATTCATGAAATAATTATCATATAGTTTTTTAAAATTATATATATATACTCATTATTTCAGGGGATATTATTTGTGCCAGTTAAAGTAATCTGATAATGTTAAATTCATACATTTTATATACAAAACTCTAGTATAAGATGTTTTTTTCTCATTGAGAAGAATTAGAAAAAAGATATATTATAGTTGGTTGAGTGATACAAATAATTTTAGATATTGTGGTTGAGTGATGATGAGTGTTTGGGTATCTTTTTTGGAGAACATATTTATTGAATGTATTTATATTTTTATGTTTAATTTCATACAATATATTACAATATACTATTTTTCACTATTTTTTATATTATTGTATGACATGTAATGTGTATTTTGGAATTGGGATATTATTCATTATATTTTTTAGTTTAATTTTATTATAGTTATTATTTTTCATTAATATTTGTTTTTAATGATATCAGAGGTTAAAAAATCTTCTAATGATTTTTGAATACCCTTACTTTTAATCACTAACTATTAATGATTATGATATGAAAATGAGGCCTTATGGAATATCAACTTACTGGAATGATCATTCCAATAATAAACATTATAAAATTGTTTTTAAACATTCTTAAAATTGTTTTATAATTTATGGAATATTGGTATAAAGAATTTAGGTCGGTCATGTATTGAGGAGAATGATTTATATGTTTCTTTAAAACATATTCATTATATATTTTCATGTTATTAGAGGGTGGATGATATGATTTAAAAGTTTTTTACATAATTTTTTCTATACATTAAATTGGTTTTTTTTCTTGAATTACATGTTATTGATTTATTGTTAGACTAGAATGGAATCATATTGTGCATTCATGAGTTCCCCTTGAGACATATGATCATGAAATGTTCATTAATAATATTTTTTAATGTTTTGTTAAAGGTTGAAATATTTATAGATTTGGACCATTAAAATCTAAAATAATTTTTTTTAATGATTTATTAAAATAATTTATTTGTAGTGACATAATTATGTGGAACCAATTTTTTTGTTTATTTTATTAGCTACCTTTATTTTGTGTGTGAAATATTAAAATTTATATTTAACTTATTTTTAACCTTATATTTTATTTCCAAAATTAATGGAATCTTTTTGGTGAAATATAGTGAATTATAATAGTGAAGAAGAGCATGCTTCACTTGTAGAAGATCAAATAGGTTTTTCAAATGTGCATCTTACCATAAAATTTCTCTCAGTTCTCTGACCTATAAATACAGGTATTCGTAGGGGTATATTCACGACTATTAGTATCACTCATGATTTTATTATATAACACCCTCCTACCGTGATGAGTTATTTGGGTTCTTCAATTATATATGAGTAAAATGGAATGAACCTCAAGTTAAATAAATTATATAAAATTATATAATATATAAACATAAAGCTAGTAAATTTATTCTAGAAGGACTAGGAAGGTGTTGGTAGGATGTATTGGTATATTAAAAGAAGAATGTAGGGTTTTCATATGACATATTCCATGTTATATTTTATTATAATTTAATATAGACATATTAAAAAAATAAAAATCTAAATAATTTATTGAGATGGAATGGGAAAATATTATAGTGATTGAATATACTATTAAGATTATATATTTACTAATTTTTCTCCAATATTGGTTGGGGATAAGTCTATAATATAAAATTTTATAATTTTTCTGAGAAATCTCATTATGATATTGAAAGGATTTATTTAACTATGTATATAGAGACAATGAATAAATTTCTGATTAAATTACATTATTTTATTGAATGTTATAGATGATGTGTTATTTTAGGGACCTGTGGTTTTGAATATGGGTTTTAATGTCGATGAAAGATGAGGTATATAAAATTATACATGGAAAGAGAGTGAAAAAGAGGTTAGAAAAATATTTATAAATTAATTTAATCACAAGGTTAGAATTTAACAGAGTTGTTCCATTGTTTATGATTATGTTATACAAGAGATGAACCCAAGTGATTTCCTAAAATGTCACTCTTATGAATATGTGTGGAATATTTAACATTATTCCTTGTTTTAATTCCAAGGAGGTTGTAAAATGGGTTTTACTTCTTTCCAAGACTCTTATATATAACCACGTGGACGTCAAAATAGTCATATCCAAATCTCATTTGGGTGGTCTAGTCCGGGATGCAGATAAGATTCAATGGTATTTCCTCAGTTGGAAGATTATGTTTGTTCTTTTTTGGATATTATGATCAGGGTTGTGGGGAATATTTTTAAAATATTTTTATTTTTAAATGTTTTAAACATATAATAAAGAGGATCCTTGAATGGTATGTGATATAATTATATTGAATTATTAATTTTTTAGTGTTCTATTTAAAATTTATGTATCTCATTCCTTATTTTTTCTGGACTAGTATACAATAGTGGTTTAGATGTGAAGTTATTATATAGAGTATTGAATATTAATACTTATTTTTTAAAGGAATCTTATCATAACACAAGATTAATGTTATATTCTATCATTGTGTTTGATTATAGAAAACATTGGGAATTATTATTCATGGTCATGAAAACATTTTCTAAATTATGTTATGGATTGGTTGACTAGATTTTGAGAACAAGTTGACTACTATAAGTTACAAGTGATCATTACATTTCTTACAATTGAATCCTAAACTTTTTTAGGTTAATGGTATTTTTATACAAGACATAAAGGAGTAGAAAAGGGGAAACTAAAATATACCACTTGTGAAATATGGGATTTGATTATTAAATAATTGGAGTCAAAATGATCAAATTATTATTTTTTACTTCAGTTATCAATCGATTTGCAATTTATTTAAAATAAAACATATCAAGGTAATCATCAATGAGAGATAATAAATTTATTATTAACTTAGTTTCTTGTACTAGATTAATAATGAGTATTCCTTATCTTATAATGCATGAAGAGACTTAATAACTGTATCTGAATTTGGAATACCATATAGTGAATGGATTTTTTATTTAGAGAAATTTCCACTAAGGTTCTCTAGTGTTAATTACCATGAATGAATATTTTTGTTGAAACTTTGTAAGAATTAAAAAAATTAATTTTTTGTAATGATAAGAAATTGGTATCCAATTTCTCAGATTAATTATATATTAATCCAATTGAGGGTTTCTCAGTCATAATTAAATATTAATCTATTATATGTATATTGAAATATCTAAGCGTGAGTTGAATTGTAATAACCAATTGTAAAATAAATTTATCCTTAATATAACCTAAAAAAACCATGTAAATATTCCACTAAAAAATTGGAGGCAACCTACTAGTAACTGTTGACTCCTACTTTTAGTAATTGTTTCCCAATGGACTCCCAAATGACTCTATGTACGAGTTATACTAATATAACATGTAAAAGTATTAAAAAAGTGACTATTTAAAATATATATGAATGTATAACTAACAACCACCAATAAAAATAATTTATAAATCAAGGTGATGAAAGATAATAATTATATAAATAAGTAATAGATGAATGAGGAAAAGTTGGACTGTCTAAACATCAAGGTAACATGAAACCCCCCTATATATCACTAATTATTATGTGAAACATGAATTACATATTAAAGTGTTAATACACACACACACACACGTGGAAATCATCATTATATAAGAAAATTTTAATTTATTTATATTGATTTGTTTCATTTTTTATATTTTTTAAATAATTACAATTCATTGTCGTTGTTTTTTTACTTTTTTAGGTAATTTAATTATGAAATAGTATTGTTTTGTTTTTCTGTTAAATATGTTTTATTTATTATATTTCTATTTTTTAGTTATTATGTTTATATATATTATTATTTTTTATATTTACTAAAATATGTACACTATTATCATATGTTTGTTTGTGATTTTTATTTCCATATTTCAGTATTATGTTTTTAGAATTTTATCTAACAATATAAAATAGTATTATTTTGGGTTACATTATGAATCTTGTTTAATGTGACTTAATGTATACCCATTTGGTTTTATGTATGTGTATTTAAATGTACATGGGATTGTATAATGTTGTTTAATTTTTTATTATTTTTTTTGGTTTGAGAGTATGTAAATATTATACAGTTAATGGGGTGTATGCATGAATTAGGCATATGATATTTGTGCACATTTCTTGAGGGAGTAAATTTGATATTGTATCTGTTATTTTTAGAATTAACAATATTATGGTATTAAAATATTCAGGAGGGGCTGTAGAAATTGAATTAAATAAATAATACTCTCTAGATTATAAGTCGAATACAGACTAGGATATAATATTAAACATTATTACGTATAGAACAAAATATGTTAATGTGGCTAACACTATTTTATATCTAGATGCATGTTTTAACAATTTATTAAACACCATTACAACAAAAAAAGGATTTAACTATTCATAACACAACATTATCACCTGAATGGATATAGTTTTAATGAATGAAAATAGGGTTAGCCTTGATATATAATGGGTTAGTCCATGCATTGTCTATAAACTCTCCACCGCACTCTAAAGTTCCAATAATCCCCTTTTTCTCAACTAACACTATCTAAGGTTTGCATTGTAGGAATGAACTTATTTTGGCATACAAGGCATTATAAAAATTTATTTATCTATATTTTGGGTTTTTTATATTCATTATTTCTATTATTTTCATTTAATATACTAAAATACATTATTTATAACAAATGAGTATCCAATGATGTATATATTTATGACATTCAAAGTGAAGTTTTTAAATATTGAATAGTATTAACATTTAAATAAGGAATGTTTTGATGCAATGTTTTTTGTGGGATATACTGATAGTATATCTAGATCAACATTGATATTTAGAGTAGATAATGACATATTTATAAATGAAATGGTTTCATAATATGATAAATTTTTATGTAAAATGAATTTCAATGAGAAAAATGAGTTGATCTAGATAAAGAAAATAGGGTAAGAATAGGGTTTTTTTCTGAGTTTTGCAATCACACAATACTTATGGATTTATTTATCCCAAAAAAATTTCACTACTTTGAAATCCATAATTATTCCAGGATTACATGAAAAAATTAAGAAAAACATCCCTTATAGTTAGTCCGGATGGTTCTGTGATCTGTTGATGCCAATTTTTTAGACTTATTTCCATCGAGTAATAATTGAAAAAAATTAAATTTTATATCACATTTATAGAGCAAATTTTTTTGAATTGATAATCACAACCATTGGTATCAAAAGGATGAATATAATTAGAATTCAAACCTTTGGCATCCCAAAGCTACTACCTTTGTAATCCCATAATCATTTATCATCCCTATATTTTTTGAGGACACTTAATTGTACTCCCTATCTTGTTGTAAAAACATATCATTTTTATAATGTCCTTGAAAAAAACTAAATTGACTAAAAAAAACATCCATAATTACAATATTAATAACAACTATTGATTAACCTACATATATACGACCTTTTTAATTTATATTTATATAGAGTTAGGAAATAATTTAAAATAAAAAACTAAATCTTTCCCATGAAATTATTATTTAGTATTTTAAAAAATAATTTAGTTAAGAAGAATTCCTCAATATCTCCAAAAAAGTTATTCATAGTTAATAATAATATATATATTTTATACATAAAACTCTTCTTCATTTCTAAGGGAAATAGAAACATAAAAAGGGTGATCTCAAAAACTAAGTAAGGTGTAGCATACGAAAGAAACCATCATGGAATAAAAAAGCAAGGAATAGTATAGATGGAATATATAATAATAAAATGAAATATAAATGATATCATGATTAGGTGATATATTCATATATAACATTCTAATGTAAATAATCAAATGGAAAAAAATAACTTACTTAACAGTGATAGAATGCATAATTTTGGACATCATGAACATATCATCAATGTTTCATTCCAAGAAATCATACATAAATATATCTCATTTTCCCAAAATTCCCAATCTAGTATTTCATATAATACTTATTGAAGAATCAAGGTGATATATAATTCCAAGACCCACCCATCACTAATTTTTTCCAACTCATTCATTAAATGAATGAACTAATAAATAATAAAATACATAACCAAAATTCCATAGACATTAATAAACATTAATTTTAGAATATCCAGTATAAATAATGTCATTATTTCCCTTGTCAATAAATGGAATAAAAATTTTGTTATTCACATTTCAAATTAACACCCTATATATTAATTACTATAAATTAGACTTATAATAGAATATATATATAAATAGGGTAAGTGATAAAGGATATATCCCTAAAATTAAATAATATGGACATAATGGATAAAATATGGTAAATATAGAAACTGAGAGTAATTGAGATCATAAACCTTATGAACTAGATGATAAATGAACAATAAATTCATAATTTAATTTATAGGGTAATACATAAAACATAAATCAAATGTAGACATATCATTTAGGGTTTGCGAAGAAAATAGTAGTTAAATATAACCTTATAAGTCACTTTGATAAATTTATTTCAAGCACTTAAAGGAGGAAATTATAAGCATTAGTTTTATATTAATTCTAAATATTTAATCCCCACAAAAAAATTGAGTTACAAATATTAATGGGGAAGTATAATATAAAAATACAAATGATTGAAATGACATCATATTATTCATTCCATTAAAAACTTAAACATTATTTTTACTGTGAAAAATTCATAGAATAATGGGATGATGATTTTACTTGGATATACATTGAAGTTTGGGAAGGAAACTTGACTATAAAGAACACACATAAATTTGTGACAAGTAACACATGAATTAAAAATAATAAATGGGAAATGTTCAAACTATTTGAAAAAAACCAAAAATGACATGTGCCATTTTTTTAAAAAGAATACTTTCCAAATTTTATAAATAAAGGCATATATAAACAAAATTTCATTAAGAAACATTTTATGTTTATAAAATATCATTCATGAAACAATTTTATAAATATAGACATGGAAAAGAAGTTTCCCAAAATAAATAAGAGATAATTACATGTTCATATACAATCGAATATTTTGTGGACTTGTGAACCAAAGGGAGTTACAATGTCAATAATACTTTAAAAAATTTGAATAAGAAGAGGGAAAAAATATTATAAATCATATTATGGATGATACCAATAATTGAAGGTCGATTTTCATGAATATAGTTTACGAATTAATGGAATTAAATTAATGTTGAGACTAAGAGTTTTCGATTAGATACTATATTGGTGAAGATGCTAGTGAATAGAATGTTGTATGGTTTAGGGTGATGTGATTTTTTGTAAAAAACATAAATTAGAAACTAGTTACGGGAATATTTATCATATGTAATTATTATTTTTCAATTGATAAGGTTCATAACATTTTCTTGTGGTGGATATTCCTCATGGGTTACAATAATGATGAAGATAGATTGGTCACTAAAGAAAATGCATGAAGTGTGGAGACCCAGTTTGGCAACTAACATGAAGAAGGTACAATGACCTACCACAAGAAGGAATTAAAACTAACCACATAAATGAATGGGAGCATACATTATGGAGAAATGAGAAGTAACTACGTAAAGTAATTAGAAGTGAAAACATGATGAAATTCTAACAAAAAATATGAATTAATCAAACGTAACCACATGATAAAATTGAAAATCAATACATAATGAAATATGGTGTTACCTCATAGTGAAAAGTGAACTGATGACATAATGGAATGTGAAACTTCCTTCAATGACTTCAGATTTTGGAATATATTTTTCTCTCAATTAATACCTTGTTTTATGGATTATTTTACATAAAATCCAAAACTAAAATAGTCCAATATAAAAATTATAATAACAATAAAATATATGTTAGATAATAATATTATAATCAATTATAAATTCATATAAATTATGATTAATAATACTCAATTTTTAAAAGTTTGTTTTTCAATAAAATACAATTTTATTTATATGTAACATATTTTCATTTAAAATTAAAATTATTTTTTAAAATTTAATAAAAAAAATTAACATCATTTTTCAATATCACATAACAAAATCAACTCCTGATTTATTTTTTATATTTTACTATCATAATTCATTTTTTGGGTGAAAGGTGAAAAGTTTAGTTTTTTACAAAACTGTAAATTTAATCTTATATAAGAAATTACTAGAAGTATAGAAACTAAATAATTTAAAAAGGAGGTATTTTAGAAGTAAAAAAACTCATTTTAAAAATACTATATTGAATTTAGAAAGCCTATGATAGACATTTTATCTACTTAAGTAATATTTTCATATAAAAATAATTTTTGGTCTATAATTTTATTTAAAAATTATTATTGAAAAAATTAACTTTTCTTTCATTGAAATCCATATAATATTTCAATTTTTTCAATAATGTAATTTATATCAAGAAAATAAAGAACATTGATAATTTACCCCTATAAATAAATATAAATCTTTAAAAATATTTTTTTCTTCTAATCATGGGGTTTTAAAACTTTACATGCACTAATGTTAACATTGGTTATTCATACAAAAAGAAATTATATAAGATAAAATAGATTTAATTTTTTAAATTAGTAGGTCTAAATAATTTAATAATGGTTATTGTATTTTTAACCATCAATATTAAATTTATAATGTAAAAACACATTACCACTATAAATAAAAAATGGAAAAATGGAAAATTGTAAGTGGAAAATACATGAACACATTTATAAAAATATTTTTAAATTAATGGTTAAGGGATAATCAAACTTTTCTAATCACCCACCCCATTATTTTCTATTTTGGATTCTTCTTTAAATGTTAAATATTTTATCTATTTATATTATTTTGAAATATTTACAAATATTTTAGTCTCACCACTTATAATGAAATTTATTAGAATTCTCTTTTCAACAATGAATTTTCAATGTTCTTGTTACATTATGTTTTATGGAATAGATAAAAACAATTTCTAAAAAATATTTTATAATTTAACAACAATTTATAATTTTTTTCTAAATGATTTATTTATTTGGATTTTATTTGATATGAATATTCCACTAAATATTTTTATAAATTATTATTTTTTGGGTGGTTGTGTTATGGGTACCAACCTTTTTCATTAGTGAGGACACTTTTGGTGATACCATCTAGAAATGTTATGAAACCCATCATTCATTCTATGGGTTCATTATAATGTAATTAATCAATTCCATATTCTCCCACGGGTTTTCATGATATTTTTAATGATTAATATCTTATAAAACAAATATTTATGGTTTTCCTAAATTATTTTTTGGGCCCAATATAGCCCTCAAGTGATTTGGGAAAAAAATTTATATTGAATTTGATTATGTAAACTAGTTGGAATCCCGATCAACTAATGGAGATAGATTGGTGAAGTCTGATCCACTAAGTGAAATATGTGAGTGAAGCTTGATGTATCATGGGAAACATGTTACTAATGCCTAATCTTCTAAGGGAAGTAGGTTAGTGAAAACCGATCAACCAAGTGAAATAGCAGTGTGAATCCACATCCACTATGGGAAAAAGGTTTTGATGTTTGATCCATCATATTTTTATTATTATGATCATGTTTATTATATATTCATATTTTTTTTAAAGAAAAGTATTTTATAAATTCTCATTTATTATGATGAATGTTTTTTCTTGTTCTTTTTTCCTAATTTTAGGCCCATGGATCTTGATTATACTATCCTAATCAGATATGTGTCTTTTTATCCCCCATGATTATCACTGGTTGTCTCTTATGTCTCCCTTATTGGTAATCTAAGTTCACAAAATTCTTTATTTTATATTTAACTAGTTTTTGAATAGGAGTGTACCATATATTAAGTCTATAAGAGAGTATTGTATTACAAAATTATGTAGAAATTTTTATACATTTTCTAAAATGTGTTAGTTATGTAACATGAAATCAATGACTGAAAATTATTTTTTTATTATCATAATCCCCCTTTTAAAGGATGAGGGGGAACCCAACATGAAATCATGACATAAACCACAACCGAGCCTCCAAAGTCTGATCAAGGACAAAAACAACTCATTTAAAACTCTAAATCATGGCTCCAACCCAACAACATAACCATGAAAATCAGCTTCCACCTACACATTGCTGCTCAGCAAGTTGTCCTGTGCACGAATTCAAGGGCCTAAAACTGATGGCAATGCCATACCCTCTCAACCTTCCAAATCCGAATAGTAGTGTTAGGTGAAAACTTCTGCTCTAAACCTCCTTTGAAGCTCCCCTTTATAGATGAACTTGTTGCAGATTACCTTAATCACAAACTGCAGGGCCACAAAAAAAACATTTCCAGAAACAGCAGATCACAAAGCAAAAAATTCGACAACATCACACCATAAAACTTCAAGATAACCTTTAATGATCCAACCTCAATGATGTGATTTCAACCTCAACCTGTATGACATGCTACTTCTACTTTCTTCTTCAATGTATCTATTTACCTCATAGAAAACCTCCACATCTTGAGAGTTAAACAATAACTCCATCACATTCTTCAAAACAAAACCTCCACATCCATCATCACACACCATGAAACCAAAACAAAGAACACCAAAAAACCACACCAAAAATTTAATTATGCAAAAAACTTCACCAATGAAGGAAAATCCCGTTGCAACACATCCACCCTGCCACCAAAGCGTAGATCGAACGCGAACCTAGAAACAAGAACAACAAAAAGACAAATGGAAGCTAGATAAAAATACCATCACCGCCCCCTTGTTCACCTAGAGACCACCTCAAACTGCTTCATGCTCTTCCATCCAAAAAATACCCAATGAGGCGCAACGTAGATAGAACACGAACCCAGAAACACGAACAATAAAATGCCAAATTCAAGCCAGAGAAAAAAACCATCACCAACCTCTTATTCTCACCCAGAGACCACCTCGAACCGCTTCACATGATTCCAGCCGACGCAGACCCATAGAGCTAACCCTCGGCCAGGAGAGGCTAAAGAAACGACTGTTGGCTTCACCGCGCCACCAAATTAAGCCCTACCAAGAGAGAATGTAAAGAGCAGAGATAGGCTGAAAATCAGTGGGAAATGCCAAGACAATATCTCCCTTGAAAAACATGATACCTCCATAGGGTGAGGAACCTCCATCATAGGAGCACCGAGCAGGAGACTGAAGACATTCCAAAGCAGATCCAATGTAGAGAAAAGATAGGCGGCTATAGGGGAAACCCTAGTCGCGTCATTTCACCTTACGATCTCACCCTCAAAGTCACTCCATATAAAAGGAAGTCAATGAAAAAAAACCAAAAGGAACTCTGAGTTGTGTGAGATTATTAATATGTATAATAATAATGGCAAATTTATGTATGTTTATGTCACAAACCAACCTGGGTCGACCCTGGACCAGTCACCCGATCCGATCCGTGGCAAGGCCTGAGAGGCATTCCCGATCATCCTGAGTTCACAACAGGCGCCAGTGCATTAGGAGAGAATAATAGTGGGAAAAGTTCTCCAAATAAAAATGAACTAAGAAGCAAAAATAAAATAGAACAATGGAAAATAAATAAACGCCATGAAAGGGAAAGAACGGACAACAACACATACTAACCTGAACACTGCCAAAACTCCACATAACCTTGAGAGTCACTCTACAACACCCAAACCAAATGTCACCCAAGGTGATCCAAACCAGAGCTGGAACCTGCAGGAGAAACTAAAAACAAGAAAACACTATAAGCATGAGTATTAAAAATTAATAGGCATTCCCAAAAAAACTATTCCCAAAGCACTACTATTAAACAAAGAAATTACTAATTCTAGGCGTGAACTAAATTATATATAATATGGGTTTCCACACACACTTTCATTTCTAAAACAAGTAACTGTCCATTTCCTTTTTTAATTTAAAAACAAGTTTAATGTTTGAAGGGACAAGAGGCATTACATTTTAAAAAAAGTTCACGAATAATTTAAAATCAAAAAATTTAGTTAATAGTCAAGAGGAAAACAAAAATCAACACACAACACACAATAAGGGAAATAATAGAGTAGAAAACATGGACCATCAACCGAACTAGGCCCCTCAATCATCCGCCACATACAAATAAGCAATAAAGAAAACATGGGTTGAACCTAAGAGCTCATGAAAAATCCATAACATACTATAAGTGTGACTCATCCTGAAGGAATTCCCAACTCAATGACGTCATAATTCCCAAATGGTTGGTGTTTCCCTACCAAGCCTAACCGAGGGGCCCAATCCCCTAGTAGAGAAAAGTCCTTACTACGGGCCACTAGCCAGTGCGTAATCTAAACTAGTGCAGAAATCATTCCTAGAAGATTCAATTACTATGCCAGGTTCCCATGCCAAGTATTAAATGAATAGAGGGGTGAGTAAACAATGTCAATCAAGAAACCTATTACCATACATGAACATAATCCCCAAAAACACACACAAACAACTTACATAACAAGATCACCCCTAAGTCACCCCAAAGAGAGTTTTTCAAAATAAATTATTTTATTAAAGTGCCAAACGATCCTTATTTATCTCTTAAAACAAACACATTTTCTTGATAGAAACACAAATTTTTTTTTCACACATTAGAAGATAACATTTGACATCAAACCACATCCACATTTGATAGTTCATGAATTATGTTCAAAGGCTAAAAGAGTATTCTTTCACTATTGTACGTCAATTCATCAAGATAATAATTCAAGTTCAATGCATAAAATAAAAATCTTCATTTACATCAAAATATTTATTCCATAAATAATTATCTAATATTATTTATCATTTATCAAAAATTAATGAAAAATAAAGAAATTAAGAAATTCTAAATTTAAAGGCGAGTGCATTGGGGGACCTACCTCAAACCTGATTCTATTTGTCGATGACCACTCAAACCAACCCTTGACATATACATATAGATGCATTTATACATAAATATATACACTGATATATGCATTGTACATACTCCCCATGCCTCAAGGGAATATGCACACTGAGGGCATATATATGCCCAACCCTATGAATGTACATGTAGGAATCCTCGACACCCGTAGCACAAAACCAACACATCGAGGACCAATGCACTACACATATAATTTAATAAAATAGTTAAACACTTTAAAAATATATAAAACATCTAAAACACACACACAAAAAAAAACATATCTCATTTTATATAAACATACCACTTTAAAAATGAACGCGTATTCACTATTTCAAAAATATCACTTTCGTGATATCTAAATAAATCAATAAATATTTTGATATATTTATGAAATAATTTCAAGAAAAACCCAAAAGACTTTACATCAAAATCCACACTTTATCTCATGAAAAATTACGACTTTAAACCGAATGTACGACAAAACCATTCCAAAACATATTTTTCATCACTCAAACTATTTACAATTTAAATTAAAAAGGTGCGCAATAAGATAAACATTCCAAAATAAATAATATTTCTTTTAAACCATTTTTTACACTCACACCTTATGTTCTTTAGAAAATATTATTCATTTTTAAGACTGGACCAGAAACTCTTTTCAATAAACACTGCAATATGATAAACATGACACACAAACGATTATTTTGAAGAAAAAATACATTTCTAACTTAGATACATATTAAAATATTACCAAATCATATTTTTCACACCAAAAAATAATTAATTGAATGTTTCTAAGAAATACCACAAAAATACCAATATGAAAGGTATGACCATTTCGAAAGGAGGGCCCAATTCTATCACATGTGCATGTAAAAAATAATTCTTAAAACATTTCAGACAATGTAACAAATAATCAAAAAATTAAAATTAATTAAAAAAATACATTAAATTATCTAAAATATTAAAGGTAATGGAACCAACTACCGGAATGTATTAAATTCGAAAAACTGGTGTGAAAAGACCATTGCATGTCAAGCGCATCTCAAACAACATGGGTAAATCCTAAAAACAAAATATCAAACCCTTTGCATCAAAATCAAACCAACCATAATCTAAAATCCTAACATGACAACCCTAAAAAGTAATAAAGAACTAATCAAAATATAATTCACCTATAGTGGGGATATTGGGGATATGTTCAAGCAAGATGAGGGGTTCTAGAAGAGATTCACGCCAGAAAAATTTGACCGCGGTCTTACCGAAAGAGAAGATGGCGCGACCAAAGGGCAGGACACGGGTTGCAGGGATGCAGGGAGAATAGAGGGTGGCACAAGGGGGTCCTTTAGTGGGTGAGAAGGGTGGATCAAGAGTATCCAGGTGTGATGAGGAATGTATGTGGCTGGTGGGTGGTCTGACAGTTACTGGGTTACAAAACCGAGAGAGGAGGGGTTGGCTGGTGTGAGGAAGGTTTCTGGATGGGAGCATGAGGCGAGTATATGAGAGAGGAGGTGGAAAATGGGAGGGTGTTGTGCACCAGATGGTAGCTGAAAATCACAGGTAGGTTTTTGGGGGGCATCATAATATGAAAGAAGGGAAGGAGGGTGAGAGAATGAGGGAAAGGAGAAAACGAGAAAGGGAAAAATAAAATAAAAAATAGAACCCAACAAATAAAAAAAGACTAAAGTAATCATTATAAAAACAAGATTTTTAATAATATGATAATAATATGATGATAAAAATATGTTTAGTTAACCTAATAAACTTAATAATAATTATAAAACTCTTAATAATGTTAATATTTTTACTATTTTTATTATTAAATATGTTCATTAAATTTCAACAATTTTTTATCTAATTTTAATTTATTCATTTGTTTTATTCATTTTGAATGCATGATAACCTGGGTGACGTTTCATGGTTTTCAAAACTAGTCATTACACGTGTGTCTGATGTCATCAGGCCTCAAAACCCGTGTTTTTCAATAAAACTGAAAATTGTAAACCAAATTCAACCTGGACCCTGACGAAAAATTTATAGGGACGAAAAATAATAAAATAAAATAAATTTGAAAAAGATAGAGTGTGAAAATTCTCCCCACCATAAAGCTTTCCTTCCATGGAAATCCACAGAGAAGGCTCAGACCCAAAGTAGAAACCAACAAATCCCTTAAGATTCATAAGGGATCCCCCAAAAAACAAGTGAAAGGGGGAAAATCATCATGCTCAGAGAAAAAAAACTTAAATGAAATCCTCAAGTGTCCCATAATAATATTTTTCCTCTAAGTGTCACCCGACCCAAAGAGAGAAACCACTTCAAATTGACCGGTTAAGAAAAGGAAGCCTCACAACTATAGAAACCAAGTTCACAAAATGAAACACCTTAAGAACCATAGAACGAGAACCACACCATTTGACTGCAATGAATAAACAAGATAAACCCACATCCAAAGAACACTATTATCACTTACCATTGTGACATATTTAGGAATAGAACCAAAAGGCCAATATAGGAAAAATCCCAAAGAGCTCCCCACCACTAAAAACCTACCAACGCCCAAGACAAGAATGGAAAACTGACAAGAGGAGGCTCGAGTGGAATAGCCACCATTATAATAAAGGTATTACACTGTTTCACTCCAGATACATTTGTGCGAGAACCATCATGGGTCTCCCCAAAATTAAAATTGAAAAAAGATAAAAAACATTGAAAATTTCCCGACGGTGGCCAAACACCCCACCACAAGGGGTGGGGAGGGGTGGGCCTAACTACCAGGGCATAAAAAACATGACCGAAGACAAAGAAACATCTCCACATCCTTGGATAAGGAATATTCAACATTGAGACTGATTTATCCTATAGACCCTACAGGGACCACTAAAACCTATTACATACAGTGAGACACAACCCTCGGGACTTTAACGTAATGAGACGACCATGCCTCCTCATTTCCACATGAAATATCACGCACCCAAACGAGTTGATTGAAATGTAACAACTAATGAAAACAATTTAAACCACCTATATCTTCAATACTGATGACAAAAATAAAGTTGGGTCACATAAAATCTCGCGGTTCCTGACCATGCGCCAGCTTTACTCTGAGGCCTATGGATGGAGCCCTGATGTTTGAAGCATCTCCGGCCTCTCATTTTGGCATTGAAGACTCCCAAACAGAGCACCTTCTTTCCTATTTCAGCAGGAAACTATAATTCAATCGAGAAAACACCATCAAACACAACACACAAGGAGATAAAACTACTCCCTCATGGAATATCCACCAAAACAGGGTTGTGAAAGGGGATCTAGGTGAGATGAGGCAAGGTTGTTTCTACCTGGTGGTCCGATGGTGGATGGGTCATGAAATCGAGAGAGGAGGGGTCAGCCGGTGTGGGGAAGGTTGCCCGACAGGAGTGCAGGGCGGTAGTGTGAGGGAGGAGGCGGATGGCGGGAGGGTGCTGCGCATTAGGGTGTTACCGCACATCATAGGTTGGGTTTGCGGGGGAGGAAGGATGTGTGACATGAAAGAAGGGAAGGAGGGTGAGATAATGAGGGAAAGGTGAAAAAAGAATGGAAAATAAAATAAAAAATTGAACCCAAAAAAAAAGACTAAAGTAATCCTAAACAAAATAATCTTTATAATAATATGATTATAACAATAGGTTTAGTTATCTTAATAACCTTAATAAACATAATAATAATAATAATAATAATAATAATAAAACTCTTAATAATGTTCATGTTTTTACTATTGTTATTATAAAATCAGTTCATTAAATTTCATCAATTTGTTTCTCATTTTACTTTATTCGTTTTATTTATTAATTTTGAATGCACGATGAACTGGGAAAAGTTTCTTGGTTTTCAAAACTAATATTTACACATGCATCTGATGTTGTTATGCCTCAAAACACATGTTTTTCAACAAAAATAAATTTTTTTATCTGACTTCAACCTGGACCCTGATGAAAAATTTATAGGGCCTGAAAATAATAATATAAAATAAATTTGAAAAAGTAGGAGTGTGATAGCATAGTTTGTATCATCTCACATGGTATCAATGTTAATTTATAAATATATGTGTTTTTATCACTTGAACATGTAGTGTGGGTCTAGGGAACCTCACTTGGTACCAAAAGAGTGTTTAGTTATTTTTTTGGGGATTATTTTAGTGATTTTATATTTTGAGAATTTAAAATTATATGAACCCAATGGGAAAAATATAAATTATTATTATTTGTATTGGATAACATAACAATTTTTTTTTCTAAATTAGTGAAAATGTTATTTTCAAAGAAATAAAATTATTTTCTAGATCCATCATGTGGATAGAGGTTCTAGGAAAAATGTTTCTAGGGTTAATAACCCTGGAAAGCACATGATGTGTATCAATAAAATCATCACTTGGTGCATGAAAAAGAGGCCTAATTGTACACCTGTTTTCACACTTCTGAAGGGGGGGGGGGTATTATGGTGAATTACCATTCTCTCTAATGAACCATTATAATGTTATCTAGTATTGTTTTAAATAGTTATGTTAGAGAATATAATAAAAAAATTGACAAGAATAAAGAAATATTGAAAAAAGAGAGTCATAGGAAAAACTAAAGGTATCATTTTCTAAAAATTAAGGTTTCATAGGGATTACACATTCATATTTCTATTTTCATATTAATATTTTTTATGTTATCAAAACAATTATTATTTTAGTTTTTGGTTGAAATAAGTTTATTAATACAATGCTTATAAAGCTATGTATCTCAAAACCAATATATATGTCTTATAAACAATTAAGAAAGCATATTTATATGATTAATAATTATAATATTTTACTATATTGATTTAAAATATGAGATTCATAGTCATACCTAATTTAGTGTCATTTATTTTTTGATAGAACTTAAATCTTGATGAACTTATCTATTTTCATTAGGGAGTGATATTTCTCGATAATATTTTGGTATTTCATTAATGTTATGTGGATTATGTTAAAAGATAATGATTATTCTTGTAAAAATTTTTATTTATGTTTTAAAACCATATATTTTTATTATATATTTCACCTTAAAAAAATTTATTTTATTTGATAGCTTCCATTCATACAACACCGATTCTAAATGAATAATGATATTATATTAAAATACAATTATTCAATGTGATAGTTATTTACAATACATTGGATTGTCACATATGAATAAGACTCTATATATTGTTAATTATTATTATTTACATAAATATAAAATTAATTCATTAGTTATTTTTTCTAGAAATGAAAATTATTTCATTTTACGGTAAAAGGATATGTTTTTCTAAAAAAAGTAAATTTTATGTGAATAAAATTTAATTATCTTAATAAATTAAATTTATATATATTTATGATTGAATTATATTAAATTTTTAGATAATATATTTAATAAAATATTTTAACATTCATATAATAGATTTTTTATGACATGGAATAAAGTTAATCTCAATTTTATGCTTCTAAATAGATTTTTCTAAGAATGGATATATTGCATTTTTCAAACTTATATTAAAATTAATTTCTTAAATATATATAATCTAAATATTGTAAAACATATTCCATATTCAAAATCATACTATTTAATATAATTTAACAAGTTTAACATAATTTTCTTTCATAATTAATAGTTAAAACAGTACAAACGTTTTACCCCAGATAATGTTAAAATAGTTTAATTAGGAATTAACATAAGAAATTATCAATAAAATATCACATATTATATGATTTATTTATAGTTTGATGTAATTTCAACCATAAAATTCATATCTAAAATTAATTTTCAATTTGGATCTAGTTTTCTTCAGTTTGATGTTATTATATTTTATTTTTTGGAAAAATTCCAACTATGTCACCCCCTCCTTTATAAAATTACACCACCTATCCTATCTTTTTAAAGCATCATGATCCTTGTAGATAAACCAAAACTAAACCTAATACCTAAATAACATACATACCCACATCATGAAGGTCATGGTTTGATTATAATACCATCACTTCCATGTACAAGGTGTAAGATAAATAAGGATTCTCATTGAAGAGGTATAACCCTTGACCGGGTAATTTATATTTTATTTCTTATTAAACCCCCTCTAAATATGTGGAATAAATTATAAAGTAAATAATTCCTTAAAATTTGTGTATTATATTTTTATTATGATGATTGATCAACCAGTTTCCATATAATTCTAAATAAATATGAAATTAAAGTATCACTCGTGCATATAGGTGGACTATCGCCTATACATAATGATATGACTCATATTCCATAACCATATTTCATAATTGGTTATTATGATGGATTTAATGCTTATATATTATAATTATTTTACATTTTTTACTTCTATAATTTTATTATCTTATCTAGCTTCTTACATTTCCCTTCATTTGAAAATGATAACATCGCTCATACGTATATATGGAATAGAACCTGCATGCAATAAAGTTATTCATTTTTAATAACCTATTTATATGAATTATAATAAAATAATATATTATTAATAAATATTCATATTATTTCATTATTAATATTTAGTATTTTAAGAATGTATAACAATAGTGCACGATGTAGAACCATTAAACCGAAACATACATGGAAAACATACCGATTTGTACCCAAATAATCATTTTAATGATGAAATTTTTAATAAAAGGATAATGGGAAATTTTATAGGAATTATAAAAAGTACATAAAAGTATAAATATTTTTCTAGGATATTTTAATAACAAATAAATTTTTATTATTCATGATATATAAATTCCTATGAAGTTAGATAGAACTTTTGGTAAGGCTGTATTTTAAAACCTTATTTTTTATCATGATTTTCAGTGAATAATTTCATTTAGTGAAATATTATTTGTTTCTAAAAAATAAACCCTAAATATTTTATCATAATATAATTATTTTTATGTATTAATACCATTTCCACCTCGTTTTTACTTAAAACCATCATGAAATTGTTTTTTAATAAAATTTTAGCCTTATTTTCAGTTTGGCCTATGAAATTTTTATTTCTAGTCAATGCATATGAAAATTATTTTATGAATGATTTTAACTATAATTTATGTATTTTAAAATTTTTATTTTCACTACTTTTGAAATTATTTGAAAAGTTTTAAAAATTAATCTTAAAAAAAAATTCTTGAACATATTACATTTTACCTTTTAAAATATTTTGAAAATAATGTTTAATTTTCTCATAAAAGAAGGGTTTGAATGATAAATTAATGGTATATTTCATGTATATCAAAATTCTTTATGTATTGTTACACATAATTGGGGAAATGATATTATGTCATGATGTTATTCCTTCATTTGGATATATTATGAAGATGATGATTAATTGATTATTTGAGGAAATTCATTTCTTACCCATGAGTTAGTTATGTTATGATGAAACCAATATGATTTTTTATATGATTTATGAGATTATAAAATGATAAAATATTTAGGAAACATGTTTCCATATAATGGGTTATGATATGAGTATATTATAAATGGTTTATGATCTTGTGGAAAACATATATATGGCTTTGATTATGTGAAGTGTGGGCCTGAAATATCATTTTCCTACAATGAATTTGATAAATATTGAAATCTCATAAGATAATAATTACTAAAATGGAGAGTAAACCCAGACCAGTTAGGGGATCTTCCCACTGTGAAATCCTTAGGATTGAACCATCACTAATTATAAGATTGAATGGGGAGTGAACCCAATCCACATTAATTGAAATGGTAGTGATCGTTTACTAAGAAAATGATTTTAAATGATTATTTATATTTCACTAACACATTTTTTTCTTATAATATTTTCTAATGAATTATAGATTATTATTGATTATTCTACATACGTATTAATTATATTTTTTGTTATGAGAAAGCCTTATGATTGGAATTAGGATTAATGATCTTTGAAATAATGGTTATGATTATTTTATGTTATGATACATTTCTCCTACCCCTATGTTTATCTTATACTAACTTATTATCATTGATTTATATCTCCTATGTTTATCCTCATTGATAATTTGATATCACCAATTCCTATATATCATCTTCCTAGGATTTTAAGAATGTTTTTAAGTAGGTATTGTCTATTAAGTGTATCATATGAGAATAAATGTGTAGGAGATGTTCTAGATCATTTGTGATATAAGATGATTATATATCTTGTTTGAAAAGACTCTAAAACTTTATGTTCCTGGGTTATGTATTGTTATTATATGTGATTAATGTTCATTTAAAATAATGTAATATATATATATATGTGAAATGCTTGGGTAACCTCACTTTGTTCAGAATAGGGTTTAGTTAATCATTGTATATTAGAGTTAGAAAAAGTTTTATAAACCCTAGGGAAACGTCAATGTATATGATACCATACTAAAGCTTTGGTAAAGTATAAATTATGTAGTTATCCATAAAAATACACTCTTATATGAATAATGAAGATATGTTGGGGGCTATAGAACAAAATCACATAGAGATAAAAAATTTAATTGGGGTGGATTGGGTATTCTCTTGATCATCACTAATGCATGATGTGCAGGCCTAAGACTACACACATAACTATAAAATAGTAGGAGTTATTCTTGGATTAATTAAATTTTTATATATATTCCACTATGATGGAATCATCTAGATGATGACCCTGAATTATATAGGATAAAACTATACTATAATATAACTAAAAGAAGGTGTTAGGATTTAAACATCATATAAATTGTTTTTATAGAATACATGACTACTCAATATGATTATTTTTGTTTCACACAATGTTTTTTATTCAATGGGTAGAGATATGAATAATTCGGTTAAAGAAAACTTTGATGGAAAATAAAAACAATCTTCCTAATTAGAAACAAATTAAAATGATATATCTGATATAAAATCATGAAACTATTCTCATCCAAAACTCTTAGGATATGAATTTTAGTAGGAATCATGATCATATTCCAAACTGAAAAGGGAAGAAACAACTCACAATTGTGTCATGTATGAGCCTATATGTCCCTTCGTTTAAGGGTTCCTTTGATCCACTAATTACTAAGGTATGGATTAGTACTATTGAATTGATACTTTTTATTCATCAGTGCTTGGAATATTAAAACTTTATCTAGGTCGGTTATCATTCGAAAGGTGAAGAATAAAAATTTTGGACACTTATCAATAAAATGAGGAAGAATGATGAAATTAACACAATGAAATGGAAAGAGTTTAATGAGTTATTTTTCATTAAGAAATTTCCCTCAACTCTTTAAAAATAACTAAAATATGAATTTCTAGAACCAATGTAGAAGGATAGTGAATCTCTATATACATGTAAGGAAAATATCATTATATTTTCATTTTATGCAACTTGTTTTACCATGGATGTTGATTTTTAAAAAAAATTATTTTCCATATTTAGAATAACTCTCCAAATGGGAATCACTATAATATAATTTTTATCTATAATTAAATTATTTGATTTTATTTTAAAATGGAATTGGAAATCATAGACACTTAGTGATCCAATGTTTTTGGTGAAAAATATCAATATATTGAATTTAGAGGACATTAAAATAAAAATTCCGACAAAGGAAAGAAAATTAATTTTCCTTCAATTAAAAATTGCTGAATGAAGCATCAAGAAAATTTCATAATTATTTCTAGTAAATTTTTTGACTATATAAAATAAGGTAACCAGGAATAATAATGAAAAAGTGATTTGAAGAGTCTAGTCAATGAAAGGAATGGTAAAAAAGCTCAACCAAATGTGCTACCCACACTCTAAGGATATAATTTCTACGGATACAAAAATTATGAAAATAAGTGCATGAATATGATGGTTAATTATATAAATTATAATGAACAACCACATAATCCTAGATATAAAGGGAATGATTACATGATTATGAATACTAATATGGGCCATGAGAATGAAATGGTGAAAGGTACACATACCATCCACTCTAGAATTAAATATGTTTTACTTTATTCTATATCTAACAAATATTTTTATCTAAATAATTTTCTTCGGGCACCACTTCACCACTGTAATGATAATATATTTATTTATAAATAAAAACTCTTAATGGTATTATTATTACATCTCACATCTAAATCTCCTCTCTAATATACTTTTATAGAAATTTACTTCTTGAAAATCTTTTGATTCTCCATATAGTTGAATTTAATGTGATTTTTCAAATGAATTAGATCTATCTATATGGAGTTCATATCAATTTTTGATGAAGGTAAGTCCCATTTGATATTCCAAATCAAGATATGGTCATATTTTAGTGTAAGTATGAATATGAACTTCTAATGGTAATAACTTCCTTTATATGTGTCTTACTATGTATTCATGAGAGATATTTATCAGAAATGGTTGAGGAGAAAATCATAATCCACGAAATGACTATTTTTCAGGATTATAAAGATGTATTTCTAAAAAACATACATTGTACTCACCCAAATCATGAATATGTGTTTTCAAAATAATTCATTACTAGTTCTATACTTATTTCAAATACTCCATATAGAATTTACCTAATTGAGTTGATGAAATTTAAGAGGGAACTCTATGACAATATTTATAATGGATTCATAAAACCCTGATACATCACTATTGTGTAAAATTATTCTTTTTAAAAAGATAATGGTTAAATTTATCCTAGTTCAGATTATCATGAATAAAACTAGATCATTCTAAAGTACACATATTATCTACCCTATATAGATGTCATTTTTGATCAACTGCATATAGATCAATACATTTCCAATATTTACTTTCATTCATGATATCATCAATTTAGGATTAAGGATTATATTTCTATGAGAGATTTTTATATGAGGTATAGTTATTATCAATTTACTGTGATGTCATTTTGACTTACCAATACCCCACTATCATCAGGTATCTAATGAATTGATTCATCAAAGACTTCCTTGTTCAATTTATGGTAGTATTTATAGAAACTATAATTAAATATTCAATAAAAATGGAAGATCCTAGAGAATATATTATGATTATACTAATGAACCTATGTAAAGGTAATATGTCTGCTGAATTTACCAATTGCAAATTTTGTCTACAAAAATTATCCTTCTAAGTTATATACTCTCATGTGAGTGTATATTGGAAGATCCTTAAAAGTTGTATGTTATTGAAAAATGACCCACACCAACCATAGAAACTGATATCGATAGTATTTTTTTGGTGGTAAGACACTACTAATTACTTTTATCGAAAATTTATTGAATATATAATTCAATTATAATTTTGACTTGGAAGGGAAATAAGATACTTTAGACATCTGATTTATTTGGAAAATTTCAGCGAGATAAAAAGTAGGATGGTCAGTGCACCTATACACACACTACCATATAATTGAGAAATGTCTGTAATGTTTAGTGATGAATCAAAGATGTTTCTAGGATTTTTCCCATGTAGAATGATATTTTGACAACTTATTCCTAATTCCAATTGAAAATTCATGTTAAAAATTACCGAACTCATGATTTGGAGTTGGTTGTTGTAATATTTTCACTAAAAATAGAGTCATTCAATTTATGGAGATTATTGGGATATATATACTAATAATAAAAGCATGAAGTATATATGCACATAGAAATAGTAAAATATGAACCAATAGAGGTTGTTGGAGTTGGTTTATTATTATGAATTATTAATACACTACCACACTATGAAAGTTGACAAGGTGGATAATGATCTTTGTCAGAAAGACCATGATAATTTTTCAATGGTGAGAATTTGAAATTATATAATATTTATTGATTTACAGAATATATATCTTTAAATCATTTAGAATGGGGAAAGATCATATCATTATTAGGTGAATATTCAATCATCCAACCATGTGAAGATTAATCAGGTACATAAGGAGGTTGTGGAACAAATGAAGAAGGTGATAAATATTTGTCAATTAAACCATGATTCTGATGGAATGAAGAGGTTCAAAAAATAAGTACATTCCTTATTAATACCAGACATGCAGAAGGATTTTTTTTCATGAATCTCATAGTTCATCATTCTCTATTCGACATGAAAGTATAAAGATGTATATAGATATGAAAAATAATTTTAATGGGATAACATGGAAATGGATATTTTGTAGCATTTATAACAATTCCTTGCATATTATAATGTTATATATGAGAGACAAAATCCTAAGAGGAATTCAAAACAATTATCCTGAAAAAAATAGAAATTAGAAATCATCTCCATGGATTTCATCATAGGACTCCCCAAAACATCTTAAGATCTGAAAAAATTGATTTTTATTAGGCTTGGGATCCCAAGAGAGAAGGAAAAAAATACCTTAGGGGGTGGGGGGAGAAAGTGGTGAAAGAAAAGGGAATATCCTTGAATAATGTCCCTGCATTCAAAAGGAAAAGATCCCAAAATGTCATAAATCATAAGATCTTCCTTGACCCTTACCTACCAATCAAGCACATCAGCCGCAAAGTTCGCCTACCTCTAAACATGGTGGATTCTCTGACCCAGATTAGTCTCCCTCCTACATCTTAGGATTAGGTAAATCATATGCCACGACACATAATGACGAACCTGAATAGAATTCACAATCACCTTAGAATCCGATTTGATATCCACCACCTGAAAACTATGACTTCTACACAAATACAAACAATATAAGAGTGGCTTCACCTCCACGCCTAGGGATGAACCCAATCCATAGAAAGCGATGAACCCCATAAGAACTGAACCTCATGAGTCATGAAGAACGCCTCTGCTTCTCTTCAAACCATAATAGATCTATCAACATTCAACATCAGTACTCCATGGGGGGCAGAGATGACAACCTGATCCATTGACCCCCCATTTTTCTAGGCATTAAACAGTTGTTGAGAAATCTATACACTGTGGATGAAGATTTCCATCCCTTCAACAGTGGGACCTTCTAAAAAATCATTGATTTCAGCCTCATTTGAAGGAACATAAGGGATACCCTAGATCCCCAACAGACTTTGTTCTCCACTTCCCAAAGAGTCCAGAAAATAGAGGAGATAATAGTTGAATGAACCTTTATTTCCACCACCCTTCCCTCCATAAAATTGAACCACAATTCCTTGTATCCATGCAATAAGGGTTTATCCCCGACCCTACCTCGACAGGGTGAGAACCAGGACCATACATATTTTTCCCATTCGCTCTGAAAGGGAAGATAAAGAGTCTACTAAACCACTTATTTCTTACATAAGAAGTAATAAGAAACCAGTTGGATCACATTCTTCCAGATGTTATCATTTCTTGGAAGATTATTGGTCCTAACCCTCCAGGTAGGGAACTTCATCTTAGTAGGGATCTCCTTGCACCAAATCCTGGAAACCCATGCTTCTTGAGGCCCCTCCGCATGAAGCCATCGTCTATAATCCCTAATGAAAAATCTATCTGAAGATGTCCCAGTGAAGTAGTAGGTATCTGGAGCGTCCTCCATGACAACATACTCAAACACCATAGCCTTTCTAGGAGTTAGGGTGGATTGGATGAAGCTAGGGATTGCATTAGAATCCTTAAACCAAAGTTCTGGATGGGGGCAACCTAGGAATTCCATCGTTCCAATAGACCAATTATCATTCTAGAAACTGACCTCCCCTTTCCCAATGATCCACCTTGTCGATCCATTGAGAGCCTCAAGATGAGAATACATGCAATGATCCAGTTGAGAACTCCAAGGACCGTGCACACCCTCCTCCTCCAAATGGTCTCCATAACTCTTTTTAAAGAATGAATCCCACAGAGATTCCCTCTGATTATATCCCATGCCAACTGACCTTTTATGCCTTGTATGGTTTCCTAGATATCTTGAAGACCCACTCCACCTTCCTCAACTGGCCTGGCCATATGAGCCCATGAGGCCCAGTGGCATCAACCCTCTTGTCTAGAGTCCAAAATGAAATATTATTGAATTTTCTTCCATTCATTCAATAGTCCCTTTGGGTGGCTTAATTAGAGAGAAAACATGAATTGGTATGGATGATAAAAAGATATAAATAAGGGTCACCCTCCCACTAAAGGAAAAGTTATTTCTTTTCTAGTTGTGGTTTCTTCTAATCATTTGATTGATGATGTATTCAAAGTGTTGCTTCTTTATGTGGCTATAAGAAAGAGGGAATCTCAAGTAGACCATTAACAACTATTTTCATTAGTAGCCCATAATTCTTTGAATTCCCCTGCACAGTCTTCCAGATCATCTGTTGGAAATGAAAACATTGATCTTCCCCTTTTTGAAAACATGTCCACTCATTTTCTCATAGATGGAAAAAATCTCCATAAGATTGTTAAGGGATCTATGTCTTCCATTGATGAAGATAAGGATGTAATCCGAAAAAATTAGATGTGATAGAATCTCAAAGCCGCACCTGCTCTAGTAAGGGGCTACCCTACCCACCTATGCACTTTGGGTAAGATTCTTGGATAAGGCATATTATGCCAATATGAATAGTGATGGAGACAAGGTATCTCCTTGTAGAACCCAAAGAACTGATTTTATAAAACTAAAAAACCACCCCATAATAGATATGGAAATCCATGATGAAGAGAATCACTAGAAAAAAATGTCACAAAACCACTCTTAAAATCTAAACCTCTGCATCACCCAGATGATAAAGCTCCACTCTATTTTATCCTAGGATTTATCCATAGACACCTGAAAAAACATGTTGGATCCTATGAACTTGGTGTTGATGTCATTGACCAATTCACTCACAATCCCCACCACCCCTGGATTCTCCGTCATATGATGAATCCATGTTTTTCACCTAAAAATTTCCTAGGAATGATCCTACCTAGTATAGTAGAAATGAGGGAGGACATGATCATATATGAGACTTTACAGAGGAAAATTGGCTGGTAATGGATGATGTTGGAAATGTCCTTAATATTTGGAATGCGGAAAATATTGTAAGAGAAAACATTTCTGTTTAAGGGACCACTGCAAAAGTAGTGTTTTAATACCTCCACCACCTTATATCCCACCACCTCCCAGGCAGCCACATAGAAAGCACTGGTGAACCAGTCTGGCCAGGGAGTGCTATCACGGGGCAACATGAAGATCATATCCTTGATCTCCTCCATAGAAGGTATCGAAGCCAGAACACAATTGTCTTATTCATTTACCGATTGTGGAAAGAAATCCAAAAAACTCTCAGAAGATGTGTTGCTTTTTGAATCATCATAACGAGACTGAATCTCCCTAGCAAGAATCCCCCTAAAATGATCCAACACCATCTATCCTGAAACTTCCATGTCTGAAGTAAACACCCTATTCCACAGATTGATGTTGATCTTAGTGAAATTCCTCTCCTTCATGCAGGCATGGAATAAGGTAATATTTCAGTCGCTATCCTTTAACCACCCAACACACGACCTTTTTTTATAAATCATTTCCATGTCCAGTAGTTTCTCCCCAAGGGCCACACGTTTATCACATAGTAGAACAAAAGATATTTCATCCCAAGTCTCCTGAAGTCTCTCTTCCAGATTATTGAAATTCTATTTCATCCTTTCCACCACATAGTCACCCAAAGGACTCGACTCAAGACAACCCTGGATATCCACTTCGAGGTGATTCAAACAATTTACCAGTTCATCCCAGGCCCAACCAGAAACCCATCAGTCCCATGAATCTTTCAGCATGTTAATGTAGTTATCATCCTTATTCTATATATTTAGGTAATGGAAGGCGCGTCTCCGCAGGATGTCTCATCTAATATTCAAAACAAGATTTGCATGCTTTGAGAGAAAAAAAGGGAGATGAGTGACTGTCATTTTTGAAAAGGAATCCAAACCCTACATATTCAAAACACACCTGTCCAGTTGGATCCAGATATAACTAGTTCCCCTCCTATTGTTGCACCAAGTAAACTTGGGGACAATGAACCGCAGATCAAACAAACCTGCGTAAGAAATGATGTCCTTGAAGTCTTTCATGCCACCGCTGCCAAGGTTCCAACCGACTTTCTTCTCTGAGGGGTCTGTGATCTCATTTAAATCACCCCCACAAACCATGGTTGGGGGGTAGTTTGAAAAAATTCTAGGTTCCACCAAAAAATCATCCCCTCGACTGGGTTATTGCTCTTATAAACCAAAGAGATAAAAGTCAACATCCCATTGCATGTGACTCTAGTATTAATGCACTGTGATGTGAGATCAACCAACTCCACAAAAACATTAATCTTCCAAAAAACTCAAATATGTTTGTTCCTATAGTAACCATGCATATACAATGGAAATACCATTCTTCTAGCAACAAATTTAAGCTTACACATATTCAGTTTTGGATCGATGATAACCTAAATAGAGGACTACTAATTCCTAGCTTTGGAGGCTGCAAAATCTCACATAGCTTACATCCAAAATCCATGAGCATTCCAAACAAATATAGATAACATTAACACTGGTTTCTCAATATTTTATGTCCAGGGGAACTGGGCATAGATAAATAAGGGAGAACATTAGTTTCTTTCGATCTTGGGAAGGTAAACGGTATAAAATTAGAGACTAAGGGAGAGCACCTGATAGGAGAGAGGACCTTATACTTCGGAAACCCATATAAATCCTCCTAAATCACATCCAATTAGTAGATGTATAAGGCCCCATCCTTAGAAAATTACTTAAACTTGAGTAAAATCATGAATTAACATTGAGGATCTTTTTAGGTTTAGAGTTTTATAGAATTAGGCCATAACTATTTCATTACATCTCAAATATTACAAAGTAGACACTATTACTCAGTATCCATTTTTTTTCATAAAATAAAAAATCTTAAAAGAAAACAGGAATTCTTTTCTTGATATAAATCTTCTTGAATTCTTCCATTCTCTTACCCTTCCTTATACCCTATGAAAAACATTTTAAAAACATGGGATGAGCATAAAAAGCTGAGTAAGGGTTATAAAATAAAGAAAGAAAACATTAGTCCATAAATGCATAAAAAACATTAGCTTATTAACATAACTCATGACAACATAAGATTTATGAATAACACATAGAAATCATAAATCATAATGGTTACTTGTGGCATCTATATCAAACTTACATTGTATCTTTCACAGCTACATAGGGAGTTATGTGGGAATACCCATCATAGTATATTCTCTAAATCTCTTAGGAGAAAAATGAATGTTTACCTCAATCACATTATCCAATGCATTGGAGAGAAATCTCAGGCTCACCCACCATAGGTTTATCAGGGAACCACCCATATACCTAAATAATTCCCAAGAACCATAACATAATCATAACACATAACATAACCATAAAAGAAAGATAACATTTCCACATTGAAATAACAATATAAAATATAAATATATTGAGAAAATCAAACCATTTTTAAAAATATTTTCAATAACAAAATATTTAAAAATGGTATATGGTATTTATTTTCTTTTTTAAAAACATTACATCTTTTTAAGGAATCCAAATTTCAAATAATGTTCATAGTGGCGGAAAAGGTCAATGTCACTGCATTCGTTAAATAGAAACATTGCCTTTTTCATTTAGTAAAACACTTCATAGAAAAATATTCCCATTGAATGAAATTATACGTCAAAGGGATTTATAAACTGTATAAAGGGAAGTCGTGTATAAATCAAAATACGCCTCAATGAAAAGATATTTAGACGAAGTGCCTTAGCTTGTGTCCGAATTTTCTTGTTCGTTTTTTATCTCCCTGAATAATAAACATAAGTCTGTTATAATTTACTCGGAACCTTTTTAAAGTTTACTATTCATTTTATATCACTTATTACCTTGCTATAACAATCATATAATTACTCATGTTTATATCGGTCTTTTTATCGATGTTCGGTACTTGAGTCAAAAATGAACTTGTTATAATTACAAATTGTCCATGTGGTCACATGTATATTATCTCCATAATTGTATTAATTATTTAAATATCATATATAACCATTATATAAGTATTTATATCCATTATATATGTATTTATATTAGTCCATAGCATTTGTATATAAGAAAATTAAATGCACTTTTCCTGGAGATGGTAAGCCGTACGTACGCATGAATGCTACTTTCATTTCTATTTGATATTTAAAGGAAGGAAAAGATTGTGATACCTAGTTATACTATAATTAAATTATAATATTATTTATATATATGTTACATAATTTCATTAACTCCATCCTTTATACGTTCCATGTATAACATGAACGAGTCATATCACATTGAGGGGGCAGTAGTCTGCACTTCCTCAAATGAAATTATCATATTTATCCATTATGGAAACCATAAAGGTATTATATAAATGAAAAATAAATAAACATAGGGAAAATATAAATATAATATATATCACATATAAATATTTTTCCATCATAATGGACACCATGAGAGGTGGTACTGAAAAATTGAACAATCATCGTTTCGTGAGGCAGTAGTTCGCCGTCCGAAGAAACAATATGTTCTAAATCCATTAGATGGAGGTGTGTGTAAGTGTAGTTTCAATCCATCTCTTAAAAAATACATATTATATTGAGGATACTATTTTATTTATATAATCCATGAAAATGAATATAATAGGGAGAGAATAAGTAGAATAATGGATATAATTTTAGTGAAGACGCTACCTCTTAAAATGTGCAACTCTCTTTGATTTGAGGCAAAATGCTTCATTTAATTTATTTAGGTCTAGGGTAAATTTTCTAGGAGGAAGAGGGGGATTTTGGGAGCTTCTTGTATCAGATTTTGGACGATCCAATGGGCTTGGGATGGTGTGTGTAATGGGTTAGAGGTGGTGGCCTTTTATAAGAGGGAGGAGGGGCTCTTTAGGAATGTTTATAAGTATTATTTTATTATAAAATTATTTTAGGTTTCAAAATGTCCAAAACTAATTAAATGTAAATATAAGATAAATATAAGTCTAAAGAAAATTATCCAATAATAATTGGATAGGTTTTGGATATTTTTTTAATCCTTACCTTTATTATTTATCCCTTTTTTACTCTTACAGTTTTATCAAGAATTTAAGACTTTGGGAATCAAAATAGTTAGAAAAACAGGAAAAATATCCAATTAAAGATTAAATAATAATATTTAGACTTATGATCACTATTTGGACAAATATTATATGTTTTTTTGAATTTTTTAATATTTAATAAAATATTTTATATTTTCAAATATGAATTATTTCAATTTTGACATTATTCATATCATGTTTTTAAAAAAAATACAAAACAACTTTATTGATTCAAAAGAACTTCATTAATACAAATATAACATACTAAAATCATCCAAAAAAATCGTTTATGACATAAAAATAACCAAATTACATTTATTTTCAAATTTTTATATCATTTATTTGATTCCTTTTTTAGTGAAGCAATCACTAAATCACCATTTTGTCATAATTAAATTTAATTATTTAATGTCTAAAAATTATAAATAAAATAAAATGATGGAGGAAATATTTTTATACATATAATGACTATTTATAGCCAAAAAATATCACTTATATAACCCCATATAATAATTTTTTTACTAAAAGATATTTTTTTATGATACATTTTCCTTAACATTAAATTATTTTTTATAAAATGTCATTTTCACATAAAAGTGGCTCCATGGGGTCTCTAAGTCATCCCAAGGATGCCCAGTTTCAGTTATGTTTCATCCAGTAGGATTAGGACACGTGTTAGGGTAATTTAATATCATTATAATATTATCTGTTTACCCTTATTTACCAGATTTACCCTTTAACCAGGGTAAATAAAATATTTAGGGAACATACTATTCATAATGTCTAAAAATAACAGTTACCTATTTACACAATTTGGACATCCCGATTCCAAATATTGAATCCATTTTTCTAAATTTGAAACATAGATGTTATAGATATTAATTTAAAATTAATTCCTATTGTCAAAACCAAAAAGTGTGTTTTTAAGAAATAATAACTACCAAAAGATTGAAATGTGTTTATGTCCAATTTCAATGTGAATTTACATCCAATGACCAAAATTAGACTAAATTATAAAAATATAATCCTATTAAATATGAAAACCAATTAAAAATATAATCTACCCATATAAATAATTCTGATGAAAATAATGCTTTGACGTAATATGCAATATTTTTTACTATTCATTAAAAATGATCTTTATCAGAAAAATACCAAAAATTTAACCAAAGTAAATTTTTATATCATTCTTCTAAAGAATAAGTTTATTTTTTCAAATGGAATATATAAAATTGAAAAAAAATATATTTAAAAAGGGTTCACCATCAAAAGGCGTTAAAATGAAATTTTAAAAATATTAGAGTATTTATGCTTAAAATTGGATTCATTCTCATTTTATGCCTCTAAATTTTATTGGATTAATGTAGAAAATTTTAACAAAAATGTTTAATCATAATATGGTTAGATCTGTTCATTCTATCTGATAAAACAGCTAGGCATTAACTACCATTTAAAATAATAATATTATAATTTTTTAGTATGACTCAACATTGTGTGCAACAAAAGTCTTCGGAGAAACCCATTGTTGCGTTTTAGGTACACCATCGAACATAACATAACCTTTAAAGTAAAATTAATATTTAATTCAAAAATATTAATAAATATGAAAATTTCATATTCTATATTTACCTCGGATTTTAGATATTTCCCTCCTTTTGTAAATTGCGTCCTCACAATTTTATTCACTTATCAAATAAATGAGGGTGCTTATCGCTCAAGGAATTCTCAGATTCCCATATTTCCTCTTCAACCATATGGGTTTTCCATAAAACCTTTACCTAATGAGTTACATTATTCTGAAACACTTTCTATCTTCGGTCAAGAATCTGTATTGGTTGTTCCTCATAAGAAATATTTTCATCTAACTGAACTACTTCTGGACTCAAAACATGAGATGGATCCGACATATTATTTCTCAACATTGAAACATGAACAATATTGTGTACCTAGGATAAAATTGGAGGTAAATAAGATCTGTAAGAAACTGATCTAACTTTCTCTAGGATTTCATCGGGTCCAATGAACCTCAGACTCAACTTTCCCATCTTACCAAAATGCATCACAGTTTTCCATTGAGAAACCTTGAGAAAGACAAGATCGCCTACCTCAAAAGAAAGATCCTTCCTCCAATTATCCGACTAAATTTTCTACCAACTCAGTGCTTTTATCATGTGCTTCTGAATCAATAGAACATTTTCTTCCATCTCTTCTACGAATTCTAGTCCCATGAACTTACTTTCACATACTTCATCCCAAAAAGCTAGAGTTTGACACCACTTTCTATATAATTCCTCAAACGGTGCCATATATATACTAGAATGAAAACTATTATTATAATAAAATTCAACCAAATATATATGTTGGTAGAAAATTCCATGGTAATCCATTGAGAAAGAACATATAATATCTTCTAATTTATATTTTTTTTGTTCTAACTGCCCATCTGATTGTGGATGAAAATCTGTACTAAAATTTAATTTATTACCCAATAACTTCTAAAGACCCTTCCAAAATTTATAAGTGAACCTGGGATCATGATCAGATACAACAAAGAGGGGAACTCTAGGTAAATGGAAAGTCTCTTTAATATAAAATCAATAATGTTGATCACGAGACAAAGTATCTCAAATTGGAAGAAAATGATCAAATTTAGTTAATAGATCAACAATAACACAAATTTTATTGTTAACTCAAGATGTCTTCGGTAACTCCACAATGAAATACATGGACACATTTTCCCATTTCCACTCTGGCACATGAAAAGGCTAAAGTATCCCATTCAGTAACTGCCACTCTATGTTAACGTGTTGAAAAATCATGCATCTCAGGGTAATGTTAGTAATATCTCTTTTCACTCCATCCCACTAGTAAAACATTTGAATATCTCTATACATCTTAGTACTAGATGGATTAACTAAAAACAGAGAACGATGAGCTTCACATAAGAACTCTTTCTTCAACTGTGAATCCCAAGGCACACATAATCTCTTTCCAAACCTCAAAAAATAGTTTCAATAAATATTAAACTCAGGTAACATACCCTTATGAACTGATTCTACTATTTTCTATGACTCACTCTCATCTATCAATGCTTTTATTATTATGTCTGCTATGAATGATTGTATTGAAACCTGAAACAAAACAGATGAATTTCCTGCACCGGAAACTTCTATTCCAAAGTTCATCAAATCATTTATCAAAGGATTTTTCCACACATAACTAGGTTAATGTAGCATTACTTTTTTTTCTCAAAGCATCGAACAATTTATTTTATTTTCCTAGATGGTAATGAATTGGGAAATCATAATCCTTGATTAATTCTATCCATCTCCAATATCTCAAGTTCAATTCTTTTTGAGTGAATATGTTCTTTAGACTTTTGTGATCAGTATATATTTCACACTTTACTTCATACAAATGGTGCCTCCATATTTTTAAAGACAAAACAATATAAGCTAATTCCAAATAATGTATAGGGTAATTTAACTCATGATGTTTCAACTGACGTAATGCATAAACAATTACTTGATCATTTTTCATAAGGACGCAACCAAGTCTTTTCAATGAAGCATCACTATACATAAAAAATTAACTATCTCTAGAAGATAATTCCAAAAATGGAGCATTTAAAAATCTTCATTTCAGTTCCTTAAAACAATCCGCACATTCTTTTTTAGAAATGAACATAACACCTTTTGGAGTTAACTTAGTTAGTGGGCTAGATAACCATGAATGTTTTTCAACAGAACTCCTATAATAACCTGCTAAACCACGAAAACTATGAATCTAGGTTATATTTGGGGGTCTTGGACATTATTTAACATCTTCTATTTTTGCTGGATTAACATTATGTCATCTTTAGAAAGAATGTGACCAAGGAATGGAATTTTCTGCAACCAAAACTCACACTTGCTGAATTTACCATATATTTTCTTTTCTTTTAAAGTATGAAATACTACCCTCAAATGACATTCAGGATCCTTTTTACTTTTAGAATTAACCAAAATATCATCAATAAATACAACCACAAACTTATCTAAGAATTCACAAGAAATTATATTCCAAAGATCCGTGAATAAAATAGGTGCATTGGTTAACCGAAAAGGCATAACTACAAATTCCTAATGGCCATATCTAGAACAAAACATGGTATTTGAAATGTCCAATTCCTTTACTTTCAACTAATGGTACCCCGAACTCATGTCAATATTTGTAAAATACTGAGTTCCCTAGAGCTCATAAAACAAATCATCGACATGAGGAAAAATATAATTGTTATTAATAGTGATGTTATTAAAGGCTCTATAATCAATGCAAAGTCTCATTGAACCATCTTTATTTTTAAAAAACATGACAAGAGAACCCCATGGTGATGTTCTAGGTTGAATGAAACCTTAATCTAATAACTCCTAAAATTTTTTCTTTGACTCTAAAATTTCTATTTGATCCATTCGATAAGGGTTTTTAGAAATTGTCTTCGCATCAAGAACAAAGTCAATAGTAAATTCCACTTTCTAATCAGGTATTATACCAGGAAACTCATCATAAAAAACATCAAGATACACATTTACCACTGAAACATTATTATTCTAAATAGTTCATTTGTTTTTAAAAATATGTGTAAGGTAACATTGATTTCCATATTTTACTAGTTTCTCAGCTTAATGATTTGTTATCAAAAGTAAGGGTTCATTATTTTACACAAATTGAAATTATTTTTGAAAATAAACCTCATTATCTATGTATTCGATCTTAGAATGATAAAAAGAAATCCAATACATACCCAAAATAACATCAAACTCTACTAGAAGTAGAAAAATAAGGTTAGTTGGTAGATTATTTTCTCACACAAGGACAAGAAGATACTTATAATTTCTTTTTGTCTCAAAATTTCCTCCTAGTGTTTTTACCTAACTTCATGACTCATATCATGAGATGGAAATCCCAATTTACTAGAAAATTTCTCAAAAATGAAAGAATGTGTAGACCCTGAATCAAAAAACACACTGGAAAAATATGAATAAACATATAGTGTACCTGATCCTACTTCATTTGATGAACCAACATCTATTGAAGTAGTTGAAAAGGATTTCGCCACACCTTTATACATATAGTACGACTTCTTTATTTCAGTTTAGTTCTTCGTTGGACACTCGTTTTCATAATGAACCATTTCATTTCACTTAAAACATTTTACAGACTTTAAATCATATTTTTTCTTACCATTACCATAATTTTTTCAGTGTAATTAAAAGCCTTATGTCCAATTTTACCACATCGAAACCACTTAACAGAATTCAAAAGGCATTCCCTAGTCTGATTTTTACCACATTTTTCACAAAATGTAAACATAAGTTTCATACCATCAATTTTTTTTGAAGTGTTCTTCCCTTTCTTTTTCCACCTCAACCTCTTATTCTGTTATTTTTTGAAGAACACCTGATCATTAAAGAACTCCATTTTGACCTTCTCCGCACATCAAAAAAGTTTTTCATACTTTTTTGAACTCATAAGAATCTAAAGGCATTCGACAGTTTGGCTTTATTCCTGAGTAAAAACGATTTATTTCATTATCAAGATCCCATATGAAATTTGGATCATACCATTACAGTTGAGTGAATTTTTCTTCATAAGCAGCCACTGAGTCATCTCCTTTCCTCAGTTCTAGAAATTTTTTTTCCATCCTAAGTCGAACAACAATAGGAAAATATTTCTCCAGAACATAAAATTTAATTCATCATAATCAAGAGAATAGATCTTATCACTATCCATGATATTTCTTACCATCAACCACCACTGATTGGCTTCACCTTCAAAACTATAAATAGTAAGACTAACCTTTTGATGTTCTAAACACCCCATGGAATCCAAAATCATTTCTAGTTCTTAAATCATCTCATCTGCTAGCACATGGTATGATGATCTTCTAAATGAATGGGAAAGTTTCATCATGAAATGATCCACTATAAACATGTTCATCTAGGATTGATATGGTTGATCTCGTTCATGTATACCAACACTATATATAGCCTGAGTCAACTATTCCATCACTACAACAAACTGTTCAGTTCCAATTCTGACCATCTCAAGATGCTGATTTGGAAGGTTGTTTTCCTCCTGATGTCGTCTAATCATAGTTTCCATGTTTCCCCTAAGAAAAACCATTATCAATACAAAAATATATTAGGTAAAGCAATATCGTAATCTGTAAATAATATTTCATTTCAATCTTACCATAAGGTAAAAATAATTTATGGATATTTATTTAACAATATCCTAACTCCTAAAGTTGTCTAAACTGACTTCTAATTCAAACTATAAGCCCCCCACCATAAAACATTACTTAACCTTGAGTTAAATAAAGAATTTACATTGAGGATTTTTCAAGTTTATAGTTTTAGAGAATTAAGCCATAACTATCTCATTACATATCAAATATTACAATATAGACACTTCTACTCAGTATGCAATTTTTTTATAAAATAAAAAACTCTTAAAAGAAAACAATAATTCTTTTCATGATATAACTCTTATTGAATTCTCCCTTTCTCTTACCCTTCCTTATACCCAGTGAAAAACATTTCAAAAACTAGAGATGAGCATAAAAATCTCAGTAAGGTTTATAAAATAATGAAATAAATCATTAGTCCATCAATACATACAAAACATAAGCACTTTAACATAACTCATGAAATCATAAGATTTATGAAAAACACATAGAAATTATAAATCATAAAGGTATCTTGTGGCATCCATATCATAATTATGTTGTAGCTTTCACAGCTTCAAAGGGAGTTACGTTGGAATACCCATCAAAATATATTACCTAAATCTCTTAGGAGAAACATTAAATTTTACCTCCGCCATGTTAACCAATGATTTGGAGAGATATCTCGATCTCACCTGCCCTAGTTTTATCATGGGACCACCCATATACGTAAATAATTACCAGGAACCATAACATAATCATAACACATAACACAAGCATAAAGGAAAGATAACATTTCCACAATGCAATCACTATATAACATTTAAATATATTTACATAATCAATCCACTCTAAAAACCATTTTCTATACCGAAGTACTCCAAAAGGGAATATGGTATTTATTTTCATTTCAAAAACATTATGGCTTGTTATGGAATCCAAATATCAAATAATGGTCATGGTGGCAGAAAAGGTCATTATTACCGTATTCATTAAAAAGAAACATTCCCTTTGTAGTTTAGTAGAACGCTTTGTAGAAAAAACATTATCTTTGAATGAAATTTAAATTCAAAAAAGTTTATACACTTTATAAAGTAATGTCTTGTATAAATAAAAGTATGCCTCAATGAATGGAAATTAAGAAGAAGTCCCTTACCTTGTCTCTATCTTATCTTGTTCGTTCATTATCACCCCAAATAACAAAATTAAGATAATACTACTTGATTCAGAATATTTTTCATGTTTATTATTCCTTTTATATCTCTTATAACCTTACTATAACAATCATATAATTATTCAAGTTCATATTGTTCTTTTTATCGATGTTCTGTACATGAATAAAAAATTAACTTGTTATAATTAGAAATTGTTTGTGTGTTCACAAGTCCATTATCTAATGAATTGTATTCATGATTTAAATATCATATATATCTAGTATATATCTATTTATATCTATTATATATTTATTTAGAATAGTTCATATTATTTTGATATAAAAAATGAAATGCACCGTTCATGGAGAAGGTATATCGTACATACACATGAATGTTACTTTCATTTCTATTTCATATTTAAAGGAATTAAAACATAATGATACATTGGTATTTTATAATTATAGTATAATATAATTTTTATACATGTTACATAAGTTAATTAATTCCATCCTTTATACGTTCCATGTATAGCATGAATGAGTCATATCACTTTGAGGGGGCGGTAGTCCGCACTTCCTCAAATGAAATTATCGTTTTTAATCATTATGGAAACCATAAAGGTATGATAAAAATAATTAATACAGAAATATAAAAATAATATAAAGATAATATATATCATATATAAATACAGTTCCATCATAATGGCCACCATGAGAGGTGGTATGGAAAAATCAAACAATCATCATTTCGTGAGGGAGTAGTTCGCTGTCCACAAAAACATTATGTTCTAAATCCCTTAGATGGAGGTGTGTATAAGTGTAGTTTGAATCCTTTTAATAATAACCACCTAATATATTGAGGATACTGGTGTTACTATGTAATCAAAGAAAAAGAAAAGAATAGGGAGTGAATAAGTAGAATAATGGAAAGGAATTTTAGAGAAGACGCTACCTCATAAAACGTTTAACTCCCCTTGACTACAGCCAAACAACTTTCTTGAATTGCCTTATGTGTAGGTAAAAGATTCTAATAGGAAGAGGGGGATTTTGGGATCTTCTTTGAGAAGTTTTTTTATGATACATGGGGCTTTAGAGGTGTGTGTAATGGGTTAGAGGTGGTAGCCTTTTATAAGAGGGAGGATGGGCTCTTTAGGAAAGTTTGAAATTATTATTTTATTATAAAATTATTTTATTGTTTAAAAAGTTACAAAACTAAATAAATTTAAAGAGAAGATAAATATATTTTGAAATAAAATCATCCAATAATAATTGGACATATTTTGGATATTGTTTAATCCTTATCATTTTAATTAAACCCTCTTTACACATATCATTTTATCAAGCATTTAACACATTGAGAATCAAAATAGTTACCAAATCATGAAAAATATCCAATTAAAGAGTAAATAATACAATTTAGACTTTTGATCACTATTTTTCTGAATCTTATATTTTTTTGGCTTTTATAATATTTAATAAAATATTTTACATTTTAAAATATGAATTATATCAATTTTGATATTATTCATATCAATACTTTTTAAAAAAATCCAAAACATTATTGATTCAATAAAACTTCATTAATAAAAATAAAACATGTAACTAGAATCCATAAAATTATTGGATGACATCAAAATATCCAAATTAAATTTATTTTAACATTTTAAATATCATTTTTGAATCCTTTATTAGTGAAGCAATCATTGCATCACCATTGCGTCATAATTACATTTATTAATTCAATATTGAAAAATTATAAATAAAATACCATGATGTAGGAAATATTATTATCTTTCTAATGACTATTTATAATTGAAAAATATCACTTATATAATCCCATATAATTTTTTTACTAATATATTTATGTTTGTGTTATATTTTTCGTAACATTAAATTAATTTTTATAAAATATCATTTTTACTTACAAGTTACGCCATGGGGTCACAAAGTGGATCCAAGGATGCCCATGATCGAAAATGAGGCAGACAATAAGATTAGGACACATGTTAAAGTAATTTAATATTATTATAATGTTATTTTATTTCCCTTATTTACCAAATTTACCCTTTAACCATGGTAAATAAAATATTTACTGAAGTTACTATTCAAAATGTATAAAAATAAAATTTAACTATTTAAAAAATTCAGAACTTTTGATTCCAAATTTAAAATCTATTTTTCCAAATTCAAAACACAAAAGATGAAGAAATTAATTTAAAATTAATTCCCATTGTCAAAACCAAGAAGCATGTTTTACGAAATAATAACTACCAAAAGATTGACAAGTGTTTATGTCCAATTTCAAAGTGAAATTACATCTAATGACAAAAATTGGATTAAAGGAAAAATATATAATCCAATTACACTTTAAAACCAATTAAAAAGATAACATAACCATATAAATAAATTAGATAAAAGGAAATTTTTGAGAAAAAATGTAGTATTTTTCACTATTCATTAAAAAATTAACTTTATCAGAAAAATACAAAAACATTACCTAAAGTAAATTTTGTCATACTAATTCTAAATTATAAGTTTATTTTTTCAAATGGAACATATAAAAGTAACAAAAACTTGATTTAAAATGGATTCTCCCTGAAAAGGCAGTAAAACGACCTTTTAAAAATATTAGAGTATTTAGGCTTATGATTTGATTCATTCTCATTTTAATACTCTAAATTTTATTTGATTAATGTAAAAAATTTTAACAAAAATGTTTAATCATAATATGGTTAGTTTTGTTCATTCATACCAATAAAATGGCTAGGTGTTATCAACCATTTAAAATAATAATATTATATTATTTTTTTAGTATGACTCAGCATTGTGTAAAACACAAGGCTTTGGAGAAACCCATTGTTACATGTCATGTATTCCATTGAACATAACATCCCCTTTAAAGTAACATTAATAATTAATTCACAAATATTAATAAATATAAAAATTCCATAATCTTCATTTACCATGGATGTTACAAGATGGGTCCTGAGAGAGACCATCCTACGCACTTCCATCCAAGAGAGAAATTAGAAGTAACCTCTACGGAGATAGTTGGGATGATTGGATCACCTTTTACACACACTCAGGGGGAAAACCCTTCTAAAAATTTCCATTTCCTGACACCATATGACTTACCAAGGTCCGTTGCAAGAGGTTTGGGGTTATCTGACACAAAATGAGGAATGAAGTAGGAGAGGGTGGCATAGCCTTGCAGAGACGTAGCGAGTTGTCAAGAGACCGAATGCCCTCATTGTGGAAGGACACTAAATCCTTGAGAGGGGTAACAAAATCCACAACATCATAGGAATTTACGAGGTCAACAGGAGACCAGAAAATCAAGTCTAAAAGGTCTAAAGTTTCACTTGTCAAAGGGAAGTTTTCTTTTGTAGGACCTGGCGTAACAGATTCCAGAATGGTCACATGGGAGCCACCACGAAAATTTTAAAATGGAGATGACCCCCAATGGTAACATCTTCCAACCCCTCCACCACTACTAGCAGTGGCTCCACCACCGGACACACTGCCACCCTACCTGAGCCGCCCTGTACATTGGTACCTTCCACCCACACCTTCCGAGAGGGGGATGAACCTAAAAATGCCTGAAGTCTGGTTGGATCCCGATGATCTGCCACACATGAAGAACTGACCTCCGACCTCTTCGTCCTACAGACATCCACCTAATTTCCATGAAACCCACCGAACACACAGAACCGCGAAGGGGATTTGTAAAATATCCACTACCACCAACCGAATCCACTATTATCCCTTAACAGAACATGAGATGGCCTATCCACTGAAAGGTCTACAACCACACAAATGTTTGAGTTGGCAACATCTTGGAGTCTCCTAGTAGCAACATCAGAGAATAATAAAGAACCCAGAGAGTCTCTTAATGCCTTCAGGATCACCAGGTTCTGGAATGGCAGGGGAGACCTAGGAGGAAAAACCAAACCACCTCAGAAGAGGACTCTCTGCTCAAATGGAAATCTCAAGACCAGCGAGTTAAGGAGTATCTCCACGAGCCACACCTCCTATCGTCAAGAGAACAAGTTGTGGAAAATTCCTCTGAGGAGAACATATTGATGCAAAACACAACCACAGAAAGCTTAGAAACAGTAGTAGGAACGATGAGACCCCATGAATCCACAAAACTCTTGAATGCTGAAAGGGAAGGATTGTTGCACCCAAAGCTGGCCACAAGTGAAATGTCATGGTGGGAAGCAGCCTCATAGAGATCTTTTTTGGACAGATCCACTGATGGGAATCCCTACACCATCCCAGGCCCTCAAGGTTCCAACATGATCACCAAGATCTTCGGAGAACCCCTCGTGGCTGGCAGCGGTCCACCCCTATAGGCAACCACCTGAGGTAATGCCACTAGTGAAATGTCTATGGATTTCTACTATGTTTGGAATCAATAGAATCCTTTATAATATTTTTTGTAAAATAGTATTTTTTACTCATGTATTGATATTTCTCCTTATAATTTTTTTTGGTAGGACATTTAAAAATATATCATGATTGGTAAAAAATTGGATAAAAAATCTATTAGGACATAATAAATATGATTAAATGGATGAAAAATATAGATCCATTTAGAAAGACATCATGGAAGCACATAGTTAATAGAAGTGTTAAGCTAAAATCATTAGTGAGATTTTGAATTAGATATTTATGAAATGTAATTCCATTAAATACATCAAGAGAATTTTGATATTATATTTGGGAATACGGGTAAGTATAAAACTATATATATCAGTCCCTTATAGATTCATGATAATATCAAGATGGTTTGATATCAGTTGGTTCTTGTATCAAACCCCTCTCAAGTTATTGATTTGTTCCAGGTATCTCTATTAACAAAGTACATACCCAATGTTTCACATATACTAAACATAGATTCCAAACCACTAGAGAGTGATATATCTTTTTAGGAATAACTAGTGGAGCTTCAAGATTAAAGATAAAATGTTTTTTGAAACCATTACATTTACTTAGTCAGTTTTTTTGGGTAAAACCATAAATATAAAGAAGATACAAACAAAACATTCTATGTGATGATGAAAAAGTATCATTTGTTATTTATATTAGAGTGAACACAAATTGAGGGATAAAGTCTTATATGGGGGTATAATTTAACACCTGAAGATTTTATGATACAATTCCTATTATATAAATTCAATTTTATTTACAGAGTAACCTACATGAACAAAAAGTTTAGAATAACCATGATATAATTTTAAAATATTATTATTGAATATGGCGGTTATTACATAACCATTGGATTGGAGAGTGTTAATTGATAAAACTAAACTATGAAAAATTATATTTTAAATTCTTTAAAAATGAATCCATTTGTTTTAATTTTTCTAGAAAATAAATTAAAAGAATTTAGATGTATAAAAAGTTTTTTTATAAAAAAACATTAGATATGCATAATATGTTTTTATCATAATACATTGAATTAATATATATATATATATATATTAACAATTTAATTGAACTAAATTTGTATATAATATTATCATTTAAATATTTTACAATTATTCTAATAGTTTTTTACATTGAATTGAATGAAGGTAAACTCTGTTTTATTGTTTAAATTTATTTTTTCAAAAAACTGTGTTGTTTCATTTTGTGCATGTACATTAAAATGTTTTTAAAATAGTTTTATAAATTAAATCATGTCAAATTATATCAATATTTTTAATATTAAAGATTTATATAATTTAATAATTCCAAATTAAGAGACGAGGTTTAAAATATCACAAAATGATTTCATTAAATTGTTTGATTTATGGAATCATTAACTCATGCATCCTATATTTGAATATTTTAAATTTTAAACCCACATGACTTGAGTAACGAATTATTATATTTTATTATTTTGAAAACATATATGTGTATCATCACACTCTATTTTAAAAGGATACCACCTCTTATCTATTTGTAAAACATCATGAGCCATCTAGATCCAAAAATACATTCTATAATTCCTTAATAACATACATCCCCAAGACTAATAGGTCTTGGTTTTATCATAATATTATCCTTTATATAATTAATGTGTAATCCAAATGAGGTTTCCAAAGAAATATGTACAACTCTAAACCAATAACATTCAATTTTATTTCTTATGCCACTTTCTCTAAATCTATGATAAAAATTATAAAATAATTAATTCAGTAAATTTAAAATAATTAATTATAATAATTATTATGGATCAATACTTTATTGACCAATTTCAATGAAATTGTAAATGAATTTATTTCTCCAATGTATGTGTGGACAACTGCCACCACATAACAAAACTATTCATTTTCTATCTCGATCATTCATGAATCGTTATTGTGATGTAATTGATTTTTATATATGATATTTATTAAATAATAATATTTATTTTTATTATAATATCTTATCTAACTTCATAACATTCCATTCACTAGAAAATGACAACATTTCAATATTGTATGTGTGAACTATGACCTCCATACAATGATGTGATTTATTTTTCATTACCTCTTTATATGTATAATTAACAAAATAAATATGATTAATAAATATGATACTTAATTCATGATTAATATTCATAAGATTTTGAATCCATAACCAAGGTTCAAGTGTTAGAACCATCGAACTGATGCAGGCTTGGAAATAGGGCAAGTTTTCACCATAATGTTTGTTTTAATGAAGAAATTATCAATAAATAAAAAATTATAAATTATTAATGAAAGATACATAGTTATATATATATATATTAATAAGTATTTGGGATGTATTTAATAATAAATATATTTTTATTATATAGGATATTTGAATGCATATTACGCAAGATGGAACATGTGGTAAGGGTATATGATAAAATACTAATTCTTTTTACGATTATCTATGATAAATTTACATTTAGTGAAATATTACATTGGAAAAAAATTGAAAAACCATCTATTTTCTACTCCCATGGTATATTTTTATGTATTAGTAACATTTTCCTATTTTTTGTATATAAAACGATTGAGATTTTTTCAATAAAATATGACTGTATCTCCTCTTTGGTCAACTTAAATATTATTTCATGTGAATAATAATAGAAAAATATAAATATTCCTAACTATACATATAATTTTTTAGAAGTTAATTTTCAATACCATTCACATTATTTTCAATGGTTTCAAAAGGAATCTATCTCGATGTTTTCAAAACAAGTCGTTTTTGACTTCTCATTAAAGTGTGAGAGGAATATTTTCTATTAAACTACACAGCCGAGATTAATTTTCCAATTTCCAAGACCTTTATTTTATTTTAAGATTACATTTTATGTTTACATGATTACATTGGAAAAAATTATTTTCTCAATATTCATGAATTTTTAAGTGAAAATGTTCTATATAGAAAATATAACTACCCTGTTTTTTTTTTCATACTTAAACATGATTTATTATATAAAATCATACCATGATAAAACATTTAAGATTGAGACGTATAGTGTCTTTGGGGCTTAGGATTATTACATAACAACTGAAAACATTAAATACAACATCTTTATTGAAAACATCCTTTACATGACCACTACATTCGCTCGTACTTAGCATTGCATGGGATAACCTGAGGACATGCATAAGAAAAGGGTGATCTATAAAGCCTAGTAAGGGAATAAACATGGAATAACATGGGGAATACAATAAATGTTATAAAATAGTAACATCAATGGATCAAAAGAGAAACATGAACATAAAATCATGATAAACCATGATAATCATAACATGGAAATGTGGAAACAACACTTAACATGGAATTAGCATGAGCCATTGCACAAGGAGCATGAGTAATCCCTCATTGCACATGAATCACGAGTAAACCCTCATTACAAGTGAATTAGAATGTGTCAACACTAATTTCACATGATGTATCATGATACTATACTTTACCCAATGCATTGGAGCGCTATTAGGGTGTACCCTTCTTAAACATTTCATTCCATGCATAAGTGGGCCACAAGGATCATGGAATCAATCAAAATCATAAGTTATTCAATGATTAAGTAATGTATAACAAATACATGAATGTACTATTAAATATGTATATATTTATTAGGGGTAATTCCCTTGATAGAGACATGGGTATGATATTCACTACACAATGATCTTGACTTGGAAAAATGCGGTGCAATTTCGGCAGCATAACGCCGTGACATAAGGATTCATGAAAATGGTTAGTGAGAGAGAAAAGGGTGTATCATCATATATAAATGAAATGAAAATTAAGGGGGTAATATAGATACATTTCCCAAAAAACGTAATGTAATTTAGATTCATAATTTAAAAGAATTACTTGGATGTAAAAGAGGAGAGAGAAATCCCTCATGGAATTTTAGCTTGGTAACAGGTGTATATGGGAGGCATTAATGAGAGATAAAGGGGTATCCCATAATACATAAATAAATATGGAATTATTTGGGAGGTGTGAAATCATACCCCATCATTTTTAATTGAATAAAATGGAATAAAATCTTAAAGAAAATTGGAAAACAAATGAGAAAGGAAGAAATCCCTTACTTGGAAGTGTGATCCCAAAGGCCTGGGAGAGGCTTGAGAGAGGCTTCTTAGGAGCTTAGGGCACCCCGGTAGGATTCTAGAGAGATAAGGTCAGGGGTTGGTCGAACTCCAAAGGCTTTTAGTAAAGAGGAAGTGGAATCTTGGGTGGGTTTATATAGGAAAGGAGAAGGAATTCTTTATTATTTAGGTTTGGGACACCTCACATTAAACTAATCAAAACCACAAACCAGCCCATGGTTTTCTCCCATGGTTTTTTCCCATGGTTTTTCCCAAGGGGAGTGGAATAAAATATTTTATAAATCCAATGTAATAACTTATTAAAATAATATGGTTGCTTATGTGGTGGTGAGTCACAATCTCAAGGAAAATAATTAAATAAACAAAATGTTTTATAAGTCTTGGAGGGTCTACAAAATATTTTTAAAATAAATAAAACAAATATAAAATAAAATAATATTAATTATAAAGCATATATTTTCCTAACATAATGTTTATAGTATTTTATTAATTCACTATTTGGTCATTATGATGTCATAAAACACATTATATATTTAAATGGTATTTAATTTTTGACCAAAAATTTGACTGTCTCAGAAAATTATGAAAATCCACCATTGGATAATTTTGACATTCTGATTCAAAAAATAATATTCATTTTATCTAAATAATTTTATAAATATTTGAATATTTAATTTTAAATTAAAAACATAAATTTACCGAAAATTCATGGGTTTTGACCCAAACTGTTTTCAAACCTTAATAAAAATTACAATTGCATTCAATAAATTATATGATCATTTATATTTAATAAAAAGTAGTTTAATAATAATATTTTATCAAAATATTATTTAATCCATTAATTCATCAAAATAGATTTCTTAGTTGAATATTAACTAAAAATACTATTTGTGCTCTAAGAACTATTTACAAAGTAACAATAATAAAATAAATGCACATTCTTTATACAAAAAAATGTACATAGTCACAGTGATAGGGTATTGTTACATAAACCCTTATACCACCCGCATAAGACTGAAGGGTAAGGTGTGAAATGGTGACCGACTGTTTGGGTGGCTCAGATAACATCACTTGGGTGGTAATCTCTATTAACTTCCACTTCTCCTATAGTCGGTTCTTCTGAGGCTTAATGTGTTCAAGCTCAGCATGAGATTGGTCAAGAGAAAATCCCGATGATTCCACCTCCTTTTTGAGCTCCAGAAAATGGGTTTCATATGGGGAAGGTCTACTAGATGAGGCCATCGCTTCCTTTTTCTGAGTAAATTGGAGTTGTTAAAGCCCTATATTTATACTAATCCTGTGACCATTGTTAAACAACTATATTAGCAACGATCACAATTCATAATGGTATTTTAAAATCCCTAAACATAAAACAAATGAATTTCAAATTTTATATAACCATAATATAATATCTAATTAGATCAATAGGATTTTCCATTAATGAATGTTTGGGTCATTACAATCTTCCCCCTTAAAAAATTTCGCCCTTCAAATTTTATTTTCCCACACTAAAATATATGTGGTTAACTTTTCTTCATAACTTCCTCATATTCTCATGTCTCTTCTTTAAACTTGTGGTTTCACCACAACACCTTGATGAGGGGCATTGTCTTATTTCATAGAACTTTTTCTCTATGATCTAAGATCTTTACTGGTTGCTCCTCATAAGAAAGATCATTCTCTAGATATATTACCTCTGAAGAGAGTACATGTGAAGGGTATGGTATGTAATTTCTCACGAGGGATACATCAAAGGCATCATGTACTTCAACCATGGTAGGTGGAAGTGCTATTCAATAGGCCACAACCCCAACATGATCAAGAATCTCGAGGGGGTCAATGTTCCTATGAATTAACTTCCCTTTCTTTCCAAAATGCATGATATTCGTCCATGGAGATATGAGTAGAAATACTATATCTCCATATTTAAATTAAAGGTCACATCGACGGTTATCTGCATAACTCTTCTATCGACTATGGGCTACCTTGATATGCTGCTAAATGGTTTTCACCTTTTCCACCTTTTCTTCGACCATTTCTGGTCCTAGCAACTTACACTCACCGAATTCATCCCAACATGCCAGTGTTTTACACCTCTTCCCATATAGGGCTTCACGAGGTTCTATTCAGATGCTCGAGTGGAAACTGTTATTGTAGGAGAATTCAACCAGTGGAAGATGTTGGTCCCACCCTCCTTTGAAGTCCATAGAATATGATCTTAACATATCCTCTAGTTTTTGAATAGTTCGCTCAGATTTTCAATCAGTTTGCGAATGATAGGAAGTAATAAAGTTCAGTTCATTATCTAGAGCATGTTGAAGAATCTTCCAAAACATAGAGGTGAATCTTGGATCTCGATTGGATACAATAGATAGTGGTACTCCATGCATCCTTACCACTTCTCTGATATATATCTGTGCCAACCGATCAAATGAGAAATCCTCCTAAATTTCAATGAAATGTGCAGACTTTGTATGATGATCCACAACAACAAATATTGTATTGTTGCCTTTGGATGTCTTCAGATGTTTGGTGAAAAATTCCATGTTGATGTTCTCCCATTTATATACTTGTATGGTCAACAGTTGCATCATCCCCTTAGACTTCTACCTCTGTACCTTCACTTACTAACACACTGGGCACTTTGAAGTATACTCAACGATAGCTATCTTCATATTATCCCACCAATAATTCTCTCATGGATCTCGATAAATAATTGTGTTTCCTAGGTGAATAGTGAAATTTAAACTATGCACATCATCCAAAAGTTCCTTCTTTAGCTCCGGACTTGATAGAACACATAATCTTCTCCCAAAGCCCACAATTCCTTCTTTATTAACATTGAACTATGATGATTTCCATCTTCTGATAGCTTCCTCTTTCTTTTGAATTCCCACATCATACTTTTGAGTATCCTTTAACTTTTCCAAAAGAGATGGTTGAGCAATCATTTGTGAAAGGATTGATGATTTTCCCTTCTTTATGATTCCCATGACCATCTTCATCAAATCTAAGAAGATTGGATCCTTTTTAATTCTCATCAATGAGAGAATCACTGGGTCCTTTCTACTTAGATAATCCACCACCTTTTTTGCTTTCCCAAGGAGGTAATGGATTGAGAAGTCATATTCTTTGATCAGCTTTGACCATCTTCGTTGGTGCATGTTCAAGTCTTTCTATGTGAATATATACTTGTGGCTATTATGGTCCTTATAAATTTCACACTTCTCCCCAAAGAGATAATGCTGCCAAAACATTAAAGTGAAGATCACCACATCCAAATCCAAATCATGTGTTGGATAATTCTACTTTTGAAATTTCAATTTCCTTGAAGAATAGGCAATGAATTTCTTATTTTTCATCAACACACATCCCATTCCCTTCTTCGAAGCATCACTGAATACCACAAAAAGTTCTCCACTTGTGGGTAAAGTGAGAATGATAGCATTGATAAGCCTCATTTTTAACTCCTTGAAGCTTTCTTCACATTCATCACTCCAAGAAAACTTTAGTCCCTTCCGAGTTATCTTGGTAATAAGGTTGGAAAATTGTGAGAAACTTCTTACAAATTCTCGATAATATCCTGCTAAACCCAAGAAGCTACGGATATCTGTTACTGATGTTGGCCTCGACCATCCATCAATTGCATCTGTTTTGGAGGGATCCACATATATCCCATTACTTGTGATGATATGGCCCAAGAATGAGACCACCTTCAACCAGAACTCACACTTTATGTACTTTAAATAGAGATTCTTCTTTCACAAGGTATCTAGTACAGTTCTTAGATGCTCCTCATGAGCCTCCATGGTTTTGGAGTATATCAGAATATAATCTATAAAGACTAACAGAAATTTGACGAGGTAATACCTAAAGACTATATTCATCAATTCCATGAATATTTCTAGAGTATCAATGAGTCTGAAAAGCATTACTATGAATTCATAGTGCCCATATCTTTTACAAAATGCAGTCTTGGGGATATCTTCCTTCTTCACCCATACTTGATAATTTCCCGACCAAAAATCCACCTTGGAGAAGTATTGTGCTCCATGCAGCTGATTGAACAAGTCATCGATTAGTGGGAGAGGATACTTGTTCTTTATCGTGATTTTGTTAAGCTCATGATAATCGACGCAAAGCCGCATTGACCCATCTTTCTTCTTGATAAAGAGGACCGGTGCACCCCATAGTGAAGCAAAATTCTTGATAACATCCCGACCACAAATCCACCTTGGAGAAGTTTTGTTTACCACACAGCTGATTGAAAAAGTCATCGATTAGTGGGATTGGATGCTTGTTCTTTATCATCATTTTTTTAAGATCATGATAATCGACTGAAAGCCGCATTGATGCATATTTCTTCTTGATGAAGAGGACTGGTGAACCCCATGGTGAAGCACTTGGGTGTATAAACCCTCTATCTAGATTCTTCTGTAGTTGTTTCTTCAGCTCATCAAGCTCCACAACAACCATTTTATATGGAGTCTTGGATATTGGAAATTCCCCCGGTATATGATCAATTGAGAATTCAACATCTCTTTTAGGAGGAAGACCAGAAAATTCCTCGGGAAACACTTTAGAAAATTCCCTTACAATATGCATGTCTTAAAGGATGGTTTCCACCTTAGACTCAATCATCTGTGCTAGATATGTGTGCTCATAGGGTAGTAATATCCACAGTTGAGATGATGGAGCTAAATGAGATTCATCTTTCTCCTTGAAATTTTATAGAATCGGGGCCCGATTCTCCGCATAGAGAGTGATTTCCCTGTAATGGAAATTTATATTGGATCTATATAAGGAAAGCCATCCATTCTAAGAATTATATAGAATAACACCATAGGAAGTATGATGAGGTTCTAAAAGAAATTCAATCCACAGATCATGACAAGGTAGGAGTTATATTCACAGGATTCAAGGATTTCCCCATTTTCCGTACTCACCGACATCTTTACTTCAATGATTTTTGGTGGTGCTGGGATTGTTCTACTAAACTTTTGGGATATAAAATAATTCATATAACCATGGGAGATAACCCTACCTTTAACTTTTTGATTCAGGTTCTACTCTATTTAATATAGACATAAGGATGAATATCGTAAAGTATTAACACATAAAGGGGAATCCAAGGACAAAAGAAAATGACTTAATAATAGCTTTTATTTCCTTAACTTATGAATCTATAGGCTTCAATATATGTTATCCAACATATATCCTTAGGGATTTTTTTAATCACCTTAATAATGTTTCGTACTAAGCGTGTGAATTTACCAATGCATATCCCTCGAGAGTGTCATAACCAATAGTGCAACAAGGCCCATTTTCATGCACCGGTTTCCATTCAAGTTTAGCTCAAAGTGGTGTTTTCGGGTTTTACCCATAGGATACATCTGTGCCAGATCTACCTCTACCTGCTAGTACCCAAATAGGTATTTATTGGCTTGATAAACCACTTACTCAATAATAACCAACACCAAGAGATGTTTTTTATTATAATTATTCTTGTCACTAATTCTTCACTAGGGTTTTCTAATCCTAATCCCCAAAATAACTAAACCTATCTTCTGATACCAACTATAACAACCCTTATTTTTATTTCATACATAAAAATGATTTATTACATAAAATATTCACTTGATACAACATATAATATTGAGAGGTCTAGTGACTTTGGGGCTTAGGTTCATTACATAACAACTTAAAATAAGAAATACGACATCTTTAATGAATACATCATTTACATGACCACTTCATTCCCTCGTACTTAGCATTGCATGGGATAACCTAAGGACATGCCTAAGAAAAGGGTGATATATGATCCCTAGTAAGAGAATAAAGATGGAATAACATGAGGAATATAATACATGTTAAAAAATAGTCATATCAATGGAGTACAAGAGAAACATGAACATAAAAGAATGATAAATCATGATAATCATAACATGGTAATGTGGCAACAACACTTAACATGAAATTAGCATGAGATAAGGCTCATTGCACATGTAGAATGAGTAATCCCTCATTGTACATTAACCATGAGTAAAGCATAATTATAATTGAATTATCATGAGTCAACACTCATTTAATATGACCTATCATGATACTATACTTTACCCAATGCATTGGAGCGCTATGAGGGCACACCCTTCTTAAACATTTCATTTCATGCATAAGTGTGCCACATGGATCATGGAATCAATCAAAATCATAAGTTATTCTAAAATTAATTAATGTGGAATAAATACATGAAAGTACCATTCAATATGTATATGTCTATAAAGGTGAATACCCTCGATATATACATGGGTATGGTATTCACTACACAATGATCTTGGCTGGAAAAAAGGCGGTGCAATTTCGGCAGCATAATGGCGTGACAAAAGGATTCTTGAAAATGGTTGATGAGAGAAAAAAGGGTTTCTCATCATATATACATGAAATGGATAGTAAGGGGGTCATATAGATACATGTCCAAACAAACTTAATGGAATTTAGATTAATAATTCAAAAAAATTACTTGGATGTAAAAGAGGAGAGAGGAATCCCTCACCGAATTTCGACATGGAAACAGGTGTACATGGGAGACATTAATGGGAGAGAAAGGGGTCTACCATCATCCAAAAATAAATATTGAAGGATGGGGGAGGTTAAAAATCATACCCCAACATTTTTAATTGAAAAAATTGTAGAACAACTTAAAGAAAATTAGACAAAATGAGAAAGGAAGAAATCCCTTACTTGGGAGTGTGATCCAAATGGATTGGGATATGCTTGAGAGAGGCTTCTTAGGAGCTTGGGGAACCTTGGGAGGATTATTGATAGATAAGGGAAGGGGTTGGTAGAATTAAAAAATCTTTGAGTGAAGAGGAAGTGGAAGCTTGGGTGGGTTTATATAGGGAGGGAGAGGGAATTATTTATTATTTAGGTTTGGGACACCTCACATTAAACTAATCAAAACCACAAACCAGACCATGGTATTTGCCCATGGTTTTTCAAAAATTGGAGTGAAAGAAAATATTTTATGTGTCCAATGTATATACTTCTTAAAATAATAGGTTTGCTTATGTGGAGGAGAGTCACACTCTCAAGGAAAATAATTTAAAAATACAAAATGTTTTATAAGTCTTGGCTGGTCCACAAAAGCTTTGTAAAATAAACCAAACAAATATAAAAAACCATTATTTAAATTCTAAAACATATATTAGCCAAAAATAATGTTTATAGTATTTTATTATATCACTATTTGGTCATTATGATGTCATAAAACACATTATATATTTAAAAGGTATTTAATTTTTACCCAAACATTTGACTGTCTCAGAAAGTTATGAAAAATTCACCATTGGATAACTACGACATACTGGTACCAAAAATAATATTCATTTTATCTAAATAATAATATGAATATGTGAATTTTTACTTTTGAAATATAAATCGACATTTACCGAAAATTGATGGGTTTTGACAAAAACATTTTTCAAACCTTATTAAAAATTACAATTGCATTCATAAAATTATGTGATCATTTATATTTAATAAAAAGTAATTTAATATTATATTTTAATAAAATATTATTTAATCCATTAATTCATCAAAATAGATTTCTTAGTAGAATAGTAACTAAAAATACTATTTGTGCTTTAAAAATTACTTACAAAGTTACAATAATAAAATGAATGCACAATCTTTATACAAAAATAACATACTTAGTCATAGTGCTAGGGACTTGTTACATAACCCCTTATAACACCCACATAAGATCGAAGGGTATGGTTTGCGATGGTGACAGACTCTTGGGGTGGTTCGGATAACATCGCTCGAGTGGTGATCGCTATTAACTACCACTTCTCCCGTAATCGGTTCCACTCAAGCTTAACATGTTCAAGCTCATCTTGGGATTGGTCAAGAGAGAATCCCAATGATGCCACCTCCTTTACAAGATCTAACAAATGGGATTTTTATAGGGAAATTCTACTAGATGAGGCCATCGCTTCCTTTATCTAAGTAAATTTGATTTGTTAAAGTCCCATATTTATACTAATCATGTGATCATTATTCAACGAAAATATTATCAACGGTCACAATTAATAAAGGTATTTTAAAATCGAGAAACATAAAACCAATGATGTTCACATTTTATATAACCATAATAAATAATTTAATTAGATCATTAGGAATTTCTATTAATGAAAGTTTGGGTCGTCACAAAAAAAGGATCTTTACACATGTTTTCAAAGAATTGTTCAGGTGATATATTAATAAAAAATTTAATTAATATAAAAATCCATTTAGTATTTTTCTTCTAATATGGGGATAGATATTATGATAGCATCAATTGTATTTATTTTTATATATTATTATTATGTCAATTTAAGGATAATAATAATGAACCCTTATTTTCCCAAGGGTTATTTAGTTGTGATGAAATGTTTTCGAACCCACGGTCACTTTCATGGGTTATGATTTAATGAAATAATTAAATATTTATGTAACATGTTTCCATTCCATGGGTTCTGATGTTATCATTTTTTAATGTTTTATCACAATTTTGAAGATATATTAAAGTATTTATTATGTTATGGGTGGGAATGAAATTATATAACCATCCAACATATTGGTTAATGATGTATATCTCATATAATAATATGGTACAGAATGAGGAGTGATCCATGTTCAAAAAAGGTACTCAATCCATAATGATAATATTAAGATTGATCCTTGTATATGGAAAAGATAGAATAGTGAGGGAAGATAATCCACTATGATATCCATGGTATTGATCCTTACCTAAGAAAATAATTTTCTTTGCTAATTTTCAAGGAAAAAACATTTCCCTTAGGATTAGGTTATGTTCTCATTGATTGAGATCGATTATTAATGATTTAATATACTTATGACTTATTTAATATGTTATATCAAATCCATATTACATTATTTTTTATTAATGTTTTTTTACTGATTGGGTAAGGATATTGCAAGTTAATATCTTGTTCACATACCCTTATTTTTATTTTATACCCACTTATGATCATTGATCAATATCTATCATTTTTATCAATACTAAGAATATAGGGTCACTAATTATTATGTTTCTTTTCCCATATTAATGATCTTTCATGAAATAAGATTATTATTTATCTAGTATCTAAGGTCTCTAATCCATTACTATTCTAGTGTGTTTATTGTTATGAGATTTATTTAATATTCAACTAAATTGATACAATATATATGCATGAAATTCCTAGGTCACCTTAAATGGTATGAAACCATATATTAGATGGTTTTAATAAAAGTGAAAAGTAATTTTTTGAGAATTTTATATTTTTTGGGATAATTATAGAAGAACACATGATATAATGACGGATAACACATAGGTTTAACATATTGATGATGTTGATTTTGTAAGATCGTGGAAAACATGGAGGTATTCCATTGTTTAAATATTGGGTTAAATCTATTAATTTTTGTTAATAGAATATTTACCAGGTGTATGCACTGGGTCGGTGGTGTTCTAGTGATTTAGGAAATGAAAATAAGGATAATTTGGATATCCTCTATTGGATTCATGGTTGGTGTATGGTTAGAGGTAACTATGTTCCCAAACTATGCTAACTAGGAGGAGGGGTGCATAGGTTGGTAAACTATGCAAGGGGGAAATAAAAAATGTGTGGGATTAGATAGAGGAATTTATCATGGTTAGATTATGGGTTTTCAAGCCATGCAAGATCTATAGGTAACTATGAAAAATGTACACCTCTTGGATGGAGGATGGCACACTGTTCAGAAAACTACATGAAAAAATTGTGCACCCCCTTAAAATGTGATAATTTACCATTTCACCCTTGAGATTTTAAGTTCCTCACACAATTTTATTCCTCATTCTTACTCCTCCAGCCTTAGTTACGACCTAAAATGCTGAAGACCTTCTAAGGATTAATCAATATTGATTCTATGCTATTTGGATTGTTTTTTGTTACAGATCAATGCTCTGGGAAAGTCCAACACTCCTATTGCTTCTCTTTTCTGTATTAGATCTTGGGGTTTTTTATTCTTCTTCTAAACCCCTAAAAACATCTTTTTCATGCCTATCATATATCGGGTCTTCCAAGGTTTCTTTAATACATATCTACAACTATGATTATGAGAGAATTTTTCAATGTATTCGAGCTAGGAGGTCTACATGTTTTATATAATAGCCTTGAAGTTGATTTGTTCATGTTTGGTTGGGACAATGGTTATCTATTACTGTGAATTTTATTCATTTAAATAGATTCGGTAAAATGATTGGATAAATGATGAATTTAACACCTCATAATACCTGTGGGATTCATTGATTTTGACTAAACTGATTTGGGGCCACCCATGGGGTTTACCAACATTACCTTACATGAAAAAGTGTAATGTTAAGCATAAAATTGATTTATCAAAATGTATAAACCTTGGTTAACATTTTGATATGTTAGGCTTGTTGAAAATGGAATATTTAAAACCATGAATTGAATTTTATAATTTCATAAGGGATTTTTTTGGTTTAATATTTAATGAGTTATGTGAAATAATGTGGTTTTACTAAATGACTTTTGAATTGTACATGAAGTGCACAAGTGGGTTAATGCATAGGAAATGAGGAACATGTTAAATTTGTAAATTCTTATGAATTTAGGAATATGTTCAATGGGTTAACATATGATAATTGATGAAGGTATTAAATTGGCCACGATTTGAGAATTTTAAATTATGCTAATGTGTTAAGGAATGCGAAAATGGGAACAAGTAAAATGGGTCATGGAATGTAATTGTAAAATGTTCAAATGGGTTAAGGATTAATGTTAATTAACATGTAGAATAATTATCAGATGTGAATGTTGTGTGTATTTATTTTTGTATAGATTTTGATATGGTATATAAGGAAAATTGAATAATAAACAAGTGCACATTCCTTGGTTGTTGTGGGTAATCGTCTTGAGGATCTGGACCACGGGTCGGGTTAGACTGAGGCTCTTAAATCCAACACATAATTCATGTGTTAAATAAGGGGACTGAGTATCTATTACCCTAATTTTTGAATTTGATGATACTACCTGGAACAAGGCTTCATTTTAAATTCGATGTACTTGTTTATGAAATGTTTATCCCTAATGAGATAAGGAACTAGAATTATCACCTTATGCATAGTAACTAATTGAATTAGGTCATATCATAAAAGATGTAAATTCCAAAACCATATAAATAATGATGAAAATGAATGAAATGATGAAAATGGATTTAATGATGAAAATGGTAAACATTAATATTTCTAACTAATGGAACCTGAGTAACCCCCTTTATTTATCTTGTAATTTTTTTATACATGCATGCACTATCAGTTTAGACTGGATATTTTGTAGATACATTTTTATGGTGGCCTACTGATTTGTAATCATACCATGCTTAGGATTACATTTTGTACTAGAGTATATTCATGATTGTAGGTCAGGATAAAGGTAGAGTCCTATGATAGAGAGATGTGTTGGGCTTAGGATGTTCAGGGATTAGGATCAAAAAATAGAGTCAGGAACCGTTTCATAGATTTAGATACATGTATTTATTTTGGAGTTTCTTAAATTTTTTGACTTTTAACATGAGATTATTATTTATCATTTGGCTATGTTTGTACCCAATTTGGAAAATGATTTGGTAATTTATGTTTCTAGTTATTGATTACGGTTTCCTTTATATAAATTTTTATATAGTGTGGATTTCTTGGGTAAAGTGGTTATATTATCCTCACATGACCTATTATACCTTTTCTACTAGTAAGAAACCTTTTTTGTATGAGGAGTCACACTTGAGGTCATTTGGTGACTCTGTATTACACAATAGTCAGTGGATTTTGGTTTAGGGATGTTACAAAGTAGTATCAATGTGGTTCTTTTTTTTGAGGTCTTTGTATTTAGTGATGGTGGAAAAGTGATTTGTAGGTGTTAGGTTACAAAAATGAGATTATTATTGGTAGTATCTAACCCATGTACAAGGGGAATCCCAATTCTCTAGGGTGGGATAGTTGTTCTTGGAATGAATAGTTACCAATGAATGGTATTTCACCAATGGGTTTTTCATTTGTTGTGTGTTGTGACTATTTTATGATATTTTTCTCTTGGATGGAATAGAACCATATTGTGAATTCAAGAATCATTATTGGAAAATAAGGATATGGGTGGCATGAGTCTTTATAGGAACATAGGGGATGGGTGTGTGGGAGATGAATGATAAAATTCATTTTTCTTTCCTAAAAAATTTGATGAAAATGGTGTCTAATATGGAATATTGGAATGCCAAAATGTAATGAAAGTTAAATAATGGTTAAATAATTGTAAATAATGATGGATGTGAATGTGTTAACATATAACCTGTAACAAGTTTTGAAATGTGAAATATGACTTTAAGGAAATATTGATGGAGTGTTGAAATGGTTATAAAACCATGTCTAAGGAATTACTTGTGACAATGTATGATGGTTTACCCCCTATTAGCCCTGACCCATAATAGGGATGGTCGAGGAAATTTTTCTAGATATGAAAATATATAAGGGTAGAGTGTGTAAAAAATGGGTTGTTTATGGCTAGTGAAGATCTTTCTTCTAGGTAAATTGTGGGAGTTTTATGTTACATGTTCTAAGATTTGTGTTTGGAATTATTGAGGAATTCCATCTTGATGATGCGTACTAGTTGGGAGGCAAGAGGACGTTACTGAGAATTCCCACCTGTGTAGTGGGGTCGGTGATTTAGGTGGTTTAGTGTAATAGAGGAGATGAGAAGTTCCAAGAGAACTTTTCTCATTTTATGCAGATGATGGAACAAGATGTAGGGATGGTCATGCGTTGTATGTTTTATCTTACCAGAGAGTTCCAGTTTCAACATCCTCTAACATTTTCTTGAGAGGGTGGACCAACATTTTAGATTTCTAGATAGAGTCCACCCAGATGATTTTGGATCAAATGGAGGCTCCCACCGAGAAGAGAGTCAAGTTGGCAGAATACATGATGCAGGGACCAGGGAAGTGTTGGTGGGATATCTTGGTTCAAATTCAATGGGTTGATGGTATGGTATGGATGGAATTACAGTAAATATAATTTGAACACTTATACATTTAAACTATGAGATTGAATAAATCTATAAAGTCATTGAGGTTGACTCTTGGAACTTCGTTAGTGATATATTACATGGGACACTTCACAGACTTGCAATGATTTGTCCCAGCATTGGCAGGAGATGAGGCCAGTGTGACAAGACTTTTTTTTGGATAGACATAGAAATGAGATTATGTCCCATGTGATCATATTATGTTTAAATTGGTTTGTAGAAGTGGTAGATCCGTCCATTATTTCGGAATGGATCTTAAGGGAGGCATCACATAGTGGGTTTGCAGTTCGAGTTGACTTGAGATGTGGTGTGACTTTTGAGTATAGGAAGCATAATTTTAGAAATATTCACCATAGTGGTATCATTAATTATAGTCAGGTGAGAGGATCAACCTCTTAGGGAGGTGCCGAAATGTTTCCTATTAGTGTGGCATGTTAGAAAAAATGCGTGGTCTGTGCCCCTGGCCACCGGTTCAGTACTGGGCATGAAAAAAATGGGGAATGTTCAGAGGTTATGTAGGAACCCTGAATAGTTTGGCACTGATGGAGGATCTATGTCGATGTAGAGTGCATAGACAAGATCAGTTAACCCATATCAGGAAGGAAATTATATCTCTATAGGACACATTGGTAGAGCTGGTTAGAAGATTACTGCAGGAGAAGAAAATATATACTAGTAGGCTAGTCCAGCCCCATGGATTTAGACTGGGGCCTAGGGAAAAGGGATACGTTAGCACCATGTTGTTTAGTCTACACATGGAAATGGTGAGTCTATACCATTGATAGTTGAAGTTAAACTTCTTGTGGATTCTAAGTTTCCATTTCTTTATTTGATATTGGTGCCACATACTGTTTTATATCTACTCATCTCGTGGTAGTGTTGAGTCTAGTAGTGGAATGTATGCATGAGGTCATGTCGATTTTTATATCATTAGGGGTGAAAGGAGAAAATATCAGGCAATGTAAGGTGTATTTAATCGAGGTTGGTTGGTACCATTTTCTAAGGAACTTGTTTGTTCTTGAGATGTCATGTTTTTATATGGTTGTGGGTATGGAATGGCTAGTGTTATACCAATCCCATACTGACTATTACCATCATAGGGTAACATTCATGTCTCTTGAGGGAGATGCATATGTAAAGACCCGTAAAATTCAAGGGAAATTTTTTCTTAATTTTCTTTGGAATTTTACAAGAGCGCAGTTTCTGACGGCACCTGATTCCGAGGCTCGGTGTGCTCGGAATCAATTTACGAAGTTTGGCTCGGGTACGTTCAGTGAACGAACGAGCGGGAATTTCTAACTTTTGAACCGGTGCCCGGAATCGAATTCTGAGGGCACCGATGGAACCGCAACACCGGTAATTGCTTAGGAACTCCTGATCCAGAGTTGTGTTTACACGAGTGTTGATAATAAAAATTGTGGAAGTTTATTTTATAATTACACTACAATTTTTATTATTTTACTCCAAGTGTTAGTTCTTGATGGAAGTTGGGTAACCACCCAACCTCCCTTGGGAGGTTATGAGGGTGGTGGGGCCCACACGAACCCCACCCTTTCATATCCTCTAAAACCCCCCTCAAATCCCACTTTAATGTTTATAACTTATGTTTACATAACATAGGAATTTAATATGGTGAGTTACATGTAAGTTTTTGAAATTCAAACAATTGAATTTCAAATGCTTTGTTCTGTTAGTAAAATAAGATTAGAACTTATTTTATTAGGGGTTGGTGTTGGGTTGTTTGAGAGATTTTCGGAGAAAAAGCTATGGAACATCTTCTTCCTCGAAGAAGAACGCGAAGAACACCGTTCTTCAACGAAGAACTTCTCCGCCAAAGAACACGGTTCTTCCGCGACGCCGTATCAGCGACGCGACGTTCTTCTTCCGCGTCATCTCTTCTGCGACGGTTTTCCATGATGAAATAACCGTCAACGACTTCGAATCCTCGCTTCACGACGTCGATGTTCTTTTCCCGCAACGCCCGACCTCCGCGACGCTCGTCTTCCACGGGTCGTTGAAGAACATCGTTCCTGAACCGAGGTAGGGGTTTTATTTTAATTAATTCCGTTCAAGATTCTAGTTTGTCGATCTTCGTGGTTTTCGACTAATTGATATCGAATAACGCGAGGGGGCCGGTCCGCACAAACACGGCCGTCCCTCCTCCTTATTTTCATGAATGATTTCTTTGTTGTTGGTACGAGGAAGCGTGGTGCCGTCACACCACGCGGTTTCATAAGGTAGATATGCACGACGCCGTCACGCCGCACTGTGGAAAAGAATTCAAGGACCCGACGCCATCGTGCTGCGTCGAAGAAAACCGAAGACGTCGCAGCCGGAGCACGGCCATGGTGGAGGGGTGAGGTGTCCTCGCACCGCGTCGGACGACAAAGGCCGCGGCCGGTTCTGGGCCGCGGCGGAGCAAGGAGACCGGCGGCCGGACCGGGCCGCCGGTGTCGGCGACGAAGGGGACCAGCCGTCGTCGGTCCCGTGGAGGCCGGAACCGGCCGGCCAGGGCGGGCCGGCCGGACCGGTGTGCAACCGGGGGTTCAAACCCCCGGCCGGCTGGCCATAACAGCCCCCCTTAATTGCGGGGGGTCGCGGTTACATAGGGGGGCATGCACCCCCCCTTTGCCGAAACGGCTCGGCCAAGGGCCGAGCCAGACAGCGCGTTGTCCCCAGCTGGACCGGCACCTGGCCGGTCTGGCAGACCGGGCCGAGCCCAGCCGGGTTGGGCCGGGCCGGGCTGAACCTGTTCGGGGTAGGTCGACCCGGTTCGGGCCAACCGGGGGGTCTCGGGCCGGGTTGGTCCGGGCCCGAAACCCCCATTATCGGACTGTTTGGGTTCAAATGCCCATAACTCGGGCTACGGACCTCCAAACGACACGCTGTCAGTGGAAATGCGATCCTAGGATCGAGACGGTCGTTTCAGTATATTTCACTCAAGGTTTCAGAATACTTTGAGTTCGGCCGGGTTGGTTCGTACACGAAACCAACCGGGCCCTCGGAGCGGAAACACTCATATCTTGAGCTACGGACGTCCGATTGACGTGCTGTCGACTTTGTTGAGTTCCTCTTAGTGAGACGGATCTTTTGGAATACTCCGCCCGAGGTTTGGATGCAGGTGGAGTACGGTCGGGTTGGTTTTGTCTTAAAAACCAACCGGGCCCCTGGGACGAAAAAGCCAATAACTCTCAGACCGAGCGTCTGATTGACACGCCGTCTGAGACGTTGAGTTCCTGTTGACGATACAGAACTTTTGGATACATCAACTCTGGACTAAGTTTCAGTTGATGTATCAGCCTCTCGGCTCGTGGAGCGGACCCTCCCGAACGAGTTTGATGTGTGCGGGAACCCTAGAGCTGGCTGCGACTGCTACTGTGACCGCGACGACGACTGCGCAGAGATCCTTAGGGGATTCGACAACGACGACTACATCACTCAGCGATCCTGTGTGGATCAGTTCTACCGATCCTGTGTGGGTTCGATCCTGTGGGGGTCAGCGCTCAGCGGTTCTGTGTGAGCCAGCGCCTACAGATCATGTGTGGGTCCGATCCTGTGTGGGTCTTTGCGGGGGTTAGTACATATCAATCCTTTGTGGGTCCGACGACATAGATGGATAAGTGATCATCTCTATCATCTTTCGAAGAAGTATTCCTGTGTGGGCTGAATCCTGTTTTCTTTCCTGTGTGGATTTTTTTGTGCTATCCTGTGTGGATTACGTTTTGCTTTCTTGTGTGGAATACGTATACTTTCCTGTGTGGACTGGGTTGTACTTGGGTTCGGAGGTTGGAGCGTATTGGAATTGATGACTTAGGTATATGTATGGGCATATACCTAAGAAGTGTTGGTTGTTACTTCGTGATTGTATATTTCCGTTGTGGTTTATCCTTTGTGGATTTTGGGAGACCATCGGGGGTCTCGAGGTTCCTACTGAGTAGCTTATACTCACCCCTGCACGGGCTATGATCGCACTACGTTGTGTTGGTTGTAGACGACGAACAACGTTGATCGTGGTTGAGGCTTGTAGAGCAGGACGGTACCTGGAGGTGGACCACTGGGCGGACGTACTCGGAGCGGACGACGGGACCCGAGGAGCAGTGGAGCTATTTGTACCCACCCTTCAGGTGGGATTTCCAGTGGACAGATCGGCATAGCGGCCTTTACTTTTCAGTTGCTGTTTTCCCTTTCGAGTTGTACATTAATTTCAGTTTGGGTTTGTATACTGGCCCACTTACTTTTCCGCACATACTGTTGTACCAGTTTTTACTTAGTGTTTACTTTTCCGCTTTCTTACTCTGTGGTGCTTGTTTACTTTACAAAGGCAATGCCTTCCCTTTTTACTGGGATTTACGCCTTGGTGCTAGTCGCCAGCCCCTGGCCTATGGAAGGCGGGCTTGGGGTAGTCACGACACGGGCCCCGAGGATGGGTCGTGACAAATTGGTATCAAAGGAGTTCAGTTCTACCGCGAACTCTGATCTTTTCTATGTGAAGCAATAATTTTTAGCGTATTGAGTGTGGTTATCAGTCCAGGAAGTGCAGTGTTGGTGCGGCGGCCGACATATCCGTACACCAGGACCCTGACTTCTGATTTCCGACTTAATGCACGAAAACATTGATTTCTTGTGTGTTTCAAGTTTTCTTTGTGACTACTTTGTATCAGCTCACCAGGTATACTGTTCTGACCGTGGCGCACATGTTTCCTTTTCAGGATGGCCCCACGACGACAGCCAGCTAGGGTTCCGAGAGTCGAGCGTGACGATAACCCACCGAGCGATGAGGCCTCGGTGCAGGGCCCTTTGTCAGCAGTGGCACCAGTGGTAGCTCTACCCGCCGAGCCACCGATGCATCCAGCACCAGTCACTGACGATGCACGTCGCCTCAGCGCACTGCATGAGTTCCAGTGCCAGCGACCACCCAGGTTCCGTGGGGGGATGGACCCCCAGGCAGCCGAGGACTGGCTGGAGGCAGTCGTATGAGTTTTCAAGTTAGTGAGGACACCAGCAGACCTCATGGTGATCCTCGCTGCGAGCCTACTGCACGCAGCAGCAGGCCGATGGTGGAGCTTGATACTCCAGGTGCACGATGAGGCATCTCTACTCTGGACAGACTTTGAGAGCCTCTTCCGCTCAGAGTTTTTCCCAGCCACCCTCCGTGCGGTGCACATTCAGGAGCTTCTTCAGCTGCTGCAGGGCAGCATGACGGTCGCTCAGTAGTCGGTGAGATTTACCGACCTCTCGCGCTACTCGAACAACATGGTACGAGACCCATTCTTCCGGGCCCGGACCTTTGAGTAGGGATTGAGACACGAGCTCAGGGCATCGCTGATCTCCCTCAGCATTCCGACTCAGACAGGAGTACTGGAGCGGGCCCTTTTGATTGAGAGCTTCCTTGCTGAGTCTACACCAGCACCGAGACCCACCGCAGGGAGGCACGTAGCAGAGTCTTCTGCAGTAGGAAGTCGACGGATGACTTAGGGGTCCAGGCAGACCAGACCCTCAGGAAGATGACCTCAAGACACTGGCTCAGTAGTGCGGGGAACACAACGCGAAGCTAGTCTTTCGAGAGGCAGACAGTGCTACTTGTGTGGCGGGCAGGGCCACATGGCTCGTGACTGCCCGACACGCCGTGCCGAGGAGTAGCAGACGGTTGAGGGACCACCGAGGAAGAGGCAGAGGATCAACTGTGGCAGTCCGCAGGGAGGAGGCGGACGAGGAAGAGGATCTGGCTGAGTAGCAGGTGGTGGGCGACGCTTTGAGGCTCTACCACCACCACCCCCAGGAGGTCCACCCCGACCATAGGGAGCTGGCGGGCAGAGACATGCACAACTCCAGGCAGTAGAGGCCTACGACCACGGCGCGCCCGAGATGATTCGAGGTAATATCTGTGTCTATTCCAACCTTGATTTAGTACTTATAGACATAGGGGAGAGTCACTCTTTCATAGTCGCTGCCCTTTTTCGGAGCTCAGAGATTCCGACAGAGCCGTTGGCTCGATCCTTACGGCTAGAGACTCTTATGGGAGCAGACTCGACGATTACGCACTGGTGCCGGCAGTGTGAGATTACTCTAAGAGGCGAGAGCTTCGACTGGGATCTTCTTGTAGAAGCGTCGAGGCCTTACGATGTCATCTTGGGCATGGATTGGTTGTCTATGGTCCATGCACAAATTGACTGTTTTAGGTGCAAGGTGCGATGTGTACGCACCGACGGGAGCAGGTTCACCTTCACCGGCGAGAAGGGAGCCATTGCAGCACAGGATGGACTTACATAGAGGAGAGGAAAACCCATCACTCATCAGTTGGCTAGCCTCATCCTAGGAGCAGTTGACGTGTGGAGTCCTGGTTTTCCTGCAGTGGTGGATCAGTTTGCAGATGTTTTTCCTGACGATGTTCCAGGGTTACATCCTTGCAGAGAGGTAGACTTTTATATTGACCTGTACCTAGAGACAACCCTGATATCGACTCCAGCATATCAGATGGCCCCCGCCGAGCTTCGAGAGCTACGGGTATAGTTGGAGGACTTGCAGGGCAAGGGGTTCATCCGACCCAGTGTTTCACCCTGGGGTTCCCCGATTTTGTTCACCAAGAAGGCGGGCGGGAGCTTGCGACTTAGTGTTGACTGTCGTCGCCTGAACCAGGTGACAATGAGGAACAAGTATACGCTACCGAGGATTTATGACCTCTTTGATCAGCTCAAGGGAGCACGGTGGTTCTCGAAGATAGACCTCAGGTCAGGCTATCATCAGCTCAGAGTTCGAGATGAGGACGTACAGAAGACGGCCTTCAGATGTCGGTATGGCCACTACGAGTTCTTGGTTATTCCCTTCGGTGTAACCAATGCTCCAGTAGTGTTCATGGCCCTCATGAATAGGATCTTTCAGCCATACCTCGATCGATTTGTCGTGGTCTCCATCGACGGCATTTTGATCTACTCGACGACTGAGGAGGAGCACGCCTACCACTTACGGGTTGTACTAGACACACTCCGAGAGCACCAGCTTTATGGTAAGCTCTCTAAGTGCCAGTTCTGGATATGTGAGTTCCACTTCTTGGGACATGTCATCTCTGAGGAGGGAGTTTCAGTGGATCCTGCGAAGATCGAGGCAGTGTTAGCTTGGGAGCCACCCAGGAGCATGGCGGAGGTGCAGAGTTTCTTAGGACTAGCTGGATACTATCGGAGATTAGTGCCAGACTTATCTAGAGTTTCGGCAGCACTTTCAGCTTTTACGAAGAAGGGGAAACCCTTCGTGTGGTCCGACAGATGTTAGCAGAACTTCCAGGAGCTGAGACAGAGATTGACCAGCACACCTATCTTGAGGTTGCCTGAGGAGGGAGTAGGGTACGTAGTCTACTGCGATGCATCAGGGACCAGACTCGGTTGTGTCCTGATGCAGGAGCGGGCAGTATCGCCTATGGATCATGTCAGTTGAGTCCGCATGAGCAGAACTATGTTACCCATGACTTGGAGTTAGAAACAGTGGTCTTCGCTCTGAAGACTTGGCAACACTACCTGATGGGCGAGCGCTTTATAGTCTTTTCGGACCATAAGACTCTCAGGTACATCTTCTATCAAAAGGACCTGAACCTGAGATAGCGGCGATGGCTCGAGTTCCTCCAGGACTATGACTTTGAGATAGTCTATACTCCTAGGAAGGGGAACGTAGTAGTCGATGCCCTCAGCAGGAGGACGAGCATTCAACTACTTGAGGAGGCGATAGAGCAGCTAGCCTCTTTGCAGATATCCTTCGTGGATAGAGATGGAGCAGCCTTCCTTCAGTCTCTCACAGTCACTCCTCCACTACTACAGCAGGTCAGAGAGGCACAACGTGGGGACGCTGACTGTGAGACACAACGTGCACAGATATCCTCAGGATAGGCACTTGATGGTTTCTACTTTGGAGCAGAGCACGAAATCATTTTTAGAGGACTTACCATGGTACCATTTGCTTTATGGGAGGAGGTGCTGAGAGAGTTTCAAACTTCTCCTTTGGCAGTACATCCTGGATTGGCGAAGATGTACCAGGATCTCAGACGACAGCACTGGTGGCCGGGCATGAAGAAGGCTGTGGCAGAGTTCGTTTCTCGATGCCTCACCTGCCAGTAGGTGAAGGCAGAGCATCATGTACCAGCAGGCTTGGTACAGCCCTTGGAGGTCCCGGAGTAGAAGCGGGACGAGATATCTATGGAATTCGTGACTAGACTTCCACGCACTTCCAGAGGTCACGACTCCATCTGGGTGATTGTCGACCGACTCACCAAGTCGGCTCACTTCTTACCCATCAGAGAGCTGGGCTCAGTGGAGAGCTTGGGACGTCTTTACGTTCAGGAGATTGTTCGGCTTCACGGTGTTCCATCATCTATCATCTCCGATCGAGATGCTCGCTTTACTTCCCGGCTTTGGAAGGGGTTGCAGGAGGCGTTCAGGACGCAGCTACATCTGAGCACAGTCTTTCACCCTCAGACAGATGGTCATACAAAGAGGACCATTCAGACTCTCGAGGACATGCTCCATGCATGTGTCCTCGACTTTGGTCGTAGCTGGGAGGACCACCTACCCTTGGTGGAGTTTACGTACAACAACAATTACCACTCCACCATCGGGATTCCACCGTACAAGGTGTTGTACGACCGACCTTTCAGATCTCCTTTGTGCTGGACAGACCTTGGGGAGTCAGTACTTGTGGGACCGGAGATGGTCTAGGCCACGACAGAGAAGGTCCAGGTCATCCAGGAGCAGATGAGGACAGCTCAGAGCTGGCAGAAGTCATACGCTGACAGGAGGCGGAGGCCACTAGAGTTCGAGGATGGCGACCACGTCTTCTTGCGTGTCTCACCACGATGTGGTTTACGGAGATTTGGCCGAGGCAGCAAGTTATCTCCGCGCTTCATCGGACCCTTCCAGGTCCTCAGCAGGATTGGCGAGGTGGCTTATCGTCTGGCTCTACCACCTCAGTTGCACCGAGTGAACGACGTCTTCCACGTGTCTCAGCTGAGGAGATACGTGCATGACCCGATGCATATCATTGACCATGGGGAGCTTGAAGTTGACGATGGGGCGACTTTTACAGAGGTCCCGGTGGAGATTGAGGATCGACAGGAGCGGGTCCTACATGGACGGTCGATTCCTCTTATGCGCATCAGATGACAGCACGAGAACCTCCAGGAGAGCACTTGGGAGCAGGAGGCTCAGATGCGTGCTCAGTACCCTCTTTTGTTTCCCTAGTTTTGATGTATCTTTACTGGGACGTAAAGCCCTGAGGTGGGAGTAATGTAAAGACCCGTTAAATTCAATGGAAATTTTTTCTTAATTTTCTTTGTAATTTTACAAGAGCGCGGTTTCTAACGGCACCTGATTCCGAGGCCCGGTGTGCCCGGAATCAATTTCCGAAGTTTGGCTCGAGTACGTTCAGTGAACGAACGAGCAGGAATTTCTAACTTTTGAACCGGTGCCCAGAATCAAATTCCGAGGGCACCGATGGAACCGCAGCGCCGATAATTTCTTAGGAACTCCTGTTCTGGAGTTGCGTTTACACGAGTGTTGATAATAAAAATTGTGGAAGTTTATTTTATAATTACACTACAATTTTTATTATTTTACTCTAAGTGTTAGTTCTTGATGGAAGTTGGGTAACCACCCAACCTCCCTTGGGAGGTTATGAGGGTGGTGGGGTCCACACGAACCCCACCCCTTCATATCCTCTAAAACCCCCCTCAAATCCCACTTTAATGTTGATAACTTAAGTTTACTTAACTTATGAATTTAATATGGTGAGTTACATGTAAGTTTTTGAAATTCAAACAATTGAATTTCAAATGCTTTGTTGTATTAATAAAATATGATTAGAACTTATTTTATTAGGGGTTGGTGTTGGGTTGTTTGAGAGATTTTTGGAGAAAAAGCTAAGGAACATCTTCTTCCTCGATGAAGAACGCGAAGAACACCGTTCTTCAAAGAATAACTTCTCCGCCAAATAACACAGTTCTTCCGCGACGCCGTATCCGCGACGTGACGTTCTTCTTCCGCATCGTCTCTTCCGCGATGGTTTTCTGTGACGAAATCGCCGTCAACGACTTAGAATCATCGCTTCGTGACGTCGACGTTCTTTTCCCGTGACGCCCGACCTCCGCGACGCTCGTCTTCCGCGGGTCGTTGACGAACATCGTTCCTGAACCGAGGTATGGGTTTTATTTTAATAAATTCCGTTCATGATTCTATTTTGTCGATCTTCGTGGTTTTCGACTAATTGATATCGAATAACGCGATGGGTCCGTTCTGCACAAACACGGCTGACCCTCCTCCTTATTTTCATGAATGATTTCTTTGTGGTTGGTACGAGGAAGCGTGGTGTCGTCGCACCACGCGGTAGATATGCGCGACGCCGTTACGCCGCGCCGTGGAAAAGAATTCAAGGACGCGACCCCGTTGCGCCGCATCGAAGAAAACCGAAGACGCCGTGGCCGGAGCGGGGCCGCGGCGGAGGGCCGCGGTGCCGTCGCACCGCGCCGGACGACAAAGGCCGCGGCCGGTTTCGTGCCGTGGCGGAGCAAGGAGACCGGCGGCCGGACCGGGCCGCTGGTGTCGGCGAGGAAGGGGACCGGCTGGCCAGGGCGGGCCGGCCGGAACGGTGTGCAACCAGGGGTTCAAACCCCCGGCCGGCTGGCCATAACGACCCCCCTTAATTGAGGGGGGCCGCAGTTACACAGGGGACATGCACCCCCCTTTGCCGAAACGGCTCGGCCAATGGCCGAGCCAGACAGCGCGTTGGGCGCGCTGTCCCCAGCCGGACCGCGCCGGGTCGGGCCGGGCCGTGCCGGGCCAGGCCAGGCCGGGCCGACCATATCCGGGGCGGGTCGACCCGGTTCGGGCTAACCGGTGGGTCTCGGGCTGGGTCGGTCCGGGCCCGAAACCCCCGTTATCGGACTGTTTGGGTTCAAATGCCCATAACTCGGGATACAGACCTCCAAACGACGCGCCGTCAGCGGCAATGAGATCCTTGAATCGAGACGGTCGTTTCAGTATATCGCTCTCAAGGTTTAGGAATACTTTTAGTTCGGCCTGGTTGGTTCGTACACGAAACCAACCGGGCCCTCGGAGCGAAAACGCTCATATCTTGACCTACGAACGTCCGATTGACTTGCCATCGACTTTGTTGAGTTCCTCTTAGGGAGACTGATCTTTTGGAATACTCCGACTGAGGTTTGGACGCAGGTGGAGTACGGTCGGGTTGTTTTTTCCATAAAAACCAACCAGGCCCCTGGGACGAAAAAATCAATAACTCTCAGACCGGGCGTCCGATTGACGCGCCGTCTGTGACGTTGAGTTCCTGTTGACGATACAGAATTTTTGGATACATCAACTCTGGACTAAGTGTCAGTTTATGTATCAGCCTCTCGGCTCGTGGAGCGGACCCTCCCGAACGAGCTTGCTGTGTGCGGGAACCCTAGAGCTGGCTGCGACTGCTAGTGTGACTGCGACGACAACTGTGCAGAGATCCTCAGTGGAATCGACGACGACGACTATAGCACTCAGCGATCCTGTGTGGATCAGTGCTACCGATCCTGTGTGGGTCTGATCCTGTGTGGGTCTGCGCTCAGCGGTTCTATGTGAGCCAGCGCCTACAGATCCTGTGTGGGTTCGATCCTATGTGGGTCTTTGCATGGGTTAGTACCTATCGATCCGTTGTGGGTCCGACGACTTAGATGGATCAGTGATCATCTCTATCGTCTTTCGAAGAAGTATTCCGGTGTGAGATGAATCCTGTTTGCTTTCCTGTGTGGATTGTGTTGTGCTATCCTGTGTGGATTACGTTTTTCTTTCATGTGTGGAATACGTATACTTTCCTGTGTGGACTGGGTTGTACTTGGGCTCAGAGGTTGGAGCGTACTGGAATTGATGACTTAGGTATATGTATGGGGATATACCTAAGTAGTGTCGGTTGTTACTTCGTGATTGTATCCTTCCTTTTTGGTTTATCCTTTGTGGATTTTGGGAGACCTTCGAGGGTCTCAGGGTCCCTACTGAGTAGATTATACTCACCCCTGCACAAGCTATGCCCGCACTACGTTGTGTTGGCTGTAGACGACAGACAACGTTGATCGTGGTTAAGGCTTGCAGAGCAGGATGGTACCTAGAGGTGGACCACTGGGCGAACGTACTCGGAGCGGACGGCGGGACCTGATGAGCAGTGGAGCTATCTGTACCCACCCTTCAGGTGGGATTTCCAGTGGACAACTCGGCGTAGCGGCCTTTACTTTTCAGTTTCTGTTTTCCCTTTCGAGTTGTACTTTACTTTCAGTTTGGGTTTGTATACTGGCCCACTTACTTTTCCGCACATACTGTTGTACCAGTTTTTACTTAGTGTTTACTTTTCCGCTTTCTTAGTCTGTGGTGCTTGTTTACTTTACAAAGGCAATGCCTTCCCTTTTTACCGAGATTTACGCCTTGGTGCTAGTCGCCAGCCCCTGGCCTATGGAAGGCGGACTTGGGGTAGTCACGGAACGGGCCCTGAGGATGGGTCATGACAGCATATGTCCATTGTGGAGAATGGAATGTTCGTCCAGGATATTCCTGATTAGTTTTTTTATTGTTTGGTGAACCTATATCCCACGAGGCTTGTATCACGATGGATTACGTGGGAGTGGAGTAACATTTTTCCCTCATGTGGTGGATCAGTTATAGGATGATTTCCCTTGGGTCTTATGGGCGTTTCCACCAGAGAGGGATGTCATGTTCACAATAGAGTTTATTCCGGTGGCAGAACCAATCTATATTCCACTATATAGAATGGCACCGGTATAACCAAAGGAACCTAAAACTCAATTGGATGAATTCAAGAAAAAATGGTTTATTCATCCTAGTACGTAACCTTGGGGATCTCCTGTGATGTTTTCCAAGGTGACTGACATATCACAGCAATTATGTATCGATAATAAGAAGTTTAATTAGATGATAAATAAGAATTGATACCCTCTACGTCGAATCAATGATCATTTTTATCTACCAAGAGGTGAATTAGAGTTCTCCAAGATTGATTTGAGACTAGGGTATCATCTGTTAAGGGTTATACCTTATGATATACCATGTAACACCTTCAAGAGTAGGTATCTATTATATGAGTATTCTACTATGTTTTTTGGATTAACCAATATTCCAACAATGTTTATGTCCCTGATGAACTGAATTCGTCACCAGTACAAGGACTAGTTTGTAGTTTTATTTTTGGATGACATCTTAGTGTACTCCAAAAATAAGGATGATCATGCCAAACATATTTACATCATCCACAATACACTGAGATACCATATTCTATACAAAAATCTATCCAAAATCCATTTAGTAATGACATGGTTAAATTCTTAGGGAACATATTCTAAATGGAAGGTTTGATCGAGGACCTGGAGAATGTGATGGTTTTTGTTTCTGTGGGGAAAACCAAGAATGTTTCTGATTTCCAATGTTTTTTGTGTTTGGACAGCTATTATAAAAGCCTCGTTAAAGACTTTTATCATTTTGAAACACCAATATCAGGCCTGAATAAGAAGAGAGTCATGTTCGAGTGGTTTGGGGAATGTGAGAATGCATTTTAGGAATTAAAGAGGAAATTTAAAAATGACCATATTATGATATTACATGATAATGTTAAGAAATATACCTTGTTTTTTGATGCCTCTAGTGTTGGAATTAGGGTAGTGTTGATAATGGATAATTTGGTTGTGTTGTATGGGTCACGATAGTTGAGGCCTCATAAAAAAATTACCCAACAGATGATCTTGAAATGGCCACTGTGGTTCATTCCATAAAATGTTGGCAACATTACTGGTTGAGTTTGTTTAAAATGATAGTAACTAGAATAGGATTTAGATTACACCATTTTGGCCCTCTATGATAGACCATATAGATATCCATTATGTTTGATGGAAGCCAATGAATTAGAATTGTTGGGGCCGAGAACCATGTTGGAGACATCAGAAAAAGTTCATTTGATTCCCAAACATATGGAAATGGATCAAAGTAGGTAGATGTCATATGTGGATCGACTTCGTAGACCTCTTGAGAGTTTGTGGTGGGTGATCCCGAGTTTCTTTGGATGTCTCCAATGATGGGTCAATAATGAATTCGTAAACATTGAAAGTTAGGGCCAAGTTACATGGGGCCATTTGATATTATAGAAATAATCAAACTGATGACATACCTATTGGATATTACATAAAGGTATAGTGGTATGCAAGATGTTTTTCATGTGTCACATCTTCTTCAGCATCACCTCGACCCATTTAATGTGATTTTTTCTGAGCATGTTGAGATTGAGGATGATGCATCCTTTGAGGAGAATCAGGGTTATATTTTTTATCTTAGTGAGAAAGTCTTGAGATGTATGATTGTACCCTTGGTTCAAGTTTGGTGGTAGCATGGTAATGTACATGAAGAAACCTGGGAAAGGGAGTCAGATATGCATGCCTAGTGGCCCAATATATTTAATTCGGAATCTCAGTGATGCTTGGAAGTGTGGCTTGAGGATGATCCTTTATAAGGTATGAATATTTCAGGATCCTGGATGTCCTGGGGGTATTTTCTTGTTTAAATTTTGGTTTAAATCTCTTAATTTTTATTAATGTAATGTTTACTAGGTGTATGAGGAGGGTTGGGGGTGTTCTAGGGGTTTAGGATAATAATGGAATGGGAATTTGGACATCTAGAGGATGTTGAATGGCTAATGAATGGTTAGAGATAACTATTCACCCAAGTTATTATAGCTAGGGGGGTGCAGAGTTGGGTAAACCGCGCAAGGGGGAAATCAAAACCCGGAGAGACTAGACAGAAGTATTATATATAGTTGGTGCATAGTTTTTCAAACTGTTCGGGATCCCCAGGTAGCAATGCGACTTGGACCCCTCTTGGACAAAGGATGAAACACGGTTGGTGCACTGTTTGCAAAATCTTGCAGTCACACCATGTGGCCCATTAAAAAGTGATACATTACCATTTACCCCTTTTTATTTTTGGTTCCTCACTCTATTTTCATAAACATTATTCCCCCTCCATCCCTATTGATGACCCAAAACACCTAATACATCCCAATGATCAATGTACTTCGATTCTAGGCATTATGAAGTGTTGTTGGCTATAGATCGAAGCTCCAGGTATGTCCTACACACCTCTTTATTCTCTATTCTATATAAGGGTTAGAGAGTTAATTATTCTTATTCTAAAACCCTAAAACCCTCTCTTTATAGTGAATCATATATTGGGACTCCAAAGGGTTCTTGAATTCATATATAAGGATAAGGTTGTGTGAGCGTTCTTCTACGGATTAGAGGCAGGGGGTCCACAAGTTATATCCCATAGTTTTGAAGTTGATTTATGTATATATTGTTGGTTAATGGTTCTATCTAATTGTGAATTTGATGAATTTAAATGGATTTGGTATAATGGTTAGAGAAATGATGAATTTAATCCTTCATGATACCTATGGGATGCATTGAGGTTGACTAGACTGATTTAGGTCCACCCATGGGGTGCACCAACATTCTTGAAAATGGAATAGTGTAATGTCATGAGTATAATTGAATTATGGTAATGTAGATACCATTATAGAAATGTTGATATATTATTTTAGTGAAAGATTTAATATTGATATTTGAGACTTGAATTCAATAATGTCATAAGGGATTTTTTGGCTTAATATGAAATGGGTTAAGAGAAAAAAGTGATTGTGCTAATTGACTTATGAATTTTACTTAAAATTCCTAAGTGGGATAATGTATGGGAAATGATGAACATATTAAATGGGTAAATTCTGGTGAATTTATAAATGTGTTAAATGGGTTAACATACGGGGATCGATTAAGACATTAAATAGGCCACAAAATGAGAATGATTAATTATGATAATGGGATAAGGAATGAGAAATGTGAAATTTTTTAAATGGGTTATGCAATGTAATTAGAAACTTTTCTCATTGTTTATAGATTAATGTTTATTCACAGGTTGAATAATTATGAGATGTGACTACTTTGTGTATTTATTTATGTATGGTTTGGGATATAGTACAAAATGTAAATAGAGACATAATCATGTTCACATGTCTTGTAAGTTTTGAGGTATTGGACTTGATGACATACACCCCTGGGTCCAGTTAGATTGAGGATCTTACCCCAACCCATAATGCATGGGTTAAGGGAGGGGTTGTGGCTCTATTCCCTTAGTTATTTCATTTGATGAGACTACCTAGACCGAGGCTCCAAGGTAAGTTTGATGTAGTTTTTTGGGAAATATTTACCTAAAGAGAGATATGGAACATGACTTACCCCCTTATGCATATTAATTGGTTGTTCTAGGACATTGCATGAATGATGTAAATTCATAAACCATAGAAATAATGATGGAAATTAGTGAAGTTATGAAAATGGATATAATGGTGAAAATATTAAAAGTGAATATTGTTAATTAATGTTACATGAGTTTCCTCCTTTGTTTAACTTTTCATTTGTTTAATAATTGCATGAACTATCTATTTAGACTTGATATTTTGTAGAAAATGTTTGGTGGTGGAATACTGAGTTTTAATCACCCCTAATCGATCCTCTATTGGTTACCTGAGACGATTTCATAACCATAGGTCAAGATAAGGGAAAATGTCGTATTCTAGGGAGTTTAGTTTGGATCGAGATGCACGAGGATGAGGATCTAATGTTGGACTGAGGACTGCATTTTAGATTTGGCTATTTTTCATTTTTTTGGATTTTCATCATTTTTGTCACTATTATCATGACATGCATATTAATTATTAGGATATGTCTGTACCATGTTTGGGAATTTATTTTGTGATTCATGTTTCTGGAATATTTCTTAATGTTACCCATATTTAAATTTATATCTTCTGTGGATTACTCTGGAATAGAGGTTATATTCTCCCCTCATGATCTATTAGACCCTCAATTATAGTTATCAACCTCTAGAATATGAGGATGAACACTTTATATAATATGGCATCCTAGCTCGAGGAAAAAATTAGTGGATTCTAGGTCAGGGATGTAATATAGGAAATAATGTTTTGATTGATTTTTTGAAATGTGAGTTAGATAATATTGATTGCATTTGAATTGATTATCTATTTAATAAAAAATTGTCAATGAATTTTTTGTTGAACTATATCTCATTTTTTGGAATATGATATATGTTGACTAGTCCATGAATTTATGAACTAGTGGTTAATACCAATAAAGGGTTAAAGATAATATTAATTTCAACAAGAAAATATATTTTTACTAACGTTTAATTTCATGGATAATCAAATTGTTTTGAGGGAGGTATATATTGAAAGAATGTATGATTCATTAATATATATACTTGAGTAAATGACTTTAAAAAAAATTACTATTGTTTGAGGAAAGAAATATAAATTTATATAGCCAAAGAGAGTAACCTAGATGTCATATTGGAAGGTATATTCTGAATTATAACAATTTTATGAATACTCTCACTTACTTTCAATAGTTATTAATAATTATAACTGCAATGATGCAATTTATTTAATTGGTAGTATATAGAGATTGTGGAATATATATTTCTCTAATTTAATATTATGTTCCATATCTTGTATCAAACACAAAATACAACTAAAATAATCACATACAAAAAAATTATATGAATAATAAAAACCATTCTTCCTAAAAGTATTTTAAAAATTTATACATTCATGAAAATTATAATTAAGAATAATTAATATTTTAAAAGGGTATATTTCAATAAAATTATTTTTCATGGAAAATTATTTAATTTTCATTTTAAATTAAAATTTATAATGTTTTGAATTTTAAATTTAGTAAATGATCATCATGTTTAATTCCACATAACAAGCTTTTCATAGGGTGAATTATTGTTATTTTTCTAATATAATTTATTTAAGGGTGAATAGTGATAATATAGTATTTACTAAACATATAAATTTTATCATTACATGAGAAAGGTAAATAATTGAACAAACCATTAAATTTTTCAATTTGTTATTAAATAAGTAAATCTTTTAATTTTTAAAATACTGAGTTAAAATTTTAAAACTAATGGTCAAAATTTTAGGGGCTATGTTTTTTTCCAACAAAAATGGTTTTTGGTATTTTATTTTAATAAAATATTATTTTGGAAATATTTTGTTACTAATTTCCTTGATATCCATATATTTTTTTATTTATAATTTGACATTTTATATCATCTAAATCAATCACATTGAAAAATTTATCGTACATAAAAATTTTAAATTAATTTTTTTTCTTCTAAAAAGTGTTTTGACACATTAAATATACTAATGTTCAAATTTATTTTTATAATGCATTTAAATGTTATATTATAAAATTTATTTTATATTTTTAAACATTTTTAATAAATTATTAAATAATTTCTGTTTAATTATTATGAATTAAAAGTAAATTACATATATAATAATTAGATACCAAAGTATTACAAAATATGGTAAAAGTGAAAATCCCACAAATAAGGCACTTAAAAATTGTTAAAAAAAGATTTGAAATTAATGGTTCATAGATTATCAAAATTATCTCATTACCCAATCATTTATTGTAAAATTTGTAAACTTCTAAACATGTTGACTACTCCATCCCCCGATTTTATGTTATATTTCTCTTTAAAAAAATAATTATTATGTTTTCTTTACATGAAATAATGATTTTAAAAGAACCTATAAAATATTAAAATGAAAAAATACTCTATTTTTTAATTAATCATGTCAATATTCTCTTAGTTTAATTTATTTAAATCTTATGAAAACATGTTTTTTCTATGAAAATAAGTTTTCTATCAATAGTAAAAAATTCATATATTTTTTTTAAATTGCTATTTCTAATAATTTAAAAAAATATAAAAATTAATTGTATTAATTTATTAATCAGTATTTTCCTCATTTATTTATAAATATTCAAGTTAACTATATTTTAATAATTAATATACCTAAATTTAGTATAAGTTCATTTTCCCACTTAGAAATACATTTTCTTGAAAAACAATTCATCAAATTTTGTGAAATTATTTTTAATTTAATTTATGTTACTAATATAGATTGAATTTTATAATTTGGATTAATTATTTATAGTCCTTAGGATAATTTTTTTTAAATTTTCCACTTTTATTTTTATACATTATGAATATTGGTCGTGGTAAAATTGATCACATTGGTAAAGGGTAAATAGCATATGTAATGTTAAAAACAATGTTATAAGGCATTAGAAATATATCTCACAGATTAATTTAATTCCTTGTATGATACTAATTCATCCATAACCATAAAAAATCTATAATATTACATTTTCTATCATTTAACATTGATATTTAACTTTATAATATTTTTATAAAGAATAAAATAAAAAATTCCATTATCTTGCTTTTAATATCTAAAATATTTTATTAGTGGGATAAGGAAAATAAATTTCCCATCATCAATAATTATTTTAAATAATAATATATTTATTTTGTTATTTTAATTTATCTTATATTTATAGTGATTTAATTATTACCTTAAATGTTTATCCAATGCTGAAACTCTATTTATTCAATTAATAGAGAAAAAATAATTGGTTTTTAAAAATATAATAAATTATCCTAAATTGAATGAATTAGAGTGTCCCAAGAATTTTACTGAAACAAATTAAATTTTATTGAATTTATGGTTTTGATTATAATTATAATTTTGTTTGATGTATTTTCTATCAAATTAATTAAATACTGTCAAAAAGGACATTAAATAGATTTTATAATAGATAATGTTTTACTAAACAATTTAAAATTCATTAAAAATATGTATTCATACAAGTGAATGGTATTTGCTTTATAACATCGAAAATGGTCTATTTTAGTGTATTTTTCCTCTTAAGATAACATTTTTGATCCTTAAATGGAGGAAATGATTAATATTTAAGTAATTATCAAAATATTTAATATGGTTAAAACTAAATGAAAATGGTGAAAACACAAACAAAAATCAATTGAATTTTATAGGATTTAATTTTTGTGACAAATTCTAATATTAACTTTTATTTATTTCAATTTGGATCCATTTTTACACTACAAACTATTTATATTAATTTAACGCTTTATGGAATTACAAGAATACCCCTATGCTCACTTATAAAAAGACACCCCTTATCTCTAATATTTACATAACTTAGAGAATCATAGATATATCAAAACGCAACCCACTTATCTTCTCAATTTCATTATAATGTTTTATAGATTTTGTTCTTCCCAAAAAACCGATTTATAGTAGGAGGTTATATAATGGATGTCTTCTGAAAAAGAGTTAGGCATCTTTACTGACTATTTCCAGTTTATTTATTCTTCTAATTCATTAAAATGTGTTGTAACCGTACCAAAATAATAAATAAAATATCATAAATATACATATATTTAATTATAATTATGGTAAAATAATATTATCTCTCTCTTCAATACTATGAAAAGTTAAAACATCACCTGTGCATGCATATGACTTATCATCTCCATGTAACAATGAAATTTGTTTTCAATAACCAATTTACATGGATGGTTAAAAATATTGGACAAATGGATATTTTTGATATTTAAAACATAATTATTTTTATGAAATTATAATATCATATATACTCTTTCTCCTTCTAATCTATTAAGAAATTATATTGTCACTCGTCTATATTTGTGGACTACCACCTCCATAATGAAAAGTGATCAGTTTAAAATTTCTTATTTACATGAATGTTAATAAGGAATATTTTAGTGAATATACCAGAAAGCTCAGAAACAGGCAAAAACCTGTTCCAAGAAAATTTTATTAAAAAAATAAAGTCAGCAAAAGAGGAGAAACACGAGGGATTAACAAAGCCGAGTGTACACATCACCACGTGCATCCGCATCAACCAACTCACAACAGAAAGTTGGTGTAACAAAGGACCAAAAAGAACTAACCACCTCAATGGCACGTTTAGAAAGAGAATCAACAACCTGATTCGCCTCCCTATAAACATGAGTGAAAACCAAATAGAACTTCTCCACAAGCTTGAGACAATCATCCCAGTTTGAAAGCATTCTCCATGGAACATTCCTTGACCAGTTTCAAAGAATATAAACCGCCAAGGTGGAGTCAGATTCCAGCCATAAAACCATCTAGCCATGAAAAGAAGCATACTGCATAGCCTTGATTATAGCCGATAACTTAGCCTCAATTGCCAAAAAATTCCCAATAAAGTGATAGAAACAGACTTTAACAAAACCTCTATAAGTGCGGAAGACACCACCACAGCCTGAAGGTCCTGGAGCACCCGAGGCAGCCTCATCAACATTGATTTTCAAACACTGAGAAATCAGGGGTATCCAACGAATATACATGATCACATGAGGTTTTTTACATCTACCAGAAATCCCAAGAGACCTCAGGATCACCAAATCAGAAACATCATTTCGCATAACACTAATGTCAGCCCGAGCAGTCACCATGACACCAATATGAAACTCCGGAATGCCAACAGAAGTCGGGATTATTTTATTCTCGAAATAAAGATCATTCCGAGCTCTCCAAATGAAAGATACAAGTGCTGAAACAGCAGAGAGAAGCAGAGGTTTAACCTGAGTACTGTAATCAGCCTAAACCGCACACTCCATAAGCTGACCAAATCCTTCCAAGTGCAATTGAGATCCAAAAATTCCCTGAAATTATACCCATAGAGAGGATGAAAATTTATAGGAGATGAATAAATGATCAAAAGTTTCATCTAAAGTAAGACAAAAGAGGCAAACATGTGCAAGAGAGAATCCAGCCTTCTGTAAAGTCCGTTGCAGAGGAAGCATGACCTTCAAAATCCTCCATATGAGCAAATAATGAGCTGGTTAAATAAAGGCAGTGTGAAACATCAACAACAAAGCGGGGACCAGTAAAGGAGTAACACACATAGATCTATAATCCTACTTAGTTCTAAAGGATCCAAAAACATCAGGCAACCAAATCATAGTATCCATAGCGGAGAAAAGATAAAAATCCAATTCAATCATCAACAAACCGGGAAAAATATCCTGAGTAATTCTAGTATAAAGAAATTCAGAAATAGAGAGATTCTTAAACAATGGAGGAATGTCAATGACATGAAAAATAATAGAAGATAACCAGATATTCTTCCAAAAATTGAAGGTGGAATTTATAAAAACCACCCATTTTTAGGAATGAGAAAGGCTGAGATAAGCATGATTGATATAAGACCAAATTGAAGAAGGGGCACAAAGATAATACACATTTAAAACATTGGACACAAGTTTAGTGCACAAGAATTTTAATGATAAATCATTAGAATTCAAAGGGGACTAGGTAAAATTTTAATGAGAGATTCATTAAAAAGCTTAAGATATTTGAGCCCCATACCTCCCATGTCAACATGCCAAATAAAATCACTCCAAGAAACCGTAACAAGCTTTCTTTCATAAACCGAGCAAGTCCAAATAAAGTTACGAATCAATATCTGAAAGTCTTTGAGAATATTTATAGGACATCTGTAGAGAGAAAAGACATAAACACACATGGAGGTAATCATAGAGTTGGCCAGACATACACTCCCTACCTGTGACATGGATTTCCATTTTTAGGTAGCAAGATGGTTAAGAATTCTGAGATAAATATTATCAAATTAACATCTTTTAATTGCACCCCAAAAAAGGGGAACCCCAAGATAATTAAAAGGTAATGATCCCCTCTTAACCCCAAGCCTTCGAGCAATTCTGTTTTTCTTGGAAATGATCACCCCCTCCACAAAAAACACAGAGGATTTCCCCCAGCTGATAACTTAACCAGAGACCTCCTCATAGTGTGCGAAAAGTAATAATACCATTTAAGCATACATATGACCATCCATCTTCATAAACCGTGTAATTCATTTTTCTATCACTATATTCTATGTATATATCAAAATATTAATATATTTAATATATTTGACATTTATATCTTGAATAAACATTTGTATATTATGGAACCATTATCAAGTTATAAGGACCAAGACTTCCAGATCAAAACAGACCTCAAAAACAAATAAGTTAACACTCAAAATAATGAAAATAATAAAATATTGTTAACAAACTATTGATATAATGTAATAAATGGATCAAATATCATATTATATATACAAATATGGTCATGTTATGTAAGTATAAAAAAATAAAATTTATTATATAGGAGGTTTTATAGCTAAATAGGAATGTAAAACATGTGGTAAAGGATTTTATAGAAATTTCCACTTCATTGAGACATAATTGATTTTATGATACAATTTATTTTTGTGTGGTGTATATAATAATAGTATGAGGTATTTAATATGAATATATATTTAGTCATAATGATTAAATTATCAATTGAAATTAAATATTTTAAGAAGTTTCCATATTTTCGTCCATTTTTTACCCTCATTGTCACTTGAATCCCACAAACAAATGTTTAAAAGTACGTCGTATCATATTTTTAATTTTAAAATGTATAATTTTATTCCACATAAATATTAATTTAATTTTTTTAAAATTAATTTTTATTTACTTGAAGGATATTTTAGTTTATAATTTTCATTTTAAAAGGCATGAAATGAGTCTTTTTAATGTGTCTTCAAGGGTTCATTTTTGAGTTTCTCTAAAAAAGTACAAAGGGAATATTTTTTAACTTATATAGTATTATCAATCTTTCTTATACAATTTATATTTTATAGTATTAAGATTATTTTACACTTAATGAAAGGTTTTATTATGAAAACACTTTAAATTTTTTTAACAGTTTATTTAATTCTTATAAAAACATGAATTTCCGTTGAAACATATATTTATGATTAATTGAAGGTTTTCTTTTATCTTGAAATGAGAAATTTCTTGTGATAAATTTTAATTAGAAATTTCATTTCTATTAAATATATATTATGGATATTATTTTTTCTTAAACATTGTATAATTTTTATAAATGATGTTTTACTATTTTTTTGATTAACTAGTGGAAACCATGATAAATATGTATTCTTCACTAAATATGGGTATTTAATGATAATTAATATAGTTTAATAATTAAATTGATCATTTAGTATATGTGGAATTCATTGGACATGTAGTGACCAGTAGAGTGATGTCATAGATAACACCTTGATGCATTGGTAGGTCTCATGAGACAATTTAGTTGGCCATATTAAATGGATTTTTGGTTTATACCTATCCATCAATTAAACTATATTGGCACAACTCTTTGAATGTATTGATATATTGATACCTACGATCGTAAAATCCAAATTTAAAAAATTCCTTCATTGTGGATTTATTCATTATTTTCCACAATATTTATACATTTATATTATCCATGGATTGTTTTTGTACTCAATTAGTTGATTAAATTGAACGTGTTTCAGTTATTTACAAAAAAAATTTAAATATGAATTTTTTATTCATGATAGGTTATATTGTAACTAACTCTTACGGGCCATATTAACTCACCCTTTTTTTTATTTCTTTAGGAGGTAAAGAAGTATTATATGAATAATATCATGGTAATAAAATTTTTTATGCTATATATTTTATATTTCCATTGTAATATCGTAATCATGAATATATATGTTTATTAATGACTACTATTCTAATCATACCTTCGAGATGAGTTCCTTTGTGTCTTATACAAATGAAATAAAGTAAAAAACATCAATAGGTTACGTAATTATGTGTTTCTATAGTTGGTATTAGAGAACTTTTAGTAGAAACCTTGAAAATTATATTTTAAATAATCATAACAAACATGATAATTATGAAAAACTATTATAGTATTTGAGAAATTTTACCATTATAGTATTATTTATTTTCTTGATCAATATTTTTAATTATTGTGATATAAAACAGGGTTTTCCATTATTTAGTTATGTCACTTAACATATAAAATTGGATAAAAAATCATATATAATGTTGAGATTTCCTAATTGAGAAATCCAATACATATGGTATTGGAAGTGAACAGATCATGGACAAATTACTGAATATTACCCTAGTTAGGATGAATAAAATTTATCTAATGGAAGGAACTTTTGTTCAAAAACATGATTCTCTTATGTTGAATCACTTCATATGAAATAATCCTCTATCTTATAATGAAACTACTAATCTAATGTTTGCTGAGAAATAGATAAAGTCTTTAAAAAATATATTACTTTTTTGGGGATGCAATAAATGCGAAAATGTTATTATATAATTTTAATTTTTTGAAATGAGATGTTAATTAATTATATCAATTGATCTCAAACACCAAATATGATAAAAAAATAAAAAAATATAACAACTTTTAATGTTATTTTTATTGAATAATAAATACCTCTAGAATAGAAACTTGAAATAGAGGGGAATTTATCCAATGTAATGTAAAATGGAGAAGAAATATAGCTATGTATAAGGATAACTTTACATGATTTTATAGAAATTCATTTGACTGAATATGTAATCCAAAAACAATGATTTCCCATTTCTTTTAGGGGATTAAGATGAGTCTCTGAAGGAAACTTTCTTGTCAAATGATTTCATCAAATGAATGTACAATATCAAGTTCTATTAGAACAAAGAATTAATTTTATAGATCTTCTGATATAAATGGAAATCAAGATAAGAAGAGGCCACATGAAATCTAAAAAAAGAAGCACAACAAAGAAGAATTTGGGAACGAAGAAACTTCAACAATGAAAATAGCGTGGAAAGAAACATCCTATGCAATTCTTGAATGGAATTGAATTTTATTCACATGTGTATGAAAAATATCATATGGAAAAAGAATATAATAAATACAATAAAATCAGATTTAGGTAATATTTTACATGTAATGATATGGGGCATTATTGAAACCAATTTTTTAATAATTTAGGAGACTCACCATTGAGGATGCTAAGAGGATACATTTAAGAACAAACAATTTATACAACTAAATTGGATGTTCCTAGAGATGTTTTTAATGGTACTTTCATATTTTACTCTATAAGTGAAGATTTTCTACTTTATTCCTATTATACCCACACTATTATATCTAAAGAACTATCTAGAAGTATCACATAACAAAATCAATGATTATATGTTAACGTGATAGTAAAAACTAAAAAAGTTAGAATGATAACATATCAATCCTATATACCCCTATCTGATTGAAATTCATGGGATATTATTCCAATTTTTTTTAATATAACTGTTGTTGGATTTGATATTATTTTGGGAATGGATTATATCTCTCATTATAATAAATTTATCAGTTTGTTTAGAAAAAAATGTTATATTTTATATCCTTAATCAACAATTTTAAGTCTTTTAGTGTGAGGATGACTTCAAATCACAATGAAAATCACTTCCATGATATGGGTTTTAAAACTCATTCATGAGGTATATTTATCTTAAATTGTTGGGGAGATACTCAACATTGAAGTTATTAGTATTGTATGGGTGTCCATTGATATATTTATAAAATAATTTCATATTCTCACCTCAAATTGTGATGTTGAGTAATCAATATAACTCACACCTAGCACTATAACTATTTCAAAAATCCATCGATAGTGGCCCTAGTTGAGTTACAAGAATTGAAGAAGAAACTACTATAAAATATTTATATGTTATTTATATTTACTAGTACAAGGTTGTGAGCCCAATTAGATTAAATATCATGAGGGGGGAGTTGGTGAATCAGGGTATTAAAATTAAAAAACATCCACTTTTGATCTTGTTTCATTGTAAAAAAACACTAATCGATCCTTAGTGTATGTGTAGAAATGGACAAATGCACAAGACAAAACAATTTTACTTGTTCACACATACTTGGCTATTTCCAAGAATAATAAAAATGAAATGTTATAATGTACCAAATTCTATAAATTTCACTATAGCTAGAAATTTAATAGAGGACTCACTAGCCCTCTTAGTTTATAACAAATAACAATTTTAAATTTCATTGCTCTCTCAAATAAAGTGTGCTCGCAGCTCCTTCTGATGAAATATTTGTTGTTCTGAATCGCATAATTTTTTTTTTCACACATATTATTGTCCCAAAAATTCATTTTTTTCATCTAGTAGATGAAATAAACACAATGACGTGGTTTTTTTCCTTGCAGAGATTCATTTTCCAAAATGCCTTTTCCTTTTATAGAAACCTCCTTCATGACCCACTTACTTTGCTAACAACATACTTCCTAAACCACCATACAATGTGTAGTGTGAGTGAATTTTGAGAAATATATACTTCATCCAAGAGAACAAAATTATGTATGAAAATTTCATTTTCAAGAAACTGTTTTCGAAAAAACCTTTTACTGAACTTTCTTTAAGAAATAACTCATTCACATAATTTATCACTCAGGAACCACTTCCTTCGCAAAAATTATTCCCTTATAAATACCTTTTGAATGCACCAAATTATTCTAGAAATGATCTTCTCAAATTATTTTATCTCTCTCTAATAATGCTATTAGGATCTTCTGTATAAGAAAATAAAGCAGGGAATGAATTATAATAAAAATTACCAATAATGCATTTAGAGATTAACCATCATCATGAACTGTGATTTCTATTTAGTCCGCGTAGCTCAAACCAAATTGGGAATATTAAATTTAAAACAATAATCCACAATTGACATAAAATTCATGAATTTATCCCACTATGATTTTTTGTAGCATATAACCCTATCTGGTGGCTATAAATAACCACCTTAGTCTGCAAATAGTCATACCCCTTTGTGGATATCATAGCATTATTTATGGCCTCCATGGCATTTCTATGTAGAAATATTGAATTTTCATAGTTTCCTACAACATTGTGGATACTTTCAATGTGGTTCACATACTTTCTTCGTAGTTTTCATAATTTTCTATGTGGTCTGCATGATTTTATTTATAGTCTGAATAATTTTACTTAGAGTACCACTTTATTTTTCATATTCCAAAATCCTGATTTTGAGGCCCAACAATTTTTAAAACATCGGGAAACTGTGAAATCTTTAAAAAATATGCACTAGAAACACTAACCATATTTTAATGTGGTTAACTATCTTTTTTAGAAAACAAAATCATCCTAAAAACACTGAGAAAATACCTTAAAAATTTTCCCAACAATTTCCATAAGGTGAACATGTTTTTTTAATAATAATGATCGGTTACTTCTTCTATTAATCGTTTATTATAATAAAAAAGCAATTTCTATTAAAACAAGTATCCATTACCCCATATTGATTTTTTAATCATTTTTTAGGAGAACAATATATTACCAAGATTGATCATTGGTCTAGGTATTATAAGCTAATGGCCAAGAAAGTGGATATACCCAAGATAGCCTTCAAAATGAGGTATTGTATTTGTGAATTAATTGTAATTTTATTTGGACCAACCAATGATCTTGTTGCCTTCATGAATTTAATGAATAGAGTCTTCATATATTACCTTGATTAATTTTTTGTTTTCTTTATAGATTATATTTTTTAATATTCAAGGAAACAAGAATATCCGAAAGACCATTTTAGAATTGTGATAAGTACCTTGATGAAGGATATTGTTTTTGCTAAATTTACCATTTATCAATTTTGGGACTACAAAGATTCATTCATGGGTCATATAATATCAAGTGAGGGTATATCAGTGGATACATCCAAGAAAAATGTTATTTAGAAATGGACTAGAACAACAACGACAACTGAGGTCCATAATTCTCTTATGTTGTATAGATTGTACCGACAGATTATCGTAGATTTTTCATATTTATCAAACTCACTAACAATAGTTACTCGAAAGGGAGTGATGTTCTTAGTATAGATAAATGTGAGGATAATTTTATGGAATTAAGAAGAATGTTGGTCAGCAATCCTGTGCTTTCAATACCATTTAGTGTAGAAGTGTATGTGAAATATGGTGATGCATCAATGAAGGTGTTTGTATGAGTTGTCATGTAGAATGATATAGTAAAATATAATGCCTCCCACCAGAAAAAAATCATGAGAAGAATTACTGGACTTAAGACTAGGATATGGAAGTGGTAATTCATTAAATGAATATATGAATACACTATCTTTATAGTAAAAGTTTTGATAGATATAGTGATAAAAATGATTAAATTTTATATTTTCACTGAAATAATGGTATCTGTCCCATATGATATGGTTAGAGTTTATTAGAGATTATGATTACTCAATACATTACAACTATGGGATTGATAAAATGGTATTTGATGCTTTGAGTCCAAAATATCATGGTATTTTTTATATTATGAGGATTCTAAGAGATTGAATATTTATGGATTTCTAGAAGTTGGATTTTCATATCATTCAAAAATTGGAAATTTTTGTATATCTATTGAAAAAACTCAACCATCACTCCAAGAGAGGATTAAAAAGTGCATAAGGAATATATAGAATTACAAAATAAGGTGAGGAATGATCTTGAGTTTAACTTTGATCATACTGGAATGATAATATTAAGGAACTAATTATGCATCCCATCAATACAAGAGTTGAATATGGAGATATTAGATGAGGTTCATAGTTCATCATTATCTATCCATCCTTGAAATATGAATATGTATAGATATTTTAAAGAATATTTCTAGTAGGATTACATGGAAATAAATATTGTTGAGTTTGTGTACATATTCATAGTGTGCCCACAGTTTAATTATATCAAATAGAAGTTTAATGGGATCTTAAAACCATTACCCAAACCAGAATGTAAATGGAAGAACATTAATATTGATTATGTAACATCCTGTTACCAATATGAAAGGTATGCCTCAAAACTTATAATGGGTATTCATTTCCATTGATTGTGTTTGGTTGAGATTGAATTGGTAGGATACCTATATTGGTGACATCATGGATTTTTTGGTCTCTCACCTTTAACTAGTCTTTTCTATAGGGTGCTAAAGGGTTACATGTCATGTAACTGGACTACATGATATGTAATGGTTTTTGGATTCATGTTTTTAAAGGCTTTAAACTGCGAGGGGTACACATCATGATGAGTATTTACATGTCGTGAATGAATTAATGATCACATTTTAATTTGGAGTGTTAGTTTTTAATTTGAGGTGACATGATATTTGTTGGTAACAGAAATTAACTGTTTCATGATATGTAATGGGATTACACATCATTCAATACCCTAACTATAGTTTTGAAATAGGTAGTGCGGCCTAGTTTTTCTTTTTCTAATCCACTATAGTTTTTTTATCTCGACCTAAGGCCTTCTTGAGGAAATCTTAATTATCTATAACCCTTCCAGATTCCCTCATTCAGTGTTTGATCATCATTTCTCCCATGGTGTGATTCCCATGTGAGATTTCTCCCTTGTTCTGGTCTTTCTCTCTTTCCCCTCCTTTGATGTATGATGGATCTATGCTCCATGTTTCTAGATATCATTTCTAGGTTGAGTTATGAGGTCTTTTACAACTTCATTCTCATTGATGGGTGTCGTTTCATGTTTTGAGATTTGGGAAAAAGGTAGGTGGTTATTTCCCTATTAGAAATTTTTTTTAACATTGATTTTATTTATTTATTTTAATTTTGGACTTAAATTTAATTTCTTAAAATTTATTTTAATAAATTTGCTAAATCCCAATTCTAGTGAGTTGGAGATTTGAAATGGTTTGGAAAGGAAATTGGTAAAACACCCAATTCCAATTCCATTGAATTGGGGTGTGTTTACGGAAAATGGTTGATTTAAATTGTTGAATTCAAATTTTCAATTTGATGGAAATTTTTTCCGTTAAATTGTGAAAATGAATTGAGAAATTTATGGAATTGGTTTCAAATGGATTTCAAACTTTTGAAAATGGATTGAAAAGTTTTGATAGAAACCTAGTGGTTTTATCTTATTAATGAGGCATGCTTTTTAATTAAAGCCTGTTTTGGGTTTAAATGGAAAATTTGTATTTATATAGATGAATGGGATTTAATTTTATTTTATAGTTCCATAAAATAAATTTCTCATAATTTATTGTCTAAGAGTACATACATGCCTTACATAGTTGGTGAGTTATTTGGACACACTCTAAACTATTACAACATTCTAAAACATACTTGAAGCAGGTCACATCCTTGATGGAATGGTGACGAGTCAACTTTGTCCAATGTTGGGGGGGGGTGTATAGACATATTACTAAGATCACATATAGACTACAGAGTCCTATAACTAGAAATAATGATGTACCTATTTGTATGATGACAATGTTTCTCTCTTGTTATTTATATTTGATATATAAATGTATTCCAATGTTGTAAAACTTATTTATGTTCATTATGAATTGGTATAAAATGTTTAATATAAATGTTTTATGTGATCCACTATTGGATAAATATTCCATCACTTGTAAATCCTTTGCTTAATGTATTTTCCATCATTTGAAATGTATATCAGGATTTGTTCAAATATTATTTGAAATGATAAACCTATTTATTTTTAAAATTAAAAGAATTACATTGGTTAATATTTTATTGGAAACTATTATGGAATCCTTGGTGAGATCCTATATGAATTTCAGCTCCCACCATACTTGTGCCTTTAGGTGTTTGTATACTATCTCCTTCGAGGCTCAAGCAAGGAGAAAAGTTCTCTTAGAGGTGGATCTAGGTGTTGATCAGTGGACATAGTGAGCTGTATACATAGGGTCATGGGGTGTTATTCTTCTATTTTGATACTTTTATTGTAGTAATTTGTTCTTTTTATGGATTATGGAATTATGGTACATTACTCCCAGAAGATTTCCTTTTATTATGCATACTACCTTGTTTCTTTTTATTCTATATTGTTAGTGAAAAATTATTCCCACTCGCATATTGTATGATTCCAAGAGCTAGTTGAAAACTTATGGATATCAGGAATGAATTTAAGTATATGTCAGGGTTTTCTCGATTATCAGGTTACTAGGGTACCATGGCTGGTTTTTGAAAAAGTGGTATTAGAGCTCTAGGTAGGGATTTTGTCTGAAAGTCAGTATGCATTTGTGAAGTCTTTTCAGGACATAATACGTAGTTTTGATTGAGTTCCTAGCCATAATTCACCATAATTAACCTTATGTATCTATGGGTTATTAGGGAAGATGTACTATGGATTAGATCTAGTCTTTTCCATATCATGATTTTTATAGAGTGGAATCCGAATCTGGTCGTTCCATCTTTTGGGAATAATTTCCCTTATTGCATAGTTTGAGTGTTAACATGATGTACTCATTATTGTATATTGATATTGTGTATCATCATTCCTCAGGGAATACATGTGAATCAGACCCAGGAGGAAGATACTATTGGAACATAGTGAGAATATCCTCTATTGGACCTAAATATGGTTGTGGAGATTGTGCATACCATCTATGCTCTGGGATAGGCACCCCCTCCAGTGTGCGTTTAGTCTCTAGCTAGAGATCCTCATGGGATTTTCTTTAAAATTGTTCTCAAGAGTTTCTTCACCAGAATCCACCATTTTTCAAAGGCTCCATTAATCCTCAACATGATGAGGAATGTTTGATCAAGATAGAATGTCGGTTTGAGTTCTTGGAGAGACTTGACATGATTAAGTTGAAGTGTTCCACCTTCATGATGAAAGGACTGATTAGGTTATGGATGAACACAATGGTGATGAAAATGAAACTTGAGGGATTATCATGGAATGAATTCATCATTCTTTTTAGAAACAATTTATATCCAGAGTCATCAGTGTTGACCAAGTCTATGGAGTTTCTCAAGCTTGACAAGACTGACAAAACCATGATTGAGTACTAAAATAACATTACCGACATGGAATATTTTGTTCCAGAGATTGTATCTAATGAGAGGATGAAAGCTCAAAGGAACAATTTTGTACTTCGATCTGATAAACATTCTCATGACTTCATACTAAATCATCCCACTTAGGCTAATGTTCATGATATAGAGATGACGGTAGAGATTGACCTAGATGGGAAGTCAAGGGTTATGGAGTTCCTTTTTCTCCTAGGGGAAGTGTAAGTTTCTTCATGGGGAAAAAGTAATATGATTCTCATGTTAGTTCTCGATGGAAGGGTCATTCCAGACCTCTTATAGCATAAGGAGTAAGTCCTTTTACATGCTATTAGTTTTCAAGCCAGGACATTCTAAAAGAGTTTTCACTAAGGCACCCAAAAACTATGGCTCCTTCAAATGTTCCGGGAACTTACAAAGATCCTGTGATAACATTTATACTCCACATAGTGGAACATGATAATCATATCCTCATAAAACCATGGGTCAGTAAGATGATTCACATATTAGTAGGTTCAATCCACATACATCAGGAAAAAATCTACATCATTCAACGGAGGAGTTTCCAGTGGAAGAAGACATGAGTCCATTGATTATGAGAGGTACCATTACTATAGATTCATCATTAGTGACTGCTCTATTTGATATTGGTGAATCTCATTAATTTATTTCAACCCATATTTTTAATATTCTAAATCTTCTTATGTAGATTTTAGCTTGTGTATTTGATATTACTAGACCCCTTGGATCTAAGAGAGATAAAATTCTTTGTAGTACCTCTTGTACTTACTCTTTGGCCGATGTCAAGTTGTATTGGAGTCTTCTAGACCTCTACATGAAACCTATTGATTTAATTTTCATTATGGATCAACTAATTTTCAATAAACAACAAATTTACAACTATCATAGATGGGTATACCATAATACACCCAGTGGTGTGTCTCTTGTATTTTAAAGAGATTGGGACCCAAGGTCAAGAAGATCAACATTTCTCTGATGATAAATCAGATACATTATTCTAAGATTTCAATGTGTCATTTTTGTATTCAAGATTTAAAATTATTGGGACATGTGGTGTCTGAACAAGGAAAATGAGTTGATCCTGAGAAGGTGAATGTTGTTATGACTTGGGAAAAATAATGTAATTTCTTTGAGATTTAGATATTTTTGGGATTAGTTAGATATTATCACCTGTTCATGAAGGACTTATCAAAGTTGTCTTCCCCGATTAATACTCTAACTTGGATAAGGGTAAAGTTTTTTTAGAATGATAAATGTCCTAGTTCTTTTATTGAAATTAATTGACTTTTGATAACTGTACTGGTTTTTACTCTTCTTGATGTTGGGTAGGGCCATGTGGTCTTCTGTGATGCATTGGGTTTACGCTCGGGCCATGTTCATTTGTAGGGACATCATGCAATTTCTTATGGATCTCTTAATCTTAGGCCACATAAGAATAATTTCCAACCCCTGACCTTTAACTTTTATCTATGATGCACACACTTGAAATTTGGTGGAAAAATCTTTTAGGATAAAGGATTTATCTGTATTTATACAAAAAAATATTGAGTTTTATCTTATCTAAAAAAGGTTTGAATCTTCACCATAGGCATTGGTTGGAGTACCTAAAATCTTTCGAATTTTACATTGCCTATACCCTAGGGAAATGGAATATCATTACAGATGCATTGATTAGGAAACTTCCAACCCAAGTAGTGAAAGAATATTCTGAAGAGTAGAATTTGATGGCACTTTTTGCACAGTCTTTTAAGGATGTTTAGGAGAATGGGGCTGAAGTTTCTTTATCCAGTGTTTATTTGACACCCAATCCTCTCAAGATGATTATTAAAGATCAAAATCTTGATGATGAATTTTGTAGCGATACAGAATTTATTTATGGTGTGAAGATAGTATCCTAGTGGTCAATCCCCAAATAAGGTGTTCTATGGTATTAGGATCATTTTTTTTGTGCCTTTATCTGAAAGGAAATCTATACTAGAGGATTCACATAATTCCCACTGGGCTGTGAACCTAGGAACAACTAATATGTTCTATTACATGTAGTGGAAATTATGGTGTCCATGGATGAGGTGTGGGTATTTATGAGTTTGTTTCTCATTATTATACATGCCAACATGTGAAATATGAGAACTAGACACCTTCAAGATTGTTGCAACAACTTCTAGTACCTACTTGGAAGTGGGATTAAATTTATACAGAAATTGTGGTTGGGTTTCCTCATAATCATATAATGAAGATTATGATATGGGTTTTGATTATCCTATTGACAATGTTAGATCACTATATACCCATTCAAGATACAATCAAAATGTGGAGTTGGGAAATATACACATGAAAGAGATTTTTCATTTTAATGGAGTTCCATCTGCTATAGTCTATGATAAGGATCCTTAGTTCACCTCTCTCTTTTGAAGATACCTTCACGAGGCACTGGTATCTCAGGTCCATTTAAGCACAACCTACGATCCATAGATGGACGTACAAAAATAGAGATCTATATACAAAATCTATAGGATATGTGTCACTTTTTTGTTCTTGGATTCAGTGGGGCTTGGGATGATCATTTAGGGCTGGTTGAGTTTTCTTATAACAATAGTTACCAGTCCACAACTAGAATGGCTCCGTCAGAGGCATTGTATGGATGGACTTGTAAATATCCGTCATGTTGGTTGAATATTGGTTAATGTTCATTTTTTGGAGAAAGTTTGGTGAAAGTGATGAAAAAATATATTCAATTATCTCTTCATAGAATGTTGATATCATAGAGCCAATATAAGTCAAATGATGATCATCACCGTATACCTTTAGAGTTTTCAGTTGGTGATCAAGTGTTATTTATGGTTTCACCCCAGTTGGGTCATTGACAGATTGGGTGGTACGGAATGTTTTCCCTCGTTTTGGGGGACCTTTTGAGGTTATTGAGAAGGTGGGGAATGTTTCGATGAATATATCATTTTATAAAGGTGATATTATTTAGTAAGAAGAGAAAACTGAGCCCTAGATATATTATTCCCTTTGAAACTCTAGATCTTATTAGAATGATAGCTTATAGTTTGGAATATCCACCATATCCCTCTCAAGTTAAAGATCTATTACATTTATCTATTTGGAAAATATATATATCTAATCCTTGACTTCTACTAAACTAAAAGTTTATTCTATTGGAGAATTTTATTTATTATGATGAACAAACTATGGAAATTGGGGATTGTAGAGATAAACTTATGCAAACTAAGACTACTCATCTGGTCTATATTTTATGGAGAAAACATAAAAATATAGAAGCTATATAATAACCATAAGATATGATAAGGAAATATTATCCTCAACTATTTTTAATGGAGTGATGGAATTTCAAGTGAGAAATTTTTATAATGTAGTAGAATCTAACATCCTAATATTTTATGATATATTTCTCTTTAAAGAAATTTATTTAAAAGCATCAATTCCATGAAACAACACTATTAGATGAACATATTAAAATATTATTTTTTGGAAACTTCATCATTTTTATTTCATCCTATTAATATTATCTTAGGTTTAATTTTTGGTATTTTTTGGAAAACATGATTTATCAGTGAATAGTGAATAATGATGATTTTTTTAAATTTTCACTTTTTATAACAAAAAGAATATTGATAATGAATAGAATTAAATATTTTATTATCACAATCTTCATTAAGTTATAATTAATGAAAATAATTACATTTTAATCATTTATATGACTCATTTTAGTATATGTTCATATATACACTACAAAATGTTTTTTTAAGAAAACTATTTTTATCAAATTTTATGTTTTTATTTTTAAATGAATTTATGTAAATTAATAAAGATTGAATTTGAAAAAATTGTTCCCATATTTTGAATATGGGGTTTATATTTGATTAAATTTTATCCTTTATTTTTTAGAATTATGAATAGTATTCATTCCAAACTTATCAACTCATTTAAGGGTAAATCAGGTAATTATGGTTAGAAATAATAGGATAAGGCATTAAAAATTTATCTGGTTCGGACCACTTTTTAAATGATTATTGTATGTTTTGTCAATAGTAGTCAATACTGGTCAAAATATAGAAGGAGATGAAGGACTAAAATGTTAATGGAGACTGGCTGAAGTGAGGTTTCCTGGAGAATTGTTATGGAATCATATCATTGAATATCATACTTGATAAATTCTCTAAGAAGATCAATTAAAATGATTGTTGAACTGATCCAAAGTTGAAAGAACTTGTGTCAAAGGTGAAACATGGTTTACAACACAGAATAATGTTGATGTATCATCCATCTAAGGATTATTGAAGAAGAATGAGGAGTTGAAGAAGACAATGCAATGCTTCATGATTGCATGAGAACCATGTAAGAGGTTACTTAAAGAAAAGAATCATGTGATTTTCATGAAGTAGAGAATGATGGTTGAAGAAGAAGATAGAGTGTGGAGGGATTTTCATTCTATGATGATCATGCATTACACATTTCCTTGAAATCAGACGATGATTTGTTGATTTTTATTTCACAAATATCACAAGTTAGGAGAAATTGGGATGTAATCCTTATGAAGAATAGGAGGAGAAAATATGATGCCTTTCATATTCAGTTTTGATTGGAAATAATGATACTTCTAGAAGATAGGGAAGTTTCATTACTTCCCATTGAAAATCAGATGATGATAAAGCTGTTTGAACAAAGGATACTTATCACGGTAGTGGATTTTGTGATGAAAGCAGAAGAATGGTTATGGGATGCAGTGAAGAGTACAATGAAAAAGGAATATACAATCTAGAGGTGGCACAAAAGATTTATTTAAAGTGGTGATGTTTTCCAATATTTTCCAAATTTTTGGGACTGAAAATATGGAGATGGAGAAATGTGATTTTGGAATAGGATGATTAGAGAAAGTGTGTCGTGCAAGTATATGTCACACACAAGTGTATGTTGCACAGAAGGTATATTTCCAGACCATCATAATAGAATATGAAAAAGGAAATAAAGTGTCACATAGGTTAAATATTGGAGTGCAAGTCAAACATTGGCGCACAAGTATAAATGGCGCACAAGTGTGGTGCAGAAGTATAAGTGACACACAAGTGTATGTTTTACGCAAGTCTTATTTAAAGATCATCACATCAAAATATGAAAAAGGAAAGAATGTGGTGCGCAAGAGTGGCTTGCAAGTCAAAAAGGGCGCGCAAGTGTATGTTGCATGCAAGTCATATTTTAATTTCATCATATCAAAATATGAAACAGGAATGAATGTGAGACAATAGTGATGGAATGGTGCACAAGTGATGGAGAGGCACACAAGTAGGAACAACACGCAAGTGTATGTGGTGTGCAAGTCACAAAAATTCCTATAAATAGATGACTCACCTCCTTATTTTTTAAGCTCAACAGTTAGGAGAAAATTTGTGCCTTGTTTGCTAAAGTAGTAGAAAGTGGCACACCAGCTGAAGTGGTGCACAAGTTGGGAGTTATTTATAAGTCACACAAGTATGGAGGCACACAAGCTGAGTGGCGTGTAATCAGATTGGCGCGCAAGAAGAAGGGGAACACAAGTTGTAAGAGGCACGTAAGTAGTGATTTGTGTGCAACAAGTGTGTTGTGTCTAACCCCAAAGTGGCGGGAATGTTGTGAGTTGTGAACATCTGTGGCATGCAAGTAGTTGGTGGCGCCTAAGTAGGGTGTCGTCCAAGTAATGATTGGCGCACAATCTTTGAGTTGTGCTTGATGTTCTTACCAGTTTCTGATCAGCTGTGATGATGCTAAGTTGAGCTGAACTTCATTTTTTTAACAATCACATAGATAACTTGTGATTCTAGAAAGAAAAGGAAGAATAAGAGTTTAGTTTAGTTGTTTTTTTACTGAAAGAGAATGTGTGATGAAGCTCAAGTTTGAGAGTAGTTGGTTTTGCATTGAAGAAACAAAAGAAGAAGAAGAGTGTGAAAACTACAAGTTTTCTGCAGACAAAGAAGAGGTTTGTTACTTGCACGATTCTAAGAAAGTAATAATAATAAGAATAAGGTTTTGGAAGAACAACGTAGCACTGTAGCATCCAACACATCTCATTAGGTGGGAGATTCTTTTGGTGTTGCAAACCCCTTGAACAGTGATAATACTATCTTCAGAGGTAGTATAAAGAACCAGCTAGAGGCTGCAAGAGACTGTCTACACTGGTAGTATAATGAACCAGTTAGTGTAAGGGTATATCCTACTCATAGCAATTTGGAAGAGGATTATTTCCCTTTCCCCCTCAATGTGTAGGGAGAAACAATGGGAAGTGATTATTTCATTCCCTCCTCTAAGTGTAGGGAGCCACACTGACTAGCGGTTTGTTTTCTTAGTCAACCACTATAACAGTTACAACATAATAGTGGAGAATCCATGAACTGGTCATTACCATACACGACAAGGTTGTAACTACTCTTATTGAGTGGTGAACCTTGAAAAATATCATGTGAAAATTTTTAATGCTTTCATATTATTGCATGTGATAGGGTAAATAGAATAATAGAATCAAGATCCTAACAGGTCAACATGTCTTAAGATAAAAAGAAGAATTTTGTTGAAAAAGTTCCCCAATACTAAATCACCCCTCCCTTAGTGTTAGGAATATCCCAAACTTGTCCTCTCATATCCAAAAATTTAATTTATCTAATTGTATAATTATATTTCATCTATTATCATCCAAACTTCTAAAATATAAACTTTGTCTCATTTAGATTAGATGTTGACATTTTTAAAATTTTAGCAAAGTATAAGGTATAAAATTCTATTATATTGCTTATAATATCAATAAATGTTTTTGATATGGATAAAAAACTTATGTTAAGTTATCAATAGTCATTTGGAAGATTAATTTATTTGGTAATTTATTTTATACTTTTATCGATTTAACAATTAGATTAAATTATTAGGCAACACAAAGATAATATTTTTTAAATTAATACAGAAATAAAATAATTAATTTAAAAATATTAAAAATGATATAAGTTGGATGAATTATAGTGTTAAAATGACTTTATGGTTATATATGATATGTTTGAGATTTTTTAAAATTATAATATTGAAATTATATCTTTTTTATGATGTAATAAAATCCAATTTAAATTAACAGTATCATAAATGAAATTAATGGGATTTTATAACCAATAAAATTTATTTAAAGGATTTAAAATTCCAAAAAAATATTATTTCTTTTTTATATAATGGTATATGTTTTAAAAAATAAAACATGATCAATTAATGGTTTTTTTCTCTTATGGATGTATTCATGGCCCCTAATGGGTGGAAAAATGTAATAATGATGTAAATGTGAAAATAGATAATGGGGGAAAAAAAATAAAAGACAACAGTGAAAAGATAACCAATACATGTACAAGGTTTATTATATGAGATTAGTTTTACTCATCCTTATTTAATTTTTTAATTATATAAATTTTAGTAAATTTTAATATGAAAATTATTTAGATTAATTTCTTACTTTAAGTTATTCAAAGAATACCTCTATACCACATATTAAAAACCCTCATTTTCTATTTTAAATACACTGATTTGAGCATTCAATATTGACCAAACCCTATTTTTTCACTTATAAACATCATTATAAATTTAATAGAGTTGATTTTATTCCCAATAGATGAATAATAAGTCTAATAAAAGGATATATAAAAAAAACTCAATTGAAAAAGAGGAAACTATATTTACCAAATAGTTAATGATTATTTATTCTTATGAATCCCCATATTGTGTCATAAGAATCCAAAATTAAAAACTCCATTATAATAATTATATTGATATTTTATTATGATTATGGAAAACAATTTCCATTTCCTTTTATTCCAATGAAAAATCATTACTCATGTGTAAGTATTTCTTACCATCTCCAAGTAGTTGTGTGATTTTTATTGATCATTAATTCTCTTTGATGGTTTTAAAGATGGAAATAATGAATATATATGATATATATGTTATAATTATTTTTTAATATTATAATATCATGTATACATTATTAAATTAATTTTTTTTTAGAAAATGATATCATCGCTCTTGTGTATGTGTTGAGTACCACCTCCACGAACCGATGTAGTCCATTTGTGAATTCATATTTACATGGATGGTAATAAGGGATTTTTTTTATTATATAGTATTTATATGATATAAAATAGATATTTTAATGGTTAATTTTTATTTAAATTTATTTATTTCTATCGGTTGAAATGTGAAAACAACATTAATGCATAAGTATATCCTATAGTCTCCATGAATGGAGTGTTAGATTTTTCTGTCACTAACTTATATAATTGATTCCAAATATTTAAATATTTAATATATATGATATTTATATCGTCAATATATTTTATCATATGATTTTACCCTGATAAATTCAAAATGACATATACTACATAATAAAAAAAATATATGAAAAACAAAGTTGTTAACTCCCAAAATAATGATAATAATAAATTATTAGTAATAAAAAGGTGAGAAATTGTTGTAAATGGAGCATATCAGATATTATAGATATGATTATGGTTTATTATAGAATTATAATAAAGTTAGATTTATTATAAAGGAATATTTATAACTAACGAGTCAATTAAAACTTTAGATAAAGGATATCATCTCAATTTCTACTCCATTAAGGAAAATTTGAATTATGTATATTTTTTAGGTGTTGTATATATACCGCATTTGATGTATTTAAAATTAATATATATTTTTTAATTATTATTAATGTTTCCATTCAATTTTACTCTTCTAACTAGTTTCAATATTTTCATCAACATTTCCTTTCTTTGTCACTTGAATCAAGAAAATAAAAGTTTAAAATAAATTTTGATCTTATTTATCTTTTGTTAAAGTATATTTTTATTTTATGTCTATACTTAAAAAACAATTTATTTTCTCAAAAAATAATTTATGTTAACCTTGAATTTTTGAAATTTTTTAAAGGAACATTGTTAATGTTTTTTGAAAGTGTTATTTTGTGACATTCATTACATAAAGTCAAATGGAATATGTTTTAACATATAAAATGTTAAGACATTTTCCAAAACCATACATTTTTTTGTATTTATATTATTCTACAAAATATTAAAGGTTTTACAAAGAAAACACATTTATCAAATCATATTTTAATTCATTTAATTTTAATCTTCAAAAATTAAGAATAAATTTCAAACGAAGAATTTATAATAAATTGAAGGTCACTTTTATATTGAAATATTCACTTGATAATGATAAACTTTCATTATAAATTATAGTTATCTTAAATATATATCATAGATATGTTAATTTTTGAAATTATAAATTATTTATACATATGGTGTTTTACTATGAAATTTATTTTATTTATTGGTAAAAAATAGGATAAATTTATATTATTAACTCATTACAGATATATTGTGATTGTATATATTATTTATTAATGTAATTGATTACTAAATATATATGTCATACATTGGAAATGTAGGGAAGGGTGGGGCTTAGTTATAGATATCCAATTGATGCATTTAAAATTCTATTCAGAAAAATTAGTTCTCCAAACTAAATGGGAATCTATTTTATACCTACATGTTGATTAAACATGTAATAAAAAATTCATTCATGGTAAATATATCATAATGATTTGGGTAATTATGTAGAAAATTAAGAATTTCCATCGTTAGGAATTTAATAATTATTATCAATGATATTACTATATTGATATTTTCTATGGATTGAATTCATTTCAAAGTTAATTATTAAATGACCTATTTTTCAGTTGTTTACATTTTCATATTTCCTTCTTTATAAATGGTTGATTATGTTGTACACAATAATGACTAAAAATATGAGCTCACCAATTATTATTTTTCCTTCCCAAAGGATATTAGGAATGACACTACATGTAATATCAATTTGGTAAGAATATTTGTAGGCTATGTATTTTATATTTTCAATGTAATATTATAATATTAAATGTATCTTTTTTTTTAAAATTAAAAAATGAATTGGCCCTTTGATATGAAATCATTTTTGTCTTATACGTATGTACTAAAGTATATGCGTACTTTGGTTTGCGGGAGCTGGGGTTAAAATATGAGATATGTTCTCTCTTTATACTATGTTAAAGTATTTTAAAAAATAAATTCTCACAAATATTAAAATGGTCCCCCACTAATAATTTAAAGAAACCATAAAAATATTATTTCCCCTAAAAACATTCCTTATTCTATCCCCTATAATCATATTTTTTTGAGCCACTGGAAAACTAAAATTATCCAAATACCACTATTTTGAAATATTTTTTAAGGGAAATCCTTTGTCCTCAATAAGGTTATAGAGCTGTAGTAGAAGTGAGGAAAAATTATAATGGTATTTATTGTCTCAAATTTAAATTATTGATACATACGTGTTTTTGAGAACCATGAAATGTTTGATATGGAATGATTTTTTAATAATGAATTATTATACAATATTCAAGAAATTCATTGATTTTTAAGACCCATATCGTGTTCTATCATTAAATGGATTTCAATAGAATGGATTCCAAAGTTCTATGCTACTTCGTTTACTAGAATCCCATCATTTAGAAAGAATCATTATTCTTAATATGATTTATTGTAAGTTGGGTTTCCTCCACCATACTATTTTATTTCGTGGTAATTTCTATTCCCATCACTGTAAAATGATAATTTTATTTTAAATATTCATCTTCAATTAATTTGTACCTCTTAAAATGTATATCATTTTATAGAGTAATTCGAATACTAACAAACAAAGAATTTAAAAATTTATCCATATTTTCCATTCACACAAATGTTATCTTTAATATTCTAAAACCTATTTATAAGTATTCTCTTTTTACTTTCATATTTCCCTTCTCCTATTTTCAAAATAATGTTTTGTTACTATTTTTACAATGCGGTAATTCTGTATTGACATTTTAAATTGTTGTTTTATCATTTTGAAATCAGATTTTTTATCCTCAGGTAAATATTTCTATAAATAAATTTATACCATTTTATGGATCTATTATTTATGTTTTAGTTTCAAATATATGTGAGTCCCAAAAATTCTTCTTACAATTTTTGAATATTTTATATCATTTTATTTGATCTTTTTTTGACGATTCATTTGAAAATGTAAATGTTATCAACATATTTTCAGTTCAAATTTATTAAACATTAAATTATTTTTCAGGATTCATTTATATATTTATTCAAAATATATAATTTTTTAAATTAATTATTTTCAATTTCTAAGAAGTAACCTCTTTGAAAGATACTTTTAAAAGTGACCGCAACATCAAATTTTATAGTTATGATAAAAATTATTTCAAAAAACCCTATTACTATTTTACTACTATTTAATCATTATTTATAAAGGATTTATTTCAATTTATGAAATTTCACCTAAATCACACTCTAGTTTTTATTATAATATATTATTTTTGGGGGATGGAGTTGTGGGTATAAAACATTTACATTCATGATGTCAATTTTAGCTATATTATTTAGAAACTTTATGAAAATCTTTTTTCATTCCATGGTTTCTTGATGATGTGTTGTGTGAACCTCATTTTAAGGCATGAGTTTTAATTATATATTAAATTATTGAAATCTTATGGAACAAATAAGTTTGGTTTCTCATTATGTGATAGTTACACCAAATTTATTCTGATAATGTATTAGGTAAATATTTATATCACATAAGATAAAAAGACATGAGTTATGATTCTTGATCAATACAGGGAAATAGGTGATGGAGGCCTAGTCCACCAAGAAAAATTATTGAGTAAATAATGATCTAGAAAGGTAAATAGGTAAGTAAATATTGATCCACCAAGGGAAATTTCTTAGTGAGTGTGGATCGACTTGGGGAAAAATGTTTTGATTGCTGACCCCCTATGTTGTGATTATCATGCTCATATATATTCCATATTCTTTTGTTTTGAATGAAAGTTATGTTATGAGTTATCATATATTTTCCCCATGTTTTATTCTTTCAAGTATTAATATTTTTATGTTCGTAGATATTGATTTTGATCTCATACTAATATAAATATCATTTTCTCATTTGTTATCATTATTGAATATCTCTATTGTGTCCCTTACTATGAATATGAGCACTCCCAATTCTTTTTTTTCCATTTCCCTTGGTTTTGGTGATGGAATAAACCCATGATAAGTCTATAAGGGAATTATGAATGGTTCAATTATGGATAAATTTTCACATGTTTTGTAAATTAATTTATATGTGTAACTAGTCTATAATGACACTAAAATAAAATGTTATCTATGTTTTTGAATATTATTGAGTTATGAAATACTAATATGAAATGTGTAAAATTTTTGTTTAGAACATCTCACTTGTATTCAATGTCATTTTTATAAACTATGTAATTTTAGCACTGAACCTTGTAGTGTGGTTCGAGAGAACCATATGACCACATTAAGAAAATCAAACCATTCATATAATGCAATGAGAACCTACTTCATGAAAGAATGTGAACATAACACATGTTGGAATGAGAACTTACCACATAAAGGATTTTCAACTGACCATATGAAGGAATGGTATGTGACCAAATTCATGATTTCTTATCTCATATAGGGAAATTCAATGGTCTATAGGACATCATGGTAGGTTTATCAAATTATAAATCTGCCACATGTAAATTAGGTGTCGCTCTTGTACTGAAATTTATTTGTCAAAACATCAAAATGAGATTTTCCTTCAAGATAGGATGTTAAAGAAAAATGGATTCCAATTTAATAACTTATAATATAAAATTTTGTTTTGAGGAAGAATTAGCTATTTTTATAGATAACCTAAGTATAATACTCAAAGTGTAAGACTCCATAAATAAGAATCCAATATTAAAGCACATAGGGTAAGACTGTAGTGTAACATCATATGAATCATATAACATGACTTTATTGAGTTAGAAAAATGAAAAGTCATAATCATGAGGATATGACTTCACTAGAACCTAATGAGTGATAATTTTTTATCACAAGACATTAGATAATTTTATAATTTCTACAAAACCCCTCATGATAACATAAATTTAATGTGTCAAATGAGTCAATGATTTTTATGAGAATTATTTCCATGATATATGTTTAAAAAATCTTTAATGACTTTTTTTAAATATGAATTTTATTTAAGGGGATTTTATGTTTAATAAATGTAGACTTAAAGGTGTATTATAGGGTTGTGATATTTATTATAGGTTTATATGTAGTTTAAACTAGGTAGGGATGTTGTTTCAGATTGAAATTATTGGGAAACCAAATAAAGAATTCAATATATTTGAATTGAAATATATATATATATGTGGTTCCAAAAATAATTTAATAATGTATAAAGAGAATAGGTAGATGATGAATTTTTCAATATATTTATAGTTTTTTTAGATGATGTTGCTTGTGAAAATGGGTGGTTGTAAGTGGGAGTGTTTTTAGAATATGATAAATCATTGGAAAAGAATAGAATATGGTGTTCTTGACCACTATTGTTCATGAAAGTGAAGAATAATAAGAACTAACTTGCATAAGTTCATGTGTGACGAATTTATGAATCACTATGATCAGATATCAAAGCCTATTGGTGATGGTCTATTTCAATAGTGAAAAATCTATTTTATCATATAAAAAATGTTAAGAGAGTATTAAATAAAAAAAATATAACAATGAATTTTATGTATATACATATATTCTATAATCCAAAGGATTATTTTCTAGAGGAATGTGTGATTTCAGAATGATTCGAGATCATGTGAAGGACTAACCACTCTTAGTGGGCAGATATGTTGTTAATGCCTTGGGTTTCTATGGATAACCTTGTTTTTCTTGTAATGTGGAGTCACTTATCAATAACAGGATGTGAATGTTGTTTTGTAGGAAGGAAACATAAAATGATCTGACCACTAATTCACACTCCACCTCCCTCAGTGGTCACAAATATCATGACTAGTCCTTTCTTGTGGTATTAGAGTGAACATACCTTTATTTACCCAAGGTTTCTTGATGTTTGAATGGAAAATGATTACCATAAATTCTTATAACTCAATTAATATTTTGTGTAATAATATTTTAGGTGGGAAGGAATCTCATATCAAGAATTAAGGAATAATTCCCTATTTATCACCCACCCACTACAATTTTATTGATGAAATAATAGATGGTTTCACTTATCCGGATGCTGGTGCTCTAATAGAAGCTACAAAAAAGAGGAATCTAGCGAATCATAGATGATCATGAAATTTTATTCTATACAATCTCTAAAAAAGTGACTTTATAAGTGTTAAATTAATTGGAATTTATAAATGAATCTATGATTATTTGAATAATATTTACTAGGGGAACACAAAATTAAAGAAAGATATGTTAATAATTTAGAGATTAATATATGATGATTTGAAAATGATAGATTATTAATATGATTTTTAGTACTTCATATGGGTTAATGATATTAGAATCACCATAAAATTATTTGGAGAAAAATTTCAAGGCTCAATAGTTGTTGAAAATATCTGGAGAATTATTCTTGACCAAATTGATAGCATGTTTTTATCATTTTATATTATAGGTACTACAAACAAAAGTTGTAGATGATTTTAATCGTATTATAAAAACATATGAGATGATAAAATAGAATTCTATAAACATTAATGGGAAGGATGATCACCAACTCTACCATAAATCCAATAATAAAGAAAAGTAAATGAAAGTTAATATTGTGAAAGAAGTCATTGATTATAATTTTGAATATAATGTGAGTAAGAATTTGGAAGAATTCCTGTCTTTATGTTCCATAAATTTGAAAATATGTAGTCATATTTATAATCAAATGCTACCATAGAAGTGCTTTAACTAGGGATCCATTTGATATTTAAAAAAAATTCAGTTCAAACATAAAGATGTAGACTGTGATAAAGATGATGTATGCCCAATAAGATCAATGAAAAATAATGTAGAAAAATAATTTTCTTATTCAAAATAAAGGAATGATAATTTATCTAAATATAAAAATGTGAATATTTTTTTTACAAATATGAGGAAGATGATGATGGTGATGAATATTCGGAACCTTAAAATTCTAATAATGAAAGAGATGAGACGTTTTTTATTGAAGAGGTGAATGATGAGAGTTTTATAACTAATAAATGTACAATCTCTTGTGAAGAATAAAAATAGGAAAGTTAGATGAAATTAAATCAAAAAGATAATTGGTGGATTGTATCTCAAAAATTTGAAACAAAGAGAAAAAGAATTAAAAGATGAAAAGGAATGGCCAAACCAATAAAAATAAAGAAAAAACGAGTGAAGGAAAAAATATAGATAATTAAAGAGATTGAAAACATGGATAATTTACATGATGAAGAGAAAATAGTAAACATCAAGAATGGAAAATAAATATGGGAGATGATGAAATAATTCAACATGGTTTGAAAAAAATGGTCAAAGTGCAAAAAAGAGGATCTAACATCCTTAATTCAATTTTATATCATGGAAAAATACTATTTAGGGTAAATCATAGAAGAATAAGAAAATATCATCGTCAATGGTCAGTGAAAAGGTTTATGATATTCAAAATGTTTCTTAGGAGTTGAATAATGTAAAGAATAATAATTGATATAACCAAAAAAAGTTAATTCAAAAATTATGTATCATCATAAAAATAAAACATTTAATAAAAAACTACTACAAATAGAGACTCTAATTAGTCTAATAAGAGGTCTATTATAATGAATAATATATCGATAGTCTTCCGAAATGTTTTTTCAAAAAAAAGATCCAATATTTATGGTCAGAATGTTTGTGGAAAACCTATACACATTTATAGACAATACACTAGTTTCAAAAGAAAATATTTTTTAAGGATATTATCGGTTATGTGGAGGATAAAAACATATATTTAAGATCTTAGAGTTCAATCATTATTGTTATAATGGACCTATGATATATTGATTATAGTGTTTGATGTGGATTTATCCCACTTAAGAAAGATATTTGAAAAAGAAATATTAAAAATATATTTGATGATTAAGAACATATTTAATCTTCTTGAAACTGTATTTGAGAGGTGTGATCATCCAAGAAATATGGAAAAAATATTTAATTTTTTTGTTTCATTCTTAAAAAAATGATTTTATTTAAAAACTTCAAAGCATCAGATAAGGGATGGGAAGGAAAAATAGAAAGTTCTTGTGGTTGAAACTACAATCAAGGATAAAAAAGTATAACAAACATAGGTTTAGAATAGTGGATGTTCAAAAAATATTCATAGATAATTGAGACTTTTTAAGAATTTGAATCAATATAGATAAGGAATAACTAATTTTGGAAATGATGAGTCCCTTGGAAAAAAATGCATTGGATCTGCTATAAGAGAAAAATTTAAATTTAAATTTAGAAGTTCTTTATTTTTTATTGGACAAAGATATAATATTTTGTGTGTTTCACATCATTGTGGTAAAGTAAATGAATATATATTTAGAAGATATGGTTTTATTGTTAAATTTATTTAATATAGGGATGATTTGATATGAGTATAGAAAACTAAGGTAAACCTATTCCAAGTTGGTGATACACACAATTCATGTTATCTGAGCCATATGGTAGAAAATAAATTATGAAAAGTTTAACATATAAAGGAAGTGATTGTGATGTCCCTGCTATTATAATAAGAATATATTTTCATTGTTACATATTCTAAAAATTAAAATTTTCAAATTCATCATAGAAGACAGTTGAGATATATATATTTCATCCCATGAACAATATTAATTATAACATACGGGGACACATGTGGATGAAATTGAAAATGGGAGATTTTTTAATTCCCCTTAATGATTACTTCCCACCAATATTATAATTGTTATGATTTTAAAATATAAATCATATTCCATCAAGATGCTAAAATATTTTAGGTGAATTGCAAATAAATAATGACACTAATCTATAAATACGTTTTAAAATACTAATTGAGCTAAATGAAAAAGTATTATTTTTGAAGGTTATTTTTAGAATCATGTAATTCCTCATGAAATTAGTGAATTTTATGCACAACTATAGAATTTAATGGAAGAAGGAAATAATATAATTTTGATTGAGATAGATCAAACCATGTTTATTGAAAATGACACTTCTTGGTTCTTTTTGAAACCATCTATTACTGTAATAGTTCACCTCCAAAATCACTATAAAAACCAAATTCAAATATGTCTCCATCTGAATTATATTAAAAAACTGCCCATGATTTGATCTACTTATGTTTTCTTGGAATCATCTGTATTGTCAATGTTAAAGGTGAGAATCATTGGATTTTTGATCAAAGAGGTTTTGATTGAATATTCCATAACTGACCTCCAAATATTAAAAGAAAAATATTCTATAAAAATGAAAATTGAAATATTAATGATTAATTTGTTATGAAATCTCTGTAATATATACGAATAAAATATTTACAATCAGTGGTAGAAATAATAGTATGTGAAGATGAAATTTGTTATTAAAAAAAATATATTCATTACTCTAACAGAAGTGATGATGTAGAAATTTTAAATGAGTAAGATGTTTCTTCAATTATTTGAAGGGATGTTGGAATTTTTTTGTCTCATTGAAGGTTGAGGATGAATGTTCTGGTTCAAGATATAATTATGTATGCTTTAAAAAATGTTCAAAATTGAATAAGACTGAGAATAGTTTCATATAACTTTTTTCATAGGTCGGGCCAATATATGATGAATATGAATTAGAGCATGAAGAGTGGATTGATTAATTGAATGAGGATTTTGATTAGATTGAGAAATATTAGATATGGTATATTGTACCCAAAACTTAAGATATTTTTTTTAACAAAGTATGTTTTTGAAAATGAGATAAATATAAACCATGAAGTGGTAATAGATAAGGAATTTATTATTTGTTGTGGATATTCATAGGTAAATGAAATTGACTTTGATGAGACTCTTCCAATAGTGTAGAGACATTAAATTTTCATAATATTTTATTCCATTACCTGACAAAGGAAAAATAATATTTTCTAATTGGATGTCAAGTCTTCCTTTCTCAATAGATAGAATATAGAAGAATTATATTTTCAGAATCCACATGGTTTCAGGATAGGGAAAAAAAGTATTCTGTAAATTGGATCAAGAAGGATTTAAATGGGTTAATGAATTCAAAAAGATCATGTTCTTCCAAGATTTATTACAACTAAATGAAGTTTAACATAATAAAGGGAAGGCTGAGAAACATCTATAAGATGATATAAAATCAATAGGTTTATCTAATTATGATATTTTATGTTAATAATATCATATATTTTTTTTTGTGAAAAATGCTGAACAATATTATTGTTTTTTAAAAATAGATGGAGATATTGTTTGAAATGACAATTTTGGGATAACTAAGGTACTTTCGTGGATTGTATATCTCTTAATTGAAGAATCATTTTCCCCCTTATCATGGAAAATATTTTGAATATATAATTCAATGATTTGGCATAGAAGATAAAAAACCTATTTCCACTACTAGATCAATTGGAAGAAGTTGATTAATGAGGATTCATGAATGGATTTTTATGTTAAAAATTTTAGGAAGTTTATTAGAATACCTTTTTATTAAAAATCCCTTATAGAAGATAGGGTTTATGTTGTTTACTTTTAAAATATATTTCAATGTGAAAAAAATGTCACATTTTTTATTTGAAAAAATAATTACCTAATACAACGAGGGAACTAAAAACTATAGTACAAAATGTTATAGTTAGGAAATATTTATTGTTTTAGTCTATAAAATTCAATTTGAGCTGTCTATATAAATGATAGAAGATCCAAATCTAGTGAAAGATTCTTTTAGGGATAATAATGTGTGATTTGGAATATAAATAATAATTTTATAGTGAAACATAACACTATAAAAGATGAGAATGTATCTTCCACTTAGAGGAGAACATAATTAAGTTGGATAAAGACATGGTTGAATCACTTTTGGTTTAAGTGAAGATCCCAATTCTCTTGGGTTTTAAAAATCAAATTGTCATCAATATCATAAGGAAATTGGTGCAACATTCATGATTAATAAAAATAAAAAATTATAAATCTATTCAGTAAGGTTATTTTTAATCAATTTAATTAAATTTATAGATTTTCTGAATAGAGGACTAGGTATGTGACATCTTCACTAGACCTTTTTTAAGGATACTTTTCAAAATATAAGGTTGATTTTGGGATTTCAACCTCACCCTCTTCAAGGATAAGGTGTGTGATATAATGATTTGTCACATCTTGTGTTCGGATATTATTTCTAATAGGGGAGATATATTATAACATCAATATACCCTTTAATATGTTCATTTCCTCTTTTCTTGGATCATATATTTTTGGGGATTTTTAAGGGCTAACATATAATGTCAGCATGTGTGATACATGTTAAATATTTCAATAGTTTGTTGACACAAGTATAAGAATGATCTATTATTGGATTATTCAACTTTAGATTGGAATATTGTTTGATGATGTTTTGAGAAATATATGTAGTTTGAAATGATATTTTATCATTTATTTGTGAGAAACAGGGTATTATTTTTGAAATATTATAATTTCCTTCACCAAGTTAGATCATAAAGGATTATATTTTTTGGATGGCGATTCATAGATTTATTTTTGTAAAATCACTAAATTATGTTTGTGGGTGGAAAAAATAAAAATTTGTATATTATTATCACCAAGTAGTATTTAGTTTTTTTTCGATTGGTGAATAAGCTGGTGAATATGAAGAAGGATAATTTATACTATTGTCTGTTTTTGTCAATAAAAAAATCAATAATTAATGGAAGGAATATTTCTCATATCTTATTATTTTAATTAATTTTATATTAATTATAATATGTTCTAATAAGGTATATTTCACATTATTTAAATCAATTAAGAATACAACATGGTCACTAAGGCTATTTCATATTGTGTATATTCACGATATGTGAACTGACTATTTAAAGGAATGAGAACCAACCCCATAATGTAATGAAAATCAGCCTAAAGAAGGAATGAAAACCTACCACATGATGAAATATGATATTACCAAATAAAGTGTTGATAAGTGACTATATGATGAAATATGATGTGACTGTATGATGAAATGTGAACTAGATTCATAAAGGAATGAAAAATCACTACACGATGAAATGTATTCTAGCTACCTGGAGGAAAGAGATCTCATGACCTAATGAATAGAGAAACTATAACAATAATGAATGTGGACATACTACAAAAAGAAATGTGAACATATCATATTATTGAATGTGAACATACCACATGAAAAAAATGTGAACTAACAACATGAAGGAATGAAAACATATTGTATGGAGGATTTCTTATATCATCCATAGTAGTACTAGTGACATTGGTCCCACAAAATTGGTTAATCTATCACAAAATATGCCATATTTAAATTATGTGGTACTCTTGTTCTGATCCTTATTGATTAAAACATAATCATGAAATATTTATTCAAGTAATTATGCTAAAAAAATTCATTCCTAGTGAGAAAAATTGAATCAATGATTGTGGTATGAATATGCTGAATATTTTGGTGTAATTGGGATGAGAATGAGATAATAAGTGTATGAGCTCACTATATGGGAAAAATTACAAAGTCATTTTCATGAATGTATAACTTCACTTGGGATGATGGAATTATAAAGACATGAATTACGTCATTTTTATGTGTATGACTTGTGTATAAGCCTTCAAGACAATTTTAATTTGATGAGTCTATAATATCAATGGTTTTTAGGAGGAATAGTTCAATGATTGATGTTTCTATGATCATATATTCAATGTTTTAATATTGAAGATGATTTTAAGGGAATTTTTATGGATGAAATTAAAATTTAAATAATGATGAAGGGGATTTGATATTTCTTGATGTTTACATGCATTTTAAAAAAATATGAGGATGAATTTTCTTATGAAAGTTATCATAAAGAATATCTTCGAGAACATTGGAGATTTGAATTAGAATTAATTCTCATGGATATATAAATATTTTAATAAATATGAAATAGAATACGTTATTGACATTACATGTTACCTAAATATAGTTTTTATATATATTGGTGTGTGTGTGTATGGTTCATTATAATAAAGAGAGTTATAAAAAAACACATTAGAAAATATATGAAGAAGATGTTTTTAATCATTGTCCATAAAGAAATCAAATTAGAAGAATAAATGGATTGAATAATCACAAATGTGAGGAATATAATCCTTGCAGTAACAATATGTTGATTCTTATTGGTGTGGGTATAATGCTATTTTTAAAAATCTATTCTATAAAATCATTCATGTGAAGAGAATATGTAATATCAAGATACTTTTGTAAAATTCAAGTGATGTATATAAAATTCTTACTATAAACCAAAAGGATTTTTTTCTAGTGGACTATATGGTGTTGGATTGTTTCAAGATCATACAAAAAACTAGATACTATTATTGAGTAGTAAAAGTTTGTAAATTAATGAGATTAAGTGGGTGTCCTTATTTGGAATGGTAAGAAAGATCATTTCTTTCTAACAAGAGGTTAATTTTGTTTTAATATAATAAAACATAAATATCATTGACCATTTTCATCCCCCACATGATCTCAATGAAAACACAAATCTAGACATGTCCTTGGTAACTTATTTTTGAAAGAAAAAAATAAATTTGACCTTATTACATATTTTGAACATTTTGATTCCAAATATGGAATCCATTTTAGATGTTGAAATTTATATATATGGTAAAAATATATTAATTCAAAAAGTGGAGAAATTGTTCTTATAAAAAATGTTTGAAGGATGTTGGCATGTTTCTTGTTAGTATCGACTTATAAAAAATTCCCTACCAATGATTTTGGGAAACCTATGGCATAGTTGGTCTACACAAAAAGTTCCAAAACCATTGGTATAGGTTATATGAAATACCTATACCAGTGGTTTTGTAAGACTCTAGGAATAGGTAATTTAAAAAAATCATGCATGGTTTTGATCCTAGGACCTCCAACTTATATTTCATTGAACTAACCAGTAATCAGTAATGAAAATTTGGAACATAATATGATTAATATGAATATTTATTTTTAAAAGTAATTTTAATTAAGATTTATTAAATTTTATTTGGAAAAAAATAAAAAAATGAATACATATGCCAATAGTTTACAAAACTATTGGTATAGAACTATACCAATGGTTTTGGATACCATTAGCATAGCTATCGAGATTTTTTGTTCCTATACAAATGGTTTTTCCAAAATTGTCGGTATTGGGTCATTCCATGGTAGCTATACCAATAGTTTTGGGAAACTATTGGTATATCTAGAAACTACACTAAGTGTTTTTCTAAAACTATTGGTATATGGTATTTTAATGGAATTATACCAACAGTTTTGGACAAACTAGTTGTATATGGTCTCTCTATGGTAGCAATACCTATAATTTTGAACAAATAATGGGTATAAGTTCATTAGTAATTCTCCAATTTCTATTAGTTTCAATACTGGATCGATTCCTTTAATGGGGAATTCGATTATATTAATAATTACTAGACATGGGATATGGTACCATAACCTAATGAAAAAAATGATGTTGGAATAATTTGGGTTTTTCAGAACATGAAAAATTAAAACAATGAAGTGGTAAGAAATAAAGTGAGTCTATTTTTTAATGTATATTCTTAGGTAAAAGGAATTTACTTTTATGAGAAATCTTCACTAGTTAAAATAGAATAAATCATCAGAATCCTTAATTCTATTACTAAACTAATAAAACAAATAAATTTTCTAAATGGACTTCATTTTAGAGTTTCTCAATGGAGATCCTGATGAAGAATTCTATATAGAAAATCCAAGAGGTTTTGTGATAGGAATGGAAATGAATAATATTTATATGTTGAAAAAGAATTCATATGGGTTAAATAATTAACCAAGAGTTTCATATTCCTATATTTATCCATATTTTTTAAATTTTAACATCATAAATGGAATAGTGGAAAGAAACCATGAGAAAATATAAAATAAATAGGTTTATACAATTTTGATCATTTATTATAATAATATCATTCTTTTATAGAATAAATAAGAATAATATGAATGTTTTTAAAATATATGATGATGTTGTTTGAATTATATATTTTAGGAGAAATGAGGTTCTTTCATGGATTTCATAGCTCCCAGTAGAAGGATAAATTTTTCATATCACAAGAAAAATAATTTAGTTATCTAATTAAATTATTTTAAATAGAATATTAAAATATTATTTACACCACTACATCAATGGTAAAATGTTTTTTAAAGACGAATTTTTACAGAATTTTTAAACTAAATAATTTAAAAAATTGATTATAATCCTATTATATTAAAGATCCTTTATACTATACATGGTTTATGTTTATACAATTTGTGATCGATTTCAAAGATCACCAAAAATTTAACATTTTATCGATGGAAAAATAATTTTCTAATACATTAAGGGAACTTCAAACCATGTGATAATGTATAATAATAAGGGAATTTTGAATCCCATTTTTTATATAGATACACTCTATGTAGTCTTTATCAATTATAAATTATCTACATCTAGTGTAGTTTTCTTTTTAGGATAATGATGCGTGAGTTGGCATATGAGGTGGGAAATTTTATTGAATATTATTACAAAAAAGATATATATGTATCTTCCACTAAAACTAGATCATAGTTAATGTACATGAAGAAATAGTTTGTAGACTTCTTAGTTAATATGAATCTTCCAATTCTCTTAGTTTGAGATAATAAATGTTCTATAAATATCATAGTGAATTTGGCGAAACATTCAGGATCAATGAAAATTATTGTTATAAATCACTTCATCAAGGATATTATTTAATGAAATAAACTAAATTTCAAGATTGTTAATATAAAGGAGTACATAGCTGATATTTTCACTAAACCTAATCCATAGGATACTTTTTAAAAGTTTTGGTTGGTTTTGGGCATTCATCCTCCCCTTTTTAAAAATAAGGTATGTGATTTCATCCCCTCTCTCATATTTTCTTTGGATATTTTTCTAAAGGGGGATAAATATGATAACATATATCTATGCCTTGATATGTGATTTATTTATTTTTCTAGATCTAATATTTTAGTGGATCTTAATGGGGAGGTTAATATATTATGTCATCATGTGTGATCTGTGTTAACTATTTTAATAGTCTGTTTGAGTGATAATATAAATTTTCTATTATATATTATAGTAATTTTTACTTTTGATGATCTGATGGTGATTTTTTGGTTAAAAAATAACGTTTTCAACAACTTTGTATCATTTATTTATGTAAAATATGGTATGATTATTCAAGGAATCACACTTCCTACACCTTGGTAGATCACATAGTCTTGGAATTGTTAAATTTTGATCCATAACTTGGTTTTTAGATTATTATTGATTTAATTTACTTAGATTAAAAAAATATAAAGTGGGATATTATTGAGGCCAATTGGTTTTGGTATTGCTAATTAAGATAGTGAATTTGAAGTAACTTAGTATATAGTGTTGTCTTTTGTTCTAAACACTTTAACCATTATGTATTGGAAGGAAGATTACTCATATATTATGAATTTATTTTGGTTTATAATATTAATAATATATTATAATTGAGGAGAGTTCACATTATTTACACCAATAATGAATCCATCATGGTCACTAAGGTGATTTCCTAAAGTGTAAAGTTAGGATTTGTGAATTTACTACATGATGAAATGAGAACCTACCACATAGTGGAATGAAAATTCACAACATGAAGGAATTTGAACCAAACAAATTAAAAAAATTTAAATTATTAAATAATGGAACGAGAGGTTATTTCATGATGAAATGTGTAGCAACAACATGATAAAATATGAACTGTTTGCAATAAGAAATGTGAAGTTACCACATGATGAAAATTTTACTAGTCACGTGAAGGAATGTGATCTGACTACATGATTAATATAGAAACAATCCCATGAATGAATGGGGACTAACTACCAGAAGGATTTGGAACCAATTTTATTATGTAATTTGAACCTACCACATGAAGGAATGTGAACTGACCACAAGAATGAATGAAAACATAATGTATGAAATATTACTTAACTCAAGCATGGTAGGACAAATGACCGTGGTCCCAAAATAGCAATTTGATCGATCAAACAATAAACCATATAGAAATTAGGTATAATATAGTAATAATACTTATTTATTAAAAAATATTAATGGAATATTGATTCAATTAATGATGTTGAAGAAAAATTGAATCCAATTTAACAACAGTAAATCAAAGATGATGTTTTGAATAAGGTGATGTTGTTTGTGAAATTTAAATGAGGATAAGACTTTGAGCATATGACATAATTATGTTTGAAAAAAGTAAAAGGTCATTATCATTACTATATGGATTCACTAGGTCTGAAATATTGACAAAATAATGAGTTTAGGTATTTAGCAATGTGTATGACATCTGGATAAGCCTTTAAGACATATTGAATTTGAGGTGTCTATAGTATCAGTGGTTTCTATGAGGGAGAATGCAAATAATTGTTTTTCCACAATTGTATACATAATGTTATAATTTTAAAGATTATTTTTAGAGATTTAATATTAATTAAATGAAATTTTGAATAATTATTAATGGGATTTTTTATTCAGGTTTATGTGTAGTTGAAATCAGTTACAGGAGATATTTTTATGGATGTTATTATGAAGACTAGATTTTAGAACTCTCTATATTTTAAGTCAAATTTATTTTCATGGATTCATAAATATTTTAATAAATATGAAATATAAGATGTTATCAATGCTTCAATGTACATATTTACAGTTTTTGAAGGCCATTGTGTGTGTGCGCATGTTTCATATTAAGAAATATATTTATCAGATGAAGATAACATGTATGAAAATAGATAAAGAATAGGTTAATACTAACTTTTCAATAAGAAATAAAAGTATTAGAAGAATTAGATCATAGAAGTGAATTTTTTTAAAACTGAATTAGTGCTGAAACAAAATGTTGAAGATTGTTGTTGAATCTCTATTACATTTTTCCAAAATTGATTATATCATATCAATTTTGTGAGGAGAACATGTACTATCATTTTTTTTCAATACAAGTGATGGATATAAAATTATTTCTATAAACCACAAGGATTATTTTCTATTGGACTAATAGGTCTTGTATTGTTTTAAAATAATAGAAGAATAACAACTTTTTTTAGTACTGAAATTTATAAATTAATGTATTTTTGTGGGTGTACGTATTTTTAATTTTCAAAAAATTCATTCCCTACTAATAAAAGTTGATGTTTATTTTAATATAATAAAACACAAAAATCATTGCCCACTTGTACCCCTCCCCCCACTCTCAATGATAACACTGATCATGACTCATCCTTAGTAACTTGTTTTTTGATAAAAAATTTTGGACTTATTACTTATTTTGAACTTGTTGTATCCAAATTTGAAAAATATTTTAATTGATTCATTATCTAAAAATAATAAAAATATATTTATTCATAATTGAAGAAAATATTTTTTAGATAATTGATTTTTTTTAACCATAAGATGAATTTATTCTTATTCATTAACAAGTAAAAAAAATTAATAAGTGTTAATTTGTTTATTTGTATATATATATATATTATCAATACATTTAATTAATTTAATTATTTAATTTTAATCAGTTTGGATTCTTAATAAAATAGTGTCTAATATTTATAAAAATATGGTTCCAAAAAAATTATGTCTTTTAAAATTAAATGATTTTTTACTAAGTGTTAAATTTAAGACTTATTTTGGAGGAATTAATCATTGAATTTATTTTTATGAAAACATTTAAAATTTATTTTAAAATTTAAATTTATAAAACTTCTAAATAATAATGACATATAATAAATTTATCATTAAAAACATACATCATCTAACATAATCTTAAAAAACCGTTGAAGATATTTGTATAAGATCTAATGATAAGAGAAAAAATGGTGACAATCACAGGTGGTGATTTAGCTAGAATGGATCATTTAGTGATTTCCAGGACCCTAAACTTCTCTCAATGAAAATTTTCCTATTTTTTAGTTATTTGATGCTCAACATGGTCTTAATGAAGAGAAAATCTAAATTATGGTACATCCTTTACATGCTCAAAAAATTCTTCCTCATCAAGATGACTCATACTTTTTGAAACCATTGCTTCTCCTTTCTACATAGATTTCATAATACGATTACATCAATGTATACACTCCCATTAAATTTCCACATTATAATAGTTATTTTTAATACATTTGTTTTTATTAATAATATTTTGTTAATTTCCATTTGGTGATTTTTGTGATACATAATATTCAATATAACATTTATTTCAATAAAAAAACATACTAATATCTTTAATTTATATAGAATATATTAAAATATTTCATAATGGTTCATAATGAGCATGTTAATGATGCATATAATATCTTCTGGGAGTTTTGAAAAAGCTGTGCAATTAAGACATATTTTTATGCACTGTGTAAAGATTTATATCATATAACATAATCCCTTTATAGAAATATTACCCTTAGTTACATCATATCCTGAGTATGCATTCAATTTTTTATATCCTGAATGGGATTTCATTAAAAGGAAACGACACATATTTTACAATTTTTTTTATATTTTCCCCTATTATTATCATTATCAATAGGGTTTCCACTAATGTATTATAGTCCAAATTCCTAGTAATTATAATATTATTATATTTTATTAAATATCCTAAACCCAAAACCGATAAAAAACTATGCTTCTATTATATGATCTTAAAATTTATCACTAACAACATTAATCAAATACACATCAAAATATTAAATAATCTTATATGCTCCTCAAAGATATTTATATTATCCAAAAAATAATCTAAATTTCCTTGAAATAAGTTTACATGACAACTAAAAGGTATATTAATACCTCAATCAACTATTATTCTTAATACCTATGAAATATCCCCATAATATTATTAATCTCCTTAAAATATAATCACACAACAAATAATAATTGGGTGTATATGAATTTAATCTTAATATTAACCATAAAAAAATTAATCCATGATGTTATCTACAAAATTAAAATTATTCTCAACTGATAACACCCTATAAATCCATGAACCCACACTTCCAGATTTAGTACTAAAACATGCTGTGTATTTGTTTTGTAAAAAAGATATAAGAAAAATAAAAAGTATAGTATACATTCAATGACCTTTTCCAATCTAGGTTATAGAGAATTAGACAACAACATACACATATTGAATCTTAGTTTAAAAAATAATTACTAAAAAACTAATTGAATTATTCTACAATAGAACATTAACAATCCTTTGATCTTCTAAGGGATCATATGTAAATAATTATAAAAACATGGGATGGGAAAAAAATATCAATAAGAGGAATATATAAGATCATGAAACAATATTACATGGGTTGATCATAATAATTATCATCAGAACATAGGCATATGATTATAGTCATTAGGGGAATCATTAATAAGAGACTTAGAATATAGAGATGCATAGAAATGAAACATCATGTCTTAGTGGTCAACTACCAAAAATAATTGTGAACAAAGCTAGCATCATGTTCAAGCATTTTCATCTTACTCATGATGTTATTAACATCACCCAATGCCTTGTAGAACTATATAATTCAAGTTTCACCCATCACATCATAACATCTTTATTACGATATATAATTCTTGGCGCACCCGTCACATCATAACAATTAAATTATCATGCATGCCACATAGAAAATATATCAATAATGAACCTCAAAAACCCCATGGAATGGAATGGGTTTCACTTAATATATCATACATTCATAAATATTTTGTTCCCAAATTAAATATGGAATAACATAAATGATAACAGAACCATCAACCTGGAGTGAGAAGTGAAAGGTATGTTCTTTAAAAGAAGAGTTATTTTGGAAAACATTGTATTTTTCATAAACTCAAGTAGATAAATTTATATCCCTGAAAAGATATGATAATTATGAGGAAATAATTTTGAAGGAATCCCCATACTGAATATGATGTGATAGAGGTAAAACCCAAAGAGAGGGAGTTGGGTTTGAAAAATACTTTAAACTTTTGTCTGAAATATTACATTATGTTAATATATTGTATAATCAAATTAGATTAATTTATTAAAAATTATATAACAACTTTTAAATTAATATTATATCATTATTGTGTTATAATAATCTTTTATGGTCCTTCTGATGAGTTATAATGTTTAATTTCATCGTTCAAGATCATTCATTTTCATGGTTTTCATGATCTGTTCAGTTGTATTCATGAATTGAAGTTCATGTAAAATGCAGATAAATATTCGTATTTGTTATTATATGTTATTAATGATATTATAGAAGTTTAAATGATCTTTCATTGGATTTATTTATTCCATGAGGATTATTAATTAGATTAAATTCAATGATGATCATTTTAGGTTAAATTTGGGGGTTTCAAATGCTACAAACATGTTTTGTTTTGTCATTTGGTATTATGAGTATAAGTTATTTATAGAACATAAAAAAGGTAATAAAATAAAATTTTCAATATTTATTAAACCATTTAATGGTCTTATTAACCACCTTGAATATGTTTAAGGAAAATGAAAGTGCATCACCCATGATGTTAGTAAATTAACACATCACATGTGACGATTTAATTTTTAAGATGAAAGAGAGTGACAGGGAGGATTTTAATGTTGGATCATCTAATAACATGATATAATTATAGTATATATAATGTACTAGGGCTATCAATCTATTTTTATATAGGGAGGTGTGGAAGGAATAAGAAAAGATATTAAAATTGAATGGAAATTAAAATAAAAAAAGAGATTATTTATGTCACATACATGACTTATTTTAAAAGATTTTTTCATATAATTTATATTCTTTCCTAGTTTTGGGGGTTTCACATGTTGTTTTGGATGAAATAGTGGGTTTTCATGATTTGAGCCCAACTGTAAGCCCATTTCAAGATTAAAAAAAATTATTTCATTTTTAAATCCTTAGGTTTTCATCATTTTCATCCATTTCAATTCCTAAATGGTGTCCCCTAACCTATTAAAACCATCATGTCTTTTTATACCCCTTAGGAACTCATTATAATTTAGTATTTGGTTTATTGTTTTAGGAATTGGGCCAACTCGTGTTCCCATTTCGTGCTTAAAAAAATTAATCCCTTAATATGTCACTCATTGTTTACTTTTATTTGGTGATTTCACCTCCCACTTGAATCCAACATATCTTGGCATATCCCCAGGATCATGTCTCATTCTTTGGTGCATTTTTTCATTGTGTATTGGGGTTAAACTTCTTCTGGGTTTCGCAAATCATCCTGATTTTAGAAGGTAATTTTATTCATCCACAAATCTATCAATAATCACTCTTTTCCCCCATTTCAGTCCCCACATGACCTCCTCTACATCATTTGATCCCCCCTATTAGTTTTGGTCACATGGAGATTCATCCTTTGCTGGATTTAGGGACATTTCTTCAAAATATCTCAAGTATGTGGGTTTCCACCCTTTCTCCTTCCATTTTCTTAGGGATTATCTCTTTTTCTTAGTGAATCTTCCATTTTATCTTGAGGTTCCTAATGTCCAAAAAGTAAGGATTAAAACATAGTGTCTATTTTTGAGTTTCTTTGTCCAATATTGTGTTCTTAGGTTTTTTTCACTCCCTTATGGTGCGATGGGATTGTGGTTGAAGTTCCGCACAAGAATTTGAGGGTTTTGACATATATGGTATTTGGTTCCATGTGTAATCAGTGTAGAATGAGTTATATTTATTTATTTATATTTCTTTTATGTTCATATTTCATTATTTTTAGTGAAAAAATTGTTTTTGGTAGCATTTGTTGAGAGATTGATTTTTAAGTCCCAATTTTGTGTGAAAATGGGTGTTTTAATTGAGCATTCCATGTTGTACCAATTGGTGTTGTTTTATAATTCATGAAATTTATTTATGAAAATGTTTTATTTCTGAAACTTCGGGGTTGGAGTAATATTGGTTTTAATTTTGTGTAAAGTGAGGGGGTTTAAATGGATTTTTTGGGCAATGTTTTTTTATTACTTGTGTAATTATTTTATGTAAATTCTATGATTTTGTTATAGTTTTAAAAATGGTGAAAAACATGTTTAGATACTGTTTTGAGTGTGTATGAAAAGAACTAGTGTTTTTAGGGGTAAATGGAATTTGGTATCATGTGGAAATATTTTTAGCACAAAGAAGGAAACCCGAGTATCTTGGTGGGAAGACATATACTAGTATGCTAGTAATCCAGAGTGGTTTGGTTACAGTTCCCAAAGAAAGTTTGACTTTGAGAACACTAAAAAAATTAGTATGATGATGATATTTGGGATAAATCGGTTATGGGTGATTCTCTCTACTAGTGGATCATGCCTGAGAATGAATATTTTTATGGTTAGTTTCAAACCGAGATGCGAGGTACATGGGGATCACAACTAACTAGTGCCTAGGGGTGTTCTCGTGTGGAGTGGTCATTTACTTTTTGGAATTTTTCTTAGGAATATGGTGTGTTTGGATGGAAAATTCAGTAGCTTACATGTTTTATTAAAATGTACCTATTTTTTAATGTTACCCAATTTGAAAACTATTTTTTGTAGAAAAGATGCACCTTTAGAAATTATTGCTACAATTCTTTATTTATTACACTTGAAAAGTTATTATCTTACAAATGCATATCACATGGAATCATTGGGTGGTATCCTATTAAGATTGGTCTCAAAAATTACTTACAACTTTGGGATTAAGTGGACTTGGTTATGTTGGACACAGGTATGGGAAAGGATTTTGGAGACGGTGGTTCGGGTTTCAAGTTTCTCCCTTTGTGTGGTGTTTTGGAGACAGCTCATGGGTGATGAACCCTTGTCATGTGGTGGTATTTGGGTTGTTTTTACTGTTAATGATTTTTTTTATATGGACCAATTGTTTCATGTTTAGACCCAAGTATTCTGTTCGGAATTTTATTTAAGGCTTGTTTGGCATGAATTTTCATATTTGGTTTATTCATTGTTTTTGGTCGTTTTTTGTATCCTTACTTAGGTAAATCATTCCCAAACTAGTATATATGATACCTGGGAACATGTTCCAACCTATAGGGATAGGGAAAATACTTCAGCCTTGAAATAGGATAGGTTTTTTGATAGTCTTTATGGCAACCAGATTTGGTTCGTGATAAAATGATATCATAGGAGGTTAATTGTTTTTGGTTATATTATTCTTTTGGGATGAGTCAGGATAGATTGGTGATTGGAATGTCAGTGCTCGGAGTTTTGGTCATGAGTAGGGTTCATGGCCTCCACCTCTCATGACAGACCTCGAGTCACCACGGGACATTGAAATTATTTGTTTTAATTCAGTTCCTGATGAGACATGTGTCCTACAGAATGCACGTGGACATCAGGTGGGGGTGATGTAGTTGTTTATTTTGTTGTTTTAATGGGTTTGGATTATTTATATTTGATGTTATTGATGAATGTTTTCAAATATTTTATTCATATTTTTTCTCTTGCAACTGTTTCCTTTTGTAGGAACTTACCTCATTAGAGAGCTCACACACACCCACTAGAAGAATCCAAAGAGAGTTCTCCCCCACTTAATGATGAATGATTGGTGGAAGCTATAATCTTAGATATTTAGGCCTTAGGAAAAGGAGTGAATCTTGTGCCTTCCCATACTTCATTTAGATTAGGGGAATATGTTCCTAGGAAGTTCAAATACCAAGAGTTCTTAAATAACAAGCCTCATACTTTCCAAGGTATGACCAAACCCTAGGAAGCAGAGGAGTGGCTGGAGAAGATCGAGTGCAAGTTTGAGTTACTTGACACACCTAAGGATATGAGAATGAAATGTGAATCTTTCTTGTTAGGGGGTCCTAGGCACAGGTGGTGGGAATCCATGCTTCATGCTGGGAAGCATGAAAAGATGAGCTGGGATGACATCAAGGATATCTTCAATGACCAATACTTCCCTGAAGATTTGGAATATGATTGATATTAAATGTTTATAGATCTTATTTAGGGGGACATTTTTGGGATGATGTATGCCATCTGTTTTTCTGAGTTTGTGTGATACGCTCTGGAAATGGTCTCCAATGAGGAGATTATGGCTCAGAAGATTGAGTGGGGTCTGTGGTTAGAGATCAATTCCCAGGTCTTCCAGTTCAAGCTGAAAACCTACGATGAAGCGGTTGATAGATATTTCATGGTGGAGATATAAAGTATGGTGAGGATTGGATTCTCTAGAACAATGTTAGTAATTGGAATTGGACACACTTCTGATAAGAAAACTAAGTAATAGGAGCATGGAATGAAGGGAGGTGGAAGATTTGACCAACTTCAAAGGAAGTTTTCTTCAGTGGATTATGTTGTGAGGTCTGTTGTGTTCCACCAGTGTGGGAGGATAAGACACATCCGTCTAGAATGAAAATATCCTCTGAATCCCTATTATTTTTGTGGAGGTATGGGACACTTGAAATGATTTTACAGGATAGAACACCCACTCCAAAGAGGGGCAGGATCAGTGGCTTCCAGGGGAGTTTCAGCATAGTCAGATCCTTCGTGGATAGTTGGATATCTGTTTTGTGTCCGTGGTTGGAGGGATGGATCATCTTCTTGGAAGGGACATTTTAGGGAACATCTACAGACTAGTTTTTGTTCTCAGGAGGAGACCAATCATCTTCATGCAGTGGATCAGGAACAAGTTGGATCGGATGCATGGTCTTCTAAAGTTCGATGTACTATTTTGATTGTATATTATATAGATGAAACTATTTTTGACACTATTTATTCTGTTTCATTCATCTCTTCCTGTATTGTGATTGAGTTGAATTTTCCAACTGAGTTATTTTATTTTTCAATAGAGTTGGTGACACCGCTGGGAAAGAAAGAGCAGGGTCTGAGGTGCCTGTCATGTGATCTTTCTGTGATAAGGGTTTAGATGGAGTGGAACCACCTTGTCTCAGTTAGGGATCTATTTTACGTGATACATAGCTTGGATTGGATGGTACACTTTCAAGTTCACATCGATTTCTATAGGTGACATGTCATTTTTATGACACCATATGGGAGTTGCCAGGTTTTTCTTGGGGATTGGGATCCCCAGTTGGGTCGCATAGGACCTCCACTCCCATAGTTAGGGAATCCTATCTTCCAGTTATTATCACTCACACTAGAGGACGATGGTCTTGATCCTAAAGGTGGACTACCTCATGTAGTGGATGAGTTTACAGAGGTATTCCCAGATGATTTTTAGGCTTCCATTCAGAGCAGGATGTGGAGTTCTCGATTGATTTGGCACTGAGAATACAAACAATATCTCTTACCTCGTATCGTATGTCCCCCACCGAGCTGAGGGAATTAATGATTTATATGGATGATTTAGAATCCAAAGGATTCATTCTCCCGAGCATCTATCCTTGGGCCGCTTCCATTCTATTTGTGAAGAAGGTTCACGGATCCCTCTGGTTGTGTATTGATTACCGGCTGCTGAACAAGGTAACCATCAAGAAATAAATATACTTTTACCCAAATAGATGAATTGTTTGATCAGTTTAAGGGGAAAAATTGGTTTTCTAAAATAGAACTGCATTCAGGTTACCCCCAACTCAGGGTGAACAAGGCAGATATCCTAAAGACAGCCTTCCGAAGCAGGTACAACCACTTTGAGTACATGGTCATGCCCTTAAGATTGGCCAATGCTCTGGTGGTATTTATGAAAATTATGAATAGGGTGTTTGACCAGTATCTCGACTATTTTTTCATGGTATTCGTAGATGACATCTTGGTTTACTTTGTATTCGAGGAGGAGAATGAGCACTATTTGCGGATCGTGTTGGCCATTTTGTAAGATCACATTCTTTATACAAAGCAGTCCAAGTGCACTTTCTAGATTTGGGAGAAGACGTTTCTGTGGAATCTGATCTCATAGTAGGGGTTTTTAGTGGACCCCAACAAGATCAGTGTGGTTATATCATTGGAGAAGCCGAAGAATGTATTTGAGATCAGAAGTTTCCTTAGCATGGCTGGTTACTGTATGCGGCTTGTTTGGAATATCTCTTGGCATGATTTTCCCATGACCATACTCACCCAGAAAGGGGTGAAGTTTGTTTGGGGCCCCGAGTGTCAGACATCATTTGAGGAACGAAATCAGTGTTTTAATACCACATCGCTAGTTTTTTCAGAGGCTGTAAAGGGGTATGAGGTGTATTTTGATGCTTCAGGTTTGGGTCTTGGGTGTGTGCTTATGCAGTGTGATTACGTGGTGGCGTATAGTTCTCACCAACTCCATCCACATGAAAATAACTATCCATCCCATGAATTAGTGTTAGAGAATATGATGAATTCCTTGAATACTTGGTATCACTTCCTCTTTAGGGAGAATTTTGTGGTCTACTTTGAGCACAATGTCTTGGACTATGTCTTCTCACAGAAGGATCTCAATCTAAGACCACACCACTAGATTGAGTACTTACAGGGGTTCAACATTGACATTATCTATACCCCATGAAAGGGTAATGTGGTGGTGGATTCATTGAGTAGAAAAGTACCATTGCATTCCATGATGAAATCCAGAGATGAGTGGAATTTGATGGGGCTCTTTGATCAGATGCATGTGGAGACCAAGGAGAAAAGTGGAGGTGTGGTCTTGGAGATAATTATACTGAATATTTCTCTATTGGAGTTTATTTAGAGATAAAATCCCTATGATGGGAATTTTAAGTGGTCAATGATATTTCTTCATGGTGGGGATATTTCTTCTGATTGGTCATCATCTACTAATGGAGTCTTGTGCTTTAAGGGTCGTTCAATAGTGTCATCGTCTTTACGGAAGGTGGTGATGTAGTACATCCACCAGTCTCAATGGGATTTCCATCAAGGTGCCACCAAGATGTATTATTATGTGCAATTACAGTTCTAGTAACTTGGTATAAGACAAAATATAGTTGAATTCGTGTCGAGATTCTACACATTTCAGCAGGGGAAAGAAGAGCACCAAAGGCCCTATGGTTTGCTATAGCCATTACCCATTCTAACATGGAAGTGTAACTAGGTTTCCATGGACATCGTTTATGTCTTACCTCATACACCAAAGGGTAATATTTCCATTTGGGTGGTGATTGATGGTCTGACAAAAATTAGTACACTTCATTCCTAACATGGATAAAACTAAAATGGATGAGTTGGGACAATTGTATCTTCAGGAAGTGGTAAGGCTTCATGGTGTTCCATCTACAATTTTCATATATATAGGTCCTCGTTTCACTTTTGGGTTTTGGGAAGGAATTTCGAAGGCCTTGGGGTCTCAGATTAAAATGATCATTGAATACCATCCTCAAATGGATGGTCAGACAGAGTGGGTGAATCAGATTTTGGAGGATATGCTATGTGAATGTGTTTTGGACTTTGTATGTTTCTAGGATATCCATTTGGGAATGGTTATATTATCTTCTAATAAAAATTACCAATCCTCAATCCGAATGGCACCCTTTGAGGTGCTCTATGGTTGGCCTTCTCGGTCCTCCCATGTTGGGCTAAGGTAGGTGAGACCTCACTGTTGGGTCTGAGTCTTATGCAGGATACTTCTGAGAATATCACATTGATTAATAATAATTTATGGATATCTGAGAGTCTATAAAAATTATATTATGATTTTATGCATTGAGACTGAGAGTTTTCTGTGGGTGATCAGGTGTTTTAGAAAGTGGCCCCACATTGGGTCATCGTCGTTTGGGAAAATAGGGAAAACTAACACCGAGTTATGTTGGAACTTCTGAGAGTTTTGAGAGGATTATAATGGTGGAATACATGTAATATTTTCCTCTCAATTGAAATATATCCACAACATCTTCCATGTAGAACAACTGATGAAGTACAACCCAGATCTGTCCCATGTGCTGAATTTGGAGTAGTTTGATATAAAGCCTAATCTGTCTTTGGTTGAGAGACCAGTGTATATTGTGCACACTCAAGTAAAGTGAATTTAGATAATATTATTTCTCTAGTTTTATTCCTCTATAAAAATAGGACTGATGAGAATGAGACATGGGAGTGGAAGTCTTGGATCAAAGTGCATTTTCTGTTTCACTTATCTTATCAGGCTTCAAGACGACCTTTCGAGGGAGAAATGTTTTTTTGGTGGGGAGAATTGTCACATCAAGGAAATATTTTAAAGTTATTTTTCATTAAATTTTTATTCTTTCCTTGTTGTGGGGGTTTCCCATGAATTTTGGAGGAAATGGTGGGTTTTCATGATTTGGGCCCAACCGTGATCCCTTTTCCATATTTAAAACCATGTTTCGTTTCGTTTATCAATTCTTCATTTTTCAACTTGTTTCATCCATTTCACTTCATAAATGGCCTAAGATGACCTACTAAAACCACCATTTCTATTTAGACCCCTTAGAAACATATGATCATTTTGGATTTGGGTGATTTTGTTAGGGATTGGGCCAACCCATGTGCCCATTTTCTATATTAAATAGAATTTAATTATTTAATATCTCACAAATGTTTTACTATGATTCAGTGATTACATATCCCACTCGAAGCCAACTTACCTAAGCATGTCCCCAAACTCGTGTCTCCCTCTTTGGAGCTCATTTTCATCGTGGATTAGGGTAAAACTTCTTAGGGTTTCTCAAATCATCCATATCTGAGAAAGCAATTTGTTTCATCCATAAATAATTCAATTTTCACTCTATTACCCCAATTTCAGTTCTCACTTGGCCTAATCATCCTCATTCAAGGCTCCCTATTAGTTTTTGTCACATTTTGATTCATCATTTGGTGGATTTAGGGTTATTGTTCCAAGATATCCCAAGTAAGTGGGTTTTCCTTACTTCCTCCTCCCAATTGGTTAGTGTTTCTCCCATGTTCTCAGGGTTTCTTACATTTTTTCTTGGATTTAATAATATAAAAAATGTATGTATTCGAACCTAGGGTCTATTTTTGAGTTTCTTGGTCCATTCTTTTGGTTTAAGGTTTGTGTTCACTCCCTTGTGGTGCGGTGGTGGTGCGGATGAAGTTCTGCACAAGGATTTGAGGGTTTTGACATATATGGTAGGAGATTCCTTGAGTCAGCATCATAGAATGAGTTATCTTGCTGTATTTATTTTTATTTTCTATTCCTCTTTCTTTAATTTTTTTTTGAAAAAACTGTTTTTGGAAGCATTTGTTATGAGGATGATTTTTAAGAGCCAATTTTTTGTGAAAATGGGTACTTTAATTGTGCATTCCATGTTATTCTGATTTGTGTTGTTTTATAATTCATAGAATGGTTTTATAAAAATGATTTAGTGATAAAAATTCTATGTTTTTGTAATATTGGTATGAATTTTTTGTTAATATAGCGGTTTTAAATGGATTTTATGTACAATGTTTTGTTATAACTTCTGTAATTATTTTATGGAAATTCTAAGAACTTGTTTGAGTTATAAAAATGGTGAGAATCATGTTTAGATACTATTTGAAGTGTGTATGACCAGAACTGGTGTTTTTATGTGTAAATGGAATTTGGTATCATGTGGAACTTTTTTTAGCACAAAGTGGCAAACCCGAGTATCTAGGTGGGAAGATGTGTACTAGCATGATAGTGATCTAGAGTGTTTTTTCTCTATTTCACATCATAAGTTTGACATTTAAAACTCTAAAAAAATTATGACGATGGTGATGCTATAAAAAATAGGTTATGTGTTATTCCCCTACTAGTGGCTCATGCATGAGGACATGTATTATTATCATTACATTCACACCGAGATGCAAGGTACATGGGGATCACAACTAACTAGTGTCTAGGGGTATTATTGTGTTGATTACACATTGAATATTTGGAATTCATCTATGTATTATGGTGTTTTTTGATGGAAAATTCAGTAGATTAAATGTTTTATTTAAATTTTCCTATTCTTTAAAGTTACCCACTTTTAGAACTATTTTCATTTAAAAGATGAACCTTTAGAAATTATTGCTACCATACTATGTTTATAAAAATTGCAATTATTTTATCTCATAATGCATTTTACATGGAATATTTTTGTGGTATCTTATTGATATTAGGCTCACACCCTAAAAAAAGCTTTAGGTGTAAGTAGACTAGGTTATGTTTGAAATAGGTAAGGGAAAGGCTTTTGGAGACGGTGGTTCGGGTTGCTAGTAGCTCCCGTTGTTCGGTGTTGTGGAGACGGCCCCTGGGTGATGACCCATTTTTGTGTGGAATTTTTTGGATTGTTTTACCTTGTAATTTTATGTGTCTTTGGACCTCTTGTGTCATGTTTAGACTATTTATTCTATTACGAATTTTATTTAAGGATTGATTGGCATGAATTTTCATATTCGGTTTACTGATTGTTTTTGGTTGTTTTATGTATCCATACTCTGGTAAATCATTCCCAATATAGTATTTATGATTACAAGGATATTTTTAAAACCCTTGGGGATAGGGAACGCTCATTGGGCCTCACCATGGGCAGGGTTTGGGGCTATTTTTGATGGTGAACAGATTCGATTTGTGAAAATTTACTACTTGAATTCTCTTCTTGACATCCTTCTTAAGGAACCTAGGCATTGTCTTTTGATGAGAGAAATATCTGTTGGATGTGGGGGATTAGATAGGAAAGGGTATAGGGTATAATTTTTGAAAGGATCAAAGATCGAGATTTGTGAGGAGAAGAGGGTGTGAGGGGTGGTTTTTATAGTGGAGGGGAGGGATGTTTTTTCAATATTTTAATTATAAGTATATTATTTCTCCAGAAGACAAGAATTTGTGAGGATTATGATGACTAATAAAATTTAATATTAGAACATGAGTTCAAAAAGGTGCCCATTAACATCATACATGACTCAAGAATGATGCCAAAATTCATTTATTTATAATATCTCGTAAAATATCAAATTTCACTACTCAAAAAAATACAAGTATTTCAAAAAAATCACACAAATTCACCCTAACCATTTTTCAATTTATAGAATTCAAAAATTAACTCAATTTTATCAAAATAAATTTCTAAATATGATAAATTCAATTTCTAATTAAAATCAAGATTTATTCAAAAAATAACAATTTTAAGACAATAATTAATTTTATAATACCTTGAAAACATATCATGGTCTCATAAAATTGTCTTAAAATAATAAAACAATAAAATAAAAATTTATGGTTACATTTTATGAAAATAAATTTTCATTTAAATTATTAAAGAAATTGTAAAATTGTAATTAAATATGTAAGACTTACAAAAATACAAAAGCTTATATAATGATCATATTGTCACTTATAAGATGCCTTTTTATTTTAAATTCATGTTTGAGTTCACTATACATTTAAAAAATTTAATATTCATAAGGTTCAAATTACTATTCCTAAGGGTATGTTAATATTCATAAGGGTTTGTTGCTATTCACAAAAAAATATGTAGGTCCAATCAGACTCCAAATAACAAACCAATCACAACTGTGTATGTCTATATTTCAAAATTCAAAACACATAAGCAAAAAAATTATGTTTAACTACTAAGATGTAAGTGTCATATAGTATTTAGTAGTCCATTTAATCACATAGTGAGTTTTTTTAAAATCTCGAGATGTTATATTATCCCACCCTTAAATGAATTGTTCCCACACAATTCATTAATTGTACTTATAATTCCGAATTTAAATATTTTTAATTAAGAAAAACTATTTTATTATGTTTAAATAATTAACTATGTGTTCAAAATTAAATTCTATTTCTAATTTTTTTTCTCAAAAAATAACAATGTCAAATCACCAATGTTGTATAGACCGTTCCTTTGATTCCAACTCTATAGCCCTAAACCACACTTCTAGATTCAGCACTAAAACATGCTGTGTATTGTTTTTTGTATAAAAGGTAATATAAAAATACACAGTACATAATACATTCAAGGACCATTTCTGGTCTTGTTTTTGAAGAATTAGAGTACAAATTACATGTATAAAATCATAGTTTCCAAAAATCATTACAAAATAACTAATTGGGTTCTTCTATAATAGGACATTAACTATCCTTTAAACATCAACGGAATACAGTGAAAATAATTTTTAAAAGTTTGGATTAGAAAAAAACTATGTAATAGGATAGATAAGATCATGAAACAATATGACATGTAGTGATAATAATCATTATCATCATAACATAGTCATATGATTATAATCAAGAGAGGAAGAATTAAGAAGAGAATTGTAATGTGGACATGCATAAAAATGAAATATCATGTCTTATTGGTCAACTTCCAAACATAGTTGTGAAGAAATATAGCAGCATTTTCATTCATATTTCACGTTACTCATTAGGTTATTCACATTACCCAATGCATTAGAGCTCTATATAATTCCGAGCACTCCTGTCACATCATAACATTTACACTATCATGAATGCCACATAGAAAATATATCAATATTGAAATTAAAAAAACTAGGGGAAGGAATGTGTTTCACTTCATTAATAATACATTTATAAACTTTGGGTTCCGAAATGAAAGAGGGAATAACATACTTGATATAAGAACCATCATCCTTGATTGAGAAGTAAAAGGTGTGTTTTCTGAAAGAAGAGTTCTTTTGGAAAACATTATGTTTGTAATAAACTCAAGAAGAAAGCATCTATATCCTATAAAAGGTAATATAATTCTGAAGAAATTAGTTTTAAGGAATAACCATACTGAATATGGGGTGAAAAAGGGAAAACCCAATGAATGAGTGTTGGGTTCGAGAAATCCCCTTACCTTTTGTCAGAAAGATTATTTCATGTTAATATCATGTATAATCATAGTAGATTCATCCATTAACAATTCCAAAAACTTTTTATAAATGAATAGGATTAATTATGGTGTTATTATGTTTTTATGGGCCTTTGGAAGAGATATAGAGTTTAATTTCATTGTTTTAAAGCATCTATTTTCATGGATTTCATGATTGGTTCACCTGTATTCATGAATGCAAGTTCGTGTAAAATGTAGATAAATATATAGAATTGTAATCATATGTTATTAATGATATTAAATATTATAAAATGTTCTTAAAAAGTATTTTTTTATTTACCATGATGATTATTACTTAGGTAAAAGTTAATGATGATCGTTTTAGGTTAATTTTGGTTGTTTTTCGAACGCTACGAAATTGTTTAGTTTTATCATTTTGTATTATGTGCATGAGATATTTATGAAAAAATAGGTTGTAAAATAAATTTTAAAATAAATTTTAAACCATTTAATGTTTTTTTCCCACCTTGAATATTTTTATGGAAAATGAAACTGTATCACCCACGATGTTGGTCAATTGACACATTACAAGTAACGATTTTATTTTTAAGTTGAATGAGAGGGGGGAGGGAGGAGTTTAATGTTGTATCTTACATTAAAATAATATAATTATACTATATTTAAGGTAATAGATTTATCATTACTTTTGTATAAATGGAGTTGTGTAAATAATAATAAAAGAAATTAAAATTGAAAGGAAATTAAAAGAAAGATGGAGGATTTCCCTCTTGAATTATCCTCTTGATATCCTTCTCAAGACACATTTTAATGTTATTTTGATGTGACCAAGAGATCTATGAAATGGGGAAGAACATATATGATAGTATTTTGGAAGAATTTTTTCAAGGATAAAATCTTGAGAGGTGTGAGTAGAAGAGGGTGTGGGGGGTGTTTTTTATAGTGGATGAGAGGGTTTTTCTCAATATTTTAATCATTAGTTTATTAGTTTTCAAAAAGAAAATAAATAGTGAGGATTCATGTGAATATAAATAGTAATATGTTCATTTTAGTTCTATCAAATGTCCATTTAAATCATCCATGACTAAATAATGATGTAGAAATTCATTTATTTAGTATATTTAGTAAATTATTGAATTTCACTATTCAGAAAAATTCAAGTATTTCATAAAAATCCCAAAAACTCACCATAAATTTTTTCCAATGGGTATAATTAAAAAATGAACTCAATTTTATCAATATAATTTTCTAAATATAAGAAATTTAATTTTAAATTATAATTATTTTTTTTTCAAAAATAAAATTTTAAAACTCTAACTTATTTGGTAACTCCTTAAAAAATAATCATGGTTTCATAATATTATTTTATAACCATAAAAAATAAAAACATATTTTATGAATACATTTTATGAAAATAAATTTTCATTTTAATTAATAAATAAATCATAAAATTATAATTAAATATTTAAGACTTATAAAAATACCAACAATTCTATAATGATCATATTGTTACTTATAAGATGCATTTTTATTATACATTCATGGTTGAGGATACTATACATTTGGACAATTTACTACTCATAAGGGTAATATTACCATTTATAAGGGTATCTTACTATTCATAATGGTATGTTGCTATTCACAAGCGTGTGTTACTATTCAAAAAATTAAGTTGGACCTATCAGACTCCAAATAACTTACTGATCGCAACCTTGTATGTCTATTTTTCAAAATTCAAAACAAAAAAGTATAAAAATAAGGTTCAACTACTTGGCTACAAATGTCACATAGTATTTAGTAGTTTATTTATGTATAGAGTGATTCCTTTTAAAATCTTGGGATGTTACATACACAATGAATACCTATTGTTTTTATATTTTTAAATAGTTATGAAAAAACCTTTAACTAAAAAAATCCATATATTTACCATAAATTGGGATTTTTTCCACAAAAAATTGATTATTTATTTGACAACAAACCTTCCACATCCCCTAAAAAATCCAACACACACGACACCTATCTAAAAATTTCATACGTAATACCCATCTTTATTAATTTGGGGAATGAAGACAGGGTAATAATGAGGTCAAACACTCGACAAGGGTTAAAATATAATAGAAACTAACATAGAATAAATTAGGCATGAATAATATAGAGGGGGGGGGGGGGTTAATACCAGAAAAATAAATATGATTGGTAATATTAGAATATTATATCTAAATTTATAACATAGGAATGTAAATAATGAAATGTGTAAAAACAAATGATTTCATAGAAAAGGAATACATAATATAAGTCACCATAATAACCCCTTAAAGGCTTCATGATAAGATACCATACATAAATGTGTAAGGTATACTCTAACTACCAGAGTTATTTTTTCTCATGGGACCTATGATGCATCACGAGGCAATATTATTCTAAGCACCACGTTTCACTAAATAAGTCTAATGGATTATTTATAAAAATAATTGAATAAAAATTACAATACAAAACCAACATGATTTATTAAACCATAAAATACATGTTGATATAACAAGTAAATAGATTATCTATATTTCCCTAGGAAATAAATTGTATAATTTTATTGGTATGAAACATTCAAAACAAAACTATATAGTGTAATGTGTATATAGTTAAGTCAATGATAGAGAATATATGTAAATAAGGTATTTTATAAAAAATAAATCTATGATATTAAATAATATGAACATGAAAAAGAAAATAATGTCAAGAGTGATATGAATATTGATAAACAATATAACCCATATAAATATGGTGAGGTATAAAATATAAATTCATTTCATATTTAAAAGGTAAAAAATAAAATATAACATCAATAGAGAAATTCATTTCATATTTTTAGAGGAAAATTGATGCTATGTTAAAAAAATTCATAAATATATTATAATATAGTAGTAAAAAAATGAATCCACATTCCAAAATCCATTTCACGGTTTAAAAAGTGTAAATATAAAACCATAACTTAAAAATAAATCTATATTTTTAATCCTAGAAAATAAATGAATTTAAACATGTGAAATCTTTAGATAAGATAAAAATAAACATATATTGATTGAAATTTTGTTATTTGTTATTTTAAAAAACTAACAATTTTTTTAAAATAAAAATATTAATATAAGAATGTGAATGGGTTTACCATTGAAATTCCATGTAAAAGTGCTATGGATTATTGATAATGAAGAAAAAACAAAAATGTGGTAAAATAAGCACATGCAACAAATGGTAGAAATGATATTCTATTCCAAAAATTGTAAATAGAGTTAAAAATTACCTGTTTGGAGAACATTAAAAGGATTTCTATTTAAATAATTTTTAGGAAAATAAAATATACTAAGAAAATTTAATTTTCAAATATTTAATTTATTTATAATATCATTATTAAAACAATATAATGAATATGGACATAGAATAGAAATATTTCTGAAAGTAAAGAAGGAATAAGTACGCATATAGAAAATCATTTGGTTGAAAAAAGAGGTGAAATGAAAAGAAAACTAGTAAAAAATTAAATTTAATGAGATAAAAAATATAATAAAATCACAAGGTGTAAGATACCAATATAAGAATGCTGGAGTTATATAATAAATGTTATTATTTTATGATAGAAACCTTGGTCAATAATATCTATCCATACAACTCAGTTAATTTATGAATCCAAGGGAAATGAAATGGGAGAGTTTAAATGAGATGTAAAATCCATTTAATAATATTGATTTTCAATATAATATGTTAATAAGGAATTATTTACATTCTGTACATGTAAATTGGTGTATAATTAGAAACATGTCCCAAGGAATTAAAATTAGGGAAAAACCCTTACCCTCAGTCTTGAATTTCATAGTGTATTCGTGTAATATACTGAATAACCAAATAATGTATACTAATTTCATTATCCATGACCTTTTTATTGTATCTTATTTAAGTGCCATTTATTATCATATTTCATCCATTTATTTTATAGTTTTTTATCTCATCATACAATTTTGGGTGTTTATCCAATTCCCCTAAAATAGATATAGTACCTTTACCATAATAAATGGATTTACAAATCAATTTAATCATATCCAAAATTATAGAGAAATATCTTATTTATCATTCTAAAAGCACCAAATTTATACACTTCATTATATTTTTAAAATAGATCCAAATTTAGAAAAAGGACTTAGAATGATCATTTTATGAGGATAAATTTATAATGTACATTTATTATAAATATTGTTCATAAAGAAAAAATGTTTATATAATGTACTGAAATAATTTCATAAGAACGTATTTATTCATTAACTACACTATTTTAAAACATCCATTAATATTAGAAATGGAAATTTAAATACACCATTCTTAGAGGTATTAATTTGACTATAACATGGGTTAAATTTCATTTCATAATAAATTTGAGGAATATAAATAATCTCTATTATAATATACAAATAAAATTAAAATATACTAATCATATTAATTTCATTACATAAGGATGGGTATAATTGACATGGAGGTTCTGGAGGAATAAATAAACATGAATGTACACTTTTAAAATAATTACCTCCCCATTGATATCTTCTTTAGGCCACCCCTAAAACATTCATAGATTTGAATTTTTGTGATTCCATAACCTCTAAATTTGGAAAATGGAAATAGTTATGAGTTTTGATTGATTATTTTTTAACCAGTAGTAATTAGGTATGAAGAGTAGTGAGGTGATGAAGGAGTCCTTTTATAAGTGAGAGGGGTGGATTTTTTTGTAAATGTTTATTTTTTATTTTAAAAACATGCAGTATTTGGGTAAAGTGGATAAACAATTGATAATTAGAAGTGTTAAGATATGATAACCCAACCTATCCCTTATACACCGATTTAGAGATGAGATTTTTGTGTTATTTTTGGGATTTTCCTATTGATTTAACATTTTACCTCATTTTTTCCTTTTTCATGGTTTCAAATTATTAACTTAGTAATTATTATTTTTATGGGAAAAAATGAAATTGACTTTATTACTTATTTTTGATTACATATTTTACATATGAAATTCATTTTACATGATTCATGTTCTAAAAGTTATAAAATATTATCATTCATATAATTGAAAAATATTTTTTAGAGAAATGTATTTTTTAAACAAAAAGGAAATTTATTTTTATTCCGTTCCATGTAAAAATCATTAAATGAGTACTATTTATATATATACATATATAATAAATTTCATTAAAACAAATTATTCAAAATTAATACCTTTGTTTTATTAAGATAAAAATACATAATATATTAGAAAGAAATAAATCATTAAAAACAAATCCTCTTTAAATTAACTAGTTTTACTACTAAATTTATTCATTTATTACATATTTCTTAATAAATAATCAATGGATTTAAAAAAACATTTTTAATTTAATTTGTAATAAAATTTAATAAAAATTCTAAATAATGATAACATATACTAAATTAATAATTAAATGTTTATAAAATCCAACATTCTACATAAAAAAACAACTAAGATTCATCGTATATGATATAATGATATCTTATGCAATGAAAACCATAATGGGTGGTGATTCTTCAAGCATATATCTCAGTATTATTTCCACGATCTAGAAAAACTTCCATTGACGATTTTACTAAATATGTACTAGTTGATCCTCCTCTTGGACATGGTCCCAAAAAAATAATATTTATTATACTTTCTTTCCAACCTTAGATAAATGAGACATATAAAGAAGAGTCATACCAATTGATTACATTTACTCTCCTTTCTTCATATATTTCACAATTTAGTTATATTTATATACACTAATTAAATATCCATATTATACACTTAATTATTGATAATTATAATTGTTTAATATTTCATGGCTCATTCTAGATCAGTGCAGTCGATGAAATATGATATCTAATATAGCTAATTGTTCAAGGACAACATTTTCTAAAATATCATGGTGTTAAAATTTTCATCTAATTCATTAAATTTTATAATAAAAAAATATTATATATGAAATTACCCTATCCAAATTTCTGAATAAAATGTTATAGATAATAAAGGTATATTTTGATTTAAACCCACACATACTGTAAACATCTCAATGTGATGAAATTTTTGATGTTTTCTAAAAAATAAAATATAAATCATTATAGAACCACCAGATATGTCAAACATATGAAAAGTTACCATTTATCAAAGAATCATAAATTCAAAAAATTATTTTTTCCATGTTCATTTATCCTTTCATGAATTATATTTAAAGATAATCTAAAAAACTCCTATAAGAAAGTGGCACTAATTTTATGTTCATATTGGGGGAATTATAATTTTCCCACATTTTAGTTTCCAAAAAACTCTAACTGTATCCGTGTTTCATTATGATATATCACTCAACCTAAAAAATAAAAATGTGATATTTATATAAAATATATTGGAGAAAAATATCAATACAAAAAATAATTATAGTATAATGATTTTACCAGAATAAAATTAAATTTATATCAACATAAAAAGTTTGTGAGGGTACCATTACCAAATGATTAATATTTTAATTTCAAGAACATTTCTCTATTATTCTGATGTACAAGTTCCCACAATAGTGAGTTTGTAAATGGATCGACCATATTTGTACAAAATTCAAATGAATGATTATTATACTGAAATTTTCTAGTATCTTCCTCACATAACCATTCCTTTAAATAATGTGTATAAGAATCCCATTATAAATGTTACTATAGTATTTCAATATAATTTCATATTTATCATAATGAAGGTAAATATGATTAATGGGAAGTATTCTCAAATGAATATTTAATTATAGATTCATAATTCACTCTACATATTTCCCAATTTCTTATGTGAGAAAGAATTCTAAAACCTTTGTTTGAAGTGATTTTCAAATATATTTCATAATCACCCAAGAATAAAACCCGCCATTAATTGTGAGGACCACCTATAAGTGGACTGGTTGTCCCCCACCATTGTAACCTAATTTGATTTTTTTGTATCCTTGTAAAACAAATGCCTAATAATTATATAATAATCCATTATATTTGGTCTTAATTATGTAACCAAAGACACTAGTCCCACACTTTAAATTGTTCATATTTAGAATAATATTATGTCTACATACTTTAGATACTGTAAATTTAATTTCAATACTAGTTAAATTCATTTCATACTTTTGAGATATAATTACACCAGCATTTTTAGGTTATTTAATAGCTTTGCATGTATTCTGAATAATCTTGAAACATGTGTCAAAATGTGTATTAAAATCATTGAAACCATAATGACTGAATGTATTCAACATTTTACTGATATAATGTGACTTTGTTAAGGAATATCCCTAGTATATTTCACAATTTTTAGTCTTAGAATAGTGTCAACTACTCCATGATCCGTTATATTAAATATATGAGAAATATTTCTTTTTCTCTCACATATACCTATCAAAATGGATCAGAAAACTAACAAATCCATAGTTAGAGACAAACCAACTCTCTATAGTCTATTTTTATTATTCCTATGATCATTAGAAGAAATAATTGAATCATATATTTCATTTTATTTATATTGAAATTCTATTATATAATAGAAGGATATAAATAGTTTATATTTCTTAATATTATTTCCTTATACAAAAATCAATCTGGTTGTTCCATAGAAATCACTTTATCTCAAGCACATTTTAGGAACGTTGTTTTAATATAAATTCTATGAAAACATAGAATATGGATAGAATATAATACAAAAAATACATATTTATTTAATACATTAAAAAAGGTTTATGTGTAAAAATTATCCATGCATTTTTTTGTTATTATATTCCAGAAACTAATCCTTATTTTTATGATTTAATTATTCCATTGGAATTATATTTTTTTTCTAAACTGGATATAGATGTTATGTTACATGATAATATTTTATGATATATGTATGTTTTTATATAATGGAATACATCTCATTTTTTATAACCTATTTTTGAAGGATGTATATTTAGAATATATGGATTCTTAATATGATATTCGATTATCATATTAAGGTAAAATTATTTAATTATTTTATAATATTTTTATTTTTATTACCATATATAAGGAAAATTAATGAATTAGAAGATATAAAATATAAAGTAATATAATTCTATTTTCCATATTCAGTACTCCTAGACTCAACTTGAGAGTCCAAATTATTCTCTATATTTGGGTCTAAAACGAATTGACTACATAAATATGAAATATGGGGTAATTACGCCTGAAAAAAAAACATTTATAAAATTAGACTTCAAAGTATTTTTTTATATCAATATCAAAAATTTACATTAACAATAAAATCCAAAACATTATATTTTTTATTATTAACTATATATCCAAAAAGTATTCCTTTCATATCAATATGTCCCAAAATTGACCATTTATGATTACAAAACCTATAATTGGAAAAAAAGCCATAAAATTTAAAATTTGAAATCTTAGAGTACCTCCGCTTCTATATTTTTGAGGTGACATTTATATTTTCATTATTAAATTCTATTTTGGATATAAAGAGTGGTTAACAATGATTCACCCAGAATTTTCATTAATAATTATGACCTATTATGTTTGAGATTCACCATTTCGCTTAATATTTGAATCTTTTACTAAATAATTTTGAAATGTAGTGTATGGTGTAATAAATGGTCTTATAATACCATTCCTATAAAATGATTCATCGAACTCATTCATTAAATACTCCCCACAAAAATAAGAGCATAAAATTATTATTTTTCAATTAAATTATTTTTCGTCTCCCATTATATATTTCTTAAGTCTAAAAAGAGAATCAATTTTTTGTGAATATAAATGAAAATTAAAATATATTATCATCCATCACTTAATGGCCTTGAATATATTTAATTTAGATAGTCCTTTTTCTAACATGGTGCGTAAGTAATCCTTACATGGCTTGATGGGCTAGTGTACATATATAAAAGGCCCTATGAAATAGTGGTATTTCAATATATTGGAAGAGAGAACCCCTCAGAACCCCATCCTATTATCTTCACCTTGCTCGACACTAATAATGTAACTAGACATTTCATTTCCACAAGTAGTGGAATGCGAGGACTAAACCTAATGGTTATAGCCTTATCCTTATTGATCCACACCATTCACATTATTGTTGACCTACTATGCCTCCATATAACTCCTCTTGACTAATTTTACTTAAATATACACTTCCCTAAATAGGTTTTCATGAAGGGATAGTGTTCCAGAGGCTCATATTGGCATGGATGACCATAATGGATGGATTCCTTGATTGCTTGAAGTCCCAATGCATGATTCCCCAAACTCATTGATATAAATCCCATTTTGCATGAATAGTAAAATTTATATAGTCCCCTTTCATAGTAAGTGATATATTTCTGGCACTACTATAGTTCTACAAGATTATTACATACCACAATAACTCTTTCCCTCCTGAATTTGATCATAGGTTTTTATAGAAATAAGACTAAAATATGATGAAAGATCATTAAAATATATATAATCCTAGACCAATTAAGAGAATAATATTTAATCACATTAATAAAAAATTGATATGTCCCATAACAGTATTACCCTTTACTAAAAAACAACACACATTTTTTAGGATAACCATATTATACTTGATATTTTGTTCTTATTTATTTTGGAATTCAAGAAAATTTTATAACTATGAGGTGTATCATAGTTATTAAAAAGCATACAGAAGCCAAAAATTTGGGGAATTAAAATTTAATTTTGGTTTTTGTACAGTTGGAAAACAGTTTTATAGCCCTATGAAGAGCCCAATGTTCCTATTATTAGGTGGTCATTTCTCACATGCTTTACACTTACTCTCTAACAACTCTATATTTGAACTAGAATAAAACAATTTAATTTCTAAAAATTCACCTATAAAAATATATTCTTATTTTGGGTTTATCCATCTCCCCTATATTGTGACTTAACCACAATGCATCCATGAGTATCCCCAAGAACGTGACCTCACCCTTTCTACCTTTTGTTTTCATAATTATTCCTTCTAGATTCATGTGATTTTGTCCAAGAAAGAGACTCTCATCTACTTTCCCTAACTTACACTTCTCCCTCTATTATCTTTTATTTTATTCTTTCATTGTGCACATGATTTAGATGAATCTTTGGTTTATTTAAGCACTAATTGATTTTTTTGATATGTAGGGAATGCATATTCTACACAAGACTCTCTTCTAACCACCTTTGCGGGGGTTTTATGGTAGTTTATTATTATAGGTAAGAGTTTCCATAAATTAGAATTTATTAAGTGCAACATGCATTCATGGGTGTTTTTGAAATTTTTATTTGTTCAAATATGGAATGTTAGAGATTACAATGATTTTAAATATTTTTATCGATATATTCATTTTGGAAATTGTTTTTAATTTCTATATGGATTCTTGGGGATATTCCTCTATTAATTTTATAGAACAAAAGGAATATTTGATTTCATGTTGTTAAAATATTTTTGAAAAATTCAATATAGAATTTGAGAATTTTAGTGTTGATTGAGATTATTTGTGATGTTGACAAACCTATAAAAATATATACATTTGGGGTTTTATTGGTGTATCTAAGGAATATTGATATATAAATATATATGTGGTAATAAACCTTAGTTTTTTTAATCATACAATAATATTTGCATGGATAGATAAATATAATTTCAAAGGACTCATTCATCTATGCATGTATTTTTTAATATTATCTTGTTTTTATGTAAAATTTGAGAAAAAAGGTTTTCCAAATGTGAATTATGAAAAAAATTAATTTTATTGCCAATATAATGTTTTTGAAATAATGTTATTTTTATGGAAATTTTATAGATAATGTGTTACACTTGTATGCATTGAATTAAATTAAATGTATTTTAAATGAACACTTTCAAGATTAATTGTTTTAGTGGATTAAGGTATGTTCTTATAGTGAAACTATTTTTTAAGGGAAACAATTATTCTAATTGATGTTTTGATGATCTGAAACCTCATTATAAAATCGAGTACTTTGGTTTTGGAACATATAATGAGATGGGTTTCATTTCCCATAGTTATTATAGTTATATATAAATGACACATCCGCTAGCTAGTTTAGTGATGCACATTCCACCAACCGATGTTATCCTTAATTAGTGATGAAGATATTCTAGGATCTCTTGCCGAAGTGTCCCCAAAGTGTTTCTCCCATGATACTAAATTTAGAGTATATATTTCCATGGTTTCTCTTACAAAAGCATCAAAATTTTAGATTCATTTTTACTTATTTTTCAGCATAGAAATATTCACGTGTTTATAGATTTAATTTGGGGTGTTGAGTTCCTTTTTTGTTTATTCATGTACAAAATAATTCATATCATTATTTAATACAGTTTTTATAACAACATGTTGCATTGAGTAAGATGGTAAGAGGGAGGGAAGTGAATTTACATTTCAATGTTATAAATGAAATAATATGATGCAAATAAAATGTTAAAAAAATAAATAAATTATTAATTATAATTATAAATATAAAACTAAAAAATGGGTTAAATAAGAAACTAAATAATTGATAAGTGTAATATAATTGATAAGATATATAGAATACAAACATACAATTATAGTGAAAATAACATATTAAAAATGATATATTGATTTATGTATGTAAATATATTAATGTTTGATGTGATTATTATTAATTTATTGATATATATTAAAATTTTTAAGATTAAAAAAGAAAATTTAATAAATGCAACAAAATTTGATTAGGGAGTTCAGTAATACCATAATTTTTATCCCTTAAATCTCTTATCCCAATTAATTAATGGTTTTTGAAATAAAGAACCATAAAAGTTTTGGTAGGTAATAAATACAAAAATAAATAGGACCTTGAAATTAGAAGTTTTCAATAAATGGAAGATAAAATTTTGTTTTAGTATTTACCAAGAACCAAAAAAGAAAGTACATGGTTTTAGATATAGACACGTACCAAAAACACAAGAAACATGATGTTCAAATATGTTTAACACTTTTAATTAAACTCTCAAAATTCTAAAAAAATAGATATTTTGAAATTTAAATAGAATGAGATATATAATTATGTGTGATCCGAGTGTTTAAATAATGAAATACAAAGATATCTAAATATAATGATGAATGTAAGTAATCTTGTAGTCTTTGCTCATTTTCATTCACTATAGAGCATTAATGTTCAATACATATTGTTTAATTTCTCTTAAATACGCCCATGTGTTGAATTAGTAGGCTTTGGGGGTCTCCAGGTCTAATATGAGGATTTAATGGGTAAAATAATCACCTAAATATAAATATTAATTCTATATTTGACTTGATAAATTTAAACCATTGGCTATCCACCCGATGCCAATAGTAATCCAGTGGGCTTGCTATAGACTTCCTTGTTTTTAATGATTCCACTGTGTAGTTGGTGAGATACCAATAGGAACGTAGTATTTTATATATCTAATAAGGTTGTCTTTGAGGTCCATCATGTAGTTGCTCGACTTCTAGTGGATATGGAAGATCTGTCTAATTCCACAAGATAGTCAGTGATACATTACAGGGTAATCCATGGTAACCTTTTATGTGACACCCTATCCTAGTCTTCTTCATTATATATGAATGATTTATTTTATCTATTAACATTATAAATCAATATTCAACCAAAATTATTTAAATAAACTTAATTCAAAAGTATATAATACTAATTTATGTTTTTGGTCATGAAAATAATTTAAGAGATTGGGGTGTAGCAACATTCCCCTTATTGATGAACACAAACAAATGAAATATAAAAAAAAATTCAAATGGAATTTCAATAATTCATAATGACATTCATATGAGATAGAAATATAGTTTTCACAACTAAAGATATATCAAAAGAGATCAAAACAACTATATTTTAAATTCATTGATCATAATACAAGTTTGAAACAATCTCTTTTTAAAAGGTATTTAAAAAAAGACATTCTAAACATAATTTCCTCATAAAGTTTAACAAAAGTAAGAAAATTTCACACCATTATTGAAAATATCAAATCACACATTAGTTATGTAAAAAATTAATACCAAATAAAATCCATATATTTACTATACATTTATAACCCTTGTTATTATAAAAAAGAAGTAATAATAGGGTTAAAAAAATTAGAAAAAAACTAAATTACACATTTTTAATGTTCCTTCTTGAGAGAAATATAATAATATAATATTTAAAAAAACAAAGAATCAATTAAATTTTCTAAAAATATAAGAAAAAAAACCATTTTAAGGGATAAAACAAATTAAAAAGTTTTCTTTTAAAAGTATTATTTTGAATGTTTTCACTTAATTATTTTTTCAAATAATAAGTTCATGTATTAAATATGTTTTCGCCACTACAAAAATTTGATAATTAAAATTAAAAGATTCAACTTAATTTATGAATTAAAAATATAAGGATACTCAAAATAATTAAATTAAAGACATAAATTAAAATACATAAATGATATACAATCATAAAAGATTTTGTGGACTACAAATTAAAGCATGAAAACTTTTGTAAAACAAATAATTTAAAATATAATTTTAAATTTCTATTAACTATTAAATCCAAGAATGATTATTTAAATATTTCTAAGAATATCCCCCATTATTATTATACTCGGAATGAAATAAATTCCCATTTCTCATGACCAGGGTGAATATTTGATTAAAAGTCCAACCATCCCATTTTTAGGTTATAATCTATAGGTTAATATACACCAAAACCACATCTAATTGTTTGTATCTAGTCAATAATTATATTTCTAGTTATGTTGTTCTCATATTATATAACAAAATTTAATGTAATTTTTAAAAACATTTTGTTTCAAGTTTTTGACAAAAAATGAAGTGATCTGGAAAATAAATAATTTAAAATATTTCAATATCTCTCTTTAGTTAATGAATAAAATTGACAATCACACCATAAGTAAATCTACATTAATGAATTCAAAATTATCTAAAGATATATTCCTCATAAATTCATTGACCAAATAAATATTTATTATAATAAACTAAATAAATATATATATTTTGGAAGTTATATCTAATATATTGGTGTTTAAGAGAATTATTCTTCGTCTGAATGTGTGGAAACAGAATTCTAGAGAAAATAATTGAACTAATGTTGTTAGAATTAATAGGTACATGATTGTAATTTATCCCACAGTATAAGAGTGTGTTTTTCATTAAATTTTTTTACCACACTGAATCCCTACAACTATATAATCTATTTAGTCCGTAGAAAGATGAAGATAATTTTCATTCTTACTACTCAAATAGGTTATGTATTTCACAACTAGGTGTCATGTCCAACATTTTTTCAATTAAAATTGTAATCCAATAAAATTGTCATTATAAATACCTATAAGTTAAAAATAAGTGTATTTGGGATAAATTAAACCAAGTATTTTAGAAAATTTTGAATATCTAAAAATATATTAATATCATTTAATTATGATTAATTAGATTTGGATTTATAAATACTAAAAATATAAACCTGAAACAACATGTGTGGCTATATCATGGTAAGGTAAATAAGGTTCCCAATCATACCTTGATAAGTATTGTTTCCAACTATTTTACCATCCACATACAATGTTGAGTTACAAGAAGTACTCATAGGTGTTGATATTTCATTTATGATATCCATTCATAAATTCCATAATAGCTCATTTCTATATTTTATTTTACCTAAAGTAATTCAATCTTTATTTTTATAAATTTTTAAACCACAATATATTTTTAAATCACCCCTAAAACACATTTCTAATTTTTTTCTAATTAAATATGACATTTCATTATAAAAAAATTAATTTTTTTGAAAAAACAACATCTAAATAAATCTTAAAATATAATAAATCATTTTAAATTGATTTTAAAAGTAAATTTTTATCAATATTTCTAATTTTCAAATTACATTATAAGAGATATTTACAGAAAGATTAATACTAGGAACAATGGGTCAATTTTATACAATACAAATATATAGTTCACATAATAACCTTAATTTGAAGTTTGGAATCATAAAAATGTGATTGTTCCAATTTTTTTGTCTAGAATAAAACTATTGAAAAAATATATTTTGATATCAATTTGTAAAAAGATTACAATTTAAGTGTGTTTATATTTATGATAATATTCTAATGGATTCTGTTCTAGTGATGGGGTTAAAGTCTTAACTACAATCAATGTATTCTTCTTGATTATAGCCATGGACTATATGTATATATTTTTTATGAGTAATATCACATTTAAGAGATTTTTTTTCTTCTAAAATAACATTTATTATTAACATTGTTATGATCACTAGGTATTTCAACAGTTGTCCAAACATTATTCCTTGAAATTTTATTTTAAACTATCCTTGGTCATTATAATACTTTACATAATTTAAGAGGCTATAAAGTCTGTATGACACTTCACTCTATCCTAGAGGTTTCTATCTAGTGGAGGGGGTTTAATAAATATAGTATGGACACTATACCCTCTTTTCATAGAAAAATAAAAAGGGAAATATCACAATCACCAACAAGTATAAACATCCGATTATTTGTAATAATTACACTGAAACGACATCATAATTTCATAAAAGAAAAGTTTCATATTGTCGTACAGACTGAAATCATTGGAAATAAACAATAGTCAATCATCCAATGAGTCGAATAAATATGAAAAATATAATACGAAAAAATAAATATGTTAAGATATATTTCAAACTGTGAGTTGAACTGCATACTCATTCCCAATGACTCATTATTTTCACCATCCAGATCATGGGACTATTTATAAGAAGCTTATATTGATCAAGTAGCACTGGTAATAGGACCAATCCACTGAAAAAATGTTCTCTAGCATTGAAAAAGATATACAATCTACAGACACACACACCCCAAGGTGAATTTATATGTGTGATAAATAAATATAAGTAGGCCAGCCTAAACAGAGAACCTATAATATAATGTCATTAAAAGTTCATACACATGTGATATTCTACTAATATGTAAAAAATATTAATATCTAGAATAATATAAATACAGTGAAATAAAATATGTCTAAAAACAATTAAAATATAGAACTATGAGTTTTAGTCAGACAACTGAGGTAATTCTACCCCTACTCCATACCATTATAGAGGATTTAGAGCACGTGTATTACCCTACCACATGACATCAGGAATTTCAATTATATATACATGGGATCTCCAAGATGTTTAAACAAAAAATAAAAACTTCTAGAAACCATGAAATAATATTAGGAATTGGCATTACCACACACAATTACCCAATTCTAGGTCTCCAATAGTATGATCCAAAATAGAGATTGGAATATACACCAGAACATAATGTACCTATCATTTCCCAAAATACATGAATAGAAAAAAAGGTGAAAATGAAGTCCTGAGAGTGTACACTAACACAGAGGCCCCTCTATCCATGGGCCTGACAAATTCACTATCCGAAGGTCTCACCTATCAATAGGTTGAACAAATACATTGTACCAAGTGTCCCATATGAGTAGATATGAGAACTCAATATCCAAAATAGATAACCTATAGATAGTTCATAACTATTAATTAGAGGAGTTCACTCATCCAGATGACCTATTAGTACTCTATCCCTATCAAACTATAACTATCCAATAGAAGAGTTAAATAGATCAAATACCAAGGCTAAAAACATAGCGTAAGATATCTCAATGGTATACTTCTCAAACAATTTCCTAAGTAGGAACTACCTTTAAAATATTTTCCAACAGTTTCCAAAATAAAGGATGATCCTACTCTAGAACCCAACATTTACAAATGTTGAACAAGTAGCACCGACCAACTCCTGGCTAAAGGTTAACAGAACATGAATCAATCCATATATTGAAACAAATGAACAAAATGATCAATTATAAATTACAAACAAATCTTTCCCCAAAAAAGAATAGGTTTCCATGGAAATCAAGATAACAATATAAAGATACATCCAACTATTGGATAACATGCTACACCCATTGCAACACCCCAACCTGGGAGCCACATTATTGGTGTGCCAAAATAGTTGGCCATTATGACTCAAGGGTACCACCATGTTTGCATGAAACAAAAAAATATTAGAATGGTTCTAATGGAGGTACAATTTGGTTATTATACCCTCTTGACTAGTAAAATATACAATGGAAGAAATAAAAAATAAGTGGCTGTGGAAGATGAAATATAAAGTGACAGATAATAATGAAAGATGATAAGTGTCATGAAAGAACATGATACAATGTATTCATATACCTAGAGAAGGTAATACAGACTGCCAAAAGTTAATAAAACAAATGAAATACTCATCGACTAACTATAATATAATCATGAGCACTAGATTGGTCGTATTCTCCAATAATCAATCATATCTTAGAAGGATTATAGATTAAATCACAATCCATGAGCTTGGTCCTAAATTCATGGGATTTTTTTGGTTACCCCAGTGAAATGGTGGCCATAACATGGCATGAAATACCTCAGTAGGCCACCACCAATGGTATCTAATGCATTATCCATTCCGTGAACATAAAATAAATAAGTATTAAGGTGTAACATATAATGAAATAAATAGATATATAAGGGTAAACATGTCATGATTAGGTACCTAAAAGACACATGTCTAACCATACATACTTCAAACAAATCAATAATATATCTACAAACCATCCATCGTGTATATATATATATATACATCAGATAATATTTTTCACAAATATACATGCACCGGCTATGAACCATTTCATAGTGCCCTAGAATATCCTTATAATAATAATATAGTTATCTTCATATTTAGGTAATGGATTTCATTCCCCCCGTATCATAATAATGGATTTCATGCCCTGGTATCACAATGTATAGAGGAATCCACATACCCTATGAGCCTTTATCTTGATGTTTTGTTATAAGGAAATTGGAATCTATCAAGGGAAATTGGCCCTTAGTATAGATCATTTAATATTAATTCCTGGACATGTGGTTGTTCATGACATATCAAACTAGACCAAGCTATTTTAAAATTATCAATTTATTAAATTTAACTGATCCATTTTATTTTTGAATGATTATAATGTCCATGAGGAGTATCCAATTGAAATTTCATTAATCAATTAATAGTTTTATTTATAATACATCACATCCCAAAAGTGGTTTTATTAGAAAAGTGTAAATATGGTAATACCCTTCATATAAAATAATTTAAACATCTCATACAAGAGTATTAATTCAAAATACTTTTAAATATGATTCTAAGAATAATAGAAACATGAAAACATAAATGAACTGAACAACATACCCTAGTGGTGGTTCAATCATGAGGAAAAAAATAATAATTATGTGGAACTCTAAATGAAATCACCTTGTGGGGTGGTATGGGATGAGGTTATAACTCTAGCCATATCAAGGGGCTATAAAAAACATCACAAGTTGGTATAATCATTTAATGTAAGGAATTTGATATTTAAAAGGTGAATCCCATTAGGTTTGATTCACAGAACAAATGAAATATCAAATAATCATGATGACATTATGGGAAAATCATATAGACCACCTACATCTGGAATATGAGGGTCCAATTTTCCAATACTCATCCTTAATTCTATAATGAATGATAGTAATCAGAATAATCCAAAAACACCCTAAAAATAGAAATAACTGTATCATATAGATTTCAGAATTATGTATGGTGATGCAATTGAATAAGTGAAACACGAGGATTTATATAACTTATCATAAAAAAAAGACTAACACCTAGTTATTTGGAGTTTAGATAGATAAAATCCATCCATGCCTAGGAGGAGGCTGAATGTGAGCTCCCATAGAAGGGGGTTGATGCGCGCAAAGAGGAAAGGAGGTAGGAGATATAAAAATGAGGGGAAATGGGTTTTCCCTGATCTTTAATGAGATACATGATATGGCTGCACAGTTAGGAAAATTATGTGCCGACCATGTAGTTAGAATAATCCAAGAAAATGCCCCTGTAAGGACCATATAAACCATCTGAGAAACTGTGTATGGATTGAGAGAACCCTCTTCATAAAAGGATACCCACTTTCATGGTTTTAGTTCATCATTTTAAAAAATATGTTCTAACTATGTGGGTTAACTTGTATCTAATCCTCAATATTCATGGATTACTAGGATCCTTTTAGAATCTATAAAAACCATTTTCCTTAAGAAAATGGGTCACATGGTTGATCCACATGGTTAAACTAACCATGTAACTCTAGTTGTGTCTTCCCAAAACTAATTTTTCGGAGTCCGATGCTTCTAAAACTCATACGCACATTAGGAAAACACTTGGTAGTTAAACCACACCCAAAATAAATCACTTTTATGTTATTATAATTATCATATTTACATTATGAGGGTTAATTTATGATCATACCAAACACCAATCAAAATGATCAAAATCATGGAATTTTCAACATGGTCCGAAACATTGGACGCTGCAGTCTACCAACCTTATAATTTCTCATCCAAGATAATCCTTTAAGAAATAGAGAAAAAATCTCCCCACCTACATGGGAAATGAAAGTCCACTCAAACAATCATTTTCCATCTTGAACCACCCTACACCCCTTCAAGAGTCATTTTAAGCATACAATGCTTATACCGCAAAAGATCCTATAGAAGCCCTAAAAAATATGAAATATATATATACATATAATCTAATAAAAGATCATGTAATAATGTATTTTATAAAAAAGTCTAAGGAATTACACCATAGGTAATAACTTTTGAAAGAATGATTCTAATTCAAAAAGACTAAACCATCATAATTTCATACTGAATCATGTTTGTAACATTCTAATCACTCTCCCGAAACATTTCCCAAAATGATACACCCGATTATGGGTGAGGAAACTACTCTGAGTCGACCTTATGATCTCAATGTTCTACTCCAGTTTACACAGTTAAAAATAGGTGTCTTAGGTTCTGTTAGAAATCCTGAAAGACCACTTTACATGGATCCCATAATTAACCAACTATGTGCATGAAATGGTTCTACCAAGACCACATAAAACAATTCGAGTGATATCTAGAAGATGTAACCTAGTCAACTGTTATCAAAAGAAATTCTCTATATAGATGGCCAATTAATTTTCAATAAAAAAATATCCCGTAACCTTTATGAGGATTTATCTGGTGGGACAACCCTTTTCTCACTAGGGTCATCAGGAACTACCTTAGGCGATATTAAAACCATAATGATTTCATTTAATTTCTGTTTGAGAGAACTTCTAAAGTGTTTATCTGCTGAAATTGAAAACAAATCTGATTTTTATGCTCAATGTGTAACAAACACACTATCATATTACTAATTACATTGTCACGAAATGGGTCATGATCAACAAGAAACAATGAATACAATAATATTTTATTATTAGGTGCATGATTCTCCATCTAACAAAAAATCATATAGAAAACAGGCTATATAAATCTTAACCAAAACCTGACACCACATCTGCAGACCATGAGTGTTCACATACAAACATCAGTCAACCATATCACGGTGCCCTTATTGATTTTAAAAATTACCCTAACCACAAAAACTACTTGTAATGTAGTCAATATTGAGGTCTTCATGCCCGAAATCATCAAAACTAACCCAAATTATCACACACATACTCACCATATAGTATTTAATATGGAACCTAATGCCCCTAGAATGTACCAATTACGCCCCATTTAACATGATTGGTGTTCAATCTCATAACAAATGGTTCAAAACCTAACTCAAACATACATAAGTGGATCATTAATAAGGTTATGTTTTCCGTACTACATTTAATGTCAGTCTTATTAACCTAGAAAATCCCTTGGAACTCATCTTCAAAGTGAAATCCCCACATGCCATTATGTACCAAACCCCCAACTGCCTCATGATATTGATTTAATATTCAAAATTTTAATAATATTACAATATTTTAAAACCAGTTCATTCCATTTTCTAATGGAACTTTATGATAACATACCGTATAATTGGAAGAAAACACATTTATTGACTAACATGGTGCTCTTCCTTTGAGGAATTTCTTAGTAATCATGTTTTTGAGAATAAAATAACATCCACCATGACAAGATCCATCCCCACTATACTGGATTCCTAGATACAACCAAAATGATTATATATAGAGACATTACATACAATGAAAAAATAGTAGATGACCAATTACCTTGTTTAGATTCACCATTATTCATATATATGATTCCCTTACAGAGCCAATTCTATAAGAGTCATCCACATCAGATGTTAAATCCAAAACTAATATGGGATAGACTAGATAAAGAACATGATCCTTTATATGAGGCCATCATGAATCAATGGGAAAAACATCATTTTATTTCCAAATAAATGGTACAATAGTTGAATCAGCTGAAAATACCTAGGTTACTCTACTTTGGAGATAAACTGAAAAAGTTTTCCTAAAGAACCCATGGCCCTCCATCCCAATGGACAGGTAACGATACAGATTATTTTATTACAAGTCCATGAGGACTGAACAACAGAAGATTAAAAATATCAATAGAAATCGAGGTGAGCCATGAATAAGGACACATTCTACCACAATAATATAATAGCACAAATGGAGCAACAAATTTCTAGAATGTGAAATCCAATAGAATTGAAATAAGGTCACGAGACCTATAAAGGGGCCGATTTTAACACCCATAGGTTTTAAAAAGAAATTGAAATTCATGAATCACTTAGTCTTTAACACCTCAATATTTCATAGTATGTTATTTTCTTTAAAGTAATTCAATAACTTCCACAACACGCAACACTGAGTTTGACTGCACCATGACTTACCAAAATAGCCATTCAAAAAGTGATTATGAATAGTATTTACTTCATTTTAAAATTTATATACTCCATATAGTTTTTACATCCATATTATGTGTTTCTTATACATAATATAAGAACAAATTAAAATTTTCAAATAAAAGAAGTATTTTTCAAAAAATGAAATTTTACTACCTTTTAAAAGAGAACTCATTTGAAATCCAATATTTGACACTTTTACATATTCAATTTGACAAAATAAATCTCTTCTTTAGAATCCAGACCAAAAAAATTAGTTTTAAAAACATTTCGGTGCTTTTCTAGAAACTTTCATATTTTGATGAATAGTGAAAAATACTATATTTTAATTGAAAAATTTTTTTTAAATAAAAATAATATATATGGTTAAATTATATATTTGAATCGTTTTGAGGTTTAATTAGATTATGATTTTATTATTTAATATAATTTTGGTCATTGGAAATAATTTTAAAATTAAATTGGACATAGTCACATATCAATCTTTTGATAGATTTTACTTTCAAAAACCGCTTTCTGGTTTTGAAAATGAGAATATATTTTTTAAATTAATTAATAAAACTTCTAGGTTTTGTATTTGAAAAAATGGACATCATTTTTGAATTTATAATATCAAAAATATCCTTGGGTGAATTTGTGGTATTTTTCTAAAAACGTTCAATTTTTGATGAATTGTAAAAAACACAGCGTTATAGTTTAAAGACAAATTTTTATTTAAATAATTTTTTTAAATTTAAATTTATTTTAAATTAAAATTATAAAAATAATACCTTTATTAGTGCAAATAAATTCATTGAAGTCATTTTATAATAATATTATATATATAAAATTTTATTGAAATTTTTACCATCTTTTAACCTCCTTCTAGGCACATTTGCAAATTTGCAAAAAAAAAAATTTACCGCTTCTATGAATTGAAATAAAAAAATACAAGAGAAATGGTTGATATCATTATGTAAAATGTGGTTTAATAAGATGAAAATAATTTTTCGGGAATAGTAACTTTTGAATCTTATTTACAACAGTTACAAGTAAAGAGGGTAATTAAAGGTAAAAATGATATTATAATTACCCCAACACATGATAAAATTCTACTCCATAAGTTTATTTCGACCAAAATAAACCTTAGGAATAAAATATGATTGTTATTGACCAACTAGGATTAGATTATGATATTTATTATTATTTTATTTAAAGAAGAGTTAAAAGTGTTAAATTCAAATTTATTAACTAAAACATTTTTAATATAGTGTTATAATTAAGATAAATTTGACTATAAATATTAATTATAAATCCTAAAATATTTACTACTCAATGGAATTTTATTTATAATTTTTATACGTTGAATAATTAAATTTATTTATGACACAATGATGATGTAGTGATTACCTTATTAGTGGAAGATTAAAATAATAGATATTATAAATATAAAAATAAATGTAAATTGGGACTTTTGATTCTTTCCACAAATTTTATAGGTTAAATTGACATGTTAGGGTTGATTTTATGTATTTTTTTTCAAATTAATCAAGTTTTTTTCTTCCAAAAAATCAAATACAAAATAATGTCAAAATTGACATAAATAAGTTTTCAAAACAATTACAATATTATTAAATGATATAATATTCCTAAAAATATAATGTTTGGAAAAAGTACTTATATAATGATAGATATTTCATTAATGAAACAATTTAGGTTCTCTTGGCATTTTATAGTATGTTTATTAACCATGTAATATAAAAATACAAGAAGACATGATAAAAGTTAAACTATTTAACTAAGAATTAAATCTAAAATATAAGCTTAATATGTTGACCTAAACATTTTTAAAACCTATTGGTTTAGAATATTTCGACCCATACTCACATTTTCCTCGAAATAGATCCATTTGGATCCATTTTAAACCGAAAATTATTTTATAATAAAATAATATTTCAAGCTTTTTCTAAAGTGACCATCACCTCTCCTATAAAAGGGAACTTCCCCTTATCTCAAATTCACACTCCAAAGCCATTTATCATGGACAATTCCTTTTCAGATATCTTCCCAAATACCCTAAATTCAACCAAGAGAACTTAATTTGACGATAAATCCAACCTAAAGAGCCCTTTTGTTCAAATCAAAAGGAAGCACTCGATGAAGAGGTAATAATTTCACCGCCTTTTTCAATGTTCTTTTCTTCTTCCACATCCTCTTTATTTTTTGTTTCCATAATAAAATAGTAACTCTATTACCTTATACATAATGTGATGTTATTATAAATATTTTATAACCATATCCATTATTCTATCCATCCTATGAATGAAAAAGTCATCATACATGCGTACGTATGACTTACCGTCTCCACATCGTGGTGTATTTGGTTATTCCACACTTCATTATTTGGATGGGTATAATAATGAGTGTAGTTTATGAAAATAATAAATATAAAATGTTAATTATTATTTATATATGATATACCAACCAATTACATATGATTTCACAATCAATAGAATGATATTGTCGCTCGTGCGTACGTACTGATTACCGTCTCCACGAATGTGATGCGACTCATTTCCCATCATAACCATTTAAGAATAATTTTCATTTTTTGATTTAAAATAATGTTTAAGAACCTAATATCATTCTATATATGAATAAAATACATTCTATCAATAACAAACATGGCTTATGTAACAAAATATATAAAGGAAAATAAATCAGTTAACACCCGAAACAATGATAGTACTGAAATATTATTAACAATGAAATATTATAAGATCATATATAAGATCATATTTATATATGTCGTTCTTGTATAATTTATTAAAAATTATTTAACTATTATACATGAGGTTAATTTACCCTCTACTAAACAAAAGTACAAGGTCATAGGTTTCATCCCACTCTGTATTTCCTTGAGATTCAAGTAGTGTTTTCCACTATTTATTTTTGTGTGGTGTATGTACAACCCATTATTACATTTTTTGTGTAGTATAATTTAATTTATGGTTATTTAAAACTTGATTTTATTATCCTAATTTCATGGGGGTGTATGTTCCATATGTTACCAAATCGGTAAGGGAATTTCTAATTTCAATTTCTACTCATTGGGTTTTACAAAAACTTCATTGATAATTTTACTCCAAGATTATGTGTGAAATAAGTATTTATTTATTTATGTTTTAATGTCCACTCCCATTTGCATGGATATAATTTTTATACACAAAATCACTCAATTGATATATTCTTAAGTCATCGATTGAAACGTGATAAGAGTAATCTTAACTGAATTCCCCTTCATTGAGTTAAGCATCCATGTCATTGGTGTTGTTTTTACAAAAATATGTGTGAATGTACTCTTATTGATTTAAAATGAATATCCAATCATATTGAGTGTATTTATATTTTTCACACATAATTATGTCATTAATTTATCATTAACCTAAGGACACAATCTTTATAAGGGATTTCATCTCAATGTACATTCCATTGATACTTCTTTGTTGTTATGCGCCAATTCAATTTTATATTCTATATATATTGTACTTTGACATAGTATATCATGAAACCCTTAATTCTAATGATATTATAATGTTTTTATTAACTCAATTATTTTTATTCAAACTTCTCTCATTTGGTTAGTAACTCTAACTAAAATATCATTTTAAATGTTTTAAATATTTACTCTTCTAAATAATTCTCATTAATGTCCATGTTTTAAAAAAGGTTTTAAGGATTTATTTATATGGGAATTAATGTTTTAAAATTAAAATTCCTTTTAAAAATTTCAATGTTATATGGGAATATTTGATTCTAAAACCCATTTTAAACAGCTTCTTGATAAATGGTGAGTCTTTTAAATGTTTTAAAGAAAAAAATGATATTTCTCTGAAATAGTTTTACTAATTATTTTCATCTATGTCAATATCCTTCATTACTCTTGATTGAGGTTGATTTATTATAATAAATTATTCAATGTTTGTATTGAATGAATTATGTTTGATGGTGGATGTGCTATTTTTATACCATTCATGGTTTGTGGTTAAACTATTGACATTTCATATGCTAGTTTTAATAAGAATGTTTTGATTCTATTTCAATATTTTCATATGACGAATGAATTGGACTTAGTATGTTATGGGTGTATCCCTCTATAGATCCTAGATGCATTGGTAGGTCTCATGAGACAAACAAGTGTCTTGGAACAAGGACTTGACAAAATCATATTTGTGGTCTTGGCACGAGGCCTTGACTATGTGGTTATGATGTTTGGAATTATGCATTACATCCTTATGAAATTATCTATTGATATTAAATGTTATTATTCGACTAGAATAATATCCATGGGAATATGTAAATGGAATTATTTGATTTATCTTTTCCATATTATACAGAAGTTTAAGTTTAAAATGCTTGTGTTTTATTATTTTTCATTGGCTAAAATGTTTATGTTTTCTTATGATAGTTTTCGTTATATTGTTATGCTTACTGAGCATTTGAGATCGCCCCTTTCTTATATTTTATTTTTCCCATGATGTGAATAAGTATATTATTATTGACCTGTAAGAATAGGCTAATGGATATGAGTGTGTTCAAAGGAGACACAATGTTGTAGTTTTTCCATTTCATAATGCAATGTAAAACGTATGTATGTATCTAGTACATCCATGGATACTAAACTAATCAGTATTTAGAGACATGATCTCTTGTTACCATTCCAATGTTATACAATAATTCACCGACTCGGGGTAACTAGGTTCAGGGCATTACAGTTGGTGTCAGAGAATGTTAGGATAAACCTTGGAAGATAGATTTTGAAAAAGTATGATTATAAAACACCACCCTAAGATAGACTTTGAGGATTAGTATAGAAGAACATCAAATTTTTTTAATGTTAATATTATGTGGGTTATCCCAGCAATACATACCTATATGGATAAGATCTGGTAGAGATGGCTCTGGAATAGATATTTCTAGTGGTAAAACCCGAAAACACTGCTTTGAGCTAGACTCGAACCAGAATTGGAGTACGTCAACAGGCCTTGCTACACTATTGTTTATGAAACTCCCAGGGGATATGCTTATGATAATTCACATTTTCATTAAAAACCGATTTGAAGGATTTTAATATAAGATGATAATAAATAACCGTGGTTAATTATAAAGTTTTTTAGATTGAAAATAAGGTGTCATGATATTATCTAAATGTTTTTATGACTATTTTTTCTCACACTATGATTTATTGTTTTAGTTAATTCTTGGATTCCAAGGATGTCATAGTAACATTGGACATGATGTACAATGTGGGAATGATGGTGGAAATGTGAAACAAAATGGAATATTGATAGGTGTAAAATATATTGTGTTCATATTGAAGAAGGTTTCCAGAAATATGATCACCAATATATACATCAACAAACTCCCAAAATCAACAAAGAAGAGAAATTTAGAGAATGATAAGAGCTCCAGTAGTGGAGACCGTGGATAAAATAAAGCTCAATTTCCATCATACTGGAAATATGGAACGAGACACCCCAGAAAGTGTCATAATGGAATAAAGAATTCTTTACGTGTGGGAAAGAAGGAAATAAAGTAAAGAGTTTCTGAGGGAAAAAGAAGAGTACTATGGATGAAAATAAAAATAATCCAAAGAATCAATTTACATTAATTTTCCAAAAATGCAGGGAACCTAGGAATTACCCGAGCCAATACCCTATTTTATAGGATAACTACAAGGTCATAAAAGAACGTATTTAGAAATAAATAGATGTAGAAATGTTTAAACATTTTAATACTCTTTGTTGATGGGATTAATTTGGAAGACATTTCTCTTGCATGTTTAACCCTGGTGTTTATAATGTGAAAATTCTATTTGAGGAAGAATTATCTTTTCTTTTATAGATATATGTATAAAGAACAATTTGGGTTTATATGATCCTTGTATTTTAGTCAACTATAGGTTATTAATTTTTTGGATGAAAATACGAGGTAAGAGATAAAATTTGTGGTTAAATTATGTTATGGAAATTTTAACTAATTTATCTCATTTTGGGAATGTTATAAAAAATAATTTTGAAAAAGTAAAATATGCAGACTGTGTGACAACCCGTCACATCAGACAAAGATCCAGGAATCAAACCCACAACCATAGTGTGACTGGGATTTATTGCCTACCATCGGTCTACATGAAGTTCCTAGTTACTGTGACAAATTATTTTTTGTTAAATGATTTTATTAATCAATATTAATTTTATTTGGGATCTTATGTTTTATCAAATGGATATCCTTAGTATAGGAAAATTATTTGGTGATTAAGTGATATATGTTATTTTGGAAGATGTTTGCTCTGTTGAGAACACTATATGCCTAAAGAAAATAGAATAATCTGGGATTTCATTTGAGGATTAATGATGGATTTTTATTTTGTGGGAATCTATGTTTTTTTATAAAGATTTAGGTCATTAATGGAAATTATTAACATATCATAGAGAATGTGTAATATGGTTAATTACACTTTAGTACGAGACTCTAAGAGTAGTTGATGTTATATAGAGAAGAATGTTAATATTTACTATGAAAGACTCTTCTGTGTTTTGGGTTTAAGTCTTAGTTCAGATTATATTGAATGATTTTAAGGAATTTTTTTTATTGAATGATCCTTATTAAACATTGGGCATTGTTTGTTTAATTTAGGAAATTATGATTAGTATTTATTTCTATAAAAAAATAGCTTTTTTGGGGATCATATATTCTTTTAATAACCATTTTGGTTTTGGTTAATCTCTAATGACATGAGAAATATATATTTCATCCTTCATGGATTATGTGATTCTATATATGTTAATTCTAGCACTTCATGTGTGACCAAGTCATCTTGAATACTCATTGTTTGGAGAAAAAATGCGTTAGTGGTAGAAATTTATTAAAGGATGAAACTCTGCATTAAAATTAAGTATATCTATTTATGTTCTTAATCAATATCATAAATAAGTTCCTCAACTTTATGAAATGAAACATAAAACAAAAAACATTATCCGTTTACTTATCCAACTGGGAAACTGATGACCGTTTAACCCATCACACGTTTTTGTTTTTATTATTGTTAAATTTCTCTGGATCATTTTTCTATCACTCTCTATCAGAACTTGACACTTATTTTATCTTCTATATCCATGTTTTTTTACATGGAATCCTAGTATGGGTTATCTTGGGTGACCTTTGCACTTCTTTTTCTTTCTTTTAAAGTGATAGTTTTATTTTATATTTTTATAATTTTGGACTTTCAATGACGTTCCCAAGAGTAATTTTAAAATTGTGAGGACACAATTTCCAAAAGTGGGGAAGAATTTAACACCCCAAGATTTCATAGAAAGTTTTTTTCTTTAAAGTAATTCAATAGCTTTCGCAACACGCAACACCGAGTTCGAGCGCACCGCGACTTACCAAACTAGCCATTCAAAAAGAGGTTATGAATATTATTAAATAAATTTTGAATTTTATAAACTACATATAGTTTTAACATCCATATTCTGTGTTTCTTAGACATAATATATGAAAAAATTCAATTTTTCAGATAAAAGAAGTATTTTTTAAAAAATGAAATTTTACGTCCTTTTAATGGAGAACCCTTTTTAAATCCAATATTTGACACTTTTATATATTCAATTTGACTAAATAAAGTTATTATTTAAAATTAGGTTATAAAAATATATTTTTTATGAATTTTTTTTTTCTTTTCTGATAACTTACATATTTTTATGAATAGTGAAAAATACTAAATTTTAATTGAAAACAAATTTCTTAATCAAAATAATTTATAGTGTTAAATTATAAATTTGAATGGTTTTGAAGTATAATTAGATTATATTTTTATCATTTAATCTATATTTGGTCATTTTTTGTAATTTTAAATTTAAATTGGACATAAACACATATCGATCTTTTGATAGTTTTTACTTCTCAAAAACCCGCTTTCTGGTTTTGACAACGAGTATATATTTTTTTAAATTAATTAAAACGACTTATATGTTTTTTATTTGGTAAAATAAACATAATTTTTTAATTTGGAATATCAAAATTATATTTGGGTTAATTTTTGGTATTATTCTAATAACATTCAATTTTTAATGAATAGTGAAAAAAATGCGTTATTGTTTAATACCGATTTTTTAAGTATTTTTTTAATTTAAATTTATATTAAAGTAAAAATAGACATATAATAACTATATTAGTCCATTTTAACTCATTTAAGTCATTTTATAATAAGACTAGATATATTAAATTTTATTGAACTCTTTACCGTCTTTTACCCACCTTCTAAGCACATTTGCAAAATTTGCATAAAACATAATTTTACTAATTCTCTTAATTGAATTTAAAAAATAAAAGAGACATGGTTGATATCAGTATGTAAAATTTTGTTCAATAGGATGAATTTTGTTTTGGTGAAGAGTAACGTTTGAATTCTATTTACCACGGTTCAAAGTAAATAGGGAAATTAAATGTAAAAATGTTATTATAATTACCCCAACACATGTACTAATTTTATTGGATACTTTTATTTCGACCAAAATCAACCTTAGGAATAAAATATGTTCCTTTTTTATCCACTTGTATTAGATTTATAAATTTATTATAAATTTATTTAAATAAGAGTTAAAAGTGTTAATTTCAAATTTTAATAACTAATTTTTTTTAATATAGGGTTATAAATAATATTTATTTTACTATAAATATTTATTAGAAAGATAAAAATATTTACTAAATCATGGAATTTTATTTATAATTTTTATACATTAAATAATTAAATTTATTTATGAGACAATGATGAAGTAATAATTACCTTATTAATGAAATATTAAAATAATTGATATTATAAATATCAAAATAAATGTAAATTGAAACTTTTGATAAATTAAACTTATTTTCTCGGTTAATATTATATTTTAGGGTTGATTTATTATAATTTTTATAAGTAATCATGTTTTATTTTATTTTCACAAAAATAAAATACTAAATAGTGTTAAAATTGACATAAATGAGTTATTAAATCAAATACTATATTATTAAATGATATAATATTCCTAAAAATATTATTTTTATACAAAAGACTTATATAATTATATATATTTCATTAAGTAACTACTTTATATTCTATTATAATTTTATACTATGTTTTTTAACCTTATAATATAAAAGTACAAAAAGGCATGGTAAAAGTTAAACCATTTATCTAAGAATTAAATCTAAAAGATAATGTTAATATGGTGAACTAAAATGTATAAAACCTACTATTTGAGAATATTTATTCCCATACCCACCTTATCCTCTAAATATATCCTTTGGGATCCATTTTAAACCGAAATGTATTTTATAATAAAATAATATTTCAAGATTTTCCAAAAGTGACCCTCACCTCTCTTATAAAAGGGTACTTCCCCTTCTCTAAAATTCGCACATTAAAAGAAATTTTTCATTTCCAACCCCAGCTCAAATATTCTCCCAACTATAATTAATTAAACCTAGTGGAATTACATTTTTTATAAATCCATCATATGGATCCCTTTGGATCAAATCAAAAGGAATCACCCGAATATCTGGTAATAATTTAACCACCTCTTTCAAAGTTCTTTTATTATTCCACTTCCACTTTCTTTCTTGTTTCCATACAAAAATAATGAATAAAGTACCTTATACATACTGTGATGTTATTATAAATATGTTACAACCATATTCATTATTCTATCCATCCTATGAATGACAAGGTCACCATATGTATGTACGTACGACTTACCGTCTCCACATCGTGGTGTCGTTTGTTATTGAACACTTCATTATTTGGAGGAGTATGATAATGAGTATATTTGGTGTAAAAAATAAATATAACATTTTAATGATTCTGTATATATGATATACCATCCAATTACATATGATTTCACCATCAATAGAATGATAGTTTCACTCGTGTGTACGTACAGATTACCCTCTCCACGAACGCGATGAGATTAATTTCCCATCATAACCATTTCAGAATAATTTTCTTTTTATGATTTAAAATAACTATTAAGAACATAATATCATTATGGATATGAATCAAATACATCTTATACATAACAAACATGACTCACGTAACAAAACATATAAAGGAAAATGAATTAGTTAACACCCGGAACAATGACACTACTGAAATATTATTAACAAAGTAATATCAGAAGATCATATATGATATAATATTTATACATATGGTTATTTTATAATTTAATAAAAATTATTTAACTATTATACATGAGATAAATGTACCCTTAACTAAGGAAAAATACAAGGCAATGGGTTTTCATCTCACTTTTTATTTCTGTGTGATTCAAGCTATATTTTCCACTATTTCCTTTTGTATGGTGTATATACTTCCCATTATTATATTATTTGTGTAATATAAATTAATTTATTGGTATTTAAAACTTAATTTTATTATCCTTATTTCATGGGGTCTATGTTCCTTTAGTTACCAAATCAGTAAGGGAATTTCTAATTTCAATTTCCACTCATTGGGTTTTACGCAAACTTCATTGATTATTTTACTCCCAGATTGTGTGTGAAATCACTATTTCTTTATTTATGTTGTAATGTCCACTCCCCTTTGTGTGTATATAATTTTGACACACATAATCACTCCATTTATATATTCTAAAGTCATCTATATGAACTCTATAGAGTATTCTTAACTCAATTTCCCTTCATTGAGTTAAACAACCAAGTCATTGGTGTTGTTTTTACAAAAATATGTGTAAATGTACTCTAATTTATTTACTCTAAATATCAAATTATATTGATTGTATTTATATTTTTCACACATAATTATGTAATTTATTCATTCTTAACCAATGGATATGGTCTTTATTAGTGATTTCATCTCAATTTACATTCCATTAAGACTTCTTTGTAGTTATGTGCTAAATCACTTTTATATGGTGTCTATACTATAATTTTACATAATATATCATGAATACCTTTATTATCATGATATTATAAAGTTTTGAATACCTAAATTATTTTTATTCAAGAGTCACTCATTTTTTATCAACTCTAACTAAAATATCATTTTAAATGTTTTAAATATTTATTCTTATAAATCATTCTCATTAATGTCAATGTTTTAAAAATGGATTTAAGGATTTATTGATATGGACATGAATGTTTTAAAATTAAAATTCGTTTAAAAAGTTTCAAAGTTTTATGGGAAACTTTGATTCAAAAATCTATTTTTAATGGCTTCTTGATAAATTGTTAGACTTTTAAATGTTTTCAAGAAAAATGTGTTATTTCTCTGAAGTAGTTTTGATGATTATTCTCATCTATGTGAATATCCTTAATTACTCTTGAATAAGGTTTATTTATTATAATAAAATCTTCCAAATTTTATTTAAATAGTTATGTTTTACTATGTACGTGCTATTTTTATACCATTTATGGTTTGTGGTTAAAATATTGACATTTCGTATGCTAGTTTTAAAAGAATGTTTATATTATGTTTCAACCTTATCATATGGGGAATGTATTAGACTTAGTAAGTGACTAGTGGAGCCAGCTATTTCTCTTTGATGCAAAGGTAGGTATGATGAGACAAACTAGTGTTTTGGAACAAGGCCTTGACAAAATCTTATTTTTGGCCTTGGCACGAGGCCTTGACTATGTGGTTATGATGTCCGACATTAAGCATTCCATCATTATGAAATTATATATTGATATTAAATGTTATTGTTTGACTAGTAGAATATCCATGTGAATAAGTAAATGTCATTATTTGGTTTATCTTTTCCATATTATTCTTATGTTTATATATAAAAGGATAGTTTTTTATTTGTATACATAGCCTTAAATGTTTATGTTTTCTTATGATAGTTTCTCCTATATTGTTATCCTTACTGAGCATTTGAGCTCACCCGTTTCTAATATTTTATTTTTCCCAGGGTGTGAATAAGTATATTATGATTGACCTGTAGGAATAGGCAACGGGATATGAATGTGTTCATAGGAGACACAATGTTGTAGTTTTCCATTTCATAATGCAATGTAGTACTAATTTATGTATCTAGTACCTCCAAGGCTACTAAAATAATTAGTCTTTCAAGACATGATCACTTATGATTGTACCAATGTTATGTAATAATCCATATACTCTAGGTAACTAGGGTGGGGGAATTACATAGTCTCTACATAATTAATCTTTTTTTAAGTATATATTTATAAACTAACCGTTAAACATAATTTTAATTATTCTATGGTTTGAATTTAAAAAAACGGACATATGCAGTTGTGATCAGTAAGTTATTTAGAACTAATAGAACCAACTTTGTTTTTTTAGGAATACTAACATACCATTATGAATAGTAATATGACATGTGTGAATAGTAAATCATATTCTTATTTCATTTTCTTATGATTATATGATATTGAAATCTTAATTATTTTTTCAAGGTGATATAAAATCAGTTATAGTTTTACAATTGTTATTTGTAAAATAAATTATGATTTTATTTAAATAATAAATTAATCATATTTATAAAATTATTTTAAAAAAATTGAGTTCATGTTTGAATTCTACACTTTGAGAAATGGTTAGGGTGATGTTTTGGTATTTTTCTAAAATTGTTGAATTTTTGGTGAATAGTGAAATACTGTAAATTTCAAAATATGCTAAATAAATGAATTTCTACATCATGATTGAGTCATGGATGATGTAAATAGACATTATTTTGAACTCACATGCACTCTTTACTATTTTGGGTTACATGAATTTTGACTATTCATAGTCTTGAGAAAAAAATATTAAACTAATGACTAAAATAATATAAAACTCATCCTCTCCTATACTATAAATACGACCCTCAACCCACTCGTCCTCTAACACCTCTCAAGAATTGAGAATTTTCTAAATTATACCCAATAAACTTCCCAAATATCTTACCTATGTCCATGTCCTGATGGTCTCACCAAAAGTCTGAAACCAATGGCCTTAAGGAGGATCTCAAGGTGAAGAGATCAAGAAGTAAAATTCCACTTTCATTTTCTTTTGTTTTCTTTTCAATTATTTCCTTTTCTTATACTATATTCCCATAACCATTATCCAAGAGTCATGAAAGCTCCATAATATTATATATTCTATATTTTATCATGTTTGTAAAAAAATTCCATAACTTTCTTCATCTCTTCCCCCTCTTATAAATATACCGTCAGTGTTGTGTCGATTTACCAACATCGTGGATGATGTGTTTTCAATTTCCATTATTGTCATCAATACATGTTATAAAACCATTTTAATGGTTGAAATAGGTTTTATAGAATATTATTAAAATTATTTTATTTTTTATTTTACATATATATATATAATATTTAGTTATATAATGAAATAAGTTCGTGATTATTGAATAACGAACAAAATGATCAAAAACAAATTTCACTAATGATTTATATAATGATTTATCCTCATACCATGTATCCAAAATGATTTATGGATTGATTTAATAAACTAGAAACATATAAAAACCATTTTTAACTTCTAGTGTTTTTCCTCCATTCAACCCGAAAATCCTTTACGAACCAACCATGGAAATCATGTGAAGAATACTCCCAAAATAATGGAAATAACAAAATAATATTTATAAATGGGTCGAATAATGTTATTCAATGATCATATAAGGTGTTATAAACAAGAATATGTATCTTTAAAATATTAATAACACTCTTTTAACCATTATAAATGTGGTTTAAACAAGTTTTAAGTAAGTCAAACCTCAGGTAAGGGAATTATTAACCCAATTTCCATTCATCAAGTTAACCTTATATTTCATTAATTATGTGCTAATAAGATTTTTTGTTTAATGAATTTCATTTATATTATGATGTATTAGTTTTATTTAAAGTGTATACAAGTAATCCTTTCATTCTATTCTCACTTCAATTATACGATATTGGTATGGGACTTTCCTAAAAACAATCTTATTTTAAAATTCTATTTTGTGAAATTCAAAATAAATGTTTTTATAAAATTATTCATGTTTTAAAATTATTTTTTCGTTATTGTGAATTTTTTATTATTAAGTGTGGGACTTATATCTCCCTCCAAATCATTGGTTATGTGTAAGTTGGAGGTTGACCATATGGTGACTCCAAGAGTGACTGCGATTGTTACAACATAAGGTAGCCGTGAGGGTTACAAGTCATAAGGTAGCCGTGAGGGTTACAATATAATTATGTAATTCCCTATGATACCCTTATGATTTTATAGATGTTCTTTAATTTTTTAGATAAATAAAACGTTTCACAAAGTATGTTTATATGGGTGATAAGTATGTCTTTGTGAAAATGATTTCATATGTTTATAAGTATTCATGACAAATTGTTTCTTTCTTTCTTGTTATATTCCTTATTAAGATTTTTATGCTTATACCATGCTTTTAAATTTTTTTATAGGTTATAAGACTGTGTAAGATAAAGAAGGAATTCATGTTAAATGTCAAGGAGTTTTTTCAATGAAATCATGTTTTTGCGTTGTGTAATTTTTTTTTATGTTTTGGATAAAATGGACACTCTTTTAGTGGTACCCACTTTGTATGCTTGTGGTTTGATATGTATGAGTTATTTACCAAAATTATTACAATCTAAACATAAATTTTTTTTGGGAATGTAAGGTAGTTAAATCTATTTTAAATAACTAGATTATGTAATGTCTAAAGTTGGGTCATTATAGTTTGTATGAAAGCACAATATAGATAACGTTATGGGTTTGAATGATGTCCATAGAATAACATAAATGGTTTTTACCTTATGTTTTTTTAAATCGTATAGAATTTAAAGATTACCATATAGCTTCATCTACAATATGTCTATTCATAATGGATTTCCATAGAATAAATAAGGAAGATGATGTTGGTAGGAACCAAGAGGCTGATATCTTTCTGAATCTGCAATTAGGAATGTTGGGAATTGGAACAATGTATTTTGTGACAGTAATGGATCAGATGAAACATGAAATAAGTGGTAGTGGCATCCATGAAAGATAAAAACTAGAGATACTATAATGAAACATGATGATAGTGGATCATTTTATGAGGCAACAACCTCCTACTTTCAGTGGATATTTTGACCTAGTTGTGGCTGAAGAATGTATTAAATCCCTTGAAAAGATATTCGATGTTATGGGATGTTTAGATAATCAAAATATTAGCCTTTCCATTTATCAATTTGATGGTGAAGCTAATCTGTGGTGGTCAATGGTCAAGAATATCATGGTTAGAGAGGATATTGAAAACATGGAGTGGGATGAATCTAAAAGTATTTTCCGTAAAAAATATTTTTCTATGGTGGTTTGACATAGGATGGAGAAGAAATTCCTTGAATTGAGGCATACAGAGGAATATTTAGTGGTTCTGTTTGAAGCAAGATTCACCCGACTGGAAAGGTGTGCTCCAAATCTTAATCGTGATCTTAATAGAAAAATAAATCCATTTTACTTAGGATTGAATCCAAGATACCAAAGGTCATTTTCCTCTCTAGTATCCAAAAGTTATGAGAAAAATGTAAGATGTGCTGAGAGAGTAGAAATGGAGTTTACTGATGATCATGTGTATTTTGAGAACAAAGCGAAGAAGAGGTCCAAATGGCCAGTGATAGGTAAGAATCAACCAAATAAATATAATGGTAAGAAAGTTTTGTTTTTTGTTTGTGAAAATTGTGGAAAAAACACCCTGGGGAATGGATTACCAAAACTGGGGAGTGTTTTGGATGTGGTATGTTTGGACATATAGCTTGATATTGTAATGAAAATTATCCTAAGATTAATCCTGATAAGAAAAGTGTAAATTATTTCAAATTTTATGAGGTGGGTCATTATTCAAATTCCTACCCAAATAATGATCTGAGTGATGAAAAGAAGAATCAATATAAGTATAAAGGTGTAGAGAGATCCTTTGCGACTAAGTCCGAAGATGTTGGGCCATCCAATGAATTTGGATTAGGTAATTTTTTACTCATATTTTGTTAAATTCTTTCTTGATATGGGGTCTACACATTCCATTATTTCTGATAAATGTTCTGTAAAATTAGAAATATCACCTCAAAAAATGAGACCTAAAAATATTGTCAAAAAACCAGGGTGAAATGTCACAACAAAAAGGCATTTTAAGAATCTTCTTCTTATTTTTTTTTGGAAAGATGTTACCTGAAAGCCTTGTTGGTTTTGCCTTATTAGAGTTTTATTTCATTATGGGTATGGATTGACTTTCTATTTATCATGTTAAATTGATTGTATAGCTAAATAAGTTGTTTTTTAGAAGGAGTTTCAGTTGGTATACAATAAAGAAACCATAAAATTGATATTATACAGGGAAGCTGAGAAAATATTGAAATATGTAATTGAATTTTCTCTTAATCATATTGTTTAAAACAAGAGAACTAATTAGATTAATGATGTTATAGTGGTAAATGAACACCTTAATGTTTTTCCTAATGAGTTACCTAGTGTTATACCTGATTGAGAAGTTGAATTCACAATTGAATTAATCCCTATTGCTATGAAAATTTTAATTCCCCCTAATTGAATGGCTCAAATTGAACTTCATAAATTGAAAAATCATTAGAATGAGTTTCATGATAAAGGATTCATTCATCCTATAAATTCACCAAGAGGAGCTCCTATTTTGTTCATTAGAAAGAAATATGGTTCCATTAGACTTTTCATTTTTTATGTATCTTTGAATAACATTATTGTTAAGAGTGTGTATAATTTTCATCACATAGATGACTTTTTTTATCAACTATAGGGAGCTCAATATTTTTCCTAGATTGACTTGATTTCCAGGCACAGTCAGCTAAAGGTGAAAGAGAATGACATTCCAGAAATAGATTTTCGAACTAGATATGTTCATTATGAATTTGTTGTTATGCTGTTTTGGATAACTAATGAACCAACTGTATTCATGGATCTTAGGAATAAAATATTTTACGAGTTCTAAGATAAGTTTTTGGTTTTTTTATTTATGACATTATGGTATATTATAGAAGTTCAGAGGCACATGAAAAACATCTAATGGTTGTTTTTCACAACTTAAAAGAAAAAAAATGTATGGAAAATTCAGTAAGTGTGAATTTTGGTTGAATTTTTTTTGTTTCTTGGTCACATTATTTATAAAGATAAAATAACTATTGATCCTTCTAAAATGAATGTAGTTGAATTACATCAAAGACCCACAAATAAAACATTGATGCGTAGTTTTCTTAGATTGGCAAGCTATTAATGGAGGTTTGATGAAATCTTTACATGATTATCTAGTCCACTGACTACGTTAACTCGAAAAAAAGTTATATTCATCTGGACAAAAGAATGTGATGATTTTTTTAAATAATTCAAAATAAGGTTGGTGAATGCTCTAGTTCTAACCCTACCTTCTAGAAATGGAGAGTTTTTCATCTACATTGATTCTTCCTTAAAGGGACTTGGTTGTGTTCTGATGCAGAATGATTGGGTAATTTCATATTCTTCATGAAGAATGAAACCTCATGAGTAAAATTATTCCACACATGATTTGGAATTATCATAGGTCGTTTTTCACTTTAAAAATTTTGATGCATCATTTATATGAAGCCAAATGTGAAATATATACTGAACCTAAAAGTCTGAAATGTATATTGACTCAAATATAATTAAACATGAGTTATAGAATATGTATTGACTTGGTAAAGGATTATTATTGCATGATCAATTACCACCCTAGAAATGTTAAAAAAGTGGAAAATTCCTTCAGTAAAAAACATCATGCATCATTAACAATGTTACGATTGGAACAAGACACTCTGATTAATGATTTGATGAATTTTGTCTTGGAATTTGTTGGTTTAGGAAAATCCTCGGTTTTTTAGGTTTCAGTGTAATCAACTTTGTCAAACAAAATTATGAATGTGCAGAAGGATGATGGGGAGTTACAAAAAAATGTACGATTGGTTAAAATGGGTAAGTTTCCAAAATCTAATGTTGATAAAGATTTTGTTTTAGGAATTTGAATAAGATTGTGTGTGCCTTGTGATTCTTAGTAGATGAAATATTTATTGTGTGAAGCTCACAGTTCTCTATTAACAGTTCATCATGGAAGCACAAATTTGTACGGAGACCTTTAAAAGTATTACTAGTGGGATGTAATGAAAAGAGATATTACAGATTTTACTGTGAAATGTTTGACATGTAAGCATGGTAAAGCAGAGAGACAATAACTGAAAGGGAGGCATCAAACTTTACTAGTGCCAGAGTGGAAATGAGAAAATATATCAATGGACATTATTATGGGACCACCAACAAATTCTCATGGTAAAAATTTAATCTGGGTTATTGTTGATCGACTGACTAAATATGACCACTTCCTTCCTCGTTGAGATATTATGTATTTGTATCAGATTTCTTTAATGTATCTCAATGATATTGTCTGTTTACCTGGATTTATTCTTAACATTGTATCTAACCAAGATCTGAGGTTCACATATAACTGTTTGAAATGATTTCAGAAGTCATTGGGAACATAATTATATTTCTTGAAATCTTTTCATCCTCAATTAGATGGGTAGTCAGAATGTATGATTTAGATATTTGAGGATATGCTTCGATATTGATAAATGGATTACAAGGTTAGTTGGGATCAACATATTTCTTTAGTGGAGTTTTTTGATAATAATAGTTTTCATTCTAGTATACATATGGAATCATTTTATACATTTTATGGGAAGCAGTTTTGAACTCCATCATTTTGGGATGATGTCTGGTAAAGGAATTTTATGGGACCATAATTAGTAGTTTATGTGGCTGAGAATGTGAAGATGATCTAGAAACACAAGTGAACATCTCAAAGTAGGCAGAAATGTTACACATATAATAGGTGGAAAGACATTTCGTTTGAGGTAGGTGATCATTTTTTTCTTAGAATCTCACCATGGAATGGTGTTATGAATTTTGGTAAGAAAGGAATGGTAACACCACAATTCATTTGACCTTATGAAATATTAGAGAAATTTGGACCAGTTTCCTATTGAGTAGCTTGGCCTATGCGTTTATCTCAGGTATAAAATGTTTTTCATGTTTGGATTTTGAGAAGGTATGTGCTATATTTATTTCATATTTTGAGTCTACAAGTAGTTCTTATATTATAGAACCTTTCTTATGAAGATAAACCTTTTTAAATTCTTGATCGAAGAGACCAAGTATTATAAAAAGGTATCCTACCAGGTAAAGGTTTTCTTGAGAAATCACATGGTTGAAGAATTAATATGGAATCCTAAAATTCTATGAGGGAAAGGTACCCTCACATGTTTAATAATTAGATAAAATTTAGATGATGCAACTTCCAGAAGGAGGAGAGAATGTAACACCCTATGGTTTTAAAAAAAATTGAAATGAATGAAAAAATGAGTCTCTACCTAATGAAACTTCGTTTTAATGATATAGTTAAAAAATAGATGTTAAACATAAATTTTCCACTCTATGACTAGAATTTTGAAAAAAGGAATATATAGTTATGATTAATAATTTATTTAGAGTCTGATAGAACCAGTATTATTTTTTTGGTGAATAGTATTATACCCTTGTGAATAGCAATAAAAATAGTAATATGACCCTTATGAATAGTTAATCATATTATTATTTTATTTCGTTAAGGTTATAAGATAATGACATCTTGATTAATTATTCAAGGTGATATAAAATGCGTTATAATTTTAAAATTGTTATTTTTCAAATAAATTATGATTTTTTAGAAATTAAAATAATCATATTTAGAATTTTATTTCTAATAATGGAGTTCATTTTTTAATTCTGAACATTGAGAAATGGTTTGGGTGAATTTGTGGTATTTTTATGAAATTATTGAGTTTTTTTGCATTGTGAAATACAGTAATTTACAAAATATTATAAATAAATGAATTCATGTGTCATGATTAAGTGACAGATGATTTAAATGGACATTATTTCAATCTCACAAGCACTCATTACTATTTTGGGTCAAATGAATCAATAATATTCATAGTCCTGGGAAAAACATTAAACTAATGATTAAAATAATGGGAAACTCCACCTTTCCTTCACTATAAATACCTCCCTCACCCCTCTTCATATCATGCCTCTCAAGATTTGGGAATTTCATAAATTATTCCCAATAAAATTCCCAAGGATCTTTCCCATGTCTATGATATTTTGGTCACATAAAAAATCCAATACCAAAGGCCTTAATGAGGATCTAATGAGAAGAGATAAAGAGGGAAAATTCGTTTTCATTTTCTCGTGTTCTCTATTGAATTATTTTCTTTTCATACTCTCCTCCCATGCCCCTTATACAAGTGGAATGAAAGATATATAATCTTATATATTATGTATGTTATCATAATTTTTGAAACATTCCTTAACTTACTTCACCTCCTACCCCACTTATAAATACCCCGTACATGTTGCGTCAAATTACCAACATCTTGGACGATGTGTTTCCAATTTCCATTAATCCCTTAAAAAACAGTTATAAAACCATTTTAATGGTTTAAATGGATTTTACAGTATATTATATAACTTATTTTTTGTTATGAAGTTTACATAGATACACAATATTATGTTATATTACTATACAAGTTCGTGATTATCGAAGAACCACCAAAATGATCAACATATATCTAACTAATGATTCATACCTACACAATATAACCAAAATTATTTGTGGAAAAATTTAATGTTCTGGAAATATATAAAAACCATTTCAATCCACTTCTGTAGTTTCTCTTCCATTCTAAAGGAAAATCCTTTACTATCCGACCATGGAAATCATGTGAAACATGCACCCGAAACAATGTAAATAACAAAAAAATATTTATAAATGGGTGAATGATGTTATAAAATGATCATGTATGGTTTTATAAACATGAATATGTTTATCTAAATTATTAATAACACTCTTTTAATCATTATACAAGAGGATTACATAATTTTTAAGTAAAACAATCCTGAGGTAAGGAAATTTTTAACTCAATTTATATTCAGTGGGTTAAACTTCTACTTCATTAATTATGTGCTACTTAGATTTTTTGTGTAATGAATATAATTTATATTAAGATGTATTATTCTGATTTATAGTGTATAAAAATAATCCTTTCATTCTATTCTCGTATTAATTATATGATATTTGTAAGGGACTTTCTAAAAAAACCCACTTTTAAAATTCTCTTTTATGAAATTCAAAAGAAATGTTTTTATGAAATTATTCATATTTTATGATTATGTTTTTGTTATTGGGAATTTTTTATGATGAAGGGTGTGACATATATCTCCCTCCAATGCATTGTTTTTGGGAATGTTGGATGTTGGATATATGGTCACTTCAAGTGTAACTATGATTGTTTCAACATAAGGTTACCGTCAGGGTTACAAATCATATAGTCGTCGTGAGGGTTAGTATATAAGTAAGTAATCACCCAAGATACCCTTATGGTTGTATATATATTATTTAATATTTTATAGAAACATCAAGTTTCACAAAGTATGTATATATGGGTGAGAAGTTTGTCTTTGTGAAAATGATTTCATATGTTTATAAGAATTCATGGACAAAGGGTTTATTTCCTTCTTTTTATATACCATAATATGATTTTTATTCTTATCCATGCCTAAATTTTTTTCACATGTCATTAGGATGTGAAATAGAAATAATGAATCCAAGTTAAATCTTATGATGTTTTTTCAAAGAAATAATATTGATGTGTTGTGTTAAAATTTTTATGTTTTGGAAGAAATGGACACTCATTTAATGGTACCCACTTTGTATGCTTGTGGGTTGATATGTATGAGCTATTTCCTAAAATTCTAAAACTCTAAACAGAAAATATATTTTGGAATGTAAGGTTGTGAAATTATAAATAAATAGCTATATTATTTAATGTCTATGGACGAGATATTATAGTTGGTATCAGGGCATGGTTTAGACAACATTAGGGGTTAGGATGATATTAATATAATAACATAAATGATTTTTACCTTTTGTTTTTATTGAAATGGTAACTAATTTAAATATTAAAATGTGTATTCATCTAATATATGTTATTCAGAATTATTTTCCATAGAATAAATAGGGAAAATAATGTTGGTAGGAACCACGAGGCTGATATCATTCTGAATATGCAATCGTGAATGTTGGGAATTAGAAATGAGCAGTTTATGACAATAATGGATCTGATAACATAGGAAATCAATGGAAGTGGAATCAATTCAAGAGAACAACCAGAACTAACATAAAAGAACATTATGATAGTGGAAGATTTTATGAAGCAACACCCTACTACATAAAGTGGATCTTTTGACTTAGTAGCAGTTGAAGAATGGATTAAATCCATTGAAAAGATATTTTATGTTATGGAATGTTTTGATAATAAAACGGTTAGTCTTTGAATTTATCATTTTAAAGTTGAAGCTGATCAGTGGTGGTAAATGTTAAAGAATATAATGGATAGAGAGGATATAGAAACCTTGGAGTGGGATGAATTTAAAAGTATTTTCCATGAATTTTTTTCCCAAAGGTGGTTCGACTTAGGATGGAGAAGAAATTACTTGAATTGGGGAATAAAGAGGAAGATTCAGGGAATGTGTATGAAGAAAACTTCACCCAATTGAAAATGTGTGCTCCAATCCTTATTCATGGCCTTGATAGAAAAATCAATCACTTTTACTCAGGATTGAAGCTAAGATACTGAAGGGCCTTGGCCTCCTAAGAATTCAAAATTTATGAGAAACTTGTATGATGTGCTTGGAGGGTAGAAATAGAGTTCACTAATGATAATGTTTACTTTGAGAATAAGGAGAAGAATAGGTAAATATGGAAAGTGATGGGTAAGAATCAGTCTAATAAATCTCAAGGTAAGAATGTTTAGTTTCTAGTATTTGAAAAGAGTGGTAAAAAACACCCTTGGGAATGACTTACCCAAACTAGGAAGTGTTTTAGATGTGGTTTGTTTGGATAGATATCTCGAGATTATAATGAAATTTTTCCTAAGATTAATCCAAATAAGAAAACTATAATGTGTTTCAAATGTGGTAAGATGGGTTATTATGAAAATTCCTACCCAAAGAGAGAACTGAGTGATAGAAAGCAGCCAGAATATAAGAAAGAAGGTGTCCAGAGAACCTTTGAGATTACAGTAGCAGATTTTGGGCCATTGAATGATGTTGGATCATGAACTTTGTTTTTTACATAGATTTTGTTAATGTATGATTTGATACGAGGTCTAAACATTCCATTATTGATAAGAAATGTTCTGCTAAATTCGAAATTTCACCTCAAAAAACAAGACAAGGACTTATTGTTAAAATACAATGGTGAAATGTTAGAGAAAAAATACATTTTAATAATATTTTTATTACTATATTTGGAATGATATTACCTACAAACATTTTTTTTGCGTTATTAGAGTTTGATGTAACTATGGGTATGGGTTGAGTTTCTGTTTATCATGTTAAGATTTACTATAGAGCAATAGAAGTTGTTTTTAAGAAGGAGTTTTAGTTTGTATACAAGAATGAAACCATAAAATTGATAACATGTCAGGATGTTGAGAAAATATTGAAATATATAAATGAAATTTATCTTTCTCATATTGTTGAAAAAAGAATATTTCTTAGATTAATGACGTTCTAATGGTAAATGAATAACTTGATGTTTTTTATACTGATTTACCTAGTCTTATACCTGATGGGGTAGTTGAATTCAAAATTTACATAGTTGCTGATGCTATGAAAATTTTGAAGCGCCCCTATCGAATGGCTCAAATAGAAATTCTTGGATTGATAAATCAGTAGAATGAGTTACACGATAAAGTCTTAATTTATCCTACAAATTCACCATGGGGATCTCTTATTTATTTTTAAAAAAGAAAGATGGTTCCCTGAGAATTTCCATTGATTATTGAGCTTTGAAAAACAATATTTTTATGAGTAAGTATCCTTTTCCTCATATTGATGACTTTTTTGATCAACTCTAGGAAGCTCTATATTTTTCAATGTTTGATTTGAGTTTCATATTACATTAGATAAAGGTTAAAGAGAATGAAATTCCAAATAGAGGGTTTCGAACTAGATATGGTCATTAAGAATTTGTTTTTATGCCGTTTTGGTTAACTAATTCACCTATTATATTCATGTATTTTATGAAGATAATATTTAATGAGTTATTGGATATTTTTTCCTTATCTTTATTAATGAAATTATACTATATTCTAAAAGTAAATAGGTGCATCAAAAACATCTAAGGGTTGTTTTTAAAACCATAAAAGAAAATAAACTGTATGTAAAATTTTGTAAGTGTGAATTTTGGATGCAACAAATTTCATTACTTGGTAACATTGTTTATAAAAATTGAATAACTATTGATCCTTCTAAAATAAAAGTTTTTTATTACTGGAAAATACCCAGAAATATAACTTAGATTCTTAGTTTTATTTTTCTAGTAGGATATTACCAGTGGCTTGTTGAAAACATTGCATGATTATCTAGTCCGCTAACTAAGTTAACTCGAAAAGGAGTAAAATTAATATGGAAAAAAGAATGTGATGATTGTTTTTTGGAATTGAAAATAAGGTTGGGTAATGCTGTAGTTTTTCTCCTACCTTCCAGAAATAGCATGTTTTTTACTTATAGTGATTCTTCTTTAAAGGGGTTGGGTTGTGTTCTAATGCAGAATGAGTAGGTAATTTAATATTCTTCAAGGAAAATGAAACCACATGTGTCAAATTATTCCATATATGATTTGGAATTAGTAGATGTGGTTTTCGATTTAAAAATTTAGAGGCATCATTTATATGGATCTAAATGTGAAATATATACTACCCATAAAAGTCTAAATTATTTTTTCCATCAAAAGGAATTAATCATGATGCCGAAAAGATGGCTTGAATTGATAAAAGATTATGATTGCATGAACAATTAACATCATAGAAAGTTAATCAAATTGGAAGATGAATTGATTTGAAAACATCGGCATCATTAACTATGATATGGTTTGACCAAGACCCTTTGATAAATTATTTTATGAATTTTGGCTTAGAATTTTTTAGTGTATAAAATTCTCTGTTTTTTAAGGTTTTAGTGTAGTCATATTTGTAAAAAAAAATAAGAATGCATAGAAGGAAGATGGGGATTTATTGAAAAATATAGGATTTTTTAAAATGTGTAAGTTTCAAAAATTTAACATAGATAAAGAATGTGATTTAGGACTTAGTAAAGGATTGTGTGTTTGTTGTGATTATCAGAAGAAGATATAATTTTTGTGTGAAGCTCGCAATTCTCTATTTTCAGTTCATCATGGCAGCATAATGATGTATAGAGGATTTTAGAAATATTATTGGTGGGATTGAATGAAAATAGATATCACAGATTTTACTATGAAATGGTTTACTTGTCAATCGGTTAAATAAGAGGGTCTGTTTGTAAAAGGGATGCATCAGCCTTCACAAGTTCTAGAGTGGAAATGGGATAACGTAACATACACTTAATTGTGGGACTACCAAGGAATTCTCAAGGTAACAATTTAATCAGGGTTATTTTTGATCTACTGACTAAATATGCTGATTTCCTTTCTATTTGAGCAAATATGTATTTGGATTAGCTTTATTGAGTGTATCTCAAAGTGATTTTCAGGTTATATGGAGTTACTGATTCTATTTTGTATAACCAAGATACTAGGTTCACATATAAGTTTTTAAAGTTCCTTTAGATGCTATTGGGAACAAAATTAATTATCAATACATATTTTCATCCTCAATTAGATGGGTAGTTAGAAAAGATGATTCAGATATTGGAGGATATGATTCTAACTTCTTAAAACCATTACTAGGGATGTTGAGATAAATAAATTTCTATAATTGAGTTTTATTATAACAATAGATTTCATTCCAATATACAGATGGAATCATTTGTGGCATTGTATGGGAAGTAGTTTCAAACTCCAGCATTTTGGGATAATGTTTGTAAAAGGATGTTGATTGGACCATAATTAGTAGATAAAGTAGATGAGAAAGTGAGGATGATCCAGCAACACATGAGGACAAAAACATCTGGCATAAATGTTACATAGATAATAGGAGGAAATAATTTTCTTTCGAGGTAGGTGATCAGTATTTTCTTAGAATCCCACCATGGAAAAGTGTTTTACATTTTGGTTTGAAAGGGAAACTAAGTCCATAGTTCATTGGACCTTATTAAATCATAAATAATGTTGGACAAGTTTTATATAGAGTAGCTCTTCTTCTAATTATATCTTAGGTAAACAATGTTTTTCAAGTTTCTATGTTGAGAAAGTATGTTCCAAATTCATCTCATGTTTTTAGCCCATAAGAAGTTCTTCTCGAAGAGAACATTTCTTATGAATAAAAACATGTTCAGATTCTTGATTGAAGAGAACATGTTTTTTGGAATATGGTAACCTACTATGTAAATATTTTCTAGAGAAATTCCATGGTTAGAGAACCAATATAGAATCCAAAAATTCTATGAGGGAAATGTACCCCACATGTTTAATAAGTAAATAAAATTTCAAGGATTCAATTTCTACATGGTGGGGATAATGTAACACCCCATGGTTTTAATAATAAATTAAAATGAATGAAACACTGAGTCTCTATTCAATGACACTTTGTTTGAACGAGATAGTTATAAATAAAATGTTAAAAATAATTTTACCACTTCTATGACTTGAATTTCAAAATATAGACATCTAAGATTGTGATCGGTAATTTATTTAGAGTCTAATAGAACCAACATGATTTTTGGTGAATAGTAACATTCCCTTATGAATAGTAAATCATATTATTATTTTATTTTCTTAAGAATATATTATAAATACATATTGTATAATTTTTCAACATTATATAAAATGAGTTATATTTTTACAATTTTTATTTTTTGAATAAATTATAATTTTAATTAAAAATTAAATTAATCATATTTAGAATCTGTTTTCTAATAAAATGGAGTTCATTTTTGAATTTTTCACATCGAGAAATGGTTCGTGTAAATATTTGGTATTTTTATGAAATTATTGAATTTTTTGTTCATAGTGGAATACAGTAATTTACAAAATTTGCTAAATAAATGAATTTCTACATCATTCTTGATTCATGGACGATGCATATGTGAATTGTTTCACACTCCCATGAACTCTTTACTATTTTGGGTCACATGAATCCATACTATTCATAGTCTTGAGAAACAATGTTAAACTAATGATTCAAAAAATGGAAAACTCCACCTCTCCTCCACTATAAATACCACCCTCACCGAATCTTCCTGTCACACCTATCAAGATTTTAGAATTGTCTAAATTCACCCCAATCCCCTTCCCAAGGATCATTCCCACGACCATGACCTTCTGGTCTCACCAAAAGTCCAAAACCAAATGCCTTAAGAAGGATCTCTATGGGAAGAGATCAAGAGGTAAAAATCCTCTTTCATTTTGTCGTGTATTCTTTTCAATTATTTTATTTTCCAATACTATATTTCCCTCCTCATTATCCAAGTGGAATGAAATCTCTAGAATCTTTCATATTCTAGATGTTATCTTGTTTATTTAAAAACTCCCTACTTACTTCATCTCATACCCCACTTATAAATACACCGTCTCTTTTGTGTTAATTTACCAACATCATGGACAATGTGTTTAAAATTTACATTACATCCTTCAAAAACAGTTATAAAACATTTTTAATGGTTGAAAAACATTTAACGAGTGTGATATAACTTCTTTTGTGTTCTGGATTTTACGTAGATACTTTATATTAAGTTATATAACTAAACAAATTTTTGATTATCAAGGAACTGCCAAAAATATCTAAACAGATATCACTAACAATAAATCTATTGATTCATCCTCATACCATATATCCAAAACTATTTACAGAATCATATAATATTATAAAAATATATAAAAACCATTTCATTCAACATCTAGAGTTTCTCTTCCATTTGTTAATAAAATCCTTTACAAACGGACCATGGGAATCAAGTGAAACATGCACCCAAAATAATGGAAATCATAAAATAATATTTACAAATGGTGAATGATGTTATAAAATGACAATAAATGGTTTTATAAACATGAATACTTTTCTTTAAAATATTAATACCACTCTTTTAAAAATTATACAATAGGTTTAGACAGGTTTTACGTAAGACAAACCCATGTTAGGGGAATTCTTAATCCAATTTCCATTCACTGGGTTAACATTCCACTTCATTAATTATGTTCTATTTAGATTATTTGTGTAATGAATTTAATTTATATTATGATGTATTATCTGTTTTTATGGTGTATACATAATACATTCATTCTATTCTCACTTAATTCATTTGATATTTTTAAGGGTATTTCCAAAAAAAAATCCTCTTTTTAAATTATATGTTACGAAAATCAAAAGCAATGTTTTTAGGGAATTATTCATGTTTTGGTTCTTGGTTATTGTTTATGATGATTTTTGGGACCTATATATCCCTCCAATGCATTGGGTATGTGTAAGTTAGTGGTTGACAACATGGTTACTCCAAGTGTAACTATGATGGTTACACCATAAGGTATCCACGAGGGTTACATTATAATGCAACTCTAAGGGTTACAAATCATAAGGTAGCCACATGGGTTATAATATAAGTAATTAATTCCCCAAGATAACGTTATGGTTTTATATATATTCTTTAATTTTTTATAGAAATATCATGTTTCTCTAATTTAGTTTATATGGGTGAGAAGTATGTCTTTGTGAAGACAATCTCATATGTTTATAAGTATTCATAGAATAATGGATTATTTCTATCTTTTTATATCCTTTATTGTGATTTTTATGATCATCCCATGATTTTAAATGGTTCTCACATGTTATAAGGATGTTTATGAGAATTATGTAAGTCAAGTTAAATGTTATTATGTTTTGTCAAAGAAATCATGTTTTTCCATTGTGGTAACAATTTTATGTTTTGGATGAAATGACACTGTTTTAAAGGTACCCACTTTGTATGCTTGTTGGTTGATAAGTATGAGTTATTTCCAAACATTATAAAAATATAAAACGAATATATCTTTGTGAAAGTGAGGAAGTGAAATATATTTGAAATATCTAGATAATGTAATGACTAAGGATGATTCATTATACCGATCATGCTTGGGGCATGTCTAACCTAGTCAACTGGAGAATTAGATGATTCTCAATCCTTTAATAATGCCCCTCTTACCGAATGATTAAAAATTTAACTAAGGGATTCTATTTATTATAATATAATAGTGATACCAAGGACAACAATACCTCAATGACAACTCAGTTCTGAAAACTATATAGACAATTAATATGGATTTGATTCATAAGGGTTTTACCACTACCAGGTTATCACCCATACCCATGCAAGGCATAGATCCGAATCAAGGTCACAAATGAAAAATTAACTTGGCCTTACAACCTGAACTATTGGTCTAACACTACCTATGAATATGTTAGTTGAAAATAACATCAACGATCACATTGTTACTCAATGAATCCCTCAAGGAAACTAAGCTGACCCCTATACAAGAGTTCACAAAAAAAAAACATTTTTAAAAGTTTATATAAATGAATAACATGTATTACTGATCACAAATATTTACCTATCATCTTAGCAAGATTAATCCCCAAAACAATAGGAAAAATATCTCATATTTTTTTTGATTTAAACATTTAACCAAAGGTTCTAACATATATATTGGTTAAAGAAAATGTCAGTTTACCCGATATAAAGGAAGACACCCTTTTGTTTGTTACTAGAATTTTAATTTACCATGCATAAAATAAAATTGGCGTTGTAAATCCAACAAAATATTGTCATTTAATGGGTATCATTAATGTAAAATTACACCATGAAATTATATATAACTATATAAGTGGATATAGAAACATTAAATTACTACCACCTTATCATGTAATCACCATCATGTGGTAATCTAACAAATAATAAAGAGGTATAATGTTTCTTATGAGGGTTCCACTACTAAATTTAAGATATCTAAAATAGACTTTATGGGCTTATCATAAAATCATATCATCTCAAGACCAACCTACATGGGTCGATTCTATTAATCTCATAAGCGACATGCCCCAAATGGCCTACTTTTGTCTATTTGTGCATTTCATGAATTCAATCACATGGTTAATCATTCCAAAAATATATAGGTTCAATTATCATAATACACAATTTAACTTTCATTTAAACTAAATCATTTTTAGTACAAATCCAAATTCCACACATGCACATATATAAATCCTGGTTCTATTAGATGAATCACAAATCATAACGAATAAAGTCAAATTCCAATATATGTTACCATTGGAATTCATTTAAATATAATAAAATATTTATAATGTTATAATTATATAAATATTTATTTCTAGTTTATAAAGAACCCATACACAATGAAAATTGAAAAATTGACATTTGTTTAATTGCATCCATTCACGTTTCAGTGCATGCCACAAATGGCCAATGACTCAAATGTGTTTTATCTAATTTTTCAAGGTTATAAAATCATTCTATATGGTAAAAAACCATTTTGGGTGATGAAGATACATTAATAAGAAATTATTTTTTTCAATTATATAAAGTAATAGCATCATAGTTCAATAATACTAGTAAACACAGTAGTTATAATGACAAGATACTATGGAAGCACTGAAACACCCAAGTATGGTATGAAATAAATATTATATAAATAAATCACATAATACTGGAATATAACTAAGAATGATAAATAAAATAGCTAAAAAGGTATAAAACTATCAATGTTAGAAAAATTCCTAATAAGTATACAGAGCATATCAACACATCTCAAATATCCTAAAAATGTAATCTACATGGTATGGAATATGCATAGAAATTGAATATCAATGAGACTATTAAGATTAATTAATATACACTCTTTATATACCAGTATGAGAGGTAAAAATCCAATAATCAATAACTAGTGATAATAAAACAATCACTCAATGGGAAATAAAAATCAATTGTAACAATAGCATCATGAACTGCAGTCCCAAACCCTGGAAACTTGTTATTTCACCTATGCATTGGTTTCCTAGACCCATACATGAATAATTTATGATGTGCTGGAACATTCATAGTATATTTTCCAAAAATACAAAAAATTGATCAATGAAGACTAGAAACTTCTAATACCAAGTATATTGTCCTTACCCAAGATCCACTGAAATGGTTCCATAGTCTAGTTGGTCACTAGGACTCAAGATGGCCACCCCAAATTCCAGAGGATATCAACTATAAGTGGGGGAGTAGTGGTGGTATAGTGGGGAGAGTATGCACTTGCAATCAGTAATTAATACAAAATAAGAAATAATAAATAAGTAGTATCATAAGATGAAACATAAAACAATAGATAACAAAATAAATGATGAAATATTCATGAATGAAAATGAATCACCATATAGATAGCTATAGAGTAGGTAATACAAATAGAATACTGGTAAGAAACAAGTAAAATACTCTACAACTATCTCTAATAGAATCACGAACACTTTCTCAGTCATCTACACCCATACTCCATTCAATCCTAGAAGGATGATAGTGGGAAAGCACCGTTCATGAACAAGATCCAAAAATCATGAGGTCTATTCGGGTACCTCAGTGCAATTACGGCCCGAACTGGGTGTGAGATATTCTCAGTAATCTACCAATAATGGTATCTAATTTATAATCCATACGATTTATATAAAATTAAATATTGATAATGTGTAATAAATAATTCAGTAAATAGATATATAAAAGTATGAAAGTCAGAATCAGGTTCCTCAAAGACACATATCCTCCCATAATTTCTTTGGCCTAAACAGAAAAGTCTCTGCACACCCTCTATCATGTGTATATATATATAAATACACCAGACAATAATTTTCATAGATATACATGAACCATCTAGGACCCATTCTCAGTGCCACAGAATCCACATATAATAATAATGTTTTAGGAGTCATATTTATGTATGGGATATCAATCACCAATATAAAAAAGGGATGTCATGCCTAGGTATAAAAATATATAGAGGAATCCACTTACCCTATAAGATCTTATCCTGATGTTATATAACAATCAAAACATAATCACTCAGGGGGATTATACCCTTTGTATATCTTATTTAATGTAGTTCCCAAGTCTGTGTAAGGACACTGAGTGTGGGAGGGGGTGAATCAGTGACCCATTTTATTTTTTATTGAATTTCCCTTTCTAATTTAACCTAGTTTGTTGTGTAAAGCTTCAGTACATTCTACTTGATTATATCAACCATACCTTGAATAATACTTTAAAGAGAAACCCATAAGACAAATAATAACAAGATTTTATACAAATACATACTTTTTATCGTGGTGGTTATTCCACCAAACATGAATTCTGCAATATATTATAAGCCTATTACAACTTTTTATTTTCTAAAAAACATAATTTCATGTTATTTATATCCCTGGCTCTAATCCACCATAATTAGTTTTTTATACCCCCATCTATACCTTAGTATCCAGTTATTGTCAATACCCCTAATAAAAAAAATACTCTAGCAACTAGTTATACCACTGGATAGAGCCTCTATCTTCAGATGCCTTAATCGAAGGTATAAAGATATTTTGATGAACCTCCTCCACCTTCCTAAAAGATCACACTTTCTTTTGTATAATTAATTTATCTTTTCACTAATTAGGGTATTTATCAAATAATATTTAATCATAGTAGATAATTAGTTGTGTCAGTGAAATAGAGCTCATGAAAATTTTCTATCTAATAGTTGAATACCCATGATTTCTTATTTGTTTTCAAGTTTTACACATATGTTCTTAAACTATGTTAGGAAAGAATAATCACACATGATCTTAAATAATTTCACATTTAATTCTCAATTAAAACAAACATCATAAATGTTTCATGAGATTCTCAAGATTTCATTACATTTGTATGATCATACATGAATGTAAGAAAGTATTTCTATACATTAACTTAGCATGAAAACACACTGTGTAATTGAAAAACACCTTCGTGCAAATGTTGCTTCATAATCAATGCCTCATTGTGAAATGGTGTGTGATCAACAAACTCAACTGCATATTTATCAGTTCATGCACTATTAGTATATTTCAAGAACTTATTACAGTAATCCATGTGCAAAAATTTTAGGAAATTCTCCACTTCTTCATAAGAGCTAATCCAAATGGGTGTTATCTATTTTTAATGATCCCAATTTATTCATCAAGAGAGTCAATATATGTGTAAAATAATTTTATATTGTCTCAAACATATTTTTTCACGAAATGAATGATTCTATGTGAATGAATTCATGTATTTTATGCAGACATTAGTCCTCAATGGTCTACATGAAATACAAGGAGATTAATATTGTGTTATCTATATTGCTTCACAAAAACAAGTTTCTTCATAGTGAAATTAAATAGTTATTTATTCTAGTTTAACACCTGTAGAATTCCACTTCACATAATAAAATAAGATTCCCATATCTCTCTATCTTCCAAAAAACCATTGGGGTTCACAGATACATTATTTCCACAGAAAAATAGAAAGCTTCTCAAGATTTTCATCAACTATCTCAACCAAGGACTTCTCCCATTATAGTATGTGATCACACTAACTTTTACCACATTAGAAAAGTTTTTATGTTTCATCAAATAATTCTTCAATTCCCCCAAAATATATGGCATTGAAGGCATTACCATGTTGTTCGGCTATATCAAATATATAACATCATTCATGGGGGGTTTATAATGTGATTATGTGATATCCCTCACACTAAAAACATCAACGAGACATGGATTGTATGATCCTAATTTATCCATTATCGAAATATTTCATTAATTAAATTCCATCTATAGATATTATTTTTATTTAGAAGGTTTCTCTTTCTTTGAGTTATCTAATTCATGGACAATGTCGTTGCATGAAAGATATAATTTCAATCCAGATTTTATCATCCCATCGACATAATCATGAATGATAGCTAGAATCTCAATCTTAAATGGATTGTTGATGGGAGAAGAACCCACTACAATATCCCTTTGAGTTTTGGCTATACAAAGAGGATTATCCCCACTTGATTAGACAATCTAGATATGGGGAATTGTGTGGTAGGAATTATATGCATAAATTCTTAGAAAATGAACAATTCTCAGTGTCTTTTCTTTCCTAAATCTATTTCCTCGAAGATATACACTATATTATAGTACCCAAATGCCTTCCATGATCATTTGAGCTGGCTATAGGGGATCGACACTCATTACACGACACACATGCCACCATAGTCATTCTCTGGCATGGCCACCAGACCCCCTTGTGTTCCTTATACACTGGTTTGATTTAGTCTCTATAGAAGTGAATACATGAAAAAACACTCTTACACCAACTCATACTACCAACAGGACAGATTTAGATATCCTCCCTTTATCATGGTTGACCTATGTGTCTTGTATTTGATATCAGTTGTGGTTGTATTGGATTCATATTGGTAAGCTCCTCTTATATATAATCCAACATAAAATACATAGAAAAAACTATGTATGGATTTAAATAAAAATACCATCTTTAAAAATGATAACCAATGAATTTAATCAGGAATAAACAAGAAAAATAATATTTTTCTTTTATTATTCATGTAAAATTGAATTTTTTTTACAAAAACTTTTCTGAATTCCTTTATAATTCCTTACACAATAACATTTTATGGACTTATATATTCTGTATGCAATGTCCATTTCTAAATCACATGAGTTTTTTCATTTAATATTAGATTAAAAAATTGCCTTAGTTTTGCAAGGTGAATTTTAATTATCTGAAATATAATTCCATTAGATGAATCCATAACAAATTTACAACAATCACTAGCTCATCTAAACTCACCAATCAAATATTGAAACGTCATTGATAAATAATTCAATATTGTCCTGACATTAAATTTTAATTCAATTCCATGGGTTCTTTCATACGATAACCTACCAAACCATGCTATTAAACATTTATTAATTAATTCAATAAAATTGGAAAATTTCAATTCACAATGATTATAAAGGTTATGTGGATCACCCATACTGTAGTACGTGTTCTGAAGTAACATTTCATTAATGCATTCACAGTTTGATTTATAATACAATGTACCTCAAATGGGGTTTTATTATAAAATGGGGAAATCCCATCATATTATTCATTAAACACAATCAAATTTTATTATCCAAGATGTTTAACTGAATATTATTATAAATTTCTTTTTAATCATAAATAAAATCACTTAATTAGAAGGAATTAGTAACCACACCCAAATGGGGGTCCAACAATAAGGTAGATAATAAAAAATACTGAAATTCTAAATTAAAACAGCATAAGGGGTGGTTAAAATTTTATAAAACACATAAAAGGTGGTCAAAAATTCTAATTTAAGGAATCTTACATTTTAGTGGAGACACCTGAAAATTCTGTTACATGGAAGAAAATCAATATTATATAATTGGAATGAAATTAATTGAAAAGAATAAATAACACCAACTCCAGGATTAGGATGGTGAACTAATCCAATATTGTGCATTTATTTTAGTTGGAATGGGATAAATTAGAGGAATTATCAATGTCTATAAAAATAAAAAAAATGAACTTGCATTGATTTATAAATTTGTATGGGGAGATAATTAAAGCAGAGAAGAAAGAAAAGGTAAAGTCTTAATGATGGATATACAATGAGACCGAAAGTAAGGGATTTAGATTTTAGGTAGAGGAGATCCATCCATTCGTTGGAGTAGGCCAAATGAGTGCCCCCACATAAGGGGATTCTTTGAAGAGAGAATAATGAAGGAGGGGGAGACTTAAAAAGAAGAAGGGAAATATTTTATTTTATGGATATTTACATAGACTCGTGATTTCTATGCATGGTTACAAATATTGTGATCCAGTGGTGTGGTTGGAACTATCAATGAAATTTACCATGTATGGCTAATGAACATAGTTTGACAAATTGTGTGTATCCCATGTGCACAATTTTCCAAAAAGGGGACCCACATTCATGGATACATCACACTATTTAAGATACCATACACCAGTTGTGTGGGTAAAACTAGATCTAAATATTAATAATAACAACTTATTGGTAGCCTCTTATAGTTTGGAAAATCCATTCCCCTAAGTTAAAGGCTCTACAATGTTGATCTGTATAGTTAATGTAACCATGCACCAACTGTGTGATTCCAGTTGTTTCCTCTCAAATTTTTTTTTTGAAGCCCAACACTTATGAAACTAATATTAATTCCTATCATATCTCATAAGACATAAAAATAAATCAATGAAATAACCAATATGTGATTAAAATGATCAAGTATACATTATTAGGATCTATTTAATATTCATAAATCCACCAAATGAAAAGACAAACACATTTACTTTTTGACCGAATAAAAAACAAGGGATGTTACACCCTTGTTCTCTGGATACAACCATCAAATTATCATTAAATTGAAACAAATTACACTACAAGATCCTGAAACCTAGTGATTGGTTCCTAAATAAAATCTAAATCCTCGGTCTAGGCCTGACATAAGAAACATCTTCAAGAAGCCGTCAATAGCCTCTGTCTGATCCTTGATCAACATTGTGAGTGAAAGGGAATCTGATTGAATGAGAGTTCCTATAATGGTGTTCTCAATGGTATTCAAGACAACCTAAAATTTATAAAACCCTATAGGGATCCATATTAAATGTTATAACTTAGGGAAAATCCCTTTAGATGAAAACTTCAGCTATCCTCCCCATCAACCAACCCTTCCTCGACTACTATATAGACAATAAGGGTATATAAATATGTCCATTAGACCCTATATCAACATCAGGTCAATGAAACTTAACTTTTACATCCATATTATAGTGTCAAACTTGTCTGATGGCTCCAATAGATATGTTACTCAAATAATGGATCTAGAACTCAACTTGTGTAACCTCAATTTACCAGTCTCGATATCCAGGTATAATACAATATATCCTAAGAGTTACAGTAGGATCCAACATTTTGACATCCATCCTAAAGAACATCCAAAAAACTAGCCTATAATCCACAATACAAGATAAATTATCATATCATGAACCTCCCTCATGTATCACATTTCACAACCCAATTTTGTAGAGTATTCTGAATGTAAATGTAAAATAAATCTGTCCACCAAACTCTATTAGTTCAAAAAATCTTCTAGGAAGACTGTAAAAACCAAAAAGTACTATACGATCGTGATATATGAAGAAATTGACATTGGATGGACTCTTATCATATCTAATTCTTAGAATAGGGAACAAAAAACCCAAAACTCCCTTAAAGGGAACATAACACATTCTATCTATCTGAGTACTCCGTGGGTACTCTCAAAGGTTCACTTGACAATTTTATTTTACCTTGATACAGAAAAATGGGTTTTGATCAAGTACTAGTATATATCTTAGAAATAGATGGGGTTTTCATATATTAGTACATATCAATGTCCCCTCTACATGGGTTGTATGCCCATTCACCCGGACACATAGCCATGTAATACAACATTCCGTTTACTCCGAGTACAAGGCATGTAGTCGAAAACAACACTTCATTCCAAGTACTCAACAACATGTCTATGTACAACTATAGGACGTGTAATTGTAATACATGACATGTACACTAAAAACATCATCTTCTCTAAATATTAATAACAGACAACTTGTGTTCTTGAAACCACAAGATATGTAATCTGGTTTTTTAATTGGTAAACCTCTATAATCAGCCCGAAACCCTATATTTAAAAAAAAACCATGGGGGATCTCTTGGATCCTTGATAAAAACATATCATGATTTAATACATAAAATAACCACTATATGTGTATTTTCAGAGAAATATAAAATTGGCATACCTTCAGCTATAAAATGATGATGTGTTATCCCAGATAGGTGAGACAAATATGTCAATGCATGATCATTATTTGGATGAACTCCTCATGCAATGTATCATTCTCCATCTCCATATTCTCTTCTTCTCTCTCTGCCTCTATTTCAAGCATCATAGGAGCCTATGGGGGTCATATGAGAAAAATATAAAATCTAGAATCAAATAAAAACAAAGAAAAAATAAAATATAAGAAAAAGAAAAAGAAAATAAAAGTTTTATGGCATCTGAATTGGTTCCCACGATGGGTTGATGAATTACCTATGAAAAACCACCCCATATTGAAATCATCTAAAGAGTATAAATCATGATTTGATACTCAGTTTAAAAGGTATCACCAAAGAAACATGCACAGAAAATTAAAATTAAATTAATAGAATTTGAAATATTCTACAATATTCGAATGGATCAGTTTCCCACATAAATTATTTTCTAGGGTGAAAATCCTATTCTGGAACAATCTGAGTGGTTAAAAGATTTATCCATGACCATCTAACATAATAATCTACCATTTTCTCCTTGAAACACTCCATTAAAAAATGTTCAAATTTTATATAATTTTCAAAAACTGTAATGATGTGGGATATCAAAAACAAAACACCATAAATGTATCTTTCCACGGAGGTTCCTCTATGGTCCCCTAGTTTTTAAGATATCAGTCAATGAACTTTCACAAATGATGTTACCTTGAATAGAAAATTAATGGTCTTACATTTTCAACAAATTTCTCCCAATATAAAAGTCATTACTCAATGATTGATATGACACTAACCACTACAAGATATGCCTTATCATTTACCCAATACTGAAATGGTAAAACGGTGTCACATGAATCATTAATCACTAAATTTAATAGGATGGTATTCCCAAATGTCAAACACCTAAGTATCAGGAAGAAAACTGTTACAAAAAGTTCTCATTCCCGGATCATGATGACCATTAACTAATTATTTCAATAGAAAACATAAAATTATTTTCATGAAATCCAATCGCTTATGATGAAATACCCCCATAATTATTTCGTCAAACTACTCATGATTACCCAACATGACTTACAATCACCAGGTTCTAGTCCTAATAATGATAGGTTTACACTCATAAAACCACGAACCATGGACCTCTTATTGGTGAAATATGAAAAACTTGATACTCTACAATAGTAGTCTTCATAATCAAGGAATATTCTTCTTGCTAAGATCCACCATAAGGCCACTGTCCACATGGGTGTGGATAAAAATCCATAAGCATCTAAGAACGCTCTCACCACGCAACCCAATGTGAAACCCAAATGAATAGGTATAGGAAATTAAATAAACATGCTGTATCACTCTAGCTATGAGACCCAGATCACTCCCAATAATCAATGTATAAAACAATAAAATTCCATATCCCTAGAAAGAATCATGAAATGGAAGACAAAAATGGAAACACTAAGGAAGAACAACCACTTGCACCCAAAAAAATAGCGATAACATGAACATAGGGCCAACTATGGGAGCCAGTAAACAACATATAGAAACAAAACCTCCTACCCAAAAGAAAAATGAAGGAAACTAGGGGATCACCCATATAGAAAACTAAATCCCTATACAAACATCTCTCACGTGTCCATTCCCTCAATGAGCCCCTAACTAAGTACTCATAGCTGACACTAACACATTGGTGTCTCTGAATGTCCCCAAATTAAGTCTATGAATCTCCATCACTGATGATCCTCTTAATATAATATTCAAATAACCTGTAATCAAAATAAAATATGTACATGTATTTTATTTGTGTAAAATTACACTAAGGAGCTATATGGGATACAATATATGTGTCTTTGTAGAAACATTTAACAATTATTCAACAATTACTAGTAAAATCAAGTATAAAATTTATATTCCATGATAATCATACATTCATAGATTTTTAAATGACAACATTCATCTTTATAGTGGGACAAGATACAAGAAACTAAATTATCCATATATCCAAAACCCAAGTTCAACACACTAGATGAAATCATGCAACCATTAAAAGGAAAACCCAAAATAGCAATTCCATACCCAAGAAACATGGGCTACCTAAAGGTAAATGTCTTCATGTTTCCGTAGTCTGATATCCCTTATGTGTTCTAACACACTCCTTGAACACCCATCTACCATCTCTAGAAATAATAAAAATAGATTATTCAGTACAATTTTTTTATAAAATAGGCCTGATTTGACCTAACATGTTAGATCATTAGACATGAAAAAAGGCCTTAAGTATGAATCGTAGTATGCATGAGTCTTTGTACTATCTATGAGGGTATAATAAATATAGCATGGAGACATTATCCTCTAGTTAGAATGAAATAAAAAAGCAATGATAAAACTATGGAAATGTACAAGAATTAAAGTTCACATAATAGATAAACTAAAACAATAGTATTATATGTTAAAAGAATGATATTATACTATCATACATACTCAAATAATGTGAATCAAACAACATTTTGTCTACCAATTGGATGAATAAAAAAATATAAATATGTAAATCTTGCTCTATAGTCACCTATGAGAAAAAATATATACTTTGCCTCTAAGACTCGCAATCTACAGCAACCTGATCTAGAGACTCCACACTAGAAGCTCCTTTTACCCAAGAATTATTTTGCATTAGCCACACCCTCTGCCCAACCAATACACAATCCTAAAAGAAGATATATAGTTTATGAACACACTAATGATTATTTACAGTGGTGAGAAACAAATTTAAATACGCGACCCCTAATGGTGAACTTATAATCTATTGTCATAACAAATTTATGCACATGTGATATGACCTTACAATTAAAATACTATTAATCGGAAAAAGAAAATAAATACATGTCAATAAAGGTGGATATATATTTTTTAAAAACATAGCTAACAATGGGTTCTACTCTAACACCCTGGGTAGATCTAGCATTTATCTATCCCATAGTAGGGGATTTACAAAATTTTGTGCACCACACCACACAACATTAGGCATTATTTTCAAAATCTACATATTATCTCAAATATGTATAAACCTAATCACAAGAATTACGGACCCAATGGAAAATCCTAGGTTTCCAGATGATAATAAACTACTTTCAGGAACTAAGACTCCAATATCATGATTTTTATTAGACACATGACCCTACATGAGTCACTAGAGAACATTTGATGTCTTGAATGTCCTTCATAACAAATCAGGCTCCAAATGAAGGTCAAACTGGGTAAACCACCATAAGGGCCCCTCCATACATTTAAAAAAAGTAACTATTCTTGGGTTCCCATCCATACATTGACCAAAAAATATTCACTTTACAATGGTTCAAATTTTAGTAACTATTAGTGCTCACTATCCATGACAAAAAACCTCAGCCAAAGGCCATCATACTATGGGATTATCCAAATCTAAAACCCAACATCCAAAAAAGGATAAACAATCAATTTCGATTAAATCCGGACTAAAGGTAGAAAACGGTGAGTTAATCCAACTCTTGAACCCAATATTACAAAGGTTGAACTAGAAACACTGATCAACTCATTGCCCAAAAATATTATTATTCTCCTAGGCTATGGGGTTATATCCTATTGTGAAATCCTACTAAATATTCCCTTAATGAACCCAAGATCTCATACCATTCATATAAAATGATCTGTAATTTGTAAAAAAAATGTCAACAAAAAGTGCACATTTGACTAGTTTCCTTATCTAATCCACATGCTCAAGATATGCCAGATGTTAGAAACATCCATGAACAGCCTTTAACTTGCCTTAACTTATCCTAGATCAATATCACACCCATATGTACATCCAAAATTATGATCTAACAAAGTAGGGTGTTTTCAATTAACATTATGGACAACTAAGAAGAATAATACCATATATGGATCCTCAGTACAAGCGAAACCTAATGTAAAGGTCCATTACATGAAAACCTCATCTTCCCACCCCAGAAAATAACCCATCCATAGGCACTATCAATCTCATATAATATCCAAATTGGTCCCTTAGACCCTATCTGAACACCATGTTAATGGAAGATAGTCATAAACACCATCCCAAAGGGTAAAACAATCCCTTGTTTCAAAAAGATGTGATCCTCATACAAAGGATAAAAACCTCAACAACTCTAACCTCAAGAAACTAGTCTCGTTATCCATCAAAAATCCCTGATCGCCTTAGAGACACTACATGATCTCACTATCTATGATCCATCTGAATGAACCTTTTAAATTAACTGAACATTAATTCACAATCCAAGATTAATAGAGACCTCCTACCCCTGCATTGGGTCTTACATATCAATAGCCAGAATGCTCTAAGATTTTGAATCCAAACCTCAAAGAAATCATCCCACCAAAATCAATTGGAAAAAACAACATCTAATCTTCCTCGAAATTTCTTAATGATTACACATTTATGTTACACATTAAATTATTCCAAGATTAGTATACTCTAATTTAATGTTCAGACAATGGTGTACAAACCTCTAAAAACCCCATTGATGGAAAAATCTCATGTAATGTACTTCTGAGTACACTACGTGTACTTTTAAATGTGCACCAAGATGTATATATATATATACATAGAATGGTTATAATAGGAGTTTGGAAATGTTTTAGTACATGGTTGGAGAATATATGTGGTCCACCAATTCACTACTACATGACCATGAACCCCTTACATGGGATATCAGGCCAAATGACTAACCTTATAGCCATACCCTAGTATATAGTGTGTAGTCCTAGTATATAGTGTGTAATCCCAAATACGTCATCATCCCAAGTACTCATATACACAAATAAGTACCACTAAATCATGTTTATATAAAGTAAATGGTTTTGAATTTCAAAGGCATAAATTTCCCCAATGAAGAACAACAAAAGTCATGGTTCTTGAGAATACACATTGCGTGATTTGGATTTCCAATTGAAAAACCCTACAATCATCAGAAAAACCATTATTTACAAAAATCACTTTCCATGTGGGTCATAGGGAACCCTAATAGGCCCAAAAAATTCTTTATCACTTAAAAATAACTAGTCTATAGTTTTTTGAATGGTCATAAAATGTGCCTACCTCCACGTGTTAAACGTTGAAGCTCTTATATCAGATCCACATGACACAATAACAGACACTTGATACACCTCCAAAAATGATCCTTGAGTGGTAACTCCTCATACCTCCCCCATTTCTATCCTTATCCCTCTCTATAATACATGAAACATGAGACCAATAGGTGTATTACATGAGATTCCAAAAAAATGAGAAGAGAAAGTGAAAGAATATAAAAATAAAATGGATTAAAATGATTTATAAAATAAAATTTAACTAACACTAGTTCCATCCCCAGTTCTTATGATGGATTTCTGACTCTCCTAGAAAAAACATTTAACACCCTATGATTTATAATTTATTACATTTCAGAATAAATTGTTTTTTTCGATAACTTTGGATACACAAGAACCTAAATCTAATTAAATTGAAATATATTGTACCACAATAACCTAGTTCTTCAATTGGTGGTATGAATATGAATAAACACATGTTTAAAATAAGTCATGCTGTTTGAAATAACGAAAATATATTTTTATTAATGTCTTTATATTCTATTAAAAGAATAACTTTTCCTTAAAATATTTTATATTTATTTCAATGAGAAAAGAATATAAACCATTTTTTCCACTTCTAGAAACTATATATCAAAAAATTGAATTTATATTTAAAATTAAAAAATGAAAATTATCTTATATTTAATTTTTGATAATATTTTGGAATGATTAATTTTTTGCTGAATAGAAAAAAATACTGATTTCATTAATAATTATCATTGTATTTTAAGAATTTACAAAATTAAATTATATTTAAATATGTTTTTAAAATTTAAATTTTTTCATCTATATTACCATTAATCAAATTTTAGTTATAGTAATCAATTCTATGAAGAACTTTGATATGAAAGTTTTTATATTTAGAAAACGTTTTCTTTGGAATACAGCTTTTCTTTGCGTCTACAGGTTTAAATATTAATTTATTTTATGACACTTCATTGAATTTAATTTGATAAAAGTCATTCCTTATATCTTTTGAAATAATTTATATTAGGTAATAAGTTAAACATAATATTTTTTCATAATGAATAGTAAAAAATTAAAAATATGTTACTAGAATTATGGTTAAAACCATTATATTAGTGGTTAAAATCAATAAATAAATGTTAAAATGATATAAAAAGAAGAATAATTTATGTTAAATAAACATATTTCAAAAATATCTCATATAATATTTTGTAATGGACAATTTTTGTGAAATATTGTGTGAATAATTCACTAATTTATTTTATTCATTTAATAAAAATCCATATGTTACCTCTCCACCAATTAAAAACAAACACCCCACTCCTCTCCCATACACACCTCATGATCCATTTTTTGGACAATACCCACTGAAATACCATTCAAATAACCCTCTTCATGGCCTATAGTTAATATCGTGGTTATAAAATCATCCATGTAACGATTTAGGTTAAAACATGATTATAATTTTCATAGAATATGTATAGTTCTTATCCATGAGTATTCATTTTATTTCTTCTTTGACCACATTAAATATAAATCAACGACGATGAAATAAATAAACCATTATCTTTAATATAGTGTGATGTTACTATGTTATTGGATTAATGTAGCTAGTGATTGTACTTAAGAGGAATAATAAATTTGAAGAAGCTACTATGGAAGTCAAGGTTGTAATGAAATAGCTATTTCTCAATTATATTATTCCAAAGAGACAAAATTTATTTGTTATAATTCAATTTATTTTTGATAGAATGTAACAAACTGTTATTTTATGATATATTTCATCGGAAATAAATATATATTTTTTCAATAGCTTATGGTCTAAGAAACCCTAGGTCTAAAAGAAATGTAATATTCTATACCATTATAATCTATCTATTTATTTGGTGGTATATATAGGTAAAACCAAAATTTTAAGTTATGTATAAATATTTTGCACAAAGATAATATATTAATACTAAACACTTCATATGATTTTAAATAATTCTTTTTCTTTAACATATTTTGTTTTTCTTTTTGTGAGAAAATATTATAAATAATTTTTTCCAACATATATATATTTTATTTTAATTAATTTAAATAATTTTTGAAATAAAAATGAAAATATTGTTTAGAGTTATTTTTTAATAAATCTAGGAAGATATTAAATTTTCGATGAATATTGATAAGTACTAATTTTGAAAAAAATGAACTTTTAGTTTAATAGATTTACAAAGATAAAATTTTCATTTTATTTTATTTAAAACAAAAATTATTTCTATTATATTAGGATCAATCATATTTAGATCATTAGAACAAATTTTATGTTAAATTATAATATAAATATTTTTAAATAAAACAAAACATTTTCATTTAAAAAACTCGTTTTCATCACATTTGTGGATTTAAAATTAAATTAAATTCAACCAATTATATGAAATAAATTTGATAAAATGGATTTCATATTTTTAATCATTATTATAATTATTATTAAATATGTTTAGATTAATTATAGTTTCTAATTAATAGTAAAAACATAAAAAATATCTTACTTCAATTGTCGAAAAAACATGATTAAAGGGAATTAAACCAAAGATAGGGTTAAAAAGACATATAAACATGTATAAATTCTACTGGGAGGAAATATTTATACACTATAACATATATTCTTAGGAATTGGTCAATTTTTAAGCAATATGGTATGAATATGAATTTGTTTTTATTTTAAAAAATACCAATTCTATATTCCTCCCCACTTATAAACTGCATCCTCCTATCCTCACCAATATATACTTCACAAGCTATTTGTTTCATCCATGAGCTATATAAATCCATTCTAGACATCCCTATACATGGAATATATTCCCTATTTTGATAAAAAATCGTTCCAAGAATGTATTTAGGTATAAACCTAAGGAGGTTTCTAAAGAATAGGTATAATTATTAACCATGCATTTTTGTTTTATTCCTTCTTCTACCTCTTTCAAATATTCATCAACTATGATGAAATAATAGAACCAGTATCTTCCATATAATTATATTTTATTATGATAATTTCATTATAGAGACTCACACTTTTCATATATACATATCACATATTAATATTTTTAAATTCATTACATATCCTAACAAAACCCAAAAAAATCATTTAGGTCAAGTGAAATTTGAATAATGGATAACTGGACAATTGATTTACAGCTAAACTACACATTTTCCCACTAAGTTCTTCATAACTAGGTCAGTTATAAGATATAATATAATTAATGACTATATACATAACCTATTGAAATGAAACATTAGAAACTGTGGACTCAAATTCCACGTAAGGGTAATAAAAGGAGATATCATTGATCATGTAATCATATCACGAGAATAAGTATATGAGAACATGAGATTAAAATTTGAAAATAACAGCCTCAATATAAAATATCATAATATTGATTCATGGAATAATTTTTTTCTATTTTTAATATATGAATCCTTATGGAATCAAAGAACAAACTTTATGAATACATAAAAATTTCATAAGACAAGGAATTGTGGAATGTATATAAGAAAAGAAAATAATTTCCTTATTAGACAGGTCTTAATACCAAATCAATCATAGTGAAAATAGATCACTGAAAAAACATTTTAGTAGTCAATGTTAACTCCCAATACTATCATAATGAAAAAAAATCCCTTATTGAACTAGGTTCACTCCCCATTCCTATCCTCTTTATATCATGAAATTTAAATCATTACACCATTATTTTTAAGACTATATGATTTCAGTCCCACCCCTAACATAATGAAAATTATATAGATTTGTGACTAAACATAAAATAGGATTCATTATATCAAAAACCATGAAATTAAATGCGGTTGATAAAAATTTTATTATAACATAACTCATGGAAAAGAAATGGGTTTCATAAACATTTCACCACATTACCATAGAATCACCCATGGAATGTAAACATTTCCCATAAAATTAACCCATGAAAAATAAATGGTTTCCATAAAACTAATTTCAACATAATCATAAACCTTATAGATGAAGGATGAGTGCATAATAATTTGATCAATTCCACATAAAATCTTATTTAACATCAAAAGATGTCATCTTATATTGAAAATTATTTTAAAAGATCACTTAGAATTTTTTGAGGATATTTTCATTATCAATTTAAATTAATTATTTTATAATAACAAATACCAAAAAAATTGTTTAAAATAACCATGGAAACCTCTAATGAAAGCATTAAATAATTGGTAGGTTATTACCATGAGAAATAACATTATTTTTATAAACAAACCTTTCACATTTTCAATAAAAATTGAAAAGATCATTTTTTAGAAAAATTAAAAGTAGATTACATTTAAACCAATTTGTAAAATATAAAAACTGATAAAAAACTCTTCTAAAAACTCATAGGAGAATATTAATATCTTTCATGAAAATTTTATAGACTACATAAACATTTAAGAGAAATTATATTCAACTGAATAGAGAAATAATATCACCATTGCATAATTTTTTTGGACATGTGAGTACATAAAGGCATGATAATTAATCGAAAACATGTAATCCCTAAGAAAAATATAATTACAAGAAAATACATGAGGGTCATGAGAAATATTTTAGTATATTTTATCATACGAACTTAATCATAAAAACTATGATAAGAAATGAGATTATACGGAAAAAACTCAATAAAATTCTGACCTTTTGAATCATATGAAACCTGAAATAAGATACATTATATATATATATCCTATAATTTTGAAAAAAAGTAGTCATAAAACGAATTCATGGGAATTATATAAATTTCAAAAAAGAAACATGTGGTAGTTAAAGTTTCTATCCCATGGGAAAAAAAGTTTGATGAAACTCCCTTACCACATTGGAAAAATTTGAATCCTAGTAAATAGTAAATAATAATTAAAATGAAACTTAATAAATCATGAAAATTATTCTATTCATGATATAACACGCAATAAGGGTTTTATATACACCAAAAAAATTAAATGAGTGGTTAATGTTGATTATGTCTGGGATAAATAAAAGAGAATGTAAAATACCATTACCAAATGTCTTGAAATTATTCTAAAAAATTCAAACCTCATGTATAATAAATATAGTAATATTATAAATATATTTAAGAAACATATTTAACTATCTCATTCCATATATGATTTACTTAAAAAAATTAACCTATTTATTAATAATTCCTTGATAAAATCATGTTTCAGGTAATAACTTCTTTGTTTTTTAATGTATGTTTTTGATTAATAGTTTCCAACCATTTAATTTTATAAATTTTCCATAATAATTTTTTTAACCATTACATAATTATCTTATAAATTTATTATAAATATATTTATATTAATGCTGTAAAGATATATATAGGAAATGTATTACACAATTTTTAGAGATGACATACCGTACACAAGATTGAACGATATTTCTATATTTGTGAAGAATGGAACAAACGAAGGTTGAATAAAATAAAAGCATTAAAAAATAAATTTCATTAAATATATATCACATATATTCATTAAATCATCTTTAACACCATCCACATTAAAATAAAATGAAAAATAATTCACATTGCTTCATTGTGAAGGTAGTCGAAACATACACATGAGATACATTATCATTTTCTAATGGAATTTAATATTGGAAGATATATGTGATAATATAAATATATAACTATAAATATTTCATAAATATATAAACATCAAATACATATTTTTTCCAACCATTAGAGCCTGTTATAAAAAATGAATTACATTGGTCCTTGATGCGGTAGTCTATGGTAATGATGCTTGATGATTGATTTCACATTTAATGGAGGGGGTGAGGGATATAGGTTATTCCATTAGCATCATAAAAAATCATTATATTTAATACATTTAAGATATTATATCATAACCATATAAGAATATTTTAAGGAGGTGAAATAAGAAATCAAAAAAAAAACACTCTATAATGTATGATACCACTTCTTTGAACAACCTTCATATGATTTCACCAAAAGCCTTATTTAGAGATTTTCCTAAAAAAACTAAAAAATCTAGGATTTGAGGAGGGATCCATGGAGTGGTTTTCGATAGGTAACTTATAAACCAAAATTAATTGGATGTGTGAGGAGGAGATAAATGGGGGCACCCTTTTATAATATGGGAGAGGAGAAACATTGATTTTTGGAAAAGAAAAGTTTTAACCTTGTTTTACGCTTACCGAAAGCATCCAAAATGAATAATTATTTATCCTTACATGATATAACTTAAAAATATTTTCATAAATTTTGTGTGGCAAATGTTTTTTGGTCATTTTAACCATTATATTTTTACTTTAACCTTCCTATAAATTTTTTGCCCTTACCTGTAGCAATTATTTTTTACATTTTTTTTACAATTCATTATGAAAAAAAATTTAGTTTTACTTATTATATAACAATAATGTTTAATATAAAATACTTCATATACATCACATAATTGATAGAATATAATTTAAAATTGAACCCATAGATACAATGAAAAAATGTTTTCTAAACAAAAGAGTTTCATAAAGATAATAAGTGCTCATATAAAAAACTTGAATAATATAGATTATAGTGCAATATTTTTATTATTAATAAAATAATTTAACATATAATTCTATTAAAAAATATTAATTCCGGGTATAAATTTTACATTATTTAATAGAAATGTGAGTTTACAATAAAAATTAGTATTTTTTACACATAAAAATATAAAAGTTTTAGAAAAATCCAAATAATTCACTGTCAATTATTTTTGACATGTTGATACCAAAAAAGATGTTAATTTTTTAAAATTCAATTTCAATATGTGGAAGAAGTTAATATTATTATTAGTTCACAAATATCGATAAAAATCATGTTTTGAGAAAAAAGAATTTGTGATGAATATAATGAAATTATATAAAATTAAGTACTTTTTAGTAATATTTTTTCTTCATATAATACCATTATGAATAATTTTATAAATTTTTTAACTCTTATTCATACAATAAATTTTATGTTCTAGGATGTCATGATATAGTAATAATAATTATATTATATTTTGGTTCATTAAAACACAGTGTTGCATGAAAGACATGCTATTGAAAAAATAAATCCATTTAAAAAAAATATATTTCAAAAAATAACATTGTGTTAAACTATAATCCCATTAAAATAGATTTATCTATAAAAATTCAATAAAATTTAAACAAATAGCTGATGATACTTCTACCATACCATATGCTGATGTTACCATATTACTTCTTCATGTTTCTTATTTCACCACAAAAAATATGCCAGGTTAGTGGTATTGTTTAGTTTAACTCTCTCTCTATGATCCAAAATGACCATAGGTTTCTCTAAATATGAATGATCATGATCTAGTCGCATTTCCATAGATATCAGTAAATTTAATAGATTATGTATGAAATTCCTCATGAGTGACACATGGAATATGTCATGGACTTGGGAGAGGTTCAGTAGAAGCACCAACCAATAATAAATTTTCCATAATCAATGAAGAATCATGAAATGGAAAATATACCTAGATATCATCCCTAATTTATTTATGAATCTCATAACATTATTATATAATGTAATTTATTGGAAATCCATATCAATAACTATAAACTCTAGTTCACAGATATGATTTTTATCGTATCTTTTCTATCTACTCTATGATGCCTTGATGTGCTGTGGAAATTTTCTTACTATCTCTTCTATTTTGTCACCAAGATAAAGTACCAATAGCTTTCCTTCCACTACATCATACCTACACTTTAATGTTCTATATTTCATTCTATATTTTTCATTATAAGGATCATTAATAATTCTTAATAGAATCCAATTTTATTAATAAATCTTGACTAAAGGAAGGTATTGACCCAAACCATATCTGAAATCTATAGAACATGACCTTTGTATATCCACTAGGGTTTGAATTTGTAATGACAGAAATTTCAAGGAAATTTTTTTCCTTAATTTCTTTGGATTTTTACAAGGCCACAGTTTCTGACAGCACCTGATTCCGAGGCCCGGTGTGCCCAAAATCAATTTCCGAATTCTGACTCGGGTACGTTTAGTGAACGAACGAGTGGGTTTTTTCTGTCTTTTGAACCGGGGCTCGAAATTGAAATCCAAGGGCACCTATGAACTTGGAGCACTGGTTATTGCTTATGGGGACCTTAAGCGAAGTTGCGTTTTGTCGCATGAGGTGGTTAATTTTTTGGGATTCGATAAGTCTTAAATAAATTGTAGTGTTACAATTTATTTTTTGTGGAAGTTAAATTCTCCATAGAGAAGTTGGAGGTGGGGCCATAGCCCACCTAACTTCCCATGAGAGGGTATGACCAAGGGTGGTGGGGTCTGCATGAAACCCCAACCCTTCACCTTCCCTTTAACTCCCACAAACTTTCCCCATTTAAACCCCTTTTTATTATTGTATAACCCCTAACTTTTTGAATTTTATCATATCCCTTCACCTTCTTCTCTCTCTAAATAATTATCCCAACCCATGATAATTATTTGGGTGGTTCACTTAATTAATTTATTTTAGTGTTGAAATTAATTTGTTTTGCATAGGCTCTCCTTTACGATGGGAGAGATCTATTCTAAATATTGTCCTTAGCAAAGATTTTGTGGGGAAACCTCTGGAGAATTGGAAGAACACCACTATTCCCTCAACGAAGAATAACTCCAGTGAAGAACACTCCACGGAACGAAGAACGCTCCATGACCCGAAGGATGTGAAGCAATTTCTTCAAACTTCTTCTTCCTCCGCAGAATGGGAGGAGACATCGACGTGGGGAACTCACCAACAACCATCGTCACCATCACCTCGTACCTTGAGACGACATCAACGAACCGACGTCCTCTTCCTTTTCACGATATCGTCGACGATTGACGAACGACACAAGGTATGGTTTTTTTCAGAATGTTTTTATTCTCGTGATTGTTCCCTTCTAAACATGGAATGAGGATCAACTCATTATCAAGTTGATCCATGGATGATATTATTTGCAAGAGGAGAATATTTATTTACGGGTGTGTTGTTGAAAACTAGGTTCAATTTTCAATTGATTAAAAATTGTGAATTTCTAATTTATTGAATTCATGTGTTGATTTTTTTCAATTGATAACACCTAACGCGGAGGGAACGGGACGAACAAACACGACCCAACAACCCTCCACATACTATTTGTCGATGTGCGGAACGACGGGCGGTGATGAAACGGGCCGCATTGGCGATTTGAAGTCTCTGCAGTGAAGTTCGGGTCCTGTAAAGACCTTAGGCATAGAAGGCAGGCAAAATGGACCAACGGTGTGCATTCGGTGGTCCGCGGAAAGTGGCGGTGGCGCGCCATCCCGGCGCGGCGGTGCCGGCGATCGGCGGCGGTGGTGCGCCGTAGGAGAAGACCGCCGCGGCTGAGCTGTGGCGGACCGGAACGACAAAGCTGTTCCGAATTTGGAGGGGGGGGGGGGGGGGTGACATTAAAGCCACACCAGTTCACTAATCAACTAGGGGAACAACACCCCCCTTTCCGTCCAGCTCGGCCCCGTGCCGAGCCACGGCCCACACTGGGCTGGACTGCCCGTGCCGGGCCGGACCGCCCGCACTGGGCCTGACCGCCCGCGCTGGGCAAGGCCTCCAGCACGGGGCCGGGCCACACCGGATGGGCCGGACCGCACCTGCCAGGCCGGGCTGTTCCCTAACATTCCGACCTGGTTTGGGCCGACCCAGGAGGTACTAGGCCGGGTCAGACCGGGCCTAGACCCTCTATTTTCGGGCAGTTTCATTCAAACACCCATAACTTGGGCTACAGACCTCCAATCGATGCACCGTCACTTGCAATGGGATCCTTGAATCGAGGCGGTCATTTTGTTATATTAAAATCAAGGTTTAGGAGAACTTTGTTTACGACCGGGTTGGTTAGAATCTGAAACCAATCGGGGCCTTAGAGTGGAAACGCTTATAACTTGAGTTCCGGACGTCCGATTGATGTGCCTTCGACTTTGTTGGATTCCTTTAGGTGAGACGGATCTTTTGGAATAATTCACCCGAGGTTTGGGCGCAGCTAGAATATGGCCAGGTTGGATTGTACCCAAAATCCAACTGGGCCCCTAAAACGGAAAAGCCAATAACTTTTAGACCAGACGTCCATTTGACAATCCGTCAGCGGTATTGGTAATCACGTTGAGAAATTGTACCTTTGAGTATACCTTATGATAGTTCGGGGTACAATAGAGAAACGGTCGGTTTGGTTCGTACACGAAACCAACCGGGCCCCCGGGAAGAAAAGACTAATAACTCACAGACGGGGCGTCTGTTTGATGCGCCATCTGTTGCGTTGAGACCCCTACAACGAGGTGGTACTTTGAGATAATTCATCATGGGACTTTGTGATAATTGGAGTATAGACCTGTAGCTCATGGGGCAGATCCTCCCGGAGACGAGCATATGGAGTACAAAGACCTTGTAGCTGGCTTAGACCTGAAGACTGCTTGTCCGATTCGAGTCAGAGTGACTTCTATAGCCCAGTGGGGAGCACTACTATGTTTGCGTGGTAGACCCACGGCGGGGAGCACTACTGTGTTTGGGTGGAAGACCCGCGGTACTCAACAGAAGGAGTACCTCTACATGCTATTTGGTGGGGTGTACTACTATGTTTGGGTGGCAGACCCCGGCGGGAAGCACTAATGTTTTTGGGTGGCTGACCCGTGGTACTCGATATGAGGAGTACCTCAGCAGTCTTAGGTTAGTGAGAAGTGCCTCGGAGATGTGACAGGTTCGCTGTACTGATCAGAGACGGAGCCTTTCAGAAGTTGCGGTTTCAAAAGTGAAAATCCTGGTTTGAGCGGAGTCAATGACCTTTGTGTTTACCTCATGACTGAGATGGGTTACTTGATGACTTAGGTATATGTATGGGCATATACCTAATTAAAGTTTATCTGTTGAGTTATTTCTTTGTGGTTATCCTTGTTGGAATTAGTGGGACCTTGAGGGTCTCGGGGTCCCTATTGAGTATCGTATACTCACCCCTACACGGGCCTTGCCCGCAACTCATTGTTTTGGTTGCAGATGAAAGACATCACTAATCGTGGTTGAGGCTTTTAGTGCTAGACGGTACAAGGAGGTGGATCTCACGACGAGTCGGTACCCGGAGGGGATGGACAGACGTGGAGGGATGTGGAGGACATCTGAACCTACCCTTCAGGTAGGAACCTGGAGGATGATCCAAGAGCTGCTTGTCACCTTTTAGCTGTTGTCCTTTGAGTTGTACTATACTTTCAGTTGTAGCTGTACCTTTCTTTTTGTCTTGTATTTCCGGACCTTTGTACTTTCATCACGTTTGTTATACTGCTTTACTTAGTGTAGCTTCTTCTTGTACTCTATCTACGTGTGTTTTATTTTCGTAAAGGCAATGCCTTACTTTTTTATTGTGATTTATGCCTTTGGTGCTAGTCGCCAGCCCCTGGCCTATGGAAGGCGGCCTTGGGGTTGTCACAGCATGGGCCCCGATGACGGGTTGTGAAAAATTGGTATTAGAGGAGTCGGTTCTACCACAGAACTTAGGAATATGATATTTATTTTCTGTGAAGCAATATTGTTGAGGGTACTAAGTGTGGTCTTCAGTTCAGGGAGTCCAGTGTTGGTGTGGGCGGCCGACGTATCCATACACCAGGACCCTGACTATTGATTTCAGAATCAGTGCACGAAAACACTAATTGCATGTGTGTTTTCAAAGGTTTCCCCTTATAAAATCTCAAATCAGGTCATCTCACTAGGTATAATAGTTTGACCATGTCACATCTGTTTCTTACAGGATCACTTTCCACGGACGACCAGCTAGAGACCTGAGGGATGTACGTACTAACAACCCACTGAGGGATGGTGCGTCAGTACAGGGCCCTCTTATAGTTGAGGCACCATCAGTACTACCATACGTTGGGCCACCGATGCCACCAGCCCCAACAGCAGGCGATGCACACTGCTTGAGCGCACTGCACGAGTTCCAGCGCCAGAGGCCACCTTGGTTTCGGGGAGAGATGGAACCACAGGCGGCTGAGGATTGGATGGAGGCTATGGTGAGAGTCTTCAAGATAGTGGGTACACCGGCAGAATTCATGGTGACCTTTGCTGCCAGCCTCCTTCAGGAAGCAGTAGGCAGATGGTGGAGCCGGATGCTCCAGTTTTGTGATGAGATGACCTTCACATTGGGAGACTTCGAGACCTTCTTTATAGTGGAGTTTATACCAGTGACTCTATTCCCCGAGTGTGTTCAGGAGCATCTACCTTTTCCGTAGGATTTTCCATCATCAGATGAATCATCTGTAGGCAGTAGACAGATGATGCAGGGGTCCAAGAGGACCAGATCAACAGGTGGGAGACCTCGGGATATGGGTTTGGTTGTCCAAGGCACACGAAACAGATCCAGCCATACGAGGAGAAAGAAGTGTTATGGATGTGGCAGGAAGGGTCACATGGCACGTGACTTTCTGACTCCCCACATAGCTGATCCGCAGGCGTTGGAGGAGCCACCGAGATAGAAGAATCGACAGGTGATTGAGAAACAGCTGAGCGGTGGACAAGGTAGTGGAGCTCCAGAAGTATCTGGACAGGAGAGGAACTAGTGGATTCCTTTTTGTTCTAGGTACTTCTAGTTCCATGCTGTTGTTGAATTTGTGTCTCTGTACTATGAGTTGCAGTAATAAAAGACAATTATCTTTGTTATGTTTACATTCATGTCCTTTTGTTTGGTTGATTCTGAGAGGTCCCGGTTAAAACTATTGACTTGACCCTAACTTTTGAGATTTCTATTGGAGGAGACCCAGTGACCTCACACTGATGCCGACAGTGTGACTCGAACCTTGGAGGCGAGAGTGACAGTTGGATCTCTTGGTAGTGACGTCGAGGACTTATGATGTCATCCATGACATGAATGCATCATTCATGTCAGGATTGACTATATTAGGAAATGGGAGTGGTTCATCCAGTGGATGAGACCTAGTTTCTCTTTTTGGAAAAAGATAAATATTAGCAGATCTTACAGATCGTAGGAGAAGAAGGGTTAACATTGACCGACTTACCAAGACAGCCAAAATCCTACCAACCATAGATGGTACGAGCTACGATGGGGAGGGTGCTGATCATCCAGGTGCAGATGAAGACTGCATAGTGCAATAAGAAACAGGAAATTAGTGCTAGTCTTAGAGACTCGAGCGTGTAAAATGTTTCAAGAATAAGAATTTTTAAGGACAGATGAGTCTGCGGAGTAGTAGACGTGGAGGCAGAGCTAGGAGAATAGCATGAGGTGGTGTACATCTCATCATGTTACAACCACCTGTCTTTGTTGTCCCCGCCTGGCTCAGGGAGCTGAAAGGGAGGAAAAAAGTGTAGCTTTATGCGGTCAGGGATTGTGACCTAATGGCTCTAAGAATGATTTAAGGGACAGTCTATGTCTACTACTAGCTGCCGTAACAACAGACATTGATACAAATCATTCCTTTCTTCCACGAATCTTGTCCTAGTCCTAGAGTTTCTGGTAATCCGTAGACTTGACCCTCACGTAAGGAGATACCTTTAGGAGGAAACTCGATAATCACACTTACGCTGACAGTGTGATCTAACCCACAAGGCGAGAGTTTTGGTTGGAATCTCTTGGTGGCAGTGTTGATGCCTTACGACGTTGGTCTGGGTATGGATTGAATTCACAGTTCATACTCAGATTGACTGTATTAGGAAAAAAGGTTGTGGTTTATCTACAACGTTGGGATGGGTTTCCCTAGGCCGGTGAAAAGGAAACCTCGGGCGTCACAGGATAAACTCATGCACAGGAGGGTGTGGTCGATCAATCTTGAGTCGGGAAACCTTACCCTCGTGGCAGCATGAGTTTTTATATTCAGTTCTAATAAGGAAATGAAGAACTCCTGAGTTCGAGGATGGTGACCATGTCCTTGTATGGGTCTATCCTCGATGAGGTTTACAGAGTTGTAGCCAAGGCAACAAGTTATCTACGAGGTTCAATGGACCTTTCTAGGTCCTCAGTAGGGTAGGCAAGGTAGTTTACCTCTTGACCTTTCTACCTTAGTTGCACCGGGTGCATGATGTCATCCATGTATCTCAGCTGAGGAGATACGTGCATGATCCTTCACACATCATCGACCAAAGGGAGTTGGACGTCGATGACAGGGCGACATGTATGGAGGTATCAGTGGAGATCAAGGGTCGGCAGGAGAAGGTCCTATGTGGATGGTCGATTATTCTGGTGCGCTTTCACAGGTAGCACGAGAACCTCTAGGAGAGCACATGGGAGTGGGAGGTTCAGATGCAGGCTTAGTACCACTTTGTTTTTCCTAGTGTGTGTTGAAGCTTTATGGGGATGTAAATACCTAAGGTGGGAGTAATGTAAAGACCTAGAAATTTCAAGGAATTTTTTTTCGTATTTTATTTGGAATTTTACGAGTCCACAGTTTCTGACGACACCTGATTCCAAGGCCCGGTGTGCCCGACATCAATTTCTGAATTCTGGCTCGGGTACTTTCAGTGAACGAACGAGCGGGTTTTTTCTATCTTTTGAACCGATGCTCGGAATTGAAATCCGAGGGCACCGATGAACTTTTAGTGCCAGTAATTTCTTAAGGGGACCTTAAGCGCAGTTGCGTTTTGTCGCATGAGGTGGTTAATTTTGGGGGATTCGATAAGTCTTAAATAAATTGTAGTGTTAAAATTTATTTTATGTGGAAGTTAAATTCTCCATAGAGAAGTTGGAGGTGGGGCCATACCCCACCTAACTTCCCATGATAGGGTATGACCAAGGGTGGTGGAGTCTGCAAGAAACCCCAACCCTTCACCTTTTCTTTAACTCCCACGAACTTTCCCCCATTTAAACCCCTTGTTATTATTGTATAACCCCTAACTTTTTGAATTTTAAAATATCTATTCACCTTCTTCTCTCTCTAAATAATTATCCCAACCCATGATGATTAATTGGGTGATTCACTTAATTAATTTATTTGAGTGTTGAAATTAATTAGTTTTTCATAGGCTCTCCTTTAAGATGGGAGAGATCTATTCTAAATATTGTCCTTAGAAAATATTTTGTGGGGAATCCTCTGGGAATTGGAAGAACACCACTCTTCCCTCGATGAAGAATAACTCCGACGAAGAACACTCCATGGCATGAAGAATGCTACATGACCCAAATGATGTGAAGCAATTTCTTCAAAATTTTTCTTCCTCTGCAAAAGGGAGGAGACATCGACATGGGGAACTCGCTAACGACCATCATCACCATCACCTCTTACCTTGCGACAACGTCAATGAACCGACGTCCTCTTCCTTTTCGTGATATCATCGACGAACGACGAATGACACGAGGTAGGGGTTTGTTTTAGAATGTTTTTATTCTTGTGATTCTTCCATTCTAAACAGGGAGCGTGGATCAACTCATTATCATGTTGATCCACGGATGATATTATTTGCGGGATGGGAATATTTATTTACAGGTGTGTTGTTGGAAATTAGGTTCAATTTTCAATTGATTAAAAATTGTGCCATGAAAAGTTGTTGAAATCATGTGTTGATTTTTGTCAATTGATGACACCTAACGCGGAGGGCGTGGGCCGAACAAACACGGCTTGACAACCCTCCATAGATTTTTTTTTGATGTGTGAAACGACGGGCAATGATGAAACGGGCCGCATTGGCGATTTGAAGTCTCCACATTGAAGTTCAGGTCCCGTAAAGACCTTAGGCGCAGACAGCAGGCGAAGCAAACCACAAGTGAGCATCCAGTGGTCTACGGACCAGAATGGAAAAGCCGTTCCGGATTGGGGGGGGACATTAAAGCTACACTGGTTCACTGGTCAACCAGGGGGAATAGTACACCCCCTTTTCGTCCTGCTCGACCACGTGCCAAGCTGTGGCCCGTGCTGGGCCAGACCGCCCGCCCCGGGCCGGACTGCCCACGCCGGGTCGGACCGCCCGCGCTGGGCCGGACCGCCCGCGCCGGGCCGGACCGCCCGCGCCGGGCCGGGCCGCCCGCGCCGGGCCGGACCGCCCGCGCCGGGCCAGGCCGCACCGGCGGGGCTGGACCACGCCAGCCGGGCCGGGATGCGCCCTAACGGGCCAGACCCAGACCCGGGTCGGGCCGACCCATTTCGGGCCGACCCAGGGGGTACTGGGCCGGGTCAGACCGGGCTCAGACCCCCCTATTTTCAGGTAGTTTCATTCAAAAGCCCATAACATGGGCTACGAAACTGAGATCGACGCATCATCAGTTGCAATGGGATCCTTGGATCCAGGCGGTCGTTTCGGTATATTACAATCACAGTTTTGGAGAACTTTGGGTATGGCCGGGTTGGTTCGAACCCGAAACCAACCGGGCCCTCGGAGCGGAAACACTTATAACTTGAGTTCCGGACGTCCGATTGACATGTCGTTGACTTTGTTGGATTCCTTTTGGTGAACTGATCTTTTGGAATACTTCACCTATGGGTTTTTCATAGCTGGAATTGTTGGAACCAGGTTCTTCAAAGCATGATTTGGTGTATGGTTTGTGTTTGTTGTCAATCCTCAGTGGAAGTTCAGGGTGTGAACCAACAAAGCGATCATACCGTTCAGGAAGAAAACATTAGTGAAGGTGGCGCTGTTTCCCAGTGTTTGCCAAATTTTTGGGCCTGAAAATCCGTAAATAAAGTAAAGTGTTTTTGGCAAAGATACTTACGCGCCGAGCTCTTGGAGGATGAAAGACTTGCGCGCCATATGTTTTTGAGGATCAGAACATCACAATTTGGCAAAGGAAAGAAGGTCGCGCAAGTGTTGGTTGGGTCGCGCAAGTAACTTGCGCGACAGTGGATCTGGAGACAGGACTTGCGCGCCGTCGAGGGACTTGCGCGCCGCCGCGCAGGGGGTCCAGTTTGCCTATAAATACTGGACCACCCCTCCTCATTTCCAACGGAGTTCAAGGCCGAGAGATTGTTCGAGCTCTCGTCGCGCAGGTGGTTGAGTCGCGCAGGTGGTTGTTTTGTCGCGCAAGTAGAGTTTGCGCGCCGGTGTTTGGCTGTTCTCCCAAGGCAGTTTGGAAGAGAAAGGAAGTGGATCACACAAGTATTTAGTTCAAGAAGGCAGTGTCGCGCAGGTGCTTCAGTGACACTTGCGCGCCAGTTTTGTCTTGCACGCCTGAGACTTGCGCGCCGCCGGGAGACTTGCGCGCCAGGCTTGAAATGGAGACCTAGACACTATTGAAGCACGCCTGCCTTGCTGGAGCTGCACGAAAGCCGATAAACTACTCGGTTCATTCGAGGAAAAGTGATATTCTTCTTCTGGTGAGAATCGGACTTCAATAGAGCATCTACATTCAACAAAGGATGCACTCTTATGCAAATGAAGAAGAGACCTACACGTCTATAAACTGAGTGGGACTTCACCAACAGCAGTGAGCCAGGGGGAGTCAACGGGAGTGACCCGAGGGACGCAGTGAGTTATCCCTGAACTATTGTAAAGGCAGTGAGCCTGGGACAGAGTGTCTGTACCCGAACTTTTGTATCCGCAGCTAGTGAAGCATAGTGGATTTAGGTACGACCGGCAACCTGTCGGCATATGCTCCTTGGACGTAGCCCTTAGTGGTGAACCAAGTAAAAATGACTGTGTCTTCTCTGTGCATGTGAATGTTTCCTTTTTGATCGTAATCATCATACAGGTTCAACAAGTTCCTACCAACGTTGGAACAAGATCCAACAAATTAAAAGAAAAAGTGGTCACCCTGATTCACCCCTCCCCTCTCAGGGTGTCCCGGGGTCCTTCAAGTGGTATCAGAGGCAGGTTACTGGCGTTGAATCTGACCTTCTTCGTCATGGAAAACGCGATCAATGTCAGGGGAGTCCCTCACTTCGATGGAAGCAATTTCCAGATCTAGAAGAACAGAATGAGATCTCATCTAAGATCTCTTGGAATGGAAGTTCTTTTTTCTACTGTGCAAGGAATACATGTCACTGATCAAACAGGTCTGGCTATGACTGAAACAGACAGGAAACTTCTTGATGCAGATGCCAAAGCACAGAATGCTCTCACTACTGCCCTTTCTGATCAGATTTACCTGAAGGTGATGAATTGCACCTCAGCAAAATCTATGTGGGATAAACTTGAGAATATTTATGAAGGTGATAGCAAAGTGAAGGAGGCTAAACTACAAGTGCTACACAATCGGTTTGATGATCTGAAGATGCATCCAGACGAGAATGCAAACTCTTTCTTCAATCGAATTACTGAAGTGGTTGGAGCATTTCGGGGTCTAGGCGAAGAAATCAAAGACATTGATATTGTAAAGAAAATATTAAGAAGACTTCCACCTCTGTATAATGCGAAGGTGTCAGCTCTTGAGGAAAGAGATCTTTCCAAACTTTCTCTAGATGACTTACTGAGCAGTTTGGTAGCATATGAAATGAGTGTCAAACCGGAAGATGCTACGACTCGGGTGAGCAAGGAAATGGCATTCAAGGCCATGGATAAATTGAAAATCTCAAAGGATAGTAGCGGTGATGATGAAGAAGAGAAAGAAATTCTTTCTCTCATTGCAAAGAAGTTCCAGAAGGGGAAAGGGAAATTCAAAGGGAAGTTACCTCTCGCATGCTTCCGTTGTGGAAAAGTTGGGAATATTGCCTCTCAGTGCTTGAAGAATATCAATGATGATGACAGTGAAGATGAAAACTTCAAGAAGCCTCAAAGAAGGTTCTTCAAAAAGGGAGACTTCAAATCTGGTAAGAAAATGCAAAGAAAGAGTTTTGTCTGTGAAGTGGAAGAAGATGACAATGAATTCTGTGATGAAGAAGAACCAGAATTCAAAACTGGGAACCATGCTTCTATGATGGCCACTGTTGAAAAGTCAAAAGATACTGATGGTGAAAAACAACTGAGAACTTGTGTAGATCCTGAGGTGCAACTTAAGGATGCAGTTAGTAAGCTTAAGATTAAATGTAAGAGCTGCAATAAGTGGAAATCAATTGTAGAAGAATCAACTGAATATGTTGATCAACTTGAAGCTGAAATTGAACGACTGGAAGAATTTGTGAAGGTACAGTCTAAAATAATTGAAAGAAATGATGATGCAGTTGATCTGAAGCTGAGAATTGAAGAGCAAGCAAAGGTCATCAATGACCTCACATCCAGACTGGATGAAAAATCCAAGACTGTTGAGGGTCTTGAGGAGGAAGTAGTTACTCTGAGGAGTAAAATGGAGACAGAATCAGTTCCAAAAGAATCGAGGAAGAAAATACAGTTCGTAAGATTCTAAGATGCAGAATTACTTGTAAGAGCCAAGTGTGGTTCAGACGGGGTTGGAAAAGTCTTGAGTGATCAAAGACCTGCTTGCATGGGAAAGAGTGGAATTGGCTGTGAGGCTGAGTCATCAACTGCTGGAAGTGCAAAGATCCAAAAGAAAGATAAGATGAAAGTTGAACATGTTGAAATGTTACCTAGAGTGCTGAAAAAGGAACCCCCAATCCAAACTAAAAGGAGACCTGAAAATTATCCTCAAACTTTCAAAAATGGCAGACAGTCTTACTATTCTCCCAAGGAAGAAGCTATAAGGAAAAATTCAAGTGAGAAGACATTTCTTCTCATGAAGTGTCAGTTCTGTGGCTATCTGGGCCATACCATGTCCTATTGTGAAGAGGCAAGAAGCTATCTGAATGGAGAAGATATAGATTCTCAACAAAGGAGAACAATTTCATATCCTAATTCTTATAGAAGAAATAATTTCTATGGATATTGTTTTCATTGTTCTAACTTTGGTCATAAGGCCATTAATTGCAGGCAGAGAAGGGATATTGACACCTCATGCAGAAGTTCCAGACATGTCAAGTCTCGTCAGCAAGACGATGTTTCTCTTTCAAACAGGTTCTCACCTCTTAAAGAAGACTTTGACTATGAAGAACCTGGGTTTGCGGAAGAGATAGTTGAAAGGCCATCAGTTCTATATACTCAATCTAATGTCTCATGGAAGGAAAGGAGGAAGATTGAGAAATCAAACCTTGCAGAGGTAGCTCTCAAAGCTACAAAGAACAACAGTACCTGGATTCTAGATAGCGGTTGCTCATCTCATATGACAGGTAATGCCGGTCTACTAACAAATATCATAAAGAATGTTGATGGTACAGTAAGATTTGGTAATGATGGGGCTCTGAAAATCAAAGGGAGTGGAAGTACCAAATTAGCTAATGGAGAACTAAAGAAGACTGAAGTCCTTTACGTAGATGGCCTACGTCATAATCTCCTCAGTGTGAGTCAACTCTGTGACTCAGGACTTATGGTTACTTTTAATCAGAAAGGCTGCACCATCAAGGGAAAAACCGACAATTCACTTATGAAAGGATGCAGAACAGAAGGCAACTTGTATCAGGTTGATAGTGAAGAGAATGTATGTTACATGACTGTTGAAGAAGAAAACAATTTGTGGCATCGGAGATTGGGACACATCAATCAACAAGACATGGAGAAAATATCAAAATTGAGAATTGTCATGGACATTCCCAACCTGAAGCGTGAGCGTGAAAAATCCTGTGATGCTTGTATTCGTGGGAAGTTGGTCTGCAGTTCATATCGGCCAAAGAAGAAAAAGGCATCTCACCTTCTTGATCTGATTCATACAGATGTTTGTGGTCCAATAAATGTTGCCGGAACTCATGGAGAAAGGTACTTTGTCCTTTTCATAGATGATTACAGTCGAATGGCATGTGTGATGGTCATTCACCGGAAACGACAGGTCCTTGACTGCATGAAAACATATCGGCGAATCGCCGAGAATGATACTGGACGAACAATCAAAGTGTTGCGATCTGACAATGGAGGAGAATACACGTCCATTGAATTTGAAAATTATCTGGAGAAGCATGGGATACAACATGAGGTAGCTGCTGTGAGAACTCCACAACAAAATGGAGTTGTTGAACGAAGGAATCGACAGGTGAACAACATGGCACGAACTATGCTGATTGAGAGTTGTATTCCACGACATTACTGGAAAGAGGCTGTTCAAGCTGCAATGTACATTCAGAATCGAACATGACTTTATATGGGTGAGACGAAGACACCATATGAATTGTGACATGGACGGAAGCCTTCTCTAAAATGCTTTCGTGTTTTTGGAAGTAAGTGCTTCATCAGGAACAAAGAAGGAAATCAGGGGAAATATGGTGACAACGCAGATGAAGGAATCTTCCTCGGTTACTCAATGAACAGAAAAGCCTACAAATGTTTCAACAATCGTTTGGGAAGGATTGTGGAAAGCAATGGTGTTAAGATAATTGAAGATAAAACCACAAATGCTTCACGGACGTCATATGCTGATGTGATAGAAAGTCATGAAGAATGTGGACATGAAGAAACTACAAATGCAGAAATAGAGGAAGCTGTTCAAAACACTCATCAATCACATAATGATGTTGACTCAGAAGAAGAATCTGAAGAAGAAACTATGGTTGAAGAGAATACTACTGAACCTCACAGGAGAAATCGAAGTGCTGAGATTGATCCATCCAACATAATTGGGGATAGGAGTGCACCCACACAAACCAGAAGGATGAGGAATACCACGCAATCTGCATTTCTATCAGTTGTAGAGCCATCCTCATTCGAAGAAGCTGCAAAAGATGAATCTTGGGTGAAAGCCATGAATGATGAATTAGATCAGATTGATAAGAATCAGACATGGGATCTTGTCTAGAGACCTGAAGGTCACAATGTGATTGGTACCAAATGGATTTTCAAAAATAAGTTTGATGAGCATGGAAGTGTTATCAGAAACAAGGCACGACTGGTATGTAAAGGATACTCCCAGATTGAAGGTATTGATGTTGAAGAAACCTTTGCTCCAGTTGCTAGACTGGAATCAATCAGGCTTTTCCTTGCCATGACACTCCAAAGAGGATATAAAGTATATCAAATGGATGTTAAGACAGCATTCTTGAATGGTGTACTCGAAGAAGAAGTCTACATTGAACAACCGGTGGGGTTTGTCTTGGGTACCGATGAAACAAAGGTCTGCAAACTAAAGAAAGCTCTATATGGTTTGAAGCAGGCACCACGGGCATGGTACTCACGGCTAGATTCATATCTCAAGAAGTTGGAATTCAAAAGAGGAGGAGTTGATCACAATCTCTATGTGAAGAATTCTCCAAAAGATCAGTTCATGGTTCTTGTCTACGTTGATGATATCATTTTTGGTGGCAGCAGGCAGAAATCAGTGGATGAATTTGCCAACCACATGAAATCAGAATTTGAGATGTCTATGATTGGGGAGCTCACATATTTCTTGGGGCTGCAAGTAATTCAAAAGAAGGAATACACTTTCATTTCTCAGGAAAAATATGCAAGAGAGTTGCTGAAGAAGTTCAATATTCAAGACTCCAAACCAGTGTCAACTCCGATTCCTGTTGGAACTAAACTTAGAAAGCATGAGGATGGGAACTCTGTTGATCCCACCATGTACAGGAGGATCATTGGAAGCCTACTGTATCTGACAGCGACAAGTCCAGATATTGTCTTTGCAACATGCCTTGCGGCCCGCTTTCAGAGTAATCCAAAGGAGGAACATATGTCAGCAGTAAAAAGAATCATGAGATATATTCAAGGCACACATAACTTCGGGTTATTTTTTGCTGCAGGTAGGGACAGTGAATTATCAGCGTTTTCTGATGCTGACTGGGCTGGGGATGTAGTAGACAGAAAGTCCACTAGTGGTGGAGCTTTCTATATTGGGCATAAATGTGTTGGCTGGTTGAGCAAGAAGCAAGAAAGTACTTCTCTTAGTACTGCTGAAGCTGAATATATCTCCGCCACAAAAGCATGCACTCAACTTCTTTGGATGAAGCAGCAACTAACAGATATTGGTGATAAGGTGCAGCAACCAATGGTGATTTATTGTGATAACAAAAGTGCAATTGATCTTACGAAAAATCCGGTTCAGCATTCTCGTACAAAACATATTGAAATACGGTATCATTTTATCAAAGAAAAGGTTGAACAAGGCGTGATTAAAATGGATCATGTTGGAACTAATGAGCAAGTGGCTGATATCCTAACCAAGCCATTGTCCGCGGCTGTGTTCGAGAAGCATCGGTTGAACCTCGGTGTTCAACCACCTCCTACTGCATAAGGAGGCTCCGGAAGTCCCCTCTCCCCGTTTGTTTTAACTGTTTTTATCTGTTTATGGCTGTGATGCGGGTTTATGGGGGAGATACTATCCAGGGGGAGTATGGCTTGAGCTGAACGTTGAACAAACTTATCGGTCTTTGGTTTTATTGTCAATGGGGGAGAAAGGAATAAATTCAAGGCAAGAAATTCTTTTGTGATGAGAAGTGTAAGCTTGTGATGAGAAGTTTAAGAAGGATAACATCGGGATGGAGATTTTCGTGTACGATTTCAACACACTAAGACCCAATTCAAGATTTCTCTCTTGTTTTCTACACCGAGCATTGCTCACGTAGACTTAGAGTGTTAGCTGAGTTGATTCTTGTGTTTTGGATTTGCTCATGGTTGGAGATCTATTGAATTTATTCTGATTGCCAACAAACCCAAAGGGGGAGATTGTTGGAACCAGGTTCTTCAAAGCATGATTTGGTGTATGGTTTGTGTTTGTTGTCAATCCTCAGTGGAAGTTCAGGGTGTGAACCAACAAAGCGATCATACCGTTCAGGAAGAAAACAGTAGTGAAGGTGGCGCTGTTTCCCAGTGTTTGCCAAATTTTTGGGCCTGAAAATCCGTAAATAAAGTAAAGTGTTTTTGGCAAAGATACTTGCGCGCCGAGCTCTTGGAGGATGAAAGAATTGCGCGCCATATGTTTTTGAGGATCAGAACATCACAATTTGGCTAAGGAAAGAAGGTCGCGCAAGTGTTGGTTGGGTCGCGCAAGTAACTTGCGCGACAGTGGATCTGGAGACAGGACTTGCGCGCCGTCGAGGGACTTGCGCGCCGCCGCGCAGGGGGTCCAGTTTGCCTATAAATACTGGACCACCCCTCCTCATTTCCAACGGAGTTCAAGGCCGAGAGATTGTTCGAGCTCTCGTCGTGCAGGTGGTTGAGTCGCGCAGGTGGTTGTTTTGTCGCGCAAGTAGAGTTTGCGCGCCGGTGTTTGGCTGTTCTCCCAAGGCAGTTTGGAAGAGAAAGGAAGTGGATCGCGCAAGTATTTAGTTCAAGAAGGCAGTGTCGCGCAGGTGCTTCAGTGACACTTGCGCGCCAGTTTTGTCTTGCGCGCCTGAGACTTGCGCGCCGCCGGGAGACTTGCGCGCCGGGCTTGAAAAGGAGACCTAGACACTATTGAAGCACGCCTGCCTTGCTGGAGCTGCACGAAAGCCGATAAACTACTCGGTTCATTCGAGGAAAAGTGATATTCTTCTTCTGGTGAGAATCGGACTTCAATAGAGCATCTACATTCAACAAAGGATGCACTCTTATGCAAATGAAGAAGAGACCTACACGTCTATAAACTGAGTGGGACTTCACCAACAGCAGTGAGCCAGGGGGAGTCAACGGGAGTGACCCGAGGGACGCAGTGAGTTATCCCTGAACTATTGTAAAGGCAGTGAGCCTGGGACAGAGTGTCTGTACCCGAACTTTTGTATCCGCAGCTAGTGAAGCATAGTGGATTTAGGTACGACCGGCAACCTGTCGGCGTATGCTCCTTGGACGTAGCCCTTAGTGGTGAACCAAGTAAAAATGACTGTGTCTTCTCTGTGCATGTGAATGTTTCCTTTTTGATCGTAATCATCATACAGGTTCAACAAGTTCCTACCAACGTGGGAACAAGATCCAACAAATTAAAAGAAAAAGTGGTCACCCTGATTCACCCCTCCCCTCTCAGGGTGTCCCGGGGTCCTTCAGGAATATGGCCTAGTTGGATTGTACCCGAAATCCAACCGGGCCCCAGGAATGGAAAAGCCGATAACTTTCAGACCGGATGTCCGTTTGACAAACCGTCAGCGGTGTAGGTAATCACGTTGAGAAATGGTCCCTTTGAGTATATACTATGAGAGTTCGGGGTACAATTGAGATACGGTCAGGTTGGTTCGTACACGAAACCAATCGGGCCCCCGGGACGAAAATGTTAATAACTCCCAGACTCGACGTCCGTTTGACGCGCCGTCTGTTGCGTTGAGACCCCTATGATAAGGCGGTCCTTTGAGATACTTCTTCATGGGACTTTGTGATACTTAGAGTATAGACCTGTAGCTCATGGAACAGATCCTCCCAGAGATGAGCGTACGGAGTATGAAGACCTTGTAGCTGGCTGAGACCTGAAGACTGCTTGTCTGATTCGAGTCCGAGTGACTTGTATAGCCCAGTGGGGAGCACTACTGTGTTTGGTTGGTAGACCCACAACGCGGAGCACTACTGTATTTGGGTGGCAGACCCGTAGTACTCAATAGAAGGAGTACCTCTACAGGCTATTATGGGGGGTTCACTACTGTGTTTCGGTGGCAGACCCCGGCGAGAAGCACTACTGTGTTTGGGTGGCTGGCCCGCGATACTCGACAGGAGGAGTACCTCAGCAGTATTAGGTTAGTGAGCAGTTCCACGAAGATGTGACTAGTTCACTGTGCTCATCAGAGATAGATCTCTTTAGCCGTTGCAGTTTCGATTGTGAAAATTCTAGTTTGAGCTGAGTCAATGACCTTTGTGTTTACCTCAAGATTGAGATCAGTTACTTGATAACTTAGGTATATGTATGGGCATATACATAAGTAAAGTTTATCTGTTGAGATCTTTCTTTGTGGTTATCCTTTTTGGAATTAGTGGGACCTTGAGGGTCATGGGGTCCCTACTGATTATCGTATATCACACCTGCATGGGCATTGCTTCCACCTCATTGTGTTGGTTGCAGACGAGAGACATCACTGATCGTGGTTGAGGCTTGTAGAGTTGGACGGTACCCGGAGGTGGATCTCACGACATGTAGGTACCCGGAGGTGGATCTCACGATGATTCGGTACTCGGAGGGGACGGACGAACATGGAGTGATGAGGAGGACATATGTACCAACCCTTCAGGTAAGAACCCGGAGGATGATCCAGGAGCTGTTTGGCACCTTTCAGATATTTTCCTTTGAGTTGTACTTTACTTTTAGTTGTAGTTGTACTTTTCTTTTGGGCTTGTATTTCCGGCCCCTTGTACTTTCAGCATGTTTTTTATACTGCTTTACATAGTGTAGCTTCTTCTTGTACTCTTTCTGTGTGTGTTTTCTTTTTGTAAAGGCAATGCCTTCCATTTTATTGGGATTTACACCTTTGGTGCTAGTAACCATCCTCTGGCCTATGGAAGGCAGGTTTGGGGTAGTCACGGCACGAACCCCGAGGATGGGTCATGACGGAATTATTCTATATGATAGATTATCATTATATAGATGATATGTTGTGAAGAAGATCAACTCTATATCTCGGACTTACTGAATAATTAACCAGATCATGGAGGATAACCATGGATCCCAATCATATAAAATAGTAAAAGGTACTCCAGGAAACCATACCACTTAAAAATGTACATTCTGACAAGATGATCTAGAGAGAAATATTATTTGATAGTAATGATTTTTTCAGACATTATAAGGTATTGAAGTAACATCACATATATCATTGTGAACTTTATCGTTTTGGGGGATTCTGATGAAAAAATACATGGTGGGTTTTTCCCATGTCCATTAAAATATTGGTAATGGTTATAATATCCACTATGAATTTTCTCTCTCATCATTAAATTATTGAAATTTCAAGAACCATGATACAAACTCTGCAATATATCTCATCATGCTATCGCAACATATATACTCTCTTAGATCTCCATACATATTCATAATTCCAGGATGAATATAGAATTTTAAACTATGACCCCTTTAATATATCTATATTAAAATTTGATATTTATAGAAAATATACACAATTGCAAGACCTTATCATTCCATCATAATTATGGTTAAATGAAAGAAAATTTATCATATTATTTTATACCTCTATATCTTCCTTTCTCATATTATTAAAATTTACATAGACATATGGTTTAACACTCATTTTAGAAAGGTAATATTTATCCCCTACATTTACGATTTCCAAATCCATAATTTGAAAATTAAAAATGTTGTATCATTGTTGATCCTCATTAGAAATAATCTTGGATGATCCTTTCGAATAAAAACATTAACCACTTATCTCACTTTTCCATGGTGGTAATGTATTTATGAGTCATAATAATTAATCATCTACAACTATCTTCATTGTCACATTTTCAACTATTTCAATGTGAATATATAATTTAATCACTTTTGATGAGTATATATGTCACATATACTTTAATAAAGATAATGAATCTATATCATTAATGTAAAAACTATACCAATTAACTCCAAACCATGAGTTGGGTAATTTTTTGCATGGAAATTCAATTATAATAAGGTCTAAGAAACCACCATGTCATCTTAGAAGATGAATAATCTCATATACATCATTGATGAATAACTAAATGTTACAAACCCATCTCTAGTATATGTTAGTGTAAGAAAAAATGAACTGGATATCCTTATATTTATTTCCTTATAAATTTCCTTAGATTCATTTATCTAATGATAGTTATCTCCATTAAAAGTTAACTTGGTGAGTATATTTTATAGTCTTGATAAATTTAAAAAAATAGATTATAATATATAGAAAACCCAATAAAATTACTGATTTTTTTCATAGGGGTTAGTATAGGACAAAATTCTATAGCCATTTCCTTTTATGGGTCCATTGATACAACCTATATTGATATTATATGACTCTGAAAAGAATTATTTTATAGGGAAAAATCAATTTTGTAATTTTTGCATAGAATGTATCCTTTTTTAGGGTTGGAAAAACAATCATTGGGTTGTTAAAATTATCTTCCTTGATTTGTCATTATATAATAATATAATCTATAAAGACTACCTCAATCTGATCAATGTCTCCTTTAAATAATAACCTCATTAAATCTATTCAAATACCAGGGGCATTAGCAAGACCAAATAGAATCTCTTTATATTCCCATTGTCCATACATTTTATGGAATGAGGTCTTGGGTATATCCTTCATCTTAATCCTCTATTGATGATATCAAGAATGAAGTTAAATCCTTGAAAATAAAAATTCTGCAAACAGTTGATCAAATACATCATCAATATGAGGTATGGTATACTTTTTCATGATTATTCCCTTGTTATTTACTGATAATCAATTAAAAGTCCCATTAATCATTATATCATCTTTGTAAAAATAACAACCTAACCCCAAGGTTACATACTTGGATGAATGAATCTAATATCAAGATTCTCATGAAATATCATTTTCAATTATTATAACCTAATTGGTCCCATTATACAGGGAGTAAAAGAAATAGTTGTTTCACCGGGTATGATTTCTATGGAGAAATCAACTTAATGATTTTGTAGAAGACTAGGAGACTCTTCTAAAAAGACATCAACTGACTCCCACACATTAGGCATATCATCGATGTTGATTTTCACCCAAAGTATCTGAGATTGACATTTATTTTAATAGTAATCAAGACCCATATAAGAGATTCAATTTCCAATGGAGGTCCATAATTATCCTCACACTTATATATGACACCTCGTTGTTTTGGAATAAATAATGTGACTCCCCTTTCATTAAAATTGATATGGGATTTATATAATGAAATCTAATCCATTCATATGATAACATCATATTCAAATAGAGGTAGAATAACCATATTTCTAGAAATATCATTCCCCTAAATTTCATCTAGAGAAGAGTTATAAACATGAGATGTGATCGTCATACCATTTTGGGTTTTCACTAATATTTCAAATTCAAATAATTTGGGTGTATTTTAAATTACCATATAAAAAATTTCATATATAAATGAGTGGGTATACCAAGAATCTAATAATACATTTACTGTTCTAGAGTGGATGGTAATTATACCTTTTACCACATCGTTATCGTCATTCTCATTATAAATAGTGATCACTTGAATTTTCCCTTTTCCCATCTGATTATGTGGTTTATGACGTTGATCATCATCATCATCATCAATCATCATATTTTATAACAGTTTATATGAATTTACATACTCCTCAAACAAGAAACATTGGATTTTTTGTGGTTTATTTTGTTAAGTATTTCTGAATTTATGTCATTACCAAAATTATTCCCATCAATATATTATTCAATTTCCAAATGAAATCAATTTCAATAGTTAAAACATTTTCCAGTCCCCTTAAGAAAATTTATTCTATGGTTCCTTCACAATTTGAGCATAAAGTAATTCTCACCATCTTCTATCAATGTGTTTTAACAGTTTCCCTTGAATTCCATATTTCAATAATTAGAAAATCCATGAGGTTAATGGGTTACTCCAATATAAATTCTCACATTGATAGAAAATATAAGAATTAATTCACGGTCACTACATTTGATTATTGAAAATTACCTTTAAAAACTTATATTTAATCAACTAATGAATTGATCAACATTTCGTTATGGATGTGTGATAATACCACAATCATTGATTAAAATGATTTTAAAATTTACCTCAAATATTCCATTGGAATCATCAACATTTTATTTTACCTCAATGAATTCCTTCTTCATTGTGAGATGCAAAAAAGAGGAAAGAACTTACCAAAAAATATGGTTTAATCATATCCCACTCCACGGGTTCAATTTTATCTTGTTTCCTCGTATTCTTGATAGTATTCCCTTATTGATCCATTTATCATTTTAAAAGAAAGAAAACCAAAATTTCTTTTTCATGTTTTGAAGATTGGATAATAGAAAATATATATTCAATGGTGCTGATCCATTTCATAGTAACTGGTAAATTAAGAGAGAACTAATAAAAGGTTGTATTTTCCTTATAATGGACTAAAAAATAGTATCCCCTTCTTTTCTCATTTTCGAGTTCATCATGATTCACAGATTAAGAATGTTGTATTGGAATAACAATGACACTTTTCATTCCAGATCCCCAAATATTTTGTTATAAAAGAGAAAAACAAATTAATTACCTTTCAAATTCATCATTAAGATGATTCCTTTGGGTTCTAACCATTTATTAAAACTAAATAACATAGTGTGAGCAATAATAATCATGGTGAGAAAAAACATATTCCAGAAAAATAATATATAGGATGCCTAAATCATGAGACATTCATTTAAATATATGAAACCATAGGATCATCCCAATTTATTCATAGTAATAATCTATTAAAATCCGTCATGATGGTCCACAATGAGTTTGTGAATTTAAAAAACATATCCGTTGCATGTGTCAAACCATGTGTGCAGAAAGGACCATTGTTATGCACCAAGTAATGATCAGCTCCAAACACAATGTTGCCTTTTCATTGTTATTACCACTAGGTATAACAATTATAGAGGCATATCCCTTTGTAGTTTAATGATGGAGATGTAATTTCATAGAAACTACTCACTCTATCATTCACCAAAATTCCAATATATTTTTGGATACTTAGACATAATCTTATAGTTTTCAAAAGTGTTTTATCATCCAAGCCTCTAACGTTGAACTATAACATTATCTAATACTAAATATATATACCCAAACATTTCATAAATAAATATTTTACCCTAATAAATGAATATTGATTACATAACATAATAATCCATTCCAGAATCATTTAGGTACTGTTCTTTAGATACATCGATACATGAAAAACTAGTTTTTGTGTGAACAACATCATCTTCCACTATATTCTTCATAACTACCACCCATCATTGACATATCATTCATAATTCCATTATTTATAACCTAGAAAAGGAATAATTAGAAAGGTTTAGATCAAATTCCTAGTAAGGTTAAACAAGGGAGATATCAATGGCCACATAAGCATAACATGAGTATAATGGTATGAGAATATGAGATTAAAATTTGATAAGAATAACCTAAAAATTAAATATTACAATCTTGAGTTAGGTAATACATTTTGGTAGTTCATAAAACATGAATCATAATGGAAATAAATAACATTTTTCATGGAAGAATAATAGTTGCATAAGAAATGGGTTTTTTGAATACACATATGTGTAGAACAAACTTCCTTAGTTGTAAAGTCACTCTTCTGAGGATATCATAGTGGAATAGGTTCACTCTCAAAACCATAATACTAGTCATGGATCACTCCCAAGAATATAATAATGAACAAATTACCTTACTAGACTTGGATCACTCACCATTATCATCCAATTTATCTAATGAAAAATAAATTATTACACAATGCATTGGAGGGATATATAATTTCAGGAATGACATTAATATAATGAACACCATACATATGTGTGATAGAAGATTATAGAATATTCATCATACAAGAACACATGAATAAAAATGGTCTTCATATACATTCCATCATTACATAACCCATGTAAAAGAAATGAGTTTCATATGAAATTTGTCATTTCATTACTCATTGAAAAGAAACGAGTTTCATAGACATAACCAATGGAAAAGAAATGTGTTCCATTTATATATTATCATCATAACCGTAAACCATTATGAGAAAGGATAAGGGTGGTATCATTTGTTCTTATACTTAGTAAATATTAACTAAAATGAAATTATGTAATCAAGGATAAAAAATAATTTTAAAAGATCCTTGGAACATTTAATGAGAAAAAATATCATTTCCATATTGAAATACAATATTTAAAATAAAACAATATCGCAACGAGAAAATATTTCTTAAAAAATAACCTTTTAATATTATAAATAAATAATTGAATCATTGAGCGGTTATAATGGTGGGAAATTATCCTCATGTATTAGACCTTGAAATGATGATTCGTTTAAAATTTCATATGAAAAGACAATAGGGCCTTATTTGGAGAATGAAAAGATATTACCTTATAAATAATTTTATAAAAATTCAAACATGGGTAAAAATTTATTTAATATATCTTTGGATAATAGTTAATAAATTGTTTATAATATTTTTAGAAATCATGGACATGGATGAAAATTTATTTTAGAACAAATTGATTTATAATGTTAGTTTTCTATAAAATTACTCTTCAGTAATATTGTGTACACAAAGAGAAGAAAATAAAAAAGACTTATAATATATATTAATAATAAGAGGAGATGAAATAATATGACTTTCTTGAGATTTCTATAACAATTTTTCATCATTAGAAAATTAATTATTAAAAACACTGATAAGAAATTGGGTTATAACATAAAACACTTTAATTTTTGTATATTTCCAATCATAATACCCATGAATGAAGGATCATTATATGGATATGTAAATCCCATAATATTATATATAATGATAAAAAACAAAACCATGTTAATTATTTACACTATAAAATGAAAGAGGTGTTGATTATGGCATGCTCCCACAAAAATTACAGTTGGATAAAAATACCTTAAAACATTGAATACATTTTAATTGTAATCACTATTAAATAATAAAATAAAATAAAAAATAAAAAATAATTAAAATAAGGTTTTTCATGATATTAGAAGTCATAGTGGTAGTATATAAACATTAAAAATAAAACATGTGTTGAATATGATATATGTCTTACAGAAATAAAAGATAGAGTTGAAACCCCATACATCAAGTATCAACTTCATTCACACATGTTTGATCCTCTTGTAAAATAATTATAGTTTTAATATATATATATATATATATTATAGTATAAAAATAATATTTATCATATAATATTTCATTGACTTATATCCTTTTATCACCTATTTATTAACAATTCCATGATGAAATTGTGTTTCGCTTAACAACTCATTCATTTTTTTCATGTATATTTAGGTTTGGTAGTTATAGTAATTTAACATTGAACATGTTTACCTGATATAAAAATTTTTAAAAATCAAAAAAATTAAATTAAAATTAATTACAAATTTATTTTTATTAACCAATTATATTAAGAGAGATAAAATTATTTACACCATTCTTGGATATGGTAGGTCATACGTATGCCTGAAATATATTTAAATTTTCATTATTGAAGGAACAAAGGAAATTCCAATAATATATAAAAATTAAAGAATAATTATATTCAATATATATCATATATATTCATTAAATCTATCCCTATTAACATCCATTAACAAATATAATGAAAAATGAATCATATCACATAATGGATGTGGTAGCCCACCCTAATGCATGATCGATGTTATTATTTCCATATGGATTGGGAGGAGAAAAGGTATATGTGATATAATAATTATGGGATTATAAATATGTTATTAAATAAAAACATAATAATTATATATTTTACTATCTCCATCTATGAAGGTAGTGATGAAAAATGAATTATATCAATTCGTGTGATGGTAGATTTCCGACCCACTATCCATAGTTTCATTTCAAATTTTATCGAACAGAAGAGGGATAATAGTAATGAAATTAAATTAATAACACCATATTATATTGAAGAATTTTAATTTATTATATCATAATATTCTAGAAATATTTTAAGGAGGTGGATGAAGAAATTAAAAACAATTCTTGGTTACGAAAGATATAAAACTTTGGGAGAATCACCATATGTTTACTCCAAAATACAACATGTGAGGGTTTCTAATTCAAAATAATTATTTTAGGTTATTGGTTGGGTGGAATTAATTTATGTATTTGGATAGGTATTTTTTAAGATAAAATATTATGTATGTTTGAAGAGGGGAAGAGAAGAGGTTCCCTTTTATAAGTGGGGTAGAGGATACACGTGGAATTTTTGAAATGAAAAAGATACAAAATTGTTTACCACTTGGGAAAAGAAACCAAAATGGATCACTATATGGCCTTATATGAGATAATGTATAAATATTTACATAAAATAGTAGTTGGATATGTTTTATATAATTTTTCCTTTATCATATTAGTTTAACCCTAGGTAAACTAATTTTAACTTTAATTGCTCTAATTATTTTTTAATGTTTTTATATTATTTATAGCCAAAGTAATTTGATAATGTTATGTTATATTAATTTTTAAAATTTGAAATATATATTACATTATTACAAATTCAACTCAATGTACTCGTAGAATTGTTTTTAAATTAATCCTATAGTTATAATGAAGACGGGGTTCTCCAATGAAAATGTTTAATACATATAAGAAGCTATTATATAAAAACTGAATATAAAATTGACTATAAAGACTTAAATTTTAATAATTATAACATAATTTATCCATTTTTTCTTTTGAAAAATTTTATTGACAAAATATATCATTATAATTGATTTAGATGAAAAGATAGTTTCCAATGAAAAATGTTTATTTTGCTAATAATTTTAAAATTAAAAAATTAAAAAAGAAATAAAAAATATTTAATCTAACATAAATTTGGAATGTTGATTCTAAAAATTATGTTATGTTTATAAAATAAAATTTCTATAAGAAGAAAAAATAAATTTTTTATTTTTGGAAAAAATAACTATAAAAATAATTTTATGAGAAAAATGTATTTTCAATGTTTAGATGTACTTATTAAAGAGTTTTTACTTTATTATCAATTTTTTTAATTTATTTAAATCAATTATATATAATTTTCAGGATTTTTAATCTTATTTATACCACCATGTCTAACGATAAGGTTGCAATGATCATGTTCATGAAATATTATTAATTATATATTGTGGTTCGTCAAAACTCGACATTTCATGTAATAAAATATAATAATGAAATTAAATATCTATAATTAAAAATATTTCATAAAATATTATGTTACTATAGTGATAACCTATATCTATCACTGTTTCTATAAAATTTTAAATGAATCTGTTAATCGTTTGTAGGGAGAACTGCTGCTTCAAACTAATATATTTTGTTTTCCACCACTTCCTCTCACATATGGTTATAATGATGGATTTAATTTATATATATGATTTTATGTAACAATTATTATTATAGAATAATAATATCACATATAACCTTTTACATTCATGTGATATGGAAAACAACAATGGCATTTTTGTATATGTGTAGACGACCACGTCCATGAAGCTATGTGACTCATTCTACATATAATTTTTATATGGATGATAATAAGGATTTATTTGATGAATATATATTATTTATATTATATTATTATATTTCATTAATGGTGAATTATTATTTACATTTCCTTCATTCCATCTTTTTAAATATTAAAATAGCACTCATTTGTAGATATGATCTTCTTTCTCCATGAATAGTTTCATTCATTTTTCAATCTATAAATTTTATGGATGAATCTAAAAATAAATGTAATTAATATATCTTATATTTATAACATTATTATCATTATAGATTTTCCTGAACCATAACCAATTTACAAGTACCAAAACCTGCAAAATCAAAACATACATGAAAAATGAATTAGTTATCACCTAATACAATTATGATAATAAATGATTGTCAATAAATGGGTGATAAAAGGTAATAAGTTATAATATATGTTATAATAAACATATTATTATGATTATATATTCTATTAAAATTAAATCTATACTTATTATGCAAGAGTTTTGAACACTTACTAAGGATGTCGGACCCGAGGTAAGGGTTTTAATTTACAATATCACTGTTTATCAAGATTAATTATTATTATATTTCTCATAGTGAAGTTTCATTATCTAACTTCCATGAATGTAATTAGTTTTATTATCCTATGGTTATTTGTGAATAAACAAATATTTACCTTTATTTTCCTTTATTAAAGTATCTATGAGAATTAAATAATGTTTTCATGGAAAAATAACTTTATTTTTCTCTTCTGTCAAAAATAATTTCTCTTCGAGGTCAATGTTCTCTAGAAATATTTTCAATAATGTTTTTAAGATTAAAAAAATATTTGTTAAAATTAATTTTATCGCATGTTTTATGTTTTATAAAATGGTTCAAAATCAATATTTTTATTTTCTTCCAAATTAGGTAGTTTTTACTTTATACAAAAAAAGATGGAATAAAATATTTGTTTTATTATATGTGGAATGAATTGAATTTTCCTACATAAGGGCCAGTCAATGATTTACTTATTATTTTAAAATTTTTAATATTTATTTTCATTGAAAATTGTTTCTTTAATATTTATGAAAATTTTCGTTTTTAAAATAGTTAATTCTGTGTAAAAAATGAAATTTTAATCAAGAAATGTTCCAACTGATCTTCTAATATCATTTTAAACATAATATAGAATACATAGACATTGAAAATATATATTGGGGATAGGGTCCAATGGTACCATCATTATTATTTATATTAAGGGTGTATGAATATCAAGATATGGTGTTTATGAAACTCAAATTCTTTCCATGGAATCTGTGATTAGGATATGATGAATATAGTATGATTTTGTGGCACATATATGTATTTTTTAGATTATGTGATTGGTGGGCCCAATATTATTTCTCCCTCGAATTAATTAGGTAAGTATGGTTGTTTGATGAGAAAAGTAGGACTGAAATGTGGACTAGAAACCATTTGGTAAGGGATTATTTATACAATTATAGTCTTGAGATAAATCCATAACAGCTTTTATAGTTTGAGGTATGAACCCAATCCACAACTATAGTCTTATGATTATGTCTTTAATACAAAGGAAATGATTTTATATTCTTATTTTTCTACAATAAACATAATTTTCTCCCAATTGTATTCCCTCATAGCTCAGGTGCATTGATTCTTTTATGATTCATTTTTTAAGAACTAATAGGATTTATGTCCCAACTCAAGATTATGATATATGATATGTATGTTATCATTATTAAATTATATTATAGTGTTATAAAACACATATTATTATCTTATAATTATGTAATAATTGATATCTTCCGTTTTTACACATACATTGAATCCAATCCCACCTTTTCTTTTGTTTCCATTCTCCAGGAAATGAAGACAGGTATTATGTATTATATATCTGATAGGGGTTCTAGCTATAAATACCTTAGTGAGATTTGACATAATTAACTTATGAACCAGTTATTTAGGTATCCATGTTTCCAATGACACTAGACCTATACAATTCTAGAGTAGATCATTATATTATGTAATGTATATTCATCTAATTGGAAGTGATATCTATATTTGAAAGTTATAGGTTATTATAAAACCCTCCATTATAGACGCAACTATGATGGTGAAATCTTGATCAAACTCTCCATTAAAATTGCATCACCAAAAAAATATAAAAAATTAATAAACATTCACTTAATAAAATATTAAATATTCCCTAAAATTTAAATGACTCAGATAATCCCCCAACACGATTTCTAGGGTAAACATCCAATTTCATAACCACAAGAGTGGTCAAGAAACTTATCTATGACTATATCATAGAATAACATACCATTTTACCCTAAAAAACTCATAGGAATAGTAGTTATATGATTCTATTGGGTTTCACACCCTGTAATGATATGGATCATTATAAATTCTTATGTTCTTACTTCATTGTAAGTACAAAATTTTCATCATCAATCGAGTCATATTTTTTTTGTGTTCTTAGTGTAAATTATAAGTATTTTGTTTAATGAACATTAAAACAAACCTTATATATGAATACCATCTTATAAATTATCTATGAAATTTTTATGGGAAACTTTTTAGATTTATCTCATTCCTTAGTTATTTTTATAGATGGTGGGTCTTATACATGATCAATTTCTTTAGAAGTCATAGGGTTATTTATGTTCAGAATTTATAGTAATTCTAGATTTAAGTCATATAATGATATGGATTTCATAAATTCTCATCAAATTTGATAGGAAATTATTATTATAAGGCCTTGGTCCTTTTATTAAGGAATCAATATTCATCACATGTGTTAGAGTACCCAATAAAAATACCATCATCATATTTGGTGTCAAGCATTCCTAGGATTTATTTGGTGATAAGAATATAGTCTTTAAATATAGACACATTAAAATATCCAACTTTTTTATTTTTTCCTTTCCAAATATACCAGGGGTTATTTTTTAATAAGGGTTTTCAAAGAATATTATTCAAGTTAAAACTATTTATATTAACCTCCATAGCCCTAGACTACTGAGTGTGATTCAATTCATTTTTGATACATATTGAATTATATTGATCAATCTGATTCCATATTTCAATAACCATTTTTAGATACTTTAGAGAATAATAATAGATATTATTACCTACTAAAGTACAAATTTCATCAATGTATTTAATAATAAATCCCGCCCATCAACAATCAAAGTTGATACTTTCACATATCCTTTTTCATTTTTTACCTTCTTGGAATACATATTAAATAATCTAAAAGAATAATATTTTTTTGAGAAAAATAATAAAACTATATAAATCATTTATAATCATTGATCATTACAAGAGTGTAAAATTTATGCACTTTACATGAAACATTGGTGGGTCTAAAAATATAAATATGAATAAGATCAATGGAATTACATGTGGCTACTTAATTTTTAGATTTAAATAAAATGTTTCTATAATATTGACTTGGAATGGTTTAAAAAAATTTCATATTTCAAATTAAATATAGGTAAATATCACACAAGATGATTTTTTTTTGAGTTTAACAAGTGAGTTTCTACAATAATGACCAAGTATTCAATGCCAAATCCATTAATCACTATCATATGGTCTTGAATCTATTATCCATGTATTATTTAGCTACTAGATTTTTTTTTATTTTCTAAAATGTTTCCAAAAAAATTATAATCCATTAAATATTTTTGTAAATGAAATCTTTTTCCACTCATCTTATCCACAATATATTTTTCAATCCATGATTGTTTAGTTTAATATTTTCGATAAGAATTCTTAAAAAATGTATTATTAGAGAGTTCATTGATACATGTTTACAAAAACATGCATGTTTACAATTAAATTCATAAATTAAATTCCATATTTTCTAAAATATTTTTATTTTTATTTTTTACTATCTATTTAAATATATGGATGTACACTTTGAGGTGAATTATTAATTTTTAAAACATAAAACAAAACTGGGTTCACATGTTTTTGAAAACCAATAGTTTATTTAAACCATTCCCACATTTAGTAAATATGGAAATATAGTATTTAATATATTTTATTTTTTTGAATGGTTTAATTTATTATTCCTCTTTTAATTTTAATGAGAACCATTTATTTTCATTATAATGAGGATTCTTTTCAAAACCAACTTGATTATATTTTTTAAGTTATTTTAATTATCTAGTAATTTCAAAAAATTAATATGCTAACTCTTCTTTATATAATTTGGTTGAATAATAAGATTATATTGACAAATTAAAGTTGAATACAGATTATTATTAACTTAATTAGATACCATATTTTTGATTATGAGACATTTTTCACTTATGTAATTTGAGTCATAAGAAAGTATGAATTAATTTATAACATACAAGTAGAAACTTTTAGATAATTATTAATTTAATTATTTTCATTTTTGATCAAGGGAAAATCAACCTTCATGTTCCACTTTTTATTTCAATGATAAAAATTTATGTCGTCTTATTTTTTTATTCTAGTTTTTGGCACACTAAAAGTATTGTTTCTTCTTAATGAAATTTTTTACATTACTTGAAATATGTACACTATTATTGTAACTTATAAAAAAGTACCAATTAAAATAAATTAAGGAAACTGTCTTATTTTCCCTATGTTCTATTTATTTTTTCATCTTTCCACTTCATTATGATTATAGGATATATTAAAACCAATCAGTTCTATGAAAACCATTTTTATTATTATCTTATGCTTTTTGTATTTTCATTACTATATGATACCATGAAATATGAAGAACCCTATGTATATTCTTCACATGTATTTTTGTATAAAAAATATCCCAAAGTGGCTTACATCCATCACACATGTCATGTAACAAATGTAAACATTTTAGTAATTGATTATTTATAATAGAGGATAAAACATATATGATCATTCTTATATATGAAATAACCAAGGTTTTTATCTTTACTAGTTATATCATGATTAGTTTCATGTAATTTAAAAATTTTAGGAGTAGGTTTCAAGTGTAATTTCTATTGTATTATTTTTCTACAAAGCTACAGTAAATAAAGGTTATGACATTTTAACATATGTAAAAAAGAAATAGTGTCAACAGAAATAAATTTATCACATAATTCAATGGAAGGAATATAAATATGTATATTAATTTTTCAGATATAATAACATATCATTTCATGAAAATTATATGTATGAGTTTTTTAATATCTATATCATTTTATATCAATGAAAGGTTCATGATATATTATGTTTTCTTTCACGAGAACCATGGGTGATCAAGGTAAAATAATTTTTGTAAATATTACTCCATGAAATCATTAATTATTTATAATTTTTTTTAATACAATGTGTAAACAAAATATTTAAAATATGATTATCTTTTAACAAAAAAGGCATGAACAGACTATATAAATCAAGATATAATCTAATACATGTGTAATATATAAAGTGGTTAGGGAATTTACTTTTATAAAAAAATTAAATAATTTGATACATAATGAAAATTTAAAAAATAAATTATGTATTCTATATAAATATAAATATAAATATTTATAATGTAAAAGGTATAGAAAAAAATGATTGAGAAGAATAATATAATTTATAATAATAATGTTATAATTATTGTGGAATTTGTATACTAAAACAATGATAAATTAATTTATATATGTTAAAAGGTTTAGTGATTGATATGATGATATATTAATTGATTGATATATTTTAATAGGTATAGGATGTGGAAAGTAAATATAATTTGAGGAACAAAATTTGGTAATGGATTTAAAAGAGAGTTCAATTATGGGACCCCACATCTCCCAATTCTATTTTTTGACATATTATTAATTAACAGTCCTTGAATTTAATGGTAGAAAATAATAACTAAAGGAAAAAAGAACTTGAATTTTTTTGTATTTCTGAAATGAGGAAAGGCCCTCGTTGTTGGGATTACCTAGAACCCATAAATAAAGAATGTTGCATTAGTAGTATCTAAGAAATAAAAAAAACAAGGAAGAGGATGTTTAATTTGGAAAAAACCCTTGATGAATGCATCTTAATTATGTAGAAAAATATATTTGAGGAAATTGAGATAATGAGAGAGATAATGGAAGTATATCATAGTTTCTAATGAAGCAAGTAAAAAGTGATATCAAGATTATGATTAATGAAAATAACTACTACTCAACCAATGAATTTACATAACATGATCACTTAATTAAAAATTTTCATATACCCTTTAAAATCATGAGGATACTCTATGAATTTTTTGTAACTCATTGGGAGAGTGTGGTAAATTGGAAGAATAAATTTTCTGAGTGGACTTCCCATAACACATTGAATTGGAGTGAAGTCTGGTTGTGACACATTTAGGTAGAAGGTTTATATATATTTATATATATATGAATTTATTTGAACATATGTTTATAAATTAAATAAATATTTTCATATAGTATGCATATAGTTTTTTGTGATTTCAAAAAAAGTGTCCATACTATATGCATAAAACTATATGAAATTTGTTAGTATAGAAGAGGAAGTAGAGGAATACTAAACAATAAGTAGAAGGAATGCATACTATAATTTCATATAGTATATAATGTATGAATTTATTGTTAATAAGTTTCTGAATGTCACATTTTAATGATATAAACGTATATATTGAAATTTATATATTGATAAACCTAATAATATTCCAAGATTAATTAATAATAATAAAACAACTCAAAAAATATCAATGTTTTGAACTGACCAGGCTTGGGTGGTCCTAACCTAACATAAGATCAACCACAATTAAATAACAGTGAGTTCCCCAACAAGTAATCACATATGGGATCCCATGATACTACATCTACATTGTAGGTATAACAACCATTAGTTTTTCATGAAACCAACCATATGTGAAAAACTAAAACAATTCCATCAATCAATACTTCTATGAAAACCAAATAAACTGATCACGAACCCTAGAGGGATAAAAAAGATCTATACAATCCTACACTAAAGGAATGTGTAGGTATAAAAATGAAACAAGGATGTTGAATAAATGAATTCCACCCATTGAATTCCATTTATATTGACATCAGTATTTAGAAAAACGTACCAGTTATCCAGAAGGTACGTGGTGAACGTAATGCAAAGAAAAAATAAACAAAAATGCACATGACATGGTATAACACCATAAAAATGGGGGAAATGGGTATCCTAAAACACCTCTATGTGGTCCATGGGATCTTTTCCTGGGGAATCCCTAATGTGCTCCTTGAATCCCATGATTGTGAAAATAATGTTATCACACTCCTCCTATTGAAATTTATGGCTTCCACATATAAATAATTCTATAGTAGGTTGTCATATAATGATTTGTACAACAAAATTAATCTCTTGAAATTTCACTATAATATTTTTTCATGTAATATCCCATCCTCATACTTCAATCTATCAAAAATATATGCACCACCATGTTAGCATTCCCTTTAATCATCCATTTACAAATCCTAGTTTTTCCCAGAATCTGAAAACAATTAATACTAAAAGAAGCATGAAAACCCATCTATATTAATAGTTGAAAATGAGGTTATTCATGGTAAATATCATCCCACCACTAAAATTATGGCATTCTGTATTCAGGAATTATGGGGTTGGGGATGTATGTCATCGATAATCTCAATCCCTTCAATCGACATTCTCTACTACTACCTGTACTGCCAGCGACTTCTAGAACTACTCAAAAGTCCTGTTTTGTTTATGAATTTTGATTTCCTTCACTATTGATGTTATCATAATAATATTTAATTAATAATATATAATAGTAATACTATTATAAATTTTAATTCTTTTTCACATTTCATAATAGTAAATTCCACTTATTCCAATAATATATAAATGATTCATACATGATGGAGCTTGATAGCCTTACAATATCTGTTGTCCTGTAATTACATATTCTTGTTCACCATAACCCAAAGTAAAAAAAAATATAGTATAATAGAGTCATTACACCATGTAAGGATCTATATTTGGAAGTATTAAATCTATGATATAGGCTTTAAATTCTTCAAATAAAATTGCAATGTGAGATCTGATGCCTCTCTTTATTCTACATGGTTAAAAATTTTCATGAATATATCCCAAACTACTTTAATAGTCAATATATAGTATCACCCACTTCAACCATTAATTCATAGGACCAGTATGTGCACTTTAAACCCCCCTCTAACCATGTAAGATATTATGTTGAGACCCGTGGTTTACAATTCACAAGCCAACACACAAGGATTTCCATCTACACGTTCCAAAACAAAAGTAGAGTTGGTTTAACAAGGAAATTAAAAAAAACAAAATTAATTGAAGTAAAATGTTACAAATAACATGTAACAATTTTTTTACAATAATAATAGATATAAAAGATAGAGGGTTGTTTAAAATAATAAGTCTTAATCGTCAATAAAGTTACAAATACAAGAGTTTTGTACTACAATGAAAATGCATTATCAAATCCACTAGTGATATTCATCCCGATAATTCACTTGAGAGATTATCCTAAAATTAAAATCTTATAGAAAAATTAAAAATTAAAAGGAAAATAAATGGCAGAGTAATTATTAGTTTAAAAAAAATTAAACAATAAAACATTGAGTTTCAATTAACCAAAAAAAGAATCTCTAATTATAGACAGAATAAATTTCAAGGAAAATATTATCTATTCAATTTCACATTTCATATTACGTTAATCTATAAGGAATTTATTTTTAATATAATACATTTTTGATGTGTATCTAGTGATATATGTTTGGATGTTTCCTCTTGAACTAAACCTCATATAATCAAAATCTTGTTCGGACAATCTCTGTAAGGAATTTGTTCGTAATAGGTTAGTCAAATGTCATAGATTAATATGAGAGTAATAATTTAGAATAGGTTTTTCCATACATACACCATTATGTTCATAATAAATTTTAATAGTATAGTATCATTACATTCTTATATGTAGATAATAAACTTTCATCCATATTTTATTTGATTATTTTTTGACTATATATCAATTTATTATGTATTCTTTTAGATAGAAACTCTATAAATAGTCTAAAATGAATATACATATTGATTCAACTACATAATTAATTTACATAAATATTTTGGAAAATTCCATTATATAATTATATTGGGAAAAAAATTGATAACTCATATGAATAAACTCTATTAACATAAGTGGAAAATGCATTCATATAGGATATGAATATTGTGGACTGAAACTCTACAAGAATGATGTGGATACTCTATAGGAATGATGTAGTTACTCTATGGGAAAGATGTGGTTACCATGATATTGTATTCACAAAGAAATATCATGATGCTATATCACAATTAAATCATTATGAATGGTAACTTCTTATTGAAGTAAATTTAATGATATTAAATTCCCAAAGAAATATGTATTCTCAAAGCAATCTCATGATATTATATTCAAAAACTATATTCACAAAGAAATTTCATGATACTATATAGTGATGTTGTGGATCTCATTATACTATAGAAGGAAATCTCATAATTAAATTTTTATATATGATATGTAATGTTATACCCAATTCTATATATGTTAGGAATTGTGTAAACCTTTTTATACAGAAACTGCATATATGATTAAACCACATATAATGTGCAGAAATGATGTGGGATTACTATCTGTTCAGTCCGATCAATTAAAGATCATTGGAATGTCTAGTATAAATTAGAGGTTTTTCTTTATAGACTAGAAATTTTAATTTATTATCTTTTGAAAAAAACATACAAAAAACACCCTCAAATTGAGAACAATTTAAAAAACATACACCTTTACCAGAAATCATACATATATATCAATAACTTGAAAATCAGGTTAAGAATAATTATTATGTATATATATTTCAAGATATTAAATCTTAAAAGATTCTAGGCAAGTCAGTTTCAAGACATCCCAACACCATCACCTCCATAATTCTCTGTCTCCTTGAAAATTTTCCTTTGTTTTTTCAACCCTCTCCATACTAATGTAGTGAATATTTTATTTGTGTCATAAAATTATTAGAATCATTACATAATTGTGAGAAAAAAAACATATATAGTGTAGTTGATATTTTTTGGATTTGTACAGTATAATATATGTTAGTGTATAATAAATAAAAAAAATTTGATATCCTTGTAAAAAGGTTGTCTCCATTACATGTATGTATATTTTTTTAATGAAGAAAAAACTTTATTTTTATAAGTAAAAAACATAAATATCTTTTTATAATGAAAAAAATTAATTATGATGGGTTCAGTACGTCCAAAAAAAATTTATCAAAAATTTCAATAAATTTATTTATGGTACCTTTAAGAAGAAATATAAATCGTTGAAAAAAATATAATAAATTCAACATTGTTTGAAACTAGTCATGTTGATTTATGTAAATAGTAGGTTCTATGATGATGTACTCAATCATATGCTCACACATATAACTAGATAAGAGTATATGGGAAAAAACCTGGAAATATGATTCAATGGTATGAAAAGATATGACAAAAAATATCACAAATATTAATTAATCTTGTGTATCTACTACTATAAAAGGATTTATACTCATTCATATATTATATTTTTTATTAATTTATTTATTTTAATAACCAAAAATTTTTCTCTATTTTTCTAGTAGTGTAAATAGATCTTTACACTATAGTACAAATGTAGACATGATCCTAAACTCACAATCACTTTATATGAATTTATGTTTTCTAGAAACTTCATAACATAATCACTTTACACAAACGAAATTATCCCTTGAGGTAAGATACATAATAATTTTTATTTCAGTATTCCCCCTTATAATGAAACTCAAGTGAACCCCAAGAAAATTTAATTATTGGGGTTCCAACAGAGATACACTCAGCGAAAAACTACCTTGTATCATGACCTCGAGATAATTTATCTCATTCATTAAGATTTAAATATTCTAAGAAATAATACAATGAAAAATTGATTTTTCTGGAGAAGATCAACACAATTAGTTGAAATGTACATGAAATGATATTTTTTTAAGAAAATTGTAAAAGGATCCAATGGATAACTGATAGTGGTGGAGACCAAGGCAGAGACCGATGTAGATGAGTTTATAGGTATTAGTGGAGTGAAAGTGGAATGTGGTGGAGGATGACGTATTAGGGCATTGTGGTGAAGATAAAAATAGGAGGAGCAGGAACAAACATGGGAACTATCAAGGATCTGGTTAGTGTACACTAAATAAATGTAATTATTTATTTTTGTAAAAAGACACAGTCTACTTCTAATAATGGTACCTTTAAGAAGAATTATAAATTCACAACAAACATCTAAAAAATTAACCATTTTTTAAATATCATCATGTTGATTTACATAGATAATATTCTATACCCTAATATTTTTAATCATAGGCTCACACATAAAACCAAATCAGAGTAGATGAGTAGAAAACATTAAATATGATGGAATGATATGAAAAGATAGAACCAAAATAACAAAAAATATGAAATAATCTTATGAATCTGTTACTATAAAAAAATTTATTCTCATGAATCGATTATATTTTTAATTTATTTATTTATATATATACCAAAAAAATTATTTCTATTTTTCTAGCAATGTTAATGGAGTTTTTTACCGCAGACCAATCATTGTAATGTTACTAAACTGACAATCACTTTCCATGAAGTTATTTTTTCGATACAATTCACATTCTAATAAAATTACACAATCTAAAATACACATTGAGGTAAAACACATGGTCATGTTTATGTCAGTATACCCCCTTGCAATGAAACTGAAATGAACCCCTCGAAAATCTCATTTCTATAGTTCCAACAAAGAATCACTCATCCTAAAACTACCTTAACACATAACCTTGAGATAATTTAGATTATTTATTAAGTTTTAAATCTTATATGAAATAGTACCATGAACAATTGAATGTTCTGGAGAATATCGAGACAACCATTTGAAATGTTAATTAATTGAAATTTGAAAAATAAATTGAAGGTAAAAGGATCCCATGGATATATGATAGAGGTAAAGACCAAATTGGAGGCTGAGGCAGAGAAGTTAAAAGGTGGTGGTGGTGGGAAACTGGAATGGGGAGGTGGTGGAAGTGTTTGGGAATGATAGTGAAGTTAGAACTAGGTGGAGGAGAAACAAATAGGGGTGGTTTTAGGGATCCAGTTAGTGTATAATGAATATTTTTTTTATTTTGAAATAAAATGAAGTCAACATTACATGTCTATATATTTTCATAATGAATAAAAAATTTATTTCTATAATGAAACTACATAAGTAATTATTTATTTTTTAATGAAACAACATAACTATCAAGGGTTCAGTACATATAGAAAAAATTTAAAGAGATTTAATAATGGTACCATTAAAAAGAAATATAAATCGATGAAAAACATATAATAAATATTCTATTTTTTTAATATAGTCATGTTGATTTACCTCGATAACATGGTCTACCTTGATATCTCAAATCATAGGCTTGAACTTATAACTAGATTAGGGTATATGAACAGTAAAATAAAAATATGATTCAATGTAATGAAACAATAGAACCAAGACTATAAAAAATTAAATTAATCTTATACATATATTATTATAAAATGATTGATGATCATGAATATATTATATTTTTAAATTATTTATTTATATCCGTACCTAGTAATGCATTTCTATTTTTTGGGAATTGTAAATATAGTATTACCCGACAGACCAAACATTGAAATGTTCCAAAACTGAAAATCACTTTCTAAGAATTTATTATTCTCGACACTTCACCCCATAATCACATTATACATAACAAAGTACCCCTTGAGGAGAAATTCATATTCATGGTTCTGTTAGTCCACCTCCTTGTAGTGAAACTGAATTGAACCTATAAAAAATATCATTGCTGGGGTTCTCAAAAAGATACACTCTACTAGAAATTACCATGAAAGATGTACCTGATATAATATATCTCATTCCTTAGATTTTAAAACTTCTAATAAATAGTATTGTGAAAATTATATTATTTTTAAGAAGATCAAGACATCAAGTGGAGAAGTACATGAAATGAAGTTTAAAAAAATAATTGAAGGTAGTAGGATCCCATGAATACCTAATATAGGTGGAGACCGATTTAGAGACCAAGGAAGAGGGGTTGATATATGGTGGTGGAGTGAAACCCGAATGAGGAGGAGGAAATATTGGGGCATGATAGGGAAGACATAAGTGGGAGGAGTAGGATCAAAGATGGTTGGTATTAGGGATCTAGTTAGCGTAAAATGAATACACTAATTTTTTAAAACCATTCAATATCATTTAAAAAATGGTTACTTTAATAAGAAAATATAAATTGATGATGAAAATCTAAAATATTTACCTTTTTTTAAATTCAGTCATGTTGATTTACCTTAATAACTGGATCTACCATGATATCTCTAATCTTATGCTCTCAGTTACAACCAGATCATAGTAGATGAGAAGAAAATTGAAAATATGAATCAAAGATATGAACATAGAGAAGAAAAAATATCACAAAAATCACTTAATGTTAAAAAAATATAACTATAAAATGATCGATTCTTATGCATCTATTATATTTTTTTATTTTTCAATTATATGATTACTTGACAATGTATTACTATTTTTCAAACAGTGAAAATAGAAATGTATACTCTATAAGAAACATTACATGTTTCTTAACAAACAATAACATTTGAGGAATTTATTTATTCCATAAACTTCACACCATAATCAATTTACACAAACAAAAAAACCCCTTGAGGAGAATTATAAGTAATGGTTATGTTAGTGAACCCCCTTCCAGTGCAACTGAATTGAAATCCCAGAAAATCAAATTCTTCGGGTTCCTAAAAATAGACACAAAGCCTAAACCCCCTTGGAACATGACCTCGAGATAATTTAGCTCATTTGTTAAGTTTTAAATCTTCTATGAAATTATATGGTGAATAATTTATTGTTCCAGAGTAGATCGAGACAACCAGTTGAAATGTACATGAATCAAAATTTGAAAATAATTCAAAGGTAAAAGGAGCCCGTGAATACTTAATAGAGGCAGAGACTGTGGTGGAGGGGTTGATAGGTGGTGGTGGAGTGAAAACAAAATGGGGAGGAGGAAGAAGTATTGGGGTGTGATAGGGAAGCTAGAATGGGTAGGAGGATGAATAAATAGTGGTGGTATTATGGATCCGATTAGTTTATAATTAATAATATGATTTTTTTATTATAACACCCATGGTTTTAAAAATAAATTGAAATGCATGAAAGACTAAGTCTCAACAAAATGAATCTTTGTTTTAAGGAGATAGTTATAAAATAGTTGATAAACATAATTTTGTCACTTCGCTGATGTGAATTATGAAAGATGGACATACATTGTGGCGATCAGTAAGTTATTTGGAGTCCGATAGGACATAATTAATTTTTAGTGAATAGTAACTTACTCTTACGAATAGTAATGTTACTCTTATTAATAGTTATATGACCCTTATGAATATTAAATCAGAAAAATTAATAGTAAATTTACCAATGAATGTATAATAGAAGGCATCTTATACGTGACAATATGAGCGTTATATAAATTTTGATATTTTTGAAAGTCATAAATATTTAATTAAAAATTTAGGATTAATTTTATAATTTTTATTATTTTTTCCATTATGTGTAATCATAAATTATTATTTAACATTTTCAAGGTTATAAGGTAATTTTTTGAGTCCTTGATTAATTTTCAAGGTGTTATAAAATCAGTTATAGTTTAGAAATTTTTATTTTTGTAATAAATTATTATTTTATTTATAAAATAAATTTATCATATTTAGATAAATATTTATATAAAAATGAGTTAATTTTTAAATTTCAAACTTTGTAAAATGGTGGGGGTGAATTTTGGGGATTTTTCTGAAATACATGAATTTTTAGTGAATAGTGACATATGATATATTATGAAATATGCTAAATAAATGAATTTATGAATCATTATTTATACATGGATAATGTAAATGGCCATTGGTTTGATCATACATGAACTAATTACTATTTTTTCACAAGAAGAAACACTATTTATTGTCTTGAGGAAAATAAAAAAATAATGATTAAAACAAGGGAAAAACCCTCCTCTCCAACACAATAAATACCACCCTCACTCGTTTATCTCACACACCTATGAAGCTTTGAGAACTGTAAAAATTCATCCCAATAATCATACCAAGGAACTTATGGATTTTTATGTCCATATGGTCTCATGAAAATGAAGAAACCAAAGGTCTTATGGTGGGTCTCAAGGTCTTGAGATCAAGGGGTAAAAATCAACTTTCATTTTCTATCATTTTCCTTTCAATTATTTATGTTTTCTTATACTATATTCACATACAATTATACAAGATGAATTAGACCTCAATTATCTTATAAATACTATAATTTTATCATTTTTATGAAAAAATATATTGACATAAATCTTCTCCATTACCTCTTTTTCAAAAAAGTACGAACATCCCCCGTGATGTGTCGATTTACAGACATCACGGACGATGTGTTTTCAATTTAAATTAATTTCTTGAAATCTGGTATTAAACTCATTTTAATTGTTGAAATATATTTAAAATTTTATTATATAATCTATTTTATGTTTGGGAATTAACATACATACATAATATTCTGTAATATAATGAAACTAGTTGTGATTATCGAATAACCACCAAAATGATCTAACTAACGGTTAGTAATGATTTATCTAATGATTCATCCTCGTCCCATATATCCAATATTATTTATATAATAATTTAAAAATATGGAAACATATTAATTCTGTTTCATTTGAAATTGGTGTTTCTCTCCCATTTGACCAGAAAATCCTTTACAAACCATCCATGGAAATCATGTGAAGCACGCACCCGAAACTATATAAATAATAAAAGATTATTAATAAATGGATAAAATGATGTTATAAAATTATCATATATGGTGTCATAAACATGAATATGTTTCGGTAAAATATTTATAACACTCTTTTATCCATTATAAATATGGTTTAGTGAAGTTTTAAGTAAGACGAACCCATGGTAAAAAAATTATTAACCAAATTTTCATTCATTGGATTGTCCTTCTACTTCTTTGATTATATGGTAATAATATAATTTTTTAATGATTTTTTTTGTTTTTATTATGTTTTATTATTTTTATTTATAGTTTATACACATATTCCATTCATTATATTAATTCTCACTTCAATTATATGATAATTTTAAGGGACTTTTCATTAAAAATCAACCTTTAAATTTATATTTTTTTTAAAAATAAAATTAAATGTTTTTATGCCGCCGCCAAACCATTTTTTTCATTTTCTGAAGGTCTGTTTGAGGGTTTCCGATACCCATTACAACCCTTCACCACATCCACACACCACGTCAAAACATACAGGTCCAATTCAAAATTCAAATTTCAAAACTAAACCTACCAGCACCCTACTACACACCTACCATCAAGCCATGCCTCAGACCGAGATCCATCACCACGCGTCACCAATCACAGTGGCGAAGCCATCGCCGAAGCACTTTCTTATGAGCCGAGATTCCCACCAAAATCAAAAAACCATCCCGCACAGCTACAAATTCAAACCAACCAGGAAGAGATAAAAAAAATCCAAAAATTTCATCAAACCCTCGCAAAGAAACCGCAAGGAGTGAAGGAAAGAACATTCGGCAAGACTCCGTCGAAGCACCATTGCCAAATCAAATGAGCCGGCGTAGAAAATACCATCCTCGTAGATGAACCATCCCCAAAACAAACTCACTGGCGCAACAAACGCTATCCCAAAAACCATCCAAAAATAAATATAACAAAACAAACCTAAATGTTTTTATGCATGTGTTCATGTTTTATGATAATGTTCTAGTTTTTAGTAATTTATTATGATGAATAGTGGGACCTATATCTCCCTCTAATCAATTGGGTATGTTTAAGTTGGCGGTTGGATTCATTGTTACTCCAACCGTAAATGCGATGGTTACACTATAAGGTAGTCATGAGGGTTACATTATAAGGCATCCATGAGGGTTTTAAATCAAATGGTAGCCATGAAGGTGAAAATTGATAGTTTGTAATTCCCCAATAAAAATTAATGTTTTATTTTTATTTTTTTTGTTTTATGGAAATCTCATGTCTCACAAAGTAAGTATATGATACTTTATGGGTGAGAAGAATGTCTTTTTGAAAATGGTTTCATATCGTCATAAGTATTCATGGAATAATGGTTTATATTCCTTTTTTATATACCTTACTGAGCACTTTATGCCCATCCCAATTTTCCAAATGTTTTTATAGTGTATAAGGATGGTTAAGAGAAATTATGACTATATGAATAATGTTGTGAATATTTTTTTCAAGAAAAAGAAATCGTATTTTATTTCAAATGTTTCATATTTTGGAAACAATGGATACTATTTTAGTGGTATCATCTTGTATGATTATGGGATGTTTTTTTGTATTATTTCTCATTTTTCTAATACTCTAAACCAAAAAAGAATCTGAATTTGTGAGAATGTATATTCTTGGATAAACCTTTGGATTATGTAATTTTTAAGGTCAAGCCCTTATAGTTGGTATCTGAGGATTGTTTAGAGAACTACATGGGTTAGGATGATGATAATAGAATATCATAAATGAATTTTACCTTATATTTATGTTGAAATGATATTGAATTTAAATATTACCTTGTGGATTCATCTTATATCTATCTGATTTGAATTTTTTTTCCACATAAGTATAGGGAAGCTGAAGATGCAAGGAATCGAGAGGCTAATGTATGTCAGAATCTGCCAATGGAATGGAGGGAATTGGAACCGAATAGTTTGTGACAATAATGGATTAGTTGATGCTTGCTATAAATAGTGATGGAATCCATACAAGAGAATACCCAGAAAAACCCAAAAGGAACATGGAGGTATTGAAACATTTTATGATGCAACACCATCATACTTTCCGTGGATATTCATACCGAGCAGCAGCTAAAGGATGGATTAAAGACCATGAAATGATATAAAATGTTATAATTTTTTTAGATAATCAAAATGTTAGTATTTACATTTAACATTTTGAAGGTAAAGATGATATATGATGGTCAATGGTTAAAAATATTTGAGGTAGAGAAGATATTTATTCTTTATAATGGGATGAATTTAGAAGTATTTTCCATGAAAAATATTTTTCTAAGGTTTTTCGAATTAGGATTGAGAAGAAATTATTTGAATTGAAGAAAAAGTAGGAATATTATATCGATGTGTGTGAAGAAAACTTCACCCAACTAGCAAGGTATGATCTAAATCTTATTCTAGATCTTGATATAAAAATAAATTGTTTTTACCAAGGATTGAAGTGAAGATACCGAAGGGAATTAGCCTCCCAAAAATTTAAAAGTTATGATAAAATTATCCAATGTGTTGAGAGGGTAGAAATGGAGTTTTCTGATGATCACATGTACTTTGAAAACAAGTATAAGACAAGGAATCTATGGTAAGAGATGGATAAGAATCAATAAAATGAAACTGATAGTAATAAATTCTAATTTCTAGTTTGTGGAAAGTGTGGTAAAAATAACTATGGGGAATGGATTACCAAAATTTGGAAGTGTTATTGATGTGGTATGTTTGGAAATATGGAATAATATTGTAATGAAAATGATCCTAAGATTAATTCTAATAAGAAAATGGGTATGTGTTTTAAATGTCGTGAGATGGGTCATTATGGAAATTCATACCCAAAGAAAGATCCAAACGATGGAAGGCTGCTATACAATATGAAGAAAGTTGAAGGGGGATCCTTTGTGACTAAGTCAGTAGATGTTGGGCCATCCAATAAAGTGGTATCAAGTACTTTTTTACTCATATTTTTATAAACTCTTGTTTGATATGGGGTGTACACATTTCCTTGTTTCTAGGAGATATTCTAGTAAATTTGATATTTCTCCTCATGAAATGATATTATAACTTTTGGTTAAAACACCAGGGGGAAATATTACAGCAAAAAGGCAATATAAGAATCTTCCAATTTTTATCTGTGGAATGAAAATACCTACAAGTGTTACTATTTTTCATTTTGTAGATTTTGATGTAATCATAGGTATTGATTGACTTTCTATATATTATGATATGATTAATTGTAGAGAAAATGACGTTTTTTTGAGAAATTAATTTAGTTTTTATACAATAATTAACCCATACAATTGATCACATATCAGGACGCAGAGAAACTATTGAAATATGGAAATGAATGTTATCTTTCTTATATTGTTGAAAAAAAGCGATCTATTCAGATTAATGATGTTCCAGTAGTAAATGAAAACCTTTTGTTTTTCATTATGAGTTTATTAGTGTTATAACTAATTGAGAAATTCAATTTACCATTGATTGAGTTCCTGATTGTAATCCAATTTCAAAACCACCTTATAGAATTTATCATGTGGAACTTCATGAATTAAAAATTTAGTTCTAGGAGTTTTTTAATAAAGGCTTCATTCATCCTAGAACTTTAACAAGGGGCAGTTCTATATTGTTTGTTAAAATGAATAATGCTTCCCTATGACTCTGCATTGATTATAGAGCTTTGAATATAATTACTATTATGAATAAGTATCTATTTACTCATATCAATGAATTTCTTGATCAGATCTAGGGAGCTCAGTATTTTTTCAAGATTGAGTTGAGATCTAGATTCCATTAGCTATAGTTGAAGGATGATGACATCCCAAAAACAGATTTTGGTAATTGATATGGGCCTTATGAGTTTTTTATTATCCAATTTGGTTTGGAAAATTACCCTTATGTATTCATGGATATTAGTAATATAATATTACTTAAATATTTAGATAATTTTGTTGTGGATTTTATTTATTATATTTTGGTATTATCAAAAATTTAGCAGGATCATGAAAAAAAATTAATATTGTCTTCTAAACTCTCAATGAAAAGAAGTCATTTATAATATTTAGAAAGTGTGAATTTTAGTTGCCAAAATTTTCTTCCATTCATAACACTGTTTCAAAAGATGGCATAATTGTTGATCCTGCTAAAACAAAATTTGATGAAGAATTACCAAGACCCATAAATATAATTGAGATTTTTTGTTTTCTTCATTTAGAAGTCTATTAATAGAGGTTTGTGAAATAAAATTACATGGTTATCTATCCCACTAAATAAGTTAACTCAAAAAGGACATAAATGAATCTAGATAAAATAATGTTATGGTTGTTTGTAGGAATTGAAAATATGATTGGTGAATGCTTCAGTTCTGACCCCCACCATCCAGAAGTGGTGAACTTGTCATCTACAATGATGGTTCTTTTAAAGATCATGGTTGTGTTCTGATGTAGGATGATCAGGTAATTTTTGATTCTTCACATCTGTTGAAACCTCATGATTTAAATTACCCAACTAATGTTTTGGAACTAGCTGTTGTTGTTTTTTCATAAAAATTTGGAAGCATCATCCGTATGGATTAAAATGTGAAATATATATTAACCATAATATATTGATGCATATATTTTCTCAGAATGAATTATACATGAGACTAATAAGATGGCTATAACTAATCAAGGATTTAGATTGCACGATGCATTACCATATTGGAAAAGAAAATAGAGTGGCGAAGTAATTGAGTCAGAAAATTAACGCTACATTAACCATAATATGTCCAGAACATGACCCATTATTGAATGATTTGATAAAAAATAGATTGGAAGTAATCAGTGATGTAATTTCCTCTATATTGTTTTTTTTTCAGTGTAGTCATATCTGTTAGACAGAATTAAGCAAGCGTATAAAGAAGAGGTCATGTTACACAAAAGGTAGAATATGTTAAAATGTGAACTTGACAGAATTTAACCCTGATAAGAATTGTGTTTTTAGGTTTGGGAAGAGATTTGGTGTTCCTTGTGATTAATTTTTCAGTAAATTATTATTACTTTATGCTCATAGTTCTCTATTGTCAATTAATTCTGGAAATAGAAGAATGTGCATAGATATTAAAGAGTATAACTAGTGGGATGGAATGAAAAGATATATTTATTATTTTATAATGAAATGTTTGACATGTGAATAGGATAAACTTTAGTGATAGTTACTAATGGATATGATTTATCCTTTACCAGTTCCAGAGTGGAAATGGAAAAAATAGCCATGGAATTCATTATGGGAAAACCAAATACTACTCAAGGCAATAATGTGATTTGGGTTTTTTTGATCAGCTGAAGAAATATACAAATTTACTTCCTATTTGACATAGTATGTATTTGGATCAGATTTCGTAGATATAACTAAAATAGATTGTCAAGTTACACGGAGTTCCTCTTTCCATTATATCATACATTGGTCCCAGGTTCACTTCTAACCTTTGTAAAGGCCTTTAGATTTTGTTGGGAATGGAATTTAATTTTATCACTGCATTTCAGCCTCAATCTGATGTATAGATTGATTGAAAAATTAGAGACTTGGAGGATATTATTCGAGCATGTTCAATAGAATACCAGGGATGTTGGAATCAATATATTTCCTTAGTTTATTTTTCTAATACTATTATTATTCATTACAGTATACATGTGGAACCTTTTGAGGTATTTTATTGAAAGTAGTGTTAGAATCCATCATTTTGGGATGAAGTCAGGGAAATGAAGTTGATGGGCCTAGAATATGTATATTCAGTAGAAAAACAAGGTCAGATGATTCTACCACACAAGATGATAGATCAGGGTATGTAGAAAAGTTATACTGATAATATGAGGAAAGTTTTCTGTTTTGAGGCAGGTGAACTTATTTTCCTTAAACTCTGTCCTTGAGACAATCTTTTTAAACTTGGAAAAAATGAATTTTAAGTCCATGGTTCATTAAACCACATGAAATCCTAGATAAAGTTTTAATAGTATAAATTTTATTATATTTTCCTCAGATTTTATCTCAGGTACACAATGTTTTTCATGATTTGATATTGTGAATGAATGTTTCGAATTCATCTCATTTTTTGAGCCCAAAAGCAGTTCTACTGGACGATAACCTTTCTTATGTATGGAATCCTTTTTAGATTCATGATTGAAGAGAAAATGTATTGTGGAATAAGCTAATACACTAGTTAATGGTTTTGTAGAGAAATCACATGGTTGAAGAAGCATCATGGTAATCGGAAAATTCTACGAGGGGAAGGTACCCTCACTTTTTTAATAAGTAAATAAAATTATCCAGACACAATTTCCAGATTGTGGGGAGAATGTAACACCCCAAGGATTTAAAAAAAATTGAAATGTATAAAACAATAAGTCACTACTTAATGAAACTTTTTTCAGGAGATATATATAAACTATCCATTAAACATAATTGTTTTAGTTCTATGATTGGAATTTCAAAAAATAGACAAACATGATTGCAATTAGTATGTTATTTGGTGTTTGATATGATTTTTTTTTAAATAGTCACATACCATTATGAGTGGTGTTGTTACCCTTATGAATAGTAATATGACCCTTATTTATAGTTAGTGGGTCAAAAGAATAGTAACCTAACTAATGAATTTTTAATAAAAGACGTCTTATAAGTGACAATATGATCATTATATAAGTGTTGGTAATTTTTCAAGTCATAAATATTTAATTACAATTTTATGGTTAATTTAGTAATTTAAATGAAATTTGTTTTTCATTATATGTAATCATAAATTATTATTTTATTTTTTAATGGCTATAAAATAAATTTATGAGACCTTGATTATGTCTTAAGGTGTTATAAAATCAATTATAGTTTTAAAGTTGTTATTTTTAAAATGATTTATTATTTTTAAAAAAAAATTAAATTATCAAATTTAGAAAATTATTTTGAAAAAAAGATCTCAATTTCTAATTTTACATATCTAGAAATGGGTTCAATGATTTTTTTGGATTTTTCTGAAATACTTGATTTTTTTTGTGAATAGTGAAATTCGATAACTTATAAAATATGAAAAATAAATGAATTTATGCATCATCCATTAGTCATAGATGATGTAAATGACTATTGTTTCAAACTCACATTCACTTATTACTGATTTTAGTCACATTAAAAGACCCTATTTCTAGTTTGGAAAAAATAATTAAATAATGATTAAAATAATTTGAAAACCCTCCTCTCCTCCACTATAAATACCACCCCCACACCCTCTTCATCACAAACCTCTCATGGTTTGATCATTATCTAAATTCTTACCAATACTCTTCCGAAGTATTCCCTATATCCAAGGCCTTATAGTCTCGCAAAAAGGCCAAAACCAAAGGCCTTTAAAAGGATATCAGAGAGAAGATATTAAGAGGTGAAAATCCACTTTCATTTTCTATCATTTTCATTTAAATTTCTTTTCTTTTCTAATACTCTCTTCACCTACACTTATCAAAGATTAATTAAATCTATAGTATCTTATATATAAAATTATTTTATGATTTTTATGAAAAAAATTAATAAGCTTACTTATTCTCCCATCCCTATTATTCAAAAAAGTGAGAACATCGACCATGATGCGTCGATTTACCGACATCATGGACGATGTGTTTTAAATTCACATTACTTCCTTTAAAGGTAGTTATAAAACCATTTAAATTGTGGAAAAATATTGAATAGTTTATGATATAACCAGTTTTATTTTCTGTAATTAACATATATACTTAATATTATTTTATATAACGAAACTACATTGTGATTATCAAAGAACTGCCAAAATGGTCTAAAAGGATATCACATAGGATTTATCTAATGATTCATCATCATACCATATTAACTAAATTATAAATGTAATAATTTAATATTTTTAAATCATATTAATAACATTTTATTCCACTTATGTTGTTTCTCTCCCATTCAACAAGAAAATACATTACGAACCATCCATGGAAATCCTGTGAAGCACACACCCAAAACAATGAAAATAAAAAAATTTTATTAGTAAATCCGTCAAATGATGTTATAAAATGATCGTATAAGGTTTTATAATCATGAATATATTTCCTTAAAAATTAATAACACTTTTTAAACCCTTTTATAGGAGGTTTAAACATGTTTGATGTATGATGAACCTGAGGTAAGGGAATTCTTTATCCAATTTCCATTATTTAGGTAAACCTTCTACTTCTTTGATTATAAGGAAATAATATTATTTTTTCATGAATTGTTTATCTATATTATGTATTATTATGTTTATTTATATTTTATACTCACATTCCATTCATTATTTTAATTCTCACTTCAATTATTTGATAATTTTAAGTGACTTTTCTTTGAAAATCCTCTTATGAATATCTTTTTTCCCATAATTTAAATGGAATATTTTTAAGAAAGTGTTCATGTTTTATGAAAATGTTCTTCTTCCTCGGAATTGTCTATGAAGAATTGTGGGATCTATATCTCCCTTTAATTCATTGGTTATATTTATGTTCAAGGTCTGTCATATGGTTACTCTAACTATAACTACAATGGTTACACAATAAGGTAGTCGTGAGGGTTAAATTATAATGAATCCATGGTGGTTACAAATCTTATGGTAGCTATGGGTGTTAAAATTTTAAGTAAGTATTTTCCCAAGATACCTTCATGTTTTATTTATGTTTTCTATGTTTTATAGAAATCTCATGTTTCAAAAAGTACGTTTATGTTACTTTATGGGTGAAAAGTATGTCTTTGTGAAAATGATTTCATACGTTCATAAGTATTCATCGACTAATGGTTTATTTACTTATTTTTATACACCATACTGATATTTTTATACTCATACCAAGATTTGAAATGATTTTCATAGGGTATAAGGATGTGTAATAGAAAAGATAAAGACATTATTAATTTTGTGAATATTTTTTTCAAGAAAAAGAAATCATGTTTTATTTCAAATGTTTAATATTTTATAGGAAGTAGATAAAATTTTATTAGTATCCTCTTGTATGATTATGGGATGTTTTTTATGTATTATTTCCTATTTCCCTACAAGTTTAAAGCTGAAAATATCCTCAATGTGTAAGAATTTATGTTCTTGACTAAAACTCGGGATTAGGTTATGTTTAATGTAAGGTCCTTATAATTATTTTTGAAAAAAATGAATCCTCCTTTACATGTCTATATATTAATTTTTAACTCATAAAAAATTTAATTTTATTGTGAATCTAAAAAATATTTCTTTGTTGTATAGTGAAACAACTAAATTTTCATGGGATTAGTATATCTAGAAATAAAAAAAATCATGAATTTTAATAATGGTACCTTTAAGAATAAATATTAATTGATGAAAAACATAAAATAAATCACCATTGTTTGAATATAGTCATGTTAATTTACCCCAATAATAGTATCTACCATGATATCTCCAATATTAGGCTCACACCTATCCGCAGATCAGTGTAGATGAGCATATAAATTAAAATATAATTAAAATATATGATTAGATTGAAGCAAAACTATCACAAATATGATTTAACCATATCCATATATTAATATAAAATGATCTAATCACCTTCCACTAATATATTTTTTAATATATTTTTTATATGCATACCAAACAATGTATAACTATTTTTATAGTAGTGTAAAAAAAATAATACTACAGACGAAACATTAAAATTTTCGTAAACTAACAATCATTTTCCAAGAATATCGTTGTTCCTAACACTTCAAACTGCAATAACTATACAACTACCAAATTAACCCTCAAGGTAAAATGCACAATCTTAGTTCTTTCACTCTACCCCCTTACAGTGAAACTGAATCAAACACCTATAATAGAAGTTACACCATTATAAAATACATTCATGTAGATAGGGTCAATTTGTAGACTCTGAATTCATGAAATAAAAATTCGATCATATGAAATGAGAAAAACATATATATCCGTCATCCCCAAATGATCAGAAAAATCAAAATGAAGACCCATAATGGTTCTTTAGTTATGAAAATTTCTCATTGCTGGGGTTCCAATAAGGATATGATCTGCCTAAAAATACCTTGAAACATAATCCATACATAATTTATTCATTCATTATGTTTTAAATATTCTATGAAATAATATGGTGAACAATTTAATGTTCAATATATGATCAATAAAACCAATTGAAAAGTACAAGAAACCAAATTTGAAAACAATCATTGAAGGTAAATGGATCTCATAGATACCTAATAATGGCTTTGATCGATGAGGTGGCTGAGGAAAATGGGTTGATAGGTGGTGGTGGAGTGAAACTAGAATATGGAAGAGGAAGAAGCTTTTGGGTGTGATAGGGAAGTAAGAACAAGAAGGTTGAGGAATAAATAGGGATGGTATCAGGATTTTGAATATGGAGGATTTTTTTGAGTAGGAGATTAGATTATTGATAAGAGATCTTTCACTGCGGGGTAATAAAAATCAATGTGCTTGGTTGTAGATCAAAACTTTAGGATTGTAAATTTGTTTTGGCTAACCAAATATATAAAATATTTAATTATTTTGATACATGTGTTATTAAATATCAAAAATCAAAAGTTAATGTGAAGGACATAGGACATTTAAAGTATGGAAACATGCTATTTCAGAAAAAATGAATAGTGAATAATAAATTGTTTATAAATATAAGAAACAAAATAAACCAATAAATTTAAAATATAATAATTTGAGATAGAAAATTTACAAGAAATGGATGTAATTCCATTTTATTTAAAGTAGATATTAAATGCATCACAAAAGATCATATAATAAGAGTATAATAGTAGCAATTATCGGTGCCCTCCTATAGATCAAAAAATGAGGATAACAAATAAATAAAGGAAATCAAATATATAAAATCTATAATGGTTTTAATAATATTTATTAAATTTACAAATTCATGAGGCTCAATGGTTTCCAATGATGTGATACACCCAAGAATATGAAATGAGGAACAAGGAAAAAAATTTGAAAAAAATTGATAGAAGAATAAATTAGTCTATAATAATTTAAATAACTTTAAAAGAATTAATATATGTCATTGGAGAAAAAAATACATAAATTATGAAGAACTATAATATTATAAATATGAAAAACACCTAAATAAATTAATTAAAATGGAAATTATTACTTACTATTAAGCTTCCCAATCAATAATTTGATGTAAACTTATTGGGTAAAATATCAAGGAAACCAGTGATTAGATGTATGAAATAATATTTGGAACGGAGGGATGATAATTATTTATGTCAATGGTTTTATATCATAACATCAGGATAATAAATAAAACCTATGAAAAAAATATATAAAACATGTAATTATATTGATACATATGATATGAAATATCAAAAATCAATTGTTCTTGTGAGGACATTGGTCCATTAAGAAATGGAAACCTGTCATTTCTGTGAAATAAATGAATAGTGAAGAACAATAGGATTAGATATTTGGGAAATTTTTAAAACACATAAATTTTAACTGGTATAATTGCTAACAAACTATTGACAAGAAATAGATGATGTCTTATTTTATAGGTACTGGAATTTAGATTCATCACAAAAGATCTAACAATAAGAGTGGAATAGTAAATATTATTCTTACCCACTTTTATATCATAAACTAATTACAATAAAAATATATTTCCAAGTCAAAAATATAAAACTTTTAATAAACTTGATACACGTATATGAAATATGAAAATTATCACGTCTATATAGGGATAATGAGATGGAGTCCTGGGGGCAGATGATAAGTATGTGACAGGGATTGGAAGGAAGAGAGAAATAATGGGAGAAGGGGGTTCCAGGCGATAGAAAAATAAGGAGGCATAGTCAAGGAAGTAAAGGTTATAGTAGAGGCTGTGAGGAGACATGGTGGGGATTCATATGTACATGCATAGAGGTATTGAGGTGAGGATGAGTGGTGGAGGTAGGGATACAAGGTGTGGTGGGGGAGAGGCATAGGTGAAAACATCAATGTATATGTTCTGATAGAAAGGTAAAGGAGGTGTTGGTGAGAAGGATTCGTGGAACTAGGGAGGGATATAAATCAGTGATATGAGTTAGGACAGATCGATAGGATGATGAAAGACTGAAATAATGTGGGGATTTGTGACCATGGAAACTCAATCATGATGACAGATCAACAATGGTATCTAAAGCAATTGAATTTGATGTTGTTCCATTGAAACTGAAGAGGTATTTATGGAGGAAAATTAATCGGATAATGTGAGGAAGAAGGGGTTTTAGGAATTGAATAAGGGATGGTGAATCATGGAAATATGGAAACCAAGATGAGGACTGAGGATGAGGTGGAGGTGGTAACTGAGACCAAGGAGGGGATAAAGGTGGATAAGATGAAGGTGGATTATAGAGGTGACATTGCACCAGGATGTGAAGTCATATGTTGAGACCCAAGAATGGAAGTGAAGTAAGAGAATTAGGTTGAGATAGAAAATGAACTGGCAAGGAGATGCTGAATCGAAGCTGTTAAAGAATATGGAAGCTTGCGTAGGAGGACATGTCATCTAAATCATTTAATTGATGAAATGTGGAAGTGAAATTAAATGATTTAGTATATATAATATATTATTTTCAAGCTAATTAAAGTATATTAAAATCTATAATGTTTAATGTAAATTGATTGAATAATCGTGAAAGAAATATAAATTGATCATAAATATTTAATTAATTCCCTATTGTTTGTATTTATTAATGATACTTTACCTAAATAACATGATCTATACTGATATACCAAATAATATGACTGTACCAAAAACTAGATTAGAGTATATGAAAATTAATTTGGAAATATGACTCAAAGTCATGCAATGATACAAAAACAACCATTAACAATATGAATTAATAGAATTTATTGAAAACATGAAAAGGGTGAAGATTAGAAAATATAAAATAAGAATTATGGTTTAATGAACAAAGTACATTAAGAAATTTATATTTCAAAATCAATAAGTATTGAACCAATATGATGAATGGATCAAGACCACACCAAAATATAGAATAATGGATCAATAATGTTTTAATAAAAAATCATGAAACTAGATAAAAATTAATTAAAAGAGAAGATAATGGGTGGAGAATAAACCTTGTATCTAAAGAAACTATTCATGTTTTGAGATGGTTTCCAATCAACTTACAAAATTTCAAGGAATTCCTAGTTTCCAACCTAATAAAGAAGCTATCATAATGAAAAAATCATCATCAACTTGGTAATTGTAGAACTACATCCTATAATAGTACATCCAAATGCAATAATATAGTATGAATATGTAATGAATTAAATAAACCAAGTTCCCGGAAAATCATCTAAGTGCACCTCCATAACCTACATCTCCAAATCATTTCCAAATAAACCTACAATAAGAATTAAATCATCAATAACCTACATCTTTAGAACCCAAATTAAATCATCTATTGAATCCCCCCAAACTAGAATTTGAAACTATCCAACTACTTAATGAGCCAAGAACTTAAAATTAAAAACCAATTATCAACATAATAAAAATACTGAAAATATTCTAGAACACAGTTAAATTTTCTAGAACCCCATTTAGTAGTTATAGTGGAATTGGAACAATGATAAAGAGTCCTGATTTAAATTGACATAAATAGAATGTTTTAATGACAAAATTAAATATTTTCATTTAAAATAAATATTTACTAACAATTTAATTTATGTTCTAGGATATAATTTCCAGAAAGAGGTACAATTATAAACTTTTATTGGTTCTTATTCCACATTGTCTCCCTTGGTAAAAGTAATACTTCTAATAGGTTTCAAAGAAACAAAATCTAACAAAAACATGGATCAATCTATTATGAAAATCTTACTAATGGGACATATACCTAAATTTTGGGAGGATATATGAAGTACCATAAAAATAAATACATTATATTACATTCATTATGCGATTTTGATTTAGATTTTTCCTATATTATAGAGTCTAATATCAATATCAAAGAGATCACATCCACCAAAAAGGGGTTTTGTCTTCATGAGATTGACACTGTAAAAGTGTAATAGTATGTGCTAGAATAAAAAACCTGATTAATGATTAAATAATATTATCTCCTATGTTTTCATGGTGATATTTTAGAGGAGACGAAATGTAGGTGTAGATCATTGAAAAAATTAAATATAAAAAAGAGTTCTCATATGTGTGAGAAGAATAATATTCATGGAATCTGAATGAAAAAAATCAAATAAAGTTTCATGGGAATGAGTGGAAGGAGAAGAAAAATATATAATTTCACAAAATATTATCTGATCAATGTGGGGAGATATGGATGGATTGAAATTTACTGTTATGATATAGAACATGGATGGTGGAGTTGAAAATGATGAAACCATGTAGTAAATGGTGGAATTATGTCTTTATTGGAGGATATTTAGAGATATAGGTGAGGAATAGGTGGAGACAGAGGAATAGATAGATACAAGGGTAACAGAGGATACATAGGAGAAAGTGTCATAGGAGGAGATTCGGTGGAGGTGAATGCAGAGGAGAAGTCATAGGTAGAGTCGAAGGAGTATGTAGAGGTTGATGCGTAGGAGGAGGCATAGATGGAAGACGATGCAGAGGGGTAGGTGGAGATTGATGCAGAGGGGGAGGTGGAGGACGATGTGAAGGAGGATACAAGGAACTTTTGTAGGAAAAGTCATTGGTGGAGTTAAAGGCATAGGTGGATGCCGATGCGTTAGAGGAGGTGGAGGTAGACTTCGATGCACAGGAAGAGGAGGATGCGGAGGCCAATACAGAGAATGATGTAGAGGAATTGTGGGTATGGAAAGAGGTGATATCTATCAGGTAACATGAGATGGAGGAGGCATCCATGTTTCTAAAATAAATTTGGTTGTGTCATGAGGAAGAAAGTATAAAATCATAAGTTTATATAATGTATTTTGTATTTTCTTTCCATTGTCATGAATTATTGATCAATAATTCTCAATGATTATTATTTTATATTCTCACAAAGACTTCCACTGGATGCATTTATAAGTTATTATGGTCACTAGATAGAGTTTGATGAGATAATGGGTTAGCGAATCGATTAATTATAAACAGTAACACTCACTTTTTCTTGCTTAATTGACACCATCTACTAGATGGTGGGATTACTATAGACTTATATGTTGATGCATATTCCAATGAGTAGATTACACCTTACACATGGTATCTAAAATTTAACATGTAGAAAACTATACCTATGGTGATTTCACGATGTTTCAGATGAGCTCAATCGAGTAGTTGGTGAATTTCATGTTGTTAAGGAGGACCTTTCCACTACCACATGCTTTCCTTTGACACTATAATGTGGAACCAGTGCTAACATGATATGTGACACCCACTCTTAAACTTTTTCAATCAATTTAAATCCATTTTTTGATAATATGGAATCATAACAAATTTCTATAAAAAATAACCAGAATACACTCAATTCAATGGTTTAAAAACATTAGTGGTGTCAATGATCATTAGAAAAAACCAAGAGAGTGATCTATAATTGTTTTAAAACAATTAGATTATATAAATGAGTTTTCCAAAAATAAATCTCTGACATTATTTTCCAAAATAATACATCAAACCATGTATTAAATAACTTATATTAAAAATGAATCTATGGAGTGTTTTTTAAAAATGATTTTTATTCCCATTAGTGAAACTCTCTGGGTATTTATAAATCAAGCCCTTCTAAAACCTCTAGATATATTCATACAAATTTTATTTGGCAGTTTCTGGTTCTAATTGTGATAATTTCAACTTCATTGACTCATTCTCCAGACCACCCTTTACATAGATTCATGTTGACTGTGATGAAGAGTATAATTGGGTAACATGTGATAGATTGAGCAGCTAGGTCAATTGTTATTTATAGTGTTTTAGCAGTTTTATTTTAAAAAATATTATGTAATTCCTTTACATCAAATTTGGTTCATTATAGATGTGGATTTATGGAGGTTAAGAAATGGGTTGTTGTGTGATAGATATTTTTTAGTGATTTGAAGGAATAATTTTTTTATAACATGTTGTTTCTTATCATGTTTTATTTGATTTTGGGATTTATATCCAATATGTGCCTATTTTTTTAAAATTTATAGTAATACTAATTTATTTATTCCAAGGGAATATAATACCAATACTTTTTTAACAGATTCCTAGATAATTAATCCAACCTATGTAGATTGAGAATTCCTTTCATGCCTCTTAATGAACCGGCTTGTTCATCCAATGGATGGACAATATGGGATAGTTATTGAAAAAATGGTATAACAACCTATGTACATAGGAGGGACTACATTCTTAATACTCATTTTTTATTTGGTAAGTAAAAAAGGTGGTAGATAAGATCATTTCATCTTGAGAGGTAGGTCAGGCGTTGTTTCTTGATCCCCATCATTTAGGATGAAACATGAGTTTCCATGGGATTATTGAATTAGAATTCTATTTTTGAGATTTGTTTCTTTCTTCATGAATAATTTTAATTTATATAAATCATGGAGTTTTTTTTAATTATTTGACATGTTAATTGGTGAAAAGTGAGTGGAATTGGAGTCAATGATATATTACATAAACTAGTTCTTACACTCATGGTTTTAGGAATCTATTAGTTTTTGATTCATGATTGGACTATGAGCCATCAAAATGTGTCTCCAAAGCATGAAACACCATTCCACCCATTGGAGTTTTTGTTCATGGATTCATTTGGATTTGGAAAAGTTTGAGTGATTTCATTATATTTTATTTTTTTATTTCATTACTATCATAAAATATAGGTTTGTTTTAAATTTTAAAAGTAACCTTATAAATTAAGGAAATGTTATAAGAGGGGAAATTATTAGTTGTTTGAATGTGATAAAGAAGTTCTAATTTTGTGATTTGAAATGAATATTCTATTTTTTGAGTTTCAGATATGAATAGTGGGGACTTTAAAAAAATATAGGGAAAATTGTTATTTTGTCTTAAGACACATTAAATAATTTTGAAAATAAATTGTAATATTTTAGAATGATATTAAATGTAAATTTGAGTTATTAATATGTGTTTCTAGAGTATTTTTAAGTGTCTCTCAATGGTGTTTTATGATTTCAAATTTCATTACAAGGGTTAAAGTGTATTGTAAAAATAAATATATTTATTTTGATATGGTGATTTTTTTATCTTAAAATTTATAATTGGATTTTGGGTAAATCAAATTTTTCAAATGGAATATTTGTAATTTCAAATTTGGTTTCCTAAAATAAATTTATAAAGGGGATTTGTAACACATGATGCAATTTGAAAAAAAAATTCCTGTGTATTTAATTTCAAAAATTATCTCAAAAAGGGGTAGAGTGTTTACCAATGTATATTATTCTAGGAAAACAATTTGAAACATATTGGGTTTATGTGGATTTATATATAAAAATATGGGTGTCTTTTAATTGCATCTATTTTAGTGGGGGGTTTTTTTTGAGTTGTTATATAGTACATGTTGGGGTTATTTTTTATATCTTTTTGAAACTCATTTCATTGGATTTACATGGTATATAATATTTAGTATGCCCCTAGAATGTCTTAATATAATTAGGTAAGTTCACTCCTATGAAGGAAATTTACTATGATTCTCTGTTGAGTTTGGGATTAGATTATTGAAGGACTGACTTTGTAGATTCAAAAGGTAGTTGAAACAATAAGGTGATACATTTTTGATATATTCTCTTCTGTGAATTTTGACTACTCCCTATACAGTCTTTTATGAAATTGGAAATGATCATACATTTTTATTTTATCAACCTTTTCATGAGTTAGTGTTGGATTTGTGGATATACTTTGTATTTGAGGGACTGGACATAATAATACCTGGAAAAGAGTTTGCGTAAATTAGAACGAGCATTAAATTAGTATATTTAGTTGATTCACATGGATCTTATGCTGCATGAGCATGGTCCCAGGTTACCCTAGATGAATTGAGGTTAGAATATGTGGTTTTATTGAGGCATGGTTCTGTTTGAAACATTTCAAATCATCTATGAATATTCACTATTTTTATATTACTCGATTAATGTTAGTTATTTTTTCTTGAAGAGGTAGTCCTTATGCGTCTTTCATTATAGTAGTATGTAAATTTTTTATCATGTGTGGTGTTATTGAGGTAGAAAATTGTTATTTAATTTTTCATTCTTCCTAAGAATGATAATTGAGGAATCATCATCTAGAGAATGAGGAGACTCAGTTATTGAAATCCTCTTATAATCCTTAATATCACTGATTAATTCTTATCTCTTATAGTTATTTGATAGTGAATAGATATTTTTGGAGACTTTTTGTCTTAATTATATCCCTATATGGTGCAGAGTCTACTATATTTGATTTGATCATAAGTAGTTGTGTGACCTTATTTAAACACAGTCATGTTCCAATATAAATGAGTTGTTTGATTCTTATTCGTTGTAACAGTATAAGTTATTAAAGAGATGAAATGAGTTGGTTTGTTCAATTTTGTCAATTTTCATCAAGGTGTTCCTTGATTTCAATTTGTTTCAGTTTTTACAATGTTGAATTTCACCCTTTCAAATGATAAACATTACATACTATGGATTTCTATGGGAATAAAGTGTCATGGTTGGTAGTATTATCACACACAAAGCCTCATTATTTTATTAATTTATTAATTAATTGGTGATTAATCTTTTCTCCTATTTTTGGGAAAACTTTTTAATATGAGATTCATTAAATATTTAAAAATTTAGGGTGTCATATGGATTGTGAAATATATATGAAACCATCTGTTTAAGGTCCATCGATTGAAAAATCATTTTCATGATTGGTGTACTATTTTTCCTTCCATGTAAATTTAACAGGTTTCCATGTATGTGGTTGTTTCCTAGAGAGATATGTTCTAGTCTAGGATCTTTATTTTTGAATGGTTTCCAATGGGATTGTTCATGGAACTGGTAACGCCCAACAGTGCTATATACATGGGGACCTGCTTTCCAAAGGCATGTTCTCATTGGGAGATTTGGAAAGTGATTCTTGAGAACTCACATTGGTCGAGACTATGAAAGGTTGGGCCCACCACACCATTTTCGGGGGAATTATTACCTACTCTAGGACTCACTAACAGATTTTAGACATATTTTGATTCCTTTATTAATTCCAAAGTATTATATATATTATTATATAATTAATAACCAATTATTATAATGTGTAGAATATAGAATCATCTCTATTTATCTATGGTTCTTCATCAATGGGGGGAATCTATTTATATCTAAGATTCTCCATCAATGGTATCATCTTGTGAACATATTAGATATTCATTGATCATGATTATGATTACATTGGTTTTCTAACCACATAGTGTGGATATTTGGAGTGTATCTTCATCCCGGAGAACATGTTTCATTTTGATATTGGGATCAAACCATTTTGATAGGATTCCTATATATCCATTGGAAAGGAATCATAACCCACATAGTTCTATGCTTCTAAATGGGTAACATCATACCTTTTAAGGTAATGTGATAAGGAAATAATGTACAGTTTAAGGTCTTGTTGCAAGGATGTCTAGTAGGAGGGTGCATAGTCGTAGTTTGTTGTAGGACCTATGCCAAATAAGTCCATGTAACCCAGAAGGTATATGAATTTCTATGTTTAATTATACCTTGATGGTAATACACCTTAAGAGAGCATGGTTGATTTGGGATGTTGGGTTTTGACCTTTGGGAGGCTTCCGACGTAATCGATTTGAAGGGGAATCCAATCCTATTTAGTTCAGTAGTGATAACCCATGCCTATGAAGGCCCTCTTGTTTGTATTTCATGGAAATATGTACCTTCATGATGATTAATTTGTGGGTTAAACTTGATGGGGATTCCCTATAAAGGGTCCACAGTGGGTGTTCGAACTCATGGTGATTTGGAGGCTACTTTTGGGAATTACTCCTAAGGAGGATGCCTGTTGATCTTGGCCCCTAGTTGGGAGTCCTATGTATCCTGATTGTAGAAGGAATATGAGTTCTTATAGTTCAATAATTTGCGCCTCAACATTTGGGTTTCCCAATGTGATTTGGATTGCTATTAATGGTGCTAATTACTGAGGGGGATAACCAAAGGTTTGTTATGTTTTTGGGAATTACTCCTGAGGATGTCACCCATATAGTTGGGAATCATGTGGATGTTATGACCACTACCAACATATATAACAAATTGATTCATGCTCAGTGTGAGAAACATGATGAAAAATATGATCTAGGAAATGACACAATCCTCTTTGTTCTGATGTTGGATACATGACGTTGAGGACCTACACCTATTGTGGCACTCTAAAGGAAGGCAATAAAAAATTTCAATGGATGATCCTTTTATAAAACATGCATGCGTGTGTGTGTGTTATTTTATCATGTATATCCTATAATACCACAAGTAATGATGAGTCATGATCGGTGGGATAAAGTAGATGAAGTGGATTATCTGACAAAGTATGCACTTATCCTCCTTTGGTGGTGGAAGAGGATAAGAATGAAGACATAAGAGGATGAGGGTTTGTCACATCCATCTCATCACATTACCTTGGAATGAGTCCAGGGTATGGAAAACTGGGAATAATGAACCCACTGTGGCACCAATGAAGTATAAAGGAGAATGAGTGAACCCTATTAAAAAATTTATAGGGGATTACTGAAGGAGGGATATCCCAAAATCAGATCTCTAGTAGGAAAAAAGTATTTCATTCCATTTAAAAATGAAATAATTGTGTTTTCACATCCACCCTATTGGTTAATTGAGGCTTAAGGTATTAGAGATAAAAAGGGGAGGATATGGTCCTAGACCATGTATCCAAGACTTGGGAACTCTATAAAAGTTTATCTAGGGTAGGGGACCCTATGACGAAATGGATACACACTCACATTCACCATGAGGACCCAAATAATAAAACTAAATAGGCAAGGGATACATATGATAATAGGAATACACAACTAAAAAATGGAAAAACTTGTGTGCCACTCCCCATGGTTGTTTAAGACAAAAGGTTTCATTGGGGGATTTGTCTTGGTCCCTCTCAAAGAAGGGAGCCAATGGAAAAGTGGCCATTCCATAGATGGATTTGGAGAATTCCTTATGAGTGTCTCACACAGGATGTAGATTATGGTGAACAAAGCAAGTCTCACATAGGGGTTTCTCTGCACAGGAAGAATTTAGATAACTGGTGGAACCTTGGGTGACAGACCACCTAGAAAACTAAACATGGTCAAGACCGTTTTGAAGAATTTAAGGGTCCTTATTTGTGTTCCCTAAAGTGTCTCGTTCTGGTTCCTGAGTAAGGAAGGGTTACTAACATTAGTGTTCAGTAAGAACGGGCTGAAGGAGTTCATCACATATGTACTGTTTTATTAAACAATGGGAGGATTTTTTTTTCACTATACCCTATAATTCCTACTTATTCACGTTTTATAAATATTTATAGATGAATTTGGAGGGATTAAGTGAAGAACTAGTGAGAGAAGAGCTTCAGTATGCCTTCTGGAAATTCTGTCCATATAAATGAAGACCCATGGTAGTATTTACTATAAAATAAATGACCTTGGGTGGAGGTTCCATCTCATATAAATGTCCTAATTAGATGTCTAGTGATCCACCTTTATCATCTTGGTCACAAAGGAGGATGGGTAGTTCTTCGGCGTAGGCTGATGGAAAAGTACCCTTCTAACCGATGCAACTTGGGGGGTAACAGTGCAACTCACATGGGTGATCCCACTGCTCCATACCCTGGGGGATGTGCCCACACACCCTTTTTTGGGATCAGTTCCAATATTCACTCCTAGCTTCTCATACCGGTCTCATTTGTGTCATTATTGACCCCATGAAAAATGGATTGTCTCACATCAAACTTTTTATCCCCAACCAATGATGTTTTTCCTCCTGACAGATAGAAATCCAATCTTCTCCAACCGACATGATGATGGATTTATACAATAAATCACCCTTTTGTGTATAACTACGGAGCACATCCTGAATTTTATGAAAATTATAATGGAAAAAATTTATCTATTTCAAAAGTGGCACATGTTGGAGAACGTTCTGAACAAATAATGCAACAACCATGCATTTCATCTAGAATTACACTTTTTATTGTAAAAAAATTCCCCTAATGTAATTAAATGCATTTTTGGTTCTACCTCTCATATGTTACATGATCCACCTATGAGAATCTCCATGACTACAAAACCCTTTGTCCCATATTATTATGAATTATTCCATACAGTTTCAAGAGATCAAATATGGGTGTGGGACTCTACATGTTTTTCCCTCGTTCATTATCTCCCTCTCTCATCATTTATTTCTACACTTTCAACAAGAATCTTTGTGTTGAAACCTATGTGGTTTCATTCAATAATTAATTTTTCTGATCATTGGGGTCTGTGAAATCTGATTGGGAATATTCTGAAATTATATATGAGGATTTTTCATTTTATACACATATCAATGGATTCTGTTTCAAAGCATTAAAATTTACATACTATACCATGTATGTGTGGATTTTATATTGTAGTCTTTGATCTAGTATTTTATGTTTGAGAGTTCAGAGAATTTAAATATAATAATTGATCTATGATTCTATTAAACTATGTTTCATTTTTAAATAGGTTCTTGGTGGGTTTCCTCTATTATTTTTAACCACAGATGGGATAATTATACTTTTTAACAGTAAAATATTTGTAGTAAGTTTTATTAATAAGATGTGTATTTTGGTATTGTTTGAGATTATTTGTGATACTAATGAATAATTGAAAATGTATTATCTTATAGTATTTATTATAACTTCCTATGAATTTTTATTTATATATAAATATGTGGAGATTTACTTATATATGTATGTGCTTCCACACATATATTGGTGTATGGAAATGTATATAGGATTTCATAGGATTCCCTTATCAAAGATTGTATTTTTAAATGATCTATTATTTTTTAAAATCGTTTTAAAAGAAATGGATTTCCAAAAAATAATAATTTTACAGTTGTCTTGAACAATTATAAGGTAACCTATTTCTATTGGTGTTTTATAGAAAATGACTTATGCTACTAAAGGTTGATTTAAATAAAATGTTTTGTTGTTGAACCTTTTTGAGTTGAATAGTGGAAATAGTTGGATGTATATTATAATAAAAGAATTTTTTTATTATTTTTAAGTTAGTACCTTCTAATAGTGTTTTTGTTATGTTTTCAGACCTCATTGGTCACCTAGGTTCTTGGGTAGGGGAACATATAATAGGAGGGTTCTCATTCCAAAAATTATACTGGAATAGTAAATGTGATACTTCCCCTAGACATTAACATGATGCACTTTACACTAATGTAGGGTATCACTAATTAGAGATATAGAATTTTTAGGTCCCACTAGACATAGGGACTTTAGGGTGTCTCTCTTAGGATGCTTGTTTTAGATTTTTAACTGTATTGATTTCCGTTACAATTTCCACACATTATTATCTTCCTTTTTTTAATCCCTTTACTGCATAGAGATATAAATGTGTTTGGTGACATAATTGGATGTGTTTAGGTCCTTAATTTTTAATCATTTTTAAGAATTAATAAAATAATTATTTTATATCCCTATTGCAAGAACATGTATACAATATATTAGTTAATAATAACTTTTTACAAAGGAATTCAATTATATTATTTTACAAAAAACAATTTCAAACCTTATTTTAAATTATGTATTTCATTATAGTAACATTGGAATTTTGTGTAAAAGTCAGTCCATAGACCCATGGAAGAAATCCTATGTGGATTTATAGATTACACACCACATAAATCACTTAGTGTTTGTAGATTGAGTGACTCTTTTCACCTCTGGTTCTGATTGTGAAAAGTGAAAGTTTATAGAATATTTTTCAGATACATTTTTAGAGAGGAATCCATTGGTATAAGATGGAGGGTGACATTGGTTCACTTGAGAAAACATGATCATGTATATTAGCATTTTTTTATTTTTTGAACAATTTCTTCCAAATAAAATATTCATGATATCCATTACATTAAGTGTGATGCCTTATATATGTGATTAATTGAGAATATAAAATGTTCTGCACCATTCTGGGGAGTATGATTTGAATAGAGTTGATTTTATTTAAATTTTTTCCTTTCATTTTTCTTTTTTTGTGTATTTCCTACATTAGGATGTGTCATTACAATTTTTGATTAAATATCTACTACTAGTAAATTTTTTTTGGGTCCATTGTTACCAAATGGTGTATCCCTAATTCTGGATAACTTTATCTAGACTATGTTAATGAGTAATTCCCTTCAGGACTAGTCATGATCCATCTTTGGAATTTTAATGTTGTATGGCTTGAGAAGGTTTTTGGAATATTTTTTCCTTGATGCACATCTTTTTCAATTGTACACTCAATACATGTATTGAACAATGGGAAATAACTAAAAAAATTCATCTTGTATCAAGAATAAAGCTACCACCTAGTCAACATAAATTTTATATTAACATCAGGTATTATCCGGAATATATCTCCCTTAGACAAAATATATTTTAATGTTTTAGTTTTGTTGGGAAGCAACATTCCCTTTCATAATCCCTTTATTAATAAAAATTCAACTCCCTAAATTCATTAAATAAATATCCTTCCTCTTCAATTGGTGATTTTTATTCTAGGTATCATGAGTGTTTTTATATGAAGAGTTACCCAAAATGAAAATTAAAATGGAATTAATACTAGATTTTATATTTTCATTTTCCACTATCAGCTATTTTTATATTAAAAATAATTTTTCATATTTTTATAATAGAATATCATAACATTTATTCAGTAGATATTCAAGGACTATTGTCCACATAGGTTATACCATGGTGATAATTGTTTTCACTATGAAGATAGTCACTAAATTAACAGAAATAGAACGTATATTTCTCATGATAAATTAAAAATATTGAATTTTGTTTCTTATAATATTAATATAAACCATAAAACATGTATGTATATTGAAATAGGACATTTATTTTTACCATTTTGAAAATAATTTTACATGATTTAAAATTATTACTTTATTTATAATATTATATTTAGTAGTTAGAATAAGACTTAAAGTATGTTTGAAAATAATTTATAATATTTAATTAAAAAGAATATAATATTTATCTTATTGATATTCGTGTAGAATAATAAAGCTAAATTCATATTGATGTAGTGGATTTGGGGTGTTCTTATTTTCATGGGGGGAATATGTATCAACCCTTGACCTATACTTTTTAATCAAATTAAAAATAAAGTTTTACCTTTTCTATAAAAGAAACTAAAAATATTTATACCATTAGTCCAATGATGATATTTTATGTCTTGGATTTTGTGTAACTGGAATAACGATTACAAATCTTTGTTTTTATTTAATTTAAAATAAATATATTATTTAATTTATCTTCTTTTATCTCATTAATGAATATAATATTATTTTGTAACTATTATTAATCCTATGAGAACTATTTTAAAATATAGGTTGAACAGAATTTCTTAGTAGGGGTTTTTTTAAAAGATAGTGAAAATCATTTTTGATAATCATTTTTGAAGAATACTTTGGAAACCATTTTCTTTATTTGAGAATTATTTTTTCTTATATACTTAGAGAAAAGATCATTTATTGGGATTTCAAAAAAAATCATTGGAAAACAATTTAAAAAAATCTATCAAAATAAAAAATAATTTTTAAAATCATTTCCAAAAGAAAATAATCTTTCAAAATACATAATACATGAAAAATTATTTTTAAAACACTATTTAAAAATATAATATAATACAAAAACATTTATAGATTTGAAACCAATATTTTAAAATACTATCCCTTTGGAAAATATATAAGGATATCTCTATTGGGTTTTAAAAACCATTTCTAAAATATATACTTTTATGGAATAAAAACGATTATAGGAATCCCTTATATAATCCAAGTGGCCACAAGGGGTAGAAATTCTTGCACAGAGTCTCCCTGAGGCCGTGGGTTCACTCCCAATTCCACACAAAATATTTTGATACCAATGTTCCAGGGTATTATAAATTTTTTAGAGGGTTTATTTTTTCATTTAATTCCCAATAAAATATGATTTTGAGAAACATATAAATTATTTTCAAAATAAAATAATTTTTCCAAAAATATCCTCTTGGTAAATCCCTGTTTTTAAACAGAATTTTTCTTTATCCATAAAATTAGTGAAATTTATAATTTATAAGGAATCTTTTTTTAAATATTTCTTATGAATGATTAATTTATTTTATGCACATGTATATATATATATATATTAATTTATGTATCTATATATTTATATGTTTGAAATTTCACTAATAGATATGATGTATAGCTATAATCATGATCATGAATGTCATTTATATGCTCTGAATAATAAATATATAAATAAATTATAAATTTATAAGATATAAATTCAATAGATAAAATAATTAAAGTTTTCATTTTTTTCCTCACATAAAATAAAAACTTTATATCAAATTTTATTAATTACAAAAATAATCATTTTCTTGGAAAATAATTATTATGATTTTGAAATTATTAATTTTATAAATCAAACATTGTTACGTAGGTGGAGTTTTTTGAGAATAATAATTTTATTTAACATATAAAACAATACATACATATAATTGTGTTGAAAAATTAATAATATCATTGAAAAATAAAAATTAATATTTTAATTTTAAATATAGTATACTTATCCCGTACAGAAATATAGTTTTGAAAGTACATCATTAGTAAATTCAAAATCGTTAAAATATTTGGTATTTTGAAAATAATACAAATATATATACATCCACTGTTACTTAATTAAAAATTTATGAAACTTGTATGTTTTATGACATTATATATATATATATAATCCCTCACATAATCTTAATGAAGGAATAAATATAGTTTTTAAAAAATAAAATCACAATACATATTTGGAATCTAAATTGCTTTTCCACATTGTTTTCTTGGAAGGCGAATGTTCATTGAAGATGATGGTTGTTCGTACAAGGAGGGAAGATAGTGGAATAATGGGAGGAAATATACTCAGTAGGACTTATTCTTCTTCTTCTCATGATGAGGAAAATTACATATGTACAAATATATATATATATATATACACGTATGTTCAGGGGTTAGGATAGGTGTGTCTATGATAATTTCATATTTTTTAATGATGTTCCTATAATAGAGTTCCTACTATTATAAATATTCTTTTGCGGTTTAGTTTAATAATGTATGTGTACATATAAATGACAATCATGAATTTATAATATTAAAATTCAAATTCTATTGTTTGAATAAAAAAATTACTTGTTTCTATATTTTAGCCTCATCATGATTCCTTGAGAAGTTTCAAGATGCCTTTGGGGATGAGAATTAGTGTTGGAAAATTAGGAAGAATGCCTACGATTTCATTGCTAATGAAATTGATATAAGGGTATAGGGTAATGTGTGTAGGTATTTTGGGATATTGTTCCCTTATAGTGGAAGGAGATGACTGTGGAATTAATTGAGGAAGATGAAGAAGGAAGAAATCAGTTGGGAAGTTGATGAAGCTCTGGTTCAGGATGGCATGTAGAAGAAGGGGATGAAAAGTTGAGTGTCGGAGGTAGATGATTATTTTTGGGAGATCTAATGGATGAGACATGTTCAACTGGGTAGACATGATATATCCATTTATTTTAAGGAAGGGTGAATAGTTATCCCAACACTTAATCCCACACAATTTTTTTGGTGCTGTATGTTCAAATATTAAATGATTGAAATATAATTTATCATTAAAATAAACCCCCTTGTAAGGGTTGAGGGGGAATCCGACATGATATAAAATACATAAGGACAAAAGGAAATTCCCAACAAATTAGAAGCCATTAACAACACAGATCATATATACAAAGAAAATGGCCTCCCTAACAAAAATAATGTTAGGTCCATATTCTACATTTTCATCATTGATCAACTAGAAATCATGTGCATAGATAGACAAGTCTGGTACTGATGGAAATTTCCAAACCCTCCCAAAAATCCAAATCGAGATAGAAATGGTCTGGTGAAAACTCCCTCCTTTGAACATCATATCGAGAGGCCCCTTAAAGAAGGTTTAGATTCATAGTCCCTTTAACCCTGGACCACATGCCGCACTATAGATTCAAACCATCATGAAATCCACTTTACGTAAGAAAAAAAATTCAAAAATCATGAAGACAACACCATCAACATCTCAATTTCTAGAATCATCACTGGAAGAAAGCCCCCCAAAATGATCCCATAAGGATCCCTTTGATCCTGTATCCATAGACAAGAAACCTGAGGATCCAGATTCTCTAAGATGCATTAATCCAAGACAATGCCAATTAGGGATGGATGAAACAAATACCACACCAATGGATCATCACCGATGAGGGGGTATGAGATGATCTCAACCAGAAGCACCATATTTGGAATGAAACTGAGAAGATATGAGCTGAGGAAGAACGCATTGTGGAGGTTGAAATGAGAGGACTCACGAGAGGCAGAGGAGAGGGAAACCAATGAGGACCAAGAGAAGGGACACACTGATTTCATCTATGCCATGAGACCAACATCAAACCATCCAACATCAAACAAATTCCACCGTTAAGAGAAGACACCAAGTCTGATGCCTCCATATAGAAGTCTGAAACGAATCATGAATCCCAGAGTGAAGATTAAAGAGAGAAGAAATAATTAGGGCTTGAACCTCCCCTCTCAGAGCCATGCAATAGCCGAAGTTGAGCAATTCCAAATATTAATAAAGACATATATCCACATCAGAGCTTACCCCAAGCCACACCAAGCCCAATCCAAGGACATTCAAGAGAGGAATTCGATGCCAAGACATTCCAAGTCACACAGGGAAAAGGAGGGGGGGGGGACGTTGGAGAATCCCTTCAGTTCAAAGATGAAGAAAACAATCAATCATCCCCTTATCGATCAAGGTCGATAGAACCCTAGATCTATAATAGGGGGGATAGATGAAATATAACCTGAACACTAACTACTTCATGGTAAATATGATCTCCATGGTATACTCTGGAACCATACTCCCTTCTAACCCACAACCCACCCATGCACTCATGGGCCTATACACATCCTTATGGGAAATATGATCTTATAAAGAATCTCTACTTCTATGTGAGGCCACCTCTCTCCCGTCCTATGATATATCTTGGGAAGTTTGGTTCCCACACATGGTTGAGTGTGCCCAGTATTCTCCCACACAGTGTTTGAGATGGACATGATTATTATCTTGGATGACCAATTATTTTTTCCAATGATTAAAAAACATTATACTTATAAATGTTCATTAATTCATAAAAAATATCATTATTACTAATCATTTTAATATCTATATACTTATCATAATGAGCATCCTGTTTAAATACTAGTTATATTATTCCAACAGAAACATCAAGATGATGTTTTCTCATCTTAATAAAAATAAAAATACATTCTCGAATGAATATTGTAATTTATTCCAATTACATCATTACTATGACACAATTCCATTATATCCTTATCGTCATCAAAACCAGTTATTTTAAATTTTATAATCTGTTATAAATAAGATAATTTTTATATCATTGATACAATATATATTCATATATATATGTACACATAATAAATAGGGCTTAAACAGTTATATTCTATTTTCATTATAACTATCATTTTTTTATTCAAAAGAAAAATCAATGACTATTTACACTAATGGAAAAATCAATTAGGTTATAAATATCCTACTTGGAAGGAACATTTAACAAACTAATCTATACATGATTGAAAACCTCTTGGAAGTTATGATGGTTGTTATCATTCCATTACTATGTATTCCTACTCTCATTATATTTGTAGGGATATTACTAAAGGTGGATCTAGACTAATATGTCTATCATCCTGTTGTTCTAATATTCATCACAGATAGTACACTTTTATTATTTATGGTTCTTCCTAGATTAATTTCAGAATAATTAGTTTCAACCATTTCAAATTGAGTGTTCTTGTATCAATGTATTAGTTTGTGTCTTATTTTAAATAAATATTTCATTAGTCTAGTCTTATATTTAAAGTCTTGTCTCATTTATTTATTTTAAAAACACTCTTTTAAAAATATTGGGGGTTTATATTCAACCCCCCCAAAATAGAATTGTCCCCTCACAACTATTTCACTATATAATTCATGATTCCTATTCTTTAATCTTGTGGTTCATAATTACCAAAAATATAAATTTCTGAATATCACTAAAAATAGAAAAAAATTATTAAACAATTCTCTTGAATTTACTCATACCAATATCAAGGAATTTAATATTAGTGTATTTCATAGAGACCAAGGGTCCAGGAAAGGTAGTGGTACCATAATGGATTCTCTAAATCATATATTTAATTTCTACATGTGAAACATGTGATCTTTGGATCAAATTGATAATGTGAGTGATAATTATATAAAAAGGTGATATTATCAATATAGAAATTTTGAAAGTTTATGTGAACATGATTTTTAGAAAATAATCTCATCCAGTTGTCCTGAAAGGTCTCAAAAATATCTATGATTCTTTCAAATATATAAAAAAACTGATACATATAATCTATATGAAGGTCACCCACTTTTGTAGCACATGAAAAATGAATGAATGGATGAGTGATTTGTATGCCTTAGTAAGGGTGAAAAATTTAAAAATACCCTAACAAATCCTAATAAACCTAGTATTATAGGATAAATGAGGGTAACCGGTTTTTTTATATATAAACTGTGAGTATGAAAATAAAAATGGAATAATAGATGTATTGGATACCTCATTGAGTCTATTGTAGGTGACATGAATGCTATTTAATGTTTCTAAATCACCTGAGTATGAATTCATGATAATTATTGAAATAAGATCCCCATGATGAGTGATTAGAGTTGTTCAGGATCTTTATCCATCGATTTTTCAGCTTCACCTTAAATGAAAAATATAAGGAGTAAGGTCTTTACTATAATTTTACACTTTAAATTGAATCTATTTTTAATAAAATTATAATAATTTCTAAATTTTTCTATACCATTCCTCTGATAAAATTTGTAGCGACCTGAGATCCATTCCTCCAAATCAGGTAAAAAATAGTTTTGTATATTTTTTTAAAGGAAACTAAAAATATACAAATTATTTTATATTTGAGTATCTTTTTTGGTTTATACATTATAGAAAAAATACAAACTATTAGAAAATATCAAAGTTTACATAATTAAAAATAGATATTTAACTTAATTTTTCCCGAACTATATTCTAAATTAAGCTAATCTTCTTTCGAAACTTATGATGAACCTATGAAAACAAATTAAAATGATGGACAAGAATAATTTCCAAGTAAGGGGTTTTTAAAACCTAGTGAAAACCATTTTTAAAAATTCCTATTGAAACTTTCATTGGCTATTTTTTCATTATATGAAAAAATAATTGATATAAACTTTTTAAAAACTATAATTTCTATGGTTTTTAAAATATTTCTCTATAAAACACTTTTGAGAATCATTTGAATACCCATATAATTTTGAAAATCCATTCTGAAATAGAATAAGATTTAAAAATACTAAATACATGAAAAAATTATCTATGAAAAAATAATTCAAAATATAATAGAATTATAAAATTCTAATATTTTTCAAAAAATTATTTTGAAAAAACTTTTCCTTTAAAATGTTCATGATTTATACTTTGGGTTTTAAGAACTTCTATTTTCGAAAATAATAATTTTTTATTACATGAAAAAAAATATTTGAAAACAATTACAAAATGAATGTTCCTAATTGTAGTATCACTTCTTATATAGATTCTCCTTGATGATCTGCATTCACTGGCCGTTCCCCATGATCACTTTTAATACCCTAATTCTAGGAATTTAAGAAAATATTTTTTATAAGGGTTCCATTTTTCACGTAATTCCAACTAAAAAATATTTTTCCAAAACCATGTACTTACTTCCATTGAAATTTATTTTATATCAAGTATACTCTTACTATGTCAATTTTTTTTTGAAAATAATCTTTTTCAATATTTTGAAAAAATTGGAGAAATCCATAATTTATAATAAGCATTTTTGTAAATTATTCCAATAAAGTAAATATTTATTTTATTCACATGATTATGTATATATATGTAATTATTTATATATATTTATATATATTATATTTCAACAAATGATATTATGTGTTTCCATAATCATGAACATGAATGACATTTATATTCTTTGTATATACAATATATGTATGAAATGATAATTTTAAAAGATATAAATCAATCAAATAAAATAATTGTAATTTTTATTTCTATTTATTAAATAAAATTATTCTTTGTAAATATATATTATTATATAAATAAATAATCATCAATTTTTTTTGAAAATAATTACTATATATTTGGAATTATATATTTTGAAAGTCTAACACCCTAACATAGGTGCAGTTTTTTGTGAATAATAATTTTATTTTATACATAAAATACTGCATATATATAAGGGTTATGAAAAATTGGTAATATCATTGAAAAATAATAATTAATATTATAATTTTTTTAAAGAATACACAACCCTTACATAAATATTGTTTTGAAAAAAATTCCATAAAAAATTATATTTCTAAAAAATAATTTTTATTTTGAATATTTTACCTATATATATAAATCATCTTTAAAAAACTGGAAATTGAAGAAACATGATGGATTAAAAATATTAAAAATATATATAGTCCCTTACATAATCATAAAATATGAATAAATATATATTTCTATAAAAAAATTAATATCCCCATATATTCTAGAAAGAAAAATGGGTTTCCCCCTCACTGGTGTCTTGGAAGGAGAATGTTATAAGAATATAGGGGGTGTTCATACTAGGTGGGAGTAGAGGGTAATAATCGGAGGAATCCTTATGTGTAGGAATTATTCTTCTTCTTATTTAATTATTGAGGGGAATTATATCTGCAAGATGTTGTATATACATATGGATAGGTTCAAATCGGTATGGCTAACATAAGTTTAGATTTTTTAGAAGATAATGACCCAAAAAAGTGTTCTCAGTATTAAAAATATTAATGTGGGGTCTATTTTACTAATATATGTATACATATAAATGGCCATAAGGGTTTGATAATACCCAAATTCACATTAGTTTGTTTTAATATATAATATATATTCATTTCTAGAACTCGACCTCATCATGCTTCCCGGAGAAGGCTCAACTCATCATTTGGGGTCAAAAATAGTTTTAGATAGATTATAATGAAATCTAATGGTTTTGTTTCCAACTAAATTTAAAAATGTGGGTAGGGAATTTTCTATTGGTCCATCATGATACCATTCCCTTGCGGTGGAGGGATATGGAGGTGAAAATGATCAAAGAAGAGGACGCATGCTGACATTGACTTGGAGATGATGAAGCTCGGGATTGGGTTGGAATGATGAATAAGGAAACACATTGTTGAGGGTTATTGGTAGACGATGATTGTTGGGAGATCGAATTACTCAGACATAATTAATCAAATGGATGCGATATATCTATTTGTTTTATGGAAAAGTGAACAGTAACAACTCTTCCTCCTCCCACAAATAAAATTTTCAGTTTTACAATCATGAATATATACTTACTGATGACTTCTGATGTACAAAATTGATAACCCTTATATGCTTCCAAACCACACAAACATGCATGTCATGTCCCAAACATGAAGATATGGAAGAATATACAGACCATAAAGCTCTATTCCTTATTCAGGCATCTCTAACTCCATGTAAGGATACCCAACTCCCCAACTACAAGCTTTCTAGCTAAGGCCGGTTCCCACCCACAGTTGAGAATACCCTGTATACACCCAGGAAGTAGTTGAGCTATCCAGGATTCTAAACATGGTTGGGCCCATTTGTTTTATATCAAAAATAAATGTAAACATAAAAAATTATATAATTAGTAAAATAATTTCCTTATTATCAAATATTTTAATTTAAAAATATACTAATTATAATTATCACCATTTTTAAATAGATATAATATTTTTACCATAAAAATGAAAATATTATGATTTATAAAATTATAAAAAATAAAAAAATTTCTCTGTAACAAGATTTTAATTTATCCAAATTACAAATTAACTATTAAAAATTACATTATATCTTTATGGTCTCCAGAATCAATTTTTTTAAAATTTCTAATTAGTTATAAATACAATACATGGTGTATAGTTCATACCATATTTATTACTCTCTCTATATATAAATTATAAACAGTGTTTCAATGGTTATATTATCATTTAATTATGACTATAAATTTTTTATTCAAAATAAAACTCAACTACTATTTATTCTGATGAAAAAACCAGCACTATAAATAGCCAACATAGAATGAATTTTTAACAAAAAATATTCTATGTGATTGAAAATCTCTCACTCAATAGGATGGTTATAATAATTCCATTACTATGTATTATTACTCTCATTCTATTTTGAGGGATCTTACTCATTGTAGGTAGAAAATTATATGGATGAAATCTTTTTTTTTTCTAATTTTCATCACAACCTTAAATCTTTTATTACTAATGGATCTAAATTTCTTTATATAATCTTAATTATTTACAAGATGTTGTAATGAAGTGTTCTTGTATCAATTATTGAGTTGGTATCTTATTTTAAATAAAACATAGTCTACTTTAGTAAGAGTTTTAAAGACATGTCTTTGTTATTTTATTTAAAAACACATACATAAAAATAATGGGATGTTATATAATGGGTGGATTATTATGATCAATAATATAATTTATCAACAAAATTATTTATAATAATATCATACTGTCTCCACATATAGTGAATTACTTGTCTTTAAATTAGTTAAGATTGACTATATCATGATTCATGTGTTTTGAAAACATGAAATCTATATTAATTAAATTAGCTACTTATTATTTTTAGGAACAATTGAGGAAGACGTTGGTTTTTTTCAATTTCATTTTAGAATAGTATCCTTTTATATTTATTCTTCCCACACCATGTTTATAGTAGAAAATCTAGACATTTGTAAGTATTCTTTGAAACATGAATGTGAAAAAACATTGATATAATGTGTTGATGATTATGCAACATGATGAAGGGAAATGTTTTGGATATTTATCAATACATTAATGATTTCTTGAAATTGAATTTTCCTTCAAATTTATATAGGCCCAAAATTAAAATGAAGATATGAAACCTTTGGCTTCTCAAGGGAAATAATAATCTTCATTTTAACCTTTGTAATATAAAATTTTAATCCATTACAAACCCATTAATTATTCAATTATCATTTATTAAATTTTATAATATCAAAAAATATATACACTTATATTTCATAAAACATTTTATTTTGATAACATTGATGAACATGGTTTAGGTCATTGACGTTCATGTCACAATAAAAATTCTTTAGATTAAGCTATTTTTGTAGCATAAAACCAAGCTATTTGGGAATTTAGTTTTTAAAAAGGATATGATCAACCCATTGAATTAAATAAAAAAAATAAAGACTCATATTGTAAGATATGATAAATGAATTATTATAAGGTAAATTAATAAGATATAAAAATTACCCCAACATTTGGTTTGAATATATACAACATCTTAAAGTTGGTGTATTATTAGAAATTGGAATAAGGTTGTGTTTTAATTCCCACATAGAGTCATGTTCCAATGTTATAGTAGAATTGTATTTAATATATTCTTAAGAAACAAAGTAGATATAAAAATGAGAAATGCAAATAGGTTAACAAATTTTTCACTAATTTTCCAAAAAAGTGAATAATATTACCAATGTACCATTTTCAGGTATACATTACTATTATAAAGAATTTTTAAAATAAAATTAAAATGATAATAATTTATTTCATGTTTTTATATAAGATTGACAACATTGATTTAATTATATTCTCTTCTAAATTCAATTTCATAAGAGTGGAAGCGATGAAAACTTACATATGTATAACAAATAATGCACTTGATTATACATTAAAACAAAAAATAAATCACTCCCCAAGAATCAAAATGTTTATTATCATTTTATAATATCTAAATAATTTATTATTTTTCAATATATTGTACATTTATTCCAAAATTACATTAAAGATGATTTTATTTTTGAATATCAAAAGATATACTCATCTTCATACCACTGGGGTGGTAATATAAGAAAAATGTGATATTAGAAACTCAATAAGGGTAAAACATAATAGATTTCAGTAAAATTTATATATATGTTCATAAATAAGATAAAATAGGAGTAATTATAAAATAATCATACTGGTATAAGAATGCAACCATACATTTATACCCAAAGGAAACATAATCATGGAACATAAAATGAATCATAACATAATTTTGTTTCATAATATGGGTATGTGGCTTGTTATAAGTGATTTTCAAGATGAATAATTATAAAAAATAAAATATTAAGTCTATTCTCACAACTATGGCTATCATCCCAAAGTAGAAAAAACTTATCCCTTGACATATTGGACTATGATTACCACCCATATCGCATAAAAAATAATCTCATGAGATATAAGCTTTAACCAAGGGATTGGAGGGATATATAATTCTAGGAAATCCCATCATATAATGATAAAAAATATATTTTTTAAATAGTAACTAGAAAATATTCATAAATCTATCATATAATTGTTAACCTGTGGGAGTAAATGGGTATTATAAAATTTTTAGAAGTTATAAAAAAATTATCTATTTAAATAGTGTAGTTCATTTTATTAAAGAATATACACAATTTTTTATTATATGTTTTAAATGATTAAAATAAGGATACTAAAATTGAGAAAACCCCTTAAGGTTATAAAAGATAAATTATTTAATAATTTTAAAAACCATTTTTACCCCACATCATTTAAAAATTTCTTATATATAAGATTTAAAATTGAAATTATAAAATTAATAGTTTTCATTAAATATTTGTTGATAATAAATATTATAAAGGGAATATATGTAAGGAATATAATGAAAAGAATAGGATGAATGTAACTATGTGGAAAATATAAAATAAGTTAGTTACAAATATTTTATTAAATCTTTCGTAATTTTTGTAAAATTTTCTATAACTTTACCTTTTTAAATCATAAATGTAAATCTAATTACAAAGGAATCCTTATAAATAAAATGAACATAGAGGGGAAAGATTTCTAATTTAAAATAAGTGAAAAGATAATTCCACTTGAAAACACACTTTTGGGTGAATTATTAATCAATGAGAGGGTAAAAAATAGTAATACATGTATGAAAAAATAATAGGATAGAAAAATAAATGGGTATTTATAGGTAATATATAAAAATCCCTTTAATGGAAATTTATACATATAAATCCTAAATTTGTAAGAGATATTGCAAGGGAAAATCACACCTTCTCTACCAAATTCTATGAAAATTATTTAACTTCCCATTTAATAAAATAATCTTCATAATAACCTATATAGTGAATTTTGTTATATCAGTTTCAATTTATTTTATAGAATTATTTCATTTTACTACAAATAATTGTAATTTATATTTTTTCTGTATCTTTAGATTCATGAAAATTTAACGGTTTAATTCTTGTTTCAGTAAGAAGATATAAATATGAATCCATAAATAAAAATTTTAAAATACATAGATTAATCATGTAAGTTGAATAATTGAATCATAATGACTTATGAAGACCAATTTTTGTTTTATGGAAGGTACAATTACGTTTTAGGATAATGTTTTTCATAACGGATATGTTTCTTATAATTATATTAATTGTAATTATATGCTTCATAATGATAATTAATTGTATATTCAACATTAAAAAATGATAATAATTACATAAGATACCCATTATTAATTTTTTTTCCACTATTTCTATTTTGATCCAAAACTAGGATGAAAATGGGGAAGGTGCAATATTATTGTTTAAATATGCGATTTTTAGACCAAAAGAACAAAATTCTATACAAATGAAAGAGTAAGTTTGGAGATTTATATTATATTAATACTATTTTTAAAATAGAAGAGTGAATTTATTATCATATTATTTTTGTGGTGTGTTTATTAATAGTTTATGTTAGAAGAAAATAATAAAAAGAAAAAGAAGAACTAGATACATTCATTGATTGGATGCTTCTTATAAAAGTTTCTTTCGAAATGAATTTTTATGCCTCCATATTGGGGAAAAAGGAACCAAATGAAAAATAAAATATTATTATATATAATTTAGTTCTGGATTCAAGAGGAAAATTATGGAAAATAGTTGTTTAGCATGGGAATTGGACATATGCTTTTATAGATGTTATTTTGGGGAATTTTTAAAAATTTCTATTTCGTTAATGGTTAATGAATATTTAATTAACAAAAAAAGTGTCCAATAAGTGGAAAAAACATTTAAATTATTAGATTAACTCCATTATTAACATTTATATTTTTTATAGGATTATTAAATTCATTTTACAATATATTTTATTTTACCATTTTTATAGTTTGAAATCATCATTCATTATAAAGCCTAGTAATTTTTTTTTCACCGAAAATAAAATTGATCCTCTTATATAATCACAATCAACTGATTTTATAAATGGAATCCAATTTATTCAGTTAAATATATAAATATTTTAAATTTTAAAATTATTAAAAATTAAAAATTCCCTATAAAAATAAATTATCTTGAATAAATACAATATAAAATGTAATTATTGTTTATATTCGTATTATTATTTCCACATATTTATTTAATATATGTTAAATATATATTAAAAATTATTATTCTATATCTTATGATACATTTTTAATTTCTAATAATGGGATTATATGCCCTCTTTTCAATTTCTAATACATTATTTTGTTTTATTCATTCCTAATGATCATATATATTTTCAATAATCATATATCACATTTTTCCTTATATATATAACCTTACATGCATATAAAAAAATAATGAATATTTATATTAAATTACTCTCAAAAAAATTCCATCATATTATTAATGTTTTCTTTCATTCCATAGTTATATTTAGTCGTATAATATTTAAGGAAAATAAAAAGTATAATGATTTAGATTTTGTAATATTTTTATTTATATTTGCTTTTATTCATCATCAGGTTTTCATAATTATTTTTCATATTACATTCACTTAATTTATTAATATTAATTATGTTATAATACTATTCCCTAATAGTATATATTAATTTTTATTTGAGTTTGGATTTTAGTGAAAAATAGGTTAGTTGACATAGGCAAGGAATTAAAATGTGGGGTGTTATAGTCAACATGAAGTATTCATTGAACAAAAAATCAATTGGGTAGTTTTTTTTATCAAATATGGTTCTGGTACATTATTTTTATATAAATATAGATAAGTACAAGGAAACAAGTTATTGAGATACTATAGTTCACATTTTCGTTAAATCATTATTTTCAATTTGTATTACAGGAGGATATCACTTTACTCGTTTCCCAATAGTTCATCATTTAACCACAACATCAAAGGTAAAATAATCAATTTCAATATCCAATCTTCCAATTTTTATAAATTCAATATTTCAATATTTTTATTCACTTATTATTCAAAAACTTAGTATGTATTACAACATTTTTGAACTACTAATAAGAAGTCTCAGAATAATGTTTTTTCCATAAATGGTACTATATTTGTTATTATTACATAAGAAAAACATGTAAGCATAGGTTGTTACACATCTTATAAAAAGGAAATTTTTCTTTTAATTGTAATTCAAATGTTATTTAAATTTGGTCTTACAACCTAATGGATGTAAGGTTTCTATATTTGGTGTAGAAGTGTAGGATTATAGTAAGGTAGTGAACCCTAGGAAAATTAATGAAATTGGCATGTCCACATTTCTGTAGTATATTAAGAGTATCTGATGAGTGGGATAGGGATTTATCTAAACCACTAATAAATATCAATTTATGATTCTACTCATTTTTAATAAAAACATTATACACCAATTTCACTAACCCTTTTAGTTAAATTATTCAATCCATGTTGCCAAGGTATTGTATATTCCTGGATATATTACTCTGATAGTTTTAGAATTATGATTCCTATTACATCCGTACATTTATGTATATATTTAAATTTAAATAAATCATAATTGTTCGATAGATTTCTTGACAGTAAACATAGAGCTTAAAATAACCTGTGATAAATTATAACATAATCATTAATTTCATGGTATGAATATGAATTACCAAATTGTTAAAAATATATATTATTGTTTTATGTAATAATAATGTATTTATTAATTAATAGTAAATAATTACAAAATATTCAGTAAATGAATTTTATGATAAAAAATATTCTTTCTTTAAGAATGGGTTTTATTTCATTTTGTGTTTGGAAATTATAATTATTTCCAGCAAATTTTATAACTTTAATTTTAAAAAATGAGCATAATTTTTCATATTATCATATACAAATTACCTTTTAATGATTTTTTCATAGTTTTCTAAGATTATATATTTTCTGTGAATAGTGAAAAATAAAAACATTTCAGATACTATAATTAGTTTTATTTAAATCAAATAATTTAAAGCAACCATTATATTTTTTAATTTTTCTCAAATTTAAAAATAATACTTTTTATTTAAAAAAATTTAAATATCTTCATTTGAATTATTAATTTTCATTATTTTCATATAATATAATTTTTAGTGTCAAAAAGGTATTTTTTCTAAAAATTGCCTTTTGCTGTGTTTTACCCATTTATATTATAATAAATTTTATTCAATCCTTGAAATTGAATTCTGATATTTGGATTCCATATTTGGAAATATGAATTTCAATTTTTTTAAATAGGCTCATTTTTTTGGTCATTATGAATTTTAAGTTTGATAAAAATGTTGTTCTACTATAAGTGTAATACAATTAAAAAAATTACAAAATGACTCTCTCATTTCTTTTAGAAAACACATATATTTTTTCATACTGATAAATAGAGTTTATGGTCAATTTTGAGTGGTTATTTTTAATAATAATAAATTACTATTATGATAATTTTTTTTAATTTTTAATGATGATATAATTAACTTTAATACATATGAAATGCATACACAATGCTTATGAAATCAGTAGAAAAATTTAATAAATTATTTTAATAAATTTAAAATATTATGTTTTGGGTGAATTACGGTGTTCCAAAAAATTAATAGGAAACAATAATATATATTATACATTTAAAGGGTCCATATTCTAAACACATTTATGTCCTAATATCATTAAATCCAAATAAAATTAAAATATCCTAGAATAAAAAATTAATGATATTTTATGTTATGTAATAAATTATAATTTTTTTTAAAATAAAAGAATATTTGAAATAAGAAAATTTTAAAGGAATACTGTCTAAAATTTCATCTATGATTCATTTTATAAAAATTGTTTAAATAGATTTAAATTTATAACCCTTGTTTTTTGAAAAACATGTTACCGCAATTATGGGTAAAAAGGCTTTAGAGGGTTAATGTAAAGAGATAATAGTTAAAATGACCTCCATGATTGTCAAAATCATATTTTTTTCTTTTATTTGGAACCTTTGTCATCTTGAATTATAAATGGATCCAATTTGGATCAACTTGACAATTAAAGTGACTTAATAATATTGTAATGTTTTGAAAATTTTCTAGAGTATCCCTCCGTTGATTTATAAAAAGGAACATCCAGTAATCTCTTATAGACACCATCATGGGACCATTATCTCAAATAAAACCTACCTAATTACCTTAAAAACTTCCATATAAATTCATTTGTGGTGATGGTATTCTTAATATATCATCCCTATCATGGTTAAGAAGATATATAAAGGAGAAAACTGAAGAAGAGGTATAAATTATTACCAATCTCTTTTATGTATATTTATTAAAACTTCTCCACATGTTCTATAACCATCATAACCTAAAAAAATCATTATACTTACATTAATGAGAGTTTTCATGTTATTTTTATATAAATTTCTCTCTTTTTCCAATCTATTTAAAAATGATAATGTTACTCATGTGTATGTTTAAAAAATGACCTCCACGACAAAATTCCATTTATTTTTAATTATATATTCATATGATGGGATATATTGATAAATTTAAAGAATATATATGATATATTTCATAAATTAATTATTCTATAAATCTGAATTGTTATTCCATTCTCTTTTCATGGATCAAAAAATGGAGTCATCACTCATTTGTATGTACTGATTACCATCTCCCAGAAGTGATGTAACAATTTTTTCATAACCAAATTATATAGATAGTATTTAAAGTATATTTAATGAATAAATTAAATAATTTTCGAATTATAATAATTATCGAGAAGATGAAACTATGACCATATTCAAAGAACTATAATTGTGGAACTAAAATAAACTTGGAAGAAACAAAAATTTTCACCAGAATGATGAATATAATATAAAACCATTAATAAATTGGTCAATAGAAATTATAATATTTTTTCTGTAATATTATATGTATGAATATGGTTCTGGAATACATTTATAATAAATACATAAATATTATAATGTATATTTCAATTTGTAATTTAGATCAACATGATAGAATAGTTTCCACCGAGGTGGGGGGGGGGGTGAGTCCGTGGTACTCTCGGTGTATGAATTATTTCACCTTAGAATGAAACCTTTTGAAAATTTTATGGTTCTCCATCAACTCAGTATATTCTCTCAACATGACCTCATGTGCAGTTTGAAAATAAGGGAGACCACCAAATAGTATTTACAAGGCTCGAAAATTAATGACATTCATTTACCCATGTTGGTTAGGCACCCAAACATAGAATCTAAAATATCAAAAAAGTGAATAAAATTTATTACAAATCAAAATGAGAGACCTATACTCTAGATCTAATTGAGATACTATTTTTTCTTTTGGATATAACCAAAAAAATACAAACTCTTCCTGTAACTGATAGACTCCATCTACTACTGGCTCCAAATTGATGAAATTAATTGCTCCTAGCACCCACCATAAGACTTAACCATTGTTGAAGGGTTTGATCCACTACAGGTTGACTTTGATATTCCTCCATGCTCTTGTTAGATCTATCATGATTTTTTACTTCCTGAAGTGATTCATTTGTGAATCTCTAAATAATCCTTCCAGATTTAGTTCACTATATATTTTCACTTAATCATTAAATACTCAAGAACTATTGTTTATACTTATTCAATGGACGACGACTTCAAAATATTTTTATCATTAACACTACAATGTCTCAGGATCTCAATGGATATTTCAATTCACTATATATTTCTCATCACTTGTATAAACATATTTAAACAAAAAAGAATATGGTTCATGGGATGTCAATAAAATCAATGATTTAAGGTTCTTCATTTAAATCATAATTTAAATGTGTTAATTAAATAACCGCATTTAATTTCTTACTTCAAATAATAGAACCTGATAATTTTTATCTATTATATTTGTCATCTTAATTACCCCATGGTTTTGTGATTATTTATATTACTCATTTATTTAATTTTAATACCCCATAAACCATGAATATAATTTTTATCATTTAAATACACAATGGGATATTGGTATTTATTTACAAAGGAAAATTCAATTAAATACACTAATATGAATTATATTCTTCTTCTAAATGTGGGAAAAGGGATAACCCATGTCTCACATAGTGTGAATTCATTATACATGTATAAGAAACTCATTACTATTGATCTTTTTTCTACTTGAACATATTTTAACAATTAAAAACCAATCCCAACTTAAACAAACTTCCTGAAAAATACATATTCTCTTTGTGTGGAACTTTCTTCTTAACTTTTTACGTCTTCTTCATGTGATTACTTTTTTTTCATAGAATTAACCTGAGGTAATCAATGTGAAAACCCCTTAGAATATGATTTTATTAAATTACGATCTGTTCAATAGTCATCACAGTTCAACATGGAGAATTTCTCATTCTTGAAATCCAATGCTAAAAATATATAATAATTCCCTATGAATCAAAACTTCATCCAATAAAAAAACACATATTAACATATAATTGAAAAAAATTAAATCACTAGGCTAAATGATCATCTACTTTGTATTATGTATTCAATATATCTTCAAAGGTTAAAAAATAAATATGTTTACAAAAAAATTCTCTTTATTTGAAAATAAAATTTAAAGGAAAACTGGGAATCTTATTGTATCATAATTTTCCAAAAAACATGATATATTCCATTATATGAAAATATCAAGATCACATCAAAGAAATGGAGGATCTAAAATAGTTCTATTATAAAAGATCCTTAGTTATTAAACTCTAAGACAACATGTGAAAACTCAATGTTGAAAAAAAGTGTCATAAAACTAAGTTTTTCTAATCTGTCCATAAATTTACATGCTTGTGTAATCATGATTATAAATTCTCATTTCATATATGGGTGTTGGATGAAATAAAATTTATCAATAAAAATGATAAATCCTTCACATAATTCAACAAACATAGTAGAATATTTTAGGTAAAAATGATATAAATCCCCCTTTGTATAATATAATTATCAACCACGAAATCCCCATGAATTTAAATGATTTAAAAAATAAAGAATTAAGTATGAATATTTTATTGGAATAACATAACATCCAATTTCTTCAAGTTATTTAGAAATTCCACAATCACTATGTACTGAAGCTTTAACAGTTTTTCATAATAATTACACACTCACGAGATGTACTCATATTCCTCATTACGGAACATGAAGAATTCCATGATGAACCGAACATATATTTACATTCAATAAATGATATATTATAACATATATAATAATGGGGAATAAAGTGGAATAATTTTTTTATTTGGTTGAAACATTTATGGTGAAATGTTTCTCTCGTCCTTGATTTATTTTTCTTTCCCTATTCATTATGAGATGATCTTTCTTTTTTGTTACCATACTGCATATATAGTGCACGTATATTTTTTCCAATTAACTTCTTGTTTTTGTGGAATATTTTTTTCCACCACCTTAAAATCAAGAGAAACCGCTTTCCAAATTATCTTTCCCTACCATAAAGAGTTTTAATGTGAGTACATAATTTTTTGTTCTTGGTACCACCTTTATTGTGGATAGTTTTTAATCCCCAAAAAATGAATCCTATTTTCAAGAATGAATATAATTTTTGAAGGGAAAAAAGTATTTTGGTATTTTATAGGAGTGGAGTGTCTCCACATGGTTTTATTAAACATCCAACAATTACTATAAGTAAAAATCATTTCAATATAATCGAGGATAGAGAAAATGAATCATTTGGAAAAAAATATACCTACTTTTATCTATCCTTGATTGAGCTATTGGAATTGATGGAGTTATTCTATCAACATTGTGTCTATTTTATGTGAATCATATAGTAAAAATGTTCTAAAATAATCCACAATAAAAACAATTTGTTTAATTCATATTTATTAGAAACAAATTTATAATTTTCCTATATTTTAATACTTTACGTCCAAATTTAAATTTTTTGGTTTCTCATTGTTTCTACACATGTTTAGATAGATTATTATAAGAATAATATTATTTTCTATATGTGTAAACATTATCCTCATGATCTATTTTCTTTATATACTTTTTCAACTAAGGAACCATTGAAGAATCATTCAATGAAGATTGTCTCTGTAACGTCCCGGTTCCGGAAGCCACCCAGAGGCGCCCCGTACCCGGTTGGTCACATGGCCTCAAGCACATTTCCCCAAATGCCAGAGGCTGATGACTAGAAGTGAGGGCCTTGGGTTTGATAGTGGGGAAACTATTCCCTCATTGGCAGAGTATACAATAAAGGTAAACAAATACATTCAAGAGAAGAAGTAGTAATAATGACATACAACAGAAAACTGAGGATATAAACTGGAGAAGATATATAAAACGATGCATGATACAAATGTCTAGGAATATGTCCAAATAAGTCACAATGCTGGAATACAACATAACTAAACCAAAGTGCAATAGAAATCAGATAAACTCATCAGCATCTCAAGCTATAGATTGGTCCCATGCTCTCCTGCTACATAGTAAGTCAAGTACCCCAAGTAGAAGGGTGCATGCCCTTATCTATACCCACAACAATAAAATCTATTTGGGCCCAAAATCATGGCCCAAACATGGTGTGAGAATAAATCCCAGTAGGAAACCACCACGAGATTTGTGCCTAACAGTAAGTGAATATATGGAAGGTAAAATATAGAAGGCAGTAAAATAAGTAAGTACTCAGCAGTAAACAATCCACAGTTCAAGGAATTTAAATCACCACACAAAAAGCAACAACTAATCATAACAGATAAACACAACAGGTAACCCTATGATAAGTACCCACAACCTATCCCCTATGGTCCTACCTAGAAACACATGAAAAAATCTAAACACAAGGTCACCCTCTGGGAAGTACTCCCAACCTATCCCCTATGGTCCTACCTAACAAGTACAAGAAACCCTCTGGGCAGTGCACTCAGTGTAATCCTTATGGTTCAGCTTAAGCATAGACTCTCTAAGGAAGAACTCAACGTCAATTACCCCTATAGTCTCGTAATGGTACTAAAGGCACTATGGGGAAGCCCTTAATGTCTCATTCCCCTTGTTGCCTATGTCGAGTAATTACAGACACTCGGGGGAAGCACCCAATGTCAATTGCCCCTGTGGTCTTGCATCGTAAGTAAAACAGACACTCTGGAGAAGCCCTCAACGTCCATTCTCTCTATGGTCTATACACCAGGTTCTCACGGACCTGTGTAAGTCAAGAAAGTGTATCAGTGCGTAACAGCCAAGGTAAAACTAATGAACTACTTGGCTAGCATTCTACAGTACAACAACATAACAGAACAACAGTCACACCATCCTATAATACTAGGCATGGGAAAGTAAACAACAGCCTAACAGGAAAAAAAGACCCAAAGGTCAAAACAAGAAAAACATTCATGTGTAATACATCCAAAGAAAAACAGTTCACCGTATTCACAATCAATAATAATCTACTCAGGCATACCGGTATAGTAGACAAACAATATGAAAAAAACTGTAAACACACAATACCCCATTCATGGGTATTGGAAAAATTTGCACATAAAACTCAAAGACATTCAACAAAAATGCACAAAACACCTACCTCGGTTTTAGGATATCTCTATATATGAACCTTGAAGCATGAATCTCATTAGAACATCGTAGATCTATGAAAATATCTAAAACGTTCAACCCAAGATATCTCACAAGAAAGGTGAAAACAGAAGCTGATGCTCTAGGTGAAGAGAGAACTCAACTTTGAGTTTCCAACGCAACTGTTGGTGTTTTATTTTTAGGACGGACAGAGATTCCGGGGCTCGTTGAAGATCCACGGCTGTACGGAGCTCTCGGTCGAATGAGACCTAAAAGAAGAGTGTTCTGGCGATTAGACGCAACCCCGATGTGTTTAATTAAAGAAGAAAGTACAAAATGTGTAATTTTTAAGTACACAGCGTGTACTCGCCATTTTTGTATTCCACATTAAGTGCCCTCCAAATAACTCCCACACGGCTATGTTTGTGGCTACTTCACGGCCAGCACACGACCTCCTACAACAAGGAAGTATACGGCATGTACTCATAAAGTACACAATGTGTACTTAGAAAATTTCCAGAATTTCATTCTTCCTAAAAAATGACAAGAAAAGGAAAACAATACATGAAAAGAGGGTCCGGGTTCTTACAAACTTCCCCATTAATGAAATTCGTCCCCGAATATCTCTAGTGCGACATAGAAGAAGAAACCCCGAACAGTTCTAGCCACTGTGATTGTACACCAGCCTCCCTCTCCCAAGTATCATCATGTACCCGCCCGTCCTGCCATAGCACTTATACCAAGGGAACAGACCGGCCACATAGAACATTTATATTGTGATCCACAGTCTGGAGATGATGCTCCTCAAATGAAGAATCCACATCAAGATCAACCTCCTCGTGTTGAAAGGCATGAGATGAGTCTGAAAAGTTGCATCGAAGCTGAGAAACATGGAAGAAGATGTGTATAGCTCGATACCTATGAGGTAACTGCAACTGGTAGGAAACTGACCCAACTCTCTCCAAAAACTCAAATGCCCCTATGTACCTCGGTGAAATCTTACCAGGTCTCATAATCCTCTTGTGTCCCAACCTCAGTGTAACATACATGAAAACTTGATCCCCAACCTCGAACTCCAGAGGTCATCTCCACTAATCAGCATAAGACTTATGTCGAGGCTGTGTAGTAGCCATCCTCTTCCGAATCAACTCTATCTACTATGTGATCTCCCAAACAAGATGAGGTTCTAGAAAAGATTCATATCTTGCCTCCAACCAACATAAGGGTGACCGGCATGGCCTACCGTACAATTCCTCATAAGGTGGATTCTGAATTGTTTCATGAAAACCATTGTTGTAGGCAAACTCCACTAGAGGTATATGCTTCTCCCAAGAACCTGCAAATTCCAAAATGCATGCTCAGAGCATGTCCTCAAGAACCTGAATCGTACGCTTGGACTGGACATCTATCTGGGGGTGGTATGATGCACTCAAATGTACTTGTGTACCCAAATCCTTCTAAATCCCATGCCAGACCCGAGAAGTTAAAAGTGCATCCCTATATGAAATGATGGAGTGAGGAACTCTAGGAAGACGTAAAATCTCATGGATGTACAACCGTCTCAGGTCATCAACACTGAAGGTTTCATTGATCGGCAAGAAGTGAGAAACCTTCATTAGTCTATCAATGACAACCCAAAATGCGTCATTCCCTCGAGTCGACCTCAGAAAACTGGTCAAAAGGTCCATCACAACATCATTCCACATACACTCAATAATGGGTAACTGTTGTAAAAGACCTGCTGGTCGCTGATGCTTCGTCTTCACCTACTGACAAGTGGAACACCTCCTGAAAAAACCAGCAACATCCCTCTTCATACCTGGCCACCAATACTGATGGTGTAGATCATGATACATCTTGGTGATGCCATGATGAACTACCCAAACCGAGGAATGAAAGTCTCGCATGAACTCCTTAAGTATATCTGCTAGAACACATACACACCCATGGAAATGTAAGATCTAATCCTCACCTATGGTACATCCAGGAATAGGTTCCACTCCTGAGACTCTCTCCCTCAAGACTAAGCCTTCAGAATCAGATAGCTGCCTCATTTGAACTTGATCAAGAAGAGTAGAGGTAACAACTACAGAAGATAGAAAAGTCTTCCCCTGTCTATCGTGCACCTCCAAATGCATCTCAAAGAACAGATCCATAATATGGAACTCACTGCTGCCCTCCCAAACTACATGTATCTAAGTCCTCCTACTCAATGCATCTGCCACTCTGTTTCCCTTCCCAGGCGTATAGACAAGCTCAATGTCAAAGGACTTTAGGTACTCAATCCACTTGTACTGTCTCAAATTTAGATCATGATGAGTGAAAATGCATTGGAGACATTTGTGGTCAGTGAAAACCACAAAATGCTCTCCCATAAGATAATGTCTCTAACAGCGTAGGGCATGGACAATAGCTGCAAACTCCAGATTGTGCATCAGGTAATTCCTCTCATGTGGCCTCAACGTCCGAGACTCGAACACAATGACTCCATCTCCCTGCATAAGAAAACCTCCCATCCTGATGTTTGACGCATCACAGTAAACATTATAGCAGTTGATAGGCTCTATAAAGGCTAGTATCGGTGCTGAAGTCAACCTCCCATTCAGCTCCTGAATGGTTGACTCACAAGAATATGACCATAAGAACTTCACTCCCTTCTTAGTCAGGCTCGTCAGCGGTGCTGCTAAGTGGGAAATGTCCTGTATGAAACATATGTAATATCCAACCAGACCTAGAAAACTCTGCAACTCATGGACGTTATTCGGCTTCTCCCAGGAAACTACAACTCTCACTTTATCTAGGTCTACTGATACTTCTGTCTCTGAGATAACATGACCCAAGAAGTGAATCTGATCCATCCAAAAGTGGTACTTTGAGAGAATGTCATATTTATGAGGCTCCCTCAGTGTACTCAAAACGATCTCAATATGGGTATCATGGTCGTGTCGAGTGTGAGATTACACCAAGATATCGTATACGAAGACCACCATGAAAGAATCCAAGTATGGATGGAATACTCGGTTTATCAATGCCATGAAAACTGCAGGCACATTTGTAAGACCAAACGGCATAACCAAATACTGGTATAGACCATACCGGCTCCGAATGGATTTTAAAGGTACATATGATGGTCTAACGCACAAATGATGATAACCGGACCTCAAGACAATCTTCAAGAACACATGAGATCTTTGAAGCTGATCAAGGAGATCATCAATCTTAGGTAAGGGATATCAGTTCTTGACCATACACTAGTTCAATTTCCTATAGTCCACACAAATTCTGAGGGCACCATCTTCCTTTTTCGCTCCCAATGAGAAGTTCTAGGTTGGATGAAACCCTTTTCTTGTAACTCCACCAACTATTTTTAAGCTCCTGCGACTCAGGTGTATCCATCCTGTAAGGAGTAATTGACGCCGATGCTGCTCGTTGGACAAGCTCAATTGAGAAGTCTACGTCATGCTCCGGAGGAAAACCTAAAAAGTCATCCGGAAATACATCTCTAAAATGATCCACCACTAGAGGAATGTCTAACTGTGATGTCCCCTGGTCATCTAGATATATACTAGTATTCTGGGATGTAACTCCTCCCAGCCCATGCTACTCAGGACCCACTATACTCGCCTGGAAATCCCATTCACCCCTATGAAGAAAGAATCCACCCTCTGGTGATATGAAACTCACCCATGCGGCGGTAACAGTCAATGAATGCATGGAAAGGAACTAGCCAGTCAATTATGAGATTGACATCATAGCCTATCATCTCTAGGACATAGAGGTCCCATAAAATCTGACACCCACCAACCTGTAGAGGGAACTCTCAGCTCTGACGTACACATGTCGTTCTTGTCCCCAACAGAGTGTCTAGAATCAAGATACCAGCAATAGAAAAGATACAGAAACCAAGGCTCTACACGACAGCCATAGATATAAAGCGATAGGAAGACCTTGTATCAAAAATAGAAGAAGCTAAAACTGTGTCTACTAAGATCGTACCTCGAAGGGTAGAAGGTCCGGGATCCTACTCATGCTGGTTCTCCTCCACTGCGAATGTATGGCCTGTACCACGTCCCTGTGACCCTACCTGACCACTATGAGTTGATCCGACCTGATGTCGCTAAAACCCGGGCGACTGGCTACCATGGACATGACTTCCACCTCGGCCTGAACGGCCGGAAGAACTCCAGTTCCCAGACTGCTGAGAAACTAATGGTGCTGCTCCTGAATGAGGAGTCATAGAAGAGCCCCTGTCACAAGCTACTAGAGAGAAGATCTGACAAAAGCACTAAAGATGACCCATCATCCCGTAATATCGACACTCCACCGGCCCTCTCGGGCAATGTGGCCTCGTATTCCTACTCTTTCCACACTGGTAGCACACCACCTAGCTACCATAATATGTGTTTCGCCTCCTCGGATCACCATACGAAGTATCCCTACGACACTTCCTGTTGTCAGTACGAGGAATAAAAACCCCAGATGGAGAGCCACCCTGGCTCACAACTCCAAAATCCCTCAGATTGCACTTTGTGATCAGTGCCTAGTTGACTATAGAAGTTATAGAAGTCATTAGAATATGTTCACCAGTAATCGGATGTCGTGCCTCAGACCATTCTCAAACATCCTTGACTTGAACAACTGATAAAATCCTTGAATATGTGTGAAGAGTGGTAGCTCGGTAATGTGTGAGGAATAATCCATAACAGAAAGAGGGCCCTACTGCAGGATCATAAAATCACTGGCTCGATCATCCCTTAGGGTCTCTGGATAGAAGTAGTCAAAGAAGATGCGCTGAAACTCATCCCATGCCATCACTTGCTGGCGTCCCGCCCCGTGAGATCACATCCCACCACCTCTTGGCGGAATCCCGAAGCATATAGGTAGCGAGATTGACCCTCCTCTCTGGAGACATCTCCAGATGCTGAAAGATCATCAATATGGATTCTAGCCATGACTCTATAGCCTAAGGTCCTCCTTCCTCGGAGAAAGTGGGATGCTGCTACTACTAGAAGACCCACGTCAAATCAGCCATCGACGGGACAGGAGGTGGTGCTCTTTGAAAGGTCTACATCATCCTCAGAAATCCCTCACTGAATTGTGCATCATCACTTATGTTAGGTACAATGGATGGTGCCAAGGATGGCACAACTAGGGGATCTGCAGGTGGTCCCTGATCAGCCATGTCTGGTGTCTGATCACCGCCTGGCAACTAGCGTACGATTGGAGGATGTCTCGGTGGCTTGACTCTGCAAGGTCAAGCGCACAACTTAGATAATGATTGTCAAGGACTGAAAACATAGAAGTGTAAGAAGGTAACAAGAGAAATAAAAACATTCATGTTTTACCAAACATGACTACACAACCTGTACAACTCCTAAACGGCGTGTTCCCCGAAGTCATTCACATGGGTGTGTATTCTTGCCTAAAATGGTCGTGTAACACCCCAGTCACAAGGTGTGTACTTGAATCCTCTTCCCCTACACGAGTTCTTCTACATGGCTAAGAAACACGGCTCTCCTAAGACCAAACTACATGGCATGTTCAAGATAGAGATGATGTGTACTAGACAAGCTTCACCTGGCCTGTGTTGTTAGTGGCAAGGACTAACACATGACTCACACTACACGACGTGTTCCAGATGAACATGGTGTGTATGATAAGGGATAACACTGACATGTTTTGTTTGTGACATGGCCGGGTACCTGGGTTAGACTACACGACGTGTTCAAGGCAGACACGATCTTTACGAAAAAGGGTAACACCAACCCGTGTTGTTTGTGACACGGCCAAGTACCTAGGTCAGAATACACAACGTGTTCAACACAGACCCAACATGTATAGCTCAATGTTTATCCGTCCATGTTTTTAGTTACACAGGCGGAAATAGGGTTGACACTATATGGAAAGTTCGGCAGGTACACGGTGTGTTCCCACTAGACTTTCCCCATCCCGTGTCTCTTCCCACATGACCTATGACACAGTTAAAGACTACACGTCGTGTACATAAAGTACACGACATGTACATAATAAAAATATTTTCTTCCCAAACAGAAGAACATATGGCGTGTAATTAACATTACACAACATGTTTGCTGGGTTTTTCTAGACAGTAAGCCTCAGAAACAACACCAGAACCTAGAAAACACTAAAACAAGCATTGAAAGTGCCAAATTATGATATGTGAGGGCCCATACTCCCCATGAATAAATGTTTAGCATCTTGTACACATTATAACATGGGAAAGAAAGGAAATTATCCACTATATTACAGTCCATGAGGGCCTATACCACCCCATGAACCAAAGCATGGCGTCCATTCAAACAAATCTCTACCCAAATCAATACCCTATCAAACATCAGATATTTTTATCAAGGAAACTATCACAACATCATCCATATTTTACACATCATTTATTACAACAACATGAAATCACTAAATCATCCTAGATGGCATAGAAAAAATGCATGACATGTGATTTATAGCTAGTTCATATATGATGTATGAGATGGAATACCCTCATGTAATCTGGTTGCAACAGAAATAGAACCTCACTGACATCAACAATAAAAACAAAAATCATTTGAATCCCTCAAGGTGAAATCTAATCAACTCTAATAATTGAAAAACCATAAAAATTTCAATTAACGAGGTGGATTGGATTTTCCATATACATGGGTTAGCTACTCCCAGGCACAACTTATTACCAAGTACCTATTCCGTCCAATCCCTAGATAAAGTCTCCAAATAGTAAGTCAATAGAAAAGAAATACTCTGATACCACTTTGTAACATCCCGGTTCTGGAAGCCACCAAGAGGTTCCCCATACCCGGTTGGGCACATGGCCTCAAGTGCAATTCTCCCAAACGCCAGAGGCTGCCGACTTGCAGTGAGGGCCTTGGGTGTGATATTGGGGAAACTATTCCTTCATTGGCAGAGTACACAATGGAAGTAAACAAATACATACAAGAGTAGAAGTAGTAATAATGAAATATAGTAAAAAATAGAGGGTATAAATTGGAGAACATATATAAAATGATGCATGATACATATGTCTAGGAAAAAAGCCAAACAAGTCACAATGCTGGGATATAACAGAACTAAACCAAAGTGAAAAAAAAGAAGATAAACTCCTCAGCATCCCAAGCCATAGCTTGGTCCCAAGATCTCTATCTCCAAAAAAAGTCACGTACCTAAAGTTGAAGGTTGTTTTCCCTTATCTATACCAGCAATAATATAATCAGTTTGGGACCAAAAGTATAGTCGAGAAAGGGTGTGAGACTAAATCCTAGTAGGAAACCACAAAAAGATATGTGCCTAACAGTCAGTGAATATATAGTAGGTAAAATACAGAAGGCAGCAAAACAAGGAAGTACTCAGCAGTAAACAATCCCCAGTTCAAAGAATTCAAATCACCACACAACATGAAATAACTAATCAAAGTCGATAAACACAACATGTAACCCCCTGGGAAGTACCCACAACCTATCCCCTCTTGTCCTAACAAGAAACACACGAAAGAAGCTAAAAACAAAGTAACCCTATGGGAAGTACTCACAGCCTACCCCCTTTGGTCCTACCTTACAAGTATAAGAAACCCTCTGGGAAGTACACTAAGTCTAACCCCTCTGGTTCAACTTAAGCATAGACTCTCTAATGAAGAAATCACAGTCAATTCCCCATATAGTCTCATAACTGTACTAAAGGTGCTTTGGGAAGCAATAAACGTCTCATTCCATTTGTGGCATGTGTCATGGAATTAAAGAGACTCTGGGGAAACACTCAACATCAATTCCCCCTATGGTCTCACATCATAAGAAAAACAGACACTCTGGAGAATCCCTCAACGTCCATTATCCCTATGTTCTATACACCAGGTTCTCATGGCCCTCTGTAAGTTAGGAAACTGTAGTAGCACATAACAGCCAAGGTAATCCTCATGAACTACTTGGCTAGCATTCTACAGCACCACAGCATAACAGAAAAACAATCACACCATCCTACAATACTAGACATGGGATAGTATATAGCAGCCTAATAGGCAAACAAGACCCAAAGGTAAAAATAGGAGAAACATGCATGGGAAATACATCCAAAGCACAACAATTACCTCTATTCACAATCAATAATCATTTACTCAGGCATACCAGCATAGTAGAGAAACAATAGGGCTGAGATGGTAAACACGCAATACCCCGTTCATGGGTATTGGGAAAAGTTTCACATAAAACTCAAAGACATTCAACAGAAAGGCACAAACCACCTACCTCGGAGTTAAAAGATCACTATATTTGATCCTCGAAGCTTGAATCTTTTTAGAATAGTTTAGATCTATGAAATTTTCTAAAATGATCAACCCACGATATCTCATGAGAAAGGAGAAATCAAAAGAAGATGCTCTCAGAGAAGAGACAACTCACCGATGTGATTCCAACTCAGTGGACGATGTTCGATTCAGAGAATAGATGGAGGATCGGGTGATTGTCGAAGGTCCGCAGCCGTATGGAGATCTCAGTTGAATGAGACCTAAAAGAAGTGTGTTTTAAAGATTAGACACGACCCTGACGCGTTTAATAAAAAAATTACATGGCATGCACTTTTGAAGTATACTGTGTATACTCGCCATTTCCATACTCCGCTTTAAGCGGCCTCCAAGTCACTCCCACACAGCTGTGTGTGTGGATACTAGACGGCTAGCACCCGACCTCCTTCAATAAGGATGTACACAGCGTGTATTCATAAAGTAGGCGACGTGTACATAGAAAATTTCCAGAATTTCATTTTTCCTGAAAAACAACAAAAAAAGGAAAAACATACCTAAAAAGAAGGTCCGGGATCTTACAGTCACTTATATTAATGTTGGGGCTTATGAGATATGATGATATCATTCAACTCTATTATCTTCAGTACAATATTCATGGAGTTAAGATTTATGGACACTTCTTCTCCCCTAAATTTTTTATTCTCCAATTTCAATTCATTCACAATTTAAAAATAAACATCATACATGATTCTGGATTTATATTATTTTTTTCATTGCATGAGAATTCATTAGAATAAAAATTTGATGTTGTTTTACCTCCATCACCAAAATCAAATTTCCTTTTTAGATTTATTTGAATTATTGAAAGATTATATTCATTAAATACAAGAAGGGTTGAATCAGAAATAACACATGGTTCATATTTTAACGGGATTAGAGTGTAATAATTATAGGATGGATTTTTCTTCATTATATTTTCAGGAATGTAAAACATGTTGATTCCATGTCCCCTCATCAGATTCTTCGTCACAAAATGAACTCCTTCATTCTTCATTTTAATGACTTGGATTTTTTTGAAATAATTTAAATGAGTTCATTATAATCCACATTAGATTCCAATTTTAAAAGATTTTAAATCATTAGAGGGAACCCATTCTATAATACCACTTTTAGTGACCTGGGATGGATTAGGTTCCACTGAAAGGTCGTGAATCAGTGGTATAATCATCTTTTAAATTATTTTACGACTGAATTCAACCTCTTGAACTTGCGAAGGATATTTATCCACTCAGTAGAATAAATCAACCCCACATTCTATGAAGTATTATAATAAGATAGGTAAGAACACAATATTTACAAGGTTCATCAATTAAAGGTGTACCCCTTAAAATGTTTGTTAGACACCCCAACAAGGATTATTCACTATTAGAAAAGTGAATACAATTTATCCCAACTCCAACTGAGAGACATATACTCTAGCTCTAACTGATAAACTATGTTTGACTTTGGATCCATCCAAAAGACATCATACTTTTTCTTCAAATAAGAGTGTCCTTTTACTATTGTCTATAACAAAAAGTCGTCGACTACACCAGCCTCCAAAATAAATAGTTCACCTTTGGTGAAGGATATGATCCACTGAACGTTGATCATTGATCCTTCTCCATGAAATAGTAAGATCCATATTTCTTATATACTTACACAAGATATTTAGAAGTTCTAGTCTCTAGAGTCATTATAGATTATATGAAATTTGGATTCTTCTCAATATTTAAATTCCCAGGAAATATTATTACTTGTTTTTCAATGGCACTCGAAATCAAACTCTTTATCTTTTCGATACAAGAACGTATCAACATATCAAAGGAAATTTAAATTTCATAAATATTTCTCATCACCTACATGAACATATTTAAACAGAAAAAATAAGTTTCATTGGATCTCAATTAAATCAATGATTTATGTTCCTTAATTTAAATCATCATTTAAATGTCTCATTTAAATAAACATATTTCAATTCCTCATTCAAATAATAATACCCGATAATTCATTGGTATTATACTTCCAATCTTAAATACCACATGAAATTTTTATTTTATTTTACTCTTTCATATATATGAATTCTCCATCAACCATGGGTATAATTTTTATAGGTTAAATACCCCATTAATTGTGTGTATTTATTTCCTCATGAAAACTAAAAGAAAGTCCTAAATGGGTATTTTTTTCTTTTTCTTCAAGATGGTATGTTATCACCCATAGGTCACATATCATGCATGAATTATAAATGTGAATGAAAATAAATAATTCTGATAAATTCAGTCACTCATATACATAAGATATATAGGATTTTCATTCTTCATGTGTCTAGGTCATAAAAACCTAAATAATTTAGGTGATATTATTTATACTTGAACATGTTGTAACAATTAAATTGACTTTCCAAACTCAAAAAAACATCATGAAATATACCTCTCCACTTATGACTGAGTCTTATTCTAAACTCATCATTATTTATTCAGGAAATTAATTTTTTCATTGGATGTTCTGGATGTAATCATTGTGAAAACTCTATAAAACATGAGTTTAGGAATTTATGATCAGTTCAACAATTGTCAAAGTTCAACATTTATAATTTATCAGGTGTTTCATCCATTAATATTAATCCATACCAATTCTATTAGAATCTCAACATCATCTATGCTCATGAAACACATATTTAAATATCATTGAAAACAATGAAATCAAAAGGCCCAACATATCTGATGCACGATAAGCCTCGAGGTTAAGGTTCTTCATCTCACATTTATTTTTACAAGACATATGGTATTTAAACCTCTTGGTAACTTTTTGATTATTTATTTTCACACCATATATTTATTTTATGATGATTTCCATTAAAATTATGGGAATTAAAAATTATATAAAATGTTATCACTTTCTTGAGGTTTTGATATAGATATTATTAATGTAGTAATGGATTAAATTTTCAATCATATTTTCATCCAGATGATTAGTGCTAGAATTTAAATTAAAATAAATTATATGATCCATATATTATAAAATTATTTAAATATATTATCATCATATTATTTCTTGAATATTGTTGTTTTTGTATAATTTTTCAATTTTTCATACTAAAAATGGGTTGAAAAATATTTTTGGGAAAAGAGTAACTTGTTTAAAATTTTCTGGTTGGTAATATTTATACATCATATTCATGATCATAAAAATTGATTTCAATAATTTTTTACTATGATATAATGATTGGTTATAGTCATTTTTGCAGACATTTATCTTTAAATAAAGTTGTTTTAAGAGATTTTTTTTCATTTTTTTAAATAATAACTTTTCTTCGAAAGTGAAAACATAATTTTTTATGATTATGATATTAAAATAATTCCCCCGAACATAAACACTAATTTATTTGAAGCATTTGTTACATGTTTCTATGCATAATTTTAAAATCAATTCTAGAATATTTTCTAAAATTTTCAATTCTAATGATGTAATTACAAAATAATATTGATATTTTCCTCATAAAGCACTACACTCATCTATTAAAGGAAATATTAATCTAAGATAACATCCATTAAAGTTATTTATTCTTACTGTGATATGATATTATGATATGATCATTATTATTTCAATGTATGGTTTATTATTATGATAATGATATTATTTTGAAACTAATTTATTTAACAATGATTATGATATGATGATATGATCAATGTTTTATGATCTTGTGGAATACTTACTAATGGATTATTATTATGTGATTGGGAGGATAATAATTTTATACCCATCTAGTTCATTTATTAATATTACACTGATATCTAATGATATGATGATGATATTTTTGGACATGATTGTGTATATAGGTGTTCAAATGTTTACGTGTAAGATTGATTACTTCAAGATATGATCCTAAGATTATGTGTGTAAATGATTTTAAATGTATACACTCTTATTTTGATGACTTATTATGATTTATTTTCAGATATTCCCTTATGATAGTGCATAGAAATTATTGTTATTAGATATATTCACAATATTGTTATTTATTATTCTTATAATGCCACATTCATATTTTATGACACTTGAATTATTATTAATACTTTAAAACCCATTTGATCATGCTTCTATATATGAATTGATTATGGATTTTATGATCTATGATATTTAGGGTATGTATATTTTACACAAATGAAATGCAATTGATTTTTTATCAAGCCCACATGTTCATATTATTCTCTTAGGATTGATCTCTTCCTTGTTTATCATTACATAACGTCTGAGCTCACCAATTAACATGTATTCCATCCCCAGGTTTTGATTAATGGTTCCATGTATGATATGCCTTGAAGGGTAATAATATGTAGAACTTTATAAGATATATTTTATATCTTTTAAGAATTAATTTTACTATGTATCGAGTTTCCAAATAAATTAAACCATCATTGTCCCCTATAATTTATATTTATGGTATGTATTGAATATCTATATTGTATGAGGTAATATTTATGTTCAATATTTAGAGGTCACTAAAAATTATAATAGAGTAAGATTTATTTATTTATAAAGATTAATATTTTTTGAATTCAATGATAACCCTTAGGACAATCCCTGGTGTAAGATAATTTAATATTTTATGTTAATTAAAAGACTATTGTTTTCCTTGAAAGTACATCCATATAATGATTTTTTAAAGTATATATGAATATATAATATATTCACATAGGGGTAAAACCCTTGAATTGGGAAGATTGAGTATTGAAATGATTGTCACTAGTGCCTGATGAGTGGGCCTATGAGTACAAAAAATGCTAGACGATCCAAATGTATATTATTTCATTAATTAAAATTTCCCTCAAAAAGTATTATAATGGATTTTAATAGATGATGATCATTAAATACATAATATAACCTAAGGATTTATAGATTGAAAATAAGGTGTCATGATTTATAAATGATATGATTTTTTTTCATGATTATATTATTTCACAATATTATAATTGTTTCTCAAAAAATTATTTATGGTTTTAGTAAATGTCTTAAAGAAGGGGGATTCAAGTGAATGATAAATGTGAAAAAAATTGTGTGATTTTACTCATGAGAACCCAAATTAAAAGGGAGTTGAAATGTGATAGATAGTAATTAATCATAATTAGATATATCATTATATACTTCAAAACCATAAATTTATTGATATTCATAACACTCTTAATTTGAAAAAATGGATTTCCATATGAGTTAGGTTGATTAAGTCCATTTTGGAATGATGAACCATCTTTATACATGTCATGTATATGGGAATCATGACTTACAAAAATATGTCAATGAAATGAGAATATTTTTTATGTATGGAATATAAGGAAAAATGGGAAGTAATTTATAAAGAAAATATAATTTGTTTTATGAAGGAAAAGGCAGTTCATAATAAGGTAACACTTATATTTCCTTATCTTGTGTGGTGTGAATACGGGAATTATCTATGGTAGTTACCTTATCTAATGTCTAACTCCTAGGACATGTAAGGTACTATATTATTTGAGTCATTTATGTGGATTGATCATTGATTTTTTTATTTAGATTTTAAAATTATTATGTACAAGTGTTTTAACAATGATATTATGGTTATGAGAATCATGAAACAACTAAGGGTTGTTTTGCATTAGTTTTGTATTTTATATTTTCAACCATATGTTGAATGGTACTAGTAACATAGAAATGTGATTTAGTTATAAGGTTATATTCTTGGAAAACAGATGAATCTGGGACATAAATAGATTAATATGTATCTCATGTTAAGATAATAATTTCTATTTTATATAAAGGGACTGATGAAATCAATAAATCTTATTGGATTGTATTGATGAATTTTGAATTGATTAGTGATTTTATGAGAAATTGTTTTGTATTATCTTTGTAAAATTTCCATGTATTATTATATTTATGGAATATATTTGATAATCATTGATTTTAATTTTGGAATAAATAAACAATTAATTTTTGGGAAGTAATTATGTTTTAATAGAGGTTTTATGGTGATTCCGGATATTTTGAAAAAGGATTTTCATGATTGAATAGAGTATATGATCATTATATTCATGTGTTTTGTGTGTTACATTATTATCTACTTTATATATGTGGTTATTAATTTTTGGATTATTTTTTAAATATAGTGACACTATTTCTAAATTTATGGGTTTTTAATATTGTTAAAATATTTTAGAGAAGTCTTTAGGTTAGGTATTTGTGGAATAGTTTAAGTTGATCTTTTTTTTATGATGTAGAATATTAATATTGGTATATATGGATTTATTCTTATTGGATAAATTGTGATAACCATTTCTATTTTCATACATATCTAGATACATCTGAAATGACTTGTCATTCTTTTAAAAATCTTACGATCTACAAAAGCTAAATTGTAGTTCTTAATGAAGGAAAAAATTAATCATGGCTATTTATTATAAGGAATATTAGATAATTTGTTATATATAAATACTACAAGGATAAACAAGTGATGAATTTAGTGTCATGGTATAGAAATAAATCAATATGTATGTTATATTTTATATTTTACGTTTATGGTTAATGGTTTCCCCAAACTAAGTTAGAGGAAATTAAATTTATTGATTCAAATATGGGATGTTTTTGTTTTCTTTATAGGTATATTTTTAGAAACTCATGTGTCTTAAAAAAGAACATATTTGGTTTTAGAAATAAATAACTATAGAATAATATGATTCCATTAGTGACCTAGAAATTGTTAATCATAATAAAAAATAAATCATATTTTATTATTATTCTATGGTACAATAATTCAATTATGTGATAATTAAAACTGTTGGGGATAAATTTACATAAAGGGGTAGAATGTAACACACCATTATTTTATAAATTATATATATTTAAATAAATTATATTAATTTGATAGCTTTCTTACATTGAAACACAAATATTAAAACAAACAATGATATTTTATAACCTCATTGCTAAATTAAAATGATGAACATGAAAAGAAAAACTATTAAAACTATTTATAATTTTTATATATATTTTATATAAATTGATTTAATATTAATAAATATGTACCCACTTTTCAATATCTTCATTTTAGGATTCAAAAATATGATTTCATCTAAAATGGGTTTTATTTGATTTTTTATGTAGAAATTAAGATAAATTCTTATCTCCTTTAAAAAGTAAATTTTATAAATTGATTTTTTTTGAAATAATCATATCAAAATTATCATAGGGTGATATCATGGGATAATTTTAAAATGATTGATTATTCAACAAATAATGAAGAATAACAGTTTTGAAATAGTATAATTAATTTTCATTAAATCATTTTATTTATAAATCCCTCTATATTTTTAATTTCTAATTAATGTGACATATAATCCATTTTATGTATAATTACATAATTAATTCCATTTGAAAATTTAATTTTCTTGACTTTGATATATGTTAATATTAATGATTGAAAACATATATTTCTAAATAATTCATTAATTTTTATGAATTTATATTAAAACTAATTTCATCAATTTCTTAAAATTGAATAATAAAAAAATGGATTCTATATATTGAATATAAAGGTTAAATTTTTTTAAATAATTCTATAGAAACCCAATTCTTTAAAATATTGTATTAAAATTTTTTTAAGTTAAATATCTAATTATCCCAAACCAACAATGGAGAGGCCTGTTGACATAGGATGAATAGGTTCAGAATACATTAAACTAAATCTAAAATAAAAAAAATTATAATATTTATTTATATCTTAAATACCTTCAATCACTAAAAAATGAATAGGATAACCTATTGAATACAAAAAGGAATGGGGTGAGAAAAAAATTCCAGTAAGAGAATAAATATGATTATGAAGCATGACATTTGAGTAAGAAGGAATAACATGATATTATAAAGAGATATATTATATGTAATCACATGAGATAATAACATAATGAACATGGAATCATAGGATTATGACATCATTGGATTGTGGTCGCAACCTAAAACATGACATAAGACTTAGTCAAATATAACCGCTAATATATAATCACATGGTTGTAGAGTCCCATCATGGATTATGTTTATTAATATTGATGCACCCATCACAAAATGTACGTGCTCGTGTTCATAAGAAATGGAAATCAGAAAGATGTTATAAAGGTAATAATTACCCATGGAATGAAATGGGGTTTATAATAAATCCTCATATCAAAATAAAATGAGGTTCTATAATGATTACAAATAGATGAATAAATTGAATATTTTTGAAGTTATTTCTATATAAATAAGAAAATCTCTCAAATTTAGGTATCATTTAAACAAAATCTTGATAAAGTCTAGAGAATTGAGTATAGAAATGAATTTTTAAAATGGTGACTTAAGGAATCAGAGTAAGAATTATTATGAAATAATGGACATATATATTTCAATGAAAACCATAGGTAAACCTAAATGGTTATATATAAAATATTCCACTATTTAAATTGATCTTGAATAGGAATAGATATTTTAAATTATTTTTACTTAAAAGGATTAAGGGATACAAAATTTCCCCTTAATTGGGTTTGATTTTACAGAATGTTATGGACGAAATAACACATGGAATGTATTCTCCATCATCGTAATGGAGAATAAGATAAGTATATATATATATATAAGATACATATATAAAAAAATTTAATCATTAATTTTTTTAAAATATATAAATAATGTGAGTTAGAGAGAGAGTTGTCACAACCCAAAGAAAAGAAAACGGATCAGAGAGATCCCATACATCATGTTACGAAATAATTATTCTCTTCCTCATAACATCCAAAATAATAAAATTATAATTTTTTAATACTTAATTCAAAATATTATTTATATATTTTATTTTATATGGTAATTTTAGGACAATTTAAAACTATTTTAGATATTTATAATGATTAATTTCATTGTTTTGAGGGTGTTAATTTCATAGTTCAAAGGAATGATCACTTTTGGATAATAATAGTAGTTCTTTTAAAATATGAATATAACTCCACAAGTGAAAGGAAATTGTAATAATTAACTTCCATAAAATTTAATGGTGAAAAATACTTATATAAATTCTAACATATGAATGATTCATTTAGAGAAATTATTAATATTATTTGATTTGTTGTTTTTGGGTGTTTTGTTGACCATCACAAACAGGTTTCATTTTATTTAATATTATGGCCATATATTCAATTCGAAGTGTGAAAAAAATTTAGTATTCATATTTAAATTATTTTAAAACACTCTAATTTAAATTAATCCTTCCATAAAATCACAAATGAAAAATGAAATCTCAACATCCATAGTGGTAGTAAACCTACATCATATGGAAAATGGATTTGTTTTTAAAAAAATTGGAGAATAAAAGGGGATGTATTTTATAAATTCCATTATCACTAGAAAATTTTAATGTATATATATATATTATAGTAGAGTTATTATTAAATTTTTAATGAGGGAGGTGAGGATTAGGTAGAATAAGTAAATAATTAAAAAATGTAGTTTGATTAAATTACCACTTGAATGTCGCATACTAAAATGCACCTTAAGTCATTGTTGTTATTCTTTTCGTGATAGAAAAACTATGAGAATGTGGGTGATAGGAATGGTATGATAATTAAATAGTAATTGGAAAACCTCTATGGCTTAGAATGTCTGAGATGAATGGGGAGAATTTATAGGGGTAAATGTGTGTTTTCATATATTATATACATTAGTATATTATTTTGGATAAAGAAAACCAACAGTGATGAATCTTGTGACTATATTTTATATGTTTAATTTCATTTAAATTTAATGGTTTGTTAAAATAACCACTTAAAAAATTATACTAGTATTTAACTAATAATGTTAAATACTATATTTTATCATATTTGAAAATTCACCAAAAATTCAACTATTTTATCATATTAAAGAATATTAAATCTTACAATATTTCTACAAGTAGATCTAAAAAATAATGTTTATTTTTGGAATTAATAGTTCAAAATATGATAAATTGTATTATTAATTAAAAATATTATTAATTTGTAAGGCACCAATTTTAATAATTTGATCATTTTTCTAAACCTTTTTAAAATTACATATGGTCTCAAAATAGTATGGTATTATTGTAAGAAAAATTTATATAAATTTATAAACACATTTTATGATAACAATATTTCTTTTAAATATTTTATTTTTAATAAAAAATATTAAAACATATACTTTTAAAAAAAAATTAAAAACACATAGTTTATTAATATTAAAACTTTTATTTAATTGTATAATGATATAAATATTTAATATTTTCATTTTTCTGGATACCTAAATTTTATTTTAAATTATTATAGGTGAGGTTACTATTCTAACAGTCTGATTACAATTAAAAATGGAATTATTACAATTGTAACTGTCAAGTTTCTAATCCAATTTCTAGACTGCAATTCCAATAGTCATATTTGTACCATTCATATGACTTCTATAAGTCTTTGTAAATAACAAACAATTCATTTATTATATATTCATTTATATTTTCCATCGTGTTTATATATATATATTTTTATTTTGAAGATGAACATTTCATTAATAATATAAATCTTCTTTTCTAAAGTATTATATATTATTGCGGTTATTCTAGAGGACAGAAAAGGTAAAAATATTCCATCTAATATTATATTATTTTATATTTCCCCCAATGGTAATACATTAAATTCTTATATCCATATTTAATCAATAAATTCAATGAGTATATTAATTTAAGAAAATGAATTTGGTTGGTCATATTGTGAGTGCATTATATAATGTAATATTAATAAATATGAAACAATTCTATATTTACATGGAAATATAAATTGAATAATGTCCCTGTTGATACATTCTTTTCCCCTTAAGAAATTTTATCCTATAAATCCCATTTAACCAACTATGTTGAAAATAAATTATTTTACATCAAACTTATCTATTCATGGGGTTCCCAAGATGCCTCCTAATTTTTCTAGATTCAACATAGTATGTTAACTTTGTGAATTTCCTTTTCATGTATATATGTATCTTTTTTGTAACAGCACTTCACTGGCTACTTATACTGATCATACCATTTTCTTACATGTCTATTAAATCAATTAAAATATAAACAACATAAAAGTGTTATAATACAAGGATCCAAAGGTTTAATGTCTTGGAAAATATTGGAATTTAAAACCCATTTATAGAATTAAAATTTACAATTCTTTAATTCCTTATTTTCTAGATTCTTATTGACCCTCGTGTTTTTCATAGTATGAGTAATCACCTGTGTAAATTCATCATAGAAATGGGTGAGGTAAAATCCCAGTAAGAGAATAGATAAGAACCTAATTAAATATAACACGATGAGTGAATGGCAATCATTATCATAAAATAATCACGGTATCATCTTCATAATCATTATATTAATCATTAGATAAAGGCATGGAATGTGAAAATTCATAAAAATGAAATATCTTGTCTCAGTGGTCAAATGCAACAAATAGTTGTGAATAAAGATTTCATCATGTCCACAAATAACATGTGTACCTAATCATGAAATAAATATTGTGGAAAAATATATAATAATTTTCACAAAAATATCACATTAAATCATTAGATACATGACATTACCCAATTCCTTGGAGTGCTATATAATTCCTGGCACACCCATCACCTAATAACATTTACATAATCAAAAATACCACATAGAACTTAAAACAATAATAGATATAAAAAAATCCCACTGATAGGAAATGGGTGTCAGGAGAATTTCATAGTGCATAACTTCATGAATAAAATTTTGGGTTCTCAAAATAAAAACACAATAAAATAATTGGAATATTAATCACCAGTCTATAGTGAATAAGAAAAAATCTCAAGAGAAGTAAATGATGTTTTGTCATAATGAATAATTCTTTTGGAAATATATTTTTCTACTCATAAAATCATTTTGGATAAATTTAATTGAAGATTATAAATGTTAATAAAAATGAAATTATAATTTTGTAATATTAAAATAACATCCACACTGAAATTTGGAATTAAATAAGAATAACTTATGAAAATTTGTTTCGAGAATCCCCTTACCTTATTCAGAATTAATTGGTTTACATAAATATCATGGATAATTAAATTATATTCAATAATAAAAAAATATTGACCCTATTATACATGTATTTAATTAATTAACATTTTATTAAGTTCTTTTATGCACATTATTATGATATATAGAGTTCAATTTCATTGTTCATGAGTTCTTTTTTTTTTCGTGGGTTTCATGAGTTGTTGACTTGTATATATATATAGAAGATCATTCCAAATGAGTGTAATTATCCAAAAATGAAATTATATGTTACGAATTAACTTCCATATGTCTATATGGTCTTATATTTTTTTTCCAAATATGAGGACACACCATTAGATAAAACATTAATGATAATCATTTAGAAGAATTTGGCAGTTTTTTGATCATCACAAACTAGTTTTGTTTTATTATTTAATATTATAATTATATGTTAGTCAAATAAAATAAAAAGGTTAATAAATAAATTTTAAAATCGTTTTCATCTATTATAATTGTTTTATGACCATCCTTGCGTGAGTTAAAGGAAAAAAGGAAACCTGTGACCGTCAGAGGTGATAAATCAACACGTCACAGATGAGGTTTTACTTTTTAGAATAAAAGGGAGATGAGAATGGGATTTATGATGGATTATAACATTATGATATTAAAATTACATTACATAAAATATAATGGTGTTATCATGACATTGAGATAAGGGGATTTGAGAATAGAATAATAAAATAAAATAAATTGAAATTAAAATATAGAAATTGAAAGTGGATTTTCCCACTTTAATTATTGTCCTTGAGAACCACCTAAGGGAAATAATATTTGCTATTTTTTTGATAAAAAAGGTTCTTGAACATTTTGGATATTATTGGGAATTTTATTGGGCATAATTTGGAAAATCATAAATGCTTTTTTCGGTGTGAGGAGAAGTGGTGGTGAGGGGTGACATTTATAGGGAAGGAGTTGGTGTTTTTGGATAATTTTATTCATTGGTTTATTATTTTTTCCCAATAATATAGATAGTTTAAACCTTATCAATAAATATATTAAATAATTAAATATAGTTAGAGATTATGGTGCTTAAACTAGATATGACTCATGAAATAGTGTATTTATATTTTATTTTTATATACTATAATTTATTAAATTTCAATATTAAAAAAAAAATCAACTATTTTAGAAAAATACCAAAAGATCACCCTAAACATTTGTCAACATGTCAAATTAATAAATGAACACCATTTTATAAAAAAAAATTCTAAGTATAGGGAAATCTTATTTTTAATTAAAATCGCCATTTATTTGAAAATTACTTATTTTAAAAATTATAACTGATTTGATGAAACATTGAAAAATTAATTAATATCTCATAAAATTATAATATAAACATAATAAAACAAAATAATAATTTTTAAATATATTTTATGAAAATAAATTTCTTTTAAACCATTATATTTATTTTTAAATTTTAAATAATCCTTTATTTTTTAAAAAATACCAACACATAATTTTTAATTTTTAAAATAATTTTTTACTTATATTATGATATTATTATATAATATTATAATTTATTAGATGACCAAATTTATATATACATTCATAGGTGATGATACTCTTCTATTGATCAAACTACTATTATAAATGGTCATGTTTCTATTCTAAGGATCAAGTTACTATTTAATCGAAATACATTCCTTGATTGTGTTAAATATCACTTACTAAATTATTCATATATATGACTAAAGTTTTTATTGGGATATATTTTTGAATGTATAAATTTAATAACATAATTATATGAACGTAATTTTTTTTGTAAATTTCACGGGCCACTACATTTTTCACCCCTTTGAAAATTCATCCCTTATATTACATTTTACAAAAATAGGTTAGGGTATTTATCCATCAATGCTTCCTTTGGTTCCCATCACACATATTCTTACTTACGGTTCTTCCAAAAAACATTTAAAATGTGTATTGAATTATTTAATAGAACCTTTTCCATATGATCCATAATATCTTTTGGTTACTCCTCATAAGAGAGATCATCTTCTAGTAGTACCACATCTGAGTTCAGTACATGTGAGGGATCTGATATGTACTTAATCAGGAGTGATACACGGAACATTTCATGAATTTAAGCTATAATTAGTGGAAATGAAACATTATAGGATAATCCTCATATGAAATCATAGATCTCAAGTGAGGAAATTTTCCTCATTATTAAATTTTATTAATAACTAAACTGCATGACTCAATTCCATGGCTATATTCAAAGGAAGAGTATATATTCAATTTCAGGACCCAAGTCCCTTTAGTAGTTGTCAAAATAGATTATTTCCTTATTCTTAGTATCCTTTATGTGTTTATGGATGTCTTGGTCCATTTTTCATCTCTTTAACATTATTAGGTCCATATAGATTTCTTTTATCGCCCTTAATCGCAATATGTTTGTGTTATAAATTGATTTCAATACAGATCTTCATATTGAGCCATTTGAATGCTCTATTGGATGTTTATGTTTTATGAGGACTAAAACAGTGTTATATGATGATCCCATAAACCTTTGAATTAAATTTATTTGTCTCTTATAAATTATTCATGTTTTTGAATAGTCCATTCAAATTTTACATCAGTTTAGTGTTGATAGGCCATGTCAAAATTCAATTCTGTACTCAAATAATCTAGGATACTTCCCCAAATTTATATGTGTTCATTGAATTATGATTTGAGATCATTGAATGTTGAACCCCATGCATCTTGAACCCTTCATTCACATAGATCATATCATGTTTTAGAAGAGATATATCTTCTTAAATAGTGATAAGGTTGGAAGTCTTTGTGAGTCGGTCCACCAAAAAAAATATTTCATTATTTCTTTTGGATGTATTTGGGACCCCAGTGATGTTTTCCATGGTGACATTATCCCATATCAACATGGGTATAGGCAATGATTGCATCATTATTTTGGTTTTCTATCGCTTTTCATTAATTACATAACCTTTGAAGAACTATGTCATATACCCTCCAATATACTTCTACATGTTATCCCACCAAATGTGTTCTCAAAGATCACAATGTGCCATGATAATTCCAAAATGGATAGAGAACATTGATCTATGATCATGGTCCAATATGTCTTTTTTTCTAAGGTGATTAAGGCACACAAATCATTTTTCCATATCGAATCACACCAGTATCATCGATATGGAACACTAATAAATTCCATTTATTTATTATTTCAACATATTTCGAAGCTCCAAATCATCCATTCATACCACATAATTATTGCCTTAGATTGATTGATTGGAAATCATATGGAAAAGGTATTATTTATTCCCTGAATTTTTGATTTCCAAATCCATTATTTGTATATCCACGAAGATAGGGTATTTCTAAATTGAGCTTCGTGGATGGAGTAGTAGGTTATTTTTTTCTATGAGCATCAAAAACATTATTTTCCTTCCCAGGATGATAGTGAATAGAGTAATCTCTACACGTTATTTTCTGTAGCCTTATCCTTTGATGTATTAGTTCCATATTTGTGAATCAATACTTCAGACTCTTGTGATCAGTATCCATGTCACACTTATCTACATACATGTAGAGTTTCTAAATATTTTACTCAAATATCACAACTGAAAACAAAAGATCATGTGTCACCAGTTATTCTAATGGATCTACAACTGTCATGAGGGGTAAAATATCACTTTATCAATTTTCATGAGTATAAAACCCATGACTTTCTTTGAAGAATCACTGTATGCCAAAAACATTATGCACCTATTGGTAATGTTTGTATGGGTGTGGTGATAAGCCTCTATATTAGTTAAATATATATTTCTTAAAATTCTTTCATATAGTCATACTTTACCCCTTTCCTTGTAAATATAGTTAGAGGGCCATAAAATCATGTGAAAATTTCTCACAAAAAAATTGGTAAGAGCCTGATAAACTATGAAAACTATGTATTTCCATGACACTAGTGGGTTTAAGACATTCCTTGATTGCCTTTATTTTTGGAGGATACAAATAAATTACACCAATTATGATCACAGGTCCTAAGAATGTGACATGCTACATACAAAATTCACACTTTCTGAACTTTTCATACAATTTATACTTCCTTAATGTTTAAAACACAATCCTTATATGTTCTTTTTTTCATTATTTTTCTTGGTGTGGAATAGAATATCATCAATAAAAACAACCAAAAAACATTCAAGGTAGTGTCTAAAGACTCTATTCATAAAATCAATTAATATTATAAGGCAGTTAGTAACTTCAAATTAAATCACTAGAATCATATAGTGCTGGTACCTTTTAAAGAAGTAAGTCTTTTGAATATCTTCCTTAATCACCATTAGTGGAAGATATCCTGAATGAATATCCATAACTGAGATGTATTATTCTCCTTGTAGCTGATCAAAAAAGACATGAATCCATTGAATATGTCACTTTTTCAATAAAATGGTCTTATTTATCTCCCAGTATTCATATAAAAAGCTACGCTGATCCATCCTTCTCCTTGAAAAGGGAACTAGTTCACCCCAAGGTGATGCACTATGATTTGTTAAAACATTCTTAAAATTCCCTAGCATCTACTTCCCCAAATCTCCTATTTTAATTGGGGCCATCATGTAGGTTTATTTTTAGATAGGAGTAGTTACGGTTATGAGGTCTACTGAGAACACTACCACATGATCTGGGGAAAATCCAAGAAACTATTAACAAAATACGTCAAATTATTCAGTCACTATAGGAATTTCCTCCTAGTTTATTCATACCATTCACTTAACCATTTCAGTGAGGTATTATTTTTTATATGGAATGAAAACACCAACCATTGAAGGCTTTTCCAAATAAATTTAACGATGTTCCTTTATTTTTAAGAAGAAAATAGGATTTTTTGGAATTTGAAAAGATGTTTTCTTTTCCCGAAAAATGATATGTTATCTATATAATGATAGACAATATGTCTATTGTATAGTGTAAAATTTATCAAGGGAGGTATCATGATATTTTCTAGAATAATATTACCACATATGCTAATAAGTGATGATTCCAACAATTGGGATACAATGATTTCACCAGTAAGTGATTTTATAGAAATATCTACATTAAGGTATTAGGGCATCAAATAAATAGAAATAAAAAAATTGTATGATATAATAGAATTGATTGAATTGAAATAAAATAGGTCATTTTTCATTCTTGATTGAATATGAGGTGTACCACGTAAGACATCCATTTATTTATGCACTTCAATAGTAGTGATGGTATACGAATTTTGTTTCTTTTATAGATTTGGTAGAAGATATAAGTGATTACCCTTGAGGAATAGAGGTTTTTCACACATGATTTCACAGTTCCATTGCTCCCTATAGATAAAGAGTTATACCATGGGAGTTACTATCCATTCCATCATCATAATGGATAGTTTATTCTTTTCTATTTTACATTTATGTGTTTGGTGTAATTATTTCCCCATTTTAATCATTTCGCCATCCCTTTCAGGTAATTCTAATTATGCTTCTCCCCACATATCTGACATCTGAGTGGATGATATTTCTTTCACTATTGTTATCAAATCACGCATATTGATACTATAACATTAATTTTATTACTTCATATAAATGCAACCATTAACCGAACTCCATATCCACTTTGAGAGATCATCAAAGAAATTATTTATAAATCCCAAAGTGTCGAATAGATAGAGCTTTTGAAGGTGTTTTTTTAAACCACTAGATAATATATCTATTTTTCTAACACTTTTTAAATAAAAAATTCATTCTTTTTCAAGCATTTTGACATTTTTTCAACATTCATGATAGATACACTTTATTTTTTCATCAGATATATGACTTTTCTCCCTATCTTTTTCCAAATAGATCAATGGAAATAATTATTAGGAAAACATTTCTTAATTTTTTCCCACTCCAACTCATCAATTACATTTTGTGAATTAGTTTTATTAATAAATTACAACCATTGGTTGAACTCTCCATCTTAAAAATAAATAGACAAAGTCACCATCTGCATCTCAAAATAATGATGCATAGAAAAATTTGTCCATTGAGTTAACCCAGTATTCCATGACTAGTGTATCAGATGATCCAGTAATCATCGGTGGTCATTAATTCATAATAGAATTGATATATAGTTTCAAAATATTTTGTTAAGGGGTAAATTCCACATTATCTAGGTTTTTGTTCATATCCTGATATCACTAGGTAAAAATTTCCATGAAAATATGAACTCCACATCCCAAGGCATTGGGTATGTTATTTGGAATATCACTGTATTGTCCTTAGCTTGGGGTTTGGCCTAGTTTCTCCTGTTTACCACCATTTTCTTAAATATAAAATAATTTAACAAAACATAATTCAAGAATTCATGAATAAATAATTAATTTTATTTCCATTAACTTTGATGGAATATCTTTTTTGATCCCAATGATTAATGTTTTTCTAAAACAATTCTTCTTGGGTGTTTACATATACATTGTCTCATAATAAGGGTTGTCACTAATGTTCTTTAGTCATAATTCCAAAATTAATTAGACCATGTTCTAAGAGAAACTATAGAGGCCATTCCTTTCTATTACATGGATATTACATCATTTTAATGATATACATGAAATATTCATTATAAAACCAGGAACCAAATGCTTAATGTCATGGTTAAATTAGTACCCAACATAACATTTTTAGAATAAAACATAAAAAAATAAATCATTCCTTATTCTCAAGATTCATATTTTCCCTCATGTATTTCACAGTACAAGTAGTCACCCAAGTACTTACATCAATGAAAGGGGTGAGCTAAAATCACAGTAAGTGTATAGATAAGTACATGAATAAATATAACATGGAGTGAGATTAATAATTATAATAATCATAAAATAAGCATGGTATCATCATCATATTAGTTGGGAGAATAATTATATAAAGGAATGGAATGTGGAAATACAATAAAAGGAAACATAATGTCTTTGTGGTCAAATACAACACAGTGTTGTGAATAAAGTTTGAAACATGAAAATGGATAACATATGTGTACAATCATAAAAAATCATTATGAACCGATAAAACATCATATTGATATATATTTCACATTATCTCATGAGATAAATTACATTACCCAATGCATTGGAGCACTATATAATTCTTGGTGCACCCATCACATCATAACATTTAAATAATCTTGCATGCCACATAAAACAAAAAAAATCATATTCATAAAATAACCCATGGAAAGGAAATTAGACTCATGAAAACTTCAAAAATAGTACATCCATGAATAAACATTAGGTTTACCAAAATAAAAAATGGAAAAAAACATATGGTATGGGAATCATCAATCAAGAGTGAAGAGGAAACAATCTCAAGATAAGTAAAAGATATGTTATTACAAAGAAGCGTTATTTTTGAAAAATAATTGAATAATATAGAAAATATTATTTGAATCATATATATCCTTGAAAATACAAGGAATGAAATAGTATATTATATTTGAGGAATATTAAGAAAACCTTCCAAATAAAATTTAACATGAAATATGATTAACCAATGAAATGGAAATGAGGTTCGAGAATCCCTTACCTTTTATCTTAATCATTTATTCAAATTAATATCCTATAAAATAAAATTAGATTCACTAATTAATAAATATATAACCGTTTATAAATGTATCTGATCCATTAGTATTTTATTATATGATTTTATAGACATTCTAATGAGTTATAGAGTTCAATTTCGTTCTTCTGGCGTATTCATTTTCCTTAATTTTATGATTGGATCACTTGTATATATTTATGGAAGATCATGTGAAATGAGAATAATTATCCATGATTGATATTTTTGTTATTAATGGTTATATTAATGTTTAAATTGTATTATATTTTTTCTTTATATGAGAATAATTTAGTACAAAAAATGATAATGATCATCATTTGGATTAATTTGGCGGTGTTCCTATCATCAAAAACTAGTTTGGTTTTATTAATTAATATTACAAATATATATTTTTTATTTACAAAACTTTAAAAATTTATATGATATATTTCCATTTTTTATCAATTATTATTGATTAATATCCATCCATGAATGTAGTAATGGAAAATTAAATTTATTGTCCTCTAATGTGATAATTCAACACCTCATAGATGATGTTTAAATTTCTGAGAATTAAAGGGGGAGGAGAAAATGTTTGATGATGTATTATTAAACTATCATAATAAATTTAATTTATACAAGAGAAAATATTTCTTCCATTCCCCTCAGATAGTGGGATGTGTGAAGAGAATAAGAAATGAAAAGGTATTAAAATATATTAAAAGAAAATGAAATAGGATTTTACCACTTTAGTTATTCCCCTTCAGAACCTTCTTAGGGAAATAAAATTTGGAATTGTTTTGTGAAAAAAGGATGTTAGATGTGGGGGAGAGGATTAAGAAGAGGATTTGGTAGAATTTGGAAAATCTTCAAGGCTTTGGATGTTTGAGGAGAAGAGGTGGTGAGAGGCTAGAATTTATAGGGAAAGAGTGGGGCGTTTTTTTATTACGTTATTCATTAGTTTATTATATTACTCAAGAATATGAATAGTTTGAGATTTATAAATAAATATATTAAATAATAATGTATAGTTCGAGATTATGGTGCCTACATCAACTATGACATAAGAAATATTGAATTTAACATATAATGTTATATACAAAAGTTTCTTGTATTTTACTATTCACAAAAATTAAGAACTTTATAAAAATCCAGAAAACTCAGCCCAATTTTTTTTTCAACATGTCGATATATTGAATGAAATAATTTTCTTGAAAATAATTTTCAATTTATGAGAAATTTTAATTTTAATTAAAATCATCAATTATTTGAAAAAAATAAACTTTTTAAAAATTATAACTAATTTGATGGAATTTGGAATGATTAATTAAGGTCCCATAAAATAATCTTATAATTATAATAAAAAATTTATTAATTTATGAATGTATTTTATGGACTTAAATTTCCTTTTAAATCATTATATTAATTATTAAGTATTAAATAAACATTTATGTTTTACAAACATTCCAATACTTAATTTATTATTTTAAAACATTTATTTAATTATAATATGATATGATTATATAATATTATCATTTATAAGGTACCCAAAAATTATTTATAATTTAAGAGGGATGTTTTTATTATACTGGCCTGATTACAATCCTTAATGGTCATGTTACTATTCCAAGGGTCAAGTTACTATTATATCGGTATAGTTTCATTAATTTCTTTATATATCACATATTTCATTCTTCATTTATTAGAAAGAAGTTTTTATTGGGATCTATATGCCATGTATGTGTGTTTTAACACAATTATATGAAGTGAAATTCTATTGATAAATTTTTGGGTCCTTATAATGATCTCTATAAGAGAGATCATTTTCTAGCTATATCACGTATAAATATAGTACATGTGAAGGATCTAGTTTATACATCCATAAGAGGGATATGTGGAATATATCATATACTTAAGAAAAGGTTTTTTAGAGTTATAGTCTATAAGAAAATACTTTGATGCAATTTTGAATCTCAATGGGGCCAATGTACCTGAGACATAACATTCCATTCTTTACAAATCTAATAAATCTCTTCCATGGAGATATATAGAGGAACACTTTATATACAATATCAAACATCAAGTATCATCAATAATTGTAATCATAGCTCTTCTATCAACACCATGAATCATTGATGTGTTACAAATGTCCTTAAAAATTTTTATTATCTTCATTTCCATTTCAGTTTCCAACAAATACTAGTCACCAACATCATCCATGTCTCAAGTGATATACATCAATTCAACTCAGTGTTTAGATAATTTTGTAGAATCCTCCAGAACATGAAAGTAAAACTTTTCTCTTGATTGGTTATAATTGATAGTGATGTTCCTTTTTACCTCACAAATTCTTTGATATATGCCCACGTAATTTGATAAAAAGACAATTTATCTTGAAATTATTTGAAATTATACGCCCTAATAAGAATCCTCCCATAACCCAATTATCATTATTTTATATCGATGTGTATTGAAGACCTTTGATAAAATATAGAGTTATATACATCAATTTTAGTGTTGGTATTTTTTCTACTCAGACCCCGACATCTTGAAGTCGGTTCCAACTACCACTAAATTAATATAAGATACAAGGAATTACATATCAATGCACTAATCAGTTTGGTATTCCTATAAAACTACCCATACAAATGATTAAACTATTATAAATTAATAGAAAAATTTCAAAAAATTATCTTAAAATAACTTTTTCTCATGTAAAATATTCATTCATATCAGTCTAATAATATTCTTGGAATCATAGGGAAAGGAAATAGAATATCAGTGAGTGAAAGTTATCGGTATAGGTTATGTATAATAAAATCTATCATGATTCAATTATAATTATCAACATATAAATGTAAATAATTGGAAACAAATGCCTTTTCAATAACAAGATAAGGAATAATCAATATGGAAAGGTAAATAACTAAGAAAAAATTCCATTTAGTAAACTGGATAAGGAATAATCAATATGGAAAGGTAAATAAATAAGAACACATGTATTTTAAATAACAACTATGAATGATAACAATCCATAGATAATATCAATGTGAAAATATCCACGAAAATAATAATAACTGAAATGAAGGAAATTATTCATTATGGGACATGTTGTTTCCTTACGACATGATACCAGTATTGTCAGGTTCTATCCTCTATATAGTTTCTATCATACTATGTGAGAACCTATTTAGTTGAGGATAGATATCTAATTCATTCCATGACACAACCCATTCATCGAGGGTATTATATTAAACGTTCCCAAACCCATGTATTTCATTTCAAAAGCATTTATCATATGTTGAATAATTTATTGCATTCATGAAAAATGTTCTGTATCATTAAATATCAATATTGAGTAAAGCATAAAAATTTATAAATATTTCAAAATCTAATCAAATAGTTGTGAAAGTAAACATTGTATGTGAAAATGGTATGTGGCATCCCGCCTTTTTATAACATAAACTTTCATTACATTACACAAAACGGAGGATCTTTAAGGTTTAGTGTATTGGAAACCAGGAACATAATACACAAAAAAACATAAAACATTCTTCTTAAACACTTGAAAGGATTCTACTTAAGTTCATCCATGGTTCATTACTACATCTCATAAATTGGGGACATACATCAAAAGAAAGGGTGAGTAGAAGGCCCAGTAAGGAAATTAAGTGAAACATTTTACATGTGAACTTGAGATATTTCAATAAGGTCATGAAAAGAACTTTAAGGCATGAGAAATAAATCATGAGGCATATCATAATAAAAATTACATTTTTCATAACATGAATATGTGGCTACAAAATTTTACAAAGACAATCATTTCTGTTTCACCAAGGTCCATCCCCAAGGTGTCAATAAAAATAACCAAGGTTATTCACAAAGGTATCAGTCTAAATTGTCATCTATATAGATTTAGTCTTTACCCAATGCTTTAGAGCGCTATCAGGGCGCCCCCTTAAATTTGTATTTATCATCATGTGATCCACATATATCATCATAAATCATTTCATAAACAACCCATATAGCATAAAATAAATGGTTTTAATTTCATAATCATAACGTTTTAAAAACTGCTTTAAAGACATAATCTTTGTGTCACTTTAAAACCCACAGAAAAGGAAGGTGGGTCTCATGAATGTAAATCCCATAATTTAAAATAGAAAAACATGGTATATATGTGAATACCTCTATATAAGAGAGATCTTTTAGTATTCACTTAATAAGATAAAAGAACATTATAAAAAGATAGAGTCATTTTGAGACGGAAATTCTGCAGCATAACAGCTATGTTATGAGGTTTTAGAAAACATTGAAAAGAGAGGGGACATGGGTCACCCACTCATAAATGATCCATAAAACAGTAGGGGAGAATAATATAAAGGATTTAAGAAAATGTAAATGAAATATTAAGGACATACCATTTGAGATGAAAAACATGGAAGAAGACAAAAATTAGATTTCTCTTATGAAAATTCGGCAGCCTAACGACGTCACTTAAACTTCAACAAAAATGAATTGAAAAGATCAAAAAGGGTCTCTCATCATATGAAAATAAAAGTTCAGTATGATAGATATATATATCATACCCCAACATAATAAAAATGAACTTTAATGACTTGACATGAAAGTAGAACTTTGAAAAATGAGAAGGGTGAAAGAATCCCTTAAAAATTCCCTAGCCTAACAGCGCCACATAAACATTATTAAAACGAATTGATGAGATAAAGAGGGGGTATCTAATCATATTAACATTAAAAGGGAAGTATGATGAATATAGAAGAACATCCTCCAACATAAGAACATGGAGCATAAATGAAATGACATAAAAGAGATTACTTGAAAAGAAAGAGAGAGGTCAGATACCTTACCTTAAAACGTAACTCTTAAAACTCAAAGGTTTGGACAATGAGGGCTTGGGGGAGCCTTGGGAGGACTCCTTGGGAGGTAATGAGACTAGAACTTTGTTAATGATGGTTTTGGAGTAGAATGGATGAGAGGAGGGCTTGGTATTTATAGGGAAAGTGAGGGGACAAGGCATTAATGGCCAAGGGACACCTCATTGGTGGTTTTGGAAAAACCATTGGCTTGCCCATGGTATTTTCCAATGGTATTATCCACATGGGACACCTCACACAATAATTCACCCCCTTTTTTCTACCATCCCTTAAAATATCTCATGACATCATCATGACACAGTTATGATGTCATTTAACATACTGAAACACTAAAACATCATTTTTACTATTCACTGAAAATTCATCTTTCTCAGAAAAATCCCAAAAAATTACCATAACATAATATCGTTGCTCTGAGTTCAAAAATAAAGTCCATTTTATACAAATAATTTTATAAATATTTTTATTTAAATTTTTAAATAAAAAACACCATTCACCCGAAAAAACTAATACTTGATTAATAATTTATAAAACCGTTATCTAACCATTTTATTGAATCACATTCGTAATAAAGGTGTCTAAATTATTTTAAAACTTTATTTAAGTGAGATTACTAATCCATTTGGTCACATTACTAATCCTAAGCATAAAATCACTATTCATAATTTACTATTCATCAAAAATTAAGTTGATCTTATTAGACTCCAAATTTATTTACTGAAAACTTTTTCCAAAGACTATTTTTTGAAAATCATTACACATAATTAATTATTTAGGGTTTACATAAATATTTTAAAATATCCTTTATTTTCAAAATTCATCAACAAAATACATCCTAAAATTATCCGGACATTTGAAATTTCACAAACATCACTAAAGGAAGAATTCTCAATTTATTAATCCCAAAGGATTACACAAAGAAGCTACGGTCTCGTCATAAAGCCCCTTATAACACTAGCATATGACCTAAGTGTAAGGTGTGATATGGTGAGAGAATCTGAGGGAGGCTCAGATAACGTTTCCCTATTAGTAATCTCTACTAACTTGAACTTCTCCCGCAGGCGTTTCCGTTCAATCTTGACACGCTGGAGTTCGACATGGGCTTGGTCCAAAGCGATGCCCAAATATGCCACCTCCTTCTCAAGCTCTGATAAGTGGGCTTCATAAGGTTCGAGTCTATTGGATGAAGCCATCGACTCCTCTTTCTACATTAACCATTAACATCTCTATTAAATCATTAAGAGTAAGTTAATATACTATTTAAAAAGTTTGGGTCGTTACATTCTTCCCCCCTTAAGAAATTTTGTCCCCAAAATTTTATACTTGAGGCCCAGTCAAAAAGGCGAGGTTACTTTTGCTTCATTGTTTCCTCAGGCTCCCAAGTCGCTTCTTCATATTTATGATTCCTACACAAAACATTCACAAGGTGGGTAGTCTTGTTTTGTAGAACCTTGTCTCAATGGGCTAAGATCTCTACTGGATACTCCTCATAAGAGAGGTCATGTTCCAGTTGTACCACCTCTGGGTTTATTACATGCAAAGGGTCGGGTATGGACTTCCTCAAGAGATATACATGGTAGACATCGTGAACTTGAGCTAGGTTCGGTGGAAGTGCTAGACGATAGGCCACTACTCCTATGCGATGAAGGATTTCATAGGGGCCAATGTAACTAGGGCTGAGCTTCCATTTCTTCCCAAACCGCATGACTCTCTTCCGTGGAGAAATTCGAAGGAAAACTTTGTCTCCAACACCAAACTCCAAGTCCCTTCGACAGTTGTCAGCATAGCTCTTCTACCGACACTGAGCAGCCTTTATGTGTTGTTGGATGGCATGAACCTGTTCTGTCATCTCTTTCATAAGATCAGGCCTAAGAATCTTATCTCACCAGTTTCATCCCAACACGTAGGAGTTATACATCGCTTTCCATACAGAGCATCATAGGGTGCCATCTGAATACTTGAATGGAATCTATTGTTATAGGAGAAGTCAATTAATGGGAGGTGTTGATCCCATCCACCTTTAAATTCAATTGATCATAATCTTTGCATGTATTCGAGTGTCTGAATTGTCCTTTCAGATTGGCCATCAGTTTGAGGATGATAGGACGTACTAAAATTCAATTCAGTATTCAGAGTATGTTGAATACTTCTACAGAATTTTGATGTGAATCTTGGATCACGATCAGACACGATGGATAATGGTACCCCATGCAGCCTTACCACTTCCTTTACGTATATCTTGGCAAGTTGATCCAGAGAGAAATCTTCCCGAATAGAGATAAAATGGGCGGTCTTGGTGAGAAGGTCCACAATCACCCATGTCGCATTGTTTCCTTTGGATGTTTTTGGGAGACCAGTTACAATGTCCATAGTGATATTATCCCACTTCCATACTGGTTTGGGTAGCGGTTGTAATACCCCCTTAGGAAGTTGTCATTCTGCCTTTACTTACTGACATACCCGGAACCTTATAGTGTAATCAACAATCTCCCTCTTCATGTTATCCCACCAATAATGATCACGAAGGTCTCTATACATTTTAGTGCTTCCCGGATGTATAGAGAAAGTAGAGCTATGAGCTTCATCCATCAGTTCTTCATTATCTCCGGAATAGATGGAACACATAGTCTTGTATGAAATTTCAATACACCTTCTTTATCAATAATGAAATCAGGGAACATCCCATCCTTTACAGCCTCAAACTTCTCCTATAGTAAAGGATATTATTTTTGAGCCTTCTTGATCTTCTCTAGTAATGAAGGTTGAGAAATAATTTGGGATAAGTTTGATGATGTCCCTTCCATTACAATTCCCATGTCCAGTTTTACTAGATCTTTAATCAAGGGATCTCCTAGTATCCTCATTGTTGCCAGAACAACAAGATCTTTCCTTCTTAATGCATCCAAGACTTTGTTTGCTCTTTCGGGGTGATAATGAATTGAATAATCATAGTCTTTAATAAGCTCCAACCATCTCCTTTGTCTCATGTTCAATTATTTATGCATGAAAATATACTTTAAACTTTGGTGGTCGGTGTGTATATCACATTTCTCCCCATATAGATAGTGCCTCCATATCTTTAGAGAAAAAACAACTGCCACTAGATCTAGATCATGCATATGATAATTCTACTCATGTATCTTCAACTGTCGAGATGAATAAGCAATTACCTTGTCATTTTGCATGAGGACGTACCCAAGAACTTTCAGAGATGCATCACTAAAAATAACGAATCCTTCTCCAACAGAGGGTAGTGTTAAAACTGGTACAGTCACCAATCTCTTCTTCAGCTCTTAAAAACCTTCCTCGCATTCCATTGTCCAGATGAACTTAACTCCTTTTCGAGTCAACTTGGTTAGCGGATTAAAAAGTTGTGAAACGTTTTTCAGAAACCTCCTATAATATCCTGCTAAACAAAGGAAAATATGAATCTTAGTTTCTTTTGTGGGTTGAGGCCACTCCTCCACAACCATTGTCTTTTCAGGGTCAACCGAGATTCCTTCATTGGTTATGATGTTCCCCAAGAAATCCACTTGTTGCAACCAAAACTCACACTTGAGGATCTTTCCAAAGAGCCTCTCCTGCAACGGAGTTTTCAAAATAACCCTCATATGATCTTCATGCTCCTCACGACTTTTTGAATATTTAAAAATATCATCAATAAAAACTAACACAAAGTTATCATGGTAGTCCTTAAAGACTATATTCATCAAATTCATGAAAATAGCAGGAGAATTAGTCAAGCTGAAGGGCATCACAGTAAACTCATAATGCCCATATCTTGATCAGAAGGCAGTCTTTGGAATATCTTCCTTCTTTACCCTGAGTTGATGATAACCAGATTGGAGGTCAATCTTGGAGAAGAATTAAGCCCCACATAGTTGGTCAAATAAATCATCAATTCTTGGAATAGGGTATTTGTTCTTCACTGTGATCCCATTCAGTTCTCTATAATCATTGAAAATCCGCATTGATCCATCCTTCTTCTTCACAAATAGAACTGGTTCTCCCCAATGAGACACACTTGGTCAGATAAACCCCTTCTCCAACAAGTCTTGGAGTTTTTTCTTTAACTCTTCTAGCTCCACATTTTCCATTCTATATGGGGTCTTTGATATCGGTTGAGATCCAGGTATGGGTTCAATGGATAACTCTACCTCTCTTTCTGGGGGAGGTCCAGGTAACTCCTCAGGAAATACATCCATGTATTCATGACCAATCGAAACATCTTCTATTTGTATAATCCCTTTTACTTCATCATCATCACCGATCAACTCCATAAAGAAAGCTATAGGAGGTGCTTCTAGATAGGGATCAGTTCGAGATATCTCTCCTTGGAAGATAATTGTAGGTAATTCATTCAAGACTACTGATATTTCCTTACTTCTGCATTTGATCTTAGCATTATACTTTGAGAGCCAGTCCATCCCTTGTATGACGTCAAATTCCATCATGGGAATGACTACTAGATTTGCAATAAGATTGTGCTCAATGAAGTAAACACTAGAGTCTCTAAACACTGTTGATGCATGGATAATCCCACTTGGAGTCTTGACTGACAATTCTACCTCAAGAAGTTCAGGGATTGATTCTATATTATTTGCAAACTTGGAGGAAATAAAAGAATGCGTAGAACCAAAATCAAACAAAGTACTTTCTAGTTTTGAGAGGACAACAAGAGTACCTGCTACCATATTGTTCAGAACTTCAACTTCAATTGTTGTGATAGCAAAAGCATGACCTTGATCCCTTGGCCTTTTCTAAGGTTGATGGTGATTCCACTCCACTACCCTCGGATTTGGACAGTGATTAGCAATGTGCCCAAGCTATCCGCACTTGAAGCATTTGACTTCGGGTAGGGATGGAACCATCTTTCTTCTGTGGTTAGTGTTGGGAAGTTGAGGCTTCACCTCACTATGACAATTCAGAGAAATATGTCCTTCTCTTCCACAATTGTAGCACTTGCAACTTCCAACCAAGTAGTTCCCCAGATGCTTCTTCCAATATTTATTGCATGTGGTATGTTGCATTTGCTTTCCACCTCTTCCCTGATCAAAATTCTTCCCTAGACTGGGCTCCAACCATCTCTTCTTGTCATTTGATTTATGAGACCACTGTGTCTCACCAAACTCTAGATCGACTTTCATTGCAATACGCACTATCTCCTCATAGCTATCATAGTCCCGATTGGCTAGATTCTTCCACAGATGAGGTCTCAGTCCACCAAAAAATCTGTCAACCTTCCCACATGGATCCCTAACAAAGCTATAGGTATATCATGAAAGTCGAGTGAAGTTCATCTCGTAGATTCGGATAGATTCGTTCTCCTTCTTCTTTAGCTCTAGAAACTCTTTCTCCATTCTAGTTCTCATGGAACGAGGGAAATACATATTAAAGAATATTCCCCAGAACTCTTCCCACTCCATAGCTTCTATCTCTCCTCATGGCTTCATGTTTTTGATCAGTGACCACCACTGATCAGCTTCACCCTCTAGGCGGTCGACAACAAGGGTGAATTTTTCTTGTTCCGAACAATGAAGTACAGAAATGATCTTTTCAATGGAGCTTATCCATTGTTCCGCAACCAATGGGTTAGTAGATCCACTGAATTTTGGTGGCCGTTGACGCATGAAGGAATCAACCGAATGTTTTCCCTTCGTGGTGAGATTAGCCTCTCAGCTTGATTCAAGTTATTACTCATAACTTGAGTCAGTTAGTTCATCATTCGCATGAATGTTTCCATTCCAGCTTCCATCGGAGTGCCGTCAGAACATGGTGCATTGCGGTCACCATCTGAATGGTTCCTCCTATTACCCTCCATTTTCTAAAAGAATAAAACCTTAGTGATAAACTTATTTCATTTATGAATATTTTAACTAAGACTTCATGCTCAGAAAATTACACTTGTCTATAATTCCTTCATAATGATTCATAAAAAGCTTGTGATTAACCAAAAATATCCCCGGGGAGTGTCGTAACCAAGAGTGCAGCAATGCCCATTATCGTGCACCAGTTCCCGTTCGCATCTAGCTCAAAGCGATGTTTTATGATTTTTCCCCTATGTACATCTGTGCCAGAGCCGCCTCTACCTGCTCGTATCCAGAAAGTGATGTATTTGTTTGATAAACCACTTACTCAATACTTACCAAAATACCAGGAAGTTTTACTATATTTAAAATTTTCTATAGGTTTCTTCCTAAAGTATTTATATCCTAATTACCACAAATAACTAAACCTTCCTTTGATACCAACTATGGCATCCCTACTTTTTATAATATAAACTTTCATTACATTGAATAAAACTAAGGATCTTTAAGGTTTAATGTCTTGGAAACCAGGAACATAATACACGAAAACAACATAAAAAATTCTTCATAAACACTTGAAAGGCTTCTCCATAAGTTCATACTAGGTTCATTACTGCATCTCACAACCTGGGGAAATACATCAAAAGAAAGGGTGAGCAGAAGGCCCGGTAAGGGAAACAAGAGAAACATTTTACATGTAAACTTGAGATACTTCAATAAGGTCATGAAAAGTACTTTAAGGCATGAGAATGAAATCATGAGGAATATCATAATAAAAATAACATTTTTCACAACTTGAAGATGTGGCTACAACATTTTACAAAGACAATCATTTTCGTTTCCCCATGGTCCATCCCCAAGGTGTCAATAAAAATTACCAAGGTTATTCACCAAGGTATCAGTCTAAATTGTCATCTCTAGAGATTAAGTCTTTACCTAATGCATTGGAGCGATATTAGGGTGCACCCTTAAATTTGAATTTATCATCATGTGAGCCACATATATCATCATAAATCATTTCATAAACTACCCATATATCATAAAAGAAATGGGTTTCATTTCATAATCATAATGTTTTAAAAACTGCTTTAAAGACATGATATTTGTGTCACTTTAAAACCCACAGAAAAGGAAGGTGGGTCTCATGTATTTAAATCACATAATTTAAAATAGAACAACATGGTATATATTTGATTACCTATATATAAGAGATAGATTTTAGTATTCAATTAATAAGTTAAAAGAACTTTAGAAAAAGAGAGAGACATTTTGAGATGGAAATTCTGCAGCATAACGGCTATGTTATGAGGTTTTAGAAAACATTGAAAATAGAGGGGACATGGGTCACCCACTCATAAATGATCCATAAAAAAGTAGGGGAACAGAATATAAAGGATTTAAGAACATGGTAATGAAATTTGAAGGATATACCATTTGAGATGAAAAGCATGGAAGAAGACAAAAATTATATTTCTCTTATGAAAATTCGGCAGCGTAACGGCGTCACATAAACGTCAACAAAAATGAATTGAAGAGATCAAATAGGGTCTCTCATCATATGAACATAAAAGTTCAGTATGATAGATATAGATATCATACCCCAACATAATAAAAATTAACTTGAAAGACTTGACATGAAAGTAGAACATTGAAAAATGAGAAAGGTTAAAGAATCCCTTAAAAATTCACCAGCCTAACGGCGCCACATAAACATTATTAAAACGAATTGATGAGAGAAAGAGGGGTTCTCTCATCATATGAAAATTAAAAGGGAAGTAAGATTAATATAGAATAACATCCTCCAACATATGAACATGGAGCATAAAAGAAATGACATAAAAGAGATTACTTGAAAAAAATGAGAGAGGTTAGATCCCTTACCTTAAAACGTAACTCTTTAAACTCAAATGTTTGGACCTTGAGGGAATAGGGGAACCTTGGGAGGACTACTTGGGAGGTATGGAGACCAGAAATTCGTTGAGGATGGTTTTGGAGTCGAATTGATGAGAGGAGGTCTTGGTATTTATAGGGAAAGTGAGGGGACAAGGCATTAATGGCCAAGGGACACCTCATTGGTGGTTTTGGCAAAACCATGGGCTTCCCCATGGTATTTTCCCATGGTATTGGCCACTTGGGACACCTCACACAATAATTCATCCCATTTTGTAGACCATCCCTTAAAATATCTCATGAAATCATCATGACACAGTTATGATGTCATTTAACATACTGAAACCCTAAAAGTGCATTTTTTACTATTCACTGAAAATTCATCTTTCTCCAAAAAATCCCAAAAAATTACCATAACATAATATCGATGCTCTGAGTTCAAAAATAAAGTCCATTTTATACAAATAATTTTATAAATATTTTTAATTAAATTTTTAAATAAAAACACTATTCACCTGAAAAAACTAATCCTTGATTAATAATTTATAAAACCGTTATTTAACCATTTTATTGAATCACATTACGTAATCAAGGTGTCTAAATTATTTTAAAACATTCTTTAAGTGAGATTACTAATCCATTTGATCACATTACTAATCCTAAGCATAAAATAACTATTCATAATATACTATTCATCAAAAATTAAGTTGATCTTATTAGACTCCAAATTCCTTACTGAACACTTTTACAGAAGACCAATTTTTGAAAATAATTACACATCATTAATTATTTAAGGTTTACATAAATATGTTAAAATATCCTTTTTTTCCAATATTCATCAATAAAACACGTCCTAAAGTTATCCAGACATTTGAAATTTCACAAACATCACTAAAGGAAGAATTCTCAATTTATTCATCCCAAAGGATGACACCAAGAAGCTACGGTCTCGTCACATAGCCCCTTATAACACCAGAATATGACCTAAGTGTAAGGTGTGCTATGGTGAGAGAATATGAGGGAGCCTGAGATAACATTACCCTAGGAGTAATCTCTACTAACTTGAACTTCTCCCGTAGACCTTTTCGTTCAAGCTTGACACACTAGAGTTCAGCTTGGGCTTGGTCTAAAGCGAAGCCCAAAGATGCCACCTCCTTCCCAAGCTCTGATAAGTGGGCTTCATAAGGTTCGAGTCTACTGGATGAAGACATCGACTCCTCTTTCTGCATTAACCATTAACATCTCTATTAAATCATTATGAGTAAGTTAATATACTTTTTAAAAAGTTTGGGTCGTTACATGGTATATGGTATAGGAAATGAAAATATCCATGGTAAATAATATTTCAATTTAGGGGAAATTTAGTGTGCACAAGATTGGAAAAAATGCAAGGAAAAAACATGATTAAAAAATTAATCAAGGAAGTAAATGTAAATATTTTCCTTTCTGAAGATAACAAAAAACCATATAGAGGAAGAATAATGGTGGTATCAACACAATATATCCCAAGTGGATAATATCTAAAAATATGGTTTATTTTTGTTTATGAATATAAATTTCCTAAATATATATTTAGAGCACTCTTGATGAAAATAACCTTTCTATTTTGGAAAAACATTATATGAATAATTTTTATTGAAAATCTATTTTAAAAAACTAATATTTTATTGAATATTAATAATTTTTTTGGGAAAAACCATATAAACTAGTGAAGTAATCTTCAATGAAATAAAGGTTATGTTAATGGGAAATTCCAACATGCCTTAAAGAATAACCCTTTTGCAAGATAAAATGGATTGAACAGTTTATTTTTTGAAAAGATAAAAGGCGATTTGTTTGATTTTTTTATATTAATAAATGGGTTAAAATTTATTTTAAAAATAAATATAAAAATATAAAATAAAAAAAATTTAAAACCATTTTTTAGAAACATTAATTTGTATAAAAATAGTTTTCTGACAGAAGAGATAATGTAAGTAATATTTTTTGAACCAATTTATCAATAATTTTATGTACCAAAGAGTGGGAAGATGGTGATATAACTTGAAAAAATATCTGAAATTACCATACAAGAATAAAATTAAATTGTGTATTGAAAAATGAATAGATAATTTATTCTAATATAAATTCAAGAATATAAGATCTCTATTATGATGGAGATTGTTAAATAAAACAATAAAATGATAATGATATTAAAGTGAGCATTAATAAATGGGTTAATTATGTGTTTATACATTCAATCCTTATAAATCTTTGGGAAATAGAAAAAATATTTTCAAAATATAATATTCACATAATAATAGAACATAAAAAAATAGTGAAGACTTAATATAACCTATTGAAATGAAATGGAGTTACGAAATTTATTTTCCACATGGTAACTTCATGTTCAAATCTCCTAATATTATATAATTAAAATTGAAACATAAGATACCATGAATAATGTTTTATTTATGGAATTACCTTTCAAATATGTAGTTTATACACAATATATATGTAATTTGGTTCAGAGTATTACAACATGACACAATGAAATGAAATTTAGAAAAAATATCTAACCCGATGCTTCCTTTTGATTTGAAATTATTCAAACTTAGGTATAATGGTTTTTAACATGTTATTAAATTATTATAAAACCATATTAATAATTAATATATCATATATGATCCTTTTATTAGATATTATTCCCCGATTTCCAGTAATCATCAATTATTTTCATTGTTTTGTGTAATAACTACTTTGTTTTTCTATTATGTGTTGACTTGTTATTTATTTCCACTTATATAGATCATGATTTAATACATTATATAATTTAAGACATTATTTAAATATCATATAAAAAATTATATATTTCTTTGGACTAATTAATAAAATTTGGTGAAGTGAAATGAAACACACCATTCATAGAGATGGTAGGTCGTACATAAGCATGAATATTGTTTCTATTTTTTTAGTATTGAATTAAATGAAAATAAATGAATTATATATTTTTGATACATTATAATTTTTTATTCATATATATAATATTTTTATATTAATCTGTAACATAATATATTCCATATAAATCATGAAGGGATCAAATCGATTTGTGAGGCAATAGTTTACCGTACACTTGAGTGATATTATCGCATTACCATGAAATGGAAAGAAAACAATTATGGGTGAAATAATGTTTATATAAGAATAATAGCATCATAAATATAATATATATAATATATAATCTATATATCTATCTTTATTCCCAACCATTAAATGTTGAAATGGATAAATGAACGACATTGGTTTGTGAGGCAGTAGTCCTCTGCACAAACAAATAATGCTTTCATGACCCATTTGAGGGAATTATATATTTTTTATATTTTACTTATAAAATAAAAAACCACATTATATGGAATATACTTTGGATATTATATAATAATTTATTAATTTTAATTGAAGGATGTGGATAAGGAAATAAAATAAAAATGCATTTAGAAGAACATTACCTCTTCTCTAGGTATCCTCTATAAGTTTGAACTAATCCCTTCAAAGGTTTAATTTTACCAAAATTTAAGACTTATTTGTAGGTTATAGTGAATTTGGGAAGTATATTTGGTAGTTATTTTCTGAAAAATTAGGTTTTGAGGTGTGAAGTGTAGATGAAAGGTTATGCCCTTTATAAATGTGTTGAGTGGCACACAAGATAATTTTTGAAAGATTGAATTCCACCAATAAATTTTCATTTCAATAGGTCCAAATAATGGTTCACTATAGATAATATAATGTTTAATGTTTATATATTTATAAAAAATAGGATTTTTCTTGTTTTGGGTCATTTTTTTCACCTTATTTTGCAAGTTTAACCATTGAGTAAACTCGTTTTACCTTGATCTGTGTACTTAATTTAAAATATTTGCAGAAATAATTATGATAAAATATTAAGGCAAACATATTAGATAATATAATTTAATTTTATACAGAATATTTTATTAATTTGGGGAAAATAAATTACCAGATGTGGAAAAAATTAATTTGAAATTAATCTCGTAGGCATAGCCAGAAAGTAGGTTTTAAAAGTGAAAATGTTCAAAAACTATCCCAATTTTTATATCAAAATTATATTTAAAAATGATTCTAATTAAATTAATTGTTTTAATATATTTAATATTGAGCTATAAATACTTTAATACAAATTCAAAACATAATTTAAAATTATAAATTATTTAGATGAAATGTTAGCTTTCATTTAAAATATATTATTTTTCACAATTCATCAAAAAAATAAACATCATAGAAAAAACGAAACAACTCATCATAGTCTAATTTTGATATTCCTTTAAAAAAATATTTTTCTAATATAAATATTCTAATTGTGGAAAAAATTATTTTTAAATTATCCCTGAAAGACAAGATTAAACAGTCTTTTTGGAAAATAATATTTTCTTAAAAACATTTATTTTTAATTCAATTGATGATGATGATTATTTATAATGAGTAGAAAAAAATAAATGTCTGTAAAATAAATATATTAATAAATTATTTACCCCTATTCATAATCTATTTTCAAATGGGTAGGTGTTAACTATCATATTAAATAATAATCTTAATATTTTGTTTTTGTTTAGTAAAATACGATCTTACATGTAACACAAGCTATTGAAGAAACTTGTTGTTTCATTTGACACAATATATATCTAGACTATGCGAATGTTAACATAAATAATATATTTAACATATTTAAAATATTAAATATATCTTAATGTCTCTGGATGTTGTATTCATTTCAATTATCATTGTTCATCGGCATACACGCTATCAAATATAATATTAATATTTTAGAAGATCAAGATGTTATATTATCCACACCATAAATAAATAGTGTCCTCACAACTTAAACTGAATCATTGTTATTAAGGGTTTGATATTTGGAAATACCATTATTGAAAAATAGACATCATAAAAGGGTTAATAAAATATCTTCATAAAAAAAGTTAATGCGAAGTAAAAATTCCATATTTAAAAACATATGACAAGATTTCTCTGTTGAAGATCATTGGTATAATCTGAAGATATTTAAATGGAGGAAAAGTGTAAATATTAATATGTGGTGATTGATGTTTTTGATCATAAAATGTGAATTTTAAATTGAAATTCGACAGACTCAATGCTATAAATCTAATAGTTTTGAGAAGGTCATTGATATCATCAGAAATGATGGAAATATAGTAGAATTTTGATACATGATCCTTATTCAAAAATTGAGGAATTATTTTAATATATATCTAAATAAATAAATATACTTACAAGATAAATTAATATAAAGATAATATGATCATTAGGCTATGCATTGATAATTTTTCCAATTAATTTCATATTCTAAGAAATAAATATCAAAAATAATCTTTTTTAATCCCGAAGAACTAAAATTTACTCTTAACTGATCATAAGATCCATAAAAGATTGAAAAGTCATTCCATGTGTTTCTAATTATTTTCCAAGACCAATATTTTTAATTCATCAATCTCTAAACCTAGAAGGTAAAACTACTAGTTTATCATTAATATTCATCCATTAAATTTTTTATATAAAAATCATGAATGATTAACCAAGACATCACATAATCCTGTGGTTGGTGAAAGACACATATAGTCTTTTGGTAAAGGGTTAAAACCCCACTATATTTCTAGATGCTAAGGGTTTTTTTCCTATATCTGAGTTAACCTTTTTATAAATAATATTCATATAATGTTACAAAAAATATGATGGAAAAACTTAAAATACAATTAATCATCAAGAAACATTTTTCTTTATGTTTTAAATTTAAATTTCTATTTAAAAAGTGTAATATTATTAGTTAAATATTATTGAAATGTAATTAATTAACATGATAACCCTAATGGATATCAATAATTTTTACATTTTCCATAAAATTTAAAATAATTTTCCTCGTGTAATATTTCCACAAAAAACATAAACTAAACCGATAGGATGTATTATGATAAATTTCATCCAACTATTTCCTTAATATTTGTAGTCTATTATATAAAAAACCTAAAAACATATGTTTAAGGACTTGAAAATTTGATAAATCTTAAAATATATATCACATTATTATATCCATAGCTCTTAATTCAATGAATACACAATTTCTTCTAATATTTAACTGAGTCCATGGATGTTTTATGAATCATGTAACCGAAATAAAAATGGTAAAACAATTACATAATTTATTTCCTAAATCAAAATACATAAATAATTAATCTATCTTATTTATTCTTATGTCCTTATATGGTGTTTGGGTTTAACAATTAGATGATTTCATTAACACGGGAAATGTCTAGGATCCCCTCATTTAAGTTAACGAACTATAAATGGAATTTTAGGATGAGTTTTATTTCCTTCCATATTACTTACAATTTTTAAGTTCAAAACATTTCTTTATGACATTATTTTCCACACATAATTCTCCATTCCATTAACTCACTTGTATAGGATTATCCTTTGACAATTATTACATGATGGAAATTAAGCGTTCTTTATTCCATGGTCACCAACAATCAATAAATTAAAAATCTCCATCAATCTATTTTTTTGATGTGTCTTAGAGTTGTTTAAGGTATTTGTTATTAATAATATTTCAGGAAAAATTATTATTCATAAACACTATATCTTTGGAACCTATCAATATCCCATTAGGTTACTTATTGTAACCATTTATTTCTTTATGTTCAATGTAAACCTGATTCCATCTGGTTCCAGCTGATTACTAAAACCAAAAATCCTAGTTTACGAAAGAATAATCATAGTGGAAAACCTATATTTTCATTATTGGATGTTTAAATATTGAAAACATACTTTCAATCTAAAACACCTTATCCTTAACCTATGTTATTCATTTTCACCATCTATCCAATTCCTACATAACAATTTGTAATGAAAATAAGAATTATTCTAAGAATACCCCGAAGAGTGTCCAACCAGGTGCATAGTAAGGAGATTTTTCATGTACCATATTACACTTGATTCATTCCCAACATAAACATTTCAAAGTTATTACCCATAGGTACATCTGATCAAAAACTATTTCCAACTTTAGTATCCATATGAGAATGTATTGTAAGTAAAAACCACATAATCCCTATATTACAAAATCCTTATGATGTTATTAAATACATATCCTCAAATTATATCTTATGGTTAAATTCCCTAAATCTAGTTCCCAAGGATTACACTATTCTTTCTCGGATACCAACTATATCAACCTGGACCCAGATATCATAGATCTGGTGCCTACTTACATTACTTTGGAATATGATACATGGAACCTCAACCCAATGTAATGTTCAATTTATTAGTTTTGGTAAACTATATACATACATGATTAATAGGTTACATTTTAACATAAAAATTTCAAAACAATTTAAGGGAAACTATATTTCATCTATCATATCCATGAATATCAGTCATTATAAAATTCATGTAATCCCAAGAAAAAGAAACAAATATGGGAGATACCAATTTATCTATAAGGAATAATTTAATTAGAAAATATAATTAATAAATAAGAATAATAAAAATTTAATGGTAAATAAATGAGAAAAAATTCCATTCTAATATATGTATAAGGAACAATCTATATCTCAATGAAAATAACTGATCACCCATGCAATATAAAAAACTGGATAAGGAAAAATCAAAAGGTCAAGGAAAATAATTAAGAACACATTTCATATAATAAATAATTGAGAATGAAATTAATCTAAAGATAATAAAATTTTTAAAATATAATGGAAATAATAATAATATAATTGACGTAAATTATTAATTATTAGACTTCATGTTTTCCAAGAACGTAATAACTTTACTAGCAACGATTTATCCTCAAATCAATTTGAAACATAGTGGATGAAAACCCATTTAGCTGAGGCTGGACAACTGATTCATCCCATGATACTACCAATTCATCAAGAGGATTATATTGACTAGTCCTCAATAAATGTTTTTCATTTCCAAAGCCTTCATCATATATCGACTAATTTATTTAATTCATGAAAAATATGAGTTATCACTAAATATCTGTACGAAGTAAAGGATACAGATTTATCAATATTTCCCCAGTTAATGAAATAGATATCATAGTAATCACCATATTTAATAATGATATATTGATTACGCAATGATCATATCCATGATAAAGAATATTGACATTGAGGTGAAATTTAATGTCCATTGGAATGTTAATAATTTATGGAAAAGTTAATTTCCAAAAAAATGAACCAATGAAGTGAATATCAATACTTTAATTAGTGAAATAAATCATAGACCATCAATATGGAGAATCCGGATAGTATAAATACAAAAAAACCCTAGTAAAGTGTATCTAAAATAAAGGATTGTTTTCATTGATGAATATAAATTCTATACAAATATATTGGAGAAGAATATTTTCAAAAATATCCTCCACATTTCAAAAAACATTTTGAAATTTTTTTCCATGAAATTCACTTTAAAAAAATCTTTAAAGTTATCACCATTTAAGATATATTTTAATTAAAAAATCCCTATAAACATTAAATGGATTATTCAGTGAAATAATGATCATGTCACAGGTAATTCCATTCTTATCGTACAAAACATTATTTTTTCAGGATGGAAATGTTATAGTTTTACATTTTCAGAAAGGAAGAAATATAATTTGGAATTGTATTGTAAAAAAATGGGTTATATTTATTTCAAAAAATAAAAATGGATATGGTTAATGAGAACCTATTTAAAAACATTTTTAAAAAACATTATTTTGTATGAAAATGGATTTTGGAATGAAGAGATCAATGATTCCAAAAAAAATTACAACATTTTTTTTTAATTTTATGTACCAATGAGTGTAAAAATGGTAATAACAATTAAAATTTATCAATAATTACCATTGGATAAGAAAATTAAATGGATTGTCAAAAAATGACCATATAATTTACATTAATGGACATTCTACAATAAACAATCTTGATTATGATGAGATTTTTAAGTAATCCCTTATAATGATAAAAACATTGAAACAATAATTTTTAAATGAATTCATTATGTTTATGAAATCAAAAATTATCATAAATAAAGTTTTAAAAAATCTTTTCAAATTTCATTATACACATATTAATTTAATATCCAAAACAATGAAGAATTAATATACCCAATTAAAACCAATTAAGTTATGAAATATCTTTACCACTTGGTTTCTTTATGTTCAAGTCCCTTTTGATGAAATACTTCATATTGAAACATGTTATTTCATTAATAATTAATTATTCATTTTTTTAATATTCAAATAGGATGTATATAAAATATATAAAAGTCATTAGGTAAATAATATTACATCATGCCTCAATAAAATGAAATTGTGGCCAAATCCCTTGCATTATGCATCGTTTTGGTTGAACATGTTGTAAACTCAAATATAATGGATTAAAAAATGTTATAAAGTTATTAGATAACTATTTTGATATTTATGATATCATATATGATACTTTTATATCATATTATTACCTGTTTGTTGATAATTATTTAATATCATCATCACTACGGGAATTAACTCCTTTGTTATTTGAGTATGTTTAAACTTGTTGTTTTCATATTAATACAGCATTGATCATAATTAAATCATGTCCATAATTTAAAAAATTATTTAAATATCATATATATCATATATATTATGTATTTTGAGTAATTTATAACTTTAGGGGATATTAAATGAAATACAGTCGTCATGGAGACGGTATGCCATACATATCCATAAACATTGATCCCATTTTCATGTTGTATATCATGAAATGAAATAAATTTATATGTATATAATCATTAAATTATAATTTTAATGTAATATATGTAATATATGTTTATTAATCCCATCTTTAATACATTATACATAAAGCGGGAATGAATCATATTGCATCGTGAGGCAGTAAACTTTCATACACATGAGAAACGTTATTGTATTCCTACCAAATGGATTATATGATTTAATGTGTGATAAAATAATTACTTATGAATAATAAAATCATAAATATAATATATAAAATATATAAACTATAAATCCTTCATTAATATAGGCTTGAAATATGGTAATGGAAAGATGAACGACATTGTTTTACGTGGTGGTAGTCCACCATACACACAAATAATGGTTTTATAATACCTTTGATTGATGTTTATGAAGATGTAGGTAATTCCCAAAACATAAAAAAATTATTAGTATATGGAAGTAACTGATGTTATTATATAATCATGGTATAATTGAAATTTATAGAGGTAGAGAGGGAAATAATATTATAACACTTTTAGAAGAACATTACATCTTCTTGATGTATCCTCCTTATATTTCCGTAAAAAATTATACGTTTTTCAATATGTAAAAATAATACTTATAGGATGAGTGGATGGAAGTTAGGGATTTATATGGGTAGGGATAGGCCAGGGTGGTTTTAATGTGTGAAATTTATAGGAGAGGGGTGACCTTTTATATTTTTGGTTAGTGGCACTCATGTAATATTTTTAAAGAGTGATCTACACAATTTTATATTCATTTTAATAGTTTCCAATAGTATTAAACTAATGTCAACAAAACATATAATAAAAAATATGACCAGTATATTGGTTTTGGACTGTGTTTTTGTCATTTTTACACGTTATTTTCTATGTTTAACCACATAGTAAACTCGTTTTTACATTAATCAATGTAATTAGTTTTAACTATTTTCATTAAATATTATTTTAAAAAATTATGTTGAACATATAAAATAATATGAATAATTATTATTCCAAATATAGAATACATTGGGGAAAAATGAATTGTTAAAAGTGGGAAAAATTAATTTAAAATTAATCCCACAAGCATAACAAGAAAGTGAGGTCTTAAAGTGAAACATTTAAAATAATTAAAATATTTTTATATCAAAATTCAAAATGAAAATGATTATAATGAAATAAATTGTAGTTAAATAATTATTATTTAACTATTATGACTTTAAATACAATTGATGGTATAATTTATCCTTATAAATTATTTAGATGAAAATGTAGTTCTCAATTAAGGTTGAGTAATTTTCACTATTCATAAACAAATGAAACATCACAAAACAAAAATCAACCTAATAATATCAATATTATGATTTTAAAATTTATTTTTATTTTATCCTCTAAATTATCCCTATTTGGTAAACATTAATTATAAAATATTTTCATAAATCACGATTAAATCAATTTTTAGAAGCATACATTTTTTCTAAAAACATTTCATTTTCAATTAATTGATGATTATTATTATTTATAATCAATATATAACAAATAAATTTTGTAAAATATAAATTTTATTATATTATTAAATAATTTTCATAAACAAAATTCATACAACTAGGAGATAACTATATTTTTAAATAATAATATTAATAGAAACATTTTGTTTCGTAAAAGTAGTTATTTATTGTAATGCAAGATGTAGAAATTTTTGTTGTGTGTAATGAATGATGACTAAATATTGAAAGAATTTAAATATATAGAATTGATTGATTTTTTTTTAAATAGAAAATATATCATAAAGACTTGGGATGTTATATTCTTTAATAAGCTCATTGTTGTGTTCTAGACACACTATCAAATACGATATTCATATTAAAAAATTTTATTGTGTTATAAGTATGGGTAATGGTCTCATTATCACCAAGTAATTTAAAATTTTAGCCTTCATATGTTGTTTTATCCAGAATAATTACATATATTCTATGATCTCATTCATTTTATTTTCTATCCAAGTTCTCTGGAAGATCTTAATAAATCATTATTATTCATAGGATGATGGATAAGGTTGAGACTTTTTCATAATTCCATAGTTCCATCATTATCATTAGATTTTATTGTACACATAGTTGTGAACCAAATCATATAACTCATTCTTAATCAATATTTATCTCTTAGTATTTCCATTTTCTTATAACTTCCACCTTTTTATGATCTCATTATAATGTTTAATGTACTTTTCATATATTTTATCATTTTTATAAGCCTTTAGAACTACATTAAAATTCTCATCATACTCTTACTAAATTTTTTATTATATCATAATTTCATATTTATGTGAACCATTGAATTTTCAAGGTAATATTGAGATATTAAATTCATTCTCTCTGTGACAATTCATAATGAATTAATGAGTCTGAAGGGAATCACTATGAACTCATAGTGTCTATACATTTTTTTTTAAAATTATTCATTGGAATATCTTCTTTTTTCAACATTAATTGGCAATAAACTGAATAAATGTCCAAATTAGAGAAGTAATGGGCCTTACATATTTGATTGAACATGTCATCAATCAGAGGAAGTAGATACATGTTCTTTACTGTGTTCATGTTGAGTTCATGATAATCCATGAAAAGGTGGATTTAACCATTACCCTTGTTGAAATAGTGTACTAGTGGTCCTTCAAGGATGAAATTAGGTATATAAAACTATTTTCCATATTCTCTTATAACTACTTCATTAGTTCTTCCTACTCAATGGTGTCCATTTAATCGATAGAATTAATAGAAAAATGGTCATCAATGTCATTGTTATTACATTATTTCTTGAAGAGATGATGTTAAAATTCTAATTTTGATTTTTTTTCTTAAGGATAGGATGTAAAAAGTAAATTTGGATGACTGTTACACATGTTGTTAATGAACCGACATATAAAATATTCTAAAAATATATTCAATGCCAATTTTTTATGAAATAGATGTGGAAAATTTTTATTTAAGAATATATAAAATAGGTTTTTTTAAAATATAAAAAATTAATAATGGAAAAAAACTAGATGGACGAGCATAGTTCATTTCACATACTTCATATAGACTACAAGTGGAGCTATACCAGACATACGAATCAATTATTTTTTGATGTTAGATGTTGTACCAATCATATAGAATATAATCATCTAGTGACCATACGATTTGATCCATAGGTCAATCACGAGAAAAATATATCTCCCTAAAAGTATATACACGTCTTTTTAAGAGATTACATAGTTTTAATGATGATTATTAAAAAAAATGACTTTATGAATATCATAAAAAAATATTTTCAACATCATTTTTTCACTTAACAAAAATTTAAAAAAATTACAATATTTTTAGCTTATGGTTTTTCAAATAATGTGAAAACTTTGAACATGATTTTTTTTCCTTTTATAGGATTTTCATTTACTTGTTGTTGAGAAAAATATGGACAAAATTCCTTCTTTCGACGACCATAAATTTTCATACATAGGTTCTTATTTGTTGCACCACATTTCAAAATGGTCCATGGGAATGGAAATATTCTCCTATGGTTAGAGAATAATTTTTTTAATGTTGGATATGTTCTATAAATGAAGTTAAATTTTTTCTAAAAAATATCTCCAATGTCATTTTTTATACAAATATCATCAAATATATTTAGTAAAATATTTATAACATCATTTTTTAATCAATATTATAAATATTTTTTAATAGTATATTTAACATTTGTTTAATGATTAACTAATGTTAATGATGTCATTTTTAACATTCAATATTCTTAAAATTGACATTAAAAGTTAAATACCAGAACTATTAGTAGTGAAAATTAAATATTTTCATAGCACACTTTCATTTTTTATGTTCCCACTAGAATTTCTTAAAACTACAGAGACCATTTACAACTATCATATATAACATTTCTATCTCTATTTATCTACATTTTCGGTCTATTATTTTTTAATAAACATACCTTTTTAATCATTTGTTCATTCACTAATTCATCCATGGTAGCTATTTTTATTCACTCATCATTTCGTTATTTTATTTTGGGATTTCATCATCAGTGTACATTATGATGAATTCATTTCTTATGAGGAGGAGGAATAAATAAAATCAATCGGAGAATAAAAAAATCCAAATAAAAGTTATCAATCATAGATTAAAATTTCATACCAACTATATTTGATGACTCTTCATAGGTTCATATATAAAAATATCATGAATATAAGTAATTGATATTCTATTTTGAATAATGTAGAAAAACTAAATGAAATTGCGTTAATTTATTTAGTTTACATTTTTTTATATTCTTAGTTAAAAAATTTCAATTTAATGTATCTAATTTTTTATTATAAATGTTTAATTTGTATCAATGTATTTTTTTTAAATAAAAAATTTATCTTATGATAGACATAAATTATGATTTTCAAGATCATTTTAGCTTAATGGACAGTTAAATTGAATATTGTAAAACAAAATGCATCCCCTTTTAATTTTCAATAATTTTAAACATTAGTTACTATTAAAATATATTCTATGATAATAATTCAATGTCATATTTCATAAAAAATGACAACATACGTACATAAATTGTGTATTTGAAATCATTTATTAGAATTACTGATGTTGAAAGTACTGAAAATATTATTTGTAATGTAGTTTTATATAAATGACATTAAAAATTAAAATTACAACGTTTGATGCATTTATATAATACCCCCTATACGGAACTATCACATGTGGATAGAAATGGTTGGTTATGAGACCTCAAGGACCCCTCTCCATACTCTAGAGGTTGTCGACTAGCTACAAGGGTTTAAAAATATAGTAGGGAGAATATAACCTATGATTTGAAGATTAATAAAAGAAGTAAAAAATTAATAATAAAATAGAAATATTCAGAGTAAATACAAAGATGAATACAACAAATCCTAACAAAAAATATATAATCAGCGTACATAGATAACATATGACAATAATAAAGTCCAACTGAATTGTCTAATGAAAAATTATTAATAATTTAATGATGTTATGGAATGAAACTAAATTTCATGATAGAATTAAACAATAAAAGAACTATAAGACTCAAACAAAAGACCCTATTCCTTGGGTTCTAACCCAACATCGGTCCTATATCCAAACAACATCTCATCCAAAAACTAGTACTTAACATCAAGGTCCATGTACCTTTCCAAAACCTGCATCGTAGTAATCTTCTCGGGTACCAAACAACGTCCCAAATAGGTTGTGAGTATAACTTAGTAGGTCAACACCATTTCTCCAAAAAAATTGTTTTTTATAATAAGTGTATGCAATAAATAGATAAACATGTGTATTGGGTGATTGAAAAATTTATAAAATATGAGAAGAACGTTATTCAAATCAACACCAGAATAACTCTGAGCATGTCGTACGACCATGGAAACCACAAAAATATAACAAAGGTAAACTATCCTGGTTCAGAACCATTCTAGAATATCTCTGAGTATGTCTTATAACCATGCCAACCACAACAAAATAATTAATGTAAAATAACCCTCTTTAGAACCACAAAAAAATACATGAGTTTGTCTTATGACCATGCCAACCACAACCATATAACAATAGTGTAGATACAATAATTAATCCGAGTCAAAAACCTATAAGAATTAAAATATTCCAGGTTAAATCCCTTTATTCATTACAACAAGGGACATGGAATAGGCCACTCCATATAAGTATTTCAAAATGGGACTGGGACGAACCCTCTCAATGTTATCATTAGAGAATATAAGTGTACATGTGTTGGGGAAAATCCTGATATATAAGCATTTCATCATGGAACACAATCCCTATCAAATAGCACGTATATCACAATATCACATCACTATTCTCAATGGTTAGTTTTTTGAATTTCCATCAATATTACATATTACACTTCAAATTTAAATCAAAATTGATAAATGATTTTATGAATAACAAATTATTGTTCACTCTATAACATGAAATCACCCTAGGTCATATGTTATGCAACGAATTCTTTGATACATTTAAAAATTCAATTGTAATAATGGTTCTCACACCCCATGGTTGTCCATAATCTGATTGATTTTTTTAAAATAAATGGATTTCAATCAATAATTCTATTCATTTATTTAATAAATTTGGGAACACACAATGATGGTGCCATCACAATATTTCTTAAAAATGGAAATTATCAATCCAAAGGGTTAGGATTTAGACCCCCTACCTTTAGCTGATGGGCCATAAATGGTTCAACAACAAAACCCCATGATGAAGAAGATGAGGATGGTTGGGAAGAGGTTCCTAGATCAAAACTAGTCAATATAGAAACCCAAAACACAATTGGTAAATGTATATGACTGCAATGGTCAGATAAGAAGGAAGAAAAGAAAGAAAATAAAATGGAAACACAAACCATGGATTTCTCATAGAATCAAGACATCTAGAATGGATGTTGGTACCCCAGAATATCCTTGAAAAATATGTAGGGTGAGGAGGACAATAGATGCAGGGTATTTGAATTAATTCAAACAAGAATACATCCCCAAACATTAGGTCATTTTATCCATCAAAGGATCTCCCTATTTTCACAAGGCTCCACCACTAAGGATCAAATAAAAAGAATAAAGAGTGAGAGTCCTAAGAAAATATGGGATCTCATAACCTGCCCAACATATAACAGATCATCCTTGAGATTCTCTAGGTATCACTTTGAATTCATAGTGAAATATTTTGGACACTGTGTTCACATATTAGTCTCCCTCTCCCATGCCTCCTCTTAAAATTTTACATTCTACCATTTCACCCAAACCAATGGTATAGTCCTACCCCAAAGATATTTCATGCTATTTTCTACAACCTATAATAGATCCTCCTCAAAGGACGCATATGCGGAAAAATTGATGTTAGATTCATCAATCACATGGGATGTTTCTAGATGATATCATCACAATTATTACACATGGAAAACATTTTTCATGCCACTGTAGAACTGTGGACTGGATAAACATTATTCATTTTGACTTACCCTTATGACTATTTCAAACATCTCGAGAATCCTAGGTGCTAGCATCCCTTATTTTATGATTCGATGGTTCTAAAAATTTTGTGACACCTGAAGGGAAAATTTTTTACCATCATATAATTACAAAGGTTATCTATAATAGTTATCTAGAGATTTATTCTTACTGTAAACTGTTACCAAACACTTTATAATCAATTGAACATGTTCGGATGTCTCCAGTATGAGACATGGACCAATAAGTTCTGACTCAACTACTTCCATCCAAAAAACCGGTGACTAACATTTCCTGTCAAAAAAGACACAAAATGTGAAATTTGGATAGATTACTGGAAGCTATTATTTTTTGAAAACTCCCTGAGTTTCATTTGTTTCTCCCTTGAACCAAAAAATACAAAACACAAGTTCATAACATATCCTCCATTACCTGAATACTACGATGAGATTCACCATCAGTATATGGATGATTATCTATTCTCAATCTCATTTAGGATCCTAGGGAATTTGGATTAACATTCCAGAAATGTGAAGAACAACAAGGAACTTTTTTTAGAATGATACTCCTCAGAAAACTATGAATCAAGCTCACCTCATGTAGATAAAGATTACCCAGATCATCAACTATTGAGGTTTCCCTAATATGAAATAAGTTTTCTACCTTAGTTTGTCTAGCCACAATAACCCATTCGACATTATTATTTGAAGTCATCCTGGGTATTCCTATCACAAAATCCATCCTGACATCAACTCCTTTCTACTCATGATTGGGTAAAGGCTGTAAAAGATTATATAGCCTTTGATTCTCAGCTTTCCCCTTCTAAAAAGGGATGCATCTAGAAATGATTCTTTTGACCACAGTCTTTATTTATGATCAGCATTATTTACTATGAGGATAAAATTATATATTTTCTAAGATATGATGAATTTACCATCTATAATAATGAATATTTCTCATCATATCCTCACATAAGCCTTTAGAAACCTATACTCGGCCACAAAAAAGAATGAATTTACACTATTAAGAGACCATCATGATGGAGTCTCCGCAGCATATAATCTGCATCTTAGAAATAATCCATCCATATCAGAAAATGAATCTCTCTTAATCTGGTCCAAAATCAAGAGTATAATAAATTTTGAAGTCAGATCTACACACCCCTAAGATTTTATGAACACCGAGAAGCATGTAAGGAAAATAAACATTATCTTCCACTCATAACCTGATTCCCATTTTGCCTCTTACCATGTATTTATGGTCAATTTATTGGAAAAGGTGTGGGACTTTACTGGTGTATAAAAAATTCAATGTGGAAATACATGAGATACTAGACCTGCCACTTCTACCAAGGGTTAAATTATCACTGAGAAAATGTGTAACTAAGTCTTTTGAGATCCATGTTTACCACAGTCCTCTCCCACAAGAGATAGTGTGTTCCCCTTCTCAAGTCATGTATCACTATGGCTAAATCTAGATAACGAGCAGTGTAACACATCTCATTTTATGTCAGATACCTGGATTCATAAGAAACAACATGATCCTCCTACATTATAACTGCTCAAAGTCCAACAGTGGATGAGTAACATTACATGGTATATTATTTACCCTAAATTTTTAATGTGAGGATAGGTTTTGAGGTCAACACATCATTCATCACCTCCCAAAAAATGGTTCTACCAAATAGGAGAAATATTGGATAAATTTCCAAAAATAACCTACTAAAACTAGAGATATTTTAATTTAGAAGAAGTTATAAATAGTTCACAAGATACCAAAACTATGAAATTCTATGGGTCCACTGAAACTGCTACCTATGGGATGACATGGCCAAAGAATTGAACTTCAATTATCTAGAAAATACATTTGGTTAGTTTAGAGTAAAACCAATTCTCTCTCAACATACTCAAGATGATGTGACGATGTTAAGAATGATCGTCTTTTGATTGGTAGTATAATAATATATCATCGGAAAAAACAATCAAAAAACAATCCATAAAATGATGAAGCATCCTATTCATTAAGTCTATGAATAAAACATTTTCATTATTTAACCCAAATAGTAGTAAAAAGACTTCGTATAATCCATACCTACTTATAAAAGATGTTTGAGGTATGTTGACAGTATAACCCTTAAATGAGGATATCTGGATCTCAAACTGACCATGGGGATGATATTTTCACCTCTCAACTAGTCAAAAATATCATGAATGTGTGGAAGAGGATACCGTTTCTTGACCATTATATTGTTCAGACATCGATAATCCCCACATAAGTGCAAATATCAATCAGCCTTTTGGTGAAGTGAAATATGGAACCCCATGGAAATATACTTTTCCAAATAAATACTTTAGATTAAAGATCATCAAACGAAAAATTCAACTCCCAAAGCTCAACCGATGCCATTTAGTAAGGTGGGATAAAAACATGCTATACTTCTGACACCAAATCGATCATGAACATGATCTCTCACTCAGGTGGCAAGCCATATAACTCATCTGGGGAAACATACTAAAAATATTCTATAATTGGTGGAAAAGAATCTAGATGCATTCCACTGTTTTCTAGATAATGATCTGTGATATGATCCATGACACAATACAATCTACAATGAATTGGTCCTGTACTACCAGCCTAAAGATACCACTCACCCTAGTAATAATAAATGTTTCCATCTAGAGAATGGAAAGTAACTCTCCACATGTAATAGTCGATATGAGATTAATATAGAACTGACAAACCCCTGATGAGAATAAAATAGAAGCCTATAATTTTTAGTATAAACTATCCCCGAAATAAAGGGTAACAAACAATATCTAGAGGATATTCCTTACAAGGTTTGATATTCCCTATCTAAAAACCAAATGGTTTTGAATAGTTAAATCGAGAACTAATATTTTCACACATAAGGCCAAACTATCTGTTGGTAGATGGTGATGCATCCATGTTAGACGGAGTAGTCTGCATTATGTGAAACTAACTTTTCACTCATCCTTGGGCTCCATTTGGAATACCTAAAATATTTCTATTTCGTGGTAATACTTCTCATGAGATGGGTTACCAAGTCCCCTTCCTCATCTTGAATGGCCTGTGGAATTCCGAGTACCTAGATTCTAAGGGATTGTTGAGTACCTTCCGGACTCTAGTGCCTAACCTGATCCACTTTCGATGGTCTTCTATGGAAAGCTTGCACAAAATCTGTTAATATGACCTAGTGTTCCAAAAATATGATACTTGAAAATATTGTAAGGGCACTATGAGCTATTTTCTATAATCTTTCCACACTGATAGCACTAGAACAGAACACAATCTTGAGATGTATTTCCACTACTCTGACTACTTTTCCCACTTCTTATTTTGATGAATATTTTAAAGTGGTACTTATTACAACTAGAAAAGAACTCTTACACCATCCTTAGAAAACATCATCTCCACTTCATGTGTACTCTCTTATATTCTCTTTTCTGATGTCTTCTAGATTCATCATGTCTCCAATTATTTTTAAATGGAAAACTCTTTACAATTACCTGACATCATAATAATGACCATCTTAGAAACCTATTTCGTACGAGATATCATCTACAACCAATGTATAAACAATGCACTGTATTTTAGTAAAACATCTAGCATATGTAGGCACTCACAAACCCTCCCATGCAGATGCATGACCTTATGATATTTTTCATCCCTCAGGGTCTTGTGATTGATATGGATCCAGAACATAATCTTAAAGACCATTCAAGATAGCTCACCCTTCTTCCTATCATCCACGAAAATATCCCACAATAGCATGGAAGGTCCAAAAATTATATATGAAGTAATCTTCACCGTCATATACATAGGTTTCTTGAGATTTTTGAAGTTCATATGGGCTGAATGAATCCAAAACTCTACTACCTAGGGCCCATATCCCCAATAAAAATAGGTGAATACTGTATCCAAAACTCTCCTTTAAGATTATACATGGAAGGAATGGTATGAACTATCTCCCTTTACATTGATTTCATGACCTAAAGGAAGCATTCATGAAGAAGAAAACAAATTTGGCCCTTAGTAACCATAAAAAGTTCAATTTTAGTTGCATTAGGAGAATTATGATTTCCACTTTCCTAAATATCATGTCGAATATAATTAGGGTAATTTTCTCAAAAAAAAACACACATTAGAGAACTTAATAGTAACAAGGTGAACACAATAAGTGACTACAATATGGAACTACAAATTTTTGGACACCATAGACATGTCTTACAATTATTTTATCAAGAAACAACCATTTATTTTTTTTATCGAATGAAATAGATATAACATATCAATGTTCAATAGGAAATTATATATTAAATGAAAGGAAAGGAAAAAATATTCCCTTATCATGAACAATACATTTAAATATATCCATATATGCCTATTATGAAGCATGTATTCTCATTTCATGCCATAATGGTATACATGATAAATTTCAAGAAACAATAACACCATAAAACAATAACCTCACACAACACGTGAATCTCCCAAGATAAAATAACATCAACTAAAACTAGCACACAACCAAAAAAATAAAACATTACCTAGGTACTCATATTTCCCCCATACATGGGATAGTTACACCAATGTACAATATTATTACCAAGTATTTAAACATCCAACAATCCTTTCTACCATTCCCAATTGGTAACTACACAGAAAAAAATCAGATCCTTTGATACAACATTATAATGTCCCTAAATTTGGAACTCTCTCACGTGGCCAAAAAGGGTTGGTTATGAGACCTCTAGAACATCTCCACATACTCCAGATGCTAAAGAATAGTGTTGGGGGTATAAAAAGTATAGCAGGGAGACTATAAAAACTAGTACGAAGCATCATAGAAGAAGAAAAAATTAATAATAATATATAAATAGTCAGAGTAAAGACATAGTAGAAGAAACAAATTCATAACAAAGAAAAAATAATAAGAGTAAAGATATTATGAAAGAAAACAGTAAAATCCAACTGAATAATGTAATAAGTATAAAATTAATAATGTAATGATTTTAAGGAAAGAAATTGAATGTCTTGCTATAATAATACCATAAAATTACTAACAAACTCAATTAAAAGACTTTATGTCTCTACTCCTGAACCCCATGTCCGACACATTTCCAATATCCAGCCAATCTTCAAACAAGAACTCAATAGAAATGGCCTATTCACTTCTCCAAAAATGTATCCATATAATATTCTAGGGTACCAAATTTAATCCTAAATAGGGATTGATTATAACTTAGTAGGTCGACACCATCTTTTAAAAACAAACCAGTATGATAATAAGTGTATGAAATAATTTGATAAATTTGGGTATGGATTAATTTAACAATTAATAAAATAAAATAAAAAATTTCTTCATCTTCATTATAGAATAACTCTGAGCATGTCCTGAAACCATTCCAACCACAACCATATAACCATGTCAAAATGACCTACTTTGGCACTGTGATGGAATATCTCTAATCATGTCTTACAACCACGACAACCTCTACCATATTACCAATATAAAATAACCTTCTTTAGAACCATGTCAGGATATCTTGATCATGTCTTACATCGAATCCAACCACAACCATATGACAACAGTATATTCACAATAATAAATTAGAGACCAACCCATATAATCATTACAACATTCTATGTCAAATCCGAATAAGCATTACAACATTCTGAGTCAATGACCTATAAGTATTACCATAAGGTATTGGGTATATCCCACTCTCTATAATAATTACAGTGTGGGATTGGACCATGCCCGCTCAATGTCCTCATTATAGAATATGGATGGTTATGTTCCATGACAGATCCAAATATATAAGAATTTCATCATGGGAAACAATCCCAATAAAAAGGAATGGATATTAAAATATCACACCATAGTTATCAAAGGTTAATTATGAGATTTAAACTTTTTATTCATATGAATCTATAAAATTAAATAACAATTATATCAGTAAGAAATAATCCACAATTTTCGGATTCTATATTAATAAATCACTATAGGCAACACATAATTCTAAACATATATTATATTGTTTTCCAATTCAATTATAATCACATTTCTCTCACACAATGTGTTGTTATAGGGAAGTCCCAAAAACATTTGAAACCAAAGGACTTCAAGTAATAATTCCAATTGTTTATTTAATCAATTTGGGAGCACAATATGATGGTGCTATCACAATATTCCATTAACATGGAAATTATAAAACCATACTGTCATTATTTAGACCCCATACCTTTATCTAATGATCCAACAATGATTTTAATATCCAACATCAATGAGGAAGAAGGTGAAGATGATTGCATAGAAGTTCTTAGATCAAAATTGATCAAGAAAAAAACACACAAAGAAAAATTTCTACGAATTCCACCATAATGGTTAGAGATTAATGAAGAGAATAATGAAAACTAAACAAGAAGATTTACCAAGGATTTATCAGACAAACAGGACATCCAAAAGGAAAGTAGGAACCCCAAAATCACCTAGAGAAATCTTCATGGTCGAGAGGAGAATACAAGTAGTGTATTTGAATGAAAATGATCCACAAAACTTGTTTAAAACTATAGGTTGGGAATTTAAACATTGTATAAATGTTTTTAATGCAATACACCGTAACATAGGTCACCTTGTATTTATTTTAATAAAGACCCAGAACAATACACAATGTGTAATACCTTTATATGTTGTGTAAATTTTTTCATTTTTATTTTTAGACCATTAATATTTTGAACAATCCAATCCTTTTTTAAATATTATCAACTTACCAAGAACAGAAGAAACACTTAACCCATTTATACTCAAACTCCATTAATGTAGAGAATCATACATCCCAAAACTTATGTTCATTTTCCCCAAAAAATGATCATCTTCTATAATGATGACTCAACCACCAAGTCTAAAAAAATAGAGTATGATATAATTGAAAAAATATGGGATCTTACATTTTACATCTGCAAGAAAACCATTGATAAAATATTAAAAAACGAACATAAAAGGGTGTATTCCTACTAGTGGATTCCTTTATACAAATACTTCTATGATTCTATATTTTTTAATCTGTGTCCCTATTTAACGTCTTTTGTGCCTCGTTATGTCTGTTTTTGCTATTGGACATTGTTTTCAGGTCTTTTTTAGAGTTGGTAGATCATAGAAAGGCAGCATGATGGGAGATTAAAGTTGAATTATAAATAGAATGGTATACTATAGTTTTGATCTATGGATGTTTCATACATATGTTCACTATGGAATGATGCTTAATGATGTGACATATGGTCCAGGTGGAGTATTTTTCATGGATGCTATTCATTTTGGCATGGTTGTGGTTTGGAAAAAAGATTTATCTAAGTCCCTACCTTGGTCTATGATCAATACAACATGGATATAATAGCTATGGTGTAAGGGTCTCGGTGTTGGGTTTTTTCTTCTACCAAATTTGGTACCTTTGGGGCATGGAGGATGGTTTTAAAGTATCTCATGCCTTGGAAAATCAAGGTTGTGGCATGGCTTCCTTGTTTGCAACATGGTTTACCTCACAGAAAAGAAGATATATGTGGCAGAACTCACCATGGATTTTAGAAATGGTTTGATAGAGGGGGGATACAATGTGGACCCTTGTGTTACACTATAGTATATATTATATCATGTGGGTTTTTGGTGTGATCAAGGCAGCTGCACATTAATCCTCTTTTTATCAACCTGTCTATAAATACTACCAATCCCAACCAAAATCCTTTTCATAAAAATATTTCTTCATGACTCTAGGGTGTATTTGAGATATTTTCAAGGGAGTTTAGACCTCATATTCATTGGATTGCACCGCTTCCTTCATGGGATACATCCATTGTGATTTGGGCCTAGTATTTTAAGGTATTTCTTCTTCTTCAACATTTTATTCTTCTAATTCACTGCGTTTCTTCTTGGAAAACTATTATGGATATAATTACATGTCATAAATGAAGGTAAGGGAGAAAGAACCATACAACATCTCATATTTTAGATGTTTTTATGTATTATTTTTTTCCTTTAGGTGGGTAGTTTAAAACTTATAATAAATTTTCTATTTGAGTTTCTCCTAGTATGTGTAACATGTATAGTCATGCCAACACATCATGTAAATGAAATAATATTATTTAACATGTATTTAATAGAGAACACCAATATTGACCCCCAATTTGATCTTATGAGATTATATTGTGTAGGGACTAGGACATGCAGTCACCTGATAGGTGTTCCATCCTTGACCGTTCATGATACATGGTTGATTGAACATGATTCCCCTTAATGTTTTTGATTTAGTAATTTTCCTATTAATATTATACATTGGGATAAATTTTTAAATTGTACTAATTTCTTATAATATATTCAGATGAACTCTTTTTTAAATTATAATGCAAACAACCTTGGTTTTTTAAATGATAAAGGGAAGAAAATGTTAATTCTAATGATAAAAAATGGATTCTAACCTAATTGAGTGTGAATAGATAGATTAAAGGAAATATTAATAAATGTTAATGATGAATGGAGATGAAATATAAATTATATATTGTAATTTATATAGTTATTTTCCATATTATTCTATAACACTTACAGGTACTAGCCTAATTATGTTGTCATTCATTTAGGGAATGGTGTGGTTACACTATATTGATTATAGGGATTGTCCATTTTTTCTATAATGATTATAAGGATCCCCTCAGTTTCCCCTAAGAATATTTAGGGGTTATTACACTGGTGGATTATGGATATAATTTTATTGTTCTAGGACAAGCACATGAATGTATTTTGTGATTCTGATATAGGTTTGGCTAAACTTGGGTGTCAAACTAGGTCTTATGGTTCAATTGGCTTATTTCATGTATAATATTAAAAAAATTAAATTAACAACCTATATGTCAATTATTTTCATTCACTATATATCTCAAAATTAATTTATTTAGACACATTTTTATAGACCTAATATGTTTTACTCACAACATGGAAGAACCACATTTTGGTACACACGTAGATTTTATAGATAAAATATTTGAATAACGGTGCGAGCCCCTATTATTGATTATTGATTTATTAAATGGATGAAGATTTGAGGTGATACTAATATGGGGTTTGTGTCCTGGGTCTTGGAGTCTTTATTTGAGTATGCTCCGTCTTCTATTTGTTTTACATTATTCATGCAATTTTATTAAATTATTCATTCCATTACTTGATTATTTTAATATTTATTTTTTGGAGTTTTTAATTATTAAAATATGGATGAATGTTTGTGAATTTTATTATTTCCAATAATTTTTTAATATTTTAAACTGTAATGGAACATTATTTTATAGGGTATAATTTACCAACAAAATTATTTACACCCTCGTTGATAGTAAACATCCTCTCGCGTATAGGGAGGCATGGATGAGGTCAGGTATCCCACCTTGGTTGGTCTTGTGATGGAGTATTAGGTTTGGGACATTAGAATGTTGTATTATTGAATCATGTTTTATTATATATTTCATTACTCATTAGGAATCAAAGAAAAGAGAAAAGTATGTGTTGAGGGTTGACAATAAGCTTATTTATGGGATTAATTAACACATATATTGGGGAAAATTTGAGTACCATAGGAGGGAATGTTGTTCATGATGTTCGATTGATAATATTTTGATGATATTTAAACTTGAGTAATAAACATGTTGTGCAATGTTATTATTTATTGTGATTTTCATTCATGGCCCGATATAGTATGATATGAGTATTAATGATTCATGATAAAAAAAATGGATTTATGATGGAAAACGTTATTCATAATAGGGATATATTTTAGGGTAGGTGGCATTTATTCCCTTACGAACTATTAAATGAAAATCCTTGTTATAACTAATAAATTATAGGATATATTTATTTAGCTTATTCAATTTTTACAAAAATTTCAGTGGAACCTTAAGTCAATGATCATATATTGTTATATGTAATGTCACATAATTTTCATCAAATCTTTTAAATTATATGAAATTATTTCGAGACTACACACTCTGAAAGAACGTGATTCCGCGGCTAGGTGAGCCCAGAACGATGTTCTGAAGATTTTTTAAGGTACGTTAAGTTAATGTACATGTGGGTTTTTATAATATTTGAACCATTTCTCACATTGAAAATTCAAGGGCACCATTGAACTCAGAACACTGAGATTTACCAATAAAGGACATAACATCAGTTGGAAAAGGCCGAACGAAAAGGTAATTTTCCTAATTTTTTAGAAAAAATTAAAATTACCTAAAAAGTTATTTTATTTATTTTCTCACTGCCCACCAATAACACGGAAATTTTGCGGTGTAATGACGAGGCATCGACATGACACATTATTGGAGCTCATTGATGGATTGTTAATGCGCAACGTAAGGATGCATTCATGCCATGAAATAGAAATGTTGTTTCATAAATTGAACAACATTACAAAAATGCTACGATGTGCATTCTTTAAATAGTTTGACACATTGTTGGAGTAGAGATTCAATTGTGAGGATTATCTAAGGAATCTTCATTGTATTTCCACCATAGTGAAGAACGAAGAACATTAGCAGACCTCATCGATGAAGATGTACCTCGAAGAATGACAAATTCCTTCGAACTCTTGGATCCTTGAGAATGAATCACTATGACAATGAATGTCAATGAGGTAGAGGATTTATTTTGGTTTTAATGTTTCCCCATTATTATTCCAAACAACAGACGTGGACTAGCACATGAACATGTTAATCTACTTACCGTGTGTTCTTTCAAGAGGTTGACCTCTTTTGGGATTTATCTATATATGATTAAATTATCACTTGTGTTTGTTGAATTAAAATCCTCGGACCTCCCCATGTTTATAAACAGTTAAAACAGAGGATGCGTGCTGACATGAACATGGCCTGAGCACCTATGCATGTGATTTCTTTGTGGATGAATTATAGAAATGGAAGCATAGAATGTTTGAGGTCATCACAATTAATGTGGAAGCCTAACAATCTAGTAGGTGAAGATGGATTGAGAAATGGACCATTAGAGAAACTATGGTGGCCTATATAAGAGCCACCAACACTAGAATATAGCCAACCCAACAACACACCACAATGACAGAGAGACATAGACGACTGGCCACAGTGGTGCGACAAAGGGGCCTCCCACATGGGCAAGTAGCTAGCGGGAGCAGCATGCCTGATGTGCACCATTGCGGGTCAGCAAGTGGCTGAAATAGTGTGCTGGAAACACAGTTCCAATGGGCAACTCATGGGGGAGGGTATTGCATCTGCGGGCTACATTTGTCAAAGGGGGCTACCGGGATGACCGGTTGCTTGCACCCCCACCAAGACCGGCTGAACCAGTCCGGGCTGTACTAGACCGGCCTAGCCGGGAACGTTGGACTGGGCTGCTCGAGGGGCCCAGTTAGTTCCTTGAGATAATCAATTTTATAGTACTGCATTGGAATGTTATAGACGGGCTGCATAGGCCATTATGTGGCCCCGACATGAAAATGTGACCGACCTACACGAGTGGGCCGGGCTGGTTAAAACCGGGTCACTGGGTGACTCGACATATTAGACCCATGACCAACCTGTACAAGTCCTGGTAAGGCCTAATGGGCTAGGACGACAAGATAGACCCTGGAGGACCTCGACCTTGGATTGGTTGGGCAGTCCGACGGAGTCGGACCCGACCCGGACGTAACCGAGTCATATTTACTAAAATGCACATATCTCTTAAACCATGTGTCCAATTGATGCACCGTCAATGGAATTTGGACCAATGTTACAAGGCAGACCATTTGAGATACTCTACCTAGGTTTTGGTGGTGGTTGGTGTATTCCCAGATTGGATGAGACTCGAATCCAACCAGACCCTTTTTACTAAAATTCCCAAATATTACAGACCGGGTGTTCGTTCGATGTGACATCTATTGTGTTGGAAGAATTAATACCATAATATCATTTAGGTTATTATATTTTATAATTCATGGATTTTTAGGTTAGAATTTTGGTTCAAGATGAATCTGTGTGGGTCCTTAGTGATTCGGTAGATGAGCAGCAGCCATGTGAATATTTAGTGGCCCAACAGACGAGTAGTATTAATGAGGATCCTTAGTGGATCGGTAGACAAGAAGGAGACACGTGTATCCTTAGTCGCCCGACAGATGAACATAATACTTGTGGATCTATAGTGGCCCGACAGTTGAGTAGTAGCTGTGTGGATCGTTAGTGGGCCAACGGATGAGAATTGATTCATCTAGGATGAGTCCCTCAATAGTACGAAATGTAATTCACTATAAGCGATGAACCTTTTCCCAGTGCTTTATATTCTACCTGGTGTGAGCTGTTCGAACTTTGAGGCTTTTCTTTGTTGTTTCTTTGCAGTGTTTCTCTGTAGTGTACTGGGGTCCCCTGCGGAGTACTATGTTACTCACCCCTACACAGGATTCACACACACCTGTTATGTCTTCTTCCAATTATGTACATTTCGAAAGAGGACTTGGTGGCCTTGGAGTGTGCATGACACATTAGGGTGAGGCGGGAAGTATTCACTATTATTGATTCCATTAGCTACACTACTCTTACTATTAGGTGGGGTTTTTGGGAGATGGCTAATAGAGTCCCTTTTTATATTTCCATTTTCAGTTCTTTTTGTTGGGTTTGTATTCTGGACTACTTGTTTTTTATTGTACATGTACTCAACAATTATTTCTATATATATGATTTCCCCTTTTGGTTTATGGGATGTGGTTGGGTGTGTGTATGCATACATATAATCAGAAAAATGACTCCCACTTGCAGGTTGATGCCTTCGGTTCTAGTTTCCACCCTTGGCCTTTGGGAGGTGGGTTTGGGGTATGTCACGGCATGGGCCCCGAGGGACGGGTCATTACAAAGTGGTTTCAAAGGTTCTACCTCAAATATGAAGAGTATGTTGTTTTTTGTTTTGGGGAAATGATGTTAGATGTCACGAGTCCAACTTTTAGATCCAGGGTGTCTAGTGTTGGTGTGGCGGCTGATGTATCCACTCACCAAGACCTTGAATTCTACTATTATTATAAATGCATAAAAAATGTAGTTGAAAATGTGTATCCATATGTTTTTTTTTGAATAAGAGTCAGCTCACCTGGTAAAATCCTATAACTGAGGTACATCTTGTTCTATTTCATGATGCCTCTACAAAGATAGCCATCCATGATTCCAATGTGTGGTCGGTAGGACAACCATCCTAGTGACGAGGCATCCGTTCATGGACTTGTTCTCGAGATGACCCCAATCGGTGGTGCACCACTGCTACCATCACCCATGTGTCATCACATACTACTGGTAGTACCGGTAAAGGATATGCACCGACTTTTTGCCTAGAATGATTTTTAGAGATAGAGACCTCCCAGGTTTTGGGGAGAGACAGATCCTTAGGTCACTGAGGACTGGTTGGAGGCAGTGATGTTGAACTTCCTCTTAGTGGGGATACTTCTTGACTAGATGAAGATCTTATATGAGAGCCTTCTTCAGGGATAGATAGGTAGATTTTGTAGGAAGTTGATTCAGACTCAATATGAGGTGACCCTATCTTGGTATGACTACGTGTGGAATTCTTGAGATGTGTTTTTCCCCGCGACCTTGCGCTTTGTGTTCATCCAATAGTTGCTTCACCTATTGTAGGGCAACATGTCTGTGGCTAAGTACTCTGTGAGGTTTACATAACTCTCTTGATACTCCACAGACACGGGTTGAGACCCATTCTCCAGGGCCCATACCATTGATAAGGGAATCATGTGGGAGATCATGGAATCCATGTTTTCACTCAGCAGCCCCACTCAGGATAGAATGCTGGAGCAATCCCTTTATGTGGAGATATTTTAAGCCAATCATTCCACAATAGTCAGAGCTGCTAGAAGGCCCTAGGAAGAAGAGGATTTAGTAGGCATCATACAGCTGACACGAGAGACCAAGCGGGCCAGGTCTTTTAGGGGCCGACCCTAGGACTCAAGGTTGGAAGTGTGGGTCTCCTAGAGAAGAGAAAGTCAGCCAGGAACCATGATTTTCTTCGTGTGTTCCGGGCATGGACACATGTCACATTACTGCCCTAACCACCATAAAAATGACCATAATATGATAGAGGGACCACTATGACTTCGACAAAGGCTTGATAGATGAGGTCCACAAGGCCTAAGACATGGCGGGGCAACAGACCGAGCTGTAGGTGGTAGAAGATGGTTCGAGGTACTACCACCATTTCCCCTAGGTTACCCACCACAAGCTCCAAGAGCATGCAGATAGGGAAAGTCTAGCTTCAAGTGATGGAGGCCTATGACCATGATGCTCTAGATAATATTAGAGTTACGATCTATGTCTACTCTACCTTAGATAAAGTTCTTATAGGAACAGGTTCCAGTCACTCTTTCCCTTCCAAAAACCTAGTTGAGGGCTCAGTGATTCCAGTGGAGCCCTTGGTTCGATCATTGAAATTTGAGACTCCTACGATAGAGGATTTTTCAATTAAAAACAGTTTTCAGTAGTGTGATATTACTCTAGGAGGCGATAGATTCAACTTGGATTTCATAGTAGCAAGGTCAGGTTCGTATGACGTCATCTTGTGTATGAATTTGTTATCTACAGTTCATACATAGATTGACTAGTTTATGTGCAAAGTGTGGTGGTTTCGTGAGGATGAGATGAGGTTTTAATTCACCAGTGAGAAGGGAACCATTGCAGCACAAGATGGAATTTCTTGGAGGAGGATTTTTCCGACCAGTCACCAGTTTTCTAGCCTCTCTCATGGTGCATTGGACGAGAGGAGTCCATGATTTCCTATAGTGGTGGACGTGTATGAGGGTTTTTTTTTCAAAAGATTTCCCAAGACTACCTCCTCATTGAGATTTAGACTTATTCATTGAATTTCACACAGGCATGACACCAATATCTACACCTACATATCAGATGGTTCTTGCAGAGCATCGTGAGTTGAGGGTGAAGCTAAAGGACTTATAGAGGAAGGGGTTTGTATGGCCTAATGTTTCTCTATTAGAATCCTTATTGTTGTTTTCTATCAGTGTTTTTGGGAGATGAGGTGGAGAATAATGAGTACCCCCATCATGAGTCTACTAGAAGAGGGTGTTCGGTTTTTACTATATTTTGAGGCATGAGGGACTAGACTGGGTTGTGTCCTGATGCAAGAGTGAGCATCGATTGCCTATGGGTTATGGAAGATGAGGCAGCATGATCAGAACTACGTGACCCCTAACAAGGGGTTATCAGTACTGGACTTTTCCTTGATGATGCAACATCAGTACATGATGGTTGTATGGTTTACCAACTACTCCGACCAAAATTGTCTCAGGTATATATTCACACAGAAGGACCTAAACTTGAGACAATGACAATGGTTGGAGTTCTTACAGACTGTGGCTTAGAGATAGTCTATACTGGTGCAAAGGGGAATGTGGTTGTATATGCCCTCACTAGGAGGTCTAGTTTACAGCTGTTGAGTGAGGTAGTAGAGATTCTAGCCACAATGTAGTTATCCTTCATGGATAGTGAAGGAATCACTTACCTTCTATCTATGAATATTACTCCCCACTCTTATAGATAGTCAGGGAGGCAAACCAGGTGGATGTCGACTGCAAGGCCCAATGTGCTCAGTTATCCTCGGAACATGATCTAGATGGATTTATGATAGGTGGGGGAGAAAATTATCCTTTTAAGAGGGATAACCATAATACTAGTGAATATGCAGTAGGAGGTGTTGAGGGAGTTCCATACACCCCCTTTAGCGGTACAACCTAGAGCGGAAAAGATGTACCAAGATCTCTGGAGTAAGTACTGGTGGATAGGAAAGAAATAATATGTGGCTGAGTTCGTCTCACGATGCCTCACTTATCAGAATGTGAAGGACGAGCATCTGGTTCTAGCAGGCTTGGCTTAGACACTTGAGGTACTAGAGGGGAAATGGGATGGTATCTCAATGGACATCACAATGGGGTTACCACATACATCCCAAGGACGTGATTATATCTGGGTGATCATTGAATGACTTACCAAGTCAGCTCACTTTCTACCCATCCAGGGGTGGGGATTGATATAAGGCTTAAAACACCGCTATATCCAAGAGATAGTGAATATCTAAAGGGTTCCTTCGATCATCATCTTAGACCGTGATGTACGATTTACATCCCAGTTGTGGAAGGTATTACATGAGGTGTTCGGTACTTCGCTGAACATTAGAACAACTTTTCATCTCTAGATGGATGGTCACACAGTGCGAACCAGACAGACCATGGAGCACAAGATTTGTGCTTACATCTTGGATTTTGGTTGTAGTTGGGAGGACCTCCTACCACTAGTGGTGTTTTAATACAACAACAACTATCACTCAACCATTTTAATGGCACCATTCGAAGCCTTGTATAGGCATCTTTGCAGATCACCTCTATGCTAGACAGACCTATGGGAGTCTATACCCATGGTTCCAGAGTTGGATCAGGATACCACTGAGAAGGTTCATATCATCCAGGAGTTTATGAGGAATACAAAGATCTGGCATAGTTTTTATGTTGACAGCAGACAGAGACCCTTGGAGTTTGAGGAATGAGACCATTTGTTCCTTCGGGTCTCACCTTGAAGGGGACTATGGAGATTTGGTTGGGGATAAAAGCTATCTCCAAGGTTTATTGGACCTTTTTAAGATCATTATAATAGTGGGAGAGGTGGCATACTACCTATCTATCTCCTTACAGATACACCAAGAGAATTCTATTTTCCATGTGTCTTAGCCGAGGAGATACGTGAAAGTTCCATCGCACATCATTGACTGGGGCGATGTTTGCCGAGTTCTTGGGGGAGATAGAGGATCAAACAGACCAGGTCTAGTGTGGGTGGTCAATCCCTCTAGTATGGGTTTGGTGGAAGCATGGGAATTTCCTGGAGAGCATATGGGAATGGGAGGCTCAGACTCGTGCTCAATATCCCCATTTTTTTTATTCACCATTGTTTTGGATTTTGGAGACGTAATGCCCTATGGTGGGGAGAATTTAATGTTATGTTATTTAAGTGTAATTTTTGTTAAATTATGTGGAATTATTTCGAGACTACACAATCTGACGACACATGATTCCAAGGCCTGGTGAGCCCAAAAAATAATTTTGTAGTTTTTTTAAGGTACGTTCAGTAAAGGTGTGAGTGGGTTTTATTAAATATTGAACCAGTGATCGGATAAAAAATACAAGGGCACCATTAAACACATAACATCAGGATTATCATAGAATGGACCTAACTTCAGCCGGCAAGGGATGAAAAAAAAGTTAATTTTCAAACTTTTCAAGAAAAATAATAAAATAACATAAAAAGCGATTTTATTTCTTTTCTAAATGAGTGATTACATGGGGATGCTATGGTGCACCGATGAGAAAGAGATGGGACACATTAATGGATCTAATTAATGGATCATGAACTCACAATGTAAGAATACATTAATGATACATAATGTGGATGATGTTTAATAAATGAAATTGTGTAACGAAAAGACATCACAACGTACTAGAAACAATATGATGTGATTTATTTTAATAGTTTGAAACATTGGTGGAGTGGGGATTAAACTGTGAAGATTCTTTGAAAAACCACTGAAGGATTTCCTCCCTAGTGAGGAACAATGAATTCCAGCAGACATCATCAACTTCAATGTACCTCGAAGAAGGATGAACACCATAATACTCTTGGACCCTTCAGAATGAAGAGTTAAGGAAACCAATGTAAATGCGGTAGGGGTTTGATTTTGGTTTAAATGTTTCACCATTCTTCTCCAAACGACAAACCCAGATTAACCGATGAAGAGGTTAATATATGGATTTTGTGTTCTTGTGGAAGGGTGACTTCTTTTGGGATTTCTCTATCCAGGATTAAATTATCAGTAGTGTTGGTTGAATTAAAATCCCCGGACCTCAACATGTTTTTAAACTGGTTATGTGGAGGGTGCAGGCCGACTAGAACAAGTCCCAACCCCCTCCGTATGTGAGTTCTTTGTGGATGAATTCTTGAAATGGTGGTAGGAAACATTTGAGGACAAAACATTGAAGGTGGCAACCTTATTATCCCGTATGCACAGACAGATTGAGAAATTAACCACCGAAGCAACTCCTGTGGCCCTTAGTAGAATCCAATGGCGGTGGAGCACAACGCAAGCTACAGGTGGAGGGAGGTTGCATGCCCATCATCATGTCATAGTGGTAGAGAGATGTGGCCACCTGGCTGCAGTAGTTCAACAAAGGGTCCACTGGCATGGGTCGATAGCAGGTGGGAGCAACATACCCGCTGTGCACCACGACGGGTCAGCTGGAGGCCGTGACCCCTTGACCACGACAATGTGATTGAAATGTTGTGTCATTGGGTAATGCGTGGAGGAGCAGCCCACGTCCACAGGCTGCATTGATCAAAGGGGGTCCTGGGTTGACCAGCCACGCGCACCCCCACCCAGACCGGCCAAACTAGTCCGGGCTGTACCAAAACAGCTGAGCCAATTCTTTTTATAAAACCGGTCTGGAATGTTATTGGCTAGCCTCATAGGCCGCCATGCAGCCCAGGCAGGAAAAAGAGACCGGCTTGCCCGAGTGGGCTGGGCTAGGTAAAACTGGGACCCTGGCTGAATCTAAAAATTAAACCCACGACCATTCTGACCTAGGTCCTGTGATTTATAATGGGCATGGTAGACAGGACAGGTCATTTGGGACCCCAGACCTGGATTTGTACCATCGGTCAGACCGATTCGGTCCGGGATTAGACGCAACCGACCCCTGTTCACTAAAATGCACACATCTCTCATACCAGTCGCCTGATTGATGTGCCGTTAGGGGAGTTGGGACCCAGGTGATGACATTATCCATCTGAGATACTATACCTGATTTTTGGAAGATGATTTCTTGTAGACGGGATGGATCCGACTAGAATCCAACAGATCCATTTTTACCAAAATGCACATATCATACTGACTAGACATCCATTCGATGTGCCATCTATTGGGTTGGAAGCCTTTATGACGATACAATCATTTGAGTTATTCTATGTGGGAACTTGTGGTTGTTTATGTGTCAATAAAAAATTGAGAAGCATCCATGTGGATCCTTAGTGGTCTGACAGACGAGCTGCAACCATGTGGATCCTCAATGGCCCGGCAGACGAGTTGTAGCTGTGTGGATCCATAGTGGCCCGATTGACGAGCAGGAGCCATGTGGATCCTTAGTTTCCCAAAAGACGAGCAGTTTCTGTGTGGATCCATAGTGGCCCAGTGGACAAGCATCAGTCGTTTGGATCTTTAGTGTCTTGGTAGACGAGTAGCGATTCATCAGGTATGATTCCCTAAACAGTACGAAACAATATTGTCAATAACTGATCTGCCTTTTCCCTATGATTTAGATTGTACCTAGTGTGACCTATCCCATCCTTGTGGATTTGAATTGTGGTCTAATTGTGGTGTTTATTATTACTGGTCTAGGGTCCCCCACTGAGTATTGTATCACTCACCCATGAATGAGCTTCACCAACTCATGTTATATCTCTTGCAGACGACAGATGTTTTGACAGAGGACTTGGCAGGAAAGGAGGATGGGCCAAGTAGGGTCTGGTGGGTATGACATACTACTATGGATTCTAGTAGCTACACTAATCTTACCATCTAGTGGGGTTTTCGTCATATGGACGACTAAGTCCTTTTGTAACTTATCATTTTCAGCTCTTTTTGTAGGGTTTGTATTTTGGTCCACTTGTTTTCAATAGTGCATGTACATTTCACTTATTTCAGTATACTAGTTTTCTTGTTTCATTTTGTGGGATGTCTTTAGGTTTGTGTGTGTGTGTGTATATAGGTACATAGGAAAATGAATCCCACTTGCATATTGTTGGCTTCGGTGATAGTGGCCAACCCCTGGCCTTCAAGAGGTGGGCTTGGGGTATGTCACGGCGTGGGTCCCAGGGACAGGTCATGACATTATCACAATTTGAGGTTGTCCTTATTGTGTTATTTAGTGATAATGAGTATGTAGGACTTGTAGATAAAATTCCCCAATTTCATCTTTGATTAGAGAATTAGGAGAGTTTTAATCCACACAATACCCATATAGTTAACTTAGAACATCCTATAGATCAAGAGAATTTAATAGAATATCAGCTCCATGATATCATAAAAAGTGTCATGAAATCCACGGGGAGGGAGACTATTCATTCAAAATCTTCAATGTTTGATTTGATGAGAGAGATCCGGCTACTACTTCTGCCTATGTTCATAAGATTGGGAGGCTTGCATATCGTAGTGTTTTTTTATCATGCCTATCCACACTATCATGAATCTCCCTAATAGAACTTCTAATTTGTTATTTCATCTGAATTTTTTGATGATTTTATTAAAATCAAATCATTGGTGGGAAATTTTAGAGAAATCTATAATGAAACATGAGTTTTTTTGAATGTATATCAAGTCAATTTTTATGATACAAATCTATCTAGGGAAATTGAGGGAGTAGAATGATAATGATTTCATTCACTTCACATAAGATGGTATGGAATTGATGAAAAATGATAGACATTTCAAATAATGACAATAGATTTCTCCATCATCATCAGATGATGTGGTCTCCTTAGTGAGGTATTTTGAGGATGGTTTTCACTATGAGTTAATTTCATAGGTGGAAATATATGATTCAAAATGACTTAGAAATGTGATTAATTAGTATCACATCATCAGATGGAATCTAAGAGAGGAAACAAGTGGTATACATATGTAAAGATCTAGTAAATATTGTAGCTCCTCATATAGTATAAGGAAGTTCCTCTATGATAGTTACAATATAGGAATAATGGGTAGAGCATCAAAGGATGTGGGATATAAATCAAAACAACAATATGTTAAAGTTCATTATGTGTGGAAGGATTTTCCACACGTACCCCCAGTTTCCGTACCCTATTATGAAGTGTCATGCATCTGGTAGGATGGGTCATCTTAAAAGGTTCGACAAGACTATAAAATATAATAATAGAAGCAGATGATCTGAGCATGAACTTATGTTTGAGAGGGACTCTAAAACTGCTCAACATACAGGTATTTAGAGTTTCATTGGGAATTCAAGTGAAAGTAGGCGGTGTGGTGCCACTTTGGAAGTGTGAAAAATTCATTTAGGAGAAACATAATAGTAGATGTATACTATTAGAAGGGAATATAGGTGAGTCTTCTGAATTTTATAAATTGTATTCTAACTTGCATGGATGTATGACCATCTACAATTAGTGGAACAATTCTTAAATCATCCACCCCTTCTTGGATTTTTTAAATTCGAACATCACATTCAATTTTGTCTTCTCATCTTAAAAATTATTTTCTCTTGGTTATGGAGTTCATAGAAGGAACCATAACAATAGAGAAAAAATTAGGATCACTGTTAGAGGATATCAAGAATTTTAAGGAGTGTCCTCTTGAAATTGGTTATAACTGTTTTGTTATAATTTTTTTTTCATGAAATAACAGGAATAGAATTGATTATTTGAATTGATTGGATAGTTATAAATCAGTATCATATTTATGATTATTTGGAAAAAATAACATCGAAATTTACCCACGGGGGAAGCTACATCCATCAAAGAGAGTAGGAGCTTTTGGATGGTCATATAGGACCAATTTATTCGATATTTGATTCTACCAGAGCTCTTATAGTAGTCCACGATCTGAATGATGGTGGAACAAAGTCAGAAACTTTTTCAATAATGGTAGATCAGTTAGATTATCTATAAAGAAAATGAATAGAATAGTCTACTAATGGGAAATGAGGATGTCCTTTGAATTTTTACAATAACATGGATATGAAACAAAATCTATGTTTGGATTATCATAGATTGGTCCAAATAATGGTCATGAATTAATATCCCCTTCAATTCATTGATGGTTTCTTTAATTATATGATATGTTCAAATATTTATCTAATATTTAATTATGGTTAGGGTATAATCAGTTTAGAGTGGGACAATCTGACATGACATACACTACTTTTTTGAGTAGGTGTAGCTTATATGAGTTTTTGGTGATGTTGTTTGGTTTGAAAAACACATCTGTGGTATCCATGGACTTGATGAATTGAAATTTACATCATATCCTAGATCAATTTTTAGTAGTTGTTGTCAACGAAATATTAGTATAATCCATATCAACATATGATAATTCCAAGCATCATGAAACAACTCTTAATACACTGATAGAGTATTAACTTTACTTTAAGATATCAAAATAAAACATATAGATATATCAATAGAACTTATTCGGCCATCAAATCTCAGAGGAATAATTTTTAAGGAACCCATATAATGTTATAAATATCATATATAGGGATCGACTAATGAATATCATTGAAATTCATAGTTTTTAGGTATGGAATGATATTATCATCATTTTATCCAAGAGTTCTCATGTTTGGCTGCTCCAATTTATAAGTTATCCAAGAAAGTAATTACTTATATTTTTCAATTCTTGTGAGGGATATATCTAGGATTCTAAGTGAAATATTACTTCAAAAAAATCCTCATATTGCATATCCCATGAAAATAATATACCATTTACTATGATGCATCAGTATTTAGACTCATAGAAGTTTTGATGTTGGAATAATAAGTGGATTCATATGGCTTAAACAACTAATCCATCATTATAGAAATTTACCTACACATGATTTTGTGTTACTTGCGGTATTACATGACCTAAGGGGATGTAGTTAAAATCTATTCATATATAGGTTTGTGGTGCACATAAACCATGAGAGCCTCAATTAAATATTTTCTTAGTGAAAAATTATCCTTTGGTGGAAGAGGTGGGTTGTGTATCTATTGTCTTTCAACATTGATTTTGTAAAAACACTAGTGATGTGAAATATTATTTCTAATTAAATGATCTAGAATATGTAGATATACATACTACATGAGTATTTCGATGAGTGGCAACTGATGGAACACATTTATGACATTCATCTTGAGTTATGAGAATCCTATGGATGGGTATCTCTAACCCTGATATATATATTATCCAAGATATTAGATTGGATCAAGGTAGTTTAGTTATAGGATCTAAAGGGATTTGATCCGAGGAAAAAAATATATGATGGGGATCCACCATTTGGATGATATCATGGATGTGGTGATGTTATTCTTTCCTAAGGATAAGTATGGGTTCCTATAGGATTCCATGAGGTAGTTATTATAGAGTTTCATTAATATATGTGAGTGGTGCATCTGTGTATGAAAATGCATTATTGTGATCTAAATAGAAATTACTGATGAAAATGGATGAAAAATGAGATATTAGACATCATGGAGAGAAGAATCTCTATTCCTTAGGTGAATTCAAAAAATCAGAGGCATGATAGGTTATTGCAGCCGCTACCCATTCAAGAATGGAACAAGATGATGTCACCATGGGATTTGTTAATATATTACCCAAGACAACCATAAGAATGATGCAGTCTGGGTGATCATTTATTGAAAAAAAGTTTTCCCACTTCATTTTAATAAGGCATACCATCACTATTTTTGATCTGGGTAGTCTCTCTATGCGATAGATAGTTCACCTACAGAGAATACCGAGGAGTAACATTTCTAACTAAGATCCTCCTTCCACATATCGATAATGTATGGGTATCTAGAAATCTATATGATTAGAGGATCTTATGACTATATCACATCCTTATTTGAATGATGAATAATCTGAGAAGATGATTCAGATTATAGAAGGTATATTTCAAGAATGGGTCATGTATTTTTGTGTTTTTAGAAAAAACGTGAAGCACATGTAGAGTTATCGTATAGTAAATGATTCCCTGAATTGTTCCAAATTGGTTATTTGAACACATTGAATGGAATTTCATGTTTTTATCCTATTTATTGGTTGGAGGTGTGTGACTTAGTGATTATTGGATATAGTCTTATGCAGGAGAAGCTCTATCAGGTCTTGTTAAATAGAAGGTGCCCAGAGACCATGTATTTGTGGTACATATAATTTGGTGAACAATAAAAGAATACTCTATGGCTTTATGTTTCTCATCATGTTTTCCATCAGGTGTTACCTAGGAAGGGACAACATTGTATTAGGAATCAAAATAAATTTTTTCTAGGAGGCGGATCAATGGTCCACTTTGTAACTTTTTTTCAATAAATACCCCAGAGATCATATAAACACTTTTTATCCAAATATTCCATATAATATCTTTGTCAACCCGAAGAGTTTTTAATGGATTTTTACCTCCTCATGATGGGATTCAATCCCCTCCATATTGGGATTAATCTATAGTGATCAAAGACTATATATTGAATGGAATCCTTTCACTTATTTATCTTATTCTCCACATTTATTGGTTTCATCATGGAGAACCATTTTTGATAGAATTAGATTTCATCACATACGATAAGGGAGAAGGAACCAAATTCCATATCAGACATCAGATTTTCATTCCCTTATTATTCCTTGAGGTGGGTGCTCTATAACATATCATGAATTGTATTTTTTACATTCTAATAGTATGTTCACTATGTGCCATCACACTACAAAACCGTGTGTATGACGTAAATATAGGATTCTACATATCTATGATGGTTTGCACTTGTATTGACCTCTCATTATATCCCATCAAGTTACTTTTTGTAGAGACTAATTTATAAAACCACTTGAAAAGTATTCCATCATTAACCTTACTCATGTATCTGGTTGATTAAACATCAAACCCATTTTTTGGATTTGTTTTTTACTCACAAAATATTTTGAATTAGCCTAACATGTGAAATATTTATAATTACATGATAGAAGACCACGTGGGCTAAAATTTGGTAAATGGGAATGAAAAAAACCGTAGGGGTTTTAACAATAAATTTAATAGGGATTGATGTATGAAGAAAATAATTCGGATTTCACATCATGGAGTGTAAATAGCTCGATAAAAGTTATTTATAAGAATTGATTATGATGAATTTTGAAGGAATGTGTAATGATTTTTACTGGTTATTATGTAAGGATTATTGGTCTTGGATTGGTTATGTTGTAATGATTATAGATTTTTTCCCAATTACACTATAATTCTTATAAGGATTTTCTCAGTTATGATATAATTTTAATAGGGCTCCACCCAGTTACCCTTATGTGGTTTTTGGGGATATTTCCACAAAGTGGATATAATTTTCAAGGGTTTTTAACATAATAAATGATGTATGGCATGGTTCCAGAGAAGGTTTTGATGACCCCATGTGTCAACCCACAACGTAATGGTCCATGGTTTTATAATACAAAATTTTTCAATTGATTGAAAATAATACCCTACTTATCAGCTTATTTCATGCACTATGTTTTTCAAAATTATTTTTAGACATGTTGGTTTCAAACTACTATGTTGTACTAAAACCAAATATGGATTGTATTTGGTTACATGGACATATTTCCAAGATACAGGTCATAATAATAGAAAGGGAATATGTTGTGGATTGTATCTTTCATGATGGGATGAAGATTAGAGAAGGAACCAAAATTGGGTAAAGAACTGGTATCATGGTATTTTTATTTTATTCTTCCATGTATTATATTTTGTTTACATTCAACACATCATTCAGTTACATTTATCCTTTCATCATATGATTATATTACTATTTAATTTTGGAGTTTTTTTAATTCTTATGTGGATGTATAGTTCTTTATAATATTATTTAGACTATTCCCTCTATTTAGTTACCATTTTTCTTTGTATTAAAGCTATATTCTAGAGTGTATAATTTCTCCACTACATTCATTACACCCTCATGTCTAGTTGGGAGCATATATTATATAGGGAGTCTCACATGATGTAATGTAGTCCACCCAGTAAGGTCATGTGAGGGATTCAGGGGTGTTGGATTATATATTAGACATCCATGTATATGTTCTATTAATAATTCTACAACGACGATAGCATGAAATCTAGAAATGTCTAAAGGGAGTACATCCATATAATCCCACCAAATGGGAATGTCTACAAGAATGATTATCTAATTAGTATCAGTCATTTTATCATTATATTAGTTTTAATAAATAACTAATATACATGCTTGATAAGATGATTCCAAAGGAGATTCATCCACCTACTTAAATAGGAAAAAAATTGGCGGATGAATAGGGATGTGAAGAGTGATCTCCATCTCTCAATATATGATGCTATATTTATATAAGGAATTTTAATCCTTTCAAAATATATCATAAAATTTCAATAAGGAAATAATTAACAGATTCTGAATGAGGTTCTATAGACACACTCCAGTATGAGAGGAAATAGAAATTTGACACTGCAATTTCACCATATTATGTTCTCATAAATTGTTTAACTTCCATTTTTATGTGATTTTTTAACAGTTGTGCTAATAATTAAAGATATGACAGAATTTTAATAACATCAATAAAATGTACATTATATATTATTTAATTAGTATCAATCATATCAATGACCATAATGTTTTTGGGATACCCATTAGCAGTAGTGATGACATATTCCCTTACATTCTAGCAAGATATTAGATGTTGTTTTCATTGATTGTCAATGAGAACAATTGGATAATGGATTTTTTTCCATAATTTTTATGTTTCATGTTGTTAAAACATTGTACCACATGCTTTGTGTTTGCCTGAATATTATTTTAAACAATATAATTAGTCAGTTTCTTCATCTCAATTTGGATATTATTATCCTAATTTCTCTATTTTCTACATATGAACCATCTCTATATTCCCTTGTGATGGATTTTACGATGCTTTGTCCTACATTTTTGACACACATGTTTTTGTATTTTCATTTCTATATGGGATTTATCCTTTTATCCTCCCAAATTATCATCTATTTTTTTTTGATCTCGCCCACAATGAGACCCCTGAGTATCAACAATTTCCTATCACGACATTAAGGGAACAAGAAAAAATCTCTTCATAGCTATCAATTTATGGAGTAAATAATGAATTTTATACTCAACCTTAATAAACTAAATAAGAGGAGCAATATACATTTGGTGTCTATGTCAAAACTAGAGGTGTACTATGTAGGGATTTAGAGTTTTTACTCCTCCCCACTAATAGAGTTATATTTTATTTTTTTCTATCAAAGGAACATCCCCTACATTTTATGATAGAGAGTTTGGGTAAAATAATTATGAAAAATATCATCATGAATCATTCCATTTCCATAGAATAAATTTCTTATTTGGACCTTATGGTCTTGATCAATTTCCACTAGTGATAATATTCCCCCTATATTTGATAAATGACTAATAAAACATTAACTCAATCCATATATCATAGGAAAATGAATATATTTTAAATGTATTTATCAATTTATTCATGATTAGGGGACTAGGATATCCACAAATGATAGGAGGCCATTTTCAAAAAAGAAATGGATGAAAAGATACTATTTCATAGGAGAATGAGGGAATTACATGTTATTATTTAAACCATAAATCATTTGAGATAGTACTTCGCTAATGTTCTTAGCTCTCAATCCTATTCGGTTTGGGTTCTCATTATATAATATCATCACATTTCCTATCAAATTGATTATTAGAACAATATCTCTTATTTCATTCCAATAACTAAAATTAAGGATATAAAATTAGGGATGTGAATACTCTAAATAGAAACTATTTAAAAATGGAAAATGTTATCATATAAGGAATACCATATAAATGTAATGTATATCCTAACATATAATTCTAATGGTTTAATTATTGATTATAAATGGTAATTTTCCTACTGAGTTTTTTACCCAAACAGACAATTCGTGTCCATCATAATGGCTCATAATGAGTTCATAAATTCTCTAAAGCATATCTATTTGAATTATCAAAACAGGTGTGTAATAAAGCCTCTTTGTTATGCACTAGGGGGTGATCGATTTAATACCCAATCTACATTTTTTATGGATTATTACCACTGTGAAAAATGATATAGCCACACAAACTTGTATTATATAGTCAAAAATATAATTTCTAATAAACCTATTACTCTATATTTCCCCACAATTAATAAATATTCACCTATATATAGACTTAGGGCAATGGTTATTACTAATGTAATCATACCATAAAACCAAAAATTACTAGACATTTCTATGATACCTATTATAGTTACCCTAACTATTTACAAATAATTTTATATAATTTTTAACAAGAATACCCAAAAATCACAACCCAATGGTCGAGATTCCTAGTTTTATTGGAAGACATGATTCACAATACCTCAAAGTGAAACAAAAACTATCATTATTTTAATCCTTATATTTATATATTAAATACCATTGAGATCATAAAACTATATCAGATAAAATTGGAAATACATAAAGGAAAGGGGTGAGATAAAAATAATAATATGAGAATAATCATTAAAATGAATCATAAAATTTGAGTGAAAAGGAAAAACATGATTTCATAAAAGAGAATGATCATGAGGAATAACATGGTAGCATAATATAAAGAACATGGAATCATTGAAATGTTGAAGAAATATAATGCATGAAAAAAATAATTCATAGATAACTTCCAAGGTGACATCACATGATTGATAGAGTCACATCATGGACTAGGATTTCTCCCTAAACCCATACATATAATATCATGGGATATAAATGTTACCAAACGAATTGGAGTTCTATTTGGTCACATAAATCATTAAAATTCCATGATTAAGTGTTTCACAATTAGAAATCAAACATAAGTAATAAACATAAGAATTAACCACGAAACCAAAAGTGTTTTTTAATATATATTCATATCTAGACGAACAAATATTTCATAATTATTCCAAATAGAAGACATAATTACATATTTTGGATATTCATTTCTAGATAAATAATCTTAGATATATAAGTTTTTGTTTACTTAATAAAATATCATGGTAAAGAGGATAGAATTTGGTATACAAATGAAATTATAAAATGGTCTTTATGAAAGCAGTTTAAGAATTTTTAAGAAATAAATCCTACTTATTTTTCATTGAATTGTAGAGGTATACATTTATTACTATTCCTAAAATATTACTTTTTTTATTAAGATCCGGAACTAGAATAAATATTTTTAAATATTGTCACATGAATGTTTAAAAGGGTAGAAAAGCTCATCTTAATCGTGATTTATTTTAGAGAAGACATATAAGGAATTAACATTAGGTATGTATTCCCGATAGAATGAATAGATAATAAAATAGGTATATATGATAGATATATATATATATATATATATATATATATATAATTTAGAATCATTTCATAACATATATGTGTTTTTTAATGTTATATTGTTGGAGAAATTTCACAACCCATTGAAAATAGCATTGTTAGAAGATACATATTATTTTTTGTACCAAAATCATTATGGACTTACTATTAATTTCACAAATAAAAAAATAGATAATATATTTAATATATTTATAGCCATTTACAAATATATTTTATTTAATATAAAAATAATATTTTAATTTATAATAATTTTAATGAGATAAATGGTTTAATCTTATTGTTCCAAGGGAATTTATTTCGGGATTTGAAGGTCCAATAACCTCTGGATAATTATTCCAATTCATTAAAATTGGACGAAAACTCATGAAGGTTAGTAAAATATTATTCATGACCATATATGAAATGAAAAATTTCTAAATATTGATATTTATTAAAAAAAATATTGATGATTTCTTTAGTAAAAATGTTTATGTTACATGGTGAGTTTATTTTTGTGAGTTTTCCGAACATCATAAACTATACTTTTTATTTTATTTTTCCATAATATATTCATTTTGGATAGTAAAAAATATATAATATACATATTTAGGTCATTTTAAACCATTATTTGAGAATTTATACTATCTATTATTGATGTAATGGGAAATGAAAACTTATCATCCAAGAAAGTTGTAAATCAACAAAATATAAACAATAGTTTAATTTTTAGAAATAGAGGATAGAAAAAGAGTATGGATGGTTGATATTCAATTATTTTATTAAAATTCCATTATATATATGATTTTGGAGTTATTATTCCAATTGGAAATAGTGAGGTAAGGATAATATAAAAGAATAATTTTGTTTTGATGATGTAGTTTGAGAATAATATCTCTTGAATTTATTCTTTTAGATACACTATAATGAATTGTTTTTTTTGATTGGTGAGACAAAAAAATATGGGGAAATATTGAATAGGATGGGAAATAAATTTTTTTATAAACTAGGGTGATTCCATTTCCTATAAGGTGGTAGTATTTTTGGTAGTGAGTAGTGATATTTATAAAGATTGGAGATGGATGTTTTTGTATATTATATTCATAAGTTAATTATTTTGGATCATTACTATACATAATGATGAGACATGTGAATATATATAGAAAATTTTTCATTTTACTATTAGATAATGAGTTCATAATTCAACCATTATAAAATTAATCAAGTATTTAAATTATAATGTTTAATATTTTATTTCATCATAATTCACTATTGATTATAAAAAAATCAACAATTTTTGAAAAATTCCAAAAACTGACCCTAACCATTTTTTAAAATATAGACTAAAAAATGAAGTAAATTTTATGTAAATAGTTTTCTAAATATTGATTATTTAATTTTTATTTCAAAACCATATTTAATCTTAAAATATCTATTTTAATATTAAGATCAATTTTCCGACCCATTGAAAAATTACACGTGGTCTCTGAAGATTTTATTATTATTAAAATAAAAGAAAACATTAATTTAAAATTGCATTTATTAAAAATCTGTAAACTTATAAATTATTATATTTTTTTATTAAAAATTAAATTAAAATATATAAGTGTTTAGAAAAGACAACCACTTAATTAATAAATATTAATACATTTATTTAATAGAATTATGAAATAAATATGTCATATATCCATTTTACAAGATATTTAATATTATTTTACATTTATATAGGTGAGGTTACAAATCTAACAGTCTGGTCACCATTCCTAATATTCAGATTACAATTCCAACAATCAAATTACTATTCTAATGGTCATATTTCTATTCCAATAGTTATATTTTAATGTTTATTATGAGTCTCTTAATTTCTATAAATGACATATATTTCATTCATTATTCTTGAAACTCATTTTTCAATAACATATATATATATTTTTTCATATCCATATGAATGTTGCATTAGTAATATTATACTCTATTTTCACAATTAATTTGGTGAGTGTGATTTGTATAGGGGATCATGATGATAAAAATTTTCATTACATTTTTATACTATTTTCTATTTCCTTCCCAATATAATACATTCAATTGATATGTAAATATTTAGTCTCTTAAAATAATTATTAAATTAATAAAATAAAACAATTCTATTTTTTTCAAGTAGTATGTGCGAATTATATAATTTTGTAATACAAAATATTGAAAAATTATATATTAAAAAGGTAAATTAAGTTAGTAAAATTATGGTTCTAAATAAATCCCTTATTTTTTGTCAATATGAATAATTTTTTTCCTAAAACTGTTGTCAATATCATAAGGGTAATATGATTAAATCATTAAAAAAATTATATGATAAAAAATTTGAATAACCCTAATTCTTTCAATTAATTTATTGGATGAGTGGTGTTGTATAATAATTTCCCTTAATTAAATTTTATTTCATTTTTATTACATTTCTTTGAAATGAAATTTATATTATTTTGCATATAGTAAAATACAAAATGTCAATCACTTTTCTTTTAAAAAACACTAATATATTTTCCATTATACAAAATTATTTACTATTAGTTAAATATGGTTATTTTTAATAGAAATAAATATTTTTTATGACATTAATTTAATTTATAATTATTGTGATGTTGTTATTACCTTAAAATTCTTACGCAACACTAACATCATGCCTGTACTAGTAATACCAAAATTTTATAATCAATTATAAATAATTAAAAAACATGTTTTGGATTCGTTGTTTGGGATCCATATATTTTATAAAAAAAATTAAATTATAGAAGATGGAAAAAGGGTATATATTCTTAATTTATAATTATATTACTATCATAAAACTCAATTTAAATTAGTAGACCCCAAATTTAAATTATCGATATTTTATGACATATATTACTTCATTAAATGATTTAAAAAATAATAAAATATTTTAATTGGACAATGTGATTGTAAAAAGATTTAATATTTCGTCTATGTAAACTTATGAATCTATTTTTAACTTAGATATAAATTTATAACCATTAATGATTAATAAATGTGATTCCATAACTATGGATAATATGGGAAAAAGCGGTTAAAAAGGGGTGAGGGTTAAAACTACCTCAAAATAATTCTATATACTATTGGATGTATTTATCTCCATCCTATGTCATCATTAATTCCAAATTAAGGAAACAGAAAATCATTTTTCCATTAATGTGAATTTATATTACTATAACATTTTCAAAATCTAATAGAGTGACCATGCCTCACTTATAAAAGGGAACATCCTATTATCTCTTCAACACACCTTCATGAGCCACTTAGCTAGACTAAACAATGGTGTATCATTTTTAAATTATCTAGAATGTTTATAGAGTATTTATCTTCCTTATTGTCTATCCATATAGGCTTGAATATGAGATATAAATGAGACAACTAAAGAGTAAGTATATGTTCTTACTAATCTTTTTTATTGTATCTTTCTCCATAATCCTTTAGAAAAATATTGAATAACCATAATTAAATTATTAATTAATTATATCTATCATACATAATTTTTTATTGGTATATCCATTTTCCATGTCCTTCCCATCTATTTTAAAATGATAACATCACTCATGTATAGTTGTGGACTACCATCTACAGGCCATGATGTGGTTAGTTATTCATTATCTCTTTACAAAAAAAAATTATAAGGAACTATTTACGGAATATATTTGAATTATATGACATTAATATTATTCTAAAATATTGAATTATTATTTAACTTTATTTTATTCCATCTATTGAAAATTAGAAACGTCATCTATTCGTGTGTATAGACTTACATATCTATAATATGTTTTTTTAATCACTACAATATATGGATAGTTATTAAAGTATATATAATTAATAAATATGATTATTATAACATGAATATTATCTAGAGATGATGAAATAATGAATATATTTGAATGACTAGATTTATTAAACTGAATCATACCAGGAAATATGGTTAATTTTCATCTGAAAGGTGATTTTAATAATGAATTTTTAACAAATGGGTCATTGGAAATTATAAATAAATGACTTGTAAAATGATATATTTTAATATATATCTATAATATATTTAAAATAAATTTATATGTATTATAAATGTGGTCTAAATATTTACTATGTAAGACAATACATGAGGTAATTTTTTCTCAGCTCACATTTGTTTCTATGGGAGACTTTCCATTTTTACCACTTGATTCTTTTCTATAGTGTATGTTATTCTATTATATGTACATATTATGATTCTAATAAAAAAAATGTGAATTTTAAAATATATCCGTGTTTATCTCTTTCATGAGAATTTGGTTTGGATATTAACAAATCCATATGGGATTCCAGTTTCAATCTCATTTTAAACAAGATTAATTATGCATGAATTTTCAATAATAGAAATTATTTAAAACTCATAAGACAATTATATTTTATTTTATTCACCACTAGTTATTTCAGTAATTTTTATGTGTCATTATTATTTTCCTCTATTTGGTATATATAATGGTTTTGATAATTCTTTTAAGAGAATCCAACATTATTTCACATTTCGGACAGGAATATTTATCCTCCAAAAAAATTTCACTTAATTATTTTCAATAATGGTTTTAGTATAATCCAATTGTTATTAATATCATTTATAAATTTTTTAGTTAATACGTAATGGATAAAAAATAATCTTCTTGTCTTTTATAAATAATTTAAATTTTTACCAAAGCTATTAACATAATATTTTTTAGAAACTACTACATGAAAAAAAAATATAAACATCATGATTAATCAATGATTTTATGATTCCTTTACAAGTGTTAATGGTTATTTAAACAAAATACATAATATTTTCCTATTTTTAAATATTAAATAAATTACTTCGAAATGAAAATATAATTATCCTCCGAAATATTCCAATGATCATTTAGAAGAATATTTGATCTATGATTACAACCATTGATGATAATTATGATTTACTAGGGCTATGATCCCTTGGTACCATCCTTGTTCATTATATGGATTTTTTTGACTGTGATGATGAGATATTTATATAATATATTTAATTTCATTGAATTATAGTATTACGTTCTGAAGAATGTTCTATGATTGTGAGTATTATTTGTGAATTGATTATGATTATTTGATGGGCAGATCCTGAATTATATATCATTTAAATAAATTGGTTAATGTGATATTGATATATCATGAGATAATAATGGTGTCATGGATAGGATTTTGAATAACATTTCTCAAATTTTTGTGTGTGGGTATGATATCTTCTAGATATTCTCAAATGATTATGCATAGACATCTTTGTAATTGGATATGTTGACATTTTGATATGTGAGTATGATTAATTTCTATATTGTATCACATTATTGTACATGTAAATGATTGTGATTATCTATGTGTTAGACTCCTCATGTTTTAATCTTGTTTCAATGATCACAAACCCTGTCAATCCTATTTATTCTATCTCAAATCATTATTGAGATTGTTGGTTTCCCTATGATTTAAATAAACTCTCACAAGATTCTGATTCCTATAAATCATGTTTTATTATTATAAAATATATTTAATTTTATTCTATAATTATTTATTCCATGAATAATTAAGTCTAATTCATTCTGTGAATATTACATCTTAAGACTATTTAATGATATTAGGCTAAGTCTAAGAAACCATGAGTCTAAAATGGTTTGGTTTTTATTGCAATGGACCAGACACAGTGACACAAACACCATGACCCATACACCATGACCTAGAAACTGTGATCCACACACTATGACCCTGACATCAAAAACTGTTTTAGATCTCATAAAGTCTGTGACACTAGTTCCTTCCTATCATCCCCAAGACGTTGTTCAATGTTTGGAAAAGGACCAGAGACAGTGATCCTAACACCACATCTGTGCTATTGATTCCTGATCTCAATGAAACTATGGCATCGTGAATGTCACAAAGCTCTATGGAATAGAAGAAAAAATTGTTTCTGGGTGACACAGTTTCCATGTGATACCATTTCAAGACAAACATTGACATCGTTTTTTGATACGTTTTTTCGTTTTCAATTTCATTTTTAGTGGTCATATTTGAGTCATTTAAAGGAAAAAACATAATAAAATTTTCTTTTTAGACATGTCACATGATAGTACAATGTACTAGGTGAAGCATACATGCATCCTATTAGTTCCAACGTGTTCACCTACAATTAAAAGGGAAGATAATTTGAGCAGAAAAAACATTCAGAAAGTAGGAGCATGAATTTTTGAAAAGAAAACTAATGAATACAACAAGATACAACTGGAGAATAGAAGAAGCACTCTCGATTCCAAAAGGATGGACTACTGTAGATTAGAAACAAAATTTTCTATGCAGTACCACCACCATGAGAACATGGGATAGATAGTTTACACTATCAATCTTAAAAATAGATCCTCGGACTTGTGATTATATATTTTTTCACAATAGGACTTGATAATTGAATCTTCTTCAATCTACAAGTCTAGATTTCCATAGAATAACACTCAGAGCACTAATAAAACTTTCTCATCATCTTTTCTTTATTGTGAATAGTTTCTAGCTTTCGAGCAGTGTGTGTGTGTCTATATTAAATCAAACACTATCTCTGGTATTAAACTTAAGGATACACGATGTCATTCCTCTTACATATTCTTACATCTATTTACTTTGACAAATAAGTGTGGAAGAGGTCCTTGTGTGACATGGTAGTTCATACCCATGATGAACAGTTGTAGAGACCCAAATCTTGACGTGCATGGACATTACATTACTTTTGCGGAATACTTTATACATAACAAACACAGACACACAAGGACTGTAATAGTTTAGTGTCTTTGGAAACTCGGAATTTAATCTTCTAATCGCGGTGAAAGATCATAAACTTCTCCCATAAAGATCTTCCCTATTTGTTTTATTACCTAAAGCCTTTCTTTATAACTTAGGGAAAAGAAAACATAAAACGGGTGAGCTCAAATGCTCAGTAAGGGTAAGCATAGAGAATATAAAACAATCCATAAAAATTTGAATGCAAAAGCTTGAACATAAAATCTAAACATCAAAATCTTGAGCAAGGACATAAATCATGGAAGTACATAAGTCATATATCATAAAGGAACATCAATCTTGATAAAATATCATGGGGATAAATCATGTAATTATGGCAACCATTCGGCACTTGTTGTGATTTCCATAGTAGCCAAGGCATTGCTGCCAAGACCATCTTAGTGGACAAAGTCCCTTTCTGAATCGAGTTCACTCCTCGTTCCAGTCCTGTATCACTGAACCAGATAAACATACCATTCCAGCCATGTCTATCTCATGAGATATAAATCTTTACCCAATGCATTGGAGGGAGATATAGGTCCCACACATCTCATAATGAAATCATTCTTACTAGTGTCCTTATATCCAATTAATCAGATGGTACCTCAAATCATCACAAATTTATTGCTTTGTGATTGTTGTATTTTTCATAGTCATGTTCTCTACCACTCTCCATCAGAACATGATGGTTAGATTTCCCTTCCATATCCATATTTTCACCTATGTTCTCTTATGTAGAAACCCAGTGATTAGTTAATTTGGGTAACCGTTATGTTTCACACTTTAGTTTTTAAATATAAATTTTGGTATTCATTTTTATGATGTTGGTTTCTATTAAAACATTCGAGTATTAAACCAATTATAACCCCAACGAATTTCGAGGGTGGAATTGATTTTAAGGGGGGTAGAATGTAACACCCAAAGATTTTATGAAGTTTTATTTTATTTTATTGATGTCTTGTGTCTTATGCTACACCAAAAGGAGCATGAACTACACACAACACTAGCTTGTCTTGATTTACATGCAATCATGACATTCCTCGATAGCTTGCGTTATACACAATACCAAGTTTCACTAAACAACGATATGCTATTAAAATATTATTAAAACTAGCCATTATGAATAGTAATACCCACTTGTTGAAATTTTATAAATTTTATCTTTCAAAATGGACTTCATTTTTGGATTCGGAATATTGAAATTAGCCTAGGGTGAATTTTTGGTATTTTCGGAAAACATTCAATTTTTGATGAATAGTGAAAACACTGGGTTACTATTTAAAAACCGAATTTTAATTTAAATAATTATTTATTTTATTTAAATTTATTTAATATGAATATTGATATATAATAACTATATAATTTCAATGTAATTAATTGGAGTCATTTTATAATAATTTTAGACAAAAAAATTTGATTGAACTTTTCATCGTCTTTTACCCACCTCCTAGGAGAATTTGAAAATTTATATAAAACATAATTTTACCACTTTTGTGAGTATAATTTCGAAAATTCGAGAGACACGGTTAATATCAAGGAGTAAAATGTGGTTCAATAAGATAAAAATAATTTTTGGTGAATAGTAACTTTTTACTTTTATTTACCACGGTTAAAAGAAAGTAGGTTAATTAAGGGTAAAAATGAAATTATCATTACACTATGTCATGTTCTAATTATATTGGATAACTATAATTCGACCAAAAACAAACTTAGGAATAAAATATGACCATTTAGGTCCACATGGATTAGATTAATACATTTATTATTAATTTCTTTAAAGAATGGTTAAAATAGTTAAAATCAAAGTTTAATAACTAAATCATTTTTAATATAGGGTTATACATAAGATAAATGCGACTATAAATATTCATTAGAAAGATAAAAAATATTTCCTACATAATTATAATTTATTTATAATTTTTATACATTAAGTAATTTAATTTATTTATGACACAATGATGATGCAGTAATTACCTTATTAATGAAATATTAAAATAATTGATGTTATAAATACCCAAATAAATGTAATTTTATACTTTTTATGAATTAAACTAATTTTATCGGTTAATATGACATGTTATTATTGATTTTATTAACATTTTTAGAACTAATCATACTGTTATGATTTTCACAAAAATCAATTACCAAATAGTGTCAAAATTGACATAAAATAGTTTTTAAAACAAATATTATATTATTAATTGTTATTTTATCCCTAAAAATCTAAGGATCTGGAAAATGACTTAGATAAGGTTATATATATTAATAATAAACAGCTTGGGACTCTTTTGGCTTGTTATAGTAAGTTAATTAACCATATAGTGTAAGAAAACATGAAGACACAGTAAAAGTTAAATTATTTAACTTAGAGTTAAATCTAAATGATAAGGTTAAAATAGTAAGATAATGTTTTCTAAAACCTATTGGTTGAAAGGATTTCTACCTATACCCACATTATCTTTGAAATAAATCAATTTGGAGCTATTATAAACGGAATATGACTTTATTATAAAATAATAATTTAAGTTTTTCCAATGGTGCCCCTCTCCTCCCTTATAAAAAGGGCACACCTTCCCTCCTATCTTCACACCATTTTGAGCCTTCAAAGTCGTCCAACCCCTGCCCATTTACCTTCTCAACTTCCTTATCAACAGACTAGATGTCCTGTTCTTCTTCAAAGACCAATTTTAGTGCCCTAAGTGGAGGTTTCAAAGAGGTGTGTCGAAGAAGAGGTAATATGCGTTACCAATTCTTTCAAATTTATTTCTTCTTCTAATTCATATTATTTAGTTGTTTAATTATGAAGTAATAACATAATTATCACCCATATACTTATATGTTATTATAAATATGAAAAAATCATATTTCACTTTCTATCCATCCTATAGAAAACGAAATCACCGCGCATGCGTAGATATGGAATACCATCTCCACGCCATGGTGTAATATGTTTTCCAACACCACCTTACTTGGATGGGTATAATGGATTAAATAAAAACTATATATGATTATTGTAATGTGATATTGATTCTGAAATATTATATATACACTTCAATTCAATTCCACGATCATGGAAATGATATCATCGCTCGTGCGTACGTATGGACTACTATCTCCACGAACGCGATGAGATTCGTTTTCCATGATTAACCATTAATTTATGATTATAAAATATATATAATAAATAATCATAAAATATATTACATAATAATGATACTGGAATTATGTACATATGAGCGCTGTTTTTGTTTCCTTATTAAATTGAATGAATTAAGTAGATGAAATAAATTTATAGATACATAAATCCAGTGTTATTATGTCATATATATCATGATTACTTATTATATATACCCTATAATCATTCATGAATGGTTAATCATTGAGAATAAATCTCATCGCGTCGTGGAGACGGTAGTCCATATGTACACAGGAGCGATGATATCATTCCCATGATCATGGAATTGTATTGAAGTTTATGAATAATATTTCAGAATCAATATCACTTTACAATAATCATATATAGTTATTTATTTACACCATTATACCCATCCATTTATGGTGGTGGTCAAAAACAGATTACACCACATCATGGAGACGGTATTCCATACGTACGCACGCGCGGTGATTTCGTTTTCCATAGGATGGATATAAGGTGAAATAGGATTGTTTCATATTTATAATAACATACCAGTATATGAGTGATACTGATTCTATTACTTCACAATGAAACAACTAATTAAGATGAGGTAGAAGAAGAAATAATTTTGAAAGAATCGGTAATGGATATTACCTCTTCTTCGACACGCCTCTTTGAAACCTCATCTTAGGGCACTAAAATTTATCTTTAAAAAATCCCAGAACCTCTAGAATATTACTAGGGAAGTGTAGAAGTAAAATTGGTTGGGGTTCTCCAAGCTTGAAGGCTCAAAGTGGTGTGAAGAGAAGAGGGAAGGGGTGCCCTTTTTATAAGGGAGGAGAGGGGAATCTTAGGAAAACATAAAATATTATTTTATAATAAAGACATATTCGGGTTTTAATAGCTCCAAATTGATTTATTTTGAATCTAAGGTGGGGATGGGTCGAAATACTCTCAACCAATATATTTTTGATAGGTTTGGGTCATTATATTAACCTTATATTTTAGTTTTAACTCTTAGTTAATTAGATTGACATTTACCATGTCACTTTTTATTTTTATATTATATAGTTAATAAACGTAACATATACATCTAATAGACCCCCAAGTGGTCCATTAGTGATCAAAATTTCGTGATATTAGTATCTTGTCTGAAACTTAGATTTTTAGGAATATAATAAAAATTAATAAGATAATATTTCTTTTAAAAACTATTTTATGTAAATTTTGACACTATTTGTTAATTGTTTTTTGTAAAAATCATAACAGCATGATTAGTTCGAAAAAAGTTAATTAGATTAATTATAACATTTAATATTAACCTATAAAATTAGTCTAATTCATAAAAAGTCTAAAATTAAATTTATTTGGGTATTTATAACATCAATTATGTTAATATTTCATTAATAAGATAATTACTGCATCATCATTGTGTCATAAATAAATTAAATTTTCTAAAGTCCAAAAATTATAAATAAAATACCATTATATAGGAAATCATTTAAGATTTCTAATGAATATTTATAGTCGAATTTATCTTATGTATAACCTTATATTAAAAATGATTTAGTTATTAATCTTTGATTTTAACTATTTTAACCCTTCTTTAAATAAATTAATAATAAACGTCCAAATCTAATCCAAGTGGACCTAAATGGTAGTATTTTATTCCTAATGGTGTTTTTGGTTGATTTACACTTATCCAATAGAATTAGGACATGTGTTAGGGTAATAATGAAAAAAAATAAAACAAATCACATACATTTGAACTTAAATACATGAACATAATGTTTAAACATCAAGATCTTGAGAAATGACATAAACATGGCAGTACGTAAGGCATAGATCATAAAGAAACATTAATCTTGATAAAATAGCATGAGAATAAAACATGTAATTTTGGCAATCATTCAGCACATTTTATGATTTCCATAGTAGCCAAGGCATTGCAGCATAGACCATCTTAGAGGACAAAGTCCCTTTCTTAATCGAGTTCACTCCTCGTTTCAGTCCTGTAACACTAAACCGGATTAACTTACCATTCCAGCCATGTCTATCTCATGGGATATAAATCTTTACCCAATTCATTGGAGGGAGATATATGTCCCACCCATCTCATAATGAAATCATTCTTTCTTGTGCCACAATATAAACATAAATCATTCTTTCTAAACCAATAAATAAAATGGGTTTCATAAATATCATCCCATCATAACATATTCAATATAAAACAAATGGATATCATTTCATCATAAGAAAAGTGAAACCATGTAAATAGTCAGAACATTATACTTGAAACATAACCATATTAAAGAGTTAAATCTTAGATAGAAAATAGTTTTGATTGAATTCATGAAATGAATTCTTGAGGAAAATATCCTTTCTTCTACAAAATCATTTTTTTTCACAAAATTCCTCACAAATTTAAAATAAAAGGATTTCATTGAAAATAACCAGGAAAAATTGTAGAGGAAGATTCATGAAAATTAGGAATTATGAAACCGTAAAAATCCATTCATGCCTTATAGTTTAAAAAAATACATTCTTCTCGTACTTTTGTCAGAAAAGTCAAAAAGTACCTCGTATAGAAAACAAAAGAAAGATTCCATTCGTACCATGTAGTAAAAGTCAAAATGGGTAGAAAGGACTTTGAACATACTTGAAACCATTTTTCGAAAATAGGGACATGAATGATAAATATAACCCCATTAAATACCTACGAATACACAATCTCGGATAAAAATGAGATTGGAAAAGATATCCCTTACATTAGGTCTGATATCCTTCATACATATCCGAACCTCCTCTTCTTTGACGCGCCTCTTATTAACCTCCTCTTAAGGCACTAGGGTTGGTCTTTTGAGGAGAGCAGAACCTCTATGATGTAAAAAAGATAGGCTGACAAGAGGAATTGGTAGGGGTTGTCCATGTTTCAAGGCTCAAAATGGTGTGAAGAGTGGAGGGAAGGGGTGCCCTTTTTATTAGGGAGGATAGGGGCACCTTTTAAAAAACTTAAAATATTATTTTATAATAAAGTCATATTCGGTTTTTAATAGCTCCAAATTGATTTATTTAGAATCTAAGGTGGGGATGCGTCGAAATCCTCTCAACCAATAGATTTTAGACAGGTTTGGGTCATTATATTAACCTTATCTTTTAGTTTTAACTCTTACTTAGTTAGATTGACATTTACCATGTCACTTTGTATTTTTATATTATATAGTTAATAAACATACCATATACATCCAAGAGACCCCCAAGTGGTCCATTAATGATACATCTAACATGATATAAGTATCTTGGCTGAGCCTTCGATTTTTAGGAATATAATAACAATTAATAATATAATATTTGTTTTAAAAACAATTTTATGTCAATTTAGACACTATTTAGTAATTGATTTTTGTGAAAATCATAACAGCATGATTAGTTCAAAGAAAGTTAATTAAATCAATACTAACATGTCATTTTAACCTAAAAAAATTAGTTTAATTCATAAAAAATCTCAAATTACATTTATTTGGTTATTTATAATATTTATTATTTTAATATTTCATTATTTAGGTAATTACTGCATCAACATTGTGTCATAAATAACTTAAATTATTTAATGTATAAAAATTATAAATAAAATACCATTAGGTAGGATTTTTTTTTCTAATGAATATTTATATATTAATTTAACTTATGTATAACCCTATATTAAAAATGAATTAGTTATTAAACTTTGATTTTAACTATTTTAACCCTTCTTTAAATAAATTAATAAAAAATGTCCTAATCTAATCCAAGTGGACCTAAATAGTCATATTTTATTCTAAATGTTGTTTTTTTTCGAATTACACTTATCCAATAGAATTAGGACATGTGTTAGGGTGATAATAATATCATTTCCACCCTTAATTACCATATTTACTTTTAACCGTGGTAAATAAACGTAAAATGTTACTAATCACCAAAAATTATTTTCAACTCATTGAACCACATTTTAGTCCTTGATACTAACCGTGTCTCTCGGATTTTTGAAATTACACTCACAGAAGCGGTAAAATTAAGTTTTATATGAATTTCCAAATTCTCCTAGGAGGTGGGTAAAAGACAGTAAAAAGGTCAATAACATTTTTATATATCTAAAATTATTATAAAATGAATCCAATGAATTAAATTGAACTTATATAGGTATTATGTATCAATTTTGACCTAAAATACATTTAAATAAAATAAATAATTCTATAAATAAAAAGTTGGTTTTTGAATAGTAACCTAGTGTTTTCACTATTCATCAAAAATTGAAAGTTTTCAGAAAAATACCAAAAATTCAGCCTAGGATAATTTCAATATTCCGAATCCAAAAATAAAGACCATTTCGAAAGATAAAATTTATAAAATTTCAAAATGTGGGTATTAATATTCATAACGGCTAGTTTATATAACACATCGTTGTTTAGATAAACTCGGTATGGCGTACAACACACGCTATCATGGAAGGTCGTGATTGCGTGTAATGAAAGACAAGTTAGGGATGCGTGTCGTGAAAGCTCCTTTTAGTGTAGTGTACAACACAAGACATTAATGAAATTAAAAAGAATATTTTTCCTAAAATCTCTGGGTGTTACATTCTACCCCCCTTAAAATGAATTTTTCCCTCGAAATGCGTCGTGGTTATAAATGGTTTACTACTCGAATGTTTCTTTAATAGAAACCCACATCGTAAAAAAGAATACCAAAACCTGACTTTAAAAACTAATGTATGAAACGTAACGGTTACCCAAATTAACTAATCACTGGGTTTCCAAATAGGAGAACATAGGTGAAAATATGGATATGGAAGAGAAATCTAACTGTCATGGTCTGATGGACAGTGGTAGAGAAGATGGCTATGAAAAAGACAACAATCACAAAGCCATAATTATGTGATGATCTAGGGTACCATCTAATTCATCGGATATAAGGACATAGGACAACATTTTTGGTTTTCAAGATCATTTCCCTAAAGTTGAGGAATTTCAATTAAAAGAAATAATTACTTTATTTTGGTATAATCTCATCATTTTTTTCCTTGAACAATTTCCACTTCATCTCTTTAAGAAATGAAGTTGAATTTGTCTTTCACGAAGTTTTAGCAAATCATGCGATAGAATGATAGGCCATTCCATCTGTCTCAAACACACGTTAGCAAAAGTTATATACATAATTCCATCTATGGTGAGATTAATCATATATGGTTCCAAAATGGACTTATACTTAATATATCATCCTGCATAATAAAATAAAACTAATTTCTACTAACCAGGAATATCATGTAGGCCAGTGGTAGGCGATAAAGGCCTGTCGCACTTTGGTTGTGGGTTCGATTCCCACAGGCTTGTCCGACGTGAAGGGTTTTCGCCCGTCCTTTGGGTTGTCCTTATTCTCATACTATATTATTATAACATTTCAAAAATAATATCAAAATGTTCTAGCCTTAAACAATACTTTCTTATATCTACCTTAATCTATTCCAATCTTTAGGCTTACCCAATCTCACAGTATAAGGAAAAATATTGATTGAGAGGTCATCTAACAAGCATGTAAATACCGTCATTTATGCCCATATATCATAAGATATGTCTTGTTGTTCATATTCCAAACATTTGAATGTCTTAATCATGTATTCTCTTGAAAAATTAATACCCATTGAACATTAGTAAAAAGATAAATGCAGTCAAAAGTTAACACTTTCCACATACCAAAATCCCAAAATTTCTATATACTCAAACCATGTTATCCCATTGTCCTTATATCATCCATGAGATCATCAATACTATAAAGCATCTCATTATCTTCTTATCCCTTAATTATGCACATATCATTTACTTTCTAAAAATATATGAATTAACCTTTCAGGGTTACCGGTACCATTCAACATATACATTCAAATAATTTAGGAAAAACAATAGTGTAACAATCCTTAGATGTCTCAGTATTCCATAGTACCATGAGATTACTTATACAAAATTACTCCTGATAAACATGTAATCATTCCACTACCTTCTTAAACCATTGACCGATCTTGAACAATTCTTTCATCTCACAAATCATTTTTAGTCTCTTCATCATCATCAACATAAATACTACCCATATGACCATGCTGATTCTCTTCCTGAGACTTTCTCTTAGGGCATTGGTTTTCATAATTCCCGTACATTCCACATTTAAAACATTTAATCATTGTTGATGTCGTAGAAATACCATTATCCTTGTCCTTGGTGTTAACTGAACCTTTTCCTTTACACTAACTGGATTTGTGTCCTTCCTTTCCACACCCAACGCATCTACCTGTTCCATTAAAACATTCTCCTTGATACCTCTTCCCACATGATTTACATGAGGGAAATTGAACTTTCATTCCTATATGATCATCATGAAACTCTATCTTTCTCTTATCAGATGAGTTGGGATACTTACCAAAGTCGAGATTATTGATCATATTGCGAGATTGCTGATCAGGCATAATAAAGTTTTTTTAAATTCCAAATCCTATTTCATTTGGTTTCCCATGAAGAATATTATTCCATTTTCCATCATATCCTCCATTATCTTGAATCTTCCTGTTTCTGGCCATTTTCTGAAACCCAAAAAGAACAGTATGAGAGGAAAATATAATTCCAGGAAAACAACCTAATAAAGGGGGAGTACCTTCAATATATAATCTCTTATATTTAATTCTATGATCGTTACCGTAATTCTAGGACTATAAACTATATGTATAATTAACCATAGGGACATCCCGAGACATACCATAGAAATATCTCTAGGGATATCACTAAAGTTCCCGCATCCTAGTTTCCAAAGGTTTACAAAACCTTTCATCTGATACGAACTCTAGAGACCCAAAGCTTGATGTACATGGACATTATATTACTTTTGCAGAATACTTAATACATAATAAGAACCAACACTCAATGACCGTAATAGTTTACTATCTTTGGAAACTCGGAACACAATCTTCTAATCGTGGTGAATGATTTTCAACATCTCCCATAAATATCATCGCCTTTATGTTTTATTACCTAAAACCTTTCTTTAAATCCTAGGGAAAAGAAAACATATAAAAGGGTGAGCTCAAATGCTCAGTAAGGGTAAGCATGGAGAAAAAATAAAAAAAATCATATAAATTTGAACTTAAATACATGAACATAATGTTTAAACATCAAGATCTTGAGCAATGCCATAAATATTGGCAGTACGTAAGGAAAACAAAAGAAAGATTCCATACATACCACGTAGTAAAAGTCAAAATTGGTAAAAGGGACTTTCAAAATTCATGAAACCATTTTTATAAAATAGGGACATGAATGATAAATATAACCCCAGTAAATACATACGAATAAACAATCTCGGATAAAAATGAGATTGGAAAAGTTATCCCTTACCTTAGGTCTGATATCCTTCGTACGTATCCGAACCTCCTCTTCTTTGACGCGCCTCTTCTTAACCTCCTCTTAAGGCACTAGGGTTGGTCTTTTGAGGAGAACAGAACCTCTATGATGTAGATAGAGAGTTTGACAAGAGGTATTGGCAGGGGTTGTATGAGCATCAAGGCTCAAAATGGTGTGAAGAGAGGAGGGAAGGGGTTCCCTTTTTATTAGGGAGGAGAGGGGCACCTTTGGAAAAACATAAAATATTATTTTATAATAAAGTCGTATTCGGTTTTTAATAGCTCCAAATTGATTTATTTAGAATCTAAGGTGGGGATGGGTCGAAATCCTCTCAACCAATAGATTTTAGACAAGTTTGGGTCATTATATTAACCTTATCTTTTAGTTTTAACTCTCAGTTAATTAGATTCACATTTACCATGTAACTTTGTATTTTTCTATTATATAGTTAATAAACATTCCATATACATCCAAGAGACCCCCATGTGGTCCATTAATTATACACCTATCATAATATAAGTATCTTGGCTGAACCTTAGATTTTTAGTAATATAATAACAATTAATAACATAATATTTGTTTTAAAAACTATTTTATGTCAATTTAGACACTATTTGGTAATTTATTTTTGTGCAAATCATAACAAAATGATTAGTACGAAAAAAGTTAATTAAATCAATACTAACATGTCATATTAACCTAGAAAATTAGTGGAATTCATAAAAAGTCTCAAATTACATTTATTTGGGTATTTAGAATTTCAATTATTCTAATATTTCATTATTTAGGTAATTACTGCATCAACATTGTGTCATAAATAAAATAAATTATTTAATGTATAAAATTTATAAATAAAATACCATTAGGTTGGAAATATTTTTAGCTTTCTAATGAATATTTATAGTTGAATTTATCTTATTTATAACCCTATATTAAAAATGAATTAGTTATTAATCTTTGATTTTTACTATTTTAACCCTTCTTTAAATAAATTAATAAAAAATGTCATAATCTAATCCAAGTGGACCTAAATAGTCATATTTTATTCCTAAGGTTATTTTTGGTCGAATTACAATTATCCAATAGAATTAGGACTTGTGTTAGGGTAATAATAATATCATTTTACCCTTAATTACCGTATTTACTTTTAACCGTGGTAAATAAATGTTAAAAGTTACTATTCACCAAAAATTATTTTCATCTCATTGAACCACATTTTAGTCCTTGATATTAACCGTGTCTCTCGGATTTTCAAAATTCCACTCACAGAAGCGGTAAAATTAAGTTTTATATGAATTTCCAAATTCTCCTAGGAGGTGTGTAAAAGACAATGAAAAGTTCAATAAAATTTTTAAATATCTAAAATTATTAAAAAAAGACTCCAATGAATTACATTGATCTTATATAGGTATTATGTATCAATTTTGACCTAAAACAAATTTAAATAAAATAAATAATTATCTAAATAAATAGTCGGGTTTTGAATAGTAACCCAGTGTTTTCACTATTCATCAAAAATTGAAAGTTTTCAGAAAAAACCAAAAATTAACCCTAGGCTAATTTCGATATTCTAAATCCGAAAATGAAGTCTATTTCGAATGATAAAATTTATAAAATTTCAAAATGTGGGTATTACTATTCATAATGGCTAGTTTATATAACATATCGTTGTTTAGCGAAACACTGTATGACGTACAACACACGCTATCGTGGAAGGTCGTGATTGCGTGTAATGCAAGCCAAGTCAGGGATGCGTGTCATGAAAGCTCCTTTTTGTGTAGCGTACAACACAATGCATTAATGAAAATAAAATAATATTTTTCATAAAATCTCGGGGTGTTACATTCTACCCCCCTTAAAATGAATTTCGCCCTCGAAATTCGTCGTGGTTATAAATGGTTTACTACTCGAAAGTATCTTTAATAGAAACCCACATCGTAAAAAGGAATTCCAAAACATGACTTTAAAAACTAAAGTATGAAACGTAACGGTTACCCAAATCAACTATTCACTGGGGTTCCACATAGGAGAACATAGGTGAAAATATGGATATGGAAGAGAAATCTAACCGTCATGGTCTGATGGAGAGTGGTAGAGAACATGGCTATGAAAAATCCAACAATCACAAAGCCATAAATTTGTAATGATCTAGGGTACCATCTGATTCATTGTATATAAGGACACTAGGACAACATTTTTGGGTTTCAAGACCATTTCCCTAATGTTGAAGAATTTGAATTAGAAGAAATACTTACTTTATTTTTGTATAATCTCATCGTTGTTCGTGCCTTGAACAATTTCCACTTCATCTATTTAAGAAATGAAGTTGAATTTGTCATTCACGAAGTTTTAGCATATCATTTGATAGAATGATAGATCATTCCATCTGTCTCAAACATATGTTAGCAAAAGTTATATACATAATTCCATCTATGGTGAGATTAATCATATATGGTTCCAAAATGGACTTATACTTCATCTATCATCCTGCATAATATAATAAAACTAGTTTCCACTAACCAGGAACTTCCTGTAGGCCAGTGGTAGGTGATAATGGCCTATCACACTTTGGATGTGGGTTCGATTCCCACAGCCTTGTCTGACGCGACGGGTTTTCGAACATCCTTTGGGTTGTCCTTATTCTAAAACTATACTATTATAAAATTTTGAAAATAATATATAAAACTTCTAGCCTTAAACAATACTATCTAATATCTAACTTAATCTATTCCAATATTTAGGATTACCCAAACTCACAGTATAAGGAAAAATATTGATAGAGATGTCGTCTACCAAGCATATAAATACCATCATTTATGCCCATATATCATAAGATTTGTCTTTTTGGTCATATTCCAATCATTCGAATGTCTTAATCATGTATTCTATTGAAAAATTAATACCCATTGAACCTTAGTAAAAACATGAATGCAGTCAAAAGTTATCTCTTTCCACATACCAAAATCCCAAAATTTCTATATACTCAAACCATAACATCACATTGTCCTTATATCAGCCATGAGCTCATCAATACTATAAAACATATCGTTATCTCCTTATCCCTTCATTATGCGCATATCATCTACTTTCTAAAAATATATGAATTAACCTTTCAGGGTTACCGGTACCATTCAACATATACTTTCAAATACATTAGGAAACAAATAGTGTAACAATCCTTAGATGTCTCAGTATTCCATAGTACCATGAGATTTCTTATACAACATTACTCTTGATAAACATGTAATAATTACACTAACTTCTTAAACCATTGACCGATCTAGAACAATTCTTTCATCTCACATATCATTTGTATTCTCTTTATCATCATCAACATAAATACTTCCCATACGACCATGCTGATTCTCTTCATGAGACTTTCCCTTAGGACATTGGTTTTCATAATTCCTGTACATTCCACATTTAAAACATTTAATCGTTGTTCATGTCATAGCAATACCATTATCCTTGTCCATGGTGTTAACTGATCCTTTTCCTTTTCACTTATTGGATTTGTGTCCTTCCTTTCCACACCCAAAGCATCTACCTATTCCATTGAAACATTCTCCTTGATGCCTCTTCCCACATGATTTACATGAGGTAAATTGATCTTTCTTTCCTCTATGATCATCATGAAACTCTATCTTTCTCTTATCAGATGAGTCTGGATTCTTACCAAAGTTGAGATTATTGATCATATTGTGAGATTGCAGATTAGGCATAATAATGATGTTTTTTACTTCCAAATACTGTTTCATTTGGTTACCCATGAAGAATATCATTCCATTGTCCATCATATCCTCCATTATCTTGAATCTTCCTGTTTCCGGCCATTTTCTAAAACCCAAAAAGAACAGTATGAGAGGAAAATATAATTCCAGGAAAACAACATAATAAAGGGGGAGTACCTTCAATATATAACATCATAGGTTTAATTATAAGATCTTTACCGTAATTCTAGGACTATAACCTATACGTATACTTAACCATAGGTACATCCCTAGACATACCTTAGAAATATCTCTAGGGATCTCACTAATGTTCTCGCATCCTAGTTTCCAAAGGTTTACTAAAAATTTCCTCTGATACCAACTGTAGAGACCCAAAGCTTGATGTACGTAGACATTATATTACTTTTTCGGAATACTTAATACATAACAAGAACCAACAAACAAGGACTATAATAGTTTAGTGTATTTGGAAACTCAGAACACAATCTTCTAATCGTGGTGAAAGATCTTCAACATCTTCCAAAAAGATCTCCGCCTTTATGTTTTCTTACCTAAAACCTTTCATTAAATCCTGGGGAAAACAAAACATATAAAAGGGTGAGCTCAAATACTCAGTAAGTGTAAGCATGGAGAAAAATAAATCATATAAATTTGAACTTAAATACATGAAAATAATGTTTAAACATCAAGATCTTGAGCAATTACATAAAACATGGCAGTACGTAAGGCAAACAAGAGAAAGATTCCATACATAACATGTAGTAAAAGTCAAAATGGGTAAAAAGGACTTTGAACATACATGAAACCATTTTTAGAAAACAGGGACATGAATGATAAATTTAACCCCAGTAAATACTTACAAATAAACAATCTCAGATACAAATGAGATTGGAAAATTTATCCCTTACCTTAGGTCCAATATCCATCGTACATATCTGAACCTCCTCTTCTTTAACACACCTCTTCTTAAACTTCTCTTAAGGCACATGGGTTGGTATTTTGAGGATACCAGAACCTCTATGACGTAAATAGAGAGGTTGAGAAGAGGAATTGGTAGGGGTTGGCCGAGCTTCAAGGCTCAAAATGGTGTGAAGAGAGGAGGGAAGGGGTGCCTTTTTTATAAGGGAGGAGAGGGACACCTTTGGAAAAACCTAAAATATTATATTATAATAAAGTCATATTCGATTTTTAATAGCTCCAAATTGATTTATTTCTAATATAAGGTGAGGATGGGTGTAAATACTCTCAGCCAATAGATTTTAGACAAGTTTGGGTCATTATATTAACCTTATCTTTTAGTTTTAACTCTTTGTTAATTAGATTGACATTTACCATGTCACTTTGTATTTTTATTTTATATAGTTAATAAAGATACCATATACATCCAAGAGACCCCCAAGTGGTCCATTAATGATACACCTATCATGATATAAGTATCTTGGCCGAACCTTAGATTTTTAGGAATATAATAACAATTAATAATATAGTATTTTTTTTAAAAAACTATTTTCTGTCAATTTAGACACTATTTGGTTATTGTTTTTTATAAAAATCATAAAAGCATCATTAGTTCGAAAAAAGTTAATTAAATCAATACTAACATGTCAAATTAACCTATAAAATTAGTGGAATTCATAAAAAATCTCAAATTACATTTATTTGGGTATTTATAATATCAATTATTTTAATATTTCATTATTTAGGTAATTAATGCATCACCATTGTGTGATGAATAACATAAATTATTTTATGTATAAAAATTATAAATAAAATACCATTAGGTAGTAAATATTTTTATCTTTCTAATTAATATTTATAGTCAAATTTGTCGGATGTATAACCCTATATTAAAAATGAATTATTTATTAAACTTTGATTTTAACTATTTTTACCCTTCTTTAAATAAATTAATAATAGATGTCTTAATCTAATCCAAGTGGAACTAAATGGTCATATTTTATTCCTAATATTTTTTTGTCGAATTACACTTATCCAATAGAATTATGACATGTGTTAGGGTAATAATAATATCATTTTTACCCATAATTACCCTATTTACTTTTAACCGTGGTAAATAAACGTAAAAAGTTACTATTTACCAAAAATTATTTTCATCTCAATGAACCACATTTTAGTAATTTATATTAACCGTGTCTCTAGTATTTTCGAAATTCCACTCACAGAAGTGGTAAAATTATGTTTTATATGAATTTCCAAATTCTCATAGGAGGTGGGTAAAAGACGGTGAAAAGCTCAATAAAATTTTTATATATCTAAAATTATTATAAAATGATTCAAATGAATTACATTAAACTTATATAGGTGTTATGTATCGATTTTGACCTAAAATACCTTTAAATAAAATAAATAATTATTTAAATAAAAAGTCAGTTTTTGAATAGTAACCCAGTGTTTTCACTATTGATCAAAAATTGAATGTTTTTAGAAAAATACAAAAAATTTACCCTAGGATAATTTCGATATTCCAAATCCAAAAATGAAGTCCATTTCAATAGATAAAATTTATAAAATTTCAAAAAGTGGGTATTTCTATTAATAACTGCTACTTTATATAACATATCGTTGTTTTGCGAAACTCGGTATTGGGTACAACACACACTATCGTGGAAGGTCACGATTGCGTGTAATGAAAGCTAATTCAGGGATGCGTGTCATGAAGGCTCTTTTTGGTGTAGTGTACAAAACAAGACATTAATGAAATTAAAAAGATTATTTTTCATAAAATCTCGGGGTGTTACAATAGTGGAAGTGGTCATGTGACCTAGACAATCCTATTCACTATTTTTTAACCTGATTCAGTGTTTGGCTCAAGTTTATTAATATAGTCTTATTAGTGGTAGGTAATCACCAAGCGGAGTGGATTAGGTCTCACCTTGAGACTGAACCACTTGTTTTATCCACTGTGCCTTTTAATTTAGTTTTTCTCATCGTTATAGAATATATCAAAAAAACTAGATTTTACATTTATAGTTAGTACTGGGTAGAACGTATAACTATTTTTCCTCATTGGAATTGTTTACAAAGTTGTATCAATAAATCACATTGATATTACTGATAATTAATCAATGTTCTTAGATGTTTTTGAACAGTCCAACAATTTTAACTGTATTACCATGATTAACTGGGTTGTTTTCATTTTTATTGGGGTATCATTTTATGTGAACCTTTTAATATATATTTTTATAGATACTCAAGTCACCCCCACATGAGTACTCCACTCTGACCAAAATTTGGTTTCATAGGATTTTATTCTTATTGAGATGCTGTTTTTAAAGATGGTTAACTGTGATATTAGTTGTAATTTAATGATCTATAAATTTCTATCAATTCTAAATTTCTATCTAATTAAAAGTTTTTTTTAGTGTGGATAATTGACTTGACGGTTATGCAATAAAGATAGCACCATTCTTTAATGGACCTAATTACGACCAATGGAAAATTAAAATGAAAAATCATTTAGAATGTATGGGTTTTGAAAGTTGGTCTTCAATTATAGATGATTATAAGATTACTGATTCTAATATATTTACTTGATATGACCCATATAAGACTACTTAGAATAAAAATTTCAAATCCATGACTGTATTATATTTCTCTTTATGTGATGATGAAATTAATAGAATATACGAATGTAAAACTTCCCATGAAATATGGGATACATTTTCAATTTCACATGAATGAACTTCTTTGTGAATGAAATGAGACTCAATACTTATATTATTAAATATGATAACTTTAAAATTAATCCCGATGAGTCTATTTTTGAAAATTATATCAGTTTCAACAAAATTTTCAACACAGTGATTTCTCTTAGATGAGATTTTACTAACAAAGAAAAAATCATATGTATTCTATTATGCCTACCTGATATATGGAGATGAACCTATATCTCTATTAGAGAGTCATGTGACATCAACGAAATACCTATAAAATAACTCATTTGGAAACTAATTATGTGTGAATAAGAGAGGAATGTCAACAAGGAAGAGGAGAATGAACCTAAAAGAAAATATGTGGCATTCAAGACCACCCCCTCTAAACACAAAGAGAATGAGAAATTTCTAGTCTCTATAGATTTTTCTAGTAGTGAAAAATCATCACCTAATAGTAATGAGGAGATGGATCAATTATCCAGAAGGTTTTAGATATTTACAAAAGGTATAAATTTTTCAAAAAGACTAAATTTAAAGGAAGATATGATCAAAAGGGAAGATGGAAAAAAGATTGGAAAATAAATGACCAGTCCGATGAGGTAGTATGTTATGAATGTAAGTGAAACAGACATGTAGAGGACAAATGTCCCATGATCAAGTATAAAAAGAATAACGAGGACAATGACATAATTTATAAAAAGGAAATAAAAGAATGTTGGAGTTCTTATGAGGTTAGTTCAAGTGACTAAGAGTATTCAATGATGAATAGGATAACATATCCAATATGGGTTTCATGAAAAAAAACATCTGAGGTAACCTTGGAATCTCCTATAAAAAATTCCAATTATTCTAGAGATGAAATTGATTCTGAAAATATGTATAAAGAAGAAATGTTTGAGAATTGAAATATGATTAAAGAGACATGTAATGAACTAAATGATAAATACAAGTCTTTAAAGATAAAATTATTCTCTTACCTCAATTGTTAAATCTAAACATGATGTAGAAATAGAGAAAAATGTTCAATTACTCAAAAAAATGAATTAAAACTATCTAATGAGAAATTAAAATACAATATTGAAAGGTTTACTAATGGTAATGATATCTTAGTAAAAATTCTAGGTAAACATATTTCCCCAAAATACACAACTGGTATTGACTATCATCCTGGTAAAAGATATTTTGGAAAAACCTTTTTGGTTTCTAAATCTAGAACATACATCTTTACTCCTAGTTCAAGAAAACATTATTACAGTTCAAACTATGATACAATATCAACTATTTTGTGTTTTTATTAAATAAATATAGTTTATTTCTCAAAAAATATACAAAATTCTTATAGGAAACCTATGAGGCAGATGTGTGTTCACAAATCACTGGTTAATAATATTACTGGACCGAAAAAAATATGGGTACCAATGTTTATTTTTATTTGACTACTTTGTAGGAAAATTATTTGAAGATCTCCTGTAAAAGCTTATGGTATTTGGACTGTGGGTGTTAAAGATCCATGACATGATACTATTCATGTTTCATGAATCTAATAAATATTGATGGTGGATATGTCACTTTTGGTGACAATGCCAATGGAATATTCATTGAACTTGGCCAAATACTTAACTCTAACTCATTTTTATTTTATTAGTACTTTTTGTTGATGTACTAAAATATAATCTGCATAGTAATTCACAAATATGTGATGATGGATATCATGTTAAATTTGAAAATTATTCTTCCAAATTTTTTAATTCTAAAAATGAATTTTTATTTTCTGCATTAAGAAATGAAAATGTATATTCTGTTAACTTATATTCTTCAATTCACAAAATGCTTCATGTTTTTGTGTATTTCACCAAGATTATTGGATTTGGAATATAAGTATAGGATACTACAATATTCACTCCCTGAAAAATATAACTAGGAAAAGTTTAGACAAAGATCTACCAAAACTGGAGTTTCCAAATCATAAATTTTGCAATCCTTATCAAAAGGGAAGGCAACACAAATTTTCATTGAAACCAAAGAATGATGTTTCTAATTCTCAACCTCTCGAGTTGGTTCCCATGGATTTTTTGGACTATATTTAGATTCTAGTTAAAATTGGAATCAGTATGATTACTTTCTTGAAGATTACTCTTTGTAGGTATACTAGGACCTTTTTTTGGCTCATAAAAATGAACTGTGCTCTCATTTCACCAAATATACTAAAACTATAGAAAATCATGGTGGGCATAGAATTAAATCTCTAAGAAGTTATCATGGCCATGATTTTGAAAATCAAGAGTCTGAATCCTTTTCCTCACAGAATGGCTATAATCATAATTTCTCTGCCCTTAGAACACCTCAAAAAAATGGAGTTGTAGAAAGAAGAAATAGGACCTTGCCTGAAATTGAAAAAATCATGCATAGTGAATATGACTTATGTATTTAATTTTGGGATAAAGCTGTAAATACATCATGCTATAATATTAACAGTGTATTGATTATAACTATTCATAAAAGATCTCTAAATTAATTTTGGGGAAATAGAAAACCCAATGTAAACTACTTCAAGGTCCTCAGTTTTAAAGAATATTTACGTAACACTAGGGACAATATTTAATATTTGGATCTATGAGTGATAAATGAATATTTATTGAATATTCAATCTCTAGTAAAGCCTATAGAGAGTTTAACAGAAGAACTAAATGTTTGGAATAATATGTCCATGTGAAGTTTAATGAGAGAAATCCACATGAGCCTAAGACCTCTCTAGTTAATTTTGAGGATGATATGTCAAATAGGGACATCAATGCTAAACCTCTAAACACCATTTTATGGAATCTGTAAAAGCGTATTGTTCGGTAAATTCACCATATTCAAGTTATAATGAACATGAACATATTCAAGAACCTGAAATAACTAGCCCCTATTTTTCTAGAGCTGTAAGAATCCATAAGAACCATCCTTTAGATGTTGTTGTAGGATATTTAGATAAAGGAACACACAGTATTGCCTATCTTAGAAATCAGGTTGAACATCATGTTTTCTTGTCACAACTTGAACCTAAAAACATTGATGATTATATCAATGAAGAATTTTGGGTGATGGCTATGTAATAAAAACTTAATCAATTATAAAGGAATAAAATTTTGAAACTTGTTGGCGGACCCAAATATATATTTACCATGGAAACTAAATGGGTGTTTAGAAATAAGGTGGATGAAGCTGGTAATATAGATTAAAACACATATTGATTTTTTTTGCACAAGGATATAATCAAGAAGAAGGAATTGACTTTGAAGAGTTGTTTTCACCAATAGTTGGACTTGAAGCCACTAGAATCATGATTGCTTATGTCGCCCGTCTGAATTTCAAACTATATCAAATGGATGGCAAGGGTGAATTCTGAATTTTGTATTTAGATGGTGACTTTTTTTGTTGAAAACCCCCTATTTTAACAAATCCTCACTCTCCAAATCAGGTTTTCAAATTATCAGAAGCTTTGTATGGATTAAAACAAGCTCCTAGAGTTTGGTATGATAGATTAAGTACTTTTCTTATTTAAAATGTTTTAAAAAAGTAATAGATGATCCTAATTTTTTTATCAAACAAATTTCCAATGATGTTTTAGTACTTCAAATTTATATAAATGATATTATTTTATGGATGTTGAAAAAAAATATTTATGTATAGAGTTTTCTTGAATGATGAAAAATTAGTTTTAAATGAGTTCAATGGGTGAACTAAAATTATTTCTCGTATTTCAAATATTTCAAAATAATTATGGAATTATCTTAAATAAATGAAAATACTTGATAACACTAAATGTAGTGATACTCCAAGGAGTACTACTTATATGTTTGATCTTAAGGAAGATAGAATTTTTTTTGATCAAACCACTTATAGAGGAATGATTGGAATATTACTCTACATAACTAATAACCGACGTGATATAATGTTTTGTTTATGTATGTGTTCTCATTTTTTAGATAATAATAAAGAATATAATTTAAATTTTGTTAAAAGGATCTTCAAATACCACAAACATACCCCCAATCTTGTACTATTATATCCTAGTGGGAAATCATTTGAGTTAGTTAGATATTATGAAGCTAATTTTAGTGGTGGTATGTTAGATATAAAAAGAACGTCTGGAACATGTCACCTTTTAGGAATGTCTCTAGTATCATGGTGTAGTAAGAAACAAAATGATGTTGCATTATCTACTGCTGAAGGTGAATACATTTTTGCTGGTAGTTATTGTGCTCATATTTTATGGATAAAAGACACATTACTAGATTATGGATATCAATTCAAGAATGTAACTATAAATTTTGATAATATAAGTGCAATTACTATCTCAAAAAATCAGGTTTCACACTCTAGGATAAAGAAGAATTGTTGTAATACATCACTTTTTGAGAGACCATTAAAAAGGGGATATCAATTTGGAATTCATTAGAAATGAATGTCATATTTCTGGTATATTCACCAAACCATTAAATTATGAAACGATATATTACATAATACATGAATTAGGAATTATAAATATCATGTAGAAAGTGTACTGTCTCCAAACATACTATCTCACATATTAATATTTCACAGGTTATGGTTTCATGATTTACAGTTTCACGAGTCACTATCTTAAGATTACTATCTCACACTCGCACTTCTACAGATTACTATCTTGATGTTACTATATCATATTTATGGTCTCAAATTTACTATCACTCAGTCATTGTCTTGTACTAACTATCTAACATGATACAGTCACACCATTTGGAGTCACACATTAATGATAACACAATGAAATTCTATTCCGGTCTCACCATGACAATCTGTTTTGGTCTCACTGTAATGAAACTTTTAGTTTAATTTATGTTTTATTACCCATATTGTTTCATGGATTATTTTATTGTTTTTATCTCATGCTTTTTAATTTTCGATTATTGAAAAACATAAATGATAAAATTGAAATATCCTTCACTCTTTTCATCCTTCGAGCTCTCTTCTATCAAAACTAAAACCCTTCTCTCAAACCGTAAGTCCTTTTTCCACCCTTCATCTCTCTCTCTCTCTCAAACCCTTATTGAATTCCCAGAATGGAGCTCCCATCATCATCAAATCCAAAGAAGAATTATTTTCAGAATAAATTAAAAAGATCAATAAAAGTAGTGCCTGAAGGACTGTTGAACTCGAATCTTGTTTATAGGTTAGTAGTAACAGAAAAATAAAGTGTTCCAATGTGGTTGATGAAAAGTAATTACTTTGTTTTAAAAGAACTGAAAGAGCAGGTATGGCTAAACTGGTTCTTGAAAGTGATAAGTCTGATTTATCCAAAACTTATAGCTCAGTTTTATCAGTTAGACAAATTTTTATTCAATGTTGAAGATGGTTTTGTTGCCGAAAGGTCGATTAATGACCAAAGATTCTCTTTTCCCTTGGGGTTTGTGGATTCCTACCGAGGGATACCTCATGGAGAAATTTTTGATGACTGCCAGATAGGTCCTCCTCCTCCTAGTGATGTTTTCTTCCTAGAAGAGGCCTTAGGAGGATTGAATGGAAATAAAAAGAAAAGAATAGAAATTTCCGCTCAGTTGGATGGTGAAACAAGGTTTTGGTTTATGTTTATCCCAAATATGATTAGTCCAACAAAAGAATATTTTTCTAACCTCATGTATTAAGATGTATCCTTGATACATCTTATGAAAAATGGGCACAAGATTAATCCATGTAAGTATATTCTTCCTAAAATGTGTGATTAGATTAATACAAATTCAAAGTCTACCACTTTGTTATATTTTGGGTTAATCTATACAGTTTTTATGATAAAGGAATGTTTGGAAAGAATGATGAATTCATCAATGAATATTAGTTTTGTATCTCAAAGGTTACAGTCAAAAGAATGAAAATATGTTGGAATCCGTGAAAAGTGTCTTTGGACAAGGATGATGAAAGGCTATATGAAATTTTTAATCTGGTTGTGCATCCTTTATGACCTAAAAATTTATTTGATCCTATTTTGGAACCAGATGAAGATGTTTATTATCTTGATGAAGAAGAGGAGGTAGGTATTGCACCCATGGAAAGAAAATTTTTGGATATGGAAGAATGTGGTCATCCTACCCTACAAAATAATGCTAAGAAGGAAGTACCTCTTACAGAAATAAGTGTTTATCTAAAAGAAGAACCTGCTTCTAGAAAAGAATATGCTGTTAATGTAAATGGAAATTTTGTTCCTAAGGAACATCTATAATAAGAACATAATATTGTGGAAGAGGTTGCTATTGAGAAACATTCAGAGGAACAAGAAAATCCTGAAAATACACTACCTGCTGAGGAAAGAATTGAACATGCCATTAAATTGGCTAGAAAAAAATGGGTGAGGATATTAGAGATTAAATTTTGGAAATAGATCAAGGAACTGAATCTATTAGTCTTATGAGAGATACACCTGTTTAGGGGGAGAAGTACCCCATTCTAGAATGTTTTGAAGTTCCTAATTCAGTTGATAAAATCACTATGGATTCCTAGTATAAGTTCCCTAGCTAGTTTGATATGTATAATTCCCAGGGGGCCTAGTTTAAAGTCATAGCCCTTTCCATTGTGTTTCAATTGAAACCAGTTTAGGCTTACAAAGTAATATATGTTATGGTTCCTGAACATGTTTTAGCTCCTGTTCATAAACCATCACAAGAAACTTCTTCTTCCTTATGTAAAATTGATTTGAATGCTTGTGGGGTTACATTATTAGATGGACTTGAAATGATCCTGAATGCAAAACCAACTCCTATAACAAATAATAGTAGAAGAGATGCTTCTTTTTTATTAGAGAAAATCATATGGAAAATTCAACCAAAATTTTTTCATGAAATAAATGTTGTTAGAATCGAGAACAACCATTTATGTAATGATGTATATTCTCTTAGGGATATGGTTAAAGATATGAAAAAACGTTTTGCAACCAGGAAAAGCTCAGGTTACTCATCCTGTTGAGGATGCTAGTGGTCAGATTTGACATAAAGTTGCATCATTGTTTCAACTTAACATGACATAAATATTTGAAAAAGTTGCTGTGTGAAACAACCATATAGTCAATAAGATGGGGAGCTTGTTTTTTGTCTCAACAAACTGACGGATGAGTATAAGGGATGTCAACAGAATTTTCTCAATTAGCTCATATACCTCACTTCAGCTGTTATAACCTCTAATGATTTTAGACAATCATCTCAACCTATTGACTATGATCTTCTCAGAATTGTTGTTACGGAGGAACTTCAATTAGTGTTAAGTGACTTTGAAAAGGAGAGTTTATATATGGTTTTCAAGAATAGTGAGAATGTTTATGATTTAGTGAGTATTCATTGAAAGATAGAATATGATGCTCAAAACAAATTATTAAAAAAGTGGATTTCTACTTTAATTGGATTTTCTCTAAGCATGATATGAAAAATAATTTCAAATATCTTGTCGAAATTTTGAGAATTCCTATTATTACTCAAAACTTCCAGAATAATGTCGAAAATCTAAAATATTTCACTCCTCTATTGGAGATGTTCATGGATAAAAATGATGATCTTGTGAAGGCAATGCAGTATGGTGGTGAGATCATTATTGATTTCATTCAGTAGTTGAAGCCTTATCTTTTTGTGAAAAACTATTTTTATTGTGGCTCCTAAACATTCACCTTGGTGAACTAGTTTAACTCCTTCCTCCTCTATTGCTTTCTCCTTTGCATTGATGTCTATATCTCAGGCTCTAAGCTAGATCAGACCTCTTATGCTTGACAAAAACATGCCCCGATATTCAACCAAACATACTTTGGGACCTTCAGTTTTTGAAGGGTTACCTCTTCATTCTCTGATAGCAGCCTCACTTACTTATTCAAACTATACTTCTACTCCAGTGGCTCATTCTACTACTACTCCCAAAGGAAAAGAGAAGAGAACTAGTGGTGGAGAAAAGTGAAAATTGTATCTTGAAAGGGATTTTTTTACCTTTCCCAATAGCTTGAAATGAATCATATTTTTCAATCTAATGCAATGTGCAGTGATGTTGTCTATTATTTTATTTTATTTCTTTATTTTCTATTTTTTGTAATATTTTTGATAGTCCCAAAAGGAGAAGAGAGATCCCTAAGAATAGAAATACAACTCATATGACTTGTGATCATAAAAAAGGGGGATATTGAAGGACTCCTCATGATTGAATCATGTTTTAATGATAAAAAATCCTATTAATCCTATTTAATAAATTAGAAATCATTTTTGAGATGGTCGGTTTCCCAATTCCTTAAATAAACTCTCACACAATCCTGATTCCAATAAATCATGTTTTATTATTGTAACCTAAATTTAATTTTATTCTATAATCCTTACTTCTATGAATAATTTAGTCTACTTCATTCTGTGAATATTAATTATTAAGACTATTAAAAGATGTTTTTCAAAGTATGAGAAACCATGAGTCTGCTACCAGTTCTATTTTTTGGGAAACAGACCAGACACCGTGATCGAGACACTATGAACCAGACAGAGTGACCCATACACCATGACCCATACACTGTAACCCAGACAATGTGACCCTAACAATGTAACCAGTTTCAGATCTCTAGATGTCTGTGACACCGGTTCCTTGCTATCATCACCAAGACATTGTTCAATGTTTGGAAAAGGCCCAACCATGATCTTAACACCACATCTGTGCAACCAGTTCCCGATCTCAATAAAATTGTGGCATCATTAATGTATCACCTCTCAATGGAAAATAAGTAGACACCATTTCCAAGTGACATCATTTCTAAGTGATACTATTTCAAGAAAAACTGTGATACAATTATTTAATCTATTTTACCATTTTCAGTTTAATTTCCAACAATCATATTTGAGTCATTTGAAGGACTACACATAATTAATGTTTCTTTGTAGACATGTCACCTGACATTATGAGGTATGAGGTGAAGAATACATACATCCTTTCGGTTCCAATGTGTGCACCTGCAATTAAAAAGGAAGATAATATAGGCTTTAAAATCATATAGAAAGTAGGAACAAGTATATTAGAAAAGAAAACATAGGCATTAAACAAGATAAATCTGAAGAACACATGAAGTAATCTCCATTCAAAAAGGTCGGACTACCATATATCAGAACCAAAAACATATTTGTAATACCCTCCAAGAAGAACAGAAGCTAGACTGATTACACCATGGAACTGAAAAACTAAGCACCAGACTTGCAATACTCTATTTTTTCACAAGATGAATCGATAATTGAATCTGTTTCATCTTAAAAGTCTAAATCTGCATAAAATAACACTCAGAGTACTTATAACCCTTTATAATCATATTTTCTTTGTTTTGAACAGTTTTTATCTTTTGAGCAGTGTGTGTTTTTCTGTATTAAAACACATATTTTCTCCTATATTAAACGGAAGGATAGAATATATCCTTCCTATCACATATTATTACATATTTTTACTCCCATGTATAAGAATTGAAGATGTCCTTGTGTGACTTAGTAGTTCTCACCCACGAAGATAAGTGGAAGAGGCCATGTGACCTGGATAGTCTTATGCACTATTATTCACCCCGACCCATGGTGTGGATCATGTTTGGTAATATAAACTGCTTGGTGGTAGGTGATCACCAAGTGGAGTGGATTAGGTATCAGCTTGAGACTAATCCACGTGTTTTATCTGCTTTTCATTTTAATTTAGTTTTTCTTTTCTTTACTATATATTTCAGAAAACATTATATTTTTCATTGGTAGTTAGTCATAGAAAAAATTTATAACTTTTTTACCTTATTAGAATAGTTTTAAAAGTTGTATCAACAACTCACATTGATATTACTGAGAATTAATCAATATTTTGAGATGTTATTTGAACATTCAAACTATTATAACCTTTTTACCTTGATTAACTTGGTTGTATTCATTTTTATGGGGATGATTTTAAGTGAATTTTTTAACATAAATTTTTATAGATACTCAATTCAACCCCCTCTATAGTACTGTACTTCGACCAAAACTATGTTCAAAATGTTATGATCTATTATGCTTATGATGAAACACACCTTTTTTTTGACTCCAAAAAAATTGATTACTTCTTTAACACCCTTATTGATCATACTTCATGATATGAATTGATTTTGTGGTTTATGGAGTAAATTTTATAGAAATCAATATTTTACATGGATAAAATTCACTTTATTATGCTATTAGACCCATATAATTATCTTACTCTATTATAATAATTATTTCCCATGTTTACGCATACAAAAAATATAAACTCACCCTTTATTATGATATCTTTCCAAAGATTTTGATGGAAGGTTCTATGAATGATATATCTAGAATCGAACTAATATAAAGATATTTGTGGTAGATAATGAATATATTTTGAAAAAATAAGGTTAATTTGTATCTAGTCTCCAAATAAAGTAAACTTTATAGTTGTCATTAATGTATATTTTTGATATGTAATGAATATACATAAAAAATGAGTAAATATTTTTTTTATGGTCTTGTTACCATAATTATCCCCTATATCATATCTTGAAATTATGATTATGGGACCTAATAATTCGTATTGGATCATGTATATTTGAGATATATTTTCCCTATTTATTTCAATTTTTGTCATTTTTATTAATTTTTTCAAAACTATTATGTTTTTATTAAAAAATTTATTGGAATCATTATATTCTGTTATGGAATGTTAGTTTGGGACACATAAAAAAATCCCCTAAGACAATCAAATTAAAATGCTAAAAAACATGGTTATTAGAAAGATAGAATGGATGACTTATTTAAAAGATTCATTAAGAATACCAATGTATTATTTTCATACCATATAATGTTATGTAATATTATTTATAAACATTGGTTAGAATTGATTCTTAATTTTACATTTTGAATCGGAAGGCTATAAATTACATTAATTATTCTTTTAATATTATTTTGTATAGTAATATCTCTACTTGTAAAATTTCTCATGGAATTTAGAGTACATTCAAGTAACTCATTATAGAAGTAAATTTTTTTTGACAACAATTCTTGGAATTTACATGGAATAATTTCAATATTTCAAAATGATATTTGAAGTGCATATTGTTGAGATGTATCATATAATTAGAAAGATTATGAACATCATGAATACACATAGAGGGACAATAATGAATGATTTTTTGGTTAAAAGGATATTGAGAGGAGTTATAAAGATTTGGTATTCTCAAATGATAATAATTAAATAATGAACAGATATTTCTAAATATATCACAGATGATATTATGGGATCACTTTTATATTGTGATATTTAATTGAAAAACATTGTTCATGGTGTTTAGGAAAAAAGGATGATTATTTTTTTATAATATTATTACTCTATATAGTTATTATAAAGAAAATTTATCTTCCTACAATGATGTTAAATAGAAGATAACAAAAATAATAATATTTTTTCATAGTGATATGATTACAAAGAGAGAATACCAAACAGGGTAAGAAATGGACAACTGATTGGATGATAATAGAAGATACACAGAAACAAATTTTTTTTTTAAACATTAACTCCTTTAACATTTGTACTTCTCCCTCACTTACGCCTTGCATCATCACCTTATCTTCTCTTGTTCAAGGTTATGTCCTGGATTCAGCCAAGAAGCATTGATTTTATGGTGTTATGTTCACTTGGAGGGCCTATGACTTCATAGGTTTTCATATTAATTATGTTTCTACCATTAATCAACCTTATTGATGAATCCCATTTCCATGTAATTTATTTTCCCCCTAGACTACCCCAATTAGTTTTGGTCAAGATCAGATGGTTCCATGTCCCTTTCTATTTGGTTGTTTTAATTATGAGTGGGATTCCTTTTGGTTTTCTAGTCGTATGGTTCAACATTATATAGCTTTTTTGATAGTCCTTCAACATTTCACATCCTCCAAAGGTTCCATAGATGGCCATTCTATCTAATTATATTATATTGGTTACTATTAATTTTTTATATGGTTTTGGAGTGGAATTAGTTTATGATGGCATCATCACCACCTATTCATTTTTATGGATACAAAGATGAATTTACTAGGTCATAGAATTGTTTAAGGTGGCCTATCACCCGCGTAGTGGCCTTTTGGTTTTTATTTTCCTAGGATTGGTTCAGTCCAATTTCAGTCATCCACTTTTTTTCATTATTCTGCACATGAATCTTTATTGGCTAGGTTCTATGGTTTCCAAGAATATTTGGAATGGATTTTGTGGTTCTGGACATAACAGTCCGTCCTTAGGGTTTCTGGTTTTGGCTGGGCTATTATTAGCAGTGCAATGGTGTAGTGCGCCTCACTGGTGTGTTTATGGTGCAGTAGTGCTACGTGTCTTGAGGTGTAGTGTGGGAGGTGGTGTGATGTGTCTTGTTTTTTCCATGGTCCTGTGAGACATGGAGTGTTTTGACAATTTTTATAGTGGTACAGAGGCATAGATAATGTAGATCTCCATATTCCATTATGAATTATTTTTTTCCCATATGGTACTCACTTAAAAATAATGTTATTTTATTCTAAAAATAAATAAAATTACATTACTGGTCAAAGGAGAGATTCAAATTGCATGAACATTTTTAGAAAAAAAATAAAGCATGAATTTGTGTGCCAATGAATGTAAATAATTAAAATAAAAAATCAGAAATAGAAAGAAATACTATTACTATATGTTTTATAAAAAATGCATATGAGGTTGATGATTCATGATTTCATTATATTAATTATTAAAACTATGTTTCTAATTATGATATGAATTTTAATAATAATTTAACAATATTGTTGAAAAATTAAATGTTGATATTATATTATATAAGGTTTAAAAATGAAACACAAGGTGGATCATGAAATATTGGTTAAAGAAAATTATAATCTAACATAATAAGTTTGAATGTTATAGTGTATTATTTATAAAATGTATTACAACATAAGGCATGTGAATTAGATGTTTAGAAATACTGTTTGTAGTAATGTGAATGCGTGTGAAGATATAGGGGCTATAAAAAATGATAATGAGAATATTAATAATCAAATTGAGTGGATGAATTAATTATTTGAAATATAATACAATTTAAGTGAATTTTTGGATACATTTATCTAAAAAAAGGATTATAAAGAAGAGAAAATTTATTGGTAATAGTAGAAAAGATCATATGTTATACAATAATTACATTTTGAAAGGACAAATAATAGGTATTTCTTTTGTTTTATATTTTAGAAAAAAAATCATGGAAATTAATCATCAAGTTATTCTATTTGATTTACATAATCATTTGGGTCTAATAAGTCATTAATTTTTATATATTCATTTAATAATAAAAAATTTAACCCTTCCTTCCATGAAAAAACTCAGATCACCCTACTATCCATATCCTAAGTTGGTCTTGACATGCCTCAAAAGGCGTTCTTCATACCCAGAGGCTGGTAAAAAGTACATGGGTTTTAAGAACTAACATTTAGAATGTTTTTTCAAAAATTAATATAAAAAATCCCATATAGGTAAGGAAAACTTCAGTACTCCACAAAAAATGGTGAAAATATATAATCATAAGGAAAATAGTTTCCATAATCCATTAAAAAACAAAATGAAACATATTCCTCAAAGTACCCAACTCTATGTTACATGAAATCACCTCTAGAATCCCCCACATTTCTATTGAAATATCCTACAACTCCCTTGAAGATCCTTTCCCATACATGCATCTGATGGAACAAAATAAACGTACACCAAAAGTTATATGAACTGTTTAATAAAAATTCACCATTATGACCCCATTGGTGATTATTAATATTAATATATAAATTAAAACAATTACCAAGAAAAAAAACATTTTATGTGTGGTTTTTCTAAAAATATTTCTATAAGTCATTGAAAAGTCACCCTTTTCACAAGTAATATAATGAAAACTCACATCCTAGTTTCAATTTATTTTTATAAACATCACTTATATTCATATCAAGGATAATCAATATAGATAATAGGGAATTTAATTGCCTCAAATATTTTTCAATGAAAATCCTCATAACATTATTGTGATAAATATTCCACATAGTGTGTGTGTTAACCTTGAAGAAAATGTCAAGGGGTTAAGAGTTAACTCCTTAAAGAGAGCCCTTGCCCAAACATATGAAATAGGATGTACACATTATACACATATAATAAGACTATGGGGGAATATTTTATCCGCATGGATAGATACCTTACTCAACATCAATAAAATATGTGTATTCCGTATTATAATCATTCAATTTCCATTTTATCATTGAAAAATATACAATTCATTATTTATAACCATTTCTGTTAAAACAATTTGGTGAGAAACCCAATTTTAAAAATTTACCCAAAACCAATCGTTTTTACCAAACAAAGTCTCATACTTTTAAAAAATGACTTCAAAACCACATCCATGATAAATACGTAAATCATTATTTATAACAATTTCAAAAAAAAAAACTAACTTATTAAAAAATAATGGTTTGTAGGGTAATGATAATCCTTGTAACAATCTTCCTCAAAATAAATTGAATTCCAAAACCCCCTTAGGATCCACAATCTAGGGGAAACTGAGAGTTTAAAATGAATAAAATATTCCTAATCCATTTATTCTCAAAAAATAATATCCAATTCATAATTTCTTGCATAATGAGTGTGTGTGTGAGAGAGAAAAATCATTTATTGTAATGATTCACAAAGAAGGCATAATGATCAATGGATATCTGGAGGATAAAAATGTATTCCATAATGTACCAGAGGAAATCCAATAAGTCCAAGTCCAAATCCAATAATCCAACATTTTCATCCCTGATCTATGGTTCAGTTTTTGTAATTAAGAGTGGATCTATAATATCAATAAAGAACATTGAATAACTAGCACATACCATTTAAAATCTTGATCCAATACCCAAATATCCATTAAAATTCACCACCAATTGGTACAGAATATTCAAAATATCCATGTAGTGTCTCCAAGGTTTTGAGAAAAAATTTCCCAAGAAAGAATAAGGGAAATCATATAATCCTATTATTTTGAATAAATTTTGATAACATAAATTTATTCATCCAATTTTTCCACATGATTTAGAATAATTTTGACCTAACTATGTTCCCATTTATATGATAGTAGACAATTCACATGGTATAGGGGAAACTTTTGGAGTACCATGCTTCTGTATTGTGAAATTCATCTACCACATGTGGCATAGTTTTAGGAGGAATTCTAATGGTTTATATAAGGCCCCAGCCTTAACCCTTACTTAATCTTGAGTTATTAAGAGATTACACATTGAGGATCTTTTCGGGTTTAGAGTTTTAGAGAATTAGATCATAAAACTTGAATTACATTCCACATATAAACAAAGTGGTTACATAAAGATAGTATTCTTCATTCCCATCAATGGAAACACATTTAAAATAAAACATGGATTATTTCTTGACACATCCTTGACTCTATCATCTTATCATGTACCTTTCCCTTGACCTGTGAAAAACATTTCAGAAAAACATGGGATGAGCATAAAAACTCAGTATGGGTTATAAAAAAACATGGAAAGGAAACATGAGTTCATATATACATAAGAATGAAATCATACATTACCCATAAAACTTAGGAACTTTAACATACCTCATAAAATCATGAATAAATCATAGAAATCATAAGACATAAAGGTAACTTCAGGCATTCATAACATTCTTACGTAGGGAGTAACCCTCTTGGTTACGTTTGGAATACCCATCACAGTATATTCCCTAAAATCTCTTCGGAGAAACCTTAACTTTTCACTCCTTCCGTTACCCAATGCATTGGAGAGCTATATCGGGCTCACCCGCCCTTAGTTTATCACGGAACCACACGTCTTCATAATAATGCCCAAGAACCATAACATAATTCATATCACATAAAACATGCATAAAGGAAACATAACATTTCCACATTTCAGTCACAAGATATCAATACAACACAAAAAACATTGTGAAAACCATTTTCAATACCAAAATAAAATAAAAGTAAAACAAGGTATTTATTTTTCTTTTAAAAAGAAGGTATGTCTTGTAGAGGAAGCCGAAACTCAGATAACGGTCACGACGGCGGAGAAGTCGTTGTCGCCGTATACGTACGACAAAAACATTCCCTTTTGTCGTTTAGTAAACGATTCGTATAAAAAAGATTCCTTTTGAATAAACGTAAAATTCAAAGGGTTTTATACACCGTATAAAAAAAGGTTGTGTATAAAATAAAATATGACTCAATGAAAGGATATTGAGACGAAGTCCCATACCTCGTATCCGACTTGACCCGACCGTTCTTTAATCTCCTGAATAATAAACTTGAGTTAATCTCTACTTGATTAAGAACCTTTTTCAAGTTCCTTATTCCTTTTATACCATGTTATGAATATCATTTAATCATTTAAGTTAACAATGTTCATTTTGTCGGTATTTGGTTCTAAAGTCAAAAATAGACTTCTTACACTTACATTTTGTTAATTTGGTCAATGTTCCGTTATATCCAAAATGATATTAATTATTTGGATAACATATATATCATATATATTCATCATATACATGTATTTATAATATTACATCACATTTAGAGGTAAGAAATCAAATGCACCGTTCATGGAGACGGTAACCCGTACGTACGCATGAACGCTACTTCCATTTCTATTTCATATTTTCTGGAATGGAATCATAATTATATAAGAGTATATTATAATTCCAGTATAATAACATATATAATATCATTAACTTTATCCTTTACACATCCCACATATGGTATTAACGAAACAAATCACTTTCAGGGGGCGGTAGTCCGCACTTTCTAAAATGAAGATATCGTGTTTACCCATAATGGAAACCATAAAGGTATGACCAAAATAAAAATAACATAAGCTTAAGGAAAACATAAACATATTATATATCATATATAAAAATAGTTACATCATAATGTCCACCTTTGAAGGTGTTAAATGAGTATTGATCAATCATCGTTTCGGGAGGCAGAATTTCACCATCCACGGAAACCGTATGTTCATTAACCATTTGATGTAGTTGTGTGAGATTGTAGCTCAAATAAATATTATAACAACATCCTAGTATATTTATGATACTGGTGTTGTTACAAAAGAAGTAAATAAAAAGAGTTTAGGGGGTTGGAGAAGAAAAATAAAACAAATGAATATGAGAGAATGAACTACCTTTAAAAGTGTACCTCCTTTTGATTTGAGCCTAAAAGCTTCCTTTGAAAGGATTCTGCCCAAAGGGAATCCTGTAGGATGAGGAGAGGGATTTGGAGAGAGTAAATGGGCAGGGGTTGGCCGAGCCAAAGGCTTGAGGTGTGTGTGAAATGAGGTAGAGGTGGGGGCCTTTTATAAGAGGAGAGGAGGGGCACTTTTGGAAAGTAAAGAAATATTACTTTATTTGAAAATGTGTTTCGTTTTTAAAAGGTCCCACATTGATATAATTAGTGGATAAGGTGATAAGGGTTCGAAATACACTCATCCAATTGGTTTTGGACATGTGTAGTTCATAGATTTTACATTATCTTTCCATTTTATTTAAATCGTCAAATAATGATGTCATCACTGCATCATTATTATGACATAAATAATTTAATTTATTTAATGTCTAAAAATCATAAAAAAATACTATGATGTAGGAAATATTTTTATATTTCCAATGAATATTTATAATAAAAAATCTGATCTTTATAACCCCATGTAAAAATTGCTTTCGTAAAACATATTATGTTTGTGTCATTTTTACTTTTACATTAAATAAAAAGTTATTTATGTCATTTCCCAACCAAAGTGTCTCCATGGGGTCCCCAAGTTGACCCATGGCTTGTATTGGTCGGCCATGACACAAAAAATAAGGTTGGGACATGTGTCTAGGTCATTTCATATTATTAAATCAATATTTATACCTTAAACTACCCTAATTACCATTAATCGCGATTAAAAACTTAATAAGCTACTATTCACCAAAAAAATATTTTAATCCCATTGAACCAAATTTTACTTCTTAATGACAACCATGTATGTCGGATTTTCAAAATTCAATACACATTAGTGGTAAACTTTCATTTAACTGAAAAATCAGTTTGCTTGATTACCACTTAGTGGTTTCACTATTCATCAAAAATTGAAGTTTTTCAGAAAATTACCAAAAATTCACCCTAAGATATATTTGATATTACGAATTCAAAAATGAATTATATTTTACAAAATTCAAATCATATAAGTCACATTAATTAATTTAATAATTAATTCCTGCTGCCAGAGCAAATAGCGTGTTTTTACAAAACAATAAGTATCAAAAGATTGACACCAGTTTAAGTCTAATTTCAAAGTGAAATTGATTCAAATGACCACCATTGGATAAAATGGTAAAAATATATTCTAATTTCACTTCAAAACCAATTCAAAACATAATCTAATCATATAAATAAATTAGATTAAAAATCAGTTTTGATGTAAAATACAGTATTTTTCACTATTCATTAAAAAATGAACATTGTCAGAAAAATACCAAAAATTCACACAAGGTAAATTTTGATGTCCCAATCATAAAGAATAAGTTTATTTTGACAAACATAGTTTATAAAATTGTCAAAAGATAGATTCAAAAATGGTTTTCCATCAAAAGGAAGTAAAACAATCTTTTAAGAATATTAGTGTATTCCATGCATAAGATTGTATTTATTTTAATTTTAAGCCTCTAAAACACTATCTTAATCATTAATAGACATAGATAATAATATATATTATTCATTACTTACTTGGGATGTTACATACTTCCCCCCTTTAGAAAATTGTGTCCCCGCAATTTATTTACTTATAAAATAAATGGGGGTACTTATCCCTCATTGCATTTTCAGATTCCCATGTTGCCTCTTCAATCATGTGGTTTTTCCACAAAACCTTTACCTGCTTAATCACCTTATTCCGTAACACTTGCTCCCTGTGGTCAAGAATCTAGCCCGGTTGTTCCTCATAAGATAGGTTCTCTTCTAGTTGAACTACCTCTGGCCTCAAAACATGAGATGGATCTGGCATATACTTTCTCAACATCGAAACGTGAAAAACATTGTGTACCTGAGATAAACTCGGAGGTAAAGCCACTCGGTATGCAAATTATCCAACTCTCACAAGAATTTAGTATGGTCTAATGAACCTTGGACTCAACTTTCCTTTCTTACCAAATCACATCAAACTTTTCCATGGTGATACTTTGAGAAAAACATGATCACCTACCTCAAAAGATAGATCCTTCCTCTGGTTATCCGCATAACACTTCTGCCTGCTCTGAGCTGTTATCATGTGTTTCTGAATCAGCTGAACTTTTTCTGCCATCTCTTCTACCAATTATGGTCCCATCAACTTCCTTTCACCCACTTCATCCCAGAAAGCTGGAGTTTGACACCTCTTCCCATATAATTCCTGAAATGGTGCCATCTGTATACTAGAATGAAAACTATTATTATATGAAAACTCAACCAAAGAAATATGTTGGTCCAAACTTCCCTGATAATCCATAGAACAAGCTCGTAGCATATCCTCCAATGTCTGAATTGTTCATTCTGACTGCCCATCTGATTGAGGATGAAAAGATGTACTAAAATTTAATTCAGTACCCAACGACTTCTGAAGGCCTTTCCCAATGTTAGAAGTAAACCTTGGATCACGATCCGATACAATGGAGAGAGGAACTCCATGTAACCTGACTATCTCGTTAAGATATAAACGGGAAAGTTGATCAAGAGAGAAAGTATCTCGTATAGGAAAGAAAGGAGCAGATTTGGTCAAGCGATCAACAATAACCCAGATTGCATTATTACCTCGAGATGTCTTCGGTAATCCAACAAAAAAGTCCATGGATATATTCTCCCATTTCCACTCTGGCACTGGTAAAGGCTGAAGCATCCCTTTCGGTAACTGCCGCTCTGCTTTAACCTGTTGACATGTCAAACACTTCACAGTAAATCAGCAATATCTCTTTTCATTCCATCCCACCAGTAATACTCCCGTAGATCTCTATACATCTTAGTACTGCCCGGATGAACTGAAAACAGAGAACTATGAGCTTCACATTACAACTCTCTCTTCAATTGTGAATCACAAGGCACACACAATCTCTTCCCAGATCTCAAAACACAATCATTATAAATGTTGAATTCAGGAAACTTACCTTTCTGAACCAGCTCTACCTTTTTCTGCAACTCACTTTCTTGCTTCTGTGCTTTCTTGATTCTATATGATTGAGAAGATCTCACTGATACCTAAAACAAAATAGAAGGACTTCCTGCACCAACAACTTCTATGCCAAAGTTCATCAAATCCTTAACCAAAGGATCACGTTCCAAATGCAACATTGTTAATAAAGCATTAATTTTTCGACTCAAAGCATCAGCCACATTATTTGCTTTTCCCGGATGGTAATGAAGTGTACAATCATAATCCTTGATTAATTCTAGCCATCTCCTTTGTCACATGTTCAATTCTTTCTGAGTGAATATATACTTTAAACTTTTGTGATCGGTATATATTTCACACTTTACTCTATACAAATGATGCCTCCAAATTTTTAAAGCAAAAACAACAGCAGGTAATTCAAAGTCATGTGTAGGGTAATTTACCTCATGAGTTTTCAACTGTCGTGAAGCATAAGCAATTACCTGATCATTTTGCATTAGGACGCAACCAAGTCCTTTGAATAAAGCATCAATGTATATAAAAAACTCACCATTCCTGGATGGTAGTGCCAAAACTGGAGCATTCACCAATATTCTTTTCAATTCCTGAAAACAATCATCACATTCTTTTGTCCAGATAAACATAACACCCTTTCGAGTTAGCTTAGTCATTAGACTAGATAACTGTGAAAAATTTCTAACAAACCTTCGGTAATTTCCCGCCAAACCAAGGAAGCTACGAATCTCGGTTACATTTGTGGGTCTTGGCCATTCTTCCACAACTTTTGTTTTTGCAGGATCAACAGTTATTCCATCTTTAGAAACAATGTGACCAAGGAAAGAAATTTGTTGCAACCAAAACTCACACTTGCTGAATTTCCCATACAATTTCTTTTCTTTTATGGTTTGTAAGATAAACCTTAAATGTCCTTCATGCTCTTATTTACTTTTAGAAAACACCAAAATATCATCAATGAAAACCACCACAAACTTATCCAAGAACTCATGGAAAATTCTATTCATTAATTCCATGAATACAGCAGGTGCATTGGTTAGCCCAAAAGGCATTACTACAAATTCATAATGGCCATATCTCATACGAAACGAGGTCTTCGGAATACCTACCTCCTTTACCTTCAGCTGATGGTACCCTGATCTCAGGTCAATCTTTGAAAAAAACTGAGCTCCCTTGAGCTGATCAAACAAATCATCGATATGAGGCAAAGGATATTTGTTCTTAACAGTGATATTATTCAAGGCTCTATAATCAATGCAAAGTCTCATAGAACCATGTTTCTTTTTAACAAATAAAATAGGAGCACCCCATGGTGATGTGCTAGGTCTAATGAAACATTTCTCTAATAAATCTTGTAATTGCTCCTTCAACTCTAAAAGTTCAATTTGTGCCATTCGATAAGGGGGTTTTGAAATTGGCTTAGCATCAGGAACTAAGTCAACAGTAAACTCAACTTCCCGATCTGGTATTATTCCAGGCAACTCATCAGGAAAAACATCAGGATACTCATTTACCACTGGCACATCATTAATCTGAACAGTTCCTTTATTTTCAACGACGTGTGCAAGGTAACCTTCATTTCCATATTTTACAAGTTTCTCGGCCTCTTGATATGTTATCAAAAGTAAGGGTTCATTCCTGTAAACAAACTGAAAGTCTTTCTGAAAAGAAACTTCTTTAGCTCTACAATCAATCTTAGCATGGTAAATAGAGAGCCAATCCATACCCAGGATAACATCAAACTCTACTAGAGGTAGAATAATAAGGTTTGCAAGTAGGTTCTTTCCACAGATAAGGATAGGAAGATTCTTATAAATTATTTTTGCCCCAACATTTCCCCCAGGTGTTTTTACCAATAGTTCAGGAGTCATTTCTTGAGATGGTATTCCCATTTTACTAGAAAAGGTTTCAGAGATGAAAGAATGTGTAGACCCCGAATCAAACAACACACTGGCATAATCTGAAAAAACAAACAAAGTACCTAATACAACTTCATTTGATGGCCCGACATCTGCTGAAGTAGTTGCAAAGGATTTCACCACCCCTTTCTGCTTGTAGTCTAACTGCTTCCCATCACTCAAGCTCTTTGTCGGACACTCGGTTGCATAGTGACCCATCTCATTGCACTTATAACATTTCACTAACTGTAAATCAAATTTGTTCTTACCTTCACCTTGATCCTTTTCAGTGAAATCACGAGCCTTATGTCCCATATTACCACATCGGTAGCACTTCCCAGAATTCAGAAGACATTCCCCATCATGCCTTTTGCCACATTTATCACAAACTAGAAACTTAGTTCTATTACCATCAGACTTTTTTGAAGAATTCTTACCTTTCTCCTGCCACCTCGGTCTCTTCTTCTGCTGGTTGTTATTGAAAACTTGGTCATCGACAAACTCCATTTCCACCTTCTCAGCACATCGAACAAGCTTTTCATAACTTTTAAACTCATGAGAAGCTAATGCCCTTAGATATTTTGGCTTTAATCCTGAGTAAAAATGATTGATTTTACTATCAAGGTCTCGGATAAAATTTGGAGCATACCTTGCCAATCGAGTGAACCTTTCTTCATAGGCAGCCACTGAGTCTTCCTCTTGACTCAATTCCAAAAATTTATTTTCCATCCTAAGTCAAACAGCCTTAGGAAAATACTTCTCAAAAAACATACCTTTGAATTCATCCCAGTCGAGAGCATCAATCTCATCGGTGTCCCTGATATTTTTAACCATAGACCACCACTGATCTGCTTCACCCTCCAAACGGTAAATAGCAAGACTAACCTTTTGATTGTCTGAACACCCCATGACATCAAAAAAATTCTCCAGTGCTTTAATCCACCCTTCAGCTAGCACAGGGTTAGATGATCCTCTGAATGATGGGGGATGTTGCCTCATGAAATGTTCCACCACTGACATGTTCCTCTGCGATTGGTCTAGCTGATCTCGCGCATGGATACCACCACCATTTATACCCTGAGTCAACTGCGTCATTACTGCAACAAACTGTTCAGTTCCAATTCCGACCATCTCAGGATGCTGATTCGGAAGGTTATTTCCTTCTGTATGCCTTCCTAGCACTGCTTCCCTGTTTCCTCTGCGGAAAACCATTCTGAACAAACATGTCTTAGATGAAGCAACATGGTAATCTTTAGATGCAATATCATTTCAAAAAAAATATTTTTGGATAATCATTTAATAGAATTCTAACTCCTAAAGTTATCTAAACCGACCTCTGATACCAACTATAAGGCCCCAGCCTTAAACCTTACTTAATCTTGAGTTATTACAAGATTACATATTGAGGATCTTTTCGGGTTTAGAGTTTTAGAGAATTAGATCATAAAACATGCATTACATTCCACATATAAACAAAGTGGTTACATAAAGATAGTATTCTTCATTCCCATCAATGGAAACACATTTAAAATAAAACATGGATTATTTCTTGACACATCCTTGACTCTATCATCTTATCGTGTACTTTTCCCTTGACCTGTGAAAAACATTTCAAAAAAATTTGGGATGAGCATAAAAACTCAGTATGGGTTATCAAAAAAACATGGAAAGGAAACATGAGTTCATATATACATAAGAATTAAATCATACTTTACCCATAAAACATAGGCACTTTAACATACCTCATAAAATCATGACTAAATCATAGAAATCATAAGACATAAAGGTAACTTGAGGCATTCATAACATTCTTACGTAGGGAGTAACCCTCTTGGTTACGTTTGGAATACCCATCACAGTATATTCCCTAAAATCTCTTCAGAGAAACCTTAACGTTTCACTCCTTCGCGTTACCCAATGCATTGGAGAGCTATATTGGGCTCACCCGCCCTTAGTTTATCACGGAACCACCCGTCTTCATAATAATGCCCAAGAACCATAACATAATTCATATCACATAAAACATGCATAAAGGAAACATAAAATTTCCACATTTCAATCACAAGATATCAATACAACACAAAAAACATTGTGAAAAACATTTTCAATACCAAAATAAAATAAAAGTAAAACATGGTATTTATTTTTCTTTTAAAAAGAATGTATGGCTTGTAGAGGAAGCCGAAACTCAGATAACGGTCACGACGGCGGAGAAGTCGTTGTCGCCGCATACGTACGACAAAAAAATTCCCTTTTTTCGTTTAGTAAACGCTTCGTATAAAAAAGATTCCTTTTGAATAAAAGTAAAAGTCAAAGGTTTTTATACACCGTATAAAAAAGGTTGCGTATAAAATAAAATATGCCTCAATGAAAGGAGATTGAGGCGAAGTCCCATACGTCGTATCCGAATTGACCCGACCGTTCTTTAATCTCCTGAATAATAAATTTGAGTTAATCTCTACTTGCTTAAGAACCTTATTCAAGTTCATGATTCCTTTTATACCATGTTATGAATATCATGTAATCATTTAAGTTAATAATGTTCATTTTGTCGGTATTTGGTTCTAAAGTCAAAAATAGACTTCTTACACTTACATGTTGTTAATTTGGTCAAAGGTTCGTTATATCCAGAATGATATTAATGATTTGGATAACATATATATCATATATATTCATCATATACATGTATTTATAATATTACATCACATTTAGAGGTATGAAATGAAATGCACCGTTCATGGAGACGGTAAGCCGTACGTACGCATGAACGCTACTTCCATTTCTATTTCGTATTTTCTGGAATGGAATCATTATGATATAAGAGTATATTATAATTCCAGTATAATAAAATATATAATATCATTAACTTTATCCTTTACACATCCCACATATGGTATTAACGAATCAAATCACATTCAGGGGGCGGTAGTCCGCACTTCCTAAAATGAAGATATCGTGTTTACCCATAATGGAAACCATAAAGGTATGCCCAAAATGAAAAAAACAGAAGCTTAAGGAAAACATAAACATATTATATATCATATATAAAAATAGTGACATCATAATGGCCACCTTTGAAGGTGTTAAATGAGTATTGAACAATCATCGTTTCGGGAGGCAGAATTTCGCCATCCACGGAAACCGTATGTTCTTTAACCATTTTATGTAGTTGTGTGAGAGTGTAGCTCAAATAAATATTATAACAACATACTAGTATATTGATGATACTGGTTTTGTTACAAAAGAAGTAAATAAAAATATTTTAGGGGGTTGGAGAAGCAAAATAAAACAAATGAACATGAGAGAATGAATTACCTTTAAAAGTGTAACTCCTTTTGATTTGAGCCTAAAGGCTTCCTTTGAAAGGATTCTGCCCAAATGGAATCCTCTAGGATGACGAGAGGTATGTGGAGAGGTAAATGGGTAGGGTTTGGCCGAGCCAAAGTCTTGAGGAGTGTGTGAAATGATGTAGAGGTGGGGGCCTTTTATAAGAGGAGAGGAGGGGCACTTTTGGAAAGTAAAGAAATATTATTTTATTTGAAAATGTGTTTCTATTTTAAAATGTCCCACATTGATATAATTCGTGGATAAGGTGATAAGGGTTGGAAATCCACTCATCCAATTGGTTTTGGACATGTGTAGTTCATAGATTTTACATTATCTTTCCATTTTATTTAAATCGTCAAATAATGATGTCATCGCTGCATCATTATTATGTCATAAATAATTTAATTTATTTAATGTCTAAAAATCATAAAAAAATACTATGATGTAGGAAATCGTTTTATCTTTCCAATTACTTTTTATAATCAAAAATCTGATCTTTATAACCACATGTAAAAATTGTTTTCGTAAAACATATTATGTTTGTGTCATTTTTACTTTTACATTAAATAAAAATTTATTTATGTCATTTCCCAACCAAAGTGTATCCATGGGGTCCCCAAGTTGACCCATGGCTTGTCTTGGTCGGTCATGACACAACCAATAAGGTTGGGACATGTGTCTAGGTCATTTCATATTATTAAAGCATTATTTATACCTTAAACTACCCTAATTACCACTAATCGCGATTAAAAACATAATAAGTTACTATTCACCAAAATAATATTTTATTCCCATTGAACCACATTTTACTTCTTAATGACAACCATGTAGGTCGGATTTTCAAAATTCAATACACATTAGTGGTAAACTTTCATTTAACTGAAAAATCAGTTTGCTTGATTACCACTTAGTGGTTTCACTATTCATCAAAAATTGAAGTTTTTCAAAAAATTACCAAAAATTCACCCTAAGATATATTTGATATTCCGAATTCAAAAATGAAGTCCATTTTACAAAATTCAAATCATATAAGTCACATTAATTAATTTAATAAATAATTCCCGCTGCCAGAGCAAATAGCGTGTTTTTACAAAACAATTAGTATCAAAAGATTGACACCAGTTTAAGTCTAATTTCAAAGTTAAATTGATTCCAATGACCACCATTGGATAAAATGGTAAAAATATATTCTAATTTCACTTCAAAACCAATTCAAAACATAATCTAGTCATATAAATAAATTAGATTAAAAAGCAGTTTTGATGTAAAATGCAGTATTTTTCACTATTCATTAAAAAATGAACATTGTCAGAAAAATACCAAAAATTCACACAAGGTAAATTTTGATGTCCCAATCATAAAGAATAAATTTATTTTGACAAACATAGTTTCTAAAATTGTCAAAAGATAGATTCAAAAATGGTTTTCCATCAAAAGGCAGTAAAACAATCTTTTAAGAATATTAGTGTATTCCATGCATAAGATTGTATTTATTTTCATTTTAAGCCTCTAAAACACTATCTTAATCATTAATAGACATAGATAAAAATATCTATTATTCATTACTTACATGGGATGTTACAGTTTAGACTAACCATGCCCCCCCTATGGAATGTAGATCATACCGCACAATTTCTTTAGAGGACCTACATGAGTTTCCTTGACAATGTTCTTTTCTTATAAGGCATAGAAAAAATTTAAAATAAATCCAAAATAATCGAATATTACTATAGATAATACTGAAATGAAATTTGGTCAAAACAAAGGAATGTATGTAATTAAGATATTCATAAGGATCCAAAATTTCTAACCAACTTATTTATTTCTTCCAAAAAAATATATTTCAATGATAGTGGGACCTTATTGATATAAGGCCATTGATGATCACAAAAGAATCCTACCTCCAAGCCTTAGTATATTCAAAATCATTATTCCAAAAATCTCAAACCAATGTTAAATACATTCAACAAATAAAATTAACATATGAATAAAATACTTTTAGTAGATTATCAATCATAGAGATATCCATTTCTATGTCAACATATTCCCGATTAAATTCATGTGATGGGTTGGGAGTATGGTTCTTGTGATGGGGAACATGGAAGAAATTATGGATTGATGAAAACTGAGGTTGTAAATCGAAGAAATACTCCTAATTTACAAGTCATTCAAGCAATTCAAATGGACCCACATATATAAGAATGAGATTACATCATTTTTATTGTCATATGCGATTCATTAGGGGTGATGCATTCTAGAACACCAAGTCACCAATAGAAAAATCAAATATTTGGTGTAAAAAATATATATGTAAGACATGTACCATAGTTGAGACATCAATAAATTTTGATAAATCAACATGATATTTTACATTATATCCTATACCAAAGACGGACGAACCAGTGAATCTTCCACAACTTTAGACCAATAGAGATGGGAGGTATTTTGATGAGCGTATACATCTTTGAATGGTTCCATTATGTTGGATGAATACTAACCGTTGTTATAATTAAATTCTTCCAGTCCAAAATGACTATCCCAATCCCCTTCTAAACGTATGATAGAAGTAGAAAGAATATCTTCGAACTTTAATTGTTTATTTCTATCATCCCCTCCGTTTGGGGTTGATATGTCGTGCCCAACCTAAATTGAGATCATATTTCCTCCTGGATGACCTTACAAATGAGGAGGTAATGAAATGTACCCTATCTAAGAAAATTCCCCTAATAATTCCACTCAACCTTATAATCTCTTGAATAGACACCTTCTCTAAGAGTTTCAATATAATGGAGTTACAAAATGATAAAAAATGATATTAAAATTCTTTATAATTAATCACCATATTGATGAAATTTTTAATTTTTGTATTTCATAGTAAAAGAATAATATAATCCATTATAATCACACTCTATATCCTTGTTTGAAAGGAAAATTAGTCTTGAAAATTGGATGGATTATGGTTCTTAGGATTAATCATTCAACTTATGTGACATTGAGATATAAATTTGGTTCTATCACCTCACATACCAAGATAATTTTTTTTTCACCTTATATAATAAAAAATATGTCACGACCCGCCCTCGGAGACCGTGCCGTGACTACCCCAAGCCCACCTTCCATAGGCCAGGGGATGGCGACTAGCACCAAGGCGTAAATCGAGGTAAAAAGGGAAGGCATTGCCTTTGTAAAGTAAATAAACACCACAGAGTAAGCAAGTGGAAAGTAAACACTAAGCAAAAGCAGAGTACAACTAAAAGTGCGGAAAAGTAAATGGGCCAGTATACAAACCCAAACTAAAAGTAAAGTACAAATCAAAAGGGAAAATAGCAACTGAAAAGTAAAAGCCGATACACCGAGTGGTCCACTGGAAATCCCACCTAAAGGGTGGTTACAGATAGCTCCACTGCTCCACGGGTCCCACCGTCCGCTCCGAGCACGTTCCGCCAGTGGTCCACCTCCATGTACAGTCCTGCTCTGCAAGCCTCAGCTAAGATCAACGCTGTCCGTCATCTGCAACCAACACAACGTAGTGTGGGCAAAGCCCGTGCAGGGGTGAGTATAAGCTACTCAGTAGGGACCCCGAGACCCCTGAAGGTCTCTCAAATCCACAAAGGATAAACCACGAAGAAAGGTACAATCACAAAGTAACAACCGACACTGCTTAGGTATATGCCCATGCATATACCTAAGTCATCAATTTCAAATACGCTCCAACATCCGAGCCCAAGTAAAACTCAGTCCACACAGGAAAGTAAACGTATTCCACACAGGAAAGCAAAACGAAATCCTCACAGGATAGCACAACACAATCCACACAGGAAAGCAACAGGATTCAGCTCACACAAGTATACTTCTTAAAAAGACGATAAAGATGATCTCTGATCCATCTAAGTCGTCGGACCCACGAAGGATCGATAGGTAACTAACCCCCGCAAAAGACCCACACATGATCGGGCCCACATAGGACCTATAGGCGCTGGTTCACACAGGACCGCTGAGCGCAAGGACCCACACAGGATCGGACCCACACAGGATCGGGCCCACACAGGACATGTAGCACTGATCCACATAGGATCGCTGAGTGCTGTAGTCATCGTCATCGAATCCACACAGGATCTCTGTACTGTCATCATCGCAGTCACAGTAGCAGTAGCAGTAGTAGTAGTAGTAGTCGCAGTCGCAGCCAGCACTAGGGTTCCCGCACACAGCAAGCTCGTTCGGAGGGTCCGCTCCACGAGCCGAGAGGCTGATACATCAACTGTCACAATGTCCAGAGTTGATATATCCAAAAGTTCCGTATCGTCAACAGGAACTCAACGCAACAGACGGCACGTCGATCGGACGCCCGGTCTGAGAGTTAATGGCATTTCGTCCCCGGGGCCCGGTTGGTTTTTAAGGCAAAACCAACCCGACTGTACTCCACCTTCGTCCAAACCTCGGTCGGAGTATGCCAAAAATCCGTCACACTAAGAGGAACACAACAAAGCTGATGAAACGTCAATCAGACGTCCGTAGCTCAAGATATGAGCGTTTCCGCTCCGAAGGCCTGGTTGGTTTCATGTACGAACCAACCCGGCCAAACTCAATGTATTCCAAAACCCTGAGTGTAATATACCGAAACGACCGTCTCGATCCAAGGATCGCGTTGCCGCAGACGGTTCGTCATTCGGAGGTCCGTGGCTCATGTTATGGCCAAAATTCCGAAAACGATTCGAAACGGGGGGTCCGCGTCCGGGCCGACCCGGCCCGACCCCCCTGGGTCGGCCCGAACCGGGTCGACCCGAACCAGGTCCGACCCGGCCCGGCCGGCCGGCCGGCGGCACGGCGGCCTGGCAACGTTGGGGTCACGCGCGGGGGGCATGGCCCCCGCATCCTGCTGGCGGCGCGGCTTTTAGCCGCACCATTTTTTGAACCGGCCCCCCATTGAGGGGGCCTGCTTGAGGGAAACCGGGGGGCCGTCTGCCCCCCTCAAAGAAACCGCCCCCCTCATAAATGGGGGGGGGGGTTTAGAGAGTTGACCAGGGGAATTTATTCCCCCGGTCTTTGACCTTCCGGCCGGCCACTTGGCCAGCCGGTTTTTCTCCAACGGGACCGGCAAGCCGGTCCCCTTCCGGTTTCCGATGCCGGCGGCCCGGCGTGCCGCCGGTCTTCCCGTCTCGCCGCGGCCCGGTACCGGCGGCGGTGTTCGTCATCCGGCGCGGTGCGACGGCAACGCGCCCCTCCGCCGCGCCTTCGATTCCCTTCGACGCGGCGTGACGGCGTCACGTTCTTGATGATCCTTCCACGGCGCGGCGCGACGGCGCCGCGCAATATAATCGTGCGATTATCCGCGTGGTGCGACGGCACCACGCCATCTTGTTTCCACCCGCAAGATAAATCAACAAGAACAAATGAGGGGGTTCGGCCATGTTCATGCGGTCCGCCCCCCTCACGTTAAATGATAACACAATTTAAATATCCTCACGTCAGTCATGCTAGAACCATGAACAAGAATAAATAAATAAACAAATAACAACTACCCCTACCTTGGGTTCAAGTTCGAAGATCGTCAACGACCTGCGGAAGACAACGTCGCGGAGGTCGGGCATCACGGTAGTCGTTCGTCAAATCCGATGATGAAGAGGTACGTCCGAAGAGGTACGTCGTTGGCGAATCTTCGTATGCCGACGAAGGAAGTCCGAGGAGGAAGCGGCGTTCCCTTTCGTTGACACGAAAGATGAAGAAGAGAGGAGTGGCGTTCTTCGTCGGAGCTTGAGCGTTCTTCATCGGAGCTTGAGCGTTCTTCGTCAAAGTTTGAAGAAGAAGGAGAAGAACCCAAAAGCTCTCAAGATGGCTAAAAAATTCTAACCAAATAAAATAAGATAGAGTCTTATTTTATTCACAAACTTAACAAATTGAATTTCAAAGGTTTGAAATTCAAATAAGATAACTCCAAAATTAAATAACAATTTGTCATGTCATTTAAAGAGGGGTTAAAGGGAGTTTGAGAGAAGATGGAAGGTTTAGGTTCGTGTGGGTCCCACCACACTTAATCCTCTCAAGGGAGGTTAAGTGGGTGTGGGTCCCACCCCTAACTTCCTTTGAGAGAAGTTAACCAAAAAAAGTAAAAAAAAAGTGTTCCACATTTTTATTCAACTTTTTATAATTCTCCCAAAAACTAACTTTCGTCCCGCAATAAACGCAACTTCGGAAAATGTCTCCTTAAGCGAATATCGGCGTTGCGAGTTCATCGGTGTCCTCGGATTTCAATTCCGAGCACCGGATCAAAAGTTAGAAATTCCCGCTCGTTCGTTCACTGAACGTACCCGGCCAAACTTCTTAAATTGATTCCGGGCACTCCGGGCCTCAGAATCAGGTGCCGTCAGAAACCGTGCTCTTGTAAAATTACAAAGAAAATTAAGAAAAAAAAAATTTCCCTTGAATTTTATGGGTCTTTACATTACTCCCACCTCATGGCTTTACGTCCCCGTAAAGATACATCAAAAACTAGGGAAACAAATGAGGGTACTGAGCACACATCTGAGCCTCCCGCTCCCATGTGCTCTCCTAGAGATTCCCGTGCTGCCATCTGATGCGCACAAGAGGAATCGATCTCCCATGTAGGACCCGCTCCTGTCGATCCTCTATCTCCACCGGGACCTCCGTAAAAGTCTCCCCATCGTCAACGTCAAGCTCCCCATGGTCAATGATGTGTGTCGGGTCGTGTACGTATCTCCTCAGCTGAGACACGTGGAAGACGTCGTGCACCCGGTGCAACTGTGGTGGTAGAGCCAGGTGATAAGCCACCTCGCCAATCTTGCTGAGGATCTGGAAGGGTCCGATGAAGTGCGGAGATAACTTGCCGCCTCGTCCAAGTCTCCGAATACCACGTCGAGGTGAGACCCGCAAAAAGACGTGGTCACCATCCTCGAACTCTAGTGGCCTTCGCCTCCTGTCAGCGTATGACTTCTGCTGGCTCTGAGCTGTCCTCATCCGCTCCTGGATGACCTGGACCTTCTCTGTCGTGGCCTGGACCATCTCCGGTCCCACAAGTGCTGACTCCCCAGGGTCTGTCCAGCACAAAGGAGATCTACAAGGTCGGTCGTACAACGCCTCATACGGTGCCATCCCGATGGTGGAGTGGTAGCTGTTGTTGTACGCAAACTCCACCAAGGGTAGGTGATCCTCCCAGCTACGACCAAAGTCGAGGACACATGCGCGGAGCATGTCCTCGAGAGTCTGAATGGTCCTCTCCGTCTGACCATCCGTCTGAGGGTGAAAGGCTATGCTTAGATGTAGCTTTGTCCCGAATGCCTCCTGTAACCCCTTCCAAAGCCGGGAAGTAAAGCGAGCATCTCGATCAGAGACGATAGATGATGGCACATCGTGGAGCCGCACAATCTCCTGAACGTAGAGACGTCCCAAGATCTCCACTGAGCCCTGCTCTCTGATGGGTAAGAAGTGTGCCGACTTGGTGAGTCGGTCAACAATCATCCAGATGGAGTTGTGACCTCTAGAAGTGTGTGGAAGTCCAGTCACGAAGTCCATAGATATGTTGTTCCACATCCACTCCGGAACCTCCAAGGGCTGTACCAAGCCTGCTGGTACCTGATGCTCTGCCTTCACCTGCTGACAGGTGAGGCATCGAGAAACGAACTATGCTACTGCCTTCTTCATGCCCGGCCACCAGTGCTGTCGTCTGAGGTCCTGGTACATCTTCACCACTCCAGGATGTTCCGCCAAAGGAGAAGTGTGAAACTCTCTCAGCACTTCCTCTCGCAAAGCGACTGGTACCATGGTACGTCCTCTGAAAAGGATGTTGTGCTCTGCTCTAAGGGAGAAACCATCAGGTGCCTATCCTGAGGATATCTGAGCACGCCGTGTCTCACAGTCAGCGTCCTCACGCTGTGCCTCTCTGACCCGCTGCAGTAGTGGAGGGGTGACTGTGAGAGACTGGAGGAAGACTGCTCCATCTCTATCCATGAAGGATATCTGTAAAGAGGCTAGCTTCTCCGTCGACTCCTCAAGTAGTTGAATGCCCGTCCTCCTGCTGAGGGCATCGGCTACTACATTCCCCTTCCACGGAGTATAGACTATCTCAAAGTCATAGTCCTGGAGGAACTCGAGCCATCGCCGCTGTCTCAGGTTCAGGTCCTTCTGCGAGAAGATATACCTGAGACTATGATGATCGGAAAAGACTGTAAAGTACTCGCCCATCAGATAGTGTCGCCATGTCTTCAGAGCGAAGACCACTGCTGCTAAATCCAGGTCATGGGTAGTGTAGTTCTGCTCATGCGGCCTCAACTGACGTGATCCATAGGCGATCACTGCCCGCTCCTGCATCAGAACACATCCGAGTCCGGTCCCTGATGCGTCGCAGTAGACTACGTACCCTACTCCCTCCTCAGGCAACATCAAGATAGGTGCGCTAGTCCATCTCTGTCTCAGCTCCTGGAAGCTCTGCTGACATCTGTCTGACCACACGAAGGGTTTTCCCTTCTTCGTCAAAGCTATGAGTGGTGCCGCAACTCTAGAGAAGTCTGGCACGAATCTCCGATAGTATCCAGCTAGTCCCAAGAAACTCCGAACCTCAGTCACGCTCCTGGGTGGCTCCCATGCTAACACAGCCTCGATCTTCACAGGATCCACTGCAACTCCCGCCTCAGAGATAACGTGTCCCAAGAAGTGGTCCTCACGTATCCAGAACTGGCACTTTGAGAGCTTACCATAAAGCTGGTGCTCTCGGACTGTGTCTAGTACAACTCGCAAGTGATAGGCATGCTCCTCCTCTGTCGTAGAGTAAATCAGAATGTCGTCGATGAAGACTATGACAAACCGATCAAGGTATGGCTGAAAGATACTGTTCATGAGGGCCATGAACACTGCTGGAGAATTGGTTACGCTGAAAGGCATAACCATGAATTCATAGTGTCCATACCGACATCTGAAGGCCGTCTTCTGCACATCCTCGTCTCTGACTCTAAGCTGATGATAGCCTGACCTGAGGTCTATCTTCGAGAACCACCGTGCTCCCTTGAGCTGATCAAAGAAGTCATCAATCCTCGGTAGAGGATACTTGGTCCTCACTGTCACCTGGTTCATGCGACGATAGTCAACACAAAGACGCAGGCTCCCGTCCGCCTTCTTAGCGAACAATATCGGGGAAGCCCAGGGTGAAACACTGGGTCGGATGAACCCCTTGCCCTGCAAGTCCTCCAACTGTACCCGTAGCTCTCGAAACTCGGCAGGGGCCATCCGATATGCTGGAGTGGATATCGGGGATGTCCCGGGGTACAAGTCAATATAAAAGTCTACCTCTCTACGAGGAGGTAGCCCTGGAACGTCGTCGGGAAAAACGTACGCAAACTGATCCACCACTGCAGGAAAACCAGGACTCCGCACGTCAACTGCTCCAAGGATGAGTCTAGCTAACTGATGAGTAATGGACTGTCCTCTCCTCCGCGGAAGTCCATCCTGTGCTGCTAAGGCTCCCTTCTCGCCGGTGAAGGTGAACCTGCTCCCGTCGGTGCGTACACAACGCACCTTGCGCCTAAAACAGTCAATCTGCGCATGGACCGTAGATAGCCAATCCATGCCCAAGATGACGTCGTAAGGCCTCGACGCTGCTACTAGAAGATCCCAGCCAAAGCTCTCGCCTCCTAGAGTGAGCTCACACTGCCGGAACCAGTGCGTAATCGTCGAGTCTGCTCCCGTACGAGTCTCTAGCCGTAAGGATCGAGCCAACGGCTCTGTCGGAATCTCCGAGCTTCGAACAAGGGCAGCGACTATGAAAGAGTGACTCGCTCCTGTGTCTATAAGAACTGAAGCAAGGGTGGAATATACACAGATAGTACCTCGAATCATCTTGGGTGCGCCGTGGTCGTAGGCCTCTACTACCTGGAGCTGTGTCTATCTCTGCCCGCTAGCTCCCTGTGGTCGGGGTGGACCTCCTGGTGGTGGTGGTGGAAGAGCCTCAAAGCGTCGCCCACCACCGGCTGCTCGTCCAGCTCCTCTACCTCGTCCGCCTCCTCCCTGCGCACCTCCATGGTCGACCCTCTGCCTCTGCCTCGGTGGTCCCTCAACCGACTGCTGCTCCTCGGCACGGCGGGTTGGGCAGTCACGAGCCATGTGGCCCTGCCCGCCGCACGAGTAGCACTGTCTGCCTCTCGAAAGACTGGCTCCTCGCTGTGTGCCCCGCACTGCTGATCCAGTGTCCTGAGGTCGTCTGGCCGAAGGTCTGGTCTACCTGGACCCCTGAGTCATCCGTCGACTACCTACTGCAGATGACTCTGCCACGTGCCGCCCTGCGGTGGGTCGCTGCGCTGGTGTAGACTCAGCAAGAAAGCTCTCGATCAAAAGGGCCCGCTCCAGTACTCATGTCTGAGTCGGTATGCTGAGGGAAATCAGCGATGCCCTGATCTCGTGTCTCAAACCCTGCTCGAAGGTCCGGGCCCAGAAGAATGGGTCCCGTACCATGTCGGTCGAGTAGCGCGAGAGATCAGTAAATCTCGCCAAGTACTGAGTGACTGTCATGCTGCCCTGCCGTAGCTGAAGAAGCTCCTAGATACGCACTGCACGAAGGGTGGCTGGGACGAACTCTGAGCGGAAGAGGCTCTCAAAGTCCGTCCATAGTAGAGATGCCTTATCGTGCACCTGGAGCATCAAGCTCCACCATCGTCCTGCTGCTGCGTGTAGTATGCTCGCAGCGAGAATCACCATGAGGTCTGCTGGTGTCCTCACTAGCCTAAACACACGTACCACTGCCTCCAGCCAGTCCTCAGATACCTGGGGATCCGTCTCCCCGTGAAACCTGGGCGGTCGCTGGCGCAGAAACTCATGCAGTGCGCTGAGGCGACGTGCATCGTCAGCGGCTGGTGCTGGAAGTATCGGTGGCTCGGCGGGCAGAGCTACCGCCGGTGCCACTGCTGACAAAGGGCCCTGCACCGAGGCCTCGTCACTCGGTGGGCTATCGTCACGCTCAACTCTCAGAACCCTAGCTGGCTGCTGTCGTGGGGCCATCCTGAAAAGGAAACAGGTGTGCCACGGTCAGAATAGTATACCTGGTGAGCTGATATAAGTAATCACAAAGAAAACTTTGAAACACACACACAATCAATGTTTTCGTGCATTAAGTCGGAAATCAGAAGTCAGGGTCCTGGTGTACGGATACGTCGGCCGCCGCACCAACACTGGACTCCCTGGACTGATAACCACACTCAATACGCTAAACATTATTGCTTCACCTAGAAAAGATCAGAGTTCGCGGTAGAACCGAACTCCTCTGATACCAATTTGTCACGACCCGCCCTCGGGGTCCGTGCCGTGGCTACCCCAAGCCCTCCTTCCATAGGCCAGGGGATGGCGACTAGCACCAAGGTGTAAATCCCGGTAAAAAGGGAAGGCATTGCCTTTGTAAAGTAAACAAACACCACAGAGTAAGCAAGCGGAAAGTAAACACTAAGCAAAAGCAGAGTACAACTGAAAGTGCGGAAAACTAAATGGGCCAGTATACAAACCCAAACTGAAAGTAAAGTACAACTCGAAAGGGAAAACAACAACTGAAAAGTTAAAGCCACTACACCGAGCTATCCACTAGAAATCCCACCTGAAGGGTGGGTACAGATAGATCCACTGCTCCACGGGTCCCACCATCCGCTCCGAGCACGTTCCGCCAGTGGTCCACCTCCAGGTACCGTCCTGCTCTGCAAGCCTCAGCTAAGATCAATGTTGTCCGTCGTCTGCAACCAACACAACATAGTGCGGGCAAAGCCCGTGCAGGGGTGAGTATAAGCTACTCAGTAGGGACCCCGAGACCCCTGAAGGTCTCTCAAATCCACAAGTGATAAACCACGAAGAAAGGTACAATCACGAAGTAACAACCGACACTGCTTAGGTATATGCCCATACATATACATAAGTCATCAATTTCAAATACGCTCCAACCTCCGAGCCCAAGTACAACTCAGTCCACACAGGAAAGTAAACGTATTCCACACAGGAAAGAAAAACAAAATCCACACAGGATAGCACAACACAATCCACACAGGAAAGCAACATGATTCAGCTCACACAGGTATACTTCTTCAAAAGACGATAAAGATGATCTCTGATCAATCTATGTCGTCGGACCCACGAAGGATCGATAGGTAACTAACCCCCGCAAAAGACCCACACAGGATCGGGCCCACATAGGACCTGTAGGCGCTGGTTCACACAGGACCGCTGAGCGCAAGGACCCACACAGGATCGGACCCACACAGGATCGGGCCCACACAGGACCTGTAGCACTGATCCACGTAGGATCGCTGAGTGCTGTAGTCGTCGTCGTCGAATCCACACAGGATCTCTGTACTGTCGTCGTCGCAGTCACAGTAGCAGTAGCAGCAGTAGTAGTAGCAGTCATAGTCGCAGCCAGCACTAGGGTTCCCGCACACAGCAAGATCGTTCGGAGGGTCCGCTCCACGAGCCGAGAGGCTGATACATCAACTGTCACAAAGTCCAGATTTTATGTATCCAAAAGTTACGTATCATCAACAGGAACTCAACGCAACAGACGACGCGTCGATCAGACGCCTGGTCTAAGAGTTATTGGCATTTTCGTCCCCGGGGCCCGGTTGGTTTTTAAGGCAAAACCAACCCGACCGTACTCCACCTGCGTCCAAACCTCGGGCGGAGTAGGCCAAAAGATCCGTCTCACTAAGAGGAACACAAAAAAGCTGAAGTCACGTCAATCGGACGTCCGTAGCTCAAGATATGAGCGTTTCCGCTCCGAAGGCCCGGTTGGTTTCGTGTACGAACCAACCCGGCCGAACTCAAAGTATTCCGAAACCCGGAGTGTAATATACCGAAACGACCATCTCGATCCAAGGATCATGTTGCCGCAGACGGTTCGTCATTCGGAGGTCCGTGACTCAAGTTATGGCCAAAAGTCCGAAAACGATTCGAAACGGGGGGTCTGGGTCCGGGCCGACCGGGCCCGGCACGGCGGCGCGGCGGCCTGGCGGCGCGGCAGCCTGGCGCCGCTGGGGTCACGCGCGGGGGGCATGGCCCCCGCATCCTGCTGGCGGCGCGGCTTTTAGCCGCGCCATTTTGTGAACCGGCCCCCCTTTGAGGGGGCCTGCTTTAGGGAAATCGGGGGGCTGCCTGCCCCCCTCAAAGAAACTGCCCCCCTCATAAATTGGGGGGGGGGGGTTTAGAGAGTTGACCGGGGGAATTTATTCCCCCGATCTTTGACCTTCAGGCCGGCCACCTGGCCGGCCGGTTTTTCTCCAACGGGACCGGCAAGCCGGTCCCCTTCCGGTTTCCGACGCCGGCGGCCCGGAACAGACCGCGGTGTTCGTCGTCCGGCGCGGTGCGACGACACCGCGCCCCTCCGCCGCGCCTTCGATTCCCTTCGACACGGCGCGACAGTGTCGCGTTCTTGATGATCCTTCCACGGCGCGGCGCGACGGCGCCGTGCAATATAATCGTGCGATTCTCCGCGTGGTGCGACGGCACCACGCCATCTTGTTTCCACCCGCAAGATAAATCAACTAGAACAAAGGAGGGGGTTCGGCCGTGTTCATGCGGTCCGGACCCCTCACGTTAAATGATAACAGAATTTAAATATCCTCACGTTAGTAATGCTAGAACCACGAACAAGAATAAATAAATAAACAAATAACAACAACCCCTACCTTGGGTTCAAGTTCGAAGATCGTCAACGACCTGCGGAAGACAACGTCGCGGAGGTCGGGCGTCGCGGTAGTCGTTCGTCAAATCCAATGACGAAGAGGTACATCCGAAGAGGTAAGTCATTGGAGAATCTTCATATGCCGACGAAGGAAGTCCGAGGAGGAAGCGGCGTTCCCTTTCATTGACACGAAATACGAAGAAGAGAGGAGCGGCGTTCTTCGTCGGAGCTTGAGCGTTCTTCGTCGGAGCTTGAGCGTTCTTCGTCAAAGTTTGAAGAAGAAGGAGAAGAACCCAAAAGCTCTCAAGATGGCTAAACAATTCTAGCCAAATAAAATAAGATAGAGTCTTATTTTATTCACAAACTTAACAAATTGAATTTCAAAGGATTGAAATTTAAATAAGATAACTCCAAAATTAAATAACAATTTGTCATGTCATTTAAAGAGGGGTTAAAGGGAGTTTGAGAGAAGATGGAAGCTTTAGGTTCGTGTGCATCCCACCACACTAAATCCTCTCAAGGGAGGTTAAGTGGGTGTGGTTCCCACCCCTAACTTCCTTTGAGAGAAGTTAACCAAAAAATGTAAAAAAAAAGTGTTCCACATTTTTATTCAACTTTTTATAATTCTCCCAAAAACTAACTTTCGTCCCGCAATAAACGCAACTTTGGAAAAGGTCTCCTTAAGCGAATATCGGCGTTGCGAGTTCATCGGTGTCCTCGGATTTCAATTTCGAGCACCAGATCAAAATTTAGAAATTCCCGCTCGTTCGTTCACTGAACGTACCCGAGCCAAACTTCGGGAATTGATTCCGGGCACTCCGGGCCTCAGAATCAGGTGCCGTCAGAAACCTCGCTCTTGTAAAATTCCAAAGAAAATTAAGAAAAAAAAATTTTCCCTTGAATTTTACGGGTCTTTACAAAATATTTGTGTTACTATGGTGGATTTACCAAAATGAATTATGAAAATCTCCCAACACATCCCTCCTTACAATTTATTGAACAAAATATTAGTTTATGAAGAAAATGATACATTTCCTAGAGAGATACCTTTTACAAATGGTCTCCCCCCATAAATAGAATCCCAAAAATTATATAACATATTCTCTTGATTCGTTTACTATTAAATAACTTCAATGAGTGATGATGTCACATGAGCACATTCTAGAAGAGTACCATATCCTTCCTCCCGTACTCACAATGGATACTTGAAAATTATCCCCCATCAGGTTCCATTCCTCCTTTATCTCCATCATTGAGTATAGTGTAAAAATTGTACAAATATTATTAGAAACTAGCTTACCTATTCCTATAGTATTGAAAATTTTAATTTCAAATTACTATAGGTATTCTACACATCATCTAATCTAGGCATTGAATTATTTTTGGGAATATATATAAACCAATCATTTTTTGTTTGAGTTAATGGTAAACTAATAAAAATAGTGACAATGATGAACAATTTGTAGATAATGAAAAACCACATCCATTTTCAAATCATGGGTGGGAAAATTTCCCTCATGAGACCAAAGATGTTTTATAACATAATATCCTACCTAATATACATGTATAAGGGTGTAGCCCAAACCCATACCTAAATTATTACAATAAACCATATATCAATTTAGGGACATTAATAGAGTAAAAATCAGCTATTGGGTCATGTCATATTTTAGTTAAATAAAAGATTATCATCACATTTTATACCATAATAACTTCAGCCCAAACTAGGTGACTTTAGTGAAAAGTGAATTCAGAGATATACATTTTGAACTACTTATAATATCACGAAAAACCATTGGGGATTCAAAACTAAAATAAATTTCAGGGATTCTCACATGACAAGATACCCGTCATCATTTCATAATAAACTAATATATAATTTTCCAATAACATGTGTAATACCACAATATTTTGTGAAATATATATTTTTGAATTAATTTAATCATTTTTCTATTTTTTTTTCACAGAACACAGAATATAGATTTTATTATAACTGAAATTTTCTTGAAGTATAAGTTACACTAATATAATATATCACTAGAAAAAATGAAAAAATTAATTTATGATTCTATAAAAACTATGTTTGGTATTTCTCACACATATTATCGAGTTCCCTTGATAGATTTCATTAAATTCAAATCCATGTTTTACCTTACTATTGTATATTATTAATATTCTTATTAAAATATTATTATCATTATGAACTAGAAATTGAAAAATTATTTATTAACATGATTAATTAAAATATCAAAATATAGTATAAACATGTATATGAATGATTTATGTTTGTGAATAATTAACTAGAAATGAAAAAAACCCTTTTGAAAATATTGGAATCCTTTTACTGGAAAACAATATTTATGAAATCAAATTTTTTTTACCGTAATAACTTAATTGAATAACGTTTTATAAATACTTTCAATGGAATATATATATATAAATTATATTTATTCAGCTAGTTATTTTTCATTTTATGTGTATTCTAGACAAAAGATAATAATAAAACCAATTTTATGCATAATGATCTATATTGTTCTGAAAGATAATTTTACCACTTTATAATAGTAATCAAATTTTAAATATAATTTATGAAAATTTTAAAATTATTATTTTAAAAAATAAACTACATAATTTATATCATAACATTAATATTTATTTTTGTGTGAACTATTTGTTTTTTCTGAAATATTTCATTTTTGAATGAATAGTAAAAAATACTGAATTTTAATTCAATGTTTATTTTTCATTAAGATTATTTATATAGGTAAATTATATTTTTATTTGGTTTTAATTTTTAATTAGTTTAATTTTAAATCAATTTATCTAATTGAGGTTATTGGATCCAATTTCACATTGAAATTGTATATAAATTCATTTCAAACATTAAAACATTTTCTCTTTAAAAACCGCTATAGCAACACATCTACATGGTTAATATTAAATCAATTTCTTCCAATTATGTGACTATAATATATAAAATGGATTCCATTTTTGGAGTAATCATAATTTATTATTTTTTATAAGCACAACATAGTATTTTACTAAAAAGAATAGTGGCTGTAATGATAATTAATTACAACGATTAATGAAACACTTAGTTTACTCAATGGTTAAACATTAATATTAAGAGGCCAAACACCTATAAATTTGTACATAATAAAATTTATGGCCATATTTATAATTATTACCACATTTTATTGAATTTGGAAAATAATTGGAGGACCATAATGTATGGGGTACATCTTAATTGGGACTAACATTTTATATTTACAAGAATGCCACTCCTCTATAAAGGGGGACTCACCCCATCTCTTATAGACACCTACGAAGCCCTTTTCTCCCGTAAAATTCCTAAAAAATGAGATAAACAATTTCTTTTATTCTACCTATACGACTCCCTTTTTGATGAAATCTATCCAGGATTCCCATTGGTGCAATCCAATAGGAGTTTCCCAAAAGGAAGTAACATTCTCTAACTAGCTCTTTCATTTTATTTTCATTCTCCACCAACTAAAATATTCTTATTACATGGTAATATAATTAAATAAATTTCCTAAATATTGTATTTTTTAATAATTGCATCTTAACTACACATACACTCACTTTAAACAAATGGGTAATGAACATACCATTCGAGTATGATGGACTACCACCTCACGAAATGATATTGTCATTTCTACCATTACCACCAATCATTGTTTTGAACTATTATAAAAAACTATTTTAATATAATATATATGATATTTAATATTTGATAGTTTTTCTATAATTATTATTAAATTTTAAATTCATTCTTTCAATTTTTTGTAAATATAAAAACTCCATTTGTTGATGTTTGGACAACGACCTTCTCAAAGAGAAGTGATTTATTAATACATAATATGGAATGTATTAAATATTCCTTTTGTAAAATTTTATGATATATATTATCTAATTATTTATACATGAATTATAATATATATTCATATATTTCATTCACTGTATTTTATTTAATTGAAAATGAAAAAAGAAACAATGTTAATGCGTATGTAAGACATATTATCTCCACAAAGAGTTTATTCCGTATCATATTTCTATAATATATATATTATATTAAATAATTATATACTAAATATATATGAAATATAAAAAATGTTTTAAATTTTTTAAATATGTAAATCCCAATATATGTTTGAGGATGATGAATAATAAGTCCAAACTAGGAAGATAAACAAATCAGTTATTACTTGTAACGTTACCTAAACAAGGAATTGTTAATAAACATGTAATATAAATTATTATTTGAATAATATATGGTATTATATACAATAATATTTTTATTTTTTAGATTTATAGTAACATTATATTTAAATAATTTATGTTTTAACTTTTCTAAAGAAAATTATATCATTAATATAAGGGTTTTCTCATCAGTTTTTTATTTCTATGAGACTTATCCCTTATTCAACACTCAATTATTTTTTGTGGTGTATATAATACCAATGATTTTTTCCAATGATTATAATACGTATTTTTATGGTTATTTTCATATCCATTTTATGATATTTATCTCTTGGGGTTTATGGTAAAAAAATTTATAAATAGGTAAAGTAATTTTATCTCAATTTCACTTCTTGGAGATACATTCCATGTTATATACCTATATTTTTATTTAAGTTATATATACATCCCATTGAAATGTTATGTCTGGAAAATAATTATTTTATTGATATTTTATGTTTTTTTAATGTTATTATCTTATATGGATTACAATTTTACATTGGCAATTTGATAAGAGTTAATGATACAATTTCATCATTTATTTGTATTTTTTATGATTATGCATCAACTAATGAAATTTTATAATCCATCAATTAAGAAAACTCATGAATATTCTTCGTCTATGGTTATTCATGTTATATCCATGTAATATTACCATTTTCCAACTACTAGGTTCAAATAACAAATACTTAAATGATTTTAAGACAATTCGATTTTTTTCCTTTCTATCAGAAATATATTTTCTTCCTAAACCATGTTTTCTAAACCATTTTATATATTTTTAATATTACTCTATGATTATTAAATAATAGTTTTCCATGTTTTATCTTTTTATAATACAGTTTTAAAATGAATATTGTTTCTTTTTTCTGAAAAATGCACTTTTATAAAAAAAAAATTATGTTAAAAAGGAGTGTTCATAATGTACATACTTACATGTTATCATAACTATAAGTTATGTGAATCTTATATTATAAGTTAAAAAATTTATTTTCAAAGAAATTGGTTACCTAATATTTTGGAAATATTATGAATTATATGTGGTTTTCAATGAAAAATGCCCCCCCAAACATTTTACTGTTTAAAATGTGTTGTCAAAGCTTCTCAATACCCCCTTTCTATGTATTCATAAATTTATTTTGAAGGAAAAATATTTCAATAATATAAATATTTATCTATATGTCTTCATATAAATTTTTAAGGGAATGGATTTTCAAAATGACTTGGAGCCTTATTTTTATATATTCTGTGGGTGGAGGTGGAAACTCAAGAGGTGGTGAATTGAGCTCCTAATTAGAATTTTTGTTAAACAATTTATGATAAAAAACCAAATTTGAAACAATCTAGTTAATTAAGGCAATAGAGATATAAAATTTCAATTACTCAACAAGTCTCTTAAAGGATTATTAGACCTAAATTTAATCCATGTGGGAACACTTATTCATCTTTTGAAATAGGTTTACTAAATTAAACACCTTTACATACCAACCAAAACTAACAATCGGAGTTAATGTAAAATATTTTTTTGTTTTGGAAACTATAGGTAGTGAAAAATGGAAAAACAGAGTTTTAAAAAATAAGTTACATAGTAGAATTAAGAAAGAGGTTCAGTCTCAAGATGAGACTTAACAATCTCCACTCTATGATCATGTTCAACCAATTAGTTTATATTATTAAGAATTGATACACCTCCTGTATCGGGCTTTATAACAGTTTTCACAAGTGGTCTAGGTCTCGAAACCTTTACCATAGTTCTTCATGGGAAAAAACATACAACCAGGCCACACAGGGCCTCTTCCATAGTTATACGTCGGAAACAAGAGTGTAAGTAATGTTTGGTGGCTGGATTTTAAGTATCCTCTAGTTTAATCATAGGAGACAGTGTGGGTGTAACAAAAAAACAAAAACTGCCTAGAAATATAAAATTAAGAAAATAATATAGCTAAGGATTTAGTTTTAGAAGGTTCTATGTGTTTTTAGTTCAACTCTGCACTCCTTGGTGTGAAGAAATTGCAGTTTGAGTCATTCTCCAGTAATTGTCTCCAAAACAGAGTGTCCTAGCTTCAGTGTCTAGATTTCTGGTACTGAGATGTTCTGCTTCTTGGTTTGAAAGAGAATTTATGATGCACAATAATGAAGCGTTGAATTAGGTTTCCCCAAACGATCTTCTTGAAGATCTTAGATTCACAGATAAAGTGATGGTGTGTTCTTCTCATTCTTTAGGTCATTTCTGTAAAAATTTCTATCTCTCTCTCAACATTATTTCTTTAGCTCGATCTTCTATTCTATTTTATATTATTGAGGTCCAACAAATGAAATGATAAAACCACTTTGGTCTTCTTTGTACCACATGTGGTCTCTATATATTTCAACAAACAACATTAATTAATGTCAGAAGCATTAATTTTTTCAAATATAACCGTTAGCATAATGTTATGAAAATTGAAAAAGTATAGATTAAAGGGTACAGAGATCGTTATATAGGTATTGGTGGCCTTCTCAATAGAATCTTATCAACGATATCTTCTCAGTGACAACCTTCACAAAAATAATGTAATCAGTGGTAGCCTTGGAATTGTAGGCTTCTTAGGAAGACTTATCAATGATAGCCTTGAAATGGTAGGCTTCATCGGTAGAATTATCAGCGGTAGCCTTGGAACTGAAGCCTTCATCGGTAGACTTACCAGCGGTATCCTTGCAATGATAGGCCTCATCAATAGACTTTTCAGTGGTAACCACTAGCTGTAACATTGAGTGGTAATCTCTAGTAGTAACCAGTAGTGGAAATTTTCTAGTGGTAACCTCTAGCGGTAACCTCTAATGGAAGCCTCTAGATGTAACCTTCCAGTGGTAACCTCTATCAGTAACCTCATCTGGTGACTTAAATAGAAGGTTCTTAACAGGGACCTCCATTCGAGTGACCATTTACATAAAAAATGTTACACTGTAAACTTGATCAAGAAATATTTGAGATTAAAAAATACATAATGGTTTCATGATAAATAATATAAAAACTAATCAAACATGATTAGAATATAAATGAAACATGATTTGGGATTACCAAAACAGGTGATTCCAACAATCTCCCTCTTTTTGATAATCACAAATTTTGACAGTGAAATGTCTAATAAGTAGTATCGTATCAAAGTTAAGTACATTTTCTAATCACTTCTGTGGTATTTAACTAGTTTTATTAGAGTATAAATGTATAGGAATATCATATATGTTGGAATGACATATATGCAAGGGATGCAATCTAAACTGTTCTCCCCCTTTGTGATTAGAAAAAAAACAAAAAGAAGACAAAAAGATATCATTGTATTATTAAAATAAGAGTACATTATTGAAAAATAATACAAGGATCCCTTCCAAATAAGATAGTCTACATGCAATACACACTAGATATGTGCATGTGAGCTTTGTATTTGGGATATGTGGGGACAGGTTTAGAAGATAGAGGTACATGTCATGGTATAGCAGTATTCAAGGTAGTATGAGCTACTATAAAAGAATCAGTAGACCGATAATGAGAAGATCATTGAGGAATCATTGGGGTCAATCTTTTGATGGAATGTGTATGTGTTATCAAAGGGGTAACACTGGTAGATTCTGATGCATCCAAGGAAGAAGGCAAGGCGGTAGGGGAAATAATCAGGTTATATTCCACATGGAGAATTGGAAAAAAGAAGATTCATTAAATCTATAATGATGGTTCCTCCTCTTTCTATAGGTGATATGAAATCGTCCTTATTCCCCATGAACTTTTATAAAGCAGGTGTCAACTCTCTAATCATGAAAACTTGATCCTTAAAATCCTGAGTATTTAAAGGTATCCTCATGTTCTCCAATAGTAGATTGAAGTGAATATCCATCGGATTCTTAGTATAATCAATTTTATAATAGAAATAAATTTTCTCTTTGATGCCTTTCAGATCATGGGTATCCTCTCTTAGGTAATCACCTATGAGATTATGAATGTATCTGGTAGTGGAAATAATCTATGTTAATGACCGAGGGACTGAGGTTCTTTCACTAGAGAGCTTCTCCATTTCTTATCTAACAATCAATCAAAAGGATTCTAGATCCATAGGTGGAGAGGAAGATGAGGCACCAGATGCACACAGAGGTGCTATGGTGAAAGCTACAGTCTCCATAAATGACATTGTAAATCCACTGATCAACCTCTTCAAAGCATCATCACGAACAGTCACATGTTCCTCCAAATGATTCTTAAAGTCCAAAAATATAGTGACCATCTTCTGAACAACACACTTAACATACCAAATGACTCTTTCAACTTGAACAATTGAAACCATATAGGAGTCTAAATTCAAAATTTACTGTTTCAAATACTCCACTGATTCTTCCATGGTTCTTACCTGATTCTGGCATTCCTTCACTTCATGTATCAAATTTGATTAAAAGTTAAGCATTTTATTTTCTAGAACATATGGCACAATCTCTTGATTCATAGTTACTATTTTATCTTTCTTAATGGATCTTTTATCAATGTGTCTTTGTAAATATGATTTCAATGAATCAAGGTCATCTTTAATTACATAACCATTAAGTAGAACAACCACTGGTTGTACTATAGTGGTCTCTGATACATAATGAACTTGAGGTCTTCTATTAGGATTGTCATCTTTAATTTCTTTACAGTCAAAGCCCAACACAAGGAATCTACGTTCCTCCGACCAATTTTCAATCTCATGACTAACATAAACTGATCCTCTGGAAACCGATTCCTCCCCCTCACATGGAGAATTCTCCTAGATAACTGCATTCTCTTCATCTAGTCTTCCTTGGTCATCTAAACTAACATGAGAATCTACTTCTACTTCTTCTATAGAATCTTTACCCACTTCCATTACAATTTCAGCTTGAACATATTCAAATGCCTCACCTTTTTCATTATCTTCCATTTCATTATTTCCTATAAAATTACTAATAAATAGATTCTTATATACTTTCAACATCATCATTAGCAGGCTAAAAATTCTCATGGTCAGAATCAACTTCATCCTTATCTTATTATGTCTCTCCATCAGTAATATCTCTTAAGAAATTATCCTCACATTCTTCTTCAGACATTTACTCATAATCACTGTCCCTTAGGATGGTCTATCATTTGGGAAAAATATTCTGTGGGATAGGCTCACCAAATGACACATAACCAACATAAGGACTTGATGGAAGATAAGGATCACTCCTCACATCTATAGTAGAATCCTGTCCCTCTGGAACAACAACAACCTCCACTTCAATATCTGAATACACTGCTTCCACTTCATCATGTTTTAAAACTGGTTCCCTTTTATCCTTTTCCCTAATAGTATTGGCAACACGGTTGAATTCTTCATGTTTTATAGCCTCATCATTCACCCATTCCCTTTTAAAAGGGTTCTAGTTTATCTTCATTCACTTGAAAATCATTTTGGTAATATAGAAATTGTCGTTTACAACTATGGTTTCTTCTTTATTTCCATCAAAACCTTTCACTTTCAACATTAATGATATCAACTTGGCATAAAATAATGTATTTGACTTAGAACCATGCCAATTCATATCCTCTAACTGAACCATAAAATGTTTGATAAGGTTTATCCTTTATCCATGATTCAATAAATCCTTCAAAAATATGTTCTCATATTTCAATGTAGAAAAGTCCCCTCTCCTGGGACTCAAAAAATGTTGGAAAATTTTAAATAGTAACATGTTTTTCCCATCCATATCTGTAGGAATTACCTTTCTAGAAATACCTTTCCATGTAAGTTTACCCATGGCCTCTTCATAGGAGAAACAATCACTAGTGGGAGGCATATCTATAGAATAATAGTTGAATATTCCAACATGTGGGACTCTTAAACATTCATCCCATTTAATTATATAAAATATCACACTAACTATATTTACCATAGAAATGATTTGGTTCTCATCCTCAGTCTATTTGAACATCATAAACTCATAAAAATCCTATACTATATTTGGTTAATATGGTTCATTTTTGTTTATGAAGCATTATACCCAATCCTAAGCATCAATTGCCTTCAGTAGTAGAGATTTTCTTGAAAAAATACACTATAAACATAATTATTTCTCAACCAAAATTTCCCTCTTCGATAAATGAGGATTGATCGGCTTTACCACAACCTTTATTCCACAACTAGACCTAGGTTGTGGTCTCTTATGTTTTTGTGTATCTCCTTCATCACCAACCATCAGTCTCTTTACTCTTTCCATTGCGATTTGATGCAATTTGAAGATTTTTAATAGTATGATAGTTTTAAGGCTTTAGGAGAAAATTATTTGCGAGCGGATTAAAGTGGATCAGAAAGTGACATGTACTTTGTTTTTATCATTTTTGGATTAAAAAAAATCGAGTTAAATAAATGACTAAAATTAAAACGTTTCACATTCTGGTATAAAGAAGTCCAGGACATATTATTAAGGTAGACTAGTAGTAAGGTTCCAATAGTAAGGTCTATTAGTGGGGTCCAACGATGATATTTCATAACAATAAGTTCCAATAGTGAGGTTTTTTAATGTCAAGGACCAATGGTGATGCGTCCTAATGGTGAGGTGTCCTAACGGTGTGGTCCCAAGGACAGGTGTCCTAACGGCAAGGTCCAATGGTGAGGTGTTCTAACAGTAAGGTCTAACGGTGAGGTGTCCTTAACTGAAATTAATCATACCTAAATCATTTTTTATGTAATTTAACCTCTCATAACTCAAAGGATTTGTGAATATATTATCCAATTGATTCTCAATCCTAATGAATTCAAGAGTAATATCACCTATTTGATAATGTTCTCTCAAAAAGTGATGTCTCACGTCATTGTACTTTGTCCAAGCATGAGATACTGGATTTTTTGGGATGTTAATATCACATGTGTTATTCCAATTAGCAGATACATGTTATAATATATTTCCAAATTCTAGTAAAGTGTTCGTCATCCACAGATTTTGAGCAGAAAAACTACTAGTAGCTATATATTCATCTTCAGAAGTGGATAATGCAACAGAATTCAGTTTCTTACTACACCCTGATACTAGTGACTTTCCAAAAATGTGACATGCTCCAAAGGTTCTTTATATATCCAAATTGAAATTAGAAAAGTCAGCATCTGAATAACTTATCAAATCAAATGATTTTCCTCTTGGATAAAATAGTTTTATGATTTTTGTATAATTGATATTTTTAAAAATCCGTTTAACAGTAGTTAAATGTGATTCTTTGGGATTGGCTAGAAAATGAGCACACATACATAAAATGAACATAATATCAAGTCATCTAGAAGTAAGGTAGAGCACACTCCTAATGATACATCTGTAATTGTTTTGATCCACTGGTCTATCAGTTTCATCAGCATCCAACTTAAAAGTGGTACTCATAAGTGTATCACTACCTTTATTACTATCCAAACCAAAATGTTTCAGAATATTCTTACTATATTTACATTGATTAAAAATAATACCATTTTTATTTTGAAAAATTTCAAATCCAAGGAAAAATTTACGTTCCCCCATTAAATTCATTTCAAATTAATTTTGTATTAACTTTGAAAAATCAATAAATAATGAATTTCTATTGAATCCAAAAATAATTTCATCTACATAAATCTATAATATTAAAACATATTTTTTAAATCCATTTAATAAAATGAGTAGGATTAGATATCCCACTCATAAAACCTTTTGAAATAATAAAAGAATTGAGTCTATCATAAGAAGATCAAGGAGCTTATTTTAGATCATAAAAAGCTTTAGAATGTTTAAAAAAATTATTTGAATAATTGGGATTTGTAAAGATATTGGGTTTTTCAACCAACACATCCGCAACAATATAACAATTTAGAAATTAAATTTTAGCATCCATTTGATAGAGTTTGAAATTCATATAAGTTGCATAAACAATTAGTATCCAAATGGCTTCTAGTCTAGCGACAGGTGAAAAGGTTTCCGTATAGTCTATTCTTTCTCCTTTACTATATCCTTGTGTAAATAATCTACCATTGTTTCTAAATATATTTACAGACACATAGAGTTTGTTTCTAAACACCCATTTTTTTCATGTGGTCAAAGCGTCCTTAGGTCTTTCTACTAATTCCAAAAATTTGATTCTTTCAAACTGATTTAATTCTTCTTATATAGCTATCACCAAAAATTCATCATTGATAGCATTATTAAGATTTTTGGGGTCAAACTCTGAAATAAAATATTGTTGTTAAACCTCTTTTCTCAATGATTCTCTAGATTGAATTCCTCTATTTAGATCCCAAAAAAACATATAAAAAATGATTCTCAAGAAATCTAATACATATAGAAAGGTTTTGAATATATTTCTCATGGTTTTCTATATGTTTATATTCAACAGACTCAGATTTTAGAAAATTTACATAAGTAGTTATTTTCACCGAGGGTTCACTATTTTTAACATTAAGGTATATAATTGACACGTCTTCCTCAAGATATTCAAGAGTGGTTTTAGGTTCATGTAGATCATTCTCATAAAATTTTAAATGATATGATACTTCCACACATTTAGTTCTCTTATTGAATACTCTATAGCCATTACTAGATATTGACTAACCTAGAAAAATTCCTTCATCACATTTGGTGGAAAATTTATCAAGATTATCCCTAGTGTTAAGGATAAAGTTTTTGCAACCAAAAAATCATAGGTAATTGACCATAGTATTTATATTTCTCCATATCCCACAAGGGGTCTTCTTAAGAAACAGTCTAAGTAAAACTCTATTGATTATGTAACAAGTTGTTTTTACAGCTTCAGCCTAAAAATAGATAGACATGTTACACACAATAAGCATTGTCTGAGTAATCCATTCAAGTGTCCTTTTTTATCTTTCTACAACTTATTTTAGTTGAGGTGTTCTAGGTGTAGAGAAATTGTGATTATATCCACTATGTGAGAAAAAAAATTCAAACTCATGATTTAAAAACTCACCACCTTGATCACTTCTCAAGGTCTTAATTCTAAGTGCACTATGATTTTCAAACCAGTTGGAATATTTAATTTAGTAATAACTACCTTTAGTTTTGTGAGATAGGAAGTATAACCAAGTTTATCTAGATAAGTCATCTACAAGAACATAGAAATAGTGATTCCCATTTAAACTTGAAACTCTAGATGTTCCAAACAAATCCATGTGAACCAACTCAAGCAGTTGAGAAGTTGAAACTTATTTCTTAGGTTTTAAAGAAAATTTGTAATGTTTTCCTTTTTGACACAGATTAAAAATGTTGTTAAGTGGTAATTCCAATATAGGTAAGTCTCAAACTAAACATTTCCTAGTTAGTTTCCCAAGTTAGTGCACATTTCAATTTCTAAATTTTTTGTTCCATAACTAAGACTTCTGATGAAAATCATTTAATCACGAAACAATTTTCTTACCCAAATAGTTTAAATCAACATCATTTACATTTTTATTTCTATGATTAGTAAATTTGAAATCATTTTTAGAAATAAAAACTTTATACGCATCATTTTAAAACCTATTATTAAAACCATAATAAAATAAATGAGTGTTACTAAGTAGATTGTACATTAACCCAGCAACAGAAAGTACGTTTGAAATTAATATAGTATTAGGGTTACCAATTTAGCCTAAGTCGACCATCATTCCCCTTGCATTTTCAACAAATGTAACATGTCCACCACCAACATTTATTATGTTATTGAAGCATGAATAGTCTCCTTTCATATGTCTTGAACATCCACTGTCCATGTACCATAGGGTTTTACAGGAACTCTTTAGACAATTTTCCTACAAAACATATTAAGCATACGGTAACATTGGAACCTAGATTTCCATGGGTCCAGAAAGGTTATCATGTATTTATTTGGGAACCCATATTTGTCCTATAGGTTTGATATAATAGACAAACATGTTTGGAGACATAAACTCTTTTTTAGGTCCTTTAGAAATTTTTTGCCTGAGATGATTCAGAACATGAACTAGTAGTGAACTATCCAGATTTTGGAACAATTGTTTTTTATAATTATTCTCTGTCCTCTTAGATATCCTAGACCAATTTGGAATTTTGGGGAAATTTTTTCCCAAGAAATTGAGTCAAGGAATCCCTATCGGCAGTAAACATCTCAAGATCTCTTTTTAATTTATCATTTAATAATTTATGTTCAGTATTTTCTTTTAACATTTGAGAAAATTTTTTCTACTCAATATCCAAATCAGACTTATAATAGGAACTTATATCATGTTGTCTTAAAATAGAGTTTTCCATGATTGTTATTTTCAGTATCATAAGTGTTAAATCAACTGGAGGTGTCTTATGAAGAACTCAAAGTATCTTTCATATTATTTTTATATCGCTTACACATGTATTCATATTTCATCTTGAATTTCATCTTGGGTAAATCAGCCTGCACAAGACATTTTCATTTACACTCATAGCAGGTTATTTCATTTGTGCTGTCATTCCATTTATGTACTTTTTTCAATATCCTTTACTATCATACCATGTCCTATAGTTTGAATTTATAAAAAAAATTCTTTCATTAGAAATTTTTTAATATTCATGAAAGATGATCTATCTCCACATTAGCATCATAATCTGAATATTCGCGGGTGGAACTGTCTAAAGGAACATGAACCTTTTACTTGTCTTTTTTTAATTGAGGTAGTAGTCCTGAATTCTATGGATTTATTTCTGGATACTTAGTATTCTTATTAATTCACCTTAATCTATTCATCATACATCATGAGTTTCCAATTATTTCCTTCGCTGGTATCATTCTTATGTCATAGGATTATCGGATAGAAACAAACGTTCCTCTTGATCAGTCAGCTTGGAATCGATGCAATATAATAATAAGATCATTGATGTCCACTAGTTTCCCCATTTTATTCATGATATTTACTATTTCATTAAAAATGAGATACATTTCAGAGATATGTTTATCATGCATCATTTTAAAATTATCATATTTAATAGTATACGTACTTAATCTGATTTCTTTAACATTGGTTGTTCCCTTACGAGAAAACACCAATGTATCCCAAATGTCATATGCAGTTTTACATGCAAATATTCAATTTAATTCTTCATCACCTAAATTATAATACAATGAATTCATTATTGTATAGTTATTATTATACATAACATTAGTTAACTAAGACTATGCTTCCCTAGAAGTAGCTAGTAATGCATGTTGTTCTTCAATTGTGTCCCATATTTCAGGATCCATGCTTTCTAGATACATTTTCTTTTTCAATTTCCACTGAGCATAGTTATTACCATTAAATAATGGTGGCCTATTAGTAGCCACACCTTCAAATCAGTTATCCATAGCTAATTAGAATTTAAAGAACACAAAATTTAGATATGACAACAATTTTAAGATCATCATGATACAACTAAAATCACTGTTGAAATGAATCTTAAAATTATAAAAAATAGTTCTGATGGTGTTAATAAACATGAACTTTGATACCATATGTTGGTGGAGGTGGAAACTCAAGAGGATGATGAATTGTGTTCCTACTAAAAATTTATGTCAAAAACTTTTGTAACGCCTTGACCCTAGTTACCCAGAGTTGGTGTATTATTACCTATCATTTGAACGATCACAAAAGATCATTTTTCGAAAGAATGATAATTTTAGAAGCCTTGTAAATAATAGATATATTAATAAGTTTTACATTACATTATAAAATGAAAAACTAAAAAAACATAGTCTCTATAGGCCACACTCGTAACCCTTATATTATCCCTGCATGTCAGTCATAATATACTTCTTCACATCCTGGAAAAAATAAAACATAGAATGGGGTGAGTTTAAATGTTCATTAAGGATAACAATATAGCGGAAACATTCTTAAATAAGCATAAAAATTTAAGGCAATATAATACTAAAACAAAATATTTTTAAAAATGAACTTCAGCATAATATGGTATAGATAAAATCAAATAATTTTATTTACATATTCACATGGATATTCTACTAGTCGTATAATCACATGCAATATCAATAGCCACTTTCATAATTATGGAATTCATAATTCCAGATTTCATAACAACGTAGTCAAGGATTTGTGCCAAGACTACAAATAAAATTTTGTCAAGGCCTTATGCGAAGACACTAGTTTGTCTCATGATACTTACAGATGGATCGAGGTGATATAGCAGGCTCCCCCAATCACTTAATAAGTCCAATTCATTCCTCATATGAAAATTTTTAATAATAACATAAAAATTCATATTAAAACTAGAATATGAAATGTCAGTACTTTATCAACAAACCATGAATGGTATAAAAATATCACATCCATGGTAAAACATACCACAAAACCTTCAATACAAAATGGAAGTTTGGTATCTTAATAAAACAATCTTTAAATAAGATTACAATCCATCAACTAATGTTGAAATATATGAAATCAAAACTTTTTTTAGTGAAATGTCTCTTTCTATTTTGAAATTATTTAAAAATAATATAATTATAGAAGAAAAAATTTATTTTGAAAATATTCTTATAATCTTGTAAGGTAAACGTAGATGATTTTATAATGGCAGAATATAGTTTTACCCACCGAATAATTTAAAAAAACATTCTTTCCTTAATTTTGTCAAAAAGGTCACAAGGTACCTTGTTTGGAAAATGAATGAATGATTCCTTTCAAAACATTTTATAAAAAGTAAAACAAGGGTATAAAAGACTTTAAACCATAGTCTAGTAAATAGTAAAAATGTATTGGAATACATTTTTAATAAACATGGATGTGGAATATAAAGAGGTCCGAGTAGATACTTACGTAAAAACAACACCAGATAATAAAGAGATTGTGAAATTAACCCTTAACTTGTACTTTTATTTGTTCAAGGGTTGTTTAACCTCCTGTATAATGGTGAAACATTTTTATTAAATTATAAAAGAACCATATACATTAATATGTTATCATATATGATCTTCTAATATTTATTTGTTAATGATATTTCTGTACTATCATCGTTTTGGGTGTTAACTTATTCGTTTTCCTTGATATGATTGGTTACATAAGACATATTTGTTATGGATAAGATGTATTTGATTCATATACATAATTATAATATGTTCATAAAACTTATTTTTAATCATAAAATGAAATTATTCATGAATGATTATGATGGCGAATGAATCTCATCGCGTTCATGGAGATGGTAATCCGGACGTACGCACGAGCGAAAATATCATTCTTTTGATATTAAAATAAAATATAATTGGATGTTATATCATATATAAAGAATAATTATCATTTTATTTATTATTCAAATCATTTATACTCATTATTATACTCATCCGAATGATTAAGTGTTTGAATAACAAACTACACCACGACGTGGAGACGGTAATCCGTACCTACGCACGTATGGTGACTTTGTCATTTATAGGATGGATAGAATAGTGAATATGGTTGAAAATTTTTTATAATAACATCACAGTATATATAAGATACTAGAGTTATTATTTCATAATCTAAACAACAAATAAAGTGGAAGCGGAGGAAGAAAATCACTTGGAAGAGGTGAGGAAATATTTACCTCTTCTTCGGGTTCTTCATTTTGATTTGATCAAAAGGGATTCTTAGGTTGGATTTTGGACTAAAGGATGGCTTCTAGGATGAAGGTAGGATAGTTGATAGGATATTTGGGCAGTGTTTGGCTGAGACAAATGGATTTTAAGGTGAGAATATGAGAGAAGTGGAGGCACCCTTTTATAAGAGAGGTGATTGTCACTTTAGGAAAAGCTAGAAATATTTTTTTATAATAAAATAGATTTGGTTTATAATTGTTAAAAAATTAATTATTTAAAGGATAAGGTGGGGTGGGTCGAAAAAATCTCAACCAATAGGTTTTAGACAGGTTTAGGTCCTCAAATTAACCTTATCTTTTAGATTTAACTATTAGTTAAATAGTTTGACATTTACTGTGTCTCTTTGCATTTTTATATTATATGGTTAATAAACATACTATAAAGTTACAAGAGAACCTAAATTGGTTCATTAATGACATATATAATATTATTTAAACCCTTTTCCTGAACCTTATATTTTTAGGAATAGAATACAATTAATAATATAATATTTGTTTTAAAAACTCTTTTATATCAATTTTGACACTATTTGGTATTTTGTTGTTTAATTTATAAGAGCATTATTACATCGATCAAAATTAATATAATCAACCCTAAAATGTAATTTTAACCTATAAAATTAATGTAATACATTAAAAGTCTTAAATTAGATTTATTTGGATATTTATAATATCAATTATTTTAATATTTCACTAATAAGGTAATTACTACATCATCATTGTGTCATAAATAAATTTAATTATATAATTTCTAAAAATTATAAATAAAATACTATTATTTAAGAAATATTTTTAGTTTTTTAATGAATATTTATAGTCTATTTTTTCTTATGTATACCACTATATTAAAAATGGTTTAGTTATTAAACATTGATTTTAACTCTTTTAACTCTTCTTTAAATAAAATAATAATAAATGTTCTAATATAATTCATGAGGACCAAAGGGGATCATATTTTATTTCTAAGGTTTTTTTGGTCTAATTAAACTTATCCAGTATAATTAGAACAGGTTTTAGGGTTACTGTGATATCATTTTTACCCTTAATTACCTTATTTACTTTTGACCGTTGTAAGTAAAAGTAAAAAGTTACTGTTCACCAAAAATTATTTTCATCTTATTGTACCACATTTTACTTACTGATATTAACTATTTCTCTCAGATTTTTGAAATTCAACTCACATAAGCGGTAAAATAATGTTTTAACGAAATTTGAAAATGCTCCTAGAAGGTGGCTAAAAGACTGTAAATAGTTCGAAATTTCTTTATATATCTAAGCTCGTTATAAAATGACTCCAATTAATTAAGTTGAACATATATATGTTTTATGTATCTATTTTGGCATAAAATAAATTAAAATAATATAACTAATTTTTTAAATGAAAAGTCGGTTTTAACGAATAATGCAACGTTTTTTCACTATTTATCAAAAATTGAAAGTTTTCAGAAAAATACCAAAAATATACCCTAAGCTAATTTTGATATTCCTAATTCAAAAATGAAGTCTATTTTACCAAATTAACATTATAGAAGATGATTTTATTAACTTAAAAATAATTTCCGTTGCCTAAACCAAAAAGAGGATTTTTAAAAAGTAGAAACCATCAAAAGATTGACATTTGTTTATGTCAAATTTAAATGTGAAATTACTTATAATGACCTAAATTGTATTAAATGATAAAAATAAAATCTAATTATACTTCAAACCCATTCAAACTCATAATTTACCTCTATAAATTATTTCGATTAAAAAATTTGTTTTCAATTAAAATATAGTATTTTTCACTATTCGTCAAAATATGAAAGTTTTCAGAAAAGTACCAAAAATTTATCCAAACAAAATTTTTATGCTCCACATCTAAATAATAATTAAATTTCATTTAATTGAATATATAAAAGTTTCAAATATTGGTTTTAAAAAGGATTCGCCATTAAAAGTTAGTAAAATTTAATTTTTTGAGAAATATTTATTTTATCAGAAAAAATTAATTCGTTATTATATTATGTCAATGAAACACATAATATGGATGTTAAAATTATATGAAGTATATAAGATTCAAAATGCAGTTAATACTATTTATAACAGATTTTTTGAACGGTTATTTTACTAAGTTGTGGTGCACTCGAACTCAGTGTTGTATGTATCCCAAGATATTTAATTACTTTAATGAGACAACATACTATGAAATCATAGGGTGTTACATTATCCTCTCCTTTAATAAATTTTTTCCTTGCAATTTGAGATTATTCATCGAAAATAAATGGTAAAAATTGAAAAATACCTCTGTGTAAAACCCACATCATGAATTGGGTTAATAAAATTTAGTCTTAATAAAACGGGAAGGGAAATGAAAAAGTCACCAAAAAATTATGATCTCGATTAATAGAACATTAGTTGAAATTAAAGACTCATAATTAGAGGGAAAACATAAATATTTATATGGAGTGATTGAGGTCATCGATCACAACGAAGTGTAAAGTTGAGAGCCTCAAATCCATCAATCTAAGATAATGTAAAATATCATCGGTTAAAAAAACATATGGTATTAGGATAACACATTTTTTGTTTGAAGATCCCTTATATAAAGTCTAAGAATTAAATAAATAATACAATAAGTGGCATATATATAAATATATATATATACCCGACAAGTAGAGTTTCATCCTTCAACTAATTCCTACAACAAACTCATCTTCCACAACAGAAGAAAATGGAATTCAAAAATATTCTATTTATCCAAATCGTATAGGGTAAAAAAATGAATTTATATTCATTTTTCATACTAAAAAAAAACTACATTATACATACAAGGACATCATGTAGGCCAGTGGTAGGTGATTCACCTTTTTCACCCTTTGGTTGTGGGTTCAAGTCTCACGGCCTTGCAGGACATGACGGGTTATCGCCCGACCTCCGTGTTGTCCTTTTATGAAAATTAAAAAATAATCTCAAAAAATTATTTATCCTTAACAATATTATCCAATGAAAAACTTAGTTGATTCCAACATTTAGACTTATCCAAAATACTTCTTTCCAAACTCACAGTCCAAAATTTATAAGGAATGTAAACACAATGAAGATCCTTTTTTCCACGTAATAACATGTGAATACCTTCATCATGTAGTCTTTTAAAACACGACAACACCCTAAATTACCATAAAACCGTATTGATTACATTAATTCTCCCATATTCCTTATATAATACTAGATGTACTCCTTCTATCAAATTTTTTTTTAAACAACAACAATGATGGAATAAACAAACCATTCACCAGTTCAAAGGATGTAAATAATATCCAACATAATTTATGAAAATCAATCATCTCTTATTCTAAAATCAATACCTCAGTATCAAAACCATATTAAAGTTTTGTGTTTCCTACAACCATATATTTTCCAAAAATTTTAACTTGCAATTGAGTAACTTTTCTTGGTTCTACACAATTTCAAGTCCTTAATGAAATAGTACTACAGTACAATCCTTATATTCTCTATAAATAATATAACATGTACATCAATAATACAATACTCAAATGACACAATACATTAATAACAACATAAGAACTCTTAATCATTACTCCTCATATTTGGAAGTATCATAACATGATTAGTATCCAATAACAACATTTGGGGTATATTCTGATTATTTGGACATTGATTCATGTAGTGTCCCAACTCCTTACAGATGAAGCATTGTACATTTGAAACGTTTTTCTTACCTTTTCAATCATGTACTTGGTGTCCTTTTCCTATAAATTTATAACAAACACCCATTCCCTTCATGCATTTAACTAGGTTATTCTTTCCGTAGTTATCACATATGGGAAAATCTTTCTTTCCCTTATTCCCTTTATCTATCTTTTTTTCTACCATCCTCATCTTCTCCAGCTTCCCTTCAAATCCATTGGAGTGAGAGAACTCATTACTTATGTTATTAAAACAAGATTCTATTTATTCGTATGATGATAATATGTGGGAGATTATTTCCTTTCTAAATTTTGGTTTAATACCATGAAATATACGATCCTTCTTAATCTTTGGATCATGAATATTGTTGGAGTTCTTCTTCCATCTACAGGGTTCCATTTCTATCAATGGAAAACTATGGCTTAGTTTATGAATCGCAATGCATAATTCAAAACTTGTAAAAGACTTAACATAAATTGAATAGTTTATGGATCTAATACATAATGATAAAAATGTTTTCTTTAACGAATTATATACTCATAAACCCTTCATAATGGTTTTTAAAGAAAATGGGAATTATCCTAAGCATATCCCCAGGGAGGGTCGTAACCAAGAGTGAATCCATGCCCGTTGTTGTGCACCAGTTACTATTTGAGTCTAGCTCAAAGCAGTGTTTTTGGGTTTTACCTATATGTATATCTATTCCAAAGCCATCTCTACCTACTCGTATCCAGATAGGGATATTTTTTTATGGAAAACTCAAAAAATATCACCAGTACAAATATTCATGGAAGTTCTTCTATACTAATCCTCAAATTCTATCCTAGGGTAATCTTCTCTAGTCATATTTTTTTCGTCTAAATCTAGCTTCCAAGGATTGTAATAAACTTCATCTGATAACAACTATAATTCCCCGACCCTACTTACCCTGAGTCAGTGCATTATTACACAACATTGGAATGATCACAAATGATCAAGTCTCGAAAGACAGATTAGCTTAGTAGCCTTTGAAATACTAGATACATTTATTGTTTTACATTACATTATAAAATAAAAAACTACAAAAACATAGTCTCTATAGGACATACTCATATCACTTATAATATACCTAAATGTCAGTCATAATATACTTCATCACAACCTGGAAAAACATAAAACATAGGAAGGGGTGATCTTAGATGCTTAGCAAGGATAACAATAAAGAGGAAAATTACATAAATAAGCATAAACATTTAAGGTAATGTTAGAAAAAAAATCCTTTTAAACTTGAACCTCAGAATTATTTGTAAAAGATAAAATCAAATAATGTCATTTACTTATTCACATGGATATTCTACAAGTCGAATGATCACATGCAATATCAATAGCCACTTTTATAATGATGTAATGCATAATGCCAGACTTTATAACGTCATAGTCAATGCCTTGTGGCAAGACTACAAATAAGAATTTTTTAAGGTATTTTTCCATTACACAAGGTTGTCTCAGGAGACCCACTGATGCATCATGGTGCTATAGAGGGATCCCCTCGTCACTTACTGAGTCCAAAACATTCCTCATATGAAAAGGATTAAACATAACATAATCATTCATATTAAAACTAGCATAAGAAATGCGAATAATTTATACATAAACCATGAAAGGTATAAAAATAACACATCCACAGTCAATAATATCACAAAAAATTCAATACAATATTAAAGTTTTGTATAATAATAAATCAACTTCAAATAAGTTCACAGTCCATCAAAGGATGTTGACAAAGATGAAATCAAAAGTTCTTTTTAGAGAAATAACTCTTTCTATTTTGAAATCATTTAAAAGTCATGTAATTATAAAAGAAAACATTTACTTTGAAAATATTCTTTCACGATTGTAAGGTAAACTTCTACGATTTTATTACGGCGTAAAATAGCCTCACCCGCTGTATATGTTAAAAAAACATTCTTACCTTAATTTTTTCAAAATGGTTATAAGGTACCCTGTTTGGAAAACAACAAAAAGATTTATTTCAAACCATTTTATAAAAAGTAAAAGAATTGTATAAATATTTTTTAGACATAGTCTAGGAAATTGTTAAAATTTTTTGGAATACATTTTTACGAAACATGGTTGTGGATGATAAAGAGGTCCCAATAGACACTTACGTAAAAACAATCTCAGATTATAAATAGATTGTGAAATTAACCACTACTTTGTACTCTTCTTTTTTCGAGGGTTGGATAACCTCCTTTATAATGGTGAAATAATTTTTATTAAATTATAAAATAACCATATACATTAATATGATATCATATATGATATTCTAATAATGATTTGTTAATGATATTGTAGTAGTATCATCATTTCGGGTGTTAACTAATTTTTTTCGTTTATATGCTTGGTTACATAAGCCATGTTTGTTATGGATATGATGTATTTGATTCATATATTGAATGATATTATGTTCATAAAAATTATTTTTAATCATAAAATTTAAATTATTCTTGAATTATTACGACGGGGAATGAATCTCATCGCGTTCGTGGAGACGGTAATCCAGACATACGCACGAGCAACAATATCATTATTTTAATTTTTAAATCTCCTATAATTGGATGGTATATCATATATACAGAATAATTATCATGTTATATTTATTATTTGGAACATTTATACTCATTATTATACCCATCCCAATAATGAAGTGTTTGAATAACAAACTACACCACGAGCGACAATATCATTCTTTTACAAGTTTGGATTTTAACTCTTTTAACTCTTATTTAAATAAAATAATAATAAATGTCCTAATATAATACAAGTGGAACAAAGGGGATAATATTTTATTCATAAGGTGTTTATGGGTCGAAATACACTTATCCAATAGAATTAGGATATGTGTTAGGGTAATTATGATATCATTTTTATCCTTAATTACCCTATTTATTTTTAACTGTGGTAAATAAACGGAAAAATTTATTATTCACCAAAAAGTATTTTTATCTTATTGAACCAAATTTAACTTAATAATATTAACCATTCCTCTCAGAATTTTGAAATTAAACTCACAGAAGCTGTAAAATAATGTTTTATAAAAATTTGCAAATTCTCCAAGGAGGTGTAAAAGATGGTAAATAGTTCGATAAACATTTATATATCTAAAGTTGTTATAAAATGACTCCAATTAATTAAATTGAAAATATATATGTATTATGTATATATTTTGACCTAAAATAAATTAAAATGATGTAACTAATTATTTAAATAAAAAGTCGGTTTTAACGAATGACGTAGCGTTTTTTCACTATTCATCAAAAAATGGAAAGTTTTTACAAAAATACAAAAAAGTCACCCTAAGATAAATTTGATATTATGAATTCAAAAATGATGTCTATTTTATCAAAATCAAAAAAAAAGAAGTTTCATTTTTAAATTTAAAATTAATTTTCGTTGTCAAAACCACAAACCAGGTTTTAAAAAGTAAAAAATATCAAAAGATTAACATATGTTTATGTCAATTATAAATGTGAAATTACTTATAATGACTTAATTTGTATTAAATAATAAAAATATAATCTAATTATACTTCCAAACCGTTAAATTTTATAATTTATCACTATAATTTATTTCGACTAAAAAAGTTGGTTTTAATTAAAACATAGTATTTTTCACTATTCCTCAAAATATGAAAGTTATCATAAAAGTTAGAAAAATTTATCCAAACTAAATTTTTATGTCACTATTCTAAATAAGTATTTAATTTCATTATATTGAATATATAAAGGTGAAAAGTATTGGTTTTAAAAAGGGTTCTCGATTAAAAGCCAGTAAAATCGCATTTTTTTAATACTTATTTTATCAGAAAAAATGAATTTGTTCTTATATTATGTCTATGAAACATATTATATGGATGTTAAAATTATATGGATTATATAAGATTCAAAATTTAGTTAATAAAATTCAATAATAGTTTTTTGAACGGATAGATTAGTAAGTTGTAGTGCACTCGAACTTGGTGTTGCGTGTTGCGCACGCTATTGAATTACTTTATTTAGATAACGTACTATGAAATCTTGTGGTGTTACATTCTCCCCTCCTTCAATAAATTTTTTCCTCGCAATTTGAAATTTTTCTTCAAAAATAAATGGTTAAAAATAGAAAAATACCTTTTTGGAAAAACCACATCAGGATTTGGGATAATAAAATTTTGTCTTAATAAGAGGGAAAGGAAAATGAAAAAGTCAACACCAAATTATGATCTTGATTAGGAGAAACATGGTGGAAATTAGAGACACATAATTGGATGGAAAACATAAATATTTATTGGGAGTGATTGAGGTCATCAATTACAAAGAAGTTTAAAGTTGAGATCCTCAAAGCCATCAATATAAGATGATGTAAAATATCATCGGTTCAAACAAAACATATGGTATTAAGATATCACATTTTTTGTTTTAAGATCCCTCCCTAAATTTTAATAATTAATTAATTCAATGAATAAGAGGAATATATATATATATATACTTGAGAAGAATAGTTTCATCCTTCAACTAATTCCTACCACAACCTCATCTTTCACTCCAAAAGATAATATAATTCAAAAATATTCTATTTATCCTTATCGTATAGTGTAAAAAATGAATTTATATTCATTTTTTAGACTATTTAAAAAAAACTACATTATACAGACATTGAAATCATGTAGTCAAGTGGTAGGAGATGTACCTTTGTCACCTTTCTGTTGTGGGTTCATGTCTCGCGGCATTGCTGGACATGACAGGTTGTCGCCCGACCTCCATGTTGTCCTTTTATGACACCTCAAAAATAATCTATTGAAATTATTTAACCTTGACAATTGAATCCAATGTCAAACTTAATCGATTATAACTTTTTTAAGTATCCAAAATACTTCATTCCAAAATCACAGTCCAAAATTTATCAGGATGGTAAACACAATAAAGATCTTTTTTTTTTCACGTAATAACATGTGAATACCTTCATCATATATTCTTTTAAAACACGGTAACACCTTGAATTAACATAAAACCTTATTGATTAAATTCATGCTCCCATATTCCTTATAGAATACTAGATATACTCATTCTATCCAAAAATGTTTTAAACTCCATCAATGATGGAAACAACATACCATTTACCAGTTCCAAGGGTGTCAATAATATCCAATATAATTTATCCAAATCAATCATCTCCATTTCTAAAATCAATACCTCGGTATCATGACCATGTTAACATTTTTTCTTTCCTCCAACCATGTATTTTCGAAAAAGATTAACATTCCATTGAATAACTTTTATAGGTTCCATAAAATCTCGTGTCCTTAATGAAATAGTACTGCAGTACAATCCTTATATACTCTATAATTCTTTTAACATGTACATCATTAATAAAATACTCAAATGACACAATAATTTAATAAAAACATATGAACTCTTAATCATTCCACTTCACCTTTGGTAGAATCATAACTTGATTATTGTCAAATAACATCATTTGTGGTATACTGTGACAATTTCGACATTGATTCGTGTAGTGTCCCAACTCCTTGAAGATGAAACATTGTACATTTGAAAACTTTTTCTAACCCTTGAAATCATATACATGGTGTCCTTTTACTTTACAATTATAAAAAACTCTCATTCCCTTCAAGAATTTGCCTATGTGATTCTTTCCACAGTTATCACATATGGGAAAATCCTTCTATCCCTTTATCCCTTTATCCATCTTTTTTTCTACCATCATTTTCTTCTCCGGCTTCCCTTCAAAGCCATAAGACTCAGCTAATTCTTTACTTATCTTATTAACACATTATACTATTTTTAATATGATGATAATATGTGGGATACTATTTCTTTTCTAAATTTTGGCTTAAGTCCAGGGAAGATATGATCCTTCTTACTCGTTGGATCATTCATATTACTGGAGTTATTATTCTATCTATTAGGCACCATTTCTAAAAAATGGCATATACTAGGTTAGATTATGAATCAGAATGCATAATTCCAATATTGTAAAACAATTTACATAAATTGAATAGTTTATTTGTATAATCCATAATCATAAAAATGTTTTCTTTGAGAAAGTATATACTCATAAACCCTTCATAATGGTTTGTAAAAAAATGAGAATTATCCTAATCATATCCCCGGGAGTTTCATAACCAAGAGTCCAGCAAGGCCCGTTGTCGTGCACCACTTCCCTTTTGAGTCTATCTCAAAGCAGTGTATTCGGGTTTTACACCAAGGTACTTTTCTTCCAGAGCCACCTCTACATGCTCGTATCCAGACAAGGATGTATTGCTTAGAAAACTCACAAAATCTCTACAATACCAAAATTCTAGGAAGTTCTTCTATAATAATCCTTAATGTCTATATTAGGGTAATGTTCTCTAATTAGAGTTTTCATAAATCTAGCTTCCAAGGATTGTACTAAAATTTCTTTGGCACCAACATTAACACCCCTACCAAAGTTACCCAGAGTCAGTGCATTATTACATAAAATTGGCATGATCACAAAAGATGATGTCTCGAAAGACTGACTAGTTTAGTAGCCTTGGAAATACTAGATATATTCATAATTTTTAGATTACATTATAAAATTAAAATCTACAAAAACATAGTCTCAATTGGACACACTCATATCCCTAATACAATCCCTGCAGGTCAGTCATAATATATTTTTTCGCATCCTGGAAAAAATAAAACATATAAAGGGGTGAGCTCAGATGATCAGTAAGGATGACAATATTGCAGAACATTTGAAAATAAGCATAAATATTTAAGTAAATATAAGACTAAAAAAAATCCATTAAAACGTGAACTTCAGCATAATATGGAAAAGATAAAATCATATAATTACATTTATTATTCACATGGATATTCTACTTGTCGAATAATAAAATGAAATATCAATAGCCACTTTCAAAATGATGGAATGCATAATGCCAGACTTCATAAGTACATAGTCAAGGCCTTGTTTCAAGACTAAAAATAAGATTTTTTGAAGGACTTTTTTAAAGACAGTAGGTTGTATCATTAGACCTACCGATTCATCGAGGAGCTATAGCGAGCTCCACCCGTTTCTTACAAAGTCAATTTCATTCCTCATATGAAAAAGTTTAATCCTAACATAAACATTCGTATTAAAAATAGAATTTTAAATGTCAATAAATTATCCATAAACCATTAATAGTATAAAAAAAACACATCCATAGTCAAACATATCACAAAACCTTCAATACAATATGGATTTTTTGTATCATAATAAATAAACTTCAAATAATCTCACAATCCATCAAAGGATGTTGACATAGATGCAATAAAAACATTTTTTAAAGAAATATCACTTTTTTTTGAAATAATTTAAATGTCCTATAATAATAAAAGAAAAAAATTATTTTTAAAATATTCTTATAAGCTTGTAAGGGAAACTTTGATGATGTTATAATGGCAGAAAAGTATCCTCACCAGCTGTATAAGTTAAAAAAACATTGTTACCTTATTTTCATCGAATAGGTCAAAAGGTACCTTGTTTGGAAAATGACAGAAACATTGCTTTCAAGAAATTTTATATAAAGTAAAATAAGGGTATAAATCACTTTAACCCATAGTCATGTAAATAGTAAAATCGTTTTGGGATTCATTTTTAAGAAACATGGATGTGGAAGATAAAGAGGTCCCAGTAGATACTTACGTAAAAACAACCTTGGATAATAAAAAGATTGTGAAATTAAACCATACCTTATACATTTATTCGGTAGATGGTAGGTTAACCTCGTGTAGAATGGTGAAACAATTTTTATTAAATTATAAAATAAACATATAAATTAATATGATAACATATATGATCTACTAATATTGCTTTGTCAAAGATATTTCAGTAGTATCATCATTTTGGGTGTTAATTGATTTGTTTTCCTTTATATGCTTTGTTATGTAAGACATGTTTATTATGGATAGGATGTATTTGATTCATATAAAGAAGGATATTATGTTCAAAAACATTATTTTTAATCATAAAATGAAATTTATTATTGAATGATTACGATGGTGAATGAATCTCATCGCGTTCGTGGAGAAGGTAATCCGGACATACGCACGAGGGACAATATCATTCTTTAGATATTAAAATAATATAAAATTGGATGTTATATCATATATACAGAATTATTATCATGTTATATTTATTATTTACTTCATTTATACTCATTATTATACCCATCTAAATGATGAAGTGTTTTAATGAAAAAATACACCACGAAATGGAGACGCTAATCTGTACGTATTCTCGTATGGTGACTTTGTCATCTATAGGAAGGATAGAATAATGAATATGGTGGTAATTTTTTCTAAATAACATCATATTATATATAAGATACTGGAGTTATTATTTTAGAATGTAAACAACAAAGAAAGAGGATGTTGATTAAGAAAATAACTTGAAAGAGGTGATGAAATATTTATCTCTTCTTCGAGTTCTTCCTTTTGATTTTATCAAAAGGGATCCTTAGGTTGGCTTTATGACTAATATAAGGACTCTAGGATAAAGGGAGGACAGTTTAAATGATATTTGGGTAGGGTTTGGCTGAGCCAAATGGCTTTGAAGGAGTGAATTTGAGAGAAGGGGAGGTTCCCTTTTATAAGAGAGGTGATGATCACTTTTGGAAAAGCTTGAAATATTATTTTATAATAAAATAATTTTTGGTTTATAATGGATCAAAAATGAATTATTTAAAAGATAAGGTGGGTATGGGTTGAAAACCACTCAACCAATAGGTTTTAGATAGGTTTAGGTCATCATATTAACCTTATCTTTTAGATTTAACTCATAGTTAAATTGTTTGACATTTACCATGTCTCTTTGTATTTTTATATTATATGTTTAATAAACAAACTATAAACTTACAAGTGAACCTAAAGTGGTTCATTAATGACATATATAATATTATTTATTCCTTTTGGATGAACCTGAGATTTTTAGGAATATAATTCAAATTAATAATATAATATTTGTTTTAAAAACTATTTTATGTCAATTTTGGCACTTTTCATTATTTTGTAATTGTTAAATTCAAAAAAGCGTTTTTACTTCAAAAAAATTCATTTAATTATCCATAACATGTCATATTTACCTAGAATATTAATTTAATTCATTAAACGTCTAAAATTAGATTTATTTTTATATTTAAAATATCAAATATTTTAATCAATTATTAATAAAATAATTACTGCATCATCATTGTGTCATAAATAAATTTAATTATTTAAATTATAAAAAATTTAAATAAAATAACATTATATAGGAACTCATTTTATCTTTCTAATGAATATTTATAGTTTAATATATCTTATGTATAACCCTATATTAAAAATGGTTTAGTTATTAAACGTTGATTTTAAATCTTTTAACTCTTCTTAAAATAAAATAATAATAAATGTCCTAATCTAATCCAAGTAGACCAAAGTGGTCATATTTTATTTCTAAGGGTTTTTTCGGTCTAATTTAATTTATCCAATATAATTGGTACATGTGTTAGGATAAATATGATATCATTTTTACCCTTAATTACCCTAGATATTTTTAATTGTGGTAAATAAAATTAAAAAGTTACTGTTAAAAACAAATTATTTCCATCTTATTGAACACCATTTTACTTACTGATATTAACCGTGTCTTTTGGATTTTTAAAATTCTAATCATAGAATGGGTAAATTTATTTTTTATATAATTTGCAAATGCTCCTAGGAGGTGGGTAAAAGACGGTAAATAGTTCGATAATATTTCATATATCTAAACATGTTTTTAAATGACCCAATGATTTAAATTGAACATATATATGTATTATGTATCTATTAAGAACTAAAATAAATTAAAATAATATAAATAATTATTCGAATAAAAAGTCAGTTTTAACCAATAATGCATTGTGTTTTCACTATTCATCAAAAATTGTATGTTTTCAGAAAAATACCATAAATTCACCCTATGATAATTTTGATGTTATGAATTCAAAAATGAATTCTATTTTTGAAAATTAAAAACCTTGAAGTTTCATTTATTAATTTAATATTAGTTACCGCTATCTAAACCAAAAAGCAGGTTTTAAAAAAGGTAAAACTATCAAAAGATTGACACATGTTTATGTCAAATTTCAATGTGAAATTACTTATAATGACCGATATTGTATTAAATGATAAAAATATAATCTAATTATACTTAAAAACCATTCAAATGCATAATTTATCACTATAAATTATTTTGATTTAAAATGTTGTTTTCAATTAAAACATAGTATTTTTCACTATTCCACAAAATATGAAAGTTATCAGAAAAGTACCAAATATTTATCGAAATTAAATTATTTGTGTCCCTATTCCAAAGAAGAATTTAATTTCATTAAATTTAATATATATAAGTTTCAAATATTGGTTTTAAAAAGGGTTCACCATTAAAAGGTGGTAAAATTGTCTTTTTTGAAAAAAATTATTTTATCTGAAAAAATGACTTTGTTCTTATATTATGTCTAAGAAACACATAATATGGTTGTTAAAATTATATGGAATATATAATATTCAAAATGCAGTTAATACTATTCATAAATTGTTTTTTGAACATTTAGTTTAGTAAGTTTTTGTGTACTTGAACTCGGTGTTGTGTATAACACAATCTATTAAATTACATTAATGAGATAACGTAGAATGAAATCTGGGGGTGTTATAACTTTATGAAAAAAACCCTCAATTTGAAGCAACCCAGTTAATTAAGGCCATTGAAATATAAATGTTAAATTAGTCAACTAGTCACTCAAAGGTGGATTAGTCCCTAGTTGAATCTGTGTAAGAATCCATATCCATCTTTTGAAATAGGTTTACTGAATTAAACACGTATACACACCATCCAGAAATATATATTAGAGTTATGGTAAAACTGTTTTCTTTATTTGAAATTTTATGTAGTGGAAGATAGATAAATATAGTGTTACAAAATAATGTACATAGAAGAATTAAAAGATAGGTTCAGTATCATGTCGAGACTTAATACTCTCTACATAGTGAAAACCTTCTACTAAGATGTTTATAATAATAAGCTTTGATACACACGTTGTATCAAGCAACAGAATAATTTTTATAAACTTTCTAGGTCTCACAACCTCTACCATAGTTCTTTGTGGAAGATAACATACCACCAGTCCACAAACGGCCTCTTCCACAGTTATACATTGGAAACACATGTGAAGGTAATGTTTGGTTTGAGGATTTTTAGTATCCTCCAGTTTAAGAACAAGAGACAGTGTATGTGAAAAAAAATCACCCTCCTCAGAAATGTCAAATGAAGAACACAATAGAGATAATATTATTAGGATTGAGTTTAGAGAGATCTAGGTATTTTTAGTTCAACTCTGGACTCCTAGGTGTGAAGACCATGCAATTTGATTCCTTCTCTAGAAGTGGTCTCCAAAACAGAGTGTCGTAGCTTTAGGTTCTGGATTCGAGGTAATGAGATGTTTATCTTATTGGTTTGAAATAGATATGTTGAAGCACATCAAGTCAGAATTGAATTTGTTCTCCCAAAATGATATTTGTGAAGCTCTTGGGTTCGCAGAGTAAGTGTAAGTGTGTTCTCCTCTTTCATTATGTCTTTTTTGTAAAAATGTCTTTCTCTCTCTCAACATTATTTATTTAGCTTGATATTCTATTCTATTTTATATTTTTGAGGTTTGATAGTAGGAATGATAAAACTACGTGCAGTCTTCCTCATACCTTATATGGTCTCCAGATACTATCTCTAGATATGTCTATTAGAAACATAACTGAACGTCAGAAGCATTAATTTTACCAAATATGACCGTTAGAATAATTTTAAGAAATATTAAAAACTATAGACTAGAAGGGTAAAAATATCAGTATACTATTAGTAGTATCCTTATCAATAGTAGATTCTCAACAGTATATTCTTAGTGACAGCCTTCACAAAAGTATGCTTATCAGCGGTAGGCTTGAAATGGATGACTACATTGGTAGACTTATCAGTGGTAGCCTTGCTAGTGTAGGCTTCATCAGTAAATTATCAAGAGTAACCTTTCAATGGTAGGCTTCATCAGTAGACTTATCAATGGTATCCTTGCAACAGTTGGCTTCATTGGTAGACATATCAGCTGTAACATCCAGCAGAAACCACCAACAGTAACCTCTAGTGAAAACCATCCAGAGGTATCCTCTAGAAGTAACCTATAGCGGTAACCTCAATCGGTAAACACTAGGGGTAACCTTCTAGTGGTAACCTCTATTGGTAAGCTCAACTAGGTACTTAATTAAAAGGCTCTTAATATAAACCTTCATACCGGTGAACTTTTACTTAAAAAATGTTTCACAATAAACATGATCATGAAATCAGTGAGATTAAAAAATACATAATGGTTACATGATAGTGATTATAAAAACTAATGAAACATGATAAAAATATAAATGAAACATGATTTTGGATCTTCAAAATAGGTGAGTCCAATATATTCAATGTATTTTCAAATAAAAATGTCTTCCATATTTCATTATTAGTTTTCAATTATTTATCAAAGATAAAAGTAATAAAAATATTTTTAAGATTACATTATATGTTTCAAAACAATTTAAAAAAATCCAAATTATTTATGTTTTTAAAATGATATTCTATAGAGGAAATTATTTTTTCATCATGAAATGTTTTAAATTAAAATTTAATTATTTATTTAGAAGAAATGCCTGTTTACAATAGTTTTTTCACAAACCATCCTTGAGGCCCATGCCGTGACTACCCCAAGTTCGCCTTCCATAGGCCTGGGGTTGGCGACTAGCACCAAAGGCGTATTTCTGATAAAAAGGGAAGGCATTGCCTTTAACCTATAGCACACACAGTCTGAATAGAAACAATAGAGGCAACAAGTACTAAAATAGAAAAGTGAGGTGTACTGAAAGTAAATGGGCCAGTATACAGACCCAACTTAACAACAAGTACAAGTAAAAAGGGAAAACAACACATGGATCATCCACCGGGAATATCCTACCTGAAGGGTAGGTACAGAACTTGAACAACTCTTCCATGTGGTACGTCCCATCTAGTCCAGCTCCGAGCAGCCTTCCGTCCATCAACCTCATCCTTGATCACTACTATCCGTCATCTGCACAGAATTCAACAAGGTGTGGGAAAAGCTCGTGTAGGGGTGAGTATAACAATAATCAGTAGGGGACCCCGAGACCATTGAAGGTTCACAAAATCCACAAATGATAACCACAAAAGAAAGATACAATCACGAAGTTTCAACCAACCCTACTTAGGTATATGCCCATACATATACCTAAGTTACCAGTCACAATCCGACTCCAACTCTCGAGCCCAAGCATAACCCAGTCCACACAGGAAGTAAAGTCAATCACCTCGAAGATAAATTATTGAATGTCAAGACTCATCTCACACATGTATACATATTTCGTAGAGTGATAGAGATGATCATATGTAGTCACTGATTCATCTAAGCTGTCGGACCCATATAAGATACAGGACCACCTAAGTTGTCAGACCCACATAGGATACATGTCCAGCTATTCTGTCAGACCCACATAGGTTATAGGAACAGAAGTTAGAACTGTCAGACCCACGAAGGATCCCGGTTCAGTAGTCATAACTGTCTAACCCACAGAGGATTCTGGTACAGTTGTCATCGTTGTCGAACCGATGATGGATTCTGGTACAGTATCGTTGCAGCCATCCCTAGGGTTCCCGCACACAGCACACTCGATTCCGTGAGGGTCTTCTTCTCGAGCCCAGTGTCGATACATCAACTACCACAAAGACCTGAGTTTGTATATCTCGAATTTCTGTCTCATCATAAGGAACCCAACGCGACCGACAACACGTCAATCAGACGCCCGGTCTGAGAGTTATTGGCATTTTTGTTCCAGGGGCCCGGTTGGATTTTACACTTGATCCAACCTGGACATTTTTAAAAATTTTCCAAATCTCACATAGAGTATTCCAAATGGACAGCCTCGTCGCAAGGGTCGCAGTTCCGTAGATAGCGCGTCATTCGGACACACGGTCTAGGAGTTATTCGAATTTAAGCGAAGACGGGCCCAGCCCGTCAACCCTGTGGACTGGCGGGTCGGCCCGACCCAGCTCGGCGGGTCTGACCCGACTGGGGGTTGGCCCGGCCCGGTGTGGCGTGGCCTGCCTGCAGACCCGGCCCGCACTGTAGGCCGGTACGGTTTAGCTGGCGGCGCCATGCGGCGCCTCCTCCTCCGCTGGCAGGCCGGCCGTAGCCGGCTGGTTCGGCCCAGCGCACGTGGCTCGCGCTGCGGGCCATGGTTCTTCCCACATGGTGCCTACGGGTGCGACAATTCTACAGCCTGACCGACACGCGGCCGACCGGTTTGCCCAGCCATGCGGCCCACGGACACGGGCCACATCCTCATCCACACGGCGCCTACGGGCACCACGGTTCTCTAGTGGGCCGGCCGGTCAGCCCGCAGTCCGGCTCCCCATCGGGCGGCTCAGCCGGACGCCTCTTCACCTCCACCATGGCGTGACAGTACCACGGTCCTGCTGCCCTCCGCGTGGTGTGACTACTCCATACTTCTTCATTCGTTGCGCCCCTCCCGTCCATGGTTCTTATTTTGTTCGACGGGGTTCTTCTTCAGCGCGGTGCGACAGCACCACGCCCTTTCGGCTCCGCCTATGAAGTCAACCAAAAAAGATTCAACGGAGGGACTTCAGGCCATGTTTGTTTGTCCCACACCCTCTGCATTATGTGATAACAATTCGGCAACCGTCAATCCAAAAATAAACGTCGAAGTACGTGGGTATATTTCATACGTAAAAAAAATCCAATTCCCCCTACCTCGTAATCGGTGATCGGTTGACGGTGTCGCGGAAAGACGACATCATTCCGTTGACATCAGGAGGGGATGACGTCGTCGTTGGCGATGTTTTTCTTGGGTGGCGTCTAATCCTTTAATACGGGTGGAGGTTGTTGAAGATGTTCTTCGTGTTCTTCATGGGAAGAATGCTCTCTTTCTAATTCTCCAAAGCTCCACCAAGGTAATATGTGACGACCAACATAAAATAAAATAACACCACTTATTAAAAGGATGGATTATTGAATTCAAAAAGATTCAAATTCATTAATTTAGATCCATTAATTAAAAAGGCGGGTTGACTCATTAATTCGGAGGGAGGAGATGAAGAGGCTCCAAATTAATTTCAACCTCCTTAATTTGGGGGTTCAAGGAGTTAAAGGTGGAGTTTAAGGGGTTTCAAGATAGTGGACCCCACCTCTAGTTATATCCTCCTAAGGGAGGTCATGTTGGGGTGGGCCCCACCTCTAACTTCCCTTTGGAAGATTAAACCACCACCTACATAAAAAATATGTTAATCATATTTTTATATAATTTATTTAGAAAACCCCAAAAATTAACTTCCGCTCTCGACACAAAGCAATTACGGTAAAGGTCTCCTTAAGAGAATACTGGGGATGTGAGTTCAATGGGGCCTTCAGATTTCAATTCCGAGCACCACTTCAAAAGATATAAAATATCGCACAAATGTTTACTGAACGTAACTGAACAAAACTTCAGAAATTGATTCTGGGCACACCGGGCCTCGGAATTAGGTGCCGTCAGAAACTGCTGACTCGTAAAATTTCCATGTATTTCAGAAAAAAATTTCCATTGGATTTACAGGTCTTTACACTCTCACCATCTTAGTAATTTACGTCCCAGTAATCTTCTATCCATACTAGGGAAACAAAAGGGGGTACTGAGCACCCATCTGAGCCTCCCTCTCCCATGTACTCTCCTGGAGGTTCCCGTGCTGCCTGTAAATGCGCACCAGAGGAATCGACCATCCATGCATGACCCGCTCCTATGGATCCTCAATATCTACTAGAACCTCTGTGAATGTCTCCCCATCATTGATGTCCAGCTCCCCATAGTTGATGAAGTGGTACGGGTCATTCATGTATCTCCTCAGCTGAGATAAATAGATGACGTCGTGCACCCGGTGCAACTGTGGTTGAAGGGAATGGCGGTATGACACCTTGCCTACTCTTCTAAGAACCTAGAATGGTCCAATGAATCATAGAGAGAAGATGCCACCTTTGCCATATCTTCGTAGACCTCATGGAGGTGAGACCCGTATGAAGACATGGTCTCCATCCTCGAACTCCAGTGGTCTCCGTCACCTGTCAGCATATGACTTCTGTCTGCTCTGTGCAGTCTTAATCTACTCCTAGATGATCTGCAGCTTCTCCGTCATAGACTTCACCATCTCTATACCTACAAATTCTGACTGCCCTGGGTCATTCCAGCATAGAGGCGATCTGCAAGGTCGGCCGTAAAGTGCCTCGTAAGGTGTCATCCCGATGGTAGAGTGGTAACTGTTGTTATATACAAAATCTATCATGGGTAAGTGATCCTCCCAGCTATGACCAAAGTCGAGGACACATGCACAGAGCATGTACTCAAGAGTCTAAATGGTCGTCTTATTTTGACCATCCGTTTCAGGATGGAAGGCGGTGCTCAAGCGAAGCTGCATCCCAAAAGCCTCCTGAAACCCCTTCCATAGCCGGGAAGTGAAATGTTCATCTTGATCGGAGATTATTGTCGATGGTAAAACATGAGGCCATATGATCGCTTGTACGTAGAGGCGTCCCAGACTCTCTACTGATCCCTACTCTCTAATCAGTAGGAAGTTGGCCGACTTGGGGAGTCGGTCTATGATCAACGAGATAGAGTCGTGTCCTATGGATGTAAGTGGAAGTCCGATCATGAAATACATGGATATCCCATCCCACTTCCTCTCTAGGACCTCTACGGGATGAATCGAGCCTGCTGGCACCTGGTGATCTGCCTTCGATTGCTGACAAGTGAGGCAACGTGAGACAAACTCTGCTACCTCCTTCTTCATACCCAGCCACCATTGCTATCGTCTGAGGCCCTGATACATCTTCACCACTCCTGGATGTACCACTAGAGGGGAAGTGTGGAACTTCTTGAACACCTTATCATGTAGTGAAACTTGTACCATGGTACATCCTCTAAAGAGGATGATGTGCTCCCCACCTTCAGAAACCCCATCAGGTGTCTGCCCTGAGGATATCTGAGCATGCTGCGTCTCACAGTCAACGTCCCCACGCTGTGCCTCTCTGACTCACTGAATAAGTAGAGGAGTGACTGTGAGAGACTGCCAAAAGGCTTCTCCATCCCTATCTACAAAGGAAATCTACAACACGGCCAGCTGCTCTGTCACCTCTCCTAGCAGCTGAATGCCTGATCTTTTGCTAAGAGCATCTACTACAATGTCCCCCTTCCCAGGAGTATAGAATATCTCAAAGTCATAGTCATGGAGGAACTCGAGCCATCATCCTTGTCTCAGGATCAGGTCCTTCTGCGAGAAGATGTACCTGAGACTCGGGTGGTCAGAGTAGACTGTAAAACGCTTGACCATCAGATAGTGCCACCACATATTCAAGGCAAAGACCACTGCTGGTAACTACAGGTCATGGGTAGCGTAGTTCTGCTCGTGCAGCCTCAACTACCGTGAACCATACGTGATCACAACTAATTCCTACATCAAGACACACCCGAGTCCGGTCCTTGATGCGTCGTAGTAGACTACGAACCCTATGCCCTCCTCTGGTAGCATCAAGATGGGCGCAATAGTCAATCTCTGCCTCAACTCCTGAAATCTCTTCTTGCATCTCTATGACCACACGAAGGGTTTCCCCTTCTTCATCAATGCTGAAAGTGGTGCTGCAACTCTGGAGAAGTCTGGCACAAATCTCCGATATTACCCAGCCTATCTTAGGAAACTCTACACCTCCATCACACTCCTGGGTGGCTCCCAAGAGAGTACAACATTGAGCTTTGTTGGATCCACTGCAACTCTACCCTCCAAGATGACGTGTCCCAAGAAATGAACCTCTTGAATCTAGAGCTGGCACTTCGATAGCTTACCATAAACCTAGTGCTCTCGAAGTGTGTCTCGTACTACCCGCAAATGGTTGGCTTGATCCTCCTATATAGTCGAGTATATTAGTATGTCGTCGATGAAGACTACGAAAAAGAGATCGAGGTAAGGCTTGAAGATCTTGTAAATGAGACTCATGAATACTGCTGGAGCATTTGTTACACCGAAGGGAATATCCAAGAACTCGTAGTGGCCATAAAGACACCTAAAGGCCATCTTTTTCACATCCTCATCTCGAACTCTGAGCTGTTGATAGCCTGACCTAAGGTGTATCTTTAAGAACCATCTTACTTCCTTGAGATGATCAAACAGGTTGTCAATCCTTGGGGGTGGGTACATATTCTTCATGGTCACCTGATTCAGGCGACGGTAGTCAACACATAGTCACATGCTCCCATCCTCCTTCTTGGTGAACAAAATCAGATATGCCTAGAGTGAAACACTAGGTCAGATAAATCTCTTCACTACAAGTCTTCCAACTGTACCCGCAGCTCCCGAAGCTCGGCGGGAGACATCCGATATGCTGGAGTAGATATCGGTGTCGTCCCGGGGTACATGTCAATGTAGAAGTCCACCTATCTGTGGGGAGGTAGTCCTGAAACGTCGTTAGAGAAAACATCAGCATACCTATCCACCACAAAATGAAAAATCGGACTCCGCACATCAACCACAACGAGGATGAGACTACCCAACTGATGTGTGTTCGTTTTCCCCCTCCTCTGATTAAGGCAATCATGTTCTTTAAATGCTCCCTTCTCACAGGTGAAGGTGAACCTGGTCCCATCCATGTGGATACACCGCACTTTGCGCGTAATACGGTCAATCTGAGCATAAACTGTGGATAACTACTCCATACCCAAGATGACGTCGTAATGCCTCGACGCCACTAAAAGAAGATCCCAACCAAAGCTCTCTCCTCCTAGAGTAAGCTCACACTTCCGGCACCAGTTCATATTCGTCGAGTCTGCTCCCGTAGGAGTTTCTACCCGTAAGGATCGAGCCAACCACTCCGTCGGAATCTCCGAGCTCCAAACGAGCGTAGTGGAAATAAAATAATGACTCACACCTGTGTCTATAAGTACTACAACAGGGGGGGAGTAGACACAGATGGTACATCGAATCATCTCTCGTGCGACATAGTCGTAGGGCTCGACTGCCTAGAGCTGAGCCCGCCTCTGTCCGCCAGCTCCCTGTGGTCGGGGTGGACCTCCTGGTGTTGGTGGTGATTGAGCCTTGAAACGTCGTCCACTACTCGCAGCTCGGCCAACTCCTCTTCCACATCCGCCTGCTCCCGGTAGACCACCACTGTCGAACCTCTGCCTCTACCGGGAAGGTCCCTCTACTGTCTGCTACTCATCTGCATGGCGGGTCGGGCAGTCACGGGCCATGTGGCCCTACCCTCCACATGCATATAAATGCTTATTCCTCATATATCTAGCTCTGTCTCGTGTGCCCCACACAACCGAACCTATATCCTAGGGTCGCCCACCTGATGGCCTGGTCCGCTTGGACCTCTGCATCATCTACCTACTGTCGGCTACAGAAGAATCATCTGTGTGTCGCCTTGTGGTGGGTCTCACTGCTGGGTTCTGCTTAGCAAGAAAACACTCCACTAGTAGGGCTTGCTCCAGCAAACCCACCTACATCAGGATGCTGAGGGGAATCATCGAAGCCCTGATCTCATTCCTGAGCCACTGCTCGAAGGTCCGACCCTGAGGAATGGGTCCCGTACCATATCCATGGAGTAGCGCGAAAGGTCAGTGAACCTCGCTGAGTACTGAGCTTCTTTCATGCTACCCTACTATAGATGAAGTAACTCCTGAATCCGCACCGCAAGAAGGGTGGCTAGAACAAACTCTGAGCGGAAGAGACACTCGATGTCTGTCCAGAGTAGTGATGCCTCGTCATAAACCTGGAGCATCAGGCTCCACCATCTGCTTGCTGATGCAAGCAAGAGACTCGCAGTAAGGATCACCATGAAGTCTGCTGGTGTCCCTACCAATCTGAAAACTCTCACGACAGCCTCTAGCCAATCCTCAACTGCCTGTGGGTCCGTCTCTACCTGGATCTTGGGTGGCCTCTGGTGCTAGAACTCATGCAATGCACTCAGAAGGCATGCACTCTCGGCTTCTAGAGATAGTTGTTTCGGTGGCCCAGCGGGTAGTGGTACTGCTGGTACCTCCGCCGTGACGGGGCCCTGAACCGAGGCCTTATCACTCGGTGGGCTACCATCTCGTACAAAACTCGAAACCCCAGTTTGCTGCATTCGTGGGGGAATATTGAAAAGAAACAGGTGAACCACGGTTAAAACAGTATACCTGGTGAGATGACACAAAGTAATCATGAAGAACAATTTTTCAAAGGAAACACACATGCAATCAGTGTTTTCGTGCACTGAGTCGGAGATCAGAAGTCAGAGTCCTAGTGTATGGATACGTCGGCCGCCGCACCAACACCAGTTTCCATAAATTGATAACCACAACCAAAACACATAACACTATTACAATTAAAAGAATCAGAGTCCAAGTTCTACGGTAGAACCGACTCCTCCGATACCAATTCGTCACGACCTGTCCTCGGGGCCCATGCCATGACTAACCCATGCCCGCCTTCCATAGGGCAGGGGTTGTCGACTAGCCCCAAAGGCGTATTCCCGATAAAAAGGGAAGGAACTACCTTTTAACCATTAACACACACAATGTCTAAACACAATCAGTAGAGGAAAAATTACTAAAATAGAAAAGTTAGGTGTGCTGAAAGTAAGTGGGAGAGTATACAAACCCAACTGAACAACAAGTACAAGTAAAAAGGGAAAACAAGTCGTGGATCGTCCACCTGGAAAATCCTATCTGAAGGGTAGGTACAAAACTCGAACAACTCGTCCCTACTGTGTGTCTCGCGTAGTCCAGCTCTGAGAAGCCTCCCGTCCATCACCCTCAGCCTCGATCACTGCATTCCATTGTCTGCACATAACACAACATGGTGTGGGCGAAGCCCGTGTAGGGGTGAGTATAAAAATACGTAGTAGGGGACCCTGAGAACCCTGAAGGTCTCCCAAAATCCACAAAGGATAACCACCGAAGAAAGATACAATCAAGAAGTGTCAACCAACCCTACTTACGTATATGCCCATACATATACCTAAATTACCTGTCACAATCCGGTTCTAACTCTCGAGCCCAAGCACAACCCAGTCCACACAGGACGTAAATTCAATCACCTCAAAGATAAATGATTGAATGTCAAGACTCAGCTCACACATGTATACATCTTTCATAGAGTGATAGAGATGATCAGATGTAGTAACTAATTCATCTAAGCTGTTGGACACACACAAGATATAGGACCAACTAAGCTGTCGGACCCACACATGATATAGGACCAGCTATTCTGTCAGACCCACATAGGATACAGGAATAGAAGTCAAAATTTTCTGACCCATGGAGGATTCCAGTTAAGTAGTCATCGCTGTCGAACCCACAGAGGATTCTGGTACTGTAGTCATCGATGTTGAACCCACGGAGGATTCTGGTACAATATCGTCACAGCCAGCCCTAGGGTTCCAGCACACATCACGCTCGATTCCGGGAGGGTCCTCTCCTCGAGCCAAGGGTCGATACATCAAATACCACAAATACCTGAGTTGATGTATCCCGTAGTTCCGTCTCATCATAATAATCCCAATGCGACAGATGGCGCGTTAATCGGACGCCTGGTCTGAGAGTTGTTGACATTTTCGTTCTAGGGGCTCGGTTAGATTTTACACTCAATCCAACATGACCATTTTCCTTATTTGTCCAAAACTCAATTAGAGTATTATAAAAGGGCGATCTCATCGCGAGGGTCCAAGTGCCGCACATGACACATAATTCAGACGTACAGTATAGGAGTTATTCTCATTTACGTGAAGGTGGGCCCGACCCGTCAAGCCCCGTGGGTCGGCGGGGCCGACATGGCTCTGCAGGTCCGACCCTACTTGGGGTCAGCCCGACCTGGTCGGCATGCCCCAAGAGCAGACCCATCCCGTGCTGTGGGCCGGTTCGGTTCTCCGGCTGCGCCACCTCCTCTTCTGTCCGGCCAACTGTAGACGACCGGTTTGGCCCCACGCACGCGGCCCACAACTCTTGCCATGCGGCGCCAACAGGCGCCGCTGTTCTTCACCCCGGCCAGCATGCGGCCGTCTATTTTTGCTAGCTGAGCGTCCCGTGGACGTGGGCCGCATCCTCCTCCACACGGTGCCTCCGGATGCCATGGTTCTCCAGCGGGCCGGCCGGTCATCCTACGGTCTGGATCCACAGCGGTCGGCTCGGCCGCCCGCCTCCACACCTCCACCACGGCGCAATGGTGCCGCGGTCTTGTTTCCCTCCACACGGCGCGACGATGCCACAGTTCTTCATCCCCCATGACCTTCCTAACTTTAGTTGCTATTTTGTTCACCACAGTTCTTCTTAGGGGCGGTGCGACGACACCGCGCCCTCTCGGCTCTGCCTCCAACATGAACCAAACAAGATTCAACAGAGGGATGTCAGACCGTGTTTGTTCGACATGCGCCCTCCGCGTTAGGTGATAACTATTTGTCCACCTTCAATCCAAAAATAAACATCTATGTACGTGGGTATATTTCATATGTAAAAATAATCCAATTCCCCCTACCTCGTAATCAGTGATCGCTTGACGCTGTTGCAGAAAGATGGCGTCATTCCGTTGACTTCGGGAGGGGATGAAATCATCCTTGGCGATGGTTTTCATAGGCGGTATCTACTCCTTAAATATGGATGGAGGTCATTGAAGATGTTCTTCGTGTTCTTCTTGGGAAGAACACTCTCTTTCTAATTCCCCAAATCAACACCAAGGCAATATGTGCCAACCAACATAAAATAAAATAACACCACTAATTAAGAGGATGGCATCATGAATTCAAAAAGATTCAAATTCGTTATGTTACATACATTAATTAAAAATGTGGGTTGGCTCATTAATTCGAAGGGAGGAGATGAAGAGGCCCCATATTAATTTCATCCTCTTTAATTTGGGAATCAATGATTTAATGGGGGAGTTTAAGGGGTTTCAAGCTAGTGGGACCCACCTCTAGTTATATCCTCCCAAGCGAGATTGTGTGGGGCTGAGCCCCACCTCCTACTTCCCTTTGGAGGATTAAACCACCACCTACATAAAAAATATGTTAATCATATTTTTATTTTATTTATTTAGAAAACCCACAAAATTATATTCCGCTCTCGACAAAATACAACTGCGATAAAGGTATCCTTAAGCGAATACTGGTGCTGCGAGTTCAACAGTGCCCTCAGATTTTAATTCCGAGCACTGCTTCAAAATATATAAAATCATGCACGTATGTTTACTGATCCTAACTGAACAAAACTTTAGAAACTGATTCCGGGCACACCGGGCCTCAGAATCGAGCACCATCAGAAACCGTGGACTAGTAAAATTCTCATTTATTTTAGAAAATACTTTCCACATGATTTCCGGGTTTTATAAGTTTTATGAAAAGGATTTTCAATGAAATTTTATTTTCTTTATCAAATGTTCTATGTGATATTTTGAAATAATTCCCTATATAATATGACATACTTTGTTATAGTCTATTATTTAATAATTATATGATCTAAGAATAATATTTATATTTCTTATTATATAGGTTATGTTTCATTGAAATTATGCTTATGAAACCCGTTATAAGGACCTGACCTTAAAACATTGCATAATATTAAAATAAATGAATAATTTACATTAATGATTTTTTAGGTGTAGAGTTTTAGAGAATTAGGTCATAAATATTACATTACATCTCAAAAGATACAAAGTAGAAACTTCTACCCATTTTCCATTTTTTTCACAAAATAAAAAATCTTAAAAAAAGAGTCATGTCTAGTTCCATGTTTTAGACAACATGAATTTTAATTGATCCCATCCTTGACCCTATTAATCATTATATCCTGTGAAAAACATTTCAAAACATGGGATGAGAATAAAAAGACCAGTAAGGGTTATAAAACAATGAAAACATTATTTCATCAATACATACATAACATAAGATCTTTAACATACCTCATGAAATCATAGGAATAACATAGTAAACACAAATCATAAAGGTAACCTGTAGCATTAATAATATACTTACATTGAAGCTTTCAGAGCTATGCAAGGATTTACATTTGGTATACCCATCACAGTATATTCCCTAAATATCTGTGGAGAAACATTCATGTTTACCTCCATCACATTAGACAATTCATTGGAGAGATATCTCAGTCTCACCCACCATAGGTTTATCACGGAACCACCCGTATACGTAAACAATTCCCAAGAACCATAACATATTCACAACACATAAAAAAACATAAAAGAAAGTTAAATTTTCATTTTTCAATCAAAATATATCATTTAAAAATATTGAACTAACAAATCCATTATTAAAACAATTTTCAATACCAAATTATGAAAAAAGAGTATATGGTATTTATTTTCCATTAAAAAAACACAAAGACTTGTTAAGGAAGCCATAGATCAAATAATACTCGTTGCGACAGAGAGGTCGTTGTCACCTCGTACCTTAAAAAGAAACATTATTTTTCTCATTTAGTAAAACTCCTCATAGAAAAAGTTTCCCATTTAATGAAATGAAAATTAAAAGGTGTTTATATATAGTGTAAATTAATGTTGAGCATTAAAACAAAATATTCCTCGATGAAAGGAGATTGAGACGACGTCCCTTAGCTCAAGTTTGACTTGACCCGTTCGTTCTTTAATCTCTGGCATAATAAAATAACGTTAATTTATTCTTTCTTAACAGCTTTTTCTAGTTTATTATTCCTTTTATATAACTTATTTCCATGTTATAAACATTATGTAATCATTTAAGTTAATAATGGTCGTTTGGTCGATATTTAGTACATGAGCAAAAAATGAATACCATAAAATTACAAGTTGTCCACGTGGTCAATAGTATATTATCTCAAGAATGATATGCATGATTTATATATTATATATATCATATATAACTAGTATATATATGTATTTATTTCTGTTCATATCATTTCGAGATAAGAAATGAAATGCACCGTTCATGGAGACGGTAAGTCATACATACACATGAACGTTAATTTCATTTATATTTCATATTTTAATGGAAAGAAAACATAATTATAATAGGTATATTATAATTCCAGTATAATATCATTTATAATTTCATTAAATAAATCCTTTATACGTCCCACATATGGCATGAATGAGTCATATCACTTTGAGGGGGCGGTAGTCCGCACTTCCTCAAATGAAATTATCTCGTTTACCCATAATGGAAACCACAAAGGTATGATATAAATGAAAAATACCATACCATAAAAAATAACATAAACAAATAATATATCATATATAGATACAGTGACATCTTAATGGCCCCCATGAGAGGCGGTAGGAGATAATTGAACAATCATCATTTTGTGAGGCGTCCATTTTCCATCCACAGAAACATTCTGTTCTTCACCCATTAAATGGAGTTGTGTGTATTTGTAGTTAAAATAATTATCATAAAAAATCATAGTATATGGAGGATTCTGGTTTTCTTATAAAATAAATGAATAAAAAGTGTTTAGGGGTGGGATAAGTGAAATAAAATTAATGAATTTAAGATACCTTTAATTCTGGTAACTCCCTTTGGTTTGATCCAAAAGGACTTCTTGAAGTGCCTTCTGCCTTTGACAAGGCTTCTAGAAGGAGTAGAGATATGTAGGGAGATTAATTGGGAAAATTTGGGATGAGACAAGGATCATGATTGGCGTAAGGAATGGATTAGAAGTGGTTTCCTTTTATAAGGGAGAGGTGGGGCTCTTTTAGAATGTTTGAAAAAATTATATTATTATAAACATTTCTTTGGTTTTAAAAGGACCAAAACTCTTTATAGTCGAAGATAAGATGACTCATGTTTGAAATAAAATCATCCAATAATAATTGGATAGGTTTTAGATATTGTTTTAATATTTATAATATTATTTATTTAAATTATTTATTAATGTGGTAAATAGTGCATCATTTTTGTGCCCTAAATAATTTTATTTATTTCTTTTATAAAAATTATAAAAATACCATTATATAGGAAATATTTTTCTATTTTAATGAATATTTATAGTCAAAATGATAAATTATATAACCCAATGTAAAAATTACTTTACCAAAAAGATATATGATTGTGTCATTTTTGTCTTTACTTTAAATTGATTAATCTAAAGTGTCATTATCCCTCCCAAGTGAATCCATGGGGTCCAAAAATCAACCCAAGGATTCCTATGGTCGACCATGACTCATCCAATAATGTTAGTACTATTGTTAAGGTAATTTATTATTATTATTATACTCTTTTTACCTTGAATTACCCTTTATACCAATAACTGAGGTAAATAAAAGTCAAAAGATACTATTCACCATAAATTATTTTTATCTTATTAAACCAAATATTACTTACTAATAAAAACCATGTTTGTCATTTTTTCTAAATTAAGTTCACAGAAGCGGTAAAATATCATTTAAATGATAAAGTCTATTTTTAAATACTACTAAGTGGTTTCACTATTAATCAAAAATTAATATTTTTAGAAAAAAACCAAAAATTCAGCCTAAGATATATTGGTTATTCCAAATTAATTTTTTTTTCAATTTTATAAAATTAAAAAAAATTCTGTTGAATTAATTAATTTAAAATTAATTTCCATTGTCAAAACCAATAGTGGGTTTTTATGAAACAATATCTATGAAAAGATTGACACTTGTTTATGTCCAATTTTAAAATGAAATTATTTCTAATGACCGCCATTGGATTAAATTTTAATAATATAATATAATTACACTTTAAATCAATTTTAAGAGATAATCTATCCATATAAATAAATTAGATTAAAAATAATATTTCAATTAAAATACAATATTTTTCACTATTCATTACAAATGTACTTTATTAGAAAAATACCAAAATTTCATCCAAATAAAATTTTGAAATCCAGATTTTAAATAATAATTTTTTTTTTCAAATTGAACTTTTAATAGTTATAGAAAATAGATTTACAAAGTGTTCTTAATCAAAAGGCAGTAAATCGAACTTTTAAATAATATTAGAATATTGTGTGCTTAAAATTGAATTCTTTCACATTTTAAGCCTCTAATATTTATAGGCTAAATGTAAAAACATTTATTAATCATGTATAATCATATTTTAGTTAGTTCTATTCATTCCTTCCAATATAATTTCTAGGATTAAACTACCATTTAAAATAACAATATTATATTATTAGTGTGCAACATAAGATTTCAATGAAACCCATTGTTTCGTATTGGGTAAGACATCGAACATAGAATTCCCTTTAAAATAAAATTAATATTTAATTCCCAAATATTAATAAATATGAAAATATCACATTTATTTACTTACCTTGGATGTTACATCCTTTCCCCCTTTTGGAAATTTCATCCTCACAATTTTTATTTAGTTATCAAATAAATGGGGGTATTTATCCCTCATGACATTTTTAGATTCCCATGTTACCTCTTCAACCATATGCTTTTTCCATTAACCTTTACTTGGTGAATAACCTTATTACACAACACTTTCTCTCTATGATCAAGAATCTGGACAGGTTGTTCCACATAGAGGAGATTGACATCCAATTGAACTACCTTTGGGATCAAAACATGAGATGGATCTAGCATATACATTATCAACATTGAAACATGAAAAAAATTGTGTACCTGGGATAAACATGGAGGCAAAGCCATTTTTTATGAAACTAATCCAACATTCTCCTGGATTTCAAAAAGGCCAATAAACCTCAGACTCAACTTTCCCGTATTAAAAAAAATGCATCACTGTTTTCCATGGAGAAACTTCAATATAGACATGATCACCTACCTTGAAATATAAATCCTTCCTCTGGTTATCCGTATAACTTTTCTGCCTGCTCTGAGTTGTTCTCATGTTTTTCTAAATCAACTGATCATTTTCTTCCATCTCTTCTGCCAATTCTAGTCCCATAAGCTTCATTTCACATACTTCATCCCAAAAATATGGGGTTTGACACCACTTCCCATATAATGTCTCAAATGGAGCAATCAGTATACTCAAATGAAAATAGTTGTTACAAGAAAATTCAACCAATGAAATATGTTGGTCCCAACTTCCCTTGTAATCTAGTGAAAAAGCACGTATCATATCCTCCAAGGTCTGAATTTTTCGTTCTGACAGCCCATATGATGGAGGATGAAAAGATATACTAAAATGTAATTCAGTACCCATTGACTTCTGAAGTCCTTTCCTGATGTTAGAAGAAAACCTGTGATAATGATCAGATACAATGGAGAGAGGAACACCATGAAACATGACTATCTCTTTAACATACAACTCAGAAATTTGATCTAGAGACAATGTAACTCGAATAGGAAGGAAATGAGTAGATTGAGTCAATTGATCAACAATAACCTAGATTTTATTATTACCTCGTGATGTCTTTTGTAATACCACAATGATTTCCATGGATATATTTTATCATTTCCACTATGGAACTGGTGAATACTGAAGCATCCCTTTTGGTAACTACTATTCTACATTAACCTGCTGGAAAGTCAAACACTTCACAGTAAAATCAGTAATATCTCTTTTCATTCCATCCAATTAGTAATACTCCCAAAAATCTCTATACATCATAGTACTTCCAGGATAAACTGTAAACGGGGAACTATGAGTTTCACATAACAACTCATTATTAAACTATGAATCACAAGGCACACATAATATCTTTCCAAATCTTGAAATATAATCATTATCAACCATCAAATCAGAAAACTTATCCTTTTGATCTAACTCTACCTTTTTCTACAACTCACTGTCTTCCTTCTTCACTCGCTTAATTCTGTCTGAGAGAGAGGATTTCATTGACACCTAAAACAAAAATAGGAATTTCCTGCACTGATAACTTCTATGCCAAAGGTCATCAAATTAAAAACCAAAATATCTCGTTCCAAACATAGCATGGTTAAGGAAGTATTAATTTTTTTAACTCAAAGCATCAGCCACTTTATTTTCTTTTATTAGTAGTTAATGAATTGTACAATCATAATCCTTCATTAATTCCATCCATGTCCTCTATCTCATGTTCAATTCTATCTGAGTGAATATATACTTTATACTTTTGTGGTCAGTATATATTTCACATTTTACTCCAAACAAATGATGCCTCCAAATTTATAAAGTAAAAACCACAATAGATAATTCCAAACCATGTGTAGGGTCATTTAACTCATGAGGTTTCAACTGACGAGAACCATAAGAAATTACCTGATTATTCTACATAAGGACACAACCAAGCCCTTTAAACGAAGAATCACTGTAAATAACAAACTCACCATTTCTAGAAGGAAGTTTCAAAACTAGAGAATTCACAAATATTCCATTCAATTCCTGAAAACAATCATCACATTATTATTTCCAAATACATTTAACACCTTTTTCGAGTTAACATAGTCAATAGACTATATAATACTGCAAAATTATCAACAATCCTCCAGTAATAACCTTCCAAACCAAGAAAACTATGGATCTCACTTATATTTGTGGGTCTTTTCCATTCTTCAATTGCTTTTGTTTTAGCTGGATCAACGTTTATGCCATTTTTTGAAACAATGTGACCATGGAACGAATTTTTTTGTAAACAAAACTCACCCTTGCTGAATTCCCCGTACAGTTTCTTTTCTTTTATGGTTTGAAAGATAACCCTTAAAAACTTTCATGTTCCGATTTTATTTTAGAATAAACCAAAATATCATCGATATACACAACCCCAAACATAACCAAGAACTCATGGAAAATTCTATTCATAAGACACATGAACACAACATGTGCATTGGTTAACCCAAAAGGCATAACTAAAAATTTATAATGTCCATATCTAGTATAAAACGTGGTTTTTGGAATGTCTTCTTCCTTTAATTTCAACTGATGGTACCCTGACCCCAAGTCAATCTTCAAAAAATACTGTGCTCCCTGGAGCTGATCAAACAAATCATCGATATGAGGAAAATTATACTTGTTCTTAACAGTGATTTATTCAATGCTCTATAATCATTGAAAAGTCTCATTGAACCGTATTTTGTTTTATAAAACAAGACAGGAGAATCCCAGGTGATGTGCTAGGTTGACTGAAAAATTTATCTAACAACTCCTATAATTGGTTTTTTAATTCTAAAAGTCCCATTTGAGCCATTCAATATGGGGATTTTGAAATTTAATAAGCATCAAGAACTTAGCCAACAGTAATTTCAACTTCCTAATCAAGTATAATACCAGGAAACTCACCAGGAAAAACTTCAAGGTACTCATTTACCATTAGCACATCATTATTATGAATAATTCATTTATTTTCCACAATACGTGCAATGTGACATTAATTTCCATCTTTTACTAGTTTCCCAGCTTCTAGAAATGTTATCAAAATCATGGGTTCATTCTTGTAAACAAACTACAAATATTTCAAAAAAGAAACCTCTTTAGCTGTCTAGTCAATATTAGCAAGATAAACAGACAACCAATCAATTCCCAAAATAACAAAAAACTCTAATAGAGGCAAAAAATGAGGTTTGTAGGTAGATTATTTCCACAAACATGGAAAGGAAGGTTCTTATGTTTATTTTGTCGCAACATTTCCTCCAACATTTTTTACAATAAGTTCAAGATTCATATCTTGATATGGAATAACCAATTTACTAGAAAACTTCCTAGAAATGAATGAATATGTAGACCCAGAATCAAACAACACATTGGGATAATCTGAACCAACAAACAGTGTACCTGATACTACTTCATTTGATGTGCCAAAATCTCCTGAAGTAGTTACAATGGATTTCACCACACCTTTCTGCTTGTAGTCTGGATGCTTTCCCTTAGTTGAGTTGTTCATTGGACACTCATTTTATAATAACCCATTTCATTGAACTTGAAACATTTTATTGACATTAAATCATATTTTATATTACCGTTAACTTGATCTATATTAGTGCAATTAGAAGCCTTATGTACCATTTTACTGCATCGGCAAAACTTATCAGAATTAAAACGACATTCCCCAGTATGCTTTTTAGTGCAATTTTCAGAGACTGTGAACTTATGTTTCTTACCATCAGACTTTTTTGAGGAGTTCATCCCTTTCTCCTGCCACTTCTACCTCTTATTTTGTTGTTTGTCAATGAACACCTCATCATCGAAAAAATATATTTCCACCTTCTCCACACATTGAGCAGGTTTTTCATTACATTTGAACTCACGAGAAGCTAAATACCATCGATACTTTGGATTTAATCCTGAGTGAAAATGGTTGATTTTACTATCAAGATCTCGTAAAAAATTTGGAGCATACCTTTCCAGTCGAGTGAATTTTTCTTCATATGTAGCCACTGATTCATCCTCTTACCTCAATTCTAGGAATTGTTTTTTCCATCCTAAGATGAACCACCTTAGGAAAATATTTCTCAGGAATCATACATTTGAATTCATCCCAATCAAGAGCATCAATCCCATCACTATCCCTAATATTTTTCACAATCAACCACAACTGATCAGCTTCACCTTCAAAATGGTAAACAAAAAGACAAACATGTTGATGTTCTGAACACCCCATGACATAGAAAATTTTCTCTAGTGATTTAATCCACCCGTCAGCTAGCACATGGTCAGATGATCCTCAGAATGATGGGGGATGCTGCCTCATGAAATGCTCTATGAATGACATGTTCCTCTGTTGTAGATCTGACAGATTTCATGCATTGATACCACCACCATTTATGTTAGGAGTCAAGTGTGCCATCACTACAAAAAACTATTCAGTTCTGATTCCGACCATATCGGGTTGTTGATTTGGAAGGTTTTCTTCCTTATGATGTCGTCCCAACATTTCTACCTTTCTTCCTATATGGAAAACCATTTTGGACACAAAAATATCATTTGTGAGGCAACATCATAATCTGTATATGTTGTATCATTTCAATATTAAGAAAAATTATTTTATGGATATTAATTTAACAATACCCTGTCTCCTAAAGTTTTCCAAACCGACCATTGATACATACTATAATAACACGACCTCAAAACATTACATAATATTCAATTAAATGAATAATTTACATTGATTATCTTTTTTAGGTTTAATGTTTTATAGAATTAGGTAATAACTAATACATTACATCTTAATAGTTAAAAGTAGAAACATCTACCTAGTTTCCATTTTTTTCAAAAAAAAACTCTTGAAAAAAAATAGTAATGTCTAGTTCTATGTTTTATACAACCTGACTTTCCCTTGATCCCATCCTTCATCCTATTAATCTTTAAGTCCTGTGAAGACATTTCAAAACATGGGATGAGAATAAAAAGAATAGGAAGGGTTATAAAACAAAGAAAAAAATAGTTCATCAATACATATGTAACGTAATAACTTTAACATACCTCATGAAATCATATGATTGACATAGTAAACACCAACAATAAAGGTTACTGGAGGCATCTATAACATACTTATGTTGTAGCATTCACAACTACATAGGGAGTTACTTTTGGAATACCCATCACACTATATTCCCTAATTCTCTTAGGAGAAACATTTATGTTTACCTCCATCACATTACCCAATGAATTGGAGAGCTATCTCAGGCTCCCCTGCCCTAGGTTTATCATGGGTCCACCTGTATATGTAAACAACTCCCAAGAACCACAACAAATTCACAACACATAAAAAACATAATGGAAAGATAAAATTTCCACATTTCAATCACAATATATCATTTAAATATAATGAAATAAAAAATACATTATCAAAACCATTTCTAATACCAAAATAAGTTAAAAGAGTATATGGTATTTATTTTCCTTAAAAAATAGTACGACTAGTTAAGGAAGCCATAGATCAAATAAAACATGTGGTGGCGGAGAGGTCATTGTCACCACGTACGTTAAAAAGAAACATTATTTTTTTCCGTTTAGTAAAACTCATCATGTAAAATGATTCCCATTGAATAAAATAAATATTAAAAGTTGTACATATAGATTATAAAATAATGTAGTGTATTAAAACAATATATGCCTCAATAAAAGGAGATTGATACGAAGTCCCTTAACTAGTGTTCGACTTGACCCGTTTGTTGTTTAATCTCTTAAATATTATACTAAAGATAATTACTAATTGCTTAAGAACCTTTATTATGTATATTATTCCTCTTATATAACTTATTACCATGTTATGAACCTTTTGTAATCATTTAATTTAATAACGGTTGTTTTGTCGACATTTTGTACTTGAGTCAAAAAATGAACACCTTATAATTACAAGATGTCTAGGTGGTCTATTGTCCCTTATCTCAAGAAATATATTCATGATTTAGATATAATATATATCATATATATCCAGTATATATATATATATATATATAACAATACATATCATTTGGAGATAAGAAATGAAATGCACCATTCATGGAGACGGTAAGTCGTACATACGCATAAACACTATTTTCATATATATTTCATATTTTAATTGACTGAAAAGCAAATTATAAATAGGTATATTATAATTCTAGTATAATATCATATATAATTTCATTAACTACATCTTTTATACGTCCGACGTAGAGCATAAACGTGTCATATCACTTTGAGGGGGCGGTAGTCTGCACTTCCTCAAATTAAATTATCGTGTTTACCCATAATGGAAACCACAAAGGTATGAAATATATAAAAAATACAGTAGAATAAAGAAAACATAAACATAATATATATCACATATAAATATAGTGACATATTAATGGCTACCATGGGAGGGGGTAGGAGATAATTGAACAATCATTATTTTGTGAGGCGTTAGTTTTCCATCCAAAAAACATTATGTTATTAACCCATTAGATGGAGTTGTGTGTAAGTGTAGTTTTAATACACATCATAAAAACATCATAGTATATTTAGGATACTAGTGTTTTTATAAAATAAATTAATAAAAATTGTTTAGGGGTTGTTTAAGTAAAATAAATGAAATGAATTTAAGAGAAACTGTTAACTTTAATTCGGGTAACTCCCATTGGTTTGAACCAAAATGGCTTCTTGAAGCACCCTATGATAAAGATAATTCTTCTTGGAGGAGGAGAGGTATGCAAGGAGATTATTTGATCTGAGGTTGGTTGAGCCAAGCGGCTTGAGAGGTGTGAGGAATGGGTTTGAAGAGGTGAACAGTTATAAGGGAGAGGAGGGGCTCTTTAGGAATGTTTGAAACAATTATTTTATTATAAAATAATATTTGGACTCAAAAGGTCCAAAACTCATTAACGTCAATGATAAGATGAATCATGTTCTAAATAAAATCATCCAATAATAATTGTACAGGTTTTGGATATTTTTTTAATATTTATAATCTTATTTATGTAAATCATTTATTAATTAGGTAAATACTGCATCATTTTTGTTTCATAAATAATTTTGTTTATTTGATGTCTAAAAATTATAAAACAAATACCATGATGTAGGTAATAATTTTATATTTATAATTAATATTTGTAGTGTTAATGATAATATATATAACCCCATGTAAAAATTACTTTTCAAGAAGATATATGATTGTGTCATTTTTATCTTCACATTAAACTAATTAATCTAAGGTGTCATTATCACTCCCATGTGGATCCATGGTGTCCTAAAATCAACTCAAGGATACCCATGGTAGGTATTTAATCATCTAATATGGTTATAGAACGTTTTAAGGAAATTTATTTTTATTATTATATTCTTTTTACGATGAATTACCCTATTAACCAGTAACCACAGTAAATAAAAGTCAAAAGTTACTATTCAAAAAAATTATTTTATCTTATTGAACCAAATTTTACATACTAATAACAACCATGTATGTCATATTTTCTAAATTAAATTCCCAGAAGTGGTAAAATTTTATTTAAATGAAAAAGTCAGTTTTTAACCACTACTTAGTGGTTTCACTATTTATCAAAAATTGATGTTTTTCATAATATTAACCAAAATTCAGAGTAAGCTGTATTTGATATTCTGAATTAAAAAATGATATCTATTTTAAAAAATTCAAAACATAGAATTTTCATTAATTAATTGAAAATAAATTCTCGTTATCAAAACAAATAGATTTTTTTATGAAACAATATCTATCAAAATATTAACACTTGTTTATGTCCAATTTCAAAGTGAAATTAATTTCAATGAACACAATTGGATTAAATAGAAAAAATATAATCTAATTAAACTTTTTAACCAATTAAAAACATAATATAACCTTATAAATAATTAGATTAAAAACCATATTTGAATTAAAATACATTATTTTTAAATATTCGTTAAAAAATGACCTTTATAAAAAAAACACCAAAATTTCATCCTAATTAATTTATTTGTCATGATTCTAATGAATAATAGTTATTTTGAAATAGAACATATGAATGTGAGAAAGACGAGATTTAAAAAGGGTCCTCCATCAAAAGGCGGTAAATCGACCTTTTAAATAATATTTGAGTATTTTGTGCTAAAAATTGGATTCATTCACATTTTAAGCCTTTAATTATTATTGGATAAATCTAAAACCATATAACAAACATGTATAATCATATTTTATTTAGCTATATTCCTTCCCACCAATACAACGACAAGACTTTAACTACCATTTAAAATAATAATATTATACTATTAGTGCGCATTGTAAGATTTCAAAGAAACTCGTTGTTGCTTATTAGGTAAGACATCAAAAATTTAATCCCCTTTATAGTAAAATTAATAGTTAATTCACATATATTAATAAATATGATAATATCATATTTAATTATTTACTTGAGATTTTACATGTGTTCCCCTACAACAAGTAATATTCTTTTGAAACCCACTTCTCTTCACTGGTTATGCATTGATGAAATTGTTATGAGACATGTATCTCCTAGAAATAATATGATATTATTTGATGTTTATGATATCAAATTAATTTCATGGGGAATTATATGAAATTTTGACACCCCATTTCTTTTTCTTTTTAATGATATGATACATGTTTTATTAGCTTTGTGGAAAATGCATGTCAATTTTACTATGTGATGTGTGAGACCTAAATCACCCGAAAATATATTGGGGAATGATATATATTTCACAAGATAATTATGGGATTCAAGTATATAGGATTTATCAACTATAAAATATATAGAAAACCTATCCACTGTTAGAATATGGGGAAACCCAATCCATTATAATGGATTGACCCCGAATAGGGATGATGGTGTGTCCTTCCTTGTTGGTGTAGCCCCATAAAGTCACCAGATCATTTATTATTAATGAGACTTGACTTGCAGTTAATTATATTTCATTTTTATGTGTTGGGAAAAAATTCTATGTCTTATTCCAATTGTATTCTCTCGAGCATTATGATCTTTATTTCCTTAGTATTTTTTTCTTATGAACCACCATTATTTATGTCATGACTATTGATTATGATACTTAATATACATGGTATGTTCTAAAAATTTTAAGATCATGTTATTATACCCTTATTCTATTTCTATGATTACATATCTCCATTTTTTACCCTTAATGATCATATATTATAACACCTTTTTATGGTATATTTCACCAGGTTATGAAGTATTTGGTCATGTATGATGTTTCAAAGAAGAGTGTTAGTCATGAAGAGCCTTGTAAGAGATTACATAGAACAATTATGTATCAATGTTCATGATTCCATGTTATTTAAGGAAATAAACTGATACAATCATTTTTCATCCATTTGTGTAATGGTTTATGTATTAGAAAAATCATTTAATGTATTTTAATGTTAACTTAGGTTATTTATAATAAGTATCATAGAGAAGGATTATTCAACCATTGGAAACTAGGATGAGAAAAAATTAGTTAGATCCCTAGGAGTATTTCTAGGGAAATACGTTGGGATTTCTATAAGCATATGCCTATGGTGTCATAAATTTTACATCTTATATGTTTTTTTTATGATTATGTGGGTTTCATATATGATAATTGTTTCTCACTCTATGATTTTAATTTTTATTCATTGGAGATAACAACAAGGTACCCAGTTAACATTGAATGTGGTGAAAAATTTATAGATGAGATGTTATGTGGGATGATCACAAGAGGGATTGATGTTGTGTTCATGCATAATCAATATTCACGAAACATGATTACCAATGTATACCTTAACCAAATATTGGACTTAAAAAAGGTGATAAGGAAAGAGTTTTATGAGGGATTGGGTAAAAAAGACCCTCATGGAGTGAATATCCAAATTTATACATGTCATGAATGTGGGAAGAAAAAAAACTAAATGTCTCATAGGAACATAATGATGTTCTGACTTTGGAAAATTAGGGGAAAAAGAATTTAAATGAAAATGGGAAATGTAATGTTCAGTTAACACGATGGTTGAAAATATTGTCCACCTAATATTATTATCAAAAGGTTAATGTTTTAGTTTGTGTAGATTGTTAGAATTATGACAATAAATTTATTAAATAGAAATCAAATGATGCTTCTCAAAAAGGTTATACGATTAATGGGTTTTCAATTGATGATAATAAAGACATGACTAATATATGAATGGTGTATGATTTTCTAATAATATTCTTTATAGGAATAATTTTCTTTTGTTTTATTAATTTTAATAAATGATTCATATTTCATATTTTTGGAAATTAGTATTAAGGAATAAGATGGTGAATATTTGTTAATAGTTCAATGATAATTGGTGTAACTTTAATTTTTATGTATTTTCATTCAAGAATTATGAGCTGTGAAATGTATAATGATTGTTCAATTTATTTCTTTTTTATGTGGATTCCCAATAATATGCTAAATTGTTCCGAAGTAATTTAAATTTTATTTTAATGGAAAGGGGATATTCTTTGGAAAAAAATAATTAAGGGAATGATAACACTTAGTATAATCTGAATGTTGAGATAATGATATATGCGTAAAATATATGGTATATATCAATAATTGAATTGGATGGTACTAATTACTATTGAAAAAATAATGGATTTGTTGAAATGTATTTTGTGAAATCATGGATGGAGATAATATAATTTTTATATTTAAAGAATATTTCTAATAAACATTTGAATATGGAATCATGAATGTTTTCAGTGAGGATGTATGGTAATTCAGGTTATTAACATGATATAAGAGAATACATTAAAAAGTATTAACATGATTGGAATGTGAAAACCAATAGATACCATATGATATATGGGAAATTAATTTCACAATGATTTTATATATATTCACATTATTTATAATGTTATGGACATCATTATTAGAGAGGGGTTATAAAGTTAACCAAATATGGAATGGTTTTTGTATAAATTCTAATGAGGATTTTGTTATTAATGTATTATCTGGCCATATGTGGATTTATTCTTATTAGATAACTTGTGAAAAACATTTTTTGTGATAAATATATATGGATTGACCTTTATTACTCTTTGTGGATCTCATATTCTATTAACGATTTCGTAATGATAAATTCACCACCATTTCATGGAATAAGTGATGAAGAGGAAGTTAATGAAGACATAATAAAGGGTATGGTTGTCATAAAATCATGTAAGCATATTTTTCATGAAAATTATTAAACCTAAGAAAAGTGGTCTTGAATTTTTTTTAATGTTATATTATTTTTTTGATAAGATCTATGAACTTTTTCAACCTTCTCTGGTTTATGGATTTGTGATTGTTAACATCCTTTTAACCTTGTTCTCTATCCCTCTCCATCAGAACAAGATATTTATATTTATCATTCTTCTAAATGTTTTCAATTTCCACATATGTTCTACAATGTGGAAACCTAGATATGAGTTACTATTGGTAATTTTTATCCTTACAACTTCCCCTTTTTATTGGAATTTTTAGTATTCACATTTACGGGGTTCGGTTTCTATAATGTGAACTTTTTAGCATTAATCCTTTGATTACCCAAGGGAATTCCAAGGGAAAAATCCATTTCATCCTCGGTATAATGTAACACCCTAAGAATTTGTGAAATATATTTTTTCAAATTAATCTATTCTTTTTAATATTTTTCATTTAACACAACAATGAATATATATTTGGTTATAACAACCTTTGGATTGATTTATAAGAAACACCTAGTTAAAATTTTCTTTAGAAATAACCCATTGATTAATTTTTTATACTTGCTACACTATTTTTAGATTATGGGACATACAATTAAGTATTATCTCAAAATATTATGTTACATTCAAATTTTAGTTTTACCAAACTACTGTATATATCAAATATTGTTATTAAAATAATTTTATAATTACGACATAGCACTCATAATTGGATTTACAAATATAATTAACCAAATGTGAAAACACTGTTTAAACATTTATATAAGTTGAATTATTTTGTGATTAATGTACCAAAAATTAATATAAAACACTTTTTGAAAATATTGCAAACCTTTAGCAGGAAAACAATATATATGGAATTAATTTTTTACCTTAATAAATTAATTAAAACACTTGTGAAAAATCATTTCAATTAAATATATATGTATATTATATTAATAAAACATAATAAAATTCATATTATGTTTATTCTAAAGAGGGGATAAGATTATAAGGAATTTGAGGTACAAATATATATATTTTTTCTAAATGTTAATTTTACCACTTTTTAATGGAAAACACATTTTAAATAATTTTTTTGAAAAATTTAATTTTTTTTACAAATTAAACATCATATTTTAAATAATAATATCAAAAATTTACATGAGGTAAATTTTAGGTATTTGTAGGAAATATTTCATTTTTGATGAATAGTGAAAATACATAATTTTAATTCAAAACTACATTTTCATATGACATATTTATATAGTTAAATTATATATTAATGTTTTAAAATTTATAATCGAAAAATTAAAAAAAAATGAAACCAATTTTTCATATTTGATTCTATTTAACATTGAAATTGGATATGATTTCATTTAAAACATTTAATCATTTTCACTTAAAAAACTGGTTGTCGTGTAACGTCGTCAAAATTAAAATTAAATTAATTTTGGCAACTTCTATTATTCTAATTTTGAAAAAATGAATCCTTACATGGATTCAATATAATTTATAATTTCTATTTAATTCATCTTAGATTTTTAATATAAATAATTTCAAATGTAGTTAAAATTAATTAAATTTATTTTAATAATAATTTGTTTACTTAATTGTAAATATTTTATCATTAAAGGTCAACTTACCTAGAAAACAGTCCAAAATTAATTGGATATCCATATTTATAACCACTACCATCTTTTATTGTATTTTTAAAATTATTGGAGGTTCATGATGTAAGGGAGACCACTCAATAGTGTTACAATTCTTATATTTACCAGAATTACACTTCTTCGCTATAAAAGGGAAGTCACCGACACACTTCCTAACACCTCTTAAGCCACAAATCCTCATCCAATGATGGAAAAATAATCTCCCAAAATTCCTCACTTCATCCAACAAGCACTCATTTTGGAATTAATACGTCCAAGAAATCCATTTAATGCAATCCAAAATGAGTTACCAAAAGAAGAATTAATATTCTCTTATAAGCTCTCTTTTTTTATTTTATTTATCAACATAATTTTTTATGATTACAAGATTACAAAATAAAATCCGTACCTGAAATATTATGATATTTTTATTAAATAGATTCAACCTACAACAACAGAAACTTCTATAAAATGGGAAAGGAATTAATCATTCATGTAAAGAGAACTACTGCATCACTGAATGGTGTTGTTTAGTTTTTCTTTACCACCTCTCATTGATGGCCATTTTTTTGAAAAAAATAATTTTAGGTGATATATATTTTATTTATGAGTAATTTTTATTATTTAAATGTTATATGAAACATACTGTTATTCTTGCCATTTTGTATATTTATGATTACTTTGTTTGTGGATATGTGGAAAACCGCCTCCTCAAAGTGATTTGATTAATTCACACATTACATGGAAATTATTATGGATGGTTTTAGTTAACATATATGATATATATGAAATAATAATATTAATATAATTATAATATATATATATATATTATTTACTAACATTTTTAAACGTGGAAAGAAAACGGAAACATCATTAATGCGTATGTACGACCAACCATATCCATGAACAATGTATTCCATTTTATATTTCCATATTACATATATTGCAATTATTTTTAATATAATGAATATATATGATATTTGATTCATGATTTATATTCTGGAAATAAGTTAATCATGATGTATTAAGTGAATAAAGAATAACAATTCGACTAATAGGGGGTAAATAAAGTAGTTATTACCTAAAATGTTACTTTAACATGGAATTATTAATTAACATGAAATATAAATTCATAAGTGAATAATTTATAGTTTTAAATATAAGAATAAGGTTCTATTTTATATGTATTATAAAATTATATTTAAAATATATTAGCTTTTAATGTTTCCAAAGAAAAGTCAAGAGTCAAGGTAAGGGTTTTCTCGTCTCACTTTTATTTTTGTGAGACATATACCATATTCACCACTCATTTAATTTGGGTGGTGTATATAAATCAAAATATTATTTTCTATTATTATTATAAATAAATTTATGGGTATTTTAATATCTAATTTATGATCTTTATCCCACGCGGTTTATGGTTTAATAGCTACCAAATCGATAATGTAATTTTTTCTCAAAATGACATCTTTCATATACATGGCATGTTATGCACACATATTTTTCTTGGACATGTATATACTACTGTTTTACATGTTATATAGTGAATATATTTATTTTCAGGAAATTATAATCTCCATTTAGTGTTATTCCATCATGGGGATTATGATTTGATGTTACCAAAGTAGAAAGAGTCTATTTCCATAGCCTCATCAGTTATCCGGATTGTTTATGATAATGCTTCAATTGATGAAACATTATAATAAATTTCATAATAAATATAATTTATTACATTATTATATTTTTATTCATGTTATATTCAATTAATAGTCACTATTTTCACAAATTTCGTACTAAATATAATTAAGAAAATGCTATTAAAAAAATCTGACTTCGTTTTTCCTTTTGATGAGAATTATTTGTTCTTACAAAAAAGTGTTTTCTGAAAATCATTCCAATTTTTTACTATTAACATATGATTTTTAATGGATATTTTTAACTATGTTTTACAATTTAATTTTTTTAAAAGGATTCTTCATTTCATTTTTCGACAAAGGAACTTTTGTAAACATTTTATGGGGCAAAAGGAATGTAGGGCATGTACGGACTTACCTGTCATCATGTCTGTCATTTTATTAATGCAAAATGTTTATGTTTTCATTTTTGTTTTTAAATAAATATTTTCCTAATATTATATATATTTTTTAAAATTTGTTTTCAAAGAAACAGGTTTTGAAAAATATTTTGTGTTAAAAATATGTTTTATATTATTTTGAAAGATTCCTTTATATGTTTGCAAACATATATTTTCATTGAAAAGAATTTAAATTATTTCAAACATTGAATTTATATTTTTAAATCAATTTTCAGTGAAAAAAGTTTCCAAAATTATTTAATGTCTCTTATTTATATTTCAATGTGTTTTCAAAGAAATAAGTTTTCATAAGGATTTGAAGATTCCTTTATGAGTTATTGAGGTGTTTTAAAAGAAAAAGGGTTTAAAAATACTTTAAACATTCATTTATATGTTTCAATACTATTTAAAAAGAAATATGTTTTGAAATTGCTTTATGTTTTAAAAATCATTTTTTCATAGCGAAAAATATTTTTTTAGGAAATGTTTAAAATGAAATTTAAAATCATTCTTTATAAGAAATATAATTTTGAAATGGTTTTATGAAAATGATTTTCAAATAATGGATATTTTCATTAATAAATCTACCATGTGATATATCAAAATATACTCCCTCAAATATGGAATTCTTTGTAATATTTATTGCTTAATAGGGATATAATACAATAATACCATTGATATTATTTCATTATTGGTTTATGTTTTTATGGAATGATGTTTATGATATTCATTTCTCGTCAATATGTTAGAAGATTTTGAAATATAATTATTATAAAAATTTATTCTTAGATGAATTTATTATGATACATTTCTCTTTTCTGAAGGTTATGTTTTGATAACAGCTATATGATGCCCATTTTCTTTAATGGATTAAGACATGATGTTTATGAAACCCATATATTTTTATGGATCATGGTATGATGAAATATTCATTACCATATGGTACATGAATGTATGATTTTATTATGATATTGGGGGGACCTATATCCCCCTCAAATTAATTGCGTAAAGATTTATATCTCATGAGGAAATGACTGGAATCATGTCAGTGGGCTTGATCCACTATAGATGATTGGGGAACCTGATCAACTATGAGTAGATGGGGAGACCTGATCCACTATGGGAAGATGGGGAAACCTTATCCATTATGCTATGATGGAGAAACCTGGTCCTCTATGGGATAATGGGGAAACCAAATACCTTATAATGAATGGATTATCATTTGGGATGGTGGTGTTTCCCGCACAATTGGTGTAATCCCCATGAAGTTCTCTGATATGTTCTCAGCAATGATCCTTTACTTTTGAGGGATGATATTACATGTTTATGTGCCAGACCCAAATTATATGCCCTGTTCCTATGTTATGGTGTCATGTAATATTCACATGATTTCCAAATGATTAATGTATTCTTAAAATCCAATATTTATGATATGACTCTTGATTATGATCTTTGATATGTAGGGTATTATATCCTAATGTTATGATCATGTCCCCACACCCTTATGCTGTTGTTATGCTTACTTGTCTCCATTTTTTTACCTTATTGATCATATAAGATCACTTTTTTTAGGTTTCCTTTCCCCATTTTAGGACGATATTTAATATTTATGATGTTTCTAAGATGTTTGATAGTCATGAATAACCTTGTTAGAGATAATATAGCTCACTTAAGCATGAATGATTATGTTTTCATTTTTCAAAAGGAACTAAACTATGAAATCTTTTGTTGTCTATTTGGGTAATGTTTTATGTATTCAAAAAAATATATATAATGTAATTTCTATTTTTACACGGTCATTATATTAGGTTTCCTTGAAACATATATTCTACAAAACATATTGTTCAATTTGACAGTTTTTCCTAAACAAGTGGATGTCATAGGATTACAAAAAACATATTTTGAGTGGAACACATAATCTATTTTTGTGTTATTATATACCATAATCTCATCCATGAACAGTATGATAATTTTTTAATGGGGTTTTTTTAAAAAAACGATTTTATTTGATCCATGAGATTGAAGGATCATTAGTTTGAAAAAATGGATTCCCAAGGTAGTTAAAATTGCTATACCATTTCCTATAAGTGCACATTAGAAAAAAAAATTCTATGATTTTGAGCTGGTGATAATTAGACCAAAGATCATATTTTAGAAAACCAAATTTTCCATTCATCTATACTAAAAACATAGAATTATTGGAATGGTATATTTTATATAGTTACATAATTGAGAATCCAATAGTCGATACACGAGTGAATAGTTCCACCAAACTCCTTAATAAAGAGTACATGGGATTCCAATGATACCCAAAAACGATTATGAATACCTTGGAACTAAAATTATCTATAATAATTTTCAACTATTTTAATTCATATCATGGAATTAGGTTATATGGAATTGATAGTATCTCAGTTACTAAAACACTGTATGTATAGAAATTCACCCCTACTCTAGGGGAAATCGTGAAAAGATACTGTGAAAATCTTTATGAAATTTATTGACTATTGAAGGGGGATAACCACCTCTAGAATATAATCCCATGATAACTATTGAGAAATATGTTATAGTACCAAACTATGAAAGAGGTGGTCCATCCCTATTAGATTTGCGTCCTACTCACCTTGTAACATGCTGGAGTTCTCATCATGGGAATTGAATTATACAAGATGAATATTATAATTGATCCAGTCCTTGTGAGTCCAAAATCAGTCCGGAATTAAAATAAAATTTATCATGAATACGTTTAGAATCATTGAATATCATTGTAGTTCTATTTCACATGTAAATAATAATAATTTGGGACATCGCAAACCGCACAACTTCTTCTCTAGATGAAAAACCAATTCTATAACTAATGTCAAGACTTTCATTAGATAGTTTGAAGGATCCACCATCCATGTCAATTGAAATGAGTAAGAGAAACCTATATCAAATAAATCTATCAATATGGTAGGAGAAAGAAAAATGTTACATCTTATATTCATAATACATGCATCAGCTTTTAGTAGATCCCCTTCAACTCAATGAACCAACATCATTTAGAATGCCTGTGGCTTGAAAATATATTCAATAAAGAATCCATCTTCTCCCAATATCACAAAGGAATATCTAAGGATGTTCTTGAGAAATAACAATATTGAACCTAAAAAATATATGCCAGGGACCATAGATCCCACATGATCTATAAAGATTTGGATTCATGGGAAAAACAATTTATGTCTTATATATGACCACGTTGATAACTAGTATAACCACTAAAAACTAACAAAGTTGTTGGGAGAGACTTATATTATCAATCATTAATTGTTCCACTATAATAATAATGAAATTTTAAATTTCAATTAAACTGCCCATTGTAGATTTAATAGGCAGTTAGATGAACTCTATTCCTTTATAACATACCTGGAAAGTCAATATAAACCGTCAACATTCTATCTAATAGCTCATCATTGGTGTTTAGATTTAACATGAATAATTATGACATTATTGCATCCCAATGACCCATTTAAAATATTTGAGAACTCATCTTCTCATTATATACAATCTCTTGTGAAAATTAATAAAGTATGAAAAATTAATTAGCATACTATGACATTGAATTATTCTATTTGTCATGTTTAGGAAACTCTATTGAGGTTTTATGGCTATAGACTCTAGGTATAATTTCATAGAGAAAATAAACATGATTTCATTCCACTACAAGACCTCATTATTCCATTACAAAACTAAAAATTACGAAAAACATATTCTCAGTCCATCTAAATTTAATATTGTACACATTACTTTGATATATTCATTACTTTCTATGATCTAAAAGATCCACTCGATCATTCCCAACCAATCAACCACCTCTTAATAGTCATTCATACCTTTGAAAGATGTATTTATTTTAAAATGAATTATTTTCCTAATTCCCATCATCTTTGCAATTATGTTTTTCTTCTCTATACCAAATAAGGGAAGGTTGGACTCCCTATTCCGTAGCTACAATCATGATTAGAAACACTAAAATTATACTCTTGACAACATGAGGGATTCACTATTGTGGGTTTTCAGTAGAACCATCATTAATAATTTCTGGAAGTCATATTAGGGGTATGGTACTAGACTTCAACATATAATATCTATAATAAAATGTGATCCAAAAATAAATACTTGGATCAAGACACTCTTTGTCCTAAAACTCATAATTCCCATCCATCGTGGTAAATTATTGTTCAACAAATTGAGAGATAGAAAAAACCCATTCAAAAACTACCACTAATGTACTAATATTTTTACCATATCTCAAACAAGAAAAAAAATCATACTAAAAATAGAAATAGGAAATACTCACTTAGATACAAATTTTTTATGAAACATGCCATATCAACTAACCATCTATATCCTAAGTCAATCTTCACATGACCAAAATAAAATTATCAATACCCAAATAGTGGTGACACTAAACTAGGAATGAAGAACAACATTTGGGAATTATGTTTCCAAAATAACATGAAATAATGATATATAGATAACGGAAACATCAGTATTCCAAAACATGACACTTAAGGAAAAGGTGCAATAGTCATTGAAAAAAAATTCAAGATAACTTAATCAACCAAAGTACACATGTTACAAATTAACCTATCTACATGTGACATAAAATCACCTCCATATACCCACACCCTACTAATGAACAATCCTTCCCACACCATATGAGTAATTTACAATGAAAATGTCTTATTAGAAAAATATACACAAAAAAAATTAAACAAATTATGAATAAGAAAAATTAAAAAAATTCATGAGATATATTTCTACATAGTTTGATACAGAAAATTATTTAATCACCCAATTATCCAGTCATGTAATGTATAATAATATATCATATTGAAATAATTTATATAATCATCCAAAAGATGCCACTCAAGGATAATCCTAAGGAAACACATTCCTTGTAGTATCATTAGTTCTAGGTCAAATAGAATTATCAAAACAATATAGTTATATGTATTCCACATAGTGTGCATATTACCCTAGAGAAATTAGTATAGGGGGTAATATATTACTCCCTAGAGTGGATCCTTGTCTCAAATTAGGAAACCTATAGAACATATTACCCATGAAAAATAGTTTTATGAGAAAGTGTTCATCTTTAAGGATTTAACCCTTCTTTATCACCAATAAAAGTTTAATTTAACAAATTTTAATCATTAAATTGTAATTTTTTCTTTGAAATAACAGAAATACTAATTTAAATCCATTATTTGGACAAAACTCTGTGAAAAAAACATTTCAGAAATGTTTCCCAAAACTAAGACATTATATTAAAACATTTCTCAAACTCTGTTAAAACCATTTTGAAATAATTTCCATGATAAATTCCCAATTCATAATTTCAATACATTTTAGAAATCAAACTCTAATCTAATGAATAATTTTTCTATAATATTGTTGAATCATGATGTGTCGTATAAAAAAAATATAATTCAAACACTCACAATTGATACGCATGCCAATTTAAACTATGGTTACAATAAGATAAGAAATAATGATAATCCATGAATTATCCAATAATAATATCAAATTATTCATTTATAGAATAAAATAATAGATAGAAATCAATTACTACAATGATTCATTGAAAATGTTCAATTATAAAAAGATATCCCGAATACAAAACAAAACCCCCTAACAAATAAATACAAAACCAAATTAGATAAAGTAAGAAACATTATATTTAGCTTATAAATCCCAAATATTGTTTTATTCTTGTAGAATGAATATTGGTCTTCAAGATAAGTAAATAACATAAAATAATGGAAAAATAATATTGAAAATGTATATCTAAAACACAAATAACCATCAAAATACACTACTAAGATATAAGGAATCTCGAAAATCTCTATGTGTAGTCTCGTATGAAGAGATAGAAATTCAATGGAGGATGAATTGGTAAGAGTGGATTTGTTTCATAAAATATAATAATAATATGGATAAATTAATGTGTTTATTAAGGTTTAGTTAAACAGTTTGGACAAACACGAACCTAATAATGCACCCATTTTTTGTGCTACCAGGGAAGCCACCGAGTTTGGCTTCATGCTTAAGAGACCCATGAACCAAGTGTGTAAAATTACTAGGAATAATTTTTCATATACTGAGGTGGATGTAAAATTAGTTATTAAAACCATATACTAATCTTTTCATGCATCATTTAATCCCAAATAATTTTTTAGGGTTTCCTGGGAAGAACCACATTTCATCCTAATTATTTAACAACCATGAACTAGGACATAAGAAACAAAATAAAAAAATTTCCACCTATAAATGACCATAAAGAAGACCCAAAAGATATATTTTAAAAAAATGTTATGTAATTACCTGATATAAACACAAATTTGTTAAGATTCTATAGATTGGGTTCTTAATTATTCTTCTATAAATCATGTTTGAACTGATATAATCTTCATTAAACAGTGAGTTTTCTATAGAAGGATAGTATGAATACCCTTTATTGATTCATTTACTAGTATGGTGTCTTAAGATTTACTATATATTTTTCAATATCAATTATGTGTACAAAAAAATTTCAAACATAATACTTTTAAGTTTTCTGAATAATTTTAATTAATTATCTTTATATAGATATTATATTTTGTATCCCATTTTTGAAAATTACATGTAAACCATTTTCATGTTTATAAATATTTAGTTATTAGATATTTGTATAAATTGTAATTATGTTAATTATGTTTTATAATAAGAAGGATATAGTTTTAATTAAACACTTTTCCTATACAGTTTTTATTTAAATGTAACATAAAAAATAATGAATTTGATTTTAAAAAATCAATTTCATTTTTTGGAACCATCATATAAAAATTATATTTTGGGATAAATAATGATATTTCCGAATAATATTAATATTTTAGTGAACAGTGAAAAATATAGTTCTTTATAAAAGTGTCATTTCATTTCAATTTATTGTGTAATTTAAAATCCCTATTATTCAATCAATTTGATTTCATGACACATATTCATTCTTCAGAAATATTTAATCTAATTAATTATATTTTTATTATCTTTATATTCAATTTTACTAAAATTTTATTGTTGGGTTTAAAAATGTATTTTTCTTAAAAATCATTTAAGGTTCATAATGTTTCTCTATTTTAATTAATTAAAAACACTAATGAGGAATGATTTAAAATAAATTTATAGATTTTATATGTATAAATATGAATTTAAATTTTTGTAATGAATATTAATAGTCATAGAGTCAATATAATATCATCTTATGCTTGAAAAATATATATCTTGAAAACCCTCATTTCATCGTGTCTATAAGTTTATGTCTAAATCTTATTCAACCATTTATTTCAATTTAATTTTTTAAAATGAAATTAATTTTTTGAACGAGAATAATTTATATTATATAATAATGCTAACATAATGTTTTCTTAATTAATAGTGAAAACAATAGAAATACTTTACCTTATTTAAGGTGAAAACTAGTTTACCAGTGGTTAAACTTAAAACACATGGGGGAAAAAATGACCTAAAATCATTTCTGATTCCTCTTTTGTTGCCATATTTGGACCTTATACCATCATATTAAATATATTTTTCTATTTGGGAGTATTATATCATCTGTAAATTGTGGTTATAACTTTATCTAATAAAATAATTCTCATTGGTCCTCTCCCCCATTTTATAAAAAGCCACCCATCTCATATCCTATTCATAGATTCAAAACATTTTATTACAGCCAATACCATCCCAAATGTCTTAAATTATTAAGTTACCTATTCATAGAGTCCTATTTTTATCAATAAGATAATATAAGAAAGAATTTTGTATAATCAGAAAGAGGTGGTCCGAAGAAGAAAGTATCATTCATAACAACCTGTTTGGGTTTTATTTCTTTTTCCACCACCTAAAAATATTTTTGAACCATGATAATATAATATAACAAGTATATATCATATAATAATACCACATTATATTAATTTAATATCTAAAATATGTCACCACTTCCATCAAATTGAAGAAAAAACAATTATTCGTGTGTATGGGGAACTTCGGCCACCCAAGTTGATGTAATTCATTTCCCATCATCATCTTGTTCAACAATTTGTAACAAGAAAATTAATGTTTAAATATTATAATTATTAAGTAATTATTATTTTTGAATAATAATATATCATTTAATTTTTATCTCTCCAATCAATAAAAAATGATAACATTATTCGTGCATACGTGTGGGCTGCCACCACCACATGGTGATGTGTTTATTATTTCATCACTGCTTGACATTGATGATATACGTAACTGTATTTAAATAAATAATCATAAATTTCTGATATAATTATACTTTTTCAAATATAAAATTGTTTCTACCTTCATTAAAATGATCATTGAAAAATGAAAATGTTACTCAGGCGTATATACAGCCTACAATCACCATAATGGAAACATTGCTCATTTTTCACAAAAATCATTCATTATTGGGTATAAAATTGTAGTTGATATATAAAAATGATATATATTTCATGATTATTATTCTATATATGATGAAATAATGACCACTTTGACCTTATTCGTCCCACTGAATTCATTTTTGACATACTTGTCGAGAATCTTCAAAATTAATGAAGTTAAATTAAATGATTAACTATTTATATATAATATAGTAAGAGATAAAATATAAGGAATAATAAAAGTTAAAAAGGTTATTAGAGTAGTAAATAATTAAAATATTTTTAATTTCTAGGATTATAAATAACATACACGACGAGTTGTACTGAAGGAAAGGGTCACCTTAAAATAAAACCATACTTTAAAAGTTATATAGATATATTTTTTAAATCATTCTCTTCCATGTCCTTTTTCAGCTAAATGGTACATTAAAATTATTATTTAATCTTAAATGGATGATATAGTTTATTTTTTACAGATTTAAATTTATTTTAAAAAACTAATAAATAATTCATTTTAGGATTTTACGTAAGGAACATTCAATTAAAAATATAATTTTAATGTTTCTGTTTCTATTCTTTTTATTCTATATTGTTTTTTTGTAATTATTTTATGAATAAATGTTTTATTTCTATAAAATTATAATAAACAAAATTTTATATATACCCTTTTACTTTATTTCTAGTTTTACAAAAATATACATTTTATTAAATGTTTTAATTTATTTAAAATGGAGAAGAAATTTTTTATTTTAGTATATATGGTGAAGAAAAATATTCCCACTATTGTAACTATTTTTTTTTTGTCTTCATTTATGAGAAGTCATGTTTTATTTAACTAGAATACCTCATTCAACTTATATGTATATTTTGATAATGAAAATGGGTTTTTAGAAGAATATGGTTTTCTGATATCAGAAAGAGTTTTTCATACATGTTTAAAAGAGTCTTAAAAGGGGATTATGTTGAAAGGTTCAATAAAAAATGGGGTTCTCCGGATTTGGACCTTATAATTTTTTAATGATAATTGGTTATCCTGAGTGAACTTATAAGATGAGTTGAGATCCATTATAACGTATGATATGATGGTTTCAACCCCATTATAAGTGCTGATACGACGGGTTGAGCCCCATTGTAGCTCCAAATATGACACATTGATCCCTATTATAGCTCATGATAAGATGGTTGTGCCCCATTATAGCTCTCAAATATAATCTTTCATAGTTATGTTCTATGTAGAATTATATTTGAGTCATCTATAAGGTTTTTCTAATTTGTAATGGGTTTTTACGTTTGTAAGAAGATAACGTCCAAAGAAACTGACATGAATTTTATTTTATTTCAAATGAGTATTAATGGAAATAGTTTTTTTTCAAAATCTATGATAAATAATATACTATAAAATAAATATGATTCAGTTTTTGGTCCAAAATTTATGTTTTGAAGAAATAGTTTCCAAGTGGTATGCGTGTTTTTCACTTGACTAATAGATCACTTCTTATTGTATCACTTACTATGCATTTTTTTCTCATACCACATTTATAAAATGATTTTCATATGATTTAACATTGTGTATAATAATGGATTAAGATATATATAAATTCAATTAGGTTTTACAAGAAAATAAATCATGTGTCATTTTAATCGATTTACCCTACATGAAAAATGTATACTGGATGAAAGAGTTAACTTGGTAATATATGGTTTTCTATTTATGAGTTATGACTTAATTAAAAAATACCCTACCCATTTAAGTTTTTTTTTCAAATGATAGAAAGTTAATTCTAGTTAAATACAATATAATATGTAAGGAATAAGGTTTGGTCATAATAGTTTGTGTTAGAGCGGGGTTTTGGTAAATTTAGAGGTTATGATAATGTAAGTAAATAGAATTACGATATATTAATCTATGATAATCTTATAATATAATTTGAGTATTATAGTTTTTCATCATACCAAATATGTCTATTCATATTGGTTTCTATAGACGAATTTAACAAGCTATATTAGGAAGGTAGAAAAAGGAAAATACCATTCAAATTCAACATCCCTAGATGGTTGTAATTATAATTATTTAGTTAGTTATTGTGATGGCTCAGATGAAAAAAGATATATATAATTGTGGTCTTCATTCTATATATCATCCATGTATTCCAAATAAAAACGCGGTGATAGTGAAACTTTTATGCAACAACCTTCTCCAGAATTCATTTGATATTCTCATCCAGTGGTAGCGGAAGGATGAACCAATGCACTAGAAAAGTTAATTGAATTCATGGGATGTTTGGATCATTAATAGGAGACCCTATGAATTTATCATTTCTATGTTGAGGCTGATCGATGGTGGTCATATGTAATTAATAATATAGAGATATAATATATATATAAATTCTAGTGAATGAAAATAATAATAATAGTTTTCTATTAAAATATTTCCCAAAAATTGTTTGTGAAATAATGGAGAATCATTTATTGGAATTTATTAATAATGATAATGCTTTATTAGCCCCAAATGAATAATTTTATCAATAAGTAACCATGTTTGTACCTCAGGTTTCATGAGATATTGATTTTATGATTAATCAGATTTAAATAGAGTCAATGCCAATATATTAAAGGGTAAAATATCCATGTGAACTCGAATGTTATGTGAAACATGTTCAGTGTTCCGAGATGATAGAAATAGAGTTCTTAGGTGATAACATATTCTATAAAATTCGGTATAAAATATGAAAATGATTTGTCGGGAATGTGATGTGGGATTATTCATTATTGAAATCAGGAGGTAAGAAATTCATGTTCCAATATTTTGATAAGTTATGTAAAAATAATACTGGTGAATTTTTGGTAATTTATGGGATGTTTTATTGATGTGGAATGTTTGGACATGTGGCACATGATTGCAAGGAAAATGATAAGATAATAAATGATATGTCTCTAAAAATATGATTTAATTTTAACGTTTTGGTCCATTTTTCTTAAATGTTTGTAAAGTTAATCAAACATGATTGAAATAACCAAAATCAGAGATAGAAAGTTATGGGAAAATAATTTTGCACTACAATAGTTGATTTTGGACCATCAATTGAAATAGATACAAGTTTGTTAAATGATTATTCAAATTATTCCAAGGCACTATTTTACAATGGGTCTCCACATTCATTAATTATTGATAAATATTTTGTAAAATGAAAAGATCAACACATGAAATAAAGACATAAAGTTTGGTTAAAATTCTAAGTGGATTTATTAGAGAAACCATGATTTATAGGAACCTTCATGTTTTTATTAGTGCGTTAAATTTTTTATAAATATTTTGTAACTATCCATATAGGGGATTAATATTCATTTAATCATATATTGTATTTCAATTTACAATTCCATGATATATTTACTACACAACATTCATTATATAATATGAAATAGAGAAATTCATGATAGATAGTAGATAATGTTACCAATATAATATTGTTGAAATCAAATGAACTTATAAAATTAGTGATTTTCTAATGGTGAAAAAAATTAATCGATGTTTTTATTGAAGAGTTAACTGTTATTATTCCTGATTATGGGGATGATTTTTCTATTGACATAGTTCATTATTTTAATAGTTTTTTTTCAAAACAGCATTATTAGATGGTTCACATTGAAGATTTACAATTGAAATATCTGTTATAGGAGCTGCTAGATAATGTATTGATATGACACATCACCTAACATTGGTTTTTTCCATTATTATTTTTTAAAAAAGAAATATGGTTCATTGAGAATTATTTTTGATTATCTCATTCTAAAAGAAACGGCTATTAGGAAGAAGGATCATTTTCCCCATATCAAGGATTTTTTTTTCTGCTCCAAGGAGAAAAATATTTTTACGATATTGATCTTAGGTCATGGTACAATAATTGAAAATTTAAAGAGGATTATATTCTAAATAAGGTGTTTTAGAAAAGATTCGAGCTTATAAGTTGTTAGTTATGTCCTGTGGGTTAGCTAATGCATTTGTTATATTTATATAATGTATGGATAATGATTTTCATGGGTTAAAGTATATGTTTTTTGTTTTGTTTATAGATTATATTTTATAATATTCAAAATGTCAAGATGAACATAAAAATATCCAAAGGATTATTTTTTCAAACCTTAAAATAATATAATCTGTATTAAAAATCTTGTAAGTGAAAATTTTGGTTTCAATATATTTCGTTACAAGGGCATACTATTTCTAAATAGGGTATATATGTTCAACCTACTAATATAATTTCTTATGGAATTTTCATGATTTACTAATATAAAAGGGATTTGTAGTTTTCTTGGATTAGTGGGTTAGAACTAATAGTATTTTGAATATTTTCTTAGTTTTTTAACCCACTGACTAAGTAAACATAAAAATATGATAAATTAATATTCATTGTAGAATTTCATCATTTTTGAAAGAACTAAAATTAATATTGGTGAATACTATAGTTTTTTCCGTTTCCTCTAAATATTGTAAATTTAGTATTAACATTGATAAATTTTGAAGGGACGTGGATGCATCATTATACAGAATGATCATATAAATTTTAATACATCCTAGAAACTAAAACCTTGTTATTTAAATAATCCTACACATAATTTGGAATCATTTATATTTTTTTATTCATTAATTTCGACGAATCATTTATGTGGATAAAATTTTGAAATACTTGTTGATCAATTTTTTTTAAAATTTTATATCCCCGTGTAAATAATTGATCCTGAGACAGTGAAGAATTATTGAACATATCAAGGAATATAATTATTGGACTCAATATCATATTTTAATGGAAGAAATGTATTTGATGTGTTGAGTCATAATTGTATTTGTGCATTAAATATTTTACATTTGGAAAATGATTATTATGTTAATGACTTGAAAAATTTTGACCAAGAAGTTGCGGAAGGGGGAGGATCCTCATTTTCAATTCTTGTGTTAGTAAAAAATTATGTATCAGAAATAATTATGCATTCTCCCAATGATGGATACATTTTAAAAAAGGTAGATTTAGTTAATAGGGGTATGTTTATTGAGATTAAAAGTAACAAATATGTTGTTTTTTAATTTTGAAATATGTAATTTGTGCCTTATAATTCCCATTTTAGAAGGTAATTGTAGAATTAATCTTATAATACATCATCTTCTATATATCCTAGAAGCACTAAGATGTACTTGCAACATAAAGAGTATTTTTGGTGTGGTGTAATGAAAATGGATATTTTTGAATTTACCATTATATTTTGGAATTCTAAATATGTAGTTATATAATGAAAATTAGAAATGGAGTGGTTCGCCATATTCCAGTGCCAAAGTGGATACTGTAAAATATTTCAATGGATTTTATAGTTGGATCTCAATGAACATCAAAAGGTAACTATGTGATTTTGGTTATTATTGATTGATTAACTAGATATTAATATTTCCATTTCATTCAACATATTATGTCTTTGGGTAGAAATTTTAGACTATATCTCAATTATATAGTCAACTTATATGGAGTTCCTCTCTCCATTGTATGAAACCATTATCCTAGGCTCACATCCAATTTTTCGAAATGACTTCAGTAATCATTGGGTTATGTATTAAATTTCAATATATATTTTTATCATTTTTCTAATGGAAATTCTATGTAAATTATTAAAACCTTTTAGGATATTATTCTTTTTTTTTGTTAAATTCAATACCATTGAATTTTATCATAATATTTATTTGGTTGTGTTTTTTGATATTAATATATTTCCATCTAGAGTACATATGGAACATTTAGAATAAATATATAGAAAGTGATGTTAGATGATATATTTTTGGAAATAATTATATGAATATTTATTTATGGGACCAAATTTGGTAGAATAATTCACTATAAGGTAAAATTTACTGTTGAATATATGATGGTGACTTCGAGCTGGAAGAAAATTTTTGCAGATAACAAAAGTAGTTATCTCTCTTTCATGGTAGCAGATCATGTATTTATCAATGTATCACCATGTATATTTTCTGTGAAATTTAATTAAAGGAGAATGTTATTTCCATCGTTTATTATACCATATTAAATCATATATAATGTTGGAATGTATTCTTAATGAATGGAATTTCGAATGATTTTATCCAAGCTACACAACGCATTTAATTATTCAATGTTATGGAATTATATGAAAAATTTATCTCAAGATATGAAACCTAAAGATGTTTAGTTTGAATGTAATAGTTTTCTATAATGGATAAACATTATACAATTTTGAACATAGAGATAAAGTGTTACACCATAATGCATTTAATGAGGTTATGGTTTTGTGGAAGACTATATAATTGAAGAATAAAAAAGTGAATCTGAAAATAATACAAGGGACATATATCCCCACTTGATTTATAAGTGAGAAAATAATTATAAAACAATTTACATAAGTGGGAATGATAAAAAAATTGGATTGTTTTATTCAATATAAAAATATTATCTAATTTTAAAAATAAAAAAGAAATATTTTTAATTAAACACTTTTTATATGGTTTTATTTCCAAGATTAATTTATAAAATAATGATTTTTAATTATAATTTTTTTTAAATAATCCTTTCAAAAATAATTTTGGATGAATTTTTTGGGACATTATGAAATTTTTTAGTTTAGAGTGAATAGTGAAAAAACAATTTTTTAAAAACTATCATTTCTTTTTAATAAATTATGTAATTTTAATGTCTCATTATGATTTGAATTTTACATAAAGAAAAATAATTGTTTTTTATATTTATTTATTCCAATTAATCACATTTTAATCGTCAATGTTTTATATTTTACTATAATATTATTTTTGGGTTTAAAAAGACATTTGGTTGAAAACAATTTTAATGTTCCTAAATGCTTATCAAATTTAAATAATTAAAAATAAATATAAAGAGTAATGAATTAAATGAAAATTATATTTTACATATCTATAAAATTTAATTTAAATTCATATAACATTGATAACTATTTAGATATTAAAAACAAAACCATCATATGCTTTAAAAAATATACTTCTTGAAAAGAAGAATCACGTCGGTGGGTTTAATTGTAAATTAAATCGTACCACTTATATTAATTGAATATATTAAAAACATATTCAATATTTTAAATAAAAATAATTTATAGTATATAATATGTTCAAAATAATTTTTATTGATAATTAATAATGAAAATAACACAAATAGTTTTCTATGGTCAAGGTGAAAACAAGTTTAAAAAGATGTTAAACTAAAAAGGTAAGGGTTAAAATTAAAAAAAAACTTGTAAATTTTTTATTATATGGAAATATATCAACATAATCTCATATGAATCATTATAATGGGTCATTTTTAGCCTTTTTAAATGTTTAAAATATGGGTGCATCTTTTTCTTTTAAATAAATTCAAAGTGTGTCTTCTCCCACACTTTTAAAAGGTCTGCCACTGTCCTCTCATATTCACACATTAAACGAATTTTTGTTCAAAAAAACACAACAAAAAAATTAATTAATTCCAAAACAATGTGTTAGACTCCATGATTTTATCATAAATCCAATTTAATAAGTATTTAGTTATAATCAAAAAGTGGTTTTTTGAATCAGAGGTGTCATTCATTACAGAGAAATTTTGTTTTATTTATTCTTTTGCATCATCAAAAAATTCTTCAACCATCATGATAATATTAAAATAATTACAATATATTGATATTTAATTTTGTTAATGAAATAAACCAAATCTAAATCCTCTTCCATCAAATGATAATCAAGTCCATAATTTTTGTGTACGACTGACTATCACCTCACGAAATGATGTAATTCATTTTCAATCATAACCACTAAAATTTATTTACAAATATGTAATTAATGTCTATATATTATACTAAATAAATATTTATAATTATACAAATAAATTATATTATTTAATTTTTACTTTTTCATTCATTGAAAATTTATAACCTTTTTTATGTGAACATGTGGACTACCATGACCACGAAACGATGTGATTATTTTTTCATCTCCACATCACATGGTTGATATATTTAAGCACATTTAAAGAAATAATATGATCTTAATTACATATTGATATTTTATTAAATATAAAATTATACTTATCCTATTTCCATAAAAATCATTTATTTGAATAAATGTTACGCGTACATACAGTCGGATGACCATCTCATTGATTGTGACATGGTTAATTTATCATAAACATCATTAATGAATTTTACTATGGGTATAATTGATATATAGATATGATTATTATTCTGTATATGAAATAATAATTAAATCTTTAACCATAGTGAAATAGTTTTTTCATTTTGACATATAAGTCAAATTCCATCCAAAAATCCAATGTAATCATAAATGATTAGCTGGTTTTTTATTTCATAGTAATAGATAAAATAAAAAGAAAAATATTTATTAAAATGCTTCTTAAGAAGGTAAAAAATCAACATATGATTATTATTTAGTGATATAACTACCATATGCCCTGAGTTATTCTTAGGTTAAGGAAACTATTAACCTAAAACATAGTCTTATATTATTTTAAGATTTAATTTTTAAATATTTATCTTCCATGTCCATTTTCATATAAAATATTCAATAAATTACATATTTATTGTCAAATGGATGTTAAAGGTCATTTTTAAGATATTTTAAATACATTATAATTTTATTAAACTGGATTATTTTGAAGATTTTATATATGGAACTTTATGTAAAACTTATTTTTTTAATGTTTTCCTTTTCACACTTACTCTTCCATATCCATGTTTTTAAAATTATTTTATGCATTCATTTTTTTCATAAAAAAATTGAAAACATAAATTTTATAAATCCATTTAAAATATTTCATGGTTTTCCAAATGGAATAATTCCACAAAATGTTTAAAATCTTATAGAAAGATAAAAGGATGTTTCATTTTAACATATATAGTGGCAATGGATTTTACCACCTCTATAACCATTTTTTAATTTTTGGATTCTTATAAAAGATATAATTTTTTTATTCAATAAAAAATAGTATTTCCCGTTTTTTATTATTTTTTAATTTAAAATTATATTCAAAAATAAAATTGTATTTGATATTAAAAGTTTTTTCCATGATGTTCAAAATTGTGTTTCAAGGATTATATGATAAAAAATGTGAAATCATGAAATGTTTTATTCAATTTATTTCTCTTGTAAATTTTTTATAACAATGGTTGATTATGAAATATCTAACAAGACAAGTTAATACCCATTATATATCAAGATATGATGGGTTGATCTCCATTATAGCTCAATAAATTACAATATAATCCCCATTAATGCTTCATATATGATGGGTTGAGCCCTAGTATAATTCATGATATTAGGGGTGATCCCCATTATAGATCTATAATGCATTTGGTAATGGGTATTATAACCCAAGAAACATATTGGATTTATTATGTATGGTTATTCTACTTTTTAATAGTGCTAAAAGAGTACTATGAAGTTGATGTCCCAAAGAACATACGTTACTTTTCTATGGTGGTAATGAGATATCATGGATATTTTTTATTTTTAAAATGAATGATAAATAATATAATTCAAATAATGATAAATTATATTTCTAGTTAAAATGGTTGTTTGAATAACATTAGTTTTCAATGGATTTCATATTTTTCAATGGACTAATAGATTTCTTCTTCTTAATGTCCTTTACTAAGTATTCTATGTTAATCCAAAAATTTAAAAAAAAAATTCAAACTTTTTAAGGATTGGTAAGTGAAATTATAAATTAATGTTGATAGTCATAAATATTTTTCATTAATAAAATAATGTTTTATATAAAAAATTATAATATGGGGAAAATGGATACGGATAAGATGTGTCCACATTGTAAAATATTTTTTTTATGATTTATGACCAAATTCTATAAAAATTTTAACATAAAATATTATTGGGAATGAAAGAGAGTCAATTTTAGTCTAAATAAACTCGAATTTGTAATTTTTAAGGCCGAGCCCTTATATTTTATATAAATGGAGGTAATCTAAACAATGGAAATTAAATTATAATCTCTTTTAAAGAAAAAAAAACATGTGTTGGTGGGGTATGAATTATTATTAGTGCTTCTTATAAAGATTAAATAATTTTTCATTGATTAATGGGGATTTACCTTTATTGTTTAAGAATTACATTTAATGTTTATTTTATTATTCCAAAATATTTTTTCTTCAATATAATTCCTGAAAAATTCAATCCATTAGTTTACTAATGTTGAATTTCTAGTGAATGTTTGTAGTTTTCCCATAATTCACTATTTTTTAACCTAAAGGGAGAGGTCAGAATATTATAATCCACATTCACTCTATATTTTTTTAGTTTTTCAATTATATTAATTTTAGTATGAAACATAAATAATGATAATAACTTTATTTTTCATTTTAAAAATGGTGGATAGAATTTTACTATTTTGAAATTATCAGAAAGTGGGATAATATTTAGTGTATTCACCCTAATTTAATTTTTTAATATTTTTGAAATCCATCCATTTTTTGTAACATTTTTAATCATTTTAATTTTGAAATTTTTTCATTGTTTTTTATATGATGGTGTTATAGCCACGTTTTATTTTTAAACAAGGGATCCTCTATATATTATTGGTAGAAATGAAATCACAATATGGTCCTTAGTCCCATTACCATAAGGGCCATTAAAATGGTCTAGAGGACCCAAGAATGATTCTTCTCCATGTATCTACTACATTGCTTTCCCATACTACTGTCTCCATAGGTTTACCACATATATCCTTGATGTCATGAGGACCTAGTGGCATAAATACCAAGATTCATGTGGTATAAAATCCAATTCGATATAAACAGTACTGATTCTATTATACACCAATATAGTACCTATATAAATTCATACCCACCCATATTTGAACCTTAATATGGTGGTTGCATACTTTTATGTTGGTTATATTTATTATAATGATTTTTTTATTTTGATTATATTCATTATTATTCATTACATTATGTTATATAAATATTGTGTTATAACATTTGCTGTTTATGGTTTACATTTGGGATATTTTTAATAATTTTCTTCCATAATAGTTCATTTAATAAATAGATATTAGTTTATGTGACTTCATGAATCCTGTTTCCTGTTATATAAATGTATATCCTTATCGTTTGGTTGATTTGATAATTTTATAAGCATGCTACTATTTTTTATTGGTTAAATTTGTATTTATGTTTCTTATTACGGGTGGAGTTAAAGGAATATGTTTAAAATTATTGGGATATATGAAACAAACTATGGATTTAAAATATTTAAATTAAATTCAATAAGGTAATAGACACTCAACAATGATTATATATTTCATTACATACAACACTCTGTTTAATTTGTGTTTCACACAATCTCGATATTTTTATGATTTTTAGTATAATCAACATGCAATACTAAACATAAACTTCCCATGATATGTTAATTTTTAAATCCGTACTGTAAAATTTTAGGGTATGAATAGCATTAAATACATAATGAAATATATAAATATGTTTATATGTGAATGCCCTACTCAATATAAATTATTGATAAATGCTTAGTAAATGATCAATCAATTTTTAGAAAAGTGATATTATTCTTCAAAAATATATTTTGAATATTATTTCCTTTTATATAAGTATTATCATGTTATATTAAATTAGCATAATTACTTTGGAATAAACATTTTATTAGTTTTTAGTATAACATTCTTTATTGTTCGAAATCCAGTATTCCTAAAAACAATTTTAAAATGCATAATGATTCAATTATTTAATTTTTTTAAATAATCAATAATGGGGATTGTTTTAATTGAAATATATAGAGTATATATCAGTAACTATTAATTGAGTTTATTATAATGATTATTATAATTCAATTAATTAATATTGGATCATAATTTTCTACAAAATAGTTTTCCTAAAAAATGGTTGTCCTGTTTCATTGGAGGGAAAATTATTAAGTTTTATCTATCCACTTATGTGAATTGAATTTTTGAATATTTATTAGTTTTTTGTAATTAGTATAATTTATAATTTCTAATAATCATAATTTACTTTTAAGTAAAACTAATAAGGAATTAAATAATGAATAACTACTACATTTATGGTAAAAATGAGTTCTCTATGTGTTGGACATGAATGATAAGGGAGAAAATGACCTAAAAATTTTCTTATTATTGTTAAATGAATATTTTTAGACATTTTCCATAATTTTTAAAGATTATGTAAATAAAATTCCTCTTTTTTTTGAATATGTCCCATAAAATTTGTTTTATAATGGAAAAGACTATGAAAATATAAATTTCTTCCAATATATTTCTATAATTATTTCAAATATGGAAAAATACATCCTTGGTTTTCTTATACATGTTCTTTTGAAACATAAATTATTTTTTTACCATTATTATTTATATTTTATTTTTATAGATGAAATAATCACTTTTAATTCATAATAAATTCCTACATTCAAATTATTTCGTTAGAAATTAAATGAAATAATTGATACTATCATTTTTAAATGTGAAGTAAATTGATTGAGATTTTTTGATAATATAATTTTGTAGATTAATATATCATGTTAAAAAATTATGAAATTATAGATTCTAATTTAAAAATTTCTTTTAATTTTTTATATTAAATATAATTAATAATGTCAAAATTTATATTTATGTTATTTTATGATAAATATTATTTTATAAACAGATTTTAAATTAGGAATGTTAAATATTTTATCATGTGAATTTTAAATTTTAATAAATATCCATTATCTTTCTATTCATGGACCAATTAATTTTCTAAAATGAATATATTGACCACTAAATAGTAAAAAAATGAGTTATCAAGTATTTGATTTAAATGGTATTGTCCACATTACATGCGCTCGTGCTAAAATTAATTTTCAGCATAAATAAAATTTCTATTTGATAAATTGATTGTAGTACAAATAATTATAGGGTTTAAATTTTCTAATAAGGAACACATTAATTTAGTCTTAATGGATAAATTATCAAGATTATAAAACTAGATTCCATAATGAAAAATTTAATATTGAAGAATAAGAAAACATATATATTAATGAACAAAATGTGTAAAATGTGTTGTGAAGGTGGGTATTGACCATATCATCGCTAAAAATCATATATTATCAATATTGATTCCACATTTGGAATTATTGACCTTTAAATAGGGATTTCCTTTCAGTATTTACAAAAATGTTACTTCTTAACATTAAAAGGGAACTCTTTACCCTAAATTCTTCACACCTCTCAAGACATTTAGCTCATCCAAACCGTACAAAATCTACTATCGACATCCATCCAATCATTCGAGAATACGTAATTTGGGCATATGTCTATCCAAGGAAGTCCTTATATTCCAACCAAAAAGAAGTTACTCGAATAAGAGTTAACATTAATTAACAATATTTTTTTATTTCTTTCTCTACACTATTAAATTCATCTTTTAGAAATAGTATATAATGAAATTAATGAATTTTATTTTCCATTCATTCTTTTGTAATATTTTGTATATTATTTTCGAGACCATGCAGTAAGAAAACATGTGACCCTAAGGACTCGTGCGATCAGAATAAATATTTGGAATATATTAAATATATTAGTTAGCACATAGACATTGTTTTCCTAAAAATGTTGATAAAATTATAAACAGAACCTAGATCCTAAATCCAAGGTACCATAGATTTTAGAACATAGTATTTACCCTAGGAACTGCATAACCTTTGACAGTGTTGTGAATTGGTAAAAAAGTTATCATGGGAATAAAATAAATAGTATAATTAAAATAAATTATATAATTTAACCATTAACTTATCATCCTAACTGTATTACAGTATAATCATGATTATGGAATTATTGCAGTGTTAGACATATAATCAATCACTTTGTTGAAGAGCCATTGAAAATAGATTAAGGAGATTAATATAGTGGATGATGACCAAATCAATGATCGTTGACCAGTGGGAGACATAATCAGAGGATCTCTCCAACATTCATAGCATAACTCCGTTCTTCATCAACGATCGATCCTAACTGATGTAGGGAATTTTATATTGGATTTACATTCCCAGTTATAATTTATTTGGTGAATGTGGATAAATCAACCTATATACTGATCTGTGTACCATGCATTTTGTGGTACGGGTTAGTTTTTTTTGAGAGTTGGGAGAATTTATTTGTGATTATTTGATATCTCTTTATTCCTCATTCTAATAGAAATGAATCAAGGTCAACATGAACATTGACCATGTTTGGTTCCACTTGTTTGTTCTTCATTATTTTCTCCCCGATTTTTTTTCATTCATCATGGTTTTTCCTCATTGACTCTTGCTTTGAGGTTCCCCAAGAAACTGATCATTGTGTATCCATTTCCTAGAAAAACAATTTGATAATGAAGACATGGGCTTGACATGACATGAATGTTTTGTGATGATGGAATCGATAATAGATTACATGGTTTTGGTGCCCAATTTTCATGTACATTATCATGTGATGATGAATGATGTGTGTGAGGCATTTCCATGTAGTTTGGGTGGTCAAAATCTAGTGATTGACGATAGAAGAGGTTAGCTGGGGTAAATCATTTATTTCAAGTGAGACCTAGGATGAAATCTGAGGTAGTAACTAGGTGACCATACGTGGAAGGAAGAACCAAGGGATTTTGGGAAAAGGAATCAACACAACATGTAATTAAGAGATACATCATTTGTGGGACCCTCATAGTAGAATCCCGACATTTTAAATGAATATAATTACCATATGTTGGTTGAACCCTCCCTGTAGGCTAGATGTGTAACTCATAGGGTACACAGACACATGCTAGAGTATATTGTCATGGGAATGATGTGTATTCCTATAAGGACATGTAAAATATGGGAGTACATGGGCGAATCCATGTTCTGGTAGACGGGAAGAATTACATGATCTACAATATGTCATGTACAACTACACATAAACCAGCATTGGCAATTTTACAAAGTTGAGACATGAGGCCATAGGGACATTCCATGTTCTCCTACAATACATCATGTTCTCATTAAAAAATGTAATGGATCCCTTTTCCTCTATATCATACAATTTTTTTGTTATGTTGTGTTACCTATATCCATTCCTAGAGGTATAGTATAAAATTTCCCCCTATATATTAGACTATGATCCCTTTAACATGACTTAAAAGATAGTTTTGTTTGAATCCTTCCTTTAGTACCATAGTGAGATCATTTATCGTCTTCTTTCCCTAGTTTATGTTCATTGTATCTTAATTACCAATGTAACACCCGAGGATTTTATGAGAAATATTTTGTTTTTATGTTATATAAATCATGAAAGGAATCTTTCACTACACACAACACTAGCTTGGCATTCTTTACACGCAACCGCGACCTTTCTCGATAGTTTGCGTCGTACGCAATACTGAGTTTCACTAAACAATGATATGCTATTAAAATATTATTAAAACTAGCAGTTATGAATAGTAATAACTTAATTTTTAAATTTATAACATTTTAATTCAAATTATACAATTTCTAGAATGAGGTATAAAAGTAAAATCAGTTTTTTTGGATAAAAGTAATATTTTTAAAAAAATATAGTTTTGCCGCCTTTTGATGGCGCACCCACATTAAATCTAGTTTTGACATGTTTATAAGTTTAGTTTGACAAAATATAATTCTTCTTTTGAATCAGGGTATAAAGATTTACTTTGGATAAATTTTTGATGTTTTTCTGATAACTTTCATATTTTGATGAATAGTAAAAATACGCTAATTTTTAATTAAAAACAACTTTTTTCATTGAGATAATTTATATGGATAAATTATAATATTTAATGGTTTTAAAGTATAAATAGAATATATTTTTACCATTTAATTTAATGTATTTCATTTGAATTAATTTCACATTGAATTCATAGGTAAAAACATTTCAATCTTTGACAATGTTTTAACTTCTAAAACCCGTTTTCTTAACAACTGGATTTATTTTAAATTAATTAATGCAACTTATATGTTTTGAATTTTAAAAAATTGATTCCATATTCAGAATAAGTGGGTCCAAATTATTTTAATAGGATACTTTTTATTTTTGGGCATTATGAATAGTAACTACGGTAAGTTTTATTTATCATAGTTAAAGATAAATCGAGTAATTAAGGGTAAATACAAGATTATAAAATTAACCTAACACCTACCAAAATCCTATATGATGACCAAACGTAGACCCATATCACCTAGGGGTAGGATTATATTCATTTAATGGACTTTTTTCCATGAAAATAATTTAATTATTATTAAAACCAAAGAATGTGACAACATGTCACTTTCTTAAATCTTATAAGTATAATAATTTTAATTTAGTGATAAACGTCATGAAACATCGAAAATGAATAGTATCCAGAAATATAATACAATTATCTACATCATATTAATTTATTTAGAATTTTTAGTGATTAAATTATTATCATTTATTATGAAACAATAGTGATGTTGAAATTATTTTATTAATTAAAATATCAAATAAAAGGTTTTAAAAATAATAAAATAAATATTATATGAACTATTTAATGTTCTCCAATAATTTTCAAGATACATATGAAATTCTAATAATCTATTAAAGATTTTATTTTGAACATATTTTCTGTATATATTTTATTTAAATTCGAATAAACGAATAGTGTCAAAATTGACACTATTGTTATTTTATAAAAATAACATATTATAAAATTGTTTAAAAATCAAAAAAATATTTAAAAATTATAAATTAAATTTTATATGGTCTAAAATGTCATAAAGTGTCAAATTATGGAAAATTCACAACACATATGTTATTATTAATAATAATTTAAAATTTAGAATATTATTACCACAAATAACATTAAATTGGTAAGTAAGGATAAATCAAGTTGATAATGTTTAAAATAAATTCCTAACATGTATAAATTTTATTTTTTGATGCGATTACAACCATATATCATCTAATATTCGGATATGAGTCATTTTGGAAGTTTTTAAGTGGGGTTTGGATTTAATATAAACTAATTTTTCTTATATTTTCAAAGGTTCCCCTCTCCTCCCTTATAAAAGGGCACCTCCTCCCTCTCCTCCTCACACCAATTTGAGCCTTCAAGCTCGGACAAACCCTTCCCATTTCACTTCCCTTCTTCCATAGAATCATCCTAGAGGTTCTGGTCTTCTTCAAAGACCATCCCTATTGCCCTAGAAGGAGGTTAAGAAGAGGCGTCTCAAAAAAAGAGGTAATATCCATTACCGATCCTTTCCAAATTCTTTCTTCTTCAACATCATCTTCATTAGTTGTTTCATTATGAAGTAATAAAATCAGTATCACTCATATAATGATATGTCATTATAAGTATGATACAAACCTATTTCACCATCTATCCATCCTACGGAAAATGAAATCACCGCGCGTGCGTATGTACGGAATACCATCTCCACACCGTGGTGTAATCTATTTTCCCCCACCACCTTACTTGGATGGGTTTAATGGTGTAAATAATTACTATATATGATTAATGTAAAGTGATATTGATTCTGAAACAGTATACATACACTCCAATACAATTCCATGATCATGGGAACGATATCATCGCTCGTGCGCACGTACGGAATACCGTCTCCACGATGTGAAGTGATTCGTTCTACATGATCTTCATTGCATAATGATTATATAAATAAACTGAATGAATAAATATGATATATAGTACATTAATACCATTTTGTAAATTATGTATCTATAACCTAAAGAGAAGAATACGAATTTATTCGACAAAACACGCATAAGAACAAAAAGTTATAAACACCTGAATAACAAGTAGGAATGAAATATTACTACTAAGAAGCTAAGAATATGAACATATATGACATCATAACAATAAGTATGATTCTGGAATAAGTCAATAACATTATTTAAATCATTATACAGGAGGTTTGGACAATTACGAAGAAAATCGACCCCAAGGTAAGGGAAATATCACAATCTCATTTTTATCCTAGATTTTTTATACTTTGAAATTTACTTTGGTGTATTTTATCATCCACATACATGTTTCATCAATATGAAATATTATTTCCATCCACATAAAATTTTTTAAATCCAATTTTACCCTTCGTTGAGTTTTTAGTAAATGATATGAAAGGAATCTTTTGTCGTTTTTCGTACGAGGTACTTTTTGACTTTTCTGACAAAAGTAAGAGAAAAATGTTTTTTTAACTTGTAAGTCATGAATGGATTTTTAAAAAATTATTTCCAAGAAGCTTCCTTTACAATTTTTCAATTATATTTTTAATCAACTTCTTTTAGATTAGAATTGTATGACATGTTAAGAAAGGAAAAGTGTTTTTGAAGAAGAAAGGATATTTTCCTCAAGAATGGAGTTCAAGTGTTTTATCAAAATTATTTTCCATCTAAGATAATAAAGGGTTCTGTTTCTATCCCTATTATTACATTGATTTGATTATGTTGTGATGGAATTATTTTTATGAATTCCTTTATCTTATATGAATTGTTTTATGATATCACGATGTTTAAGATGCCCATTTTTATTACATGGGTTATGCTATGATGTATGGTTTATGATTTTGTGGCACACATAAGAATGGTATCATTATGAGATGGGTGGGACCTATATCTCCCTCCTATGCATTGGGTAAAGATTTTATATCTCATGAGATAGACATGGCTGGAACGGCAGGTTAAACTGGTTCAGTGAAACATGACTGAAACGAGGAGTGAACTCGGTTCAGAAATGGACTTTGTCCACTAAGAAAGTCTTGGCAATGAGTCTTGACTAATAAGAAATGATTCTCTATGATTATGTGTGTATGACACAAAGTTTCATGTTTTAAGTTATGATTATTGGGATTTCATTTCACTACTATGATTTATCCCATGTTATGAAATTATGCTCTCTTTTGCAGGTTAAGACTTCCAAAGTGTTATGTTCTTATGAATATGATGTGATTGATATTTCATTTTTTTACCCTTACTGAGCATTTGAGCTCACCCTTTTGTATGTTTTATTTCCCCAGGTTAGGAAGAAGCATATTATGTAAGATATTCCAAAAGGGAATATAGATATGATGAAATAAATGGGAGACAATGTAGATGCTTTATGAACCAGTTGTTTATGTTTCCCAGTTTCTAAAGACACTATACCTATACGGTCCTTTCATGGTTTTGTTATATGTTGTAATAAGTATGCTTAAATTTTGAATTAATAACAATGTATGTAAAGTATGGGTCGTTATAGTTGGTATCAGAGGAAAGGTATAGTCAACCTTTGGAAACTAGGATGTGAAAGCCTTAGTAAGAACCCTAAGGATAATTATAAGAATAGAAAAAGATCTTAGTGTTTTAGAAATGACCATGAATAACCTAGGATAATCCTTAAGTGTGAAATTTTATTCTTGATTATGTGTTTTTCCTATTATAATTAGTGTTTCTCACACTATTCTTCTTGGTTTTAGTCAATGGGTAGAACCCGAAGGAACCGTGTTAATGAGGAATGCGATGGACGATGTAATGATTGCCCCCCTAAGTAACCAAACGTTATGGGAGCTGGAATGAAAAATCTTGTAGCCATGATCACATTACGTTCTCAAGCTATGAATCATGCAAGACTTCCAAACGAGCAAAGGAAGGAGCAACATTTTGTTGAATCCTTCAGGAGGCAGCGTCCAGCTTCATTCAGCAGGTCTACTGATCCAGTAGTTGCTGAACAATGGATCAGTCCTACTGAAAAGATATATTCAGTTCTTCAATGTTCTGAACATGATAAAGTCATCCTAGCAGTGTATCGTTTGGAAGGAGATGCTGATCAATGATGGAATCTTGTTAAGAATACGAGGCAAAGAGATGAAATTGAGTCCATGGAATGGGACGAGTTCAAGAACTTATTTTTCAATAAGTACTTCCCTCGTATTCTCCGAACAAAGATGGGGAAAGAGTTTCTTGAACTGAAGCAAAAGGATGATGAATCTATTTTTACCTATGAAGCAAATTTCACAAGACTTGCAAGGTACGCTTCTAGTATTATTATCCAACCCCAGAGTAAGATCGATCGATTCTTTAGTGTCTTAAAACCAAGTCTTTGAAGGGCCTTAGCCATATGGGACATCAATAGCTATGAGGAAATCGTTCGATGTGCTCTCAATGTTGAGATGGAGATTGGAGTAACCCATCAGTCATATGGGATTGATAATAAGAGGAAAATGGAATTCAAAGGAAAATCTAAAGAGCACACTGAAAAGAATATGAGCATTCCCTTATGCTCAAAGTGTGGAAAGAAACATGGAGGGAGTTGTCTTAAAGGGACAAGTAAAAGTTTCAATTGTGGAAAGGAAGGTCATTGGGCATTTGAATTCCGCAATGATGGGAAGAAGATGTCTAATGATGAAAACAAAGGAAGGGACACACATAATGAACCTACTACACTTAAATGTTTCAAGTGCAAGGAGATGGGGCATTATGCCAATAAATGCCCTAATCCAAGGGTTGTTGATGATGATCGACATCAAAAAAATCTTAAAGATAAAGACAAAGTAAAGTCACATGCAATTTCTATCAGCGATGTGGAGTACGATAACGATGTGGTGAAAGGTACACATACCATCCACTCTAAAGTAGCAAATGTTTTATTTGATTCTGGATCCACCCACTCTTTTATTTCTGAAACTTTTCCTAAGGGTATCACCATATTACCTCAATAATTAGATATTGAGTTAGTTGTGACAACACCTAATGGCACAACAGTCGCATCAAAAGTTTATAATTTTTCTTCGATTGATGTTTGTGGGAAAGTGCTTCCTGCAAATCTTGTGATCCTTCCTATAGTGGAATTTGATGTGATTCATGGCATGGATTGGATTTCTTTATATGGAGCTCATATCAATTCCCAAAGAAGGGAAGTCACATTTAATATTCCAGATCAATATATGATCGTCTATCGATGCAAGGATGAACATAACCTTCAAGTGGAAATTTCTTCCATCTTATGGGTCTTGATATCACTAAATTAGGGTTATTTATCTCAAATGATTGGTGAGAAACACACGATTAATAATATTCCCATTGTACTGGAGTTTGATGATATCTTTCTGGAGGAATTTCCGAGCCTTCCACCAAATCGTGAAGTTGATTTTTCAATAGAACTTGTACCGGGTGCTTTTCCTATTTCAAAGACACCTTATAGAATGTCCCCAATTGAGTTGCATGAATTTAAGAAGCAACTCCAAGAGAATCCTGATAAGATATTCATACGCCCTAGTGCGTCACCTTGGGGATCACCTGTTCTATTTGTTAAGAAGAAAGATGGATCAATGATACTTTGCATTGATTATCGATAACTTAACAAGATCCCTATCAAGAATAAATATCCTCTCCCACGCATTGATGACTTATTTGACCAACTACACGGAGCTCAATACTTTTCCAAGATTGATCTTCGTTCAAGGTATCATCAATTAAGGATCAAAAGGGAGGATATACCAAAGACGTCATTCCGTACAAGGTATGGACACTATGAATTTATAGTGATGCCATTTGGTATTACTAATGCCCCTGCTATCCTCATGGATCTGATGAATAGAGTCTTTAGAGATTTCTTGATCAGTTTTTGGTAGTCTTTATAGACGATATTCTTGTAAATTCAAAGAGCAAGGAAGAACATGAAGATCACATGAGAATTATATTGAAGACCCAGAGAAAAGAGAAGCTTTATGCCATATTTACCAAGTGTGAATTTTGTCTTCAAAAAGGTGCATTTTTGGGTCACATAATCTCAAAAGAGGGGATATCTATGGATCCCGAAAAAATAGAGGTTATCAAAAGATGGTCGAGACCAACAACTGTAACTGAGATCCAAAGTTTTCATGGTTTAGCTGGATATTATCGACGTTTTGTGCATGATTTTTCACAATTATCTAATCCACTCACTAGGTTGACTCGAAAAGGTGTTAAGTTTGTTTGGACAGAGGAATTTGAAGAGAATTTCAAGGAGGTAAAAAGAAGGTTATCTAGTGCACCTGTACTCACACTTCCTTGTAGTGGAGAAAGGTTTGTGATCTACAGTGATGCATCCAAGAAGGGGCTGGGGTGTGTTCTTTTGCAAAATGATATGGTGATAAGTTATGCCTCGTGACATTTGAAAATACATGAGAAAAATTACCAAACTCATGATATGGAGTTAGCTACAATAATCTTTGCATTAAAGATTTTGAGGCATTACCTTTATGGTGAAAGGTGTGATATTTATACTGATCATAGAAGCTTAAAGTATATTTTCACACAAAAGGATCTGAATATGCGCCAAAGAAGATGGTTGGAGCTGATTAAGGATTACGACTGCTCAATTCATTACCACCCTGGGAAAGCAAACTAGGTGGCAGATGGATTAAGTCGACAAGACCATGCCAGTTTGTCCATGATGAGGATCACAAAAGATACAATATTTATGGATTTAAAAAGGATGGATCTTGGAATTATAATGGAAAGGGAAAAATCATATCTTTCTCAAAATAATGTTCAACCATCTATACATGTAAATATTAGAGGCGCAAAAAGAACATGTCGAGTTACAAAATAAGGCGAGAAATGTTCCTAAATTCAACCTTGATTGTGATGGGATAATAAAGTTCAAGAATCGGGTTTGTGTTCCTCCCATACCCGAATTAAAGGAGCTGCTGGATGAGGCTCATAGTTCTTCATTATCAATTCATCCTGGAAGCACGAAGATGTATAGGTACCTAAACGAGTACTTCTAGTGGGATGGCATGAAAAGAGATGTTGCTGAATATGTCTCTCGGTGCTTGGTTTGTCAGCAAGTTAATGCTGAGAGACAGAAGTCTAAGGGGATGTTACAACCATTACCCATACCCGAATGGAAATGGGAAAAATCACTATGGACTTTGTCACAGGACTTCCTAAAACATACAAAGGCAATAATGCTATCTGGGTCATAGTTGATCATCTTACAAAGTCTGCATACTTCATTTCTATTAGAGAGGATTTATCTCTGGATCAGCTTGCCAGGATATATGTAAAGGAAGTGGTAAGATTTCATGGAGTACCACTTTCTATTATATTTGAATGGGATTCGAGATTTACCTCAAAGTTCTGGCGAAGTCTTCAGCATACTCTGGATAAAGAGTTGAGTTTCAGCACTGCTTATCATCCTCAGACAGACGGTCAGTCTGAGAGAACAATTAAAACTCTAGAAGATATGTTTAGAGATTTCTCTATGGATTTCAAAGGTGGTTGGGATCAACACCTACCATTGGTGGAATTTTCTTATAATAATAGATTTCACTCCAGTATTCAGATGGCTCCTTATGAAGCTCTCTATGGAAGGAAATGCAGGACTCCAACTTGCTGGGATGAAGTTGTGTAAAGAAAGCTTTTAGGACCTGATCTCATTGATGAAATGGCCGAAAAGGTCAGATTTATTCAACAACACATAAGATAAGCTCAGAGTTGGAAAAAAAGTTATGCCAAAAACCGAAGAAAAGACCTAGAGTTTGAAGTGGGTGATAAAGTGTTCTTACGAATATCTCCCTAGAAGAGGGTCATGAGATTTGGAAAGAAGGGGAAGTTGATCCCTAGATATATCGTTCCTTTGGAAATACTGGATCGTGTAGGAACGGTAGCTTACCGATTGGCGCTTCCACCGAATCTCTCTCAAGTTCATGATGTGTTCCATGTATCTCTCCTGAGAAAGTACATACCTGATCCTTTACATGTACTCAGCTCAGAAGTTATACCGCTGGAGCAAGATCTTTCTTTTGAAAAACAGCCGATAGAGATTCTGGATCGTCGTGAAAAAGTCCTACGAAACCAGACCACTCGCTTGGTTAAAATTTTATGGAGGAACCACCAATTAAAAGAAGCTACATGGGAGCTTGAGGATATGATGAGGGATAGGTATCCTCATCTGTTTGTTACAAAGTGATGAATTTTGAGTGAGAAATTCATTTTAAGGGGGGTAGAATGTAACACCCAAGACTTTTATGAGAAATATTTTGTTTTTATGTTATATAAATCATGAAAGGAATGTTTCACTACACACAACACTAGCCTGGCTTGCTTTACACGTAACCGCAGCCTTCCTCGATAGCTTGCATCGTACGGAATACCGAGTTTCACTAAACAATGATATGCTATTAAAATATTATTAAAACTAACTGTTATGAATAGTACTGACTAAATTTTGAATTTTATAACATTTTAAATCAACTTATACATGTTATAGAATGAGGTATAAAAGCAAAATCAGTTTTTTGGATAAAAGAAATATTTTTAAAAAAATACAGTTTTGCCGCCTTTTGATGGAGCACCCACATTAAATCTAGTTTTTTACATGTTTATAAGTTTAGTTTGACAAAATAAAATTCTTCTTTTTAATCATGGTATAAAGATTTACTTTGGATAAATTTTTGATGTTTTTCTGATAACTTTCATATTTTGGTGAATAGTAAAAATACGCTATTTTTTAATTAAAAAAAACTTTTTTCATTGAGATAAATTATATTGATAAATTATAATATTGAATGGTTTTAAAGTATAAATAGAATATATTTTTACCATTTAATATAATATATGTCATTATCATTAATTTCACATTGAATTCATAGGTAAAAACATTTCAATCTTTGGCAATGTTTTAACTTCTAAAACACGTTTTCTTAACAACGAGATTTATTTTAAATTAATTACTGCATCTTATTTGTTTTGAATTTTGGAAAATGGATTCCATATTCAGAATCATTGGGTCCAAATTATGTTAATAGACTACTTCTTATTTTTGGGCATTATGAATCGTAACTACTGTAAATTTTATTAATCATAGTTAAAGGTTAATCGGGTAATTAAGGGTAAATATTAGATTATAAAATTACCCTAACACCTGCAAAAGTCCTATTGGATGACTACAAGTCGACCCATATCACCTAAGGGTCGGATTAGATTCATTTAATGGACTTTGTTCCATGAAAATAATTTAATTATTATTAAAACCAAAGAATGTGACAACATGTTACTTTCTTAAATCTTATAAGTATAATAATTTTAATTTAGTGATAAAATTCATGAAACTTCTAACATGAATAGTATACAGAAAGCTAATACAATTATCTACATCATATGAATTTAATTATAATTTTTAGGGATTAAATAAGTATCATTTATTATGACACAATAGTGATGTTGAAATTATTTTATTAATTAAAATATCAAATAAATGTTTTTAAAAATAATAAAATAAATATTATATGAACTATATAATGTGCTACACTAATTTTATAGATACATATGACATTTTAATAATCTATTAAAGCTTTTAGTTCTAACATATTTTCTGTATATATTTTATTTAAATTCAAATAAATGAATAGTGTCAAAATTGACACTATTGTTATTTTATAAAAATAACATATTATAAAATTGTTTAAAAATCACAAAAATATATAAAAATAATAAATTAAATTTTATATGGTCTACAATGTCATAAAGTGTCAAATTATGGGAAATTAACAACACATATGTAATTATTAATAATAATTTAAAACTTAGAATATTATTACCACAAATAAAATTAAATTGATAAATAAGGATAAATCAAGTTGATAATGTTTAAAATAAATTCCGAACATGTCTAAATTTTATTGGTTGATGATATTACAACCATATATAATCTAACCTTATGATATGAGTCATTTTGGTTGTTTTTAAGTGGGGTTGGGATTTAATATAAACTAATATTTCTTATATTTCCAAAGGTGCCCCTCTCCTCCCTTATAAAAGGGCGCCTCCTCCCTCTCCTCCTCACAACAATTTGAGCATTCAATCTCAGACACTCCCTGCCCATGTCACTTCCCCACTTCCCTAGAATCATCCTAGAGGTTCTGGTCTTCTTCAAAGACCAACCCTAGTGCCCTAAGAGGAGGTTAAGAAGAGGCGTGTCAAAAAAAAGAGGCAATATCCATTACCGATCCTTTCCAAATTTTTTCTTCTTCAACTTCTTCTTATTTAGTTGTTTCATTATAAAGTAATAATATCAGTATCACTCATATACGGATTTGTTATTATAATTATGAAACAACCCTATTTCACCATCTATCCATCATACAGAAAACGAAATCACCGCGCGTGCGTACGTACAGAATACCGTCTCCACGCCGTGGTGTAATCTATTTTCCCCGACCACCTAACATGGATGGGTATAATGGTGTAAATAATTAATGTATATGATTATTTTAAAGTGATATTGATTCTGAAATAATATACATACACTCCAATACAATTCCACGATCATGGGAACGATATCGTCGCTCGTGCGTACGTACGGAATACCGTCTCCACGATGTGATGCGATTCATTCTACATGATCTTCATTGAATAATGATTATATAAATGAATTTAATGAATAAAAATGATATATAGTACATTAATACCTTTCTGGAAATGATATATCTATAACCTAAATATAAGAATAAGAATTTATTCGACAAAACACGCATAAGAACAAAAAGTTACAAACACCCGAATAACAAGTAGGAATGAAATATTACTACTAAGAAGCTAAGAATATTACCATATATGAGATCATAATAATAATTATGATTCTGGAATAAGTCAATAACATTATTTAAATCATTATACAGGAGGTTCGGACACTTACGAAGCAAATCAGACCTAAGGTAAGGGAAATATCACAATCTCATTTTTATCTGAGAATGTTTATACATTGAAATTTACTGTGGTGTATTTTATCATCCACATCCATGTTTCCTCAATATGTAATATTATTTCCATCCACCTAAAATTGTTTAAATCCAATTATACCCTTCGGTGAGTTTTTAGTAAAAGATATGAAAGGAATCTTTTGTCGTTTTTCGTACGAGGTACATTTTGACTTTTCCGACAAAAGTACGAGAAGAATGTTTTTTTAAATTATACGACATGAATGGATTTTTAAATCATTATTTCCAAGAAGATTCCTTTAAAAGTTTTCAAGTTTATTTTTAATCAACTTCTTTTAGTTTATAATTGTATGACATGTTAAGAAAGGAAAAGTGTTTTTTATGTAGAAATGATATTTTCCTCAAGAATGGAGTTCAAGTGTTTTATCAAAATTATCTTCCATCTAAGATAATAAAGTGATCTGTTTCTATCCCTATTATTACATTGATTTGATTATGTTGTGATGGAATTATTTTTATGAATTCTTTTATCTTATATGAATTGTTTTATGATGTCATGATGTTTAAGATTCCCATTTTTATTACATGGTTTATGTTATGATGTATGGTTTATGATTTTGTGGCACAAATAAGAATGGTATCATTATGAGATGGGTGGTACCTATATCTCCCTCCAATGCATTGGGTAATGATTTTTTATCTCATGAGATATAATGGCTGGAACGGCAGGTTAAACCGGTTCAGTGAAACAGGACTGAAACGAGGAGTGAACTCGGTTCAGAAATGGACTTTGTCCACTAAGATAGTATTGGAAATGAGTCTGGACTAATAATAAATGATTCTCTATGATTATGTGTGTATTCCACAAAGTTTCATGTTTTTTGTTATGATTATTGAGATTTCATTTCACTACTATGATTTATCCCATGTTATGAAATTATGCTCTCTTTTGCAGGTTATGATTTCCAAAGTGTTATGTTCTTATGAATATGATGTGATTGATATTTCTTTTGTTTTCCCTTACTGAGAATTTGAGCTCAGCTTTTTGTATGTTTTCTTTCCCCAGGTCAGGAAGAAGATTATTAAGTAAGAAATGCCAAAAGGGACTATAGATATGATGAAATAAAGGGGAGATAGTGTAGACGCTTTATAAACCAGTTGTTTATGTTTCCCAGTTTCTATAGACACTATACCTATACGGTCCTTTCATGGTTTTGTTATATGTTGTAATAAGTATGCTTCAATTTTGATGTAATAACAATGTATGTAAAGTATGGGTCGTTATAACCAACACTACACGAGATCATATCCTCTACTCAATTGGTTAATATAGATTGATTTTTTGGTATACCTTGGGAACATTGGAGTGATCCTCATCTATATATCATATATTTTTAAGCATATTGTGTGTATCCTAATGTAGAGACCTGATGAGAACCTCATCTTGAATGAATGTCATTAGTGTTATCTAACTCATTTATCTTGTTCTCCAGGATGATTTAAGTTTGAAACCATCAATCTAGAATCCTAGGGTTGAATTATAGTTGTGACTTTACCATAAGACTATGATCTATTAATGATTATATATCAATATTTTTGATTCATTTACTATAGAGATATACATTTATAGATAAAACATCTATTATTTTGTATTATTCTTCATGTTCTTGGGGTGTCCTAATGTGTATTTTTACACTCACCCATTCATTGAATATTCCCACACCAATCATGTCATGTGCAGATGATCGATGTTTTGATAAAGTACCTAGGTTACTAGGACCTGACAATGATTAATGTTACAGGAATGAATGGGGTGTGTTCATGTGGTATCCTGACAATAGTCAACATCCTTTCATTCAGGTTTGAATAGTTTTTAGACTCATTAAGGTGGGATTTTATTTGGAACTCTTTAAATTTCATTATTTTATGTCGTAATCTAGTTGTGAGATTTGATGTATTCATTAATTTTTTACTTCTACTTCTTTCCATTTTACATTTTATTGGAATAGATATATATGTGTGTGTGTGTGTGTGTCTAGGTACATTAGACTAAGGCCTCCCATGTTAGTGATTTGCCATAATTGCTTTAGTCTCCATACCTTGGCATATTGGAGGTGGGTTTGGGGAATCACATAATGGGTCCCTTTGGGATCATTCATAATAGAGTTGTATCTGAACAATCAGTTATACCTTAGGAATGGAGTCGATGTGATTGGTTTGGTGAAATAGTGTTTACTTATTTGAGTTCAACTTTCTGGACAAGGAACCCAATATAGGTGTGATGACTAACATATCTATATATTAGGACACTGATCACTTTCCATTCTGTACAGTAAATGAGAACAATGGTTGTATTGAAAATAAATCTACATGAATCATATAAGTAGGGGTTGTGGTTTCAATGTGCATAATGAGTTAGTTATCCTGATATACTCATTGACTATGGTACATACCATTTTCTGTCACGATTCCACAATGATGTATTCCATCTATAATTCAGTGTTAGTGTTACATGGTTAATCTCCTTAGTTATGAGGAATCAATACAAGGACTAGTTCAAGAGATGTAACATCCATGTGATGCAAGATCATTATAAACACATATAGATAAGAATATTAGACTTGCAGTGCTTCTAGAATAGGTGTGTAGTTGGATCGAACATCAAATTTTTCAATGACTGATGACCTAAAATTCCAATGTTGGATCGAACCATTGGTGGATAATGAGTGTCGGGAGTTGTTGACATGACTTTTCCATCTAGTAAGGACATGAGCTGACTAGATGTTGGTTCAAACGGTTAGCCTTCTTCATGGGACAATAGAGAGATGGTGGGGTTTGGTGACTAGTATTACGATGAGGTGACTCTAGCATCGTTATAGTTTGAGTTCATATTTAGAGTGTAGTAATCTCTATCTTTGATGAGTGTTGTATGTATGCAGTATATTTTGATTCTATAGCATGGAAGAACAACAATAACAACATATTCCTCGAGGGTTATAGAAGAATTTAGGAAATTGATAGATATTTTTCGGATATGTTTTTCTATGATTGGAAATTTGAGTGAGGACAACATAGGCACATCTGATCCGGTGTCATACCTCTATGAATTCATACATATTTTATGGGTGATAGAGTGAGATTTGGTGGTTGATATTTCTCTTGATGATAAGACATAGGGAGTAGTTGCTGGTAGCAGGACACTAGGAGAAATGAATTCAACATCAGGGAGATGATGTCTGTTTTAGTGACATGCGCATAAAAGACATTTCTAGAGGAGATCACTGGACATAGGTTTGAAGGATTAAGGTCACATTGAATGGGTCCAGTCATAACACAAAGAGGTGATTCAACTCATGTGACAAAATAAGACATCCAGAATGAGAGTTTAGGTCATACGTCATGTTCGATAGGGAGATAGTGGATTTGATACTAAGGTAGAGGTAGTGGTAGGAGAATACATGTTCATAGGGTTATAAATGTGGTAGGGGACCTAGGAGAGTAGTTGGAGGTTGTATATGATTTGACCTATTATAAAAAACACCCCAAAGTGGTCCACTCTAGGCTAAGGGAGTTGGGCGACAGGGGTAGGGGAAGCTACAGGTGGTCGAGGTTTATAGCCTAGATGCTCTGTTAATGATACGAGGTAGGATCTATGTCTTTTCTACATTATATTTAGTACTTATTGATATGGATACTAGTCATTCCTTTATTTATGCATATCTGGAACAATAAATAGAGATTACAACTGAGACCTTTGCTTATACTTTTTACTTAGAGACACCAACTAGAGATGAATCTATTATGACACAATTTTTCCAAAAGTGTGACATGACTCTTAGTGGCGGGATTTTTTATTGGGATCTCTTTATAACACTGATAGGATCCTATTACATCATCACATGTATGGACTAGTTATATATAGTTATTTATCACATTAACATTTTTAGGATGAGGATGTGGTGTGTCCGTAGTGACTATAAAAGGATTTACATTGTTAGTGAAATGTAATATGAGGTAGCGCATAATGATCTCATTAATCAGAGGGTGTAGATAATTACACATACCTAGCTAGAATGACCCTTGGTGGTGTTGTTGTTATGAATTTTCATTTCAATAAAGTGGATACAATGTATGAGGACGTCTTTCATGGGGACATTATAGGCTTACCTCCCCATCGAGAGATAAAATTATTCATTGATACACACCCATGGACAAATAAAATATGTTTACTAGAATATCCGATGGATCCCATAAATTATCAAGAGTTGAGGGTGAAGTTACAGTTCTTTCATTGTAAGGTATTTTATTGACCGATTGATTCATTATGCGACGTCCCAGTTTTGATTGCCAAGATGGTGTATTTGTGTTTGAGGTTCTGTATAGACTACCATTTCATGGTCAAGGTTACCAATAAGAATGATTCTCCACCACAGAGGATCGATGACCTTATTGATACTTTGAAAGGGGCGTGATGGTACTTGAAGGTTGACCTTAGGTTGGGATAACATTAATTGAATGTACGAGATGGGGATGTACTGAAGACTACATTCAGATTTCATGATCGTAATAAAGATTACTTGGTAACTCCATTTTCCATAATGAATTCCCCATCATGTTTCATGGGACTCATGAATTAGATCATTCATATTTTCTTTGAAAGGTTCTTCATTTTCTCGATCAATTTCATTATTCTATACTTGGTTCTAGAGGAGGAGAACAAAAGAAACTTAAGGATCTTCTTGGATGTACATCGAGAGCACTAGATATTTGGGAGGCTATTGAAGATGAAGGTTCTATAAATAAATGGTACACATTCTATGAAATATTATATTTGTAGATGGAGTGGTTGTGGATGTATCCATGGTCAAGGTAGTGTTAACTTTGGATCCACATAAGATCATGGTAGAGGTTCATCTATACCTTAAAATGGTAGGTTATTACTATAGATTCACACATGATTTCATCCAAACACCATAAACCATGAAATATTTTACCAAAAATTGGACGAATTTCATATGGATTTGGAATTTACAATAGGATTTTAGTTGTTAAGGTAGTGATTGACAATCAACATGGTTTTGAGAATATCGGAGGAGGGTGTCGTGTACATTGTGTTCTGTAATGCATTCAGGACCAGACATGGATTTGATCCAATGCAGAGTTGGGTGGTTATTTCCAACGATTCACATTGGTCGAGTCCACATGAGTATAACTATCTAACCCACAATATTTATTTAGGAGTGGTGGTCTTCACACTAAATATTTGGTGACACTACAAAACTAATGAGAATTTTATAATCTATTACGATCACAAGACACTAAAGTATTTCCCCACTTAGAAGGATAACAACTAGAGATATAGGTGATAGGTAGAGTTCATATAGGCTTAGGAATTAAAAATTGACTATACTCCTGGGAAGGGTAGCATGTTAGTTGAAAATATTCGCTGTAAACCATGTTTTTAGAAGCTGAATAAGGAGTTAGAGTAGTTGGACCCATTATAGTTATCCCTTGTGGATGAATATGGAGAATCTTACCTCTAGTTTTTCGTTAGCCCTGCACTTCTATAGCGTATTAGGGAGGCACAACTTGGGGATACCAACTCTGAGACCCTAAATACTTAGATATACAAAAGTCATGATCTTGATAGATTTCATTAATATGAGGAACATGTACTTATCTTCATAGGATGCATGATGGTACTAGTGACATTGTGGGAGGATGTTTTGAGGGAATTTAATACAACTCCTAGGATGGTATATTCAGGTGTGGAGAAAATGTACCCAGAACCATGACATAAATTTAGGTGTCTAGTGATAATAATGTTATTTTCATAGTGTTTTTATTGATTCCTTACATGTTAGTAAGAGAAGGATAAGAAAATATATCCTTTAAGAATATCTCAAACCCTTGAGGTTCTAGAGTGTAGTGGTATGGTATATTCATGGACTTTTTGTTGGTCTTTTCATGTACATCTAGGAGACATGTATTGATTTAGGTGATCATAGAGTGACTCAACATGTCATCCAAATTTCTAGAAATATGGATGAAGATTTAAGAGATAGTGTGTTTCAATGGAGTTTCATCCATGATCGCTATTGACTATGATGCTTTCTACAAATATCAATTTTGGAAGGGATTGCAGGTAGTGTTTGGAACTCATTTACTCTTATGTACAACGTTTCACTCCCAGAATGATGAAAAAACTAAATGGACCATTCACATTTTGGGGGACATGAAGTGAGTATGATTTTTGGACTTTTCCCAAAATTATGAAGATCCATTATCACTGGTGGAGTTTTCATAAAACAAAAACTACCATTCAACCATAGGTATGGCACTATTTGTGTATTATTTAAGACTAACCCTTCAGGTCACCACTTCACTTGGATAACCAACAAGTGTTGGCACATATAGATACCCTATCTGTTTACACATAATATTACATGATTTTAATAATCATAAAACATGAATTAAAATACATATATTGTAATTTCAATATTTTTTGTATGATTAGGTACATAATTATAAGGCATGAAATGAAAATAAGGAAACATTAATTTAATCTCCATAATGAGATCCTAACTTCCTTCGAGTTCTGAAATAATAATAGGATAACTTGTGGAATATATGAACAAAGTGATGAGATAAAAATCCCCAAAATGGAATAAATAATGGAATACTGAATTATAGTTGGGTTAGAAGGCATAATATGATGACATTAAACTACTTGGAACATGAATAAATATATAGAAGCATAAAAAATAGACCACACATCCATGTAATCATAGAATCAATGTAATTTAGTATAAAAATATAACATGACATAGTCTTGAGTAAAGGATAGCTTATCATACAATATTACATGGTGGAAAAAGTCCAATAAAAGTATCATGTTTACTCATTGTCCCAACAAGACATCTCAGGGGACAGAATCAACACCCAATGAATTAGATCACTATCTAGGAAAACCCATTATAAAATATTCATGCATATTCATTCCATATGAAGAATCAAACATAAGGGTTAATCCTGGAATGAAATTAGTACAATAATCATTTCATAAGGCATAAGAAATAGTCATATTATAATGGATTACTGGAATGAATGGATTTCAATAATACATGAAATTGTAGGTGAATATGGGCATAGATCATGGTAAATAATTTCCATCAAATGGAAAAAATATATAAATAGTTTTTTCAAAAAAATTAGAAATAATCCAATTTATCATGGTTTAGGAGACAATAATTAAGAGTATTTTAACTGGGAAAAGGAATAATTATCTATATAATAAAAAAATGGACTATCATTAACATTCATGATTTTTTTGATTTTATAAAAATATCAGTGGCTTAATATAGAATTTGGTGTGGCCCTGAAAATGGGTAAGAAATAGAGATGTTCCCTTTAATCAGGCTAGCTTATCAGGAGGAATTAAGAAGGTGTCCTTATAAAACATGTATTTCCCCATCATTGAAACAAGAATTGAGCTAGGTACATATTTTTGGTACATATAAAACTATTTTTTAGGAGTACATAAGAGTAATGAAGTATTAAATTGTGCTAAATAGAGTGAAAGAATAACCAGATGGGAAAATGAATATTCAGAGAGAATACCTTACCTTATGTCCACAACTATTATTTACTTGAAAATAATTCCATTTATAATGAAATTATGTTAATTTTAATTTTAATTCATAATCTATTGAATATATATTTTGTTTATCGGAAAAATACTAGGTTTGTTTATGGGAATTCTATTGATTTATAGTGTTTAATTTTATCATTCTGGGAGTGTTCGTTTCATGGATTTCATGATCTGTTCCCATGAGATTAATTATGGGAGTTCTTTTCAAATGGATTCCAAACAACCTAAGTACAATAATATGATAATTATGATCCAAAAAATTTATAAATTTCCCCACTTATATATATTGTTTCATATATAATAGTGAATTATTAAATAAAATGTTAATGATTAACATTAGTTTATTTTGGTAAATTTCCAATCGTTATGAAATAGTTTTGTTTTATTATATAACGGTACTTGTCTAAGAATTCACACAACTCTATAAAACAATGACTATTTTAAATAAGAGAATATTTTTTTTTCAATGTTAATATTGAAATTTTATATTGAATATATTAAAATAATAGATAAGAGGTATATAATCTTGGAATACAAGTAGAGAAACTATTGAGACATCATTAATATAACATAAAATAATAAGGATATATTTAAACAAAAAAATTATTTTGAGCATTGATGAATTCAATTAAATGATTAAGACAACATTTCAAAAAACTTTTAGAATATCATTGGTTTTTACTATGAAATAAAAGGTGATGGAAAACTAAAATATAAGGCAATGGTTTTAATAATCTATACCAGAAAAGATATGGGGATAAATTTTAATATGTAATGATAAAATTATGGTCATTAATTAGAGAATACAAATTAATATTTCTAATTGTAGTGGTTTATAAGTCATCGAATGTCCCTTTATTCTGTAGAATAAACCAATTTTACTGTCACATTGTACTAAATATTCATCTTCAAATGCTTCCAAAAAAATTTTATGTAGACACTATAATGTTTAAAAATAAGAATATATATTGATAAAATTTATGTAGTGGAGTTTATTAGAGGTGAAGAAATAAAGGATAGATAGTGGAATGTTGTACCTAAAATGAGGTTCCATAATGAAAGATGTGCACAATTCATTGTGTTAATCTTACTTTGTAGGACCCATTATTCTCTTAGTTTGATATGGCTACTTAGGACCTATTATGTAAAAATATTCATTTTAAAAATCATGAGCATCACCAGATAAAATCATCCGAAAAATCCTAACGTAGAACTAATTAACACCCACATATAACCACCACCAACTTGACTACAAAACAACAATGTTTAATCCACACAAAGAAACCAAAATAATAACATCACCATGAATAGTGGCATGTGAGAAACTGAAGCATCATACCACCATTGAGTCTAACCCATTCCACTAGAAGCACAAAAAAAACTATCCAAGAACACATTCGTAAATTATAGAAGAATCAATTTTTCATAATTTAACTCCATAGAAGGATTCCATAACATTAAATAATTCACCAAATACTACAGAAAAAAATCCTTCAACTGAAGTATTCAAGAATCTAACCTAATATTATTTTTGATCCAAACTGATTTATCCATCATCACATCATCTCTATCCATTTTGATTACTATCTATATGAATCTATGTTAGACCTCATGTAATATTTTGGTAATAGTAATTATAAAAAAATTGATACTCAGTTTGATGAAAATTCATCTTGGTTATTTTTTTTGATCCAGGATGATGATATGCAATATTTTTAAAATGTCATATATTGTAGTACAACTAGATAAATGGATAAATATATTTAATTCTAAAGACAAAATTATGGTACATAACAAATATTTGTTCAATTCATATATAATATTATTCATATACTTCAATATCTCAGGATCGTAATTATTTATTTTACATGGTTTAATCATAATAGTATATTTTTATATTATAAGTTTCATAAAGTATTATTACATTCAAATTATATAATAGGAAACCAAACCATCAAATAATGGAGATCTCAAGTGTAATAATTTTTAGATATCCAATGGATAGTATTCATGTTCCTTATTTAAATTATATTCATCAATGTTTATGGAAAGTTGTTAAAACTATATCTCTAATAAAAATTTTGTTCGTAGGGTATACAGTGATGAATGATCATAATAATACAGAGAGAATATTAAATATTCAATGAAAACTACAACAAAAAATAGGTTTTCATAAATCATTAATGCTATAGTAAAAAATAAATGAACCATTTTTACAATGGAATTCCCTCATTGAGTCATTACTACTAAAAAAACAATGAATCATGTTGACCTAAAATCTCAAAAATGAAGGATAATTAAAGAACTAAGATGATAGAATAACTGAAGGTAGTAATAATTTAATAAAAAAAACTAATGGAAGGGAATGAGAATTGAGTATAAACATATAATATAATTAGTAATTGAGGATTGTAATTAAATTATTCATGTAAAGAAAAACCATAATATAAACTAGTAATGAAGAGTACATAAAATTTTTAGGAGATAAAAATAAATATATTGTCCAGTGAATAATGTAAGGAATACCTAAACTACATGTCACAACCCGTTCCCCAGGGACCGTGCCGTGACTACCCCAAGCACGCCTTCCATTGGCCCGGGGCTGGTGACTAGCACTAAACGAGTAAATCCATAAACTAGGAAGGAATTTCCTTTATAACTGAAAACACACACAATAGAGAACACATGTGGCTACAAAACACTAACTAATATTGTATAACAAGAGAGGGCTGAAAAGTAAAGGGGCCGGAAATACATGCCCAACTGTAAAGTACAAGTACAACTGAAAAGGGTAAAACAAATGAAAGGTGAAAAGAAGCTCCTGAATCATCCACCACGGATCCTACCTGAAGGGTAGGTACATATATCCTCCTCAGCACACCACATCTGTCAGTCTCCTTCGAGTACTGACTCATAGTGAGGTCCACCTCCGGGTACTGTCCATTCCTCATACACTCAGCCTCGATCAGCACTGTCCGTCGTCGACATCCAACACAACGAGGCGCGGGCATAGCCCGTGTAGGAGTGATTATAACGATACATAGTAGGGACCCCGAGAACCTCAAGGTATCACAAAATCAATAAAGGATAAACAAAAAGGTATTAAATCAACAGATAACCCCACCTACGTATATTCCCATACATATACCTACGTTATCTAGTAATCCATCTCTATCATTAGGAAAACACAAGTTACTAACTCAGCTCACACAGGTATACAACATTTGTAGAGAGATAGAGATGATCAGATGTAGCCACTGAATCATCTATTATTTCAAACCCACACAGGATCTAGGAACATAAATCATTACTGTCAAACCCATACAGGATCCAGGAACATTTATTTTGTCAAACCCCCATAGGATCTATGAATAAAAGTCAGAACAGTCGAACCCACATAGGATCTAGGAATAGTAGTCAGAGCTGTCAAATCCATATGGGATCCAAAAACAGTCGTTGGTGCTATCAAACCCACACAGGATCTAGGAACCGTAGTTGGAGCTGTCGAACCCACACAGGATCTAGGAACTGTCTTCACAGTGCAGCCAACCACCAGGTTCCGTACAAAGTATGCATGATTCTAGGAGGGTCCGCTCCTCAGGACATGTATCGATACATCAACTACCATGAAGTCCCAAGAAGAATTATCCCAATTTATTTCCACGTCATAGGGGGATAACCCAAAAAAAATGTGTCCAAGATACTGAGGACAAGATGACCAAGGCATTTCCCAAAAGGTACACATCGTGTAGGAATGAGGCACACACTGTGTTCTTCAGACCTCGAGTACTGCCCATGTACAACGGCCTGTGTCGTAATGCTGGTCGTATAGAAAAGACTATATAAGTCATGTGGTATGGTTACACGCCAGGTCCAAGCAATGGGTGTTGGGTCTATTTATGGTGTCCATGTGCCCGTACAAGGCCTCAACCCATGTTCGCAAACCCATGTAACTAGTACATGGGGTAGCCCTTGCCATGGGCCATGCCTGTCCATGTGGTGGCATATATTACAATGTACTCTACCCTATGTATGTGTATCCCTGGGATACATGCCGAGTCTCGTGATTTTCTTTCTACCACTCTGCGTAGATGGTACACTCTGTGACTATTGGCCATGTAATTTTACCCATGTCAGTTTATTTCCCAGATTACACACCTTGTATCGCGATGCCGCTTATGCCATTCTACATAGAGAAAATATGCCATGTGATCGAGGTCACATGAAGTTTGTTACTTGTCTAATTTGTGAAACTCAAGCCACAGAATGCACGTACTACACGGTGTGTTCATCAGAAGTACACACCGTGTATTCTGAAATTTTCTAGAAACGGAAACTCCAGCCAGTGTCCCTCCCATGAAGACCATTCATCATTCTAATGGTCCATTCTTCATGAATATTCATACCCAATGTCACCCCATTGTCCCGTAGTCATCTTTGACGTTTTCGGGCCAGCGATCGACTCCAAAAACACGACTTGATTTACCTGCTCGAAGAATGATTGAGAAACAGTCCTTCCCTTTCCTCTACGATCCATCACCCGATATCTTTGTCAAACCTCTAATAAGTCGTTTTGAAGTTGGGTCTTCAATTTGGGATCTTTTCATCACAAAATAGACTCTCAATGATCCATTGTTCGTCACCCATGAAGAATGCGAAGAACACACCATACATTCCCAAGGACGACGGAGGGATCAGGCCGTGTTCGTTTGGCCCGATCCTTCCATGTTATTTTGGTATAAAGTGGGTCTTGATATACAATCACGGAAGGAAGAATAAATATTTCTCAAATCAAAACACACCACTACCTTGTTCATTGTTCATTGACGGAGTCGCAGTGAAAAAGTCAGACCATCGTAGTCGAAGACATCCTACGTCAATGGAGGTTCTGGGAAAGGGTGTCGTAGAACCTCCTTGTTAGTATTCTTTATTGGAATAATGTGTTATTTGTTCTCTATTGGCGAGATATTTTCTCCCCAATCTCTCTCCTCTCCAATGTTCCACCATGTTGAAAAATTCCTAGCCAAAAATAATAGATTATGATATCCTACTAAATTGTTGGCATAATATTCAAATTTTTTAATTAATTAATTGAAAGTGTTGTCTCAATTAATTAATTAGGAGGATAAGGAACATTAAGTTTTATGGGAGTTGAAGAGGCTCCCCAACACATAATAGAAGTTTGAGGGATTCTCCATTAATGGGGTGATTCAAGGGGGTGTAAATCCCAGGTTGTCCCCACCACAATAAACATGAATAAGATGTTAGGTTCATGTGGGCCCCACCACCATATCCTCCCATGGGAGGTTAAGGTGTGGTGGTCCCCACCTCCAAATTCCACATGGTGGTTATAATAAATAAAATAAGATAAGACATGCAGTTAGTTTATTTTTTTATTCCCATGTAAATCCAAAAAACTATCTTTTATTCCCGACCATCTGTTGTCGAGGTGAAAGTCCTCTTAAGAGAATACCGGCACTGCGAGTTCAACAATTCCCTCAGATTTCAATTCCGAGCACCAGTTAAAAATTTATAAAATCCCACTTGAACATTTACTGAACGTACCAAAACAAAAATTTAGAAATTGATTCCAGGCACACCAGACCATGGAATCACGTGCCGTCAGTTTTCACAGACTTGTAAAATTCCCATGTATTTGGGAAACAAATTCCACGGAAATTCCGGGCCTTTACTTTCTCCCCACCTCAAGCATTTACGTCCCCGTAAGCTACAACATGAACTAAGGGAACAAATGGGGGGTACTAAGCACGCATCTGAGACTCCTGCTCCCATGTGCTCTCTTGGAGGTTCCCGTGCTTCCAACGAATGCGCACCAGTGGTATCAACTTTCCACAAAGGACCCGATCCTTTCGATCCTCAATCTCCACTGAAATCACCGTAATGTTCTCCCTATCATCGACATCGAGCTCCCTATGGTCGGTGATGTGAGAAGGGTTGTGCACGTATCTCCTCAGATGTGATACCTGGAAGACGTCGTGCACCCGGTGCAACTGAGGTGGAAAAGACATATAGTAAGCCACCTCGCCTACTCTGCTGAGGACCTGGAAGGGTCTAATGAATCGCAGAGTTAACTTTCCACCTCGACCAAATCTCCATTAACCTCATCGGGGTGAGACCTGTTGAAAGACGTAGTCGCCATCCTCGAACTCTAGAGGTCTCTATATCCGGTCAGCATATGACTTCTGTCTGCTCTGTACAGTCTTCATCTGCTCCTGGATGATATGCACCTTCTCCGTGGTATCTTGTACCATCTCTGGTCACACTAGTACTGACTCCCCAGGGTCAGTCCAGCACAAGGTTGATCTGAAATGTTGCCCATACAAGGCCTCAAATGGTGTCATGCCGATAGTGGAGTGATAGTTGTTGTTGTATACAAACTCCACCAATGGTAAGTGATCCTCCTAGCTGCGACCGAAGTCTACGACATGAGAATGTAGCATATCCTTGACGGTCTGAATGGTCTACTTAGCCTAAACATACATCTGAGGGTAGTTGGCGGTGCTCAAAAGAAGTTGTGTCCCAAAGCATCATGAAACCCCTTCCATAGTTGGAAATTAAATCGTGTGTCACGATCAGAGACAATGGAAGAAGGTCCTCCATGTACCCGCACAATCTCTTGCACGTAGAGTCATCCAAGGCTCTCTACTGAAACCTCCCCTCTGATCGGTAGAAAGTGGGCTGACATGGGGAGTATGTCGACGTTCACACAGATAGAGTAATCTCCCCTTGACGTACGTGGAAGACCCGTCACAAAGTCCATGGATATCCCATCCCACTTCCACTCTAGGACCTCTAAAGGATAAACCATGCCTACTGGTACCTGATGCTCCACCTTCACTAGCTGACTAGTGAGCCATCGAGAGACAAACTCCGCTACTTCCTTCTTCATACCTTGACACCAATGCTATCGTCGAAGGTCCTAGTATTTCTTCACCAATCATAGATGTACCGCTAGAGGGGATGTGTGGAACTCCCTCAACACATCCTCTTGTAGTGAAACTGGCACCATAGTACATTCTCTGAAAAGGATTAAGTTCTCTCCATCTTCGAAAAATCCATCAGGTGCCTACCCTGTAGATATCTGAGCACGTCATGTCTCACAGTCAGAATCTCCATGTTGTGCCTCCCTTACACGCTGATGAAGTGGAGGAGTGACTGTAAGAGACTAACGGAAAGCTTCCCCATCTAGGTCCACAAAAGATAACTATAAAGTAGCTAGCTACTCTATCTCCTCTCATAACAGCTGTATATCAGATCTCCTACTGAGTGCATCTACTACAATGTTCCCCTTCCTAGGAGTATAGACTATCTCTATGTCATAGTCCTGGAGGAACTCAATCCATCGCCGCTGTCTCAGGTTCAGGTCCTTATGAAATATGATATACCTGAGACTCTGGTGGTCATAGTAGACTGTGAAATGCTCGCCCATCAGATAGTGTCTCCACATCTTCAAGGAGAAGACCAATGCTGCTAACTCTAGTTCATGGGTAGCGTATTTTTTCTCATTCTGTCTCAGCTTCCTAGAACCATATGCGATCACTACTTGCTCCTTCATGAGGACACACCTGAGTCCGGTCCTTGATGCGTCGCATTAGGATACGTACCCTACGTCATCCTATGGAAGCCTCAAGATGGGGGAACTAGTTAGCCTCTTTCCTCAACTCCTGAAAGCTCTGCTGGCATCTCTTCGACCACACGGATGTTTTCCCCTTCTTCGTCAAGGCTGATAGAGGTGCTGAAACTGTGGAGAAGTTTGGTACGAACCTCTGATATCATCCATCCAAACCCAGGAAACTCCGTACCTCTGTCACACTACATGGTGGCTCCCAAGAAAGTACCACCTCAATCTTCGCTGGATCAACTACAACTCTAGCCTCCAAGATGACATGTCCCAAAAAGTGAACTTCTCATATCCAAAACTGGCACTTCGAGAGCTTACCATATAGCTGGTGATCTTGAAGTTCGTTTAGTACTACCCGCAAATGGTAGGCATGCTCCTCCTCAGTGGTCGAGTAGATCAGAATGTCATCGATGAAGACTATGACAAAGCGATCAAGGTATGGCTGGAAAATCGTTTTCATGAGACCCATAAACACTACTGGGGAATTGGTTACACCAAAAGTGTAACACCCCGCCCCTACCTCATTGGCTCGAGGAGGCGTTGAGGGTTACATGGCCTTAAGCAACATTCCCAAGGTGCCAAAGGCTGGAAATAAATGCCGAGGGCTTCGAGAATAATGGGAAACGATTTTCTATTAAAACAAAACTAACAAACCATCTACCAACAACACTATATGATGCATTCCAATAAACCATCCAAAAATATATTCCCAAAAGGCAACCATGTTGTTCCACCACACATCCCAAACCAAACAACCAAACCATACAACATCAAAACATTAGAGTACATTGGGGAAAGTAAACAACCAAACACCACAAGCTATGAGACCACCACAGTCCACACCAAGCTCCAAGCTCCATGATCCACCAAGACATCACAACACACCACTAAAGGAGGTTGATGCCTTAACTTTTCCCATGTCACGGTACACGACATCTGTAAAGACACCAACATGCCAAAGCAGTGGGTGAGTACTAAAACTCAGTTGGATTTCCCCAAATGACTTCTCTACACACGCCACTAGGATAAAACCATTAGCACATTTATATAAAATAGTTATATAAAATAATCACATGAATAACCATTACCATAAGCCAAACATGCCTTTTCCAAGCCAACACAACCAAACTAGACAACCGAGGGAAAACCAACTGGCGTGCCACAAGACATTCCATTATTCCCAAATTAGCACAACAATTCTATCTTGAAAAACAATGCACAACAATAACCAAACAACCAAACAGTGGCGCTTTTGTCCAACCCGTTCACCCATTCACAACTAGTGGATCTTCCCGTCCACTTATACTTTGATGGTGGCCCTTCCATCCACTATCCATGCCCCTTTATTATAGTGATAACTCACGCCCACTTCCACAAAACATTTCAAAAAATCACAACCAAGCATAAAACTCATCAATGTCACCACAACATCATGTAATAAACCAATTCCATTACATGTCAATTTACATCAATAAATCAACCATTTATTGAAAAAAAATTTCCACGCCAAAACCCCATTTCAATAAAACAACCTCCTATTGAAAACAATTTTCATCAACCATTTTCCCAAATAAATCTCAATAATCCCATTTTAAAATCTCCATTTTAAAATGCACAATAAAAGCATTTCACCATGAAACCCCCTTTTCCCCAAAAAACCCCAAATGGATTTCCAACCAAAATCACACCTCATCGCACAATTATATTCCATCACAATGAATTAATTATTACATGTAACTACTAGTTAAACCCAAGTGGAGTCGGGAGAGAAGCCACCTACCTTTAGGGTTCCTGAGAAATCAACCCATTAACAGCCGCGCCTCAAATCCAGAGAACACACAACCACAACCTCTCAAGATCCCCTTCCCTAACCATCACAAGCCTCAATATCAACATCTAAGGAAACCACAACCCTAGATCTAAACACCACAAAATGTAGATCTAGAAAACCATGAAAGAGAGGGAAGTAGATCTAGAGGAAACCCACGAGAAACAAGAGGAGAGACTTACCTAGAGGCAATCACCTTCAAACCACCTTGAATCCTCTTCAAAACCCTTCCAAAATGAGTGGGAGAGACCTTCTAGCCCCTGAGATCCGAAACTCCCGAGAGAGGCTCAATTGGGAGGAAGAGAGGAGTGTTTTAGGTCAAGCCTGAGGGAGCCCGGACATAAAAAACCCAACTTTTAGTGGCCTTACGGTTAGCCCACACGGTTTAGCAAACCGTGTGCTAACCGTGCGCATGCCACTTCCTTGAGAGAAAGGGCCTGCACGGTTTACTAACACGGTTTGGAAAACCATGCACTAATGGGGCACACTCTTCTCCCCTGAGAACAAGTGTCCACATGTTTTCCTCGCACGGTTTGGAAAACCATGCACAGGCCAGGAGAAGCCCACTGCCTACCTTCCACAGTTCCTGGAACATCTGCACGGTTTACACTAACCATGATCAAACTGTGAACCCCTTTAAAAGCCTCCAAACTCATCCAAAACCATTCCAAACTCTCCCAACCTATTCCCAACTCATCTCATGCACTTTACACACATTAAAATGAATAAACAAAGGCCACATACCTCAAACTGGGGGTACTACATAAAGGCTTAACCAAGAACTCGTAGTGGTTGTACTGACACCTGAAGTTCATCTTCTGCACATCCTCTTGTCAAACTCTGAGCTGGTGATAGCTTGATCCAAGATCTATCTTCGAGAACCACTGTACCCCTTCAACTGATCAAAGAGATCATCAATCCTCAGAAGTGGGAACTTGTTCATCACGATCAACTTGTTTAGGCGACGTTAGTCGACAAAAATCCTCAAGGTTCCATCTGCATTATTGGATAATAGAATTAAGGCTAATCAGTGAGAAACACAAGGCTAGATGAATCAGTTCTCCTTCAAGTCCTCTAGGTGTACCCGCAGATCGCGAAGCTCTTTGGGAGCCATACGATACAATGGTGTAGATATCAGTGTAGTACCAGGGTATAGGTCAATGTACAAGTCCACCTCTCTATGAGGAGGTAGTCCAAGAACATCGTCTAAGAAACAACTTGTGTACTGGTCCGCCACTATAGGATAAGTCGTACTCTCCACATAAAATGCACTAAGGGTAAGGTAGGCCAACTGATGAGTGATCGGTTGCACCCTCCTCTAAGTAAGTCTGTCATATGCTGCAAAGGCTGCCTTCTCGCAGGTGAAGGGAAACCCAGTCCCCTTTGTGCGGACACAACACACTTGCACCTAATACAGTCAATCTGAGCAAGGACTGTAGATAACCAGTCTACATCCAAGATGATGTCGTAAGGCCTAAACACCACTATGAGGATATACTATCTGAATATCTCACCTCCTAGAGTAATCTCACACTGCCGACACCAGTGCGTGATCGTCGAGTCTGCTCTCATAGGAGTCTCTAGTTGTAAGGATCGAACCAACAACTCTGTTGGAATCTCCGATATCTGAACAAGGGGAGTGTAAATGAAAGAGTGACTGGAACCTATGTCAATAAGAACTGCATAAAAGGTGGAGTAGACATAGATCGTACCTCGAATCATCTACAGAGCGTCGTGATTGTTAGCCTCAGGTGCCAGGAGCTGAGCTCTCCGCTGTCCACCTGCTCCCTACGGTCGGGGGTGGACCTCCTGGTGGTGGTGGTGGTAACACAACGTAACACCATCCACCGCCAGCTACATGACCGTCACCTCTTCCAGGTCCGCTTGTGCCCTGAAAATAGCCTCGATCGAACCTCTGCCTCTACCTGGGAGGTCCCTCAACTATCTACTGATCATCCGAACGACGGGTCAGATAGTCACGAGCCATGTGACCCTACCCACCACATCTGAAACAATTTCTGTTCCTCGAATGACTGGCTCTATCTCATGTGCCTCGCACAATCGAACTCATGTCCTGTGGTTGTCCACTGGAAGGTCTGGTCCAATAGGACCTTTACGACATCTGTCTGCTGCCTACTGCAAAAGAATTCGCTATGTCAGTCCCGGTGGTGGGTCTCACTACAGGTAACTGCTCAGTAAGGAATCTTTCCACTATGAGGACTCTCTCCAACACCCCCTCCTACATCGGGATGCTGAGGGAGATCATAGAATCCTTGATCTCTCACTTGAGCCCCTTCGCGAAGGTCCGGGCCTAGAATAACGGGTCCGGCACCATATCTATGGAGTAGCGCGAGAGGGCGGTGAACCTCAATGAGTACTGAGCTACCGTCATGCTACCCTGTCGTAGATTCATATGATTCAGTACCCTCACCACAAGTAGGGTGGATAGGACAAACTCCACCCAATACTGGCTCTCGATGTCTTCCCTAAGAAGTGTCGCCTCGTCATGCACTTGGAGCATCATGCTCCACCATCTTCCTGCTGCTGCGTGAAGGAGACTAGCTGTAGAGATCACTATAAGGTCTACTGGTATCCCTACCAGCTTGAGGACTCTCACCATAGCTTCTATACAATCCTAAGATTCCTGTGGGTCCATCTTTCCTCTGTACCTAGGCAGTCTCTGGCGTTGGAACTCGTGCAACACGCTCAGGCAGTGTCCACTCACTGCTGCTAGGGCTGGTGGCATCGGTGTCCCAATAGGTAGTGGTACCGCTGGTGCCTCCACTGTAAAAGGGCCCTACACCGAGGCCTCGTCGCTCGGTGGGCTTCCATCTCATACAAAACCTGGAACCCTGTCTATCAATCTGTGTGGTGCAATCCTAAAAAGAAATAGGTGCTTCACAGACAATAAGTTATACCTGGTGAGCTGAATCAAAGAGATCACTAAGAAAACTCTTGAAACACACATGCAATAAGTGCTTTTGTGAACTGAGTCAGAAATCAAGAGTCAGGGTTCTGGTGTATGGATACGTCGGCCGCCGCGCCAACTCTGGACTCCATGAACTGAAAACCACATTCAGTACCCTTAACACTATTGCTTCATAGAAAAGATCAGAGTCTGAATTTCTGCTATAGAATCGACTCCTATGATACTAATTTGTCATGACCTGTCCCCTGGGGCCCATGCCGTGACTATCCCAAGCCCACCTTCCATAGGCCAGGGGCCGATGACTAGCACCAAAGGCATAAATCCCTAAACTAGGAAGGCATTTCCTTTCTAACTGAAAGCACACACAATAGATAACACATATTGATTCAAAACACTATCTAATATTGTATAACAAGAAAGAGATAAAAAGCAAAGGGGCAAGAAATAAAACCCCAATTGTAAAGTAAAAGTATAACTAAAAGGGAAAAAACAATTGAAAGGTGAAAAGAAACTCTTGTATTGTCCACTATAGATCCTACCTGAAGGGAAGGTACAAATAGCCTCCTCAGCAAACCATGCCAGTCAGTCCCCTCCGGGTACCGACTCGTCGTGAGGTCCACCTTCGGGTACCATCCAGTCCTCATCCACTCAGCCTCGATCAGCGTTGTCTATCATCTGTATCCAACACAACGAGGTGCGGTCATAGACCGTGCAGGGGTGAGTATAACAATACTCAGTAGGGACCCCAAGAACCTCAAGGTATCACAAAATACATCAAGGATAAAACACAAGGTATGAATTAAACAGATAACCCCACATAGGTATATACCCATACATATAGCTAAGTTATCTAGTAATCCATCTCAATCATGAGGAAAACACAAGTTGCCGACTCAGCTCAAATAGTTATACATATTTTTTAGAGAGATAGAGATGATTTGATGTGGCCACTGAATCATCTATTCTGTCGAACCCACACATGAACCAGGAATAGAAATCAGAACTGTCGAACCCACACAGGATCCTAGAACAGTTATTCTATTGAACCCACACATGATCCAGGAACAGAAGTCAGAATTGTCGAACCGACATAAGATCCAGGTAATGTAGTCAGAGCTGTCGAATCCGTATGGGATTCAGAGATAGTCATCAGTTCTGTCGAACCCACACATGATCTAGGAATAGTATTCAGAGCTGTCGAACCCACACAGGATCCAGGAATAGTCATCAGAGCGTAGCCAGCCTCAGGGTTCTGTACAATGTATGCTTGTTCCAGGAGGGTTCGCTTCTCAATCCAAGTGTCGATACCTCAACTGACACGATATACCAAGAAGATATATCCCCAAGGTCTGCCACATCATAGGGGGATAATCCAAAAAAACATGTCCAAGATACTAAGGACAAGATGACCAAGCCATTTCCCAAAACGTACACAACATGTAGGAATGAGGCACACACTGTGTTCTTCAGACCTCGGGTACTGCCCAAGTACAACGGCCCTTGTCGTAAGGTTGGTCATATAGAAAAGATAGTACACAATGTGTGGTATGGTTACATGCAATGTCCAAGCTATTGGGGTTTGCTCAGTGTACGCTGACCATGTGCTCGTACACGGCCTTATACTGTGTTTTCTAACCCATGTAACTGGTACATGGGTTAGCCCATGCCACTGGCCATGCCTAGACATATGGTGGTGTACATTCCAGTGTACTCCACCCCATGTCCGTGAATCCCTGAGTTACATTCTGAGTCTCATGAAGCCGCTTCTTCCACTCTGCATAGATAGTACATGCCGTGCCTCTTGGCCGTGTAATTCTTCCCGTGTCCGTGTATTTCACAGAATACATCCCATGTCTTGCCTATCCACTTTTTTCCATTCAATGTAGAGAAAACACACCATTTGAACAGGGTCACACACCATGTGTTAATTTTCTAAAGTCCGAAACTCAAGCCACAAAACACCCGTACTACACGACATGTTCATCAGAAGTACGCCGTGTATTCTAGAATTTTCCAGAACTGGCTCTTCCGGCCAACACACCTCTCTGGAGTCTGTTCTTCATCTGATGGTCTGTTCATCAAAAAACATAATACACAACGTCTCCCTAATGTCCAATATTCATCTCTGGTGTTTTCGGGCCTCTGATAGGCTCCGAAAACATGGCATGATTCACCCTCTCAAAGGACGGTTGGGAAACGATCCTTCACATTCTTGTCCAATCTGTCGCCCGCCATCATCGTCGCACCTCTGTTAGGTGGTTGTGATGTTGGGACTTCAATTGTGGATTGTTGCGTCACACAACGGACTCATAATGATCTTTTGTTCATCACCCATGAAGAACACTAAGAACACACCAAACATTCACAAGAACGACAAAGGGATCAGTTTGTGTTCGTTTCACCCTGTCCTTCCACATTAGTTTAGTAGCAAGTGGGTCAAGAGAAAAAACCATGGAAGGAAGAATCAACGTTTCTCAAATCAAAACACACCCCTATATAGTTCGTTGTTCATTGAAGGAGCCGCGGGGAAAAGTTGGATCATTGTAGTCGAAGATGTCCTTCGTCGATAGAGGTTCTGAGAAAGGGAATCGTAGATGCTCCTCATCGGCATTCTTCATTGGAAGAACATGTTTTTAATTCTTTATTGGTCAGGGGTTTTCTCCCCATGCACTCTCCTCTCCAAAGTTCCACCATGTTGAAAAATGACCAGCCCAAAATAATAGATTATGATCTCCTATTAAATTATTGGCATAATATTCAAATGGTTTAATTAATTAATTGAAAGTATTGGATCAATTAATTAATTAGGATGATAAGGAACATTAAGTGTTAGGGGGGTTGAAGAGTCTCCCCAACACATAATGGAAGTTTGTGGGTTTCTCCATTAATGGGGTGTTTCAAGGGGTTTCAAATCCTGGGTGGTCCCCACCACAATTAACATGAAGAGGAGGTTATGTTCGGGCAGGTCCCACCACCATAACCTCTCACGGGATCATAGGGTGTGGTTGTCCCCACATACAACTTCCACTAGGTTTTTATAACAAATAAAATAAGATAATACATGCACTTATTTTATTTTATTATTCCCACGTAAAACCCAAAATCTATCTTTTATTCCCGACCATCTACAGTCATGGTGAATGTCTCCCTAAGAGAATAACAACACTATGAGTTCAACAGTTCCCTCAGATTTCAATTTCAAGCACCGCTTCAAAATTTATAAAAACCCACTTATACTTTTAATGAACGTACCTGAACAAAACTTCAGAAATTGATTCCGGGCACACCAGGCCTTGGAATCACACGCCGTCTGTTTTCACAAACTCGTAAAATTTCTATGTATTTATGAAAACTTTTTCCATGGAAATTTTGGGTCTTTACAATAAAAATAATTTAGAAGTGTCTAAATAATGTGTGAACCCTGAAAAAAAATAGGTGAATATATACCATCTTACCAAATGAAATAGTTATTGCAGTTGATTAATTTGAAAAACATATGTATTGTAATTTCATAAGAAAAAAGCATAAGCAAATGGAAATACTAAAATTTTTATTAAAGAGAAAAAATGATTAAATCTATGATACCAATGTTTTTATGAGTGTATATAATGAAGAATGAAGATAATAATATTCAGAGAATTTTAAACATTGAATGAAATTTTTTGAAAAAAATAAAAGAGTTTTTCATAAATCATTGAAGATATTATAAAAATTAAATGAACCATCTTATCCACTAAAATACCATTATTGAAATATGATTTCCCAAATAAACCAAAGATTTATGTTCAAAAAAAATCAAAACAATTATGAGATTAAATGAACTGAGATGATTGAATAATGGAAGGAAGTAATAATTTTATTGGTAATACTAATGTAAGTGAAAAACTATAGAGTAGAAAACATGAAATATAATTTGTCACGTCGAGAAGAAATTACATTATGAATATAAGGAAACACCATTATAAAAATTAGTAATGATGATTTCATAAAATTTATTGGAGGGAAAAATAAATATAATGTCCAATGAATAATGTAAGCTAAGTATACCAAGACTACAACTCAATTTAAAGTGTAGTAACAATGTGTGAACCCTAAAAAATGAATAGGTGGATAAATACAATCATAGAGAATAAAATAGTTGTTACAATTGATGAATTAGAGGAACATATTTTTTTAATGTCATACGAAAAAATATTATGAAAATAGAAATACTAAAAAATTTATAGAAGAGATAAAATTACTAAATATCTGATACACATATTTTTTAGTATATATAAAGATGAAATATGATAATAATACAAAGATAATATTGAGTACTAATAAAACTACTAACGAATAAATAGAATAGATTTTCATAAAACATTAAATCTATTGCAAATATTAAATGAACATTTTTATTCACTAAAATATCATCATTTAAACATTCTTACACAAATGAACTAATGATGCCTATTCACCTAAAACCAAAAAAATAGAGGAGAATCGATGAAATCAGATTATATAATAATGGGAGGTAGTAATCAATTGATTGGAATAACTGATGGAAGTAAAAAACTATTGAGTATAAAAAATATAATATAATTTGTATTGGGGGGAAGAAATTACATTATAAAAGTAATGCAAAAAATTTATACAAATCAGTAATGAAGAGTACATATATTCTATATGAGAGAAAAATTAATATAATATCTAGTGAATAATGTGAGTTAGAAAAACCTAAACTGAAACATTTTTGGAAGAGGTGGAATAATGAGTGAACCCTAAAAAACAAATATATGAATAAATACCATATTTCCAAATGAAATATTTCTACCAATTGATGAATTTGATGACATATTCATTGTAATGTCATATGAAAAAATCTTAATCAAATCACTTTTTTAAAATAAAATAAAATAGAGAAAATAGAAAAATATCGAATTTTTTTGTTTATGTGTATAATAAATAATGATGATAATAATATATAGATAATATCAACTAATAAATTAAAAATACAACACCCAAAAATAGGGGTTCATAAATAATTAAAGTAATAGTAAAAAGTTAATGGACCCTTTCACCAACTAAAATAATTTCATTGAAACATGACTACAAAAATAAATCGAAAATTCCTATTTACAAGAAATAGAAAAAACAGGGAGAATCAATGAACTAAGATGATAGAATAATTTAAGGATGTAATAATTTTATTAGAAAAATTGATGGATGAAAAAATTATTAAAAAAATATAAATATTTATTATTTAATAGATGTGATAAAAAACTAAATATATGATATAGTTGTTTTTTAGTGTACATAATGAAAAATGATGATAATAATACAAAGATAATAATAAAATAGTTTCTCATAAATTATTAAATTAATTTTGAAAATTAAATTAACCCTTTTATTCCTTGAAATAAAAACAATGAAATATAATTAACCAAATAAATAAATGAAACATGTCACCTAATATCACAAAAAAGGATAATCAATGAACTAAAATGATAGAATAATTGAAGGTAGTAAAAATTTATTTAAAAAACTGATGGAAGGGAAAAAATAATTAGAATGAAACATAAATATATTATTAGTAATATAAATAATAAATTACACTACACATGTAATGAAACACCATTATACAAATCAGTAATAAATATTATATAAAATCTATAGGAGAGAAACACAAATATTTTTGTATATATTGTCTACTGAATAATGTAATTTAGGAAGACATAAAATTAAACAAGTTTAAATTTGATGGAACAATGAAGTGTGAACCTCGATAAAATGAATAGGTGAATAAATAGTTTCACCAAATGAAATATTTTATTCAATTGATGAAGTGTAAGAACATATGTAATGTAATGATATAAGAAAAATTATTAAGAAAATTGGAATTCTAAAAATTTACCAAAAGTGATAAAATAAGTACAGAAGGATTGAATAATGAAAAACCATCTATAACGGAATGGTGAATGAAGAGAAAGGTAGAGAGAGGATATGGGGATATGAAGTATGGTGGATAGAGAAGAGGAGGAATGAGTGCCGAAGGATTTATCATTGAACAAAAAGGTAAAGTGATGGCAATGAGTTCCAAATACGGGGAGAATAAGCTTCATGAACAAAGATAGAGATGAGGAGATGAGTGGTGCTAGATATGTGGAGTTGGTGGAGTTGGAGATGAGAATCCAGGTGTTCCAGAAACAGGGAGCCAAAGGGCGGTGTACGGTGGCAGAGTGACCGATGTAAGAGTTGAGATAGGGAGGCATGAAGGAATTGCAGGGAAGGCATAGGAGAAGGCTTAGCCAAATGTGATGAAGTCTGAGGTGATGGAGACAGAGAATGATTCTATAGTAGAGGTGAAGAGGTGATCCAGTGAGGGAGAGGGAGAGGGTGTTAGAGGTGGATCAGGTAAAGGTTGAGATTAAGGATGTAGAGAGTGTAGTAGAGGATTGAAATTAATCTAAATATGGTGTAAAAAAACCTAGGTAGAGGATGGAACCCACGAGAAGGTGGTTTTGATTTTGGAGGAAATGGGTAATATATTTGGGGTGGGGGGATGGAAACCATGAGGGGATGAAACATATACCTAGATACCACAACATATAGAATATATATATTATGTATATATATTAGTTCTATAAAATAAAAACTGTGTTAATTTATATTTTATAATAATTTTATTGAACATTATAATGGTTTTATGACCAACTATGAATGTGGTAATAGAAAACAAAATATAGTTTTCCACAAATTTATTTAATCGATGGATCATATACGATGATTTTATTTTTAATATAAAAAGAGAAGAGAATATATTTTGATATCGATATCACATTATCTTAATAAAATTAAATTTTATGTTTGATTATATAGTTATCATTTCTATTATGATAGTGGATGAATGGTTGAGGTAGAAGAAAGAATGAATTTAATGGGGAATTGTGGTGGATTTACCTCTTCAAAAACCTCTCCTTGAGAACCTCAATATGTCACAATGAAATAGAATTCTGGTGAGCCAAAGAGTTTGTAATGTGGTGAATAATTATGCTAGAGGAATCAGTCAGAATATTATAATGATAAAAATCTTTGAATATGTGTGGGAGAGTAGTCGGATATGGGTGGTGTTTGTAGGGGGAGGAGAGGTGCAGTTTTGAATATTTAATCATTAAAATTTAAATTTGGATCAAGAATATAATTAGTGCTGATTTTATTGGCTAAATAAAGTGATTATTTTATGTCAGATGAAACTATGGGGTTCTTACATTATCTATGACTAAAATATTCTTGTATTTGGATCAAAATGTTAAATACTATAAATTACAGTATTTCACTATTCACTAATAATTTAACTATTTTAGATAAATCCCATAAATTCACCCCAAATATTTAATTCCATGTATATTTAAAATATAGATTCCATTTTATTATAATAATTTTATAAATAATAGAAATTTAATTTTTAATTGAAATCATCATTAATTCAAAAAATATTGTTTTCAATATTATAACCATTTTTATTACACTTTGAGAAATTAATTTCGATCTCATAATGTTATAAAATAATCCTAATATAACAAAATATTAATTTATTAATAATTTTTTGAATATATATTTTCGTTTAAACCATTATATTATTTATAAAATTATAAATAAACATTTACATTTTCCATAAATAAAAACAATTATTTTTTCATTTTAAAACATTTATTTACTGATTCATTGATCTAAATATATCATATGTTCATATATAAAATAAAAAAACATTTATTTATACATTAATAGGTGAGGTTACAATTCTATTCTCCAGATTACTATTTTTGATGGTCATATTACAGTTCCTACTATGAAGTTATTATTTCATTGGTATAATCGCTTAATTTATAGAAATACTGATTCTTTCATTGTTTCATTATATATAAATATTATATTCATATATATATATATATATTCAATTTTATTTTATTTATATTATATTAAATAATTATGATATGGTAATTTCTATTTAGAAAATTCTACGCCTTATATTATTCCCTCATTTTGAAATTTCACCATCATATTATCATTTTACATAGTAATGTGAAAATACGTCAGGGTACTTCTTCTTTATTTCATCCTCTGATTCCTATGTTTCATATTCATAGTTATGGTTCCTCCATATTAGTTTGACTATATTAGTAGTATTGTTTCATATAAAATTATATCTATAGTCCACGATCTTCACTGGCTACTCCTCATAGGAGATTCCATTTTCCAAGTGTACCACCTATGAAATTAGTACATGTGAGGGATCTAGTCTATGCTTCCTCTAGAGGGATACATATAAAATTTCATGTACTTGAGAAATTATATGTGGATATAATTACCCAAGATTCTCATTCATAGATAATACAACTTTTTAGATGAATATATATTTCATTATACAAATATACACTAGAGGATCATAATGGTCTTGTACATTTTTATCTTTGAAATATAAAAAAATACTTCTTATAATATCTATGTAATATTCCAATTAAATCTTTTTAATTATATCCATGTTGTAACACCCCAATATTCCTTGGTATGTATCCTTTCGAATAATGCAATGCCGTGCATTGTACGCAACTTCGAGATTTTAACACACCATAACCAATCAAACTAGCCGTTATTAATAGTAATACCTACTTTTTGAAATTTTATAAATTCTATCTCTCAAAATGAACTTCATTTTTGGATTTGGAATATCGAAATTAGCCTAGGGTGAAATTTTGGTACTTTTCGGATAACATTCATATTTTGATGAATAGTGAAAATTACTAAATTTTAATTAAAAACAACATTTTAAATCAAAATAATTAATTGTGATAAATTATGAATTTGAGTGGTTTTAAAGTATATTTAGAATATATTTTTACCATATAATATAATGTGGGTCATTGAACAAAATTTCACATTTAAACCAGACATAAACAAGTGAAAATCTTTTGATAGTTATTATCTCTAAAAAACACGCTTTTTGTTTTAACAACGGGAATTAATTTTAAATTAATTTCTGCAACTTCTGTGTTTTGAATTTGGAAAAATGGATTCCATATTTGGAATCAGGATGTTCAAATTATGTAAATAGTTAACTTTTATTTTTAAACATTTTGGATAATTACTCCGGTAAATATTTTATTTACCATGGTTAAAGGGTAAATCCGGTAAACAAGGGTTAAAAAATAATATTATAATAATACTAAATTACCCTAAAACGTATTTTAACCCTATTGGTTGACAGATGGTCGACCATGGTCATCTTTGGGTCGATTTTGGGACCCCATGGATCCACTTGTAAGTGATAATGACACTTTATTTTAATTAAGTTAAAATAAATACAAAAATGACACAAGCATATATATTCTAACAAAACAATTGTTACAGAGGGTTATATATGTTTTATTTTAGATTATAAATATTCATTAGAAAGATAAACAGACTTCCTACATAATTATATTTTATTTATAATTTTTATAAATTAAATAATTTAATTTATTTATGACACAATGATGATGAATTAATTAGTTTAATAGTGATAAATTACAATAATTGATATTATAAATACCCAAATAAATATAATATGAAACTTTTAAGGAATTAAAATAAATTTATAGGATAATATGACATATTAGTATTGATTTAATTGACTTTTTTCGATGTAATAAATCTGTTATGAGTTTCACAAAAATCAACTATTGAATAGTGTCAAAATTGACATAAAAGAGTTCTTAAAACAAATATTATATTATTAAATGATTTTAAATTCCTAAAAATCTATGTCTCGGCCAAGAGAGTTATATCATGATAGTTTCATCATTAATGGACCACTTGGGGGTCTCTTGGATGTATATAGTATGTTTATTAACCATATAATATAAAAATACAAAGAGACATTGTAAAAGTGAAACTAATTAACTAAGAGTTAATACTTAAAGATAAGGTTAATATAATGACCCAAACCTGTCTAAATTCTATTGGTTGAGTTTTTTTCGACACATACCCACCTTAAAATTTAAATAATAAACTTTGGAGCAATTATAAACCGAATATGAATTTATTATAAATTAATATTTCTAGCTTTTCCAAAGGTGCCCCTCACCCCTCTTATAAAAGGGCACTCCTCCTTCTCATTTCTTCACACCTTCAAAGCCCTTTGGCTCATCCAAACCCTGACCAAATACTATCTCAACTTCCCTCACTACAAACTAAAGGCCTTATTTTGATCAGAAGGCCAACCTATGGAGCCCTTTTGATCAAATCAAAAGGAAGAACCCGGAGAAGTGGTAATGTTTTCACCACCCCTTTTCAAGTTCCTTTCTTCTTAAACTTCCTCTTTCATTGTTATTACAATTATAAAATAATAACTGCAGTATCACATATATACTGTGATGTTATTATAAATATGGTACAACCATATTCAGTATTCTATCCATCCTTTGAATAACATGTTACTATACGTGCGTACGTACGACTTACCGTCTCCACGTCATGGTGTAATTGTTATTCAATATATTATTATTTTGATGGGTATAATAATGATGTGTAACTCATGTAAATAATAAATATAACATGATAATGATTCTGTATATATGATATAACATCCAATTATATATTATTTTAATATCAAAATAATGATATTGTCGCTCGTGCGTATGTACGGACTACCGTCTCCACGAACGCGATGAGATTCATTCTCCATGTTATCCATTCAAGTATAATTATAATTTTATGATTTAAAAATAGTATCTAAGGACTTGATATCATTCTGGATATTAATAATATACATCTCATTAATAAATATGTCTCACATAACAATGAATATAAAGTAAAATGAACCCGTTAACACTCGAAATGACAACAATTCTAAGATATTATTAACAAATCAATGTTAAAATATCATATATGATATCATATTAAAGTAAATGATTCCTGCATAATTCAATGACAATTATTTCACCATTATACAGGAGGTAAACCTATCGTCGAACAAGGAAAAAGTACAAAGTAAGGGATTTTCTTATCTCACTTTCAATTCCGTGAGATTTCCATTGTTCGCCACTAAATTATTGAAACTGGTGTATTGTGTACTGCCATTTGATATATATTATCATGATTCTCTTTATATTCATTTTATTCTGGAAATCATTTGGTGGTTATTAACTTTTGTCCATACGACTCTGTTGATTAACGTGGTAAGGGGTTTCTTATCTCACTTTTAATTCCGTGAGAATTCCATTGATCACCACTTAATTATTGCATGTGGTGTATGTATACTGGCCATGATCGTATTCATTGTGTAATATACTTTAATTTATGGAAATTTACATCATCATGGTATGATACTTCTTTCATGGGTGCATGTTTCATATGTTACCAAATCGATAAGGGAATTTGAGATTTCAATTTCCACTCATTCGGCTTTACGCATATTTCATTGATTATATTACTCCAAGATTATGTGTGGAATCACTATTCATTTGATTGTTTCATAAATTCCACTCCCCTTCCTGTGGATATACTTTTGATACACATAATCACTCCATTGAAAATTTCTCATGTCATCGATATGAATTTGATAAGAGTAATTTTAACCCATTCTCCATTTGTTGAGTTAAACATCCAATTCATTGGTGTTGTTTTTTACAAGATTATGTGTGAATGTCTTTTGATTGTTTTACACTAAATATCCAATCATATTTAGTGTATTTATATTTGTCACACATAATTATGTCATTGATTTATCCTTAACCTCAGGATATGGTCTTTATAAGAGAATTCATCTCAATATACATTCCATTGAGACTTCTTTGTTGTTATACACCAAATCACTTTTATGTGGTGTATATAATGTACTTTGACAGAGTATATCATGAATCCCATTATTCTCATGATATTAAAAAGTTTTGATTACCTCAAATTATTTGTATTCAAGTGTCTCTCTTTTGGTTAGAATCTCTAACTAAAATACCATTTTTAAATGTTTTAAAGACTTATTCAATTAAATATTACTCATTAATGTCCATGTTTTAAAAATGGATTTAAGGATTTATTTATATGGACATTAAAGTTTAGAAATTAAAACTCCTTTTAAAAAAAAGTTTCAAAGTGGTATGGGACACTTTGATTCAAAAATCTATTTTTAAATGGCTTCTTGACAAATAGTGTGACTTTTAAATGATTTCAGGAAAAAGGGGGATATTTCTCTCAAATGGTTTTGATGATTATTTTCATATATGTCAACATCCTTCATTATTCTTGATTGAGGTTAATTTGATACAATAGAATCTTCCATATTGTATCGAATGAGTTATGTTTGACTGTGGATGTTCTATTTTTATACCATTCATGGTTTGTGGTTAAAGTATTGACATTTCGTATGCTAGTTTTAATACGAATGTTTATGTTATGTTTAAACCTATTCATATGAGGAATGCATTGGACTTAATAAGTGACGGGTGGAGCCCACTATAGCTCCTCGATGCATTGGTAGGTCTCATGAGACAAACTAGTGTCTTGGCACAAGGCCTTGGAAAAATCTTATTTGTAGTCTTGGCACGAAGCCTTGTCTAAGTGGTTCTGATAGTTTGGCATTATGCATTCTATCATTATGAAAGTGGTTATTGATAATGCATGAGATTGTTCAACTAGTAGAATATCCATGTGAGTAAGTAAATGGCATTATTTTATTTTATCGTTGCCATTTTATGCTGAAGTTCATGTTTAAAAGGCTTTTGTTTTAGTTATAAACCGCCTTAAGTGTGTATGCTTATTTATGAAAGCTTCTGCTATAATGTTATCCTTACTAAGAATCTGAGCTCACCCCTTTCAATGTTTTATTTTTCCCAGGATTATGAAGAAGTAATTTATGAATGACCTGCAGGGATAGTATGACGGGATATGAAGACAAGATGTTTTTTTATGATGTAATGTAAAAATTTATGGATGTATCTAGTTATTCCAAGGCTACTAAACTAATCGGTCTTTCGAGACATGATATTTCTCGTGATCATACCAATGTTATGTAATAATGCATCGACTCTAGGTAACTAGGGTCGGGGCGTTACAGATGGTATCAGAGGAAGTTTAGTAAAAACCTTGGAAGCTAGATTTAGATAAACTCTGATTAGAGCACGTAGAACTAAGATGAACTTTGAGGATTAGTATAAAAGAACTTTCTAGAATTTTGGTATTGTAGAGATTTTGTGAGTTTTCCGAATAATACATCCCTGTCTGGATACGAGCAGGTAGAGGCGGTTCTGGCACAGATGTACCTAGGGGTAAAACCCGAAAACACCTCTTTGAGCTAGACTCGAACGGGAACTGGTGCACGACAATGGGCCTTGCTGCACTCTTCGTTACGACACTCCCGGGGGATATGCTTAGGATAATTTACATTTTCTTTCCAAACCTATTTAAGTAATATATATATATAAGATGAGAGTAAATGACCTTGGTTAATCCTAATGTGTTTCAAATTGAGAATATGGTGACATTTAAATCTCTAAATGATTTTACGACTACTGTTACTCACAAAATGCTTCCTGGTTTTAGTCAATGGATGGATTCCAAGGAAGTCATAGTGACTTTGAGAATGATGTACAAGGTGGGAAAGGTGGTGGCAATGAGCAACAAAATGGAATGTTGATAGGTGTAAAAGATATCATCTTTATGCCAAATCAGTTTTCCAAAAATATGATCAACATCATATATATTAACCAAATCCCAGACTCAACAAGGAAGAGAAAGGTGATAAAGGATAAGAGCTCCAGCAATGGAGACCATGGAGAAAAGAACCCTAAATTTTCATCATGCAAAAAATGTGGAAAGAGACACCCAGGAAAGTGTCTCAATGGGACAATGAAATGTTTTACGTGCGGGAAGGAAGGACATAAAGTGAATAATTGCAGAAGAAAAAAGAAGAGTACTATGGAGGAATAAAAAATGGTCCCAAGAGTCCATTTACAGTCATTTGCCGTAATAGTAGGGGACCTGGCCATTACCCGAGTGAATGTCCTATTCTATAGGATATTTTCTTGGTAAAAGAAGAAGCTATGTGGAAATAAATGGTTGGAGAAAAATTTAAAAAGTATTAGCACTCCTTGTTGATGGGTTTACTTTGGAATAATTTTCTCTTGTATTTGTAACCCCGCAGTTTTCCATGTGAGAATGATATTTGAGGAAGAATTGTCTCTTCTCTTGTGGATATAGGTATAAATAACCATTTGGTTTAATATAATCATTGGGGTTTGAGAAAATTATAAGTTATTATAATTTGGGATGAAAATGCAAGGTATGATATAACATGTGTGGTAAAATTATGTTATTTTGAGGAATTTATCTCATTTTGGTAATATTATAAAATATAGTTTTTGAAAAAGGACAACACGTAGACCGTGTGACAACCCGTCACGTCGGAAAAAGCTGTGGGAATCGAACCCACAACCAAAGTGCAATTGGGATTTATCGCCTACCACTGGACTACGTGAAGTCCCTGGTTAGTGTGACTATTTTTTTGTTAAATGATTTTATTGATCAATAATAAGATGATTTGGGTTCTTATGTCTTATCAAATGAATACCCTTGGTATAGGAAAATGATTTGGTGATTAAGTGATAAATGTTATTTTGGAAGATGTTAGCTTTGTTGGGAACACTATATGCCCAAGGAAAATAGAATACAATGGGGTTTCATTTGTAGAGTAATGGTGGATTTTTATATACGTTTTTATTGTGGATTTATAGTGATTTGTGTTATTTATGGAAATGATTAACCTATAACAGAGAATATGTGATGATGTTAATTACTTTTAAGTATGTGACTTTAAGAGTATTTGATGTCATTTGGAGATACAATTTAACATGGGAGACTACATAATCAAATTATTCTATTTTTTGGGTTTCAATATTAGTTTGGATTATATTGAAGGATTTTAAGGACAATTGATTATTGAATGGTATTTATTTTACTTGGGGTATTGTTGGTTTAAATTTAGAAATTAAGATTAGTGCATATTTATCTCAAGGAATATCCTTTTGGGGGATCATTAGATCATTCACTAACCATTTTGGTTTTCATTAATCTTCAAAGACAATTTAAATATATAGTTTATCCTGCATGGATCATGTGATTCTATAGAAGTTTATTCTAGCTCTTCCAGTGTGACCAAGTCTTCTTGAATACTCATCATTTAAAAACAAATTGAGTTAGTGGTGGAAATTTATTAAAGAATGAAACTCTACCTAAAATGTATGTATATCTCATAATGTCCTTAGTCAATATCATAAATGAATTCCTCGTCCTTATGTAATGTAACTTAAAAAAATGTTGTCAGTTTACTTTCCTACTAGGAGACTAATGGTCGTTTTTCCCAACACAAGTTTGTGGTTTTCTTATTGTTAACTTTCTCCTGATCATGATTTCTATCCCTATCCATCAGAACTTGACACTTAGTTTATCATCCATATCCATGTTTTCCTACATGGAATCCTAGTATGGGTTATCTTGGATGACCCTTATACCTCTCTTTCTTTCTTTAAAAGTTATAGTTTTATTGACTCTTTTTCAGATGTGGGACATTCCATTATATTCCCAAGAAAAATTTTAAAAAAATTGCGAGGATGCAATTTATTGAAGGAGGGGAGAATGTAACACCCCAAGCTTCCTTGGTATGTATCCTTTCGAATAATTCAATGGCGTGCATTGTACGCAACTTTGAGATTTTAACACACCATAACCAATCAAACTAGCCATTATGAATAGTAATACCTACTTTTTGAAATTTTATAAATTCTATCTCTCAAAATGGACTTCATTTTTGGATTCTGAATATCGAAATTTGCCTAGGGTGAAATTTTGGTACTTTTTGGATAACTTTCATATTTTGATGAATAGTGAAAATTACTAAATTTTAATTAAAAACAACTTTTTTAATCAAAATAATTAATAGTGATAAATTATGAATTTGAGTGGTTCTAAAGTATATTTAGAATATATTTTTACCATATAGTACAATGTGGGTCATTGAACAAAATTTCACATTTAAACCTGACATAAACAAGTGACAATATTTTGATAGTTATTAACTCTAAAAAACACGCTTTTTTGTTTTAACAACGGGAATTAATTTTAAATTAATTTCTGCCACTTCTGTGTTTTGAATATGGAAAAATGGATTCCATATTTGGAATCAGGATGTTCAAATTGTGTAAATAGGTAACTTTTATTTTTAAACATTTTGGATAATTACTCCGGTAAATAAAATATTTACCATGGTTAAAGGGTAAATCCGGTAAACAAGGGTTAAAAAATAATATTATAATAATACTAAATTACCCTAATACGTGTCATAACCCTATTTTTTGATACATGGTCGACCATGGGCATCTTTGGGTCGATTTTGGGACCCCATGGATCCACTTGTAAGTGATAATGACACTTAATTTTAATTAAGTTTAAATAAATACAAAAATGACACAAGCATATATCTTTTAACAAAAAATTGTTTCAGAGGGTTATATATGTTGTATTTTAGATTATAAATATTAATTAGAGATCTAAAAAGACTTCCTACATGATGATATTTTATTTATAATTTTTAGACATTAAATAATTTAATTTATTTATGACACAATGATGATGAATTAATTAGTTTAATAGTGAAAAATTACAATAATTGATATTATAAATACCCAAATAAATATAATATGAAACTTTTAAGGAATTAAAATAATTTTATAGGATAATATGACATATTAAGATTGATTTAATTAACTTTTTTAGAAGTAATCAATCTGTTATGAGGTTCACAAAAATCAACTATTGAATAGTGTCAAAATTGACATAAAAGAGTTCTTAAAACAAATATTATATTATTAATTGATATTAAATTTTTAAAAATCTAAGGTTCGGCCAAGATACTTATATAATGATAGGTTCATCATTAATGGACCACTTGGGGGTCTCTTGGATGTATATAGTATGTTTATTAACCATATAATATAAAAATACAAAGAGACATTGTAAAAGTGAAACTAATTAACTAAGAGTTAATACTTAAAGATAAGGTTAATATAATGACCCGAACCTGTCTAAATTCTTTTGGTTGAGTTGTTATAGACCCATCCCCACCTTAACATTTAAATAATAAACTTTGGTTCCATTATAAACCGAATATTAATTTATTATTAATTAATATTTCTAGCTTTTCCAAAGGTGCCCCTCACCCCTCTTATAAAAGGGCACTCCTCCTTCTCATTTCTTCACACCTTCAAAGCCCTTTGGTTCGGCCAAACCCTGCCGAAATACTATCTCAACTTCCCTCACTACAACTTAAATTCCTTAGTTTGATCATAAAGCCAACCTATGGATCCCTTTTGATCAAATCAAAAGGAAGAACTCGAAGAAGAGGTAATGTTTTCAGCACCCCTTTTCAAGTTCCTTTCTTCTTCCACTTCCTCTTTCTTTGTTATTACCATTATAAAATTATAACTCCAGTATCATATATATAATTTGATGTTATTATAAATATGGTACAACCATATTCATTATTCTATCCATCCTTTTAATAACATGTCATCATACGTGCGTACGTACGACTTACCGTCTCCACGTCGTGGTGTAATTGTTATTCAATATATTATTATTTGGATGGGTATAATAATGATGTGTAACTCATGTAAATAATAAATATAACATGATAATGATTCTGTATATATGATATAACATCCAATTATATATTTTTTTAATATCAAAAGAATTATATTGTCGCTCGTGCGTATGTACGGACTACCGTCTCCACGAACGCGATGAGATTCATTCTCCATCTTATCCATTCAAGTATAATTATAATTTGATGATTTAAAAATAGTATCTAAGGACTTGATATCATTCTGGATATTAATAATATACATATCATTAATAAATATGGCACACATAACAAATAATATAAAGTAAAATGAACCCGTTAACACCCGAAATGACAATAATTCTAAGATATTATTAACAAATCAATGTTAAAAGATCATATACGAAATCATATTAAAGTAAATGATTCTTTTATAATTCAATAAAAATTATTTCCCCATTATACAGGATGTAAACCTACCATCGACCAAGGAAAAAGTACAAAGTAAGGTATTTTCTTATCTCACTTTCAATTCCGTGAGATTTCCATTGTTCGCCGCTAAATTATTGAAAGTGGTGTATTGTGTAGTTCCATTTGATATATATTATCATGATTATCTTTATATTCATTTTATTTTGGAAATAATTTGGTGGTTATTAACTTTTGTCCATACGACTCAGTTGATTAATGTGGTAAGGGGTTTCTTATCTCACTTTTAATTCTGTGAGAATTCCATTGATCACCACTTAATTATTGCATGTGGTGTATGTGTACTGGCCATGATCGTATTCATTGTTTAATATACTTTAATTTATGGATATTTACATCATCATGGTTTGATAATTCTTTCATGGGTGCATGTTTCATAAGTTACCAAATCGATAATGGAATTTGAGATTTCAATTTCCACTCATTCGGCTTTACGCATATTTCATTGATTATATTACTCCAAGATTATGTGTGGAATCACTATTCATTTGATTATGTCATAAATTCCACTCCCCTTCCTGTGGATATACTTTTGAAACATATAATCACTCCATTGACAATTTCTCATGTCATCGATATGAATTTGATAAGAGTAATTTTAACTCATTCTTGATTTGTTGAGGTAAACATCCAATTCATTGGTGTTGTTTTTTTACAAGATTATGTGTGAATGTCCTTTGATTGTTTTACACTAAATATCCAATCTTATTTAGTGTATTTATATTTTTCACACATAATTATGTCATTCATTTATCCGTAACCTAAGGATATGGTCTTTATAAGAGAATTCATATCAATTTACATTCCATTGAGACTTCTTTGTTGTTATACACCAAATCACTTTTATGTGGTGTATATAATGTACTTTGACATAGTATATCATGAATACCTTTATTCTCATGATATTACAATGTTTTGATTACCTCAAATTATTTGTATTCAAGTGTATCTCTTTTGGTTAGAATCTCTAACTAAAATACCATTTTTAAATGTTTTAAAGACTTATTCATTTAAATATTTCTCATTAATGTCCATGTTTTAAAAATGGTTTTAAGGATTTATTTATATGGACATTAATGTTTAGAAATTAAAACTCCTTTAAAAAAATGTTTCAAAGTGGTATGGGATACTTTGATTCAAAAATCTATTTTTAAATGGCTTCTTGACAAATAGTGTGACTTTTAAATGATTTCAAGAAAAAGGGGGATATTTCTCTCAAATGGTTTTGATGATTATTTTCATATATGTCAACATCATTCATTATTCTTGATTGAGGTTAATTTTATACAATAAAATCTTCCATATTGTATCGAATGAGTTATGTTTAAATGTGGATGTGCTATTTTTATACCATTAATGGTTTGTGGTTAAAGTATTGACATTTTGTATGCTAGTTTTAATACGAATGTTTATGTTATGTTTAAACCTGTTCATATGAGGAATGAATTGGACTTAATAAGTGACGGGTGGAGCCTGCTATAGCTCCTCGATGCATCGGTAGGTCTCATGAGAAAAACTAGTGTCTTGGCACAAGGCCTTGGCAAAATATTATTTGTAGTCTTGGCAAGAAGCCTTGGCTATGTGGTTATGATAGTCTGGAATTATGCATTCCATCATTATGAAAGTGGTTATTGATAATGCATGGGATTGTTCGACTAGTAGAATATCCATGTGAGTAAGTAAATGGAATTATTTTATTTTATCTTTGCCATTTTATGCTGAAGTTCAAGTTTAAAAGGCTTTTGTTTTAGTTATAAACTGCCTTAAGTGTGTATGCTTATTTATGAAAGCTTCTGCTATAATGTTATCCTTACTGAGCATCTGATCACACCCCTTTCAATGTTTTATTTTTCCCAGGATTATGAAGAAGTAATTTATGAATGACCTGCAGGGATAGTATGAGGGGATATGAAGACAAGATGTTATTTTTATGATGTAATGTAAAAATTTATGGATGTATCTTGTTATTCCAAGGCTACTAAACTAATCGGTCTTTAGAGACTTGATCTTTCTCATGATCATTCCAATGTTATGTAATAATGCACCGACTCTAGGTAACTAGGGTCAGGACGTTACACATGTTAAGATATTACTCTTCAAACCTTTAATCATATCCTTTGTAAAGGAAACCTCAATTAATGGAGAGCTTATATGCTAAATAAAGGTAATGATGAAAGATGTCAATTTATGATCTTACGAAATCATAAATAAGAAATATGGGTAGGTGAAATTGAGTATAAAATAAAATGTTCATACCCAACCAATCATGGAACATTAACATGAGCCTTTGCGTAAACCACTAACATGAACCATAATATTGAAAATTTATCACAACTCATTCTTGAACAATATGTTCACGCCAAAAATATTTTTGAAATCATAATAATTACGGAAAACCATGTCATATGTCAAGGATAACTACCATGACACTTGGATTGGCCTTTCGTCTACTTAACCTAAGGGATTAAGCCCACAAACTTGTTTTCCATCACATATATTACTAATCGACTTGTTTCCCACAATAATCTCATAATATATAATTCATTACCAAATGTATTACATGGAGATATTTGTATCACCCATCACTTAATGAAAACGATACCTATATGTTCCACATGACTTTAAATCATTTACCATCTCTGAACCCACAAAATGAAATGATCTAATTAAACACTTCTTCAAAACATAACTCATGAAAACATTGGATTAAAAACTATCATTCTAAGATAAATAGAGAAGATTCACATAAATAATAGGAATGGTATCCTTGGGTCATATCTACATTAAAGATTAATTATAAAAAAATTATTGTGTCATATATGTGAAATGATTTATAAAAGATAATGTTATATAATTGTAGATGAAAATACCTATTTTTTTATAAAATATATATTTGTTTAAATTGTGAAAGGAAAATATTTTCATTTAAAAATATCCTTGTAATAATGTAAGGTAATATTAAAATCCTTAAGGATTCATGATTTCAGAAAATTTGATTCAATATACATAATTAAAAAAATAATTCCATCAATATATTTTTGTTTAAAAAGCCACAGAATTCTTTGTTTAGAAAATTACAAAAAAAATTGAAATCATTTTTTTTAAAAGTTAGAATTGTGTAAAAATAAATTTAAATAATTATAGGTTAATATTAAAATAAATTTTGGTTTTTTTTTGAACACATGGACTATAATTATTAATATTCTTGAATAGAAACATAAAACAAAACAATTCGGAATATTGATGAGGCTACGAAATAAAATCTAAACACTTTATAATCACTTCCATCATAAGCCCCAAGAAAGAAAAAAATTTAAATGTATATGAATATAACATAAATTTCATGATAAGGCTCATAAAATAAATTCTTGGGTAGCATATACACCACATATAAGAAACAATTAGTGTATAGGGCATGTGTCTCATTGAAATAATTGTGAGAGAAAATCCCTTACCTCAAGGCTCACCTTTCTTTGTTCAAATTTAAACTAAAATTATAATAAATATTTATTTTTTATACATATATTTCCTAAATATATGTCTATAATGAAATTTATTATCTAATTACAACATATTATAACTCGTTTATTAATAATGAAAATCACTATTTAAGGTGATATTTGCTTGGTTTTCCATGCATCTTTAGGTTCGGAAGTCCTGATCCCTATTCATTGATCATGGTTTCATCATTTAAAAAATCATTATAATGTAATATGTATCATATATATTCATAAAACTCTTACCTATTACCACCTAGGTGAAATATAGATGAATAATTAATTGTATCACACTGTGGATATGCGAAGCCATACATCCCCATGAGTGACATTACCATTTTTCAAATGATTAGGTGGTAAAAAAATATATATGATATTATTTTTCTATAAGTATAATTATGTGATAAGTAAAATATATAAACACTAAAAAAATTAATTACCAGTCATAAAACATGGTGATTTACAATTAATTGTGTCGCCACATCGAGAAGGTAAGTCATACGTACGAATGATCGATACTTTCACTTCTCCTTCAATTTGAAAGGGGTTGTATAATTATCTGTTCACATTCATAATAACATTTAATAATATTTATAGTTCTTAATATTTAATTTTATGATATATAAAATATAATTATAAGAGTTGTTGGAGAGTATAAAAGAGAGTGTTCTGTTAATGAGATTAACTATTCTTTGGAACGACTCCTTTAGATATCGTCTAAATGACTCGAGAGCTTGTCCTTTTTGAATACCATCATTTCAAAAATGTGTCTAGGAATTTTTAGAATATAGTTAGGTAGAGTTTGGTAGATATATAAGATTAAAATTTGTTAAATGAGATGAGTATGGAGGTTTCCTTTTATAATGATGGTGAGGTAAGGAATTTTTCAAAATATTGAATTATAATAAATTAAATATCAACCCAAATACCTAAAATTGGATGATATTATAATATCATGAGGGATTGTTAATCCCATAATAAAATGTATTTTATAAAATTATTTTTGAAAATTTTAAACGTTATAATTTTTATTAAAACTTAGCAATATTATTTAACATTTAACTATGTTAAAAACATTTCCAATTTTAAATGGTGTATATTCGTACATATAAAATATCAATTGAACCATAATTACTTGATTTATCATATTGTAGTCCATCTTTTATACCCATTCCCTTATTTATGATTTTATTTTTTTAAAAGAAATTAATAAAATATTATTTTCATACATTATCATTAGTGTCAATTTTTACACTATTTATTACATTGACATTAAAAAAATATGGTAAGATAAATTAGACCAAATTAATTTAGTAAACCCTTAATATAAAATATTCAATAATGGAATTTATTTTATAAACTTAAGTAAATATTTAATATTTTTAATATTAGTTAATTGAGTATTTCATTAAATGAAAAATTACTACACCATAATTATAAAATTATCAATGATAAATATATCCCCACCAAAAATTAAAAATAAAATTCCATGATGTAGATAAACCTTATATATTTCATTATAATATTTATAGTCTATTTTATCTACTATTTATCAAAAAAACTAATAAGTTTATACTTATTAAAAGAAAAATTGTCACATTTTGTCCGTCCCTTTTATTTTATGATTATCTAAGTCATTTTCATGGATCATTTTCCATTAAATAATTAAATTTCAAACATTAGGTGGTAATTGTCGAACTAAAAATATCAATTAAATTTTTTTCAAGTTTTATAGTACTTATTGTAACTCCTAGACCATAGTTACCAAGAGTCAGTGAATTATTACATAACATTGACATGATCACAAGAGATCATGTCTCGAAAGACCGATTAGATTAGTATCCCAAGAGGTACTAGATACATTCTTACGTTTCATATTACATTATGAAACAAAAAAACTAAAACATTGTGTCTCCTTTGAACACACTCATATCCTTTAGCCTATTCCTGTAGGTCAATCATAATATAATTCATCACATCATGGGAAAAATAAACCTTAAGAAAGGGGCGATCTTAGATGCTCAGTAAGGATAACAATATAGTGTAAACTATCAAAAGAATAAATAATCATTTAAGGTAACGTATAAAACCAAAACACATGCCTCATGAACAAAAACATCTGCATAATATGAAATAGATAAATCAAATAATTCCATTTACTTATTCACATGGATATTATACTAGTTGAATAATCACATGTAATATCAATAACTAATTTCATAATTATGGAATAAATAATGCTGGACATCTTAACCACACAGTCAAGGCCTCGTTCCATGACTACAAATAAGATTTTTTCAAGGCCTTGTTCCAAGACACTAATGTGTCTCATGAGACCTACAGATACATCGAGTAGCTATAGAGGCCTCCAAACATCACATACTAATTCCAATGCATTTATCATATGAAAAGGTTGAATTATTACATAATCATTATTATTAGAAATAACATACAAACTGTTAATACTTTAACCATAATCCTAGAATGGTATAAAAATAGCACATGCACATTCAATCATAACTCATTCAATACAATATGGACAATTGTATTATAATAAATCAACATCAATAAAGAATAAAATACAATGAAGCATAATTTCATGGATGAAAATAATCAGTAAAATTATTTGAGATAAATATTCCCTTTTTCTTGAAAACATTTAAAAATATCACTATATATCAAAGAAGTCATTTAGAAGTGATTTTGAATCAATGTGTCCCATACCACTTTGAAACATTTTAACGGAATTTTAATTACAAAACAGTCATGTCTATATAAATAAATCTTTAAAACCATTTTCAAAACATGGGCATTAATGAGAATGATTTAGAAGAATAAATCATTAAAACATTTACAATTATATTTTAGTTGGGGTTCCTAACCAAGCTAGAGATGCTTGAATAATCATAATTGAAGTAATCAAAACAATATAATATCATGAGAATAAATTTATTCTGTATATACTATGTCAATGTACTATATATACCCCATATAAAAGTGAATTGGTGAATAAGAATAAAGAAGTCTCAATGGAATGTTAATTGAGATGAAATCCCTTATAAAGACCATGTATTTATGTTAAGGATAAATCAATGAAAAAATTATGGGTGAAAAATATAAATACACTAAATAATATTGGATTTTATGTGTAAATAAATCATATGACATTCACACATATTCTTTTAAAAACAACACTAATGACTTGGACTTTTAACTAAATGAATGGAAATTAAGTTAAGATTACTCTTATCATGTTCATGTCAATGAAATGATAGATTATCAATGAATTTATTATGTGTATAAAAATAATATCCGCATAATGTGGAGTTTAAATTACTACACAATTAAATAAATATTGATTTTATAGTTATTCATGGAGTAAAATAATAATTGAATTTTGCGTAAAACCCAATGTGTGGAAGTAGAAATTTGAAATTCCCAGCCCAATTTGGTAACATACTAATCATAATCCCCATGAATGAAGGATAATGAAATGAAGTTGTAAATACCCATAAATTAAATTATATTACAAAAGGAATAAAATCGTGGAAAGTACATACACCACAAAAAAGAAAATAGTGGCAATATAGCATTAATCTCATGGGAATAAGAAGTGAGATGAAAACCGATTACCTTGAACTTTTCCTTAGTGGAGGTTAAATTAACCTCATGTATAATGGTGACATAATTGTTATTAAATTATACAAGAACCACACAAATAAATATGATATCATATATGATCTTCTAATATTTCTTTTTTAATGATATTTCAGTAGTATCATTGTTTTGGGTGTTAACTGATTTATTTTTCTTTATATGTTTTCTTACATAAGTCAATTTGTTATGGATCGGATGTGTTTTATTCACATAAAAGATGATATTATAATCTTAAACATTAATTTTAATCATAAAATGAAAATTATTCTTGAATGGTTACGATGGGGAATGAATCTCATCTCCTTCGTGAACACTATAATCTGTACGTATGAACAAGCAACAATACCATTCTATTGATGGTGAATTCATATATAATTGGATGGTTATACTATATATACAGAATTATTAACATGTTATATTTATTATTTACATCATTTGTACACATTACTATGCCCATTAAAATAATTAAGTGTTGAATAACAAACTACACCACGATGTGGAGACAGTAAACCGTACGTACGCACGTATGGTGACATTGTCATTCATAGGATTGATATAACAATGAATATGGTTATAACATATTTATAATAACATCATAGTATTTATAATATCGGGATTTGTTATTTTGTAATGGAAACAACAATGAAAGAGGATGTTGACGAAGAAAAGAACTTCGAAAGAGGTGATGAAATTATTACCTCTTCTTCGGGAGCTCCCAATTGATTTGATCAAAAGTTCCCTTAAGGTTGTCTTTTTTATCAATGTTAAGCCTCTAATTTGAACTGAGGGTAGTTTTGAGGATATTTTTGTAGGCGTTGGGCGATCCAAATGGCTCTGGAGGTGATATTTGGAGAGAAGGGGACATATACATTTATAAGAGATGTGAGGGTCACTTTTGGAAAAGCTAGAAATAATAATTTATTATACAATAATATTCGGATTATAATTGATCCAAAATGATTTATTTCTAGGATAAGGTGGTTATGGGTTGAAAAAATCACAGCCAATAGGTTTTAGACAGGATAAGGTCACCATATTAGCCTTCTCTTTTAGATTTTACTCTTAGCTAAATTGTTTAACTTTTTCCTCGTATTCTTGTATTATTACAATAAATGGTTAATAAACATGCTATAAAATTAAAAGAGAGCCACATGTTATTTTTTAATGACATATATATCATTATATGAGTCCATTTTATGATCCTTAGATTTTTTGTAATATTATATCATTTAAATATAGAGTATTTGTTTTACAAACTCATTTATGTCAATTTTTAAACTATTTATAATTTGTTTTTTTAAGTCAAAAAATCTTGATTACTTCGAACCAAATAAATTGAATCTATAATAACTTGTCATATTAACCTATAAAAATATTTTAATTCATCAAATGTCTCACTTTACATTTATTTTTATATTTATAATATCAATTATTTCAATCCTTCATTAATAAAGTAATTACTACATCATCATTGTTTAAAAAAATAAAAATTTTTAATGTTTAAAAAATACAAATAAAATACCATTATGTAGGAAATATTTTTTTATTTCTAATGAATATTTATAGTCTAATATGTCTTATGTATAACCCTATATTAAAAATGTTTAGTTACTAACCATTGAAGTTAACAATTTTAACTCTTCTTTAAATAAAAAAATAATAAATGTCCTAATCTAATACAGGTGGGGAAAAGAGGATAATATTTTATTCCTAAGGTTTTTTTTGGTCTAAAAACACTTTTCAAATAGAATTAAGACATGTTTTAGGGTAATTATAATAGAATTTTTACCTTTAATTACACTATTTTTTTTTAATTGTGGTAATTTAAATTCAAAAGTTACTATTAACCAAAAATTATTTTCACCCTATTGAACCAAATTTTACTTACAAATGTAAACCGTGTTTCTCAATTTTTTGAAATTCAATTCACATAAGTTTTACACTTATGTTTAATTCAAATTTTTAAATGTTCCTAGAAGGTGGGTAAAAGATGTTAAAATGTTCAATAAAATTCTAGACATATAATTTTATTATAAAACAACTCTAATGAATTATAATGAACATACATAGGTATTATGTATCTATTTTTACCTAATATAAATTTAAATAAAATAAATTATTATTTTAATAAAAAGTTGGTTTTAAACAATACCACAATGTTTTTCTGTATTTATCAAAAATTGAAAGTTTTCAGAAAAAAATGTTCACCCTAAGATTATTATGATATTCCGAATTAAAAAATGATGTCTATTTTACCGAATTAAAAAAAATTTAAGTTGTATTAATGAATTTTAAAAACTATTCTCGTTGTCAAAACCAACAAGAAGGTTTTTTGAGGTGTAAAAACTATCAAATGGTTGATATGTGTTTATGTCCAATTTAAATGTAAAATCACATAACATGATCAAAATTTAATTAAAATATAAAAATATAATCTAATAATACATTAAAAACATTAAAATTTAAAATTTAAAACACTAATTGTTTTTCATTTAAAAAGTTCTTTTCAATTAAAATTTAGCATTTTCACTATTCATCAAAATATGAATTTTAGTAGAGAAGCATCAAAAATTTATCCAAACTAAATTTTTATGTACCGATTCTAAAGAAGAAGTTTATTTTGTCAAATTTAATATATAAGTGTCAAATATTGGATATAAAAATGGTTCTCCATTAAAAGGTGTAAGAATTCATTTTCTAAAAAATTATTCTTTTATCTAAAAAATTGAATTTGTTCTTATATTATGTCTAAGAAACACATAATATTGTTGTTAAAATTATATGGAGTATATAAAATTCAAATTGTAGTTAAAACTATTTTGAACTATTTTTTGAATGCCTAGTTTGGTAAGTCGTGGTGTGCTCGAACTCGGTGTTGCGTATAACACATGATATTGAATTATATTATATAAAATTACATACTATGAAATCCAGGGGTGTTACATTCATCACCACATTTAGAAATTTCATGCTTACAATTCTAACATTGGGCTATGGAACTTTCTTGAATATCCCACATCAAAAAAGGAGTCAATTAAACTATCACTTTAAAAGAAAGAAAGAGGAGTGAAAAGGTCTCTTGAGATAACCCATACTAGGATTCCATATATGAAAACATGGATATAAATGTTAAAATAAGTTTTAATTTATGAGGGAGAGTTATATAAAATATAATTACGAGAATTTCATCAATAATAAAATCACAAAATAGTGATGGGCTAAATGTTCATTAGTTTCCCACTAGGAAAAGTAAATGACAAAATTTTCTGTTGTAAGTTCAATTTCCTAATGTTGAGGAAATTATTTATGAGATTGAAAAAGAAAAAAAAGATATATACTTAATTTTTAAGTAGAGTTTCATTTATTAATAAATTTCTACCACAATCTCAACCTTTCTCGAAACGATGTGTATTAAAGATGACTTGGTCACACCTGATGACCTAGAATCAACTTTTAGAGAATCACATAATCCAAAAAGGATGAATTATATATTTACCTTGTATTTAGAGATCAAAAAAACCCAAATGGTTCGTACAAGATCAGATGATCTCAAAAAATGGACAATCCTTTATAAAAAATTACTAATCAAAATTACCAAAATTAACCAAAAAATACCCAAAGTTCAATAAAAACCATTCAATAAACATTTGTCCTTAAAATACTTAAATATAATCCATATTAATATTGAAACTTGAAAAACAGAAGAATTTAATCCCATTGTAATACCTAGAAAATCTTAACATTTATCTCCAAATAACATCAACTACTCTTCATGTTTGATACCAAAGTATAATTAACCAAATCACATATTTTCTATGATTGGTTAATCATTTCACTTAATAACCTGAATCTCTATAAAAATAAACAGATTATACCAAAATAAAAATAATCGACCATTACTCCTCAAATGAAATCCCATAGTATTCTATTTTCCATAGGTATATAGTGTTCCCAACAGAGAAAACATCTTAAAAAATTACATTTATCACTTAATCACCAAATCATTTTCATATAAAATGGATATTCATTTGATAAAACATAACACCCTAAATCAAATTATTTTTGATCAATAAAATAATTTAAATAAAAATTATTAGTCACACTATCCAAGGACATCATTTAGTCTAATGGTAAGCGATAAATCCCATTCGCACTTTGGTTTTGGGTTTGATTCTCCCATCTTTTTTCGACGTGACGAGTTTTCACACAGTCTGCATGTTGTCCATTTTCAAAACTATATTTTATAACACTTGAAAAACGAGTTAAATTCCTCAAAATGACCATAAGATTGTTTAAACACAAATTTTATCTCATACCACACATTTTCATCCAAAAATTAATACCCTATAATTTCCTTAATCTCAATGATCATTTAAACACAAATGGTACTTTATAACTATGTCCATAAAAGAAAAGATAATTCTTCATTGAATTGAATTTTCACATAAAAAACTATAGGGTTACACATAAAAGAGAAATTTCTTCCAAAGTAATCCCATCATAAAAGAGAATTAATAATTTTAAACATTTCACAATCCATTTACTTCCACCTATATTTTTCCTCGACCTATTGTTTATCCTATAGAATCGGGAATTGGCTCGGGTAAAGCCCTGGTCCCCTACATTTATGGAAGATGATAGTAAATGTATTATTAGTATATTTTTTATTTTATCCCATGGTCATATACATTTTTCCTAGGAAATTATTTATATTTTGTCTTTATTTCCCACACAGAATAATTTTTTTGTTCCATTAAGACACTTTCCTGGGTGTCTCCTTCCACATTTTCTGCATGATAGAAATTGGGCTTTTTTTCTCCAAGGTCTCCACTGCTGGAGCTCTTATCATTCTCCACAATTCTCTTCTTTATTGTGATTTGGAGTTGGTTAATGTATAAATAGTTGATCATATTTTCAGAAAACTCCATTGGCATGAACAAGATATCTTATACTCCTATCAACAGTCCATTTAGTTTCTCATTTCCTCCATCATTCGAACCTTATACATCATGTTCAATGTTACAATGAATTTCTAGGAATAGATCCATTGACAAAAACCAGAATTCATAATGTGAGTAACAATAATCATAAAATGATTTAGATAATATCATGACACCTTATTTTCAATCTAAAACAACTTAGAATTAACCTGGGTTATTTATTCTCATCCTATATTAAAATCCTTTAAATTTGTTTGTAATGAATATGTGAATTATCCGAAGTATATCTTTCACGAGTGTCATAACAAAGAGTGCAGTAAGGCCCATTTTCATGCAGAAGTTCACGTTATAGTCTAGCTCAAAGAGGTTTATTTTGGTTTTATACCTAGGTACATCTATGTAAGAGCTTTATCTTCCATCTCATATCAAGATAGGGATGTGTTGCTTGAAAAAACTGACTTAATATTTACATTACCAGAATTTTTGGATTCTATTATATGATAATCCTCAAATTCTATCCAAGGGAAGTGTTTTCTAATCAGAGTATTTTTAAATCTAGCTTCCATGGTTTGTACTAAACTTTCTTCAATACCAACTGTAATGACCCGATCTAAGTTACCTAGAGTCAGTGCATTATTACATAACATTGGCATGATCACATGAGATCATGTCTCAAAAGACTGATTAGTTTTGTTGCCCTGGAGGTACTAGATACATACATACGTGTTACATTACATTATGAAATGAAAAAACTACCACATTGTGTCTCCTTTGAACACACTCATATCCCTAAGACTATTCTTATATGTCAATCATAATATACATCGTCACATCATAGGAAAATAAAATATAAGATAGTGGTGAGATCAGATGCCCAGTAAGGATAACAATATAGTGGAAACTATCATAAGAAAACATAAACATTTATGGAAATGTATTAGACTAAAATACATTCCTTTTAAACATAATGTTCAGCATAATATGGAAATAAAAAAAATCCATTTACTTATTCAAATGGATATTATACTAGTCGAATAATCACATGTAATATCTATAGGTAATTTCATAATGATAAAATAAATAAAGCCGGACATCAAAACCACATAGTCATGGCCTCTTGCCAAGACCACAAATATGTTTTTTGTTAAGGGCCATTGCCAAGAAACTAGTCTGTCTCATGAGACGTACTGATGCATCACAGAGATATAGTGGGCTCCACCCATCACATACTAAGTCCAATGCATTCCTCACATGAAAATGATGAAATATAACACTAATATTCGCATTAAAACTACCATACAAAATGTTAATACTTTAACCATAAACAATGAACGGTATAAATTTAACACATCTACATTGAAACATAACTCATTCAATACAATATGGATTATTGTATTATATTAAATCAATCTCCATAAAGAATAAAATACAATAAAATATATTGACATAGATAAAAATACCCAGTAAAACTGTTTGCGAGAAATATCCTTTTTTATTGAAAACATTTAAAAGTCATACTATTTATCAAAGAAGTCGTTTAAAATAGATTTTTGGATCAAAGTGTCCCATAGCACATTGAATCTTTTGAAAAGAATTTTATTTTCAAAATATTCATGTCCATATAAATAAATCATAATTAACATTTTTAAAACATTAACATTAATGAGAATGATTTAGAGGAATAAATATTTAAAACATTTAAAATGATATTTTAGTTAGAGTTCCCAACCTAATGACAGAAGGTTGAATAAAATTAATTAATGTAATAAAAAAATTATAATTTCATGAGAATTAAGGGATTCATGATATACTATGTCAATGTCCATTATATACACCATATAAAAGTGAATTGGTGCAAAACACCAAAGAAACCTCAATGGAATATAAATTGAGATGAAATCCCTTATAAAGACAATATCCTTAGGTTAAGGATATATCAATTACATAATTATTTGTGAAAAATATAAATAAACTAAATATAAATGGATATTTAGTGTAAATAAATTAGAGTACATTCAAACATATTCTTGTAAAAACAAAACTAATGAGTAGGAGGTTTAACTTAATGATTGGAAATTGAGTTAAGATTACTCTTATCAAGTTCATATCGATATGTTGAGAATTTATCAAGGGATTGATCATGTGTATCAAAAGTATATCTAAAGGGGGGGGGAAGTTACGACATAAGTAAATAAATAGCGATTTCACACATATTCTTAGAGTAAAATAATCAATGAAGTTTGCGTAAAACCCAATGAGTGGATATAAAAATTAGAAATATATTTATCAATTTGGTTACATATGATAAATACACCCCATGACAGGTGGATCATAAAATGAAGTTGTAAATACCCATAAATTAATGTATATTACACAATGAATACAATCATGGGAAGTATATACACTACACAAATGAAAATAGTGGCAATATAGTATGAATCTCACGTGAATAAGAAGTGAGATGAAAACCCCTTACTATGTACTTTTCCTTAGTAAATGGTACATTAACCTCCTGTATAATTGTGAAATCATTGATATTAAATTATACAATAACCACATACATAAATGATAAAATTTAAACTACAATTATATACATTTAATTTTTTACCGTGATATCAATAGACTCTTTAACCCATCATAGATTTATGATTTTTTGATGATCAAATTTTTTAACACCATGTTTTCTGACACTCTATATCATCACTTTAAGTTTTTATTTCCATCCCATGTAATTATGTTCACTTTCTGATAATGTTATTCTATTCTAATTATTATTTTTGTTGGGTCCTCTTCATATTCATTTCCGTCTTATTATGAAAATATTTTATTAACCCTATTTCTGATATGGGTTTCCCAAAAAATATTATTAATGAATCAGAAATTATTTTTATATGAATTTTAAATTTTGGGGGCCACTATATATTGAATAATATGAGAATTTAATACTGAGATATTTTACGGTATGCCACTTTATAAATAAATTCAATTTCATTGATAATATATGATGGAAGTAGTAGCGAACTTAAAAGAAACATGATATAATATTAAATATTATTATTCTATCTCTATTATTTATTTTTTAGTTTTTTAATATGATAAACAATATAATTTAAATATAGTTTTCTCATGTTTATAAAATGAATTCATTAGAAATGAAAATAAAAATCAATTTAAAAAATATTTTTATTCTAAAAATGATATTTTATCAGAAAAAATAAATTAATCATTATTAAAAATAATAATAATATAATATATGTGTTATTTAATCCAAAAAAATGTTTTTATGTCCATCTAATAAGATTTTTATACTTATGATCAGAATAAAACCAATTTTAAGCTTAAAAGAGTATATTTTTCTAAAGGAAGTTTTGTCTCCTTTTGATCGAAAACATTATTTAAATAATGGTTTACAGACATATAGAAATTATATTGGACAAAATAAAATTATTATTTTAATTTTTAATATCAAAATTTATTTTTGTTTTTTTTTATTTTTCTGGGAAATTTCTTGTTTTGATGAATAGTGAAAAAATATTTCATTTTAATTGAAATCAACTTTTTCATCTATTTAATTTATAGTAGTATGTTATACTTTATATATTTTTTAAAGTATAAATAGATTTATTTATTATCATTTAATATAATTTAGGTCGTTGAAATGAATTTCACATCGAATTCAGATAAAAAATATTTCAATATTTTGAATATTTTTACATTAAAAACTTGTTTTCTCATTTCGTCAGCATGATTAATATTAAATTACTATTAAAAAATACTTTTCTTTAATTTTTAAAAATATATTCCATATTTAGAATCATATGGTAAAAATTTAGTGAATATGTCCCTTTTATTTTTGGATAATATGAATGTTAACTTGAATATTTTTTAATTACCATAGTTAAGGTAAAATATGTAAATTAAGGGTGAAAATAATATTATAATTTCTATAAAATTACCCTAAACGATTTCCTAATATTATTTTATGATTTAATTTTTACCAAAACCATACTTCTTATAATTTTATGGGATATTGGAGACACGTGGATGACTTTAAAATGTTTTGAGTCTTATATTCTAAGGTATGTCCAATATGTCACACTCATGTTTTTAGATGTCTTATGCTTTTATATGGTTTTTAGGATTAAAAATTAAAATATAAATACAAATCTAATTTTAAAAATTCTTAAAATATACATGATAATCTACATTAATGTTTTATGAAATAAAAAATTTAAATAGGCCTGATATACGATGATGAAAATATTTTTTAATTAATGGATATATCATATAACTGATATAAAAAATATTAAAATAAATATGACTCAACATATTTGATTACATCTACAAATTTAATTGATGAACATTACATATTATGGATTTATTAATGGTTTTATATATGTTATCTTGATGTAATGATATTTTTTAATATTCATGTAATGAATAGTGTCAAAATAGACATTATTCATATTTAATAATAAATAATATATTATTAAATGATACAATTTTTTTTAAAAAATAAAATTTCTCCAATTCATAGGTATTAATTTATTAATATCTTAAATGATTCATTTATAGTTATTTTAACATTTTATAGGAAATATATTAACCTTGAAAGAGTAAAACACGTGTTGTCATATTAAGATTTCAATGGATTCAATAATGGTTAAAACCAAAATAAAAGGGTAAACATTAAACCTAAAATGGTAATAAAATTTTTGGTTTAGAGTATTTAGACCCATTGACAGATATATTATAAATAAATCACCTTGGATCAATTATTAATTAACAATTAAATAATTTTAAATCAATATTTTGGGAGTCTCTAAAAGTTCCCAAACATTAGTTATTAAAGAGCACATCATCCCTCAATTATTCACACAACATTGAACCTTATATCCTGATAATTACCTAGAAAATTCTCATCATAAAATCATTATAACTACTTTTTATGTTCTGGTATTCAAAAATAACTTCTCTACAACCCATAGGAAGTGATCAGAATGATGTACACTAAAGAAGAGGCAATTATTTAACATACTTATTCAAGTTCATTTCTTCTTAAAATTAATATTCTTGTGTTTTATACATAATAAAGTAATAAATCAATTATATAATATATTATTATATATTATTATGATTATGGGACAACTATAATCATTTATTTATCCATCCAATTAAAAACAATCACTATGCATGTGTTTGTATGACTTACCATTTCCACGCCGTCATGTAATCTACTTTCATCGTTACATTAATTTTATGGGTATAATTATGTAAATAATGGATATATATGATAATTATTAAAATTTATTTGTTCCATTAAAATTAATATACCATGAAATTCATTACTCATTCATAATTAAGGTAATGATATTGTTGCTCATGTGTACATATGGCCCACTATTTCAACGATGTGATGTGATTCATTTTATATGCTTACCATTCATGAATGATTATAAAAAATTATTTAATGGTTAATTATGATATTTGGGAAATTAATATTTTCATGAATATTTTTTATATATGTATTATACAAGAGAACTGATACTTTCAAGACAAAACAAGATTGAAAAAACCTCACAATTAACATCCAAAACAGCACAATGAATAAAATATTACCAAAAAATGGGTGATAAAATAATATATAAAGACCATATATTACATAAAAATATGAATAAGGTTATGATATAAAATAATAACTATCTTAAAACCATTATAAATATTGTTAAAACATGTTTAACTAATGGAAGCATAATTTAGGGGACTTCGTCTCAATCTCCTTTTATTACGACATATTTTGATGTTATACACTGACTTAATATTATAATGAATATATAAAAAACCATTGAATTATCATTTAATTAATTTATTTTCATGATATTTAATGTTTTGTTATGTTTTTTTCTTTCATGGGGATTATTATTTAAATATTCCAAGTGGAATGTGACACATTTAATGTTTAAATATTTAATTTCCTAATAAATTATTCCTTGTAAATATTCTTGATATTATTTTACATATTTATTTGTTTGGATAAAAATATAGTATAAAGTGTATATTTTTTATATTTTTTATTTCTGTCATGGGATTTTAAAAGGAATATTTTTATTTTTTTTATATGCAATTTTTCGAAAAATGAAAAAGGAATGTTCTATTGAAAACATACATAACAATAACAAATTTTATTCCACTTTGAAAATTGATTAATTTTTATCCTTTTTAAATATTAAATATTTTTTAAATAAAAAACAACATAATTTAATATTGTGATTTTTGATATTTAAAATGGGTTTTAAATGTGAAAAGATTATGTTTATATGATTTTTTTCATATGGGTCTAATAAGATTATTTTCATCAATAAAATTTCAATGTGTTTGTTAGTGTATATTTATCAATTCCAAAATCATATGTTGAATCTAATGCCTAATTTAGGTTGATATCATTTGATATAATTTACAATATTTAAGTTAATAATTTATGATTCATTTCGACTATGGATGTACTATTTTGATAACATTCATTGTTTATGGATAATGTATTCAAATATCATATGTTAGTTATTAATAAAAATTTCATTGGTAATTATGTTTCTACCCTTTATTAATAGGAATACATTGGATGTTTTGAGTGTTTTGTAGGGGCTACTATAGCCCCTCAATTCATAAGGAGGTCTCATGACAAAAACATTTTTGGGTTTTGGGTCATGTATTACCTGATTATATATAGTGTCTTGGAAAATTATTGATGTTATTTTTGTGAGGTCCCACATTTCACATTCCCTCATTTTGAGATTAGTTATTAAAATTATACGTGATTAGTCAAATGTTAGAATAATCATTGTTATTATACATTCTCATGTGATTATTTATATAGAATTAATTGATAATCTTTAATTCCAAACATATTATTCTATGGTTATTGATTAAATGGAATGTGTTTAAGTTATCCACCATTCTATAATTGTTTAAGATTGTTTTTGATAGCCTCAATGATAGTTATACCCTTACTGAGAATTAGAGAACACCCATTTCATATTTCATATTTTTATCATGATTCCATGTAATATATTATTACTGACATGAAAGGTTATTCAAAGGTGTTATAATTTATGTCTCAATGAAATTAGTTGTGTATTTTTGGTTTTATATTGTTATGTAATTTTCAAATATTTATTCAGGTTTACAGTAATACTAAACAATTTGGTCATTTGGGATGAAAACACAAGTACATATTACCAATTTAATGAAGTAAGGAACAATCATGGGGATAATGAGTTCAGGGTTATTAAAATAATTGAATCACACATATAATTTAAAATAATAAAAACAAAAAATCATTTTCTTTATAATTTCATTATTCACCTTATAATATCCAAACATAACAATATTAAGATACTCCCTTTTATCGAGGGGAAAATAAAGCATAATAAATGGGTGAGACCAGATTCTCAATAATGGAATGTGTACTATGGAAGCTATGAATAAATAAAGAATAGTTATAATGGGAAGGTAATTAATTGAAACACATAATATTTAATCAATAACAAAAAATTAATATGGTAGAAATAAAAGATGGTCATATAATTTCATATGAATATTTAAATTAAAATGAGACATATCCATGCATATTCTAAATAATCAAATAATAAGATGGAATAACAATAACTAAATTCCTAATTATGGAATTTATAATTATGGATGTCTAAAATATTCTTTTGAGGCTTTATTTAAAGACATATAATACCATTAGGGCTCCATTCTATAGAATAAAATACCATAGAGGCTTTGATTGATGAAATATAATACCATTAATGCTTTATTCCAAGACATGTAATTCCATAAATTCTTTTTTTGAAGATATAAAATAAATGGGTAGGTTATCAGCAAAAACCTTATATTTTTTTTCTTATGTAATTTACTGATGCATTAAAGGAATATCCATACCATGACCCGCCCATAACATTCCATGTTCAATTAATTACTCATTTGAAACCAGTGACACATAGTAAAGATAAATATTCATATTAAAAAATAATATATGAAATTAAAATACACTCCAAAATTAATAAAAATTGTTATAAACTAGATGGAATAATGCAAGTGGTATCAAAATAGTACATCCCTAGACAAACTGATCATAAATCATCTGCCGAAATAATAAGGACAATATCATTACAATACATACATATTAGAATAAGAGTAACATGTTTTTGTTATTTAATAATCTATTTACCAAAAAAATATTTGAATATATTATTATGAAACATATCATTTTCAATTTTGAAATCTGTTTTTAATTCTTGAAATTTATTGAAAAAGATTATTAGAAAATAAATTTTAAAAAATATATATTATGAAAATATCAAGAAAAAAGTTTGTTTAAAAATAAATTTTTAAACATGGAAAGGATTCGTGAAAAACATGAAGGTAATTTCATAGATAAATTCATTATATGATGTAAAAGTTAAAAAGAACACAACTTTTTCGATTTAAAAATGTTAGAAAAGAATCTTGTTCAGAAAAATATAATAATATTTTTTTGGAATAATTTTTTTTTCAAAACAAAAAATGAGTTAAAAATTATTTAATAAATCATATTTATAATGTTTAAAACGTTTTTTTAATTTTTAGAAAAAAAGGTTTTGTATGAAAAATGATTTCCAACCGAAGAAATAAATTTTATAAGATTTTATTAAAAACGTTTTCTAAAACATTTTTTGTACAATTGAGTGGAAAGAATTCTAATAATAGATTAAAATTTCATGAATAACCATATAAGAAGAAAATAAATTTATTTCATGATATAAAAATTAAATATTATTCCCATTTTAAATGTTAGCAAAAACCATCTCAAATAACTATGAGATCGTGAACTAATCTCTCAAAAATTATGTAAATTTTTTATCATATCCCTCGTGAAATAATTAACATAAAATGAAACATTAATTATTAGGAAGATGAATTAATTAATGATATATGATAAATAAATTTGTGTTTTAACACCATAAAAAGTAAATTTTAAAAATGGAATTTCACTCACAGATTAACAGTGACATGAGAAACCATTACCTAACTCTTAATTTTGATTTAATTTTATCTAATCCATTGTATTGTGATTTTATACAAGTCAAATAACATAAAAAATAATTATATTAATATTTATAATATAATCTATGACCCTTTTATAACATATTATATCTTTTCGACTAATATTCCTTTCTTGTATTCATTGATCTTAGAGTTAATTACCTAGTTTTCTTATGTGTGTCTTGTCATCCAAAATCTAGTTCTTGTGAATATTATGCAGTTATATGATATAAAGAATACAAATAAGGCCATAAATATCATATTTATACATCAATAATATTTTTATGATCGATCAATAATGATGGTATTGAGAAATCAAGTATGTTACGATCATGTAGATGGTAGTTTGTACATACGCTTAAGTAACATTTCAAAATTTCAATGAACATTAAAAAATGTGATAAGTAAAATTTTATTATTCCATAATATAATAATATCACAAATATAATAGTTTCTTCATTAAATACACTATTATATATCATAGATATGTTTTTGGGGTGAAAACCAATTCACATCCATTCAAGAAGGTGGTAGTCCACTTGTACTTGAAGGGTGTTTTCATCTATCATTTAGAAAAAATAATGAAATAATGTTATATATGAACCTTAAATAATCATATTTATTTCATCAATACCATAATTTTGTAATATATAACCCATATGATAACTAAATTTACCCATATCACCATCTATTTATAGTGGTATTGAAAGATGAATAACATCGCTTCTTGAGGCAGTAGTCCGCCGTAAAAACATGCGACGTTATCAAAATACTATGATATGGAAATTTAAAAAAAAATTATATTATACAATTACTAAATATGTATAATTATTCTATTAATATCCCAAATATAATTTATATCCATCCTAATTCATATCCTTGAGATATGTGAATAAAAAAACGAACAACATTGGTTAACAAGTTTGTTGTCCTTCATACACAGGACTGATGATTTAATAACTCATTTGATGGAAGTGGAGACTGATTCAGGTCATGCAATTTCTATAAAAATATCTTATTATATGAGATATAGTATTTTTTTTCTCACCATAATTTATTTAAAAAGATTTACCAAGTAGAGAGTAAAGTAAAATAAAGACACTCATTGAAGAACTTTACCTCTTATTCATGTATTCTCTTAATGATTTAACTACATAATTTATAGGTTGTATTTCATCCTAAAATAAGGACTCTATGAGGAGGGTAGGGATGTTATGATGTTATTGAGGATGATATTTTCTTACCCAATGTGGTTTCATTGTGGGATTAATTTGGGAGAGTGAGTGTAATTTTATAATTGAGGAGTGTAATTATTTTATATACCCAAAATCATTCAATATTTTGAGTTCCAACATTCTTAAGGTGTATAAATAATATATCAATAATAGTTCATAGTTTTTATTGGGTTGAGAGACAACTCCACAACAAAATTAGAAATAAATTTATTATCTTGTAATTCTTTAGTCATTAATTTTAATCTATTTTCAATTTCTTGTTTTTACCATGGTAACTAGTCTTATTTTGTTTATATAGATAATTTATCATTTAATAATAAAATTATAATGATATTTTCTAGATAATTTATACCCCCTAATTATAAATATGAAGTTATATTTTTTATATAAAAATCATATGTTTGTGTATAATTATTTTTAATGCAAACACCTTTATGCACAGAAATAATGTTTTAAACTGAACTACGAATACATTGTTTTAACATTTTAGTATCAAATATTGTAATTAGAGAAGAATAAATGGGTCATATATAGAGAATATTTTACATTTATTATCATTTATAAAACACTTTTTCAAAATATATGTTATTTAGTAATTCTAAATCATCTTATGATATATAATTTAATTTAACATTAAATTTATGATAATTTCGATGTTATTCCTTTAATTTAAATTTCAAAAATATCCATTAAATGATGGAATTAAAATATAATAATTCTAAAATAGGGTAAAAAGATATATATACATAATAAATTAGTTTAAATAAATAATTAATTTAACTACACAAATTATAATAATTATTGAATCATTTATTATATTTAATTATTAAATAAACAATTCTTTTTTTTGAGTCTATTAAGCATTAAATGTTTCAATTTAATCTATTAAACAAATTAAATTAAATTATAAATACATAACTAACTCATTAATATTTAAAAATAAAATTAATAACAAAACTTATTGTGTTTTTCCCTATCCCGGATATTTTTTGATATTAAAGGCTAGAAAGGTTCATTTTTTATATTTTTCATTGAATAGATTATTATGTAGGTAAAAGTTAATGAATATTATAACACTAACTCATAAATATGGATACTATGGTTATGAGGGACAAAATATTGTCAGAAAATGGTTTTGGGAATAGTTGTATGGTCATAAACCCATATTTGTTTAGTTTAACAACACGATGAACTCATTTTTACCTTAATTTTAGTAATTAATATCAACTATTTTTACTAATAATAATTGTTAAAAAATTAATATTACATTATTATATAATATAAACTATTATGATTCAAAAAATTTAATACAATTTTCAAAATTCCATTAACATAATTTGTAAAAATTAATTTAAAATTTACTTTGAAGATTGGATGAGAAAGCGGGTTTGTAAAGGAAAAATATCAACAGTTAAGAAATATTTTATATAAAAACTCAATATAAATATTATTATTATGACCAAAAATTGATTAATTTATTTAATATTGATCTAATTTTACTTTAAAAATAATTAAAAATATAATTTCTTATTTTAATATATTTAAACAAAAAGGATTTTTTCAATTAAAATTCAATATTTTGAACTATTTAACAAAAAATGAATCTTATCCAAAGTATCACGAAATTTTACCCAATTATATATTATATGTAAATATTACAGAAATGAATTTTAATTTTTTGTATAAATTTTCTAAAATTATTAAAAATTAATTCTAGATTTTGTACATGAAGCATGAATAAATTGACTTTTAGAAAAAAAACTAGTTTCTTATAACATGTTTATCTTTGAAATGATTTTTAATTTATTTAGAAAAAATAGATAAGTAATAAACATGTGTAAAATATATATTTTCATTATTTATTTCATCATTTTCATACAATTCCTTTAAATTTATGAGAACAAAATATCATATTAAATAAAAATATTAAGAGTTTATTATTGTTTAGTGAAACTCAGAATTGCATGTAAGGTAAGACAAACATAGTGTTTCATGTCACCTTCACTATAGAATATTATGTTATTATTTATGATTTTTCGGGTGTCACATTCTCCCATCCTAAAAAAATTATTCCCTGTCATTTGAAATATATTATGAAAATAAGTATTTTTTCATTTGAAAATACCATTATTGACAAACCAAAATAATAAAAATAGTCAATAAAACATCATGTTAATGAGTTTGAAATAAATGGGCATATGTAATATATAATAATCAAAAACACATATTACCCATATAAAATCATTAGTGGGAAATGAAAATAGTGATATTTAATACAATATTATTCACAATTATTAATAGAGAGTGATAGACTTCATTGATCGCAATAAAGTGGCTCATCCAGATATTCTTAGTGAACACAAAACCATAAGTCAAATTTGACTGAAAATTTCACTGATAAAATAAAAATTGTGATTGTAGGGAAAAATAATTTCAATATCCTTTTCCAATAGTTGAGGAATTATTTTACTTCCTTATAATAAAAGAAAATATACATACATTATAATTGTAATTTAATCCTATGGTTTTTAATCTAATCCTTTTCTTATTCATCCATTTCACTGATAAATGAATTAAAAATCATCTTAACAACATAAATGATAGTATGATCCAAATTTTCAAGGAATCATTAATATGCTATTGGGTAGTCAATATTATACTATTATCATTATTCATACCAATAATACCTTTATTCCACCATCATTATCTAAACATCAGGAACATATTAAAGGATTTATTTTCTTCATTTATATTTTTTACAAGACATTCTACTCACTATAAGATCATGTTTTATCATCTATACCAATCAAAATATTCTCTAAAATCCATTATGAAATACAATTGAAGTACAATTGTTATACAATTCATAATTCATATTACCTATATAAGGTACTCAAATTTCATTTGTCTAGAATATAAAAACATGATCATTAATCATTCCCCTTCATCAGTGGTAAGAATATAAGCATAACCATGATCTATTATCTTATTCTATGGAATATTCCATTGTTCATTTCGAAAATGATTTGAATAGTTACCCATCTCCTTAGAGTTGAATCATTTCACATTGGAATTATTTTTTCTTTCCTTGAAATCATAAGCACATTATCCTTTTTATCCTGAAATATTGGAAAATCACACTCAACATAAGAAAGTAACATGGTGTTTAATTTGAAAATTAATAATGGTGGAAAATAATTCTATTAATAATTTCTTTCATCCGAATTTTCTCCACCCATCCTCTTGATCTCATACATACCTCTGAATACATAATAATTGATGAATTTTTTCTTTTTATTTCCAGCACATGATATTATGATGTCATATAATGAGACATTTTGGGAGACAAGCTCCCTTTGAAATACATTCTCAAACCCATGAAAGAAATGGTTATTCTTAGTCATTTGATTATATTCATTGATGTGGTTACCATTCATTCTTCTAGAGACCATTTATAAATGATTTCAAAAGAAGGATCCACTTATACAATTACGAATTTTTGGTCATAACATGTAATTCCAAATACAGTGTATCTCTAAATATAAATTAATAAATCAAGAATTTTTTATATCAGAATCCTAAAAATTTCATTCATTAAGGATATCTTTTCTTTTTGAGTCCTTCATAATGGTTTGAAAAGAAAATATGAGTTATCATAAGTATATTCCCTGGTAGTGTCTAATAATTTGCGCAGAAAGGCCTCCTTTCATGCACAGGGTAATGATAGGGCCAAGTCCAATGCACCCTTTTTAGTGTTTTACCCCTAGGTTCATAATATCAAAACCCATGATCCATTATTGTATCCAAACATGGAAACAAATTTCATTAAGAAAATATAGTATACGCCTTATCAGATCATTAGGATGTGGTTCATTACATTACTAAAAATATTATAACAATGTTATGTTCTCCAATCTACATATTCCATTATCATTATCCTACAAAATCTGATAATCTTTTCAAATACAGAATGAAGAATCCCTAATCCTAGTATCCTAAATCTATTGATTTATTTATTACATTTGAATAAGAAATAATTAATTTCATCATTATGGTTTAAAATATTTAGTCTTTTTGGAAGACTATATACATATATTAATCAAATTTACATTTGAGAAATTAGAAAAACATATTTTTATTAATTTCATTATTTACCATATTTTATCCCTACATATCAATCAAAAAGTTCTTCCTAGTATTTGTGGGGAATATGACATAAGAAATGGGTGACCACAAATCGACATTGAAGGGAAATTTTATATTGGAAGATATCAATAAATAAGGAATAATTAAAAAGGAAATTTAAATATGTAAAAAAATTCCACTTATTACTAAACATGTAAAAATTAAGTCATGAATCAAATTCCATATACTAGGTTAGACTACCATCCAATAAAACACCTAAACCACCTTGTGGCAAGGCCTGAAGGGTGTTAGTAAACCATGAGAGCCAAAAATAGTAACTCAGCATGAAGCATCACATGTATGAATGATTTTAGAATATAAATCAACTATAAATAAATAACAATAATCATACTTCATATCAAAATAATGAACCATAAACAAAGCATAACCAATATGGGTTAAACAATTACATTTTTAGATATAAACCAATATACCAAAATGGGGATGTAAAATTACAGTAAAACCCAATCCTCAATGAAAAGTTTTGGTCGGCAGACCATGATACCACAAATAAAACCGGCCCAAGGGAGGAACCACATGAAATTGGATCCACCATCACCAATAAAAAAATAAATTTCATTGTCTAGGATACACATTATTTGGTTCAAATTCAGTATAGTTCATATATACTGTTTAATACAATTCCCTTTAGGATAACCTAAAAGATATTGCATGAGATGACATTATAAAAAACAATCTTGCTAGTTTTTAACTTAATTAAATAAATATAATATTAAATAATGTATTATTTGAAATTTAAATATAATGTAATAAAAAATAATAAGATAAATGATAAACATATGTGATCACCATAATAAATACCTTTGGTAGTATGTTTATAGGGGTCCTAGTATCCTCATACACCCAGTGATCAAAACATCTCTCAGGTGCAATGGCCTAACTCAAGACACCAATACCCATCACATATATGTTTTAATAGTTTTTTTTATGTAAATAATACAATGGATATCGGGTCCCGACCCTTTTATAGCTCCTAACATATTATATCTTGTCTACCCACAAATGTATTTTTTATTCGTTGATGCTCAATTCAATTCCCAATGTCACATGAACCACCTCAACACATATGCACATCCAACTGCAGAAACATAGATGAGAAAACAATTTTCCCTATGAAATTAATCCTTAACCTTTACACACATCAAAACCCTTTTAAAACATAATTCAACCCACCCAAAAAATTCCTAAAACATATTTAGAAATAAAATAATACAAACTAAAACCATCTAACAACATTAAAGTACGGAACCACCTAACCCTTTCTTGGAGAAATCCCTAAACCACATGGAAAACAGAACTACACCAAGGAAGGACCATATAATGGATCGAATACACCATATCCATCAATATGTCACCCCATATATCATTATTAAACTCACATTAGGTCATTATATCCACTAGGGAAGGAAAATCAGGATTTAAGGAATAATACACCAATTTGATTGATGAAAAGTGGAATGGAGAGGATTACATGAATTCTCCATGATGAATCCATATAAAATAGACCCATTAATTGAATCCCAAGGTAGAAAAAAGGAAGAGGGAGTCATAACATTGATGGAGTGTCCAAACATGGAAGAAAAGGTGGGATTTGGGGTTAAAATCTGGGAGGGTATTATAAGAGTTTAAATATTTTTAATGGCTATGAAGACTACACGAAATCCTAGAGGAGCACACACCCATGCACCTATTCATTCACCTTATACATTCACACTATCCTAGGGTCATAATTATCCCAGACACTAATGTTCAATTCCCTATTACCAAGATATTGGACCTATACAGTGAGCACTATTTATACTACGATGTCACATGGTTTACACTAACCATGAGCTAACCATGTTCCACCTACTATCTGAAACAAAAACCTCTATTTTTTTTTTACCAAAACCACCTCAGAAATCTATGTAATAAAGAAAAAATTAAAATATTAAATTTAAATTTCTCAAAATAAAAAAATATATTTGACAATTCCCCCTACCAGGAAAACATTGCATCCTTGGAATGTCAAACGAATGTTTCATTCGAGAATAAATGAGGATACATCCCCTCACCCAAAGAAATTTTCTTCATTGTCTCATACTCAGAATTACCATGATACCAATAGTTATGAACCAATGGTATTCCCATTCATTTAAACACATTTTATTCTGATTCCACATTGATCTTTGGTGAGTCGAGCATTGAAAAGGTGGATTCTAACTCTAATTCATCCCAATTCGGAGAGTGAGACGATCCAATATTATAATTATTTAATTTTGATACATGGAACATGTCATTGATTTAAAATAACTAGGATGAAAACGTTACCATATATAAAACATAAACAACACACTCTATAAAATAAAGATTTATGTCATACTGTGGTGTTGGATTCCGTTTTTTCTAGTACGACTGTGACCCAAAAGTGGGGACAACATTATAAACACTTAATCACCCCTATTAATTCCATGTACTGGCATTTATGATGAAAATAAGACTTATGGTACATTAGTTCCATCAACAAAAACATTTTGATTAACTAGACTTTATATAATGCCATTTACCCCAGGCTCGGTCCTAATTGGGAAGTCTCATCAACCTCTTCCCAATATAAAGGTGATTAACACAATAAACCAAAAATTAACTCAGTGAGATCCTTTATTTATGAGGATAGTAACTATTATTACATGGAAAATACAACCATTACCAAATGGTAATCCCAAGGGAATATAATGTCTAACCCAAAATCCTGAAGAATTTTTTATAATATTTTATTTTCACTCTCTATATCACCATCTGTTTGGTGATTTTATGTCATACTATGTTTGACCAATTTCCCTATTACCTATAGATTAACTGTCTACAACCGAGAGGTAAAATGGGGTATCTATATAAAATTATTATTTATGGAACACTATGAAGCCACTCTATATCCGGGACATACAACCGACCCAACTCATCGTCCTTTGTTGAATCCTTGATCAGAATGAAATGTGATAATTTGGTGAGATGGTAAATTACAACCCACATGGCATTCATCCTTAAATTGTATGAATCTGGAAAATGATGAAAACCATGTTAATATATTCCCATATATAGGTAGTAGGGATTTGTTGATGTAGCATACATGAGGGCCTCTAATAATCAACTATACCTTTCATTAAATTATAACATATGTATATATATAGTTATCTATATCTTGCCTCATTGATGGACACCAGAACGAATATCACACACAATAAAACATATTAGGCATGTGGGTATTATTTACCCAGTATGAATGGTGGATTTCTTAAATCACCACCTTTCATAAGGGAAGTGACACCACAATGACCCGGTGAGGCAATGACCTCCCCCTATAGACAGTAACCACTCATCAGCCACCTGCCCACCATTTACAAGACGCATAAACTACTAGCACAACTCATTCATCAGATTTTCTTGTCAAATTAGCTATATATGGGAGAGAGTCAACTGGATACTAGCTTATAATGTGCAATTGAAATGATATTTGGATTCATTGTGATTCTAGGAAAAATTCGCCATCATGGTCAACTCATCATTGGACTCCTTGAAGCCTTTAACTATCACTTTCCTCCTCAAGGCTTTAGCTACCTCATTCACAATACTAGGGGTGTCTATTATTTCCTTGTAAACCCCAGAAGGTTTTCAACACAATGGATCTTCCACATACTCATATACTTCAAGAATAAATTTTATGCCATGATATTATGGTATGTGTAGAGTACAAAGTCTACCCCAAAGATGTACTGACACAATGTCATCAAGGAATGAATCACTACGTCCAGTTCCGATTATTGGTAATGTTACTTTCTCTTGTATGGTTGGAATTGGAAGGAACTATAAACCACCACATGGTCTTATTTCATCAACACACACCCACAAACCATAACTGAGGTGTCAAAGTAGACCACATATCATATTAGAAATTTAAGAAAGATTAAAATAGGGGTTTTCCTCAACTTGTTGATAAGATTATAAAAAGATGGTCGATATTTTTTGATATGTTTGAATCATAATACTTTTTGGGTAAGTGTATTCATGGGTGAAACAAGCCAATAGAAATTCCTAAATAATCACCTTTAATACCATAAAAATCCCAAAATATTATAATATCAAATAATTTCCTGAATTTCTCTAATGAAATCATTAACATGACCTTCTTGGGGTCTAAATAAACCCTATATTTAGAGATCACATGGCATAAAAACTTCACCTCACAAATCTTGACGGTACACATTGGGAGAATTGAATAAATATGGTGATCTTGATGTGTTTCCAATATGATCATCAAATTATTATCATGCTCTTACTCAGTCTCTAAGGAGACTGATATGTCATCCACAAACAAAATGAAAAAATATTCAAGGTATTGATAGAATAATTTGTTCATATGTTACATGAATACCACTCAAGAATTCATCTAGTTTAATCAAATGAAGAAAAAAATCAATGCTTCCATACTTTAGAAATTTATCATAAAAAGATATTCCTCTCTGTCCCTCACCTGATGATACACAAATCATAGGTAGACCATAGAGAAAAAAATTTCCCCACTGAGATGATAAAAACTTTTATCAATATTTGGAATAGAGAATTATTCGTTAATTTTTTCCTTATTCTATTTTTGAATGTGGATGCACAACTGAATAGATATATCATCCTTTTTAGTAAACATGATTATAAAAGAACATTGTGAAAGACATGGGTGAATGAACCATTTGGATTCCAAATCATCCAGCTGTATCTTTAATTCCCCCTCTTTGGTGGGAGCCTTAAGAATATAGGGTGGAAGTATTTTCTAGATCACCGGTGCCAAATGGATGGAAAACTCGGCATCTTTTTTCATAGGAAAACCTGGGAATTCATCTGTAAACAACCTTGGGAACTCTTCCACTACATTAGGTATTTCATCCATAGTACACCTATTATTATCCTCCAACACGAGTGATTATATCTAAAAAATAGGATTTCATATTTCCAAGAGTGGAGGTTTGGATCAACATAATCATGGATCCTACTCACCTTAAAAAAATTGGGTACTTCCATAGGGTTCTATAAAGCTCACTCACTAATGATAATGATATATACTCACGTCAAAGTGAACCATCGAATCCACTCCAAGGATCATATAGATTCAGCCCATTTCTAGATCCATGCAATCCCATTCCAATTAGACCCATAACAGATTGAGTGAACATGGTGGAAACATAAATCCTAGTTCTATATTCATAAAATGCGGTGTCACCAACTCCATGTCATAAGGAATAATCCTAAGAGTAAATTTTACAGAACCATAAGATGGGACGAAATAAAATAAATAGATGTTACCATATCAAATTGACTAGTATTTATGGATGATGCAATATAAATAGTACCTTGAAATATTGTAGGTTCTACATATGATTGAACATGTGTTTTATCCATAGCATGAATGTGATTCTTCTATGCGGAATCCTAGGGCCGATTATTGACCCATGGTTCCCCCTTAACCCGACTCCACCTATATGTGGATCTAGAAATACCCCATTGCTGAACAGCATGGGAACCCATATCCCTTGATGCACTAGTCTGTGATGGTAACTCCCTATGAGCCAAGGAACCAACACCACTCTAATCTGGCATTCCACTCTTACCTAACCTCTACAAATCCCCCAATCACCCACACTAATGGAAGGGTCTATGTGGAGCTGGGAATTCTTCCCACACATTCCCCATCCTCCCACACTAATAGCATAAAAATGACTATCCTCCACTATTTGAAAATGATAGTGCTCGGGAAGGATGGACTGAGTTACTGCCACCGTTCTTCACATTCTCATCACTCATCCTTTTCCATTCAGACATTCCACCTCTTCCCGGGCCCACTACTGAAACTACTCCAAGAGAACTGGATTTTCTACTTCAATCAATATCCACCATTAGGGTTGGATCGACTATCCCATCAAACATAATTAAATAAAACATAAAAGCTCTGAACTAATTATTTGTCTATAGACCCGCTTCAAAACAATGACCCACTAGTTGGTCATCAGAAACTACATCGAGTAAAAAATAGACCAACTCTGTGAAATTGTTGGTGAACCCCCACACGATCTAATCCCTTTGATGGAGATCCAAAAACTCTAGGGTATTTGTAAAGTCCAATTTCATAGGGAAATAATTCTCGTTAATGAGAGCCTTGAAATTATTACATCCCATATGCTAATTCCTCCCAACCTAGACCACCGAGTCCAACCACCTGCAATTGAGACATTACAACATGAATGAGTCACACATCATTTTAACAACCTCATATGTTTAATGAGACTAACAAACACTCTCTATCTTTTCAGTCCAATCTTATGACTATCGTGATTCATCCACCCTAGAAGGGAGGTGTTTTTTTCTTGAGAAACTCATGATTATTTTCCATTTTTGGAATCGATTCATCTTCCTTAGCATGAGGAGGACCAGATCACTCTTCAATATCTAATTATCAGACAATATGAACGATGTCTTTTACTAATATCTAATCAACTATTAGGGGATACGTATCTCCATCCAATTACTATGGTTTCTTTGGATATCTCTGAGGATTCATGATGATACATAAATTACAAACATACGAAAAATATAAAATACCAATGTATGAAAATTTGAATAATTAACAACATCTATAAAAAACATTTCTAAATGAGAAACAAAACCACAAAAAGACTAATAATGAGTCAATTCACACTATCATCCACTTAGTTTCAATGAATAGTCTTTAGCCTATACATCACACCTAGAGGATAAGTCAATGAAAGACATGAACATCACATGGTGACCTAAGGCATGTAATAAGGTGTTTGGAAGCCCCCCCCCCACCAAACCATCTCTTTAAGTCCTGATAGTCCTAGATCATATCTATATAGACTCTCATAAATTACATGACCCAATGAAGTGAAAAAACCATGATCTGATACAATTTTTTCATTTATTAGAATTGACTTCCATCAAATTGTACACCTAACCTGGCCCGTGGGAAGGCCTGATGGGAGTTCCCGAACCCCACAAGATGTAAACTAGTGATTGGAAATCAATCCTAACATGTAGGAATGATTTAACCAAAATAATTATAATTTAAAAAATAACAGGAATCATATATCATGTAATAAAAAACAACCATAACCAAAGACTAAGGAACATTACTAAAACACTTTACATATTTAGCCAAAAACAGTAATTTTAAAATGGGGAGGAGAACTAACTATACATCCAAACCCTCCAAGTGGAATGTGGGTAATAACACCATACCACACCCACCAACACCTAATCACAAAATAAACCACTATAAAATGGATCCCCGATCACCATTATGGAACGAACATCCTCTAGATTGTTTAGGAAAAACAAGGCCTGCATTTTCCTTTGGGGGGATATATTTTCTGAGCCAATACCTAGTTGGAACCACCAAACGATATTAAATCCTGTGAAATTATAAAACATATCAACATTATAGTTTTTATTGAAAATAAAATAAAATAATTTAAATGAAACATATTTTGGAATTAAAATTGAATAAAAAGACAACAACAAGCTAAATGATAAACTTGGAATGAGGAACATGGGATATACCTAAGGCACATGGAATATAGATGTCTTTGGATCATCACACTCTTGAAGATAAAACCAAATCCAAAATAAAATGGGCCTACTCGAGTCACTAATCCACATCACATTTTTTTATGTTGTTATGTTTATCCTTTTAGGGAGACCAAGCCTTTCCCTTACCAACATGCATAATATACATGGCCTAGTATTTACACCTTGGATACATGTATTACATCAATCAAAATTCCATTACAGATGTCACATTAACAACCTATTACACATAAACATATCTAATAATATAAACACTCATGGAAAATAATCATTTTTCACATGAATATCATCCTTTAACCCATACACTCACCAAAACCCATTGAAAACATGATTCGAACCACACAAAAAATTCATAGAACCCATATATAAAGAAAATAATGAATGATAAAATCAATAAAAATTATAACTCCTAGAAGAACCTAACTCTAGCATGGAAACAACAAGAAACAAATTGGAAACCATATATACTCCAAGGAGGGACCCTATAAAGTGTAAGAAAACTATATCTATTAAGATTTCAACCAAATAATCATGATTTATCCCACATTATATAAGTTCCCAGCCATACATGTCACAAAATCCTTAGTTAAGTCAATAATTATCATTGAGTATATTTTCATGTTTATAGTATTATAGAATCAAGATATAACTAATACATAATAACTCAAATTTTTAAAAAGTGGACACCTCTAAATAAAAATCCAATTATTCCAGAATATAAAACTTTTAAAAGTAAATATTTTTTTCATGATAAAAATATTATTTATTCGTCATTTCTCTGCCCCATCCAAATACCTTGTGAAAAAATTCTAAAAACATGGGATGAGAAGGAAAACCTCAGTAAGGGATTTAAAATAAAAGAAAATGTTAGTCTATGAATATTTATAAACCACAGAAATAATAATAATCATTAAAAACATCATAGAAATCAGAAATCACTATGGTAAATTTTGTAATCCATATCATACATACATTGTTGCTTTCATAGATACAAAGGGATTAATATTTATAGTTTCTATTGGAATACCCATTACAATATCATTCCAAAATCTCTTATGAGAAACCTTAAAGTTTAACTCCATATCCTTACCCAATGCATTGTAGTGCTATCACGGGCTCTCCCTCCTTCGTTATATCATGGAACCACACATATGTATAAGAAATTTCCATGAACCACAACATAATGATAACACATTAACATGCATAATGAAAAATAACCTTTCCACATTATAATAATAAGATATAATTTCAAGATATTGTTACAATAAATTCATTAACAAATCTATTTTCAATAATAATTAAATGAAAAGTTATTATGGAAATTATTATTCTTTAGAAACCATAAGGCTTATAATGGAATTCCAATATCAAACAATGGTCATGGAGACAGAAATGTCATTATTTACGCATACAATTAAAAACAAATCATTTTGTAAATTATAAATATGATTAATTTAAAAAATATTCCTTTTGATAATATTTGAATGAAATTAAAAGTCAAAGGTGTGGAATATACACCGTAAAAAAGAAGTTGGGGTACATTATAAAATATTCCTAAATGAAAGAGAGTGAGATGAAGTCCCTTATAGTGAGTCTGAAAAGACACATACAATCAGTATATTCTTTAATAATAAACAAATATTATTTTTAATTTATTAAGAACATTTATCAAGTTAAATATTTCTGTTATATTACGTATTACCAATCTATAAAAATTATTTAATTATCTATGTTCAAATCTTATGTTTTGTCGATATTCGATATATGATTCAAAAATGAACATTGTTGTGATGTTACTAGACCCTGTCATTATATGTACCTCCTCTCTAGAATATTATTCCTGAAATAATAATCAGTTTTCAAAATTATTCATAATTTTTAAATAAACCATTAATTTTTGTTTCAAAAATTGAACAACGTTGTATTCATAGAGATGTCAGGACATACGTACACCTGAGTAACATTTTAATTTTTCATTTCTCATTATCTAAATAAGTTAATTAATAATTTATCATTAAATAATGATCATAATAATATTATAATAATAATAATCATTTTAATATACTTATATATACCATACATGTTATGTGATGAATAAATATGATTCGCATCGCTTCACGAAGTTAACAGTTCACATGCCCACACGAACGACCTTATTGTTTTTATGTGAATCAAACATAAGAATAAAATTGTAATATTATTCTATTAAAGTTATAAATATATAATGAATATCACATATGAATATTAATTTCAGAATTATAATTTATCATGATAGATGGTAAGGGAAAACTAACGAAATCATTTCATAGAGGTGACAATTCACCCGTACACATGAATGATTAATTAATTTACCATTTGATGGAAACAGAGATTGATTTGGGGGTGATATTAAAATAATAACATATTAGTATATTGATTATACTGGAGTAAATATTTCATATTGGAATAAGATGCTTTAAGGGTAGTTGAAGAAAAAATAAAAAATATAATCTTTAAAAAACGATACCTCCTCTTCGGTCGATCACCATTGGAGATTCCTTAAGACCTTTAAGAAGGGTGTTATGCCTAAAATAATGACTCAAGATTTGGGGGGGGGGATTCTAGGAAGTGGTTTTTAAGGAACATGGCAGACAAAAAATTCATAGAATATTTGTGTATTTGGGAAGAGAGGGTACCTTTTTATAGGGGGGGGGGGGGGAGGGGCACTATTAGAAATTAACAAAATATTAAAATAATATAAATTAAATTTATAATAAAAATGTTTCCAAATTGCGATATGTAGAATTTAAGATGAGGATATTTTTAAATCCCCTCATACAGTATTTTTTATATATGTATTGATTTTATCTTAAACCTTATCTTTTCGGTTTACCCTTAATTAGTTTCTTTTAATTTTAAAAGTGGAAACAATATTTTCATTATTAAGAGGCTATTAATTTTACTGATACGAGATAAATTTCCAATAATTTGATACATAATGAAAATTTAATCCTTATCATAGTAACATTGTAATTTTAAAACATATTTATGATTTTAAAATAATTTATAAATTACTATTATTATGAAACATCACTATGTCATTTTTACACAATTAAATAATCTGAATTTATATTACATAAAATAGATATATAAATTCTAAAAAGCCATTGATTATTCATATAACACAACTTCTTCACTGATAATTTTTTGGATGAAATAAAAAATTTCAGATAATATTTATCTTATTTTTTTATTATATTTTATTTGATTCATTCATTAATAAAGCAATCCCTCCTTCATCGTTGTGTTATAATTAAATTTAATTACTTGAAATATAAATAAAATACCATGATGTTATAAATAATTTATTTTTCTAATTACTATTTATATTCTATGTGATGAAAAATATAAACCCAAATTAATATTTTTAGAAAGAGGATATATGTTTAGAACATATTTTCTTTTACTTTAAAATAATGGTTATAAGAGTCATAATCACACCATAGTGTCTTCCAAAGACCAAATTTTCATCCCTAGGGCTGTGATAGTCAGAATTATATCATAAAATACAATTAGGAAAAGTGTTAGAGTAGTATAGTGTTATTATAATATTTTTTACCCATATTTAGCTAATTTATCCTTTAACTATGGTTAGAAAAATAATTACCAAGGTTATTATTCATAATGTCAAAAAATAAAGGGGAAATATTTACATATTTTTGAACATATAATTCCTAATTTAAAATCCATTTTTACTAATTAAAAATATATAATTTTCATTAAATAATTTAAAAATAATTACAATTTTCGAAATGGGAAAAAGAGTTTTTACTAATAAAAACAATTAAATGATTGTAAAGTGTTTATATCAAATTTTAATGTTAAACTACCTCAAATGACCAAAATTGTATCAAATTATAAAAACGAATCTAAATATACTTTTAAAATATAAAATGATACTATATCAATAAAAATAAATTAGACTAAATGTTAGTTTTGAATTAAAATGCAGTATATTCCAATATTCATTAAGATATGAATTTTTCATAAAAAATTGAAAAGCTCAATGAAAGTAATTATTTTATGTACCTCATCTAAATAAGAATATTAAATTTTTAGATATAACATATAAAAGAATAAAATAAAATGTTTTAAATTGTTTATCCATCAAAATGTGGTAAAACTACCTTTTAAAAATATTAGAGTAGTTTATGCTTAAAACTGGACTTATTATTTATTGAAGCCTCGAAAATTTATTAGATGAATGTAAAAACATTTATTAACCATGTGTATATATAATATATTTATTTATGTTATCAAATTCTAATAAAATGGTAAGGATTTAAAAATCAATTAAACTAATAATATTAATAATTTATTATTTTCCAGTATAACTCAACCTTTTGTGCAACATTAGATTTTAGAAAAACCCATTGTTTTGGGTCAATTATGAAATAATAAATAGAATCCCCTTTTCTGTTAAATTAATATCTAATTCATAAATATAAATATATATGAAAATTATTTATTTTTTAATTATCTGGGATGTTATATTCTTCCCCACTTATTCAAATTTTGTCCTCATTGTATTAACCACATATCAAATAAGTGGGGGTATTTCTCATTCAGAAAAATTTCAGATTCCCATGATTCCTATTCAAGAATATGATTTTTTTTAAAAACTGATGAATCACATTTTTCCACAAGACCTACTCTCTATAGTCCATAATTTGGACTGGATGTACCTTATATGAAGGATTCTCTTCCTAATGAACTACTTAGGGACTCAAAACCAGAGATAGATTCAAAAAATAATTTCTCAACATTGAAACATGAAAACAATAATGTAGCTGGGATAAAATTGGATGTAAATCCACTCTGTAGGAAACTATTCTAAATTTCACAATATTCTATAGTGTCCAATGAATTATGTACTCAACATTATCTTCTTACCAAAATACATCAAACTTTTCCATGGTGAAACGTTGAGAATGAAATGATCACCGACCTCGAATGAAAGATCATTCCTCCGATTATCCAAATCACTTTTATACATAGTCAGATCTATTTTCATGTGTTTCTAAATCAACAAAATCATTTCTTCCATCTCTCCTACCAATTCTGGTCCCATCAACTTCCTTTCATCAACTTTATCCCAAAAAATTAGGAGTTCAACACCGATTTCCATATAATGTCTCTAATGGTGCCATATTTATATTGGAATGAAAACTATTAATATATGAAAATCCAGCCAAACAATTATGTTGGTAGCTACATACTTGGTAATCCATTGAACAAGCATCTAGAATATCCACTAATATCATAATTTTTTGTTCTACCTTCACCATATATTAAGGATGAAAATATGTACTAAAACATAATTTAGTACCCAATGACTTATGAAGACCTTTCCAAAAGTTAAGTGTAAACCTAAGATCATGATCAGATACAATAGAGAGGGTAACTCCTTATAACTAGACTATATCCTTTTGATGCAATGGAGAAATTTGATCTAGAGAGAGTATATCTCGAATAGGAAGAATATCAGTAGATTCTATCAATCTATAAAGAATAACAGAAATAATATTGTTTCTATGAGAAGTATCTAGCATTACCACTACAAAATCAATGGATATATTTTACCAATTCATTTATGGTATAAAAAAGGCTGAAGCATCCCTTTTTCCCATTGTTATTCTGCTATCACCAACAGACAAGTCAAAAACAACATAGTAAAGTCAACAATATCCCTTTTCATTTATTCCAAGTAGTAATACTCTCTAAGGTGTATGTACATCATTGTACTACCAGTATGAATTGAAAATAGGGAACTAGGATCTTACCATTAAAACTCTATCTTCAACTTTGAATCAAAAGGAACCCATAAACTCCTACACAATCTCAAAACATATTTATTATCAATTTTAAATTTAGGTAAATTACCCTTCTGAAAAAATTAATCCTTTTTCTGGAACTCATTGGCCTCATTTTTTTCTTTCTTAATTATGTATACTATAGATTATTTCACTAACACATAAATCAAAATAGTGTAATTTCCTTCAACTACTACATCCAAGCAAAAACTCATAAAATCATTACAAAATAATAACATTCCAATCATCGTATGGTTAATGTATAATAACTTTTCTGATTCAAAGAACTATCCAATTTTTTGTTTTTCGGTGATGTTAATGAATTGTGAAATCATAATCCTTGATTAGTTACCACAATCTAATATATCTAACATTAAATTCATTCTATGTGAATATATACTTAAAAGATATGTGATTAGTATATATTTCAAATTTTACTCTATAAAAATGAATCCTCCAAATTTATAAAAAAAACTACAACAGATAATTCAAAATCATGTGTTGGGAAATTTAACTCATGGTCTTCCAACTTATGTGAAACACAAGAAATTACCTGATCATTCTCTATTAGTAAACAACTAAGTCCTTTTAACAAAGCATAACTATAGATAAAAAATTCAACATTCTTGTAAGGTAATTCTAAAACTGGATCATTCAATAATCTTCTTTTCATTTCCTAAAAAAATAAACCCATTCATTTATCAAATGGAACCTAACACCATTTCGAGTTAACATATTCAGTGGGATAGATAACTAAAAAACACTTCAACAAACCTTCGGAAATATCCTATTAAACAATCAAAACTATGAATCTTGGTAATATTTTTGGGTTCTAGACATTTATCAACAACTTTAGTTTATGTATGATTAGTATTTATTACATCAATATAAACAATGTGACCATGGAATGAAATTTGTGGTAACTAAAAACTCACTCTTGATGAATTTCCCATAATTTTTTTTCTTTTAATGTGTTCATTAGAACCCATAAATGACATTGATGATCCCCTTTAATTTTATAGTATAATAAAATGACATCAATAAACACAACCAAAACTTATCCAGGAATGGGCTGAATATTCTATTCATAATATTCATTAATATAGTAGGTGAACTAGTTAAACCATACAACATGATTAAAAATTCATAATTTCTATATCTCATAAGAAACATGGTTTTTTGAATGTATTGTTCCTTTACATTCAACTTATTGTACCCTGACCTCAATTCATCCTTCAAAAAATACTGAGGTCCCTAGAGATGAAACCAAATTATTTTATGGCCCAAAATCTTATGAAGTAGTTGCGAAGGATTTTACCACACCATTCTGCTTATAGTCTAATGACATCCCATCAATTGAGTTGTTCATTAGACAATCATTTTCATAATAACCCTTATCATTGAACACAAAAAAATTTTTTGACTACAAATCTGATTTTGTCTTACCACAAACCTGGTATTTTTCAGTGTAATTACGAATGATATATCCCATTTTACCACATCTAATTCACTTAACAGAATTTAAAAGGCATTCCCCGGTGTGTTTCAACTATAATTTTCACAAATTTTAAATATAATTTTATTACCATAATACGTTTTTGAATAACTCTTCCATTTAACATGCCACCTCAACCTCAAATTATGTTGTTCTTCAATGAAAAATGACCATTAAAATATCTATTCCACCTTCTCTACACATCAGACCTGATTTTCATATCTTTTGATCTCATGAAAATCATATTCTCTTTGATATGTTGGATTTAATCATGAGTAAAAATGATTGATTTTCCTATCAAGATATCAGATGAAATTTGGATCATACCTTTCCTGTCGAGTGAATTTTTATTTAAAAACTGTTAACGAGTCATCCTCCTACCTCAATTCCAAGAATTGTTTATCCACACTACCTAGAACAACCTTAGGAAACTATTTATCAAGAAACATGACTTTGAATTCATCCCAACTTATAGCATCAATATCATCCCTATCCTTGATATTCCTAACAATTGAGCACCAATGATTGGGTTCTCCTTCAAAATAGAAAAAAGGCTAACATTTTGATTGCATGAACATCCCATTACTTAAAAAATCATTACCAGTTCTTTAATCCACTATTCAGCTAGCATAAGGTCAAATGATCATATGAATGATGGAGGATATTGCCTCATGAAATTACCCACTAATAACATGTTCCTCTGTGGTAGATCTATCTGATCCCATGCATTCATACCACTAGCATTTATAACACTAGTAAACTAATCCATCACTGTAACAAATTATTTAGATTTGATTCCAACCATAAAAGGCTGTTGATTTGGAAGGTATTTTTCCTCTTGATGTCTTCCAAACATAGATTTCATATTTCCTATTTAGAAAACCATTATGAACCAAAATATATTAGGCAATGCAATCTGGTAATCTTTAAATGATATATCATTTCAAATTAACCATAATGTAAAAATCATTTATGGATATTTTATTAATAAAATCCTAACCCCTCTAGTTATTTAAACCAACCTTTGATAACAACTATAAGGCCCCACCATTAAATATTACATAATATGAAGTTAAGTCAAGAATGGACAATTAGGATCTCTTTAGGATTAGAGTTTTAGAGAATTAGGACCTATCTAATACATAATAACTCAAATTTATACAAAGTGGATACCACTAAAACAATATCCATTTCTTCCATAATATAAAACATTTAAAATAACCACAATTTATTTTTCTTGTTAAACACATTCTTGACATCTTCCTTTCTTTTACCCATCATTATAACCAATGAAAACATTTTAAAAACATGGGTTGAGCACGATATTATCAATAAGGGATAAAAAATTAGGAAAGAAAATGTAAGTCCATGAGTATTTATAAACCATTTAAACCATAAGAATCATTTAATACTTTATAATAATCATAAATCATAATGGTAATTTTTGGAGTCTATATCATACTTACATTGTATCTTTCAAAATTACATAGGGAATAAAATTAATGGTTATGTTTTGAATACCCATAACAGTAAATTCACTAAATATCATGGGAGAAATATTATTGTTTAACTCCGTCTCATTACCCAATGCATTGGAGAGATATTTTGGGATCACCCACCCTCAAATAATCATGGAACCACCCATATATGTAAGGAATTCCCAAGAACCATAACATAATCATAATACACTAACAAGCATAAAGTAAAAAAATAACATTTCCAATTGCAATCATAAGATATAATTTCTTGATATTGATATTATAAATTCATTCCAAAATCCATTTTCCATAAAATAATACATTAAAGGGAATATAGTATATATTTTTCTTTTAAATTCGTTATGGAATGTATAGGATTTCAATTATCAAATAATGTCCATGATGGTGGAAATTTCCTTATTGTTATATACCTAAAAAATATTTTTGTCATTTAGTAAAACACTTCATATAAAAAAGATTCCTTTTGAAAAATGTTGAATGAAATTAAAATTAAAAGTGGTTAAATATACACCTTATAAAATAACGTGGTGTATATTATTAAATTATACCTCAATGAAACAAAACTGAGACAAAGTCCCTTATCATTAGTTTGAATTTTCATGTACCATCTTTATATTCTGAATAGTAAACAAAAATTAATATTTTTACATTATTGAGAAGTTTTTTTATGTTTATTATTTAATTTATATGAATTATTACCATGTTAAAAAAATTATATATATTTTTTTTTTCATATCAGATGTTTTTTTATTATTTGGTAGTTTATCAAAAATTAACATGGTATTGATGTCACTAGTCCAGGTCATCATAAGAAAATAATCTCTAGTATAGTATTTGTGACCTAATAATTCCTTTCATACATTAGTCAATATTTTTAAATAAAACAATTAATTATGGTTATGAAAAATAAACAACATTATATTCAAGGATATGGTAGGCCAAACGTACGCATGATTAATGTTTTCATTTATTATTTTTTTAATGAATACTAATAAATACATAAATTTAATTGAGAATTCCATTTATTCTTAATAATTTATAATGTTAAATTATATATTGAATTTTATAAATTCGTATAGTTAAAATAATCATCTATTTATCCCATTGGGATCCTTATAATCATTTTCATATTTAATTTTGATATAAAACTACTGTATACTTTTTATAATTTTCTCTTCATAAAACGAGTTTCTCCCAATCTCTCTTGGATTTATTTTAATTTATTTTATGGTAATTTTGTGATCTAATTTGGAAACAATTGATTCTATATTTATAATAGTCATAATTTATATTTACTAAAAAGTTAAACATTATTTTTATCATACTATTTAGTAAAAATATATGAACATAACAACAAGGTTTATGGTTAAAAATGATATACACAGGGGTTAAATATAGAAAATTTTGTGTGAAAATGTCCCAAAATGTGGATAAAAACCATTTTATCGACATAATTATATTTTATCCATTTTATTATTGGAAATAGACCATTATTATGGAATTTAGAAAAGAGGAAAACATGGGTCAAATTCTATCTTTTATTGTTATAAATACGCAAATTATTTAATTATATTGGGGTGTTCAATTATGATCCATTTTGGTGAAATCACCGATGAGCATGTTTTTGTGATCTTTTACCTCTAATGGGTGAATGTTAATTAATGAGTTTAATGTTAATTTCACCATTTTATAAAAAAATAACACCATATATAATTATTTATGTTATATATTATTACTAAGTTAGTTCTCACAGTAATCCATGATAATATTTTATAGAATTTTCTATGTGTGTTCAAAAAAACCCAAAAAACATATAATAATTTAATGGATGAATATGATGTGATTTAGTTTTAATATAATTAGAAAAAATTAATAATGATAATATATAGTGTTGATTATTATTTATATCATAATTGTAAGTAATTTGTTGATGAATAGGACTTATATGATCATATTTCATAGTTTAAGAAAATCTTATTTTTTCTCATAGCACACTATTTAGAGTTGTTGAATTGACCACATTTTATTATTTCTACTATTACTAATAGGTTTCCCAATTATTCTATTATAAATACTTATTAATTTCATAAAAATATTTAACCATTAATACTCTTATCATACCACCAATGTATGGATATGATAAATACAAAAATGGGATTTGATCATTCCAAGGAGGTGGTAGTCCACACTTATGGATCGATGATGATTTCATTTTCCCTAGTACATTGAATATGAGTAATAGGGTTTATAATTTAATAATATAAAATATTTCATAAATATCAATATTATATGTTAAATTCTATCTTAATACAATCATTATTAGACAGTTGAGCGAAAACCTTTTTTCATGGAAGTTGCAGTTCACAAAATGTATGAATGATGGTTTCACCAATAATAATGGAAATTGGTAAGGTGTATAATGATGTTTAAATCATTATAACAATATACCAGTATGATAATTATAGAGATTTTATAATTTTAAGATGGTGTAATTTAATTTTAATAATAATCTGTGCACATAATGAAATGGAAATGAGAATAGAGAGGATAGAAAGTTATACCTCACATCATGGATTATGTTCATTGAAATGGGTGTTAAGCCTATAAGGGATGATATTTTTACAATAATAAAACCTTTTTAAAACATTAGGGTTTCTTGGATGTTTTGGTTATATATTCTACAAAATAAGTGGGTTTTGGTTTAATGGGGAATTGATGAGAAGTGTCCCATTTATAAGTGAAAAGGGATGGTAATCTATTAAAACCAAAAAAGCATCCAACAATGGGAAGCAATTATAAATGAAATTGCATGTGAAGTTACTAAATAATTAATAATTGAGTAAATATTGCCATAATTTTCCCAACCAAACATTCCAACACATTTTTTGAACATTTTTGATGTCTAGTACTATTATATTTTTACATTTACAATTTTAACTTTTACAAAAGTAACTTTTTTTACCAATGTAAATTATAATTTATATTTTAAAATATAATTGTTGTGTTTATGTGAATTTTTATAATGGATTAAATTTTTTAAATTCATTTAATATAATTTAATTTATTAATGTTATAGAAATTTATTTTACAAATAAGAAATATATAGTTTATTAAGAATAATTTTAAAGAAAATATTACTTACATTCTTAAATATCAAATATTGTTTTGTAAGGAAAACATAATAATTTAAAAAATATAATTTTACTTATAATTAATATATTTAGTAAAAAAGATTTTTTTGAATTACTTTACAGTTATATCTAAATGATGTTCTAAATGTCATGGAATTTTAAAAAGAGTATTTTACACTATTCACCTAAAAAATAATTAAATTAGAAAAATACAAAAAAATTATCTTAATATTGTATAATTTTTATAATCCAAATATATTTTTATTTTTAAAAATTAAAATTATATAAATTTATAAAACAATATTTAAATGAAATCAAAAAGTACAGTGAAATACTATTCATATAGGAAAATTTCTTTTAAAATATTTAACCATTACATATTATCTTTTTCTACCATTTAAAAATTAATTTATTCATAATATAATATTAATATTATAAATATTGTTTATTATTATTTAATAATACTATAATTTTTCATCAAATAGAACATCAATATAAAAAATGAATTTTTAATCATAAGATGATTTTTGTAGTTGATTTAGTTAAACTAATTTCATTTCATTAGTATTAAAAGTAGTATTTGTTTCAAATTTAGATATAATTAATATATATATTTTTATAACCCAAAAATTATATAATAATAACATATTCTGAAGTGTATATGACACACAATACCTAGTTTATAAAACCCATGAAATACATTTTTTTAAAATTAGCTAGTATATCGCTCGCGCATATTCACGACATCATAAATTAAATCTGAACTACAAAATGCATTAATAATATAAGAAGTGATAAATAGAGATTAATAAATATAGTACTGAAATTATAAATCTATTCAGAGAAATGAAGTATGAAAATCTAATATCTTGATACTTGAAATAGGAAAACATCAAAACATAATCATGGTAAGAGAACATTATATTGGAAAGAGACATTAGTTGTCATTTTCATGTCACCTTTGAAAAAGAACAATGGAATGTTATTTAACCATGATAAGAGAACATAAATACACTTTATGTAGCAGATACATGTTTGAAAACAATTACAAGAACCATGATTTTCAACAACGGTGGGTGTGCAGATCAGATTACAGTTCATGTCAACAGAATGTGCAGTCAACTGCCTCCTAGTACTACCATGTATCATTGATGTCGAGTAGTAGTTTTTCATGTTTTTTGACAGTTATATTGATCCCTACAATATATAATTAGACATTAATGTGGGTAAAAAATACATATTACTATGAACAAAAACTGGGTAATGTAGTGTAGTGAAACCAAACAATTATTAATATGAAAAGGAAAAATCACTACTAATTGAAATAATAGAAAATTTTTTACTAATTGGAAAAGAATAATGGTTAGTCTGGGCATCCTGTCACACCCCCCCCCCCCAAATTTTCAACAACTCCTCCAACCCCCTACCCAGCTATACCCCTCCCCTCCACCTATCTCCTCTTGTCTCCCACCCAATCCCAGAAGCTCCCTCTCCCACTCCCCCTCCCCCTCCCCCCTGCCCAGCCGCTTCCCCCACCCCCTGCCCAAACTCTTCCCCCAGCAGCCCCATCCCTCCCTGCCCTCATCCTCTCCTCCCCTCCCCTCCAACATGCCCATCCCCTCCCCTCCATTCCCGTACCCAGCCGCTACCCCCAACATCCCCCCTTCCCTCATCCTCCCCTCCCCTCTCCTTCAACCTTCCCAGCCCCTCCCATCCATCCCCTTCCCACTAAGCAGATTCTTCCCCGATCCATTCCTCCCTCCTCCTCCTCCACCCTCCTCATCCCTCCCATGCCCAGACCCTCCTCTCCCCCAGCCACCCTGCCTAGCTTGTCACCCCCCCAAATTCCCAACACCTCCTCCTACCCCCACCCATCTCCACCCCACCCCTCCCCCTCCTCTGGTTGTTTCCCACCCAATACTAGCACCTCCCCCTCCAATGTACGCATCCCCTTACCCATCCCCTTCCCCCACCACTCCCCCTGCCCAACCTCTTCCCCCAAAAGGCCCCTCCCCGCTACCATCCCCTCCCCTCCCCTCTACTCCCCTCCCCTCCAACCTGCCCAGCCCCTCCCCTCCATTCACCTACCCACTAAGTAGAATCTCCCACAAGCCATTCCTCCCCCGTCCTCCTCCCCCATCTTCATCCCTCCCCTACCCAGCCCCTCCCCCCCCCCCCCCCCCGCCACCCTGCCCAGCTTGTCACCCCCCCCAAATTCCCTGCACCACCTCCTACCCCCTACCCAGCTCTACCCCTCCCCTCCCCCTCCTCTGGTTGTCTCCCACCCAATCCCTACACACCCACCACCTACATATGCCACCCCCTGCCCAACCCCATCACCCACTACTCCCCCTTCCCAACATCTTCCCCCACCAAGCCCCTCCCCCTGCCCTCATGTTCCCCTCCACTCCCCTACCCTCCCCTCCCCAAATTCCCAGCACCCCCCCCCCCCTTCTACTGACTTTGAAACAAAACACGTATAGTTAATTGAGAATATATATATTATGAAAATTAAAGGACTTAATTTATAATATGTAACATCCATATAATGTTTATGCGGTATGCATATAGTGAATTGAGAATATGTATATTATGAAAATTGAAGGATATGATTTATAATAAGTAACACGCATATACTATGTATGCAGTATTCATATAATGAATATGCAATCTGCATATAGTAAATGTGTAATTCATTAAATATATTACATAATGTAGTTTAACCATGTTCTGTTTTCAATTATCATTTCTATAATATTTAATATACATATTTCTCATATTGAATATTCAATATTACAATATTAATTCATAGTATATGGTATTTAGTGATGAAATATCTAGATTGACACCACATCAACATATAGGTAGTACCTGAAAAGACAATTGCAGTTATATAACAAATAATATAACTTGTTTTCTATTTTATATTAGTATGCATATAAGTTGAGGCAGATTTCATATTTAGAATATGCAACACATCTTGGATATTTCTGAAATAAACATCTATAATCATCATTGCACATTTAAAGCACTTGATCTAGGTATTCAAGTTGGGAAGCTGCATGGATGAAATCCTGTTTATGAAAATCCTTGATTTTTGAGGCAGTTTAAATTATATCTAGAACATTAAAACTATCTTCAAATAGATGGTTATGATTATGGATACTGTTTTAATAAATATCCATGGAAAATAACAGTGTCTTGGGTTTAAACATAGGAAGCTTCTTCCATAATCCCAAACTCATCATTTTTCAAAAATATACACCTATGTAGTCATCATTTTTATGTATTCAATATGAATATACTGAATATGCAATCTGCATATAGTTAAAATCTAATGTTCATTAAATATACTACTAAATGTAGAATAACCATGTTCTATTTTTAGTTCTCTTTTCCATAATATGTAATATACATATTTCTCATATTACAAATTCGATACTAAAATATCAATATGGGCTTTCTAGTTGAAAATACTATATTGAAACAATATTAACTTATTGGCACTACAGGAGAAGCCACTTGCATAGAAATGAAGAATAATATACCTTGTTTACAATTTTATATTATTATGAATATAAAGAATATTATATATTCAATATTAGAAATACAATGTTATTAGGAATGTGCTGAATATGCAATCTGTGTATACTGAGTAAGTAAAATGAATTCAATATACTATTTCAAAATATAATATGATAAATATCTATATTATATATTATGAAAAATATAATTGGAAACACAGAATATAATTTAACTCAAGAAAGACTACCATATCTTTGAAATCATAGGGTGATTGAGACGGACTAGGCGGAGGGGGAGGCAGAGGCACTGGAGGCGGAGCGTTCATAGGGAGACTGAGGTGGGGAAATTTGAAAGATGGAACATGTGAAGGGCACACCAAACCTCAAAATTAAAAATGGAAAGAAGAAAGATGGAATATATGAAGGAAATATTGCAACACCCCGATATTTTATGAGAAGTATTTTTTTTAATTTTTTTGATGCTACACCGAGATTATCTTGCGCTATACGCAACACCGTACTAGCTTGCAGTATACGCAACACTATTCTTGGATCGTGTCATAGACAATTTCAGGTTTGTTTGACAGTAGTTATTCTACACAACATTGAGTATATATATATATATATATTTAATGTATAAATGAAATATGGTTGTATTTTTTTATACATAGCAACAAAAGAGTCTTGCACTACACGCAACCCCGACTTGGCTTGCATTGTACGTAATCGCGACACTCCTCGATAGCGTGTGTTTTACGCAATACCGAGTTTCAATAAACAACGATATATTATTATAATATCATTGTGAACTAGCTTTTATGAATAGTATTAACTACATTTTGAATTTGATAAAATTATTATTCATCTTAAAAATTTTCTAGAACATGGTACGTGAACAAAATAAATTTTTCGGGAAAAATAATTACTTTTCAAAAAATACAGTTTTGCCGCCTTTTGATGGAGCACCCACATTAAATATATTTTTTGACATGTTTATAAGTTCAATTTGACAAAATAAAATTCTTCTTTGGAATTAAGATATAAAAATTTACTTTGGGTAAAAGTTTCATATTATTCTGATAACTTTCATTTTTTAATGAATAGTAAAAACACGCTATATTTTAGTTAAAAAAAACTTCTTTCATCAAAATAATTTGTAATGTTAAATTATAATATTTAATTTTTGAAAGTATAAATAAAATATATTTTTATAATTTAATATAATTTATGTTATTACCATTAATTTTACATATAATTCATATGTAAAAACATTTCAATATTTGGCAATGTTTTAACTTTTAAAACCCGTTTCCTTAACAACGAGATTAATTTTAAATTAATTAATGCAACTTATGTGTTTTGAATTTTGAAAAATGGATTCCATATTTTAATTCTGTGGGTCAAAATTATGTTAATATGTTACTTTTATTTTTTTTGATATTATGAATAGTAACTACAATAATTTTTATTTACTGTAGTTAAAGGTAAATTAGGTAATTATGGGTAACAATAAGATTATAAAATTACCCTAACACCTGAAAAAATTCTATTGGATGACTAAAAGTCAACCCATATCACCTAAGGGTCGGAATAAATTATTTTTATGGACTTTTGACCATCAATATAATTTAATTATTATTAAAACCAAAGAAAGTGACAAAATGTCACTCTCTTAAATATTATAAGTCTAATAAATTTAATTTAGTGATAAAATTCATGGAACATCAAAAATTAATAGTCTCCAGAAAGATAATAAAATTATCTACATCATGTAAATTTATATATAATTTTTAGGTATTAAATAATTACCATTAAAGGTGACATAATAGTGATGTTGAAATTATATTATTGATTGAAATATCAAATAAATGGTTTTAAAAATATTAAACTAAATATTATATGAACTATTTAATGTGCTCAAAAAATTTAATAGATAAATATGACATGTTATGAATATAATAATGATTTTAGTTCTAACATATCCTCTATGTGGATTTTTTTTTAAAATTCAAATAAATGAATTGTGTCAAAATTGACAGTATTTTTATTTTTCAAAAATAACATAATATAAAATTGTTTAAAAATCACCAAAATATTTAACAATTATAAATTTAAATTTATATGGTCAAAAATATCATAAATAATCAAATTAAGGACAATTAACAACACAGAAGTAATTATTTATAACAATTTGAAATTTAGAATCTTATAACCACAAAAAAAATTAAATAGATTAAATAAGGATAAATCAAGTTGATAATGTTTAAAATAAATTACCAACATGTATAAATTTTATTGGATGATGATATTAAAACCCTATCTCATCTATGTTCTGATTTGAGTCATTTTGGATGTTTTTAGGTGGGTTTTGAATTTACTATAAATTAATATATTTGAGGTTTCTATAGGTGCCCCTCTCCTCCCTTATAAAAGGGCACCTCCTTCCTATTCTTTTTACAAAATTTTGATCCTTCAAGAACGGACAAAACCTGCCCATTTCCCTTTTCAACTTCCCTAGAAACATTATAGAGGTTCTGGTCCCCTCAAAATACCATCTCTATTGCCTTAAGAGGAGGTTAAGAAGAGGCGCATCAAAGAAGAGGTAAAATATTTTAACGATTTTTTAAAATTTATTTCTTCTTCTACTTATTTTTAGTTATTTGTTTCATCATAAATTAATAACATAAATATAAATAATATAATTATATGTTATTATAAATACGAAACAACCCTGTTTCACCCTCTATCCATCCTACGGAAAATGAAATCACCGTGCGTGCGTACGAACGGAATACCGTCTCCACGCCGTGGTGTAATCTGGTTTCCACCACCACCTTACTTGGATGGGAATAATGGTGTAAATAATAACTATATATAATTAATTTATCATGATATTAATTCTTAGAAATTCCATATTCCTCTCTAATATTATTCAATAAATATGGGAATGATATCATCACTCGTGCGTATGTACGAACTACCCTCTCCACGAACGCGATGAGATTCATTTTCCATGATTAACCATTCAAGTATGATTATAATGTATATATATAATAAATAATCATGAAATATATTAAATAATAATGATACTGTATTTATGTACATATATGTTTCATTTACTTAATTCCATTCAATTCAATATGGAAATGAAAACAACATTCATGCCTACGTACGACCTACCGTCTCCATGAACGGTGTATTTCATTCCATTTATCGATCTATCATATATATTTATATTCTTAATATATATTATATATAAATACTTTTTTACATTCTCTAATTATTTAATTTAGGATATAAGTAATAATATCATGAACAACAAGTCGAATCACGTACGATAAATGAAATTATTTTACCCAAAACGTTGTTTTAACATGGAATTTTCAAAAGAACGGGTAATATAAATTCATAAGTGAACCATATATGATATCATAACATTGAATATGATTTTTTAATAATCCAAAGACATTATATAAATCATTATACAGGAGGTTCATATACATACGAATCATATCAGACATAAGGTAAGGGATAATTATTCCAATTTCGTTCTTACACGGGATTGTTTATTCGTAAGTATTTACTGGGGTTATTGTTATCATCAATGTCCATGTTTTCTAAAAATGTTTTCATGTATGTGTAAAGTCCATTTTACCCATTTCTGACTTTTAACACATGGTATGGGAAGAATCATTTTTTGTTAACCATACGAGGAACTTTTTTACTTTTTCGACAAAAGTACGGGGAGATTTTTTTAACTTACACAGCATGAAAAGATTTTTACGGTTTAATAACACCTTATTTTCATCAAGATTCATATAAAATCTTTATGTATTATTTTTAAAAAAATCCTTTTCATTTAAAATTGTGTGGAATTTTGTGAAAAGAAAATGATTTTGAAGCATAAATGATATTTTCCTCAAGAATTCATTTCAAGTGTTTTATCAAAACCATTTTCCATATAAGATGACATTATTTCATATGTGTATGTTTCAAGTATAATGTATCTATGATTTACATGGTTTCACTTTTCTTATGATGAAATTATATCCATTTTTTATATGGATTAGAGTATGATGGGAAAATGTTTATGAAACCCATTTTATTCTTTGGGTTATGATGAATGATTTATGATTATGTTGTTGCACACATAAGAATGATTTAATTATGAGATGGGTGGGACCTATATCTCCCTCCAATGCATTGGGTAAAGATTTATACCTCATGAGATAGAAATGGATGGAACAGTAAGTTAATCCAGTTCTGTGTTACAGGACTGGAACGAGGACTGCACTCAATTCAGAAGGGGTCCTTTTCCACTAAGATGGTGTTGGTAGCAATGCATTGGCTACTATATAAATCATATCATGTGCTTAATGGTTTTCCACAATTACATGTTTTATTCACATGATAGTTTATCATGATTGATGATCCATTATGATCTATGCCTTATGTACAACCATGTTTTATGTCATTGATCAAGATTTTTTTGTTTAAATACTATGTTCATGTTTTGATGTTCAAATGTATTTGGTTTGTTTTATTTTCTCCATGCTTACCCTTACTGAGAATTTGAGCTCACCCTTTATATGTTTTCTTTTTCCATGGATATAAATAAAGGTTTTAGGTAATAAAACAAATTGGGAAGATATTTATGGGCGATGTTGAAGATCTTTCACCATGATAAGAAGATTTTGTTCTGAGTTTCCAAAGACACTCAACTATTACGATCCTTGAGTGTTGTTTTTTATTAAGTATTCTGCAAGATTAATGTAATGTCCATTTACGTCAATCTTTGGTCTCTAAAAATATGAACATGAATTACAAAAGGAGAAAGAGGGAAGAGTGAAATTGAACCTAAAATCTAGAGAAAATGAGAAACAACACTTATAATCTTGTGGGAGATTACCGGTATAGAGAAGCTTCAATGAACCACGTATTTTTCTATTTATCAAAAACAATTAAGGGATACAATATATTACCGTAAAAGATGATAACATTAAACTGTCATGAATCTGTAACATCAAAATCTGGGGGGGTTTTGCTGCCCACTAATAGTTTTCCAATGATAGACATGCAGAATACCCCCTTAACATTGCATCTGTATCAAGACAAAAATCTAACCATTTATCCTATATTCATGTGAGAATAACTAATTACATATTAAACTCCAATGGGAAGTTACCATGTTTCTAGTGTGGAGAACAGATGCACCTACTTCCTAGAACATCTTATCGGGCCCCCGGTAGGATCTAAAGGGGAACCTGGTGGTTTAGGCCACCAAAACCCTTCAATTAATTGATCAACATCTTCCTTATATATCTAAACATAAAACCATAAATAAAATCAATTGAAACTATTAAAACAATAAAATAAAAAATATATAATTCTGTAGTCACAAAATTACAATTTATTTGGGCCAACATTTGAGTACCAAAATGATCGAGCCAGACTTTTATGCCATTATGAACGTTTTCGATAATCTTATAAGATTTGAAAGTCATTAATTATAACCCCAATATGACATCTATATCTCAAATTATCATCAAAACATATTAGGTAACATCATTAAAATAATGCACTTTATAGAAGCATAAGTAATGTCCCTTCTGGAAATTGGGCCATTAATACCAATCGACAATCTTCAGAAAATTTATGATGTTTAGAAATTTTACATGCTGAAAATGTTGAAAGTGGGAAGAAGGTAATGAAACCTAAAATGTTGAGAAATAGAGAAATCTATCTTGTGAGGTTGTGGGAGGTAGCCAGTACAGAGAGGCTTCAAATCACCATGGATGTTTCTGTCTATCAAAAACAATTAAGCGAAACCATATATTATCGTAAAAGATGTCAACATAAAACTATACAACAACCAAATCTAGTGGGGTATATTGCTACCCACTAATAGTCTTCAAAAGATAGACATGTAGAATATCCCCTTAACATTGCATCTGTATCAAAAAAAATTCAAAGCGTGTATCCTAAATTTTTGTGAGTATTACTAACTACATATTAACCTCCAACAAGAAGTTACCGGGTTACTGGTGTGGAGAACAAAAGAACATGCTTCCTAGCACGTCCTATATGGGCCCCGGTAGGATTCTAATGGGAACCTGCTGGTTCAGGACACCAAAACCCTCCAAATGATTGATCAAATTCTTACTTGTATATCCTTACATAAATCCTAAAATAAAATCAATCCAAAATGTTAAAACCAAAAAAGAAATAAAAGATAATTTTTTAGCAGTAAAATTAAAACAACTTTGGGCCAAAATTTGAGTTCCAAAATGATCGAGCCATAATTTTATGCAGTTATTATTGTTTTATATAATCTTATAAGCTTTCGAAATAAGTAATGATCACCCAAATCTGAAATTTATAACACATGTAACATCCCATGTAAGTAATGAATAATATATTTTTTTATCTATGTCTATTAATGAATTAGATAGTGATTTAGAGGCTTAAAATGAGAATCAATCCAATCACAAGCATGGAATACACTAATATTTTTAAAAGATTTTTTTTTATGCCTTTTGATGGAAAACCATTTTTAAATCTATCTTTTGAAAATTTTATAATCTATGTTTGTCAAAATAAACTTATTCTTTATGATTCAGACATCAAAATTTACTTTGTGTGATTTTTTTGTATTTTTCTGATAAAGTTCATTTTTTAATGAATAGTGAAGAATGTTGTATTTTAATTCAAAACCTCCTTTTAATGTAATTTATTGATATTATTAGATTATATTTTGAATTTGTTTTGAAGGTAAATTAGAATATATTTTTACCATTTAATCCAATGTTGGTCATTGAATCAATTTCACTTTGAAATTGGACTTAAACTGGTGTCGATCTTTTGATACTTATTATTCCATAAAAACACGCTATTTGTCATGACAACAAGAATTAATTATTAAATTATTTAATGTAACTTATATGATTTGAATTTTGTAAAATAGACATCATTTTTGAAATCATAATATCAAATGTATCTTAGGGTGAAGTTTTGGTATTTTTCTGAAAAACTTCAATTTTTGATAAATAGTGAAGCCACCAAGTGGTAGTTAAAGAAACTGATTTTTCGTTTAAATGAAACTTTGCCACTTATGTGATTTGATTTTCAAAAAATACGACATAAATGGTTTTAATTGAGAAGTAAAACGTGGTTCAATAAGATTAAAATAATTTTTTGGTGGATAGTAACTTTTACGTTTTTAATCGTGATTAGAGGTAATTAGTGCAATTTAAGGCAAAAATGATATTATGATCAATGAAAATACCTAGACACATGTCCTACCCTTATTTTATGTGTCATGGCCGACCAAGAAAATCCATGGGTCAACTTGGGGACCCCATGGAGCCACTTTTGTAGGAAAATGACTTTAATATCATTTTATTTAATGTTAAAATTAAAATGACACAAACCAGAGTTGTTTTACTACAACAATTTTTAAATGGGGTTATACAAGTCAGATATTTGACTATAAATATTCATTAGAAAGCTAAAACGATTTACTACATCCTGAGAGTTTTTTTATAATTTTTAGAAATTAAATATAATAAAATATTTATGACATCATGATGATGTAGCGATTACCTCATTAATAAAGGATTTAAATAAAATGAAACGATAATGTAACATATATGACCTAAAAATGTCCAAAACCTATTGGATGGGTGGATTTCGAAACCCTATCACCTTAAACTAGAATTATATCATTTTGGGACCTTATAAATCCGAAACTCATTTTAAAATAAAGTAACATTTCATTACATTCCAAGAGTGCCCCTCCTCTCCTCTTATAAAAGGCCCCCACGTCTACCTCTTTACGCACACTTCTAAAGCCTTTGGCTCGGCCAAACCCTTCCCATTTTGTCTCTCCACTTCCATATATTACTACTTAAAGCCTCACTTTGGGCAGAAGTCTTCCCAAGGAAGCCTTTGAGCTCAAACCAAAGGGAGTTACCCCATTTTAATGTAATGTCTTCACTTGTGTTCTTTTGTTTTATTTTGCTTCTCCAACCCCCTAAGCTCTTTTTATTAATTTATTTTGTAACAACAAAAGTATCTTCCATATAATAGGATGTTTTTATAAGAATTATTCGAGGTACACTTACACACACCTACATCTAATGGTTAAAGAACATACTGTTTCCGTGGATGACGAATTTCTGCCTCCCGAAACGATGATTGTTCAACATTATTTTAACACATTCAAAGGTGGCCATTAATATGACACTATATTTATATATGATATATAATATGTTTATGTTTTACTTAAGATTCTGTATTTTTTATTTTGGGAATGCGTTTATGGTTTCCGTTATGGGTAAACACGATATCTTCATTTAAGGAAGTGCGGACTACCGCCCCCTCAAAGTGATTTGATTCGTTAATACCATATGTGGGATGTATAAAGGATGGAGTTTTGTTGTTATATATTATATTACACTGGAATTATAATATACATTTATATCATTATGACTCCATTTCATAATATACGAAATAGAAATGGAAGCAGCGTTCATGCGTACGTACGACTTACCGTCTCCATGAGCAGTGCATTTCATTTCTTACCTCTAAATGTTATGTAATATTATAAATGCATGCATGTACTGGATATATATGATATTTATGATATCTATAGATTGAATACCATTCTGGATATAATGGATACATGAACGACTTGTAATTATAAATGGTTTATTTTTTACTCAAGTACCAATGATCATTAAAACGACCGTTATTAACATAAATAATTACAGAGTGTTCATGACATGGCAATAAGTGATATAAAAGGAATAATGAACTTGAAAAAGGTTCTTAAACAAGTAGAAATTAACTCAAGTTTATTATTCAGGAGATTAAAGAATGACCGAGTCAATTCGGACCCGATGTATGGGACTTCGTCTCAATCTCCTTTCATTGAGGCATATTTTGTTTTATACACAAACTTATTTTATACGGTGTATAAACCCCTTTGACTTTTACTTTTCTTCAAAAGGAATCTTTTTTATACGAAGAATTTACTAAATGACAAAAGGGAATGTTTTTGTCGTACGTATGCGGTGACAAAGACTTCTCCGCCGCCGTGACCATTATTTGAATTTTGGCTTCCTCTACAAGCCATACATTTTTTTAAAAGAAAAATAAATAGCATGTTTTACTTTTCTTTTGTTTTGATATTGAAAATGGTTTTCATAATGTTTTTATATCAATGTGTTGTATTGATATCTTGTGATTGAAAGGTGGAAATGTTATTTTTCCTTTATTCATGTTTTATGTGATACGATTATGTTGAGGTTCTTTGGCATTATTATGATGATGGGTGGTTCCGTGACAAACTAAGGGCGGGTGAGCCCAATATATCTCTCCAATGCATTGGGTAACGTGAAGGAGTGAAAGGTTAAGGTTTCTACGATGATATTTAGGGAATATACTATGATGGGTATTCCAAGCGTAACCAAGAGGGTTACTCCCTACATAAGAATGTTATGAATTCCTCAAGATACCTTTATGTCTTATGATTTCTCTGATTTATTCATGATTTGATGAGGTGTGTTATAGTGCTTATGTTTTATGGGTAAAGTATGATTTCATTCTTATGTATATATGTACCCATGTTTCCTTTCCATATTTTTATATCCCTTAATGAGCTTTTTATGCTCATCCCAAGTTTTTGAAATGTCTTTCACATGTCAAGGGAAAGGTACATGATATGATGATAGTGTTAAGGAAGTGTCAAGAAATAATCCATGATTTATTTTAAATATGTTTCCGTTGATGGGAAAAATGAATATTATCTTTTATGTAACCACTTTGTTTAAATGTTGAATGTAATACATGTTTTATGATCCAATTCTCTAAAACTCTAAACCTGAAATGATCCTCAAGGTGTATTCTTGAAATATCTCAAGATTAAGTAAGGTTTAAGGCTGGGGCCTTATAGTTGGTATCAGAGGTCAGTTTACATAACTTTAGGAGTTAGAATTCTATTAAATGATTATCCAATTTTTTTTAAATGATATAGAATTTGAATATTACCATGTTGGTTCATCTACGACATGTTTGTTCAGAATGGTTTTTCGTCGAGGAAACAGGGAAGCAGTGCTAGGAAGGAATACAGAAGGAAATAACCTTCCGAATCAGCATCCTGAGACGGTCGGAATTGGAACTGAACAGTTTGTTGTAGTAATGGCGCAGTTGACTCAAGCGATAAATGGTGGTGGTATCCATGCACGGGATTAGCCAGATCAACCGTAGAGGAATATGTCAGTGGTGGACCATTTCCTGAGGAAACATCCCCCATCATTCATAGGATCATCTGGCCCTGTGTTAGCTGAATGGTGCATTAAAGCACTGGAGAAGATTGTTGATGTCATGGGTTGTTCAGACAATCAAAAGGTTAGTCTTTCTATTTACCGTTTGGAGGGTGAGGTAGATCAGTGGTGGTTGATGGTTAAAAATATCAGGGATGCGGATGAGATTGATGCTCTTTACTGGGATGAATTCAAAGGTATGTTTCTTGAGAAATATTTTCCTAAGGCTGTTCGACTTAGTATGGAAAAACAATTATTGGAATTGAGGGAAGAGGAAGACTCAGTGGATGCCTATGAAGAGAGGTTCACTCGATTGGCAAGGTATGATCCAAATTTTATCCAACACCTTGATAGTAAAATCAATCGTTTTTATTCAGGATTAAAACTAGAATATTGAAGAGCATTAGCTTCTCATGAGTTTAAAAGTTTTGAAAAGATTGTTCGATGTGATGAGAAGGTGGAAATGGAATTTATCGATGATTAGGTGTTCTCTAACAACCAATAGAAGAAGAGACCGAGGTGGCATGAGAAAGGAAAGAATTATTCAAAAAAGTCTGATGGTAAGAAAACTAAGTTTCCAGTTTGTGATAAATGTGGTAAAAGGCATGCTGGGGAATGTCTTCTGAATTCTGGAAAGTGCTACCGATGTGGTACGATGGGACATAAGGCTCGTGATTTCACTGAAAAAGATCAAGGTCATGGTAAGTACAAATTTGATTTAGAGTTAGTGAAATGTTTTATGTTCAATGAGATGGGTCACTATGAAAACGACTGTCTGAAAAAGAGCTAGAGTGATGTGAAGAAGTTAGACTACAAGTAGAAAGGAGTGGTGAAATCCTTTGCAACTACTTCAGCAGATGTCGGGCCATCAAATGAAGTTGTATCAGGTAATTTGTTTTTTTTTCACATTATTCCAGTGTGTTGTCTGATTCGGGGTCCACACATTCTTTCATCTCTGAAACCTTTTATAGTAAAACGGGAATAATGCCTCAAGAAATGACTCCTGAACTTGTGGTAAAAACACCTAGGGAAAATGTTGAGGCAAAAATGATTTATAAGAATCTTCCTATCCTTATCTGTGGAAAGAACATACTTGAAAACCTTATTTTTCTACCTCTAGTAGAGTTTGATGTTATCCTGGGTATGGATTGGCTCTCTATTTACCATGCTATGATTGACTGTAGAGATAAAGAAGTTTCTTTTTAGAAAGACTTTCAGTTCATGTAAAAGAATGAACCCTTAATGTTGATAACATGTCAAGAGGCTGAGAAACTTGTAAAATATGGAAATGAATGTTACCTTGCACATATTTTTGAAAACAAGGGAACTGTTCAGATTAATGATGTGCCAGTGGTAAATGAATATGCTGATGTTTTTCCTGATGAGTTTCCTGGAATAATACCAGATCGGGAAGTTGAATTTATTGTTGACTAAGTTCATGATGCTAATCCAATTTCAAAACCCCCTTATCGAATGGCTCAAATTGAACTTTTAGAGTTGAAGGATCAATTGCAAGATTTATTAGAGAAAGGAATCATTCGACCTATCACATCACCATGGGGTGCTCCTATTTTATTTGTTAAAAGAAAGATGGTTCTATGAGACTTTTCATTGACTATAGATCCTTGAATAAAATCACAATTAATAACAAATATCCTTTGCCTCATATCAATAATTTGTTTGATCAGCTCCAGGGAGCTCAGTTTTTTTTAATGATTGACCTAAGATCGGGGTACCATCAGCTGATGGTAAAAGAAGCAGATGTTCCAAAGACAACGTTTCATACAAGATATGTCCATTATGAATTTGTAGTAATTCCTTTTGGGCTAACCAATGCACCTGCAATATTCATGGACTTAATGAAGAGAATTTTCCATGAGTTCTTGGATAAGTTTGTGGTGGTTTTCATTGATGATAGTTTGGTGTTTTCTAAAAGTAAAGAGGAGCATGAAATAAATTTAAGGGTTATTTTGCAAACCTTAAGAGAAAATAAATTTTATGGGAAATTTAGCAAGTGTGAGTTTTGGTTGCAACAAATTTCTTTCCTTGGTCACATTGTTTCTAAAGATCGGATAACCGTTAATCCCGAAAAAACAATGGTTGTTGAAGAATGGAAAAGACCCACAAATGTAACAGAGATGCGTAGTTTCCTTGGTTTGGCAGGCTATTACCGAAGGTTTGTTAGAAATTTTTCACGGTTATCTAGTCCAATGACTAAGCTAAATCAGAAGGGTGTTAAGTTTATCTGGACAAAAGAATGTGATGATTGTTTTCCGGAATTGAAAATAAGATTGGTGAATTCTCCAGTTTTGGCACTACCATCCAAGAATGGTGAGTTTGTTATATACAGTGATGCTTCATTGAAAGGACTTTGTTGCGTCCTAATGCAGAATGATCAGGTAATTTCTTATGCTTCATGACAGTTGAAAACTCATGAGGTAAATTATCCTACAATGATTTGGAATTAGCTGCTGTTGTTTTCGCTTTAAAAATTTGGAGGCATCATTTGTATGGAGTAAAGTGTGAAATATATACCGATCACAAAAGTTTAAAGTATATATTCACTCAGAAGGAATTTAACATCAGACAGAGGAGATGGATAGAATTAATCATGGATTATGATTGTACAATTCATTACCATCCGGGAAAAGCAAATAAAGTGGCCGATGCTTTGATTCGGAAAAGTAATGCTTCATTAACCATGCTACGTTTGGAATGTGATCCATTGGTTTTTGATTTGATGACCTTTGGCATAGAATTTTTTGGTGTAGGAAGTTCTTCTATTTTGTTTCAGGTATTAGTGAGATCGTCTCTATCAGACGAAATCAAGCAAGCACAGAAGCAAGACAATGAGTTGCAGAAAAAGGTAGAGCTAGTTCAGAAGGGTAATTTGCCTGAATTCAACATTGATAATGATTGTGTTTTGAGATTTGAGAAGCGATTTTGTGTTCCTTGTGATTCACAGTTGAAGGTGGAGTTGTTATTTGAAGCTCATAGTTCTCCGTTTTCAGTTCATCATGGCAGTACTAAGATGTATAGAGATATTCGTGAGTATTACTAGGGGGATGGAATGAAAAAAGATATTGCTGATTTTACTGGGAAGTGTTTGACATGTCAACAGGTTAAAGCAGAGCAGAAGATACCAAAAGGGATGCTTCATCATTTACTAGTGAGAGAGTGGAAATGGGAGAATATATCCATGGACTTCATTGTAGAATTTCCGAGGACCCCTCGAGGTAATAATTCAATCTGGGTTATTGTTGATCACTTGACCAAATTTGCTCATTTCCTTGCTATACGAGATACTTTTTCCCTAGATCAACTTTCCCATTTGTATATTAAAGAGATATTCAGGTTACATGGATTTTCTCTCTCCATTGTATCTGACCGTGATCCCAGGTTCACTTCTAACTTTTGGAAAGGCCTTTAGAAGTCGTTTGGTACTGAATTAAATTTTGGTACAACTTTTCATCCTCAATCAGATGGGCAGTCAGAACGAACGATACAGACATTGGAGGATATGCTATGTGCTTGTTTGATGGATTATCAGGGAAGTTGGGACCATGATCTTTCGTTGGATTAATTTTCTTATAATAACAGATTTCATTCCAGTATACAGATGGCACCATTTGAGGCGTTATATGGGAAGCAGTGTCGAACTCTAGCTTTTTCGGATGATGTGGGTGAAAGAATGCTGATGGGACCAGAATTGGTAGAAGAGTTGGTAGAAAAAGGTCAGCTGATACAGAAACACATGAGAACAGCTAAGAGAAGGCTGAAGAGTTATGCGGACAATAGGAGAAAGGATCTATCTTTTGAGGTATGTGATCATGTTTTTCTCAAAGTCTCACCATGGAAAAGTGTGATGCTATTTGGTAAGAAAGGAAAGCTGAGTCCAAGGTTCATTGGACCATATGAAATTCTGGAGAGAGTTGGATCAGTTGCACACTGGGTGGCTTTACCTCTGATTTTATCTCAGGTACACAATGTTTTTCATGTTTCTATGGTGAGAAAGTACATGTCGGATCCATCTCATGTTTTGAGTCCAGAGGTAGTTCAGCAGGAAGAGAACCTATCTTATGAGGAAAGAACGTTCCTGATTCTTGACCACGGGGAGCATGTGTTATTGAATAAGGTGATTAATCAGGTAAAGGTTTTGTGAAAAAACCACATGATGGAAGAGGCATCATGGGAATCTGAAAATGCAATGGGGGATAAGTACCCACATTTATTCGATAAGTAAATAAATTGCGGGGACACAATTTTCTAAAGGGGTGAAGGATGTAACATCCCAAGTAATTAATGAATAATTGATATTTTTATCTATGTCTACTAATGAATTAGATAGTGTTTTAGAGGCTTAAAATGAGAGTAAATCCAATCTTAAGCATGGAATACAATAATATTTTTAAAAGATTGTTTTACTGCCTTTTGATGGAAAACCATTTTTAAATCTATATTTCGAAAATTTAATAAGATATGTTTGTCAAAATAAACTTATTCATTATTATTTGGACATCAAAATTTACTTTGTGTGAATTTTTGGTATTTTTCCTATAAAGTTCATTTTTTAATGAATAGTTAAAAATGTTGTATTTTAATTCAAAACCTCTTTTTAATATAATTTAATTATACGATTATATTATCTTTGGAATTGGTTTTGAAGTGAAATTAGAATACATTTTTACCATTTAATCCAATGGTGGTCATTGGAATCAATTTCACTTTTAAATTGGACTTAAACTGGTGTCAATCTTTTGATACTTATTGTTTCATAAAAACACGCTATTTGTCATGACATCGGGAATTAATTGTTAAATTAATCAATGTAACTTATATGATTTGAATTTTGTAAAATAGACATCATTTTTGAATTCAGAATATCAAATATAGCTTAGGGTGAAGTGTTTGTATTTTTCTGAAAAACATCAATTTTTGATGAATAGTGAAACCACTAAGTGGTAGTTAAAGAAACTGATTTTTCATTTAAATGAAACTTTGCCACTTCTGTGATTTGATTTTAAAAAAATACGACATACATGGTTGTCATTAATAAGTAAAATGTGGTTTAATGAGATTAAAATAATTTTTTGGTGGATAGTAATTTTTAAGTTTTTAACCGTGATTAGAGGTAATTAGTGCAATTTAAGGCAAAAATGATATTATAATCAATGAAAATACCTAGACACATGTCCTAACCTTATTGGATGTGTCAGGGCCGACCAAGACAAGCCATGGGTCAACTTGGGGACCCCATGGAGCCACTTTGGTAGGAAATTTACATTAATATCTTTTTATTTAATGTTAAAATTAAAATGAGACAAACATGAGTTGTTTTACTAAAACAATTTTTAAATGCGGTTACATAAGTCAGATTTTTGACTATAAATATTAATTAGAAATATAAATCGATTTCCTAAATCATGATATTTTTTTATAATTTTTAGACATTAAATAAACTAAATTATTTATGACATCATGAAGATGCAGCGATTACCTCATTAATAAGGGATTTAAATAAAATGAAAAGATAATGTAACATCTATGACCTACACATGCCCAAAACCTATTGGATGGGTGTATTTCGAACCCTTATCACCTTAACCTAGAATTATATCAATGTGGGACATTTTAAATCCGAAACCCATTTTAAAATAAAGTAACAATTCTTTACTTTCCAAGAGTTCCCCTCCTCTCCTCTTATAAAAGGCCTCCACCTCTACCTCTTTACCCACATTTCCAAAGCCTTTGGCTCGGCCAACCCATGTCCATTTTGTCTCTCCACTTCCCTCTATTACTACTTTAAGCCTCACTATGGGAATAAGTCTATCCAAGGAAGCCTTTGAGCTCAAACCAAAGGGAGTTACCCGATTTTAAGGTAAAGTCTTCACTTGTGTTCTTTTGTTTTATTTTTCTTCTCCAACCCCATAAACTCTTTTTATTCATTTATTTTGTAACAACAACAGTATCTTCCATATACTAGGATGTTTTTATAAGAATGAATCGAGCTACACTTACACACACCTACATCTATTGGTTAAAGAACATACAGTTTCCATGGATGGCGAATTTCGGCCTCCTGAAACGATGATTGTTCAGCATTCGTTTAACAACTTCAAAGGTGGCCATTAATATGAAACTATATTTATATATGATATATAATATGTTTATTTTTTCCTTAAGATTCTGTATTTTTCATTTTTGGCATACCTTTATGGTTTCCATTATGGGTAAACGCGATATCTTCATTTAAGGAAATGCGGACTACAACCCCCTCAATGTGATTTGATTCATTAATACCATATGTGGGACGTATAAAGGATGGAGTTATGATATTATATATGATATTACACTGGAATTATAATATACCTTTATATCATTAAGATTCCATTTCATAAAATACGAAATAGAAATGGAAGCAGCGTTCATGCGTACGTACGGCTTACTGTCTCTATGAATGGTGCATTTCATTTCTTACCTCTAAATGTTATGTAATATTATAAATGCATGCATGTACTGGATATATATAATATATATGATATCTACATCATGAATACCATTATGGGTATAATGGATACAGAACAACTTGTAATTATAAAGAGTTTATTTTTGACTCAAGTACCAATGATCGTTAAAATGAACGTTATTAACTTAAATAATTACATAGTGTTCATGACATGGAAATAAGTTATATAAAAGGAATAAAGAACTTGAAAGTGGTTCTAAAACAAGTAGAAATTAACTCAAGTTTATTATTTAGGATATTAAATAATGACCGAGTCAAGTCAGACCCGAGGTATGGGACTTCGTCTCAATCTCCTTTCATTGAGGAATATATTGTTTTATACACAACATTATTTTATACGGTGTATAAACCCCTTTGAATTTTACATTTATTCAAAAGGAATCTTTTTTATACGAAGGGTTTACTAAATGACAAAAGGGAATGTTTTTGTCGTACGTATGCAGCGACAATGACTTCTCCACCGCCGTGATCATTATTTGAGTTTCGACTTCCTCTACAAGCCATTACTTTTTTTTAAAAGAAAAATAAATACCATGTTTTACTTTTCTTTTGTTTTGGTATTTAAAATGGTTTTCGTAATGTTTTTATATCAATGTGTTGTATTGATATCTTTTGATTGAAGGTGGAAATGTTATGTTTCCTTTATGCATGTCTTATGTGATACGATTTTGTTGAGGTTCTTGGGAATTATTATGAAGACGGGTGGTTCTGTGATAAACTAAGGGCAGGTGAGCCCGATATAGCTCTCCAATGCATTGGGTAACGCGAAGGAGTGAAACGTTAAGGTTTCTCTGAAGAGATTTAGGGAATATAATGTGATGGGTATTCCAAACGTAACTAAGAGGGTTACTCCCTACGTAAGAATGTTATGAATGCCTCAATTTACCTTTATGTCTTATGATTTCTATGATTTATTCATGATTTGATGAGGTATGTAAAAGTGCTTATGTTTTATGGGTAAATTATGATTTCATTCTTAAGTATATATGTACCCATGTTTCCTTTCCATATTTTTATATCCATTACTAAGCTTTTTATGCTCATCCCATGTTTTTGAAATGTTTTTCACAGGTCAAGGGAGAGATACATGATATGATGATAGTGTCAAGGAAGTGTCAAGAAAGAATCCATGTTTTATTTTAAATATGTTTCCGATGATGGGAAAAATGAATACTATCTTTTATGTAACCACTTTTTTTAAATGTGGAATGTAATACGTGTTTTATGATCTAATTCTCTAAAACTTAAAACCTGAAAAGATCCTCAAGGTGTATTCTTGAAATATCTCAAGATTAAGTAAGGTTTAAGGCTGGGCCCTTATAAGACATGTAATCAAAAAACAGAGTAGGTAACATAATCTGAATTCTGCACTTTGTTGAAGCAGAACTACAATCCCTTTGGGGCAACTGGGCCAGTTATTATGAGTCAAAAAAACAGCGGAGAAATGAATGAAGTGTAAATCACAAATGGAAGAATATAGTGGTATGAAAAGAAAATATCTCTGATGGATTTCATATGTTTCATCCCCCATGACAGTGTTATGAATTGAAGTTGCGACACTGGTAAGCAAAGCCCCTTGATCTGCAACAAGCAGAACATATTTAAGCATTTCCATAAAACTTAGTAGGATTATAAACTGAATAGTTTCAAAATAAATATTTAAAAAATATCATAATATTGATTATTTCAAAATAATTAATCCCAATCGTATGAACAATATCATTCTTATCCTGGTTCATCTAGCATAGATGGAAAAAACATTGAACCCAATATTTTCAATGAATAGACCCGAAACATCAGAGAATATAATCATAATAAATATTGTTGAAGATACAATGGATGAGTGAATATAATAAAACCTTTTTGGGCCGAGCATCACATTGTTCGAATGTTCATTTAGTAGAAAGAGTCAACATATATAGATGTGGATGGAAATCATGAGATTGAGGGAATTAGGGAACTTGGTGAAGTGAATCTAGAGGGTTTCTGACTTATGTAATTCAAAGAAGTATTGGGAAGAGAGAAACATAAAAAGATCTAGGGGTTTTAGGAGGATGAACCATAGTAGAAGATGAATGATGGGAGGGGACACATGAGCTAGAATAATAGGAGCCACTATAGAGGGGTAACGGTAGTGGCAGCCATATGGGGAGGGGCGTCAAAGGTGAAATGGGAGTGCAGCCTGTCAGAATCGTTGTAGAGGTAAATTCAGAGCAGGAACACAGGAAGCAGAAATCATAGGAGCACCGACATAGGCGAAACGGGAGTAACCCTAGGAGTAGTGGAAGATCTCGTACTAGGAACCCATAAATTGTGGGCAGTAGCAGATGCTAATTTGGTGGAACATCAGGTGGAGCGGCGGAGCTGAAGGCGGAGCACGCGGAGGCAGATGCGAGGATGGAGAGAAGATTGGGGAGGGGGATTGGGAGAGTTGATTCACAGATGGGAGCGGGAGAGGAGAGTCAGGGATAGCATCAGGAACCCTAGATGACTAAATCCCGATCGGAGGAGTGATTGCTCGAAGGATGCCGGTAGCCGTGAAACCCTAATTCAGAGGGAGCAGTGGAGAGTGTGCAGGGGGGATGCTGAAGGTGTCACGGGAGGGAGGATGGAAAAGCGGAGGGAATGAGAAGGGAGGAGTACATGGAAGAAGGGGAATTTGACACGTAGGGTAGGATGAAGCCTAATTTAGTATAGATAATAGTTATCAACCATGGATTATAGAACACACAACCTCCATTCGAAGCAACCCAAAATGTATTATACCATGTAATAAAATTTGATGGTATTAATAATAATACATAAATTATTGAAAATATGTTTATATATTGATTTGAAAGAAAAATAACACTCATATAAAAGTAAAAGAAATGATTTCAGAATAACAACATTTTTCTAAAAGACTGTTTGATAACTATTTATGCACATAATTTAAAATTAATTTTTAAAGATATTATAAAATTAATTTAATAAAAAAATTGTTTTAAACACAGATATAAAAATTTTATTAGGTTGATTATTCGTGTTTTTATTGAATATTAATATTTTTTGATGAATAGTGAAAATACTGAATTTAAATTGAAAAATAACTTTTCATTTAAATTGTTTAAATGGTATTTCTAATTTATTAATTTATAATTATTTAATATATATATATAATAATAAAATAAAGGTCATTGGAATATTTTTCATTTTTTAATTTTGATATAAAAACATAATAATCTTTTGAGGAATTTCTCTTTGAAAACCATCTTTCTCGTCGAGTCTGGGGACTAATATTAAATTAATATTTCCAATTGCTATGAATAGAATGTAAAAATATATATTGAATATTTTTATTATTAATAAATGATATTTGATAATAATTTCTCCATAATTTTTTTCGAAAAGTAATAATGACGAAAATAAAAATTAATTATCATAGTTAATGTAAAAATGGATTTAACGAGAGGTTGAACTAAATAAATAAGGGCTCAAATGACCGGAAACCATGTCAAAAATATATTTTATAGACATATTTAGACCATATAATATTTTGTTCTCACAAATACTATATTGTGGTTCCTTAAAATATTTAAAAAATAAGGGTACAATTTTTTGTTTTAAATATTAAAAGTGCACCACTCACCTCATTTGTAAAAAGCCACCCCTATACTCACATAGTCACACACTTGAAATCGATTTTTTAGTCAACTACCAACAAAAATAAAATAATAAAATCTATAAGATCATCATTTTGGCCTTATATTTTGAATAACTTAAACCATTAATGGATTTTGTTGAAAAACAATTTAGGTTACCTGAAGAAGCGATAACATTCCTCAATGAGCTTTTCAATTTTATTTCCTCTTCCACATCCATAAATTATTCTTAAACCACACGGATATAATTTTATCAGTATATTACATATAATTATTTCTATTTATGTTCATTTAATTATCTAAAACCATATGAGCTTCCATAAAATACGTTACAAAATCATCATTCAAATATATGGTAGAGTACATTCACACGATCTGTTGTTATTCATTTTTCCATTACCACCATTCAGGGATGGGTATGATGATGAATAGATAGGGTATAAATATAATTAATGACATAAATATACATCTTCATTCTGTATATAATATATATATCTTGTTTTTACATTCCACTCTATAGGCGATATTATATTTTCGCTCATTTGTACGGTGGACTACCTCCTCATAAGGTGATGAGATTTATTTTTCAATAACATATTCTATGGAATGATAAAAGGATATTATAAATGAATATATGTTATATTAATGAAATAATTAGTATATTAATGACATATTAATCAATCTGAAAATTTAATATCTCAATTTATTTTTTACCATCGTAACAACTTATATATGATAACTACGTTTATGTACAACCATACTGTGGTGTTCATGAAGTGATGTGACTCTCTTCTCATCACCACACCAAAATAGATGTTATATATATTATGGGTTTCTTTATATTTTTATCATTTTATAATTATTAAATATAACTTAACTAATTTCCATAATTATCATTAATAAATAGTAACATTACTCATGCATACATATGACCAATCGTCACCATGATAAAAAAGAACATAATTTAAAAAAACCATATTTACTGATTTGTTTTAACATTATAATTTCTATAAAAATGGAAAATAATTTTGTTATTTTTATTCTATAGAAGATATTATTATATAATATTCATAAGATCATAGTCTTTTATGACGAAACATGCATGAGAAAACATTGCAATTAATATAATATACAATGAAAATAATGAAACATTTTTAATGGATTTGTGAAAATAATTTATTAAAAGAATGATATATGATATTATAAATATTAATATGATTTTTTATAAGTTAGAAACATGTTTAAAACAACTATTAAAGATTTTAAATCATGTTCCATGAAATGTGAGAGTAAGGTTAGGGATTTTTTCTATGATTTCTTTCATTGTTTAACATTTTTATGTAATAAAAAAATTTATATTATATAGATTATATACTACCCCTATTAAATATAATATCATGATTAATTAATTATTAATTGTTTTTAATTTTTAATTTTTAATTATTTATTCTGTGTGGATTTGACATAGGGGCTTCCAAGTTAAAAGTAATTTCATAACATAATTTCTTTTCATGAGGATATATTATTTATTTATGATCTATGATATAATAATATTATATTTGTAATGGATTTTAATAATAGAATGTTTTATTGAAAATATTTTTTTAATTTATAGTCCATAATGAATATTTATTCAATGAATAATTATCACTTCATCATTATGGTCATCATAATGGTTTATTTCAAAATATCATTCTCAATGAGATTATTTATTAAGGATTTTTAATTGAATTAAATTGTTTGATCATTTTCTAATAAACCCATAGCATTTTATCGATTTATTTTTTTCATTATATTTTAAATTAATAGTCCCAATTTTGAACTCTTTGTTTATGACATCCCAGTCTTAACAGACATGAAATTACATCATTTTTGGGAAACACTTGATGCTTTACACAAACAAATTCCCGAAATGGTGTTAGACTAGTGACTTTGGAAAAATAAAAACATAGAAACTGCTACAAAAGTGTGCTATATTATATCCCACTACGATATACTTGACTGGAACCCTTTTTAGATTCATATAACATAATACATATCTTTATAACCCAGGGGTAATGAAATAGAAAAAAGTAGTAATCTTACTTTCCATGTAAGAGTAAAAAGGGATATATGTAAACATAACCGTTAGAGTAAGGGTTTGAGAATATGATCCTAAAAACATAACACCATATGCTATATATCAAAGATCATAAACATGGATCATGGAATAATTATTTTATATTAATAAGATATTAATCATAATGAAATAAATAACATAATCCCTGAAAGCATAATTATATAATAAGACCTGGAATTGTGAAAAAAACATATGCATATAAACTGATTTCCATAGTAACCAAGGCATTGCTACCAAGTAAATGATATTCTTGTGGGTTAACTCCCCATACCATCTTGGTAGTGATGGTTCACTCTCATGGACATCTTGGTAGTATGAGTTTACTTCTCATACCAAATTTGTAGTAATGGTTCACTACGATAGTCATCCTTATAGTCACAGTTCACTTTTAAGACCATATTAGTATTTATCATTGGATATAAATATGTACCAAATTAATTGGATGGATATATAGGTCCCACCCATCTCATAATGAAATTATAAATACATTTTCCCCATGATCATAACCCATTAATGGAAATTAATGTCTAAAACATATATCCCTTGAAAGAGAAATATATTCCACAAATAAATAACCTATTAAAGAGAATATATTTTGAATTTTTTTGATAATTCCTAACCAATTAAGTTAAATAATATGAATGGATTAGTTGGATCATTTCCTATAATGGAAAGAGTAACACTAAAAGATGTCATATTAGATGGAATATAATTGTTATGGATCATATAAAACATTTCTTAAGGAAATCATTCATTCAAATTTGGAAAAGTATTTTTAGAATCTAAAACCATTTGAAATCAATTTTATTGTAAAATAATATGAAATTTTATAATTAAGGCTTTAAATCATTTATGAAAAACTTTTCCCTTGAAAACATATTAAATATGTTTGAAAATATTTTGAGAGGTTTTTTCATTAAAAATAATATTAAAACATATATAGAATTATTTAAATAATTTTTAAAACCTATTCACATGAACTCATATAATATAACCTTGATAATTTTATAAAAATTATTTTTAAACATTCTGAACACATTGAATGAAGGATTGAAATAATTTTTGAAACCTTTTTCCCTTGGAAACTGATAAGAGCATCTTGGAAACATTTTGAAAACATTTTTCCCTGAAAACAAATAAAATAGTTTGCAAAACCATTTTGAAACCTTTTTCTTTAAGTAGTACTTTGTTAACGTATAAATAATCCCTTAAAACTTTTTGAAATCATTTTCGGTGAAAATACTTTGAAAAAATACAATTAAGGCTTACATTTGTTTGAAAACAATTTCATTGAAAATAAATTAATAACTTATAATGAATGCTTAAATTTTTTTGAAAACCGTTTCATTTAAAATAGTTTTTAATATTATAAATAATCCTTGAGAAAATATTGAAACTTGTTTTAGAACTCATGGTTTTGGAAGAACATATATTTCCAACCGAAGATATTGGCAATGTTGGAATTTCTTTATAAAACATTCTTAATATTATTATAAAACAAAGAGTATGATAATGGTACAAATAAATTAATATAGCATGAATATATATAACAGAATAAATGTAATGTGCCCTCTTTAGAGATAGATCATATTATTTCATCAATGGGAGCATAATCGTTAATAATTTTGATAAATTATGTGACTGTTTCAATAAACACTTACCCCATGGTTGAATTGAATTACACTCCCCATGTAAGAAAATTAAATTAAATTAAGATTAAAATATCTTGAAAATAAGTATATTCATGATTTAACATTCATATTTTTTTTATAAACCACATATAAAAATATAGGTTCATTACTTGGAATGTGTCTCAAAGAAAGAAAATTGAGACATAATTCCATTATGAATTAGGTTAATTTTTAAAATTAAACAACATAAAAGAAATATAATTAAATGGATAATTAAATATACTTAAATTCATGCATTTGAATCATAAAATACAATAAGGTGAGTTATACAAACCACATATATGATGTACTCAGTGAACATGGATTGTGTTTTATAAAAAATAAAAGTGAGATGAGGAAAACCATACAAGTTGAGTGACAGTAGAATAATGTTCCACGTGAAAAAATAAAATTTATTTAAAGATTTTAATATCTATAAAAAATTTAAATTAATTATTCAACATTTCACAGGGCTTTATATACACCACAAAACAGATTCAATTGATGAATATAACATGTTTTTAATAGAACATAAAAGTGTAATGGAATTATATTAACTTTTCTCTTGAATCTCTTAGTACTCATACATAAATCGTGTATAATATATACAAGTTTTTGATAAATAATTTAAAATATCATTCATTTATGTTTAATCCCATATATGGTTTTATTTTGACATAATATTTCCCACTTATTAACGCATTGAAGTTATGTTTTCACTTCAGGTAACATCTGCTTTGTTTTTTTTCATGTGTCTTAATTTTATACAATTTTGGTCAACACACATATATCATGATTTCTAGAATTTAATACATCATATAATTATAATTTATATTAACAATATATTTTTGTAACTTCATATATATTATATAGAAATATTAAATGGAATACACCATTCATAGAGACTGTAGGTCGTACATACACATGAATGTTTTTTCCATTTATTATTATAATATTTAAAGAATGAAATTTTAAACCATATATGTGTCTAAATATATATGATATAATTAAAAATGAATTAATATATCATATATATCATATAATTTTACAAAAACCAATCTTAGTATGTTTTATGTAGTGTGTGAATGAATCAAATCACTTGGAGGAGGTGGTACTCCACATATCCCCAAATGGAATAAGCATATTTGCAAAAAATTGAAAGAATTAATTTATGTGTAATATAAAAATAAAATAAGAATATATACCAATTATATATCCTATATATCATATAAAAATATAGTTTTAGCATAATTCCTGACCATAAGAGGCCTTCAAATAAAAAATGAACAACTTCATTTCGTGAGGTGGTAGTTTTCCAAACACAAGAATGTTATGTTCATTTACCATTAATTGTAAGTGTGTGTATATGTATATTTAAAAACAAATATCTTTGTCTTTCCGTGTGTATAAATAAAATCACATTTGGGGAATACGTAATATATTACAAAAATTGGAATCGAAAGACTGTATTAGTTCAGTGTATTTGAAAACATGGAAACATAAACACTAGTACACAAGTGAGCTACGTTGTGTCCCACTATGTTATAATAGACTAAAAACCTCTATGAAATATTATTCAAAAATAAATCTTATAATCTTAGGGTCTAACCATAAATATAAGATATCTTATATTATCAATATGGTCTAACAAGGGAGAAATGTAAGAATAAACATGAGCATAAGGGTTTGAGAACATGATAATAAAATTACAAGATAAAAAATTACATATCAATGATCATAAAACTAAATAATAGAATAAGTGATAGTAGATCATAAGACATTAATCACAATTTAATCAAGATTATAATCCATGCAGTCATAATATAGGAATAAAAAACTGAATTTTGGAAAACATATAACCTTATAGTTTTATTTCCATATTAGTCAAGCCACTTATTCTGATGCCATTTTAGTATTATTGGTCCACTCCTCATACAATAAGGGTAGTAATGGTTAACTCTACATCCATTTTAGTAGTATGAGGTTGCTCCCCAAGACATATTTTTATTCATCGATCTCTCTGATGGTAATCTTAGTAGTATGTGCTTACTCCCCCTACAATCTTGGATGTCTATGATCACACCCATTTCCATATTAGTATTCAAATTTGACTCTCAAAACCATCTTATTCCATCTCATGAGATATAAATATTTATGCAATTATTTGGAGGGATATATATGTCCCACCCATCTCATTATAAAATTATTCATGCATGTGCCACAAAATAATAAATCATTTATCATATCATAACCCATAAAAAGAGATGATTTTCATAAACATCACACCATAACCCATTAAATGAAATGGGTTTCCTAAAAATATAGTCATATATTATCCTATAGAAAAAAAATCCAGGTCACACAGTACTTTGAATAAAAAATAACCAAATAACTCATTTTGGTTCCTTAACCATAAAAATCATAAAAGAGAAACACTTTTCATGAAAATATATCTTTTGAAATAGAAACTCATTTCATAAAAATAATACAATAAAATCATAAACCATTCATAGAATGAATATTAATGGAACATTTTGGATATTTTATCTATAAATTAATGAGTAACACTAATGGATGCCATCTTAAATAGTGAATATTTGGAATGATCTTTAAAAAACATTTCATGTGGAAATTATCCTTTCACCTATGAAAAATTATTTTTAAGACATTAAACCATATGAATGAAATTTTATTGAAAATAATAATGATAACTTACAAATTAATAATTAAAAACCATTTTAAAAACTTTTTTAATGATAAATTATAATTAAATTTGGAAAAATTATGAATTTTTTTTTCATGATAACATATAAAAGAGTCATGATTTTTATAAAACCATTTGTTTTAAAATACATTTAAAACATATTAATAAATATAAAAATTATTTTCAATATATTTATACATGAAATATAATGAATTAAAATTGAATTTTATTTTGAAAAATACTTTCCTAAAAAACATATGAAAGAAGCTTCAAAACTTTTTGAAAACCCTTTTCCCTTCAATATTTAATAAATAATCTTGAATTCAATTGTTAATTTTTTTTTAATTTCAAGTAAATAAAATAATATTGAAATTTTTTTGAAAACATTTTCCCCTTGAAAAGACATAAAATAATCTTCAAAACATTTTGATGTCCATTTTCTTCAAAACAACATTAAAAAATGGAATTTTCATAATATTAGGAAACAATTTTTTTTAAATAAAATTGTAATATTTTATAGGATGATTCAAGGTAATGATGATAATAATTTTGGTTAAATTCATACATGCCAATAATTCCTTTTTCACAATATTTTTTTTAAAAGTTCATCAAACAGAAAATGATAGGAAAAATAATTTGATTAAAACATATTTGAATGGTAAAACCTGGTTAAAAATGGATTTTAAAAATAATAGGATAATAGTAGGAATTTTTTTGGAAATATTTTAGAAAGCATGATTATGAAGGTATAATGATTTCTAACTAAGGGGAGAGCTAATGTCGGAAATTCTAAAAAACACATTCTTGATCATATTAGGAACCAAAGAGTGGAAAAAGGTTTCATTACATGGATATTACCTGAATAACCATTTGGTAAGAAATATCATGAAAATTAATTTGAAATTATTCCTAAAATTTCATCAATTAGATCATAATCATAGTCCAGAATTATAAACGGTGAGATTTTAGCTATAAAAAATTATCAATTTGGATAATTTTAATCATAACACAATAGAATGAATAAAAATAAATATACATATTTACATATCTTGGAATGGAGTAGATTCATGATATAACATTTCAAAGGCATTATATACACTTCATGGGAAAATTTATGAACATAACATTGCATGCGTCCCAAAGAAGGAAAATTTAGACACAATTACATTACAGATTTGGTATCTTTTAAAATATCAACCCCATGAATGGAATATAATAAAATACATCTTTAAATTCTAATAAATTTATGTATAATAATTTTATTTTAAACCCTTGGTAATTATACACACCTAACAAAATAAATAAGCAGTGAAGAAGACATGTATCTTACTGAAATAAAAAGTGAGATGAAATTCTGTTACCGTAAGTCTCATTTTTCACTTGTGTATTTATATTTCTAAATAGTAAACATATGTTATTTATTTATTATCAATATAAAAATTTTAAAATTTATTATTAATTTCACATGACTTGTTAACATGTTGTAAACAACTAACTAAACAATTATATTTAAGTTGGGTTTCTTGACCAAATTCATTTTATATATCAAATTTTCTTTGGTATGTTGACTACGGTCATATGGTTCATCATATGAAAATATTTATAATTATAATTCCAGTGAAGGAAAATGAATTAAATCGTTTCAAGGAGGTGATAGTCCACACGTCCACGAACATGGTTATAACTTTTTGTGTGTGAAAAGGGTAATAATGAAAATTATATTTTTTAAAAAATATTTGTAATTTGTTCATGAATATAATATATATGTTTTTTATAACCCATAATTTTTCATTAAGTCCATCCTTAATATATTTATGATATTGTGTGAATGTATCACATAGCTTTGAGGAGGCATTAGCCCACATGCCCACAAACAATGTTATTGTATTTACACAAGATGTAAACTATAAAGTTATATGTTATAAAAGAACTAAATAATCACAAAGAAATAATAAATATAGTACGTATCATAAATAAAAAATGTTACTGTCATTATTACAAATCATGGAATGTGGTAAAGGAAAAATGAACAACATCATTTCATGAGGCGGTAGTTCCCCACACATAAAAAGGTAACTTTATTACCCATTAAATGGAAGTGTACGTAAGTGTAGGTAAAAACCACATTATAAAAATAGATATATTTAGTTAGGATAGTGGGGTTATTATATAATCATGGAATAAAGATATTTTTATTGGTTGATAATGAAAATAAAATAGAAGAGTTAGAGGAAGTGGGTTACCTCTTATTCAGGTTACACTATAGGTATTCCATTGATAGATTTATACCCAAATGTAGGCTTCATTGAGGAGGTTATGGATGTTGGTAAGTGTATTGGGAAGATATTTTTCGATCCTAAGTGGTGTGAGTGGTGCGAAGAAGGGGGAGAGCATTTTCCTTTTATAAGTGAGGGAGATGACACATTTGGTATTTTTTGAAATGAATTCGGTGTTCCTTTAGTATCAATTATTACTACAGTGTAAAAATGGATAATTCTATAAATATAATGTTATATTGGAAAAAGTATGTCTATAAAAAACGGGTTTTAAATTTTTAATGATCATTTCCCCTTAATGATTTTCATTTGGTCCCCTCTTATGAATAATTTATCTTAATTCATGTAAATAATTTTAATCATTTTCAAAAAAAAATAATTTTTTTTGATTTTATTTGAGTATAAATAGCATTCGTATTACAAAATTTTATATTATGTTTTTGAAATTCGGTTTAAATATGTGTAAAAATTAAGATTCATGTTAATCCCTAAAATGTGGCGATAAATGGTGTTTTAATGTGAGAATGTTCAAATGATCATTATGATTTTATATCAAAATGAAATTTAAACTTGTTTCCAATGAAATAAATTGTATTAATATTTTTATAGTCTATCTATTGGGTCTTTAAAAAAATTATTTTAATTATATAAATAAATGAGATAATAAAGTAGTTTTAAATTAAAATTAATTATTTTTCACTATTCATGTAAAATTGAAGTTTCTCATGAAAATCCCAAATATTCACCATATGATATTTTTGACATTCTAGAATCAAATTTTTTTATTTTTTTATAATATTAAATTTTTAAAACATTCTAATATTATTTTTATAATATTACAAAGAAGGATGTAAAAAGGAATTCCTTTAAAAAATCAAATTTTCCAACATATACAGAATTTAATATTATTTATATGTTTTATCATCTTTATTTTTAATTTATATGAAAAAATTATAAATTATATTAAAAAATTGTTTATTAAAAATAATAATATTATGTTTAATGTTTATGTTATTACTATATCATTTAATTAATATTAATTAAAAAAATAACGACTCAATGAAATATAGTGTTGCATGTAATGGTGGACATATCTATATTGCATATAATAGAAGCCAAGACGGTAGTTCACGTACAAAATTCATATATTTTGGTGTCTTTTAATGATTTGTTAACATGGCGTGTCATACATAAAAGAATAATTTTTTTCATATAGAATATTCTATATTTAGTGTTTCCTAAAATGAAAAAAATAAAAATTATTAAATTATTTCAAAAAAATTTAAAAAAAACACTATGGGTGGTATGCTATACCATATTTAAAATTAATTTCACCCATTAAATACATTTTTTAATCAATAGTTTAATAATTTTATCATCCTTTAATATAAACCCACATTATAAAGATGAACAGTAAATATCATTTCAAATAAATGTTGGGACCATAATGGTTAATCAAAGTAACTAATAGCTACATTTCAACATAAGAGAAAATATGTGGAAAGTGAAAACATAGAAATGGAATAAAAATATTTATAAGGACCCATCCTTAAAAATTGGATAATTTTGAGTTATTTTGGAAATTCACATTTAGGATCATTTCAGGTTTATAATTTTAATGAAATATTCCATAACTAATACATAAATATTCAAATTTATATGGATTTGATACCACTAAAACAATATTAATTTATCCCACAAAATAAATCATTTAAAAGTAAAAATGTTTTCATTTTTTGATAAAAATATTCTTGACATCTTCATTTTTTCTTACATATCTATACACACCGTGAAATCATTTTAAAAACATGGGATGATCTGAAAAATCCATGTGAGGAATATAAAATAAGGAAAGAAAATTTTAGTTAATGAATATTTATAATCCCATGAAATAATTAGAATATTGAAAAACATAATATCCACCAAAAATCAAAATGGTCACTTGAGGAATCCATATCATTTTTACACTATATCTTTCTCAACTACATATGGAGCAACCTTCACTATTACGTTTGGAATACACATCATAGTATATTCCCAATATATATTAGGAGAAAACTTATTGTTTAACTCCATATCATTAAAAAATTACATGGAGAGATATCACGGGCCCACCTTCCTATGTTTTATCATAGAACAACCTGTATACATAAGACATTTCCAAGAACCATAACATAATTATAACTTCTAAATAATGCATAAAAGAAAAAGTTACATTTTCAAATTGAAATTAGAAGATATTATTCCAAGATATAAACAATTTATTCTCAAAAGCATTTTCAATAATGAAATACCTAAAAGGGAATATGGTTTTGGTTTTCTTTTTAAAAATATTACTTCTTATTGTAGAAGCTAAATACCAAATATTGGTCATGATGGTGGAAAGGTCGTTTTCACCTCACATGTTAAAAAAATTGAATTACTGATTTAGTAAAATGATTTGCATAAAAATATTCATTTTGAAAAAAATTGAATGATATTAAAATAAAAATGCGAAGACTATACACTATATAAATGAAGGTGGTCTATAACATCAAAAATGACTCTATCAAAAGATATTGAGACGAACTCCCTTACTGTAAGTCCGACTCATCAAATACAATATTTATATTCCTCATTAATAAAAATAAATTAATTTATAAATTCATGAGAACCTTTTTCACATTAATTAATTCTTTTATAATACTCATTACCATGTTATAAAAATTATATAATTATTTATGATCACATGGGATTTTTTGTCGATATTCAGTACATGAGTTGAAAATACACACGGTTTTGATATCACTAGTCCATGTGGTCATAAGTTCATCAACTCCATAGTAGTATTCATGAAATAATAATAAATTTTATACATTAATAATAATTTATAAATAAACCCATTCAATATGTTTATTAAAAATGAAAAACGTTATTTTAATGGGGATGGAAGGTCATACATACGCATGATGAACATATACATTTTTCAGTAATCATTAGGAAAATAAGGTAATTATTATTTTATCTTTGTAGAATTTTCATTATATTATTACAATCATAATTACTTTTTAAATATACTAATATATATATATATAATACAGTTTATTTGTTGAATAAAAATGGTTCACATCACTTCGTGGAGGTGATAGTTCACATGTACCCGTTGTTGACATTATTGTTTTTATGAGCATAGAAGGATTGAAAATAATTGAAATATTATTCTTTTACATTGGAAAATAATTAATTAATCTCACATATTAATGTTAATTACTTCATTATTACTGATCTTTATATATGGTAATGGAAAACAAACTAAATGGGTTCATGGAGGTGATAGTTCACAAGTATGCACAAACGATAAATTCCATTCTCATTTATTGGTATTAGAAAGGAATTTAGGGGATTATTTTAATATAATAACACATTATTATATTTTGGACACTAAAGTTATTCTTTCATCATAGAAGAAGAATATTTAATGGATGTGGAAGAATAAATAAAAGAGAAACTACAGATAAAAAATAACTCTTCTTCGATTGATCACCTTTGAAAACGGAATTAACTCCACTAAGAAGGAAGTTGTGCCTAAACTAAAGCATAAAAATGTGGGGAGGGATTTTAGGAAGAGTAATGGGAAGATATGGGCCAACCGAAAAGGAATAAGATGTGTGAGTATTAGAGATGATAGTGCACAATTTCATAGGAGAGGGGATGTGAACACTGTGAAATACATCAAATATTAAATTAAAATAAATTAATTTTTTAATTGAAAATCTTCAAAATTTAAATATGTCAATGTTAAGATGATTAGAGTATTAAATCATCTCATCAAATAATTTTTAGTCATTTTTTACGTTTTTAAACCATATATGTTTGGTTTACCAAAAATTATTCTCTTTTAATTTTAATTATGGTAACAAAATTTGAAATATTTAGTGGAAATTAAATTTTTTTATATGATGTGAATTTCCTATAATTATACATTTAATTAAATTTTCATCCATATTAAATAACTTTATGATATTAAAATATTTTTAGTATTTTTATAAAATTTAATACATTACTTTTTCAATAAAACATCAATTGTGTCAATTTATTCAATATTCATTTAATTGAATTTGAATAAAATTAGATTAGAGAGATAAGTTCAAACCAAAAAACTGAATAGTTTTATATATGGTCAGATTCACCTATAAATAATATTTATGACCTTGATTATGTATAATAATATTTTTTAATATTTATAATGTCATTTATTTGATTCGTTCATCAATATATAAATCAATACATTGTCATTTTTTCATAATTATATTTATTTAATTAATTTTAAAAAATTATAAATATTATAATATGATATCATAAATAATATTATCTTTTTAATGAATATTTATAGTTTAACAAGTAACTTATATACCTAATATGAAAAAATTTTATTAAGAAGGTGTATGTTCATAATACAATTTCCTTTAGTTTAAATAAAATGTTATAAGTGTCATAATCACTCACAAGTGTCTTAAAAAGGCCAGTGTTTCATACGAAGGGTTTTATTTGTTGGATTTGTCTCATATAATAGGATTATGACAAGTATTCGGTTAATTTTATATTATTATAATATTATTTTTACCCTTATTTATGTCATTTACCATTTAATAGTGGGAAAACGATTATTACTAAAGTTACTATTCACAATTTCCAAAAAAGGGGCATATTTACATAATTTGGACATTTTGATTGCAATTATGGAATAAGTTTTTTAGATTAAAAAAATATAATTTTTTGTAATTGATTTAAACTTAATTCCCATTGTCCAATCGAGAAAACTTGTTTTTTAAATACCATCGAAAGATTTACTTGTGTTTATATCAAATTTCAATTTAAAATACCTAAAATTACCAAAATTTTTTTAAATTATTAAAAAATAATCAAAATATACTTTAAAACCAATTAAAATGAAAATATAACACTACAAATATATTCGGTTAAAAGGTAGTTGGATATTAAAATGTAGTTATTCACTATTTGTTAAAATAAGAATTCTATCAGAAAAATAACAAAATAATAATAAAATAGAATTCTGAGGTCCCATATCCAAATAAAAATTTTATTTTGTCATATAAAATATTTAAATTTGAAAATGACTATATTTTAAAAGATTTATCCATTAAAAGTCATTATATCTACTTTTTTCGTATATTAGAGTATTTTATGCTTAAAATTAGATTTATTCTTATTTTATGCCACTAATATTTATTATATGAAAGTAAAAACATTTAATAAATATTTAAAATGTAATATATTTAGTTCTGTTAATTCCCTCTGATACAATGGAAGGAATTAACTACAATAAAAAATAATAATAAAAAAATTGTATTATTTTTCATTATAACTCAGTCTAATGTGCAGAGTATGATTTCAGAGAAACCCATTTGTGAATGTCGAGTAAACTATCATATAGAGAATCCCCTTTTACATAAACATAACATATAATTGATAAATATCAATAGATATAAAAATGATATATTTAATTATTTTCTGGGATGTTACACATTATGTAAAACTGTCTACTAGAAAAATTGAAACCCAGAAATAAAGAAGATGAGGACAAGAGTAAGGAATAAAATATGAAATGAGAGGCATATTTTGAGGCTTCATGAGGAATCCCCATAACATTCTCCCTTGGATTGAAAAATGTGGGAGAAAGGATGAAGGGGGAGGCAGCCCCATCATTGGAGAGTCCTAATTGGGAGAAAAGGGGGATTTGGGGTTAAAACCAGGAAGGATTGTAATAAGAATTTAAAAAAATTTAACAAGCTAGATGTCTAGATTGATTTACTACATAGACATCTAGACAATGTTCCATCCTCTATCTAAAGAGAAAATATGTTTCCTTGTTTCCTGGTGGGGGAACACAGTCATGTTGTTTTCCAGGCTCCTCATACAGACCCATGGTCCTACGAGTATAGTTAGTCTCCAAACCTATGGTCTAGGACATGAAACTAGGATAGTGGATCGGTCCATGGTGCATTTTTTCTATTGGACAGGTGCATGGTTTATACTATTCATGACCTAATTGTGGGACACCGACTATATGACCCCAAAACATCAATTTCTATCCCAAAACATAAGTCCATAATATAATAGAAACATATCTCCAAATAAATTCATATATTTGAAATAAATTGTGACCAAATAACTCCATATAAATAATCACATTATTAAAAAACATGACTATTTATATATTAACATCTTGAATAGTGACATAGAATATCAATAACTGAATTCAAAATTATGGAATGAATGATGATGGATATCTAGAACATATCATCGTGTCATTATTCCATGATATTAAATACCAACGAGGATTTGTGACAATGAATATAACAACATTGAGTCTTCATGCCCAAACATCTAATAAAACCAAGGCTTTATGCTAGGAAATAAAAATATTATCAAGGCTTCATTATAAGAAATATAATAAATGGAAAATGAATTGCCCAAAACCATATCTAAATTTCCAGTGATACATATCTATCCATAAAGGATCTCTATATACTTACCCCACTCATCATATACTTTGACCATGAATTTCTAATATCAATGAAATGAAATATAATCAATATCAAATTTAATATTAAAAAATATCATATGCAATGAAGAAATATTCCCTATTCCATAAGAAATATCACAGTGCATGCATAGTAAAGTGAGTAGTATCAAAATAGTACAAACTTAGTGAAACTAATCTTTATCCATTTGGTAAAATTATAAAGTTTATAACAATAAAAAATATAAAAAATCTATTAGGAGTAAAGGGTTTATATATTTGATGAATAAAAATACCGTAAAAATACCTTTAAAACTAATTTTGGATAAAACATCCTTTTCATTTTGAAAATAAAATTATAAAGCCCATCATATTTTTAGAATCCTTTATATTTGGAAATCACATTTAAAAAATATGTATTTAAAGTACATATGGAAACAAATTTTTTTAAAAATGAACATGTAAACATGAAAAGTAATCTTCAATGGAATGATGGTAATTTCAGAATGTAATTCTATACATGCAGTATAAGTTTAAAAGGAAATTTATCATACTCTAGAAAATGTATATAAATGTTAATTCATCAAAAAAACAAAAAGAATATTCATTCGAATTTTTATCATTAAAATATCCATCATGTAATAATTTCATTGAAAATAATTTTTTGTTGGTTAAAACAATGTTCAAAAATTATTTCAGAAGACATGGTATTGGATGAAAATATATTCCACACTGAAGAGATTAATAAAGTTATATTTTTTGTAAAACAAATTAAAAAACATTCTAATTTATAATGAATGGATAAAATTGTAATATTATATGATATTGTCTAAAAGAACCCAAGGATATAAAAATATATTAATTTCATGGTGGAAATTTCAATAAATTCCCCCTTGTGAGATAAATAAATGAACAACCTCTAAAAATGAAGAGTTTGTGGATGAATCTCTTAAAACATTGGTAAATTTTTATGTTATGACCTAGTAAAATATAATTAAACATTAAATATATTTAATCCAATTAATTTCATGTAAAGTGGTTTTAGAAATTCATCAGACTAAACCTAAAGAATAATAATCATTATAATATCATATATTATCCTTTTATAATATATTTTCACCCATTCATTGATAAATTGTAATTCATTCCATTATTTAAGGTGTCAATTTCCTTGTTTTATCATGTTTTTGTTTTCCTTAATGATATGGTTCATTTTCATATTATATTGTTATAAGATATCACTAATTGTAATTAAACAATTAACATATTAATAAATCAATTATTTTTTTATAAAAAAATAATTATGGGATTTTTGAGAAGTTAAATATGTTATGTTCATGGAGATGGGAGGTCATACTTACGCATGAGTAAGGATTCCATTTTTTAACAATATTTTCAGAAAGGAGGTAAATATTATTATATCATTAAAAAATAATCAAAAAATAATTAATAGATTATTAATTCATTAAATTTTAATATATATGTAATCTCTGTTTTTTGGTGATGAATATATAGTCACATAGTTTCATTATAGTGGTAGTCAACACATACACAAATGAAGTTATCATCTCCAATTTTGTAGAAAGTAACGAAATAAAATCATTGATATTATATTAAATAATGATAAATATTTCATGAATATAATGGTATTTAATTTATATAACATATTAATATTAACCTCACCCTTAACATATTACATTTAAAGCATTAGTGAAGAATTAATCACACATCACTTCGCGATGCGGTAGTACGATGTACACATGAGCGACGTTATTGTATATCAATTTGAAAGGAAATTAAAATATAAATATTTATGATATAATAAATCCATAGGAATAATCATATTATAAATATCATATTTAAACATTATATCCAACCTACTTCCCATCTTTGAGAGGTGTTAATGGAAAAATGAATGACATTATTTCCTAAGATGGTATCCCTCCACACACACGAACGATAATTTCATAACCCATTTTATGGAGGTGGAGATGATTTTAAATATTATAAAAAAGCTATATTATATGGAATATACTAAGGTTATTTTGTTATTACAATTTAATAAAAATTTATGTAGGTGGAGAAAGAAATAATATAAAGATGTTCCATGAGGAACGTTACCTCTTCCCCGGGACTTCTCCATAGGTTTTCACTAAATTATTCCATTGAGGGATTTCATCCCAAAATAAGGAATCATTAATGAGGGTGGTAAGTTCAGAAACAATTTTTATATGATTTTTAAGAGACAATGTTGTTTGAATGAGTAATGTTGTGGGAAGAGAGAGTGCCATTTTAAAATTATTGAGTGGAATTATTTTAAATACCCAAAAGTATTCACTATTGGGAGGTCTCCCAAAATTGCTCACTATTCATAGAATATAATTTAAAATTAAACCTAATTATTTAATGAAAAAATGGTTTTTAAAGAAAAAAATAATGAATAGTATAAAAAAAAATTTAAAAAAAATAATTATAAAAATGATTCTAATAAAGTAAATTTGAATACATGATAAAAAATCGAACTAATTTTAATTTTAAAAAATTAAAAATATAACTATTAATTAGAAATTATATAAATGAAAATTTAGTGTTTAATTAAATTCATTTTTATAACTATTCATCAAATAATTAATCTTCTATGAAAAACCGAAAAAAATTTCCCTAAATAAAAATTTATATTATAATTTCATAAATGATGATAATTTTTTCAAATAAATTTTATTACATAGGTAAATTTTTTTTAAACTATGTGTTCCAAGAATTATTAAACAACATATTAAAAAATAATTTTTTTTAAAAAATATTTTTTTAGAGGATACTTATTTTATTTATAATTAGTAATAAACCGAAATGTTTAAATTTGAATATAATATTCGATAGTTTTTGTGAAATAAATCATCATGTATAAAAATAAAAATAACATCCAAAGACATTACTATAATTTTTTTATTTTAAATAAGTTCATTTTAATCTATATAATTCAATGTAGATAATACTAAGTAGTCTGGTGTTACACGAAACAACTAGTTTCTTGGATAACTTTTATTAAACGAAGGAACAAATTTAATAGATCAAAAGTATACTATTAATATTATTTTTCAATATTATAGTCGTAACTTAACTATAAGAAAAATTGTTATTGATATGATTAAATAACTTATAAAAATACATATATTACACATATTTATTTGTTATTTATTTACAATAACTAATAATAATAAAAATTAATAGAAAATGAATTGTTTTAAGAAAAAATATTTTTTCCTACAAGATGGTTTAATCAATCATTAGCGCATAACATAAAAATAATTATTAACATACTAAGAAAAATTATATGATAAATTAGGCTTCATTTTGGAAGTCATAATGTAAAATTTATTATAAGGGGGTTTTTGGGTATTTTTCAGAAAAGCATCATTTTTTAATGAATAGGGAAAATACTAGATTTTAATTTAAAACTCATTTTTCATTTAATTAATTCATAATGATAATTTATTTTAAAAATTTATTTTATTTTAATTATAGTTCAATAATAAATCTATTTATCCAATTAGGTAATTTAAAACATTTTCATATTATAAATGTCAAAAAAACAGTGTATACAGTTGATCATTTTCACTTTAAAAGCCCACTATCTATCTATGTCAGTAGGATTAATTTGAAATTAATTTTTTCCAATTATTTTATGTAATTTTGAATAAATTGATAAAATATAGTTTATAATAATAATTAATAATATCTAATAAGGTCAAATTATTATTTTGTTATAATTATTCTTGAAAATAGTTTACATTACTTCTAGTGATTAAGGTAAAAATGCTTTACCGTAGCGGTAAAAATTTAAAAATAAAGTGTAAAAATGATCCAAAACAAGAATAAAACACAATTTATTTAAGTATATATACCTTATCACATCTAGAATCGACAATGTACCATTATTGTGGACTCGAGAAATGAGAAAAACAAGGGTGTAATTCACTCTTCCAAAACATTACAAGTGTGCTACTCGCCACTCTTATAAAAGGTCACCCACTATCCTCACCACCTCAAAACATAAATATTATTATATCATCCAATTCAAACCTAAATAACATCCAAAATTACATCACATAATCCTTTTATTCTTATCATAAAAAAAGAAAAATTCGGATGGCATTAGTGTAAACATATGGAGGATTCCTAAAGGAGAGGCATTGTTCTTCAAAAAGTTATGATCTTTATTACTTATCCATATCCTTAAATTATTATTATACCTTAACAATTTAATATATTTAGTATTCCCCATATACTTATATTTTCTAATTTTAAGGTTATTACATTTATCTATTCCCATTATTCCATAAATTGTTTTATGAAATCATCGATCATCTGTACGTCAGACTATCTCCTCAGAAACCAATGTCAGGTGTTTTCTCATTACCACATCTCAAGGAAGAGAATAATTATGGATTTATAGTTTATATATGATATATATAATATTTATAATGTTATAACTCTTCATTAATTATTATATCTATTTTACTCTCATGCATTCCATTATTCGAGGATACAATAACGCCACTCGTGTATACGATAGACTATCGTCTCGGGAAGAATTGTGATTCCTTAAAACATTACATGGAATGTTTTCACGAAGTGTATAATAAATATATTTGATATATATGAAATAAAAATGACACTATATTGATATTATATATATATATAATTTAATTTTCTTTCCTTCAATACAGAAAAATATTGAAAAGTCATTTATGCATACATATGGCATACCGTCTCTGTGAATGGTGTATTTCATTTCCCGTCACCAAATGTTATGAATTTATATAAATAAATTTATGATGAATATTTTTTTATATTTATATAATTTTTTAATTTATTATTTACTGAAATCATGATCTATGTATTAGTTACAAAAAATAACATGCCAAACCATATTAAAAAACAATGTAGATATTACACATAATGATGGAAATAATGAATGATAATTAATGAATGGGTAAAGATATGTTATAAAAAATCACATATGATATCATAAATATAAATATGGTATTTTAACATGTCAATAACATATTTAAATCTATTATATTGAATGTTATAGTAATTAAAACTAAACGTAAAGCCTGAGGTATATGATTTTGTCTCTATTTCATTTCAATATGTCACATTGTAATGTTATGCACAAAGTTACTTTTTATGGTGTATATACTTCCACAATAACTTTTAATATCCTGAATATATAATTCTTCAAAGAAAATTTTGTTTCAATTAGAAATATTTAATTTATGGTTATTTTAGAAAAGTGGTTCCAAGTAGTAAATATATTTTATAATTCAATTTATTTCAATTTGGTTATATTACTTTTTTATTATCATCGATATTCTATAATTATTTTCATAATAACATTTCACTATTTAGTTTTTTATTCCCACATAATTTCTGTATATGATTCATATAATCAATTTATTAATCAATTGTCAAATAAATTTTATGATCATTTTAATTGTTCGTTCCACAATCTCATTGTAGTAAATATTCTTTATTATTGAATTTAAATTAAAAAATGATAATTGTTTAACAAAAACAATATTTTTTATCTCATAGTAATTCATGCTATATTTCATTGGAAATTATAATTTCCCCTTCATTGGTACATGAATGTATTAAAAAAGATGTTTAAAACAAATATGATATTAATTCTATCTTCATCCAGAAGTTAGTTTTCATAAAAAACAATGATTTCTACAAATGTTTTCAAAAAATAGTTTCTTTAATATTATAAAAATAATGTATTAAATTTTTTTTTAAAAAAATTCTTTTAAAAATGATTTCCTAGGAATATTTTTGTCTCGTTTGGAATAGAGAAATTTTTATCATTTTGACAATGCAAAAATCCCATGTTCTTTATGAAATGTATAAAATAACCTAATGAAATGTGTATAATTTAATTGAAGTTTACATTGAATGTTAATGAGTAACTTTTTAAATAAATTTTCATTAATATTTATTTTCAAATAAAAATATTTTTTTTAAAAATCTTCTTGAAAAGTATATTTTTATCATGAATGGTTTTAAATATATTTTAATGAAATTTTAATTAAAAAATGATCAAAAACCATTTATTCACACACAAATGGGTATATGTTGTATTAATACCATCATTAGTCTACCTCTAGGAGGATTAAAATCATTTTGACTATGGAAATTATTAACATTCACTTCCATTATTCATTCTTGTATTCGATAAATTTCCATTGAATTATTAACTTTCCATTAGACATTAAATTTCGCCTAAATATTTATACTATTTATCTTGTATATGATTATTGCCTATATTGTATACCATTTTCACCCATGACGTTTACTATGAAAATTAATTGATTGACTAGGGAAATGTTGATGAATCTATATGTTTTACTTGATAAAAATATTTAAAAAGGCATATTGTTTGGAATTAAATCTATTGTTCAATATATGAAGATTTATTAGAAATTCCATGAGTACCATAGGGGCCAATTAATGTAATCCCCATTATGCCTTGGTAGTCTCATGGGATGTATCAGTTGTCTAGCCTCATCAAAATGGGTTTAACCTAGTATGTTCCCAACTGTATTATTAATAGTATTTTTTATCATGATTCCTTGAACCCAGGATACATGGAATCCAATTTGTAAATGTTTTCATCATTCAGAATTTTAATATTACTATTTAGGATATTTTCACAATGATATTTTTTTGTGTTCATTTTATTTTTTGTTAATTGATTTATTATATTGTGTGATAATTTAATTTTCAATTGATATTGATTTTTCATTATTCAGTTATAATATTTTCATGTGTTCATTGTTATTTACCATTCCCTATTTATTATTCTCTTTGATTAATTATAAAATACATTTTTCTTAACCATTAATAAGAATTTGAGATGGACATTTTTTTCCTCTTCCTAGAATTACATTATTTTTACAATGACTGAAATGCATGGATATTCCTGTTGGAATAATGTTATTCTCCATAAAATATAGTGCGGTAATTTTTGGATTCATATGTAAGATGTGAATGTTGTATGTATATAGATTTCCAAGATAATAACACTAATTTGTCCTTTGGGATGTGATTCCTTGTATCATATATCAATTTCATGGTTGCATTCATCATGAGCTACTCAAGATAGTTCCCTATAATTGTTATCATCAAATATTTAAAAGAAACCACACAAACTAGATTTATAAATACACTGATTTTGGAACATAGCCTTATGATATACATTGAGGATAAGTATAGAATATTGTCATAATGTTTTGTTAAGGTATATATTATGTGGTTCTTCAAGGCAATACATGCCGGTCTATATAGTAAAATTAGATTTAGTTCTGGAACACATATTCCCAATGGTAATAACTCTAAAATGGGAACATAATTCATGACACAAGCATAACAAGTTCACCGAAATGAGAATTTTTGAACACCTGGTATGATAATCCTTATAGATATGCTTCAGATAATTTACATATTATTTATAAACCAATTTTACGGAGTTGAATAGATTAAGAAAATGAATAAACTAGGTTAAAACAACTATTTTATAAATTGAAAATCATGTTTCATTATTTAGACATCATATAAATTATTGCACTGTTTCATCACTATGAATATTATTTCTCATAGTATTAATTTTTGGTTTAGTCAATGGATAGAAACTAAAGGAATCATTTTTATATATAACCTGATGAAAAAGGTCGGGATAATTAGAAACTGAATCGTGTGTTTTTAAGAGTGAAATATTTTATGTCTGTGCCTAATTGGTTTTTCTACAATAGTATTAAAAAAATATAACTTTTCCAAATCTTTGACTCACAAATGAAGATAATGATTCAGTAATGATAAGAGATAGAGTGGTGGAGACCATAAAAAATGGAGTCTCAATTTACATCATGTAAGAAATATTGAAGTATACACCTAGTAAAAAGTCCTAGTGGAATGTGGAAATATAATATGTGTGTAAAATAAGTGAATACTAAAAATAACTAGCGAGGAGAAATGAAGAGTATAATAGAAAGAAATAAATCGAATCATAAGGATCCATTTATTGATTGTTTCCATATATGTGGGGAACCTAGGCATTGCCCATGTAAATGAACTCTTCTTAAGGGTGACCAAAATCTCATGAGAGTAAATATGTGTAAATAAAATTGAATAAGTATTTATGTTTTTTTATTAAAGAAATATATTGTTGAAACGTTTTACCAATAATATTTTGGAAATAGTAATCAGGAAACAATAATAGATTCAATTAAATTTGAAAAGAAATTCTAAATTAATTAACCTAAGTATATTTTATACTTTCATGTATTATTTCGAATTTGATTTATTATTTTTTCCAATGTCTTAAACATCTTCTTTTAGTTTTTATTATATGAGAGTAAAAAAAATTAATAAATTTTTTGAATTAAAATTTTGGAAACACAACACATTGGTTTAGTTAATTATTTAGTGTAAATGTTAATTGATGAATAATTCCTTCTCATTTTATTTTCCTAAGTTCAATGTTATTGATAACCATTTAAAATTACATTATAAATAATGACCTTATGATAAAATTCAAATATTAATAATATTATTTTAAAAAATATGTATTGAAAACATTGGAAATTTTTTAATACATTGATTAATTTTATTTTATGTGTACCTATCATATTTTTGGAAAATTATAGGAATATAATTTATAAAAATGAAAACCCACATACTAGGTGACAACCTATCGCATTCGTAAAGGCCTTGAGACTTCAATCAATTACCGAATGATGATATGGTTTTTGCGCCTACCATTAGCCAATGTGACTTCCTAGATAAAATTAAATTATTTTTTTGTTAACTAATTTAATTAATGAATACTAATTATTATCCAATAGTATTATCTTTGTAGTTTTGTTATTAATTTAATAACCATATTTTTTTAAAAAATATTTATAATCTTATAATTCATTAAAAGTATTTTTTAGTCACTCAGGAATAAGAAAATTTATTTTCATATTTATTTATTGGAATATATATTGATTTAGAAATTTATTAAAGGAAACAAAATGTATTAAGTTGTTATTATAGAAATGTATTATCCAAATATATTTCCCTATATTCTATGATAATAAATTATTTACTAAAATTTACAAATATCATCATGTAATAAAATTACATCCCATTACCATCACTTATAATGATATCTATGACCTTTTCTCACATAATAGATTTATGGATTTGAGTATCAAAACATTCCACTGATCATTTAATTTATATAGATCAATAACCTCAATAAATCTCTATAAATGTTCATTATTTTCCTCTATGTCGATATTTTAACTTGCCACCGGTGTTCTCCTACTTAGAAACCTTGGTATATGTTATCCATTTATCTTTTTTATATCCCATTATCTCTTTCTAAGTGGATATTTTATTAAAACTTTTACGATGTCTATTTTCTAACAACGGAAGGTCAAAATTTCCAAACACTAATAACTAATATCATGTTTATATTTCTACGATGAAATTTATTTAATTTGGGGATTATGTAACACCCCAATATTTTAAAATATGATCATCATATTCATTTGTGAGTATGACAGGAAACAAGAAGAGTTGAAAGGAATAAAACATCTTGATAATTAAAATCATATTTAATATTTTAAAAAAATCGAATCTATTATATTGTATACAATTTATGTAATACTAAGATATCATATGTTACACACAATGATGAGTTTCATAAACTGCTTGAGTTACACACATGGATGGGTTTTATTTAACAAGAATATTATACTAATATTTCTAATTGATGTGGTATTTATAATATACTAATTGGAAGATATGATATGAATATGAATAACTAATATTTTAAAACATATATTTTATAATCATTTACTTATTATCTATTGATTTTAAATAAAATAAATTATTATTTAACAGAAAAATAAATGTCTTTGAAAAAACTCAATTTTTCTAAAAAGATGATTTAACATGCATTGCGGAAAAACTATGAAATTATTTTTTAGTTTTTTTTAGAATATTTATGTAAAAATATATTTATTTTTTTAATAATTTATCATCAATATTTTCATTGGAATTTTTTGGAATTTTTCTATGAAGATTCATTTTTTGATGATTAATGAATAATACTGAATTTTAATTGAAAACTGCATTTTCTTCTAAATAATATATATTGTTAAGTAATATTTTTTTAAAATTAATATAACTAATATATTCATCTATTTATTCAATTTATTTCCATATAATAATTTCCATATTAAATTTTTTATAAAACTACTGTAATCATTTTACAATTTTCACTTTATAAACATACTTTCTCCCAATGTCTACGGGAATCATTTTAAATTAATTTATGAATATTTTGTGAACATATTCTCAAAAAAATTCTTCAATATTTAAAATCTTCAGAATTTATAATTACTAATAGTCTTTAATAAATTTTTACCATACAATTTATTAAAAAGGGTTGAAATTAACTACATTGATTAAGGTAGAAATTGATGTACATAATGGTTATACGTAGAAAATTAGGTGTAAAAATATCAAAAAAAAATTGATAAAAACAATATTATGGACATAATTATAACAGATCCATTTTATTATCTGTAATAGACCATTATTATGGACTCGTAACAAAACGAAAACCTGGGTCCAATTACCTATTTTAAAAAATTACAAGTATTCTAATCAACCCACTTTCAAAAGGACACCCCTCTCATCCCCACATAACACCTTCATAAAAAATACATTCAAAAAACCATTCCAAAATAAAAGCCCAAAATTTATAACTTCATATGATAATCCTTTTATTTTGAAAAAAAATATCCAAGGGAATCATTATAGAAATCCTAAGATGGATAACCGAAGAAGTGGTAATGTTATTCTAATTTTTTTTAATATTATTCCCTTATATATATCTTTAAATATGTATTATATGATTCTTAGAAAATATCTTCATTGAACCATAACCACACACACTACCATCAAATGTGTAAGGAAATAATTGTTCTTGTGTAAGAAAACCTATGGCATCGCGAACCAATGTCATTCATTTTTCCATTACCACCCCACATGGATGAGAAAATTAATGAATTATTAGTTAGTATATGAAATTGATGATAATTATAATTTTATATTAAATCCTGAATAATAATATCACACAAAACTTTAGTCTTTCCATTTTTTTGAAGACAATAATGTCCCTCATGTGTACGACATACTACTATATCACGAAGCAATGTGATTCATTCACAATTTACAAGGAATTTATAAAAAATGTGTTTAATAAAAATATATGATATATGATACATAAAAATATTAAATTAATGGTTATATATATATCTCTCTCATTTATTATTCCTTCATCCAGTTCGACAAGAAAATGTGAATAATGTCCATGCATATGTTCGACCTAAATTCTCTACAAACAGTGTATATTATTTCCTAAAACCCGATTTTTTGGTTTACATTATATAAATATATAATAAATATTTATCATATTAAAATCACTGTCTAAATTATTGATATGATTAAATAATGATTATAGTAAGAGGAAAAAAAACTAACAATTCAAAACATACTCAAAAAGGAAAGTAGTTATTACCAGAAACTGTGAAAATAATGAATGATTTTGAAATAATAGGGAATAATATTTTCTAAAAGGACAGTATGTGATGTCAAAGATATTAATATGGTTTATTAATCAGATTATAACATGTTTAAAACCACTATAATGGAGGATAAAGAAATTTTGATCAAATATATAACATAGGAAAAGTAATTTCGTCCTAATTACATTACATTGAAGCATATTATATTGTTATACACATAATTAATTTTAAAACATGTATATAATACCACATTGAAATGTAATTTCATTAACACATCATTAATAATTTAATTTTATCATAATTTTTATTTATTTTATCTATGTGGACTTTTTTATAAGTATAATTTAGTAAACAAATATCACAACTCTATTTATATTCTATGGGTTATATTACATCTTTGCTGTAAATTTTATTCTATGATTCTGTATATAATTACTTTAATCTATCTATTGGCCTAATTCAACATTTTTAGGTGGATTTATAGTTTTAACACATAATTTATTCATTGATTAATTCTTAATTGAACATTCCGATCATTTTATTATTTTATTTCAATATATCATGCTAACTGAGATTGTTTATTATTTAATTTCAATTAAATGAAATTATATGATAAATTCATAATAAAACCTTTTTTATGATCCTTTATTTATTCATGATCTTTTTGTATTTATACTATCATTTTACCACTCTTTGATACTTAATATAGTTAAAAAGGTTTTTAATAATTTCCTACATTATTTCTATCTCTGGTCGGAAATCCATTTCCATACAAAAATAAGTTTTAAAAATATGTGTTAAATTATTTTCTTCATCATTTTAAAAATTATTTTTTAATTAAATTATTACCCATTTTCCTTTTACTATTTTCTTAATGTGAATTTTTTTTATAAAAAAATAACATTTCCAGTCTTTTAACCATTCCAAAATGAATGTTTTTTATGGAATGTATGAAATTAATCACCAATATAACCATCATCTCCTTAAATATTACTTTGCAATTTACAAAGAATATTTTAATACAAATGAATTGGTTTCTGAAATAAAATGTTTAATAAAAATTAATGTGAAAAGGAAATTTTCTTCAAGATCGTGTTTATAGAAAACATTATGGTATTTCTATTATTTAATAAATAAACCCCTTTTTTTACTACAATGGGTATATGTTATATGGGAAAATTCATATTCTTCCTCCAAATGGATTAGGATCATTTTGTACATATAATGTATTGACATTCACTTCTTTGATTTATTCTTGTAGTCATTACGTTTCCCATGAGTAGTTCACATTCCATTAGACATTAAATTTCCCATGATTATTAATATTATTTATCATGGATGGGTTTATTTCCTAAACTATGAACCATTTTTACATATGGTTTCTACACCTAAATTTTTTTTATAACTGGGAAAATATTTATGAGGATTTATTCATTACATGATATGAATATTTGATAAAGTACTTTGTTTGGGAATTTAATTGAATATTTTATATATGCAGAAATATTTGGGCCTGAAATACAAGGATTGGGGACAAGTTAATGTATGACCATATATTTATCAGCAGTCTCGCGTGTTGAATCAGTTGGATAACCTCATCATAAATGGTTTCCATTCGGAATGTTTTTAAGTATCTTGTGGAAGGTTAAAATGGTTAAGGGTCCATGTACCAAGGAAAACATGGAATCCAATATTTAAACATTTCCTTTGTTTAGAATTTAGTTATTAATATCCAGGATATTTTCACTGTGATATAATCTCAATATGCATTTAATTTTTAGTTCATTAATTAATATGGATTGTGTTATATGTTATTCTCCTTTTTATATCAATTTTTTATTATTTATTCCTTTAAATGACATGTTTGATCAGTTATGTACATTTTGGTGTTCATTATTCTCATTGAGTCATTATTAATTTTTTTTACTTAATCCTTATAGAGAATTTGAGATCACCTTTATTTATAATCCTTTTACCATGATTCAATTATATTTATTATGACTGATATTCATTGATATTTTCAAAGGAATAAAGATATTCGAAGAAATATGTTGTAATTTGAGTATTTAAATGTAATATTTGAATTATATATGTAATTAATTTAATAATACTACTGAAATGATCTACCCTTTGGGATGGGACTCTATATATCTTATTTCAATGTAATTGTACTGGGAACTATATCTTGATTGATTTGGTCTATTATGCTAAATAATCAATTGATCAAATGTAAATGAGTATACAATATATTTTCATAATTTCGGTAATTATATGAATACCTATAATTTCAAAGACTAGGTATTAACTATCATATTAAATAATAATATTAATAGTATATTATTGTTCTGTAAAACACAGTCTTGTGTGTAATTATGTATTTCAATGAAACTCATTGTTTCATGTAACGAATGAAAATCATAGTGTCTTGTGTCATATATTATATCAAATAAAATGTTTTTCATTAATAAATTTGATGTGATACAATATTCAATTATAAAACAATTGTAAAGAAGACAAAAGATAGGGTTGAGATAAAATACTCAATAAGTGAAAAATTTAATGATAAATATGGGATAGATCACATACTTTTTAGAAAACATGGATAACTTGATAAATATGTGGTAAGAAGATCGTGTATGCATAAGAACCATAAATATTCATAAAAACCCATAATAATCATTTCTTTTATATGATGAATAGAATAATAATCTTGAATAATTAAAACATGAAAATAACGTAGAATATTACTGAAAAACTGTATAAAAATAATTAAATAAAATAACTATGTGGAGTAGGCATCACAAAATGAATACCATAAATATTTGGTTACTGTTTACAACATGTTAACCCATTTTAGGATTAGGCTACAAAAAATGTTCCCCTTTAGGATTGGGGAAAAACCATTGCACCTCTATAATCATTGGAAACAAGTTATTTACCACTTTAGTCTTTGGTTCAAACATGTGTACTATTTTAGGATTGGGATAAAACTCATGTACATATTTAAGATTCTACCAAAACCCTTGTACCACATTTTGTTGGGGCCATTAGTGTACCTTTTCTATGTCGTGAGACATTATATTAAAATTATCACCACTTAACCCTTGGAGGACCTTGATCTGCAACTACACTAACTCTGCCTCTATAATATAGTATTGGTGATAAGAAAAAAATGAAAAACTAACTCATTTACACCTTTCCCTACATACATGTACACACAAACATATCCATCCCAATGAAAAAGTACATAGAGAATGAAAGAAATGATACACTTATAAAATACCAAACAATGAATGCATTTTCTTTTAGGCATTACAAGTGTACGGTAGTGTATATAGAAAATTAATAGGAAAAAATAAATTCCCAACCCGAAAAGTGTCTCAACCAGATAAGAAACAATGAGTAAATAGATGAGAGTGCCTAACTCCTAAATATTAGTCTACAACCATCGTACATTGTCAAAACACCATGTATCCCAAAGGTCTTCTGAAAATGTGGTAGAACTGTCAGCCTTATGAAAAAGACACCACATGTGTGATCAATAACCATATATGGGTGAGTATAAACAGGCCCATTAAGACACCTCAATGATGTAGGGTGAGTATTTTTAGATACAATAGATTTTTAAAGTAGTAGATAAAACAAGATAGAGTGAAGAAGCACCGCTCAACCCAATAGAAGTATGAATGTAATCCAGTCCAAACACAAGGGGATAGTCAAGGTGAGTTGATGAACTAGTCATCCAATTCTCTCCACCTATTTTAGGATGGTTCTCTCATCCAACAACAATACTCTAACCATAAATATCATGTTTCATAGCCCACACTTCTCCACCTATCGTAGATGGAGATGATCTGAATCTAAGGTGTAAAACTAGAAGAAAAAATAAATATACATACTTTTTCAAAATAATCAAAAATTAGAGATTAACAGTATCTCTATCTCATATATTATCCCAATAATAAGAGTGAAACACCCAATGATTTCATAGTACGTTATCTCTTCAATGTAATTGAAATCTTGCGCTACACGCAACACCGAGTTCGAGGGCACCACGACTAACCAAACTAGGCGTTCAAAAAATGGTTTTGAATAGTATTAAATAAATTCTGAATTTTATATACTCCATATAATTTTAACATCCATATTATTTGTTTCTTAGACATAATATAAGAACATGTAAATTTTTTCATACAGTGGAAGTATTTTTCAAAAAATGCAATTTAACAGCAATTTAATGGAGAACTATTTTTATATACAATATTCAACAATTTTACATATTCAATTTGACATAATATACTTATTATTTAATATTGGGACATGAAAATTTAGTTTTGATAAATTTTAGATGTTTTTCTAAAAACTTTCATATTTTGGTGAATAGTGAGAAATACTAAATTTTAATTAAAACACATTTTTAATCAAAATAATTTATAGTGTTAAATTATACATTTAATGGTTTATAAGTATAAATAGATTATATTATTATCATTTAATACAATTTAGGTCATTATAATTAATTTCACATTTAAATTTGACATAAACACATGTCAAACTTTTGATAGTTTTTAATTTTTAAAAACCCGATTTTTAGTTTTAACAGTGGGAAATAATTTTAAATTAATTAATGCAACTTATAAGTTTTGAAATTGGTAAAATATAATTAATTTTTGAATTTTTAATATCAAAACTATATTAGGGTGATTTATTGGTATTTTTCTTAATAATTTCTATTTTGGATGAATATTGGAAAACACTGTGTTATTTTTTAAAACCAAATTTTAATTTAAATAAAAATTTATTTTATTTTAATTTATTTTCAGTAAAAATAGATATATAAGACTTATATAAGTTCAATTTAATTCATTGGAGTAATTTTATAATAAAACTAGATTTTTTAAATTTTATTAATATTATTAACGTCTTTAACCACCTTCTAGACACATTTTCAAATTTTCATAAACGTAATTTTACAATTTTTGTGAATTGAATTTCAAAAATCCAAGAGACACGGTTATGATCAGTAATTTAATGACATTCAATAATATAAAAACAATTTTTGGTGAATAGTAACTTTTGACTTTTATTTACCACGGTTAAAAGTAAATATGGTAATTAAAGGTAAAAATGACATTATAATTACCCTAACACATGTCCTAATTATAATGGATAAGTTTATTTTGACCCAAATCAACCCTTGGAATAAAATATGATCCTTTTGGTTCACTTGGACGAGATGAGAACATTTTTTATTTTTTTATTTAAAGAAGAGTTAAAAGTGTAAAATTCAAATTTTAATAACTAAACATTTATTAATATAGGTTTATACATCAGAAAAATTCACCTATAAATTTTAATTAGAAATATAAACTTGTTTCCTACATCATGGACTTTTATTTAAAATTTTTAGACAATAAATAATTAAACTTATTTATGACACAATGTTGATCTAGAAATTACCTTATTAATGAAAGAATCAAATAAGTGGTATTATATATATAAAAATAAATATAATTTCAATATTTTGATGAAATCCATGAATTTTTTTTGTTTAATATAAAATGTTATGGTTGATTTAATGTATTTTGTTCTATGTAATCATGTTTTTATGACTTTCACAAAAAATACCATATAGTGTCAAAATTGACATAAATGAGTTTTTTAAACTAATAATATATTTTTAAATTATATAATAGTCCTAAAAATAAATGGTTCTATAAAAAGACTCTTATAATGATATATATTTCATTATATCACAATATGGGGTTCTCTTGTAATTTTATTGTATTTTTATTAACCATGTAATATAACAATACAAGACGACATTTTAAATGATAACTACTTAACTAAGAGTTAAATCAAAATGACAAGGATAAAATGGTAACCTAAACTTGTCTAAAACCTATTGGTTGAGTGGATTTCGACCCATAACCACCTAAGGCATGGGATAATTTCTTTTGGAGCCATTATAATTCGAAAATGATTTTATAAGAAAATAATATTTCAAGCCTTTCTTAAAGTGACCCTCACCTCTCTTATAAAAGGGTACTTCCCCTTTGTTTCCCAATCACACCTACAAACCCATTTATCTCAGATAGACCCTACCCAAATCTCCTCCCAATTTCCCTCACTTCAACCTACATGTATTCCATTGAGTATAAAGCCAACTTAATGTTACCTTTTGTTCAAATCAAAAGGAAACACGCAACTAAGAGATAATAATTTATCACCTCTTTCAAAGTTCTTTTCTTCATTTGAACAAAAATAATAACTCCAGAACCCTCTACTACTATAATGTTTTTATATATATGGTAAAACAATAATAATTTTTCTATCCTTCATAGGAATGATAATTTCACTATGCGTGCATACATACGACTCACCATCTCTACACTGTGGTGTAATTTGTTATTCAAAACTATGATATTTGGATGAATATAATGATGAGTAATGTGTATATAAATAATGAAATTACCAATATAAGTTTCTCAGTAAAATTAATATACCATTTAATTCAACAACTTTTAATCATTAAGTAAATGATATCATCGCCCGTGTGTACGTACGTCAAACCGTCTCCACGAAGTGATGAGATTCATTTCCACTTTCACCATTCATTGATGGTTGTAAATATATATTTTATTAATAAGTTTTTAATATATGACATAATAATTCAATTGGATATATATATATATATGTGTGTATGTAATTACATATATCGTATTCAATTACTTCTGTTCAATACAATATGAAAATGGAAACAACATTTTTTGCGTACGTACGACATACCATCTCCATAAACGGTGTTTTCCATTTCATCTATATATCTATTATACATATTTTTATTCTAAATATATATTCTATATAAATCATCTTTTATATTCTGGATGTTTTTAACTCATGATCTAAATGATATGATAAAGAATAACATGTTAAAACACGTACGACAAAGAAAGCGACTATTACCTGAAATTATAATTTAACAAGGAAATCATTATAATATGGGTAGTATAAAGTCATAAATGAATCATGTGTGATTAAATAAACATGAATATGGTTTTTTATAGTTTAATATAATATTATGGTGATTATTCAGAAGATTAAACGTACCCTTGACCAAAAGATAGTTTATGGTAAGGGTTAATTTCGAAATCTCATTATTAACCGAGATTGTTTATGTGTAAGTATTTTCTGGGGAATATTTATTATTCATGTCAATGTTCCATAAAATACATTTTCAAAATTATTATTTTAATGTACTCATCTACTAAAACATCATTTTTAATGTTTTAATTATTTATTCTTATAAATATATCTCATTAATATTGATGTTTTCAAAATGGTTTAAGGGATTTTTTATATGGACATGAATGTTTTAAAATGTTAATTCATTTAAAAAATTTCAAAGTGGTATGGGACACAATGATAAAAATATATCTTTTAAGTGTTGCCCTTTATAAATTGTGCTACTTTTAAATGATTTCATGAAAAAGGGGTATTTCACTCAAGGAGTTTTAGTGATCATTTTCAACTATATCATCAACCATTACTAGATATTATTCTTGATAGAGGTTGATTTATTATAATACAATCTTCTATATTTTATTTAATGAGTTATGATATGATTTACTGTGGATGTTCTATTTTTATATCATTCATGGTTTATGGATAATGTATTGACATTTTATATGCTAGTTTTAAGATGAATTTTTATGTTATGATTCAATGATTTATATGAAAAATTTCGGGGACATAGTAAGTGATGGGTGGAGACCGCTATAGCTCCTCAATGAATCGGTAGGTCTAATGAGACCAACTAGTGTCTTGGAACAATGCATTGATAAATAATTTTTAGTCATGGCAGAAGGATTTGGGTTTGTGGTAATGATGTCCAACGTTAAGCATTCCATCATTATGAAATTAGTTATTACATATAATTATTCGACTAGTATAATATCCAAGTGCATGTTTATATGGTGATTTTTAACTTATTTTTACCATATTATGTTCATGTTTTTTGTTTTAAAGACTGATGTTTTTGTTATACATCGGGCCTTAAATGTTTTTTGCTTCCACTAAATTATATACTCTTAGTGAGCATCTGAGCTCTCCCCTTTCTTATGTTTTGTTTTCCCAGGATTCCAAGGTGTTTGTTAAGTTTGATATGCATGGTTAAGATAGGAGAATAATGGTCTTTTGAATGGATTATTTATGTTCTGTTTTTTTAGAAAGTGTAATGTTACATTCATGTATGCAATATATTTTTCAAGACTACTAAAACGTCTAGTCCTTCAGGGCTTGATTCCTTGTAACCATGCCAATGTATTAAAATAATGCACCGACTCTAGGAAATTTCAGTTGGGGAATTACAATGTGTATCCAAGAGTTCCAAAAGTCCTTCAATGTTGACCTATATCTCACATGCCTTCCTTGAACAAAGATTTCTGAAGAACTAGTTCACTACACCTTGATACTATCCACTATAGGGAGAAATAACTCGCCCAAATGGTTTCGATCACATCATAAGAACACATATCATTGGGGAAAGTGTTCCTCTTCCTCGTGAGTCCACATATATGTTAAACCACATATTCTCGATGTTCCATAGAGTTGATATCCATAATCACTATTTATAAATCCCAAAACCTAGTAAAATTGGAGTTTCCCACACTAATAGCCATCGAGGAATTCCATTATCTAGCACTTTAGGAAGGGTAAGGCCCATGAAATTGCATATGTAAACTCCAATGCCCAGCCCTGCTGGCAGGTATCACTCAAGAAAGGTAATTGAGGAACTCCACTACCCAACCCTGTTAGAGGGTAATTCCTAGGAAAGGAAATAGGGGAAATATATTTCCCATCCAACCTAGAGGGTAATTCCCAAAGGATCCTTTGGGGAAATCCTCTACAAAGCCCTATTATAGGGTAGTGCCTAGAAGAGTAGTCAGAAACTCCACTACCTAACCCTAATGTTGGGTACCACCCGGTAGTCATTGAGGAACCACTTCCCAACCCAGCTGCACGTTACCACTCTAGAATCTATCTCTTATGATCCTACATAACCTTAGATTTCATCTTCCACCGCCTCATATGGTTTTTTTTGAAACATTCAATATTATATCTCTAAATCCTTAACCAAGGGTATAATAATGCTATATGTGGAAGAAAATTTATGATAGGTTACTCACATACGTAAATTTGTGTTGAAACAATGGACATAAAGACATTGGAAGACATTGAAAAATGATCTCAAGGAGAAAATCGCATGTTAGGGGACCCACACACCATCTGGTACAACTTCACATCATACATGTGTCCATTCAATCACATGCTTCACTATTCGTGTATCCATATACACTATCTTATTGTACTACACAGTGTGTCTTGGTTAACCGGGACTCGGGCAATGTTAGTAGGTCGTGTCCATGTTCCATACCATATACTTGTACGTTAGTACACAACCTATTGATTCAAATAGTATTCCACACGTGTAGTCAAGATGTCTACATGCACTAATACATGCACACCCACCTGTCTGGTCCAAAAAATGGGTTATCCAACTGGGATTAAGTATACGATGTGTAAGCATGGACTACACACCTTGTTATCCTCACCTATCTCAATCACAATATATTGTTTCTGAAAGGGTATATACAACCTGTGATCGTCACGGAACATGGTGTGTAGTCAGGTTTTCACTAGTTTCCTAGATATGATTTTCACAACAAGAATCAATACTTTCAACCTTGGTTTTTAACTTGAATCAGTCTGAAACACTTGGATCAGGTCATGGATTTTTGATATCACTTGTTTTTCATCATGGATCATCAATGATCATCCATGTGGGTTCCATCACATGTTATACATGAACCCAAAGATTCAATGGTTGATGATATTTCCTCAAATAATGTAATAGAACATCCATATACCACAAAAATTACTGATAATGGCTCGGTTCATCAAACAATTTATGTTCCAGTAATTCACCATGTAATCAGAGGTCCAAAAAAGCTCAGAACCTCCCAGAAAAGTCCATATGGGGTCTCCTAGATCCAAGCGATGAAGAAGGTGAATAATCAATTGAGAAAAGAACCATAAGTATGATTTTAATTTTTTTGGGAAAACGTTCAATGAAAACGACCAAAAAATGGATTCTGGGTTAGAAAACTATAGAAAAAAATTTAAATATTGTATATGAGATCATGAAGTGGTCATAACAGGGCACACATCGATGAATCAAGAGATATGTACTGAATAATTTATTTATAGGAGAAAGACCACATATAATGAGTCATTCCCCAGTTTAGATAAATCTCTATAGAATCATGTGATCACACACTGATTGGAAGAACCTGGTGTGCTAATTGTGATTTTATTCTACTTGATCTAGAGATTTTTTATCATTCAATGTGATTCAACAGACAGAGGAAGAAGAGAGGGCTCCCCTTGTATTTTCAGAATTTTATCTAACCTATGAAAATTCCTTTTAATGATATTTTTGTAATCATCGCTGAAGAAAAATATAATTAAATAAATAAATGAATTTATAAATTAATTAATTCACTTAAACATAATAACAATGTGCGAGGGGTATGAATATTCAATTATGACTCATTTTATGTCCCACTACGGATGGAAATCAAAATCTAAACTCGCTCATGGTCTTGAATTACTAATCCGATCAACCATTTATGAGTTATAATGTTTTCATTTTGAATTTTCTTGTGTGGAATACAAAATATATAAACTATTTGAATATAATTAATTTTGAGGACACCGATGCTCAGAATAAATTTTTGTACAATTACTAGACAGGAAAAAATATATAGTAATATTTAAAATTATTAATATAAGAAACATCTCAACATCATTCCACACTTCATTTTTTCATCCTTGAAAAGAAAAAATGGGAAAAAAACCAGGGATTCTGAGCCTGCACTTGGCTCTTCGGATCCCAAGAAACATCTAAAATGTTTTTATTCTACAATAGAGTAAGAATAAATGGATGCTCTATACACGCATTGTCCTCTAATTATGTTCCTTGATCTCCACATGGTTTTCTGCAAAGGTGGTTCCATCATGGATATACAGATCTCCCAAGTCAATGTTGTGTTTGAGGGTTTTTTCATGTATATCCTCAATTATGACAAATGGAAGACGTCGTGAACCTTCTCTAGGACTATGGGTAGGGAAAGGTGGTAGGATAACTCACAAAACCTTTTCGCATTATCAAATGGCATGATGATCCTCAGAGATAACTTGCCTACCTAATCAAACCTTCATAATCCTTTTCGTGGGGTGAATTTCAAGAAAACATAGTCTCCCTACTCCCACTCCAAGGGCATTCCATAGTCTTATATGTATGATTTCATCTTGAATTGGGACATCCTCATCATCTCTCAGATGAACATGAATTTATCTATTGTCACCTACACCATCAATGAGACTACCAAAGATATCTCACCAGTCTTCCTATAGAACATGGGAGACTTGTAGGGTCTCCTATTTGAGGCCTAAAAATGGTCCATGTTGATTGTATAGTGGTAGATGTTTATGTATGAAAAAAACCAACATTGTTGAGTGATCCACCCAGATTTGGTCAAAGTCCGACACATAATCCCTTTCCATACCCTATAGAACCTTGATTTTCCTCTAGGTCTTCCCATCGATCATTGGGTGAAATGTTATACTCATCAACAATTGGGTCTTGAATTCATCTATAAGGGCTTTCCACATTCATGATTTAATCCAAGTGTTGGGATTGGATACAATCATCAACAGAACCTCGTGTGGACGAAGGATCTTCAGTATATAAATCTACCCAGAACACTCCACTAAACTCTACTATGTGGTGAAAAGTAAGTGTGCCAACTTCACGACTAGGTCAAATCTCACACAAATGGTGTCATAGAACATCTCTTCATGTTGAAGCCCTATGAAATATTTGATGGATATTATATCCCATTTCTATATTGGGATCTCAATGGGATTCATAAAATCTACTAAAACATAGTGATCTCCCTTCACCTACTAACTAGAGAGGTACTAAGAGAAGTACTTGGATATTATTCATCTACTATAGGACCACAAAAACGGAGATTGTAAATCTATATACATATTCCATACTCCAGGATGTACAACTAGAGGAGAATTTTTGAACTCCCACACCACCTATTCCCAAAATATTTCTGGAACCACGATTCTCACTTATAACTAGATGATGTGATACCATCATTAAGAATATGCATCTGGTTCATCTGTCATGATCGAACCCATATAAGGTATCAAGTAATAACTAACCCAATCTCACCACTATAAGGATGGGGGTGTTGATAGTAAGAAAATTAATTACTAACTCATGGATTCCTTTACCTAAGTACCTATACACATGCACAAATACTTGTTAATAAAAACATGCATAGGGAATGAATAGAAGACGAATCACTAAAATAAAAATTAACCATGAATTCACAAAATTATAAATAGTACAAGATTATGGTTTTTATAATGAAAAGTATAGGGGAAACACACATACAAAACCAAAAAAGTCTCCCAACCTAACAAAAAATATGAAGGTTTAAATTGACGTGTGTTCCCAAATCCGGAATCGTAAACTAAAACCACAACACACAGCCCAAGAACAATGTGTCCCTAAGATCCTCTCTAACCAAGGTTGAACTTTCCGTCATATGAATAATACACAACTTGAGATGGAAATACTAATGTACGGGGAGAGTATAATCATACTAATTAGGAAATACTAAAATATGAATGAGATAAATAAGATGTACAATAGAAGAGGAAAGTAGTAGATAACATAGGGTATGGTGAAGTATAACAACACACCCAAACAAGAGAGTGAATTATTGATCATCTAATCAAAATGGTTTGGATACTATGAGTATATGAACTACTCATCTTGTCTTCTCCACATATAGTATAAGAGTATGCTTATTCCACCATGAGTAGCTACACATGGAATGTATGTGGCATACCCTGTGCATCTTCATCTCTCTGAGAAGTAGAGAATATGAATCCTAGGTGTGAATCTTGAACCCAGAATATATATACATGCTTGGTCAAAAGAATCAAAAATGAGAGATTATGAGGATTTCCATCTGACAACTCTTCTAAAGAATAAGAGTATCCAATAGTTCAAAAAATTATATCAATTATGACCAAAATCCCAAGCAACTATCCTAAACAAACAATTCTAAGGAATTTATTCACAAAACCTTTATACTATCAGCATTGGGTGGAACTAACTCACCCAAATGGTTTTGGTTGTGTCATAATAATAGGTCTCTATGGGTAAATAATTCTTCTTACTCATGAGTCCAAGGCTTTATCAAACCACATCTAGTCCCTATTATGAATAGTCAACAGCCATATTCTCTAGTAAATGATCACATTCCCAAGATCAAATGGGGGGTACCAAACTTATATTCACTATTGAAATCCACTATACAGACTTAGATGGAGGGTAACACCTAGGGAAATTAAAAAGGAAACTCCACTCCACAACCCTATATGAATGTAATGTCAAGGGATAATCATTGTGGAACTCCACATACAAGTCTAGTTGAGGGTTACACTTGAGAAAGTTCATCAGGGAACTCCACTAACCATCCTTACTAGAGGGAACACCGGGTAGAGCAGTCGATAAACTCCACTACCTAGACCTGTTAGAGAATAATTCCTAAAAAACCCGTAGGGATTCTCCACTTCCCATCCATGCTGGAGGGTACCCTCAAGTAGATATCCAGGACCCATTTCCATGCCACGATGGAGGGACCAACTCAGGAATATATATCTGGTGATCATAACTGATGAAAATCATCATCAACTGTTTCCCCAGTAGGTTCTGTGCCACATAAATTCGAATCAAATCTCTAAAGCCTATACTGAGGGCTCCATCGTGTTATATGTAGAAAGAAATTCATGATAGGCTAGCCGTAGGACAATATTTGAGTAAAAAATGAAGGAGGTAAAAATGTTTGAATATACCTAATAGTAGATTAAGGGGAATATGGAATGTGAGGGGACCTACACAACATGTGGCCACACTTCACAGCCTGCTCGTCTCCCTATCAACATTTGGCTCCTTGTCATAATTTCCATATATTCCATGTAGGTGGACTACATAGAGTGTATTGGAAAACTGGGACCTGGTCCATGTCTACAGTCCATGTATGTGTACCATATTTGATGTCCTTATTCTTTGGTATGTGGCATGCAACTTCACATGGGATTCCTCCTTTTTACTCAATAAATGTTTTTGTACCTCTACACAGCCTCCCACCCTTGTGGTCCACCCATGGGTTATCAAATTGGCATATGGTAAAAAGTGTGAAAGAGAGTACTACCCACAATTTTATCCTTAACAGTATAAAATCATAGCCACTTATGTGGAATGGGGAATCATGATGTGTGTTTATTCTGGTACACGACGTGTAGTTGGGTTTTCACTCGTTGTCCACATGTAATCTCCATGACATGAAACTATCCACGTCGTATTTAATTCCTCCTTCAATCTTTTTGAAATTACTAATTCTAGTGGTTGATTTTCGATCTCAGTCATTTCTCACCATAAATTTGCTATGATCATCGATGGGGTTTTTTTTTCACATTATACATGAAATCGAAGCATAATCTTTGACTATCAAGAATCAAATCGAAGAATCAAACATCCTCTTACCACAAATATTCTTGATCTATAACCAGTTCATCTAATCACTATCAGTTCTTCGATCCACCAGGTAACTAGGGATCCAATCATGCTCGGTACCTCCTAGAAATGTCTATTTGGGACTATGCGGAGAAAACCAGTGAAGAACGAGAATAATTAGAGGATAAAAACACCATAAACTAATTCATAAATATCATTTTCTTGGAATTATTATCAAGTGACCAATAAAAAATATTACATATTGGAAATCAATTGAGAAAAAATTGAAATCCAGTACGTAGGGTCATGGAAAGGTCATAGGAGGGAACAAATCAGAGAATCAAGAAAAATCTAATCAATCAATTATTAACGAGGAATAAAATAAACAATGAGTCATACATTAGAATGGATTTATCATTAATGAATAATGTTCTTGAAAAATTATTAGAAGGAAATTATTAGTTTATTATTCTATAATTCCCGCGGATCCAAGAAAATCATCTTTGTTCAAGGTGACACTTCAGAGGGAGGATGAAGAAAGATATCCATCATAATTTTTACAATTATGAGCCAACAATTGAAAATTAACATTAAAAATATATCTATACACATAGTTTTGGGACAAATATAAATAATAAATTAATTTATTAATTTGACTAATTCCATTTTATGGACCACTAACGTGCAAATGGTCTAAAAATCACACACAAACTCATTTTAATTCGTGTTGAGGGTAAACACCATGTTACAGACACAAAATATTTCTAGGATTTATGTGAAATAAACAATTTAAGAGTTATAATATTTTATCTAGGAATTTCTAATGTAATATAAAATATATTTTTACTTTATAAAATTAATTCTTGGAGTAACGTGCCTTGAAATCGCTCGAAAGCTCGTCACATAGCTCTGGAAATATATATAAAAATTTTTCATACTCCTACAATAAAAAAAATAGGTTTCCTAAATTAACCAACACATTAAGGGTGATATAGGAACCAAAATATCATAATTCTAAAATATGGGTTCCATGGGATATAAATCATTAATCATATAAAAAAACTCTTGAAAAGGGAACATGTTTGTTACATTTCATAATAGTATAATATTAAATGAATACAAGAATTTGTTTGGTATATAACAAAATATTAATCACAATAAGAAATTAAATTGTAATGGAATTTAGAGGATAAATCACTACATGTAATCCCATTATATAAATATTTGTTTATTTTAGAATGAATAATGGAAAACATGTAAAAAGAGTATTTTTTAAAACAATTATTAACCTTTCATAAATAGACAAAGTTTCGTGTCATATTCAGATGACATATTTAAATGGAGAATGTGATAACTAATGGAACATTGACATTAAATACATTCCAAAAAAATATATCCTTGAAAATTATATAATGGTATGTTCTGAAATTTGTTATAGGAGAAAAAACAATCTGCCATGGAATGGAAAAACATTTTTATATTTTGAAGAAACCCTTGATAAAAACCAACATTGTAAAAAGAGTATAACAAGTTATCTATTTTTTTTAATGGAAAATAAGATAAATAAATTATTTAATATAAAATATTGTTTAAAAATTAAATATTATTATATTAATGGAATGGTTGAACATGTATATTGAATATAAATCATCACTTAAGTATTTGGTGCATAATTGTGAACATATTGTAATTTTATTAAAAAGAATCATTAATTGAAATAGATTAGTATCAGAACTCATTTTCCTAAGAGATATGCAAGATATAATATCATTTAAATTTTAAAATTGAGGAACATAAAAGAATAAGTAAGTACGATGTCAAAAAATAATCCTTAAAACTCAATGAAATATTTTTGGGTAAGAAAATATCCATACTATGAACCATAGTTCATGATGTAACATACTTTTTAAGTGGTATTGATTTTGAAAAAATATAAAACCCTTAACGTAAAAATAAAATAACACAAAGTGAATTTTTTTTATATAATAATACATAAATAAATGAGTAATTTCACTATGAACAATCATATGTCTTGGAATGAGAATTGATTTAAAAAAACTCTTGAAACATGGGGATAATTTATATAAAATCATTATAAAAGAGATATCAATAAATTTAAATTCACATATGATAAATTAAATATATTTCATTATATAATATCTCAACTAAGAATTATGTAAACATTATAAATGGAATTTTGTGTATAATATTGAACATGAATCCAATAGAAGAATTTGAGTTGAAAACTCTTTCCTTATATTCTAACATCAACAAATACACTATAATATTCTCCATATCATGAATAAATTATGGAATTACGTCTTTAGAAACCACCTTTAAAACTATAAAAAAATTTAATCTTAATTTAAAATTATTCTTTACCTATTTAATATTAAGTTATTATCCATTTTCACAATTGGTTATGAGAAATAATGATTGTTTTGCCCTGTTTTCATAATATAATTGTCCCAATATGTAATTTTACCAATGATCATAGTAATATACCTTTAAATGTGTGTTAATTTATTGTTTACGGTCATAAATAAATGAATTATTTAATTATATAGGGATTTTCAGTTTGGATCCTTGATGGTGAAATCACCATTGAGCATATTTTTGTGGTTTTTAACATCTAATGGTGGAATTTTAATTAATGAATTTAATATTAATTTTACCATTTTGTAACAAAAAAACTCAATATGTACTTATTTTTTTATATATTATCACTAATTATGTTCTATTAGTCATCCATGATAATATTTTGTTTCATTTTTTATGTCGGTGGTCAAACTGACCCAAACAAAATCATATAATAATTTAATTGATTAATATGACGTGATTTTGTTGAAATTTAGTTATAAAAAATTAATAATGATAATATTTAGTGATTATTAGTTTTCATGTTATAATTTTAATTAATTTGGTAATGAATATGACTTATATGATTTTACTTCATAGTATGAGGAAATCTAATTTTTTTCACATAGAATGCTATTGTGGGTTGTTGATTTTACCACATTTTTTTATTTACCCCATTTCTAATAGGATTTCCAATTTTTATTTCTAAACTATCAAAAAATATATATTTTTTCATTAGTACTCTTATCATAACACCAATTTATGGATATGATGTCTATAAAAATTAATATTTATCATTATCAATAGGTGGTTGTCCACATGTATGGATTGATGATGATTTTATTTTCCCATGAATAGAGAAAACGTGTAATATGGTTTATCATTAAATAATATTAAATAATTCATAAATACCAATATTATATGTTAAATTATATATTAATACCTTCATTATTATATAGAGATGAAATAGTTTTTGTGTCATGGAATTGAATGTTCAGAAAACCTATAAATGATGTTTTCACCATTGATAATGGAAATGGGTAAGGTGGATAATGATTTTACAATCATTATAATAATATAAAAGTATAATATTTATTCCTATTTTAATATTTTAAGACCATTTAATTCAATTTTAATAAGAATAAGTGAACGTAATGAAATTAAAATTAGAATGGAGTGGGTATAAATTTATACCTTACTTCATGGATTATGTCCGTTAGAAAGGGGGTTATTCCTACGAGGGTTAATATTTTGATAACGAAAGAACCTTTTGAAATTTTAGTTGATTTTTTTTTGTTATTTTTGGGGTATATATTCTGAAAAATATGTTGGTTTTGGTGTGAGGCGAATTCGTGAGAAGAGTGTCCCGTTTATTAATGAGAAGGGACGCTCTTCTGTTAAATACACAAAATCTTCGATAATGGGAAACCACTTTTATTGAAAGTGCATACAAATTTTATGAATAATTAATAGTGTAATAAATATGGTTACTAATTATTCCAACCAATCCTTCTTACACATTTTATAACATGTTTGATGTCATGTACCATTAGATTTTATCTTTAAAAATTTTAACTTTTTCTATTGTAACATGTTTTTACATAAGTAAATTACACTTTATATTTAAAAATATAAATTTTTATATGAATTTTACACATGGATTAAATATATTAAATTAAATTAAATTTAATTACTTTATTAATGCTAGAAATTTTTTTTAAAAAAAATATATTATTTATTATGAAAAATTATCTAGAAAATATTACTTAAATTATTAAAAATCAAACATCACTTTTTAATGAAAATATAATAATTTAAAATATATAATTTTACATATAATTCCTATATTTAGTCAAAAAATAATTTTAACGTATTATTTTACACTTATATCCATATGATGTGCTAAATGAAATTGTATTTCAAAAAGTTTATATTACACTATTCAACAAATAAATAATTAATTTGGAAAAATAATAAAAAATAATCTTATAATTATATAATTATTTTTAATACATATTTATTTTAATTTTTTAAAATTAAAACTACAAAAATTTATAGATGAATCCTAAAATAAATTAAAAAAATACAGTGGGATAATATTCATAAAGAAGTCTAGATTATAGAATTTTATATTATTCCAAATTTTAATTTTCAATATTTTAAAAATTAATTTATTTGTAATATAATTTTAATATTATAAATAGAATTTATTATAATTAAATAATACTATAATTGTTTCATGAAATAGAATATCAATTTTTAAAAAATGAATTTTTAAACATAAGATGATTTTTCATAGTTTATTTAGCTAAAATAATTGCATTTCATAATTATTAAATGTTGTATTTGTTTAAAATTTAAATTTATTTTTATTATTTATTTTTTTAGCACACCATAATTGTATAATAAAAACATTGTATTTAGAAGTGTATGTGACACAAAATACTTTTTTTTATAAAACCCACAAAATACATTCCTTTAAAATTAATCTCATCGATAGCTTATAGAACACAAAACCTCCATTGGAAGTAATCATTAATATAGCATAACTAGTTATACAATTTTTTGGTATTAATACTAAAAAATAAATTATGAGAATTATTTTTATCTATTGATTTGAAATCATTATAAGAATCATATAAAAGAAAAAGAAATGACTTCAAAATAACTGCGTTTTTCTAAAGGACAGTTTAACAGCTCTTTATGCACATAATTTACAATTAATTTATAAAATTATTTTAAAATTTATTTGATAAAATAAAAATTATTTTTTAAAAAAAATTCAAAATTTTCATACGTTGTGTTTGTAAAGAAATATTACATTTTTCGATGAATAATGAAAATACAAAATTTTAATTAAAAATTTACTTTTAATTAAATTGTTCAAAATATATTTTTAATTTTTTAAATAATAAATATTAAAAATATTTATAAATTAATAAAATCAAGGTCATAATCAAAATTTTGAATTTCGAATTTTGGTATAAAAACATTGTAATATTTTGAACAATTTCTCTTTGGAAACCGACATTCACATCGAGTCTCGGGGACTAATTTTAAATTAATATTTCGAACTTATGTGATTGGAATTTCAAAATCTAGATTTCAAATTTTTACAAATCATAAATTATTTATTATTATAATTTCATCATAATTTTTGAAAAAAATTAACAGTCAGGAAAAAAAATATTAATTACCGTAGTTAATGTAAAATGGATTTACCAAGAGATTAAAATAAAAAAATAATGGTTAAAAAGAATAGAAAACCTATCATAAATAAATTTTATATCCATATTTAGACCATTTAATATTTATTTATCCCAAATACACTATTTTTTAACTTTATTATATTTGAAAAATGTATGTAAAATGTTTTATTTTCAAATATTACAAGTGTCCCACTCACATCACTTATAAAAAGCCACCCCCTCTACTATACTATTCACACACTTGAGATAATAATTTTAATAATTTATCTAAAAATAATTAATAAAATCTATATAATAATTCCTTATGCCTTATATTTGGCAGAAATCCAACATTGCATGTAATTTTGTGAAATATTATACAGGTTACCAAAACAAGAGGTAATGTTCCTCAATAATATTTTGTATTTTATTTCCTCCTCCGTATCCTTACATTCATAATAAAAAACCCTAATATAATGTAATATGTATATTTAATTTTATGTGTAATTTTTATGTTAATTTTATTAGCTAAAACCATCTTCATTTCCATAAAATGTGTTATGAAATCATTATTTATATGTATAGAAGAGTACATCCTCACGAACAGATGTAATTCATTTTTCCATTATCACCTATCACGGTTGGTTATGATGATGAATCTATAGGTTATATATATAATTAATAACATAAATATACCTATTAATTCTGTAAATCATATATATGTCTTATAATTTTCATTTTAAGGGGGATATAATATTGTCACTCCTGTGTACTGTGGAATACCACATCGTGAAGTAATGTGATTTGTTTTTGAATAATGCTTTACATTGAATTTAATAATGATATTATAAATGAATATTTGTTATATGAATGAAATAATTATTATATTAATGTCATATTTATCACACTTTTAATTTAATATATAATTTTATTTTGTACCTTAACAACAAGTAGTAGATGATAACATCATTTGATTAAAAACGGACTACCACCTTCACGAAGCGATGTGACTGTTTTCTCATCACAAAAAAAAATGGACGATATATATATATATATAATATGGTATTTCTGATATAATTATCTCTTAATTAATATTAAAATTGTAGTTATCTCTATTCTGTAATGATCATTGTAAATTAGTAACATTACTAATGCATACATGTGATTTATCATCTCCTTGATAAAAAATAACATAACTTCTAAGAACCATATTTCATGATTTGTTATAAAATAATATTTTAGATAAAAAATTATAAAAATATTGTTATTATTATTCTAAATATGAAAAAATTATACAATATTCATAAGAAAACAAATCCTTGACGACAAAACACACATGATAAAATTGGGCAATTAACACAATAAACAATGAAAATGATGAATGATTATTAATGGATGGGTGAAAGGCTATTATTAAAATAATTATATATGATATTATAAATATTAATATTGGTATTAAATAAGTTAATAACATGTTTAAATCCACTAAACCAGAGTATAAACAATGTTAATTGAAAAAGAAGCGTGACGTTAGGAATTCTCTCTTAGTTTCCTTTCATTGTTGAACATTTTTATGTTATGAAAAATTATTTTATATGGTGTAAGTACTAAAAATTTCAAATATAATATCATTGTTAATTAATAATTTATTTAATTTAAAATTTTTAAATATTCCTTCTATATATATTACACATTAGTTTTACCAAGTTGTATGAAATTTCATAAGACAATTTCTTTTCACAATTATACATTATTTATTTATGAACTATGATATTATAATATTTTATTTTCGGTGGATTTTAACTATTTTATGTTTTATTGCAACTATTTTATGTGGATTTATTGTCTATAATGAATATCTATTCAACGAAGAATTATTAATTCATCATTATAATCATTCTAAGGGTTTATTTGACAATCTCTTTCTCAATGAGGTTGTTTATTCAGGATTTATATTTAAGGTATGTTATTTGATCATTGTATAATAAACCCATATCATTTTATCCTCCCCTTATTATTCATTATATTTTAAATTAATAGTACCAGTTCCCACTATTTGGATACAACACCCCAGTCTTAACATACATTGAAAATACATCATTTTTAGGAAATACTTGATACATTACTCAAATAGATTCCCAAAGACCATATTATTCTGCTGACTTTGGAAATATAGAAACATAGAAAATGGTACATAAGTGAGATATATTATATCACAAGAGAATATTATTTATATTACCCCTTATTAGTCACATATAACAAAATACATATATTTATAAACTAGGGGCAATGAAATAGAAAAAAGAAGCGAGGTTAGTTTCTCAAAAAGGATAAAAAAAGAGATATAGAAACAGAATCAGGAGAGTATGGATTTGGGAATATGATCATAAAAATATAATATGATACCCTATATATAAAATATCATAAAATGGGTCATGATGTAATTAGTTTTATTTAATATGATATCAATCATAAGAAAATAAAGAACAAAACCCCTGAAAGCGTAATGATGGAATAAGACATAGAATTGTGGACGATACCTAAGCATATAAAATAATTTCTATAGAGTCCAAGGAATTTCTACCATGGAAATATTAGTTGTATGGGTTTAGTCCCCATAAAATCTTGGTAGTTATGTTTCACTCTCATGTACATCTTGGTTGTATGATTTAACACCTCATACCACATCGATTTTCATGATTAACTCCCAAAGTCATCATAGTAGTCAAGGTTCAATTCCAAGACTAGATTAATCTTTCTCAGGAGATATTAATCCTTTCACAATTCATTGAATACATATATAGGTCCCACCCATCTCATAATGACATTAGAAATACATGTTCCACATGATCAAAACCCAAGAAATTAAGTGGGGTTCAAAAACATATAACATGTGAAAGAGAAATTACTTTCATAATCATATAACCCATGAAAGATAAAATATTTTGAAAAATATTCCTATAATGTGAATCCATTTTAGGTAATGAATTTGAATGGATCATTTGGATCATTTCACATAAAGGAAATAGCAACACCAATAGATGTCATTTTATATGGGAAATAATTTGGAAGGATCCTCAAAAGGATTTCTGAGGGAAATTATCCTTTATTATTCGTAAAAGGATTTTAAATTACGACGTCCAGTTGAATACATTTTTATTAGATAATAATTTGAAATTTTAGAATGAATAAACTAGGTCATTTTTGATATCCTTTTCCATTGAATATATATAATATAAGAATGAATGTATTTTGAGAACCTTGTATTGAAGATAATATTAAAACATAAATAGATGGATTGAATTCCTTTTGAATACTTTTTTACATGAAAAAAAATAATATTATGTTGATAATATTAATAAAACTCTTTCCTTTGAAAATACATTTAACATAGAGAAGGAAGGGTGAAAACATTTTGAAAACATTTTTCTTTGAAGATAAATAAAATAATCCTCAAAACATGTTGAAAGCATTGTTCATTGGAAATTAATTATTATCTTATAAATAAATATCTAAAACATATTGAAAACATTTACTTTGAGAATTAGTTGAAAACATTTAATTAATGCTTAAAACTTTTTTTGAAAACCATTTATTTAAAAATAAATAAAAAAATTATTATGAATACCTAAAAGAATTTTGAAAAACATTTCATTGAAAATAATTTTTTAAATTATAAATAATCCTTGATACAAATTTAAAATCCATTTTAGAAAACAAAATTTTTAAAGAACCTGGATTTCCAAACGAAGATTGTGGTAGAGTCAGAATTTATTAAAAAACATTTTTAATCATCTTAACTACCAATGTAATGAATAACAGAACAAATACCTGAATATAGCCTAAATATATAGAGTTTAATAAAATTATTGAGTTTTATTTATATATTGATTGTATGATTTCATTATTGGTAGCATAATCATAATCAATCAAGATAAATTATGAGATTCTTTCAATAAACAGTTACCACATGGTAGTATTGGATTATACACCCATATAAGAAAATGAAATTAAATGATGATTAAAATATAATTAAAATTAAGATATTCATGAATTAACTTTTATATTTAGTGCATAACTGTCATAGAAAAATATAGGTTCATTACACGGAATGTGCCTCAAATAAGGATAATTGACACAAAATTACGTTATGAATTATGTTCCTTTTGAATCACAAACCCCAATAATGAAATATCATCGAATGGATAATTAAATATCAAAAAATTTATACCTATGAATCATAGAATACATCAAATGGAATTATACAGACCACATATAAAAAGTACATGGTTAACATGGATTGTGTCTTATAATATATAAAAGTGAGATGAGAAAAAGCTTATTATTTAGTTACATTAGAATCATCTTCCCCGTGAAATAAAAATATATTTAACGTTTGTAATAACATTAAAAAAAGTATATTACCTATAAAACATGTCATAAGGAAGTATATACACAACACAGTAGATGCTACATGTGAATATGGCATGTATCTCATTGAAATAAAAAGTGTGATAAAATTTTCTTTAACTTATGTCTGGAATATCTTTGTAATCATACATAAATCATGAATAATAAATATATTTTAATTATAAATATTTTATGGAACCATATTATTATTTCTAATACCATATATTATTTTATTATGAAATTATATTACCCACTTATTAATGAATCTATGTTAAGTTTTAGCTTCAAGAAATTTCAGCTTTGTTTTTGACATGTGTCTTGATCTGTTATACTTATGGTCATCATACTATATTAGGATTTATAAAATCTAATAAATGAAATAAATATAATTTATAAAAAATATTTTTATTTATCACATTATATAGTAAATAGAAAAATTATATGAAATTCACCATTCATGGAGTGAGTAGGTCGTACCTATGCATGAATGTTTCACAATTTTCATTATAATATTGAAGTAATGTAATTAAAAACATATATGTGTCTAAATTTATAAAATATGATTAAATTTTTATTATTATATCATCTATATTAGTTAATTTCAATTAAACCACCCTTAATTTGTTCATCGTCATGTGTGAACGAATCAAATCTCTTCGAGGAGGTGGAAGTCAACACTTCCACAAATGAAATTATTGTATTTACAAAAAATGGATGGAATTAATTTATGTATATAATAAAAATAAAAAATCCCAAATACACCACATATATACCATATATCATATAAAAATATATTTTCCATCCGAATTCATGACAATAAGAGGTGGTAATGTACAAAATGGAGAACTTAATTTTGCAAGGAAATAATTTTTTGTACATAATAATGTTATGTTTGTTTCCAATTAAATGTAAGTTTGTGTCATAATAGATTGAAACTATAATAAAGAAAATTTCACATATTGATAAGTAACAAAACTTTTGGGGAATAATTAATACATTAAAAAAATAGACACCAAAGGATCGTATTAATTTAGTGTATTTGAAAACAAAGAAACATAAACACTGGTAAATTAGAGAGATACATTATCTCACACTATGTTATAAAAGACTAAAAGCCACTATGAAATATTATACAGAAAATATATCTTAATAAACTAAAGGAATAAACATAAAAATTATAATATCGGATTAACAATATTGTCAAAAAAGGGAGAAATGTAAGCATAACCGTGATCATATTGGTATGAGAACATGATAATAACATCACAAGATCACAAATTGCATATCAAAGATCGTAAAAATAAATCCTACCATAAAAGTTAGTATTTCCTAAGACAAGAATCACAATGTAATCAAGAGAATAATCTATGAATCCATAACATAGGAATGGAACCTATAATTTTGGAAAATATATAAGCATATAAAAATATTTCTATAGTACTCAAGCCGACACTTCCAAAGAGATTTTAGTAGTATGGGTTCAGTCCAAATTCCATTATGGTAGTAGTGGTTCTCTACATAGCCATATTAGTAGTATGAGTTCACTCTACAAACCATCTTGGTTTTCAAGGATCACTCTGATGGAAATATTAGAATTATGAGTTCACTCCCCCTAATATCTTGGTAGTCATGGTTCACACCTATTTCTATATTAGTAGTAAAATTTATTTCCTAAGACCATCTTAGTCCATCTCATGAGATATAAATGTTTACACAATTAATTGAATGGAGATACAGGTCTTACCCATCTCATAATAAAATCATTCATACATGTGTTAAACTGTATAATAAATATAGGTTTCAAAATCATCTCAGCCAATAATAATCCAATAAATCAAGTATGATTCAAAGCCTAGAACACTTGGAAGTGGAATGCATTTGACGAACATTTAACTGGTGAATGAGAAAATCATTTCACAAACATCATTCCATAAAAAAAATCCATTAAGAGAAATAATATCAGTGTAAATTTTTTATAAGTTCACTATAATGTAATCAGTAACATCAATGGGTATAATATTAGATATGAAATATTTGGAATTATATTTTAAATAAAATTCATGAAGAAATTATCCTTTCACCTTTAAAAATGATTCATAAAACAATAACACATTTAAAACCCATTTTTTTTAAAATGAATTTGGTAACATAAAAATGAATCATTAAAAATCTTTTTAAAACATTTTTTAACAAAAAAAATTAATGAAATATTTAAACCATTTTTAAAAACATTTTCCATGAAAACATATAATTTAATCATGATTTTTTGGAAAAGTATTTATTTTATAATACATTCCAAACATATAAATAAATCTAAAATTGTTTTTGAAAATATTTTTACAAGAAAATATATGAAATAATATTGAAAATGTTTGAAAAACATTTTCCTTGACATGTTATGAAAGAGTATTAAAATCATTTTGATAAGACTTTTCCCTTTAATAATTATTAAATAAGCAGGACAACATTTTGGAAAATGTTATTCATTGTATGCAAATAAAATAATATTAAAAACATTTGGAAAAATAATTTCATTGAAAACATATAAAATATACTTGAAAACTTTTTTAAGACCTTTTTCTAGAAAATAACATTAAAATAATTAATTTTTTGAATATTAAGAAAAAAAAATCATTAAAAAATAAAATTATAATATTGCATGGTAATAATCACTGTAATTATCATCTTTATGGTTGGTATTTATGTTCATGGCGATCATTCCTTTTTCACTATAATGTTTTTTTGAAAATTTCCTCAAGTAGAAAATGAAAAGAATAATCATTTTTAAAAACCCTTTTTTTGAATGGTAAATCATGGGGAAACATGGAATTTAAGAATCATAGGAGAATAGTTGAATATTTTTGGAAATATTTTGGAATACATGGTTTTGAATGAACATGGATTTATGACCTAGGAGAGAGGTAATGTCAGACATTCAAAAAAAAATCATGATCTTATTATGTACCAAACTGTAAAAAGTGGTCCATTAGATGGATATTAAATTAGTAAACATATGTTAAGAAAAATCATGGAAATTATTTAGAAATGAACACCAAAATTTCTTCAATTGGATCATAATCATAAACAACCATGATAAACAGGAAGATTTGGGCTATAAATAGTTAGCAAATTGGTAAATTTGAATAATTAAGCAATGAAAAGAAAAAAAAATACATGAATATTTCCATATCATGAAATGGATGAGATTCATGTTATAAGATTTAAATGGAATTATATATATCTCATGTGAAAATTTAGTTGTATAACATAGCATGTGTCCCAAAGAAGGAAAATGAAGAAAAAATTACATTACAGATTTGGTAACATTTGAATCATCAATCCCATGAATGAAAAAGAATAAAATGAAGATTTAAATAAAATTAAAGTTAAAAATAATAATAACATAATATAGCCATGGTAATTATAGACACCAAACAATAAAATGAGCGTTGAATGAGATAAGTAACTCGTTAAAATAAAATTTGAGATGAAATTCTCCTACCTTGATTCTGGATTGTCACATGTGTATTTATTTTTCAAAATGATAAAAATATATTAATTTATATAATATAATCTGAAAAAATTTCAAATTTATCCTTATTTTACATCACTTATTACTCTGTTTTATACAACTGATTAACAAATTAAATTTAGGTTGGTTTTTTGACCAAATTGAGTTCATTGGTCAAAAATGACTTTGGTAGGTTGACTATGGTCACAGGGTTCATTACATGAACATCTAAAAAATAATTATTATGAAATAAAAATCATATTTATACATCAAATAAACTGTTAAACGCTATCATGAATTATGGTTCTGATAAATAATCCAACATTCCAACAATGGAGATGATTGGTTGTACGTATGCATGATTAACATTCCCATTTTTAAATTATCAATATGGAAATAATCTATGAAAAACATTATCATAACAAAATGATCCATATATAACTTATAACATATTATATAATCATATATTCATGCACACACACACACAGATATATAGTACACCTAAAAATTGAAATCATTTCTTGAATATAATATATATGTCTTTTATTTTATATATTTTTTATTAACACCATACTCATTATATTTCTTATAGCATTTGAACATATCACAACGCTTTGATGAGGCAATAGTCCAATGACCACAAAATATGTAATCATATTTACACAAGATTTAATGAATAAAGCTATAATAACCTGCCCATTCACATTGGCTTGAGAGCTCAATGAGTCATTACTAGGCCTTAAGTGACATCTCCAAGACACCAAAGGCAGACAATAAATTCCAAAGGGTTTCCAATACAAGTTGGGGGATGATTTACCCTTTAAGAAATAACCCATAAACCAACCAAGCATAAGCAAACATTCACTATATGATGCAATGTCAAACCAAATCAAATACACAAAAGAAAAAGACCAAACTAAGCATCAAAGTACACATAGAATGAACAACTCAAGTCTCTCAAAAGAAACCATGACTCTGTGATCCACAAGCTCCAAGCTCCACAAAATTTCCCAAGCATCACCATGAGCTAGTAGCAATAAGATTATTTACCTTTAACTGTGTCCCGGAATACAACATCTACAAAAGCACCAAAGTGCCAAAGCATGGTTGAGTATAAAACTCAGCTGGTTTCCCCAATGACCTCTCTACTCATGCCACTAGGATAGAAGAGTTAGAAACATTATATAAAAATATTTTATACAGAACATTTTCTTAAAATAAGTTTATAACTAAATATAAAAATGTTTCCAAAACAATTCATCACCGAATGCATTCCAAGAGAAATTGAAACCTATTTTCCAGAAAGTTATTATTCTAGAAAGATAACCAAACAAACATAAAAAACATTTGAAAAACATTTCTTTTTGGCATACCCAACCATTTCCCCAAACCCATGCAACCAACCATGCCTGCTACCTGGATGAGGGGAGAATCCCTAACCCTTATCCATCCCAACCATGATGGGGGATATTTCTTACCATTATCCAACCCAAATACAGATGAATTCATGACGGGGGAGACCCCTAACTCTTATCCATCCCAACACTAATGGGGGAGACCCCTAACCCATATCCGTCCCGAATATAATATGAACACACACCTTCCCCTTGTTCCATTATCCCTTTGGAACCGAGCACAAGGTCATATTTCAACCGAGCCCCATATTTCACATGTGCGATTACCCCTTTGGAACTGAGCAGAAGGTCATATTTCAACCAAGCCCTGTACATGCAATATGAACACACACCAAATATTCCCATCAATCATGCCAGAACTTCCATTAAATAAAAACCTTTTAATTGAAAACAAATTCCATCAATGTCATTTCAATCTCAAACAATTTCAAAAAAACATCCTTTTTATTGAAAACACATTTTTCATCAAACCATCTATAGTTTCAAAAAATCTAAAATTTAAAATCAACATTTTAAATTCAAAATTCCAAATTACATTGCACAATAATTCACCATGATTTCACAATCTCATCAAAGCCATAAATCATCAAAAAGGAAGAATTATTCGATGTTTTTCAAAATAAAATCCATTCAAATAAACCAATTTGAATATATGCCAAACAATTCTAACAAGAGGAGTAGAGGGTGAAGCCTCCTACGTCAATGTTTTTGATGAAAACCATAACAGTCGAAAAATGCTCAAGAAAACCGAGCTGTTTCATCAAGGATCCTCTTTAGATATCTTCTCCTAACACAACAATGACCAAATATCATCATATATCGAATACAAACAATTATATCTACCCATAACAGGAGTAGATCTAAGTAACCGATAGAATAAGAGAAGTATATCTAAGTATATCTACGAATCCAAACAAGAACGATCACATACCTAAAGAATCTGGCATCGATTTGCCAAGATAAGCCTTCAAATGACCTCCGGAATGATTGGAGAACCCTCCTTGACCTTAGAAGAACCAAAATTTCAAGTTAGGGTTTCTTAGAAGCTTAAATGAATAATTTAGAGGAAAAAACGAATTAGGTCCACTTTTATAGGATCTCATTTAAGTGGCCGCACAGTTAGTCCACACGGTTTGAAAAAACGTCTGCTAACGGTGTGTTAGCTACTCCCTCGGTCACCCTTCCCGCACTGTTTGGCCACACGGTTAGACAAACTGTGTGCCACCTGTGCAGAATCCACTACCTCCAAGACCAACTAAGCATGGTTTGACTGCACGGTTTCGACAAATCGTGCACCTCCCGTGTGACTTCCCCTTTTTCCACAAAACATCATTCGAAGTTCTCCCATCTCTCCCATTCATCACCCTAAACATTATAACCATTAAAACCACCAAGAAAGAGTTACATAAAAGAATCTAGGGGTACTACATTCTCCCCACCATTGGTCTTTCCGTCCCTGGAAAGTAGTAAAACTTCACCCAATTGAAAGTGTTCCTGCCACTACTGTTTAATTTCTTTCTCAGGTTCCCAAGTCTCTTCTTTAATCTGACCATGATGCCATAATACCCGCACTAGACCGATGCTTTTTCCATGAAAGACTTTATATTGTCAATCCACAATCTGTACCAGGATATGTATCAAAGAATCATCCGACTCTAGGTCAATGTGATCAAATCTGATCACATGGTCAAGATCATGCTGATACATTTTCAACTGAGATACATGGAACACATTATTCACTGAACAAAACCGTGGTGGTAATGGCAACTGATAATCCACCTCTCCAACCTGTTCCAGTATCTCAAAAGGGCCAATGCATCTAGGAGATAACATTCCCTGCTTCCCGAAACAACGATGTCCATGCCTTGGAGAGATCCTCAAGAAGACATGATCACCCACAATGAATGACAACGGTCTTCGATAGTGACATGCATAAGATTTATGATGACTCTATGCTATCTCCATCCTCTTCCTAATCAATTGAATCTTGTCTATTTTTTATTGGATGAGGCTTGGTCTGACTAGTGATGTTTCACTAGTTTCCACACAGCATAGTGGAGAACGATAAGGACGCCCAAAAAATGATTCAAACAGAGCCATGTGTATCGAGGAATGATAGATGTTATTGTATGAGAACTCTACTAAGGGTATATAATCCTCCCATGATCCACCAAAATCCATTACACAAGCATACAAAATATATTCCAATGTTTGTATCGTTTGCTCGGATTTCCCATCCGCCTGAGAATGATACGTCATACTCATAGTCAACTGAGTCCTAAGGGAATTCTATAGTGATTTCCAGAAATGAGATGTGAACCTCAGATATCTATCTGAGACAATAGACATTTTTACACCATTCCTCTTGACCACTTATCGGATATATATTTTTGAAAAATCTTCCACTGTATTAGTTCAATAATTTGGATGAAATGGGCCAACATGGTTAGATGATCCACTATCACCCAAATGGAATCATGTTTCTAAACCGTTCTTGGAAGACCTGTAACAAATTCCATTGTTATTATATCCCATTTCCACACTGGGATAGGTAAAGACTGTAACATACCAGCTGGACTCTGATGCTCTTCTTTAACCTGCTGACAAGTCAACCACTTCGAGGTGAACTTAGCAACCTTTCGTTTCATTGTGCTCCACCAAAACTGTGTCTTCATCTCCTTATACCTTTTCTTTGTACCTGGATGTACAACCCATTTAGAATGGTGGTAGGCATGAAGGAGTTTTTCGTAACAAACCATATGTACAATCATCTGATCTCTGAGACACAAAACTGAACCCCCATCAAGTTTCAAGACATCAATGGTCTCCCCACCATTGAGTTTTGAACATACAAATAGACATTCTGCATCAGATGTTTGTGCTTCTTTGATCATCTTCACTAAATTAGGAATAAGTGCAGCTGAAAAGATGACAATAAAATCAACTCAGTTGTCATATTCCACATGCATTTCGTCTAAGACCGACATCAACTGCCATTCATATGAAACTCCTTTCACTAACTGAGCATATAACTTTCTACTCAATGCATCTGCCACCGAATTTCCTTTTCCTGGTGTGTATATCTAGACAAAGTCATAAATTTGGAGATAATCCATCAACCTCAATTCCCGCAGATTCAAATATTGTTGTGAGAAAATGTGTTTCAAGCTTTTGTGATCTATAATCACAGTAAATTTCATAGCAAAGAGATAATGTCTCCATGTTTTCAAAGCATGGACGACGGTATCTAACTCCAAATCAAGTGTTGGGTAACTCTTCTAATGCACCCTCAACTGTCGTGAGCCATACCCAACCACATGATTCCCTTGCATGGGAAATCAACCCAACCCTATCAATTTGGAATAGAACTGATGATTCCTCAAGATCCCCTGCACTGCCTCCAAGTGCTGCTCATGCCCCAACATTGTATTTGAATACACCATAATATCATCTACAAACACCACAATAAAAGAATCCAGATATCATTGAAATATTCGATTCATCAAATCCATGAAGACCGCTGGGGAATTTGTTAGACCGAAAGGCATGACTACATATTCGTACTGGCCATATCTTCTTCTAAAAGCTGCTTTAGGGATATCATCCTTCCTCATCAGCAATTAATGATATCCTGGCCTCAGGTCAATCTTAGAGAACCACAAGGCTCCCCTCAACTAGTCGAAAAAATCATCAATTCGTGGAAGAGGATATCTGTTCTTTATCATAACTTGGTTAAGTTGACGATAATCCACAAAGAGCCTTAGGGTTCCATCCCCTTTTCACTGCAACCCTAGTGATGGCCACATAGACGTGCTAGGTTGAATAAACCCTTTGTTTTTTAACTCTTCCAACTGGTCTTTCAGTTATGTAATTGAGTTGGTGTCATCCGATAAGACATAAGTGAGCTAGGATTGGTCCCTGGAAGGAGATCAATCATAAATTCCACATATCTTATGAGATTTAACCCAGAGAATTTCTTGGAAAAAATCATCCATGAACCAATCAGCCATTTCTAGAAGAGAATTATTCTCAACACCCTTTACCAATTCCAACGACAACACCGCCAACATATACGATAACGTGCCCACTACTGGTGCCAACAAAACCGTTGCACCCTACCTTTCATGCATCACTCCCCTACAGAGATGGATAACACCATCATGTGTCGTAAAGCCACTGTTCATGAATTACATTCGATGTGGGCCTTAAACACCATCATCCAATACATTCCCATGATTACATCATACCCATATATCTCATGCACTTTGAAAATCCCCATTAACTCAACCTCACCCACAACGATACAATATACTCTACACAATAAGGCTCGACAATCTCTTCGACAAGTTTCAAAAATTCGCACCCATATCAAACAACAGTTTCATCAAGGTAGAATTTAAATTAATAGTACTTCGCATCATGGATGGTCCCGACTGATCATCCACCAGAACATGATTGGCTCCGAACAATGCCTTGGTCGCCACACTCTACTCTTTATTGCTCCGTCGTCGGATTATGTGTCATACTCCCACCTTGAGAATAAGTGTCTTTCCTTCGATTGAACCCATCATTAGAGTTTCCACTATTCCTCCTAGGTACCACCATGCTTCCACCGTTGGAAGCTCCCAATATATCCCACTCAGCCACCGATGCTCGATTCACCATCTCTGTGTAATCACCGATACACAGTAGTATTATTTTGAATGGATCTGTTTAATTAACACCTCTTCCAAGATATATGTCTTCAATGATGTTCTAACTTCCACATTAGGTTCAAACTACCCTATGATCATAAAAATAGTTTCATATCTGTCCCCGACATATGCTCTTTCTTTAGACTGAAAAAACATTTTGTCTGCTGAATTCTGAACGTATGTGGTTAGAGTTGTTTATTAAACAATTCCTCAAAAACCATCCCCAAAATACCCTGGTCCTTTCCCGCTTGGACTACCAACTCCCACCACTAAAGGGAAAGATCCTCTAGCTTACAAGTTTCTATCTTTAATTTCAGCTCTACCGATGTTCCCACGAATTTGTAAATTCTGTTAATTTTGGACAGTCACATCTCTGCCCTTTCCGAGTCTGAATCACCCCTAAAGACTGGTAGATCATGCTTTTGTAACTGAGCCTCATAATCAACATGCTTTGGCTCTTCCCTTATATTCACACTTCCCACAACTTGGAAAGTGTGCACAATGCTCTGGAATAACTGCTGGTTCAGCTGGGGCTCGGTGAAATCGCATTTTCATCACCACTTCCGGTTTGTCTTTACGACACCTACCCAGTGCCATTTTATAAACCAACAAAAACTCCATCAATCTCACTCTATAGAAACTATTAGCATAGCATTTAAAATTATATCACAACAAATATCACAACATTTTTTTTATAAAAACAACCTATTTCCTTGTTCAACCTTTTTGAAAACATTCAACATACATTTTGAAAATCAACCCATTTCCAAAATTCACCAAATACCCTGTTTTCAAAATCATTCACTTGAAGACAATTTCTGAATTTTTCAAAAATTCGAACCTTACACAAAATCCTTACTCATTTCTCACAACGAGGTATGCAATCTTATTGGGAAGTCATTTCACTACAGTGCATTTCATGATCGTCTTACTGGCCAAACCCATGACAATGAGATTCCCAACATTCTAGAAGTGTATCCAAAACACTTATGCACCCAACACCCTGGTAACTTGAAGTTTAGAATAAATGGGTTAGCTACGTCCTTTTATTCTATACATTTCAAGTTCCAAAAATCCTACTCCTGTCTATGATTTCAACCTAAGGAATAGAAAATAATGAATTTCAACTCCAATACCAAGATCATCGATGAGTACTTGTTAGCCAAGGACCGAACAAGCTGATACCATTTGTAATGACCTGCCAATTCTCATTGGCTTGAGAGCTCAATGATTCATTACTAGGCCTTAAGAAACATCCCCAAGATGCCAAAGAATAGAAAAAAAATACCGAAGGGTTTCAAAGCCATGTTGGTGGATGATTTACCCTTTATGAAATAACCCAAAAACCAACCAATCATAACCAAACATTCAATATATGATGCTATGTCAATCCACATCATGTACACAATAGTGGAAGACCAAACCAACCATCAAAGTACAGAGTGGATGAACAACTCAAGACTCTCATAAGAAACAGCGACTCCATGCTCTACAAGCTCCAAGATCCACAACATCTCCCAAGAATCACCACAAGCCTCTAGAAATAAGATGCTTTACCTTTACCTGTGTCCTGGAATACAACATCTGAAAAAGCACCAATGTTCCAATGCAGGTGTGAGTATAAAAATCAGTAGGTTTCCCCAATGACTTCCTTACTCATGCCACTAGGATAGAAGAGTTATGAACATGATATAAAAACAGTTTATACAAAACATTTTCTCAAAAGCAGTTTATAACTAAATATAAACAAGTTTCGAAAACGATTCATCACCAAAGGCATTCTAAGAGCAATTGAAACCAATTTTCTAGAAAGTTATATTTCTTGACAAATAACTAAACAAGAATAAAATCCATTTCACAAACATTTATTTTTGGAATACCCAACGATTTCCAAAAACCCATGAAACCATCCATGAATACTACCAGGAAGAGGGGATAAGCCCTAACCCTTATCCACCCCATCCATGATGGGGGAGACTTCTTACCCTTATCCAACCCAAATTCACACGAATTCTTGTTGGGGGAGAGCCCTAACCCTTATCCATCCCAAAACTGATGGGGGAGACCCCTAATCCTTATCCGTCCCAAATGAAATATGAATACACACCTTCCCCATGTTCAATTATCACTTTGGCACTGAGAATAAGGTCATATTTCAACCAAGCCCCATATTTCCCAGGTGCCATTAACCCTTTTTAACCGATCACAATGTCATATTTCAACCATGCCCCATACATCTAATATGAACACACACCCTATATTCCCATCAATCATGCCAAAACACCCTTTCAATAAAAGTACAATTTTCTTGAAAACCATTTCCATCAAAAAAAATTCAATACCAAAAAATTTCAATTCCAGACCATTGAAATAAAAATCCCTTTTTATTTAAAACAAATTCCATAAAAGTCATTTCAATCTCAAACAATTTCAATAAAACACCCTTTTTATTAAATACATATTTTTCATCAAACCTTCTATAGTTTCAGAAAATCCCTAATTTAAAATCAACATTTTAAAATCAATAAGCCAAATTAAATTGCACTAAAATTCACCAAGATTTCAAAATCTCATCAAAACCAAAATCATCACAAAGGATGATTTATACTATGCCTTTCACAATCAATCCCATTAAAATAAACCAATATGAATCTAAGACAATAAATTTTAACAAGATGAGTTGAGAGTGAAGCCTCCTACCTTAATGGTTTTGATGAAAACTCTAACAGTCGAAAAAAGCTCAAGAAAACCAGGCTGATTGACCAACGATCCTCCTTAGATCTCTACTCCTAAGACAACCGAGACCAAATCTCATCGTATGTGGCATCCACACACTTAGATCTACCCATAACAGGTGTAGATCTTATAAACAGAGAGTAGAGTATAAGTAGATCTAAGTAGATCTATGAAACCAAACATGAATGATCACATACCTCAAGAATCTATCTTTGATTCGCCAAGATAATCCATCAGATCGCCTCCGGAATGATGGAATAACACTCCTTGACCTTAGGAGAACCGAAATCCTGAGTTAGGGCCACTTAGGAGCTCAAACGAGTCATTTAGAGGAAAAAACGCATGAGATCCACTTTTATAGGATCTCATTTATGTGGACACATAGTTAGATCCCATGGTTTGACAAACCGTGTGCTAACCATGCGTTAGCTACTGCCTTAGTCACCCTTCTCGCACAGTTTTGCTGCACAGTTAGACAAACTGTGCACCACCCATGTGGAAGCCACTGCCTCTAAGAACAACTACGCACAGTTTGGCCACATGGTTTAGACAAACCGTGCGCCCCCCGTGTGACTTCCCCTTTTTCCTCAAAACATCATTCCATGTTCTCATTAATCTCTCATTAGTCACCCTTAACATTATAACCATTAAAAGCATCAAGAAAGGGTTACATACCAGAAAATGAGGGTACTACAAAAGCAATGTGTTATAAGAGATATAAATAATCATAAATGAATAATAAATATAATTTATTTCATATAAAGTCATTGATTGCATCATTATTACTAATAAATAACGGTGGTAAAGGAAAAATGAACAATGTCATTTCGTGAGGTGATAGTTCCCTATACAAAAAATGGTTTGTTTGTTGCCTATTAGATGGAATTTTGTATAATTATAGGTATAAAAACTATTACAAAAACATATTTCAATATTTACGATAATGGGGTTGTTATTTAATAATTGAATAATGAGATTTTAAGTAGTGGAGAATGAAAATAAAATAAAAGAGCTAGAGGAAGTGTGTTACCTCTTATTATGGTAACTCCATATGTTTTAAACAAAAGGGATTCCAAGGACAGATTTATACGCAAATTTATGATTCATTGAGGAATTTATGGATGTTTTTAAGTGTATTTGGAAGATATTGGTTGATCATTAGTGATTCGAGAGGTGTGAAGATGGGGAGAGCAATTACCTTTTATAAGGGAGGGAAAGGACACAATTTGTATTATTTAAAAAGAGTTATGTGTTCCTCAAGTATTAAATATTTAATAAGTGTAAAAATGGATAATTCTATAAATATAGAGTTTTACTGTATGAAATCTGTCCATAAAAAGGGGTTTTACAAGTTTATTGATCATTTTCTCTATTAGATTAAGATTTTATCCCTTGATAGGCATTATTTGACTAAATTGACGTTATTAATTTTTTTCAAATTTACTAACATTTTTAATAAACTATTATATTGATCTTATTAGAATATAAATATCAAAATTATTAAAAAAATTATATTTGATTTCTGAAATTATATTCACATAGGTAGAAATATTATTTTTAAAACTAATCCCTCAGTTGTGGCAAGAAAGGGTGTTTTAAAGTGAGAATATTCAAATATTCATTTTGATTTAATAACAAAATTAAATTTAAAAATATTTAAAATGAAATAAATTGTATAAATATATTTATTGCTGACCTATTTTGAATTAATAAAATTAATTTATCAATACGAATAAATGATACGAAAGAGTAATTTTGAATTAAAAATCCTAATTTTTCATTGTTGTTGTTATAATGACATTTCTCAAAATGAAACCCCGAAAAGTCACTCAGATAAATTATTGACATTCTGGATTAAAAAATTATGTTTATTTTTTTATATTACACTTCTAAAATTTTCTAAAATTAGTTTTATAATTTAAAAAGAATGATATAAAAAAGGAGTTTTTAATAAAAATAATTTGTTCATACATTGGAAGAATCTACTGTAATTTAACTGTTTCATAATCATTATTTTTATATGAAAACATTATAAATAATATTTAAATATAAATTTTTACTAATAATTTTATTATGGTTTAATTTTATGTTATATCTTTCTCATTTAATTAGTATCATGTGAAATAATAATTATTCGTAGAAACTTTATGTTGCGTGTAAGAGAGGACTTGTCTTGGTTGTGTATAACACAAGATAGGAAGGTATTTTTGGTATAAAATAAATATATTATGTTGTATTGTATAGAACTTTTAATAGGGTGTATCATAAAAAGAATGAATAATTTGGTTATTTCATATAACACAGTCTACATTTATTATTGAGCGAAATGAAAAATATCAGAATGATTAAATTAATTTTAAAAATTCAAAAAAACCAGGGGTATTACATTATACAAGAATTAAAAATAACTTCCCCTTTGAAATTAATTTTGCTTTAAATTTTTTATTAATTTTAATTTCCTTTAATAAAAACCCTCAGTGAAAGGAGGAACACTAAATTATCATTAAAAAACATTGGGACCGTAATGGTTAATTAAAGTAACTCATCACGTGGATTCCACATATGAGAACATAGGTTAAAAGTGAAAACATGGACATGGAATATAAAAATATACAATGCCCCACCCTTGAAGATTTAATAATATTGAGTAATGTCGATAATTACCATTGTTGATATTTTTAGGTTTGGAGTTTTAGAGAATTAGGACATAATAATTATATAATTACTAAAATTTATACAATTCAGATACCACTACAATAATAATTATTTATTCCACAATATAAATCATATAAAATTAATAATGAGTTATTTTTCTTGATGAAAATATTATTTACTTCTTCCTTCCTCTTAGACATATTTATACCATGTGAATTTTTTTTAAAAAGTGGGATGAGCACAAAAAACATAGTAAGGGATATAAAAAAAGAATGAAAAGGTTAGTGCATGAATATTTATAGACACATGAAAGTATATGAATACATAAAAAATTCATATAAATCATAAATCATAATTTTTACATATGGAATCCATATCATACTTACATTGTAGCTTTGAAAAATGTTGATAAATTTAATCGATCAATTGACTAATTCTCACTTCGATGTTATGATCATTTTACTGTATTATATTAAATTCATATTCTCATCGAGAATAATTATTCGTAAATTTCAATTATGGGGATATATTTTATCATTGTCTAATAAAAACATATAATTTTATAAGCCTCTATTTATTCATTATATTTTCATGTAATAGTACAATCTTTCTGCTACTTGGTTCATAAAATAGTTACTGATTTTTTAATGAAGATCTATCTTTGATTCTATCTTCAATTGGAAATGTCTTTTCTTCCAAAATAATTTTTTCCAAAAAAGTGTCAAAAAATGTTTTAATCCTTTTTCAAATAATTTATTATATAAATTTTTAACTATTAATATTTTTCCCTAAATATATTGAAATGAATCTCCATGTATTTTTCCAAAAAATATTCTCCTTGGGTTTTACTGAAAAATGAAATGATAATTTGTTTTAAGTAGTATCAGGTGAAAAAAAGTTCTTGCTATTATCACATCCAATGTTTTCTACAACTTATTTTATAATATTCATAGTTTATTTTCAATGATTTTTTTCAAAATGTTTAGAATTTTATTTTTAAATTGTTTTCTTGAAATGATAACAATGACAACCTCTATTATTTTATTAATGATCATTTTATGGTATTTCTATTCATTAATGAAGACAATTTTATATTATTACTCCAATGAGTACATAGTGTATTAATATAATCCCGGATCTTTTTCAGGATGATTTGAGATCATTTTGACCATGGAATGTTTTGAAATTCAGATCCTTGATTTATTTTTATTGTCATTATCGTTTTGTTGAAGTAGTCATTTTTTTTTGAAATTAAACATACACTAAATATCCATATGATTTTTCATGGATATGAATATTTACCAAACAATATATCATTTCTACATTTTGTGCTATATATTGAAAATAATTTTATTTGTCATGGTAAACTTGGAAAAAACATTATTCTTTTATAAAAATAAATATTTGATGAGGGGGTAACATTTTCATCAATTATGTCGATATTTTATTATACAAGGAATGTTTTGGAAAAGAAGACTGGGGTTGGGATCATATATATATATATCATGGATTCAATGTTAGTCTCATGAGGAATATCAATAAGCTAACTTGAAATTGGTTTTCCAAACCCAGTAAGTTTGTCCACAGTAGTTTTACACAGTATTGTAAAAAATATTGATGATAGAGGTTTCATGTTTGTGAGACCTGACATATAATAATTAAGCATTTCAGTTATTCCAAATTATTTAATTGTTAAAAAATATATTTTTGTACATTTATTATCTCTAGAGGCATTTTATTCTCATTTATATATTAAATGGTATGTGTTTTCAGTAATTTACATTCTATATTGCTCATGCCTTATCCCATTATGATAGTCATGTTTTGGATTAAACTACATGTATTTTTAGTTATTTAAATTTACATGTTCATTGTTATACATTATATTTTTACATGGATGTTATCTTGGGATTCACTTCCTTATTAATTTACCGATTACATTGTATGTGTGTTTTGTTTTTTAAAAAGGTGGTGCCTGGCCAGAAGAACAAGGCACAATTATTATAAAGAAAGTGGCTAAAAAAGTCTAAAATATGGAAACATATTACAATATTTGTAATGAAAGGGGATTAGATTAGATGGAAAATCATCAAGCCAGGTAATATCTCGATTAACCCCATTATTCGCAAGGCCACCAACAACCATGTTAATATCTCGATAAATATGAGTGATGATATAGTCAATGTCTAGAAGAGTGCGGATACAGTCCATCTAGCAAGTGGTGATTGGCCACACAAGATTTATCGCACCATTACAAATTACTTGCACAATGGTGGTCGAGTCACTCAAATCCAAAGGTTTCTCTTACCATGTTGTTTGGAAAAAGAAACGGCATGAATCATAGTCAACATTTGAGCTTCTTGAGAAGAGAAAATGAAACAACTATAATAAAATCATCCAAGGATCTGACCAACATGATTCTTAAAGATTGCACCACAACCCATAGAGCCCATGTTTCCATTGGAATCACCATACACACTAACTTTTATCCAACCAGAAAGAGGGGCACACAATTAGTTATCGAATGTATGATGAGGTTGGTAGTAATTTGAATCAATTGGGAGTCGTCGCAAAATTCAAAAGTCATGTACTGTGTTTTTGCAGTGTCCCTTGAGGATCAAAGCAACTTCATGTATGGAAATGATAATTTTAATTCACCTTTCATGATCAGATAATTGTAATTTATTATTAATAATAGAATTTCTATCATACCAAATCACATAGTGAAGCTCTGTGAGAGTATCAAAGAAAATATTCTTAATCTATTGATAATTATCCATCTCTACAAATCACTTTAATCAAGATTTGATAGAATCTTGAATCAACCTCCTATAGTTAGAAATTTTAAAAATATTATTCCAAAGAGACGAAGAAATGGAACACAAATCAAAGAGATGACTGGAATCATCTCTATGTTCATTTCAGATAAAGCATTTAGAACAGAGTTGAATACCATGCAATTGAAGGTGATACAAACTAGGGATCTTGTTGTGTGAATGCCACCAGATGAGGGTAAATCATGATTGTTTTATATAAGGTTTTTAAAGATATTTTATACCCCAAAATCATTTTTAGTGTTTTTAAAATATTGGTTTTAATAGTTATTTGAATTAGGAATGCCATTGTGAGCAGGTTACTAGACTAATAAATCATCGGTGATGTAGAAAGTATCATTATAAATGGCATTGATTATGTTGACTAGAAGGTGATCATTTTGAGAGAAGAGGAAATCTTTTATGGAGATGATTCTGTTCTCAAGACTTTGGTCAAGAGAAATTCTAGGAAATAAATGAGTGAAAGTCCTCTTTAATGAGGCAAATCAAGAAATTCTCACTTGGGATCTCCAAAAATATAATTCTAACTCAAACAACATTCTTAAAAATAGATTTATTGAAAAACATATGAAAGGTAACTCATCTTTTGTATGCAACCCTTACTGAGAATTTGATCTCACACTTACTTCATTAATTTTCCCTGGAATTAATGAATTTTTTTATGATTTACATGAAAGGATATACTCGAGTAAAAAATTTTATTATAAAAAAAACATGTCATAATTACTGATTTCAAATATAATTTAAGAGTCAAGTATGTTTCTAGTTTACAATTAATAATGAACTATTGGGTTTGTTGGGATGTGAATCCTTGTAATTTGTGCCATTTTAATAAATTATACACTGGATCTAGGCTACAAGGGTCAGTTTTTCTATAATTACTTCTATTCATTCTAACTAATACGATGACTAGGTTTTGACAGTCATATTAAATATTTAAATTTTACATAAATATAACAATGTTTTCATTTTAGTTTAGTTTGATTTGTACCTAAATCTATCAAACCCAGTTTTTATTAAAATAAATATATCATGAAATCTTATATAGCTAAATTCTCACCCCTTAAATAAATTATTACTCATAATTTAATTTATCACTCACCAAATAAGATAGTTATGAGTATCCTTATGTAATATATTACTCAATAGTAATTTTTAAATGTGGTATTAAATATATATATTTGTGTGATTAAATGAAACAAAACTATTCATTGTTTTTTGTAACATATATTATTGGGTTTTTATCCATCGATTTGATATAAACACCACTTAGTATTAATTTCCCTAGAGATTTCATAGTTATATTTTAAGGGATAAATGATCATAGGTTGACTTGAGAAAATAATTTTGAATTACTTCATTCCAAAATTAATATAGAGTCTATGAGGGAATATCTAATACATTTTAAATTTATCATTACGTTTCTTTAAAGGCATAGTGACTTTTTTCAAATTCCCATTAACATCAAATTATTATGAAAAAATCTCATAGGTGGACATTTTTTAAAGCTCAAATCACTAGGTTGAGGATTTAATAGTCTTATAAAAAAATATTGAGATATTATGGTAGAGTAAATAGAGTTTAATCTGAACTATATAGTTTAATATAGTTGATACATAACTACCATTATGAACATTAATTGTCATTTTAATGGTTTCCACTTTTTTCCATGGTAGACGAGGTTGAATAGGTCTATTATCATTGTCAACCCTTGGGATAGGGAATTTATATATATAATTCTCAAAATTGTGGTATATGAATCAATGGTAATTCCTATTATTTTAAATAATGATCATATTATTCACCCGAGAGTCACAATTATAAACTAGATGGGAAATCCTTTCACACTTGAATTACTATTTTTTTCTCAAAAGAAGGTGATTCCTATAAATTTTTTATGACATATAGAAAATTATATCTACATTTCATTTTAATATTCAACTAATGATCTTCTAAAAAACTCCTTCTTTCTATATATTGGAGATTCTCTGCGTTTTCAGGGTTTAGGTTGTTAATCATTATTATGTTAGCCAGTTGAGAAGATCTACAATATTTTCAACCCCAGATTCAATCACACAAAATTTCTCATTAGGACCAACACTACATTTTTCCATATTTTCTATTTTATTATTTTTTTTCATTTTAGATCTAGCCATTACTATACCAAATTTGTTATTATAGGTTGATAATAAAAATCATACTAGGAAAACCATATATATGCCTATACTTTTTTTTATAAAATATCAAACCATATTGTTAGCCGATAATTCTTTTTTAATAATTATAACTATTCATTTATAATATTTCATTAATATTGTGACCTATATAACTATCGATTCAATGATTTTTACTTAATGTTATGTTTTATAATAATTCATAATTAAATACTTCAGTGTAACTTGGAAATAAATCTTTTGTAGTTGATTATAAAGAGTATATGATCAACCCAAGAATATTCCCAAGGAGTATCGAAGTAGATGTTGTAGTTAGTCCACTTTATCATGCACCTAGTGATGATAGATTTATTAACCAACGAGCTATTTTCAAGTTTATTACAATCTAATACATCAATTACATAAATTTTTGTAATTTATTATAACTAGATAAGGATATATTTTCATGTTGAAATACATAAAATATACTTTAACAAAACTTCGTAATGATATACTTTACATTGAATAATACAATTTCCTTATCTCATTTTTTATAATACTTATATATGATCCAAATATCCATAAATGAATAATATAATCATAAAAATACATAAAGCCTATTCTAATACAATCTAAAACACCCAAGACTTACACTCCTGGTCTATAAAAATAAACACATTCCCTATATACTAGATTTGATAAGAAGTTGTATGATATATTAATAACATGCATTTAATAAAAAAATTGAAAATTATATATGAAAATAGTAACTCACTTCCCAAAAATTGTGGATTTAGTGTCTTTTATGAATATATATATAATCAAATTATTTTATTGGAATTTTAAATATTTAACCATATTTGATCATCACCAGAACCAATTCTATACATCCCACAGTTTATAATCATATTTATAACATGGGTACTAAAAAACTATCAAGGGGACATGTCAAAAACATTGTAATATAAATAGTTCAATGATAAAAAATTGTTAGAACATAATCATGTGAGGCAGTAGGGATATTGAGAGAGTCACTAACAAGAAATAATATAGGATATTTAATTTGAAATAGGTTCATCAACATGGAACTGAAATCATATATCATATTTTAATAATATAAAATTATTCATAAATATTAGAAAAGTGAAACACATTTGAAATATTATTATAAAATGGAATAATAAACAATAGAAAATAACTTAGTAGAGAAGGTGTCACAACATGATTTTTATATCACAATGGGTTTGTGATAAAAACACATTTTCCTTATTTGTGATTGAACTAAACCCCTTGTGTCTACTTATGTTTTTGGAAACAAACTATACATCCAATAATTTCTAGGATAATTTGTTACACCCCAAGGTATTTAAAAAAATTAAATGGATGAAAATTTGTTTTATGTATATATTTATAACTATTCATTTTGAATAATGTTTTACTTCAATGTTTTTAATTTTTAAAAACAATCATTTACAACTGTGTTCAAAAAGTTTTTTAGAGTCTGATTGAACCAAATTGTTTTGTTGGTGAAGAGTAACATTACTTTATGTATAGTAAGATGGAAATAATGAATAGTAAATTGTATTATTATTTTATTTTCTTAATTCTTTATAATAATGACATTGTGGTTAGTTTTTCAATGGGATATAAAAGAAGATATAGTTTTAAAATCGTAATTTTTTGAATTAAGTATTATTTTATTTTAAAATTAAAATAATAATATTTAGGAAATTATTTTCAACAAATAATGTTCATTTTTGAATTCAACACGTCAAAAAATGTTTTGGATTATTTTTTGGGATATTTCTGATACAATTGATATTTTTGTGAATAGTAAAGATACAGTTTTGAGTTTCCGGGTGTTAATGGTGTCATTAATGATTTAATAATGATGTAATTAATCAGGTAGACTTGTGTACAATAAATAATGATTTTATGTGTCCCCATTTTTTAATACCTAAGGATAATACCATGGGAAATCACGTGTTATTGCAAATACCACTCATGAGGTCCCATGAAAATTATTAATGTATTCTGTCACTTTTGCTATAAATACAAACCCATTAATTTATTAAATTAATTCCAAATTCCTCATAAATGAAGCTCGGTCCACTATACCTCCCTAGTAGTCCTCCAATGATATCTTCAACCCCCAAGGTCCCCACCTTCATGTTATATGAGTTACTCTCCAAGGTAAGAAAATTCTCCAAATCGTTCTTTTTCTCCATTCTTGTTATCTTTTATGTGGTATAGAATTAATGAATCCATAACATGTTCTTATTTTAATCTAATTATTTCTCAAATATTTATTACGATTCATTTATGAATGGATGGCCATTATCCACTCTCTATATAATGTTCTCTAAATCCATGTTTCATAGCCGTTAGCCTGCCGAATATTTCTAAGGGATTTCTCAGCTATTCTTTTATTTTGAGTTCCATTATTTTATTTCCACTACACCTCTCACCTAAGAGTTATGAAGTATCCATAAATAATATATATTTCAGATTTTCTCATGTTTATGTAATATTATTCATCATTCTTCTTATCCTCTCCCGCTTATTCAAAGAATACAAACATTTTTCGTGCTGTGTTGAATTACCGACATCATTGATGATGTGATTTCAATTTACATTAATTATTTATAGTCTAGTCATGAAAAAACCTTATGGTTGAACTATGCTATAAAATATGAATTATGTATGATCAATTGTTATGGATTTCTTTTGTACTCAGGGATTTAATTTATTAAACAAAATTAGGTCATTGTTATCAAATAACCACTAAAATGATCTAAATGAACATCTTTAATGTTTTAACTTATGAATCATCCTCATATAAAAAATCAATATTATAAATTGTATAATTTATGATTCTGTAAATATTTAAATGCCATCACATTACAATTATGGATTTTCACTTCCGATCGACATGAACATACATCATGAACCGATCATGGAAAACATGTAAAGAAAGGAACCCAAAACAAATCTAGTATCAAAATACTAAAAAATAAAGGGTGATATGATGTAATTAAATGATTATATAAGATATTATAAATATGGTAATGTTTATTTAAGATATTAATAACACTCTTTTATCCACTATACAGGAGGTTTAATCATTTTTGAAGTATGAAAAACCTGAGGTAGCAGAATTTTTAACCCAATTTCCATTCTTTGTGTTATCCATATTCATTATGAATTACATGTTATTCAGATTATTGGGGAGATTAATTTTTTATATATTATGTTTATATATGTTTATTTAAATTTTATACATATTTTTATTAATTCTAACTCCATTTTTATTTTAAGGTACTTTCCTTTAAAAATATTTTTCAAACACTCTTTAAAAAATTACAAAGGATAGTTTTTTTATATGTATGGAATGAGAGATTTCTACTGATTTTGAGATAAATTATTACAATGCTATAATCCTCAGACATTATTTATGTCTGTTAGTGTCCATTATATATCAATATATGATGGTTTGAGACCATTATATCTCAAGATATGACATAGGAGCCCCATTATTTCTCTCATAAGAATTCGGTACTCCGGAGATGGAAGTTTGACAAAAGGTTATTCCATGGGTAAGGGTGAATTTTTGATTGATATGTTAAATAATTACCATGGATATTACATAATGTTTGTTTTCATATATTGTTTTTATGATTATGTGGTTTGTTGGGTTTTATGTTATCAATTGACTAATGCTTTATTTCTTTATATCCCTTACTGAGTTTTATACTCATCCAAAATTTCAAATTCTTTTTCATAGGATATAAGGATTGGCAAGAGAAAGATGGGATTCATGATGAATAATGTGGAGGTATGTCAATGTAATCATGATTTATGATTTAATGTTTTATATTTTGAAAAAAATGGAAACTCTTTTTAGTAGTATCCTCTTGTATGATTTTGGTCTGTTATGAATGTAAGGTATCCTAATTATCTATAATTATAAACTCAAAATGATACTCAATATGAAATAATATATATTCATGAATAATATTCTATATTAAGTAACGTTTTAAGGCTATGTCTTTATAGTTTGTATTGACAGATGGATTAGATAACTTTAGGGGTTGGGATGATATTAAAAGAATACCAAAAATTAATTTTACTCTATGGTAATTTGAAATGTTATAAAATTTAAGGATTACTATGTTGATTCATCTATTCCATGTTTCTATTGAATGGTTTTCTATAGATGAAACTGAGAATCTGATGTTGGAAGGCACCAAGAGGCTGATGTTTTTCCGAATCTGTAGCCAGAAATGGTGGGAATAAGAACTGAGATGTTTGTGACAACAATGGATCAATTAACTCCAGAAATAAATGGGGGTGGAATTCATGCTAGATAGGAACATGATCTACATTGAAGAAACATTTCTTTGCAGTATAATTTCATGAGGAAATATCCTCTATCATTCAGTTGAACCATATATCCAATGATAGAAAAAGGATGGATCAATGTTCTAGAAAAGATATTTGATGTAATGGAATGTTCAGAACGTCAAAAGGTAATAATATAAATTTATAATTTAGAAGATGAAGACGATGAATGTTTGTCTCTGGTTAAGAATATGAGAGAAACATATGATCTTGATTGTCTATTATGTAATTATTTTAAGAGACTTTTTATGGACGAATATTTTCCCAAAACTGTTCGACTCAGAATGGAGAAACAATAATTGGAACTGAAGAAGAAAGATGATGATTTTGTGGCACCACATAATGCCAATTTTACAAGACTGGCTGGGTATGTACTAGATTTTAGATAGGAATTTGATAGTAGAATTTATTGATTTTACTATAGTTTGAAACCAGATTTTGTGATCAGATTTAGCTTCATGATAGTTTTAAAGCTATGAGTAGCTTGTTCGTTGTGCTGAAAAATTTGAGAGGGAGTTTTCGGACACATACGTTCATTGGGATGAATAGAATAAGAAGCGGTTAGTTTGGTAGTCAATGAACATGAACTTGTAAAATTTGTCTAGAGGTAAGAAAACGAGTTTCCCTTCTTGTGGAAAGTGTGGTAAAAGGCACCCTAGTGAATTTCTTAAAAATTCAATGAAATTATACTGATTTGGAATGTTTGGACACATGTCTCGTGATTACAAGGAAAAGTATCATAATGTTAATGATAATATGTTGGTGAGATTCTTTAATTGTATGGAATCAGATCATTTTGTTAATCTTTGTACGAAGATAGTTACTGATGTATAAAATCAACATTATTTGAAGATGAAGCATTTTGTAAATTCATTTACAACTAATTTAGTAGATGTTGATCCATAAAATGAGGTGGTATCATGTACATTTATTATTTTTATAGATTTTGAAAATTTCTTGTTTGTTTCATGGTCTAAAAACTATTTCATTTCTATGAAATTTTCGAGACAATTAGGAATTCAACATCGTGAAATGAAACCAGATCACATGGTAAAAACACATGGAGGAAATATTGTGGAAAAAATAAATCATAAGAATATCCATATCCTGAACTATGGAAATTGTTTACCTACAAACCATTATGTTTTTTATCATGTAGAGTTCGATTTTATTCTTGGTATGGGATGGATTTCTTTTTATCAGGCTATGATAGATTGTAGATAAAATGAAGATGTTTTTCAGAAAAAATTTAATGTTTTGTAAAAGAATGAACCCATAACATTAATAACATATTAGGAAGCTAAGAAAATAATATTGGATGGAAATGAAATTTATCGTGCTCATATATTTTAAAATAACGGAACTATCTAGATTGATGATGTACCAATGGTAAATGAGTACTTGGATGTTATTTCTGATGATTTTCGTGGTGTTATTCCTAATCGAGATGTTGAGTTTACAATTGACATTGATCCTGATGGTAAGACATCTTCTAAGCCTCTTTATTAAATGGCCCAAATTGAACTTCTGGAAATAAAAAATCAGTTGCATGAATTATTAGATAAAGTCTTCGTCTCACCCAACACATCACCCTGGGGAACATCTATCTAGTTTTTTAAGAAAAATGATTGTTCAATGAAAATTTTCATCGATTACAGAGCCTTGAATAAAATTACTATTAAAAACATATCCATTGACTCATATTGATGTTTTTTTATCATCTCCTAAGGGAGAAGTATTTTTTGATGGTTCACCTAAGGTTGGGGTAACATCAGTTGAAATTAAAGGAAGAAGACATCATGAAGTCTCTGTTACAAACTAAATATATTTATTATTAATTTTAGTTATGCTTGATAGGTTAACTAATGAACCTATTGCATTCATGGATATTATTAATAGAATATCTCATTAGTTCTTGGATAAGTTTGTGGTTATATTTATTAATGACATTATAGTATATTCTCGAAGTAAAGAAGAGCATGAAAAACAACTATGGGTTGTTTTTCAAACCTTATAAGAAAATAAAATATATGGAAAATTCAGGAAGTGTGATATTTGGTTGTAAAATATTTCTTTTCTGGGGTATATTATAAATAAGGATGTAATAACCATTGATCCTCCCAAATAAAAGTGGTTGATGAATGTCCAATACCATCAAATGTTACAGAGATTCATAGTTTTCATTTATTAGTAGGTTATTACCGACAGGTTTTTAAAAACATTTCACAGTTATCTAGGCTGCTAACTATGTTAACACGAAAGGGGTTAAATTTTTTGAACAGGATAATGTGATATTTGTTTTCAAGAACTGAAGAAGAGACTGTTGAATAATCCAGTTTTAGCCTTACCTTCCTGAAATGATGAGTTAGTAATCTACAGTGATGCTTCATTGAAGGGACTTGGTTGCGTTGTGATGCAGAATGATAATATAATTTATTACAATTAAGAAAACTAAAACCTCATGAGTAAAATTATCCCACACACGATTTGGATTTGGAAGATGTGGAATTTTGCTTTGAAAATTTAGAGGCACCATTTATACTTAGTTAAATGTCAATTATATACAGACCATAAACGGCTGAAGTATAAATTCACTCAGAAGGAATTAAATTTGAGGGATAGAAGATGGATTGAACTGATAAAAGATAATAATTACATGATCAATTATCATCTAGAAAAATAAAACAAAGTGGAGGATGCCTAGAGTCTAAAACATCATGCATCATTAACCATGTTACCCTTGAAACATGATCCATTGATTAATGATTTGTTGAATTTTGGATTGGAAGTTTTTCATACAGGGAATACATCTGTTTTGTTTCATGATTCAGTGTAGTCATCATTATCAAAAAGAATTATGTTTTCATAGAAGGAAGAATGTGGGATACAGAAAATGGTTTAATTGGATAAAATGGTAATGTTTCCATAATTTAACCTTGGAAATTATTGTGTTTTACGATTTCAAAAAAACATGTATCTGCCTTGTGATTCCTAGTTTATGATTGATTAGTTGTGTAAAGCTCATAGTTCTTCATTTTCTATTCATCTTGGAATTACTAAGATGTACAGAGACCTTCGAGAGTATTACTGGTGGGTTGGAATGAAAAGGGACATTGCAGATTTTACTATGGAATGTTTTACATGTAATAGGTTAAAGAAGAGAAAAATTTATCAAGGGGATGCTTCAGCCTTTTCCAGTTCCATAGTGTAAATGGGAGAATATATCTTGGACTTCATGATAGGACTACCTAATACTTCTCTAGGTAATAATGTGATTTGGGATATAGTTGACCGGATTGAAAAATATGAACATTTCCTTTCTATTCAAGATAAATTGCCATTGGATCTGCTTTCTCAAATATACCGAAATGATGTTGTTATGTTACATGAATTTTATCTTTCAATTGTATCTGATTGGGATCCCATTTTCACTTCTATCTTTTGGAAGGGGCTTCATAAGTCATTGGGAACGAAATTATATTTTAGTATTGCTTTTTATCCTCAATCAGAAGGACAATCAGAACGAATGATTTAAAATTTGGAGGATATGCTTCCAGCATGTTCAACGGACTACCGGAGAAGTCGTAATCAATATCTTTCTTTAGATGAGGTTTTTTATAATAACATTTTTCATTAATGTATGCAGATGGATCCTTTTGAGGTATTTTATGGAAAGCGGTGTCTAACTCCATCTTTTTAGGATGAATTCCGGGAAATAAAGTTGATAGGACGATAATTAGTATAGGAAGTGGCTACGCAAGTGATGATGATCAAGCAACACATGAGGAAAGCTCAGAGTAGGAAGAAATTCTATGTAGATAATAGAAGGACGTGCATATCATTCTAGGTAGGTGAGCATGTATTCTATAAAATCTCTCCTTGGAATATTTTGGTGCATTTTGGTAAGAAAGGTAAGCTAGGTACGCCATTCACCAGTACTTTTAAAATATAGAATAATGTTGGGCCATTTGAATACCGATTAGATTTTCCACCAATTTTATCTCAGTTAAATAATGTTTATCACGTTTCGATGTTGAGAAAGTATGTTCCAGATTCATGACATGTCTTGAGTCCAGAAGTAGGTCCGGTGGAGAGGAACCATTCTTATAATGTGAAACCAGTTTAGATTCTTAATTGAAGGGAACATATATTTCAGAATAAGGTAATCCAATATGTATAGGTTTTTTGGAAATGCACTTCGGTGAAGAAGAAACATGGGAATATGAAAATTCTATGGGGGAATGTTACCCACACTTGTTTAATGGGTAAATTAAATTTAATGGATGATGTTTCTAGAAGGTGGGGATAATGTAACACCAAAGAAAATAGAATACACCAAGAAAGGATAGAGAAAGCCGGGGCATCGATCTTCGAGGGTCATCTTGGGGGAAACCCTAGATTGGAAGGGAAGAAGGATGAGAGGTCCTTCAGAGATGTGGTAGCAGTTCGTGAATCGTGCAATGAGCTGAAGAATGATTGTTCATTTTCTCCGAAAGCTTTCAAACACCGGGGACTCTATGCTATCTCTTTCATGAAGAGTGAGGTAAACTCTCTTACTTCAGACCTTCAATTTCCCTTGTTGGACAGTTCTACAAGCAACACCGCTCGCTTCTTTTTCTTCACAAAACTCTAGAACGAATTGGATTTGTCGATTTCACAGTCGAGTTCTTAAATTCTTGGAATGTATTGTTTTGATTCTACTCAGAAAAGGATTATTATATATTTTTCATGCACGACTCCTGGACCTTTGGGAGATCTTATATAAAAGTGGTTAAGTGGTCTCCGGATTATGTCTCCAGCTTTGAACCCCCAATTTCTCCCATCTGGCTTTGATTCCCTGGTTTACCGATTCATCTCTTCAAAAGAAATGGTTTATTTTCAATTTCGAGATTATTCAAAACTCCTATTAGGATGGATTATGCAACAATACATTTATCAAAACCTTCGGCTTCTCGAATTTTTACTGAAGTAGATGTGTCAAAGAAGCTTCCATCTATCTTTTGGATTCAAAATGGTGACAAAGGGTTTATTCAAGTGGTTGTTTTTGAGAATCTTCCATATTTTTGTAATATATGTTCTAGAATTGGGAATCCTAATGGAAATTGTGAAAAAAAAATCAGCTCCCCTTCCTCCTGGGGTTAAATCGCATTGGATGGAAAAAGTTTCAATGCCAAAGGAGGACGTTAAAAAGACTCAAGCTGGAGTTTTTCCCACTGATGCACCTAGCACCTCTGACCCCAATTTTGGGGTTAGAGGGGATTGTGGTCCTGCTGATCACTCGGGTAATAAATATGTTGACCCTCTACCCCCTGTTCATGAATCTTCTAGAGTTGTGGCTTCTCCCCACAGTGTTCTATCTCTTGATGCGGATAAGAGGCCCCTCAACATTCTTGAGAAACTTTCTGTCACAGATGTTTCACAAACCTCGAATGAGGAGGACATGAATTCCCACTCAAATTCTTGTACTACCACACATGATTATTATGATCAAGCTCAAATGACTGGGGAAGCCTATTTAAAATCGAGTGCAAAGAAAGGTAAAAAATCAATGATTGATGCGGATGGCTACATATCACCGAGTGCCAAAAAGACTTGGAGATGTAAGGATTACTCTAACCATGAGAGGACAATTGTCACTAGATACCTTGAGGCATCTCGGCAAGAAAAAATAGTTCTTGCAGCACAGCCGATGGTTGCAGAACAATACCTAAAACCCCTTGTTGATGAAAAAATAAACGATTCTATAAACATTGAAGATGATAACCCTGTGGAGAAGGATCCTTATTATTATACTGAGGATATCAGTGATGAACTAGAAGCTGGGATGGAGGAGCAAGATGAAATAGTTTTTCAAAGATACAGGAATGGAGAATTCTCTGTGAATACCTATCTTCAAATCAGAAAGTGAATGTTCATGAAGTTGGTGGAAAAATTTAGACAAAATCCTGATTTTATTTTCAAGGACATCCCATGGCAATGAATTTCCTCTGATTTCCTTATTTTGAGGATTAAGATTGGTGTCCTGCACTCCTTCTCTTGGGCTGGGAGTTGTTTGTCCATGATGTTTGGCCTTGAGGCACCCTGTTCTAGATGATCTCAATCAACACGGGTTTGATGGTTCTGTTTTAATGACTTATGATGATGCTGAATTTCTGTTTGAAGTCTAATGATTGATGAAGATGGATGGCATGTTGGATGGAACTAATGTCTAGATCCATGATGATGTTTTCACTGGAAAACAAAATTACTGCTTTCTACATCACTGGTTAATAAATTATGGATGTGAATAATGTCTCTGATTAGGGAGGAACATGGAACCGTTTTATACTGAATTTTTTGATCCTGGTTCAACTATTGAAGTGGTGTTTTGGAAGCTGCTCTTTGATTTTCTTCTAGCATTGCCTCTGGATGGTTTCATGTTTTGGCCTGGACTGGGCCGTGGTATCTAGTTCTGTTTTTATTTTCCTCTATTTGTTATATTTCTGAATCTTCTATTGAGGGTTTTTCAGCTTGGTCATCCTATATGTTCATGATGACCTGGATTGGAGGGAAAGACCTCTCTCCTCACTGTTTGGATGCTCCACAAGTCATGAAATTGATAACAATGATGCTGCAAGCTGTAGACCCCTGCCTGTGCTCACCATGGGGCCCTGGTGCATTCTCGGTTGATGCCCTAATTGCAACAAGACTGTGAGTCCAGTGCACTGCAGAAGGATTTCTTTTCCACAGGGAGGTCTTACTGCATTTACCTTTGGTTTTCAATTTTTTTGGATTCATTAAATTTTAGAGGGTGTAAGCACATTACACCTCGCGATTTCCATGTAACCGCCCCTATTTTTTTGATTCAATAAATTTCTTGGACATAAACTAGGAAACCAGTTCGTGTCAAATTTCAAAAAAAAACACCAAAAAGTATTTGAAAAAGTAAATGAAATTCATGAAGATTTTTTATGTATATATTTATAACTCGCCTTTAAACATAATTTTCTAGTTTCAATATTTTTAATTTCGAAACCCAGTCATCTAAAATTGTGTTCAGTATGTTATTTAGAGTCTGATGCAAGAAACCTATTTTTTAAATAGTAACATTCACTTATTAATAGTAATATGAATAGTAATATGAACCTAATGAATAGTAAATTTTATTACTGTTTTATTTCCTTAAGGATTTAAGATAATTTCATCTTTGTTAATTTTTCAATGTGATATAAAATCTAATATAGTTTTAAAATTGTTTATTTTTGAATTATGTATGAATTTTTTAAAAATAAATTTAAAATATATATAATGTTATTTTCAAAAAAGTATGTTTATTTTTTAATTTTACACATCAAAAAATGGCTGGGGTGAATATTTGGGACTTTTCTAAAAAAGTGGATTTTCAGTGAATAATAAAAATACTATATGGAGTTTCGTTGGGTTAATGAATTCATTAATGATGTGATAATGATGTAATAAATCTGGTCAACTTTTTACCTTACAAAAAGATATGAGATATCCCATGTGGATAATACCTTGGGAACATACCAAGGTCAATCCCATGGTTTTTCAAATACCACTAATGAGGTGACCCTTGAAAATTATAAAATTATTCCATCACTTTTAAAAAAAACATTCCTTCATTAAATTCATTCCAAATTCCTCATAAATGATGATTTGGCCTCCTTACCTCCCTGTTAGTTCTCAAATGGTTCCCTCAATCCCGCATGGTCCCAACCGTCATGTTCTAGGAGTTACTCTACAATGTAAGAAAATTCACGACATCATTCATTTTCCATTCAAAGTATATTTTATATGGTATTGAATTCATGAATTCATACAATGTTCTTATTTTAATTTTATTTTTGATCTATTTTTTTATTATGATTCATTTCTGGATTTTTTACCCATGTCCCCTCTCTTTTTTATGTTTTCTGAACCAATGTTTCAGAGCCGTTAGGCTATCATATTTTTGTAAGGGATTTCTCAGCTATTATTTCATTTTGAGTTCCATTCCTTTGATTCCACAAATAATCTTACCCAAGAGGCATGAAATCCCTATAAATCATTTATATTCTAGACGTTCTCATTTTCATGTAAAATTCATCATCATTCTTCTTCTTCTCTCCTAGTTATTCAAGGAGTAAAAATATTGTCTGGGATGTGTCAAATTGCAGACATCGTGGATGATGTGATTTTAATTTACATTAATTCATTAATGTCTAGTCATGAAACCATTGTAATGGTTGAACTAGGCTATAAAATATGAATTATGTCTCATCCATGGTTCAGTAATTCTTTTGTACACAAGGTTTTAATTAATAACTAAAAAGAGGTCATTATTATCAAAGAACCAGTAAAATGATCTAAACGAACGTCATCAATCTTTTATCTTATGAATAATATTCATATCAAATTCAAAATGATAAATGGTATAAATTATGGTACTGGATATATTTAAATACCATCCCATTCCAATTTGTAACTTTCTCTTCCAATCGACAAGGACGTCCATCATGAACTGGTAATGGAAAACATGTAAAGAAATCACCCAAAAAACAATGCAAGGAAAAAATACTAACAATTAAAGGGTTAAATGATGTAATTAAATCATTATATAAGAAATTATTAATATGGATATATTTATGTAATATATTAATAACAATCTCTTAAATATTATATAGGAGGTTTAAACATGTTTGATGTAAGTCAAACCCGAGGTAAGATATTTCTTAAGAAAATTTCCATTTTTGGGTTAACAATATTCTTTATAAGTTATGTGGTATTTAGATTATTGGTGTGATGAATATATTTATATTATGTTTCACTATGTGTGTTTAAAATGTATACACATATCCATTAATTATCACTCCATTTTTATTTTACCGTACGTTCCATTAAAATTCCTTTTAAAACACTATTTAATAAATTTCTAACGGATTGTTTTTTATGTAAATAATGAGAGGTTTCACCTGATTTAAAGATAAATTATTACCATGATATGTTTCTTAGAGACTATTTCTGTTGTTTTGAGCACATTTTAGCTTATTATATGTTGGGTTGATCCCATTATAGCCCAATATATGTTGGGTTGAGCCCATTATAGATCAAGATATGTTGGGTTGAGCCCATTATAGCTCACGATATGATGTGTGAGCCCCATTATTTCTCTCCAATGAATTGGTTACTCCAGGGAAGGATATTGACGAAAATGATATTCCATGTGTAATGGTAAATGTAAGATTGATATGGTAAATATTTCCCAAGGAAAATACATGATGTTTTTATGCATATGAGTTTTTATGATTATGGGTTTTATTGAGTATTATGTTATCACATGACTAAAGCTTTCTTTCTTTATATCCCTTACATATTTTAATACTCAACCCATGTTTCAAATTTTTTCATTGGATATAAGTATGGGTAATATAAAGAAGGGAGTCATGATGAATAATGTGGAGGTTTTACAAAGAAATCATGTTTTGAGATTTAATGTTTTATATTTTAAAATAATGGAAACTATTTTTAGTAGTATCCTATATTATGATTGTGGTGGTGTTAGGAAGGTAAGGTATCTGATTTCTCTAAAATGTAAACAGAAAAAGATCCTCAATATGTGATAATGTATATTCTGGACGAAAATTCATGATTAAGCAACGTTTTAATTCTGATTCCTTATATATATATATATATATATATCCTTTGTAACACTTTTTTCCCCATGTTTTCCATTTTCAATCATTGATGTGTCAATATGTATTTGTGAGGTCCATTAAATTAGTGATTAATAGAGAATTATTATTGATTTATTTAATTTCATTGGTTTTAATGATTGAAAAATTCTCATTTAATTATTACTATTACTATTATATCCATTACTAAAAATGAAATTTTAAAATTAAGAAGCATTATTTAATACTATATGAAGTGAGGGAATTGATGATAAACATGAAACATTCCTCATTCCTTGAAGAGTAAAATGGACATGAAAAATATTTATTTTTCCTTGAAGAATAATTTTATAATCATGAGTAGTATTTCATAAATTTTAATTCATCTATAATGTAATTTTTAAATTGATATTTTCTATGTAATTATAAGGAAATACTCCAACCTCCTAGCCAGCCAGATTGTCTCTACAACCAATTATTAGGTGGGAAGGGTTTACCTCCAACCAAACATAGAAAAAAATGAGTTGTGTGAAGGTATGATCTCCAACATGGGTACATAGAAACATATGTGTGGTTGGAATCATATAACTCCATGATTTTTCATGGTTGTGTTCATAGTGTTTTTAGTGCCCTTATGAGGGGTCGTATGGTGGCATGAGGTAGTTTGTTGCATTTATCATCTGGTATCGACCCTGTGGAGACTCTATAATCCAATGGAATAACATGGGAATATTTTTAGATGATTATATCCATGTGTATTTATTATTCATGATTAAACATATGGATTACAATTCATCCATTCTTAATTTGATACATACATTTCACACATTGAAAGATACAATTGATCATGGCTATCTGAGAGGATGAAAATCATCTTCTTTAAGCTCCATCCATCGAGGTTATTTTGGTGATATATAAAATATCTAGGACAATATTCAATTAATTAGTATCCATCTTTCCATATATGAAAATGATATACTGATACAATATTGATCGAATTCATTTAATGCATGAAATCGATGTATTAGATACATGTGATAACATAAATAACATGCATAAGACAAATTCAAATAGATATTTAGAGGAAAATTTGATTACATGGATGAATTATTCATTTTAAAATTATAGGGGTTCTTATTATTCTTCCACGAACATAAATCATATAAAATAATAATAATCAAGATCATTTGAATCCACTAATGACTCTAATAGAAGGTTTTTTAGGTTATGTTTTTGAGAAATGATGTAATAATTCATGTGAATCAAAATTTCCTTAACATAAATCCATTATTAAATAATAGATATCATATTATTCATGGATACCATGTAGTAGAGAACAGGACAGTATAATTTTAGGAATTTTGTCTAGAATGATTTTTACACATTAAATACCTATTGTTGTTTCTCAAATGAAATAGAGTATTTTGATGATTCTACTTGAATAAAATAAAGAAGAAACTATAATCCATGTTGGTACCATAAAGATAAATAAGCTATCATGTTTCCCTCATTATCATAAAGGATATGGTATGTTTGTGGCCCTTGTTTTTGGAATAATAATATACCACATGCCCATTGAAAACTGTTATATACACTTAATGTTCTTCATGTATAAAAGTTATAAAATCCATTTGAGTTTCCATGATATAAATAAAAAACATCATTAAAAACCTATTATGCCTAACTCATACTATGATTAATGATACATAACATTTCACACATGAACCATTATATTGAAACAATAATACTTGGGAAATGACCGAATAACGTTCATTATATACTTGTGCGTAGAAGAACAATTATATTCCAAACCATTTATGATTTAACAAGGAATATTGTGGTTAGAAAAACGAAAATAATGAATTAATTTTTTCATGAAAATGTGAATATAGATTCATCCATGAAATAAAAAATGTTAGAAAATGATTTTTGATAAATCATAATAAATTACGAAATTTGTATGGTTTTAAAATTTTATAAATTGTATTAAACATACATGTTGTTTTAGAAATGGACATGGATTTAAGGTATATTATTCATCACTTTAAGTAATTTTAATTTTTTCATACTTCATTTATAGATGGAATAATACTAACCCTAACATTGTTTTTCTGAGAAAAATGATCATACAAAAGTTATCAGAATTATTAAAAAAGACTGATAAATTTTATTTGTGGCTATTGAAGGAATATGAAATGTACATGAGAAAGTAAAATATTTTAATCCGATAGAGGATTAGAGAAAAATCATCCTATAGTTGATCAAACCAAAATATAGGAATAAATCATTTTAATTGATCTTTGAGTAGTGGAATAATTTTATTTTGTATTGGAATATTGATAAGACTCAAGTGGGACTCTGGCATACAAGAAGACGATTGCAGTATATAAATAATTGAGGCTGAAGAGATAGATTATAGGGGTTTATAATCGATATAAATATGAATATCTTTTACTGGGATGTAGAATAATTTTATTCCTTTACCAGAATAATTTATAAAATGATTATATAAGATAATCCATATTTGGGGTTATAACCAAAATTAAAAGTATAATTTATTTAAAATTATCACTATAAATACATACTAATGTGATCTCTCTTATCATACTTTCATAAGAAGTGAGACTATGAGATATTATATATAATATTTAGAAAGGTAAAAATTTCAAGCAGATGAATTGAATAAAATTTAATAAAAGTAAACAAAATATTCACCTTCTTCTCAATTTTTCATGTGGATATAATTGGTATAAAATGGATGTTACATCGAAAGATCCAAATTTTTTATGAAATGAATGTTTTATAAAATGAGCAAGATATCCTTTTTGAAGAAAAATGATGAAATCCATAAGTACAAGAGTGTATATAAATTTTATAAGACAGAAATGAAGACCCGAGAGGAATAATTAGAGGAATCATAAAATAAGGTAAATACAACAAAAACTAATGTTAATCAACATGGTATATGTTGTATTAATTATATTGATTACCATTCTTCACATAAATCCTTCCCAATATTGGATTATGATGTATCATATAGTGATATTAACTTTAAATTCAATGAACATCTGAATATTATTGTAAAATACATTGAAAACATCATTTTTGTAGGCTTCATGTTTATTCAGGAAGATATATTATAGCTATAAAATCTACTAAATAATATAGATGAGGAACTCAAAAAAAATTTGGAATATACTTTTCTCTCATAAATCTAGATATACAATAGGATGAAAATGATCTATTTGTGATGTATGATTGGTTAATGTTATTTTTGAATTTTATTGTATTGTTTTTGAAAAAGGTAACATTTATATTTTTTAATAGAATGTTTCTCAAATCATGAAAATCTAATTATTATATATATGAATTAAAATAATTATTAGTTAAAGGTTAATGAAAAAAATAAGTATATGGATAATATGTTACATAAGGACATCCATGGTCATAAGTATGAGTTTTATAAGATGTTGATTCATTGGGAATACATCATGAAATCCATTAAAGATGAGTATAATTTTCACAATGATTCATATCTAGAGGTTAAATAAAAATTACTTATTAATATGTGGAATTTATAAGTAAAGGAAAACTAGTGGAATAAATATGATTTTTAGAGGTAGGTGATTTAGTGGGACGGTATCATGATATCCTTTGAATCTGACTAGATTTTTTGCAACATTAAATTTCTAGAATAATATGTGATGTAGAGAAATATGGAAGAGACACAAGATGAGGCTCCCAAGACTAATAAGAAATTACTTTCATCCCTGAATACATAAAATAAATTTATTTCTTATAAAAATAATAAACATATTATCATGAATATTTTGGGTTATATTGGGATATATTTTATATAGGATCATTGAAAAAAACATTCTTAATGATAAATATATTCATAGTAGTTATATTTTGAGGAATAGTGAATATTAAACATTAAAATGTAAAAAAAATTGGCGAAAAAATAATTCTCAACAATCCATTACATCCTCAAATATGGATGTGAAGTAGTCTATGAATTCTTTCCCCCAAAAAATCATAATGAAAAAAAGAAAAAAAGTGTCTCCTAATGTCATCATTGTGATAAATATTTTTATAATGTTTCACAACATATGAAATACAATTTTCATGGATTTTTTTTTTGTTTTTCAAGGATTAGGAATTATTAAATATATATTGGGACAAAATTTTATTTTTGAAAATAATTAAAAGCATACACGTCGAGGTAGAAAATTATAACAAAATAAGAATATTTTACAATAGAAGAATGATTCATAGAAAAAGAATCTGTCCATTATAAATATTTATGCATAAATTTAAATTTTATGTGATTACTACAATAAAATTGTTCAGTGTTATAATGAGTGTTTTTATGTACTGATTATTCACAAGTCAATTTTTACTATAAAAATAAGACTACAAAAAAATAGTGAATGTATGGAAATAATATGTCATGTATGACTTGGGAGGTGAAAAAAAGAAAAATACTATTAAATAAATAACTCCCAATATGTTTTTGATGAATGATGTGAAAGGGTGTCACACCAAATAAATGTTATTTATATTGTTGAAGTAAGGTCATATCGTTGACCATTTTGAGTTTCTCATTAATATCCATACCAATGGAAGAATGATGAAATAGATGAAATGATAAGTTAATAAATGAAACAATGTGATTTATTTGTTTTAGAGCATATCTAATGACAAATCATAGCTTTTTTCCTTTGAAGAGTGATGTGAAGATGGTTAATTTGGACTTTTGTGAAGGGTGTGGTCAATCTATAAATCCGTGAAAAACTACCTGGATTGTCTACCAACATAGTTTGTTATTCTTACAAATAAAAATAACTGAATAAAGGATTCTCAAATAGAAATTAATAAAATGGAAATGATATTCCAAACCTAGGGGGTGTGTATATAAGATGTAATGATTGGCCTAGTTGGATTGGATTCTCTTTGCCTCAGAGTTTTTTTTAGAAAATAAGATGTCCCAAACTATTCCAAAACTCATATTTATCCAAAATTTTAAAAATATAAATAGTTGGGATATTTATTATAGAGTATGTTAAATCCCATGGTGATTAATTTAATGCATCCCTTGATGGGTTAATTAATTTTCTATATAAATCACTATGTTTTACAAATCATTGAATGTATTTTATAATTATTTCTAAGGTTGAGATTATATTTATCGTACAAGGTTGAGATATAACATTATTACCTAATATTTATCATGTTTTTATATAAGTGTATATATAATTGATCATTTTATTAACAAATATCATTATATATATGACCTAAATTAATAATTGAAAATTTCTGAGCATGATATCACATGCATTGTATTTTATAGGAAAAAAATACAACCATGGTTCTGTATATTATATTTCATATATTGGGATATTTACTATAGAATGATACATGATTAAATAATGGAACATTCAAATGAAAACCCTGACATATCATCCTTGTCTTGGAAATGTTCTAGAAATAATCACAAAATAGTGGAGAACCTGTTTTTGAGAAGAAATATGAGATGATAAAATCCTCACATACCCTTAGAATTTTATTATCCATAAGTCGGCGATATTTTAACCAAAAATACTAATTTTTTAAATATAAATAGATATTTATAACAAAAGTCACATTATAATATTGTTGATGATGATTGTTTCACTTTTTTTTCAATGACTATTAGTATGTTTTTGGTGAGGTGATACGAAGTGAGGATTCTTATAGAAATGATATTGATTAATTTAATGGCATTAGATTTCATGAATTGAAAATTATCCATGATATTAGGAAGACTGTATTCTATTCATTATTTCAAATGATACGCATCAATTATGACACATTTTGTACAACTAGATAAATAAGATGAGTTATAGATATACATGAAAAATTACATCATTTCATGAGGAGTAAGAAGACGATGAGAAGTTTATATAATTCATGAATAGTATTTCAGGAATCATTAGTTGTGTTTTGAAATATATATTTATATATGGTGGAATTTTTAATCAGATATTTTATATGTTATTGGAAAAAAATATCCAAACACCTGTCCATCCAGGGGGACCCCATAACTACTACTTAGGTAGCCTGGGTTAGCTTACACCCAGCCATGGTAGTGGATTAGTTGTGGGAAGGGATGAACACCTACATTGGAAGTAATTTAGGTGTGTATGTGTAGATGAATATATCCCTCATGGTATGAAATGTGTAGAACATATAGGTTTTAGACCCACTGTACAAGGAGGTTTAGTGGCATGAGATGATGTTGTGTAGTTTTGTTTAAGGAACGAACCCCATGTTACTCGCCATGCTGAAAATGAAATGTGGAGATATAAATGGAATTGATCTACCACATAGATGTGGGATTCTAGATGTAGAATATGAATAAACAATAATATAGTCTTATATAAATATAATAATTTTTATGGCCATATGATAAGATTTATCTCAACCATTCGATCGAATTAGAATTATCATCTGTATCTTCCAAACTTTTAGGTTCTTCAATCAGGATCAAAAATATTAAATTTTACCTTACAACAATTGACATCTTTCATTATAGTAGCCAAATTGAGTGTTCATGATAATCATTATTGAATTCATTCAATTTCATACATACATGTGACAAAATTAAGAATAAGATTATGAACAATGAAAAAAAGTTCAAAAAAATCATTCAAGTTCATGGACGAGTTTAGATTTTTGAAATTATGAGGCATGTGATTATTCCATCATGCATGTGAACTTTTTCACAAAAGAAAAATAAATCCAACTTGATTTCATTCTTCTTGATTAAAACATGTTTTTTGGTTTAATATTTGTCAAAATAACTTTGATAATTTGGTTTAGTAAAATTATCCACGACAAGACATAGTTCTCAAAGACTTGTGCAATATGGATGTTAAATAAAATGTGGAATAGAACTGTTGTACATGATGATAAATAATGGTGTATGATAGAGGTTACATTGGCTAATGATAATTTGATATCTCTCTTTTTTATTCAATATAAATAATGCATTCTCTTGTTGTCTCTTATGTTAAAGGTAGACGATAAAATTTTCCTTCTAGGTTACATAAAGAAGAAGAAGTCCAATGAAATTATTTATTCACATAAAGGATAATGATTTTATGAAACTACTAGGTTTACCAAAAGAATATATATTAATACCCTATACTTTTTTTATACACAGTAAACTCTCTTTATGATGAATAATTTCACTAAGTAAATTTGTCTTACGTGAAATAAATAACACCCTATATTAACACCATTTTATGTGAAGATTATCCAGAGTTACCAAAATATTACTATTTTTAAAAAGAAAAAATATATTAAGAATACTATTTTTTTAAGGATCTTGAATAACTTAGATGACATAAATTCATGAAAAATTATGATTACATTTACCACAATTCATTTTTATTCAAGCAAGATACTGATTACTTCACGGAATATGGTTCAAGGTTTTTTTCTAGTAGAAATGAACATGGATTCACTTTAGTGAAAATAAAATAGAGTAAATGAATTTTGACAAAACATAAAATAATATAGAGTGAAATAATAAGTGATTTACAGATTGATAATTCCATGCATTGTATTGAACATGCATGATGTTTGAGAAATGAACATCTGTGTTTGTGTATTACTTTGTTACATTATCATATGATACATTGAATATCATATATAAAAATTGAATATTTAGTAGTCTAGGTAAAATAGAAAGATACATGGTTCCTATATTAATTTAAATGATTCAAATTACCCAATAATAATTTTCTATAATAATTTTATTCCCTTTATCATATCATTCCCCATCATTCCTATTTTACATCATCGATACCTGAGTAAGGAAAAAAATAAGGTCGATCATAAAAAATTAAAAAGGGTTACGTATAGTGTAATATATCATGAATCACTATGTATAATAAAAATTGAAAGGTAAATAAAATGAACATGAATTACATTTAAATAACATGACCATCATAATCAATATTCCAAGGCAAAGAACTAAAAACACAATTCATTTAACCAATATCATCAACATAATAACCGGATAAGGAATACTAAATATTTAATGATAAAATAATAAAATCACATTCAATATAATAAATAGAATGAATATCATAATTCGATAATCTATAATCAATTTGGTACATTAAATAACTAAAACACATGCCATTTTATCTATAAACGAAGATTGAAATGCATCTATAGCTAATATCATAGAGAAAATATCAAGGATAATACTGATAATTAAATTCTAAAAAATTGAAATTGATAATTATTTGACTTCAGAATCACAAAATTCAAGATAATATCTACTATCAAGAACTTCCTCAAGACAATGTAAAACTGAAGTGTTGGTATACCCTATTAACACATTTAACAAAGGTATTCCAACAGACTCATTTCTTGAGACTACCAATGCATCAAAGGGATAAACATAACTATTCATCATGCATATCATTTTGTATAAATCATTCATCATATATTGAATAAAATATTTTGTTCAGGAATAAAATTAATTTACCACTAATATCTTCACTGAGTCATGAAACATAAATAATACCAATAAACATGATTTTAAAACATTATACATTCTTATTAAACAGTTATTAATATTATGCACATCATATGGGCAGTATATACAACACATAATAGTGAATATGTACTTATTGAGAGAAATGAACCAATGAAATTTAAATTGACATGAAATACATTTCAATGGTTATAATGTTGATATGATAACTAATAAATTAATATATTATGAATATAAAATTTAAATCCACATATAATAATTGGTAATACATGATAAGATAAAAAAATTCATTATACAAATACTATTATAATATAAATAAAAAATATTGATGTAATATACATGAAAAGATCAGTTAGAGGAAAAACCTCTAACCACTTATTAATAAAGGAATAGTAAAGGGAACCAGCAAAACAAGCAAGAAAAACAAGTTACATGTCATATAAGTCATTCCCCTGCAACACCCATGATAAATGACTTCCTCTATAGTAGTTGTTTCCCATTCATATCTTTCATAGTGCTTCGGGACCTTAGCATACTTCTGTCTATGATTCAGTTTCTCTAAAGATATCAACTCTCTAGAGGATTGCTTCACAGAGGATCTGGTTAACACAGGCTTTGGAAAATCAGAATAAAACTTCAATGTTCATCATTCAGCAAGTATAAGTTTCTCATTTCTAGATTTATTCTTCCCATCCTTGAAACATCACTAAAGAAAGGCTTGAATAAATCACAATTATTTTCTTTGTCACTATCCGAGACATCCCACCATTTTAAAGTGATTAGAAAAACTTGGAAAGAACCAATAATAGTCTGGTCCTGCTCACAATTTCTATTAGAATCAATCATAGCTAAACACTAGGGAGGCTCTACAAAATAGTGACCAGTATCCATCTCCTTCGTCAAAAAAATCCACTTTAATAAGCTGCATGTTGTGGCCTTGCCTCATTTGAGGACATCCATTCATCTCATCACTACCCAATTCTTGAAAACAGTTCCAAGTATCAATTGTGACATGCATGCCACAATCATAAATCTGATGCATATGAGTATCTTTAACAATTAGACAAACAGAAAGTGTGTCATGGGCTGACCCATCATAGACTGAGCTAAATTTGAGCTCTCCCTCCTTCTACCCAGTATCACCAGCTTTGAGCATCCCATTGTCATCCCTTCATGTAGTACACTGATCAGCTCGATCTTTCCCATGATGCAATACATCCCCTAATGTACAAGTCACTTCCAACCCGCCTCAAATTCCATTACCTGGAACAACTTCATCAATATCAGAATGATTCACACCAGTATTCGGTAGAATATATTTCTTCAATCTATCAAACACTACAACATCCAACGGGTTAGGGAATGCCGGTGCCTACCCTCCCAAAGATGAATCACCCAAACCATCAGCAGTTCCATGTTTCGAAGCATCAGAGCACGTCTGTCCTCGACTAGATACCCTAACCGGCCTCTTCATCGAAGTAGCCGAACTTCTTCTTATGGCTCCATGAAGATAGTGACCAACCCTATGAACCAAACGAAAACAGGTCGAGCAATAGTCAACCAAATCTTCAAACACAACAGCATGCCTCCATTAGAACTCCTTGCCAACAGTGATCCAAATCCAATCAACCAGTTGCTTTGAGGCATCCACCTCAACACAAAAAGGAGGACTAACTGGATGAATCACAGAGGATGTTCGAGCATTAGAGAATAGATAATGACCTACCATGATCCCTAACATAAGAATTTAAGATGGTTTTTGAAAAGCAATTGGAAGATGAAGAAGGCTTACCCAGGACGCTACTGAGGGAGGATCCCGATTCATACAGAGATCCAATGACCATCGGAGAAGGAAAAATTTGCATCTGTTGCATCTATGGGGAGATCTGTAACTTGCGAAAATTAATTCTTCATTCGAAGAAAATCGAATAATCAAGTGACGATTGTCATTATGCCCTACAACTGCACATTCTTGTAGATCCTAGTTACTGAACACAAAGTGATCGAACTCATCAACGAAATTCCTTCGGTGAGTAAATAAAGAAACCAGATTCAAATCCAGGAGACCCGAGGCCACTTAGAATTTCTATAATGAAATCAAATTCTAAGGGACCTCAAAATAAAGATCTAGAACTTTCAAGCTTAGATAAATCAATGGGATGTCCTGGAGATAATTAGGGTTTGGAAATGGTACAAATGATGCCTGCGACGCCGGGGGTGGTGGAGCCAAAACATCTTCCCCATCCCACCACCAGGAAGGGGGGGGGATCTATCACTAGGCATCAACTACGGTTCATCACTGGGATGGATTCTTCATTGGCCTCTCATTCATAATGATGTAATATAACCCCATGAAATGAAATTTAGTTATGAAATTCATTAGCACATGATACATTTCAACTAAAATAACCTTGAATGATATAGTTTACATTGAAACATAAAATACCATTAATTATTATTTAATCATAATATTTCATTTAAAAGGGTTTTTATATACATCATATAAATGATATTAGGTTCATAACATTACAAAATCCTTCAATGAAAATAAATTTAGATATATTCCATTACCTCTCGATTTATTGTTGTTGACCATGAATTAACCACAAATATAATTGTTTTTATAATGTTATTAAAACAAAAAATATGTATATTAAAATTTTTAACATCATATATGATACAATTTTCTAATTTTACCACCCATTTTTTGATAATATAAAATTATTTTCATCATTTATATTGTTTGTTGGTGTGTGTTTACATTTATGCCATTTTATGAATGCTTAAGATCATATGAAATAAAAATATTTCCATAATATATTGAATGATATTATTGTTATAAATATAATTTTTATTCATTATTTATATTTTTATAATCATTATTGATATTGGGAGATATGGAATAAATACCATCGCTTTGTGGATATGGTGGGTCATACGTACGTACAAGCGACTTTTTAATTTCTATAATGGGTGAATGTTTAAGGAACTGAGTGATATATTAATTATAAAGAAACAAAATAATTTCACAAATAACACATATATTCATGAAATATAATCTTATTACAATCCATGGTATGTATAATTGTAAAAAATTACATTACATCAATAATCAGTAGTCTGTCGTACACACAAGATATTTTGTCATTATTTAAAACTATATAGAATGTATAAAAATAAATGTCATATTATAATTAAATATGTATTATAATACCATAAATATAATATAAAAGTTTCAATACATCATTATATGAATCACTTAATGTTTTATAAGGGAAACTAACCACATTATTTCACCATGCGGTTGTCCGCCATACACACGATCGATGATTTCATTTCCCATTTGATGGATGATGTTATGTATACATGTTTTGTAATAATTAAAATAACATCATAGTATATGGTATATAATATTTTTATTATATTTAATGTTTTGATATATAATTTAATTAGGAAAAATAAGAATGAAAACAAAATTTATTTGTAAATTAAATCAATGTCCCTAAGAGAATCCACCATTGGATATCCTCGTAAGGATGCTATGTTTGACCTTTGGAGAAGAAGAGATGATATAAAATGATACTTATGATGTAGGATATAGTTTTTAGGGTTTTTTTGTGCTAATGGTCTTGATTGTTATGGATAAGTGATTGTAATGAGTGGCCTATTCTTGGCGGGGAAAGGTAACTATCATGGAAATTACATTATCATTTTTAAAAAGAATCAAAATGATAAAGTCATAACCAAAAAAATGAATCTGAATTACCTCAAATTATATTTAGTTATTTATATGTATAAATATGTCCATCCAATAACATTTTAACAAGTTTTAAGTTCATTTTATCCCATATTTTCTCTGTTTATCACCAAATAAACCGGTTTTTACATTAACTAGACAAATAAATTTTCAATACTATTACTAATGATATTGTTAAAAAATTAATTTTAGTATATTTGAGAAAATTAATTATTATAATACGAAATATGGAACATATTTTTCTAAATTTAATTCATTGATTTGAATAAATCCAATTTAATATTATATAAAGAGATGTGAGGAAAATAGAATTTTGAAAGAGAAAATTATCAGAAGTCTAAATGGTTTTAATATAAAAATTAATTACAGAGATAGAAAGTAGTTCAATTTAAATATATATGAATTAATATTACCTTAATATATATTTCTTATTTAATTTATCCTTTTAATATTTTAAATGAACATTTAATTTTTAATAAAAATAAATATTTTTTATCTTTCAACAAAACTGAATCATTTCTGAAAAAACAAAAAAATTAACGCAATAATAGTTTTTAATGAACCCAACCCCTGTTTCCAAATACAAGTGTATTAATTTTTAATATTTGAAAAATATAAATGGGGTTTCATTTGGAATTCCCGAAAAGTTTATTTTTCTTTGTAAACTAGATACGTACGTTACATTCATTTTACATTGAGAATAGAAAAAAACACAATACATAACAAATTAAAATGATGTTTTTCCTTGAAAATTCATCCAAATTATTATTCATTGTATTATGTGGAATTAAAATAAAACTATGAGGTAAAATTATTAGTACATGTCATGTATAGTAGAAGCTATCATGGTTATATAATCATAATCTTTTTGGTAAGTTAAATGATAGAATTGAGATGTCATTTAAATAATTTTACTATCACGATAAGATAAGGAAGAATCAATATTGAAAGGTAAATATTTGAAAATTAATTCCATTTAATCAATAATAAAATAATGAAAAGTTTCAATAGATAATATTATAGTAATAATATCATTAATGATGATCATAATTCTATTCTCAATTATGTAAATTCATAATTATTTGACAGCATAATCTCACAAATCATGAGACCTCTACCGTGAAAAAATTTATTTAATATTTGGACACATGATTAGTCTCATGATATTTGTCTAAGCATCAGAGGGATATCTATAACTGGGCCCACATGGTGTCAAAATTCCAAATAATTAATCAATTATCAAATATGAAAAATAATCCAAAAGCAATGTTCCTTATAATAAAATTTATTAATTGAGTCATGATTAATCATTTTTCAATATCTACATTGATAAATAAATAACATTCAATGTAATATATCTTATTTTTTAAAGATATATGGTTTAATCAGTAAGCATTTTAATGATTAATAATATTGATTTTTAGGGTTAATTTAATTTCCAATGACTATAACAAAAGGAATAATTAAATGGAATATAAATGAATTAAAAAATTAATCTAGGAAGTGAATCTCAATAATATATTTATCCAAAATAATCTTAAGTCAAACTAACTAAGAATTAGGATTATGTAAATAAAACAAATCACCAAAGGAGTATATGTAAAATAAATTGTTGTTTATCTTGATGAGCAAAAATAACATAAAAAACTGGTTAAAACATTCTTTTTGAAAATATGCTTTTGATTTTGAAAATAAATATTTAAAACTATATGTAAAAAACAAATTTAAAAAAACAATCTTTAAAAATAAATTTTGAAATTTATAAATTATGTTTGAAAATATTTTCTGGTCATGACAGAATGAAATTCCATACATGTCGAGCATGTTAAAATCATGAGTTATTTCACCTTATGGGGAAAACGAAAATGGGGTTGTCTTGAAAATTAAATGAGGATTACATTAAAGACAAATTAAATATTATAAAGGGGTTAAAAAATTTAATAAATAATTTTGAACAATATTAAATAAATTCTTCAGACATATTTTCATATTCAAGTTTCTAAAGAAAATTGATTTCCTATAATAATTAGAGAAATGAAGTCAGATTATATTAAATCATTTTGTCATTCATTTTAAGTACTAAAGAGTGGTAAAATAGTAATACTGATAAATAACATCATTAAATACTATAGTATAATAAAATTAGAGTATTTATTAAAAAATGATAATATAATGACCTTTAGTGAAAATTAGAGTATAAAAGATCCCGATTAAAATGATATTTTGAAATAAACCCTATAAAAGATCATAATATTTATGAGATAATCAATAAATTAATTTATTATGTATATTAAATGAAAATCCTTTTGGAAAAATATTAAATATGAAATATATAAATCATAATTCCTAACAAAAATAATCTTATAAAATCAAAGATCGCAAACAAATTATATAACCAAGTGAAAATAAATTTATTTATGAATCACTCTACCAGTTGGAGAATTTTAGGTAAAAAAAATTGGATTAAATAAATCTAATAAAAAATTAAAAATTAAAAATATTAATTAATCATTATATTACTTGTCAAATGGGAATTATATAAACCATAAAAAATGAATTAGGTGCATAACATTACAATATGACTCAATGAAGGGAAATTGAGACAAACACCATAACCATGAGTCTCAATCATCACGTTCATTCATTATCTTTCAGAATATTTATATTATGTAATTTAATTACATAATTAAGAGTCTTTTAAAATTTTATTATTTTTTTGATTTTAAATATTACCATCTTATCTATGATAACTTAATCAATTATGTTTATGTCAGATGTTTTGACGATACAAGGCCTATGTGTCAAAATGACATTGGTTATGTTTAGTATGATCAAAGAGGTCAATATTTAAAAACTTCAGAATAATAATTAATAAATAATAATAATTTATTTACATTAGTTATTTGTTAAAAATCATTCATTCTTGTTTATTATGAGAAATTAATTATGTTATGATCATGGAGACAATAAATTATCTGTATGCATGAGTAATGATTCCATTTTTAATTAATCATTATAGAAAGAAGGTAAGAAACATTATAACCATAAAAAATGATAATAATATCATAAATAAAATATTATTTCTTTAAAAATAATTATATGTTTAATCTATATTTTGTGGTGATGAAAATTAAATCAAATCACACTGTGATGACTATAGTTCACAAGTACCCAAACAATGTTATTTTATCTCTATGAGGGAAAAGGAAATAATTGAAAATTATGTATTATATTTTAAAAATGATAAATAATTCATTTTTATAAAAAAAGAATGTTTTCCACATATATTTTATAAATCTATCCTTATCATCATATATTTAATGTTTTAGAGAAAGAGGAGTCACATCTCTTTGAGAGGCAGTAGTCCATGATTCACATGAGCAACATTAACATATACCAAATGTTTTAGAAATTAATATATATATATGATATAATGACACTATATGTGTTACAATTTTATAAATATCACATATATACATTATAACCATTATCATACACAATAGTGATAAGTGTTAATGATAAAATGGAAGACATCAATCCGTGAGGTTCTAGTCTGCCGCATACAAGAATGATGATTTCATAACACATTTTATTGAATTAAGGATGTTTTATGAAATCAAATAAAAATTAAAATAGAAAATTATATTTAATATACTTATGGTATTTTATAATCATAATGTAAAAATTAATTAAGGTGTTGTGGGAGAAAAAATATAAAAACCTTCATTGAAAAATCATTCATTTTCCTCAGAAATCAACATTAGGAATATTCATAATGCTTACCTAGAATAGATTTGTGAACTAAAAAGGGATTCAATGATGATTGTATAGAAGATAAGAATATATTTAGTACGGTAAAGGCTTAAAACCATATGATGGTGTGATGAAGAGATATGTGGGGGTGGCCTTTTTCATGTGAGGTGAGTGGCACATGTGTTATTTTATAAAATAAAAATATGCACACAAGTTTTGAAAAATTCCACATGGTGAAATGGGATTATTATAAATTCCTCTAAACTATAATTTCTAAATATTTAAATCAAATATATTTTACCCTTTATTTTATTTCTTCTTTAACACTTTTCAGTTTAGTTTAATCCATGGAAAACTTTTATTTAGCTCAATTATCTTAAATAATATCAATTATTTTGACACCAATTGTTCTAAAAAACCATCTACGTTTTTATATTATATAAAGTTTTATTATTTTCAATATGTATTCTATTTTTTCTAGTAATTATCATATAATTGGGAAAATGTAAATTAATATAATTCCAATAGAAGTGAGGAGATAACTGGTTTATTAAGATAAATTGATTAAATTTTTACAAATATTTTATATAAAATTAAATTTTAAAATGATTAAAATTACCTAAAATAGATTAATAGATAAATATTGGAAATAATTTTACATTAACAACTATTCAAAATATAATTTTCATTATTAATAATTTAAAGGAAATTCAATTTTCAATTATAATTCATTATTTTACAATATTCATCAAAAAAGGAAACATTTCAAAAAAGAATCATATAGATTCACTATATGACAGGTTTATATTTTTAATTTAATGATTAATTTCATTTTATCAAATATATATTTACAAAATTTTAAAAATCAATTTTACATTTTGTCCATAATGAGGGACTAAACTCAATTTTAGAAAAATTATATTTTTCAGAAATTTTTTATTCTTATTTTATTTCTAATCGATATAAATCCACTGTTTTAAAAAGACACTTATAATTATTCATAGTCACAAATTTAATGAATGGGTTATAAATATATACTATGTTATTGTTCATTTTGACTCGAGTTTGTGTGTTTTTCAAGTTATCCAAAAGATAAAATTTAAGGAAATATAATTTGTTGATTTTTTAAGTTCTGTGTTCGGTGTAACATATGATGTCGAAGGTTTTTTTTTATTTAAAAATAATTTTGATATATAATTATTATATTATTATTTAATAAAATATTTCTATTATAAAGAATAAGTTTTCTAAAATTGGTAAAAAATATATTTTAATTATTTGATAAATATGCTACAAAACATTCTTTTAGAAAAATACAACTTTTAAAAAGAATTTCTTTTTACAAAAATTATTTATTATTTTATTTATAATCATTAGATGAGAACAATTATTAATACTTATTTTTTACTATAAATATTTAAAAATTTATAGATATATTATAACAATATACTATATTATGGTTTATTCATACCAAGGGTTGCATATTTTAGAAGATATCAATGAGATTAAATTTAACAAATTATATTTACATGGTTATTTAAGAACAACGTTGCAATTATAATATGCTATTGAATACAATGTTCTTCATTTATAATTTATAATTTTTACATTCTCCCCAGCATAAATAAAATTCATTATCACAATATGATCTTGCACTCTAAAATCAAGGGTTTGATATTTTTAAATTTCACTATTGAAAACTAACATAGTAAAAAGGGTGAATAAAATAACCTCTTAATATGAGAGGATGCGAAGATTAAACGTTATATATTATAACACATAACACTGTTTCTAATCAGGATAATATATGTGGAAGGAGAAAATAATTAAATGGAATAAAAATGTATATAATTATAAAATGTGATAGAGATCAATGGTCCTAATAAAGTAAATGCTCAACAAAACCATAAATCAATGATTTTTTCATAATCTATTTGATTCATTAGATTTGGTGATTAACGATTAAAATTTTTGTTTCAATATATTTTTGCTAACATTTAGGAATTCATTTATTATATATGAATTAGTAGAAATATATTTTCTTGATAAATTTCAATTTTTTAAGAATAATTTCTTCTTTTGGTTTTTATTTGATCAATTTCCAATTCATCACTTACTCCTTGAAATAAATCCAAAAAATAACTTATTATCCCTAAAGTACTAAAATTCACTTTTAATGAATCATATTATCAATAAAAAACTAAAAAATCATTATATATATCTATTTATATTTTCAGAAACTAATATGTTTTGAAAAATTATCTTATATAACACATTATTATTTAAACCTCAACTGTAATAACACTGGATAATCATAAAAATTTATTTGTAAAATAATTTCACTAAAAAATGACATATTAAATAGGACAACACGCGGTCTAGATGTAGTGAAATGACCCTTATCGTCCTCTATTTCTCGGTTTAGTCCTCGTTATATTTCTAGATATGACTTATTTTCACCGAGTATGTGTGTTATCCATGTTCTAAAACTACATTAATGATATTCCTATTATATTACCTAATTGTGATGACCCATTATTAATACAACATAAAATATATGATTGACCATAAAGGCTACCAAAACTATTAATATTATGTATAAAAATGTATTGTAATTCTTTCTCAAAATTGTTTTAATATAATAAACTAATAGGGTTTTTATGTAAATTTCTACCAAAATCTTCATAATAATTATAAACCCCTATCATATGAAATATAAATAATTTGTTTAAGATATTGTACATTTGATCGACATTATCCTCATAAACCCATGATAGTATCCATAACACTTAGCTGAATGAAGAAAAAATTTATTCGAAAATCTAACACAATCCTTATATGCTTCATAATTCTTATTACTATAATATAATATGTAAAAATGATGCTACAATTTAAGTATTCAATCCGAAAAAATAAATAATTCATCCATTTTATTTCATCATATGTACATACATGGTCTAGGTGAAAACATTTAGAAGGATGAATTAAAATGAATAATTCCCAGGTTCCCCACATTTAATACAAAAAACCAGTAAATGGACCCCAAGGATGAAACCTATTTCCTTCTATTATACTCTTATTTCTTACATATAATTTAATTACTTTATACCCCTCATTTGATCACATAAACAATTTTGACATTCCATTTAGGCACTTTTATGGGTGTCTATTTTCAAATTAAAAATATGATTGAATTCTATCCATCCTTGGCCCATGGTCTTTACCACTGGAGTTCTTAGCATTCTATATCCTTCTCTAATTTGCGTATTCCAATAGTTGGTTAAGATAATAGTTTTTAATAATAATTCCTGATAATTTATTAGTAATAATCAACACACCATTCACTCCTATCATCATTTCATTTTTTTCTCATAGTCAATGCATTCTCCTTCATGAGTAATGTTAAAATGTTCCCTTTAGATTCCATCCTTTAACTAAATAAAAAATTCATAGTTTCAGCAAGAATAATATTAATGGGAATTCCATATAATCATTTAAATTATTTTTAAATCCTAAAGACTTACTTTCAATATTGATTAATTTAGTTTCATCTTAGGTTCTTAATTTTCATTATCTATTTAAATCCTTAATAATAATTTTTAAATATAACATGAACTATCCTACGAATATCCCCCAGAAGTGTCAAACCTGGTGTGTAGTAATTCTCATTATTGTGCACTAGGTGACGATCATGTCAACTACAATATTTACATTTCAGAGTTTTACCCCATGTTACTAATATTCTAGAACCACATCCACATATAGCATCTAGAGAGTGACGTATTGTTAGGTAAACCAGATAATCTATACCTTATGATTTTTTATAATTTTCGTTAATAAATATTCCTAATGTTCAGGATATGTTTATGTTCCTTAATCTCTGTTTTAAAAAATCTTGTTCTCTTGGTTTCTATTAAACATTCACTCATACAAAATGTAGAGACCCCAACTGTTGTAATTTGATGTTGGTGTCTTACCCTATTACATGATAATAATATACAACTAATCACATACATATAGGAAAACTAGTTTAGTAGTATTAATAAACTAGAGAATTACATCATTACCATATTATGTTTAAAACCCCATTAACAATATATTTTAGAATAATTTAATTCCATATATTATATCTAGGAATATCATACATTTATCACTTCCAGGATTCATGTCAAAGAAAAAAAATATTTATTTTGTATTCTTAGTAAGCCATATGTACATTATCTGATACCATGAATTAGTAGGAACAATTATTATGGAAATGTAAATATCTAAACACAGATTCGATTTAAATAAGTGAATATCATTATCATTATAGAAAGGTAAATAACAATCATGACACACCATTTAATCAATATCATGACTATCATAACTGGATGAGGGATAATAAATATGTCCAGGTAAATAAATAAAAACACATTAAATTCCATTGATAACATAATAAATATCATGATAAGGCGTAATCAATATAGAAATTTAAATAACAAAAAAACATGTACCCTTTATTCAATAAATAAATAATGAAATGCATCTGATGATTATATCTCTAAAAAATCTTGTCTATAAAATAATAAAAAAAATTACCCAGGAAGGGAATTATTAATTATTTTAATTAATTATTTGGGGTATCTTGAAAACCAATCTAGTCAACACCTTACAATGGGATGTTTTAAACTGATTGGAATGTATACAACTGAAAACCATTTCACAATATCTAATAGACGAATTCAACTGATGAGGCTACCAATGCATCATATGGTTGTCTATAATTGTTATCCACCCATCACGACATTTCCAAATCATTCATCATACATTAACTAATTTATTTAATTCATGAATAATATTTCCCATCAAATAATATTCACATTGAGAATAGAACATTATTTTATCAAAATTTCCCTAGTTAATCAAATAACATTCAATGTGAATAGTATATGTATCAACGATATAGAGTTTAGAAAATAAATATATCTTTAATAAAATTAATGTGGATAAAAATGAATAAAATTATTAACCATATTTAATAAATATGAATTTAGGTTAAATAAATCAAAGTTGAAATATATAAACAACATAAAATTAAAAAGGTGAATGTTAATAAAAATATCACAATGAAATAAAAATTCAGACGAAATCCCTTACAATGTTTATGAAATTGATATGAGTGTTAATAAATAAATATATTATGTGTATCAAATTTATCTCAAAATAAAACAATAAGAGATAAAACATAATATAATCAATAGTAATGATACATATAATCTTTTAATATCACAAGGAAATGAATAAATAATACAACCCAATGAAATAAAATTGAGTTATGGAATTCATTACGACATTCCAATTTTCAATTCAAATCCACATGGATGATATAATTAAAATTTAAACACAAAAACCCAGGAATTATTAATGAATCATGTTATTTCATGTTATTGTAGTATTATATACACTATATAAAAAATTACCTAAAACACATTACAATATTCCTTAATAAAGAGAAATTGAGTTGATGTCCCGTACCCCATTATTATTTTTCTCTAAAACATTATTTATCCTCATATATAATGGTTTTAATACTGTTATTACTATATTAGTAAAAAATATTAATATTTATAATTTAATATATGATATCGTTTTATAATTTTACAACCATTTTGTTAATAATATTTATTTTATTGACTGTTTTGGGTGTTAATTGATTTGTATTATCATTCAATAAATGTCATCAATGTCCTATTTCTTGGGAATATTATATTATTTCATAATATCCAGAATTATATTAATGATATAAATATCATTTTTATAGTTAGATTAATTTTTAAAATCTATATTAAAAATTAATCATGGAGAAAGGATCCCATATCATGATAGAGATTGTATTCCATGCATTATAACTGGTTACATTATCATTTATTAATGGGTGAGAGGGTAATTTATTGGGGGATATATTTATATTAAAGAATAAAATCCATGTCACATATAACAAATATTTTATATAAATTTTTCCTTATGACATTTTATGAATATTAATTGTGAACAACGAATCACATCACTTCGCATGGTAGTAATCTTACAAACACACGAGTGATGTTATCCTACCTCTAAATGAAATAGAATGTAAGAAATTATATGTGATATTATAATTTAATAATTATTAAAATATCATAAACATAATATATTTTTTAAATTTCCTTATTTTATAACACATAGAATAGTGGAGATGGAAAACAAACAATGTCAGTTCTCAAGAAGGTTGTCCACTGAACAATCCAATTTTTATTTTTTCCCATTTTATGGGGGAGGAGAGGTATTTATATTATTATATCAAAATAATAAAATATAAATATATTTGATATAATGGTATAATTAGAATGTATGTTTTAATATATAATTTAATAATCAAAAAATGAAAATTAAAAACATTGTTAAGATAAGTAATTTCTCGAAGATAATCAACCTTTTGATCTCATCTTAAGGACCCTAATATTAATTTTTTGGAAGAAAGGAATTTGAAAAATATTTCTATTTATATTGGTGATGTATTTTGGAATGACATGATCAAGACAAGGGGATTGATAGGGGTGTGTGTTTGATGGGAGTGAGGTCACTTTTATAAGTTAGTAATGGGAATACTCTAAGAAATTAGTTGGAAATTTCAAAAAAGAATCCAAAATGATAATGTCATCATCAATTTTTTTTGAAAAATTATATAATATTTGATATAGGGATTTATATTGTAAAATTTTTTCTAGTTAATAATATTTTAATAAGTTCATAGGCTGTTTTTAACCTTATTATCCTAGTTGAACCCCCAGTAAACACATTTCTACCATAACGACAACAATTATGTTTTAGTATGTTATGTATTAATAGTGGTCGAAATATAATATAAATTTATTAGAAATTATAAATTATTCTGATTTCAAATTTAGAATAAATTTTTCTAAATTTAATTTACTGAACTGGAACAATCATACTTCAAATTACACATGAAAATACATTGAAAAGAAAACGAGTTTTAAAAGAAAAAACTCTCTAAATTATTTTAGATTTTAGTATCAATAATAAATATAAATTTCATTAAAATGACATAAATTAGTGAAATTTTAATATAAATGAGCTATATTTACTATTAAATGAATTTAAAATGTAGTTTTCCTTTGTGAGTTATTTTATAAAAAATTCGTTTTTCAATAAAAATAATTATTGTTCACTACTTATCGAAAGATGATACATTTCAGAAATATATCAAAAATTCTTCCTAACATAAGTAATTTAATGTTTTATTTTATCTTAGCTATTTAATTTTATAAATTTTTTAAAAGTTAATTTTAAATATTATGTGCAAAGAATGACTAAAGATTATTTTATTAAACACATATTTATTTTTTAGAAATTGTTTCCCATTTAAATTACTCATATATTTTTGTAATAATATATAACCATAATATTAATAATTTTTTTGAATGTAATATTCATTAATTCCAATTTAATGACTAGATTACGATGTTAAAGTATATTACCGAACATTTGGACTAAGGGTTATGTGTTCTACATGATATTAATAAAATAAAATTTAATAAAATATATTTCGTTGGATATTTAAGCTCAATGTTTCATGTCACATATGCTATCGAAAAATAGGTTTTTATTTGGTTATTTATGGTTTTTATAGGTGTTATAACCAACTGTTATATAAATTTTGGTTATCTAGAGTGTATAACTTATATCAAATGGATGGTCGATTACTGAGGTTTATAACTATTGTCTCAATAAACCACTATAATTGATAACAAAGATATAGTGAATAATACATGTTGGGGGGAAAACCTATATAGAAATGAGTATGTAATTTTTGATAAGAATATTAAATACAATGTGTTTTTTATCATATCATTTCTATATATGACTTAATATCGTTAGAAATCCTTAAGTGTATCATTGAACATTAAAATATCATGATATAAAATTCAAAGGAAAATATTTCATAAAATTAAACAACTTAATCACCACCCATCCCCCACCACATACATAAGTCGTATATCAATATCAGGGCTCTACACCTTTATAGGGATGGTCTATAACTCATATACCATATTAGGATTGAGCAACATCTCTTGTACATTCTTGACCTCATGAAATATTATACATTAACAATTTTATTTTTGGGTCATATATGACCCCACCAATTGTCGACATTTAATATGAATTAGATTAGTTGAAAATCATTTATCATATCAAAATGACTATGAAAAAAAGGAAATCATAACACTTCCACACACTATCACAAAAAAATAATTTAGTAATTGGATTTTATAACACTAACATCACAATCACATAAAAGAATTGAAACATAAGGGTACATAGAGAGAGGTTCATCAAACATAATTACAAAAAATTAGGATAATTTAATTTTGAGTTGTAAAATAGAAGAAAAAAATAAAAAATATTTTTTATAATGAATTCTTTCACATTTCATATGGAGATGAAGTTGTGTGTCAGTTTTAGAATACATTCATAATGTAGGATTTGAATAAATTTGTAAACATTTACATTAATTTATTTAAAAAAATGGATCCTTGAAAAGTACATAATTAAATCTGATGGAAGAAAAAAAAATTAATGATGGATGGTAAAAAAAATTGGTATTTTGAAAATATATTTTTAGAAATCACACATCGTAATAAAGAGTAATAATAAATTATCTCAAAAATAAAAAATATATATATGATGCCACATTTAATTAATATAATATATAGCTTCAAAATATTATAAGATAACTTTTTCAGGAATGACGGACTTTTATATGGAATATAAATCACCAGTTAAAAAGGATGATAATAATTAATAAAATATTATAATTTTATGAAAAAGGTAGACATTACTGGAATGTTACTCTAATAAATGATATCTTTCCACATGTATAAAAATGATATCATATCATATGATTTTTTAAATATAATAATTTATATAACATAGATGAACTATGAACATGATGAAACTTTATTACTCAATGAACATTATTTATGTGACTATAAATCCCTTATAGAAAACATAGTTAAAAATGTAAGAAACATCTGAAGAGGGTTTGATGTGGTAAAAATATAAATCCCCAATATTCTAAAAAAAAGAAAAAAAATTCATTAAAATTATATAATATAACCAAATTATATTACATATGTTAAATATGAGCAATTATAACTTAGTGAAATATAATTGAGTTAAAAAATCCCTTACAAGTTAAGGAGAATTTAAATCAAATTCTTGTAAGATGATCTAAATATATATTTACAATAAAATAAAAATAAATATTTTAATTAAATTAATAATATCACAACATGGATGTATATAATCCACAAAATAAAATTTGATTCACTAAAGAAAAAATGTCTCAAGAGGATGAGTATGAGATGAAAAATATAATCCTATATCATGACTTCAACATATTTACTCCAATATCTTGTTGGACCCGAATAAATACCATAATCACATGTTTTAGAACATATTATTGTCAAAAAAAATTATAATATTCATTCAATTTTAGTATTTATATGTTTATTTGTAATAATTTAACCCTTTTCAACATCAGATATGAAAAATCATGATTATTTTTAACACGTTTTGTAGTAGAAGTATCATTATATAATCTTGTCCAAAAGTAAATAATTATAATACCATTAAGTAATATTAATTGGTGGTTTATTTTTTTTATAATTTATTATTTAAATTTAATGGGGCTTTTAGTTATAAAAAATTAGGGTGATATCAGCAATGATCACATTTAGTTGATTTTAATAACAAACATTGATATCATAATTAAAGAGTTTAATATTAATGTCAACAATGAAGAACAAAAACGATATATATATATATATATATATAATATTATCATTAATTTAGTTATCATATTCATCCTTGATATTACTTTATATCATTTTTAATGTTGGTGGTCATACTGACCCAACCGAAAATATTTTATAATTTAATCGAAAATTATAAAGTGATTTATTTGTAATATCATTATTTTATAGATTTTTTTGACATTTAATTTTTATTAATATGTTTTATTAGAATATTTATAATTTATAAGAGGAATTTACTCTCTAATAAGTTATTTCATAGTCTAAGGAAATATTATTTTTCAGATATAATGAACTATATAATTATGGAAGATATATGGGTGTTTATTTTTTCATATTGTAAATAGTTTGTCTAATTAAACATTACACAAACATAATTAATGAATAAATATATTATTTTACTATAAAATATTTATCTTTAATATCCATTCACGTTGTTTATTTTATTGAAAATGGAAATATATCATTCCATGGAGGTGATAGTCTACACATACACATGGTTGATGATTTCATTTTCAATAGAATAGGGAAACCAAGTAATATGGTTAATTAATTCAGAATACAAAATATTTCATAAATATAATTTCAAATATTAAAAAATATATTTCTTCCATCCTTATATGTCATGAAATTAAAATTAAACATATTTTGTGATGGAATCAGTAGCCCACTGATGTCACAAATGTCGGTTCTATTATTCTTAATAATTAGGAAACAAAAACTAATGATTTTGAAATATATATAATAAAATAACATTATAATAATTATAATATTTTTATTATTTTATGATTTTTTCAGGGAATTATAGGTAGAATAATTCTAAATAATGAAATTGAAATAAGAAATTAATGGTTAGATATTCATCCATCACTTTTTGAATTTTAACCTCTGAAAATGGGGTAATCCTTTGAGGGAAGGTGTTGTGAGATTACAATAACCTCATTATCGTTATTATGAAAGATAAGGATATGCTTGGGATGATTATTGGTCATGATAATCATGTTTCAGTGTAATGGGAACTGAGGAGAGGGCTTTAACATATATAATTGAAAAAGGACATCACATCTATAAATACACAAACCGTTTCATTAATTGGAATTAATTATAAAGAAAAATTGTTTAAAATTCAATAAAAAATATAAAGGTAAAGATATAATGTAAAAAATCACTCAACCACACATTCCCACATAGGTTTCAAACACAATTGATGTCATTATCTAATAGATTTTTACTTTTATGATTTTGTGTTTTTCTACGTTAACTAGTTTTTACTTGTGTAAATTATTTCTTGTCGGTAAAAATAAAAAAAACATTTCAATATACATTGAACACATTGATTTAAAATATCTATTTTTTTATATAATTTAATTTTTAAAATAATTAATGTATAATGTATTTTAATCATTTTTTTGAAAATATTACTTTTGATAAAAATGAAAAATATATGTTTGAAATTTAAAAATAATATTTAAAAATATATAATAATACATAAAAAAAATATATATGATCATAAAATGGTTTCATTTGTTTTATTTTATACTTAAATCCGTGTGAGGATATAAATTCATATAAATTTTAAAAAGGATGTTTCTCATTATTCTCAAATTTTTTTTAGAAAAACCCTTCCAATTCATCTAAAAATTATACAATTATTCACAATATAAAAAATATCATTAATTTTTTAAACAAAAAGATTAATTTTTTTTTATTTAATATTTAAAAAATCACCTAATATAAATCAAAACCAATTATATCATAAAATAACGTTAAAATGTTAAACTATTAAATTTTTTTGCCTATAAATAATTAAATAAAATTTTAGTATTATTTTATTTTTATTATCAATATATTTTATCATTTATAATCATAATAAATGATGTTTTTTAAAAGAAAAAACCTGCTTGATAATGTATTTCTAGAAATTAAATGATTTTTTTTGGATTTAGGTATACAAATATCATTTCATTGGTATTAAAAGAAGTAATTATATTAATTATAAAAATATTTTTTATTTTGGTTAATCTTAATCTTGAAAAATACTTCATTCAATGGATTTCAGAATTATATTTAATATATTCAATTTACCTAAAAAAATAACTATTTTCCTTTTAGTTGGTGTTGCATGTTGAGGAAGCTACAAAATAGAATGTTATTTTGAATAAAATATGAAGTGAAATATCAGGAAATTGTAGTTAATCTTGTGATGAATTAGAGTAATACATCCACATAAGGCTTTTGATAAGTGTATTAATTTTTTTAAATCCACCAATACATAGAGATGATAATTTATTGGTGGTATCAAGGGTAATTATGAGGAATTATTTTATGATGGAAGTTATCATGATAATTTATTTTTTATTCTAAATGAAAATATGAATAATAGAGATTTACTATTGACGAATTTTTTTTATATGAGTAAAAAGAGGTCGTAGAATTTATACATGTTTTTTTGAAATTAATATGTGTCGTTATTACAGGTTATGTTATGTGATGATTCTAAAAATCATTAGAGTTTTAAAATTACGGTAATTCTACGATTTTAAATGAGATGATGTTTATTATAAATATTATATATATATATATATTCAAAAAAATTATGGCCAATATCCCTGGGAATTCAACTAAAAAAATATTGTTAATTAAAAAAATTTCATTGATGTAATCTTTTGAATGTAAATATAAGAGAATATTATAAGAAGAAATAAATAATGATGGATAATATACATTCCATGTTGTTGTATATCAAGGGTGTGTATTAAATTTATTTTTAGAGAGTTATAAATGTATTAATTTATAGTAGATAACAAATTATAATATAATTGTTTCTTTTCTGATGATTTGAAACTAATAAAAGAAGAATAAAATACTTATTGAAACCCAGGTGTGAAGAATCTATGATGAACAATGGTGATATGCTGAATCTTGTTGGCGAAGTTCTATTTTGTTGTTTTAAAAATCAATATTATATAATGTATTAATGTATAACTTGCACTATGAAATTATTATAGTACAAATCATGTGATAGATACTCCCTTCATGACGTAAACCAAATGGATTTCATTATGGTGGACTATTTGAATTTAGATTATTTCAAGATCATTATAATGAATATATACTATAATTGGGTATTAGACCTTTTATATTCAATTCCTCCATTGGGTGTGATTTTTTGTTATGTTAATAACATCTATTTCACACTAATTTTTGGTAATGGTTTATTTAATATGAAAAAATCACTAATCACTAATTCACCACCACTGCTGTAGTGATCCCATAGATTGTGACGGTACCTTAACATTGAATAAAAGGGAGTTTATTTCAATTACAGTAGGTTTTAAAAAGTGTTTCAAAAAATAATATTGATAGCAATATTCACAAAAAGATTAATAATAAGGGTATTTATATCCTTGATGAGAAAAATTATGATATCAGGTCGAATTGAATTCCTCCCAATCTGTTATACATTGACTGGGATGTTTTGAATGATGGTATAGATTGTTTCAAACCTTTTATTATTGGTCCTCCTATAATAAAAATAGATAAATAAAATCTAGAAAATTAGGGATGACACAGAAATAATTATCTTTCATCATTCTTGAAAGGTAAATGAAATAGGGTTAATGGAATTAAAATAGATATATTCTTCTTGGATTAGTTGATGAATATTATTGACATGAATTAAAAAGTGGATGATTATTAGTTTCAGATTTTTATATTAAAATAAAATGATTTGAAAATTTTAGATAGTGAATTGGTTTGTGATATCATTACAAGGGTTATTGATATTATATAAAAATTATGAACCATTGGGAAAAAACTAGATGAATCAGTAGTTATTAATATAACCTTGTAAATTTACCCTATAATATTAACTACAAATGTATCATTATTAGAAGACAGTGATCCTGAAATATAATATCTATATGATTTGTATAAAATTATTATTATATATGATAGGAGAAAAGATTATTATATACTAAAAGGAAATTGGTGATCATGAAATATCATTCAAGGAAACTCGGAAATAAAAATAAATGAATTTTTTTTGAGAATTTTGTTATTAATTTTTATTCATAAGATGATGTTAGAAACTAGAACGTCAAATTCAATTAGTTATTTTCTATAATTTTTAAAATATGAATTGTGAATTATAAAATAATTTTATTATGTTAGTTTATTGATATTGGATACATTTAATATTTTATATTAAACATCCATGGAATAAAGGAATATGAAGATAGTGATGAAGACGATGTAATTAAAAGAATACTACTCAAGAATGAGGTAGAAAAATAAATGATCTATTTAGAAGAGTGTAATTAAAATTTCTATAATTATAAACAAGGAAATTTATTTACAAAATGTGTGAAATATATTGGTCAGGATGAGGAAATAGAAATGGAAAATTACAATGATAAATGTGCTAAAACGTTTCTTAGAATTATTATAAATGATTAGATATTAATCATTGATAAAAGTAGAACATTTTATAAGGAGTAACTGTAAACACAAAAATAATTCATGCTAAAAATACGATTTTAGTAATGTCTCTTAAAAATTGATAAAATTGATAAAGAGAACTTCATGTTAAAAAATGATGCTAAAACTATTACAATTAAGATATTTTGTTTTTAGAAGAGATATTTAAAATATAAAATTACAATTTATACCTAAACTAGTGAAAAAATTAATTGAAAATAGTAAAAATATATAAATAATAATAGTTGGGGGAGAATTTGAATAATTTTTACCTCATATTATTAAAAAATTAATGTTTGAATCATTTGGAAAATTATAAAGATATTGAATATAAAAAAATTATAAAATATAATATTTATATGGTAGTGATAATTTTCAAGACATTTTGAAATTGTCAAAGGGGATGATGTATGTCAGATGAGTATTGAATGTAGCCAAAAAAAATTCGAATATTATTGATTTTATGGAAAATCAAACATCAGAGAAAACATTATATAATCAGAGACAATGAAATTTAGAAGAATAAGTATAATATGATTAATATTATGTTTTAAAGAGTCTAAAAAAAGGTTATATCACAAAAGGGATATCCTATTCACGATTATAAAGATATTGGCCATCATATATATTTTTATAGACCACATGCACTTTTTAAATGAAAATATGTTTTTATGGATATTAGTTATGTTTTTTAGGGCCTGAGAATATATTAAAGACGTGTTGGTAAAATAATAAACACTACAATGGATCCCAATGGTATTTGAGGCAATATTTATGGGGAGAGTCGACCCACTCAATGAATATAGATAGAAAGAAAATCTAGAAAATATTATTTGACAATTGAAAATGGATTACATCATCGTAAAGCTATATGTGGTAGTTGAGATCATCTAGAAACCTTGTAATTATTTTGCTTATGATTTTTACAGCACAACATGGTTTTTATGAAAAAAAATCAAAACCATCAATTGAACGTAAAAATGGAAAAGAGATGGTTGTTGTGGTTGAATCAAAACTTATGTAAAAATACCATTTATTTTTTATAGTGGTATTTATTCACACATGAAAGGGTATCATATGTTTTTTTTAGAAAATAAATGATTACAGAGAAGTAAAATTTAATTTCTAAAATTATATGCTTTTCTGAATAATGTATACTCAATCTACAACCATGGGAAAAGAACAATTGATATCCCTAGGTGACTTATTTTTTAGTTGAATGAAACACAATCAATTGAGTATTTAATGAATTAAAATATGTTAAATGGATAGAACAACATAATTTATTGTTTTATAATTAAATGTCATGAATTTCGGGATTCTTTCACAGGATGAAAATTTCCTATGGGAGACTTTTTCTCGGTTAATGATGAATATAATTCTTGTTATATGAGTATCGAGGATGAAAATAATTATCAAATAGAGGTCCTGGAGATATTTTATAGATAAATTTGAAAAATTTATAACATATTGTAAACTTCTTTCATATCATTTGTATGATAAGTGTTACTTATCAGTGTTGTCCCATATGGGGAAGGGAAAAATTTCGAATTCTTCATACACTAATGTTGAGATACACACATATCATCCATAAAATCATCATTTTAATATATGTCCATGTATTAGGAAGAAATAATTACATAAAGACAATTATTACATTCCTTTATTGTATATTTCCCTTTTATTACATGTATTATTATTTTAAACAACTATATAGGGAGTTAATGTGTTAAAATTATTTAGTAGATGTGCTAAAATGGAATACAGAGAATCTATATTAATGATCAGAATAGATAGTGGTGTCAAATACACATTTGGTATGTTTAATGGTAATATTTGGAATAGTGTAATTCATCATGTGGTTAGTTCACCATAAGCACAAAAAAAAATGTTTGGATAAAATAAAGAAATAATCTTGATTGGTATAGGTCAAACACTATTTTTGAACACGATATTTCTTATTCCTTGTATAGATAATCTATTATTACATTATCACAAACAAAAAAAATATATTTTTTAAGGAATCATTTATATATCTATCTATAAGAGTCATATTATAAGAAGTCCTCAATGTTGAAGTACTTATGTGTTTTGGTATCCCTTATATTATCAAAGGAAAAGGTGTCATATTAGTTTGTTTTATCCAAGTGATCTTGATGGAATGTTTACTGTATGTCCTCCAAATAGAAGGGAATATATATGATATGATAAGTACACTAGAAGAATCATTGATTCTGCATATGTGGATGTACTGGACCATTCAGAATTAAAATAACAACAATAAGTGGTAGAAATAAGAAGAAGTGAAATTGATGTTTTTTTGATAAACAGATTGTAAATGTATCTATCATAAGTGGAGATGATGAAATAATATGAGATAATAATTTTTATTCAATTATTTCAAGTGATGCTGGAAAATAAATATTATCTAATCCAATTATTTTAAAAAATATAGAGGTCCAAAATATGATTTTGTGTCAAGGGAAATGGTTTTAAAGTACAAAAATATTTGTGATAGTTTCACCAATATCCTCATTTCAACACATTATTCCACAAATATTGGATGATGTAAAAGATAATCATGAGTTTATTAATTATATCAATTTATAATTAATTCAGATTGAATAAAATGTTTCATAAGAACTGGAAGCCAATGATGACCATAGAAAATTTAATTGAAGAAATATGGGTATTTTTGAACAAGTTAAATGAAAATGTAAAAATATTAAGAAATAAGTTAAAACTATTATATATTTTATTTTAAGGCATATAAAAGATAGATTTTTTGATACCATTTCACCAATTGAAATACATGAATCTATCATAATATTTCTTTTCAATGTAGCCCAAAATAAAAAGTAATACATTCTAAATGGTTTTCAAGTCATCCTTTCTCAATAGAGAGGTATAATAATAATTATATACAAAGATGAGTAATTAAATATATCCAAACTGTTTACTTTATTAATTGTGATAAATTATTTATAAAACTAGCAACATTGTTATTTACTCGATATTGTTTTAGTTTATGCTGGTCGTGGACTACTGATTTGTAGTCACGCCCTATTAAAGAGGCCGGATCGGTACCTAAATAGTCATCATGTTTTCATGAAATGATAAGGGAAAAATCCATTTACTTGATGGATGAATTGGGATGGAGCATGGTTGAGGGAAACTAACTTGGTATCGAGACCCTCATTTGTTCTTTCAATTTCATTATTTTGGATTTTTCATTTTGACACATGTAACTTAATACGTCATTACATATCTAATGTTTTGCTTCGGATAAAGTATTCATGTTATAGTCATCACATGATACATGTTTTTTCTGTTATTGGATATATCTTCTAGTATGTCTTGGTCAATTTATTTTATTGTCTTACAGTGGAAAAAAGGGTATAGTCTCCCCATGTATAATATTAGACCCTCACAACTATTCGACATCATTTGGTGTATGGGAAGGTGCAATTGAGGTCATGTAACCAAATGAATATGAATAACAGTATATTGAACTAGGTTCAAGAAATCAAAAAGTGGTATCGGTGAGAAATTATATTTTCCATTCTTTCATATTACTATTTGGGAACGGTGAAAAATAGACTAGGAATAGTCATTCCTTATTAATGAGCTGGTGCATGTGTGTAGATAACAAATGTATGGGGGGAAACCAAGTACCTAATGTGGAAATGTTTTATTAGTGTTTTCTGTTACATTTAGAATTTTTTTTTCACATTTAATGATGAACACCTTGTGTGTTGTGATTGTTATTATAGATATTTTCTAATATTTGACTCATTTCTCAATACCGCGTGATACTTGAGTATAACAACTTCATTTTAAGAACACGTGATTTATTGTGACTTGCATTATTCTAGGAAGGAATGGGAAAAACATTTTTTAGATATGTTGTTGTTATAAAAATGTATTTACTTTCTTGTGTAATTGAACCCAAATTGTTACTAATTTGATCATAAATGTTTCAATTGATGAAAAATGTGGATAAATCAGTGTATAATGATATATATTGAAAAAATAAAATGCATTTACAATTTGATAACCATGATCTAGTTCTATAATGGTTAAGGGTAGTGATTAAACCACAATTATTTACCATGTAGTGGTGTTTCAAGGGATGACTTGTTATGGATTATTGCGAGTAATGCTTATGGAATTATATTAATGTTTTGTTTTGTTTCCTAATATGTGTTTTTTAATATAGATATGCCTCCATGATGATGTTTATTGAGAAGAGGACACAATGTTATGGTTGTAAATGATCCTCCAGCAGTGGAACCTATTGTAAATATATTTATAGGTGAGGATTTTAGAGGATTTGTTTGAAATCTTTTCTCACACCATGATGTTAATGTTATGTGACTCAGGGTTGTTCAGGAAGTGGTTGTATGAACTGACATTGTAGTTTTACTTTCAATAACCTCTGAAGTTTTCGGAGGATAGTGGACCTGAGGTATCTGAGTTATGGATTGAGACTATCCATATGATTATTAACAATTTGGAGACCCTTTCTGAGATATGATTCAATATTTACAATTATATGTTTAATGGTAAGGAGAATAATTTATGGGGAATCAAGGATCAAGATATACATCAAGACAATATTGATTGTAAGAACATTTAGGATATGCTTATTAGTCACATTTACATTGATTATCTCATGAGGAAGAGGGATGTTGAGTTTATGATGTAGACTCATGGGATCATATATGGAATGCATTATTATTTATGTTTCATGGATATGAAGCGCTTTTATCTAGAATTGGATGGAGATTGGGTGAACATTCAGAGACAAGTTTTGAGAGGGATTTAATGTGATATTAATCCCCAGTTCAGTATCTTTCAGCATGAAATGATTTCATATGTGATGAATTAGGATCTCATTTCTAATGGTAATGTCAATGAGGAATCCATTGGAGGACTTTTGGTTTCTCTAGGGAGATCTAGAGGCACAAATTTTTAGAGTAGTATGTTTCATTAAGATCATCCTGACTAGAGTAGAGTAATGTAGAGTTTCTAGTTAGTAGGATAAATTCCACATGACCATACTCATATGACTTGTCACAAGTGTGGTAGTCTAGGTCACATTTATAGATATTGACCCCAAACACCAGTGGAGTTCCTAGTCTATGTAATTATGAGACATATGAAAATGTTTTACAAGAACCATTGAAAATCGGTAATGACAGTGTATCTAAGAAGAACTAGATTATTGGAAGTGCGTATTATACACTATAAAGGTTTCAATGTTGTAGTTCAACTATCCATGGTAGTAGAGATAGAAATCATGGTTATTTTAAGATAGATCACATGTATATTAATAGTGGTACAACACAGGTGACTCAGAAGAAATAGTATGATATAGGGGTCAAACAGTTTTATGTTTTTCAGCTTACACAAGTGGATTGAGGGGGTATACCATAAATAGTTATTGGTATTTGTTAGTTTCCATTCTATCTAGATCATTATTTATTACCAGTTCTTATTGTTCCTTTAAATATTCAAAACTCTTGAATGGGATTATTCGGAAAGTGGTGTTTGTGGGTGGGGTTTGTTAAATCGATACATCGTTGGAAGTATAATCATTTGACATCTTATTATGAAATGTTTGTTCTCTCGAGGATGTGGAGTATCATTTCATTTGGGATGTTTATTTTATTTACATGTTAATAATTTTCCTAATTATTGGTATGGACTAGTTAGTATCATACCGACCCCACATAGATTTTTACTATATTAGATTGATGTTTACATCTCACGGGTGCAAAGAATATATTCACCACAGAGAGTTGTATATCATGACAGGATAAAGAGTGAAATTCAATAGAAATTGGGTGATCTCACTACTCAGTTTTCCTGTTAGTTCCTAGATGATGTGGTTGTGAAAGAAGATGTATTTCCAATCAAATTGGACATGTTTCAAGATGAGTTTCTTGAATAAATTTCTTTACTTCCACCTGAGATAGGTGTGGACTTTACTATTAAGTTCATACCTAGGGAAACGATTTTATTTATTCTACTATACATAATGGTAGTAATAGTTATTCCATAGTTCATGACTCATCTAGAAGAGTTTATAAATAGAGGGATGTTAATTTTGAGAAAGTCAACTTGGGGATCATCAGTCTTATTTTCTAAGAATCCTAATAGAATCTATTGCATGTGTGTTTATTATTGTAAGTTGAACCAGATGAAAATGAAGAACCAATATTCACTTCTTCATATTCACAATCTATTTGACCAGTTAATGGAATATTACATTTTCTATAGGATTATATGGAGAATAGGTTATCATCAGTTGAGAGTTGGGAAGTCTTATATAACGTGGAATTACTACTAAATCATGTATTGCCTTTAGGTGTTCTTCTTGATACTGTTTGGGCTGATGAACACTCTTGATGTATTTATGTCTATGATGAATATAATATTCCACTCATACCTCGATCATATTGTGGAAGTATTTTTGAATGAAACTATGGTGTACTCTATGACTCGTGATGATCATGCCCAACATCATGACATTATTATGAGTACACTGAATGACTATTGGCAATATGCGAATTTATCTAACTGAAAATTATATATTGATGAGGAATACTTACTTAGTCTCATATTATATGAGGAATTTCTGTTTTTGGACCTACAAAATGTAAAAACAGTATTTTCTTGGTTAAAACCCCGATAAATTTTATGATATTCATTGTTTTATGTAAATGGCGGATTACTATCGATGGTTCATTTAGTATTTTTTCGAAGTACCACCATCAAGGACAAACATGAACCGATTAATTTTTGAAAGGTCTAAATAATGTGATTATACCTTCTAAGAGATGATTATGTACATGAATATGACAGAAATCATGACCCTTACTAAGCCAGGGGAGGACCATATTTTTTTCTAATTCTTCTATGATAAGTCTTAGAGAAGTGTTGGTGCAATATGATCATGTAGTAGAATATGGGTGTCAGTATTTGAGTCCACATGAACAGAACTACCCTATGAACAACATCAAATTAGCTATTGGTGTATATGATTTGATGTGTTGGAAAAATTATCTATATGATCATAATTTTTATATGTATACTATTGAAAAGAGATATATTTTTATCATTCAATGTGAGACTTGAATCTCCAACAAAAAATATGGGATGAGTATATGTAATCATTTAACATTATTCTAGTTTATTTTCCAAGAAAGGGAAATAATGCTGCTAAGACAATAATCATTAAAACCTATAATTAGTCCTTTGATGAGTCTTGTTATGAGTTAAAAATGAAGAATTTATTGTATGAGAGGTATTATGTAGGGTAGAAGGGTCTATAGAATTTAAATATCATATTAGTCAAAGTAGAGTATACACGTTTTAACATGGTTGGGGAGATTTAGAATGAGGATCCATAGTGATTTCCCTTGAGGGAAATCTAAAATGGTTGGAATCACCTTCATTGTAGAACGTAGAAGAGCATGAGATCTTCTATGTAATGAATTGGGGTGGTTTGCCTTCGAGCAACCGAGAGGATATCATGCATGAATTTCATGCCTCGAATTGGTAACCACATCTAGGTCTAACCAAAATGTATTAGGACTTATGGTGATGGTATTGGTTTCCATGAATGAAAAAATCGATAGAATTCATGGGGACATGATTCAACAACTGTCAATTGTTGATGTATAAGAATCAACAAACTTGTAGTTTTCTATAACCATTTCCCAATTTAGAATGTATGTTTGTTCATGTTAGTATGGGCTTTGTGGTGGGTCTCTTATGGACTACTATAATGAATGTTTCTATCTGGGTGCTTTGGGAACAGCTGACTACGGTATCACATTTCTTGCATCTATGAGAGAAATTCTTAGTGGATTACATGGGGAACATATAAATTATGGTGATATTCCTTATACACAAGGTGCCACAATGTAAAATTTTATACCATGACTCATTCGATACATTGCGATTCTTTAATTTCATGGACAAGGAACATGGTACATGGGTATTATTGAATATGGAATTCCACCCATAGAAAAATGCGTTGTAAAAATGGAATATAAAATTGATTGATGATATAGTACAAGAATGTGTTCCTGTATTTGGTGGGTCGTGGGCGTATCAAATAGAATGTGTTGATTTTTCCATAAACAATAGTTATCCAGAAATTATTTAGATAGAACCATATCATGCTCATTATTATAGGCCATACAGATCATATTTATTCTATATCAATATTGGTGGCTTAGAGATATTGGGAATGAGTCTCATGCAGGGGAAGCTGGTGTAGGTTTGACTAATTTGGATGTGTATGACTATGGATTTGTGTAGACAGAATTCATCTAATGAGAGATGATGAAAACCTCTATAATCTATATTGGGTGATAATTTTTTCTAATGAGTGTCACCTTTATTGGTTCACCATAGGATACAATGTTAACGTAATTTGGAACCGATGGTTTTTGGACCACATGAGGTTTTGGAGTGAATTAGGAATGTAGAATACCTATTAGTTCATCAAACTTTTGTAGTGAAATGCTTGATGTAATTTTTTGGGTCACAGCTTCAGTAGTATCACCTTCACCGTTATCTTGTAACCAATAATGTGATGTGGAGCTCGATACCTTTAACGAACCAAGATTTATGTACATGAAATTTATATTTAATTTGATGAAAACTTATTACATGACACAAATTTTTCCCAAAGTTTTTATAGCTTTGTTCCTTTTGAATCATGGAACAAATTCTTTTACATTCGAGAATGATCTTCAATATCTCACATAATGATCTTCCCCTTTAGTTCCCATACATACAACCATCCTTTATAACCTGAGGAAAATATAACAAAAAAGGTGTGAGCTAAGATGCTAATTAAATGTATAAAAATGAAATTTTTAGGCATATCATGACAATAGTGGTATGAAAACATGATTGTGAATATATAATATCATATCATTAATATCAAATGTTCGGGAATATATAATGACAGTTCATAGGACAAGAATCATAAGGAAATCAATAATCATAATCCATGAGATCCTAACATTAACATCATACATGAAATTGTGTAATACACATAAACTTGTTACTTTTTGAACATGTAAAATAGAAATTGGTACACTCCTTATATCAAGGACATGAAATCAGGCCCTTGGATAAACATATGGACATGGAAACCAGATCCAATCACAATGTTATAGACACGAAAACCATGTCCATGTATAGAATTATAAATTTTAAATCAGGTTCACGCATAACATTTATACATCATTAGTTATCTATCGTTACCCAATGCATTTGTGGGAGATATATGACCCACCAATCATTTAATTAATTCATTCTTACATGTGACAGTGAACATTAACCATTCATCAAAGAACATCCCATTGAATAAAAGGGTTTTTAAATATCATTACATCATTACATTATTCATGAAAGAAAAATGCATTTCATAAATATCATTAGATCATAAACCTAATTAAATAGCAAGAATAATAGGGACAATATAAATGACACATAAATTTATATAAAAATTTCATATTCCATATAAATATTTTGAATAAAACATGTGAAACTAATTCATGAAGAAAATATACATTCTTTTTAATTTTTTTTTCTTTTAATAAAATTACGTGAAAATTTAAATGAATATAATTTCATAGAAAATTTCATTGAAAATGTATATGGAAATCTTCATGGAAATATTTAATTATGAAAGAGTAAAAATAATTTACTTCCATATAATTTAATATAAAACAGTATCCTCAAATGTTTTTCAGAAAAGTCAAAAATAAATCATTTGGAAAAAAAATAATGATTCCTTTCAAACCATGTTGTTAAGAAACCAAAAATGGGTAAACATGAATTTAAACATACATTGGATAATATTAGAAAAATTTATGAAATAATTTTTTATAAAACAAGGATTTGGATGATAAATGAACCCGTAGAAATACTTACGTATAAAAAATCTCATAAAATAATGTGATTGCGAAATTATACCATACGAATTTGTTATTAGTTGAATCATATGCGTCATAAAATAAATGAAATTATATGCATATTTTAATATAACAACCATCATTATAATAATATTAAAAACATTAATGTCTAATATAAACACCACACAAAAGAAATAGTTGGTGTATAAGGCATATGTCCCATAGAAATAAATATGAGACAAAATAATACCTTACTATAGGTCTGATTTCCTTTTAATAAACCTAAAAATATAATATAATGGTTTAAATAATATCAGTAACTTAATATAGAACCAAATTTATATTTATGATATAATATGTTATCATATTAACACTAGGTTAATAATATTTCATTATTAAGATTCTAGTGGCATTCATTTATTTTCTCACGGTTGTTTTGTTATATAACTCAAAATTATTATAAATGGATTATATTTCCATAATTTACAAAATTATATTTAGGTTATATATATATAATATTTATTAATTATATAATTTTTTATAATAAATTATGAATTTTGGATACGGATATAAATCACATGGAGTCCTGGAGACAATAAGTCATACGTATGCACAAGTGATGATATCATTTCCTTAATAGTAAAAAGTATTGAAGTGGATGGTAAATTTGTTGTTAGAAAATGAATATAATTTTAAAATAATTATATATAGCTATTATTTCTATAATTACATCCATCTAGTAATGTGGTGGTTAAAAACATATTACACCATGGTAGGGAGATGATAAGCAGTGTGTATGCACGCGCAGTGATTTTTTTCGTAGGGTGGAGAGAGGGTGTAATAATGTTGTTACAAACCACAATAAAATATTAGTATATAGGTTATACATTATTTATTTATTTATAATGTAATCATCCAAGTAAGATAAGGAGAAGAATACATGGTCTTGAGAGAGTCAGTAAAGAAGATTACCTCTTATTTGGTTATCTTCCTCTAGATTTACCCCTAAATGCACTACAGTTTTTCATTTGAGAAGACCAGAACCAATAGACTCTCACTAAAGAATTTTAAAAGTTATAGGGGTAGGGTATGGCTGAGCCTGGAGGTTCAAGATGAAGTGACGAGGTGAGGGAGGAGGTTCCCTTTACAATTGAGGTGAAGGACACTTTTGGGATCTCCAAAAATATTAATTTATAATAAATTCAAACCCCCATATAAAAAACTCAAAAATGTATTAGTTTCAAATATGAGATGGTATAGGGTTGTAATATCATGAAAAAAAAAATTTTAGGGATGTTTTTAAGAAAATTTAAACCTTATAATTTTAAATGAACATAATTTATTATATTTTAATGTTGACTAATGGAACAAATTATTCAATATTATAATATTGTAATTTCTACATATTTGATGTCAATTAGACCTTAAATGAAATATTTAGAGAATTTTAATATATATAACAATGATTTTATAATTTTTGAAATATTTTATGATTTTTATATAATTTAATAATCATTTTTTACAAAATATAAATTGTGTAAATTTTGACAGTATTCATTTAATGGATATTTTAAAATGTCAATATAATATAGTGACCTCGAGACAAATATTTTATTATATCTATAAAGGGTCAAGGTAATCATGAAAATTTATTCATAAAAATAATTAATCACAAATTATATTTATTTTAATATTATATATCACATTAATTTGATATGTCTATTATCCAAATAATTACTACATTAGTTTTGTGTAATTACTAAATATACATTTATGTAGAATAATTTTTTCCAATAAAATACTATGAAAAAATATAATTATTATATATTTCATAAGAGTACTTATATTCTATCAGATCTTTTCAGGAATCCTACATTAAAAATGTTATATATAATAAAACATGAAAGTGAAAACTTTAGCATCACATTAAATGAAATATTATAAGTGTAATGATCATTTACACAAGGCCCCATGTATCCAATAACTAGACCCATGGATAATTATGGTCGAGATATACTCAACTAATAATATTTGTTCATGTTTTGTGGTTATTATTTTAATAAAAATTAATTTATTGATCTTCCATCAATTAAATAATTTTCATAACATCAATGTATAAAACATTAAGGCAAATATTTGTTTTTTAAGAATTGAAAATTAATTATCATGATAAATTAAAAAAATAACATTCAAATGAGTATTTATAGTCTTATTTAACCGATAAATAACAATTTTTATAAAATGATAATTTTATTAAAATTATATTGAGACATATTTTACTTTTAATTAAATAAAATATATTAAATATCCAAATCTCATGAAAGTGGCTTCCTAAGGGTATCATTTAGATCCATGGATGGTTTAGGTTGGTAATAAATCATGAAATAAAATTAAGAAAACTGGTATGGTAATTTTATAATTTTATATTCACCCTTAATTACCCAATTAACCTATTTACTATATTAATAAAAATTACTAGTGTAACCATTCATAATTTTGATGCATCACGAGAAGCTCAAAATGAGTAAGTTAAGATGAGAAGGGTAATGTAGCTGAATCGACCAAGGAAAAATGACTACACCACCTTTCATGGTTTCTCCATGCATAAAGAAAAGTCACCATCACTGGAGTTTTACCACCAATTTTGGGCAAAGGGATTAGGCTAAATCAAGAGGATAGAACAAAAAGGTTCCAAAATCCGTCACATTCATTTATTACCATTACAAAGGGGTGAAAATAAATTATAAAGGAAAAATAAAAGAATAAAAATGACCCAATTTGAATTAAAATGCTTGGAGAACGCAAAATATATATAAAATGCCTGAAACAACACTTTCTCATACCATTTAAGCATCCCACTAGCTAAATTAGAGGGATTCCCACTTAAAGATGATTTTCTCTACCAAATCACTCCTATTTAATGCATTGCTACGAATTTCTATCCATTTCAATGTGTTTAAGTAATTTTGGGCCCAAATAAGTGTGTTGTGGCCCACTATAGTATTGGATGTCATAAAATGCAGGCTGGTCCAATTCGAATATCAATTGGTCTTAAAATTTTCATCAACCCAAAAATTATTCTCCGTGGGATGAATCTAATCCATACCATCCCCCCTAGTTAGAGTGGATTTTCCCTCAAATCCATTGCAACATCTTCTTCAATGTAAGGGGATACGTCCCCAATGTTGAACATTGTAGAAATGCCACCAAAATCCTATGGTAAATAAATTTTTAGGAATTGTTTCCCACTCATTCATGAACATTGAATTGACCTTCATCTTGTGATGCCATAGTTCCATTCCTTTTGGATGGAAATATCTCCTTGTGAATGAGAATCCACACATTGTCTCCTGGATGGAAATTTTCATGCTTCTAATTCTTGTTTACTCGCCACTTGTATGATTCTTTTGAATTCTCTATTTTAGTATGAATAAATTCATGGAGATTCTTAATCTTTGTTTTCTTCTCTATAACATCATTATTCACATGAAATTTAAGAGGCAAATTGAACAATTATAAAGAAGATATTGGATTGATTCCATAAACCAATTCAAATGGAGAATGTTGAGTGGTAGCACAAGGATATCTATAGTATTAATATACAGTTTGTGGATGACGAAAATCCTAATTACTCATTCTCTTGTTACCAATGTTCTCAAAATAGTAAAAAATGTATGATTGTTAACTTCCATTTTTAAATTTTTTTGAAGGTAATGTGATGTGCGGAAAAAAAGATTCAAACCAAATTTCCCCCATAATATCCTCCAAAAATGGCTGACAAATTTTCTGTCTCTATATAAAATGATGCTACGAGGAATCCCATGAAGGTGAACAATTTCTTTGAAAAAAAATTCAAACACCTTCACTGCATCATCAGTGTTATGCTATGGTATGAAATGTTACTTATTAGAAATTTGATTAACAACAACCGTTATTGAATTATTACCTTGCAAAGTCTTTGTTAAATACATAGTGATATCCATGCTAGGATATTCCCATGGCTTCACTGGAATTGGTAATGGAGTGTATAAAACAGGCTTTAATTAACTCGTATCTCTTTGATAATTTTCACACCTTGAATGATTTTCATGGACAGCTTATTGAATTTTTTTCTAGTAGAAATGCTCCCTCAGTGTCTCTATTGTTTTATGCATGCCAAAATTACCATCATGACCCCCTTCATGTGCTTCCTAAATGAGTAGGTCCTTGTAATTTCACATTGGAACAAACAAGTTATTTATCTTAAGGAGATACCCATTAAGTATTGAATAATCCACCACAAATCCATCATTACATTGGATTAAAATAGAATTAAATTCCAAATCATACTGAAAATATTCTATCAAATGCCAAAATCCATGAGTTCGGGCATATAGAATGGTAGGTAAAGAATACCTTTGAGGTAAATCATTTTACACCAGATTATCTTACCCCTTCTTGTATTTTAACAAAAATGTGAACAATTTTCAGAATTAGACCCTCTTTTCCAGCCTTGAATTCATATTGTGTTGACCACTAAGAAACCTCAATGCATGATGGTTATAATTAAGAACCAATTTCTTTTGTCTCAAGTAATATGGCCAACGATATAGGGATATTATGAACACATTAAATTCCATATCATAGGTTCTGTAATTCCTCTTTCAATCATTGAGTTTCACAAAAAAAATGCAATAAAATGCTTGATTTTGATGAGAACAACTCCTATCCCAACTTCAATTGCATCACATTACATTTCTAAGACTTGATCAAAATCACGAAACACCAAAACCGGTTCTTCACAAAAAAAATTTAATGATTACAAATTATTCATTTCTACCTTTGACAAATCAAAATTTCCCATTTTCATGAAATCTATTATAGGTGCCATGATAGTGTAGAAATTGGAAACAAATTAACGATAAAAAGATGCCAAACCATGAAAATTATTACTTCTATGATGGATTCTGGTATTGAAAAGGACTCGATTTCTTCCACTTTTGATTCAACCAATTTGAATCCTTCTCTGGTTACCACAAATCCCAAAACACCACTTTTTTTTAAAATAATTCCATTTCTTCACCATCACATATAGCTTTGGATCCTATATAACGTCAAATACATGTCAAAGATGATCGAAATGGATCTCCTCATACTTGTTGTAAATAAAAATGCATTCCAAATAAACAACATCAATATTACCTATGACTGGTTTAAAAACTTCATTCATGAGTCGGATGAATGTGCTAGGAGAATTTGAAAGGCTGAATTGCATTACAAGACACTCAAATAATGCACCATTAGTTTTAAAGGTCGTTTTCCACTCAACCCCTTCCATAATTTGAATCAGGTGGAATCCACTATGAATATCAACCATCGAAAATATTGATGAACCATGTAATTCATAATGCATATCATTGAGTCATGGAATGTGATACCTATATTTGATGGTATTATTATTGATAGTTACACTATCAATGAACATGTGACACATACCCACATTATTCGGCATAAAAAAATGCTAGAATAGACCTTGGGATAATTCTTTGCCATATAATGCTTCGATCCATCTACTCATCCACTTGCTTCAGCAATTCCATTGATTCATCTTGATTACATAGATATTCTGGTTTATTAAGAAATTGTGCACATAGTATAAGATCAATTTTGTGTTCAATGCCTCTAAATGGTAGTAATCCCACTAGAAAATCACTTGAAAAAATGTTATGATATTACCCAATAAATGAATGAGATAACAGATACTGAAGAATCTTCTCCTCACGGGATGACTTTTCCATCATCAATAATGAAAAACATGATTTTTCAAACGTATGGGTTTCTCCAGATGAGTGTTATTAATTAATAGAATCTCTTTCGGAACTTTCGGATTAGACTTTTCTTGATGGGTGTGGGATGACTTAAAAAGATAAAGTGTGATATTATTTTTCCCTATATCGAAAATAATATGTGTTCTTACTCCCATAATATTTCACATCACTATCAAACTGCCAAGGCCTTCCAAAAAGCTAGTGGAAAACATCCATATGAATAAAATCTCACAATACCTCATCAACATAATTTTTACTAGTGTTGAATGAAATCATAACTAGTTTCTATTCAAGGAATGTACTCCCATTGCTCATCCATTGAAATTTATACAAGTGAGGCTGATTATGAGTAGGAAGCTTCAATATCTCCACTAGTGTTGTTGAATCCACATTTGTAAATCTCCCACTATCAATAATCACCTTTTATAATAACTTATTAATGGTGCAACATTTTTGGAACAATTTTTTTCTATGATCTTATTTCAGGTAGATTTGAGCATGCAATACTCTTTGTAACACATGAATGTTCCCAATTCAACTTCTCCCACAACAAGTTTAACATTTTCAGATTATTCACCATCATGTTCATCCTCATTGATTATGTCTTAAATCTCTTCAATATCCTTTGTAGTAAAAATTTGACTATTAGGTAAATTTTCTGGAAAATGACCATTCCTAGGACATTTGAAAAAAAAATTTCCTTGTTCAAAGAAATTGGACATCCCTTTTGGTTGTTCCATAGCCTTCCATTTTTCTTTATCAAGAATTATATTCCTTTAAAAGTCCTTCTCACCAACACCAAATTTATTATAATAAATATCGTTATAAAAAGTTGTACCTATATTGTAGTTTTTGAGTGACAGTTCCTTTGATGTCTGCTTTATCTTTTCCACATTGATCGCTAGCATGAAAATATCATCAAGTGAGAAGAATGGTTGCAACAGTAGAAAATGTGAAATTTCATCATTTAATCCACCCAGACCCTTGAAATTGTTTTCTCTTTATATTATATAACATAACTTTACATCAATAAATGATAAAACTCTCTAATATACACTTTAACATATTTATATCCTTGTCACAGGCTGTGAATTCAAAAATAATGCTCTTGAATATGATTCTCGAGCATATATCACCTCCAAAAAAGATTTGTCAACTTCTCCCATGATCATATTTTGTATTTCCTATTCTTTTCCCGATGTTTCTTCATAATTTCCCACCAAAGAGATGCATTATTTTAAAATTATAAAATAGATACCTTGCACTTCTTCTCTCCAGAAGAATTTATATATTTGAATATGCATTCGATTTCTTGCATCCAATCTAGAAAATCATCCAGATTCATACTCCCCTAAAAATCATGAATTTCAATCTGCAACTATCTTTCAATATCTTCATCATTTGTTCTTATTTTCATATCAACCTATAAATCACTGGAATCTTTACCATTTTCATTATCATCAGAAAATGGTGCTGGATTGCGCCAATTATGTGGGGATGGACGTCGGGGATTCCACTGCAGTGGATGGAAGTTAGGTAGTCGTGCTCTAAATAGTTGATCATGGTGCTCACCGATTTGAGTAATTTTCAATTATAGATGTGTGTTAGATATTTACCATGGGACAGTAGGAGTAGAAGATCTTCTCTTTTGAGACCTAATGGAGAGTAACGAGACGAATGTGATAGAATTTACTCATTGGAATCAAAGCTCTGAGAACAACTGATGCATCACTGAAATCTCAAAATGAGTAATTGAAGATGAGAAGTGTAATGTAGCTGAATCGACCCAGGCTTAAAGGAAAAGCCACCCACCAAGGTTTCTCAACACATATAGAAAATGTCACCGAAAATATAGTTTCACTATCAGTTTTTGGGAAAAGGAACAGGCTAAAGAATGTGGAAAGAACAACAAGGTCCAAAATCTGTCACATTCATGTATCATCGTTAACAAGGGATGACAATAAATTATAAAGACAATAAATGAAATGAAAATAACCCAATTTGAATTTCAAGCCATGGGTAACCCAAAAGTCACATAAAAATGATTAAAAAATGCATTCTCATGGCATTTAATTAGTGCACTAACTAAACTAGCGGGATTCCCCCATAATGATTATTTTATCCACCTTTTATCTTTTCTTTAATGTTCTTCTACAAATTTCCATCCATTTTCATGTGGGTTCGTTATTTTGGGCCCCAAATTTTGGTGTTGTAGCCTACCATAGTTTTGTATGTCTATAGACACCATGAAATGTGTTGCATTTTCTTATCTACAATTGAAGATGTATTTCCATGTATCACAACAGAAAATTACATCATCCAGGCCTGAAAATTCATGGTGTGTCTTAATATTTTTAATGGGTGTTAGTGACAGTAGAAAAAGGGATGGGACCATAGCCCGACACTGAAGTGATGCAGTGGGGTGGGGGAGCAACCCCCACTCTATGGAGAAATTATTTGGATAAGTCCCTAGAGAGGCGCCCAACATACCTTCTCGTAAACAACTATATTCCACCACGCTGGAGAAGAATAAAACATTGATTTTGGATTATTTCTCCAATCTTATCCCTAATCTATCCAAATCACCATCAGTGCACAAGTAAACTTGGGTGCCACCCATCCGGTGTTTGGGCACTTTCACACCCCAAAATGTCATGCATCCTACATGCGTGCCAGAAATCCTTTCTCCCAAGGTCCCATATTTTCCTATAAATAGACCCTTGGGGCCCTCATTTGTAGGGACAAATTTCCCCAAATTTCAATTACTGATCTGGATGCACTAGTACTTCACCCCGGTATTATGAAACATTCAATGTAGTTATTCAACACCTTGAGTAGAGGATTTAAGTTCAGATCATTAGACTTATTTCCTTTTAGTGTTTGAAAACCATAACACTTTTGTGCCTAAAGCGCCTAACCACCCCAAATCAGATATACTAACGCACCACCCATTCCTCCCATATGAACATGAGCACCCCACTTCAGGGATATTCTATGAATACTCTTAAAGAAATTAGAATGGTTTCCCACATGTATTAATATACAAGTTGTTCATTACTTTAGTGAACATCAGGTCGCCCATGTGTACTTGTGCACCCTTACTTGTGCACCCTTACCTACTTGGGTTCCCCTCTTTGATTCACTTATTCTCTTTAGTTACAATCCATCCAACATCCATAAATTCCATCCATGGAAAGAATTATTCTTCTTTGGCTTACTTATCTAAAAGGGATTATGTTGAGACCTCACCTAAACCTCTTGAATTACCAATCCTTTGGGAAAGGCACATATGTGTGTCTCCTATTTTGGGTTCGTATTTCCACAGTCAGAAGTTTCCCACATTTTTTCACAATGGGGTTAGGATTCATGAAGTGTCTGTGCGATTTTGTATCCACAGTCAAATGGATCTTTCTCCTAGAAACAGTGTTTGGAAGCTCCTGGTATAGAGGAGGGTTGGGTACTGGCCTCTCCCTTCCAGAATAGATGGCACGAAACCTCAGGTATTTTGTAGGAAAGGTAAAAATCAGACTTGATTTTCTCCCTTTGGTAAAAAGTACAACTCTCCCTTCCCCTGTAAGGATCAATTTATGGGAAACCATCCTTGTGTAATCCCCTATATTTTCTTAATTGAGGTGGCTTCATTGCTCATTCTCTGTTCATCGGTTCCCAAGACCGAAAGAGAGATGGGAACATGGATTTTTTTTACCCATTCCCACTTATGATGGGATACATCCGCATAGGTATCCATCATGGTGTAAGCCCATAAACTTCATCCCTTCCTCCTTACATTGGACCCCTGCCTAATGTAAATATAATAGAGGGTAGCCTCGTCGCCTCACCCTTCACCACAATCTCCTTGACCTCATCCACACTCACCGCCAAACGTGCGCCCTCTTCCACCAGCAAAGGATAAAAATTTTGAATGTGAATGTTTCATTGTCGAATCATTCACATCATCTTGTTTCTCACAATGGGCATGACTCATTTGGTCTTAATGATTCATGATGATCATGACATGTACAAAAACACTCATGAGATTTAAGGAACTACAAGAACTCTGATTCCTTTTCAAACCAGGATACGTAGGAATCCATTTCAAGTCCCGAGATCACTGGAAATACTATTTAGGTATCCAACCCTAATTCCGTTAATCTGGTAATCCTCCTTAGTGATAAGCCCTAAATTAATCCCTTAAATCACCAAGGCATCCTTTTAAGAAGTAAAACAAAACACATTTCTTTCAAATAACTATACTCTCTTAGGAGAATAATCTAACTACGTGGTCATTGATTCCCATCTATATGGGATATGTATGATTCGTTCTTGAGGTTCAAACCCAATACCTTAAATAAACCCTATTCTACTTGGACCATATTCCTAACAGGGTGTGATCCTACTTGGAAACCCATATTCATTCAAAAGTTCATTGGGATGCTTCAGTATAAGTCCCACACTATTTTTTGACTAAGCACCTTTCGAATAGATGCCCATACCACATGACATTAAACTATACAGCTAGGTCCTTATCACATGACCTTAAAAGGTATCATGTGTCCCATTTGGTGGCACCAAACAATGGGGGTTCTGATTCCTTTTAAAAGGATATGTAGGTACCACATTTTATGGTCACGATCTCAAAATAAATCCAAACCTTAGTCTCCCTAGATGACAATAAATATCAGATTGACCCAATGAATGGAATAAAAACCAGTATCATCACAAAGATGATTAAAATAATCTCTATTCAGTATATCAGAGGATACCATTGATGGAAAACCACAATATATACTGATATTTAAATTAATGAATAACGTAGAATTCATACTAATGATTCTATATATTACTCATGTCAATAAGTGATTTTAAATTACAAGGGATGATTTTAGTATGTTTAGTGAATTAATTAGTATTGATGAAAATATCTTAAATTTACAATGTGAGTCCATGAGTAGAGAATGATTTCCCCCAAAACGGTGTGATTAGTCCGACCTCCCACCCTCTCGACCAATGCATGTTCTTATGTATTACAACGTTCAAACATAATGAACACATTCCTTTGGAATGTAGGACCTATTTAGATATAAAATGGTTGGATGTTTCCAGTTCTATAAATAAATCCAATGGAAACTGCCTGGACACAGTTATTCTTAAAACTGGAACACACGTCTCCAGGAACTACAAAAAATGGTGAACCCGACACGAATCCTTAACCAAGTTAATAATGTTACACACCTATTAGGAACATATAAATTGATAAAGGAATTCTGGGAAAAGGAACCAATAACACATGTATCCATCTAAATGGACGTTTATTTAATGGAGGTTTCTATAGTTTTCATGTTTTTCTTCTCAGAATTCCCTTGATTCCAAAAATGGCTTTCTCCTAGAAAACAACTAAGAAATTTCAGACAACTGTTCAATCAATATATCCATCTATTGGATGGACATCATCACCAGCACAATTTCTTCAATGCTGTGTGTTTAATGTGATGGTAAATAATATTTCCATCACGGTACAGTCCCGACTTTGGAGGCTACTCGATAGGCCCTCCAGATCAATAAAAATCCTCGACCATCTGGGCAATGATGACCAATGATCAAGAAGCATATGTTTCAAACCACCATCATCACCTGTTTCAGGGCCTTATCCCTGAAAAAAACAATAAATCCCTCCCATAATATAGAGAGGTGGATCCAGAGGTCACTTAAGGCATCAATTCAAGAATGTAGGAGTCTTTCAGGAGGACTCCAACCAGCTATCACTGCTATTAGAATCACATGGTAGTAAACCCCCAACATGATGTGGTTGTTGACTTTGGACGTTCGGACCTGGTCTCTCAGACCTAGGAACACAAGAACAACTACCAGGGATAATGTACGGTCAATACAGAGCATACCTCTACCCCTTCCAGAGAATATCATCAACCTAACTTTTTGGAAAACAACGAATGAGCACATACACTAGTTTATCATAATTTTTTTGTTCAGCATAGATGTTTTGAAGAATCCCACCAATACCAACAGATAAATCTTCTGGAGTACAATGAATATGATCATACACCTTCTAAAAATTTATCAACCAGTTTTAAAGCTCGTCTGACTACATTTAAAGAAGCCCGCCAATATAATGTGGTGGAAACGGGTAAACATAAAAATACACTTTTTTACAATCACAAATTCAGTTAGCAATCTCATCTGCCGACATTGATGGATGTATGTCAACAATTCTTGGTGATAATTATACAATAGGAACATACAACCACCAATGTTCATCAAGCTTGCCAACAATCTCATTTGGTTTCACCCTGCAGATGTTAGTTGGAAAGCTTCGAAGACAAATTTGGGGAAGACCCAAATCTCTGCCCCCATGCATTAGTACTGTCAATACCCATTGATAGGAAAATGAGGACAGGAGAAGGCACATACACCTACTATAGATATGGAATGGACGTATATTCGAGTTCGGGTCACTGAAGTCACCAAACCAATATAATCAATTGTGAAAGGGTAGACACAAATCCCTTCTCATTTCTAGAATAATTCCTGGATATTATGACAAACACATCAGCGGTTCCATAGAAGAATACACATAAATATGACCCCACATATGGCATGTCACATATTCATGCCATCCTAAAGTAGATACAAACCTCATTTCTAGTCCAGGAGGGTCATGCGGTATACTCCCCCATATCATAAAGACAAAAAGATCGAGAACATACACCCTTTCCAAATAGAGGTAATCGTCTGTTCTGATAACCACTCCAAGGAAGGCACAAAAACTTTCCCATGATAACCTCTTTCCCCATAAAGTGCCTCAAATAAGTATAAGGTAACATCCATGAGAAAGTCTTATCAATCACTATTGGAAAATCAAGAGTCAAGCTATGATTTGTCTCCTCTTAATGCTGGAGTTATTGAAGCCCTCAGACATTTATCTGTTGTAGTTCAAGATTCTACCCTGTCATTATCATATTTTGGTAGTGTTAATTGTAATTATAATGTTCCTCTTCAGATACTTCATCATAAAGTCTTTCTTCATCAAAATTCGGTCAATCTAGAGTGATTATCTCTGGATGAGATCCACAGAAACCCTCCGTGTAGACATAAGACCATAGAGAAAGAAAATTTATCCCTTGTTGTAATCCATCATGGTGATCCTTCTGATGATGGGATTTACTGCGAATGTCCCCTCCACATTAGTATTTTTCATTGTAAAAAAAATCATAATTGACTATGTAGTGACATGAAATCCGTCCAATCTCGAGGAACACAAAAACACATGGCCAGTATTGTCTGATGGATTGTCATTTACGGGTGAACCACTTTCTCAAACAAAAGAAATCTAAATCGAATTACCATTTTATGAACCTCCCTTAGGTAATTTGTCTTCAAAAATAGAGAATCCAATTTGGTCATACCAAGTGGATAACCCTCTAGTGGAAGAAGATGAATATATGTTAAGAATGAGAAAAAAATTGGCCAAAGGGGAAATACCAGTCATATTCTGGCCTTTGGGAAATTATCATTATTACATTATAGAATTGATGAAAGAAGATTGAATTCATGAAATACACATCAAATTATGGAAACCTATTCATCATTTGAAAACATAATTATTACCATATGATGAATAAAAAATCATGTTAAAGTAATAGAAGGGTTGCAATTACAAAGTGACATGGCATCCCTCTTAGTTTCCAAACACCCAAAGGTTTAAAAACAGCAGAGAACCCTTCATCATGCATGTCCCAAATCTCTAAAGAGTCTACACCAGTTAATTTGTCATTCCCAATCTATTGTTTGTATCACTTTAAGGGGTGAATATGGAGCATTGTATTTCACTGCACTCCAAAATCATCAATGTCCTCCAAAAGTGGTCTCATTAAATTTTATTGTCCAAAGTCGACCCCAATCAATAGATTTATTGTGTAACAAAATGTAAACGCAATAAAAGACCTCAACCAGTTGTCATCAGAGTTAGGCCCAATGAAAATAAGTTGTTGAGTTACTTTTAAATCATGCTTCTGAGAATCTTGAGTAGGTGTCCCTCTTGGATGATGTTAGCCGCTAGAGAATGAAAATGTCTGAAATAGATAAGAAATCATCCGAAATAGCTGATTTAAGAGATTGTCAGATGATGAACCCGGCTAAAGGCCAAACCTAAATCCCCAAAATCAGAAAACTTGTTGCATGAATTTTAGCCATAGTAGTTCAAGAATCACCCCAGCTTGCAAGGCTGGGGGATGATTTAATTTAACCATCAAATTAATTCAATTAATATCATTGATTTTAATAATAAGAACATAAATATCCCCAGCCTATAAGGCTAGGGGATTTTTCACATATTAATTCTCCTCCTCAACCAAAGTTACTTTTCTCCCGATTAAGAAAGAAGCCACAACGAGAGCGTAAAACTGAACAATCTGAGGATTCACTTCAGGTTTCTGTCCACCGAACAGTTCCTGGGAAATCGTCATATAGGATAATGAAGTCTCATGAATGATAGAAAGAAAGATTATCACTAAGAAACAGTAACAATATACCATTGATGCATTATGCTTCAGTAAATTTCATTTACACCACAGTAGAATATCCCCCAAAAAATGATTCCAGTTTAGGGGAATCAAAATATGTTTTTAGTGTCCATAATACGGTACATACCGAGGATAATGAAGAAAGCGTGTTCTCCCGAAATCATAGGCTTACTCAGAATCTAGGTATGATTTCAAATAAACTACTCCCCCCTATCCAAAAGGAATCAAACAATTGGAGAAGACAAAAGGTCATATCACATATCACTTTTCCACTAGGGAAGGTCAATATATTTCACTTCATGCGAGATTTTTAAAACAAGAAGGGGAAATGAAGGAGTTGAAAAGACACACTACAGAGTTACTTTGATATAGTATTTATACTAGACGTACTCCCCAGGTAGGTCCTAAACATTAAAATCCTATAAGAGCTCCTCTACAAAGAGGATTTGTGGCAACTACGTATGTGGATAATGAATTCCCTCCACTGGGTACACAATCAAAGAAGGATCATAAACATCTTGATAGGCATGTTCCAATGGGATATCCAAGGAAGATATCAGCACCACCATTAGTGGGTTCTTGGATAATTTCAACATCTCAAGATCCAATTGTAATACTAGAATAGAATCTAACTCATCCGAATATTCAAAAAGATCTTATAAAGAAAACTCGGGCATTAACTATTTGATTGCAAGAAATTAAGGAATGAAATACACCAGTTCATCCATAAAATAGAGCTTACCCTTAATGTGTATATGAAATTCTTCCCCCACAAATTTTTTTGAATACCACATTCCCAATATTTAAGGGTTCGGGATATCAAGAATAACACTTAACAAATTTTGTTTCTCATTGGTATCCCATGCTGGGAACATCTCAACAAAAAGAATTAGTAAAGCCTTGGTGTTTGGTGCACTCATTAGTAGAAGGATCTTTTGTATGGTATACAAGTTTACATTATTGATCAATTATTGAATGGGAAGTTCTTCATCAGAAATTTTCTCTTCAATTGAGATCAACTATACCAAAAATGGCGATTTTTGATCATACTAATTGTAAACAAAGAAGTTATGAAAGAGTTTCAGATTTCATTGCTTGATGTCAATAACTAACATATTACTTATGTCTATAACTCCCACAAAAAGGGTTGCTACCAATTTGTGTGGAAAATAAATGTGATTAGTTAGACACAAAATTTATCTAGGAGAAATACACAATTTGGTTTCAAGACCTTAATTAAATCTTTGAAAAGTTTGAAGAATCTATTATTGAAACTAAGGCTAAACCTCGTTTAATTCCATGATCTCTTGGGAGGAGGATAGAAAAGGAAGAAGCTGCTACAGTTACACACAAGAAGGCAGATGTAACTGCTTCTACTTCAAAACCATCATCATACCGAAGGGATCCACCTCATGAGCATTACTAGAAATGACCACCTTGTCAAGATGATAAATGAGATCAAAGGAAGAAACAATTTTAGGAATTAAAAGACAAAGTTTATTCATTCTGAAATGAACATGTTTCTGGTTACTTCATCTCATATATGGAAAAAAAATATCTTCAGATTCCAAGTATGAAGAAACCAAATAAAGAAGGAGATGAAGATCATCCGAATTATTCTCCCTTTCACCTAATGTTATGACATCCCATCCAGAAATGTTTTCTTTTCATGGTCCTCTTGCAAAATATGGTAGACTCTGGGAAAGTAAAATTGAAATGTTCATCAGCTCAAGTGGAATGTGATACTTCTACTGATCCAGAGGAAGGGGCGAATGGAAGGAAGTAAAAAGTAAAAATTTTAAAAAATATGATGATTGGATGATCAAGAAAATGATCAACCTGACGAATTCTGTTATACGAGAACAGTTGAAACAACCAATTGTGTCTTCTACTACTTCTTCCATAGTAAAACCTTCTTCATCAAAAATTCGTTCCCCAAATAAGTGAAGTGATCATAAGGACAAAGAGAAGTCAGAAGAAGATGAGATCACATTATGTCCAAATTTGTCCTTATCCATGGAAAACTTCATTCCATATATTTTGAAAGAACGGGCACCGCCCCACCAAACAGAACAACCATAATTAACAAGTCAATAAGAATATTTTTCTAATTAAGAATTGATCTTGGGTTCTATTAATGTTATCCATTAACACATCATTATGCCAATGGTGATTCTGATTATAATGATCTAGAGTCCCTTGTACCAAATTGGGGAACTAGAGGAAGAGGCCAAGGTAGAGGATATTGGTGAAGACAATGGAATTATAAAAATCACCATTTTAACTCTACCTCAGATGGAACCATTTATGCAGTAGAATCTCGAGGAAGAGCCCTTCAATGGGCTCACCAAGAACAAATAGTTTCTTCCAGGCAAGACATGTTTGGTTCTGACACAATTATTTTCGATGAATTATTAGAAGATACACCATATTCTTTTCAATATGTGAATATGCCAAGTTGGTTTAATTCACCTATTCCATGAGTATTTCCAGCTTTCTCTCCGATACAGAATACAGCTATATCAGAATGATCAAATCCCAAAGCACAAACAAAACCTCATCACCATCCTAGAAAATGCAGAAATTTTGACCAAAATTATGATATATTGAAACATTTGGACCATATACGGTCCAAGTCTTCAATTATGGATTCATTGAATATGTCAAAAGATCTTCTAGAGGCACTCATTGAGGCTTTTTCATTTCCTCAAGAGTTTGAAACTGAATTTGTTGCTACTGAGGTTTACCATATATTGAATGGTCCAAAATAATGTAATGTAGTCATATCTTTTACATATGAAGATGAATATGATGTTGTACATGGAATTATCGGACATTTGTAATTGTCTGGTAAGGTCAATAATTTAGACATCCAAAGAGCCTTCATTGATAATGGATTCGGTGTCAACCTCATTCTCGTTCATACACTTCATCGATTGGGCTTGACTAAATCTGATTTATCTCTATCCACTTTAATGTTGCAAGGTTATGACAAGAATGAGCAAGAAAATATGGGCGAGGTTGCACTCAGATCTAAGTTTGGAGATCTTGTGTCTAATTTAGATTTTATGTTGGTTCGTCTGGACAGAACCTTCAATATTATTCCATGAAGTCCATGGCTACATCAACATGCATTAATACCTTCTTCATACCACCACATTCATAATTACTATTTCAAGGGTCAAAATTAGGAAATTGTGTGGTGAAAAGGGTTTTTTAAAAACAAGTGAATCTCAATACTTTGAGGTAGATTTTTATCACACAAAAGGAACGAAGTTCATGACAATGGAAATAACCAATTTTAATGATCCAAATGGATCAAAAAGGATCCCAGAAAATCCATTTATGCATTTGAGTACAGATTATGTACTACCCATCGATCAAATTAAATGGGTAAAACCAAATCCACACACTTATACAGTAACTTCCATATTGACAATTATGGAAAGTGTGCATGTCAACATGGGAGAAATTTCTAATTCACTATGTAGTGATGGACGTATAAATGGATATTTCTTTATTTCGTCTACTGAACTACAACAAGCCTCCACTTCATCAATGAGAGTAGAATAGATTGCAACAATGTTATTCGAAGGCATGGATGTTTATTCTCAATCTATCATTCCTTCTTTATTACTATAGGGGGACCCTTCATCAATAGTGGGGTCATATATTGTGGCCTCTTCATCAGGATGTTCAAATAATGACTCCTCCACTAACACTGGATTTTTGAACTCGTCATCTACTACACATGTGGAAATAGAAGAGGTAACACATAGTGAAGAAGAAGAAGAAAATCTTAGTGATGCTCCTCCGGCATTTGACGATGGTGTCCCTACCACATTGGATGAGCTCTGAGAAATAAATCTGGGTATAGAAGAAGATCCACGCCCAACTATAATTAGTATGAGCATGACCTCTGAAGAGAAAGATGTGTATACTTCATATATATATGAATATCAAGATATATTTACATGGAATTATAATGAAATGTCGGGTCGTAATCCAGATGTTTCCACCCATCATTTGGGTTTTCTAGAAGAACATCTTCGATTCAGGAAGTCAGCATTAAGAACACACCAAACTAATGCCTCTAAAATTGTAGAAGCTGTTGATAAGATTATAAAGGCTATCATTGTCTGGGATGTTTAGTATCTCAAATGACTGGACAACGTTATCCCAGTGAAATGAAGAATGGAAAAATATGAGTTAGACTTGATTTTAGATATCTTAGCCTGCATAGTCCTAAAGATGATATTCCAGTGTAGATTACTGATATTTTAATTGATGCAACAACTATATATGAATCTCTTTACTTCATTCATGGAAACACATAGTATAATCAAATCTATATGTTGTTAGAGGATGAATAATCTATAGCCTTTAAATCCCCTAAAGGTGTGTTATGCTATCAAGTAATACCCTTTGGCTTATAAAATACAGATTAAACATACCAATGTTCCATGCACCATATCTTCAAAACCTTCTTTGGGATATTTATTGAATGTTATTTGGATGATTCGGTGGTCAAATCCAGACAACGTTCCAATCCCTTGGCTGATATGAAGTCTATATTCAATTAACTTCAGCAACACCGTTTGAAGATGAACCCCTTGAAATGTGATTTCAAGGTAACCTCATGAATGATTATTGGCTTCATTGTATGCCATTGTGGAATCAAATTTGATCCTTAGAAAAAAAATTCAATAATTGGAATGCCACCTCCTTGAAATTTGAATGAATTAAGAGGAATCCAAGGACACTTGACTATATTTGGCACTTTATCACCAATTTATCCGGCAACTGTTTACCCTTCAATAGAATAATGAAGAAGGGAGTCACCTACCAATGAACTGAAGACTAACAAGAAGTATTTGATAGCCTCAAGAAATATCTCCTTAGTCAACCAGTGTTAGTTCCAACTGTTGAAGGAAGAACACTTATTCTCTATGTGATAGCTTTAGATCGATCACTAGGTTCTTTCCTTGCCCAAAAGAATGATGTTTGTTAGGAAATCAACCTTTACTATCTCAGTCAAACAATGCTTGTTGCAGAAACTCGATATTCAAGTATCAAAAAGTGCTATCTAAAATTAATTATTTTAGTTTAGAGAAGGATTCACTACCAGCAACATCATGAAGTCCAATTTTTGTCTCGCAGTAATCTCCTCAAATTTATCCTTAGTCTTCCTATGATTATTAGTCATCGGTACAGTGGGCTGTCATTTTGCACTAGTTTTATATATAGTATGTTCCACAAAAGGAAATAAATGTCCATTCTCTATCTGAATTCTTTGTTGAGCATCTATATGCTGAACATACATCATTTAATTCTGAACATCATAATGAAGAGGTCTTCTCTATTAAGTATAATTCCCAAACTTGGGAAATTTATTTTGATGGTGCTTCCAGAAGTCCGATAGGTAAAAGAATGGAAAACCCTAAACTCAACAATGTTGTGTTATGAATTGTATTTATTTCCCCCCAGAAAAGTACTATTGCCTTAATCCTTCCTATTTTAAGAAGGAGGTACCAACAATGAGGCCAAATATCATGCTCTCATCACAGGATTGGAATTGGACTTTCAGGTGAAAATGGATCATTTAAATGTGAAAGGTGATTCAGAATTGGTAATCAATAAAATTAATGGGTAATATTCTATCAGAAAAGAAGTGTTAATCCCATTGTGTGATTATGTCCGAGGGTTAACGGATGAATTCCCCTAAGAGCCAAAATTGTCTTATGTCTCACGATCAAAAAATGCTCAAGCAGTTGCACTGGCTAATGTAGCTATAGCCATAGCATATCCTAATCGGGATGAGATATTCATCAGCATATCCCATCGTCATGTGGTCTCACCATTTGTTCAAACCAGAATAGAGTAAATTAATGAAATTAACCCTATTTATGGGTCATATGGTCATACCATGGGATGGAGAATATCCATCATGTAATATCTTAAAAATGGGATACTTCTACCAAATAGGGATGAAAATGAATAGATCTGATGATGAGCAGCCAGTTCCACTCTTTATGATAGTACCGACAACAAAATGATCCTCTAAAAGAGAGGCTTTGATTAAATCCCCTCCAGATTTTTTGATGGATAAGAGATGGAAACTATCATTAAAAAAGTACATTCAAGAGTTTGTGGTGCCCACCAATCGGGGAACAAACTCTCTGATCGGATCCATAGGCTTGGATACTTTTTTCCAACTCCATTAAATGTCATCAAATGTCATATATTAAAAGTTCATGCCAACTCCATTAATCAACACCATGAGTTTCTACATACATCTAAATACTTTTTTCCATCTGCCACTTGGGGAATGGATATAGTTGGGCCTTATCATCCTTCCAAGGCTAAGCAGTTCATGTATATTCTCACTGCTACTGACTTTTTCTCTAAATGGGATGAGAAATAATTCTCAAGGTAGTTGGAGCCAAATACTTTTTTAGTTTTTTCAAAAATAATACCATCACCATATTTTGTGTCCCTCATACAATTTTTGACAGACAATGGCACCAATTTTTGTTCAGTTGTGGTAAAAAAGTTATATCAGGAAGATAATATCAAATCCAACCATTCATCTCGCTATCTTATGGAATCAAATTGATAGTTAGTGGCCGTCAATAAGACCCTATAAAATACACTATAGAAGATGGTTGATAAAGATAATAAACCACGTCCAGATAATCTTTGGAATGCTTTATAGGATTATCAAAAAACTACCCGTACTTCAACTCAATAAACTTTTTATTCATTGGTATATGGACCCGATGCCATTTTCCCAAATTAAATTCACTTGCCTTCACTCAGAGTTGTAATATATAATCAGTTGTCTACATATGAAAGGTATCAGAAATGGTTTAATGAGTTTGAACAATTAGATGAGAATAGATTGCATTCTTTTCACCATCTAGGAGTCTGTTATAATTGAATATCATGAGCTTTTAACAAGAAAGTTTTACTCCATTCATTTCTTCAAGGAGAATTGGTATTGGTCCTTAGGGATCCAATGATACTAGTAAAGAATCCTCCAAAACATGAGCCTATGTGGGAAGGACCTTATTCCATACATAAGGTCTATTAAAAAGGAGCTTATGCCTTAATATCAATTGATGGAGAGCTTATTACAACACCAAACAATGTGAGATTCTTGAAGAATTACTTTTTGTAGTATCATTCATCCCCACTGCATGACTTTAAATAGCACAATAAAATGTCCTCACTGCAAGACATTAAACTACAGAGTGTAATGTCCTTTCTGAAAGACATAAAACTGCACAACCTGCATGTACTAGTTGCAAGACATTAAACTGCATAACAACCATATGAATGCATACTGAATGACGTTATAATGTGTATCATCTTCATCCTTGTCACATTACATTAAACTGCATGAAATCATTGGTAAAAATAACATTTTCTCTATTTGACATTAGAAGAATCTATATGAAAACATCATTGACATCATCTCAACTCCATAGTGGCACATGAGTCCCTTTCTGTCATATTACTGAATCAGATCTTCACAGAGTCAATATTTCATGAACTACATATGGATTGATTCTCATTTTCCAATGTGAAACATAGAGACACCTAAAGCTACAATTTTGGGCCCATCCACAATCAAAAAAGCTTCTTATTTTCTATTCTCCTCCTTTATATGAATTAGAGATATATATAGTGTTTATTTAAGATATATGATTTGGTACGTATACCGTTGTATCATATTCTAATTTTTCATTCTCTCAGATTATGTCAACATCTACCATTCTTAATGCCAAACTCGATTAGCGTGAGGAATGAATGTTTAAAGACCTACGTATGACATTATTCTCATCTATTTGAGATACATAGAGAAAAGTAGATCTCCAATCATGGGCCCACCCGCGATAAAAAACCATTATATCATGTATAAGAATAAAATCTGCATAGGGAGGGTTTTAAAAACTATTAATGACCTGATTCTGTCCCTATAAAGACACATAGTGACATTTTGGTTTTTTTCTTTAATTCAGTTACAATATGTATTTCCTTTCAAATATGTTATTTTTCTTCCTTACTACATGACGTTAAACAACATGGAAATATAGCACACATATTCTTCAGTTGCGTCACCTTTTCACTATAATAGAAACCCCTACTACTCCATGTTTCTCACACCAATAATAGCACACACGGGATTTGGAATTGGGAAATGGTTTCATTATATAAATAATGTGTTTCAATTTCTTATGGGGCTATCAATGTCCTCACTGCAGGACATAAAACTGCATAGTATAATGTCCTCACTACCGGACTTAAAACTGCATAACAAAATTTCATCACAACGTGACTTAAAACTGCATAGTATAATGTCCACATTGCAGGACATAAAACTACACATAACCATACTAATTCAGAGAAAACAAAGAAACTATCCATTTTACATATGAGTCGTATCATTATAAAGGATGTCAAAATCATGGCCATTATTGCTTCAAATATTTATCATATGCACTAGACATAAACCCCCTGCATAATTCACACTATTGATCTTGAATGTTTTCAGATTTGCATAATATTTATTACAGTTTCCGGGGATATATTTTTTAATATCTGAGAACTATTTTTCCTAATTATGCAACACATACCCTTTAGTTTCCATGCATATTTTTCCTATATAACACACATGTCAGTCAAAAGATTCCACTATTTGGCTATGTAAAATATGCCCTAGTTGGCCCTGTATAATACTACCCCCAGAATGGGGTTTTCAAAAAATGGTAACTTCATTCTTGATTATAGAATGTTTATCCCCTTCAAACATGGATGAAAATATACATGAATTTGTATTTTTAAAATAGTCATTCACGGACACTTGCCCCATTATCATTCTCCGAGTTTGAAATTCTTCAAGACCATAGTTTACAAATTTCCCTTACCTTGTTTTCAATACAATATGAAATTACCTTGGATCCCCTTGGCCACATATCTCATATTTTTTCCTTTTCTAGACAAAGTCATGAGACCTAAAACTATAGGAACCATACCTCTTACTTTTGGGTCAATCCCTCATAAAAGTCTCATTCCTCAGATTATTTGGACATATTTGGTGGAAATACCCTTTCTATATTCAGGTTCCTTGATCAATAAACCAAACTATATTCTTTGTAAAATTTGAATCTTCATAAACATTCTTCAGATTTTAGTAGTAGATTTTCAGAATTAGATATATCTTTCCCCTAACCATGCACCAGATTCCCTTATGTAGCCTTGCATGAGTTACCTACATAACAAGTCTACCAGTAAAAAGATGCTACTATTTAGCTATGCAGCATAGTCCCCAGTTGGCCCTACATAACACAACACCCATAGTGGGTTTGTAAATTAATGGTAACTTCATTCTTAAAAAAACTGACTCCCTATATTTCCATTAACTCATTTTCCATATCATTTTTTAGATTTAGAAATTCCCAAATCAGATATTACCATTTTCCCTACCATAAATGAATATTATAGTATGTTTCCAAAAAATATAATGAATTTGGGAGAGTTTCATACCATTGTTCAAAGCTAAAAACCATAAATTATAGCCACACGGTTTCTTCAATGCATGAATTAAAATTGCACAACAATGTCCTAAATGCATGACTTTAAAACTACATAGTACAATGTCCTCACTGCATGACATAAAACTACATAGTATAATGTACAATCTACATGACATAAAATAGCACATTATTATATTAGAAACTCCCCTTTCTGATAAATTTTTACCATTACTCATTCTCCAAATTTATATAGAATTGGATTTCCTATTCATGACATATGTCAGTATGAAATATCCCTTTCATTCTTAAAATTCCATTCCTTGGAAAAACCACCACTGTGGTCTTGAGTCACCCAAATATTATTTTTTGCTATCTATCAATAGTAAAATGTTAAATTTCTATGAGCTATTTTGTTTACCTATGTTGTACGTGCCCTTAGGTGGCCTTGCATAAGCTTCCTACATTACAGGCATTTTTGTCATATGATGACAATATTTGGCTATGGAACATATTCCCCAGTTTTCCCTCAATAACACAACCCCCATAACAGGTTTTTCAAACAATGCTAACTTAATTCGTGGAAAAGACACCCCTCATGTTGATACATGTTTTGAATTTGGTGAATATAAGATTCCGCTTGGAAAAATTTAAATAATATTAAATAAATTCATAGCTATATTTTTTTATTTGGGATATAATTCAAAGACTATCGTACTATCTATCTAATCCTATATATTATCCCATTATAGTCGAACATGCATGACTCTAAACTGCCAAATAACAAAAGACATGGTACTCATTATATTGAGAACCCGCAAAGGGCACTCTAAAAAAAAGTCGAGTCCGAGCTCTGTAAATGTTCACTTTTTTGTGGTTTAGGTAATATTGCACAAAAAAATCAAAAAATATAATGTATATGGGGTTGTCTATATAACCCTAGAAAAAAAAATAAAACTATGCTTTCTAGGCCCCATGTCTTAAGAAAAAATTTGAGCATCCTTTCAAACATGACGTAGCTCCAAATCTATCCAAATGGTGTTGGAATGCATCAAAGATCATTAATTTTACCGCAGAACAACATTCTTTTCAATTTGAACAAATCAAATTCTAATGGGGGGCTTTTGTAGACACCATGGAATTTGATTCATGCACTTCTCCTCAATTTATGATGTATTTAATGTGCTGCGACTAAAAATGAACTCAACTGGGCTCAAAAAGTTCGTGGCGTGACACTACATTATTCACGAGGGTATGTGATAGTAGTGAATGGGCTAGGAAAAATGCCTGACCCTGATCCCATGCAGGGGTACATGTGTGAAGACCATGCTGTATGGATAAATTATTTTGATATGTCCCTAAAGAGGCGCCCAAGGTACGCGCAGGTAAACACCTGTGCACCACCATGATGGAGGAGAATGAAACTATGATTTTAGCTAAGTCCTAAAAGCTTCAACCTAATATATCCAAATCACCATTGGCCTAGAATTCTACATGGGCACCACCCATCCAGCGTGCAACAACTTGCGCACTACAAAATGTCACACACCCTACTTGCACTACACAAAATGGTGCCCACCCTACTTGCGCAACCAAAATCCATTAACCAAAGTCCCCATATATTCCTATAGATATACCCATGGGGAATTCATTTATATGGAAGAATTTCCCTGAAACTCAATTACTTCTCTGGTTGCCCAAATACTTCTCCTTAGTATTCTGAAACATTCAACATAGTTCTTCAACACATTGATCGTAGGATTTAAGGGAGTATCATTGGACTTAAGTCCTTTTAGTGTTTGAAAAAAATAACACATGAGCCCCAAAACGCCCAACCTCTCCATATCAAAACTAGAGGTGCTCCACCCATTCATCCCATAGGATATTGAGACCCCACTTCTGGGATCACCTGTGAATACTCTCGAAGACTTGAACTTGGTCTCACTTATGTATTAACAGATAGGTTGTTCGTCACTTAAGGGAACATCAGGTCTCCCAAGTGTACTTGCGCACCCATATTTGTGTTCCCTTACATACATGGGATCTGCTCTTTTATTCAATTATTATCCTGAGTTTACAAGCCATCAAGCCTTCATCAAAGTCATTCATGGCAAGTCTTCCTCTTCATTGTCTCCTTTATCTAAATGGGATTATGTCAAGACCTCCACTAATACATCTTGACTTATCAACCCATTATGAAATAAACATCATCATGTCTCCTATTTTGGGTTTTTATTTCCACAGTCAGAGGTTTCCCACATTTGTTTCACAATGGGGATAGGATTTATAGAGTGTCTGTAGATTTATATACCCACAGTCACATGGACATTTCTCTTAGAGAAAGTGTTGGGATGCTCCTTGTTTGGTGGATGGTCGGGTCTTGGCCTCTCCCTTGTTAAAGAGATGGCTAGGAACATTATGTAACTAGTAGGGAAGGTACAATTCACAATTTCGTTTCACCCATTGGAAAAAAGGTGAAGTCACCCTTCCACTACTGGGATCAATTTTAGGGAAAAAATCCTGGTGTGAGCCCCCATATTTTCTTGAAGGAGGTGGCATCATTGCTCCTCCTTTATTAATCAGTGCCAAAGACCAGATGACAGTGGGGAACCATGACTTTTGTTACCCTTTCCCTCTCTCGTTGGGATTTGTCACCATGTATAGTCATCCTATTGTAATCCAATATCCTTCATCCCTTTATCATTACATTAGACCCTTGTCAAATGTAAATATAATAGAGGGAAGTTTCATTTCCTAGCCCACCTCCATGATCGCCACGACCTCATCCACCATCACTACCTTAGGTGCACCCTCTTCTACCAGTGGAGGAGGAAACATTTGAAAGTGTATGTGTCATTGTTGAATCTTTCACATCCTCTTGTTTCTCAAACCGAGCATGAAACACATTGTATGTAAGACTCATGATGATTACAACATGTACACAAAAACTAATGAGACTGAAGGAACTATGAATACCTTGATTCTTATTCAAACCATGATACGTAGGAAGCCCTTTCAGGGCCCGAGCTCACTGGACATCCTCATTAGGAATCCAACCCTAATTCCATTAATATGTGCATCCTCATTTGGGAAAATTCCCAAATTAAACTCTTATGTCACCAAGGAATCCTTTTCAAGAATCAAACCCAAACTCATTTCTATCAATTGACTATACTCTCCTTTGAGACAAATCGAACTATGTGGGATTTGATTCCCATCTATATGTGATACCTAGGAAGCCTCCATGAAGTTAAAACCCAATACCCTAAATCAATCATGTTGTCCATGGGCCATATTCTCAACAAGGTCTCATCCTACATAGAAACCCATATTCATTCCAAATTTCATTGGGTTGATTCAGTATAAGTACCACACTATGATTTGACTAAGCATCATCCACTTAGATGTCTATACCACATGACATTAAACTATAAGACTATGTCCTTATCACATGACCTTAAAAGGTATGATGTGTCTCATTCAGTGGCACCAAACTATGGGGGTTATGATTCATTTTAAAAGTATATGTAGGTAGTTCATTTTATGGGCACAATCACAAAATCAAACCAAATATTCGTATCCCTGGATGACGATAAATTCCAGAGTGCCCTAATGAGTGGCTTAAAAACCAGTATCATTAAATTGATGATAAAAGAATATCTAAGTAGTATATTAGAGGACACCAATGATGAAAAACCTCGAATAAATATGGATATCTTCCTTTTTGAAGAACGATGAATGCATAATCATGATTCTAAATTTTATACATGTTAATAATTGATTATAAATTATACAGAAAACTTTTGTTCTTCTTGGTGAATTAATAAAGATTCATGAAAATATCTTCAATTTAAAAAGAGTGTCACGAAGTAGAAAATAATTCCCCCCAAAAGGATGTGATGAGTCTGACCTCCCATCCTCTCAACCAATTCCTGTTCACAAGTATTGTAAAGTTCATACTTAACGACCACATATTGTTGGAAAGCAGGTACCGATTGGATAAAGAATTGTAGGATGTTTCTGGTTGCATAAATAAACCAATGGAAAATACCTGGAAACAATGATTCTTAAAATTAGAGCACATGTTTTGAGGAATTACAAAACAATGCATTAATGTTTTGAATGGTCCAATTCAAATAACAATTAGGCCTAAAATTCAAAACAAGCCCAAAATTATTCTCTTTAGGCTAAATATAATCCATATCAAATTCCAAAAAAGAGAATCATATTACATAATTTTTACATAGTGATTCAAAGTACAGAATCCATTTTTGAAAATTCATATATATAAGTTGTAGTAATTAATTTAAAATTAATCTCTTTTTCAGAATGAAAAACATGATTCAAATGTTAAAACATCTCAAAAGTTTTAATCTTTTTACATAAAAAATAATGGTATAATTTATTAAAGTGATCAAAATTATGTTAATTTAGAAAATACATTCTATTAATACTTTCAAACCATTCAATAATATAATATATCAACATGAATTATGTTGATGAAAAAAGTTGTATTCAATTAAAATTTAGTATACTGTTACTATGCAATAGAACTCAAAACAAATTAGAAATTTTATCCAAGTTAATTTTTTACATATTGATTCCAAAGAAGAAGATTACTTTTTAAATGAAATATATAAATGTGTCAAAAACTATATTTCAGAAGGTTGCGACATCAAAAGGTGGAAAACATTATTTTATTGAAAAATACTTTATTTATCCGATAAAATGAATTTCTTCTTATATCATGTATAGAAAACATATAAGATAGATTTTTAAAATTATATTGAATATAATTAAGATTCATGAAATTAATAGAATCCCCTAATAGTGTTTTTATTATTTTATAAAGTTACATTTTTTCATTGATATAGTTTTTGAGAGGAAATTTAATTATGATCTTACCTTCCATTACAATGTGTTGGTTATAAGGTAACCAAATAATATTTATTTGTTAAAATAAAATTGGTATTGAATGAAATCAATTCTATCAAAATAACATGAAATTGTCTGTAACAAATGCTATCCATAGAATTCATATATTGAAAGCTATAATTGTGTTCTAGGAAGCACAAGATAATATTTTTGTAGTGTATAACACAAGATATCAAAGAAATTTAAGAAGATATATTATATAAAAATATCAGGGTTTTAAATTCAACCATCATTAAAATGAATTTATCATTCAAAAGTTATTGGTTTTATAAAAAGTTATAACCCAACATCTTAAAAATTCAATTTGAAACACTCAATTAAAAATGAAACGTTGAAAAATAAATGATTCCCATGTAAATCATGACTAGATATCTACATAGGATAACATAGATGAATATTTGGTCTTAGAGGAAAAGTATAAATAATATTAGATATTGATAATGTTCACAGATCACAAGGAAGTGGGTGATTCAGAGAATGATAAGAATCAGAAAACCCTAAACTGAATAAGCATGAAAGATATAGCTCGTTTCATAAAAAATAATGATAATAAGATACCCTTTTACATCATTTTACCTTTTTCCTAATGTTAAATAATTCTCCTAATAAGATATACTTACTTGATTTTGGTACAATGTCACCATTTTTTATTCATTGAAAAATTTCCACTTCATCTATTATTCAATTAAATGAAGTTTAATTTACCTTTCCAAATGTGTAAGTAGATCATGAAATCTATAAATTGAATTATAGGTCATTCCATTAGACTTTATAATTAAATTATTTGTAGAACATGTTATCTAGTATTTATAAGTCCACCTTTGTTTAGATTATACTTTATTTTTTAAAAAAATACATATGATGTTTACTATAAAGATTCCATAAATTGATGCTGGAACTGTAGCAGTGCAGGTACTATAGAGGTACTATTCACCAAGGGGTCCTTTGGGCCAAAAAATGGGAATTCAAGCCTTGTATTTAGGCCACTTGACCATGGGCCTTCGGGATATCTAATGGGTCTCCCTTTACCCAGTCTAAAGAGGTCTTTTATTTAAATAATAAATTGAGGATTCAGCCCCAAACTTTCAAAAAAGTTCCATAAATTGGTTACCGAACAATCCTTATTAAAGATGAAAATAAAAAACTATTGATATATGTGAACTAAATCACTTAAACAATTATCTCCTATATATCATAAGGTAGCTCAGGGTTTTCACATTCCAATCATGTTAATACCTTAATCATGTAATATCGTTACCACACATCCTAGTTGAAAAGAGTAATGGTTCCTTCTTCTTATGTCCCAAAAGCTGTAAAATTCATTTTTGATATCATAAACCACATTACTATAATCCTTAATCAGTTTTAAGGAAAAAATTACCTTACAATTTACTTATTTAAATAAAAAATTTCTTTATCCAAATTTCATTATCCCCTCATCATGATTACATTAAGGGTTATCATTCCCTTAATCATGCATTTTACCAAAACATCAAATAATTACCTTAATCACTATTCATGTTAACCAATACCATTTAGTATATGATCTTAAATCCTTTTGTAAAAAACTTCAACAGACTAATAAATTGATTTTTCATTTCTCGATAATATAATAAATGTACTTTAACAAAAAATTTCTCGAATTATAATACATAAACACTCAATAATTCCACAACAACATTTTTATACACTTAATCTCTAACAGTGATCATAAGCGATTTTTTATTGCCTTTTTCCTTAAGATGTTGTTGATGTTGATGATTGTTGATAACCCTTGAATTAGGTAAATGGTTAGATTAATTCCCCATTACCATGAAAATTTAGCACTAAATTGTGGGTGGTGCATTTTCATAACCATTATCTGCATGGAATGTCCTATATATCTCATTCTAACACTCTTTTTCTATATGGACACTATTACCACAATTGAAAAATCTTCACATTCCTTTTTGAAATTCCCAAGAGTTCACTTTTCCTCCTTATTAGAAAATAGGATGGCGATATATTTTTTCACTCTTTTTAGAAAACTAGAAAATATTCTTTTAATCTACATCTACATTTTGGTTATCTCCAGAACCCTGAGAGTTAACAAAATCCATTCCCCATTTTAGTGAACAATGAACAAATTTATCATAGATTCCAATGTCCCTTAAGAATATAATCATTCTAAGACTCGATTTTATTTTACCAAATGATTTTTAAATATTTATTCCATGGAAATTGATTAAAACTGAATAATATCATTCATGTATTATAAAATAAGCTTAATTGGTACCAATATATTTATCATCCTTTTTCTTAAGCTCAAGGAATTCCTTGTCCAGCTTCATTCATATAGAATGCGGGATGTACTTATTAAGAAATAACCCTTTAAATTATTCACATTCTGTAGATTCAATTTCTTATTTATTACTCTTGTTGTTAATAAGAGTCCCCCACTGATCATATTCACCTTCCAGACCAAAAAAATCCCACCCAACGTTTTCATGTTCGGAATATTGAAGGAAAAAATATTTTTTCAGTGGTACCGATCCATTGTTTAGTATCAAGTAGATCATAAGAACCTTTTAAAGAATGGGGATGTTGACTCATAAGGTTATAAATAAGATTTTGTTCCCTCCTCTTATCATTTAGATGTTTATCTTGATTTATAGCTCGTTTGAGTATCGTGATAACATTTTCCATTGTAGTGACCATGACATTTTCTTAGTAAAAAGGACAATAATTTCATTTCCCATTGGATTCATCCATAACACAATTCCATTGGGTTTCAACCACATTCTAAAACATAAAAATTATAGTGTGATAGAGAATAATCATACATGGAAAAAACATTATATTTTTGGAGTACATTAAGTATATAACTTCTAAAGTTTATGTCATGGATATTCATGAAAATTACAATAATTATAAAATTGTGACCTATGAATATACTTATCCTTCATACATCCCCATCCATATTCTTAAAAAAATTCTATGTTTCTCAGTAATTTTTTCACAACCTAGTTTCCAATGAGTAAAAAATGCTTCTCCTAAATACAATCATTGACGTCCAAATCTTGATATACATGGAAATTGAATTGCTTTTGCAGAATACATAAGACATGGCGGAAATTGATTCCCAAAGACCATATTAGTTCACATAATTTTGAGTCATGTTACACATTATTTAAATTTGGTGAAATATCTTCAACATCTGCAATAAATATTTTCCCCTTTAGTACTCCTACCTAAATCATTTATTTATAACCTGAGGAAAGTAAAACAAAATAAAGTGTGAGATAAGATGGTCAGTAAGCATATATAATCGTAATATATATGCATATAATTGGAATAAGGGTATGAGAACATTATTGTGAAAAAATGATCATACCTAGCATATCAAAAATCATGGAAAAAATATTGGCACTTCATAAGAAATGATTAATAAAGAAATCAGTGAACATAATCCCTGAGATCATAACGTTAACATAGGACATGAAATTGTGGAATACACATAAACTTGTAACATTGTTAACCTATAAAAATAGTAACAGATTTACTCATTTAATTACGGACATGAAATCATGCCCTTATTTAAAAATATTGTCTTGGAAACTAAGTCCCTTCATAAAATCATGGACATGAAATCCATGTCCATGCCTATAATTTTGAAATTGAAATCAGGTTCTCCCATATTATATATACCTCATGAGTTATCCATATTTACCCTATGCATTAGAGGAAGATATAGCTCCCATCCATTATATAATGAAGTCCTTCTTATGTGTACCACAAAATATAAATCTTTCATCAAAGCATATCAGAAGAACACAATGGTTTTCTTAAAAATTATTCCATTATAACATAATTCATGAATGAAAAATGGATGTCATAAATTTAAATCCATCATAAATATAAAAAAACACTATTAATAACAGTGATAATATACATTTGACATATCCTTAGTGAATAATTTCATATTATATGGAATATAATTTGGATAAAACACTTCCAATTAATTCTTGATGAAAATACCATTTCTTCTTCAAAAATGATTTTTTTCTTAAATGATGAAAAATTTTAAAAAGAAATAATTAATTTGAAAATTAATTTGAAACATTGTAATGAATTATTCTTGTATATAAGTCATTATGAAAGTGATAAAAAATCCACTCATGTCATATAAGTTAAAATAAACCCTTCTTCTCCAACTTTTTTTAGGGAATGTGAAAAAAAAATCATTTGGAAATCAAAAGAAATATTCCATTCGATCCATGTAGTTTAAAATTAAAAAAAATGGGTGAAAATGACATTAAAAATCCTTATGAAAATATTTACAAAATTATTAAATAATATTTATAATGCATAGACATTGAAGATAAATATACCGTAATAAATACTTACATATAAACAATATTAAAAAATTATACAATTAAAAAATTATATCACACCAATTTATAATCATTCGAATCCAATGACTCATAAAATAATGAAAATTGTATGCATGTGTAAATATAGTATCCTTCATAACAAGAATCATAAAATCATTCCTGGGAAACATAAACAACACACTAAGGAAATAAGTGGTGTATAAGGTATATGTCCTACAGAAATAAAAGTGATACAAAATAATCCCTTGCCATAGGAAGGATTTCATTTTTACAAATCCAAAACTCATTTATAATGGAATGTAATTAAATTATTCCATATCCATATTTATATTTATGATAACATATCTAATCATATAGAAACATGTTTAATAATATTTCATTATTACATTCATTTTGATGTCAACTGGTTTATTATCTTTTGGATGTTTTGTTATATAAGTCCCAATTCATTTAAATGTGATACATTTTCATCATTTAATGAATTTTATTTCAGTAATATATATCAGATTAATTTATAATATACATTTATATAATCATTAATGAGTTATGGACAAGGATATTAATCACATCGCATTGAGGAGTCAGTGGGATGTACATAGGAAGAAGTGATGGTACGATTCCATTAATAGTAAATAGAATCCAATATTGTTTAATATTTGTTGTCAGAGAATAAATAAAATTATATTATAATATACTGTTATTTTTCCATCATTATATGAATCCATGTAATGTGTTTGTAAAAAAAAGATTACACCATGGCGTGGAGACGGTCTGTTGTATTTACACACGTGTTGAGATTTCATTTTTCATAGGATGGATAGAAGGTGGGATAATATTTTTTAAAACCATAATAACCGCACAGAATATATGTGATAATAGATAAATTTCATTACAATGTAAAAAATGAATATTACGAATAAATGATCTTGAGAGAGTCAGTAATAAAGATTACCTCTTCTTTGGCGATCTACCTATAGATCACCTCTTAATAGCACTATAGATGGAATTTTGGGAAGAAAATAACCTAAATAATATAAATAAAAATGTTTAGAATCCAAAAAGTCTAGGTGTTGTTGATCTTGAGGGATCATTGTGAAGAGATGTTGTGAGGTAAGAGATTCCAATTTAGAATTGAGTTTAGGGGAACTTTTGGGATCTCCAAAAATATTAATTTATAATAAATTCCCAACCCAACAAAAAAACTCCGAAATATATTATATTCAAAGATGGGATGATATAATGTTGAAATATCATCATAGAATAAATTTTAGGCAAGTTTTTTTTTTCAATTTAAAGCTTATCAAATCAATAAACCCTTAGTTATTATATTCAAATTATTTCTAGGGGAATGTTTTTGTTAAATATTAAAATACCCCAATTTAAACATATTTGATTACAATTATGCCATAAAAGATAAATTATAAATAATTTACAATATAAAATAATAATTTTATTTTTAAAAAAATATTTAATGTTTTATAAATAATTTAATAAAACATTATTTTGACAAAATATCAATAGTAACAATTCAGAGACATTTCATTTAATTGATTTAAAAAAAACTAGATTAAAATTTAACCTATAAAAATATAATTCATAATATTTATAATGGGTCATGGTCATCACTAAAATTATTTGGATATATTAATGATAAAAATAATAATTATTTAAATATTATTAATCACATTAATTTGATATTTTTATAATAAAATAATCTTTACATTAGTTTTGTGTAAATATTTGATATTATTATTTGTTGAATAAAAATTAAAAATAAGACTAGGACAAATATAAATCTCTTAGGCATAATAATACCTATATGCTAATATATATCCTATAAAATCCTACATTAAAAATTTTATTTGTATTAAAACAAGAATGTGATAACAATAGCATAACATTAAAGATAATATTATATATTTCATAATTCATTTCATATGGATAATAATGTTCAATACTGGACCATCATATGATTACGATAGAGATAAACTGGACCAATAAGATCTTGTAATGTTTTTAGGTCTTTCAATGGATATCATAATTTTAATAAAAATTCTTTTATTGATTTTCCATCTATTAAATAATTTATGCATTATCAATGTATAAGCATTAGTTTTAATTATATACTCCTTATAAATTACCAATAAATTATAACGACAATTAAAAACATTTTTTCCTTCAAATAAGTATATATAGTCGAATTAATCTTCTATATAACCTTATTTAAAAAATGTTAAATGTTTTAACATTTAAATAAGAAATATTTAAATTTTCATTAAGTAAAATATATAAAATTTCCTAATCAAAATTATGTGGCTTACAGAGGGTATAATTTCCACCCAAGGATGTTTATATTTGATAGGAACTCACCAAATAATATTATGAAAATTGTGAAGGTAATTTTATAATTTTATATTTACCCTTAATTACCTGATTTCCCTTTTTAAGGTACTAATAAAAATTACTGATATTATTGTTCATTATTCCAAAAAATAAAAGAATGATATTAAAATAATACAGACCTATATATTCATAATATGGAATAAATTTTTGAAATTTCAAAACATAAGTGTTCCAGTAATTATTTTAAAATCAATCAGAATGTTGGAATGAAAATGGGTTTTAAAAGTCGTAACATTACAAAATCGAAAAATGTTTTTACATCACAATTCTAGGTAAAATTAATTCCAAGGACCAAAAGTAAATTTAATGGAAACAATATAATCTATTTATACTTTTAAACCATTCAACAATATAAATTATCCACATATATTATTTCAACGAAAAGGATGTCTTTAGTTAAAATTTAGAATATAATTAGTAATAATCAAAATTCCAAACATATCAGAAAATTCATTAAAGGTAAAATTTTATATGACACTAATAAAGAATATAGTTTTTAAATAGAATATATAAATGTTTCAGAAACTAAATTTAAAATGGGTGCTCCATCAACTGGTAGAAAAACAACATATTTAAGAAAAATTCTATTTTTATCTAAAATTTTTATTTAATTATAATATCCTATCTTGAGAACATATAAGATGAATAATAAACATTATAATGAATATATATATATATATAACATCAGGAAAATAAATTGTGAGCGTTTTTGTTAATTTTTAAACTCACATATTTTCATTTAAATAGTTTTCTTATGAATGTTAACACTCTTCATACCCGCCATTATAAATACTACATTATAAGGTAACATAATAATATTAGTCATTTATTTATTAAAGGCATTGATTATAATTTATTCTTTTAAAATAAAATGAATTTTTTGTAACATAATAAATGAATAGTGGTACATATTCTACAATCTAAGAACGGTGTTGCGTGTAATGAAAACTAATATTACTGTAACATACAACACAAGACATGAATGAAACGAAAAATAAACTATCATATAAAAATATCATGGTGTTACAATTAAAATGTTTCCTCTATGTAGAATCTAATACATGACTTGTATGAATATTAGAATGTGTTTCATGGAATGAATATGTCTATAGTTCATGTATTTTTAGATCATAGATGTGTTCATGAGGAAACATTGGAGAGAGAAGATGATATGTTGTATCAATGGACCGATCATTATACATTATATTCTTGAAAATGATTGGGAGTATAGCTCGATGTTTAGAAATTATAAGTAGGGAGATTTAGTGATCCAAATATTTTTTGGGCATTTCTCGAGCTTGATTTTAGGTACTATTTATCCTTTTTTTGAGAAAATATTTTATGGGTTTTATCATGGATAAATTTATGTTGCATCCGAGGTATTTATAGAATAATAAAATCTCATAACAATTTATTATTTCGAATTTAATATTAATTTTATTTTAAAGTGGACTCCATGTATAGTATAGTTCTATAAACACAACAACAGGTTTCCCCAAAATATCATGTTGTAAAAAACACTGAGTTGTTTTGAAAAATCATACAATAATAATATTGTTATTTTAAATGGCAGTTAATGCCTATACATCGCATTAGAGAGAATGAAAAGATTTAAAAATAATATGATTTTAAATATTTGTTAATGTTTTTTACATTTATAAAAAAAATTAAGTCTTAAAATTACCATGAATTTTATTTTAATCAAAAAAATAATCTAATATTTTTAAAATCTAGTTTTACTTCCTTTTGATGGAGATCCCTTTTTAAATCCATATTTATTCACTTTTATATTTTATATTTTAAAAAATTAAATTCTTATATAGATTACAGAAATCAAAATTTAGTTCAGATTAATATTTGGTAATTTTCGGATAAAGTTCATTTATAATGAATAGTGAAAAATACCACATTTTATGTCAATTATTCCTTTTCATCTAATATATTTATATAGTGATATTATATAATTTTTTAATATTTTTATAGAGGGTAATTATATTAATTTTTTATCAGTTAATCCAATTGTAGTACTTGGAAGTAATTTTACGGTTAAATTGGACATAAACACATGTCAATCATTTGATTGTTTTTATTGTTTAAACACCCTGCATTATGGTTTTGAAAAAAGAAATTAATTATAAATTTATTAATGATACTTTTTTTTGAATATGGAAAAATGGATTCCATATTTGGAATCATAAGGTAAAAATATGTAAATAGGAACCTCTATATGGATACCATGAATAGTGACTTCTATAATTATTTTTCATTACCATGGTTAAATGGTGAATTAGGTAAAAAAGCATAATAAAATATTAATATATTATTAAATTATATTAAAATATATCCTAATCTTATTCTATGATTCATGGGTGGCCAAAATAATTCTGACTCTGAACATTTGGCATTTTAGAGCCACATGGGTGTGAAAATGACATGTTATAATAATTAATTTAATGTAAAGGGAAATATTACAAAAACATGTATCTTTTTACTTAAAAATCATTAATGTGTGGTTTAATAAGTGATATATTTTACACTAAATACTAATTACAAAGATAAAAATATTTCATACATCATGGTATTTTATTTAAAATTTTTAAGGGATAAATAAATAAATTTAATAATGACACAATGATGATGAAATTATTGTATCATTAAAAAGGTTTCAAATAAATAATAATTGTCAAAATTAAAATAAATTTTATTTGACATAATTTATGTTATCAAAGAATTATCTATATGAATATGAAATTTCATTAGACTTTTAAATTGTTTTTTGAAGTAATCACTAATCTGTATTTTATTTAAATTCAATAAAATTAATTGCTTATAAATTGACATGATTAATGTTTTGGAAAAATAATAATTTATTAAGTTATTTAAAAATCCTAAAATTATTTTAAAATAAAAAAGTGATTATGATATTTTATAAAATATAATTATGTTTCCAAATATGGAAAATTTTCCCCATATAAGTAAAAAAAAAATACTTCTTAACATCTATAAGGTTTTTAACACTTTAAAAATGAAAAGAGAGTAATTAATGGTAAATAGAAACCACAATGTTTAAAATAGACACAGTAAATGACAAAATACTTTTTTAGGAGATTATTTTGATCAATACTCATCTTATATTTAATATATCTCATGTTGGATACAATTGTATTAAAAAAATAATTTATATTAATTTAATAGTTCAATACCTTCCAAGGGTGCCCCTCCCATCTCATATAAAACAGCACCCATTACCCTCAATTACTCACAATTCTAAAGCCTTTTAGATCAGTAAATTTATTCATAACTCTTCCAAGAATACCTCCCCACCATAATGGAGCCTTATTTTTTATTGAAAACCCTTTTTATAGGTGTTATGTTTTTCTTCACAGGAGATCAACCAAATTATATGTATCATTTTTTAGTGTTTTTCTAGTTTTTCTTCTTCTATTCCCAAAAATATACCCCATCTGTGAAGATATTGTAAATAAGGTATCCTTAATATAATTAGATATTATTATGTTAATAAATTCCCCAAAATAAATCTTTACTTCCAAAAAATTGAAATAGAATTAATTGTGCGTCCGTACTTGTACATTATCATCTCCAGGAACCGATTTAGTTTATTTTACATTACCATCAATTAATTTTGGTTATAATGGTGGGATTAATATTCATATATGATATTAATTACATATTTATCATTATAATTTATTAATATAAAAATTAAATTCTTACATCTTTGTCCATTAAAATGATAACCTTGTTCATGCGTACGTGTGAACTATCATCTCTAGGAAGCATCGTGACTCATTTTTTTTCATTATATCAATTTTATGATATATATATATATATAAGTATATGAAAATAATTATTATGAATTTAAAATTATCATGATCATTATGGAAATATAAATTGACAATTACCATATTTACATGATGATCAATGAAAACTGGAAATGTTACTCATGCATATGTAAGTCCTCCCGTCTCCATGGTTGAAACACTGTACAATTTTCATAGAAATATTTAATGGTTTAAATTAAAAAATATAATTTATGTATAAAATAGATTAAAATTTCTTGAAATTTATTTTTGAGATGATGGACATATCACCACATAGACTAGTGACATCATTCCGGGCTCATTTTTGACTGGTGAACCAATTATTGACTAAACGTCCGAGATGAACTCAAATAATTAACTAAATATTATAACACTGTCATAAGTGATGTAATGGGAATAATAAAAATTAAAAAAGTTCTGAAGCAATTAGAAATTAATCTATGTCTAGTATTCCGGTAGATAATGAACAAAGAAGACAGGTCTGGCTCAAGGTAAGTGTCTTCATCTCAATATCCTTTCATTAAGGCATATTCTGGTTTATACATGACCTTATTTTATTAGGTGTATAATCATCTCCATTGAAATTTTATCTCATTCATGAATTTTAAAAAGGGAATATTTTTTATGAATCATTTTACCGAATGTCAACAATAAATTTTTCCTTTTAATGTATGTGGGAACAACGACCTTTCTACCAACATGAGCAATTTTTGTTATCTGGATTATTCTACAAGATATAATGTTTTTAAAAAGAAAAGTAAAAATATTATTTAGGTAATATGGTTTTGAAAATGGTTTTGATAATGGATTGATTATATAAATATCTTGAAATTATGTCATATTATTTCAATGTGGAAATGTTAATTTTTCCTTTATGCTTGTCCATGTGTTATAATTATATTTTGGTTCTTGGGGATTGCTTACGTATATGGGTGGTTATGTCAAAAACTGAGGGAAGGTGAGATTGTGATAGCTATCAAATTAATTGGGTAACATGAAGGAGGTAAATGTTGAGGTTTCTCCTAAGGTATTTAGGTAATATACTGTGATGGGTATTCCACAAGTTACAAATAATGTAAATCCATATATAAATATGAAATATATAGTGTATGTATGTTATGGATCTGACAACTTAACATTATGATTTCTGATTTATATGAGTTATTCATAATCATATGATTTTATAAGGTATGTTAATGAGATTATGTTTTGTGAGTGAAATTTATTATTTCATTAAGAAGTATGTATTCATTGACTAATGTTTCCATTCCTTATTTTATATCCCCTGCTAAGCTTCTTAGGCTCATCCCATTTTCTGAAATGATTTTCATAGGGTATATAGAAGGGAAAGAGAAAAGAATAATTCAAGAATAATTTTTTTCATGAGATAAAATATTGTTTTATTTAAGAAGTTTTATTATTGTGAAAAAAATGGATAGAGTAAATTTGTCTGATTTGTAATACATTAGAAGTAATGTAATAATAATAACCTGATTTCTTGAAACTCTATACCTAAAACTATCCTCAATGTTAATTAAAGTAAAATTATTGACTTATCTCAATATTAAGAAATTTTTAAGGCTGGAACCTTATTGTTGGTATCAATGGAAGGTCTAAATAACATTGAGGGTTAATATATTGTTAATAAAATATCAATAAATTATTTTTAATTTATAATATAATTGATATGATATAGAATTTTAAGATTACTATGTTTCTTAGTCTATGACATGTATGTGGTCGTAATTGTTTTTCATAGAGGAAATAGGAAATATATGATGTGATGAAATATGGAGGAAAAAAACCTACCGAACCAACAAGCAGAAAGGTCAAAATCAAAACTAAACAGTTTGTTGTAGTAATGGTGTAGTAGAATCAGGTTATAAATTGTGGTGGTATCCCTGAATGAGATCAATGGATAAACCACAGAGGAACACGTCAGTAGTAGATCATTTCACGAGTTAACATTGCCCATTATTCAAAGGATCATCAGATAATTTTCTAGATAAATGGTGGATTAAATAACTCAAATTGATATTTGATTTCATGGGCTGTTTATAAAATAAAAATATAAGTCCTGCGGTTTACCTTTTTGAAGGTGAAGTTGACCGGTGGCGGTTAATTGATAAAAATAAAAGGGAATGTGAGGAGATTTATTATCTTGATTCTGATGAATTAAAAGTTCTGTTTATTGAGAAATATATTCCTATTGTGTTTTGAATTAGAATTTAAAAACAATACTAGGATTTGAGGCAGGAGGATGACTTTGTAGATTTTAGGGGCGAAAAATTCCCTTGACATTCAAGGTATGATCCAAATTTCATAGGGGATCTTGATATTAAAATCAATCTATTCTACTCGGGGCTATTACCAATGTATCGAAGGGAATTATATTCTATAGTTTTCAATATATATTAATTTTTTTTGATTTTCGGAGAGGTATAAATGGAGTTTGTCGATGATCAGGTTTTACTAGAATGGAAATAGAATAAGAGTTGTATGTGGAAGAAAAAGGGGAGAAATCTTCAAAAAAGTATGATGTTAGGAAATGGAATTTTGTTGTTTGTGAAAATTGCGGTAAAAAGCACAATGTGGATTTCATTTTGAATTTCGGTAAGATATTATATTATTTTAAAAAGGGACATAAGGATTATAATTGTATTAAAAAATATACTAAAGAAGATCTGGGTAGTGGTAAGACAAAATCTGATTTATAGTCAGTAAATTGTTTAAAGATTAATGAGATGCGTCATTATGAAAATGAGTGCACGATGAAAAACTCCAATGAGGGAGAGTAGTTGGACTACAAGTTGAAAGGAATGTTAAATTACATTGAAACTACTTTAGTAGATGCTGGGAAATTTAATGAAGTAGTATCATGTACATTTATTTATTTATTCATACTATTCCAATGTGTTGTTTGATTTTTGGGTAATCACATTCATTAATTAAAGATAATTTTTTATTGAAAATTGGGAATTCCAACTAACAAAAAGATTCATGAACATTTGGTAAAATCACTAAGGGGAAATGATGAGACAAAAAGTAGTTATATGAGTCTTCATATCCTCATTTTTTGAATGAATTTACCTAAAACCTTGTGGTTTTCCTCTAGTAGAGTTTGATGTTATTTTGGGTTTTGATCGGCTTTATATATATCATGATATAATTAAATATATATATATGTGTTTATTTATATAAATATGATCAATTTGTGTTCATTAATGAACCCTTACTATGGATAACGTATCAGGAAGTTGAGAGTCTAGTGAAATATGGAAATGAATGTGGACATTAACATATTGTTGAAAACAATGGAACTGTATAGTTTAATGACGTGCGAGTGGTAATTTATTATATTGTTGTTTGTTATGATGAGATTCCATGTATAATACCTGATAAATAATTTTAATCAACTATTGACATGGTTTTCAAATCTATGAAAATTTAAAAACTCCCTTACAAATGGATCAAAATTGAACTTTTAGAGTTAAAGAAGCAATTAATACAGGAGTTATTATATAATGTATTCATTGGATGTTTCACATCACCATGGGGTGTTCTTGTATTATTTTTTATAATTTAATATTTCTCAATTAGTCTTTTCATTGATTATTGTTCCTTTAACATCATCACTATTATGAACAAGTATCATTTTCTTCATATCAATGATTTGTTTGATCAGCTGCTGGGAGATCAGTATTTTTTTGATGATTGACATGAGGTCAGGGTAATATCATATAGAATTAAAGGAAGAAAAAATTCGAAAGATGTCTTTTCATAATAGATATGTCCATTATAACTTTTTAGTTATGAATTTCAGGTTAAACAGTGCATATGTAATATTTTTGAATCATAACAATACAATTTTCAACGATTTATTAGATAAGTTTGTGCTTGTGTTTATTGATGATGTTTTGATAAATTCTAAAATTAAAGGGGAGCATGAAATTCATTTAAGGTTTATCTTTAAATATTTAAATGAAAAGTAATTGTATGGAAAATTAATAAAGTGTGAGTTTTGGTTACAAAAAATATTCTTCTATGGTCACATTATATCAAAATATGGCATAATTGTCGATCCTGCGAAAAAGTTGTTGAATAATTGTCAAGACCCACCAAAAAAATATAGATTCATAGTTTTCATGGTTTAGTAGGTCATTAATGGATGTTTGTTGAGAAGTTTCATGGTTCCCCATCCCAATGAATAAGATAACAAAAAAACATGTTACGTTCATATAGACAAAAGAATGTGTTGAATGTTTTCAGGAATAGAAAAAAAATTAGTTAGTGCATCATTTTTCACACTACCATCCAGGAATGGTGAATTTTTTATCTATAGTGATTCTTTGTTTAATGTACTAGGTTTTATCCAAATAAAAAATGATTATGTAAATGCTTATTCATCACAGTAGTTGAAAACCCTTGATTTAAAAAACCCTACGCATGATTGGAATTATATTCTGTTGTTTTTGCTTTAAAAATTTGGAGAAATCATCTGTATGGATTAAAAAGATAAATATATAATGACCATAAATTTTTTATGAATATATTAACTCTGAAATTATTTAACAAGAGAGAGAGAAGATTGTTGGATTTAATCAAATATTATGATATCATGATTCATTACCATCCTGGAAAAGCAAAATAAGATATTGATGCATTGAGTTGAAAAATTAATTCTACATTAACCATGATACATTTGGAAGACAACCATTTAATTAATGATTTTTTACACTATGGAAAGGATGTTTTTGGTGCATTAAATTTCTTTGTTTTTTTAGGTTTCATTTCAATAATTACTAGCAGACAGATTAAAGCAAGCTAATAACGAAAACAATGAGTTGTCGGAAAAGGTATAATTGGACTAGAAGGGTAAGCTGACTGAATTTAACATTGATAAATATTTTGTTTTTCTAAAATATATTATGTATGCTTTATGATTCAATGTTAAAGAAGAAATTGTTGTGTGAAGATCATATTTCTCCATTTTTAGTTCAACATGGAAGTACTAAGATGTTCAATGATCTCCGAGAGTATTACATGTGATATGGAATGAAAAGAGATATTGATTACTTTATGATGAAGTGTTTGAAATGTCAGCAGGTGAATGTAGAATGAAAATTTATGAAATGGATGCTTCATCCTTTTCCAGTACCAGAGTAGAAATGGAAAAATTTATCCATGGACTTCATTCTGGGATTACTAAAGTCATCTCAAGGTAATAATGCACTCGGGGTTATTGTTGATTGATTTACTAAATATTTTTATTTTCATCCAATTGTAGAAATAAAGTGTCTAAATTAGCATTCTCGATTATATATTAATGATATAGTTAAGTTAAAGGAGTTATCATCTCCATTGTTTCTGATCATGATCCTAGGTTCACTTATAACATTTGGAAAGGCCTTTATATGTCATTAGGAACTGAAATAAATTTCTATAAAAATTTTCATATACAATCATATGGGGAGTCATAATGAATAATTATGACGTAAGAAGATTTTATATGTTCTTGTTCAATGTATTACCAGGGATGATGGGATCAACAACATTTATTAGTTGAGTTTTTTATAATAACAATTTTAATTCTAGTATAATAATGGCACTATTTGAAGCATTATATGGGAAGAGGTGTTGAACTATATCATATTCAAATTAAGATAGTGAAAGTAATTTTATAGTACCATAATTTGTAGAATAGATGGAAAAAAACGTTCAATTGATTTATAAGCACGTGAGGATAGCTCAGAGTAAGTAAAAACATTGTACGGGCAACAACATTAAGGATCATTCTTTCAATATTGGTGATCATGTCTGTCTCAATGTTTTTCCTTGGAAAAGTGTGATGATTTTTTGTAATAAGGTAAATATGACTCTACTGTTCATTGGAACCTAATAGTCTAGGAGAATGATGTATCTGTTGCATACACAGTTGTTTTAAATCCAAGTTTATCACATATACAATTATATTTCATGATTTATAGTTGAGAAAGTATTTTTTGGATGAATCTTATGTTTTGATCCCAGAGGTAGATCATTTGGAAGGGAATATTTCTTTTGAGGAACAACAGGTTCTAATCCATGACCACAGAGAGCTACTATTGTAGAATAAATTGATTCATCAGGTAATGTTTTTGTTGAAAAACAATATTTTTGAAATGGAAATATGGGAATATGGAAATGCTATGCGGTATAAATACCCTAGTCATTTTACCAGTGAATAAAATTTCGAGGACGCAATTTTGGAAAGGGAGGAATGATGTAACATCTCAGGTATTTATAGAATACTAAATTTTCATATCTATTTATATTTTCTAATTTAATATTAATTTTTTTTATAGTGGACACTATTTATAATAGTTTACCAGCCACACAACAACGATTTTCTGTGAAATCTTAAGATTGCACAGAACATTCAGTCATACAGAAAAATAATACAAATATAATATTAATATTTTAAATGGTAGTTAAGGCATATCTTTTAGATTGGCAGTAATGAAAAGAAATGACTATATTATTATTTTACATATTTTTAAAAAGTTTTTACATTTATCAAATACTTTTTAGAAGACAAAATTGAGAATGAATCAAATTTTAAGCGTAAAATACTCTAATATTATTAAAAGGTACTTTTACCACCTTTTGATGCAGAATCCTTTTATAATATAATTGTTTCACTAGTATATGTTCTATTGGAAAAAATTCACTTCTTCAATAGATGAGGGGAATCAAAATTTTATTTGGATAAATGTTTGGAAATTTTCTAATAAAGTTCAATTTTTAATGAATACATAAAACTACTACATTTTAACTAAAAAATAGATTTCCATCTAATTTATTTATATAGATAGAATAATTTTTTTTGATTTAGTGTGTAATTGTATTTTATTATCATTAAATCCCCTTTTGGTCATTTTTAGTAATTTTTTATTTAAATTGGACATAAACACATATCAATCATTTTATAGTTTTTATTTCTTTTTAAAACTGCTTCATGGTTTTGTCATAGAGAATTTAATTTAAATTAAATAAAGCATATTCTATGTTTTGAATTTGGAAAAATGGATTCCATATTTGGAATCATAAGGTCCATATTAAGTAATTTGGAATCTTGTATTTTTGGATATTATGAATAGTAACTTCAGTTATATTTTTTCCCCACATTTAAAGGGTAAAATAGGTAAATAAGGGAAAAATAATGTTAAAATAATATTATACGATCATAAACCATGTCAAAATATTAATGTATGAGTAATGGGAGACCAAAAAAATTAGTCTGAACCTTTTGATTTTGGGAACCACTTCGTTGTGAAAATGACAAGTTATAATAATTAATTAAATGTAATGGGAAATATAGGGTAAAAATAAATATATTTACTAAATCAATTTTTTTTGTGGGGGATATATATGTGATATATTCTAAACTAAATATTAATTAGAAAGAAGAAATATTTCCCTCATCATGGTATTTTATTTATAATATTTAGAAATTATAAAAATAAATTTAGTAATGACATAATGATGATGTAGTGATTTCTTCATTAATAAGTAATTCAAGTAAATGATATTATAAATATTAAAATGAAAATTATTGGACGAAATTTATGACATCCAAAAATTATATAGATTAATATTATATTTTTTTAGACTATTTAATGATTCGGTTCATCGTTATCTATTTGTTTGAATTTTATTTAAATTCAATAATGTGTACAGTATAAATATTGTCAAGAGTGATGTTTTCCAAAATCTATAATTTAGTAAATTATTTAAAAATATTCAAAATAGATAATAATATTAAATTTATTATTTTATGGTCTATAATTTCATTAATTGTTAAATTATGGATAATTGACCCCATAGTAGTAAAACTAAAATGTTATTAACAATTAAAAAGATATTACAACTCTTAAAATTTAAAGAGAATAATAAATGGTAAACAGAAATAATAACCTTTTAAATAAACTAAATACACATCTAAAAACTATTTTATGATATTATTTAGATCAATGCACATATTATATTCTCCATATCTCATGTTGGAGCCACTGGGATTAAACCATAATTTATATTAATTTAATATTTTAATATTTTCCTAGGGTGCCACTCCCATCAACTAAAAAAGGAACAGATTCCAATTAATTACCTACACATCCAAAACACATTTTTTTGAAAAATATGTATATGATAGTATTCCTAGAATCCCTACCCACATTATTGAATCCTTAGTTCTAGTATAAAACCACTATTATGGGTGCTAAGGTGCTTTACAAAGGTGATCAACTGAAGAAACGGTATCATTTTTGTTAAGTGTTTCTATTTTTTTCTTCATCCATATCCTCATATATCCTCCAACCATAATGAGTTAATAAATATAGTATCCTAAATATAATTAGATATTATTATGTGAATATCATCCCATAAATCCATGTTTAAATTACTCAAATGTGAAAGGAATTAATAGTTCATGCGATCATGTTGATTGTCACCTCTACAAAACGATTTAGTTCATTTTCCATTACCATATATTAAGAATGGTTTTGATGATGTAATTAATCTTAATATGTGATACTTATGGAAAACTAATCATTATTATATAATAATATATCAATTACATTCTTTCTTTGTAGAGCATAAAAATTAAAATGTTGTTCATGTGTACGTGTGAAGTATCACATCCACAAAGCGGTGTGACTCATTTTAATTCATTATATCACCTATATGATATATATAAATATATGAAAATTATTCTTATAATGTAACTATATCATGATCATTCTAGAATGATAAAATGATAATTACCTTATTTCCATAAGTATTAATGAAAATTGAAATGTTACTCATGCGTATGTACGGCCTACCGTCTCAATGATTATAACAATGTTCATTTTTAATATCCATATTTAACGGTTTAAATTAAAAATATGATTTATGTGTAAAAGTGATGAATATTTCTTGAAAACATTTCTGCATATGATGGACTTACGAACACATGGACTAGTGACAACATACCAGGTTCAATTTCGACTCAAGAACCGATTATTGACAAAACATCTTACCTAAACTCAAATAATTAACTAATTATTATTTCACAGTCATAAATGATTTAACATGAATAATAAACATGAAAATATTTTTTAGTAAGTATAAATTTACCTATGTTTAATATTCAATAAGATAAAGAATAAACAAGACAAGTAATACTCAGTGTGTGGGAATTTTCCTTAAACTGGTTTCATTGATGCATATTTTGGTATATACAAATCCTTAATTTATACAGTGTATAATAAACCCCATTTACTTTTAATTTCAATCAATGATTTTCAAAAGGGATTTTTTTATGAAGTAGTTTACTAAACATCAAAAAGGACTGTGTCTTTTTAACTTACACGGTGACAGTGACCTTTCCACAACCATGAGCATTATTGGATATTTGGATTATTCTAAGAGAAATAATGTTTTTTAAAATTAAATGTAAATACCATTTTTAGTTAAATTTATTTTGAAATTAATTTTGACAATGGAGTGAATATATAATTACCTTGAAATGATGTCTTACGATTATAGTGAGGAAATGTAATTTTTTTTATTTATGCTTGTCATGTGTTACGATTAAGTTGTAGTTCTTGGGTATTTCTTTTTCATTCTAGTGGTTTCCTGATAAATTGAGGGTAAGAGAGCCCATGATATCTCTCCAAGGCATTGGGTAAGGTGAAAAAGGTAAATGTTATGGTTTCTCCTAATATATTTATGGAATATCGCAAGATGGGTAATCCATAAATAACAATGAAGGTTACTCCCAATTTAGCTACGAAACCTACTATGTAAATATGTTAATGATTCCACAATATACATTTATGATTTATAATTTCTATGGGTTATTCATAAATATTATGATTTCATGACTTATGTTAAATAGCATAAGTTTTATGAGTGAATAAAATGATTTCATTGATTTTTATGTATTCATAGTCTAATGTTTTCATTCTTTATATTACATCGCTTACTAAGATTTTTATACTCATCCTATGTTATTGAAAGGTTTTTCTCAGGGTATAATGTAGGGTAAATGATAGAAAGAATTCATGATGATTTTTATCAAGAAAATACTTCTTGTTTTATTTAAGGAGTTTTGTTAATGTTAAAAAATTGATAGAGTATAAGTGTCTACTTTGAAATATTGGAGTTGTAATGTATTAATAATGGAGTCAATATTTAATAATTTAAACTTAATAGGATACTTGATTTGGATTAATGTAAAATTGTGGAATTATTTGGAGATTAGGTAATGATTAATTCTAGGGACTTAAAGTTGGAATTAAATTTAAATTTAGATAGATTTAAGGCTTAGGATGTTGTTAATATAGTATCCATAATTTTATTTTTATTAAAGTCAATTTGAAATGATATAAAATTTGAAGATTACCAAGTTTATTCATCTATGATATGAGTGTGTTCAGAATGGTTTTCCTCATAGGAAAATAGGGAAGCTATGATGTGATGGCATAAAGAGGAAAACAACATACCAAAACATCAACTAGGGATGGTCAGAATCAGAACTGAACAGTTTGTTGTGGTAATGGTGCACTTAACTGAGGCTATAAAAGGTGGTCGTATCCATCCACGAGATCATCCAGAACAATCATATGAAAAAATGTCAATATTGGATCATTTAATGAGGAACCATCCCCCATAATTTAGAGGATCTTCCAACCATGGGAAATCTAAAGGGTTGACTAAAAAACTGGAAAATGCTTTTGATGTCATTGGGTGTTTAGAATAGCAAAAAGGTGGTATAGCTATTTACCGTTTTGAAAGTTGACACGATCAGTGGTTGTCAATGTTCAGATATATTAGGGACTGATAGGAGATTGATGCTCAGGATTGGGATTAATTCAAAGTTATGTTTCTTGTGAAATACTTTCCTGTGGTGGCTTGAAATAGAATATAAAATCATTTATCGGAATAGACGAAGGAGGACGACTCATGAACTACTTATGAAGAAAAATTCACTCAATTCGAAATGAATGCTTCAAATTTCATATGATATATTGATAGTAAAATTAATTATATTTACTATAGATTAATTAAAAATTATAAAAGGTTATTAACTTCTCTTGAGATCAAAATTTATAAAAACTTGTTCATCGTTCAGAGAAAGTAGAAATGGAGTTTGACAAGGATCATGTTTTATTTGACATGAAATAGAATAGGAGGTCAAAGTTGTAGATTAAAGGGAAGAAATCTTAATAAAATATATGATTTTAAGAAACAAAAGTTTATAGTTTGTGAAAATTTTCATAAAAATCACACTGGGGAATGCCTTTTGAATTATTGTCAGTTCTTATGTTGTTGTAAAATGGGACATAAGGCTCACAATTTCACTGAAATAGGACAATGTTGTGATAATGAAAAATATGATTTATAGTTAGTAAAATGTTTTAAGTGTAATGATATGGGACATTATAAAAATTAGTGTCTGATGAAGAACTCTAATGTTGGAATGAAACTGGACTAAATGTAGAAAGTGGTGGTGAAATCCTTTGAAACTACTTCATTAGATGTTTTGCCATCAAATGATGTAGTATTAGGTACATTGTTTGTGTATTTATATTTTTCTACTGAGTTGTTTGATTATGTGTCTACACACTATTTAATTTATGAGAATGTTCAGAATTAATTGGGATTTCCCTCTTATGAAATAAATTTTGAACTTGTGCTAAAAACACCTAGAGGAAATTTTGAGACAAAAGGTAATTATAATAATCATTCCATCATTATTTTTGGAAATAATTTATCTGGAAACATTATTATTCTTCCTCTAGTAGAGCTTGATGTTATTTAGGGAATTCCTTGGGATTCTATTTATCATGAACAGATTTATTATACAGCTAAAAAAATATTATTTTTAGAAATAAGTTTAGTCTATGTACATGAATGAACCCTTACTATTGATAACATATTAGGGAGTTTAAAAACTAGTAAAATACTGAAATAAATGCTACCTTGCACATTTTTTTAACAAAGGAACTGTTTAGATAAATGATGTGCCAGTGGTAAATGAGTATCTTGAGGTATTTCATGAGGTTTTTTAAGTGTAATGTGTGACCATGAATTTGAATATATGGTTGAATTAGATCCAGATGGTAAGAAGGTTTTGAAACCCCCTTATCGAATTGATCAAATTGAACTTTTATAGTTAAAGAAAAAGATTCAAGGGTTATTAGATAAATGTATCATTCTACCTAGAACATCACCATGGGGTGATCCAATATTATTTTTTAAAAATTAAGATTGTTCAAGGATACATTTATTAGATTATAGATCCTTAAATAACATCACTATTAAGAACAAGTATCCTTTGACTCATATCGATGATTTTTTTGATCAGTTTAAGAGAGCACAATATTTTTTGGAGAGTTACATGAGTAAAGGTTACATTCAGTTGGAAGTGAATGAATATGAAATTCTGAAGACTGTGTTTCATACTAGATATGGCAATTATGAATTTTTAGTTATGTATTTTGGGTTACCCAATGTACCTACTGTATTTATGTATCATATTAATATAACTTTCTGTGAGTTTATGGTTTTGTTTGTGGTTATTTTTATGGATGATATTTTTGTATTTTGATAAGGTAAATAGTATAATGAAAGTAATTTAGGGGTAACTATAAAAACTGTCGAAGAAAATAATATTTAATAAAAATGTTATTGAAGAATGAACAAGACCCATAATTATAACATTGAATTGTAGTATTCTTTGTTTACACATTTATTAGTAGAGTTTGGTTGATAAATTTTCCTAATTATCTATCCCACTAACTACGATAACGTAAAATGTGTTTAGTTCATCGGGACAAAAGAATGTGATTGATGTTTTTAGTGATTCCGATGATCATCAGACCATGTTCTAGATAAATGGTGGATTAAAGAACTAAAATTGATTTTTGATGTCATGGGGTGTTTATAAAATAAAAATATAAGTCCTGCGGTTTACCTTTTTGAAGGTGAAGTTGACCGGTGGTGGTTAATTGATAAAAATACCAGGGAATGTGGGGAGATTTATTATCTTGATTCTGATGAATTAAAAGTTTTTTTATTGAGAAATATATTCCTAAGGTTGTTTGAATTAGAATTTTAAAACAATACTAGGATTTGAGGAAGGAGGATGACATTGTAGATTTTAAGGACAAAAAATTCCCTTGACATTCAAGGTATGATCCCAATTTCATAGGGTATCTTGATATTAAAATCAATCTATTCTAATCTGGGCTAATACCAATGTATCGAAGGGAATTATTTTCTACAGAGTTCAATATATATTAATTTTTTTTTTGATTTTCAGAGACGGTGGAAATGGAGTTTGTCGATGATCAGGTTTTATTGGAATGGAAATTGAATAAGAGGTCTATGTGGAAGAAAAAGGGGAGAAATCTTCAAAAAAGTATGATGTTAGGAAATGAAATTTTGTTGTTTGTGAAAATTGTGGTAAAAAGCACAATGTGGATTTCATTTTGAATTTTGGTAAGCTATTATATTATTTTAAAAAGGGACATAAGGCTCATAATTGTACTAAAAAATATACTAATGAAGATCAGGGTAGTGATAAGACAAAATCTGATTTATTGTCAGTAAATTTTTTAAAGATTAATGAGATGCGTCATTATGAAAATGAGTGCACGATGAAAAACTCCAATGAGGGAGAGTAGTTGGACTACAAGTTGAGAGTAATGTTAAATTCAATTGAAACTACTTCAGTAGATGCTGGCAAATTTAAGGAAGTAGTATCATGTACATTTTTTATTTATGCATACTATTCCAATGTGTTGTTTGATTTTTGGGTAATCACATTCATTAATTAAAGATAAATTTTAATGTAAATTGGGAATTCCAACTAACAAAACCATTCATGAACATTTGGTAAAATCACTAAGGGGAAATGATGAGACAGAAAGCAGTTATATGAGTCTTTATATCCTTATTTGTTGAAAGAATTTACCTAAAACCTTGTGGTTTTCCTCTAGTAGAGTTCGATGTTATTTTGAGTTTTGATCGGCTTTACATATATCATGCTATAATTTAATATATATATATATATATATATGTTTATTTATAAAAATATGATCAATTTGTGTTCATTAATGAACCCTTACTATTGATAAAGTATCAGGAAGTTGAGAGTCTAGTGAAATATGGAAATGAATGTTGACTTTAACATATTGATGAAAACAATGGAACTATTTAGTTTAATGATGTGAGAGTGGTAATTTATTATATTGTTGTTTGTTATGATGAGATGCCATGTGTAATACCTGATAAATAATTTTAATCAACTATTGACATGGTTTCTAAATCTAAGAAAATTTCAAAACTCCCTTACAAATGGATAAAAATTGAACTTTTAGAGTTAAATAAGCAATTAATATAGGAGTTATTATATAATGTATTCATTGGATGTTTCACATCACCATGGGGTGTTCCTGCATTATTTTTTATAATTTAATATTTCTCAATTATACTTTTAATTGATTATTGTTCCTTTAACTTCATCACTATTATGAACAAGTATCATTTTCTTCATATCAATGATTTGTTTGATCAGCTACTGGGAGATCAGTAAGTTTTTGATGATTGACATGAGGTTAGGGTAACATCATATAGAATTAAAGGAAGAAAAAATTCGAAAGATGGCTTTTCATAATAGATATGTCCATTATCACTTTTTACTTATGAATTTCAGGTTAAACAATGCATATGTAATATTATTGAATCATAACAATACAATTTTCAACGAGTTATTAGATAAGTTTGTGCTTGTGTTTATTGATGATGTTTTGATAAATTCTAAAATTAAACGGGAGCATGAAATTCATTTAATGTTTATCTTTAAATATTTAGATGAAAATTAATTGTATGGGAAATTAATAAAGTGTGAGTTTTAGTTACAAAAAATATTCTTCCATGGTCACATTATATCAAAAGATGGCATAATTGTTGATCCTGCAAAAAAAGTTGTCGAATAATTGACAAGACCCACCAAAAAAATATAGATTCATAGTTTTCATGGTTTAGTAGGTCATTAATGCATGTTTGTTGAAACGTTTCATGGTTCTCCATCCCAATTAATTAGATTACTAAAAAACGTGTTACTTTCATATAGACAAATGAATGTGTTGAATGTTTTCAGGAATAGAAAAAAAATAATTTAGTGCATCATTTTTCACACTACCATCCAGGAATGGTGAATTTTTTATCAATAGTGATTCTTTGTTGAATGTACTAGGTTTTATCCAAATAAAAAATGATCATGTAAATTCATATTCATCACACTAGTTGAAAACCCTTGAGTTAAAAAACCCTACACATGATTGGAATTATATTATGTTGTTTTTGCTTTAAAAATTTGGAGAAATCATCTGTATGGATTAAAAAGTTAAGTATATAATGACCATAAAATTATTAAGAATATATTAGCTCTGAAATTATTTAACATGAGCGAGACAAGATTGTTCGATTTAATAAAATATTATGATATCATGATTCATTACCATCCTGGAAAAGAAAAAAAAGATATTAACGAATTGAGTTGAAAAATTATTTCTACATTAACCATGATACATTTGGAACACGACCATTTAATTAATGATTTGTTACACTTTGGAAAGGATGTTTTTGGGGCATTAAATTTCTTTGTTTTTTTAGGGTTCATTTCTATAATTACTAACAGACAGATTAAAGAAACCGAATAAGGAAAACAATGAGTTGTCAGAAAAGGTATAATTGGACTAGAAGGGTAAGCTGACTGAATTTAACATTGATAAAGATTTTTTTTGTTTTTAAATATATTATGTGGGCTTTATGATTCAATGTTAAAGAACAAATTGTTGTGTGAAGATCATATTTCTCCATTTTTAGATCAAATTGGAAGTACTAAGATGTTCAATGATCTCAAAGAGTATTACATGTGATATGGAATGAAAAGAGATATTGATTACTTTATGATGAAGTGTTTGACATGTCAGCAGGTGAAAGTAGAATAAAAATTTCTGAAATGGATGCTTCATCCTTTTCCAGTACCAAAGTAGAAATGGAAAAATATATCCATGGGCTTCATTCTGGGATTACTAATGTCACGACCCGTCCTCGGGGCCCATGCTGTGACTACCCCAAGCCCGCCTCCCATAGGCCAGGGGCTGGCGACTAGCACCAAGGCGTAAATCCCGAAAAAAGGGAAGGGTTTGCCTTTGAAAAGTAAACAAGCACCACAGAGTAAGAAAGCGGAAAAGTAAACACTAAGTAAAAACTATAACACGCTGTGCTGAAAGTAAAAGGGGCCGGAAATACAAGCCCATCTGTAAAGTACAACTGAAAGAAATAAAACAGCAACTGAAAAGAAAAGCCGCCACGTGGAGCTATCCTCTGGAAGTCCCACCTGAAGGGTGAGAACAAATAGCCTCCATTGCTCCTCGGTCTAGCCGTCTGCTCCGAGTACACCCCGCCCAGTGGTCCACCTCTAGGTACCGTCCTGCTCCACAAGCCTCCACCACGATCATCACTGTCCGTCGTCTGCAACCAACACAACGTAGTGCGGGCATAGCCCATGCAGGGGTGAGTATAAGCTACTCAGTAGGGACCCCGAGACCCCCGAAGGTCTCCCAGAATCCACAAAGGACAAACCAAAAAGGAAATATACAATCACGAAGTAACATCCGACACTGCTTAGGTATATGCCCATACATATACCTAAGTCATAAATTTCCATCTGGCTCCAACATCCGAGCCCAAGCACAACCCAATCCACACAAGAAAGCAAAACCTAAATCCACATAGGATAGAACAAGACAATCCAAAAAGGGAAGAAAAAGGTAAAGCCACACAGGATAGCACATCACAATCCACAAAGGAAAGAAAAACGTAAATCCACACAGGATAGCACAACACAATCCACAAAGGAAAGCAAAACATAAATCCACACAGGATAGCAGAACACAATCCACAAAGGAAATCAAAATAGGATTCAGCTCACATAGGTACTTCTTCGTATGACTTTAGAGATGATCAGATATAGCCACTAATTCATCTAAGCCATCGGACCCACAAAGGATCTGTAGGTACTAACCCTCGCAATGACCCACATAGGAACGATCATGAAGTTGAACCCAAAGCTATTGGGTAACTCCTTCTCCATCAATTACAGTTGTTATTCCACTATGACCAAGCGCTTCCCTCTTACCTTGGACTACTGTAGTACTCAACCTATCAGGTACTGTGGGCCTGCTGCTACAACCAAGCGCTCCACCGTGCCACTACAACCAAGCGCTCCTCCGTCGTGGGTATGACGCTACATCCAAGCGCTCCTCCATCGTGGGTCTGCCGCTACAACCAAGCGCTCCTCCGTCATGGGTTTTCCTCTACAACCAAGCGCTCCCATGTGCCGCTACAACCAAGCATACCTATGTCGTGGGTCTGCTGCTACAACCAAGCGCTCCCATGTGCCACTACAACCAAGCGCACCTCTGTCGTGGGTCTGCCGCTATAACCAAGAGCTCCCCTGTGCCGCTACAACCAAGCGTTCCCATGTGCTGCTACAACCAAGCACACCTCTGTCGTGGGTCAACCGCTACAACCAAGCGCTCCCCTGTGCCTCTACAACCAAGAGCACCTCTCATAGCCTCCAGAGGTACTCCTTATGTTGAGTACCGCGGGTCTGCCGCTACAACCAAGAACTCCTTCGCCGTGGGTCTGCCGCTACAACCAAGCGCTCCCCACTGGGCTATCCGTAACTCACTGAGTCATTCGATCAACAGTCGTCATGTCTCAACGAGATCTAGGGTTTCCGCACACAACATGCTCATTCTGGGAGGGTCCACTCCACGAGCTAAAAGGTCGATGCATCAACTGACATGTAGTCCGGAGTTGATGTATCCCAAGATGTACCGTAGTGGTCACTCCCGAAAACACAAAGGATTCCCGTACTGTTTTCATCATCGTCACAGTCGAATCCACTGAGGATCTCTGTATAGTCGTCGTCGTCGTCGAAGTCGCAGCCAACACTAAGTTCCCCGCACACAGCAACCTCGTTTGGGAGGGTCCGCTCCACGATCCGAGAGGCTGATACATCAACTGACTCAAATTCCAGAGTTGATGTATCCAAAAGTTCTGTATCATCAACAGGAACTCAACGTCGCAGACGGCGCGTCAATCGGACGCCCGGTCTGAGAGTTATCGGCCTTTCCGTCCCAGGGTCCCGGTTGGTTTCTAAGGAAAAACCAACCCGACCATACTCCACCTGCGTCCAAACATTGGGCGGAGTATGCCAAAAGATCCATCTCACTTAAAGGAAAACAACAAAGTCGACGACGCATCAATCAGACGTCTGATGCTCAAGATATGAGTATTTCCGCACTGAGGGCCCAATTGGTTTCGTGTACGAACCAACCCGGCCGAATCCAAAGTATTCCGAAACCTTGAGTGTAATATACCGAAACGACCGTCTTGATCCAAGGACTGTGTTGCCGCTGACGGCGAGTCGTTTGGAGGCCCTTAGCTCATGTTACTGGAAAAAGACCGAAAAGGTCCGGAGACGGGGGGTCTGGGCCCGGGCCGTCCCGGCCCGACCCCCCCTGGTCGGCTGAACTGGTTCGACCCGACCCGGTCCGTCCGGGCCAGGGTGCGGCCCGGCTCGGCCGGCCGGTCCGGATCGGCTCGGCCGAGCGGCCGAGCAACGCGTGGGGCGCGCAAGCCCCCGCGTTACAACACCGCGGCCCCCGCGTGACAACACTGCGGCCCCCACGGGGGGCCGCCCTGGTTCACCCGGACGAGGCTGGGCTGCCGCATCCCTGAACCACGGTTACGTGTGGCTGCGGAACCGCCTTGCCACCGCGGCATCAGCAGCGGCGGGGTTTTCCCGGCGGCCGGCCGCTGTCGGCCGCCCCCTCCGGCCGCCGGTGCCGCCGTGCCGGCGGAAGCTTCCGCGGGCCACCGGAGTTGCTCCGGTGGTCTGATTCCCTTCCCGTATGCGCCGCTATTCCTCCTGGGTTCCGTTCTTCACTGTGGGATCATTAAATAGCCTCTGTGGCACGTTTTTTCGTCGCCTGCCAAATCCTCACAACAAGGAAGAATTGCCGAGGGTTGTCTGGCCATGTTTGTTTGGCCCACACCCTCCGCGTTAGATAAAAACAGTTGGGAGAAAATATTCAACACATGAATAAAACCAAGGCACAATTTTAATAGAATTAAAATTGAACTTGATCCGAGTTCTTTGTTATAAAAGAAACAATCACGAGAATATAAAGTTATTTCACAAACAAACCCCTACCTCATCAAGTCGCCGCACGCACGTTCTTCGTGGAATTGATTGTCGCGGAAGGAGGGAATCGTTGCGTCGTCGCGGTATCCGGCGTTGCGTCGACGAACTACGAGGACCAAGAAACAATAGATTTAATTAATAATAATTAAATCCATAAGGTTGTTATAAATCTCAAAGAGATGTAAAAGAAGCGCAACCCCCCTACCTTGTTGTTGTCGATCGAAGGTTGTCGCGGGGTTGGATTATCGTGGAATAACGTCGCGGAAGAATAATCGTCGGCGTCGCAGTACTTGGGGTCACGTCGTCGATTTCCAAGGGCTCGGTGTTCTTTGCGTTCTTCGTGTTCTTCGCGATCTTGGCGTTCTTCGGGTTCTTCGTGTTCTTTGCGAATGACGATGAAGAACTTGAGGTTTCTGCCAATCCTGTCAACGAACACGACTTAAGGAGAAAGAGCGTTGGTCTTATATTATTAACATGACAGAAAACGAAAAATATGTAAGGTAACGACCCATTAATTCCTAGAATTAATTCAATGAATAAAACCGCCCAATTAAATGGCGCGTTAAGAATTTAAGAAAATGCCTCAGTTGACTTTCATAATGACAGGTTTTCGCGGGTGCGTTACTTAGCGGAAAAGAAACGGTGGGGGCTCGTGCGGGACCCACCTGAAAAATATCCTACCAAGAGGGTAGGATATTTTTGGATAGAACCCTATCCGCATCACCTCATCTTAAACAGCTTGAAGTGGTCTTCAAGCGGCTTTAAGTGAAAAATAAAAATAAAATTGTCACACAACTTTTATTTTACTTCTTAACATAAAACCCAAAAATTAAAAACCACAACTGAGCAAACGAAACTCCAGAAGAGGCGTTTCTAAGAAAATACCGGCACTGCGATTTCATCGGTGCCCTTAGAATTAGATTCCAAGCACCGGTTCAAAAGTTAGAAAAACCCGCTTGTTCGTTCACTAAACGTACCCGAGCCAAACTTCGGAAAATGATTCTAGGCACACCGGGCCTCGGAATCAGGTGTCGTCAGAAGCTGCGTTCTTGTAAAATTCCAAAGAAAATTTAGAATAAAAATTTCCTTGAAATTTACGGGTCTTTAAATTACTCCCACCACAGGGCTTTACGTCCCCTTAAAGCTTCAGCACAAACTTAGGGATAAAAAGGCGGTACTGAGCACGGATCTGAGCCTCCCACTCCCAAGTGCTCTCCTGGAGGTTCCCGAGCTACCATCTGAAGCGCACTAGAGGAATCGATCTTCGACGTAGGACCCTCTCCTATTGATCCTCGATCTCCACTGGGACCTCCGCAAAAGTCGCTCCATCATCAAATACCAGCTCTCCATGGTCAAAGATTTGCATCGGGTCGTGCACGTATCTCCTCTGCTGAGATACGTGGAAGACGTCCTGCACCCGGCACAAATGTGGTGGTTGATCCAGGCGATAAGACACCTTCCCAATCTTGCTGAGGACCTGGAAGGGTCCGATGAAGCATGGAGACAACTTGCTGCTTCGGCCAAACCTCCGTAATCCATGTCGAGGTGAGACCCGCATGAAGACGTGATCGCCATCCTCGAACTCAAGTGGTCTCCGCCTCCTGTCAGCATAGGACTTCTGTCTGCTCTGAGCTATACTCATCCGCTCCTGGATGACCTGGACCATCTCCGATCCCACAAGAACTGCTAAGATTTCTTCTTTGCTGACAAGATAAATATGGTCTCATCCCCTGGATGAACCACTTCCTTTCCCTAATACAGTCAATCCCGAGATGGATGTTACTAATCCATACCAAGGATGATGCCGTAAGGCCTCGACGCTACTACCAAGATATCCAACCGTTACTCTCTCCTCCAAGGGTTGAGTCACACTGTTGGCATCAGTGTGTGGTAACTGGGTCTCCTCCAGTAGATGTCTCACAAGTGAGGGTCAAGTAAACAGTCTAACCGGAACCTCTTAGTAACAAAAAATAAGAGGACATGAATGAAAACATCACAAACGTAAGTGTATTTTACTATTGCATCTCATAATACAAAGACACTACACAACAGCAACAAGGAACTAGAAGTACAAAGGACGTTTCCACTAGTTCCGCTCCTGTCCATCTGCTCCCAGAGCTCCATGATCGAAGGCCTCAGCTGCTTGAAGCTGAGCTCTCGCATGTCCACCAACTCCATGCGGTCGGGGTGGACCTCCTGGTGGTGGTGGTGGAAACACCCCGAAGCGTCGTCCACCTCCAGCTGCACGGCCAGCTCCCCTGCCATGGCCGCCTGTTCCTTGCAGACCGCCCTGATCCAACCTCTGCCTCTGCCTGGGGGGTCCTTAGTTCATCTCCTGGTCATCCGTATGGCAGGTCGGACAGTCACGAGCCATGTGACCAACCTCGCCGCAGGAGTAACATTGTCTGCTCATAGTAAGTCGTTGTCCACCCTGAGTGCCTCACACAAACGATCATGTGCCACACGGTCGACTACCGGTAGGTCTAGTCCTCTTGGACCCCTGTGTCATCTGTCTACTACCTGCTGCAGAAGACTCTGCCGCATGCCGTAAAGTGGTGGGTCCTACTACTGGAGACTGCTCAGCAAGGAAACTCTCCACTAAGAGGGCTTGCTCCAACACCCATGTCTGAGTCGGAATGTTGAGGGAGATCATCGAAGCCCTGATCTCATGCCTCAGTCCCTGCTTGAGGGTCCGGGCCCTGAAGAACAGGTCTCGTACCATATCTGTGGAGTAGCGCGAGAGATCAGTAAACCTCGCCGCGTACTGGGCTACTGTCATGCTGCCCTGACGCAGCTGTATTAGCTCCTCAATGCGCACTGCACGGAGGGTGGCAGGGACAAACTCGGAGCGGAATATGCTCTCATAGTCCCTCCAGAGGAGAGATGTCTCGTCGTGCACCTGGAGAATCAAGCTCCACCATCTGCCTGCTGCCGCGCGCAGGAGGCTCACTGCGAGGATCACCATGAGGTCTGCTGGTGTCCTCAATAATCTGAAAACCCGTACAACTGCCTCCAGCAAGTCCTCGGCGGCCTGAGGGTCCATCTCCCCGTGGAACTTGGGAGGTCGCTGGCGCTGGAACTCATGCAGTGCACTAAGGTGACGTGTATCATCAGCAGCTGGGGCTGGTAGCATCGGTGGCTCGGTGGGTAAAGGTATCGCTGGTGCCTATGCTGTCAAAGGGCCCTGTACCGAAGCCTCGTCGCTCGGCGGGCTGTCGCCACACACAACGCTCGGAACCCTAGTTGGCTACGGTCGTGGGGCCATCGTGAAAAAAAATAGGTGCGCCACGGTCAGAACAATGTGCCTCGTGAGCTGACACAAAGTAATCACATAGAAAACTTGAAACACACATGCAATCAACATTTTCGTGCATTAAGTCGGAAATCAGAAGTCAGGGTCCTGATGTACGGATACGTCGGCCGCCGCACCAACACTGGACTCCCTGGACTGATAACAACACCCAATACGCTAAACACTATTGCTTCATGTAGAAGAAAGATCAGAGACTGCTGTAGAACCGACCACCTCTGATACCAATTTTTCACGACCCGTCCTCGGGGCCCGTGCCGTTACTAAACCAAGCCCGCCTCCCATAGGGCAGCGGCTGGAGACTAGCACCAAGGCGTAAATCCCGAAAAAGGGAAGACATTGCCTTTGAAAAGTAAACAAGCACCACAGAGTAAGCAAGCGGAAAAATAAACACTACGTAAAAACTGTAACAAGCTGTGATGAAAGTAAAAGGGGCCGGAAATACAAGCCCAACTGTAAAGTACAACTGAAAGGAAAGAAAACAGCAACTGAAAAGAAAATCCACCGCGTCGAGCTGTCCTCTGGAAGTCCCACCTGAAGGGTGAGAACAAATAGCCTCCACAGCTCCTCGGTCCAGCCATCCGCTCCGAGTACACCCCACCCAGTGGTCCACCTCCAGGTATCGTCCTGCTCCGCAAGTCTCTACCACGATCAGTGCTGTCCGTCGTTTGCAACCGACACAACGTAGTGCGGGCATAGCCCGTGCAGGGGTGAGTATAAGCTGCTCAGTAGGGACCCCGAGACCCCCAACGGTCTCCCAGAATCCACAAAGGATAAACCACAATGGAATGATTCAATCAAGAATTAACATCCGACAATGCTTAGTTATATGCCCATACATATACCTAAGTCATAAATTTCCGTCTGGCTCCAACATCGGAGCCCAAGAACAACCCAATCCACACAGGAAAGCAAAACGTAAATCCACACAGGATAGCACAACACAATCCACAAAGGAAAGAAAAACGTAAATCCACATAGGATAGCACAACACAATCCACAAAGGAAAGAAAAACGTAAATCCACACCGGATAGCACAACACAATCCACAATGGAAAGAAAAACATGATTCAGCTCACATAGGTACTTCTTCGTATGACGTTAGAGATGATCAGATGTAGCCACTAATTCATCTAAGCCATCGAACCCACAAAGGATCTGTAGGTACTAACCCTCGCAATGTCCCACAGAGGAACGATCATGAATTTGAACCCAAATCTATTGGGTAACTCCTTCTCCATCAAGTACAGTGGTTATGCCGCTATTACCAAGCGCTTCCCTCTTACCTTGGACTGCTGTAGTACTCCACCTATCAGGTACTGTGGGCCTGCTGCTACAACCAAGCGCTCCCCCGTGCCGCTACAACCAAGAGCTCCTCCGTCCTGGGTCTGACTCTACAACCAAGTGCTCCTCCGTCGTGGGTCTTCCGCTACAACCATGCACTCCCCAGTGCTGCTACAACCAAGCGTACCTTTGTCGTGGGTCTGCTGCTACAACCAAGCGCTTCCATGTGCCGCTACAACCAAGCGCACATCTGTCGTGGGTCTGCCGCTACAACCAAGCGCTCCCCTATGCCGCTACAACCAATCGCTCCCCTGTTCCACTACAACCAAGCGCACCTCTGTCGTGGGTCAGACGCTACAACCAAGCGCTCCCCTGTGCTGCTACAACCAATCGCACCTCTCATAGCCTCTAGAGGTACTCCTTCTGTTGAGTACTGCGGGTCTGCCGCTACAACCAAGCGCTCCTCCGCCGTGGGTCTGCCTCTACAACCAAGCACTCCCCACATGGCTATCTATAACTCACTGAGTCGTTCGATCAACAGTCGTCATGTCTCAGCCGTCTCTAGGGTTTCCGCACACAGCATGCTCGTTCCGGGAGGGTCCACTCCATGAGCTAAGAGGTCAATGCATCAACTGACATGTAGTTCAGAGTTGATGTATCCCAAGATGTACCGTAGTGGTCACTGACGAAAACACGTAGGATTACCATACTGTTTTCATCATCGTCGCAGTCGAATCCACTGAGGATCTCTGTATAGTCGTTGTCGTCGAAGTCGCTGCCAGCACTAGGGTCCCCGCACACAGCAAGCTCGTTCGGGAGGGTCCGCTCCATGATCTGAGAGGCTGATACATCAACTGGATCAAAGTCTAGAGTTGATGTATCCAAATGTTCCGTATCGTCAACAGGAACTCAACGTCGTAGACGGCGCGTCAATCAGACGCCCGATCTGAGAGTTATTGGCCTTTCCGTACCAGGGGCCTGTTTGGTTTCAAAGGAAAAACCAACCCGACTGTACTCCACCTATGTCCAAACCTCGGGCGGAGTGTGCCAAAAGATCCTTCTCACTTAGAGGAAAACAATAAAGTCGACAGCTCGTCAATTGGACGTCTGAAACTCATGATATGAGCGTTTCCTCTCCGAGGGCCCGGTTGGTTTCGTGTACGAACCAACCTGGTTGAACCCAAAGTATTCTGAAACCTTGAATGTAATATACCGAAACGACCGTCGCGATCCAAGGATCGCGTTGCCGCTGACGGCGAGTGTGTGGAGGCCCGTAGCTCATGTTACAGGCAAACGATCGAAAAGGTCGGGAGACTGGGGGTTTGGGCCTGAGCCGACCCGGGCCGACCCCCCCCCCCCCCCCCGGGTCGGCCGAACCGGGTCGACCCGACACGGTCCGACCCGGCTGGACCCGGTCCGGCCAGGCCATGGCGTGGCCGGGCTCAGCCCGCCGGTCCGGCTCGACTTGGCCGAGCAACGCGGGGGGCGCGCATGCCCCCGCATGACAACACCGCGGCCCCCGCGTGACACCACCGCGGCCCCCGCGGGGGGCCGCCCTGGATCACCCGGACGCGGTCGTGCCTCCGCGTCCCTGAACCGCAGTTGCGTGCGGCCCCGGAACCGCCTCGCCACCATGGCTTCAGCCGCGGCAGGGTTTTCCCGGCGGCTGGCCGCTGCCGACAGCCGTGCCGGCGTGGCGTGCCGACGGAAGCTCCCGCGGGCCACCGGAGTTGCTCCGGTGGTCCGATTCCCTTCCCGTCTACGCCGCTGTTCCTCCCGGGTTCCTTTCTTCACAGCGGGATCATTAAATTCCCTCTGCGGCACATTTTTCCATCACCCGCAAAATCCGCACAACAAGGAAGAACGACGGAGGGTTGTCGGGCCGTGTTTGTTTGGCCCGCACCCTCTGGGTTAGAAAAAAACAGTCGGGAGAAAATATTCAAAATATGAATAAAAGCAAGGCACAATTTGAATATAATTAAAATTGAACATTATCCGAGTTCTTTTTTTTAAAAGAAACAATCACGGGAATATAAAGTTATTTCACAAACAAACCCATACCTCGTCAAGTCATCGCAGGAGCGTTTTTCGCAGAATTGATCATCACGGAAGGAGGGGATCGACACGTCGTCGCTGTATCCGGCGTTGCATCAATGAACTCTGAGGACCAAGAAACAATAGATTTAATTAATAATAATTAACTCCAAAACGTTGTTATAACTCTCAAAGAGATTTAAAAGAAGCGCATGCCCCCTACCTTTTCGTTGTCGATCAAAGGTTGTCGCGGGGTTGGATTGTCGCGGAATAACATCGCGGAAGAAGAATCGTCGGCGTCGCGGTACTTGGCGTCGCGTCGTCGATTTCCGAGGGCTCGACGTTCTTTTTTTTCTTCGCATTCTACGCGTTCTTCGCATTCTTCGCGTTCTTCGTGAAGGACGATGAAGAACTTGAGGTTTCTGCAAATCCTCTCAACGAACAAGACTTAAGGAGAAACAAAATTGGTCTTATTTTATTAACATGCCAACAAACAAAAAAGAGGTAAGTAAAGACCCATTATTTCCTAGAATTAATTCAATGAATAAAACCGCCCAATTAAATGGTGCGTTAAGAATTTAAGAAAACGCTTCAGTTGACTTTCATAATGATGGGTTTTCGCGGGTGCGTTAGTTAGCGGAAAAGAAACGGTGGGGGCTCGTGCGGGCCCCAACTCAAAAATATCCTACCAAGAGGGTAGGATATTTTTGGATAGAACCCTATCTGCATCAACTCAACTTAAACAACTTGATGTGGTCTTTAAGAGGCTTTAAGTGAAAAATAAAAATAAAATTGTCGCACAACTTTTATTTTATTTCTTAACCTAAAACACAAAAAATTAAAAACCACAACCGAGCAAACGCAACTCCGGAAGAGGAGTTTCTAAACAAATATCGAAACTGCGATTTCATCGATGCCCTCGAAATTCGATTCCGAGCACCGGTTCAAAAGTTATAAAAACTCGCTCGTTCGTTCACTGAACGTACCCGAGCCAAACATCGGAAAATGATTCTGGGCACATCGGGCCTCGGAATCAGGTTCCGTCAGAAGGTGAGTTATTGTAGAATTCCAAAGAAAATTAAGAAAAAAATATTTCCTTGAAATTTATGGGTCATTACAACTAAAGTCATCTCGAGGTAATAATGCACTCGGGGTTATTGTTGATTGATTTACTAAATATTTTTATTTTCATCCAATCGTAGAAATAAAGTCTCTAAATTAGTATTCTCGATTATATATTAATGATATAGTTAAGTTAAATGGATTTATCATCACCATTGTATCTGATCGTGATCCTAGGTTCACTTATAACAATTGGAAAGGCCTTCATATGTCATTAGGAACTGAAATAAATTTCTATACATCTTTTCATATACATTCATATGGGGAGTCATAATGAACAATGAAGACGTTAAAAGATTTTATATGTGATTGTTCAATGTATTACTAGGGATGATGGGATCAACATCATTCATTAGTTGAGTTTTTTATAATAACAATTTTAATTCCAGTATAATAGTGGCACCATTTGAATCATTATATGGGATGAGGTGTTGAACTGTATCATTTTCAAATTAAGATAGTGAAAGGAAGTTGATAGGACTAGAATTTGTAGAATAGATGGAAGAAAACGTTCAATTGATTTATAAGCACTTGAGGATAGCTTAGAGTAAGTAAAAACATTGTACGGGCAACCACATGAAGGATCATTCTTTCAATATTGGTGATCATGTCTGTCTTAATGTTTTTCCATGGAAAAGTGTGATGATTTTTTGTATTAAGGTTAATATGAGTCTACTATTCATTGGACCCTAATAGTCTAGGAGAATGATGGATCTGTTGCATACATAGTTGTTTTACATCCAAGTTTATCCAATATACAATTATATTTCATGATTTATAGTTGAGAAAGTATTTTTTGGATGAATCTTATGTTTTGAGCCTAGAGGTAGATCATTTGGAAGGGAATATTTCTTTTGAGGAACAACCAGTTCTGATCCATGACCACATAGAGCTACTATTGTAGAATAAATTGATTCATCAGGTTATGTTTTTGTTGAAAAACCATATTGTTGAAATGGAAACACGGGAATCTGGAAATTCAATGACGTATAAATACCCTAGTTATTTTACCAGTGAATAAAATTTCGAGGACGCAATTTTGGAAAGGGATGAATGATGTAACATCTCAGGTATTTATAGAATACTAAATTTTCATATCTATTTATATTTTTTAATTTAATATTAATTTTTTTAGTGGACAGTATTTATAATAGTTTACCTGCCACACAACAATGATTTTCCCTGAAATCTTAAGATTGCACAAAACATTGAGTCATACTGAAAAATAATACAAATATAAGATTAATATTTTAAATGGTAGTTAAGGCATAGCTTTTGGATTGGTAGTAATGAAAAGAAATAACTATCTTATTATTTTACACATTTTTAAAATGTTTTTACATTTATCAAATACTTTTTAGAGGCCAAAATTGAGAATGAATCAAATTTTAAGCGTAAAATACTCTAATATTATTAAAATGTACTTTTACCACCTTTTTATGCATAAACCTTTTTTAATATAATTATTTCACTATTATATGTTCTATTTGAAAAAATACACTTCTTAAATAGATGAGGGGAATCAAAATTTTATGTGGATAAGTTTTTGGAAATGTTCTAATAAAGTTCAATTTTTAATGAATAAATTAAACTACTGGATTTTAACTAAAAAATATATTTTAATCTAATTTATTTATATAGATAGAATATATTTTTTTGATTTAATGTGTAATTGTATTTTTTATCATTAAATCCCAATTTGGTCATTTTTAGTAATTTTTTATTTTAATTGGACATAAACACATATCAATCATTTTATAGTTTTTATTTCTTTTTAAAACTACTTCATGGTTTTGTCATAGAGAATTTAATTTAAATTAAATAAAGCATCTTCTATGTTTTGAATTTGGAAAAATGGATTCCATATTTGGAATCATAAGGTCCAAATTAAGTAATTTGGAATCTTGTATTTTTGGATATAATGAATAGTAACTTCAGTTATATTTTTTATTTCCCACATTCAAAGGGTAAAATATGTAAATAAGGGAAAAATAATGTTAAAATAATATTATACGATCATAAAACATGTCAAAATATTAATGTATGAGTCATGGGAGACTAGAAAAATTAGTCTGAACTTTTTGATTTTGGGAACCAATTGGTTGTGAAAATGACAAGTTATAATAATTAATTTAATGTAATGGGAAATATAGGGTAAAAATAAATCTATTTACTAAATCAATTTTTTGTGGGGGATATATATGTGATATATTCTAAAATAAATATTAATTAGAAAGAAAAAATATTTCCCTCATCATGGTATTTTATTTATAATATTTAGAAATTATAAAAATAAATTTAATAATGACATAATGATGATGTAGTGATTTCTTCATTAATAAGTAATTAAAGTAAATGATATTATAAATTTTAAAATGAAAATTATTGGACGAAATTTATGACATTCAAAAATTATATAGATTAATATGATATTTTTTTAGACTATTTAATGATTCGGTTCATCTTTATCTGTTTGTTTGAATTTTATTTAAATTCAATAATGTGTATAGTATAAATATTGTCAATAGTGATGTTTTCCAAAATCAATAATTATTAAATTATTTAAAAATCTTCCAAATAGATAATAATATTAAATGTATTATTATATGGTCTAGAATTTCATTAATTGTTAAATTATGGAAAATTGACCCCATAGTAGTAAAACTAAAATGTTATTAACAATTAAAAAGATATTACAACTCTTAAAATTTAAAGAGAATAAGAAATGGTAAACAGAAATAATATTCTTTTAAATAAACTAAATACACATCTAAAAACTATTTTATGATATTATTTAGTTCAATTCACATCTTATATTCTCCATATCTCATGTTAGGAGCCACTGGGATTAAACAATAATTTATATTAATTTAATATTTTAATATTTTCCTAGGGTGCCACTCCCATCAACTAAAAAAAAGGCACATATTCCAGTAAATTACCTACACATCCAAAAGCCATTTTGTTTGGAAAATATGTATATGATAGTATTCCTAGAATCCATACCCACATTCTTGAATCCTTAGTTATACTATAAAACCACTATTATGGGTGCTAAGGTGCTTTACAAAGGTGATCAGGTGAAGAAACAGTATCATTTTCGTTAAGTGTTTCTATTTTTTTCTTCTTCCATATCCTCATATATCCTCCAACCTTAATGAGTTAATAAATATAGTATCCTAAATATAACTTGATATTATTATGTTAATATCATCCCCTAAATCCATGTTTAAATTACTCAAATGGGAAAGGAATTAATAGTTCATGCGAACATGTGAATTGTCACCTCTACAAAACGATTTAGTTAATTTTCCATTACCATCTATTAATAATGGTTTTGATGATGGAATTAATATTAATATGTGATACTAATGGAAAACTAATCATTATTATATAATAGTATATCAATTACATTCTTTCTTCGTAGTGCATAAAAATGATAATGTTGTTCATGTGTACGTGTGAAGTATCACATCCACAAAGCGGTGTGACTAATTTTTATTCATTATATCACCTATATGATATATATAATTATATGAAAATTATTCTTATAATGTAATAATATCATGATCATTCTGTAATGATAAAATGATAATTACCTTATTTCCATAAGTATTAATGAAAATTGAAATGTTACTCATGAGTATGTACGACCTACCGTCTCAATGATTATAACAATGTTCATTTTTAAAATCCATATTTAATGGTTTAAATTAAAAATATGATTTATTTGTAAAAGTGATGAATATTTCTTGAAAAAATTTCTGGATATGATGGACTTATGAACACATGGACTAGTGACAACATACCATGTTCAATTTCGACTCAAGAACCGATTATTGACAAAACATCTCACCTGAACTCAAATAATTAACTAATTATTATGTCACAGTCATAAATGATGTAACATGAATAATAAACATGAAAAATATTTTTTAGTAAGTATAAATTAACCTATGTTTAATATTCAATAAGATAAATAATATACACGACATGTAATACTCAGTGTGTGGGAATTTTCCTTAAACTGATTTCATTGATGCATATTTTGGTATATACAAATCCTTATTTTAGACAGTGTATAATAAACCCCATTGACTTTTAATTACAATCAATTATTTTCAAAAGGGATTTTTTTATGATGTAGTTTTCTAAACATCAAAAAGGACTGTGTCTTTTTAACTTACACGGTGACAGTGACCTCTCCATAACCATGAGCATTATTGGATATTTGGATTATTCTCAGAGAAATAATGTTTTTTAAAATTAAATGTAAATACCATTTTTAGGTAAATTTATTTTGAAATTAATTTTAACAATGGAGTGATTATATAATTACCTTGAAATGATGTCTTACGATTATAGTGAGTAAATGTTATTTTTTTCCTTTATGATTGTCATGTGTTACGATTAAGTTGTGGTTCTTGGGTATTTCTTTTTCATTCTAGTGGTTTCCTGATAAATTGAGGGTAGGAGAGCCCATGATATCTCTCCAATGCATTGGTTAACTTGACAAAGGTAAATGTTATGGTTTCTCCTAAGATATTTATGGAATATCATAAGATGGGTATTCCATAAATAACCATGAAGGTTACTCCCAATTTAGTTGCGAAACCTACTAAGTAAATATGTTAATGATTCCACAATATACATTTATGATTTCTAATTTCTATGGGTTATTCATAAATATTATGATTTCATGACTTATGTTAAATATCATGCATTTTATGAGTGAATAAAATGATTTCATTGATTTTTATGTATTGATGGGCAAATGTTTTAATTATTTATATTACATCGCTTACTGAAAAACTTATACTCATCCTATGCTATTGAAAGGTTTTTCTCAGGGTATAAGGTAGGGTAAAGGATAGAAAGAATTCGTGATGATTTTTATCAAGAAAATATTTCTTATTTTATTTAAGGAGTTTTATTAATGTTAAAAAAATTGATAGAGTATAAGTGTCTAATTTGAAATATTGGAGTTGTAATGTATTAATAATGGAGTCATTATTTAATAATTTAAACGTAATAGGATCCATGATGTGGAATAATGTCAAATTGTGGAATTATCTAGTGATTAGGTAATGATTAATTCTTGGGACTTAAAGTAGGAATTAAATTTCAATTTAGATAGATTTAAGGCTTAGGATGTTGTCAATATAGTATCCATAATTTTATTTTCATTATAGTCAATTTGAAATGATATAAAATTTGAATATTACCAAGTTTATTCATCTAAGATATGTGTGTGTTCAGAATGGTTTTCCTCATAGGAAAATAGGGAAGCTATGATGTGATGACATAAAGTGGAAAACAACATACCAAAACATCAACTAGGGATGGTCCGAATCAGAACTGAACAGTTTGTTCTGGTAATGGCGCACTTAACTGAGGCTATAAAAGGTTATGGTATCCATCCATGAGATCATCCAGAATAATCATATGGAAACATGTCAATAGTGGATCATTTAATGAGGAGCCATCCCCCATAATTTAGAAGATCTTCCGACAATGGGAAATCTAAAGGGTTTACTAAAAAACTAGAAAATGTTTTTGATGTCAATGGGTGTTTAGAATATCAAAAAGGTGGTCTAGCTATTTACCATTTTGAAAGTTAACATGATAAGTGGTTGTCAATGTTCAGAAATATAAGGGATTGAGATGAGATTGATGCTCAAGATTGGGATTAATTCAAAGTTATGTTTCTTTTGAATTACTTTCCTGTGGTGGCTTGACATAGAATAGAAAACAGTTTCTCAGAATAGAGGAAGGAGGACGACTCATGAACTACTTATGAAGAAAAAATCACTCAATTCGAAAGGCATGCTTCAAATTTCGTATGGTATATTGATAGTAAAATTGATTATATTTACAATAGATTAATTAAAAATTATAAAAGGTTATTAACTTCACTTGATGTAAAATTTTATAAAAACTTGTTCATCGTTAAGAGAAAGTAGAAATGGAGTTTGACAAGGATCAGGTTTTATATGACATGAAATAGAATAGGACGTCAAAGTGGTAGATGAAAGGGAACAAATCTTAAAAAATATATGTTTTTAAGAAACAAAAGTTTACAGTTTGTGAAAATTGTCATAAAAATCACACTTGGGAATGCCTTTTGAATTATTGTCAGTTCTTATGTTGTTGTAAAATGGGACATAAGGCTCACAATTTCACTGAAATAGGACAATGTAGTGATAAAGAAAAATATGATTTATAGTTAGTAAAATGTTTTAAGTGTAATGAGACAGGACATTATAAAAATGAGTGTCTGACGGAGAACTCTAATTTTGGAATGAAACTGGACTAAATGTAGAAAGTGGTGATGAAATCCTTTGCAACTACTTCATTATATGTTTTTCCATCAAATGATGTAGTATTAGGTACATTGTTTGTGTATTTAGATTTTTCTACTGAGTTGTTTGATTATGTTTCTACACACTATTTCATTTATGAGAATGTTCGGAATTAATTGGGATTTCCCTCTCATGAAATAAATTTTGAACTTGTGCTAAAAACACCTAGAGGAAATTTTGAGACAAAAAGTAATTATAATAATCATTCTATCATTATTTTTGGAAATAATTTATCTGGAAACATTATTATTCTTCCTCTAGTAGTGTTTGATGTTATTTAGGGAATTCATTGGGTTTCCATTTATCATGAAGAGATTTATTATACAGCTAAAAAATATTATTTTTAGAAATAAGTTTAGTCTATGAACATGAATGAACCCTTACTATTGATAACATATTAGGAAGCTGAAAACTAGTAAAATACTGAAATGAATGCTACCTTTCACATAATTGTTTTAACAAAGGAACTGTTTAGATTAATTATGTGCCAGTGGTAAATGAGTATCTTGAGGTATTTCATTAGGTGTTTATAAGTGTAATACGTGACCATGAATTTGAATATATGGTTGAATTGGATCCTGATGGTAAGAAGGTTTTGAATCCCCCTTATCGAATTGATCAAATTGAACTTTTATAGTTAAATAAAAAGATTCAAGGGTTATTAGATAAATGTTTCATTCAACCTAGAACATCACCATGGGGTGATCCAATATTATTTAAAAAAAAGATTGTTCAAGGAGACATTTATTAGATTATAGATCCTTAAATAACATCACTATTAAGAACATGTATCCTTTGAATCATATTGACGATTTTTTTGATCAGCTTAAGAGAGCACAATATTTTTCAGAGAGTTAGTTGAGGCAAGGTTATATTCAGTTGGAAGTGAATGAATATGAAATTCCGAAGACTATGTTTCATACTAGATATGGCCATTATGAATTTTTAGTTATCTATTTTGGGTTACCCAATGTACCTACTGTATTCACGTATCATATTAATATAATTTTCTATGATTTCATGGTTTTTTTGTGGTTATTTTTATGGATGATATTTTGGTATATTGATAAGGTAAATAGTATAATGAAAGGAATTTAAGGGTGACTATAAAAACTGTCGAAGAAAATAATATTTATGAGAAATTCAGTAAGTGAGAGTTTTGGTTTCAACAAATTTCATTCCTTGGTCACATAGATTCTAAATATGGAACACTTGTTTATGCATAAAAAGGTTTTTAAAGAATTACCAAGACCCATAATTATAACCTTGAATTGTAGTATTCTTTGTTTAAACATTTATTAGTAGAGTTTGGTTGATAAATTTTCCTAATTATCTATCCCACTGACTATGATAACGTAAAATTTGTTTAGTTCATCGAGACAAAAGAATGTGATTGATGTTTTTAGTAATTGAAATTATGATTTGTGAATGTTCAAATTTGGGAACTGGCTTCCAAAAATGGTGAATTTGTTATCTATATGGATGCTTCGTTTAATGTACATTATTGTGTCTTGATGTAGAATGATCAGGTAATTTCTTATGCTTGACATCAGTTGAAAACTCATGAGTTAAATTACTATAAACATGAATTGAATTAGATTCTATTTTTTAATTTAACCATTTGCAGGCATCATTTGTAAAGTGTAAAATTTGAAATATATACTAACCATAAATGTTTCATTGTAAATTTAATCAGAAATAATTGAACAAGAGATAGAGAAGTTGGATGGAATTAATCAAGGATTATTATTGCATGATTCATTACCATCATAGAAAAAGAAAACAATGTGGTTGATGCATTGAGTCAGAAAATTAATGTTACATTAACCAAGATACATTTGGAAGGTGACCATTTGATTAATGATTTAATGATATATGGAATGGATGTTGTTGGTGCTAGAAATTCCTCTATTTTGTATTTGGATTTAGTGAAATAGTCTATACTGTAGAAAATAAAGCAAGCTCATAAGGAAAATAGTTTGTTCTTTTGAAATGTAGAATTGATTCAGATGGGTATGATTGTTGAATATAACATTGATAAAGATTTTGTATTCAGTTTTGGAAGGAGATTATATCTGCCAAGTGATTCATAGTTAAATAAAGAGTTGTTGTGTGAAGCTCATAGTTCTCTATTTACAGTTAATCCTGGATGAACTAAGATGTACAATGATCTTTGGGAGTATTAATAGTGGGATGGAATGAAAAAAATATTGCTGAGTTTACTGTGAAGTGTTTGAAATCTCAGCAGGTGAAAGAAAAATGAAAATTTCGAACAGGGAAGTTTCAAAATTTTCTTGTACCAGGGTAGAAATTGGGAAATATATAAATGGACATCATTGTACGAATACAGAAGACATCTTGAGGTAATAATGAAATATGGGTTATTGTTAATCAATTGACTAAATATGAAAAATTTATTTTTAATCTAGATACATAGTCTGTAGATAAAATTTCTCGATTTTATATCATATAAATAGTCAGGTTACATACCATTCCCCACTCCATTATTTTTTATCATGATCGCATGTTCACCTATAACATTTGGAATGGCCATCTCATGTTATTAAAAACTGAATTAAAGTTCAATATAAATTTTCATCATCAATTAGATGGATAGTCAGAACAAAAAATTAAAACCATAGAGGATAATCTATGTTCTTGTTGAATATATTACCAAGGATATTAGGATCAACAAATATATTTGTTTTAGTTTTCTTATAATTACATTTTTCATTATATTATATATATGACACCATTTCAAGAATCATATGGAAAGAGATGTAGAACTCCAATTTTTTTGGATGGAGTTGGTGGAAGGAAGTTGATGAGACTAGTATTGGTAGAAGATATGAAAGAAAAAGAGTAGTTTATTCATAAGAACATGAGGCTAGATCAGAGTATGAATAAATGTTATGTGGATAACAGAAGGAAGAATCATTATTTATAGGTAGGTAATCACTAAATTCTCAATGTTTCTCCTTGGAAAACTATGATGTGTTTTGATACGAAGGGAAAGTTGAGTCTGTAGTTCATTGGACCCACTGTAATCTAAGAGATAGTTGGATCGGTTTCCCATACAATATATATACCTTCATGTTTATCCTAGGTATAGAAATATATTCATGATTCAATGTTGCTAGAGAATTTTTTGGATCAATCTCATGTTTTGAGTTCAAATGTATTTCAGTTTGAAGAGAATCTTTCTTAGGGGGAATAAATAGTATAGATTGTTTACCACAAGGAGCTATCATTGTTGAATAAAGTGATTCATCAGGTTAGGTTTTTTTTGGAAAAACTATATGGTTGTTGAGGAAAAATAAGAATCTGAAAATTCTATGAAGCATAATTACACAAACTTATTTGATTATTGAATAAATTAACGAGGACACATTTTCCAAAAGGGGGGATGATGTAACATCCTAGGTATTTATAGAATAATTCATTTTTTGTATCTATTAATATTTATGAATTTAATATTAATTTTATTCTAAATGTGACACTATGTACAATAGCGTACATGACACATAATAATGGGTTTATCCAAAATGTTTCGTTTCGCAGAACACTGCGTTATATCGAAAAATAATATACAATATTATTATTATTTCATATGGTAGTTTACACCTACCCATTTCATTGGTGAGATTGAAAAATAATAACTATATTATGAATTTACATATTTTTCAAATGTTTTTACAATGATCCAATAAATTTTAGAATCTTAAAAGGTGAATGAATCGAATTTTACACCTAAAATATTCTAATATTTTTAAAAGATAGTATTACTTCCTTTTGATGGGGAACCCTTTTTAAATATTTTTTTATCAAAATTATAAGTTATATTTGACAAATTAAACTTCTTATTTAGATGCGAGACCTACATATTTACATTGGAGACATTTTCATTAATTTTTTTGATAATGTTAATTTTTTATTGAATAAAGAAAAATACCACATTTTACGTCAAATCTACTTTTTCTTCTATGTTGTTTATAATGTTATATAATTTCATAAATTTGGTTTTATAGGGTAATTTTATTATTTTATTAGCAATTAATACAATTTTTTTCTTTTAATGTAATTTTACATTAAAATTGTACATAAAGACATATTTATCTTTTGATAGTTTTTATTCCAAAAAAAACACAATTTCCAGTTTTGACAATAGGAATAAATATTAAATTAATTAGTGAAACTGCTATGTTTTGAATTTTAGAATGTGGATTCAATATTTATAATTTTATGTTCTAGATTATGTAAATATTTTACTTTTATTTTTGAAAATTATGAATAACAACTAAAATAATTATTTTTATTTACAACGGTTAAAGGAAAAATTTGTTAAATAAGGGTAAAAATAATATAGTTATAATATAAGACTACAATAAAATGTGTCTTAATATTATTTTATGAGTCATGGGTGACCATATGAATCATAATTTCTATCTTTTTTCATTTTAGGGACACTTGGGTGTGAAAATGACTTGTTATAATAATTAAGATATAGTAAATGGAAATATAGCATAATATTATATCATTTTAGTAAAACAATTTTAAGGTGGGTGTTAATAAGTTATCTATTTTACTATAAAAATTAATTAGAAAGATAAAAATATTTCATATATAATGTAATTTTATTTATAATTTTTAGAGATTAAATAAATAAATGTACTAATGACACAATTATAATGCTGTAATAGCATCATTAAAAAATTATTCAAATAAATGATACTATAATTAATTTAATAAATAATATTTTACATAATTTATTTCATCCAAGAACATTATGAAAGTATATGACAAGTTATTAGACTATTAAATGTCTTGGTTTGAAGTAATCTCTATGTTGGTATTTTATTTTAATTTAATATACTGAATACTATAAAAATTGACATAATTGATGTTTCATAAAAATAATAGTTTTGTAAATTATTTAAAAATCCTAAAAATATTATAAATTCACAACATGATTATAATATTTTATAAATGTTTATTAATTATCAAAGTATGGTATATTTACACAATATAAGTAAAATTAATGTCTTTTAATCAATAAAATGTTCTAACCACTTTTAAAATTAAAAGATAATAATTTAGGGTAAACTGAATAGATAGGGATTAAAATAAACACAATACCAATATAAAACTATTTTATCACAGTATTTATACCAATAAATCCTCTAATATCCATATCTCATGATTGATCCACTTGTATTAAAAATAATTAAAATAATTCAATATTTTCATATTTTGAGGGGTTCCCGTACCCACTCTTATAAAATGGCACCCATTCCACTAAATTACTCACACATCCAAAGCCTTTTAGTTTGGAAAATATCTCTCCAAGCCTATTCATAAATATCTCCCTACATTCAGGAATAATTTTTTTAGGATGAACATCCTTCTTAAACGTGTTATGTAGTTCTTCAAAGGCCATCAACCAAAGAAGATGAATCATTTTCTTTAAGTGTTTCTCTTTTGTATCTTCTTCCACATTACAAAATCTCTTCCAACCATGTTGAAATAAAAAATTAAATATTCTAAATATACTGATATGATATTATGTTAATTTACACCCCAAAATCCCGATCCACTTTCATCAAATGGGAATGGATTGAATCATTCATGGGTATGTGTGAATTATCACCTCCACAAACCGATTTAGGTTATTTTCCATTACCATCAGTTAATATTGGTTATAATGATGTAATTAATCATCTAATGTGACACTCATGACATGATAATCATTATAATATTATAATATATCAATTACATTCTTACTTTAGTGTGCATAAAAATGATAACGCCATTCGAGAGTAAGTGTGAACTATCATCTCCACGAAGTAGTGTGACTCATTTTTCTTCATTATATCACATGTATAATATATATATAATTATATGTAATTGATTATTAAGATATTAATAATATCATTTCGATTCTGAAAATATAAAAGGATAATTACATTATTTTTATAATGATCAATGAAAAATGGAAAATTTACTAATGCATACGTTCATCCTACCATCTCCATGATTATAATGTTGTCCATTTTTCATAACCATATTTAATGATTAAAAATAAAAAACATGAGTTCTTTGTAAAAGTGATAATTTTGTCCTGAATAATATTATAATGATTATGGACTTATGAAAAAATGGACATGTTTCATCATACCATGTTCATTTTTGACACAAGAACTGATTATCAATAAAACATCAGATATGACCGCAAATAAATAACTAATTATTATTACATTGTAATATGTCATTTAATGGGAATAATAAACCTGTAAAAGTTATTTAATAATTTATAAATTATCTTATTTTAATTAATCATGATGATAATGACTGAACAAGACAAGTCAGACTCAAGGTAAGGGACTTCATCTCAATCTTCATTCATTGAGGCATACTGTTGTTTATAAAAGACCTTCATTTATACAATGTAAAATCATCCAATTTTACTATTAATTTCATTAAATGGTTATCATAAGGGAATCTTATTTTGAATCATTTTACTAAATGAACTAATGTAATGGTTCTTTTTAACATACGTGGTGAGAATGACCTTCCCACCACCAGGAGAATTATTTGATATTTGTATACTTCTGCAAGCATTAATCTTTTAAAAAGAAAATTAAATACCATATTTAGGTATTTTAGTATTGAAAATGGTCTTGAGAATGGATTTATTATATCAATATCGTGAAATGATGGCGTATGATATCAATGTGGAAATGTTATTTTTTCTTTATACGTTTTCTAGTGTAATGAATAAATTTTGGTTCGTGGGAATTTCTTAATTATACGGGGGTTTCATGATAAATCGAGTGTGGGTGGGACTATGATATCTCCCTAATTCACTGGGTAATTTTATGTAGTTAGACATTATGGTATCTCCTAATAGATTTATCGAATATACTATCATGGGTATTCCAAACGTAACCGTAAAGGCTACTACCTATGTAACTGTAAAAGCTACAACGATAGTATGTTTTGGATTCCACAAGTAACCATTTTGATTTTCGATATCTATGAGTTATTTATAAATATTATGATTTCAGAAGGAATTTTGAAGAGCTTATGTTTTATGGGTTAAAATTATGATTTCAAATATTTGTTTGTAATCATGGTCTAAATTCTTATTTACTTATTTTATATCCATTACTGATATTTTTTTGCTCATCCAAGGTTCTTGAAATGATTTTCATAGTGTACAAGAAATGGAAGAGAAAGGAAGAATTCAAGAATATTTTTATCATGAAAATAATTGGTGTATTATTTATGGAGTTTTATTATTATGAAAATAATTCGATAGAGTAGAAGCGAATACATAGTAATATTTGAGATGCAATTTATGAATAATGACGTAATTATTTAGAAACCCAAACATAAAAAGATTATCATTTTGAATTAATGTCAAATTATTGAATTGTATCAAGATTAAGTAAATTTTAATGCTGACGCCTTATAATTTGGGTGATATTTTGATGTTTTAGCAGTTTTTGTCATCGAATGGTTTACCAATACCAAACGCCCTACCCCAAAAAATCTAAAAACCCTTATAAGAGAGTTATTGAGTGGTTGGAAAATAGTTTTTGAAAATGTGAACCCACTTATTAGTAACTATGAATCCACATGGGAGGTCGTGAAAGGTTAGGAACATTGTTAGGGTAAATAGTGTGCCCCATGTAAGAAATCGTCTGTGTTGAATTTTAAACACCCCAAACATTATATTCAAAATCTTAGACCCCAACCCCAAATCACCCAATATTTTACCAACATGACCGTAAACAATTTAACTTATTTTTGGAGGATCCTGAATGGATTAAATTTAATTAAAACATCTTCTCCTAAAAAATATAAGAGTAGATTGAATATCTTGTCCACTATTTTATGATATTATTATTGTGTAAGGTTTCTACCCTCTCTCCCATATCTCTCTAATCCTTTGAATTAATTTTTTCATCCATATGTGATATAACTAGATCTATGTTTTGATAGATATAATCATCTTGATCGTGGATCTTCGTTACATATATAGATTTGGTTTTTCATTGTGATCTTTTTTTACCACTTCATATTGGGGAATTCAGTTGGTGATATTTATCAACAATCTTGATTTAGGTGGCCTAAATTGAAAATTCCACAGTTTTGATTTAATTAAATGTGTCTGTTTTTTGAATTATAAAATTACATCATTAGGAAACAATTTTAATTATTGAATAGATTATTTTACTTTCCACGTGATTATGATTTTGGGTATATTAGGGAAATTGAAAATGGTTGAAATGGATAAAATAATTTTTTTATTAATTGATTGAATATGGTGATTGGGTTACTTTTCAATTAACTTGATCATGAAATAATTGACAATAGAGATTATGATATGGCTGAATTATCTTAAATGGTTCATGGTTTAGAGGACTAAATATTTATATATGGAATAATGTTGAATTGGTTTTATCATTCCATGTGATTAATGTGACTACAAATGATTGAATTTGTAATTTAATTGGTACACCATGATGTGATACTTTGAAAAGAAGTTAAAAGAGTATTAACATTTATGTTTATGAAATTTTCATATGTGTTACATTGTGATACATGTGATTCTATGATACACATGAGTGGGACATGGACTGATGATTCAATATACTGTAGTGTGATGTGATTGATTGATATATATGTTTGGGACATGGACTGATGCTTCATAATACCATACAGATAAATGTGTTGTTGGATAAAGATAGATGCTTCAAATAAACATAGGGTTATAGACATGGCATTATAGGACCAAATTTTAGTGCTTGACTATGGTTCCCATTATCCATAATTTTAATTGAATTAATATGATAAATTATAAACTTGTTGTTGTGATATGTTAAATCCCATGTGGACTGTTTAGACTCTAAAAAATGTCGAACCATGTATTAATGGGTTGGAAATCCTTTGAAACACAAGGTTTATGTGGGTAAATAATGAATAATTGACTATAAGTGAGTTATTTTCATTTTTTTGTATTTTATTCGTTATAAATCTGCATTCACTATTTTTGAATGGATGTTTTATTAGATGTCATTGGTGGTGGTGTACTAAGTACATCCCTCAACCTACTTAGGATACCTGATCAGTAAACTAATAGAATTCACGTTTTCAGTATTGGTTTAGGGAAATATCCCGATGTTATATGTCTGAGCTGGGATGGGGCATGGTGGACGGAACCATACATGGTATGGGGAACCACATGGGAGTTTTTTGTCTCATTATTTTGGGATTTGAACATTGAAACATGACAGTTATTATGATATGACACATCTACTGCATTGGCTGGGATATTGTTTTCTAATTCTAGGCATCATGTGGTTTTATTTTGTCTTGTTATTGGTTAAATCACTTAGTTATTCTTGATCCATTTCTTCTACATTATTAATCTGATAAAAATATTATAATCTATCTATAAATTATATTAGACCCTGGCTGCTAGTAAACAGCCTGTAGTGTTTGGGGAGGCATTCTTGAGGTCATGTAACCAACTGGCTTAGGGCACAAGTGTGTGGAACCAAAGTCAGGCTGTCACAATTACTCACTTTTACAAAACAAATTCCACCAAGGGATTTTATTTCTCAATTTTTAATATTCATTATAAAAAAAAAAAAATTCCTTATTAAAAATATTAAATATTATGATTCAAAACATGGTATAGATTTTTTCAATTCCTGTCATTGAATATCTATAATTCAATTTAAAATTAGACTTACAGAACATGTTGAAAAATTGTTATCCAAGAAGTTCAATTGTTAAAAAAATGTGATATAATTTTAATTCAATGACTATCAACAAAAATTATATGAATTTGAATTCTTATAAATATAGTAAAAAGATACTCATTTATATTAAATCATTCATTAATATGAGTTATTATAGTTTATTTAATTGGATAAAAATTATATATTTAAAAACATTTTTACAACATCTATTATCATTAAACATAGAAAGAAACTCAATTCAAAATCATCAAAATTTACAATTAAATAGAAATTAATTTGTTTATTATAAATAAATTTTTTTCATATATAACATTATGATCTATTGTAAAATAGAATTTATCTTTTGGATGAATTTATTAAATAGAATGAAATCAGAGTATTTGAAAAATTGACAATTGTCAAAATTATGTAGAATATATAACATTTTATAATTATCATATCATTTCCATATAATTTTTTTTTAAAAAATGATATAAAAAATTATTTCACTTAGTAATTTATTTTTATAAATGTTCCAAAAAAAATAATTTATTTTTTCTTGAAAAAATAAATTAAAAATTTTCATAAGTAATCTTATTTTTTGTAGAAAAAATTTCTTTATAAAAATGTGCTTTCTTATTTCATAATATTTTATCAATAAATTTATAGTCATTATTAATTTTATGTATACTTCATTTTCACTTAGTAATTTTTTTATAAATTTTCAAAAAATAAAAATTTATTTTTTCTTGTAAAAATAAATTAAAAAAATTTCATAAGTAATCTTATTTTTTGTAGAAGAAAATATCATTATAAAAAGTTGATTTCTTATTTCATAATACTTTATCAATAAATATTTAGTCATTGTTATTTTTATGTATATTTCATAAAATAGTTAATTCTATTCATAGAACTCAATTTAATGGTTTAATTTGATAGGCCACGATTAAAAAATAATATTTCTATGTTAAATCACAGTTTGATTATACTCAGTTTCACATGATAAATACTTTATTGAACCTAATGTTATTTTAAAATGTTCGGTTTTTACTCCCTAATCCTCTAAAATAAATTGATACCCTATATTTTGAACTTTTTTTCAATAAGCATGTGTTTGAAAATCAAAATTTTATTTTTTGAAAACCCACATCAAAAATTTTAATAATAAAAAATCCTCTTAAAAATAGGGAAAGGGAAATATAAAGGTAATCTCATAAATATTAATCCACTTAGGTTAACATTGTTTGGAAGTGAAAACATGTATTTGAAAAAAAATTATATTTATTTTATAATGTATAACTTTTTATGGTAGAAGAGTCCATTAATTTACTGAAATTGAATAACATTTTCTCCAAGATCCTTTTCATAATATTGGGAAACCCATATACCATGATGACTATGGACATAAGGGAATATTTTTGTTTTACCAGAATAATTTCATCCTTTTATCATTATTCACCAAATGATGATCTGTAGATGCAATCATCGATTATTTTAAAAAACATTTCATTCTTGACGTAATAAAATTTACTTCTAAAATATACAATCATTCTACAAAATGATATCAGTATACTCCTTATTTATATAAATATTAACTATAACTAGAAATGTTTATCAAAATGTAAGAGGAATCAGAAAATTAATACACCAACATATTAATCGTCAAATATTATTATTTACTAAAATCATTCCAGAATACTACATCCCAAAAAACCTCAAAATATAGAAAATTAATCTTGTTTATCAAAAATTATACATCATATTAAACAACATGCATGACCTAAGGGTTATAATAACTCATCCAAGTGAAACATTTCGAAAAATATATATATTCTCTCATAATTCCTGATATTTCAGAAATATTTTATCCGATATATTGGTTTTCCAAAATAAACATAATATTTATTATTTAAATCTATTTAATAAAAACAATCAAATAATAACTAGTAAATATCATATGTCAGTGGTCGGTGAACAACCCTTATCATCCATCAATTTTGGGTTTAATCTCCACCGACATTGCATGATATGTTATGTTGTTTCACGATATACATGTTGTCCTTTATTAAAAACTATATTTCAATAATTCCTATAACATTAAAACAAATAATTAACATCATCAAAAAAATTCATAAAATCTATTTTTATCTACTACATATTTATATACCTCTTATATATTTTATAATATATAAAATATTAATTGATAATAATTACCACAACATTTAGAACATATCAATGATTAAACATTATTTAATCATTTTTTACATAATATATCACATTGACATTAAATTTCCTTACTTGGCCATCTCCACCATTTAAAATATTCTTTCTAATTAATAAGTAAATACTAATGTAGGAAATGTCATAGATGATTAATGATTCATATAACCATCATATAATTAATGAATGTAATTGTAAAACATTATTCATGAGTTCCAATACCTAAACACATCACCAAATTATACTTATATGATTTTTATAACATATTCCCTTAGGAAGTATTCATGGTCTTGTGGAATTGAATTAGACAATGACAGTGTTACCCACATACATGAAATTGAAATGTTAGTGGTGGATTAGGTTGGAATTTTTTTATTAATATATTATTAATTAAAATTGTCATTTTTCATTAGTAATTTGATACATTGTTCCCTCTTTTTCACACATTATAAATATTAAATTTCAATTAAGTAAATTTTTTTATAACTCAATTAAAATTTTCACATATAGTAAATTTAACCACTTATTAATTATCATATATGACACTTTAAAATCCATAATAAACATCAATTCATTTTATTAATTAGTTTTGGAATCCATCAATGTTCTATTATGTCATCGTAAATCGGGATATCTCTTTTTTTCATAATCTTAAGATGTATATCATCAGTTCCTATTAGGTTTGATATCAAATTGGGAAAATCATTACAATCATAATCACATTATATTTATTAATGATTTCTCTTATTTTCAATGACTATCTAAAAATAAAAATAGAAATTGTACAAGAATAATAAAACATAAAAATAGAGAAACATATAAAATACAATGAATACATTATAAATGAAAATTATTTCCGAAAATATGATTCACTATATATATATATAGGAGAGAAATGGTAACATTTTATATTTTATTTTCTCACAACAAAAATATGATTAAGTCCTTCATATGTGTTCATAATGATTTTGTCAATTTCATTATGATATCCTCTCGGAGTTTCAAATAATATGGGAATCAAATCCTATTTTCGTGCATGAGGTGATGATCAAGTCATTCAAAATGAACCCCCTCAGGGTTATTATACCTAGGTAAAACTATTATAGAGAAAAATATACTCCTAGTATGAAAAAAATAACGTAATTTCATTGAACCTTGTATATTTTTATTTCACAAAAAAATCTTCGATATTTTTTTATCCATATTATAATCCTTATAATTTTCAATGGGGTTCTATCTAAATTATTATAATAACAATACAAAAAAATAAATACACCTTATTTTGATTCCAACTATAGAAACGACTACCTATACTGTAACGCCCCGACCCTAGTTACCTAGAGTCGGTGAATTATTACATAACATTGGGATGATCACGAGAAATATCAAGTCTCGAAATACTGATTAGTTTAGTAGCCTTGGAATAACTAGATACATCCATAAATTTTTACATTACATCATAAAAAAACATCTTGTCTTCATATCCCCTCATACTATCCCTGCAGGTCATTCATAAATTACTTCTTCATAATCCTGGGAAAAATAAAACATTGAAAGGGGTGAGCTCAGATGCTCAGTAAGGATAAAATTATAGCAGAAGCTTTCATAAATAAGCATACACACTTAAGGCAATTTATAACTAAAACAAAAGCCTTTTAAACTTGAACTTCAGAATAAAATGGCAAAGATAAAATAAAATAATTCCATTTACTTACTCACATGGATATTCTACTAGTCGAACAATCCCATGCATTATCAATAACCCCTTTCATAATGATGGAATGCGTAATTCCAGACAATCGTAACCACATAGCCAAGGCTTCGTGCCAAGACTAAAAATAAGATTTTGCCAAGTCCTTGTTCCAAGACACTAGTTTGTCTCATGAGACCTACCGATGCATCGAGGAGCTATAGCAGGCTCCACCCGTCACTTATTAAGTCCAATGCATTCCTCATATGAACAGGTTTAAACATAACATAAACATTCGTTTTAAAACTAGCATAAAAATGTCAATACTTTAACCACAAACCATGAATGGTATAAAAATAGCACATCCACAGTCAAACATAACTCATTTGATACAATATAGAAGATTGTATTGTATCAAATTAACCTCAATCAAGAATAATTAAGGATGTTGACATAGATGAAAATAATCATCAAAACTATTTGAGAGAAATATCCCCTTTTCTTGAAAACATTTAAAAGTCACACTATTTGTCAAGAAGCCATTTAAAAATAGATTTTTGAATAAAAGTGTACCATACCACTTTGAAACTTTTAAAAGGAGTTTTAATTTTAACACTTTAATGTCCATATAAATAAATCATTAAAACCATTTTTAAAACATGGACATTAATGAGAAAGATTTTGATGAATAAGTCTTTAAAACATTTAAAAATGGTATTTTAGTTAGAGATTCTAACCAAAAGAGAGACACTTGAATACAAATAATTGAGGTAATCAAAATGTTGTAATATCATGAGAATAAAGGAATTCATGATATACTATGTCAAAGTACATTATATACACCAAATAAAAGTGATTTGGTGTATAACAACAAATAAGTCTCAATGGAATGAAAATTGAGATGAAATCTCTCATAAAGGCCATATCATTAAGTTAAGGATAAATCAACGACATAATTATGTGTGAAAAATATAAATACACTAAATATGATTGGATATTTAGTGTAAATCAATCATATGACATTCAAACATATTCTTGTAAAAACAACACCAATGAATTGGATATTTAACTCAACAAATGGAGATTGAGTTAAAATTACTCTTATCAAGTTCATACCGATCACTTGAGAATTTACCAATGGAGTGATTATGTGTATCAAAAGTATATCCATAGAAAGGGGAGTGGAAAATATGACATAAGAAAATGAATAGTAATTCCACACATAATCTTGGAGTAAAATAATCAATGAAGTATGCGTAAAGTTGAATGAGTGGAAATTGAAATATCAAATTCCCTTATCAATTTGGTAACTTACGAAACATACACCCATGAAAGAAGTATCATACAATGATGATGTAAATATCCATAAATTAGATTATATTACACAATGAATACAATCATGGGAAGTACACACACCACATGCAATAATTAAGTGGTGATCAATGGAATTCTCACGGAATTAAAAGTGAGATAAGAAACCCCTTACCACGTTAATCAACTGAGTCGTATGGACAAAAGTTAATAACCACCAAATGATTTCCAGAATAAAATGAATATAAAGAGAATCATGATAATATATATCAAATGGCAGTACACAATACACTACTTTCAATAATTTCGTGGCGAACAATGGAAATCTCACGGAATTGAGAGTGGGATAAGAAAATCCCTTACTTTGTACTTTTTCCTTGGTCGACGGTAGGTTTACCTCCTGTATAATGGTGAAATAACTGTTATTTAATTATACAAGAATAATTTACTTTAATATGATATCATATATGATCTTTTAACATTGATTTGTTAATAATATCTTAAAATTATTGTCATTTCGGGTGTTAACGGGTTCATTTTACTTTATATTCTTGGTTATGTGAGCCATATTTATTAATGAGATGTATATTATTAATATCCAGAATGATATAAAGTCCACAGATACTATTTTTAAATCATAAAATTATAATTATACTTGAATGGATAAGATGGAGAATGAATCTCATCGCGTTCGTGGAGACGGTAGTCCGTACATACGCACAAACGACAATATCATTCTTTTGATACTAAAATAATATATAATTGGATGTTATATCATATATACGGAATCATTATCATGTTATATTTATTATTTACATGAGTTACACATCATTATTATACCCATCCAAATAATAATATATTGAATAACAATTACACCACGACGTGGAGACGGTAAGCCGTACGTACGCACGTATGGTGAGATGTAATTCAAAGGATGGATAGAATAGTGAATATGGTTGTACCATATTTATAATAACATCATAGTATATATATGATACAGGAGTTATTATTTTATAATGGTAATAACAAAGAAAGAGGAAGTGGAAGAAGAAAGGAACTTGAAAAGGGGTGGTGAAAACATTACCTCTTCTTCGGGTTCTTCCTTTTGATTTGATCAAAAGGGCTCCATAGGTTGGCTATCTGATCAAACAAAGGCCTTTAGGTTGTATTGAGGGAAGTTGAGAGAGTATTTGGGTAGGGTTTGGCCGAACCAAAGGGCTTTGAATGTGTGAAGAAATGAGAAGGAAGAGTTCCCTTTTATAAGAGGGGTGAGGGGATTCTTTGGAAAAGCTAGAAATATTAATTTATAATAAATTCATATACGGTTTATAATGGCTCCAAAGTTTAATATTTAAATTTTAAGGTGGGGATGGGTCGAAAACAACTCAACCAATAGAATTTAGGCAGGTTTGGGTCATTATATTAACCTTATCTTTAAGTATTAACTCTTAGTTAATTAGTTTCACTTTTACAATGTCTCTTTGTATTTTTATATTATATGGTTAATAAACATACTATATACATACAAGAGACCCCCCAAGTGGTCCATTAATGATGAACCTATCATGATATAAGTCTCTTGTCCGAACCTTAGATTTTTAGGAATTTAATATCAATTAATAATATAATATTTGTTTTAAGAACTCTTTTATGTCAATTTTGAAACTATTCAATAGTTGATTTTTGTGAAACTCATAACAGATTTATTACTTCGAACAAAGTCAATTAAATCAATCCTAATATGTCATATTATCCTATAAAATTATTTTAATTCCATAAAAGTTTCATATTATATTTATTTGGGTATTTATAATATCAATTATTGTAATTTTTCACTATTAAACTAATTAATTCATCATCATTGTGTCATAAATAAATTAAATTATTTAATGTCTAAAAATTATAAATAAAATATCATTATATATGAAGTCTTTTTATATTTCTAATTAATATTTATAATCTAAAATAAAACATATATAACCCCCTGTAAAAATTGTTTTGTTAAAAGATGTATGCTTGTGTCATTTTTGTATTTATTTTAACTTAATTAAAATAAAGTGCCATTATCACTTACAAGTGGATCCATGGGGTCAAACAATTGACCCAAAGATGCCCATGGTCGACCATGTATCAACCAATATGGTTAAGACACGTTTTAGGGTAATTTAGTATTATTATAATATTATTTTTTAACCCTTGTTTACCAGATTTACCCTTTAACCATGGAAAATAAAATATTTACCGGAGTAATTATCCAAAATGTTTAAAAATAAAAGTTACCTATTTACACAATTTGAACATCCTGATTCCAAATATGGAATCCATTTTTCCAAATTCAAAACACAGAAGTGGCAGAAATTAATTTAAAATTAATTCCCGTTGTTAAAACAAAAAGCGTGTTTTTTAGAGATAATAACTATCAAAAGATTGTCACTTGTTTATGTCTGGTTTAAATGTGAAATTTTGTTCAATGACCCACATTGTATTATATGGTAAAAATATATTCTAAATATACTTTAAAACCATTCAAATTTATAATTTATCACTATTAATTATTTTGATTAAAAAAGTTGTTTTTAATTAAAATTTAGTAATTTTCACTATTCATCAAAATATGAAAGTTATCCGAAAAGTACCAAAATTTCACCCTAGGCTAATTTCGATATTAAGAATCCAAAAATGAAGTCCATTTTGAGAGATAGAATTTATAAAATTTCAAAAAGTAGGTATTACTATTCATAACGGCTAGTTCGATTTGTTATGGTGTGTTAAAATCTCGAAGTTGCGTACAATGCACGCCATTGCATTATTCGAAAGGATACATACCAAGGATGCTTGGGGTGTTACATTATCCCCTCATTCAATAAATTGTGTCCTCACAATTTTTTAAAATTTTGCTTGGGAATATAATGGAAAGTCCCACATCGGAAAAAGATTCAATAAAACTATCATTTTAAAAGAAAGAAAGAGAGGTTTTAGGGTCATCCAAGATAACCCATACTAGGATTCCATGTAGGAAAACATTGATATGGATGATAAACTAAGTGTCAAGTTCTGATGGAGAGGGATAGAAATCATGATAAGGAGAAAGTTAACAATAAGAAAACCACAAACTCGTGCTGGGACAAACGACCGTTAGTCTCCTAGTAGGAAAGTAAACTGACAACATTTTTTTAAGTTACATTACATAAGGACGAGGAATTAATTTATGATATTGATTAAGAACATTATGAGATATACTTACATTTTAAGTAGACTTTCATTCTTTAATAAATTTCCACCACTAACTCAATTTTTTTTAAACGATGAGTATTCAAGAAGACTTAGTCACACTGGAAGAGCTAGAATAAACTTCTATTGAATCACAAGATCCATGCAGGATAAACTATATATTTACATTGTCTTTAAAGATTAATCAAAACTAAAATGGTTAGTGAATGATCTAATGATCCCCCAAAAGGATATTCCTTTAGATAAATATGCACTAATCTTAATTTCTAAATTTAAACCAACAATACCCCAAGTAAAATAAATACCATTCAATAATCAATTGTCCTTAAAATCATTCAATATAATCCAAACTAATATTGAAACCCAAAACATAGAATAATTTTATTATGTAGTCTCCCATGTTAAATTTTATCTCCAAATGACATCAAATACTCTTAAAGTCACATACTTAAAAGTAATTAACATCATCACATATTCTCTGTTATAGGTTAATCATTTCCATAAATAACCCAAATCACTATAAATCCACAATAAAAACGTAGATAAAAATACACCATTAATCTACAAATGAAACCACATTGTATTCTATTTTCCTTGGGCATATAGTGTTCCCAACAGAGCGAACATCTTCCAAAATAACATTTATCACTTAATCACAAAATCATTTTCCTATACCAAGGGAATTCATTTGATAAGACATAAGAACCCAAATCATCTTATTATTGATCAAAAAAATCATTTAACAAAAAAATAGTCACACTAACTAGGGACTTCACGTAGTCCAGTGGTAGGCGATAAATCCCAATCGCACTTTGGTTGTGGGTTCAATTCCCACAGCTTTGTCTGACGCGACGGGTTGTCACACGGTCTACGTGTTGTCCTTTTTAAAAAACTATATTTTATAATATTACCAAAATGAGATAAATTCCTCAAAATAACATAATTTAACCACAAATGTTATATCATACCGTGAATTTTCATCCCAAATTATAATAACTTATAATTTTCTCAAACCCCAATGATCATATAAAACCAAATGGTTATTTATACCTATATCCATAAGAGAAGAGACAATTCTTCCTCAAATATCATTATCACAAGGCAAACTGCGGGGTTACAAATACAAGAGAAAATTATTCCAAAGTAAACCCATCAACAAGGAGTGCTAATACTTTTTAAATTTTTCTCCAACCATTTATTTCCACATATCTTCTTCTTTGACCAAGAAAATATCATATAGAATAGGACATTCACTCAGGTAATAGCCAGGTCCCCAACATTTACAGCAAATGACTGTAAATGGACTCTTGGGACCATTTTTATCTTCTTCCATAGTACTCTTCATTTTTCTTCTTCAATTCTTCACTTTATGTCCTTCCTTCCCGCACGTAAAACATTTCGTTGTCCCATTGAGACACTTTCCTGGGAGTCTCTTTCCAGATTTCCTGCATGATGAAAATTTAGGGTTCTTTTCTCCATGGTCTCCATTGCTGGAGCTCTTATCATTTATCACCTTTCTCTTCCTTGTTGAGTCTGGGATTTGGTTAATATATATGTTGTTGATCATATTTTTGGAAAACTGATTTGGAATAAAGACAATATCTTTTACACTTATCAACATTCCATTTTGTTGCTCATTTCCACCATCGTTCCCACCTTGTACATCATTCTCAAAGTCACTATGACTTCCTTGGAATCCAGCCATTGACTAAAACCAGAAAGCATTGTGTGAGTAACAGTAGTCGTAAAATCATTTAGAGATTAAAATTTCACCATATTCTCAATTTGAAACACATCAGGATTAACTAAGGTCATTTACTCTCATCTTATATATATATTACTTAAATCGGTTTGTAAAGAAAATGTAAATTATCCTAAGAATATCCCCCGGGAGTGTCATAACCAAGAGTGCAGCAAGGCCCGTTGTCGTGCACCAGTTCCCGTTCGAGTCTAGCTCAAAGCGGTTTTTTTGGGTTTTACCCCTAGGTACATCTGTGCCAGAGCCGCCTCTACATGCACGTATCCAGAAAGGGATGTATTGCTCGGAAAACTCACAAAATATCTACAATACCAAAATTCTAGGAAGTTCTTTTATACTAATCCTCAAAGTTCATCTTAGGTCTACGTGCTCTAATCAGAGTTTATCTAAATCTAGCTTCCAATGTTTGTACTAAACTTCCTCTGATACCAACTATAACGCCCCGACCCTAGTTACCTAGAGTCGGTGCATTATTACATAACATTGGCATGATCACGATAAAGATCAAGTCTCAAAAGACCGATTAGTTTAGTAGCCTTGGAATAACTAGATACATCCATAAATTTTTACATTACATCACAAAAAAACATCTTGTCTTCATATCCCCTCATACTATCCCTGCAGGTCATTCATAAATTACTTCTTCATAATCCTGGGAAAAAGAAAACATTGAAAGGGGTGAGCTCATATTCTCAGTAAGGATAACATTATAGAAGAAGCTTTCATAAATAAGCATACACACTTAAGGCAGTTTATAACTAAAACAAAAGCCTTTTAAACTTGAACTTCAGCATAAAATGGAAAAGATAAAATAAAATAATGCCATTTACTTACTCACATGGATATTCTACTAGTCGAACAATCCCATGAATTATCAATAACCACTTTCATAATGATGGAATGCATAATGCCAGACTATCATAACCACATAGCCATGGCTTCGTGCCAAGACTACAAATAAGATTTTGCCAAGGCCTTGTGCCAAGAAACTAGTTTGTCTCATGAGACCTACCGATGCATCGAGGAGCTATAGCGGGCTCCACACGTCACTTATTAAGTCCAATGCATTCATCATATGAATAGGTTTAAACATAACATAAACATTCGTATTAAAACTACTATACAAAATGTCAATACTTTAACCACAAACCATGAATGGTATAAAAATAGCACATCCACAGTCAAACATAACTCATTCGATACAATATGGAAGATTGTATTGTATCAAATTAACCTCAATCAAGAATAATTAAGGATGTTGACATAGATGAAAATAATCATCAAAACTATTTGAGAGAAATATCCCCCTTTTCTTGAAAACATTTAAAAGTCACACTATTTGTCAAGAAGCCATTTAAAAATAGATTTTTGAATAAAATTTTACCATACCACTTGGAAACTATTAAAAGTAGTTTTAATTTTAACACTTTAATGTCCATATAAATAAATCCTTAAAACCATTTTTAAAACATGGACATTAATGAGAAAGATTTAGATGAATAAGTCTTTAAAACATTTAAAATGGTATTTTAGTAAGAGATTCTAACCAAAAGAGAGACACTTGAATACAAATAATTGAGGTAATCAAAACTTTGTAATATCATGAGAATAACGGAATTCATGATATACTATGTCAAAGTACATTATATACACCAAATAAAAGTGATTTGGTGTATAACAACAAATAAGTCTCAATGGAATGTAAATTGAGATGAAATCTCTCATAAAGGCCATATCCTTAGGTTAAGGATAAATCAACGACATAATTATGTGTGAAAAATATAAATACACTCAATATGATTGGATATTTAGTGTAAATAAATCAGATGACATTCACACATATTCTTGTAAAAACAACACCATTGAATTGGATATTTAACTCAACAAATGGAGATTGAGTTAAAATTACTCTTATCAAGTTCATACCGATCAATTGAGAATTTATCAATGGAGTTATTATGTGTATCAAAAGTATATCCATAGAAAGGGGAGTGGAAAATATGACATAAGAAAATGAATAGTAATTCCACACATAATCTTGGAGTAAAATAATCAATGAAGTATGCGTAAAGCTGAATGAGTGGAAATTGAAATATCAAATTCCCTTATCAATTTGGTAACTTACGAAACATACACCCATGAAAGATGGATCATAAAATGATGATGTAAATATCCATAAATTAGAGTATATTACACAATGAATAAAATCACGGGAAGTACACACACCACATGCAATAATTAAGTGGTGATCAATGGAATTCTCACGGAATTAAAAGTGAGATAAGAAACCCCTTACCACGTTAATCAACTGAGTCGTATGGACAAAAGTTAATAACCACCAAATTATTTCCAGAATAAAATTAATATAAAGATAATCATGATAATATATATCAAATGGCAGTACACAATACACCACTTTCAATAATTTATTGGCGAACAATGGAAATCTCACGGAATTGAGAGTGAGATAAGAAAATCCCTTACTCTGTACTTTTTCCTTGGTCGACGGTAGGTTTACCTCATGTATAATGGTTAAATAATTGTTATTTAATTATACAAGAATCATTTACTTTAATATGATATCATATATGATCTTTTAACATTGATTTGTTAATAATATCTTAGAATTATTGTCATTTCAGGTGTTAACGGGTTCATTTTACTTTATATTCTTTGTTATGTGAGCCATATTTATTAATGAGATGTATATAATTAATATCCATAATGATATAAAGTCCTTAGATACTATTTTTAAATCATCAAGTTATAATTATACTTGAATGGATAAGATGGAGAATGAATCTCATCGCGTTCGTGGAGATGGTAGTCCGTACATACGCACGAGCGACAATATCATTCTTTTGATATTAAAATAATATATAATTGGATGTTATATCATATATACAGAATCATTATCATGTTATATTTATTATTTACATGAGTTACACATCATTATTATACCCATCCAAATAATAATATATTGAATAACAATTACACCACGACGTGGAGACGGTAAGCCGTACGTACGCACGTATGGTGACATGTTATTCAAAGGATGGATAGAATACTGAATATGGTTGTACCATATTTATAATAACATCACATTATATATATGATACTGGAGTTATTATTTTATAATGTTAATAACAAAGAAAGAGGAAGTGGAAGAAGAAAGGAACTTGAAAAGGGGTGGTGAAAACATTACCTCTTCTTCGGGTTCTTCCTTTTGATTTGATCAAAAGGGCTCCATAGGTTGGCTTTCTGATCAAACTAAGGCCTTTAGGTTGTAGTGAGGGAAGTTGATATAGTATTTGGGTAGGGGTTGGCCGAACCAAAGGGCTTTGAAGGTGTGAAGAAATGAGAAGGAAGAGTGCCCTTTTATAAGAGGGGTGAGGGGCACCTTTGGAAAATCTAGAAATATTAATTTATAATAAATTCATATTCGGTTTATAATGGCTCCAAAGTTTATTATTTAAATTTTAAGGTGTCTATGGGTCGAAAACAAATCAACCAATATAATTTAGACAGGTTTGGGTCATTATATTAACCTTATCATTAAGTATTAACTCTTAGTTAATTAGTTTCACTTTTACAAAGTCTCTTTGTATTTTTATATTATATGGTTAATAAACTTACTATATACATCCAATAGACCCCCAAGTGGTCCATTAATGATGGAACAATCATGATATAATTCTCTTGGCCGAACCATAGATTTTTAGGAATTTAATATAAATTAATAATATAATATTTGTTTTAAGAACTCTTTTATGTCAATTTTGACACTATTCAATAGTTGATTTTTGTGAAACTCATAACAGATTAATTACTTCGAAAAAAGTCAATTAAATCAATCCTAATATGTCATAGTATCCTATAAAATTATTTTAATTCCTTAAAAGTTTCATATTATATTTATTTGGGTATTTATAATATCAATTATTGTAATTTTTCACTATTAAACTAATTAATTCATCATCATTGTGTCATAAATAAATTAACTTATTTAATGTCTAAAAATTATAAATAAAATATCCTTATGTAGGAAGTATTTTTGTCTTTCTAATTAATATTTTTAATCTAAAGTAAAACATATATAACCCTCTGTAACAATTGTTTTGTTAAAAGATATATGCTTGTGTCATTTTTGTATTTATTTTAACATAATTAAAATAAAGTGTCATTATCACTTACAAGTGGATCCATGGGGTCCCAAAATCGACCCAAAGATGCCCATGGTCGACCATGTATCAACCAATATGGTTAATACACGTTTTAGGGAAATTTAGTATTATTATAATATTATTTTTTAACCCTTGTTTACCGGATTTACCCTTTAACCATGGAAAATAAAAAATTTACCGGAGTAATTATCCAAAATGTTTAAAAATAAAAGTTACCTATTTACACAATTTGAACATCCTGATTCCAAATATGGAATCCATTTTTCCAAATTCAAAACACATAAGTGGCAGAAATTAATTTAAAATTAATTCCCGTTGTTAAAACAAAAAGCGTGTTTTTTAGAGATAATAACTATCAAAAGATTGTCACTTGTTTATGTCTGGTTTAAATGTGAAATTTTGTTCAATGACCCACATTGTATTATATGGTAAAAATAAATTATAAATATAATTTAAAACCACTCAAATTCATAATTTATCACTATTAATTATTTTGATTAAAAAAGTTGTTTTTAATTAAAATTTAGTAATTTTCATTATTCATCCAAATATGAAAGTTATCCGAAAAGTACCAAAATTTCACCCTAGGCTAATTTCAATATTACGAATCCAAAAATGAAGTCCATTTTTAGAGATAGAATTTATAAAATTTCAAAAAGTAGGTATTACTATTCATAACGGCTAGTTTGATTGGTTATGGTGTGTTAAAATCTCGAAGTTGCGTACAATGCACGCCATTGCATTATTCGAAAGGATACATACCAAGGAAGCTTGGGGTGTTACATATACCACATATTATTATATAATTTTAAATATAAACCCTAATTAATTACAACCCAATGACCACTGGGCCTAGTGACTTTTGAAGACCTAGTTCATAATACATCAAAGTGAGGATAAAATAAAACTTTTATATTTTAATTTTTATAATGATATCATAAATAATTTTTTGATATTATAACTATATTGAATAACTTGGGGAATAAATAGACAAAATTGGAGATCTAAACAGCCTAGTAATGCTAATTAACATGATAATGAAATATACCTTGTGAATCAAAGGTATTACATCGTATAATATAAGAGAAGTTGAAAGTTTTATCACATTGGATCATAACATCATGAGTATGGAATAATTATATGATATCATCATTGGAAATATGGATGAAATATATATATCATGATATAAATATTTATCAAGGATAACTGCATAGATACTACCACATGGTGTACAAAGTCTAATAATTTATTTGGTTTACTCCCTAATCTAATACATGATGTCGCAGGAGATTAAAACATTACCCAATGAATTGTATCACCATATGGGTGAACCCATTGATACATGTTCGTGATTATTTTTATCATGAATATTAACTCAATCCCAAGTCATAAAAATAATAATTAACCATAGAGTGAAATGGGTTTTATAATCATGACACATATCTTATTCAAAATAAATTTACTAATTTAATATTTGGGATGACTATAATAAGGAATGTCTTCCCCCATCAATGTATAGTATAATATTATAGTTTTATATTTGAAAGTCATATAAACAAAATTTATACGTTATTCATAACATCAATATTTTTTGTCATTGATATAAACTTATTTAAATTATTTAACAGAATATTTATTGATAAAATACAATTCCACTTTTAAAATGACATCATAAAAATATAAAAATATTCTATAATATTATAAAAAAAGTTAAAATTAAAAATGAATATTATAATTTAATATTTAATGAGTAGGGTTATCATGGTGGTGTATAATTCTAATCATTTTTTAAGTTAAAATTAATATTCATTTAAAGCTATTTGAAAAGAGTTAAAATTTTCCTCCTATAGATAATTACAAGAATATTTCTAAAAAAATTTCATAAAAAGTAAAATATTGGTTATTATTTATATAATTAATCTATTGGGGAATGCATAAAAAATTCTTTAATTTACTTTTTGAAAAAATGATATGTAATATCATGGATATTTGAATGAATGGAAAAATAATATAAGATATTCAGAAAAATATTTTCTCAAATATTTTAAGTACGAATTGTCTAAAAGGGTATTATTATAAGATAATTTCAAGAATAACCAGTGGACAAAAAAATTAATTGTTTTCATAATAAAATAATAAAATAATTTATTATAACAAAAATTCAAACATAAATAATCCTGATTAAGATGGGATTGAAAGATAAACACATAATACATAAGAAACATTGGACCCATAACTCCAGTGAATGAGGATGAGGTATTGCAATATATTTTGTCATGATATATGAATTATTCATGTTATAATCAGTAAAGGGGAAGTATATACACCATTTTTGTAAATTATGATCTCAAAGCATCATGTGTCTTAAATAATAATTTTTTGAGATGAATACCTTACTTCGAGTCTTGGATCAGTTGTTTTGTTTTTATATCTTATGTGTAATAAAATTGTTTTATTTATTATTATTACAAAGAAACATTTCCATAGATCATATTGAAAGAATGTATATGATATATTTATATTCTATGATAATTAATTTTTTTATTGTTAACCAAAATTAATGTGAAATACATAATCATGAATATAATTGAAGGGGTAGGATGGAAAATGAATTACATTAGTTTGTGAGGTGGTATTTTTTCATAAACATGGATGATGATTTTATTACCCATTTTATGGAAGACAATATTGACCGATATTATGAAATCAATATAACAACATCTCAATATATATTATTCACTGATGTTATTATATTATAAATTCTAACACATTATTATAGGTGGTTAAAATGAAATAATAAAAATTAATATTGATATAGAAAACTATGTTTGGTTAAAATAACTCCTTTGGATATTTCATTATGGACAATATGTTTTTTTTATGGAAAGAAAAAAATCTCTGATATGTATATGTATTTTTTGAAGATATACTATGACAACCCTGCTTTCTATTACAACATAAACATGCTTTATTACATAAAACTTCACTTGATCCAACAAAGAATATCGAGAGGTTTAGTGTCTTTGGGGCTTAGGATCATTACATAAAAACTTTAAACTTGAAATACAACATCTTTATTGAAAACATCCTTTATATGACCACTACATTCCTTCGTACTTATGGGATAACCTGAGGACATGCATAAGAAAAGGGTGAGCTATAAAGCCCATTAAGGGAGTAAACAATGAATAACATGAGGAGTGAAATACATGTTAGGCAATAGGCATATCAATAGAGCATAAGAGAAACATGAACATAAAGGCATGATAAAGCATGATAATCATAACATGGAAATGTGGCAACAACTCTTAACATTGAATTAGCATGAGCCAAGGCTCATTGCACATGGAGCATGAGTAAACCCTCATTGCACTTGAAGCACGATTAAACCCTCGTTGAAATTGAATTAGCATGATTAAACACTCATTGCACATGACGTATCATGATACTATACTTTACCCAATGCATTGGAGCGCTATAAAGGGCGCACCCTTCTTAAACATTTCATTTCATGCATAAGTGTGCCACATTAATCATAAAACATGGATTCATAAAACATAATCATTTCTTCCACGATAAAGGAAAGTGTAATTCATACATGAAACTTTATAATCAATATGTAAATGTGCATAAAGGTGAATACCCTTGATAGAGAAATGAGCATGGTATTCACTACACAAAGACATTGGCTTAGAAAATCGGTGCGATTTTGGCAGCGTAACGGCGTGACATAAGAATTCATAAAAAAAGTTGATGAGAGAGAAAGGGGTTACTCATCATATTTACATGTAATGGACAGTAAGGAGATCATATATATACATGTCCCAACAATAGAAATGGAATTTAGATTAATGATACAAAAGTATTGCTTGAATGTAAAAGAAGAGAGAGAAGTTCCTTTCGGAATTTCGGCATAGTAACAGGTGTACATGGGAGGCATTTAATGAGAGAGAAAAGGGTTCTCCCATCATTCAAAAAATAATAGGGCAGTATGGGGGAGGTGCAAAACCATACCCCAACATTCATAATTGAAATAAAAAGGGAAATACAACTTAAAGAAAATTGACAAAAAAATGAGAAAGGAAGAAAAGCCCTTACTTGGAAGTGTGCTTCCAAAGGCTAGAGAGAGGCTTGTGAGAGGATTCTTGGGAGCTTGGGGCACCTTTAGAGGATTCTAGAGAGAGTAGGGAATAGATTGGACGAACTTCAAGGGCTTTGAGTGAGGAGGAAGTGGGAGCTTGGGTGGGTTTATATAGGAAAGGTGAGAGAATTCTTTATTATTTAGGTTTGGGACCCCTTATATTAAAATAATCCAAACCACAAACCATCCCATGGTATTTTCCTATGGTTTCTGGAAAAGGAAAGAGGAAAACAATATTTTAAAATTCCAAGGACCTAACTTATTAAAAAATTAGTGTTGCTTATGTGGAGGTGAGTCACACTCCCATGGAAATTAATTTAAAAAGGCAAAGTTTTGAATAAGTCTTGAGGGCTCCATTAATGATTTGAAAAGTGAGTCAAAAAACCCAAAACATCATTATTTTAATGATAAAAAATATATTGGCCGAACATAAGGATTATGGTATTTTATTACATCACCATTGGGTCATTATGATGTCATGAAACACATTATATATTTAAATGGTATTTAATTTTTACCCAAAAATTTGACTGTCTCAGAAAATTATGAAAAATTCACCGTTGGATTATTTCGACGTCCTGATTCCAAAAATAATATTTATTTTATCTAAATAATGTTCTAAATATGTGAATTTTGACTTTTAAAATAAAAACCGACATTTATAAAAAAATTCACGGGTTTTGACAGAAATGGCTTTCAAACCTTAATAAAAATTTTAATTACATTCATAAAATTATAAGATCATTTATATTTAATAAAAATTAATTTAATATTAATAATAATATTTTTATAAAATATTATTTAACTCAAAAATACTTTAATTTAATAAAATATAATTCTTAATTAAATAATAACTAAAAACACCATTTGTACTTTAAAAACTAATTACAATGCATCAAAAATGACTAGAAATTATATTCACTATTATATACAAAAATAATGTACATGAACATGGTGCTACTTATTTGTTACATAACCCCTTAAAATAGCCGCATAAGACCTAAGGGTAAGGTGTGCGATGGTGACAGACTCTTGGGGTTGCTCGGATAACATCACTCGAGTGGTAATCTCTATAAACTTCCATTTTTCCCGTAGAAAATCGCGTTCGAGCTTTACTTGATGGAGCTCAGCTTGGGCTTGGTCAAGGGCAAATCCCAAAGACGCCACCTCTTTTCCGAGCTCCGAAAAATGGGCTTCGTAAGGGGCAATTCTACTGGATGAGGTCATCGCTTCCTTTGTCTGAGTAGAAATGGTTTCGTTAAAGCCTTATATTTATAATACTCAGATGATCACTGTTCAACGGCTATAAAAGTAACGGTCACAAATCTTAACATAAAACTAAAGAAGTTGACATCTTATAAAAACATTTTTTTTCATAAAGAAACATTTAACTGGATCAAGAGGGATTTTCCATTAATGAAACTTTGGGTCGTTACAACATTCCCCCCTTAAGAAATTTCGCCCTCGAAATTTTCCTTTTCCCACACTAAAACAAATGTGTGTAACTTAGCTTCATCATATCCTCCGACTCCCAAGTTGCTTCTTCAAACTTGTGGTTTCTCCACAACCCCTTGACGAGGGGCATTGTCTTATTTCGTAGAACTTTTTCTCTACGATCTAAGATCTTCACTGGTTGCTCCTCATAAGAAAGATCGTCTTATAATTTTACCACCTCGGAAGAGAGTACATGTGAAGGGTCTGGTATGTACTTCCTTAAGAGGGATACATGGAAGACATCATGCACCCTGGCCATAGTAGGTGGAAGTTCTAGTCGATAGGCCACATCCCCAACACGATCAAGAATCTCGAATGGGCCGATGTACCTTGGACTTAACTTCCCTTTCTTTCCAAACCTCATGACCTTCTTCCATGGAGATATGCGTAAAAACACCATGTCTCCGACTTTAAACTCAAGGTCTCGTCGACGATTATCTGCATAACTCTTCTGTCGACTTTGGGCTGCCTTGATATGCTGCTGAATGGTTTTCACCTTCTCCACCATTTCTTCGACCATTTCTGGTCCAAGCAGCTTACGTTCACCGACCTCATCCCAACGTGCCGGTGTTCTACACCTTTTCCCATACAGGGCATCATATGGTTCCATTTGGATGCTCGAGTGGAAGCTATTATTATAAGAGAAATCAACTAGAGGAAGATGTTGATCCCATCCTCCTTTAAAGTCCATTGAGAACGCTCTCAACATATCCTCAAGTGTTTGGATAGTCCGCTCTGATTGGCCATCAGTTTGAGGATGATAGGCCGTACTGAAGTTCAGTTCAGTATTCAGAGCATGTTGAAGACTCTTCCAAAACATAGAGGTAAATCTTGGATCTCGGTCAGAGACAATAGATAGTGGTACTCCATGCAACTGTACCACTTACCTGATATATATCTGTGCCAGTTGATCCAAAGAGAAATCCTCTCGAATAGCAATGAAGTGTGCAGTCTTTGTAAGACAATCCACAACAACCCAGATTGCATTGTTGCCTTTGGATGTCCTTGGATGTCTGGTGACAAAGTCCATGGTGATGTTCTCCCATTTCCATTCTGGTATGGGAAATGGTTGAATCATCCCCTTAGACTTCTGCCTCTCTGACTTCACTTGCTGACACACCAGGCACTTTGATGTATATTCAGCGATCTCCTTCTTCATATTATCCCACCAAAAGTTTTCTCGGAGATCTCGATACATCTTTGTGCTCCCTGGGTGAATAGAGAAATTTGAACTATGTGCATCATCCAAAAGTTCCTTCTTCAGCTCCGAACATGATGGAACACATAGCCTTTTCCCAAACCGCACAATTCCTTCTTCATTAACATTAAACTCTGAGGATTTTTCCTTTTTGATAGCTTCCACTTTTTCTTGGATTTCTGCATCATCCTTTTGAGCATCCTTTAACCTTTCCAAATGAGATGGTTGAGCAATCATTTGTGAAAGGATTGATGATGTTCCCTTATTTATGATTCCCACGTCCATCTTCATCAAGTCTAAGAAGATTGGATCCTTCTCAATTCTCATCATTGATAGAATTGCTGGATCCTTTCTACTTAGGGAATCCGCCACCTTGTTCGCCTTCCCAGGGTGGTAATGTATTGAACATTCATAATCCTTGATGAGCTCTATCCATCTTCTCTGGCGCATATTAAGCTCTTTCTATGTGAATATATATTTAAGACTTTTGTGGTCAGTATATATCTCACATTTCTCTCCATAGAGTTAATGCCGCCAGATTTTCAAGGCAAAGATCACCGCCGCCAACTCCAGATCATGCGTTGGATAGTTTCACTCATGGATTTTCAACTGCCTTGAGGCATAGGATATCACTTTATCATTCTGCATCAGCACACATCCTAAGCCCTTCTTCGAAGCATCACTGAATACCACAAAAAGCTCCCCACTTGTGGGTAAAGTGAGCACGGGTGCAGTGATAAGCCTCATTTTCAACTCCTTGAAGCTTTCTTCGCATTCATCACTCCAAGCAAACTTCACTCCCTTTTGAGTTAGCTTGGTAAGAGGGTTGGACAATCGTGAGAAATTTCTCACAAATCGTCGATAATATCCAGCTAACCCCAAGAAGCTACGGATATCAGTTACCAATGTTGGCCTCAGCCATCCCTCAATTGCATCTGTTTTGGAGGGGTCCACAGATATCCCATTGCTTGTGATGATATGGCCCAAGAATGAGACCTCCTTCAACCAGAACTCACACTTGCTGTACTTGGCATAGAGCTTCTCCTTGTGCAAAGTCTCCAGTACAGTTCTTAAATTCTCCTCATGGTCCTCCTTGGTTTTGGAGTATATTATAATATCATCTATAAAGACTACCACAAATTTGTCTAGGTAATCTCTAAAGACTCTATTCATCAAGTCCATGAATATTGCTGGAGCATTGGTGAGTCCGAAAGGCATTACTATGAATTCATAGTGCCCGTACCTTGTACGAAAAGCAGTCTTGGGGATATCTTCCTTCTTCACCCTTACTTGATAATATCCCGACCGCAAGTCGACCTTGGAGAAGTATTGAGCTCCACGCAGCTGATCAAACAAGTCATCGATTCTTGGGAGAGGATACTTGTTCTTATGCAAAGCCGCATTGACCCATCCTTCTTCTTGACGAAGAGGACTGGTGCACCCCATGGTGATGCACTTGGGCGTATAAACCCTTTATCCAGATTCTCCTGTAGTTGTTTCTTCAGCTCTTCAAGCTCAACAACAGCCATTCTATATGGAGTCTTGGATATTGGTAGTGCCCCAGGTATAAGTTCGATTGAGAACTCAGCATCTCTTCTTGGAGGAAGACCAGGACGTTCCTCGGGAAATACTTTAGTGAATTCCCTCACAATAGGCATTTCTTCAAGGGTGGTTTCTTCCTTGGACTTAATCATCTGAGCCAGATATGCGTGCTCATAAGGCAGTAATATCCATGCTTGAGATGATGGAGCTAAAGGAGTTTCATCTTCCTCCTGACACTTGTAAAGAATCGGGGGTCGATTCTCCATATGGAGTGTGATTTCCCTCTCCCGACAATTTATGTTGGCTCTATATAAGGAAAGCCAATCCATGCAATGAATTGCATCAATTTCCACCAAAGGTAGTATGACGAGGTTCGCCGGGAAATTCAATCCACAGATTATAACAGGGGAGGACTTATACTCATGGGATGCAATGATTGCCCCATTTTCCGTACTCACCGACATCTTTACTTCCATGATTTGTGGTGGTGCAGGGATTATTCTACTAAACTTTTGAGATATAAAAGAATGCGTAGAACCTGAATCAAAAAGTACGTTCGCTATTCTTGAATGAATAACTAGCGTACCTATCACCACTTCGTTTTCAGGGTTCACTTCGGCAGAAGTGATGGCAAAAGCTCTTCCTTGCTATCTTGGAGGTTGTTGATTGCCTCCGATAACCCTTGGATTAGAGAATTGATTCGCAAAATGACCCGGTTCTTTTCATTTGAAGCATTTAACAATGCGTTGAGGTTCGAACGGAGCGTTCCTCTCCTCTGTCGCAGCCGCGGGTCCTTCTTGCTGACAGTTAACAGCTAGGTTCCCTTCTCTTCCACACTTGAAGCATTATCTTGTCCCCCTAAGGCAATTTCCAGGGTGCTTCTTTCCACACTTTTGGCAAGTGGGGTGGTGGAATTTCTTAGCGCCGTTGGATTTATCCATCGGACCACCAGCATTGAATTCCACCTTACGCTTCTTGTCCCCATGATACCCCTGTGATTCTCCGATCTCCATTTCAACCTTGAGGGCACATCGGACAATTTCCTCATAGCTGTTGAAGTCACGGATCTCTAATGCTTTCCGCAAGCTAGCCTTCAGCCCACCAAAGAAGCGGTCAACCTTGCATTCGGGGGTGACGACAAAGCCGGAAGCGTATCGTGCAAGCCTTGTGAAGTTTGCCTCGTACGCTCCCACATATTCTTCATCTTTCTGCTTGAGGGAAAGGAAGTCCCTTTCCATCTTAAGACGGTGGGTGCATGGAAAATATTTATCGAAAAATATCTTCCGGAATACCTTTCATTCCAAAGCCTCGATCTCCTCCTCAGGCTTCGTATTTTTGACCAATGTCCACCAATGATCAGCTTCACCCTCCATACGATAAGCCGCCAGGAGAACCTTCTCTTTTTCAGAGCATTGGAGGATGGAGAATATCTTTTCAATGGAGTTGATCCATTGTTCAGCGATCGTGGGATCGGATGATCCAATAAAAGTAGGATGCCTTTGTCTCATGAAGCTTTCAATAGCGACTTGTTCTTTCTTAGGGGGGGTTGAACGTTCCTCTTGACCAGTGTTTCTATTCAAAACTTGAGTTAGCTGAGAGAGAAGCGTGACAAAGTTCGTGATTCCCGCTCCCATTGGAATGGGCATCTCATAAGTACAATCATCACACTGATCTTCACAACGGTTGTTAGCCCGAGTTCTCCTATTACCGGCCATTGGATGGAATAAAAGGAAAGTTAGGGGTAACACATAAAGGGTAATCCAAAGACAAAAGTTGATGACTTATAAATAAACTTTAATCTCTTTATCTCATGAGTCTATAGGATTCAATCCAGGCTTTTCATGATCTTCCTTCTAACATATATTCTTAGGGGCATTTTTCCCTTAATAAGGGTTCATACTAAGATTTTGAACTTATCAAAACATATCCCCCGGGAGTGTCATAACCAAGAGTGCAGAAAGGCCCATTGCCGTGCACCAGTTCCCGTTCGAGTCTAGCTCAAAGCGGTGTTTTCGGGTTTTACCCCTAGGATACATCTGTGCCAGAGCCGCCTCTACCTGCTCGTATCCAGACAGGGATGTATTTGTTTGATAAACCACTTACTTAGTATTTACCAAAACTTAGGGATGTTTTTATTATGCTTAGTCTTGTATCTAAGGCTTTACTAGGGTTTCCTAATCCCAAAAATAACTAAACCTATCCTCTGATACCAACTATGACAACCCTGCTTTTTATTACAACTTAAACATGCTTTATTACATAAAACTTCACTTGACCCAACAAAGAAGATCGAGAGGTTTAGTGTCTTTGGGGCTTAGGATCATTACATAAAAACTTTAAACTTTAAATACAACATCTTTATTGAAAACTTCCTTTACATGACCACTACATTCCTTCGTACTTAGCATTGCATGGGATAACCTGAGGACATGCATAAGAAAAGGGTGAGCTGTAAAGCCCAGTAAGGGAGTAAACAATGAATAACATGAGGAGTGAAATACATGTTAGGAAATAGGAATATCAATAGAGCTTAAGAGAAACATGAACATAAAGGCATGATAAAGCATGATAATCATAACATGGAAATGTGGCAACAACACTTAACCTTGAATTAGCATGAGCCAGGGCTCATTGCACATGGAGCATGAGTAAACCCTCATTGCACTTGAAGCATGAGTAAACCCTCGTTGCACTTGATTTAGCATGAGTAAACGATCATTGCACATGACATATCATGATACTATACTTTACCCAATGCATTGGATCGCTATAAAGGGCGCACCCTTCTTAAACATTTCATTTCATGCATAAGTGTGCCACATGGATCATAAAACATGGATTCGTAAAACATAATCATTTCTTCCACGATAAAGGAAAGTGTAATTCATACATGAAACTTTGTAATAAATATGTAAATGTTCATAAAGGTGAATACCCTTGATGGAGAAATGGGCATGGTATTCACTACACAAAGACATTGGCTTAGAAAATCGGTGCGATTTCGGCAGCGTAACGGCGTGACATAAGAATTCATAAAAAAAAGTTGATGAGAGAGAAAGGGGTTCCTCATCATATTTACATGTAATGGACATTAAGGAGATCATATATATACATGTCCCAACAATAGAAATGGAATTTAGATTCATGATACAAAAGTATTTCTTGAATGTAAAAGAAGAGAGAGAAGTTCCTTTCGGAATTTCGGCATAGTAAAGGGTGTACATGGGAGGCATTTAATGAGAGAGAAAAGGGTTCTACCATCATTCAAACAATAAGAGGGAAGTATGGGGGAGGTGAGAAACCATACCCCAAAATTCATAATTGAAATAAAAAGGGAAATACAACTTAAAGAAAATTGACAAAAAAATGAGAAAGGAAGAAAACCCCTTACTTGGAAGTGTGCTTCCAAAGGCTAGAAAGAGGCATGTGAGAGGCTTCTTGGGAACTTGGGGCACCTTGAGAGGATTCTAGAGAGAGTAGGGCAGAGGTTGGACGAACTTCAAGGGCTTTGAGTGAGGAGGAAGTGGGAGCTTGGGTGGGTTTATATAGGAAAGGTGAGATAATTCTTTATTATTTAGGTTTGGGACCCCTTATATTAAAATAATCCAAACCACAAACCATCCCATGGTATTTGCCCATGGTTTCTGGAAAAGGAAAGAGGAAAACAATATTTTACAAGTCCAAGGTCCGAACTTATTAATAAATTAGGGTTGCTTATGTGGAGGTGAGTCACACTCCCATGGAAATTAATTTAAAAAGGCAAAGTGTTGAATAAGTCTTGATGGATCCATTAATGCTTTGAAAAGTGAGTCAAACAAACCCAAAACCTCATTATTTTAATGATAAAACATATATTGGCCGAACATAAGGATTATGGTATTTTATTACATCACCACTGGGTCATTATGATGTCATAAAACACATTATATATTTAAATCGTATTTAATTTTTACCCAAAAATTTGACTGTCTCAGAAAATTATGAAAAATTCACCATTGGATAATTTCGACATCCTGATTCCAAAAATAATATTTATTTTATCTAAATAATTTTCTAAATATGTGAATTTTCACTTTTAAAATAAAAACCGACAATTATAAAAAAAATCACGGGTTTCGACAGAAATGGCTTTCAAACCTTAATAAAAATTTTAATTGCATTCATAAAATTATAAGATCATTTATATTTAATAAAAATTAATTTAATATTAATAATAATATTTTATTAAAATTTTATTTAATTCAAAAATCCTTTAATTTAATAAAATATAATTCTTAATTAAATAATAACTAAAAACACCATTTGTACTTTAAAAACTAATTACAATGAATCAAAAATGACTAGAAATTATATTCACTATTATATACAAAAATAATGTACATGAACATGGTGCTACTTATTTGTTACATAACCCCTTAAAATAGCCGCATAAGACCTAAGGGTAAGGTGTGCGATGGTGACAGACTCTTGGGGTTGCTCAGATAACATCACTCGAGTGGTAATCCCTATCAACTTCCATTTTTCCCGTAGATGATCGTGTTCGAGCTTGACTTGATGGAGCTCAGCTTGGGCTTGGTCAAGGGCAAAGACCAAAGACGCCACCTCTTTTCCGAGCTCCGACAAATGCGCTTCGTAAGGGGCAATTCTACTGGATGAGGCCATCGCTTCCTTTGTCTGAGTAGAAATGGTTTCGTTAAAGCCTTATATTTATAATACTCAGATGATCACTGTTCAACGGCTATAAAAGTAACGGTCACATTTCTTAACATAAAACGAAAGAAGTTGACATCTTATAAAAACATTTTTTTTATAAAGAAACATTTAACTGGATCAAGAGGGATTTTCCATTAATGAATCTTTGGGTCGTTACATATACTTTAGGAGTCGGTATACAAAATTTGATTTAGAGGTGAATATATGTTAATGGAGGTGGGGGTTCCCTATTATTATTAATTAGTGGTGGCATTTTATATTTACCAAAATTATTCTATAATGGGAAGTCACTCTCATAAAATGTTTCATAAAAATGTATATGTAATGTACTGTAGTGGTTATAAAACTAACCTAAAAGTCCAAAATTGGAAAATAAACAAGAATTAAAAATTTTATTTTATTTACCCCTAAGGTTACTCAATTTTATACTTTTAGTTTTGTATCACAGTAACTTGTTATTATACTTTTTTCTATTCACGTAGAATAAAATTAATTTTTAATTATTAAAAAATATTAATTATTCATATTCAAAATTTGGATTACATTTTATTATATTCAAAACAAGGAAGTGGAAAATTTCAAGTTGAAAAATAAACTCATAAAAAGTGTTGATAAAACTATCTTCAATGAAATGTATTTTTAAACAACAATTGAATTAATATAACCTATATAAATTGATAGGATCATTATATGAATTTTTATTTATATAAATAGATGTATAATATATTAATTTAATTTAAATATTTCTTTAATATGGGTTATATTAATTAAATAAAATTTATAAACATTATGAACATAATAATTTATTGAAGAAAACAACATTTTTTACCGTAAAAATAAATATATACATAAATAGTAAAATATGATGATTAAAATGGAAATAAAGTGAAAATATTAAATAAAATGGGTTATATTTAACTTAAGGAAACAATATAAATTATTATTGAACTATTAAATTAATTTACCTAATATAAATAACGGAATGTATTTGAAAAAATATGTATTGTTCATTATTAACATAAATTAAATGAATTCCAGAAAAATCAAATAAACAAACCCTATGTTAATTTATGAATTATGATTTCAAAGATAGTTATTTTTATAAAATATTATTTATAAGTAACTATTTTTTATAATATTCTATAACAAAATTAAATAAAAACATTCTTAGAAGGAAATGTAAAATTTGAAAGTATAATATAATTATTAAAATTTTTGTTTTTATTTCAAATGTATTATTCAATAGATTTATCATGAGTATGATTATTATTTATATTTCTTCAAAAATTTAATAATATTCATGTTTTTCGGTTAACCATCTAGTTTATATCAACCACATTTGAAGTATAATATTTTAATTTTAATGCACGGTTTTTTTATACATAGTGATGTGTTTTTAATAATATATGAAACATATTGTCCTCTTAAAAACTCAGTGAGTCACATAATTATCATATGGATACAAAATTCTTATTAAAAACAATGTCAATGATCATAAAGAAAATGTTAATTTTTTATAAAATTTAGATAATGGGGAAAACATATAAATGAAATTTATGTTTGAGGAAAGCAAGTGGGAAACTCTTTAGTAAGTGCCACCCTGTTTAGTTGATGTTCATAGTTAGTGAATGTTAGGAAGATACCATATGGATTACACATAAATGTGTGGTTTACTCCTTTGAAATATTGAGATCACTATTAATGATAATATATTATGAGACCTTAAAAACAATTTTGGATATTTAATATCAATGTATTGTGTGTTTAAACTAAATAATAATTCCTCTATTAATGTGATTAGTATTTTTCGTGATGAATTTATTTCAATAACTAAATCCAATTAAAATTAAAATGATTTTTTTATTAAATTGAGTCGGATGTTTCAACAATTATTGAAAGTGATCTGAGATGATGGAAATGACGTAGGTATGATTTGAAACGAGATGGATCAAATTTCAAATCTCATTTTTGGAGAAATGTTTTGACTAATTGCAAATCCCTATAACCAATGTAAGGTTCTCCTGCATTATAAGGATTCACTATTACATCATTTAAAGTTATATCTATTTTATAAAGTGTCTTCATAACATTCGAGATACATTTTATATTGTTCATTCCATGTATTTTAAGGTTAATTGATCCTTATTTTGTTCATTTAACTATTTGAGGTTCAAAAATGTCATATTTTATTAATAATTTATAATGTTGTGGTAAAACGACTTATAACGTTTTTATTTCCATGATATACACCTTTTTTAGTGTAATATCTTAATTTGGTTTAACACATTAGGAAATATTGTGAAAAATTGAATTTCAAAGTTATATTATAATGTATTATTCAGAGAGTTAAAAACTAGAATATACATTGTAATATGATTTTCATCGAAACAGATATAACAACTACATGTTATGACTCAATAGGATTTCCAATATTTCTAGGAATAAAATAATATTTTCAAATAATTAATCTTGAATTATTTAATAATGGCATGGATGAAATATTAAAAATTTGTAAGTACATCAAATTTTGTCGTATATTTTTTATGTAAAATAATTTGGTGAGATTTTCGGATGAAATAGATGATATGATAATGGGTAAATTGTAGAGAGAATTCTAAATTGAAATATAAAAAAATTATCACTAAAATATATTAAAATAATAATTATTTAGTGGTCAACTAAGAATATGGGGAACGGAAAATATTATAGAAATTGTTTATATACATTAAAGAAATAATATTCCTAAAAATATGGTGAATATAAAATGTAACAAACAATAAGTATATGTAAACTATTGAATTGATCGAAGAATGATTAGTGGAATAAAATAGTTATTAATAAGATTTACCTTGGAAAAATTTCAATATTATATATGGAAGAAGAAGATTACAAATAAGAATAAGAACAAGAAGACACATTCTTGAGGTTGTGAGTGTTATAGAAGAGGAATAAGAAGAGAAATGCAAGGTAGTATGTTAAAAAAATTATAATATGACATTATTGGAGTCTATATTATATGTAGAATCTAAAAAAATATCATTATTTCAGTATGGTAAACAACATACATAGTATAGATATGTGTCACATGATTAGATGGATTACCACTTCTCATTGTAATTGAAAATTTTATATTATTGGATCACGTGATAAGGGGTTATTAAAAATCCTGCCAATTATTATCCTTCTAGTTTTGAGAGGTAATCCTTTAAAATCCATTGTCTATTATTGCATGTGTGATTTAATTTAATGTAATAGAAAAGTTAAATTGGAATAAAAATTTATAATTTTTATTTATAATGGATATCATAAAAACTAATCGTTATCACTAATTTACACCCCTACATAGTGATTCCACTATTCCGATTACTATATTTTTAAGTGGTATCAGAGTGAGATTCCCTTCATCCACTACCTTTTTTTGAATGTAAATTTAATGTTGTATTTCTTTGGATCAATTAGTGATCACATATTGATTTCATGGATAAGTTAAAATTAAAATTCATAGAACAACGGTGATATTCTCATGTTTTCGAGAAAGAATTATCACTTCTTGAATGATATGATATTATCTTATCATTTATAAATAATATTTCTTGTTTGGAGCATAGAAATTTGTGTTATTGCATGTCATACTAAATGATATTTCTGTACCTTCCCAAAAAATTGGTTGTAAGGAATACTCTTCCTGATAACCTTCTTAAAAAACTACATTGATCATTGAATTTACATTGAACTACAATAAAAATAGTGATATTTCAATGTGAATGTTACAACCTAGCCATTAATTTGATTGGTTTTAACATTATTAACCACATAATTAAAAATATTTTTAATTATTTAAAATTATAAAAATGTTTTATTAAATTCATAAATAATATGTTCCAAAATTTCAGTAATTTCATTCTGTTGTTAAACAATATTTTTTCTTCCACAATTTTTTTATTATATATTCTGTAATGACATTATAAATAATTATATAATTTTTTTAAATTTTATTAACATGAGTGAATATTATATTATAAATAATCATTCCAATAACAACTTAGGGTGAATTTTTTTGAATTATTTTAAAATGATTTTTATTGAATTCTGAAAAATTATGATTCTTCTGTAATAATATTTTTAATTCTCACTAAAATATGAAATTTGAAGGTCAATTTTATTTTATTGAATTAAAATAATTAGCCTTCAATTTGAAAAAATCCAATTAATTTCTTAAGAATCAATATTATAAATTATTTTTAATATAAATTTCTTTGGGAATAAGAGGAAATTTTTCTATAACACTATTTAATTGCATTAAAGGAATTTATAATAAAATTTATTTGATCATATTCTTGAAAATGAATCTTGAAAATTGGATTTAATATTTTGTTAATATAGATCATCTTTTTTTAAATGAGCCTCATTTTATTTTTTTCATTAAGAAAAATAATTGTACTAACATGATGTCACCCTAGTAAAGGTAAAATATGTAAAATATGGGTAAAATTATAAGATAAGGCATGAAAATATACATAAAACCTTTATGTATTTTGTATAAAAGTTATATTTCAATATAATGTTGCAATATTTTAAAATTTTTCAATCTCTTCTAAAATGACACTGATTATAACATTTATATTTTCATAAGTTAATAATAATTTCAAAAATTCCCCTTTCTTAATTTTAATCATAATAATATTTTTGATAGAGGTAAAAAATAAGAAAATTTTGTTAAAAATAGTTATATAAAATATGAATTAATTTTATATTGTTTGAGTTAATTTTTTTACATTCAATATTGAGATAATTACCAAAAAATCCTATGCAACACTGATAATAGGATTATTCAAATAATTGGAAAATCATGCAATTTTGAATGAAATATTAAATGTAATCTAGTTAGTAAAAATTATATAGTTTCATTAGTTTTTTTTAAATTTATTTTTTTAGTGATGTGTTAAAAATATAAATTCTAATTTCCTGATTTTCATAAATTTTTTGAAATGTAAAACTATTGGAATATCCTGGATAATGTCTTATTTACTCATGACCAATTAACGTTTAAATAAACCTTATCATGAAACTAAGCTGTCCAATTATTTATTTTCATTTAATCTAGATGTGAGAAAGGGTGTAATTAATGACATGAGGTATAAAATAATTTTTCACCTGAAATGTGGTTATACCTCTATATTAATTTTGGAACAATGTATATATATAGGTCTCACAAACATCTAAAATGATTGATCTAGGGTGATGAGAACCCATGTATCTTATACTAATGTAATTAAGTGAACACTAACTATGGGTTACTAGTGTCTATTTTGTATAATTGGCAATATATAATTTTTAACATACACAATAAAAACTATATTTTGGAAAACATTTATTAGAAAACATATACCAATGATACACTATGAGTATAAGTCTATGTATTTGAGAATATTCTATCTAATGGTAAAGAAATGATTGTGTTTATCTATGTATATAAATTCATTTTTTATACCATAAAGTGAATGCGACTATGGAAACAATTCACCTAGGTGTAATAACTTTTACTTGGGAATATTTGGTATTAACTCAATCATTATTGGTTCATGATGAGAAAGACTAATACTGCATAAATAGTTAGAGACTTATGGGGGATATGCATTATCCAATTCAAAATTGATTATGAACTATTATAAAATATTTCAATAGAAATTATCATGGATGATGTATCATAAAACAAAGATTTCATAGAGTAAAAAATATGATTTCTTCATTTATTGAACTGAAGAATGATCTTTCATGGTTCCTTGGTTTTTCAATATGATTATTGTTTCCCAGACCAGGATTTGTGGTTTTAGTTAAATGATATAACTAGTAGTAATAGAGGTGATTATGGATTTGATATATAATTCAATGAGTTTCCTCATAAAAAACTGAATGTTATGAGAGCGATATGGGGAAACCATGGGATTATTCATAATTAGTTACAATGATATATTTATGACAACATAAAAAGGTTTGTTTTCTATCAAACCAAATATTAGGGAAATGCACTTTTGTGAATGTTCAAGTGGAAAATATCAAGGTGTAATTAAAGTGAAATTTACTTTATTTCTCTAACATTAGAAGAAGCACAAAATATATTGACTCAAATGAAGTGGAATATGTTTTCTAAGTGGAAATGATTGGAATATAGTTCTAAATTTCAATGGAATAATATATATAATGTGCGGGGAACTTGTGAATTATCTATACATCTATGTAATCAAATGATAACTCCTAGAACATAGAGAGGCCTATTCTATAAAAGAAATTAATGTGGAGGGATTGAATAAGAATTATACATGATTTTCATATAAGTTCATTTTTAGTCGTATAAAATAAGTATTATAAAATCTATTTTACTGTTTTTATGTGTAAATATCGATGTTGATTTATTAACCATCTTTATATTTAATCATGAAAATTGGATTCTATATTTTGATGGTTAAAATTTTGTAAATAGGTTCCCTTTATTATTTTTATTATTAATCAAAATCATAGTAAATATGTGTCATAAGGATAATTGTAAAACCGGCATAACACAGTTAAAAATTAAGGATAAGGCCTAATAATATCTTTAATATATATTTTTTATTTTTAATTGATATGTTTTCATAGATAATAGAAACATATATATTTGAATATTTAACAATTTATTACAACTTAAAAATTATTATAATACATATATTATTTTATGTAATTATTAAGGTAAAAAATATCACTCTCTGACATTAAAAATCTATATTTCTTTTTATCCAGGATAAAAAAAGTTATGTAAGGTTATAAATGGTTATTTGAAATCTAATATTTTTTATCATGGTAATTTTTTAGGTTTAAATGATGGAATAATTATCTGAAATTCTTATACAACATTGACAACATGCATGATGAAATAATTTAATAATGTTGTAAATAATTTGAAAAAAATAATTGTATTATTATTTTGATGAAAACATTATTTAAAATAGTTTTTTATTAAAATATATCTTATTCATGAATATTTAAATTCTTATATTTTAATTAAATTTCTATCATAATACTTTTTTAAATACATATTATTCTAGAAGTCTCAAATTGTATTTATTGGTACTTAATGTGGAATAATAAATCATTAAATGATATAAAATTAATAAAAACTTATATTATGAAAATATAATGGGATATATTATTAAATATATACCATATTCCACTATTGTATCACGTGACCATTTATTATAATATTAATTATCCTTAAATAGTAGGAATCATTAATATTAAGATAGTCACCATAGGGGTTTACAATGGGATAAAACTATTTTTTAAAGGTTAAATAATTATCTAAACATGTATAAATAAAATTGTACGATATTAATTAGGATAATACATAAAATATATTTTAAATATATAAATATGTTGAATCATGGATTTGAAAATTAATCAATATTAATTTCATAATTTTGTGTATTTCTATTGCAGCCCCTCCCCACATGTATAAAAGCACACCTCCCCCCTCCCTTATTCAAAATGTTTAAGAACTATTGATCCAAAATTACCTTCAATAATAAAATATATTATTTCATCACCACAATCTAGTGCTTATGTTATTTCCAATATGCCTTCCTTAATAGGCTTAAAGTGTAATACAATGGTGGTTTCTCAATGATGGTGTATAACATTTAACAGTTTACTTTTGATGTTATTTTGTTTTATAGTTCTTGTACATAAATTATACCCATCCAAAAATAATGAATTCAATATAATAAATACACATATATGTTTTTTTGATTGTGGTACAACCAATTTACAAATCATTTCTATCCTATGGAATGAGTAAACATCCATTTTTTGTACATACAGCTTATAGTCTCCACATAGTAGTATAATTCATTTTTCATCACTGTTTGGAATGGATGGTAAAAAAGATAAAACCCATTAATATATATGATATTTTTGAAATAATTATGCTCAAGTAAATATATTATATCATTTATCTTTTAACCTTATACTCTTTAAAATGTAATACAGTAGTTCATACATATGTCTAGACTACAATCTCCACAAAGTAATGTGATTCATCTTCCATGTCCTCCATTTAGGGATGGTTGTAAATATGTGGGAAATAAATAAATATGATATTTATATGATTATTAAAAACATTTATATGAAATAAACATGAGTAAGATACCTGATATAAACCCTTTTACTAAAACATACCTGGAAAAAGAAGAAGTTAACACTCAGAAATGAAAATATAAATAATGAAGTATTTATACACATTGTTAAAATGTTATAATTTGATCATATATGATACTATATTTATGAATAATTTAATGTTATATATTTATAAAAAAAGTAAATTTATATTAAAAGGATGCTAAAAGATCATAGAAAGAACTTTGAACCTCATGTATTGACTTCTCGTCTCACTTTTTTTGAGACATATTCTACATTCAATAATTTATTCATTAATTCAGTTTATGTAATTCCTTGAAAAATTTTTAGCTAGTAAGATATTTATATTCATGTAATATAATTTTTTATTGGAATTTATTAATATCATAGGGGTTATACTTTAAATGTTACCAAAGTGGTAAGAGATTTCTTTTACAATCCCATTAACTTTATAGAATGATTATGTTCAGGTTTTTGTTAGGAAAATCAGGTGATCATAATATCATAAACCCAATATAATTTCTTCAAATATAGTCATTTTCAGATTTTAATTATTCAATTACATTTTTTCAAATTGTATTATGAATAAAAAATTGTGTTACAATTGTGGGAATTTATTTTTATAATATGTTTTAATTATTTTATTCCAAATTTTATTATTCTATGTCAATATTTTCAAAAAATAGATTTTAATAATGTACATAATATTTTCAAATGATTTTGAATATTCATTTTTTCCAATGTTTAAATTTCAATAGATATTTTTGAAATTAATATTATTTTCATTTTTATAAAATTATATTTTTATCCAAATTTGTGAAAGAAATAATAATTTTAATGTATAAGATGAATTATTTTGATCTTCCAAATTATTGGTATTACATTTGTTATGAAATTTATATGTGGCTCCAAATTTCATATTTCCCTACTTTTTATCGACTAGTCTCATAAGTAATAATAGATGGGATGCCATTATAGATGGGTATTTAATTAACAACTAAATATTTATTAACAATTATTTTCTAGTTGAAATACCATGATGGTATGATTCAAGATATATTGGTTGAGAGGCCTTGATCACGAATTCCCATTGTAATATGTCTCATTTAATTATAATTTATTTTTTTTCACTTTGTGTATGACTTCAAGGATGATATTAGCCATGTATTCCCATTGAGATTATTTTTTTATTGAGTGAATTTTTTTTCTTTTAACCACATTAAAATGTATCTTATGAATCATTTAATATTATTATATTCTATTGAAAATAACCCGTGATGATTATCTAATCTCACCCTTTATTTTTTCCCATTTCACTAGAATATGTGACAAGAACCAGCCTGAGTACCCTGGTAACCATATAACTGATCCCACACTGATATAAACTAATGGGATTATCTATCCCAATTGATTGGAATCTAGAAACCAACATTATACAAAATGAATGTGGGAACACATTCTTTGCAAGAATTGTTAATTAGATAAAAAAATACCATATGCATAAAAGAAAATATATGTAGGGAGAAGTGTACCAGATGTAAAATACGTATAAATAATCCAATGTACTATAGAATATTAATAGAAAACAAGATGGGAAAATCCCGTCTCCCAACTGAGGCTACTCTCCATGTCCATGGATCAAGAGTTAGAACCACATTCATGTGGTGCATTAACACTACTCAAACGAGGAAGTAGATAATCTACACACACCCGAAGGAACAGGTAATATGTGATCATAAATCCCAGTACAGTCTCACCATGGATTCCAAAATAGTATGACATTATTTAATTAACCAATTAACTATCAATGAATTTTAAAACATACATTTTTGGAATTTCAATATCTTATTTAATGAAATAATGTGTTTCATTTCAAATGAAGAAAATACATTAAAAAATTGACTATCACCACTATTATATAATACTTTTATTTATATTAGAAGTAATATAAATCATTTGACAAAAAAATTTCATAAATTTTAATCTAAAATATTAACAAGCGAGAAAGAAATATAACCGCTAATAGTTGTGACATTTTGTGGTTATAGGATCCTCACACACTCATGTGACAATAACCCTAATGTGTACACCTGCCCACAAAATTAGGATGATAGGACTCATCTATGTACTACTAAGGAATATTATGATCAAATCATGTTGTTTTATTTCTATTTAAATGTGCCAATATGATGCCAGGTAATTCTAATCATAGAGTGTTTGTTCCCAATTAATCTCAAACAACATAGGCTTGCTTGTTCTCTAGTATAATTCAATGATTAGAAATTTATTTTAAGGAACCATAAAATAAAATTAAATCTCATTCTACCATTTCAAAAATTCCATTCATCCTTTTAAATTCCAATATGGGTTATTAATAAGTAAATTCATTTTCCATGATAAAAGCCAAATTCTTCTATGAAAACAATTTTATTCAACAATTTCTATGTAAGAATTAGAAGTCAATTCACAATTAAAATTTATAATTCAATTCCATAAATTAAATTAATAAATTAAATTTATGTAATTTCAATAAATTTTAGACTCTAAATCCAAAAATTCAAAGTTCCTCATTTTTCCATCAATTTCACAATAACACCATAATCCAATTAAAGTATGGGTTTTATGAATTTTATGAAAAAATTAAATTACAAGAAACCCTTATTAAATGAAATTGTGTTTTTAATCATCAAATTAAGATAAATTTTTTTGATAATAATTATTGAATTCAAATAAGAAATATAATTTAAATCAATATATTTAAGGTTAAAAAATTACACGTTAAAATAGAACCACCTAACTCGAAGATTTAAATTCTCGAAACTTGATACCATAATCAGTTTTTTCCAATATAGAATGATGAAAAACAAAACTTGAATCAAATTACAGTTTAAGATCCCAAAAAAGAGGATATTATATCCACTAATTAACATGGAGAACTAAGAAACTATAGAGAGGAAATAAAAGAGGGTTGGAGTCCGAGAATGGGATAACGAAACTAACTTATAGAAGATCAAACACCTTTCCCCTAGATTCATTTATCTTTAATAATAGTTCCAAGGGGAAAAAATATAGAACTCTATAGGAAGTAGAATAATATTGGGGTTTATAATTATCTACCAAACACCTAAAATTGGGGGTTTTGGTGTTTTAAAAATTAAATATTCGATTAGTAATCTCCTATGCACATATAGTTGTACAAAGCAATATATTTTAGAAAAACCATGCTCCATAGAAATGTACCCATTTTAATGGGTTGAAAAATTTATCCTAAGTGGGGGCGTAGTTTGATAAATCATTTTTGAAATGAAAAAAACCTACTGCCTAGGATTTCATAGTTTGGGAAAATCAAGTGCCAAACATTCATAGGCTAGAAATTTTCAAAAGTTTTATAAAAATTCACATTTCAATATAAAATGAAAACCAACCAAATAATAAAAAAATGGGAGTTTAGAAACACCTAAAAATAGTATCAGGAAGTTAAAACCACCTCACCACTGATGTATTCTACAAACAGAATGTTTGCAAAGAATCTTCCATGAAGAAAAGATGATGTCACTGCTCTCTCATCAGTTCATCCCCCCACAAGCCTCATGATTATCAAGAACCACACTTCTATAGAACATGAACAGAAGTTATCACCCTCCCATGATGTACTATGGTTTTATAATAATTTATAATGATTAACCATTCAGTGATATAAAAATTAGGCTTAGCATCATGATAACTCCATCTCAAAACTTGTGATGGATAAGGAAGATACATTCAGTGCTATGATACATAGAATATGTTATGTTTCAACATTATCTACGGTGTAAGTGATAAATGGTATAAAAATTCCCCCCTTTATAACAACTTCAAATGGTACCAAAAAATGAGGCGCATGATTCTATTTCCACCTAAGCTATCGATGAACCAATCATGGTGAATACTATTAGAACACGTGGTCCCCAACCTAACTTCCAGAAGTTTTTGATGACGATCAAGAAAAGACTTATACTGGATCTAATTCTTCAACATTATATGACGAATCAATGAAATATTATTTTTCATCTCTTGAACCATGATTATTCTAATTATGGAATATCCACTATTCCTCAAAAAATATATGTCTGCTTTTCCAGCAATAAAATTATTCAAAAATATCCATTCTGATTATAGAAGAGCAACTAATTTTATAATAAAACTAAAAAAATACTTAAATGATCACCAAATACCCCACCATAGTTGAGAATTTTTGAATGATGAATATCATTAAGAATCTGTATAACTGATCATATCTGTTCATCTGATTATGTATTGTCTGTCCTGCTCAAACATACCTGGGATCCCAGTTCCCACTAAAGGTATAACGACCCATACTTTACATACATTGTTAATACTTCAAAATTGAATCACACTTATTACAACATATGACAATACCACAAAGGACCGTATAGGTATAGTGTCTTTAGAAACTGGGAAGCATAAACAACTGGTTCATAAATCTTCTACAGTGTCTCCCATTTATTTCATCATATCTAGGGTCCCTTTTAGCATATTCTACTTAATATCCATCTTCCTGGCCTGGGGAAAAGAAAACATAAAAGGGTGAGCTCAAATGCTCAGCAAGGGCAAATAAAGGAAATAAAAATCATATCATATCTTTTTGAAAATTAAAACCTGCAAAAGAGGTTATAATATCTTAACATGGAATAAATCATAGAAGTGAAAATGAGATCCCCATAATCATAACATAAAACTTGAATCTTTGTGGCATGCACACATAATCATGGAAAATCATTTCTTGTTAGTCATGACTCATTGCCAAGACTATCTTAGTGGACAAAGTCCCTTTCTGAACCGAGTTCACTCCTCGTTTCAGTCTTGTATCACTGAACCGAAATAAACTTCCGTTCTAGCCATGTCTATCTCATGAGATATAAAATCATTACCCAATGCATTGGAGGGAGATATAGGTCCCACCCATCTTATAATGAATCCTTTCTTATGTGTGCCACATAATCATAAAACATACATCATCGCATAACACATATAACAAAAATGGGATTCTTGAAACATCATGACATCATAAATCAATTCATATATGATAAAGGAATTCATAAACATAATTCCATCACAACATAGTCAAACCAATGTAAAAATATGGATAGAAACAGAACCCTTTATTATCTTAGATGGAAAATAATTTTGATAAAACAGTTGAATTGAATTCTTGAGGAAAATATCCTTTCTTCTTCAAAAACATTTTTCCTTTCATAACATGTCATACAACATTAAAATAAAAGAAGTTGATTAAAAATAAACTTGAAAACTTGTAAAGGAAGCTTCTTTGAAGTAATGTTTTAAAAATCCATTCATGCCGTATAAGTTAAAAAAAACATTCTTCGTACTTTTGTCGGAAAAGTCAAAAAGTACCTCGTACGGAAAAACGACAAAAGATTCCTTTCATATTCTTTACTAAAAACTCACCTAAGGGTAAAATTGGATTTAAACTATTTCAAGTGGATGGAAACAATATTACATATTGAGGGAACATGGATGTGGATGATAAAATACACCCCAGTAAATACTTACGAATAAACAATCTCGGATAAAAATGAGATTGTGATATTTCCCTTACCTTAGGTCCGATTTGCTTTGTTCGTGTCCGAAGCTCCTGTATAATGGTTTAAATAATGTTATTGACTTATTCCAGAATCATACATATTGATATGAGATCATATATGGTCATATTATTAGCTTCTTGTTAGTAATATTTCATTGTTACTTGTTACTCGGGTCTTTATAACTTTTTGTTCTTATGCGTGTTTTGTCGAATAAATTCTTATTCTTATCTTTAGGTTATAGATAATTCATTTCCAGAATGGTATTAGTGTATTATATACCATATTCATTCATTCAATTCATTTATATAATCATTATGAAATGAAGATCATGTAGAACGAGTCGCATCACATCGTGGAGACGGTATTCCGTACGTACGCACGAGTGATGATATCGTTCCTATGATCGTGGAATTGTATTGGAGTATATATATATATATTATTTCAGTATCAATATTACTTAATAATAATCATATATAGTTACTGATTACACCATTATACCCATCCTTGTAAGGTGATGGTGGAAAATAGATTACACCACGGCGTGGAGACGGTATTCCGTACGTACGCACGCGCGGTGATTTCATTTTTTCCGTAGGATGGATAGAAGGTGAATTAGGGTTGTTTCATATTTATAATAACATATCAGTATGTAAGTAATACTGATGTTATTACTTTATCATGAAACAACTAAAGAAGAAGAAGTTGAAGAAGAAAGAAATTGAAAAGATCGGTAATGGATATTACCTCTTCTTTGGAACGCCTTTTTGAATCCTCCACTTAAGGAACTAAGATTGGTCTTTGGAGAAGACCAGGACCTCTAGAATTATTCTAGGGAAGTGGAGAAGGGAAAATGGTAGGGGTTGGCCGAGCTTGAGTGCTCAAATTGGTGTGAGGAGGAGGGGGAGGAGGTGCCCTTTTATAAGGGAGGAGAGGGGCACCTTAGGAATATCTCAAAATATTATTTTATATTAAAGTCAAAATCGGTTTATAATGGTTCCAAAGGGTCTTATTTCGAAGATAAAGTGGGTATGGGTCTAAATCCTACCAACCAATAGGATTTAGACAAGTTTAGGGTATTATTTTAACCTTATCAATTAGATTTAACTCTAAGTTAATTAATTTAACTTTTACCGTGTCTTTTTGTTTTCTTTCACTATTTGGTTAATACACTTACTATAAAATGCCAAACGAACCCCAAATTGTTTATTATTAATATATATATCCTTATCTAAGTCATTTGGCCGAACCTTAGATTTTTAGGAATAAAATAACAATTAATAATATAATATTTGATTTAAAAACTATTTTGTGTCAATTTTAACACTATTTGATATATGATTTTTGTCAAAGTCATAACAGAATTATATGTTCGAACCAAGTTGATTAAATAAATACAAATATATCATAGTAACCTAGAAAATTAGTGGAATTCATAAAAAGTCTCAAATTACATTTATTTTGGTATTTATATTATCAATTTTGTCAATATTTCATTAATAAGATAATTACTGCATCATCTTTTTGTCATAAATAAATTAAATTATTTGATGTCTAAAAATTACAAATAAAATACCATCATGTAGGAAATAGTTTTAGCTTTCTAATGAATATTTACAATCGAATTTATCTTATGTATAACCCTATATTAAAAATGATTTACTTATTAAACTTTGATTTTAACTATTTTAACCCTTCTTTAAATAAATTAATAATAAATGTCCTAATCTAATCCAAGTGGGCCAAAATGGTCATATTTTATTCCTAAGTTTGTTTTTGGTCGAATTACACTTGTCCAATAGAATTAGGACATGTGTTAGGGTAATATTAATATCATATTTACCCTTAGTTACCCTATTTACTATTAACCGCGGTAAAAATAGTAAAAAGTTACTATTCACCAAAAAATTATTTTCATCTCATTGAACCACATTTTAGTCCTTGATATTAACCGTGTCTCTCAGATTTTTGAAATTCCATTCACAGAAGCGGTAAAATTAAGTTTTATGCAAAATTCAGTTTTTAACCTACCACTTAGTGGTTTCACTATTCATCAAAAATTGAAAGTTTTCAGAAAAATACCAAAATTTCACCCTAGGCTAATTTCGATATTCTGAGTCCAAAAATGAAGTCCATTTTGAAAAATAAAATTTATAAAATTTCAAAAAGTGGTTATTACTATTCATAACGGCTAGTTTTAATAGCATATTGTTGTTTAGTGAAACTCGGTATTGCGTACGACGCAAGCTATCGAGGAAGGTCGCGATTGCGTGTAAAGCAAGCCAAGCAAGTGTTGTGTAGAAAAATATTCCTTTGATGATTTATATAACATAAAAGTCTCGGGTGTTACATTCTACCCCCCTTAAAAAGAATTTCGCCCTCGAAATTCGTCACTTTGTAACAAACAGATGAGGATACTTCTCCCTCATCAAATCCTCAAGCTCCCATGTAGCTTCTTCAAGTTGGTGGTTCCTCCATAAAACTTTCACCAATCGAGTGGTCTTGTTTCGTAGGACTTTTTCGCTACGATCCAGAATCTCTATCGGCTGTTCTTCATAAGAAAGATCTTTCTCCAGCGGTACAACTTCTGAGCTGAGTACATGTGAAGGATCTGGTATGTACTTTCTCAGGAGAGATACATGGAACACATCGTGAACTTGAGAGAGATTCGGTGGAAGCGCCAATCGGTAAGCTACCTTCCCAACACGATCCAGTATTTCAAAAGGACCGATATATCTAGTGCTTAACTTCCCCTTCTTTCCAAATCTCATAACCCTCTTCCAGGGAGATATTCGTAAGAACACTTTATCACCCACTTCAAACTCTAGGTCTTTTCTTCGGTTGTCGGCATAACTTTTCTGTCGACTCTGAGCTGCTCTTATGTGTTGTTGAATAGATCTGACCTTTTCTGCCATTTCATCAACGAGATCAGGTCCTAATAGCTTTCTTTCCCCAACTTCATCCCAGCAAGTTGGAGTCCTGCATTTCTTTCCATAGAGAGCTTCATAAAGAGCCATCTGAATACTGGAGTGAAAGCTATTATTATAAGAAAATTCCACCAAAGGTAGGTGTTGATCCCAACCTCCTTTGAAATCCATAGAGCAAGCTCTCAACATATCTTCTAGGGTTTGAATTGTTCTCTCAGACTGACCGTCTGTCTGGGGATGATAAGCAGTGCTGAAACTCAACTCTGTATCCAGAGTATGCTGAAGACTTCGCCAGAACTTCGAGGTAAATCTCGGATCCCGATCGGATATAATAGAAAGTGGTACTCCATGCAATCTTACCACTTCCTTTACATATATCCTGGAAAGCTGATCTAGAGAGAAATCCTCTGTAATAGCAATGAAGTGTGCAGACTTTGTAAGACGATCAACTATGACCCAGATAGCATTATTGCCTTTGGATGTTTTAGGAAGTCCTGTGACAAAGTCCATAGTGATGTTTTCCCATTTCCATTCGGGTATGGGTAATGGTTGTAACATCCCCTTAGACTTCTGTCTCTCAGCTTTAACTTGTTGACAAACCAAGCATCGAGAGACATATACAGCAACATCTCTTTTCATGCCATCCCACCAGAAGTACTCTTTCAGGTCCCTATACATCTTCGTGCTTCCAGGATGAATAGAGAATGAAGAACTATGGGCCTCATCCAGCAGCTCTTTCTTTAATTCGGGGATGGGAGGAACACAAACCCGATTCCTGAACTTTATTATCCCATCACAATCAAGGTTGAATTCAGGAACATTTCTCACCTTCTTTTGTAACTCGACATCTTCTTTCTGTGCCTCTTTAATCTTCACATGTATAGATGGTTGAACATTCATTTGAGAAAGATAAGATTTTTCCCCTTCCATTATAATTCCAAGATCCATCCTTTGTAAATCCATAAATATTGGATCTTTTGTGATCCTCATCATGGATAAACTAGCATGGTCTTGTCGACTTAATGCATCTGCCACCTTGTTTGCTTTCCCAGGGTGGTAATGGATTGAGCAGTCATAATCCTTAATCAGCTCCAACCATCTTCTTTGACGCATATTCAACTCCTTTTGTGTGAAAATATACTTTAAACTTTTATGATCAGTATAAATATCACACCTTTCACCATAAAGGTAATGCCTCCAAATCTTTAATGCAAAGATTACCGCAGCCAACTCCAAATCATGTGTTGGGTAATTTTGCTCATGGATTTTCAACTGTCGTGAGGCATAAGCTATCACCATATCATTTTGCATAAGAACACACCCCAATCCCTTCTTGGATGCATCACTGTAGATCACAAACCTTTCTCCACTACAAGGTAGTGTGAGCACAGGTGCACTGGATAACCTTCTTTTCAACTCCTTGAAATTCTCTTCACATTCCTCTGTCCAGGAAAACTTAACTCCTTTCCGAGTCAACTTGGTGAGAGGATTAGATAACCGTGAAAAATCTTTTACAAAACGTCGATAATATCCAGCCAAACCAAGAAAACTTCGGATCTCAGTTACTGTTGTTGGTCTTGACCATCTTTCGATAACCTCTGTTTTTGCTGGATCCACAGATATCCCCTCTTTTGAGATTATATGACCCAAAAATGCAACTTTTTGAAGCCAAAATTCACACTTGGTAAATTTGGCATAAAGCTTCTCCTTTCTCAGGGTCTTCAATATAATTCTCAAGTGATCTTCATGCTCTTCCTTGCTCTTTGAATAGACAAGAATATCGTCTATAAAGACTACCACAAATTGATCAAGATAGTCTCTAAAGACTCTATTCATTAGATCCATGAAGATAGCAGGGGCATTAGTAAGACCAAATGGCATCACTATAAATTCATAGTGTCCATACCTTGTACGGAAAGCCGTCTTTGGTATATCCTCCCTTTTGACCCTTAATTGATGATACCCTAAACGAAGATCAATCTTGGAAAAGTATTGAGCTCCGCGTAGTTGGTCAAATAAGTCATCAATGCGTGGGAGAGGATATTTGTTCTTGATAGTGATCTTGTTAAGTTCTCGATAATCAATGCAGAGTCTCATTGATCCATCTTTCTTCTTAACAAATAGAACAGGTGCTCCCCAAGGTGACGCACTAGGGCGTATGAATCCCTTATCAAGATTCTCTTGGAGTTGCTTCTTCAATTCCTGCAACTCAATTGGGGCCATTCTATAAGGTGTCTTTGAAATAGGCAAAGCACCCGGTACGAGTTCTATTGAAAACTCAACTTCACGATTTGGTGGAAGACCCGGCAATTCCTCCGGAAAGACATCATCAAACTCCCGTACAATGGGCATATTCTTAATCGTGAGTTTCTCACCAACCATTTGAGATAAATAACCTTCATTTAGTGGAATCAATACCCATAAGATGGAAGAAATTTCCACTGGAAGGTTATGTTCATCCTTGCATTGATAGACGATCGTAGGTTGATCTGGAATATGAAATGTGACTTCCCTTCTTTGGCAATTGATATGAGCTCCATGTAGAGAAAGCCAATCCATGCCAAGAATCACATCAAATTCCACTAAAGGAAGGATCACAAGATTTGCAGGAAGCACTTTCCCACAAACTTCGATCGGAGAAGAATTATAAACTTCTGATGCGATTGATGTGCCATTAGGTGTTGTCACTACTAACTCAACATCTAATTGTTGAGGTAATACGGTGATACCCTTAGAAAATTTTTCAGAAATAAAAGAGTGGGTGGATCCAGAATCAAATAAAACATTTGCTACTTTAGAGTGGATGGTATGTGTACCTTTCACCACATCGTTATCGTACTCCACATCGCTGATAGAAATTGCATGTGACTTTCCTTTTTCTTTAGCCTTAAGAGTTTGTTGACGTCGACCATCATCATCAACCCTTGGATTTGGGCATTGATTGGCATAATGCCCCATCTCCTTGCACTTGAAACATTGAAGTGTAGCAGGTTCATTCTGTGTATCCCTTCCTTTGTTTGCATCATTAGACATCTTTTTCCCATTATCACGGCATTCAAATGCCCGATGACCTTCCTTTACACATTTAAAACATTTACTTGTCCCTTTAAGACAACTCCCTCCATGTTTCTTTCCACACTTTGAGCATAAGGGAAAGTTCATCTTCTTTTCCGTGTGCACTTTAGATTTTTCTTTGAATTCCATCTTCCTCTTCTTATCAAACCCATGTGACTGATGGGTTACTCCAATCTCCATCTCGACTTTGAGAGCACATCGAACGATTTCCTCGTAGCTATTGAAGTCCCTTATGGCTAACGCCCTTCGAAGACTTGGTTTTAAGCCACTAAAGAATCGATCGATCTTACTCTCAGGTTGGATAATAATACCAGAAGCGTACCTTGCAAGTCTGGTAAAATTTGCTTCATAGGTACCAACAGATTCATCATCCCTTTGCTTCAGTTCAAGGAACTCTTTATCCATCTTTGTTCGGAGAATACGAGGGAAGTACTTATTGAAAAATAAGTTCTTGAACTCGTCCCATTCCATAGACTCAATTTCATCCCTTTGCCTCGTATTCTTAACAAGATTCCACCATTGATCCGCATCTCCTTCCAAACGATACACTGCTAGGATGACTTTATCATGCTCAGAACATTGAAGAACTGAAAATATCTTTTCAGTAGTACTAATCCATTGTTCAGCAACTAATGGATCAGTAGACCCGCTGAAAGATGGTGGACGCTGCCTCATGAAGGATTCAACAGAATGTTGCTCCCTCCTTTGTTCGTTTGGAAATCCTGCATGATTCATAGCTTGAGAAAGTTGTGTGAGCATGGCTACAAGATTTTGCATTCCAGCTCCCATATCGTTTGGTTGCTCAGGGGGACAATCATTGCATTGCCCATCGCATTCCGCATTAACACGGTTCCTTCGGGTTCCAGCCATTGACTAAAACCAAGAAGAATAGTGTGAGCAACACTAATTATAATAGGAAACCACATAATTCAGGATTAAAATTTTCATGCTTAAGGTCTTATCCTAGGTTATTCAAGGCCATTTCTAAAACACTAAGATTGTGTTCTATGCTTAGACTTATCCTTAGGGTTCTTACTAAGGCTTTCACATCCTAGTTTCCAAAGGTTGACTATACCTTTCCTCTGATACCAACTATAACGACCCATAATTTACATACATTGTTAATACTTCAAAATTGAATCACACTTATTACAACATATGACAAAACCACAAAGGACCGTATAGGTATAGTGTCTTTAGAAACTGGGAAGCATAAACAACTGGTTCATAAATCTTCTACAGTGTCTCCCATTTATTTCATCATATCTAGGGTCCCTTTTAGCATATTCTACTTAATATCCATCTTCCTGGCCTGGGGAAAAGAAAACATAAAAGGGTGAGCTCAAATGCTCAGCAAGGGCAAATAAAGGAAATAAAAATCATATCATATCTTTTTGAAAATTAAAACCTGCAAAAGAGATTATAATATCTTAACATGGAATAAATCATAGAAGTGAAAATGAGATCCCCATAATCATAACATAAAACTTGAATCTTTGTGGCATGCACACATAATCATGGAAAATCATTTCTTGTTAGTCATGACTCATTGCCAAGACTATCTTAGTGGACAAAGTCCCTTTCTGAACCGAGTTCACTCCTCGTTTCAGTCTTGTATCACTGAACCGAAATAACCTTCCGTTCCAGCCATGTCTATCTCATGAGATATAAAATCATTACCCAATGCATTGGAGGGAGATATAGGTCCCACCCATCTTATAATGAATCCTTTCTTATGTGTGCCACATAATCATAAAACATACATCATCGCATAACACATATAACAAAAATGGGATTCTTGAAACATCATGACATCATAAATCAATTCATATATGATAAAGGAATTCATAAACATAATTCCATCACAACATAGTCAAACCAATGTAAAAATATGGATAGAAACAGAACCCTTTATTATCTTAGATGGAAAATAATTTTGATAAAACACTTGAATTGAATTCTTGAGGAAAATATCCTTTCTTCTTCAAAAACATTTTTCCTTTCATAACATGTCATACAACTTTAAAATAAAAGAAGTTGATTAAAAATAAACTTGAAAACTTGTAAAGGAAGCTTCTTTGAAGTAATGTTTTAAAAATCCATTCATGCCGTATAAGTTAAAAAAAACATTCTTCGTACTTTTGTCGGAAAAGTCAAAAAGTACCTCATACGGAAAAACGACAAAAGATTCCTTTCATATTCTTTACTAAAAACTCACCTAAGGGTAAAATTGGATTTAAACTATTTCAAGTGGATGGAAACAATATTACATATTGAGGGAACATGGATGTGGATGATAAAATACACCCCAGTAAATACTTACGAATAAACAATCTCGGATAAAAATGAGATTGTGATATTTCCCTTACCTTAGGTCCGATTTGCTTTGTTCGTGTCCGAAGCTCCTGTATAATGGTTTAAATAATGTTATTGACTTATTCCAGAATCATACATATTGATATGAGATCATATATGGTCATATTATTAGCTTCTTGTTAGTAATATTTCATTGTTACTTGTTACTCGGGTCTTTATAACTTTTTGTTCTTATGCGTGTTTTGTCGAATAAATTCTTATTCTTATCTTTAGGTTATAGATAATTCATTTCCAGAATGGTATTAGTGTAGTATATACCATATTCATTCATTCAATTCATTTATATAATCATTATGAAATGAAGATCATGTAGAACGAGTCGCATCACATCGTGGAGACGGTATTCCGTACGTACGCACGAGTGATGATATCGTTCCTATGATCGTGGAATTGTATTGGAGTATATATATATATTATTTCAGTATCAATATTACTTAATAATAATCATATATAGTTACTGATTACACCATTATACCCATCCTTGTAAGGTGATGGTGGAAAATAGATTACACCACGGCGTGGAGACGGTATTCCGTACGTACGCACGCGCGGTGATTTCAGTTTTTTCCGTAGGATGGATAGAAGGTGAATTAGGGTTGTTTCATATTTATAATAACATATCAGTATGTAAGTAATACTGATGTTATTACTTTATCATGAAACAACTAAAGAAGAAGAAGTTGAAGAAAAAAAGAAATTGAAAAGATCGGTAATGGATATTACCTCTTCTTTGGAACGCCTTTTTGAATCCTCCACTTAAGGAACTAAGATTGGTCTTTGGAGAAGACCAGGACCTCTAGAATTATTCTAGGGAAGTGGAGAAGGGAAAATGGTAGGGGTTGGCCGAGCTTGAGTGCTCAAATTGGTGTGAGGAGGAGGGGGAGGAGGTGCCCTTTTATAAGGGAGGAGAGGGGCACCTTAGGAATATCTCAAAATATTATTTTATATTAAAGTCAAAATCGGTTTATAATGGTTCCAAAGGGTCTTATTTCGAATATAAAGTGGGTATGGGTCGAAATCCTACCGACCAATAGTATTTAGACAAGTTTAGGGTATTATTTTAACCTTATCAATTAGATTTAACTCTAAGTTAATTAATTTAACTTTTACCGTGTCTTTTTGTTTTCTTTCACTATATGGTTAATACACTTACTATAAAATGCCAAAAGAACCCCAAATTGTTTATTATTAATATATATATCCTTATCTAAGTCATTTGGCCGAACCTTAGATTTTTAGGAATAAAATAACAATTAATAATATAATATTTGATTTAAAAACTATTTTGTGTCAATTTTAACACTATTTGATATATGATTTTTGTCAAAGTCATAACAGAATTATATGTTCGAACCAAGTTGATTAAATAAATACTAATATATCATAGTAACCTAGAAAATTAGTGTAATTCATAAAAAGTCTCAAATTACATTTATTTTGGTATTTATATTATCAATTTTGTCAATATTTCATTAATAAGATAATTACTGCATCATCTTTGTGTCATAAATAAATTAAATTATTTGATGTCTAAAAATTACAAATAAAATACCATCATGTAGGAAATCTTTTTAGCTTTCTAATGAATATTTACAATCGAATTTATCTTATGTATAACCCTATATTAAAAATGATTTACTTATTAAACTTTGATTTTAACTATTTTAACCCTTCTTTAAATAAATTAATAATAAATGTCCTAATCTAATCCAAGTGGGCCTAAATGGTCATATTTTATTCCTAAGTTTGTTTTTGGTCGAATTACACTTGTCCAATAGAATTAGGACATGTGTTAGGGTAATATTAATATCATATTTACCCTTAGTTACCCTATTTACTATTAACCGCGGTAAAAATAGTAAAAAGTTACTATTCACCAAAAAATTATTTTCATCTCATTGAACCACATTTTAGTCCTTGATATTAACCGTGTCTCTCAGATTTTTGAAATTCCATTCACAGAAGCGGTAAAATTAAGTTTTATGCAAAATTCAGTTTTTAACCTACCACTTAGTGGTTTCACTATTCATCAAAAATTGAATGTTTTCAGAAAAATACCAAAATTTCACCCTAGGCTAATTTCGATATTCTGAGTCCAAAAATGAAGTCCATTTTGAAAAATAAAATTTATAAAATTTCAAAAAGTGGTTATTACTATTCATAACGGCTAGTTTTAATAGCATATTGTTGTTTAGTGAAACTCGGTATTGCGTACGACGCAAGCTATCGAGGAAGGTCGCGATTGCGTGTAAAGCAAGCCAAGCAAGTGTTGTGTAGAAAAATATTCCTTTGATGATTTATATAACATAAAAGTCTCGGGTGTTACATTCTACCCCCCTTAAAAAGAATTTCGCCCTCGAAATTCGTCACTTTGTAACAAACAGATGAGGATACTTCTCCCTCATCAAATCCTCAAGCTCCCATGTAGCTTCTTCAAGTTGGTGGTTCCTCCATAAAACATTCACCAATCGAGTGGTCTTGTTTCGTAGGACTTTTTCGCTACGATCCAGAATCTCTATCGGCTGTTCTTCATAAGAAAGATCTTTCTCCAGCGGTACAACTTCTGAGCTGAGTACATGTGAAGGATCTGGTATGTACTTTCTCAGGAGAGATACATGGAACACATCGTGAACTTGAGAGAGATTCGGTGGAAGCGCCAATCGGTAAGCTACCTTCCCAACACGATCCAGTATTTCAAAAGGACCGATATATCTAGTGCTTAACTTCCCCTTCTTTCCAAATCTCATAACCCTCTTCCAGGGAGATATTCGTAAGAACACTTTATCACCCACTTCAAACTCTAGGTCTTTTCTTCGGTTGTCGGCATAACTTTTCTGTCGACTCTGAGCTGCTCTTATGTGTTGTTGAATAGATCTGACCTTTTCTGCCATTTCATCAACGAGATCAGGTCCTAATAGCTTTCTTTCCCCAACTTCATCCCAGCAAGTTGGAGTCCTGCATTTCTTTCCATAGAGAGCTTCATAAAGAGCCATCTGAATACTGGAGTGAAAGCTATTATTATAAGAAAATTCCACCAAAGGTAGGTGTTGATCCCAACCTCCTTTGAAATCCATAGAGCAAGCTCTCAACATATCTTCTAGGGTTTGAATTGTTCTCTCAGACTGACCGTCTGTCTGGGGATGATAAGCAGTGCTGAAACTCAACTCTGTATCCAGAGTATGCTGAAGACTTCGCCAGAACTTCGAGGTAAATCTCGGATCCCGATCGGATATAATAGAAAGTGGTACTCCATGCAATCTTACCACTTCCTTTACATATATCCTGGAAAGCTGATCTAGAGAGAAATCCTCTGTAATAGCAATGAAGTGTGCAGACTTTGTAAGACGATCAACTATGACCCAGATAGCATTATTGCCTTTGGATGTTTTAGGAAGTCCTGTGACAAAGTCCATAGTGATGTTTTCCCATTTCCATTCGGGTATGGGTAATGGTTGTAACATCCCCTTAGACTTCTGTCTCTCAGCTTTAACTTGTTGACAAACCAAGCATCGAGAGACATATACAGCAACATCTCTTTTCATGCCATCCCACCAGAAGTACTCTTTCAGGTCCCTATACATCTTCGTGCTTCCAGGATGAATAGAGAATGAAGAACTATGGGCCTCATCCAGCAGCTCTTTCTTTAATTCGGGGATGGGAGGAACACAAACCCGATTCCTGAACTTTATTATCCCATCACAATCAAGGTTGAATTCAGGAACATTTCTCACCTTCTTTTGTAACTCGACATCTTCTTTCTGTGCCTCTTTAATCTTCACATGTATAGATGGTTGAACATTCATTTGAGAAAGATAAGATTTTTCCCCTTCCATTATAATTCCAAGATCCATCCTTTGTAAATCCATAAATATTGGATCTTTTGTGATCCTCATCATGGATAAACTAGCATGGTCTTGTCGACTTAATGCATCTGCCACCTTGTTTGCTTTCCCAGGGTGGTAATGGATTGAGCAGTCATAATCCTTAATCAGCTCCAACCATCTTCTTTGATGCATATTCAACTCCTTTTGTGTGAAAATATACTTTAAACTTTTATGATCAGTATAAATATCACACCTTTCACCATAAAGGTAATGCCTCCAAATCTTTAATGCAAAGATTACCGCAGCCAACTCCAAATCATGTGTTGGGTAATTTTGCTCATGGATTTTCAACTGTCGTGAGGCATAAGCTATCACCATATCATTTTGCATAAGAACACACCCCAATCCCTTCTTGGATGCATCACTGTAGATCACAAACCTTTCTCCACTACAAGGTAGTGTGAGCACAGGTGCACTGGATAACCTTCTTTTCAACTCCTTGAAATTCTCTTCACATTCCTCTGTCCAGGAAAACTTAACTCCTTTCCGAGTCAACTTGGTGAGAGGATTAGATAACCGTGAAAAATCTTTTACAAAACGTCGATAATATCCAGCCAAACCAAGAAAACTTCGGATCTCAGTTACTGTTGTTGGTCTTGACCATCTTTCGATAACCTCTGTTTTTGCTGGATCCACAGATATCCCCTCTTTTGAGATTATATGACCCAAAAATGCAACTTTTTGAAGCCAAAATTCACACTTGGTAAATTTGGCATAAAGCTTCTCCTTTCTCAGGGTCTTCAATATAATTCTCAAGTGATCTTCATGCTCTTCCTTGCTCTTTGAATAGACAAGAATATCGTCTATAAAGACTACCACAAATTGATCAAGATAGTCTCTAAAGACTCTATTCATTAGATCCATGAAGATAGCAGGGGCATTAGTAAGACCAAATGGCATCACTATAAATTCATAGTGTCCATACCTTGTACGGAAAGCCGTCTTTGGTATATCCTCCCTTTTGACCCTTAATTGATGATACCCTAAACGAAGATCAATCTTGGAAAAGTATTGAGCTCCGCGTAGTTGGTCAAATAAGTCATCAATGCGTGGGAGAGGATATTTGTTCTTGATAGTGATCTTGTTAAGTTCTCGATAATCAATGCAGAGTCTCATTGATCCATCTTTCTTCTTAACAAATAGAACAGGTGCTCCCCAAGGTGACGCACTAGGGCGTATGAATCCCTTATCAAGATTCTCTTGGAGTTGCTTCTTCAATTCCTGCAACTCAATTGGGGCCATTCTATAAGGTGTCTTTGAAATAGGCAAAGCACCCGGTACGAGTTCTATTGAAAACTCAACTTCACGATTTGGTGGAAGACCCGGCAATTCCTCCGGAAAGACATCATCAAACTCCCGTACAATGGGCATATTCTTAATCGTGAGTTTCTCACCAACCATTTGAGATAAATAACCTTCATTTAGTGGAATCAATACCCATAAGATGGAAGAAATTTCCACTGGAAGGTTATGTTCATCCTTGCATTGATAGACGATCGTAGGTTGATCTGGAATATGAAATGTGACTTCCCTTCTTTGGCAATTGATATGAGCTCCATGTAGAGAAAGCCAATCCATGCCAAGAATCACATCAAATTCCACTAAAGGAAGGATCACAAGATTTGCAGGAAGCACTTTCCCACAAACTTCGATCGGAGAAGAATTATAAACTTCTGATGCGATTGATGTGCCATTAGGTGTTGTCACTGCTAACTCAACATCTAATTGTTGAGGTAATACGGTGATACCCTTAGAAAATTTTTCAGAAATAAAAGAGTGGGTGGATCCAGAATCAAATAAAACATTTGCTACTTTAGAGTGGATGGTATGTGTACCTTTCACCACATCGTTATCGTACTCCACATCGCTGATAGAAATTGCATGTGACTTTCCTTTTTCTTTAGCCTTAAGAGTTTGTTGACGTCGACCATCATCATCAACCCTTGGATTTGGGCATTGATTGGCATAATGCCCCATCTCCTTGCACTTGAAACATTGAAGTGTAGCAGGTTCATTCTGTGTATCCCTTCCTTTGTTTGCATCATTAGACATCTTTTTCCCATTATCACGGCATTCAAATGCCCGATGACCTTCCTTTCCACATTTAAAACATTTACTTGTCCCTTTAAGACAACTCCCTCCATGTTTCTTTCCACACTTTGAGCATAAGGGAAAGTTCATCTTCTTTTCCGTGTGCACTTTAGATTTTTCTTTGAATTCCATCTTCCTCTTCTTATCAAACCCATGTGACTGATGGGTTACTCCAATCTCCATCTCGACTTTGAGAGCACATCGAACGATTTCCTCGTAGCTATTGAAGTCCCTTATGGCTAACGCCCTTCGAAGACTTGGTTTTAAGCCACTAAAGAATCGATCGATCTTACTCTCAGGTTGGATAATAATACCAGAAGCGTACCTTGCAAGTCTGGTAAAATTTGCTTCATAGGTACCAACAGATTCATCATCCCTTTGCTTCAGTTCAAGGAACTCTTTATCCATCTTTGTTCGGAGAATACGAGGGAAGTACTTATTGAAAAATAAGTTCTTGAACTCGTCCCATTCCATAGACTCAATTTCATCCCTTTGCCTCGTATTCTTAACAAGATTCCACCATTGATCCGCATCTCCTTCCAAACGATACACTGCTAGGATGACTTTATCATGCTCAGAACATTGAAGAACTGAAAATATCTTTTCAGTAGTACTAATCCATTGTTCAGCAACTAATGGATCAGTAGACCCGCTGAAAGATGGTGGACGCTGCCTCATGAAGGATTCAACAGAATGTTGCTCCCTCCTTTGTTCGTTTGGAAATCCTGCATGATTCATAGCTTGAGAAAGTTGTGTGAGCATGGCTACAAGATTTTGCATTCCAGCTCCCATATCGTTTGGTTGCTCAGGGGGACAATCATTGCATTGCCCATCGCATTCCGCATTAACACGGTTCCTTCGGGTTCCAGCCATTGACTAAAACCAAGAAGAATAGTGTGAGCAACACTAATTATAATAGGAAACCACATAATTCAGGATTAAAATTTTCATGCTTAAGGTCTTATCCTAGGTTATTCAAGGCCATTTCTAAAACACTAAGATTGTGTTCTATGCTTAGACTTATCCTTAGGGTTCTTACTAAGGCTTTCACATCCTAGTTTCCAAAGGTTGACTATACCTTTCCTCTGATACCAACTATAACGACCCATAATTTACATACATTGTTAATACTTCAAAATTGAATCACACTTATTACAACATATGACAAAACCACAAAGGACCGTATAGGTATAGTGTCTTTAGAAACTGGGAAGCATAAACAACTGGTTCATAAATCTTCTACAGTGTCTCCCATTTATTTCATCATATCTAGGGTCCCTTTTAGCATATTCTACTTAATATCCATCTTCCTGGCCTGGGGAAAAGAAAACATAAAAGGGTGAGCTCAAATGCTCAGCAAGGGCAAATAAAGGAAATAAAAATCATATCATATCTTTTTGAAAATTAAAACCTGCAAAAGAGATTATAATATCTTAACATGGAATAAATCATAGAAGTGAAAATGAGATCCCCATAATCATAACATAAAACTTGAATCTTTGTGGCATGCACACATAATCATGGAAAATCATTTCTTGTTAGTCATGACTCATTGCCAAGACTATCTTAGTGGACAAAGTCCCTTTCTGAACCGAGTTCACTCCTCGTTTCAGTCTTGTATCACTGAACCGAAATAACCTTCCGTTCCAGCCATGTCTATCTCATGAGATATAAAATCATTACCCAATGCATTGGAGGGAGATATAGGTCCCACCCATCTTATAATGAATCCTTTCTTATGTGTGCCACATAATCATAAAACATACATCATCGCATAACACATATAACAAAAATGGGATTCTTGAAACATCATGACATCATAAATCAATTCATATATGATAAAGGAATTCATAAACATAATTCCATCACAACATAGTCAAACCAATGTAAAAATATGGATAGAAACAGAACCCTTTATTATCTTAGATGGAAAATAATTTTGATAAAACACTTGAATTGAATTCTTGAGGAAAATATCCTTTCTTCTTCAAAAACATTTTTCCTTTCATAACATGTCATACAACTTTAAAATAAAAGAAGTTGATTAAAAATAAACTTGAAAACTTGTAAAGGAAGCTTCTTTGAAGTAATGTTTTAAAAATCCATTCATGCCGTATAAGTTAAAAAAAACATTCTTCGTACTTTTGTCGGAAAAGTCAAAAAGTACCTCGTACGGAAAAACGACAAAAGATTCCTTTCATATTCTTTACTAAAAACTCACCTAAGGGTAAAATTGGATTTAAACTATTTCAAGTGGATGGAAACAATATTACATATTGAGGGAACATGGATGTGGATGATAAAATACACCCCAGTAAATACTTACGAATAAACAATCTCGGATAAAAATGAGATTGTGATATTTCCCTTACCTTAGGTCCGATTTGCTTTGTTCGTGTCCGAAGCTCCTGTATAATGGTTTAAATAATGTTATTGACTTATTCCAGAATCATACATATTGATATGAGATCATATATGGTCATATTATTAGCTTCTTGTTAGTAATATTTCATTGTTACTTGTTACTCGGGTCTTTATAACTTTTTGTTCTTATGCGTGTTTTGTCGAATAAATTCTTATTCTTATCTTTAGGTTATAGATAATTCATTTCCAGAATGGTATTAGTGTAGTATATACCATATTCATTCATTCAATTCATTTATATAATCATTATGAAATGAAGATCATGTAGAACGAGTCGCATCACATCGTGGAGACGGTATTCCGTACGTACGCACGAGTGATGATATCGTTCCTATGATCGTGGAATTGTATTGGAGTATATATATATATTATTTCAGTATCAATATTACTTAATAATAATCATATATAGTTACTGATTACACCATTATACCCATCCTTGTAAGGTGATGGTGGAAAATAGATTACACCACGGCGTGGAGACGGTATTCCGTACGTACGCACGCGCGGTGATTTCAGTTTTTTCCGTAGGATGGATAGAAGGTGAATTAGGGTTGTTTCATATTTATAATAACATATCAGTATGTAAGTAATACTGATGTTATTACTTTATCATGAAACAACTAAAGAAGAAGAAGTTGAAGAAAAAAAGAAATTGAAAAGATCGGTAATGGATATTACCTCTTCTTTGGAACGCCTTTTTGAATCCTCCACTTAAGGAACTAAGATTGGTCTTTGGAGAAGACCAGGACCTCTAGAATTATTCTAGGGAAGTGGAGAAGGGAAAATGGTAGGGGTTGGCCGAGCTTGAGTGCTCAAATTGGTGTGAGGAGGAGGGGGAGGAGGTGCCCTTTTATAAGGGAGGAGAGGGGCACCTTAGGAATATCTCAAAATATTATTTTATATTAAAGTCAAAATCGGTTTATAATGGTTCCAAAGGGTCTTATTTCGAATATAAAGTGGGTATGGGTCGAAATCCTACCGACCAATAGTATTTAGACAAGTTTAGGGTATTATTTTAACCTTATCAATTAGATTTAACTCTAAGTTAATTAATTTAACTTTTACCGTGTCTTTTTGTTTTCTTTCACTATATGGTTAATACACTTACTATAAAATGCCAAACGAACCCCAAATTGTTTATTATTAATATATATATCCTTATCTAAGTCATTTGGCCGAACCTTAGATTTTTAGGAATAAAATAACAATTAATAATATAATATTTGATTTAAAAACTATTTTGTGTCAATTTTAACACTATTTGATATATGATTTTTGTCAAAGTCATAACAGAATTATATGTTCGAACCAAGTTGATTAAATAAATACTAATATATCATAGTAACCTAGAAAATTAGTGTAATTCATAAAAAGTCTCAAATTACATTTATTTTGGTATTTATATTATCAATTTTGTCAATATTTCATTAATAAGATAATTACTGCATCATCTTTGTGTCATAAATAAATTAAATTATTTGATGTCTAAAAATTACAAATAAAATACCATCATGTAGGAAATCTTTTTAGCTTTCTAATGAATATTTACAATCGAATTTATCTTATGTATAACCCTATATTAAAAATGATTTACTTATTAAACTTTGATTTTAACTATTTTAACCCTTCTTTAAATAAATTAATAATAAATGTCCTAATCTAATCCAAGTGGGCCTAAATGGTCATATTTTATTCCTAAGTTTGTTTTTGGTCGAATTACACTTGTCCAATAGAATTAGGACATGTGTTAGGGTAATATTAATATCATATTTACCCTTAGTTACCCTATTTACTATTAACCGCGGTAAAAATAGTAAAAAGTTACTATTCACCAAAAAATTATTTTCATCTCATTGAACCACATTTTAGTCCTTGATATTAACCGTGTCTCTCGGATTTTTGAAATTCCATTCACAGAAGCGGTAAAATTAAGTTTTATGCAAAATTCAGTTTTTAACCTACCACTTAGTGGTTTCACTATTCATCAAAAATTGAAAGTTTTCAGAAAAATACCAAAATTTCACCCTAGGCTAATTTCGATATTCTGAGTCCAAAAATGAAGTCCATTTTGAAAAATAAAATTTATAAAATTTCAAAAAGTGGTTATTACTATTCATAACGGCTAGTTTTAATAGCATATTGTTGTTTAGTGAAACTCGGTATTGCGTACGACGCAAGCTATCGAGGAAGGTCGCGATTGCGTGTAAAGCAAGCCAAGCAAGTGTTGTGTAGAAAAATATTCCTTTGATGATTTATATAACATAAAAGTCTCGGGTGTTACAAAAGGACTCACTAGAAAATGAGAATTTAAATGAGGTAATCGTTGAGAAAATATTCAATATGGCACTATATTATAATGGGAAATCTCTTTCACATTGATATTTCCTAACTCCTAAAAAATCATTAATGGTTATAAAACAACCTATCTTGGTCAGTCTATTAGTCAAAACTCATAACAGATTCATCTTTCTCTAGGTTCGTAGAAATCTGACAATAATTTCCAGGGAGATGTCATCCCCCTACAAACATGGAAATGGATGTGGATGAATAAAACTGAATGGTTCATGGTTCACGACATTAAACGGTTAGCACATATTACAACTATCGACAAATTTAGTGATTTTTTGTTTCATACATTGACACTTTAATTTTCTCAATTTGAAATAGAAATATTTATGGTTACTAGGTGCACAACCCAATAGGAATTATAATAATCCCCTTTCACAACATACCTTAAATATACTGGCCCATAAAATATATTATGTTAGTATAGAATTGCATATTCAGATAATGATCACACAAAAATGATATATACACCATAACAAGAGTCTCTAATTCTGCAAAACTAATGATCATACTATTGTTCTAGAAGAATCAATGAACTCTGTTAAGCAACTGTGAAAAAAGATCCATCTATTTCAACTATTATAATGATTCGATCACTACATAGGGAAGGTGTTATTTCTCAATTAATCGATGAAAAAATTCCATTTTCTTGTCGTATTGGAAAAATTGATGTTTAAAGACTACAAGTTAACCACTGAATGCCTCTACAAGAGATGAAAATATTTGTTTCGAAAAGTTATAACTCATGATCTTATTGTTGGAATGTATGTTAAACCGTTGAATGTAAAGGTAATACCGCAAAAAGAATAAGAACATGAATCACATATTCCTTTTCATTTTATTGGTCTACATAATTCTTCCCATGTAGACTAACCCTATGAGGGAAATAAGCAACAACATAGTCACATTTCCTAAGAAAGCATCCCAAACATGAACCTAATTCAACACAAAATACCACATAGCCCTTCGTGACCTCTATAAGAGTCAAAATAGAGTAATAGTCAATATTTTTTTCCGATTATTAAAATAACTTTGAAATTTATCAACCTAATAAAACATCACTCACTTCCATGAATGTCTAGTCATCATTGAATCTAACATTGATAATAACATTACAAACTGGAGATAATACCCTAAAAGAACAAAGATACTTATAATCTAGAAATCATTATATATATTTTCAATATTCATAATATCTTTTAGCTTCTTAGAATCAAATTATATCCAATGTTTTGACAACACATATCCAATTTATTTCTCACATCAAATCAAGAAATCACATTTTTAAATCCAGGCATATTGTTGGTTATTTCTCAAAAATTATAGAACTTCTCTCCAATTAATCACATGATCAACCCCAGATATAGATTATACTAGTATTTCATCCACCAATACTATCACAAAGGTATCAAGATACTCATGGAAAATACTTTTCATTTAATACATGATAACTATAGTAAGATTGGTTAGACTATATGGTATATCAATGTACTCATAGTGTCCATACATTCTTCGAAGGGTGGTATTCAGAATCTCAAATTCATTTATCCTAAATATATGGTATCATGGTCTATGGATGTTATTCGAGAACCACTCTCCCCTATAAAGTTCTAAAATATATCAGAATTACATGGAAAAAAAGTTGGACATTACCATAACATGATTGAGTTTTCAGTATCCAACAGTAAGGTAATGGGAACCATCACCATTCTTAGATAAGAGAACCAGCACCACGGAAGGTAACAATCTAATGTGTACATGTTTTTTCTCTAGAAGATAATCTTAAAATGTATTTTTATTTTTCATTTTATTTTGGTAAATGTAGAAAGAAGGCATATAGACATGTTGAGTAATAAGAATTATGTTGATATAAAAATAAACCTCACTTACTTATGGAATACTAAAGAAGTTATAAGGGAACAAGCTGGGAAATACAACGTCAATAGGAGGGAAATATCATCTAAAGTATTCCATCCCCATATAAAAATAAAACCATTATATTAATTTCCCCAACTCTTGATAATATGGTTTTGATGTACTATACCTTGGGTTCTATTCTCCTTGATTGACATGGAACACCCCATTTGGTGTATTGAATGAGAGCCATATAATATATCAATCAATGCGGGCTTTAATATCAGTGATCCAATCCATGATAAATAAGAAATCAATCAGTTTCATGTTGAGAAAAAGAAAACACCATGAAAGGACAACATTATAAAAATTGAAAACACTAGAGGGACTGGAAATACCCTGCACACTCTTTGTTCTAAGGGGTGTAGTTTTATCCATGACTTAAGATAAATGATCCTTATAAATATTTTTTATATTAACAATAATGGTTGAAATAATTGAATGGGATACACTATTTTAAAATAAATAACTTTCTAATGATAAGGATATAGTGATTAATGCTCTCATGGTCATTGGACTCGTATCTGCTTCATTAGAAGACTCTTCCATTGTGTAAAAATGATTTGTTCTGAATACCGGAGAATACAACCCTTTTATATTTCAAGCATCTAATTTCCAAATAGATTTTGATAGAGATGACGATCCCATCCCACTAAATTTGGGGTAAGAGTATTGGAATAATTTTTATAGGTGACTTAATAGTCCACAACAAACACATACTTGGGGTTTCGCATAAAAAACCCTCTTATAATTCCATGGCTTGAAACACCGGTAGAAAATCAAGAGTTATATATTAGTAACTGTAGTAGAAATATAATGATACTTATATATAGAAACAACATGAAAATAATCATGCTTCATCATTCATTTAAAGGAACCCACAATTCCATTGGTAGAAAAGTAAACTCTTTATAAATGCGACTTACCAGCCATTTCCATTTTGAGCATTATTTTCCTATCTAGTATAACAACATAATAGGGCCTCTGTTGCATGAATAATTGAGGAAAAAAATCATCTTACAGAAGACAAAAACCAATCCTTTGAACCATCAAATTGTTATTCATTATTATATCTTTTTTAAAATTCATGGGCTCAGTAAAATGGATTTCACACTCTGTCATGGTCCTTTCCACCTAATCACCTTTGAAAAAATTTATAGCCTTATCTATTAACCTTTACATTAGATAGAACTATTTGGTGAAAACAACATTGAAAAAATCCCAAACCAATCCATTATATTTCCTATCTATTACCTTAGTGTCCAACCATCCCCTTCACGGTCCTTCTAGAATAATGGTGGAACACCTTATCTTCACTTAAATAGATGTATCCAAGAATCCAAAAAAAATATTCCACAATGGTCATCAATTCCTCTTCCACATGAGGCTAATTTTATCAATTGAAAAATATTGTCTTGTATTGAAGTAATTCCTTTGTATGATTCTGATGATCATCGCATAAGGGTTATCGTGCTGGAGTTGGAATGTGAGTTAGTGGTGGTGAATATCCTAATACATGGATAGTATACACCATGACCGCAACCAGACATGGGTACACAAGAGGGATCACTCACTAAGACTCAATAAAAGATTCGTTAGTGTTCTAATTCAATCATCTTCACAGATGCATGATTATAAAAAACAAAAAAAGAAAACAAATAATATATCATATTGAAACTCATATTATGAATCCAGGGTAAATTAATCCAAACCTATAGAGAAAAATCATTTATATTTCAATCTTTCCAAATATAAATAATGGTAATAGACTAAAAAATCAATAAATCTATCTCGAACTACCCATGGTGACTTAAGGATAATTATAATGAGAGATAACTATGAAATAAGTCAAAAATACCTTTTTTGTACAAAAAATATTACACAGTTCATAGTAATTGCATGATAATAAGCTGAACCTAGAAATCTGATACCACATTATCATGAACTATCCCAGGTACCCTCCTAACACAATAACTGATCGAACATTGAAATATTTCAAAGGGTAATCATTATCAACATAGTTTGGAGACTAGAACCAGGAATCACACAATTTAATGTGGGAATGAATTTTCCACAAACATTGTGGTAGAATAATAAACAAGATAGAGTGCATACATGAAAAATTCTAGCAGGGGAAGTGCACCTGGAGAAAAATAGGAATAAACAACCCAATGTACTATAGAAATTTATGAAAAATAACTATGTGAAATATTCAAATACCCAATGGTTTATACTCTCTATGTACATAGATCTATAGAAAGATCCACCACCAAGTGGTGGATTACCATATCTCGAACCTGAAAGGATATAATCTATAAACACCAAAAGTGATAAGTAGGGTGTGAGAAAAATCCCAGTAGGGTCTCACAATGGATTCTATAATACAATGTAAACAATTAATTAACCATGTAAATACCTTTCAATGATTAAATAAATATATTTAGAATTGATAAAAAATATTTAAACATAACATGCTTTACATTTAAAATGAGAGAAAAAAATTATACTAGTTGTTTGTCAAAACATTTATATAGAATATTTTATATAATTAATAAATCTTATAAAAAATTCACAAACATTGTCATATGTTTATATTTCATATATAAAAAAGTGAGCAACATTGTTATCTTCCATGAGGAACTATAGTTCCGTGTTATGGGATCCTCACACACTCATGTGTTAATAACTTAATTGTGTACACATGTCCCTAAAAAATTAATAGATATAACTCATTTATTTCCTACTGAGGAATAAGACATGTTAATAATAAACAAAATTAGTGTTATAATGTGTTATCTAGGTTCAATGGTATTCCCATACTTGCATGTATTTCACAAATGATTCACTAAAAATCAATGAATTTAAGATCACTAGTACAATTCTATAATGGGAAATTTATTTCAAGAAACCTTAAATTAAAATAAAATCACAATACACTATTTCAAAAATTTAAATTTTACATCTAATAACCAAAATGGGTATTTAATCAAAATATACCATTTTCCAAGATAATAGTCAAAGGTTTTTATCATAACAATTAAAAGAAATATTTTATAAATATGAATATGAAATCAATTGAAATTTCAATATCAAAATTAAATTCCCATAATTAAATTCAACTATTTTATAGAAAAAATAAATCAATTTAACAATTTAAATTTCCATAATTTTCAATTATTTCCCCAATCACACTCGAATTCAACATAATTGGTGGTTTTCCTCATTTTATGGTAAAATTCAATTTCTAGAGAACCTAATTTAATGTAATTAAGTTTTTAATCATCTAACTGAATGAATAATCATTTTAAAAAAGAATTTTATTTTAAATAATCATTTTAATTTAAATAAATCAATTTAGGGTTAATAAATTATTAAAATTAGAATGGAATGAACTACATTATAATCAATATATCTCATAACATCAAACAAAAATCAGGATTTACTAATAGTGAAAGAGAAAAACCAAAACATGGAAAGAATCCTTGGATTATTATCCAAAAAAATGGGTATTATATCCCATTATTAAGAATGAGTTATAAGAAATTCAAGGGAAAAAAGAGGAGGGAGAGTGAGATTGAGAATGACAGGAGGAAACAAATAGTGAGATGATCAAATTTCATTTTCCTAGCATCAATTCTCTTTGAGAATGGTTATTAGCGACCAATATATTATCTTCAGACCCCTTAGGGAATTATAAAATAGTAATTGGTCATTAATGCTCATCGAACACCTAAAATAAGTGTTTCTGGTATTTTAAAATTTTTCTTTTAAATTAAAAATAACATACAAATCGATATCTTTGTAGACCCACATGGTTTAAAAAACTATATTCCCTAATAGTGTACCCCTGTTAAATTTTTTCACATTTTCTCCAATATTGGTGAATCCTCATTAAAATATGTGTACAAACATTTAAAACCCACACTACATGGGTTTTCATAGTTTTTTGTTTATTTGGTGCATGGTTTGGGGAAACTGTGCACCCACTATTCACAATGTAGAAATTTTTTAAAACATTACAAAAATCACACAATTCACTCTGAAATTAAAATCAACCATATCATTATCAAAATTGGCTATTAGGAATAAAATAATGCTGTGTTATATTTTACAATACTAAGTTTTATATTACTAAAGATATTTATTATTTATTATTTTTTCATATGATATGTATTTTATAATTTCTATAAAATCATTGAATATTTAATGTATATAGTTTTTTAAAAAATGTAATCTAATCATTCATGCATGGTTTAGTCCCATTTATCTTTTTTACTATGTAATAAAATAAACATTTTATATTGGTTAAAAGAGACTTGGATTTACACATTAATTACATTAAATATATGAATAAATTTTTTAAATGATGTGTATTCCCAAAACTCCTTAAATTTATATTTATGTGATTGTGATTTTATAAATATATAAGGAATAATTATATTTTATGGAATATCAAAAAAAATTAAAAAATAGTTATGAATATAATTCCATAAAGATATAAAAAATATAAATATTGAAATATTGAAATATAAATACCATAAAATGAATAATGTTAAATTAGTTTATGAATTTTTATCATTGTCAAAGATATAAGTGTGCAGGGTCAGAATCATTAAAGAGAAGTGAGAGGATTTAATTATGGTCCAGAAGATTATATTCTTCTTCAATGATGGGTTTGTTTTGAATGTATCATCTCTTAATTATATGGATTTTTGTAAACACACTTAAGATGAAATATAGAGTATTCTCATATCCTTTTAGATGGGAATGACAATTCTACCAGAAAGAATGGTTAGGGAAAAAATAAACCACATTTAATGAAAATAGGAAAATATTAAGAAAGAAGTCTGGGATTTTAAGGATGGTTGTTTTGAGAAAAAAGTACTATTGGATGAAAATGTCAACATTGTTTCTTATATTATCTGACAAAATGTGAGGTGAGGTATTTGAATGTGTAAAAGAAATATTCCACTATGTTTCTTCAAATATTTGAGCTATTGGACACTTTTTGGAAAACCACACAAAATGGAATACAGAAGATGTTGTTGATGATGAAAGGGAATCATCAAGAAGAATATAAAAGCATAATGAATACTATAAAAAATTTATTCCTAATAGAATGTGAAATAATTCCTCCAAATTTATAAATTTTGAAAATTATTACCTAAATAAAAATAAATTGAAAGTAGTGAAGAATAATTTGATGTTAGAACATCTAGTGATATTTGTGAGAAGTGGATTATTTCCACGGTGTGTGAATAAAATATTAAAATGAATGAAATAAGTGAATCTAGGAGTGAAGAAAACCTTGATATATTGTTTTTCATAAAGATAGAGTTCTGGAGGATCTTCAATAGAATACCAAATTGGATAAGGAGATCCAAAAAATGAATTATGATATCTCTTCCCATAATAAAACATAATTTATCAATTATAAATTAAATATAAATGTCACTAAAAGAGGATGACGAGTTAAATAATATCATTGAGGATGAGAAGACTGAAAAAATAAATTTTGTACAATGAATGATGAAAAGAATAAGTATATTTATCTTTTCCAAATGAATATATCCAATATTGAGAAATAATTGGAAAATCTCATTTTCAGTTTTTTAGATTTCAATCCTAGAAGAATTATAAAATAATACGAAGAATTATATTCATGATGAATGAGAAATATATCTCCCATAGAAGTTAAAATATTCTAAAAACGATTTTGGGATGTATAAATTGATGAAATGGATATTGATTAATATGTTTTGTCCAAGAAAAATAACAATCTGAAATAATAAAATTCGGGCAATATAAACATAAAATATAAAAGAAATATAAAAAGTGACTCTAAATATCGTGGAAATATGAAATGAATAATGAAAGAGTTGATGGGTGTGTATCATAATATCAAGTATAACTTTTTAAAGTAAAGAAGATATTTAAATGTGAAAGTATGGATAGAAAACTATGTACAATGGAATGTATAATTTTTATACATACGATTAAAAGAGTGGAGGATTTTTTAAAATAGTATTAATTTTTGGGTTCAATAATCACCATATATAACAATATATATGGTTTTGAATGTATAACATGATTTAGAGTAGTCCAACTCAATGACATAAGGTTTAATGGGAAGAAGAATGTATTCAACTAAATATTCATTATAAATATAAAAATTTAGAAGATCTTTGACATATTTGTGACCATATTTGTAACTCTTATAAGGTTTTCTATTCAATTAAACCATCCAATATAAGAATGAATTACAATACATTTAAGTCATATATAAAGAATAATAAGGTAAATAAAAAATTATATTGTTGTAAGAATTTAACACTGATATTCAAAAGATTAATTTACATGGATATTTGGTATTTTAATATCATTACATATGAAAGGAAATATAAAAATTAAAGTTATTGATGAATATATAGAATTCATAATGATCTTTGGTAATGATATGCCACTCAGAAATAAATGAGTAGGATCAACATGGATGGGAAAAGAGAAGATGAAGTTCAAGAATCCATTTTATGTTGATGGGATGAAACATAACCTACTAAGTGATTCTTAGATATATAATAAATGAGAAGAATTTATATATAGTAAGGATTTATTCTTGTTGAAAATTCATTTTGAAAAATTATTTTTTTATACAAAAATAGTACAATAAGAAAATCAATTTCAATTGATAGATTCATCGAATTCATGCTACCTGAGTGTGACATAAGAAAATAAAATGTGGCATTGAAGAAATTCTTATCTTGGAAAATATAATATTAGTAAACATAAATAAATATAATGTATTCTTGATAATCCAACGATAAAGTGAGAAACTGACAATATATAGTCCACTTGAAAAAGGAGAAGATTAAATATTCTTTATATAAAAATTTTAAGATTCAAATATCTCATCCCTAATATAGTATTAATTCCATCATCAATATGACCATGAGAATCTAAAGAAAAAATAATTATAACTAATTTATTTTCTATAATGATTTTTTAAAAACATTTCATCAATTCAGCTTTCAAAAAAATTCAGCAGCCCAAAGATGTTCAAGTGTTTATAGTGAACTACTGAAAATGGGCATCGTTTGACCTTATGGAGTATTGAGAGAAATAATTGTTATTAATATAAAAAAGGTATATTTTTTGTTCTAATTTTATATCATATTATTAACCATGAAATCATTAATCTATAAACACAATAAAATGGTGTCATTGAATTGAAGGATAACTTATTTGTGGTGATGGCTTAGACAATGCTGATTTTAAATGATACATCATAATATTTTTTGTAGATAGATTATTATAGTATTAGTTTACATATGAAACCATGTATTTTATAGGAAAAATACAAACATGTCATTTTATTATATATATTACCAAAAACCCCCAGGTTTTCAGTATTGAAAAGTATTTTTCAGTATATGAATTAAGAAATTAAAAGGATAAAATCATGGGATATTTTAAAAAAGAGGATTTGATGATATCTATTTGGGTAATCCATCAAGGGGATGAGGGAAACAATATAAAAAAATAGAAACAATGGTGATCTTTTCCACATACATTTTCTATACTGTAAATTTTCCCCTCCCCCTCTACTTGTCTCTCCCTCCTTCATGACCAACCTCATTTGCTAACACGTCGAGATCTCCATCAGAATATTTCCTTCTTCGATTCCTTTCTCGAAACCATCTCTACCTAATTCCTCACATCGATTGCTCACCTAAAACCAATTATGTAGGGGCTTTGATTCTTCTCTATTGTCCTGATTCCCTTCCCTCACCCCTATTCTTCTCCCGATATCTTCTCTCCCCCATCCCTAAATCATCTCCTAAAATATATTCTCCCTAATTGCACATCAATCACAATTCAAACAAATACTCCCATCTATCCTTCCTCACAATTTAGATTTCATGGTCTCATAACACATATTCATCTACCTCCGCTTTATCGCCACACTATCACATCTTTCATCTCCACTTCTGATATGCATCCTATCTTCACAGGCTCACTATCACCTCCTACACCTCTAACAAGCCACCTCTCTGACACACATGGCCGCTTTTCCACCTCATCCTCAAAAATGATGCATCATATCCATACATTCCCACCTCACTACCTCAACCTCCATTTACTCGTAATCTACCACCTTAAATTCCTTTTCATATCCTTATGGAATAAATTTTTAATTCAATATGAAACCGATATGAATATATTCTATTCATAATATTATTTTAATGGATGATGAATTAGATCACCAACTGAAAGTTGATCAAACAAGTTACCTTCGCCTAATGATGTATCAGATCGTCCTTCCCCAATGATTACCCATGATCTGCCTTTATAGAGGAGAATATTTATTCGGTCTGGGATCAAAACCATATGGTTGGTTTTACAAAATTTTTATACATTAATTAAGATATAATAAATGATTTCTTTTTTGTCTTCATATAGAAGCAATATGAAAAATGAATTCTTCATGGTCACTATCAGATAACCAATACTGGGAAGTTCTATATACATCCATGTAAGGTCGATAAAGATTCATGAATGTATTCCTTTTACATGTCACTATATATGATAAATTATTTTATTTATCACATTATATAGATACATTTTGAAGGGGGAATTCTACTTCAGCATTGTTGGATAACTACATGTGGGAAGCAATATAAACCAACATTTTTCCGTTACAAAATGTTCATGATAGTTTTTCTATTAATAAAATTTAAATTTCTATATTTTAACAAATAATTATTATTGACAAAGAGAAAATCCAAGGTGATTTGATTATTCTATATTGCATTGATTCCCCAAGGCTCACATATTTCATTTCATCTTTGATTTCCCTCATCATTGCGCTTATAGGTTCAATTTATCTATTAAATCTTCCCCTTTTTTATTAACAAGTTCTTTATATCCTTCAATATTCCATCATTCTCAAAGGTATACAATTATTCAAATAATCAAATGACTTTTAGTTTCTATGTGGATTTTTAGGAAATTTCGTATTGTAATGTTGTCACATGTTTGAATCCAACACTATTATATCATGTTTTTTTATTAATTTCATTAAATAAATTTTAGGGGATTAAATTGAATATATTTCATCAAATTCAAACAACTATCTTGTGTTACAAGTGAAGAAATGACATATACCGATAAGATTATTAATGTTTTTAAATATTTGATATATTGAAATTATAATTTTTATACTTAAAATCCCTTAAAATATACATTTCTACAATTATTTCATCATAAATCCCCTTAATTAAATTTTTGGTATTTTTATTAGGTCATCTTCTTCAACCAATGCATTTTTAGTGTGAATATTTCGGTGTATGATTTTACCCTATGTATATTTTAGTGTAGATTCCTATCTTGAGATAAACATTTTAGACATACATTTTTTGGTTAATACATATTTCATATATCGTTTGAGATACATTTATTATTATTATATGTTCTTCATGGATTGTATATTAACAAATTTTAAAATTATATATTGATTCACATATTTTTTTTTAATGGATAGAAAATCCAAGGGGATTTTATTATTTTCTATTGTGTTGACTACACACAGGCTCCAATATTTGAATTTCCTCATCCTCTGGCTCACAGATTCAATTTACCTCTTCCCTATTTAATTTTTTACGTCACAGGTTCTTTTTATCCTTTAAATATTCCTTCATTTCATAAACATATCCATTAAAGGTTTACACTTTTTCAAATCATGGGAATTAATTCTAATTTTCATAAGTATTTTAAGAAAATTTTACAGTGTAATGTTGTTAAATGTAGAAGCTAAAACAACTATATTCACTATTTGAATAATGATTTCATTAATTAAATTTTTGGTGATTGCATGGACTCTAGTTAATCACATTAAAACGACCTTATTATGATGAAATGGACATAATGATGTATACTTATTAAAGTATTGGAGTTTTAAATATTGGATCAATGGAAATTTGAATTTATATACAAAAAAATCATATAATATACAATTATAATATTACTAGTTCATAAATTCTTTTAATAAATTTTTATGTGTTTGTATTGGGCCATGTTATTAGAATTCAACACCTCACTACATACTTCATGTATTAATTTGAAATTATTTTAGTGATTTACAGTATTTAATGAATAACATGGACATTCAATAAATAATATTATTTTCTTATATCAAGTGGGTATCGAAACATTTTATGGTTAATATTTTTTATAATTTCAATTTTTAGGCTAAATTAATTTCTTTTTTCTCTTTGCATTTACTACTATAATGATTCCTTTTTGGACATGTACCACAACTATTTTTGAAGCAAATGGCCTCGTTAAATGGATCAATAGACCATAACAATATTATTTCTTCAAAATTTCTTTTTATTTTCTATATTTGTTTTATAATAAAAAATAATGTATACCATTTTAGCTATATTAATTGAATACAATGATTTATTTTTAACCTAAAAACTCTTATAGGGTTAAATAAATTCCGTTTATGTATATTTTGATTCCATTACTATCATAACACCAACAATTGTCATATTATTTGATTATATTTACTCTAATGTCCTCATTAAAAATGATTTCTTCAACATTTCCTATTGGTATCACAGATTCCCTAGAAAATGCACATTCATTGGAAACATTATTGGTACAATTATTGGCATACGTAGAATGTACACGTAACAACTATTGAAAAATATGTTAAATACATATTCCAAAATTTTCTAAATTTCATTTTTTTCTCCACATTCATATCATAAGGACTATAATGTCAATGTTGATTCAAATTTAATGGTTGGAATCCCTATTATGAAAGACTCATTTTGATTTTATATATGTTAATTAGAGGTTCCATTTTATTCATCTAATTTTTAGTGTTTCATCATATTCTTATCCAATTACATTAACTATTACATGTAACCATAATTTGAAATATAATTTGTTTTGAAAGATGTAGTACATTTCCTGAAATATGTAATCTCCAATGACTGTATGTAATCATTTCATAAAATCCCATAATTTATACATACTTTGGCCCTAAATGTTTCCTAGGAGTATTCCAATGATAGGGTTTCTATTGATAACAATCGACAAGTTGAACTCATAAATACATCATCATCAGATGGACCAATTATGGTAAAATCTTCAATTGTTATTCTTCATTTTATAACAATTCAATTTATATATTAAAATTTACATTATAGAACATGTACGAATACTCTGCAAAATTTAGTATTATCATGTTGAAGAATAATTTCAAATATATATACTATGATATATACTATTATTCACAACTGCATAGTATGTTATACTCTTCAGTAATATAGTTCAATTTTCTGACATTGTGATATCCAATATGTGATATTCATAAAGTCCAATATGCACCATTGAAAATGGAAACACTAAAACATTTATGCATACATTGGAATACACTGTAAGTAAAATCATAGTAAATGAAAACACCAACTACATTTCATACACTCCAATATACAGACTATAATGTGGACACTATTATATGAACACTATAATAGGTACATACTGTGTATACACTGTATACATTTCTATCAAAAAAATTCATACACTACAACTGGTACATTCTGAATGAAAACACTGTATATAGTACATACACTACACTATTCAAATTGTAAAAGAATACACTACAATATTCACACTATAAAAACATACACAACAAACATGCTTTGTAAATGAAAACACTGTATACAATGCATACATTGTAATATGCACACTATAATGGGCATACACTACAATTTTCACACTATAATAGGTGTGTACAATTCATACACTCCATACAGGTCATGCACTACATACATTACATAATGTGTAATATATAGATTTAATAAACTAAAATATGCACACTATAAATGAAAACACTATATATATTGAATACACTGCAATATGGACACTATAAAATCTCTAACTGTAATAAGTAATATTAACCAAACATACATACAAAACATTTAGTTAAATTCGTCAATATATAAAACTAACATGTAACACTAACGGTTTTTTCATACACTTCAAGAGTGTGTTATTATATTGAAATTAATTTTATTAACATATTAGTCGTATTCCATAATATGTTAAATATAGAGGCAAAAAATGAAACATATATTCATAAACATTAATATTTGGTATGCGTATACTTTCCCCCTGATTATTCTTTCTACATGAGAATATTGACTCTCATATTATAGATTAATTAAAATTTTGACAAATCCTATCAAATTTAAATAAATATAAAGGATGACTATATTTAATGTCCTTATATATTTCTATTTCATGATCTTGTATGACTTACACAATAACATTATCAATGGATTCATTATAGTAAATGGTATGTAATAATTTATTTCTTCTATCATTTACTTCTATGGAAAAAAATCATTCAAATAAATAACATTCACTTTTTATTCCTCTATTTATTATTGCATTCCATGCATTACAATTTAGTTAAATAGTTAATTTGTTTTTGTTAAACTATGTTTTTATATTATTTAAAACTCAATGAAGATTAGTTTCAAACATCTCATAGAACAATAAAAAGAACACTTTTAAATTTGAATTAAAATTAATATCAATGCATAAAAATATCTATGACTAGTTTTAACTATGGAAATGAATTATGCATACACTTTAAATAGTATAGAATTGAATTTTACAAATGATTCATGAATACCAAAACATACATAGAATCAGAGTATTCCTCAAGTATTATGTATTTTGTATTTATATGAAGTACTATGAATTCATATATAAAAAATCAAAATTCTATAAATATTATGTAATACACTATCAAATCCAGAGATTGAATGAATATATCCATCTCATGCTCTAGGGGCTTCACTTATTAAATAAGATATAACATTTCAAGTGTCTGACATTAATGATGAGGATTCATCTCTTTTCAAACAGTTTCATTGGAGGATCTGGTGATGATTGATTTATTTTAATGACGATGAGGCTGTGTAAGAAGAAAACTTTGTTTGTTGATGTTTAAGAGGTCTATATTTGAAACAATTCATGTGTGGGATGATGGTGAAGATCTTAGATGTTGTTTGAGAGTGATCGATGTCACAAGAGTTGATTATGATCATTAATTATTTTCACTATCACTTATCTCTATAATAAAATAATTATTCTTGAATAACATGAATTTCATATGTTATTAGTGATTCTAAAAGCCATAATGGGGTTTTATTCATAATTTTATACTGTATTTTTTTCACACAAATATTATTTTCATTATTATAGTACTTTTTATTAGCAAGTTGATGAATATAAGACATGGAAATGGTGCTACAATTTTGAGTTATTTTTCATAATATCTGTTCTCTTATTTCTTGGTTATTTCATTCACTATAGACATGAATTCAATGATAATAAAAGATATTCATATCTTGTGAATTTTTTTGTGTAAAATAGTAATAGAACTAATAATGGAACTTCTTATTACTATTGTACAGTAATTTTAGAGATAATAAAAATCAAGAAATGTTCACATTTGATCACAAGGTTTGGATTATTCATGGGTCAGTTGAATGGATCTTAAAGATATCGACATGGAATCTACTGCATGATTTTTCATTATAGTTTACTTAACCTTTTTGGAATTCTTGGACATGGTAATCATGGGTCCAGATTGATGGGAATAAATGAGAAAAATACAATGATTATAATACCTTTAGATTGTTATGTGGCGATAAACAAGAAAAACAATTACATTAACATCTCACCTCACTAAAAAGATCTAAACTATGGCATTAGTAATGATAGGAAAACTACCTTCTCCCATAACCTCCAAAACACTCTCCACTCGAGGATCGCGAATGTATCATACATGTATACTGATGTTGGGAATGTAGAGTTTACACCCCCTGGTCCTGTCTCTCTAACAATAGTTGATAAAATAACCTACGATTTTCCAATATCATTACTAAAACCCAAATAACATTCTTTTTTATTTAGATAAATTTCATAAAAAAGGCATGAAACAACATATAAATATCATTTTTTCCCTATACCAAATCTACAATGTGGAGTATTACAAGTTTAACAAGAGAGAAAATCACAATAAAGATGATCTTCCCATTATTGTTAATACTCATGGTATGGTTAAAGGTAATAGTTATAGAACACATCTAAAGATTATCGAAAAGATTTTCGAAGCCCATATTGTGAAGTTCTACATACTAGTTTAATGAAAGAATCTACCTCCAGATCCATTCATAAACAAAGATAACATTTTCAGGGTAAATACATTGATCTTAATTGATTCTTTTTACTGAAACTCATTTAATATATCCAATTTAGCATGAAAGGATGCATTGTTCTTTTGGGAAATATGAATTATAGATTCTTTTAGGTAGTGTATCAAATGATGTGTGAAAATTACTACTGTCAAGGCACATGCACGTGAATTGGTATCAGATCCTCTTTATAATATATTCATATCATGTATTATTATTAGACTTCTCCACTTCCAAGTCCATGGTCTGAAATTTTCAACATCATTAATGAAATTATTGATGGATTAGAAATTAGCTCTGATGACTCTGAATTACCTCAATGTGTGGGTCTTGGGATTGTAAGAGTCTTTAATGTATCAATGAAGCTACTTTATGTGATCATTCCCATCATTTTTTCCACTTTGAATAAGGTGGATCTTTTTCTTCAGTGTTATAATAAAATTCAATCATTTTCATTGTAGGATTCCAGATACACATAAGCTTATATTTCTAAAAAATCCCTCTCAATAAAAAATATTTTGATTCTCTCTAACTCTACAGGGAGTGGATGCTAGAATAATGGATTTTTATAATGAATTTATTGATTAAATCGTTTCGTTCTATGATTGGTCATATAGATGGTGATTTTTCTAAAAATTTGAGTCAGTAGGTACAATGTTGGGATGCTGTGAATATATATTTTTGTACCATATTATGATATTCCTAGTGTGGATCCAAAAGTTTATTTTAAAGGTAGGATCTAAATGGAGTTTTTCATATTGTAGATTTTAGATGTTCAGTAACAAGACGGTGTTGTATTTTCCATTCCCGCATTGATTTGATATTTTTGGTAGTCAATTAAATGATATGTGTTCTCAAGTATTTCTCATTATGATTATTTTAACTCCTATTTTAAAATATTGTGATGTTTTGGTAGGATTTTGTTAGATTTATATGGAACCACAAGGTATGGTATATCATAGATATGGAGAGATGAGTACCTATAATTTTTGTACAATTCATACAAAAAAATTTGTACCTTTTAAATTTTAAGAAATTATTTACCTTGGTAACATTATAATAAATGAGTATCTAAGATATCATAAATAATTGAATGTTATTATGAAAGAATGCATGTATGATATTTTTAAAATTCCTATAAATTTTTAGATTAATTAATTCTATGGAACATGGTGACTGATGTTATTCACCCACAAATTTTATCCTACATTAATATTACTTCAAATGTAATCATGTCAGAAAAACCAAAATTGTGTCATGTAATATAGAGACTAATAAAATGGTCATAAACCCAAAATACATTTATATTATTGTATATTCATTCCTTATTACATAGTTAGATTCAATAGACCCACAATGCAATAATTTATTTAAGAAATCATGTAGTTGAATCTTGGGATTTTTTAACATAAGGGTGAAGAGATATTATCTACATTAAAAGGAACTACATGGATATATAAGTAATCTCTTCTCATCCTAAAGTAGGTAATAAATAAATCTATTTATGGACATCATATGAAAATTACATAATTCCTTGATATATATATATATATATATATATTTAATTCCATAAATTTTATCATAGGTATTGATAAGTAGGGGATATCATATAAATAACATTTACTTAAAATGTGTCTCATATTTATTTATTTGTCAAATAAAATGTTCCACATTATTCCAAATTATCTTATATATGGAATTTATCTTTTCCTAATTGAATTATCTTATAAATGATAAAATATTTGAACATATTTTTTTATCATAATATTCATTACAATGAATGTGAATAAATATTTAAATAACTAATTATGTATATTTAATTTTTTTGGTATGGTGATTCATTTTATTATGAATTTTAGTAATTTAAAATAAAATATGACATTAAATTATGAATCATATTTGTCACGACCCCCTCCCCACAAAGTGTACCCCTCCTAGGCCGGCAATGTAAAAAGGGAGATAATGACCCCAGAGCCCCGCCTCCAGTAGGCCCTAGGTTGGCGACTAGCACTGAGGGTATAATAAACACACAAATGGGAGGCATTACCCTCTAAGAGAACACATGCAGAAGACAGATATAAGATAGACACCAACCAAATCCAACGCAGAACTGAAATATAAAAGAAACCAAAGTACATGTATGAAATTCCATGCCAAATACTACAACTGAAAATGGAAATATAAAAGTACCCAAAAGAAAGGAAAAGAAGGCATCAACTACAATCCCAAACAGCTCCTGCAACCACAAGCTAGTAGAAACCAGCCTGATCTCCAACCTGCTCCAACTGACCTGAAAAATAGTGTATATATACATTGGGTGAGTATAAAAGTATACTTTGTAGGATCCTCCTTGAATCCTCTCATGCAAAAGTAAAGAAAGAATGCTAAAGAACAATGAACAAGAAGTGAAGCTAACTTGTTACCAAAGCAGGTATACTAAGTTCCCAACCTCACCATGCCTACTCTCACCAAGTAACACATAAAATAATATAGAATATAGTAAATAATATCAAGGGTACCTCGCTACTACTCCCCCAGAGGTTTGCCGCTTTTCCCCAATGACATATGTCTTGTGCATCTCTCTCCAAACGCTTTCCCATATAAACATGGGGTAAGCTCCACAATCTGAACCACATGCACCAAAAAGGCTTGCCCATAGACACCTGGGCTAAGAACCACACCATCCTCACAACCAAGTGTATCCAGGGAGTTCCCTGAATCCACCACTACTCTCATAACGTGTATCATACGTCAGGTATTATGCCTCAAGCCATTACAGCCCATACACCGAGTAAGGAACCTCAAGCCATCACAGCATATACACATTACACATATAGTAATCCATGGAGAACTATATCTAGAATATATGTGTGTGAATAACCACAAGACATTACATCCCTCTACACACATATATGGGGTAAACTAACCAATGTGCCTGCCTGCACTAGTAACAACAAAGAGAATAGAGCGGGGTCAATGGGGTTAGTCAGCCATCCATCCTCCCACTGTAATATTGGGGAAAACACCCCCTAGGGCTCAAAATCCCCATGGTGTCAGTTTCCCTTTCTGACAGGGTGGAGTAGTGTATAAAAACACAAAATATACAGGACATATAAAAACTCACAATGACACTAGGGTCATGACTTTGTCTTACACACAACTACAGCTAACGTCTCTCGGACTCTGGGCTGCCTCTTCTAAGACTAGGTAACCTATAAGCACACACCAATTTAAAGAGCTTTATTAGGTCACTTCATTCCCTTTTTATCAATTCCAATTTACGTTAATTAATTATTTACACATTAATTAACCATGAACAAACCACATTCAATTCAATTAATCATCCCATCCAAAATTCCACTGTCCCTTCAAAAGATCTCAACCTCATCATTAAGTTCCATCAAAACCCAACCCCATGGTTAACATCATTTATTCAAACGTTCATTACATAATTACTTTCCCATATTCCCAGGAATTATTCAAAAGTATCCTATGATACTAAACACTATAGGGCTCAACACGGTGAGTAGATGTATTACCCGTCGAGTTTTTTCCTCCTATAGAAAGAGCATAGACTCATTATCTCTAGAGAGGATGAACACGGAAAGCACGTGGCATACCCCGCGCGTCTTTGCCTCCATCGGAAGAAGGGTAAGCAAGACCATCTGCCTTGACCAGTGGGAAAAAGTAAAGCAGATAAACAACCAATCAAACCACAAGCATCCAACAACCAAATCCATCCCATTTCATCCTCCCTGGTGTCCTCCCCGACACCCACATACATAAACCGATGCATCTCGCCACTCTAGGCGTCATTCGCTGCCACAAACCCAAGGAATCCCTGCCTACACATATCACAACACCCTCCCAGGGTCATATCATAGCACAAGGTATCACAACACCCCTACAGGGTCACAACACGTCACAAGCAGTAGAAAAAAACACCACATCAAATAGGCTTTTAGCCCTAATTCACAAAAAAGTGTAACTCATAACCCTTCATGGATTTGAATAAATCATGTTCTTTAATCCATATTGAATTAAGAAATTTAATTCGTTAGTTACATCATCGTGAACCAATTCCGTAAGCTATCACAGAAGATTAAACATGCTTACTATGCCAAATTTGATCAACATCAAATTCTAAAAGTACCAGATTCGTTTTCATGCCTCTTTATCTCTATCCAATTAATTATCAATTAATTATGGCTTTAAGTTCTTTATCAATTTCATCAATAACAAATTGTTAACAAGAAAGGCATAGATATCACACTATCTAGAAAATCAAGAGGCAAACTGTTATCACGATACAAAGCAATAACATGTGATCAAACCAATTCTTTTAATCCGGTTCATGTATTTAATTCAGTCAATTCCATTGTGATCCAAAGGGCTAAATCATGCTAAATTTACGATTTCACATAAACAGTTAGAGAAGCCACAAATCCCCTACCCCAACGGTTTCGACGAAAACCCCCAACAACGAAGAATGCACAAGGAAGCCGTGTTGATTTCCCAAGAAACGTCCTTAGATCTCCTCTCCTAACACAACCAAGCCCAAAGCACATCAAAAACATCATCCACACACTTAGATATACCCATAATGGGCATAGATCTATGAAACCAAGAGAAGAAGAGGAGTATATCTATAGAGATCTAAGAAATTAAGCAAGAACGATCACATACCTTATGAAACCGGCTTCGATTCACCAATAAAAGCCTTCAGATCGCCTCAAAAACACTTGGGAGAGGTCCTCTAACCTTCAAGGGAGTTAAATCCTGAGTTATAGCCGCTTAGGGGCTTAAACAGGGTGGTCAATGGAAAAAACGAGTAAGATCCGCAATTTTACGATCTAACCTTATGTTCCTGCACGGTTAGTCCACACGGTTTAACAAACCTTGCACAAACCGTGTGTTAGCCACTACCTCGACAAACACGGCTCTCACGGTTAGGTTGCACTATTAGACAAACCGTGCGCTAACAGTGCATTAGCCACTACCTGCAAGATTAACCATGCATGGCTTGGCTGCACAGTTTAGGCAAACCGTGCACAGACCATGCGACAGTCACTATCCCTTATCATTCCTTAAAAGTCCACCCAAATGCACCCCCAAGTCACCTTGACCTCCCGAAACACCTCCAGCACCACATTTTCACAATTGAATGGAACAGAGAGGTGCGGGCCATTACATCAGATACCTCTCAAAACATTCTCATCCTTGAGAATCCAAAACCCACCTAAAGAGGGAAACGAAACAGGGTCCGAATAACCACCCACCAGGATACCTCTCAAAAGAGATAAAGCCACCAAAAGCAATAAAAATAGTTATATCATAAACAAAAAAGCTTCATAACCACAAGGGGAACATCATTACATGAAAAGAGTCAAAAATCAAATAACTCTGGGTACTGAGCACATATCTGCATCTCACAATCCCAGGTACTCTCTTCCATGCCACTGTTCCGCCACAAGACACAAACTAAGTGGATGGAATGCCCGCAAAACACCTTATCCTTGTAGTCTTGGATATACACTAGTCGCTCCTCAAAGGTTGCGTCATCATCAACATTGATCTCTCCCCAATCGATGATGTGAGAGTCGACATGAAGATAATGACATAGCTGCAATACATGGAAAACATCATGTATCCAATTTATCTGCGGTGGAAGTGATACTCGATATGCCACAACTCCAACATGATCTTACACCTCAAAAGGACAAACAAACAGGGGAGAAAGAGTACTCCCACGACCAAACCTTTGCTTCCCATGATGGGGAGTCAACTTCAGAAACACATGATCCCCAAAATTAAACTCTATGTGTCTCTTCTGTTGATCAACATATGATTTATGAAGATCTTGTGTTGTCTTCGTCCTCTAAAGAATCATCTCAACCATCTCTGTTGTATTCTGCACTAGTTTTGGTCCGAGAATTTCTCACTCTCCGACCCCAGTCCAGCACAACGGAGAACGGAGAGGCCGACCATACAAGGCATCAAACGGCGCCATACCAATGGTGGAGTGGAAACTATTATTGTGCGCGAACTCCCCCAATGGTAAGTGCCTCATCCATGATCCTCCAAAATCATGAACACAAGAGCACACCATGTCTTCAAGAGTCTGGATGGTTCGTTCCATCTGACCATCCATTTGAAGATGAAAAGAAGTGCTATGGAATAGCTGAGAACCAAAAGCATCATGGAGACCCCTCCACACCCTGGTGGTATAACAAAGATCTCAATCTGAAATGATCGTCCTTGGGACTCCATGAAGTCTCACCACCTCCTCTAGATACGGCCTCGACAAAACATCCACTGAGATTGACTCCTTGATTTCTATAAAGTGGGCTGATTTCGTTAAACGATCCACTACCACCCAAATAGAATCATGTCCTCTCGGAGCTCGAGGTAGACTAGTATCAAAGTCCATTGAGATGTCCTCCCACTTCCACTGAGGAATCTATAATTGCTGTAGAAGACCACCAAGATCATGGTGTTCGACCTTCACCTTCTGGAAGACTAATCAATGAGACAAAAAACTCTACTCCTATACGCTTTTGCCCAGACCACCAAATCTGGCTCCTCAAGGGTCTATACATCTTAGTCACACCAGGATGCACCACTAAAGGTGAACTGTGGAACTGTTAGAGAACTGTCTCGTGAATCGCCAAGGGAACAAAAATCCTTCCATGATACAACACTATGTTTTTTTCATCCTCAGACCAACCACCAGGGGCCTCCCCATAAACCACTCGGTCTCTCCAGACCTCCACATCATGATCCCCCAACTGGGACTCTTCCACCTTCTACATCAGGGATGAATACATCGTCATCTGGAAAAGGCAACCTCTACCTCCAACCTCTTCCATACCAGGATGAAAAGCTGATAGTTCCTTAATTTCTCTCCAGGAATCACCAGATTCATGTAGAGCATCAGTACGTGACTATCGGCTCAGCGCATCGGCCACAACATTACATTTCCCAGGTGTATACGATATTTCGAAGTCTTATTCCTGTATGAACTCCATCCACCGACGTTGTCACAAGTTTATGTCACGTTGGGTGAAAACATACCTCAAACTCTTATGATCAGTGAAAACCACAAAGCGCTAACAAATGAGGTAATGTATCCACAACTTCAGGGAAAACACCACGACTACCCACTCAAGATCATGGGGACACAACTACCGAGACCCGTAAGAAATGACTGACCTCTATTGCATAAGAACACAGCCTAACCCCAGATGTGATGCATCACAGAAGTCATCAAACAGAACTCCTTCAGCTGGATGAAAAAGGACTGAAACTCTTAATAACTTCTCCTTTAGATTCTCAAAATTGGCCAGACACTGATCAAACAATATGAAAACCTAATCTTTCCTGGTCAAAGCTGTCAGAGGAGTCGCAACCGATGATAAATTGGCTATGAACGTCCTGTAGTAGCCTGTGAGACCAATGAAACTTCACACCTGTGACACTGTCTTGGGGGCTACCCATGAAAACACTGCTTCAATCATTGATGGATACACAGCTACTCCCTGTTGGGACACCACATGCCCCAAGAAACGGACTTATCCAGCCCAAAACTCTGACTTCGACAACTTCCTGAACAACTAATGTCGACGAAGAACTCTCAAAAGAGCTCGTAGATGCTCTGTATGTTCCTCTTCATAGGTGGAGTACACAAGGATGTCGTCGATGAAAACTAGCATGAACTTTTCCAGGAACTCATGGAACACATCATTAATCAGACCCATGAACACAACTGGGGCATTCATCACACCAAACAGCATTACGACGAACACATAATGCCTGTGACGACAATGGAAAGAAGTCTTCGAGATATCCTCAACCTTTAAACGAATCTGATGATATCCTGACTATAATTCGTTATTTCATAACCAACTTTCACCCATCATTTGATCGAAAAAATCATCAATCTGCAGAAGAGGATAGTGATTATTTATTGTCACTTTGTTTAAGCGACGATAATCGACACACAACCGCAAACTGCCATCAGCCTTCTTCATGAACAGAATGGGTGCACCCCATGGTGCACAATTGGCTGAACAAAACCACACTACAAAAGAACATCAAGCTATATACGCAGCTCCTATAACTCAGAAGGGGCCCTCCTATATGGATACATAGAGATAGGAAATGCTCATGGCTATAGCTCAATCCCAAACTCGGTCTCTTGTCAAGGGGGTAATGATACAACCTCTTCTGGAAAGACATTAGGGTACTCCTCCACATCTCGAGGAAATGCCAACTTCTGAACTTCTGAAGAACTCAGCGTCATCATGGTCATCATGGATGATTAGAATGGAATGCATCTATGACCCATCCGAGGATCTCCCTCGCTGTCAAACACCACTTGCTCTCCATCCGCACCAATGAAGACGAACTTCTTCCTGAAGCAATCCAAGACAACCTGCACCGAATACAACCAATCCATGTCAAGGATGACATCTTATGGTTTTATTTGTAAACATAGGAAATGTCCCCAAGAGCGGTGTTTCCCCAACACTGGCTCACAGTCTCTACATTCTTCATACAGGCTAGCTTGACCTCCAACTAGCGTAGTCAACGCCAAGGGAACTGGAAGCCTTTCTACATCAAGTCCCAAAGCATGGACAAGGGTAGGTGATATGAATGAGTGTGTCACTCTTAAATGAAACAAGGCATACACCAAGGTAGAAAACAAGAAAATGTTACCTCTAATGACATCTAGATCGTCTGGTGCTGGCAATGCTAGAGCATGAAGATGACCACGACCTCCCCCATGACCTCTCTGACACTGATGAAGACCACCACCATGGCCACAATATTCTCTTTGAGTACGGGGAGCGTCATGGGTTTTTCCTCTGCCTGCCCCATCTCCCCTATGGTGATCTAATGTCGGTGCAACTGGCTGGTGCTGCTGCCTCGGGTGGAACTGCCTCAACGGAGGAACCTGGAGCAGAGAACCTGGTGCACGATGACCGCTCTGAAAGATCGGGCACTCCAGCTACTGATGACCACAACCACCACAAGAAAGGCAAGCACCTGATCCCTTGGAAAATTCCTGAGAGTGGATGGCTACGGAGAAACGAGATGTGAAGGGCTGGGACCTACCCCCGGCTGAACGGAAACTCTTCTGCCCTAAAAACCGGGAACCCCAAACCGCAGCTGTGCTTCGTGAGGAATCATGCTGATTCCCCTCTATTGATGATCCGGTCATAGCCACAGTTCCCTCAACAACATCTTCCCTCTCCAACACCTCAAGATATGTCTTTGGTATTAAAGGGGTGACATGGAACTGGATCTCTGGACATAAAGACTATTCAAAATGCCTCGCTACGGCCTCCTCTTTTGGTAACTGGTCTAAAGCATATCGTAAAAGGTTCCTAAAATGGATTCCAAACTCTTGAACACAGGAGCTCCCCTGTCGAAGGGAATGAAGCTCCTGGTGACTAAACACCTTTGCAGTCAAGGAAAGGAACTCGACTCTGAACTTGTCTCGGAACTCCTCCCATGAAGTCGCTGACTCCTCACGATCCCTGAGGAACAAGAAACGCCATTTCCTTACTTCCCCACGCATCATCGTCAAAACTAAGGACCCCAAGTGCTTCTTCCGAGCACGGATCAATCTAAATCATATCTCGACCTCCTCCAACCAGTATTCCATGACTGCATCTAAAATGGATCCCTCGTACTTCTGTAGACTCTGAAGCTGAAACTCTCAAAGTGTCTTCCTCTATGTGTCGTCTCCATCAACCTCTACCCTGCGGCAACCTGCTGGAACAGCCTGATGGACATATTCTAGGAAAACCAGACGAGGACATAGACCTAGATCCAGACCTACAAAATAACAAACACTTAGAGCTCCTAATCCTGGAATATAGAACACTCAACATTAATTAAATAATTTTTTTTCATTCATTGATTTTTAGGTTAACCTATCCCATGCACTACCCATTCAAACATAGGCACAAAGAAGAATGATTCATGATCCTATCCTCGGACTCTACCATGAAACTAGTATCACATTATTTAATAACCATTGTTATCTTAAAGGTATGTGCATCAGTTATTAGGGGGCCCTAAATGCATATGTCTCAGCCAGTCTGTAGTGTTTACCTGACTTGATAAATATGAATGACACCGTTACCCTACCAACCCATGCACCCTCACATGTGCCTAACTCCAAACCCCATCCTATCCCTCAACAATAGCTCTGATACCACTCTATCATGACCCCCTCCCCACAAAGTGTACCCCTCCTGTGCCAGCAATGTGAAAAGGTAGATAATGACCCCCGTGTCTCGCCTCCAGTAGGCCCCGTGTTAGCGACTAGAAAAGAGGGTATAATAAACACACAAATGGGAGGCATTAACCTCTAAGAGAACACATGTAGAAGAGAGAGATACGATAGACACCAACCAAATCCATCTCAGAACTGAAAAACAAAAGAAACCAAAGTGCATGTATGAAATTTCATGAAAAAGTACTAAAACTGAAAAGGTAAAACTACAAGTATCCAAAATAAAGGAAAAGATAGTAGCAACTACAAGCCCGAATAGCTCCTGTAACCACAAGCTAGTAGAAACCAGCCTGATCTCCACCCTGCTCCAAGTGACCAAAAAAATAGAATATATATATACGTAGGGTGAGTATAATAGTATACTCAATAGGATCCTCCATGAAGCCTCTCAGGAAAATGTAAAGAAATCATGCTAAAGCATAGTGGTCACCAAATGAAGCTAACTCGTTTCCTAAGCAGGTATACTATGTTCCCACCCTCACCATGTATACTCTAACCAAGTAACGCATAAAAGAATATAGAATATAGTAAATAATATCAGGGGTAACCCGCTACTACTCCCCCACTGGTTTGCCGCTTTTCTCTAATGACTTACATCCCGTGCATCTCTCTCCAAAGCCGTGCCTGTATAAACATGGGCTAACTTCCACAATCTGCACCATGTGCACCACAAAGGCTTTCCCACATACATTAGGGCTAAGAACCACACCATCCTCACAACCAAGGGTAGCCTTGTAGTTTACAGGATCCACCACATCTCTCATAACGTGTTTCATACGTCAGGTATTATTCCTCAACCCATTATAGCCCATACACCGAGTAAGGAACCTCAAACCATCATGACCTATACACATTACACCAATAGTAATAAATAGAGAACTATATCCAGAATATATGTGTGTGAATAAACACAAGCCATTAAAACCCACTACACACATATATGGGGTAAACTAACCAATGTTCCTTCCAGCACTAGTAAGTACCAAGAGAAGAGGGAGTGGTAAGAGGGGGTAGTCAACCATCCATCCTCCCACCGGAATGTTGGGAAAAACTCCCCCAGGGCTCATAATCCACGGGGTGTCAGTTTCCATTACTAACAGGGTGGAGTAGCGTATAGAAACACAAAAAGTACAGGATATATTACTACTCACAACCACACTACAGGCATGACCTAATCTTTGACACAACTGCAGCTAATGTCTCTCGGACTCCGGGCTGCCTCTTCTAAGACTAGGTAACCTATAAGAACACAACCATTTAAAGAGCCTTATTAGGTTACTTCATTCCATTTTCATCAATTCCACATTACATTAATTAATTATTTACACATTAATTAACCATGAACAAACCACATTAAATTCCATTAATCATCAAATCCAAAATTCCACTATCCCTTCAAAAGTTCTCAACCTCATCATTAAGTTCCAACAAACCCCAACCCCATGGGTTAACATCATTTATTCAAACATACATTACAGAATTACTTTACCATATTCCCGGGCATTCTAAAAAAGCATCATATGATACTAAACACATGGGGGCTCAACACAGTGAGTAGATGTAATAATCGTCAAGTTTTTTCCACCTATAGCATGAGTGCAGACCCATTATCCGTTGAGAGGATAAACGCAGAAAGCACGTGGCATACCCCATGCATCATCATCTCCTTCGGAAAGAAGAGTAAGCAAGACCAGCTTCCTTGAGAAGTGGGTAAATGTAATGCAGATAAAAAACCAATCAAACCGCAAGCATCCAACAACCACATCCATCCCATTCCATCATCCCTAGTGTCCTCCCCGACACCCACATTCATAAACTGATGCATCTCGCCACTCTAGGAATCATATGCTGCCACAAACACAAGGCCTCCCTGCCTCCACATATCACAACACCCTCCCAGGGTCATATCACAGCACAAGGTATCACAACACCCTTCCAGGGTCCCAGAAAAGCACAATCAGCCGGAAAACAACAACACATCAAATGAGCTTTTAGCCCTAATTCACAAGAAGTGGGTCACTCAGAACCCTTCATGGATTTCGATAAATCAAGTTCTTCAATCCATCTTGAATAAAAAAAATAAAATTCGTTAGTTCCAACATCATAAACCATTTCAGTAAGCTATCACAGAAGATTAAATATGCTTACTATGCCAAATTTGATCAAAATAAAATTCTATAAGAACCAAATTCGTTTTCATGCCTCTTTATCTCTAGAAAATTAATTATCAATTAATTCCAGATTTACGTTCTTTATCAATTTCATCAATAAAAACATGCTAAAGGTCAAGGAATAGATATCACACTATCTAGAAAATCAAGAGGTAAACCGTTATCATGGTACAAAGGAACAAGATGCGATCAAACCAATTCTTTTAATCCGGTTCAAGTATTTAATTCTGTCAATTCCATTGTGATCCAAAGAGATAAATCATGAAACTCTATGATTTCACATAATAAATTAGAGAATCCACAAATCCCATACCTCAACGGTTTCGATGAAAACCCCAACAATGAAGAACGCATAAGGAAGCCAAGTTGATTTCCCAAGAAACGTCCTTTGATCTCTTCTCCTAACACATGCAAGCCCAAAGCTCATCAAAAACATCATCCACACACTTAGATCAACCCATAATGGGAATAAATCTAAGAAGCCAATAGGAGAGGAGGAGTATATCAGAATAGATATATGAAACTAAGCAGGAACGATCACACACCTTAAGAAACCAGATTCAATTCACCCAGAAAGGCCTTCGGATCGCATCCAAAATGCTTGGGAGAGGTTCTATAAACCTCAAGGGAGTGAAATCCTAAGTTATGGCCACTTTGGGTCTTTAACAGGGTGGTCCAAGTGAAAATGATTTAGATCCACTATATTAAGATCTAACTTTAAGTGCCCGCACGGTTAGTCCACACGGTTTAACAAACTGTGCGCTAACCATGTGTTTTCCTCTTCCTCTAAAAACACGGCTCTCATGGTTAGGCCGCACAGTTAGACAAACTGTGCGCTAACCGCTTTTTAGCCATTTCCTCGAAGATTAACCTTGCATGGCTTGGTTGAACGGTTTAGGCAAACCATGCGTAGACCGTGCGATAGCCACTGCCTCGTAGATTTCCTTAAAAGTCCACCCAAATGCACCCCCAAGTCACTTGGACCTCCCGGAACACCTCAAACACCACATTTTCACAAAAAAATGGACCGGAGAGGTCCGTGACATTACAAGATTAATGGATATATGGATGAGAATTAAACATTTTAATATTATTCAATTTTATCTTCTTTAATTATGAAAACATGGCCAGAAATTTTACATACTATATTATTTAGAAACTATGTTCACATGATTTTGAAATTGTAATAAAAATGATCACATAACTAAAATGTACAACTCAGGTACTTGATTAATTTAAAGGTTCTAGAATACTCTTATAAAGAATATACACATGAAGAAAAAGTTTCTTAAGTGATTATGATAATGTTTTTTAGATAAAAATGATATTTATGTATCATAAAATTCATAAAATCATGAAGGGGTACATGATGATGATGGAAACATAAAAAAATAATGTGACGAATATAATATTTTCCTATCCCTTCTATTGTTGATAAAAATATGTAATTCCAAAACATTATTGGAGAACTCGGATTGTGGGATCAAAATAGGGTAACATTGAAGACAACATAACAAACCTCACTTAGTTCTCATGTTCAACATAATTATATTTAAGAAACATTTGATCACTAACAGTGGGTTATTGTTATGAATTAACACATAGAATACATATATATATATATATAGAGAAAATTTTCATTTGGTAATTGGTACTATAAAACAAATATAATAATATTATTGGAAAAAGTATGAATGAATGAGGATAAGTAGTGAAAAATATAGAAGTAATTGAGTTAATGGGTTAATATTAGTTTGAAGAATGAACTTTTAGGATATATTTTCACAAGTTTTGATAATATAATCAAATATTATATTTGCTAATATTAAAATATATTTATATTACCCAAATATTAAAATTCAAACCATATTTTCCATTATTATTGGAGAGATTGAAAAGAAGGTATATATTCCTAAACCTTGTGGGCTGAATCGTGGTAAGAATGTTCAAAATATTTTCATGTTAAACAAGGAAGTTTATGATTTGAAACAATCCTTAATATCTATCCATCCAATGTTGGAATCATTTTTATTGACAATGTCATTCGTAAATGGAAGTGTATACAAAAATCCAGAAATTATAGAAAACAAAAAAATATAAATCATTATAACTATTTACATAAATTATATACTGATTGAGGGAAATAATGAATTTTTTAATGAAAATTTATATGGTGAAGAGGATGTATTTTAAAATTTCCTTTTATGGTGAAATTTGATATTATCTTGGATAAATTATATTTATAGGATAAGATGTCGTCTTTCATTATAAATATATGTTTGATTAAATGATTCTGAATATGTTTGAAATGGGGTATAATATATTGTTTCTACACCTATCTCACTGGGAGCTGTGTTTTAGAATGATTTCGTATGAAACGAAGTTGACAAAAAATAATTTTTGAGGAACATTTGAATTATGTTATAAATGAAAACTTTTAGATTAGATATTTTATATTTTTTACTCACTTTTAAATATTTCAATGTATGCTAAAAATATCTCACATTATGGTTGGGACAAGAATTATCATACAAAAAACTGCCATGAAACATAATGGTTTGAGATGTGATAGAATGGGAAGGCTTGATCTATTTCGAAACATAGATATTTATTGGGTATGAAATGTTGATTAGATAATATCTACCACTAGATGGTTTTAAAATTAATAAATTCTTTGTATATTGGATCATAATAAAATACAGTTCTTTGACCATGAGTGTGCTTGGAGAAAATTATCTTATGAGAACCAAATCCACTACCCAATTTATGTGGATGAGATGTTAGATGTAATATGTTGATGATGAAGTGAAACTACCACAAATTTTGAACTATGATAATTTTAGCTATATTAATTTTTCATGGAATCAGATAAAAAATTCAAGTTAAAACCACATTTCTATCAAATATCACTTCATTAAATATATTTTGCAGTATGATATGTTGATGATGGAATTTTTTTATATATAAAATAGAAGTGTTTTACACAAAATCCTTTTAATACGATTTATTTAAAAGACTACAGTTCTGTAAATACCTGATCCTAGTATTACTGGATCTGGTTCCTGTAAGAATTACATTTTCATAAGATACATGGAAACACATCCAGAAGATCTGATTAGTTTAGTAGTCATGGTAAACTGGATACATATATGATTCTGATAATACTTTTAAATACACTAAATTATAAAATATATTTTTATATGTTTCTGGAGAATATATTTACTCTATAATTTTTTTCTATAAATATCTATCAAATAAATCATCATGGAATCATAGTGAAATAAATCAAAATATAGGAGATTTAAAATTCATAAAAAATTTCTTGTACAATAGATTATATCAGGGATCATTAATGAATATTCATTATAGATTTGTTAATAAATGAAAAAATAAGCCATTTAAATATCCGGAAAATAATAATCAATATGTAATGATAAATAATTGAAAAAACAAGACATTTAAATTAATAGATTTGGATAATAAATATTGAATGTTAAATAAATAAAGAGACGCTTCATTCAAATAATTGGATAAGGAAAAATAAATATGTTAAGTTAAATAAATGAAAACACAGAATATATAATCAATAAATTTAAAAAGATATTAATCCATAGATTTTTAATTTTGAATATATCATGCATAAAAAAACAAAACACTGAATTAATTAAATGTTTAATTATGGGAGGTCATGTATTTCGAATATCTAACGACTACTGTCAAGACATTTCACAAGATAGTTCAATATACAGGTAATATCCCATAAAATGGTAGCTAAAATGATTCGTCTCATCAGATATACCAACATATCATGGGGATATATTATACTAGGACCCACTTGTCCCTTAAGTTATAATGAATTCATCAAATATCAAATAATCGATTGAATTTATGAACAGTGATCCTTATCAAATATCTATATCGATTGAAAGATAAAGATCTGTCAATATTTCCCCATTGAATTAAATATCATTCAACATAAAAACCATATGTAGAAATTGTATGAGGTTTAATAAATAATGATATCAATGATAAATAATGTAGATATTATTGGGAAATTTAATTTTCATTAGAAACTAAAAAATGAATAACTCAAGGAGAAGTTAATGACTACCAAACTAATTCAAGGGATTGAATGTTAATGTTAACCTTGGTCAAAATAATCATAATACATACAATGAATAAAAAGGATTGTATGGTTATGACCCTCCTCCCCCACTAATGATACCCCTCCTAGGTTGGGAATGAAGAAAAAGAGATAATGACCCTCGAGTCCCATCTCATGTGGTCCCGGGTTGGTGATGAGGACCACATGCATACAAATATCACATAATATGATGAATTTCTATATAAAAGGAAAAAATATCTTGATATAGGATGTTTTAAACAAAATTAAATCCATGAAATATTATAACATAATTTCAAACCATCGCACAATGAATGTATGAAACTAAGATAATATATATATACTTCTACAAATGAAATCATTGAAGAATAAATTTATGGTAGCGACACAATAACTACTCCTAAGGTACAAACTCGATATGTCCAAAATAGCCCATAAAGTCATTGTGAAAATGTAAAATATTTTTTATGTATATAGTGTGAGTATAGAAGTATACCTAGTTGGAAAAGCAATGGGTGTTATTAACATGAGAAAATAGCATACTAATGCAGCTTTTTGAATGTAGTAGAACCAAACTAAACCTATGTAGGTATACCAAACATCCCAACCACAAAATGGAAAGCTCAAAAAATAAGGGAAACCATGTAATATAATATAATGTGAATCACATCGATGATAGGGTACCCCTCCCCGCAATCCCATTGATTAGTCACTCTTACAAAAAAAAATCAAAAATCCTAAAAAAACCACCTCTTGTTAATATACCAAGCCAAAACCTGGAAGCACACACCTAGGACTCCCAAAAATCCCACCCACAGACACCTGGGCCTCACAAAACGTCCTACCGGTAGACCCGTGGTCCTCAAAATACTTCACGTATGCACAATCTTGGTCATCACAACATAGAACATCCCGCTCGTAGATACCTATGCCACAAACCACACCTCATCCAAGAGAAACCATGGAATTCACAACACAACTCTTCTTGAATAAACATATTAAATCACAAAACATTTCATCCCAGATTCATAGTAAATAAAAACACACTCCCACTCACCATTGCCTCGGAAATCAAAACCTGCTAGAAGAATCCTGGGCTATCACCACCTAGAAGTGGGAGCATAGATAAGAGGGTGGAAAATCTTCCATACTCCCACTAGTATGTTTGGGAATCATATCATCCCCCATAAAGAAGGGAGTGTTCACCACATAGTTCTCAACATGGCTGGGGTGTGTATAAAAATTAATAGAAGATATAGTGTATATACATATAGATTTATACCAGACAAGACCATTATATGGGTTTATAATAAGAACTAACCACCTAACAGAATCCACACAATCACTAACAAAATTAAATACATAAAAATCCCAAAACAAAGCGAAAATACAAATTAATTTTAATTCAATAAACCATATTCTAAGGTTTAAATTTTATTAATAATTCCCATATTATCATCCATATTCATTTGTGTATTCACGATTTTTTTGAAACCCCATTTCATTTAAAATGAAATATTATTTCTTATTAATAACCAATTTGTTTAAACATAAACATTAACAAGTAAATCATCTAAATGCATCATAAACTTTCGCATTATACATTACCATTTGGACTTATTAATTACATTATAACTTGGGTAGATATAACAGATCACACCACATAGAATAATAAAAAAACCACACAAGAAGAATAGACTCCATAAGTCACATTATACATTCAGATTTCACAAATATCAAATAATATCATATTAGAAACAAATTGGTTCATTAGATTACATAATTTAATCAATCGTTAAATAGTTATTCAAATTCCACATTCCATTTAAAATAAACAATTTTTACAAATTCTTCCCTGGAATAAATATTCTTCTGTAGTTAAATTCTTCCCAAGAAACAATAATTAATTCATAATGTATAATAAAAAACATAATAAAAGTAGAACCACAGAACAAAGAATTATTATCTATTCAATAATCCTACATCATTACTAATTTACATCTACGTCCCTCTTTTCTTATCCCCCTATATAACCATACAGTAACCACCATTGTATACTCGTTGCACCATTGTACCATTAAAACTTTCATACATTCACATCAAAAAAATCTCAGCCTATAACCCTAGATATCACAACACATTTTAATTCCCTCCATATTGAAATTGGAGGCTACCAAAATCACAGAGTCATGTCCACAAACATGTTACAACCAATAACATAAAAAACCACACCTTCAGATTTAGCTGGGAATACCTTATTAAATTTCACATAATTTTGAGTGTTATCAAAAAAAACATATAATCAAGGGGAATATATTTAATTTAAACCAATGGTTGTGGTAAACCAATTATATAATAAGTGAAATAAATAGTCACATAACATGATTTTAATCCAGGACCCAAAAACTAGAGGAAAAATAAGTACCCCCATCGACTAACATATTCAGTGGGTGTTTAACCCATAGAATTCATAAAATTGATATATATATCAATAAAACAATACGATCAAACATGAATTTTTCCAACCTATTAATCATTTCATTAGGCCAATTTAATTTTCTATATTAAATGATATGCATCAAATTTCACAATAGGATATAACAATAATATGATACCAAATGATACAAATGATGAGAAACAATGGAAAAACTACATGGAAGGATAAGTCTTTTTTTTTCAAAAGTTTCTGCACAAAATAGGGGGTGCCTAGAGGAGGGAACTACTTCAGGGGGTAATTAGACCAACTACAACACCTCATTCGATGAGGCCTATGGGTGGAATGATTCAGTACACCCCATATCAAGAGAAGGACATTCCAAAATAATGTAAGAAGTACATTATATTTAGTAATACTGAACCATGATCATTCAGTACTAGATAGAGTATAGAATTTCCATTAATGGGGGTTCTCAATAAACCATGTGGTTTCACCTTTAAAAAGCCTCCAAATTTTTATAAAATCAATTATATTATTTATATTTCATAAAATATATTTCAAAATATTTAAATTTGGAATTAATCAAATTTTACATCAAAAAGGACTTCAAAGGGAAAAGATGGAAAATCTAGAAAATTATAGAAATTTGGAAAAATCAGGAAATGTGCCCCCACCACCGGAAAAACGAATTTTCTCTAGATGCGACCCCACCCATGATTCACCGCCAGATGATTCATTTCTTGTTGAGTCACTACCAGCGAGTCGCTGCTAGAAAAGTCTTTTCCATAAGAGTTAGTGCCAACGATTCACTGCCAGACATGTCACCTCCAACGAGTTACCGCCAAACAATTCACCATTAGATGAGTCATCACTATACAAGTCACCTCCTAATGAGTCACTACTAGTGAGTCACCGTAAGACCAATCACTACATGGGTGAGATACCCCTAGGATAAGCTACCTCTAGAATCAGCTACAACCTGAATGAGCTACCACCAGAATGTGCAACCATTGATGAATCAGAAATTTTGAAATCTCTCGAAATGAAACACCATTGGAATTACTCCCATGTTCCATAATAAAACTGATATACCCTCATTCACCTCAAACATTAGACATTATTCTATGTAATGGACCATAATATCTAGCCCGTTACATCAGATACCACTCAAAGACTTCTCGCCCATTAGAATTCAATACCAACCCTGAAGCAACGATGGGAAATGTATGAACAACCATCCATTGAGATGCCTATTAGGTTATTTGATATATTTGGATAATAATTGCCACTAGGAAACGATGTTAAACTCAAAACAATACATTCAACAAAATATCTTGGGGGAGATACCTCTCAAATAAGAAGACATCCACATAAATATTAATAAAATGTCTAACATGAAATACATAACAACAAAATAATTAATCTGTGGAAGGAAACATACTCAAAAATAATATCATCATTTTATTTAAAATGGAAGAAATTGGTTCAGATTGGAGAAAATATTTTAATAACTTTTATTTCAACAGCTTCACTTAGAAATTCCATTGAAATAATAACTAGAAATGAATTTTCTTCATTTAAATTTATGTAAAACTAAAATTAAAAACCATTAAAATATATCATTCTTCATATATCAAATAGAAACATATTATAATGATTGTGTAACAGATTATTCACATCATTGTCAAGATGTTTATGACACTATATTAAACAATTTGGAGGAAGGTGTTCAAAAGAAATTCATTATTTTTCAAAAGATCTATTAATTTATAGACATGTATCTCAACATTTTATTTTCATACGTGTTATGTTTGAAAACATACCTATTAAATCATTTTCATGGAAATATAAAAAACCAATTTGGTCAGATATGAAACCAAAATTTAATGAAAACCCAATATTGAATCCATTTTATTGTATAACAGATATCAAATAATCTTTGTCAAAACACATTATTTTATTTAAAACAAATTTTTATCTACTAGTTTCCCAAAAAATACATAAATAACATGGAGGGGTTCACACATTAGCCAAATTTATTCTGTTCTACTAAAAAAACAATATGATTCTCTTTACTAAGTTAATATTAATACAATATTACATAACATATAGAAAAAATGATTATAAAATGGTATGTATCAGAAATATGATATGAGTTACAAACACACCACATTATCCATGTTTAAAAATTATCTAGGGTTTTTATCCAAACATTAATTACCAGGAACATACTTATACAGAAATATAAATGGGTTCATCTTTCTAAATATCTATTTTTCACAGGTGAATTTCCTTACTTGTCGGATTTTTTAATAGCATACCTCACCTCACAAGAAAACAATGGTTAATATAGACAGAGATACCATGATCATAAAAATAAAAGGAACCTATCTACGACACCAACATATATTCATCTTTGGATGGAACTAACTCACCTAGATTGTATTAAAATGTGTCGTAATATATCATGTCTGGATTCATGGGATGAGTTTCCCTCTATTTGGATGTTTGAGTTCATAATTCATGGTATTAATATAAGATTAAAAACAATAAAACCTTCCAATATGGTGGAATAAAATAATTCCCAAAACATCCTTTATAAAAAAGTTTTTAGGAATGGTAAGAATGCCTATCTTTATTGACTTCATTATATCCAAAATTATCCATTTATTTTATTACAGAATTTAAGTGATTAAAAATTTTATGATATGCGAGGGATTCAATCAATTCATACTTATCACAACATAACACAACAAAATCTATCTTACCATAAAATCCTCATATCTCTACCACCACACATCACCACTACTGCACAACATAACCACTGGGCGAACTCCACAACCAGCTAAAATTTCCACAAGACATTTCATGAAACCACATAACCGTAACACATTTTTTAATGCCCGACCCTAGTAACCCAGAGTCGGTGCATTATTACATAACATTGTCATGATCACAAAAGATCAAGTCTCGAAATACCGATTAGTTTAGTAGCCTTGGAAATACTAGATACATTCATAAGGTTTACATTACATAATGAAATGGAAAACTACAAACACATTGATTCCATAGACAACACTGAGATCACATAGTCTATCCCTGTATGTCAGTCATAAAATATTTCCTCACAACCTGGGAAAAATAAAAAATAGATATGGGTGATCTTAGATGCTTAGTAAGGATAACAATATAGTGGAAACTTTCATAAATAAGCATAAACATCTAAGGAAATGTATAAGACTAAAACAAAAAAAATTAAACCTAAACCTCATCATATTATGGAAATTATATATAAAAATAATGACATTTAATTTCTCACATTGATATTCTACAAGTTGAATAATCACATGCAATATTAATAACCACCTTCATAATGATTTAATGCATAATGCCAAACTATCATAACCACATAGTCAAGGCCTTGTGATAAGACTACAAATAATATTTTGTCAAGGGCTTGTGCCAAGTCACTATATTGTCTCATGAGACCTACTGATGCATCAAGGAGCTATAACAGGCTCCACCCGTCACATACTAAGTCCAATTCATTCCTCATATGAACAGGTTTAAACATAACATAAACATTCGTATTAAAAAAAGCATTTGAAATGTCAATACATTATACAAAAACCATGAATGGTAAAAAAATAACACATCCACATTCAAACATATCACAAAAAATTCAATATAATATGGATGTTTTGTATCATAATAAATCAACTTCAAATAAGCTTAAAATCCATCAATGGATGTTGACATAGATGAAATCAAAACTATTTAATATAATTATCTCTTTTTTTGAAATCATTTAAAAGTCACATAATTATAAAATAAAACATTTACTTTGAAAATATTCTTATAATCTTGTAGCGGAATATTTGAAAATTTTATAATGGTGGAAAATAGTGGCACCTGCAGTATAAGTTAAAAAAACATTCTTACCTTAATTTTGTCGAAAAGGTTAAGAAGGACCTTGTTTGGAAAACGAAGAAAAGATTCCTTTATAAACAATTTAAAATAATTAAAACAAGGTTATAAATGAATTTAACCCATAGTCTATAAAATATTAGGAATTTTTTGAAATTCATTTTAAGAAACATGGATGTGGATGATAAAGAGGTCCTAGTAGATAATTACGTAAAAACAACCTCAGATAATGTAGAGATTGTGAAATAAACCCTTACCTTGTAATTTTCCTTATTTATGGGTAGTTTAACCTCCTAAATAATAGATAAATAAATTTTATTAAATTATAAAAGAATCATATACATATATATGATATCATATATGATCTTTTGATATTGGTTTGTTAATAATGTCTTAGTATTATCGTCGTTTCGGGTGTTAATGGATTCGTTTTCCTTTATATGCATTTTTATGTGAGTCATATTTGGTATGGATGGGATTTACCTTATTTATATCAAGAATTATATCAAGTCATTAAAAATTATTTTTAATCATAAAATGAAAATTAGTCTTGAATGGATACGATGGGGAATGAATCTCATCCCGTTTGTGGAGACGGTAATCCATACGTACGCATCAGCGGCAATATCATTCATTTGATAGTAAAATAATATATAATTGGATGGTTTATCATAGATAAAGAATCATTATCATGTTATATTAATTATTTAAATCAATTAGAAATCATTATTATTCCCATCCAAATAATAATGTATTGAATAACAATTACACCATGGCGTGGAGATGGTAAGTCATACGTAAGCACGTATGGTGACATGTCATTCAAGGGATGGATAGAATAATGAATTTGGTTGTACCATATTTATAATAAAATCAATGTTAATAGAATATACTGGAGTTATTATTTTAGGATGGAAACAACAAAGAAAAAGGATGTGGAAGAAGAAAAAAACATGAAAGTGTTGGTGATATATTTACCTCTTCTTCGGGTTCTTCCTTTTGATTTGATCAAAAGGGTACTTAGGTTGGATTTATGACTAAAATAAGTCCTCTAGAATGAATTGAGGGATTTTTAAAGGATATTTGGGTGGGGTTTGGCCGAACCAAAAGGCTTTGAAGATATTAATTTTAGAGGAGGAGTTCCCTTTTATAAGAGGGGTGAGGGCACCTTAGGAAAACATAAAATATTATTTTATAATAAATTAGTATTCGGTTTATAATGGCTCCAAAGTGACTTCTTTTTAGGATAAGGTGTGTTTGGGTATAAGTACATTAAACCAATATTTTTTAGAAAGGTTTGGGTCACTTTATTAACCTTATCATTTATATTTAACTCTTAGTTAAATAGATTGACATTTACTATGTCTCTTTGTATTTTTATATTATAAGGTTAATAAACATACTATATACATCCAAGAGAATCCAAAGTGGTTCAATAATGATACAACTATCATTATATAAGTCCTTTGGATGAACCATATATTTTGAAGAATAGAACATCAATTAATAATATAATATTTTTTTAAATACTATTTTTTGTCGGTTTTGAAACTATTTGGTATTTTGTTTTTTCTAAATTAATAAAAGCATTATTACTTAGAAAAAAATTCATATAACCAACCCTAATATATAATATTAACCTAAAAAATTATATTAATTTATAAAAAGTCTCAAATTACATTTACTTGGATATTTGTAATATCAATTATTTTAATATTTCATTAATTAGGTAATTACTTCATCACCATTGTGTCATAAATAAATTAAATTATTTAATGTATAAAAATTTTAAATAAAATACCATTATGTTGGAAATTTTTTTTAACTTTATAATGAATATTTATAATCTAATTTATCTTATTTATAACCCTATATTAAAAATGTTTTAGTTATTAAAAAATGATTTTATCTCTTTTAACTCTTCTTTGAATTAAATAATAATAAATGTCATAATCTAATCCATGTGGACCAAAGTGGTTCATATTTTATACATAAGGTTATTTTTGGTCGAATTATACTTAGAAAATTGAATTAGGACATGTGTTAGGGTAATAATAATTTCATTTTTACCCTTCATTACTATATTTAGTTTTAACTGAGGTAAATAAAAGTAAAACGTTAATATTCACCAAAAATTATTTTAATCTTATTGAACCACATTTTACTCCTTGATATTAACCATGTCTCTCTGATTTTTAAAATTCCACTAACAAAAATTTTAAAATTACATTTTTTATGTGAATTTTCAAATTCTACTAAGAAATGGGTAAAAGACAGTGAAAAGTTCAATAAAATTTTTATATATCTAAAATTATTATAAACTAACTCCAATGAATTACATTGAAGGTATATAGGTATTAAGTATCTATTTTGACCTAAAACAAATTTAAATAAAATAAATAAGTATTTAAATAAATAATCGGTTTTAAACTATAACATAGTGTTTTCACTAATCATCAAAAATTTAATGTTTTTAGAAAAATACCAAAAATTCACCCTAAACTAATTTCGATATTCCGAATCAAAAAATCAAGTCCATTTTGAAAGATAAAATTTATAAAATTTCAAAAATTGGGTATTACTATTAATAACAACTAGTTTGATTGGTTATGGTGTGTGTTAGAACTCGAAGTTGCGTACATCACACGCTACTGTATTATTCGAAGAGAAGTGTATTGTAGAAGCATGGGGTGTAACATTCTCCCCTCCTTCAAATAATTTCTTCTTCATAATTTCTAGAATATTACTACATAAAAATTATCGGGTGTTTCTTCATTAGAAGTTCCTCGGGTTCCCACATTGCCTCTTCCATCTTATGGTTTCTCCATAGAATTTTTACCAGAATAGTCATTCGGTTTCTCAAAACGTGTTCTCTCATATCAAGAATCCTGACGGGCTCTAAGCAATAAGACATATTGGGTTCTATTTTTAATTTCTCAATGGTCAGTACATGTGTTGGGTCATGCATATATTTTCTCAACTGTTATACGTGGAACACATCGTGAACTTCGGGGTGATTTGGAAGCATTGCCAAATTGTAAGCTACAACCCCAATTCGTTCTATAATTTCAGAAGGTCTGATGTACCTGGAACTCAATTTTCCCTTCTTACTGAAACGTATAACACCCTTTCATGGAGACACCTTCAAGAAAACATGGTCTCCTACTTGAAATTCTAAATCCTTCATTCGGTTATTGACATAGCTCTTCTTCCTACTTTTAGATACTTTGACGTGGTGTTAGATTACATTCATCTTTTCCATCATTTCCTCCACTAGTTCTGGGCCTACGTGTTTTCTTTCACAATCATCATCCCAACAGGTTGATGTGCGGCATCACATTCCGTATAACTCTTAATATGGTATCATTAAAATACTTGAATGGAAGCTGTTGTTATAGGAAAATTCTACTAGAGGTAAATATTGATCCCATATACCTTGAAAGTCATCTGAGCCTGATCTCAACAGGTCTTCCAAGGTTTGAATAGTCTGTTCTGATTGTCCATCAGTTTGGGGATGGTAGGAAGTTCTCAAATGAAGTTCAGTATCCAAGGATTTCTGAAAACTTTTCCAGAATATTGATGTAAATCATGTATCATGATCAGAAACAATCTAAAGGGGTATTCCATGACGTCTCACAACATCATTAATATATAGTCTTTTTATACGTTCAAGTGGGAAATCACCCCTTATAGCAAGAAAATGTGCTGAATTGGTAAGACGATCAATAATGACCCATATTGAATAATTCCTTCTAAGAGTCTTTGGTAGTTCAATGACAAAGTCCATCGTAATATTATCCCATTTCCACTAAAGTATGAAATAGGTTGCATGACTCCTCCAGGATATTGCATTCCAGCTTTTACTTATTGACAAAACATACATATTGACACAAAATCAGCAATCTCCCTCTTCATGTTGTCCCACCAAAAAATGTTTCTTCAAATCTCTATACATTGTGGTTCTCCTAGGGTGTATAGAGAAATTGGAAGTATGATCATCATCAACCAATTACCATTTTAGATCAGGTATATTGGGAACACAATTTCTCTTCCCAAATTTCAAAAATCCATCTTCATACTCAAAGTCACTCAATATCCCGTCATTCACAGCTTTAATCTTCTTTTGAAACACATTATCATTACTCTGAGAACTCTTTATCCTTTCTAGTAAAAATAGTTTGGCAACCATTTGAAGAAGTATCGATGTTTCGCCTTCCATGGTTATTCCCATGTCTATCTTTACTAGATCCATGAAAATTGGATCTCTTTAATCTCTCATTTTGTTCAAAACTCCATGATCCTTTCTGCTCAAAGCATATTTCACCTTATTTTCCTTCCATGGGTGATAATGTATAGTGCAATCATAATCCTTGAGTAGTTCAAGCCATCACCTATTCTTCATGTTGTGTTCTTTATCTGATAAAATATACTTCAAACTCTTGTGATCGGTATATATCTCAAATTTTCACCATAGAGATAATTTCTCCATATCTTGAACGCGATGATTACAACATCTAACTCAAGATCATGAGTAGGATAGTTTTTCTAATGAATTTTTAGCTGTCGTGATGCATTGGAAATAAACCTATCTTCTACATAAGGACACAACCAATTCCTTTCTTTAAAACATCACTATAAATAACAAACCCATCATTCCCCGATTGTAGAGTCAATATAGGATCATTGAGTAGTATTCTCTTCAGTTATTTGAAACATTCTTCATAGTATTTTTTTCAAACAAATTTAACCCCATTTTTTGAGCTTTGTTAATGGGTTAGCCAATAGTGTAAAATTCTAGAAGAAACGCCTATAATAACTCTATAAATCAGTGAAACTGCATACCTCGATTATACTCATTCGTTTTGGCCATTCGTGGATTGCTCTTGTCTTAGATGAATCAACAGAGATTCCATCCTTAGAAAAAATATGGCCCTGAAAAGAAATATCCTGAAGCCAGAATTCACACTTTATAAACTTCCCATATAATTCATGTCTTCTCAGAGTCTTCAGGATAATGTGAAAATGATTTTCATGATCTTCATGGCTTTTTTAGTATACCAAGATATCATCAATAAATACCACTACAATTTCATAAAGATATTCCATGAAAAATATATTCATTAGATCCATGAAAATAGAGGTTGCATTAGTCATCCCAAAATGCATTACAGTAAACTAGTAATGCCCATACCTAGTTCGAAATTCTGTTTTCAGAATGTCTTCCTTTATCACAAAAAACTAATGGTATCTAGATCGATGGTCAATCTTTGAAAAGTATTGAGCTCCATGCAGTTGGTCAAAAAAAATCATCAATGCGAGATAGGGGATACTCTTTCTTTACTTTTATAGCATTGATCTCCATTTAGTTGATACATAACCTCATAGATTGATCTTTCTTCTTAACAAAATTGATATGGGCTCCCCATGGAGAAACAATAAGGAGAATAAATCCATTATTACTCAATTCCTCTAGTTGTTTCTTTAGTTCCACTAATTCCACAGTGGCCATTCTATGAGTGGTCTTCCATATGGGCCTTGATCCAGGAATTAAATCAATAGAAAACTCCATTTCTCGTTCTGGAGGATGTCCATGTAACTCCTCTAGAAACACATCAACATATTCTTTTACAATAGGTACATCATCTATTTTAACATTAATTTCTTTACACACCATTATTTAGTTCTCATCATCCCAACTAATTGAATTTAATTGAGCTAATGGGGGTGGATCTAGATAAGAATTAGGTGGTGACAATTCTTCTCTATAGATAAGGTGTTCATTATCATTATCATCAAAAATACTAACCTCCTTCTTCTTACAATAAATTTTTTCATCATGGTCTGAAAGCCAAACCATATATAGGATTATATCAAATTAAATCATGGGTATGAAGATGAGATCTACAGATAAAGAACATTTATATTATTTAATGGAAACAAATTCAAAAAACATTGTTGCGATGATACTTCCCTTTGGAGTTTTGACTGAAAGCTCCCCAATTAAATAAAATTGGAAATATATAATTTTATTAGAAAACTAAGAAGATATGAAACAATTCGACGATCTAGAATCAAATAATGCATTTTCTAACCTTCAGGAAAACATTAAATTACCTTCCACCACGTCTTTTGGAGCTTCTACTCAGCATTAGTGATATCATATGGTTTTCCTAGATACCTTGTCCTTTTCTGAGGTAAGATAGTATGATGCTTAGTACATTCATTTGCATAATGTCCCATATCCCTACAATTGTAGCATTGAACATCGGTAGTAGCTTTCTTCCCCTTTCAATCATGAGCTTGGTGGACGTTTTCACCACACTTGTAACGGACTCCTATCCCATTCATGAAAGTACCGGGGTGTTTCTTCCCACATTTACTACATTATGGATATTCAACTTTTCCCTTCTTCCCCTTATTTCCATTTCTAGAGTGATCAGTAGATCTCTTCTTCTCTTGCTTTGCTTAAATGTCGTAAGACATAGAGAATTATTTTTCTGTCTTCATAGAACAAGAGACAATATATTCGTACGACGAGAAGGATTGTGAAACTAATTCTCGAAGGGAAAATGGTTTTAACATATCTAAGAAATTATCAATCAATACTTCTTGGGTTACGTATATAATTTGTAGCATTCCTTGCTAACCTTGTAATGTTAGACTCATACTTTGCAACATTCTCATCATCCTTTTTCCTCAGACTCTGTAATTATCTTTCCATATCTGATTGATGGTCATCAGGAAAGTATTATTATAATAAAATCTCTTTATACTCCCTCCATTCCATATTTGATACTTCTTCATATTCCTTTGTGTTTTGTATCAATGACCACCATTGATCAACATCTCTAGTGAGGTGGTAAACTGTCATGATAACATTTTCTCTTTCACTACTCCCCAAAGCCTGAAATATTTTCTCTAGGGAACTTATCCATTGCTCAGCTACTAGTGGATTTGTTATGACAACCCTGCTTTTTATTACAACTTAAACATGCTTTATTACATAAAACATCACTTGATCCAACAAAGAAGATCGAGAGGTTTAGTGTCTTTGGGGCTTAGGATCATTACATAAAAACTTTAAACTTGCAATACAACATCCTTATTGAAAACATCCTTTACATGACCACTACATTCCTTCGTACTTAGCATTGCATGGGATAACCTGAGGACATGCATAAGAAAAGGGTGAGCTATAAAACCCAGTAAGGGAGTACACAATGAATAACATGAGGAGTACAATACATGTTAGGAAATAGGCATATCAATAGAGAATAAGAGAGACATGAACATAAAGGCATGATAAATCATGATAATCATAACATGGAAATGTGGCAACAACACTTAACTTTGAATTAGCATGAGCCAAGGCTCATTGCACATGGAGCATGAGTAAACCCCCATTGCACTTGAAGCACGAGTAAACCCTCGTTGCACTTTAATTAGCATGAGTCAACACTCATTGCACATGAAGTATCATGATACTATAATTTACCCAATGCATTGGAGCGTTATAAGGGCGCACCCTTCTTAAACATTTCATTTCATGCATAAGTGTGCCACATGGATCATAAAACATGGATTCATAAAACATAATCATTTATTCCAAGATAAAGGAATGTGGAATTCATACATTAAACTTTACAATCAATAAGTAAATGTGCATAAAGGTGAATACCCTTGATGGAGAAATGGCCATGGTATTCACTACACAATGATACTGGCTTAGAAAATCGGTGTGATTTCGGCAGCGTAACGACGTGACATAAGAATTCATAAAAAAGTCTGATGAGAGAGAAAGGGGTTCCTCATCATATTTAGATGTAATTTACAGTAAGAAGGTCATATAGATACATGTCCCAACAATTGAAAAGGAATTTAGATTCATGATACAAAAGTATTGCTTGAATATAGAAGAGGAGAAAAAGGTTCCTTTCGGAATTTCGGCATAGTAACGGGTGTACATGGGAGGCATTTAATGAGAGAGAAAGGGGTCTCACATCATTCAAACAATAAGAGGGTAGTATGGGAGAGGTGTGAAACCATACCCCAACATTCATAAATGAAATTAAAAGGGAAATACAACTTAAATAAAATTGACAAAAATGAGAAAGGAAGAAAAAACCCTTACTTGGAAGTGTGCTTCCAAAGCCTAGAGAGAGGCTTGTGAGAGGCTTCTTGGGAGCTTGGGGCACCTTGGGAGGATTCTAGAGAGAGTAAGGCAGAGGTTGGACGAACTTAAAGGGCTTTGAGTGAGGAGGAAGTGGGAGCTTGGGTGGGTTTATATAGGAAAGGTGAGATAATTCTTTATTATTTAGGTTTGGGACCCCTTATATTAAAATAATCCAAACCACAAACCATCCCATGGTATTTGACCATGGTTTCTGGAAAAGGAAAGAGGAAAACAATATTTTACAAGGCCAAGGTCTGAACTTATTAAAAAAGTAGGGTTGCTTATGTGGAGGTGAGTCACACTCCCATGGAAATTAATTTAAAAAGGCAAAGTGTTGAATAAGTCTTGAGGGCTCCATTAATTCTTTGAAAAGTGAGTCAAACAAACCCAAAACCTCATTATTTTAATGATAAAACACATATTGGCCGAACATAAGGATTATGGTATTTTATTACATCACCATTGGGTCATTATGATGTCATAAAACACATTATATATTTAAATGGTATTTAATTTTTACCCAAAAATTTGACTGTCTCAGAAAATTATGAAAAATTCACCGTTGGATAATTTCGACGTCCTGATTCCAAAAATAATATTTATTTTATCTAAATAATTTTCTAAATATGTGAATTTTCACTTTTAAAATAAAAACCGACATTTATAAAAAAATTCACGGGTTTTGACAGAAATGGCTTTCAAACCTTAATAAAAATTTTAATTGCATTCATAAAATTATAAGATCATTTATATTTAATAAAAATTAATTTAATATTAATAATAATATTTTATTAAAATATTATTTAATTCAGAAATCCTTTAATTTAATAAAATATAATTCTTAATTAAATAATAACTAAAAACATCATTTGTACTTTAAAAACAAATTACAATGCATCAAAAATGACTAGAAATTATATTCATTATTATATAAAAAAATAATGTACATGAACATGGTGCTACTTATTTGTTACATAACCCCTTAAAATATCCGCATAAGACCTAAGGGTAAGGTGTGCGATGGTGACAGACTCTTGGGGTTGCTCGGATAACATTGCTCGAGTGGTAATCTCTATCAACTTCCATTTTTCCCGTAGACGATCACATTCGAGCTTGACTTGATGAAGCTCAGCTAGGGCTTGGTCAAGGGAAAAGCCCAAAGACGCCACCTCCATTCCGAGCTCCGAAAAATGGGCTTCGTAAGGGGCAATTCTACTGGATGAGGCCATCGCTTCCTTTGTCTGAGTAGAAAATTGGTTCGTTAAAGCCTTGTATTTAAACTACCCAGATGATCATTGTTCAACGGCTATAAAAGTAACGGTCACAAATCTTAACGTAAAACTAAAGAAGTTGACATCTTATAAAAACATTTTTCATAAAGAAACATTTAACTGGATCAAGAGGGATTTTCCATTAATGAAACTTTGGGTCGTTACAACATTCCCCCCTTAAGAAATTTCGCCCTCGAAATTTTCCTTTTCCAACACTAAAACAAATGTGGGTAACTTAGCTTCATCATATCCTCCGACTCCCAAGTTGCTTCTTCAAAATTGTGGTTCTCCACAACACCTTGACGAGGGGCATTGTCTTATTTCGTAGAACTTTTTCTCTACGATCTAAGATCTTCACTGGTTGCTCCTCATAAGAAAGATCATCTTCTAATTGTACCACCTCGGAAGAGAGTACATGTGAAGGGTCTGGTATGTACTTCCTTAAGAGGGATACATGGAAGACATCATGCACCTTGGCCATAGTAGGTGGAAGTGCTAGTCGATATGCCACAGCCCCAACACGATCAAGAATCTCGAATGGGCCGATGTACCTTGGACTTAACTTCTCTTTCTTTCCAAACCTCATGACCTTCTTCCACGGAGATATGCGTAAAAACACCATGTCTCCGACTTTAAACTCAAGGTCTCGTCGACGATTATCTGAATAACTCTTCTGTCGACTTTGGGCTGCCTTGATATGCCGCTGAATGGTTTTCACCTTCTCCACCATTTCTTCGACCATTTCTGGTCCAAGCAGCTTACGTTCACCGACCTCATCCCAACATGCCGGTGTTCTACACCTTTTCCCATATAGGGCTTCATATGGTGCCATTTGGATGCTCGAGTGGAAACTATTATTATAAGAGAACTCAACTAGAGGAAGATGTTGATTCCATCCTCCTTTAAAGTCCATTGAGCACGCTCTCAACATATCCTCAAGTGTTTGGATAGTCCGCTCGGATTGGCCATCAGTTTGAGGATGATAGGCCGTACTGAAGTTCAGTTCAGTATTCAGAGCATGTTGAAGACTCTTCCAAAACATAGAGGTAAATCTTGGATCTCGGTTAGACACAATAGATATTGGTACTCCATGCAACCGTACCACTTCCCTGATATATATCCGTGCCAGCTGATCCAAAGTGAAATCCTCTCGAATAGCAATTAATTGTGCAGTCTTTGTAAGACGATCCACAATAACCCAGATTGCATTGTTGCTTTTGGATGTCCTTGGAAGTCCAGTGACGAAGTCCATGGTGATGTTCTCCCATTTCCATTCTGGTATGGGCAATGGTTGCATCATCCCCTTAGACTTCTGCCTCTTTTCCTTTACTTGCTGACACACCAGGCACTTTGATGTATATTCGGCGATCTCCTTCTTCATATTATCCCACCAAATGTTTTCTCGGAGATCTCGATACATCTTTGTGCTCCCTGGGTGAATAAAGAAATTTGAACTATGTGCATCATCCAAAAGTTCCTTCTTCAGCTCCGAACTTGATGGGACTCATAGTCTTTTCCCAAACCGCACAATCCCTTCTTCATTAACCTTAAACTTTGAGGATTTTCCCTTTTTGATAGCTTCCACTTTTTCTTGGATTCTCGCATCATCCTTTTGAACATCCTTTAACCTTTCCAAAAGAGATGGTTGAGCAATCATTTGTGAAAGGATTGATGATGTCCCCTTCTTTATGATTCCCACGTCCATCTTCATCAAGTCTAAGAAGATTGGATCCTTCTCAATTCTCATCATTGATAGAATTGCTGGATCCTTTCTACTTAGGGCATCCGCCACCTTGTTCGCCTTCCCAGGGTGGTAATGTATTGAACAGTCATAATCCTTTATGAGCTCTATCCATCTTCTCTGGCGCATATTAAGCTCTTTCTGTGTGAATATATATTTAAGACTCTTGTGGTCAGTATATATCTCACATTTCTCTCCATAGAGATAATGCCGCCAGATTTTGAAGGCAAAGATTACCGCCGCCAACTCCAGATCATGCGTTGGATAGTTTCGCTCATGGATTTTCAACTGTCTTGAGGCATATGATATCACTTTATCATTCTGCATCAGCACACATCCTAAGCCCTTCTTCGAAGCATCACTGAATACCACAAAAATCTCCCCACTTGTGGGTAAAGTGAGCACAGGTGCAGTGATAAGCCTCCTTTTCAACTCCTTGAAGCTTTCTTCGCATTCATCACTCCAAGCAAACTTTACTCCCTTTCGAGTTAGCTTGGTAAGAGGGTTGGACAATCGTGAGAAGTTTCTCACAAATCGTTGATAACATCCAGCTAACCCCAAGAAGCTACGGATATCAGTTACCGATGTTGGCCTCGGCCATCCCTCAATTGCATCTGTTTTGGAGGGGTCCACAGATATCCCATTGCTTGTGATGATATGGCCCAAGAATGAGACCTCCTTCAACCAGAACTCACACTTTCTGTACTTGGCATAGAGCTTCTCCTTGCGCAAAGTCTCCAGTACAGTTCTTAAATGCTCCTCATGGTCCTCCTTGGTTTTGGAGTATATTAGAATATCATCTATAAAGACTACCACAAATTTATCTAGGTAATCTCTAAAGACTCTATTCATCAAGTCCATGAATATTGCTGGAGCATTGGTGAGTCCAAAAGGCATTACTATGAATTCATAGTGCCCGTACCTTGTACGAAAAGCAGTCTTGGGGATATCTTCCTTCTTCACCCTTACTTGATAATATCCCGACCGCAAGTCGACCTTGGAGAAGTATTGTGCTCCACGCAGCTGATCAAACAAGTCATCGATTCTTGGGAGAGGATACTTGTTCTTTATCTTGATTTTGTTAAGTTCACGATAACCGATGCAAAGCCGCATTGACCCATCCTTCTTCTTGACGAAGAGGACTGGTGCACCCCATGGTGATGCACTTGGGCGTATAAACCCTTTATCCAGATTCTCCTGTAGTTGTTTCTTCAGTTCTTCAAGCTCAACCACAGCCATTCTATATGGAGTCTTGGATATTGGTAGCGCCCCAGGTATAAGTTCAATTGAGAACTCAACATCTCTTCTTGGAGGAAGACCAGGAAGTTCCTCGGGAAATACTTCAGCGAATTCCCTCACAATAGGCATTTCTTCAAGGGTGGTTTCTTCCTTGGACTCAATCATCTGAGCCAGATATGTGTGCTCATAAGGCAGTAATATCCATGCTTTAGATGATGGAGCTAAAGGAGATTCATCTTCCTCATGACACTTGTAAAGAATCGGGGGTCGATTCTCCATATGGAGTGTGATTTCCCTCTCCCGACAATTTATGTTGGCTCTATATAAGGAAAGCCAATCCATGCCAAGAATTGCATCAAATTCCACCAAAGGGAGTATGACGAGGTTCGCCGGGAAATTCAATCCACAGATTATAACAGGGGAGGACTTATACTCATGGGATGCAATGATTTCCCCATTTGCCGTACTCACCGACATCTTTACTTCCATGATTTGTGGTGGTGCAGGGATTGTTCTACTAAACTTTTGAGATATAAAAGAATGCGTAGAACCTGAATCAAAAAGTACGTTCGCTATTCTTGAATGAATATCTAGCGTACCTGTCACCACTTCGTTGTCGGGGTTCACTTCGGCAGAAGTGATGGAAAAATCTCTTCCTTGCTGTCTTGGAGGTTGTTGATTGCCTCCGATAACCCTTGGATTAGGGCACTGATTCGCAAAATGACCCGGTTCTTTGCATTTGAAGCATTGAACAACGCATTGAGGTTCTAACGGAGCGTTACTGTAAAGACCCGTAAAATTCAAGGAAAATTTTTTCTTAATTTTCTTTAGAATTTTACAAGAGCGCGGTTTCAGACGGCACCTGATTCCGAGGCCCGGAGTGCCCGGAATTAATTTCCGAAGTTTGGCTCGGGTACGTTCAGTGAACGAACGAGCGGGAATTCCTAACTTTTGATCCGGTGCTCGGAATTGAAATCCGAGGGCACCGATGAACTCGCAGCGCCGATATTCGCTTAAAGAGACCTTTTCGGGAGTTGCATTTGTTGCGGGTTGAAAGTTAATTTTTGAGGGTTTAGGTAGAGTTAAATAAAATTTGTGTAGAACAAATTTTATTTTAACTTCTTAAAACCTCTCAAAGGAGGTTGGAAGTGGGACCCACACCCACTTAACCTCCCTTGGGAGGATTAAGTGTGGTGGGGCCCACACGAACCCCCCACCTTTTCAACTCCCCACTCTCCCTCTTAATGGCTTGACAAGTTAACTTATATTTAATTATACAATTCATGTATATTAAATAAGTGAGTTAAATGTGGAGTTATCTCTTTTGAAATTCAAACTTTTGAATTTCTTCAAATGTGTTTTGTAATAATAAAATAAGAAGTGGTCTTATTTTATTTTGGGTTGTTTCGTTTGTCTTCTTGAGAGGTGGAGAGCTCCTCTTCTTCTTCTTCAACCTCAACGAAGAACGCGAAGAACGTCGTTCTTCAACGAAGAACTTCTCCGCCGAAGAACATGATCCATCCGCGACGCCGTATCCGCGACGCGACGTTCTTCTTCCACGTCATCCCTTCCGCGACGGTTTTCCGCGACGAACGCCTTCGACAACGACTCTTCCTCCGACGTCAAGGGGATCGACACCGATATTCCACGACTCCGTCACGTGCGACTATCGAGGTAGGGGTCCTTGAGTTCGTTGTTCTCTTTATAATTTGACTTTCCTCGAGACTTGACGAGGAACGCTCTCTTTTCCGACGAAGAACGCCGCAACTCCTTTCTTCGTTCACCGTGACAACGAAGGGGACGCCATCTCATCTTCGGACAACCTTCGTCGGCAAACGAAGATCCGCCAACGTCATGTCTCTTCGGGCATAGCACTTCGTCAACGGAGACGAACGACGACCGCGACGCCCGACTTCCGCGACGCCGTCTTCCGCGGATCGTAGACGATTCTTCGAATCTTAAAACCGAGGTAGGGGTTGTTGGTTCATTATTTCTTTATTCTTTTTCCTTGAACGTGGATCTCGCATGTCTAACTTGATGTTTGATTGTTTAAGTTGCGTTATTAATTTAACGCGAGGGGGGCCGGACCGCACGAACACGGCCGAACCCCCCCCCTCCAACGTTCTTGTTGTTCTTGCGGGTGGAAGCAAGTGGCGTGGTGCCGTCGCACCACGCGGATGATTGTGCGTTTAATTTTACGCATCGCCGTCGCGCTTCGCCGAGGAGAGTCTTCAAGAACGCGACGCCGTCGCGCCGCGTTGGAAGGATTCATGGCACGGCGAAAGAGGCGCGGTGCCGTCGCACCGCGCCGGACGACGAACACCGCGGCCGGTTCCGGGCCGCGGTGGGACGAGAAGACCGCGGCCGGTTCCGGGACGCGGCAGGATGAGAAGACCGCGGCCGGTTCCGGGCCGCGGCGGAAGAGGAGACCGGCGGCGTGGCCGCCGGCGTCGGAAGACGAGGGCGGGACCGGAATTTCCGGTCCCGTTGGTAAAAACCGGCCGGCCAGCGGGCCGGCCGGATGTCTTAAAAACCGGGGGAATTAATCCCCCGGCCTTCCTTTAAAACCCCCCTCTTAATGAGGGGGGCGGTTCTTGAGGAAAGGGGGCAGCGCCCCCTTTGGTCCAGCCGCCAGCAGGCCCCCCCCACGTGAGGGGGGGGCGGTTTGAAGAAATCGGCGCGGCACAAAGGCCGCGCCGTTTTTGTGAAGGAACCGCGGGGCTGAGCCCCGCGTGCGCAGCCCGTGCGGCGCACCCCGCCGCCAGCGCGGCCCGCTGCCGCCGCCAGCGCGGCCCGCCGCCGCCGCCGGCGCGGCCCGCCGCCGCCGCGCGCCGCCGCCGGCCGCCGCGCCGCCGCCGTCCGCCGCCGCCGGCCGCCGCCGCCGGCCGCCGCCGCCGCGCCCCCGGCCGCCGCCGCCGCGCGCCGCCGCCGGCCTCCGCGCCGCCGCCGGCCGCCGCCGCCGGCCACCGCGCCGCCCAGGGGGGGGTCGGGCCGGGTCGGCCCGGACCCGGACCCCCCCGTTTCGAACCTGTTTTGGTTTTTGGCTCATAACTTGAGCCTCGGACCTCCGAATGACGAACCGTCAGCGGCAACGCGATCCTTGGATCGAGACGGTCGTTTTGATATATCGCACTCAAGGTTTCGGTTTACTTTGAGTTCGGCCGGGTTGGTTCGTTCACGAAACCAACCGGGCCTTCGGAGCGGAAACGCTCATATCTTGAGCCACGAACGTCCGATTGACGCGCCGTCAGTCGCGTTGCGTTCCTCTTAATGAGACGGATCTTTTGGCATACTCCGCCCGAGGTTTGGACGCAGGTGGAGTACGGTCGGGTTGGTTTTGCTTTAAAAACCAACCGGGCCCCGGAGACGAAAATGCCAATAACTCACAGGTCGGGCGTCCGATTGACGCGCCGTCTGTTTCGTTGACTTCCTCTTGATGAGACGAAACTTTTGGCACCCTCCGCCCGAGTTTTGGGTGCAGTTGGTTAGTGGCCGGGTTGGATCGCACCGAAATCCAACCGGGCCCCTGGAACGGGAAAAGCTGTTATCTTTCAGACAGGACGTCCGTCTGACGAACCGTCAGCGACGTTGATGATCACGATGAGAAACGGTCCCTATGAGTATACCCTATGAGAGTTCGGGGTACAGTTGAGATACGGCCGGGTTTGGTTCGCACACGAAACCAACCGGGCCCCTGGGACGAAAAGGCTAATAACTCACAGACCGGGCGTCCGATCGACGCGCCGTCTGCTGCGTTGAGACCCCTGTGACGAGACGGACTTTTGAGATACTTCTTCGTGGGATTTTGTGATACTTGGAGTATCGACCAGTGGCTCGTGGAGCGGACCCTCCCGGAGACGAGCGTGCAGAGTACGGAGACCGTGTAGCCGGCTGAGACCTGACGACTGCTTGACCGACTCGACTTGGAGTGAGTCGACTAGCCCAGTGGACGGAGCGCCCGGTATTTGGCGGCAGGCCCACGGCGGACGGAGCGCCTGGTAGTTGGCAGCAGACCCGCGGTACTCGACAGGAGGAGTACCTCAGTAGGCTATCTGGGTGGCGCCCGGTATTTGGCAGCAGACCCTCAGCGGACGGAGCGCCTGGTAGTTGGCAGCAGACCCGCAGTACTCGACAGGAGGAGTACTTCAGCAGTCTTAGGTTAGTGAGCAGTACCTCGGAGTCGTGACAGGACTACTGCACACTTCAGAGACGGGGCTCTTCAGCAGTTATGGTTTCGATAATGAAAATCCTGGTTTGAGCTGAGACTTTTGACCCTGTGTTACTTTATGATTGAGATGGGTCACTTGCTAACTTTGGTATATGTATGGGCATATACCCGGGTAGTGGTTATCCGTCGATTTCACAATTCTTGTGTTTCCTCATGATTGAGATGGGTTACTTGATAACTTAGGTATATGTATGGGCATATACCTAAGTAGAGTTTATCTGTTGAGATCTTCTTGTGTTTATCCTTGTTGGTTTTTGTGAGACCTTGAGGGTCTCGGGGTCCCTACTGAGTATCGTTATACTCACCCCTGCACGGGCTATGCCCGCATCTCGTTGTGTTGGTTGCAGACGACGGCCAGTACTGGCAGAGGCCGAGTGTTCGAGGACTGGACGGTACCTGGAGGTGGACTATACGACGAGGCGGTACCCGGAGGTGGACCACAGGGCGGGACATACTTGGAGCGGATGGCGGGACCCAAGGAGCAGAGGAGCTATCTGCACCCACCCTTCAGGTGGGATTTCCAGTGGACATCTCAGCGTAGCAGCTTTACTTTTCAGTCGCTGTTTTCCCTTTCGAGTTGTACTTTACAGTTGGGCTTGTATTTCCGGCCCCTTTTTACTTTTCAGTTCTTCTTTTTGTTCATAGTGTTTTACTTCCGCTTGTACTCTGTGGTGCTTGTTTTCTTTATAAAGGCAATGCCTTACCAGTTATCGGGATTTTACGCCTTTGGTGCTAGTCGCCAGCCCCTGGCCTATGGAAGGCGGGCTTGGGGTAGTCACGGCACGGGCCCCGAGGACGGGTCGTGACAAATTGGTATCAAAGGAGTTCGGTTCAACCGCAGAACTTATAACTCTGATGTTTCTTTCTGTGAAGCAATAGTGTTAAGAGTACCGAGTGTGGTTTTCAGTTCAGGGAGTCCAGTGTTGGTGCGGGCGGCCGACGTATCCATACACCAGGACCCTGACAACTGATTTCCGACTTTGTGCACGAAAACACTGATTGCGTGTGTTTTCAATAGTTTTTCCCCTTAAAACAGCTCAAACCAGGTCAGCTCACCAGGTATAATCGTTTGATCGTATTACGTTGTTTCTTTCAGGATGTCTTTTCTCAGACGACCAGCTAGAGCCCGGAGGGATGAGCGTACTGACAGTCTGTCGAGCGACGAGGCTTCGGTACAGGGCCCTCTTGCAGTTGGGCCACCGATGCCACCAGCCCCAGCAGTAGGCGATGCACGACGCTTGAGCGCGCTGCACGAGTTCCAGCGCCAGAGGCCACCCAGGTTCCGGGGAGAGACGGACCCGCAGGCGGCTGAGTTTTGGCTGGAGGCTGTGGTGAGAGTCTTCAGGCTAGTGGGGACGCCGGCAGATTTCATGGTGATCTTTGCTACCAGCCTCCTTCAGGCAGCAGCAGGTAGGTGGTGGAGCCACTTGTTTCAGTTTTGCGATGAGATGGACTTCGCATGGGAAGACTTCGAGACCTTCTTCAGGGTGGAGTTTGTGCCAGTATCTCTACACCCCGAGCGTGTACAGGAGATTCTGCCTTTGCCGCGTGTTTTTCGATCAGAAGCCGAGTCATCTGTGGGCAGTAGACAGATGATGCAGAGGTCCAGGAGGACCAGACGAGCAGTTGGGCGATCTCGGGTTTTAGGACCAGTGGTGCAGGGCACCCGAGGTGGGAACAGAGCTAGCCGTGCAAGGAGCAGGTTGTGTTACTCATGCCGCGAAAAGGAACATCTGGCACGTGACTGTCCGACTCCCGATCCGCAGGCTCTGGGAGAGCCACCGAGATAGAGGCAGCGACAAATGCTTGAGCAACAGTAAAGCAGGTGGACAGGGGAGGAACTAGTGGATACGTCTTTTGTACTGCTAGTTCCATGTTGTTGTTGCTTTTATGTAGCGTCTTGTATTATGAGCTGCAATAATAAAAAGACGCATTCTTTTGTGATGTTTTCTTTCCTGTCCTCTTTTGTGATGTTACTAAGAGGTTCCAGTTGACTGTTGACTTGACCCTCACTTGTGAGACATCTACTGGAGGAGACCAGTTACCACACACTGATGCCGACAGTGTGACTCAACCCTTGGAGGCGAGAGTAACGGTTGGATCTCTTAGTAGTAGCGTCGAGGCCTTACGACGTCATCCTTGGTATGGATTAATATCATCCATGTTAGGATTGACTGTTTTAGGCAAAGAATGTGGTTCATCCAGGGGATGAGACCAGGTTTCTCTTTTCGGCAAAGAAGAAATCTTGCAGCTCTTGTGGGACCAGAGATGGTCCGGGCCACGTCAAAAGATGTCCATGTCATCCAGGAGCAGGTCCTACATGGACGATCGATTCCTCTTGTGCGCAACAGATGGCGGCACGGGAATCTCCAGGAGAGCACATGGGAGCGGGAGGCTCAAATGCGTGCTCAGTGTCCTCTTTTTGTTTCCCTGGTTTTTGATGTAGCTTTACGGGGACGTAAAGCCCTGAGGTGGGAGTAATGTAAAGACCCGTAAAATTCAAGGAAAATTTTTTCTTAATTTTCTTTAGAATTTTACAAGAGCGCGGTTTCAGACGGCACCTGATTCCGAGGCCCGGAGTGCCCGGAATTAATTTCCGAAGTTTGGCTCGGGTACGTTCAGTGAACGAACGAGCGGGAATTCCTAACTTTTGATCCGGTGCTCGGAATTGAAATCCGAGGGCACCGATGAACTCGCAGCGCCGATATTCGCTTAAAGAGACCTTTTCGGGAGTTGCATTTGTTGCGGGTTGAAAGTTAATTTTTGAGGGTTTAGGTAGAGTTAAATAAAATTTGTGTAGAACAAATTTTATTTTAACTTCTTAAAACCTCTCAAAGGAGGTTGGAAGTGGGACCCACACCCACTTAACCTCCCTTGGGAGGATTAAGTGTGGTGGGGCCCACACGAACCCCCCACCTTTTCAACTCCCCACTCTCCCTCTTAATGGCTTGACAAGTTAACTTATATTTAATTATACAATTCATGTATATTAAATAAGTGAGTTAAATGTGGAGTTATCTCTTTTGAAATTCAAACTTTTGAATTTCTTCAAATGTGTTTTGTAATAATAAAATAAGAAGTGGTCTTATTTTATTTTGGGTTGTTTCGTTTGTCTTCTTGAGAGGTGGAGAGCTCCTCTTCTTCTTCTTCAACCTCAACGAAGAACGCGAAGAACGTCGTTCTTCAACGAAGAACTTCTCCGCCGAAGAACACGATCCATCCGCGACGCCGTATCCGCGACGCGACGTTCTTCTTCCACGTCATCCCTTCCGCGACGGTTTTCCGCGACGAACGCCTTCGACAACGACTCTTCCTCCGACGTCAAGGGGATCGACACCGATATTCCACGACTCCGTCACGTGCGACTATCGAGGTAGGGGTCCTTGAGTTCGTTGTTCTCTTTATAATTTGACTTTCCTCGAGACTTGACGAGGAACGCTCTCTTTTCCGACGAAGAACGCCGCAACTCCTTTCTTCGTTCACCGTGACAACGAAGGGGACGCCATCTCATCTTCGGACAACCTTCGTCGGCAAACGAAGATCCGCCAACGTCATGTCTCTTCGGGCATAGCACTTCGTCAACGGAGACGAACGACGACCGCGACGCCCGACTTCCGCGACGCCGTCTTCCGCGGATCGTAGACGATTCTTCGAATCTTAAAACCGAGGTAGGGGTTGTTGGTTCATTATTTCTTTATTCTTTTTCCTTGAACGTGGATCTCGCATGTCTAACTTGATGTTTGATTGTTTAAGTTGCGTTATTAATTTAACGCGAGGGGGGCCGGACCGCACGAACACGGCCGAACCCCCCCCCCCCTCCAACGTTCTTGTTGTTCTTGCGGGTGGAAGCAAGTGGCGTGGTGCCGTCGCACCACGCGGATGATTGTGCGTTTAATTTTACGCATCGCCGTCGCGCTTCGCCGAGGAGAGTCTTCAAGAACGCGACGCCGTCGCGCCGCGTTGGAAGGATTCATGGCACGGCGAAAGAGGCGCGGTGCCGTCGCACCGCGCCGGACGACGAACACCGCGGCCGGTTCCGGGCCGCGGCGGAAGAGGAGACCGGCGGCGTGGCCGCCGGCGTCGGAAGACGAGGGCGGGACCGGAATTTCCGGTCCCGTTGGTAAAAACCGGCCGGCCAGCGGGCCGGCCGGATGTCTTAAAAACCGGGGGAATTAATCCCCCGGCCTTCCTTTAAAACCCCCCTCTTAATGAGGGGGGCGGTTCTTGAGGAAAGGGGGCAGCGCCCCCTTTGGTCCAGCCGCCAGCAGGGCCCCCCCACGTGAGGGGGGGGGGGGCGGTTTGAAGAAATCGGCGCGGCACAAAGGCCGCGCCGTTTTTGTGAAGGAACCGCGGGGCTGAGCCCCGCGTGCGCAGCCCGTGCGGCGCACCCCGCCGCCAGCGCGGCCCGCTGCCGCCGCCGGCGCGGCCCGCCGCCGCCGCCGCCCGCCGCGCCACCGCCCGCCGCCGCCGCGCGCCGCCGCCGGCCGCCGCGCCGCCGCCGTCCGCCGCCGCCGGCCGCCGCCGCCGCGCCACCGCCCGCCGCCGCCGCGCGCCGCCGCCGGCCACCGCGCCGCCGCCGTCCGCCGCCGCCGGCCGCCGCCGCCGGCCCCCGCGCCGCCCAGGGGGGGTCGGGCCGGGTCGGCCCGGACCCGGACCCCCCCGTTTCGAACCTGTTTTGGTTTTTGGCTCATAACTTGAGCCTCGGACCTCCGAATGACGAACCGTCAGCGGCAACGCGATCCTTGGATCGAGACGGTCGTTTTGATATATCGCACTCAAGGTTTCGGTTTACTTTGAGTTCGGCCGGGTTGGTTCGTTCACGAAACCAACCGGGCCTTCGGAGCGGAAACGCTCATATCTTGAGCCACGAACGTCCGATTGACGCGCCGTCAGTCGCATTGCGTTCCTCTTAATGAGACGGATCTTTTGGCATACTCCGCCTGAGGTTTGGACGCAGGTGGAGTACGGTCGGGTTGGGTTTGCTTTAAAAACCAACCGGGCCCCGGAGACGAAAATGCCAATAACTCACAGGCCGGGCGTCCGATTGACGCGCCGTCTGTTTCGTTGACTTCCTCTTGATGAGACGAAACTTTTGGCACCCTCCGCCCGAGTTTTGGGTGCAGTTGGTTAGTGGCCGGGTTGGATCGCACCGAAATCCAACCGGGCCCCTGGAACGGGAAAAGCTGTTATCTTTCAGACAGGACGTCCGTCTGACGAACCGTCAGCGACGTTGATGATCACGATGAGAAACGGTCCCTATGAGTATACCCTATGAGAGTTCGGGGTACAGTTGAGATACGGCCGGGTTTGGTTCGCACACGAAACCAACCGGGCCCCTGGGACGAAAAGGCTAATAACTCACAGACCGGGCGTCCGATCGACGCGCCGTCTGCTGCGTTGAGACCCCTGTGACGAGACGGACTTTTGAGATACTTCTTCATGGGATTTTGTGATACTTGGAGTATCGACCAGTGGCTCGTGGAGCGGACCCTCCCGGAGACGAGCGTGCAGAGTACGGAGACCGTGTAGCCGGCTGAGACCTGACGACTGCTTGACCGACTCGACTTGGAGTGAGTCGACTAGCCCAGTGGACGGAGCGCTCGGTATTTGGCGGCAGACCCACGGCGGACGGAGCGCCTGGTAGTTGGCAGCAGACCCGCGGTACTCGACAGGAGGAGTACCTCAGTAGGCTATCTGGGTGGCGCCCGGTATTTGGCAGCAGACCCTCAGCGGACGGAGCGCCTGGTAGTTGGCAGCAGACCCGCAGTACTCGACAGGAGGAGTACTTCAGCAGTCTTAGGTTAGTGAGCAGTACCTCGGAGTCGTGACAGGACTACTGCACACTTCAGAGATGGGGCTCTTCAGCAGTTATGGTTTCGATAATGAAAATCCTGGTTTGAGCTGAGACTTTTGACCCTGTGTTATTTTATGATTGAGATGGGTCACTTGCTAACTTTGGTATATGTATGGGCATATACCCGGGTAGTGGTTATCCGTCGATTTCACAATTCTTGTGTTTCCTCATGATTGAGATGGGTTACTTGATAACTTAGGTATATGTATGGGCATATACCTAAGTAGAGTTTATCTGTTGAGATCTTCTTGTGTTTATCCTTGTTGGTTTTTGTGAGACCTTGAGGGTCTCGGGGTCCCTACTGAGTATCGTTATACTCACCCCTGCACGGGCTATGCCCGCACCTCGTTGTGTTGGTTGCAGACGACGGCCAGTACTGGCAGAGGCCGAGTGTTCGAGGACTGGACGGTACCTGGAGGTGGACTATACGACGAGGCGGTACCCGGAGGTGGACCACAGGGCGGGACATACTTGGAGCGGATGGCGGGACCCGAGGAGCAGAGGAGCTATCTGCACCCACCCTTCAGGTGGGATTTCCAGTGGACATCTCAGCGTAGCAGCTTTACTTTTCAGTCGCTGTTTTCCCTTTCGAGTTGTACTTTACAGTTGGGCTTGTATTTCCGGCCCCTTTTTACTTTTCAGTTCTTCTTTTTGTTCATAGTGTTTTACTTCCGCTTGTACTCTGTGGTGCTTGTTTTCTTTATAAAGGCAATGCCTTCCCAGTTATCGGGATTTTACGCCTTTGGTGCTAGTCGCCAGCCCCTGGCCTATGGAAGGCGGGCTTGGGGTAGTCACGGCACGGGCCCCGAGGACGGGTCGTGACAGTTACTCCCCTCTGTCGCAGCCGCGGGTCCTTCTTGCTGACAGTTAACAGCTAGGTGCCCTTCTCTTCCACACTTGAAGCATTTTCTTGTCCCCCTAAGGCAATTTCCGGGGTGCTTTTTCCCACACTTTTGGAAAGTGGGGTGCTGGAATTTCTTAGCGTCGTTGGATTTATCCATCGGACCACCAGCATTGAAGTCCACCTTCCGCTTCTTGTCCCCAAGATACCCCTGTGATTCTCCGATCTCCATTTCAACCTTGAGGGCACATCGGACAATTTCCTCATAGCTGTCGAAGTCACGGATCGCTAATGCTTTCCGCAAGCTAGGCTTCAACCCACCAAAGAAGCGGTCAACCTTGCATTCGGGGGTAACGACAAAGCCGGAAGCGTATCGTGCAAGCCTTGTGAAGTTTTCCTCGTACGCTCCCACAGATTCATCATCTTTCTGCTTGAGGGAAAGGAAGTCCCTTTCCATCTTAAGACGGAGGGTGCGTGGAAAATATTTATCGAAAAACATCTTCCGGAATACCTTCCAATCCAAAGCCTCGATCTCCTCCTCAGGCTTCGTATTTTTGATCAACGTCCACCATTGATCAGCTTCACCCTCCATACGATAAGCCGCCAGGAGAACCTTCTCTTTTTCAGAGCATTGGAGGATGGAGAATATCTTTTCAATGGAGTTGATCCATTGTTCAGCAATCGTGGGATCGGATGATCCACTAAAAGTAGGAGGCCTTTGTCTCATGAAGCTTTCGATAGCGACTTGTTCTTTCTTAGGGGGGGTTGAACGTTCCTCTTGACCAGTGTTTTTATTCAAAACATGAGTTAGCTGAGAGAGAAGCGTGACAAAGTTCGCGATTCCCGCTCCCATTGGATTGGGCATCTCATAAGTACAATCATCACACTGATCTTCACAACGGTTGTTAGCCCGAGTTCTCCTATTACCGGCCGTTGGCTGGAATAAAAGGAAAGTTAGGGGTAACACATAAAGGGTAATCCAAAGACAAAAGTTGATGACTTATAAATAAACTTTAATCTATTTAACTCGTGAGTCTATAGGATTCAATCCAGGCTTTTCATGATCTTCCTTCTAACATATATTCTTAGGGGCATTTTTCCCTTAATAAGGGTTCATACTAAGATTGTGAATTTATCAAAACATATCCCCCGGGAGTGTCGTAACCAAGAGTGCAGCAAGGCCCGTTGTCGTGCACCAGTTCCCGTTCGAGTCTAGCTCAAAGCGGTGTTTTCGGGTTTTACCCCTAGGATACATCTGTGCCAGAGCCGCCTCTACCTGCTCGTATCCAGACAGGGATGTATTTGTTTAATAAAACACTTACTTAGTATTTACCAAAACTTAGGGATGTTTTTATTATGCTCAGTCTTGTATCTAAGGCTTTACTAGGGTTTCCTAATCCCCAAAATAACTAAACCTATCCTCTGATACCAACTATGACAACCCTGCTTTTTATTACAACTTAAACATGCTTTATTACATAAAACTTCACTTGATCCAACAAAGAAGATCGAGAGTTTTAGTGTCTTTGGGGCTTAGGATCATTACATAAAAACTTTAAACTTGCAATACAACATCCTTATTGAAAACTTCCTTTACATGACCACTACATTCTTTCGTACTTAGCATTGCATGGGATAACCTGAGGACATGCATAAGAAAAGGGTGAGCTATAAAGCCCAGTAAGGGAGTACACAATGAATAACATGAGGAGTACAATACATGTTAGGCAATAGGCATATCAATAGTGCATAAGAGATACATGAACATAAAGGCATGATAAATCATGATAATCATAACATGGAAATGTGGCAACAACACTTAACATTGAATTAGCATGAGCCAAGGCTCATTGCACATGGAGCATGAGTAAACCCTCATTGCACTTGAAGCACGAGTAAAACCTCGTTGCACTTGAATTAGCATGAGTCAACACTCATTGCACATGACGTATCATGATACTATACTTTACCCAATGCATTGGAGCGCTATAAGGGCGCACCCTTCTTAAACATTTCATTTCATGCATAAGTGTGCCACATGGATCATAAAACATGGATTCATAAAACATAATCATTTATTCCACGATAAAGGAATGTGGAATTCATACATGGAACTTTACAATCAATATGTAAATGTGCATAAAGGTGAATACCCTTGATGGAGAAATGGGCATGGTATTCATTACACAATGATATTGGCTTAGAAAATCGGTGTGATTTCGGCAGCGTAACGGCGTGACATAAGAATTCATAAAAAAGGCTGATGAGGGAGAAAGGGGTTCCTCATCATATTTAAATGTAATGGACAATAAGAAGGTCATATAGATACATGTCCCAACAATTGAAAAGGAATTTAGATTCATGATACAAAAGTATTTCTTAAATATAGAAGAGGAGAAAAAGGTTCCTTTCGGAATTTCGGCATAGTAACAGGTGTACATGGGAGGCATTTAATGAGAGAGAAAGGGGTCTCCCATCATTCAAACAATAATAGGGCAGTATGGGAGAGGTGCTAAATCATGCCCCAACATTCATAAATGAAATTAAAAGGGCAATACAACTTAAAAAAAATTGACAAAAATGAGAAAGGAAGAAAAAACCCTTACTTGGAAGTGTGCTTCCAAAGCCTAGAGAGAGGGTTGTGAGAGGCTTCTTGGGAGCTTGGGGAACCTTGGGAGGATTCTAGAGAGAGTAGGTCAGAGGTTGGACGAACTTAAAGGGCTTTGAGTGAGGAGGAAGTGGGAGCTTGGGTGGGTTTATATAGGAAAGGTGAGAGAATTCTTTATTATTTAGGTTTGGGGCCCCTTATATTAAAATAATCCAAACCACAAACCATCCCATGGTATTTGCCCATGGTTTCTGGAAAAGGAAAGAGGAAAACAATATTTTACAAGTCCAAGGTCCGAAATTATTAAAAAATTAGGGTTGCTTATGTGGAGGTGAGTCACACTCCCATGGAAATTAATTTAAAAAGGCAAAGTGTTGAATAAGTCTTGAGGGCTCCATTAATGCTTTGAAAAGTGAGTCAAACAAACCCAAAACCTCATTATTTTAATGATAAAACACATATTGGCCGAACATAATGATTATGGTATTTTATTACATCACCATTGGGTCATTATGATGTCATAAAACACATTATATATTTAAATGGTATTTAATTTTTACCCAAATCTTTGACTGTCTCAGAAAATTATGAAAAATTCACCATTGGATAATTTCGACGTCCTGATTCCAAAAATAATATTTATTTTATCTAAATAATTTTCTAAATATGTGAATTTTCACTTTTAAAATAAAAACCGACATTTATAAAAAAATTCACGGGTTTTGACAGAAATGGCTTTCAAACCTTAATAAAAATTTTAATTGCATTCATAAAATTATAAGATCATTTATATTTAATAAAAATTAATTTAATATTAATAATATATATTTTATTAAAATATTATTTAATTCAAAAATCCTTTAATTTAATAAAATATAATTCTTAATTAAATAATAACTAAAAACATCATTTGTACTTTAAAAACTAATTACAATGCATCAAAAATGACTAGAAATTATATTCATTATTATATACAAAAATAATGTACATGAACATGGTGCTACTTATTTGTTACATAACCCCTTAAAATATCCGCATAAGACCTAAGGGTAAGGTGTGCGATGGTGACAGACTCTTGGGGTTGCTTGGATAACATTGCTCGAGTGGTAATCTCTATCAACTTCCATTTTTCCCGTAGACGATCACGTTCGAGCTTGACTTGATGAAGCTCAGCTTGGGCTTGGTCAAGGGCAAAGCCCAAAGACGCCACCTCCTTTCCGAGCTCCGACAAATGGGCTTCGTAAGGGGCAATTCTACTGGATGAGGCCATTGCTTCCTTTGTCTGAGTAGAAAATTGGTTCGTTAAAGCCTTGTATTTAAACTACCCAGATGATCATTGTTCAACGACTATAAAAGTAACGGTCACAAATATTAACGCAAAACTAAAGAAGTTGACATCTTATAAAAACATTTTTCATAAAGAAACATTTAACTGGATCAAGAGGGATTTTCCATTAATGAAACTTTGGGTCGTTACATTTGTACCCCCATTTAATGTTGGTGGTTTTTCCTCATGAAGCGTTCTGACATTTACCCTCCATGATGTGGATCAGGGTGCTCTATACGGGTAAGGTTATTATTCATAAACTGAGTGAGTTATCCGCGTATAGTGATAAGAAAATCAGTACCAGTTGTATCGCCAGCTCTACTATAATTATCTTGAGCAGGAGGGAAATCCCTGTATGGAGTGCGTGCATTGTTGCAGTTTCCATTCCTTCCACTAGACACCATTTCTAAACAATGTCATAAACTAGATTAGTTTATGAATCAAAATACATAATTCCATACTTGTAAAACACTTATCATAAATTGAACATTTTATGGATATAATCCATAATCATAAAAATGTTTTCTTTGAGTAATTATATACTCATAAACTCTTCATAATGGTTTGTAAAGAAAATGATAATTATACTAAGCATATCCCCCAGGAGTGTCGTAACCAAGAGTGCATCAAGGCCCGTTGTTGTGCACCAGTTCACGTTTGAGTCTAGCTCAAAGCAGTGTTTTCGCGTTTTACCCCTAGGTACATATGTTCTAAAGTCGCGTCTACCTAATTGTATCCAGACAGGGATGTATTTCTCGGAAAACTCACAAAATCTCAACAATACTAAAATTCTAGGATGTTTTTCTATACTAATCTTCAAATGCTATCTTAGGTACATGTGCTCTAATATGAGTTTATCTAAATCTAGTTTCTAAGGATTGAACTGAACTTCCTCTAGTACCAACTGTAGCGACGTGATCCTTGTTACCCAGGGTCGGTGCATTATTACATATCATTGGCATGATCACAAAAGATCATGTCTCGAAATACCGATTAGTTTAGTAGCGTTGGAAATACAATAAACATTCATAAGGTTTAAATTACATCATGAAATGGAAAACTACAACAACATTGATTCCATAGACAACACTGAGATCCCATAGTCTATCCCTATAGGTCAGTCATAAAATAATTCTTCACAACTTTGGAAAAATAACATATAGAAAGGGGGAGCTCAGATGCTCAGTAAGGATAACAATATAGCAGAAACATTCATAAATAAGCATAAACATATAAGTAAATTTATAAGACTAAAAAAGCCTTTTAGTCAAAAAATTCAACATATTATGGATAAAATATATCAGAATAAGGAAATCTACTTTCTCACATGGATATTCAACAAGTCGAATAATCACATGCAATATCAATAAGCACTTTCATAATTATGGAATGCATAATGCCAGACTATCATAACCACATAGTCAAAGATTTGTACCAAGGCTAAAAATAATATTTTTTCAAGGCCTAATGCGAAGACACTAGCTTTCCTCATGAGAGCACCGGATGCATCAAGGACCTATAGCGGGCTCCACCCATCACATACTTTGTCTAATGCAATCATCATATGAATAGATTTAATCATATCATAAAAATTCGTATTAAAACTAGCGTAAAAAATGTCAATACTTTATCCATAAACCATGAATGGTATAAAAACAACACATCCACAGTCAAACATATCACAAAACCTTAAATAAAATATTGAAGTTTTGTATCATAATAAATCATATTCATATAAATTTAAAATCCATCAAAGGATGTTGACATAGATGAAATCAAAACTATTTGAGATAATTATCTCTTTTTTTGATATAATTTAAAAGTCACATAATTATAAAATAAAAAATTTAGTTGGAAAATATTTTTATAAGCTTGTAAGAGAAGCTTCAACAATTTTATAACGGCAGAAAATAATAGCACCCGCCGTATTAGTTAAAAAAACATTCTTAACTTAATTTTGTCGAAAAGGTTAATAACGACTTTGTTTGGAAAACGACGTAAAGACTAATTTATAAACAACTTATAAAAAGTAAAAAAAACTTATAAATGACTATAACCCATAATCTATAAAATAGTAATAATTTTTTGAAATACATTTTTAAGAAAGATGGATGTGGATGATAAAGAGGTCCCAGTATATAATTACGTATAAACAACCTCAGATAATATAGAGATTGTGAAATAAGCCCTTACCTTGTACTTTTCCTTAGTCGAGGGTATTTTAACCTCATTTATAATAGTTAAATAATTTTTATTAAATTATAAAAGAATAATATACATAAATATGATATCATATATGATCTTTTAATATTTCTTTGTTAATAATATCTTAGTATTATCGTCGTTTCTGGTGTTAACGTATTAATTTTTGTATATATTCATTGTTATGAGAGTCATATTTTTTATGGATGGGATGTATCTTATTTATATACATAATTATATAAAGTATTTAAACGTTATTATTAATAATCTATTGAAAATTAGTTTTAATTGGATAATATGTGGAATGAATCACATCAAGTTCGTGGAGAAGCTAATCCGTACGTACGCACGAGCGACAATAACATTTTTTGATATTAAAATAATATATAATTGGATGGTATATCATATATATAGAATCATTATCATGTTATATTTATTATTTACATCAATTACACATCATTATTATATCCAACCAAATAATAATGTATTGAATAACAATTACACCACGTCGTGGACACGGTAAGTCGTACGTACACACGTATGGTGACATGTCATTCAAGGGATGGATAGAATAATGAATATGGTTGTACCATATTTATAAAAACATAAAAATATATAGAAGATACTAGAGTTATTATTTTATAATGGAAACAACAATTAAAAAGGATGAGGAAAAAGAAAAGAACATGAAAGAGGTGGTGAGACAATTACATCTTCTTCGGGTTCTTCCTTTTGATTTGATCAAAATAGCTACATAGGTTGTTATTATGACAAATGAAAGGCCTCTAGGATGATGTTATGGAAGTTTAGTAGATATTTGAGCAGGGGTTTCCCAAACCAAAAGGCTTTGAAGGTATGAATTTGGCAGAAGGAGGAGTGCCCTTTTATAAGAGGGGTGAGGGGCGCCTATGGAAAAACTTAAAATATTATTTGATAATAAATTAATATTCTGTTTATAATGGATCCAAAGTGACTTATTTAGAGGCTATGGTGGGGATGGGTAGAAAACATTTCAACCTATATATTTTAGACAGGTTTGGGTCACTATATTAACATTATCATTTACATTTAACTCTTAGTTAAATTGTTTGACATTTACCATGTCTCTTTGTATTTTTCTATGATATGGTTAATAAACATACTATATATATACAAGAGAAACCCAAGTGATTAATTAATGAAAAAAATTTCATTATATGATTCCTTTGGAAGAACCTTTGATTTTTAGTAAGAGAATAGAAGTTAATAATATAATATTTGTTTTAAAAACACTTTTATGTCAATTTTGACACTACTTGGTGTTTTGTTTTTTCTAAATTTATAACAGCATTATTACTTCAAAAAAAATTAATCTAAACAATAAAAATATGTAATATTAAACTAGTATTTTAGTGGAATTCATAAAAAGTCTCAAATTACATATATTTGGATATTTATTATATCAATTAATTTAATATTTCATTAATTAGGTAATTACTGCATCACCATTGTGTCATAAATAAAATAAATTATTTAATTTCTAAAAATTATAAATAAAATACCATTATGTAAGAAATTTTTTAACTTTATATTTAATATTTATAATCGAATTATCTTATATATAACCCTATATTAAAAATGTTATAGTAAATAAACATTGATTTTAACTCTTTTAACACTTCCTTGAATTAAATAATAATAAATGTCCTAATTAATCCAAGTGGAAAAAATGTTCATATTTTATTCCTAAGGTTGTTTTTGGTCGAATTATACTTATAAAATATAATTAGGTCATGTGTTAGGGTAAAAATAATTTCATTTTTACCGTTAATTACCATATTTACTTTAACTGTGGTAAATAAAAGTTAAAAGTTACCATTCAGCAAAAATTATTTTTATCTTATTGAACCACATTTTACTCCTTGATATTAACCGTGCCTCATGGATTTTCGAAATTCCACACACAAAAGTGGTAAAATTATGTTTTAGGTGAATTTGCAAATTCTCTTAGGAGATGGGTAAAAGACGGTAAAAAGTTCAATAGAATTTTTATATATCTAAAATTATTATAAACAGACTCCAATGAATTACATTGAACATATATAGGTATTACGTATCTATTTTGACCAAAAATAAATATAAATAAAATAAATAAATATATAAATAAAAATTCGTTTTTAAATTAGAACTCAGTGTCTTTCACTATTCATCAAAAATTGTATGTTTTCAAAAAAATACCAAAAATTACCCCTATGATGATTTAGATATTCAGAATCCAAAAATGAAGACAATTTTGAATGTTAAAATTTATAAATTTCAAAAATTGGGTATTACTATTCATAACGGCTAGTTTTATTGGTTGTAGTGTGTGTTAGAACTCGGAGTTGCGTACAACACACGCTACTGTATTATTCGAAGAGAAGCGTATTGTGGAAGCTTGGGGTGTTACATTTTTTAATCCACATAAAACAACCCTTTTTCATAATATTTTCACCATCTCGTAATGAATACATACCCATGAAAAATCTCCACAAATATCACACATCAAGCCTGAAGCAAAAAATATAGGAATCCCCTTTCCTATGTCCAGATATTATCTTCTTTGGGTGACACTAACTCACCTGCACCATTTCTATTGCGTCAAAGTACAACATGTCTCAATTAAGTATAATGTTTCCCCCTCATTGTATGTTTGAATTTTCTAAATCATATGTCACAGAAGGAATAATAGAAAGAACAATAACACATATTCGCCACAGATAGAATCTAACAGAACATTTTAGGGGCTTACATTGTTTCATCTTATTATTTCACAGGGGATTCAATTCATTAGACATTTATAGTGATTATTATTTTTATACATTATATTTTTAATCCATTGGTATTGTATATGGTCTCACAGTGTACAAAAATTAGAGTATAACCAAGGTTTCCAACAACATCTATTTTTAGCAAGGCATAACAATGCATTAATGCAAAGATGACAATTGAGCCACATACAACACTAATCATTAACATTTTATTTCTTCTGAAATATAATGTCACGAATATAAATATAATTATCATTCATCCATGTTAAATTGAAAATGGATCACCTGTTATATCACACACCATGTTTAATATGGAGAAAAATCAGATTTCGGGTGCTTAATATTATAAAGGTAATAAAATTACAACTTCATTTGAAAAATTATACTTGTAATGTTATTGTGTTCAATTAAAATATTACATTTCATAAAAAATATCTTCCCATAATTATCATTGTAAAAAAAGATTTTTGATAATAAAATTAAAACATAATTTTTTTTATTTCTATGATTCATGATTAATCATTCTCATACTGAAAATTCAATAATCATTTGATGTCATTGGAAAAAATTATTATTGAAAAAAATAAAAAATATACTTATTTTATTAATATATTTCATTATTCATCATTATAAAATACCCTATTAGATTCACAAAATTATTATAGAATCATCAAATTAAAATATGCTTTTTTAATATGACATTAAAAACTGCACAAGCTATATTGTTAACTTTTAAGATTTATTATGCTTAAGATAAAAATTATTTAATCATTTAATTGTTCAAGAAAAACATTATTATAAAATTGAATATGGAAAAAATGATTGTACATTTATATTTAAATGCAGTATATTAAACATGATACATGCACATGTCTCTAAAAATAAAATATCCATAGTTTCATCACCAACGATTTCAACATCAGGAAAAATTCCCAAAATAAACTGTAATAATTCGGATTTTCTAATTTATATTTTTAGTGATTTTTTTGGGAAAATTACGAGATCAACTGCTAAAACGGCATGTGATTCTAAGACTTGGTGTTCTGAGGATGATGCATCAAAATATTTTATTCTCTTGAATAAGTCATGTGAGAGGTTTTATTGAAAATGTGGTTTTTATTCTAAATGGGTGCACATATTAGAAATCAGAGGACACCATTGAGCTCCTAGAATTGAAATTACCCTAGGTGTTACTTACCATTAGTCGAGATAGTACTTTTGTGGAAATACCTGAAATGGACTTAATCATAAAAAAATAGTAAAAAATAATTATTTTATAGTAAAATACTTATAACTCATAAACTATTACTTGGATTGGAAATCCACAACCATCATTGAGTTCATAATGGGGTGTTTTTCTTAGGAACAACATAACATGGACAAAGGGGGTCAACTATGAAAGAAAAAATTAGAACATGTTTAGAATAAAATAATATAATTGTATTATTTTACTGTTAAAATTTTAACATAATAAAATATTGTTGTGATTTGAAGACTCAGTGACACAACAACTCAATGTTGAGACAATGCTGATACACATTTAACACTAAATAAACATTTAATCACTTAAACACATTTTTCAATGCTAACTATTGGTTGGGACAAAGGATTAGGGGAAGGATCCTAGATAATTTTCTTGGTAGTGTTGGAGAGGATCCTTGATGAAATCCTCTCATTGGATAACATTAGACAATGACTATACGATGAATCAAAGTTCTAGTTTTGAGGATCAATGAAGGATGAAGATGCAATCACTCGTCGTTAATGATCAATGTGAATCTTGGAATGGGGATTATTTTCTATCTATTTATCCTCCTATGATTTCTTCAAATATAAGATCATATATCAACACATGAATAAGTTGATATGTGGGTTGATCGTTCTTGTAGGAGGGGTGTTCTATAGCTGGGTTTGATTCGAGAACTATCCTCACTATGAGTCTATGTAGTTTTACCCACCGAACATCAATTAAAATGTGGATGGGGCATGGCCGACACAAAAAAAGGCCCATATCTATCCAATTTGGGAGTTCTTCTACCCCACATATTCAAATTTATTCATTATCCTCATTCGTCATTAGGAGTAATGATCTGGAGTGAAATCCGGGATTATAGAGGTTTGAGGCAGCTCCATCCTTTTCAGATAGAGTACGTCGAGAGGAGTAAGCAGATGGGGTGACTAATAATGATGGAGGAATTGGTCATGTGGCATGGATGATCTAGGAGGTTGTCTACGAACATGGTGGCTGGTGGTGTAGGTGGTGAGCCGTGGTCCAACATGCCTATGGCGGCATGGAAACCTGTGGTAGGGGACCACGGGTGGAGGCGGAGGAGGCCTCTGGATTGATGATTGGTGGTGGGAGCCTATGTTGACTTCAGCCACAGGCAGCATCGATAAGAAATGACAGGAGGCTGTGGTACTATAGGGACACAACTCCATATGCCGAATCAGATGAAGGAACTATGTTAGGGTTGTGAGTGTGAGCTGGTCATGCAGACTGTCCGCATTGACCAGTTGGGGACGAGGTGCCCACCGCGTTGCGTGCGGACTAACTGGCCTGCAACAACAGTCTGGTGGCCTCAGCCGAATGTGGGGTGTGTGGGGTACAACATGTCAGGTTGGAAACAATGTGTCAGGCCCGACATGTCATGTTGGTGAACCCTGGGTCAGGTCAAGTCATACCAGACCCAGACCCCACCGACGACTTTTCTCTAAAATACCCATAACATTCAAAACGTTAGTCCGATTGACAAGTTTTGCGGAATTGGGACAATCCTACTGATACTTTTCTCTTGATTTGGCTTTGGGTGTTTTTATTGAGGACATTAATATGTTATAATATTCCCCTGTTTTTTATTTCCTCAAGGGTTCGATATGATATTGCATCCCCGTCAATGGAAAGCAATCCACCCAAAAGGATAGAGTTCCAGATACAGTTCTCAAATCCTCATTCAAACTGTATAGATACTATATAACCCTTGATAGAGTTTCATGGGTATTGAAATGAACTACATGGACATGGATTTAATCCTCAATCAAGTGATCTGTATTAGTAGGGTTCATGAAATTCTGTAAGGAAATCCCTTAGGTTACCAGCCATATACTCAGGGTTTGTGGTATTCTATGAGAATAATCCCCTGCATTATCAGTTAATACAGATTGGGTTTGGGGAATTTTCTAAAGAGGATACCATATCAATAAATCATAATCATTGGCTAGTGTTTTATAATTGGGTGGGACCCAAATTAGCGGGACCTCTTGTAAGAGTCCCTGATGACCTCAAGGCTCGATGAGTGAGTTCTCCTAGAATGAGCACACCTCATACGGAATCCTTTGACCATATATTGACTATGATATTGAATCTACTTGTATTAGTGAGACTATATGTCTCAATGAACTTCATGTTGAATCAAGACAAATGTTCTGTCAGATACTTTTGGTAGACTAGTACTATGTTCCTACTATCTGATAGCTGAAGAGTGAGATCTCCTAGAATCAAGCATGCTATGATAAGAATCATATGGATGACAATATAAGGGACCATAAGTCATGGAATACATTACATGTACATATGGATTTTCTTGTTATATGTGTTGTTGACATATACCTATGCGGTGTTTACTATTTCATCATAGTAGTGTTTTATGTGGTATTTTATGTTGTGTTTCAAGGTACCAAACTGAGTATTCTTTTACTCACCCATGAACAGGCATTTCCCTAATGTTTAATGTCTTTTGAAGATGGTATAATCACTGATGTTGTTAATGGTAGACCAGGAATAGGTGTGGCCTGGTGGGATCAGACTAATTGAGGTGTGTTCTGGTGGATTACATAGAGTAGTCTTGTTTCGTACCTTGTAGTTAGATTAGGTGGGGTTTTATGTGAACAATCATAAATATTTTTGTTACATACTCTTTAATTTTGGTGGGATTATATTCTATCTCAATTGTAATTTACTACATTTATTTATGTCATTTAAATTTTTTGGGGTGTTGGGGTATGCATGGCTTTTCTTTTCATAGTGTTTTTACATTCTAATATCTTTTGATTGGAGTCGTGTACATGTGTACCAGTTAATAGGTAAAGCCCTCACATTTGAGGGATATGCCAACTCAGCAATATTTTCTAGTCCATAGCCAATCAAAGTTATGATTGGGGTAGTGACAGGACATTCCTCAGGGGGCGGGTCATGACATATTTGTATCAGAGTAGGTTTCTATAATTTAATAACCTAGACTCTATGAGTTCAGTTTGGGGAAATAGTGTTGCATGTTTCAAGTTCGTCGTTTATGCTAGGGATTCAGGTGTTGGTTCGGCGACCGACATATCCCTACACAAAGACCATGAATTATGGATTTCAAAAATGTACATTAAGACACTAGTTGTAGGGAAAAATAATTGTACATGCATTGTATAGTAATGGGTTCTATTATCCAAGTCCTTATTGAGTAAGCTCACCATGTCTACTCTATTGATCATGGAAAATCATGTTTTTCTTCATGAATATTCCACCTAGACTGTCATCCATGTTTCCAAAACATGATCATGTGGTTTATCAATGGGGTGAAATGATATGGGTAAATAAGTTTATAATAGAGACAACACCTCTGAGTGGTGTACAAGCTATACCACCACCTATACAGTAGCACATTGTACTCGTATTACCAGTGGATGAGATGTGCGGGCTATGCTCAATTAACATGTTTCAGTGATACCGACCCCTTAAGATCCAAGTAGATCCAAACCCACAAGATATTACGGACATTATTGAGGTGGGGACTAGGTTTTCCGTCCAGTGAGGACACTATTAGATCTGATGATGGTCCTGGCGGTGAGCCTTCTATGTTGCTCAGCATTGCGATGATGGGCTTTAGATTACCTGATATGATGATGAGTTGACTCTCTCATGGATAGTGTTTATGGAAAATTTTCAAAGAAGGATATATCACTATAAAACTAATGTGATATGAATTCCCATGTGATTCTATAGCTTCAACCATACATCATGTCAATAGCTGAGTATTTATCGAGGCATAACAACCATTCCAGGTACCTGATGAAAATTATATGAATAGTCCTTCAAGTCTTGAGAATTTTAGCAATGTGTTCTTAGGGTAATCTGTGCCAACATTAATCATCTATGCATTCAAAATTTTTCTATGGCTCCTGATGGAACCTTTATGGTTGAAAGTCCTTTGGATGAGCGGATACAACCATTGTATGTTGGTAGAGGAAACAATTTTCATGTGATATGAGAGGATATCTCTCTAAAGATTGTCCCACCCGTCATGCTGCTGATAGGGAAATATTGGATGGGACCCTAAGATAGATACAATTAATGGAATAGATGGATCATTAGGTTGGAAGATGTGGCAGAGGATCTAGTAGTGCAACATGAGGTGGTATTCATTTTTACAAGTTACAACCACCACCCCCATCTGATCCACACCAGGATCAAGGAGCTGTAGGAAAATGGAAGGGGAAGTTGTAAGTGATAAAATAATAAGAACAAAGATATATGAGAGTGATTTTAGGTACCATAAGTGTTTTTACATATTTGTTTTATTAATAGACACATGTGATAATCATTCTTCTTTGTCGGGAATCTAGTTCAAGACCTAGAGTTTCTGGTTTAATCATTGATTTGACCATTACATCCAGAGATACCATTAGTAGGAGACTCAATGATCACACTAGTGATGCTAATGTGGTATTACTAATGAGTTGAGAGATTTAGTTGGATCCACTGAGCGTTAGATTCAATTCCTGAAGACACCATTCTGGGTATGGATTGGTTATCGACAGTCTACGTTCAGATTGAATATTTTAGGAAAACGTTTGTGGTAAGTTTTCAATGATAGAATGGGGTTTTCCTTGGATTTAGAAAAAGAAATCATAGGTATCATGGGATAGAATCATACATAGGAGAGTTTAGACAATCACTCTTGAGTTAGCAAGACTTACCCTCAGGGTAGTGGATGTTATGAGTTTTCCCTATCCAGTATTTGTTGTAGAGTACGAGGAAATCTATCCTGGTGATATTTATAAGATTTAATCTGCATTGGGAGATATAATGTTTCATTTTTATACACCCCGAGATGGAAATTATATCATCATAAGTATATCAGATGGATTTTACAATGCATCACGAGTTGAGGGTGGAGATGGGGGACTTACGGATGAAGGGCTTAGTAAGACCCATTCTTCTAGGTTATGTATGGATTAACAATGATTTAAAAAAGTGATAGTGGAGAATGAGTATCCAATACTAATTGGTTTATGAACTCTATTATTAGTTTAAATGGGTACCCTTCCACATGGATAGGTTCATGCAAGATTTTCGACAGTTAAGATCGAGTTTGACGAGTGGCCTGATATTGAGTTTTATAGAGGTGGGATTTGAGTATTTTGTGTTCTATGATGCATCAGGGACCAAAAAATGTTGTGTTCAGATGTATAGGCATGAAATATTTACTTATGGATTGTTTCCATTGATTCCCCATCTATAGAACGATACGACCCGTGATATTGAGTTAGAAACAATAGTCTTTTCATCCAAGACATGGCGACACTACCAGATGGGGGTGATTTATCGTCTACTCAAACCACAAGAGACTCAGGTATATCTTCTCTCAGAAGGTTCTGAAATAGGGAAAGAGACCTCAACTAGGGTTCCAAGAGAAATATGACATGGATAGAGTCTATAATCCAAGTAAGGGAAACATTATAGTGAATTCTCTTAGAAGGAGATCCAATTTTTTGTTTCTGAATGAGTCAATGGAGTAGTTTTCCTTATTAAAGTTATCATTAATGGATAACATTTATGAATCTTACATAAAATAATTGGATTTTTCCCATCCAATCATATAGTATGTTAGGGAGGCATAACTCAATGATATTGACTGTGAGTCATTATGTGCTCAATTTTCCAGAGGGAATACAACAGATGTATACTCGAAAGGTGGGGAGCATATAATTATTTATTAGAGGATTCATGGTGGAATGAGTGGATGACTAGAGTGGCGAGATGCATAGGGATATCCATGTGGGTATCAAGGTAGAAACCAAACAAGATGGAATGCGTTAATGATTGGCTTCCCTGATGACATAAAAGTATAACTCTTGTTTGAATTAATTTTCTAGTTTTTCAAGCCACTTTGTCACGACCCATGTAATCAGTAGGGGTTTATCCTTCTCTTTCTTGGGGTATTGGGATGGAAGTGGGATGGAATATTAGTGGAATTTATGATGGGTTTACTAAATAAATCTAGGATAAATGATATAATCTGGGTGATCATTGAACAACTCACCAAGTAGGACAACCTCAAAATTACCCAAGAGTAATGTTTACTAGAGTTATTGAGATTCCTCTAATTGCAGGAGATGGTTCTACTAAAAGACCTTTCTATGATGAATGTTTAGTGTCCTAAAGCTCAATTTTACATTCCAGTTGTGCAAGGAATTTGTGGGATGATATTTCATAGATTTTTAGGATCATCTTGGAGAAGATAAAAAAATTCAAAGAGTCGTCTAAAGTTTACACCGATAGAAAAAAAGTCCTTTGGTGTTTAAGGAAGGAGACCATATCTTCTTTTAGATCTATACATAATGAGGGTTCCAACGATTTTGCAGGGGTGGAATTCTATCTTCAAAGTTAATAGTCCATATTGTAGCTACTACATGGTGTTGGATAGGTAGTGTACAACATTGTTCTACCTCCTTATTGGATTGGTTACATAAAATCATCCACATTTCACAGCTAAGAAGATTCGTGTGTAACCCTTTACACATCTTAATCTATGGAGAGTTAGACATCGATGTTGGACTATCATGGGTTGAGTACCCAATAAAGATCAAGAATCTTTCATGGATGATCTTTTACCTTGGTGCATGTCTGTAGGAAGCACAAACATCTTATGTGGGGAACATGGAAGTGGGAGGCTCATATTCGTGCTTCGTACTGTTACCATTCATTGGAGTAGACCTTGTTTGTATTTTTGAAGACATATTTTCATAAGGTGGGGAGAATATAACAACTTGGAGTTTCCCAAATATATTTTTATAAATATCTTTAGAAAATTACTACACCAGGAGCTAAGATAATGTGTGATTCCAAGACTCAGTTTTCCAAGAACGATTCGTCAAAAATATTTATGTGTTCAAATAGTTCATTTGAGTGGATTTACTAAAAAAGTATAAGAACATCTAATTGGGTGCATAGATTTTAAATACAAGGTCATTGTTGAGCTTATAGTAGCAGCCTTACCCTATGTGTGACAAAACATTAGTCAGTGGGTGTTTTATGAGGAAAACCCCGAAAAGGATGTAACCATAAATAAAATAAATAAATGAAATTATTTTATTTTAAAATCCTAACAACTAATAAATGGTAACTGAAATTGGAAATCTGAGATAATCATTGAGTTTTTGATGGGGTTTGTTCCATAGGTGGAGCCTAATATCGACCAGTTCCAGTCTACTACGAAGGTTAATTTTTGGACATATTAAGAATAAAAAATTTGAAAGAATTATTATACAATTTACTTTTCTATGTACTATAGTAGCATTGTGACACATCATCCTAGCAATGCTACAAGTCATTGAAATAACAACATTGAAACACATTTAACACTAATTTTTTTATCAATGTATTATTATTACTTCTCTAACCATTGGAAGGTACACTGGGTTGGGTGAATTATACAAGATAATTTCCCAGGGAATGCTAGTGAACAGACATAGAGAAATCCTATCATTGATGAATTAAGGACGATAACGAGAAGATGAATCGATAATCTAGGATCGACAAACTATGACGACACAATCTCACTTCCTCAAAAGTCAGACTAAATCCAGGTTGTGGGTTTATTTTCATTGTGTTTTTATTCATGTTATTTCCTTCAAAAAGCGAACGCAGATCAACCAATGAAATCATTTATCCATGGTTCAATTGTTATTGTGATATAAGTGTTCTATTGTGGGGTTTGATTCAGGAATTATCCACACTAATAGATGATGTTTTTCACCTACTGAACATCAATTCTAACGTGGTTGGATTGAGGCTGATAGGAACATGGCCCAAATCCTTCCAATTTCGGTGTTCTGGTGATTCACCTTTTCCACAATTTTTGGTATCCTTTTTCATCATTGGGTGAAATGATCAAGAGCGGGATCCAGGATAGAAGTTCTGTGAGGAATCTCCGTCCGTTCCAAATTGATCAAATGAGAGGATGCTACTGGAGCGGTGGATGGGATCTGAGGTGGCATTAGCCTAGTTCTGTGGCTGGGACCGTAGGATGACTACCAACATGGTGGGTGGCGACTGTGGGAGAAAGCCTTAGTCCAACAAGACTGTGGAGGTGGGAAAAATCATGGTAGGGGGTCATTGGTGTAGCTGGGGTAAGATGCCTGCTCGATGGTCGGTGACCAACGATTGGAGCCTGTGGAAGCTTCGCCCGCGGGTGGTTGGGACAAGCCACGACATGAGGCCGTGATGGTGGGGGGATATGGCGCCCCGAGCAGAATCAGATGGAGCACCCATGGTAGGTTTGTTGGTGTGAGTTGGAAACAAAGACAATCTACATTTACGAAGTAGGGATGTGGCACCCACTGTGTCCCGAATGGACGAACCGACCCTCTTGAGTGGGCAGGGTCAGGTTGGGACTGGTGGGTTGGGTCAGGGCCAACAGGGCAGGTTAATCCTGCCAGGTCAGTTCACGAATCTGGTGATGTTCAGCCCTATCTGGTTGGGTCAGCAGACCCTAGGTCTATTCAGACCAGACAGGGACCCCACCAGAACTTTTTCACTAACAGACCCATATTATTCCAACTGTAAATCCATTTGACGAGCCATTTGCAGTGTTGGGACCCTAATGATGATGTGGTTCTTTTGAGATGGCATTTTTGTTTTTAGGGAGGTACAATATAGGTTCATGTATTCCCCATAGTTCTTTCCTCGATGGTTCAATACGAATTTTCATCCACAGCACTGGGTAGCAATCCCCTCAAGATGATCGAGTCCTAGAAAGTGTTTTGACTTCATCCGTGTGAATGGGGTGATTATCTATCACCCATGATATATTTCTTGGTTATTTTGGTGACCTGTGAGTGTATTGTGTTAATCATCCATCTATCGGGCCTTATCGGTGTGGTTTGAGGTATTCTTTGACTATAATACCCTATGTTATGAGACTCATTTGTTGGGTTTGTGTTATTCTCTAAGAAGCATCCCCTACACTGAGAGATAAAATAGATTGGGTTAATAAAATTCTCCATAGAGAATCCTTTATCAATAAATCATGATATTTTACCAGTGTTGTCTCTCTTGGAGTGGCCCAAATTAGTGGAACGTCTTGTAATAGTCCCCATTTACATCAATGCATGTGTAATGAGTTATCCTAGAAAGAGTGTTCCTTGAGTGAAATATTATGACCAATGATTGGCTATGATATCTAGAATTCTCGTCTAATAGAGACCAGATGTATCAAGGAACATCATGGCGTATTGAAAGCATGTGTTCTCTCAGATAATTTTTGAATACTTGTGGTGTGTGGTTACTATTACAGAGCTTGAGGAGTGAGGTATACCTAAATATAACATGGTATGAGCAATCAATATAGGTGGTAGTGGATGGGACCATGAGTCTTTGAATAATTTATCAGTATACATATAATTTCTTATAATATGTGTTTTTGTCTTGTACATATGTTGAGATGATTGATTATTCATAGTCGTGTTCCTTGTTAGTCTTCTTATTTTTGATTTGGGGTGCCATACTGAGTAGTATATTTCTCACCACTACACATGAATTTACTGCACATGTCATGTATTTTGCAGATAGTCAAATATATGATGGTGTTCGAGGCACACCAGGACCAGGTGGGGCCTAGAGCAATCAGACAAACCAACGCGTGATCTAGTGTATTATAGACAGTAGTCCAGTATCATAACCTGCAGTTGGTTCAGGTGGGGGGTTTTCACAAAAGATATTCAGTACTTCTGTAAGATAAACTTTTTTTGTGGTCTCCTATTCTGGACTAGTTGTACATTACATCTTTTCTTTCAGTCGTACACTGTAGATGGGTTGTATATGTATGCATGAGTTGTCTCTACTTAGTGTTTTTACTTTCAATCATATTTATCGTGGAGTTGTGTGTGTGTGTGTGTGTGTATAAGTTCATATTAAATTGAATCTCATTTTTGGGTTATGAATACTCTCTTCTATTCAAGAGCCCATGGCCAATCGGAGGCAGGATGGGGTTGTCACAGCATGGGCCCCGGGGGATGGGTTATGACAAAACTACTCATTAATTAATATGGGAGGTAATTATATTTTAGTAATTATTAATTCTTATCAGGAATCAAATAATATGTTAAATTACATGTATAGTTCTATGCCTCAATAAGTTACCAGAAAGAATGATTATCATTTTCCGATATAATTAAATAATGGTCAAATGGATTTCTACCCTAAAACATGTTTAAAGGACATTATTATATCAATATTGGGTATCTGATGTCGAGAAAAAATTAGAATAAAGTTATTCTTGTAAAGGAATCCAAATTTAAAATAATTATCAATAATTAATATTCAAATTTATATATATATATGAATGTAAAGGTGAAGAGAAAAATTTTAGAATATGTCTAAAAAAACTTCTTATGAAAAATTATAGATTAAAATAAACACATGACATATTTGATCAATTGTAAAGTAGAATAATTATAATCATGGTTTCAATGTAATTTATTTTATCATGAAATAATGGAATCTACTTTGAGGTAACATGATTCATAAGGGTTTCCAAAATTAAATTTTTTATCTTAATAAAATACACTAAGCATGTTCCACTATCTATTTCATTAAATATAAAAACAAGAATTCATGTTTTACATTTTTAACAAAGGATGAGAAATTAAATTTATAAATAATCATGCTTTAAAATAATAGTAAACCATATATCCAAACCTCAAAAAGGTTTCAAATAAACAATTAATGATAGGTAACAATCATATTACTCATTTGAAGGGGTTAAAAGAATAATTGAAAATAAATTAATGAATTTTATTAGTAATAAAAGAACAGGAAATGTTAGATAAAAGAACATTAAATTTCGTGATTCATGTAATTCTTATTACCTCCAAAAAACAACTAATTCAAATTAGTGAACATGTTATTATTATTAATGTACCTCTCATAGGTCTCTACCAATGAAAGTTGTTCCACCTCACATGGTGTTTTCATTGTCTATGAGTCCATGAACTAGATCATGGCGGACCTTAAATCCCATTTCCTAGGCGGTATCCCATGCCTATGTCACACACCATGGTCATCTTCCACTATTTACATACCAACTAATATATTCCCCTCTCTTCCTAACTATGAAACCTCCCCTATTTCATAACGACATGCTATGATAAAATTCTATCTGAACCCCTCTATCTAAAGATACCCCTCAATCGCTTTTAATGATGAATGAGAAATAATATCCTCGAGTCCCATATCTAGTAGGCCCTAGGATAGAGACTAGAAAAAAGGGTTTAAAAATCTCACAAAATGTGAGAAATTTCACTTTATAAGAAAAAAATATTGAGAGTTAGAATGTATCAACCAAAATAAACACCATGAAATATTCTAAAATAATTCTATACCACCCCACAATGATTGTCTAAATCAATAATCATACCTATAAAAGTATCCAAATGACATCCCAAAAGAATAAAAGCTGATGAAGTGACACAATAACAGATCCAATTATTTGAACAATAAATGACTAGAGTAATCTAAAAATTCCTCATAGAAACCTCAATATTGTTTTTATATACGTTGGGAGAGGATACAATTATACACTGTAGTATAACAAAATTCCCTCACACACATGTGAATAGAGCATAATAATGCACCTGTGTGAAAGTGGTAGAACCAAATTGATCCTGAACAGGTATACAAAAAATACGAACCTCACAATGGAATGCTGACCAAATAACTCAAACCTAGTAATATACTATAAATCAATGTGCATTGATGATAGGACACCCTACAACACTTATGTATTAATTATCCTCTCTCAAACCCAACAAAACCATCATAGTGATCCCACATCTTCCAAGTATACCACATCACAACCCTCCCCCTCACACATAATCATCACAACCCATCATACCCACAAACGCATGTTCCTCACAAAAAATCTCATATAGACACCCATGGTCCTCAAAACACATCCCACCCGTAGACACAATTTTCACAAAAAAATCTCATCTTGAAGTCACATGGGAAATAAACACACAAATCATCCTGAAGAATCCTTGGAAAGAACAACATATCTTGTCCAGAAGACTCAAGGGAAAGAACAACTCTCACGCACACACCTGGGCCTCACAAACAACAACATTCCCGATGATCTTGGGTTATCACTTCCTTTAAAAGGTATAAGGGAAGATTAGGTTTCTAGCCATCCATCCTCCCACATAAATATTTAAGAATGACCCCACCCCATAATTATGGGGCTGTTCAACACATATTTCTCAACTAGGGTGGGGTGAATATCAATATCAGGGGAAAAAGTGCATATAAATATATAGTTACAACACACAATCCTATCCAAAATGATTTTTATAAGAACATTCCATCTTAAGAAATCCAAAAAATTGTTACCAATTCTAAATGTATAAAAAATGAAAAACAAATACACAAAACAAAATTCATTATCAACCATTAAACGATATTTTAAGGTTCTTTTTTAATCAATGAATCCAAATTTTGGGGCCTTTTTGATCTATGTATTTAAAATTTATTTGAAAACACATTTCATTTAGAATTAAAGAATATTTAATCTTTCCAAAACATTTTTTATACTTAAAAATCAATATGTTAAACAAAAAACCCTCATCAATTTCTAAATTAAACATTCCCATCAGAAATTATTTAGATATAGTGTTTATTCAATTAATTAATTGGTATATATAATACATCCAACCACATAGAATAATCGCAACACAATATAGGAGAATCATAATCCATATGTGAAATTGTAATTTTAATCCAAATTTCGATGCTTAACAAATATCACAAATATCGAATAATAACATATCAAAAACACAATTGTTCATTAAATTCCATCTTTTTACCACCCATTCATTATATTTTCACATTCCACATTACATTTCAAATAAATCCTTTTTCCAGATTCTTCCCAATAACATATATTTCAATTTAGTCCCATACATCCAAAGAAACTAGAATTAATTAAAACTATACAACAACAAACACATAAAAAGTAGCACCACACAACATCCCATTACTCTCTTACAGATAATCCACAATCATCACCAATTCATAACCAAATCCCCTTTTTCCCAACCTCACTACATGAGAATAACACAACCACTATCATAACCCCATTGAACCACTATTTCATTATAACAATCATAGCCCCAATTCATAAAAAATCTCATCAACTACCCCCACATATCACAACAGAGATATATTCCCTCCATAATATCCTTGTGCAAACCCAAAACACACAATCATGTCCTAAAAAATGTTACATCATATAACAGATAAAAAATTCCTTAAAATTTAGTAGGGGATCCCTTATTGAATTTCACATAAATTTGGATGTTATCATAGAATCCCTACAATCCCTGGGAATCTATTTATTTTAACTGGATGTACATGGGAATAAAATTATATAATAAGTGAAATAAATATCCACATAGAATGCTTATATTCAACGAACCATAAACTAGTTCACAAACAAATACCACCAACGACCATGATTTTCAGTGTGTATTAGCCCATAAATCTCACAAAATTAATCAAAATACAAATAAAATAGTACAATCATACATCGCATTACACATCCCATTTATATTGCATTTAGTCTAACTAGTTATTGTATATTAATTCATATGTAACCTTGTTCAAAAGATTTGATAATAATAAACGCTTTCATTGTGATACACAAAAATTTAAATGTAGGAAAATATTACTTGGAAGGAGGAACCATTTTTCCTAGAGATTCTACACAAAAACAGGGTGTGCATATAAGAGGTAACTTCTTTAGTGGGGACTTGAACTAACTGCAACAACTCAATTCAGGACTCCTACTAATGGAATAATTTTTTATGGCCCATATCAAGACAAGAAAAGGTCAAAATGGGGTATGAAGGATCTTTTCTTTAGGATGAGTGGATCCAAAATTTTCATTATTGGATATATTATAGAATAGACACTATTAGAGGATCTAAATAAAACACATGGTTTGTGCATTTAAAATCCTCCACATTTGTAGAAAAACATATATAAGATTTATATCCCTTGATATGGAATCAAAACCAAATAAATATGGCCCTAAAATCATTTTATGTCAATATAGTCGTCAGAGGGGAAAATTGGAAAAATATGGAAAATTTTGTAAATTTGGAAAATTGTAGTAACGAGTCACCACGAGGGCTTGTCAAGTTACAACCAAATAATTCACCACTAGAATTTAACTGTTAGATAAGTCACCATTAGAATATTAACTGGTAGAAAATCACTGCAATATGAGTCACAACTAGAGAAGTCACAACTAGAAGAGTCACTCGTAGTGAGTCACCACCAGATCAGTCATCGTAAGAGAGTCAGCACCCGTGATTAATCGATAGATGAGTCGCCACGGGAAGGCCACCACCAGATGAGTCACTACCTGTTAGTCTCCTCCAAATGAATCACCACTAGGGTAGGATACCTCTTTGATGAGCTACCAAAAGAAAGAGTATCCCCATGAACGAGCTATTATAATTATGATTAACCATTGAAAAACAATAAATTAGGAAAAATTAAGAAATGATCTATAATTTAAATGACTCAAATTCCCCCAAGGAAATATTCACTTCGTAAGGACACTAAAAATATCAGGCATCCCACAAATTAAGTTACATGAATTTCCATTACATTATAGTATGAATAAAATTATATAACTATTATAGTAATAATTAAGGGTTTTTTCAATGATGAAAAAAATATCCATAAAACTATTAAATAAAATATGTTTTTCATTTTGAAATATATTTTAAATTTCACTTGTAAAAAATTTTCATTAAACATCTATTTTCAAAACTAAAAAATTTATCTTCATTGATTTTATGGTGGGTAATTTTGTGTGATGTAGAAAATAATATTCTTTTACATTTTAAAAATGATAGAAAAGTGAATTATTTGTAATGATATAAGTATATTTCCTTGAAAAAAACAAAAAAGGGTAATAATTTGTTTTAATAAATCATTTTGAAAAGGATAATGAAAAAATTAAGAAAAATTATGATGAAATCATTCTTTTGTAATGAAATAGATGTTCGGCCGAAGAGAGAAATGAGGTCATATCTTATTAATACAATTTTCCAACAATTTTATTTTGGATGGAGTGGAAAGACGGTACGATCACATGAAAGTATCATGAATAAATATAATATAATAAAATTAAATTTTTATTATACAATAATAAAATAATATCCTTCAGAGGAAATTCAAGAATAAACTATCTTGACTATAATATGTTTTCATGATTGTCCCTTAAAATGATTATAACGATGAAGTGAGAATTAAATAATGATTCCATTATGTGTATCTTCTATAAATAAAAATAATGGAAATTTAAATACAAAATTATATAATTAGAATGCATTACACACATAATTTTATAATTTTAACAATAATGTGGAAGTAATATAACCAAATGAAAATAAACAGAGATATGAAATTATTTACATCATGGTGAAATTTATTTCTATCTTCTAGAGATGATGTAATTCTAAAAAATTTATAAAATACTATAATTAATGAGTTATTAATGATGTTAAACATTTGTGGGAAATATATACATCATATACAAATAGTTATGCTCATAATACTATATTATGACTCAATGAAATGAAATTGAGATGAAATATCAATCCTTGTGCTTTCTTTCTGAAAGCACATTTTTTAAACTCATATATATTGTTTTTAAAAATGTTTTAAACTCATTCAAAAAAAATATTAATGTTTATGATAACATGTATGATCCTTTTATAACATATTTTTACCAATTCCTTAAAATTATTTCAAAATTTCCGTCATTTCAGGGGTTAATTGCCAATTTCTTAATGTATGTTTATACTTGTTTTTATTGATCATCAAAAATCAATCATGGTTTAATTATATCCCTAATGTAAACCTTTATATAAACATCATTTAAATTAATTATTTTTGTTTTTAGAATAATCTTTATAATTTTGTTTTAGAAATTTAAATGCATCTTTCTTAGAGATATTAAATCATATGAACACATGAACGATGTATAAATTTTCTCATCATATATAAGAAATAAATTTAAAAACAAAAGTACTTATAGAATATATTTTTTCAATCTAGACAAAAAAATTTAATATCATTATTTAAATAAAATGAAATAATTGGTATTTATAGGAATTTCGAAATCAATAATAATGGAATAGAAACATGATGATTAGTATATCAATGTGACTCATAGGAATAGTAAAATATATAATAAAATATTAACATTACATAATAAAGAAAAATACAATTTATGTATCTTTGTAGTGAAAATATTCTAAATTTATATCACAGAATAAGAAAATAATTGTTTAAAAAATGATAAATTAATTGTTAGTATTTTTGTGAAATGTTAAAGTTTAATTAAAATTTTAGAATTAATTTAATGATTTAAAAGAAAATTTATTACCAAAAAATATATTCATAAAAAGATATTTACTTTTATTATAGTGAAAATATAATATTATTAGTCCTTATGTGTAACGCCCCGACCCTAGTTCCCCATATTTGGTGCTTTATTACAAAACATTGCCATGACCATAAAAGATCATGTCTCGATAGACCGATTAGTTTAGTAGCCTTGGAAATACTAGATAGCTTCATAAGTTTTACATTACATAATAAAAAGAAAAACTATAACAACATAGTCTCAATAGTCCACCCTCATAGCCCTTATACTATCCTTATAGATCAGTCATAATATACTTCTGCGCATCCTGGGAAAAATAAAACATAGAAAGGGGTGAGATATGATGCTCAGTAAGGACAAAAATATAGCGGAAACTTTCATAAATAATCATAAACATTTAAGGAAATTTAAGACAAAAAAATCCATTTAAACATGAACTTTATCATAATATGGTAATGATAAAATCAAATAATTCCATTTACTTCTTTACATGGATATTCTACTAGTCGAAAAATCACATTCAATATCAAGAGCCACATTTATAATAATTGAATGTTTAATGTCAGTCTTCGTAACCACATAGTCAAGACCTTGTGCCAAGACTACAAATAAGATTTTTGACAAGGCCGTGTTCCAAGACACTAGTTTGTCTCATGAGACCTACCGATGCATTGAGGAGCTATAGTGTGCTCTTCTCGTCACTTACTAAGTCCATTGCATTCCTCATTTGAAAAGTTTTAAACATAACATAAAAATTCGTATTAAAACTATCATACTAACTATTAATACATTATATATAAACCACTAATTTTATAAAAATAACTCAACCACAGTCAAACATATCACAAAACCTTCAAATAGTATATCAATGTTTTGTATCATAATAAATCAATCTTCAAATCAGCTTACAATTTATCAAATGATGTTGACATAGATGAAATCAAACAATTATAGAGAAATATCTCTTTCTATTTTGAAATCATTTAAGAGTAATATAATTATAAAAGAAAAAATTTATTTTAAAACATTCTTGTATGATTTTATGGGATGATTTGACGATTTTATAATGGTGGAAAATAGCTGCATCAACTGTATAAGTTAAAAGAACATTCTTATATTAATTTTGTTGAAAAGGTTATAAGGTACCTTATTTGGAAAATGACAGAATGATTCCTTTTAATCCATTTATAAAAAGTCGAACAAGGTTATAAAAGAAATTAACCCATAATCTAATAAATAGAAAAAATGTTTTGGAATACACTTTTAAGAAACATTGATGTGTATGATAAAGAGGTCCTAAAAGATGCATACATAAAAACAACCTCAGATAATAAAGGGATTGTAAAATAAATCCTTACCTTCTACTTTTCCTTTTTTTATGGTAGGTTAAACTCATTTATAATGGTAAAATAATTGTTATTAAATTAGAAAATAACCACATACATTAATATGATATAACATATTATCATCTAATATTGCTTTGTTAATGATATTTTAGTAGTTTCATTATTTCATGTATTAACTAATTCATTCTTCTTTATATGATTGGTTATGTAAGCCACGTTTGTTAAGGATAGGATGTATATAATTCATATACATAATGATATTATGTTCTTAAACATTATTTTTAGTCATAAAATGAAAATTATTCTTGAATGACTTTGATGGGGAATGAATCTAATCACGTTCATGTAGACAGTAGTCCGTACATACGCACAAGTGAAAATATCATTATTTTGATATTAAAATCATACATAATTGGATGTTATATCATATATACAGAATAATTATCATGTTATATTTATTATTTACATCATTTATACTCATTATTATACCCATCAAAAAAATGAAGTGTTTGAATAACAAACTACACCATGACATAGAGATGGTAATCCATACGTACCCACATATAGTGAATTTGTCGTTTATAGGATGGATAGAATAAAGAATATGGTTGTACCATTTTTATAATATCATCATAGTACAGAGAAGATACTGGAGTTATTATTTTAGAATATAAACAACAAAGAAAGTGGATGTGGAAGATGAAATGAACTTGAAAGAGGTGATGAAATATTTACCTCTTCTTCTCGTTCTTCCTTTTTATTTGATCAAAATGGTGCTTTTGGTTGGATTTCTAACTAAAGTATGGCCTCTGGGATGAAGGTATGACATTTTCGAGGATATTTGTGCAGGGGTTGGCTGACTCAAATTGCTTTGAATGTGTGAATTTGGGAGAAGGGGAAGTTCCCTTTTATAAGAGTGGTGAGAGACACATTTGGAAAAACTCGAAATATTATTTTATAAAAAATTAATTTTCTGTTTCTATTGGATAAAAAATGATTTATTTAAATTATAAGGTGGTAATGGTTCAATAAAATCTCAACCAATTGGTTATAGACAGGTTTAGGTCATCATATTAACCTTATCTTTTAGGTTTAACTCTTAGTTAAATAGTTTGACATTTACAATGTCTCTTTGTATTTTTATATTATATGGTTAATAAACACACTATAAACATCAACAAGAGCATAAAGAGGCTCATTATTTACATATAAAATATTATTTAGGCTCTCTGGCCGAATCATAGATTTTTAGGAATAGAATATCAAATAATAATATAATTTTTTTAAAACACTCTTATGTCAATTTTGACACTATTTGGTATTTTGTTTTTGTTAAATTCATAACAGCATTATTACTTAGAAACAAATTCATTTAATAAACCCAAACATGTCATATAAATGTATAAATTTAGTGGAATTCATTAAAAGTGTAAAATTACATTTATTTGGTTATTTATAATATCAATTATTTTAATCATTTATTATTAATGTAATTAATGCATCATCATTGTGTCATAAATAAATTTTATTATTTAATGTCTAAAAATTATAAATAAAATAAAATTATTTAGGAAGTCATATTAGCTTTCTAATGAGTATTTATAGTTGAATTTATATTTTGTATAACCCTATATTAAAAATGGACTAGTTATTAAACATTGATTTTAACTCTTCTTTAAATAAAATAATAATAAATGTCCTAATCTAAACCAAGTAGACCAGAGGGGATCATATATTATTCCTAACGTTGTTTTTGGTCGAATTAAACATCCAATAGAATTAGGACTTGTGTTTGGGTAATTATGATATCATTTTTACCCTTAATTACCCTATTTAATTTTAACCATGGTAAAATAAAGTAAAAAAGTTATTATTCACAAAAAAATATTTTCTTATTATTGAACCACATTTTACTTAATGAAATTAACCGTGTCTCTTGGATTTTTTAAAATTAACTCATAGAAGCTATAAAATTGTGTTTTATACCAATTTGTGAATGCTCCTTGTAGGTGGGTAAAGGCGGTAAATAGTTCGATAAAATTTTAAATATCAAAATTTTTTATTAAATGACTCAAATGAATTATATTGAACATATATATGGTTTATGTATCTATTTTTACCTAAAATAATTTAAAATAAAATAATTAATCATTTAAATAAAATTTTGGTTTTAACCGATAACGCAGTGTTTTTTCACTATTCATAAAAAATGGGAAGTTTTCAAAAAAATACCAAAAATACACCCTAAGAAAATATCAATACTCCGAAGCCAAAAATGATGTCCTGAGATATAAAATTTATAAAATTTCAAAATGTTGGTATTACTATTCATAATGGCTAGTTTGATTGGTCATAGTGTGTTAGAATCTCAAAGTTGTGTACAATGAAAATTATTGCATTATTCAATGGGAAACGTACTGTGGAAACATGGGGTGTTAAATTCTTCAGTACATCAAATAATTTCATCCTCTAAATTTCAATAATACCACCACATAAAAATATTCAGGGGGTTCTTCATCATATGTTCCTCAGGATCCCACATTGCCCTTTTCCATCTTATGGTTTCTCCGTTGAACTTTTACCAGATGAGTTGTACGGTTTCTCAGAACCTATTCTCTTCAATCAAGAATTTTGACAGGCTCTTCACAATATGATAGATCAGGATCTAGATCAATTTCCACGTAGGTGAGTAAATGTATTGGGTCAAGCATGTATTTTCTCAACAGTGCTATGTGGAACACATCATGAACTTTGATGATACATGGAGTTTTTTCCAAACGATAAGCTACAACTCTAATTCATAGTATAATTTTGAATGGTCCGATGTACCTGGGACTCAATATACACTTCTTACTGAATCATATAACACCCTTCTATAGAGATACCTTTAGGAAAACAAGCTCTCATACTTGAAATTCCAAATCCTTCCTTTGGTTATCGGTATAGTTCTTCTCCCTAATTTGGGCTACTTTGATATGGGTTTGGATAAATTTCACATTTTCCATTGTTTCCTCAACAAATTATGGGCCTATGAGTTTTATTTCACCTACATCGTCCCAAAACATTGGTGTGGGACATCTCTTTCCATATAACACTTTATATGGTGCCATCAGAATACTTGAATGGAAGCAATTATTTTAAAAAAAATTCTACAAGCTATAAATCATGATCCCACATACCTTCAATGTCAAGTGAGAAAGATCTCAACATGCCTTCTTAATGTTTGAATAGTTTGTTTTGATTTTCCATCAGTATGAGGTTGGTAGGAAGTTATCTAACAATGTTCAGTATCCAGGGATTTCTGAAGACTTTTTCAAAATCATAATGTAAAACGGGGATCATGGTTAGAAAAAATCGATAAGGTTACTCCATGAAGTCTTACAACATCATTAAAATATATTTTTTATAGACATTGAAGGGGTAAATCTTCTCTTATAGAAAAGAAATATGATGACTTGGTTAGATGATCAACAATGACCCATATTGCATCATTCCATCAAGAGGTCTTTGGTAGCCCCAGGACAAATACCATCGTAATATTATTCCATTTCCAATGAGGTATGGGAAGAGGATTCATGACTCCTCGTGGAGGTTTCCTTCCTTCTTTCACTTTTTGAAAACCCATACATCCTGATAGAAAATCAGCAATATCCCTATCATATTGTCCCACCAAGAATGTTCCTTCAAATCTCATTACATCTTGGTGATACCTCGGTGTATAGAGAAATTGGATCTTTGATAATCATCTAACAATTCCATTTTTAGATCTGGTATATCATGAACACAAAGTCTCTTCCCAAATTTCAAAATCTCATCTTCATATATGAAGTCACTCAATCTCCCATCATTCACATATTTAATCATTTTTTTAAACTCCTCATCATCATCCTGAGAACTTTTTATCCTTTCTAGTAAAGATGGGTTGGAAAACATTTGAAAAAGTATTGGTGTTTCACCTTTATTGATTACTCCCATATCCATTTTCACTAGATCCATGAAAATATGATCTCTTTTTTACTCTCATGTTTTTTAAAACTCCATTATCCTTTCTCCTCAAAGCATCTGCCACCTTATTTTCCTTCCACGGGTGGTAGTGTATTGTGTATTCATAATCCTTGAGTACTTCAAGCCATCACCTTTGCCTCATTTTGAGCTCCTTTTGTGAGAAAATATACTTAAAACTCTTGTCATCAGTAATAATCTCACCTTTTTCACCATAGAGATAGTGTATCCTTATTTTCAAAGAAAAGATTACAGCTTTTAACTCAATATTGTGAGTAGGATAGTTTTTCGTAGGAATTTTTTGTTGTTGTGAAGAATATGCAATAAATCGATCATTCTTCATAAGGACACAATGAGGTCTTTTCTTTGAATAATCCCTATAAATAACATACCCATCTTTCCATGATGGTAGAGTCAAGAAAGGATCATTGATTAATCATCAAATCAGTTCTTCAAAACATTCTTCACACTCTTTTGTCCAAAAAATTTAACCCCTTTACGTGTCATCTTGGATAATGGGTTAGCCAATCAGGTAAAATTCAGGACAAATTGCCGATAATAACCTACTAAACTAATAAAAATATGTACCTCAATTAGACTCATCAGTGCTGGCCATTCATGGATTTCCTTGGTCTTTGAAGGATGAACAAATATTCCATACTTAGAGACAATATGTCCAAGAAAAGAAATCTGTTGATGCCAAAATTCACACTTGTTAAACTTCCCATATAATTCATTTCTTATGAGGGTTTTTTAGAATGGTACACATGTTATTTTCATTATCTTCATAGCTTTTGGTGTTTACCAGGATATCATCATTAAATACAACTACACAGTAATCTAGATATTCCATGAAAACTCTATTCATTAGATCTATTAAAACAGAGAGTGCATTAGTCAATCCAAAAGGTATTACTGTTATCTCATATTGCACGTACCTGGTTCGAAATGTTGTTTTAGGAATGCCTTCCTTCTTCACACACAACTGATAGTATCTAGATCAAAGGTTAATCTTTGAAAAATATTTATCTCCATGAAGTTTATCGAATATATCATCAATGTCGGGTAAGGGATACTTGTTCATTATTGTTATAACATTGATCTCCTTGTAGTCAATTCACAACCTCATACATCAATATTTATTTTTTACAGAAAGGTCAGGGGCTCCCCATGGAGAAACTCTATGATGAATAAATCCATTATTTCTCAATTCCTCTACTTGTTTCTTTAGGTCCACTAATTCCATAGTGGTTTTTCTATAATGGATCTTTGAATTGGTCCTTGAACCATGAATTAAATCAATTGAAAACTCATTTTCTCATTCTGGAGGATGTCCAGGTAAATCCTCTGGAAACACATCAACATATTATTTCTCAATTGGTATGTACTCTATTCCAAAATTATTTTCCTCACCCAAAGGTATTTCATTCACTTCATCCCTAATAATTTAATTTAGTAAAGTTACTAGGGTTGGACCTAGATAAGAATTAGGTGGTGAAGTTTCTGATCTAAAGATAAGGTAGTCCTCACCATCATCAAAAATTTTATCCTCTTTCTTCATACAATAATTTTTTTGCGGCATGGTATGAAATCCAATCCAATTTGTGGATTATATCAAATTCAATCATGGGTATGACATTGAGATCAGCAGATAAAGAAAATTTATATGCTCTAATGGTAACTGATTCACAAAACCTTGTTGCGATTATACTTCCCTTAGGTGTTTTGACTGACAACTCCTTTTTAAGTTAAATAGAAAATATCTAATTTTCCTAGAAAACTGGGAAGATATAAAACAATGCGATGATCCAGAATCAAATAAATCTTTGGCTAATCATGAGGAAACCATTAAATTACTTTCCACTATGTCTTTCGGAGCTTCAACCTCAACTATAGTGATTGTATAAGCTTGGCCTTGCTCCTTTGACCTTTTTTGAGGTATTTTCCCTTGGCTCTTAGGACATTCATTTACATATTGCCCCTTTTCACAACAATTGTCGAATTCATCATTGACATCCTCTTTTTTCCCTTGAAATCATGAGCTTGGTTGCCTTTTTCACCACACTTGTAACTAACTCTCATTCCCTCCATGCAAGTACTGGGGTGTTTCATCCCACATTAACTATAGGATGAATATTCAACTTTTCATTCTTCCCTTTATTTCCATTTCCAAAGTGTTCACTAGATCTCTTCTTCACCTTCTTTGATTTAAAGTCATATGTCTTAGAGAATTCTTTTTCTGTCTTGACAGCAAATGAGACAATATCTTCGTATGATGAGTAGGATTGTGAGAATAATGATCGATGAATAAATGGTTTTAACCCATCAATGAATTGATCAATTTTATTCCTTGGGTTACGTATATAATCTGTTTCATTACTTGACAACCTTGTAAAGCTATCCTCATATTTTGCGACATTCTCATCCTTTTTTCCCTCAGACTCAGAAATTGTCATTCCATATCCGCTTGATGGTCACGAGGAATGTATTTTTCTAAGAAAATATCCTTAAACTCCCTCCATTCAATATTTGATACTTCATCATCATATTTTGTGTTTTTAATCAATGACCACCATTGATTTACCTCTCCCGTGAGACGATAATATACCATGAAAACATTTTCCCTTGTCATACTACCCAGTGCAAGATATATTTTCTCTATGTAATTAATTTATTTCTCTCCTAATAATGGATTTTTACTCCCATTGAATGTAGATGGTTGTTTCCTCATGATATCTTCTAACATTGATCCTACGCTTTGTGGATCAGGGTGCTCCATATGGGTAAGGTTATTATTAATAACCAAAGTGAGTAGTCCTAGTATAGTGATAAGCTAATCCACACTAGCTTCATCACCAGCTCCAATATAATTAGCTTGAGTAGGAGGGGAATCCATACATTGATTATATGCACTGATACAGTTTTCATTCCTTCCACTTGGTTCCATTTCTAATCAATGGCATACACTAGATTAGTTTATGAATCACAATACATAATTAAAAACATGTAAAACACTTAACATAAATTGAACAGTTTATGGATATAATCCAGAATCATAAAAAAAATTACTTTGAGGAATTATATTATCAAAAACACTTTATAATTTTTTATAAAGATAATGATAATTATCCTAAGCATATCCCCCAGGAGTTTCATACCATGAGTGCAGCAAGGCCTCTTGTCATGCACCAGTTCCCATTTGAGTCTAGCTCAAAGCGGGGATTTCGGGTTATATCCCTAGGTACATCTATGCGAGAGCCGCCTCTACCTGCTGGTATCTAGAAATGGATGTATTGTTTGGAAATCTCACAAAATATCTACTGTACCGAAATTCGCGGAAGATCTTATATACTAATGCTCAAGGTATATCTCACAGTAATGTTTCCAAATCATAGTTTTTATAAATCTTAGATCTAATGTTTGTACAAAACTTCCTCTGATACCAACTATAACAACATGACCCTTGTTATCCAGAGGTGGTGCATTATTACATAACATTGGCATGATCACAAAATATCAAGTCTCGAATGACCGATTAGTTTATTAGCTTTTGAAATACTAGATACATTCATAAGTTCTACATTACATTATAAAAGGAAAAAATACAACAATATTGTGACCGTAGGCCACACTCATATCCCTTATACTATCCTTGTAGGTCAGTTATAATATACTTTTCCACATCCTAGGAAAAATATATAGAAAGAGTTGATCTCAGATGCTAAGTAATGATAACAATATTGTAGAAACATTCATAAATAATCATAATCATTTAAGGCAATGTAAGACTAAAACTAAATCGTTTTAAACAAAAACATTAGCATAATATGGTAAATATAAAATAAAATAATTCCATTTACTTATTCACATGGATATTATACTAGTCAAATAATCACATGAAATATCAATATCCACTTTCATTGTAATGGAATGAATAATGCGAGACTTCATAACCACATAGTCAAGGCCTTATGCCAAGACTACAGATAATATTTTTTTCAAGGCCTTGTGCCAGGACCCTAGTTTGTCTAATGAGACCTACCGATGAATCGAGGATATATAGTGGGATCCACCCGTCACTTACTAAGTCCAATGATTTCCTCATATGAAAAGGTTTAAACTTAACATAAACATTCATATTGAAAATAGCTTACGAAATGTCAAAACTTTATCCATAAACCATAAATGGTATAAAAATAACACAACCACAGTCAAACATATCAAAAACCTTCAATGCAATATGGATGTTTTTTATCATAATTAATAAATCTTCAAATAAGTATACAATCCTTCATAGAATGTTGACATAGAAGAAATCAAAACATTTTTTTATAGAAATATCTATTTCTATTTTGAAATAATTTAAAAGTAATATAATTATAAAATAAATCATTTATTTTGAAAATATTCTTATAATCATGTAAGGGAATATTCGATGATGTTATAACGATGAAAAATAGTTTCACCCTCAATATAAGTTAAAAAAACATTCTTACCTTAATTTTTTCAAAATGGTCTTAAGGTACCTTGTTTGGAAAATGATGGAAAGATTCCATTAAAACCATTTATAAAAAGTCAAGCCATGGTATAAATGACTGTAACCCATAGTCTAGTAAATAATATAAATTTTTAGGAATATATTTTTTAGAAACATGGATGTGGATGATTAATAGGTCCCAGTATATACTTACGTATAAAAAATCTCGGATAATAAATATATTGTGAAATTAACCCTTAACTTTTATTTCTACTTTGTCAAGGGTCGGTTAACCACTTTTATAATGGTGAAATAATTTTTATTAAATTATAAAAGAACCATATACATTAATATGATATCATACATGATCTTCTCATATTAATTTGTTAATTATATTTTAGTAGTATCCACGTTTCAGGTGTTAACTGATTCGTTTTCCTTTATATGCTTCATTACATAATCTCATGATTTCTATGGATTGGATTTAATTGATTCATATAAATAATGATATTATGTTCATAACCATTATTTTTAATCATAAAATGAAAATTATTTTTGCATGATTGCCAAGGGGAATGAATCTCATCGCGTTCGTGGAGACGGTAATATGTACGTACGCACGAGCGAAAATATCATTATTTTGTAATTACAATTGTATATAAATGGATGTTATATCATATATACAGAATAATTATGATTTTTTACTTATAATTTACATAATTTATACTCATTATAACACCCATCTAAATGATGAAGTGTGTGAATAACAAACTACACCACAACGTGGAGTCAGTAATCCGTATGTACACACGTATAATTACTTGGTCATTATAGGATGGATAGAATAATGAACACAGTTATAAAATTTTTATAATAAGATCACAGTATATAGAAGAAAATAATTTTATTTATTTATAATGGAAACAACAATGAAAGAGTAAGTGGAAGAAGAAAAGAACATGAAAGAGGTGATGAATTATTTTCCTCTTCTTCAGGTTCTTCTTTTTGATTTGATCAAAAGGGATCCATAGGATGACATTATGACTAATGGATGGCCTTTAGGATGACGGGAGGACAGATGATAGGATATTTTCACAGGGGTTGGCTGAGACAAATGGCTTTGAAGGTGTGAATTTGAGAGAAGGGGAAGTTCCCTTTTATAAGAGAGGTGAGGGTCACTTTAGGAAGATTTTGAAATATTATATATAATAAATTCATTATCGGATTATAATGGCATAAAAATAAATTATTTAAAGGGTATGGTGTTAGTGGGTTAAAAAACTCTCAACCAATAAGTTTTAGACAGGTTTAGGTCATCATATTACCTTATATTTTAGATTTAACTTTTAGTTTAATAGTTGGACATCTTTCATGTCTCTTTGTATTTTATATTATATGGTTACTAAAATTAAAATAAACTTCCAAGAGAAACTAAAGTGTTTCATTAATGAAATATATAATATTATTTAATCCATTTGGCCAAAACTTATATTTCTTGGAATTGAATATCAATTAATAATATAATATTTTCTTTAAAAACTATTTTATGTCAATTTTGATTAGATTTGGTATTATTTTTTTTATTTCCTAATAGTATTATTACTTTAAAAAAATAATTTAATCAACCCTAAAATGTCATATTAACCTATAAAATTAATTTAATTCATTAAAAGTCTCAAATTAGATTTATTTGGATATTTATCAGATCAATTATTTTAATCTTTTATTAATAAGGTAATTTCTGCATCCTCATTGTTTCATAAATAAATTTTATTATTTAACGTCTAATATTTGTAAATAAACTTATATTATGTAGGAAATATTTTTTATCTTTATAATTAATACTTATAGTCAACATTATCTTATGTATAACCCTATATTAAAAATGCTTTAGTTATTACACATTGATTTAAACTCATTTAACTATTCTTTAAATAAAATATTAATAAATGTCCTAATCAAATCCAAGTTGTCCAAAAGTTATCATATTTTATTCCAAATGTTGTTTTTGGTCAAATAACACTAATACAATAGAATTAGAACATGGTTTAGGGTAATTATGATATCATTTTACCCTTAATTACGCTATTTACTTTTAACCGTGGTAAAAAAAGTAAAAAAGTACAATTCCCAAAAAAATATTTTCATCTTATTGAACCACATTTTACATAATGATATTAACCGTGTCTCTCGGGTTTGTTTAATTCAAATAACAAAAGCGGTAAAAGAATGTTTTAAGAAAAATTTTCAAATGCTCATAGGAGGTGGGTAAAAGACGGTAGATAGTTCATTAAAATTTTATATATCTAAACATATTATAAATTGACACCAATGTATTAATTTTAACATATATATGTATTATGAATCTATTATTTCCTAAAATAATTTAAAATAAAATAATTATTTATTTAAATAAAATGTCAGTTTTAACCAATAATGCAGTGTTTTTTCACTATTAATAAAAAATTGAAATTTTTAAGAAAAATACCAAAAAATATCCATAATCTAATTTCGATATTTCGAATCCAAAAATTAGTTCCATTTTGAGAGATAAAATTTATAAAATTTCAAAAATTGGGAATTAATGTTCCTAACGGTTTCTTTGATTGGATGCAATTTTTTAGAATCTTGAAGTTGCATACAATGTATGATATTTCATTATTTAAAGGGAAATGTGTCATGGAATCTTGGGGTGTTACATTATGTAATTTTACAATGTATAATTAATTATATTATAACATTAAAATGAGTATTTTTTTAATAAATTATAATTTTAATTAAAAATAAATTTCTAAATTTTAATAAATTATTTTCAAAACATGGATTCCATTTAAGAAATTTAGATTTAAAAAAAATGGTACTCGTGATTTATTTGGATTTTACTACAGTAGTTTAATTTTTGGTGAATTGTGATATATGGTAATTTAATGTAGTTTACATTATATTTATATAAATTAATTGTTGATTCATTTATGATGTATGGATATGGTAAAAAATAATTATTTATAACTCATGTTCACTAGTTACTGTAAAAAGTCACCACAGTCACCTCTATTGATAGTCTTGAGCCAAAATATTTAAAAAATGAAAAAAATTTAAAAAATCTTCTCTCCACACCCTATTAATACAATAATTTATCCTAAACCCCCAAATTCCGTTTAGATAGTATAAATTCAATAAAATTTCATTCTTGAGCCTCTTCCCAACGACTAATACCTTTGGGTCTCACCAGAATACCAAAACCAAGATCCTTAAGGAGGATCTCGAGGAGGCAACATTCTAGAGGTAATATACTCCTTTTTTATCTTTTAAATTCCATATTTCTTATAAATTATACTCACATACCCTTATCAGATGAAAAATTATATCTCAATTAGCATACATATACTGGAATATTATTGTGTTAATGTAATACGAATCAACAATCCTATTCTATTCTACTGTTATTCTATAAATGTAAAAAACATATTTGATGTGTCGATTCACCACCTTCTTGGAAAATGAGTTTTTACCACCATAAAGGATTGACATAAAACAATTATTATGTTCAAATAATATTTTAATATTTATAATATAACTATTTAATGTTCTGGAAATAATTTATTTACACAATAAAATGAAACTAGTTTGTGGTTGTCAAAATAACCACAAAAAATAAACCAAACACTTATCAATAATGGTTAATCTAAATAATTACCCATATATTAGAAAAATATATTATATATTGGGTCACTAAAAATAATATAAGTATGTTAATACAATTTCACTCTATTGTTTTTTGTTTTACATACTATTGACAAGAAATATAATAATTATACTCAAGGGAACTAACTATAAAGCCATGGAATGCACACTCTGTGAATGACAATTCTGATATTTATAACTCAAGAAAATGGTTATAAATGAACATAATAAAATAGAAAAAAATAAAATATATGTGGATAATGTCTTAATATGAGTAATTAATGAATCTAATTTGATTATCCATGAAATTATGTACAAGTGAAGAATGCTTTCATACATAATATAAATGAATTATTATCCCAAATTCCATTATTTGGGATAAACATCTATTTCCTTGATTTTGTGATGATAAGTTTATATTTTAAATTAATATTTCGTATATTTGGTTGAATAATTTAGATATGTAGAAAATATACATATTTTATTCGTGATATTAATTCTCTCTAAAATGATATGATATTTAAATTGGACATTCCTTTAAAATCCTCTTTAATGTCTCTTTTAAAAAAATAAAAAGAAATTGTTTTTTAACAGTGACATCATTATCATAATTTAAAATTGTCACAATGATTAGTTTTTTTGATGAATTTAATACAATATTACATGGTTACATTATATTAATTTTTTCCCTTTTTTGTAAGTATTTTTATATCAAATTAAAGGACTTTTATCACATTAAGTTTTTAGGATGAAAGATGTCATGTATTATTATTAAGTTATTGTTCTTGGGAATTTTTTCTGAGGTTAGACACTGACTGATAAATCAAGGTCAGGTGAGCCCATTATATCTCTATAATACATTGGGTAAAAGGAAAAAAGGTAACTGGTTATGTTTCTCATAAGATATTATAGGAATTTTCTTTCATGGTTATTCCAAATGTAACCAGGATTGTTTCTCCCTGGTTAGGTATGAGAGCTATATTATATGTAAGAGTGATATTAAAATGATGTAAAAATGTACCTTTATTACTATGTATACTTTCTATGGTCATACAGGAAACATAACATTTAATATACAATTCTAAAGAACTTATGTTTTATCTGTTAAAGGTTTAACATTTTGAAAATGTGTACATTCTTGACTATAAGTTTTTTCATCCCTTTTATGTCCCTTGTTGAGAATTTTTTACTCATCCAATATAATAAAAAAACTCATCGGTTTTATGGATGGGTAATAAAAAATAGGAATCCATATTTAAAGTCATAATTTTTTTCATAAAAATAAATCATGTTATATTTTAAAAAGTATCATATTTTGAAAAAATTGATACTGAATGTTAGAAACTTTTTTTCACTCTTGTATGGATCCATTATATTTTTATCTATTTATCTTTGATGGAGTTTTTATGGATGTCTAATGTGTTAGTGGAGGTCCTACTAGTGTTCAGAGGTTGTTAGGAGGTTAAACCCCCTCTTTTGTGTGAAAATAGCCAATGAAATGGTCATTTTAATCCATTCAAGGTTGGCCGCATGGTTTTCATATATTTTGTGTGGTATGAAAGTTGTAATGATTATGGAACACTGTTTTAATAAACTATTTGATTATGGATGCCATACCATGTTATATTGTGTGATGTTTTAGCATAGTTGTTTTGCATTGTCAGTTCATGGTTTCGTAAACGACATGGTCTAATGGTGTTCAATAGAACTTCCTAAAGTTTATTTTGATCTATTTATGAATGGATTGCCCAAACCATGAAGAGATTACTTTTTGGGGGAAATTATTTTCTCCATAAATGAAATATAAAATCACATATCCTCTAACTTATATTTTTAGTAGAAATTACACTGGAATCCACCTGTTTTGATGCCTCAAACATGGATATTCTAGGAATATAGATCTACCACCCATCTAAAGCCTAAATCAACTGATGTTCATCTCATTAGATTCAAAATGGAATGTTCATGATTCCTTTTCAAATATAAATCATTTTTCTTTCTATAAAATAAACTTTTTTGGATTTAGTCTCATATGCACCAATATCTCGGAGTTGTCCCATTCCTAAAATTTCCTCCTATATATGTTGAAATAATGACTGATAGTGGATGAGGAGAGGAATACAAGCATATGGTAGGTGGTCTAAAAATACATTCTCAATTTCCATTGATTTGAAAATAATTTTTTCAACACTCTGATTTAATTGGAAAACATTTATTGAATTAATATGTCATCATATTAATAATTAGGACCATACAACCCAATGATTTCCATTTATTTAATTTTTTTATGGTTATGATGAAAACTACAAGCACCTCATGTAGGATATTATACCATATTTGGGGTTTTGATGTTTTGACACTTCTAACTGGTCGTCTGGCCATACATTAGCTTTACCACACTAATAGTGAGACTCCTTTTAATTAATAGCTATTTAATTGAGTATTGGATTGTACCATGGATACTTCATTCATGAGCCTCCTATGGTAAGAAACCCATTTTAACATTATTAATGTGTTTTGATTGATATAGGAAATTATGTTGTGTATATATGACATTGCATCCTTAAATGAAATTGATATGGGTTCGTTAAATGGAATAGAACATGTTTACAATCAATGTGGAACATAGTAGAATGAACCAAGATTAATAAGGATTGATTATATGAATTTAAATAGTTGGTTTCATGTACCTTTGGCCTTGCCATAGTAATGGAAGGTGATGTTGGAAAAATTCTCCTATTTAATGATTGGAATTAATCTTAATTAATATAACCTAACTTATTTCAATAAAGGTAACCATGTCTCGATATGCTTGTCAAATTTATGAAAACATGTAGTAATAATTATGGATTATTAAATGGCTAGAGTATAATAAGGACTAAATAAATAAATTAATTTACAGAATAGTTCCTTGTATATTGAACTTAAAATAATCACATATAAGAATGTCCTGACTTGTGATAGCCCTCAGATTCCTGAGGGAATTCCATGAGCACACAAGGATTCCATTCCAATTCAAGGATGCTAGTTTCCCCAGTTAATTATGTCATTGGAACCCAATCTATAATAAATAGTGGATCCATGGTATGACACCATTGGAACCCACCTTACTATTAAAGGATTTCAAGGATTAACTCCTTGGATTTAGAGTTATTCTACAGAAATGAGGTATCTTAGTCATATCCTTGGTCCTAGACATAGCTTATATGACATATCCTTGGATGTATTCCTTATACTGGGTTAGATAATACTATTTTGGAATGAATTGGATGATGCTCATTGAATTAAAATCTTACCATTATCTAGATTTAGTTATTTCTTAGTCAGTTACCTGTGATGTCTTGGTTTCCTATGATGATCTAATGGAACACCTTCATTAATAATTACATTATTGTTTTTCTTTTTTACACCATGGTACCACCACTACAAGCACTATCATGATCTGATGTCTGTGTGGGATATGACATCACAAGACATAATATATAAATCGAGAATCATTTAAATAATTGAACGGGTAAAATTTATAGACTCTAGATCAAGGATGAAGTAGGTATTTGGGTATTTACAAAATGTTGATTCTATAATTTCATATATGAATGTATGAACTATTTCTGTTTATATTACACTCATATGTTATTATAGACACAGTTGGAGGTAGAATAGTTAGATTTATCTCACACAATATCTTTGCTCCTCACGTACTAGGAAAGATTATGTTGATACATGTGTTGGTAAAGGGAAGTGGTGAGCTTCAGATACATGATTTAATGCTCTATTAGGATGGTACTAGACTTAGATGGTGATGTTGGAACTCTGGATACATGGGATAGTTTTTATTCAATTTAGATAGTTTTAAACTAAATATTTTTCTCCTTATTTTATAATTATTTTCCTTTAACCTAGAGACATGAAATATCATCCTCATATTTTGTATATTTATATCAATTGTTCTGTTGGTTACTACATGTGTCTACTTATGATGTGGTTTCTAATATTTATATTGTTTCTCAAACATATCTCATGTAATATGAATACATATATTTTTTGACATAGTTTGGTAATCAGGGCATTGAATCCCTAATGACACAACCTATTCCCTTGCTACAAGTTAGCACCACTGGAGTTTGGAGAGAATCAATTGAGGCCATGTGACCCATTGGGGTTAGGGCACATACTAAGTTGTATCCGGGTCTGGGAAGTCCCAAAGTGGTATTATAGAGAATAATTTCTTCATTTACTATTTGGAGACAAAATATTAGAGATTTGGAATGCTTTTTAACTTGGTTATACGTCATAAATTGGCATCATAAACCCATGTTTGGGGTAAAAAAGGTTTCATAAATTATAATTGTTTTTCCTATTACAGTTGATATCATTTCACTATTGGGGGACAGACATGTTATGTGGTGTTTTTTATTATTATTCTAACTGAAAATTATAATTCCTCTTTAACCTGATGATATGGGGTAAAGGAGAGTTTTACTTTCATCATTTAAGGATCCTATAACTAACATGTCATGAAAATTACCAATCCACATAGGTGCATTTCACTACATTCCATTCCTTCATATGCCTGTGTTTTTTTGGTGAGCCTTTATTTGTATATATTCTTGTATTGCTTCTGGGATGTGATTGACTAATCGTATATTTAAATTCACTATTTTTATGGGCCCTCAGGGGTTGGAATGAGTAAGTTACCAAATCAATAATTTTAATTTAATATTAAAATTCGTGTTAATATCAGTGATAAGGAGTATGAGAACAAATTCATTAGTTATTACCTAAAATTTTAAATTATTTTTGGTAAATAGAAATTAGAATATTCAAAAACGATATTGAATTTTTCCTAGTAAATTTGCATGATTACTTGTCCTTAACTACCTTACCATGCTATGAAACATAAAGAACTGAAATTGGATTTTCAATATAAAATGAATGAAAACGTTTCCAGTGAATTAAGAGGCAAGCTATTATTAATCCATCATCTACTATATCCCTTGAATCGTATACCTAATAACTAACAAATACCTTTCCATTTATTCGAGTATTTGGAGGAAGTAAACTATAATGACTGGAACTGTTCTGAATAAAATTCGATTTTTTATTGTTCAATTGAATATAGTATGTATACAAAAACCAGAAGAACTATATTATTTTATTATATCATATTGTGTTTAATTGATTTTTTTGTCATTACTGTTGATAATATTGGTAGTGAACAATGATCCAATTACGTGTACAAGTATAGGGTTTTAAAAAATTCATTTTTCATGAACAAAGGAAGTAATGACCTTATCGAGGGGGTTCATGCCCCCTAAATTACATTTATTATAGTTTTTGAGGGTGATATAATTTATGGTATTTTCCTAATATCAATCCCACACTAGGGTCTAACTTGATAAGCTTGAGAGAAACCGTTTACTGGAGAAGGTTAATATCATCGAGATTCTGACACAAACCATGTTCAAAGAACAACCCCATTAAATACCCACCATCACCCACCTTACTCAGAGGGTGTATATTAGTGTAAAAAATGGATTTCTATCAGGACCCTAGAAATAATTACATGAAAATTAGACTATATAATTTAATGAAAATATTATCTCTCTATGATTGTTACTTTGTAAATAAATTTTAAAGGATAAATAATATTATTTGTTAATATTAAAAATCAATTAACAAATCAATTTCGTTGAATTACTGTATTTGTGGAAAAAAATAATAGTTTAACAAAATTTTATTATTAAATAATTTTTTTTAAATATAAATGATCATATAATTTTAATGAAATTAAATGTAATTTTTTAATGGTTTGAAAAACATATATTTTCTAGAACTTTTCATTTTCAATAAATTTCTATTTCATTTAATGTGAAAATAAACATATTCATAAAATTATTTAGGTAAATCGAATAATACTTTTGGAATTAGGAAGACAAAATTATCCAATGGTGAAGTTTTCGTAGTGTTCTGAGACACCTGAATTTTTGGGTAAAAATTAAATACCTTGTAAATATACATTGCATTTTAGGACATCATAAAGGCCTTATTGTGATGTAATAAATAATGTAAAAGGTTTCATATACTAAATATATATCTCCCCATTAAAATAATGTTATTTAATGTTGATTTAATATAATTTATAGAGTGTTAGTGATTCCTCCAAGACTTATAATATATTTTATGATTGTCATAATCATTTCCTTGAGATTGGGACTCACCTCCACATAATAAAGTTCATTATTTCAAAAGGGTCTATCATTGGCTATATAAAATAATTCAAACCCCTCCCCTTGGGCAAGAACTAGCGGACAAAACCATGTTTTAGTTTGGGGTTTTAAATATTTTATTATGTATAACCCAAAAACCCAATAATAAAGAAATCCCCCCACTATCCTATGTAAATCCACCAAATATCCCATTTATCATCACTCAAACTCAGTGAAGAACATCCAAACTCTACTTGATACTCCCTAGAGTTATCCGAGGGTTCCCCAAACTACCATGAAGCCTCTCCCAATCTTTGATAGTCAAAAATCAATATGGGTTTTAATAGACTATAAATAATTCATTACTATAGAATAATGTACCTAGATACACTATAAGGAGTGTGTTGAAATGTCATTGATAGTTTAAAGACAATCATCTTGAAGTAGGAAGTCACCCATTCATTCATGACTTCTCCAATGACTTGTACAAGTATAGGGTTTTAACAAATTCTTTTGTCACGAAAAAAGGTAGTAATAACTTTATCGAGGATGATAATTCCACATGAATTTAATTTATTAGATTTTTGGAGGGTGATATAATTTCTGGTATTTTCTTTATACCAATCCCACGCTAAGGTCTAACTACTTAAGCATGAGAGAAACCATTCACTGAAGAAGGTTAATATCAACGAGATTCTAACACAAACCATCTTCAAAGAACAACCCCATTAAATACCCACCATCACACAACTTAATATTAGTTTGTATAATAGTGTAATAAATGGATTTTTATTAGGACCCTAGAGATAATTACAAGAATATTAGATTTTATAAATTGATGAAAATATTATCTTTCTATGATTGTAACTTTTTAGATAAATTTTAAAGTATAAATAATATTTTCGGTTATTATTAAAAATCAATTAAAAATTCAATTTCGTTGCATTACCGTATTTGTGGAAGAAAATAATTTTTAATAAAATTTTATTATTAAATAATTTTTTAAATATAAATGATCATATAATTTAATGAAGACAATAGTAATTTTTTTATGGTTTAAAAACTATTATTTTTCTAGAACATGTCATTTTCAAAAAATGCCTATTTCATTTTATGTGAAAATTCCCATTTGATAAAATCATTTTGGTAAATCTAATAAGACTTTTGGAATTAGGAAGTCAAAATTATCCAATGGTGAATTTTTCGTAGTGTTCTAAGACACATGAATTTTTGGGTAAAAACTAAATACCTTATAAATATACATTGAATTTTAAGACATCATAATTTACTTGTTGTGATGTAATAAATGATATAATAGACACCTTATACTAAATATATATCTACCTATTAAAATAATGTTATTTAATATATATTTTATTTATTTTATAGAGTCATAGTGATTCCTCCAAGGCTTATAATATATTTTAGGATTTTCATTATCATTTCCTTGAGAATGGGACCCACCTCCACATAAGAAAGTTCATTCTTTTAAAATTCTCTATCATTGGACATATAAAATAATGCAAACCCCTCCCCTTTGGCAGGAACCATGGGGCCAATCCATGGTTTGGTTTGGGGTTTTGAATATTTTATTATGTAGAACCCAAAAACCAAATAATAAAGAAATCCCCCTATTGTCCTATGTAACCCCACCAAATATCCCATTTATCTTCACTCAAACTCAGTGAAGCACATCCAAACACTACTTGATATCCCTATAGTTATCCCAGGGTTCCCCAAATAACCATGAAGCCTCTCCCAATATTTGGGAGTCACACATCAATATAAGAGATTCTCTCTCACAATTTTTATCAAGGACATCATTTATGATATTCCTTTTAATTTAAATTTAATTATATATTGATATATTAATAACAATCCCACTTAAATTTATTTTTATGTTTAAATAATGGGATCCCCATTATCTGTCATTTATCCCTCTTATGAAACATTATTTTCACTTGTTACGAAGCTGAAATTTTTTAAGGGTTCGTTCCTTTTTCATAATTCTTCATCTTTATTTATTATTTATGCCTTGAATTTCCAATTACTTATATTGGGGAATGTATTTCCAGGTCCATATTACTATCTATTTCAATTTTAAATTTTGAGAGACTTATTTCAATCTCATCATGCTATTTTCACAAAATTCTTATATGACATCGTTATGCTACAAGAATTGAACTATGATTTTTTATGCCAAAATATTAATGTTGTGAATATCGTATCAATTTCGCTATCAAGAATATTCATCTTTATCAAAATGTCAATATATAATTGCATCAATCATGTATTTATTCCACAATCCTCTATTATAATATAAGTTATAATGTTGAATTAATCAATATCATATGATCTATGTGGAAAACATAAGCATGATATTGAAATAAATATAATCGGTGATCCCTAATAACATTCTAATGAATTGGATAATGTTTTGTATAATGATATGTCACGTTGGGACAAGGGTGTACCTAATTAAAATATGGTACTATTATTCACGATGAATTCATGGTGGTTTATCCATGAATTTTGTATATGATACATTGTTATAAGTTGTTTCAACATTTCCCCTGTTATGATTATCATTCTATATCATGCCTTATTTTTCATGTTCCTTTAATTCTCCCTTGATAGGCCTATTATCTTACATGTATTGTATTATTCATGTCATAACTTGTTTATTCTGTTACTGGACACTATAGCTCACTCAATTATTTTATATATGTCCCCAAGATATCCCATGTAGTTTTAAGATTGATGGATTATTATTATAATAATAAGGAATATTTTAGAAATGTTGTATTATCCCATGATATAAGTTGTCATCTTGTGTACCTAATTTTCAAATAAACTGTACTTATCAATCATTTGGGGTCATATTATGTTTGATATGTTGTAATAAGTCATTTATTAATGTGTAATAAAAGAAGTACTGTCATAAAAACCTTGAGTAAGGATACTTTTCTACATTCAAAATTCTCTTGTGTTGTTATATATCATCTTAGAGATTATTCTAAGGAATTTTCATGGAATTTATATACCATTTCTACCATAACATCCTCATGTCATGTTCCATGACGGTGGTGATGACTATGCAATATCCATGGTTATCCCTGAGCTACCGGACTTTCCTCCTAGAGTTCCACATAAGGAATGACCGGTTGTACCTAAATGGGGATGTGATGCTTTTGATTATGACAGCTTCCTATGAATAATGAAATCCATTCATGGTGATCCACATGTTGCACCTACGATGGATGTTCTGATATGTGAGTTCCAACTTCAACTTCTTCCTTACATTTTAGGAGATGGTGGTTCATAGGTAGTTGAGTCTTGTCTAGAGTTCACATGGGTTGTATTTGACCATTCAAAGATGCGTCTATATTTGGAGGTCAATATTTCTTCAAACAAGATATGTGATTCAGCCATGAATTGTTGGGAATTAATTATCCTTTATGTTCAACATTATTACATGGTATGGGAAAAATTCTCAACTACATTCTTTGATCACTTCATTACTCTTATGCTGAGTGTTGATATGTCCATATATTTTATACCACTCTAGTAGGTTTATTTGTTAGATGTAGAGAATTTTGAGTATTTCACTATGTTACAGTGATTCACACCACATCAAGTCCATTATGAGATAACATCTGCTACATGATTGGAATATGGGATAGTGTATTCCATCCATACTCATGTGGATGTAATTCTCTTTATAACCTTTTTTTGTAATATAAAATAATGATCTTATCAATATGTATACCTGTGGGATGGCCACAAAATCTGGAATAGGGGATCAATACTGTAGTCGGCCAGTAGTTTCTCTAGTATAATAAAGAGATCACACGAGGTTTCATTTCAAGGTAGTGGAAAACATAGTACCTATGATGGTGGCTTCGTTGTGTGTCACTTGTGTGGAAAACTATGGCTTTTGAAGTCTCTATTGGATAGAGGCCCACTATAGATTTGTATTGTAGACATATATTGTATATTCAACAATTCTATTTGACCATTACATTATATTTTAGCGGAAGAGGTTCTTCACCAGCTCCACCATCTGGGAAAAATTATTATACATCGCGTCAGGAAGGCATTTGGATAGCACCATGAAGACTCTACAAATTGGAAATCATGACCAGGATATATACACTGTTGATCACCAGTAGTGGAAGTATTGAAATTTTGAAAGTGGTATTACAAATATTACAAAAGGATATGTATCATGTCAAATACATGTTATACCTCTGATACCTATGGATCAGGGTACATGACCATATATATTAAAATTTATTATCCTAGTAGCCTCTACTACAATATCAATGTTATTTAATACATGTGATTGAAAATCCATCATATTTTTATCTAATATGGATTTTAATAAACTATAAATAATTAATTACTATAGAATAATGTACCTAGATACACTATAAAGAGCATGTTAAAATTTCATTGATAGTGTGAATACAATCATCTTGAGGCAGGAAGTCACCCATTCATACATTACTTATACAATGACTTGTACAAGTATACGGTTTTAAAAATTTCATTTGTCACGAACAAAGGAAGTAATGACCTTATCGAGGAGGATCATACCCTATGAATTCCATTTATTAGAGTTTTGGATGGTGATATAATTTCTGGTATTTTCTTTATTCCAATCCCACGTTGAGGTCTAACTACATAAGCATGAGAGAAACTGTTTAATGGAGAAGGTTAATCTCATTGAGATTCTGACACAAACCATGTTCAAAGAACTACCCCATTAAAGACCCACCATCACGCACCTTACTCTCAAGGTGTATAATAGTGTAACAAATGGATTTTTATCGGGACCCTGGAAATAATGACATGAAAATTAGATTGTATAAATTAATGAAAATATTATCTCTCTATGATTGTTACTTTGTAAATAAATTTTAAAGGATAAATAATATTTTTTTTAATATTAAAAATCAATTTACAAATCAATTTCGTTGAATTACTGTATTTGTGTAAAAAGTAATAGTTTAATAAAATTTTCTTATTAAATAATTTTTTTAAATATAAATGATAATATATTTTTAATAAAGTCAAACATATTTTTTATGGTTTGAAAATCTATTATTTTTCCAGAACATGTCATTTTCAATAAATGTCTCTTTCATTTAAAGTGAAAATTAACATACACATAAAACAATTTAGGTAAATCGAATAATACTTTTGGAATTAGAAAGTCGAAATTATCCAATGGTGAATTTTTCATAGTGTTCTGAGACACCTGAATTTTTGGGTAAAAATTAAATAAGTTATAAAAATACATTTCATTTTAGGACATCATAATGGCCTTGTTGTGATGTAATAAATGATATAAAAGGTATCTTATACTAAATATATATCCCCTATTAAAATAATTTTTTCTAATGTTTATTTAATTTAGTTTATAGAGTGTTAGTGATTCCTCCAAGACTTATTATATATTTTATGATTCTCATAATCATTTCCTTGAGAGTGGGACTCACCTCCACATAAGAAAGTTCATTATTTTAAAATGGTCTATCATTGGCCACATAAAATAATTCAAACCCCTCCCCTTTGGTAAGAACCATGGGAAAAACTATGGTTTGGTTTGGGGTTTTGAATATTTTATTATGTAGAACCCAAATACCAAATAATAAAGAAATACCGCTACTTTCCTATGTAAACCCACCAAATATCCCATTTATCATCACTCAAACTCAGTGAAGCACGTCTAAACAATACTTGATACTTCATAGAGTTATCCCATGGTTCCCCAAACTACCATGAAGCCTCTCCCAATCTTTGAGAGTCACACATCTATATAAGAGATTCTCTCTCACCTTTTTTATCAAGGATATCATTTATGATATGCCTTTTAATTTCAATTTCATTATATTGGTATATATTCATAACAATCCCACTTAAATTTATTTTTAGGTTTAAATAATTGGATTCCCATTAACTGTCATTTATCCCTCTTATGAACCCTTATGTACACTTGTTACGAAGCTGAAATTTTTAAGGGGTCTTTCCTTTTTTATAATTCTTCATGTTTATTTATTATTTCATGCTTTGTATTTCCAATTCCTTATGTTGGGGAATTTATTTCCATGTCCCTATTGCTATCAATTTAAATTCTAAATTATGAGAGACTTATATCACTCTCATCATCATATTCTCATAAATTTCTATGTGACGTTGTTATGCTACCAAAATTGAACTGTGATTTTCTATGCCAAAATATTAATGTTGTGAATATCATATCAATTTCGCTCTAAATCATATTCATCATTATCCAAATGTAAATATAGAATTATGTCAATCATGTATTTATTCCACAATCCTCTATTATAATAAAATTTTTAATGTTGAATTAATCAATGTTATATGATCTACGTGGAAAACATAAGCATGATATTGAAATGAATATAATGGGTGATCCCTAATAGAGTTCTAAGGAATTTGTTAATGTTTTCTATCATGATATGTCACTTGGGGACATGGGAGTACCTAATTATAATATGGTACTATTATTCACGATGATGTCATGGTGGTTTATCCTTGACTTTTGTATATGACGCAATGAAATAATTTGTTTCCATATTTCCCCTGTTATGATTATCATGATCTATCATGCCTTGTTATTCATGTACCTCTAATTCTACCTTGATAGTCCTATTATCTTACATGTATTGTTTTATTCATTTTATACCTTGTTTATTCTATTTCTTGACATTATATCTCACTCTATTATTTTATATATGTCCCCAAGATATCCAATGAAGTTTTAAGATTGATGGATTATTATTATAATAATTGAGAATATTTTAGAAATTTTGTAGTATCCCAGGATATAATTTGTCATCTAATGTACCTAATTTTAAAACACACTATAATTATCAATCATTCGGGGTTATATTATGTGTGATATATTGTAATAAATCATGTATTAATTTGTAAGAAAAGAAGGTTGGTCATACAAACCTTGGGTAAGGAGACTTTTTTGCATTCAACATTCTCTTGTGTTGTTATATATCATCTTAGAGATTATTCTAAGGAATTTTCATGGAATTTTTATACCAGTTCTACCACAACATCCTCATGTCATGTTCCATGAGGGTGGTGATGTATATGATCTATCCATGGTTGTCCCTTAGCTACCGGCCTTTCCTCGTAGAGTTCCACATGAGGAACCATCTATTGTACCTAAATGGGGATGTGATTCTTTTGATTGAGATAGCTTCCTATGTCTGATGAAGTCCATTCATGGTGATCCACATGTTGCACCTAAGATGGATGTACTGATATATGAGTTCCAGCTTCAAATTCTTCCTTGAATTTCAGGAGATGGTGGTTCATAGGTAGCTGAGTCTTGGATAGGGTTCACAGAGGCTGTCTTTGATCATTCGGAGATTCCTCTATATTTGGATGTCAAAATTTCATTAATTAACATATGTTATTCAGCCATGAATTGTTGGAAATTAATTATCCTTGATGTTCACCATTATTGCATGGTATGGGTCAAATTATAAACTACATTATTTGATCACTAATTTCCTCTAATGCTGAGTATTGATATGTCCCAATATTTTTTTCCACTCTAGTAGGTTTCTTTGTAAGATGTTTAGAATTTTGAGTATTTCACTATGTTACAGTGATTCAAACCACTTCAAGTCTGTGATGAGATAACTACTGCTACATGATGGGAATATGGGATAGTGTATTCCATCCATACTCATGTGAATGTCATTTTCCTTATAAATTTTTTTATAATATAAAATCATGCTCTTATCAGTATGTACACCTATGGGATGGCCACAAAATCTGGAATAGGTGATTAGTAATGCAGTAGGCCAGTAGTTCCTCTAGTATAAGAAAGAGATCAGTGGGGGTTTCTTTTCTAGGCAGTGGAGAACATAGTACCTATGATGGTGGCTTCGTTGTGTGTCACTTGTGTGGAAAACTAGGGAATTTGAAGTATCTATTGGATAGAGGCCCACTATAGTTATGTATTGAAGTCATATATTGAATACTCAACAATTCTATTTGACCATTACATTATATTTTAGTGGAATAGGTTCTTCACTGGCTCCACCGTCTGGGAAAACTTATTATACATCGCGTTAGGACGGCATTTGGAGTAGCACCATCAAGACTCTACAAATAGGAAATCATGACCATGATATATAGACTATAGATCACCAGTAGTGCCAGTATTGAAATTTGAAAGTGGTATTACAAATAATACAAAAGGATATGTATCAGTTCAAATACATTCTATACAACTGATACCTATGGATTAGGGTACAAGACCATATATATTAAAAGGTATTATTCTAGTAGCCTCTACTATACTATCAACATTATTTAATGCATGTGATTCAAATTACATCATATTTTTACCTAATATGGATTGTAATAGACTATAAACAATTCATTAATATAGCATAATTTACCTAGACACACAATAAGGAGTATGTTCAAATGTCATTGATAGTGTGAATATAATCATCTTGAGGTAGGAAGTCAACCATTCATACATGACTTCTCCAATGACTTCTACAAGTATAGGGTTTTAACAAATTCATTTGTCCGGAAAAAAGGAAGTAATGACCTTATCGAGGAGGATCATTCCCTATGAATTCCATTTATTAGAGTTTTGGAGGGTAATATAATTTCTGGTATTTTCCCTATACAAATACCACGTGGTGGTCTAACTACTTAAGCATGAGAGAAACCGTTTAACGGAAAAGGTTAATCTCATAGTGATTGTGACGCAAACCATGCTCAAAGAACTACCCCATTAAAGACCCACCATCACTCACCTTACTGTCAGGGGGTATAATAGTGTAATAAATGGATTTTTATCAGGACCCTAGAAATAATGACATGAAAATTAGATTGTCTAAATTATTGAAAATATTATCTCTCTATGATTGTTACTTTGTAAATAAATTTTAAATGATAAATAATATTTTTCGTTAATATTAAAAATCAATTAACAAATCAATATTGTTGAATTACTGTATTTGTGTAAAAAATAATAGTTTAATAAAATTTTATTATTAATTAAATTTTTTGAAATATAAAGGATCATATAATTTTAATGAAGTCATACATAATTTTTTATGGTTTGAAAAACTATTATTTTTCCAGAACATGTCAGTTTCAATAAATGTCTATTTCATTTAAATTGAAAATTCTCACATTCATAAAATCGTTTAGGTAAATCAAATAATACTTTTGGAATTAGGAAGTCAAAATTATCCAATGGTGATTTTTTCGTACTGTTCTGAGACACCTAAATTTTTGGCTAAAAATTAAATAAGTTATAAAAATACATTGCATTTTAGAACATCAAAATGGCCTTTTTGTGATGTAATAAAATATATAAAAGGTATCTTATACTAAATATATATATCCCCATTATAATAATATTTTTTAATGTTTATTTAATTTTGCTTATAGAGTGTTACTGATTCCTCCAAGACTTATAATATATTTTATGATTGTCATAATCATTTCTTTGAGAGTGGGACTCACCTCCACATATGAAAGTTCATTATTTTAAATTGGTTTATCATTTTCCATATAAAATAATGAAAACCCCTCCCATTAGGTAGGAACCATGGGGCAAAACCATGGTTTGGTTTGGGGTTTTGAATATTTTATTATGTAGAACCCAAAAACCAAATAACAAAGAAATCCCCCAACATTCCTATGTAAACCCACCAAATATCCCATTTATCGTCACTCAAACTCAGTGAATCACGTCGAAACACTACTCGATACTCCCTATAATTATCCCAGGGTTCACCAAACTACCATGAAGCCTCTCCCAATCTTTGAGAGTCACACATCAATATAAGAGATTCTCTGTCACCTTTTTTTATCAAGGACATCATTTATGATATTCCTTTTAATTTCAATTTCATTATATTTGTATATAATCATAAAAATCCAACATAAATTGTTTTTTAGGTTTAAATAATGGGATCCCCATTAACTGCCATTTATCCCTATTGTGAACCTTTTTGTACACTTGTTACAAAGCTGAAATTTATAAGGGGTCTTTCCTTTTTTATAATTCTTCATGTTAATATATTATTTAATGCCTTTTATTTCCAATTACATATGTTGGGGAATTTATTTAGATTTACCTATTACTATCTATTTCAATTTTATATTATAAGAGACTTATTTAACTCTCATCATCCTATTTTCATAAATTTCTATGTGACGTTATTATGCTACCAAAATTGAAATGCGATTTTCTATGCCAAAATATTAATGCTGTGAATATCATATCAATTTCACTCTCAATCATATCTATCTTTATCAAAATGTAAATATATAATTGCATCAATAATTTATTTAATCCACAATCCTCTATTATAATAAAAGTTATAATGTTGAATTAGTCAATGTCATATGTTCTATGTTGAAAACCTAAACATGATATTGAAATGAATATAATGTGTGATCCCTAATAGCATTCTAAGGAATTGGTTAATGTTTTGTATCATGATATGTCACGTTGGGACATGGGTGTACCTAATTACAATATGGTACTATTATTCATGATGAATTCATGGTGGTTTATCCTTGAATTTTGTATATGATGCAATGTTATAAGTTGTTTCCACATTTCCCCTATTTTTATTATAATGCTCTATCATGCCTTATTATTCATGTTCCATTAATTATCCCTTGATAGGTCTATTATCTAACATGTATTGAATTATTCATGTCATACCTTGTTTATTCTATTACTGGACATTATAGCTCACTCTTTTATTTTATATATGTCCCCAATATATCCCATGCAGTTTTAAGATTGATGGATTATTATTGTAATAATAATGAATATTTTAGAAATGTTGTAGTATCCCATGATATAAGTTGTCATCTAATGTACCTAATTTTGAAATACACTGTACTTATCAATCATTTGGGGTTATATTATGTGTTATATATTGTAATAAATCATGTATTAATGTGTAATAAAAGAATGGTGGTCATACAGACCTTGGGTAAGGAGTCTTTTTTACATTCAACATTTTCTTGTGTTGTTATATATCATCTTAGAGATTATTCTAAGGGATTTTCATGGATTTTTTAGACCAGTTCTACCACAACATCCTCATGTCACATTCCATGAGGGAGGTGATGAATATGATCTATCCATGGTTCTCCATGACCTACCGGCCTTTCCCTTTAGAGTTCCACACGAGGAACCAACGATAATACCTAAATGGGGATGTAATTCTTTTGATTGTGATAGCTTCCTATGACTTATGAAGTCCATTCATGGTGATCCACATGTTGCACCTAGGAGGGATGTACTAATATGTGAGTTCTAGCTTCAACTTCTTCCTTTAATTTCAGGAGATTGTGGTTCATAGGTAGCTGAGTCTTGTCTAGAGTTCACAGAGGCTGTCTTAGATCATTCAGAGATTCCTCTATATTTGGATGTCAATATTTCTTTAAACAAGATATGTGATTCATCCATGAATTGTTGGAAATTAATTAGCCTTGATGGTCACTATTATTTCATGGTATGGGTCAAATTCTAAAATACATTCATTGATCACTTCTTTCCTCTTATGCTGAGTGTTGATAGGTCCCAAGATTTTATGCCACTCTAGGAGGATTCTTTGTAAGATGTAGTGAATTTTGAGTATTTCACAAGGTTATAGTGATTCACACCACTTCAAGCCCATGATGAGATAACATGTGCTACATGATTGTAATATGGGATTGAGTATTCCATCCATACTCATGTGATTGTCATTCACTTTATAACCATTGTTGTAATATAAAATCATTCTCTTATCAGTATGTATATCCTGTGGGATGGCCACAAAATTAGGAATATGGGACCAATAATGCAGTAGGCCAGTAGTTCCTCTTGTAGAAGAAAGAGATCACTCGAGGTTTATTTTCAAGGTAGTGGAAAACATAGTACCTGTAATGGTGGCTTTGTTGGGTGCCACTTGTGTGGAAAACTAGGGCATTTGAAGTCTCTATTGGATAGAATCCCACTGTAGTTTTGTAATGCAGTCATATATTGTATATTCAATAATTCTATCTAACCATTACATTATATTTTAGTGGAAGATGTTCTTCACCGGCTCGACCATCTGGGAAAACTTATTATACATCACGTCAGGAAGGTAGTTGGAGTAGCACAATCAAGACTCTCCAAAGAGAAAATCATGACCATGATATATAGATTCTTGATCACCAGTAGTTCCAGTATTGAAATTTTGAATGTGGTATTCCAAATATTACACAAGGATATTTATCAGGTCAAATACATGCTATACTGTTGATACATGTGGATCAGGGTACAAGACCATATATATTAAAAGTTGTTATTCAAGTAGCCTCTACTATACTATCAACATTAATTAATACATGTGATTAAAAATCCTTCATATGTTTATCTAATATGGATTGTAATAGACTATAAATAATTGATTACTATAGCATAATTTACCTAGATACAATATAAAGAGTATGTTCAAATTTTATTGATAGTGTGAAGACAATCATCTTGAGGTAGGAAGTCACCCATTCTTATGGGACATGTTAGTTCTTGAGATGACTGGAATTGATGTCATTTTCATGGTGTATTGGATGGTTTAGTATCACTCCATTATAGTATACTATCTTTAAAGGGTATCATTTAAATCTACAGTTGGAAGTAGTTATCTATACAATGGGGAGTGGGAGTTATATTCTAGAAGAGCGGGACTAGTGTATCATGGTCTTGGGGGAGTGACATTTAATATTTTACATCACTTAATGGAGGACCAAGCTTTAAATTAGATCAAATTCCCTGTTGTAGTATATCCTTTTAGGGATGTCATTATTGATAATTGTTTTGGATTACCTCATAAGAGAGAGGTAGAGATGACATTAGAGATCATTTGAGGAGTATATCCAGTGTATATTCATCGAGATAAGATGTGACCTACTTAGTTTCAGGTGTTCAAGGAAGAGATAGACGACCTATTGTACAATGGTTTTATATATCACAATACATCCTAATGGGGTTCTTCTATGTTTATCACCAAGTAGGCGGATGGGACCCTTCATCTATGTGGTCATTATAGAATTTTAAACAATATTTTGGTGAAAAACTCTATCTAATTCCTTGTATAGATGATCTATTTGACTTTCTCTGAATATTTACAGTCTTCTATAAGAGCGAATAAAAATTGGGATATCATCGGGTGTAATCCAGGTAATTATACATACCTCATACAAACATAATATAATAGTTATGATTTGTATGAGTACCTTGGTATGTCATTCGTTCTTATGAATGATACGTCCATTTTCATCGATATGATGAATAGTGTGTTCCGCCCACATCTGGATTCATTTTTCTCAGTATTTTTCGACAACATCTTAGTTTATTCTCACAATTGTAGTGACCATTAGAAATACATTTATATCATTCTGAGTATACAGATAGAGCATCAGCTTTATTGTGAGATTTCTAAGTTCCAATTATGGATTGAAAAAGTTCCCTTCTTCGTTTATATTATATAAGATCATGAGTCTCATTTGACCTATAGAATGTTAGTTTTGTGGTTTCTTGGGAGAAGCTGAAGAACTTTTTTTATATAAGGGTTTTCTTGCGGTTGGATATTTATTACAAGAATTTAAACATGACTTCTCATCCATGCATTAACCACTAATTAGTGTTACAAAGATGGTTATCATTTTATTGACATTTCCAAGATCTGAGTTTCATATAGTTAAAAATGATATTCAGATTCATTTTTATCTTTATCATTTTAATATAACCTCTTCACTGCTTAAAAATGTGGTGGGAATGTACATTTCATATCATGAGGGATTCATTCTTTATGGTAGTATTTCATGAGCTGAACCACCTCTGGATTAGTCTATGCCTAGATACGACATCCAATGTATACATGTGCATTTTTTGGGTTCCTATAGATATGATAAATAATTGGATGTGTGAGTCCCATGCTTCTTAGTGGGTAGTTCATCCAGGAATCTATAAAATTTTTCGAGACATAAAACTCTTTTATTATTCTATTGGGATGAAGCATTTGAAAACATGAATTATCACTATGTGTTCCACCTGTCTGATGGTGATGAATGAGCACTATAGGCTAGCGTGATTTTTTATATTTTATTCTAGCCTAATAATAGAAATGGGATGATATTTATCTGGATTTTATTTTTGGATTACGTAGGTTGTTGATATGTAGTGATGTTTTATTGGCATTAATTGACTAAATGATGAAACCAACCCACACTGTTCCTATATGGGAGACTTTTGAAATTTATGAGCTAGGCAGATTATTTTCCCAAGACATAATTAGACTACGTGATATTCCATTTACAAAAAATTCAGATAGGTACACTTTCTCACATTAAGGTTTTGGAAGGGAATGCATAAGGCTTTGGGTACATAGGGGAATATGAGAACATTCTTTCACCCTCAGACCAATGTACAATTGTAATGGAAATAATGGTTCGACAGAACATGATACAGGAATGATTCTTTTCATTCATCAGTTCATGAGTGAATCATATCACTATCGTCAATTTTTATGAAAATAATATCTTACAGGAGAAAAAGTAGAGGGATCCTTTTGAGGCCTTGTATGGTAGGGAATTCCATTCAACCCTGTGAGGGCTAGAGGAAGGTGAGGCAGCCCTACTAGGTCTTTGTCGAAAAATGGAGACATCAGAGTTGTTTTTGATGATTAGGATTCATATGTCTACTGCTTAGTCTAAGAAAATATCTTATGCTAATCTCTATTGATAACCTATGGTGTTCGTGTTCGGGGATCCTGTTTTCTAGTGGGTTTCTCCAAGGATAGGGAAAATACAGTTAAATAGTCTAGGGAAGCTATCATCAGAATTTTTTAGGTCATTTGATATTTTTTAGTATGTCAGACCTATATCATATTTGTTTCTATTAAATATAAGGTACTGTTACATCACAACATCCACCAAATTTCATATCATTGTAGGTATCCTTATGACCTAACTCATTTTTATGATCACAAGGATGCTGAGCTAGTTATCGACGCTACATTTATGGAGTTTCCTATATTCATTGTTGACTGGAGAACAAAGACTCTTCATAGAAATCAGGTGCCTCTGGTATAGGTGCTATTTTAGGGAATCCATTAATGGGATAATAATTGGGAGTTGGAGGCTGAAATACATTCCAAATGAAAAAGTTTTTATTAGAATGTGTTTCGTAGGCTTTGGAATGTGAACTTGACGATGAGTTCTGTTAAGCATGGAAGGATATAGGAACCTGGTTTTTTAAATTGGTATGAATCATTTAAATCTATTATTATTTATGTTTTATGGGAAATATATGGATTCATAATGAGTTATTGGATGTCATAGGGGTGTCAGGAGATTTTTTAGAGCTCGAAACCTGGGTTTTTTTGGGTGAAAATGGATTTTCATGTGGTTTGAGTAAACCATGTGAGGAAGGTCAAATAAGTTTCATAAACCCTGAAAGGATGTACAGTGGGATGAAGTAGGGTGAATAGTTTTCATAAAAATTGTGTGTTTGGATTCATGGAAATTAGTTATTTTTTTAATTTAGATAGTAATGTTCAACACATCTTGCAAACAGTTTCCATAACAATGCTTCCTAACCATGTATTTGACCCTTCTGAAAAGTTTTTAGGCATGATTTATGCATGGTTTGGCCAAATGATTTGAAATCGAAGTGGATTTCCTTAATGGTTAAATTTAACATTTTTTACTATAAATGAAATGTCAAGTCACCAATCCAATAACATGGAATTCCAACTGAAAAAATACAAAAACCCTATTCTTTTGAATCATAAAATATTTTTGTTCAATGAACGGAAATATAACACCCATCAAGAGTCCATATTGATCCTCATTCATCTTATTGGATGTACACTAGTATATTCTTGATTCCTTTTTAAAAAAATATCTTATTCATCCTATCAACAATGCTATTTGGTTTCCGTCTCAAAGGCCACAATACTAGGGCATTGATCCGTTCTTTAGATATATTATAATCTAGTCCTAACTAATGAATATATGAGATGAGGTGAGTTGTTAAGGCCAAATGTAGGTGGTCTATAATTGCCTCCTCAATTTCCTCTGCCTTGTAAATTGTTGGGTAATCATACCGATTTCATCAGGAATCATTTATTGAATTAATATTTTTGATTGTAGTAGTTAGAACTATACTCCATGGTCCTTTCTATATCTATAATTAGTTTTTGGTGGTTATTTACACAACAACCACCTAATGTAGGGTTTCATTCCATATTTAGGTTTTTGGGGTTTCAAATCATTTATGATGGTGTTCATGTGTGATTCTACATGACCACTCAAATGGTGAGCCTCTTTCTAATTAATAGTTATTTCATTGGGTATGGATTGTACCATATATCATCCACACATGACCATCCAATTGTATGTGACAAATTTCAACTTGATTAATGAATTAGGATTTATATGAGAAAGTTTGTTGTATATATATGAAATGGACATCTTAAATAAAATTGAAATAGGTCATTTTCATGTAATAGTACTCCTTACCTCTCACAATTGATGGTAAGGGAAAAATCCAATATAAATAAACATTGATTAAATGATTTTAGAATGCTGGTTTCATATATGTTTGGACTTTACACACTAATAGAAGCTGATTTTTGAAACATTATTCTATTTAATGAAATAACATAACTTTAATGATTATGAACTAAATGATTTGAGTAATAGGGTTCATGTGATGATATTCTTGTCACTTAAATGAACGCAAGAAATGAACCATATGGGATACTAAATTTTTGGAGTATTATATGGACTAAATAACTAAATGAATCTTTTATAAGGTGAATTGTATATGGAAAATGACAAAAGTACATATATTATGGGAAAAATTGAGGTTTCCTTTGTAATTCTATTATAATGACTTTAGAACTCTTGGAAACCATTCTGATTCAAGGATGCCAGATGATACAGTTGAGACACACATTAGAGCCTAATCCACCTCTATCAACAAAATCCTGGTATGAACCAGTAGGATATCTTTATTCCATTATATGATTCTTTGGATACACTACATAGATCATTCATGGTTTCTACAAACAAATGGTTCCTTGGTTATATCCTTCGGCCTACCCATGGATTATCCAGTTTTACCAAGGATGAATTCCTTGGACATTGTTACAGTATACAATTCTGTAATTCCATGGATGATTCACCTTGTATTACTCTTTTACACATTGAAAATATCATTTATTGTAGATTTGGTTACCCTTGAAGTTGTTTTTCCTCGGATGATACCATGGAACCCTATTACTAATAATTACATTATGGGTTCCATTGTTAAACCATAGAAAAATTACTAAATTTTCTATCACAGGTGATGTTAGTGTCTGCTATGTCCTCTTGTGACATAATGGATAAATTAAAAATTAATTAATTAATTGAACTGGTTATATGTTCATACACAAGTCAAGGGATGATGCAGGTACTTTTGTATTTACATTGCTATAGTAAATTACTTTTACATATGAATTCTTGAACTATTTTAGTATGTATTACCCATACATAATGTTATAAAAACATTTGGTGGTGGCCTACTCAGATTTATCAGACACCTTATTCAAGAGCCTCTAGTACAAAGGTAGATTATGTGGATGTTGGTGTGGGAAATGGGAAGTAGTTAGCCTCAGACACTTGATTGCATAGTATTTTAGTATGGATCTAGTAATATGTGACTGAGTTGCATCTCTTGATGTCTGGGATAGTTTATTATTCCATTTTGATAATTTTTTATATCAAGAGTTTCTTCTTAATTTATTCTTGTTTTCCTTCATTATAGTAACATGAAATAGCATCATGTGATTTTGTATATTTTTATAATTTGTTCAGTTGGTTACTACATCTATTATCTACCCCTATGGTTTCTTTTATTTATATTTCTTATTATTATTATCTCATATCTTATGATTAATTATATACTGTGATACACTATTTTATTGAGTGAATAATCTCCCCATCGAAACTCCCTAGGTCCTCGGTTCTATTTGGATGCCACTAGAATTTTGGAAGATGTGCTTGAGGTTATGAAGATCACCGAGCTTGCCACATCTTCTTAGGGGAATCCAGGTCTGGGATATCACATTGAGTAAATAGTTCTACATTTTAATATATAAGTTTCTATTTATATGCTATGAATTAAATCTCTATAACTATAAAGTGAAATGATTTTTTAAAATGTATGAATGTGAATTCGAGTTAAATTAACTAGATTATGTAAAGGTTAAGGTTGGCATCTTCTGAGAAATATAAAAGATATATTTGTATAATATTTTTATAGAATAATTTCAATGACATATACAAGAAATATTTTCCTTAGACCCACATTTCATAAATTCCATGTGAATCATGAATGAATCAGATCACTTTATGAGAAGGTAGTACATAGTACACAAGAACAACACCATCATGTTCCCAAAAAATAGATATCATGAAGTTGTGTGTGATATAATAATTTGAGAAGAATAAATAGATTATAGATGTTATATATATAATATCTAATATATATATCAATCATTCATCCAAACCATGAATTAAGATAATTACTGGACAAATGGCATCTGTTTGCGAAGGGATAATCCACTGGACACATGAACAAAGATTTCATATCACATTGGATGGAAAAGTGTGATGGTTTAGGTCATAACCATATCATAAGACCATATTAGCATACTGGAGATTCTGATATCACTATATAATAAATATATATAAATAATTTACAGTGTTTGAGAATGAAATTTAAAAAATTTCTTCCTGATGAATGTTTCCTCGTCATTAGGTAAACAAATTTTATACCAAAATCCTTCCATAGTTTTATTTGTACCCAAAAAATTCATTTATAAATTGGGGTTATACTTTTGAGGATGATTCATGTAGGTTTTGGATTATCCAAATAGATTTAGAGGTGTGTATAATGGGAGAGGGTGAATTTTCATTCATAACTTAAGAGGAGTGGTATTCTTGAAAATACTGAAATGATAACACTATTGGGTGGTATCTCTTAAATCATGTTTTCCAATAATTAAAATTGTTTGATAAAAGAGGGGATATAGTAAAAAATGGCCATCTAATGGGATTTGGAAAACTATCTAGGTCAATTTTCACCTTCATATTAATGAATAACAACAACATAAAGTCATTTTTACTTTAATGGCATAAATTATTTGTAATTACATTTATTAATATCATTTGTCACAAACAATGTAAAACCTAGAAAAAAATATTTATTAGTATGATTCCAAATATGGAATCTAGTTTTTCCAAATGTAAATCAAAATGGTGGAAGAAATTAATTTATAATTATTCCCACATATGGGAAGGGAAAGTGGAGTTTAAAATTGAAAATTTTAAAATGTTAAAAAAAATTCATATCAAAATTAAATATAAAAATCAATAAAATTCCCAAAAATGTATTAATATATGTATTATTGATATATTTTTCCTTTTAAACAAACTTAAAATATATTTGGATGTTATATAGTAGTCTGAAGGAAAGGCAATTTTCAATTAAAATTCCATTTTTTCGCTATTTATCCAAAAAGTGAAACATCTATAAAAATACCAATATTTAACACTTTGTAAATTACCAATTTTAAAATAAAAAATGATTTTAATTTATCATATATAATTTATAAAAGTTTCAATTTTTTATTTTAAAACTAGTTCTCCAATAAAATGCATCAAAAATGCCTTTAGATAAAGACAATTTATTTTTTTGTAAAATTTTATTTGTTTTTATATTGTGATTTTCAAATATATTTGATTCATTTCAGAAAATATTAATGAATATATACTATAAATATTTAATTTAAATTATCTCAAAAATAGTATTTAATTTAATTTATTATTTAAAATTTCCATTTTGTGCATAAAAATAATTCATTATAAAAACATTGTTTATATTATAAACGGTTTTATTTTTATTTATAATTAATTTTTACCAATGAATTAAACCATATTTTCAAAATTTATTTTTTATTATTTATAACTACTAATTGTGCAGCTATTAGAAAATTTTAATTTTAAATAAAAATGTAAACAATGTTTAGTACAAGTCAGTCATATGTGGAATTCAATCTACCGATGAAATTATTTGTCACATGAAACATAATCTAAATTAAAATTACATGCATTTAAAGGTAAAAAATTAGTTAAATTTACCTAAAATTGTAAATATATTATAAAGTTTGCAGGGGTTCTATTCCATTATCTACATGGTTTTTCATTTCATACACACTATCGAATTAAATGTTATTCATTGATATTTTTTGATGTGTTATATTCTCTCATCTTATATAAATATTCTTGTCAAAATTTAAATATGATATTTGAAATAAAGTTTTAAAATTTTCAAAATACCATTGTTTAAATTGCACATAATATTATGGCTCAATTAAAAATACTCGTGAAAAGAGTGATTTGGAAGTACCAGAGTCATAGGGAACAACACAAAACATGGTATCCATGTACAAGAATATTGGTGGAATGTGAGGATATGGACAAAGATGAAAATCATATATATATATATATTGAGTTCATCGAGCATAGGAAAATGGAATGGTCAATAGAAATTTTAGGGGATCAAAACGATAAATCATTTATGATTTAAAAGACCATATGTTCAACAAAAGTTAATGTTTTTGGATAAAATATAAATTAAATAAAATTTTCATAATGTTGATTAATTATTCTTCTACATATGAATATAATGAAATATACTTACTAAATATATTTATAAAAAAAATTCGTCCTTAGGTTTTTCATTGATCAATTAATAATTTTTTAATTAATTAAACAAATCCCAAGACGATTGTTTTTATTCATATAACATTAAAATTCACATTAAATGATTTTAAGATCCCTATTGCAAGTATTTATAACTATTTATAAATATATTACAAATCAAATATTTTTAGTACCTTAATTTTTTAACCAATAATTTATTATTAGTGTTTTATTGATAGTATTTATTTTTCAAATGTTTTTAACTACAAAAAATGACATATTAACCAATACATCACATAAGTTAGTGGTATGCCTGAAACCATTAACATCAATCGTTCGTGGATTCGATCCCTAAAACCTCTTTGAATGTGATTTACTATATCCTTTCATGTGGGAAGTCTTTTTTATAAACTACATTAAAAAAAACTATATATTTTCCACAAATCATTATGGATATCCATGAAATCAAATTAATCATTAAATATAATTTTATCTAGGGTTTTAAATTAAATAGATTTTTTCAAATAAAAATAATCTGATTTTTAAAGCCACCCTAAATTTTATTAAATAAATTTAAATTATGTCTTAAAAATGTAAAGGCATTATTCCTCAAAAAATGATTCTTTTAAAACATGTACAAAACAAAACTATTTTATTTAGATAAATTTTATCTAAAACATTCTTAATAATTTTATACTGATGTCCAACAAAAAATTAAATTTTTTCTATGCCATTGATCATATATTCAATATTAAAATCACTAACCCTTGATGGAATATATAACTAGTGTGTTGATGAATAGACAAATTCATATAAAATTTAATACAATACATAAATGTTTCATGATTATTGTAAATAATATATTGTTGATAAAATACTAATATGATTTAATTTTTCAATCTCAATACATAAATACATCTACCATTTTATTTAATCATAGGTTATTCTATGGCATATGGGTTTAACCGTGGAAATTAATTTCAGTATTCAATTAAAATCATTCATATTGGGTTTTAATGAAATGTGAATAATCCAACGCATGTCCCACAAGAGTGTCAGAAAAATTGTGTATTAAGGCTCATTGTCGTTTACCATGTTATGCTCAAGCCAATCCGGACATGCCCTTTTATGAGTTATTACTCTAAGGTACAATTTTTCAAGGACAACATCGACTTCTTGAATCCAGACCGTGATGTATTCTTAGGAAGACCCAAATATACTCTATCATTCCAAAACATTTTGATTATCATTTTTACTTAACCTAAAAAAATATCTTATGGTTTTGTTCCTTAGTCTATTTTTTCCTACATCTAGTTCTCGTGGTTTCTACTATACTTATTTTGATAGAAAATATAAATTCACAACCCCAATAATCCCAGATCTAGTGTCAATATCCATTACCTTGTAATATGATACAATTAATCCCATCATGAAGGAATTATTGGTTTTTTACTCTTGGTAAAAATGATATATAAATGATTACCATATTAAATTTGAAAAAAAAATTAAAAAAATCTTTTCTTTCTCAAGATCAAATAAATTTCATCTACTATGACCCTTAATATCTTACAATGTACAACAGATGTAATCATTAGGAAAGGAAAAAATGGTTAAAGTAAAATTCTTAGTATGGGTTAGGTACAGTTGATGTTATTATAAATCAATAAGAAAAAATCTATATGGTATGGTAAATTACTATATATAAATTCCTTTTAAATAAATGGATAATGAATAATAAACATATAATGTTATATTACTGAACATACATTTCATTTAGATAACTATATATGAAATATTCCATATGGAAATTTAAATATCTGAATACCAATCCAATTTAAATATCTAGAGTAGGCATAATCAAATCCCATTTTTATCAGGCACCAACCATCAATTTAGACCTAAATCATTCCTCATATATCCAATAATTTATATAATTCTTATAAAATATTCTTTACTGAATATCTATATTTCGTAAAGAATATGGATTTATCAATATTTCCCCTATTAATAAAATAACTTTCAAATTATGCACTACTTATAATAATGGTATTCAGATTTTTCAATAAAATATCCATGATAAATAATGAGGATATTTAGTAGAAATTTAATGCTCAATGGTCTCTAGAATGTGAATATTTTGTGGTCATGTTAATGACTTCAAGATAGATTATTGAAGTGAATTTCAATACTACACCTGCTCAAAATAATCCCAATCCATCTCAATGTAGAATAAGAATGATATATATATGATGTGTACCAATTTTAGTAAGTATAAGATTAATTTTCATTAATAACTACAAATATATTGACAACATTATTATGGAACATATCATTTCAATTTTAATTTTTTAAACATAATATTAATTGACAATACCTTTTAAAAAAATTAATTAAAATTGTATTTGTAAAAATTTAGTATAAGCCTCAATAAAATGATGGTGGGTAATTTTGTATGATGTAAAAACCATATTTCCTTTGAATTTTAAAATATTTAAAAAAGTTCCTTGTTTGGAATGAGACAAGAGAATTTAATTGAAAATATTTTATAAAATTGAAAAATGGGTGAAAATTTATTCTAATAAATAATTTATTAAATTATAGAGAAAAAATATTCAATGTTTTTCTAGAAATAATTTTTTTAAGAAATTTTTATTCTTATTGAAGAAAGAAATTAAATAAAATTTAAAAAAATGAAATCTTAAAAATTTTATATTCCAACGAGTGGGAAAATGGTTTAATCACATGAAAAAGGTTATGAATAACCAAATGATAATAAAATTTAATGTTTATTATACCATGATCAAATATATTCCTTCAACTTAAATTCAGTATTAATCACTATTAATTAGAATGAGAATGTGAAATATGCCCATTAAATGATCATAATGTAGAAGAGGTAATCAATAGTTGAATAAATTATGTGTATCAGTATTATATCAACCCAAAATAATATTAAATACCAAATAATATAATAAAAACATATTATACATAGAATTTTAGAATAATAATGATAATGAGGAATAAATATAACCTAATGAAAAGAAATTGATTTATGAAATTCATTACATCTTGGTCACATTTAATTGAAATCTAAATAGATTAAATAATACATATTGATATATAAAATAACATAAAAAATGAATTACTCATGATATTAAATTTATAATGTAATTTTATACACCATATATATGTTATTAGCTGCATAGGATAAAAATATGCATCAATGAAATGATATTGAGACAAAATCCCATACCTCACACATTAATTTTGGTCGTAACTAATTTTTCATCTAGTTTAGTGGTTTTAAAAATGTTATAAATTTGTTATAATATAATATTAACGTTTTTTATATCCAATATGATCCTTTTTAAAATAATATTACCCATTAATTCACAATACTTCATTATATTCATTTCTTCTTTTGGTAGTTTACTTACTTTTCATAAAAGGTTTTGACATTTTATTTTTAATTCAATTACATAGATCATGATTTAATATTATCCAAAATTTAAAAAATTATTTAAATATCACATATATTCATTATATATGTATTTATATTAATTCATAAAATTTAGTGATAGGAAATGAAATGTAGTATTCATGTAGATGGTTGGTGGTACCTACACATAAACGATGATACAATTTAATCATCATATTAGAAAAATGAAATTTAAATTATATATTTTTATCTTATAATTAAAAAATATTTTTAATGTCACATAATATTAATATCCCATCCATTAAAACATTACATGTAAATCGTAATGGAATCACATCTCGTTACAAGGTGGTTGTTTACTGTTCAAACAAACAACTTTTTCATATTCCCATAAAATAGAAATCATGATGGTGTATGTGATATAATAATTCAATATGGTTAATAAAATTATTAATATAATATATATATTACATAAACTATAAATCCATCATTATTCCAAACAATGAACGATGTTCATGGAATAATTGAGGACATCTGTTCACTTGGTGGTAGTATATCATACATATGAACAATGATTGAATATTTCTTTTGATAGATGTGTATGTATTTCTATGAATTAACCATATCATAAAAAATATAATTATATTAAAGATGCTTATATTATTATATATTCATTATATAAAAATAATTTAATTGGTTAGTTTAAAAAAAAAAATTTCTCACTGATTGATATAAAATATTATTTTGGTAACTCTTTTGGATTCATACAAAAATTATCCCGCATTTTTATTAATATCAAAACAAATAATTATAGGATGAATAATTGGATTTTATAACATAATTGGTTTTATTTGTGTGGTTCAAATGGATTAAGAGGTCTATATAATGGGGGAGAGTGAATGTCTATTTATAATTGAGGAGTACTATTCATGAAAATTTCAAAATGAAAACACTATTACCTGGTATCCCATAGATCATGTACCTATAATAATGATCCATTTTATATCAAAATGCCATATTTTTTAAATATTTTCATAAAATTGTTTTTGGTCAAGTGTTTCGGTTATTTAAAATAATTAACTTAAAGGTAAACCACTCATTAAACGAATTTATACCTTAACTAATGTAATAAATTTTAATTTAATTCAATAATATTCTTTGTCAAAACTATTATTTTTGAACTAGTATCAATAATTTATGTGGATTAAAAATATTTAATCCAATATTCCAAATTCAAATCCCATAAGTGAAAAAATTAGTTTAAAATTAGTCATATAGATAGGACATGATAGGCATTTTGTAATGTGAAAATTTTCAAGTGTTCCTTAAGTATTTATTTATAAATTCTACAGAAAAATAATTCCAATCAAAAAATTATATTTATATATTTTTAATATATACAATTTAAATTTAAACCCAGTTTAAAATGTAGTTTATAAATATAAATTTCATAGATGAAACAATAGTTTTCAATCAAAATTTAGTATTTTTCATTATTAACACAAAAATTGAATATTCATAGAAAAACAATCTGTGATATATTTAACATCCCTAATTAATTTATTATGTTTATTTTGTAAAATATAATATATAAAATTGTCAAAATTTTGTTTTAAGACAATTTTTACAATAAAAATTGGAAGAAGTGCCTTTAGAAAAATTAAACTTTTTATGCATAAAATTTAACAGGTTTTATCAAATTCCAATAAAAAATTTATTAATGTAAAAAGATATTGAATATATAATAATGAAATTTAATTTATATTTATTAAATAATATTGATTACAGAATTTTATTAAAAAAAATGTTCTTTTAGAGAATAAAAATAATTATTTATAAAATTATTTAATTTTATTCAACTGAATTTTATATTAATTTTTAATTAATTGGTAACCAATAAATTTCTCCATATTTTTTTAAGTTATTTAATTAAATTTTTGGAACTATTTTAATTTCCATTAGATAATATTGATTTTATGTAAAATTATTAATTATATTTGATAAAAGTATCCTTACATGTAATACAAGCTATTGAAAAAACCGTTTTTCATGAAATAGAAGAAAACATAGTATTGTGTTCATTTCAAGTTAATGAATTTATTAAATTTATTTAAAATAAGAAATATATCATAAATTATTTTGTGGTAATATTCATTTCAATGCTTGGTATTTCATTCTATACAGAAAATCAAATAAAATATTAATATTTTTCGAATTTTTGGGAAGTTACAAGTTGACGATGAGAGTTCATCCTTATTTTTCTCAAGGTTATGTTATATTTTTTATGTCCCCTATCTCATAATTTTCTTTAATAAATATATATAATTGGTCTGAAAAAGAAAATATTAAAATATTAATGTTAAATCCCTTAATTTATTCACAAATGTAGGAAAACTATATTGGGCGAGTACTCAAAGGTATGTTATTTTCATACATTGAGGGAATTATATTTTGAGAGAATTATTAAATGGTGCGAGCTATAGAATATAATATTTATGTATTTTTTTTATAATCTATATATGAATATTTTTAAATATTTTTGATACCATGAATACACTAAATTGTTTATCATTGGTTGAATTAATAATTCTAGAATATTGAAGAATAATTAAATGAAATATTTAAATAAACTATATCATATGATATCAGAAGTTGTATCATTAGAGAGATAAATGTTGATATATTCAGTTGTTATCAATTGTAATTCATTATTAATATAATTCTATATAGCCAACTATTTCTAGGGGAAAATAGTCTATAATAAATCAATTTTCTTATTTCCTAGAGTAAATATTCTCACATAGGATTAGAATTATTGTTTGATGACCTATTAATATGAATATTTATTTTGAAATTGATTTATGTTACATGGTTATGAAAATAAATAAATAAGATGATATATTTTGATTAGATATTTTGATACCGTAATGATATCATGGAAGATTCGAGATGAAGATATGAGATATTTTAGAAGAAACAATCCACTGTATTATTTAATTTATATTGAGATGGTTTTTTATTATGTTTCAAGTGTATAATATTTTTATGGATTCTATAGTCAATTGATAAACAATATATAGACTCAAGTGATACATGTTATTTCATTTTAAGTTAATGTTGAAATCAATTCTAAATGTGATTAGGGATTCTAGAATAGAAGTAGAGATGATTTGTATAAAGATGTATCAAATTTGGAATTTTACTTTTCGTGCTAAAAATTTGATAAATTATAGAAGCCTATGAAATTCCTACGCTTCCCAAGATTCATATGGACTCATTGTTTCATCATTTTAATGAAAATTGTTTTTATAAAGGAATTTTTAATGGTTCATGATATACATTTTAAGGATCATACAATGCATAATAATTTTCATTTATAATCATACGTTTTAATGATCTTCATAAGGTTTTAATAGTTATTAAGGTACAAATATATAATTTATTTTCTCTATAATGCTTAATAATATTGATATTAAAATGGTTAATTTGATTATAAGATTCTAAATTTTTTGAGATTATATGAAGAATCAGAATTTATTGAAATGATATTGTGTATAATTCCAAAAAATCATAATTAGATGATTCATTATCATGAAATATTAATTAAAACAAAATTCATAATAAATTTTTTTGTAGTAATATTATTATAAAAAAATAAATGATGAAAAATTGGTTCTATTTCATTAATCTTATATAATATCATGCAAAAATTAAAGTAAAATTAATTGGATATAGCTAATAAATATTTCTGAAAATAATATTTTAATGTGAAGCTTCTGTTTAAATTTACGGAAAAATGTAATGGAATGTCATAGAAAAATTTTGTAAGGAATTTAAAATTTAAATAATTGAAACCACTATTAAAATAAATGTTGAGAGAAAAATTACTAAATGTTTAACCAAATTAAGAATAATTATAATTTTTTTGGTAATTAAATAAAAAAATTTATGGATATATTATTAAAAAAACATGATGGCTATAAAAAGTTTAAAATAAGAAGAATATACTCTAAAAATGTAAATGGATTTATGATTGGGATGAGTGATATAATATTATATTGTAATTTGATATATTTAATCCTTATATATATTTATGATATTAGAATGTAAAAATACGGATTTTTATTCTTCTTGATGTGTGTAGAGAATTAGAGTAATGAGAATAGTCTTTAATGACTATAAGTTAAAAATAAACAGCAAAGTAATAATTTAATTGAATTCTATATTATTTTTGGACCCTATTATTATTACCAATACACTATATGTTGTTACATTTTTGTGTTACACACATACATAGTTGGGTGAAGTATAATGTTATTTCACGTGTAAACATAAAAAATTCAAATCCATGATTTTATATTTGGTGGCCATGTGATCAAGAATGATTATGAATAAAAAAAATATCCGCCTACTAATTTTCATTGTATAAAATTTTAAATCCATAGTGTATTGTAATATTTGATCAATTTATTAAAAAAATATTTAACTAAAATAAATCTATGTAGTTTAGAATGTTTTTTAAAATTAATAACCTAAAAATAACACTACATCCCAAATTTAATAGAGTGATATTTTTACCCCCATTTTGGATTTTCATTTACATGGATATTACGTTTTTAATTTAAAAATTAGTAGTTGTTGTGATATTCAACCTTATGTTTGGTAATGTATTTAGTATCTTTTATATGATGTGGAAAACCATGCAGGATAATCGTGTAAGGTAATGAAGTTTGAAAATATTGGAGTCTATGTTGTTAGTGAACAAGTTGGTTAACCATTTATACAAACTAAGAGATCAATGTAGAATTTGAATTAATGAGTATAATGTTTTTCCTTTACTTGAATCTATAACTTCTTTTCTTCCTACCAGTCTAATTTTGATATTTCATCTTATATGAATTTGTTAATATAATCTCTCCTTCTTTATAATGCATTCAATGCCATATCCTTCATATATATAAGGCATATCTTTAATGTGAGTATGCTTTTTATAATCATTATCCTTCATTATTCTATTTTTTGTTGGATTCTTATTCTCCCATGTAACCTAATATTCATGAATCGCGGGCCATGGGTTTTGGTTCATCTAATACATTTTATTTTTTATACAGATTAAAGAGGCTATATTCTTCTATGGTGTGGATTCTACCATTGAAAATTAGAAGCTTACACTGATTTTAGGTAGGTATTCCAATAATTCATTTTCATTAACACGTGATGTAATGCATGAAATTTAAAATTTGTTTTCTATTATGTTTTTCCACTTTGTGTTACCCTTGAAGGTAATTTAAAATGTATTCAAGGTTTTGTATACATGTAATAAAAACATAATCTAATATTTTTATAGTTCTTTATTATAATAATCATTATATTTTCATGTTAAGTGATTGAATAAATTCATGAGACAATAATTAAAATAAATTTGATTAAAAAGTTTCATTCAGAACAATTTTCATTTTCAAATGTTCAATATTATGGTTTAAAGATGACTTTTTGATAAATTAAATGTTTTTATTTCCAATCAATTTCTATGGACATAAATCCATGTTTTCAATGAGTATTGTTTTTATAAAAATTGAATTTATACACCAAACCAAATTTTTATTAAGCTTATTATACATGGTAGATTATTATGATATTATAATGGAATGTATTATTATAAAGTAATTTCAAATGCTGTTTCAAATCATTTTATAGAAATATATTTCATATCATTGTTTTCCATGATTAATCTAAAGGACCATTTATAATTTTTGGAAAAATTGATTTTATATTGATTGAAAAACCTTATTTTATCTACATTCTATAATGTTTTTAATAAATAGTTTCCATACATGGGATGAATTGAATTATTATGTTATTCTTGTATTTTTGTGAAGGGGGATATTTTTGGGTGGGAGTTTTAGTTGAGTGGATATTGTTTTTTATATGTAATGGTTCACATATGTGATAATCATATATATTGTTTCCTTTTACACCTCTACTTTGTTAATGTCATGGGATCCTTGTGTAACTAAGTGAGAGAGAAAATTTTATAAAAAATTTCTTTTATCGATTCTCTTTATTATGTCGATAATATAGTTCATTACCTTACTAGGGAGTTCCCATAATGGTTCAAGTGAGAGTTAGTTTTGTGGCTATTTATTTTGGAATGAATCATATTCATGAAATTTCTTTTAGTATAGTATGTTTTGGATCAACTCATGATAGTCCCTATTGAGTTTCCCATTATTATAATTCCATTTATTGGGTTGTTATCATTAGTATTCCTACTAAATATTTTCCAATTATCTCAATTGGATTAGTTGAAGATGTAATTTATTTTTTTATTACTAATGTTTTCCTTCTTGATATTATATTTTCTATATGATTTAATATTTTATCTCAAATATTGAATAGTAATCATTATAGATGGATTTAAAAAAGGGGTTTTCTAATATGTTTCAAAATTGTGAATCATTTATGGATTTTAAATATATTGAAACATAAACAAGAAAGTTAAAAAAATTAGTTTTTCAAATTTATTCATTTCTATATGATGGTAAAAATTTATTTTATTTTAAGAGTGTTTGTAAGACCTATTTCAATGGGGTTATGTTTGTTAATAATTGTTATTTAGACCTTCTCACATGAAATATTTTTCCTAAATTATATTGAAACAAATAATTAGGAAATTTATTAAAAAATAATTCATAAACTATTTAGTGAAATCATATTTGGAATTTTACATCATACCAAATATACACTCCTCTGTGTTTTTATAAATCATTAACTTTCAAGAAGGTTCTTTAGTTGTGATCTATTATAGTAGGTTTTTTGGTATATTGTTTGATATTTCGGGATGCGGTGGTGACCTCTGGTAACATAGAGGTGATTTTTTATTTTTTATGCAATGATTCAATTTGGGACATTAATGTATTTCCTAATTAAACCATTATTTTACTTTTAGTCCTTCTTGTGATGGTTTTGTTTATTTATAATAGTTTTGATGAATATTTTAATTTCAATTCTAATTTATATATTATTTAAACAATGTTTTGTTACTATTATTATTTTTTGATGTTTATTTATATATGAATTGAATTCCTCTGTATGGACGAACATTGTTATATTTGATATTGGATTTCATATCATATTAGTAGTTATTTAATGGGTAATGTAATCCCAAATTGTTTTATTTTTCTTTCTATATTCTGGTCTACACCCTATGGTAATCCAGAACATTCTTTATTTATTTTGGTAGGGTGACATGAGTGACAAAGTTTTTAGACCAAGTACAATTCCTTATAAAATTTTATCAAATATCACTTAATGTTAAGATAATTAGGTATATTTAGATACGTTCATTGTAACTAAAAACATAAAACACGATTAGGTTATTGATCACCAGTTTTTGTGATGATTCATGTTTTACCATGTGTAGTCTGTATTTGAATCTTGTTTTGAAAACATTTTATATATTTTGGTATAAAATGATATGTATTTTTCAATAATTTTGGTTTTATATGTTATTTTGGATATTCTCTAAGTAATGTGGTTGACATAGAGAATGAACTAAGCTTAACTAATTCGAATATGGTCTATAAAAATATATATAAGCGATATAAAAGGGTCTAAAATCTCATTAGATATAGTTCCATGGTTAGATCATAGTCTTTAAAACTATACAATCCAACCAAGAAATGTTTTTACAACAGATATATATATATATTCATTTGACTTTCTTTATCAAAAAAAATTAAACCAATTTTGTATCATATTAATTTTAGGGGAATTAAATCAAGGTTTTATGGAGTGTTGCAATGATTGTTTTAGATATGTTATTTTTTATCAATATATAAATATTTATTTATATAAAATATAATTTCAATATTTTTTTTTGTTAAAGTTATTTTAGTAGTTGATTTGAAAAAACATTACTTTCCAGAATTATTTTCAAAATTTGTTTATTTCAAAAAGAAACTTTTTTATTTTATTGATGTAAGGTGTGATTTTAAATAAATGTTTTCAATTAAATAGTCTGGTGTCTGAAATTAAGAGGGAATGTTAAAATGTGTAGGAATCAATTAATGAGTTTTTTTTTCTATTTCTCAAACATGTGGAATAATTTGAAGGTACACTTGATTTTATTGTCTTATTTTATTTGTTTTTCATCTAGAATTTTTTTATAAAAAATAAATTTTTATAGTCTTATTATATTGTGACTCTTCTTGGAGATTTTTAACTTTTCTAATATAGATTTGTATAATAATATTGTGTGATTTTATTTGTGAGTTTGTGTTGATTGGGTTCAAATTTTGTGAAATTGAGATTATATTTCACTAAATGATCATAAAATAATTTAGAAATGTTTATTGAAAGGGAGTATCCTTATTATTTTCCTATCATCAATTAGGTATGACCCTTCCATCTATTGACTATACCCAGACATTAAATGAAGTTTTGGGCCCAAAATATTATCTAAAAATATACCATATGAAATTATTTTTATATATTTATTTTCCTACTCATCGAGATAATAATGTTTTCCATAAATATATGGAGTTTTTAAATTGTTTTTGGGAATATTAAATTGTGTATAGACACCCGAGTCCTTTAATATGAAAGATGTCATATTTTTTGAAGAGGGTTCGATCTGAGTGTGGTGGTATACGACCATACCATATGATCTTTATTAGGTAATTTCATAGTAAGTATTCATTGTGATGTTTATTTAGATGAATTATACCTATTTGAATGCGAAAAAATCCATTGAAATCATTCTCTATCAATATGATGAGTGAATGAAGAAGTAATATTCAAAAATATGTTTAGTTAGTGCTCTTCTCTATCAAAATGGTCACAAAAACTCATTTAAATATATATTTTTTAATGGTGGGATTCACCCATATATTATATTAGAAGTATTTTAGTTTGTCTTGTTATCTTATAAGGATTTTGTAGAAAGGGTTGTGTCAATGGAAGATAATTAGATATATATATATATATGTGTGTGTTTGATAGGTAAGGTATCAACTCAAATACGTAAGGTGGAAGATGTCAAGACATTTTTTAATTAGATATGAGATAATCCCTAGTAAAAAAGAAAGAATTATGAAGGAAATTCTCCCAAAAATTTTACTAATTCACGTCACAATAATATAACTCTTACGTATTTTCAAATTTATACTACTTGGACCTTTACAAACTATTTACCGAGATCGTGAAACACCCAATGTTGGTTTTTCCATCTAGTCCATCATTTCAATTTATATAAATTAAAATATTTATTTATAAAGATATCTCATTTACATCCCATATTTGGATGATAATATATCTTGGTATTCATGCTCCATGTGTTTTAAAATAAATGGATATTTGTGGTAAATTTATATTTTTGTGTTACCTGGATAGATTAAGTTGAATTAACATATATGTTGTTTATTGTTGGTAATTTATGGACCTCATTGATTTCCTAATCTATCGTAGGATTATATATGATGTGTACCATGTGACGATTTTTGGAAATAGATGAGTTGGAAATTGGAATCCATACGTGCATGCTTTAATAACATGGATGAGGGATATACTAGCTTAGATTATGTACTCGGCATTCCCCTATATGAGATTATACATGTTCTAGGGGATGTCACTTATAAAGAACCTTATGGTTTGATAGGATTAGGATCCTGACAAGTTCACTATAAGCCAGTGGTCCACAAATGAGGTCCTAAGATGAATTCCCATTCTACATCACAAATAATTCTCAGAACGATTTTTCAATTTTTTTGGAATATTTATCTTTATTTTTTTCATCCCTTACTATTAAATTGGGTTTTAGGGAATTTGTTTCCATTTCAATGTCCTATTGGCTACTAATTTAGATTATAATTCTATATTCAAATTCAAAACTGGATTCTCAAGTTGTTTTCATGGTCGATGGAATATTTTAAATTACATTTTTATTTATGGAGATGTTTTTACCTTTTGTGATTGTTTTCCCAATGTTTATTCATCCATTTTCAAATTATTATTTATGTATAATAAATTGTGAGGAGAAGTTTACATTGTATGTTGATTCCTTGATATTTGTATCATTTGATTGTATTTTGGGTTGCATATGTTGGTTAATTATATTTTATTCCTAGATTCATTCAACCTAGGAAATTTTATTGGTTCTAGTATCTATTTTTATTTTTAGTTCCTCATGTTTTTCAAAAATCTCCCTCCTCATGTATCTAGATAACAATGGTGGTAATTATAAATCATTTTTTTGTAATATTTTAAATTTATAATAGATTGAATTTTCTATAATTGGATGAATTATTTAAATATAATAATATAGTTGATTTCTTATTATCTTGTAATCCCATGAATAATTCAATATGTTTTCATAATTTTTCAATTTTTATTTTTACCAAATAAATTATGGGGGCATAATGAACTATAGTGGGGTGAATTATGACACCCAGGGTACCCTACTAAAAACAATATTCTACAAATGATGGTTATTTTGAATTCTTTTTGGAGTTTTTACTTTTAAAATTGATATTATTTATCATATTCTCCATTTCTCAGTTACCAAAAATTTACATCTCACAATGTAGTAACCATGTATATGAAAATTACAAAAATATAAAACTATATAGATGAAAATTATATAATAGGAAAAACCAGGATGATAACCATTATTTAAGGTGAAACTATGTGAGTGACTCATACATAAGGGGATCAAAGTTCATTGGCAGACTATGGTTAGTGAAAGGTTAGGGGAAACTATATGGAGTAACTTATTTGTGTGGTACACTCATTCTAAAGGATGAGACCACATAGCTAGTGCATGGATAAAATTTATTGAGTGATTTACCATCACATAGAGTGACAAGATCAAGAATTAGGGGATGCTTTTTTCATGGTTTTTACAAACATTAATGATCACAATGTAAGGGGTTTCATCATTTTTTCAGTGGGGGTGAACGATTTGATCAATAGTTTGTCAAACATACGTCATAACTATAAAATATAACTTGAATTGGATTTATTGAAATAAATATTTTTTCCATTACTTAATATTTTATTCTAATAGATTCCTACATCACTCATTTTAGAATGCCAACCAAGAGTGAGCTCAATGAAACTCCTCTCACTCTTCATGATCATCATAAAGGCATTTTAATTATCGATTTCATGTAGAATTAGAAGGTGATACTTAATTTTTTCTTAATTTTTATTCTATCTTCTACTTCCCCATATATTATTCACTATCCATGAAAATTAATTGATATGGATGTTAACCCTAGTATTATTTTTTCTTGTCTTCTCTATTTCGATTTTTATTTCTTGTAAATGATATCATATTTGTTAGTGAAGATTACGCCATTGAAGATTAGTTGTTTGATGTGAATAAAGTCTTCTGCTTTTTTTAAAATCCAATTTTGGATATATCATGCGATTTCTGAGATAAAAAATCTATCATGTCATGCCTATATGTGATACCCTTTCTTACGATGTCAACTTATCTCATGGTTTTTTTACTAATGGTATAAAATTTTATTTTAATAAATTTCTTTGAAAATATGTCTAAATGGTGTTTTTAAAATCCATTTCGTTTCTCAAAATATTAAATTCATTATTTCATGTTTCTTACATTTTAAGGTGTATTTCTATTTACATTCAGTTTTTTAAGAAGAAAATAATTCTCTTCAATGAGTTATTTATATAAACAGAAATATGTTTGACCCTTTCAGAAATATTTTTGAATACTTTTTGTCTTATAGTACATATATGAATTATAAATGTAGATTTTTTTATAAATTACTTTCAATGGTTCATTTAATGTTTTAGATCTCAAAATATTTTTTATATCGAATTTTTTCTTGATTGATCTAAATAATTGTTTGTATATTAGGAAAAACTATTATCTTGAGGATTGTGACACCCCTGTTTGATCCCATTTCTATTATTTCAAGAATAATCTATTTCCAAAAAAGGAATTATTTCTATAATTATGGGATTATTTTATTAATGTAAAAGGGGATATTACGTGGGTGTTTTTAATCAGTGAGATAAGATTATTTTTCCTGTTTAATTATTTGGATATGTTATGTTCTTTTGAATTGTTTGGTTTATCACAACACCTTTTTTGTTCCATAAAAACGTGGGTAACTATGTGAGAGTTCTCGATTCATTATACACTTAGTTTGATTAATAAAAATTATTGTGTCCTCAAGTATAGATCTTACTCTTGAAAGGGTAGTTCCACCAATGTGGTTGGATAGTGTAGGATGTGTGTTTCTTACTTTATGAGTCAAACATATACAAACTATTGAATCTACAAATGTACGTTTATGTTCGTCTATTGTAAAGATATCGTGAGATAAAAACGATACACATTTAGTTTTTGATGATTTTATCTTATGGTTTCCCCTTAAATATTTTTATATATACCCTTTCTCTCATATTGTTTGAGTGGTACCAATTATGTTTTTTCATTACATATATTCTAGATATTGAAATTATTGTGACATATTAGTTTAATACTTTATTCCTTTTATGTTATTATCTATATTTAAAATTAAATAATTGAAGGGGGATTTAATAGATGTTTAAAATGGGAATTTTTTCATTGATTTTTAAAATATTGTTTAAAAAACATGGATTTTCAAATATTCATGTATTTTGAATAATTTCATAGAAATACTTTGGAGTAATATTTTTCTCTATGAAAATATGTAATGAATGAAGAAATTTAAAGGGAAAGAGAATATTACTTATTTTCATGACATTATCTCAAGTGAAAATTTAATTTATAATTGATTCATAAAAAGAGAATAATAAATGTCGTAGAAAATAAAAATTATATAGTATTTGTTGAAATCGGTTTGATCATGTTTATCACACAACATGCATATATACATTTTTTTATACATACATCCTATGTTTTATTGTATTTTACCTGGTTGGTATATTTTTAAAGATGACTTAATGTTTTTCTGTTGAATGATATTTTTGGGTGTAGTGGTAACATTTGGCCACACGGTGGTGATATTACAGTTTATATGAATATAGTTCATTTTGGGACATTTTTTTGGAAAATTCAATCATTAATTTACATTGGGATCCCTTTATATAGTTTATTACTATGTACTAATGATGGTGTCATATATTTTAACATTAGGTTGATGTTTATATTTATTTTTCCATGTATCATTATTATTAATTGTTTATAACTCATTATTTTATAATAATGGAAGTTCAATGTATGAAACAACCATGTCAGTTTTTGGGATGGATTCTACATCATAATTATCATTATTAAATGGATTAACCATTACCACATAGTTTTATATTGATACTATAATGCCCCACACTTACCTCATTGGATTGAGGAGGCGGTGAGGGCTACTTGGCCTTAAGCGATGTTCCCAAGGTGCCAAAGGCTGGAAATAAATTCCAAGGGCATCTAGAACAATTGGGGAACGATTTTCCCTTAAGACAAAACCAACCAACAACCACTATCAACCACTATATGATGTTTGTCAATAAACCATCCAAACATATATTCCCAAAATACAACCAAGGTCCCACAATACATCCCAAAACCAATATAACCAATCCTATCCACACAACAACAACACATCAGAGTACACATTGGAATCTAAACAACCAAACACCACAAGCTATGACACCACCATAGCTCCAAACCAAGATCCAAGCTCCAAAGTCCACCAAGACATCACAAAGCTCGACTAAAGGATGGAGATTCCTTACCTTTGCCCATGGCACAAGACAAAACTTCTGAAAAGTCACCACAGTGCCAAAGCTTGGGGTGAGTACTAAAACTCAGTAGGATTTCCCAAAATGACTTCCCTACACATGCCAGTAAGATAAAACTATTAGCATAGTTATGTAAAACAATTTATATAAAATAATCACAAGTTAAACTACTAAGATAAGCCAAACACATCCTTACAAAGCCATCTCACCCATACCAAGCTACCAAGGGAAAGCCAAACAACATGCCATAAGCCAAATCACCATTTCTCATTTTCACACAATTACCAACTTGCAAATAAATTCAGAACAAATATGCCATTTCATCATTTTCACATTTGCATCACAATTTCCAATTTTCAAGGAAATGCACAATAAAACAACCACAATGGTGGGACATCCGCCCAACCTCTTCACCCATTCATACAAAAACAAACAAAACTGTGGGACTTCCGCCCAACCCGTTCCCCCAAAAACAAACAAAACGGTGGGACTTCTGCCCAACTTGTTCAACCATTCACACATAGTGGAACTTCCCGTCCACTTACCATTGATGGTGGCCCATCCATCCACTATCCATCCCCTTTTATAGTGGAACTTCTCGCCATTTCCACACAACATTTCAAAAAATGCACAACCAAGCATATAAACCATCAAGGCCACACCTATCATGCAATCAACCAATTCCATTGCATATCAATTCACTTCAATAAATCATCAACTTATTGAAAACCATTTTCCATGCCAAAGAACCTTTCAATAAAAGCACATATTTATTGAAACCATTTTCATCAACCATTTTCCCAAATCAACAATATAATCCCATTTTAAAATCTCCATTTTAAAATCCACAACAATAGCCTTTCATCACAAAACCCCCTTTTCCCCCAAAATCCCCAAAACATTTTCCAAGGTATTTTCAACCAATTTCACACAAAAACCACAAATACATTTAAGCGCAAAAAAATATTTGTAACATAGGACTACTAGATCTAACCAAGTGGAGTCGAGAGAGAAGCCACCTACCTTTAGGGTTCCGGCGAACTCGACCCACAACCAACTGCACCTCAACGCTGGCGAACACACCACTGAAACGTCTCTAGATTCCCCCTCCCTAACGAACACAAGCCTTACAACCATCAATCAAGGCGAGAAAAACCCTAGATCTACACACTACTAGTGTAGATCAAGAAAATGAATAAATAGGGAAGACAAGATCTCGAGAAAAAAAACAAGAGAAACAAGAGAAGAGACTTACCGGGAAGCAATCACCTTGAAACCACCTTGAAACCCCTTAGAATCGCTTCCAAAATGAGTGGGAGAGCACCCTAAAACCCTAGAACCCAAAATCCCGAGTGAGGATCGAGTGGGAGGAAGAGAGGAGTGAAACGAGGGAATCCTGAGTGATCTTGAGTTTTAAAACCCTAATTTTATGTGGCCGCATGGTTAGCCCACACGGTTTGGAAAACCGTGCGCTAACAGTGAGAAATCCAATGTCTCGAGAGCTAGGCTCTGCACAGTTTCCTCGCACGGTTTGGAAAATCATGCGCAGACCGTGTAGAGCCTACTACCTCCCCCAGCATGGTTCATAGAGAATCTGCACGGTTTACACTAACTGTGCAAAAACGGTGCACCTTTAGAAAAGCCTCCGATAACATACAAAAACATTCCAACCTTTCCCAACTTCTTCCCAACTCATCCCATTCCTTTTAAACACATAAAAATGCATAAAAAAGGCTACATGCCTCAAACCGTGGGTGCTACATTCTCCCCACCATTAGACTTTCCGTCCTCCAAAAGTAGTGAACCGCCCTTTCCTGAAAGAGCTCGGGCCACTACTCGACTATTTCTTTCTCCTGCTCCCAAGTTTCCTCTTGAAACTGACCATGTTTCCACAAAACAAAAACTAAAATGATTTTATTTCCACTAATGACTTTATCATTACTCTCAAAAACCCACACATGCACGTGAACGAATGAAACATCTAGTTCTAGATCAACATGATCCCATCGAATCACATGGTCATGATCTGGCTGATACTTTTTCAACTGCGACACATGAAACATATTGTTCACCGCACTGATCCTAGGTGGCAAAGACAAATGACAGGCCAACTCACCATCCTGCTCCAGAATCCCAAAAGGCCCAATATAACTCAGAGATAACTTTCTATTCTTTCCAAACCGACGATGTCCCAACCTAGGAGAGATCCTCAAGAACACATGATCACTCACGTCGAACGACAACGGTCGTCGTCGATGATACGCATACGTTTTGTGACGACTCTGAGTCGACTCTATTCCCTTCCTGATCAACAAGATCTTTCCCATAGTCTCTTGGAAAAGGCTCGGTCCAACCATAGTGGACTCACTAGTTTCCACCCAACCTAGTGGATAACGACACGGTCGTCCAACTGGAAAACCATGCCTCTTTACCACCTCCCAGATATAGATTTTGGACATATCCTCCACCGTATGAGATTCACAATGCGAGATGAAATGGGCCGACTTCATTATCTGATCCACTATCACCCAAATGGCATCGTGCATTCTGACCATTCTTTGGAGACCTATAAAAAATCCATCATTATTTGATCCCATTTCAAAACAGGGATTGGTAATGACTACAACATGCCTGCTGGCCTCAGATGATCTGCCTTGACCTGCTGACAAGTCAAGCATCTTGAAACAAACTCAGCCACACTTATTTTCATAACAGCCCACTGGAACTGTGATTTCAACGCTTTATACATTTTCTGAATTCTAGGATAAATAGCCCACATGGATTGAAGATACGCCCAGAGAAGATCCTCCTGAAAAGAAACTGGTAAAACCATCTGATTCCGAAAACACAAAAATGAATCTCTATTCATTTTCCAACTCTCAATGGTCTCCCCACCATTGAGTCTCGACCCCATGGTCACACACTCAGAATAAGATATTTGTGCCTCTCTAACCATGCCAACCAAGTCATGAATCAAAGAAACTGTAATGATGGATGCTCTATTGCCCATGTCCTCACATTCCAACCACATGTCAGCTATAACTGATATCAACTGCCATTTGTTCGATGCTTTTTTCACCACCTGAGCATACAATTTTCTACTTAATGCATCTGCCACCAAGTTTCCCTTACCCGGTGTGTACATCAAGTCAAAATCAAACATCTAGAGATATTCCATCCATCTCCTATTCCTTAATTTCAAAATCCTTTGTGAGAAAATGTGCTTTAAGCTCTTATAAACGGTATGTACCATGAAATTCTCACCGAAGAGATAATGACACCACACATTTAAAGCATGAACCACTGGTGCCAATTCCAAATCACGAGTTGGGTAGTTCTTCTCATGCACCCTCAACTTCTGTGATCCATACACAACCACAAGATTCCCTTGAATGAGAATGCACCCCAACCCGGATCCTGATGCATCGCAATACACCCCGTACCATTTTCCTGATTCTGGAAAAACAAGGATTTGTGTTGATGTAAGACGAATCTTTAGCTCTTTGAAAAAAAACTGACACTGTGCATTCCAATGGAATGGAAAATTCTTCTTGTCAAAGCTCAAACATGTTCTTTCAACTAGAATTTCGATTCCCGCAATTCAGTATGTGCCATCCGATAAGAGGAAAGTGATATTGGACTGGTCCCTGGAAGGAAATCAATTGTAAAATCCACTTCACTTACCGGAGGTAACCCAGATAATTCTTTGGGAAAGACATCAATGAACTGATCCACCATTGCCGGACGAACACTTTACTCAACACTCTCTACCGATTAGAACGACAAGACTACCAACTGATATGATAACGTACCCACTGCTGGTGCCCAAAAACTGGTTGCACCCTGCCATTCACGTGTATCTCCTCTTAGGAGATGTCTAATGCCATCGGGATTTGTAAAAGCCATTGTCCATGCATCACAGTCTATGTGAGCCTAAAACGCCAGCAATGAATCCATTTCTAGGATTACATCATACTCATCCATCTCAAGCACTATGAAATTCCACGCTATCTCAGCCTCACCCAAAACGATACAACACCCTCTACACAAGAAGGCTCAACAATCTATCCGACCCAGAGGAGTTTATAGTTTCAAAACTGAGGGAATAATTTCTACTCTTAATCATAGAAAAACAACCACACATTTCGGAATAAAATAGTTTGAAGAACCTGTTTCAAACAACACTTGCATCAATGTAGAATTTAAAATAATAGTACCTCGCACCGTGGACGGTCCCGACTGATTGTCCACCATAATTATCTCAGATCCAAACACAGGTTTTCTTTCCACGCTTTACTCTTTATTTCTTTTTCGAGGCATCATGGTATTCCGAGAATCACCATGACCCACCTTACTCTGCTGACGAGGGGTAAACTAATTCCCCCATCCAATCAAAGCATATGATGTCTGCGATCCCTGAGGAGTGTCACGCGCACCCGACCTTGGAGCATTCCAACAATAATGCTGAAGATGCCCCATCTGTTTACATTTATGACATGCTCGAGGTTGTGTCGTATAATCCCGCTTGATGTGACTCACAGAACCCCAATGAAAACACCCCGGCTTTCTCTGGGGATTCAAAGGAAGATTCACTGATCCTACCATCAGATTATATGCCATATTCCCACACTGGGAATAAGTTTCCCTCTTCCGCTTGAACCCCACGTTAGAGTTCCCACTATTACCCATGGGTACCACCATGCTTCCGTCGCACGAAGCGCCCAACAGATCTTGCTCAGCCGCCGAGTCTTTATTCACCATCTCTGTGTAATAATCTATACACAGTACTACTATCTTTGAACGGATTTCGTGCCTTAGCCTCGCTTCAAATATTTTTGCCTTCAAAGACATGCTACCTTCCACCTCGGGTGAAAACCGCACTATGTTCATAAACATACCTGCATACTCTATCACCGAAATAAGTACTTGCTACATACTGAAGAAATCAGTCGTGCGCTGAATTATGAACGTATGTGGGTAGATCTGTTTTATAAAAAATACATCAAAGTCTTCCCACATCACACCCTGGTCCATTCCAGCTTAGACTACCAACTCCCACCACTGAAGGTCAAGATCATCCAACATATATGTGGCCAGCTTCACTTTCAGCTCTACCTGTGTTCCCAAGAACTCAAATATCTTGTTCATTCTGTTCAACCATGCTTCTGCACCCTCTGGATCTCAATAACCCCTGAAGATGGGTTGATTATTCTTTTGAAACTGAACTGCATGATCCACATGCCTTTTTTCATCCACTTTATTCCCACTTTCCACAGCTTGGAAATCTTTCACTATGCTTTGCACTAACGTTTGGTTCACCTGAGGCTTAGGTGCAACCACATTCTCAACAGCCTCTTCTGGTTGGTCTCTACGACGCCTACCTGGTGCCATTTCTATAAAAATAAAACAAATAACCATGAGTCTCACTTACGTAGACATCAAGAATTCCCATTTCAAATCACATTGCACAACACTATCACAACAAGGCTTTCCACAAGTTCACATTTCCCTTGTTTCACAATTTTGAAAACCATACAATTTTCAAAATACCAAATTTGTTCGCATTGCATTTCCACACAAAAACATTGCTGAATTCATCCCATAAATAATTATACTCCAATGAAATATGATTCCTAGAGGGATTTCATTTCTACCATGCATGCCATGCTCATCTCATTGGATACACCCACGCCAATGAGATATCTGATGCCTATAAGTGTCTCCAAAACACTTATGTACCCAACTCCCTAGTAACTTGAATTTTAGCATTAAAGGGTTAGATATGTACTCTTATACTATACATTCCAAGTTCCGACTTTACTACGCCTTGATACCATCCCGACTAAAGGAATGTACCACATCGAATGTCAACACAAGAACCATTGATCAACAACTGCTCTCACATGAAAGCCAAGGACCGAACAAACTGATACCACTTGTAACACCCCACCCCTACCTCATAGGCTTGAAGAGGAGGTGAGGGATACTTTGCCATAAGAGACATTCCCAAGGTGCCTAAGGCTGAAAATAAATTCCAAGGGCTTCTAGAAAAATTGGGGAACAATTTTCCCTTAAGAAAAAACCAACCAACAGCCACTATCAACCATTATATGATGCTTTCCAATAAACCCACCAAACATATACTCCCAAAATGCAACCAATGTCCCACAATACATCCCAAAACCAATATAACCAAACCTGTACACACAACAACAACACATCCGAGTACATTGTGGAAACTAAACAAACAAACACCACAAGTTATGACACCACCACAGCTCCACACCAAGCTCCATGCTCCAAGATCCACCAAGACATCACAAAGATCCACTAAAGGAGAGAGATGCCTTACCTTTTCCCACGTCACAGTACACGACATCCGAAAATACACCACAGTTCCAAAGCAGGGGGTGAGTACTAAAACTCAGTAGGATTTTATTAAATGACTTCCCTACAAACGCCACTAGGATAAATCCGTTATCACAGTTATATAAAATAGTTTATATAAAATAATCACAAGTGGAACTACTACCATAATCCAAACACATCATTTACAAGCCATCTCACCCAAACCAAGCAACCAAGGGAATCCAAAACAACATGCCATAAGCCAATTCTCCATTTCACATTTTCACACAATTACCAACAAGAAAAGCAATTCACAACAAACATTCCATTTCATCATTTTCACATTAGCACCAAAATTTTAAATTTGCAAAGAAATGCACAAAAAAATTTCCAAAAACAGTGGGCCTTCCTCCCAACCCGTTCACCCATTCATTTCAAAACAAAAAAACGGTGGTACATCCGCCCAACCCGTTCACCCAATAACAAAAAAACGGTGGGACTTCTACCCAACCCATTCAACCATTCACACTTAGTGGAACTTCTCATCCACTTACCATTGATGGTGGCCCTTCTGTCCACTATCCATCACCTTTTATAGTGGTCCTTATCTCTACTTCCACACAACATTTCAAAAATGCACAACTAAGCATATAAACCATCAAGGCCACAACAATCATGAAATCAACCAATTCCCTTGCATATCAATTCACTTCAATAAATCATCCATTTATTGAAAACCATTTTCCACGGAAAAAAACCTTCCAATTAAAGAACATATTTATTGAAATCATTTTCATTAACCATTTTCCCAAATAAACAACATCATCCCATTTTAAAATATCCATTTTAAAATCAATAACAATATCCTTTCATCATAAAACCCCCTTTTCCCCAAAATCCCCAAAACAATTTCCAAGAGATTTTCAACCAATTTCGCACAACAACCATAATTAATTTTCAGCACAACAAATTAATTGTAACATAGGACTACTAGTTCTAACCAAGTGGAGTCGAGAGAGAATCCACCAACCTTTAGGGTTCCAGCAAACTCGACCCACAACCAACCACACCTCAACTCCGGAAAACGCACCACCGAAACTTCTCTAGATTCCCCCTCCCTAACCAACAAAAGCCTTATAACCATCAATAAAGGAAACCACAACCCTTGATCTACACACAACAAGTGTTGATCTACAAAACCAATAATGAGGGAAGAAAAGTTCTAGAGAAAACACAAGAGAAACAAGAGGAGAGACTTACCCGGAAGAAATCACCTTGACACCACATTCAAACCCCTTCGAATTGCTTCAAAAATGACTGGGAGAGAACCATTAACCCCTGAGAACCCAAAATACCGAGTGAGGCTCAAGTGTGAGGAAGAGAGGAGTGAAATGAGAGAATCCCGAGTGGGCCCAGGTTTTAAAACACTAATTTTAAGTGGTCGTACGGTTAGCCCACATGGTTTGGAAAACCGTGCACTAACCATGCACACTCCACTGTCTCGAGAGCTAGGCTCTGCACATTTTCCTCACACGGTTTGGAAAACCGTGCACAGGCCAGGCGGAGCCTACTTCATCCCCCGACACGGTTCCTGGAGCATCCGCACAGTTTACACTAACCATGAGAAAACTGTTCGCCGCCCGAAAAGTCTCCAAAAACATCCAAAACCATTCCAAACTCTCTCAACCTCTTCCCAACTCATCCCATGCACTTTAAACGCATAAAAATTCAGAAACAAAGGTATCATTCCTCAAATCAGTGGTGCTACAATACCATGGTGCTTATTTCATACCCTATGCGATTGGGAATGATCTTTGAGGCTTGTGGTCGGATGACTCAGGTGATAAGGAATGTTTTCCCGAACAGATTCATTACATGTATAATCCATCATGCTGATTTTAAAATATAAATTTAATTTTTCATAAAAATTCACTATTCTATTGTAATGTTGAATTTATAATGAAATTCATTCTAACAAATGTTTAACATATGTCATATTATCTAATAATATCTATGATAATGTGTCATATCAATTATACTCAAACTGATAATCCTCAAAATATCATATATCATTATGGAACAAACCATAATTTCTAAAGAGGTAGAATTTTTTCAATGAATAAAAAAATTTCCATTTTATAGATGCTGTATCCTACCCACTCTCCCGAATCACATTATCATTGAATGATCAAGGGAACCTATTTTAAATGAATGATCTTTTTCAAACTAATAAATCACTTCTAATAGAATTCCTAACTAGAAACTGTATTTCACAATTTAGTAAGTAATCAATAAAAGAGAATCTATTTATATGAAATCTCTCAAGTAGATTCACATTTCCTCCCTCTATTTTAAAGAAGACCCTAAAATTTATCATAATCCAATTTAGAAATTTATTAAATTAAATTCTATAAGTTTTTAAAAATTATAAAAGAAAGGTTGGATAATATAAGATAAACACTAGAATGGAACTTTTATTCAATCAAAGATGTTCCAAAAGAATCATAAATGTTTTATAAAATAAGTAAAATTGATATTTAAAATCACAATAAATTATATGGATGGTCAAAAATTCATATATAATGTTGATAAATCAATGTTTTGTTATTTCATAATAAAATAAAGATATTATCACCCAAAATAGATTTTGAACCTTCTTTTAAAGCATTTTAAGCCATAATAAATAAGATGCTAAAATTTAATATTACCGTTCTAGATGATTCATAATATAATTATTTTTAATAAATATTTGTATCAAAATAAATAATATTATTAATATTAATGGTTACAGAAATTCCTATTTCATGAGTTAAAACACAAATAACACTCTCATAGTCCAAACCATTTTAAATCACATAAAAATAAATAAAACATTTTAAAAAGGGTGATTTATTTAAAATTGAAATAAAAATCCTTGATAAAATTTTATATCAGTCACATTTAACATAAAATTGGACCATATAGATTAATGTTTTGGAAAAAAAAATATAATTTCATGCTTTAGTGATGTAGAAATTCCCAGAGACATCAAATAACAAATAAAACACTAATTACATAATTTATTTTTAGAAATAGATAGATTATATCAAGACTTGGCTGTCAGAATAATCACCTATGAACAAAAAATCACTTCATGACAGCATATGATCTTTATGGGGTGAGTCATCAACTGTTCTAACTATCCATGACAAAATCTCTTTATCGAATAATGGTATTCCATGATAAAATGAGATAAAAATGGAATATCCATATAGAATTATATATTAGTGACATTGATGGACAAAAATAATATATAGTTATAGAATTTATGAGGCGAAGTGTAGCTGCTAACTAATAATAATTATACTCTCCATGGTAATGGAATAAGAAAATAAAAGAGAAAGAGATTCACGCCCTCCTATGATATTTAACCAATAATGACAGAAGAAAAGGTGGAGGCCCATTTTTCAAAAATTGGATTTATTCATCACCCAATTGTGGATGATGACCACAATATCGATGGTGATTATAATTATTATTGTCTTCTTTGTTGTTTGGGTTATTTTAATTGTTGACGGTGGACCACCATTCAAGTGGAATAGTCATCATCACATACAACTCTAATTTAGTGATGGAACCCCTACAACCTCCAATATAATGGATTATTTACATATAATTTTTAAATTTTTTTTGTTGATTTCATATGAAGAATATGTGGATGTAGGTAAAAGAATTCCCTTTTTTTGGATGATGATGATTCTAAAATACAAATATTGTTCGGTGAATAAATTTATTCATGGAATTAATTGGTTTATAGCATGGGTGGGTGGACCCCGTGTAGGGAATTGAATGGTGGGAGGAAGAATGTGGGGAGAATGTATATGCATTCCTGAATATGTTGTATATAAGAGATTACTTTTTCTTCTACACTTCTATGAAAAAAATTAACATATGTTAAAAATAGAATAGGTTAGGCTATGTTCCTACGTCGGGATGGACCAATATAATTCAAGTGAAAATATCAAGGGATTGTGTAGGCTCCAAACATGGGTTATTGAACCATCTTATAAAAATTAATCTGATAAGGACTATTAATTTCTTTATAAAGGCCCGTCTATATCATAGACCTACTGTTGTAGGAGGTGTGAGGTCTAGTCAATGTATAAAATCTAGTGTTTTGTGTAATTTTTATTCTCTTAAAAACCTCTCCTACTAATAATTTTTCACAATCATAATCATAATAATAATTTTTTACTCAATATCCCATTAGTAGTGGTTTGGATGACTTCTTATGTGTTAGTGGATCTAATTTCGACTATTGAATATTTGCTGCAAATTTTCATGTTTCATGTGAAAATAGTGGTGAATAAAAGTTGTTTTCCCATTGATATTTCTTGTATGTTATTATCATTATATTTTGTGGATTCATGAATATGTTTCATTCGTCGTCTATGAAGTTATTTTATGTACACATGGAAATTGATTGTTATTATACCAACCATGGAAGAAAAAAATTATAGTAAGACCCATGAGATCTTAATATTGTGGATTCATATTGATTATATATTGGAAAATAATGTGGTTAATAGGTTTTGATTATGGTAATATACAATTTTTTATATATAAAAATACTTATTTTCAAATTTCATTTGGTAGAGCATAAATATGGAAGGAAAAAAAATAGTCAGTTGGATGGAAGGAAAATATTTTAGGGAGACATGGCCTGGTTGAATTTCTAGGTAATATACTATATAATAGACATCGAACTAAAATAGATCGATGTCATAAAAAATAATAAATGGATTTATTTGATGAAATTTGATATGCTAGAAAACCAATCACTTTAGGTTAATATATTTTAAATTTAAATTTATTACCTGATTTACAAAAAAATTATTCCATGTTAATAGAAAACTATCATCATAGTGGATGCTGTATAGTCTAGCCTATAATGTCTTGATTACAATGTGGGAGTTTCTTTTGTTATTTAGAATCCCCATTACATATAATAAATATATTATATTAATCCATAAAATTTATAATATACAAAATATTTACCCACTAATAACACTTACACAATAAGTACATTTTTATAATAAAATAAATCAAACATTCCCCATTTTAATAATATTACCAAATATAATTTTGATATAAAATAATTTCTCAACGCACCTAAAAATGTAAAATCCATATTTATAGTCATTTGAAAGCCTCATGATAATTAGAATACCAAACATAAAGGGTTTTTTGTTTAAAATAATATTTTCGAATGATTTTTAATGAATATTTCATAGTATTCATTTTCTGAAAGACCATTCACCCAACCATATATTTACAGTGTTATATAAAAATTCAACCTGAGGTATTGACTTGAAAAAAATTCCTAACCATTCAATATAGTCATTAATCTGATAAAAAGTTATAAATTTTACCAATTTTCTTCTAAATATTATGAAATTAATTTAATCAATGTATTTAGGAAATTAGCATGGTACATAAAATATGGATATCGTATTTTCCCTATTGTTCATTCATTTCTCTCTATTATATTATTTACCAATATAAAAAATATCTTTTAGAATTAGATGTTCATCCACCAATCGATGATAATCCAAAAACATTAAGCATTAGAACTTCTCTATCAGTGAATATGAGATGATGGTCAAAAAAATAAGTGGAAAATATTAAAGAGTAGTAAAGATATTAATCCACATATATTGATTTATTTCCCAAATAAGAGTAATATAATAGAATATTGATAAAATTATGCCACGGTTTGGAGGGACTATATGTACGTGGATGGGGGAAAAGAATTTATTTATTATTTCATTTTGGATTTTTTATATAAACAAAATGAGAACCTTTTAAATTAATAACATTATACTTATAAAACATCATTTAAAATATTTATTCCTCTAATCATTAATCAAATTATTAATTTTATAATACTGTAATATCATAATAACCCATCATATTAATTACAGTAATGCACAAATGTTTTCAAATGAAAAAAAGACAATTAGTAGTTTTTTATCCAGATTATTTACTATATATTGTTAGATTATTGTGAAACTATTCATATGATTAAATCGTCCTTAATTTCACTTACAATGATGGATATTGTGTATTTTTTATTAATTATTTTGTTATCTAGGATCATTAAATTTCCTACAATATTTTCATGTTTTACCGAATCTCCATTTAAATAATATTTTTCTATTAATCTAAAAATATTATATTTCATTAATATATTGTGATAGTCTTGTTGATGATTAATTATAATAAATAATATTTATAGTTAATGTTTTGGAATTAAAATTAATTATTTTGTACTTATAGATATTTAAATTATGTTATTTTAACCATATTGTAATTAATATAGTGTTTTATATTTTGTTATATAATAGCTTAGTCCAATTAAATAGAGGAACATGTGGATAATTTATTGAATGTATTGTAATCAAAGTAGTAGAATAAAAAATATGAAAATATATAAATGTGTCTTTTAAAAATATGGGTAATGTTTTATCACGTGATATCATAATATGGTGTTATTTTTTTAATCCTAATACAAAATTTGAGTTTATTACCATTATATTCTCTAAGAATGTGTCTATGATTCGATATTTCATTTTCTAAAAATTTAATTTTATTTTCTATTTCATACTTATGATTGATATAAAATTTTAATGAAAACTCTAAATTAGAAAGGATTCAACGTTATTTGGGTTATCTAATGTAATGTAGCATTTCAAAAATAGATTAAATCTATAATATATACACCAATACTTATCTTATATATTTTGGTATGAAGTATGTGTTAGTATTATAATACATCATGAATAGGGTATATGTGTGCATTTATAATGAAATACTAGTTTGTGAATTGTATTCTGAAAAAATATGAAACATGACAAGGACTATAGTTTTCATTATCATGAATTGCTGATTTTGATGGATTTTTCAAATTTTTGAATTAATTTTTTTCTAGTAATTAATTCATAGTCTACAGTACTCATCAATATTTTTATTATATCTTTATATTATAGAATCTACGTATAAATTTGATCATATGGTAGAATATTCATGAATAATTTAAAATTGAGATGGTTTTGATCCATTGAAATGATATGTTTTTATTGATACACTATGAAATAATTCATAGTTAATGGTATTATATAAATGAAAAATGGGATTGGAATATTACATTTTTGTTTTATAAATTTTTTTGAAGACAGATATATAGAATAGTCAAAAATGTTTTATCATCAATGAATACCGACACTTATTTTATATAATGGTTAAATCATACAAAAAGTGAAGAATTTGATTACAAGTTTATTGAGAGAGATTTTATAGTGGTGAGTGGAATCCTTTTTTGACACAAGTTTTCAATTCTATTGCATGTGGGAATGTATAGTTGGAAGTAATAATGCACATGAGAGAAAAGGTGAGGAATGAATATCATTCATTGAAGTGGGTTATTTAAGAAAGATTGAAAATTTTGTTCATTAATATTCAATTCCAATTTTGGTGTCAAAGAGTGTAGAATGATATTATAAAAAATTTTATATGATATTTCAAGTAAAATGATAATATAGACTATAAAAAACCATATAGAATTTTACTAGAACTTCCCATTCTATTTAATAAAATTGATGTTATCATAATGGATTTTATGAAATTTCATTATATATCATTCAATAGTATCATTGTTATATCAGTGATTAGGAATAATCATATAGTGATGGATCATCTCCTAACAATTTTTTAGACACAACCATTATATAATTGGAGTGTGTAGTGTATTTTGGAAAATGATAAATTTTCATTTTTTTCTATAATTTTTTTGTTTGGTAAAGACTCAATATGTACTCCTTGATTTTTTGGACATCGATGATCATTAGGTTCACCATTGAATCTTGGTGTTATTTTCCATAAAAATAAATATTGTTTGCCTAATCAACCTATATTTAATATAAAATATATGTTTTTAGAGTTCATAAATGATTTTAGTTTTTTTGTGAGTGTTATATGGATTTTTTTTATTATTCTAATAAAAAAATTATTTTTTATCATCAAATAGATGTTTTTAAATCATTATACGGATGAACTTTTAGGAATCCATTATATTTAATAGATGTTGGAGAATCATTTTTTTTTATTTCTAGTTTTTTATAGGGGAAATTGAAAAATTATACTATATAATGAAATTAAATGATATAGTTCAATGAAGAAGTTGTCTTATTCTAATTAAATATAATGAATTTGAGAGTAAATTATTATTGACTAATAATTTTATGAGTGTTTCCAAAAATTTTAAAATATTATTTTAGATAAAATGGAATGTTTTTCCTTTAATTAGAACCCTTATAAATTTTTGAGCATATCAAAGATGTGAAATATCAATTTTCATTACCTCATGAATTCCACGAAATGAATGATTTTTTCCACCAAATTAACTGATGAATTATGAATAGAATTTCATTAATTTTAGTATATATTATGATGTTTATATTGAATAATTTTATTAAAATATTGAATAACTAATGTATAATATTAATTTATTTGATATGATATTGGAAAAATTGAATATATTAATAGTTTTCCTATAGTGGTGGAATTATATGTTTCCAGAGGAGATGTGAGGATAATTGTACACAAGGCCTTGGTGGCTCATGATATTCCCTAAATATGGACATTGATTCTTCATTGGATTATGTATCATCATGGTAATTTAAATTTTTTTGGGGGATTTATAGTTTTTTATGAAGAAATATTTATTTTGTATTTGTTTGTATGTTTATTTTTATAGTGAAAAAATGATTTTATGTAAAATATAGGTTTTTATAAAATGTAATAGGGGTGGTGGCGTGATTATTTTTTAATAGAGACTTTTGGGTATCTATTAGTATGACACTTGTTATTGGAAACAAAAAAATGGTTTGTTATGTCATTATATCAAACAATATGTATAAAGTGGGTTACAATCTGGTAGTCGATATTGATTTGGTAGTTAGTAGATTCAATGAGGAACCTTGTAGATTTTGACTTTTTTTTGAAAAATAATTTATATGGATATTTTTTTCTTATTATTTTGAACATTATAAATATTAAACAAAATTTGTTTCACTTGAAAAGTGCATCCATATTTTCTCTAATATTTTCATAAACCTTATGTACACTCTATATTTCTTATTTATCATGGTTTTTTTGATTGATCATCCATACCTGATTACTCTTTTGAATTATAATATATAATATATTATTACACATATTATTATATCTTTTTTAATAGGGTTTATATATAACATACCTATTCAAATTTTGTTTGACTATTTAGAAAATGCTTATAGCTCAACCAAGAATAAAGATTTATTTCCCTATTAAGTGAAACAATTTATATCCTTATTAGTGAAATCAAACCCCTATTATGATCAAATTAATGTTATATATATAAATTCATATATGATGAATTTTAATTTGACATACTAATTATAAATTAATGTTTAATGTTTTGTTATTCAAATTATAGATATAAACTAAAAGATCTATTATTGTTATTATGGATGGGAAAAATGATTATATAGTATATTTGGAAACAAAGTAATCTATATGTCCAAAATCATAATTTTTACGAATTTATTAAATATATGAAAATTTTATTAATTAATTGAGAGTGTGATTTATGAGTTTATTTCCAAATTATTACATTTTAAATCATTTATTATTTATTTTGATTATATGAATTATCTATTTGATGTGTGATGATTATGATATGAGTTACATATTAATTAAAATCGATTTTTTTATAAAATAAAGTTTCATTCACTAATACAATTGTTTATATAGTATTAATCATGAAATATTTCCTTTATATTAGTTATTACATGTCCGCAATGGTGATTTCCATGAGATATGTAATGATATGGTCTAATGAGAGGTATCTCCGTCATCTATGTTATACAATGGATAAGATTACATTACCTGAAATTTCTTATTATCTAGTTGTGTAATATCATTATCTATGATAGGTCATGTACATGAGATACTAATTTGAAACTCACTATTATTCATACATTATGATTTTATAAATAACAGAGAATACTGGTCATTATTGTAGTGTATCTAACACACACTAGAACATCAAATATTTCATTTAATTCTAACTAATAAAATCATAAGGATGTATCATTTTACAAGAACATGAGAGTACTCATTATATAATTGTTGTAATATTTATAATTTTTATTTATATTTTATATCCTTATATTATATATCAGTCAAAATTATAGTTATTTATATTTTTTTATATAAAAACACTTGCATATAAAGTTAAATTTATAAACCACAAATCTAAAATAATTATTATTTAATTATATGTGGAATAATATGGCATCATGAAATAAAATAAATATCACCATTTTAATATATTATAATAAATATATAAGGGAAATTTTTTATAAAATTAAAATAGGAGAAAAATAAAAAAAATATTATAAAGATTACCATTTATAAATATTATTCCTTATAATCACTCATGATAATCATAACATCAATATTATTTTCATAAGGAATGAATAATATTCTCAATATAATATATACTTTGTGGATCGAAATTAGATAAATATATGCCTTATTTTATAAATGTATAAAATGAATTATATGTGAATGAAAAATGGGTCATTTCATAAGTATAAAATAAATGGGTATATATTTGTTTTTATAAATATAGTATATTGGTAAATTAATTTTATATAATGTGTTATTATTCAAAGTTCTCATGAAATGTTCTTAATTTATCATTGATGTATCTAAGTCATAGGGTCATCGTAGGTGTAAAATAATAAACTTCCCCTTGATTATGACCAAATAATGTTTCTTGATAACTTCATTTACCATAGAGTGTAGCTTCACCCTTGAAATTAGTCATGAAAATTTATTAATAAAGATTAATTTTAGATGAATTTTTATATCAAATAAATATATAAATATTTATCAAACGAGCTTGTATTTTGATAAAATTTTGACCCATAATATTTCATTTTGATCCTTAAGATATTTCTTATAATATTCTTGAGGTTTGTCATAGATCGATTTAGCAATTTTATGATTCATAACGGCGCGAAAAAAGTATTTAAACATCAAAATGTAATTTTTAATATGTGGGCCAATGAAAGTGGTGAATCACTTATATCCTCTAAATGAAGGCATTGATGGGAAACCAACATTATGGTTGTTTCAGGATAAGGGTCTTGCACTTTTGGGGGAGTAATTTCAGTTCTCACCCATGACCCCTTGATATGTCATCATGGGAATCTAATTTTTAAATAAAAAATTAATTTTATTATTTCTGTTGGTGGGAACCCTAATTTCCCTTGCTAATTACATATTTGAAATATCCCCATAGAGTTAAGAGATATATCATTAATAAAAAAATCCTAGATGAATATATATATACGTATGTATATATATTGGGTAAAAAGTGATTATATCCCAAAATAAGCAACATAGGATTGATTGAATGATACTAGATCCATTCAAAAATCAATGAATTGATCATTTGTTGGTGACTAATCAAATAATGGAAACAAATTTGGATTGAGGAAAACATTAGTCACTATAGTGGTGGGACATTTTATTTGAAATTGTTTCTCTATTCAACATAATTTTTTTCCAATTGATTCTAATGTTCCCTGTTCATAATTTTTAAAGCCCTGATTTTTGGACCTAAAACCCAATTCCTGATTTACCTAACCACTAGGCGATGAAACCCATTGATTATAAATTTATAACAAAAATTTATTCATCATGTGTACATTCATGTTGGTGGTCCTAGGAAGAGGAACCATCCCCTTCCCCCTATTTTATAATTCCTAGAATGTGTGTTCCCTTAGTGTGATTTCGATCAAGAATAATGACACTCCATATGTGTATCCCTTTTTCCCCAATATCACATATTGGTGTGAATGAAAATAAGGAACCTATAGACATGTGTGAGATAGATCACGATGGTTTTCATATATCTACGAGTGCTAGAGGTGGCACAACAGTTGAGTTTGTGTATGGGGGAGTTTTCTTATAAGAGAAGAGGGAACGAAAGTGGCATGAATCAAGGAGGTTTTATATAGAGAAGTCTCCTTTCTTGAAAGAATTTAGTCAGTTCAATAAAAGATGGCTATTATAGGAGGATCAATTCATGTCCAAGGGACACTAATATGGGATAAATTGGATATAAATAATGAAAATGATATTCTAAACATTAAATATAGTATGAGTTAGAAGACACAATCAGTATATGATGAATTTTTCATTAAATGGATCTATGGTTCCATTAAAATCCCATTAGGATGGGTTTTTTTCTACCATAGTCATGGTTTCATGGAATGGAGTATCACCTAGGAAAGTATGGCCACTTTTTTGGGGAAGAATGTAAGGTTTTAGTGTAGTAGATGATGGAACAACATGATTATTAGATGGGGACTAAATGTTATGAATTGGCATAGGGGTGCCATGGCATGGTAGTCTTGAGTGGGGAAAAATGGATATTCCCAATATCACATGTATATATCATCATATTAATGGATATTTCCAACTAATATCCATGATGTGGTGTTGAGTTCCATGGGGTGAGATCCGGGGGATGGTTAAGAGGCCCTGTCACATTTTAGGGTTCCACAACATAACATTCTAGATATAGGGAGGCTCATAGGAGCAGGGGAAGGGGTCTCCCCATGAGACAAGCCGTTCAGAAAGCTCCCCAATGACATACCTGACAGAATCATGATGTGACAGTTCTCTACAAATGGGTCAATATGACAGTTTCTTCTTTACTTATTGAATATGACTATATACATTTTCATAGCATTATAGGTGAGACTTGAAGTGATATGAAAAGTTTTTACTTCATATCATTGTAGTATCATTAGCATGATTTAGGGATGATTAATTGAAAATTACATGGGTGTTACCATCATGTTAGGGAGTTTATATTATGGTGGGGGTCCCTTTCATCACAAAAATTGTCGGTACCCCCATATAATGGTGTCAGTTCCACTTTATGTGGATTCTTTACCCCTATTTAAGATCGTGAGATGAGTGTGGATATAAAATATTCATTTACCTCCTCATCTACTATGGGACACATGACCAAGTGCAGTTCCCCCAAAATAGACTATGAGGTGAAACATTGGGTTTCTAATGAATAGGTAGTTATGATAATATGGTTTATTACCCCCATGGTCGACATCTATCCCTATTTAATGTTTTTATTCCAATATACGATTTTTGAGTGATAGGATGTAAATTTTTTATATTAGGTTTCACAACTCCCATGAATGACACACACATCGTTTAGGTAGGATTGGTTCCACCTTTAGTGAATCAAATTTCAACATGGATATGAGATTGACAAGATTGGATACATTAAGAATTATAACACCTTGGGCACCCCTTGGTTTAATGTGAGATTTGACATTATTAGGAAATCAACATCTAAATTTTTAGGAATTTTTTCAATATAGACATCCCTATTTTATCATGAGATACGCAATTTTAGGATTTGAGTAATGATGGATAGGACATCCATGCATCCTAATGACATGTAATTATAGATTATATCTAGATACTTATATTATTTTATCATGGTTACCTCTTAAAAATAGAGATTGAGATGAATTATTTCATAACATTCCAATTTGGAAATTAGTTATCCAACTATATATAGTTATAATCACTCCTACATGAGCATTTTTTTCACATGTGTTGTGTCAATGTAGGTTTCACAAGGGTCTAATATGTTCATGGTTGATGTGGAGCCAGTGTGGATTGTTTTTATTTAATGATTGATGATGGTCGATGACTCTTGTTGGACCACAATGGTCCACGATGGTGATAGTGACCATTATAGCTAGAGGTAGATCCAGTAGTAAATGTTGTGATGAGGATCATTATACAATCATTTTTTATCAAATACAAAAACATTTTAGATGTAAATTTCCTTTAATATTTTCCTATGTGGTCATGTTATTTTAATATTTGATTGAATCCAATATATATATTGTTAGTCGATTAAATATACAATTACAAATAGATTGTTTTTATTTTATAAAATGGAAATATATTTCTATTTCATGTTTAAATAGGATAAGTCCTTCAGAATTAAGTGATATAACTACTTTTCACTAGTTTGTAGCCCATATACTCTTGTATGCGGGCATGGGGTGGCACAGTCTAAATACGACCATCATGAGTAGAGATATAGTGTTTCGGGATATGATAGAGTGCTATCGTTATGGTCGTGTTTTGGGGGAAACAAATGGATTTTGTATTCAGGTAGGTACTAGTTTTGGAATATGAATAAAAAATTATTCTTGGGGATATTGTGTACATTTATCATATCAGAGCGAAAGGTTTTGTTGTGGTGACAAAAATTATAATTTTATTAGAATTCCAATAACTTTTTAGTCAACATATACCTCAATGAAATCATTTATGGATACATAAAAATTTTCACATGCATCATATAACATCTGGTTATGATCATTCATGCCCTTTCCTTGAATGATCACTTGGATATTTTGTTATATTTTTCTATTAATCCTATAAAATATAGGGTTATAACTATTGATAGCTATCTTATGTGTGGATATAGGTTTGTTACAATATTGTGACATTAGTTAGTTTTTTCAATATGGAGTACACAATTATGAGTTTTTTTATAAATAGTGTTGAGAGATATACTTACTCTATGTTCTTATTGAGCTTCACTTCCAATTAATCTCGTGTAGACAATACCTTTAAATTAGGTTTTAATTCCCATCGAGTAAAATAAGAAAACAAATAGGTTTGATATTATTCTTGAACTTCGACTATAATGTCATTATATGTTTCTGAGGATATCATAATCCTTATGTGAAAAAGGTTTTTTGGAGTAGGAGACATTTATTTTCCTTATTTTGGAATCAGTTGGCTTATATGATCTTCTTTATTTGAATACATATATATCATAGTGATCTATTATTGGGTGATGTTTTTTTGGAAATCATCATTTAACATCTCAAAAACGTATAGAGTTAAATCTCTTGTTACAAATGAAAATTAATATATGGATGTTGGAACCTCAATGAGGATTTATGAAACTATTTGATTTTGAATAATGACATACATACCTATTTAGGTGATCTTCAAACATGACTCACATTGTAATTTTTCAACTATAATGGTTCAATCTAATAATTTAAATGAATTGTTATCCTGATAGGGTTGTGTTTTCATTTAAAAATTCATATACAATAGATCCTTGAGTAAGCATTTATAGTTGAGTATTCAACGATGAAATACACCCTAGATTGGGGATTATGATAGAAGTTTTATTGATGATATTATGAGTGGTGTCGTTGAGGAAACTCCATATGGGAGGAATTTTTTTTATAATTTAAATCCATATATATGGTCTAATTTCACACCAAAAATATTTTTATGTGTTGATCCAGTATTACAATGGTAGTGGGAGGTGGATGCAACATAGATCTACTCCCACAATGACCACCGTATGATAGTTCTTATAAGGTGTTGAGTTATGACTATCAGGGTTTCATGATGATCTGTGCAATATTATAATATGGTCAGGATTCAATGATTTTAATTGAATGCTCTGTTTATGTCCTTTATTCATGGACCCTTTATAGTATTTAATAGGAAGAATCCATTATTTTTACAGTATATGTTTGTATGTATGATATTTTGGTGGAAACCATTACTCGAAAATTTTTATCTATAGAGTTACCACTTATGTGGAGAATCATTAACTTAGCCATTTTGGTAATGTTAGTTTTTCCTTTATTTTGGAAAGAGGAAATTCTTGTGGTTTTCATTAATGTAAAATTGATATCTATTAGTATATAACAAATTATGGATTTTTTAATGATGATAGTAATATTTAGTGCTGTGTTGTTGAGTAAATGGGCTACTGTACAACATTGTAATTTAGTGGAATCCTCTTAGGTGTGGTGAGTGGTTCTTTCCCTCAAGAATTTGAAGTATTTTTCACATCATATGGTAGACATTTGTTTTTTCCAACATGTTTTGAATGATATTTCACATCCAATCAATTTGGAGTTATTTAAGAATGATTTTTATGGGTGACCCATTGATATCCCGAGATTAGAGACTAAAAAATGTATTTTCATTCATTTCATATATGGATTTCATTTTTATTGAGTGAATTTAAGGATTAATACATTCAATTTATCAAATCATCATCGATTATTTTAGGTTTTTTATGACTTTTTATAATCCTAGGAGAATGTAAATTCTGTATCGATGGAATTAATGTGTTTTCCAAAATATAGGGATCACACCAGCCACATCCCAAAGTAGATAATGGGTTTATATCTGTGTTTATATTAAATAATGGGATGGAAATCATGGTTGAATACCACCATAGTGTTTCACTTCCCTCAATGTGGTATATCTTGTGATTGATGTGGGTGGGATCATCAAATAGAAACTATTTATATAAAATGGATGAGGGGGGTTTATAATGAGGTTTTGGTTGTAGAAAAATAAAAATTATCAGGTGTTTTCTTTGAATATATATCTGATAATGATGGTTCATCTGAATGGTCAAGATCATCCCCTTTATATTGTAGTATATTTGGCCAATCATCTGTTTATGGTGTTAAACTGAGTAGTTTTAGGGTTTTTTATGATATAGTGAATGGTATCATTGATGGAGAAAATTTGATCAAATTATTTTTATATATGATAGTGGGTGGAAAAAAAGAATAACTATTTTTGGATGGAGATTACCTATGAATTTTATGAAGAGTGTGAGGACATATTAATATCAATACACTATCCTTTAAATGTTAATTTGTTTTTACATAATGTTATTGTGGTTTTAGAGGTAATATGTTGTTTTTAAGGGTATGAAACCATAGATGAGAGTGTATGTAGTGTGGAGCTGCTGGCTATGGAATAGGATGGTTAGAAGTGTCATGGAGCCTTAGGTTGGTTTTTCCATTTTGTTCATTGTTGTAGTGTGGTATCCTAGATACAACATAGTGTCTATGGGCTGAATTTTGGTCCTACATTAATTTTCTACATGGAATATCAATTGTGAATACTAATAGAATATATCATTTTAGTTCTATTACATGGAGGACCAGGATATGTTTCGTTACACGAATGGGTGAGTTATAGCAGTTCCATTAAATTAGATTTATCTATGACATGGTATATAGGATTTGGAATAGGACTCTTTTGAAAGTGGGACTCCATGAAATAGTGTTCTTGGTTTTCTTGCGGTCCTCTCCACTATAATGTCAAATCAACAGTGTCGTCTTTAGAGTAGTTATTTGAAATTCATTGACCAAACATGATGTGGTGTGGCCTTTTTTACTACACAGTGGCATATTCCTTCTTCGGAAATCATTTACTATGGTTCTGTGGGCTATACCATGGGCTTGTTATTTCTAAAATGCACATAAAAAACAAAATAACCCCTCTAAAATATACTTTATTCCAACTTCCTCTCTAAAACCCTTGGTTCCCAATGTAATTTTTCGATGGCATTTGAAGCCCATTTTGTTTGTCTTCCATCCTCACCCTCGATATATCATTCGTGGAATCGTGGATATGTTCATGAGATTGGGGTTCGTGAATATTTTTTTTCTAATTATTAATTTTCATTGGATTATTCAGAATATAATTTTTTTAAATGATGATTTTGATTTATAATGAAATATCTACATTATATTGTGTTTTTATTTGACAATGTAATTGTGATAAATAGTTACATCAATAATTTTTTTAACAATAAATTTTAATTAAACAACTATATATTAAATACTATAAAATTTAAACCATTTATATTATATTTTTTATCAATTTGGTTTATGGTGGTCAAATAGATTTTGGAAAACCTATCACATTGGGATACATGGGTCTATTAATAAATGGACTCTTAACTTGAGGTTGTTTAATTCGTCTAGAAGTTTTTTATATCAACATACTACGATGAAACTCGATAATTCATAGATTCATGCGAATTGTATCATAGTGTTCTCTTTATATGTCATATTATGTATTTATAGGGGGTAGTTTCCATATATTGTACCTTTTCCTTCATTCACTATTGTATACATGATGTTATCATTAATGGTTATTTTATAACATATTTATCTTATGATATATATATTGATGATTTTTCTAATACCCTGTTTTATATACCTTAACATGTCATATTCCATGATTTTTTGAATATGAGAGTTGTTTATTTAAACAAATGGATATTTTATTAAGTGATTATCTTTGGAAAATGATTTATAAACTAATTTTCATTAAAAACTATAGTTGTTATTTTCATGATAATAGAATATGTATATATTAATTAGTTTAATCTTAATGGTATTTCTTCTCAAACCCAAATTTTCTATTGGGTTTTTGAATATTTTTTTAGAACATGGGTAATGATAAGGGCATCATGAGGATGAACAATATCACTTATGTGTCATAACATGCTTCATGAGACGGGTGGGTGGTGATTGATGGTCACAAAGAGTTTTGTCTTATGGATTGTCTCATTATACATTTTATTTTATCCCTTTGGGATTTAATTTAAATGTCTTGTGGATTTGTATACAGTCTTATGCTAGGTACTCTATTGGTTTTCCATATTCTAGTTACACATGAGACTTCATTTTCCTTTTTATCTCTATCTGATTGTAGGCCGACTTATGTAACGTATCAGGATGACTCTTCTGGTTTGTTACAATATTTTATAACAGGTAATACCCAACCTAATGTCATGGGAACATTAGTAATCTTGTATTATGTATGATAGGGTTCTTAGCTACTTCACTTCTATATATGAACATGAGATACCATGCATGGTTATTGATTTTCTCCATTCATGATACATTGTTTTTGTGGTAGTTCGAATAAACATTATTTCGGTTGTATTTAAAAGATATAATTACATTATGGGTTTTCAATTTTATAAATATTATACAAAATTAAATTAAATATGTATTTTCTAATGGTATTGATGTGAATTCCTAATTATGGTATTAGGATTTGGGAATTTCATCTTAAGATAAATGATTATAGTATTATGTTCATTTTCAAAAGCATCATTTAAGTTCTCATCCAAATACAATTGATGAATCTACTAATAATGTTCTATAAGAATGTCCTCATGAAAACCCATCATTTGGGGAAGTGATAATCTATAGTATTCAGACACTAGGTCAGATAGGTAATAGACACTAGGTATGAATAGTGGATCAGGGTTAAAAATTGATTTAGAAAAATACAACCATCTTATATGGTAAAAAAGGACACTATAAATCTAAAGAGTGGATTTATTAGATCAAATGAATCATCCATATTCAGAAAAATATGAATATCTCTAACATGGGTTTTTCCACGCACCAAATTGAAGTATAGTGACTCAGACCTTATGAACCTAGATCTCGTGTATTCTGCGATTACATTAGCATACGACCCTATAAATTACATTTGAATAGATTGACAATTTCAGTATTTTATGTTAACTAGATAACTCATGATTCACATATAACATTGAATACACAAATCAAAATAATTTTTATTGAGAATAACGTTATTCCATCTAGTTTCTCTCTTCAGATCTTTCAATGTAATCTGTATGGAATATGGGGGAGAGGAACAAAATTAAGGCTGGGATCATGTTGTCAATAAGGGTCATTTATAGAATAATATATCATGAATCAATTATAATAATCAACATGGAAAGGTAAATATATGAGTTATCCTACAATTTAATTAAATAGATAAGTCATAATAAATATAGAATGGTAAATAACTGAGTAAATAGAGAATTCAAATGACCTTATTTTTTATTACATATATGGTACGGTCAATATCAGATAACACATTCAATTTTAATAATCAGATAAGAAATAATCCATAGGGAATGATAAAAAATAATCCCACATGAAATTTAAGTAAATAGATAAGGCATAATCAATATATAAATATAAATTACTAAGAAAACATTCCATTTATATATCATTATATATAATTGTAATAATGGAAATGTAATCAACTTAACAAACATCCTATTTAAATTTTTCAATAATACAAAATCAACAGGGAATGGTCAATAACTGATAAAACATGTCATTTAATCAATAACTAAGAATGTAATACATCCAAATAAAGTATCATTATTGGATTCTCCTAGACAATCATAAAAATTGAGATGAATGAAATAATAAAATATTTAACTTCATGTTTTTGAAGAACATGATACGTTTACCATCAGGATCTATAATCAATTCATTTTAAAACATACTGGGTGAAAACTAATTTAGCATAGTCTAGCTAACAGATTTACCCCCAGAGACTACCGATGCATCGAGGGAATTACATAAAATAGTCCATAACTCATGTATTGTGTGACCAAGTCATCAATCGTATATCGAATAATCGATTTAAATCATAAATGATGTTCATTCTTAAAAAAAATTATATTTGAGGAAGTGGTTAATATTTATCAATATTTCCAATGATAAATAAGAACTATCAGTGCAATAAATTATATTAGAAATGATATATTGTGTATTTAACAAACATATCTATGATAAATAAAATTTATATTTAAGGAAAATTAAATTTCGAATGATCAAAGAAAAGAGGAAGGTTTTAGTGAGAGTTATGGTCTACAAAAATGAATCTTGGAGGGAAATTCAGTACTTTATTACGTAAAAATTATCATAACCCATTCACAATATGAATGAGTATTTTTCTAAATAGAACATAACCCTAATGGCATATATTTAAATTAAGGGTAGTTGTCTTTGATGACTTGAAATACCATAAAATTATCTCAGAAAGAATTATTGATGAAAATAGCATGTTTATTTTGGAAAAATATTTGGAATCCCTTTTGTATGAAAATAAAAGAGGAATCGAGTCACTTGAAATATATTTGTAAACATGAAATGGAATCTTAATATAAATGAAAGCATGTAATTATGTATATGTTGTAAAATGTAATAAGACCACATGTCTTGCTTTGTCTAAATGATTAAAAAGGTGCCTTGTTCAAAAATCTACCAGAATATTCGTTGTATTTTTTTGTCAAAAATACATAATGGGTAAAATAATTAATAAATAATTTTGAAAAGGATAATGGAAATATTTTTAAAAACGTTTTTTTGAAATTTTTATTTTGTAATAAATCATATTTCATGACCGAAGAGAGAAATTTAGTCTAAATTTATTTAAAACATTTTCAAAAATTTTAAGAATAATATAGTATAAAATTTTACTATAAATTTAAAAATATCATGAATAAACTAAGGGAAAAAAATTAATCAGTTTATTAAACTATGATCATATAATATTATTTTAATTAAATTCAAGAATAATGAATCTTAATAGGAATGAGAATGTTAGACAACAATAAATATCTTCATAATGTTGATGTGAGAATTAATAAAGAATTTTATTGTGTGTGTGAACTATAAATCTGCATAAATCAAGTGGAAATACAATGAAAGTTACTAAAATATAATTATGAAAATAATCGTTGAATATTGGTTTCAACAGAGAAGTAATATAGAAAAATGAAAAAATTGACTTAGGAAATATCATTACTTCTTGGTAACATTATTTTCATTTTACATTAGATGAATTGTTTCATATTGAAAGATTAGAATATAATAATAATTTTGTATTCATGATATTACTTGTCAAATGGGTAGTATATGGAACATTTAAACCTATTTAGGTCTATAACATTACAATATGCCTCAATAAAATGAAATAGAATTCAAATCTCATACCATATGATTCTCTTAGGTTTAACATTTGTTGACCTCATGTATAATGGTTTTAGACATGTTATTAACCTATTATATAACTATATTAATATTTATGTTATCATATATGATCTTTTGAAAACATATTACTACTCATTGGTTAGAAATATTTTATTATTTTCATAATTTTTGTTAATAAGATCATTATTTTTGGGTATGTTTTTACTATTTATTCTCTGACTCCGGCATAGATCATATTTTAATCATATACATAATTTTAATCATTATATAGATATCATATATATTAAATATATGTGTATTTTGAGTAATCCCTAAAATTTAGTTTTATGAAATGAAATACATTGTTCTGTGAGATATTAAATTAAATTATATATATATATAATAATTACAGTATAATTATTATGAAATAATTGTTTAATATTATCCTTAACACATTACAAGTTATTTTGGAATGTATAACATTTCTTCATGAGGTGGTGTAACATCCCAGATTTGGGGGCCACCCAAAAGTGTCTTGAACTCTGTTGGTCAAATAACCTGATGCACATTTCACCAAATTCAAGAGGTCACCAACTAGCAGTGAGGTCTATGATAAGAAATTGGTGGAATTATTCCCTCATTGGTAGAGTATACATTGTGAAATCTAAATATAAAACAAAAGAATATGCATTAATACCCAAAAACTAAACAATGGAGGACTGAAATTAAATCCCACAGAAGCCACAATATATATATATATATATATATATATATATATATATATATTTGTGATTCATGGAATTTTGTCTATGAAAGTGGACAATCAAGACACAATGTTGGAATTAAATATTGAAACCAATGTAAATAAATAAACAGGTATACTCCAACTGAATCGCATACCTCATCTTGGTCCCATGCTCTCCAGCTCCAAAAGCAATGATGTACTCGATGAAGAATGGAGTCGTCCCATATCTATACCTTCAATTTTATAATCTGTTTGGGTCCAACAGCATGTCTCAAATAGGGTGTAAAATGAATCCCATTATAAAACCTCCAAAATATCTATTTCAAACAAAAAATTAATATATATATATATTATAGGTAATATCAAAAAATGAAGCAATAAACTAAGAAGTACTCAAAAGTAAAAAATTATATAGTTTTCAATTACAATCATTTATCTTTTATTAATCGCCAGTTGAATCATGTAACACTAAGATATATACTAAACATTATTTCCCCCATGTAAAGTAACCAAAATAGACATATCATTAGACCATCTAAACAATCATGTTATAATGAATGAAAGCTTGTGATTTGGATTGGAAGACAAGTCCCAATCATTCAGCAATTCACAAATGAACCTTTAGGAAAGCCCTCACCGTTAATCCCACTTCGTCCCACATATCCTCAATTCAATAAATAATTATCATATGGTAATGTTGTCAGGGTCTGACCCTTTGGTAAAATGTTTACAGCAAGGCCCTCACTGTTTAGTGTTATTAATTTAGAAGCCCCTCCATCTTCATGGTCCAATTCTCTCATGGTCATTTGGAAAAGAAAAAGTACCATATAATATCAATTAATATAATCTAGAATCCCCCACTGTATTCCTGGTCTAAAGTACTCGTGGAAAATTGGGAAAATAATGTGCATATTATATCAAAGCATCCTAAGAAATCAAAAACTACTACAAGGATAAACATTCACAATGCATATCACATGAATTTCATATAATCAATCGAACTCCATCATAATAAAAAAAGGCATGGAAACAATGTATGCCGCATAGAAAATCTAGACCAAATGGCCACCAAAAGTTAATCAAGGGAAACACACCCATGGGATTTCCCACTAACAAGGTATCTAACCTTAGGTATAAGAAAAAACACTTTATCAATCAATCAATCCCAAGAATGTAATAAAACGGATAAATTCCAAATTATGAAATACCCAAAACATTGGCATGTGATACTTTTAGAATTTATAATCCAAATAAAAACAAACAAAGTCACAAAACTCCTACCTCGATGTCGTATAATCATTATACTTGAACGTCACCCCTTGAATCATACTAAAATGGAATAGATTTACCAAAATATGAAATTGATCAACCCATGGTAACTCAATCGATAAGGGGAATGAGGATGACATGCTAAAGGGAATTCAAGAACACACAAATAGGATTCCAACACATCTGATGACCTCTTAATTGGATCTTGGATAGAGAATCATGGGTTTAGAGTTTTTTCATCACTCCAGAGTTCTATTGTATAATCCAAGTCCCAAAGAACATGTTTCCAGACATAAGATGTGACCCCGCTGTGATTTATAAAATAAAAAGAAAAGTACTCAATGTGTTCAATAAAATTACAAACATTCTATTTTACTCGACTGGCTCCCGACTTGAGAAGGTCTGATTGGTCACCCCACATCCTTGTACTCGATCATTACATGGTCAAAATGTTGTTGAACACTGCAAGCATGATACACGAAGTGTAATCATAAGTACATAGCATGTACATATAAAAATCACTTTTTCATCGTTTTTCCTCTAAAAAACTATAAAAAATGATCCAAACAATAATATAAGATCTGTATTCTTAAAAACATCCTGAGATAAAGAAATTCATCCCAAAATTTACCTTCCAAGGGTGGAGAAGTGGAATATGTGAACAACTCCGGACATTGAGATCAGGGATCAACCTCTCTCTCCCAAGTTTCATCCTTCCCTTACTCGTACTGCCATAGCACCTGTACCAGCGAAACAGACCGGCCAAAGAGAAGCTTCATGCTATGATCCACCATCCGAATTGGGTGCTACTTGAAGGATGAATACCCCTCAAACTCAACCTCCTCAGGTTAAAAAAACATGATACTAGTTTGTAATGTAATGCAATAAGTGAGAAATAAGAAATACGTCTGAGATAATCCGGTACCTCTGAGATAACTGCAACCGATAGGAAAATGGCCGTACTCTCTCCATAATCTCAAAGTACATAACATATCTTGTTGAAATATTCCCATGTCTTCTAATCCTTTGGTGTTGCAACATTGGTGTGACACATAGCAAAATATGATCCCCAACATCGAAATCCAAACTTCGACTCCAACAATCAAAATATGATTTATGCCATGTCTGTGAAGTTTCCATCCTTATAGAAATAAAATCCCCTTACATAGTGGCCTCATGAACAAGAAGAGGTCCCTACATAGCTACCTCTCCTACATCCAACCAACATTAAGGGTGATCAACATGGAATTTAGTAAAAACCCTCCTAAGGTGAAATATGAATCATATCCTGAAATCTATTATTGTAGGAAATCTCTACCATAGGTATGTGTCTCTCCCAAGAGCCCCTGAAATACATGACGTATGGTGGTAGCATGTCCTCCAAGACATGAATTATGCGCTCAGAATAGCCATCTGTCTAGGGATGGTAATTTTTACTCAGATGTACCTATGCATCAACAACCCCCTATATTCCCCGTCAGAGATGAAATGTAAACCAGGCATCCCTTTCTAAAATTATAGGGTGTGGAACCACATGGTATCATACTATCTATTAGATGTATAATTTTCCAATATCAAAACACTAAAGGTTTCCCTGATATGCATGAAATGTGAAACCTTTGTGACCATGTCAATAACAACCTAGGTCACAATATTCCATCAAGGGGACCTCGGTAAACTTGTCACAAAATCCATCGTGTCATCATTCCACATTCACTCAGGAATGGGTAACTGCTGTAACAGCCCTATTTGTCTCTGATGCTCTTCCTTCCCCTACTAATAGGTTGACCATGTCATAAAAAACCATTCCCACTTCCTTCATAGCCACAAATACTAATAATTTTTATCTCAGTACATCTTGGTGATAGCAGGATGATGATAAAATACAAAGGCATAAAAATCATAGAACAACTCTTCGTGTATGTCAACTAACACCCATGCACGCCAATGAAAACAAAAAAACTCATCCTTTCTTATAGTCCACCTAGAAGTATTTTTTTCACCTAACACACTATCATGCAGGACTCGGCCTTTGGAATCTGATAGCCACATCTTTTTCACTACATTGAGTATAGTAGATGTAATACTTTTTGAAGAAAGAAACATCTCTCCTTGTTTTTTTTTCACCTCCAAATTCATCTTAGATAATAGAACCATAAGCTTCCACTCATTGATGGCCTCTTGTACTACCTATATTTCTACTCTCATGCTCAATGCATCTTCCACTGTGTTTCATTTTCAAGGAATGTAGGCAAGATCAAAGTCAAAGAACATAGGGCACTCAACAAACCTTCATTGTCCCAAATTCATATATCATTGTGTGATGATATATTTGAGGATTATGTGGTTAGTGTATACCATAAAACACTCTCCCAATATATAATGTCTCTAAAAGCGCAAGGTATTCGCAATTGAAGCAAACTTGAGATCATGTGTCGTGAAATTCTTCTCATGTGGACCCTAATGTCGAGACCTATATGCAATGACTCTTTCTCCCTGTATAATCACTACACCCAGCACGATACTTAATGCATCATAATAAATGGTGTAACTATTTCTCGACTATGGAAAAATCTGTATCAGTGATGAATCCTTTTCTGCTTCTGACAGGTTAAATCATAGGAATCTGTCCAAAAGAACTTCACACATGTCTTTTTTAGGCCCATATATGGTGCTTATACGTGTGAAATGTCCTAAATAACGAAAATGTAGAAACCATAAATCCTTAGAAAACTTCGTACCTCAAAGGTGTTCTTTGGATACACTATGGAAACTACTACTCTCACATTCTATGGTTCTACTAATACTCCTATCAGTGATACAACATGATCCTTGATCAGAATCTAGTCTATCCAAAAGTGGCACATTGAGAGAATATCATATAATAGATCATCTCTTAGTGAAATCAATACGATATCAAGATGGATGGAATGGTCGTGCCGAGTGTGAGAGTACACCAAGATATTCTCCAAGAATACTACCTCAAAATAATCAATGAATGGATGAAACACTAGGTTCATCTGACCCATGGAAACTTTTGTTTCCTTCATGGGAATGAATGACATAACAAAAAATGTCTATAGACCATACCTCATTCGAAAAAATGTAAGAGGTATATCTAATAGATTAATGTGAAACTGATGATAACCAGATCCCTAGTCAATCTTAGAGAACTCCCAGGCTCCTCGAAGCTAATCAAAGATATCATAAATTCTTGGAAAGGGATCACTATTCTTGACCATCAACTGGTTCAACATCCTCTAAGACACACAATGTTTAATGGTAACATATTAATTCATTGAAAAATGGAAGGGTGAACCCCATGAAGAAATACTGGTTTAGATGAATCCCATTGAATGAAACTCCTCTAACTACTTCTTGATCTCATGTAACGTTAGTGCATCCACCCAATATAGAGGAATGGACACTGGTTTTTCTCCTACAACAAGAATAATATAGAAATCCACCTCTTTATCTAGAGGTAAACCTAAAAAGTCAACAGGAATGAAATCTCTGAAATGATCCACCACTGGAGGAAGTATATCTATGATGTCCCCTAGTCTTCTAGATATAAACTAGCATTTTGGGTTGTAATTCCTCCCATCCCATGATGCTCAGGTCCATCTTTGCTCACCTAGACATAATATTTTCAATAATGTTGAATATATCCTACCTATATTGATGTGAAACTCTCCCTGTGGAAATTGCAGTCAACAAAGGCCTTAATGGAGACCAACCCAAACATTCAAAGAATGACATCGAAACATGTCATCTCTAAGACATAGACATACCATAAGAAGTGACACCCACCAACCTCAATAAAGAACCCCTTGCACTGATGTACACAATCTTTCCTAATCACAAAAATAGTTTCTAGCATCATAACATCATCAGATGTAAATATACGGATCCCGAGACACCCCACAACATAATCAAATATTAAAATATGGGAATCCCACATATCAAAAAGAGAAGAATCTAAAAATGAGGAAACCAGGATCGTACATCAAAACTTATATGGTCCAAAATATTTCTTCTTCTAGTTCTATTCCATAACAAATTGTTGACCCGTACCACAACCCTATGACACTACATGGATACCCTAAGTGACCCACATTGTTGTCACTGAAAACCTGTCATTTGGATACCAAGAACATGATGGCCCCCTCATATTGAATTTCCTATATATTTCTATTTCCATGACAGTGGAGGAACTTGGGGACCAACTACTATAATTGGAATCATAACAGATCCCCTCTCACTCAATGCTGGTGAGAACATCTTGTAAATAATTCTTAAGATGACCCCTAATTCTGCAAGACTTGAACTCCACTGGGTCTCTTAGGCAATGTTGTCTCATGTTCCCACTATCCATGCACTGGTATAACCTCGACTGGAAACATGATGATGCGTACCTACTTCTAGGATCACCACACAAGGGCTGCCTATGGTGATTCCTTCTATATTTCAAAGGAGTACAGTCCCTTCATGATAAACCACCCTTTATCGCAGCTCTAAAATAAATCAAATTGTGCTCAGTAAGAAGTGACTGGTTCACTATAGCAGTCACTGAAGTTAACCTAAAAACCTTCACCTATGTGGATATTTCATACCTAAGACCATCCTCAAATCGCCTTTCCAGTGACAAATTGCCTCCCACAGAACAGGTGTGAAGCGATGTTACATTGTAATGTGATAAGAATAACCAATCACTGAAAGAGTGCCCTATACCAAATGTATGAACTCTTGGGCTCAAAAATCCCTCATATTCTCACAGTAGAAGTAATCATAGAAGGTCCTCTGAAACTCTTCCCACGCGATATCCTGAGGACTTTCTGCATGTGAGGCAACATCCCGCCATATCTTGTCAGAATCAATCAGTATGTAAGTCGCGATCTTGAAATCCTCTCGGAAAAAATATGCATATGTTTGAAGGTAGAAAGAATGACCTACAATAATGACACTACATCCTGTATTCCTCCATCCACTGAAAAAGTGGGATGATGCTGCGACTGGAACACCCGTGTCAAATATTCCATCGTTGGGGTAGGATGTGGGGATCCCTAAAATGTATGTATCATCCTTTTAAAGCCTTAAAAATCAATGAAATAGAACATATTTATGGTATAATAGTTGGTTCCATGATTGGTATGATAGGGAATATTTTCTGAATGTCACTAATCTACCATTTTCAGTGTTTGATCATTGCCATGTACCTAGAGTACAACCGAAGGATGTCTCGGTGGAGTGAATCTATAAGATCAAGTGCACACCTTAGTACCAGATTAACACAACTACAACTAAGAAGTGAATGACCTTAACAGGTTAAGGAAAACATTAATGTTTTATAAAAGTGATTTACACAGCATGTTGAACCACTACAGATCGTCTTCCATTAAGCCTTAACATCACCATGCACCCCTACCAACCTGGTCGAGTAAAACCCGAAAAACACAACGTGTTCCTCTTTAGACACAACATGTACTTGAATATTAAATCCTTCATATATACTTGCAAATGGCTATAACTACACAGTTATATTGGGGTAATATTTTATGTTGTGAACAGTCTATACACGGTGTGTACAAAAAGATTCATTCGTCGTTGAGACAGTCACACAGCCGGATAGATGTCGACTATAACACACTGTGTACTCCGAGTACACGGTGTGTTTAATGATGATTTTACCTACCCCATGTCACTAATCATACATTCAGTCACATTGTCAACTAGTAAAATGTGTGTACATAAAATACATGGTGAGTAATTAAAAAAAGTCATTTCTTCCAGAACAAAAGAATACATGGCTTGTGTTCATAACATCATCACGACTTTTTTACTTGGTCTTCCAGACAGTATGCCTCTAAATGTTCTCCAAAACCACTGAAATCTTGATATATGTCCAAGGTATGCAATGATCCAATCTTTAGTAGACCATAATCCTCGCAAATCAATGATTGTAATCCTTTTTCATTTAGTATATCAACTGAATTTGATTAAAGCTCAAACATGATCCATTAGATTCCAATCCATGATGGTCCATAACACCACATGGAAAAAACCATGGAGTCTATCCCAGGGAAACTTTACATATAAAAATACCATTTCAAAATATCTATTATTCAATCATGGCATCAATCATAGTAGTATGCATATCTTGCACGACATCTATCACGATAGTATGAAATCTGTAATGCTCTCTAAATGGCATGGCATGAATAAAGGACTTGTGATTTATAAGAACTTTATCTACGATACATGATATGGAATACCATCAACTCATTATATAGCTAAATTATAGAACCACAATGATATCCATACTAATATCACAAAACAGGTGTGTCGCCCAATGGTGATATTGAATGAACTGTAGTAGTTCAGAATCGAAAAATTACAATTCAATTTAAGGTAATTTTTGTTTTCCCTAAACATGGGGTTGTTACTCCCAGGAAAGACTAAATGAAAAACTCCATTTCCTTCTTATCCCTTAATAATTTCACCAAATAGTATGTAAAAATGGAAACTAAAACTCCATTGATACTACACTGTAACATCCCAGATCCAGCTGCTAATGAAAAGTAACCCTAACCCGATTGGTCACATAACCACAACTACATTTCCCCAAAGGACAAATGTTATCAACTAAGAGAAAGGGATAAAGTGATACATTTGGGAATCTATGTCCCCATTAGTATAGTATAATCAATGGAATCTAAATTTTCAAAAAAGGTTGTAGTAATACCACAAAAGTAAACAATGAAAGACTAAAAGTAAATCCAACATAATCCACAACATATATAGATGATGCATGACATATTTATCTATGAGAACAACCAAACATGTCATAATTATAGAAAGAAAAACATAATCAAATTTACAAAAGAAACAAATAAATTATTTCAGCATCACAAGACTCAACTAGGTCCTATGCTATCCTTCTCCAACAACAATCAAATACCTGAGGAATAAGTGTTTGTTCCCTTATCTATACCTACAACCATATAATCTATTTTGGTCAAAATTAATGACCCAAACATGGTGTGATATTATTACTAGTAGGAAAAAAAGAAAAATCTCTTAGCCCAACTGTCAGTGAATATATATAGGAGATAATATGAACAAATGAATCATAAAACTTGGATGTACTCAAAAGTAAACAATCATATAGTTTACAATTAAATTAATTTACCATATATTATTCACCAATTGAATCATGTTACTCTAGGATCTAGACTAATATCTTTATCCCCCATGTAATGTTACAAAAATGGAAATCTCATAGGACCATCTAAACAATTATGTATGACCGAATCAATGTGTGTTCTTTGCCTTGGAAGACACGTCACAATAATTCAACAATTCAGAAAGAACCCTCCCAGAAATCAATCACTATCTAACCTCCTTGGTCCCACAAAAAAACAATTAACTACAAAAATTACCATTGGGAAATCTCTCCCGGTATATCTGATTTGGTAAATGGTCAACACCATGACACTAATGGTCCAATGTAATTAATCTGGAAGACCCATTAGTCATCCATGTCCAATACTCACATGGTCCTTTGGAAAATAAATAGCATCATATCATTACTAAGAAAATTATCTGCAATCCCCCTCAGTCTTCCTTGTCTATGTCTCTGACTGTCCATTGGAAAAGAAGTGCTCATATTATATAAAGGCATCCAATGTAATCTAAAATAGCAACACAGCTAAACATTCCCAGGGAAAATCAAAAACATTTTATGTATTCAATAAAACTCTATACATATCAACAAGGAATAAAAAAGGTATTCCTCAAAAGAAACCTAGAATAAATGACCATATATTGTCAATCAAGTTATATTCACTCATAGGGTGACCAATAAAATATGTATCTAACCATATGCATAAGAAAAAAACCATTATCAATAAATCACAACATAGTAGTTAATAACATGGTTATGTTCCAGATCAAGAAATACCCCAAATGTGGTTATGAGGCATGTTTATCATATATATTCCAAAAAGGAAATGAAAGTCCCAAACCAACTACCTCAATGTTGTAATATCAATATACTTGACCGTTGGACCTTGAATCGGCCTAAAATGGATTTGTCTACAAAAAGGTGAAAAAAATATCAACCCATGATAACTAAATCGATTAGAGGGATATGGAATAAAGGATCATGAGAGTTCATGAAATCATAGGTTGGATTCCAATGTGTTTATCTGTGTCTCAATCAGAGCTCCGACGTAGAATATGGGGTTTAGAGTTCGTTCGACACTCCGGAGTGCTCCTGTACAAACCACGACCTGAAGAAGATGTTTTCAAAAATAAAATGTAAGCCCGCTCCAATTTTTCAATTAAAAATTTTTTACATGGAATGTTCATTAAAACTACATATCATGTATTAGCCTCAACTATCCCCCGACATATGCGGGTAAGCCAGGTCACCACACAACCAGGTACTCGGCCGTTACATGGTCAAAACGTGGTTGTACACAACAACCATGGTACATAACATGTTCTAAATAGTACATGGAGTGCACATAAAAATTTCTATTTTTTTTCCTAAAAACAACTCGAAAACAAGATCCATACCTAATAAAGAAGAAATGGGTTCTTACTAGTGGTAATGCATCATACACCTGAATGACAATATCGAATTCCCAAATAATGGAATGCGTGGTGCATTATGTGATATAATAATTGTAGAATCATAATCAGATCATAAATATCATGCATATAATATAAAGACTATATATCTATCATTATTCTAACCCCTATGAGGTGGTAATGAAAAAAAAACGATATCGATTCATGAGGATATAGGCAACCGTACACAAGGATAATGATTTCATAACCCATTTTATAGATGTATGTGTTATTTTAGGTTTTTCAATTATAATAAAAAAAATCTCATTATTTGGAGAATTCTGAGGTTATTATATAATCACGATATAAAAATTATTTAAAAGGTGTAGAAGGAAATAAAATAAAAATTATTTTTGAATAACATTTCTTCTTATTAGGGGAACATATTTAGATTTTAACTAATATAATACCATGTTTGATTTTCTACAAATATACATCATCTAGGATGAAGGGAGGTAATTTAAGAAGTGATTTTGGCTAGTACAATCTGACCCAATGGGGTTTGAATGTTTGGTGTGGAGAGGATAGTGGATGGAATTTTATAAGTGTGGTGATGGAAAGAATTTTAATATTTTCAAATATTTTATTCCAATAATATTTTATTAAAGTAAAATGGCCCCAATAATTGTCAATTATTTAAATTAGAATCTATAACATCTAAAAAGATAAATAAAATTTGGTTTGTACACGTTTTTCATTAATTTTACACATTAATATCAATGTTTATCAACTTGGTGAACAAGTTTTTACCCTATTCCCACTAAATAATATTTAATATTCTCAATAATAATTTTATTAAAAATATATTATAGCAATTTATATGATAAAAAATATTCTTATTCAAAAAATTTATTCTAATTTTTTAAATTAAAAGCTTAAAATTGTCATGATTTTATTTCAAATTAATCTTGCAGATATACTGAGAAAGTGGTTTTTAATGTGAAAATGTTCAAAAGACTACAATGTCTTTATATAAAAATATATTATTGAAATGATTATAAGGTCCCCAATTGGATTAATAATTTTATAAGTGAACTATTATAAAATTATACTAAATTGAAAATATAATTTTACATTATGAATTATTTTGATGAAAATATTTTTTTCAAATAAAATCCATTATTTTTTGTTATTCATCAAAAAATTAATATTAAAAAAAACATGAAACTTCACTATAAGATAAATTTGATATTACTATTTCATTAATAAAGGTTATTTTATTTTTAAATTTTTATAATAGTGGTAAAAATTGGTTATAAATTATGTGTGCAAAGCATATTTGACCACCTTTTAGAGAAATAAAATTTTACAAAAAACATTAATGTTTTCTTACAGATAATAGTTATTGTTTATAATAAATAGATAAGCAATAAATGTGTGCAAAAAATATATTTTTATAATGTATTTAATCTTATTCGTTCTATATATTCTAATTTTTGAGTGATAATTATCATATTGAATTAATAATTTATAGATCAATGTTGTTCAGTAAAAGAAATTCGTGCATGTTACAGGAGATATCAAAGAATATGTTTGTTTTGTTTACCACAATGAAACTCAGTAATTCATGTGTATCAAGCAATGTAATTTATATAATTAATTTAAACTACTAAATATATCATGAATTCTCAATATTTTATGTTTATTTATAGGCTTGGTGTTGTGTTCCCAGAACACTCTCAAATACGACATTCATATTTTAATATTTATTAGTGTTTCATTCTCCCCACGTAAAATAAATTGTTTCCTTGCAATTGAAACTTGATATATGTAATCAAGGGAACAAAATTTTGGAAAAATATTATTAGAGAACCCACATAGAATGGAGATTTATAAAAAATCAATATAATAATAGAAAGGGGATGTACATTGGTAATAAGAAATAAGAAATAACTAGGTTTCTACGTCATATAAAATAGGTTTTATGAGAAGGTATTTAAATAAATAGAATGAATAAATATTTATTGAGGGTGATTAAGATTATTGTTTATAATAAATTGGATGATTATTCTATTGCTATTGGTCTAGTATCGATAAATATAACAGTGTGAAAATTCATTGATATCATCAAAAATTATTGTTATTGGACAAAATCTAATTTCATGATCTTTTTTCTAAAGTATAGTAATTAATTAAATATGTATGAGGAAAGGGATAATAATAACATGATACATTTCCATAAAAAAAACATTCGGTTGTTCTTTGAATAATTTGTAATTCATTTCTTATTACATGAAATAAATATCCTAAAATAAATTTTTTCCTTGAAGCACATTAACTTCTTTTAACAAATTTTATGATCATAAAATATGAAAATTATTTCCATCTATTTCTAAATATTTCATAAAATCAAGATGGATTATATATTAAAATATAAACCTCAATGGTAATACTATTGGTTAATCATTATTATCTATTTGTTAAATTGTTTAACTAAAAATACTGATATATAAACTTGGACATCTTATAGGCCAATGGTTGTTGTGGAATACTTATTTTCCTTTTTTCTGGGGTTATTTTCCTTCCGCCTTGTAGGATGTGACAAGATTTCACCGAAAATGATGGTTATCCATATTATAATCTATATTCCATTAATAGTCCCAAAAATTTTATGGATATCCTTGATATAAAATTATTCATTAAATAACATTTTTACAGTAGTTTTCATTACAATTTTATATAAATTATAAGAATAACATTGGACTAATATTACAATATCATCATTTATATTGTTAAAAATTATGGGTTAAAATAACTTTAAAATAATTTCCATTATATATAATGCCTTTATTAACCAAATAAAATTTCCAATAATACTTATTCTGTTCCAATGGGTTTCCATGCCATAATATTTTTTCATAATTTCCTTAATATTGGGAGAATCTCATTACATAAAACCTAAATATATGTGTTTAATAAATTTAACTTATGATCAATATTAAACTCATTAACAAATGATGGAATCTATAACTCAAAATTAATGAATACAAAATTTCACCGAAAATTTAATAGAAGCATTAGATGTTTCAGGAATCTTGTAACCAAATTACTATTGAAAAAGTAAATAAAAAATTTATTTCATGAATCAAAATACCTAAATACAACATTCACATTATTTCCACAATTTTCCATCCGGGGTATAGGTTTTACCCTTTAGAAGAGTTAATTGACTAAGGTAATTCCCAGGGTCCCCACATATATAGATATGAACTATAAATGTATCATTAAGTTGATATTTACTTCAATCTATTGTACTCTTCAATTTTCCTCAGAAATGATTCTCTTTATTTTTTTAATTTCCACATACAAATCATTTCATAATTCCATTTAGGCACTTCCCTTTGTATCTCCTTGTACATTTATTTCTTGATTTAAGCAGAGCCTTATTTTATCTATGGTCTCTACCACTCAAGATCTGTGTAAAATAAATCATTCTCTCTGATAGTGAATCCAATATTCGGTAAGTTATATGTTGTTAACCATATTTTCTTGAATAATTGTTAGGAAAAAAGAAAATACCATTAACCCTTTTCAATATACAATTTTATTACTTATTTTCCCCACACTATCAATCATGTTCCATTATAACATGATTTATTCTGGTTCTATCCATTTACTAAAACAAAAAAAAAACATAGTGTTAGAAACAATCATCACAGTGAGAAAATTGTACAATCATTTATAGGAAATCATAATATGACCCATTATTTTCATTCAAAAGAACATTAGTTTTAACTAAAGTTATTAACCTTCATCATGTATTCATCTTCATCATAATTATTTTAAATTAAATGTAAATTATCATAATAATTAACCCTTTAAATGTCAAACTAGGTGTGAATTAAGATCAATAATCATGTACTAGGTAACACACTAGTAAAACATGAAACACCATTTTATGTGTTATTACCACTAGGTAAATCTATTCCAAAACCATACCAACATTCAGTTTCTATAAATGGATGAATTATGAAAGAGAACCACATGATTTATAACCTTCCAAATCATTAGGATGGTTTTTGTACATATCTAAATTTTTTTCATATAGCTATGTTCTCTAATCAGCAATTTAATAAGTCTAGTTCACATGGTTTCTAGAAAACTGTAACTTATACTAACAATTGGCATCCATACCCTAGATTCTCATAATTGGGCCATGCTACCATTACATTATCATAAGATACAAGTAATCTCATCCCAATGGACCAATAAGATTATAGGTCTTAGTATACTAGGTACATACAATATCAACATATTATATTCCATTAAAAATAAATATTTTTTTGAAAAACATTATTTCTTCTAGCATATCCATGCATATCAGTGATAAAAGTATTCATGGAATCCTAGGGAAAAGAAATAATGTAAGGGAGAGATCAAATGATCAGTAAGGGTTATGTGAAAGGAATGCTGCAACAAATCAATTAGAACAATCCACATGGAAATATAAATAACTAATAAAGTATGGAATTTAATTAGATGGATAAAGAATAAATGATAAGGATAGATAAAAACCCGAATACAGATTCTATTTAAATAATTGGAAAAGTAATAATCATTATGGAACGATAAATAACATAGAATACATATAATTTAAACAACTGTAAATGGTATAATAAATAAAGAAACAATATATAACTATCAACACATTCCATTTATATAATGGGATAAGGCTTAATCAATATTATAAGGTAAATAATTGAGTAGATATTTCATTTTCTATACTATATAAGTCCAAATATATATGGAAATAAATAATAACTAATCCCACATGTCATATTAATTAATGGATGACACATAATCAATATAGAATGACATATAACATTGAAAATGTTACATTTAATCAAAAACAAAGTATATGATTCATCCAAAGATAATATCGAAGTAAAAGCCCTCTAGAAAATAATAATACCACATAGGATGTTAATGTTTAAATATTGCAAATTGATATTCAATGGAACAAGATAAATTACTATAATTACCTATTCTCATGAATGCTTAAAACTTAATGGGTTAAAACCCATTTAGAAATTTATTACCAACTTATTTTTCCCATGATACTACTGAGGCATTAATGGGAATACATTAACATGTCCCCAACCAATGTATTTCAAGTCCAAATCATATCTCATATGTAAAATAATCTATTTAACTAATATATGATGTGTATTATCATAATATATCCATTTTGAGTAATGTATATGGATTTTCAAAAATTTCACTAGATATAAAATACCTAAAAATGTACTCCTCCAAATGTTTAAATGATATATAGTTTAATTAATAAACATATCCATGAATATAATATGGATATATAAGGGATGTGTAGTGTACAATGATCACCGTAAAGAGCTCATTTCAAGGTAAATTTTTTTTTAAAAAAAATTGAGTCATGGGATTTAATGTCAATATATTCCTTAATCGATATAATTGTGAACCATACATATGAAGAATAAGGACGGTATCATCAAAACATATCCATATTGTTATATATTAAAAATAAGGGGTTTTTTCATTGATTAATTTAATTAACCAAAAAATATTTATAGAAACATTATTGATTAAAATATCATCTTCATTTTGAAAAACATTTTGAGAATACATTTTATTAGAAAATTTCTTTCAAAATATCATTAATATGTCCTTTTTAAACAAGAAAATGAGGCATCATGGATATTATGGTGGGTAATTAAATATATATCGTATAAGGTAAAAATATCATTCCACTTTCATGGTAAATTTTTGTATATAAGTACCTTTCTCAAAAAAAATCCAGATGATTCCTTTTTAAAAATAGTATAATTTAAATTTATATATAATTTATCATTTTGAAGATCTTGAATAAAACATTTATCAACTGTTCTTATGAAACATGTTTTTTTATGAAAATTTTGTTTTTAATAAAAACATATTTTCGGCTGAAGTGAGAAATGAGGTTAAGTCTTATTAAAATATTATCCAAAAATATTTAAGTACCAATGTGTGGAAAAATCACACTATCAATTGTGAAAATCATGAATACCCATGGGAAAATAAAATAAAATTGTTTATTAAAAGTTTTTCATAATATATACATTATTGTAAATTTAAAAATAAAATTTACCAATTAGAATGTGATTATGAGAAACCCTTAAATTGATCCTAATGTTGATGTTAGAATAAATCAATAAATTGATTATGTGTATTGAATATAAATACACATAAAACAAGATTAAAAAATCTATTGATATTAAAAATCCATTATTAACATAATAGAATAATAAATTTGGCAATGAATAAGTAGTATAACACAGTGAAAAGAAATTGGATTATGAAATTTTTTTACGACATAGTAACATTAAGAATAAATCCCATCATATGAAATGATACCAATTTATATATAAGGTAAAATGAAAAAATGGTTATTCGGTATATTAATTTTCAAATGGGTGTATATATATAAAGACCCATACTTTACATACATTGTTAATACTTCAAAATTGAATCACACTTATTACAACATATGACAAAACCACAAAGGACCGTATAGGTATAGTGTCTTTAGAAACTGGGAAGCATAAACAACTGGTTCATAAATCTTCTACAGTGTCTCCCATTTATTTCATCATATCTAGGGTCCCTTTTAGCATATTCTACTTAATATCCATCTTCCTGGCCTGGGGAAAAGAAAACATAAAAGGGTGAGCTCAAATGCTCAGCAAGGGCAAATAAAGGAAATAAAAATCATATCATATCTTTTTGAAAATTAAAACCTGCAAAAGAGATTATAATATCTTAACATGGAATAAATCATAGAAGTGAAAATGAGATCCCCATAATCATAACATAAAACTTGAATCTTTGTGGCATGCACACATAATCATGGAAAATCATTTCTTGTTAGTCATGACTCATTGCCAAGACTATCTTAGTGGACAAAGTCCCTTTCTGAACCGAGTTCACTCCTCGTTTCAGTCTTGTATCACTGAACCGAAATAACCTTCCGTTCCAGCCATGTCTATCTCATGAGATATAAAATCATTACCCAATGCATTGGAGGGAGATATAGGTCCCACCCATCTTATAATGAATCCTTTCTTATGTGTGCCACATAATCATAAAACATACATCATCGCATAACACATATAACAAAAATGGGATTCTTGAAACATCATGACATCATAAATCAATTCATATATGATAAAGGAATTCATAAACATAATTCCATCACAACATAGTCAAACCAATGTAAAAATATGGATAGAAACAGAACCCTTTATTATCTTAGATGGAAAATAATTTTGATAAAACACTTGAATTGAATTCTTGAGGAAAATATCCTTTCTTCTTCAAAAACATTTTTCCTTTCATAACATGTCATACAACTTTAAAATAAAAGAAGTTGATTAAAAATAAACTTGAAAACTTGTAAAGGAAGCTTCTTTGAAGTAATGTTTTAAAAATCCATTCATGCCGTATAAGTTAAAAAAAAACATTCTTCGTACTTTTGTCGGAAAAGTCAAAAAGTACATCGTACGGAAAAACGACAAAAGATTCCTTTCATATTCTTTACTAAAAACTCACCTAAGGGTAAAATTGGATTTAAACTATTTCAAGTGGATGGAAACAATATTACATATTGAGGGAACATGGATGTGGATGATAAAATACACCCCAGTAAATACTTACGAATAAACAATCTCGGATAAAAATGAGATTGTGATATTTCCCTTACCTTAGGTCCGATTTGCTTTGTTCGTGTCCGAAGCTCCTGTATAATGGTTTAAATAATGTTATTGACTTATTCCAGAATCATACATATTGATATGAGATCATATATGGTCATATTATTAGCTTCTTGTTAGTAATATTTCATTGTTACTTGTTACTCGGGTCTTTATATCTTTTTGTTCTTATGCGTGTTTTGTCGAATAAATTCATATTCTTATCTTTAGGTTATAGATAATTCATTTCCAGAATGGTATTAGTGTAGTATATACCATATTCATTCATTCAATTCATTTATATAATCATTATGAAATGAAGATCATGTAGAACGAGTCGCATCACATCGTGGAGACGGTATTCCGTACGTACGCACGAGTGATGATATCGTTCCTATGATCGTGGAATTGTATTGGAGTATATATATATATTATTTCAGTATCAATATTACTTAATAATAATCATATATAGGTACTGATTACACCATTATACCCATCCTTGTAAGGTGATGGTGGAAAATAGATTACACCACGGCGTGGAGACGGTATTCCGTACGTACGCACGCGCGGTGATTTCATTTTTTCCGTAGGATGGATAGAAGGTGAATTAGGGTTGTTTCATATTTATAATAACATATCAGTATGTAAGTAATACTGATGTTATTACTTTATCATGAAACAACTAAAGAAGAAGAAGTTGAAGAAGAAAGAAATTGAAAAGATCGGTAATGGATATTACCTCTTCTTTGGAACGCCTTTTTGAATCCTCCACTTAAAGAACTAAGATTGGTCTTTGGAGAAGACCAGGACCTCTAGAATTATTCTAGGGAAGTGGAGAAAGGGAAAATGGTAGGGGTTGGCCGAGCTTGAGTGCTCAAATTGGTGTGAGGAGGAGGGGGAGGAGGTGCCCTTTTATAAGGGAGGAGAGGGGCACCTTAGGAATATCTCAAAATATTATTTTATATTAAAGTCAAAATCGGTTTATAATGGTTCCAAAGGGTCTTATTTCGAAGATAAAGTGGGTATGGGTCGAAATCCTACCAACCAATAGGATTTAGACAAGTTTAGGGTATTATTTTAACCTTATCAATTAGATTTAACTCTAAGTTAATTAATTTAACTTTTACCGTGTCTTTTTGTTTTCTTTCACTATATGGTTAATAAACTTACTATAAAATGCCAAACGAACCCCAAATTGTTTATTATTAATATATATATCCTTATCTAAGTCATTTGGCCGAACCTTAGATTTTTAGGAATAAAATAACAATTAATAATATAATATTTGATTTAAAAACTATTTTGTGTCAATTTTAACACTATTTGATATATGATTTTTGTCAAAGTCATAACAGAATTATATGTTCGAACCAAGTTGATTAAATAAATACTAATATATCATAGTAACCTAGAAAATTAGTGGAATTCATAAAAAGTCTCAAATTACATTTATTTTGGTATTTATATTATCAATTTTGTCAATATTTCATTAATAAGATAATTACTGCATCATCTTTGTGTCATAAATAAATTAAATTATTTGATGTCTAAAAATTACAAATAAAATACCATCATGTAGGAAATCTTTTTAGCTTTCTAATGAATATTTACAATCGAATTTATCTTATGTATAACCCTATATTAAAAATGATTTACTTATTAAACTTTGATTTTAACTATTTTAACCCTTCTTTAAATAAATTAATAATAAATGTCCTAATCTAATCCAAGTGGGCCTAAATGGTCATATTTTATTCCTAAGTTTGTTTTTGGTCGAATTACACTTGTCCAATAGAATTAGGACATGTGTTAGGGTAATATTAATATCATATTTACCCTTAGTTACCCTATTTACTATTAACCGCGGTAAAAATAGTAAAAAGTTACTATTCACCAAAAAATTATTTTCATCTCATTGAACCACATTTTAGTCCTTGATATTAACCGTGTCTCTCGGATTTTTGAAATTCCATTCACAGAAGCGGTAAAATTAAGTTTTATGCAAAATTCAGTTTTTAACCTACCACTTAGTGGTTTCACTATTCATCAAAAATTGAAAGTTTTCAGAAAAATATCAAAATTTCACCCTAGGCTAATTTCGATATTCTGAGTCCAAAAATGAAGTCCATTTTGAAAAATAAAATTTATAAAATTTCAAAAAGTGGTTATTACTATTCATCATGGCTAGTTTTAATAGCATATTGTTTTTTAGTGAAACTCGGTATTGCGTACGACGCAAGCTATCGAGGAAGGTCGCGATTGCGTGTAAAGCAAGCCAAGCAAGTGTTGTGTAGAAAAATATTCCTTTGATGATTTATATAACATAAAAGTCTCGGGTGTTACATTCTACCCCCCTTAAAAAGAATTTCGCCCTCGAAATTCGTCACTTTGTAACAAACAGATGAGGATACTTCTCCCTCATCAAATCCTCAAGCTCCCATGTAGCTTCTTCAAGTTGGTGGTTCCTCCATAAAACTTTCACCAATCGAGTGGTCTTGTTTCGTAGGACTTTTTCGCTACGATCCAGAATCTCTATCGGCTGTTCTTCATAAGAAAGATCTTTCTCCAGCGGTACAACTTCTGAGCTGAGTACATGTGAAGGATCTGGTATGTACTTTCTCAGGAGAGATACATGGAACACATCGTGAACTTGAGAGAGATTCGGTGGAAGCGCCAATCGGTAAGCTACATTCCCAACACGATCCAGTATTTCAAAAGGACCGATATATCTAGGGCTTAACTTCCCCTTCTTTCCAAATCTCATAACCCTCTTCCAGGGAGATATTCGTAAGAACACTTTATCACCCACTTCAAACTCTAGGTCTTTTCTTCGGTTGTCGGCATAACTTTTCTGTCGACTCTGAGCTGCTCTTATGTGTTGTTGAATAGATCTGACCTTTTCTGCCATTTCATCAACGAGATCAGGTCCTAATAGCTTTCTTTCCCCAACTTCATCCCAGCAAGTTGGAGTCCTGCATTTCTTTCCATAGAGAGCTTCATAAGGAGCCATCTGAATACTGGAGTGAAAGCTATTATTATAAGAAAATTCCACCAAAGGTAGGTGTTGATCCCAACCTCCTTTGAAATCCATAGAGCAAGCTCTCAACATATCTTCTAGGGTTTGAATTGTTCTCTCAGACCGACCGTCTGTCTGGGGATGATAAGCAGTGCTGAAACTCAACTCTGTATCCAGAGTATGCTGAAGACTTCGCCAGAACTTCGAGGTAAATCTCGGATCCCGATCAGATATAATAGAAAGTGGTACTCCATGCAATCTTACCACTTCCTTTACATATATCCTGGCAAGCTGATCTAGAGAGAAATCCTCTCTAATAGCAATGAAGTGTGCAGACTTTGTAAGACGATCAACTATGACCCAGATAGCATTATTGCCTTTGGATGTTTTAGGAAGTCCTGTGACAAAGTCCATAGTGATGTTTTCCCATTTCCATTCGGGTATGGGTAATGGTTGTAACATCCCCTTAGACTTCTGTCTCTCAGCTTTAACTTGTTGACAAACCAAGCATCGAGAGACATATACAGCAACATCTCTTTTCATGCCATCCCACCAGAAGTACTCTTTCAGGTCCCTATACATCTTCGTGCTTTCAGGATGAATAGAGAATGAAGAACTATGGGCCTCATCCAGCAGCTCTTTCTTTAATTCGGGGATGGGAGGAACACAAACCCGATTCCTGAACTTTATTATCCCATCACAATCAAGGTTGAATTCAGGAACATTTCTCACCTTCTTTTGTAACTCGACATCTTCTTTCTGTGCCTCTTTAATCTTCACATGTATAGATGGTTGAACATTCATTTGAGAAAGATAAGATTTTTCCCCTTCCATTATAATTCCAAGATCCATCCTTTGTAAATCCATAAATATTGGATCTTTTGTGATCCTCATCATGGATAAACTAGCATGGTCTTGTCGACTTAATGCATCTGCCACCTTGTTTGCTTTCCCAGGGTGGTAATGGATTGAGCAGTCATAATCCTTAATCAGCTCCAACCATCTTCTTTGACGCATATTCAACTCCTTTTGTGTGAAAATATACTTTAAACTTTTATGATCAGTATAAATATCACACCTTTCACCATAAAGGTAATGCCTCCAAATCTTTAATGCAAAGATTACCGCAGCCAACTCCAAATCATGTGTTGGGTAATTTTGCTCATGGATTTTCAACTGTCGTGAGGCATAAGCTATCACCATATCATTTTGCATAAGAACACACCCCAATCCCTTCTTGGATGCATCACTGTAGATCACAAACCTTTCTCCACTACAAGGTAGTGTGAGCACAGGTGCACTGGATAACCTTCTTTTCAACTCCTTGAAATTCTCTTCACATTCCTCTGTCCAGGAAAACTTAACTCCTTTCCGAGTCAACTTGGTGAGAGGATTAGATAACCGTGAAAAATCTTTTACAAAACGTCGATAATATCCAGCCAAACCAAGAAAACTTCGGATCTCAGTTACTGTTGTTGGTCTTGACCGTCTTTCGATAACCTCTATTTTTGCTGGATCCACAGATATCCCCTCTTTTGAGATTATATGACCCAAAAATGCAACTTTTTGAAGCCAAAATTCACACTTGGTAAATTTGGCATAAAGCTTCTCCTTTCTCAGGGTCTTCAATATAATTCTCAAGTGATCTTCATGCTCTTCCTTGCTCTTTGAATAGACAAGAATATCGTCTATAAAGACTACCACAAATTGATCAAGATAGTCTCTAAAGACTCTATTCATTAGATCCATGAAGATAGCAGGGGCATTAGTAAGACCAAATGGCATCACTATAAATTCATAGTGTCCATACCTTGTACGGAAAGCCGTCTTTGGTATATCCTCCCTTTTGACCCTTAATTGATGATACCCTGAACGAAGATCAATCTTGGAAAAGTATTGAGCTCCGCGTAGTTGGTCAAATAAGTCATCAATGCGTGGAGAGGATATTTGTTCTTGATAGTGATCTTGTTAAGTTCTCGATAATCAATGCAGAGTCTCATTGATCCATCTTTCTTCTTAACAAATAGAACAGGTGCTCCCCAAGGTGACGCACTAGGGCGTATGAATCCCTTATCAAGATTCTCTTGGAGTTGCTTCTTCAATTCCTGCAACTCAATTGGGGCCATTCTATAAGGTGTCTTTGAAATAGGCAAAGCACCCGGTACGAGTTCTATTGAAAACTCAACTTCACGATTTGGTGGAAGACCCGGCAATTCCTCCGGAAAGACATCATCAAACTCCCGTACAATGGGCATATTCTTAATCGTGAGTTTCTCACCAACCATTTGAGATAAATAGCCTTCATTTAGTGGAATCAATACCCATAAGATGGAAGAAATTTCCACTGGAAGGTTATGTTCATCCTTGCATTGATAGACGATCGTAGGTTGATCTGGAATATGAAATGTGACTTCCCTTATTTGGCAATTGATATGAGCTCCATGTAGAGAAAGCCAATCCATGCCAAGAATCACATCAAATTCCACTAAAGGAAGGATCACAAGATTTGCAGGAAGCACTTTCCCACAAACTTCGATCGGAGAAGAATTATAAACTTCTGATGCGATTGATGTGCCATTAGGTGTTGTCACTGCTAACTCAACATCTAATTGTTGAGGTAATACGGTGATACCCTTAGAAAATTTTTCAGAAATAAAAGAGTGGGTGGATCCAGAATCAAATAAAACATTTGCTACTTTAGAGTGGATGGTAAGTGTACCTTTCACCACATCGTTATCGTACTCCACATCGCTGATAGAAATTGCATGTGACTTTCCTTTTTCTTTAGCCTTAAGAGTTTGTTGACGTCGACCATCATCATCAACCGTTGGATTTGGGAATTGATTGGCATAATGCCCCATCTCCTTGCACTTGAAACATTGAAGTGTAGCAGGTTCATTCTGTGTATCCCTTCCTTCGTTTGCATCATTAGACATCTTCTTCCCATTATCACGGCATTCAAATGCCCGATGACCTTCCTTTCCACATTTAAAACATTTACTTGTCCCTTTAAGACAACTCCCTCCATGTTTCTTTCCACACTTTGAGCATAAGGGAAAGTTCATCTTCTTTTCCGTGTGCTCTTTAGATTTTTCTTTGAATTCCATCTTCCTCTTCTTATCAAACCCATGTGACTGATGGGTTACTCCAATCTCCATCTCGACTTTGAGAGCACATCGAACGATTTCCTCGTAGCTATTGAAGTCCCTTATGGATAACGCCCTTCGAAGACTTGGTTTTAAGCCACTAAAGAATCGATCGATCTTACTCTCAGGTTGGATAATAATACCAGAAGCGTACCTTGCAAGTCTGGTCAAATTTGCTTCATAGGTACCAACAGATTCATCATCCCTTTGCTTCAGTTCAAGGAACTCTTTCTCCATCTTTGTTCGGAGAATACGAGGGAAGTACTTATTGAAAAATAAGTTCTTGAACTCGTCCCATTCCATAGACTCAATTTCATCCCTTTGCCTCGTATTCTTAACAAGATTCCACCATTGATCCGCATCTCCTTCCAAACGATACACTGCTAGGATGACTTTATCATGCTCAGAACATTGAAGAACTGAAAATATCTTTTCAGTAGTACTAATCCATTGTTCAGCAACTGATGGATCAGTAGACCCGCTGAAAGATGGTGGACGCTGCCTCATGAAGGATTCAACAGAATGTTGCTCCCTCCTTTGTTCGTTTGGAAATCCTGCATGATTCATAGCTTGAGAAAGTTGTGTGAGCATGGCTACAAGATTTTGCATTCCAGCTCCCATATCGTTTGGTTGCTCAGGGGGACAATCATTGCATTGCCCATCGCATTCCGCATTAACACGGTTCCTTTGGGTTCCAGCCATTGACTAAAACCAAGAAGAATAGTGTGAGCAACACTAATTATAATAGGAAACCACATAATTCAGGAATAAAATTTTCATGCTTAAGGTCTTATCCTAGGTTATTCAAGGCCATTTCTAAAACACTAAGATTGTGTTCTATGCTTAGACTTATCCTTAGGGTTCTTACTAAGGCTTTCACATCCTAGTTTCCAAAGGTTGACTATACCTTTCCTCTGATACCAACTATAACGACCCATACTTTACATACATTGTTAATACTTCAAAATTGAATCACACTTATTACAACATATGACAAAACCACAAAGGACCGTATAGGTATAGTGTCTTTAGAAACTGGGAAGCATAAACAACTGGTTCATAAATCTTCTACAGTGTCTCCCATTTATTTCATCATATCTAGGGTCCCTTTTAGCATATTCTACTTAATATCCATCTTCCTGGCCTGGGGAAAAGAAAACATAAAAGGGTGAGCTCAAATGCTCAGCAAGGGCAAATAAAGGAAATAAAAATCATATCATATCTTTTTGAAAATTAAAACCTGCAAAAGAGATTATAATATCTTAACATGGAATAAATCATAGAAGTGAAAATGAGATCCCCATAATCATAACATAAAACTTGAATCTTTGTGGCATGCACACATAATCATGGAAAATCATTTCTTGTTAGTCATGACTCATTGCCAAGACTATCTTAGTGGACAAAGTCCCTTTCTGAACCGAGTTCACTCCTCGTTTCAGTCTTGTATCACTGAACCGAAATAACCTTCCGTTCCAGCCATGTCTATCTCATGAGATATAAAATCATTACCCAATGCATTGGAGGGAGATATAGGTCCCACCCATCTTATAATGAATCCTTTCTTATGTGTGCCACATAATCATAAAACATACATCATCGCATAACACATATAACAAAAATGGGATTCTTGAAACATCATGACATCATAAATCAATTCATATATGATAAAGGAATTCATAAACATAATTCCATCACAACATAGTCAAACCAATGTAAAAATATGGATAGAAACAGAACCCTTTATTATCTTAGATGGAAAATAATTTTGATAAAACACTTGAATTGAATTCTTGAGGAAAATATCCTTTCTTCTTCAAAAACATTTTTCCTTTCATAACATGTCATACAACTTTAAAATAAAAGAAGTTGATTAAAAATAAACTTGAAAACTTGTAAAGGAAGCTTCTTTGAAGTAATGTTTTAAAAATCCATTCATGTCGTATAAGTTAAAAAAAAACATTCTTCGTACTTTTGTCGGAAAAGTCAAAAAGTACCTCGTACGGAAAAACGACAAAAGATTCCTTTCATATTCTTTACTAAAAACTCACCTAAGGGTAAAATTGGATTTAAACTATTTCAAGTGGATGGAAACAATATTACATATTGAGGGAACATGGATGTGGATGATAAAATACACCCCAGTAAATACTTACGAATAAACAATCTCGGATAAAAATGAGATTGTGATATTTCCCTTACCTTAGGTCCGATTTGCTTTGTTCGTGTCCGAAGCTCCTGTATAATGGTTTAAATAATGTTATTGACTTATTCCAGAATCATACATATTGATATGAGATCATATATGGTCATATTATTAGCTTCTTGTTAGTAATATTTCATTGTTACTTGTTACTCGGGTCTTTATATCTTTTTGTTCTTATGCGTGTTTTGTCGAATAAATTCTTATTCTTATCTTTAGGTTATAGATAATTCATTTCCAGAATGGTATTAGTGTAGTATATACCATATTCATTCATTCAATTCATTTATATAATCATTATGAAATGAAGATCATGTAGAACGAGTCGCATCACATCGTGGAGACGGTATTCCGTACGTACGCACGAGTGATGATATCGTTCCTATGATCGTGGAATTGTATTGGAGTATATATATATATTATTTCAGTATCAATATTACTTAATAATAATCATATATAGTTACTGATTACACCATTATACCCATCCTTGTAAGGTGATGGTGGAAAATAGATTACACCACGGCGTGGAGACGGTATTCCGTACGTACGCACGCGCGGTGATTTCATTTTTTCCGTAGGATGGATAGAAGGTGAATTAGGGTTGTTTCATATTTATAATAACATATCAGTATGTAAGTAATACTGATGTTATTACTTTATCATGAAACAACTAAAGAAGAAGAAGTTGAAGAAGAAAGAAATTGAAAAGATCGGTAATGGATATTACCTCTTCTTTGGAACGCCTTTTTGAATCCTCCACTTAAGGAACTAAGATTGGTCTTTGGAGAAGACCAGGACCTCTAGAATTATTCTAGGGAAGTGGAGAAGGGAAAATGGTAGGGGTTGGCCGAGCTTGAGTGCTCAAATTGGTGTGAGGAGGAGGGGGAGGAGGTGCCCTTTTATAAGGGAGGAGAGGGGCACCTTAGGAATATCTCAAAATATTATTTTATATTAAAGTCAAAATCGGTTTATAATGGTTCCAAAGGGTCTTATTTCGAAGATAAAGTGGGTATGGGTCGAAATACTACCAACCAATAGGATTTAGACAAGTTTAGGGTATTATTTTAACCTTATCAATTAGATTTAACTCTAAGTTAATTAATTTAACTTTTACCGTGTCTTTTTGTTTTCTTTCACTATATGGTTAATACACTTACTATAAAATGCCAAACGAACCCCAAATTGTTTATTATTAATATATATATCCTTATCTAAGTCATTTGGCCGAACCTTAGATTTTTAGGAATAAAATAACAATTAATAATATAATATTTGATTTAAAAACTATTTTGTGTCAATTTTAACACTATTTGATATATGATTTTTGTCAAAGTCATAACAGAATTATATGTTCGAACCAAGTTTATTAAATAAATAATAATATATCATAGTAACCTAGAAAATTAGTGGAATTCATAAAAAGTCTCAAATTACATTTATTTTGGTATTTATATTATCAATTTTGTCAATATTTCATTAATAAGATAATTACTGCATCATCTTTGTGTCATAAATAAATTAAATTATTTGATGTCTAAAAATTACAAATAAAATACCATCATGTAGGAAATCTTTTTAGCTTTCTAATGAATATTTACAATCGAATTTATCTTATGTATAACCCTATATTAAAAATGATTTACTTATTAAACTTTGATTTTAACTATTTTAACCCTTCTTTAAATAAATTAATAATAAATGTCCTAATCTAATCCAAGTGGGCCTAAATGGTCATATTTTATTCCTAAGTTTGTTTTTGGTCGAATTACACTTGTCCAATAGAATTAGGACATGTGTTAGGGTAATATTAATATCATATTTACCCTTAGTTACCCTATTTACTATTAACCGCGGTAAAAATAGTAAAAAGTTACTATTCACCAAAAAATTATTTTCATCTCATTGAACCACATTTTAGTCCTTGATATTAACCGTGTCTCTCGGATTTTTGAAATTCCATTCACAGAAGCGGTAAAATTAAGTTTTATGCAAAATTCAGTTTTTAACCTACCACTTAGTGGTTTCACTATTCATCAAAAATTGAAAGTTTTCAGAAAAATATCAAAATTTCACCCTAGGCTAATTTCGATATTCTGAGTCCAAAAATGAAGTCCATTTTGAAAAATAAAATTTATAAAATTTCAAAAAGTGGTTATTACTATTCATAACGGCTAGTTTTAATAGCATATTGTTGTTTAGTGAAACTCGGTATTGCGTACGACGCAAGCTATCGAGGAAGGTCGCGATTGCGTGTAAAGCAAGCCAAGCAAGTGTTGTGTAGAAAAATATTCCTTTGATGATTTATATAACATAAAAGTCTCGGGTGTTACAATATAACACATATAAAAGTGATTAGGTGCATAAAAATAAAATATGCTTCAATGAAATGAAATTTATACATAATCATGTACTTTGGGACTCAATATAGTTGAATGTTATTTATCCTATACTTAAATTGTTATAAAAATGATATTAAATCATTCCAAAACCATATTAATATATATAATATAATATATGATCTTTTAAAAAATTACTACTGGTTTATTAATAATAATTTACTTTTTTCAGCTTTTTTTATTATAAATTTTTTTCTTACTAGTTTGTCGTGACTTGTTATTATTTGTTCTTGTTACTCCCAAAATGATGTCAGGATATGCAGAATTTTAAATATGATGTAAATATAATATTTATTCATTATATATTTATTTACTGAAAACCATAAAATTTTATGATATGTAATGAAATACACGATTAAGGGAAATTATAGGTCGTACATATGCATAGATGATGATTCCATTTTCTGGTCATTTTTAAGAAGTAAAATAATATAATAATATATATATATATATATGGATTAATGTATGATTTTTATAAAATATTTATAAAAAACATTCTTTAATAAATTACTTGTAAATATCAAATGAATAACATCGCTTTACAAGTAATCAGTCTTCTTAACACATGAGAAAAATTATCAAACTCAAAAAAATTTGAACCATAATGTTATGTGTGATATAATAATTCCATATTTATAATAAATTTATAAAACCCATTAATATCATATATAAACTATAAAAATATAATTATACCCATCCTTTGTGTGTGAACATTTGAAAAACTTATGACTTTAGTTCTCTAGGAGGTAGCTTGTCGTACAGACAAATAATGCTTTTATAACCCATTCTAATGTTTGTATTTATGGTTTTAGGATGTCCCGTTAAAAAATATAACTATATTTAAAATAATAATTTTATTATATAATAGTAGAAAATAATAATAATTAAAGGTGGTGGAGAAGGAAATAAAATAACAATGCTTTTAGGAGAACATTACCTCTTCTTTAGGTATCCTCCTTAGTTTTGCAATAATGCATTTCTATGTGGATTTATGTCCATAAAATGGAAACTAGGATCATGGTATGGTATTAGGGATGTTATATGTAATATAAATGAAAGAAAAAATGTGGTTTTATGGTGTGAAGTGGAGAGGAGAGGGGTGGCATTTAATAAATGGGGTGAGTGGGGCATGTTTAATTTTTTTACAGAGTGAATTTGACCCAAGTCATATTCATGTATGATGGCCCCATTAATGGTAAATTATATATAATATAAGGGATAAGGTTAAAGTAATATCTTATAATGGCGGTTTGATTGGGTTTGGTCCATATATACACCTTATATTATATGACTAAAAACTAAGTAAACTCACTTTTACCACTCTCACTAAAAATTATATTAAGTATTTTTAACTAAAAATTATGGTCCCTAAAAAAGTAGAAAACATTAGATAATATAAATGATTATTATTTGAAAATTTTTATCCATTTTCTGAAATTTAATTCCCATAATGGTACAAACTAATTTAAAATTAATCTCATAGATATTTAGAGAATCACTGGTTTTTAAGTGAAAATGATCAAATGTTCACATTTTGTTTATATCTCTATTCAATATGAAATTTGTTAAAATGAAATAAATATGTTTTATAGATAAATAATTTTTTTTATTCAATAAAAATTAATTAAAAATATAATTTATCATTATAAATTATTTAGATGATGATGAAGTTTTCAATTAAAATATTATATTTTTTACTTTTCATCAAATAAATGAAACATCTTATAAAAATCACAAAAATTAAGCTTATGAAAATTTAAAATTATTTATATAAAAATATAATTTAGTTTTTCCCTATAAATTTTTATATTGTTATGAATTAATTAAAAAATATGTATGAAAATCATTGTTAAAATGCCTTTTAAGAAAAAACATTTTTTTTATAACATTTTTTTAATTAAATGATGTGGTTTATAAGTATTCCATAGTTTACGAATATATTTGAATAAAAATGTACTTCCATAAATTATTTAATCATATTCATATAAACTAATCTAATAACTATTTTAAATATATCATATTAAATTATAATATTAACAGTATATTGATTTTCTGTAAACTCGATCTTGCATGTATCACAATATAACTCAGTATTGTGAGGATGAAAAAATATAAAATAAAATGACATTATTTAAAATATAAAATATATAATAAATTATTGATATGATATATTCATTTCTGTGCATAGTTTTTCATGTCAGACACATTATCAGATATAATGTTAATATTTCCAAATTTTATAGTGTTACGTGGACGTATGTGATGGATATGGTTAGCCTTTATCATACAGGATAATATACACGAGGAACTCACTTGGACCTCTTTAGAAAAATAACCAACACTAAATTTTTCCTAAAGTGTTTTTTTGGCTGAATACACATTAATTTCTGACCATAAACCTAAGAGAGTGTCTTATTTTGGAACATTCCACCCATTTCACTGGGTTGGTGCATCTTGAACATTTTCATGTCACCAATGAATACCTCAACACGTATATGATTGTGATTAAACTAAGTAATTAATAAATTATTGATGTTATTTTTCTTATTCCTTCTTAAAAATGTTGATATTTTTGATAAAGTTATTTTACATTTAGAGGAAATAACAATGAAAATTGATCTTGGATTAGCTTATGTTTTTTCATTTTTTTGCGAGGTTATATCTTCTATTCATAAAATGAAATAAAACATTTACATGTTTTATTCAATATGTATTTCTATTGCATCATCAAGAATGAAATAGGTTTTTTCATACCATTTTGGAATTAATGTTCCTCCCTTGACAAATTATAGGAAGTATCCCAAATGTTATCAGAATTGTGGAAAATCAGGTTATCACATCTGCAATTATGGAATTATTTCTCAATTTATTAAGTCTATAGAGACACTCAAAAAGTGTCAGAAAATTTCTTTCTATTACTTCATATGCGGTGGATCTTATCTCCATACCATGTTGTATTTTAATGCGAATATGAATTCTCTCGGAGAAGGTGATTCATGACATCATTACGTTGTGGTGTATGAACATGATGAATATGAGGCACCACTTAATACTATTCAATACTGGAAAATGGACATGTACCCACATTTTTAGAGAAAACCATCGGGATATGTCACCCTATCCCCACGATTTTGGGCAAACGGTGGGTATATGCATTTTTTGGTGGTAGTTCTATACCCATGGATTATTCCTCTATACCCATGGTTTAAATAAATATATTTAATAATATATATATATATATATATATGCAGTGATGGGGTAGTGTTAAGGACGCTCATTAACCGAGAATTGGTCGCGAGATCGAATCCTGCGGGTCACTATTTTGTAAAATATGTTATACCCCCATTTTCCAAACCATGGGTATTGTAAAGACCCGAAGCTTAACGTACATGGACATTAAATTACATTTGCGTAATACTTAGTACATAATAAAAAACACACACACAAGGATCGTAATAGTTTAGTGTCTTTGGAAACTCGGAATAAAATCTTCTAATCGTGGTGAAAGATCTTCAACATCTCCCATAAAGATCATCTTTTTTTACCTAAAACCTTTCTTTATATCCTGGGGAAAAGAAAACATAAAAGGGTGAGCTCAAATGCTCAGTAAGGGTAAACAAAAGAAATATCAATCACATCATATACATAAGCACATAACTTTTGGAAATCTTAACCTGCAAAAGAGATCATAATTTCATAACATGGGGTAAATCATGGAAGTGAAATGTAATCACAATAATCATAACTTAAAACATGAAACTTTGTGGCATTCACACATAATCATAGAGAATCATTTATTGTTAGTCAAGACTCATTGCCAAGACTATCTTAGTGGACAATTCTCTTTCTGAACCGAGTCACCCTCGTTCCAGTCCTGTTTCACTGAACCGGTATAACCTACCATTCCGGCCATGTCTGTCTCATGAGATATAAAATCTTTACCCAATGCATTGGAGGGAGATATAGGTCCCACCCATCTTATAATTAATCCTTTCTTATGTGTGCCACGTAATCATAAACCATACATCCTAGCGTAACCCATGTAATAAAAATGGGATTCTTAAACAACATGACATCATAAAAAAATTCATATAAGATAAAGGAATTCATAAAAATATGTCCATCACAACATAATCAAACCAATGTAATAATAGAGATAAAAACATAACCCTTTTATTATCTTAGATGGTAAATAATTTTGATAAAATACTTGAACTCCATTCTTGAGGAAAATATCCTTTCTACTTTAAAAACACTTTTCCTTTCTTAACATGTCATACAATTTTAAACTAAAAGAAGTTGATTAAAAATAAACTTGAATACTTGTAAAGTAAGATTCTTGGAAATAATGTTTTCAAAATCCATTCATGCCGTATAAGTTAAAAAAACATTCTTCGTACTTTTGTCGGAAAAGTCAAAAAGTACCTCGTACGAAAAACGACAAAAGATTCCTTTCATTTCTTTTACTAAAAACTCACCAAAGGGTAAAATTGGATTTAAACAATTGTAGTTGGATGGAAATAATATTACATATTTATGAAACATGGATGTGGATGATAAAATACACCCCAGTAAATACTTACGAATAAACAATCTTGGATAAAAATGAGATTGTGATATTTCCCTTACCTTAGGTCCGATTTGCTTCGTATGTGTCTGATCCTCCTGTATAATGATTTAAATAATGTCATTGACTTATTACAGAATCATATTCATTGTTATGATATCATATATGGTTCACTTATGACATTATATTACCCGTTCTTTTGTAAATTCCATGTTAAAGAAGCGTTTTGGGTAAAATCGTTTCATTTATCGTAGGTGTTTTGACTTGTTGTTCTTGAAATTATTATTACTTATATCATGATTTAATTACTTCCAGAATATAAAATATGATTTATATATCATATATATTCAGTATATATATATATAATAGATAGATAAATGAAATGAAAGACACCGTTCATGGAGACAGTAGTCCGTACGTACGCATGAACGCTGTTTTCCTTTCCTTATTGTCTTGAATGGAAGTAAGTAGATGACATACATATATATATATATACATAAATCCAGTAGCTTTATAATGTCATATATTTCATTATTATTTCTTATATATACTTTATAATCATTCTTAAATGGTTAACATGGAGAATGAATCTCATCGCGTCGTGGAGACGGTAGTCCGTACGTACGCACGAGCGATGATATCATTTCCATAAATATTGAATTGAATTGGAGTGGATTATACAATGTATCAGAATCAATATGATGTTGTAATAACTATGTATAGTTACTCATTACACCATTATACCCATCCATGTAAGGTGGTGGTGGAAAATAGATTACACCACGGCGTGGAGACGGTATACCGTACGTACGCACGCGCGGTGATTTCTTTTTCCATAGGATGGATAGATGGTGAAATAGGGTTATTTAATACTTAAAATAACATATCAGTATATGAGTGATACTGATGTTATTACTTCATAATGAAACAACCTAAGAAGAAGAAGTGGAAGAAGAAATAAAGATGAAAGAATTGGTAATGGTAATTACCTCTTCTTTGAAGCGCCTCTTTGAGACCTCCTCTTAGGGCACTAAAATTGGTCTTTGAGGAAGACCAGAACCTCTAGAATGTTTCTAGGGAAGTGGAGAAGAGATTTTGGCAGGGGTTGGCAGAGAATGAGTGCTCAAATTGGTGTGAGGAGGAGGGGGAGGAGGTGTCCTTTTATAAGGGAGGAGAGGGGCACCTTAGGAATACTTCAAAATATTATTTTATATTAAAATCAAAATCGGTTTATAATGGTTCCAAAGGGTCTTATTTCGGAGCTAAAGTGGGGATGGGTCGAAATCCTATCAACCAATAATATTTAGACAAGTTAAGGGTATTATTTTAACCTTATCAATTAGGTTTAACTCTAAGTTAAATAATTTAACTTTTACCATGTCTTTTTGTTTTCTTTCACTATATGGTTAATACACTTACTATAACATGCCAAAAGAACCCCAAATTGCTTATTACTAATACATATATCCTTAGCTAAGTCATTTGGCCGAACCTTAGATTTTTAGGAATAAAATAAAAATTACTAATATAATATTCGATTTAAAAACTATTTTGTGTCAATTTTGACACTATTTGATATATGATTTTTGTGAAAGTCATAACAGAATTATATGTTCAAACCAAGTTTATTAAATCAACACTAATATATCATAGTAACCTTGAAAATTAGTGTAATGCATAAAAAGTCTTAAATTACATTTATTTTGGTATTTATAATATCAAATATGTCAATATTTCATTAATAAGATAATTACTGCATCATCTTTGTGTCCTAAATAAATTAACTTATGTGATGTCTAAAAACTTCAAATAAAATACCATTATGTAGGAAATCTATTTATCTTTCTAATAAATATTTATAGTCGAATTTATCTTATGTATAACCCCATATTAAAAATGTTTTAGTAAATAAACTTTGATTTTAACTCTTTTAACCCTTCTTTAAATAATATTATAATAAATGTCCTAATCTAATCCAAGTGGGCCTAAATGGTCATATTTTATTCCTAAGTTTTTTTTGATCGAATTTCACTTATCCAATAGAATTAGGACATGTGTTAGGGTAATAATAATATCATGTTTACCCTTAATTACCCTATTTACTTTTAACCGTGGTAAAAAAAAGTAAAAAGTTACTATTCAACAAAAATTATTTTCATCTCATTGACCAAATTTTAGTCCTTGATATTAACCGTGTCTCTCGGATTTTCGAAATTCCATTCACAGAAGCGGTAAAATTACGTTTTATGCAAAATTAAGTTTTTAACCTACCACTTAGTGGTTTCACTATTCATCAAAAATTGAATGTTTTCAGAAAAATGCCAAAATTTCATCCTAAGCTATATTTCATATTCCGAATTCAAAAATGAAGTCTATTTTACCAAATTCATAACATATAAATTGCATTATTTAATTTTATAATTAAATCCCGCTGTTAAAACAAATAGCGTGTTTTTAAGAAACAATATCTATCAAAAGATTGACACTTGATTATGTCTGGTTTAAATGTGAAATTACATCCAATGACCAACATTGTATTAAATTATAAAAATATATTCTAAATATACTTTAAAACCACTCAAATTAATTATTTATCACTATTAATTATTTCGATTAAAAAAGTTGTTTTTAATTATAATTTAGTAATTTTCACTATTCATCAGAATATGAAAGTTATCCGAAAAGTACCAAAATTTCACCCTAAGCTAATTTCAATATTACAAATCCAAAAATGAATTTCATTTTGAAAAATAAAATTTACAAAATTTCAAAAAGGGGTTATTACTATTCATAACGGCTAGTTTTAATGATATCTTAATAGCATATCGTTGTTTAGCGAAACTCGGTGTTGCGTACAACACAGGCTATCGTGGAAGGTCGCAATTGCGTACAATTCAAGCCAGGTCAGAGATGTGTATTGTGAAAGCTCCTTTTGGTTTAGCGTATAACACAAGACATTAATAAAATTAAAAAGAATATTTTTCATAAAATCTCGGGCTGTTACATTCTACCCCCCTTAAAATGAATTTCGCCCTCGAAATTCGTCAGGGTTATAAATGGTTTACTATTCGAATGTTTCTTTAATAGAAACCCACATCGTAAAAAGGAATACCAAAACTTGGCTTTAAAAACAAAAGTATGAAATGTAACGATTACCCAAATAAACTAATCAATGGGTTTCCACATAGGTGAAAATATGGATATGGAAGAGAAATCTAACCATCATGTTCTGATGGAGAGTGGTAGAGAACATGGATATGGAAAATCCAGTAATCACAAATCCATAAATTTGTGATGATCTAAGGTACCATCTAATTCATCAGGTATAAGATCACTAGGACAACATTTTTGGTTTTCAAGATCATTTCCCTAAAGTTGAAAATTTGAATTAGAATAAATACTTTCTTTATTTTGGTACAATCTCATTGTTGTTCATGCCTTGAACAATTTCCACTTTATCTCTTAAATAAATGAAGTTTAATTTGTTATTCGTGAAGTGTTAGGAGATCATGTGATAGAATGACGGGTCATTCCATCTGTCTCAAACAAAAGGTTAGAAAAAATTATATACATAAGCTGATCTATTGTGAGATTAATCATATATGGTTCCTAAAATGGACTTATACTTCATATATCATACTGCTTAATATAATAAAACTAGTTTCTACTAAAAAGGGACTTCTTGTAGGCCAGTGGTAGGCGATAAAGGCCAGTCGCACTTCAGTTGTGGGTTCGATTCCTACAGCCTTGTCCGAAGCGATGGGCTGTCGCCCGTCCTGCAGGTTGTCCTTTTTCTAAAACTACATTACTATAACATCCCATCAATAATATCGAATAAAAAAAACTTCTATCCTTAAACAATACTCACTTATGTCCAACATAATCCATTTCAATCTTTAGGCTTATCCATAATACTGCAGTCCACTCTCATAACATAGTGAAAACGATTACCAGAGATTTAATACCATCGTTGATCCCCATATATCATAAGATATGTTTTGTTGGTCACATTCCAAACATTCAAAGTCCTTAATCATGTATTCTCTTGAATACCTTAGTGAAAACATGAATGCAGTTTAAAGTTAAGACTTTCCACATACCAAAATCCTCAAAATTCTATATACTCAAACCATGATTTCACTTAATCCTTATATCAATCATGAGCTCATGAATACTATTAAACATTTCATTTTCTCGTTTTCCCTTCATTATGTGCATATCATCTTATTTCCAAAAAAATATCTCAATCACTTTGAATACCACATCAATAAATATTGCAATACTCAATGATACAACATTATTTTGGAATCCCATTACATAAACACTTAATCATTCCACCACATCGTTGTCATATTCAACATTGCCAATAGTGATCGCATGTGACTTCACATTGTCCTTTGCCTTCAGTGGTTTCTCATGTTGATCATCACTAACCCTTGGATTAGGGCATTTATTAGCATAATGCCCCATTTCCTTGCACTTGAAGCATTGAAGTGTTGGTGGTGCGTTCTCTGCAGTGTTTGCTTTATTCACATCATTAGAAACCCTTTTTCCATTACATCAACACTCAGCTGCTCGATGACCTTCTTATCCACACTTAAAACATTTTCTAGTCCCTTTAAGACAATCTCCACCATGCTTGTTTCCACACTTTGTGCATAAGGAACCATTCATCTTCTTTTCACCATTATTCTGAGATTTCTCCTTGAACTCCATCTTTCGTTTCTTGTCAAAACCATGAGATGGATATTTAACACCAACTTCCATTTCTACCTTGATAGCACAACACACAATTTCTTCATAGCTACTGAAGTCTCTTATAGCTAATGCCCTTAGAAGACTTGGTTTTAAGCCACTGAAAAATCGATCAACTTTATATTCAGGTTGGATGATAATGCCAGATGCATACCTTGAAAGTCTTGTAAAATTCGCTTCGTATATACCAACAGATTCATCATCCTTTTGCTTTAGTTCAAGAAACTCCTTCTCCATCTTTGTTCGAAGAATACGAGGGAAGTACTTACTGAAAAATAAGTTCTTGAACTCGTCCCATTACATGGACTCAATTTCATCCCTTTGCCTCGTATTCTTAATAAGATTCCACCATTGATCAACATCACCTTCCGAACGATACACTTCTAAGATGACTTTATCATGTTCAGAACATTGAAGAACTGAAAATATCATTTCAGTGGTACTGATCCATTGTTCAGCAACAAGTGGATCAGAAGACCCACTGAAAGAAGGTGGACGTTGCCTCATGAAGGACTTAATAGGATATTGTTCCCTTCTCTGCTCATTTGGAAGTCCAGAATGATTCATAGATTGTGTAAGTATAGAAATAAGATTTTTCACTCCATCTCCCATAACATTTGTTTGTTCAGGAGGACAATCATTGCATTGTCCATTGCATTGATCAACACGGTTCCTTCGAGTTCCAGCCATCATCTAAAACACAAAAAGAATAGTGTCAGAGGCCAAAATCATGCTAGGGAAAAAAACATAATAAAGGGGGAGTACCTTCAATATCTAACATCTTATGTTTAATTCTATGATAGTTAGCGTAATTCTAGTACTATAACCTATACGTATACTTAACCTTAGGGACATCCCTAGACATACCATAGAAATATCTCTCGGGATCTCACTAAAGTTCTCGCATCCTAGTTTCCAAAGGTTGACTAAACCTCCCTCTGATACCAACTGTAAAGACCCGAAGCTTAACGTACATGGACATTACATTAAATTTGCAGAATACTTAGTACATAACAAAAAACACACACACAAGGATCGTAATAGTTTAGTGTCTTTGGAAACTCGGAATAAAATATTCTAATCGTGGTGAAAGATCTTCAACATCTCCCATAAAGATCTTCTTTTTTTTTACCTAAAACGGTTCTTTATATCCTGGGGAAAAGAAAACATAAAAGGGTGAGCTCAAATGCTCAGTAAGGGTAAACAAAAGAAATATCAATCACATCATATACATAAGCACATAACTTTTGGAAATCTTAACCTGCAAAAGAGATCATAATTTCATAACATGGGGTAAATCATGGCAGTGAAATGTAATCACAATAATCATAACATAAAACATGAAACTTTGTGGCATTCACACATAATCATAGAGAATCATTTCTTGTTAGTCAAGACTCATTGCCAAGACTATCTTAGTGGACAAAGTCCCTTTCTGAACCGAGTCACCCTCGTTCCAGTCCTGTTTCAATGAACCGGTATAACCTACCATTCCAGCCATGTCTATCTCATGAGATATAAAATCTTTACCCAATGCATTGGAGGGAGATATAGGTCCCACCCATCTTATAATGAATCCTTTCTTATGTATGCCACATAATCATAAACCATACATCATAGCGTAACCCATGTAATAAAAATGGGATTCTTAAACAACATGACATCATAAAACAATTCATATAAGATAAAGGAATTCATAAAAATATTTCCATCACAACATAATCAAAACAATGTAATAATAGAGATAAAAACATAACTCTTTTATTATCTTATATGGAAAATAATTTTGATAAAATACTTGAACTCCATTCTTGAGGAAAATATCCTTTCTACTTCAAAAACACTTGTCAATTCTTAACATGTCATACAATTTTAAAATAAAAGAAGTTGATTAAAAATAAACTTGAATACTTGTAAAGGAAGCTTCATGGAAATAATTTTTTCAAAATCCATTCATTCCATATAAGTTAAAAAAACATTCTTCGTACTTTTGTCGGAAAAGTCAAAAAGTACCTCGTACGGAAAATGACAAAAGATTCCTTTCATTTCTTTTACTAAAAACTCACCGAAGGGTAAAATTGGATTTAAACAATTGTAGTTGGATGGAAATAATATTTCATTTTTATGAAACATGGATGTGGATGATAAAATACACCCCAGTAAATACTTACGAATAAACAATCTCGGATAAAAATGAGATTGTGATATTTCCCTTACCTTACGTCCGATTTTCTTCGTATGTGTCCGAACCTCCTGTATAATGATTTAAATAATGTCATTGACTTATTACATAATCATATTCATTGTTATTATATCATATATGGTTCACTTATAACATTATATTACCCGTTCTTTTGTAAATTCCATGTTAAAGAAGCGTTTTGGGTAAAATCGTTTCATTTATCGTAGGTGTTTTGACTTGTTGTTCTTGACATTATTATTACTTATATCATGATTTACTTACTTCTAGAATATAAAATATGATTTATATATCATATATATTCAGTATATATATATATAATAGATAGATAAATGAAATAAAAAACACCGTTCATGGAGACGGTAGTCCGTACGTACGCATGAACGCTGTTTTCCATTCCTTATTGTCTTGAATGGAAGTAAGTAGATGAAATACATATATATATATACATAAATCCAGTAGCTTTATAATGTCATATATTTCATTATTTTTTCTTATATATACTTTATAATCATTCTTAAATGGTTAACATGGAGAATGAATCTCATCGCGTCGTGGAGACGGTAGTCCGTACGTACGCACGAGCGATGATATCATTTCCATAAATATTGAATTGAATTGGAGTGGATTATACAACGTATCAGAATCAATATTATGTTGTAATAACTATGTATAGTTATTCTTTACACCATTATACCCATCCATGTAAGGTGGTGGTGGAAAATAGATTACACCAAGGCGTGGAGACGGTATTCCGTACGTACGCACGCGCGGTGATTTCTTTTTCCGTAGGATGGATAGATGGTGAAATAGGTTTGTTTCATACTTAAAATAACATATCAGTATATTAGTGATACTTATGTTATTACTTCATAATGAAACAACCTAAGAAGAAGAAGTGGAAGAAGAAATAAAGATGAAAGAATTGGTAACGGTAATTACCTCTTCTTTGAAGCGCCTCTTTGAGACCACCTCTTAGGGCACTAAAATTGGTCTTTGAGGAAGACCAGAACCTCTAGGATGTTTCTAGGGAAGTGGAGAAGAGATTTTGGCAAGGTTTGGCCGAGCTTGAGGGCTCAAATTGGTGTGAGGAGGAGGGGGAGGAGGTGTCCTTTTATAAGGGAGGAGAGGGGCACCTTAGGAATACTTCAAAATATTATTTTATATTAAAGACAAAATCGGTTTATAATGGTTCCAAAGGGTCTTATTTCGGAGATAAAGTGGGGATGGGTCGAAATCCTATCAACCAATAAGATTTAAACAAGTTTATTGTATTATTTTAACATTATCAATTAGATTTAACTCTAAGTTAAATAATTTAACTTTTACCATGTCTTTTTGGTTTCTTTCACTATATGGTTAATACACTTACTATAACATCCCAAACGAACCCCAAATTGTTTATTACTAATACATATATCCCTATCTAAGTCATTTGGCCGAACCTTATATTTTTATGAATAAAATAACAATTAATAATATAATATTTGATTTAAAAACTATTTTGTGTCAATTTTGACACTATTTGATATAAGATTTTTTTGAAAGTCATAACAGAATTATATGTTCGAACCAAGTTGATTAAATCAACACTAATATATCATAGTATCCTAGAAAATTAGTGTAATTCATAAAAAGTCTTAAATTACATTTATTTTGGTATTTATAATATCAATTATGTCAATATTTCATTAATAAGATAATTAATGCATCATCTTTGTGTCATAATTAAATTAAATTATTTGATGTCTAAAAATTACAAATAAAATACCATTATGTAGGAAATCTTTTTATCTTTCTAATGAATATTTGTAGTCGAATTTATCTTATGTATAACCCCATATTAAAAATGTTTTAGTAAATAAACATTGATTTTAACTCTTTTAACCCTTCTTTAAATAATATAATAATAAATGACCTAATCTAATCCAAGTGGGCCTAAATGGTCATATTTTATTCCTATGTTTGTTTTTGATCGAATTTCACTTATCCAATAGAATTAGGACATGTGTTAGGGTAATAATAATATCATTTTTACCCTTAATTACCCTATTTACTTTTAACCGTGGTAAAAAAAAGTAAAAAGTTACTATTCACCAAAAATTATTTTCATCACATTGAACCACATTTTAGTCATTGATATTAACCGTGTCTCTCGGATTTTCAAAATTTCATTCACAGAAGCGTTAAAATTAAGTTTTATGCAAAATTCAGTTTTTATCCTACCACTTAGTGGTTTCACTATTCATTAAAAATTGAAAGTTTTCAGAGAAATGCCAAAATTTCATCCTAAGCTATATTTCATATTCCGAATTCAAAAATGAAGTCTATTTTACCAAATTCATAACATAGAAATTGCATTAATTAATTTTATAATTAAATCCTGCTGTTAAAACAAATAGCGTGTTTTTAAGAAACAATATCTATCAAAAGATTGACACTTGATTATGTCTGGTTTAAATGTGAAATTACATCCAATGACCAACATTGTATTAAATTGTAAAAATATATTCTAAATATACTTTGAAACCACTCAAATTAATGATTTATCACTATTAATTATTTCGATTAAAAATGTTGTTTTTAATTATAATTTAGTAATTTTCACTATTCATCAGAATAAGAAAGTTAACCGAAAAGTACCAAAATTTCACCCTAAGCTAATTTCGATATTACGAATCCAAAAATGAATTCCATTTTGAAAAATAAAATTTTCAAAATTTCAAAAAGTGGTTATTACTATTCATAACGGCTAGTTTTAATGATATCTTAATAGCATATCGTTGTTTAGCGAAACTCGGTGTTGCGTACAACACACGCTATCGTGGAAGGTCGTGATTTCGTATAATTCAAGCCAGGTCAGAGATGTGTATTGTGAAAGCTCCTTTTGGTTTAGCGTATAACACAAGACATTAATAAAATTAAAAAGAATATTTTTCATAAAATCTCGGGCTGTTACAGGTATAGAGTAATGACACTGTGGAAAACCCTATGCCAACGGTTTTTTTAAACCATGGGTATAGCTCAAGGACCTATAATGACACAACCAATAACCATAGTTCCCCAAACCGTGGGTATAGCCAATACCCACGGTTTTGGGGTCTATACCCACAGTTTTGAACTGTATCATTTTCTTATACTGATTAGCGGTATGTTTTTTATTTATTCGGAAATGTTAATTTCATTATTTGATATAGGTTATAATGATTATTTTATATCTTAAAATATAATTGAAATTTTGTCCAAATATTTGGAAAATATTCCCTTTTGTTGGATCATTCCATGCTGTTGTGAAAGATGAACAAATAGGGTTTTAATTGTCCCATGTGCCTGGTAACGATAGATGGCATTGAAGTAGTGTGTGATTTATTAATTATTAATCATAATTAAATTATCAGGATTAAAATAATGGATTTTATTATTACCATTAATTCCTAGATCAATTATCATCATTCATATTAGTTTCTATCTCTTAATGGGGACTCTCAAGTCTTTTAATGTGAGTGATATTCTAGATCAATAAGAGTGGGCCTATTGTTCACTAGTATATAGTGATATCTTGCTAATTTTTTGAGATATAAATTGATTTCCTTGATCTTAGTTTTATTAGAACACTTCATTTAGTGGTGATTTAATATCTATAACTATTTTTCGATCAATTTTCAGAGTTATCATAATTGGGAGAGTTCAGTTTTTCTATATACTTATATCATAGTATGATACTCATTACTATTCCAATCTATATCAGGGAAACTTATATGTTAATGGATATTAATGTTCTACATAGATACCTATAGGTGAAGATATTTATTCATATTAAAATTTCACCTTAGACATTTCCTTTTTTCTTTTATAGAAACATATGTCCAAGACTCAATGATTGTGTTGATTATCAAAATAATAATCTGGTTACCATTCAAAACCTGTATGCATTACCTAGAATCAATTATTTATTTTATGAACTCATAATATTTCATTTGATTTCATAAATTTACCATTGATTAGTGTACCACTAATTAAGAGTCTAATTATATTATATAAAAAATACATCATTATGAGCTGTTGTGGCCATTTAGAGTTCCGAGTCTTAAAATTTGGTCTCACAAACTCTCTGGTGGTCTTTAGATAATCAATGACATAGATATATCATCGGTATAATGACACATTGGAAGTAATTTTTGTGAATTCTAATTTGACATGATTCAATTTAGAGGAGTAACACATAGGTCTTTTGGATTACATCCATAAATAATTTAAGGAAGATCTCTTGTATGGTGATATTCTCAAGTGTGAATTTCATATCCAAAATGTGTTGTTTCTTTATAATGTTATATATGTTAGGGTAATATCAAGGGATCCTATAAAGATAATGGTTGTATTGTACCGGGAGTATACCAAAAATTTATTTGATATGTGGAGCTTTTTAGTTTGGTAAATTATTGCATACAATTTTTGTAACACCCCAAGATTCCACGATACGTTTCCCTTTGAATAATGCAATAGCTTACATTGTACCCAACTTCGAGATTCTAACACACCACAACCAATCAAAGTATCCGTTATAAATAGTAATACCCACTTTTTGAAATTTTATAAATTTTATCATTTAAAATTGACTTCATTTTTGGTTTCGGAATATCAAAATTATCCTAGGGTGAAATTTTTGTACTTTTTAGATAACTTTTATATTTTGATGAATAGTGAAAATTACTAAATTTTAATTAAAAACAACATTTTTAATCAAAATAATTAATAGTGTTAAAATATGAAATTGAGTGGTTTTAAAGTATATTTATAATATATTTTTACCATTTAATACAATGTTGGTCATTAGACACAATTTCACATTTAAATGGGATATGACCAAGCGTCAATTTTTTGATAGTTATTATTTCCTAGAAACATGATTTTTGTTTTTCTAGTGGGAATTATTTTTAAATTATTTTCTGCCACTTTTTTGTTTTGAATTTGGAAAAATTTATTCCATATTTGGATTCAGGATGTCCAAATTGTTTAAATAGGTAACTCTTATTTTTAGACATTTTGAATTATTACTTTGGTAAATATTTTATTTACTATGGTTAACGGGTAAATCCCGTAAATAAGGGTAAAACAATAATATTATAATAATAATAATTTACCCTAAAACGCGTCCTAACCCTATTGGTTTATAAATTTCCAACAATGGTCATCTTTGGGTCGATTTTGGGACCCATTGAGCCACTTGTAGGTGATAAGGACACTTTATATTAATTAAGTTAATGTAAATACAAAAATGACCTAAGCATGTATCATTTAGCAAAAAAAAAATTACACAGTGTTATATGTGTTATATTTTTGAATATAAATATTCATTATAAAGATAAAAGTACTTCCTATATAATCGTATTTTATTTTAATAATTACATTTATTTATGACACAATAATGATGCAGCATTTTCCCTATTATTGAAAGAATCAAATAATTAGTATTATAAATGTTAAATTAAATATAGTTTGAATGTTTAGATGCCTCCCACGATTATTATTGGTCAATATGACATTTTTTTATTTCTTAAATGAAATTGGTTCAAATTAATAATGTTGTTAAGATTTTAACAAAAATCAATTATTAAATATTGTCAAAATTGACATAAATAATTTTTTTTAAAAAATATTATATTATTAATTGATATTCTATTCCTAAAAATCTAAGGTTCAGAAATTGGACTTATATCATGATAGGTTTATCATTAATGGACCACTAGGGTGTCTCTTGAATGTATATAGTAATTTTATTAACTATATAATATAAAAATACAAAGTGACATGGTAAATGTCAAACTAATTAACTAAGTGTTAAAACAAAAGGTTAAGGTTACTATAGTGAACCAAACCTATATAAATTCTATTGGTTGAAAGGATTTCGACCCATCCCTACCTTAACCTTTAAATAATCTACTTTGTATCCATTATAAACCGAATATTAATTTATTATAAAATAATATTTCTCGCTTTTCCAAATGTTCCCCTCACCCCTCTTATAAAAGGGCACTCCCCCTTCCCTCAAATTCATACCCTCAAAGCCTTTTGGCTCGGCCAACCCCTGCCCAAATATTTTCTCAAATTCCCTCACTTAAACCTAGAGGCCTTATTTTGATCAGAAATCCAATCTATGGAGCCCTTTTGATCAAATCAAAAGGAAGCTCACGAAGAAAATGTAATGTTTTCACCACCCTCTTTCAAGTTGCTTTCTTCTTCAACTTATTCTTTATTTGATTTTTAAACTATAAAATAATAACTACAGTGTATCCTATATACTTTCATGATATTATAAATATGGTACAACCATATTTAGTATTTTATCCATCCCTTTAATTACATGTCACCATATGTGCATATATATGGCTTACTGTCTCCATGTCGTGGTGTAATTGTTATTCAAAACATTATTATTTGGATGGATATAATAATGATGTTTAAGTCATGTAAATAATATATATACCATGATAATTATTATGTATTTATGATACACCACCCAATTATATATTATTTTAATATCAAAAAAATGATATTGTCGCTCGTGCGTACGTACAGACTACCGTCTCCACGAACACGATGAGATTAATTCCCCATCGTATCCATTCAAAAATAATTTTCATTTTATGTTTAAAAATAATGTTTAAAGACATAATATCATTCTGTAATTGAATACGATATGACCTATCTATAACAAACACGGCTTATATAACAAAGCATATAAAGTAAAATGAATCAGTTAACACCCGAAACAATGATAATACAAAAACATTACTAACAAACAAATGTTAAAAGATAATATATGATATCATATTAATGTATATGATTCTTGTATAATTTAATAACAATTATTTCACTATTATATAGGAGTTTAACATACCATCATCCAAGGAAATGTACAAGGTAATTGTTTATTTCACAATCTCTTTATTATCTGAGTTTTTTTATACGTAATTATCTACTGGGACGTCTTTATCATCCACATCCATGTTTCTTTAAAATGTATTTCAAAACAATATTACTATTTTACAGAATATGGATTAAAGTCATTTATACCCTTGTTTGAATTTTTATAAGAATTTTATAAAGGAATATTTCTGTCATTTTCCAAACAAGGTCCTTCATAACATTTTCAACAGAATTAAGGGAAGAATGTCTTTTTTAACATATATAGCGGGTGTGGAAATTCTATGCCATTATAAAATCTTCTAAGATTCTCTTACAAGCTTATAATAATATTTTTAATGTAAATTTTATAATTATGTGACTTTTAATTGATTTCAAAAAAAGATATATTTATCTCAAATAGTTTTGATTTCATCTATGTCAACATCCTTTGTTGGATTTTATGATTATTTGAAGTTGATTTATTATGATACAATACTTCCATTTAGTATTGAAGGTTTTTTGATATGTTTTTCTGTGGATGTGTTATTTTTATACAATTCATGGTTTAAGGAGAATGTATTGACATTTTGAATACTAGTTTTAATATGAATGTTTATGTTATGTTTAAACCTATTTATATGTGTAATGAATTGGACTTAATTAGTGATGGGTGGAGACCACTATAGCTTCTCGATGCATCGGTATGTCTCATGAGACAAACTAGAGTCTTGCCACAAGACCTCGGAAAAATCTTATTTCTAGTCTTGGAACAAGGCCTTGACTATGTGGTTATGATAGTCTCACATTGTGCATTTCATCATTATGAAAGTGGTTATTTATATTGCAGGTGATTATTCGACTAGTATAATATCCATGTGAATAAGTAAATGGAATTATTTCATTTTATCTTTTTTATATTATTCTAAATCTCAAATATAAAAGGCTTTTGTTTTAGTTATACATTGCCTTAAATGTTTATGTTTATTTATGAATGTTCCCTCTATATTGTTATCCTTTCTGATCATCTAAGCTCACCCTTTTCAATGTTTTAATTTTTCCTAAGATGTGAAAAATTATTTTATGAATGACCTATAGTGAATGTATGAAGGGATATGAAGACAAGATGTGTTGTATTTTTTTCTTACTTTATGATGTAATGTAAGACTTATGAATATATCTAGTGTTTCCAAGTGTACTATACTAATCGGTCTTTCGATACTTGATCTTCTGTGATCATGCCAATGTTATATAATAATGCACCGAATCTAGGTAACTGGGGTCAGGGTGTTACAGTTGGTATCATAGAATGTTTAGTACAAACCTTAGATGCTATATTTAGATAAACTATGATTAGAGAACATATCCCTATGATAGACATTGAGGATTATTATAGAATAAATTCCTTGAATTTTGGTATTGTAGAGATTTTGTAAGTTTTCTGAGCAATACATCCCTTCCTGCATACGAGCAGGTATAGGCAGCTCTGGCACAGATTTACCTAGGGGTAATACCTAAAAACACCGCTTTGAGCTAGACTCGAACGGGAACTGGTGCATGACAATGTGCCTTGTTGTACTCTTGGTTACGAAACTCCTGGGGGATATGCATAGGATAATTCACATTTTCGTTACAAACCATTATGAAGGGTTTATGAGTTTATTCTTTCTCAAAGAAAACATTTTTATGATTATGGATTATATCCATTGACTGTTCTATTTATGTTAAGTTTTTTACAAGTTTTGAATTATGTATTTTGATTCATAAACTGATCTAGTTTATGCCATTGTTTATGAATAGCACCTAGTAGAAGGAATGGAAACTGTGTCAATGCATGCACTCTATGTAGGGATTTCCCTCCTTCTCAAGATAATTATAGTGGAGCTGGTGATGCAACTGGTACTGATCATCTATTCACCATACTGGGACAACTCGCTCCGGTTATGAATAATAACCTTACCCGTATGGAGCACCCTCATCCACAACGTGGAGGATCTATGTTAGATTGCTTCATGAGGAAACAACCCCCAACATTAAATGGGAGTATAAATCCATTGGTAGCTGGGAAATGGATATGTTCTTTATAGAACGTATTCCATACCTTGGGGAGTAGCGAAAGGTAAAAAGTTTTCATGGCAGTTTACTACCCCACTAGGGATGCTGATCAATAGTGGTCATTGATTCAAAACATGAAGGAATATGATGAAGTATCAAATATGGAATATAGGGAGTTCAAAGAGCTTTTCTTAGAGAAATACATTCCTCGTGAGCATCGATCAGATATGGAAAAGAAATTTCTGAGTCTGAGACAAATGGAGGATGAGAATGCCGTAAAGTATGTGGCTAACTTTACAAGGTTAGCGAGGCACGCTGCAGATTATATAGGTAACCCAAGAAGTAAGATTGATCATTTCTTTGATGGGATAAAACCATTTCTTCATTCAGAATTAGTCTCACAATCTTTCTCGTCATTTGAAGATACTGTCTCATGTGCTATCAAGACAGAAAAATAAATCTCTAAGTCTTATGAATTTAACGAAAAGAAAGAGAAGAAGAGATCTTCTGATAAATATGGAAATGGAAATAAGGGGAAGAATGGAAAATTTTAATATCCATCCGGTTGTAAATATGGGAATAAACACCCCCTTACATGCTTAAAAGGAATGTGAGTTTGTTACAAGGGTGGTGAAAAATGCCACCAAGCTCGTTATTTCAAGGGGATGAAGGAAGCTACCAATGTCCAATGCTACAATTTCAGGGAGATGGGACATTATGAAAATGATTATTCTATTCTTTGGGGAATCTTGCCTCAGAAAAGGCCAAGGGATGAAGGCTAGGCTAATGATATCGCTAATGTTTAGGTAGAAGCTTCGAAAGACTTGGTGGCAGGTAATTTAATGGTTTCCTCAAGTTTAGCAAATGCATTATTTGATTCTATGTCATCACATTGTTTCATATCTTCCCAGTTTGCTAAGAAAATTAGATATTTAAAATTTTATTTTACAAGGGAGTTTTCATTCAAAACTCTTAAGGGAAGTATCATTGTTATAAAGTTCTTTGAATCATTTCCCATTAGAGCATATAAATGTTATTTATCTGATGATTTCATCGACATACCTATGATTGAGTTTGACATAATCCTCGTTATGTATTGGCTTTCAGACCATGATTCAATGATTTATTGTAAGATGAAATAGGGTACAATTTTTAATGATGATGATAAGGAACAACTTATATTTAGAAAAAAAATCGTCACCACTTGATTCTTATCTAGATCCACCCCCAGTAGCTCAACTAAATTCAATTATCGGGGAGGAAGAGAATGAAACAACTATGGGTGAGGAAAGAAATGTTCAAATAGAGGATATACCTAATGGGAAAGAATATGTAGATTTGTTGCTGGAAGATTTACCTGGACATCCTCCAGAATGAGAAATTGATTTTTCCATTGATTTAATTTCTGTTTCAAGGACCATATCGAAGACCCATTATAGAATGGCCACTATGGAGTTAATGGAACTAAAGAAAAAACTAAATGAATTGAGAAATAAGGGATTTATTTGCCCTAGTTTTTATCAATGTGGAGCCCCTCTCCTTTTTGTTAAGAAGAATGATGGATCTATGATGTTATGTATCGACTACGGGGAAATCAATGCTATAACAATAAAGAACAAGTATCCCCTCCCTCACATTGATGATTTTTTAGACCAATTTCATGGAGATCAATACATTTCAATGATTGACCTTTGATCTGGATACCATTAGTTATCTGTAAAGAAGGAATACATTCCGAAAACAACATTTCAAACCAGGTACGGACATTACGAGTTTACAGTAATGCCTTTTGGGCTGACTAGTGCACCCTCTATTTTCATGGATCTAATGAATAGAGTTTTCAAGGAATATCTAGATTATTTTGTAGTAGTAGTTATTGATGATATCTTTTTATACTAAAAAATATATGAAGATCATGATTATAAATTGTTCATTATCATGAAGACTCTTAGAAAACATGAATTATATGGGCAGTTTAGCTAGTGTGAATTCTGGCTTCAGGATATTTCTTTTCATGAACATATTGTCTCTAAGGATGGAATCTTTTTTGATCCTTCTAAGATAAGAGAAATTCATGAATGACTAGCATGAATGAGTATAGCTGAGGTATGCAGTTTTATTGGTTTAGCAGGTTATTATCAACGTTTCTTCCGGAATTATTCCTGGTTGGCTAACCCATTAACAAAGCTTACACGTAAAGGGGTTAAATTTGTTTGGAAAAAAGAGTGTGAAGAATGTTTTGAAGAACTGAAGTGAAGATTAGTAAATGCTACTATATTGACTCTACCATCAGGGAAATAGTTGTTCATTATTTATAGTGATGCATCGAAGAAAGGACTTAGTTGTGTCCTTATGCAGAATGATAGGGTTATTTTCTATGCATCATGACATTTTCAAATTCATGATCAAAACTATCATTCTCATGATCTCGGGTTAGCAGCTTGATAATTTTTTTGAAGATATGGAGACATTGTCTTTATGGTGAAAAATGTGAGATTTAGACTGATCACTAGAGTTTGAAGTATATTTTCTCATAGAATGAACTCAACATGAGGCAAAAGAGATGGATTGAACTACTCAAGGATTATGATTGCACGATACACTACCACCTAGGGAAGGAAAATAAGGTGGAAGATACTTTGAGCAGAAATGATCATGGAGTTTTGAACAATATGAGAATTTAAAGGGATACTATTTTCATTGATCTAGTAAAGATGGATATGGGAATCATAATGGATGGGGAAACATCAGAACATTTCTAATGGTTGTCAAACCATCTTAACTATAAATGATTATGAGTTATAAAACTGATGATGAAGAGTTTCAAAAGAAGATTAAATCTGTGAATGATGGGAGATTGAGTGACTTTTTGTATGAAGATGGAATTTTGAAATTTGGTAAGATACTTTGTGTTCTTGATACACCTGATCTAAAAATGGAATTGTTGGATGATGCTCATAGTTCCAATTTCTTTATACACCCTGGGAACACCAAAATGTATAGATATTTGATGGATCATTATTGGTGGGACAACATGAAGAGGGGGATTTCTGATTTTGTGTTAAGATGTTTGGTTTGTCAACAAGTGAAAGTTGGAAGGCAAAAACCTAGAGGAGTAATGCATCCTCTTCTTATACCAGAGTGGAAATGGGATAATCTCAGGATGGACTTTGTCATGGGACTTCCAAAGACTCCTAAAAAGAACGATGCAATATGGGTCATTGTTGATCGTCTTACCATGTCATCACATTTACGTGCTATAAGGGAAGATTTACCAATTGAATATCTATAAAGGCTATATATTAATGAAGTTGTGAGACTTCATAGAGTACCCCTACCGATTGATTCTGATCGTGATACCTGTTTTACTTCAATATTCAAGAAGAGTCTTCAGAAGGCCTTGGATACTGAACTTTGTTTGAGCACCGCCTACCACCCTCAAGCAGATGGACAATCAGAACGGACTATTCATACCTTAGAAGACATGTTGAGAACTTTCTCACATGGCTTTCACGGTATTTGGGATCAATATTTACCTCTAGTATAATCTTCCTATAACAATAGCTTCCATTCAAGTTTTCGGATGGGACCATATGAAGAGTTATACAGAAAGAGATGTCACACACCAACCTGTTGGGATGACGTTGGTGAAAGAAAACTTTTAGGCCTAGAACTAGTGGAGGAAATGATGGAAAAGGTAATGGTAGTCCAAATCCACATCAATGTAGCTCAATGTAGGAAGAAGAGATATTCCGATAACCGAAAGAAGGATTTGGAATGTCAGGTAGGAGGTCATGTTTTCTTGAAGGTATCTCCATGGAAGCTAGTTATACATTTTGGTAAGAAAGGTAAATTGAGTCCCAGGTACATAGGACCTTTCAAAATTCTAGAACGAATTGGGGCTATAGCTTACTGGTTGGAAATTCCACCAAGTCTCTCCAAAGATCATGATGTGTTCCACGTATCACTATTGAGAAAATACATGCCTGGCCCAACGCATGTACTCACCTATGTCGAAGTAGAACTGGAACCTGATCTATCATATGGAAAAAATCCCGTCAGGATTCTTGATATGAAAGAACAAGTGTTGAGAAACTGGACGACTCATCTGGTAAAAGTTCAATGGATGAACCATAAGATAGAAGAGACAATGTGGGAACCTGAGGAACAAATAATGAAGAACAACCAAAGTCTTTTTATACATTACTTTTTTAGAAATTTCGATTGATAAATTATTTTATGGAGGGGAGAATGTAACACCCCAAGCTTCCACAATACTTTTTCCTTTGAATAATGCAATAGTTTGCATTGTACACAACTTCGAGATTTTATCACACCGTCACCAATCAAAGTAGCTGTTATGAATAGTAATACCCACTTTTTGAAATTTTATAAATGTTATCTTTCAAAAATTGACATCATTTTTGGTTTTAGAATATTGAAATTATCTTAGGGTGAAATTTTGGTAATTTTCGGATAACTTTTATATTTTGATGAATAGTGAAAATTACTAAATTTCAATTAAAAACAAATTTTTTAATAGAAATAATTAACAGTGAAAAATTATGAATTTGAGTGGTTTTAAAGTATATTTAGAAAATACTTTTACCATTTAATACAATTTTGGTCATTGGAAATAATTTCACATTTAAACCGGACATAAACAAGTGTCAATCTTTTGATAGCTATTATTTCTTAAAAACACGCTTTTTGCTTTAGCAGTTACAATTAATATTAAATTAATTTCTTACACTTCTATGTTTTGAATTTGGAAAAATGGATTCTATATTTGGAATCAAGAATTCCAAATTTTTTAAATTGGTAACTCGTATTTTTAGATATTTTGAAAAATTATTTCGGTAAATATTTTATTTCCCATGGTTAAAGGGTAAATCCGGTAAATAAGGATAACAAATAATATTATAATAATATTAATTTACCCTAAAAAGTGTCCTAACCATATTGGTTGATACATGTCTGACCATGGTCATCTTTGGGTCGATTTTGGGACCCCATGGAGCCACTTCTAGGTAATAAGGACAATTTATATTAATTAAGTAAAAGTAAATACAAAAATTACATAAGCATATATCATTTAGAAAAACAAATTTTACATGGGGTTATATAAGTTATATTTTTGACAATAAATATTCATTATAAAGCTAAAAATATTTCCTACATAATGGTATTTTATTTGAATAATTAAATTTATTTATTACATAATAATGATGTAGTATTTTAATTATTAATGAAATAATGAAATAATTAGATTTATAAATGTTTAAATAAATATAATTTGAAAGGCTTTATTCCACCAACGAATTTTATTGGTTAATATGACATTTTAGGATTTCTTGAATGATTTTTTTTCTAATTAAAAAAGTTGTTATACCTTTAAAAAATCAATTATTAAATATTGTCAAAATACACATAAATGAGTTTTTAAATAAAATATTATATTATTAATTGATATTCTATTCCTAAAAATATAAGCTTAGGCCGAAAGACTTATATCATGATAGATGTATCATTAATGGACCACTTGGGGGGTCTCCTTGATGTATATAGTATGTTTATTAACTATATAATATAAAAATACAAAGTGACATGGTAAATGTCAAACTAACTAACTAAGAGTTAAAACTAAAGAATATGGTTAATATAGTGACCCAAAACTCTCTAAAATCTATTGTCTGAAAGGATTTAAATCCATTCCCACCTTAACCTTTAAATTATCTACTTTTAAGCCATTATAAACCGAATATAAATTTATTATAAAATAATATTTCTAGATTTTCCAAAGGTGCCCCTCAACCCTCTTATAAAAGGGCACTCCCCATCTCTCCAATTCAAACCCTCAAAGCCTTTTGGATCGGCCATCCCCTGCCCAAATATTCTCTTAAATTCCATCACTTCAACCTAGAGGCCTTATTTTGATCATAAATCCAACCTAAGGAGCTCTTTTGATCAAATGAAAAGGAATAACCTGAAGAAGAGGTAATGTTTTAACCACCCACTTTCAAGTTCATTTCTTCTTCAACTTCTTCTTTAGTTGTTATTTCAATTATAAAATAATAACTCCAGTATCTCCTATAGACTGTGATTTTATTATAAATATGTTACAACCATATTCAGTATTCTATCCATCCCTTGAATGACATTTCACTATACGTGTGTACGTTCGACATACCGTCTCCACGTCATGGTGTAATTGTTATTCAATGCGTTATTATTTGGATAGGTATAATAATGATGTATAATTCATATAAATAATAAATATAACATGATAATTATTCTGTAAATATGATACACCACCCAATTATATATTATTTTAATATAAAAAGAATGATATTTTCACTCTTGCGTACGTATGGACTATCATCTCCACGAATGCGATGAGATTCATTCCCCATCATATCCATTCAAAAATAATTTTCATTTTATGGTTAAAATTAATTTTTAAAGGATTAATATAATTCTATATATAAATAATATACAACCTATCCATAACAAACACGACTTACGTAACAAATCATATAAAGGAAAATGAATCAGTTAACACACGAAACAACGATAATACAAAAATATTACTAACAATGCTATGTTAACATATCATATATAATATCATATTAATATATATGATTCTTTAATAATTTAATAAAAATTATCTAACCATTATACAGGAGGTTAACCTACCCTCAACCTGGTAAATTTACAATGTACGGGTTTATTTCACATTCTCTTCATTATCCGACGTTGTTTATACGTAATTATCTACTGGGACATCTTTATCATCCACATCCATGTTTTTTAAAAATGAATTTCAAAAAATTCTTAATATATTACAGAACATGGATTAAAGTTACTTATACCCTTGTTTTACTTTTTATAATATTTTTATAAATGAATCTTTCCGTCATTTTTCAAACAAGGTCCTTTTTAACCTTTTCGACAGAATTTAGGTAAGAATGTATTTTTATTACTTATACGGCGGGTGAATCTATTCTATGATATTATAAAATCGTTGAAGAATCCATTAAAAGCTTATATGAATATTGTGGAAGTAAATTTTATAATTATGTGACTTTTAAATGATTTCAAAAAATAGATAATAATCTCAAATAGTTTTGATTTCAACTATGTCAACATCCTTTGATGGATTTTAAGATTATTTGAAGTTGATTTATTATGTTACAAAACTTCTATATTGTATTGATGGTTTTGTGATATGTTTGACTGTGGATGTGTTATTTTTATGATTCATGGTTTATGGATAATGTATTGAAATTTCTTATGCTAGTTTTAATAAGAATGTTTATGTTATGTTTAAACCTGTTCATAAGAGGAATGCATTGGTTTTAATAAGTGATGGGTAGAGCCCGCTATAGCTCCTCGATGCATAGGTAGGTCTCATTAGACAAACTAGTGTCTTGGAACAAGGCCTTGGAAAAATATTATTTTTATTCTTGGCATGAGGCCTTGACTATGTGGTTATGTTAGTCTGGCATTATGCATTTCATCATTTTGAAAGTGGTTATTGATATTGCATGTGATTATTCGACTAGTAGAATATCCATGTGAATAAATAAATAGAATTCTTTCATTTTATCTTTGCTATATTATGCTGAAGTTCATGTTTAAAAGGTTTTTTTTATTTATACATTTCCTTAAATGCATATGTTTATTTATGAAGGTTTATGCTATATTGTTATCCTTACTCAGCATCTGAGCTCACCCCCTTCAATATTTTAATTTTTTCCAGCATGTGAAGATGTATTTTATGAATGACCTATAGGGAATGTATGAGGTGATATGAAGACAAGAGGTGTTGTAGTTTTTTTCAATTTATGATGTAATGTAAGACTTATGAATATATCTAGTGTTTCAAAGGCTTCTAAACTAATCAGTCTTTAGAGACTTGATCTTTTGTGATCATTACAATGTTATGTAATAATGCACCAAATCTGGGTAACTGGGCATGGGGTGTTACTTATTTTTTTGAAATTTCAAATTATTTCATATCTACAGGAAGCATTAACATGAAATGGTGTAAAGTATTAGTATACTGATAAATGATAGTGTTCTGTTGAGTAATTAATGGTGAAGATGAAATTAACATTCATTCAATTTCATTATTAACCGATTATAGTTTATGATTTTACATCATTACATTTGGTATGGGAAAGTCAAGTGTAATGATCTAAGGAAATTAATTGGTGGCCTACAACTCCCACTAATTACACCATCATGCGAATAAATACCATACTGATGATCTTAATTTTTATTTGTCTATACATGCTCTCAAAATTTCACATCAACATATCTTTGGTGTGGTTTTTGGTATAATATAATATATAAGATACTGATGTGTATTTTTAATCAGAGGTATATAAATTCGTGGAAGAGACACATATTTTAGAATAATTATATTTTTTATTTTAATATTTCATGTACTTCTAGGAATGTAAATGTTGTCTTCAATACATTCTATAAGAAATTACTAACTCAATCCTTGATAAAATATGTAGGTTAATGATAATTGATGATTTTGTTTTTTCTAAAGTTATCATTGGAGTGGAGGATGTTAGTGTCACGACCCGTCCCGGTGGGGCCCAGGCTGTGACTCCCCAAGCCTGCCTCCAATAGGCCAAGGGCTGGTGACTAGCACCGAGTAGGCATTTCACTAACATGGGTGGCATTGCCTAAGTATCTGTACACACACACACATCTCCAAGCCCCCAAATGCTGAAATGTAAAACACTATGCAAAAAAAAATTCATGCATACAACTAAACCCAACCAACAAAGCACGACGAAAGGTAGAGTACTGTAAAAGTAAACTGGGCCAGAATGCAAGCCCACCAAGAACAAGAGTCTGAAAAACTACAAAGTCCAACCACTAAGCACAATGTTACTGGGACAGTTGATCATAGCCGTAGGAATGCCTCGGCCTGTAGGAAACATAGAAAGCTCGATCCTGTCCTAGTCCGCCCTGGACTCTGTCAAAAGGCTGCTCTTCTGCACAAGACACCAGACGTGCGGGCAAAGCCCGTGCATGGGTGATTACAACAATACTCAGTAGAGGACCCCGAAAACCAAAAAGCAATACAAAAAGTAATGGTACAGTCAGGTAAGCATAATATATGTTTACATAACATATAAAACAATCCAGATATACTCAAAACCCAGGCCCGTTGTCTAGAGACAAGTCCAGCAACCGCATACCCCCGCAAGGGATTCCGTTTGAAGATTTTGTGATGCGCTCGCTCCGGGAGAACACACTCCATGAGTCTTATAGTTCTGATGAAGTCCGTCCGAGAAGTGATGTTCATCGGGAACCATCACGAGATATAGCTACACTCATTACGGGAGACACACTCTTGAGTGGAAGGGTTAAAATAGAAAGAACCACTCATTACGGGAGACACACTCTTGAGTGGAAATGAACTCAATACATAGATGAGGATCACTTCCAGGGCCATTCCCGATACCGCGACTCATCCAGAATTCACCTGCTAGGTAGAGGATCAATTCTCGGTAAATTTGGTCACCCCAATGCCTGACTCTACCTAGGGTCTGGAATGGATAGAGGATCTCGATCTAGGCCTCTCAGATGGATGGATGACACTATCACAGAAAAGTCCTGATGAAGGGATCATAATCTGGCATGAAGGAATGATGTCTGACCTTCAGGGGAAAAGAGGAAGGGGAACTAACCCAAACGAAAGGTGTTCAAGGCACGGTGGACAAAAGGGCCAAGCCGTTCTCCAAAAAGTACATGGCGTGTAGAAATGATACACACCGTGTTTTCCGACCCCGGGGACTGACCGTGTAAAATGAGCCATGTTGTGAGACTGGTCATGTAGAAAACATTATACACAGCGTGTAGTATGGAGAACACGCCGTGTCTGGGTCACTGGGGCTAGCTCCGTGTACTCTGGCCATGTGCCCTTACATGGTCACCAACCCATGTACTCCAACTCGTGCAATCTTCACACGGGGTGACCTGTGCTAGTGACCTCGCCTGGCCGGGTGAGGGAGTAAACCGTCGTGTACTCTATCCTGTGTCTATGTATCCCCAGGATACACGTCGAGCTCCACATAGCCGCCTCTACCGAGCTTTACACGTCGTGCCTTCTGAAGCTGTGTAGAGCATCCCGTGCCCGTGTACCACCCAAAGTACACGCCGAGCATCAGGGGATGTCCAAAATGCCGTGTGACCAAGGTTAGACGCCATTTTATCCTTCTCTGACCCCGAAACCCTAGCTTCCACCATCATAACTACACAGCGTGTTCTTCAGAAGTACTCGCCGTGTATTCTGGAAATTTCCAGAAACGCGGACCTTCGCCGTCGCGCATCCCGTGGTGCTCCGATCATTGATCCGGCTATCCGATCACCACGAAACCTTCAAGTTTTGGTCACCCCGATACCACAAAGATGTTTCCATCGTTTTTGGGCCTCCGATCGTCTCCAAAACCATGATTTATCTTCCCGCGCGAAGAACGCTCAAAAAACGCCCTTTCCGATCTGGACCGATTTTCTGTCCGCCATCATTGCCGTACCTCCACAAGAACGTTGCGATGTCGAACATTCGGTTTGGGATCGTTGCATCACAGAATGGATGTGCAACGATCCGTTGTTCATTGCCCCTCAAAGAACACAAATAACACGTGGGGAAACAGAAGGAAGAGATCTAAATAAACAAATTGAGGAGTGAACCTCCTCCGTCATTCGTCACGGCGTTGATCCACTCCCGTTAATAGGTTTAAATAGAGAAGAGATAAACACGAATAAAAAGCATGGATTAATTCACCAAAATCAGCCTAAAGAAAACCCTCCAGCAAAAAAAGTATTAATCTGTGGATCAACTTGTTCGTGGTTGATCCGTATTCGTCGTTTAAATTAAAATACGGGGAAAAGAAAATGATAACAACAACCCCTACCATTTGAAAGGATCGATCGTTGATGATGGAGTCGTTCTACCGTTGTCATCGTGATCCTTCAACGCCGGCGCAACAATCCATGGTTTCGATTCGTTGTCATTCGTCGTCGAGAATTGCTCCAACGCCTCGCGGATTTGGTAGAGGTTCTTCTCAATCGTTGCAAACGATTCAACAATTGGTTAACCAATTAAAAAGGGAAACAAGTTGACATTTAATTATGTGGCAGCATTGATGATGTTGACATTTCATTTTGAAGTTATTATGATGCGTCATTCATTTAGGAAATAGCTGCACCATCGCCACGCTACAGCGGATGTTTCCTTAAATAAAATAAAATAAACTGGTTAATTTAATTTATTTTATTTTACTTAAAATGTCCAAAAATTATCTTTTTCCCTCGACCCGTGTCGGTCGAGGTTAGCCTCATTCATATGTAAATTCATCGTCCCAGACGCAACGGTGCGCTTAGATTTTTATTCCGGGAATCCATTTGGAAACTTCCACAACCGCGCAGAAGCGCTGACTCACATAACTAAAAAAAAGTTCAAACCACCATTCCGGGCACACTGGACCTCAGAATGATGTGCCGTCTTCACGCCCGGTTTCGAAATAATTCCATATAATATTTAAATAATAATAATTAGAAAATCCAAGACATTAAATAATCCCCACCTTGAGGATTTACGTCCCCGAAAAGCCAAAACAAAGGTGACTCAAAAGGATGAGGGTACTGGGTATAGATATGGGCCTCCCGCTCCCATGTGCTCTCCTGAAGATTCTCCTGCTGGCACTAGACGCACACTAAGGGAATTGATTTCCCCTGAAGGATCCTCTCCTGCCGATCCTCGATCTCCACCAGGTACTCAGCAAAGGTCACTCCATCCTCGACGTCCAGCTCTCCCCAGTCGATGACGTGCAATTGGGCATGCACGTACCTCCTCAGCTGCGACAGGTGGAATACATCATGTACCCGATGCAACTATGGGGGTAGATCCAGGTGGTACGCCACCTCGCCAACTCTGCCCATGATCTGGAAAGGTCCGATTAACCTCAGAGATAGCTTGCTGCCTCAGCCAAATCTCTGCAACCGACGTCGAGGTGAGACCCAAAGAAAAACATGGTCTCCCTCCTCGAACGTTAGAGGCCTCTGTCCACTAGTGCAGAAAATGTTTTTTACGTCGCTTATTTTTCATTTTTTACATCGGATTCTAGACGACGTTAATACGTGCGACGTTATAAATAAGGTTTTTGATGTTGGTTATTTAAAAACCAACGTCAAAAACATTAAATCGCGATTTTTATCACGTTGGTTATTTTAGAACCGATGTGGTAAAGAAAATGGGAAGTGTTTATCACGTCGTTTATTTAACAACTGACGTGATAAAAGGCCTGGAAAATGGTTTATCAAGTCGTTTATTAAACAACCGACGTGATAAACAGGGGCGAGGGGGGTTTATCACGTCAGTTCATATAGAACCGACGTGATAAACTGGGGTGAGGGGGGTTTATCACGTCGGTTCTTATAAAACCGACGTGAAAAACTAGGGGAGGGGGGTTTATCTCGTCGGTTATTATATAACCGCCGTGATAAACCAGTGGGAGGAGGTTTATCACATCGGTTATTCAATAACCGACATGATAAACCATTGTCCAGGCCTTTTATCACGTCGGTTATTCAATAAACGACGAGATAAACCATTCTCCAGGCCTTTTATCACGTCGGTTATTAAATAAACGACGTGATAAACCATTCTCCAGGCCATTTATCACATCAGTTATTAAATAACTGACGTGATAAACTATTTTCCAGGCATTTTATCACGTCGGTTTTTAATAACCGACGTGTTAAACCCAATGTATTTTTTAAGCAGAATGCAGTCATCTTCTCTCCACCAGAATCAACCAGAAAACAAATCGAGAAATCGTACCACAAAAACAGAAGTAGATCAAAATTAAGCATGTACATAGATAACATATAATACATACCCCCTAGACAGCCCCCACCCTCATTTATACCCCATGGACAGCCCTCCCCCACCCCGTTGGAGCCCTCACCCTCATGTATACCCCCTGGACAGCTCTCCCCCACCCCATTGAAGCTCCCACCCTCATGTATACCCCTTGGACAACCCTCCCCACCCCGTTGGAGCCCCCAACACACTCCTGGACTTCCCCCGACCCCCAGACACCCCCAAACACCCCTCGACAACCCCCACCCGCCTGAATAGCACCCCCTCACCCCCTCACCCCACTTGGCAGCCCCCGCCACACCCCTAGACAGCCCCAAACACCCCTGGACAACCCCCCCACCCCTGGAAAGCACTCCCACACCCATGGACCGCCTTTCCACACCCCTGGACATCCCTGCCACCCCCCAGGACTGTCCCCCACCCCACCGGACAGCCCTCCCAGACCGATGGACACCCCCCAACCCCACTGAACACACCCCCACACCCTTGGAACCCCTCCCCCATAGACCCAAATCCATACCAAAAAAACCATCAAAAGTAGACCAAAACAAGAAGTATAGAAAAATTAAACATTCAATTATATAACATTCAAAACATACACTGTCAACTTCAAAAAAAACTAAATCCAACCTAAACAACTACCAAATACACAATTAAAATGACAATATTCAAAATTACATTTTACATTACAAACAACTAAAATTCAATCAAACCTGTAAAATAATTTGACCACTCCACTTGTACGTGTTTGATATCTTCAGCAGTATAGGTTTGAGGGTCATAAAAAAGCTACAAATGAAAAAGAAGATAGTTAATGTGTATAATGAATAAATCGAATTTAAATATTATGGAAAAGTTTAAGAGGAAATCGTACTAGGTCAAAATTCATAACTGTCCCAGTTGTTATTATTTCATACATAAATCTTAACATATAATATCCGCATTCGATGAGGCCTTGTTGTTCATGACAATTCTGTTTGAATGAGTGTAAATTCAATATACTGTTTTTATGTAATAAATCAAAAAGTACAAATTATAAATGTAAATTTACCTTCGCATTTACATATTTGATCTTTGGATTTCTTTTCTTTGTGTTTTTTCGAAAGTAGACCCATGAACTGTTATAAAATAATACGAATGGGGTAAATTTAAAATTCATTATAATATATAAAAGTATTGAAAAATTGAAACTTAATTTTCCAATATATTCTTAAAACCTTCCCGCACATCACCATGAACAGAGCATATCCAATAAAGAGCTTTCTCCCTTGGGCAAAAAATCTCTAACATCCAATGATCACTGATAAAAGGAAATTTAATGTTAGTGGTTTTTTATGTTAAAAGATAATTAACTCTTTGATAGAAAAGTGTTTCATACCTCTCACAAAACGGCATCATCCAACATTGTGTGATTATATTCTTTTCAAATCTTTCAGCAATATAAATCATTCTTTGTTCCTCATTCAATGCACATGCTTCAGGGGAAATCAATTGCGGGTCCATGAATCCACATACTTCTGTCATCTCATTCCTCTGACAAATTTTATAAAGATACCTAATACAAAACATACATAAGTATACATTTTTAATAAATATAACGCAGGGAAAAGGTGTTAAGACTTACATGGAATGAATTTTCACCACGTTGATGCCCAAATTATCTCCAGAAACAAGCTCCATGATATCATTTTTTGTAATCCCCACACTTATTTCACGTCCACAATCACGAGATTCCATTGGAAACTCATAAAAACCCAATAACAAATGTGAATATCTTGACAATCTGTTAAGACCACTGGAATCTGTATCTTATGTCATAGCATGTTGTCTTTGTTGTTGTCTATACAGTATTTCTTTACCTTTGAAGTATTCCTGTGAAAAAATTTGAAAAATACAGTAGTTTCCGAAAGATAAAACAACTTTAATAAACAAATAAAATACAAGATATAACATTCATACCTCTATGGTAATGAGTCGAAGAAGTCTGGCTGGCCAAACTGAAAAATGGCCGATACTCGGTCCAACTGTCGCCACCTCATCTGTAGGTATTGGTACCCTAGCTGATCTATCTATAATATCCTATACAGTGACCCTCTGATTTTCTACCTCTAATTGTTTGTGATGAACTGTATCTCCTATACAATATGCCAACCCTTATGCTACTATATGATGTTGGGAATCATCAACATACAACTTGCAATATGTAGGAAGCTGTGGCGGAGGCATAGGATAAAAAATGGGGTCCGCAGGCTGAGGTGGGGGAGTGGGAGCTTCTGGCGGAGGTGGAGGATAAATAATGGGGTCTATAGGGGGAGGCGGAGGAGTGGGAGATGCAGTCTGAAATTTTCTTTTCATTTCTGCAAACATAGACTGCACCGACTCTCTAATCTTTTCCTCCATCGTCGCATTAATATTTTGAACATCAGCCTCCAAGGATTCTATTTTTTTTTATAAACCCCCTCAATGATAGAAGTTGAAGAATGTGGAAACACTTTTCTTACCGATACACCTACCGGATATTCTCTTACACGACCAGGATGTTCGTGCCTTCCCAATGCTGCAAATAAAATATCTTCCCTCCCAGTAGCTCTAAATGTCCCCTCTGAACTATGCTTCTCAAGAGAGTCATGTATTAATTAATTGAACACTTTCGTAATGATTGAAACTTATATGAAGAAAAAATTTAACATAAATAAATTAAATAGATATCTTACAATCCTCTCTGCTACGATTCTGGATTCTTCCGAAAGATATTGCCCTTTTTTTTCCCTTCCGAGCTCTCTTCCATTTTTCATGTCATGATGGAGGGGATGGTGGGGCCACCTCTCCAGAGCTTGAAGACTCAGCTCTTAGTTGTTGAAATTTTTCCGCCATCATTTTTTCTTCCAATAATGCATACCCTCCCCGAGATAAACTATGAGGGTATACATTTTTAGATTGGATCTCCTGATGAGCTTTCCTTGTTTTCTGTAATTTAAGAATAAGAAATCATTAACAAAACATTAAAAAAATTATTTATATAAGAAAGTTTATAAAAGTTTACATTCCCTTACCAGAAATGACTCTTTTTTTCTACTTTCAAAAAACTATCTCCATGTGTCTTCATCTATAAAAGGATATATACGACATGGATTTTAGTGACTCCAATGACCATAAATGAAATCAGATGACATGGTTGATTTGAAATCCCTCCATCTCCTGGAAGCCAACGATATGCATTTCTTCCTGACTCCTCTAGTGTCCGGAATATCAAATGTCATATGATAAAGAAGAGGTTAAACATATTATATATACTAGAAACATTAAAAGAATGGTCAAACAACGACAAAATATCTTACCAAAATCGTCTCCCACAACTGAGAGATAATCTATTTATCCACACCTCTCCAATCATCATACAGAATGCTTACATTGGTCTTATCTTGAGTTGCAACAAAACTCTTAAAATCATTGGCATTTGGACCTCTAGGAATATCATCATCATCAAACTCAATGACTATCCTCTGATCCTGCGTACGGGCAAGTGATAATTTTGGTAAACATGTTTACCCACATTTACCAACCTTTGAACTCTTTGTCGTAATAGGAGCATGTGAATGTTCTTCCCCAGAGGTATGACCAGAAATATGCTCCTCTCCAGAATCATGTGGTTGATCATCTGAATGATCTGTCATTATCCTTCAAATCAAAAAAACAAATGTCAGTTCACAAATATACAAATTCAAATATTTTAATACTACTGTAATCAGAAAATAGAAAAGTGTAATAAGTTACATAATAGTAAACATTGGTAATATGGTAAGCATGTTAAACAATGGAAAAGATGACAAAGATGGTCAAGATGGTCAAGATGGTAAAAATGGTAAAAATGGTAAACCTAGTAAACATTGTAAACACAGTAAAGTAATTGTCATTGAACAAAAATATGCATTTTAAAATTCATGTAATGGTTATAAAAATTATAAAGTAAACTAAAAAAACATAAAACAAACAAAAACATATACTTATTTTATTTTAAAACATGATTTAATAAATAAAAATCGTACAATATTTAGCATTTATGGAAAAAAATAAATGTAAACAAGAAATAAACATATGTTACCTGTAATTTTAGGAATGTACAAATGGATTGTTTTCCCAAATTCCTTCATCTTGATCGTTCCACTACAAAATAAACAGTTTTTAGCGGCAGTTTTGTGGCGGCGGTTCACAAAACCGCCGCTAAACGTTTTCCGAAATACGTTTCGCGGCGGTTTTTAATAAACCGCCGCTAAACCTTTGTTTTTTTTAAAAACCCCAACCCTTCCCTACCCCGACCCCCGTTTCCCCCAACCCCGCATGCTGCAACCCTTGCCCGCAGCCCCCCGCGACCCCCCGACGATCCCGCGACCTCCTCCGGCGACCCCGCGACCTCCTCCGGCGACCCCGCGACCTCCTCTGGCGGTGCCTGCGACCGGCAACCCGCGACCCCCTTCTCTCGACGACCTTTCTCACTACGACCTCAGCCCAAAGTGAGTTTTCTCTATTATCACATCCATCTTGATGATTTGTTTCTAATTGAATATGAGATTCATTATATGGGTCTCTTGGTTAATGGAATTATTTTAGTTTTTGATCCTATTGGTTTTTATTTCATTCATTTTTAAAAAAATTATGTGTTTTAGATAGTAGGCTTTAACGATATCTTTTATTTTATAATCCATACTTGCTATATCATTTTTTTGGATTATATAAGTTGATTAATAGATTGATTTATGATTCTTATAATGGTTTGTTTTTTGAATTATTTGATTAAATGATTTATTAATTTGGAATTGATTTTGAAAATGGATTTTGAATCATGTTTTATTTGAAATTAATTAGTTTGATTATTGATGTGTGATATTCCCTCAAAATAGTTTGAATTTTTAATTTAAATCCTACATGTATGGGTCATTTGTGAAATTGAAATCCTTTATGTGTGGGAAAATTAATAAATGAAATCCTCCCATTATGGGCTACGATAGATGGGATCATGTGGTACTTAGTAAGGGATATAATAAGAAAATAATTCTAGGATGAATTGTGGCTACCTTTCAATGATTTACACTAAAAATATAACTAAATATTGTTTCCATAGTGGATTCACTTATCAGGGTGATTACCTCATTTAAGGGAACATATTTTAGGGATATGTATGTAAATAGTCATTTGACCATAGATTTAAAAGGATCTTAGATAACTTATACCTAATATACCATAGGAGTATTTTCTATTGTTTTCCTTTTCAAAGAGGTTATTTATAAATACATTATGAAATGGTTTATTCACATTTATTTTAAATGGAATATGATGTATCAATTTGATTATTCTTTTTAATATATTCTAAAAGGGTGAATTACCATTTTTTTAATATATATATATATATTTTATTATTTTATTTTCCCTTAATAAGAATAATTGTTTTATTTTTCTAATGTATCCTTATGAAAAACATGGTGTAATATTTCTAATATTCATTTTATCACACCATACAATGACCATTGGGTGTTTTCAGGTCCTTTTTTATATAATGTATGTAACGGAAAGGTTCCTCATAGAAGTCATGGGTATCCATGTTAGTAGGGTGTGTGATATTTATGGTTACATGGTGTAATTTTTTCATCATATCACATGGATAAGTGTTGGGATCTTAAAACCTCCCCACCTTATAACATATCATCACATATCCAAACTTCCCAAGCATCACAGCACCCCTAAGGCCATTTTTAGTTCCACGGACCCACCTATAAACTTCTATCTTCTAATATACTCCTTGAACTCAACCATGTTATAACAACACTCGGACTAAGGAAAAGGTCCTACCTGAAAACATTTTCCCCAACCATGAACCACAATTAAAACCCAATTATCTTTGAGGACGCATCCACCTCAACTATTTATTATCAACATCAAATGTTAATTAAAGGTTTAGGTAATGTTACTATACCACCGCACAAGAGGATATCGATAAGGCACTACACTACCCTGTGGAGAGCCAATCGGAACACCTTTATTCCAATCCTCTCCACAACTCATGGCCCAAAATTCTTTGCACCACCTCACCTAGTTACCAAAATTATAATGGTGACACAAACTCATTGTCACTGAAGGGATACATAGATTCCAACCACATTCTCTGACCTACATCAATCCAGAACTCAAGGCCCAACAGCCTCACTCCATTTCAAACATCCAAATCACAACCCAAGCATAACCTTCATCTCAAGGTATTCAACCATCCAAAACCTGATCCAACACCCATCACCAAAACTAATACACTAATATGGTTCCTACCAGAGACCATCCAACTTGAAACTCTAGCCACACCATTAATCGATTACTATCCTTCCATGGTTCTCAACACCATATTACTTAATTCGTCATCACAATTTTCTAGTTTTGAGAACTTCACTCATCATAAAAGAGGTCAACAAAACCTCAAATCAACCTTCAAAACTTCCCTAACATGTTTTCCAACTCACAACATCCATGAAAACTCCACCCAATTCTAGCATTCATTATTTCTGCCAAAACTACCCAGATTTGTCACACTTTCACCATCCATATCTCAACCAAGGACTAATTGGTTTTTCTTCAAAACTCATTCACATTACTAGGATAAACTTACAATTTCAACATTAACTTAAGGTGCCTTGCAGCCCACCACATCTGTTCCCTTTCTATCCAACTATGTCTTTCCATTCCTGCTAACTCACTCCGTTGGTTCCCAACTTCCCCTATTGGCATGTCACCCCTCTACCCAAACACGAAGCCTTCTCACTTAAGGTACACCTCCATCACCTACACACACCATATCTAAGTTCCACCTGGCCTTCCCTAAGAACCCCCAAACATGTCCCTTATAGGTTTCTATTTGGAACCTTGATTCCTCCACATCCACTCTACAGTTTTCTCCACATTTCCATGACTAACATAATTCTCTCCACCTTAGGAGGGTCATTATCACTAATTTATTCAAGAAATTTAAACACCATGCCTCATGCTTCCATCACAAGATGAACTCCAAAACTTAAATGTGGCCATTTAGATTTCCCTAGAACAATAAAACAAACATTACCCATTGTGAAAATGGTTTCAGTGAATGTAGTTAACTTGATTTAAAGTGAATTATGATCAGTTTCGATCACACATCAATGGGGTGTCGTTTGAGGCAACATAAATGTGTGATAGATGGTGTTATGATAAGTGTGTATCCCGATATTCTTATTGCTCCTCAATGAGGTGTTGACGTTGTCTCCTATAGAGCAGACTTGTTCAGTTGGTCTGAAATGGTAAATGTGGTCAATGAATCATCTTTATTATATTATGCATACTTTATGGTCAATGGTTCATCTTTATTATATTATGTTTCTGTAATCATACACAATCGTATATTTTGTGTAGGCACATTGTGATATACATGGATAAAAGCTGGATCACATTCCCGAGGAACACACCTCAATATGTTAAGGGTTTGAATGGGTTTTTAGATTTTGCAATTTATAATCGATCCGTTGAAGGGAGAATAAGATGTCCATGTCCTAAATGTAAATTTAGAACATGGTTGAAGAGAGATGAAGTTTATGAACATTTAATACTGAAGAGATTCCCTGAGCAATATTTGTGTTGGATTTGGTATGGAGAATCAAACAATATAGAAAGATTGAGGACTGATGTTAATCAACAGAATGAGGTCCCAAGTTCTTCGACAATGGAAAATGAAATGCAAAACCTCATAAATGATGCATTCGGCACTACAAGACACCACTATGAGCATCAAAACATATCAGAACAACCAGAAGAGGGTGCTACAAATTTCAACGTGACAAGTGATGTTTTTGAGACAGTAAAACAAGCAGATCAAGATTGTAACATATCATTGGATCCTCTTGATTCTGTGGAGCCAAATTTAAGGGAAAACTTCAGTGAGGAAAATTCATTTCATGATTTAGTTGACGATGGAAATCAAGAGTTGTATAGTGGGTGTTTGAAATATTGAAAGCATTCATTTCTACTGAAGTTGTACCATATCAAATGTCTATGTGGAATTACAAATAAGGAAATGTCTATGTTATTGGAATTGATTCATGATGCATTTCCTGAAGCAAAAATCCCAGAATCGTTTTATGATATGAAAAAAGTTGTTAACAAGCATGGTCTGAATTATACAAAAATACATGTGTGTCCCAATGATTATATGCTTTACTGGGGAGAGGATTCAAGTAGACAGAATTGTAAGAAATGTTCTTCTTCTAGATGGCTGTCAAAGGGTGATGTTGGAAGTATGACTGAACATAATTTCACGGAGAAGAAGAAAAGGAACACACCTACAAAAGTTTTGTGTTACTTTCCATTGATGTCTCGATTGCAAAGATTATTCATGTCATCAAAAACCGTCGAACACATGAAGTGGCATGCTGTAGATAATAACAATGATGGGTTAATGAGACATCCACGAGATTCCCAATCATGGAAGACATTTGATTCATTACATATAGATTTCTCAGCTGATCCTAGGAATGTTCGATTGTGATTGGCTACCGATGGATTCAACCCATTTGGGACTTTGAGTACGAGTTATAGCATTTGGCCAGTTGTTTTGATCCCTTATAATCTGCATCCGTGGATGTGTATGCAAAAAACATCTTTTATCATTTCGATGATTATTCCTGGAAAACAAATGCTTGGAAATGATATTGATGCATACCTGCAGCCTTTGATTGAATAATTGCAGGAGTTATGGAGCAACGGTGTTGAGACATTTGATGTTTCTTCTAAAACAATGTTTAAAATGCATGCTGCTTTAATGTGGACCATTAGTGACTTCCCTAGGCTTGGGAATTTATCTGGTTGGAACACTTATACGGGTTTGGCTTGTCCCGTTTGTAACTTTTATTTTGAGCCCAAACGGCTACCTCACAGTATAAAATGGTTCTTCTTGTGCCATCGAAGATTTCTTGATGCATCTCATAGATTTCGACTGAACAAATCAAAATTTAATGGTTGCATTGATCGTAGACCACCTCCAAAGTTGTTAACCAGTTCTGAAATATTGACATAGCTTGAAAATGTTAAAACAGAATTTGGGAAGGTTAATCATTTGAATGATAGCGGAAAACGAGTGCGAAGTGCATCGTCAAGTGAAATTAGAACGCAACAATGGAAGAAAAAAAGTATAATTTTCAAACTTCCGTATTGGGAATTAAATTCTTTGCTCCACAATCTTGATGTGATGCATATTGAGAAGAATGTATGTGATAATTTGATTTTCACATTACTTAATGAGCATGGAAAGTCGAAGGATCATCTCAATGCTCGCAAAGACTTAGAAGTAATGAACATAAAACGTGATCTCTGGCCAGATGAGAATGAAAAGTATGCTCCGGCCATTTTTTCATTGAAAAATAGGGATAAATATACGTTCCTTCAAATTTTGAAGAATGTGAAGGTATCTTATGGGTATTCGAGTAACATCTCGAGATGTGTTTACTTGACGAATCGTAAGTTATATGGATTGAAAAGTCATGATTCACATGTTTTGTTACAACAGTTACTACCATTGGCATTGCGTACATTATTACCTGAAAAAGTTACTGGTGTTGTACTCCATTTCTGCACATTTTTCAGACAGTTATGTGAGAAAGCTCTACATCCATTTCAGCTTGACAACCTACAAGAGAGGTTTGTATTGACCCTTTGTGCAATGGAGATGATCTTCCCTCCGTCGTTTTTTACTGTCATGATGCATTTAACTGTGCATTTGGTTGACGAAGCTAAATTAGGAGGCCCCGTTCATTATCGATGGATGTATCCAATTGAGAGGTATTTTATTTATATGTTTCCAGTTAAGTAAACATTTTTTGTCATTTAAATAAATGCATAATATTATTATTATTTTTCACAGATATCTTGAGAATTTGAAAGCATACGTGGGAAATAAAGCTCAACCAGAAGGCTCTATTGCTGAAGGCTATTTGGCCGAGGAGTGTCTCACCTTTTGTTCCAGATATTTGGATGATATTAAGACAAGATTTACTTGAGTTGGACGTGTTGACGACACATCAACTCAATCTCAAATGCATCAGAAATCAAAAATATTTCCTGCTATTGGACGATCAGTTGGGAGGACCTCATACGCGACACTAACAGAATTGGAATTATTATAGGAACATAGATATGTGCTGCTGAATAGTGAAATTTTAGATCCATTTATTGAAGAGTTGAGGATACAAATAAAGAGACGAATGAGAAGCCGAACACGAAATGAAAAAGAAATAACGAAAGCTGTGAATAAAGAGCTGGTAGAATGGTTTGCACGACGTGTAAGTTTATAAATATTGCAATAAATACGAATATTACTTTGACACATACAATTTGCAAATCTATTAAATTATATTTTTTTTCAGATCATGAATACTGATACTCGAGCTGATTTTTCAGAAGTTTTGATGTTTCTTGCTAGAGGCCCTATAAAACAAGTTATAAAGTTCAACGCTTATAATGTGAATGGTTTTAGATTTCATACAGTCGATCGAGAAGTGGGTTTGAAAACACAGAATAGTGGTATTTTTATATTTGCGGAAGTGGAATACTATGGAAAGCTGCATGATATTATTGAATTAAACTACCACGGGCATTTTTCTATTGTTTTATTCAAATGCAAATGGGTCGATTTTATCAGAGGTGTTAAAAGAGATTCCTTTCAATTTACTTCTGTAAACTTCTCTCGCTTGATGGATGTTGGTGATCATGAACTGCATGATCCATATATCTTAGCATCGCAGGCAAAAATGGTATATTATGTGAATGATGTTGTGGATGAAGGGTGGAGTGTTTTTACTCACGTAATACAAAGAGATTTGTATGATATGGGTGATGAAGTGGAAGATTTAACCTCTACAATTGAATTTCATCAACAACAGGAAGCAGAATTATTTGTCCATCATGATATTGAAAATATTGGTCTAGCAAGGATGAATGAAGTGGATGAAGCAATGGAGCAGGAAACCGACATGATTGAAGGGGAAAATGATTGTATGTACAATTATTTATTCATTCAGCAACTACTTGTTTCATTTCTGTAGTCATTCATTATAATTTTTATATATATTTTGTTTGTTAATACTGGTCATCTATTATCATTTTTAATTTTTTTTCTGCATAAATTTTTTGAAATATATATTCTGAACATAATTTTATTTGATTAAATGACAGGAATGCCAAGGAAGAAGCGGTACACTATTCCTTCTTCTTCTGCGACAGATGACGATCCGTCTGTCCCCACGGCATCATCTCCCCCTGCACCATCTCTGACACCATCAGTGGATGCCTCATTAAAGGATGAGTCATCGCCTCCCCCTACAGGAGCTTCAGGAGTGGGGCAGCAACACGCCCCTTCTAGTTCATCACGGACATTCTGGAGGGTCGCAGTCATAGGTACAAATTTTATTTAAATAAATTTATTGCATTTTGTTTATAGTAATTGTTTTCTCATTGCAGATGAAGATAATGAAACTGTGGAAAAATACATAAAAATTTCTGATGTTTGGAACATGCATGGCAAGAAGATAGTGTTGCCATTTTATTCTTATGGGGTCCCGACGGATGACGCCACAGGTTTACTTGGTCAGATTATAGGTCAGCTGGCAGCGGAGCCCGTTTCCCTGCCTATTTCGTATGATGATTGGAGGCATATGCCTCCAAACTGGAAAAATGAAGTTTATGATTCTCATATAAAGGTAATTTTATTACTTTATGGTTTAATTGAATGTCATTTTACTAATATATTCAAAATGAATTTCTGTATACAGATGTTCTTCCACTTTACCGTTGCTGATGTGATAGCACGGAAGTGGACATTGAAAAATCTTGGAAAAAATGGAAAGATTTCAAATGGAGGTTGTGGTGTGATGTCAACGATTCTTCGTTGACCGTGCAGCAGATGTATGAGAAGATACCCAGTGGGGTACCGAAAGAACAGTGGAAGGTTTTTGTCGATAGACATCGTGATGAGAAGCGGATGGTATTGAAATATATATTATTATATTACCCTCCTTTTACATTTATACATGTACATGAAGAGGAGATATACATTGAATACAATAATGTTAAATTGAATTTTATTTATTTCAGGATCTCTTAAGAAAGAATGCTTCAAACCGGGCAAAGCAGGTAATCCCGCACACTGCGGGTTCAAAAATCTTTTCAAGAAGACAAATGTCATTGGTAATCTTTTAATTAGTTTAAATATTTATAAGATAATATTATCTATTTAACATATTAGATTGATGATTTATCTTTGTTTAATGCAGTCACAGAGTTTAGGGCATGAAGCATCCCGAACAGAACTGTGGCTGGATGTTCATAAAAAAACAGATGGAAGTTTTGTTAATGAACCTGCCAGAGAATTTGGGGTATGAAGTCAATTATTTATTATAATAACTTAATATCTGTTTTTACTATGTTAATATATATTGATATTTGATTTATAGGTAAAAATTAAAGAAATATGGGATGCCAATCTTGGGAAATCCTACTCAGTCTCCCAGGATGACCCGGTTGGTCAAGTCCTTGGGAAGAAGCATCCTGGTAGAGTGCACGGGATAGGTTTGGGACCCGTACCATCTGAGGTATTTCGCATGCCATCAGGGATTTCGGCCTCATCTACTCCTGGTTATAGTCATTTCATACCTGAAGATGCTCAAAGAGAGATTTCTTCTCTACAAAACACAGTTCACCAACAGGGGGATCAGATATCTGCTTTGAATAAAGAGTTGCTTGAAATACGTCAACATATGAGCAGATATTCCCCCGGTGGTAGTGCATCGGGTAGTGGTGAGCAGGTAAATCACAAAAAAATAAAAATCATTTAGTTTGAAAACTTTTATTGGTTTTATTTTTTATTATAAATATGAAACAATATTTAATTTTCAATATAATGTTCTTACAGGTGGCAGCAGGTGGTGGAGATGAAGGTGGAGAGGGTGACGATGCAGCATCAGATGATGAGTAGTAGTATTGTTGATGTGTTGAACAAGTATGATAACAGTTGGTTTGTATATGTAACATTTATGGCACATAGTTGCCACCAAACATTTCCATGTCCTAACATTTTCTTGATTTCTCATGTTTCCATCTATGCATTTTATTTATTGTGTTCTGGATTCCTCATGAGTTGACAAAAAGATTCTTAATGCAATATGCATGTGATGATACAACATCCAATGAGAATACTATATTTGTAACCCATATTCATACCCTTATTGGATCCATATCCAATATGTATCACACTAAAAGACCAATCCCATGACCATAAATGGCTAAGGCATGAAAGGTTAATGATAAAAGGCTCTGTCATGGCCTTAAAATTTTTACACCACTCCAATGGGTCCAGGAATACCAATTTGTTTTTAGTTTAGGCATGGTGGATGTCATTGGATTCGGTGGATGTTGGTTGGAAATTGGTGGTAATACCTTCCTTCTTCTTGGTTAGTTTCCTCTTATTATTCTCTTGGGGATTCAATACAATGATTCATTTTTGGCCTAGGGTCTGAGTTGGTTTACATTTTGATGATCTTTTGGCACAATGTAGGTTTATTTGTGGGTTTTTCATGCATTTGTGGTTTATGGTCATTTCTTCTTCACCCTATGGTGTGCTGCGAGTCGAAAAATATTCTTTAAGGTAGGGAATTAGTTATTTCTCTTTATTGTGTATCATGCATGGGGGGTTACTCTTGTTCATCTATGGGTTCTAGTTGTGCTGGCTTAATCAAAGATAAATAATTGGCTAATTGAAACTGAAGGGGGAAAATAGGAATGATTGACATGTTTTTATAGCTTTGATATTATTATGATATGATGGATTGTATGGTATTGATACCTTGGTTAAAATTATGGTCATTGGGGGATTTTCTTTCACTGGATGATATGTGTTGTGACTGTTGTGTCTATTGTTATTGTTGTGATATCACCCTAAAAGGGAAATTAACCAACCACTTATATTTTTCTAATGAAATGGATAGTCTATGATTATGGATTGTGTTACAACACTCCTAAAATAAAGTATCATGTGATAAAATACCCGTTGATAAATCTATAAAATGATCCTTGATGTGTTGTGATGCATGTACATGATTATGGGATGATGATGTGTGGATGTGATATTATGTGGGGCTGATGGCTGAGATGTGGCTGTGGTTTTGGAAAATTTAGGGCAGTGGTGGAGCAGATCCAACATATATTTTTTTCCAGTTCAACATTTAGCGGCGGTTTTAACCGCCGCTAATGCCATACCTATGAGCATTTAGCGGCGGTTAAAACCGCTGCTAAATGATGAACAGGGAAGCAGGGAAGCATTTAGCGGCGATTAAAACCGCCGCTAAATGATGAACTAGGAAGCATTTAGCGGCGGTTTTCACCGCCGCAGAATAGGCGCATCAAACTCCTGAATTTAGCGGCGGTTAAAACCGCCGCGAATAAAAAATGCCAGATACCCATATAACCACCGCTAAATGAAGAGAAACTGCCGCTAAATGACGGATCTATGACACATTTCTAAAACCGCCACGGAATCGAAAAAACCACCGCTAATAGATTCCCGACGCCAAACTTAGCGGCGGTTTTTGTAAACTACCACCACACAATATAGCGGCGGTTTAAACCGCCGCTAGGACCGGCTTTTGTTATAGTGTTCCTTATGGCACAAATATGTCTTCAACATGATCATCATTATTTTCTTGTTAATATTTCCATGGAAGTAGGGATCTCACATAAATCAGCATATTCATCAAGTTCATCCTCACCAACATATTGTTTTTTCCCTTGTAAAACAACATCTCACTGCATATCTGATTGATCTACTACATAGAAAATTTGTTTTGCATGTGTTGACATTATAAAAAGAATCAGTTGTGTCTTCCAATCTATTCAGATTAACAAGTGTCATTCCAAATTCATCGTTTCTGACACTGTTGTTACCGTTAAACCATTTACAGTTAAAACCGGGAACATTAATTTTAAAGTAATCAACCTCCCATATGTCTTCAATCACTCCATAATATGCACTTGATGCAGAAATTGGGTTTTTGTCCTTAGCACTCGAAAAATGTATTTCTTCTGCAAACACAAATACACCACTATTCTGAACTGCACTTCTGTTGTCCTATGCTTTTGTATAAAATGTATAACCATTAATGTCATAACCGGACCATGTTATCACATTTAAACATGGACCACCCACTATCCATTTTAATGTCTCTGATACGTCTGGTCTACCAAGAAAAGTCTTTTAAATCCATGACAAAAAAGTTTTGTTTTTCTCATTCAAAATCCACATTTCTTTATTCTTTGGATGACACTGTTTCAACTAATTAATATGCAATGTGACATACAGTTGAGCATCAGCTATGTTATTCAAGATGTATGATTCTATCTTCTTTATCTGTTCAGGTGACAATGATTTGACTTTCAATCCGTGAATCCCCTTTCCCTCATTATTAACGCATTCATGGTGAGATGGAGGCAAACCTATGTGTTGCGCCGTAGCCAAGTAGCTCGTACAAAACTCCACTACCTCCTCAGAAATATATTTTTCAATAATGGAGGCTTTTGGTCGATATAGATTTTTAGCATACCCCTTTAATATTTTCATATACCTTTAAAAATGATACATCCAACGAAGATATACAGGTTGACAAAGCTTTATTTCTCGAATCATATGAATCATTAAATGCACCATTATATCAAAAAAAAGTTGGAGGAAAATACATTTCCAATTGACAAAGTATAAAAATTGCATCCTTTTCCAAAATTCACAAAGCATTCACATCAATCTCCTTGTTACAAATTGAATTGAAAAAATAACACAACTTCATTATAGTCTTTCTGACACGAATGGGAAATATTCCTCGCAATGCAACTAGTATAATTTGTTGCATCATGACGTGAAAATCATGTGATTTCATACCTATAAACTTCAAGTCCTTCAATGAGACAAAAGTTTTTACATTAGAAGAATAACCTTGAGGCCCTTTGGTATCATGAAGACACTGAAAGAAGCTAATTTTCTCCCTCTTCGATAATGTATGACAAGATGGGGGATGAAATGTTTGTCTTCCTTTAGGAGTGGGAGCTAACTCCAAACTTATTCCCATTGATAGTAAGTCTAATCTTTCATTCAACCCATCTTTAGTCTTTCCTTTAATATCTAACAATGTTCCAATCAAAGGATCACAGATATTCTTCTCCACGTGCATGACATCAATATAATGTTTAACTTCATGATACCTCCAATATGGTAGCTCAAAAAAAATTGACCTTTTCTTCCAAATATGTCTATCATTACCAGATTTCTATGTCTTTCCCAATGTCACGTCAAGGTTTTTCACCCTCTCAAAATACAGATCAGGGGATAAAGGTTTTGGAGCAGTATCAAATTATTGTGAGCCATTGAATTCCTTTTATAGTCTTCTATAAGGGTGTTCCATTGGAAATAACATTCGATGACTCATGTACATTGTTTTCCTCCCATGATGCAATTGACAATATGAGGTCTGTTGTTCGCAAATTGGACATGCTTTATGCCCTTTAACACTGTATCCAGACAATTTTCCATACGCTAGGAAGTCATTTATAGTGAACAGAAGCACTGAATGCTATTGAAAATATTCCATTTTATAAGAATCATACACCCTAATACCATCAGCCCATTACAGTTTCAAATCATCAATCAACGATGACAAGTAAACATCAATATCATTACCAGGTTGCTTTGGACCAGAGATCATTGTACTCAACATGAAATATTTGCGCTTCATACAAACATCAGGAGAGAGGTTGTAAATTACCAATAAAATAGGCCATGAACTATTTGTGCTACTGAGTGTTTGGTATGGATTCATTCCATCTGTGCACAACCCTAGTCTGAGATTTCTAATTTCATTTCCAAATGTAGAATACTGCGCATCAATTTTCTTTCATTGTGGACAATCAGCAGGATGATGTATTTTTCCATCACATACCCGCTCTTTAGCATGCCATCTTAACCTTTTTGCATCATGTGAATTAGAAAATAAACGTTTGAAACGATTAATTATAGGAAGATACCAAAATACTTTTGAAGGGATCTTTTTAATCTCTACATCAGCCTGTGATTTTTCTTTCACCTTATACCGTGATGTCCCACATTTAGGACAATCTGACAGAAATTCATATTCCTTCCTATATATAATGCAGTCATTCGGACATGCTTGTATTTTCTTTTATCCCAATCCCATCGGGCATAATATTTTCTTGGCTTTGTAATGTGAATCTTGAAGATCGTTATCTTTTGGAAGAATGTCATTCATCAATTTTAGCAGCTCTGTAAAACTTCTGTCACTCCATCCATGCTTCGCGTTCAGGATAATCAATATTAAAACCGCCGTCAAAACCGTAAAATCTATACAACCAGGATATAATGGTTTTTCAGCATCACCATATAGACGCGCAACTGTCGGTTCTATCTCAATTTGTTCTGCTACAATATCACGAATCATTTCTTCAATTCCATCAGAGTTACCATCTTGCGAATCATCATCATCAGTGACATTCCGTCCAGTTTCACCATGCCAAATCCAAGGGCTATAACTCGGATTAAAACCATGACAAATCAGATGATCTTTTATCTCTCTACTTTTCAACTTCTTCATATTCAAACATTTCAGGCATGGACAGAAAAAAATGTCACTACTTGGAACATTTCGTTTTGCAAATTCCAAAAAGGCATCAACACCTTCCTCAAATTCATTTCTCATTCGATGTGCCATAATCCAATTTCGACTCATTATTTCCTATAACAAATATCAACAAAAAATATATATATTTAAGATAAGACAAGTATATGTTTATATGAAAAAAATCATAATTTGAATGTAAAACAATTTAAAATATTAAACAAATCTATAGGTATTTAAAAAAATATGCCTGAATATTATTTTTAAAACAAAATATAGTTAGATATAACAGTTTTAAATTTCATTGAATCAAAGAAAACCATGACACCTACATAGTTTAATATTGATTACGGTTTTGATGTTTTAATATATTAGATAAACTACCTATTTAACATGTTATTAATGGTTTTTGTAGACCCTAAATCCATTTGGTAAATATTTTCACACAATTATAAAAATCAATGGAAGTGTTTTTGGGAGGAATATGTTCAATCATTTGATTTTGATGTCCCATGTTCTATAACAAAATGCAATGTGGATACCAAAGCCCTTAGTTTGGTTTTTTATTCTCAAAGGGTTTCTGATGAAAAAGAAGAGTATAAGTTGATGTATATGATAAATAAAAAACAACTATATTTTATGTGTGGTTATGATAGAATGAATTCATACCATATCATTTAGGATCTTCTCCCATCAAAAGTAACCCTCCTCAGTTCGAAATGAATAAATTTAGATAATTATGCATGAATTCATACATGTATTGTTGTACATAAACCAAAAATAAGATTATTATTACTAAAAGTAAAACTAGGAAGAAACAATAAACTCTATATACTCATGAAATCTACTCCACAACACTTCCATGCTACTAACATCTATAAAAAACTACAAATTGCTTTTAAAACCCAAAAAAATTGTTTATATTTATGTATGGTGGGCATAACATGTATACATAGTAAGATCCTCCCTAAAAAAATCTCATGAAAATGTTGAGGAATCACACTAAATCCCTATGAAAAAAGGAATCTAAATCATCACTTATAGAAGGAAAAATAGTTTCATATACTCACTATGGATCACTCACAAAATAATTCATATAAATAAACCTTTTTGTATAAAAAATTATATATATATATATATTAAAATTAAGGTTCTCAGATACCACTTCTCCACTAGTTTTCCTCTCACACCCCAATGCGCTACTCCAAAACACTTCCATGCTACTAACATCTATAAAAAACTACAAATTTCTTTTAAAAACCAAAAAAATTGTTTATATTTATGTATGTTGGGCATAACAGCTAAAACATATCATGAAAATGTTTAGGAAGCACACTAAAGCCAAATAAAAAAAGGAATCTAAATAATCACCTAAACAAGGAAAAATAGTTTCATATACTCACTATGGATCCATCAAAAAATAATTCATATAAATAAACCTTTTCGTATAAACAATTATATATATATATATATATATATAAATTATGGTTCTCGGATACCACTTCTCCACTAGTTTTCCTCTCACACCCCAATGTGCTACTCCATACCACTTCCATGATACTAACATCAATAAAAAACTACAAATTTATTTTAAAAACCAAAAAAATTGTTTATATTTATGTTTGGTGGGCATAACAGCTAAAACATCTCATGAAAATGTTGAGGAAGCACACTAAAGCCCTATGAAAAAAGGAATCTAAATCATCACCTAAACAAGGAAAAATAGTTTCATATACTTACTATGGATCACTCGCAAAATAATTCATATAAATAAACCATTTCGTATAAAAAATTATATATATATATATATATATATATTAAAATTAAGGTTCTCTGATACCACTTCTCCATTAGTTTTCCTCTCACACCCCAATTCTAGTGTCATGGTCTCACCCCGACCATAAATCTTTCTACACCATGTGAAATTGTATCACTTCCATCAATGAATCATATGTATCTTAGATTATCTCATCACCATATTATCAAAATAGTAATGAGGTGCATACTTGGAAACCACTAGATCTTGTTTACATTAAATGTACAAAAATCGAAAAACATAATTATAGAATATCCGTGAAAAAAAAAACGAACGAAATAAATTCGTGGAATTCTTACTTGAATGTTGCGAGTTGAGATGATAGATCTGAGAGGAGTGAAGAAGATAAAAAATGAATCCAAAATGAGTTTAACACAGGTCCATCGACGAGCTGATTATGGTTTACCGCGCGAGAGAGACGAGCCGGCGGAAAATCAATCGAAAAATCGTAAATGACAGTCCACAGGGCTTTAATTTCTTTAAAAGTTTTATCATGTCAGTTATTATATAACTGACGTTATAAACTATTTTTTAAATTTATAATGTCAGTTATTTTAAAACCGACGTAAATAAGCTCACGTGCTCTGATTTTTTACGTCGTTTATCTTATAACCGATGTAAAAAACCAATGCGCAGGGGGGGGGGGTTTACGTCGGTTATTTGGAAACCGACGTAAAAAAACCCGATATCTATGCATTTTTTACGTCGGTTATCAATTAACCGACTTAAAAAACCAAAGCCCGGGGCAGGGGTGTTTACGTCGGTAATAAAATAACCGACGTAAAAAACCCCGCGCTTTGGTTTTTTACATCGGTTATTTGATAACCGACGTAAAAAATGCGTAGATATCAGGTTTTTATGTCGGTTTCGAAATAACTGACGTAAAAAACCCCCCGCACATTGGTTTTTTACGTCGGTTATAAGATAACCGATGTAAAAACCGAACAGGCACGATTTTTAACGTCGGTTATTTTAATAACCGACGTTAAAAATCTACTCGCTTCATTTTTACGTTGGTTATATATAACTAACGTAAAAAACGTTTTCTGCACTAGTGGTCGTCTATCAGCAGAAGACTTCTGCTGGCTCTGTGTAGTCTTCATCCGCTCCCGGATGATCTGGACCTTCCCTGTGGTAGCTCGCACTAACTCTGGAACCATGAGTGCTGACTCTCTGGGGTCGGTCCAGTAAATCGGTGACCGGAAGGCTCTCCCATTCAAGGCCTTGAGCGGTGCCATACCAATGGTGGAGTGGTAGCTGTTGTTGTATGCCAACTCCACCAGTGGTAGGTGGTCCTCCGAGCTGCGACCAAATTCCATGATATAGGCATGCAACATATCCTCAAGAACCTGAATGGTCCTCTCTGTCTGACCATCTTTCTGGGGATGAAACGCTGTGCTCAAGGGTAGCTGAGTCCCAAAAGCCTCCTACAATCCCTTCCACAACCAGGATGTGATGCTGGTGTCTCGGTCTGAGACTATAGTCTAGGGGACACCATGAAGCCGGACTATCTATTGTACATAGAGGCGTCCCAAGATCTCTACGGAACACTTCTCTCTGATAGCTAGGAAGTCGGCCGCCTGGGTGAGTCGGTCGACGTTCACCCATATGGAATAGTGCCCCTTGGACGTCCATGGTAAACCAGTCACAAAGTCCATCGATATTCCATCCCACTTCCACTTTGGAACTTCCAAGGGGTGAGCTAACACTGCTGGAACCTGGTGCTCAGCCTTCACCTGCAGGCATGTGAGGCATCAAGAAACGAACGCTGCTACATCCTTCTTCATTCCTGACCACCAGAACTGTCGTCCAAGATCCTGGTACATCTTTTGCACTCTAGGATGCACCAAAAAAGGGTATGTGTGAAAATCCCCCAGGACCACCTCCTGGAACGCCACTGGTACAACTATGAGTCCTCTGAAAAGAAGTACGTGCTCCCCACCTTGCCAAAATCCATCCGGAGCATGTCATGTGGTTAACTGAGCACGTAAAGCCACACAGTCGACATCCCCTAGCTGTGCCTCCCTTACTCTCTGTAAGAGTGGAGGGGTGACAACCATCGACTGTAGGTAAGATGTGTCCTCACCATCCACGAAGGATAACTGCAACGCGGCTAATTGTTGTGCCACCTCACTCAACAATTGTGATCTTGACCTTCTGCTAAGAGCGTCTACCACCATTTTCCCTTCCTAGGAGTATAGATGATATTGAAATAATAGTCCTGGAGGAACTCAAGCTGAATCCTCTTCCTCAGATTCAGATCCTTCTGTGAGAAGATGTACTTGAGGCTCTTGTGGTCAGAGTAGACAATGAACTGCTCACCCATAAGGTAGTGTCACCGCATCTTCAATGTGAAGACTACCACTGCCAACTCGAGATCATGGGTCGCATAGTTCTTCTCATGTGTCCTAAACTGGCGTGAACCATACAAAATCACTGCATGACGCAGCATCAAGACACAACCAAGCTCGATCCCTGATGCGTCGCTGAAAATTACGCACCCGACACCCTCCTCTGGAAATCTCAAGACTGGGGTGCTCGTCAAACTCTGTCTCAGCTGCTCAAAGGCCTGTTAGCACTTTTCCATCCACACGAAGGGTTTCCCCTTCCTAGTCAAGGCCATCTTTGGTGATGATATCTGGGAGAAATCAGGGATGAATATCCGGTAATATCCTGCCAACCCAAGGAAGCTTCACACCTCTATCACACTCCGAGGTGGCTCCCATGCTAACACAGCCTCCACCTTGGCTTGGTCCACAGCCACTCCATCTGCTGAGATGACATGTCCCAGAAAGTGGACCTCCTAAATCTAGAACTGACACTTTGAGAGCTTTACATAATGCTGGTGCTCTCGGAGTACTTCCAGAACAATCGACTGGTGTCTCGCGTGCTCCTCCTCTGACGCCGAGTACACAAGGATGTCGTCGATGAAGACCACTATGAACCGGTCCAAGTACGGCTGGAGATACGGTTCATCAACCCCATGAACACTGCGGGGGTGTTCGTCATGCCAAAGGTCATCAGCAAGTACTCATAATGACAGTAGCAACATCGGAAAGCTGTCTTTGGTATATCCTAATCCCGCACTCGTAGCTGGTGATAGCCTGATCAAAGATCAACCTTCGAGATCCTCTGATCCACTATTATCTGATTGAAGAGGTCATCAATTCTTGTCATTTAATACTTGTTCATCACCGTCACCTGGTTCAGGTGCCGGTAATCCATGCACAACCTTAGACTCCCGTCTGCCTTCTTGGCAAACAAGACCGGGGCTGCCCAGAGTGAAATGCTGGGTCTCACGAAACCCTTGCTCTACAGATCCTCCAACTTCCCCCTCATCCTGCGATGCTCCGCGGGAGCCATCCGATAAGCTGATGAGGAAATCGGTGTCGTCCCAGGGTGTAAGTCGATGAAGAAGTCAATTTACCGGCGTGGAGGTAGCCCAGGAACATCTTCCGGAAAGATGTCATCATCCTCCTCCACCACTGCGGCGAACAGAGAGATCACAACATCTACTTCTCCGAGGGTAAGGCTAGCCAACTCATGAGTGATCGTCCGCCCCCTCCTATGCATGAGCCCACTTTGTGCTGCCTGGTTTTCCTTTTCTCCGACAAAGGAAAACCTTGTTCCATCACGACAGACTCACCGCACTCTTCGCCTAAAATAGTCAATCTGGGCATGGACCAAAGATAACAAATCCATACCGAGAATGAAGTCGTAAGTCCTCAACGCTACCACCATGAGGTTCCAACCGAAACTCTCACCTCCAAGGGTAAGATCAAACTGTCTGAAAAGGTGCGTGATCATCAAGTCTCCTCTCGTTGATGTCTCCAAGCGTAAGGATCGGGTCAACGGTTCTACCGGAATCTCGAGGTTTTTTACAAGACATGTGGCTATAAGGGAATGACTGGCACCTGTGTCTATGAGTATGACATATAATGTAGAAAAGACACAGATCGTACCTCGAATCATCCCTGGAGCCCATGGGTCGTATGCCTCGACCGCATGCAGTTGTCCCCGTCCCTGTCACCCAGCTCCTTGAGCCTGGTGCGGACCTCCTGAGGGTGGTGGTGGAAGTAAGTCGAAGCGTCTGCCACCACCTAATGCTCTCCCAGCTCCTCTCCCATGTCCATCTCTTGGCGGATCTACCTGCTCTGTTCTCTGCCTATGTCTCGGTGGTCCCTCCACCACTTCCCTGTCAACAGCCCGACGTGTCGGGAAATCTCTAGCGACATGCCCCCTACCATCGCATGTGTAGCATAGCTTCTCCCTAGGTTGAATGGATCTAGCCTGAGAGCCATGGACTGTCGATACTCTATCCTATGTCCTCCTATGATGTCTCCCATGTCCGGATCCCTGCGTCTGACGTCAGGTCCCTACTGCCAGTGTCTCCGCACCTGTCTTCCTACTGCTGACTGTCGGCGGCTATCTTTGCTCCGCCAAGAAGCTCTCGATCACCAAGGCCCGCTCGACTACTCCACCATAGGTTGATATGCATAGAGACACGACATTAGCTCGTATGTCTCACCGTAGACCTCGCTCAATGGTCCAAGCCCTGACGTACTGATCCCTGACCATATCCATCGAGTACCTGGCGAGGTTGGTGAACCTCAATGAATAGTCAGCCACTGTCATACTGTCATTCTGGAGCTAAAGAAGCTCTTGGATGCGTATAGATCTCAACATAACCGGAGAGAACTCCTCCCTAAAGAGTCTCTCAAACTCTATCAATGATAGAGTCCCCTCATCGTGAGTCTGCGTGGTCACACTCCACCATCATCCGACCGAACCCTGAAAAAGGCTCACTTCTCGGATCACCATCTGGTCTGCTGGTGTCCTCACTAGACGGAAAACTCTAGTCACTACCTCATGCCAGTCCTCAGCCGCCTGAGGGTCGGGCTCGCCTCGGAACCTGAGGGGCCTCTGTCTCTGAATCTCATGGCGCGCGCTAAGCCTGCGCTCCTCGCCAGTCGGTACTGCAGGTACCACTGGCTGCTCCATCGGTGATGGTATAGCAAGTGCACCACCTGGTGGAAATGACGGGGGAATTGGTCCCTGTATCGAAGCCTCGTCACTAAGGGGGTCATCCTCATGATCGTGCTACTGTATCATAGCGGGTACACATAGCCGAGGCATCCTGTAAAGAAACAAGATGTGTCACAGTCAATGAGTATATCTGGATAGATGAAACCAAGGATATGGAAGGCGCAACCCATTCTTATATGATGCATGTACCTTTTATTTCTCCGCAACCAGTGTTTTCATGAACCGGTTCGAAAAGCAGGTTATCAGAGTCATGGTGTATGGATACGTCGGTCACCGCACCAACACTAGAGTCTCTGGACTAAAATCCAAACCCGAAACACTCAACACTGTTGCCCCAACCAAACTCACAGACTCTTGGTCCTAAGGTAGAACTGACCCCCTATGATACCACTCTGTCATGACCCATCCCGGTGGGGCCCTCTTCGTGACTCCCCAAGACCGCCTCCAATAGGTCAGGGGATGGTGACTAGCACCGAGTAGGCATGTCACTATCGTGGGAGGAATTTTCTATGTACCTGCACACACACACACACATCTCAAAGCCCACAAATTCTGAAATGTAAAACACTAAGGAAAAAAATGAATGCATACAACTAATTCCAACCAACAGACCACGAGGAAAGGTAGAGTACTGTAAAAGTAAACTGGGCCAGAATACAAGGCCACTTAAAACAAGAGTCAAAAAAACTACAATGTCTAACCTTTAAGCACAAATGTACTGGGAATGCTTCTCATAGCCATAGGAATGCCTTGTCCTGTAGGAATCTCAGAAAGCTCGGTCATGTCCTGGTCTACCCTGGACTCTGTCAAAAGGCTGCTCATCTTCACAAGACACCAGACGTGCGGGAAAATCCCGTGCAGGGGTGAGTATAACAATACTCAGTAGAGGACCCCGAAAACCACAAAGCAATACAAAAAATATAGGTACAATTAGCTAAGCATAATATATGTTTACAGAACATATAAAACAAACCAGATATACTCAAAACCAAGGCCCGTGGTCTAGAGACAAGTCACGCAACTAGATAACCCCGCAAGAGATTCTGTTAGAAGATTCCATGATGCGCCCGCTCCGGTAGAACACACTCCATGAGTCTTATAGTTCTAATGACGTCCGTCCGAGAAGTTATGTTCATCGGGAACCATCACGAGATTTAGCTACACTCATTATGGGAGACACACTCCTAAGAGGAAGGGTTACGATAGATAGAAGCACTCATTACGGGAACACACTCCAGAGTGGAAAAGATCTCGATACACAGATGAGGATCACTGCCAGGGCCATGGAGGATACCGCGACTCATCCGGAAGTCACATGCTAGGTAGAGGATCAATGCCCGGTAATGCTGGTCATGCTGATCCCGGACTCTACCTAGGGTTTGGAATGGATAGAGGATCTCGATCCGGGCCTCTCAGATGGATGCCTGACTCTATCATAGAAAATTCATGTTGAAGGGATCATAATCCGGCATGAGGGAATGACGCCTGACCTTCAGGGGAAAAAAGAAGGGGAACTAACCCAAACGAAAGGTGTTCAAGGCACGGTGAGAAAAAGGACCAAGCCGTTCTGAAAAAAGTACACGACGTGTAGAAATGATACATGTCGTGTTGTCCGACCCCGGGGACTGCCCGTGTACAACGGCCCGTGTCGTGAGGCTGATCAGGTAGAAAACTTTATACATGGCGTGTAGTACGGAGTACAGGCCATGTCTGGGTCACTGGTGTTGGCTCCATGTACTCTGGCCATGTGCCCATACATGGTCACCAACCAGTGTACTCCAACCCGTGCAATCTGCACACGGGGTGACCTGCACTGGTGACCTCGCCTGGACGGGTGAGGGAGTACACGGTCGTGTACTCCATCCCGTGTCTGTGTATCCCTGGGATAAATGCTGAGCTTCACGTAGACGCCTCTGCCTAGATATACACGTCGTTCCGCCTGAAGCCGTGTAGAGCATCCCATATCCGTGTACCACCCGAAGTACACGCCGAGCTTCTGGGGAGGTCCAACACACCATGTGATCCTTCTCTGACCCCGATACTCTAGCCGCCACCATCAGAACTACACGGTGTCTTCTTCGGAAGTACACATCGTGTATTCTGGAAATTTCCAGAAAGGCGGACCTCCGCCGTCGCGCCTCCTATGGTGCTCCAATCATTGATCCGACCTTTCGATCGCCAGAAAACCTTATGGTTTTGGTCGCCCCGATACCATGATGCTCTTTCCATCGTTTTCGGTCCTCTGATCAGCTCCAAAACCATGATTGATCTTCCCGCGTGAAGAACGCTCGAAGAACGCCCATTCCGATCTGGTCTGATTTGTCATCCTCCATAATTTCTGCACCTCCACAAGAACATTTTGATGTCGAACCTTCGGTTTGGGATCGTTTCATCGTAGAACAGATGTGGAACGATCCATTGTTCGTTGCCTCGTGAAGAACGCGAAGAACGCGCAGGGAAAATTGAGTAAGAGATCCAAATAAACAAATTGAGTATTGAACCTCCACCGTCTTTCATCAAGGTGTTGATCTGCTCCCGTTAATAGGATTAAACAGAGAAGAGATCAACATTAATAAAAATCATGGATTAATTCCCCAAAATCATCCTAAAGAAAACCCTCCCACAAAAACGTATGAATCCACGGATCAACTTGTTCGTGGCTGATCCGTGTTCGTCGTTTAAATTCAAATACGGGGAAAAGAAAATCAAAACAACAAACCCTACCTTTTGAAAGGATCAATCGTTGACGAAGGCGTCATGCTACCATTGTCGTCGTGATCCTTCAACGCCGGCGCAATGATCCTTGGTTTCGATCTATTGTCATTCGTCGTCGAGAATTGCTCCAACGCCTCACGGATTCGGCAGAGGTTCTTCTCAAGTGTTCCCAATGATTCAACAATTGGTTAACCCATTAAAAAGGGAAACAAGTTGACATTTAATTAAGTGTTAGAATTAATGACTTTGAAATTCCATTTTGAAGTTATTATGACGCGTCATTAATTTAGGAAATAACTGCATTGTCGCCACGTTGCAGCAGATGGTTCCTTAACTAAAATTAAATAAACTGGTTAATTTATTTTATTTTATTTTACTTAAAACGTCTGAAAATTAACTTTTTCTCTTGACCCGCGAAGCTCAAGGTTAGCCTCATTCTTAGGAAATGTCTTCATCTCGGACGCAACGGTGCACTCAGATTTTTAATCTGGTCATCCGCTTGGAAACAGCCACAACCGCGCACAAGCGCCTACTCACTTAACTAAAAAAAGTTCTAACCACCATTCTAGGCTCACTGGACCTTGGAATGATGTGTCGTCTTCGCGCCCAGTCTCAGAATAATTCAATATAATATTTAAAAAATAATAAATGGAAAATCTGAGATATTACAGTTAGAGAGAAGTTGTTTATAGCCTTGATAAAGGACGAAACATCATTCAATGAACCAGATAATGTTGTGCAGGTATCATTCACATATTTCCTACAATTTATTAAAAACCTTAATGGTAGGGAGACCTTGGGAGAGTGGTCTTGGTCTCCCATGGCTGATATATGTTTCTAAATTTGGTTGGATGTTCCCATATATCATTGGAAGGAATTGATTGATGATGGTCAATGGTCTTAAGGATCTGTACACCAGGGACACCCATGATGTGTCATGGTTCGAGTCATCAACATATTTGCATGGGCATGAGATGGTCAGTTGTAGACATCATGTCCCACTTCTATAAATTTAATAGGGTTAATCTGTAACACATGAAACCAACTCATAAGCTGAAACCATTTCCTATTGTCATATATATGTTGGATAATATTCCCTTGGATTCTATCATCTTTTTTCCATTGAATAATTGTTTTATGATTGATCGTTGGTTAATTGTCGATATCAAAATTAAAATAGATCATTTCTCTAATATCAGATGGCTGATAAAGGTATGGAATCTTCCGAACATATATTATTGAGAGGTTGTGAGACATCATAGGGTTCTCTATATGATTATTTCTAATAGGGACATTTTGATTTCATCAATTTTTTAGTATCTATTAAAAGAGGTGATCGATATTAAGTTAAAATTAATAATAAAAAAGTATCCACATATTGATAAGAGGGTAGTTAAAATTGGGGATATTGAAAATAATCTTTATCCAACTATCATTCATTGTATTTTTTATTCTCAAAGGTGTCTTCCTCTAGATGAATTTAATTATAACCCTTGTTTGGAGGGCTTCATTTAGATTTTTTAATTTTAAGCAATATTTTGGTGTCCATGTAGATCAATCTTGTTCTGGAAAGAGTTGGGAGAGTGGTTATTTTTTGTAAAATGTATTATTTAAGAAATAATTAAAACGAAATAGTAGATATTGAAGAGAATGGTTATGGAATTTTGTCATAAAAAATAATCTATCAAACATCATTAATAGCTACTAGAGTTAGAGGTTGGAAATTAGATATTTTTTTATATTTTACTCACAATGGACGATGTTGGATACGTAAGCACAGTAAGTTGGAAATGTGTTTTTTGGAACATTTTATATCATTGAACAAATTGGAATAGGGGAATATCAGTTGGAATTACAACATCAGTTGGTTTTTAGTCATAATGTGTTTCATGTTTCTCAGTTGAGAAGGTATCATCTAAATGCTTCCCATGTCAATGAATGGAAGGATGTTGATCCTATTCCAGAATCATCATCAGTTGAGAAACTTATTTAGATTATGGATCTCCTAGATATGGTACTATATGGTAAAATAATTCCTTCCATTTGTGTAATATGGAAGTTGGGAAGGGGTAACCACGATATGTGGGATAAATAGTCATTATTGAGGATTAATTCAACTTCACTCTTTATGAGAATATAATAATGTGATCTATCTCAATATGGAGTGACTTTATAGTGGGGGGAAATTTTAATTCCCTATTGTTTTAATTAAACTATCATTTTAATTCTTAATGAGTTTTACTACATGTTCCTGTGGTTTTAGTTGTAGTATAACGTTTTATTGGATAATATGTCATGACTGTGTGTACCTCCAATGTGGAGAATATAGTAGTGGGTTTTATTGGAAATATGGAGGACAATTACTTATGTTTTTACTACTGTTTTGAGGGTTGTTGTTGTTGGGTCACTCGACAATGGTGTTAGAACATGGGGGATGAATTTTAGTTTCAGTTCCAGGATTTAGATAACTAAACCATGGATAAGGTATTTTGTGTTACAAGGTTGGGTTATATAATGTGAAAAACCAATATTCATCATAGTTCTCTGAGGATTGGGTTTGTATGGTACTACAATATTCAGGTTAACTATGAATTGGGAATTATGTTGTGGTGTAGATTCGTTTTGGTAGTGGGGATATGTGGATTGGTTGTTTAGGTTGTTTTTTGGATATCTCACAATAAATACATGATTTATTTAATTTAAAATGACGTGGTTCCCAAAATTTAATTAGCCAATTATCCTATGGCATGGTCTCTTACACTACGCCATGGCCTTAACATTTTTCTTCAATCTTGTGCCAAGGTGTTGTTTGTTGCATCATGCCCATCACAATTCTGGGCTACCTGTAGATACCCAAACATCCCTAGAAAACAACATTTTTTCTATATTCATCTCGTGATCTATAGATTCTAATGCGTTAATTTTTTAAACCCATGAATCCCATTTTTATTTTCTATAAACGCCAACATTTGGTGACGAATTATATGTAGACTCTCTCCATTATTGAGGTTTTTTCCCCTCTCGAAATGCTCTAATTAATTATTTTCATGATGTTATTGTATAATTAAATTTGAATGTTTTATGACAGTGATGTATCTGATATCATCATGTGGTTTGATTATGAAATTCATGTTTTTAAATGTGATTTTCTGTACAAACATATTTTTCAATGATATCTACAATGTTGATATGTCTTAAATGTATTTTTTATAATAAAAGTATTTCCATTAATGAATGTTTTATGTATTAAATATGAAAATTAATTATAAATGTGTGACATGGATTTTAAAAGGATTTTGAAAAAATTATCATTTTGGTAAATTTTTTTCTCACGAATTTTTATTGTCATTTTACTATGTGCAATGTCACTTTAGGTTTTGGATATTGAAAGAATATAACAATACTCTATATCAGATTCCTTCATGATATGATTTTATTCAATTTTTCATTATTTTTTTGAGTATGTAATCCTGTATTGTCGAGCCCAAATCTATTTTATTTTCATTTATTTATGGTTTTACACATTATGGTATCATTCATGGTTAGTTTCTCAGTTATTTTTAATATAGTGTATCCATGGATGGTTTTTCATATATATCTTGTTTTCATACATCTACATGTCATATTAAATGATATAGGAAACATGACATGATTTTATGAGAACTATATAATATTATAATAATTAATTACCCTTCCAACATTCATTAAAATCTGATTTTGTTTTAAATCTAAAACAAAATTTTTTATGATTTTAAACATTGTATAGATTCTTTACAGAGTTCTTTCTAGGTTTTATTATCAAACCCTTATTTTTCTATTGGGGTTTTTTACATGAGGTTTTTCATGATTTTTTAAAATAGTAGTGAATAATATTTTTTCTTAGCTTCTATTGAGTATTTTTTCCTACATTGTGATATGGGTTAGTGGTGATGAATGTTCACATGGATTTTTGGATTATGGGTTGTGTCATTTTATATTCAGGTTTATCCCATTCTTCTTGAATTCATATGTCTCATGGATCTATAATATTGTTTCCACTATGTAATATATATTATTACCACATTCTAGTAACACATGGTTGCTTTTTTGGTATCTCTAACACTATATTATTTATGGTGGGCCTATTCGGGTGATGTGTGAAGTTTACTAGGGCATGATAAGTATAATTGTTTATGGAAATAATTCCTTTCCTACTTTATTCCATGATCCAGTAAAATTATTTTATGTGAATTACAATAAGGAGGTAAAAAATAATCTGATATATGATTTTAGGAGAACATTACCTTACAAAACATATATTTTAATTATGGAATCTTTTAATGTTTTCCTTTATTGGAGAGTACGGTAGATAGTTTATTGAATAAAATAGAAATTATGAATTCTATTTAATGGCGAGGATTGAAGTGCTCCCATAAGAGGTAGAAGTGGTAATGGACCCTTATATAATTGTTCTTAGTGGTTAATAGAATCTATTCCTCAATAATAAGTGGAATAAAATTTGGTACAATGGTTTTCCAAGACTCACATATATATGATTATGTGACTGTTATGGAATCTCTTCATTATGGAAAGGATCTAAAAGTATTTTTGTTGTAAAATTCCATTCCTATCTTAGGTGGTCATATATTAGACTCAATTATGAAGGAAATCAAATCGTCTAGGGATTTTTTTTCAAAGATCGATCGGTATCCACTCAATATTCTTTATGGGTTTCCAAAATTTATTTATCTTTTTTCAATTTTTATGATTAAGCGGTAAACTATTGGGTGGTTATATGGAAAAATGATTTTATAAATAATGAATTGACTAAATTTGATGGATATTTAGTCTTAGTACCTCCCTAGGGAAAAATTCTATATTTAACCATTGTTTTAAAATTGAAAAAATCTAATTGTTCTATTAAACGATGACTATGATGGTTAACCTTATCCAAAGTCATGGTGGTTTTTTTGAAAGTTCCATTTTATGGTATTATAATTGCAATCTTATCAAATAAATTTCTATCTCAAATTAATGGATGGTGATATCTAAGAAGATATGAATTCCTATCCAAGAATATAGTGAATATTCATATGATATTATTGGGATTGGTCAATAATGTTTTTTGGAATTTTAAGGATTTTTAATAGTAATGATTTTTATATTAGATTCTATATTTACACATTTGATAGTTTTCAATTGGTTATGTCATCTAAATTGATCATGAAATTTGAAAGATAACTTCACGGATTCCTCTGAATGGGTGTTTTACCTTTTCAATGTTTTAATTATAATTCTCATCCAAGGCCACCTAGATAGGTTATCACTAGGGTCTCTTATTAAAAAAGTTATTTGAGTGATTTATTGTACTGGAAAAACTCATTGCCCACATTAAATCCATTCCATGGATTTGACCCCAGAGATATCAAGTATTTTAATTATAATAAATTTTATTGAGAGGGGGATGAGAATGGATCCTAGTAGAATAAACATTATATCAAAGGAATTAGATCATATATCTGACAACATCAATGAACCAATCGGGTGGTGATGATGAACAAAAGAATGGCATGAAAAAAAACTGCAGTTAAAGATATTATTAATCAATTTAGTTATATTCATTAATAATTTTTATCTTTTACTATAAATTAATGTCTAACCGATTATACTTAACATAGTTCAGGCTTTTGGAATCCCTTATTTGGGAATATAAATCCGTATTCTTGATTTCCACGATCCATGTAACGTGGAACACATATGTTGGAAATTTTCATACATAAAATTATTATATATATTTCTGTTCATTATAGATATTAAATAGTGAGGATCTAAGACCACCTTTCACTACCAATTATTTGGTGGTTTATTCACTTGTCCCGATTCAGATCTAGAAGTCATAGATCTATCCAACAAGCTATTCTTCCTCAATATCCCATATTGATGGACAAGAATCCAAGGAGTCACCAACTGATGGTGCGACTAACAGCGGTGGGGAGATTAATATAGGAACATGTGATGCTTTTGTGATGATGATGTGTGTGGCGAGTTTTTTATCATGATGTCATGAAATTGGTGTCATGATATAGCATAAATATTAGGGGAGGACGATATTGGTGTTATTATAGAATGTTTATTGTCAAATATCCTCTACATTGTTATTTAGGTAGTCATGAGATGATTATGTTGATGATCTAGGGAAACCACGTCCTATCATAAGGTCAATTCAATGAGATGATTTAGTGATAAAATACAATGATTATTCTTTATGTGTTTTTCTATATTCAGATCATGATAATGTATTTAGGTTATAATGTGTTTTTCTTGGAATGGCTATATGGTCATAGTGGGTTCATGTTGATAATGGGTTTTCATATGATGGTCTATTTGTGAGGGTTTCGGAAATAGTATCTGGTAATTTTATCCTACACATCCTTATGTGTAAATAAATTTCAAAAAATATTGGGAGATATAATTAACTGATAGTATGATGATGACTAGTGGTCACAATGTGGCTGGAAGGATACATGTTGAGACATTAACAAAAAATTAAACATGTCAATGTACCGTATCATAAATATGATTCATCCTAGGTAATGAGTTTTTCAATGTATAACCATGTCATAGATAATGGTGGCCTAGTTTTAGGTTTAGTTGTAGGTGAAGATTCCATGACAATGTTGGGTGTTACATGAATCAATAAAAAATAATTAAGGAGGATCATATGTGGTAGGGAAGTGATCACACCAAGAGTAACCCCTTCAGGAAGGGATAACTTGGAATAACCAACAGGATCATATTTTTATGGTCATGTACAAGTTGAATCCACATGAAATAATTTTATTCATACATTGAATTTGATATTACAATTCTCTTTATCATCATAGGTGAGGCAAGATCTGATACAACAAATTTATCTTCAAAATCCCCATAGTGGTGTTGAATGGGTATGAGAATGAAAATCAGAGGATTATAGGATTATGTAACACAAAAATTGTTTGTTTATATCTGGTAGGGGTCCACAAGATCATATATTACTTCAAAAACCCCAGATTTATAAGGTTTTTGGGTCCAATATCTATTGATTATGTGCCCCTCCCCGCCCAGCTAAGTGCTTAGGTGGGGAATGAGACATCAATTGTGTTAAGTTATCCCCTTGTCAGATCTATAATACTCGAAGGGTCATAAGCCCCCCAATAATATTTCTAAGATGTGAAATGGGTTTACTCATATATAGGTAGTAATTATGTAACTATTATTGCCAAATTGGATGACATCTATCCTTGGTCAAGGTGTACATTCTCCTAAGTGATTCTAGATTGATGACATTGAAATGATGGATAGTAAGATGTAGTAATGTCTCACTAAATTAATGAATTATATAATATGTATTGGGACCTAATTTAAATATTATAGTTGTTATATGTAATAAAGGATGATTATATTTGATAAATTGATACTTATGAATACATATACACCATTTTTTCATTTATGATATGACCTGAAACTAGTTATTGACTGAAAATTAAATTATAAATCAAAATCACTTATGAGGAAAAATTGTCAGACCATGATTATTCAAGGCTAAGGATCAATATACCAATATGAAAATCATATATTAATAAAAAACTGATAATATTATTAGAATTTATTACATTCTATATTCCCCATTGTATTTTGTTATCCATCATACTTAGGTCCTCCTGGATTAATTCTTCAAAAAATGAGTGGCCATATTGCCCCAATTTTGGATGTACACTTCTTCATTTCCCTTCATTTAATTTAATCCCCTTGAAAAAAATGTAATCTTTTTGATTGATCTAGACCCTTTGATCATTAATAATAGCAATTTGAACCTCTCTTTCTAATATCCTATCGAAATCCTACCTTTCACCATTCTGTTTGATCATCCTTTCTGGAATTTCATCTATTAAATAGATAAATATTCCAATTTATTTCTCTCTACATCCATCATCATTTCCCATCGCACCACCCTAGTAATCATCATTAATGTATTATTCATTGGCTGTTGTCATTCCACATTAGAGGCTAGATCCCTTCTTGTGTTCATATAATAGAGCCCTTGGTTCACATTCAATTTCCTTGGTACATGTAGCTGATCATGATAGCATCATCTTAGGAAGGTGGGAGAATAAATTCATCCATTTAGTTTTAATCCCATTAACAACAATTAATCACCCTAAATAAAAATTATCCTTCCTTCCTTTCTTATTCCTTGGGTAGGGAAATCCTCTAACTCTTCCCTCCATACTGCTAATAAATATTTGTATAAATATATCATCATTCTAATCAACCTCATAGAAAACATGGTCTCCCGAGGGGTACTCCATCGGTAAATTGATTTCTATTCAAAATAATCAGAAGTAACACCATGATCTTGACCTAGGAATTCAACCACCAGACCTCCACTGGATAGGTATGATCATGATGGTTCATTACCATGAACCAGTCATTCCTCCAAAAACCCTTCAAAGAAATTTCAATGCTTGATTGCTTTTATATGTCTTATATAATTGGATCTGATCACTGCCTTATATCAATCCTCTAAGACCATGTTTCCTTGTATTAATATGGGCCTCCCTCACTAGGTACATGAGGCACACCTGTGTGATCTGGTTCATGGCCACAGTGCAACCCCCCCCCACCTCTCATGTTGTCCTCTGGTAAATTTTGGACTCATGTGGTGATTCCTTTTGGTGTTGGAAAAGAAATACATTAACCCATAATATTTTTTAATTCATGAGTCATGGCTGATAAAATTGTCGGAGATGAGGCCATGGTATACCTCCTTGACCCTTTGTGTAAACCTTATTACACAAGAGTAATTGTTTACTCCTCCACAAATCCTCCTAGTCCAAATGGGAAATACATAATCTTATATTTTCCAAAATATTTATTTATAGGATTAATATTTTCCACCTCGTTTGAATAATAGATCATTATTCCTTCCACACATTGGTCGAATATTAACCGAACTTGAAAAAATGAATCATTGTGAAGGCCTCTGTAACTATTGTACTGAACTGTAGTCATGATATAGAATGATTACCTGGTCATACCATTCATCCATGATGAATTTGTTTTAAGAAGCCCCAACCATTTACAAGATCAAATAAATTGGTCTAAGACTTATAAATCACTTCCGTCTTCACCCAGAAATCATCATCGACCATGATCCCAATCCAATCCACCATATGAATTTTGATGATTAACTCAATGTAGATTCACTTTGAATTTGTTTGGAAAACATCCATAGTCTGACTACGATCACATAGATAATGACCACCCATTTTTTATAGAATAACTAGAATAAATGGATTTTATAAATGTAGTGGTTGTCCCAGAAACATTACCCAGACTTCTATTGAAGGAATATCATTCATAAATTGGAATAATAAGTCCATTGGAAGAGGTAAATGATAGATTCATTGATGGATCGTGGAGAACTGTACAAGGAGACCATTAGATCTTCAACCGACAAAATGTATATCGTCAAATGACACTTCTCAAAAAGACCAATAAATGATCGTCTCTAAATAGAACAAGATCAAAAATGAACCTTGAGAATATTTCAACCAAATATATTTATTTCCTAAAGTGATCCATAATGGTAAGATTCATAATATCTGAGGCATATGAGAACTCATTGTGTAAAAGTGAAAGTTGATATAGGGAATTGAAATGATTTGGAACAATAAGTCTAAGTTAAATTGTACGGAAACATGGTAGGAATAGAAAACATATGTAAGGTTGGATGCTAGTAGTAGGAATATGGTGGATAATAAGTCCCCACCGCCCATGGGGAAGGAAGGATCTAATCCACTTCCATATCCTCCTTAGGGAATCATTGTGCTATGTGGATGATAGTTCTTAGAGAAATGGGATTCAAGGAAAACTCAACCTGGTTATTGATTTTTGGAGTTCAATGATATTTAAAGATATGATTATCCCTAATAATTGTTAATACACTACCATGTGTGGTATAATCTGAGATGGTTTAGAATTCATTACAACCATGAGTCTTATAGATATAGAGAATATCTAGATCATTCCCAATTTACCAATATATTATATTTGTGTACTACAGTTTTAGAATAAATAAAACCTTCATTTTTTTATTATTTATGGGAATCATATTGATTGTGTTTATACTAAAAAATACTTCGGATTTTATCTACATTTTTTGTCTCACTGTATGTGCTAAAAGTTTTAGATATAGTCTTGTGGGATGTGAAATTGTTTCAACTTATTTAATGTTGATGCCTTGTGACCCTCGATAGTGAATTATGTTGAATGATGGTTCCTGACAGTAGAAATAAACATTGTGGCCGGAGACAAATCCTATAATACAAGCAGTGATAAATTTTTATTGAGTATTACATCTTCTAGATTCATAGGATATTTAGATTAACAGTTCTTTTTTTATTTTCCTATATTTATTTGTGCTTTCATTTTCTATTTTAGGAATGTGTTGTATTCTTTTATGTTAATAATATATATATTTATGGGGTGTGTTTTTTTATATATTTTCATTTTGTTAAAATTAAAATTTTATAGAAGAAAATACCTCTAATTTTGTGTGTTGTTCCTGCTCCATGCTATTCAACATCACTCGACCTATTAGAGTTGAGCTTTGGGGGAGTCACATAACTTATTTCCAACCTGAGCAGGAAATGAGTGGGTCTGGTCTTGTTATAAATAGTATTAATTTGTTATATAGATGTGAATATTATTTTTAAAATATATATATATAAATAAATAAAATATATTTAATAATTATGTTACCATGTGAAACAAAAATATAAGCATTCACTATTAAATAATTTTTTTAGTATGATTTTTTTCACTACATTAATAATTTTAAATAAATTTAATATTTCTAATATATAATATAAATATTAATTAAGTTGGATGAAATACTAAATACGAAAATTTCTAAATTATATAAAGGAAAAATATTTTAATTTTTTTAAGAATATAATATACATGAAAATAAATAAATAAGCTTCAATAAGATAAATATAGAATGGTCTGAAATAAAGTTTAATATATATAAATTTATATATTCAATATTACCAGGGTTAATATTATAGGTGAATTTTACTATTCTATCAATATTTTACTTTCCACAATTACCCAATCTCTCTATCATGCAAGTCATTCCAAAATCACCCATAATCAGACCCATGTTTTAATGAAATTCCCTTCAATTTCATATAAAAAAGATTCATCCATCCAACACTTATAAAATACACTTATAGATCATTTTAAAATAAATTATCAAAGAAATTTACCACTATAAACAATATTTTTTTTAATCCTTGATCTATAAGAAAGTTTCATAAATCATTCAATAAAAAGATGTTTTAGATGTTACTATCGGACTTATTTATATTATGTAAAGAATTAATAATTACATAATTCACTTATATTCGGATTTCTTGGATTTATGTTTATTATTTTTATTTATTTCATTTAAAAAATTAGTTAACCGTTCTAAATTATATTTCTTTTTTTTCTAAGAGAAACTTTTTTTGGATTTGAATAGTATTAAATGATTTTTTAAAGGGGAAGAAAAATATTAAGCTAAAAATATCATTACAAGATTAATGGAAAAGATTATTAATTAATTATATGGCTATAACATGATGAATAAATATGGGATCATAGAGAATAATTGGTTGGCATAAAAAAATATAGCATAGATCCTAGTACGGGGAAGAACAACTAGAGAACCATGGTGGTGGACAAAAATGTTTTCTATTATCGAGACAATGAAAAAAAAAGTGTACAGTAAATGTGGGATTGGATTTTTTTGTGTCATGGTTTGAAAAATGACATACTCATAAAAGAAGAAAAAATGTTCCATCCTACTAGTGACACACCTTATATGGATATGGTTTTCATGTCACATATGGAGTTGGAATGTGTTGTGGAAATACGATGGGAGACGTACATAGTGGTTGGATCTGGATCATCTTCCAAATGTATATTTTGAAAACTGAAACTAATTTCTTGTAGAATAAAATTTTTAATTCCATTCTATGCATGCATAGATAAAACAAGAATCGTGGATATGATATAAGAAATTTACATTAATTATCATGATCCTAAAATGGTTTTTTTAATATAGTGATTGAAAACTAGGGAATAATGTAGTGTTGATGTGAACTCTAAAATACATTAAATGGTGAGCCTTATATGAGAGATTATATCATCAGATTCTTAGTGGAGTGATTTCCCAACATTATTGAAGTTGTGGAGACATAAGAGATATTCCTTTGTATGATTTTATATGTATCCAAAATATGAAATGGGGGAACCATTAAATATATATAGGATTTGTGCTGAGTTTTTTTTCATGATGTGGTGATTTTAAATGTAATATAAAATTGACAATAATGGATCCATTGATATGTTAAATTTATTACACTAAGAAATTTTTTACTTGGTAATGTTTTATCCTTTGTGAAAACTGTTGATTTTCTAACACATAATGTCACAAAGTGGTGCATCATAAAATCTATGAACATAAGAGGTATTATAATACATGAGAAGCTATCAAAATATTCTAGATAAGATAATGACCATTATGATGATGTAGATACTTGGTAGTGTAAAATGTAAGAGTCATGGGGTACCTATGGAATTGTGCCCTTAATGGTCAAGATGGGATGAATTGGTTCATTCTAAGAATGTTTATGGCATGTCAATGTATAACTAATGTATGTTATGTGATGGATTTGAGTTTGTACTTCTGATTTGGTGGATGTTTTCCCATTAGAACATGAATTTTTAAGGATTATTAAAAGATGTTATCATACTACATTTTCACAAGAAATAATGACTCTTTTTATGGGATTTAATAATTAGGGATTAAAATATAATTTTAAGAAAATAATCATGTGAAATTGAAAATAAAATATACATGATGAATCTATAGGGATTAATCACATTATATCATATATATTATATTTATATTCCCTCAGTTTTATTTTATGATTTCATTATGAAACCATGTATTCTGTAAATTGCATGTTTTTCGCAATTAAGGTAAGTTAAAACCTTTTATTTAATGTTTTATTAGTCTGTTTGTTCACTCTTATACACGATATTGATTAATTTTTTCTAGAATATTTCTAAAAAATGAGTGGTTAATGTCATTGTGGATAAGGATCTGTGGAAGTGGTTGTGTGTGAATTTATTTAATTAATACTTACTCATTGAATATACTTAATTTTTTTATAGTTTATTTACCTAATTTATTCATCTTATTGATCTTTAAAACATTACTATGTGTATTTAAAATTGGATGAAATGTTTTTCTTAAAGGTATTGAATTTAATAATAGTTTATTTAATTATTAATTTATTTTTATTTTGTATATTCATATAATTAATCAATTTTAAGTCTTCCAATCATGTTTTTTGTGATTCTAAATCAGTATTGATAAAAGCAATCGAAATGATTATAAATTATATTTATAAAAATGAAGCTATATTTTTTCTATTTTAGTGTTTCCAAGTCATTATTATTATAGAATAAGAATCCATGGATATGGATCACCATATATTAATATGTTTTTAATTATTTTTATCTATTTTCAATCTATTTAATATTAGTTTAGATTAGTTTATATTTCATTTCATCAACATGACATGACTATGATGATTTTAATATTTTTTTCCCTTATCAATATCATTCCATGGATCAGGTGGGATGGACCATGATCTTCCATTGTAAAATTAATTATTAGTTATTGTTGGAATAAAGAGTATAAATTTATTTGAATTATCTATTATGAATAATTAATTAGGCCTTATCACATGTATTTTTGGGGGAATTTTTTGGGTAATAATTCAGCATAATGGATTAGTAAAAAATAAATAATTAGATAATAATTTTTTCTATTTTTTCAGATTATTTTTTAGTTTTTTATCATTTATGTTCTTTCCATGTCCATAGTTTTGTGTCTAGGTTATATTACCTAATGATTCGTTATTACACAACACCACTATACTAAATAATATATCAAGGAGATCCTACTCAAAGGATAAATAAATACTCATAATGGTTGTCATATAATGAAGAAGTACGAGACAATTTATACTATTAGGGATGAGATGAATTAGATAATAAATAATGAAGGAAGACTATTATCTTCATTGTAAAGAATATCAGATATATTATAACATGCAATGAAAACTATTGAAGAAGAAGTACAATCAGGGAGATTGTGTATTTCATGAACATAAATTGATAAATTCCCAGGAAATTTGATGAAAACACTCATGAAGTCAACTAAAATATTCTTTTTGAATATAATTGAAAAGGGCATACCTCTCTGAGAAAAAGAGTATAATGTTTACAAAAATTTCCTAAAATAATAATATTTTGGATCCCATTGTGAATAACATATGATTACATAATAATGAAGGGAATTATAAACATAAAATAGTGTAATAATGATGACATAATTATGATTGAAAAAAGGATGATTGATTTCATATTATTAGTATATTCAAGGAATAAATCATCCTACATATAAGAAAGAGAATTATAACACTCATGAGGGTCAAAGATACAAAAAATGAACATGAGTTTCAATAGGTGGTGTTAGTGGAATGATTTCTCCATTGGTCATAATTGGAATTAAATTTTAATTCATTAAAACATAAAAATATATATATTTAGCTAGTGGTGTAAAAATTCTTTAACGTAATAGAAGGAGAATTATTTCTCTATATGATTATCATTCAGATGGAGTTTCAAATATATTCAATATATCATTGTTTTACAATCTTATTATATAACATGTTGAGGTATTTTTAATATAAAATACCTTAAACAATGAAATTTGATGAAACAACCTAATTTATATTAATTTTTAGTTTTTGATTTAGGATCTCTCTTAAGGGTCAAGAATTAAAATATTTTTTCTTTTTGATGTTAACTATATTAATAATTTTATGTTAGTTTTTTTGTTTTTATTTTTTATGTTTATGTGGATATGAATCATTATGTATGGAAGGAAAATAGAGGATCTAATTTCATTAAGGGGAAAATTTTATTCTATCCATTATATATTTTTATATTAATATTACTCGAACATGTTTTCATAAAATTTTGAACAAATTATTTAATTGAATTAACACATGGGATACATGGATTTTTTTCTATAACATTATATTGATGAATACATCATCACATAAGAAACATATTATTTATTTTTGAAATTTTGATTCCACTTGTTCATAAAATACAAATATAATGGAATAATCTTTAAAAATTTGAATTAATATAATAGTATTAAACTTTCTGTAATTTGATTTTTTTATAATATATATATATATTGATTATAGAAAATTTTCATTTAGTAGACTAATTGGTAGTGTTCATGCAACCAATTTATTGGCCAGTATTATGTTTCCTATTTCGTATAGGGTTCTATGGATTAGTTAATTATTCATGCTTATACACTTTTCAAGAGAAATGGTATATTAAAAAATACTAATACATTCATGTATTTTATTGAAAAATTATTATTTTGAACCACATTGCGATGATTGAGGTTATAAACTATTTATCATTTAACACATTTGATTATGAGACATACCATATTTTTGATATTTTCTATATTCTGTTAGTGAACATGAAATTAATATTCGGAAACCACATTGTATGGAAAATTATTATTTCCAGATAATTTATTATGTTGTATATAATGATTATTAAATTTGAATTTAAATATTTATTTTTATGAATCATGGTACCAATGCGAGATATTATCATGAATGAGTGCAGATGAACAATATATTGTCTCTTTAGTGATTAAGGTCAGAATAATATCAATAATTGTTCCTATGTGGTCGCAAATTCTTCAAATTAAAATTCATAAGATTTATTGAAAAAATATAAAAAAAAATCAATGTGGAACACTATATCTCAAAATATTCAATGTTTGTTTGTGAACAAATGGAAATGATTAGATGGAAGTGGAGATGTCATGATTTTTGGTCAGGCGAAGGATAAAATATATTTCATTTATATTTATATTTAATATCTGTAATTAATCATAGAAAATATATCCCTTATTTTCATGCATTTAATTATAATTTTCACATTATTATCCACTACCGTTATCCATAATTTAAATTGAATCTTAATGAAAGTCCTCCAAATGTTTTCCTTGTTTTTTTCTATGTGGAGATTTATATTAATAGTAATAATATGGAAATAGATCATATTCATGATAATTTTCATAAATATGATTTAATGATATTTATTAATGTGGGACACATATTTACATATAGGTAGATTATAAGTAGATTTACTATTAATGAATGGTATAATAATCTAAGTGAAAGCATAATAATTTATTGAATGATAAATATACATAAAGAATTAAAAATTACAATTTATTAGGTATGTTTAGTGAATATTAAATATTCAATTATAACATAATTTTTATTATCATGATATATTGAATATTTTTCATGGTGAAATATGGATTATTTTTATGAGATATTGATAGTTTTCAAGAGAAAAATTAAATGTTTATATGGGGTGGAGTGTGACATCATGGTTTTATATCTATATTTTCATTTTTTTCTTATGATCTAAAATGATTTATTTTTTCTTGTTTAAATATTTTTTTAATAAGAGAAAATATCGTATTTTCTATTTGATGGTGTTCATGGGATTTTCATAGATTTTGTAGAAACATAATGAAAACTAAAATAATAAATAATATTTTATTACTATGGGGAATTTTTCATAGTTCTTATGATTTTAGGTACAATTTATATAGTTACTAAACTCTTTTTAATTTTTTTTAATTATCCCTTCTATTGTGTGTATATTATTTTTTTACAATTAAAATATTAATCATGAATTGGTTTATTTATTAGAGATATATTTGTTAATGGAAAAGGGAATATCTTTATTTTTTTAAATATTATTTACTCATTGAATGCCCATTTTAATTTTTACTATGTAGTGAACTAATTTTTTATCAAATTCATTATGGTATAACTAACTATTTTTATTTATTAATGGAATAGATCCAATAAATTAGAGGTAATTTATTCATTAATAGTGATGTGGATCTTTTTTTTTATTTCTTTATTAGATCCAAATGAAATTTATCCTTTTTGATACCACTGATCATGAGTTGTCGAGATACTAATGTTTAATACCCATATTTCATCCATATGTTTTTCAATTCTATTTATAATCAATGAAATTATGAGTTTATTGTTTTTAAGTTATATTTAGTATTTATTTTGGAGGAAAACCATCCTTAGATATTGATTAGCCTCTCTACATCAATCTATTTGTATTTTATCTTTTTGGAGTCACATTTTTTTAGTTTAAATTTAATTTCATTGTCAAAAAAAGAATATAGAAATATGAAGTTTTTTTCTAGTTATCTCTTGGATACCCTATTCCTCATGTGATTGACCTTGTGTTTTACTATACTACACACTAGTAATTAGTGATAGTTCGAGTGGTATAAATTTATAAACCTTATCCTATTGGTGTAATTAACATACCGTCATAGGGGGGTCATAATATATTTCTTTATATTCCATAATTTTATTTTATTTGTTTTAATAAAAATTTAAAATCAATATAATTTTTTTATAAAGCTATAACATGAAATACAAACTCAATAAAAATTATTATATCAATGTTTCTTATTTTTCATTTAGAAAGTTCAACAAAATACATGAATTAAGAAACTCTAAATTCATTGTTATAACTGTATATTTTGAATAAAACATAAATATTTATATTTATAATATCTTAGAATAATTTAAGTTATATTTAAAGTTCATGTATTTTCATACTAAAATTTATACTAATTACTAAGTAAGTTCTTATAGTTGATGATGTTTAACAAAATGATAGATTTAAGGATTAATTCATTAAAATTCACAATAATACCTTCTATAAAATGATTATGGAATATTATAATATATTATAATGTTATAATTTAATTGAATTAATTATTATTGGGATGATTATCTTCTGAACAACGATCAATGACCCATAATACATGAAAACACAGGCACGGAAAATATATAATTAATATTATCTGATGATCTACATGAATATATTGTAACTAGTAAATATGTAATAAATTAGAAAATTATATTAGTAATAACTTATATTAATTTAAATTAGTTTATAAAAAGTAATACTAAGATGAATAAATTGATTATATTTAGAAGAACAATTTATTAGAGTGTGTTTGGTTTTAAGAAAGGTGAAATATTTTCTAAATCTCACTTCCAAGAGTTATGTCACTTCTATTTGACATAGATTATTTTATATTATTTAAGGAATCGAAATTAAATAATATTATGTTACATATAAATTAATATTTATTATTTATATTTACCCATCATATTCACTCTTTGTTTTGTTTTTAATATCATACAAATGATTATCCTCAAAAGGCATTTTGGTCTCAATCTCTCTACCAATTTAACATTGTCAAAGTATAATATTACATTACTGAATTCATATTTACAAATAATTTAAATCCCAATTCTACTTATCCTATGATCAAATCGAGTGATTTTAAAATCTTTTCTGATACCCCTCAAATTGATGCATACATCCGTGGTTATAAATATTGTAAAGGGGACCCTTCTAAGCATTTATTTTGAATTGGATTTTTCTCTTCTATATCTATGATATTTATTATTATATATTATTTAAAGTATATATTATATACCCATAAATATTCTTTTACCGATGTTACATGACTCATTCTATTAAATGTGTTTTTAATATAATTTTTTAATGGAAATCTAACTCTATAATAATATACATTTCTGACCTGATCACTATCTCACTTATTTCATTTATTTTATTTTTGATTCTTCCTTTGGATGCTTTATATAACATTTTACATAATTACTTTTATTTTCATTTATAATTCCTTTATAGTACCCTTATCCATATTATCATTTATATACAAAATATTAAAATGGTTTAGATAATTTTATAGTTACTTCCATTCAATTTCTTATCTTAGTATAATGAATTTTTAACCTATGTAAGTACCCTTTTATATTGAACCCTTTTAAAATATTTTAGGATATAATTTTTTTCCAATAAAAAATAATGTCATGTGTGTAAATTACATAATTCTATATAGATAAATATTTGTGGGAAATTATTATCTATTATTTTCAAATGTATTTAGGTTTACCACTATTATGTGTTATGAAAACAATTAAATATATTATGCTAAGAAAAAACTAATTTGATTATTTATTTTATTGGTGGGAGAAAAATATATGCATAGTGAATCAAAAAATATCATGAGATAACATTGATAGGTTACTATGAGATGACATTCCTTTTAGCTATGGTATCTTCCCATAAGTTATTGGTGATATATATTTTGTAACACACAACCCGTTTTGTGCTATGTTTTCCACATTATTTTCCCTAAACAATGTTTATCTTGATAATTTATTGATTTTAGAGGTGTTTTGTGGGGTTTTTAGGGTCTACATCAAAAGAACATCCATGGTATGGGGACATTTGTGAATTCGATAGATGACATTTGGAATAAGATTGCATAGTACCTGGTACATGGTGGGACTATCAATGGGGTAGTAGCTCTAGGATTTTAATTGATTTACCATTGATCTGGGAGTGGTTACTTAGTAGGGAATAAATTACCTAGTTTGGGGATGTTAGATAAATGATGTATTTTGTCTATTTCTTTAAAAAAATTATTTTGAATAATTATTGTTTCGATTTTTTATTAAATTTAAAACATCCTCATTTTGACCTTCAAGATTCCATGTTATAGTCTAACCATTCTTATTTTCTCTTCTTTTCAATGAGGTATATCTCTTTATTTGTTGGTCATATTCAAATACCATTCATATTGGGTGGTATTTAGTTGCAAGACAGTTGCTATTATTAAATCTGGTAGAAAATTATTTTTATCAAAATTTTCCCCAATTATGGGATTAATTCATATTTTAGGATTTATATCAACTAGGGCTGATTCTTTTTTTTAAAATAAAAAATATATATTATGTTGGGTAAATGATGAAGGTCTATAATCATTCAATATAGTGAATATATTTTTTATGAAATGTGTGTTATATTGATTATGTTCCCATCTACTATTTTAATGATGTTTATTTTAACTATTGTTCTTTGACCTGTACGTGTAGGGTAAGGAAATATATGGATTTAATGAAAACGTTTATCAACATAACATAATTACATTTTCATAGATGTTCTTGTTTATAAACCAAATTTAATACTTATTCTTCTTTGAATCCATGAGGGATTCCCTTGATTTATGTGATAATTAATATGACTTTGATTTTGTCCCTTATCTTCCATGAACATTAGATAAGTGTGTAATTTATTTAATTCATCCTATAGAGTAAAACATTTGGTACTTTTCAGTTCCTGTGATAATTTTTAGGTTATTTGGAAACAATAATCAATAATTGAGTTGTGAGATCTCTCCAATATAGATTGTTGATATTTAAAAAGTTTATTCCTTAGGTTGAGACATGAAATTTGGTTGGGTATATGTGGATAAACATTGTTTGGACATAAAGTGGTTTGGATATCATTCAAAACATAATTTCAAAAGATTATATATTTATACCTAAGTCATCAATAATCCCATAATTTTATTTTTAATGTTTGTGGGATGAAATTTCTTATTTTTGTTGTGGGGTATGAATATGATAAAAATCCAAATTAAAATATGTTTCTTGTTAGATTAATTTTATAACCTCTATATAGATTGTTCATTATTGGAAAACCATGCCTGATAATTTCGGATTTGATGAACATCCGGATACAAAAAAACTCCCATGCTACCATAGGAATTACTTATATGGGATGTTATTTCGGTTTACAGACTATTACACATATAAGTGGGGTGTAAAATCCACATTTTGATTCTTCTAAGGAAATGTGTGCTATGAAATCTATTATGATGTGACTCGTAATGAGAAACTATATACCCTTTTATAGGATACCTATGGTTAGGTATGATATTCCATCTTGTGGTTTTTTATTCGTGTTATAAATTCCACATGTATGTTATTTTTTAGGGAATCTATACCCAAATATAAATATTTTTACTCTGTTGGTATTCCCACTATGGATCAATATCAATAAGATGATATGAAATATATTATAGTTTTATATTGAGATTTACTACCCATATAATAGTAATTTTTTAATATAGGTATTGTGACACCTGGGTGTATATATAGTACCTTTTAGTATGAAAAATTTCTTATTTGTTCAATTTATATTTTTTTCATATGATAATAACACTATTTACATGCTCTTTTATATACTATTATAACTTACGAACACCATTTGAGGTGGATTACTGAGTTATATTCATAACCATCTAGGCTACCCTAGTACTTAAAAATACATTTTAGAAATAATAATAGGTAATATAAAAGAACCTAAATTTGGTATATTAGTTTTTGTAAACCATATTTTGTTATGAGATGTGACTTACTAGATAATTAGGAAGCTGTTTTTATATAACCTCAATAAATTTTTTTTATTTTGGATTGACGTTATATTTTTATCCATTGTGTGAAGTAATATATTTATGTAATTTATATTACATTATAGTGTATATCAATTTGATAAAACTATGATTTATTGAATTCTTATTATTGGAATTTATTTTTTATTTCCACATTTTATATGATTTAATGTTTTGATAATAGTTGCTTATTATTTCATCCAAAATTATTTTTAGTTAATACTAAACTAAATGGTATAGTGTCTCCATTTAATAGATATACCCTCATAGTTGTTCGGTAGACTCTGAAATTTGTGTGGGACTCCAATGGAGGTAAATTAGGTAGGTAATGCAAGAATTCTGTTTAACTTTTTATTTATTTCTTATAATACTATATAATATACCATTGAAAATATAAATACAATAGTTATAATCAGAGAAAGGTATTATTCATGGGTAAAGATAACATACCAATTAGGAATTTCTTGGTTACCAAAGATTGTATAGTAATTATTATTTATTTCTATTATGGTGCATATTTATTTCCATGATTGATTATTCTATGATATCAGATTATTGATTTATCATTTTTATAAATGATCTGGTGGGATGAATGTATCCTTTTGTTCATCATTTTTAATGGGAATTTTTAGGACACATACATGCTTACTTGGGGTTGAGAGACCTAAATATGGTATAATTTTTAGTTATTCAAAGTGTCACTATAAACATCTATCATGATTTTTTATATAACCCTATGGTGGAATTCAATATAATTGGTATGGTATATGATTATATTACAATGGTATAAAATTAGTGATGTGAATCCTATACATATCATAATCTACCCCTTTGAGTTTACACATGTGTGGTTATATATTTATCTCATGGTTATGGAAGGAACCCTTTATACAAGGGAGTTTATATAACATTGAGATATTCTCTACATTTTATTTCTTATTCATATTTTATAATACAAAATTTTATAAATACGATTCAAATTTCTGTTTTTTGGAATCAAATGAATAGGGAATCATGATTCATTATTCTTGAGTATTAAATGGATTGGGATAATAATGAATCATTGTATGATAATTTTGTGTCTCTAGTTTCACATGTACCTTCAATTAACTAGTGTCTCCATGATAGTCTTATTTTTTTTATTTAATTTATTGGATACAGATACATGAGTGGTGAGTCATCCATAATCAATTAGTCTTTAGAGAATCATCTAAAACACCCAACACTTTTTTACAGAGTTGGTGGACCTCAGGCTATCATGTTATATTTTGAATTTATGTTAATTTTCATTGATCATATAGAGACTCCAATAAAGAGGTTAGTGAATCTACTTAAATATATATTCTATAAGTACTAATAAAGAAATAGCGCGTTGTTTTAGTTGAGTAAGAATAATAGAATTTTCAATTTTCTGTAGATGGAATATCTATAATGTTTATGTTTGAGAACCTCTTCTATTTCTTGGGAATGTCATGATGTATTTGTTTATGGACTAGTGTATGGATCATATGAATTATAATAGGGTGGTAGATTGAGTTATTTTGATCAATCATGGAATAGTGGAGGTACCCATTCTTTATATGGGTATAGGTAATAGAGTAAGGATCTTCTATGTATTAAGAGATCAAATGAAAAAGGTATATCCAACGAGTTAGTCTAGTTTCATTATGTCTAGTTGAAACCTTGTAAATGTTATGCGGTACATTTAATGGCCCATGTTATAATACTGGTACCATCAACAATTGTATCTATTTTATTAAATATTGGTTCTTCACATTATTTTATATCATCTTATTATCCCAGTGATCTGTGTATGAACATAAAGTACCTAGATTTAGTAATTTATATTAATAACCCATTTGTAGTGTGATTAGTGTGTCTTTAGAGATACAATTTTTTTACCTCATTATTCATGGATATTGATATTGTTGGAACCAAGGCTAGTTTGCGTTGTAAATTGTTTATTGTTTGTGTCATTTTTAATCCTAAAGCATATTATGAATTTATTTTAAAGGAAACATATCATACAGTTTAAGAAACAAATAGTATCGAAGGTAGTGTTGTATCCTAGTGTTTACCAATTTTTTTGGGTCTAGAAATTGAAAAAGTGAGAAAAGTGTTTCAGGAAAGGAGATATGTGCAAATTCCTAGAGGAGGTGTGGAAACATGACCATGTGCCAAGATTTGAGATTATCACATCAAAATATGGAAAATGAAAAATGTGTACGACAGATTGAAAATGGTCTTAAATGATGAGGTTCTATGAATGTGACTTACACACTAAATACACTGTAAAAAGGGCTTACGGGAGCTCAGAGTGAAACATACACAAAATAAAAAATACACATTAGAATAATAAGCATATTTTGAATGAGGCCTATAAATAGTCAGATGCCCATTCTCAAGTGTTAATTTTTTTTTAAAGAAAATCCATGTGCTTTTCTTTGTGGAGGATTTACATAAATTTATAGTTGTGGGAGAAGTGTTTCTTTAATATAAAAAGACCAAGTGATCCTTTTGGTTTAGTATCATGAATTATAAGGGTTTTGAATAAATATTTTTTTAATGAAAGTATTCATGTGAGACAATCCCAAAACATGTGCACAATAATAGGTGTTGTGCGTACGTGCAGTGTTGAGCTTCTAACATGCTATAGAAATATCATGTTTGTGGTCAGTTATTTGCAGTGCATTAATTCAGGACATCAATGAAATCATTATCTGGAGCCAAACAGATTCAAATATGTCAATGAAATTATTTTTAAGAGACCTTGATATTGATAAACTATGTTGGAATTCACCCATAATAGTAAATAAGGGGGAGTCAGTGAGAGTGTTCTGAGGGACGCATGGTTCTATCAATAAATCATTCAAAAGGAAGTGTGAATGAAACTAAGTGACTATGTATAAATTCTTGTACTATACGACTAGTGAAGAAAATTTTAATTTGGTATGACTAAAAACCGTTTGTAACAAGCTCCATGGACTTTCCCTTAGTGTTGAACAAATTAAAATTGTGGTTTCATCAAGTTTCATGTGATTTTTTTATTCCGATTCTCATCAAACTAATTTAACATGTTCCTACATACATGGGAACATGATCAATCACATTAAAATTTAAATTTTAATCCAAGATTTATCCCTTCTCTAATTGGGTATTCTAGGTTCTTACAACCCTACTATTGAATACATATGTTTCCTTATTGAATTACATTGAGTTTTCAATTGATTTATTATACTATGATATGAAATGATTGGATGTTTGATTTGAAAAGGGCATATAAATTTGTAAAAACCCCAATTGCTATATAATTATAATTTTCGGATAGAATATTAAAAAAATTGGGGGCCTAAAATGAGAAATGGTTTGATGAAATGTGTTGATATTTATTCATGAGAAAACTGGCTTTAAATAATTCATGATTTTAAAGACATGAGGATGACAAATACATGTGATTTTGTTTTGAAATTTAAATGGTATGTCGATTTCTGAATTTGGGAATCAGAATGGTGAATGATAAGTAGATTTAAAATTAAATATTTTCCCATTTAGGACTGACTAAGTGAATCACATGTGAACCTGATTAGTTAGTGGGCGATTTGGATAAGAACTTTGGGACTCTGACTCCCTAGTAATTGCTTGACTAGGAAAACTATGAATAAACCTACTTCAGCATGATATTCCCAAATTATATTTTTATGGACTATTAGAATTAGTCTATGCCTTGGGGATGTGTGAAAATATACATGAGTCATGATTGATGATTATGTAGTGTGAGGATTTGAGAAACTAAAATTAACGTAAATTAGGAAATATGATTATGGTTCTTTTTTTTGTTTGTCTTGGTTATGAATTTCATTATTTAAATAATTTTCTAGTTAATGGTGTAAAAATTCTTCATATAATCTTATTTTTGATATATCTATCATCTAACAGATTACATTGATTATTTTGATTTAAAATATGGAAATTTAATATCATTGTTTTGATTATTTAAATTCAAATCATAAATGATTTAATTGTTAAGAACTGGATTATGGAACCCTTGGGGAGAACATACTAGTTTGTTCAACTCACACCTTACTATTTCCTTTGGGAATTTGTAGACCATATATTCCAACCCTAGAGAAAGGGAAAGAACAACTAAAAAGTGGTGTGTGTGCTCTATTTGTGGGAATATAGAGGGATGGTGGTAATAGGTAGAATTGTGGTCCCCTTGTTTCATTGGGATTGTGAGACTTTGTCTTGATGGTTTTTGTGTCATCGTTTTGTTTATTTTTTACCTCGAGATGGTTAAATATCTGTTTGTGGTACTATTATCCTTGAGGATAGTTTGGAACACAAGAAAGGTTCTATTTATTACGTTGTCTCCCTCTTTTAATTATTGATGACTGTTCCTGTGGGAAAATCGTTCCATTTGATGTTTCATATGATGTCAGGTATTGGTCACCAACCTGTGGGGATCAAGAATGCCCTTCTGTATATATCAAGGATGGTTCAGGTATCCGTATACCTAGTTATTCATATTGGATCATGATAACTAATCTCTTTGACATAATATTCTCTTTATAATTCATTGTTAAAATATATAGACTCCTTTTTGTAAGAATACACTCTCGTTTTCTCTAAGTGATAATATTTAAAAAAATAAAATATTCACTTCCTTATCAAATATGGAATTCAATATTTTCGTATAATTTTCTTGAAACATATATTATTATTTGAAGGATGTAACTAATAATGGTGGACTCAAATCCATTATATTGTAACTATAATTTAGTTAAACATTTTCATCCAAGATAAAATATTTTTATGATTATCTTATTTTGAAATAAAGTTGTAGAACGTGATGAATCATAAATGTTATGTATATAATTAATTATCCCATATTGTTTATGAAAAATATTTATTTTTAAAAAATGATTTGTTAACACACATCCCATTTAAACTTATAAGATAAATAAGATGATGATACATATCCTTTAACAAGATCCTTCTGAAATGGATTTCTTCTTCTGATTTCAATTCAATTCGATAGAGACTCTTTGATTAATCACATAAATATAAACTAAAATCTCTATAAATTATTCCTTTGATATTCAACTTATATATATTAACAACACTTGTAAACTATAAATTTGTTATCACATACCCTTAAAAATCAAATAATTTATTTCTATAACCTAGAATCCTAACAGAGACATTCCATTGAGTCTCCTAAACCCTTTTTGGTATCCTAGACAATTCCAACAGAAACCCCATAATATGTAATCCTTACCAATCCTTCCTGATTACACTTTTTGGATTCAATAACCTAGACTAGCTACGTAAAGAAACATTTTGAGGATTTTCATCTAACATTTCATCTTTTATTTTTAACATTTACTAACATCTAGTATCGACATAACATCCAAAAATGGACATCATATTACAAATCCACCTATCCTAAACACATTTTGAATAATTGGGTATAAATTTCATTAATTCATTCATTTTTTTAAAAATATTTCTATTTGATGGAAATGTAATTAATTCATTAAACTAAATAAGTATTATAAGGAACCTTCAGTCTCATTGCGCCATTAACATACCCATTCATTTTGAGTATATTTGTGGAGACTATGAATCCTTAGGAAATTTTCATTCTAATTCCTTTCAATCCAAAATTGTACAATTATATTCTTCTCATAAGAATCTATATTCATTTTTTGAACTTCATCGACACATGATTACTTGAGAAGGGGTTACTCTACCACATATAATATCTATTACATAAGAAAATTTCACAAGAAACTAGTTTTAGGATATAATTACATCAATAACATTATTTTCAAAGATTGATCTAAAACCAACATTTTATGGGGATGATATCATTTCTTCATAGTAGAAAAGTCTATCAGATGTGTGTATTTTTTTACAGACATTTACTATAGAATTTTATTAAATGGGTCCCACTAAATTGATGAGCCCCCTATAACTCATCATATTCATTGGTGGCGAAGATGCATTTTTCGCAAAGCATTGAGTCTGTTATTCTATAACTCTGATAACACAGATATTTATACATGTCATCATCCCAATCATATCATTTATGACTCTTGGATGGTTGATCAGGAAACTCTTTGTCTAATACATGAGAGGGACAACTCTACATCATTCTTCTAGCATCCTATATCTTATGATTTCTCGACTAAGTTTAACGCAAATATTATAGTGGGATATTTTTACCTCACATGTAGGGTTATACATTTCTACCATGCCTTACATAGGATAATTCATGGAACCATACTATGGATGAACCTAGCCGATTGAATGCTTATGGTCTTAACACACAATTTATTTGGAAGTAATTTTACACATAGTATGTTTAATGTGTATTTAATATGTCCATCATATCTCATTTATTCCCTATACATGTATACATTATTCTAATGATTAGGTTTGGAATATTATTCCTTCATCCAAATCAAAATGTTCAAACCATATTGATATATAAATCTTGACCAAATTCGTAACTTGTATTAATAACCCAATTAAAATCCCAATATATATATACATTTCTGGATTCATCCTATGAATAATTTACATGAAAAACTTCCATGTTAAGGATTAGATTTAAGTAAAATCAAACAACCCCACATAAGAAATCTTGGAGGCTTATATAGTCAACGAATACTTTTATAGAATATCATGAAATCCTCTAGGCTGTTGGGAAGTCTAATTAAAAGTTCTTATATCCAAGAATACCATACTCAAGAGAGATATCAATTCAATCATTAATCCAAAACCTATTATATAAAAATCATAATTAACTACATAATACAATTTCATAAGTCAATACAAGTCCAAATAATGATATAAAAAAGAAAATCCATTATCAAAGAGATCATGAAACTCCTTAGATACATATATTATCATCAGTAGATGTAGTTTTATAAATTAAACATAGCATACGAAAAACCATAATATAAAAAATTTATAACTTTGAATTATAATGAAGCTGAGGATAATTAAATAAATTGAAAATTTATAAATTAATACAAGAGATAAACATTTAAAATAATTCATAAACTAAACTATTTATATATACTATAAAATTTTAGGTAATGGTTATGGGAATTCCATAATCTTGAATATAATCATTTTATATCGATTTTATCATATTAAATCTTCTATATTATTCATTATAAGAAATTTTACTTTTAATATATGATATTTCATTAACTATGGACATTTTATATTTCAATTTAGATAATGTAACAACTTAATCTAAATTTTATATATTAATCATTATTTAAACCTTGATCAAATGAAACATAAAAATTATTTTTTATTTTGGTTTAAATAATTTTTAAAATGACTCCATTAATATGAATAAATCAATCTAAAATTTTTATACAATTCTAAATTTTTAATATAAACTCTTATTTATTTCATTATTTTATAATTTATAGACACTTTATAAATCACAATTAAAATTTCCATAAAATAATTTTATATCTACATTATATAAATTCCATATAATTTTTTGAAAATGTTATTTCAATATTTACATTTAATTTTATTGAAATACTCATGTATAAATATTTTTTTAGCATTTAATTAATTAATTATATACAATTTATAATAAATTAATTTATAAAACAATTTATAAACCAATAAATATACAAAATATATTCTTTATGATTTGAAAATAATTTATAAATTTTATAATATAATTTTCAAATGAACTTTTAAGAAAAAAAATTTCCCTTTAAAATCTAATATAATTATATAGTTGGAAACGTAAAATAAAATTGATAAGGTTGTAGTGCATGAAAATTTTATGTGATATCCATTGTATATTACAACTAATAACTATTTCATCACTTATTATTATCTATTGGTGTAATATACCATGTAAGTAATGAATAATATATTTTCTTATCTATGTCTCTTTATGAATTAGAAAGTGTTTTAAAGGATTAAAATGAGAATAAATCATATCTTAAGCATAGAATACTCTAATATTTTTAAAAGGTTTTTTTACCGCCTTCTGATGGAGAACCATTTTTAAATATATATTTTGAAAATTTTATAAGCTCTATTTTCATAATAAACATATGAATTAGAATTGTAACATTAAAATTTACTTTGGATAAATTTTTCGTATTTTTCTGACAATGTTCATTTTTTAAATGAATAGTGACAAATACTGCATTATACTTCCAAACTGCTTTTTCATATAATTTAATTATATGGTTAGATTATCTTTATAATTGGTTTTAAAGTTTAATTAGAATTTATTTTTGCCATTTAATCCAATGGTGGCCATTAGAATTTATTTTACATTGGAATTGGGCATAAACAATTGCCAAACTTTTCATAGATATTGTTTCAAAAAAACCCACTATTTGTTTTGAAAACTGGAATTATTTTTAAATTAATTGTTGCAATTTATGTGTTTGTAATTAGGTAAAATGGGGTCCATATTTATAATCATAAGGTCCAAATTATTTAATTAAGACTCTTTTGTTTTTTGACATTATGAATAGTAACGACGGTAATTATCTTTAATAATCGTGATTAATTAGTAATCGGGTAGTTAAGGATAATAAAATAATATAATAATATTAAGAAATGACCCCAAAATGTGTCCTAATGCGACTGGTTGTGTCATGTCCGACCATGGGATGTCTTTTTCCTAACTTAGGGACCCCATGGAATCACTTTTGGGTGATAGTGACACTTTATCATTTTATTTATGAAGAAAGGAGAATATCACAAAAGTATGTAACACCTAAGTAAAACTATTTTAGTTTGGTCTGTGTAAATTATCTCTTAGACTATAAATAGTCATTGGAAATAAACATATATTTACTACATCAGAGTATTTGTTTTATATTTTTTAGTCATTAAATAAATTAATTTATTTATGAAACCATTATGATGCATGGATTACCACATTAATGAACGATTTAAAAAAATGAAAAGATAATGTATATTCTAAGACTTAAACTTGTCAAAAACCTATTGGATGGGTATATTTCTAACTCATTTCACCTTATACTCGAAATGTATCATTTCGGGACCTTTTAAAATCTGAAACACATTTTAAAATAAAGTAACATTTCTTAACTTTCCAAGAGTGCCCCTCCTCCCTCTTATAAAAGGCCCCCACCTATAACTCATTACCCACACCTCTCAAGCCATTGGCTCAGCCAAACTCTGCTCATTTCATCTCTCAAAATCCCTCTCTTCATCATAGAAGACTCACCTTAGGCAGTAAGCTCTCCAAGAAACATTTTTTGGTTCAAACCAAGAGGAGTTACCCGATTTAAAGGTAATGTATTCTCTAATATTCATTTTTTTTATTTTTCATCTCCAACACCCTAAACTCTTTTTATTCATTTATTTTATAAAAACACAAGTATCTTCAATATACTAGGATTTTGTTATAATAATTATTAGAGCTACACATACACACACCTCCGTCTAATGGTTAAAGAACATATTGTTTCTGTGGTTGGCGAATTTCTACCTCACGAAACGAGGATTGTTCAATCTTCTATTAACACTTTAAAAGGTGTACATTAATATGACACTATATTTATATATTATATATAATATTTTTATGTTTTCCTTATGCTTATTTATTTTTAATTTATGGAATACCTTTATGGTTTCCAATATGGATAAACGCGATAATATCATTTTTTGGAAGTGCGGACTACCGCCCCCTCAAAGTGATTTGATTCGTTAATGCCATATGTGGGACGTTTAAAGGATAGAGTTAAAAATATTATATATGATATTATAATGGAATTATAATGTACCGATATATCATTATTATTCCATTCCATTAAATACGAAATAGAAATGAAAGTAGCGTTCATGCGTACGTATGGCTTACCATCTCAATGAACGGTGCATTTCATTTATTACCTCTAAATGTTATGTAATATTATAAATGAATGTATATAATGGATATATATGATATATATGATATCCACATCATGAATATAATTCTGGACATAATGGATATCTTACCACATGAACAACTTGTAATTATAAGAAGTTTATTTTTGGCTCATGTACCAAATATCGACAAAATGACAGTTATTAACTTAAATAATTACATAATGTTCATAACATGGTGATGAATGATATTAAAAGAATAATGAACATGAAAAATGTTCTTAAGCAAGTAGAAATTAACTCATGTTTATTATTCAGTAGATTAAAGAATGATCAAGTCAACTCGGACACGAGGTATGGGACTTCGTCTCAATCTCCTTTCATTGAGGCATATTTTGTTTTATACACAAATTTATTTTATACGGTGTATACTCCTCTTTGAATTTTACATTTATTTAAAAGGAATCTTTTTTATACGAAGTGTTTTCCGAAACGACAAAAGGGAATGTTTTTTTCGTATGTATGCGGTGACAACGACTTCTCTGCCGCCGTGACCATTATTTGAGCTTCAACTTCCCCTACAAGACATAACATTTCATTAAATGAAAAATAAATACCATGCTTTAATTTTCTTTTATTTTTGTATTGAAAATGGTTTTGATAATTTTTTTATTATATCAATGTATTTTATTGATATCTTGTTATTGAAATGTGGAAATGTTATGTTTCATTTATGCATGTTTTATGTTATAAGATTATGTTATGGTTATTGGGAATTGTTTATGAAGATGGGTGGTTCCATGATAAACTAAGGGTGGGTGAGCCCGATATATCTCTCCAATGCATTGGGTAACATGAAGGGGTTAAACGCTAAGGTTTCTCTGAAGATATTTAGGGAATATACTGTGATGGGTATTCCAAACGTAACCATGTTGGTTACTCCCTACGTAAGAATTTTATGAATGCCTCAAGTTACCTTTATGTATTATTATTTCTATGAGTTATTCATGAATCATTGGATTTCATGAGGTTTGTTAAAGTGCTTATGTTTTATGAGTAAAGTATTATTTCATTGATTCTTATGTACACATGGACTAATGTTTGAATTCCATATTTTTATATCCCTTACTGAGCTTTTTATGCTCATCCCAGGTTTTTGAAATGTTTTTCATAGGTCAAGGGGGAAGTACATGATGTGATGATAGTTTCAAGGAAGTGTCAAGAAAGAATCCTTGTTTTACTTTAAATATGACTCCTTTGATGGAAAAAATGAATACTGTCTTTTTTGTAACCACCTTGTTTAAATGTGGAATGTAATGCATGATTTCTGATCTAATTCTCTAAAACTCTAATCCTGAAAAGATCATCAATCTGTAATATTGTAATAACTCAAGATTAAGTAATTTTTAAGGATGGGACCTTATAGTTGGTATCAAAGGTCGATTTATATAACTTTTGGAGTTAGAATTCAATTAAATGATTATCCAAAAATATTTTTTTATGGTCAAGTTGAAATGATATTTCATTTTAATATTACCATGTTTCTTCATCTAAGATATGCTTGTTCAGAATGGTTTCCCGTAGAGGAAACACGGAAGCAGTGCTACGAAGGCATACCGAAGTAAATGAACTTCCGAATCAGCATCCTGAGATGGTCGGAATTGTAACTGAATAGTTTGTTTTAGTAATGGCACAGTTGAATAAAGAGATAAATGGTGGTGGTATCCATGCACGAGATCAGCCAGATTAACTGCAGAGGAACAAGTAACTGGTGGAACATTTCATGAGGCAACATCCCCCTTCATTCAGAAGATCATCTGACCTTGTGCTAAATGAAGGGGGGGATTAATGGACTATAGAATATTTTCAATATCATGGGGTATTCAGACAATAAAAAGTTTAGTCTTGATGTTTACCGTCTGGTGGGTGAAGCGGATTAGTGGTGGTCAATGGTTAAAAATATCAGGGATATTGATGAGATAGATTCTCTCGACTACGATGAATTCAAAGGTTTGTTTGTTGAGAAATATTTTCATAATGCTGTTCAACATAGGATGGAAAAATAATTCTTGGAATTGAGGCAAAAGGGAGACTCAGTGGCTGCTTAAGAATAAAGGTTCACTCGATTGGCATGGTATGCTCCAAATTTTATCCGAGACCCTGATAGTAAAATCAATCATTTTTACTCAGGATTAAAGCCAAAAAATCGAATGGCATTATCTTCTCGTGAGATCAAAAGTTATGAAAATATTGTTCGATGTGCTGAGAAGGTGGAAATGGATTTTTCCGATGATCATGTATTCTATAACAACCAACAGAAGAAGAGACCGAGGTGGCAGGAGAAAGGGAAGAATCTTTCAAAAAAGGAAAGGTCTGATGGTATGAAAACTAAGTTTTCAGTTTGTGAAAAATGTGGTAAAAGACATGATGGGGAATGTCTTTTGAATTAGGGAAAGTGCTACCGATGTGGTGAGAAGGGACATAAGTATCATGATTGCACATGAAAAGATCAAGGTGATAGTAAGACCCAATTTGATTATAGTTAGTGAAAAGTTTCAAGTGCAATGAGATGGGTCATTACGAAAATAAGTGTTCAACAAAGATATAGAATGATGGGAAGCAGTTAGACTACAATCAGATAGGTGTGGTGAAATCCTTTGCAACTACTTCAGCAGATTTTGGCCATCAAATAATGTGGTATCAGGTATTTTGTTTGTGTTTTCATATTTTTCCAATGTGTTGTTTGATTCAGGGTCTACACATTCATTCATCTCTGAAAAATTTTCTATTAATTTGGGAATTCCATCTCAAGAAATGACTCTTGAACATGTGGTAAAAACACCTAGGGGAAATTTTGAGTCAAAAAGAAATTATAAGAATCTCCCTATCTATATCCATGGAAAGAACCTACTTGCAAACCATATTTTTTTACCTCTAGTAGAGTTTGATGTTATCCTGGGTATGGATTGGCTCTCTATTTACAATGCTAAGATTTACTATAGAGCTAAGGAAGTATCTTTTCAGAAATACTTTCAGTTTGTGTAAAAGAATGAACCCTTACTATTGATAACATATCAAGAGGGTGAGAAACTTGTAAAATATGGAAATGATTGTTACCTTGCACATATTATCGAAAACAATGTAACCGTTCAGATTAATGTTGTGCCAGTGGTAAATGAGTATCCTCATGTTTTTTCTGATGAGTTTCCTGGAATAATACCAGATTGGGAAGTTGAATTTAATGTAGACATAGTTCCTGATGATAAGCCAATTTCAAAACCCCCATATTGAAAGGCTCAAACTGATTATTTAGATTTGAAGAAGAAATTTCAAGATTTATTAGAGAAAGGTTTCATTAGACCGAACACATCACCATGGAGTGCTCCTGTATTATTTGTTAAAAGGAAATATGGTTCAATGAGACATTTCATTGATTATAGAGCCTTGAATAACATCAATGTTAAGAACAACTATCCTTTTTCTCATATCGATGATTTGTTTGATCATCTTTAGGGTGCTCAGTATTTTTCCAAGATTGACTTGAGATCGGGGTACCATCTCTTGAAGTTAAAAGAAGAAGATATTCCGAAGACTGCATTTCGTACAAGATATGGCCATTCTAAATTTGTAGTAATGAATTTTTTTCTAAACAGTGCACCTGCTGTATTTGTGGACCTTATGAATACTATTTTCCATGAGTTCTTGGATAAGATTGTGGTTGTTTTCATTGATGATATTTTGGTTTTTTCTAAAAGTAAAGAGGAGAATGAAAGTCATTTAATAAATGAAAAGAAATTGTATGGTAAATTCAGCAAGTGTGAGTTTTGGTTGCAACAAATTTCTTTCCTTAGTCACATTGTTTCTAAATATGGTATAACAGTTGATCCTGCAAAAAAAAGGTAGTTGAAGAATGGACAAGACCCAAAAATGTAACCAAGATTCGTTATTTTCATGGTTTGGCATGCTATTATCAAAGGTTTGTTAATAATTTTTCTTGACTATCTAGTCCAATGACTAAGCTTACTCGGGAGGATGTAAAGTTTATCAGGACAAAAGAATGTAATGATTGTTTTTAGAAATTGAAATGAAGATTGGAGAATGATGCAGTTTTGGCACAACCTTCCCAGAATGGTGAGTTTGTTATCTAAAGTGATGCTTCATTAAATGGACTTGTTTTTTCCTAATGTAGAATGATCAGGTAATTGATTATGCTTCACTTCAGTTGAAAACTCATGAGAAATATTACCCTTCACATGATTTGGAATTAGTTGTTGTTTATTTGGAGTAAAAAATTTGGAGGCATCATTTGTATGGATTAAAGTGCGAAATATATACCGATAAAAAATGCTTAAAGTATATATTCACTCAGAATGAATTTAAAATGAGACAGAAGAGATGGATTGAATTAATCAAGGACTATGATTGTACAATTCATTACCATCCGGGAAATGAAAATAAAGTGGTTGATGATTTGAGTCAAAAAAGGAATGCTCTATTAACAATGTTGCAATTGGAATGTGATCCTTTTGTTAAGGATTTGATGAACATTGGCATATAATTTGTTGGTGCAGGATGTTATTATGTTTTGTTTCAGGTATCAGTGAAATCATCTCTATCAGACAGAATTAAGCAAGCACAGAAGCAAGACAGTGAGTTGCAGAAAAAGGTAGAGCTGGTTCAGAAGGGTAAGTTACCTGAATACAACATTGATAATGATTGTGTTTTGAAATTTGGGAAGAGATTTTGTATGACTTGTGATCCACAGTTGAAGAGAGAGTTGTTATATGAAGCTCATAGTTCTCCATTTTCAGTTCATCCAGGAAGTACTAAGATGTATATAGATCTTCGGGAGTATTACTGGTGGGACGGAATGAAATGAGGCATTGCTGATTTTACTGTGTAGTGTTTGAATTTTCAATAGTTTAATGCAGAGTGGTAGTTACCGAATGGGATGCTTCAGCCTTTAGTAGTACCAGAGTGGAAATGGGAGAATATATCCATGGACTTCGTTGTGGGATTTCCGAGGAAACCTCGAAGTAATAATACAATCTGGGTTATTGGTGATCTCTTGACTAAATCTGCTCATTTCCATGATATACGAGATACTTTTTCCCTAGATCAACTTTCTCGTTTGTATCTTAAAGAGATAGTCTGGTTACATGGAGTTCCCCTCTCTATTGTATCTGATCGCGATCCCACGTTTACTTCTATCTTTTGGAAAGGCCTTCAGAAGTTGTTGGGTACTGAATTAAATTTTAGTACAGCTTTTCATCCTCAATCATACGGGCAGTCATAATGAACAATTCAGACTTTGGAGGATATTCAACGTTCTTGTTCGATGGATTATCATGGAATTTGGGACCAACATATTTCTTTGGTTGAGTTTTCTTATAATAATAGTTTTCATTCCAGTATACATATGGAACCATTTGAGGCATTATATGAGAAGCGGTGTTGAACTCCATCTTTTTGGGATTAAGTGTGTGAAAGGATGTTTATGGGAACAGAATTGGTAGAAGATTTGGCAGAAAAAGTTCAGCTGATATAGAAACACATGAGAACAGCTCAGAGTAGGCAGAAATATTTATGCAGACAATAGGAGGAAGGATCACATTTTTGAGGTAGGTGATCATGTTTTTCTCAAGGTATCACCATGGAAAAGTGTGATGAGATTTGGTAAGAAAGGAATGATGAGTACAAGGTTCATTGGACCATATGAAATTATGGAGAGAGTTGGATCAGTTGCATAGGGAGTGGAATTACCTTTGAGTATATCTCAGATACACAATGTTTTTCATGTTTCAATGTTAAGGAAGTACATGCTAGATCCATCTCATGTTTTGAGTTCAGAGGTAGTTCAGCTGGAAGAGAATATATCATTTGAGAAACAACCAGTTCAGATTCTTTACCATAGGGAGCATGTTTTGCGAAATAAGGTGATTCATCAAGTAATGGTTTTTTTGGAAAAACCACATGATTGAAGAGGGAACATGGGAATCTGAAAATGTAGTTAGGGATAAATACCCCCACTTATTCGATAAGTAAATAAATTACATGGAAACAATTTTATAAAAAGGGGAAGGATGTAACATCCCAAGTAATTAATGAATAATATATTTTATTATCTATGTCTATTTATTAATTAGATAGTGTTTTAGATGCTTAATATTCGAATAAGTCCTATCTTCAACATAGAATACTCTAATATTTTTAAAAGATTTTTTTACTGCATTTTGATGGAGAACCATTTTTAAATATATATATTTAAAATTTTATAAGCTCTATTTTTCCATAATAAATTTATTTGTTAGAATTGGGATATTGAAATTTACTTTGGATAAATGTTTTGTATTTTTCTGACAATGTTCATTTTTTTAAATGAATAGTGAAAAATACAGCATTTTACTTCGAAACTGCTTTTTCATCTAATTTAATTATATGGATAGATTAGGTTTATAATTGATTTTAAAGTTTAATTAGAATATAATCGTACCATTTAATCAAATGGTGGTTATTATAATTAATTTTACATTCGAATTGGGCAAAAAAAGTGCCAAACATTTCATAGATATTGTTTAAAAAAACCCGCTATTTGTTTTGACAACGGGAATTATTTTTAAATTAATTATTTCGATTTCTGTGTTAGGTATTTAGTGAAATTGATTCCATATTTGGAATCATAAGGTCTAAATTACTTTAATAAAATGATTTTTTTTCGGACATTATGAATAGTAATGACGTTAATTATCTTTAATAGTCGTGATTAATTAGTAATCGAGTGGTTAAGGATAATAAAATAATATCATAATAATAAAAAATGACCCAAAAATGTGTACTAATTATAATATTTGTTTCATGGACGACCATGGGATGCATTGTGCCAAACTTAGGGACCCCATGGAATCACTTTTGGGATTATAGTGACACTTTATCATTTTATTTTTAAAGGATAATGTCACAAAAGTATTTAACACCTATGTAAAACAATATTGGTTTGGACTGTGTAAATGATAACTTAGACTATAAATATTCATTTTAAGGCTAAAAATATTTTCTACATCATAATAATTTTTTTATATTTTTTAGACAATAAATAAATTAATTTATTTATGAAACCATGATGATGCAGCAATTACCTCATTAAGGAACAATTTAAATAAAATGAAAAGATACTGTAAAATCTAATACTTACACTTGTCAAAAACCTATTGTATGATTATATTTATAACCCTGGTAACCTTATCCTAGAAATATATCATTTTGGGTCCTTTAAAATAAGAAACTCATTTTAAAATAAAGGTACATTTCTTGACGTTCCAAGAGTTCCCCTCCTCCCTCTTATAAATGGCCCTCACCTCTACCTCCTTACCCACACCTCTCCAGCCATTGGATCGGCCAAAATATGCTCATTTCATCTCACCCCATCCCTATATTCATATAGAATCCTTACCTTAGGCAGGAAGCACTTCAAGAATCCCTTTTGGTTCAATCCAAGAGGGGTTACCCGATTTAAAGGTAATGTCTTCTCTAATGTTCTTTTGTTTTATTTTTCTTCTACAACCCCCTAAACTCTTTTTATTAATTTATTTTGTAACCAAACCCAGTATCTTCAATATAATATTATGTTGTTATATGAAGTATTCGAGCTACACTTACACACACCTCTGTTTAATGGTTAAAGAACATACTGTTTCTGTGGTTGGTGAATTTCTGTCTCACGAAATGATGATTGTTCAATATTCATTTAACACATTTAAAGGTTTCCATTAAGATGTCACTATATTTAAATATGATATATAATATGTTTATTTTTTCCATATTCTTATGTATTTCTCATTTATGTCATAACTTTATGGTTTCCATTGTGGATAAACGCGATAATTTCATTTTTTGGAAGTGCGGACTATCGCCCCTTCAAAGTGATTTGATTCGTTAATGCCATACGTGGGATGTGTAAAGGATAGAGTTAATAATATTATATATTATATTATAATTGAATTATAATTTACCTATATATCATTATGATTCCATTCCGTTAAATATGAAATAGAAATGAAAGTAGTGTTCATGCATACGTACGGCTTACCATCTCCATGAACGGTGCATTTCATTTCATACTTCTAAATGTTATGTAATATTATAAATGCATGTATATAATAGATATATATGATATATATGATTTCCACATAATCAATATAATTATTGATATAATGGATATCTTACCACATGAAAAACTTGTAATTATAAGAAGTTTATTTTTGTCTCAAGTACCAAAGATCGCAAAACGACCATTATTAACATAAATAATTACATAATGTTCACAACATGGTGATGAGTTGTATAAAAGGAATAATGAACTTGAAAAATGTTCTTAAGCAAGTATTAATTAACTCAAGTTTATTATTCAGGAGATTAAAGAACAATCGTGTCATCTCAGACATGAGGTATGAGACTTCGTCTCAATCTCCATTCATTGAGGCATATTTTGTTTTATACACAACTTTATTTTATACGATGTATAATCCTCTTTGACTATTAATTTTATTTAAAAGGAATATTTTTTATACAAAGCGTTTTACGAAACGAAAAAAGGGAATGTTTTTGTCATATGTATGTGGCGACAACGACTTCTCTTCCACCGTAACCATTTTTTGAGCTTTGGATTCCTCTACAAGCCATAACTTTTTTTAAAATGAAAAATAAATACCATGTCTTAATTTTTTTTTATTTGGGTATTGAAAATGGTTTTGACAATGTTTTTAATATATCAATTTTTGTATTGAAATATTGTGATTGAAATGTGGAAATGTTACGTTTTCTTTATGCATATTTTATGTGATACGATTATGTTATGGTTCTTGGGCATTGTTTATGAAGATGGGTGGTTCCGTGATAAACTAAGGGCAGGTGAGCCCGATATAGCTAACCAATGCATTGGTTAACGTGAAGGGGTTAAATGCTATGGTTTCTCTGAAGAGATTTAGGGAATATACTGTGTTGGGTATTCCAAATGAAACCATGAGGGTTACTTCCTACATAAGAATTTTATGAATGCCTCAAGTTACCTTTATGTCTTATGATTTCTATGAGCTATTCATGAATCTTAGGATTTCAGGAGGTATGTTAATGTGCTTTTGTTTTATGAGTAATGTATGATTTCATTGATTCTTATGTACACATGGACTAATGTTTGAATTCCATATTTTTATGTCCCTTACTGAGCTTTTATGCTCATCCCAAGTTTTTGAAATGTTTTTCACAGGTCAAGGGAAAAGAACATGATGTGATGATAGTGTCAAGGAAGTGTCAAGAAAGAATCCATGAATTACTTTAAATATCTCTCCATTGATTGGAAAAATTAATAATGTCTTTTATGTGACCACCTTGTTTAAATGTTTAATGTAATGCACCATTTATGATCTAATTCTTCAAAAATCTAAACCTGAAAAGATCCTCAATGTGTAATATTGTAATAACTCATTATTAAGTAATGTTTAAGGATGAGGAATTATAGATGGCTTGGGGTTTTTAAATTTTGTGTCAAATGGAAGAACCTTATATATTCAAGGATCCAGTGGTATAAGTATTACGCATCTTGAATCTTACGTGTTAGGGTTTACCCATTAACAGAAAAGGAAAAGACTATTATATATATATGGAGTCAAAGTTTTAACCCTTATGCATGGTCAGAGGCATACATAAACTTTTTTCAGATTGACCCTTATCACTAGGAAAATGCATATATAAAGTTTAACTATTGAACAACAGCATACATAAATCTTTTCAGTTGTATACCCCTTATGTATCCAAATGGTGACCTTTACATATGAGTGATTCATAATTGGACATATCACCTATATCACAATTACAATTCAATTCATTATTTTCACAAAATAAGGGATTAAATCATAGTCAATGATATCAAATATATCAAAGCTTATGATAAAGAAAAAATCCACAAGATATTGGTGTATCATACCTTATGATACGAACCGATCATTCCCTAAGACTGAGAGAAAAAAAGAATCATGAATTACGAGATCCTATATCAATAAACAATGTAGGGTGATCCAAAAAATGATTCTCACTCACGTTATAACTTAAATTATGACATGATCAACTTTAGATTTCATCACCCAGGTTATTCATTTTAAAAACATGATTTCAAAAATAAAATTCATGGTAATGTTTTTATATCATTGTTAGACTTTTCTTAATGATAAAAATAAATGTACCCAACACCCAAGGTACCACTCCAAGGGGCTCTATTATGTTATTATGAAATAAATAATAATGAACCCTTACGACAATAAGTCCAATGTGGGATTTAGACTCAACCCCCCCCCCCCCCCCCTCAAGCTTTTTGTACCCTGATTGGACCCACAATGAATGAAACCAAAGAAATGAAATCAAGGAACACTGAAACAAATCCATCATGAGGTGGATATATATATCCTGACTACAATGGAAGATGAAAAAGAAAAGAAATAATTTATAGTTCGACCTACCCCTCATGGTCAGAACTCCCACTTGGGATGAAATAGTTGAATTATAGTAGTGTCATGAAATGTCTTCGAGAAACATCAGAAGAACCACAAAGGACAGGCTGGTCAAAGGGATGCTGGGAATGCCTCATTGGCAGGTCTGGTAGGTGGAGCTTTAGAAAAGAAAAACTTTCATGGCTTTTCGATAGAGTGTTGGTAAAGAAGCACCAGCCAGAATGTTGGATGGGAAACTCAATGTCGTGGTATGGCCTTAGAGGAGAAGAATGTGGGATCTATAGTAGGTGTCGTTGACATTGGTGACTGAAGGAAGGGATTTTATAGGAGGAGCTAGTGATGGGAGGTGGTACTGCCTCATAAGGGGATATCTAATGGGTTTCTCATTAGGAGATTAGTTCCCAGAACAAGGAAACTGGGAGGTTGAGACGTTCTGGTGCTCATCTTGTACGACGGTGAAGCATACATGGGGGGAGACAAAGCATGAGTATTTCACATTGAGGGAATGTGAAGAAGTCAATAATGTAACCTATGGAGATGAAAAAAAGTTAGAGGAGGTGTGGAATCAGATGAGGTTGCCGACCGGTGGGAGTAGGCACGTGCGCCGGATGGGATCCATCCAAATCTGGTCAGATTAGAGAGGGCGGCACCACTACATCTCTTGAATGTATGATTGAAGGAGTTGTGGAATCCTGTGTGAAAGGAATTATAAAGACCCATAATTAACATAAATTGTTATTACTTCAAAATTGAAGTACACTTATTACAACATATAACAAAACCATGAAAGGACCTTATTGGTATAGTGTCTTTAGAAACTGGGAAACATAAACAACTGGTTCATAATGTGTCTACATTGTCTCCCATTTATTTCATCATATCTATAGTCCCTTTTGGAATATCATACTTAATAACCTTCTTCCTGACCTGGGGAATGAAAACATACAAAAGGGTGAGCTCAAATGCTCAGTACAGGTAAACAAAAAAAATATCAATCACATCATATTCATAGGAACATAACATTTTGGAAATCTTACCCTGCAAAAGAGATCATAATTTCATAACATGGGATAAATAATGGTAGTGAAATGTAATAACAATAATCATAACTTAAAACATGATGCTTTGTGGCATACACACATAATCATAGAGAATCCTTTCTTATTAGTCAAGACTCATTTCCAAGACTATCTTAGTGGACAAAGTCCATTTCTGAACCGCGTTCATTTCTCGTTTCATTCCTGTTTCACTGAACCAGTTTAACCTGCCATTCTAGCCATGTCTATCTCATGAGATATAAAATATTTACCCAATGAATTAGAGGGATATATAGGTCCCACCCATCTCATAATGATACCATTCTTATGTGTGCTACAAAATCATAAATCATACATCATTGCATAACCCATGTAATAAAAATGGGATTCTTAAACATCGTGACATCATAAAACAATTCATATAGGATAAAAGAATTCCTAAAAATAATTCCATCACAAAATAATCAAATCAATGTAATAATAGAGATAGAAACAGAACCCTATATTATCTTAGATGGAAAATAATTTTGATAAAACACTTGATCTCCATTCTTGAGGAAAATATTCTTTCTTCTTTAAAAATATTTATCCTTTCTTAATATGTCATAAAATTTTAAATTAAAATAATTTGATTAAAAATAAACATGGAAAATTGTAAAGGAAGATTCTTGGAAATAATGTTTTAAAAATACATTCATGTCGTATAAGTTAAAAAATCATTCTTCTCGTACTCTTGTCGGAAAAGTCAAAAAGTACCTCGTATGAAAAACGACAAAAGATTCCTTTCATATATTTTACTAAAAACTCACCGAAGGGTAAAATTGTATTTAAAAAATTGTAGGTGGATGGAAATAATATTACATATTGAGGAAACATGGATTTGAATGATAAAATAGACCCCAGTAAATTCCAAAGTATAAACAATCTCGGATAAAAATGAGATTGTGATATTTCCATTAGCTTAGGTCCTATTTGCTTCGTAAGTGTCCGAACCTCCTGTATAACGATTTAAATAATTTCATTGACTTATTCCATAATCATACTCATTGTTATGATATCAAATATGTTCATATTCATATATTATTATTAGTAGTATTTAATTGCTACTTGTTATTCGGGTGTTTATTACTTTTTGTTCTTATGCGTGTTTTGTCGAATAAATTCTTATTATTATTTTTATGTTATAGATACCTCATTTACAGAATGGTATTATTGTAATATATATCATATTTATTCACTCAATTCATTTATTTAATCATTATGCAATGAAAATCAAGTAGAACGAGTCGCATCACATCGTGGAGACAGTATTCCGTACATACGCACGAGCGATGATATCGTTCCCATGATCGTGATATTGTATTTAAGTGTATGTATACTATTTCAGAAACAATATCACATTACAATAATCATATATATTCATTATTTACACCATTATACCCATCAATGTTAGGTGGTGGTGGAAAATAGATTACACCACGATGTGGAGACGGTATTCGGTACGTACGCACGCACGGTGATTTTGTATTCCGTTGGATGGATAGATGGTGAAATAGGGTTTTTTCATACTTATAATAAAATATCAGTATATGAGTGATAATTATGTTTTTAATTCACAATGAAACAACTAAAGAAGAAGTAGTGGAAGAAGAAATAAAGTAGAAAGAATCGGTAACAGACATTACCTCTTCTTTGAAGCGCCTCTTTGAGACCTCCTTTTAGGGCACTAAAATTGGTCTTTTAATAATACCGTGACCTTTAGGATGTTTTTAGGGAAGTTTATAGGATAAATTTTCAGGGTTTGGCCGAGCTTGAAGGCTCAATTTGGTGTGAGTAAGAGAGGGAGAAGGTGCCCTTTTATAAGGGAGGAGAGGGTCACCTTTGGAAAAACTAAAAATATTATTTTCTTATAAAGCCATATTCGGTTTTAAATAGCTACAAATTGATTTATTTAGAAGCTAAGGTGGGTATGGGTCGAATTACTCTCATACAATAGAATTTGTACAAGTATAGTTTACTATTATAACCTTATCATTTAGATTTAACTTTAAGTTAGATAATTTTACTTTTTTCGTGTATTTTTGTGTTCTTAAACTATAAGGTTAATAAAATTACTATAACAAGCCAAAAGAACCCCAAGTTGTTTATTATTAATGTATACAACCTTATATAAGTCATCTGGCAGAAACTTCTATTTTTAGGAATAAAATAACAATTAATAATATAATAATTGTTTTAGAAACAATCTTATGACAATTTTGACACTATTTAGTAATTTATTTTTGTAAAAATCATAACAGAATGATTAGTTCGAAAAAATTTAATTACATCAATAATAACATGTCATATTAACGTGGAAAATTAGTGTAATTCATAAAAAGTCTCAAATTACATTTATTTGGGTATTTATAACATCAATTATGTCAATATTTCATTAATAAGATAATTACTACATCATTTTTGTGTCATAAATAAATTAACTTATATAATGTCTAAACATTACAAATAAAATACCATTATGTAGGAAATATTTTTATCTTTCTAATTAATATTTATAGTCGAATTTATATTATTTATAACCCTATATTAAAAATTATTTACTTATTAAACTTTGATTTTATGTATGTTAACCCTTCTTTAAATAAACTAATAATGAATGTCCCAATCGAATCCAAGTGGGCCTAAATGGTAATATTTTATTCCTAATGTTTTTTTAGTCAAATTACACTAATCCAATAGAATTGAGACATGTGTTAGGGTAATAGTAATATCATTTTTACCCTTACTTACCCTATTTTCTTTTAACCGTGGTAAATAAACGTAAAAAGTTACTATTCACCAAAAAAATATTTTCATCTCATTGAACCACATTTTACTTACTGACATAAACCGTGTCTCTCGGATTTTTGAAATTCCACTCACAGAAGCGGTAAAATTACGTTTTCAGTAAATTTACAAATTCTCTTAGGAGGTGTGTAAAAGACGGTGAAAAGTTAAATAACATTTTTATATATCTAAAATTATTATAAAATGATTCCAATGAATTGTATTGAACTTATATAGGTATTATGTATCAATTTTTACCTAAAATAAATTTAAATAAAATAAATAATTATTTAAATAAAAAGTCGGTTTTTAAATAGTAACCTAGTGTTTTCACTATTTATTAAAAATTGAATGTTTCCAGAAAAATACCAAAATTTCACCGTAGGATATTTTCGATATTCCAAATCCAAAAACTAAGTCCATTTTGAAAAATAAAATTTACAAAATTTCAAAAAAAATGGTTATTACTATTCATAACGGCTAGTTTTAATAATATTTTAATAGTATATCGTTGTTTATTGAAACTCGATATTGCGTACGATGCATGCTATCAAGGAATGTTGCAGTTGTGTGTAAAGCAAGCCACGATAGTGTTGTGTGTAGTGAAAGATTTCATTGATGATTTATATAAAATAAAAACAAAATATTTCTTATAAATGTCTCGGGTGTTACATTCTACCCCCCTTAAAATGAACTTCTCCCTTGAAATTCGTCACTTGTAACAAACAGATGAGGATACCTCCCCCTCATCATATCCTTAAGCTCCCATGTAGCTTCTTCTAATTGGTGGTTCCTCCATTAAAATTTTACCAAGCGAGTGGTCTTGTTCCGTTGGAATTTTTCACTATGATCGAGAATCTCTATCGGCTGTACTTCATAAGAAAGATATTGTTCCAGCGGTACAACTTCTGAGCTGAGTACATGTGAAGGATCATGTATGTACTTTCTCAAGAGAGATACATGGAACACATCGTGAACTTGAGAGAGATTCGGTGGAAGCGCCAATTGGTAAGCTACCTTACCAACACGATCCAGTATTTCAAAAGGACCGATATACATAGGGCTCTACATTCCCTTCTTTCCAAATCTCAATACTCTCTTCCAAGGAGATATTCATAAGAAGACTTTATCACCCACTTCAAACTCTAAGACTTTTCTTTGGTTGTCATCATAACTTTTTTGTCGACTCTGAGATTCTCTTACGTGATGTTGAATAGATCGGACCTTTTCTGCCATCTCATCAACTAGATCAGGTCCTAATATCTTTCTTTCCCCAACTTCATCCCAGCAAGTTGGAGTCCTGCATTTCATTCCATAGAGATCATCATAAGGAGCCATCTGAATACTGGAGTGAAAGATATTATTATAATAAAATTCCGCCAATGGTAGTTGTTGATCCCAACCACCTTTGAAATCCATAGAGAAAGCTCTCAACATATCTTCTAGAGATTGAATTATCCTCTCAGACTGACCGTCTGTCTGAGGATGATAAGTAGTGCTGAAACTCAACTCTGTATCCAGAGTATTCTGAAGACTTCACCAGAACCTTGAGGTAATCCTCGGATCCCGATCAGATATAATAGAAAGTGATACTCCATGCAATCTTACCACTTCCTTTACATATATCATGGAAAGCTGATCTAGAGAGAAATCCTCTCTAATAGCAATGAAGTGTGTAGACTGTGTAAGACGATCACCTATGACCTAGATAGTATTATTGCCTTTGGATGTTTTAGGAAGTCCTGTGAAAAAAGTCTATAGTGATGTTTTCCCATTTCCATTCGGGTATGGGTAATTGTTGTAACATCCCCTTAGAATTATGTCTCTCAACTTTAACTTGATGACAAACCAAGCATCGAGAGACATATTCAGCAACATCTCTTTTCATTCCATCCAACCAGAAGTACTCTATCAGGTCCCTATACATCTTCGTGCTTCTAGGATGAATAGAAAATGAAGAACCATGAGCCTCATCCGGCTACTCCTTCTTTAATTTAGTGATCGGAGGAACACCAACCCGATCCCTAAACTTTATTATCCCATCACAATCAAGGTTGAATTCAAGAACATTTCTCACCTTCTATTATAACTCTACATCTTCTTTCTGTGCCTCTTTAATCATAACATGTATAGATGGCTGAACATTCATTTGAGAAAGATATGATTTTTTCCCTTTCATTAAAATTCCATGATCCAACCTTTATAAATCCATAAATATTGGATCTTTTGTGATCCTCATCATGGATAAACTGGCATGGTCTTGTCGACTTAATGCATCTGCCACCTTGTTTTCTTTCCCAGGGTGGTAATGAATTGAGCAGTCACAATCCTTAATCAGCTCTAACCATCTTCTTGGGCGCATATTCATCTCTTTTTGTGTGAAAATATTCTTTAAACTTTTATGATCAGTATAAATGTCACACCTTTCTCCATAATGATAATGCCTCCAAATCTTTAATGCAAAGATTATCGCAGCTAACTCCAAATCATGAGTTTGGTAATTTTTCTCATGGATTTTAAACTATCTTGAGGCATAAGCTATCACCATATCAATTTTCATAAGAACACACCCCAATCCCTTCTTGGATGCATCAATATAGATCAAAAACCTTTCTCTACTACAAGGAAGTGTGAGTATAGGTGCACTGGATAACCTTTTTTTCAACTCCTTGAAATTCTATTCACATTCCTCCGTCCAAACAAACATAACTTCTTTCTAAGTGAACTTGGTGAGTGGATTAGATAATCATGAAAAAGCATTCACAAAAAATCGATAATATCCATTCAAACCAAGAAATCTTTGGATCTTAGTTACTGTTGTTGGTCCCGACCATCTTTCGATAACCCTTATTTTTTCTAGATCCACAGATATCCCCTATTTTGAGATTATGTGACCCAAAAATGAATCTTTTTGAAGCCAAAATTCAAACTTGGTAAATTTGGAATAAATCTTCTCCTTTCTTAGGGTCTTCAATATAATTCTCAAGTGATCTTCATGTTCTTCCTTTCTCTTTTAATATAAAATAATATCGTCTATAAAGACTACCACAAACTGATCAACATAGTCTCTAAAGACTCTATTCATCAGATCCATGATGATAGCAGGGTCATTAGTAAGAAAAAATGTTATCACTATAAATTCATAATGTCCATACCTTGTACGGAAAGTCGTCTATGGTATATCCTCCCTTTTGACCCTTAATTGATGATACCCTGAACGAAGATCAATCATGGAAAAGTATTCAGCTCCACTTAGTTGGTCAAATAAGTCATCAATGCGTGAGAGAGGATAGTTGTTCTTGATAGTGATCTTGTAAAGCTCTCGATAATCAATGCAGAGTCTCATTGATCCATCTTTCTTCTTAACAAATAGAACAGGTTCTCCCCAAGGTGACGCACTAGGGTGTATGAACCCCTTATCATGATTCTCTTGGAGTTTATTCTTCAATTTATAAAACTCAATTGGGACCATTCTATAAGTTGTCTTTGAAATAGGTAAAGTAACTGGTACGAGTTCTATTGAAATCTCAACTTCACGATTTGGTGGAAGACCCGACAATTCCTCCCTAAAGACATCATCAAACTCTCGTACAATGTGAATATTCTTAATCGTGAGTTTCTCACCAACCATTTGAGATAAATAACCATCATTTAGTGGAATCAAGACCCATAAGATGGATGAAATTTCCACTGGAAGGTTATGTTCATCCTTGCAACGATAGACGATCAATGATTGATCTGGAATATGAGATGTGACTTCCCTTCTTTGGCAATTGATAGAGCTCCATATAGAGAAATCCAATCCATGCCAAGAATCACATCAAATTCCACTGTAGGGAGGATCACAAGATTTGCAGGAAGCACTTTCCCACAAACTTCAATCAGAGAAGAATTATAAACTTTTGATGTGACTATTCTGCCATTAGGGGTTGTCACAGCTAAATCAACACTTAATTTTTTAGGTAATACGGTGATACCCTTAGAAAATTCTTCAGAAATTAAAGAGCGGGTGGATCCAGAATCAAATAAAACATTTGCTACTTTAGATTGGATGGTAAGTGTTCTTTTCACCTCTTCGTTATCGTACTCCACATCGCTTATAGAAATTGCATGTGACTTTACTTTTCCTTTATCCTTAAGAGTTTGTTGACGTCGATCATCATCAACAACCCTTGGATTAGGGAATTGATTGGCATAATGCCCCATTTCCCTGCACTTGTAACATTGAAGTGTAGGAGGTGCACTATGTGTAGCATTTTAATTGTTCGCATCACTATACATCTTCTTCCCATCATTGTGGCATTTAAATGCCCGATGAACTTCCTTTCCACATTTGAAACATTTACTTGTCCCTTTAAGACAACTCCCTCCATGTGTCTTTCCACACATTGAGCATAAGGGAAAACTCATCTTCTTTTTAGTGTGCTCTTTAGATTTTCCTTTGAATTCCATTTTCCTCTTCTTATCAAACCCATATGGCTGATGGGTTACTCCAATCTCCATCTCAACTTTGAGAGAACATCGAACGATTTCCTCATAGATATTGAAGTCCCTTATGGCTAACGCCCTTCGAAGAGTTGGTTTTAAGCCACTAAAAAATCGATCAATCTTACACACTGGTTGGATAATAATACCATAAGCGTACCTTGAATGTCTTGTAAAATTTGCTTCATAGGTACAATAGATTCATCATCCTTTTTCTTTAGTTCAAGAAACTCATTCACCATCATTGTTTGGAGAATACGGGGGAAGTACTTATTGAAAAATAAGTTCTTGAACTCATCCCATTCCATGGACTCAATTTCATCTCTTGGTCTCGTATTCTTGATAAGATTCCACCATTGATCAGCATCTCCTTCCAAATGAGACACTGATGTGATGACTTTATCATGTTCAGAACATTGAAGAACTGAAAATATCTTTTCAATAGTACTGATCCATTGTTCAGCAACTAATAGATTAGTAGACCCGCTGAATGAAGGTGGACGCTGTCTCATGAAGGATTCAACAGAATGTTGCTCCTTCCTTTTCTCGTTTGGATGTCCTGCATGATTCATAGCTTGAGAAAGTTTTGTGAGCATGGCTACTAGATTTTTCATTCTAGCTCCCATAAATTTTGGTTGCTCAGGGGGACAATCATTGCATTTCCCATCACATTCCGCATTAACACGATTCCTTCGGGTTCCAGCCATTGAATAAACCAAGAAGAATAGTGTGAGAAACAATAATTATAATAGGAAAACCACATAATCAAGAATAAAATTTCACACTTAAGGTCTTATCCTAGGTTATTCATATCCATTTCTAAAACACTAATATTGTTTTCTATGCTTAGACTTATCCTTAGGATTCTTAATAAGGCTTTCACATCCTAGTTTTCAACGGTTGACGATAGCTTTCCTCTGATACCAACTATAACGACCCATACTTTACATAAATTGTTAGTACTTCAAAATTTAATTACACTTATTAAAACATATAACAAAAACATGAAAGGACCATATAGGTATAGTGTCTTTAGAAACTGGGAAACATAAACAACTGGTTCATAAAGCATCTACACTGTCTCCCATTTATTTCATCATATCTATAGTCCCTTTTGGCATATCTTACTTAAAAACCTTTTTCCTAACCTGGGGAAAGAAAACATACATAAGAGTGAGTTCAAATACTCAGTACTGGTAAACAAATGAAATATCAATCACATCATATCCATAAGAACATAACATTTTGGAAATCATACCCTGCAAAAGAGATCATAATTTCATAACATGGGATAAATCATGGTAGTGAAATGTAAACACAATAATAATAAATTAAAACATGATGCTTTATGGCATACACACATAATCATAGAGAATCATTTCTTATTAGTCAAGACTCATTTCCATGACTATCTTAGGGGACAAAGTCCATTTTTGAACCGAGTTCATTCCTCGTTTCCATCCTGTTTCACTGAACCAGTTTAACCTGCCGTTCCAGCCCTGTCTATCTCATGAGATATAAAATCATTACCCAATTAATTGGAGGGAGATATAGGTCCCACCCATCTCATAATGATACCATTCTTATGTGTTCCACAAAATCATAAATCATACATCATTGCATAACCCATGTAATAAAAATGGGATTCTTAAACATCGTGACATCATAAAACAATTCATATAGGATAAACAAATTCATAAAAATAATTCAATAACAACATCATCAAATCAATGTAATAATAGGGATAGAAACAGAACCCCATATTATCCTATATGGAAAATAATTTTGATAAAACACATGAACTCAATTCTTGAGGAAAATATCCTTTATACTTTAAAAACATTTTTCCTTTCTTAACATGTCATACAATTTTAAACTAAAAGAAGTTGATTAAAAATAAACATGAAAACATGAAATGGATGATTCATGGAAATAAAGTTTTAAAAATACATTCATGTCATATATGTTTAAAAAACATTCTTCTCGTACTTTTGTCAGAAAAGTCAAAAAGTGCCTCGTACGAAAAACGGAAAAAGATTTCTTTCATATCTTTCACTAAAAACTCACTGAAGGGTAAAATTGGATTTATACAATTTTAGGTGGATGGAAATAATTATACATATTTAGTAAACATGGATGTGGATGATAAAATACACCCCAGTAAATTCCAAAGTATAATCAATCTCGGATAAAAATGAGATTGTGATATTTCGCTTTCCTTAGGTCCGATTTTCTTCGTAAGTGTCTGAACCTCCTATATAAGGATTTAAAAATTTTCATTGACTTATTCCAGAATCATACTCATTGTAATGATATCATATATGGTCATATTCTTAGCTTATTAATAATAATATTTCATTGATACTTGTTATTCGCGTTTTTATTACATTTTGTTCTCTTGCGTGTTTTGTTGAATAAATTCTTATTCTTCTTTCTAGGTTATAGATAATTCATTTAAATAATGTTATAATTGTAATATATATCATATTTATTCACTCAATTCATTTTTTTAATCATTATGCATTGAAAATCATGTAGAATGAGTCACATCACATCGTGGAGACAGTATTCCGTACGTAAGCACGAGCGATGATATCGTTCCCGTGATCATGGAATTGTATTGGAGTGTATGTATACTATTTAAGAATAAATATCACTTTACAATAATCATATATATTAATTCTTTAAACCATTATACCCATCCAATTAAGGTGGTGGTGGAAACTAGATTACATCACGACGTGGAGTTGGTATTCCGTACGTACACACGTGCGGTGATTTCGTTTTCCGTAGGATGGATAGATGGTGAAATAGGGTTGTTTCATACTTATAATAACATATCAGTATATGAGTTATACTTATGTTATTAATTCATAATGAAACAACTAAATAAGAATAAGTGGATGAAGAAATAAAGTTGAAATAATCAGTAATGGACATTACCTCTTCTTTGAAGCGCCTCTTTGAGACATCCTTTTATGGCACTAAAATTGGTGTTTTAAGAATACCAGGACCTATAGGATGTTTCTAGGGAAGTTGATAGGAGACATTTTCAGGGGTTTGCTGAGATTTAATGCTCAAAGTGGTGTGAGGAAGAGAGAGAGGAGGTGCCCTTTTATAAGGGAGGAGAGGGGCACCTTTGGAAAAACTAAAAATATTATTTTATTATAAAGCCATATTCGGTTTTAAATAGCTCCAAATTGATTTATTTAAAAGCTAAGGTGGGGATCGGTCGAATTCCTCTTATCCAATATAATTTGGACAAGTTTAGTTTACTATTTTAACCTTATAATTTAGATTTAACTTTAGGTTAGATAATTTTACTTTTACCGTGTCTTTTTGTGTTATTACAATATAAGGTTAATAAACATACTATAACAAGACAAACGAACCCCAAGTTGTTTATTATTAATATATATAACCTTATATAAGTCATTTGGCAGAACCATAGATTTTTTGGAATAAAATAACAATTAATAATATAATATTTGTTTTAAAAACTATTTTATGTCAATTTTGACACTATTTAGTAATTGATTTTTTTAAAACTCATAACAGAATGATTAGTTCAAAAAAAATTACTTAATCAATAATAACATGTCATATTAACCTGTAAAATTAGTTTACTTTATAAAAAAGTCACAAATTACATTTATTTGTGAATTTATAACATCAATTATGTCAATATTTCATTAATAAGATAATTACTTCATCATCTTTGCGTCATATATAAATTAAATTATTTAATGTCTAAAAGTTACAAATAAAATACCATTATGTAGGAACTATTTTTATCTTTCTAATTAATATTTATAGTGGAATTTATCTTATGTATAACCCTATATTAAAAATTATTTACTTATTAATCATTGATTTTAACAGTTTTAACCCTTCTTTAAATAAATTAATAATAAATGTCCTAATCTAATCCAAGTGGGCCTAAATGGTCATATTTTATTTCTAATGTTGTTTTTTGGTCGAATTACACTTATCCAATATAATTAGGACATGTTTTAGGGTAATAATAATATCATTTTTACCCTTAATTACCCAATTTACTTTTAACCGTGGTAAATAAAAGTAAAAAGTTACTATTCACCAAAAAATATTTTCATCTCATTGAACCACATATTACTTACTGACATCAACTATGTCTCTCAGATTTTTGAAATTCCACTCAAAGAAGCGGTAAAATTATGTTTTATGTAAAATTTCAAATTCTCCTAGGAGGTGGGTAAAAGACGGTGAAAAGTTCAATAAAATTTTTATATATCTAAAATTATTATAAAATGACTTCAATGAATTGCATTAAACTTATATAGGTATTATGTATCAATTTTCACCTAAAATAAATTTAAATAAAATAAATAATTATTTAAATAAAAAGTTGGTTTTTAAATAGTAACCCAGTGTTTTCACTATTCATCAAAAATTGAAAGTTTCCAAAAAAATACAAAAAATTTACCCTAGGCTAATGTCGATATTCCGAATCCAAAAAACGAAGTCCATTTTGAAAAATAAAATTTACAAAATTTCAAAAAAATGGTTATTACTATTCATAACGGCTAGTTTTAATAATATTTTAATAGCATATCATTGTTTATTGAACCTCAGTATTGCGTATGACGCAAGCTATCAAGGAAGGTCGCGATTGAGTGTAAAGCAAGCCAAGCTAGTGTTGTATGTAGTGAAAGATTCCTTTGAGGATTTATATAAAATAAAAACAAAATAATTCTTGTAAAAGTCTCAGGTCTTACAGGAATGATTCAGGATAATAACATAATAATATGAAAAAATGAAAAAATCACATGAAATAAATAAAATTTGTGAGAATGTCGAGTTTGTGTGAAAGAGGCTTACATGCCAAATATGTTGAAAAATGTATTTTTCTCTCTCTGAGTGAATCTTATGCACCCCAAAAATGATGAGTCAGAACTTTATGCCTCTGGTAATCGATTCTTATAAATAGATGGCTACCCCCTCTCAAGATATAGATCATTTTCAAGGAAAATTTGGGTGCCCAAAATTGATGATTTATGTATGGTTATACTTTCACGAAAAATGTTACATTATTCCCAAAAGACCAAGTTAATGATTTAGTATAGTTAAGTGAATGTTAAGGGTTGTGTGATAAATAAGGGTATTGTGAAAGTCTTCCTATACAAAAATACAAAAAAATAATGCCAGAATAGGTGTTATGTGAATGTGAAATATTGATCATCTAATAGGATGCAGATATATTATATGTGTGATGTCTGCTATCTATTTCAAAAATTAAGGAAATCCATGCATGTATTGTCTCATTCTGGATAGAGATAATGACTTGAAAGAAAATCTATAGAAGTGTTCTACTGGTTGATAAACTGTGTTGTAATTCATCCACAACTGTCACGACCCATCTCTCAGGGCCCGTGCCGGGACTACCCCAAGCCCGCCTTCCATAAGCTCGGGGTTGGCGACAAGAACCAAACAGATTATTCCCTAAAATCCGGAAGGCATTGCCTTTATAACCTATTAACTAACACAACTATGAACAAAGCAGGATACAAGAACCAAGTTAAACTATATATAGTAAACAAGGTGTGTACATAAGGTAAAAAGTTGCCGGAATACAAGATCAATTGCAAAGTACAATTAAACTGAAAAGTACACGTAAAACTGAAAACATATCATGTGAACACCCACTAAGAATTCAACCTAATGGGTAGTTACAGATCTCAAATGGTCATCTCTGTGTTACGCCTCGTCTAAATTCCACCTATGATCTACCTCCAGTCCTGGTACCCTCCTCCTCAGTCCATGTTGTCTGTTTTCTGCACCAAACACAACAAGGTGGGGGCATAGCCCGTGTAGGGGTAAGTATAACAACAATCAACAGGGACCCTGAGACTATCGAAGGTCTCACAAAATACACAAAGGATAAACCAAAAAGTAATAGTAAAATCACAAGATACGAATTAACCACAATCCTTACATTGGTGTATGCCCATTTATATACCTAATTTGTCAGGATTATGTTGAGATCCATCTCCTGAGCCAAAAGGAAAATTGTACATGAATGTAGATGTACCACGTTGGTAACACCACACAGGTGAATACCTCTTAGGTACCACCTCACAGAGAAGAACCGCAATGGTTTCACAACAAAGATTTGAACCCATCTCACAAAAGGTATAACATAGGTATGCTATTAATGATGAGTTGATGTAACTACTGAATCATCTTACTCTATTGAGAGGAAGATCTATGTAGGACCCTAAATCATCAGACCCACGTAGGATCCTAGTACAGCAGACCCACGTAGGATCCTAGAGTAGTCCCCCATGAATTCCTGGAGTGGATCCATATGGGATGTTGGAACACAGACCCACATAGGATCCCAAATCATTGACCCACATAGGATCCCAAGGCAAAAACCCATATAGGATCACTTTCCCCTATTATTACCAACCAAATGGTTATATCACTAAGCTCACTTGATTTAGGGAGGGTCCGCTCTTCAAGCATCAGGCCGATGCTCCAATTTCCAAGATGTCCCATGAAGTAGTTTCCCCAAAGGACTACCATGTAGTAGGTGTCTCAACACAATACACAATGCATCAATCGTATGCATGGTCTGTATGTTAGTGGACTTTTAGTTCTGGGGGATTGGTTGGATTCATGTTTGATCCAACCAAGACGTACCCCATATTTATCAAAATCTCATGTGGTAAATACCAAAAGGACTTCCTCAATCCAAGGATTCTGGCACCATATACTATCCTCAAACAGAATCATGTAGCTCATGTAATGGCTAAAAGAGAGGATAGGAGTCGAAGCTGGTATGGGTCCGGTCCGACCTGACCTGAGCCGTCCTGGGACAACCCGAACCATTTCGGGTCAACCTGGGTCTGGTCCTGGGTCTAACCCAGCCCGCGGGTTATGACCTAGCCCGCTGGGTTCGGCCCAGCCCACCATCACATCCCGCACTGGGCGGCCCACAATGGGGTCCTCCTTAGCTTCCACCCAAGGGGGAGGTTCCCCTAGGGTACCTCGAATGGCCTAGCCATTCAGTTTGGGTGGCTAACTGGCCGACGACACGTAGGGCCGGTGGCTAGCACACTGGACCCCTGGTCCCGCTCGGATCCTTGGATGGAAGGACGACGAGCCCACCCTTATGGCGAGGTCGTGCACCGTACCACCTCTGGGGGCCGGTAGTGATTCGGCCACCCCTCCACCCTTTTCCACCACTACCTCATGTCGCGGCCCCTACAATCCCAGCGGCATGGACGTGCGCTGCCTCCCCCTTCACGTAGCCGGTCATGCACTGACTACCACCCTTTCTCCTCCACAGCCAACGTGTTCTGGCCCTCCAACAGCGGATCAGTCACGATGCCGCCATTATCACGGTCGGCCCGAGTGCCAGCCACTGCTCCCGAGCCCTACCGGCACTGGTTGCCGACACTAGTCGCTGACGACATTCCTCTGGGCACCAGGTGCACCCCCGGTGGCCTGATCTTATTTCTGAAGATTCCCACACTCATCTCGGAAAGTCTCCATGGATTCAAGACCACCACGACTGGGATTCTCTCAACCTGAAAACAAGCTGTGAAGAACCCCAAAATCCACAAAGGTTGCGGAGGGGTCGGGCCATGTTTCATTGGCCCACACCCTCTACATTATAACAGTATCAAGATACATAGTTGTTCTTAAATCTTGAATAAAGACAAGAAAATGGTAAGGGGTATACAAAAACAACAATCCCTACCATTAATATTCTCTGAAATCGATGAGGTGAGAGAAAGATGTACATCGGTTCATCATCATTGAAGATGTTACTCATTGGAGATCCTTCGAAGGAGATCTTCATTAGAGGACTTCCTTTGTTGGAGAATGTTCTCCAAACCTCTCCCCAATTCCCCCTTTTCCATCACTTTCCCCCAAACTCATGAAAATGAGGAGAAAACATATTAAATTATTTTTATAAATTTAAATAGAGTTGGAAAATAAATTAATTTGATTTTGGAATAATTAATTTTAAAAGAATACAAGAGTCACCTCCATCATTTCAGAGGTGGATCAAGGGTCGGGTGATCCCCACAAATGAATTAAATTGGGGAGTTTTCAAGCTCAGGTGGTCCCCACCACCAAATAAAGGGAGGCTTAAATTACAAAACAAAATTAAAGGTAGTTTATTTTAATTTCTCCCACAAAAAGAAAAAAAATAACTTCCTCCCTTGACCTACTACAGTCGAGGTGAAGGTATCCTTAAATGTATACCAGCACTGTGAGCTCAACGGTGACATCAGATTTCAATTTAATGCACTGGTTTAAAAGTTACAAAATCATGCTCGCACGTTTACTGAACGTACCCAAAAAAATGTTCAGAAATTCATTCCAAGAACTCCGAGCCTCAAAATCACACGCAGTCAATTTCTCGAAACTCATAATATTCCCAAATAATTAAAAATAAATTACATTGAAATGCTGGGGTCATTACATTCTCCCAACCTCAGGGTATTGCGTTCCTGAAATCCACAACACAAACTAAGGAATCAAGTGGGGGTACTGATCACGTATCTGAGACTCCTACTCTCAAGTGCTCTCTTGATGGTTCTCATACATCCAATGGATGCACAATATAGGTATCGACCACCCAAGAAGGACCCGCTCTTATTGATCCTTAATCTATACTGGATCCTCCGTAAACGACTCTCCATCATCGATGTCCATGTCTATGTGGTCGATGACGTGATATGGGTCAAGCATGTATCTCCTCAACTGGGATACATGGAAAATGTTATTCAACTGGTGCAATTGAGTTGAAAGAGCTTAGCAGTAAGCCACCTCGCCAATTCCTCTAAGGACCGGAGAGGATCCGATGAACCTCAGAGATAACTTGTTGCCATGAAAAATCTATACGAACATCGTCGGGGTGTGACCCATAGAAAGAGGTGGTCACCATCCTCGAACACCAGAGGTCTCCATATATTGTCTGCATAAGACATCTACCAGCTCTGTGCAGTTTTCATCCACTCCTGGATGATCTGCAACTTCTCTGTATTAGCCGGTACAATCTCTGGTCCAACGAGTGTTGATTTCCCTGGGTTAGTCCAGCCTAAAGGCGATATGCAAGGTCGGATGTACAAGGCCTTGAATGGTACCATGCCAATGGTGGAAGGATAGATGTTGTAGTATGAAAACATGTAACAGCCCAAGATTTCATAGTATGTACTTCTAAAAAACAATTCAATAACTTGCACTACAGGAAACACCGAGTTCAAGCGCACCATGTCTTACCAAACAAGCCGTTCAAAAGAGGTTATGATTAGTATTAACTAAATTTTAAACTTTATATAATCCTTATAGTTTTACAATCCATATTATTAGTTTCATAGACATAATATAATAACAAATTCATTTTTCCAGAAAAAAGAAGTAATTTTCAAAAATGCACTTTTACCATCTTTTAATAGTGAACCCTTTTAAATCCAATATTTTAAACTTTTATATATTAAATTTGACTAAATAAAATTATTCTTTAGAATGGGGACATCAAAAAATTACAATGTAACACCCCAAGCTTCCACGGTACGCTTCCCTTTGAATAATATAGCAGCGTGTGTTGTACGCAACTTCGAGTTCTAACACACACTACAACCAATCAAACTAGCCGTTATGAATAGTAATACTAATTTTTTAAATTTTATAAATTTTCTCTCTAAAAATGGACTTAATTTTAGGATTTGGAATATCGAATTTAGACTAGGGTGAAATTTTGGTAGTTTTCGGATAACTTTTATATTTTGAAGAATAGTGAAAATTAATAAATTATAATTAAAAACAACTTTTTTAATAAAAATAATTAATAGTGATAAATTATGATTTTTTTGTATTTTTAAAGTATATTTAGAATATATTTTTACCATTTAATGCAATGTTGGGAATTTTAAATAATATCACAATTAAACATGACATAAACAAGTATCAATCTTTTGATAGTTATTATATCTTAAAAACACGCTTTTTTCTTTGACAACGGTAATTAATTTTAAATTAATTTCTACCACTTCTGTGTTTTGAATTTGGAAAAATGGATTACATATTTGGAATCAGGATTTCCAATTTGTGTAAATAGGTAAATTTTATTTTTAGACATTTTGAATAATTACTTCGGTAAATATTTTATTTACCATGGTTAAAGTATAAATTCGGTAAATAAGGGTTAAAAATAATATAATAATAATAATAAATTACCCTAAAACGTATCCTAACCGTATTGGTGGATAAATTTCCGACAATTGGAATCTTTGGGTCGATTTTGGGACCCCATGGTGCCACTTGTAGGTGATAGGGACACTTTATATTAATGAAGTTAAAGTGAATACAAAAATGACATAAGCTTATATCTTTTAGAAAAACAATTTTTACATAGGGTTATATATGTTATATTTTCGATTATAAATATGTATTAGATAGATAAAAAGTATTCCTACATAATTGTATTTTATTTATAATTTTCAGACTTTGAAAAAGTAAAAATATATTAGACACAATAATGATCTAGTATTTTCATTATTAATGAATGAATCAAATAATAGATATTATAAATGTCAAAATAAATATAATTTGAAAGTTTTGATGACATAAAATAATTTTATTGGTTATTATGACATGTTAGATTGCTTAAATGAATTGTTTTCTAATTAATAATTTTGTTAAGACTTTATCAAAAATCAATTATTGAGTAGTGTCAAAATTGACATAAATGAGTTTTTAAAACAAATATTATATTATTAATTTATATTCTATTCCTAAAAATCTAAGGTTCGGCCAAGAGACTTATATCATGATATTTGTATCATTAATGGACCACTTTGGGGTCAATTGGAGGTATATAGTAAGTTTATTAACTATATAATATAAAAATACAAACTGACATGGTAAGTGTCAAACTAATTAACTAAGAGTTAAAACTAAACGATAATGTTAATATAATGACCCAAACCTGTCCAAATTCTATTGGTTGAGTGGTTTTCGACCCATCCCCACCTTAAACTTTAAATAATACACTTTTTATCCATTAGAAACTGAATATTAATTTATTATAAAATAATATTTCTAGATTTTCCTAAAGAGCCCCTCCTCCCCCTTAAAAAAAGAAACCACTTGTATCCAATTCCTCACACCACTAAAGCCTTTTTCCACATCACAACTCTGCCCAATTAAGCTCCCTACATCTCTATACTCCTTTTAGAAGCCTTACCATAGGCAGAATTTACTTAAAGAGTCCTTTTTGGTTCAAACCAAATGAGTTACCCAAATTAAAGGTAACGATTTCTCTTAGCTTCTTTTCTTTTATTTTACTTCTCCAACCCCTAAACTGTTATTATTATTTTCTTTTGTAACAATAAATGTATCATAAATGTGCTAGGATATTTTTATTATAAGTATTATAACTAAACTTACACACACATCCATCTAATGGGTGAATAACATAATGTTTCTGTGGATATAAACCAACTGCCTCACGAAGCGATGATTGTTCAATTATCTCCTACCACCTCTCATGGGGGCCATTATGACGGAACTATAAATACATTTGATATTAATGATATTTATTTTACATATAAGCATATGTAATTCCATTTTATATATTACCATTATTTGTTTCATGTTGAATATATATACGATAATTTCATTTGAGGAAGTGCAGACTACCGCCCCGTCAATGTGATATGACTCGTTCATACCATACATGGAATGTATAAAGGATAGTGTTAATGAACATAAGTTATAGATATAGGATATTATATTATACTATAATAATTATATACCTATGTATCATTTGGTTTTTATTCCTTTTAAAATGAAAAATGAAATGGATGTAGCGTTCGTGCGTACGTACGGATTACCGTCTCCACGAACACGATGAGATTCATTTCCCCATCATTTACATTGAAGAATAATTATGGTTTCATGATAAAATTAATGTTCTACAGAATTGATATCATTTTTGATATGAATAAGATACAACCTATCCATAAAAAACACGACTTACGTAACGAAGCATATAAAGGAAAACGAATCAGTTAACACCCGAAACGACGATAATACTAAAATATTATTATCAAAGAAATATTAAAAGATCATATATAATATCATATTTATGTATATGATTCTTGTATAATTTAATTACAATTATTTAACTATTATAGAGGATGTTAACCTACCCTCGACCAAGGAAAAGTACAAGGTAAGGGGTTTTCATCTCACTCCTTATTTCCGTGAGATTCATGCTATATTGCCACTATGACCTTTTGTGTGGTGTATGTACTGCCCATAATTGTATTATTTGTGTAATACACTTTAATTTATGTGTATTTACATATTCATTTTATGGTACCTCTTTCATGGGTTCTATGTTTCGTAAGTTACCAAATTGGTTAGGGTTAAATTCACAACCTCTTTATTATCTGAGGTTGTTTTTAGGTAAGTATCTACTGGGAGATATATATTATCCATATCCATGTTTTATGAAAGAGTTTTCAAAGGGATTAATTTAAGGTAATATTAACTAAAACATCATTTCAAATGTTTTAAATATTTATTCTTCTAAATATTTCTCATTAATGTCCATGTCTTCAAAATGGTTTTAAGGATTTATTTATATGGACATGAATGTTTTTAAAATGTTAATTCCTTTAAAAAGTTTCAAACTGGTATGGGACACTTTAATTCAAAAATATATTTAAATGAATTCTTTTCCAAATTGTGTGTCATTTAAATGATTCCATGAAATAGAGATATTTCTCTCAAATAGTTTTGATTTCATCTATGTCAACATCCATTGATAAATTTTACACATGTTTGAAGTTGATTTATTATGATAAAAATCATCCATATTGTATTTAAGGTTTTGTGATATGTTTGACTATGGATGAGTTATCTTTATGTCATTAATGGTTTAAGATTAATGTTTTGTCATTTCTTATGCTAGTTTAAATACGAATTTTTATGTTATATTTCATCCTCTTTTTAAGATGACTGTGTTGGACTAGTATGTTCCGGCTTGGGGACCGGTAAAAGTAAGCCCCCCGGGTTGGTGTTCGGTTATTAGAGGCACTTTGGGTTGGTGTTCGGTTATTAGAGGCACTCTGGGTTGGTGTCTGGTAATTAGAGGCACTCTGGGTTGGTGTCCAGTTGTTAGCAGAACTCCAGGATGGTGTCCGGTTATTAGAGGCACTCCGGGTTGGTGTCCGATTATTACAGGCACTCCGGGTTGGTGTCCAGTTATTAGAGGCACTCTGGGTTGGTTTCTGGTTATTAGAGGCACTTCTTATTGGTTTCCAGTTATTAGAGGCACTTTGGGTTGGTGTTCGGTTATTAGAGGCACTCTGGGTTGGTGTCCGGTTATTTGAGGCACTCCGTGTTGGTGTCCGGATATTAGAGGCACTCCGGGTTGGTGTCGGGTTATTAGAAGTACTCCGGGTTGGAGTCCGGTTACAGAGGATCTCTAGTTTGGGTTCCGGTTACAGTTATACCTTAGTTCTTGGCACGAGGCCTTGACACAGAAATTAATGTTTGGCATTATTAATTCCATCATTAAGAAAGTGGTTAGTGATATTTCATTTGATTATTCAACGAGTAGAATATCCATGTGAATAAGAAAATGGAATTACATCATTTTATTATTTTCCATATTATGTTGAAGATCATGTTTAAAACGGTTTTGTTTTAGTTTTACATTCCTTAAATGTTTATTCTTATTTATGAATGTTTCGGCTGTATAGTTATCTTTACTGAGCATCTGAGCTCACCCCTTTCTATTTTTTATTTCTCCCAAGATTCCAAGAAGTGTATAGTGATTGATTTGCAGGGTTAAGACAAGAGAATAATGGCGTTTGTGAAGGATTATTTATGTTGTTTTGTATGTTATGAGGTGTAATGTCACATTCATGTATGTAATCTATTTTCCAAGACTGCTAAACTGATCGGTCCTTCGGGACTTGATTCCTTGTAATCTTTCCAAGGTATTAATGTAATTCACCGACTCTAGGTAACTGGGGTCGAGGAGTTAGAGTTGGTATCAGAGGAAATTTAGAAATAACCTTGGGAACTATATTTAGATAAGCTCTGATTAGAGTACATACCATAAGATAGACTTTGAGGATTAGTATAGAAGAACTTCCTAAAATTTTGGTATTGTAGAGATTTTGTGAGTTTTCCAAGAAATAGATCACTGTATGGATACGAATAGGTAGAGGCAGGTCTGGAACAAATGTACCTAAGGGTAAAACCTGAAAACAAAACTTTGAGCTATACTCGAACGGGAACTGGTGCACGACATCTGGCTTTTCTGCACTATTTGTTACGACACTCTCGGGGGATATGCTTTGGATAATTCTCAGTTCCTTTACAAACCATTACGAAGGGCTGATGAGTATATACTTACTCAAAGAAAACTTTTTTATTATTATGGATTATATCCATATACTATTCAATTTGTGTTAGGTATTTTACAAGTTTGTAATTATTCATTGCAATTCATAAACTGACCTATTTTGTGATATTATATAGAAATGGCGCCCAGTAGAAGGAATGTGAACACCAATAATACATATTATCAAAATAATAAGAAGGATCATATCTTTCATGGTATTAATCCATCATTTAGAAGGGAAATAGTCTCCCACTTATTATCATCATATGAAGAATTAGTATCATGTTTTGATAAGATAAATAAAGAGTTTACTGAGTCTTATGGATTTGAAGGGAAGAAAGGGAAGAAAAGGATGGAAGAGAGAAATATGGATAAAGGGAAGAGGGAAAAGAATAATTTTTCCAAATGTGATGATTGTGGGAAGAAGCACCATAGAACTTTCCTGAAAGGAATGGGAGTTTGTTATAAGTTTGGAGAAAAAGGACACCATGTACGTGACTACAAGGGTAAGAAAAGGGTTTCAAATGTACAATGCTTCATCTGCAGGGAGTTGGGACACTACGCAAACCAATGTACAAATCATCAGAGTATGCACCAAATGATTCTATTGGATAATAATCAAGTTATGATACTACCACATATGAAGAGGAATGACTAGAGTTCTCATGTTGTTATTAGAGAATTATGTCATTTGAGTGTTGTATCAACAATGTTCTTGTTATAATAATCATGGAGTATATAAGGATTGTACTACAGTACTATTTCATTAAGGACTTGAGATTGTGTGGAACCAAGAAATGTGGCTCAATAGCAGGTGAAATTTTTGGATAATATATGGTTGAGAGAAAGATAAAACAGAATATGATTATGATAATGAGGTAGTGATTTTTGAATAAGAGATGGTTGATTTGAATAAATTATATAGGATATTCATTACTACCTTGAAACTGATTACTGATTTCTATTCCCATCATTGTTGGAGTTTACAATATTTTTGGATACAAAGAGTATATCCATTATTCTATAAGGAATAAGGGATCATGAATGTAATCAATAAGGTTTTATGGTAATTCCGGATGTTGCAGTGTTTTATAAGAATACATGTTGAAGGTGTTCAAATGTTATTACGCCGAAAAAAGGATCTTCATTTTTTTTGTCTTCCTTATAAATTTTGGACTGTGAGTTTGGACAGAATTATTTTGGATAATTCTATTTTGAGATTAATTTTGGATTTCCATAAAAGGTCATCCTAGAGGTCGGGCGGCAACCCATCGCGACCGGCAAGGCCTTGAGACTTGAACTCGCAACCGAAGGGCGACAAGGGTGTATCACCTACCACTAGCCCACGAGATGTCCTGGATTAAATAATGTAGTTTATTTTAATAAGGTCTAGTAGATAAATTATAAATTCATTTTTTTAACACCAAAAGAATAGGATAAAAATAATATATTGTTTATATTATATTATCTTGTAGAGTGAAAGATGTGTTTGTGATAGAAATTAGTTAAAGAATGGAACTCTACTTGTGAAGTATATATTTTTCTTCTCCTCTTATTCTATAAAAAAATTTATTCTTATACTTTATTGAATGAATCATTAAACCAAAAATGTATTATCCTAATACCTAATGTTTTGTTGAACCGATGGTATTTTAAGTCATCATAGATTGATGAATTAAAGACCTCAATTTTAAACTTGTTTGTGATTTATGGACTCAATAACTACCTTTAAATATTTAAATTTTCCCTCCAATTATATGTCTCTAATTTCCCCCATTGTTCTTCTAATCGAGATCATAATTTGTTGGGGACCCTTTCATTTCTCTTTTCATCTTATTAAGACTAAATTTTATTAACCACATTTCTACTGTGGGTTTTCCCACAAATATATTTTCTATTCTCAACATTTATTTTCCAAAAACAATATCAAATTGCGAGGATGCAATTTATTGAAGGAGAGAAGAATGTAACACCCCAATATTTCATAGTATGTACTTCTTAAAAACAATTCAATAACTTTCACTACACGCAACACCGAGTTCAAGCGCACCATGACTTACCAAACAAGCCGTTCAAAAGAGGTTATGAATAGTATTAAATAAATTTTAAACTTTATATAATCCTTATAATTTTAGAATCAATATTATTAGTGTCCTACACATAATTTAATAAAAAATACATTTTTCCAGTCAAAAGATGTAATTTTAAAAAATTCACTTTTACCAACTTTTAATAGTGAACCCTTTTAAATCCAATATTTTAAACTTTTATATATTAAATTTGACTAAATAAATTTATTATTTAGAATGGGGACATCAAAAATTTACAATGTAACACCCCAAGCTTCCATGGTACGGTTCACTTTGAATAATATAGCAGCGTGTGTTGTACGCAATTCGAGTTCTAACACACACTACAACCAATCAAACTTGCCGTTATGAATAGTAATACCTATTTTTGAAATTTCATAAATTTTCTCTCTAAAAATGTACTTAATTTTTGGACTCTAAGTATCGAATTTAGACTAGGGTGAAATTTTTGTAGTTTTCGGATAACTTTTATATTTTGATGAATAGTGAAAATTAATAAATTTTAATTAAAAAAACTTTTTAAATAAAAATAATTAATGGTGATAAATTATGAATTTTTTGTATTTTTAAAGTATATTTAGAATATATTTTTACCATTTAATACAATTTTGGGAATTGGAAATAACATCACAATTAAACCGGACATAAACAAGTATCAATCTTTTGATAGTTATTATATCTTAAAAACACGCTTTTTGTTTTGACAACGAGAATTAATTTTAAATTAATTTCTGCCACTTCTATGTTTTGAATATGAAAAAATGGATTCCATATTTGGAATCAGGATGTCCAAATTTTGTAAATAGGTAAATTTTATTTTTATACATTTTGAATAATTACTTCGGTAAATATTTTATTTACCATGGTTAAAGGGTAAATTTGGTAAATAAGGGTTAAAAATAATAATATAATAATAATAAATTACCCAAAAACGAGTCCTAACCTTATTAGTGGATAAAGGTCTGACCATGGTCATCTTTGGGTCAATTTTGGGACCCCATTGAGCCACTTGTAGGTGATAGGGAAACTTTATATTAATTAAGTTAAAGTGAATACAAAAATGACACAAGCTTATATCTTTTAGAAAAAAAATTTTTACATAGGGTTATATATGTTATATTTTTGATTATAGATATTTATGAGAAAGATAAATATATTTATTACATAATGGTATTTTTTTATAATTTATAGACATTGAAAAAGTTAAAATATGTATGACATAATAATGATGTAGTATTTTACTTATTAATGATAGAATCAAATAATAGATTTTATAAATGTTAAAATAAATATTATATGAATGTTTTGATGACATAAACGAATTTTATTGGTTAATATGACATTTTATCATTTCTTAAATGAATTTGTTCGAATTACTAAAGTTAATAAGACTTTAAAAAAATCAATTATTGAGTAGTTTCAAAATTGACATAAAGGAGTTTTTAAAATAAATATTATATTATTAATTTATATTTTATTCATAAAAATCTAAGGATCGGCCACGATACCTATATCATGAAATGTGTATCATTAATGAACCACTTGGGTGTCACTTGGAGGTATGTAGTAATTTTATTTACTATATAATATAAAAATAAAAAGTGACATGGTAAGTGTCAAACTAATTAACTAAGAGTTAAAAATAAAATATAAGATTAATATAATGACCCAAAACAGTCTAAATTCTATTGATTGAGTGGTTTTAGACCCATCCCCACCTTAAACTGTAATTAATCCACTTTGAATCCATTAGAAAATGAATATGAATTTATTATAAAATTATATTTCTAGATTTTCTTAAAGATTCCCTCCTCCCCCTTATAAAATGACACCACTTCTAACCAATTACTCACACATCTCAAGACTTTTGGCTCATCCAACCTCTGTCCAATTAAGCTCCCTACATCACTCTTATCATTTTAGAAGCCTTACTTTTGGCAGAAGGCACTTGAAGAGTCCTTTTTGGTTCAAACCAAAGGGATTTACCCAAATTAAAGGTAACGATTTCTCTTAGATTCGTTACTTTTATATTACTTCTCCAACCCCTAAAATCTTCTTATTATTTTCTTTTGAAACAAAAACAGTATCCTAAATATACTAGGATATTTTTAATATAAGTATTATAACTACACTTACACACACATCCATCTAATGGGTGTAGACCATAATGTTTCTGTGGATGGCAACCAAACGCCTCACGAAGCGATTATTGTTCAATTATCTACTACCACCTATCATGGTGGAGATTATGATGGCACTATAATTAAATATTATATTAATGATACTTATTTTATATATAATCTTCTGTAATTCCATTTTATATCATACCATTATTTTTTTCATGTTGTATATATATACGATAATTTCATTTGAGGAAGTGCGGACTACCGCCCCTCAAAGTGATATGACTCGTTCATACCATACATGGAATGCATAAAGGATGTTGTTAATGAACATAAGTACCAAATATAAGATATTATATTATAATATAATAATTATATACCTATATATAATTTTGCTTTTATTCATTTTAAAATGAAAAATGAAATGGAATTAGCGTTCGTGCATACGTACGGATTACCGTCTCTAGGAACACGATGAGATTCATTTCCCCATCATATCCATAAATCATAATTACCGTTTGATGATTAAAAGTAATGTTTAAGGACTTGATATCATTATGGACATGAATAAGATGCAACATATCCATAACAAACACGGCTTACGTAACAAAGAATATAAAGGAAAACGAATCAGTTAACACCCGAAACGACGATAATACTAAAATATTATTAACAAAGAAATATTAAAAGATCATATATGATATCATATTTATGTATATTATTATTTTATAATTTAATAAAAATGATTTAACTATTATACAGGATGTTAACCTACCCTCGCCATGGTAAAGTACAAGGTAAAGGGTTTTCATCTCACTCCTTATTTCCGTGAGATTCATGCCATATTTCCAATATTACCTTTTGTGTGGTGTATGTGCTGACCATAATTTTATTATTTGTGTAATACAATTTAATTTCTGTGTATTTAAATATTCATTGTATGGTAACTCTTTCATGGGTTGTATGTTTTGTAAGTTACAAAATTGGTATGGGTTAATTTCACAACCTCTTTGTGATCCGAGGTTGTTTTTAGGTAAGTATCTACTGGGACATATTTATTATCCATATCAATGTTTTATGAAAGATTTTTCAAAGGGATTATTTTAAGGGAATTTTTACTAAAACGTCATTTCAAACGTTTTAAATATTTATTCTTCTAAATCATTCTCATTAATGTCCATGTCTTCAAAATGGGTTTTAAGGATTTATTTATATGGACATGAATGTTTTTAAAATGTTATTTCCTTTCAAAATTTTCAAAGTGGTATGGGACACTTTGATTCAAAAATATCATTAAATGAATTATTTTCCAAATTGAGTGACATTTAAATGTTTTCATGAAATAGTGATATTTCTCTCCAATAGATTGGATTTCATCTATGTCAACATCCTTTGATAAATTTTAAACTTTTTTGAAGTTGATTTATTATGATAAAAATCATCATATTGTATTTATGGTATTGTTATATGTTTGAAAATGAATAAGTTATCTTTATGTCATTAATGGTTTATGATTAATGTTTTGGAATTTCTTATGCTAGTTTTAATATGAATGTTTATGTTATATTTCATCCTTTTTTTAAGATGAATGTGTTGGAATAGTATGTTCTGGGTTGGGGATCGGTAAAAGTAAGCCCTCCGGGTTGGTGTCCAGTTATTAGAGACACTCTGGGTTGGTGTCCGGTTATTAGAGGCACTCCGGGTTGGTGTACGGTTATTAGAGGCACTACGGGTTGGTGTCCGGTTATTAGAGGCACTCGGGGTTGGTGTCCAGTTATTAGAGGCACTCCGAGTTTGTGTCTCATTATTAGAGGCACTCCGGGTTGGTGTCTGGTTATTAGAGGCACTCCGGTTGGTGTCCAGTTATTAGAGGCACTCCGGGTTGGTGTCCGGTTATTAGACGCACTCCGGGTTGGTGTTCGGTTATTAGAGGCACTTCAGATTGGTGTCTGGTAATTAGACGCACTCCAGGCTGGAGTCCGGTTATTAGAGGCACTCCAGGTTGGTGTCCGGTTATTAGAGGCACTCTGGGTCAGTGTCTCATTATTAGAGGAACTCTGGGTTGGAGTTTTGTTATAGAGGCTCTTTGGGTTGGGATTCGGTTATAGTTATACCTTAGGTCTTGGCACGAGGCCTTGACACAGAAATTAAAGTCCGGAATTATGCATTCCATCATTATAAAGTGGTTAGTGATATTGCATGTGATTATTAGACTAGTAGAATATCCAGGTGAATAAGTAAATGGAATTACTTCATTTTTTTCCATTTTATGCTGAAGTTCATTTTTAAGATGCTTTTGTTTTAGTTTTAAATTTCCTTAAATGTTTATGCTTATTTAAGAAAGTTTCCACTGTATAGTTATCCTTACTGAGCATCTGAGCTCACCCCTTTCTATGTTTTATTATTCCTAGGATTCCAAGAAGTGTATAGTGATGGATATGCAGGGTTAAGCCAAGGTAATAATGGAATTCGTGAAGGATTATTTATGTTGTTTTATTTGATATGAAGCGTAATGTAACATTCACGTATGTAATCTATATTCCAAGACTACTAAACTGATCGGTCCTTTGGTACTTGATTCCTTGTAATCATGTCAATGTATTAAAGTAATGAACCAACTCTAGGTAACTGGGGTCGGGGCGTTACAATACTCCACCTAGGGAAAGTGATCCTCCTAGCTAGGATTGAATTTGATGATTCAATCTCACAGTAAGTCCTCAAGGGTATGAATGGTCTTCTCAGTATAGCCATCCGTCTAAGGATGGAAGGCGGTGAAAAAATGAAGTTTTGTCCTGAAAGCCTCCTACAAACCCTTCCATTCTCAAGAAGAGTAATGTGCATCACGATCTGTGAAATTTGTCAATGTTACTCCTTGTTTCAGCACAATCTCATTCACAAAGAGGTGTCCCAAGCTCTCTACTGAAAAGTACTCTATGGTCGGTAGGAAATGGGTTGACTTGGTGAGTCAGTCGTCGATCACCCAAATTGAATCATAACCCCTAGTTGTACGTGGATGTCCAATCATGAATTCCATAGATATTCCATCCCACTTCCACTCTGGGACCTCAAAAGGCAGAACAAAGCCTACTGGTACCTAATGCTCCACCTTAACTTGCTGAAAAATGAGGCATTGAGAGACAAACACTTTTATTTCGTTTTTTATTCCTGGTCACCGGTGATATCTTCAATGGTCCTTGTATATCATCTCCACTTCTAGATGTACTGCTATAGGGGATGGGTGGAACTCCCTAAACACTTTCTCCCGAAGCGACACTGGTACCATGGTACGTCCTCTGAAAAATATGTCGTGCTCCCAAACTTGTGAAAATTCATAAGATGCTTGTACTGTTGATATCTGGGCACGTCGAGCCTCATAGTTAGTGTTCCCATTCTATTCCTCCCTACCTCACTGATGGAGTGGGTAAATTACTATAAGAGACTAAATAAAAGCTTCTCCAACTCGATCCACAATGGTTATCTACAAACCGTCTAGCTACTCAATCGCCTCACCTAGTTTTTGTATACCATATCTCCTACTGAGTGAATCTACTACAACGTTCCCCTTACCAGTTGTATAGAGTATCTCTAAGTCATATTACTGGAGGAACTCAAGCCAACATTGATGTCTCAGGTTCAGGTCCTTTTGGGAGAAGATATAACAGAGACTCTAGTGATCAGATTACACTGTTAAACACTCGCCTATCAGATAGTGTCGCCACATCACCAAAGAGAAGAACACTACTACAAACTCAATGTCATGGGTAGCATAGTTATGCTCATGTTGCCTCAACTGTCGGGAACCATATGTGATAACTACTCACTCCTGCATCAAGACACATATGAGGCCAGTACCTATTGTGTCGCAGTAGACTACGTACCCAACACCCTCCTATGGAAGCCTCAAGATGGGGGCACTAGTCAGCCTCTGCCTCAGCTCCTGATAACGCCGCTGGCATCTCTATGACCACAAGAAGGGTATCCCTTCTATGGAAACATTGACAAAGGTGATGCAACTCTAGATATATCTAGATCAAATCTATGGTAGTAACCGGCCAAAACCAAAAAACTCAATTCCTGTGTCACACTCCTGACTGGCTCCCAAGAATGCACCGCCTCAATATTCGCTGGATCCAACACAACTCTAGCCTCTAAGAATACATGTCCAAGAAAGTGATCCACTCGAATCCGGAACTAGAACTTCAATATCTTACCATAAAGATACTAATCTCAGAGTGTGTTCTGAACTACCTACAATTGATAGGCATGATCCTCCTTAGTAACTGAGTAGATCAGAATGCCGTCGATTAAGAATACTATAAACCGATTATTGTATGGCTGAAATATCATGTTCATGAGACCAAGGAGCACTGCGAGACCATTGGTCAGGCCGAAAGACATGAAAAAAACTCATAATGGTCGTACTAACATATGAAAGGTGTCTTTAACACATCCTTGTCTCATACTCAGAGATGGGGATAGCCTGATCTTAAGTCTATCTTCAAGAACCACCATGCTCCCATCAGCTGATCAAAGAGGATGTTAATCCTAGAGAGGGGTACTTATTCTTCAAAATCATCTGGTTCATGTGTCTATAGCCAACATAAAGTCTCAAGATCCCATCTTCCTTCTTGTCGATCAAAATCAGGGATTCCCAAGGATAAAAACCGGGCCGGATGAACTCCTTCTCTTGTAAGTCATTCAACATTACCTTCAGCTCACGAAGCTCTGGGTGAGACATCCGATACATTGGTGTAGATATCTGTTCCATTTAGAGGTACTATTCAATGTAAAAGTCCACCTCTCTATGAGGAGGAATACCTGGAATATCCATAGAGAATACATTTGTGTACTGGTCCACCACTACAGGAAATCTTGAACTCTCCACATCAACCACTCTGAGGGTAAGGCAAGCCAACTGATGAGTGTACGGAGGAACTCCCCACCAGGTAAGTCCATCCTATGTTGTGAAGGCTCCCATCATGCTGGAGAAGGTAAACCATGTCCCATCATCACAGATACACCATACTTTTCTCTTAATGCAGTCGATCTAGGATTGGACTATAGATAACCAATCCTTATACAAGATGACGTCGTAAGGCCTCGACGCCGCAACTGGAAAATCCCAGTCGAAGCTCTCACCTTCGAGAGTAAGATTCCAATACCAGCACCAGTTTGTAATCATTGAATCCCCTCCCATAGGAGTCTCTAGCCGTATGGTTCGAGCCAACAACTCCACTGAAATCCCAAGATTCGAATGAGGGCAGTGGCAATAAAAGAATGATAGGAATCTGTGTCTATTAGTACTGCAGCTATGGTGGAGTAGACATAGATAATACCTCATATCATCTTAGGAGAACCATGGTCGTAGGACTCCACTACCTGGAGTTGATCTCGCCCCTATCCACCTACTCCTTGTGGTCTGGGTGGACCAAATTGTGGTTGTGGTGGTAACACCTCAAATCGTCACCCACCGCCAGCTGCAAAGCCTGCTCCTCTGTCACATCCGCCTACTACCTGCAGACCTTCTCGGTCAACCCCGTGTCTCTGAATGGGAAGTGTTTCGACTGTCTTTTGATCATCAATAATGTGGGTCTATCAATCACAAGCCATGTGACCCTACCCACCACATGTTTAATGTTTCATGCTCCTCACATGACTGGCTCTGTCTCTAGTTTCCCGCATAACCGACCCTAAATCCTACAGTCGTCTACCTGTAGATCTGGGCCTCTTAGTCCTCTGTGACATCTGTCTGCTGCTAGCTGCAGAAGACTCCGCTATGTGACGCCCATTGGTGGGTCCCACTGCCGGTGACTGCTCACCAAGAAAACTCTCCACTAAGACGGCTCGCTCTAACAACCCTTCCAACGTTAGGATTCTGAGAGAAATCATCGAAGCCCTGATCTCCTACCTGATTCCCAGCTCGAAATTCCAGCCCCTAAAGAATGGGTCCTGCACCATATCAGCGGAGTAGCGAGAGAGGTCTGGGAACCTCGCTGAGTATCGGGCCTCAGTCATGCAACCCTGCTGCATATGAAGAAGCAACTGTATGCACACTACGCAAAGGGATTATGGGACAACCTTTACGCAAAACAAGCTCTCAATGTCTTCCTAGAAAAATTTCACATATTCATGAACTTGTAGCATCAAGATCCACCATATGTCTACTGCTTCCTGTAGTAGACTGGTGGAAAGGATCACCATGAAATCAGATGGAGTTCCTACCAGTCATAAGACTCTCACCATAGACTCCAACCAATCCTCACCTGCCTGTGGGTCCATCTCACTGCTTAACCTAGGTGGCCTCTAGCGTTGTAACTCATGCAATGCACTCAAATGGAATGAACTCTCTACACCTAGGGCTGGTGGCATCAATTTCCCAATGGGTAATGGTATTGTTGGTTCCTCCGATGGTGTCTCTAATGAAAAAGGGCCCTGCCCCGAGGCCTCATCACTTGAGGGCTGTCATGGAATGCTCTACCTGGAACCTGTGTTAGTTGTCTGCATAGAGGCATCCTGAAAAGAAATAGTTGCACCACAAATAATAAGTTATACCTGGTGAGATGAATCAAATAGATCATAAAGATAACATTGAAAAACACACACGCAATCAGTGTTTTCGTGCACTGAGTCAGAAATCATAGGTCAGGTCCATATCATATGGATACGTTGGCAGCCACACCAATGCTGGATTCCATAAACAAATAACCACACTCATAACACTTAACACTATTTCCGTTAAATGATCAGATTCCAATGTTCTAAGGTAGAACTGACTCCTTTGATACCTATTTTTCATGACCCGTCCCTCAGGGCCCATACCGGGACTACCCCATACCCGTCTTCTATAGGCCAAGGGTTGGTGAATAGAACCAAAAGGATTATTCCCTAAAATGGGAACTAATTGAGTTTATAACCTATAAACTCAAACAACTAAGCACAAAGCGGGATAAAAGAACAGATTAAAACTATATATAGTAATCATTGTTTTTTCAAAAAGTAAAAGGGTCCAGAATGAAATACCAACTATAAAGTACTGGTAAACTGAAAATTAAAAGAAAAATAGAAAAGATCCCTTGTGTACACCAGCCAAGGATCCTACCTGATGGGTAGGTACATGTAACACATCGACCCCAGTTACCCAGAGTCGGTGCATTATTTTAATACATTAGCATGATTACAAGGAATCTAGTCTCGAAGGACCGATCGGTTTAGCAGTCTTGGAAAACAGATTACATACATGAATGTTACATTACACTTATAACATACAAAACAACATAAATAATCCTTTATGAATGCCATTAGTCCCTTGGTTTAACCCTGCATATCAATCACAATACACTTCTTTGAATCCTGGGAAAATAAAACATTGAATGGGGTGAGCTCAGATGCTCAGTAAGGATAACAATATAGCTGAAACTTTAATAAATAAACACAAATATTTAAGGCAATGTACAACTAAAACAAAATATTTTCAAACTTGAACTTCAGTATAATATGGCAAAGATAAAATGAAACAATTCAAGTTACTTATTCACATGGATATTCTACTAGTCAAATAATCACATGCAAAAACAATAACCAATTTCATAATGATTGAATGCATAATGTTGAACATTAATTTCTGTGTCAAGGAATCGTGCCAAGACCTAAGGGATAACTGTAACCGGAACCCAACCCGGAGATCCTCTGTAACCAGACTCCAACCCGGAGTGCCTCTAATAACCGAACACCAACCCAGAGTGCCTCTAATAACCAGACACCAACCCGGAGTGCCTCTAATAACCGGACACCAACCCGGAGTGCCTCTAATAACCGGACACCAACATGGAGTTCTTCTAATAACCGGACACCAACCCAGAGTGCCTCTAATAACCAAAAACCAGCCCAGAGTGCCTCCAAAAATCGTACACCAACCCGGAGTGCCTCTAATAACTGGAGACCAACCCGTAGGGTCTACAGTAACCAGACCCCAGCCCAGAACATACTAGTCCAACACATTCATCTTAAGAAGAGGGTGAAATATATCATAAACATTCATATTAATACTAGCATACAGAATGCCAAAAAATTTAATAATAAACCATTAATGGACAAAATTAACTCATCCATAGTCAAACATATAAAAAATCCTGAAATACAATATGGATGATTTTTCTCATAATAAATCGACATCAAACATGTGTCAAATTTATCAAAGGATGTTGGCATAGATGAAAATGATTTGTAAATATCTTTGAGAGAAATACCCCTTTTTCGGGAAAATATTTAAAAGTCACACAATTTAGAAAATAATTAATTTAATGAAATTTTTGAATCAAAGTGTCCCATACCACATTGAAACTTTTGAAAGGAATTAACATTTTAAAAACATTCATGTCCATATAAATAAATCCTTCAAATCCATTTTGAAGACATGGACATTAATGAGAAATATTTAGAAGAATAAATATATAAAACATTTGAAATGATGGTTTAGTAAAAGGTACCTTAAATTAATCCCTTTGAAAACACTTTCATAAAACATGGACATGGTTAATAAATATTTCCTAGTAGATACTTACTTAAAAACAACCTCGGATAAAAAAGAGATTGTGAAATTAACCCTTACCAATTTGGTAAGTTACGAAACATACAACCCATGAAATAGGTATCATAAAATGAATATTTAAATACACATAAATTAAAGTGTATTACACAATGAATAAAATTATGGGAAGTACATACACCACACAAAAGGTAATAGTGGAAATATGCCATGAATCTCACGGGAATAAGTAGTGAGATCAAAACCCCTTACCTTGCACTTTCCATTAGTCGGGGGTACGTTTAACCTCCTATATGAAGACTATAGTATGTTATTAAATTATTCCAAAAACCAATTAATATTTATGATATCATACGTTATTCGTTTATGACTTTATACTAACCAATTAATAATAATTTCCATGTTATATTAATATTTCCGGTAATAATCGCTTTCTTTATCGTACGTGTTTTAACTTGTTACTCTTGATTGTATCACATAGATCATGATTTAAATACATTCTGAATATAAAAAATTATTTATATATCATATATATTTAGAATATAAATATGTATAATAGACATATATATGAAATGGAAAACACCGTTTATGGAGACGGTAGTCCGTACGTATGCATAAACATTGTTTCCATTTTCATATAGTATTGACCGGAAGTATGTGAAGAAGATATATGTAAGTACATAAAAACTTATATATATAAATATATATATCTCTAAAATAGGATTATTATGTCATATATTACATACTTATTAGTAATATATATATTTTTATAATAGTCGATGAATGGTGAACATGGAAATGAATCTCATCGCGTCATGGAGACGGTAATCCGTACGTACACACGAGCGAAAATATCATTGGTTTGATATAATAATAATATATAATTGAATTTTATATTATATATAAAGAATATTTATCATGTTATATTTATTATTTACATAAAATACACATCATTATTATACCCATCCAAATAATAATGTATTAAATAACAATTACACCACGACGTGGAGACGGTAAGCCGTACGTACGCAGGTATGGTGACATTTCATTCAAAGGGTGGATAGAATAAAGAATTGGTTTTTACCATAATTATAATAACATCACTATATATATAAGATACTGTTCTTATTATTTTATAATGGAAACGACAAAGAAAAAGGAAGTGGAAGAGAAAGCAACTTGAAAGAGGGTGGTGAAATCATTACCTCTTCTTCGGGTTCTTCCTCTTGATTTGATCAAAAGGGCTACATAGGTTGGCATTATGATCAAACTAAGGCCTCTAAGTTGGAGGTGGAATAGTTGATAGGGTATTTGGGCAGTGTTTTCCCGAGCCAAATGTCTTAGAAGGTGTTAATTTGGGGGAAGGGTGAGTGCCATTTTATAAGAGGGGTGAGGGGCACCATTGGAAAAACTTAAATTTTTATTTTATAATAAAATCATATTCGGTTAATAATGGATCAAAATAGATTCATTTAGGGGATAAGGTGTGTGTTGGTCTAAATACACTCAACCAATAGGATTTAGATAGGTTTGGGTCATTTTATTAACCTTATATTTTAGTTTTAACACTTAGTTAATTAGTTTGATATTTACCATGTCTCTTTGTATTTTTATATTATATAGTTAATAAACATATATATACATTCAAAAGACCCCCAAGTGGTCAATTAATGATAAAAATATTATGATATAAGTAATTTGGCCTATCCTTAGATTGTTAGGAATAGAATATCAATTAATAATATAATATTTTTTTAAAAAAACTCTTTTATTTCAATTTTGACACTATTGGGTATTTTGTTTTTGATAAATTTATAAAGACATGATTAATTAGATAAAATTGATATAACCAATACTAATATGTCAACGTAACCTAGAAAATTATTGGAATTCATAAAAAGTCTCAAATTACATTTATTTGGATATTTATAATATCAATTATTTTAATATTTCATTAATTAGGTAATTACTCCATCACCATTGTGTCATTTATAAATTAAATTATTTAAATTGTAAAAATTTTAAATAAAATAAAATTATGTAGGAAATTTTTTTATCTTTCTAATGAATATTTACAATCGAATTTATTTTATTTATATCCTGATATTAAAAATATTTTATTAATTAAACATTGATTTTAACTCTTTTTACTCTCCTTTGAATTAAATAATAATAAATGTTCTAATCTAATCCAAGTGGATGTAAATGATAATAATTAATTCCTAAGGTTATTTTTGGTCGAGATACACTTGTGAAATAGAATTAGGACATGTGTTAGGGTAATATTAATATCATTTATACCCTTAATTACCCTATTTACTTTTAACTGCGGTAAATAAAAGTAAAAAGTTACTATTCACCAAAAATCATTCTTATCTTATTGAACCACATTTTACTCCTTGATATTAACCTTGTCTCTCAGATTTTAGAAATTCCACTCCCAGAAATGGTAAAATTATGTTTTACGTGAATTTCCAAATTCTCCTAGGAGGTGGGTAAAAGACGGTGAAAAGTTCAATAAAATTTATATATATCTAAAATTATTTTAAACTAACCTCAATGAATTACATTGAACTTATATAGGTATTATGTATCTATTTTTACCTTATTTATATTTAAATAAAATAAATAATTATTTAAATAAAAATTCGCTTTTAAACCATAACTCCGTGTTTCTTCACTATTCATCAAAAATTGAATGTTTTCAGAAAAAAACAAAAAATTCACCGTAGGCTAATTTCGATATTTCGAATCCAAATATTAAGTCCGTTTTGAATGATAATATTTATAAAATTTCAAAAATTGGGTATTACTATTCATAATGGCTACATTGATTGGTCGCGGTGTGTTAGAACACGATATTCCTTATAACAAACGCTATTTTATTATTCAAAGAGAAGCGTACTGTGAATGCTTGGGGTGTTACATTCTCACCTCCTTCAATAAATTGTGTCCTTGAAATTTATGCTCGGTAATGGAAACTTGGGGCTGACATTTCAAAATATCATATTTGAAATCCCACATCGAAAAATTGATTAATGAGGTCTCTATTTAAAATAAAGAGTGGTAAGTATGAAGGTTACTGAAAATAACACATACAATGGTTCCATGTAGGAAAAAATGGATATGGAAGAGAAATCTAACCATTAATATCTGATGGAAAGTGGTAGTGAACATGGCTATGAAAAGGCGAACAATCACCAATCCATAAATTTGTGATGATCTAAGTTACTATCTAGGACAATGTTTTTGTTCTATGTTCCTTTTCTTAATGTCGAGGAATTTATTTACGAGATTGTATAAGATCATAAGGAGATATAAATACTTTATAATTAGTGTTTTATCGATTAATATATTTCTACCACAACTCATCTTTCACTAAAAAACATCATACATCTCAAAAATACTCTATTTATCCTAATCGTATAGGGTTCCAAATATAATGAATTTTTAATTCACATATCAGACCCTTTAAAAAAACTACATTATACAATCCAAGGACTTCACATAGTCCAGTGGTAGGCGATAAATCCCAATCGCACTATGGTTGTGGGTTTGATTTCCGCAGCTTTGTCCGACACGACGGGTTGTCACGCGGTATGCATATTGTCCTTTTATAAAAATCCAAAAACAAACTTTCAATCTTAATCCATTCCAACCATTATACATATCCAAAATACCACTATCCAGACTCATAGTCCAAAATTTATAAGGAAGTTGAACACAATCAAGATCTTTTTTTCATGTAATAACATGTGAACACCTTCATCACATATTATTTTAAAACATGGTAACATACAGAATTACCATAAAACCTTATTGATTACATTCATGCTCCCTTATAGAATACTGGATATACTCCTTCTATCCAAAAATGTTGTAAACTCCAACAATGAAAAATCATTAATCAATTTCAAGGTAGTCAAGAATATCCAACATAATTTATTCAAATCTACCATCTCTTATTCCAAAATCACTACCTCATTATCAAGACCATACTAAGGATTAAATTTCCTTCAACCATGTATTTTCAAAAAAAGTTTAAGTTGTTGTTGAGTCACTTTTCATAGTACCATATTATCTCAAATCCTCAATGAAATAGTAATGCAGTACAATCCTTATTTATCTCCATAATTCATATAACCAGTACATCGTTGATACAACACTCATATGAAATAATTCTTTAATAACAACATAAGAACACTAATCATTCCTCTTCATCAGTGGTGGTATCATAATGTTATTATTATCCAATATAATCATTTGGGGCATATAGTGATGATTTGAACATTGATTTGCATAGTGTCCCCACTCCTTGCAGATGAAGCATTGTACGTTGGAAAAATTTTTCTTACCCACTCAATCACGAACGTGGTGTCATTTTTCTCCACAATTATAAAACACTCCCATTCCCTTCATGAATTTTCCAAGGTGATTCATTCCACAGTTATCACATATGGGAAAATCATTCTTTAAGTTCTTCCCTTTATCTGTCTTTCTCTCTACCATCCTTTTCTTTTCTGGCTTCCCTTCAAATCCATAGGACTCTGAGACCTCTTTACTTATATTATCAACACATGATACTATTTCTTCATATGATGATAATACATGAGAGACTATTTACCTTATAAATTTTCGCATAATACCATGAAAGATATGATCCTTCTTACTCTAAGGATCATACGTATTGCTGGATTTCTCATTCCTCTTATTGGGCGCCATTTCTAAACAATGGAATACACTAGATTAGTTTATGAATAGAAATACCTAATAGAAAACTTTTAAAACACATCACATACATTAAACAGTTTATGGATATAATCCATAATCATAAAAATGTTTTCTTTGAGGAAGTATATAATCATAAACCCTTCATAATGGTTTGTAAATAAAATGACTATTATCCTAAGAATATCCCCCGGGAGTGTCGTAACCAAGGGTGCACCAAGGCCCATTGTCGTGCACCAGCTCCCGTTCGAGTCTATCTCAAAGCGGTGTTTTCAGGTTTTACCCCTAGGTACATTTGGGCCAGAGCCATCTCTACCTACTCGTATCCAGACAGGGATGTATTGCTCGGAAAACTCAGAAAATCTCTACAATACCAATAATATAGGAATTTATTCTATAATAATCCTCAAAGTCTATCTTAGGGTAATGTTTTCTAATCAGATCTTATCTAAATCTAGTTTCTAAGGTTATTTCTAAACTTCCTCTGATACCAACTGTAAGGCCCCGACCCCAGTTACCCAGAGTCGGTGCATTATTTTAATAAATCGGCATGATTACAAGGAATCAAGTCTCAAAGGAACGATCGGTTTAGCAGTCTTGGAAAATAGATTACATACATGAATGTCACATTACACTTATAACATACAAAACAACATAAATAATCTTTTATGAACGACATTAGTCCCTTGGATTATCCCTACATATCAATCACAATACACTTATTTGAATCCTAGGAAAATAAAATATTGGCTGGGGTGAGCTCAGATGTTCAGTAAGGATAACAATATAGTAGAAAATTCCATAAATAAACATAAATATTTAAGGCAATGTATAACTAAAACAAAAGCCTTTCAAACTTGAACTTCAGCATAATATGGAAAAGATAAAATGAATCAATTCCAGTTACTTATTCACATGGATATTCTAATAGTCGAATAATCACATGAAAAAACAATAGCCACTTTAATAATGATGGAATGCATAATGCAGAACTTTAATTTCTGTTTCACGGCCTCGTGCCAAGACCTAAGGGATAGCTGTAACCGGAACCCAACCCAGAGAGCCTCTATAACCAGAATCCAACCCGAAGTGCCTCTAATAACCGGACACCAACCCGGAGTGCCTCTAATAATCGGACATCAATCAAGAGTGCCTCTAATAACTGGACACCATCCCAGAGTGCCTCTAATAACCGGACACCAACCTGGAGTGTCTCTAATAACCGGAAACCAACCTGCAGTGCCTCTAATAACCAAAAACCCACCCAGAGTTCCTCTAATAAATGGACACCAACCCAGAGGGTCTTCTGTAACCGGACCCCAACCTAGAATATACTAGTCCAACACATTCATCTTAAGAAGAGGGTGAAATATAACATAAACATTCATATTAAAACTAGCATATGGAATGCCAAAAGAATTAATCATAAACCATTAATGGAATAAAAATAACTCATCCATAGTCAAACATGTCACAAAGCCTTAAATACAATATGGATTATTTGTGTCATTATAAATCAAATTCAAAAAACTGTAAAATATATCAAAGGATGTTAACATAGATGAAAATGATTTGTAAAACTCATTGAGAGAAATACCCCATTTTCAAGAAAACATTTAAAAGTCACAAAATTTAGAAAAGAATTCATTTAAAGAAATTTTTGAATCAAAGTGTCCCATACCACTTTGTAACTTTTGAACGGAATTAAAATTTTAAAAAAATTCATGTCCATACAAATAAATCCTTACAAACCATTTTGAAGACATGTACATTAATGAAAAATATTTAGAAGAGTAAATATTTAAAACATTTGAAATGATGTTTTAGTAAAAATTACCTTAAAATAATCCCTTTGAAACTCTTTCATAAAACATGGGCATGGTGAATAAATATGTCCCAATAGATACTTACTTAAAAACAACCTCAGATAATAAATATATTGTGAAATTAACCCTTACAAATTTGGTAACATATGAAACATACAACCCATGAAAGAGTTATCATAAAATGAATATATAAATACACAGAAATTAAAGTGTATTACAGAAAGAATACAATTATGGGTTGTACATAAACCACACAAAAGGTAATTGTGGGAATATGACGTGAATCTCACGGGAATAAGGAGTGAGATGAAAACCCCTTACCTTGCACTTTCCTTTAGTCGGGGGTATGTTTAACCTCCTGTATGAAGTCTATAGTATGTTAATAAATTATACCAGAACCATATTAATATTTATGATATCATACATTATTCATTTATGACATTATACTACCCAATTAATAATAATTTCCATGTTATATTAATAATTCGAGTAATAATCGCTTTCTTTATCATACCTGTTATAACTTGTTACACTTGATTGTATCACATAGAACATGATTTAAATACTTTAAGAATATAAAACATTATTTTTATATCATATATATTTATAATATAAATATGTATAATATAAATATATATGAAATGGAAAACACAGTTTATGGAGACGGTAGTCCGTATGTACGCATAAACGCTGTTTCTGTTTTCATATAGTATTGAACGGAAGTAAGTAAATAAGACATATATAAGTACATATGTACTTATATATATAAATATATATATATATAGTAGCATTATTATGTCATATATTACATACTTATTAGTAATATATATATTTTTATAATCATCGATCAATGGTGAACTTGGAAATGAATCTCATCACGTCGTGGAGACGGTAATCCGTATGTACACACGATCGAAAATATCATTGTTTTGATATAATAATAATATATAATTGGATGTTATATTATATATACAGAATAATTATCATGATATATTTATTATTTACGTAAAATACACATCATTATTATACCCATCCAAATAATAATGTATTGAATAACAATTACACCACGACGTGGAGATGGTAAGCCGTACGTACGCACGTATGGTGACATGTCATTCAAAGGGTGGATAGAATAATGAATTTTGTTTTACCATAATTATAATTACATAACTGTATATAGAAGATACTGGAGTTATTACTTTATAATGGAAACAACAATGAAAAAGGAAGTTGAAAAGAAAGGAACTTGAAAGAGGGTGGTGAAATCATTACCTCTTCTTCGGGTTCTTCCTTTTAATTTGATCAAAAGGGATCCATAGGTTGGCTTTCGGATCAAACTAAGACCTCTTGGTTGAAGTTAGGATAGTTGAGAGGGTATTTGGGAAGGGGTTGGCCGAGACAAATGTCTTAGAAGGTGTGAATTAGAGGGAAGGGTGAGTGGCCTTTTATAAGTGGCGTGAGGGGAAACTTTGGAAAAACATAAAATATTATTTTATAATAAATTCATATTCGGTTTATAATGGCTTAAAATTGATTTATTTCTATGATAAGGTGGGTATTTGTATAAATCCACACAAAAAATAGGTTTTATACAGGTTTGGGTTATTTTATTGACCTTATCTTTTAGTTTTAACTATTAGTTAATTAGTTTGACATTTACCATGTCTCTTTGTAGTTTTATATTATATTGTTAATAAACATACTATATACTTCCAAGAGACCCCAAATTGGTCCATTAATGATAAAACTATCATTATATAAGTAATTTGGAAGAACCTTAGATTTTTAGGAATTGAATATCAATTAATAATATAATATTTGTTTTAAAAACACTTTCATTACAATTTTAACACTATTGGGTATTATGTTTTTGATAAATTCATAAAAACATTATTACTTCGATCAAAATTCATATAAACAATAATAATATTTAATATTAACCTATAAAATTATTTTAATTCATAAAAAGTCTCAAATTACATTTATTTGGATATTTATGATATCAATTATTTTAATATTTCATTAATTAGGTAATTACTGTATCACCATTGTGTTATAAATAATTTAAATTATATAATGTTTAAAAATTGAAAATAAAATACCATTATGTAAGAAATATTTTTATCTTTCTAATAAATATTTACAACAGAATTTATCTTATGCTATATTAAAAATCTTTTAGTAATTAAAAATTGATTTTACCTCTTTTAACTCTCCTTTAAATTAAATAATAATAAATGTCCTAATCTAATCTAAGTGGACCTAAATGATAATATTTTATTCCTAAGGTTGTTTTTGGTCGATATAAACTTGTCCAATATAATTAGGACATGTGTTAGGATAATATTAATATCATTATTACCCTTAATTACCCTATTTACTTTTAATAGTGGTAAATAAAAGTAAAAAGTTACTATTCACCAAAATTTATTTTTATATTATTGGACCACATTTTACTCCTTGATGTTAACCATGTCTCTCGGATTTTCTAAATTCCACTCACAGAAGCGTTAAAATTAGGTTTTACGTGAATTTCCAAATTCTCCTAGGATGTGGGTAAAAGACGGTGACAAGTTCAATAAAATTTTTATATATCTAAAATTATTTTAAACTAACATAAATGAATTACATTGAACATATATAGGTATTATGTATCTATTTTTAACTTAATAAAATTTAAATAAAATATATAATTATTTAAAGAAAAATTCATTTTTAAACCATAACTCAGTGTTTTTTCACTATTCATCAAAAATTGAAAGTTTTCAGAAAAAACAAAAAATTCACCCTAGCCTAATTACGATATTATTAATCCAAATATGAAGTCCATTTTGAAAGATAGAATTTATGAAATTTCATAACGTGGGTATTACTATTCATAACAGCTACTTTGATTGGCCACGGTTGTTAGAACTCGAAGTTGCGTATAACAAATGCTATTGTATTATTCAAAGAGAAGCGTACCGTGAAAGCTCAGGGTGTCACATTATAGATCCCGAATAGTATTATCTGCGCTACGCCACATATAATGTCCACCTCTTAGCTACCTCGAGTCCTGGTACCCCTGTCCTCAGTCAACGTTGTCCGTCCTCTACACCAAACACAATAAGGTGCTCGTGTAGCCTGTGCAGGGGTGAGTATAACGATGCTCAGTAGGGACCCCAAGACCCATGAAGGTCTCACAAAATCCACAATGGATAAACCACAATGTAAGAGTACAATCACAATGTATGAATTACAACCATACATATACCTATGTTTTCATGATTACATAGAGCTCTATCTCCTCAGCCAAAAGCACAACTGTGCATGAAGGAAGAAGTACCACGAAGGTAACACCACATGGGTGACTACATCTTATGCTACACCATACGGATAAGAACCACAATGGTTTCACCTAAAATATTAGAACTCATCTCATACACGGTATAACATAGTTATGGTAGTAATGATCATTAGATTTAACTACTGAATCATCTTACTCTGTTGAGTGGAAGACCCAAGTAGAATCCTAAATAATCAGACCGACGTAGGATCCTAGTACAATAGACCCACATTGGATCCTAGAGTAGTCCCACGTGAATTTCTAGAGAGGATCCATGTGGGATTTTGGAATATAGACCCACGTACGATCCTAAAGCATAGACCCAAGTAGGATCCCAAGGCACATACCCACATAGTATCCCTTTCTCATGTTAGAGCCAGCCATAGGGTTCCCACACTATGTTAAATTGATTCCGGGAGGGTCACCTCATCAAGAAACATTTCGAAATTCCAAATGCCAGGATTTCTCAGGTAAAAGTAACCTCAAATGATCTCCATATAATAGGGGTCTCAATACAACAAACAGTGCGTCAATCAGATGCCTAGTCTGTATGTTATTGGCTTGTTAGTCCAAAGGGCCCGGTTGGATTCGTGTTCGATCTATCCCATATGTACACCAACATTATTCATAAGTCATGTGGGAATACAATAGTCATGTTTCAATCGAAGGTTTCTGGTACCGTTGACGGTTCATCAAATAGATGCTCGTAGATCATGTTATGGTCGACAAAATGGAATGGGGTCAAAGCAGTTCCGGGTCTAGTCCGACCCTGTCAGACTGACCTGACCCGGTTCGGGTTGCACTGGGTCTCGCCCTGGGTCCGACCTCGCCCACCAACATGACCAGTGGTAGTCTTGTGGCTAGGCGGCCCATGTTGGGCGTCATGCGGCTGGGCGGCCCATGGTGGGGTGTGTCCTAGAAGCCACCCAAGGGGAAGGCACCCCCTGGGTACCCCGAATGGCCCAACCATTCGGGTTGGGTGGCCAACTGTCCTGCACCACATGGCTCCGGTCGTCGCCCTGCTCCACCACGGCTGATGGGTCATGGCCCTCCTCCGGCAGTGCAGTCACGCTGCTGCCAATCCAGAGCCCTACCGGTGTTGGTTAGAGTCACCAGTCACCACAGACGATCCTAGAGGCATCGGGTTTTCCCCAGTGGCCCAATCTTCTATATGAAGATTCCCACACTCGTCTCGAAATGTCACCATCGATTCAAGACCACCACCTTCAGGATTCGCTGTAACACCCCAAGATTTTATGAGAATTATTCTTTTAAATTTTTATGATGTTACACCATGATTATCTTGTGCTATACGCAACACCGTATTAGCTTGCAGTATATGCAACACTATTCTTGGATCATGTCACACACAATTTCAAGTTTGTTTGATAGTATTTATTTGACACAACATTTAGTGTATATATATATGTTTAATGTATAAATTAAAATATGGTTGGATTTTGTTATACGCAACATCAAAAGAGTCTTTCACTACACGCAACCCCGACTTGGCTTGCATAACACGCAATCACAACTCTCCTCGACAGCATGTGTTGTACGCAATACCGAGTTTCAATAAACAACGATATATTGTTATAATATTATTATGAACTAACTGTTATTAATATTATTAACTAAATTTTGAATTTTATAACATTATTATTCATCTTACACATTTTATGGAACATGGTATGTGAATAAACTAAATTTTTCGGGTAAAATAAGTTTTTCTCAAAAAAATGCAGTTTTGCCACCTTTTGATGGTGCACCCACATTAAATATATTTTTGACATGTTTATAAGTTCAATTTGACAAAATAAAATTCTCCTTTGGAATCAGGATATAAAACGTTACTTTGGATTAAATTTTCATATTATTCTGATAACTTTCATATTTTAATGAATAGTAAAAACACGCTATATTTTAATTAAAAATAACTTTTTTCATCAAAATAATTTGTCTGGTTAAATTATAATATTGAATGTTTTTAAAGTATAAATAGAATATATTTTTACCATTTAATATAATTTATGTCATTACCATTAATTTTACATTGAATTCATATGTAAAAACATTTCAATCTTTGGTAATGTTTTAACTTTTAAAACTCGATTTCTTAACAACAGGATTAATTTTAAATTAATTACTGAAACTTAAATGTTTTTGTTTTTGAAAAATGGTTTCCATATATGAATTCAGTTGGTTCAAATTATTTTAATAGCTTATTTTTAATTTTTTTGATATTATGAATAACAACTACGATAATTTTTATTTACTATAGTTAAAGGTAAATCGGGTAATTAAGGGTAAAAATAAGATTATAAAATTATCCTAACACCTGGAAAAAAATCTATTGGATGACTAAAAGTCGACCCATATCACCTGAGGGTTGGAATAAATTTATTTTATGGACTTGTGACCTTGAAAATAATTTAATTATTATTAAAACCAAAGAAAGTGACAACATGTCAGTCTCTAAAATCGTATAATTATAATAATTTTAAATTAATGATAATATTCATGAAACATCAAACATTAATAGTATCCAAGAAGCCAATAAAATTATCAACATCATATGAATTTAATTATAATTTTTAGGGATTAAATTATTATCATTAAAGGTGACACAATAGTGATGTTGAAATTATTTTATTGATTGAAATATCAAATAAATTGTTTTAAAAATATTAAACTAAATACTGTATTAAATATTTAATGTTATCCAATAATTTTCTACATAAATATGACATGTTATAAATCTATTAAATCTTTGAGTTATAACATATCTTCTGGTTAGAGTTTTTTTAAAATCAAATTAATGAATAGTGTCAAAAGTGACACTATTGTTATTTTATAAAAATAACCTAATATAAAATTGTTTAAAAATCAAAAAAATATTTAAAAATTATATATTAAAATTTTTATGGTCAAAAATGTCATAAATAATACAATTATGGATAAATCACAACACATAAGTAATTATTTATATCAATTTAAAATTTAGAATCTTAAAACCACAAATAAAATTAAATAGATTAAATAATGATAAATCAAGTTGATAATGTTTAAAATAAATTAACAACATGTATAAATTTTATTTATTGATGAGATTAAAACCATATCTCATATAAGTTCAGATTTGATTAATTTTTTAAGTTTTTATGTGGGGTTTGAATTTACTATCAATTAATATTTTTGAGGTTTCCAAAGGTGCCCCTCTCCTCCCTAATAAATGGGCACCTCCTCCCTCTTCCGTTTATACAGTTTTTAGCCTTCAATCTCAGACAACCCCTATCCATTTCAATTCTAAAATTCCCTAGAATCATTATAGAGGTTATGGTCTCCTCAAAATACCATCTCTAGTTCCATAATAAGAGGTTAAGAAGAGGTGTGTCAATGAAGGTGTAATATCTTTTACAGATTCATTCCCATTTATTTCTTCAACTACTTCTTCTTATTTATTTGTTTCATCATAAATAAATAACATATGTATCACTAATATATTGATATATTATTATAAATATGAAAAAACCATATTTCACCTTATATCCATCCTACGGAAAATGAAATCATCACACGTGCGTACGTACGAAATACCGTATCCACGCCATGGTGTAATCTGTTTTCCACCACCACCTTACTTGGATGGGTATAATGGTGTAAATAATAACTACATATAATTATTATAAAATGATACTAATTATTATAAATTCCATCTTCCACTCCTACACTATTAAATAATTATGGGAACGATATCATCGCTCGTGCATACGTACGGACTACCGTCTCCACGAACGCGATGAGATTCATTTTCCATGATTAACCATTAAAGTATGATTATAAAATATATATAATAAATAATCATGAAATATATGACATAATAATTATACTGTATTTATGTGCATATATATTTCTTTTTCTTAATTCCATTTAATTCAATAAGGAAACGAAAACTGCATTCATGCGTACGTACGGCCTACCGTGTCCATGAATGGTGTATTTCATAACATTTATCGATCTATCATATATATTTATATGATGGATATATATTATATATAAATGGTTTATATTCTGAAAATAAAGGATATAAGTAATAATATCAAGAGCAACAAGTCGAAACACGTACGATAAATGAAATGATTTTACCCAAAACGCTACATTAACATGGAATTTACAAAAGAACGGGTAATATAAAGTCATAAGTGAACTATATATGATATCATAACAATGAATATTATTTTTTAATAATTCAATGAAATTATTTAAATCATTATACAGTATGTTCGGATACATACGAAGCATATCGGACCTAAGGTAAGGGATAATTTTGCAAATCTCATTTTTAACCGAGATTACTTATATGTAAGTATTTACTGGGGTTATATTTTTCATCCATGTCCATAAAATGTTTTTTCATAAAGATTTTTTTATTATTATATGTATTTTTAAAGTCATTTTTACCCCTCCTTGACTTTTACATTGTGTTATGGAAGGAATCTTTCATTTGTTTACCATACGAGTAACTTTTTGACTTTTTTGGAAAAAGTACGAGGAGAATGTTTTTTTAACATATACGGCATGAAATAATTTTTACGGTTTCATAACGCCTTATTTTCATAAATCTTACTATACAATATTTCATTATTATTTTCAATAAAATCATTTAATTTAAAATTGTGCGGCATTTTTTGAAAAGAATATGATTTTGAAGCAGAAAAGATATTTTCCTCCAGAATCCATTTCAAGTGTTTTAACAAAACCATTTTCAATATAAGATGAAATATTTTATATGGGTATGTTTCAAGTATAATGTCTCTATGAGTTACATGGTTTCAATTTTATTATGATGAATGGATCACCATTTGTTTTATATGGATTATATTATGATGGGGTAATTTTAATGAAACCCATTTTATTCTTTGGGTTATGATGAATTATTTATATTAATGTTGTGGCACACATAAGAATGATTCCATTATGAGATGGGTGAGACCCATATATCCCTCCAATGCATTGGGTAATGAATTATATCTCATGAGATAGACTTGGAGGGAATGACAAGTTAATCCGGTTCAGTGATACAGGACTGGAATGAGGAGTGAACTCGATTTAGTAAGGGACATTGTCCACTAAGATGGTCTTGGCACCAATGCCTTGGCTACTATGGAAATCATACCATGTGTGTACTGGTTTCCAAAATTACATGTTTTATTCACATTCTATTTTATCAGGATATATGATCCATTATGATCTATTCCTTATGAACTTCCATGTTTTATGTCATTGCTCAAGATTTTGATGTTTAAATATTATGTTCATGTTTTGAAGTTCAAATGTATATGGTTTGTTTTATTTTATCCATGCTTACCCTTAACGAGAATTTGAGATCACCCTTTATATGTTTTCTATCCCCCATGATATAAAGAAAGGTTTTAGGTAACAAAACAAAAATGGGAATATATTTATGGGAGATTTTGAAGATATTTCAACATGATTAGAGGATTATGTTACGAGTTTCCAAAGATAGAAAACTATTACGATCCTTGAGTGTTGTTTTTTTGTATTATGTATTCCGCAAGAGTAATGTAATGTCCATTTACATCAATCTTGGGTCTCTACAGTTGGTATTAGAGGAAAGATTTAGTTAAAATTTGTATACTAAGATCTGAAAAACATTAGTGATATCCCTAGAGATATTTCTAAGTAATGTCTAGGGATGTCTCTAAAGTTAAGTATAAGTATATGTTATAGTCCTATAATTACAGTAATTATCATAGAATTAAACCTTTGATGTTATATATTGAACTTACTCCCCCTTGATTATGTTTCTTTTCTAGTACAAGTTTTTCCTATCATACTATTCTTTTTGTGTATTAAGAAATGGCAGGAAACAAGAGGATTCATGTTAATGGAGAATATGATGGACAATTGAATGATATTATTCATGAGCAACCAAATGAAACTGGGTTTGGATGTTCAAACATTGTTATTATGCCTAATCATCAAGCTCACAATACGATCAATAATATCAACTTTGGTATGTTTCCGGACTCGACTAATAAGAGAAAGATGGAGTTTCATGATGATCATAGTGGAAAGAATGTTCAATTTCCCTCGGGTAAATCATGTGTGAAGAGGCATCAAGGAAAATGTTTCAAAGGAACTAGAATATGATTTGGGTGTGGAAAAGAAGGACACAAATCCAGTAATTATAAATGAAAATAGTTCAGTTAACTCCATGGACAAGGATAAAGGTACTACTAAGACATCAACAATGGTTAAATGTTTTAAATGTGGAATGTACGGGCATTATGCAAACCAATTCCCTGAGGGAAAATTTCATGGATAGAATCATCATGGTCGTATGGGTAGTATTTATGTTGATGATGATGAAGAGACTACAAATGATATATGAGATGAAAGAAATGTTGAGGAATAAAATGAGGAAGCTCGGTCAATGGTTTAGGAATGTAGTGTAATGATTGTATGTTTATCAAGTGTTATTTTGTAAAAGTAATTTAATGGTACTATGGAATAATGAAACGTCTAAGGATTGTTACTCTATTTTTTCCCTAAAGTATTCGAAGGTATATGTTGAATGGTACCAGTAACCATGGAAGGTTATTAAGATATTTTTGGAAAGAAGATGTTATGCGCATAATGAATGGATAAAGAGAAAATGAAATTTTTGATAGTATTAATGAGCTAATAACTAATATAAGGACAAAGTGATATCATGGTTTGAGTATATAGAAATTTTCAGATTTTGGTATGTGGAAAGAGTTACCTTTTGATAGAATTCATGTTTTCACTAAGGTTATTTGGAAATTCATGATTCAATAGAATAAATGATCATGGTATTCACATGTTTGTAATGTGTCCAACAAGATATATCTTATGATATATGGCGATAAATGATGGTATTCATGTGCTTGTAGTATGACCATTATAGAAATCGTTTTATTTATACTATGAGATTGGACATATGTATTTTGGATACACATAAAGATGGGAATAGATTAAGTTCGACATCAGATAGTATTGTTTAATGATAGAAATTTTTATTATGTTATAATAGTATAGTTTTAAAAAAAGGACAACTCGTAGGATGGGCGACAACCCATCACGTCGGACAAGGTTACAGGAATTGAACCCACAATCGAAGTGCGACAGGCCTTTATCGCCAACCATTGGCCTACAGAAGTCCCTGGTTAGTATAAACTAGTTTTATTTTATTGAGCAGGATGATAGAAGAATTATAAGTAAATTTTGGAACCATATCCGATTAATCTCACCATAGATGGACTTATGTATATAACTTTTCCTAAATTATGTTTGAGACAGATGGAATTGCCTATCATTTTATCACATGATCTGCTAAAACTTCCCAAAAGACAAATTCAACTTCATTTCTTAATGAGATGATGTGGAAATTGTTCAAGGAATGTGCAACGATGAGATTGTACCAAAATCAAGAAAGTATTTCTTTTGATTTGAAAATTCTTCAACATTAGGGAAATGATCTTGGAAACCAAAAATGTTGTCCTGGTTCCCTCATATATGATAAATTAGATGGTACATTAAATCATTACAAATTTTTGGCTTTTTGGTTGTTTGATTTTTCATAGCCATGTCCTCTACCACTCTCTATCAGAACTTGATGGTTAGATTTTACTTCCATAACCATATTTCCACCTATGTTCTCCTATGTGGGAACCCAGTGATGAGTTAATTTGGGTAACCATTACATTTCATAATTGAGTTTTTAATGTTTTGTTTTGGTATTCCTTTTTACGATGTGGGTTTCTATTAAAGAAACATTCAAGTAGAAAACCATTTATAACCCCAATGAATTTCGAGGGAGAAATTCACTTTTAAGGTTGGTAGAATGTAACACCCCAAGATTTCTAGAGAATTATTCTTTTTAATTCATTTGATTTTAAACAAATATTATATTGTGCTATACGCAACACCGTATTAGCCTGCAGCATATGCAACACTATTCTTGGATCGTGTCACACACAATTTCAATTTTGGCTGATAATAGTTATTCTACAGAATATTGAGTGTATATATATATATATTTAATTTATAAATTAAATACGGTTGGAATTTTTTATATGCAACAACAAAAGAGTCCTACACTACACAAAGCCCCGACATGGCTTTCATTAAACGCAATCACGACACTCCTCGATACCGTGTGTTGTACACAATACCGGGTTTCACTAAACAATGATATATTATTATAATATTATTATGAACTAGCATTTATGAATAGTATTAACTAAAATATTGAATTTTATAACATTATTATTCATCTTACACAATTTCTAGAACATTTTATGTGAACAAAATAAATTTGTCGGGTCAAATAATTATTTTTTAAAAAAGCCAGTTTTGCCACCTTTTGATGACTCACCCACGTTAAATCTAGTTTTTGACATTCTTATAAGTTCAATTTGACAAAATAAAATTCTTCTTTGGAATCAGGATAAAAAAAATTTCTTTGCATAAAATTTTCATATTATTCTGAGAACTTCCATATTGTAATGAATAGTAAAAACACGCTATATTTTAATTAAAAACAACTTTTTTCATCATAATAATTCGTATGGTTAAATTATAATATTGAATGGTTTTAAATTATAAATAGAATTTATTTTTACCATTTAATATAATTTATGTCATTACCATTAAATTTACATTGAATTCATATGTAAAAAGATTTCAGTCTTTGGCTATGTTTTAACTTTTAAAACCCGTATTCTTAACAACATGATTAATTTTTAATTAATTAATGAAACTTTTGTGTTTTGAATTTTGAAAAAGGGATTCCATATTTTAATTCAGTGTGTCTATATTATTTTAATAGCTGACTTTTTTTTGATATTATGAATAGTAACTATGGTAATTTTTATTTGCTGTAGTTAAAGCTAAATCGGGTCATTAAGGGTAAAAATAAGATTATAAAATTACCCTAACACCTGCCAAAATTCTATTTGATGACTAAAAGTCGACCAATATCATCTAATGGTCGGAATAAATACATTTTATGGACTTTTCACAGTTAAAATAATTTAATTATTATTAAAACCAAAGAAAGTGACAACATGTCACTCTCTTAAATATTATAAGTATAATAATTTTAATTTATTGATAAACTTCATGAAACATCGAACATTAATAGTCTCCATAAATATAATAAAATTATATTCATCATGTTAATTTATTTAGAATTTTTAGGGATTAAATAATTATCATTAATGGTGACACAACAGTATTGTTGAAATTATTTTATTGATTGAAATATCAAATAAATGGTTTTAAAAATATTAAACTAAATATTATATGAACTATTTAATGTGATCCAATAATTTTCAAGATAAATATGACATGTAATTAATCTATTAATTCTTTTATTTCTAACATATCTTCTCTGTGGATTTTTTTAAAATCAAATAAATGAATAGTGACAAAATTGAAAATATTGTTATTTTATAAAAATAACATAATCTAAAATTGTTTAAAATAAAAAAAAATATTTACCAATTTTAAAATAAAATTTATACAGTCTAAAATCTCATAAATAATACAATTATGGAAAATTCACAACAAATAAGTAATTATTTATAATAATTTAAAATTTAGAATCTTATAACCACAAATAAAATTAAATAGATTAAATAAGGATAAATCAAGTTGATAATGTTAAAAATTAAATACCAACATGTATAAATATTATTGTATTATGATATTACAACCCTATATCATCTATTTTAGGATTTGAGTCATTTTGGAAGTTTTTATGTGGGGTTTGAATTTATTATAAATTAATATTTTTGAGGATTCCAAAGGTGCCCCTCTATTCCCTTATAAAAGGGCACCTACTCCTTCTTCTATTTACACAATTTTGAGCCTTAAAGCTCAACCAAAACCTACCCATTTCCTATACCAACATCCCTAGAAACATTATAGAGGTTCTGGTCTCCTCAAAATACCAACTCTAGTGCCTTAATAAGAGGTTAAGAAGAGGCAGGTCAAAGAAGAGGTAATATCTTTTACCGATTCATTCCAATTTATTTATTGTTATACTTCTTCTCCATTATTTGTTTCATCATAAATTAATAACATCAGTATCACTAATATATTTATATGTTATTATAAATATTAAACATCCCTATTTCACCTTCTATCCATCCTATGTAAAATGAAATCATTGTGCGTGCGTACGTAGGGAATACTGTGTCCATGCCGTGGTGTAATCTGTTTTCCACCACCACCTTACATGGATGGGTAAAATGGGTTAAATAATAACTATATATAATTATTATAACATTATACTAATTCTTAGACATTCCATCTTTCACTCCAATACTATTCAATAATTATGGGAATGATATCATCGCTCGTGCGTACGTACGGACTACCGTCTCCACGAACACGATGAGATTCATTTTCCAGGATTAACCATTCATGTATGATAATAAAGTATATATAATGAATAATATTGAATGATATTACATAATAATGATACTAGATTTATGAAAATATATGTTTCATTTATTTAATTCCATTTAATTCAATAAGGAAATGAAAACAACATTTATGCGTACGTACGACCTACCGTCTCCATGAACGGTGTATTTCATCCCATTTATCGATCTATCATATATATTTACATGCTGAATATATATTATATATCAATGTTTTACATTTTGTAATTACAGGATATACGAAATAATATCAAGAACAACAAGTCGAAACACGTACGATAAATGAAACGATTTTACCCCAAACGCTGCTTTAAGATGGAATTTACAAAAGCACGGGTAATATGAAGTCATAAGTGAACCATATATGATATCAGAACAATGAATATGATTCTGTAATAAGACAATGACATTATTTAAATCATTATACAGGAGGTTCTGATACATACGAAGCACATCAGACTTAAGGTAAGGGATAATTTTGTAAATCTCATTTTTAACCGAGATTGTTTTTACGTAAATATTTACTAGGGTTATATTTTTCATCCATGTCCATAAAAATGTTTTTAATAAAGTGTTTAGTATTATTAAATTTATTTTTAAATTCATGTTTACCTCTCTTTAACTTTTATATTGTGTTATGGAAGGAATCCTTCTTTTGTTTACAATACGTGGAACTTTTTGAGTTTTCCGACAGAAGTACGAGGAGAATGTTTTTTTAACTTATACGGCATGAACATATTTTTACGGTTTCATTATGCCTTATTTTCATAAATCATTCTATACAATATTTCATTATTATTTTAAATAAAATCCTTTTCTTTTAATTTTTTTTGTCATTTTGTGAAAATAAAATGATTTTGAAGAAGAAAAGTTATTTTCCTCAAGAATTAATTTCTAGGGTTTTATCAAAACCATTTTCCATCTAATATGACAATATTTAATATGTGTATGTTTCAAGTATAATTTCTCTATGATTTACATTTTTTCACTTTTCTTATGATGAAATGATATCCATTTGTTTTATATGGATTATATTACGATGAGATTATGTTTATGAAACCCATTTTATTCTTTGGGTTATGATGAATGATTTGTTGTGGAACACGTAAGAATGATTTAATTATGACATGTGTGGGACCTATATCTCCCTCTAATGCATTGGGTAAAGATTTATGTCTCATAATATAGACATGGCTGGAACGACAAGTTAATCAGGTTCAGTGATACAGGACTGGAACGAGGAGTGAACTCGATTCAGTAAGGGACTTTGTCCACTAATATGGTCTTAGCAGAAATGCTTTGGATACTATGAAAATCATAAAATGTTCTTAATGGTTGCAACAATTACATGTTTTATTCCCATTGTATTTTATCATGATTGATGATCCATTATGTTCTATGCCTTATGTAATTCCATGTTTTATGTCATTGGTCAAGATTTTGATGTTTAAATATTTTGTTCATGTTTTGAAGTTCAAATGTATATGGGTTGTTTTATTTTCTCCATGCTTACCCATACTGACCATTTGAGCTCACCCTTTATATGTTTTAATTTCCCCAGGATATAAAAAATGTTTTAGGTAAAAAAAAGGGGATGATATTTTTGGGAGATGTTGAAGATCTTTCACCATGATTAGAAGATTATGTTCTGAGTTTCCAAAGACACTAAACTATTACGATCCTTGATTGTTGTTTTTTGTGTATTAAGTATTCCTAAAGAGTAATGTAATGTCCATGTACGTCAAGCTTGGGTCTCTACATTCTCTCAAGCCAAAAACAAGCTACAATAAACACCAAAATCCACAAAGGCTGTGGATGGGTTGGCCGTTATCATTTGGCCAACACCCTCCCCGTTAGACTGGTAGTAAGCGACATAGTTTTTTTTCAATCAAGAAGAACGAAAAGAACATGGTAAGGGTTATACAAAAAAACAATCCATGCCTTGAGGATTCATTGATGTAGGTGGGGAGAGGGATATATCGACGTCAGTTCATCTCCATTGAAGACGTTCCTCATTGGTGGTCCTTCGATGGAGTTCTTCATTGGACGGCATCCTTTGTTGCACAATGTTCTCCAAAGCACTCCATAATACCCCGTTTGCCAACACATTCCCTCAAAATTAAGAAAATGAGGAGACAACCTATTAAATTAAGGACATTAGTTTAATTAGAGTTGGTACAATAATTAATTTGATGTTGGCACAATTAATTGAAAAGAAACTAAGAGTCGCATCCATCATTTAAGAGGGAGTTAAAGGGTTGGGTGGTCCCCACCACTGAATTCCATTTGGGAGTTTTCAAGGTCGGGTGGTCCCCACCACCAAAAACAAATTGGGAGGATTAAATTTCAAAAATAAAAAAACATGTTTATTTTATTATTTTCCATGAAAATCACAAAAAGGAACATCCTCCCTTGACCTACTGTGGTCGAGGTGAAGGTCTCTTTAAGAAAATACTGGCACTGTGAGCTTAACGGTGTCCTCAGATTTCAATTCCCAAGCACCAGATCAAAAGATACAAAAACTATCTTGCATGTCTACTGAACTTACCAGAACAAATTACATAAATTCATTCTAGGCACTCCGGGCGTCGGAATCACGTGCCATAAATTTTGACGGACTCGTAATATTCCCATATAATTAAAAACAATTCATGGAAAATATGGGTCATTATAACAATAGTGAGCAAGAGGGAGTCAATAGAATGGTTCTGAGGGACATAATCTTATATCCATAAAATCCATATAAATATTGTGTTTTGTGCATAGAGTGTCTATATTTGAACTATTTAACTCTATATCTATTGATGATTACTGGACTATGGTTTGACTGACAACTAGTTGGTGTTGTATCCTTGGACTATCCCTTAATGGTGAACCATGTAAAACTATTGTGTTACCTATTTTCAACTGGACTGATTTTATGAACATTTATATTAGATTTGAATAATAGGTTCCCACAAATGTGGGAACAATATTCATTAGTTTAATAGAAAATGTTGAGTCTCTAAATCACCCAACCCATATCTGGGTTTTTTGGTTCTTACAGTTATATAAAATATTTCATTTCCTTAAAGATGGATATTTTATGTTTTCTAATATACAAATAGGTTTTCTATTTACTGATAACACATTGATGACTACCATTGGTGGGTATATTTCATCTCTATTTTGGGTCAATAATATAACCATTTCGGTGAAAGGATTTATAGGTAGGCTAGTAATGACTTCCCATTAGTAGTTTATTATCCTTTCATCGTAGTTTTTCAATGACATTGAAGATGAAGATAATATGTGTCATATATTGTTTTTCCTATTTTTTAAATATTCTTGGATGTTTTTCATGATTAATACATTAGGTTTCCACCCTATGAGAGTTTTTATAAATTGATCATCTAAAATATGAAAGGGATCCCAAATCCATTCCTATTTATTATAATCATATTATAAATATTAGTGAGTATATGGTTTTACTATAGGATATTGGGGTGAGTGGAATAATTTTTTCAAGAACATCACTCCCTGGTGCACATGATTTGTTTTCCATTATGGAGGATGCACAATTGTTCTTTTTTTTAAATTATTAGAGGATGAAATTATTGATGATAAATAAATGATATCATATTCCTCGTATTGAAAGTATTTGTGGCCAATTATGGGCAGAAAAGTTGTTCTCCAAGGTCTACATGAGGCTAGGTTATCCTCAATTCCTTCGAAATTTATGATATCCTAAAATATTATTTAAAATGATTATATGGAAAACATAATTATTACAGTATATTTTTTAAATTAATTAATATTATAATAATATTTAAAGAAATGTACAATCAATTATGGAATATTTATCCATATCCTTTTTTGGTTCCCATGGCTTTGTAGACTATTCTATATGAAATGATAGGGAACTTTTTTTATTATAATCTCTCTATGTGTTAGTTTTGGAACTATCAGTCTACATCATGGACTATGTGATATCAGAGTTATGAATATCAACGAACCCTAAGAAGGATGGATTCATGGTTTCAGAGGGGCGTCCTATGAAAATTTTCAACATATAAAGCTTCCTATGATTATAAAACTACTATATAATATTTATTCATATATTTTATCATTGGTTAACATCAATGAAAGACCTGACCTTGAAGGATTTGATGTTCAAGTTATCTAGTACTATTGAGAGAGTTGTCATGGATCTGATGACCTGGTTGAAATCTACAATATTTTTGACCATTCCTAAGACATGTATTATCTATGGCCTTTTGTGATGTATCTGAATATTTTTTTTGTATGTCATGTTAATGAAGGATGGGATTGTGGACACAAATGGATAATGGAAGTTGATGGCAATTGGGAAAACATTTATAACATATGATTTGATATCTATCCCAAATTTAAAAAAATTATATAAGGGTAAGGGATATTGTTGTAACAATGACGTTTGTTATAATGGAACCCACCATAATATCCTCTCAAAATATCAATAAAAACAATTGTTTGAAACACATAATAGTAATATTTGTAAACCTGATTAGAGATTGCAATAGCTGTGCACTGACAATGATTTTTAATTCATTAAATTATGGGAAAGAGATTAAGGTATATACTAACTATATATTATTTTGAATATATTTTCCCAATGTGACCTAAAATAAAATCTTAAGTGGTTATTCTCACTTCTCGATTATATTTATTTTGAGTTGGAATATTCCCATTGGAAGGGAAATATTGTGGTCAAGGATCATAGTAGAAATAAGTTTGATTAGGGAGTGCATTATAATACTAGAAATTTTTAATTGAGGATCTTATTTATTGCTATGAATCTTTATGTTGAATGGTATTAGTTTTGCGTAGCCTTTGGGATTGCAGTTATTAACACCTCTCTTCTTAAGAGGGTGAATGTGAGTTAGTTCTCTGATATTTCATTCTCTATTTCAAGAGATTGTTTATATGGTCGGGATATACTATATTGCTGTCCCACCAATGATGATGGAATCCATTGTTTTTGAGGCTATCATTATTCCCTTAAATAATATGTGAGGATCCGAAATGGGATTCACATGACATGATATGGGATGTTCACTTATGTATTACCATGATGTACCTTGATATTTGTAGATAGTTTTCGTAGTGTGAGATAAAGAAGAAAATTAATTGTTTATTATTAAATTATATATACTATAGTGTGTGAAGGTAAAAAATAAATAATGCAATAGTCTTTATTATTGATTAACTTTCGTCGAATGGAAATGACATGATTTGTAACTAGTTTATTTTCAATATATTTTATAGTTCACCTCTTGAATTTGATAGGGGTTGTGTTGTCATGGATTGCATAACCATTATTGTTTCATCAAACATAACATGAATCAATACTATGTAATCATAATCAATCAGTTTTATTTCTAATGGATTTTTCATCACCACAGTCTTCCAAGAAATATCATTTCTTATTAGGATTCTTCATTCACATATCACTTATTGAAGGATTGGAAAACATAGTGTGATACTCATGTATTTGGGAGTAACACATACCACCCTCTGACCAATGGGAAATATATACTACTATCGGGATTCTAGAGGATATATTTTCTGTCTCTGTCTTATATTTAAATTGTTAATAGAAGATTTATCTCAACATATCATATTTATCCTATAAAAATAATTTTCCAGATTCAATTCAGATGGTTCATTTTGAGTCATTATATAGAAACCCTTATCAGTAACCTATATTCTACTTATAGTTTAGGTATTCATATATAATTGTATTAATTCACCATCACGATACAAGAAATAATTTATAGTCGATTTAGAAGATATTACTTACAAAAAATGTATGATTTATTTCTATGTGGATCTATAATGCCTTAATATTACGATTGTGGTGGGATATTTGGTGTACATTTGAGTGTGTCCTAAATTGGGACTCCATCATATTTTTTGATTGTGGAATTTGGTTCCCTAATATATGGATCCTATTAAGGTTTTCTTTAGGGAAATTAATGTGGAATAATTTTAAATGATCCATCATATTTTTCATTCTTTGAATGGCATATTTCTTGTATACATGAACTAGAAATACCAACTTGATCGTTCTCACAAGATAAGTATTGGTGATATTAATATACTTCATGTTTTGTCATTTGAGGAGAGAAAAAACTCATAATATAGATGAGGGAGTGAATATATTCATTGTAACTATAGCACCATTGGTATGAATTCTATGGAAGCATGGGTGTATTTGTGTAGAGACTACATAGATGATGGTAAATATTTCTGTGCAATGGTCATAGTTGTTTGTTGGGGGGGCCTAGTGATGCATATCAAGGATGTTCTTCATACTATAGTGTAGGTTATAACACCCATCCCATAATGTGGTATTTTTCTTATAATTTTTCACAATCATAATGTATTTTTACAAATTATGAATATATGATGTGTTTATGTAAGATTTGGTGTTCGTTTCAGGAGACCAAAACTATTTTTTGGAAATTTTTCAATATAAAATATATTTTTTCGTACCTATTGTTTCATAATTGGGCACTCAATAGGAATGGAAGATGATTGAGTAGCACGGGTAGGTCACTTGGTTGTCGGTGGACCTAAATCAGGTACTTGATAGTGCATCGAGTACTGGGGTAGTCAGTTATTCTCTATTTTAATTGTTAAAATATAAACTCAATTAATATTTTCTTTATATCATTAAAATTTGAGCTTCTTTATAATTATATCCTTGATATAACCACTTTCCCTTCTTCCATTTCTTCTTTTTTTAGGCTCACAATGACTCTGTCAAAGGGTGTTTATATAGTTCTTATGGCGTGACAATATCTCTTGAGGTTGAGATTCTTGGGATCATACATGTTGTTTCCTTTGTGAAAATGAATTGTTCAACTAATATCTAGCTCTAGAGTGACTCTTAATATAACAAACCATACTTTACATGCATTGTTAGTACTTCAAAAATGAAGTACACTTATTACAACATATAAAAAAACCATGAAAGGACCGTATAGGTATAGTGTCTTTAGAAACTGGGAAACATAAACAACTGGTTCATAAGGCGTCTACACTGTCTCCCATTTATTTAATCATATCTATAGTCCCTTTTGACATATCTTACTTAATAACATTCTTTCTGACTTGGGGAAAGAAAACATACAAAATGGTGAGCTCAAATGCTCAGTAGGGGTAAACAAAAGAAATATCAATCACATCATATTCATAAGAACATAACATTTTGGAAATCTTACCCTACAAAAGAGATCATAATTTCATAACATCGGATAAATCATGGTAGTGACATGTAATCACAATAATCATAACTTAAAACATGAAGCTTTGTGGCATACACACATAATCATATAGAATCATTTCTTATTAGTCAAGACTCATTTCCAAGACTATCTTAGTGGAAAAAGTCGATTTCTGAACCGAGTTCATTCCTCATTTCTGTCCGGTTTCACTGAACTGGTTTAACCTTCCGTTCCAGCCATGTCTATCTCATGAGATATAAAATCTTTACCCAATGCATTGGAGGGAGATATAGGTCTCACCCATATCATAATGATACCATTCTTATGTGTGATACAAAATCATAAATCATACATCATTGCATAACCCATGTAATAAAAATGGGATTCATAAACATTAAGACATTATAAAACATTTCATATAAGATAAAGGAATTCATAAAAATAATTCCATAACAACATAATCAAGTCAGTGTAATAATAGGGATAGAAACAGAACCCTATATAATCTTATATGGAAAATAATTTTGATAAAACACTTGAACTCCATTCATGAGGAAAATATTGTTTCTACATTAAAGACATTTTTCCTTTTTTAACATGTCATACAATTTTAAACTAAAATAAGTTGATTAAAAATTAACTTTAAAACTTTTAAAGGAATCTTCTTGGAAATAATGTTTTAAGAATCCATTCATGCCGTATAAGTTAAAAAACATTCTTCTCATACTTTTGTTGGAAAAGTCAATATGTAACACCCCGAGATTTTATGAAAAATATTCTTTTTAATTTCATTAATGTCGTGTGTTGTACGCTACACAAAAAGGAGCTTTCTCAACACACATCTTTGACTTGACTTGCATTAAACACAATCACGACCTTCCTCGATAGCGTGTGTAGTACGCAATACTGAGTTTCACTAAACAACGATATGCTATTAAAATATTATTAAAACTAGCCGTTATGAATAGTAATAACAACTTTTTGAAATTTTGAAAATTTTATTTTTCAAAATGGACTTCATTTTTGGATTCGGAATATCGAAATTAGCTTAGGGTGAAATTTTGGTACTTTTCGGATAACTTTCATATTCTGATGAATAGTGAAAATTACTAAATTTTAATTAAAAACAACTTTTTTAATAGAAATAATTAATAGTGATAAATTATTAATTTGAGTGGTTTTAAAGTATATTTAGAATATATTTTTACAATTTAATACAATTTTGGTCATTGGATGTAATTTCACATTTAAACCACACATAAACAAGTGTCAATCTTTTGATAGTTATTATCTCTTAAGAACACGCTATTTGTTTTAAAGACGGGAATTAATTTTTAAATTAATTAATGCAACTGATATGTTATGAATTTGGTAAAATATACATCATTTTTGAGTTCATAATATCAAATATAGCTTAGGCCTAATTTTTTGTATTTTTCTGGAAACTTTCATTTTTTGATAAATAGTGAAACCACTATGTGGTAGTTAAAAAAATGAATTTTTCATAAAACTTATTTTTACGGCTTCTGTGAGTGGAATTTCAAAAATCTGAGAGACACGGTTGATGTTAGTAAGTAAAATGTGGTTCAATGTGATGACAATAATTTTTGGTGAATAGTAACTTTTTACTTTTTTTTACCACGGTTAAAAGTAAATAGGGTAATTAAGGGTAAAAATGATATTATTATTATCCTAACACATGTCATAATTCTATTGGATAAGTATAATTAGACCAATAACAACCTTAGTAATAAAATATGGCCATTTAGGCCCACTTGGATTAGATTAGGACATTTATTATTATTTAATTCAAAGAAGAGTTAAAAGAGTTAAAATCAATGTTTATTTACTAAAACATTTTTAATATAGGGTTATACATAAGATAAATTCGATTGTAAATATTCAATAGAAAGCTAATAAGATTTCATACATAATGATATTTTATTTATAATTTTTAGACTTTAAATAAGTTAATTTATTTTTTACACAAAAATTATGCAGTAATTATCTTATTAATGAAATATTGACATAATTGATGTTATAAATACCCAAATAAATGTAATTTTAGACTTTTTATGAATTAAGCTAATTTTATACGTTAATATGTCATGTTATTATTGTTTTAATCAACTTTTTTAGAACTAATAATTCTGTTATGATTTTTACAATAATCAATTACTAAATAGTGTCAAAATTGACATAAAATAGTTTTTAAAAAAAATATTATATCATTAATTGTTATTTTATTCCTAAAAATCTAAGGTTCGGCCAAATGACTTAGATACTGTTAGATATATTAATAATAAACAAATTGGGGTTCGTTTGGCTTGTTATAGTAAGTTTATAAACCTTATAGTGTAAGAACACAAAAAGACACGGTAAAATTAAAATTATCTAACTTAATGTTAAATATAAATGATAAGGTTAAAATAGGAAGATAAACATGTCTAAATTCTATTTGATGAGAGGATTTCGACCCATCCCCACCATATCTTTTAAATAAATCAATTTGGAGCTATTTAAAACCGAATTTGGATTTATAATAAAATAATATTTTTAGTTATTCTAATGGTGCCCCTCTCCTCTCTTATAAAAGGGCACCTCCTCCCTCTCTTCCTCACACCACTTTGAGCCTTCAATCTTGGCCAACCCCTGAAAAATTCTCTTCTCCACTTCCCTAGAAACATCCTAGAGGTCCTGGTCTTCTTCAAAGACCAATTTTAGTTCCCTAAGGGGAGGACTCAAAGAGGGGCTTCAAAGAAGAGGTAATGTCCTTTACCGATTCATTCAACTTTATTTCTTTTTCCACTTTTCTTATTAGGTTGTATAATTATGAAGTAAAAACATCAGTATCACTCACATACGGATATGTTATTATAAGTATGAAACAACCCTATTTCACCATCTATCCATCCTACGGAAAATGAAATCATCGCGCGTGCGTACGTACGGAATACCGTCTCCACGCTGTGGTGTAATCTATTTTTCCACCACCACCTTACTTGGATGGGTATAATGGTGTAAATAATAACTATATATGATTATTTTAAAGAGATAATGATTCTGAAATAGTATACATACACTCCAATAAAATTCCATGATCATGAGAACGATATCATCGCTCGTGCGTACGTACAGACTACCGTCTCCACGACGTGATGAGATTCTTTCTCCACATTAACCATTCATTAATGATTATAAAGTATATATAATAAGTAATAATGAAATATATGACATAATAATGATACTGGATTTATGTTTATATATATGTATGTCGTCTACTTAATTCCATTCTTCTCAATAAGGAAACAAAAACAGCGTTCATGCGTACGTACGGCCTACCCTCTCCATGAATGGTGTATTTCATTCCATTTACTGATCTATTATATATATGTATATTATGAATATATATTATATATAAATAATGTTTTATATTCTGGAATTAAGTAATCATGATCTAAGTAATCATATGAATAATTACAAGTCAAAACACAGATGAAAAATGAAACGATTTTACCCAAAACACTTTTTAACATGGAATTTACAAAAGAAAGTGTTAAATAAAGACATAAGTGAACCGTATATGATATAATAACAATGAGTATGATTCTAGAATAATCCAATGACATTATTTAAATCATTATACAAGAGGTTCGGACACTTACGAAGAAAATTGGACCTAAGGTAAGGGAAAATATCACAATCTCATTTTTATCCGAGATTGTTTATACTTTGGAATTTACTGGGGTTCATTTTATCATCCACATCCATGTTTCCTCAATATGTAATATTTAAATAATTCTACAATAGTTTATATCAAATTTTACCCTTCGGTGAGTTTTTAGTAAAAGATATGAAAGGAATCTTTTGTCATTTTTCGTACGAGTTACTTTTTGACTTTTCTGACAAAAGTACGAGAAGAATGTTTTTTTAACTTATACGGCATGAATGGATTTTTAAAAAATTATTTCCAAGAAGTTTCCCTTACATGTTTTCATGTTTATTTTTTAATCAACTTTTTTTAGTTTAGAATTGTATGACATGTTAAGAAGGGAAAAGTGTTTTTGAAGTAGAAAGGATATTTTCCTCAAGAATGGAGTTCAAGAGTTTTATCAAAATTATTTTCCATATAAGATAATAAAGGGTTATGTTTCTATCCCTATTATTACATTGATTTGATTATGTTGTGATGGAATTATTTTTAGTAATTCCTTTATCTTATATGAGTTGTTTTATGATGTCACGATGTTTAAGATTCCCATTTTTATTACATGGGTTATGCTATGATGTATGGTTTATGATTTTGTGGCACACATAATAATGGTATCATTATGAGATGGGTGGGACCTATATCTCCCTACAATGCATTGGGTAATGATTTTATATCTCATGAGATAGACATGGCTGGAACGGCGGGTTAAACCGGATCAGTGAAACAGGACTGAAATGAGGAATGAACTCGGTTCAGAAATGGACTTTGTCCACTAAGATAGTATTGGCAATGAGTCTTCACTAATAAGAAATGATTCTCTATGATTATGTGTGTATGGCTCAATGTTTCATGTTTCATGTTATGATTATTGGGATTACATTTCACTACTATGATTTATCCCATGTTATGATATTATGATCTCTTTTGCAGGTTAAGATTTCCAAAATGTTATGTTCTTATTAATATGATGTGATTGATATTTCTTTTGTATACCCTTACGGAGCAATTGAGCTCACCCTTTTATGTTTTCTTTTCCCCAGGATATAAATAAAGGTTTTAGTTAAAAAAATATGATCTTTATGAGAGATGTTGAAGATCTTTCACCACGATTAGAAGATTATATTCCGAGTTTCCAATGACACTAAACTATTACAGTCCTTGTGTGTGTGTTTTTGTTATGTACTAAGTATTCCACAAAAGTAATGTAATTTCCATGTATGTTAATCTCCGGGTCTCTACAGTTGGTATCAGAGGGAGGTTTAGTCAACCTTTGGAAACTAGGATGCAAGAACGTTAGTGAGATCCCTTGAGATATTTCTAAGGTATGTCTAGGGATGTCCCTAAGGAAAAGTATACATCTAGGATATAGTCCTAGAACTATGGTAACGATATTATATTAAACCAAAGATGTTAGATATTGAAGTTACTCCCCCTATATTATTATTTTTTCCTCTAACACTATTATTTTTGGGTTTTAGAAAATGGCTGGAAACAAGATGATTCACGATAATGGAGGATATGATGGACAATGGAATGATATTCTTCACGAGAAACCAAATGAAATGGGATTTGGAAGTCCAACCATCATAATTATTCTGAATCAAAAATCTCATAATATGATCAATAAAGTAAAATTTGGTAAGCTTCCTGACTCGGCTAATAATAGAAAGATGGAGTTTCATGATAATCATAGAGGAAAGAAAGTTCAATTTCCCCTATGTAAATCATGTGGGAAGAGGCATCAAGGAGAATGATTCAAAGGAACTGGAAGATGCTTTGGGTGTGGAAAAGAAGGACACAAATCCAATAAGTGCAAAGGAAAAGGTTTAGTTAACATCAGGGATGTGGATAATGGTATTTCTACGACATCAACAATGGTTAAATGTTTTAAATGTGGAATGTACGGGCATTATTCAAACCAATTCCCTAAGGGAATGTCTCGTGAAGAGAATCAGTATGGTCGTATGGGTAGTATTTATGTTGATGATGATGAAGAGACTACAAATGATTTGTGAGATGAAAGAATTATTGAAGCTCGGTCAATGGTTTAAGAATGTAGTGGAATGATTACATGTTTATCATGTGTAATTTTGTATAAGTAATCTCATGGTACTATGGAATAAAGAGACATCTAAGGATTGTTACACTGTTGTCCTTCCTTGAGTTTTGAATGTGTATGATTAATGGTACCAGTATCCAAGAAAGGTTATTCAAATATTTTTGGAATGTAGATTACATGCGCATAATGAAGGGATAAGGAGAAAATTAAATGTTTGACAGTATTTATGATCTCATGATTGATATAAGGACTAAGTGATATCATGGTTTGAGTATATAGAATTTTGAGGATTTTGGTATGTGGAAAGAGTTAAATTTTGACTACATTCATGTTTTCACTAAGGTTCAATGGGTATTCATTCTTCAAGAGAATACATCATTAAGGTATTAACATGTTTGTAATTTGACCAACAAGATATATCTTAAGATATATGGGGGATAAATGATGGCATTCACGTGATTGTTATGTGACATTTCAAGTAATCATTTTCTTTATACTATGAGCTTGGATCGAAGTATTTTAGATAAGCCTAAATATTGGATTGGATTATGTTGGACATAAGTTAGGATAGAACTTTTTTCAATATTATTGATGGGATGTTATAGTAATATAGCTTTAGAAAAAGGACAACCTGCAGGACGGGCGACAGCCCATCGCATCAGACAAGGCTGTGGGAATCGAACCCACAACCGAAGTGTGACTGGCCTTTATCACCTACCACTGGCCTACAGGAAGTCCATATTTAGTATAAACTAGTTTTATTATATTAAGCAGTTTGATATATGAAGTCCATTTTAGGAACCATATATCATTAATCTCACTATAGATGGACTTATGTATTTTTTTGATAACTTTTCTAACCTTTTGTTTGAGACAGATGGAATGACCCATAATTCTATCACATGATCTGCTAACACATCATAAATGACAAATTCAACTTCATTTTTTTTAAGAGATGTAGTGGAAATTGTCCAAAGAACGACCAACGGTGAAACTATACCGAAATCACGAAAGTATTTCTTTTAATTCCAATTTCATCAACTTTAGGGAAACGATCTTGAAAACCAAAAATGTTGTCCTAATGCTCTTATATCTGATAAATCATATGGTACCTTAGATCATCACAAATTTATGGCTTTGTGATTGCTGGCTTTTCCATAGCCATGTTCTCCACCACTCTCCATCAGAATGTGATGGTTAGATTTTTCTTCCATATCCATATTTTCACCTATGTGGAAACCGAGTGATTAGTTTATCTGGGTAACCGTTACGTTTCATAATTTAGTTTTTAAAGATTTTTTTTGGTATTCCTTTTTACGATGTGGGTTTCTATCAAAGAAACTTTCGAATAGTAAACCATTTATAACCCCGGCAAATATCAAGGGCGAAATTCATTTTTAGGGGGGTAGAATGTAACACCCCGAGATTTTATGAAAAATATTCTTTTTAATTTCATTAATATCTTCTGTTGTACGCTACACCAAAAGGGTCTTGCACAACACGCATCTTTGACTTGACTTGCATTAAACACAATCACGACCTTGCTCGATAGCGTGTGTAGTACACAATACCAAGTTTTACTAAACAACGATATACTATTAAAATATTATTAAAACTAGCCGTTATGAATAGTAATAACCACTTTTTGAAATTTTGTAAATTTTATTTTTCAAAATGGACTTCATTTTTGGTTTCGGAATATCGAAATTATCTTAGGGTGAAATTTTCGTACTTTTCGGATAACTTTCATATTCTGATGAATAGTGAAAATTAATAAATTTTAATTAAAAACAACTTTTTTAATAGAAATAATTAATAGTGATAAATTATTAATTAGAGTGGTTTTAAAGTATATTTAGAATATATTTTTACAATTTAATACAATGTTGGTCATTGGATGCAATTTCACATTTAAACCATTCATAAACAAGTGTCAATCTTTTGATAGTTATTATCTCTTAAGAACATGCTATTTGTTTTGACGACGAGAATTAATTTTTAAATTTATTAATGCAACTGATATGTTTTGAATTTGGTAAAATAGACATCATTTTTTAGTTCATAATATCAAATATAGCTTAGGCCTAATTTTTGGTATTTTTCTGGAAACTTTCATTTTTTGATGAATAGTGAAACCACAAAGTGGTAGTTAAAAAAATGAATTTTTCATAAAACTTAATTTTACCGTGTAACGCCCCGACCCTAGTTACCTAGATTCGGTGCATTATTACATAACATTGGAATGATCACGATAAAGATCAAGTCTCGAAATAACGATTAGTTTAGTAGCCTTGGAATAACTAGATACATCCATAAATTTTTACATTACATCATAAAAAAACATCTTGACTTCATATCCCCTCATACTATCCCTGCAGGTCATTCATAAATTACTTCTTCATAATCCTGGGAAAAATAAAACATTGAAAGGGGTGATCTCAGATGCTCAGTAAGGATAAAATTATAGCAGAAGCTTTCATAAATAAGCATACACACTTAAGGCAGTTTATAACTAAAACAAAAGCCTTTTGAAATTGAACTTCAGCATAAAATGGCAAAGATAAAATAAAATGATTCCATTTACTTACTCACATGGATATTCTACTAGTCGAACAATCCCATGCAATATCAATAACCACTTTCATAATGATGGAATGCATAATTCCAGACTATCATAACCACATAGCCAAGGCTTCGTGCCAAGACTACAAATAAGATTTTGCCAAGGCCTTGTGCCAAGACACTAGTTTGTCTCATGAGACCTACCGATGCATCGAGGAGCTATAGAGGGCTCCACCCGTCACTTATTAAGTCCAATGCATTCCTCATATGAATAGGTTTAAACATAACATAAACATTCGTATTAAAACTAGCATACTAAATGTCAATACTTTAACCACAAATCATGAATGGTATAAAAATAGCACATCCATAGTCAAACAAAACTCATTCGATACAATATGGAAGATTTTATTGTATCAAATTAACCTCAATCAAGAATAATGAAGGATGTTGACATGTATGAAAATAATCATCAAAACCATTTGAGAGAAATATCCCCCTTTTTCTTAAAATCATTTAAAAGTCACACTATTTGTCAAGAATCCATTTTAAAATAGATTTTTGAATCAAAGTGTCCCATACCACTTTGAAACATTTTTTAAAAGGAGTTTTAATTTCTAAACTTTAATGTCCATATAAATAAATCCTTAAAACCATTTTTAAAACATGGACATTAATGAGAAATATTTAAATGAATAAGTCTTTAAAACATTTAAAAATGGTATTTTAGTTAGAGATTATAACCAAAAGAGAGACACTTGAATACAAATAATTTGAGGTAATCAAAACTTTGTAATATCATGAGAATAAAGGGATTCATGATATACTATGTCAAAGTACATTATATACACCACATAAAAGTGACTTGGTGTATAACAACAAAGAAGTCTCAATGGAATGTAAATTGAGTTGAATTCTCTTATAAAGACCATATCCTTAGGTTAAGGATAAATCAATGACATTATTATGTGTGAAAAATATAAATACACTAAATATGATTGGATATTTAGTGTAAAACAATCAAAGGACATTCACACATAATCTTGTAAAAAAAACAACACCAATGAATAGGATGTTTAACTCAACAAATGGAGAATGAGTTAAAATTAATCTTATCAAATTCATATCGATGACATGAGAAATTGTCAATGGAGTGATTATATGTATTAAAAGTATATCCATAGGAAGGAGAGTGGAATTTATGACATAATCAAATGAATAGTGATTCCACACATAATCTTGGAGTAATATAATCAATGAAATATTCGTAAAGCCGAATGAGTGGAAATTGAAATCTCAAATTCCCTTATCGATTTGGTAACTTATGAAACATGCACCCATGAAAGAAGTATCATACCATGATGATGTAAATATCCATTAATTAATGTATATTACACAATGAATACGATCATGGCCATTACACATACACCACATGCAATAATTAAGTGGTGATCAATGGAATTCTCACGGAATTAAAAGTGAGATAAGAAACCCCTTACCACGTTAATCAACTGAGTCGTATGGAAAAAAGTTAATAACCACCAAATGATTTCCAGAATAAAATGAATATAAAGAGAATCATGATAATATATATCAAATGGAAGTACACAATACACCACTTTCAATAATTTAGTGGTGAACAATGGAAATCTCACGGAATTGAAAGTGAGATAAGAAAATCCCTTACGTTGTACTTTTTCCTTGGTCGATGGTAGGTTTACCTCATGTATAATGGTCAAATAATTGTTATTTAATTATACAAGAATTATTTACTTTAATATGATATCATATATGATCTTTTTACATTGATTTGTTAATAATATCTTAGAATTATTGTCATTTCGGGTGTTAACGGGTTCATTTTAGTTTATATTCTTTGTTATGTGAGCCATATTTATTAATGAGATGTATATTATTAATATCCAGAATGATATCAAGTCCTTAGATACTATTTTTAAATCATCAAATTATAATTATACTTGAATGGATAAGATGGAGAATGAATCTCATCGCGTTCGTGGAGACGGTAGTCCGTACATACGCACGAGCGACAATATCATTTTTTTGATATTAAAATAATATATAATTGGATGTTCTATCATATATACAGAATCATTATCATGTTATATTTATTATTTACATGAGTTACACATCATTATTATACCCATCCAAATAATAATATATTGAATAACAATTACACCACGACATGGAGACGGTAAGCCGTACGTACGCACGTATGGTGACATGTTATTCAAAGGATTGATAGAATACTGAATATGGTTGTACCATATTTATAATAACATCACAGTATATATATGATACTGGAGTTATTATTTTATATTGGTAATAACAAATAAATAGTAAGTGGAAGAAGAAAGGAACTTGAAAAGCGGTGGTGAAAACATTACCTCTTCTTCGGGTTCTTCCTTTTGATTTGATCAAAAGGGCTCCATAGGTTGGCTTTTTGATCAAAATAAGGCCTTTAAGTTGTAGTGAGGGAAGTTGAGAGAGTATTTGGGCAGGGGTTGGCCGAACCAAAGGGCTTTGAAGGTGTGAAGAAATGAGAAGGAGGAGTGCCCTTTTATAAGAGGGGCGAGGGGCACCTTTGGAAAAGCTAGAAATATTAATTTGTAATAAATTCATATTCGGTTTATAATGGCTCCAAAGTTTATTATTTAAATTTTAAGGTGGGTATGGGTCGAAAACAACTCAACCAATAGAATTTAGACAGGTTTGGGTCATTATATTAACCTTATCTTTAAGTATTAACTCTTAGTTAATTAGTTTCACTTTTACAATGTCTCTTTGTATTTTTATATTATATGGTTAATAAACTTACTATATACATCCAAGAGACCCCCAAGTGGTCCCTTAATGATGAAACTATCATGATATAAGTCTCTTGGCCGAACCATAGATTTTTAGAAATTTAATCTCAATTAATAATATAATATTTTTTTTAAGAACTCTTTTATGTCAATTTTGACACTATTAAATAGTTGATTTTTTGTGAAACTCATAACAGATTGATTACTTCGAAAAAAGTCAATTAAATCAATCCTAATATGTCATATTATCCTATAAAGTTATTTTTATTCCTTAAAAGTTTCATATTATATTTATTTGGGTATTTATAATATCAATTATTGTAATTTTTCACTATTAAACTTATTAATTCATCATCATTGTGTCATAAATAAATTAAATTATATAATGTCTAAAAATTATAAATAAACTATAATTATGTAGGAAGTCTTTTTATCTTTCTAATTAATATTTATAATCTAAAATACAACATATATAACCCTCTGTAACAATTGTTTTGTTAAAAGATATATGCTTGTGTCATTTTTGTATTTATTTTAACTTAATTAAAATAAAGTGTCATTATCACTTACAAGTGGATCCATGGGATCCCAAAATCGACCCAAAGATGACCATGGTAGACCATGTATCAAAAAATAGGGTTAAGACACATTTTAGGGTAATTTAGTATTATTATAATATTATTTTTTAACCCTTGTTTACCGGATTTACCCTTTAACCATGGTGAATAAAATATTTACCGGAGTAATTATCCAAAATGTTTAAAAATAAAACTTACCTATTTACAAAATTTGAACATCCTGATTCCAAATATGGAATCCATTTTTCCAAATTCAAAAACAGAAGTGGAAGAAATTTATTTAAAATTAATTCCCGTTGTTAAAACAAAAAAGCGTGTTTTTTAGAGATAATAGCTATCAAAAGATTGTCACTTGTTTATGTCTGTTTTAAATGTGAAATTTTGTTCAATGACCCACATTGTATTATATGGTAAAAATATATTATAAATATACTTTAAAACCACTCAAATTCATAATTTATCACTATTAATTATTTTGATTAAAAAAGTTGTTTTTAATTAAAATTTAGTAATTTTCACTATTCATCAAAATATGAAAGTTATCCGAAAAGTACCAAAATTTCACCCTAGGCTAATTTCGATATTCCGAATACAAAAATGAAGTCCATTTTGAGAGATATAATTTATAAAATTTCAAAAAGTAGGTATTACTATTCATAACGGCTAGATTGATTGGTTATGGTGTGTTAAAATCTCGAAGTTGCGTACAATGCACGCCATTGCATTATTCGAAAGGATACATACCAAGGAAGCTTGGGGTGTTACATTATCCCCTCCTTCAATAAATTGTGTCCTCGCAATTTTTTTAAAAATTTTCTTGGGAATATAATGGAAAGTCCCACATCGGAAAAAGAGTCAATAAAACTATCACTTTAAAAGAAAGAAAGAGAGGTATAAGGGTCATCCAAGATAACCCATACTAGGATTCCATGTAGGAAATCATGGATATGGATGATAAACTAAGTGTCATGTTATGATGGAGAGGGGTAGAAATCATTATCAAGATAAAGTTAACAATAAGAAAACCCCAAACTTGTGTTGGGACAAACGACTATTAGTCTCCTAGTAGGAAAGTAAACTGACAATATTTTTTTAAGTTACATTACATAAGGACGAGGAATTCATTTATGATATTGACTAAGAACATTATGAGATATAATTAAATTTTAAGTAGAGTTTGAATCTTTAATAAATTTCCACCACTAACTCAATTTTTTTAAACGATGAGTATTCAAGAAGACTTGGTCACACTGGAAGAGCTAGAATAAACTTCTATAGAATCACATGATCCATGCAGGATAAACTATATATTTACATTGTCTTTGAAGATTAATCAAAACCAAAATGGTTAGTGAACTATCTAATGATCCCCCAAAAAGATATTCCTTGAGATAAATATGCACTAATCTTAATTTCTAAATTTAAACCAACAATACCCCAAGTAAAATAAGTACCATTCAATAATCAATTGTCCTTAAAATCCTTCAATATAATCCAAACTAATATTGAAACCCAAAACATAGAATAATTTGATTATGTAGTCTCCCATGTTAAATTGTATCTCCAAATGACATCAAATACTCTTAAAGTCACATACTTAAAAGTAATTAACATCATCACATAATCTCTGTTATAGGTTAATCATTTCCATAAATAACCCAAATCACTATAAATCCACAATAAAAACGTAGATAAAAATCCACCATTACTCTACAAATGAAACCCCATTGTATTCTATTTTCCTTGGGCATATAGTGTTCCCAACAAAGCGAACATCTTCCAAAATAACATTTATCACTTAATCACCAAATCATTTTCCTATACCAAGGGTATTCATTTGATAAGACATAAGAACCCAAATCATCTTATTATTGATCAATAAAATCATTTAACAAAAAAATAGTCACACTAACCAGGGACTTCACGTAGTCCAGTGGTAGGCGATAAATCCCAATCGCACTTTGGTTGTGGGTTCGATTCCCACAGCTTTGTCCGACGCGACGGGTTGTCACACGGTCAACGCGTTGTCCTTTTTCAAAAACTATATTTTATAATATTACCAAAATGAGATAAATTCCTCAAAATAACATAATTTAACCACAAATGTTATATCATACCTTGCATTTTCATCCCAAATTATAATTACTTATAATTTTCTCAAACCCCAATGATCATATAAAACCAAATGGTTATTTATACCTATATCCACAAGAGAAGAGACAATTCTTCCTCAAATATCATTCTCACATGGAAAACTGTGGGGTTACAAATACAAGAGAAAATTATTCCAAAGTAAACCCATCAACAAGGAGTGCTAATACTTGTTAAATTTTTCTCCAACCATTTATTTCCAAATAGCTTCTTCTTTGACCAAGAAAATATCCTATAGAATAGGACATTCACTCGGGTAATGTCCAGGTCCCCTACATTTACAGAAAATGACTGTAAATGGACTCTTGGGACCATTTTTATCTTCTTCCATTGTACTCTTCATTTTTCTTCGGAAATTCTTCACATTATGTCCTTCCTTCCCTCACGTAAAACATTTCGTTGTCCCATTGAGACACTTTCCTAGGTGTCTCTTTCCACATTTCCTGCATGATGAAAATTTTGAGTTCTTTTCTCCACGGTCTCCATTGCTGGAGCTCTTATCATTTATCACCTTTCTCTTCCTTGTTGAGTCTGGGATTTGGTTAATATATATGTTGTTGATCATATTTTTGGAAAACTGATTTGGCATAATGACGATATCTTTTACACTTATCAACATTCCATTTTGTTTCTCATTTCCACCATCGTTCCCACCTTGTACATCATTCTCAAAGTCACTATGACTTCCTTGGAATCCATCCATTGACTAAAACCAGAAAGAATTGTGTGAGTAACAGTAGTCGTAAAATCATTTAGAGATTAAAATGTCACCATATTCTCAATTTGAAACACATTAGGATTAACCAAGGTCATTTACTCTCATCTTATATATATATTAATTAAATCGGTTTGTAAAGAAAATGTAAATTATCCTAAGCATATCCCCCTGGAGTGTCGTAACCAAGAGTGCAGCAAGGCCCATTGTCGTGCACCAGTTCCCGTTCGAGTCTAGCTCAAAGCGGTGTTTTCGGGTTTTACCCCTAGGTACATTTGTGCCAGAGCCACCTCTACCTGCTCGTATCCAGACAGGGATGTATTTCTCGGAAAACTCACAAAATCTCTACAATACCAAAATTCTAGGAAGTTCATTTATACTAATCCTCAAAGTTCATCTTAGGTCTACGTTCTCTAATCAGAGTTTATCTAAATCTAGATTCCAAGGTTTGTACTAAACTTCCTCTGATACCAACTGTAACGCCCCGACCCTAGTTACCTAGAGTTGGTGCATTATTACATAACATTGGCATGATCACGAGAAAGATCAAGTCTCGAAAGTCCGATTAGTTTAGTAGCCTTGGAATAACTAGATACATCCATAAATGTTTACATTACATCATAAAAAAACATCTTGTCTTCATATCCCCTCATACTATCCCTGCAGGTCATTCATAAATTACTTCTTCATAATCCTGGGAAAAATAAAACATTGAAAGGGGTGAGATCAGATGGTCAGTAAGGATAACATTATAGCAGAAGCTTTCATAAATAAGCATACACACTTAAGGAAGTTTATAACTAAAACAAAAGCCTTTTAAACTTGAACTTCAGCATAAATGGCAAAGACAAAATAAAATAATTCCATTTACTTACTCACATGGATATTCTACTAGTCGAACAATCACATGCATTATCAATAACCACTTTCATAATGATGGAATGCATAATGCCAGATAATCATAACCACATAGCCAAGGCTTCGTGCCAAGACTACAAATAATATTTTTCCAAGGCCTTGTGCCAAGACACTAGTTTGTCTCATGAGACCTACCGATGTATCGAGGAGCTATAGCGGGCTCCACCCGTCACTTATTAAGTCCAATTCATTCCTCATATGAACAGGTTTAAACATAACATAAAATTCGTATTAAAACTAGCATATGAAATGTCAATACTTTAACCACAAACCATGAATGGTATAAAAATAGCACATCCACAGTCAAACATAACTCATTCGATACAATATGGAAGATTGTATTGTATCAAATTAACCTCAATCAAGAATAATGAAGGATGTTGACATATATGAAAATAATCATCAAAACCATTTGAGAGAAATGTCCACGTTTTTCTTGAAATCATTTAAAAGTCACACTATTTGTCAAGAAGCCATTTAAAAATAGATTTTTGAATCAATGTTTCCCATACCACATTGAAACTTTTTTTTAAAAGGAGTTTTAATTTCTAAACCTTAATGTACATATAAATAAATCCTTAAAACCATTTTTAAAACATTGACATTAATGAGAAATATTTAAATGAATAAGTCTTTAAAACATTTAAAAATGGTATTTTAGTTAGAGATTATAACCAAAAGAGAGACACTTGAATACAAATAATTTGAGGTAATCAAAACTTTGTAATATCCTGAGAATAAAGGGATTCATGATATACTATGTCAATGTATATTATATACACCACATAAAAGTGATTTGGTGTATAACAACAAAGAAGTATCAATGGAATGTAAATTGAGATGAATTCTCTTATAAAGACCATATCCTTAGGTTAAGGATAAATCAATGACATAATTATGTGTGACAAATATAAATACACTAAATATGATTGGATATTTAGTGTAAAACAATCAAAGGACATTCACACATAATCTTGTAAAAAAACAACACCAATGAATTGGATGTTTAACTCAACAAATGGAGAATGAGTTAAAATTACTCTTATCAAATTCATATCGATGACATGAGAAATTGTCAATGGAGTGATTATGTGTATCAAAAGTTTATCCACGGGAAGGGGAGTGGAATTTATGACATAATCAAATGAATAGTGATTCCACACATAATCTTGGAGTAATATAATCAATGAAATATGCGTAAAGACGAATGAGTGGAAATTGAAATCTCAAATTCCCTTATCGATTTGGTAACTTATGAAACATGGACCCATGAAAGAAGTATCATACCATGATGATGTAAATATCCATAAATTAAAGTATATTACACAATGAATACGATCATGGCCAGTACACATACACCACATGCAATAATTAAGTGGTGATCAATGGAATTCTCACGGAATTAAAAGTGAGATAAGAAACCCCTTACCACATTAATCAACTGAGTCGTATGGACAAAAGTTAATAAACACCAAATGATTTCCAGAATAAAATGAATATAAAGAGAATCATGATAATATATAACAAATGGCAGTACACAATACACCACTTTCAATAATTTAGTGGCGAACAATGGAAATCTCACGGAATTGAAAGTGAGATAAGAAAATACCTTACTTTGTACTTTTTCCTTGGTCGACGGTAGGTTTACCTCTTGTATAATGGTGAAATAATTTTTATTGAATTATACAAGAATCATTTACTTTAATATGATATCATATATGATCTTTTAACATTGATTTGTTAATAATATCTTAGAATTATTGTCATTTCGGGTGTTAACGGGTTCATTTTACTTTATATTCTTTGTTATGTGATCCATATTTATTAATGAGATGTATATTATTAATATCCAGAATTATATAAAGTCCTTAGATACTATTTTTAAATCATCAAATTATAATTATACATGAATGGATATGATGGAGAATGAATCTCATCGCGTTCGTGGAGACGGTAGTCCGTACATACGCACGAGCGACAATATCATTCTTCTGATATTAAAATAATATATAATTGGATGTTATATCATATATACAGAATCATTATCATGTTATATTTATTATTTACATGAGTTACACATCATTATTATACCCATCCAAATAATAATATATTGAATAACAATTACACCACGACGTGGAGACGGTAAGCCGTACGTACGCACGTATGGTGACATGTTATTCAAAGGATGGATAGAATAATGAATATGGTTGTACTATATTTATAATAACATCACAGTATATATATGATACTGGATTTATTATTTTATAATGGAAATAACAAAGAAAGAGGAAGTGTAAGATGAAAGGAACTTGAAAAGGGGTGGTGAAAACATTACCTCTTCTTCGGGTTCTTCCTTTTGATTTGATCAAAAGGGCTCCATAGGTTGGATTTATGATCAAACTAAGGACTTTAGGTTGTAGTGAGGGAAGTTGAGATAGTATTTGGGCAGGGGTTGGGCGAACCAAAGGGCTTTTAAGGTGTGAAGAAATGAGGAGGAGTGCCCTTTTATAAGAGGGGTGAGGGGCACCTTCGGAAAAGCTAGAAATATTAATTTATAATAAATTTATATTCGGTTTATAATGAATCCAAAGTTTATTATTTAAATGTTAAGATGGGGATGGGTCGAAAACAACTCAACCAATAGAATTTATACAGGTTTGGGTCATTATATTAACCTTATCTTTAAGTATTAACTCTTAGTTAATTAGTTTCACTTTTACAATGTCTCTTTGTATTTTTATATTATATGGTTAATAAACTTACTATATACATCCAAGTGACCCCAAAGTGGTCCATTAATGATGAAAATATCATGATATAAGTCTCTTGGCCGAACCTTAGATTTTTAGGAATTTAATATCAATTAATAATATAATATTTGTTTTAAGAACTCTTTTATGTCAATTTTGACACTATTCAATAGTTGATTTTTGTGAAACTCTTAACAGATTTATTACTTCGAAAAAAGTCAATTAAATCAATCCTAATATGTCATATTATCCTATAAAATTATTTTAATTCCTTAAATGTTTCATATTATATTTAGTTGGGAATTTATAATATCAATTATTGTAATTTTTCACTATTAAACTAATTAATTCATCATCATTGTGTCATAAATAAATTAAATTATTTATTGTCTAAAAATTATAAATAAAATATCATTATGTAGGAAGTCTTTTTATATTTCTAATTAATATTTATAATCTAAAATAAAACATATATAAACCTCTGTAACAATTGTTTTGTTAAAAGATATATGATTGTGTCATTTTTGTATTTATTTTAACTTAATTAAAATAATGTGTCATTATCGCTTACAAGTGGATCCATGGGGTCCCAAAATCGACCCAAAGATGCCCACGGTCGACCATGTATCAACCAATAGGGTTAAGAAACGTTTTAGGGTAATTTAGAATTATTATAATATTATTTTTTAACCCTTGTTTACCGGATTTACCCTTTAACCATGGTAAATAAAATATTTACCGGAGTAATTATCCAAAATGTTTAAAAATAAAAGTTACCTATTTACACAATTTGAACATACTGATTCCAAATATGGAATCCATTTTTCCAAATTCAAAATACAAAAGTGGCAGAAATTAATTTAAAATTAATTCCCGTTGTTAAAACAAAAAGCGTGTTTTTTAGAGATAATAACTATCAAAAGATTGTCACTTGTTTATGTCTGGTTTAAATGTGAAATTTTGTTCAATGACCCACATTGTATTATATGGTAAAAATATATTCTAAATATACTTTAAAACCACTCAAATTCATAATTTATCACTATTAATTATTTTGATTAAAAAAGTTGTTTTTAATTAAAATTTAGTAATTTTCACTATTCATCAAAATATGAAAGTTATCCGAAAAGTACCAAAATTTCACCCTAGGCTAATTTCGATATTACGAATCCAAAAATGAAGTCCATTTTGAGTGATAGAATTTATAAAATTTCAAAAAGTAGGAATTACTATTCATAACGGCTAGTTTGATTGGTTATGGTGTGTTAAAATCTCGAAGTTGCGTACAATGCACACCATTGCATTATTTGAAAGGATACATACCAAGGAAGCTTGGGGTGTTACATACCGCTTCTGTGAGTGGAATTTCAAAAATCCAAGAGACACAGTTGATGTCAGTATGTAAAATTTGGTTCAATGAGATGAAAATAATTTTTGGTAAATAGAAACTTTTTACTTTTTTTTTACCACGGTTAAAAGTAAATAGGGTAATTAAGGGTAAAAATGATATTATTATTACCCTAACACATGTCCTAATTCTATTGGATAAGTGTAATTCGACCGAAAACAACCTTAGGAATAAAATATGACCATTTAGGCCCACTTGAATTAGATTAGGACATTTATTAGTATTTAATTCAAAGAAGAGTTAAAAGAGTTAAAATCAAAGTTTATTTACTAAAAACTTTTTAATATAGGGTTATACATAAGATAAATTCGATTGTAAAAATTCATTATAAATTTAATAAGATTTCATACATAATTATATTTTATTTATAATTTTTAGACTTTAGATAAGTTAATTTATTTATGACACAATGATGATGCAGTAATTATCTTATTAATGAAATATTGACATAAGTGGTGTTATAAATATCCAAAAAAATGTAATTTGAGACTTTTTATGAATTACACTAATTTTATAGGTTAATATAACATGTTATTATTGTTTTAATTAACTTATTTCTAACTAATAATTCTTTTATGAGATTTATAATAATCAATTACTAAATAGTGTCAAAATTGACATAAAATAATATTTAAAACAAATATTATATTATTAATTGTTATTTTATTCCTAAAAATCTACGGTTCGGGAAAATGACTTAGATAATGTTATATATAATAATAATAAAAAACTTGGGGTTCTTTTGGTATGTTATAGTAAGTTTATTAACCTTATAGTGTAAGAAAACAAAAAAACACGGTAACATTAAAATTATCTAACATAAAGTTAAATATAAATGATAAGGTTAAAATAGGAACCTAAACATGTCTAAATTCTATTTGATGAGATTATTTCGACCCATCCCCACCTTACCTTCTAAATAAATCAATTTGGAGCTAATTAAACCCGAATTTGGCTTTATAATAAAATAAAATTTTTCGTTATTCCAAAGGTGCCCCTCTCCTCCCTTATAAAAGGGCACCTCCTTCCACTCTTCCTCACACCACATTGAACCTTCAAGCCCGGAAAACCCCTGAAAAATTCTCTTCTCCATGTCCCTAGAAACTTCCTAGAGGTCCTGGTCTTCTTCAAAGACCACTTTTAGTTCCCTAAGAGGAGGACTCAAAGAGGCGCTTCAAAGAACAGGTAATGTCCGTTACCGATTCTTTCAACTTTATTTCTTCTTCCACTTCTTCTTATTAGGTTGTTTAATTAAGAAGTAATAACATCAGTATCACTCATATACTGATATTTTATTATAAGTATGAAACAACCCTATGTCACCATCTATCCATCCTACGGAAAACGAAATCACCGCGCGTGCGTACGTACAGAATACCGTCTCCATGTTGTGGTGTAATATATTTTTCCACCACCACGTTACTTGGATAGGTATAATGGTGTAAATAATAACTATATAAGATTATTTTAAAGAGATAATGATTCTTAAATAGTATACATACACTCTAATACAATTCCATGATCATGAGAACGATATCATCGCTCGTGCGTACGTACGGACTACCGTCTCCACGACGCGATGAGATTCTTTCTCCACATTAACCATTCATGAATGATTATAAAGTATATATAATAAGTAATAATGAAATATGTGACATAATAATGATACTGGATTTATGTGTATATATATGTATGTCATCTACATAATTCAATTCAACTCAATAAGGAAACGAAAAGAGCGTTCATGCGTACGTACGGCCTACCGTCTCCATGAACGGTGTATTTCATTCCATTTACAGATCTATTATATATATGTATATTCTGAATATATATTATATATAAATCATGTTTTATATTCTGGAATTAAGTAATCATGATCTAAGTAATCATATGAATAATTACAAGTCAAAACACGAATGACAAATGAAAAGATTTTACCCAAATCGCTTTTTACCATGGAATTTACAAAAGAATGGATTAAATAAAGTCATAAGTGTACCATATATGATATCATAACAATGTGTATGATTCTTAAATAAGTCAATGAAATTATTTAAATCATTATACAGGTGGTTTGGACGCTTACGAAGCAAATTGGACCTAAGGTATGTGAAAATATCACAATCTCATTTTTATCCGAGATTGCTTATACTTTGGAATTTACTGGGGTTCATTTTATCACCCACATCCATGATTCCTCAATATGTAATATTTACATCATTATACAATAGTTTATATCCAATTTTACACTTTGGTGAGTTTTTAGTAAATGATATGAAAGGGATCTTTTGTCATTTTTCGTACGAGGTACTTGTTGACTTTTCTGACAAAAGTACGAGAAGAATGTTTTCTTTTAACTTATACGGCATGAATGGATTTTTAAAAAATTATTTCCAAGAAGCTTACCTTAAAAGTTTTCAAGTCTAATTTTAATCAACTTTTTTTAGTTTATAATTTAATGAAATGTTAAGTAAGGAAAAGTGTTTTTGAAGTAGAATGTTTATTTTCCTCAAGAATGGAGTTCAAGTGTTTTATCAAAATTATTTTCCATATAAGATAAAAAAGGGTTCTGTTTTTATCCCTATTATTAAATTGATTTGATTATGTTTTGATGGAATTATTTTTATTAATTCTTTTATCTTATATGAGTTGTTTTATGATGTCATGATGTTTAAGATTCCCATTTCTATTACATGGGTTATGCTATGATGTATGGTTTGTGATTTTGTGTCACACATAAGAATGGTATCATTATGAGATGGGTGGGACCTATATCTCCCTCCAATGCATTAGGTAAAGATTTTATATCTCATGGGATAGACATGGCTAGAACGGCAGGTTAAACCAGTTCAGTAAAACAGGACTGAAATGAGGAATGAACTCGGTTCAGAAATGGACTTTGTCCACTAAGATAGCCTTGGAAATGAGTCTTGACTAATAAGAAATGATCTATATGATTATGTGTGTATGCCACAAAGTTTCATGTTTTACGTTATGATTATTGGGATTACATTTCACTACTATGATTTATCCCATGTTATGATATTATGATCTCTTTTGCAGGTTAAGATTTCCAAAATGTTATGTTCTTATGAATATGATGTGATTGATATTTCTTTTGTTTACCCTTACTGAGCAATTGAGCTCACCATTTTATGTTTTCTTTTCCCCAGGATATAAACAAAGGTATTAGGTAAAAAAAGATGATATTTATGGGAGATGTTGAAGATCATTCACCACGATTAGAAGATTATATTCCGATTTTCTAAATACACTAAACTATTACGGTCCTTGTGTGTGTGTTTTTGTTATGTACTAAGTATTCTGAAAAAGTAATGTAATGTCCATGTACGTTAAGCTTCGGGTCTCTACACAATAAGTACCTTGTATGAAAAATTACAAATGATTCCTTTCATTTATTTTACTAAAAACTCACCGAAGGGTAATATTGGATTTAAAAAATTGTAGGTGGATGGAAATAATATTAAATATTGAGGAATCATGGATGTGGATGATAAAATACACCCCAGTAAATTCCAAAGTATAAGAAATCTCAGATAAAAATGAGATTGTGATATTTCCCTAACCTTAGGTCTGATTTGCTTCGTAAGTGTCCGAAACTCCTGTATAATGATTTAAATAATGTCATTGAATTATTCCATAATCATAAACATTGTTATGATATCATATATGGTCATATTCCTAGCTTATTATTAGAAATATTTCATTGCTACTTGATATTCGGGTGTTTATTACTTTTTTTTCTTATGCATGTTTTGTCGAATAAATTCTTATTCTTCATTTTTGGTTATAGATTCCTCATTTCCAGAATGGTATTACTGTAATATATATCATATTTATTCACTCAATTCAATTATGAAATCATTATGCAATGAAAATCATGTATAACGAGTCGCATCACATCGTGGAGACGGTATTCCGTACGTACGCACGAGCGATGATATCGTTCCCATGATCGTGGAATTGTATTGGAGTGTATGTATAGTATTTCAGAATCAATATCACTTTACAATAATCATATATATTCATTCTTTACACCATTATACCCATCCAAGTAAGGTGGTGGTGGGAAATATATTACACCACGGCGTGGAGACGGTATTCTGTACGTACGCACGCGCGGTGATTTCGTTTTCCATAGGATGGATTGATGGTGAAATAAGGTTGTTTCATACTTATAATAACATATCAGTATATGAGTGATACTTATGTTATTAATTCATAATGAAACAACTAATGAAGAAGAATTGTAAGAAGAAATAAAGTTGAAAGAATCGGTATCGGACATTACCTCTTCTTTGAAGCGCCTCTTTGAGATCTCCTTTTAGGGCACTATAATTGGTCTTTGAAGAAGACCAGGACCTGTAGGATGTTTCTAGGGAAGCGGAGAGGAGAACTTGGCAGGGGTTGGCCGATCTTGAAGGCTCAAAGTGTTGTGAGGAAGAGAGGGAGGAGGTTCCCTTTTATATGGGAGGAGAGGGGCACCTTTGGAAAAACTAAAAATATTATTTTATTATAAATCCATATTCGGTTTTAAATAGCTCCAAATTGATTTATTTATAAGATAAGGTAGGGATGGGTCGAATTACCCTAATTAAATAGAATGTGGAAAAGTTTATTTTACTATTTTAACCTTATCATTTATATTTTACTTTAAGTTAGATAATTTTACTTTTACCGTGTATTTTTGTGTTCTTACACGATAAGGTTAATAAACTTACTATAACAAGCCAAACGAACCCCATGTTGTTTATTATTAATATATAAAACCTTATCTAATTTATTTGGCCGAACCTTAGATTTTTAGGAATAAAATAACAATTAATTATATAATATTTGTTTTAAAAACTATTTTATGTCAATTTTGACACTATTTAGTAATTGATTTTTTTAAAAATCATAACAGAATTATTAATTCGAAAAAAGTTAATTAAATAAATACTAACATGTCATATTAACCTGGAATATTATTGTAATTCATAAAAAGTCTCAAATTATATTTATTTGGGTATTTATAACATCAATTAGTTCAATATTTCATTAATAAGATAATTACTGCATCATCTTTGTGTCATAAATAAATTATATTATTTAATATCTAAAAATTACAAATAAAATACCATTATGTAGGAAATAGTTTTATCTTTCTAATGAATATTTAGAGTTGAATTTATCTTTTGTATAACCCTATATTAAAAATTATTTACTTATTAAACATTGATTTTAACTATTTTAACCATTCTTTAAATAAATTAATAATAAATGTCCTAATCTAATCCAAGTGCGCCTAAATGGTCATATTTTATTTCTAATGTTGTCTTTGGTCGAATTACACTTATACAATAGAATTAGGACATGTGTTAGGGTAATAATAATATCATTTTTACCCTTAATTACCCTATTTACTTTTAACCGTGGTAAATAAAAGCTAAAAGTAACTATTCAATAAAAATTATTTTCATCTCATTGAACCGCATTTTACTTACTGACATCAACTGTGTCTCTCGGATTTTTGAAATTCCACTCACAGAAGCAGTAAAATTTTATTTTATGTAAATTTGCAAATTCTCCTAGGAGGTGGGTAAAAGACGGTGAAAAGTTCAATAAAATTTTTATATATCTAAAATTATTATAAAATGACTCCAACTAATTGCATTGAACTTATATAGGTATTATGTATCAATTTTTACCTAAAATGAATAATTATTTAAATAAAAAGTCGATTTTTAAATAGTTACCCAGTGTTTTCACTATTCATCCAAAATTGAAAGTTTCCAGAAAATTACAAAAATTTCACCCTCGGCTAATTTCGATATTCTGAATCAAAAAATGAAGTCCATTTCGAAAAATAAAATATACAAAATTTCAAAAAAATGGTTATTACTATTTATAATGGCTAGTTTTAATAATAGTTTAATAGCATATCGTTGTTTATTGAAACTCGGTATTGCGTACGACACAAGCTATCAAGGAATGCCGTGATTCCGTGTAAAGAAAGCCAAGCTAGTGTTGTGTGTAGTGAAAGATTCCTTTGATGATTTATATAAAATAAAAACAAAATATTTCTTATAAAAGTCTCGGGTGTTACATTCTACCCCCCTCAAAATGAATTTCTCCCTCGAAATTCTTCACTTGTAACAAACAGATGAGCATACCTCTCCCTCATCATATCCTCAAGCTCCCAGGTAGATTCTTGTAATTGGTGGTTCCTCCATAAAACTTTCACCAAGTGAGTGGTCTTGTTCCGTAGGACTTTTTCACTACGATCGAGAATCTCTATCGGTTGTTCTTCATAAGAAAGATATTGTTCCAGCGGTACAACATCTGAGCTGAGTACATGTGGAGGATCAGGTATGTACTTTCTCAGGGGAGATACATGGAACACATCGTGAACTTGAGAGAGATTCGGTGGAAGCGCCAATCGGTAATCTAGCTTCCCAATACGATCCAGTATTTCGAACAAACCGATATACCTAGGGCTCAGCTTTCCCTTCTTTCCAAATCTCATTACTCTCTTCCAAGGAGATATTCGTAAGAACACTTTATCACCCACTTCAAACTCTAAGTCTTTTCTTCGGTTGTCGGCATAACTTTTTTGTCGACTCTGATCTTCTATTATGTGTTGTTGAATAGATCAGACCTTTTCTGCCATCTCATCAACAAGATCAGGTCCTAATAGGTTTCTCTCCCCATCTTCATCCCAGCAAGTTGGAGTCCTACATTTCTTTCCATATAGTGCTTAATAAGGATCCATCTGAATACTGGAGTGAAAGCTATTATTATAAGAAAATTTACAAAAGGTAGGTGTTGATCCCAACCACCTTTGAAATCCATAGAGCAATCTCTCAACATATCTTCTAGAGTTTGAATTGTCCTCTCAGACTGACCATCTATCTAAGGATGATATTCAGTGTTCAAACTCAACTCTCTATCCAATGTATGCTGAAGACTTCGCCAGAACATTGAGGTAAACCTCGGATCCTGACCGGATATAATAGAAAGTGGTACTCCATTCAATCTTACCACTTCCTTTACATATATCCTGGCAAGATGATCCAGAGAGAAATCCTCTCTAATAGCAATGAAGTGTGCAGACATTGTAAGATGATCAAAAATGACCCATATATCATTATTGCCATTATATGTTTTAGGAAGTCCTGTGAAAAAGTCCATAGTGATGTTTTCCCATTTCCATTCGTGTATGGTGAATGGTTGTAACATCCCCTTAGACTTCTGTCTCTCAGCTTTAACTTGCTGACAAACTAAGCATCGAGAGACATATTTAGCAACATCTCTTTTCATTCCATCCCACCAGAAGTACTCTTTCAGGTCCCTATACATCTTCGTGCTTCCAGGATGAATAGAAAATGAAGAACTATGAGCCTCATCCAGCAGCTCCTTCTTTAATTCGAGGCTGGGAGGAACACAAACCTGATTCCTGAACATTATTATCCCATCACAATCAAGGTTGAATTCAGGAACATTTCTCACCTTGTTTTGTAACTCTACATCTTCTTTCTGTGCCTCTTTAATCTTAACATGTATAGATGGTTGAACATTCATTTGATAAAGATACGATTTTTCCTCTTTCATTATAATTCCAAGATCCATCCTTTGTAAATCCATAAATATTGGATATTTTGTGAACCTCATCATGGATAAACTGGCATGGTCTTGTTGACTTAATGCATCTTCCACCTTGTTTGCTTTCCCAGGGTGGTAATGAATTGAGAATTCGTAATCCTTAATTAGCTCCAACCATATTCTTTGGCGCATATTCAGCTCCTTTTGTGTGAAAATATAATTTAAACTTTTATCATCGGTATAAATGTCACACATTTCTCCATAAATATAATGCCTCCAAATCTTTAATGCAAAGATTACTGCAGCTAACTCCAAATCATGAGTTGGGTAATTTTTCTCATGGATTTTCAACTGTCGTGAGGCATAAGCTATCACCATATCATTTTGCATAAGAACACACCCCAATCCCTTCTTGGATGCATCACTATAGATCAAAAACCTTTCTCCACTACAAGGAAGTGTGAGTACATGTGCACTGGATAACCTTCTTTTCAACTCCTTGAAATTCTCTTCACATTCCTCCGTCCAAACAAACTTAACTCATTTCCAAGCCAACTTGGTGAGTGGATTATACAATACTGAAAAATCTTTCACAAAACATCGATAATATATAGCCAAACCAAGAAAACATCGGATCTTAGTTAATGTTTTTGGTCTCAACCATCTTTTGATAACCTATGATTTTTCTGGATCCACAGATATCCCCTCTTTTGAGATTATGTGACACAAAAATGAAACTTTTTGAAGCCAAAATTCACACTTAGTAAATTTGGTATAAAGCTTCTCCTTTCTCAGGATCTTCAATATAATTCTCAAGTGATCCTCTTGTTCTTCCTTTCTCTTTGAATATACAAGAATATCGTCTATAAGGACTATCAAAAACTAATCATGATAGTCTCTAAAGACTCTATTCATCAGATCCATGAAGATATTAGGGTCATTACTAAGACAAAATGGAATCACTATAAATTAATAGTGTCCATACCTTGTATGGAAAGCTGTCTTTGGTATATCCTCCCTTTGGACCCTTAATTGATGATACCCTGAACGAATATCAATCTTGGAAAAGTATTGAGCTTCGCGTAGTTGATCAAATAAGTCATCAATGCGCGAGATAGGATATTTGTTCTTGATAGTGATCTTGTTAAGTTCTCGCTAATCAATGTAGAGTCTCATTGATCCATATTTCTTCTTAACAAACAGAATAGGTTCTCCCCATGGTGATGCACTAGGGCGTATGAATCCCATATCAAGATTCTCTTGGAGTTGCTTCTTCAATTCCTGCAACTCAATTGAGGCCATTCTATAAGGTGTCTTTGAAAGAGGTAAAGCACCCGGTACGAGTTCTATCAAAAAATCAACTTCGTGATTTGGTGGAAGACCCGACAATTCCTCCGGAAAGACATCATCAAACTCCCGTACAATGGGAATATTATTAATCGTGAGTTTCTCACCAACCATTTGAGATAAATAACCTCCATTTAGTGGAATCAAGACCCATAAGATGGAAGAAATTTCCACTGGAAGGTTATGTTCATCCTTGCATCGATAGACGATCAAAGATTGATATGGAATATCAAATGTGACTTCCCTTCTTTGGCAATTGATTTGAGATCCATATAGAGAAAGCCAATACATGCCAAGAATCACATGAAATTCTACTACAGGGAGGATCACAAGATTTGTAGGAAGCACTTTCCCAGAAACTTCAATCCGAGAAGAATTAAAAAACTTTTGTTGTGATTGTTGTGCCATTAGGGGTTGTCACAGCTAACTCAACATCTAATTGTTGAGGTTATACGGTGATACCCTTAGTAAATTCTTCATAAATAAAAGAGTGGGTGGATCCAGAATCAAATAAAACATTTTCTACTTTAGAGTGGATGGTATGTGTACCTTTCACCACTTCATTATCATACTCCACATCGCTGATAGAAATTGCATGTGACTTTCCTTTGTCTTTAGCCTTAAGAGTTTGTTGACGTCGATCATCATCAACAATCCTTGGATTAGATCATTGAATGTCATAATGTGCCATTTCCTTGCACATGTATCATTTATGGGTAGGAGGTGCACTTTGTGTAGCCTTTTCATTGTTCGCATCACTAGAAATATTATTCCCATCATTGCGGCATTCAAATGCCCAGTGACCTTCCTTTCCTCATTTGAAAAATATACTTGTCCCTTTAAGACAACTCCCTCCATGTTTCATTCCACACTTTGAGCATAAGGGAAAACTCATCTTCTTTTCAGTGTGCTCTTTAGATTTTCCTTTGAATTCCATTTTCCTCTTCTTATCAAACCCATATGACTAATGGGTTACTCCAATCTCCATCTCAACTTTGAGAGCACATCGAACGATTTCCTCGTAGCTATTGAAGTCCCTTATGTCTAACGCCCTTCGAAGGCTTGGTTTTAAGCCACTAAAGAATCTATCCATCCTACTCTCAGGTTGGATAATAATACCAGAAGCGTACCTTGCATGTCTTGTAAAATTTTCTTCGTAGGTACCAACAGATTCATCATCCATTTTCTTTAGTTCAATAAACTCCTTCTCTATCTTTGTTCAGAGAATACGAGGGAAGTGCTTATTGAAAAATATGTTCTTGAACTCGTCCCATTCCATGGACTCAATTTCATCTCTTGGCCTCGTATTCTTGATAAGATTCCACAATTGATCAGCATCTCCTTCCAAACAATACACTGCTAAGATGAATCTACCATGTTCAGAACATTGAAGAACTGAAAATATCTTTTCAGTAGTACTGATCCATTGTTAAGCAACTAATGGATCAGTAAACCTGATGAATGAAGGTGGATGCTGTCTCAGGAAAGATTCAACAGAATGTTGCTCCTTCGTTTGCTCGTTTGGAAGTCCTGCATGATTCATAGCTTGAGAAAGTTGTGTGAACATGGATACACAATTTTTCATTCCAGATCCCATAACATTTGGTTGCTCAGGGGGACAATCATTGCATTGCCCGTCGCATTCCTCATTAACATGGTTCCTTTGTGTTCCAGCCATTGTCTAAAACCAAGAAGAATAGTGTGAGAAACACTAATTATAACAGGAAAACCACATAATCGTGAATAAAATTTCACACTTAAGGTCTTATCCTAGGTTATTCATGGCCATTTCTGAAACACTAAGATTCTGTTCTATTCTTAGACTTATCCTTCTGATTCTTACTAAGGATTTCAAATCCTAGTTTCCAAAGGTTGAAAATACCTTTCCTCTGATACCAACTATAACGACCCATACTTTACATACATTGTTAGTACTTCAAAATTTAAGTACACTTATTACAACATATAAAAAAACCATGAAAGGACCATATAGGTATACTGTCTTTAGAAAGTGGGAAACATAAACAAATGGTTCATAAAGCGTCTACAATGTCTCCCATTTATTTCATCATATCTATAGTCCCTTTTGGCATATCTTACTTAATAACCTTCTTCCTGACCTGGGGAAAGAAAACATACAAATGGGTGAGCTCAAATTCTCATTAAGGGTAAACAAAAGAAATATCAATCACATCATATTCATAAGAACATAACGTTTTGGATATCTTACCCTGCAAAAGAGATCATAATTTCATAACATGGGATAAGTCATGGTAGTGAAATGTAATCACAATAATCATAACATAAAACATAAAGCCTTGTGTCATACACACATAATCATAGAGAATAATTTCTTATTAGTCAAGACTCATTTCCAATACTATCTTAGTAGATAAAGTCCATTTCTGAACCGAGTTCCTTCCTCGTTTCAGTCCTGTTTCACTGAACTGGTATAACCTTCCGTTCCAGCCATGTCTATCTCATGAGATATAAAATCTTTACCCACTGCATTGGAGGGAGATATAGGTCCCACCGATCTCATAATGATACAATCCTTATGTGTGCCACAAAATCATAAATCATACATCATTGTATAACCCATGTAATAAAAATGGGATTCTACAACATCATGAAATCATAAAACAATTCATATATGATAAAGGAATTCATAAAAATAATTCCATCACAACATAATCAAATCAATGTAATAATAGGTATAGAAACAAAACCCTATATTATCTTAGATTGAAATTAATTTTGATAAAACACTTGAACTCTATTCTTGAGGAAAATATCCTTTCTACTTTAAAATATTTTTTCCTTTCTTAACATGTCATAAACTTTTAAACTAAATGATGATGATTATAAATAAACATGAAATCTTTTAAGGTATGATTCTTGGAAATAATGTTTTAAAAACCCATTCATGCCGTATATGTTAAAAAACATTATTCTCTTACTTTTTTCAGAAAAGTCAAAAAGTACCTCGTATGAAAAACGACAAAAGATTCCATTCAAATCTTTTTCTAAAAACTCACAGAAGGGTAAAATTGGTTTTAATAAATTGTAGGTGGATGTAAATAATATTACATATTAGGGAAACATGGATGTGGATGATAAAATACAACCCTTTAAATTCCAAAGTATAAACAATCTCGGATAAAAATGAGATTGTGATATTTACATTACCTTAGGTCTGATTGGATTTGTAAGTGGTCGAACCTCCTGTATAATTATTTAAATAATGTCATTGACTTATTCCATAATAATATTCATTTTTATGATATCATATATGGTCATATTCTTATCTTATTATTAGTAATATTTCATTGCTACTAGTTATTCGGGTGTTTATTACTTTTTGTTCTTATGCGTGTTTTGTCGAATAAATTATTATTATTCTTTTTAGGTTGTAGATACCTCATTTATAGAATGGTATTATTGTAATATATATCATATTTATTAACTCAATTCATTTATGTAATCATTATGAAATGAAAATCATGTAGAACGAGTCGCATCACATCGTGAAGATGGTATTCCGTACGTACACACAAGCGATGAAATCGTTCCATGATCGTGGAATTGTATTGGAGTGTATGTATAATATTTCATAATAAATATCTATTTAATATAATCATATATATTCATTATTTACACCATTATACCCATCCATGTAAGGTGGTGGTGGAAAATATATTACACCACGGCATGGAGACGGTATTCCGTACGTACGCACGCGCGGTGATTTCGTTTTCCGTAGGATGGATTGATGGTGAAATAGGGTTGTTTCATACTTATAAAAACATATTAGTATATGAGTGATACTTATGTTATTAATTAATAATTAAACAACTAATGAAGAAGAAGTGGATGAAGAAATAAAGTTGAAAGAATCGGTAACAGACATTACCTCTTCTTTGAAGCACCTCTTTGAGACCTCCTTTTAGGGAACTAAAATTGGTCTTTGAAGATAAACATGACATCTAGGATGTTTCTAGGTAAGTGGATAGGAGAAATTGGGAGGGTTTGGCCGAGCTTGAAGGCTCAAAGTGGTGTGAGGAAGAGAGGGAGGAGGTGCCCCTTTATAAGGGAGGAGAGGGCACATTTGGAAAAACTAAAAATATTATTTTATTATAAAGCCATATTCGGTTTTAGATAGCTCCAAATTGATTTATTACGAAGCTAAGGTGGGTATGGGTCTAATTCCTATCATCCATTAGAATTTGGAAAAGTTTAGTTTACAATTTTAACCTTATCATTTAGATTTAACTTTAAGTTAGATAATTTTACTTTTACTGTGTCTTTTTGTGTTCTTACTATATAAGGTTAATAAACATACTATAACAAGCCAAAAAACACCAAAGTTGTTTATAATTAATATTTATAACCTTATATAAGTCATTTTGCAGAACCTAATATTTTTAGGAATAAAATAACAATTAATAATATAATATTTGTATTAAAACCTATTTTATGTCAATTTTGACACTATTTAGTAATTTATTTTTTAAAAATTATAACAGAATAATTAGTTATTAAAAATTTAATTAAATCAATAATCACATGTCATATTAACTTGAAAAATTAATGGAATTCATAAAAAGTCTCCAATTACATTTATTTGGGTATTTATAACATCAATTATGTCAATATTTCATTAATAATATAATTACTGCATCATCTTTGTGTCATAAATAAATTCAATTATTTAATGTCTAAAAATTAAAAATAAAAACACGTTATGTAGTAAATCCGTTTATCTTTATAATTAATATTTATAGTCAAATTTATCTTATGTATAAACCTATATTAAAAATTATTTACTTATTAAACATTGATTTTAACTATTTTAACCCTTCTTTAAATAAATTAATAATAAATGTCCTAATCTAATTCAAGTGGGCCTAAATGGTAATATTTTATTCCTAATGTTGTTTTTGGTTGAATTACACTTATCCAACAGAATTAGGACATGTTTTAGGGTAATAATAATATCATTTTTACCCTTAATTTCTCTATTTACTTTTAACCATGGTAAATAAAAGTAAAAGTTACTATTCACAAAAATTATTTTCATCTCATTAAACCAAATTTTACTTACTGACATCAACTGTTTCTCTCCGTTTTTTGAAATTCCACTCACAGAGGCGGTAAAATTATGTTTTATGCACATTTGCAAATTTTCATAGGAGGTGGGTAAAAGACGGTGAGAAGTTCAATAAAATTTTTATAATTCTAAAATTATTATAAAATGAATCCAATGAATTGAATTGAACATATATTGGTATTATGTATCAATTTTGTCCAAAAATAAATTTAAATAAATTAAATTACAATTTAAATAAAAAGTCAGTTTTTAAATAGTAACCCGGTGTTTTCACTATTCATCAAAAATTGTAAGTTTCCAGAAAAATACCAAAATTTCCCCCTAGGCTAATTTCGATATTCCGAATCCAAAAAAGAAGTCCATTTTGAAAAATAAAATTTACACAATTTCAAAAAAATGGATATTACTATTCATAATGGCTAGTTTTAATAATATTTTTATACCATATCGTTCTTTATTGAAACTCGGTATTGCGTATGACGCAAGCTACCAAGGAAGGTCGTGATTGCGTGTAAAGAAAGCCAAGCTAGTATTGTGTGTAGTGAAAGATTCATTGATGATTTTTATAAAATAAAAACAAAATATTTATTATAAAAGTCTCAGGTGTTTCACTTCATCCAGTGTGGAGGCCATCAGAAATGGTGAAATGCATATCTCATGGAACCTTGTTGAAAAGAGGATGCAATGCATGGAGAACCTTTCAACTCTCAACTTCATCATCACACATGTCTATCGTGAGGCGAATATGTTTGCGTATGGTCTTCTAAAAATTGGAGTTGACAAACCCATTAACTGGTCCTATACTCTTCCTGATGCATTACTCCATTTTTAAAGGAATGATTGTAATAAAATCTCACATTTTTTCTTTTTGTAATCATTATATTTTAATTAATTAATGCCTCATCCTTTTGGCATAGGGTCACTTTTAAAATAATATTCGATTTATTCATTGTTTTTTATACTAATTTTTTATATTTCATTTTTTTATGATCTAATTTTTTAGTTTTTTAACAAAATTATTCCGACATATTGTTACTAATTTCTCTAGTGAAACTAAATGATAAGGACGCTACAGGGTTAAGGTAGGTTCTCCCTACCCATTCTCTATAGGCTATACATGATTCTTGTAATGTGTGATATGTGGTTTTTCACCCATTAGTGACTATCCTAAAATAGAATATATTTTTTTTTGACTCATAAGAGTTGGGTAATGGAATTTAGTTCCATAGTGGTCTCTTTGATCATGATGCCAGTATTCCCTGGAAACTAATGTTCAATACCCAAATAATGTGTCTAATCATTACACTAAATACCCTCTAGGTATTTCGTTGTGTTTGGTTATAATTAATGTAACTTCCCAGATTTTTAGATTGCTATGATTTCTATTTTTTCATTTGGTTGAAACCTAAAACTGTATGTACGGGATTGTATGTTTTCATCTAGAACAAAAGTAGAAAGAAGGATAGAACCTTTCTAAATACCAAATATACTCTTTTTATTTGAATACATAGAAATTTTTAGATATAGAATATGAACTTGGATATACATAACCCTTTCAAAATATGTTAAGGTGTTCCCTATAGGGGAAAAATTTGAGTTATAGGGTGTGTAATAATTACACACAGTGTAATTGATCATGCTGTTTTTAAAAGGATGTAATTCTCCTTACATTGACTGAATGCCTATTCTTATGAAGGAGCCATGATAGAGTTCCCTTCTAACACCCATGTTTGTTCCTCCAGTTCATCTCTGTTTGAGCTCTATTTTGTTCGACATAAGGTGCATTAGATCCACAATATTAATTCCATCGATTATCTTCATTCTATTATTCATTTATCTTACATTGGTTCTCTCTATTTTAGTTGTATATCATATGCCATATTTTTAGGGTTTTCATCTATTATTTTGATTTATACCAGTATAGATCAATATAAGATCAAATACATTATGAGTGAGTATTACTGTAATTATGTAGGTGGTCTAGATTTTTCTCCTCAGTCTCGCTGCACATTATATTGTGTTATTGTTCAATGTGATGAAATCTTGTATGTATCCACCATAAAACATATTTAATTGAAATAAGTTTTTCCATGCTCTCTTTCGACATATTACATTTTTAATCATATCGTTTCTTAATGTCCTTGCTGGGAGCCACCCCTATGCTTGTTCCATTCCTTAAAATTAAAAAATATCCATGTTTAGAGTGTAATTAAACCTCCCATCATGGTGTGTTTTTCCCTTCTAATAAATACATTAGAATGTAAAATTTTCTTTGGATTATTTTTTCTATGTGTTATTCCCTTTTTCTATATGTATTATATTTTGTTACATAAAGTAAATTATATAACAAAATTGAATAAATTTCAATGAATGTGATGCTTTGAAAAATGCTGAAATTTCGTTATTGAAAAATCCTAAATTTATATAATGATGATGGAAATAAAAGGTTCCAAATTTAAGCAAACCATAGAGAGGATTTTAATGATTAATATAAAATATTGGTCAAATATTGTAAATATTCCAGGAATGATACATCGATTATTTCTATAATTCCTTGGGTGGGATCACTGGACAAGTGACTTTTATACCCATTAGCGATATTTGTTCCCTAGGGGAGTCACCTTGCATGAGATTAGTGGAAATATAGTTATACCATGCCATGTTGAATAATCATTACCCCGTTAGAGGTACCTAATATGGGCATATATGGTCATGCTTACATATTCCAAGAGAGATATTTGTGATTACTTTTGTATATCACTTTTATAGACTCTTGTGGTTATTGTTATTTATAGTAATGATGGTATACTACTTGGGAATACTTCTATGGATCACCTAGGATGGGTTCAAAATTCCATAAATTAAATTATATGGATGAATTTTATTTTAAAATATATGACTGAAAAAAATTCATAGGGATGCATCCACTAAGAGAAATTACTTGATTAGGATCGGTCCAATATTTATAATTATTTTATGATGAACCATTACATCATCTGTATCATATATAAAGAAGTTGAACTTAATTTAGACATATTTTTCCTAGTTCCTTGAATTTATTTTTGGTATAGTGTTCCATGGGGAACCCAATGAAACATATATATTTAATTATTGCATCCAAAAATTATGAAACTACTCACAAATCATTTTAAATGGACAAATTGGATTTTTCTAAACATAATTTTTGGTAGAATATTATGTGTATCTCACATCCTATTCAGTTTCCCTACAATATCCAGACATACATCATATATATATATATATATATATCGATTTAACCTTCTTTCTATGTTTTATTATTTGTTCAATGACAGTGTATGTGGGAAGAGGAATGATCCTATGCTCATGATTCTTATAGAATAGAATTGTGTATATTTTTTCCTTTTGTACAGTACGTAGGATATTCTTATACCCTTGTTTAATTTAATTAATCTTTCTTAAATAGAATAATGGAATAAATATTACACTTTTAATAGATATTTAATCATATACTTTCTGTGTAATACATGGATGATTTTTAAAATTCTATTATTGTCTATTTATTAGCATTTAAACTATTTAAATATATTTTAACCCCATTGTCTTACTATGATCAGGATGTTATAGTCTCCCAACCATACCATCATAGACCCTCACTTCTATCCAGTAGCCACTCACCTATGGGAAGTCATTCTTGGGGTCATATAGACAACATTCGTGGGGCACTGCTTATTGGATTCCAAGATGAGATGCTATATTGTGATATTAGAGATCTCTTTCCATTTTACATTCCTTTTGGGTATTATATTGGAGACCATGGAAATGTAAGAATTTCTTAATATTCATGTGAATGGTAGTAGATATCCCACATATAGGGGAAATTCAAATTACCATGTATTTGTTATTTTTGATACTGAATTTTAACTGTGGCCGTTTTACTGCTTTCACCATTGAGTGTCACATAAATTTTATCACATTATTATTATAGATGTTATTATTATTATGGAGTTCATATTCTTTTCCATGAATGATACAGAGGTACAATCTCATTCATAATATTCAAAACTTGCGGATTCAATTTTCAAGGATTATACCATTCCATATATATATTGCAATGTGTGTTCCCTTTATACATTATGATTTTTTGAGTCCCATTACAATTTAATATAAAAATGTTATAATATTTCTAATAGGGATAACATACTAGGATAAATTATTGATCATCCAATAATATTAATGTTTTCAGCCTAATTATATTGATGATGAAACATTAATTTACCATTTATTCCATATTTGAACATTGAATAATATCTTCTATGGGATAAAACATTAGATTATTTTGATTAGGTGAATGATAATTGTAATTCATGAAGCATATATATATATATGGGGAATTTAAGTTCATTTAATCAAATAATTTTACAATAATTTTTAAATAATATTTCAAAAATATATGGCCTTGTCACAGTTTCATCATGTAGAATTTTAAATTTTTATGGAGTGTAATAATTTATCACATGGGAATGGAAACACATATAACTATGTGGTGATATCCCTATGAATATTTATATATGTATGTAAATAAATAAGAAAATTTATAATAAATTGTTATAACTAAATGGGAATCCAATTTCAATGTAATGATTTCTTTTCTCTATATATTGTAATTGTCACTACATATACCAAAAACTATATTGTATTATATGAGACCATGACCCTTACCCACCATACTATCCAAATGTTTTCGATGTCTCATATTAAATATTGTAAACACTCTCATCACATTTACCTCTAATAAGAAGTAGGATGAGAGGTGTTACATTATTATGGAATTCAACAAACCAATCCTATTGTGTTATCTTTGATATTATCCATGGTCAAATTTTATCTGAGGCATGTTTTTGGAAACTGTAAATTTATACCAACATGTTTTCATCAATTATTGTTCCCGGATTGTGGGAAAAAACATAATATGATGGTGGTGAGATCGAAGCCACAAATATAACCTCCTATTGTGACATATGATCTGCCAATCATTCTTCTTCAAATGGGAGCATTTTCTCAGTTTCGATATAGATTTTTTTCATAATCCATATTTTTAGGGAGTTTCAGGACATTCCAATACTATAGAAGAGATGATGTGAGAATTCCAGAATCATCCACCTACAACATTCATTGGGCAAAAGATTCATAAGGCTGTTAAGTCATGGAAAAAGGCCATGCTATCCATATTTGAGCATTTAGAGATACCACCAGAGTGGATGGTTAGGCTCACTACCAATATGTATGGTGATTCTAGTAAACAGTTTTGGGGTATTAGTACCTAGGATAATCATCCTTGGGTAAGGTGTATGTGGACTTATATACATACTTATATGTGTTCTTCATTCCCCGATTGTTGATAGAAATCCTTGGTAGGGATCTTATATAGTTTCTACAGTTTTTTATATCCCTGATGGAGTATTCAAGTCATTTAATCGATCATTATTGTTTTATACGAAAATTTATCGATGATGAGTTCATGAATATGATTTCTTTTGTGGATGGTCATATATTTTCTATATAAGCATGGTTAATTTTCTTTTAGTTAAGAATAATTTTAGAGATAGTGATCTAGGCCCACATTATTAATTGTATCGTGAGGGATTATGGTTGTGTGAGTCATGGATATTCACCATCTAGGCATGGAGGAAGATCATATAGTGGTAGCAAATGTATCTTTGAATATACTGTTGTATATATTAGAGTTCAAATGATATGTAGCAAAAATTATGTTCGGTGCCACTAGTGTGGTCAGACATTTTATATGAAGCCACCGTGTATGAGGGACCAGATCGAGTGCCTCAGTTGCGGTAGGATAATCCACCATCGTCATATCTATAGAATTTTCCCTATGGTTCCTAGTAATATTTGAAATGTGATTCCACTTATTTCTGTTATCGGTTTAGTGGAACATCTCAAGGAAGGTATCCGGTCAACCAACAGAAGATTAGGATGGGGGGTGGTCCGGGCTAAGGTAGTAAGTCATTAGAGGCTCTAAGCCAGCTGATCAGGCCTATGTAGTTTAGTTAGGTCTCATTAGAGGGCCTCATATTAATCCATGTATACATAGTGCACCCTACTCCCTGGGAGAAGAGTCTAGGGAATTATACTTCTTGATGAACTAGTTTAGAAGAACCTATCTTTGTATCTACATTCATTGAAATAGGAGTTTCAAATTTTATTATATTCATAAGAATATGTAATTTCTAGGCCTAGAGATAAAAATCTTTTGTGGTGTGATGACTATCAACACAATGTTAGGGGTTGATCATAAGGTTTATTCCAATGAAAGGATCTCCCCTTGAGATATTTCGGTACAAAATCATATGTAACTTTTGTACCTTTATATGATAGGAATTAAATTCATTGTTATAATGGAATATATTTTGACATATTATGCTAACATTTATTGGTATCATTATTGTCTTTATTCCACATCACCTAGTGGTATCTCATACATTTAGAATATAGAATGGATGTCTGGGAGATTCTTGATGTACTGGATCATTTTTGGCCTAGGCGGAGTGACATCCCAGAAAGATAGACACTTTATGAGCTAACAATGAATGTTACTTATAGAATTTACTCCCAATTTCATTTCTTCATGGATGCCTACTAGGATAAATCTATTGGATAATCTCATGTGAGAAAAATATTGTTCATTATTCTTTAAATTCAAAGAGTAGAACCCGTGTTCATTCGCCCTTACATGATGGAACCTACATATCTCTAGAAACTCAAGATGAAACTTGATGATTTGGATGATAATGGTGTTATATAGACTTAAACTTATCCCCAGAGATCACCAATCCTTTTATAAAAGAAGTTGGACATTACCCTTAGTTTTAGTGTAGATTACCGATAGTTGAACCAGATTATAGTTATGAATCTATATATACTACATCATGTATATGACCTCCTCAACTAACAATGTGGAGATAAAATTTCCTATATTATCAATTTGTGTTTGGAATACCATCATGTGTCTGTTATACTATTATACAAACCTTGTATAATTGTAAAGACCCGGAAATCCCATGGAAAATATTTTCTTAAATTCTTGGGATTTTTACGGGTCCGCAAAAATTTACGGCTCTTTATTTCGTGGCCCGGTGTGCCCGGAATCTTATTCAGTAGTTTCGTTCGGGTACGTTCCAAAAACGTTTGTGTGGGATTTTATAACTTTTGAATCGGTGCTCGGAACTGAAATCTGAGGGCACCATTAAACTCACAGCGTCGGTGATTTCTTAGTGAGACCTTCACCGTAGTTGCGTTCTAGCGAAAATGGAATATAATTTTTGGGGTTATTAAATAAATTAAATAAAAATAAGGTGATAACTTATTTTTAATTTGTGGTGGTTAAAACCTGCAAGAGGAGGTTAGTGAAGGTGGCACCACAAGATAACCTCCCATGAGAGGTTATGGGGGTGGGGCCCACCTGCACATAACCTCCCTTGGGAGGATATACTTGGTGGAGACCACGTAGGCTTTATGCCCCCTTTATCCCCCCATTTATGTGGGAGAAAGCTCTTCACCTTCCCTACCATTAAATTGAGCCAACCCGTCTAATTTATTTGGTTAAGTTTCAAAATTTAATTAAACTCCTTTTGATTCCATTTGAATTCTTTCCAACCATTAAAATAATAGATAGTCTATTATTTTTTGTTGGCGATTCATTTTTTGGAGAATTAGATAAGGATTGAAAGAACATGTAGAACTTCATCCTTCCAATGAAGAACGTCGCTTGCCACCGAAGAATGATGAATTCCTTCTTCAATCCTCAACCGTGCCAAAAGATAATGAGTCGACTGGGAAGAACGCCATCTTCGACTTCGTCCCCTACGAACGCTTATCCGCCAATGACGAATATCCTCTTCCTCTTACAACATTGACGAATCAATGCCACCTTTCGGTGACTTCAGCAATTATCAACACCATACGAGGTAGGAGGTTTTGAGTTGATTTTGTACTCGTTCAACGTCATTGAATTTATTGAATGTGATTTTCCAAATGAGGACACCATAATGAGGAGGGAACAAACCGCACGAACACGGCCCGACCCTCCCCCTTTGGTGTTCTAGTTTTTTGACGACTGAGGCAGAGCAGCGAGGCCGGTGTCGGGCCTACCACGATGAAATCTGGATGCGTAGGGAACCAGCGGCGCAAGGGCCGCCGGGTCGCCAGTGGGGCACGATGTCGTCGCGCCGTGCAGAGAATTGGGTTGCGGAAAGCACGTTATATGGTAGATCAAGTCGGACTGATGGCCTCCGGAGGGGTATGACGCCGTCACACCGCGCGGGTAGTAGTGCCACAGCTAAGATGACATCAGCGGTCGGACGGTGAGTGCGGTGTCGTCGCGCTGCGCGGAGGAGCTAGAGGTCGCATCCTGGTCGTGCCGTGGTGGAAATGGCATTGCGCCGTCGCGCTGCACAGAGTAGCAGGGAGCCGCAACCAAGGCGAGTCGCAGCGAAGGAAGTGGAGCGGCTGGCCGCTAGGCCAGCCCGGAGGTGCGGGACACAGAGTGTCCCGCGTGATCTGGATAGGCGTCACCTGGTGCAGGTTTGGGTCCCTACTCGAATGGATTAGCTGTTCAGGAGCTAGGGGTGCGCGAATTCCCCCTAGTTGTGGCTAAGGCAGACCCCCGCCGGTCCACCGGGCCACCATCGGTCCTGGAGACCCCCTTGGGCTGGGTCACCCCCTCGGGCCGGGCCACCCCTCGGGTCGGGCCGCCTTCAGGCCGGGCCGCCCCCTTGGGTCAGGACCCCTTCGGGTCGGGCCGCCCCCTTGGGACGGGCCACAATCTCGGGTCGGGCCACCCCTTGGGCTGGGTCACTCCCTTCAGGGCTGGGTCAGACCCGCAGACCGGGTTGGACCCGCTGATAGGGTCGGACCCCAGTCCAGACTGGATAAGCCTGAATACACCTTTTCACCCGTATCTTGGGCTACATGTGTCCAAACGATGAACCACCTGTGGTGAAAGAAAGCATAGATAAAGATGATTTTTTTGGCATACTCCACAAGAAGTTTTGACATAGTTGGTGTATGGTTGTGTTGGTTTGAACCTAAAATCCAACCGGGCCCTTGGAACTGAATTGCCAATAACTCACAGACCGGGCATATGATTGACGCGTCGTCTGTTTTGTTGAGGTCTCTATGACAAATCAGATCTTTGAGATACTTCCACTTGGTTTTTCGTGAGAGTAGTAGTATCGATCAGTAGTTCGTGTGGCAAATCCTTCCGAAGACGAGTGAGTAGAGTACGAAGACTTAGTAGTTTGCTGAGAACTGATGATTGCTGACCTTTTAACTCGGAGTGTTTTGACTAGCCCATTGGGAAGTACCTCAACGTGTTGTGGAAGACCCATAGTGGGGAGAGCCTATGTGTGATGTAGCAGACCCATGTTACTCGATAAGAGGTGTACCTCAGTAGGATATGAGGGGGAGCGCCTCAGTGTGACGCGGCAGACCCACAGTGGAGAGCGCCTCTATGTAATGCAGCAGACCCACGGTACTCGACATGAGGAGTACCCTAGTAGTCCAGTATGGTGGGAAGCACCTCTGTGTTACGTGGTAGGCCCACTGTACTATATAGAGGAGGAGTACACCATCAGTTGAGATTCTGACAATTTTACTATGGATGTTACTTGATGCAACTCCTAGAATAAAATCCGGGTATGAGGTGAGGCGGTGAATTTTGTGTTTACCTCATGATTGAGATGGGTTTCTAGATAACTGAGGTATATGTATGGGCATATACCTGAGTAAGGGTTATACATTTATTCTTTAATTTGTGGTTATCCTTGTTAGATATTGTGAGACCTTGAAGGTCTTTGGGTCCCTACTGAGTATCGTTATAATCACCCCTGAATGGGATATTACATCATCTCGTTGTGTTGGTTTCAGATGACAGACAATATTTTCTAAGGCAGATAGTAGCAGGACTAGATGGTACCCAGAGGTGGAGCACACGGAGTGACGGGGCACGGAGTAGACAAATGGACATGGAGTGCTGAGGATGCCATATGTACCTACCCTTTAGTTAGGAACCCCGGAGAACGACCCAGTAGCTGCTTTACTTGATTTCAGTTGAACATGCTTTAAGTTGTACAAGTACTTTACTGGTGATCTTGTATTTCCGACCCCTTTTACTTTCCAGCTCTTCGTCGATATATAGTATTTCTTAGTGTTTTACTTCTAGTTGTGTACTTTTGTGTGTGTGTTTTCTCTTTATAAAGGCAATGTCTTTCCATCATAGTGATTTATGGGTTTGGTGCTAGTCTCCAGCCCCTGGCCTATGGAAGGAAGGATTGGGGTAGTCACGACACGGGTCCCGTGGACGGGTCATGACAAATTGTTATGAGAGGAGTAAGTTCTACCAAAGAACATAGAACTCTGATCATTCTTTTCTGTGAAGAAATACTGATAAGGGTAAAATGTGTGGTTTACAGTTCAGGGAGTCCAGTGTTGATGTGGGCGGCCGACGTATCCATACACCAGGACCATTATAGCATCCCGCCTTTTTATAACATAAATTTTCATTTCATTACACAAAAATGAGGATCTTTAAGGTTTAGTGTCTTGGAAACGAGGAACATAAAACATGAAAACATAAAACATTCTTGTTAAAAACATGAAAGGCTTCTCCTCATGTTCATCCTAGGTTCATTTCTGCATCTCAAACCTGGGGACACACATCAAAAGAAAGGGTGAGCAGAAGGCCCAGTAAGGGAAACAAGATAAACATTTTACATGTGAACTTGAGATACTTCAATAAGGACATGAAATTAACTTTAATTCAAGAGAAAGAAATCATGAGATACATCATAATAAAAATGAAATTTTTCATAACTTGAAGATGTGGATGAAATATTTAATATTCACAATCATTTCGTTCCACCAAGGTCCATCCCCAAGGTGTCATTAAAAATTATCAAGGTTATTCACCAAGGTATTAGTCTAAAAAGTAATCTCTAGAGATTAAGTCTTTACCCGATGCATTGGAGGGCTATCTAGGAGCAACCTTGACATGTCATCTTTATCATGTGAGCCACATATATCATCATCAATCAGTTCATAAACAACCCATATGGAATAAATGAAATGGGTTTCATTTCATAATCATAATGTTTTAAAAAATACTTTAAAGACATGATCTTTATGTCACTTTAAACCCACGGAAAGGGAAAGCGGGTTTTATTTATGTAAAAACAATAATTTAAAATAGAAAATTTTGATATATATGTGAATACCCCTGTAGAAATAAGAGCTTTGAGTATTCACTTAATAACATAAAATAATTTTGAGATAATGAGGGAGGCATTTTGAGATGAAAACTATGCAGCATAACGTCTACGATACATGGTTTTAGAAAACATTTAAAAGAGAGGGGACATGGGTCACCCACACAAAAATGATACATAAAACATTAGGGGAATAGAATAAATAGTATATAAGAACATGGTAATGAAATTTTAATGATATACCATATGAAACAAAGAACTTTAAAGGAAGACAAAAATAGATTTCTCTTATGAAAATTCGGCAGCCTAACAGCGTCACTTAAAACTTCCAAAAATGGATTGACATGATCAAATAGGGTCTCACATAATATGAACATAAATTATCAGTATTATAGATATAGAGATCATACCCCAACATAATAAAAATGATCTTTAAAGACTTGAAATTAAAGTAGATCTTGAAAACGAGAAGGGTGGAAGAACCCCTTAGAAATTCGGCAGCCTAACGGCACCACTTAAACATCAACAAAAATGAATTGATGAGATCAAATAGGGTCTATAATCATATGAACATAAAATACCAGTATGATAGATATAGAGATCATACCCCATCATAATAAAAAGGAACTTGAAAGACTTTACATGAAATAAGAACTTGAAAATGAGAAGGGTGAAAGAAACCCATAGAAATTCGGCAGCCTAACAGCACCACTTAAACTTCAACAAAAATGAATTGATGAGATAAAATAGGGTCTCTAATCATATGAAAATAAAATATAGGTATGATATATTTAGAGATAATACCCCGACATAATAAAAAGGAAATTGAAATACTTGAAATGAAAGTAGAGCTTGAAAACGAGAAGGGTGAAAAAAACCCTTAGAAATTCGGCAGCCTAACGGCGCCACTTAAACTTAAAAAAAATGAATTGATGAGATAAAATAGGGTCTCTTATCATATGAACATAAAAGATAAGTATGATAGATTTATTGATCATACCACAACATAATAAAAAGGAACTTGAAAGACTTGACATGAAATTAGAACATTGAAAAAAGAGAAAGGTGAAAGATCCATTTAAAAATTCGGCAGCCTAACGACGCCACTTAAAACTTCAAAGTACTGAGTTGAAGAGATCAAATGGGGTCTCTCATCATTTGATCATAAAATATCAGTATGATCCATTTATAGATCATACCCCAACATAATAAAAAAGGAACTTGAAATACATTACATGAAAATAGATCTTGAAAAATGAGAAGGGAGAAAGAATCCGTTACAAAAATTTCGGCAGCCTAACGGCGCCACTTAAAACATCATAAAACGAAATAATGACAGTAAGAGGGGATATCTAATTATATGAACATGAAAAGGGAAGTAAGAGGAGTATAAAAGAACATACATTAACATAATACCATGGAGCATAAAAGAAATTACATAAAAGAGATTACTTGAAAAGAAAGAGAGAGATTAGATCCCTTACCTTAAAACGTAACTCTTAAAACTCAAAGGTTTGGACCTTGAGGGATTGGGGGCACCTTGGGAGGACTCTTTGGGAGGTAAGTAGACCAGAACATAGTTGGGGGAGAGTTGGGAGTGAAAACTAAAGGAGGAAAGGGTGGCTATTTATAGGGAAAGTGAGGGGACAAGGCATTAAAGGCCAAGCGACACCTCACAAGTGCTTTTCTCAAAACCATGTGCTCTACCTTGGAATTTACCATGGAGTTAGGCCACATGGGGCCCCCAAAACAATAATTAATCAACTTTGGCAGCCAAACCTTAAAATATCTCATGACATCATCATGACACAGTTATGATATCATTAAACATACCGAAACCCTAAAACTGTATTTTTACTATTCACTGAAAATTCAACATTCTTAGAAAGATCCCCAAATTTCACCTTAACCAAATATTAATGCTCTGATTTCAAAAATGAACTCCATTTTGTAAAAATAATTTTCTAATTATTTTTATTTTAATTTTTAAATAAATACACTATTCACTGAATATTCAGTTTTTTCAGAAAAAACCCCAAAAATTACCATAACATAATATCTACGCTTTGAGTTCAAAAATGAAAACCATTTTATAAAAATAATTTTCTAAATATTTTTAATTAAATTTTTAATTAAAAAACAATATTCACCCGAAAAAACTAATACTTGAATAATAATTTATGAAACTGTTATTTACCCATTTTATTGAATCTCATTACTTAATCTAGGTGTCTAAATTATGTTAAAACTTTCTTTGAGAGAAATTACTAATCCATTTGGTCACATTACTAATCCTAAGCGTAAAATCACTATTCATAATTTACTATTCATCAATAATAAAGATGGTCTTATTAGACTCTAAATTTCGTACTGAACATAATTGTAGAACACCATTTTTTGAAAATCATTACACATTTTTATTTATTTAAGGTTTACATAATCATTTTTAAAATATCATTTTTCTAGAATTCATCAAAAATATGCATACTATATTTATCCGGACATTTGAAAATTCATAAACTTCATCATAAGAAGAAATCACAATTTTTATTTAAAATAAAGGATTACACAAGGCAGTTACGGTATCCTTACATAGCCCCTTATCACACCAGCATAGAACCTAATTGTAAGGTGTGCTAAGGTGAGAGAATCTGAGGGAGGCTCGGCCAACATCGCACCAGTAGTAATTTCTATTAGTTTGAACTTCTCGTAAAGGTGATTCCATTCTAGCTTCACACGGTGAAGTTCGGCTTGGGTTTGGTCCAGAGTAAAGCCCAGTGGTGCTACCTCCTTCCCATGTTCTGTTAGATGGGCTTCGATCGGTCCAAGACTACTGGGTGAGGCCATAAAATATTCTTTCTATATTAATTAACCATGATTGCTTATATTTAGAGACAATAGTCATAACGTTTAGTTTCCAACGGTCATATTGACCAATGTTCAAATAACAGTCAAAACCCATCAGTCTCATTTTAATTATACTCATATTATCAAATGAAACATTTTTGTTGAGTATAAAAATAAAATAACACATAAAATTAGGAAACAAGATTTATTCAAAATTTCGGGTCGTTACAATCTTCCCCCTTAAGAAATTGTGTCCTCTCAATTTTTAAAATTGGGTTTTTAAATTTCATTGAAAGTCCCACATCGGAAAAGGAGTCAGTATAATTATAACTTTAAAAGAAAGAAAGGGATGTTAAAAGGTCACCCGAGTTAACCCATACTAGGATCCCATGTAAGAAAACATGGACATGGAAGAAAAAAAAAGGGTCAAGTTCTGTGGTAGAGTGATAGAAAACATGATTAGGAGAAAGTTAACCATAAGAAAATCCCAAACTTATGATGTGTGTAAACGGTCTTTGATTACCTAGTTGGAAACGTAAACCAACAATGTTTTTTTTTACGTTCCATTTCATAATTTTGAGGAATTCATTTACTAAATAGAACAAAAACATATGAAAATAAAACTACCTTCATGTAGAGCTTCATCCTTTAATAAGTTTCTACCCAAAAATAATCTTTTCTCCAAACGTTGAGCATTCAAAAACACTTGGTCTCATCAAAACACAAGAATCATCTTCTAGAGAATCACGTAATCCACAAAAGATTAACCATCTATTTCATCTATCTTTAAAAACAGAAAGGGTAAGGTAAAACAACTCTTCAAAAATAAATAATCCCATAGGAATGCAAACTACTTTTAAATTTTCAAAGTTCCATGGTACTACCCAGAGTTCATCATAGACCATTCCGTAAATAACTGTCCTTAAAAATCCTCAAAATAAACCAAACTAAGATTGATACCCACATACAAGAAGGATTTTATAACATAGTCTTCCATGGAAAACTTTATCATTCATCTCCAAACAACATCAACCACTCTTATCATGTTATAACAAAAGTAACTAACCTAAACATATTTACCCCAAGATAGGTTAATCATTTACATAAGTAACCTAAATTACTATAAGTCCACCTTAAATTCCTCGATTCTTCAAAATATAAGTCAACCTTACTTCTTAATGAAAATACCGTAGTAATCTATTTACCTCGATCATATAGGGTTCCCAAAATAGTTAACATCATCCAAAATTATAATCATCTTTTAATCCCCTAATCATCTCTTTCGTATTAATACAGTAATGATCACATTTTCTATCACATTGGTTGTTGGGACATGTTATTCCATTTCCCACCATTAACTAAGAAGAGAAAGTATAAGTAGGGGCTTAAATACTTAATCAATAATCATGAAAAGGAACTTAAATCATATTAGGATAACTTGTAGAATAAAAGTATACCCTAACTTTTGATCCCCTAGGTTTCAAACTAGGTTATCCATGATCATATATTCTTATGCGAATATTTATTTTATTTTATCTTTGTTCCTTTAATAATGGTTCATACTATGCTTATGAATTTACCAAAGAATATCCCCTGGGAGTGTCGTAACCAAGAGTGCAGCAAGGCCCGTTTTTGTGTACCAGTTCCCATTCGAGTCTAGCGCAAAGCGGTGTTTTCAGGTTTTACCCCTATGTACATCTGTGCCAGAGCCACCTCTACCTGCTCGTATCCGGACAAGGATGTTTTTGTTTAGAAACCCCTTACTCAATACTCACCAAAATATCTGGAAGATTTCCTATATTTAAACATTTCTATAGGGTTCTTCCTAAAGTTTTCATATCCTAATTTACACAAATAACTAAACCATTCTTTGATACCAACTATAGCATCCCACCTTTTTATAACATAAACTTTCATTTCATTACACAAAATTGATGATCTTTAAGGTTTACTGTCTTGGAAACAATGAACATAAAACATGAAAACATAAAACATTCTTGTTAAACACTTGAAAAGCTTCTCCTTATGTTCATCCTTGGTTCATTACTGCATCTCAAACCTATGGAAATACATCAATAGAAAGGGTGAGAAGAAGGCCTAGTAAGGGAAACAAGAGAAACATTTTACATGTGAACTTGAGATACTTCAATAAGGACATGAAAAGAACTTTAAGGCATGAGAAAGAAATCATGAGATACATCATAATAAAAATAACATTTTTCATAACTTGAAGATGTGGCTGAAACATTTAATATTGACAATCATTTCATGTCACCAAGTTCTATCCCCAAGGTGTCATTAAAAATTACCAAGGTTATTCACCAAGGTATCAGTCTAAAAAGTCATCTCTATAGATTAAGTCTTTACCCAATGCATTGGAGCGCTGTCTGGGCGCACCCTTGACATGTCTTTATTATCATGTGATCCACGTATATCATCATCAATCATTTCATAAACAACCCATATGGCATAAAATAAATGGGTTTCATTTCATAATCATAACGTTTTAAAAACTTCTTTAAAGACATGATCTTTATGTCACTTTAAACCCACGGAAAGGGCAAGCGGGTTTCATGTATGTAAATACCAGAATTTAAAATAGAAAATTTTGATATATATGTGAATACCCCTGTAGAAATAAGATCATTGAGTATTCACTTATTAACATAAAATAATTTTGAGATAAAGAGGGAGGCATTTTGAGACAAAAACTATGCATCATAACGTCTACGATACATGGTTTTAGAAAAAATTGAAAAGAGAGGGGACATGGGTCACCCACTCAAAAATGATACATAAAACAGTAGGGGAACAGAATATATAGTATTTAAGAAAATGGTAATGAAATTTGAATGATATAAAATATGAAACGAAGAACTTGAAAGGAAGACAAAAATAAGATTTCTCTTATGAAGATTCGGCAGCCTAACGACGTCACTTAAAACTTCCAAAAATGAATTGACGAGATCAAATAGGGTCCCTCATAATATGAACATAAATTATCAGTATGATAGATATAGAGATCATACCCCAACATAATAAAAAGGAAATTCAATGACTTAACATTAAATTAGATCTTGAATATGAAAAGGGTGAAAGAACCCCTTAGAAATTCGGCAGCCTAACGGCGCCACTTAAACATCAACAAAAATGAATTGATGAGATCAAATAGGGTCTCTCATCATATGAACATAAAATATCAGTATGATAGATTTAGATATCATACCACAACATAATAAAAAAGAACATGAAAGACTTTACATGAAAGTAGATCTTGAAAATGAGAAGGGTGAAAGAAACCCATAGAAATTCGGCAGCCTAACGGTGCCACTTAAACTTCAACAAAAATGAATTGATGAGATCAAATAGGGTCTCTCATCATATGAACATAAAATATCAGTATGATAGATTTATAGATAATACCCCAAAATAATAAAAAGGAACTTGAAAGACTTGACAGGAAAGTAGATCTTGAAAACAAGAAGGGTGAAAGAAACCCATAGAAATTTGGCAGCCTAACGGCACCAGTTAAACGTCAAAAAAAATGAATCGATGAGATCAAATAGGGTCTCTTATCATATGAACATATAAGATCAGTATGATATATTTTGAGATCATACCCCAACATAATAAAAAGAAACTTGAAAGACTTAACATGAAATTAGAACTTTGAAAAAGGAGAAAGTTGAAAGAACCACTTAAAAATTTGGCAGCCTAACAGCGCCACTTAAAACTTCAAAGTACTGAGTTGAAGAGATCAAATGGGTTCTCTCATCATAGGATCATAAAATATAAGTATGATAAATTTAGAGATCATACCCCAACATAATAAAAAAGGAACCTGAAATACTTTACATGAAAATAAATCTTGAAAATGAGAAGGGAGAAAGAAGCTGTTACAAAAATTTCGGCAGCCTAGCAGTGCCACTTAAAACATCATAAAACGAAATAATGAGAGTAATAGGGGATCTGTCATTATATGAAAATGAAAAGGGCAGTAAGAGGAGTATAAAATAACATCCTTTAACATAAGAACATGGAGCATAAAAAAATTACATCAAAGATATTACTTGAAAAGAAAGAGAGATATCAGATCCCTTACCTTAAAACGTAACTCTTAAAACTCAAAGGATTGGACCTTGAAGGGCTTGGGGGAACCATGGGAGGACTCTTTGGGAGGTAAGGAGACCCGAACGTCGTTGGGGGAGAGTTGGGAGTGAAAACTAAAGGAGGAAAGGGTGGCTATTTATAGGGAATGTGAGGGGACAAGGCATTAATGGCCAAGGGACACCTCACAAGTGCTTTTCTCAAAACCATGTTCTCTCCCTTGGAATTTACCATGGAGTTAGGACACATGGGGCCCCCAAAACAATAATTCATCACCCTTGGCCGTCCAACCCTTAAAATATCTCATGAAATCATCATGACACAGGTATGATGTCATTAAACATACCGAAACCCTAAAACTGTATTTTTACTATTCACTGAAAATTCAACTTTCTCAGAAAGATCCCAAAATTTCACCTTAACCAAATATTAATGTTCTGATTTCAAAAATGAACTCCATTTTATAAAAAAAAATTTATTTATTTTTAATTTAATTTTTAAATAAATACACTATTCACCGAAAATTCATTTTTTTTCAGAAAAAACCCAAAAAATTAACATAACATAATATCGACGCTCTGAGTTCAAAAATGAAATCCATTTTATAAAAATAATTTTCTAAATATTATTAAATAAATTTTTTATTAAAAAAACTATTCACCCGAAAAAACTAATACTTGAATAATAATTTATGAAACTGTTAATTACCCATTTTATTGAATCTCATTACTTACTCTAGGTGTCTAAATTATATTGAAACATTCTTTAAGTGAAATTACTAAATCATTTGGTCACATTACTAATCCTAAGCGTAAAATCACTATTCATAATTTACTATTCATCAAAAATAATGTTGTTCTTATTAGAATCTAAATTTCGTACTGAACATAATTGTAGAAGACCATTTTTTGAAAATAATTACACATTTTTATTTATTTAAGGTTTACATAAACATTTTTAAAATATCCTTTTTCTAAATTTCATCAAAAATATGCATACTATATTTATCCAAACATTTTAAAATTCATAAACTTCATCATAAGAAGAAATACCAATTTGTATTTAAAACAAAGGATAACACATGGAAGTTATGGTCACCTTACATAGCCCCTTATCACACCAGCATAAGACCTAAGTGTATGGTGTGCTATGGTGAGAGTATCCAAGGGAGGCTCGGCCAACATCACACCAGTAGTAATTTCCATTAGTTTGAACTTATCGCAAAGGCGATTCCGTTCTAGCTTCACACGATGAAGTTCGGCTTGGGTTTGGTCCAGAGCAAAGCCCAGTGGTGCTACCTCCTTCCCAAGTTCTGTTAGATAGGCTTCGATCCGTCCAAGACTACTGGGTGAGGCCATCAAATCTTCTTTCTATATTAATTAACCAAGATTGCTTGTATTTAGAGACAATAGTCATAACGTTTAGTTTCCAGCGGTCATATTGACCAATGGTCAAATAATAGTCAAACCCAATAGTTTCATTTTAATTATACTCATGTTATCAAATGAAACATTTTTGTTGTGTGTAAGAATAAAATAACACATAAAATTTGGAAACAAGATTTATTCAAAATTTCAGGTCGTTACAATCTTCCCCCCTTAAGAAATTGCATCCTCGCAATTTTTAAAATTGGGTTTTGAAATTTCATTGAAAGTCCCACATCGGAAAAGGAGTCAGCAAAATTATTACTTTAAAAGAAAGAAAGGGAAGTAAAAAGGTCACCCGAGTTAACCCATACTAGGATCCCATGTAAGAAAACATGGACATGGAAGAAAAAAAACAAAGGGTCATGTTCTGGGGGAGAGTGATAGAAAACATGATTAAGAGAAACTTAACCATAAGAAAATCCCAAACTTATGATGTGTGTAAACGGTCTTTGATTACCTAGTTGGAAACATAAACCAACAATGTTTTTGTTTTACGTTCCATTTCATAATTTTGAGGAATTAATTTACTACATAGAACAGAAACATAAGAAAATAAACCTACCATCATGTAGAGTTTCATCCTTTAATAAGTTTCTACCCAAAAATAATATTTTCTCCAAACGATTAGCATTCAAAAACTCTTGGTCTCATCAAAACGCAAGATTCATCTTCTAGAGAATCACATAATCCACAAAAGATTAACCATCTATTTCATCTATCTTTAAAAACAGAAAGGGTAAGGTAAAACAACTCTTCAAAAAGAAATAATCCCATAGGAATGGAAACTACTTTTAAATCTTCAATGTTCCATGGTACTACCCAGAGTTCATCATAGACCATTCTGTAAATAACTGTCCTTAAAAATCCTCAAAATAAACCAAACTAAGATTGAAACCCACATACAAGAAGGATTTGATAACATAGTCTTCCAAGGTAAACTTTATCATTCATCTCCAAACAACATCAACCACTCCTAACATCTTATAACAAAAGTAACTAACCTAAACATATTTACCCCAAGATAGGTTAATCATTTCCCTAAGTAACCTAAATTACTATAAGTCCACCTTAAATTCATCGATTCTTCAAAATATAAGTCAACCTTACTCCTCAATGAAAATAACGTAGTAATCTATTTACCTCGATCATATAGGGTTCCCAAAATAGTGAACATCATCCAAAATAATAATCATCTTTTAATCCCCTAATCATCTCTGTCGTATTAATACGGCAATGGTCACATTTTCTATCACATTGGTTATAGGGACATGTTAGTCCATTTCCAACCATTAACTAAGAAGAGAAAGTATAACTAGGGGCATAAATACTTAATCAATAATCATGAAAAGGAACTTAAAGCGTATTAGGATAACTTTTAGAAGAAAAGTATACCCTAACTTTTGATCCCCCTAGGTTTCAAACTAGGTTATCCATGATCATATATTCTTATGCGAATCTTTATTTTATTTTATCTTTGTTCCTTTAATAATGGTTCATACTAAGCTTATGAATTTAGCAAAGCATATCTCCCGGGAGTTTCGTAACCAAGAGTGCAACAAGGCCCGTTTTTGTGTACTAGTTCCCGTTCGAGTCTAGCTCAAAGTGGTGTTTTCGGGTTTTACCCCTATGTACATCTGTGCCAGAGCCACCTCTACCTGCTCGTATCCAGACAGGGATGTATTTGTTTGGAAACCCCTTACTCAATACTAACCAAAATATATGGAAGATTTCCTATATTTAATCATTTCTATAGGGTTCTTCCTAAAGTTTTCATATCCTAATTTCCACAAATAACTAAACCATTCTTTAATACCAACTATAGCATCCCGCCTTTTTATAACATAAACTTTCATTTCATTACACAAAACTGAGGATCTTTAAGGTTTAGTGTCATGGAAACCAGGGACATAAAACATGAAAACATAAAACATTCTTGTTAAACACTTGAAAGGATTATCCTCATGTTCATCCTAGGTTCATTACTGCATCTCAAACCTGGGGACATACAACAAAAGAAAGGGTGAGCAGAAGGCCCAGTAAGGGAAACAAGAGAAACATTTTACATGAGAACTTGAGATACTTCAATAAGGACATGAAAAGAACTTTAAGGCATGAGAAATAAATCATGAGATACATCATAATAAAAATAACATTTTTCATAACTTGAATATGTGGCTGAAACATTTAATATTGACAATCATTTCGTTTCACCAAGGTCCATCCCCAAGGTTTCATTAAACATTACCAAGGTTATTCACCAAGGTATCAGTATAAAAAGTAATCTCTAGAGATTAAGTCTTTACCCAATGAATTGGAGCGCTATATGGGCGCACCCTTGACATTCCTTTATTATCTTGTGATCCACATATATCATCATCAATCATTTCATAAACAACCCATATGGCATAAAATAAATGGGTTCAATTTCATAATCATAACGTTTTAAAAACTGCTTTATAGACGTGATCTTTTTGTCACTTTAAACCCATGGAAAGGGAAAGCGGGTTTCATGTATGTAAATACCAGAATTTAAAATAGAACATTTTGATATATATGTGAATACCCCTGTAGAAATAAGATCTTTGAGTATTCACTTAATAACATAAAATAATTTTGAGATAAAGAGGGGGGCATTTTGAGACGAAAACTATGCAGCATAATGTCTACGATACATGGTTTTAGAAAACATTGAATAGAGAGGGGACATGGGTCACCCACTCAAAAATGATACATAAAACAGTAGGGGAATAGAATATATAGTATTTAAGAACATGGTAATGAAATTTTAATGATATACCATATGAAAACTTGAACTTGAAAGGAAGACAAAAATAAGATTTCTCTTATGAAAATTCGGCAGCCTAACAGCGTCACTTAAAACTTCCAAAAATGGATTGACGAGATCAAATAGGGTCCCTCATCATATGGACATAAATTATAAGTATGATAGATATAGAGATCATATCCCAACATAATAAAAAGGAACTTAAAATACTTGACATTAAAGTAGATCTTGAAAACGAGAAGGGTGAAAGAACCCCTTAGCAATTCGGCAGCCTAACAGTGCCACTTAAACTTCAACAAAAATGAATTGATGAGATCAAATAGGGTCTCTCATCATATGAACATAAAATTTCACTATGATAGATTTAGAGATCATACACCTACAAAATAAAAAGTAACTTGAAAGACTTGACATGAAAGTAGATCTTGAAAACGAGAAGGGTGAAAGAAACCCATAGAAATTTGGCAGCCTAACAGAGCCACTTAAACTTCAACAAAAATGAATTGATGAGATAAAATAGGGTATCTCATCATATGAACATAAAATATCAGTATGAAAGATTTATAGATCATACCCCAACATAATAAAAAGGAACTTTAAAGACTTTACATGAAAGTAGATCTTGAAAACGAGAAGGGTGAAAGAAACCCTTAGAAATTCGGCAGCCTAACAGCGCCACTTAAACATCAGCAAAAATGAATTGATGATATCAAATAGGGTCTCTCATCATATGAACATAAAAGATCAGTATGATAGATTTAGATATCATACCCCAACATAATAAAAAGTAACTTGAAAGACTTGACATGAAATTAGAACTTTGAAAAAAAAAGGTGAAAGAACCACTTAAAAATTCGGCAGCCTAACGGCGCCACTTAAAACTTCAAAGTACTGAGTTGAAGAGATCAAATGGGGTCTCTCATAATATGATCATAAAAGATAAATATGATAAAGTTAGATATCATATCCCAACATAATAAAAAAGGAACTTGAAATACTTTACATGAAAATAGATCTTGAAAAATGAGAAGGGAGAAAGAATCCGTTACAAAAATTTCGACAGCCTAACGGTGCCACTTAAAAACATCATAAAACTAAATAATGAGAGTAAGAGGGGATCTCTCATTATATGAACATGAAAAGGGAAGTAAGAGGAGTATAAGAGAACATCCTTTAACATAAGAACATGGAGAATAAATGAAATTACATAGAAGAGATTACTTGAAAAGAAAGAGAGAGATCAGATCGCTTACCTTAAAACGTAACTCTTAAAACTCAAAGGTTTTGAACTTGAGGGCTTGGGGGAACCCTGGGATGACTCCTTGGGAGGTAAGGAGACCATAAATTCGTTGGGGGAGAGTTGGGAGTGAAAACTAAATGAGGAAAGGGTGGGTATTTGTAGGGAAATTGAGGGGACAAGGCATTAATGGCCAAGGGACACCTCACAAGGGCTTTTCTCAAAACCATGTGCTCTCCCTTGGAATTTAACATGGAGTTAGGCCACATGGGGTCCCCAAAACAATAATTCATCACCCTTGGCCGGAAAAACCTTAAAATATCTCATGAAATCATCATGACACAGTTATGATGTAATTAAACATACCGAAACCCTAAAACTGTATTTTTACTATTCACTGAAAATTCAACTTTCTCAGAAAGATCCCAAAATTTCACCTTAACCAAATATTAATTTTCTGATTTCAAAACTGAACTCTATTTTATAAAAATAATTTTTTAATTATTTTTAATTTAATTTTTAAATAAATTCACTATTCACCGAAAATTCATTTTTTTCAGAAAAAACCCCAAAAATTACCATAATATAATATCGAAGCTCTGAGTTCAAAAATGAAATCCATTTTATAAAAATAATTTTGTAAATATTTTTAAATAAATTTTTAATTAAAAACACTATTCACCTGAAAAAACTAATACTTGAATAATAATTTATGAAACTGTTATTTACCCATTTTATTGAATATCATTACTTAATCTATGTATCGAAATTATATTAAAACTTTCTTTAAGTGAAATTACTAATCCATTTGGTCACATTAATAATCATAAGCGTAAAATCACTATTCATAATTTACTATTCATCAAAAATAAATTTGGTCTTACTAGACTCTAAATTTCGTACTGAATATAATTATAGAAGACCATTTTTTGAAAATCATTACACATTTTTATTTATTTAATGTTTACATAAACATTTTTAAAATATCTTTTTTCTAAAATTCATCAAAAATATGCATACTATATTTATCCAAACATTTGAAAATTCATAAATTTAATCATAAGAAGAAATCCCAATTTTTTTTTAAAACAAAGGATTACAAAAGTTAGTTACGGTCTCCTTACATAGCCGCTTATCACACCAGCATAGGACCTAAGTGTAAGGTGTGCTAAGGTGAGAGAATCTGAGGGAGGCTCGGCCAACATCCCACTAGTAGTAATTTCTATTAGTTTGAACTTCTCGAAAAGGAGATTCCGTTCTAGCTTCACACGATGATGTTCGGCTTGGGTTTGGTCCAGAACAAAGCCCAGTGGTGCTACCTCCATCCCAAGTTCTGTTAGATGGGCTTCGATCGGTCCAAGACTACTGGGTGAGGCCATCGAATCTTCTTTCTATATTAATTAACCATGATTGCTTGTATTTAGAGAAACCAGTCATAACCATTAGTTTCCAGCGGTCATATTGAACAATGGTCAAATAACAGTCACAACCCAACAGTCTCATTTTAATTATACTCATGTTATCAAATGAAACATTTTTGTTGAGTATAAAAATAAAATAACACATAAAATTAGGAAAAAAGATTTATTCAAAATTTCAGGTTGTTACAACCCTGAATTCTGATTTCTGACTCAATGCAAGAAAACACTTATTGCGTGTATATTTTCAAAGGTTTCCTAAGTCAACTCAACCAAGTCAGCTCACCAGGATTAATCTGTTGACCTTGTCACATCTATTTCTTTCAGGATACCTCCCCACAGATCCCCGAGAGTCATATGCTCTGACATCCCACCGACTGACGATGCCTTGGTGCAGGGCCCCATTCTAGTTGACGCACTAGTGGAGGCACCAGTGGTACTACTTCCCATTGGGCCACCGATGCCACCAGCCTCAGTAGTAGACGATGCATGCCATTTGAACATGTTGCATGTGTTCCAGTGCCATAGGCCACCAAGTTGCGGGGAGAAGATGGACCCACATGTGGCTGAGGATTGTCTGGAGGCTGTGGTGAGAGTCTTCAGGCTAGTAGGGACACTAGCAGACTTCATGTTAATCCTTGCTACCATCCTCCATTAAAAAGCAGCAGACATATGGTGGAGTATGATGCTCCAGGTCCATGACGAGGCGACACAACTCTATACAGACATCGAGAGCCTATTATGGGTGGAGTTTGTTCCAGCCACCCTTTTTGTGGTGTGGATACCATAGATACTTCATCTGCAGTAGAGCATCATGATAGTAGCACAATACTCAGCAAGGTTCACCGACCTCTCGCACTATTCCACGGATATGGTACGAGACCATTCTTCAGGGCCCGGATATTCGAGCAGGGGATCAATCGAGAGATTAGGACATTGATGATCTCCCTCAGCATCTCGACGTAGGCGGGGGTGTTAGAGAGAGCCCTCCTAGTAGAGAGTTTTCTTGCCGAGAAACCAAAAATTGTGATACCCAACACTATTCAACTTGCAACGATGTCTTCTGGAGTTGGAAGTAGACATATGACGCAGAGGTCCAAGAGGACCAGACCCACGGGTGGATGACCACATGACTCAGGATCAGATATTTGGGGCACCCGAGGAAATGACATTTATTACAGGAGTATAGAGTTGAGGGACCTCCCAGGTAGAGGTAGAGGTTCGATCAAGGTGGTCTACAGGGCGTAGATGGATGTGGTAGAGGAGCTCGTCGGACAGCCAGTGGTGGACGACGTTTCGAGGTGTTTCCCCCACCACCACCAACAGGAGGTCCACCCCAACCGGAGGGACTGGGTGGAAATGAGATATCTCATCTTCAAGCATCGAGGCTTATGACCACGGTGCTCCAGATATGATCCGAGGTATGATCTGTGTCTAATCCACCTTAGATGATGTTCTTATAGACACAGGTTCCAGTCATTCTTTCATAGCCACTGCCCTCATTCGGAGCTCGGAGATTTTGAAGGAGCTGTTGGCTCGATCCTTACGACTTGAGACTCCTACAAGAGAAGACTCGATGGTTAAGTACTAGTGCCGGCAGTGTGAGATTACTCTAGAAGGCGAGATCTTAGGCAGGGATCTTCTCATAGCGACGTCGAGGCCTTACGACGTTATCTTTGGTATGTACTAGTTACCTACAATCCATGATCAGATTGACTATATTAGGCACAAAGGGTGGTGTGTCTGCACGGATGGGACCATGTTCAACTTCACTAGTGAGAAGAAAACCATTGCAGCCCAGAACAAACTTACTCAGAGCACAGTGCAGTCAATCACTCACTAGTTGCCTTGCATTACCCTCAGTGGAGTATATGTGGAGAGTCTGACTTATCCAATAGTGGTAGACTAGTATTTGGATGTTTTCCCTCAAAATTTTCTAGGACTACCTCCTCATAGAGAGGTGGACTTCTACATAGACTTGTACTCTAGGAGGACACCGATATCTACTCCAGCATATCGGATATCTCCCGCTAATCTTTGTGATATGCAGATACAGCTGGAGAACTTACAAGGGAATTGATTCATCCGGCCTAGTGTTTCTCCCTGGGCAGCCCCGATTCTATTTGCCATGAAGGATGATGGGATATTGAGGCTCTGTGTTGACTACCGTCACCTGAATCAGGTGACTATGAAGAACAAGTACCAACTCTCAAGGATTGACAACCTCTATGATCAACTCAAGGGAGCACGCTGGATCTCAAAGATAGACGTCAGATTAGGCTATCACCAGCTCAGAGTTTGAGATGAGGATGTGAAGAAGACGACCTTCAGGTGTTGGTACAGCCACTACGAGTTCATGGTTATGCCCTTCGGCGTAACCAACACTCTAGCAGTCTTCATGTGTCTCATGAACATGATCTTCCAGTAGTACCTCGATATCATTATCATGGTCTTCATCGACGACATTTTGACCTACACAACTACTTGAGGAGGAGTATGCCTACCATTTTCAAGAAGTACTTGAACGACTCTGAGAGAGATAGATTTATGGTAAGCTCTCAAAGTTCCAGTTTAGGATTCGTGAGATTCACTTCTTGGTACATATCATCTCGGAGGTTGGAGTTACAGTGGATCCAGCAAAGATTGAGGCGGTACATGCTTCAGAGCCACCCATGAGTGTGACAGAGGTATGGAGTTTCCTGGGATTGGCTGGATACAATCAGAGGTTCATTCCAGAATTCTCTAGAGTTTCAGTACCACTATCATACTTTAAGAAAAAGGGGAAACCCTTCGTGTTTCCAAAGAGATGCTAGAAGTGCTTTTAGGAGCTGAGGAAGAGGCTGGATAGTGCCCCCATCTTGAGGCTTCTAGAGGATGGTGTAGGGTAAATTGTCTACTGTGACACATCACAGACTGGAATTGGGTGTGTCTTGATGTATGAGCTAGTAGTGATCGCATTTGGTTCTCGGTTGGTGAGACAATAAAAGAAAAACTATACTACCCCTGAACTGGGGTTAGCAGCAATGGTCTTCCCCTTGAAGATGTGGCAGTACTATTTTATGGGTGAACGTTTTACCATGTACATTGACCACAAGAGTCTCAAGTATATCTTCTCTCAGAAGGACCTGAACCTGAGTCTTCGGCGATAGATTGTGTTCCTCTAGGACTATGACAATGAGATAGTCTATACTCATGGGAAGGGGAAGGTTGTTGCGGACACACTCACCTTGAGATCTGGTATACAACTACAAATAGAGACGATAGATAAGCTGGCTCCCATACATACATCCTTTGTGGATAAGGATGGAGTATCCTATCTAAAGTCTCTCCCAGTCACTCCTCTACTTCTTCAGTGGGTTAGGGAGCCATAGCATGGAGACGCTGATTGTGAGACGCAACATGCTCAGATATCCACAGGGTAGTCACCTAATGGATTTTACGAAGGTGAGGAGCACGTCGTCCTCTTCAGAGGACATACCATGGTACCAGTAGCACATCAAGAGGAAGTGTTGAAGGATTTCCAAACTTCCCCTATTGCGATACATCTATGAGAGGAGAAGATATACCTGGACCTCAGACGACATCACTGATGGCCTGGTATGAAGAAGGATGCTGTGGATTTTGTCTCATGATGCCTCACTTTTCAGCAAGTGAAGGGAGATCACCAGGTTCCAGAAGGCTTGGTTCATCACTTAGAGGTCCCATAGTGGAAGTGGGATGGGATATCCATAGATTTTGTGATGGGTCTTCCACGTAAATCCAGGAGTAACGATTCGATATGGGTGATCATTGACTGACTCACCAAGTCGGACAACTTCATTTCGATCAGAGGGAAGGGATCAGTAGAGAGCTTGGGAAACCTCTATGTGGAGGATATTGTGCATTTTCATTAGGTACCTTCTTCTATTGTCTCCGACCATGAGAATGGTTTACTTCCCGACTATGGAAGGGGTTGTTGGAGGATTTTGGGAAAAATAATTGCTTGATAATCGCCTTCCATCCTCAGAGAGATGGCCAAACTAAGCGGTCCATTCAGACCATCAAGGACATGCTTCGTGCAAGTGACCTCGACTTTGGTCGAAGTAGGGAGGACCACTTGCCTTTGGTGGAGTTTTCATACAACAACAACTATCACTCCACCATCGGAAAGGCACCTTTTGAAGACTTGTATGGTCAGCCTTACATATCGCCACTATGCTAGACATACCTAGGGGAGTCAACACTAGTTGGAATCGAGATGGTATGAGCTACCACAAAGAAGGTGCAGATCATCTAGGAGTAGATTAAAACTTTACAGAGCTGGCAAAAGTCTTATGCTGATAGGAGACAGAGACCTCTGGAGTTCGAGGATGGCGACCACATCTTTCTATGGGTCTCACCTTGATGAGGTCTATGGTGATTTGGCCGAGGTGGTATGTTGTCTCTGTGATTCATCAGACCTTTCTAGGTCCTCAACAGAGTAGGCGATGTGGCTTACCGCTCATCTCTTCCACCTCAGTTGCACCGGGTGCAGGACGTCTTCCATGTATCTCTATAGAGGAGATACGTGCACCGCCCAGCGCACATCATCAACAATGGGAAGCTGGACATCGATGATGAGGTGACTTTCATGGAGGTTCCAACAGTGATTGAGGATCGATAGGAGAGTGTCCTACGTGGATGGTCGATACCTCTGGTGTACATTCACTAACAGCACAGAAACCTCCAGGAGTGCACATTGGAGCGGGAGACTCAGATACGTGCTCAGTACCCCCTTTTGTATCCATAGTTCGAGTGGTAGCTTATGGGGACGTAAAGCCCTGTGTTGGGGAGAATGTAAAGATCTGGAAATTCCGTGGAAATTGTTTTATTAAATCCTTGGGATTTTTATGAGTCCGCGAAAATTTACGGCGCTTGATTCCGAGGCCCGGTGTGCCCAGAATCAATTTCTGATGTTTTTTCTGTGTACTTTCAGTAAACGTATGAGTGGGATATTATATCTTTTAAACTGGTGCTCGGAACTGAAATATGAGGTCACCGTTGAACTCGTATCATTGGTGATTGCTTAGTGAGACCCTCACAACAGTTGCATTCTAGTGATAATGGAAGATAGTTTTTGGGGTTTTTAAATAAATTAAATAAAACTAAGGTGAGAAATTATTTTTATTTTGTGGTGGTTAAAAACACCACGAGTAGGTTAGTGGTGGAGGCCACCACACAATATCCTCCCATTAGAGGTTATAGTCGGTGGGCCCACCCGCACATAAGCTCCCTTGGGAGGATATCCTTGGTGGGGCCCATACGGGATTTAAACCCCCTTTAACCCCCCATTTATGTGGGAGAAAACTCATCACCTTCCCCTCCATTAAATTGATCCAACCCATCTCATTTATTTGGTTAAGTTTCACAATTTAATGAAACTCCTTTTGAATCCATTTGAATTCTTTCCAAACATTAAAATAATAGATAGTCTATTATTTTTGGTTGGAAATTCAGTTAGTGGAGCTTGAGAGAGGGATTGGAAGATTGTGGAGAACTTCATCCATCCAACGAAGAGCGCCAGTGACCACCGAAGAATGATGAACTCCTTCTTAGATCTTCAACCATGCCAAAAGAGAAGGATTCGACTACGAAGAACTCCGTCTTCTACTTCGTCCCCTCCGAATGATTATCCACCAATGACGGATATACTCTTCCTCTTCCGACATTGAAGAATCAACACCACATTTCCGCGACTTCGTCAACAATCAACGTCATACGAGGTAGTGGGTTTTGAGTTGATTTTGTACTCGTTCTACGTCATTGAATTTATGGAATATGATTTTCCAAATGATGAAAGCATATCGAGGATGGCTCAGATAGCATGATCATGGACTGACACTCCCCCATTTTTTGTTCTCATTTGTTGATGACGGTGGCGGAGAAGCGGTGGCCGACATCGGGCCGACCGCGAAGAAATCTGACTCCGAAGGGAACCAGAGGCCCAAGGGCTACTGGGTCACCAGAGGGGCACGGTGTTGTCGTGTCATGCGGAGAACCAGGCCAGGGCCAACGCGTGCCATGACGGAGCAAGGCGGCCTAATGGCCGCCAGAGGGGTGCGACGATGTCGTGCCGCACGTGGGGTAGGATCGTGGCAAAGAGGGTCGCGATGGTCAGACGGTGATATCAGTGTCGTCGTACTGCGTGGAGGATATGGAGGCTGTGGCCAGGCCGGGCGGTGGCGGAGTTAGCGTGGTGTCGTCGCGCGCCATGGAGCAGTAGGGTGCCATGTCCAGGGCGGGCGGTAGTGGAGGAGGTGGAGCGGCTAGCCGCTCAGCCAACCGGGAGGTGCGGGACCCAGACAGTCATGTGTGATCTGGATCGGCGCCACATGGTGCAGGTTTGGGTCCCCACCCTAAAGGCTTAGCAGTTCAGGAGCTAGGGGGTGAGCGACATCCCCATGGCCACAGCTAAGGAGGACCCCCGCTTGGCCGCCTGGCCACAAGGATGACCGGGCTGCCGGGCCGCCCCCTCGGGCTGGGCCGATTTCAGGTCGAGCCACCCCCTCGGGTTGGGCACCCGTCTCGGACTGGGCCACCCCTCGGGCCGGGTCCCTCCCTTTATGGCCGGGTCGGTCCCGCGGGCCGGGTCATACACGCAGACCGGGTCGGACCCAAGTCCGGACCTGATTAGCCCGAATACACCTTTTCACCTGTTTCTTGGTCTATGTGTGTCTAAATGACAAACCTCCTGCAAAAATGGAAATCTTAGAATGAGAATGTTATTTTGGAATAACCCACATGATGTTTGAACAATGTTGGGGTACGGTCAGGTTGGTTTGAACCTAAAATCCAATCTGGCCCCTGGAGCGGAAATGCCAATAACTCACAGACCGAGCGTCTGATTGATGTGTCGTCTGTTGCATTGAGGACCCTAGGACGAGGCGGATATTTGAAATACTTCAACATGGGTTTTCGTGACAGTTGGATTATTGATCAGTAGCTCATGGTGCTCATCCTATCAGAGACGAGCGAGCGGAGTACGAAGACTTAGTAGCTGGGTGAGACCTGACGACTGCTGACCTTTCGAGTCAGAGTGCTTCGACTAGCCCAGGGGGAAGTGCCTCTATGTGATGCGGCAGACCCACAGTGGGGAGCACATCTGTGTGACGCAGAAAACTCACGGTACTCGATAGGTGAAGTACCTCAGCAGGATCCGAGGGGGAGCACCTCTGTGTCATGCGACAGACCCACAGTGGGGAGAGCCTCGGTGTGACGCATCAGAGCCACGATACTCGATATGAGGAGTACCATAGCAGTCCAGGAAGGTGGGAATTGCCTCTATGTGATGCGACATGCCCACTGTACTATATAGATGAGGAGTACACCATCAGCCGAGATTCTGATAGTTTGACTATGGATGTTACTTGATACCACCCCTAGAATATAATCCTGGTTTGATATGAGTCAGTGAATTTTGTGTTTACCTCATGAATGAGATGGGTTAAGTGATAACTGAGGTATATGTATAGTCATATAACTGAGTAAGGGTTATCCATTGATTCTATACTTTGTGGTTATCCTTTTTGGATATTATGAGACCTTGAGGGTCTCAGGGTCCCTACTGAGTATTGTTATACTCACTCCTGCATGGGCTATGCCCGCACCTCGTTGTGTTGGTTGCAGACGACAGACATCACTGACTGAGGCAGTGGGTATCAGGACTGGACGGTGCCCGGAGGTGGACCCCTCAGAGTGACGGTGCACAGAGTGGACGAATGGACGTGGATTTCTGAGGAGGCCATCTACACCTATCATTCGGGTAGGAACCCCGAAGGACGAACTAGTAGCTGCTTTACATGATATTAGTTGTACTTTCTTTCAGTTTTACATATTCTTTACTGTTGGGCTTGTATTTCGGACCCCTTTTACTTTCCCTCACAACTTCAGTATACATTATTACTTAGTGTTTTGCTTCCAGTTGTGTACTCTGTTTTTCTGTGTTTTCTTTTTATTATGGAAATTCCTTTCCATCTTTGGGATTAACGCCTTTGGTCCTAGTCGCCAGCCGCTGGCTTATAGAAGGTGGGCATGGGGTAGTTACAGCACGGGTCCCGAGGACTGGACGTGAAAATAATTTTCCAGAGTATATAAGGAATGTATTAGTATATAGTAATGTCGTTTGTCCTAACGAGAATTGTAGTTGTTTTCTTGGTTTTTATGATTCATTTTTTTCACGCATATCTAGATTCATTGGTATTTGACATTAAGGAATACATCCTAGTGTATTCTCATACACATAAGGACCATGAAAAATATATTTATATCATGATTAATACACCGATGGAGAACCATCTATTTTTTAAGATCAATAAATTCGATAATTGGATCATTAAGGATCACATCATGGGTCCTATAATATAAAATGAAGGGGTATCTGTTGATATAGGGAATGTGTGAATTTTAGTTTTGTAGGCTCATCCCATGAATGTGTTCGAAATATGCAGTTTCTTTGGGTTGGTTATTTAATACTGGAGTTCTATTATAGAATTTTTCTACCTAGCAGAACGTCTTAAAAGAGTGACTATGATGTGTGCAATGATCTAATTATATGAATCCTTTAAAACAAACCTTCATGATTTGATAGGTGGAATAAATTATTTTCCGATACTAATTATACCCGAGGAGTGTACATTCAATATAATTTATTATCATTCTTCAAGAATGATGTTAGGAGATGTTTAGATGTTGGGAGATAAAATTGCAGCATACATGTCATATTTGTGGGGACCTCATGAGCTAATTTTCCATATGTGAAAACTCGATCTAGTTTCCATGGTTCAGGGTGTACAATTTTTGGGGACATTATAAATTTGTTGAGTGAATCATTATTATCATGGATCAAAAATTTCTTAAATCCATTTCCACAATATGTGCATTGAATATTATAGATAATAGGTGGGTCTAATAATTATTTTCATTAAAATTAGTTATTTATTATTATACTAGAAAGGGGATGTATATCAATAATTCATTAAGCTATAAGACTCAGACATAGACCATCTATGAGTCCTTTAGTGAGTGGTAGATGATTTCCTTGTTCTCTAAGATGCTTGTCATGGTTCATGAATTTCTTGAACAGCCTATTTTGGCACCTTTCATTGAGATAATATTAATTATAGAAACTATTTTAATGGGAAAATTTTATAATCTGGAGGGACTAGTTATGATAGATAGTGTCTCTAGTGATGATCAAACTCCTAGTTGTGTTGTTGATGAGAAAATGGCCCCTCACATTCATAGATTTGTTTGGGTGACAACCTAAATATGGGAAGAGATGATGTGTGAATTACATGCCTATGTTTGTTAATTTCACCATCAACTAAACAAGATATAGAGAGATGAATATCATTAGTATTGGTTTCCACGTATAAATAAGATGATTAAAGAATTCATCACACGGTACTCCATCTATGAGAGTGTTAAGGTTGAACAACAATGACTATATGGAATTTTACAGGAATTTTCAATTCGTGAGTTGAAGTGGGGTAACTTGACTATGAATTTTGTGATTGGTTTGTTGAGATTCCCATTAGGAAGGGAGGTGTTGTGTTTTACCATTGACATATTGAATAATTTTACTTACATTGTACCTTTATGATTAACCTTATCAAATTATTATCATGGGAGTCATTATATTTTGGTTATTTTACACCATAATGTTTTTCCACGATCTATCATATTTCACTGAGATACACATTTTACATCACTATTCTAGAATCAGTTGTAGAAGGCACTGAGTTTATAAGATCTTCTATGTATCATATATCATCCTCATACTGATGGGATGATTGATGATATGACATGGGTTCCTGAGGAAACTCTCTAAGCATGTATCCTTGATTATTGATTTAGTTGGGGGAAAACATTTCCCTCATTGATATATTTATTATTATAATAGTTGTTAGGGAATGATATTGTTTCCTCCATATGAGTTACATTATGGTAGGTAATTATATTCACCCATGTGGATGTTTGTTATAGGTGAGGACTCACTAATGGGTCATTATTTCATATTTGATTCCATAGAGAATGTAGAGATGATTCCGAAGTGCATGTATGAATGTATGTCTTGAACTAAATCTTAAACCGATCCGTACCACAGATATTTAGAGTTAGATTTGGGATTTTGGGCCATTCTATAAATATCAAATAGATTGCTTCAACATAGTATTCATAGATTGTGTAAGATATCACATTATTATGTCCCTATTGTTGATTTCTTGTAGTCGGACGGGCGATTAGCCTATTAGTTGCATTTACCTCATAGGTACCATTACATGGATGATGACTTCCATGTATCACAACATCACTAGTATAACTCAGACCCATCTCAATCATTTGATTCTGAGGCTATTCAAAGATAATTAGATGTATATTGTGATGGTAATCTGATAAGTATTTTTGATCATACCCATAAATCACTGTATGTAAGAAATGTTCCACTTGTTTGGGTGTTATAAAAAAATTTCTATTTGCAGGATGAGACATGGCGTAGAGAGGTCGATGAATGTTCTCAGTGGAACACATTCATGTCCATTAAATTCTTTCTCTTGAAGTGAACACCCCACACTTTACCGGATGTGAAAATATTAAACAATGTGTAAATTCGTGGTGTAATTTTTTTAAAATGATGTTTGGCCTCTTACTATGATAGAATCAATTTTTCTTGTATAATCTACATGAGGGAGAACCTCTGAATCATAACTTATGATACGTCAGTGTTTCTCCATATGATCTTCGTTTGCTTCACCGTCAGGTGCATTAGATCCACATGGGTGTGATCCCCATTCCTCCTACTTCCTTTAATCATTTTTATTACACTATTTTTCACTATTTTGGTGCAATCTCATACGCCATATTTTCATATTCATTGGCTTTTCATACAATTTTCCTATTCTAGTTCAAATCAAGGGTCAATAAATGAAAGTGAGTGTACTACAGGTTTAAGGTATATGTTCGAGATCATTCCACAAATTCTCATTTCATTTTATCATTCAACATTGTGTTCCATGCTAGAATCCTCTATTTTCACCACCCCATGAATCATTTTTTATTGAATTAAATTTCAATAATTTTTAATGAGATTTTATAAAATATAAAATCATATTTTTGGTTGATCACCTTTAGGTGATCCACCCATATGGTTATGACCTACATAAAATTATTATAAGAACCATCTATATAATTTAATTAAGACTATAATTTTGGTGTGTTTTTGTCCCTATAATAAATAATTTGGATTGTGAAATGATCTTTGTAACTTATATTTCCATGTGTAAGATCCTTGTTCAATATGCAATAGTTTTCATTAAAAATTTAAATGAAATATCCAACATGATCAATGTGTTATGAATGAAATTCCATGGATATTAGTGTTTGTTATAGATAGATAATTCATTCCATTATATCATGATGATAGTGATACATAGGTCCTTATTTGAGGAACCCTTATACAGCCTCATCATGATTAATAATCAAGACATGTTATGGTTTTTAAATATGTTTGGATTGATTCATGGTTTATTTTTAGTATGATTTTGATGAGATGATTATGTGGATTTTTTACCTATCCAAAAGTGATACTGGATCCCTTAAGAAGTTAGCATGGATGTGCTCGGTGGGAATATGGTTATACCTTTCCCGAAAAAATACCAAGAACCCTATGTGAGATAACTAGGGTGGTCTATGAGGGGAATGCTTACACATGAAGAGAATGATACCAAATATTCCATTTATTGATCACATTTTGTAGACTCTTATGGTTATAGGAATTTTTTGTTAGACTATGGAAATAATTTGGATTCCTTTTACCGAACTCCATGGATGGAATCAAGATTCTTTGTATTGAATTATTTACATTAATTTTATTTTAAAAAATAATAATTCCAAAATAAAATTCCAGGGACATGTCCTCCATGCAAATTTATAATATTTGGTTTTGACCATTCTGGATGATTCTATTATTATATACCATTACATCACCTTTATCATATCTAAAAATTGTGACATTGATATAGATATATACATATTAGGCCGAAGGAGGATGTTTTGGTTGGGTGTTTAGTTTGGAACTTGGTCTGATTTAATTAATTATTTATTTCCTTACATTCATTACGTACTTATGTAAAGCTCAATTTATTTGAAAAAACTAGATAGATTTAGATATCATTCATGGTGCCTTACTTAATATATATCACACTATTTTTGGCCAACCTATGGTTCCCAAAAAACTTAATGTCTCTAGTTATAGACATGGGTACATGGCCATGTTACAATGTTTGATATTTCGTCCATGGATGGTGTATAGTAGAAGTTGTCCGATCATATCCTTATTAAGATATTTGAATCATATTTTGGGTATATTTTTATTTTGTTCACCAGGAATTATATGAATATTCCTATGCATCCCTTATAATAACATTTTTGTTTTAAATAATTTCAGACATTACTTTTTTATCTGATGTTGGTTTAACATTGAACCATGTATTACATAGATGACTTATTATTATTCCACAATTGTTTATTTTTTATAATTTCCACTTTTACTCTTGATTATTTAACATATTTTATTACCCTGATCAGGATTGTATAATCTCCCCACCATACCATTGTAAATCCTTGCTACCACTTAGCAACATCTGGCATATGGGGAGGCGTTCAAGAGGTCATGTGGAGAACTATCTCAAAGAAACTCTTAGTGGACTACAATATGGGATTCTACAATAAATTACACATTCTTTATAATCCTTTAGAAACATTGATCCAGGGATATTTGTGTAATTGATGGAGGTCAACTTGAGGCTTGACCCTTGACGAACATTGAGATTCCGTAAATTTATTTGATGTAATGTTTGGATGATTTAATTGGTTATTGGGTGTTATGATCTATTTTATATAGTTTATAAATAAATGTAATGATTTTACATTTTGATATGTCCTATAACTAGGTTGCTTATGAGAGGATCAACCACACATAGAATGGAATGAGATTAATTCCATGTTTACACTAATCTAATAAGCTCTTATATTTTTCAAGAGAAATATACTATTACATGGTGTGATTTTGGTTATGTGAAGGGTATGATGTACCCTATTTCAAATAAAGACTATTGCTAAGAATAAATTACAATATATATTATCTTTTTTATGTATGAATATTTTATTCCCATTATTTGGTTTTCTCATGAACTAGAAGTTATGAATTTTATTTTGAGACATAATACCCACCATGCTATGGAATGAAATTCCCATCTGGCCTTAAGAATAATGGAGAATAGATGATATTACAAATTATTAGCTATCACGAATGGATGTAGTATACACTAACTATGGTGTGATGACTCTATCTAAGGGAACAAGATTCCATCACATATGTTATATCTCGTGACTAGGGATGTTGTTACTTTTGGTAAGGTACATTTTACATGGGATGTTATCACTTCTTATGAAGTTATATTTTGGATGTGAGTCTATCCAATATGTTATTTCTTAGAGATTCTAATCCCATATATATCTATTGATACATTGATGTCATGGGAATTATGAAATGATATTATGGGGATGATATGACCACTATTATGGATAAATATATGGATATACAACCAATTTATTGGATATTTTTCTATGAAGGCATGATATGTCCATTTGATATGACATGGTATGTGATAATAAATTTATGATTATGTTATATGTTCATAGGAACTCTAAAACAACATGGATGAGGTATGGTCACATAGAATTGGATATCTAGTATTTCTAGGTTTGTAATAATTATTATTTCAAGGATATCACATTATTATGTAATGATCATATAACATTATATAAAAATCTATACATACTACTATGACAAATGGAAGCTATTGATGTTGTCCTAAGAAGTATTTCACACAACCATCTTGGGTGCCCTAGTTCCCTGTAGACTTCATGGATACATCAATAGGTATAAGGGAAGTAACTACTTTGGATGGATGAGAATTTGGAGCATGGATGAAGTTAGGAGACATGGCTTGGCAGGGACTCATAAACCATTTTTCATATAGTCAGCTTTACATGGTTTATTTTGGATATCATATATATGGTCATCCAATGGTGGGATTAACTATAGATATATTCCACATGAAATTATAGTACATATAATTTTTTTATGGCATGGGAGCTATTATATGATTAAAATTAGAATTCTCCCATTATGTATGCAGTTAATATAAATTTATATTATTATGATTGTGGATTATAATTAATTATGCTATGATTTATGTCAGTATATATCAAAGAGTTTATTTTTTATGAATTCTATACATATACCCTTATTGATACTTTGAAAACTCTAGCATATAGGGACACACACCAATTGTATGAAACTCTTTTTAGGTTATATTGGTGATGAATAAGACCATGGGCACTAAATTTATGATGATTGAAAATGATTTTTATGGCCTCAATTATGTCCAAAAATTATGTTATCCTTGATTATGTATATGCAACAATTCATTATTATATTTATTATTCAAGGTTTTTTAATTACATCCTCAGGGTTTCCCCATTATTAGGCTAGATAGTAATATTATATAATCATACCAATATGTTTTTTATATTCTCACAATTTTAACATTTTCATTCTGATCAGTATTATTACTCAAATATATCTCTCATGCGATTTTCCCATATCATAGATGATAGATTGAACTTTATCGTATAAGAACTAATTAGTGACTATTCTATAATATTTCATGGTTGGTATCAATTATGAATTTTTAAAGGAATAACCTTTTAGTTTCTTGTAAATAATATAATACAAGATGAAAACAACAAAACACACTAAAAAATCAGATTCGAAGTGTAATTTTTTTTATTGTCACTTATATCTATATTCATGTAGAATGATGCTAATTATATACTTGTTTCTCATGTTTCATAAATTTGGGATCAATAAAATGATTAATTCTGTTTTTGTTATGGGTTTTTTTGAATTAGATGGTCAAAATTAATCAAACTATTATAAATCAAATATTTCATAGTTTAGTTCATCATATGATTATTTTTCTCAAATTCATATGATATTTCAAATTGATTTTGATAGATACCATAATTATTATCTCTAACCTATTGGGTTGTTGTAAATAGTTTTAAATAAGATGATTTATATGAGTAAAAACACTTATGGGAGAAGAAATGATTGTCCCCATAATATATTGAACCAATTGGGATACAAATTAAAAAAAATTAAAGATATTAAATCAACTGAATATTGTTTTAAACAAGAAGAATAATCATTTATATAACTTATCATTACTGAAGCGGGAACAACACATTACATGATCTTTTATTTAATGAATATTAATATATAGTAGTGGATTTCATGAACGATTAATTATATAGGAATGTATTATCATAATATGAAACATATCATTCTGTTCTCTGATCATGAAAAATTTATCTCCATCTTTTATCAGTTGGAATGTGATGTTAATTATTGGAGAAAACAGACCTTGAAAACCAATCCATTGGTTCAAATTAATCTTATGGATTGTTGGAATTCAAGAAAATATGATTGTTTTACTATAAAAAAATTGTTTGATAAAATTTCATCAATGTAAAAGGAATATTGATCTATCTATTATTACAAGGATAATTGAATAAGAATTCAACATACATCATTGAAAAGTCCTTTATAAGCATGAGTCTTGATTCCTTGAAATTAAATATACATGAAAAATGACATAGACTATTATAATACTAAACATATAATAATTATGAAATAATAATGTGATGTTAAGACCAAATTAATGGTATCCTCCCTCTCTGTGGGTGAATTAGGGTGAAAAATATATACAAATTTTTTCCGTTGAAGTCCCCTTTCACGTAAAGATCATTTCCCCGCATATGAAGGAAGATATTCAGTCTGTTATTACAACATCAATGGTCTCTAAATACAACTAATATGATTGAAAAAATTTAATAAACAAGAACACCAAAGTATTTGACTTTGTACACCTGTAATGTTTATTTGAAAGGAGTATATCGACGATGGTGTGTTAGTATAACTGAATCCAATATCATGTAATGTTAAATGGGTATATCTTTTAGAGTTGTAAACTCTTTGGTAAGGTGTAGTTCCCTTACTAAATTTTTAAATTCACATTGTCATTAAAAGATACACACCCTCTTCTCCTGCTATATGAATTGATTTATTTAGGGAAAAGTCAATTTATAGGCATGAGGGTTGCATCCATTTTTTATAGACATGTGGGTCTCTTATTGATCAAAATATGTTTCAGAGACACATTGGATCCTAATATCAAAATTTACGAACAATTAAAATAGTATCCTATACATTCTCCATCTTAAATGTTGGATGAGATAAACATCTTGATGCGTGGGATTAGTCTATGACTTCAAAAGAATAAATTTATTAGAATCGTAATATTGTAGATGAAAATTTATTTCTACTAGGATTATCTTATATCACTTGATCTTGAAAATATTAATATGGTGATGTAAATACTATTTCATCTTTGTTATTTTCCTTTTAAATATAACCAAATTTTTTTAGAATAACAATAAATATTTATTTTGTTCTTCTATTGACTATATATATCGATGATTCATCATTCAAATATAGTTTTTTCAAAATATTTATACCTAATTTTATAAAACCACTATAATTATGAAATCCATAATTATATTATGTGGATCAATTTTATTCTATTAATTGTGTTAGATTACACCCAATGTACCATTAATCTTAATTTAGACATAATTGTTCAATTAAACCAAGTAAATTTCCTAAAATTCAGTCCATTTATTATATGATTTAAATGATAATTTATTATTCCTGATGTTCTATAAATAACGTGACAATATCATTATACTTCTCATGGTAGCTTGAGATTATGTATCCTGGGCCGCTATGTGAATTGATCTCCTATATTTTGGTACGGTGCATTGTGAAATACGATATACATATAATCTGAATTATGTTTTTATAAAATTAGTATTCTGGACGTGGTTTGATCTTCCGAATACCCATGATTCCTCATAGATATTGAACACATTTTCACAAGGCACAATGATTCATGAAGGATGTAATAACATTACTGAAAAATCCAGATTTATTCAATTATATCGAAATCATGTCCTCTTTTTGGAAACTACAATGTTTGGGTATTGGGCTTATAAAAACTATTCAGTTAGTACTATTATTTAATAAATTATGTATGATCATCCAAGAGTATCATATTCTAAGGGGAAACATATTTCATCTACCTTCTTAGTACAACCTAGCTTCACATGAAATTTTTTTATATAATCATTTTTGTGACATTCTATAGTTTCAATTGTTTCATAATCACTTATTTTATAATTCAACACTTCCAAAAGAAATATTATTTATGGGTGGGTTTATCTTATATGATTGATCACTTCACTGAGCCTCACAAATTATTCTTACATGAATTTCGTGTAATAATATGTAACTTATTTAATATCATGATGTATATTCTCGTGATGTTATTGAACTAAGTGTAATCTTATGTATCCTATAGACACCCATGCTATTCCAAAATATCTACTTAGGATTTCATATATTAATATAAGTTTGATCACCATTGTGGTGTGACTTCTCTCTTCTTTATAGAAATTATTCAATCCTTTACAAACCATTTCATCAATGCCAAAATATTCTATTAAATCTTACTGGACTAGAATATGAAATGTTAACCATATAAAGTGTCCACATATTCGAAATTAATCATCACTTTTCTTATTACAATTACCACTTTTCATGATCATTATGTGTGAATGTATCAAGGTTATTGCATTCACAATTATCATTATATGACATTTTTTGGATTCAATGCTTCATCATGACATATTACCTGACAATAATCAAGATATATTTACATTTGTTTCTTATTCATACATCATAAACAAACTAAAATTTGATTCATTTTTAGGGAAATAATCCTATTCTTCATCGGTGTCAAAATATATAACAATTTAATGCTTCATTGACTTTTCAAAAAATCATATTGCTATTTTCAACAAGTTTTACACAAAACCACCTATTTATAAGATTCTGTCTATTTATATTTTGATGTTAATACAAACATAAAATACAACTCCAAAATTTAACTCCATATTCTTCAAAAAAGATTTGGATTTATGATGTATTATGTTCAATTGTATTTTTTAATAACTTTCATAGGGTCTTAACAGTCTTCGATATATCATTCTATCCACCCACCATTCTCACTAAAATTCATGCTAGGATATTCTTAGTGATTCTTCCACTTTGTGGGTGGTTTTATCTTATATGATGGAATACTTCACCGAGCGTCGCAAATTCATATTACCTAAAATCGATGTAATCATCTAAGACATATTTAATAGCAGGATGTATATTTTTGTGATGTGATTGATTTTTGTGTTATCATACATATCCTCTAGACACCCATGCTATTTCAATATAGATCCTTATGATTTTGAATATTAATATATGGTTGATCAATATTATGGTTTGGTTTATCTTTTCTTTATAGAAAATAATATATCCATTTCTATTCCATTCCATATATTCGAAAACATTTTATAATACTTTACTTGACTGGAATTTGAAATGTTAAGAATATAATGTGTCTAAAAATTCCAAATGCATCATCATTATACAAGTTACAATCTGCTCATATCACGATAACTATGTCTAGAAGAATCATGGTATCTTCATTAACAATTATAATCATATAACCTTTTCATAATTAAATGCTTCAACACTATAATTGACATGATATTTTTCACTATACTTTTACTAGTATATCATTTTTAGGTTTCCTCATCAAACTAAATTTGGATTTCATTTTCATGGAAATCATCCACTTATTTACTTATATAACAATTTCGTATAATATCATGCTTCAATGACTTCTCAAACAAATCATATAGTTATTTTCAGTAATTCAAAAACATAACAACATATTTATATTATTTAATCCTTTTTAATTTTTTCTTCAGTACAACCATAAATCCAATTAAACAATTTAACTCCAATTTCTTCAAAACCACCTATGGATTTATGGATAATTCGGTTCAATACAATTTTTTTAGTAAACTTAATGGGGTCATGATAGTATTATATTTTTTCGTTCAATTCACCAAAATGTTGTCACCAAAATGAATGGTGGAATATTATCATTGAAACCCTATCTTTTTAGAGAAATATTACTCAATGTATTCTATATTTACTATATATGTATAGTATAGATTATATGTTTTTTCAAATTTTATTAATTTTTTATTTTTAGATTTTTTTCATTCCATTTATCATAAAATTATTTGAAATCTTATTTGATATTGGAATTATTCAACTTCTTGAAAACTATATTATTCTATTAAACATGTAAATTATATTAAAACTATTAAAACATTATGTTCCATCATAGACACATATTTATCAAACATGGGGATCTTATGACACTAGTGTAAATATATATTTTACACTTCTTATTTTGACAAAACATGTTAAAAAATCCATATTTATCACCGTTAATGATGAGAACCACATCCTATCTCCACAAAAATCATAGTCTATTAATTTTTTTTACTGAATTTACCACTTATCAACAAGTCATTAACGAACTCTCTATGAAATCAAAGCCATAAATTTATGTAGGAAACTATAATTTATGTAATTAATTATATAAATATCAATTTAACCCAATTACATCCATAAACTCATTCCTCTTTATATTGTAATTACATCAATAAACCTATATATGATTTCAAACACACATAAAGAATAACATAATTGATTAAACAATAAAGTAACATGACATTATGTCCTTCCTCATATTTAATCAATTGAAAACACATGATTAGTATAAAAATTTGATACCACTAAATATCAATATTCATCCTTTAATTATAGGTCATCTCCATTCCTGAATCACACAAATTAGTCTTTGGGATTCCCTAAAAAATATAACTAAACCCAACATGTTATTGACTAAAAAACAATATAAGTTATATAACAGGATCCTGAAAATATATCACCTTTTTATCCTGAATAATTCTCTTGATGCCACATAAAAACTCAAATACAAATTTGAATCCACCTGAAATTCAATTCAATCTTGATATTAGTTGTTATTTTCTTGCACTTCTTGAAATTATATATTTAAAAGATTCTTTTTGAAGCTATATATTTATCCTTGATACAATTTTTCTTGCCAACAAACCCCAAATTTTCATCTATCTCCTTTCATCGAGTATATCGCCTCTCAGTACATACATAACATGGATCATTTATACACAATAAATTTACATCACATAAAATATATAATTGAAAACATTAATGTGTATTGGAGAGGGGTACATCCCAAAAATCCTCATGTAATGGATTGTATACGGTCTTTGTATATCATCCCTTTACATATAACACAATACCAATACCTTATTGTATTTATCATTTCTCCACCACATTTATAATACCCAATTTATATATTGACATAAGTATTTTACATAATTTTTTTTGATAGAGATCTACCTAAATTTTGATACTCATCCAACATATACTTATTTCCTCCTCTAATACATCATTGTTTGATTCTCGATTGATATTCCAAGACCACATGAGGGATGTTCAACCATTCATCACCTATTCCCTTATGATATGTTTTCTGATACAATAAATTCATTTATCAATTTATCCACATCTATAGAAATAATATTTTCCAAGAACATATTTTCCCATGATTAATATTTTTTTATAGGCTCATCATATTAATTATTATATGATAAACATATTTACTTATAAAAACATTATTTAAATTCTCTTAAAGAAGGATATTTAGAATATATAATCACTATTTTTTTATGTTCTGTTCATTATACTCCATCATTTCATTCCCCTAATACATTAAATCTATTTTCATATATAAAATTTTTTCATTCAGTATGATTTTTTATATAATTTTTCATTATAATGATGTATTTCCTTATGAAACGAATTTTCCATTCCTGGATATATTTTTACCCATATGACCATGGTTTTGGAAAAATTAATCAACTCCAATAAAATGTATTCCACTTGTATTCATTTCATGGATTAGATGTTGATTTAAAATATTTTATTCCACTATTAATACCATAGACATATAGATAGACACCCATACTGTGTCACATGAATATAAATAGTATAACATTATAACTAAAATCCTTTATGGTACATTTTTTATTTATTTTTCAAACACCTGCCTATTATCCCTAACAGATGATTTCGTCATTAGTGGTCTCCACATATTAATACAAAAAATATAGGATCAAAATATTTTAAATTGTCAGTTTTTAAACTACCTTCAAGCTCCTTGGTCTACTCAACATTATACATTAAATAGGAATCCATTTATTTCCACCATGGCCCATCTTCCCTACATAACTGTACTATTTATTCATGATCTACTATAAAAGGGATATTTATTTGTTTTAACTCCTTATCCTTGCACAATTTATCTCCAATATATTTTAAAAATTATTTATATCCCTATTATTCATTCATTTTCAAACTATTATCATAATATCATAATTAAAAAACCTATATATTTTTTTAAATTTATCCACCTTCTCTCAAAAACCAAATATAAAATGAAAAAATAGTACCCTATGTAGATTAATCCCCATTGATCTACATTTTCTTCTAAGGATTAGTTATTATAATTGTTAATGAATGAAAAAAATTCATTATTAATAACTTGAAATATTTTCCATATCATCATATTAATTGATACATTAGACAGTATATTGAACCAACTATATATTAACAAATTTTAATGAGTCCTCCAAAACATGGTCATAACTAGAATTACCAGAGGTGACAAAATAATTTAACTTTAGTAGAAATTATATATTCTCCTGTTTTGTTTGGATTTATGTTCTCCATTACATTAAAATAATGAAATTTTAAGCATCCTTTATGGATGATAATTCTATATCATTTACATACACTATATTTTCAGCACAAATATTCTATGTTTTCCATATCTCAAAATCAGAATATCAATGAGTTTTCTTTGTATATACATCATTATTCAATGATATAAACATGATCTTTCCAGAAAACCTCAGTCAAGGGAAAACATATGACCATTTATTAAAATAAAAGAAGAGTACATCAAGAAAGTACAAAAAAATACAAAAGACAACTAAAAATATTAAAAATAATTTATTTCACCACATCCATGATAGAGTTCATCATCTACTGTAGCTAATTCCCACTCTAAGATTTCATAGTACATCAAAATCCTGGAACAATTCTTTCTATTATTTAATAACTACAACGATAGAAACTCCTTAGAATATTTCGTACCCTTTTCCATACTAGGTACAACCCCAGTTTCTTTCTTCATAGAAGTCCAAGTAGGAAATGGATTCAGAAGATAATAATAGTAATTTATTGGATTTCTTCCTGTTGGGGAAATCATCACATCTTCATTTCTAGACACATTCTTCTTCCCACCATGAAAAATGTTACTATAGGAAGGTCTGACCATGCCACTATCTTTTTCCTTGTCACTATTGCAGACATCCCCCTGTTTTCAATGAATATGAACATTTAGGTAATAATCATTCACTCCCTAATCCTGTTGATAATTTTTTGTTTCAATCATGTCAAATTTTTTTGGCTGCTTCATTGAATCATGGACATCATGTATCTACTTCCTCATTTCACATTCTTCGTTTACTGTATTCTGAGATAATAAATCAGGCTTCATACTGGAACCTGTATTCATTTGAGGACCTTCCACCACTTGAGAGATCTCTTCATGCTCTAGTTCTACAAAGTTGTTACAAGTAGGGATTGTGATCATCAAGCCCCCATCTATATCAACTCGCCATTCCAACATTCAAACCAAATATGCTTTAGAATCTAAAAGAGAGGGTCCAACATCTCTATATGAGTATTGTGAATCCCAGAATCTTCCACCATCCTCAATGAACCTTTTGGCTTTTAAAAAAATTAATTGGACCAAATTGACTATAAGAGCCCTAAGAGGAAGGGTCAATCCGGGTGGAGATAACACAAAATTCTTCTATAAATTCCCATTTCTCATATATTTATTATTCCCATGGTGGGTGAAATATGTTTAGTATCTCTTTCACTCTTCCAAAATCCAAATATGAATTAAATATAGATATTTTAATTGAATAATACTCATACATATAGATTTTACATGGATCAAAATTACTATATAGTCCAAGGAGTATACAAATGTTTAGTTTCCTATGTTCCAGGATAGATTATCATGAATTATATGATGGAGAAATCATTTAGGTAATGGTAATTTCATTCCATGAAATACTACCCTTAATAGTTTATGAAACATTCAATATCAATACATGGTTAATTGATTATGTTTCCCTTTATAACACACCATTACATTATGAAAAGCTAGATTATAGAGGAGGGGGTCTTGGTCAATAATTTATAGACATGGGGGACATTTATATGTCTTTATATGCTATTCATATAAATTTTATCCACATATCATGATAAATTATCTATTAAAATCCACAACTATGCATTATCATTCTTACATTATAGATTATATCAACTCAGCAATGAGAGGGTTGATTTTATGTGTTGAACAGAAATATTATTTTGGAAAAAATCACTTTTAGATGAGGTTTGATCCTTAATGGGATAATTTTATTTAGTACCATCACTAATACCTATTTTTATAGATGTAATTTCATAAATTTTTAATCCACCCCTCTTTATTTGAATTTTATATAATAAATGTTAAAATGTTTCTATATTTTTTATCTTCTTCTTCTCTTAATGGGAAATATCAATTTTATATCCCCTTTTCCAAAACTACTATAATAGGTTATATAAATATTTTTTATATATTCAATCTCTGATTCAATATATGGGATCATTTTCCTATTGTAATCCTCTAATATTAATCATGTTGTATAATTAATTTCAATTTTTTCATAATATGCAAATATTCTGAGTCATCATATAGAAATCTAGTCCATAGGTTCTTATCTCTAAATGAACCATTAGGGTTTGTTGAAATTATCCCATCCATGGAATATTGGTTTATTAGTAAAGTGGTAAATAAATCCCCTCTATAAATTTTTGTAAATGATCTAATTCATTTCACTGAGGTTTTCATTTCGATACTGGATCCAAAAATCATGATCAAATTAATTTAAAATTATATTGATGATAAATCCACATTCCATAAAAAATCATGGAATCTTCTCTAATCTTGAACACATTACATTATCTGACCTTTAATTCACAATCCATATCCCATGAAATTTAGAAGACCAATATCTCTTCCATTGTTCAAAAATTAAAAAATTAAGAGTATGAGTTCTATGTGGTGGAATAAACCTTATCGACATTCATCCAATTGGGTTATGATATTCTAGATACAAAATTATCTTCCAGATAATATATATTATAGGGTTTCAGGTATATATATATATATATATTAATTTTCAATGAATTAATTATAATTATATTTTTTATCAAATTTTTATTTTAAACTAATTTTTCTTTCAATGTACTATGGTTAGTTATATCAAATCATAACACATCCAAATCAATTTTGGATTAAACTCACAAATCTTTTTATGCACCTCTATAGTTAACCTCTTAATGAATTATCGCTATTAAAATAATTATGACATCATATCCCACTAATGTGTGGTTATATCCTTAATGTTAGAGAACGTTTCCATCTTCACATATTAATCATTTTTAAAATTTAGTTAATAATACAAAGCCTCCTTTAGGGAATGGATTATATTCTCTCACTTTTATACACCCATTATTAATATTATGGAGCCTCTAAACCAAAAATATAATCCTACATTTCACGTTTTGATGTCAAATATTTATATGATAGAGATCCCCTTTTTAATGTGATCACTACCATTATGGCATGATTTTTACCCTTTAAAAAACAAATTCATTTTTTTTTCAATCCATTTCATCAAAACCCAAAAATATTTTAATACTATATTGGACTATAATGATCTATGTTATGAATATTTAATTTTGATAAATTATTGATTCTCTATGAATAACTAGATCATAATATCCTCAAATAATGAATTGATATATAGAATAATCAAGGTATATTTATTCAAAGTCACTATTATATAAAAATTTTTGCGGAAAAATTGATTCCTAACTGGATAAAACATGATCATCCTCAAAATAATTTTCATTGTATGTCATTGTCAGGCATACTCGAAAACCAAAATGCAGTTCTAATGTTAATGGTAACTATCCTCTATTTGAGATGTTCCACATTATAAACTAATGTTCTCATTAATAAAAAAAATCCCTCCATTATTTTTGAAAATCCAACACTGAAACTCATAGATACAAAAAATTATCTTTCAATTTGTTTTCTATATAGTGAAGATGAGATTTCAAAAGAACTTATATTTGATGTCATCTATTTTTTAGTGATAATCCCATCAGTTTATTTTATCAATAATAGATTATTTATAATTTCAGGGAAACCATTATAATGAGGGATAATATATGATTTATTGGTTTAGTAATAATTTTATTTAATTAAATTATTTTCCATTCAAAATTATATAAATACACATACACACAAATATATATATATATATATTAGAATTAAACATGATTATAAAATAAATTATATAAAATACATATGATAATAAAAATTAATTAATATAATTATAGTAGAACATTGTACAAAGAAATAAATTAAAAATCATTATAGTATATCATTATATGAAATATAAAAGGGAAAATATTATTGATTCCATGAAGGGAAAATAAATACTTATAAATTGAAATATAATAATATAGAATGTTTAATCCTCATAATTTCTATTGAACATAATACCATCAGGAATAAGTATAATAGACTATAAAATATTAAAAAATCTATATGCAGTTTGAGAAGAAAAATAATGTAATGTGATGAAATATTTTATAGAGGTGTGAAAATTAATTTATTGAATGTAAATGTTTATTGTGACAGTTATATTTTCATTGGGTAAATGTTTTTTTTCATACATTTAATTCATAGATATGCTAAATTTGTTTTAAATGTAATGAAATATTTATTACAACCAGAAAAAATGCATTAGAATTGTATGAATATATAATTTAATATCACATAATAAATAAGAAATTACAATAACTAAAAATATAACAATTCATTTATAATGAAACAATTTTTTTGTCTATGAAAAATTATTTTCATCATATTATGCGTTTTTGATAACCATTAAAATTCTATACATTTAATTATTTAATTAAATAAAGTATATGAAATATACAGAATTTTTAATATTAAATTATTTAAGAGGGTAAATAATTAATTTTTGGAGAATATTTTTTTATTCATTGAATAATTAAATAAGATATAATAAGACGGGCCTTTCAATAAATAAATTAAAAAGAGGTAAAAATGACATTGTATAAATTTTAAATTTTAATAATATTATTTTCCTATATCATAGAAAAATTATTTTTTGTTTATATTTAATTTTTAATTTTCCAATGAATATATGTTCACCCAATAAGAATATATATCAAGTGATTATCATATCACCTATCATATATCTAATGTTCCTAATGTAATTTCACAAAATTTAATCCAAAAAAGTGTCACGCCTCATCCCATTAAAAAATACAACAAATCAATTTCTATACATATTCAATAAAGATTCCTTCCCTTAAAATACATATTCATTTTTTGGATCCTTAAATAATGAAAAGGGAAAAAATAATTTTAACAAATAATCTACACAATTGATGTTTAGGATTCTTCTATAAATCTCCATGCTTCCACAGTATGCTTCTCTTTGAAGAATACAGTATGGTGTGATGTAGGCATCACCGAGTTCAAGCGCATCATGACCTATCAAACTAGACATTTAAAAATCTGGTATGAATAGTAATAAACACTTTTTGAATATTATATATATCCCATATAATATTAATATTAATATTTTTGGTTTCTTAGGCATAATATAAGGGAAAATTCGATTTTTTAGGTAAAAGAAGTATATTTTAAAAAATAAAGTTTTCCCGCATTTTAATGGAGAACCTTTTATAATCAATATTTGAAAATATTATATATTCAATTAGATGAAATTAAATTAATCTTTATAAGTGGTACATACAAAATTTAGTTTGGATAAAATTTTGGTGGTGTTCAAATAACTGTCATATTATGATGAATAGTGAAAGATACTAAATTTTAATTGAATGCAACTTTTTTTAATCTAAGTAAATTATAGCGTTAAAATATAAATTTGAATGGGTTTGATGTTTAATTATATTATATTTTCCCATTTATTTTTAATGTTGTTAGTTGGATGTAATTTAACATTTATATTGGACAAAAACACACATCAATCTTTTGAGAGTGTTTATTTCTCAAAATGCCACTTTCTGGTTTTGAAAACTGGAATTATTTATAAATTAAATAGTGCATCTTCTATTATTTTCCTTTTTTAAATTTGGAATAATTTTTGGATTTGGAATTTCATAATTATCTTATTGTAATTTTTTTGTATTTTTTGGAAAACATTCAATTTATTATGAATAGTGAAGAAAACTACGTTATTTTTTAAAAAACGGCTTTATTATTTAAATAATTATAATTTTATTTTAAATTATTGTAATTCAAAATAGATACATAATACATATATTACTTCAATGTAATTAATTGGAGTTATTTTATAATAATATTATATGTATAAAATTTTATTTATTTTTTTTAATGTTTTTTAGCAACCTTCTAGGCGTGTTCACAAATTTTCATAAAACGTAATTTTACCACTTCTGTGAGTTGAATATAAAAAAAATGAGAGACACGTTTGAAATTAGTATGTATATTTGGTCCCATAGGATGAAAATAATTTTTTGTTAATTGAAACTTTTGAATTTTATTTACCATGTTTAAAAGTAAATTGGGTAATTAATGTTAAAAATGATATTATAATCACACTAATAGGGGTTCTAATTCTATTGAATAAGTAATTTTTGACAAAAATAAACCCCTTAAATAATATATTATCCTTTTGTTCAGATTTTAATAGATTAGGATATTTATTATTATATTATTTAAAGAAGAGATAAAAGTGTAAAATTCAATGTTTAATAACTAATTCATTTTCATATAGGGGTATATATATGATTAATTAGACTATGAATATTAATTTTAAATAATCAATGATATAATAAATCATGATATTTTATTTATAAATTTTAGAAATTAAATAATTAAATTTCATTATGACATAACGATGATGCAATAATTACCTAATTAATGAACAATTAAAATAATTGATATTATAAATATGAAAATAAATTTAAATTGAGACTTATGATGCATAAAGATAAATTTTATAGTATAATATGACATTATATGGTTGATTTTATGAATTTGTTTTAAGTAATAAAGTTGATATGACTTTATCAGAAACCAAATACTAAATAATGTCAAAATATACATAATTTAGTTTTTAAAACAAACACTATTTTATTAAATTTTATAATATTTGTAAAAATCTACGGATCAGACAAAGGAATTTTATAATGATAGATATGTTATTAATGAACCACTTGGGTTTATTTTGGGAGTTTATAATATTTTTATTATCCATATAATATAAACATACATGGAGACATGGTAAATGTCAAACTATTTTACATAGAGTTAAATAAAAATGATAAGGTTAATATGGAGACCTAAACCTGTCTAAATCTTATTGTTTGAGAGTTTTAGACCCATACCCACATTATTGTTGAAATAAATCCATTTTGAGACATTATAAACCAAAATTGAAATTAAAATAAAATAATAAGTCAAGATTTTCATAAAGTGACCCTCTCCTCTCTTATGAAAGGGAACTTTACCTTCTCTAATTTTCACACATCCAATGCCATTTGGATCGACATCCCCTACCCAGAATATCCTCCCAACTATAGTCAAATCATTCTAGAGGCCTTCCATTGATAAGAAATGAAACCAATGAATCCCTTTTTAGAAAATCAAAATGAAGCACCCAAAGAAGAGGTAATAATTTCATCACCTCTTCCAAATTTATCTTCTTCTTCCACATACTCATTCGTTGTTTTTTTCATACCACAATAATAACTCTAGTACCGTCTACATTCTGTGATGTTATTATAAATATGGTACAACCATTTTAATTTTTCTATCATCCAATGAATGGAAATTCCACCAGACATGTGTCTGTATGACTTACCATCTCCACGTAGTTGTGTAGTTGTTATTCAACACATCCTTAGTTGGATCGGTATAATAATGATGTATAATTGATAAATATAATAAATTTAACATGTTAATGATTCTTTATATATGATATAATAGCCAATTATATACTATTTCACCTTCAATCGAATGATATTTTCGCTCGTGCATATGTAAGGATTATTGTCTCCACAAACGCGATGAGATTCATTCCCCATCGTAATCATACAAGAATAATTTAATTTTATGATAAAAAATATTTTTTATGTACATGATATAATTTTATATTTGAATCAAATACATCCTATCCATAAAATACATGACTTACATAAGAAAACATACAAAGGAAAATGAATTAGTAAACATCCGAAATAATGATACTACTAAAATACTGTTGACAACAAAATATTAGAATATCGTATATGATATCATATTTATATATGTAGTTCTTTTATAATTTAATAAAAAAACTTAAAAAATGAACATGAGGATTATGTAACCTCGAATAAGGAAGAGTACAAGGTAAGGGGTTTCTTATCTCTCTTTTAATTCTATGATAATTCCATTTTCTCCATTTATTTATTTCATGGGGTGTATTGTATACTACCATTTGATATATATTATCATGATTATATTTATATTCATTGTATTTAGTGATTAATTTGGTGGTTATTAACAATTGGTCATACCAAACGATTGATTACACCGTGGTAAGAGGTTTTCATCTCACTTATATACACGTCTGATTCATGATATATTTTCCACTATTAACTTTTTTGTGTTGTATGTAATTCCCATGATAATATTATTTGTGTAATATAATTTAATTTATGGCTATTTACTTCATCATTGAATTATCCTTCTATCATGGGATAAATGTTTCATAAGAAAACAAATTGTTAAGGGAAATTTATATTTCCATTTCCACTCATTCTGTTTTATGCAATCTTCATTGATTATTTTATACAATGATTATGTATGAAATCACTATTTATTAACTTATTTAGTAACTTACACTCCATTTATTGAGGATATACTCTTGATACACATAATCAATCCATTGAAAAATACTCAATTCATCAATATGAAATTGATAAGTGTAATCTTTACTCAATTTATCTACATTAAGTTAAACATCCAAGTCATTGGTGTTGTTTTTACTAGAATATGTGTGAATATCCTATGATTAATTTACACAGAATATCCAATTATATTGAGTGTATTTATATTTTTCAAACATGATTATGTCATTGATTTATCTTTAACCTAAGGATGCAGTCTCTATAGGTATTTTCTCTCAACATACATTCCATTGAGACATAATTGGTTTAATTTTCCAATTCACTTTTATATGGTGTATATATTATAAATTGACATAGAATATCAGGAATACCTTTATTCTCAAGATATTATGATGTTTTTATTAACTAAATTATTTTTATTCAAGCATCTATCAGTTGTTTAGGAACTCAAACTAAAATATCATTTTAATTTTTTTAAAGATTAATTATTCTCAATCTTTCCCATTAATGTCCATGTATTGAAAATGGTTTTAAAGATTTATTTATATGGACATTAAAGTTTTAAAATTTAAATTCTTTTTAAATGTTTCAACGTGGTATGGGACATATTTATTCAAAATTCTATTTTAAAAGACGTCATGATAAATATTGATACTTTTAAATGTTTTCAAGAAAATATGGGTATATTTCTGTCAAATAGTTTTGATGATTATTTTCATCTATGCCAATATCCTTCATTATTCTCGATTGAGGTTATTTTATATTATAAAAATCTTTTATATTGTTCTGAATGAGTTATGTTTGACTGTAGATATTATATTTTTATACCATTCGTGGTTTGTGGTTAAAATATTGACATTATGTATGCTAGTTTAAATAAGAATGTTTAGATTGTATTTCAACCTTTTCATATGTGGAATGCATTGGACGTAGTAACTTATGGCTAGATCCCGCTATAGTTTCTTGAAACATAAGTCGGTCTCATGAGACAAAATAGTGTCTTGGCACAAGGCTTTGATAATGTCATATTTTGTAGTCTTAGCACGAGGCCTTGACAATGTGGTTATGATCTCTAGAATTATACATTCCATCATTTTGAAATTGGATATTGATATTAAATGTGATTATTAGACAAGTAGAATATCCATGTGAATATGTAAATGGAATTAGTTGATTAATCATTTACATATTAGGTAGAAGTTTATGTTTAAAAGGATTATGTTTTAGTCTTATACATTTCATTAAATGTTAATGCTTTTTTATGATAGTTTCCTATATATTGTTATCCATACTGACCATCTGAGATCACCCATTTCTTATGTTTTATTTTCTGAAAAATTCAAAGAACTATATTATGATTAACCTACAGAAATAGGTTAGAGGATATAAGAGTGTTCAATGGGGAAATAATGTTTTTTTTCATGATGTAATGTATAATATTTGTATGTATCTAGTACATCCAGGGATACTAAACTGGTAGGTATTTTAGGAAATTATTCCTTGTATCATGACAATGTTATGTAATAGTGGAACGAATTTGGTTAACTAGGGTTGGGGCGTTATAGTTGGTATCAGAGGAAGTTATGTACAAATCGTGGAAGCATGATTTAGAAAAGCTCTGATTAGAAAATACTACCCAAAGATAGACATTGTGGATTAGTATATAAGAACAACAAAAAAATCGGGGAATTTTAATATTATGTGGGTATTGTATGAAATACATAACTGTCTTGATACGAGCAGGTAGAGGTAGCTATGTCATAGATTTATGTTGGAGTGAAAACTTCGACAAGGAATTTCGGGCTTGACCTGGGCTATCCTGGTACCTGAAAATGGGCCCTACTGCACTCTTGGTTACGACACTCTGAAGGGATATTATTATTATATTTCTCATTTTATTTATAAACCAATTTGAATGATTTTAATATAAGATGAGAATAAATAACCTTGTTTAATCCTAAGGTGTTTTAGATTTTAAATAAGGTGTCATGTTATTCTCTAAATCATTTTATGACTGACACTATACTCCATTGTTTTAGTCAATGGATGGATTCCAAGGATGTCATAGTAACATTGAACGTAATGTACAAGGTTGTAAAAGTGATGGAAATGAGAAACAAACTAAAATGTTCATAGGCATAAATGATATCATGTTCAAACTGAATATATTTTACAAAAATATGATAAAAGCATATATTTTAACAATCTATAGGACTCAATAAAGAATGGAAATGTGGTGAATGATAAGAGCACCCTCAGTGGAGACCATAAAGAAAAGAAAGAAAAGTTTTCATCATGAAGGAAATGTGGAAGGAGACACCTAGGAGAGTGACTCAACGGAAGAAATAAGTTCATTATGTGTTGGAATGAAGGAAATAATGTAAATAATTTCTGCATAAAAATGAATTGTGTAGGATTGAATATGTAAAAATGAGATGCTCAAATGCAAGAGGGGGTGAATTGTATTCTTTAAAAATCACTAAGGAAATTTTCCATAACCCAAATTCACAACACCTCTATGTTCTAATAACTTGCTTGATTCCGAAAAAGTGTTTCTGGAAATGAAACATAACAAAAGTTTACAACAACTAAGAATATACCTTAAACCATAAATAATCCAATATAATTAGAGTAAAAATATGTGGAAGTATTAGATATTTATACTTTTCTTCATCAATACAAATGCAATGTAAAACTTGTAACAAAGAAAGTAACAAGTAGTAACTCTTTTAACCCAAAGAGAAGGGTATCCAACAACCATGGATAATGGTCCCTTGATTTATACTTTCAAGAAATGTTTTCTTACCCACACTAGGGTAAGCCCTCGATACGAAGATCGGATTCTATCTTGATATCTCCGCAAGCCCTCAACTTCAAGGTAACCAGCACCTCTGTCTTCCTCAGCACTGAAGCCCTCAAAATTAAGGTAGTTGGCAACTATGACTTAAAACCCCAAAGTCTATGATTTTAAGGAAATCACACCTATGAACTATGAAAATCTGCATGAAATAATGTTTGAAAAAGTCATTCAAACCTTCTGCAAGAAGCCTGAGAGTTTATAAGAGCCTATATCTCTAAAAATCACTTCTGAAAGTTATGAGCTTTAAAAATTTCAAATTTTCTTATGATCTTTAAAATGAGCTCCTATTTATAGGCACTGCTCAAACGGTCAGCTCCCTCCTCCAACAGTCATATTTTTACTTGAATTTCAGAGGGACTTGTACATGTTTCACTCAAACAATGGTTAGTTATTAACAGAATGCAAGACATTGTTTTATAAAAAAAAGTAAGATTAACTAAAATCTGATATTCAGAATGTAAGAAAAAGAAAGATCAGAGTCTAATGAAAATTGGATTCGGAGTCTTGTAGTACATGGATATTCAAATTCTGTTTTCAAGAAATTACGAACCTGAATTCTACAGAATTCCGGAGTCTAAATTTCAAGGAAATTCAGAATCTAGATTAACAAGAATTCGGAACTAGAACTCATAATTTTCAGAGTCAGAGTTCAAGAGAATTCGGAGTTAGAACATAGAGAAGTTCATAACCAGAATTTTTAATTAAAATTCGGAGTGAGAACTCAGAAGAGTTCATATCCAGAATTCGAAATCAGAATTTAGTGTCAGAACTCAGAAGAGTTCGTATCCAGAATTCGTAATCAGAATTTGGAGTCAGGACTCAGAAGAGTCCGTATCCAGAATTAGTAATTAGAATTCAGATTCAGAACTCAGAAGAGCTCGAAACCAGAATTCATAATCAGAATTCGGAGTCATAACTCAGAAGAGTTCGTATCCAGAATTCGTAATTAGAATTAAGACTCAGAACTCAGAAGAGTTCGTATCCAGAATTTGTAATCATAATTCAGAGTCAGAACTAGAAGAGTTCGTAACCAGAATTCGAATTCATAATTCGGAGTAAGAACTTAGAAGATTTTGTAACCATAATTCTGATTCAGAATTCAGAGTTAGAACTCAGAAGTATTTGTAACCAGAATTCTGATTCAGAATTCGGAGTCAGAACTCAGAGTAGTTTGTAAACAGAATTCTGAGAATTCGGATCCTAAAACAGAATTCGTTATATCTAGGAAATTATAGGATTCTGAGGTAATTGTTTCAAACCAAATTTTACACATAGAAGAATTATTATATGAACAATAATACATGGTAAGGATACATTTCCTTGGGGAAGGAAATTTTTCCTTAATGAATTAAAACAAGTGGTAAAAAGGAACTTTCCTTGAGATAATGTGTTTGTGATTTTCAAAACAAGAAGTAATGGAAAATATGAATATGAATAACTCCCCCTTAGTCTTAGTAACACCTGTAACACCCCAAGCTTACACGGTACGATTCTTTTTGAATAATACAATAGCATGTGTAGTACACAACTTCGAGATTCTAACACATCACGGCCAATCAAAGTAGCCATTATAGATAGAAATATCCCACTTTTTGAAATTTTATAATATTATATTTCAGAATGGACTTCATTTTTGGATTCGTAATATTGAAATTATCTTAGGGTGAATTTTTGGTACTTTTCGGATAACATTCATATTTTGATGAATAGTGAAAATTACTAAATTTTAATTGAAAACAACTTTTTTAATCGAAATAATTAATAGTGATAAATTATGACTTTGAGTGGTTTTAAATTATATTTAGAATATATTTTTACCATTTAATACAATTTTGGTCATTGGACGTAATTTCACATTTAAACCGGACATAAACAATTGTCAATCTTTGGATAGTTATTATTTCTTAAAAACACGCTTTTTGTTTTGACAGTGGGAATTAATTTTAAATTAATTTTTGCCACTTTTGTGTTTTGAATTTGGAAAAATGGATTCCATATTTGGAATTAGGATTTCCAAATTGTATAAATAGTTAACTCTTATTTTTAGACATTTTGAATAATTACTTCGGTAAATATTTTATTTACCATGGTTAAAGTGTAAATCTGGTAAATAAGTGTAAAAAATAATATTATAATAATATTAATTTACCCTAAAACGTGTCCTAACCCTATTGTTTGAAAAATTTCCGACCATGGGAATCTTTGGGTTGATTTTGGGACCCCATGGATCCACTTGTATATGATAATGCCACTTTATATTAATTAAGTTAAAGTAAATACAAAAGTGAAATAAGCATATATCATTTTGAAAAACAATTTTTACATAGGGTTATATATATTATATTTTCGACTATAAATATTCATTAGAAATCTAAAACAATTTCCAACATACTGTAATTTTATATATTAATTATAGACATTTGAAAATTAAAAATATATGTGACATAATAATGATGCAATATTTTTCTTATTAATGAAAGAATCAAATAATTTGTATTTTAAATGTTAAAATAAATATAATTTTATAGTTTTGATGACATCCAAGAATTTTATTAGTTAATATGACATGTTAGTATTGCATAAATTAACTTGGTTTGAATTAATAATGAATTTACGACTTTAACAAAAATCAATTATTGAATAGTGTTAAAATTGTCATAAATGAGTTTTTAAAACAAATATTATATTATTAATTGATATTCTATTCCTAAAAATCTATGATTCAGAAAAAGGAATTATATAGTGATAGGTGTATTATTAATTGACCACTTGAGGGTCTCTTGGATGTATATAGTATGTTTATTAACTATATAATATAAAAAAATACAAAGTGACATGGTAAATTTCAAACTAATTAACTAAGAATTAAAATTAAAAGATAAGGTTAATATAATGACCCAAACCTGTCTAAAATATATTGTTTGAAATTATTTCGACCCATAACCTCCATAGACTTTTAATAATCCAATTTTGAGCCATTATAAAGAGAATATTTCTTTATTATAAATTAATACTTTAAGTTTTTCCTAAAGAGTCCCTCCTCCCACTTATAAAAGGACACCACTTCTAACCAACTCCTCACACCTCTCAAACATTTTGGATCATAAAAAATCATCCCAATTAATCTCCCTACATCCCACTACTCCTCCTAGAAGCATTACCTTAGGCAGAAGGCACTTCATGCGTCCCTTTTGGTTCAAACCAAATGGAGTTACCCAAATTAAAGGTAACAATTTCTCTTAGCTTCTTTTCGTTTATTTTACATCTCCAACCCCTAAACTATTCTTATTATTTTCTTTTGTAACAAAACCAGTATCCTAAATATTCTAGGATATTTTTATGAGAATTATTCAAACTACACTTACACACACATCCATCTAATGGGTGAAGAACATAATGTTTCTGTGGATGGAAACCAAACGCCTCACGAAACGATGATTGTTCAATTATCTTCTACCACCTCTCATGGTGGCCATTATGATGGAAAAATAATTAAATATTATATTTATGATATTTGTTTTATATATAAGCTTCTTTAATTCCATTTTATATCATACCATTATTCGTTTCATGTTGTATATATATACGATAATTTCATTTGAGGAAGTGCAGACTACCGCCCCCTCAATGTGATATGACTCGTTCATACCATACATAAAATATATAAAGGATGGTGTTAATGAACTTATGTAACATATATAAGATATTATATTATATTGGAATAATAATATACCTCTGTATCATTTTGTTTTGATTCCTTTGAAAATGAAAACTGAAATGGAAGTAGCATTCGTGCGTATGTACGGATTACCGTTTCCACGAACGCGATGAGATTCATTTCCCCATCAGATCCATTGAAAAATAATTCTCATTTTATGATTAAAAGTAATGTTTGAGGACTTTATATCATTATGGATACGAATAAGATACAAATTAACCATAAAAAACATGTCTTACGTAATAATGCATATAAAGGAAAACAAATCAGTTAACACCTGAAACGATGATAATACTAAAATTTTATTAACAAATAAATATTAAAAGATAATATATGATATCATATTAATATATATGATTCTTGTATAATTTAATAACAATGATTTAACTATTATATAGGTGGTTAACCTATAATCTATCAAAAAAAAATTACATGGTATGGGGTTTTCCTCTCACTCCTTATTCCCATGATATTAATGCCATATTGCCACTATTACCTTTTGTGTGGTGTATGTATTGCCCATAATTATATTAATTGTGTATTACACATTAACTATGTTCATTTACATATTCATTGTATGATACTTCTTTTATAGTGGGTATGTTTTGTAAGTTACCAAATTTGTAAATGTTATTTCCTCAATCTCATTATTATCCAAGATTGTTTTGTGTACGTATTTACCGGGACATTTTTATCATCCAAGTCCATTTTTCATAAAAATGATTTCAAAATGCGTATTTTAAAGATTTGTGAAAGGTTATGTTTATCATGATCAGAATTTTAAATGTTTTAAAGATTTATCTTTCTAAATCTTTTTAATTAATGTCCATGTTTTTCAAATGATTTTAAGGATTTATTGATATGGACATGAATGTTTTGAAATAATTATTCTATTAAAAAGTTTCAAAGTGGTATGGGACACTTTGATTCAAAAATATATTTTAAATTACCTCATTTATAAATGTGTGACTTTTAAATGATTTTACAAAAAGGATATTTCTCTCAAAAAAATTTACTCATCATTTTCAACTATGTTAGCATCCTTTAATAGATATTATTTTTTGAGGTTGATTTATTATAATACAATATTCCATGTTGTATTGAAATAGTTATGATATGTTTGACTGTGAATGTTCTATTTTTATACCATTCATGTTTTAGGGTTAAAGTATTGATATTTCGTATTCTAGTTCTAATATGATTGTTTATGTTATGTTTCATCATTTTCATATGAGTAATGTATTGGACATAGTAAGTGACTGGTGGAGCCCGCTATATCTCCTCGATGCATAGGTAGGTCTCATGAGACAACTAGATGTGGAATTGGCCGAGGCCCTTTCCCAATTTGATATATGGTTTTGGCCGAGGCCATGAAAAAATATTTTAGAATGTCTGGCATTATATATTCTCTCATTATGAAAAAAATATTTATGGTTCATGTGGTCATTCGACTAGTAGAATATCCATGATTATGTTTTATTATGGAATTATTTACTCAGCTCATATTCCTTCCATAATAGTATTCTTGTTTATTATTGGTAAAGGTGTGTGGTTCCAATAATTCACTATGCACAATATTTATGTTATATTCTGCTGTATTGCTTAATCTTACCGAGAGTTTGAGCTCACCCATTTCTATAATTTATTTTTCTTAGGATTCCAAGAAGTGTATTCTTATTATTAAGTAGTGTTAAGCTAAGTGAATAATGTCTTTCTCAAAGCACTATTTATGTTGCGTTGAATGTTTGAAATTGTAATGTAAAGTTCATGTATGTAATCTATTCTCCAATATTGTTAAACCGATCGGTCCTTGGGACTTGATTCATTGTAATCATGCCAATGTATTAAAATAATGCACCGACTCTAGGTAACTAGGGTCGGGGCATTACAGTTGGAATCAGAGGATGTTTAGCAATAACCTTTGAAACTAGATTAAGATACACTCTCATTAGAGCACATTACCCTATGATAGAATTTGAGGATTATTATAGAATAAATTCCTAGAATTTTGGTATTGTAGAGATTTTGTGAGTTTTCCGAGAATTAAATCCCTCTATGGATACAAGAAGGTAGAGGCGGCTCTAGCACAGATGTAGCTAAGGGTAAAACCCAAAAACATCACTTTGAGCTAGACTCAAATGGAAACTGGTGCACGAAAACGGGCTTTGCTGCACTCTTGGATACGACACTCCTGGGGGATATTCTTTGGATAATTGTCATTTTATTCAAAAACTATTATGAAGGTTTTATGAGTATATACATCCTCAATGAAAACATTTTTATGATCATGGATTATATCCATAAACTGTTTAATGTATATTAAGTGTTTTGCATATTTGGGATTAGGAATTGCTATTAATAAACTAATCTAGTGTATGCCATTGTTTAGAAATGGACCCCAGTATAATGAATGAGAACTCCCTGAATATGCATGATCCCAAGAGTAAGAAGGATCATATCTTTCATGGATATAAGCTAGAATTAAGAAGGGAAATAGTCTCACACGCATTATCATCATATGAATAAATAGTATCATGTGTTAATAAAATAAGTAAATAATTCTCTTAGTCCTATGGCTTTGAAGGGAAGCCAGAGAATAAAAGGATGGTAGAAAGAAATATGGATAAAGGGAATAAGGGAAAGAAGGATTTTCCAATATGTGATAAATGTGGAATGAATCACCTTGGTAAAATTTTGAAGGGAATGAGAGTTTGTTAAAATTGTGGTGAAAAAGGACACCAAGTACTTGATTTCAAGTGTAAGAAAATGTTTACAAATGTACACTGATTCATCTACAAGGAGTTGGGACACAATGTGAACCAATGTATAAACCATAAGAGTATAACACAAATGATGTGTTTGGGTTATAATCAAGTTATGAAACTACCTCAGATGAAGAGGAATGACTAGTGTTGTTATGTTGTTTTTTCATTTGAGTGTTGTATCAACAGTATACTGGTTACATGAATTATAGAGATAAATAAGGATTGTACAACAATACTATTTTATTAAAGTTTTTAGATTATATGGTTATAAGAAATGTGTCTTAATAGTAAGCTACACATTTTTGAAAATACATGGTTTAAGGAAAGGTAATCCTTAATATGGCCTTGAAAATGAGGTAGTGATTCAGGAATAAGAAATGGTTGATTTGAATAAATTATATTGGATATTCTTGACTACCTTGAAATTGATTAATGATTTGTAATTGATGGAGTTTTCAACATTATTGGATAGAAGGAGTATATCCAGTATTCTATGAAGAATAAGGGAGCATGAATGTAATCAATAAGGGTTTATGGTAATTCAGGACGATACCATGTTTTAAAATAATACGTAACGAATGTGTTCACATGTTATTACATGGAAAATGGATCTTCATTGTGTTTAAATTACTTATAAATTCTATACTATGAGTTTGGATAGTAGTATTTTGGATAAGTCTAAAAGTTGGAATGGAATATGCTTGGAAGGTTATTTTTGGATTTTTATAAAAGGACAACACGCAGACCGTGTGACAACCCGTCACGTCGGACAAAGCTGCAGGAATCGAACCCACAACCATAGTGCGATTTGGATTTATTACCTACCACTGGACTACATTAAGTCTCGGGATTGTATAATGTAATTTCTTTTTTAATGGGTCTGATATGTGAATTATAAATTCATTATATTTGGAACCATATACGATTAGGATAAATAGAGTATTTTTTAGTTGTACTATGTTTTGGAGTGTAAGATGAGTTTGTGGAAAAAATTTATTAATGGATAAAACTATACTTATAATGTAAGTATATCTCCTTAGGATTTTAGCCAACCTCATAAATAAATTCCTCAACATTAAGAAAAGTAACATAGAACAGAATCGTTGTCCTAAATAGTACCTTAGATTATCACAAATTTATGGCTTTGTGATTGTTGGCCTTTTCATAGCCATGTTCTCTACCACTCTCCATCCTATATTGATGGTTAGATTTATCTTCCATATCCATTATTTCCTACACAGAACCCTAGTATGTGTTTTTTCGGTAACCTCCACACTTACCACTCTTTATTTTAAATAGAGGCCTCATTAATCCATTTTTCGATGTTGGATTTCAACTATGATATTTTGAAATGACAACCCCAAGATTTCAATACCGACCATAAATTGCGAGGAAGCAATTTATTTAATTAGTGGAGAACGTAACACCCCATTCTTCCATGGTACAATTCTTTTTGAATAATATAGTAGCGTGTGTGCTACGCAATTTCGAGATTCTAACACATCGCGACCAATCAATGTTGCCGTTGTGAATAGTAATAACTACTTTTTGAAATTATATAAATTTTATCATTCAAAATAGTCTTCATTTTTGGATTCGTAATATCAAAATTAGCTTAGGGTGAAATTTTGGTACTTTTCGGATAACTTTCATATTTTGAAGAATAGTGAAAATTATTAAATTTTAATTAAAAACAACTTTTTTAATCGAAATAATTAATAGTGATAAATTATAATTTTGAGTGGTTTTAAATTATGTTTAAAATATATTTTTACCATTGAATACAATTTTGTTCATTGGACATAATTTCACATTTAAACCGGACATAAAAAATTGTCAATTTTTTTATAGTTATTATTTCTTCAAAATACACTTTTTTGTTTTGACAACGGGAATTAATTTGAAATTAATTTCGGATGCTTCAGTGTTTTGAATGTGGATAAATTGATTCCATATTTGAAATCATGATGTCCAAATTGTGTAAATATTTTACTCTTATTTGTAGACATTTTGAATTATTACTTCGGTAAAAATTTTATTTACCATGGTTAAAGGGTACATCTGGTAAATAAGGGTAAAAAATAATATTATATAATAATAATTGACCCTAAAACGTGTCCTAACCCAATTGGCTGATACATTTCCGACCATGGTCATATCTGGGTCTATTTTGGGACCCCATGGACCCACTTTTATGTGATAATGAAACTTTATATAAATTAAGTTTAAGTACAAAAGTGAGATAAGCATATATCTTTTAGAAAAACAATTTCTACATAGGGTTACATAAATTATATTTTTGACTATAAATATTCATTATAAATCTAAAAATGTTTCCTACATAATGGTATTTTATATATAAATTTTAGACATTGAAAAATTGAAAATATATATGACACAATAATGCTGCAGTATTTTTCTTATTAATGAATGAATCAAATAATTGGTATTTAAAATGTTAAAATAAATATAATTTGATAGTTTTTATGACATCAAAGAATTTTATTTGTTAATATTAATTGTTTTTATTGCTTAAAAGTAATTTTTTTTCTAATTAAAAATGTTGTCAAGACCTGAACAAAATTAAATTATTGAATAGTGTCAAAATTGACATAAATGAGTTTTTAAAACAAATATTATATTATTAATTGATATTCTATTCCTAAAAATATATGGTTCAGAAAAATGACTTATATAGTGATAGGTGTATTATTAATGGACCACTTGATGGTTGCTTGGATGTATATAGTATGTTTATTAACTATATAATATAAAAATACAAAGTGACATGGTAAATGTCAAACTAATTAACTATGAGTTAAAACTAAATGATAAGGTTAATATAATGACCCAAACCTGTCAAAAAAATTTTTTTTGAAAATATTTCTACACATACCCACCTTAGACTTTGAATAATCCACTTTTGAGCCATTAGAAACCGAATATGACTTTATTATAAATTAGTACATTATGTTTTTTCTAAAGAGCCCCTCCCCCCCTTATAAAAGGACAACACTTCTAACAAATTCCTCACACATCTAAAATCTTTTTTATTGTCCAAACTCTGCCCAATTAAGCTCCCTACATCCCACTCCTCCTCCTAGAAGTCTTATCTTAGGCAAAAGGAACTTCAAGAGTCCTTTTTTCTTCAAACCAAAGGGAGTTACCCAAATTATAGGTAACGATTTCTCTTAGCTTCTTTTCTTTTATTTTACTTCTCCAACCCCTAAACTCTTCTAATTACATTCTTTTGTAAAAAAACTAGTATCCAAATATTCTAGGATATTTTTAGGAGAAGTATCTGAATGACAATTACACACATCTCCATCTAATGGGTGAAGAATATAATGTTTTTGTCGATGACAACCAAACGCCTCATGAAACGATGATTGTTCAATTATCTCCTACCACCACTCTTGGTGGCCATTATGATGTCACTATAATTAAATATGATATTAATGATATTTATTTTATATATTAGTTTATTTATTTCCTTTTTATATCATACCATTATTCATTTCATGTTGTATATATATACGATAATTTCATTTGAGGAAGTGCAGACTACCACCCCCTCAAAGTGATATGACTCATTCATACCATACATGGAATGTGTAAAGGATGGTGTTAATGAAATTAAGTAAAATATATAAGGTATTAAATTATACTTGAATAGTAATATACCTATGTATCTTTTGGTTTTTATTCCTTTTGAAATGAAAAATGAAATGGATGTAGTGTTCGTGCGTACGAACAGATTACCGTCTCCACGAACGCGATGAGATTAATTTCCCCATCATATCCATTCAAGACTAATTGTAATTTTATGATTAAAATTAATGTTTAAGTAATTGATATCATTCTGGATATGAATAAGATAAAACCAATCCATAACAAACACTTCTTACGTAATAAAGCATATAAAGGAAAACAAATCAGTTAACACCCGAAACGAAGATAATACTAAAATATTATTAAAAAAGAAATTTTAAAAGATCATATATGATATCATATTTATATATATGATTCTTCTATAATTTAATAATAATGATTTCACTATTATACAGGAGGTTAACCAACACTCTATCATGGAAAAGTACAAGGTAACGGGTTTTCATCTCACTCTTTATTCCCGTGAGATACAAGCCATATTGCCACTATTACCTTTTGTGTGGTGTATGTACTACCCATAATTGTATTCTTTATTTAATACAATTTAATTTATGTGTATTTACATATTCATTGTATGATACTTCTTTCATGGTGTGTATGTTTTGTAAGTTACCAATTTGGTAAGGGTTAATTCCTCAATCTCATTATTATCTGAGATTGTTTTGTGTGTGTATTTACTGGGACATTTTTATCATCCATGTCCGTTTTTCATAAAAATGATTTAAAAATGTGTATTTTAATGATTTGTGAAAGGTACTCTTTATCAAAATCAGAATTTTAAATGTTTTAAAGATTTATCTTTCTAAATATTTTTAATTAATTTCCAGGTTTTCTAAATGATTTTATGGATTTATTTATATGGAATGAATGATTTGAAATAATAATTCTTTTCAAAAGTTTCAATGTGGTATGGGACACTTTGATTCAAAAATATATTTTAAATTACTTCCTTTATAAATGTTTGACTTTCAAATGATTTTACAAAAAGGATATTTCTCTCAAAAAGTTTTACTCATCATTTTTGACTATATCAACATCCTTTAGTGGATATTATTTTTTGAGGTTGATTTATTATAATAAAATATTCCATGTTGTATTTAAAGAGTTATGATATGTTTGACTGGGGATGTTCTATTTTTATATCATTCATGGTTTATGGTTAAATTATTGACATTTCTTATGCTAGTTCTAATATGAATGTTTATGTTATATTTCAACCTTTTCATATGAGTAGTGTATTGGACATAGTAAGTGATGGGTGGAGCCCTCTATAGCTCCTCGATGCATTGGTAGGTCTAATGAGACAACTAGATGTAGAATTTGTCGAGGCCCTTTACGAATTAGATATATGGTTTTGGCCGAGGCCTTAATCATTTTTAGACGTTCTTCCTGATTCCTTGACAAAATGTTTTATAATATATGGCATTATACATTACCTCATTATGAAAATAATATTGATGGTTCATGTGGTCATTTTACTAGTATAATACCCATGATTATGTTTTTTTGTGGCATTATTTACTCAGCTCATATTCCTACCAAACCAGTATTCATTTTTATTATTGGTAAAGGTGTGTGGTTCCAATTATTCACCATGCACAATATTTTTTTTATTTCTTCCGCAGTATTGCTTACCCTTACTCAGTGTTTGAGCTCACCCCTTTGTATGTTTTATTTTTCCCAGGATTCTAAGAAGTGTATTCTTATTAATGAGAAAGGTAAAGATAAGTGAATAATGGAGTTATCAAAGCACTATCTATGCTGTGTTGTATGTTTGAAATTGTAATGTAAAGATCATGTATGTAATCTATTTTCCTTGACAGCTAAACAGATCGGTCATTCGGGACATGATTCCTTATAATCATGCCAATGTATTAAAATAATGCACCGACTCTAGGTAACTGGGGTCGGGGCATTACAATATTAAGGATCATATTCTAGATTTTCATAATGAGATTTTTTCTTATCATGAGTATGGAAATCTTCATAATGGAAAACTCTCCCTTAGATAAACTCCCCTTACTTTGGGATATTTCTTCTTTACATAGAATTATTTTTCCTTCTCCCCCTTAGAACTCTTTTTCCTTCTTCCCCATTGTGATTTTCAAAAAGAGTTTGATGGAATGGATGAAAAATGGTACCTAAAATATTAGTACAAACAACCAAACAAAACAAGAAACCACAATTTCATTAAGATAGGAAGAATTGTACAAGGAAAAACATGTACAAAAAAAGATCCGATTTTCATCTATTTTGATTCTTTTTCCTTGTGTATCAGCTTATTCACAATGATTTTCAGCTTATTTATCTCTTTGTGATCCTCCTCTTTTTTTTATCTAAGGATTTGATCCTATAATCTTGAGCCTTCAGAACATCTGCCAAAGCCTTAAGCAGGTCATCTTGGTTCACTAGCTTTTCCTGAATCTCGATCCGATGATCCCTTTCTATTTTTCAACTTTGGACAACAAAATTAAACTTCCCATTCATATATTTGACATCTTGAATCTGAGAATTTTGTTCTAGATTTAGATTTTCCTGAATTATATTTGTATGATCCTTGATTTTGGTGTCATCGGTATCAAAATCATCCTTGAAATCTTCTTGAAATTGATCAAGATCTCTGAAATCTTCAATGATCTTCTTTGACCAGCTGATCATTTTCTTGTAAGATTTTCTGTGGGCTTCATATTTGATAAGGAAATTGTTCTGTTCATACTCAATTTTCACACACCTATCCATCACCATGGATACAGATTCTGATTTATGATTCATGCTATTTTGGAGCATCTTGAATCTAGAGTCAATTGTCGGAAATATAGGAATGGTTTCCACTAGCTTATTCATGGACTGAATGACAAAATCATGTCCTAGAGCTGATGACTCTGAATATGAAATTCTACTAGGTTGTGGTTATTCCTCTATCTTGAAAAGGTTCCTCTTAGAGGTTCTTCCAGCTTCCTTCTTCCTTAGAATTTCATTGGTTGGGGTATCAACAACTACTATTTTTCACTTACCGATTCTCGGAACAACTTCTACATCTGGAAACTCATGCTCAATTCCAGACAACTGAACAATCTTATCTTCATCAAATTTTTCTTTCTCAGCTCCTACCTCAATATATTTAGGGAAAATTAAGTTATGATTATGACTATCTTCCTCAAATAATTTTTTCACCTCCTATTCAACCATCTCATCCATTTCAGGAGTTGAAAGTTTCAATGATCTAGCTTGAGAAGTCTGGATTGAGAAATTTTCAGAAGCACATTCCTCCTCATTTAAGTATTCTACCTGTTTTATCAGATCAGGTGTATATTCAGTGGTTTGAGTTTCCGTTACTTCTTCTATATCCCCCTTTTCTTTGACACCCTTCTCAAGTACGTTTTCCAGAGTCATGAAATTTTTTCCTGGTGTCTCAGGTAATGGTTCTACTAAGAACATATTCAGTATGGGAATGTTCTCGGATGCAACTCCAGTAGCCTTCAAAATAGATTGAACAATATCTACTTATGACATCTTCTTCTTAACCTTCTTCTCTTTGTCTTGCTTCTCAATCTCTTCAGTAGATTTCTCTTTTAATTCATTGGCCTCTACAGTGTCGAGGACAAACTGTTGCTCCCCTTCTTTCTGATTCTTTTTATCCTCCCTCCATTTGGCTATGATCTCATCCAGATAGGATTTCTGCCTTTTGGGTTTTGGAGCTTCAGATTGAGATTATTTGTCCTTAGGGGTTTTACCTTAAACATCTACTTCCTTCAATTTTCTTTTCTTCCCATCCTTCTTCGATGGTTCAACCTCTTCTGTATTTTTCGGAATGACTACTTCTTCATCCTCTGGTAGATCATAAAACTCGCCTGACTCCTTAGAAAAACCAACTATCATCCTCTTAAGGGTATCATCACTGATTATCATTAAATTTCAATTCCTCGCCTTGGAACTGCAAGGGATCTTGAATGATTCAAGGAATAGAACTGTCAATTTGGAGAGTAGGGAAGGATAAAATATTATCTGTGCTCTCAAATTCCCATTTTTGATATTCTCTATCGTAATGAGGATATGCTTCATCAGATTGATTTTACATAGATTTACCCAAAAATACATGATATACATATCAATTTTCTTAAGAGTGTCCTATTCAAACTTTCTTAGTACGATGAGAACCTAATCCCATAACTCTAGGATCCGATTGTTGGTAGATAAGTGAGCAATTTTTGCTGTCTTGACATCTGAATGTCTAAGACACTACAAAGCCTTCACCATTACAAAAAATCCTTCCACATATGGTAATATGTGGGAACAAAACTCGGATTCCCCTTCATAAGATAACCCTACTAGGCTAGAATCCTTGTTATTAGAAAGTGCATAAGTTTTACCATAACTTTTGAAGGAAAAGGTTTCTCTACCATCATCTTTTAAGAAGCTAACTAATTCATAAAACTCTATCAGAAAATCAAGATACACAACATCCTGTGCTCCTGTCTTTGATATGGATACACTCTCTCATCCGTTAAGCTTTATATTAATTGAAATAATCGAGTCATACTTACTCTGGATTTTTGGATACACCAACCTCTCCCTGTATATTTTCCACTCCGAAATCCACCTGACAGTAGACATTTCATGAAAAGGAACTTCAACAGACAATTAGACATGAGAAATCTTTGAAAATATAGAACGGGCTTTTGTAGTTGGGAAGTGCTTCGACATGCAAAAGCAATGAAATTCGATGTGGGACATCAATCGGGGGTACCCCTTTTATAGGTGTTCATCCGATGGTTGAACTTCCCATCTGAATCCATTGGCTGACAATGCTTCTGATATAATATGACGATTGAAAAGATAACCATAAGGAAAATTTTGTAGGATCCGATCATTTGAGGTATATATTGGAAATGATTCGGATTTAAGGAATCTAGAATCTGAGAAAATTTAAAAACAAAATAATCTAACAGTAAGTAAAATGTTATTACGAAAACTCAAGAAAGAATCATACCTTTCGGATTTTCAGGAGAATTATTCGTATTGAGGAAAATTTTTCTCGAGGGATTTAAGATTTTGGAAAAAAGACTCGAGTATGAAAAAAAAGTATGCATATCTCCATTATGAAAATATTCATTACAAAAATATTCATTAGGAAAATATTTATTACGAAAATATTCATTTTGAAATTCATAATTACGAAAAACTACATTATGAAAAATAAGGAAAATGTCATTATGAAAGATATGAAAAAACTAATTACGAAAAATATGAAAAACTTTATTAGGAAAAATATGAAAAACTTCATTAGGTTAAATATAAAAAACTTCATTATGAAAAATATGAAAAACATAATTTTGAAAAATATGAAAACCATCATTACGAAAAATATGAAAAACATTATTACGAAAATTATGTAAAACTTCATTAGGAAAAATATAAAAAACATAATTATGAAAAATTTGAAAAACTTCATTACGAAAAATATGAAAAACATCATTATGAAAAATATGAAGAAAATTCATTACGAAATGCAATCCCCCTATGAAAATTAGTTTATTAATGTAAGGAGAATGATTTAACAAGAAGTTATTGCGGAGGATTAATAGATAATTATCATCCCTAACTTCTGTTTAATGTATTCAAATCTATCAGAGGGTAAAGATTTTGTTAAAATAACAACAAGGTGAACTTGATTTCTGATAAATTAAAGAATGATTCTCATTTTTGTGTGTGATCCCTAAGTAAGTGATGCCTAATATCTATGTTCATTTCATGAGAGTGATGTGAAGGGTTTTTACTAAGGGAATTGGCACTTGTGTTATCACACATAATTTGATTCTTAGTAAAACTCATACCACAGTCTGTGAGTGTGTGTTGCATCCACAACACTTGAGCACAACAACTTCCGGCTTCTACATATTCAGCTTCATTAGTTGAAAGTGCTACTCAGTGTTGATTCTTGCAAGACCATGAAAATAATGAATCTCCTAAGAAATGACATGTTCCATATGTACTCTTTCTATCCATTCTATATTCACAAAAGTCAGGATCCAAAGAAATTTTTAAAACAAAATCATTTCCAGATGTATAAAAGAGTCATAAATCCATGGTTCCCATTAAGTAGGGAAAAATTATTTTCACTACCTTTAAATGAGTTTCCTTGGGATTGGAGGGATATCTTGCACATAATCATACTGAAAACATTAAGTCTAGATGACTAGCTATCAAGTAAAATAAATTACCTATCATACCACTAAAAGCTATTTGATCTACTAGTTTCCAGATTCATCATGATCAAGTGTGTTTGAGGTACCAATGGGAGTACGTATACTTTTAGTGATGTCATATCCATACTTTTTATGAATATATTTAATATAATTATGTTGGGATATATAGATTCCTTCTGGTTTTTGAGATATTTGAAAACAACGGAAAAATGTTAACTCACCCATCATACTCATTTCAAACTCGTATTTCAATAGATCCGCAAAGGAATCAGTAAATGATTGCTGAGATGAACCAAATATAATGTCATCAACTAAAAATTTAAAAATCAAAACATTTTTGTTATATTTCTTTATAAAAAGGGTTGGATCTGCATTTCCATTAACATAGTTATTTTGAAGCAAAAATCCTATAATTCTATTATACCAAGCTCGAGGGGCTTGATTAAGTCCATACAGAGCATTAGTTAGTCTAAAAACATGATCAGTATGTTTTGTATCTTCAAATATAGGAGGATGTTTAATAAAAAACATCATCTGGAACATAACCATTATGGGAAGCACATTTCACATCCATTTGAAAATGTTTGAAATTGATGAATGCTGAAAAGGCAAGTAAAATATTTATAGATTCGAGTCTGGTTACTGGAGCATATGTTTCTTCATAGTCTATTCCTTCTTGTTGATTATAGACTTTAGTAACTAATATGTCTTTATTTCTTACAATGATATTGTTTTCATCACACTTATTTCTGGTGAACCATTTTACTCCAATAATATAAGTTTCCTTAGGTCTTTCAACCAAGGTCCATATTTTTTTCCTTTAAAATTTATTTAGTTAATCATGAAAAGATTTAATCCAGTCATTATCACCTAAAGATTTATCAGTGATTTTTAGTTCTAACTGAGAAATAAATGTTATATATTCTATTTAATTTCGTAAGGAACGTCTAGTACTTAAAATTTGATTTACATCACCAATGATTCTATCATTAGGATGATTCTTTAGAAACAACTGATTTGGGTTTTGTAAAACCTGTTCATCAACATAGGTTTAAAAATCTTCTGGGGTAAATGTTTCAGAAGTATCTTCTTGGACATTTTCCTTATCAGAAGGATCTTCCAACATAGGTTGACAATCAGATTTTGAAAACACAATCGAAGATGTAGGTTGGGGTTGTTTAAAATAAAAAGGATCAGTTTCATCAAATTTTACATGTACTGTCTCTTCAACATTACAAGGGTTTTAATTGAAAATTCTATATGCCATAGAAGGGGTGGAGTAGCCTAAGAAAATTTCTTCATCAATGTTTGGTGAGAATTTATATATATTATCTTTAGTATTCAAAATTAATACCTTTCATCCAAAAACCATAAAGTAAAAAAGTCTAGTTTTTCTACCATTATATAACTCATAACGAGTTTTATTAAGAAAAGGTCTAATCAAAACTCGATTTAAAGTATAACAATCAGTACGTACAGCTTTAGCCCAAAACTGTTTGGCTACAGAATACTCACTCAATGTTGTTCTAGATATCTCTTAAAGAATTCTATTTGTTATTTCAATAACACCATTATGTTGAGGTATTCTGGGTGCTGAGAAGTTATGAGTAATGCCTTTTCAAGTACAAAATGTTTGAAAATCAGAGTTTTGAAATTCTCCACCATGATCACTATGAGTAGTTTTCAATTGAAGACTTTTCTCACTTTTAACTTGGGCTCTATATCATTTGAAATAAGAAAATGCTTCGGACTTCATTTCTAGAAAATAGACCAATGAAATCTAGTGTAATCGTCAGCCACAACAAATACATAGTACATTCCTCCAATACTTCTAGTTTGTGTTAGTCTAAAAAGATCCCTATGCACTAGTTGTAATGCATCAGTAGTTGAGACTTCACCGACTGATTTTAAATTTTATTTATGTTTCTTTCAATATTTTCAATGGTCACAAACTTTTGAGAATCAAATCTATGCTCCAATATATCCTTAACTAATATTTTCATAGAAAGTTATCATTTGTTCCTAAGGTTATAGTGACATAACTTTCTATGCCATAACCAAGAATAATCTACCATTTCCCTAGGGAAAGGTAGATCATTTCTCCTAAGGTCTTCTAATTTTAGTGTGTAAACATTTTCCTGCCTATGGGAGGAAAGAATGAACTCTTCCTCAGAATTGTGTACTAAGAACTTGTCATTTCTAAAATTCACAAGGTATCCTTCATCGCATAATTGAATTATTCTTATGAAGTTCTTCTTAAGACCTTTAAAAAATAAAACATTTGAAATCAAATTTTTTCCAAGACGAATGATGTTACCTATACAAATAATCTCTCTGAGCATTATCTCCAAAAGTTACATTGCCTCCTTTCGTCTTGATAATCTTTTCAAAATAGTTATTGTTACCAGTCATATGCTGGGAACATCCACTATCCATGTACAATGTATTTATGTTGGTACTCTCTCTACTTTCTTGAAAAAAAAAAGAGTTAGACTTTCGGATCCCAAAAATTATTGGATCAGGAAATTCCAAAAAGAAAACTTTTAGGCACCCACATCTTCTAGGAAAAATAGGATTTATGAATTCCTAAATACTGGGATGTGTTTAGAGAACAATTCTTTTCCCAATGTCAACTACACTGACACTTAGTACAGAATGGATCACTTTGAGGAACAATGTAATTGTTACTGCAAATTTGTTTATAACTAGTATAACCAAAACCAGAATTGTTCCTTAGAGGATGGATTTGAGAAAACAATTTATCAAAATTTTCCATACCTAAGGTAATGATTGAAAAACACTTACTCAAGGATAATATTTTGGATTTTAGTTTGATAACCATGTTCTTGCCTTAAAAAACATATGGTTTTGAACTAGATCTAGGATCGAAAAAAATTATTGTAGAAATTACGTTTTCTAGATATTTAGAATTTTTATTCTTCTTAGAACATATTTCCTCAAGGTTTTTTGAAATATTTTCAAAATAAACATTTTTCATATCAAGATAATTAGAAAGATTTGATATGTCTTTAGTAATAATAGTATTCCTATAATTTTACTTATGATGTTTTTTTATGTGTTATTAATTACCAATAACAAGAAGTTTGGAAATCCTAGAAACATATTCATAGGAAGGTAAAGTATTATCTTCATCAGAAGAAGATTCTTCATCTGAAGAGTTGTAATAATTATCTTTACTATAATTTTCATTTATAGAAACATTGGTCAATGATTCAGCATTGTGTACCTTATCCATTAAAAATGATTGTTAACAGTTAGTCTGGCTATTAGACCAACATTCTTTTATCCAGATGATTCATAATCTGAGGATTCATCTAAAGAGTCTCCACAACTTGCACTCCAAGTGTCATTAGCTTTCAAGAATTTATTATCTTTAGCTTTGTAATACTTCTTTCTGTTTCTCTCATAATGCATTTCATTTCTCTCTTTTCTCTTAAGCATATGACAATAAGGTCTTATGTGTCTAGCTCTCTTGCGTTCATAACATGTGACTCCTAAATCTTTCTTACCATTCCTTTCCTTTTTATTATATGTTGATTGAAAGATCCTATGTCAAGCTATCTTGTTCAACCTTCGAGCAGGATTTGCTGATTCATTTAATGAGGATTCACTTCCACTAAATTCAGATTGGATAAAAACATTGTTAGATTTGGATCTTGTAACTCTCATAGGAGTCTCAGCTTTCATAGGATTTGATGTTGTGGTAAAATCAACATTGCTAATTCCATTCATCTTCTTTACATTGTTAGCATCTCTCTTCATTCTAGTCTCATGCAGAAGAAGAGTTCCAAATAGTTCATCTAAGTAAATCTGAGTAACCTTTCTATTCTTATCAATAGCGGTTCTATTGGATTTCCACTCATTGGGCATGATTTCTGTGATCTTATCATCAAGAGATTCATCGTCTAATCCTTTATCACCCATGGATTGTAAACTATTCACAATAGTCATGAATCTTTGTTACACCCTACATATGGTTTTTTCATAAGTAAAGAAGAAACAATGATATTCAGCTCTGAGCATGGCTCTTCTAGTTTCAATTACTTTGGATGTTCCAAAGTGATTAACTTCAAGTTTCTTCCAAATACAGTTTGCTGCTTCACAAGATGATATTTGACTATATATGTTTCATTGTCATGGAACAAAGAAAAGTATTGCGTACATTATAATTCAGTTGATATTCATTCTTTTCTTGATTGGTGAAGGTACTGACTTCTTTGTTAGGGATTTTATATCCTCCAGTAAGCATAAAAAATTATCAACTCCTATATTGATAATGAAAGTCTTCATTTGATATCTCTAATATTCATATTCATTTCCATCAAAGATAAGTGGTCTAGTTGGATTAAGGATGTCAATGGAACCAACAATGATTCCCGCCATCTTAAAGAAAAATCATTCCACAAAAACTTGTTAATAGAAAATTTCATATACAAGGAGAATATTCGTATTAATGGAAAATATAGAACAAGATTATACCTAAAAAAATTAATCCAAACTATTCGAGTTTGAAAATATGATTAAGGAAAATAAGTAGAAGAAGAATTATCTTCTGAATCTAATCATGAGATTTATTCAGAGGTCAAATGCTCTGATACCAATTGTAGGATCGAAAATTAAAAAATGTGATTCTCAATTACAAGGGGGGGGGGGAATTGTATTCATTAAAAATCCGAAAGGAAATTTTCCATAACCAAAATTCACAACACCTATAATTTCAAAGAACTTGCTTGATTCCAGAAATGTGATTCCGGAAATGAGACATAAAAAAAGTTTACAACAGCTAAGATTCTACAATAAAGCATATAGAATCCTATATAGTAAAAGTAAAAATATAAGGAAGTATACGATAGTTATACATTCCTCAACAATACAAATGCAGCAAAAATCTTGTAACAAAGAATGTAACAAGTAGTAAGTATTTTAAATCAAAGAGAAGGGTATCCAACAACCTTGGATAAATGTACCTTGAATTCTACATTCAATAAAGTCTATCTTACCCACACCAGGGTAAACCCTCGATATGATTATCAGAGTCTATCTTGCTATCCCATCAAGACCTCAACTTCAAGGTAGTCGGCACCTCTATCTTCCTCAACATGGAAGCCTTCAACATCAAGGTTGTCAGCACCTCTGACTTCACAACCAAAAGACTCTAATTTTAAGGAAATCACACCTCTGCACTATACAAATCAGCATGAAGAAAAGCTTGTACAAGCTGTTGAAACCTTCTGCACGAATCTTGAGATTTTATTATAGCCTCTATCTCTAGAAATTACTTCTGAATGTTTTGAGCTTCAAAAATTCCAAAATTTACTGAGCTCTTTGAAATGAGCTCCTATTTATAGGCATAGTTCCAACAATCGACTCCCTCCTCCAACAATCATATTTTACATTGAAATTCAGAGGGACTTGTACACATGTCACTCAAACAACAGTTGGTGAGTAATTGAAATCATGACATCGTTATATAGGAAAAAAAATGGATGTATAACAAAATGCAGATATTCGGAATGGAAGAAAAAGATTGTTCGAAGTCTATCCAAAATTTAATTTGGAGTCTTATAGTACAAGGATATTCAGATTCTGTATTCTAGGAATTACGAACCTAAATTCTATAGAATTTTGTTGTCTAAATTTCAATGAAATTCAGAATCTAGATTCACAAGAATTTGGAACCATAACATAAAATGTTCAGAGTTAGAGTTCATGATAATTCAGAGTCAGGACATAGATAAGTTCATAACTAGAATTAATAATCATAATTCACCGTCTGAACTCAGAAGAGTTCATATCCAGAATTCGTAATCAGAATTCAGAGTTAGAACTCAGAATACTTCGTATCTATAATTCATAATATGAATTCAGAGTCAGAACTCAGAAGTGTTTGTATCTAGAATTCATAATCATAATTTGGAGTCAGAACTCAGAAGAGTTCGTAACCATAATTTTTAATCCGAATTTAGAGTCAAAACATAGAAGAGTTCGTATCTAGAATTCACAATCAATATTCGGAGTCAGATCTTAGATGATTTCCTAACCAGAATTCTTAATCCTAATTCGGAGTTAGAACTCAGAAGAGTTCGTAACCAGATTTCTGATTCAGAATTCGGAGTCATAACTCAGGAGAGTTTGTAATAAGAATTCTGATTCAGAATTCGGAGTCATAACTAAGAAGAGTTTGTATCCAGAATTCTGATTCAGAATTCGGAGTCAAAACTCAGAAGAGTTCGTAAGCAGAATTATGAGAATTCAGTTCCGAAAACAGAATGATTCATATCTAGGTAATTATAGGATTCCGATCTTATGGTTTCATAACCGATTTTTACACTTATAAAATTTATTATATGAATAATAAAACATGGTAATGATAAATTTCCTTGGGGAAGGAAATTTTTCCTTATTGAAGTAAAACAAGGGGAAAAAGGAACTTCCATTGAGATAAGGTGCTTGTGATTTTCAAAACAAGAAGTAATGGTAATGTAATAAGGAAACCATATTGACTTAACAATCTCCTCCAAGTATAATGGAATGGAAAATTCATAAGGAAAACCTTATTCACTCAACAAATTTTACTATTGAAAAAAAATAAAAATGATACCAAGAATCCATTTACAGTCATTTACCGTAAATATAGGCGACCAGGGCATTACCCGAGTGAATTCCATAATCTATAGGATAACCTCTTGGTCAACGAAGAACCTATGTGAAAATAAATAGATGGTGAAATGTTTAAAAGAATCAATGCCTTTTGTTAATGGGATTACTTTGGAAGACTTTTCTCTTGTCTGTGTAACCATGCAGTTTGTTATGTGAAAATTCTATTTGTGGAAGAATTATTTTTCTATTTTGGATATAGTTATAAATTTCCATTGGGGTTTATATGATCCTTGATTTTGAGGCAATTAAACGTTATTAAATTTCGTGATGAAAGAGAGAGGTGCGAGACAACATTTGAGGTAAAATTATGTTATGGTTATTTTAATGAATTTTCTCAATTTGGGAATGTTTTAAAAAATAGTTTTTGAAAAAGGACAACCCACAGACCATGTGAAAACCTATCCCGTAAGACAAAAGCTATGGGAATCGAACAATCAACCAGAGTGTGATTGAGATTTATCTCCTACAACTGGACTACGTGACGACCCTTGTTAGTTTGAATAATTTTTTTAGTTAAATAATTATATTGATCAATAATAAGTTGATTCGTGATCTTATGTTTGTCAAATGTATATCCTTGGTATAGGGAAATGATTTGGTGATTAAGTGATAAATGTTATTTTGGAATATGTTCGCTCTATTGGGAACACTATATGACTAACAAAAATATAATACTGCGGTGTTTCATTTGCGGAGTAATGGTGGTTTGTTATCTATGTTTTTGTTGTGGACTTACTGCGATTTCGGTTATTTATGGAAATTATAAACCTATCATAGAGAATTTTTTATTAGGATAATTACTTTTATGTATGTCACTTTCAGAGCAATCGATGTTATTTGGAGATACAATTTAATGTGGAAGACTACATAATCAAATTCTTATGAGTTTTGGGTTTCAATATAAGTTTGGATTATATTGAAGGATTTTAAGGGAAATCGTTTATTGAATGGTATTTTTTGATATTTGGTTATTTTTGGTTTATTTTTTGAAATTAAGATTCAGATTTCAGTATCTAATGGATTATACTTTTTCGGGATCATCTAATCTTGTACTAACAATTTGGGTTTTGGTTAAGCTCTAACGATAGTGTAAATATATAGTTTATCATTTGTTGATTATATGATTTTCTGTAAGATGATTCTATTGCTTCTAGTGTGACCAAGTCATCTTAAATACTAATCATTTGTAGTGAAATTTGAGTTCATGGTAGAAATTAGTTAAAGGATGGAACTCTAATTATCATGTATTCATTTTTTTATTCTGTGAAGATATAAATTCATAATCTTTAGGGAAATGATCTTAAACCCATAAATGTGTTATCATTATACCTTACATTATTCATGATAGATTTATCGTTTGGAGACCCCCGATTTTCCATTCACTTATTTGTGATTGATGACCGCAATCACTCCTTATATATATCTATGTTTTTATCCAATTATAATTTCATCCAATGTTCTCCTATTTGAAATCATAATTTTGTGGTGACTTTTTAATTTCCCTTTCCCTCTTACTAGCACTAAAATTTATTAACCCTATTTCGGATGTGGGTTTTCTATAATGGTTTTTTTTTATTTTTTTACGATTTATTTCCTAAGAAAAATTTCAAATTGAGAGGACACAATTTATTTATAGAGGGAAGAAAGTAACACCCAAAGCATCCACAGTACGCTTCTCTTTCAATAATAGAATAGCGTGTGTTGTACACAACACCGAGTTCAAATGCACCACGACCTGTCAAACTAGGCCTTTAAAAAAGTGGTTATGAATAGTTATAAAAACATTTTGAATTTTATATATATCCCATGAAATTTTAACTTTCATCATTTCTATATCGTAGAAATTATATAAGGACAAATTCACTTTTCATCTAAAAGACAAATTTTTAAAAAAATGCAGTTTTTCCTACTTTTAATGGGAAACACTTTATAATAAAAAAATTGACAATTTTATATATTTAATTTGATGAAAATAAATTCTGATTTAGTAGGGGGACATATAAATTTTGTTTCGATAAATTTTTGGTGTTTTTCTGATAACATTCATATTTTGATGAATAGTAAAATAAACTATATTTTAATTAAAAATTGGTTTTTAATTAAAATAATTTATAGTGTTAGATTATAAATTTCAATGGTTTTGATGTATAATTAGATTATATTTTTTACATTTATTCTAATATTGGTCATTGGAAGTAATTTAACTTTTAAATTTCACATAAACACTAATCAATCTTTTGATTATTTTTATTTCTAAAAAACGAAATTCTTTTTTTGACAACGAGAATTAATTTTAAATTAATTAATACAACATCTATGTTTTGAGTTTTTGAAAATAGACATTATTTTTGGATTCTGAATATCTGATTTATCTTATGGATATTTTTTTTTATTTTTCTGAAAAAAATTCATTTTTGATGAATAGTGAAAAATACTACATTATTGTTTAAAAACTGACATTTTTTAAATATCTATTTATTTTATTTAAATTAGTTTTAAGTCAAAAATAGATACATAATACCTATATTTGTCCAATTTAATTCATTGGCGTCATTTTATAATAAAATTAGACATATAAAAGTTTATTGAATTTTTTATCGTTTTTTACCCACCTTCTAGGCACGTTATCAAATTTTCATAAAACATTATTTTACCACTTAATTGAATTAATTTTCAAAAATATGAGAGACATGGTTTACATCAATCAGTAAAATTTGGTTCAATAAGAAGAAAATAATTTTTCGTGAATAGTAACTTTTTTCTTTTTATATACCATGGTTAAATGTAAATATTGTAATTAATTGTAAAAATGGTATTATAACTAACCTAACACAAGTAATAATTCTCTTGGAAAAGAGTATTTATACCAATACCAACCCTAGGAATAAAATTTGATCCTTTTTGTCAACATGGATTAGATTAGGAAATTTATTATTATTTTATTTAAAGATAAGTTAAAAGTGTAAAATTCAATGATTAAAAACTAATCCATTTTTATTATAGTGTTATATATAGGATAAATTAGACTATTAAAATTTAATAGAATGATAAAAACATTTCCCACATCTTTATATTTTATTTATAATTTTTAGATGTTAAATAATGAATATTGTTTATAACACAATAATGATGTTGTAATTACCTAATTAAGGAATGATTAAAATAATTGATATTATAAATATTAAAATAAATGTAAATTGAGCCTTTTGATGAATTCCAAGAATATTTTAGGTAAACATGACATTATATGGGTTATTTAATGAATTTGTTTCGATGTAATCATGTTTATATGACTTAAATAACCAAATACTAAATAGTGTCAAAATTGACGTAATTGTGTTTTTAAAACAAATACTATTATATATAATTATATAATAGTCATAAAAATTTATGGTTTGGAAAAAATATTTATATAATTATATATATGTTATTAATGAACCACATGGGGTTCTCTTGGCAGTTAATAGTATGTTTATTAACCATATAATTTAAAAATAGAAGGAGACGTGGTAAATGTCAAACTATTTAACTTAGTGTTAAATCTAAAAGGAAAGGATAATATGGTGACCCAAACTTATCTAAAACCTGCTTCTTAAGAGGTATTCCTCCCATAACCACCTCATACTATATATAAATCCATTTGGATCTATTAGAAAACGAATATGATTTTGTACTAAAATAATATTTCAAGCATTTCCTAATGTGAACCTCGTCTCTATTATAAAAGGGTACTTCCCCTTCTCTTATTTTAACACCTCCAATTCCATTTGAATCAGCGAACCTCAGACCAAATATCCTCCCAAATACTTTCAATACATTCTTGTGTCCTTCCATTGATCATAAATTCATCCAATAGAGCCTTTTTGATCAAATCATGACGAAGAACCCTAAAAAGAGGTACTAATTTATCACCTATTTCAATGTTATCTTCTTCTTCCACATCCCATTTCATTGTTTTATTATAAAAAAATATTAAATCCAGTACCTTTTACATAATTTTATGTTATTATAAATATGGTACAACCATATTCATTATTCTATCCATCCTATAAATGAAAAAGTCACCATACGTGTGTATGTATAGTTTACCGTCTCCACATCGTGGTGTAGTTGTCATTCAACACTTCATTATTTGTATGGGTTTAATAATGTCGAATAATTGATTAAAATAATAAATAAAAAAAGTAAATTATTCTCTATATATGATATAAAATCCAATTATGTACGATTTCACATTCAATTGAATGATATAGTCCCTCGTGCGTACGTACAGATTTTTATTACCACGAACATGATGAGATTCTTTCCCCATCGTAACCATTTAAGAATAATTTTCATTTTATGAATAAAAATAATATTTCTGAACGTAATATAATTATAGATATGAATCATATACATCCTATCCATAGCAAACATGTCTTATGTAATAAAACATATAAAGTAAAATTAATTAGTTAATACCCGAAATAATGATACTACTAAAATATTATTAACAAAAAATATTAAAATATCATATATGATATCATATTTATGTATGTTGTTCTTGTATCATTTAATAATAATGATTTAACTATTATACAGGTGGTTTATGTACACACTACAATGGATAAGTACAAGGTAAGGGGTTTCTATTCTCACTTTTAATTTTGTGACAATTCCATTGTTCACCACTTATTTATTTCATGTGGTGTATTGTGTACTGTAATTTGATATAAACTATCATGATTCTATTTATATTTATGGTATTCTGTGATTCATTTGGTTTTTATTAACTTTTGGTCATACGACTCAATTGATTACAACGTGGAATGGGATTTTCTTCACACATTTATTCTCGTGAGATCCATTCAATATTTGCCACTATTACCTTTTGTGTCCTATATGTACTTACCATGATTGTATTCATTGTTTAATATAAATTAATTTATGGGCATTTACATCATCATTGTCTGATACTTCTTTCATGGGGTGTATGTTTTGTATGTTACCAAATCAGTAAGAGAATTTCATATTTCAATTTTCATTCATTCATTTTTAGACAAAGTTTATCGATTATTTTACTCCAATATTATGTGTGAAATCACAATTTAGTTACTTATGTAGAAATTTAAACTCCCCTTAGTGTGGATATACTTTTGATACACATAATCACTCCATTGATAAATACACAAGTCATTGATATGAAATTGATAAGAATAATTTTAACTCAATTTCTATTCATTGTGTTAAACATCCAAGTAATTGGTGTTGTTTTTACAAGAATATGTGTGAATGACCTCTAATATTTTTACACTAAAAATCCAATCATATTGAGTGTATTTATATTTTTCACACATAATTATTTCATTGATTTATCCTTAGCATAATGAAAAAATCATTATGAAGGATTTAATCTCAACTTACAATCCATTGATACTTCTTAGATGTTATGCGCCTATTCACATTTATATGATGAAAATACTAATCTTTGTCATGGTATATGATTAATACCTTTATTAAAATGATAATATAATGTTTTTATAACATTAATTATTTTTATTCAAGTATATCTCATTTTGTTAGGAACTCTAACTAAATTATCATTTTAAATGTTATAACTATTTATTCTTCAAAATCATTCTCATTAATGTCCATGTTTTTAAAATGGTTTTAAGGATTTATTTATATGGAGATTAATGTTTTGAAATTAAAATTCAATTTCAATGATTCAATGTGGTATGAGACACTTTCATTAAAAAATCTATTTTAAACGGTTTCTTGATAAATAGTGAGACTGAAAATTGTTTTCATGAAAAAGGGGTATATTTCTCTCAAATAGTTTTGATGATTATTTTCATATATGTCAATATCCATCATTATTCATGATTGGGGTTATTTTATTATAATACAATCTTCCATATTGTATTGAATGTGTTATCTTTGACTGTGGATGTGTTTTTTTTATAAAATTCATGGTTTGTGTTTAAAATGATGACATTGCATATGCTAGTTTTAATAAGAATGATAATATTGTGTTTCATTCATTTCATATGATGAATAAATTGGAATTAGTAAGTGATGGGTGGAGCCCGATATAGCTCCTCGATGCATCGGTAGGTGTCATGAGACAAACTAGTGTCTTGGCACAAGGCCATGACAAAAACTTATTTTGTAGTCTTGGAACAAGGCCTTGAATATGTTGTTACGATGTCTGGAATTATGCATTCCATCATTATGAAATTGGAAGATCGTTCGAGGCTTGTTCATTTGGACCATGCCCTCTGTGTTAGCATGATTGGATGTGGGTAAAACAAGATTGAACAACTCTTGAAAAAAAAATGAAAAACGTACATCAAGATCATTTGAGAAGGTCTATGATTGAGGAAGAGTCAGTGTTCGTCACTTCGTGATTCGGTGGTGCTCAACTACACAAGCTAGAACCGGTCCCATCATCCATGTGATTGGAATTGGGATATATTACCGGAGAATCATTTCTTGGTGAATTCATGTCAATACTCCTCCCTACACTCCATATAAATAGCTGATGGGGATGATGAGTAATGCCCGTTGAATTAATGGGGAAAAATTAATTAGGGAACCTTCCTAATTCCCACATTACTATTACAATGGAATGAGGACAAATCCATTTAATTTACTGACATGTCATTGGTCCAACCACCGCTGCTTTTTCATTGGAGGGAAAATAAAAATAAAAATTAAATAACAATGTTAATTTTTTATTATTTTAAAAGTCCAAAATCTAATATTTTCTGATGACTTACTGTGGTAGTAGTGAATCCTTCCATAAGTGAATCAAAGTGATGCAGATTCAACGGTGACCTCAGATTTTAAATCTTAGCACCGGTACAAAAGTATAAAAACTACACTCGTGCGTTTACTGAACGTACCTTAAAAAGTTTATAAAATCATTCTGGGAACACCGGGCTACGAAATCACGTGCTGTCAATTTTATCATTCTCTTAATAATTCCATATAATTATAAAAATACCTGGAAAGTCCTGGTATTTAATTTCTCCCCACATACATGATATTCAACCCCGAAAGCCACAACATTGAATAAGGATACAAAATGGGGAACTCAGCATAAACATGAACCTCCCACTCTTATGTTCTCTCATGGAGGATCACATTCGGCCATCAAATGTGCATCAAATGGATCTTTCACCCATTAAGGACTCTCTCTCGTCGATCCTGAATCTCCACTAGAACCTCCGTAGACATCACCTCATCATCAAAGTCCAACTCTCCTGGGTCGATGACATGAGATGGGTTATGCACATATCTCCTCATCTGGGATATGTTGAATACTACATTCACCCTCTCCAACTACAGTGATAGTGCCAAGAATTTTTCGACCCCTCCAATCCTCTGATATATCAAAAATGATCCAATAAACCTCGTTGAGATTTTCCCCCTCAGCCAAATCTCTGTAGTCCCCATCGAGGGGAGACTCACAATAATATGTGGCCCCCCTTCAAGAACTCTATAGGTCTCAATATCCTATGAGAATCTGAGTTTTTTATATTATGTGCAGTCTTCAGCTGCTATCAGTTGATCTGCACCATCCCAGTGGTAGCCCATACCAACTTTGGACCCATATGTTCTGACTCGGTAGAGTCTGTCTAATATAGAGGTGACCTGTATGGTCTACCGTAGAAGGCCCCAAATGGTTCGATACTGATGGTGGAGTGATATATTTTTTTGTATTTGAACTCAACCAAGGGCAATTGATCCTCCCGACAACATATAAATCCTAGGATTTAAGCACGAAGCATATCCTAGAGTGTCAGAATGGTGTGGTCCATCTGACCATCTCTTCGTGGAAGAATGGTGGTTCTCAAATGAAGCTGAGTTCCGAACGCCTCCAGTAATCACTTACACAATCGGGATGTAAAAAGTGTGTCATGGTCAAAGAATATTATCGATGGCACCCCTTGAAGCCGTAAAATCTCTTGTATGTAGAGGTCTCCCATGCCCTCTGTTGATCCCAGCACTCTGATGGGTATGATGTGGGCCGACATGGTGAGTCAGTCAATTATCACCCTGATGAAGTCATGCCCCTTGGGAATTTGTGGAATCTCTATCACAACGTCAACAGAGATAACATCCCACTTCCTCTCTGATACATTTAATGTCCATTCTAAGATTCCTTGAACCTGATGCTTGGTCATCACTTGCAGACAAATGAGGCAGCACGAATCAAACTCTTCAACTACATTCTTCATCCCTAGCCAACAATGCTGATGCCAGAGGACTTGGTACATCTTCTACACACGAGGATGTACTGCCAGAGGGGAAGTTTGGTACTCCTACAACACCTCATCCTGTGGCATCACTGGTACCATGGATGGTCCTATGAAGAGGATGACTTTCTCCCCACCTCCAAAAAATCCATCACGTGTTTGTCCTGAGAATATTTTTTCTTATCGTGTCTTGCAGTCAATATCCCCAAGATGTGCCTCCTGAACTAGATAATGAAGTTGGAGGGTAATAATCATTTATTTGATGTAGGATTCTCCTTCACTATCCACAAAGGATATTTTCGAAGAGGCTAGCTGCTCTGTCATCTCACTCTGCAACTGTAGACCAAACCTCCCGCTGAGTGAGTATGCTACTACATTCCCCTTCCTAGGAGAATAGACAATCTCAAATTTATAGTCCTGGAGGAACTCTAGCCAACATTGTTGTCTCAGGTTTAGGTCCTTCTGTGAGAAGATATACTTAAAACTCTAGTGATTAGAGAAAACAGTAAATCGTTCTCCCATCAATTTGTGTCTTCACATTTTCAAGGTGAAGAGCACTACTACTAACCCCAGGTCTTGGGTAGCATAGTTATACTCATACAGCCTCATCTATCGTGAACCATAAGTGATCACTGCTCACTCCTTCATCAGGACACATCCATATCTGGCCCCTCAAGCATCACTGTAGACTACATACCCATCACCCTCTTGAGGTACACTCAAGATGGGGGTACTCATTAGTCTCTACCTCAGCTCCTAAAAACTCTTCTAGAATATCTCCATCCATACAGAGGGATGTTCCTTCTTCGTCAACATAGACAAGGGTGCCAAAACTCTGGAAATTTTGTGTATGAATATATGGTAGTACCCAGAAAATCATAGGAAACTCCATACCACAGTCACACTCTTGGGTGGATCATAAGAAAGCACTGACTCTATCTTCGCAGGATCTACCACAAATCCATCATTTGAGAGAACATGCCCTAGAATGTGGACTTCTCGTATCCAGAACTACCACTTAGAGATATTATCATAAATTTGGTGCTCTCTAAGTGTATCCAAAACTATTTGAATAGGATAGGAAATCTCCCCCTCCATCGAAGAGTATATCAAGATGCTATCAAGGAATACAACATCAAAAAGATCTATGTATATCTGAACGATCCTGTTCTTGAGGCCCACGACCTCCACAGAGTGTTGGTCACACCAAATGTCATAAAAAATAAATCATAGTTTCCATACCGACATTTGAAGGTCATATTTAGTACATCATCAAATCGTACTCGGAGCATATGATAGCCTTATCTGAGATCTATCTTCATAAACCATCAAGCTCCATTCAGCTGATCAAAGATACCATCCATCATCAGAAGTGGATTCCTGTTCATAGTGGTCACCTGGTTTAGGTACTGATAGTCCACACATAGTCACTAACTCACATACGACTTCATGGAAAACAAAATCATGGCTTCCCGTGGAGAAACACTAGGCCATATGAACCCCTTCCTCTTAAAGTCCTCCAACTTTACCCGTAACTCACAAAACTCTGTGGGAGCCATCTGACATGCCGGTGTAGATATCGTTTCCATCTTGGGGTATAGTTCAATGTAAAATTCTACCTCTCTTCGTGGAGGTAGTCCCAGAACAACATTAGGAACGAAAATGGAATTATGGTCCACCACTACAGGATATCTCAGACTCTCAACAACAACTACATTGAGGGTTTTTCTATCCAACTAAGGTGGTTTCGGCTACACCCTCATCTAGGTAAGTCCATCCTATGGTGCAAAGTTTCCCTTCTTGATAGTGAAGAAAAACATGGTCACATCATTGTAGAGACACTAAAATTTTCTCTAATACAATCAATATGGGCATCGATAGTGGATAACCAGTCCATACCCAAGTTGACAGTGTAAGGACTCGATGCTGCTACTAGAAGATCCCATCTGAATCTCTAACATCCTAGAGTAACATCACATAGTCCGAACTAGTGTGTAATTGTCGAATAATATTTTGTAGGAGTCTCTGATTGTAAAGATCGAGCCTATGTATCCACCAGAATCTCTGAGCTCTGAACGAGGGTCATAGCAATGAAATAGTGACTAGATCGTGTGTCTATAAATACTTCAGCTAAGGTGGAGTAGACCCAGATTGTTTCTCGAATCATCTCCAGAGCACTGTGGTTGTAGGCCTCAGCTGCCTAGAGATGAGCTCATCCCTATCCACTACTCCATGTAGATGAGATGGACGACATGGAGGTCGCGGTGTTAGAACCATAGATCACCGCCCACAGCATACTGTATGACCAACTCCTCAATCATGTTTGTCACCCTACAATGATCCTCATTTAAACCGCTGTCTCTACCATGGCCATCCCTTGACCATCTGCTGGTCATCCATATGGTGGGTCAGGTAGTCACGATCCATGTGACCCTAACCATCACACGAGTAGAACCTCATGCTCCTCATCTATCATCCTCTGTCCCGTGTTCCCAAGACCACAGACCCTATATACTGAGTTCATCCACCAGAAGATCTAGCCTGCTTGGTCCCCAATGTCATTTGTCTACAACCTACTGCGGATGACTCTGCTACCTATCGTATGATGGTTTCTCTCACTTTCTGTTCCTGGTCATCTAAGAATCTCTGCACTAAAATTTCTCGCTCTAGCACCCCATCCTACATCGAAATACTGAGTGATATCATTGTTGTACTGTTCTCCCGTAATAGAACCTTCTCAAAGGTCTGATACCTGATGAATGGGTCTTGTACCATGTCGGTGGAGAAGTGGGAGAGATCATTGAACATCAACAAGTTTTGTGCCAGGGTCATGCTGCCCGACTCTAAGAGCATAATCTCCTGTATACGCACTGGGTGTAGGGTCTATCGGGGAAACTATGGCCTAAAAAGGCTCTCGATGTCTTCCCAGGTGAGGGTCGCCTCGTAGAGTAACTAGAGTATCATACTCCACCATCTCCTAGCTTCTCCAGGAATGTAAATGGTTGCTGGGATCCCCATCAAATCATCTTGTGTCCCAAGTAAGCGAAAAACACTGGGCATAGCCTTCATCCAGTCCTCAGCAGCCTGCAAATCCTTCTCACCTAGGAACCTTGAAAGCCTCTACCCTTGAAACACATGCAACGTGCTCAGTAGTTTGAAACCATTAGTAGTGGGGATAGTTGAAACAACTTCCCAATGCATTGTGATGGTGCTATTACACCACCTGAAGGTTCTAACATTGTAACAGGACCATGAACCATGTCCTCATCGGTCGGTGGGATGTTATCATGTACTCCTCGGGAATCCTGGCTGGCAGTCAACATGGAAGAATCCTGAAAGAAAATAGGTGTTCCATGGTCAAAAATTTATACATGGTGTGTTGACACAAATGAATTAAATTAAAAAATCTTCCAAAAAACAAGCAAGCAATGTTTATGTGCGACGAGTCGGAAATCATAACTGATGGTCTCGGTGAATGGTTACATCGGATGCCACACAAAAACTAGATTCCCTAAACTGAAAACCACAATCATAACACTTAACACTATTTCCACCTTGAAAAGATCAGAGTCATGGTTCTTCAGTAGAACGGACTCCTTGTATACCACTTTGTAACGACACATACCTCGGGGCCCATGTTGTGACTTCCCCAAACCAACCTCCCTAAGGCTAGGGGCTAGAGACTAGAACTGTAAAGGCGTATCCCAGTAACTATAAAGTATTGACATTAAATATATACAAAAACACAATCTAAGAACACTACAACATGCAACTATGAATTAAAATACTATAGTAAAAAGTGTACTAAAAGTAAAGGGGTCATAATACAAGACCAAATGAAATGTACCTGTACAACTAAAAAGAGAAAAACATATCCTACAACATCCACCAAGGATCATACTTGAAGGTTAGGTACAGTTCACGATCAGTATTCACTGCAGCATGTCACATCTAATGGTCCCTCTCTGAGCACCATCCAGTCTTGGCTCCCTTCGCCTTGATCAATGATGTCCGTCATCGCCACAAGACACATCAATGTGCAGTCATAGCCCATGCTGAGGTGAGTATAAAAATAGTTAGTAGGGACCCTGAGACCTTTGTCGGTCTCCCAGATTTTCAAAAAGTAAAATACAATAAAGAAAGACCCAAATCCAAAAGCATGAAATTGTCATCAACTCTACATATTTATCTGCACATACATATCCCTAAATTATCAAAAGATCCTCATCTCATTATTGAGGAAACAAAAGGCTTAATATTTTAATCCATTTTCACAATTGATCCATGAAGGTAGAATACCACAAAGGTAACACCATGAATGTGACATCACATAGGTAAGAGTACCAAAAAGGTAACACCACTATAGTAAAAAAACGAAGGTAAAAGTACCACAATATAAAATACTCAGCTCACACTAGGTATATTAACTCATGTATAGGAGTACAAATGATTTTACTTATCGTTGGATCATGTTATTCTATGGAGAGGATCTACTGCTAACACACGAATGATAAATTTATACTAACCCACATAAGATCATTATGTGTTGACCCACAAAATATCAGTAGATACTGAACCACATAGGATCGCTAAGAATTAACCCACACACGAACGATAGATTCTAACCTACATAGGATCGCTAGGTGCGGACCCACCTTGGATTGGTAGATGCTAACGCACACATGATCAATGTTCTTTCTTCACATTAAAACCATCCATGAGGTCCCCACACTATGCATGCTTGATTCTGGGAGGTTCTTATCTTGAAGAAATCAGTCATACCTCAACCACCACAAATTTACCCAAATATGTATCCCAACAGACTTCCATGTCACAAGGGTTCTAACGCGATAGACTACACATCAATCAGAGGCTCAGTCTGTGAATTAAAATCATTTAAGTATCGAGGGCCCTGTTGGATTTGAGGTTTGATCCAACATGTCCATACTCTAAAATTTCCTAGTACTCATGTGGAGTATACAAAGAGGACCATCTTGCTCCAAGGATCCCATCACCATAGACAATTTGTAAAATAGATACTCTATTCACAAGTGACTGCTCTTTTAGTGAAACTGGACCTAGAATGCCCGGGTCCATCCTGAACGGGTCGGCTAACCTAGCCCGACCTGGTCTATGATGACCTGACCCAGTCTGAGACCAACCCGACTAGGCCCAAACCAGTATGGACTTCTTCAGATGGGATAGTTCATGGCAGGCTCAGCCTGCTGGGCCACCGACCGTCCCGACCCCCCTGGGTGGCATGGTCCGGGCCACGAAGGGACATGGACAGATGGAACTCATTGTCCACTAGAGTGGTTCCCTCTATTTCTTGCATTGGGGGGGTCCCCCTTATAAAGGTAGAGTGGAAAAGCCTATTGGAGCTGTCAGGTCACATGTGGGACCTGGTGCGGGTCCCAGACTTCCGTCGAGGCTTCTTAGATACAGTTTTCTTCAGCAGCGCGCGATGGAATGCTCCTCGCCTCCACCCATGGCTGGTAAGTGCCGAACTCTACTGTCCACTAAGACACCCTTCTCTGGCGGCGCGCGATGGAGCACCGCCACTTCCTTCATGGCCATCCCAAGCCAGCCACAATCACTGCCTTCTGCGGAATTAGTCAAGGCCTCCTCCTCCAGTGGTCCACGACTGCACATCGCTATATCCTATGTGGCCAACCATTGCCAACTGCCGCTGTCACCCTCTTTACGAAGATTCTTTCAGCCCAATAAAAACTACTCGTGAAGAACACATCAAATTCTAAGAAAAGGAGGAAGGTTTGGCCCTGGTTCATTTATCCCATTCCCTTAGCAGTATCTTGATAGAATGAGGGTAGAACAAGATTCAATAACTCTTAAAACAAAACAAAAAATAAAACCCCTACCTCCCGATCATTGGATAACATCCGTGTTTAAGGATGAGTTGACATTCATCGGTTCGTGATTTTGGGGTGCTTTTCACTGATTTTTGGAACCAGTGCCATCCTCCAAGTGATTGTCATCTTGGTATTTTAACCAAGCTTCATCGCTTGGTGAAGTTGTTCCAATACACCTCCACATGATCCATATAAATACGAGAGGGGGGAGGGTGAGTAATGCCCCTGAAATTAATGTGGTTCAATTAATTAAAGAACCATCCTAATTCCAATGGTGTTGTTATAACGAATTCAGGAGTCAATATATTTAATGGCGTGAAATGACGTTGGTCCAACCAGCACCACTTTTCCTTTGGAGGTAAAATAAAAATAAAATAAATAACTATTTTATCTTATTATTCTTTTAAATGATAAAAATCTATCTTTTTTCTATGGACCTACTGTGATTGTAGTGAAGCCTTCTTTATGTGAATCCCAACGCTACAGATTCAACATTTCCATTGTATTTTTAATACGTGCACTGGTTGAAAAGTTTAAAAATTATGCTAATGCATTTACTGAACGTACCATAAAAAATATTCAGAAAATAATTTTGGGAACATCGGGTCACAGAATCACGCAATGTAAATTTTCACAGACTCGTAATAATTCCATATAAATAAAAACATTAAATGGAAATCAATGTCTTTAAATTATATTTTTTCCAACAGTTATGTAAATTCTCATATATGTATCTGAATAGTTTCTTCTTAGAATCATAATTTACTTACAATTCATATACCATGGAATTTTGGTTCTAGTTTATTATGATCTTTAATTGAGTAGTTACTTATGGTTTATAAATATTTTGTGTTAGAATAATAAAATGAATGAGGTCACTCTTGAGTAATTAATCCTAGGGTAAATGGAAATTTTTATAGACTCATAATCATCCTAGAGGAACATTTCTTATCTAGAAATGTGAGGGATGGTTATCTATCACTCCATGATTACTCTAGTGGGATTGTTAATTTCTATTTAATTAATGTATTTACATGGAAGGGTCTTTTATGCATTCTACATGATAGGATGTTAGTTGTATATAAATATAATTGGTATTATATATTGGTTAGTATCATTGAATATGAGTTACAAGCCAATATGTCAAGACCAAATTAATTAAAAGGAATCAATAGTATTTTAAACCAATTAATTATAATCCTAAAAACATATAATGTGAATGGTTAAACCTCATATCTATATGAGTTAGAAATTTAATGATGGAATTGATTGATTTAGTTTAGGAGATGTTATACGCTGTGGATTGGAATTTATAATGTGATTATATGAATTTAGAAAACCAACATGGGTATTTTTTAATGGGGTTCAAAAATCAAGTGATGATCCTAGGATCATAAGATAGTTGACGAAGGAATGGGAGGTCAGAATGAAGCTACGGGCTTATATTTGGACTTAATACATTGAATCCTATATTCCTATAATGAAAGTTCAAAACAGGGGGAGAACCTATGAATTAATGTTCCAATGGGTGAATCTGACATTCCTTCAACGAAACCCATATCTATGGTTTTTATTGGATGCATCCCCTTTTTTTCTCATGTTTATTGGAGTATGTTTGTGTTTGATAGTTGAGGATTCTCTATTTTTATTCCACCATTGTTTGATGGATGATTATATGTAGATTTCATGTCATGTTATAGGTACATGATTCCTGATCTCTTTCCTCTCTAATTTATCCTTCCTGATATAAGTTTCAATATTTTTTTGGGTTGGTTCCAAAATAGTGTTTTCATTAGAGAATAGTTAAATAAATGAAATTTGAGATAGATTTCATGTATCCTCACTAAAGGACATCATGAGATGAAAATGAACTATATTCAATGTTAATTTTACATTATGTATACTTCAATGTAAATTTATATTTTATTTCATTCCTTTTTGGGTAAATTTGTCAAAAAAATACAGTTAATATGTTAGGGATTTTTCACGTTGTATATTCAGGTGAATATTGAGATTAAACTTCATCATTTTTCATATTATTTTAGTGTGATGGGATGTCCTATAGATTTTTTTTAAATTCATGCCACATTAGATTAATTAAATAATAAATTATAACTGGATATAATAAATTATTTTTGGTATTATGTATGAGATATGTTCTCAGATGATATCCAGGTCATGGATGGAGTTTCAATAAGGCTTAGAAAACCATGGGAAATGAAATATAATGCTGGGTATTAAGTGGAAAATATTTGGGAATAGGTAGGCTATTCTTTGTTCACCACATTTAGTATTATGGAATATATTTATATTGGGTGTGGTTTGTGGTTGTACCACCATAACTTCTAAAATTTTTAAAGTAAATATACTATTTAATTTTTGTTGTTTAATTTAATTTAAATTATTATTTAATTAAGTTTTTTTAATATATGAGAAATTACAAGATGAAAAGAGATAAACGTGAAAAGGGAAACGTGGACATTTTGAACTGAATTGAGGATTTTATGGATAACGGTCAACCCCTGGAGAAAAAAATAACCAGATGAAAGGCCAACTCCAAGAGATAGAGTGTTTTGAATTTACATTAATGGATCAACTATGCCGAGTGAGATCCCATGGGATTTTATAACTTAAATAGATAGACTATAGGAATTGTGGAATTAGTTTGGGATCAGTTGACCAGTATGGAGTGACCAAAAAATAGGGATGGGTTATGAGCCATCACTCTATTCTATCACTATAATTTCATTCTCTAGTGAATAATTAGGTTCTTAAATGAATTTTATAATGAGGCTAGATATATTTCCATAGTTTATCATATGTATGATTGAATGAAAATTTTGGAAGAAGGATCATGAGTTGGATTCGTCGGTTTTAGTTCTAACCTAGAGGAACCCCATTGATGTGCCTTCATAATATGACCCAATCTTGGTTTTTGTGTCTATGATTGGATATTGTAGAAAGGGTCATGTAGAAACCATACTAAACATTCTAGCAAGAGGGTTTGGGGACTGTGTGGTGGGCGTGGGCCTTTGGCTAGACCATGTTATGTTTTTATTAAATTATTTCATTATGATATGTGATTTCCCAAGAAGATAGAATATAATCAATTAGTTGTACAACATTAATGATTTTCTAGGATGACCATGAATCAAATTACGAGATAGATGATGACCTAGGGTTCACTTCATGTTTGTAAAATGATCCCATGGTTTAGTTGGGGTTGAATCTATGCACATATGGATTCTAGTGACATGATTTATACAAGAGTTGATAAATATAGTTGATAACTTGGATACAGATGGGGAGAATGTGTGAATATCTCAAAAATAATTCATTTGATGTTTTAGGTTCTGATATTGTGTTATAATTATGAATTATAGGGTGTTATGATTTGAATAGATATACCACTATACAATGGAGAAGCTTCGCGGTGTTCAAGATTAGAATGCTAGTATTAGGTTTAGGTTTGTGTATAACCCTGTGAATGAATATTTGGATCCCTGAGGGTGATTTCTATATCCCCTCAATTGAGGATGAAGATACCCCCAAATATTAGGTGGATTCACACATAATGGTTTGGCTAAAGATCAATGAAATTTTTTATGCTTGGAGATTCACTATATAATAAAGGTAAGATATTCCACTTGATTTCCAGGGTTTCACATTAATAATTTTTTCGAGAATGTATATGATATCATTGGGATTTTTCCACCCTGGAATCAATCATCATCAACATATAGAGTACGCCAACATACTAATTTTTGGATTATCCTATGGGTGTTAGTATAAGGTATTTTTAGTGACACCTAAGGGTATGCCACTCCTTTTGATGAAAGAATGAGTGTTGGATCCCTAGTCAGAGGAAAAGGTTCTATAAGGTGATTGCCATGCTCAAAGACACTCTAACAGTCACTGAGGATACAATAGTTTATCTGGGTAAAATACCTTAGTATCGATGATGGTTTTGGGTTGATCCAAGATAATTTTTGTGTATTCCCATGCAGTAGTTGAGATTCTTGTTGGAATAGTTATTGTGACGTGCGCAGTGTAATTCACTCATTGTTTCAAAAGAATTGTTGTGATTATATTATTTATTTTTTAGATGAAAATATTATTTATTATTCTCATCAAATGAGATTCACACATTATGGAACTTATAATTATGCATGAGGCCTCATTGGTGTTTCCCTAACAAGTTATGTAATCACACCCTAATCACTAATCCATTGAATATGGATTCTTGAGTAGCTAACACATGGTTTTTATAGGAAACGTTATGGTTGAGGTCTTTGTTAGGGATTATCATGGTTCGAGCTATAGAAACTCAAATGAAAATGGTGTTTGGTGTTATGTATGGATCAATAATGTGGTGATTAAAACATTTTACATTATTTAATATATATATATATATATATATATATATATAAATATATCAGTAACCAGCATAGGGGTGGTTATTTTTATATATGGTTTGTTTTTTTCATTATAAATATTCTATAATATAGTTGGACATTTATTTTCAATAATACTATAACGTTTATTATGCCTTTTAATTTACATTTTAATGGTCTCTCTAATATGAGGGTATATTATTGTCCTAAAAACCTATCAAACCCTTAATGATAGTTTCTAGAATATAGTGAATGGGGATGTGAAACTGAGGTTATGAGGTGGTATGGTCCATGTACTATTAAATCATATCTATGGTGGGAAATTAAATGTTTTATAAGTTCATGTTTTATTTTTTTACCACTAATATCTTAGTAGATATGGGAATTATAATTTCTTACACCCTATAGTAGATACCATGTCAGTTATTTAACAACACCTTTGCGGGAAGGACATCCCAGTTTCTAAGGATTTGAGTATTGTATTATATTTTTAAATTAATTTTTGGTATAGTTTTTAACATCATATATTTACATGGTGTTTTGATTTTTAATTAAATTTGTATTCTTGGATATTTTCCAATAGAATGAGAGATGTACCAAATTTTGGGTCTTACACTATATGGGAAATAGGGATCTCATGCCACATGATTTGGAATCAAGGATTCACAATTCATTGAGGGAACTACATGAGTGAATTTTAACTCTAATAGGAGATTTATATATTCACCATTTTACTGACTTCTTATACTATTTTTCTCTTATAATTATAGGGCGGAATTAAATTGAGATAGAAAATCCTGAATATTTATTTTCATATATTACAAGATCAAATGGATCTAAGGTGTAATTATTTTTGATGATGTTGGTATATTCCCTAGTTGTATTGGATGTGGTGTGACACTAGTAGGTCAATGATGTATATGAATCCATAGTAGGAACCCACTATTTTGTTTTTAGTAATCATGTTTAGTTATATAATGCAATATTAATAACATTAATCATTTTTTACCATATAAATTTGAATTTCACTATTCCTAACTGAAATGTGTTGTAGTGGTGAATTGGAAATAGATCATCATATAAGAATTTCCTTTTATTTTACCCTATAGGTTAAGTAGTTTAATTTTCCAATAATAACCATTATTGTTTTTCACATAAAACATGGAATTAAATTGTATATAACATAAATTAGTTTTTATCATTTATGGTATTGATAAAAAAAGGGGATATTTGTAGAGTGAGGATGCATTATGGAAGTGTCAAGATGATTTATTATATAATTTCCATTAACAACATATTTTTTTTACAGTTAACATTTTCACAAAATTCTTCTTATCCAGGTTAATGATATGTTTTTCCCAGTTACATATCATATTTAATAATTTCATTATATACGAAAGTCCCTAGATGCATTCTGATTATGATGGGAGAAGTCATCTGTTCTCATTGAGTACTGGTTCCATTATAGGATTTGGAGTAGGAATTGGATATCATAATATGTATGAGAAACTAGTGTTGGTAGTTTGGCACTAGATATTCCATGGTATTCTAAGAAGGTAATATGTTGTTACCCATGGAATAAGGACCTGAACAAAAATTTTACATAATCATCTATTTTATTTTATAAATTTATATCATCACCATTACAAATTTTTTAGTTTTGTTGTTTTAGAGTATTATTTACTAACTCATTCATAATAAAACCAAAAAAATACAAAGTGGACACTTTAGAAAATTGTCTATTTTTACATAATATATAACATTTAAAATAAAGAAAGATCTATTATATGAAAAATCATCATGGAATTCAACATGGATTCTTCTAATCCTATACATATCCTGATGTATATTGAAAAACTTTAAAATTATGGGTTGATCATTAAATTATCAATAAGGGAAATGAAAAAATAAAGAGTTTATTTTTCCATTATCAAACATTAAAACCCATTAAAAATCATAATGTAAAACATTTCACTATTAATAACTATATAATACATTATATTGAAAATATGATCATTTATTATCCCTTTTTCATCACATGATTAATGAAAACCCAATATAAGGCATAAAAACACATAATGGCATCTTGAGACATTATTATACATTTCAATCTTATAAATGGAATAACAAAACATTGAAATTCCATATATATCTCTATTTCAAATGTAATATCCATATTGTAAACTTCCATTACCAATGCATTGGTGGGATATCAAGGAACCACTCTTCATTGGATTATCATAGAACAATAAGTCATTAGTTTTTCATAGAACCACCCGTCATTTGTATATCACATATCCACCCATTAGATTCCAAATTAAAATTATATAATATAATATAAATTTTAACATTACAGTCATAACATTTCATTTTCACTAATAAAAAGACCTTTTATGTTATAGAAATTATCAATCCATTTTAAAAAATTCATTCTCAATTAGAATATTCATTTAAAAATAAATGAATGGTTTCTTTTTAAATAAAAAATATTGTATAGGAAGGAATTTATAAAAATAGATAACAATTTTATGTTATAATCCATTAATATCCCTATAAATAATTATATAAAATACTTTCAAGAATATTGAGATGAGGGAATAAGATGATATTTTTAAATTCAGCTATCCCATAACTCTTTGAATTATTTGAATCATAAGACCCATCAATGAATGAAAATAATTAAAAATAAAAATAACATGACAATAAATATTTTTTTATTATAATATGTATGGGATGTATATTCACCACATAAAACAAGGTGAATGCATAACGTCAAAATATTCCTTGTTGAAAGGATATTAAGATGAAATAACAAACATTGAGTCTAACTTGTAATTTGTGTATTTATCTTACTGAATAATAAAATTATGTAAATCATTTGTTTATTTATAATTTTTTTAAGTTTATCAGAAAACTTATGTAACTTATTACAATTTTGTATACAACTAATGAAACACATATGATTAAGTCATCTGTTTTGACTATATTCAGTTTATGTATAAAAAATGACTATGATGGGTTTACTATGTTCAATGGTTTCAATATATAAAACACCTGTAGAATTATAATATTTACCTAATATTGATATTTATACATCTATTATTCTTTTAAAAGAAATCATGAATGATGGTTTTGAAAAATGAATCCATATTACAATCTTAGTGACGATAAGTCCTTTATAGGCATTAGCAATTTTCACATTTCTTAATGATCATTACCGAATAGAGGTAAATAAAATTTATCATTGCAAAATTATAATAATATTTTAAATAAAATATTTTTTAATATTTTTTAATTATATATATAGTTAATGGGATTTAATATTAATCTGATCGCTTCGTTGATGAGGTAGTCCACACGTCCATGATTGATGTTTTCACTTTTTATGTCTGTGAGGATGTAATAAATAAAATGATATATTATATCTATATAAACTGATTTATGATATTAATATAATAATTATTTCATTAATTTAAAATATTATTATTAAACCCATCCTTAGTAAATGTTATGTAATGTATGAATGTACCACATTGAATTGAGGAGGAGGTAGTCCACAACGCCTCAAATGATTTCAACGTATTTCCACAAAATGGAATGAATAAAGGTCTCTTTAATATAATTATTTAAAAATTATTAATGAAATAAAATTATCATATATATATATAACATATAAAAATATTATTTTTATCATAATTCACAACCATGAGAGGTGGTAAAGGGGAAATGAAAGATATCGTTTCATGAGGCGGTAGTCCCCCTTACAAACGAATAGTAATTTAATTTCCCATTAGATAGAAGTGTGTGTTTCTATATGTATAACCCATCATTTGAAAACATATCTGTATAGTTATTATAATTTTTTTATTTTAGAATAATTTAATAGGATGAATTGAATTGGTGGAGAAATAATTAAAACATAAATGTGTGTTGAAGAATATAACTTTTGTTTCGGGTAACTCCTTTGGGTTTGCAGCAAATTTCTTCCTTGGTTATATTTATTCCCAAAATTATGACTCTTGGGTGAGGGTAGGGATTATTATAGATTATATGGGATTTTTTTTAATTAGATAAATTGCTTGATATGTGTATTGAAATTGCGGATGTTGCGTTCCTTTTTATAGTGGAGAATGTGTTGCAGTCTGATAAATATAAAAAAGTAAACACTATTGGGAGGTATCCCATACATAATGTGCCTCCAATGATGATTCCAAATTGATTTGAGGATGTATATGTGCGAATTATTTCCATAAAATGTGTTTTTGAGATGTTTATATTTAACATAGTCTCTAAGGATTAATGTTCAACCACTATATAAACAAATTTTTAACTTCACCACTCTAATTAATTTTAATTTATTTAACAATAAATTTTGTTAAAAAACTACAAAGTCTATATTAAAAATTAGAAATTATTATTATCATTCAGAATATGGAATCCATTTTTCCAAATATCGAACACATAAGTATTAGAAATGAAATTAAAATTAATCTCATATAATGGACGATAAAACATGTATTTAATGTGAAAATTATTACATGTTTTTTATGTTTTGATTTCTAAAATCACAATGAAAATTATTAAAATTAACTAAATTTGATTAAATAAAATAAAATTTATAAAAATAATAATTTAAAATCTATTCAAAAGAATATTTTACAATATTAATTAGTTATTTGAAAAAGCAGTTTTCAATTAAAATTCAGAATTATTTTTTATTTATCAAAATAAGTAACGTCTCATAAAATTACCAACAATTCAAAAATTTATTGGATATTCCAATTTAAAATACGTTGTTAATTCATATAATAATTATAAAAATTTGAAATTTTATTTTTAATATAGATTCTCAATTTATGGGTGATAAAATTGCTAGTTAGAAAAATAGAACATTGAAGCGTAAAACAAGAGTATTTCTTATCTGCTGCCTATAAAATCTACTAGATGAATATAAAAACAATTTATAAACTCAACTAAAAATATAGTTATTAATATTGATTATTTACAAAACAAAATATAGTTGGAAACTTCCATATTATGATATAATAGTAATAGTATATTATATTTTAGTATAGATCGGGCTTGCGTGGAATGAAAGATTTCGAAGAAACTAATTGTAGAGTTCCATATACACCATTATTAATATATTATTTTTTTAATATAATATTAATATTAGTATAATAAATATTAATAAACATGAAAATTAATTATTCTATTTTTAACTATGATGTTACATACTTTCCAAATTTTGGAAATCGTGTCCTCGAAATTTTATTCTCTTGTCAAATTAGGGGGAATGTTTTTTCAACTTAGAATTTTTAGACTCACATTTTTCCTCATCAACCATTTTTTATTTCAATAAAACATTAACATACTAAATTACATTATTACAAAACTCTTTCACTCACTGGTCATGAATCTAAACTAGTTATTCCTCATAAGAACGATTATCTTCCATGTTAAATACTTCAAGACTCAAAACATGAGATTAATTAGGTAAATACATCCATAACAATGAAACATGAAATATGTTCTCCACCCAAGATAATCATATAGGTAAAGGAAACATTTATAAAATTGATACATATTTCTCAAAGATATCATATTTTTTGAGAACCATGGACTCATTTTCATTTTCTGACCCAAACAAATCGCACATTTACATGGAGAAGATTTGGGAATTTCATGATCACCAACCTTGAATGAAATTTTTTCATTCAGTTATAAACAAATATTTTCATCCTACTCTGAGTTATCCTTATGTGTCTCTGAATCAATTGAACTCTATATACCATCTCCTCTATCAAATATGGTACCACAAACATCCTTTCTCCTACATCATCTTTAAATTATTGTTTTTGACACCGCATTACATATAATTCCTTGAAATGTTACATCTCTATACAATAATGAAATATGATATAATACGAATACTCAAATATAGATACTAATTGCATCTTCATTGTTAATCATTTGAGAATGAATTTAGCATACCTTCCACATTCTGAATGGTCCAACTAAATTATTTGTCAAATTGATGACGAAAAGATGTACTGATTTTTAATTTAGTACCCAAGGACTTTGGAATACATTTTACAAAAATATATGTGAACTGAGAATCACTATATCATCCAATTTAGAGAGTAACTCCATGTAACATGACATTGTATATTAGATTTAATTGAGAAAGATGATCTAATGGAATTATATATCTAAATGGAAGGAAATGTGATGATTTAGTTAATGGGTCAAAATAACACAAATCACATTATTACCGTAAGAATTATATTGAAATCCAATAATTAAATCCCTTGATATGTTCTCCAATTTCCTCTCCAGAACATTAAATGGATGAATAATCCCCTTTGGTAACAGTAATTCTTCATTATCCTACAGAAAAGTCATGCCATTAATGACAAATTCACTATTGTCTTTTATCATTTCATCTAACTTGTAATACTCAGTATGGTTTATGTACATCATAGTGATTCCTGAATGAAATTAAAATAGATAAATTTCATCTTATATCAACAACTATTTCCTGATCTATGATTCATTTGGCACATATATTCATTTTCCAAATCATACGGTCATTCTTCATTAATGTTAACAAAACTAAATGTAACATTATTAATGTACTCTACCTTTAATTGTTATGTTTGATCAACCTTCCAAATCATCATAATTAATTCTGAATCATTTGACTACATAATATACATAATCAAAATAGTGCATATCCTTGCATCCACAACTTATAGTCTGTAATTCATTATATTTATAACCAAATGGTCACATTACAAACAAAAAAATATTAATACACCATTAATTTTTTTAATCTAGAAATCTACCACATTGATTTATTTTCTTGTATTATTATTAATCAGGAAATCATAATCATTTATCAATTACAACCATTTAGATTTTCTCATGCACATCACTTTTTGAGAGAATATATACATCACACATTTTTATCAGTATATACATTACAATTCACTCCATCCTATGATACCACCAAAATTGTTATGGAAGAAAACAATAGGTGCTTCCAAATAAGTATTAGGGTAATTTGAATAATTTTTTTTAACTCATTTAATGCATAATAAATAAACTTATAATTTTGAATTAGGACACAACATTTTATTTTCTTTGAACCATAATTGAATTTGATGGAACCACCATTTCGTGATAGGAGGGGAAAAAGTGAGGTCATTGACCAATATTCTTTTCAGTTCATAAAAAATTAACATCAAATTCTCATGTCAAGATAAACGTATATCCCATTTGTGTTAACAATTTTAGTGGGATGGATAACATAATTTTTTTAAACAAACATTATTAATAAACCGCTAATCCTTGAAATCTAAGAATCATTATGACATTGGTATTTCTTGGAACCTCTTAACCAAAATCTTGTTCAGTTGGGTCATTATTTTTTCTATCTCTTGAAATAATATGACCATTTAATGAATTTTTTTTTCAACCAAAATTTCTTATTAATCGACTTTCCTTGTAGTTTCTATTATTTTATGGTTTTAAAAACTATCCATTTTTGCCTTTCATTTTCCTCATGGATTCTAGAATATACTAAAATAGATTCTCTAAACTCAACCAAAAAATGATGGATGACTCTATTAATAATATTCATACATATATTAGCTGCATTAGATAACACATTGGGAATATGTACAAACTCATAATTCTCATTCATCATCAGAAATGTTGTCTTCAAAATGTTGTCACCATTAAAATTTAGTTGATGGTACCCAACCTCAGATCACTCTTCAAAAGACAATATGCTCCCTAGATATATCACCACATCATATGTTGGACCAAAATCAACCAAAATAGTAAAAAAATATTTTTTCACACCATTTTTATATCAATATTTATGATTTACATCATTTGAAATAAAAATTTTAAACACATTTTCATAATTATCAAATCCATTGCAATTAAAATTTCTTACTACATAATTTTTACTTCTTTCCTAGTAATTATACATTTATTCACGAGATGTATGACCAAGATTACAAAATCATAAATATATCCTAGATATTTAATGACATTATCTAGAATTATTTTTTACTAAACTTCTCATAATATTGAAATTGGATTTTCTTACCTCAAATTAATTTTGATGAATTACTTCTTATTTCCAGCCAATATAACCTCATCTATTTCATAGTGTCGTGGGACGATTGATAATAATAGAACTCAATTTCTACATTATCATCACAACAAAAATGTTGGTCATGGAACTTTAGATCATGAAAATATACATCCCTGTAAAATAATTGATTCAATCCTGAGTTAAATCTATTTGGATTTCTATCAATATATTGGTCAAAATTTGTTATGTACCTCATCACTCGAGTGAGGTTTTCATCATATGAAGCAACCAAATCCTCTTACTTTTGTTGAAATTTCATTCATAAATTCATCCCTTACCCAGTAATCAATCTCATCACATTCTCTGATACACATATCCATTTTCCAACACTTGTGAGCCTCAACATCTAAATTATAAATTGAACGAGTTACCTCTTTTGGATCCAAGAAACACATGAAATTAAATATATTATCCAAGGATTTAATCCATCCTTTAGCTAGAATGACATCAAATTATCTTCTAAATGATGGGGGTGTTGTCGCATAAAATTCTCAACTGTCATCATTTTATTTTCTGGTAGAAATATATTACCTCTTTAATGGACACTAACATCATTTATTGCTTATTTTAAAAGTTATATAACTGTAATAAATAACTCAGTTCCAATTTCAACCCTCTCGGCTTAGTCATTCATAATGATATTTTCCTATTAGTGATTCCCACTACAATTTCCTTGATTCTGTTATATAAATCCAATCTGAAAAAATATACATTAGATTTTGGAAAATGATAAAATTAAAAATATATATTAACTGACATTATCTATAATGTAAAATATTTTAAGTGAATACAACTAATAAAATCCAAACACTACATTTTTCTATTCTATTCCCTCGATACCGACTATAATTCCCTATCCTTAAACGTTTCATAATCATGAGTTTATTCAAGAAATTTAATTTTTTCAATGTGAATATTTTTTTAATGATTATAGTTTTATAGAATTGGGGCATAATGAATACATAACAAAACCATAAAATTTGAAGTGGTCACTTATTAATAGTATCCATTTTCTAATAATTGATAATTTTTTTAAAAAAACTTGATTTATTTAACGATATCTCCTCATGACTTTCTATGTCACATATTTAGATCCTTTACTCATCAGTAAATCATATGAGAAATAATTAAAAACAAGATATGAGAATAATAATATCAGTAAGTTATAAAAAATGGAAATTTTAACACATTTATAAAAAATAAACACATGAATTCATTAGTGTGACATAATAATTTTCATCCTAAAGAATTATTAAATACTATCAATTGAAAAATATCTCATTATGTGACCAATTTTGAATTTTAAATATTACCATAAAACTAATAGAATGATTAGAAAAAACATAAAGGAATCTAGGGGAAATATTATACATTTCACTCATATAAATGGAATAACCATGATGTAGAATTCAATACATTTCACTCACATAAATGGAATATGCATATGGAATACCTTTTTATATTATTCATTTTAGGGATATTATGGACCCACCTTTGTTTCATTTCATGGAACGTCCTATTATTGGTTTATCATTGAACCACCAATAATTAGTTTATATGTAACCACCTACCAAACATCTAATTATGATTATATAATTATTAAAAATTTAATATTGGAATTTTCAATGAATGACCAATATCATTTCCTTTTCACCCAAAAGAAAACATTTCATGTTATTAAAATAATCAATCCGTAATCAATCCCCATTTTCATGTAAAAAACTCCCCAAAATGGAAATGTGGGGTTTAATTTTATTTTAAAAACATGAATTCTTTTAGAGGAATCAAAATATCAAAATATACCTAGATATTCCATTATAATCCTTATATATCCATATAAATAAATATGCAAATTATTATCAATACTATTATTGTTGAGGAAGAGAAAGAGTTTTTCAAATCCTAGTGTCCCATATCACTTTGAAATATTTTAATCATAAAAAGAATAAATAAATAAATATTTAAATAAATATTTAAATAAAATTATAATTAAAAAATAATAATATTTTATGTCTAATGATATGTATATACACCTAAAAAAATATGTCAAGTGTATTATATCCAAATATGACTCAATGAAAAGTGATTGAAGAAAAATATATTACCTTGTGTAAAACTGCTCATGTGTGTCATTATATTATTCAATAATAAACTTATGTTAATTATTTAATAGAATTATAACCTTTTTTGGTTCATTATTACTTTTTTTCCACTTGTTGAAATGTTTTATAAAACTACTCAAATAATTATGTTTTAGTTGGTGGCTTTTTCTATATTCAGTTTATGTGTCAAAAATGACTAAGGCTGCTTTTCTTTATACAAGGATGTATTTATATAAGAATTACACATTATAATAATAATGTCATATTTTTCATATTTTTATAATAAATATTCTTTTTAAATCCAATCATAAAGGATGTTTATGATAAACGCACCAACATAAAAGTCATAGGGTGGTTAGGTCACATGTACGCATGAGTAGCATTCTTATATCTCCATGATCATCATGGAAATGAGTTGAGTATAATTTATCATTATAGAATAATCCTTATGTCAGGAATACCATATTATTAAACCTTTTCTACTTATATATAGAATTATTGTGATGTAAATGGAATCACATTGCTTCGAGGAGGCAGTAGTCTACACATCCCTGAATGATGTTGTCACATATTTAGTGTGTGAAAAGGTTATAAAGAAAACAATATATTATATTTAATGAAATTTAATTATGACTATAAATTCATATAAATGTTATTTACAAAACATATTTTTATTTAACTCATCCATAATAAATTCCATGTATAGTGTGAACCTATCACATCACTTTTATGATTTTGTAGTCCACAAATCCACAAACAGTGTTATCATATTCCCACTAAATGGAATCCATGAAGATATGTGTCATATAAAAATTACATAAGAATTAATAAAATAAAAAAATTATATATAACATATAAAATTTTTATTTATATCAAAATTCCAAACCATGGGATCTTGTAATGGAAAAATAAATGACATCGTTCAATGAGGCGGCAGTCTGTCGTATAGATGAATGGTAATTTCATTAAACATCTGTTTTCTATGTGAATGAGTAATTATAAACATTAAAATATAATTAAAAGTCATTATATTTAAGGTACTATAGTTTTTATATAATAATGTAACAATAATCATTAAAAAGGATGATAAATAAATAAAGTGTCAATGCAAATTTATGAATGTTACCTATTTTGGGGTTACTCCTTTTGGGATTTCCTAGGGATTCCTTGGTAGGATTTCATATGAGTGTGATGAATTTACGGTTTTGTTATTGATTTTTATGGCTTATTTGGATTCATTATTTATTATACAAACACCTTGATTTGTGTGAATAAATGAGAGGTGGTTAGTCCAATTTTATATTAGAGGAGGTGTGTTATTCTTGAAAATATAAAATAGTAAGCACTAGGGGGAGGTCTACCTTACATAATGTACCTACAATAATGATAAAAAGTTTATAAAATTTTTTTTTGGTCAAATAATGTATATAAAATGGGTTTTGGAAAAGTTTCAATGTCATTTTGAATCTTAATATTATATATTAGCCACAATGTAATCATATTTTTACCTTAATCCCTGTAATTAATTATAATAAAATTTAGTAATAATTTTTGTAAAATAATTATGAAGAAAACATAATAAATTATAAATTATGATTATTCTAATTTTTAAATACATCTTTCTAAATTACAACTAGTTGGTAGAAATTGAAATAAAATTAATCTCACATATATGACAAATAAGTTTGGTTTTAATGTGAAAATCTTCAATAGTTTGATAAGATTTTTATCTAAAATCACAATTAAAATGATTAAAATGATATTTATGTTTTCAAATGTAATAAAATTGATCTATTTATAAATTTAAAACAATTAAAAATATAATATATCTATATAAAAGATTATACGAAAAAGAAATTTTCAATTAAAATTCAGTATTATTTACTTTTTATCAAAATATTATACACCTTAAAAAATACAAAATATAACCTAAGGATTATTTTGATATTCAAGTTTAAAAAATAAATTTTTTCATATAAAATTTATAAAACATTAAAATTTTAGTTTTAAAATACATACACCCATAAAACGCGATAAATTTACATTATAGAAAAATTGAGCTCTTAAGCGTACAACTAGATTTATTCATATATTATTCCCATAAAATCTATATGATGAATGTCATAAAAATTTATAAACATGTGTAATGATTATATAGTTTTTCCTATATATTACTTTTGATACAAAGGAAAGGCAACAACTGCCATATTATAATATAATATTAATAGTATATTATAGTTCAATATTTCAAAGTCTTATATGAGACACAAGATTTAGAAGAAACTCAATGTTTTGTGTTATTTACACTATTGTAAATAACATCCATTTTATTTTTAAATTACTATTTAATTAATAAATGTCATTAAATATGAAAATAGATTATTCTATCCCTGTGTACACTGTTGAACATGGTTTATGGATAGGTGTGAGACATGACTTGTTACATAAAGGTGGGGGACATATAAACCTTCATATGAAACATAGTATTCAGTGAGTTAGATCATTTGAGATGATTGAGGGAAAATAATGAGAGGGAATTTCTTGAGTTTATCTGTTCCATGGAGGATGGAATCATGGTTTTTTGATATATTATAATTTTTTCCATGGGAGTTTAAAAAAACTTTAAGGAAAAGGGATATGAATTCCTTGGGATGTGAACCACAAAGAGTGTCTTGGTAACAAGGCATGTTTTTAAAGAACTATCGTTTGGGTGCATAACCAAATTTTCCTTGGACATGCGTCTATTCTTAGTGAGTGATTGGGTTGATACATTTTTTTGGGAAATATGTTTGCTAGTAGATAATCACTTGGGAGGATTTACAAACCCACATTCTATTAAGAATGGAATGTGGTATTTTTGAGTAAATCTAGTATTATGACATGAATCTCAAAAATATTGTTGTTTTGGGTTTTAATTAATAAGTTGTATATTATTTGTTACTAATTTTTTTTTGGATGATAGTGAGGGGATTCATGTTGTTTAGCTACGAAATTTGTTAAATTGGAATCATCAATTATTGTGTATTATCAAGGGATGATGGGTTTTGATGGTATGTATGAGAGTAGATTTGGAGGAGTAATGCATATTTTGATATGAATTAACCTATTTCGGTTGTAAGTGTGGAGGGTATAAGGTATTCAATGTAGTGGAATTTGAATCATTTGTCATTTGTGGTTATACCCTCAATGTGATTGTAACGACCCAAACATTTATCAATGAAAATTCATCTTGTTATAATTAAATTTCTTATAATGAAAATTGGATATATAAAATATTAAATTCTTAGGTTTTATGATTTTGTATATTAAAATTACATTATGAATTTTGACCATTACTAATGTAGCTGTTAAACAGTAATCACATGATTAGTATAAATATCGGGCTTTATCAAATCCAATTTACTCAGAAAAAGGAAGAAATGGGCTCATCCAATAGACTTTCCCTCTAGGAAGCCCATTTTTCGGAGCTTGGAAAGGAGGTGGGATCATTGGGCTACACTCTTGATCACTCCCAATACGAGCATCAACATGTTGAGATCGAACGGGATTGCCTACGAGAGATGGGGAAGTTGATAGAGATCACGACTCGGGTGATGTTATCTGAGTCACCACAAGATTCATTCACCATCTCACACAATACCATTTGGTCTTTTGTGGGAGTTATAAGGGGTTATGTAATAAGACACCAGAACTATCATTATGTGAATTATAATTAAATATAATAATGAATATAAATTGATATTATTAAGGTTACTTAGTAAATATTTTTAAAGTGGAAATAGTATATTTAGTTAATATTAAATTAAGAAATCTATTTTGATGAATTAATGGATTTTTTAATTGAATAATATTTTTATGAAATATTATTAATAAATATAAATGATCATATAATTTTTAATCAATTGTCATTTTTATTAAGCATTGAAATCTATTTTTTTGTCAAAACTCATGTATTTTCGATAAATGTCGTTTTTTATAATATATGTAAAAATTCACATATTTAGAAAATAATTTAGTTAAAATTAATATTAATTTTCTAATATAGATGTCGAAATTCTCTAACGGTGAAATTTTCATAATTTTCTGAGAAAATAGAATTTTGGGGTAAAAAAATTACATTTTAAATATATAATGTGTTTTATGACATCACAATTAACCAATATTGATGTAATAAAATAATAAAAAAATTATTTTCGTCCAATATATATTTTACCATTAAAATAATTTGATTTTAGTTTTGTTTGTTTTATTTTACAATGCCTTAGTGGACCCTCCAAGACTTATAAAACATTTTATCATTTTAAAATGACTTCCTTGAGTCTGAGACTCACCACCACATAATAAGGCCTTATATTTTATTAATTTAGGTCATTTCCCTTATAAAATATTGTTTTTCACTCCCCTTCATCAAAAACATGGGCAAAAATCATGGGATGCATTGCGGTTTGGATTATTTTAATATGCGGGGACCCAAATATAAATAATACATAATTCCCTCCCCTTTTCAATATAAACCTACACAAGATCTCACTTCATGTTCACTCAAAGACATTATGATCAACAAAACCCTTCTCAAATCTATCTAGAATAATTCCAACAGGCCCCAAGCTCTCAAGAAGCCTCTCTCAAGACCCTCCCGAGCCATTGGAATCATTATTCCATGTAAGTGATTTCCTCTATTCTCATTTTTTCCAAATCTCCTTATGCTTTTATTCCCTTTTATTTTAAAGTAAAAACATTGGGGTATGATTTCAAACCACGCCCATACTTCCATATTTATGTTTTAATGATTAGATACTCCTTTTCACTCTCATTAATTCAACCCATGTACAAAGGTTACCATGCCGAAATTTCGTAAGGAATTTCCCTCTCCTCATTTATATTCAAGAAATTCATTTTTATTATGAATCCAAATTCTATTCCTTATGTTGGGACATGTTTCTATATGCTTTTATTACTATAAATTTCATGTACATATGAAGAGGAACCATTTTCTCTCTCAGAAATCATTTTTATGAAGTCAAATGTCACACAGTTACGCTACCAAAAATGCACCACCATTTTCCAAGCCAAAAACATTGTGTAGTGAAGACAATGTACATTTCCCTATCAAGATTATTCACATTTATGCACATTTACTTATTAATGTAATTTTTTCATGTATGAATTTTACCTTCCTTTACCGTAGAATAAATTATAATGATTAATGAATTTATGATGTATGATCTTGTGGCACACTTATGCATGAAATGAAATGTTTTATGAAGGGTGTGCCCTGATAGCGCTCCAATGAATTGTGTAAAGATAATTATCATGATACGTCAAGTTCAATGATTGTTTCATCAGGATAATTCAAATGAAAGAAGGGTTTAATAATTATAATTCATGTGAAATGAGTGTTTACTCATGATCCATGTGAAATGATCCTAGACTCAAGCTAAAACCATGTTAAGTGTTGTTGCCACATTTCATTGTTATGATAATAATGCTATATCATGCCTTTATTTTCATGTTTCTTTTATGAACCATTTATATACCTATTTAATAACATGTATTTTATTCTTCATATTATGCATTACTTACTCCCATTCTAGTGTTTATAGACATCCAATTTCTTAATCATGTCCTCAGGTTATCCCATACAATGTAAAGTACGAGGGAATGTAGTTGTAATGTAAATGATGTTTTCAAAACATATATTGTGTTTCATGTTTTAGGTCATTATGTTATATTTCCAAGTATTAAAGACACTAGACCTCTTGATCTTCTAGGATTTATTGAGTGAATATTTTATGTTATAAATCATGATTAAGTGTGTAAAAAAGAGAAGGGTAGACAAAGTTTTTATTAGAGGATATGATTAGTTATTCTTGGGACTAGGATTAGGAAAACCTAGTAGAGGCACCTCTGGCATAGATTTAACTTGGAGTGAAAATCCGACAAGGAGTTTCTGGCTTGACCTGTGGTATCCTAGTACATGACAATAGGACTTGATGAAGTCATGTTTATGACACTCATGGGGATATGATCGTTTAAATTCAGAAGCTTAGTACGAACCATTATTATTGGAATAACATAAAATTCCCCTAAGAATATATTTTAGAAAGTAGATCATGGACAATATATATTGGAGAATATAGACTCATAAGCAACGTAAATAAAAGATATTTATAATTCTCCAACTTTTTGAACTTGGATTACCGTTTCAATGTTACACCTAAAAATTCTTTTAATCTAGCCAATGGCTGGTAATAGGAGGAATTAGGCTACCAACCGATGCGAATATCAATGTGATGACTGATCTATTGAGATTACGAATCCAATGGAAGATTTAATTTTGAAATTTTTCATGATACTCTCTAATTTAACTCATGATTTGAAAAGGAACATGGTTAAAGTGGAATGTTCAATCCCCCCTCTAGAAAAAACAAGCTGTAATCAAGAGATTAATGAGACCAAGGCCTCCAACATTTAATGGGTGATCTGATCCCTAAATCGTAGAGAAATGGATCTACTCCATTGAAATGATCTTCTCCATCCATCAATGTTCCAAACAAGATAAGGTTCTTTTGGCTTCTTATCATATAGAGGGTGAATCCAATCAATGGTGTACACTGATCAACAATACTAAGCCTGTGGAGAAGATCGAAGTTTTGGAATGGATGGATTTCAGGAAAAAAAAATTCAATAAATATTATCCATGCACCTCTGAATTATATTGGAAAGGGAAATCCTTTCCCTCAAGAAAAAAGGATAACGAATCCATTAGAGCATAACAGAAAAACATCACAAGGCTGGCATGATACGCCTCCAGCTATTTCATTACCCCCGAATTCATGGTTGGCCGCTTCTTTGGTGGGATAAAACCTAGAATATATAAATCCCTAGAGATCCATGACATCGATAGCTATGAGGAAATTGTCTGATATTCCCTCAAAGTTGAAATGGAGGTAAGAAAATCTAAGGGGTGTCATGGGGACAACAAGCATAAGGTGGAATTTAATTCTGGAGGTCCGATGGGTAAATCCAATGGTGAAAATAAATCCCAACACCCCACTAGCCAAAGGTGAGGTAAGAAGCGCCCTGGAAATTTCTTAAACGGGAAAAAGAAATGATTTAGGTCCGGAAGATAAAGGAACCTAGCTGTGAACTACTGGAAAAAAAATTGTTGATGTGACATAGGAGAGGAACGCATAATTAGAATCACAACACAGTGTTCATTTCATACACTGCAAAGAACCAGGGCAATATGGAAATTAGTTCCCTATGTGAAGGGATTTCAGAGGCGACTGACAACCTCCATGGTCGAAAGGGATATATTTTTCCATCACTAACTCATAAGTGGACCCCGAAAACGAATTGGTGATAGGTATGCCAGTTATTCATTTAATAATAGAGAACATACATATTGATTCTGGTTCTACGCATTCTTTTTTATCACGAACCTTTAGTAGAAAAATCCCAACACCACCACGAATCATAGTAGTAAAGATGTTGGCGAGTACGACCAATGGAGAAATAATTGAATCCAAGGAATAAAACTCCTATCCTATCATAATTTATGGATTGAACATCCTAGTGAGCCTCTTCATACTCCCTTTGGTGTAATTTTATGCAATTAATGATATTAATTTCCCTTCCTTATATAGAGAAAACATAAATTTCTATGAGAGGAAAATCACTCTCTATATGAAGAATCAACCACCAATTCTATACAAGTGAAAGGAGGAGGATGAATCTTCTTTAGCACCATCATCTCATGTGTTGATATTACTACCCAAGGAGATTGTTTATCTGGGTCATATTATTGAGTCTAATGATTTAACCATACATGAATAAATTCTTATTGTGAGGGAATTCATTGAAGGGTTTCCTGAGAAATTTCCTCGTCTTCCTCCTGGAAAGGATGTTGAAATCTCAATTGATCTTATACCTGATGCGTTTCCAATATCCAAGAATCTGTATAGAATGGATGTTAAGGATCATGAGGAGATGAAGGAACAACTACAGGAGAATCATGATAAATTTTTTATACACTCATGTGCTTCACCATGGGGTGCTCCAGTCCTCTTCTTCAAGAAGGATTGGTCAATGGGAATTTAAATTGATTATTGTAAGCTCAAAAAAATCACGACAAAGAATATGTATCATCTTCCCTGAATTGTTGACTTGTTCAATCAGGTACATGGAGAACAATAATTTTCCATTGTGTATTTGTGGTCAAGATATTACCATGTAAGGGTGAAGAAGAAGGATATCCCCAAGAATGATTTCGTACAAGGTATGAGCACAATGAATTCATATTAATGCCATTCAGAGTCAACAATGCTCCAGAAATCTTCATGAAATTGATGAATAGAGTATTTAGAGACTACCTTGAATGATTTTTGGTAGTCTTTATAGATGATATTCTTATATACTCCAAAAACAAGAAGTAGAATTATGAGAATCTCTGAACTGTACTACCGACATTTTAAAATGAGTAGCTATATGCAATGTACATCAAGTGTGAGTTCTGGTTGAAGAATGTCTCATTCTGGGGTAATATCATCACAAGTAATGGGATATCTATGGATCCCTCTATGACAATTGTGATTGAGGGATGGAAAAGGACAAAATCCGTAATAGATATCCATAGCTTCCTGTGGTTATCTGGTTATTATCACAGATTTGTGATGAATTTATCAATATTTTACAACCCTATTACCATGATAAATTGGAAGGGAGTAATGTTTTCATTAAGTGATGAATGAAAATAGGGATTCATTGAGTTTAAATAGTGGATTATAATTGCACTTGTGATCACATTAGACACATGTGGAGTGCTTTTTGTGGTATTTAGTGATTATTTCAAGAGGGTCATGGGATGTGTGTTCATCAAGAATGACAATTTCATTGCATATTATTCAAGGAAATTGAATTTTCATATAAAAAATACTCCAACACATGATCTGGATATGGATGTTGTGATCTTTGCATTAAAAATATGGTGGCATTACCTCCTTGGGGAGATGTGTGGAATACATACATAGCGAAAAATCCTAAAGTATATATTCATACAGAAAGAGTTGAACATGTGTCAACAAATATGGTTAGATGTGATCAAAGACTATGACAGCTTAATCAATTACCACCCTAGGAAAGAAAACAAGGTGGTTGATGCTCTATGTTGACAGGATCCAAAATCATCATAAATGATGAGAATTTAAAAGGAAACAGTCTTCTTAGATTAGAAGAGGATGGATATCAGAATCATTAAGGCTAGAACATCATCAATATTTTCTTAAATGCTTTCTCAACAATCCATCATGAAGAAAATAAAGGATTCTCAAAGAAAGGATGTAGAAATTACGAAAATGTGTGGAAGCTATCTGAAATGGGAAATACTCATAGTTTGTGGTTGACTAGGATTAAATTTTATGATTTGGGTCATGATTATATGTACCATCTGGTCCAGAGATAAAGAATGAGCTCCTAAATGATGTACATATCTCATCCTTCTCAAATCACTCACAGAGTACTAAAATGTATTGAGATCTCTAAGAAATTATTTGGTGGGATAAAATGAAAAGAAAGATTTCTGAAAATATTTCAATGTTATTCATATGTCAGCATGTAAAGGCTGAGAGACAAAAGTATAAGGGGATAATGAAACCACTACCCATACCAACATGGACTTGGAAGATTATTTCTATGGACTTTGTTATTGGACATCCCAGGAAACCCAGAGGAAACAATGCAATATGGGTCATTCTGGATCGTCTTACGAAGACAAATCACATTATCGTAATTCGAGAGGACTTCTAATTAGATCAACTTGAATGTATTTACATCAAAGAAGAGGTAAGGCTACATGGAGTACCATTATCTATTGTATCTGATCATGATCTAAGATTTACCTCGATGTTCATGAAGAGTCTCAAACATTCTCTATGCACTGAAATGAACATTAGTACGGCCTATCATCCTCAAACTGATGGTCAATCTGAGTGAACTATTCAAAATCTAGATGATATGGTAAGATCATGTTATATGGACAACAAAGTAGGATGGGACCAACATCTTCCATTAGTTGAATTATCCTACAATAACAGTTTTCACTTGAGGATCTGAATGGAACTATATGGATCCATTTATGGGAAAAGGTGAATAACATAGTCGTGTTGGGATGAAGTTGGTGAGCGTAAACTGATAGGACCTGAAATGGTTGATGAAATGTTGGAGAAGGTGAAAACCATTCAGCATCATATCAAGGTTTCTCAAAGACAAAAAAAGTGTTATTCATATAACCATCATCGAGACCATGAGTTAAAAGATGAAGACATGGTGTTTCTAGGCATACTTCAACGGAAATAAGGTCATGAGGTTTGGACAGTAAGGGAATTTTATACCTATGAGCATTAACCCCTTCTAGATTCATGATATTATTGTGGTGGTGGCCTATATAATAGAACATCCACCTACCATGGACAAATTACAAGATGTCTTTCATGTATCCCTCTTATAGAAGTATATACTAGAAACTTCATATGTACACTCTTCAAAGGTATTACAGTTAGAGTATGATCTTCCTTATGTGGAGTAGCCATTGAAGATCTTAGATCATAGGGAAAATGTTCTATGAAATAATACAATTCCCCTCATAAAAGGGTTGTGGAGAAACCAAAATTATGTAGAGAAAACGTGGGAATTAGAGGAAGTGATAAATCATAGTTACCCACAACTATTTTATTGTGGGAAAAGGAAATTTCTAGGGTAAAATTTCATAAGGGGAGAATATTTTAATGACCCAAGATTTTATCAATGAAAATTTCTCTTGATCTAAATAAATGAATTATTATGAAAAAATCGATATATAAAATATACACATGTATGGTTTTCTGATTTTGTATATTAAAATACCATTTTGAGTAGTGACCATTGAAAATATAGTCGTTAAACAGTGATAAAATGATTAGTATAAATATAGGGATTTATAAAATCCAATTTACTCAGAAAAAGGAAGCGATTGAATAATCCAGTAGACCGGCCTCATACGAATCACATTTGTCCGAGCTCAGAATGGATGTGGCGTCATTGGGCTTTGCTCTTGACCAAGCCCTAGTCGATCATCAATACATAAATCTTGAACAGAACCGCCTACGGGAGAAGCTGAAGTTGATAGTGATCACCACTCGAGCGATTTTAACTGAGGCAACCCAAGAGTCTATCAATATTGCACACCTTTCCTTTCAGACTTATATGACTGTTATTAGGGGTAATGTAACAAGAACCTATCACTATAATTATGTGCATTATTTTGTATAAAATAAGGATTATACATTATTTTATTTTTTTTACATTGTAAATAGTTTTAAACTGAAAATTTTATTTTTAGTTATTAATCAATTAAGAAATATATTTTTATTCATTAATGGATATTTTAATTAAATTATATTTTAACTAAATATTATTACAAAATATAAATTATCGTATAATTTTTATACAATTGTGAATTTTAATAGGGTATGATAGTCATTTTTGTCAAATCCAATGAATTTTCGATAAATGTCGTTTTTTATTTTAGAACTAAATATTCACATATTTAGAAAATAATTCAGATAAAATGAATATTATTCTTCGAATAAGGATATCGAAATTATCCAATAGTGAATTTTTCATAATTTTCTGAGTCAATCGAATTTTCGGGTAAAAATTAAATATTGTTTAAAGATATAATATGATTTATGACATCATAATGACACAATAGTGATGAAATAAATAACTATAAACATTATGTTCAGAAAATATATGTTTTACCTTTTAAATAATGTGATTTAGGTTTTTTTTGATTAATTATACAAATACTTAGTGGACCCTCCAAGACTTAAAAATCATTATATCTTTTTAAAATGATTTCCTTGAGAGTGTGACTCCACACCACGTAAGAAAACAAAAAAGTTTATTAATTTCCGCCAATGGCGTTATAAAATATTTTTTCCACTTCCATTTGGAAAAGTCCATGGGAAAAACCTATGGGCTGCTGTGTTGTGTGGATTAGTTTAATGTGTGGAGACCCAAACCTAAATAATAAATAATTCCCTCTCATTTCTTATATTATCCCACCCATTCCCCCACTTCATTTTCACTCAATTACTTTATATCCCAAAAAATCCCCACCCCATTCTATCTAGAATCCTCCCAAGGTGACCAGTATCTCAAGAACCCTCTCTCAAGCCCCTCCCAAGCCTTTGGGATCACACTTCAAAGTAAGGGTTTTCCACCTTTCTCATTTTCTTCAAATTTCCTTATGTTGTTATGGAATTTTATTTTCAATTACAAATGTTGGGGTATGATTTATAACCAGCCCCATACTTGACTCATTATTTTATAATGATCATATACCCTTTTTCTCTATCATTAATGCCTCCCATGTACCCCAGTTACCAAGCCAAATTTATATAAGGAATTTATCTCTCCTCATTTACATTAATGATATTATATTATGTTATAAAAAACAAGTCTATTACATATATTAGGACATTTATCTATATTACCCACTTACTATACATTTCATCTGCAAATGATGAGACACCATTTTCTCTCCCATCAACTTTTTTTATGAAGTCTTATGTCACACCGTTATGCTTCATAAATTGCACCAGCATTTTCCAACAGAAATCATTGTCTAGTGAATTCCATGGACATTTCTCTATCATGGGTAATCACCTTTATTAAATTTACTTATTGATGGAAATTTTCATGTAAGAATTCCACATTACTTTACCCTGGATTAAAATATGATCTTTATTGAATCTATGTTGTATGATCATTTGGCACACTTAGGATTGAAATTAAATGTTTTAAGAAGGGTGTTCCCTGATAGTGCTCTAAATCATTGGGTAAAGATTAGAATCATTATACATCAATTGAAATGAGGGTTTACACTTTCTAAATCAAATGCAATGAAGTTTTACACAAGCTAATTCATGTGCAATGTGGGTTCACTCATGATCCTTGTGCAATGAGCCTTATATCATGCTAAACCAATGTTAAGTGTTGTTGCCACATTTCTATGTTATGATAATCCTAGTATATCATACCTTTATGTTAATGCTTCTTTTATGAAACATTGATAGGCCTATTTCCTAACATGTACTATATTTTTCATGTTATTCCTTTTGACTCCCTTACTAGGTGTTATAGCTCACCATTTTCATATTCATGTCCTCATCTTATACCATGAAATGATAAGTATGAGGGAATGAAGAGGTCATGTAAAGGTTGTTTTCAATAAATATGTTCTATTTCATGTTTTATGTCGTTATGTAATGTTCCTAAACACCAAATATACAAGACCTATCGATCTTCTATGTTTTATCCAATGAATATTTGATGTAATTAATCATGTTTTAGTGTGTAATAAAGAGAAGTGTTGTTATAGTGATTATAATATTTGTAGATACAAATGATGGATTTCACATGTTTTGGGGAAGAGTGGAAGTTTTTATTCCAAGTTACTACATTGATATAATTGATATGGTCCCATTTTAGACACTTTATAAGGTGGTGAACTATACCAGCCCCAAAATTTGACAAATGAAATTCCCTTTCTAATGAATTAATGATTTATTATGTAATGTATCTTTAGAAAACACAAGCACTACTTTTGATATTTTATAACTTTAGGAGACATATATGGTAATCTTTTTAATACCATTAAATATCATAAATATTGATATTTTAACCATTCTATAGTGACGATTAACATTATAATATACAAAGAGTTATGAACAATGTCAATAGATATGAAAGGGAGAAGTGAATTCCTCGACCAGTATGATCGTACACCGTGAAGAATATTTATCAGAACCTGTGGGAGATAAGACTAGAGGGATTTTAATTTAAAAAATCCCAAGATGAGATTCAGTAAGTGAAGCAAGATAAAATCCATTTACATGTGAATTTCAAGAACCTCGAGATCACAACTCAAACATTGTCCTCCGAACAACCCCATAATAATATCACCATCACCCACATTAACCATTTGAAATTATCTTATGTAATATATAGAAATGTATCTTGACCCCAAAAGTATGGTTTTATGGTTTTTTTAATTTTTTATAAAAAAATAATATATTTATATTTAGGAACATAATACTGATTGAAATATAGGTATGATAAAAATTCAATTTCGGTATGAAAAAATAAATATTGTATTTTAGGAAGACATATAATTTCAAAAAAACTATATTTTTTAATCAAATCAATATTTTTTTAAATGAATTTCATATTAATTAAAAATACTGTTATTTTTAATTTATAAAATAAAAAATGATAATGTTATTTTACAAAGCCAAAAAATTATATTGTCAAGAAAAATATTATTCTAAAAATAGTATTTTTTGTATATCATTTTGTGGACCTGAAAATTTATATTCTCACAAATTGGTTTTGTTTTTTGTAAAAATATTATTTTAGAAATCTGTGCATCAAAATTAATCAAAATAATTAATTCATATTTTTGGGAGATAATAAAATTTATGGGTACAAACTAATTATGGTGTAAATATACAGTGGGTGTTATGACATCATAATTACACAAGAGTGATTTTATATATTTAAGAAATTTTATCAAGGATCAAATATATATTTCACAATTAAAATAGTTTTTTATGTTGTTTGATTAATTATATAGACCATTAATGATTCCTCCAAATCAAATATCATATTTGAAGGTTTTTAAAGATATTATTTGTTTACATGACTAATTTCCATATCACCATGGCTACTATCATTATGATTTATGTTATTATACTTATTATATAATGAAAAGAAATCCCCTTTTGTTGTATTAATAAGAATAAAACATATGAGGTTTTTTATGAAATTTTCATATTGTTTCCAAAACCATTACTTATAAATTAATAATGATCCCACTTCTCTTAACTTCTACATTGACCCACATAACCCACCATTCCTCTTTACTAAAAACAATTTAATCATGAATGTAATCTTCATGTCTATCTCAATATCCCTTCCAATGCTCCTCCATGATTTTTTGAAGCTCCTAACAATCTTTTAGAAGCACCCTATAAAGGTAAGGGATCATATCATTCCACTATTTAATTAAGTAACTTATTTATGTCGTTACTTTTGATTTTCAATTATTCAAGTCACTATATTGTTATTTACAAAAATATTTTTTTACATTACATTCCCATGTGTTCATAGTCCCCTTTCTCCATCCTTCACTCTCATCAAAAACAATTATGTACACAAATTATTCTTTTCATATTATCAAGTGCTTTTCGATGACAAAATTTTGTGTAGAGAATACCGAAGTGCATTTTCACCCAAGGTTATTCACCTAATTGTTCCTATACATAATTTATTGTTGATTTCATGTATATAACCGACACTAATTAATCACGAGGTTATAATTTATGAAAAAATAGTTATATTGTATTTTCTATTTGGGACATAAATGAATGTACATGATATGAATGTGACTGCGGGGCCCAAAATTATATATCCCTCCAATGCATTGGGTAATGTTTTTTTTCATGAGATTCCATGTATGGTTCATGTTAGGTTGCTATAATAAAAATATTTTTTGATATATTGAAGTTTATCAATGATTTATGTTATGATGTCAAGTTTTTTAATGTTTCTACTTTATCAAGATTCCTTTAAGATATCATGTTTGATCATGCCTCATAGATCATGATTTTTATTCTCACTACTCCCATGTTACCTTGATTTGAATAATGTATCACTTGTAATGTTGGATCGATATAACGATGTAGATACTAATTTTAGTATCTATATATTCTCAATATATAATAGGGGGGTGAATTGTACACTTTAAAAATTCTTTTGGAACCTTTAAAGTTGGTTACGAATAACTATGTTTAGAAAAGTTAAACTAATAAAATTCACAACACCACTAACACCAATTGGAGAATTAGAAGAAGGTATGATGTTATAAACTTCTAGTTATACACACTTTCTAGATATAAGAAATATGATTCTGAAAAACCAACTCTAGAAATATGGATCAAGAAATTGAAACTTAATGAAAGTTAACAATATGAGATTCTCCATTAAGGAGTATACAATCTTAATAGATATAAGTATACAAACGTAAGAAAGTATAATAAAGTTATACTTTAGCATACAAAAATAGTGAAAAACTAACTTGTAACAAAACTAGTAACAAGTAAGAATTATTTTAACCCAAAGAGTAGGGTATCCAACAACCGTGGATAAAGGTCCCTTGAATTATACTTTAAAGAATGAATGTCTCACCCACACCAGGGTAAGCCCTCGATACAAAGATCAGAGTCTGTCTTGCTATCCCTGTAAGCCCTCAAATTGAAGGTAGTTGGCACCTCTGTCTTCCTCATCAAGGAAGCCCTCGAACTTCAAGGTAGCCAACACCTCTGTCTTTCTATCCCCAGAAGCCTTCGAATGAAATCACCAAAATTCGGAGTCGCACGAAGCGATCTAAACCAGCAGTTCAGTACGCACAAGGCATGAGAGTCTATTTCTAGAAATCACATCAACAGTGTGTGGTCTCTAGAGTCATAGAAAAGTATTGAGCTCTTTCAAAAGATCTATTATTTATAGGCATGGATTCAATGGTTGGATCCCTCCTCCAAGGATCATATTTTCCATGAATTTTGGAGGGACCTATATACGTGTCACTCAAACAACGGTTATCCAAAAACTGAAAGCACGACATCATTTTATATCAGAATGAGTGTACGCAAAAGTATAGTTACATTACCACAATTCAATATTTGTAATGTAAGAAAAAAGTTCGCAGTGTAAACAAAGAATGAATGTTCATAGTCTAACCAAAAATATATTCAGAGTCTATAATACAAGGATATTCAGATTATATTTACTAGGAGAATTCAGAGTTTAAATTCATAATTAGAATTCATCATTATAATTCGTAATGAGATTTCGTAATAATAATTCATCATTAGAATTCTTAATGAGAATTCTTAATCGGAATTCATCATCAGAATTCTTAATGAGAATTCGTAATCAGAATTCATCATCAGAATTTGTAATGATAATTCGTAATTATAATTCATCATCATAATTCATAATGAGAATTCATAATCAGAATTCATCATCAGAATTCGTAATGAGAATTCGTAATCAGAATTCCTCTTCAGAATTCATAGTTGAACATTATTAAAGTTTGTATCCGGAATTTGGAGAGAAACTTCATTAAACTTCATATCCAAAATTCAGAGTGGTACTTTGTTAAATCTCATACTCAGAATTCGGAGTGTAACTTCATTAAAGGTCGTATCTAGAATTCGGAGTGGAACTTCATTAATGTTCATTTCCAGAATTCGTAGTGGAACTTCATTAAAGTTCGTATCTAGAATTCAGAGTGGAACTTCATTAAAGTTCGTATCCTGAATTCGGAGTGGTACTTCATTAAAGTTCGTAACCGAAATTCGGATCCAAAAACAGAATGCTTCACATAAAATTATTTATAGGATTCTGAGGTTATAGATATGAATCAAAATTTTATACATAGACAAAATATTGATATGAGCAATGAAAATATGATAACAATAACTTTCCTTAAAGAAGTAATTTTTCCTTATATAAGCAAAGAAAAAGGTAAAATAATATTTTCCTTAAATATAAGGTGTTTGTGATTTTCTAAACAAGAAGGAATGGAAAGTTCATAAGGAAAACCTTATTGACTCCACAATCTCCCCCTTTTTGGAAAGCAGAAAAAACGTTTCGAAAAAGAATATAAGAACATTGAATAGTTTCTTTATAAATTGAAAGTGAAGCTTATCTCACTTTGTTAATAGATGATGGTGAATACAACTAACTCCCCCTTAGGCTTTGGATCTCTATGGATTGTATTTTGGGTTTCCGGAATAGATTTTTCATTTACATGGGAGTGAAAAACATCGTACTGAGAAACACCCCCTTACTTAAGGATAGTTCTTAGATTTTTCATTCTCCCCTTTTGAGTAGTTTTTTTCCTTCTCCCCCTTTGTGATTTTCAAAAAGAATATGAGGGAATGGAAAAGTAATAATGTACCTAAAACATTAGTAAAGGAATACAAACAACACAAGCAACAAAAGTTTTCATTAAGATTGAAAAAAATTTTACAAGGAAAGATATTACAACCAAAGATCAGATTAGTCTATTTTTTCCTTTTCCTTTGGTATTAAATTCTTCAGAAGGGGTTTGATCTTTTTTATGTCTTTATGGTCTTCCTCAGCTTTATTTTCTAAGTCTATAATCCTTTCATCTTGAGCATTCAAAGCCTCAGAGTGAGCCTTAAGAATTTCATCCGGCCTCACAATCTTTTCTTCGATCTCAATCCAGAGATCTCTTTCCCCATTCCAGCATTGAGCAACCGAGTTTAGCTTTACATTTAGATCCTTCACTTGTTGATTGTGAGTATTTTTCTGAAGGGTCATCATTTCCTAAAGATTATTTATCTTTTCATCCTATGTTCCAAAATCATCATTGACGTCATTCTGAAAATGGTCAAGATTTGCAAAGTCATCATCAACATTCATTGACCAGTGAGTGGTTTTTCTGCACGACTTTCTGTGAACATCATAATTGATAAGAAAATTTCTATGCTCAGCCTCAATATTCACACACATACACATCCTCATGGATAAGGATTATGAATTCTGATTTAGACTATGATGAAGCATCTGGTACAAGGAGTATATGGTGGGAATGATCGGAATTGTATCCCCCAACTTCTTCAAATATTAAACAACAAAATCGTGTCCCAGTGCTGATGATTCTAAATCAGACACCATGCATGGGGATTTTTCTACTTAAATTTCCACCAACATTATTCTTGAATAACCAGAAACATCATTCTTCCTTATGATATCTCTTATTGGGGTGTCCATAAGCACTTTCTTACCCTTATCAACTTTAGGAATTGGTTCTTCATCAGGAGATTCTTTCTCACATTAAGATGATTGAATTATTTTGTCTTCATCTGGTTTCTCCTTATCTGCTCCTTCAAGAAAGTTCTTTTCATAGATTTCTTCCTCAGAAACTTCATTCTCTTTTTCTTCTTCCTTATCATAATTTTTCTAAACTCCCTTGCTCAGAGTGGCAAGCTTTGAGGACTCGGCCTTAGAAGTTCAGAGTGGTAGTTTTTCTGATATATTTTCCTTCTCTTGATATTAATATACTTGTTTAATCAAATAATCAAGATTACCAATGTATTATTCTTCCTTTACTTTCTCTACTATTTCAACAACTTCTTCTTCTACTTCTTTAACCACTTCCTTCTCTTCAGACTTTTCCGGAGTGATGTAATTTTTTCCAAGAGTCTCCGGTAAAGGCTCAGAAAGGATTGTTTCCGGTATGGGAATCTTCTCAGAGGCTAACTCTATTTCATTGAAAAGATATTGAACAACTTCAGCTTCTTCTTCTTCTCTTTTTCTACCTTCCCAATGTATTCAGCAGTCTCATTCCTTAAAGACTTAGCTTCAGTAGGGTTCAATCCGAATTGAGGTTTTCCTTCTTTCCTCTTCTCCTCATGTTCCCTCCATTTAGTAGCCACCTCATCTGGATACGATTTTTGTTTCATTGGCTTGGGAGGTTCGGACTGGGTTCCCTTAGACTTAGGGGTTTTCGGAACAACTTCCACTTCCACATGCTCTCTATTCTCTATAACTTTATTGATCGGTTTATCCTCTTCTGGATCTTTCATAATGGCTTATGCTTCTTCCTCTGGTAGGAGATAAAACTCAACAGTTTCATTATAAAAGCCCATAAAAATTCTCTTTAAGGTATAATCGCTGACAAGCATAACCTTACAATTATTGTTCTTGGAATTGCAAGAAAAATTGAAGCAATCAAGACACCAGATGATAAGCTTAGAAAGTATGGTAGGATACATTATAATCTAACCTAATAGATTCCCATTCTTGATATTATGAATTGTAATATGAATGTGCCTCAGCAGATTGATCTTTCGTAGATTTACTAATATATCCATGATGTAGATGTCACTCTTCTTCAGATTTTACTTATCAACAATTCTCGATATGAAAGACCCTTGTACCCATACCCGTATGATCTGATTATTGGAAGACAATTGTGCAATCATTGCAGTCTTGTCATCTGAAAGAGCAAGGCATTCCATAGAATATGATTTTTTGAAATTTCCTTGCACATCTGATAGATTATGTGAGAAAAAATCAGCTTCTATATCATATGATAATCCTACCAAGCTTGCAGCCTTGGTGTAAGAAATCTTGTATGTCTTCCCATAAGCCTTGAAAGAAAACTTTTCTCTTCCCTCTTATTTATAGAGGGAAACAGACTCATAAAACTGTATATGAAATTCTGAATAGACAACATCCTGATATCCTAGCTTTGATATATAATATTCTTCCCATCCATTGATATTGATATTCTTAGAGATAAGATAATCATACTTACTTATAATGTTTGGATGGACCAACCATTCCCTGAAGATTATCCAATTAGAAATTGCGTTAGCAATTGACATTTATTGAGAAGTGTCTTCTACAGACATTCGGATTAGAGGCTTCTGAATGATTCAGAACGGTCTCTGAGAAAGATCATAATGGTCTATAAGAAGGGAGGTAGACTTTCGACACGCGAGGGCATTGAAATACGATGTGGGTCAACCCTAGAGGGTCCCCTTTATATAGGCAATTGAGGTGACAATTCAACGTCCAAAACCAATAAAACGGTTGAAAAACACTCTAATCTGATCTGACAGTTGAGAACTACCCCGTACGAAAATCATGAATCCGATCTTTTGTGGTTTTTAAGAAAAATATTCAAATTTAAGGAAACAAGAATATGAAATATCATAAAAGAAAAGGAAACTACCAGCAAGTAAAAGTGGCTAAAAAAACATAAGTAAGAAATTTATACCATTCCGATTGGATAGGAAGTTTATTCGTAATAGGTGATGTTCTTATTGAAGAAAATATAACTACAAATAACATACTACAAAAAACTCACTACAAAAAACTTAAGATCAAAATGTTTATTGTAAAAACATTGAGTACTATGACTCTAGTACGAAAAGTATGAGTACGAATATTCCATTACGAAAAATCTGAGTACAAAAAATTATCATTACGAAAGTTTAAGTTTCAAAAACTTCGTTACGAAACTTTGCAGTATGAAAACTTCATTATGAAAATTTTCAGTACGAAAATTTCTTTATGAAAATTTCCAGTACAAAAACTTCATTATGAAAATTTCTAGTATGGAAATATCATTAAGAATGTTTAAAAAAAAATTTATGAAAAATTTTCATTACGAATGTTTGAAAAACATACTACGAAATATTTTTATTATGAAAGTTTAAAAAACTGAATTCAAAAACATTTCATTACGAACGTTTTAAAAAACTGACTACGAAAAATTTTCATTATGAATGTTTAAAAAACTGACTATGAAAAAGTTTCATTATGAATGTTTAAAAAACTGACTACGAAAAATTTTCATTACTCTAACAAGAAAATGTACCCCCCCTATGAAAAGGAGTTTATTACTGTTAAAACATTGGTTTAACAGAAAGTTATTGAGGGAGATTAACTTACGGTTATCATTCCTAACATTTTTTAAATGTATTCAAATCTATCTGAGGGTAACAATTTTTTGAAAATATCAGCAAGGTGATCTTGTGTTTCGATAAACTGAATAATTATATCTCCTTTTTCTATGTGATCCCTAAGAATGTGATGCCTAATATCTATGTGCCTTGCATGAGAGTGATTTGCAGGGTTTTTACTAAGGGAAATGGAACTTGTGTTATCAAAAAAATATGATTTTTAGTAAAACATAAGTCATTGTCTGTGAGTGTGTGTTGCATCCACAACAATTGAGCACAACAACATCCAGCTGATACATATTCAACTTCAGCAATGGACAGTACTATAGAATGTTGCTTCTTGCAAGACCAAGAAACTAATGAATCTCCTATGAAATGAAAAGATACAGATGTAATCTTTCTATCTATTCTACATCCACCAAGGTCAATATTTGAAAATCTTTTTAAAACAAAATCATTTATAGAAGTATAATAGATTTTTAAATCCACGGTTCACTTTAAGTAGTGAAAAATTATTTTTACTGCCTTTAAATGAGATTTCTTATGATTGGATTGATTTCTTGCACATAAGCACACTAAAAACATCATGTCTGGACGACTAGTTGTTAAGTATAGTAAGCTTACTATCATACCTCTAAAAGATGTTTGATCCACTGGTTTCCCATCTTCATCAAGATGAAGTGTTTTTGAGGTACCAATGTGAGTACTAATACTTTTAGTATTGTCATATCCATACTTTTTAAGAATATCTTTCATATACATATATTGAGATATATAAGTTCCTTCTGGTTTTTGAAAAAAATTTAAAACCAAGGAAAAATGTTATCTCACCCATCATACACATTTCAAACTCAGATTTCATTAGATCCGCAAATGAATTAGTTAAAGATTGCTGAGTTGAACCAAATAAAATGTCATCAACATATATTTGAACAATAAAAACATTTTTCTTATCTTTCTTTATAAAAAGGGTTGGATATTCATTTCCCATAAATAAGTTATTTAGAAGCAAAAATCCTGTAAGTCTATCATACCAAGCTCATGGGGCTTGTTTAAGGCCATACAATGCTTTGGTAAGCCAAAAAACATGTTCAGGATGTTTTGTATCTTAAAATCCAGGAGGTTGTTCAACAAAAACATCCTATTGAACATAACCATTAAGAAAATCACATATCACATCTATTTAAAAAAGTTTAAAATTGAAGAATGCTGCAAAGGGAAGTGGAATACAAATAAATTCAAGTCTAGCTACTGGATAATATGTTTTTTCATAGTCTATTACTTCTTGTTGATTATAGATTTTAGCAACTAATCTAGCCTTATTTATAACAATGACTCCATTTTCATCACACTTATTTCTGATGACCCATTTTACTCTAATTACATAAGTTTTTTAGGTCTTTCAACCAAGGTCCAGACTTTATTCCTATAGAATTCGTTTAGTTCATCTTGAATGGCTTTAATCCAATCATCATCACCAAAAGCTTCATTAGTGCTTTTTGGTTCTAATTGGGAAAGGAATTCTAGATGTTTTAATTCATTTCATAAGGAACTTCTAGTCCTTACAGGTTGATTAACATCACCAATGATACTATAACTGGGATGATTATTAAGAAACAACTGCTTTGGGTTTGGTAAAACTTGTTCATCAACATAGCTTAGGAAATTTTATAGGGTAAATGTTTCAGAACAATTTTCTTAAACATTTTCCTTATCAGAAGTATCTTCTATCATAGGTTGAAAATCAATTTTTTAAAACACATTTGAAGATGTAGTTTGGGGTTGTTTAAAAACAAATGAATCAGATTCATCAAATTTAACATGTAATGTCTCATCAACAATACAATTATTTTTGTTAAAAACTCTATATTCCTTAGAAGTTGTGGAGTAGCCTAAGAAAATTCTTTCATCATATTTTGGTGGGAATTTGTGAAAGTTATATTTAGTATTGAGAATTAATACTTTGTGACCAAAATCCTTAATGTATGAAAGTCTAGGTTTTCTAAAATTCCATAACTCATAAGGAGTTTTATTAAAAATGTACTATTCAAAACACGATTTATAGTATAAAAAGCAGTACGTACAACATCATCCCAAAAATGATTGGCAAAAGAATACTCACCCAACATACTTCTAGTTACCACTTGAAGAATTCTATTTCTTCTTGAAAAAACTCCATTCTATTGTGGAGTTCTGGGTGCTGAAAAGTTGAGAGTAATACATTTTCTACTACAAAAAGTTTCAAAATAATAATTTTGAAATTATCCTCCGTGATCACTATTAATAGTTGACAATGAAAGGTTTTTCTCATTTTTGACATGGGCTCGAAAAAATTTTAAATAAGAAAAAGCTTCAGACTTCATTACTAGAAAATAGACCCATGTAAATCTAATGTAATCATCAACTAAGAAAAATACATTATTCTTTCCACCAATACTTCTATTTTTTTAGGACTAAAAAGATACATATGCACCAACTGTATTTCATCAGTTGTTGAGACTTCACCGATTGATTTAAAACATGATTTATGTTTCTTTCCATATTGACAAGGGTCAAAATTTTTTGAAGAATCAAATATATGCTCTGGTAGATCCTTAACTAAACCTTTCATAGAAAGTTTGTATAAGTTCATAAGGTTATATTGTCCTATCCTTCTATTCCATAACCATGACTGATCTTCCATTACACTAAGGCAAGGTAGGTATTGGATCCCATGGTCTTCTAAGTTCAAAGTGTATACATTCTCTTACCAATTGGAAGAAAGAATAAAATCTTCCTTGGAATTGTGTTGTAAGCATTTATCATTCCTAAATTTCACACGGTAACCATCATCACATAATTGAATAATGCTTATAAGGTTGTGCTTAAGAACCTTAACAAATAAAATATTTGAAATCAAGGTTTTCCAAGTAGAACAATGTTACATATACCAATAATTTCTCCCTGAGCATTATCTCCGAAAGTTATTTTTCTACTTTCATCTTGGTAATCTTTTCAAAATAGTTTTTTTTACCAGTCATATTCCAGGAACATCCACTATCCATGTACCAAGTATTGTTGTTGGTACATTCCCTATTTTCCTGAAAATAAGAAAAAGTTAGTTTTTCGGAATCCAGACTTGCTTGGATCCTAAAATGTAAGAAAGAAAAATTTTGGGTACCCACATTTTCTTAGAAAAATAAGCCTTATGAAAACCTAAAGATTGTGTTTTATTTAAGGAACAATTCTTTGCCCAGTGACCACCATATTGACATTTTCTTCAAAATGGGGCACTTTGAGGAACAAAGTAGTTATTACTAAAAATTGGTTTAGAACTTTTGTAACCAAATCCAGATGTATTCCTTCACGGTCGGATTTGTGAATACATTTTATCAAAATTTTCCTTACCATGGGTAAATTTTGAAAAATACTTACATATTGAGTTTGATAACTAAGTTCTTATCTTCTAAAACATTTGAACTAGAGTTAGGCTCGAAAATATCTTTCTTAGAAATTACGTTTTTTAGATCTTTTGAATTTTTATTCTTCTCAGAATTTACTTTCTCAAGATTTTTTGAAATATTTTAAAATTCAACATTTTTCTTATCAAGATCTTTAGAAAGATATAATATTTCTTTAGTAAGAATAGTATTTCTAGAATTTTCCTTATAAATTTTCTTCATGAGTTATGAGTTCTCAATCTCAAGAAGTTCATCAATCCTAGAAACTTTTTCATAGGTAGGTAAAGTATTTTCTTCATCAGAAGAAGATTCTTCATCAAATGAGTTATAATATTTAGTATCATTAGCATTTAGAGAATAATTGGTCAATGATTCATCATTGTGTTCCTTAGCCATAATGCAATGATTTTCAATTGGTAGTCTAGATATTAGACCATGATTCTTCTGTCCAGAAGATTCATAATCTGAAGATTCTTCTAAAGAGTCACCACCACTGGCACTCCAGGTGTCATTAGCTTTCAGAACATTCTTAGCTTTAGCTTTGTAAAACTTCTTCCTATTCCTTTCAGAATGCCTCTCTTTTCATTCTTTCTTCTTGATTATAGGTCAATCAGGTCTTTTGTGTCCAGCTCTTTTGCATTCATATCATGTGACCTATGAATCTTTCTTATCTTTCCATTCATTCTTCATATAATTGGATTGGAAATTTCTCTTTCCAACTACCTTGTTCATCCTTCGAGCAAGATTATCTAACTCATTTTATGAGACTACACTCTCATTAGATTCATATTGGATAAAAACTTTCTTAGATCTGGATCTAGTAACTCTCTCAGAAGTCTGATCTTTCATGTGATTATAACTGGTTGTATAATCAACACTACCGTTCTCATTCTTCTTCATTATGTTGTCAACATCTATTTTCATTATTGTTTCATGCTGAAGAAGAATTCCAAATAATTCATCAAGGGTTATCTGAGAAACCTTCCTATTTTCATCAATATATGTTCTTTTTGATTCCCACTCATTGGGAATAATATGAATAATCTTGTACACAATAGCATTATCATGTAAACCACTATCACCCATGGATTGTAAGCTATTCACTATTGTCATGATCCTTTGTTTCACTTTACAAATGGGTTCTCCATAAGGAAAATTGAAACCATGATATTCAGTTCTGAGCATGGCTCTTCTAGTCTCAATTAATTTAGACGTACCAAAATGAGTAACTTCCATGTTCTTCCAGATATTGTTAGCTGCTTTACAATAAGATATTTGGCTATATATATATTCCTGTTCATATAACACAACAAATTATTTCGTACCTTATAGATTAGTTGGTATTCATGCTTCTCTTGATTTGTAAAAGCACTAACATCCTTACAAGGAATTGGATAACCTCCAGTAAGCATAATGAAATTATCTACTCCAGTGTTGATAACAAAAGTCTTCATATGATCTCTCCAATATTCATAATCATTACCATAAAAGATTGGTGGTCTTGAAGTATTTATGTTTTCAATGGAACCAATATTCATTCCTTCCATCTATAAGGAAAAATTTCTTTCCACATTGTTAATAATAAAAGTTCGGATTCAAGGAAAATATTCCTAAGAAATGAAAAATAGAACAATGAAAAACCTGAGCAAGACAACTTAAATGTGAATATAAGTATATCAGAGACCTTCCTCTGATACCAATTATTGGATCGATATAACAATGTAGATACTAAATGTAGTATCTATATATGATTAATTTACAATAGGGGGGGGTTAATTGTACACTTTAAAAATTCCTTTGGAACCTTTAATGTTGGTTTTGAATAACTATGTTTAGAAAAGTTAAACTAATCAAATTCACAACACCTCTAAAAACAATTGGAGAATTGAAAAAAGGTATGAAGTTATAAATTTATAGTTCTACACACTTGCTAGATATAAGAAATATGATTCCGAAAAACCAATTTCGGAAATATGGATCCCACAATTGAAACTTAATGAAAGTTAACAATATGATATTATACCATGAAGCATATTTAATCTTAATAGATCAGAGTATACAAACGTAAAGAAGTATAAGGAATTTAAACTTTCCTTTTCATACAAAAAAGTGTAAAACTTACTTGAAACAAAACAGGTAATAAGTAGGAATTGTTTTAACACAAAGGGTAGGGTATCCAACAAACTTGGATAGAGGTCCTAGATTTATAAATTCAAGAAAGTATGTCTTACCCACACCAAGGTGAGACCTCAATATGAAGATCATATTCTATCTTGCTATCCCCGCAAGCCCTCAACATGATGTTAGTTGGAACCTATGTCTTCTTTAGCAAGGAACCCCGCAAACTTCAAGGTAGTCGGAACATCTGTCTTCCAATCCCCAGAATCTCTCGAATGTAATCACCAACATTCAGAGTTGCAAGAAGCTATCTGAACCAACAGTTCAGTAATCACAAGTCTTGAGATTCTCTCTCTAGAAATAACATCAATAGCGTGTGGTCTCTAGAGTCATAGAACAACATTGAGAGCTTTCAAATGAGCTCCTATTTATAGGCACGACTTCAACGGTCGGCTCCCTCCTCCAATGGTCATATTTTCCTTGTATTTCCGAGGGACCTGTATATGTGTCACTCAAAAAATGGTTAGTCAATAACTGAAAGCACGACATCGTTTTATATCAGAATGAGTGTAAGAAAAAGTATATTTATATAACCAAAATTCAATATTCAGAATGAAAGAAAAAATTTCATAGTGTAAACAAAGTATGAAAGTTCGTAGTCTGCCCAAAAATATATTCAGAGTCTATAATACAAGGATATACATATTATGTTTATTAAGAGAATTAGGAGTGAGAATTCATAAACATAATTCATTATTAGAATTTTTAATGAGAATTCGTAATTAGAATTCATCATAAGAATTTGTAATGAGTTTTCCTAATCATAATTTATCATCATAATTCGTAATCAGAATTCATAATACGAAATCATTATCAGAATTCATAAGGAGAATTTGTAATCAGAATTTTCATCAGAATTCGTAATGAGAATTCATAATCAGAATTCATCATTAGAATTCATAATGAGAATTCGTAATCAGAATTCCCCATCAGAATTTGGAGTTGAACATTATTAATGTTCGTATCCGGAATTCAGATTGAAACATCATTAATGTTCGTATCCAGAATTCGGAGTGGAACTTTATTAAATATCTTACACAGAATTCGGAGTGTAACTTCATTAATGTTTGTATCCATAATTCAGAGTGCAACTTCATTAATGTTTGTTTCCATAATTTGAAGTGGATCTTTATTAAAGTTTGTATCCAGAATTCATAGTAGAACTTCATTAATGTTTTTATCCTAAATTCAGAGTAGAACTTCATTAAATTTCATAACTAGAATTTGGATACAAAAAATAGAATGCTTCACAAAAAAGTATTTATAGGATTCTGGGGTTATAGAAATGAATCCAAATTTTATACTTAAACAAAATATTGATATGAGCAATGAAAATATGATCAGGATAACTTTCCTTACAGAATGATTTATTCCTTATAAAAGAAAAGAAAAGGGTAAAATATTATTTTCCTTAATGATAAGGTGTTTGGGATTTTCAACATAGGAAGGAATGGAAAATTCATAAGGAACCCCTTATTGACTCAACATGTAATACTTTATAGTATGATATGTTTATTTATTCTCATATTATTTATTTTAAGTCATCCCTTTCATTTGTACACCCATAGGTTATTTAGTCTAGTTTTAGTCTAATGAAGGAATTTTAGGAACACATTTGGAATGTTTTTAATAGTGATGGTTTATTCATATTGTATGTTGGTATGGTATGTACTGAATTTAATAATGACACTAGGATTCATGATCTGTTGGGATTGTATTATGTGTAACATTCTGTAATAAATATTGAAATATAGTGTATTAAAGATATGGGTGTCATAGTTGGTATCTGAAAAATATATCATTGTTTTAAGGATTATGGTAATAAGACATTATTGAATTCCATATTAATTAGAATAAAATTAATAAAACCTTCCTATATTATGGTAAAGTATACAGAATGTGGATTCCATGAAAATACATATTTTATAGATATTGTACATGGATGTGGCTCATTTATAGTTGTAACTAGGGGAATTAAGTTCGAAAGGGTGCAATGAGGTGGACAGGATCACAACTCAGTGCACGATGATGGGCCATTCATCACACATGATTTGAGACTACTTGGGAATAAGCATTGGTAAATTTAAAATCCCATTACGAGCCTTTATTAATGGAAGAATATGTACATGATATATTATATTAGGAATTACTTCAGGTAAAAATATAAATTGAAACCTAGAAATTCATTGGTTATGGAATGTATATCATTTATGAATTATCCTATTAATGGTATCCTCTAAAAATTAAAAAGGTTTTTTTTATTCGATAGCATGTATGAAACACAACACTAATCATAGAAAAGAAAATTAACTCTCTATAAATTATGTTATATTTAAATTTTATAAGAAATTTTACATATTATCAAGCTTATAATTCACACAATACTGATTTAGGTTTCATTTAATTCCACAATAAGTTTCTTCTACATCTTTTATTACATGCTTGATCAATATTTAGCATATTATAATATATTATAAAATTATTATATGTTCATATAGTAAAAAATATCCTATCCATTAAAATAATATTTAGGAAGAGGGTTTACTAACATATGAAAATATATTTTTTACAAAAATATAATATTAATTCATTGGATAAAAATTAATTACAAATGAATACAAAAACAAATTGAATAAATACGAATTTTGTTTCTCAAAAAGGTGTTTTTATAATAATAAATTATAATAATTAAAATTAGTGAATGATATTTATATATTTATATATTATATATTCATCAAAATATATTTGGAATTTATCCAACATATTTGATAAAAATAAGATAATAACCAACTCAATATTACGCATAATGAATCTATATTCTGATAAAAGCTATATTGTCACTTTTTAATAGGTCACCTATTTTAAAACTAGTTTTTTAAGATATTAAAAAATTTATACATTAAAAAACATCATATAATAATTTTTAATGCCCAAATTATCTGGCAGGGAATCTTTGGTCTTTTTCAATGAAGAAGTATTTTGTGATGAATAAAGAAAAAGGGTGAATTTAGATAGAAAATAAAATTTTCATCTAAATAATTTATGATGATAAATTATATTTTAGATGTATTCTAAAATCACATATGATCTATTATACATAATGTAATGTAATTAATATCATTATAATATATTTCACATTTTAATTTATCATAAAACCAATTCAAACATTTAATCTTTTGTAATTTAAAAACATGCTTGGTCATCCATTCTAGGGGATGAATTTTAAATTAATTTCTACCATCTAATTAACTATAATATGGAAAAATGTATTATATATTTTTAATAAGATTAATTTAAGAATTATGTTATGTTGAAAGTAAATATTGACGAAAAATATTATTAAATTTAATAAAAATTAATTATAGTGATTAAGAGTATAATTTTATTACTAAGGGAGAAAACTTTAAACATAATAGAAAAATTTCCTAGAAACATGCACAAAATCAATATTTTGGCCAAATTTATACCATATAGTCCATTTTATCACATTGTGTTCATTATTGGATGAACATGATGTAATGGAGACTACAAAATAATGTTTACATTTTTATATTTAGAAGAATGCCATTCCTCATCCACTATAAAAAGGGAATCACCCCTCCAATTTATGTACACATAAAACAAATTTGTGTCATAAAAAAATCAGATCAAATATGTTACCAAAATAACTCCCATTATCATATAATCTTCAAATTGTGCATAAATCAATCCACTGATGATATTTTTTATAAACTAAAAGGTGTTACTCGACGAAGTGGTATCATTATTCAATGATCACTTTTCGTTTCTTCTACCTGTCCATCCCTTTGATTATTATTTTTATTATTATATTATAACATCAGTTACTCAAATATATTGAGAACTATTTTCATTTTTTTATACCTAAGCATTAAAAAACCTCCGTAAAATGGGATACAAAATCATCATTCATGTGTACAGTGGACTACTGCCTCACACACCGATGTCATTTGTTAATCAATTTATCACCTTTCTAGAATGGAATTAATGGTGTATTTGTTGTTTATATATGATATATATAGTATTTATAACGTAATTTTTCTTTTATAAATACTTATATAACAATATCTTTATTCCTTCTATTTTTTGGTAAAATAATAACATTGTTTATTGGATGTGGGAACTACTGACACCTAAAAGCACTGTGATTTGTTCGCAAATTACATCTATTTTATTAGGAATAGTTCTAATAAAAATGAGTGAGATATATGAAATAAATATGATACTATAATTATAATATATATCACTAACATTTAATTATTTTATATATGAAAATAAATGGAAGGAGCGTTCATTTGTACGTACAACCTACCGTCTCCATAAACAGTTCATTTAATTTAGTATCTCATAATAGTATTGATTATTATAAATAAAAATATAATAAATACATAATGTAATTAAATAATGGTTTACTTTCTTAGCTTGTTTAAATATGGATTTATATAAGGAGAGGAAAAATAATAAGTCAAACCATAGTAAAATACTTGTCAATTAACATAAGGAATACTGATAATAATAAATGATTGTTAGTAAATGGGTAATAAGATATTATAAGAAGAAAATATTTTATATTATAAATATAATTATTGTTATATTAAAATTTAATAACATTATTAAAAAAATTTTACAAGAGGTAAAAGGATGTTCACCCAAAATTAATTTCAATGTAAGGAACTTAGTCTCAATTTATGTTATTTGATGAGTACATTATCATTGTGAACCAAAATTCATATATATAGATTATATAATGCCTATAATTCATGTAATTTCTCAAATAAATAATTGATCATGGTATTTTAATTTTTTATTTTGAATTATTTCCTCGTAGGGGATATTAACATAAAATATCAATGTTGTGATGAAATTTATTATCTCAATTCCTTTTTAATTGGGTTATATTTCTTCCTCATTGATGTTAATATTATATTAATACTTTTATAATAAATATTAATATCCATTTATGTATTTACACTTCTTATTTTTGGATTCATTTTTAATATACATAATCCATTCATTTATCAATTCTCATATCAACATTATGATCAATTTAATTTTTCATTTCACAGTCTCATTACAATCGAGATTTATTATTATTGAAATTATATTAACAGAATTTATATTATCATTGTTCAATAAAAAATTTAAGTCTCTTCTCATATGGATATTCAAGAACGTTTTCATGTAATATTACCATTTTTTACTCTTTGGTTCTCAAAATATTCCTGAAAATATTTTTCCGAAAAAATAATGGCATTTCTCACTTTAGTTAGAGAACCAGTTTTCTTTAAAAAAACATTGAAAACCAAAAAATATTTAAAATATATTTTTATATATTCCAAAAATTATTTATTAAATATATTTTCCATTTTTTTCAATCAAAAATGTTTTCATTTGAATTATCATATCTCTTTCTAAACAAGGAACGTTTTTATCAAATTTAGTATGAAAATTTGTAATTTTTTCCTTGTATGACATGTATGGATTTAAATGCCCCCATTTAATTAAATATTTCATTTAATGTTTAATAGGTAAATATTAAATTATTTTTTAAATCTGATTTTCAATGAAATGGAATTTAAAAATATTTTCCAAAATGAAAAGTGTATTTTCCTCAAAGATCTTTTTAAAATACCATTATACTATTTCTATTAATCAATAGAAAACATCTTTTTACTGTACTTGGGGTTTTATGTATTGATAACATCCATATTGTTCCTCTTTATGGTTTTTAATTTATTTATTAATATAAAGTATGTACATTCACTTATTTGATACATTTTTTAGTCCCATTGAAATATTCACATTCATACATTCATTGGAATTTAAATTTCCCCTAATCATACATATCATTTATGATTTATATGTTTATTTCCTTAAACATATATCATTTTTACATCAAATAATTACATTGATAGTTATTTTATTTTTTTGGGAAATAATGATAAATCTGGATTATTTACTCCATATGGATACTTGATAAGGCACATTGTTTATAAATTAAATAGATTATACGATATACAAGAAATGATTTTAAAATTAACTAAACAAGTCAGTGACAACTTTAAATAATCCCCCAATTCATCAGCAGTCTCATGATTTGATATTAGTTAAAAAACCCTTTGGTTTTGATTCCTTGATTTATAGATGGGTTCATTCCCAATGGTTTAAATGGTCTGGAAAATAGGTCTTCACGAAAAAGGCATCTTGTTCCTGGGGAACATGACGTCCGATAATTAATAATTTCCATTATATAATTTATTTTTATCCATGAGATTTCTTATTTAGAATTATATAGGGAGTCATTTTATTATAATTTCATTGAATAAGTGACATAGTTTTCAGTTATTTTCCATTACATATAGTTTATTCCAAATCCAATTATTTAAATGGAATTTTTGTTCAGATATTTACCTTTTAATATTGACTATTATCAATAATTCATTATTTTTTCTATTTTACTTACCCTATATTGAGTATTTTTTCTCTCCTATATTAGTTTGGTTCCCTAGAAATCTAGAAAGTGTACTTGGAATGAAATGAAAGAGTTTTTTATGTGGGAATAATGTTATCGTCAAATTTCAAAAAATTTATTATAACTAGTGTTTTAATTTTCAAATCAATACTCATGTAGGTATCTGTTTTAATAATACTTCTAAACGAATTTGTTTCCGAGGTTGTGTTTCCTTGTAATAATGCCAATATAATAGTTCTGGAATATAACTTTGGATTTCTGGTTTCGGGGCCATACTATAGGTATCAAAGGAATTTTAGTGTCCATATTTTGTTTTAAATTTATAGACCTATTAATTATGTAACATTAACCTATGATAAACATTGAGGTTTACCATAGAATAACATTTTTCAATCTTAACATAATATTTATGTATACTATTAATGGATTTTCTGATTAATGTGTATCATAATTTCTATGGCTTAAAAAATTCATTTTTGTTTTATCCGACATTAATCTACCAATATTAATTAAATTTTGTATAAATCTATGGAAAATATATATTCAAGTTGAAAAGTTACTTGAAGATTAATACTAGTACATTATATAGATATAAATTTAAATGTATTGATAACCATTAGGGTTAATATGACCATTAATGTATTTCTAATAATAGAAAAAAATAAAATTATACATAAAAAATATATTATATTGAAAACCCTAGAAAAATGTTATTTAATGAATAATTTCATTTCTTGATTTTCCAGCATACATATTTAAAAAATTATAGTAATTATATAAATAAGGTTTTTTAATAGGAAATCATGTTTGTTGGCTGACAAACCCTCAAACCTAGAAATTCTACGGGACATGAAATCATAATCAAATAATGAGAAGCGTTAAATTCCAACCACTGATGTATGCAATGTCCTTATTTATATGACATTTAATTTATTTAAGAAAATTAATGATTAAAAATTAATGATGATCATATTGTGCTAAAATTTAGGTTTAGTGATTATTGTGTTACCCCTATTGTATTCAAAGAATATTTTGAGATAAATGGAATGAATTTTATAATTTAATGGGGTTTACAATCCACTAAAAGTTTATTTCAGTGCGTTATGAGTAAAATTAAATTTTTGTTTATTCATTCATTTATTTAATATATTGATAAGAAATTGTTGAAAGAAAAAAATAATGGAAGGAAATTATTTTTATAAAAGAGTGAAATTTCATGTTTGTATATTTCTGTAAATAGTTAGTCAATAAAATAATTACACAGCATTAGAAATATGATCGCCAAAAAATACTATCCATATAGCTCAATTTTTGTTTCACTGATGGCCTTCTAAATAATAACGGATTTATGGAATTATGGCTTGAAAAATTCCATTAATAAATCACTTATTTTTTTCTATCACCTCAAATACCCCTATAAATATTTAATCTATATCTCCATGTATGTATCTCATATTTCCATTTATTCTCACATAATTAAGGGCCTAGTGATATGATATTAAATTTGATATTTTTATTTCTCAATCTCTCTAAATAAGAGGATATTTTATTAACTCTTTTTATTATATAGGATTTAAAAAAATGAACTTTCAAATAAAAAATCTTATATTTCTGAGAACTTTTTTATTTTAGGATGATTAAATTTATTTGAAGTTGGAATAATGTAACACAAAAAAATTATAAAATTTAAACTTTTGATAGGTAGAATGTATTAAACGAAACTGCAATGTAGAAATGAATATAACCACTAAAGTATTTATGGAATATTAGTATTTAACATAATATTTATATATTTCATATCATTCAGTGAACACAATAGTGAGATAACATTTTTCACACCCAACAACTTGTTTCTTCAATAGCTTGTATTAAACTTAGGATTGAGTTATACAAAAACCACAATATATTTATTAAATATAATAAGAATAAAAATATATCTTTTGAATTATTTTTTACTTTTATAATAGATTATATTATGAAAATATATTGTTTACCCAAATAAAAAATATATTTGATGGTAACAACTTAATTAGAAATGAATATAAAAAGCAGTTGAATATAAATAAAATGATTTTATGCTCAAAAAAGTGTTTGATCCTAATAAATAAAAATAACTCTAATTATTGATGATATTAAAGAAATTTATATATTATATATTAAAAAAATGATATTTTATATTCATCCAATGGATTTTATAAGCATAATATTTGAAAACACCAAATATTACTCACAAAAAATCAATTTTTTTATATAGGAAACATTTCAACCTTTTAATTTCACCCCTATTTAAAAAATTAATATAAAACATTTATAATACATATAGGTAATTTTTTTTTGAAATAGAAAAGTAAAAATTATCTTTTGGGGAATTTTTGGTATTTTTATGTGAGGTTTCATTTATTGATTAATGGTGGACGCTACTAAATTTTATTTGAAAACTGCCATCTCATAAAATCAATTAATTTGGATAAATTTCATTGTAAATTTATTTTAATGAAAAATTATATGTAGAATATATAAACATTAATCAAATTTATGTTATTTTAATAAATTTCACATGAAAATTTGATATAAGATCTTTTCAATCTTCTAAAAATATTTACATTAAAAGGCTTATTTGTCATCCAATCTATGGGTTAAAATAATCTAATTTCTAGACCTTATATAATTGAAAAATTGAAAAGTGTATTCCATGATAGGAATAAAAATAATTTATATTTTACAATGTGGTAAATTTATTTTTCAACTAGAAAAATTTGTGAAATTAATTAAAATTTAATACAATGATTAAGAGAAATGTTAGCTTAACCTTGGACTAAACAATAATCATAAGGTCCAAAATGTCTTAGAGGCATTTGAAAAACATATTTTCATGACATATTTTGACCATATAGTCGATTATATATATGTTGGATTGTTAATGGAGACCATTAAGTATGGAATACCTATCAATAGTGCTAAATTTTTTATATTAATAACAATTCCACCCCTCATCCACTATAAAAAGGCACTCAACCCTCCCATTTATTTTCACATCTAAAACAATATGTTTACTAAACAATATGAATAAATAATCTCTAAATGTTCCTACCCACATTTAATAATACTCAATTTGGATAAAAATCAATCCAATAATGTTTTTGGTATAATCCAAAATGAGTTACCTTAAAAAGAGGTAATGTTCTTCAATAACCAATTTTGTTTAAATTACTTCTCAATCCATTGAATTAATTTTATATACTTCTTAATAATTTCCTTTATATCATAAATATTCAGGTATGTTTTTATAATTTTATTTCTACCTACAATTTCATACACAACCATCAATTGGGTTACACAATCGTCATTCATGTGTACATTGGAATACTGCCTCACGAACCAAGGCCGTTCATTCAACCATTTACCAAATTTAATGGTAGAAAATAATTTGGAATTTATAGTTTATATATAATATATAAGTTATTTATAATTTAAATGCTCTTCTAGAACTTTTTATATAACAATAAATTCATTCCATCTAATTTATGGTACTATGATAACATCGTTTCTGGACGTGTGAACTATCTCCTCCTCAATGTGATGTGATTCATTAACACATTAAATGGAATTTATTATAAATGTTTTTATTATAAATATGAATAATAAATTATATAAATATGATATTAGAATCATTATATACATATATATTATTAACATTTAATTCTTTTATAAATGACAAAAAATAAAAGTGGCATTCATGCATACGGACCACAAACTATCTCCAGGACCGTTGGATTTCAATTCCTATCTCAAGATATTATTTATTATTTTAAATAAATAAATAATGAATATATATTATAAATTAATAATGGATTACATTATATAGATTATTAAATCTTGATCGATGTGTAGTGAAAAAATTAACAAGTCAAATTATAATAAAAAAACATAGTAATTAAAATTACAAATATTAAAAATAATAAGAAATTGTTAACAAATAGGAAATAAGATATATAAAATCTTTATATGTGATATTATAAATATGATTTTGGTCATTTTACAAGTTAATAAAAATATTAAAATAGTTATAAATTATTTTAAATTATGCTCACAATAATGGAAATGCAAGGTAAGGGACATCGTCTTTCTTTCTATTCTTTGAGGTTTACATTACCATTATGCACCAAATTTCAAATATATGGTCTAAATACTACCTTTATGACTTTTAATATCATTAATACATAATTTTTCTTAGAATATTGTGTTTCAATTTTAATTATCCCATCTATGGGGATTTGAACATAAAATTACGATGTGGTAATGAAATTTCATAACTCGTATCCTTTTTTATTAGGTTATATTACTTCTTCATTGTCAATAATATTCTATGATTATGAATATAATGAATTTTATTACATATTTATTTGTTTAAAATTTTTATATTTTTATTTTTAATTGATAAATGTAATCAATTAATATATCTATTCTCACATCAACATTATGATCATTTTAAAGGATTATTTAACAATCATATTATAATAGAGATTTCTTATTCATAAATGTATCATAAATGAATTTGTATGATAATTTTTAATTAATCATTTAAAACTAATTATCCACTAGTTATTGATGACATTTTTTGTGAAATTTTTCTATTTTCACCTTCTTTGGTACACTAAATGTTTTCAAAAATGATATTGAGAAAACACTATATCAAGTATCTCTTCAGTCGGATAATATGTTTTCGTCTATGAACAATGTTTTCTATAAATGATTTTATAAGGTCTTCTCACTTATTAAAAATTATTTACTAAACTATGTTTTACAGTTTTTGTATTTCACAAATTTTTTTAATGGAATCCTCATGCATCTTTTTGAAAAAATAAATTTTCTAACTTTATTACATCAAATAAAGTTGTTTTTACCTTATATGACATATCTGTATTTACCTATCATAGTTTCATTGATGCTTACATTTCATTTTTAAAAGGAAATTTTTAAAATTAAATTCTTTTTCTAGTGTTATTTTGAAATAAATGTGTTTTCAAAATGTCTCCCAAAAAAGTTATATTTCTTCAAATAATTACATCAAATGACCATTTTATATATTTTTCATTATTCAATGATAGTTACCCTTTGTTTTTACTCCACTTTGTTATCTTCTGTATTAATATTATCCTTATTCTTTCTCTGTATGGTTTTTGATTGATTAGTCATTCAATAGTTTTCACATTTACTTCATTGATTCATTTTTAATCCCCTTGATATATTAACTTTCTTGTAATAATTCCAAATTGAATTTCCTCAGATTATACATATCATTTATCATGGATTTTTCCATTTCTTAAACAATATAAAATTTTTACTTACAATAGTAAAGTTGATAGTTTTTTTATTGTCTGGATAAATAATGATAAATCTATATTCTTTACTGAATATGGATCATAGATAAGGTATATTATTAATTAAGTAAATAAATTATTCTATATATGAGTAATTATTTTTACATGCACTGCACAGGTAGTGTAACATTGTAAATAAACCCATCTATACATCCATTGTATAATGTGATGAAAATAGTTGGTGAAATATCCTCCGAGTCTTCTTCCAAAAATAATGGATGTGTTTCCACCAATAGATTTAAACTATATTGATAAAAATACTTGACGATAAAGTGTTTATGTTCTTTAGAAACATTAAATTTGAAAACTAATAATTTCAATCATTTGGGTAATTATTATCCATGAGATTATTTCATTGATATGATCAATGGATTAATTATATTATCATTACGTTGATTAAAAGTAATTTTTTTCATTTAATTTTACTTTCTATATTGATTATACATTATCCATTTATTTAAATAGAATTATTCTTTAGTTATTTACCATGCCTTATTTATTATGCACTTTCTCCTCAATTAATTTATTACCTAGAATGTGTTTTTAGTTGTTTACCTTTCAATATTGATTATTATTAATTATTTATTATTATGGATATGCCCTCTAAGCAGGCGGGGCCTGAGATATCCCCCATGGGGAATAAAAATAAGTATATCTAATTGAGATAGTCTATCCTAAAGGAGGGATTCCTGATAACATCCAGCCGAAGGAAATCTATAAGAATGGGGAACAATGATTCATTCTACTAATTTGGTTACCTATACTGATAATGTAGATTCCCAAATAATTGAGGAAATTAATAAGTAGTGGAGTCTAAAAAAATTGTGGGAACATGGAAATTCAAAAATAATGATGTATCATAAATAAAAGTCTTGTATTGATATGCCATTGAAAATGGAAAAGCACTTGACACTGAAGGCTTATTATTCACACATTTGTAGAAGTCAATGCCAAGGAAGGACTAGTCACACATAAAGCTAACTATGAGAACTAGATCTATATGAAGAGGGGAAAAGACATAATGTAATTGTTTTAGTCCATTAAAAAAATATTATTGGGATTATGATGATTATAATCTGATCGGTTGTGATTACTAAAATTGTTTTCTTGATCTTGAATCAGGGAAGATTGTCGTGTCTAACCCCTTTCCTCTCCTTTTATGTTGTGTTTTCCTATTTAATAAATAGGATTTTCCTCAAAATTTTCTAAAAAATAATTTGATGGAAACATATCATGGAATTTAATTTTATAAATTTTATTAATGTATAAAGTATAAATTTAGTGCATGTTAATAATAATGAAATATGATCCATGAAAAATATCACAAAGGGACATGATTATATTTTTTCAATGGAAAATATGGTATAATGTATCTAATTACAATAAAAAATGAACATATGGGATTACATAATGGACTGAAATAAAGTATAATCTATTGTCCCATTAGAGATTAAATGTCATAATTGTTTTGAATTTATGTACCATCCATGAAAAATATCCATTTTAATGGCTGACATGCATGATGAGAAACAACAATCTCTAAGAATAATATATCATGGAAATTCATCAGTTGTGTTGAATAATGTTGTGTGAAGTATTTTTATGTTTAACATCAAAGATATATATATTTATGTTTGATTTAAAATTCAATCCAAATTAGGAGATCTTGTATGTTTTCTGTGAACAAATTGTCAGCAACAACAATGATTTGATATCATATGGAAGAAATGTGATTACAAATCAAAAGTTAATTTTTTAATGAATTTTCTTGTAAATATTATCATTATTCCATTTACAAAATTTTCATTTATCTTGGTTTTTGATTTCCAATATTTATATAGGGAAGCAATATATTTATGGGTGAAGGAATTCACCCATTATAGAATTAATAATCTATTGATTATATATAAGAGAAAATATTCATTTGGAATCATATTCTCAATATTGGTCTTAATTTCATTATGAACATGAATATCTAGATAAAATTATTTAGCATATGGAAAAGATAAAACTTCATGGAATTATTATTTTAAGATAATTCCCCCCCCCCCAAATAATGTTCTTTTCATCCGAGAAAACCAATTTTTGATTTCTCAATCATGCTTATAAATGGAGAAAGTAACATTCTTATGTAATTGTATCACCAACATTAGGATATAAGTAGATTTTCAAAAAGTAGAGGCAACTACAGGAAGGAATTGAATAACATATGTGGTAGAAATCCTAAATTCCATGAATTAACTTATTATTATCATCTATTTGTGAGAAACATCTAATGCTGTTGGACCCCACTAACCGAGAAAACTCAGAATGGATTCATTTTTATATAGTATTTTGAATGGGAATAGATATTTAATGATTTTAATTAGAGGATAATCAAATATCCTATTAATAAATTTCTATCTTGTATTAAAGTATTTTTTTTATTTATAATGAAACATCTATAAAATTTAATTGATTGTTTACTAATGAAAAATAAAAAAATTGATAGCCTATGCATCCCTCTAAATAAATATCCATTATCCAAACTATCCAATTCACGATCTTGAATTGTTTGTAGTGATCATAATGATGAATAATTTGTGACAATATCTTAATTGGAATACGTATGATTTATAAAATGGCCATTAAATCCTCATGTACACATTCTCAAAAAAGTTATCTTAGTATTACTTAATTGATCTTGTTAAAAATAACCAATGATTACTATTATCATATCAATTAACATTTTGTGATAGAAAAGAAAGTGGTAGAGGTTATAATTAGAAATGATCCAAAAAATCTATCAATGTGTATGATAGTAAGTGATCCAATATTACAAGAAATGGAAATGATGATTATGAGAACATTAAAAGTATCATCAACATACCATACTCAAAAAAATGATCAATAATTGATTCTTGAGGGGATCAAAGAGGCCCATATGATTATGAGGTACAATAGAAAAAGGTAGTGAATATTCTGATGTACAAGTAGCCAATATAGGGAATTAAAAGGTTTGGGACCTATATTGTTTTCACATAAAATCTATTACTATTTTGGTATCCTCTAAATTATTATCATATATCATCTATATCAAGTCATCTAGGAAGAACAATAATGTATAAAAATATGATGAAAAATATATGATGATATAGCATTATGAGTTAAACGTTAGTGTTTGTAACTCAATTAATGGTATTCCGACATTCTAAGGTGGTGTAAAATATATATAAGGGTATGATGAAACTAATAACCATACCATTATTGTGTATAAAAATATAACCCTTTATTTTGTCTTTGAAATCCCAAGGACACATGAAGGAAATAACACCATCTGGGTAGTAGATGATCCACTAACAAAGATAGCACATTATATTTATGTCATGCATGATTTTTATATTATCCAACATTACATGATTTATATATGTGTGTGTGTGATGTTGTTGGAATGTATGATGTTTTAATATCTATTGAATCTTATCATGGTGTGTGTTATAACTTGATGTTTTTTACAACACTCCAGTAATAGATGGATATAGAATTGATCTTCAGCATTGTTGAACAACCACAGATAGATGGTCTATACAAAATCCCCATTAATACACTGTATGATATGTGTAGATCATGTTTAATGGATTTGTAAATATGTTGTTATTAATACCTTCTCCTAGATGATTTTTCAATATATGATAGTCCCCCTTCCAACATTAATGTGAATCCATATGAGGATCTCTATAGAAATAGGGTTGGACTCCCTCATACTAGGATAATGTTGGGGAGAATAAGATTATGGGACCAGATCATATTCCCAAATTTATAGTTATGTTTTAGAATATTTATTATCGTATGAAATCTGAAAAATGTTGATTGAAATATAGTACAAACACATATCAACATGACATGGTGATTTCTTTTGGTGATAATGCGATCCTTCATATATCATCATGGAAGAATATCACGAGTTTTAGGAAGAAAGAAAATCTTAATCCTACATAAAAAATCCCTTTTGAGATCCTTGAACATATTGTAGTGGTGGACTATCAGTTGGAAATCCAACCTAACCTAACACATGTACATTTTGTGTTCCATGAATCCTCCTAAAAGAATTACATATTATACACCTAACATATATTGAATCTAGAGGAAGATCAAATGGAGAATTATATTTTATATTAGTATCATTTGGTGATGATATTGGATTTCATAGACAAGGTTCTATGACACAAGACACATCGCTATGTAAATGTGTTATAGGGGAACCACATGTTTGAGGAAGAAACATAAGAAATGGGAGTGGTGTTGAAATAGAAGTTACCTATTCTATTCTCTTGTATGGAATGAAAAATTTCATGGTAAAATTTATGAAGGGTGTAATAATGATATGACCTAAGCATTTCTAAATAAAATATCGTTCTTGGATGAATAAATTCAATATTACGTAATGTGTTTATAGAAAACAGATAAAATTAATTGGTTATTTTAAACCATTGTATATTATTTAATATAAAATTATAAAAATGATAATGCATCATAACTATAGACATTATAATTGTTGTAGAGTTAAAATTATGATTAATATATATTTTCGGGTTATAATAATGTCCCATAGTTATAATGGGATAGAGATGTACCCTTGATCAAGAGAATCATACCTTATAATGCCATTTTATCAGAGCTTCTATTGGAGGTAGAATCAATTATATTTTCTATTCACTAAGCCCAATATGGGATTCAACAACTATATCATGAGTTATTCCATTTATGGGAGAATTTCATTATTATCATTATCATGGCCCAAACCTTGTATTCTGATCCACACCTAGAAAATATCACAATCTTATTATATACCATTAATTCATTTTCCATTTGTAAAAGGAGTTTTTTATATATATAGACACTTATATTTTGGTATATTTATTTATATATAATATTATTATTTTTAATTAATAATGAGTACATTTATCTTTATTTACTTTGTAATAATAATATTATATGTTTCATAAAATTTAGATTTTGATATGATGAAAAACGTATTTTATTGTTGGGAAATATTGTTTCAATCAAGAAGAATTATTCTAATGGAATAAAGAAATTATAAAATAAATTATATTTCAATTAAAAGTTATTATAAAAAACAATTTATTATTTAAAAATAATAATATAATTTAATGATGTTCAAAATAAATTTTTTATGATAATAAACCAAAAAAACATGAAATTATTTGTTTTTTAGGATTTTGGATATAAAAATATAAATTCTCATATTCAGGAATTTATTTCCAAAAAATTAATATTATTTATGACCTTTTCACATTAAAATTTTCTAATGGGTACTTTTTCATAATTTTTTAATGAATTTTATTTCTCTGGTAAATAATAAATACTATATAAATATACACTATGTATTATGACATTAAAATGAACCAAAAGTAACTTTAGAAGTGAAATATATGGCGTCCATGAGAAAATTTATATTTTCACATCATAATAATGTGTTATGAGGTTATTTTTTTTAATTTTATAAATCCTTAATGAATCCTACAAAACATATATTTTATTTTAGGGTCATTAAATCAGTTGTTTATAAACAAGATTCTCATCCACATCCACTAAGGTTAGTATTTTAATAATCGTTGTTATTATCCTTATAAAATAATTTAAACCACCCCTCTTTAGCATAAAACATGTGAAAACCATTAGATGTTTTTTATTACATTATCATTCCGTGTGAAAAACCTATGATTGGAAAATAATAAAGAACCCTCCTCTATTTTTCTATATAAAAACACCCATCCACTGCATAAAATTAAATAAAAAACAATTAATATTGAGATTTCTCTTAAAATACTCTCTAGATCTATCACAAGATACCATCAGGCTCTAAATAATCACTAATCAAACTTTTAGCAGTTCCCCTCAAGGAAAGGGATCCTCTCATTATCCTCGTTTATTAGGAACCTTCATTATATCACGCATTTTTTAGAAAAATTGATAAAAATGGGTAATGTTTTAACAAATATTAAATAATATCCTTATAATTAACATGTAATTGAGGACCCCTTTCACTCTCATTCAATCAGTTATAATTATATATACACAAATTATACCTTATAAATTATCATGTGATTTTCCAAGACAAACTTTTATTTAGTGAAACCCTATCATTATTTCCACTCAATGGTACTCACCTAGTTGTACCAATCCAACATTTATTGTGGGTTTATATTTATGTAAAAAACATAATCATGGGATTAAAATTTGTGAAATACATGATTTTGTTTTATGATCTATTTTTTCAACATATTCATGTATGTTATATGAATGTGATGGGTGGGAGTAAAATTATATTTCACTCCAATGAATTGGGTACTATTTTAATCTCATTATATTCCTTTTATGTTGTGTGATAGGTTATTTAAATCACACCATGTTATAATTTCATTATGGTTGTCCCTGACTTATGTTAATATGACAAGTTTTATGTTATTCCCACATTCCCATATTCCAATTATTCTATCATTTTATTTGATGCCTCATTTTTCAAGATTAGGATTCTTACCACTCTTATGTTTCCTTCATAAGACTAATGTATTACATATAACTTTAATCATATGATATGAAATTTTATTTCCATGTGGATTTAGTTATCAAATATTTCTTATATACATATATAGATTATCGTAGGAAATTTCAGAAGAAGGATTGAATATTAGGATGAAGTTCATGATGTTTTCAATAATGATGTTATATTCATATGGAAAGATGTAATGTTATGTACATAATTTCTAATGTAAACATGGATTCATGATGTTTTATTATTATATTTTGTGTACATATATGTAATAAATGATGTAATAAATTTTATTAAATATATAGGTTGTTATGTGATTGGAGTGTGTTCTGTTATGGAATTCCCCTAGGTTGGTTGGGACATGTTTTTGATACGACTAGTCATTGGATGATCAGTATAACTAATTGAATTTGATTTTATTTTTTGCCACGATAAATACAAAATTTCAAGTTCAGATGAGATAATGGATGGAGTTTGTGTATAATCATTGATCTCTGGATGATCATAGTGTGACTTAAGAGGGATTCATTGGGTGATCTAAGAATTGTGAAATAGTTCAAAAGGTAGATACGTGTTTCATCACATTGTTTCAGGGGTGAATTAGTTTCCTGAAATTTTTCAGGGATGAATCCTTATTTCATCACATTTTTTATATGGTTTATCTTATGATGATATATTTTATGACATGTTTTAGGGGATGAAAATTTTGATGGAAATAAGTTAATATGCCTTTATAAGATTAAATACTAAAAAAGAATAGATAGATGATGTTATCACATGAGATATAACATGGGCTCTATAAGTGGTGTTATTTTTGGAAAATGATACATTTTATATACACGTTTATTTCATGGACTCCTCAGAAGGAACATATGATTGGTTTTAGAGGATATCAGTCTTAGGTAGGTCAAATTGTTCTTGTAATTGTTGTTAGACATGATTATAGGGGAACAACCCTCAAACCATCATGTGAGATGTGGTAGGTAGGTTTGTCGGCCACTAAAGAAATGTTTTTTGTTGTAATTTCCTATTTTTTGAAGAACTATCATTTATAAATTCCCTTCGATAAAAGATTCCAATCATAGGGAAAACCATAGTATAGGTGAAGAGTTGGATAAAAACCCATGGGATTTTCGGAGAGAAGATGATAGTGATCTTCATCATGGTATTGGAGTCAGTCACTAATTTAGAATAATATATTTTAGTTAATGATCTAAATGATATTCAATGTACAACAAAACGATCAAGTTGTGATTTTTTTGATTGAATATGATAGTTTGATCATGATTTAGCTACCTATGAATGTCCAATGATACATATTTGGGATGATAAATGTTATGGTTGGGGGATTTTAAAACCCCATATCTTTACAGGATAGAAAAATCAAATATAATTTGGATTTTTTATTTTATGGATGGTTTGATTTGGGAATGGGGGTTTAGAACAACATTTTGAGGTTTAGATCAACCAAAAAGGGTGTTTTTAAATGCAGATCAAAGGAAAATAGGTAACCAAGATATTTTATAGACTACTGAAGGATGAATGGTAGGTCAAGTTGTAGTTAGGGACTAGTGTCATGTTTGAAACAATATGAATCGATGATTCATGTCTTTAAAGGTCAAAATATGGTGGAACCATTTCCTTAAAGATTAAAGGTGTTAATCAAGGTTTCATGTATTGAAACCCTTATTATTAGTTTTTTCATTTTAGGTCGAAAGTGAAGATTCACTGAAAAATGATGAAGTCACATGATTTTGAGGGTGATTCGTGTTGGCTAGATAAAATCATTAATGAGAAGGCTTTAACCTATCATCATTTATCCATTGATGTGTGATGAATTTATTAATGTATTTATTTGGGATTCATAGATATTATTGGTATATTTGAACATAAATTAGGTCTATAATTTATGAATATTCTCTTGTATATGATTCGGTATCAATCAAGAGTGGATTGCACCCTGTTATAATCGGTTTTGGGGATGAATGATGTCCTACTTAGTGTTTTTCTTTTATACAAGTTTTTATAAATTTGATAAATATTTATAATTGATTATAACAAATATTATATTAAGTCATGGTTAATGTAGGTGTTCAGATTAAGGACTAGGATTGTACATAGTCTGTAATAGGCTTGTACAATCTTATGTAGTGACATTCCAATATTTTCATCAAATGGAATGGATTTATGATCACGAAGGGGGGCACTGGTACCTGATCAATAAAATTATGGTATTTAATTATGATGCATGTGATGTGAGGCATAACCACCAAGGGAAAATAAAATTTTACAAAAATTAAGTATTTAATTTAATATGTTCAATTTAAATTTGGTAGTAATATAACATAAATTATTCAATATGTGTAAAATGATGGAAAGAAATGAGAAAATGATGGAAGGCCACTATGGACCATGGGAACAAGATTGAAACCATGTATATTAATGAGTGAGGCTTGTATAATGTAGTAACTCATATGCAAGGAAACCACTAAGGGGGATTGTGTCAAATATTCATAGGGATGACCCTAGTGGGACTATTGATAACCCTTTGGATTTGTGTATCCTAGGGGGATATAACATAGAGAAAGTTTACATGTGTTGTGAGGAGTTGGATTGTTTTGGACTGACCCAAAAAATAGAGACGTGTTAAGATCCATATTTAAAGACAATCAATAATATTATATAACCCTAATACATATGAGGTCATGAAATGAGTTGGATAACATCAATGGATGGATTCCCTTTGAGCATTAGGAATAGGCCAGATTTCCCATTTGATACAGAGGATCCTGAGTGGAATGCCTATATTTTAGTTGTAACCCAGGGGATCATCTTGGGTGCCCCTTCTTCAGACTACCCAATATTTGTGTATGTGGATATGGATAGAGATTGTATCCAATATCACCCAGAATCCATTTTTAATATATGATCCTAATGGGATATATAAATTATGATGGTTGTGGGAATTTACCTAGACCATTTTATCATCTTATTAAATATTTTCATTATGATATGTGATTTACCAAGATGCCTGAAAATCAGCCATTGGGACCCATAATATTGTGACTTCTCAAGATTCCCATGATTTTCATGACATACTGGCAGATGCCTTTGGATACATTTTATTCTTGCGATGTAGTGTCATTATATATTATGGAAAATTCCTTTTTTGGCATGCATCCAGTAATTTTGTATCCACAAGAGTGAATTTCTATAGTTGTAAACTAGGATCACGCATCAAATAATGTTTGGAAACATGTATATGATTTCTAAAAATGGTACGTTTTCCTATGATATTATCAAACCATTGAAAATACCTGTTTTTTATTTTTTTAATTGACATACTAATAGGGATTTGTGAATTCCCATGATGATTTGGATTTGAAATTCTGTATTAGTTGTTGGGTGTGAAAATATCCACAGGCTTGTACTGTGGAAAAAATTGTGGTAATGGTTGTATCAACTCAGTTTATTCATAACATACCCTTAAAAATGTGTGGATTCAAACATGATGGTTTAGATAAGGAAATGTGAGACATTGGATTCCACATAGATTGAACATGTGATCTAGGTAGGTTTTAACAATGATTACATGGATCAAAAAGTAATATTCAGGCCCAAACATTTAGGATTTCCTTGGGCTTATACCGCCTTGAAATTTATTATGGGAATAACATAAATAACTAATAAGAAATAACTTTATGATCATTCTAAGGTATTGAGTAAGAATATAGTCTGGTGATTCCACTGGGTCCACTACTAATCATTATGGTGGTCTGATCATGGGATCCCCAGTGATAGGATTGAGGATCCCATGAGGTGATGCTCATTATTATAGACATTCAGATTCTTGTTAGGGATGAGTGGTCAATCATGGATATATAATTGTGGTAATATAATGGATTAGTTCTCATTTTATGGTATGTTTTTCACCATTGTGGATTTTGAGATTTACGATGAACAATCATCATGACTTGCTATAAGGGATTTCGATAGTAGAAAAAAATGTATTGTTGTTGGATTATTTATTTTGATTTTCCTAATTTTATATTAATTATTATGAGCTTATAAAATGGAAAATTCATTTCATATTCATTTATGTATGTTAACACATTGGTGTTACCCTATAGAGATACATACACACACTCAGTTGAGGCAACCCATGATCATGGGTAATCTAGTAGCACTAACGTGGTTATTGCATGAAAAGTTGGGGATGTGGAACATGTATGGTATTACAACGGGTTGAGTTAGAATATTATTGATTACATGTTATTTTTGAGTGTTATAATGAACAAAGATATAGTTGGGAGTATTTTAAATCTTAACTTATTTTGTTTCGATATGTGCGACTTGAATAGGGGGAATTTTTTATACATGTTATACATAATTGGGACATTACTACAAATCATATATTATTGAAGGATGTTTAATCATTATGTGTACTCTACTGTGTATGAATCATGGTTATATACATATTATTTAACACTCATATATTGGCATATGGTATCCCCATGATACCATCCAAAATCCCCGCATCTACTCTATAACTTATAGTGTATGTAGAGGACACCTGATGTAACATGGTGGTCCTGCCCAAATTCTATATGGAGTGATCTTGGGTGGGGTGTTACAAAGGTAATAAAATAAGATAATAAATTGAAATTAAATCCCCATTATAAACATTAAAAGTTTTATTACATCTAAATAAGACACTTTTCAAGACCTATGTCATCCAACTGAGGATGGTCACTCTAATGTTGGGTGAGCATGGATTATTTTGTGTAATAAAAGAATGTAATTAGTTGACACGAAGTTTTAGTTTCCTCATTTTTGGAATTTTATTATTGTTACAGTTTCCTCATAAGCCCTATGAGCTTTGATACAAGATGAATGCTTTTTAGTATTTCTTTATAAAGTATTCCAAAATGTTTTTTTCTAAACCATCCAAGAGTTATATATGATATAAATGACATAATGGCATAGCTTAAAATTATATGGGGTGAGGATCACAATAATTCGGGGCCATTTAATAGCTAAATTCATATCTTGAACTATTACTAGGAATGATGAGTCTAATAGTGGTAATAATTTTAGTGGGAATAAATTTAATAAAGGCATCTATAAAAAGTATTAATATATTGATACTCATCAGATAAAATATTAAGTTCTCGATAAAATAAAAACAATTATCAATAAAATTTTCATTGAGGTCATGCCTTATATAGGATAATATTAATGTTAGTAATTTCTAATACAGGCATGAAACATATTAATTATCCTCAATTAAAGAATAACAGTTTTTTGGTTAGTAAAATAACTTCCATAGTGATGCTGTTTTAAATTGTTTTACCCCATTATTCAATATTCACATAACATGTATAAAATGATTCACTCTATGTCTCAAAATAAATATATACATGATGATTTTATGGATTTCTCCCCAAATCATGTACTCAATATATTAGGGTTTATTAAAAATTTTGAAAGACTCAAGATATCCTTTGAGGCTGGTTCATTTTAAAAAATATATTCAATAATTATATATGGAAATATTTACAATGAGAATGCGTTCACGAAATTTGTACTCTATTTTTTCAATGTATTGAGAGTAATTAAATAGGGTATGGGCTAGGGTATATTTTTATGGTACATATAGCTAAATTTTTAATCCATAAGAACAAATGTTTGGAGTGTTTAAAATAGTTTTCTCATTTATCTATCAAAATCCATTGAATCGTGAAATTTATTTACAAAGGAATAATAAATTAATTATAATTATATTTTACTGATATACCAAAATAAGTTTATGAAACTCTATGGAATTTCTTCTTCATGTATTGTGTTATCAAAAGAAATTAATTAATTTTAAAAGGTACGAAACAACAAAGTTATACTTAATTTTTTCAAATATATAAGATATTTAAATATAAAAGAAATAATTAATGTTTGTTTTAGTATTTATTATGAGAGTTAGGAAAATTTATGTCTGATCAAATAATTGGATGACAATTTACTTAACAATGTTATATGGATCAAATAAAAGTGTGTTTGATTTCATCTTATTTATATTATATGATAATATAATTAGACTATTATAAAATATTCATGATATCAAATATAGAATGATATATTCAATGGAAATAATTTATGATTTAATGAATTATATTTTTTGCATGAGAAAAAGTAAAAAGATAAAAAAACTAATATAGTATAGAAGTATCAAAAAATATGACTATTAATATTGAAGTATTATTTTATAAAACAATGTTTTAATTTTTTAAATAATAATATCTTTTTATAGTATATTACTCTAAAAAAATAACGATGAAATATTTTACATCAATGGTATTACTACTGAAGAATATAAGAGTTATTACCTAAATAAGAGTATATATATATATATTAGAATAATATTCTGAAAATAAAATAATGTATAAGAGGATTTTGGGAATGTTTTAGTAAACTGAGAAGTATAATGTTAAATTATAAACAATAGTTCCAAAAAAATAAAAATTCAATATCACTTAATATACTAAATAAGTTTAGGATTTGTTGGTAATGAAATTATGTAAATTGTTAATTCTTTTAAAAATATGATATCAAATAATTGTCTGAGGGAATGCATTCCATTAATGATTATGATTCTCATGATAAACATAGAAATATGTAAGTCTAATATAGAGGTACTGACATCATAAAATTTAATGTTGTGATCTTAAGGAATTTTTATACCTTTTTCTGTATTTTAGCAATTGTATTATGATTCATAAGTCTCAACATTATTCAATATATCAATCATCATATATGTTTACAAATTAATAGTTTACCTGGTGGATTTTATTAAAAGGTCATATAGTTATGTGGTAGGAATTTCAAAGTGATGTAATGGGTTTAACAAAACCCTTAATGTGTTTCAAGCACAACACTGATCTGGTAGTATATCATATGTGAGTTGATTGATAAGAAATTATGTATGGGTTTGTTATGTATTGTTAAATGAGTTCAAGAATATATAACAAAACATTTTATACAAATGGAAACATCCCATTTATTATTTATTCACCTTTGGATTATATATGGGCATATATCATAAAAATATATGATGATTGACCTCTCAATGATAGAATTTAATTTTCCATTATTTGAATTTTTTACCATTATAATATTTTTTATAATGACATATCAACACTAAAATGAGTTGGATTCTTGTACCCTGACATAGAATATTCACAAAGGCATAAAATGTGTATGATGTGCATGATGACCCATAAAGTATATGACATAGAGTGTAAGAACCTATGAATTTGGTAAATAGGGATGAGTGGTTCATATTAAGATTTCTCCGATAACTGAGGCTGGTGACATAAAAATAAAAGACAATTTATATTATGATACATTTTTTGTTAAATCCTTCATGTTTTACTAATCATGGGTGGATAGGCACACAATTGACCATGCCATTAGTTGGAGAAGAAATGATTTGATATTTTTCCTCTCATTTAACACATATAAAATAAAGTACATCAAATGAGATATACTATTGAAGTGTATAGTCACACATAGACAATACATTATTTTTTCTTATCTATTAATGTGAGGGGCATGTGATATTCTCCTCTATAATGTTGAATAACAAGTGATGTATTCATTGATTTAAATATTATATACTTAAAGAATCAATAACATATGAACAATAATAATATAATCTATGTCCAATGGTTACTCATTATGTTGGAACAACATGTCCTTTGAAAATATATTCATTCAAATGATACATCTTGTGGATACATGTATTTAGATTCATCTGTTTGATGGTGATCACACTAGACCCCTGTATTGATTTTTCAAACAATTGATTTTAATGCGACTAATCCTTATTATCATGAATGTATCTAGGAATTCATATATACCACAAATGTTAAAATGGATCATGGGGTCAAAAATTATGGTTGAATGGATGGGGATAGGGATTAACAACAAGTGATTTTAGAGAAATTATTATTTAGTAACTGAAAAATATATTTTGGTTGTGTATTCACAAGTTATTTTATAATTATCATTAATAGGTTTTGTAGATGGTTACTTTTAAAAAGTTTTTATTGGATACATGTAATGTTTTTGGGATATTATTTCATAGGTTAATGTCTAGGATACCAGATAAGGTAGAATACAGTAAATTCTGTAAGGATTTATTACCAATGGGAATTCATGGAGATATTCCCTAAATCCAGTTACATATGATACATGGATCGTAATATCTGGTGGAATTATATTAGAATAAAAATTCATATCTTATACCTTATTATGTTTTATAATAATTCATTGATATATATTTATATTTTTAAATAAATATTATGCTTCTAATATTTGGATCACTCTACCACCTATTATATTTTTAACACACTTTGAATATATACCATTAATAGTTATGTGTATAGTCAACAGTTATAAATTATAACCACATTACATTTACTTATGTGTTATCCAATGAATGAATAAATTCATTGGAAACAATGATCATCCCTTAGGGATCATAAAAATTATTCTATATCACATTGTTTGTTTTAAAATTACTTTATCGAACGTCTACTAGTTCTCTCAAAAATTCAATATCCATCACCATTTTCACTATTGAGATACTAATATAACATGTGTGTTATGAAATTCCCACAAATAATTAAGTTGATTCATATTGGCTTGTAGACACACTATAGAGTGATATTTCCTCCAGTTACTTATATGTTATCTTTGAGAGACATTGAGATTCAATACAAAATTCATAGAGAACTTCAGTGAAGGTGATAATATTTTATTCATATATATATAATGGTTTAAGTTACCACGAAAAGTAGATATTGGGGTATTTGATCTTCATATTTATGCTCAATTGATTGAATTTTAATCAATCCTACAAAACCCAATAGCCTTGTCATAAGGGGTCATTTTACGTCAGATGTATAATTTCCATTTATAAAAAAAATTGTCATGATTATTAATTATTCTTCAGATGATTAATATTTACATTATATATTATGAAATTTTATATAGAGGATTCTAATTAAAAATAAAAACATGATTATAATTTTCCGAATTGGAATTGTTTTATACCTATTTATTTCATTGATAATTCTATAGTTAAAATGAATATTATGGTTAATATACAATCTTTAGATTCATGTACATATTTATAAAATATCTAAAATAGTAATTCATGTAATATTTTCTATATATTATGTTATTAGTTCAAAATAACCCTAAAATATTAATTATGTTATTAATTTTATATACTAATTGATTTTATGATATAATTGATGTTAAATTATGGAAGAAAATATAATATTAAGGATATGGGGAATCCCAAACATCTATATCTACCATTTTTTAGTAATGATTGTAATGAAAAAGTTATTAATTTTATAATTTCACTTGAAAATAAAAATAAATCATACTAATAATTGATACATAGTCTACCAAATTGGAAATAATTTTTTTAATAAAAAACATTAAATTACATGGATAACATTTATAAACTCAAAATCACTTAACAAACTCTTAGATTCATTCTAATATAATAATAATAATAATTACATATCGAGTAAAAGAATATTTCATCATGTAATATATGATTTCATGGTACCACATCATATAATAGTATAACATCATTTAAAAAATTAATTGACAATGATATAATGGTAGGTCTACAAATCATGAAATTTTGTAAAATTGTGGTTCATCTCTCATGTTATGTCATATTATTATATATGTATTTTCACAATATCATATCCATCCAACTAAAAAGAAATTTCCTAAAAAATAGTTTCATTAATTTAAAAAATCATTCATAGAGTTTATAGTCCATCCATATCTACTCATTAAAATATAGTCATTCATGATTTATATTAATAACCATTATTATTAAATTTTCCACAATATCCTTCTGAGGCCAACTAAATTCTATGCCGATTAAATTATCATTTTATCAACATTAATTTAATATAATTTAAATAATACATTACTATGTTTATTTATATTAAACAATTCCACATTATGGATTACACATTTACATTATACATTTCAATCCATTAAATTTCATACCTTTTAGGAGTATTTTTACATAGTTTCAAAAAATTATGGTGAAATTAAGTAATAAAACTAATAAAAAGTGGATATCATATTTATATTATATCATTTTTTATAAAATAAGAATTATCATTACATGTTTATAAATTAAAATCATTCAAGAATGTTTAAAAGCATTACATAAATACTTAATAATCACAATTTAAAAAATATATAAAATAATTGCATTTCTCATGAACTAAAACTTCCATCGTTACCTTATGATAGTCTTTCTATACTAGCTTCCCAATGATCCAATATTTAATTCTTCATTAAATACTGTTTTATGACTATTAATTGAACCTATGATAATTTACAAAGCTAATAATTTTATATATTTATTTTGAATATTGGTTTTTAAAATACTTCTATAATCATAATTATGTACAGTTTCCACATATATCGATTAAATGAATATTTTTTGTTCAATTTTTGAAGTGTAATTTTTATTTAATTCTCACTAGTTTATTAAAAAAATAATAATAATTGTTAATTTTATTAATGATTTTTTTGATTTAATAAGAATTTATAATTTAAACTTGAATTTTAATATTACATGGAAATTCCATTTTTCCTTTTCATGAGCAATGTATTATTTTTACAATTAAAATTTTTATGAGTAAAATTAAAGAATGATATTTTTTTAAGATTCTATAAATTTTATGTTTTGTTTTTCTTTAAAATATCTTCAACACGATCATGTTTTTAAGGCAGATAATAGTCCTAAAAATAATTGCTATAATATTCTCATCAATCTAGGTAACACATATTTGTTAATAACATAAAAATTAAATTTTTTTTCTTATGTTGAGAAATTTTATAAAATTTGTTTGAAAAAACAAAGCATCCAATTTAATTTCACTGCGACCATAACTAATTAAATCAATTTTTTTTGGAAAAAAATGATGGAAATAATTAGAATTTATATTGAGATGATTTTGAACACTCTATATAGTATTTTTTAACCCTATCCCCAATTTAACTTACAAATATTTAATATTTATCTCTATTTAGAGAGGATTTTACATTCTGATTTTTTAGTTTTATGGGAGATATATGTCAAATATATGTTTCTATAATATCTCTCACATCATGCAATTATCTCACTACATGTTTTCATAAAAAACAAGTTATGTTCCCCATCTCTCATATCTATCTTTTATGTTCTTAATTATGATTCTATATAATATTTAAAATGAGTAAATAAACGAATTAATATCCTATGGGACAAATCTTGTATTGATCCTAAGTATTTATGCATTCCTATTTAACGATTCTTACGTTTATGGGTTGTACCTGTTGTCCCATATGACTATTGTAAGAAAACTATTTGGGATAATTTTAGTCAATAGAGTGACATATAATTGTTCACCATGTCATGTATTAAAAATTACAGAAATAAAATGTTTTGATAATCCCACGTAATATAATCTGGCAATATTTCACTGTTAGAAAATATTTCATAATAGAAATTAAATCTGTCAAAATATTAAAATAAATATAATAAAATGTAAAGAAATATGTAAATAAATAAATATTTAATGAAACATATATACCCATAATAATATAAAAAAACATTGATTTCTGATTAAAAAATAATATAAACCATTATAGGAAATTATAATTTGAAATTTTACTCAATGTAAATGGGGGAATTATAAAACGTATTCATGGTATCCAAGAATCTATCATGATTGAAGGATATTATTTATATCCACTTGAATCCCTTGACATAACCCATCAGAAGGTGTAAATTTTCTAACCTAGAATAATCAATCAAATAGTCCCAGAAACCCTCTATCGACCCAATAAAATGCTACTCTACATCAACACCCCATATTCTCACAATACAGACCGTCAGATACAGTTTTTCTAACCTCTTTGGTAGCCCTCAATCATGATTGATTTTAATCTAAATGATAACAATGAGATGATAATTGTTTTTCAATAAAATCCTTCCAATTGAACTATTAGATGAAAGACTAAAAACAAAAATCCAGTAGTAAGTTGTCTCACGATATTAATATATTCTAAACTTCAAGTAATATAAATGTTATAACTATGACTAATTATTCTTCATGCCCACAAAGCGATATAACTATTTATAAAAAAACCTTCAATGTTCAAATTCCAAAAAATGTTGTTTCAGTTGAACATATATATGAATCATATTGGACATCATCTTTTGAACATATGAATTATTAACATATTAAAAAGAAGTATGTTTTGAACCAATTTACATCTAATAAATCCATTGAATATATTATATACTAAAAATTCATTCATAAATATTTTAAAACAACTCTAATTATAATTCTTTACAGACCAAAAACACCAAAAAATAAATGCAAGCATTTATGTGGGTATAAGTTAAATCATTATCATAATATGATTTAATGATAAATTTTTAACTGAATATTTGACTCAAAAATTTCACCAATTTCATAAAATAAAAACAATAATGAAAAATTTAAAAGCAAGATACCATTAATAAAAATATAATCTATCCACCCTTTTTGAAATAAAAAATCATAAAAAACTCCCTCTCTCGGAAAGAAAAAAATTTATAAGACTTAATAATGAAATTTTAGATTTTTAAACATCTGATTAAATAAAAATAATATTTATATATATATGAGAATTATACAATTTATTAAAAACCCCTCCTCCTATGTGATTTTCCAAAATACAAAACATAAAAAATAAATGTACACTAGTAATAAATTATATTAATTTTATTAAAAAAATTAACTTGAAGAATTAAAATTATTCATAAAATTCAATCTTTTATTATTTCAAAATTAGATCCTGAAATAAAAATTCAAACAAATTTCTTTCATTATAGTGTATTCACAATGAGAAAATATATACATATATTGATACATAAAAAATTTTATGAAAAAACATTTTGAAGCCAAAGGAAATAGATAAATATAATTAGGTAATCAAAAGTTGAAAAATATAAATGAAAATGAAATTTAACTATTAAATAAATAAAAATATATTTCAATGGGAATAAAAGTTACGTTTTACCAACCATCAACAATTTAATATGTATATGAAAATAAAAATATATTATTTCATATGATGTTTATCAAACAAAATTTTTTTCTTTTTATTTATATTGGCTTATTTAGAAATCTAATCCTATTGGGTGGCTATATTTTCTCCATGAGGAGCTATATTCTATTCCTGAGTAAATATATCATGATACCTAACTTCTATAGAATCTTCTGTTATTTCATGATCCAGAATCATATATTAAAATAATAATAATTTAGAGATATTTGGATTCATCATCACTTAAATCGACCTACATAAATATAATCCCACCCATAAAATTATTCATAGATAGTTTATTAAATTTACCACTCACATATTGAAAAAAAAATTCTCATTTAAGGATGAAATGTTATTTTCTATGATGTAGAGACATTTATTTTTTGATTTAAAATTAATAGAAAATTATGAAATCAAACTAATATTAAATTTACATTTTTCATAACATTTCTTTAATCCACTTTAACATCCAGTAATATATAAAATAAAATTTTCATCCACATTTCAATCTATGTATTTAAAACCAAATATGGTATCAAAATCACTCTGGAATATAGTTAAAAATAAATTTGTTACAATATCTAACAATTTAATCCAATTATATATTGAATGCAATTTTCATTCCATTATTTGAGATCATGAATATGATGAAATTTTTGACGAACAATTGAATTTTACATTAAAAACATCAACATTTATAGTTTTTGTTATGGGATTATGATATTTTACAATAGTAATATCAATTAAATTAGTCGAATTAGAATTATGAACATCAATTACTCAATAATAGGTATCTAATTTTTTTAACTTTTCTTCTGATAAACAAATATATTTTATGAGATAGAACATGATCTCAAACTCTTCGCATCTTCCAATGAACTAATATAAATATAGGAATATTTAGTATGTGAATTAGATGTTTGGACAAAAGAATCTTTCAAAGAATGTTCATCTAAATAATTCTTCCATATTTCTACATGTATTACATCTACTTCAACTTATTACATTTTTGAAAAGTAAATTCAACATCAATATATCCCCTTTTTGTGTGGGGATTAAAAATAAGAAACTTACATATTCACAATTTCTTATATATAAACATCAATCATATTGATTCTCAATGAAATGACTTCTTAGATATTTTTATTGATTTCTCAAGGATCATGTTGTGGATTGAAATGTGACTAATTTTCCTCCTAAAATTTCCTTACTAAATATTTTTCATTTCCTTCAAATATAATCTAACGCTGATGATGTGACGATTTAAAAATATATGGAAAAATAGTAATAGACACTAAGATAGTAATCACTAGTTGAGAATATATAACCTTTTATGAGTATCAATTATTCTTTTAATCAATGGATAATACCTAAGGAATCCCTTGATATAATTATTTACATTCCACATTATCCATTCCAAATTAATTCTTTCCAACATACGTCACAACATTATCTATCCTTATTTACTCATAATTTTCCTTTTACTCATCATAATGATTTTGTAATAATTTATATAATTCATCATCTATACAATTAATTATTTGTTTTAAAGGATTTTAACATTTAAAATCACCTTCTCTAGGTTACTTTTTCTCTAATTATTAATATTTAACAAAATGTCCCACAAAAAAACTTCTCCTATCCTTTGATGTCTCCCAACACTTATGTTCAGTTTTCTTCATGGAAGATTTTTAGTTATTTTATACCATAAAAGATACTCAATTTTTTAAAAATTATTTACATTTAAATTCATACGTTGAACACATCCTAGAAAAAGTCTCAACAGTAATCAAATTCTTCCCTAAAAATCATGGATGATATCCAATATCAAGTACATTATCTCTTACCATTGTAGCTGAAAAAAATATTCAGATTTTTTGAAAAATAAAAATTCAGTAGATACACCATTCATATAAGAATAGATTTCATATATTTCAATTGAATAGTTTTAAGGGTCGTATTCCATAAGTTGACAAGATAATATTGAAAATATTCATCTTTGATCTTCACTATATCTTTTACATTCATCTTTGATAATAAAAAAATTCTAAGCAAACTATAATTAAATTCATACTTCTGGAGACATCTACTTTATCCTAGGAATCATCCTTTAAAAAAAAATAATATCACTACATGTACTCTTTAAAAAGCATGTATAAACCATTAGAATTTTTGGAAAACAAATGGAGATTCACCTTAAAGTGGTAGCCCCAAAAATTTAACAAATCTCTAATATGTTAAGATCATTGGGTTGTTCAATAAAGTAAAATAAAACATTTTTTTACTAAAAAAAATGAATCTCATAGTTTCACAAAAGTAATGAATGATAAATGTATAATTATGCCCAAAATATTATTTCTTCATAATAGTATTTTGTTGTCCTTGGAACTTAATAACATCGTTTATTATTAATTCACACTTCATAAAAAATTCATTATCTAATGACATTTCATAAAAAATTTCCCTTTTATATATTTTCCCAAATGAATCCATTATATAATTGAAAAATGAATAGTTCTATAGAAATTTGTAAAATAATGGTGGAAAATCAATATTCATTATATCCAATGAAATCATTATCTACCAATTCATATAGTAATCAAAATTTCCCTCTCAATAGCTTTTAATATTCCATGATTAGACACTATATAACGTTTCCCACAAAAATATTTGTTTCAATAAGTTCACTAAAATGAAAAACATATCAAAATATTAATGTTTCCACTTATTAATATTTTTTTTATAATTAAAAATCCTGATAACATATTTATATTTGTTGATGATTAAATAAAATTAAACAATTCATCTAAAAAAGAATTTTTAGAAATAAAATTCTAAAATTCTAATTGAATATAATCACAATGCAGTACCTTCATATCAAATATGGTTCTATGAAAAATAATTATTAATTATCATGAAATAAAAATTATAATACATTAAAATTTATGAAAAATAACCAAAAATATATCTACATAAAAAAATTAATGTTAATCAACGAATTATGGTAAATCTATAATAAATTAAAAACCTACAAAAAAATAATATAATAAAAGAAGTATGTTTTGATAAATATAAATATAGTAACGATGATCCTGATACAATTAGTCAGTTACCATTACACAATGACTTCATTTATTATAAAATTATGTCACTTAATGATAATTTATATTTAGTCTACATTTATATGAAAAAATAATCATTGGAAACCTTACTAGTTTGTTGTTAGATTTCCTAAATGTATCCAACTCCCTTTATATAAAATATTATGTTATTTTTAATGATTCAATTATATTTATTGAAATTCACTTATTCCAATGGCATCTAAAAAAAGATCATGATGTGGGAAAAAATAATTTAATTTATATGTCATCTTTCGATGGATTTACATTTATGTCATGAATTATATCATTTGGAACTCAACTAATAGTAAATATTCTTAATTGACCTAATCCTAATGTAACACCCAATGATTTCATAGTATGTTGTCTCATTAAAATAATTCATTAGCTTGCACTACACACAACACTGAGTTCAAACGCACCACAACATACCCAACATTCAATTAAAAAGGCAGTTATGAATATTATTACCTAAATTTTGAATCTTATATACTCTCTATTATTTTAAAATCCTTACTATCTCTTTCATAGACATAATCTAAGAACAAATTCATTTTTTCAGATAAAAGAAGTATTTTTAAAAAAATGAAAATTTAACACATTTTAAAGGAAACACCTTTTTAAAATCAATATTTGAAAATATTATATAATCAATTTATATAAATTAAATTATTCTTTAGAAGAAGGACATAAAAATTTATTTTGGAAAAACTTTTGGGGCTTTTCTGATAACATTCATATTTTGACGTATAGTGAAAAATATTATGTTTTAATTGAAAACCAATTTTTTAATTGAAAAAATTTATAATGTTAAATTATCCAATTGAAAGGGTTTTAAGTATAATTAAATTATATTTTTATCATTTAATAAACTTGAAGTCATTATAAGTAATTTCATATTTAAATTTGACATAAACACTAGTCAATCTTTTGATAGTTTCTACTTTTTAAAAACCCGCTTTAAGGTTTTGGAAACTAGAATTAATTTTAAATAAATAAATGAAACATATATTTTTTTAATACGATAAAATAATCTTCATTTTTGAATTCATATTATCAAATTCATCTTTGGGTGAATTTGTTGTTTTTTTCTGAAAACATTTATTTTTTGATGAATAGTGAAAAACACTACATTATTTTTTAAAATTGACATTTTAGTTAAATAATTATTTATTTTATTTAAAAATATTTTAATTCATAATAGATATATTATACCTAATTACGTTCAATGGAATTCATTAGAGTCATTTTATAAAAAAAATTATATATATAAAATTTTATAGAGCTGTTTAACCTCTTTTACCCACCTTCTAAGAGCATTTGAAAATTTGCATTAAACATAATTTTACCTCTTCTATGACATGAATTTCAAAAAAATCATGGATATGGTTGATATTAATAAGTAATTTTTTTTCAATAAGATGAATATATTATTTTTTGAACAATATCTTTTGACTTTTATTTACAACAGTTAAAAGTAAATATGGAAATTAAATGTACAAATGATAATATAGTTACCCTAAAACATGTACCAATTCTATTGGATAAGTTTATTTCTACCAAAAACAACCATTGGAATAAAATATGATCCTTTATATCCTATTGGATTAGATTAGGACATTTATTATTATTCTATTTAAGGAACAGTTAAAAGTTATTAATTCAATGTTTAATAAATAAATTATTTTTAATATATGGGTAAACACAATATAAATTCACCTATAAATTTTCATTAAAAATATAAAAATATTTCATACATAATGATATTTTATTTATGTTTTTTATAAATTAAATAATTTAATTTATTTATGACACAATGGTGATGCAGTAAATACATTATTAATGAAAGAATCAAATAGATGGTATTATATATATTATAATTAATATAATCTCAATGTTTTTATAAAATCCAATAATTTCCTAATTTAACATGACATTTTACGGTATATTTAATGTATCTTTTTCTAAGTAATCATGTTTTTATGACTTTCACAAAAACCAAAAACTAAATAATGTGAAAAATAAAAAAATTAATTGATAAAACAAATACTATATTATTGGTTGATATTATATTCCTAAAATTCAAACAATCATCCAAAGGGCATAAATAATATTATATATGTCATTAATGACCACTTGAGGTTCTCTTGGAAGTTTAGAGGTAGTTTATTAACCATATATTGTATGAATACATATAGACACAGTAAAAGTTAATTTATTTAACTAAGAGTTCAATCTAAAAGATATGGTTAATATGGTGACCTAAACCTATCTAAATATTATTGGTTGAGTGGTTTTCGACCCATCCCCACCATATCCTTTAAATAAATAATTTTTTATCTATTAGAAACAGAAAATTATTTTATTATAAAATAATATTTTAAGCTTTTCCTAAAATGACACACGCCTCCCTAATAAATGGTTACTTACCCATCTCTCAAAATCACAAAACCAAATCCATTTGGCTTGGCCAACACCTGCCAAATTATCTTCCCAACTTCCCTAAAATAATCCTATATTCCATACATTGATCCGAAATCCATCCGAAACAACCGTTTTGATCAACTAAAAAGGAAACCCCTGAATAAGAGGTAATAATTTCACCACATTCTTTCTAGTTCTTCACATCTTCCACTTCCTATTTTTTTTTCGTTTCCATACCAAAATAATAACTCCAGTACCTCGTACATACAGTGATGTTATTATTAAAATTTTACATCCATATTCATTATTCTATCCATCCTCTAAATGAAAAAGTCATCATATTGTGCACGTATGGCTTACCGTCTCCACATCGTGGTGTAGTTTGTTATACAAACAATTCATAATTTGGATTGGTATAATAATGAGTATAAGATCTATAAATAATAAATATAACATGTTAATGATTCTATATATATGATATACCATCCAATTACATATTATTTCACCATCAATACAATGATATTGTCGCTCGCACGTATGTATGGATTATCGTCACCACTATGTAATAAGATTAATTCCCATGATCACCATTCAATGATGATTATTGAAATATATTTTATTAATAAGTATGTAATATATGACTTAATAATTATACTAGATATATATATATATATACATGTGTGTCTATGTACTTACATATATCTTATTCTCTTACTTCTATTCAATACGATATTAAAACGGAAACTATGTTTATTCATACGTGCGGACTACCATCTCCGTAAAAGGTGCCTTCTATTTAATTTTCCTATCTATTATAAATATTTAAATGAAAATATATATGATATATTAATCAATGTTTCTATTCTTTAAGTATTTAAATCATGACCTAAATGATACGATCAAGAATAACAAGCTAAAACATGTACGATAAAAAAGCGATTATTACCCAACATGTTAATTTAACATGGAATTAAATATTTAATAGGTAGTATAAATTCATAAATGAATCTTGTATGATATAATTAATATTAATATTATTCTGGTATAATTTAATAACATAATATGGTAATTATATAGGTGGTTAAATGTGTATTTGACCGAAGGAAAGTGCATGGTAAGGGTTAATTTCACAATCTCATTACTATCATAGGTTGTTTTTATGTAAGTATCTACTGGGAAATATTTAGTATCCACACCAATGTATCCGAAAAATTTTCTCAAAGTTATTGTTTTTAAGGAAATTTTCATTAAAACATCATTTTATATTTTTTAATGATTTATTCTTCTAAAAATTTCTCATTAATGTCCAGGATTTCAAATTGGTTTTAAGGATTTATTTATATAGACATGAATGTTTTAAAAGGATAATTATTTTAAATGATTCAATGTGGTATGAGACACTTTAATTCAAAACTATCTTTTAAATGACTTCTTTTATAGGACATTTAAAATATTTTGTGAAAAATTATATTTCTCTCAATTATTTTTTCTGATCAATTTCAACTCTGTCAACATCTTTGAAGGGATATTATTCATGATCACGGTTGATTTATTATGATACAAATATTCCATATTGAATGAAATTTTATGTGATATGTTTGACTGTGTATGTGTTATTTTTATACCATTCATGGTTTATGGATAATTTATTGAAATTTCGTATGCTAGTTTTAATAAGAATGTTGATGTTTTTTCTAAACCTTTTCATATCATGAATGCATTAGACATAGTAAGTGATGTGTGACGCCCTATATAGAACCATGATGGATCTGTAAGTATCATGAGACAAACTAGTGTATTGGGATAAGGACTTGACAAAATCTTATCCATAGTCATGGACTAAGGCCTTGACTATGTGGCTATCAAGTCTGGAAATATGAATTCCATCATTATGAAATTAGTTATTGATATTACATGTGATTATTCAACAATTAGAATATCCATGTGAATAATTAAATGGAATTATTTGATTTATCTTTTCCATATTATATTGATGTTTATGTTTAAAAGGAATTTTTTTTAGTTTCATACATTTCCTTATATATTTATACTAATTAATGAAAGTTTTTGCTATATTATAATATTTATTGAGCATCTGAACTCAACCATTTCTATGTTTTATTTTTCACAGGATGCGAAAAAGAATATTATGATTGACCTGTAGGGATAGTCAACGGGTTATGAATGTGGTCAATGAAGACAATGTTGTTGTTTTTTCATTTTATAATGTAATATAACGTTCATGTACGTAATCTATTTTCCAAAATTGTTATAATGACCAGTCACAGGGGACTTGATTCCTTGTCATCATGCCAATGTATTAAAATAATGCACTGACTCTGTGTAACTGGGGTTGGGGCATTATAGTTGTATCAAAGGAAGTTTAGAAACAACTTTAGATATAGATTTAGATAAACTCGTATTAGAAAACATTACCCTAAGATAGATTTTGAGGATTAGTATAGAAAATCTTCATATAATTTTGGAAATGTATAGATTTTGTGTATTTTCAATGCAATATATCCTTATCATGATACGAGAAGGTAGAGGCGGATCTCGCTCAGATGTACCTATGAGTGAAAACTCCGACAAAGAGTTTCGGCAAGACCTGAGGTATCCTAATACACAGAAATGGGAATTAGTTCACTATTGTGTATGAAACTCCTAGGGGATATGACTAGGATAATTCACATTCTCATTATAATCTATTATGAAGGATTTAAGAGTAAATACATCCTCAATGAAAACAATTTATGATTATAGATTATAGTCATAATCTTTTTCAATTAATGTTATTTATTTTACATGTTTGGAATTATGTATTGTGATTCATAAACTAATGTAATGTTTTCCATTGTTTAGAAATGTCGGCTAGTAGAAGGAATGAGAATTCTAACAATACACATGATCAAAAAGATTACTAAGAATCATATCTTTCATGGTATTAAGTGAACATTTAATATGGAAATAGCCTCCCAAATATTCTCTTCATAAGAAGAAATGACATCATTTGTTAAAAATATAAGTAATGAATTCTTTGAGTCCTTTGGAATTGAAGGGAAGAAAGAGAAGAAACGAATGGAAGAGAGAAAGATGGATAAATGGTAGAGGGGGAAGAAGGATTTTACCATACATGATAACATTGGAAAGAATCACCATGGTAAATTCTTGAATGGAATGGGAGTTTTTTATAAGTGTGGAGAAAAAGGACACCATGTACGTGATTGCAAGGGTAAGAAAAATGTTTCAAATGTACAATGCATCATCTGCAAGGACTTGGGACACGGCGCGAAGCAATGTCTAAATCATCAGAGTATATCCCAAATGCTACTATTGGATAATAATCAAGTTACCATACTACCAATGATGAAGGGGAATGATTATATTTCTTATGTTGTTATTAATGTATAATTTCATTTGATTATTGTATTAATGATATACATGTTATAATAATTATAGTGTATAAAATTATGGTACTGCATTACTATTTCATTAAAGAATTGAGAATGTGTGGAACCAAAAAAAGTGACTCAATAGCATGTTAATTTTTTTGGATAATATATGGTTGAGTGAAAGATAAACCATAATACTGTTTTGAAACTGAGTTAGTCATTTTGTAATTATATATGATTGATTTGGATAAATTTTATTCGATATTCTTGATAACCTTGAAACTAATTAAGGATTTGTATATTCCATCATTGATGCAGTTGACTACATTATTGGATAGAAGAAGTATATCCAGTATTCTATAAGGAATAAGGGAGCCTGAATGTAATAAATAAGGTTTTATTGTAATTTAGGGTGTTATAGTGTTTTAAAAGAATAAATGATGAAGGTATTCACATGTTATTATATGGTAAAAAGGATCACCATTGTGTTTACATTCTTTTTAAATTTTGGACTATGTGTTTGGATAGAAGTATATTGGATTAGTATAAAGGCTGGAATAAAAAATGTTTTAAATTGGACACTATTGTTAATGTTAAATGATTTTATGAGATTATTTTTGGATTGTCAAAATATGGACAACCCAGCATTCGGGTGACAACTCGTCATGTCCAACAAGGCCACAGGACTTAAACCCACAACCGAACAGCGATAATGATGGATCACCTACCACTAGCATATGTTTTGTCTTGGTTTTTATAATGTATTTATTTTTTAAAATAGTTTATCAAATGTATTATAAATTCATTATTTTTTTGGACCCTATACAATTAGGAAGAATACAATATTTTTGAATTCAATTATCTTTTAGAGTTAAAAATGTAGACTCATTCTTAGAAAATCATTCCTCTTTTTTTCTATAAGATGAGTACCTTTCTCTAAATTTCTGTTTTTTACTCATGTGATAAATATCTATCGATGAATTTATACCTAAAATATTTTCATTCAATAAGTTTTAATTCCTCTTCATATATTTTATTCTTGAATTATGATGACTGTTAATCAGTATATCCATCGATAAAATACATTAATTGGGTAAAATTTCCCTTTTCAATGAGTCCATATTCCATAAATATATTCTGAAGATACTTAATCCACTAGAGGCTACCATTGGATTTCTAGTCCCACGAAATTATTGGTGTTTTTATTTTATGAAGTGATACATCATAGGAGAATAACATTGTGGAATAGTTTTCTTCATCTATGGACTATTATTTTTCATAACCTGATTATGTTTCAAAAATATATCCATGATCTTCTCATTTTCAAAACCATCAATATTCATTTTTTACATAGGAATTCTCATATTTTTCCATGTGTTTTGAAACCCTACTTCATTTCCAGACCCATTATTAAGCAATGAAATATTTTATATTTGATCATAGAATCATGAATTTAAATTTATAATTAATACTTCTAAATATGGTCTATATCTTTACATATATTAATATATGTTATGCATTGTTAACCATAAAATAATTAGAATCATATATTTGGGGATATCATTTTTTTTCAAATACTTAATGATGATTTGTAAATAAAATCTGAATTACCCTAAGAATTCACCCAAATTTATCGAACTACGACTATTGTATGGTCTATTTTCAAACACAAAATCGAGATAGATTAAAAACCAATGAACTCATTGAGAATTACAAGTGGGATAAATGTATCATTAATACAGAGAGGGGTGAATTAGTGATATCTTATTCTTTTATGTAACTATTAGTTTGAAACAACCTTTTCCTCTTATTAAATGGAGGTTACGTTGCTGATAACACAACCAAACACACATCCATTTGATCAAAAGAATTTACAATGATCAATGCTCAATAAGAGAAGTTATTTCATTTGTATGGAATATAAGTAATATGATACCACACAATACACTATAGAATAATCCTTCTATGTGGAACACAAATATTAGGATATTAATTTACACCCATGTAAAATTATATCCAATACAATTGTACATGTTCTTCATATAGCACAGAATTATGTAATCTAATTTCACTTTTCATGTTATGAAACATGTTACTATATATCCTTTTAGACTTTCATGAATTTGTTCTTCAACGTAATTCTTCACCTTCATACCCACCAATAAGAAAAAACATTCAAGACATGATAATGATACTCAATCTGATTTCATAGTTTGATCATACAAATTCAATTTATTAATCCCATAATATAACTTATCAATATTTAATTGGAAAAAATATGAACATGTTTTTCCCCCATCTAGAAATCCATGTCTTATTGCTTGGTCTGATTCTTGAAAATCTAATTATGATATCACCTCTTATACATTATTATACTACACTATAAACATCCTCATGAATGCTCAATCCATAGTATTCCTCTCTCTACAACTATTTAGAGCTACACCTTATCTTTTTATCATTACATTGATGTCATAAAGTAAAAATGTAGCTAATTATTTCTTAGGTGATCTAAATGTTCTTTGGAATGGATTATGAAAAACAATCACGCACAATATAATTTTCTGAATCTTTAAATTTACCTTAAATCTTGGCTACATGTTTTTTTCATTAATTGTTCTTTACTCTACACAAAACATCATGAATAGTATCATAACATCATCCCAAATCATAAAATCATAAAAATATTCATCTGGATTCTGATTTACTATTCTTATTTTCTCATTACCATGAAGTCAGCATATTCATTGATATGTTTATATATACAAAAAATAAAAAAACGGAAAAATAATGTCTTCAAATTATAATTTTAAGAACTATCTACCTATTCTAATGTATCTCTGGGTAACACTTTAGAAAAACCTCAACCTTTTTTTCATGAACCTACATGAAAATACATTTTTGGTAGGTCGAAACACATTATTTACTTTTTTTCATCTACCCATTTTTCTTATATCCAAAAATGTTATCAGTGTCTTCCTGTGTCTGATGGATCAGTCCCAACTTTACTAAGATGATCTGTGTGAAATCCACTCTGATGTCTCATCACTCAAATGTGAAAAACATATAAGAGTTCTTCTATATAATGAATCAACTGATACTAATGAAAATTATCCTGATGAGAATTGTTGACTATGTTGTTGATGATAAATGTTTCCATTTATCATCAATGTTAAAAAACATTTCATCTTCTCTACATTCAATGTTACCCACTATACAAAACAAATTATATTCTTCCTACTGATTTTCATCCCATGATTATTGTTTTTATGACTCAGTTAATCAGTTGAACATCAAGTCAAATAGATCAGTTTCAGTAGCTTCAACTTCATCAATTTCACTACTATTCTAAATAAAATACCAATGAACATCAATCACTCAACTCAGAATAACTATTTCCAAGGGATTATTTTTTTAACTAGAAAGAAGATTCTTCACAGTGTTTCATATCTGAAAAAATCATTACAGCCTTCATACAATCCATTGGATAGTGATATGACACCAAACATCATGGATCAGAATGGATTGAAATCAGAAGATTACTTATTCTACAAACATTAGCTTGTATCATGACTTCCTCAGGACTTTAATTTCATTTATGATCATAATTACACTTTCAAAGTTTTATTGTAAATTATTATATCATCCAAATCCTCTATCAATATTTTTTTCCAATTTGAACATCAATATGATTAGTAGCACTTATTCTTCCTCATTAATTTCACAAGGATTTAATCATATGTTTTCAAACTATTTATGGTTTATGATAACTCTAATATTTTACCAAGAATCATCATAGTTACATCGGATCTATACAGAATATAATTCTAGATTCTCATTATGATATTCCTTTCAGTACAGGCTAAATATGGGTCTGATGAACCTTCTCTCTAAGAAAACATATTCCCAATGAGAATGACATTAACAATAACTATCAGTATCATTTTATGAATACAATTTTCAATTTCAATTTCATCAATTAAAAAGGGATTTTAATTCATTTCATTGTGAAATTATTTGAAAACAAAATATAATAAAAACATCTTTTATCAGCTGAAAACATATCCTTTCCAACATGGTCCAAATAATATCCGGATTTGTATTTTTTTCCATCAAGGATAATTAATCTATAAACATGTTATCCTAAATATATTGATTTTAAATCCAAACATATAATCCTACAAGAGATATATCATTGTAGGAATCATGAATTATTGATTCCAATGCCATGTTTTCCAAAAGTAGTGTCTCATGAAATATATTCAGTTTTCACTCAAGAAACATCTTCATATTTGTTAGAATCATTCATCACTTCTATGAAATTCCTAATAATTTTTTTTACAACCACTAAAAAAATTATAATATGTTAAAATTTTGAATGTTAGAATCATAGCTTACCCATAACTCCCCCTATGTACTTTCCTCATGAAAGGGTTTAGCACATAATAATGGATAGATTTATGAAACATTACCCCCTTGGAATACACTATCCAAAAACTGTGTATAGTAGTGTGAAAACACATACCTCACCCTTTACGAGATGGATGTCGGTCTCCCATGTTTATCCTTAGTTTAGAAAGTGGAAGCATTAGAAATGGTTTTGTGAAAATGTCAGCCACATGTTCCAATGTAGGAAAATACTTAAAAAATCAATATATTCTTCTCCACATGCTATTTGATAAAATTATATTTGTTATCAACATAATTTTAACCAGAATAGTGTATCAATATACTTTATGGTTGATTTCACTTGGATTATCACAACTGAGTAGAATGTTTAACTTTAGATGAAGAATTGAATATTCCAACTGAGTCTTCATACAAAATAAATTGGGTAGAATAATGAGTGGTAGCAACATAATTTTTTTTGGATCATCTAAGAGATACTGAATTATATTTATTATTATATAAACAAGTAAATAATTTCATGTGAATGAAATCTCCACCATATGAGTATCTTCAATCATAAACATTTCCTTTCCAATCAGTGTCTGAATTCCAAAAAATTTCAATCCTTCTATAGATGTTATATAATATGGTGGTTTTGTTATTCTTTGATATAACCATGAAATATTTTTTCTATCCGATAAATTTCATTATTTTGGTGAACCCTAAAATATGAATCATAAGTAACCTCCATAAACATTGTTGTGCCTTGGGGTAATAAAATATAAAAAACTTATAATCAGGTTCTAAATTTTTTTATAATCAACTTCATTTACTCCATATCTTTTAAACATAATTCCTACTAAATTTTTGGTTGATTTTTTTAGATTTCCATGCTAAAATTCTAATTGATTTATTTTTCATGAATTTCATTACAAATAAAGTGGTGTTTATTATTTTGTAAAATTTATTACCCAAGAAGAGATTTCATTTCACCTCTCATAGATATCTAAATGAACATAATCATCTCTTTAAAAAATCATTCATAATCTCTTTCATCATCAACATCAAAGATAATGTCATCTACATAGACATATAAAATGAGGGAAAACCCCAACATTATTTGATATACATATTTCTATCAAATATTACTTTAATAAGACTCATATTCCTATATAATGTATCCATTCTAGAAAACAATTCCCTCAGAGGTTGTTTAAACCCATAAAAGTCATTCATTAACTCACAAAAATAACATTCATCGTTATAGACAACAAATCCATGTGGGTTTTCAATGTAAACATCCTCATCAGGATCACCATTAATGAATGTGGATTTCTCTGCCAACTGAAAAATGAGGTTACATTCATCTAAAATATAAAATAATGTTTTGTATTGATTCTAAACATTCCACTATAGAATTGGTCTCATCAAAATCAATGCCAATAATTTATTTGTATCCTTTTCACACTAATAATTCTTTGTTCCTTATCACCTAACTATTTTCATTTAGTTTTATTTCCAAAACCCATTTTTTACAAATAACATTTTTGTCATTATGTTTAGAAATGAGAATCTATATATGATTATTTTGAATCTGATAATTCTCTTCATTAATATCATGAACCCATTTGAGATTTTGAAAACCCTTATTCACATCTTTCAGTACAAATTTTGAATACGATGAAGTATGTGTAATTTTTATTCCTATTTTAAAACTTTGATGTTGATTAAAATAATGATTGGAGATTACACTTGATTCTTCATACTAAGATGATATTATTGATATTATTCCCCATCACTAGAAATTTAAGAGTCTGATTCTTCTTCCTGATTATGATTACAATTCATATAATCCTTTTCAAAAATACTTTCAACTTATCTGTATTCTTTTATGAAAAATTATCAATATCATTAATGTCAATGATGTCAATTAATCTTTATAATTCTTTATTGAAACATTTGTAACCTCTTCCATATAGATCATAACCAGTAAAAATTCAATCGTCACCTCTCTTCATATAATTTCCAGGGTTTCCAATTTATTCCTTATGAAGCATTTATCTTGAAAAAATCAGAAGAGTTTCAAACTATGTGTTTTTTGAGAAAAAAAATTATGTGGAGTTATATCTTATCTTGTACTATAGAAACATGAGTTTTTAATATATGTAGCAGTTCTCATGGATTTCCTCCAAATGTAATAAGGAAGACCATGTTCATACAATATAGTTCCTCCAAGTTCATATAGTCATATTTTAATTATTTTAGCAACTCCATTTCTTTGGGGAGTGTATGGAGTACTAAAAAAACTCCATATTCCATTATTCTGAAGTCAAATTTCAAACTATTAATTTTATAATTCACCCTAATTGTCAGTTTTTAACTTCTTTACTGAATATTTTCATTCCTTCTCACCATTACTCTAGAAATATTTAATTATTTTTAGAGAATCTTACTTATGGTTCATATAAATGATATAAGTAGTGTCAGTAAATTTATAAATGAAAGGAATGAAGTAATTATATCATTAAGTTTATTTTTTATATTTGGATAAAATTGATTATAATGAATAAGTTCCATCGGTAATTTTGAACAAATTTATACTTTCTTATGCACAATATTTGTAATATTTCACCTCCAAAAAGCTTTCAAAACCATTATCTTATTTTATACATATCCTGAAAACCCTAGACATTGCCTCACATTGATAATGTTATCATGTTTCTATGAAAAATGTACTAGTGCCTTTTATGCCATAACTCATTTTCTTCCACCATGTCCAGGTAACAAGAGTTTTGAATAACACCAACTTTGAACAAGTCTCATTTTGTATGACATCCTCTTGTTGAAATCGTATAATCCTCTTAACCTTTTCAACAAACCCATATTTTCTGAAAATAACTTTTTTACCTTCATAACAATGTTTTGATACACTTAGCATGTTTTGTTTTAGACCATCAATACACAAAGATTTCTAGGATTTCCACTTTCATTCTTCAATGATGGTTAATCCATCACCTTTCATTCTGAGTGATTCATCATTTCCAAAGGCCATTATTCCTTTTTTGATGTTTTCCAAAAAATAGCCATATTATGTATCATTTAATATGTGGAAAACCACCATATTCCAAGATAAAAGGTAGTTCCCCTTTTGGTCCTTCGATATCAGTATCAACAACAAGAGATTTTTCATTCCATATATCTTTTATAACATATGATTTCCAATTAAAATTTGAATCATTTTTATGGAAACAAATAAAATAAAAACATTTTAATGATTTAATGTATGTTCACATCTGTCATAAATAGTTTTTAGAGGTTTGAAATTTTCTTGAACCATTAATCCAACAGTCTCGGATTTCATGAAAACTACATTTTTGAAAATTATCATATAAGGAGATTGTCTCCCCCTAAAACATTGACATATGTAATTACATAGATTGAATTTTTTTAAACTAATACATATTTTTTATGTTCATAAATCATACATAATATTAACAGTATCTATAGAAATAATATTTTCCTCTGAAACATCCTTGTTGGACAGAGTTTTGAGAATGTTTCTCTACATTCTTCTTGTCTTTATTCTCATAACTTTGAAAAACATAATTTTTTTTCAAAAAATGTAATCTTTTTATTTTTCTCAATTTGATTCTCAACCATTTTGGAATAAAAATTATTAGAAACGTTTTCATACTCATTGTTTTGTAGAAACATCTGACTTACCCACTTAATTGTTATTTTCTACATACATAACATTCCCATAATTTTTTAGAAACAGTTTCACTTTTATTCACAACATTTAAAGGCAATTTTTTACTCTTATTAGGCTTACAATATCAAAAACCTTTACTTAATTCAGATATAAAATTATTGAATCTTGTAACATGTTTTTTGTTTTATAGTGTGTTTTAGACAAGTTACAACACATCTTCTATTTTCTTCAGCTAATATCAATATGATCATTATGATTCTTTAAATTCATGATAGATTTCATAAAATAATAAATCTCTTCTAGTAAATTGATTTTATCATTTAAAAACATTATTTATTCTATGTTGGAGAGTGTTCATTTTTTAGCATCTTAATTACATTCTCAAACCTCCAAATCATTCACATTCATGATTTTAATTCATCTTTCTAATAAAATTCTACTTGAGTTTATTCTAATTTAGAATATCTCATTTCAAACACTTCATTTTCCAATATAACAAAGAATATATTTTATATATCCCTGTTATGAGATTTTTCAAATTCTTCCCCACTATCATCTTCTTCTTCATCTGTATATAATAATAATTTTTTTTTGGATTTGAAGAATTTTTTATCTTTCCAATTTGAGTAAAAATTTACATTATCAGCAGGTTTCTTCCATGGAATAATCTTCCTTATATCATGCTCATCACTATCATTTTCATTATTATGTGATATAAAATTAGAATTAATGTGCACAATATGATGGCATTCAAAACATTTAATGTTAATTTTTTCCTTATATTTTCTTCTACATTTTTTCACATTTTTTTAAAAAAGGGATAAAAATTCATCATGATTTTTACATACATTATTTTTGGAATTAGAATAAACACCATATTCTTTAATAATATTATTTGATTTTTCCTTATTGTTATCCTTGAAATACATTTCTCTATCATCTTTTCTTTATTCATAATGTTTTCCCTTATCATCCCATAAATAATGAATATGCTATGCAAGTGATCTAAAGATAATGTTTCAGTATATCTCTCTTCTAATAAATAAAAATTGTTATCAAACATGTCCAGAAGAATTCTCAATAACTTTTTAATGACTGTAGAATCTTAAAACATTTTACCAAGTCATCAAATATTTCTGACAATTTAATTCACCTCGGAAAATAAATTACAAAAAGATTCATTCTCACCCATCTTGAGATCATCGTACTTAGTATCCAAATATTTAATTTTCTCTACTTTAATTTTATATTTTCATTATAGTTAATTTTCATCTTATCCAAAGTATATATGGTGGTGAAAACACCCTCCAATCATTAAAACTACCATTTAGAATGCGATGGCTATAAAATTGTTATCCCATTCCATAATTATCAATATTCTTCTTGTCAACAGATGTTAAAGAAATATTATAATCAATAGGGGTAATTTAATCTATTGTAGCTTCAAAAACATCATACCCAATTGACATAAGATTAGGAAACATTCTATCTATCCAGGTATGATATTTTCTACCCTCGAAGACACAGAACCCATTATTTTTCATGAAATTGAGACTCTCCATAAAAAAATATTATTAAAAACATTACAAAGAGTTAAAAAATGGAACCTTAAACACTGATACCTATTGGGAATTCCCATCATGGTCAATGTATCATTAATAGGGGAAGGGGTGAATTAGTGCTATTTCGTTAGTTTAATTTTTCATTATTCTGAAACAACGTCTTACTCATGTTAAATAAATTTTACATTACTCAAAAACTTACCAAACACACATCCACTAGTACACAACAATTTACAAGAAACATTATGCAACAAGAGTGGATGCGTCCTTGGTATGGTATGGAATAATTATGATATTACACAATCCACTAGAAAAAAATCACTATGTGTGGATTACAAGGATTGGGATATTTAGTTACACTCTTTTAAAAATAATTTTAATACAGTAATACATGTTCTTCAAGTAGCATGAAATGAGGTAAGAAAATATTATATAACATGTTATGAAACATGTTAGTGTGATTCCTTGTCAACATTTACAAATATGTTTTTCAAAAAATTATTCATGTTTTTACCTAGTAGCAAGAAATAACATGGTTGAACTCCTCATAATACTCAGTCTGATTTCCATGTTCGGTGTACCCAGTACGATTTCTAAATATGATAACTCAACCTGTCATAATATTATTGAAATAAATATGAACTTATTCTTCCACTTTGTGGAAATACTAGTCTAATTGTACAGTCTAATTCATGGAACATTGATATTGATCTTGTCTTTTCTCTTTTATCCTTCTATCTTGTAAAAAACCATAGGAAGCTCAATCCAGAAACATATTCTCTCTATAATTATTTGTCATCAACCCTATCTATTGAATAGTACATCGATTTCATAATGTACCAATTACACCCCCCATTTATAGGAAAACCAAAATTAGTTTGAATGTGTTTTAGAAAAACATTCATAATCTAACAAATTTACAATAATGTGAATTTTCCCATAAATTATTACTACATCTACGACTTATTAAAGAATTATCCACTCTTCTCAAACACATCTCGAATATTCTCCCAACATCATATCACATATTAATTTATTAACAATATTCATTCTGATTCTAATTTCCCAATACATTTTTACCTTTATCATGAAAACATTATATTCTTCAATATGTTTCCCAAAATGAAATGTAAAAAATATATGGATAAAGTAAGTATTATAATAATAATATTCATAACCATCTACCCATTCTGATGTCTCCTTTAACAACACTTCAACAACTTCTTCAAACATCCTTTCAATTTCCATCATGAAAATACTTTTTTCAGTAGATAAAACAAATATTAATTTATTCATTTCCTTAAAATGATAATTCTACATCTGATAATGTTATCGGTGCCCTCATGTGTCTGATGAATTAGTATCGACTTACCTATAATGATCAGACTCATCTCCAGTCTGATGGAACATGACTTAACTTATAAAAAATAATATATTTCTTCTTTATCTTTACCCAATTTAAACCAATTATGAAAAACCTAATGAAAATGGTCAACTACACTATTGATGACTTCAGTTTCCATTTTTCATTGGTCCTCATAAACTTTTACTATTCCATATATTCATTTTTCCCCACAATTCCTCTCAAATAAAAATCATACCTCTAATTTTAATATGATGATAGGCGTTAGTGTGAATCTATAAATCAATGGCACACCACGTCTCATAGAATATTTTAAATAGATTTGACTTTAGGAACATCATCCATTTTCTAATTCTGAAACCAATGAACTTCCTTCACTCAACTGTAAATATCTGAATAATGTGGCTTATTGGTCTGACTGAAAATCATCATCTTTACATTGTAATTTTTCTAAAAAAATCATTATGGACTTTATAAAATTCATCAGTAGGTGATCCCAGACAGAAAACATGAGAATAGGAATGATTCCGATTAGAAAAATCCTTCTTTTCCAGTATTTAGTAAATATCATGATTTCTTCAAGACATGGAATGTGTTGTATAATATAATAGAAACATATATGTTTTATTAGAAGGTATTATAACATCCCAAACATCTAGAACCGTTTTCATTTCAATAAGACCCTAAATATGATTGGAAGAACTTATTCTTCATTTATTCCTTTATAAGCCTTGCATCATTTGTTTTTGGACAACTTTTCATTTATAAGAACTCCAAGAACAGTAAATCATATTCATATTTACATTAGATCCATGAAGAATCGGATTCCATCACATTACAATCTTCCCATTATTCCATATCCAAAGTGATTATAATGAAAATTTTCTTCTATAAATCATCAATCTAATTTGATGGATTTTATTATACTCTATGAGTCTTATTTTCAGAATATTATGGAATTCCTAGTTCTCAACATTTACAAAGTGAATTGAATATTTTTCTTTGGAAAAATATTTCATAAAAATAGATAAAACAATATTACTTCAGCATCCACAAATTTTCTTCCCAACATGGTTACAAAAACCTTTGTAGTGTTATTACCACTAGTAACATATGTTCTGTAACCACAACAACTTTAATATTTAGATAGGGAAGTATTTATTGGAAAAAACACTTTAGAAAATCCTTAAAAACATTATAATGACCTTATATATATATACACACACTATGAATATATCATAGGGTTATATTCCCTGATCTATATTTTCATTAATCTTGTAACCACGTTTTCAAATAAACCTCCCATTAATACCAACTATAATTACCCCAACTCTAGTAACCCCGGATATTGTGACTACATTATTATATTAAAATATATACATGAGTTTATTATTCATGGGACCAGCCTGTTTAGTAATTTTTGTGAACCAAATACATAAACTATTCCCATTTTACATAGGGAAATAAATGAAAAATCATAGTAATGGAAAACATTTCATCTCATTGAACTCATTCCACGAATTCTTATTCAAATTTTGAGGAAATGTAAAAATAAGGGTGATCCCAACTTTTTTATAATGGTTACATATAGGGGAATATATCAATAAAAAATAATAATTAAGGAAACAAAAATTAAAAAAAACATATTATATTTAATAAATATCTTCTATATCATAATTCGATAAGGAATAATTAATATAGTAATGTAAATAACATTAAACAAATACAATTTAATAAAAAATAATAATGAAATAAATCATTAGTTAATATTATTTAAAAAAAATCAATTATAATAATAATAAATAATTATAATAAATGTAAATACTTAAATATTGGACTTCATGATCTGATGTATCATGATACCTCATCATTTCGGACCTTTCATAACATAGTTCAAAACTACAAGTAAAAACTCATCTCATTTTTTCCTACTGATTTGTCCCATGAGAACATTCCATCTATCAATGGGATATCTATAACTACTCCTATTATATAATTTCATGTACCATAAATTCCTAATTTATTGAATAATTTATTTAATTCCTAAACAAATATACCTTGTCATAAATCATTTTTGTTGATTATTTGATGATGGTTTACCAATATTTCCCTTATTATTCAAATATTGATAAATGAAAGAACCATGTGTAAAAATGGAATAAATTTTTTTAAATAATCATATCAATCATTCATGAATATATATATTTTTAATAAATGGATTATCCAATGGAAAATGAACATTATGATGTGACTATTTCATGAAAATGTAACACACCCAAAAAGAAGTGAGACTGAAAAATAATATGTAACTCATCAGTAACATTTAAATTGTAATCCCTTGATGAATTAAAATTAAACATAAAATTAATCATCAAGAATAATTACATGTTCATATAATAATCATAAAAAAGTTGGTATATACAAAACATAAAATTTAACAGGTTCATATTAACCGATATTTCACAATGAAATGGAAATTGATATGAAATTAATCAAATCATGCTTTCCATTAGATGAATGTACTTTAACCTCCAATATAATGGTATTTATCATTTTAATAATTTATACCATAACCATACTCATATTTATAATATACTATATCCTCCTAGTAGAACATTTTACAAATTTTTTTAACAATTCTTGAACTTTCCCTGTGCTTATACGGTGATACCATCTAATGAAATAAAAAATGATCCAGTACATTATTAAATAAATTCAGTCAATATTGATATAAAATACAAATTCCAATGATCTAAAAAAACCATTATCTCAAATGGATTATATTTTTTAGTTTTCAAAAACATGTATAAGAAGTGATATATAGTACAAATAAAAGAAACAAATAATTGAGAGAAGATAAAATAATCCACCATTCAAGAAATCCTTTAATGATTCAATGTTTCATGATTCTGTATATCTCTATGAAAATGTTCAAATACTCATGAAATACCCCCAATGATTCTATCTTATATTATGTTTTATTTCCCCAAAATCTAGTTATATTAAATCTTATCACATTGTATGTAGGAAATAAACCACACATTAATATTGTCAATATCGAAAGGTACTCCCTTTATCAAAGATAAAATGTTCGTACTCATTGAAGTAGGGGAAGATATAGAAAACAATATAACTCTAAATACACAACATGATCTATCACTAAAAATAGGAACACTTCATAATCATTCCCTTTTTATCGATATTTCCATGACATAATAATCTATGTCATAAATATAGCATTGAGAGAAGAAAAACATAAATTAACCCGATACACCATCTTTCAAGATGTCATATGGATCCTCAATATTTAAACATCACATGAATTATTGATTTAACACTTTAGAGATGGACTATTATTATAGAAACAAATCTCTACATTTTATCTCATTATACCATTTTGTCTCTATCCTATATTATCCTCAACTATCAATATAAAAAGATAGGAATAAAAAAGTATATGCGATATCACCTCTATCTTTGTAGAAACAAATATTTAATATTTCATATGGATTAGGGTTAATCAAACTATTTCCTCTTTATATATATATATCAATGAACACCATTTAAAAAATTACGTAATTATTTTTATATACAACTCTCATATGTGGCCATGACAATGATTCAATATTATTACAATGTCTAATTTTTTTGGTAGGTCCAAACCATATCAAAATTGAGAGAACAATCCCCCATAAGCATTTCAGTTAGTAATTTCCTATATAATCTATCCTAAGGTAGTAAACCACCCACCTCATTGATGTCCACACCAAATGTTTCATCGTTTCATGAAAAACCGTCATTATGATGCATGTTCCTTCGCTCCATGACAGTTATTGTTACTGTTTCATCTTTATAAATACTTCTTTATGTTGGAGCATCGTTCATGACCATACCCTGAATGGTGTTTCATATGTTTTTTTGGTTGGTGTTCCATATACATGTCATTTTATTGGAGAAACAGTCGTGTACATAGTGTGGATTAGATCATATAATTTGATGGAAAGGTTCAAAAATACAAATAAGAAAAAAATACAATTATAAATGAACAGTGTACATTATATAAATATTATATTGTACCTATTTACTGAATGTTCAACTTGAATTTATTCCAACAAAGACATGAATTTATATACATAAAAATTGAACAATGTTTAAATATAATGTATATAAATTTTAATTAGTAATGAAATATTACAACAAAAATTTATGCAGTGCGTGCTAGATTTAATAAACTGTTTTAGAGATGTTTTAGACATTCATCAATATCTATTTAATAATGTTAATAATTTAAAATGAATTGTATTCAATGTTTAAATATGATAATTTTAGGTTGGAGTAACACATTACATATAAGAATAAATATTAATGAATGAAGTTTTCTTATGGAATCCATGTTTTTCATTTGGTTATCCTATTTTTTTTCTAGATTCAAAACTATCATTGAAACCAATCGTCAAAGCATTCAACGAATACCAGTTCAGTAGTCCTTATAAAAATATTGTTCCTGATATAGTTCATGTATATTGTATTATATAATTCATCAAAATATAAATTTTTGGTCTTTCATTACATACACAAATCAATTAATATTATTAAAACCAACTAATCTTCTCACCCATATACTATTTTTCCCTAAAAAGAAGGATAAACATGAACTCCTAAAACACGATATATAAGGTAAGTTTCAAAAGATGGTAAATGGTAACATATAAAATATTCCAATATGATGAAAATTAAAGTGGATGAATCATGTTCAATCTTTTTTATAAATATATATAAAATAATGATAATTTTGTTAATGCATTTGGATTTGAGTATTCGTGTAGAGGTGATGATAGTTTGTGTGACTGTATGATTTGATGTTCTTGAATATTATGTTATCTAATCATAGTGAAAGGCTGATCGACATGTGATTTTCCTTAGTAGTGGTTCTGATAAATTGAAATTTGAGTTATCTTATTGTTGAATTCATGTCATGTGTTTCCCCTTTGACGTTCTATGCATCTATTACACACAAAGCTTCCACTATCTCCAATGCACTATGTATTGTATTTTTTCCATTCAACTAAATAGTAGCATGAATAAATGTAGAAATAATAATTTGTGTGAGTATGGTGAACTATATAGAATTTCCATGTATTATAGAATTTGTAAAAGAATAACCACTTGCAAAATCATAACAATAAATAACTAAAATTTTATGATACAAATACAATCATATAAGAATATTATAAAAGGATAAAGCTTACAGCTACTAAAATTCCTCCAACATTAATAGTCATAACCATACATCCCCTAATATTCCAAAAAAAATTCTAAATCCAGAAAATAAAATAAAATAAAATAGTCAAATTGGGAAACAAATGTAAAAAATAAATACATCTAGATAATGAGATTCAAATAAATGTTATGATTAAAAAAAAGTGTTCTAAATGAAAATTTATATTACGTATTTTTAGAGACAATTAAAATGCATATAAAAATAAAAGATTATATATATGGAAAATTGAGAAAATAACTAAATTATAATATGAATAATTACATTAACGTGATTCCTCGAAATGAACAACTGATGAAGAATTAAATTACACTAAAATAGGGACCAAAAGGCTCTAGAAATCTGTTTTGGAGTTCTTCATGAGTCTTCGATGGAATCCTGAGTAACTAAATTTGTTTATTCATGCATAATATGAAACAATATAATTATACCAAAATCTATAAAATGAAATGAATAATGGAAAAATTAATAATAATATTTAAACAATCATAAGATTAATGGAATATTCATTTTTAAAATGGAAATTAAAATAAATCACAACTAACAATCAAGTGGTGACCACATTAATTATTTTTATGGCTTCTAAAATTCCTCCGACGTTAATGGTCACAACCATAAATGCACTAAAATTCACCCACCAACTTGATAAATCCTGAAAAAATAGTCATCATGGGAAACCATAGTGGAAAATAAAAAATTCTCAAGCCAGAGAGTCTAGGAAAAGGAGTGTTCAAACACAAGTGTTATGAATTTGAATTCATATTCCATGTATTTAGAAATATATAACATAAATTTATAAAAAACATATCATAAATATAAAAATATAAATAAATAAATAAATAAATATTAGAAATAAATTAAAAGGAATCCTCCTAATGAACTATTTACGAAGAAAGAAATTACAGTATAATAGTGATAAGAAATATCTAGAATTTAGTTTGGAGTGCTTCATGAGTATCGATAGAAATTGGAATATCTAAATTTGTGTTAGCATGACTAATATGGAAAAATATATTTATAACTAAATATATAAATTAAAAATAATAATGAAAACTCAATACATACATTTAAATAATTATAAGTTAAATAGAATAGTAATTACTAAAATGAAAATGAAAATAAATCAGTACTAAATGTCAAGTGGTGGTACACATTACCCAATGTCAGGTCCTCTAAAATTCCTCCAACTGTAACAGTCACATCCTTACATGAACTTTAATCCCACCACCAACATGATAAATACTAAAAACGAATAAAAAATAAATTGTTCAAATTGGAAAACCATTGTGAAAAATTAATAATTCTGGAGAAAGAGATTTCATTAAATGAAAATTTCAAACTTGATTTTTCTAAATTTGAATTTATATTACATGAATTTACTGATATATTAATGTCTTTACAATGAGAAAAGTAGATATATAGAAAACATCAAAATATAGCTATTATAATAAGAATAATTCCCTTAAAATGCAACATGAATAACTAAATTTGTGTATATATAAATAATATGAAACCATATATTTATTAAAAAATATATAAAATGAAAATAAATATAAATAAATTTATAAAAAAAATTAAATAATCATAATTTTAATCAAATCATTATTATTAAAAAAATGGTAATAATTCATAATTATTCTTCACGTGGTGGTACACTTTACTAATTTTCATGTAATCTATAATTCCTACCAGTTTAATAGTTTCAACATTACATACAATCGAATTCCCCCCACCAGCATATTAATTACTGAAAACAAAAAAACCAATTCAATTTAAGAAACCATAGTGAAAAGTAAATAAGTCTAGGGCATGACATTATATGAAATTTTATGTTCAAGCATAAGTATTCTGATGGAGAATTCATATTACATGTATTTAGAGATAGATACCATGTATATAGAATCAAAAAAATAATAAATATGGAAAATACCAAAATATGGAAATTCTAAGAGGAATAAATACATTAAAACACAACATGAATAACTAAATTTGTGTATGCGTGCATAATATGAAATAATATACTTATAACTAAATCTAAAAAATGATATCAATAATGGAAAAATTAATAACTACATTTATATAATAATAATTTTAATGGAAACATTTTTATAAAAATGAATATGAAAATAAATTAGAAATTTCCATCAAGTTGTGTTTCACATTACCCCTTTACATGGCCTCTTAAATTCTACCAACACTAATGGTCGTGAACTCACATGAACATGAATTACACTACCATAATGAAAGATGACGAAAACAAAAAATAAATAATTTACTCTAATTGGGAACCATAGTGAAAGATAAATAAATCTAAAGAAGTAGATTTCATGAAAAGGTAAGTTCAAACACAAGTGTTTTAAATGAGAATGCATGTTGCATGTATTTATACGTAAATAACATTTATTCATAATGATAATATTATAAATATGGATAAATACCAAAAAAATTATCATAGTAATAATTACATTAAAATGAATACTCATAATGAACAATTGATGTATAAGTCAATTACAATGTAATAGTGACAAAAAATCTCAAGAAATTTGTTTGGAGTGCTTCATGAGCCTAAATAAAAAAAGAAATAACAAAATTTATGTATTAATGCATAATATGAAACAATATATATAGCAAATTCAATATATTGAATTTAATAATGGAACTAAGAATAACTACATTTAAATAATCTTATGTTTAATGGAATCATCATTATTAAAATGAAACTGAAAATAAATTAGAAATAACCATGATGTAGTGGTACACTTCAACCATTTTCATGGCCTCATTGAATAATGATTCTCCCATTAAAAAAGTAATTATAGTTAATATATATCAAATAAAAAATAAAATATCCAATTCATAGATAAAATAATAAAAAGAAGTATTTGAGGACATTACCTTTTTGGTTATCATTAATTCAAATTTAAGAGCAATGAGTAGTTAAAAAGAATTATTTAGAATCATGTCACACAAGATGAGTACATGTGCATACATTACACCACATGCCAATACTTTTCTACTATGCAACAATAGAAAAATAGTACACACAGAATTATAAATGACAATTAAACTAGTATTTATCCTATTCATAAATTGAAAAATATCTAAATAATTATAAATAGATTATATTGAAGCATATTAAAAAAACATAATTTAGAAATACATAATAATCTTAATGAAATTAAAAAAATGGAGATAGTACAAATAATTAATGAATTAAATTATAAGTCTGTTAGGCTTAACTAAAATGAAACACATTTATATGTGGTGGAACTAAGAATATTGAATCCTGAAAAAAAATATTAACTGAATAAATATTGATTGAACTTACGAAAAAGATGTACATAATAAAATAGAAATATTAAAAATATTACACCAGAGTGAAAATTACTATAGAAGATTTGAAAAAGTAAAAACCATATTTGGTGGACTGGTATGTTCATGGATTTTTGAGGTTGCATTCCGAAAAAACAATAATTCATATTAACGCTAAAAAATATTCTATGGACTAGTCAACACATCAAAAATAAGACAAAAGAAAAATTCCAAGTAAGTCAACATGACAAAAAACAAATAAAAAATGAAAGTATTCATTTACAAATAAACCCAGGAACACAATGAAGTGAGATGGAGGAAAACAAAATAATTTGAGGGAATCTCGACAACAGATTGGGGCCAACCTCCCTTGAAAAGGAAATCAATCTATGAACAAGTTGAGTATGACAATCACAAATGACGATGATAGAATAAGATGAAGTTATTTTTATGATATTATTTCATCTACAATTATACCTATGGGTCTCTGATGTTACCTTTTTATTGATGATGGTGGTGTTATCCAATCCAAGATCTGGCGTTTTTACCTGTGATCTGTTTGGATGGGTAAAATGAACCAAGCAATATTTTTTGGGGAATACCATTAATCACACACAACTTTTTATGATCTCAGATTTAAATGAGATTGATGAAGTTTCTCAAATAATTTATTATGAAGGAATAGATATGGGATCTATATACCATAATTTTATTCTTGATGATGACGTCTAACATAATATCTAGCATGAAGTTGATGCCTGATGAAAATTTTGATGAATGAGAAATTATTAGGAGAAGTGTGTACTATTGAGTTTGAACTAAAGGATAAGTGGAGTTAAATATGTTATGGGGGAATGTATAGAAGCATGGAAAGCAGAAGTATAAATACTTTCTTACAGAAATATTTAAAAGGAGATTGATGTAGAACAACACCAAAAGTGATTTGTAGGAACTGTAGGATGATATGAGGTATATCTTGAGCATGTGCAGAGATAGGAGAGTATTGGATTCATGAGAAGGCAGACAATGATGATTTTTATGATCTGTAGTAGGTGGGGATACAAATTCTCAGCGGGAACCCAAGGGTAAGTATAGGTAAATCCTGAGTGATGGTGGGTTTTAGTGAGTGGTGTATATTTTTGAGGGAGGAAGAAAATTTTTAGGTGATGATGAAGCATGTATGTTTGGAATATATGATTAAGTCACCAAACTTTATTAAATATAGTTGATATTATTATTTTCATTATTTCATGTGTTAATTCACATTTTCTCTCATGTGTGTTTTATTGTGAAATATATGGTTCTTGTAAAAATGATATAATGTCATCATGTATTGAATGGTAATAGTTTTATAAATATCATATTTACTCATTAGTTAGATTATTAGAATCATTATTTAATTTTTTCCACGGAAAATGAGCCGCATCGCTTTATGGAGACTATACGTCATACGTACGAATAAACGATGATATCATTACATTAAAAAGTGAAATAGTAAGGGATTTTATGATGTATTAATTTTTAATAAATTATATAATGTGAATTATATCACATATATTCATTAAATTTAACATTATTATCATATATTCTAAAAATAAGTGAAAAATTAATCACATAGCTTTGTAAGGAGGTGGTGGATTGTACACATGTTTGATGTTTTCATATATTAAATGGATTCGAAATTGATAAGATATATGTGATGTTATAATTATAAAATTATAATTATCACATAAATATTATATATAAACATAAAATCCATAATTATATCAAATCAAGAGAGGTGTTTATTGAAAAAAACATACATCTATTAGTGAGGTAGGAGTTAATCGTGCACATTATTGATGGTTTTATTTCCCATTTAATGAAAGTTAAAACTAGTATAGGTTATACAATTAACATAATAGCATCTCAGTATCTGGGTGACATTTTTTAATTATATTATCATGGTTAAATAATACTTTTTTGGGTGGGAAGATGAAATAAAATGAAAATTCTCGTTTAAGAACGTTAACTCTTCTTCAGAAAACATATTTTAGTTTGTACAAAAATCCATCAACGGATGGATTAATGTAAATATTGGATCTAAGATTTTGATAGGTGGGTAGGGATGTTATTGGAGTAGTATGTTTCCTACAAAAATGGATTTCTTTGTCTGCATATGCAAGGAGGGGTGGCCTTTTTAATTTTGGTAGAGGAGACACGTGGAATTTTTTAAAAGAATCAATTACAGACACTTTTTCACCGAAAAAAGATGAAAATGGGCCATTATCAACCGTTATTGGTTATAAGATCTAAATATTTCAATAATAGGATTTCATAAAAAGTTGGTAGGTAAGTTTGTCCCTTATCCTTTTAGCCTAACCCCCAGGCAAATCAGTTTTTACCTGAACTACTTAAATTTATTTTTACCTATATTACTGTTAAAATGGTTATATTGTTATGTTTGAATAATTTGATAATATAAATTGTTATGAATAAAAATATGGAATACATTTTGTTAATTTTAATGTTAAAATGTAGCAGAATCAAATCTAAAATTATATCCACTTGCGTTACGAAAAACCAAGTTTCCAAAGAGAAAAAATTCATAAGTATGTAAGATTTTAATATAAAAATTAAATATTAAAATTTTTACACTAACCAAAATTATAAATGTTTAAATATTATAAATTATATTTTAAATTAGTAATAATTACCAATAATTAGTAATAATTAGTAATAATTACCAATAATTTCCAATAATTACCAATAATTAGTAATAATTAGTAATAATTAACAATAATTAGTAATAATTACCAATAATTAGTAATAATTACCAATAATTAGTAATAATTTGTAATAATTACCAATAATTACCATTAGTTAGAAATAATTACCAATAATTACCATTAATTAGTAATAATTACCAATAATTACCGATAATTACCAATAATTACTAGTAATTAGTAATAATTACCAATATTTAGTAATAATTATCAATAATTACTAATAATTACTAATAATAACCAGTAACTACCAATAATTACCATTAATTAGTAATAATTACCAATAATTACAAATAATTACTAATAATTGGTAATAATTACCAATAATTACCAATAATTTCATGTAATTAGTAATAATTACTAATATTTAGTAATAATTATCAATAATTACTATTAATTACTAATAATTACCAGTAATTACCAATAAATATTAATAATTAGTAGTAATTAGTAATAATTAGTAATAATTAGTAATAATTAGTAATAATTAGTAATAATTAGTAATAATTACCAATAATTAGTAATAATTACAAATAATTACCAATAATTACCCATAATTACCAATAATTAGTCAAAATTAGTATTAATTTTTAATAATTAGAAATAATTACCAAACATTAGTAATAATTAACAAAAAATACCAATAAATAGTAATAATTACTAATAATTACCAATAATTATCAATAATTACCAATAATTATTAATAATTAGTAATAATTAGTAATAAATAGTAATATTTAGTAATAATTAGTAATAATTACCAATAATTAGTAATAATTAGTAATAATTACCAATAATTACCAATAATTACCAATAATTAGTAATAATTAGTAATAATTAACAATAATTAGTAATAATTACCAATAATTAGTAATAATTACCAATAATTAGTAATAATTTGTAATAATTACCAATAATTACCAATTGTTAGAAATAATTACCAATAATTACCATTAATTAGTAATAATTACCAATAATTACCGATAATTACCAATAATTACTAGTAATTAGTAATAATTACCAATATTTAGTAATAATTATCAATAATTACTAATAATTACTAATAATAACCAGTAACTACCAATAATTACCCTTAATTAGTAATAATTACCAATAATTACAAATAATTACTAATAATTGGTAATAATTACCAATAATTACCAATAATTACATGTAATTAGTAATAATTACTAATATTTAGTAATAATTATCAATAATTACTAATAATTACTAATAATTACCAGTAATTACCAATAAATATTAATAATTAGTAGTAATTAGTAATAATTAGTAATAATTAGTAATAATTAATAATAATTAGTAATAATTAGTAATAATTACCAATAATTAGTAATAATTACAAATAATTACCAATAATTACCCATAATTACCAATAATTAGTAATAATTAGTAATAATTTTTAATAATTAGTAATAATTACCAAACAGTAGTAATAATTAACAAAAAATACCAATAAATAGTAATAATTACTAATAATTACCAATAATTACCAATAATTACCAATAATTATTAATAATTAGTAATAATTAGTAATAAATAGTAATAATTAGTAATAATTAGTAATAATTACCAATAATTAGTAATAATTTCCAATAATTACCAATAATTATTAATATTTCCAATAATTACCAATAATTAGTAATAATTATCAATAATTACCAATAATTATCAATAATTACCAATAATTACCAATAATTAGTAATAATTAGTAATACTTACCAATAATTTGTAATAATTACCTATAATTAGTGATAATTCGTAATAATTAGGAATAATTACCAATAATTAGGAATAATTAGTAATAATTAGTAATAATTAGTAATAATTACCAATAATTTCCAATAGTGTCAATATTTTCCAATAATTCCCAATACTTGTCAATATTTACCAATAATTAGTAATATTTACCAATAATTAGGAATAATTACTAATAATTAGGAATAATTAGTAATAGTAACCAATAATTAAGAATAATTACCAATAATTAGGAATAATTACCAATAATTAAGAATAATTACCAATAAATTGGAATACTTGAGAATAATTAGGAATAATTAAGAATAATTAGGAGTAATTAAAAAAAATTAGGAATAATTACCAATAATTAAGAAGAAATACCAATAATTAACAAAAATTACCAATAATTAGGAATAATTAAAAATAATTAGGAATAATTACCAATAATTAAGAATAAATACCGATAATTAGGAATAATTACCAATAATTAGGAATAATTACCAACAATTAGGAATAATAACATTATTACATTATTTGTATATTTTATTATTAATATTAAAATAATATAATTTTCTATATTATATACAATTCTCCTTTCATCTGTGTGTTTTCTGTCTCCACATGTAATATTTGCATTCTTTTTCAAAATTATCAACCTACTCACCAATGGAGAGGTGAAAGTGAATGCAAATATTACCTGTGGAGATAGAATGTTAAACACACAGATGAAAGGATAATTGTATATAATATAAGAAATTATATTATTTTAATATTAATAATAAAATTTACTAATAATGTAATAATGTTATTATTATATAATTAATATTTATGAAAAATAATATTAGTACTATTAAAATAATAAAAAAATTATATAATATTAAAATTATCAATATTTGTAACAGGTTTTGCTTTATACTCAGCATATTCAATTCTTAAAGGGTCAATTTTTATGTCTATCAAAATAAAATGTTTGCGTCAGTCGTGTCTGATGTAGACTATAATTATCCTTGCTTGAGTGTTTTTTCTAACAAATTATTCAAAACTAGTAATGATTTTATATTTTATAGAAAAATATGGAACAACAAGGTAATCAACAGTCATTATTAGATGACCGCATATGGATAAATCAAAATAGAAATCCAAACGGTTCTGGTTTAAATCCAGTATATATAGAGGGTGTGGAGACTTTTTTATCATTTGCGGCATCAAATCCAGAATTTGTTTCAGAAGGAAAATTAAATGACCTTGTAGAAAATGTTCATTGAGAACGTTTGACACATTTGACAATATGGGGGGACATCTCTTGCGTTTTGGTTTTCATCCAGATTAGGTTTTTTGGTACATGATGTTGCAGGTTCATCTGTTCAACATACAAAAACTCTGGCTGATGTAGCTTCAGATCCTGAGTTGGCACCGTCTGAATTTTATGAGTTGTTGAGGTCTGCTGAGGATGCATTATATCCTGGCTTCATGATGAGAAAATTAGAAGTAGTTTCAAAATTTATGTCTATCAAATCAGATAACGGAATGTCAAGCACTTGTTTTGACCATATATTTTCTTTTCTTAAAACACTGTTACCCGAAGTAAATGTATTGCCTGCAAATTACTATGAGAGTAAGAGGCTGGTTTGAAATTTGGGACTTACTTGTCTGAAGATTCATGCATGTTAAAATGAATGCATTTTATATTCTGGGGAAAATGAGTCGTTGGATAGTTGTCCCACATGTGGGAAACTGAGATATAAAGAAGGGAAACATGGGAAGTCTAGTTTGACTCCTGTAAAACAGTTGAGATATTTTCCGCTTACATCTAGACTTCAGCGTTTGTTCATGTCTAAGAATACATTGACAATGATGTCATGGCATAAAGCAAATATTTCAATCGATAAAATCTTGAATCATCAAGACGATGGTGATTCATGGAAACATTTTGATAGTCAATATTCATATTGGCCTATTTTTTTAACTCCGTACAATTTACCTCTATGGATGTTGATGAAGGAGCCATATATCTTTTTGACTTTACTAATTCCAGGACATCCGAAGAAGAATATTGATGTTTATTTGAATCCATTGATTGATGAATTAAGTTTATTGTAGAGTACTCGTGTCAGTACATATGATGTTGCTACGAAATAGAATTTCATACTGAGAGCAGCATTGATGTGGACAATTAGTGACTTCCCGGCTTATGGGATGTTATCTGGATAGAGTAAACATGGTCAGAAATCATGTCCTTACTATATGGGAGAGAACAAATCATTTATGCTCATTCATGGAAAGAAACCTTGTTATTTTGACTGTCATCGCAGATTTCTTCCAGGTGATCATCCTTTTCGCAGAAACAGATCTCATTTCAGAAAAGGAACAATTGAAAGGGATGGACCTCCAAAAATGCTATCAGGTTCAGAGTCAAAATCAGTTGTATTTTCTTTACCTCCCATCATTTTTGGTCCCAAAATAAACCAACAGAAAATTTCTGGTTTTGGTAAAGAACACAATTGGATTAAACATAGCATATTTTGGGATTTTCCATATAGGTTTGATTTATTGGTCCGCCACATGTTGGGTGTCTTGCTTATTGAGAAGAACTGTTTTGATAATTTTTTTCATACAGTTTTGGATACGCCAGGAAAGAGTAAAGACAATGTAAATGTATGTTTCGATCTTGCCCAAATTTGCAGACATCCAGAAATGGAACTGTTTGAGAATGTCAGAACATAAAGGTTACTGAACCCAAAAGTAGCTTATACACTGTCTAAAGAAAACCGTTTGTTATTTTGTCAGTGGATTGCAGATTTGAGACTTCCAGATGGCTGTGCTTCCAATTTGGGTATATGTGTAAAGAATGGTCATGTTATTGGATTAAAAAGTCATTATTGTCATGTTATAATGGAATGACTTCTACCCATTTGATTAATAGGTCTGTTGAATTCTGTGATTTGAGATTCCATAACAGACATGTCTCATTTTTTTCAGGAAATTTGTGCGGCTTCAACAGATTATGATGCTCTTTGCAAACTTGAAGAAGATTTTTCTGTAATTATATGTAAACTGAAAAAAATATTTCCTCTGTCTTTCTTCGACTCAATGGAACATTTGATGTTACATTTTCCATATGAAGCCAAATGTGGAGGTCCAGTACAGTTTCGATGGATGTACCCATTTGAAAGATGAATGCAAAAATTGAAAAGAAAAGTAATTAACAAGGCATCTGTTGAAGGATCTATTGCAGAAGATTATTTGCAAGAGGAAATATCTTTTTTCTACTCCCATTATTTCGAATCTGAGTATCCTTCAAAACACAACCGAATGGGACAGAACGAGAGGAATATTGATTAAATCGACAATCAATTATCTGTTTTCAACCAGCCAGAGCATGGTTTCAGTGGAGTTTATAAACGCTGGCTTTTGGATAATGAACATCACTGAGCTCAAACGTATGTTCTACTCAACTGTGAAGAGATGACATCAGTTGTACTATAAGTGTTTATATCACATATTCTATCATTTATGTTACATTAAATAACTTAGTTTTTATAGGTTGTATGATAATCATATCAAGAAACAAATTCCAAAAATTACAGCAGCTGCTCTCGAAAAACGCCAATAGAAAAAAATCTCTCAGTGGTTTCAAAAACTGGTAACATAAATTATTTATCATTTAGAAACTCATTCAATATATAGTTTACTATAATGATAATTATTTCACAAATTTTCAGGTGCCTCAACATGCTGATAATATTTGACAAACGGCTGTGTATATTGAGTAACCCACCTTCCAAACTTGTTAAAACTTATAATGCATATGTGGTGAATGGATTTCGATTTCACACACATGCATATGGGGAATCAAAAAAAACCATGAATAGTGGAGTTAGCTTGAGAGGATCTCATCATCGAGAAAATTACGTTGACTCTTATGGAATACTTGATGAAATCATTGAACTCTGTTATCTTGGACAACATTACATAACAATGTTCAAATGTCAGTGGTTGGATACAGAGAGAGGCATGCGTGTTCATCCGACTCATGGAATCATCGATATTAAATATAAAAGTGTTCTCGTAGAAAATGAACCATTCTTATTGGCTCAACAGGCACATCAAGTTTATTACGCAAATTACTGTGCTACATCAAGAGACTTGACTAATTGGTGGAGTATAATAAAAATCAAAATTCAAGACAATCAGTTTATTCAAAGTGAATGTGATTTCACTGATGTGCAAATATATGATGTTTTTTAAGAGAGTACTCAAAATCAATCTTTTTTACAAAGAGACATGAGTATCGATGATGACACCCCACATTTAAGAGTCGGTGATGACGATGTTGTTAATGATGTCACATATGAATTTGAAATGGTAAGAGATGAAGCAACTGGAACTCGAATGGATATCGATGATGTTGAGGAGGAATATGAAGATGACATTGACATATATGATGATGATGATGAAGATGAACACGGATAAAATTCTATGGTAGTTATATACAAACATAACTAATATATATGTATATATAATAGTAATTACCAATTATTTGCTAAAAACATTAACATTTTCTGTTTCAGATGGACGACGAGACATTTCGTGAGTTGGCGGATGCTGACCTGCCCTTCGATGCTGATGAGTTGCTGGCAGATGACCCTCCGCCTGCAGGCGCACTAGGGAGTACGCGGAGGGGGCACGGTCTTACACGACTGATGATTCTTGACCCCATCCCCGAGCGACGTCCATGTATTGGGTTGGATCGACACACACGGAGGTGTGATAACCTATGCAATAACCTGTGGATTTGACTAAGATTTTATTAATCTATTCACATAATAAATGTTTATTATTTTTACAGTTTTCCGCATATAGCAGTCGGACAGGGAAGCGCTATTTTGCGCAACTATTTCTCTCAGCCTTGGACCACATGGGAGCAGATTCCCATTGATGTGCATCAGGCCATGTTCGGCCATTGGTTGGTACGCACGTAAATAAATAATTTTTATTTTGAATATTATTTCATTTCTAAATTGATATTTTGATTTATTTGTAGGGTTTATGGTATCTGATCGAGGATACCATGCGTGACGCCATCCACGAGGCATGGGATGTGTCCATGCGTTATCGCTTTCGTCAGTTTTTGCACAATTTAAGAAAAGCTTCCACGAAGAAAGAAGGAGTGTCAAATTTTGACGAGTCATGTAAAGAAAACCGACCATAGTACATTTCATCCCATGTATGGGATGGATTATGTGCGCACTGGTTGAGTGAGGCCTTTTAGAGGAGATCATCGGTGGGGAGGCAGAATCGCGGGAGACAGGAGGAGACTCATCGAGCTGGGAGTCGTACTTTCAGTACTCATAGATAGCATCTGGTACGTACATTATTTATAAATATTTTATATAACTATAAATTATAACAGTTTATTTTTTATTTCTTATAGGCTATCGAGCACCCCTATATTATGGAGTGTGACATATATCGGCAGATGTATAGTGATCCTGCCACTGGGGAGCTCAGAGGTGACCGTCAGCGTCACATCGTGGTCAGTATTATTTGTTTTCAAGTTTAAAAATTAACTGCATATAATATAGTCACAATTTTAATTTTAAATTGCAACTACAATAGTCATATGAGGCCGCAGCGTCATAGACCCAGCCAGAGAGTCAGGCCGAGTCATCAGATCAGACCACTGGCTGTCAGTTTGATGAGGCGACATGGATGCAGGCCACCCAGTATGCCTTTGAGAAGGGCCGGGTAGTTGGTATCAACTCTCGACTGACTCCCGGAGATTATTATGGTAGTGCTGCGATGTCGGCATCCAGCTCGAGAGGTGCTCGTGCATCTTATTCTGCTACACAGTATGAGGATCAGTTGTGATCTCAGACTGCACTGATAGAGAGTCTCCGACAGGAGTAGGAGCAGATGCGTCAGTAGCAGCAGCAGCAGCATGAGGAGGAGCGTCGACGCCAGCAGCAGCTGTACGTGGTGCAGATGAGTCGGTGGCAGCAGCAGCAGTAGGAGCTGATGGAGTACATGCGCCGACTCACTCAAGCTTTAGGGATGGAGTTTCCTCTTCCAGCATCTGCAGATCCCCCCTCCCCTTCCCCCCTCCTTCAGATTAGAGTTTGTTTTTATGTTATAAAGTTTGTTAAATCAAAATATGAATTTTTTTTCAATTCGTAGTTTCTGTCTCAATATAAAATATTAATAATATTATATTTTGAAATAACAATATTAATATGAATAATATTATTATTTATATTTGATAATATTAAATATATATATATATATTAAAAGTTTATAATATTATAATTTTATTAGTATTATATAAATTAAAATAATTTATTAATAATTTATTATTTTTATTTGTTAATTATAATTCTATTATTATATTAATTAAAATCATTTATTAAATTTTTTTTATTTTTTAATTATTATTATATTAATTAAAATAATTTATTAATAATATATTTTTTTTATTATTTTATAGTATTTGCGATGGGATACTATGCCCATCGCAAATAGTAATATTATTATATTCATGAAATTTATTTATTAATTTTTTTTAATTTTTTTTAAAAAATATTTTCTACGGGCCCGTCGCAAATAGTATTTGCGACGGCCTCGTCGCAATTAGTTTTTTAAACAAGTTTTTACAAATATACGGACTAATATTTACGACGGAAAGGATCTCTGTCGCAAATAATTCCTTTAGCGATGGGCCCGTCGCAAATAACTGTTGTTGCGACGAAGTTTTCCGCAACGTGCTATTTGCGGCGGGGGACCGTCGCAAAAGCCTATTAGCGACGGGATCCCGACGCAAATGCCCCGTCGCAAATTCCATTCTTTCCAGTTGTGGAGAGGGATAAATTAAACCATTGGGGAATGATTTTACCACAAAAATGAAACCCAAAATAATTCATTTCCACATAAACTATCCTTATTATAAAAAACTGTAAAATAAATTTTTTGTATATAACTATTATTTTATAAAATAAATCAAATATTTAAAACAAATATTATGAGAAACATGATGAAATAAAATAATTTAATAATCACCCCATCCACATACTCCTCCACCAGATCCCAATATTGATCTATAGTTTACTATTTAATAATAAATAAATTCAACCATTTTCTAACATCATTGAAAAATATATCTATTTGTCCACTAATGTGAACATATAAAGCGTGGTTATAAACTCTTTAGGATTTTACTAATGACTCTGATACACACCCATGCATGAGCAATTTTAAAATATTATGTAATAAATAATAATATTGTACGAAAAAATCAAAACCAAAATATTTGATTTATGCAAATATTTACCATATCCAAAATCATGTAAATATGTTTTTTTAAAAAGTTCCATAGTCTATAGAAAACAACAAACTAAGGAGTTATTTTAAAATAATTCCCATTTCATGTTTACACGATAGAATCAAATTTAATAAAAAATATTTATTTCCATAATTCCAATGAACAACCTAATTTGAAAAGTAGATGGAGAATCTCTAATTTTCCAAAATATTATTTGAAATTCCTATTTCTGAAAAAATTATATAATTCTATCATTTCAAAAAGACACCATCCTACCCCCTACCAGCCCATGTTTTGATATTTCCATGAATTATCGAATAAATCTACACCTTATTATCTTTTCCAAGGTGTAAATCCTTATTAATACCTGAAAAAGTCAAAATATATAGACAATAAACTTTTGAAAATTATTATCCAAACTATTTCTCTATTTACCACTTTATTTTTATGAAACCACTTAAACACTATAAAAACATACCTATTTGAAAAAAAATATTCCAAAATATTTTTTACTTATTCACTAACACAATGTAAATAATTCTCGAAAAACATATATATGTACCTTACCAAACTCAACCAACTATGAGGAAAATTTTGAGAAAATAAGTTAACCAAAAACTATAATGATTTTATCCAAATCAATTCATCCAAAAATCCAAATAATTTCTTCTGTAACATCAAAATATTATGAAAGTAATTTAAAAACATTCCCTTTGTAACCCAAGTAATTTTCCGATTAAAATCTCTATTTTTAGTCCAAAAACCAAATGATATGAAAAACCATACTTATAGAATCTCGTTTATGTTAGAAACATTATTTTGTAATAAATTACTAATTTTAAAAAATTATTTAAATTTAAATCCTTAATAAATAATAATAAATCAATAAAAGTTGAGATTATCTATTCACCTAAAAGGGAGTAAGCCCGCCTGCCTAATGTAACATCCCTGTTCCGGGTACCACCAAATGTTTCCCCACACTCGGTTAGTCATATGAAATCAAGAGGATTTCACTAAATAATAGTGGCTGCTGACAAGAATTGTGGGCTAAGGTCAGATAATTAGGAAACAATTCCTTCATTGGTAGAGTATACACATTAGAATAAAAAATAGTAAACAATAACAGAAGCAATTATACCAACAAAATAAGTAGACAATAGAAGACTTATATATATGTAACAACTATATCATTTATAAATTATGAATGTCAGATGTGTCTAGGAAAACAACCAAACAAGTAAACATTCAAGAAAAAAACAAAAACCAAAGTACAACAGAAAAAAATTATACTGTAGTAGCATCACAAGCCTCATCTTTGTCCCATTCTCTCCAAAATAAATCATGTTCCTAATGAAGAAGGGCTCTTTCCATTATATATATCATAAATAAAATAATATTTTTTCATTCAAAAGAATGACCCAAACATGGTGTGAGACGAATCACTGATGGAAACCACCAAAAGTTTTGTGCCTAACTAACAGTTAATATATATTGCAGGTAATATACTGAAACGAAGAAATAAACTAGTAAGTACTCAAAATCAATCAGTCATACATTTTTCAATTACATTAATTTATATTTTTTAAATATTCAGTCCTTTGAATATAAAAATACATGGATCTAGCCTAAGCTCTATATCTCCCTGTTTAATAGGAAAAAATAGTTGTCTCATAAGACCATCTAAATAATCATGTGAAACAGAGACCAAGCTTATTCTTTGTCTTGGTTGACTCTCCACAATCATTCAACTATTCAAAAACAACCCTCTAGATTGCTGTTACTTTCTAACCCATATGGACCGACATAGTAACCATCAATTACAAATTACCTTCTGATTATCTATCACGATCAATTCATTGGGTCATCATAGAACATAGTAGTCATAAACGACCTCATGTGTACCTCTCACCATCAATACCCCTTGGTATACATAGCATCAAATAATTATAAATGACCTATGGGTAGCTCTCACGGTCAATACCCCTTTGGTCAACATATAATAAATAAATCATAAATGACATCCTCGGTAGAACTCAATGTTAATACACCATGGCCAATTGCTACACCAATTCTCTCAAGGTCTTGTGGAAATGAACTTTGAAACCCCCACTATTTTCCTAGTCCAAGGCTCTCACAATCCATTGGAAAAACAACGCGTATATTATAAAAAGGAATCACATGTAATCTATAACTACTACATGGTTAATTCACACAATAATGACACATGAAAATCATATAATCAATAAAACTCCATCCTAAAAAAATTCGAGGCATGGAAATAAGGTACTCCTTATGGTTATCAAATCCCAAAATCCATAAAAAATTAAACTAGGGAATCACACCCATGGGGTGTCACATAAACAAGAAAACTAACATTATGCATTTGAAAATACCAATTTTAATTAGTTAATCGAAAGTAAATAATATGGTTATGTATCCAATCATGCAATACCCCAAATGTGAGAATGCCACACTTTATTCATATTTAATCTAAATATGAATACTAGAAGGCAGAAATTACATACCTCGATATCGTAGGATCGATATACTGGAACGTTAACGCTTAAATCAGGTTAAATATTGTAGATCTAAAAAAGGGTAAAATTGATACTCCCACGATAACTCACAAGAGAGGTAGAAACATAATGGAAGGAATTAAGGAAAAAGGGAACTCACTGGTGGGATTCAAACCCAACTGACAATGACTCAATCGATGCTCGGATGGAGAACTGAGAGGGGCTCAAAGATTATGGTCATTCCATCACTCTCCTGTACGAACTGAGTGGAGATGAAATATTTTCTAGACATGAGACATGAACCCACTCAAATTTATCATATAAAATTAAAAGTATGAAGATTTTTAATTTAATGTGCATGGCGTGTAGTTTGAGAAATTTCAATTTCATCATTATTCCTAAAAAATAACTCAAATTCATGATCCATACCTGAAATGATGATCTAGGTTATTAAAATATTCCTCCCTTAATGAATTTGTCCCCAAATATCTCTTCTAATGGTGGTGAAGATGAAATTTCAATGAACATTGGACACTTGGGTTATAAATCATAATGTACTTAGCTATTCCTCCATTGCACCTCTACGAGAGGAATAGACCGACTACAAAGAACCTTTGTGTAGTGATCCATAATCTGAATAGGTTTCTCATCGAAAAATTCATCCACATTAAACTCAACCTCCTTCGATTGAAAAACATGCTATGGGGATGAAATGTAACATCGTATCTGTAAAACATATATGATGTCTTGCATCACCCATTACCTCTGAGGTAACTTATACTGATTGGAAACTGACCTGACTCTCTCAAAAACCTCAGACATCCCGATGTATCTCGATGAAAGTGTTCTATATCCTCTAATCATCATGTGTCCCAACCTTGGGGGTGAAACTTATGAAAACCCGATCTCTAACTTTGAACTATAGTGGTCATCTATGTCAATAAGCATAATATTTCTGGTGTGATTTTTCAGTGGCCAACAACTTCTGAATGAACTCCAATTTCATTGTGGTCTCATGGACAAGATGATTTCCCAACATAGATGCCTCACTAACATCTATCCAACATTGGGTTGATCGACATGTCCTACCATACAAAGTCTCATAAGGTTCCATCAGAATCATTTCTTGAAAACTATTATTGTAAGAAAACTACACTTGAGAATTATTATAAATATAAAATATATCGTCGATGTAATGATGTTTGTTTTTTACAATCAAACACCAAGAGTGTGTGCGAGAAATTTTTGGTGTCGATTTTACTAAAAGCATTGTCAAAATTTTTTAAGTGCATGATTTGAATAATTTCTTAGTATAACTGATACCAAATATATCAATTTTTTTGATTTATGGTGTCAGTTATCCAAAAAATCCAACTCCATAAAAACAACCTTTTGTGTTAGTTTTTATAAAAACTGATGCCATTATTCGGAAATTCCGGATCATTCAGTGTCAGTTTTTATAAAAACCAATGCCGTATATTAAAAAAATTATGGCGTTGGTTTTTTAGAAAACCAATTCCATATATCAGAAAAACAATTTTGGTGTCAGTTTTGTAAAAAATTTACACCGAAAATCATTTCAAAATATTTTGGAATGAGAAACACTCATGTTTTTGGATCTTTGAATGCTAATCCGTGGAGAATCCTCCTGACCCCCCGATGACATTAATGTTATATTTTTCATCTCAAATGGCCATTCTTGTCCATTTTCATCCATTTTCACAATCTATGGTTTATTTTATTGAATATATCCCTATTTTTCATTATCGATGATTTATTTTTTCTTTCGAACCATATTTTTGTTGACATTATATAGCTATTTGATTTGAGTTTTTTATCCTTTTTTAACGTTTTTAAAAACATTTTTTCGTTTAGATATTGTAGTGTTTTATATTAAAAATCATTCCACTAGAAAAACATCATATTTGGATTTATTTTCGTCTTAAACACCAATTTTGTTAGGTATTTTTTACTTTTGATGATAAATTAGCTATAATTTAAATATGTATTTTATTTGATTTAATTATAAGTTTGTTATTTATTATAAATTTTTTGGGACATGGTTAGTAGTTATACCTAAAAGTTATCATCCCATATATGGTGAAAATTCTTGGTGGAAAGGGATGTGATTTTTTCATGTGGATTTTTTTTATTTTTTATTATAGTTTCACCTTGACTGATTTGAGTATTTTCTTATTTTTATTGATTTATGATTTTCTGGTTTTTAGACTTGTCCTATTACAAGAAGGATGTAGAATTACATGAATCCTTATAGGAATGTACAAATTATCATGAAATTAATTGGACATTCTATGTTGGTTTCATTACTATGCCATTTTAAATTTACCGATATACCTTGTCTGTTTCATTAGAATGCCTTTTACATCCCATGATATGATTTTTATAAGAAAACATAATATTATTGATGTTATGAATTTGATATATATGTGTATTTTCATATCATGATTCAATTATAGAATTATCATGCTTTGAATATATTCAATGCTAGATTTTTTACTACTTGTGTAGTCACTTTCCATTCATATTTGTTATACCAGTGCTTCTCTATCATGTCTAACAATACCTATTGTAGTGTGCATGATTCTTATAGATTTATTAATGGTCCCCATGTTCTTTACATATTTAGGTTATTAATCAGTAATCCATATTTGTATTACATGCATCTATAATTAGACATCATGTTTTCTTTTATTTAATACTTTTGATCTCATGCCCTGATATAATTTCCATGCACCGTTGGGTCAAATAAAATTCTTGAATCAATCTAATTGATGTAAATAACTAATTTACCATCTAATTATGGAAATGTAATATATTCAATGCTGTATTTTAATAGGATATTTATTTAATATTAATATAAAATGATTTATAAATGATTATATGTTTTTTCTGGGTTTCCTTGGTTGGTATAAATGATCCCTTTCTTATTTTTATTAATATAAATTAATAATTTGATGTTATAAGAAAAAAATAATATCGAATTAAATGTTTTTTACGATATACCAATTTAGCTATGTATATAATTTCAACTATCATAATTTTGGGAGTATTATGATTGATTTCACTTATAATATGAACATTTACTATAATTATTATTTCATATTACTAAAAATAAGTAATTTTTTCATGTTAAATAAATGAATGTTTCAGTACTATTGACACCTAAAACATCAAAATAATGAAAAAACTATGTAAAATGACCTAATTAATTTTAATATATTGATTTTATGATTAAACTTAAATATCAATATAACACATTTTTATAATATGAAAATAAAATGTATATTATTTTTAAATGAGTTTCATATCATATTTTTTCTATCTGATTATCAATAGTTTTTATTAAATTTGTTTTTGTTTACAATTTATATGTAAATATATATATATATCTCTCTCTGTGTGTGTGTGAGATAGATTATTATTTTTAATATATTAACCAATTATACGGTGATATTCGGTAATTAATGGATAAAAATTTGATACATGTTCAATGAACCACTTGTGAATAAGATAAAGGAGTTAATTACTTCATGGAATTTTCTAATTCACATTTTCAGAACATTGATTTGAATGTTGGTACATGTGTGAAGTGATTGAACTAGATAATGTTAAACTCCAATGAAATCTAGGATCATCTCATTTTTTATGGGTTTATCTTTAATTATGCACATTGTATCTGGAATGGTAATAGAATTGAAAATTCAGAATCTAATGTTCATGAAAATATTCATATTGAGCAGGAGGATCATATGTAAGAATTAATTCATGATTTAGGTGTTGAAACCATCAAAAATAGCAAATATTTATTGATGGTATAGAGATTCTGAGAAACCATTATTATGGTGTTGTAGTAAATATACAATGTCATCAATAATTTGGAGATTTGTAAACATAAAATACAAAATTGGGTGAAGTGATAAATGTTTCTACAGATTACTTGCTATTTGAAAAGAGATACTTCCAGAAGGAAATGGGCTTCCAGATATTATTTATATGTTGATTAAAAATTTATTCCCAATAGGATTTGATTATAAAAAGATACATTCATTCTCCAATGATTGTGTACTATATAGGAAATAATATGAATATTTATCATGTTTTCCCACATGGGGGACATCATGGTATACGATATATGAGAATGTCAAATCTAATTCATTCTTAGGAATTGTCTTCTAAAACCATGAAAAATCAATTTTTTTATTTCTAATGATATCATCCAATAATTTTTACATGCAATTTTGATAATTCAACTATGATTCATTATGAAGTAACAGAATCAAATCCCCCGCTAAAGAAACATTGTACCTTCCAATAATTCCTTTTTTGAAACATCTATTTTCAACCTTAATTGACACAAATAGGTTAAGATGGAATTCATATGAGAACATATGGGATGGTGACAAACATCACCCTATTGATTCACCATAGTGAACTATTTTTATTAAACATTTCATTATTTTGGAAGTGAAGTTAGAACTATCAAAATGGGATAGTGTACTGATTTAATGAATCTAGATATGAGCCTCTGTAGACAACATAGTTCATGGAATGTTTTCATTGTTGTTTACAACTTTTCCCCACAGTATGAAGAAATAAAATTTTATGATTGGATTGATGATTTATGAACCAAAACAACTGGAAAATGATATTGATGTGTTTCTTTCACGATTAATTGATGATTTGAAAATACTATGGGAGGATGGTGATAATGTTTCGATTCATACAAGTACTATTATTTTCGTTTTCGTTCTATGATAATGTTAACTACAAATGTTGTTCCTGAATAAGGAATCACATCTGGATATAGTGTTAAGGGACATAATTCATGTCCAATTTTTGTAGAATAGACATTATATTTTCAATTGGGGAATGGAAGACTGATAGTGTACATGGGACATTGATGATTTTTATAATTTGATTGAATTATAGTAGATTGAAAAAATAATTTAACAATTAACAAAAATAAAACCTTCTCCTCGGAAATTTTCATCTCATGAATATACTGACATGGTGAAAATAATGATTCGACATTTAGAAATAAAAGAATTTCTGACCATGAATAAAATTTTGGGAAGAAGCTGTCTGTTTTTTGAAAAACCTTATTGATGATTTTTTGAGATAAAAAACAACATCAATTTTATTCATGTTGTGAAAAACATATGTCATAGTTTGATTAGAACATTTTTATTTGTAATGGAACAAAAAAATATTAAACTAATTCTTGATTGGAATTCTTATTAATGAGAACATGTTGGGAGTTATCTCCCACTATGAAAGGAAAAAAGAAAATATTTACCTCTAACTTGTTACACATTAAGAAAGACTGAAAAGATAAAATTGTCTTAGTGTCTTCATTGTATTAATGTTCCTTGTGGGTTTTCTTCAAATGTGAAAAATTTGGTGTTATTGAAGGATTGTAAATTAATAGGTATGAAATTCCATGATTTCCATCTATTGATGAAACAAATTCAACCAGTAGTAGTGTGTGGTATATTGCATATAGATTTCAGAAAGACTATTATTATGTTATTTAATTTATTAAAATCAATTTTTAGCTATGTTTCAAACCCAATTTTGATAGATTTGTTGTAGAATGAGTAAAATTATATTCTTTTCTAAATATAAATGCATTTCCCACCTAATGTTTTTGATTTAATGATTCATCTACTGATTCATTTATTGTGTGAGATAAGAATAAGTGGGATTATTTATTTATGATGGATGTATCCTTTGAAAAGATATATGAAAATTATAAAAAGATATGATAAAAATCATTATCGACTAGAGGAATCTATTGTTCAAAAATTTGTATTAGAATAGGTGATAGAGTTTTGTACTTATTATTTGTATTTGTTAGAGTATATTGGTCCCCGTATATCTCAAGATATGATAGTAGATAGAGAAGGTATAGGGGTTTGAGGCTTAAAGGTAATGTTCATTCCACATGATGAGGTGATTCATATGCATTTATATATTTTAAAAAACACAGGCGAGGTTCCATAATATGCATCCTCTCATATTTCTGAATTAATGTTACAAAAATATTAAAGAAATTATATTTGGTTGATGAATGATCATAAGAAGACATTTGATTCTTGATTTTAAGGAAAAGTAATAATAGATATATCTTCATCAAAAAAATATAGTGGTTATAATGGGGACCATCTTTTAATATGATCACATTGTCTGGTTTTGATATTAATGATTACACATTTTACAAAAAAATCAAGATGACAATAGTGCCATTCTGAATAGTTGTTTGATGGTTTTCGCTGAAGAAGTTCATTTTTCGAGCGCCAATAATAAGAACCCAAATTATTCAACAACGAAATATTTTGGTGTTCATGATGACATATGAATATTGATCATATTTAATTTCAGTCACTATTTTTAAGTGTAATTGGGTTGATTGTAAGAGTGGTGTGAATTGTGATGAATATGGGTTTAAAATGGTGGATTTGAAAATATTTAATTACAATGAGGAACCATTATTCATGGAGACACTTAAAAAACATGTATTTTATGTCATCGATCCAACGAATGATCAAGGGTCAATATTTTTAAAAAAAGATACCATTTGGGTGATGAGAATGATGCTGATGATGTTATTGATTTACATGACCATATTCATATATTACGTAATTTTATGATGATTACGATGAGTATATGAAAAACATAGTGCCTGCAATATTTAATGACCATGATGAAGGCATGTGGGAAAGAACTAAATTTGTCTCCTGATATTTCAGGTAAATTTTTACATTTTTTTCTTTTTTGGAAACTTACAAATGATTATCGCTTTTTTACATACTTTTTAACTTTATTGTTTCTTTATATTCAGTTTTCTATAGATATGCAGGTGCACAAAATTTGACTACACATTCTAGTATAAATTTTAGATACATATAGAGAGGATTAGTTACCGAGGTATATCTATTTTTTTGTTATTAAATATTAGTAAATATATATATTTAAGGAATAAAAACTATTAATTTACAAAATATTTTTCCAGGACAACTGATGCATCCTCAGTATAGGAGACTTCTCATGTTACAACTAAAAAATGAATTTCTAAAGATGGTAAATGTGGTATTACAAATTTACCAAATATATAACTTAATCATGATGATAAAAGATTACCCTTCAATTTTGATGTTAATAATAATGCAACTGGCCCAAATGAAGTTTAGTTTATCAGTTATATATCGATGCAAATCCATTAGATGATTAGTATTTTATATCATGTCGGGATGTTAGTGGATAGGATAGAGAAGCCACAACATTAGGATGATGTTATGGTAAAATATCTTAATTGAATTATTTAGCTCATTTTTTTAATATTATATATATTAAATGAAATATTAAATTTATTCAATTAAAGATGACATTCAATTTTGAGGAAACTAATGAAATTAAGAAAATGCATCTCTATTTAGCCGATGATCAATCGAGGGATTTTAAAACGAAAATGAAAATAAAAATTTTATTTGGAAGGAGATGTTTTGGAAACCAATGCCATAATTATCAGTTTATAGATGAAGATATATGGAAGCGATTTATTGATAGTCATCATGAATAAAAATTTTATGAATGATAAATATTTTATATTCTATAACTTAATATATATTTTTCTAATTAATTTTTTTATTATTATTATAAAATAGGCTTCTATGAGATCTCATTAAGAGATTTAGTTGTGAAATGTATACCCTTATACATTATCAGGTGGAGGTTATCTATATTAGGAGCATAAATTGATAAAAAAAATGAAGCATTAAGAGCATGATCTAGTATTGTTTCAGAAGAGGTTCAATATGGTCATCCATCTCATCACAATCATCATGAAAAATGGAAATGATGATGAATAAGGAAAAACGAACAATATCGTCTTGGGGATTCTAAGCAAGTAGCAGATAAAATTATAAATAGATATTATTTATTTGACATCAATTTTAATATTTTCTAAATTTAAAACACTAATATAAAATTTTCATTTTCATTTCAATATGAAATTAATGAGCTTGATTCAAATGGTTATTTTATCCCCCATGGTTGGATGGAAATCCAAGCTACTTCAATGGGAAAGGAAGAACACCTCAGACGTGTTATTGGATATCCTGAAGGAGTTAGTATTTGGAAGGGTTTTGGTTAGAGTATTCAATCAATGAACAAGGAAATAGATTCCTTAAAATCCAAGATGAAAGATATGAAACTATCTTTGGGTGATCAAAATCAAGAAGTAGTATAGAAGGATTTGTTAGAACACCTGGAGAGAAAGTCACAGTCTGCAAAGCCTTCACAGTTTTATTATTTGTTTATCATCGATGATTATATTTTATAAATTATAAACACAAATATATCTTTTTCATTTTTCAGTCTTCCCATCCTGCTCACCTAGTCTACCCTACACCATTTGCCAACACTAACTCATATAACCAGCCTTACCATGTATATTATTTATTAGTCATTAATTTTTCTATTTAATAAATTATAGATAAAAATATAACTTTTTCATTTTTCATATTTCCTAGCCAACTCACCCAAACTACCCTGCCCCATCTGCTTACCCTACCCCGTATGAGGAGCCTTCCTAGGTATATTATTTATTTATACCCAATTTTTCTATTTAAAAACAATAAACACAAATATAACATTTTCATTTTTCAGCCATCCCATCATGCTCAGCCGGACTACCCTGCCCTATCGGCCTAAAATGATCCTCCACCATCTCGCTCGACCAAATTAGAATGTTATTTATTTTTCATGAATATTTCTATATTATAAATTATAAGCACTAACAAATGTTTCTTAATTTTTCTATAATCCCATAATTTTCACCCATAATATGCTTCCCCAAACTACTTACTTTGATCCTCCACAACCTCCCATGTACAAAAACATATATTTTATATATTTTGATTGAGATCTTCGTATGCATATCGCTGGGTTAGGACTAATGTATTTTTCAAGGGATCTAGTACATCATCAGCCTGTACAGATATGTCATGATAGAGTATCAGTACATGATAGTATAGACCCTAAGGCTCTACTACCATTTCCTACTGAGGATATCACAATAGTTTGGGATTTTTTGGGTCCTTTTTTTCATTGGAAAATGGCTTTATTAAATATATTTCATATGAGGAATGGATTTTTTTATATTAATTAAAAATGATTCAAAATTAGGTGTAATTTTTTCTGATATTTAACTTCTATAAGATAATTTGAAAGCAAACAATATACACAAATGAATCATATTTATCAGGATAAAGTTACTGTAGATACATAAGATATTTTTATGGGATACAAGTATTATCTCAGGATTATTCTCTGGTGAATTATATCCATGAGTTTCAGATGATGGAAACTTTATATGGAATATAATATCAATTGATATTACTCAATGAAGATATCATGCATCCAGATGGTTTTGAATAGCTCGACCTGAATGTGGTGCAGTTGTTTTCCATAATAGAAAATTTAAATTTGAATTTTTATTTCTTTACTAAAATATTTATTTATACTGACTAACTATATTTCCTTTTAAAATTATGTATCTACCCAAATTTAATCTACAAAGATAAATTGTATATATTTTCAGTTTTATAGATCCTGAAATGATTTCCATAGAAGTGAAAAATTTGATGAATTTTGATACAGTTCCATATATATGTGATAGATTGTCACATAGGATGATTGATTATTGGTTTCTACCACTTCTAGATATGTATGAATAGATAAATAATTATTAACTAATGATAATTACAATTTCACTAATTGTGACCTTTTTCTAGAGTATGGGAATTAGATGTCAGGCGTATTGTGCCCATTTGAATGAACTTTATATTTGTTTTCCTCTTAATTAGGGAATGATACTAAACGAATTTCAAATTATTGGACACATATGTTTTTTCTATTTTTAAAAATCTCAATTTTTTGAAATATTATTGTTTAGAAATGTATTATTAGTATATATATATATATGAAAATTAAGTACATTGAATAAATTTAACAAGTAATACATGTCAATAAGGACACCTAATAAAATCAAATATGGGGAACTACTTGTAATTAGTTTTTTATTAGATTTTATTATGATTTTTTAATATTTTTATATTCATTATCATTTTAATGTTTTATAACAATAGTTTCATCGTCATAAAGGACATGTAGAATGTGGCTATTATATTATATGATTCATCTACAAACTAATCAAATCATGGGAATATACTGAATTTTACATGGTAAGTTGTATTAATTTATTTATATTTTCTGCCATATTATTCTAATTTTTATCTCATATCATTCAATGTTACTATAGGCATTAAATGAATCATAGTCTTATTCACAATATGAGAGTACCAATATTCAATAAATTTTTGAGAGCTATTTATCACATTTTATTATGATTTGATGTACATATATTCTAATATTTATGAACAACATTACATATGTGTACAAAAAACTAAGTCTCTACATATAATTGGTGTCTGAACATACTGAGAATCAAATGAATGAGTCAAAAATAACCAACAATGAGCATGTTGTAGATTTAAAGTGTGTGTATATTAATTCTACTTTAGAAATAAAATGTGTTGATAATTTTTGGAATAACTTGATAAAAGAACGTAAGTTATAAATTTTTAGTCAATGATAAAAACTGTTTGATTTTTGTATATCGTGTTTCTATTATAGGGGTTTCGATTATTTTTGAGGTGAAATATTTTCACATTGTTGATTTTTTTATCCTTCGACGTTAGTTTTTAAAAAATTGACAGTGAATTTTATTAAAACAAATATTCGGGTTTCGTCGTCAATTATTAAACTAACTGATACCACCCCCCCCCCCTTCTAGCTTTCCGCATCAGTTTTGCGAAAAATGGCACCGAAACTATTAAAAATCTGATTTTGGCATCCGTTTTTGTAAAACTAATACACCAAATAATCATCATTACATCACATTTATAAACATTTCTTAAAAACTTAGATAAAAAACCAAAAAATCTGATATTAAATCCTATGTTTTCTCTTCTGAGGGTATGTGTCACTACCAAGAGACCCTGAAATTCAAGACGCATGCTCAAAGCATGTCCTCAAAAACCTGGATCATGTGCTAGGTCATCCCATCTATCTGGGGATGGTATTTTATATTCAAAATTACTACTATATCCAAAGCCCTCTATAGTCCCTTCCATATATGAGAAGTAAACTTAGCATCCCTGTCTGAAATAATAGAGTGGGGAACCCCATGAAAATGAGATGTCTCATGGATTTATAACCTTCCAACCTCATGAACAATGATTGTTTCCTTGATTAGAATGTATTGTGAAACCTTTGTGAACCTGTCAACAAAGAACAAAAAAAAACAAAATTACCTCATGGTGACATTGTTAAACACATCATGAAATCCATCGCGACGACATTCCACATCCACTCAGGAATTGGTAACTCATGTAAAATCCTTATTGGTCACTGATATTATTCCATGAATTGCTGATAGGTGGAACATCTCATATCAAAAACTGAAGCATCCCTCTTCATGCCTATCAACTAATATTGACAGTGTAAATCTCGATTCTTCTTGGAGATATCTTGATAAGCTACCAATGTAGAGCCATGATAATATCATAAAATTTCATGGCACATGTCTTTTGACACCCATAGACATCCACGAAAAAATCCCCATCCCCTCCTACAGTCCACCCAGGAGTAGCGTATTCTCCTGACACACACCCCAATAGTACTAGGCCTTCAGAATTTGATAGCTACCTCAATTTCTATTGATCTAGAAGAGTAGATGCAATATATTTTTATGAGACAAATGTCTGTCCTTGTCTGTCGAGAACCACAAAATGCATCCAAAAGAACCGAGCCATTAGCTTTTTATCACTACTGGCCTCCTAAAATACTTGTATCTGAGTCCTCCAACTAAACGCATCAGCCACTGCATTGCACTTGCAAATCATGTAGGCAAGAGAAATTTCAAAGGACTGATGGTACTCAACCCATCTTCGCTATCTAAAATTATGATCATACTGACTGAAGATATTCATGAGGATTTTTGGTTAGTGTATAGAAAAGAATTCCCTCCTTAAAGATAATGTCTCCAACAGCACAAATCATGCTCAACTATAGCAAAATAGAGATCGTGTGTAGGGAACAACATCTCATGTGGCCTAAAATACAGAGACCAATACAAAATGACTCCTTCGCCTAGAATTTGCACTTATACCATACCGATACATGATGCATAATTAGAAATGGTGTATCTTTTTCCTAGCTCGAGAAAAATCAGTATCGTTGTGGAATTCAATCTCCAATTCACCTCCTAAAAGACTAAATCAAAAGAATATATCCAAAAATAATTTCCACCCTTCTTATTTATTTCTATTAGTGGAACTACTAAGCATAGAATTTACTATATAAAGTGTCTGTAGTAACCATACATCCCCATGATATACCATACCTCAAAGAAATTCTTTAGATTCTCCCAGGAAACTACTGCTCTCACATTTACAGGGTCTACTGATTCTCTTGAATCTCTGATGACATAATCCATGAAGTGAATCTATTACATCCAAAATATTTATCATGAGATATTATCATATAATTGATTCTCTTTCAGTGGAATAAATTCGATTTCAAGATGGATGAAATGGTTGTATTTAGTGTGTGAGTACTCCAAGATATCTTCCACAATGAAAACCACAGAAGAATTTAAGTAAGGGTAGAACACTCAGTTCATCATTTCCGGAAAAATTGTCGGTGCATTCATGAGACCGATCAACATAGAAAAATAATCCTATTGACCATAACTTCTCAAAAAGACTATAAGAGTTATATCTGATGGTCTAACGAGCACTTGATGATTATAGTATCTCAAGAAATTTTTAGATAACACTCAGGATCCTAGAATCTGATCAAATATATGATAAATCAATGGAAAGGGATATCAATTCTTAAACATCAACTAGTTCAGCATCAGATAATCCACCCAAATTCTGAGGATACCATTTTCATTCTTCGAATATAGGCTAAAAGATCCCCATGGAAAATTATTTGATCAGAAGAAACCCTTTTCATGCTACTCCTCTAATGGCTCCTTGAGTTCTAGCAACTCTTGAGTAGCAATCATATACGGATTAATGGACACCGGTGCCACTCATGTAACAAGATCAAAAGAAGAATATACCTATCACATAAAAGGTAAAATTGAAAATTAATTTGTAAAGACATCTTTGAAATGATACCCCTCTAGAAGAAAGTCCATCTATGATGTTTCATTTCCAGGCATAAATAAACTAGAAATCTGGGTTGTAATTCCTCCCAAACCATGATTCTTAGGTCCTTATCTACTCTCTTGGACATCCCATTAACCCTTGTGAAGAAAATACTCATCCTCAGGTGAGGTGAAACTCTCCCTCCTAAGATAGTAGTAAACAAAGGCCTGAAAGGAGACCAACGAGTCCATTCTGAGAGTGAAATCAAAGCATTTCATCTCTAAGACATATAGATACTAGAAGAAGTGACACCTGCCAACCTCAAGAGGGAACTCCTTGAACTAATGTACAATAGCCATCCTAATCCCCAACGGATTTTCCCATATCATAAAATCATCAAATGAGAAGATAAAAATCCTAACTCTCTCCATAAAAGAATAAATATAAAAACTATGGGAATACCCTATATCAAAAATATATGAAGCTAAAACTAAGGTAAGTAGAATCGTAGCTCTGACATTAGAGGTCCCACGATCCTACTCCTCCTCAGTCTGATCCATTGAAAAATTCTGGCCTATACCGTGGCCCTATGACCCTGCCTGACTATCCTGAGATGATCGAATCAGTTGTTGCTAAAATCATATTATTGGAAAACCACATTCATGGCCACCACAAATTCCAAATCAGTATGTTGAATTCCAGTTCCATGGCTGATGAAAACTGTTGGTCCTACTTCTGAATGTGTAGTCATAATTGATCCCCTCTTATTAAGTGTGGGTGCAAAGAACTAGAAAAAACACTGATGATGACCCATATTGCTGCTAGATAGACACTCCACTAGGTATCTCGGGCATTGAGGTCTCATGTCTCCACTCTTCCAGTACAAGTTGCACCTCACTTAGATACAAGAAGATACAAAAATGCTATTGGAATCTCTAAGAGAAGGATCCTTGTAGCACTTCCAACTATCAAATGAAAATGTTATATCCATGGATGTTGAACCACATATTTTTGTAGCTCCAAACTCCCTCAGATTATAGTCAGTGATAAGTTCCACATTTACTATAGTGGTCACTGATGTTTTCTTAAAAACAATCACCTCTGATCGGATATTTTAATTAAAAAAATCCTTAAACTGCCACTCCAAAGATCCATCATCACCTCCCCCAATAGGTGTGAAGCACTTAAGATTTGTAAAGGTAGAAGAAAAATCCATAACTGATAGAGTTCCCTACTACAAATTTATGAACTCCAATGATCAGTCGGACCTCAATTTCTTGTGTTAGAATTAATCAATGACGATCCACTGAAACTATTCCCAAGCCATATCCTTTGGATTTCCATCCAATGAGATAACATCCCACCTCCTCTAGGTAGAATCATATAGCATGTATATCATGAGCATCACCCTACTCTTAGGATGCATCTCCAAGATTCTCTATGATAGTAAATATGGACTCCAATGACGTATTTATAGTCGGTGGCCCTCCATCCCCTGAGAAAGTTAGAGGATGTTACTGATGGAACAACCACATCAAATCTGGCATAATCAGGGAAAGATGTGGTGCTCCCCAGAATTTCGGTATCATCATTTTAAAGCCTTCACCGAACTGTACATCAGTACCTACGTCTAGTATAACAACTGGTGAAAAGATGTTCATGACAGGAGGATGTACTAGTAATAATGGATCTAATATTTCTGGGGTATGTTCATTTCCATATACCTAGTTTATAACTGGATGAGATCTTGGAGGCATGAATCAGAAAATTCATGTGAACACCTCTGTTCAAGTTATCTAGGACATAAACAATGAAGTACATGAATGGAACAGGGGAAGGAATGCATTGTTGTTTTTAAAAACATTGTTACACGGAGTGTAAAACTACTACATGACATTTTTTCTTATTCCTTTTGGTATGGGCATGTACCTCTGCCAATCCTTACCGAGTTACACCCCTACATATAGTGTGTTCCAACTATGAAATGAAATGTACTTGAATCTACCCATATATCCATGTAATTTTAAATGGATCAAGCCACATAGTTCTACTGGTGTAACACTACATGACATGTTCACCCAAGACATGAAGTGTACCGATTATGTCCCATCCACCTGTGTAGTTTGTCACATGATCAGATATATGAATGATAACTACACGTCTTGTACAAGCGATACATGGAATGTACAACATTTGTTTCATCCACATGTGTCCCTTGTCAAATGGCGAGATACACTGTTCATTACATCACGACGTGTACAATCTATACATGGCGAGTTCTGAAAAATGTTTCCCAACCATGTGTCTCTACTCACTGTTTCATTCTCATGGTCATTCACTACACCACGTGTAGTCCCAGTACCTAGAGTGTACTTAATAAATGTCATCTATTCTAGACTAGAAGAACACATGGTGTGTGATTATAAAATCACACGCAGTTTGGATGGGTTTCCAAACATTAAGCCTCTGAAAATTCTCCTAAACACAAAAAAACATAATATTTTGGCCATTGAATTCCGTGTTATGATCTGTGAGATACCATACATTCTATTAATCAATGTTTGGAAATATTATTCTTTTCCAAACATAACATAATCCAATTAATGTTCAAATATAATCCACCAATTCCAATCCAAGAGGGCCCATAACATATCATGGAACAAAGATTGACATCAATTCAAATGAATCATTAAGTTTAGAAATACCCTTTCAAAAATAGAATGTATTCTATCACAAAATCTATCAAAACAAATGGGATATATAGCACAACATTTATCACAACAACATGTAATCAGTAATGCATCTTAAATGGCATGAGAAGAATACATGATATGTGATCTCTATAAAGTGGTTATATGATGCATGAGATGGAATAACCTCATATCATTAGTTTGAAAAAGAAATAGATCCAAAATTAAATTGATAATAACATAAAAAATTTGATTCACCTAATGGTGAAATCAAATCAACTGTAACAATTGAAAAATTGGAAAATTGCAATATTCGAGGTATCTTGTATTTTCCTTGTACACGAGTTAGTGACTCCGAGGCATGGGTTATTAAAAACTACATGATTATTTCTATCCTAGTTAGTAGGCCACAAATTGTAAGAATAAACAGAAAATAAACTCCTTTGATACCATTTGTAACATCCCAGAATTGGGTGCCACCCAAAGGTGTGTTGTGCAAGGTGGGTAATAGGAACTCAACCGCTTTTTCCCTAATTCCAAAGGCTTCTGACTATCAACGAGGTACATGGTCTGATAGTGGAAAAAATATTCCTTCATTGGATGAGTATACACACTAGAATAACCAATGGTAAATAGTAACTGATGCAATAATACCAACAGAATAAATAAACAACAGAAAACTGATATTTATGTAAAAATAAGAGAATTTATAAATGGTGCATGTCACATGTGTCTAGGAAAACAGACAAACAAGTCATAATGTTTTAAAAATATATAGAAACCAATGTACAATATAAAAAAATTAACTCCTATATCATTTAAATCCTTTGCATATTCTCATTCTCTCAAGCTCTAATAGCAGTCAAGTACTTGATGAAGAAGGGTTTTGTCTCTTATCTATACCTGCAACCATATAATCATTTTGGTTCCAAAACCATGACCCAAATAGGGTGTGGGGAGAATCCAAATATTTAACCACCAAAATATCTATCCCTAACTATCAGTGAATATATACAGCATGTAATAATAAGAAATGAAGTAATAAACTAGGAAGTACTCAAAATTATCAATACAATAGTTTTCAATTACATTCATTTACATTTATTTATTATTCAATATTTTGAATAATGAAATCATGGGATCTAGCCGAATCTACCTACCAACTGGGTAATAGTTACAAAATATATGTCTCATAATACGATCTAAAAAATCTTGTGTGACCGAGTCCAATATTCTGGTTTGGCATGGATTACTCATCACAACCATTCAATTATTCACAAACGACCTACTAGGAAGCTCCCATAATTTAACCCCTATGGTCCCACATATTAATGATCAATTACAAACGACCTCTTGGGTATATCCCATGGTCAATACCCATGTTCAAAATATCATATAGTAATCATAAATGACCTCCTAGGTTGCTCTTATTGTCATTACCTTTGCGTTAAAATATCATCAATGAATTAAAAATGACCTCTTAGTAGCTCCCAAAATCCATACCACATGGGTTGACATATCATAAATAAATCATAACTGAACTCCTTTGAATCTCTAATGTTCAACACCCCCGGTTTAGTTTCTACAATAATTTTCTCACACTACTAGGTAAATAAATATTTAAATCCCCACTTCTTTGTGGGTCCAAGGCTCTAACGGTCCATTTGAAAAATAGGGAACATGAAATTGCAAGGTAGAAAATGTAATCTATAACTAAAACATGGCTACCATTTACAATCAAAACACTTTCAATTCATATAATCAATCAAACTCCATCATTATAAATTCAAGGCATGGAATCTAGGTACACCTCATAGGCAACCTAGGCCAAATGGCCATAAATAGTCAACCTAGGGAAATTCACCCATGGTGTGTCCTCTAAACAAGGAATCTAACATTAAACATATGAAAAAACCATTTAATTATCAATTAAACCAACTCTTTTAAATATTATAGTTATGTCCCCAATCAAGAAATACACGAAATGTGAATATGCAACTCTTTCGGCATATATAATGCAATGACGAAAAAGGGAAGGTACAAACCACCTACCTCGATATAGTTTGATCGATATACATGAATTTCGTCCCTTGAATAATCCTAGATCGATGTTAATATAATAAAGTTTCAAATTGATCACCCCACAAAAAATCATGATATTGGAAGAATTAGGATAAAAGGCTCTAGGGGAAAACAGAACTCACAGGTGGGAATCCAAAGCTACTGGTGACATATCAATCGGAGCGTGAGTGGAGGACTGGGAAGGGATTGCTGTTTGTGGTGATTTTGCCTTTCTCATGTACAATATGAGATGAGAATAAATATATTCTAGACCTCATATGAGACCCTTCTCCAATTTATCAAATATATAGAAAATTACATGGCGTATCCAGTTAATATACATGGTGTGTACTTATCAAAATTTCAATTTCATCCTTTTTCCTAAAAAATAAACACAATTCAAGATCCATAAATTAAATATTGATCCAGTGTTTTACACCCTCACACATAAATTCTAAAATGTTCCAAGATTTCATGTCATGAAATCAATTTACATGATTGAATCTTTATAATGCATAATAATAATAACACGCCCTAAATTATATTTAAAAATTCATGACTTTGACATCCTCTAGGACAATTTTATGAGTGATAAATAAAATATGATAAAGAGTAAGGATGGACCTATGAAGTAATGGAAAAATAAATACATATCCATTAATTCAATATTTCTCCAATATATTCTTACGATAAATCCATATTTCATGATCGGAGAATCCTGATTTTCACTCTAAAGAATCAATTAAATCATCCAAGGCTAATGTAGGAAGTAAATAGAGGCAATGGGACATTAATTTAGTATTAATTATTTGAACATGTTTGATTTTTTGACACACATATTAAGGCTATATGATTAAGGAAACATTGTGTCTGAGAAACTCAAAAATACATTTCCTAACATCTTTGTTGCATTTTTTCCACACAGTGTTTCCCTAACCATGCGCCAAACCATTTTATATGATTGGATAATTTCTTCCAATATATGGTTGACCCACACAGTCTAGGATTCAATTAGTATAACCAGATAACCTACAATAATTCTCCATAAAATAAAAAATTCAACTTAAAAGTGATAAAAAAATAAACATATTTATTTGATTCAATGTATAAGATATTTCCCTATGATAATGATTTCATCATTGAAATTTAATCAAGATCTACACTCTATGAATATATCCCACATTACCATCATATATCGGTCTCTCTCTCTCCCAATAATATTCTAATATCATTCTATGATACCATAGCACCAACAAAAATATGATACTCTCTCTTTAGAATATTATCTCTATAATTTTCCACTCAAATTTTTATATCTATAGAAGACGATTCAGGCCCAAAATCAACTATCTCACAACTCTAGACATGATATGGGATGGGTTGACACTTCATCAATTTATAACAAAATAATACATTATGATCTGCCACATAAAATTGTGGAAACACCAACCTATAAAAAACTACCAAAGTATAATAAATGATTTCACAATAGCCCACATATAAAAATTTCCCTTTCTTTCTAAACTGTCTATTTAAAAACATTGTAGTTTTATTCAATAACAAATTTTCCCCAACATCAAATATCCGAAGTCATTATCAACAATGAGTTTAATAATTTTAAAAAATTATATGTACATTTCAAAATAAATAGATTCAATTTAACCCGTTATTTCATTTCATGCAATGTATTGGATCCAATAAGTGTATTCTCATCTCTTCTATAACATCACAATGATAATATTCATGATTGATAATACAAAAAATTGAACAGCTTTGTAATGATCAATTATTGATAAATTCTATTATAATTTAGTTATAAAATTTGAATACGATCCTCCTAAAATATCATTAATCAATCACATATTAATGGAATCCCAATCCTTAACTCATATTATTTCATAATATTAAAAATAAATTTTTAATAGATATTATCGATGATTCAAATAGTCTACTGTCTTTTGAAGATTATAAATACAAATGCATTATCGTAAATATAAAAATATCATCTTAATTAAAAAATCAATATAGTTCTTACATCTAAAAAATTTATTATAGAATTACAGAAGATATATTGGGGATAATGCGTGTGGAAAATCATGATCTTGAAATCCCATTATGTGAATAAACGTGCCAATAAGGCATAACATGAGAGTAAAAATTCATATCATGATATCATAATGAGGATGATAATAATCATTGAGAAATGGTATATGGAAATTATTTCATAAAATCATAAAAATGAGGTAACAATATAAATCCTAATGTCATAAACATATTATACAGGTCAATCCTAAGATGATCCTCATATATTGGATAATTTCCCGTGGTATATTAGTTTCAATCCCTAATCCGTTAGATGACATCTCAATAGATATATTGCACCAAAAAAGTAATTTTAGGTCTATATAATTAAGTACTAACCAATCAAATATATCCAAATCATATATATGTGTTTCGAATGTGTAAAATTAACCATACATCAATAATAATCATGAATGAATCATTGATAATAATGTGGGTTTTATAATTATAATTCCAAGAATAAAAAAATGATTAATCAAAAGGACTCCCATGAGAAGAATGAATTAAATAATTTCGATTTTCATGATTTAATATTAATCACAGTTCATAATAATTGATTTCCAATATAGATATTTCATGAGAATCATCTAGGAGACGAATGAATAAGAAATTCCCTCTTGAGTGAATATTTATGAAATATGTAAATGATCATTTAAAGAACATATTATCCTCCATACCAAAAAATATAAAAAATTGTTTTACCCGTAAAATAATTAACTCTTTTTTAATCTATTTATGTTTTAAAATTATTTCTTGGGTGTTATTCTCAAAAAGTTGAATGAAATATGCATGATCGCTTAAACCAGTTTTACATCAATGTTTGAATTATGAACATATCTAAAAACATGAAAGGCACCAAAAATGAAAGGGATGTGTCACTATTTATATATTTATGGGACACATATAAAGATAATTATATTTACACGAAATTATTAATACATACACATTCTCAAAATAATGAGAACTTATAACTAACAAGTTGTGGGGGAGTAACAGATGATCCCTTACCTAGGGTTTACAATTAATTTTATGCATGTTCTTAACTTCATTGAAAAAAATAGTTTATTAAATAATTTAATAATATAATTAGTAAAATATAATTAATAATATATTGTCCTTAAACTATGATATTTTATTTATTTATAATATATTTTTCTTGTCTAGGTTGTTGAATTGAGGTTGTTCAGTCATTTTTTCATATATGTGTATAAATTTTGAAACTGGTAAAAATAATTTTCATATAGTTTCCTAATATTATTAATATTTATATTATTATGAAAATAATTTTTATATAATAAATATAATTTTATGTTTAACAATGATGTGTGAGGATGATAATTGAAACTCATTGCTTGTGGAGGTAATATATCATATCTATGCACAATTAATGTTTCAATTTCTATGAAATGAGAGGAATGGAAGGTAAATAAAAAATATAAATTTGATAATAATATTTATATTATATATATCATCATTATTCATATATTATATATTTTTATCATCCATTAATGGTAGTGACAAGACACATTATATGACACTGTGGAGGCAGTTGTCCATGCAACACACTAAAAATACTTATGTTTTTTAGCAGAAGGAGATGAATAAATAGTTGTTATTACCTGAATATAATAAAACATAATTATAAAATATAATTTTTATTTCCATATATTTTTATAGATATAAGATATCTGGAAGATAAATATTATAGAGAAAACATTATTAAGAAGTTAAAAGTTTTGCTGGAGACTTCGTCTTCTTTAAGTGATTTCCTTGGATGTGGGAGAGTTAAGATAAATTATAGAGATCATGTTTTTAAAGAGAATAAAAGTAATTATAATATATATACTTTTGGATGATATTAATGGGATATAAAAATGGTAGGTGGAACCATAGAGGGGTGGATGTGATCTTCTTTTGAAAGTAAAGTAAAGGGATATTTTTGAAATAGCCTTTAAACTTCCATAATATCAATAAACTCTTCCATTTCCAATGACTCTAAAATTTAAAATATTGTATTTTTATGTGATATTGGTTCATAAAATACTCATTAACGACCTGATTTTTTTTAATGTTGTTTCAAGTCATTTACCATAGGTTTTAACATATTAACACTTTAATTTTTTCCAAAACAACTATCTTTTAACAATATGATTTATACATTATTTATATATCTAAGGTAAAATATATTATAAATTTTTAATATTTTGAACAAAAATTTAATATCCTTTTTAAATTATTCAATTTAAAAATATTTTAAAATCAAATTTTAAATTAAAATATATAATATAAAAATTGATTTTTCTGGAAAAACAGCTTTTAACCATTATGTTTTCTTTAATATTATTTATTATTAATTAATAATATAATAGATATTAAAATAGGAAACATAATTTTTTTGATAATAGTAATAATATAATAATTTAATTTATCTAAATTTTTCTTTTTAAATAAAAATTACATAATATTAATAAAACAACTATGTTAAAAAAATATGATTTACCAGTATCATGAAGTATAATAGAAATTGTACTAATATTATATTTATACCTAATAATGAAATTTAATTTTTTAGATATAATATTATTTTTAAACTAAAATAAAAATTATATTTTATTATATAAATTTTTTAATTTTCATAATTCCAATTTTTTTGAAGCACCTCAAAATAGTTTTTACTATGAAATATAACTTGAGGTACATAAATACTAATCAAGTGATTTATAAATTAAAAAATTTATTTCTAGTTTAATATTGAATATATTTTTCATAATAATTTTTTTAAAACATTTTAATCATCATTTTATTGTAAAAGTTATACATTTTAGAGAAATTTGTTATTATAATTTTCTATAAAATGAATTATTTAATAAAAAATCTATAAATTCATCTTAAGATAATATTAATATTATAAATCCTATATTGATGTCTATTTCGTCAAATTAAATTTATAATTTTTTCATATAAAATTAAAATCCAATTTTACTTACAATTAATTATCTCATCTATCATAACAGTTATAACTATCATCTCAAATAATTTAATTTTATTAAAATTTAATAGTTTTTTGTTTTATTAGTTTTTATAAATAATATGAGATGATCAACACAAAATTTATTAAGGGTAAATAATCCATAATATATTGGGTCAGGAAAATATTCTTGAATCATGTCTCATGTGACATTAATAACATAATATTACAACCCATTTTAATGAGGATGATATATAGTTCTCATTTTCAATTATGTCACTATAATATTCTCGATTCCCTTCAAGAAAATAGAAATTATGTGAGGGTATTTATAAATGATGATAGACTCAATAACCCAATGGATTCTAATAATCATCTTCATATATATCATATTCAGATTTTTAATTTAATGTGTCTCCTGTATCGAAAACAAAATAAATGTCTTCTTGATTTAATACTGTATACCATAAGTGTCATAAATATTCTATGATGACATTGAAAAAATAGTTTTAGATCCATAGAAATAATCACAAAATTTAATAATGGAATAGTTAATGGTTATAATAACCCCACTATTTATTAATTTTTTTTAAAGGTTGAGGGTCATGCCCCCTTTATTTGATGAAAGAAAGGAAGATCCTATTTTTGAAATTAGTAAGAGAAAAACCCTTACAATATTGTCTACAAGACATAATAAAATATATTTCCAAAACAAATACATGACTAAAAGAAACAATCATCTAAGTAGTAATCCGAAAACATCTTCCTTTTTTATTTCTGACTATCGTAATTGGTAAATGAAATCATGTTCCATTTTTGTAGCTCTAAAATTAACTCCAAAACTCTAATTAATAAATAATTCCAAAACATTACTCTTATGATCAACTAAAATCATCATCTTCTTATTTAAATAAAGTAATCAATTCATTGCAAAATATTATCTCTCTGTAGTAACCCAACATTTTAGGATATCCCACATTGTTCAAATAGTAATTTTTAGAAAAATAACCCTCTGTATCTCAGTATATAAATATATATGCCACACCCATTATAAATGTAATTTTATTATCTATCATCTCTTTTACCATTATGTTAAATTATACTAATAATCTCATCATTAGAAAATTTCCCCCCACTTCTTTCACTAATTGAGTAGATGTTTTTATTATAAATGCCTCTGTTAACACATTTTATCATGTTTTTGTTCAAATATCCAAGAGCCTGATTTTTTTTTTCAAATTTCACACTCTCCTAAATCTAGTATATGATGTTAGAATATAACTATAAAAAATAATTGATAATATCTAGTCAAACGTAGAAAATATATATTGTAAAAATATTCATCGGTCCTTCCAAAAGAGATCAATATCATAGACGTTTTTGGAAGAATATAATTTCATGGTCTGAAATAACATGGATAATTAACATTAGAACAAAAAACTATACATGTTTTTTAATTAATTAAACATAGTACCTATGATATTATTGAATCCTGAAAATATTTTAATTTTTTTCCCAAGATCTTTATCTATCCTTGAATAAGTGAGGATGTCGTTCCCAAATACTCCGAAAACAGAATTTGGGTACTCAATAAAAAATAAATTTATAAATTCTTTTAGAAACCCAATTTAATCTATAACTCCCATATTCATAACCCTGAATTGATAATTAAAATATGTACATTATAAATCCATTTTTGAAATATCATATTTTTCTCACAATCAACTACGGATATAACAAAAAAATATTTATCATTAAAAAAATTAGTACCCTTCATCTAGTCCAACAAATAATGAAATTTTTGAAAGTGATGATTTTTTAATAATAACATAATTTTTATTCCAATTATCAATACACAACCTTATGATATCATTGAATTTGTTATATTAAACTTGTGTTTCCCATGGGGAAATTCATCGTCGAATGTACACATTCATATAAAAATAATATAGTTATACCTTGATCTCTTGTAAGTATTATTTCTATTAAATGAGTTTGAAATAAAATAGGATTAATCAAAGGGAAAAATTCATTTAAAAAATCTACATCCCTTTCAATTAAAATATATAAATATCATTTAAGAAAACTTTTGGGTATTAATTCACCACATTAGAAAGTAGTGGTTAGTCCCTTATTTCTATATATAAATGAAATAAATTAGATAGGATAAATTATTAAGATATAATATATTATACCATAAGATAAATATTTATTTTCACAATATCACCTTATCCCAAAAAAGTGTGGACAACCCCATATGGTGTTATAAAGGGAACCCAATTCAAAAACATCCTCTGATGTCCTAACTTCCTACACTATAATCTTTTGTGGGGAGAAGATAAGAACATATATTTTGAGTTTTCACCTTCATGACACTCAGTGTACTCCTTCAAACCATTCCCCTTAGAAAATTTTAATGAAATCTCAGCAAACATCCCATTGAATTCTTTCCACTTTCTCTTTCATCCATGAAAATAATATTTCCCTCCACCTTCCTAATGTACAATTTTACTATCCCTCCACAAGATTGTTCAATACACCTATGTCCACACTATCATAATACATGTAAGTGGGTTAGATATAATTATTTTCAATAATATATAAAATTGAGCTTGCATTTTAATACATATTTCATTGAGGTTTCTAGTCATTAATTTTTATTTCATAAACATCAAAAGATTCGTAAATATCAATTAATACTTTGTAAAGGAACCATTACTCTACTGAAAGCCTAAAAATATCATGACCTAGACCTATATAGATCTTATGTAAATTACTAATCATTAAATATATTTCAAACTACACTCCATTCATGATCTCCATGATATGTTAATTCCTTAAAAAATAAAATTAGTTCCTATCAAATTCCTCTAAATTCAAACCATATTATATATTATATCTGTAAAACTGAGATATATAAGGTATATTATCTATTCAGTCCTATTCATTCTCTATCCCAATATCACCACAAAATAAAAATGGCTTTTTCTTTTGAAACTATAAGGCCCTATAACGTTTCCAATGACTATCCTTCCAACCATTCATACCAATCCAATGGATAGCATGCCTAAAATCACTCATAGGATAATGGTCTATGTGGGAATATTGTTCTACCAAAGACATTTTCTAATTCCAACAATATCCCTCCTTGGATTCATGATCAATAACAAGTAACTAAAATTACTAAATCAAGTAAAAATCATTCTATCATTCATTAGCAAAATTCATATTTCGTTATCTTCCTGGTTGAATATATATTCCCTTCAAAAATTCAATTATCATACATTTTATAAATATTTCAATCAAATTACACAATACATTTCATTTTAATTTTCAAATTTTGGAATCTAAATATCATTATGTAATTTTAAATCCATTTCAGGAATAAAACTATTTTCTTTTAAAATTAATTAATTTGACAAAACCCCTACCGTTTCTACCATGATGAATGAATCCTTACCTATTTCAATCCACCATGGATTAAAATTAAAAAAAGTAATAATATTATAAGGCTATCAAAAACCACTTTAATACATAGAATTCCAAGAAATCTATCATTCAACATAAATATTTTATCATTTCATATTTATAGGTACATTCCAGTCCCATAGCATACTAGTATGCATGTCTTCCAAACTCCCTGCGACTAAACTCAAAAACCATGCTAAGATAAACTCTTATAATACTAAAAAGGGATTTCAAATGACATATCTTGAATCAAGATTTCATATAGCCTTACTAATTTCCAATGACTACTAGAAAAAATAGTTATGGTTAATTTAAACCATTAAGGAATGATTTTACAAAAGTTACATAACATTAAATAATTAATATCCATGTAAAACATATTTAAGATAATTAAAATTAAAATAAAATTTCAGTGGGAAAATTTTTCATCTAAATTAAATCACATTTTAAATATAAATATGTATATATATATGATGAATATTGATATTATATAAATTGATAAAATTTTAGGGTATTTACTCCTCTATTATTACCCAATGTGGATATTCAAATCACCATTGAAAAAGAATTAATATTCCATTTTATTACAATTATAACTATGGTTTTTTTCATGTCCACTAATTTTCACATATAATGATTGGGAATAAACTCTCTAGGATATCTCTAATGAGTCCAATGAACATCAATGTAATAGAAATTTCACAATATGTTTCAATCAATAATAACGAATCAATATATTTTTAAACAAATTCATTTTATTTATCTAATATTTTAATTAATAAAATAGTAATACATATACATTATTGCAACATGTTTCAAATTTATCAAAAATATATAATCAATAAATTATTTATCAAATATTAATAACTTATTATTTCTCTAAAATAAATAATTTAAAAAATAAAATCCTTTAATATATTCTAAGAAAACACTATGTTATCACTAAAAAATTGGAAATATCATTTTTACAAAATATATAAATGGAAATATATATTATCTTAAAATAAGATGAAAAACCCAAGATTAAAAAATGAATTTACATAGATATGAATAACATATTATAATATAATAAATCAATCACTATCTAACAAATTTTCATTATAAATAACCATTCAAATGTCTTGTGGTCAGACTTATCTGAGTTTCACATTTCTTCCTCAGTTAACCAAAGTATTTCATGTCTTTATATAAACACAATAACTACTGATTTAAATATAGATAAAACGTAGATGATTCAACGAAAGTTATCATGAAATTAAAATTTACACATACAACCACATCATATTAAGAATTGAATGAATCATATATAAATCCCATTACAAATTCAACCCACTCTCATTTAAATTACATTAAAATAAATTAAACTAGAAAAATATTTTTATAGAAAAAATATATAGAAAAAAAATCCATCCCATTTCCTAAAAAAATAATCACTTAATTAAATTCCTTTTTATTCAATTCATTTTTGAATATATTAATAGAACATTACTTTAGTCCAAACCACCTTTTATGTGAATGTATCTAAAATTTAGGAATCTGATATTGTCAAAAATTTCCATTTATCATAAAGACACAAATTCAAAATTATTATAAAATATAACTCCTTGATAAATTATAATAAATCAAGAAAACTACCAGAAATATTTTAATCTCATAATGTGTATTGGATCCACCAACATAGGAATTTCTTTTCATGAAAATCCCAAAATTCATTGGATTGAATTCACATAAAGAGATAATATACTTATAATATCTAACAATATAAATAAAAACTCATATTACATATCCATATATTCATTAATTTTACATATCTAAGACTAGATCCATAAGTGATTAAGATATTATGAGTGAGAAAAAGTTATGATCCTTGAATAAATGAAATTCCCAAAACATAACCATTTATTCATTGTTGATTTGAAATATACTCAAAATAATTCCATTATTAATCACGATAAAATCCATAATTTTTCTCCAAATAGGCCCTAAATAATTTTAAAATAATTAATTTTGTAAATAGAGGTTATGGGAATATAATTTATTTTTTAATAGATTAAACATATAATGATTCTGAAAATAGACTGTCTGGCCACATGGTCTGGGAAACCATGTACCAAATCATGCCAAAAATACATAAACATGCTTCTAGGTTTAAAAGTTAATAATCATGGTTCTAATAACAATCTGAAAAAGGAAAAAATATATTGTTAGATAATTTTTCCCAAGTAAAGATACCTCACTTGATTTGATTGATTGTTTCCAAACCATTAACGTTGTCCTTCTCGAATAATAATTATATATTTTATTCCAAAAATTCTGCAAGGGTGAAATAGCAATTATATTCTATTAAACAAATAAAGCATCAATATATAAAGATTTTTACTTTTTATTAAGGACCATTAAATCAAAAATTAAAATAAATTATATATTTATTTCTCATAAAATATTCAATTTACATTTAAGAGGTGATTCTTCATGAAAAACTTTACCCTTTAACATAATAGAATGTAATATAAATCCCTATAATAATTATGGAGGCTTGTAATTTGTCGATAAAAATTAATATATGGGTTGGGAATGATTTATTTTAGTAACATCTGATAATATTTTTTCCAATATAATTGGAAAATCATTTACATGGATGATATCAATCACAACTAATACAGAATGACACACATCGCGGGTGATCCTTGTAAAAATATGTAGTTTCAAATATATTTTTAATATTTTCATTCATGTAAGAGGTAATTTATTGAGTAAAGTTATTATTTATACTCCTAGAAGTTCACATATTCTATTTTAAAAAAGTCATAAAGACATATCATTATTGTTCACCCCCTTATTGTTTCACTTAATACAATTCATGTTAACCACAATCAACTTTAAAATAATCTATACTCTTTCTATGAGGAACGTATAAAATTAATTTCTATGTTCTATATAATCAAATTCTATACTTTTTCTAGTTATTTTTTTAATAAATATACCATGATAATTCATCTAGTTGTAAAGTTATTCCTTTTTTATGGTTGACATTTATCATGTCTAGAAAAAATTTCATTCCAGGTCAATTGTATTTCGGTCTTGATTTATCAAAATATGTTAAAATAATATTTACCATCTCAAAGGATGTATAAATAACTATTACATGTAATAATATAATTTCTATTTATTATAATTTATGTAATGTTATTCTAAGATCCTTATATAATAAAAAATATACAAATATAATGGGTCTGAATGATACAAACAAAACATTGAAAAACTGTAAAAAAATATATGAGGTAAATAAAAACACAAAGGGGTATATATAAAAAATATGGGAGAAAACATTTATTATCATAAATTAAAAAATGATTAAACAATGGCTGACATATTTACTAAATAAATTATATTTAAATCAATCTTAGTTGTTTTGGTGAAATGTTAGAAGACTCCATTATAGTAAAGAAGCTAAATAGAATATATATTATGAGGTTTAATTATAAAATATTATTACTAAATGATATAGACATAGATCAATTACCTTGAAATTATTTTCATCATATTATTATAAATTATTAGAGGAATACGTCCCTTGTGTTCAAATAAAAAGTTAAATAATGATATTAAAGAACCATTAATGTTGTCATAGATATGAATATTGAGGACATTGCTAAAGAAATTCTTATAAACTCCCAATGTAAATAATTTAGTTAAAATGATAATAAGATCATGTATTTTATTTTTTAGAAAATATATAAGGATAAAAATATTATTGAAAATTATTTTTAAAATAAAATGATTTTTTATGTGGGAGTTAGACGATATTATATGATAATTACATGAAAAAATAATAAATTTATAAGTGTGTGAGGGGATAATAATTTATAAATCCTCCAATAAATTTTTATTATATTTTTAATAAAAACAATTTCATCGAGTAGACAAAATAAATATTAATTGATTCCTAATACAAAAAAACCACATAATATAAAATTGAGAAGTCAAAAAGGGATGATGTTCAAATTTCAACCAAATTTCAAACTAATATAAAACCAAATAGTTGGGGTGGGATGTAACCTTATGACTAAGAAATATATCTAAGACTCCCTAGTAGAGCATAAATTATTTGGGTTATGTGATCAAAAATTGTGATCTACCTTAATCAAATAACCGTGATCTGAATGTCTACCATCATTTTCACACACTTCAACAATGAGAGTAACTTCTTTATATTCAATACCATTGTCTCCACCTTAGAAAACAATACATAACAACCATAAATCATAATATTGATGTAAGAAAAATCATCCATACATGATTTCTGAATAATATCCCAGAAACCAATTGAATTCCATACTAAATAACTGAAAACACATCCACCATTAACACCGTGGAACCATCAAAAACCAACATCAGAAGAGAAACATCACCATCATACACTTCCAGAAAATAACTCAATTAAGGAAAAATAACATAGATACTAGAAAAAAATAAATCACAAAATATAAAATAGAAACCTATAAACACTTCATAACTCAATGGTGTGTCCACACATCTCTGATACCCATATCCCTCACACAACAAAAATTTCATTAATGTTTGTCACCGCAACAAATGTTGTTCTTCATAAATAAGAATATAATAAGATTACTTTGAAGTATATTTTGGGAGACAATACCAAAATTCATGAAAAAAATTAGACAGAAAGTGCTAAAAATGATTACATCTAATACTTAGAAAAAGTAAAAACCCACAATAAGAAATAGAAATTAGATACAACACATAAAGAAAAAAGGGGACTGTTTTCGAATGATCCCCCTAGAAAAACCCAAAACATCTAGAATTCCAATGAACCTAAATAACGATAGTGTCTGAAACATATTTTAACTTATAATGTCAATAAGATATTGAACTATTACCTTAATGAATCCCATATTGTCTGATTAACATTATGCCTATTTCAACACACAATGATTTTATAAATTATTTTTCTTATAAAATTTATTCGATAGTGTGGTGTATAAGAAACAATGAGATTTAATGAACCACTATAATTATACAACCATTGTGACCAATTTATTGGTTTTACAAATTTTAATATGAATAATTATATTATAACATAAATATATATATAAAGAAATTTTTTCCAGAATAAAATTAATAATCTATCATATAATGATTATTTATTTGTTGGGGAAAATATATTTTTAATTTTTAAAGTATTGTTTTTCATAGAACTATTTGTATATATTCAATTTATTTTGATCATAATAGATTAAATTAAAAGTTGATGTTAAATGATTCTAATTAGTGGAGAACATAACCAATTGAATTAATTTACATTCATTTAACTATTTTTTTGACATAATTAATGAAAATAACTTCATTTTCGGCATAAAAAATGAATTGTCTTAAAAAAATTGATTTTATCCCAGTTACTGTACATATAATATAATTAATTTCTGAAAATTAAAAAAAATTTAAAAAGAAATAATTTTTGAAATCATTATTTAATATACTAGTATAATGGTTTTATCTATTTTTTTTTGAAATAGTTGATTTTTTTGGATGGTAAAAATACCAATATTTCAAAAACAGTAACTTTTATGAAGTTATTATGATATTAGAATGATTTAATATAATTTCAATTATCCATATCGACCAAATTTACTTCAATCATTTTAAATACATAATTTAACAACATTATTTTGATCATTGGTACCCTTTTTTGACATTTATTAAAAAAATATTCAAATTTAATACTATTAGTGGATCATTACATTTAATGGTTTGGATGGATGGTTCCATTCAGATTTTTTCTGATAAAAAACATTCTTTTTTATTATTAATCCATAAAAATCATATAAATAAACTTATTACATGATTTCAAGGTAAACTAGTTTTTTTGTTACAATAGGTATTTTCTAAATACATATCCTTCGTATATTTTATTTACTAATATTAAATGTAATTTATGGACCATATATATATATAATATGATAAATTAATTAAAAATAAAAAAATAATCATCTCTGAAAAAATTAATATTTTCCAATTTTCATTTAATTATGTTAACATGGTAAAATGATAGTTTATTTTTAATCGTATAAAATCAAATATTTTAATTTGGTGTTTTGTGGTTCCAATTTTTCAGGAATGATACATTAAATAAATTTAAAACATTGAATAATTACATGAGTTCCCCTCCCCTCACTTATAAAAGGAATAAATTATCCTCACTTATTTAATTATTTGGATCTACTTATCTAGAAAAATACCAACAAAAATACCATAAAAAATTCCTCTCCATGACTTATTGGAGTAGTTACCATAAAATGACCAACCAAGAGAGCATATTGTAAAATCTAACGGCAGTATTCCAAAATGAGGTATAAATCATAACTGCTTGTTTTCATATTATTTATTTTCCAAAATCATATAATAAACTCAAAATATATAATATATTTATATAATATTATTTTTATGAAAAACCCTTATTAATCACTATTTTCCATCCAATGGATAACAAAAAAATCATGTTGCCGTATGTGTGGCCCACCGCCTCTATAGAGTGATGTGTTTGATTTTCCCCGACCATTTCTCATGGATGGTTATAAATAAATATTTATTATATATATATGTGATATTATTGAAATAATTATCATTCTAAAAACCTTATAAATAATGTACTTTCTCACACTTCCATCTACTAAAAAATGATAATGATGTTCATGTGTGTGTATGGATTTCCAGCACCACAATGTGATGGGACATGATTTTCCATAAAACCCTGAATAGATGGTTATAAAATAGTAGTTAATTTATAAATATAATTATTATTTCATTAATAGTATTATAAAAAATGTAACTAATACTCATTTAACAACTGTAAACCCACTGATGTTATATTGGGAATTATAAACTGAACATACATAAAAAATTTTGACACGACCATAGGAGTTTTTTAAATAAATAATAACCTTGAATGAATAATATAAGATAAATATTTATAATGGAATTAAAATTATATTTTTTCTCAGGAAAGTTGAAAATTAATATAATTCTATTCTTCAGGAATAAATGGGACTTCAGTTGAAAAACTTATCTATCATTTTCTTTTCATTGAATCTCAATATATGTTCATTAAATGTTTTCATTAAATAGTGTATATAAAATCATATTTTATTATTTTTTCATTCATTTAATATAATTAATTGTTTTTGAAATAATTATCATGCTCTCAACATCTATGACCTTTTGATAAAAATGTTTCCAAAGTAGTAAGTAATTTTTCTTTAAAACATTATCATAAATGTTTCAAACTATTTTCCTCTAGGTGTATGTCATTCTAAATATTAAAATATTATTATTATTTATACTTAAAAGTATTTTAATGTCCATTTTCATGAAAATTGTTTCATAATTTATTTTTGAATATTTTTAACAATTTTTGTATGGGTCACATTTGACTCATTTTACAAAAGTAAATTGGAATGATTTTACTATTTATATAACATGATTTGAATTTCCCATGATGATAAATTTTATTATTTATGAAGATTACTATCATATATTTCATGGATTTTATAAGGAAAGACATTTTGGACATAAAATGCAGTATTTTTCACTATTAATCAAAAAATGAACATTATCAGAAAAATATCAAATATCTACCAAAAGAAAATATTGATATCCCAATTTTAAATAAGAAGTTTATTTTCTCAAAAAAGGATATTAAAGTGAAAAAATATATCTAAAAGTGTTTCTCCATCAAAAGCCGATAAAAATACTTTTTAAAAATATTAGACTATTTATGATTAAAATTGGATTCATTCTCGATTTAATACTCTAAATTTAATTAAATAAATGTAAAAACATTTAAATTTTTTTAAATCATAATATGTTTAGTTATATTAATTACATTTAATAACATTTCTCGGCGTTAACTACCATTTAAAAATAATTTTATTATTAATTTTTACGCATGACTCTGTATTGTTTGCAACATAAGACTGCGGAGAAACCCATTGTTGCATGTCGGGTAAGCCATAAAACATTGAATCTCATTTAAAGTAAAAGTAATATTTAATTGAAATATATTAATAAGTATGAAAATTTAATATTCTTTATTTACCCAGGATGTTATATAATTCCCCCCATTTGGGAATTGCATCCCCACAATTTTAAAAATGAGATCGAAAACATCATTAAAAGTACCACATCAGAAAAGGAGTCAATAAAACAATCACATTAAAATAAATAAAGATAAGTACAAAGGTCACCCATGATATCACATGCTATTATTTCATGAAAACATGTATATAGAGGTGAAACTAAGTTTCATGTTCAAATTGTGAGTGATATAAAACATGATCCAGAGAACATTAATGACCAAAAATCCACAAACATGTGATAGGATAAACATTCTTTAGTTTCCCAGTAGGAAAAGAAAGCAGAATATTTTTTGGTTTAATGTTTCATTTCATAATGTTACATGATTTATTTATGAATTTTACTATAGAAAGAAGGAAATATACTTACTTTTCAAGTTGATAATTACCATTTAATAAGTTTCTACCAAAAACTAATAATTTCTCCAAATGATGAGTATTCAAGATGACTTGGTCTCACATGATGATCTGGAATCCACTTCTAGAAAATCATGTAATCCAAAAATATGATCTATATATTTTCCTTGACATTGGAAATTAATGAAAACAAAAATGTTTAGTACATGATTAGATAATTCCAAAAAGGCTATTCATTCATAAAAAGAAATATTACTCTTAGTCTTTAAAATTGAACAATGTGTACCAAATGTTCTCAAAATACCATTCAATAAATAAGTTTCCTTAAAATACATCTATATAATATAAAATATGACTGAAACCCATAATTTAGAAGGATTTGATCGCATAGTCTTCCAAAAAAGTTTTATCATTTTTCTCCAAAAAACAATAGATACTATTAAATTCTAATACTGAAAACTAGTTAACATAATCAAATATTCTCTATTACAGGTTAATCATTTCCTCAAATAACACAATTCTCTATATGTCCCAAATATAAACATAGATTTTAAAAATCAAAATTATAACCATTACTCCACAATGGAGATTCAATAGTATTAAATTTTCCTTAAACATATAGTGTTAACTAAATAGATATTGTCTTCCAAAATAACAATTATCACTTATTCTACTAATCATTTTCCTATAATAATTATGTCCATTTTATATAACATAAGTTCTAAAAATAAACTTATTCATAATACACACAATCATCTAACTAAAAATAATCTGTCTTACTAACCATGGACTTCATGTAGTCCTGTGGTAGGTGATAAATCCCAATTGCACATTGGTTTTGGGTTCGATTCCTAGAGCTTTGTCAAACATGATGGGTTGTCACACGGTCTGTCTGTTGTCCTTTTTCAAAAAATTTATAATTTGATAACATTCCAAAAAGTTAAATAAATTCCTCAAAAATAATAATAACATATATTAACCATAAATGTTATCTCATACCTCATATTTTAATCCCAAAAAGTAATAACCTATAATTCCCACAAATTCAAGGATCATATAAACTCAAAGGGTTCATTAAATATATCTACCAAAGAAAATATTTTTCTTCATTGAATAACATATTCAAATATCAAGCTTCAGTGTTACACATACTAGAAAAATTCACCCAAAATAATCCAAACATTGATACATTTGTACATATTATAATCCATAGATCCAACATAACTCTTCAATTCCAAAAATGTAAGAATATTAATCATTGAATGTTATTCACGATCCATTATCAATGTTTTTTCATCTTATTATTTAATACTTATTTCCTAAAAACAAAATCATTCATAATGTCCTAAGATTTGAATAATGTAAAAACCAGAGCTAAAATATAATTCAAATCTCTTATAGGTCATTTTCTATTTCCTCATCTTTAATTGGAATACGATAAGGAAATGGTAAAAATATATTTTTATGATCCTACTGATCCCATTTTCGAACCATCATCATAGCACATCTATTTTTATAATGACCATGAACAAAAAATTGAAAACATTAAATTGATTCTTAGGAAAGAACAGCATTCAATTTCCTAGAGTCATCTGTATGCTTCCTTTTTCCATGGTAGGTTATTGATTTATGAACTTCATTATGACATATATAGAATCATCCCATCCCTTTGATTATTTTTATAGGAGTTTCATTGCATATCATTGAAACAATGGTTTTTGAATATTCTATACTTTTTTATTATTATAAGAACTTCCATTGGGATTAATTTCTCACATATATTATTCCTTAGAAAAGTCCCCAAGTTTTAAGGGGTGAATGTTGACCCTAGATAGTTGGTTAAGAATAAACACAAGAGTTCCCATTGTAGCTCCCATTTCCTTCAGTTTCATATTCCTAAAATCATCATCGATTTATTCAGATATATTTTTACTTTGGTGGCTGCTAGATCTAGCCATTTCCTAAAACAAATATGGGAAGTGTGAGTATATAAGTAAAATCAGTTAAAAAAATATTTTCAGGGGGGTAAACAATAATATTAACTTATTAATGTTATCTTAAACTCATTTTATAATTTAAAATAACTATGAATCTTTCTAATATGTTAACCATTATGTTTTTATCACATATGATTTAAAAAAACACAAAAATCTAAAGTTATCTAAACCCACCTATGTTACCAACTATAAGTCCCCAGCCTTAAACATTACATAATAATGAATTAATCTAATTATTCACATTACATATCATTTAATTTTAAATTTTAATAAAATTAGTTAATAAAATTTACATAAAAACATTAATATTATATTTTGACACTTCTACTCAGTATCAATTTTTTCATAAAATATAAACTATTAAATGAAAAGAAAAATGTTTAGTTCTATGTTCTAATCATCATGAAATTTCCATAAAACCATACGTGACTTTATTCCACTTTATTTAGTACGAATAACATTTCAAAAACTTGTGTGGATCATAAAAAACTCATCATGGGATACAGAAATATGGAAAAATGTTATTTTTTTAAAACAACATGTAAACCATGAATACACTATCATAAGAAATAATTTTCACCTTTTTGAATTAGTAAATACTTTTCATATATTTAATTATTATTGATTATCCTTTTCTAACCAAAAAATTATAATAAATCCCATATAAAGAACATATAATAATAAAATGTAACTTGGTACATAAACATACTGAAATTGAATAACCATAAAACCTACTTCCACACATATAACTAAATGGAATAGCCATACATATGACTTCCATACCCAATTCATTGAAGGTAATAATATTACCACCAGTCCTGGGTTCATCATGGAAACACCAGTCATTTGGTTTATCACAGAACCACTCATCAAATGACCAAGGACCATTATATAATCAAAATACATAAAATAAAAAATATATCAAAATTTCACTACATAAAATTCATTTTGAATCACAAGAAATAATTTTTAAAACTCAGTCTATTTAAAAAATAATATTCAATATTAAAACACCCAAAATGGGAAATATGGGATATCATTTCCTTTTAAAAACATTACCTCTTATAGAGGAATCCAAATATCAAATAACGATCGTGGTAGTGGAGAGATCGCCATCACTACATATGTTAAAAACATTATTTTTTGTCATTTAATAAACTAATTTTCATAAAAATGATTCCAATTTAATAATTGTAAAATTGAAAGGTTTTATTGTACACTATGTAAAACAAAGAGGTTCATATTATAAAAACATTCCTCAATGAAGGAATATTGAGACGAAGTCCCTTACCTCGTGTCCGACTTGACTTGTTCATTATTTAATTTCATGAATAGTAAACATATGTTAATTTGTACATTATTCATAATATTTTTCATTTCTATTATTCCTATTATATAACTTATTAATTTTCTATAACAATTAGTTGATTATTTGAGTCCTTATCAGACATTTTTTCTATCTTCGAAAGTTGAGTAAAAAAAGGAACTTGTTATAATTAAAAATTGTCTGTGTTGTAAAAATATCATTATCTCTAGAATGATATTAATGATTTATATATAATGTAACACCCCGAGCTTCCACGATACGCTTCTCATTCAATAATGCAATAGAATGCATTGTACGCAACTTCGAGTTCTAAAACACCGAGACTAATCAATGTATCTGTTATGAATAGTAATAACCACTTTTTAAAATTATAGAAATTTTATATTTCAAAATGGACTTCATTTTTTGATTCGGAATATCGAAATTATCCTATGTTGAATTTTTCGTATTTTTCTGAGATATTCTAATTTTTTATGAATAGTGAAAAATACTGAAAAAAAAACTTTTTAATCAAAATAATTTATAGTGATAAATTATACTATTTAGTGGTTTTAAAGTATAATTAGAATATATTTTTACCATTTTATCCAATGGTGGTCATTAGAATTAATTTAACATTGAAATTGGACATTAACAATTGCAAATCTTTTGATATAAATTGTTTTTTAAAAACACGCTATTTGTTGTGACAGAGGAAATTAATTATAAAATTAATTAATGCAACTTATATGTTTGGAATTTTGTAAAATAGACATCATTTTTGAATTCGGAATATCAATTATAGCTTAGGGTGAAATTTTGGCATTTTTCTGAAAAACTTCAATTTTTGATGAATAGTGAAACCACTAAGTGGTAGTTAAATAACAGATTTTTCTTTTCAATGAAATATTACCACTTCTGTGATTTGATTTTCAAAAATCCAACATACATGGTTGTCATTAAGAAGTAAAATGTGGTTCAATGAGATTAAAATAATTTTTTGGTGAATAGTATCTTTTAAGTTCTTAATCGCGATTAGAGGTAATTAGTGTAGTTTAAGGTAAAAAAAATGTTTTAATAATATTATATGAGCTTGACACTTGTCCTACTCCTATTGGATAATTCATGGCCGACCAATACAACCGATGGGTCAACTTGGGGACCCCATGGAGCCACTCTGGTTGGAAAATGACATTAATATATATTTATTTAATGTTAAAATTAAATTTACACAAACATGAGTTGTTTTAATAAAACAGTTTTTAAGTGGGGTTACACAAGTCCAAATTTTGCTTATAAATATTCATTAGAAATATAAAAAGATTTCCTACATCATAGTATTTTTTTATAATTTTTAGACATTAAATAAATTAAATTATTTATGACATCATGATGATGCAGCGATGACCTCATTATTTAACGATTTAAATAAAATGAGAAGATAATGTAAAATCCAAGGATTACACTTGTCCAAAGCCTATGGGATGAGGATATTTCGAACCCTTATCACCTTAGCCTCGAATTATACAAGTGTGGGACCTTTAGAATCCGAAAAGCATTGTATAATAGAATAACATTTCATTACTTTCCAAAAGTGCCCCTCCTCTCCACTTATAAAAGGCCCCCACCTCTCCCACCTCATTTACACTTTCAAGCCATTTGGCTCGGCCAACCTCTGCCCAAATACTCTACCAACTTCCCCCTATTAATCCTATAAGCCTCACTTTGGTAAGAACTCTTCCCAAGGAAGCCTTTGGCTAAAATCAAAAAGAGTTACCCGATTTTGAGGTAATGTCTTCTCTAATGTTGTTTTGTATTATTTTTCTTCTCCAACCCCCTAAACTCTTTTTATTCATTTCTTTTGTTACAACACCAGTATCCTAAATATACTAGGATGTTGTTATAAGAATTATTTGAGCTACAATTACACACACCTACATCTAATGGTTAAATAACATACGGTTTCTGTGGATGGGGAATTTCTGCCTCACGAAACGATGATTGTTCAAAACTCATATAACACCTTCAAAAGTGGCCATTAAGATGTAACTATTTTTATATATGATATATAATATGTTTATGTTTTACTTATGCTTCTGTATTTATCATTTATGTCATACTTTATGATTTCCATTATGGGTAAAACGCGATAATTTCATTTTAGGAAGTGCGGACTACCGCCCCCTCAAAGTGATTTGAATTGTTAATGCCATATGTGGGATGTATAAAGGATGGAGTAAATGGTATTATACACTATATTATACTGGAATTATATTATAAATTTATATAATTATTATTTCATTCCATTAAATATGAAATTGAAATGAAAGTAGCGTTCATGCGTACGTACGTCTTACCGTCTCCATGAACGGTGCATTTCATTTATTACCTCTAAATGTTACGTAATATTATAAATGAATGTATATACTGGATATATAAGATATATATGACATATAAATCATGAATATAATTCTGGAGATAATGGATATTTCACCACATGAACAACTTGTAATTATAAGAAGTTTATTTTTGACTCAAGTACCAAAGATCGACAAAACGACCGTTATTAACTTAAATAATTACATAATGTTCATATCATTATAATAAGTGATATAATAAGGATAATGAAATTGAAATTGGTTCTTAATAAGGTATATATAAACTCTAGTTTATTATTCAGGAGGTTAAAGAACGGTTGAGTCAAGTCAGACACAAGGTAAGGGAATTTCTTAACCCAACTTCCATTCTTTGGGTTAATCTCCTACTTTCAAATTATGTCATGATATTATTATGTCCTATTTTGTATTTTTACTTTATTTATGTGTAACTATAGTGAATACACATAATAGATCTATTATATTTTAAAATTGATCTTCTTATGGGACTTCGTCTCAATCTCCTTTCATTGAGGCATATTTTATTTTATACACAACTTTCTTTTATACGGTGTATAAAACCCTTTGACTTTTACGTTTATTAAAAAGGAATCTTTTTATACGAAGCGTTTTACTAAACGACAAAAAGAGAATATTTTTATTTCCGTACATATGCGGCGACGACGACTTCTCCGCCACCGTGACCATTATTTGAGTTTCGGCTTCCTCTACAAGCCATCATTTTTTTAATGAAAAATAAATACAATGTTTTAACTATCTTTTATTTTGCTATTGAAAATGGTTTTTATAGAGTTTTTATTATATCAATGTGTTGTATTGATATCTTTTGATTGAAATGTGGAAATGTTATGTTTCCTTTATGCCTGTTTTATGTTATACGATTATGTTATGGTTTATGATATGTTTAAAACTATTCATATGAGAAATGCATTGGACTTAATAAGTGACGGGTGGAGCCCGCTATAGCTCCTCGATGCATCGGCCGGTCTCATGGGACAAACTAGTGTCTTGGCACGAGGCCTTGACAAAATCTTATTTGTGGTCTTGGCACGAGGCCTTGACTACATGGTTATGATAGTCTGGAATTATGCATTCCATCATTATGAATGTGGTTATTGATATTTCATGTGATTATTCGACCAGTAGAATATCCATGTGATGAAGTGAATGGCATTATCTCATTTTACTTTTTCCATATTATGTTGATGTTCAAGTTTAAAAGGCTTTTGTTTTAGTTATACATGGCCATAAATGTTAATGTTTATTTATGAAAGCTTCTGTAATATTGTTATCCTTACTGAGCATCTGAGCTCACCCCTTTCAATGTTTTAATATTTTCCAGGATGTGAAGAAGTATTTTATGAATGACCTGCAGGGATAGTCAGAAGAGGATATGAGTGTGGACTATGGAGACTTTGTTATTGTAGTTTTTCACTTTATGATGGAATGTAATGTTTACGAATGTATCTAGTGTTTCCAAGGCTACTAAACTAATCAGTATTTCGAGACTTGATCTTTTGTGATCATGCCAATGTTACGAAGTAATGCACTGACTCTGGGTAGCTGGGGTCGGGGCGTTACAGTTGGTATCAGAGGAAGTTTAGTACAAACCTTGGAAGCTAGATTTAGATAAACTCTGATTAGATCACATAGACCTAAGATGAACTTTGAGGATTAGTATAGAAGAACTTCCTAGAATTTTGTTATTGTAGAGATTTTGTGAGTTTTCCGAGAAATACATCCCTGTCTGGATACGAGCAGGTAGAGGCAGCTCTGGCATAGATGTTCCTAGGGGTAAAACCCGAAAACACCGCTTTGAGCTAGACTCGAACGGGAACTGGTGCACGACAACGGGCCTTGCTTCACTCTTTGTTACGACACTCCCGGGGGATATGCTTAGGATAACTCTCATTTTCTTTACAAATCATTATGAAGGGTTTATGAGTATATACTTCCTCAAAGAAAACATTTTTATGATTATGGATTATATCCATAAATAGTTCCATTTATGTTAAGTGTTTTATAAGTATGGGATTATGTATTTTGATTCATAAACTGATCTAGTTTATGCCATTGTTTAGAAATGGCGCCTAGTGGAAGAAATGGAAACCGTATCGATGCACACACTCCATGTAGGGATTTCTCTCCTGCTCAAGATAATTATAGTGGGGCTGGTGATGCAACTGGTTCCGATCAGCTAATCACCATACTGGGACAACTTACTCAGGTTATGAATAATAACCTTACCCATATGGAGCACCCTGATCCACAGCGTTGAGGATCAATGTTAGATCGATTCATGAGGAAACAACCACCAACTTTCAACGGGAGTACAAATCCCTTGGTAGCCGTGAAATGGATAAATTCCCTAGAGAAAATATTTCAGGCTTTGGGGAGCAGTGAAAGGGAAAAAGTTATCATGGCAGTTTACCGCCTCACTGGAGATGCCGATCAGTGGTGGTCGCTGATTCAAAACAAAAAGGAAGATGGCGGCATATCGAATATGGAATGGAGGGAGTTCGAAGTGCTTTTCATTGAAAAATACTTTCCTCGTGACCATCGAGCAGATATGGAAAGACAATTTCTGAGTCTGAGGCAGAAGGAGGATGAGAATGTCGCAAAGTATGAGTCTAACTTTACAAGGTTAGCGAGGCATGCTGCCGATTATATACGTAACCCAAGGAGTAAGATTGATCATTTCATTGATGGGTTAAAACCATTTCTCCGTCGAGCATTAGTATCACAATCCTTCTCATCATAAGAAGGTATTGTCTCGTCTGCTATCAAGACAGAAAAGGAATTCTCTAAGTCTTATGACAACAAAGTAAAGCAAGATAAGAAGAGAATGGTGGAACAAAAGACAGATAAAGGGAAAAAGGGAAAGAAGGATTTTCCATTATGTGATAATTGTGGGAAGAATCACCCTGGTACTTGCCTAAAATGAATGGGAGTTTGTTATAAATGTGGAGAAAAGCGTCACCAGGCTCGTGATTGCAAGGGAAAGAAAGAGGCTGTCAAAGTTGAATGCTACAATTGTAGGGAAATGGGGCATTATGAAAATGAATGTCCTAAGCATCAAGGAAACTTACCTCAGAAAAGGACATGGGATCAAGTCCAATCTTATACTGTGACCACAGTTGAAGCGGAATAATTAATGTATTGGTGCTTTTGGACTCATGGATTATATTCTGGTTATAAGAATAATGTGATATATATAAAGATTGTACTGCAGTACTTTTTGATTTCAGTAAGGTTTTAATATGATTAAGGTAATCATATTTTTAGTATGTGACAGTAAGAGAAACATTAATTTGTTTGGGGAATCTGATGTTACAATTGATTTTGGAATTTAGAGACCTTTTAGAGAAATTCTGGATAGAGGTATTTTGGATAAATATAAAGGTTGGAGTGGATTAAGTTGATCTTTGGATAGTATTGTTTAAGGTTAAAAAATTTATGAAGATTATTTTTGGAATATTATGATACTATAGTTTTAGGAAAAGGACAATCTTCAGGGTGGGGCATAACCCGTCGCGTCGGACAAAGCTGCAGGAATCGAACCCACAACCATAGTGCTACAGGCCATTATTTCCTACTACTAGCCTACAGGATGTCCCTGGTTATTACAAAATAATTTTACTAATCTAAATGGTATGTGCTAACATTTGGAACCTTATACAATTAGGATAAGTATAATATTTGGAGTTCTATTATCTTTTTGAGTGAAAGATGAGTTGAAGGTTGAAACTCTAATTGTCAAGAATAAATATATATATACCTATCTCTTATTCAATGAATAAATTAATTCTTAAACTTTAGTAAAGGGATATTAAAACAAAAAATGTGTTATCCTAATACCTTATGTCTTGTTGAACTGATGATATTTTAAATCAACATAGATTGAAGGCTTTGAGGCCCTCAATTTGACAGTTGATTGTGATTGATGACCTCAATCACTCCCTACAAATATTTAAGTTTTTTCCTCCAATTATATGTCTCTAATTGACACCAATGTTCTCCTAATCGAGATCATAATTGGGTGGTGACTTTTTCATTTCCCTTTCCCTCTTATTAAGGCAAAATTTTATTAATCTTATTTCCGTTGTGGGTTTTCCTCAAAGGTATTTTCTCTATTCAACCTTTTATTTTCAAAGGAAAATTTCAAATTGCGAGGACGCAATTTTTTGAAGGAGGGTAGAATGTAACACCCAAAGCATCCACGATATGCTTCTCATTCAATAATGCAATAGCTTGCATTGTACTCAACTTCGAGTTCTAAAACACTGCGACTAATCAAAGTATCAGATATGAATAGTAATAACCACTTTTTAAAATTATAGAAATTTTATATTTCAAAATGGACTTCATTTTTGGATTCGTAATATCGAAATTAGCCTATGTTGAATTTTTGGTATTTATCTGAGAAATTCTAATTTTTTATGAATAGTGAAAAATACTTAAAAAACAACTTTTTTAATCAAAATAATTTATAGTGATAAATTATACTATTTAGTGGTTTTAAAGTATAATTATAATATATTTTTACCATTTTATCCAATGGTGGTCATTAGAATTAATTTAACATTGAAATTGGACATAAACAATTGCCAATCTTTTGATATAAATTGTTTCTTAAAAACATGCTATTTGTTGTGACAGAGGGAATTAATTATAAAATTAATTAATGAAACTTATATTTTTGGAATTTTGTAAAATAGACATCATTTTTGAATTCTGAATATCAATTATAGCTTAGGGTGAAATTTTGGCATTGTTTTGAAAAACTTCAATTTTTGATGAATAGTGAAACCACTAAGTGGTAGTTAAATAACTGATTTTTCTTTTAAATGAAATATTACCACTTCTGTGATTTGATTTTTAATAATCCGACATACATGGTTGTCATTAAGAAGTAAAATGTGGTTCAATGAGATTAAAATAATTTTTTTGTGAATAGTAACTTTTAAGTTCTTAATCGCGATTAGAGGTAATTAGTGTAGTTTAAGGTAAAAACAATGTTTTAATAATATGATATGAGCTTTACACTTGTCCTACTCCTATTGGATGAGTCATGGCCCACCAAGACAACCCATGGGTCAACTTGGGGACCCCATGGAGCCACTTGGGTTGGAAAATGACATTAATATATATTTATTTAATGTTAAAATTAAATTGACACAAACATGAGTTGTTTTACTAAAACAGTTTTTAAGTGGGGTTACACAAGTCCAAATTTTTCTTATAAATATTCATTAGAAAGCTAAAACTATTTCCTACATCATAGTATTTTTTTATAATTTTTATACATTAAATAAATTAAATTATTTATGACATCATGATGATGAAGCGATGACCTCATTATTTAACGAATTAAATAAAATGAGAAGATAATGTAAAATCCAAGGCTTACACTTGTCCAAAGCCTATTGTATGAAGATATTTCGAACCCTTATCACCTTAGCCTCGAATTATACAAGTGTGGGACCTTTAGAATCCGAAAAGCATTGTATAATAGAATAACATTTCATTACTTTCCAAAAGTTCCCCTCCTCTCCACTTATAAAAGGCCCCCACCTCTCCTACCTCATTTACACTTTCAAGACATTTGTCTTGGCCAACTTCTGCCCAAATACTCTCCCGACTTCCCCCTCTTACTCCTAGAAGCCTCACTTTGGTAAGAACTCTTCCCAAGGAAGCCTTTGGCTCAAATCAGAAAGAGTTACCCGATTTTGAGGTAATGTCTTCTCTAATGTTGTTTTGTTTTATTTCTCTTCTCCAACCCCCTAAACTCTTTTTATTCATTTCTTTTGTAACAACACCAGTATCCTCAATATACTAGGATGTTTTTATAAGAAGTATTCGAGCTACACTTACACAAACCTACATTTAATGGTTAAAGAACATACGGTTTCTGTGGATGGCGAATTTTTGCCTCACGAAACGATGATTGTTCAACACTCATATAACACCTTAAAAGGTGGCCATTAAGATGTCACTATTTTTATATATGATATATAATATGTTTATGTTTTACTTATGCTTCTGTATTTCTAATTTATGGCATACTTTATGATTTCCATTATGGGTAAACGCAATAATTTCATTTTAGGAAGTGCGGACTACCGCCCCCTCAAAGTGATTTGAATTGTTAATGCCATATGTGGGATGTATAAAGGGTGGGGTAAATGGTATTATACACTATATTATACTGGAATTATATTATACATTTATATAATTATGATTTCTTTCCATTAAATATGAAATTGAAATGAAAGTAGCGTTCATGCGTACGTACGGCTTACCGTCTCCATGAACGGTGCATTTCATTTATTACTTCTAAATGTTACGTAATATTATAAATGAATGTATATACTGGATATATAAGATATATATGACATATAAATCATGAATATAATTCTGGAGATAATGGATATTTCACCATATGAACAACTTGTAATTATAAGAAGTTTATTTTTGACTCAAGTACCAAAGATCGACAAAACGACCATTATTAACTTAAATAATTACATAATGTTCATATCATTATAATAAGTGATATAATAAGGATAATGAAATTGAAAATGGTTCTTAATAAGGTATATATTAACTCTAGTTTATTATTCAGGTGGTTAAAGAACGGTTGAGTCAAGTCAGACACAAGGTAAAGGAATTTCTTAACCCAACTTCCATTCTTTGGGTTAATCTCCTACTTTCAAATTATGTCATGATATTATTATGTCCTATTTTGTATTTTTACGTTCTTTATGTGTACCTATAGTGAATACACAGAATTGATCTATTATATTTTAAAATTTATCTTCTTATGGGACTTCGTCTCAATCTCCTTTCATTGAGGCATATTTTATTTTATACACAACTTTCTTTTATACGGTGTATAAAACCCTTTGACTTTTAGGTTTATTCAAAAGGAATCTTTTTATACGAAGCGTTTTACTAAACGTCAAAAAGAGAATGTTTTTCTTTCCATACATATGCGGCAACAATGACTTCTCCGCCGCCGTGACCATTATTTGAGTTTCGGCATCCTCTACAAGCCATCATTTTTTTAATGAAAAATAAAAACAAAGTTTTAAATTTCTTTTATTTTGGTATTGAAAATGGTTTTTAAAGAGTTTTTATTATATCAATGTGTTGTATTGATATCTTGTGATTGAAATGTGGAAATGTTATGTTTCCTTTATGCCCGTTTTATGTGATACGATTATGTTACGGTTTATGATATGTTTAAAACTATTCATATGAGGAATGCATTGGACTTAATAAGTGACGGGTGGAGCCTGCTATAGCTCCTCGATGCATCGGCATGTCTCATGAGACAAACTAGTGTCTTGGCACGAGGCCTTGACAAAATCTTATTTGTGGTATTGGCACGAGGCCTTGACTACGTTGTTATGATAGTCTGGCATTATGCATTCCATCATTATGAAAGTGGTTATTGATATTTCATGTGATTATTAAACCAGTAGAATATCCATGTGAAGAAGTGAATGGCATTATCTCATTTTACTTTTTCCATATTATGTTGATGTTCAATTTTAAAAGGATTTTTTTTATTTATACATTGCCTTAAATGTTAATTTTTATTTATGAAAGCTTCTACAATATTGTTATCCTTACTGAGAATCTGAGCTCACCCCTTTCAATGTTTTAATATTTTCCAGGATGTGAAGCAGAATTTTATGAATGACCTGCAGGGATAGTCAGAAGAGGATATGAGTGTGGACTATGGAGACTGTATTATTGTATTTTTTCACTTTATGATGTAATGTAACGTTTACGAATGTATCTAGTGATTCCAAGGCTACTAAACTAATCGGTGTTTCGAGACTTGATCTTTTGTGATCATGCCAATGTTACGAAGTAATGCACCGACTCTGGGTAGCTGGGGTCGGGGCGTTACATATAATATATATAATACACATCTCATATATATGTATTTATAATAGTACATTACATATGGATATAAGAAATTAAATACACCATTCCTGGAGATGGTAAGTTATACATATCCATGAACGCTAATTTCTGTTTTTTTTTCATATTTAATGAAATGGAAACTAAATAATAAATAGGTATATAATAATTCTAGTATAATATAAATGTTTCATACATGATACATATGTTCATTAATTACACTCTTTAGAAATTCCATGTATAAAATAAATGAGTAATATCACTTTTAGGAGGTGATAGTCCACACTTTCTCAAATGAAATTATAACATATATACATGATGAAAATAATAAAGGTTTTTTATAAAAGAAACTTAAAGAATAATATAGATAACATAATTAAAATAAATATCACATATAATTACCATGCCATCATAATGGCCACCATAAGAGGTGGTAGGGGAAAATCAAACATTCATTGTTTCGTGTGGCAGTAGTTTGTCGTACACAAAAATAGTATGATCGTATCATTAGATGGAGGCGTGTGTTAGTGTATTTATAATACTTCTAATAAAAAACAGATTATATTGATGATACTGCTGCTTTTATTTAAACAATGAATAAGAAGATCATACGTAGTGGAGAAGGAAAAATAGTGGAAAGAAACTAGAGAGAATATGTTTCCTCAAATCGGGTAACTTCTTTTGATTTGATCAAAAGGGCACTCTTGATTTTACTTCATCCTAGAGGAAGGTTTTCTTGAGGAAGAGAGGGATATTGGGAGAATTTTTGGGAATATTTTGTATGAGACAAGTGGCATGCGAGGTTTGATTAATGGGTTATATGTTGTGTCCTTTATAAGAGGGAGGAGGGACTATTTGGAAAGAATGAATGTATTATTTTATATTAAAAGGATATTTAGTATCAAAATGTCCATAACTCATTACATTAGATTATATGATGATAGTGATTATAAATCCTTCCAAAAATAGGATTTATATATGTTTTGATTTCAAATTTAACCTTATCAATTAGCCTTAACCCTTAGTTAACTAATTTTACTCTTACCATATCTTCTGGTGTATTCACTCAATATTGTTAATATTATTTCCATAAAATTAAAATAGAACCAAAAGTGGTTCATTAATGACATTTTACACTTTATCTATGTCATTTTGATGAAAAATTGATTTTTAGGATTATTATATCATTTTATAAAATAATATTTGTTTTGAAAACTCATTTATGTCAATTTAAATACAATTCTTATCATGACTTTTAAAAAAATCAAAAACAACTTGATTATTTATAAAAAACATAATTAAAATAATTATAACAAGTAATATTCATCCCAAAATTCGTGGATGGCATAATATGTTTTAAAATAAATTTATTATAATTTTTATAATCTCATTTATTTGAAAAATTCATTAATAAGGTAAACATTGCATCATCATAGTGTCATAAATAAATTTATTTATATGGTTTTTAAAATTTATAAATAAATTCACATAATATAGGAAGTATTTTTATCTTTATAATTTATAGTAATAGTAAAATGAATCAATTATATTACCCCACATTAAATTTGTTTTAGAAAAACAATACATGTTAATGATATTTTTATTTTTAGTTGACAAAAAGTTATTAATGTAATTATCATACCCTTGTGGCTTCTAAATGCCAAAGGATGCACCCAAGGATTTTCATATACATCCATTAATCATATAATATGTTTAGGAAATGTGTTAAGGTAATTTTATGTTATTATAATATTTTTTTACCATATTTACCATATTTACCTTTAAACGTCGTAAATCAAAATCAAAAGATTCTATACATAAAAATTTATTCTCATCCTAATGAACCACATTATACATACTGATGACAAAAATTTATTTCTTCTTTTCTATATTCAATTCGAATAATTGGTAAATTTTAATTTAAATGAACAATTTGGGTTTTAACTACTTTGTAGTGTTTTCACTATTCATAAAAAATTCAATGTTTTATGAATAATTACAAAAAATCACCCATATATATTTTTGATATTCCTAATTAAAAAATTATGTCCATTTTAACAAATTAAAAATAAATAAGTTTCCTTAATTAATATAAAATTAATATCCATTGTCAAAACTAGAAGAAGTATTTTTAAAAAGTAAAAACTACAAAAAGATTAACATGTGTTTATGCCAAATTTCAATGTGAAATTACATCCAATGAAAACAATTGGATTAATTGGTAAAAATATAACCCAGTTAAACTTTGAAATAATTTAAAAAGATAATATAACCATATAAATAAATCTTATGGAAATACACTTTTGACTTAAAATGCATTATTTTTCACTATTAATCAAAAAATGAACTTTATCAGAAAAATACCAAACAATTACCCAAAGTAAATTTGGATATCCAGATTCTATATAATATGTTTATTTTTTAAAATAAAATATATACATGTGAAAAAATAGATTTACAAGGGGTTCTCCATCAAGAGGCGGTAAACCAACTTTTTAAAAATATTCAAATATTTATGCTTAAAATTGGATTCATTATCAATTTATGACTGTAAATTTAATTGGTTAAATGTAAAAAAATTTAACAAAAATGTTTAATCATAATATGGTTAGTTCTATTCATCCCCTCTAATAAAATATCTTGGCATTAACTACCATTTAAAAATAATTTTATTAATATTTTTTTACTAGGACTCAACATTGTGTGCTATAAATGACTTCAGAGAAACACATTGTTTCATGTTGGGTACACCATAAAACATTGAATCAACTTTAAATTAAAATAAATATTTAATTAAAATATATTAATAAATATTAAAATTCCATATTCTTTGTTTAGCCATGATGTTACATAATTCCCCCCTTTTGGGAATTACATCCCCATAATTTTAAAATTGTGCTTGGAAACATCATTAAAAGTACCACATCAGAAAAAGAGTCTCTAAAAAATCACATAAAAATAAATAAATAGAATTAAAAAGGTCAACCAAGATATCACATACTATTATTCCTTGAGAAAATGTATATGGAGGAGAAACTAAGTGTCATCTTCTAATGGAGAGGGATAGAAAACATGATCCAAAGAATGTTAACGACCAGAAATCCACAAACATGTGATAGGTTAAATGTTATTTGGTTTCCCAGTAGGAAAAGAAATCATAAAATGTTTTTGTTTTATGTTTCATTTAATAATGATGGAGAATATATTTATGATATTGACTATAGAAATAAGAAATTATACTTACATTTCAAGTAAATTTTTATCCTTTAATATGTTTCTCCCAAAAACACATCTTTTCTCCAAACGATGAGTATTCATGATGACTTGGTCTCACATGAAGCTCTAGAATAAACTTATAGAGAATCACATAATCCAATAATATGAACTATATATTTACCATGTCTTTAGACATTAACGAAACCTAAAATTTTAGTACACGATTAGATAATTTCAAAAAGGATAATCTTTCATAAAAAAATAATACTCTTTATCTCTAAAAATGAAAAAGGTGTACCCAAAGATCAAAAAATACCATTCAATAAAAAATTATCCATAAATTCCTTCAGTATAATATATAATAAGACTAAAACCCAATATTTAGAAGGATTTGATCACAATGTCTTCCACAAAAATGTTATCATTTATCCACAAAAAACATCAGCTATGCTTAATGTCTAATACTTAAAACTAATATAAGTAATCACGAATTCTCTATGATAGGTTAATCATTTCCACAAATTAAAAAAACCTCTATATGTCCAAAATAAAAACATCAATTTTTCTAAAATAAAATTTCAACCATTACTCCACAAATGAGATACCATAGTATTAAATTTTACTAAAGAAATATAGTGTTTCCAAAAGAGAGAACATCTTCCAAAATAACATTTATCACCTAATCAACAAATCCTTTTCAAATAGTAATAATATCCATTAGATATATCATAATTTCTAAAAATAAAGTTATTCATGATCCAGACAGACATATAACTAAAAATAATTAGTCATAATAACCATGGGCTTCATGTAGTCCGGTGGTAGGTGATAAATGCCAATCGCACATTGGTTTTGGGTTTGATTATAGCAGATTCGTCCAACATTATGGGTTGTCGTTGGGTCTTTCGGTTGTCCTTTTTCAAAAAGTATGTAATTTTTTAACATTCCAAAAAATTAGATAAATTCGTCAAAAATAACAATAACATATTTTAACCACAAATATTATCTCATACCCCACATTTTCATCCTAAAATGTAATAATAAGTAATTGCCTCAAATTACAGGTTCAAATAAACTCAAATGGTTCTTTATAACTATATCCACCAAAGAAAATATATTTCTTTATTTAATAACATATTCAAATATCGAGCTTTAGTTTTACAAATACAAGAAAAATTCATCAAAAGTAATCTAATAATTGATACATTTTGACATACTATCATCCATAGATCCGATATAAATCTTCAATTCCAAAAATGTAGACATCTTAATCATCAAATGTTATTATCGATCCTTTATATATGTTTTTTCCATCTTATTATTTTATACTTATTTCCATCAAACAAAATCATGCATAATGCACTAAGATTTCAGTAATGTCAATACATGACCTAAAATATAATTCATATCTCGTATAGGACATTTTCAGTTTCCTCATCTACAATTTTAATATGATATGGACTTAGTAAACATATATTTGTACGATTATGATGATCCCATTCCCAAACCATATTTGTAGGACATATATTTTTATAATCACCGTGCACACCACATTTAAAACATTAAATTGATTCTTTGGAAAGAACATCAGTCCCTTTCCTATAGTCAACTGGATGTTTCCTTTTTCCAAGGTAGGTTATCGATTTATGAACTTCATTACCACATCTGTAGAATCATCCCATACCTTTGATCATTTTACTAGGTGTTTCATTCCAAATCCTTGACCCATAGTTTTTAGTATCTATACCTTTATGATTATTAAGTGAACTTCCATTGGGATTAATTTCTTTCATATATGATTCCATAGAAAAATCCCTAATGTTCAAGGGTTGAATATTGACTCTAGATAGTTGGTTAAGAAAAAACACAACTGTTTTCATAGTACTACCCATTTCATTTGGTTTCTTATTCAAAAAACTGTAACAGTTTTGGTCACATCGATTATTTACTTTGGTGCCTGATAGATCCAGCCATTTACTAAAACAAATAAGGGCAGTGTGAGTATATATGGAAAATAAACCTACAAAATATTATGAGGAGGGTAAACACTAAGATATAATTATTAATGTTATTTTAAATTCATTCGATTATTCTAAAATAACTATGACTCTTTTTAATATGTAAACCATTATGTTTTAATCACTTATGATTTAAAAACACACAAACCTCTAAATTTATCTAAACCCTCCTCTGATACCAACTATAAGTCCCCATCCTTAGACATTAAATAATAAGGAATTAATATAATAATTCACATTGAGGATCTTTTCAATTTATAGTTTAAGAGAATTTTTTTATAACATATACATAACAATTTTAATATTACATTTAGACACTTCCACTCAGTACCAATGTTTTTCATAAAATATAAACTATTAAAAGAAAATAAACATGCTTAGTTTCATGTTTTAATCAACATGACTTTTCCATGAACCCATCCTTGACCTTATTACACATTATTTCCATTGAAAAACATTTCAAAAACTTGGAGTGTGTATAAAAAGTTCGGCAAGTGATACACAAAGAATGAAAACTGTTAGTTTTTCAAAACAATAATTAAAGTAAGAATACATTATCATAAGTAATAATTTTCATCTTGATGAATTATTAAATACTATTCTCTGAATAAAATCTCATTGATTACCATTTTCTAACCAAACGATTATAATAAAACCGATCGAAAGCACAGTTGACATATAAATGTAACTCATGACATAAACATACTTAAATGGAATAACCTAATGGCCTACTTCAACACATATCACTAAAAGGAATAGCCATATAGATGACTTCCATACCCAATTAATGGCAGTTTATAACATAACCACCAGTCCTGGGTTCATCATAGAAACCCCCATCATTTGGTTTATCACATAACCACTCGTCAAATGTCCAAGTTCCATAATATAAACCCAAAACATAAAATATTAAAAATATCAAAATTTCACTAATAAAAATCCTTTTTAAATCAGACGAAATAATTTAAAAAAATCAATCTATTTAAAAACCCATTTTCAATATAGAAAAAAAGAAAATGGGAAATAAGGGATATCATTTCCATTTAAAATCTTTAATGCTTACAAAGGAAGCCAAATAAAAAATAACAATCACGGAATTGGATAGATCGTTGTCGCCACATATGATAATTTTTTTTCATTTCATAAAATGATTCGTATAAAAATGATTCCATTTGAATGAATGTAAAATTGAAAGGTGTTTATTATATACCATGTAAAATAATGAGGATTATATTATCTAAACATTCCACAATGAAAGCATATTGAGACGATTTCTCTTACCTCATGTCCAACATGAGTGTTTCATTATTTAATTTCCACAATAATAAAAATATGTTAATATATACTTTAATAATAATATTTTTTGATTTAATTTTTTTATATCACCTATTACTTTTTTATAACAATTATTTTATTATTTCAGTTCATATCAGACATTTTGATGATGTTCGAAACCGTAGTAAAAAATGAACTTGTTATCCTTACAAAATGTCCATGTGGTCAAAATTTTATTATCTCAAGAATTTTATTTAGGATTTAAATATCATATATATCAAATATATCCTATATATATGTATTTATAATATTCCATAACATTGGATATAACAAATGAAATTCACTGTTCATGGAGACGGTAAGTCGTACGTACTCATGAATGTTACATTCAATTATTTTTCATATTTACAGGAATGAAAACAAAATGATACATAGGTATATTATAATTCCATTACAATATCTATGTTATATATGTTACATAAGTTCATTAATTCCATTCTTTATACTTTCCATATATATAATGAATGGGTCATATCTTATTGAGGGGGCGGTTGTCTGCATTTACTCAAATAAAATTATTGTATATATTAAACATCAAAAGAATAATGGTATGTTATAAAAGATAATTAAAAAATAATATAGATAAAATAAATATCATATAATCATATATAATTACAGTTCCATCATAATGGCCACCATAAGAGGTAGTGGGGGAAATTCGGACAAGCATCGTTTCGTGAGGCGGTAGTTTGCTGTACACATAAAAATTATGTCTATATCCATTAGATGGATGTGTGTGCAAGTATAGTTATAATTATTCTCTTAAAAAATACATTTTATTTATTAAAGATAATTTGGGTTTTATATAAACAATTATTAATAAGATCGTTGTGAGTGGAGAAGAGAAAACAATTGAAAGAAACTTGAGAGAGGACGCTACCTCAAATCGGGCAACTTCTTTTGATTTGAGCCAAATTCCCCAATTGTTATGACTTATGCATAGTTTAAGGCTTATAGGGGGAGGATATGGAATTTGACAGCTTATTTGGGTAGATTTTGGATGATCCATGAGGCTTTATTGGTGTGAGTAATGGGTTAGTGGTGGTGTCCATTTATAAGAGGGAGGAGGGGCTCCTTAGGAATGTTTGAAAGTATTATTTTATTGTAAAAGTATTTCCTGTTTCAAAAGGTCAATAACTAATTAAATTAACATATTAGATGACTATTATTCGAAATTTCTTAATCCAATATGTTTTAGATATGCTTTTTTTCAAAATTAGTTGTTTCATTTAGCTTTAACCCCAAGTTAACTAATTTGACTCTTACCAAATTTTCTTGTTTATTCACTCTATATGGTTAATATAGTAACCATTTAATTCCAATAGAACCAAAAGATGTTCAATAATGACATTTTAACCATTAGATAAGTCATTTGGACGAATTATATATTTTTAGGACTATTATATCATCTTATAAAATAATATTTTATTTAAACACTCATTTATGTCAATTTAAATAATATTCATATCATGACATTTTAAAAAATCCAAAAGAACAATATTCTCCAAAAAAAATCCTTAATATAAATGAAACATGTCATACTCATCCCAAAATTCTTGTATTCCATAAAATGATTGAATTGTTTTTTTAAATTTTTAAATCTCATTTAGTTAACACATTCATTAATAAGGTAAACACAACAACATCATTGTGTGATAAATAATTTTTTTATATGATGTCTAAGAATTATAAATAAAATACCATGATTTACGCAATATTTTTTTCTTTATGATGACTATTTATAGAAAATTATATAATCATATAACAAACATTAAAATTGATTTTCAAAATATTACATGTTTATGATATTTTTATTTTTACATAAAATAAAAAGTTATTAATGTAATTATGTTACCCATGTGGCTTAAAAAGGCCAAAAGTAACACCCACGGATTTTCATCATTTTCCATGACTCATTAAATAATATTAGTAAATTTTTTAAGGTAATTTTGTATTATTATAAAATAATTTGTACCAAGAATAACCATATTTAACTTTAATCATGGTAAAACAATTAAATATTACTATTCAAAAAATATTATTTTCCTCATATTGAACCAAATTTTACTTACTGATGACAACCATGTATGTCCGATTTTTGAAATTCAATTCCCTGAAGCATTAAAATCTCATTTAAATGAAAAATTCAGTTTTTAAACTACTATGCAGTGTTTTTCACTATTCCAAAAAAATTAAACATTTTCAGAAATATACCAAAATCCACCCAAATATATTTTTGATATTATGAGTTCAAAAATTAAGTCCATATTACAAAATTCAAAACATATAATATTAATTAATTAATTTAATGTTAATTTTGGTTGTCAAAAACTTAAAACATGTTTTTAACATGTAAAAATTACAAAAAGATTGACATGTGTTTATGTCCATTTTAAATGTGAAATTGCATCCATTGAACAAAATTAAATTAAATGGTAAAAATATAATCCAATTACCCTATAAATTTAAAAAGAAAATATAACCATAAAAATAAATAATATGAAAGGAGAGATTTTTGTTAAAATGTTGTATTATTATGTATTCATTAAATAAATTAGTTTATCAGAAAAATACAAAAAAATACGCAAATTAAATATTGATGTCCCCCTCCTAAAGAATAAGTTTATTTTAACAAATGAATCAAATAAAAGTTGAAATAAACTAGATTAAAAATGGTTTCTCCATCCAATGGCGGCAAAATAATCATTTTAAAATATTAGATCATTTATGCTTAAAATTTCATTCATTCTCATTTCCAGCTTAAAATTTTATTGGATAAATGTATAAACCTTTAACTATCATTTTAATCATAATATGTATTGTTTTGTTAATTCCCACTAATAAAATTTCTACGTGTTAACTACCATTTCAAAATAATTATATTATTAATTTTTTAGTATGACTTCGCGTTGTGTCCAACAGAAGACATTGGAAAAACTCATTTTTGCATGTCGTTTACACCATGGAACATAGTATAAATTAAATGTAAAATTAATATTTAATTCAAAAATATTAATAAATATGAAATTTTCATATTTATTATTTACATGGGATGTTACATCCTTCCCCCCTTTTGGGAATTGCATCCTCAAAATTTTAAAATTGTTCTCGGAAACTTTATTAAATGTCCCACATCGGAAAAAGAGTCAACAAAACACTCACTTTAAAAGAAAGACATTTACAATGGTCACCCGAGATAACATATACGAGGATTCCCTTAAAGCGGGGATAAATAGGAGAAACTATGTGTCATTTTTTAATAGTCTGTGATAGAAAACATTATCAGAATAATGTCAACCACCAAAAAACCACATACATGTGATAGGTTAAACATACTTTGGTTTCAAAGATGGAAAATTAAACGTACAAAATTTTTGTTTTACGATTCATTTAATAAATTTGTAGAATTTATTTATGGGTTTTACTAATGACAAAAGGAAGTACACTTACATTTCAAGTAGATTTTCATCCTTTAATAACATTCTACCAAAAACTCTACTTTTCTCGAATTGAAAACTATTCAAGATAACTTAGTCACTCCAAAGGAGCTAGAATCACCTTCCTAAGAGAAAAAAAATCCACAAATGTTGAACTATATAATTCCCTTCTCTTTGTACATTAAAAAAACTATAGTGGATAATACATGATCTGATAATCCGCAAAAGGATAATCTTTTATAAAAAGACATACAACTCTTAACGCCAAAAATTGAAAAATGATTACCCAATGTTAAAAAAATACCATTCAATAAGAAATTTTCCTTAAAATACTTCATATAATACAATATAAATTTGAAACCCAAAATTCTGAAGGATTTGATCACTCATTCATGCACAAAAATGATAACATTTATCTCAAAAAAATAACAGTTATTCTTAAAAAATCATACTAATAAGTAGTTAACCTCATCACATATTCTCTATGATAGGTTAATCATTTCCATAAATAACCCCAATCGATATATGTCCTTAACAAAAACATATATTATTCCAATGTAAATTTACAACAATTACTCTATAAATGTGATCACATAGTATTCTATTTCACTTAAGCATATAGTGTTCCCAAAAGAGAGAACTTCTTTCAAAATAACCATTTTCACTTAATCACCAAATCATTTTCCTATACTATGGATATCCATGGGATATATCATAAGTTCCATAAATAAACATAATCTTGATCCATAAAATCATCTAACTATACTTAATTAATAATACTAACCAGGGACTTCACATAGTCCAGTGGTAGTTGATAAATCCCAATCGCACTTTGGTTGTGGGTCTGATTTCTATATCATTATCCAATGTGATGGGTTGCCACACTGTCTGTGTGTTTTCATTTTTAAAAAATTATATAAGTTTATAACATTTCAAAAAATCAGATAAATTCCTCAAAAAAACCATAACATATTTTAACCACAATTGTTATCTCATACCTAACATATTCATCCCAAAATGTTATAACATGAAATTTCCTCAAATATAAGGATCATATAAACCTAAATTATTCTTTATAAGTATATCCTCAAAATAAAATATACTTTTTCATTGAATAACATTTTCACATATCCAGCATTATGCCTCTACATACTGGAAACAATTCTTCCAGTGTAATCCTATCTTTAATACATTTGAAAATATCAACATTCATATATCCAACATAACTCATCAATTACCAAAATGTATATAACTTAGTCATAGAACATTATTCCCAAACCTTTATCCACGTTTTTCTATCTTATAATTTTATACATATTTCCTAAAAACAAAATAAAGCATAATTTCCTATGTTTTCAGTAATGTCAAAACACGAGCTGAGAAATAATCCCTACCTTTCATAGGTCATTTTCATTTTTCACATATACAATTAGAATGGAATTATGAATTTGTAAACATATATTTTTATGGTCATGTTGATCCAGTTCTTAAACCTTCTTAGTTGGACATCTACTTTTACAATGACAATGCACACCGCATTTAAAACATTAAATTCATTCTTCAGAAATAACATCATTCCAATTTCTAGAGTCAACTGGACGCTTCCTCTTTCAATTTAAGTTCATTGATTTATGACCATAATTAGCACATCTATAGAATCATCTCGTCCCTTTAGAGAATTTACATAGGTGTTTCATTCCACATCCAAGAAAAATTGGTTTTTGAATATACTTACCTTTATGGTTATTACCTGAACATCAATTGGGAGAAATTACTCGTATATACGATGTCATAGAAAAATCACCAAGGTGAATGTGGTCTATCATGACTCCATATATTTGGTTAAGAATAACCACTAGATTTTTCATTGCACCTCCCATTTCATTCGGTTTCTTATATAGAAAATCATCACTGTTTTATTCAGATCCATTGCTACTTGGGTGCCTGCTAGATCCATCCATTTACTAAAACCAGAACGGTCAGTGTGAATTTATCATTAAAATAATCATATATTATCATTTGAGGAGGGTAACCACTTTGATATACCTATTCATGTTCTCTTAATCTCATTCTATTTATCTATATTAACTATGGATCTTTCTAATATGCTAACCATTAAGGTTGTGTCACTTATTCTTTAATAACACCATAACCTCTAAAGTTATCTAAAACGACCTCTAATAACAACTGTAAGGCCCTGACCATAAACATTACATAGTCATAAATTAAGATAATTATTAAAAATGAGGATCTTTTTGGGTTTATATATTTAATGAAGTAATTCATAACATATGCTTAACAATTTAAATATTACATGTATACACATCTACTTAGTATCCATTTTCTACCAAAAATAATAAATCATAAATGAAAGTAAACATCTCTACTTCCATGTTTTAATCATCATGACTTTTCATTTATCCCATCCTTGACCATATTACCCTTTTTTTCCTCTCGAATGCATTTAAAAAACACTGGATTAGCAAAAACTCTCATTAGGGGATAAAAAAATAATGAAAACTACTAGTTTTTTAAAACAATAAGTAAACCATGAATAATTTACCATAAGTAATACTTTTCACCTTTATGAAGTAGAAAATACTATCCACTGTATAAAATCCCATTTCATAACCTTTTGTATCCAAAATATTACTATAAAACCCATTGAATTCACACATAAAATATAAATTTATCTTGGGACATAAACATACCAAAATAGAATAACCGTACGATCAACTTCCATACATATCACTAAATGGAATAGCCATACAGTAGACATCCATACCCAATTCATTGGAGGTTATAATGTAAACAACTATCCTTGATTAATCATGGAACCCCCATCATTTATTTTATCACGTAACCACTCGTCAAATGTCCAAGTACAATTATATAATCATAATACATAAAATATTGTAAATATCTAAATTTTACTAATAGAAATTCATTTTCAATCCCAAGAAATCATTTAAAATACTCATTATATATCAAAACCCTTATTCAATATGAAAACACCAAAAAATGAAAACAATGGATATCATTTCCTTTTAAAAACATTAAGGTTTATAGAGGAATCTAAATATCAAATAATGATTATGGGGTGGAGATATCGTTGTGGCCGCAAATGATAAAAACAATATTTTTGACATTTGGTAAAATGTTTCGTAGAAAAATGATTCCATTTGAATGAATGTAAAATTCAAAGGAGTTTATTATACACTATGTAAAAGAAGATGTTGTATATTATAGAAACATTCCTTAGTGAAAGGAGATTGAGACGAAGCCCTTTACCTCTTATCTGACACGAGTTGTTCATTCTTCCATTCCAGGAATAATGAACATAAGTTTATTTTCAAGATTCAATGTCATTACCTCAAAATATAAATAAGTCATTATAAGATCAAATGAGTTGAATGTGTGAAATTGGAGACTTTTCTCGAAACAGGCTTATGCTCCAAACAAGACATACAAACAAATTTTCCATGCTCAGGTAAATATTACGCATTCAAAGGAATGTTCATAATGAGTTTGTGTGCAGTGTTGGATAGGTATATAAATTGGAGGTTCCCCCACCCCCCCATTTGAGTTGATCATCCCCTAGAGAATATTCGGTCTATAAATTAGATGATATTTTCACATCATGAAGTTTACTTATGTGCAATATGAGGTGAAAAAAATTGAAAACTTTATTGTGTGTAAGAAAATAACTTGACTCATAAATTTGGAAGGGAGTTGAAATCAAAGTCATGGTTTGTGGGAATGTGTTATTTATCATGTGGATGAATGAAAAAAATCAACAATTCATATATCCACAATTGAGGATATATTAATTAAATGTAATGAAGAGACCTAAAATTCCATATAATATATATGGATCCTTTCAAATGTTGTAATTAATGGAAGTGAAATATAGTTATCCTTTCCATGGGAAACGAGCAACAGAATTATACTCTGAGAGTGACACATTTTCAAAGTAGTGAGATGGATCCAGACCATGTAAAAGAAGTGATCCTGGGTGTAGATGTTATTTATCCCAAATAATATTTTGGAAGTGGGACTTAGTAGATTTTTTAGATTGGAAGAGTGTCCTCAAAAGCTCCTTGGAAGTGGCCGAGTGAGTGTAAACCAAGTAAAATCATTGTGTCTTGTGTATGAATTAATTATCACTCATACATTTCTTTGGGAAAGGTAGAGAATATAAATTTTATGCTGAAACAATATCCCAAGGGGATATTTTTATAATCTTTTGTACCCAAATTCACATCCCCTATTAGGGTATTTAACATAGTTGGGGAAGAACTTATCATTCCACAAGTAGAATATTGTTATCTTAGTATTGGGAAGGTTATTCCTTATGGTATTAAAGTTTGTTTCAATATGTTTTTCATGATCGTATTGGTTATGATAATTCACCAAGTTATCATTCATAAATACTATATGAAAATTATATAGATATAGGTGGAAACTATAATTCATTTGCGACATAATGACTATTTGGGCATTTGTAGGACTGATCATCATGACCCGATACCCATAAAGGAAATATGTGCTATGGAATTCCAAACGTGGTCTATCTAATGGTCACACACACCTTAAATCATATCCCGACTTTAAATATATATAGTATAAAACCATAACACCTCAAATGTTGAGGAAGAGCTCATCTATACGAGGCAGTGGATACCAATTATTATTTATAATGTATTTCAATTAGTGATAATCCATGTACATCATGATGTTCTCCTCTACCATCACAAATAATATCATATGAAAACATCCTAGTGATGTATTGGTTCATTTTAAACCCTTAGCATCTAAGTCCTCTAACTGTTTCTTATGTTCCAAGAGCTCGTAAGTGCCATCATATGAGGAGGAATACACATTTGTGTCCCTACTAGAACTAGATTTAGGGATAAATCTTCCTCTCTCATAAGGGGTAACCCAAAAAATTCATCCAAAAATATGTTACTAAAATGATCCACTACTGGATGGAATTCCATGTATCATGTTCCTTGATCACCAATAAAGAGATTCTCCGTTTGGGTTTTCCCTCCACTCAATCCCCGATGATTGGGTCCATCTTGACTTTCCTATATATCCCATTCTCCCTTGTGAACATATGTACTTACCTTAAGTGATGTAAATGACACCCTATAGTGATATCAATAAATGTGAGAATGATGAAACAATAAGCAATCATGTTTGAGTATGACAATGAAACATCACATATGAGGGAAAATGGTTTCAATAAGAATTTTTACCTACCTAACTCAAGTGGTCACCCCTTGAACTATCTTACACACAATGATATAAACCCAAAATTAGTTTTTAGAGTAATCACACTATATAAATACCATATTTCTAATGTCATACATTCCAGAATTATCATAGTTATAAAGGAATACGACACTCTTATAATGAATAAGTCAAATACTAACAGAAAGGATACTAGAATAGTACCTATAAATACAGAAGGCACAAAGCTATACTCATTTGGGATTTTCTTCACTACATAGATGTGGCAAGATCCATGAAACTAAGATAAATCCTTGTTACTCTTAATAGGATTTCTCTACATGTGGTGAATATATGGATCCTAGGTACCTCGTCCATGACCACATCCTTGGCCTGAATTATGGTTGCACTCTAGATTCCCTGATAATGAGTTGATACTAATATTATTACAAATTTGGTTACTAACAAATATACTCTCCCAAAATGCGCTTATTTGAGAGTCCTACAGATTCCCTGAAGATGCCCCTTATTAGCACAACATTTTCTCTTAAAAGGGTCTCAAGGACACTATTTATTTTTATTCTATGGCTTTCCACACTAGTGGAACACTATGTAACTATATTTATGCATCATTTGATTACTGCTTTCCCTACAAGTAGAATTGATATGATGCTTATTTCAACTCAATGAAGTACCTCCTATATTAGTATGGAACCTCCATAGACCACAAAATCAACATCCCTTAGGTTCATATTAGTGGTAAGGTATTGATTTATTATTTCATAAATGTTGTTAAACTGAAACACATTCAACTGATATTGGATGGTGTATACATTCACATCCTTATGACATCTCTCTATCAACAACTCATCACTATTAATAGTCTTGAAGAGTTCTATAGTTAGGTCAAATAAGTGGAATATTCAATAACAAACATAATAATAGGCTATTGTTTCATAAACTATGTAGACTGGTCCTCTCATAGAATTTATGGAAATAAATTATCAAAGATGGGTATCTAGAATTATACCCAGAAAATAACATGATAATAAACAGGATGAATAGTCACATCCCAAAAATTATTTATGGAATCATGAATCAAATTTGTCACTAGGTTGACCTTTTTCTCCCTATATATCTCAAGATGCTCTAATATAAATATCATGGCATATATCAATGATTCACCAGGTTGGGGATACCGTTTCTAGAGAAGTAAAGCGGTAGAAGATGCTAAAATTCTCACATCACATCATTAATATTAGTGGAAGGTCACAAATATCCTTTAACAGACGTCATATTCTATAGAATGATCTCACAAAACTGATCATCAGTGCTTATATTTGGAATAATAGGTGGTGGATCATGTGGCAATATTGAAAGAAATTTTGGCCGGTCAAGGCCCACCACCTCAACAGCATTATCATTTCCACCTTCTTGGGGAAAGTATAAAATACTTCATAGATAAATATTTTCACTATTTCTAAATGCAGTCCTCATACATGATTCTGCAACGACCATGATCCATGATAAAAAAAATGAAAGGTAAATATCCTTCTTATAAATGTGTCACACCTCTATGCCTACTCATAAAGTCAAGTCAAAGCAATAAAAATTCCATATAGTTCATAATAAAAACTTATTATTTCCCACTATTATGGATGGGTTAGTGTCATGGTCTCAAATCACATAGAAGACATTCATGTACATGGAATATCAATTTAATGATATAGAGGATAGCATAATTTACATTGAAATTTATATCTCGATTTCATGGTAACCATTTCATTTAAGTGTTTAAAATTAGTTATTTTCATACGTATTTATATATATTAACATATAATGGTCTAGTTAGATGTTCCACATTTCCAAATTTATCATGGTACAAAATCTTTATAAATTTATATTTTCATGTCATATTATAATAACATGGCCCATACATTAGCTATAATAATGTTAAAGGTCTTGTACAATTATTTCATTAAATGAATTTTCATTTCCAGTTTCATGAAGTGAATTATTACTAAAATAAAATTAATATTCCTGAAATCATTTTGAACTGATGTTACATCCCATTGAACTAGGTATCCATGGCTCAAACATGGAATATGTGATCAATTAAAGTACAAACATCATGTTTTACAGAAAAACAATTTTGATTGATATAAAAAATATAGTTATTACTATTATTTTATCTTTATAATAAAAATTAACACATATAAAATAAATAACTATCAATGAACTTGCAATAGTCATAGGAAATACAGGCAATGATGGAAATAATGTACAATGATATGTCATCGAATAATTCATGAAATGCGAATCCCCCAGTTTCTATAATGATGCATGAGGTGAAACTCTCTTACAATACTAGGTCAATTAAAAATAATTCTATAATAATATCAACATAAATAAATAAACAAAACATGTGTGTCACCCACCAGTGAAATTAGTACAACTGTAATAGGAACAAACCAAAAAATAAATATCAAATCCATGGTAATTTGGAACTCCTCCATTAAAGGGATAGATACTCCAAGGAACCCTATCATTACGAAATTATGATATGTTCCTAGCCTCATTCCTAAATCCCAAACAGTAAGACAAATAGAAAATAGAACCTCTAAGGCCATTTATTAGCATCACGGGATTTGTCAACTCAAAAGTAATCAATCATGATTATCCACATGACCTCAAGATTTCCTTAACATACATTGGATTTTTCTAACTAGTAGCAAGGGTTTGTGATGGTATGGTGGGGAGACTATACCCTCATGATCCAAATGTATCTTTGTGGTGTACAATAATGGTTGGTAGCAGAGAATGTAATTACTACTCAAAAACTGAATAATAAATAATCCCTATAAAATAAATACCCATTAGCAGAATCATTTTAATATAAAAAATATTTCTCTCATCATGTGATAAACAAAAAGGGCAATAGTTGAAAATTCTTATATATCCTGATTTTTTTTAAAAAAATTAAAAAAACAATCTCCAGTTGAACTGTGGGTAGAATCTTGGTCCTCTCCTCCTTTACTCCAACATAAGCATCCAATCAAGGATCCACAACTAGATGTGTCCCTTTTTCCTTACTTGTGACCTTAATTTCTGTTTGGGTATCAACCGACTGCCCAACCGGTTTATGTGATATAATCATTAGTCCACCACCAACTTCATCAAAGAAATTAAACCTAGGGAACATAAAATTTGTTTTTTCCATGTATAATGATATAAGTAAGAATATCAAATCGAAAAATATTGGGTCTTGTTCCTAAAAGATACCAAGAAAAAAATTCCTTTTTATTCCCTAAGCCGGATGATCTCTGAAAATTTATCCACATGTGTAGAGATATATGGTCTATATAAATAGTGATGCTTAAAGAAATATATTTATATATATAATTATATCTTGGACCAAGGTGCAACTCAGGAATCTATGGATAGAAGTATGATTCCCATAAAAGGTTGAGGGACACTATGCATGTGTATGATGTATCATAAGGGTCTTCATGCTCGTGTATCACAATATGATATGCCACACCTGATTATCACATTTAATTTGGGTCTCCATTCATGTAAATCATATTTAAATAATATTTTAATACACAATCATAATATTTACATGGGACTCCATGTTCGTATATCACATTTCACTTGTCACTCTATGCCTAGTTATAACATTTTAATGGGTTTTTATGTCAGGTTATCACCAGTGGATGGGACTCCATGCCCGATTGTCACAAACATATGTGATTCCATGAATGTGTATCATAATTAAAAAGAATTACATTCTCTTAATTTACTTACAAATAATAAGGACTAATAATGCGTAAAAAATTCCATTTAAAGAGTTACAATTCAATTTTCATACCATTAAACATTGGTTCATAACCCATTTATTCATAAGGAATTTATGTATGTGGTCGTACCACACACTCCCATTTAATTTAAGGTGGTAAGATCAACTAGGAATTTAATATGATGAGAGAATCATATAATAACACCCAAAGGGGGTGGTAATAGTCTATCGGGGTAATACCCCATCAACAATTCATGGTATATGAGGTTATTCTAGAATGAATAACAATTTAGATTAAAGAAATTTTAGATTTAAGGAAATTAATGGAAATTCATGAATGCATCACAAGGACACATGATAAAAAATTAATCTTCCATAGCTAAAAAGATCTAGACCACCTACATTATGGTGGTAGATGACCCATCTCCTTTTTTGTCTATATAATAGATCTAGAATGGAAGAGATCATTAAAATAGGAAAATTCCCTAAAAAAATTGTAGATGCTCTCAAACCAAAATAACAACAACGATGGAATGATAAACTAATAATGGAAGGATGAGGAGAAAATATATCACCACTAGGTATCCAACATATTCAATTGTGAAAGAACCAGACACTATTTGAAGGAGGATATCAAAGCCAATTTATAGAGTAAAATGGAGATCCCATGTGTAAGGAATGCAATGAAAAAGAAGAATGATGAAGACAAAATGGTTTATAATAACATAGCGGAAAGACCAATTCACCATTCATTAATGGGGAAAATATTTTTGCTTCATATATTTCCAAACCACATGCCTAAATTTGTACATATACTAGTTAACTATCATTAAGCGTGAGACCATGGAAACTCGGTTCCATAAAACTATATGGCCCCTTCGAAGACATAGGAAAGCCCCACTCGACAATGCATTCTATGGGGGTGGGGTATTTATAACTACCCTTTAAAATCTATGTTTTATACTATATAACTCACATAGTTATCTCACAATGTTTTCATGAACCTTTTTATATCATTTATGTTTAGACTATATTTCAAACGTTTGGAGATCCAAGATTCAAAAGAGCCCCGAACTCTATCGAATCACTCCATATCCTCTTAAGAAGATTAGTAACATCCAATGCGAGATTTTTTACTGAAAAATAAGTATATTTACCTATTCTATAAGGTCACTGAATTTCATTAGTTATTTATTAATCATTAATAACATAATTATTTAAATCTAGGTTATCCCAGAAAACATCCTATACTACCATAAGAATGATTCATAACCAAGAACATCAAGGTACGACAAGCAAAAATGAGGGGAATTCAGATAACAAACATCTAATCCATTAGCCAATAAATATATTAATATCAAGAAGTCATAAGAATTTATAATTTCGAAAAGTAATCCCAACTTAATCATATTATATTAACTTGACCGAGCACCCACATACTTATCCCCATGAATGTCACCATCAAATGATTCAACTACAACCAGAAACTCAGGCCTCTGAATCCATAACCCAATATCCAGCCTAGGATAATATCACATGGTAAGGATCATATCCAGATCATGTATACTGAAAAATAAAAAAACAATTTCAATAGGGAAACTAAGCTATAAAATAAGGTACATAGCCCTTAAATGCAAACAGGCTCACTTAGCCACAAACACAGGGCATCCAAACATTATAAACGATGGGCACTCTTAGCCCCGATCATTTATATTTTTCATGAAAATAGTTTCTATTCCATTTGGGATTAGTATATTCATTATTAAAAAGTCACAAATAAGTGATTCCTAAATAATCACCTATAACAAGCTAGCTAATTTCGTGAACCAAATATATAGAATAAACCAATTTTCATCAAAATTTGAGTAGAAGAATTATCAATTAACACGAAATTTTATTATTTTCATCATAATGTAATAACATGCTTATAATCATTTATCAATTCCATTAAAACATTGAGGATCAAATTTAAACAATAACGATCATAGCATCAATTTGGTTACCATAAAAATAAAAAATTCACTTGATTTATTAAAAACCCCTCTTTTTGTTCTATATCCAACAAATTAATTTTATATTTACATTCATTACCATTTTCCAATATAATTGAGATGGAGTGTATCAAACCGCACCTTTATTACGCACATAAACATTATTTATTACCACAAAATTCACCTAAGACGACTATGAGGTTTGATAAGTCTTGATTCTTTGGTAATTATGAAATTTACATGACAACGGAACACATAAAAATACAACATCATTATTGAAAACTTATTTTACATGACCAAAACATTCCTTCTTACTTTTCATTTCATGGGATAGCCAGAGGACATACATATAAAAATGGTGAGATATAAATCCCAATATGGGAGTAATAAGGAATATAATAATGAATACATTACATGAATGGAAATAGGAATATCAATGGAGCATAAGAAAAACATTAACATAAAGGCCTGATATAGTAATATTATCATTACATGGAAATGTGGCAACGACATTTAACATGATATTTGCATGAGCCTAGCATCATTGCAAATGGAGCATGATTAAACCCTCCATGGACATGACATAGCTTGAGAAAACCCTCATTTCACATGAATTGCCATGATATTAATATTTAACGAATGCATTAGATCGTTATCAGTGTGAACCCTTTAAAATCACTTCAATTTATACATATGTGTTCCCTATAGATCATATTACATGGAATCATTAAACATCAGAAGATATTCCTCAAATAAAGAATTTGTAATACATACATGTAAGTACCATTCAATAGTTATACATTGATAATGGTGAATTTCCGTTATTGGGAAATATGTATGGTATTCACTACAAAATGATTTTGGCATGGAAAATCTCAGTACAGTTTCGTCAGCATAACAACGTGACAAAAATTTAATAAAAATGGTTGATGAGATAGAATGGTGTATCTAATAAAATTTACATGAAAATATTCCATAAGGGTATCATATAGAAACATGTCCCAACACATGGAATTAAAAAATATATTGTGTTACATAATAAAGAAACTTGAATAAAGAGGAGAAATTGAATAACTCTTACGAATTTTTGGCATGTTAACAAGTGTTAATGGGAGTGATTACTGAGATATAAAGAGGCATATCATCATTAAAAAATAATTATGGATGTATGGGGGAGATCTTAAATCATACCCCAACTTTTTAAAATGAAAATAAAATGATATAACAACGTAAGGAATCTTGGACAAAAATGACAAAGGAAGAAATACCTTAGGAAAATCCGGCATGCTAACGAGAGTACATACATTTTCATAAGAGAGATAAATTAGAGTCAAATGGGCTCCCATTATTTATACTTTAAATGTGTATTAGTTATGATATTTAATAAATTATCATATAATATGAATAAAATAAATTAAAATACATAACAAGAAAAGATTATTTGGTAATAGTGGATGGTGGAAGATCCCTTACGAAATTTTGTCAAATAAACAACTTAGGTAAGGGTCAAAATGAGGGAGTATAGATAAAATATCCATAAAATAGCATCAAATAGACATTAATAGAAGGATTATAAATGAATTAAATTCTAATCATTAGAAATTACAAGAACTACTTTGGAAAAAGTTGTTTGAATTTGAAAGGAGGAGAGGAAAGTGAGGATCATTTAGTTGAGTGTGTGAATTAAAGAGCTTGAGGAGGGGCATCCTGGAAGCTTGTGGATCCTTGGGTAAAGGCTAATGAGGTAAGACTAGCAACGTTCACCAATGTTTTTTTAATGAAGAAAATTAGGGTCTTGTGTGGGTTTATATTGGAATATTAAGGGGAATTATTTAGTATTTTAAAAACATAGGTTTCAGAATCTATATAATTTAATATTTAACACCACAAACCAACCCATGATTTTTTCCCATGTTTTTTTCCAAAGGGGAGTGGAAAATATTATTTTATTAGGAAAATATATGGTGATGTTAAAACTTTAGACCTGCTTCTGTGGAAGTGAGTCACACTCTCAAGGAATTAATTTTGAAATGTTAAAATATTTTTAATGTCTTGGAGGGTCTCCTAAGCCATCATAAAATTAATCAAACAAAAATTAAATCACATTATTTAAAGGTAAAACATATGTTGGCCGAATATCCCATATATAGTATTTTATGACATCACTATGGGGTCATTTTGAGGTCATAAAATAGATTTTATATTGATACTATATTTAATTTTTACCAAAAAAATAGAATGTGTTCGAAAATTATAAAAGAGTCACCATTGGATTATTTCAAAAACCTGATTCCAAAAACAGTATTTATTTTTTATCAATAATTTTCTAAAAATATTAATTTTCAATTTTAAAATAAAAACAAATATTTATGGATAATTCATTTTTTTGACCAAAACAATTTTCAAAACATAACAAAAATATCAATTGTATTAATATAAATTGCATGATCATTTATATTTAATAAATATAAATTTAGATATAATATATTATTACAATATTATTTATTTAAAAATTACATTATTTCAACCAAATAGATTTCTTAATTGAATTTAAATATTAACTAAAAATATTTTTTACTTTCAATCTCATTTTCAAAGTCACAATAATAAAATGAAAGTATATATTATTTACAAAAAATTGCACATAATCAAAGTGCTTGGGTCATGCGACGTAACCCATTATAACACCCACATATAACATATTGGTTAAGGTGTGCTATGGTGATAGACACTTGGGGAGGCTCAGATAACATCGCTATTGAGGTAATCACTATCATCTTCCACTTCTCCCTTATGTGAATTTCGTTCAAACCTAACATGTTAACACTCATCTTGGGCTTGGTCCAGAGAAAAGCCCAATGATGGTACCTTCTTCCCAAGCTCTGAAAAATGGTCTATGAATGGATCAATTATACTGGACGAGGACATCACATCCTTTATTTTATTAAATAGGATTTCATAAAGCCTTATATTCATAATAATCATGTGATCACTGTTCAATGACTATATTTGCAATGATGTCAATTTATAACAGTATTTTAAAATCGAAAAACATAAAACATTGGAATTTCCAATGTTATATATATATATTACATAATAATACATTTAATTACATCAAGAAGAATTTTCATTAATAAAAATTTGGGTTGTTATATTTTCCCCCCCTTAAGAAATTTTTTCCTCAACATTTCCATTTCCCTCATTAAAAGGGTTGAGCATAACTCTGATTTATCACTTCCTCTAATTCCAATGTTGCCTCTTCAACCATGTGGTTTCTTCCCAACACATTGGAAATGGTAATTGTCTTATTCCTTATAAATTTTCCACTATGATCTAAGATCTTCATTGGGTTATTTTCATCAAAGAGGTAATTCCCCAATGGTACAACCTCTATATTGAGTATATGTGATGGATCTTGTATGTACATCCTCAAGTGTGATAAATGGAATACATCATGTTCTTGAGATAGGTTTAGTGGATGTTATTGTCGATAGGAAAGTGCTCAAACATGTTCAAGGATCTCAAAAGGGATGATGTTCCTTGGACTATGATTTCCTTTCTTCCCAAAACACCTAGCTCTCTTCCACAATGATATGCAGAGGAAAACCATTTCTCTGACATAATTCTGAAGGTATCACCGACGATTTTCATCATAACTCTTTTGTCAACTGTAATAATTTTTAATGTGTTTTCGGATGGTCTTAACCTTCTCCACCACTTCATTGATAATTTATTTATTGGGGATTTTTTTCTCCCCCACAATATCCCAACATGCCAGTTTTCTACAACTGTTCCTATATGGGGATACATAAGGATCCATTTGGATTCAAGAGTGGAAACTTTTGTTGAAATATAACTCAACCAAAAAAGGATGTTTACTTCACCCTCCATTGAATTACATTGAGAATGATCTCAACATGTACACCAGTGTTTGGATAGTCCACTAATATTGAAAATCAGTTTGAATATGAAAATCCATGTAGAGGTTCAGCTTAGTTTTTAGAGCATCTTGGCGACTCTTCATGAACATATAGTTGAATCAAGGATCTTGATCGAATACAATAGATAGTGTTACACCATGAATACTTAGAAATTATCTATTGTATATCTGTTCAAGTTGATCCAATGTGAAATCCTCTCAATTTTCAATGCATTGTGTATTATTTTTAAAATGATCAACAACATCCCAGATTGAATTATTTACATTGGATGTATTCAGAAGTAAGGTAACAAATTTCATGGTGATGTTTTCCCATTTTCATGTCAGTATTGGTAATGTTTTCATCATCCCCTTAGAACACTACCTCTCACCCATCACTTACTAAGATACCAGAAAATTTTCTATATACTCAACGATCTCCTTCTCTATGTTATCCCACCAATAATTCTCTCAGATATCTCGATTCATATTTTTGTTTCCTATGTGGATTGAGAAATTCGAACTATGTGACTAATAAAAAAGTTATTTCCATTACTTCGAATATAATGGAACACATAGTCTTGTCCCAAAACTCCCAAACCCTTATTCCTTAACATTGAACTCTGGGGATTTCCCATTTCAGATGGTTCGCACTCTCTCCTAATGTCCCACAACATCTTTTTATCCATAATTTAAACCTTCTAAAAGAGATGGTTGAGAAATTATTTTTGAATGGATTGATGTTGTTCCCTTATTTTTGATTCAAATGTCCATGTTCATGAAATCTAAGAAGATTGGATCCTTTTCAATTCCCTTCAATTATAGAATCGCTGGGTAATTCCTTCATAGATCACCCACCACCTTATTTGCATTCTTAGGTTGTTAATGGATTGAGTAGTCATAGTTTTTGATCAGATCTAACCATTATTGTGGGTGAAAATTTAACTCTTTCTATGTTAATATATACATGTTACTTTTGTGATATTTATATATTTAACACTTCTCCCCAAAGAGGGAATGGCTCTAAAATTTTTAAGCGAAGATTACTATAGCCAACTTCAGATCATGTTTTGGATGGTTTTTCTCATTGAATTTCAATTTCCTTGAAGCATAGGAATGACATTTTCATTTTAAATCAAGAGACATCTCATTCTATTCTATGAAGAATCACTAAATACCACAAAAGGATCTCCACTTGTAGGTAGTGTGAGCACAAGGGCTGTGATAAACCTCATTTTCAACCCCATGATGCTATCTTCAAATTTATCACTTCATGGAATCTTGAATCCCTTCTAATTTATTTTGGTAAGAGGGTTTTAAAATCATGAGAAATTTCTCACAAATTGGTGATAATATCCCGCTAACCTTAGTAATATTTGGATATCTTCCATGGATGTTTCCCTTTTCCATCCCTCAATTTAATTTTTCTTGGAGGAATCAACAAATATCCCATTTCATGCAATGAATTGAACCATGAATGAGACCACCTTCTACTAGAACTCATAGTTGTTTGACTTTTAATAGAGATTATTCTTTCTAAAATACTATAGTATAGTTCTTTGACTCTCATTATGATCCTTCTTTGTTTTGTAGTATATTAGTATATCATCTATAAATTCCACAAATATTTTTCGTTAATCTCTAAAGATTCAATTCATCACATCCAGGATGATTTTTGGAGAATTTGTGAGTATTAAATGAATTACTATTATTTCATCGATATTGTACCGTATAAAAAAAGTCGTCAGGGGATATCCAACTTTATCATCCTTACTAGGTAATATCATGACTATAGATTCACCATGGAGAAGTATTTTGTTCCACATCACTAATCGAATAAGTCACCTATTCATGTAGGGGATACCTTTTCTATATCATTATTTTGATGAGATCATTATAATAAATTCAAAGGCACAAAGACACTTCCATCTTCATGACGAAGTGGACTGGTGCACCCCGTGGTGAAGCACATTGGTGTATAAACCCATTTTCCTGGTTCTCCTATAGTTTTTTATTCTTATAATCATAATCTATAATAAATATTCTACATGGATTCTTGGATATTGAAAATTCCCCAGGTATAAGATAAATCAATAAAAAAACAAATCTCCATGGTGGAAGACCAGAAAATTACTCAGGATACACTTCAGAAAATTTCCCCACAATCAACATGTCTTTATTGATGGTTTATTCCTTAGACTCAATCATCTAAGCAACATATGTGTTCTCATACAGAAGTAATATTAATTCTTGATATGATATTGGTAAATATTATTCATTATCCTCTTGGGACATGTAGAGAATCAGGGTTCGATTCACCATATGGAGAGTGATTTCCCTCTCATGGAAATTTATGTTTGCTCTATTCACAGAAATCCAATTCATTCCATTAATTACATCAAATTCCACAAGAGGGAGTATTAAATGTTTTATGGGGATGTTCAATCTGAAAATTGAGATAGGGGAGATGTTATATTTATGAGATTCAATAATTGCCCCATTTTCCATTCTCACCCACATCTTTAATTCCAGGATTCGTGGTGCTGTTGGGAATTTTCTACTAAACATGCGGGATATAAAAAAATGTGTACAACCAGAATCAAAAATAATCTTCACTACTTGTGAATGAATAACATCCATACCTTTAACAACTTCGTTTTCAGGATTTTATTCCGTTGTAGTGATGGAAAAATCTCACCAGTTTTTCCTTATAGGTTGTTGGTTTCCACCCAAAACCATTGGCATATAGAATTAGTTTGGAACGTTCCCTAGTTTATTGTAGTTTAAGAAATGAACAATGCGTTGAGGGTTGAATGTAGAATTAATTTCCATGGTCGCATCGACAAGATTTTTTTCAGAAATTAATGGCCATGTGCCCTTATCTTCCACACCTAAAGAATTTCCTCTTCCCATTTAGGTATTTTCTGGGGTGCTGTTTTTTAGCAACATTGGCAAGTGGGGTGCTATAATTTCATGGAACTATTGGATTTATCCATTAGACTGACAAAATTAAGGTCCACTTTTCTCTTCATATCCCCATGATAATCCTATGATTCTATGATCTCCATTTCAAAATTGAGGGATGATAGGACAATTTCCTCATATCTATAGAAGCAACAAATTGATAGGGAATACTATAGTCTTGGTTTTTATCCCACTAAAGAATCATTAAACCTTGAATTATAGAGTAATGGCCATGAAGAAGGCATATTGTGAAAGCCTATGGATGTTTTCCTTATATGCTTTGATGGATTAATCATTTTTTTAGATCATGGAAGTCCCTTTCCATCTTAAGTCAGAGGGTGTGTTGAAAATATTTATCAAAAATCTTTGTCTGAAAATCCATCCTATTCTACACCTCAATTTATTCAACTTGTTTGTATTTTTTATCAATGTACAAAATTAATCAGTTTCACCCTCCATATGATAGGGGTCCAGATGAACCTTATCTTATATGGTACATTTACATATAGAGATGACATTTTCATTGAAGTTGATCCATTGTTTTGAGACTGAGAGATCATATGATCCATCAAATATGGGAGACCAATTTTCACGATTTTATAGATTGTGGATTATATTTCTAGGGGGTTGGACGATCCTCTTTTCCCATGTTTCTATTCAAAACACAAGTTAACTGAGAGAGTATCATGATAATGTGTGTTATTCCCACTCCCATCAGATTGGGCATATCATTAGAACAGTCATCACATTGATCTTTACATCAGTTGTTATCCTGAGTGCTCCTATTACAGATCATTGGATAATATAAAATGAATGTTATAGGTGACACATAAAGGGTAATCCAATGAAAAAAGGTATCACATATAAATTACATTTATTTCATTAACTTATCAATTTATAGGCTTCAATATATGTTATCCACGATCTACCTCCTAACATATATTCTTAGGGAATTTTTTTTCTTCCATTAATAATGGTTTAAACTATGATTTTGAATTTAGAAAAGAATATACCCTAGGATTTTTGAACCCGTAATGCAATAAGGACCATTTCCATGCACTGGTTTCTATTCGAGTATAGCTCAATATTGTGTTTTCGGGTTTTACCCATAGATACATTTGTGACAATGACACCTCTACTTGTAAGTATCCTGAGAGGGATGTATTTGATTGATAAGCCATTTAACCTATACTGACCAAAATTTACGGTTGTTTTTATTATACTTTGTGTTATCCATAATGCATTAACTAGGGTTTTCAAATCCAAATCCCTATAATTACTAAACGTATCCCCTGATACCAACTATAACAACCTTGCTATGTATTACACACATAATCATAATTTATGAAATAAACATACACTTAATACTACTATGAGGATCATGAGGTCTAGTTCCCTGCTAAATTAGGAACATTACATGACCACATAATAAATAAAAATACAACATCATTATTAAAAACATCATTTACATGACCACAACATTCCTTCGTACATAGCATTGCATGGGATATCCTGAGGACATACATAAAAAAAGAGTTAGCTATAAAGCCCAGTAAGGGAGTAATAATGAATAACATGAAGAATACATTAAATGTTAGTAAATAGGAATATCAATGAACCAAAAGTGAAATTTAAAGCTTAAGGAATGATATCAAATGATTATCATAACATGGAAATGTGGGACATCATTAAACATTATATTAGCAAGAGCCAAGGATCATTTCACTTGGATCAAGATTAAACCCTTATTACACCTGAATTAGAATGATTAAACCATCATTTCATATGACGTATCATGATACTAATTTTTACCCAATTCATTTGAGTGCTATCAGGGTGAACCCTTTATAAACATTTCATTTCATGCATAAGTGTGCCACAAGGAACACATTACGTTGAATTATTAAATATCATAATATATTCTACAATTAATGTTTTTGGAATATATACATAAAAGTAATATTCAATAAGTATATTTGTATAATGTTGAATACCCTTGATAGATAAATGTGTATGGTATTCAATACACATTGAATTTGGCATGGAATATTTCAATGTAATTTCGGCAGCATAATAGAGCTACATAAATGATTATAAAAAGAGTTGACGAGAGAAAAGGGGTATCTAATCCTATTTAAATTAAATGTAAAGTAAGATTTCATATAGTTACATGTCTCATAACATGGAATTTAGATATATACGGTTTAACATAATAATGAAACATGACGAATGAGTATAAATGGAATATCTATTGGTGACTTGTAAGCATGGTTTCAAGTGTACATGGGAGGGATTAATTAGAGGGAAAGAGGTCTCCCATAATTCAAACATAAGGAGGGAAGTATGGGGGAGGTTAGAAATCATACCCAAACATTTTTAATTGAATATAAAACTGTATAAAAGATAAAAAACATGGAAAAAAATGAGAAACGATGAAATCCCATATGAAAATTCTGCATGGAAACTTGAGTACAAAGAGGTTCATAAGAGGTTAAAACGAGAGTGAAAGGGCTTCTATTTTTTTATAAATCAAATGGTATGTATGTAATATATTTAATAACAAATCCCAACATAGTAATATCTAAAATTAAAATACATTACATGAAAATAATGTCTTGTAAAATAGAAGGGTGGAAGATCCATTACTAAATTATGGCATAGTAAGAGGTTAGGTAAGTGTCAAAATGAAGGAGAATAAATAATAACTCATTAAAATAAAATAAAATGGAAATTAATAGAATTATTATAAAATAATGACATTATAACCATTCTAAATTGCATGATTTATTTTCGACTAAGATGCTTGAATATAAAAGGGAGAGAGGAAAGTGAGGATCCCTTACATGAGTTTGTGATATCTATATCATGAGGAGGGGCTTCATTAGAGCCTGGGGAGCCTTGGTAGGATTATAGATAGAGTATGTAATTGTAGGAATGTGCTCAAAGGGTATTGTGTATTGATATGTGGGGTCTTGTCTAGGTTTATATAGGGAAAGTTAGGGGAAATCATTATTATTTCACAATCTTATGTTTTAGAATCTATATAATTAAATATTTAAAACCAGAAACCAACCCTTGTTTTTTTCCTTGGTTCTTCCAAAATGGGATTGGAATACAATATTTTATTAGTCCAATTTCCAAACATATTAAAATATTAGGGTGGCTTATGTGGAGGAGAGACACACTCTCAAGGAAATCATTTTAAAATGCTAAACTGTTTTATAAGTCTGGGAGGGTCCACTAAGGCATCATAAAATTAATAAAACAAATATAAAATCACATTATTTAAAGGTAAACCAAATATTATCCAAATATACATTTTATAGTATTTTATAACCACACTATTGGGTCATTATGATGTCATAAAAAATTGAATATATTTATATGGTATTTAATTTTTACCAAATATTCGATTGACGTGGAAATTTATAAATATTTCATCGTTTGATAATTTAGACTTCCCTATTCCAATAATAATAATAATTTGGTCAAAATAATTTTCTATATATTAAAATTTTCAATTTTAATATAAAAACCTTAATTTATTGAAAATTCAATTGTTTTGACAAAAACTATTTTGAAACCTTATTAAAAATTTCATTTGTACTCATAAAAGTTTCAATATCATTTATATTTAATTAAATGTAATTTAAATATAATATTTTATAAAAAAAGTATTTAATTCAAAAATCTATTTAATATTCAAAGTAGATTTATTAATTGAATTTAAAGATTATATCAAAATACTACTTATACATTAAAACCCATTTACAATGTAGCAATAATAAAATGAATGTATACTCTTTATACAAAGAATAATACATGTAATCATAGTTATGGGGTATTGTTAAATAAAACCTTAAAAAACCCAAACAAAACCTAAGGGGATGGTGGGTGATTGGGATAAACTCTTGTGGTGGCTCAGATAACATTGATTGGGTGGTAATCTCTATTAACTTCGGAATCTCCCGTAGGTTATTTTGTTCAAGAATAACATGTTGAAGCACGACATGGTATTGGTATGTAGTGAAGCCCACTGATGCTACCTCCTTGCCGAGGTTTCGAAAATGAGCTTTGTATAGAGGAATTCTACTAGATGAGGCCAACACTTCGTTTGTCTGATTAAATTTGATTTGTTAAAGCCCAATATTTATACAAATCATGTAATCACTGTTCAATGGCTATATTATAAATTGTATCATTTCATAACAATATTTTAAAATCAAAAACATAAAACAATGGAAGTTCATATGTTTTATATAACTATTTTACATAATGATACGTTTCATTAGATCAAAAGGAATTTTAATTAATAAAATTTTGGGTCGTTACATGGTTAACCAAGCATAATAATATTCTATATAAGCATGGTTTATATATATCACAATATCTAGAAAATGTATAGGTAATCCATTATAATGATGGAAAGTAACAACATGTGGTTTCTTCAACCATTATGTTGTTCGATTATTTAATTTGGTTCATTCATTTTTATGTTTAATTCCATGTCCACCCTCTGATGGTAAAGCACAATCATTTTATAATTGAATTTAAAGAATGATTAGAAAATAACCCCCCTAAATCAAAAGGGTAAACATTATTTACATAAGAACGGATCAATATAATGAATCTCAAATAAACACACCCATAAGAAATGGCATCCCTCCAAGGATGTTCTTCCACCACCACACAAACAAAGAAAAAATAAAATACCATTAAAAGTATTTACATAAAACACCAAACCATGAAATGATAAAATATGATGAAATGAGATAATAGTGATAGAAACTACTCAAAATGTGAGACAAAATGTACCTTGGGTCACTACAGATCAATTACAGGAATCCAAAAATTAATCCTTGTTGGAAGGGATTAAAATTACTTAATAAACCACCATGGTGACTAGGGATTGAGTGAATGGATTGGAAGAGAATTTTGCTTCATTGGTATTGGGGTACATATAGACACAAAAAATAATAGAGGACCATTCCACAAACCATTAGACCACACTGCATAACTGACTGACACATGGAAGTATACAAAATAGTGAAAGGGACTATTTCGTATCCCCATCATCAAACCATTTTTTAGATATATGAGACGATCCTATAAATGTTTATCTAGAACCACGATGTTTCCTTCAGAGTTATTCTATAGTACCTCATCACTTGTAGGGAACTACGTTATAGCAAATCCACCAGGGCTATGCTACCCCTAATTTGGAAGTAAAATCAAAACTCGATACATGATTGCATTCATCCTCCATACAGTAATTCTTCACCACTGAATATTGACCTACACCATATCCTGTTTCATTGGTGTAGTCATTCTTGAAATGGATGTTCAAACTTTTTCATCCACAAGCACCCTTATGCTACATTATGGATATACATCTTCACATCCAACACACTTATGATGCAGTATACCCCTCCACGACACATCCAATACATTTTTAGGTTGTAGAACTCTAATATTCCTCCGAACACCATTCAAGAATCTTTTATCCTTTTCTATGAACCTCTAAATTACAAAACTCACAATGGATACCAAGATCTGGGCCCTTAAATATGACTTTTCAACCTATCTATGTTTTTATATGTTTTCTTCATGGTTACAGGTGACAAAGGGGTGAATTTATAAATTTCCTTTCATGCTCCCACCATATGAATTATATTTATAAAAAATGTATGATCTCTATAATACAGTCTATATACTTCCAACAATAATGTGTGACTTCTTCAGACAAAACCATCTCTCAAATTCATTGAATCACGTTTTACCCTTTACCGATCAAAGAAGACCATAACATTTTGAATATTTTGGGTTTCAATAAAGGAACATTGTTTATATTATATTCCTGACTTAATGTACATACAATCCCTCCAGGAAGTGCCCTTATGAATCCCAATTTCGTGGATTTCCTCCATTACATACCACATTATAATAACTTCAACACATCACCTATCAAGATTCAAGATGAAACTACTCCACCCAAACTCAAAATCATGACTCTATAATAAACTATAATCAACTAAAACACTATGAAACAATATTCCAAACTGAAAATCATAATTTTCGTATACTTCTTAAATCCAAACAACACAACTAATATTGAACTCATCCTTTCCACTAATTATTACCTTTTTTCTATACATTTATATTATTTTGTTTTATATTGAAGAAAATGGGGCCTTAATCGTAAAAAATTCATCATCAATATTTATTAAGATAACTATTCATATAGTGATCAACAAAATTCATTACACAGATCAAAATTTTTGGATTGATCAAGAAAAACTCATCACATAGATCCCTTCCTATGACAATTGATTTCACAATTGCACATAACTTATGAACTAATATACGACTAAAAATACAAGATTATAATTTTCAACTTTACATTTGTGGGAAATCTAAATTCAAATATCCCCACATGCATATTTCTTCTTCACACTAGTTGATTGTGTTTTCTTGGCCTCACTATATTTTATTAAAGAAGACCACCACACTAAGACATGCCCTTATAGAATCATTCACTTGTTAGAGAAATCCTTATCACAATCTTTTTGTATATCAAATAATGATCTCATATCAATCCCCCAATGTTATTCCTCCTTTATATAGGCTCCCAAGTAACAACTCCCATTTCATTGACCTTCATAAGTGAAAATCACATATAATAAAAATTCCACCAGCTTAAGCTCACTCAACAATGAATAATTAAGGAATCTAGTGAATATCGTCATAATTTACTACAAAAGATGTTCTAAACATCTACCACAAAGCCATATTTTCTAGAATAATCATCCTGCTCCAATTCCCAACATTTATTAGTAGACTAGCCTCTTTTAATTAAATTGATTGTAGTTGATAATATCATAACATTTATTATCAAGTCAAGGATCAAATTTTATGGATTGATTCCACATCAAGACACATCATATCATAATTTCAAACTATCAATATATTAATCCAAACATATCATTATATAACACTCCCAGCATATCCATGGGAATTCCACCTCAATATCGTTAAAATAATGCATGTCTTGAATCATCACTTACATGTTAGTCCACAATAACCATCAAAATTACCATGCTATAATTTTTTAATCAAAAAAATAACTAAATATTTTAGAAAACACTCTTTTAGGATAGATATAATAAAAACTTCATATCTTGGTAGACTATTAAATAAATTGAGTCATGTTAGTTATAATCATGATCTTTTATCCAACCAGAAGCCCCTTATATATTATATAGATTGAAAAAGTATGATTTTTTTCTATGTTCATAATAGTGTTTAAATATTCTTTTTCTGATTTCATTAACTTTAAGTATTTAAATTACCCAAGAACAAGAAAAATACTGTACTATTCATAAAAAATGCGATTGTGATCTCAAAATAAATTGTGTCAGGTCATCATCAAACTCGACACAAAACATCATTAAAATACAAAAAATTACCCGCAATGAGACCAATACACCCTTTAAATTTTCATCATTGTAGGACCATGGATCATTCCATTATTCAATACTAATATCACATTTTGGTCGTGAATTGTTTATATAAATTTAATGATCATAATGGCATAAATTGATTTAGAATTCGTTATTTTAAGGAATATATGTAGATGAAATGAGAATCAAAAATAATAATGATATTATTATTATATATATGTGTAAAAGTATAAGGGGGTGTTGTTGATTTCACTTTGGATACTTTCCATATAAATATATATTTGTTTTTTATTATTTACTTATTTATACAATTATTATATATAAATATAAGATATATGTAATTCTATCTAGGGTGTAATTGTAACACTAAAATATTCATTTTCTTGTTAAATAACCATTTTAGAAATATATTGTGGTGAAATTTCATGTTTTTTCCAATAAAATGTGTCTTTTGAATGTTGAGAAGTTGGTTCACAATCCTGTTGACTATGAAGATCTACCATGAAATTCCTTAGTGAATGTGGAAGTGGTATCATAGTTAGTTCATAATACTAGTGACCATTAAAGGAGACAATTTAAGTCTTAAAAATGGAATGAAACGTTGAATTTCATGTCTAATCCTCTGGAGACATATTATTAATTACTTATGGGTTGTTATTATATTGTTTTAATGTGAGTTCAAGTTATAAATTCTTGATGTGTAAACTAATTAACATACAATTCAATGTAAAACACATGTTTCATAAATTACTTTTATATTTTTAGCTATTATTATTATTAAATATATAGTTATGTTAGGATATTATATACTTTAAATAATATTTCCAATAATTTTTGAATGGTTATTTAAATGTTTAATTGTGGAAAATAATATGTATCATAAAAATGATTCTTTTATTTCTTTTTTATACAGTATTTCTAATTATAATAATTATAAAAATATTATTATTATTATATAGTAATTCCATGTAAGGAGGGATAACCTATCCCCCTCCCAACATTTGGTTCAACCCGATCCAATATAGGGAAGAGGGAGATCTCTCCCTCACCTTCAAATACTATCTCATCTATCCCTCTCCATGGGATGAATATGTATAATTCATGTTCAATCTGCTCCTTTATTTTATATTATTCTTTATAATATCTTTCTTTTTCTTTTCTCATGACCTCACTCAACCTTTGCTTCATGGGTATGGAGGGGTTCTTCTTTGTCAAGTCATAACACCCGAAACCTATGATGCTTTTGCTGGTTTAGGAAATATTATTCTTTAAAGGATTATTCTGACACTATTATATTCATTATTGTTCTTTGATTAATTAATATTGTGTAAATGCCTTCTATGAACCATTCAAAATTTTCTAATAGTTTTGTATTTTTATGGATAAAAAATATAATTTTATATATTTATAGGTGAAAAAGGATTGTGTTATAAATATAAAATCAATTAAAAATGGTTGATCATCGATAAATGTGGGTGACCCTATGTAAAAATATTAATATTTTTTACCATGAATTATTGAGTTATTTTATAGGAATTTCAAGTAAATTTGTAATTAATATTGATTTTAATGTATTCATACACATTTTTTTCATCGATTTTATAAATTGTATATAGTATAAAATTATAATGGTTATAAAATATTATGGTTATTTTTATTATGATAATGGTTTGATGAAATTGTTGATGTGTATTTTCATGGATTGTAAATAAATTTATTCCATGGGAACATTGAATTGGAACCTCTTTATTAATGAAAACATAAATTAATATTATAATTATCTTGATATTTAGTTATTAATGGGTCGATTTAAATAGAACCCAATTCTTTTAAAACCTCATTGGCGAGTCCTTTGGGAACATGGGATGTATTCTAGGTTTCATGATGTTATTTATTTATATGATTGTTATTGGGGATTGGTTCTCCCTTTGACACTAGTACATTGGACACCACACTCCCTTAATTGGATAATTGGGTGAGGAGTAACACTCCATGAATGGACTCAACCATGATCAATGTAATAACTGAGAGGGGGTGGGGGAGAATCAGTGATTCATTTTTATTTTATGTTATCATTATTGTATAAAAACCTTCAACACATATTAATGATTTATCATTTTTCTTAAAAAAATATTCACACATCTACGAGAACACATCTATATACATGGTTCCATACTCAATATGAGTAGATAGTCCTTGGCATGGTTTGTAAATAAGAAAATACCACACAATTCTCTTGAAAACAATCATTTTTTGGATACAACTAGTATATAATAATCATAAATTTTTTATAACTATGAATAATACAATAGTGAATGTGCTTATTATAGCATTAAATAATTTAAAATAGTTGTGATGTGTTTAGAAACCAGCAACAGTTGGTTATAAACATGTAATTTTTTTGCGTCACCAACATCCACATATATAATTCTTTAATAATGAAATTTTTAACATTCTTACCCAGTATATTGTAGGAACAAATCTTCTATACTTTGTACAAAAATTTTGTGAGGTCAATCACATTGATTAATCTGTATAGTTCTTCAGTATGGAAAAATTCCTTATTCACACATAGAGAAATAAGTCTAATTTTATGCTTCCTTTTTCCCAAATCTATAATAATAATTTCTAATTATGATCCAGTAAATCTAATAACCACTTAACCAAAACAATTATTCCATCCAAAAAACCATTCTACATAATTTCTATATGTAAAACAAAAAAATCAAATACTCTCTCTCTCTATATTCAACACATGTTAATAGTTTTACAGTACATTATACATTGACCAATATTTATAGGATCTAGGGAAATAGAAAATTACATAACCCAGAATGATTTTCCCATTGAAAAAAATTATCAATTTTTAAATAAATAAAAAATTCAGACATCGTTGACGATTTCAAAAGACATATAATCTCTTATGTATTCATATTGAACCTTCTTTAATTCTATAAAAATCATAATCCTCATCCTATTTTGAAAAATAACTTCTCAACTACTCAGTCCATAAATTTATAGACTATAAACTCTCACTTTGAAACTATTTTTCATTCCGATTCACTTGTCATGTCTGCAATCAGTGATTCTCCAAAACAACTGAAAATATTAATCTATTAACATTGTTGCAACTTATAAAAACATAAAATACTCCTCAATATAATGGAACTACATTTTATGACCTTTTGGTGTCACCCCTTATCTGATGAGTGATGTCCAAATTGAAAAAACAACTTGAGAACACACTCAAATGCTTAAAACAAAATGAAAATTCTTGACTACATTTTTATATTATTTTGATTGATAGTTCTATGATCCAATATGATGGATGGGCCTCTAGATATCTTCTTATTGGACATTAATAAAAACTAACTTAAATGATCACCATAAAATTGTTTTCTGGACATCTATATGCAACAACACTAGTTCGTCTAATGCAATTTGGATAGTATGATGTTCTTCCTCTAATGGAATTCTCATATGATGTATTGTCATTTTCAATCACTCTCCTGATTGATTTTTTGAACAAATTTTCCAATATACCAATGTTAATAGTGTCTCCCTTATTTTAGTAACCCAACAGGTGATGGTTCATTTGATAGATAGCTCATCTAATTGAAATACCCATATAATGAATTAGTTGATTAGAACTACCTCTAATCATATGAATTCAAAAAAATAAAACTACCAACCTCCAAAAAACTTCTACTTCATGTACAAATAAAACTAAGGAAGGACACCTAGAAAACAACAAATTCATAGAAAAGAAAATTCATATTTCTATTTTATTCTACAAACTTTTTTTTGTATCAGGACTTCATTATGATGTTGATTAAATTGAGATTGGAATAATATAATTGTACTTATTCTCACATGAAATCCATGATAGAAACTTTTTATTCAGACAATAAAATTTCTGCCATGTTCTTTCATAATGCTTGGATCACAATTGTTTATTCAACTTATGATGTTGAGAACTTTTATCACAAAAAAGCATCATCAAATTAATTCACCCATAACTTCTCATAGAAAAATTATTGTATTACAAAAAAATGTTTCTCCCCCTTTCTTTCACAAATCATGGTTCATATGTTTTTAGTCAACATATGATGTTGGGAACCATTATAATATAAAATATTCATCATATTTAGTATGTAAACAATATCTTATGACATTCATAGTCTGATACTTCATCCCACTATATTCCAAAAAATCCATTCAATAAAACATGTGAGTCCAAACAATAAGTTAACACATAAAAAAATTACAACAAAATGCTAAAACTAATGGAATATATTTAAAAATATTAATCCAATCTTTTATGTCTGATACTCAATTTTTTGATCAACAACATAGAAAAATTATTTTGATTTATCATAATTAAGATAAAAGATAAAACCTTGATAAAAGCACGTATTTAAATATTCATCATCTGAAAATCATCTTCCATTCAACATGGTCCCAATAATCTTTAAAAAACATCTTCAAACCAACTTGATCGAAGAAACTCACCCTTTGGATTTTTTGTCAACAAATATATATAAAAATAATTTATAATTTTAAAATCAAGTTATGGGTCAATAATAATCATTTATTATCTAATGTTAGTGAATTCATTATTTGAAACAATAATCACTCAAAGAAAAAACATTCTTTCCCTAAGAAATGACTTAATAACTTCTGTTGAAATTATAACCTAAAAACATCATACCTGTCCCAAACTTCTTTCTTCCTACAAAAACATACTAACATTCTACGTATTTAAATATTCACACTTATAAAAAAACATATTTCTAAAAACCACTTCAAAAAACTATTTTAATAGTTCACACAATCGCATGTTGAGTTCGTCGCTTACACATTAAAAAATGCATGTAAATACATGCTTCCATAATGGTTTGGATCTACCAATGGGAACATTTATGAAACCTAATTTTTCTAAATGTTTACAACAATATCTAATGAATAGATGAGATAGGGGGGAGAAATTAAAACCTAAACCTTGTGTAATAGAGGTTGGATTCCCATGTTCAAACTCATTTTCTAAAAAAATCTCGTTGGTAATGGTTTTTCAAAAAATATCAGTAACTTCATTCATTCTAGGATCATACCCCATATTAAATTCAATATTAACCACATGATCTTTAATGAAGTAATATTTTATATAAATATGATCGAAATGATAATGTTTCATTGTTATTATAGTTATATTTATAGCACTTTTATTTTAACAACCCGTGATAATGGGTAACTTCACTTCAAATAAAAAAACATCCTATTGAGACTTCATCCACATAATATGTGTTGACTGTTGAGTTGAAGAAAATTATTCAACTTTATCTATGGTAAGAGTTAAATTATTTTTCATTTTAGTATTAAAATCACATAACATTACCCCATAATGAAATCTCCAAAATATTTAGATATTCTATTATCAACACTTTTTTCCCAATCCATATCTATATAACAAAAAAAGTAGATTCTTTTTTATATTTCATGTTTGACAGTAAAATATATTATGCCTATAATATATATGAGAATTTATTTTCCAACTATGGGATTGTATTTCTTTTGGAACTTTTAAGTCATTCTCATAATTTTACAACATATACAATATCTAGATTTAAAGAATTCAAATATAACAAAAAACCGAACAAATATTAAAATTTTCTAGAATCTACTTCCTCTCATTTTCCATATTTAGAGAACATTGTTCCAACCAAAAATTTTGTAGAAATAAGTTTTTTCTCCTCCTTGAAAAATATCTTAAGAATTTTTTTAAAAAAAGTCTCCTGATATAAAAAAATTTATTTTTTTTATATTGTGATATTTTTTATCCATGAATGTATTTCATCTCTCTAAGAATAGACATTTAAAACAACTTCTTCATCTCTTTAGAAAAAATTTCACATGTTATTTCATCATTCCTGAAAAAAAAATTCATAAATAGACACAATAATAATGAGAAAAATCCTATTAATTTATATAATGCATGGATTACTTTCAAATCTTAACTTGATGAAATTTAACTATTCTAAGCTTGATTCCAATTTGGGATTCAAATTTTTTGGATTTCTCATTAATCCATACACATCTATCTTCATCTTACATAAATAAATTCCATATTTTCCAATTAAAAAATGACATAGTGTTTGGACCTAAAATTCATAATCAAGTTCCCTATATATAATGGATGATTTCACATCCATCTAAAAAAATTATAACTTCATTGTGCTACAATTTTAAGAATTATTTTGATTTTTTTGTAACATTACATCATGATAAAATGTATCATCAAAATCAATACCTTTAATTTCTGAGTAACCAGTGATAAAAATTCATTATTTTTTTCTTATCACATCACCATATTTATTCTAATTGTTTTAAAACACCCACTCTATTCCAATATAAATTTTAATTTATTTTGGGCACAAGTTCCATCGTACTATTCTTATGAATCAGGTATAAATCTTCATTTATATAATGAATCCACTTCTGATTCTCCATCACATCATTAACATATTAGGGATCAATTTTTAATAAATAGATGTATGATCCTCAAACCATGCATTAGTTCCTTTTTGAACCTTTTTTTTATAAATGATGTTTTGATCTTATACCTATTTCATTACCCTAGGATGAGATGTACAATGTTCTTCCACATCACATAAAATAGTTGAGCCTAGTTCTTCCATCTGTTTGAAATTTCCATTATTGGAAATATTTTCATGTTTCTCAAGAACAACTCTTTAATCTTATTTATATTCCTATTTTGTATATATTAGTAAAAAGTATTCATTGGATTTTTTAACAACCTTTAAATCAACAGAATCAACTATATTTTTTGTTTCCTTCATAAAACATAAATGTGATCTAACATCTAAATAATCGCTAAGAAAGTTTCTCTCTTAACCTCCTTGATAAATTTTTTCAATATTTCCACCTTTTTTATTTAGGATGTAGGGAATCCTAAATACCATTAACTGTTTCAGGCAAGGAACATCATTGTAGAACATTTTGTAAAGAATCATATCAGAACATATAATGTATAAACACTGATTTGGAATATAATCTATTGTACTCATCACATTCCTATAGTTGTAATGAAAAAGAAAATTTTCAGTCATTATTATATGCCCTATCTCCACCAAAATTTAATTTTTCCATTCAGCAACACCATTCATCAATATATTGTACGGTGCACTAAACTCCTAAAAAATTCCATGTTTTTAAAGTAAATTATAATTTATTCACCCCTATATTCCCCGCCATTATTAGTTAACAAATTATTTATTGAATATAAACAATCATTTTCTTCTATTCTCATGATACTCTTAATCATTTTTAAGGGGTTTGATTTATGTTTCAAAATCATAATGAATGAAATGAATTTAAAATAATAAAAAGAAATAAATTAAATATTTATCTATGAATTTTTATTTTTTTCTAATTCATCAAAAAATATCAAAATGAGTCAATTATATGGCTCTAGTTGATCAAATATCAACATTGTTATGCACTGATTTTATAATAGTCCCATTCTCACAAATATAACAACTTGAGTCTCTTCTTCATATCATATCGCGAACATCACAGAAAATTTATTTCTATATTTACTAGATTATATTTCTATTAAACATATGTCCCATCCTTTTATACAACAACTCATTTTTTCCCTCATGATTAGATAACAAGAATTATTTATGTAACCAAATTGAAACAAGTTCCCATTTACACATTATAATTATGTAACAACATTTCACTCTTCAACTCTATTAAAAGAAAAATATTTTTGGAAAAAATATTATTTCCTTCTTCACAATGATATAAAACACTCAATAAGTAATGATTCATATCATCAAAAAACAAATCCGTTTCAGATTTTGTTTTTTCTTCCGCAATATGAAGAGATCCATAACCATTAATTATGATAGATCAATCATTTCCCAAAAAAATATTCATTTTTAAATGAATTTTTCATTCTCAAAAGCCTGAAATCTCTTTTCATATGTTACGATCACCAACTATCCAGAATCCAAGGTTGTTCTCGTTTAATAGCTTCATAAGATGGTTTTTAAATAATATTTTTCTTTCCTTTTTCTTTCTTCACATGTATATTTTAATAATAGTTATAAACATGATTTTGTGGTTTTAGGAAAATAATATGTCCTCAAACAAGATTTTTAGACTATGAAAATCTTTCACAAATAGTTTCAAAATGTTGCACTATATTTTCATCTTACAAAAAAAACATTCTCTGTGTTCCTTCATTATGATTATTAACACCCCCTTGAACATTGATTCATGTTACTCATGTGATATTTTTATTACTTTATATTAAATCATCATATGTTCTCTCTATGGAAATATTTACCAAAATACCATCATTATCATTAGAAATAATATTTCTGTCACGACCCGTCCCCCGAGGCCTGTGTCATAACTACCCCAAGCCTGCCTTCCATAGGCTATGGGATGGTGACTAACACCAAAGGCGTAAATCCCTATAACTGGGAAGGAATTTCCTTTATAAAATGTAAACACTCACATATATAGAGTATAAGCGGAAGCAAACACTATGTAAAGCAGTAATAGGTGTACTGAAAGTACAAAGGGCCGGAAATACAATCCCAACAAGAAAGTACAAGGAAAAGACAAAACAATAGGAATGTGTCAAGCTGCTCTTGGATCGTCCTACTGATTTCCTACCTGAAGGGTAGGTACAGATGGCCACCTCATCTCTCCACATCAGTCTGTCAACTCCGGGTACCGCCTTGTCATGAATTCCACCTCCGGGTACCGTCTCATCATGATTTCCACCTCCGGGTAGCTTCCAGCTCTACAAACATCAACCACGATCAGTGCTATCTGTCGTCTGCAGCCAGTACAATGAGGTGCGGGCATAGCCCGCGTAGGGGTGAGTATAACGATACTCAGTAGGGACCCCAAGATCCCCATGATCTCACTAAAATACAAAAAGTATAAATCACAATGAAATATCTCAACAGATAACCTTTACATAGGTATATACCCATACATATAACAAGGTTAACATGTAACCCATCTCAATCATGTGGAAAACACAAAGGTCATTGACTCGGCTCAAACCAGGATTTTCAGTAATGATATCGAAAACATGGATGCTAGAGAACTCCTCCTCTGTCGAGCACAGTAGTCCTGCCACGACTCCGAGGTGCCACTCACTAACCTTAGACTACTGAGTTACTCTTATTGTCTAGTACCGTGGGTCTTCCACCTCACAAAGGAGTGCTCCTCCTCCATGGGTATGCCACCTAACAAAGTAGTTCTCCCCCTCATAGCCTACAGAGGTAGTACTTCTGTTGAGTATCGCGGGCCTGCCACCTTACAATGTAGTTCTCTTACGCTATGAGTTTTCCCCCTCACAATGTAGTTCTCCCCACTGGGTTATAAAAGTCTCTCTGAATAGAATTGGACAAGTAGTCATCAGGTCTCACCCACCTACAAGGTCATTGTACTCCGTATTCTCGTCTCCAGGAGGATCCACTCAACGAGCTACTGGTCGACACTCCATGTGTCACAATGTCCCACAAAGAAGAATCACAAAGATCTGTCACATCAAAGGAATCTCAACCCAACAGAGAGCGCATCAATCAGACGCCCGGTCTGTGAGTTATTGGCTTTTCCGTCCAAGGGACCCGACTAGATTTCAGATACAATCCAACCTGGCCATACTCCAACTGCATCCAAACCTCATGTGAAGTATCCTGAAAAAACCTTCTCATAAATAGGAATCCATAAAAGTCAACGGCATGTCAATCGGACATCCGGAACTCAAGTTATAAGTGTTTCCACTCCGAGGGCCCAGTTGGTTTCAGGTTCGAACCAACTATTCCATACTAAAAATTCTCCTAATCCATGAGTGTAAAAAACATAAACGACCGTCTCGATCCAAGGAATCCTACACAAATGACGGTGCATCTATCGGAGGTCCATAACTCATGTTATGGGCGTTTAACTGAAGATGGTCCGAAAATAGATGGTCTGGGCCTAGTCCGACCCGGCCCAACACCCCCTGGGTCGGACCAAACCGGGTCATCCCAACTCGGGTAAGGGTCCGGCTCGGTTGGGCGTGGCTCAACCTAGATGGCGCAACCTCACCCATGGCCGATCGCGGCTCGGCAAGCCAGGTCGCGCGTTACGCAGAGCGGGGGAAGCGCGACCTCCCCGCTGATTGACACCAGTGGCGCCCACTAGCGGCGCCCCCCCCCCTCAGGCGTCCCAGATCCCGCAAGGCCGCGGGATCCGCCACGTCACAACCGCGGCTGTTGTCGCGGCGGGTCTTCTCTAACGGCGCGCTGGGGTGATGCCACATCTAGGCTGCCTGACAGCTCTGGTCGCTGCCTCTGGTCGTCGGTGTCGTCGTTCCGGCGTGGCACGCCTGCAGTGTCTTCTGCGGACCCCAGGACATGCTCTGATGGTCGGATTCGCTCACCACCTGCGCCTATGGAACTCCCGGGACCCGTTCTTCCCTGCGATGACTTCTAAACTCCATTGCGGTCTCGTTTCAACGTCACCTATCAATCCACGCACCAAAAAACAATATGTGGAGGGTCGTCGGGCCGTGTTTGTTTGGCTCCTTCCCTCCACATTAGACGATAATAATTTTCCAAAGATAAAAAAGGTTTCACATTGTACGAAGAAAAATTTTATTTGAATAAAATTGAAACAATCCATCCAATCATTTCACCCACAAACAACTATTCGCAACCCACAAATGGAAATGCCCGTGGATCAACTTGATAATGAGTTGATCTGCGTTCTATGTTTTTAAAAGGGACGAACAAGGAAAAAATTTATCATACTCAAAATAAAACCCTACCTCGTAAAACAGAGTTAAACGATGGCGAGTCGCGGAAGACGGGCATCGTGGAATACATGAATCGTTTCATCAATGTCGGGAAGGATGAAGCCAAGGGTGGCGTCAGCGTTCTTCGTTCTTCGTTCTTCATTGTAGGAAGAGGAAAACTATCCATGTGATGGGCACCCTGCTTCGCTGCTAGCATTCCGCCGCTTGAAGAATCCATCCATAACTCCTTCCCCTAGCCTCCTTTATATAGTAGTGGGAGGGTTCTTCATTGGCACGCAAGTAATAAATGGAGGATTTTTGACAGAGGGCTCCACCCAATTAATCTACTGTAGTGGCGCATTAAAAAACAAGAGGAAGTCAAAAAGGGGGTTATTAGCCCGGGTGGTCCCCACAGAAGAATATTCTCCAAAGGGAGGATATTTCCTGGCAGTCCCCACCATTAATTAAACACAAAAAGGAAAGGGGGGTGGTTAATGGTTTGCGGGTCCCCTTATTAAATAGGGAGCTTTCATCATACTTAATTAAATGGGGGATTTAAACCTAGAGGCTCTTCCTCATAAATGAGGTGTTGTCAAGGAGTTATGATTCCCCTACCATTAATGGGAGGCCTCATGTGGTTTCCACCACAGTTAACCTCACATGGGAAGTTGGATCTTCGTGGGCCCCACCATCATATCCTCTTATGGGAGGTTAGGGTGTGGCGGTCCCACCACCAACTCCCAAGTGGAGCTTCTAACCACTTTATCCGTACGACATGTGTTTAACAAAATAAAATGAATTTTTCACTTATTTTATTTTATTAACCCATGTAAAACCCCAAAAACATACTTTCATACCCGATCATATGTCGTCGAGGTGAAAGTCTTATTAAGCAAAAAACCGTGTTGTGAGTTCAACGGTGCCCTCAAATTTCAATTCCAAGCACTGGTTCAAAAGATAGAAAAACCCGCTCATTTGTTTACTGAACGTACCTGAGATAAACTTCAGAAATTGATTCTGGGCACAACGGGAGTCAGAATCAAGTTCCGTCAGAAGAAATAGACTCAAAAAATTCCAATGTAATTATGAATAAAAGTTCCTTGAAATTTTCAGGTCTTTAAATTACTCACACCTCAGGGCTTTAAGTCCCTGTAAAGCTACAACAGAAAATTGGGAGACTAAAGGAGGTACCGAGCACGCATCTGAGCCTCCCGCTCCCATGTGCTCTCCTAGATGTTCCTGTGCTTCCTGCGAAAGTTCACAAGAGGAATCTACTTTCCTCATAGGACCCACTCCTATCAATCCTAAACCTCTACTGAAACCCCGTGAAAGTCACTCCGTCATCGATATCTAGCTCTCTGTGGTCGATGATGATAGATAGGTTGTGCAGAAATCTCTTCAGCTGATATACATGGATGACGTCGTGCACCTGGTGCATCTGAGGTGGAAAGGTCAATGATAAACCACCTCGTCTACCCTGTTGAGGACCTAAAAAGGACTGATGAACCTCGAAGATAACATACCACCTCGGCCTCATCTCTGTGGACCTAATCGAGGTGAGACCCGTATTAACACGAGTTCGCCACCATCGAACTCTAGAGGCCTTCGTTTCATGATTGGAACTGAAAACTCAAAACTCATGTTGCCATGAGGGTAAGGTTGTATGACTTGGTAAATTGGTCGATGATCACCCATCCTCAGCTACGGTCTGAAATATCTTCTATGATTTCTCCTTTTCAAAAAAGATAAACCCAGTCTCATCCCCTAGATGAACCACGTTCCTTGCCTAATACAGTCAATCCTGAAATGAACGGTACAATTCATGCCTTGAATGACGTCGTAAGGCCTCGATGCTACTACTAAGAGATCCAACCGTTACTCTCACCTCCAAGGGTTGAGTCACACTATCGGCATTGGTGCATGGTCACTGGGTCTCCTCCAGTAGGAATCTCACAAGTGAGGGTCAAGTCAACAGTTTTTATCAGAACCTCTTAGTATCCAAAAAGGAAGGAAAGAAAACGTCTCAAGGACAATTGTCTTTTATTACTGCAGCTCAACTGCAAAGACACACATAATCCACAAACAACAACAACATGGAAACTAGAAGTACTACAAGAAAAGGCCTCCACGCCTGGAACCAGTCCCTCTCCTGTACACCTGCTTCCGGAGCTCCAAAGTCATATGCTTCAGCTGCCTGAAGTTGTGCTGTCCAATATCCATTTGTTCCCTGCGGTCGAGGTGGACCTCCTGGTGGTGGTTGTGGAAACACATTGAATCTTCATCCACCTCCAGCTGCACGGCCAGCTCCCCTTCCTCGGTCTCATTCTCCTTGTGGTCCGCCTCGATCGAACCTCTGCCTCTGCCTGGGAGGTCCTTCTTCTATATACTGATCATCCGAGTGGTGGGTCGGACAGTCACGAGCATTGTGACCCTATCCACCGCATGTGTAACACATCATGGAAGGTTTGGCTCTGTCTATACCCTTGGTTTCTCGCACTATCAATCCAAAGTCATGTGGTTGACCACCTATATTTCTATTCCTCTTAGAACCCTGCATCATCTGTCTACTGCTAGCTATAGAAGACTCTGCTGCATGCTAGCTAGTAGTGGGTCCCGCTGCTGGACACTACTCAGCAAGGAAAATCTCCACTAAGAGGGCTCTCTCTAACACCCTCTTCTGTGTTGGGATGCTGTGGGAGACAACTGAAGATCTATTCCCTTTCCTGAGCCCCTGCTCGAAGGTCTGGGCCCTGAATAACAGGTCTCGTACCATGTATGTAGAGTAGTGCGAGAGGTCGGTGAATCTCGCTGAGTACTGCACCACCATCAAGATATCCTGTTGTACATGAACTAGCTCTTGAATATGCACCACTCGACAGGTGGCTTGTACAATCTCCGCTCGGAACAATCTCTCTATGTCTCCCTAGAGTAGCATCACCTCACCATGCATTTGGAGCATCAAGCTCCACCATGTGCCTCCTACTGCCTGAATGAGGCTGGAAGCAACGATCACCATTAAGTCTGCTGGTGTCCCAACTAGCCTAAAGAATCTCACCATATCCTCCAGCAAATCCTCAGCCGCCTGTGGGACTGTCTCACCCCAGAACCTGGGTGGCCTCTAGCGCTGGAACTCATGAAGCGCGCTCAAGCGGCGTGCATTGACTGTTACTGGGGCTGGTGGCATCGGTGGACCAACGGGGTGTAGTACCACTGGTGCCTCTGCTGGTGCCTCCGCTGATGCCTCAACTAGAAGAGGGTCATGTACTGATGCCTCGTCGCTTGGCATGCTGTCAGTACATACGACTCTTGGGGCTCTAGCTGGTTGTCTGCGGGGAGGCATCATGAGAGAAACAGATGTGACACTGTCAAAAGACTATACCTGGTGAGCTGATCTGGTTTGAGCTGAGTTTAAGAAAACTTTTGAAAACACACACACAATCAGTGTTTTCGTGCACTGAGTTGGAAATCAGAATTCAGGGTCCTGGTTTATGGATACGTCAGCTGCCCGCACCAACACTAGTATTCCTGAACTGAAAAACACACTCAGTACGCTTAACAATATTGCTTCACAGAAGGGAAAATATCAGATTCCAAAGTTATTTGGTAGAATTGACTCCTCTGATACCATTTTTTCACGACCTATCCATCGGGGCCCGTGTCATAACTACCCCCAGCCCGCCATCCATAGGCCAGTGGCTGGCGACCACTACCAAAGGCGTAAATTCCTATAACAGGGAAGAAATTTCCTTTATAAATTGTAAACACACACAAAACCAGAGTAGAAGTGGAAGCAAACACTATGTAAAGAAGTAACAGGTGTGTTGAATGTAAAATGGTGTAGAAATTCAAGACCAACAGTGAAGTAAAAGGAAACAATAAAATAGCAGCATGTTGTCAAACATCTCCTAGATCGTCCTCTGGAGTTCATACCTGAAGGGTAGGTACAGATGGCCACCTCACCTCTCCATGTCCGTCTCTCACCTCTGGGTAACATCTCATCATGAAGTCCACCTCCGGGTACCGTCTCATCGTGAACTCCACCTCTGGGTACCGTCTAGCCCTACAAGAATCAACCACGATCAGTGATGTCCGTTTTATGCATCCAACACAACGAGGTGCAGACATATCCCATGAAGGGGTGAGTATAACGATACTCAGTAGGGACCCCGAGACCCTCATGGTCTCATTAAAATCTAACAAGGATAAATCACAAAGAAAGATCTCAACAGATAAAAATTACTTAGGTATACTCCCATACATATACCGAAGTTATCATGTAACCCATAACAATCATGAGGAAAACAAAAAGTTCATTGACTCAGCTCAAACTAGTATTTTCATTAATGATATAGAAAACACAGATGCTGCAGAACTCATCCTCTGTCAAGCGCAGTAGTCCTTCCATGACACCGAGCTGCCACTCACTAACCTTATACTGTTGAGTTACTCCTCCTGTCAAGTACCACGGGTCTGCCACCTCACAAAGTAGTGCTTCTCCACTATAGGTCTGCCACCTCACTAAGTAGTGTTCCACCGCTATGGGTCTTCCACCTCACAGTGTAGTTCTACCCACTGGGCTATACAAGTCACTTCGAATCGAATCGGACAAGCAGTCATCAGGTCTCAGCCAGCTACAAGGTCACCGTACTCCGTATGCTCGTCTATGGGAGGATCTGCTCCATGTAAAACTGGTCGACACTCCAAGTTTCACGAAGTCCCATGAAGAAGTATCACAAAGATCCGTAATGTCATAGGGATCTCTACGCAATAGACGGCGCGTCAATCAGACGCCCGGTCTGTGAGTTATTGGCTTTTCCTTCCCTGGGACCTAGTTGGATTTCGGGTATAATCCAACCTGGCCATACTCCAACTATGTCCAAACCTCAAGTGAAGAATAAAGAAAGAACATTTTCATCAATATTAATCCTACAAATTCGAAGGTACTTCAATCAGACGTCCAGAGCTCATGTTATAACTGTTTCCGCTCTGAGGGCAGGGTTGGTTTCGGGTTCAAACCAACCCATACATACAAAAACATCGCCTAACCCTTGATTTTAATATACGAAAACGAACTTCTCGATCCAAGGAATCCTACAAAACTGACGGTGCGTCGATCGGATGTCGAAAACTCATGTTATGGGCGTTTTACTAAAGATGGTCCTAAAATAGGGGGTATGGGCCTGGTCCGACCTGGCCCAACACCCCATGGGTCAGCCCAAACAGGTTTGACCCGACTCGGGTCCGGATCCGTCACGATTGGGCATGACCCGGCTCAGCTAGAGCGGCCCGGACTGTGGCCGGCAGTGGTTCGGCCAGCCTGGCCGAGCGTTACGCGGAGCGGGGGAGGCGCGGCCTCCCCATTGATTGACACTGGCGTCACAAGCTGGCGCCGCCCCCTAGGCGTCACGGATCCCGCATGGCCGTGGGATCCTCCGAGTTGCTGCCACTACTATTTCTATGGAGGGTCTTCTTTGGCGGCATGCTGGGGTGCCGCTGCCTCCAGGCGGCCAAACGGCTTCGGACGCCACCTCCGATCGTCGTGCCTGCGTGGCGCGCCGACAATGTCTTCTGCAGACCCCCAGACGCGCTACGGTGGTCCGATTCACCCACCGCTTGCGCCCATGGCTTTCCCTAGAACCGTTCTTCACTACAATGGCTTCTAAACGTCGTTTTGTTCTCGTTTCATTACCACCCATCAATCCATGCACCAAAAAACAATATGCGAAGGGTCGTCGGGCCGTGTTTGTTCGTCTCATGCCCTCCACGTTAGACCATAAAAATTTTCCAAAGAAAAACAAGGTTTCACATTGTACGAAGAAAAATTTTATTAGAATAAAATGGAAACAATCCATCCAATATTTCCCCCACAAACAACGATTCTCAACCCGCAAAAGGAAACGCCCGAATATCAACTTGATAATGAGTTGATCAGTGTTCTTTTTTTTAAAAGGGAAGAACATGGAAAAAAATTAATCATACTCATAATAAACACATACCTTATAAAAAGGCATTAAACGATGGAGAGTCACGAAAGATGGGCGTCGTGGAAGTCAGGCGTCGTTCTGTCAACGTCGGTAAGAATGAAGCTGAGGGTGGCGTCAGCGTTCTTCATTCTTCGTTCTTCATTGGAGGAAGACGAAAACTCTCCAAGTGCTGGGTGACCTACTTCGCTGCTAGCATTCCACCTCTTGAAGAAGTCGTCCAAAACTCCTTCCCCTAGCCTCACTTATATTGGAGTGGGAGGGTTCATAGTTGGAACGTATGTCATAAATGGAGGATTTATGACAGAGGGCTCCACCCAATTAATCATCTGCGGTGGTGCATTAAAAAGGGGAGGAAGTCAAAAAGGGGGTTATTGGCCCGGGTGGTCCCCACAGAACAATATCCTCCAAAGGGAGGATATTTCCTGGCGGGCCCCACCATTAATTAACCACATCAAGGAAAGAGGTGGTTAATACTTGGGTGGTCCCCTCATTAAAAAGGAGGTTTTATCTTCCTTAATTAAGAGGGGGATTTAAACCTAGAGGCTCTCCCTCATAATTGAGGGGGAGTCAAGGAGTTATGATTCCCCTCTCATTAAGGGAGTCCTCATGTGGTTTCCACCGCAATTAACCTCACATTAGAGGTTGGATCTCAGAGGGCCCCACCACCATATCCTCTCATGGGAGGTTAGGGTGTGGCGGTCCCACCACTAACTCCCAAGTGGAGCTTCTAAGCACTTTATCCGCATGGCGTGTGATTAACAAAATAAAATGAATTGTTCACTTATTTTATTTTATTAACCCATGTAAAACCCCAAAAAATAACATTCATACTTGATGATCTGCCGTCGAGGTGAAAGTCATCTTAAGTGAAAACCCACACTGCAAGTTCAACGGTGCCCTCAGATTTCAATTCTGAGCACCGGTTCAAAAGATAGAAAAACTCCCACATTCGTTTACTGAACGTACCCGAGCTAAAATTTGGAAATTGATTCTGGGCACATCGGGCCTCAGAATCGAGTGCCGTCAAATGCCACAGACTCGTAAAAGTCCAAAGAAATTAAGAAAAAAAATTCCTTGAAATTTATAGGTCATTACAATTTCTCTCTATAGATTCCTTAATTTCTAGAGTTTCGATCATTTTTCTAAAACGTTAATAATTTCCAAATTAAATCATTTATATCCCAAAACAACCACTTATATACCCAAATATTCATATTTAATTTATATTTCTTCCCAGCATTAATAGAATCAAAATTATCAGTAATATTTATTTAATAATATTAAATTTTATAAAATTATGAATTCCCAAAAAAAATTGGATGCATTGAAGATTTTTTCATCTTTCTTGGTCTTTGGAACATCTTAAATTTTATTTTCTACCTTTGAAGAAATATATTTTGTATCTTCCTCAGGTCCACACATTCAATAACATTTTCCATCCTTAAATATAGAGTTCTTTATACTTGTAACTCTCTAATGACAATTAGATAAATTTATTTTGAACATGTACCATCTCATACTCCATCACATTTATCTTCCCATCAAGGTGTTAATATTAATAATATTTATTTTCAAGAGATTTATCCATTTGATCAATATATTCAAACAACTATGATATATCTTCAATAACTGATTGTAGATTTCTTCTATAGAGAATTATTTTTTCAACCTCCTTATGTCTTTTTATTTTAGAATAATATTTATAATCATTCTTTCAACATTGTTTTTGGAGAAAATAGAAAATGTGTCTCTTATTATTCATAACTAAAAATTCCATCACTTGGAAAGACTTCATAATTTATTTTTAAAATAAATTTGTTTTCTCCAAAAACATCAATGAATTTTTTAGATTCAACGTCATTTTCCCCGTCTTAATCATCATTAGAAAAAATAGTAATTTGGTTTTTGGAAAACTTATTATAATTTACCTAAGAATAAAATATTGTTTTTTAGAAGTTTATTCCATGATCTTCATAAATTTATAACATCATAACACTATCTTCATCATCATTTCATTAGAGAAAATTTTTAGAAAAATTCAGATTTTATCCAAACCTAATTCATTTAATGGGTGGCTTCACTTTGTACATCCCTTTACCGATATTAACATTTTATTGAAACAAGGATATTAATTCATCAAAACTATTACTAACATCATTTTTAGATTTGTAATAACCTATTTCTTCATATTTAATAATCTTCTTAAAAAAATCTTATTATTTTTGAATGAAATTTCTCAATCCATATTTTATAGACATTTTATAAATATCTCTATTATCATATCAAATTTTATTAGAGTGACATGCATGTTATCCTTATATAAAGTTTCAAAATCTCTATCTTCCAAAATTGAATCATTAGAATCAAAAGTTTCAGGAATAAATAATAAATCATTTTAACAATTTTTTAATCATAAAAGATCAAATCATGACATCTTATAGTGTTAACAATATCATTCACCCTTGTAATAAATCAGCCAACATATTCAGAATCACACAATTTATGATTTTCTAACTTCACTCTCAATATTTTTATCTTTTCCTTCAACACATTCATATTTAATTCAGATATATCACTACTAGAAAAATTACCTATAGACTTGGTTTATAATCATGGATATATACCCCCAAAAACATATCTATAGCTAATAGCCAGTGTTTCATTGGCCATGCTTTCAAATTTAATGGTTATAGGGAAAATATTATAGACAAGGTTTTTTACCAAGGAATATGGATATTTCCATTTTTTAAACCATTTTTATATGTATACATCCGTGATTATAAATTATGGAACTAAACACTACTTTTTAGATTTTTTTTCATTATTTCTAATCCTGATACTAGACCAATAAACATAGTTCAAATCTTGTCTACATCCTTCATTTTATAGAAAAAATTCCATCTTATACTACCATGGTGGTAAACAGTGGCCACATCATCTGGCCTGAATAATAAAACACCTTTTACTACACCCCCACTACATTTCATTGAACCCCTAATGCATCCCACTACACCCCACTACATACTAATGCCCATGATGTCCCACTACGTACCCATGTCACACACACTCCTACCAGAATTAATGTAACTAAATAATACATGTTTTAGTCTAAAATAAACCATAGACCACAAACTAAATTCGAGGATAAATAGAGTCCAATTAAAAAAATATGAGACCAATGGATGAACACTGAATGTGTTGAATGGCCCTCAGACCAGACATTCCCCCAACATCAATACCACATTGAGATTAAAAACTGAACACATACCAATCCTATCTAACCCACATATGACCCAAGAGATAATCATATACCTATCATGCCTATAGTGATTCATGTAGATATGCATGTCAACTATAAAAATTGATTGATATCATATGCATATGATACAAAAAAGTGAGGCCACTAACTGGACTTGAAGATTCATAAGGTATTGGACTAACCATAAAGATATGTGGAAAAAATACTACTAAATTTCTCACTCATGATCTTATATCCCTGAAAACAGAATAAACATTTTATTGGGAGAGTTTTTTTTACAGTTCCTCCAAGGTATTTTTTCACATATCAATTTACCACTCAACCCACAAAACCATGGTTTTATTTATTTGAAAAAATCACATCTTAGTATTCTCAAGATTGAAATAATGAAAGGTGTTTGTGGAGAATAAGAAATTATAGATGTGGAAGTAATGTAAAACCACACTTAAGTATTATTGCGAGGTTGAATTCTCTATATAGATATGGTTTTTAGACAATATGTTATAGAAGAAGTTATATAGGATGGATTGGGTGGTGATTGGGTAGAATTTTTCTTGCACTACACTGTTTATTTAACAATTAGCTTATTGGTTTTTTGTAGGAGGTGCTCATTTTCATTTGGTAGGGTGTTTGAATTGTTTTCTATGATCCATGGACAGGGTATGGAGTGAGATATTAGATAGGGTTTTTGGAATCGTTTTTTAGAATCGTTTTTTTAAATGGATGTGTTTGTTTGAGGGGATATAAAGGGATTTGGGGTGTTGGTTGGAATAAATGGTAATATATGGAAATTAATGGATGAAATGAAATATATTAACAAACTCAAGTAGAGTTTGGAAAAGTTTCCTAGTTGATTTAAGTTCTTAGTGGTGGATTTGTGATGGGATTGGCTGTAATAGAGGTGAAACCATGATAGGTATTAAGGACGGTGATCAATATGAAAACAAGGTTACATGTTGGGTATTTAAATGAATTTAAAATTTTATTACATGACACTATTGGATATGATATAAAAATATTCGTTTTCCAGATCAATTAATTTTTAAATATTATTTTCTCAGATGTATTACATTAAAGGATGATATATCACAATGTAATTTTATCAATGAATTAATCCAATTCATATCCTAGGGGAAGGAATCTGGTATGGAGTCCCATAATGAATGTTAGGTGGAATTATGTTAATATACACATTTTTATTGTAGAATGAACTATAACACTATGCCATGTATTATCAGGCAAAAATCTTGCGTCGTTCAACAAGGTACAATTACATAGATAGATATTCCCGATAAATTTTTTTACTCCCATGAATTATTTGAAATTAAAAAACAATGCGTGGTTGTGAATTCCCTAATATTATCCATTATTCAATAAAAATGGTTGAGGTAGTGTAGTATCATTATATAAATCATTTTTAAAAGACCATAGAGTTTTGGTACTCCCCTAATTAGCTTCAATTTCAATTACAATATACGGTCCACTTATCGATTAAGGTACACCTAGAAACATGCGATCGTAAATCATATAAGGCAAAAAAAACTCCACTAATATAAAACATAATATACTATTTTATTCAGGATAAAACAAAAAATATTTTTACTTGAAAATTAGAGAATTAATATAATGTTATCATGAACTATCCAAACTACCTTGAATCACAAACCTTCCATGTTCGATCATCAGTGGTTAAGTGTACTAGTTTAATAAAGAACAAAACATTTTCTAAAAGGGGTAATTATTAAAAAACACATTATCAAATTTTTATAGTAGTATAGAGTCCAATTGAAACAATCAATATATATATAAAATAGACTATAAATGAGTAGGGTTAATTAAAATTGTCTATCTAATCAATAAAATATATAAGATTTTGATGTACAAATATTTTTCAATTTAATCATATAAATAAAAAGGATTCATTATATCAAAAATATTCTCATTATAATTAATGAAATATAATAATTTATTGGTTACAATAACAGTTTATCTAATCTATAGACCAAAAATGAGACCCAAGTTAATATTTTTCTATCCAGTCCTCTGTTATTGAGAAATACATACATGATTGATCATGGAAAATCACTCAAATGAAATATGTTGTGTCTTGTTGTTTTTTCCATTGGGATAGAGTATATAAATCACCATCAGAAAATTTACTTCATATGAGCACAATGTTGTATAACAACATGATTTATAACTGTAATTAAAATGACATATGGCATATAAAACCCAATCCTAGGACTCTAGATGTATTTGGATTATCTAGTTTACATGTATCCATGATTAAAAATATCTAATATATGTTATACAATCATGGAATACATTAATAATAATAAAAATAATAATAATACAACCTGTTAATAACTAATCAAAATTGTCCCAGACATAAATATCATACTCTGATATAAAATCATTAAAAATGTGAATGGATTAGCTATCCCACAACATACATGAGAATCTATGACACTTTGTCCCATAAGATCTATTTATATTCAATAGCAATTAAAATAGTATCATTTCTCTCTCATCCATGGTAATTATATAGACTATAGAGAACACCCATTTTCATATCAAGAGAACTAATGATTTCCCAATATTATTATCATCAATTTAGTATGACTTCTATAGTGGTTAGAACCTAAAAGTATATTCCCAAAACAAGATCGTTCACATATGAATGTGGGTCATCCTTCAATAAAACATTCCATCATACCACCCATAGGATAATAAGTAACTGATTACCACTAAGACACTAAAGGATTCCCCTCATTAGTGATTCTTTTTATCCATTATATCACTCTTAATTGAGAACTCATCTATTTGGAATATCATTTTTTCCTGATGATGTTATTTATTAAAAAAGGAGATTTAATTTCATAAAGTTATAGGATCTTTGGATAGGAAACAACATAGATAATTATATTTATCACATAATTTTAAACTCATTAAACCATATTCCTCTATCACATAATAATTTAACCTTCAACTGAGTATAGGGAAATAAAAGTGAAATGATCCATGTTTTTCAATCAGTTCTTAGAAAACTAATTAAAAAAGTACAAAGAGGTTATTCTTCCTACTCAGTCTATTCGATATTATGTATTTTAATTTTACCGCAATGTTACTCTTAATAGTTTAATGTTTTCATGATTTTTTTTGTGTTTGACAAAAAAACAAATATTTTATTTATATTTTTTATTTTTATGCGAATGTTATGTTCATGTTTCCTAAAAATGAGTGTATTTTCTTCTATAAGGTGAAGTAATTTTGATTTCCACTATTAGGTTGGTTGAAATTTTATACTAGCCACATGAAGGGTGATTCATGTTTGTCCCTATGATATTGAATGAGTATTTTTTTATTCTAGATAATTCTATATTCAATTAATTTTCACCGAATAAAATGATGAATATTATTTCAAAGGATCGATAACTCTAACAAAGGTCCTTGTTAGGTTAATTTTGGAAGGTAATTTTCATAGGGAAAGGGATTTTGAATTTATTTTCATGATATAGATTTTGTACATTTTCTAATAAAATAGAATGAAGTAAACCTAAACTAATATATATTTATATTCATATATCATTTCTTACACAGATCGGTAAAAATAATTTTCTATCTTTATGGTCGGGTGTTGATGAAATTTTAGACAAGGTTGATGTAGATTCAAATCATTTAATAAAATTTCATCGTAGTTTTATTTTATTATCTGAAAAAATTAAGATATTAATATTCTTCTTATATTATTACATAAAATATATAGTGCATATTAGAAAACAATTTTTCAAAATAATCAAGAAATAATAAAAATAATTTTATAATCAATTGGGAAATTATGGAATTCAAATTAAAGGGTTAGGCACAAGGAACCTACCTCATCATCATGGCAGTCAACTTTTGACGATGAATGTTAGAAAATTACTTCTTTACTCTTTCATGCATTTTCTCCTTCATGTATATATGAGGAAACCTAGACAATTTGTACTTATTTACATGGAAAATATTGATAAGGGGGTCCTTAGATATATGTTAATACTTACATATACTCCTTTTTGCTTACCCATGTTTTCAGTTTTCATATCTATATATAATAACACATATTCCCTATATATATATATTCATATAACCATGAGTGAATATATAATATTTTTGAAATTATATATGTATATTCCTATGTATTCATACAAATGTAATTCCCCTTCAAAATATATCAGCTCGAATCCACCTCAACGTGATACAAAAATGGAGTACAAAATAATAGGGAACCTATAAATGCCAATATCCATAACTATTATTGGGAAAAATAATAAAAATTGAAGAAACCATAATCGAATATGATGATAAACGTACTACCTTCGATGGAGATTCATACAACTGACCTCATCATAATAAATCAGATGCATGAAAATAATCGGAAAGGATGTGAGATGTAATGAATTCTTATAAATATGTGATAAGTTTGTTAAATTCACATTATAAATGATACCTAACATCATATCCATCAAATAAAGATGAATATTCAGATTGATATGTACATTTAAATACTAGATAACATAATCATTAATATGTTATTTTTGTTAATATCATATTGAATTTCATTCAATACATACACCACATAGCGGTTTCATGAATCACTAGATAACCAAAACCACAACAAGATGGATTGTAATACAACAATCCCCATAAATAGGTGCATATTTACAATAATCTTCCACTATCATGTATTCATCGTATGAGTTATTCAAATAATTAAAAGAATTTATGAAATGATTCCAACTCTTCTAGATATAATTTTCATACTAACACACTAAAACTTTGAGAGAAAATATTATAAAAAAATTTACACTAATTATGTTTCATGTTGCAAAACACGAAATAGCTTTTTATGAATTAAAAATATTATAATTTCCCAATCAATAATTAATTATAAATGGAATCAAATAGGAATACATCATTTCTACTCATGCTAAAAATTGTTCTATAATGATCATAATCAAACACATATATTCAAATGAATGTTTCTACCATATGATATAACTATATGAATAATAGAATTTTTTTAGAATTTTTTTGTCATAGAGTAAAAATAGACATAGAGAAAGAAAATGTATTAGATAACAACTCATATGTTTTCAATTCAAAAAAAATTGACTGACTAATTTGAATAAAATCTAAAAATATAATTAATCTATGTAGATCAGTATGTCACATGTCTCTCTACTAAGATGTTTTCAGTCCATTGGTGAGAAAAATGATAATTATCTAGGATGAGATAGTATTTTCAAAATATGTGTTCGGTTCAATGGTGATAAGGTGTCTGATATCTTGTTGTTGAATATTTATTATCTAAAAAAATATAAAAGAGATCAGGAAATATTGAATAAAAAAGGATATTGGAGGCACATGTGAATGTTCTAATTATTGAGACATAGTATCTACATTACATTTTTTTGGTTATTGATGAGATATATATTAAAATATAATTACAGTTTTGTGATTAACATTTTCATGATGAATGTCTTAAAATATTTATAAAAGAAAAAAAAGAGTTATCCTCAAGAAAATTCGATTCTTTTATTTGGTTTTGATATAATAAATACAATTAATATATCTCCATTGTGATATGATCATAGCTAGATTGAAGAATAAATTTGTAGAAAATTAAGATATTATCTTTTATTTTCATTGAGTGTAAAATTCAAGATATTGTAGTTACCTATGTCGAACTATTAGAGAACATCATGTATAGAGGAGGTTGATTCCATCAAACAGATGGAAGCAATGGGTTTTGATCATGAAATTATGTTGGAGGTGTTCTTTACATTCTATAAGAGCGAGGAGCTGACTATGAGCTACCTGCTGGACCGCATGAACGAATTCGAAGAGTCAAGTTATTGGGTGGTATGATTTCCTCTATTTATATAATCTAGGATTCCTCAGTTATTGATGCACTACTATCGGTTTGTATTTATAAAACATTGTAATAACCTTTCTTATATGATAATTTATTATTCCTCGATGATTATTTTTAAATTTAACTATTTTTTAATGTAAAACCCAAAAATATTGTCAAATATTATACACTAAATTGGAACCAAATTTATCCTCCATTAACATGAACATCTAATCCACAAAAATATAAAATCTTATGCACCATAAAATTTTCCAAACACTAACATTATTATATGATAAAATTCAATGTATAAAAAAATAAAAAAATTTATATCTAAAATGTACCTCAATATTAGAATCACCGGAACCATCATGATCCACATCATCTCCTTCAAAAATACCAACATCATTATCACCTCCTCTTATACCACCGACATCATGATCAACATCTGCATTGGATATGCAACAGAATAAGTGGAAGGAGAATAATAATCCTCAACATCAAACACAAATAAATGTGAAAAAAATTAATTTATAAAAAAAGGAAATGGTTATTATTTTTGTTTTGGTATACATACTAGTTTAATAATGAAAATAAACAAAATAAAAATTATTTAAATAATGATGTTTCTGTATACGAATAATCCAACAAAAATTGATTTCTTTATTCTTTATATATTTTCATAATTTTTTTCAATTTTTTAATATTATAGTATTTGAAATATTATTTGTATTATAGTATTTTTATAAGAATGTTTATAAACATAATTTTAGTCATTTTTGCTGTGAATTTTTTAATGTGATTATATTATAGAATGTCTGTAATACCAAGGAATTCTTTGATGTTTTTGGAAAATTAAATTCCATTATTTCGAGACTATGCTCTGAGAGGGCATGTGATTTCGAAACCAGGAGTGGTCGGAACATATTTTCGAACTATTTTATATGGTTTTTAAAATAATAGTGTGAGCGGGTTTTTTCTATCTATTAAATCAGTGCCTGGATCAAATCGCTGAGAGAAAGCTGATACTCGGAGCATTGGGATTCTCCTAGATAGGTCTTAACATTGGCCGTTGAGGGATTACAACATAAAGTAGTTTAGGCGCAAAATAATAATAATAATGTAACAATTTTTTTATTTTCAAATATTTTAACCTCATAAATTGTAACTCGAAATGGAAATATAAGGGTACCATTGAGCTCATGGGGGAGTCTTTCCCATATGCATAACTTAACGTCATCCTTCGTGGGTCGATGGTGAATTTTAATTTTTTGAATTTTTGGATGGAAAAAATAACACAAAAAGTTATTTTAATTTTTTATTCATGGTTGAGTAGTGGCACGTCATCGCTATGGTATTGAAAAGATGAGATGCTGAATCTCATTAATAAACCTCATTAATGATTTATCATAATGATGCTGTAACACTTCTTAATCGAATCACTGATTCATGTTCATCAATTAATAGCCTAATTAGAAATGTAAGATTATTGAAACAATCCTAGAAATTCTATGAGGCTTTAGTGGGTGGTGATGATGAACGGAGAACAAACCTTCTTCCACCCTTCGGGAAATTTCTAGAAACTATGGGATGCATATCATGAAGGAGGGAGAGAGGTGTTTGATCCCGTTATTCCTCAACCAATAATTCTATACCAAATATGGGGTTTTCAATTAAGATAATTCAAGACATTCCCCATTATTTTCCTCAAATGAAGAACGCATGTTAACACATAAAAAAGTTAAACCGTGAATCAATCATTCATGCATGGTGGTTAATGATGTGGGTAAAAAGTATATATTTATCAAAGTGATGTTTCTACAATTTTTTTTGGTCCTATATGATCCTCTTAACAAGATCACATTCATGTCAACAAAAACCAAAATTGGGATCCTTTATTAGGTCTTTATATGTACGACTCAATCCCCTCTCTTCTTCATCTGTCCTTCCAATTATTCATGGAGTATCAGTGGTGGTGCATCGGTGATGGCGGCACCCAGCGAAAGGGGCATAACCAGGTAGGTCACAACACCTCCGTGAGGCCATGGTGGTAGCTGGAGGTAGCGAAATCCAGCTGCGGTGGCAACAACATGCCATGGAACCCCAGTGGCAGTAGCAGTAGGAGTTTCCATCATGGGGGCCAGTGCCTAGCGGAAGGTGGCCACTATGTTGAGATTGATCCATGGAATAGTCGGGGTCATGCAGAAGGACCAGTCTGTGTGAGAGGACAAGTGCCTGAGAGAGGTGACACATTAGATGAGAGGCCTGCATCGGAAGGCTACGATGTATAGAAAGGTGGTCGCATGATTTTGCCGAAAGAGTTCTCCACAAACCGGATGCACAACGGGTGTCCATGCAGTAGGAGGATTGGTCCAACAATGTGGCCCAGTCCGGTAGCATGATCTGGGCCACTGGGTGACCCTAGATAGAGATGATCTGACCAACTAGTTGTGGGTGAGGCCGGATGAAGCTACGTTGCTTGGCGACCCAGGTGGAAGGACCCACAATCGTACTAAGCCAGGTCCAGTAATGCCTAATGGACCGGGACTAGCGGTTAGGCCAGACTATGTCGGCCTAGACCCCCTAGTTCATGTTTGGGTGGCTGAACCCGTCAATGTCATGCAAGACCCATGGGCCAGGATGGTCAGGTCGATGTAACCTGGTCAGACTGGGCCCAGACACAACCATCCCCTGTTTACAAAAATTCTAATATCTATCCTATTGGTCATCCGATTGACATGTTTTTTATTTTGTTGGGACTGTTACGATTAGTTGGACCTTTGAGAATACTCTATGTGATGTTTCATGGAAGTTGAGATCTGACCGATGGTTTGAGGAGTAAATTTTATTGGAATCAAGTGCAATACGAGTTGAAATTGTATTGTTGGGTGTGACAAGAATTATATGACAAGATGGTCTTAGTGATCGATTTGTCCCAGAGACAAACAGGTATAACTGATCCATCTTGACATGAGACATGCATGTCCAATTGATCCAGCTGCCAAAGAGATGAGTGGGTCTACGTGATCAAGAAAGGCTAGATTCGAGTGGATAAATGTGATCTAGTTGGCTTAGAGATGAGGGATTCGATGTGATCCATCTATCATGGAGATGAGATGGTCTAAGTGATCTAGCTGGCCCAGAGATAAGTGGGTCTATGTGAGCTATTTTTCCCTATATATACCTGGTGTGTGTTTTTGGTTTGTGATTATGCTTCGTGGTTTCCAGAATGGTTATTCTTTCTGGTTCTTCCAGTATGTATTGGTTTCCCTAAAAAGTATTGTGTTAATAATCTATATACGAGCATCTCCCACATATTTCATGTTCCATGTAGGTGATTGATGCTTCGATGGAGACCTTTGCAGTCGTGGACTAGGTGGTGCTCAGTGAGGTAGGGAGGATGGGCATAGATCTACAACTACATGTTGTTACCCTTTACCCACCATTCAGGTGGGCTCTCGAGCTAATATATATTTATATTTGTACATTCCTTTGTGGTTTGGGCTATTATTCTGGCCCCATTGTACTTTATGTTTTTACTGTACTCTTAGTAGTTTTTTCAGTGATAGTTGTTGTTAAAATTGTGTTTACTTTTCGCAGTTTGATCATTGTGCATGTGAATAGGTTTAATGGAATAAATATATCCCTTTTGGGATATGCATACCCAATTCTTATCTCTAGCCCCTGCCCTATGAAGGTTGGTCATGGGGTAGACCAAACACGGGCCCTGGGGGATGGGTCGAGAGTACAGTGTTGGTGCTGCGACCGATAGTTTTAACTGTTTTGAGATCGGCTATCAATCTATGGAGTACAGTGTTGGTGTAGTGGCCAACATATCTATACACCAGGACCCTTAATTCTTCATTGAGACCTAGTAAATGAAATCACTTGTTTCTTTCTTCTTTGAGAGTTTTTATCATGATTATTTTCAGTTATATTCAACTCACTAGGAATAATCTTTTGGTTGTGGTACATCTGGATCTATTTCAGGATGATCCATGTAACAGGCTAACTAGGATTCGAGTGCGTGACCATGAGGATGGTCCACAAATTGATGAGGCTTTAGTATAGAGACTGTTTCCTCGGATAGAACCTTCAGGCTATGTCCCACCTATACCATGGCATGTTCATCAGTATTTACTATTGGCTCTACCAGTAGAGGATGCTTGCAGCCTCAGTGCCGTACATGTGTTTCAACAAAAGTGTCCTCCCAGGACTATGAGAGAGATATATCCTTAGGCCACAAGGAATTGGATAGTGGAAGTGATGTATATATTCCACTTACTGAGGATTCCACTTGGACAGATAGAGGTTCTAGTGAGGAGCCATCTGCATGGCTCATTGGGGAGGTGGCGGGGTTTGACCATCTTGAATCACGAGGAGGCGACCCTCAATTGAGCTGTCTTTGAGTGGATTTTCAGGTAGGAGTTCTTCCACATGACATTGCACACTGTGCACCTATCGGAGATTTTTCACTTAATTAAGGGAATCCTGAAAGTGTTTTAGTACTCTCTGAGGATCAAAAACCTCAAATGTTATTCTACTGATATGGTACATGACCCTTTCTTCAATGCCCAAAACATTGAGAAGGTAATCCAATAAGAGTTCATGGAATTTATGATTTACTTAAACATCCCTACAAATAATGGGGTGATGGTGTGGGTTCTATTAGTATATATATTCTATGCTAAATAGGCACTAATGGTGGGAGCTACCCCTAGGCGATGGGTGGATGAGTCCTCTATGGAGGGTAGCTGTAAAATGATACAAAGGCCAAACCTACTAGACCATTCTGAGGATAACCCCAGGTCTCAGGGTCAGTGGTGCAAGGATCATGAGGCAGAGGAGTCATCAGGTGAGCATATTATTCTATGAACGCATCGGGTAGGGGATCATGGATCTGTATTTCACGACTCTCCACACATAGGAATAAAAAATGGTTGGTGGACTATCGAGGCAGTGGTAGAAATAGGAACAACACAGTATTCCAGGTGGAGGATGTGGAAGAGAAGTTGGGCGGGCATCAGGAGTTAGGAATAGGTTTTAGGTACTACCACCACGACCCCTGGGTGGTCCTCCATGGGATTAAGGAGTAGGTGGATAGAGATGAGCACATGTTTAGGAATTCTAGGCCTATGGTCCTGTCATCCAATAGATGTTACAAGGTAAAATCTGTATCTTCTACAACTTATTTTTTGTTCTTATAGACACATGTTCAAGTCAATGTTTACATTCCTAGGACCTTGTTTGGATCTTGGATATTTTGATCAATCCCTTGGCTCGATCTTTTTGATTAGAGACTCTCATGGTAAGGGATTAAACTATCACATACTAGTGCTAGTAGTGTGATATTACTCTTGGAGGAGAAATCATGAGTTGAGATCTTCTAGTTGTGACATTTAGGCCTTAAGACGTAATCCTAGGTATGGACTATAAAAGCATACATCATTCCTAGATCGACTATTTTAAGCACATAGTGTGGTATATCTGCAGATATGGGACTATTTTTTTCGTTATCAGGGAAAATGAAACTAGAGCAGTGTAGGATGGACTTGCATGTAGGATGGTGAAACCGATCACTCATTAGTTGTCAAGAATGACCCTTGGTGCAATAGATAAGACATATCCACAGTTTTCTACATTAGTGGATTAGTATGTGGATGTCTTTCTAGAGGATGTACCACTGGGATGGCACTGATATCTACAACTGTATATTAGATGGCTCACATAGAGCTATGGGAGCTAAGGGTACAGTCAGAGGACTTGTAGTGGAATGTGTCATTAAGACCCACTGTTTCACCATGGGAATCCCTAGTGTTGTTTTCCACGAATGAAGACAGGATCCTAAGGTTATGATTTGACTTCATGTTCCTCAATGAGGTGACCTTGAAGAACAAGTACCCTATACTATGGATTGATGAACACATCAATCAAGTGAAGGGAGAAATATTGTTCTTGAAGATAGATCACAGATCTTGCTATCACCAGCATCCCGTATGAGATGAGTAAATATCGAAGATGGTTGTTAGATGTTCCTACCACCAATAATAGTACTTTTTGATATTTTTTTGTGCGATGAACACCCCAATAGTGTTCATCAGACTCATTAATTAGATCTTTATTCCTTATATACAATGGTTTGTAGTGATCTTCATTAATGATAGCATAGTGTATTCAGTGTCCTTGGAGGATCACTTGATACCCGTGAGGAAGGATTGAGACACACTCTGAGAGAACCATCATTATGGAAAGATCTCTAAGTCTATGATCTATATTAGAAAGGTCCACATCAACAGACATGTCAATTAGTTTCAAGAGTTGTGGTTGATTTAACAATGGCCAAATAGGATCATTCTTAGGAGACACCCAAGAGAGTTATAGAGGTGTTGAGTATCCTTGGGATGGTTGGGTAATATCAGAGTGAGGCACACGACTTCTCCAATGTATAACCACCCATGATGGAATTATCAATGAAGGTAAAACCCATAATGTGGATAGACGGATTCCAGTAGATCATTCAACTACTAAGGAAGAGCTTCATGATTTCTCTTATCATAAGGTTGGCAGCAGTGGGCGCTGACTACGTGGTGTAAAATGGTGGCACTACAATATGGTTGAATGATTCATCATCTACACTAATCACAAGAGTCTGAAGTATTTCTTTTCTCCAATGGATAGGAATCTGAGACAACAATGTTTTCTAGAGTTCCTCCAGAACAAGGAATTTGAGATAGAAAAAATAACATTGAATTGGAATGTGGTTGAAGATACTCTCAGTAGGAGATTGAGTTCACAGATACTGAATGATGTCTCAGATTAGTTGTACTCGCTTCAGATATCTATTTTGGATACAGATGAGGAATTTTATCACTAGTAGGCAGTATTTTCCCCTCCACTCTTACAAAATGTTTTGGAGGTGAAACTTAGAGATACCAGCTATGAGACTACACATGCCGAGTCATCCATAGGGCATGCTTGTGATGGATATACAAAAGGACGGGAGCACATCATCCTTTTTAGAGGATGCACCATTGAACAAAAGGAATCTCGAGAGGAGGTGTTGAAAGAGTTCTATACATCCTCTTTGGTGGTACATCCATATGTGTAAATGATGTACTAGGACATCTAATGTTAGTAATAGTGGCCATGTATGAAGTAGGCAATAGAAGAGTTTTTTCACAAAATGCCTCACTTGTCCATAAGTGAAGGTTATGCACCAGGTTTAATAACATTTGACACAATCTCTATGAGTACCAATATGGATTTGGGATGGAATATCGATGGAATTTGAGATGGGATTATCACTTATGTCCTGGGGAACGATAAAATTTGGTTGATTGTTGAAATACCCATCAAGTCGGTCCACTTACTACCAATTAAATAGTAGGGTCCTATAGAGATCATGAGACAAATCTACATTGAGGAGATAGTTCGACCCTATGGAGTACCATCTTTGAGAGTTTGAGATTGTTATCCATGCTATAAATCTCTGTTGTGAAAGGGATTGCATGAGGCTTCTAGGAATCAGTTGAGCTTGAGGAAAACATTTCACCCATAGACTAATTGTTAGACATAGCAGACCATATAGACCTTGAAGGACACGCTTCATGCTTTCATCATTTATTGTGGTCGTATTTTGTAGGACCACCTACAACTGGTGTAGTTTGCGTACAAAAATAGCTACCACTCTACCATCGGTATAGCAACGTTCGAGGAATTGTATGGACAACCATGAAGGTAACAGTTATGATGGATAGACCTAGGGGAGTCATCACTCATGGGTCCAGGGATGGTACATGCAACAACTGAGAAGCTACAGGTCAAACAATTAAAGATAAAGACTGCACATAGTAGATATAAGTCCGATACTGAATGGCGATGGAGACCATTGGAGTTTGAAGATGGGGACAACATATTCTTGCGGGTCTCTCCTTGATGAGGGATATAGAGATTTTGTCAGGGAGGCATGTTATATACAAGGTTCATCGTACCTTTCATAAAACTATGTATATTGGGTGAGGTGGTATAATGATTAGTTCTACTACTACAATTATAGAGGGTTCACGACATCTTCCATGTATTCCAGTTAAGGAGATAGTCACACTACCCATCTCACATCATCATCCATGGAGATATTTACATTGATAATGAGGAGACATTCAGGGAGTACCCAGTGGAGATAGTGGATCGAAAGTGGAGGATCCATTGTGGATTGTCGATTCCTCTGGTCCATTTTCATTTATTTCACTATAATCTTCAGGAGAGAATGTGGGAGCGGGAGGCTATGATTTTTCTCCAATACCCTTTTTAATTTGATTATACCTTGTTTTGGATTACAAGATATAAGAAATAAAGGCTGGAGTAATGTAATACCTTGGAATTCCTTAGATATTTTTTGAATATTAAAATGGATTATTTCGAGACCAGGCTCTGAGACGACACATAATTCTGAGGCTCTGAGTGGTTGAAACATATTTTTGAAATATTTTTTTAGAATCATTAAATAAACGTGTTAGCGGGTTTCTCTAACATTTAATCTGTTTCTCGGATCAAAAAACCAAGGTCACCATTGAACTCTAAGAATCCAGATTCCCATAGAAACGACATAATATTGGCCAGAATGTATAAAAACCCTTCTCTTTATTACTCATTTAAACATTATTTATTACATACACATGCACATTAGAAAACTCTAAGGATTAAGAAGTATGGTATCTTGGGAAATTATTAACATTACATGACAACATAACACATAAAATACAAAATAATTATTGATATCTTATTTTACATGAACACAACATTCCTTCATACTTAGAATTGAATTGGATAACCTGAGGAGATACATAAAAAATGGCGAGGTATAAAGCCCAGTAAGGGATTAAACAAGGCATAACATGAAGAATACAGTACACATCATGCAATATTCATATCAATGGAGCATAAGATAAACATGAACATAAAGGCATGATATAACATGATTATTAGAACATGGAGATGTGAAAAACAACATACAATTGGATATTAGATTAATCCAAGCCCCATTGCACTTCGATTAGCATGAGGAAACCCTTATTTAATATGAAATTTCATGATTAAACCGTCATTACCCATGAATTATAATGAGTTCACCCTCATCACACTTTAATTAGAATGAGTAATCCCTCATTCAATATGAATTAACTTGAGTAGTACTCATTCCACATGAATTAGCATAATTAAACCCTCATTGTGCAAGGCGTATAACGATTATAAAAATTACCCAATGCATTATAGCACTATTAGGTCACACCCTTTCTAATACATTTTAGTACCCTTCAATATATATATGTGATTATGTTTTAATTCCCTTGAAAGAGAAATGGTTCTGTTATTCACTACACAACGATTTACGATTGGAAAATCGCGGTGTAATTTCAGTAGCATAATGATGGGACATAATAAATTCAAAAAATGGTTGACGAGAGAGAAAGGGGTATCTAATAATATGTAAATTAAATGTATAGCAAGTGGGTCATATAGATACATATCCCAACTCATATAATTTTTAAATAGAACGCATCACATAAAAGATAAACTTGAAGAAAGATGTGAAATGGAATAACTCATAAGAAATTTTGGCATGGAAATGAGCATACATGGGAGAGATTAATGAGAGAAAATATGTATCTCATAAATGAAACATAATTAGTGAAGTATGCGGGAGGTTCTAAATCAAACCACAATATTTTTAATTGAAAATAATACTGTATAACAATATAAAGGGACCGGAAAAAAAAGAGAAATGGATAAATCCCTTATGAGATTTAGGTATGGTAAAAGGTTTTCTTAAAGGATCATATAAGGGATTTATGGGAGTGAAAGGGAGATATTATAATATATAAATAAATTTTATAGTATGGGGGTTGTGGAATATCATAACCCAATATATAAATATGGTACCTAAGAAGCATATTGTAAAAGAGTTTCTTCAATGGAAATGAGAAGAGTGAAATCCATTATGGAATTTTGGCATAGTAATGAAATAGGTATGGGTCCAAATGGGAGAGGATAAAAAATCCCCCATTGAGATAAAATCAAAGGGATATTATGATATTGATTTTACATTAATTTAAATTTATCCATTCTAAATTACATGAAATAGTTTCAAATAAGATGCTGTAATTTGAATGGAGGAGAGGAAAGTAAGGATCCCTTACTCAGATGTGTGATCTCAAAGGCTTGGGAGAGGAATCTTGGTATCATAGGGGTGACTTTGGATGGCCCTAGTGAGTATGGGGGAGAGGTTTCTCGAGATATAAATGGTTTTAGAGAAGTGAAATGAGTGTTTGTGTGGGATTATATAGGAAATGAGGGGGAATAATTTCTTATTTAGGTTGTGAACACTACACATTAATCTAATAAAAACCACAAACCATCAATTTGTTTTTTCCTAGTGTTTCTAAAAATAGGGAATGGTATAAAATATTTCATAAGCCCAAGGGACAAAAATATTAAAATATTATGATGGCTTATGTGGAGGTGAGTCACACCCTCAAAGAAATTATTTTAAAAACTTAAAATATTTTATAACTCTTGTTGGGTCCGCTAAGGAATTAAAATATAAATAATAATAATAATAAATCAGAATATATTAAATTTAAAACATATATTGGATGAATAAACATTTTATATTATTTTATTACATCACTATTGGCACATTATAATGTCATAAAACCAAATATATATTTAATGGGTATTTAATTTTTACCCAATAATAAGACTATCTCAAAAAATTATGAAACATGATCTATTCGATAACTTCAACAACGTGATTCCAAAAATAATATTTATTTTATCTAAATAATTTTTCAAATATTTGAATATTCACTTTTAAAATAAAAACTGAAATTTATATAAAATTCAAGGATTTTGAAAAAAAACAGATTTAAAACCTTAATATGAATTACAATTGTGTTCTTAAAAAATTATATGATAATTAATATTTAATAAAAACTAATTTAGTAATAATATTATTTTAAAATAATATTTACATCAAAAATATATTAATTAATCAAAATAGAATTTATAATTGATTTTAAATATCAATTTAAAATACTATTTGGTCATTAGAAAACATTTACAAATAAATATAATAAAATGAATGTATATTCATTATTCTATAAAAATAATTCACATAATAATAATGCAAGTGTATTGTTAAATAACCCGTTATTATACTAGAATATTCCCTAAGAGTGTGATCTATGATGGTGGGGATTTCTTGGGGTCATTCATTGAACATAGTTGGGCTGTGATTTCGATGAGCTTGAACATCTCCCACAAAAATTTTCTCCCATGCTTATGTTGTAGGATCTCGACATGGGATTGGTCTAAGTAAAATCCTTGAAATTTTATCACCCTAAAAATATATGATAAATTTTCTTCTAAGGGAACGGTCCTACTGTTCGAGGCCATAATTTCATTTCACTATGTCAAAAGGATTTGTCAAACCCCACTATATATACTACTCATGTTGTCATTGTTCAAGAGCTATATTATAAATAGTAATGATGCATAACTGATATTTGAATCCAATTGGATAAAATAAATAAAAAAATTGCATGTATTTTCTATATCCATAACACATTTTATTAAATAAATGAAATGAAAATTTATTCATGAATGTTCAGGTCATTACAACCTTCTCCCCTTATGAAATTTTTGACCCAAAATATTCTTTTCCCACTATAAAACATATGAAGGTGACATTGCCTCATCACTTCCTATGGTTCCCATGTTATGTCTTAAAACATTTTATTTCTCCAAAACACATTTTCAAAGGGGAATTGTCTTATTTCATATAACATGTACTCTATGATCTATGATCATCCCCAACATCCATTCATTGAAGAGAAAATTCTCCAATGGGACTACCTCTAGATTGATTACATGCAATGGGTCAGGTATATACTTATTTAATAGTGATACATGGAATGTGGCATGCAATTAAGATAGGTTCCTTGGGTGTTCTAGTCGATAGTACACATCTCCAATAAGACAAAGGATGTCAAAAGGGCTTATATACCTTGGAATAATATTTCCCTTCTTCCAAAACTGCATGAAAATCATCCACGGTGATATGCGGAGGAATACTATATCTCCAACATCAAAATATTTGTCTCATTTACAGTTTTCATCATCACACTTCTGTCGAGTCTGAGAGTCTTTAATGTGCTACTAGATGTTCTTAACATTATCCACTATTACTACAACCATTTTTGGACCAAGTAGTTCTCGATATCCAACATTATCCCAATATGAATGTGTTCTACACCTCTTCCCATAAAGGGCTTTAGAAGGATCCATTTGGGTTCTTGAGTGGAAACTGTTATAGTAAGATAACTACACTTGAAGAAGATTTTGATCCCATCCTCATTTGATGTCCATTTATAATGCTCTAAAAATATAATAAATGGTTTGGGTAGTCCCCTCAGATTAGACATCAATTTGAGGATGACATGTAACAACCCAAGTTATAAAGAATAAGACATTTTCATATTTACTAATATTTTTGATTTAAATTTTAATGTTAATTTAAAATGAATTCTATTTTCGATAGCATTCCTGATATTCCACAGTCGGTTTCTTTTAAAATATACATTTCACAAAATGTTGGGTCAGACTGAAAAATAAAAATAAAATATTATTTTAAATGGTAGATAACACATAACCGTTTTATTGGAAGGAATGGAAAGAACCAACTAAAATAGGAATATACATGTTTTTTAAATGTTTTTTCATTTATCTAATAAATTTTCATGGATTAAAATAAGAAAAAAATTTGATTTCAAGAAAAAATACTCTAATATTCATTTAAAGGTTGATCTACCCTCATTTGGTGGAGAAACATCATTAAATATAATTTTGGTCACTTTTATATTTTCTATTTGAAAAAATAAAAATTTCTTAAGAATTCGGACATCAAAATTTTCTTTTGGAAATTTATTTGTATTTTTCTGATAAAATTCATTTTTCAATGAATAGTGAAAATATTGTATTTTAATTCAAAACTGCCTTTTAATAAAATTTATTTATAATGTGTGATGATATTTATAATTGTGTTTACAGTGTAATTATATTAAATTTTTACTATTTAATCAAATTTTGGTATGTGGATGTAATTTCACTTTGAAATTGAACATAAATACATGTCAATCTTTTGATAGTTATTATTTCTTATAAACACAGTTTTTTTAAAGCGGTAATTAATTTTATATTAATTTAAGCCACTTATGTGTTTTGAATTTGGAAGAAATGGATTCCATATTTGGAATAAGGATGTTGAAATTTTGTAAATAGCTAACTTTTATTTTTAGACATTATGAAAATTTACTTCAGTAAATATTTTTTTTACCATGGTAAAACGGTAAATCTGGTAAATAAGGGTAATGAAATAATATTATAATAATATTTAATTACACTAAGATGTGTCCTAGTTCTATTGGATGATATATTTACGACCATGGTCATCCTTTGGTCGATTTTGGGACCGCATGAAGCCCCATGGGAGTGATAATGACACTTTATATTAATTAATTTAATGTAATGACAAAAATGACTTAAACATATATCTTTTAGTAAATCAATTCTTAATTGGGGTTATATAAGTTATATCATAGACTATAAATTGTTATTTTAAATATAAAAATATATCATATATCATGGTAGTTTTTTATAATTTGTAGACATCACATAAATAAAATTATTTATAACACAATAATGATGCAGTGTTTACCTCATTAATGAATGATTTAAATAAATAAGATTATAGAGATAAAAAAAATATCAAAATAATGACTAATTCTTATGTTAATAACTTATTTCGAGCAAGAGTCTACTTATCTTTTACTTTATTAAATATTGGATGTTTTGAAACCGAAATTCATTATATAATAAAATAATATTTTTACACCATCATAAAGAGCCCCTCCAACTTATAAAAATACCTCACTTGTAACCCATTATACACACATCTGAAGCACCTTGGATCATCAAAACACTTCCCAATTAAACTCCCTAAATCCCTCTCCTCCTCCTAGAAGCCTTACCCTAGTTATAAGGTAATTAAATTAAACATTTTGGATCAAAACAAAAGAAGATATCTGATTTAAAGGTAACGTCTTCTCTTAAGTTCTTTAGTATTATTTTCTTTCCCCAAGACCATATACTATTTTTATTCAATTATATTATAGAAACAATAGTATACTAAATATACTATGTTTTTTATGATATGTATTATAACTACACTTACATACACCTCCAACTAATGGGTGAAGACCATAATGTTTCTGTGGATGACAAACTAACCCCTTAAAAAATGATGATTGTTCAATATTCTCCTTCCACCTCTTATGTTGGCTATTAAGATGAAACTATATTTATATGTGATATATATTATATTCATATTGTTTTAATACTTCTTTATTTTTCATTTAAACAATACCTTTAGGGTTTCCATAGTGGGTAAATACTATAATTTCATTTGAGGAAGTGTGGACTACTGCCCCTCAATGTTATGTGACTCGTTCATGCCATATGTGGAACATATAAAGTATATAGTTAGTGAAATTATATATTATAATATCATGGAATTATAATATATTTATGTATAATTATTTTTTATTCCATTACATATGAAATAAAAATGAAATTACTATTCATGAGTACATACGACTTACGTCTCCTTAAACAGTGCATTTTATTTCTTATCACCAAATGTAATGTACAATTATAAATACCCACATATATATATATATATTGGATTTTTATGATATATATTATATCTAAATCATCAATATCATACTGGAGATAATGTAATTTTGACCACATGAACAATTTATCATTATAAGAAGTTCATTTTTAACTCAAGTTCTGAACATCAACAAAATATCCGATATGAAAACAAATTAATAAATAATTGTTATATATTGGTAATAATGGATATAAAAGGAATAATAAACTTTAAAAATGTTCTTATGTATGTAGATGTTAACATTAGTTTATTATTCAGGAGATTAAAGAATGATCGAGTCATGTCCGACCCGAGGTAAGGGACTTCATCTAAATCTCTTTTCATTGAGGGATATTTTGTTTTATACATAACTTTATTTTATATTGTGTGTAACCACCATTGAATTTCCATTTCATTCAAAAGGAATTTTTTTCTTCGAGGAAATTTACAAAATGAAAAAAATTACTGTTTCTTCTTTATGTACGTGGTGACATTGACCTTTTCTACCACCACATGAATTATTTGATCTATGGATTCCTTAAGAAGCTGTAATGTTTTTAAAAGGATCATAAATACCACAAAATTATTTATGTATTTTGTTATTGAAAATTGTTTTGATAATAAATTTTTTATTTAAATATATTTAAATAATGTGGAAATGATATCTTCCAATTATTTTTTATGTGTTATGAATATGTTATGATTCTTGGGAATTGTTTACATATACGAGTGGTTCTGTGATAAACCTAGGGAGGGTGAGCCTGGGATACCTCTACAATGCATTGGGTAATGTGATGTAGGTAAATGTGAATGATTCTCATAAGAGACTTAGAAAATATACTATGACAGGTATTCCAAATGTAACTTCATATGTAGTTGTGATAGCTACAATTTATGTATGATATGGATTGCACAAGTTTCATTTATGATTTATGATTTCTATGGGTTATTCATAAATCTAATTATTTCATGAGGTATTACAAAGAGATTATTTTAGGTATGTATTGATGAACTAATGTTTTCATTCATTGTTTTAGAACCCTTTCTGATCTTTTTATGCTCATCCCATGTTTTGAAATGTTTTTCACATGACTTAAAGATGAATAGGGTCAAGGATGGAATCAAGGGAATGTCATGTGGTCTAAAACATGGAACTGGACATGACTATTTTTTTCAAGAGTATTTATTTTATGAAAAAAATAGAAACTCTGTATATGAAACTAATTTTTACCTTTTGAGATATAATGTATTAGTTCCAGAAAAAGTTTCTAAAAATATAAACCTGAAAGGATCATAAATGTGAATTATTCATTTAATTCTAGATTATGGAATTTTTTCATGATGGGACTTTAAGGTTGGTATCAGATGTCATGTTAGACAACTTTATGAGTAAGGATATTTTTAAATTAATATACATAAATTTTTTTTAGTTTATGTTATGATTTAAATGATATAGTATTTAAATATTACCATGCGGCTTCACCTAAGATATATCTGTGTTCAGAATGTTTTTCAACAATGGAAACAAAGAAGCTGTGATGGGACAATGTTAGGAGAAAGAAAACCTTCCAAATTAGCAACCTGAGATGGTTGGAATTGACACTGAAAATTTTGTAGCAATGGTGGCATAGTTGACTCAATCTAAAATGGTGGTGGTATCCTTGCATGAGATCATCCATATCAACCACATAGTAACATGTTGGTAGGGGAACATTTTATTAGGCTGCATCCCACATCATTAAGAGGATCATCTGACCCTATGAAAACTTAAGGGTGGATTAATGCACTGGAGAAGATTTTTTATGTCATGGGGTGTTCATAACATCAAAAGGTTATTCTTGTTGTTTACCCTTTTTATGATATAGTCAATTAGTGGTTATCGATGGTGAAAAATATCAGGGATAGCGAGGAGATTAATTATATTGATTGTGATGAATTCAAAGGTATGTTTCTTGAGAAATATTTTCCATAGGTGGTTCAACTTAGGATGGAAAACAATTCCAGAAATTGAGGCAGGAGGATGACTTAGTGGCTGCTTATGATGAAAAATTCACTCGACAAGAAAGGAATGCACGAAATTTCATATGAGATCTAGATAGAAAAATCAACAATTTTTATTCATGATTAAAGACAAAGTATCAAAAATCCTTATCTTCTTGTGAGTTCAAAGGTTATAAAAAACATTTTCCATGTGTGGATAAGGTGGGAATGGAGTTTTCCAATGATAATTTTTTCATCAAAAAACAAAATAATAAGAGGTAGAGGAGCCAAAAAAAGGGGAAGAAATATTCAAAAACGTCTGATGGTAAGAAAATTAAGTTTACATTTTGTAAACTTTGATGTAAAAAATGTTGTGGAATGTATTTTGATTTCGTGGAAGTTATATTGATTAGGTAAAATGGGACATAAGGCTCGTAATTTCCATGAAAAAGATCATGGTAATGGTAAGACAAAATCTAATTTATAGTCAGTAAAATATATTATGTGCATTGAAATGGGTTATTATGAAAATGAGTGTCCAATGAATAACTCAACTGAGGGAAGGGAGCTAGACTCTAAGCAGAAAGGGTTGCGGAAATCCTTTGCAACTACATTAGCAGATGTTGGGCCATCAAATGAAGTAGTATCAGGTATTCTGTTTTTTTCATATTAAGCTAATGTGTTGTTTGTTTAAGGTTCTATACACTCTTTCATTTATCTTATTTTTCTAATAAATTTGGAATTCCATCTCAAGATATAAATCATGAACTTGTAGTAAAAACACCTGGAGTAAATGTTGAAAAAAAGGAATTATAATAATTTTTTCTCCTAGTGTGCCAAAATAATCTTCCTATAAACCATATAGTTTGGAATCTAGGGGAGTTTGATGTTATTTTGGGTATGGATTGGATTTCCGTTTATCATCCCTTGATTTATTGGAGAGATCAAGATGGTTCTTTTGAGAAAGATTTTCAGTTTTTCTTCCAAAATGAGCCCTTACATTTGATAACATATCATGAAGATGATAAATTATTAAAAGATACACTACTAGAATTGTGGGTTTTAGCAACCGCCCAAAGCATTTTCAAATTCCTTATAGAGACCTCCATGTGACCACTTTTGGCGGTTACTGTTTCTCCGTTGGTATTACTCAATACCGACCGCCATAGGCCGCCGCTGAAACTCTCTACGGAACCCGCCGGCTATTTGGTGTTGATCATATGCTGGGGAACATGGGCGTGTAGGAAGTTATTGAGGATGGTCCCTGAGCTTGGGTCGATGGCCATAAAAGAAGCACGGTGGCCGGAGGAAGTGTCGAGGCTGACGTAGTGGATTGAATAGCATAAGTGGACTGTCGGGGATGAAAGGTTCACTGGCAGCATTGGTAGGGGAAACGGGAGGCAATGGGGTGGCGGTGATGGGGGTGACCTATGGTGGCGGTTTGGATGCCGGAGGCATTGACAGATGTTGCAGCGGGTGACATCGAGAAAGACAACGCGAGGGCAAGAAAATTACCCCCATTTTCATTTCCGTTTTAGCGACCGATTTTGGTGGTCACTAATAGTTTCAGTAGCGATGGCTAATGGCGGTCAGCCGCTACCATAGGCGCAAAAACTACAAAATATAGTAGTGATATAAATGAATTTTACCTTGTAGATATTTTTCAAAACAATAGAACTGTTCCTATAAATGATATACCAGTGGTAAATGTGTAACATGATGTTTTCCTAATGAGATGCCTGGTATAATACCTAACCGGGAAGTTGAATTTACTGTTGACATAGTTCCTGATGCTATTCCAATTTCGAAACCCCCCCCCCCCATCGAATTGCTCAAATTGAACATTTAGAGTTAAAGAAGCAATTACAGGAGTTATTAGATAAATGATTCATTCGACCTAGCACATCAACATGGAGTTCTCCTATCTTGTTTGTTAAAATGAATTATGGTTCAATGAGTCTTTGTAGTGGTTATAGAGCATTGAATAACATCACTGTTAAGAACAAGTATCTTATACAACATATCGATGATTTATTTGATCAGATCCAGGGAGAATAGTATATTTTTAAGATTGATTTGAGGTCCGGGTACCATTAGTTGAATGCAAAGGAAGATATCATTCAAAAGACCATGTTTTGAATTAAATATATCCATCAAGAATTTATTGTTATGCCTTTTGGGTTAAACGATGCACCTATTGTATTCAGGGATCCTATGAATAGAATTTTCCATGAGTTCCTGGATATGTTTTTGGTTGTGTTCATTGATGATATTTGTGTTAATTCTAAAGGTTAAGAGAAGCATGAATGTAATTTAAGGGTTCTATTTCAAACATTAAAAGAAAATAAAATGTATTAGAAATTCAGAATTTTTGTGTTTTGGTTATAGAAAATTTATATCCTTAGTCACATTATTTCAAAACTATGTTGTAACTGTTGATCCCACTAAAACTAATGTTTTCAAAGAATGGCCAGGAACCACATGGATAATCGTGATTCATAGTATTATTTGATTAGCATGATATTACTAGAGGTTTGTTGAAAATTTTCCATAGATATCTATCCCAATGACTCTTTAACTCAAAATGGTGTTATGTCCCTTTGGAAAAATGAATTTGATGATTGTTTTTAAGAATTGAAAATAATGGTGAAAGATCCGGTTTTGGAACTACCTTCCTAAAATGGTGAGTTTGTTATCAATAGTGTTGCTTCATTGAAAGGGTGTGGTTGTGTCCTTTTGTAGAATGATCAGTTAATTTCTTATGCATCATGTTTTTTGAAACCTCATGAGTTAAATTACCCTACACATTATTTGGAATTATATGCTCTTGTTTTTTCATTAAAAATGTAGAAGCATCATCTGTATAGTAAAAATTTGAAATATATGCGGATGAAAAATGTTTGAAGTATATATTCTCTCAGAAAGAATTAAACGTGAGACAAAGAAGATGGTTGGAATTAACTAAGTATTATGATTCAATGATCCATTACCATATTAAACAATCAAATAAAGTGGATGATGCTTCGAGTCGAAAAATTAATGCTTTATTAATGGTTCTACATTTGGAACAAGATCCTTTGGTTTTTGAATTGATGAACTTCGGCATAAAAGTTGCTGGTGTAGGAAATTACTCTATTTTGTTTCAGGTTTCAGTGAAATCATCTATATCAGATAGAATTAAGCATTCACGGAAAGAAGACAGTGAGTTGTAGAAAAAGGTAGAGTTGGTTCAAAAGCGAAAGGTACCTAAATTGAACATTGATAATGAATGTGTTATGATGTTTGGGAAGAGATTATGTGTGACTTGTCCTTAAAACTTGATGAATGTGTTGTCATGTGAAACTCATAGTTCTACATTTTTAGTTCATCCAGGTAGTACTAAGATGTATAGAGATCATTGGGATTATTATTGGACGGATGGAATGAAAAGAGATATTGCTAATTTTATAGGGAAGTGTTTGACTTTTCATCTGGTTAAAGGAGAGTAGTAGTTATTGAAATGGATTCTTTGGATGTTTCTGGTGCATGACTGTAAATGGTAAAATACATCCATGGACTTTGTCATGGGATTACCAAATACATCTCACTGTTATAATGAAATCGAGATTATTGTTGACTTATTGAATAAATTTGCTCATTTTTTTCCTAGTAGAGATAATTTTTCTCTATATCATCCTTCTCAGTTGTATGTTTAGAAGATAGTACGGTTGCATGGTGTTCCCCTATCCATTGTATCTGATTATTATCTTGGGATTTCTTCTAACTTTGGGAAAATCCATTAGAAGTCATTTGGTATTGAATTAAATTTTAGTAAAACATTTCCTCCTCAATCAGATGACCAGTTCAAATGAACAATTCAGACCTTGGAGGATATGTTATATGATTACTTTATAGATTAATAAGGAAGTTGGGACCAACATCATTCTTTGTATGGATTTTCTTATAATAAAACTTTTTATTATAGAATAAATATGTATCCATTTGAGGCATTATATGGGAAGCGGTGTCGAACTCATGATTTTTGCGTTGGAGTAGGTGAAATGATTTCTATGGGACCAGATTTGGTAGAAGAGATGTCATAAAAAGATTAGTTGATTCAGAAGCACATGAGAACAACATAGAGTAGACAGAAATGTTTTGCGGATAAGAAGAGGAAGGATCATTATTTTGAGGTAGGTGATCATGTCCTTCTCATTTTTCCCCATGGAAAACTATGATTCATTTTGGTAAGAAGGGAAAGTTGAGTCTGAGGTTCATTGGACCTTATAAAATCTAGGTGAAAGTGGGATCACTTCCATACAGAGTAGATTTACCTCCATGTTTATCCCAGGTACACAATGTTTTTCATGTTTCAATGTTGTGAAAGTATATGCCAGATCCATCTCGTGTTTTGAGCTCAGAGATAGATCAGTTGGAAGAGAATCTTTCTTGTGAGGAAAAATAAGTCCATATGATTTATCGAATAGAGAAAGTGTTTTTAAATAAGGTAATTTATCAGGTAAAGCTTTTGTGGAAGAAGTATATTGTCTAAAAGGCAACGTGGCAATCTGAAAATGAAATGATTGATAAATACCACAATTTAATTATATGAGAATAAAATTATGAGGAAACAATTCCCCAAAGGGGGGAAGGATGTAACATCCCTTTTAAATAAAGTATATGACATTTTCATATTTATAAATATTATTGATTTAAAGGATATTTTTAATTTTAATGGAATTATATATTTGATAGTGTACCTGATACATAACATAGGGTTTCTTTGAAATAATATGTTTCACACAACGTTGGGACATACTGAAAAAATAAAAAAATGATATTATTTTATATGTTAGTTAAAGATTAGATGTTTTATTGGAGAGAATGGAATGAACTAACTAAAATATGAATATAAATGTTTTTTTAAATGTCTTTACATTTTTCCAATAAATTTTAGAGGATTAAAATAAAAAACAATCTGATTTTAAGCATAAAGACTAATATTATTTAAAATGTCGATTTATCACCTTTTGATGGAGAACCCACTTTAAATATATTTTTTTCACTTTTATATGTTTTATTTGAAAAAATAAAAGTTTCCATTATAATTTGGACATCAAAATATACTTTGTGTAAATTTTTAGTATTTTACTGATAAAATTCAATTTTCAATGGATACTTAAAAATATTGTATTTTAATTCAAAACTGCCTTTTAATATAATTATTTATAAGGCTATATTATCTATATAATTGGTTTTAAAGTTTAATTATATTAATTTTTTACTATTTAATCTAATTTTTTTCATTTGAAGTAATTACACTATGCAGATGGACATAAATTATTATCAATCTTTTGATAGTAATTAGTTTTTCAAAACATGCATTTTTATATCTAGAATTAATTTTAAATTAATTTCTGACACTTTTTTGTTTTGAATTTAGAAAAAATGTATTCATTATTTGGAATCAGGAAGTGAAATTTCATTAAATTGGTTACTTTTATTTTTATATATTATGAATATTTTTTCTTCAATAAATATTTTATTTAACATGATTAAAAGGAAAATATGGTAAATAAGGGTAGACAAATAATATTATAATAATATTAAATTACCCTAAAATGTGTACTAATTCTATGGTGGGATACATTTCAGACCATGGGCATCTTTGGAGCGATTTTGTGACGCCATGGTGCCAATTGAAATTGATAATGACACTTTATATTTATTAATTTAAAGTAAAGACATATATTTGTTAAACATATATCTTTAAGTAAATCAATTCATACATGTGGTTATATAAGTTATCTCTTAGACTATAAATATTCCTTTCATAAAAAAAATATTACCTAAGTCATGATATTTTTTTATAATTTTTATGCATCAAATAAAATAAATTAATTTTGACAAATAATGATATAGTGTTTACCTCATTGATGAATGATGTAAATAAATATTATTATAATGATTAAAATAATATCCAAAACCTGTTCAATTATTATTTGTTGATTTTATTTAGAACATTAGTCTTCTTATCTTCGACTTTAATGAGTTTTGGACGTTTTGAAAGTAAATATCATTATATAATAAAATAATATTTTCACTCTTTCCCAAAGAACACCTCCTCCCCCTTAAAAAAGCCCTCACATCTAACCCCTTCCACACACATATCAAGCCCCTTTCCTCGGTCAAAATCTATCCAATTAAGCTAACTACATCCATAAACGCCTCCTAGAAGCCTTCTCCTAGGTATAAGTAAATTCAATTAAGCATTTTTGTTCAAACCAAAGGGAGATATCCCATTTAATGGTAACATCTTCTCTTAAGTTCATTTATTTTATTTTCCTTCTCTAACCCACAAAACTCTTTTTATTACATTATTTTAAAGAAAAAAAAGTATCCTAAAAATACTTGGTTCTTGATTTGAGAATGATTTGAACTAAACTTACACACACCTCTATCTAATCGGTAAAGAACATACTGTTTCTGTGGATGGAAAACTAACACCACGTGAAACGATGATTGTTCAATATTATCCCACCACCTCATCTGGTGAAAATTAAGGTGGAACTATATTTATATGTGATATATAAAATATTTATATTGTTTTTATACTTATGTATTTTTTATTTATTGAATACCTGTATGGTTTACATAGTGGGTAAATATGATGTTTCATTTGAGGAAGGGTGGACTACCGCCCCCTCAAAGTGATATGACTCGATAACATCTTACATGGAATTTATAAAGAATGTAGTTAATGAAATTATATTTTATATTATACCAGAATTAAAATATATCTTTATATCAATATCTTTTTATTCCATAAAATATTAAATAGAATTGAATGTAGTGTTTATGTGTGTGTACGGCTTACGATCTCCATGAATGGTGCATTTCATTTCTCATCTCCAAATGTTATGTACAATTATAAATACATATAAATACTAGATATATATGATATATATGATATCTAAATAATGAATATATTTATGTAGATAATGGAATTTCAACCACTTGGACAATTTATAATTATAATAAGTTCATTTTCAACTCAAGTTCCGAATGTTGACAAAATGTATTATATTAGCTCAATTAATTAACTAATTTATATCGAAAGGTAATAATTGATATAAAAGGAATAATAAATTAGATAAAAGTTCTTTTTAATGAATACATTAACTTTAGTTTATTATTTTGGATATTAAAGATCGATCGAGTCATGTCATACATGAGGTAAGAGACATCATCTCAATCTCCTTTCATTGTGAAATATTTTGATTTATACATGGATTTCATTTATACGGTCTATAAACACCTTTGAAATAACATTTCACTCAGATGAAATATTTTTCAATGAGGCGTTTTACTAATAAACAAAAAGAAATGTTTCTTTTTAACGTAAGCAGTGACAATTTCCTTTTCTGCAGCCATGCGTATTATTTGATTTATGGCTTCCTTAATAAGCCATAATGTTTTTAAATTGAAAATAAATACCACATACACTTTAACATATTTTTTTATTTAAAATGTTTTTGATAATTTATTTGTTAAGTCAATATATTTAAATGATGTGTAAATGTTATGTTTTCTTTATATTTGTTTTATTTGTTATTAATATGTTATGGTTCATGGGAACTGTTTATGTATAGGGGTTGTTCCAGGATAAAACTAGGGTGGTTTATCCTGAGATAGCTCTTCAATGCATTGGGTCACGTGATGGAGGTAAACATGTATGTTTCTCCTTAGAGATTTATGGAATATACTATGATGGGTTTTCCATATGTAACTCCCTATGTTGTTGTAAAAACTATACCGAAAGTATGTTATGGAGGAACCATGTTACCATTATGATTTATGTTTTCTATGTGTTATTCATATATATTATAATTTCATCAGGTATGTTAACGAGATTATGTAATGTATGTATTAATTAACTAAGGTTTTATCCATTTTTTTATAACCCTTACTGAGCATCTGATGGTTATCCCAGGTTTTAAAAGTTTTTTCACATGACATAAAGATGAATGGAGTCAAGGATGGGATCAAGGGAATGTCATGATGTCTAAAACATGGAACATGATGTGACTTTTTTCTTCAAGATTTTTAATTTTATGAAAAAATTGAAACTCCGTACAAGTGTCTACTTTGTATCTTTTGAGATATATTTTATTATTTATCGAAAAATTCTACAAAACTATAAACTTGAGAAGATGCTTAATGTGAAATATTCATTTAATTAAATCTTATTAAAATTTTAAGGTTTTGTCATTATTTGACAAGCTGTACAGAATTTCAACTCAGTATTCAGAGCATGATGGAGACTCTTCCAGAACAAAGAGGCAAATCATGGATCTTGATCTGATACAATCAATAGTGGTACTTCATACAACTTTACCACAACTCTGATGTGTTTCCTTCCAACATGATCTAATGATAAATCCTCCCAAATTCTAATGAATTGTTGAGTTATTGTATGACAATCCACAACAACCCCAAATATCATTGTTTCATTTGTATGTCTTCATATGTCCGGTGAAAAATTCCATGGTTATGTTATCCCAATTCCATGTTTGTATGGGTAATGGTTGCATCATCCCCTAAGTCATTATAATTCCAGGATTCTCTTAATGACATACCATACACATTTATGTATACCTAGTGATCTACTTCTTTATGTTATCCCATAAATAATTCTCTCAAATACCTCAATACATCTTTTTGTTTCCTGGGTTAATAGAGATATTCAAACTATGTGAATCATCGAAAATATCATTCTTTATCTCTGTATTTGATGGAACACAATTCTTGACCCAAATCACACAATTCCTTCTTCATTAATGTTGAACATTGATGATTTCCCTTCTCGAATTGTTTATACATTCTTTTAAATTCCCATATCATCCTTTTGAGAAACCTTTATCCCTTTCTAATGATAAGGTTGAACTATCAATTGTGAAAGGATTGATTATGTTCCATAATTGTTTAATCCCATTTCCATCTTTATAAAGTATTAGAAGATTGGATCTTTCTCAATTCTCATTAATAATAGATTTTTTTTATACTTTCTACTTAGAGCGTCTACCACTTTATTATCATTCCCCGAATGGTAGTGAATTGAACATTAATAGTCATTGATTAGCTCCAACCAACTTCATATACTCTTGTTCATCTCATTATGTTTGAATTTATACATCAGTGTTTTGTAATCTGTATATAATTCACACTTCTCCCAAAATAGATAATGCCCCTTGATTTTTAGTGCAGTGATTACTGTTGCCAACTCCAGATCATGCATGAGATAGTTTTTCTCATGAATTTTAAACTGGATTGAGTCCTAGGGAATGGATTTGTCTTCTTGTCTCAAATTCCATCGATGGGATAATTATAATTTTTTCAATAAGTGCATTCCCACAAACATCAACTATGTGATAAAACAGTTTGAGAATTTTTTCCGTATTCATTAAAAATATTTTCTGCTGGGGACTCTTTTTTCTTAGAAAACAAAAAATATATAATAATAGGACATGAATTGATATACATTATGACATAAACAAATTTGATGTAGTGGTTATGTGTGATTCACTCATCTGTATCCATCGTTTCCCAGGACATTCTGTTCTCCCTTGATCTTATAGATTGTTGATGCTCTTCATGCTTCTCATCCCATTCTATAGAGCATTGCCTTGGGTAATTCTTGACTTCGCCACATTTATAGCATTGATTGTTGTATTACTACTTATATGAAACACTGTTTCTCTTCATCACATTGTCAATTATTTCAAGGAAATTGGACACATTCATCCCTTCCATTCTACAAATAAATCATATCTTAGCCCCTTTGTGAAATTTTCTTTGGTGCCTATTTTTGCACAAGCTGCACAATGAAAATTGAGACTCCATTCCCTTAGGAACATTATAAGGTGAAATTTCATGATATGTTGCCTTCCTCTTTCTGTTATTTCCTTTGGAATTCAACCATGTGCCAAAAGTTAATCAGGATTTTTGATAGTTGGTTTTTTATAATCTTGATATGTCCCACATGATCCCTCATTCTACTGGGAATCTCAATTGGACATTCATTACGCTGCCCTACACATCAGTTTTTATCTATATTCCTATAATTACCATCCATTTTATTGAACAAAAAGAAAATTAGGGATGATTATCTTAAAAATATTAACATATAAAGTGTAATCCAATGATATTAATGGGATAACCTATAATTTACATTTATCTTATTAATTTATAAATTTCTAGGATTCAATCTATGTTATCCATGATCAATCTACTAACAAATATTCTTATGGGATTTTCCCACTTAATAATGGTTCATATTTTTATTATGATGTTCCCAAAGCATATCCATTGGGGATCATGAAACCAAGAGTGCAGAAAGGCCTGTTATCGTGCACTTGTTCCCATTCGAGTCTATTTGAAAACAATGTTTTCAGGTTTTACCTCTATATACATTTGTGGCAGAGGCACCTATACTTGATCATATCATGAAAGGGATGTAATTTCTTGATTAACCACTTACTCAACGCTCACCAAAAATTAGGGATATTTACCATATACATAGTCTTAACTATAGGCTTTTACTAGCGTTTTCAAATCATAATCCAAAAAAATAACTAAACCATTCCTGTGATACCAACTATATAATCCATTCTCATTATTACATGTTTAGACATGTTTTATTACCTTAATATTCACTTCATAAAACTCCATGGATCGATAGGTCTTGTTTCTTGGGAAATTAGAAATATTTCATGGCAACATAAGGCATAAAATACAACATCATTATTGAAAACTTCTTTTACATGACCACAATAATCATCTGTACGTAGCATTGCATGGTTTAAATAGAGGACATACATAAAAAGGTGTGATTTAAATACTAGTTAGGGAGTAAACATGTAATAACATATTGAATACAATACATGTAATGAAATAGGTATATTAGTGGAGCATAAGAAAAATATGAAGAAAATGGCATGATATAGCATGATTATCATAACATGGAGATGTGGAAACAACATACAACATGATATTATAATTATCCAATTCTCATGTCACATGGATTAGAATGATTAAACCCCCAGTGCACATGAATTAACATGAGTAAACCCTCAATACACATGAATTATCATGAGTAGACCCTCATTTCACATAAATAAGAATGAGTAAAACCTCATTGCACATAAATTAGCATGAAAAACCATCAATGAAAATGAATTATTATGATTAAAACCCCATCTAAAATGGCTTATTATGATACTAATCATTACCCAATGCATTGGAGCTCTATCAGGGTGCACGCTTTATTATCATTTCATTTCATGCATAAGCGTGGCATAATGATCATATAACATGGAGTCATTCAAAATCATAAGTTTATTTGCGATAAATGAATTTGGCATAAATACATGTATGTACCATTAAATTTGTGTATTTGAATAAATTTTAATACCCTTGATAGAGAAATGGGTATGGTATTCCATAAACAATGGTTTTGGATTGGAGAATTGCGATGAAATTTCTTTAGCCTAACAGCATGACATAAAATTTCATAGAATATGACGATGAGAGAGATTGGGGTATCTCATCATATTTAAATGAAATGGATAGTAATGGGGTAATATATATAAATGTTACAACACATGTAATTTTTAAATAGATGGTGTAATATCAAAAAGAAACATGAAGAATGAGGACAAATGGAATAACTCTTACAAAATTTCGTCATGGTAATCGGTATACATGGCAGTGATTAATGAGAGATCAATATGTCTCTTTTAAATATAAAATAACAGGGGTATTATAGGGTAGGTGATAAATCATACCCCAATATTTTTAATTGAATGTAAAGGGTATAACAACATAACGAAACTTGGATAAAAATGAGAAAGGATGAAATCCATTAAGAAAATTCTGCATGGTAACATGCGTACTTATAGGATCATAGGGGGAATTGTTAGAGTGAAAGGAAGATATAAAAATCTATACATAAAATGGAATATATGGGGGTCTTTTAACATCAAAACCAAACATATAAATATGGAACATAAGATGAAAAATGTATAAGAGTTGCATGAATTGAAATGAGAAGAGTGAAATATCTAAAGGAATTTTGGCATAGAAATGGCTTAGGTATGAGTCTAAATGAGAGAGGATTAATGATACCCATTGAGATAACATCAAAATTTTAGTAAATAATTGATTATAAAATAATTACATTATAACTATTAAATATTACAAGAATTACATTGAAATTAATTGCTTGAATTTGAATAGTGTAGAGGAAAGTAATTATCCCTTACTGGGATGTGTGATCCCAAAGGCTTGTTAGATTCTTGTTGGGATCGTGGGGGAGCCATTGGTGGAATCTAGGGATTACAGATCAGATGTTGTTTGTGATCCAAATGTTTTTAGTTATGAGTAATGTGACGTTGTGTATGATTATTTATGAAATGAGTTAGAATTCCTTATTATTTAGTTTTTGGACACTACACTTTAAACTAATCAAAACCAAAAACCCTCCCTTGTTTTCCACCTAGGGGGAGTATAATAAAATATTTTATAAGTCCAAGAGTCTAACATATTAATAAACTATGCTTTCTTATGTTGAGGTGAGTCACACTCTCAAGGAAATAATTTTAAAAAATATTTTATATGTTTTGGAGGGTCAACTAAGGCATTATAAAATTAATCAAACAAAAAAAAAATCAAAATAGTTTAAATTACAAACAAATATTGTCATAAAATCTCTTTTCTAGTGTTTTATTAAAACTTAATTGGTTCATTATGATGTCATAAAACCCATTATCTATTTATTCGGTATTTATTTTTTAACACAAAATTTTGATTGTCTTGAAAATTTATGAAAAATTAACCATTGGATAGCATCTACATCCTGATTCCTAAAAAAATTATATTATTTTAATAATTTTATAAATATATGAGGATACAATTTTAAAATAAAATCTACATTTATTAAAAATTCATGAGTTTTGAAAAAAAAACAGTTTTCATACCATAATTAAAATTAAAATTGTATTCATAAAATTTATAAGATCACTTATATTTAATAATAATTAATTTAGTAATAATAATTTATTAAAATATTATTTAATTAAAAATCAATTAAATCATCAAAGTTGATTTTTTATTGAATATAAATATAAACTAAAAATAGTATTACTGCCTTAAAAAGAATTTACAAAGTAATAATAATATAATGAATGTATATTATATATTCAATAAAAGAATAAAGAACATAATCATAATTACACGGTCCTATTACATACCATTTTATTACACCATCATATTCCCTAAGAGTATGTTGTGTGATGTTGGGGCTTTCTTGGGGCCTTTCAGTGAATAGGTTTTGGGCTATGATTTCAATGAGCTTGAACTTCTCCCATAAACCGTTTTTATCACGCTTATGTTTTTGGAACGTGGTTAATTTATGATCTATGGAAAGTCCTAGAAATGTCATCTCTATCGAAGGAACTGATATATGTTCTCCAAAGGGAATGATCCTACTGGTGGAGGACATCACATCCTATGACTAGGTCAAATGGATTTGTTAAAAAAACTCTATATATACTAGTCATATGATCATTGTTCAATGATTATATTATAAATTGTAATGATACATAATGGTTATTTAAACCCAATTGAATAATATAAACAAAGTCCATGTGTTTTCTATATCTATGAGACATTTTATTAAAATAAAGAAAATAATTTTTTTCAGGAATGTTCTGGTCATTACAGCGTGGGCCAATAGTGGAATGTAGTTCTTGGCCCTAAATTAAATAATTAAGTAACAATTATTTTATTTTCAAAACCATGTAACACCTTATCGGTAACTCAGAATGGAAATTTTATTGCACCATAGAGCTTGTGATGGTGTGTTTCCCTTTGGTGGAGCTTAACCTTGATCAGCACGAGTCGAGGGTGTATGTTAATTTTTAGACATCTCGGATTAAAAAAATTAAATTACATAAAAATTTATTTTTATTGATTTCTCCATCATTTAGCATTGGAACGTCAGTGATGCATTGTAGTGAAGAGGCCACGATGATTCTCATTAATGAACTTCATTAATGAGTCAAAGTAATGAAAATGTAACACAACATGATAGAAATTGTGATTCACCTTCATCAATTAATAACCTAACAAGAAATGCAGGATTGTTGGAACAATCGTGGAATTTCTCTGAGGCTTTGGTGGGTGGGGATCAAGAATGAAGAACACCCCTTCTTCCACCCTTGGGTAAATTTATAGCAATTATGGGATACTAATCAAGAACGAGGAACAATGGAGTGTGATCTTTTACATCCATGACCAACAATTCAATCCCATTAAGGGTGTTTTGTTTTATGTAAATTCTAGTGTTTCCCCATTCATCTCTTCAAATGATGAACGTGGGTCAACTCACAAACATTTTAACCCACGATTCTATCATTAATTTGGGGCATTTTATAATGTGGGGAAATAGGGGAAATTTATCATAGTGATCATTTGAGATTATTTACGGTTCTCTATGACCATGTTATCAAGAACACATTTGGGTCAACACAAACAAATACCCAAATCGTTATTTGGATGTATATGGGTGGTAATACTTCCCCTATCTACTTATTTTGACCTTCTTGTTCTTCATGGATAAACTTTGGATGTGCATCCAATGTAGAGGAACCAAGAATAAGGGTCGCAACAAGGAAGGCCATGGAACCCAATCGCAGTGGTGGAAACAGGCTGTTCCAATAGCGGAAACACCCTATCCACGACACCCTGGTCATGGTTGTAGAAGGATCCGCCGAAACATAGGCATGCTGTTGCAGGAGACTCTTGCACGAATACTGGATGCTAGCGCTAGGTGGACACACCATCCCGACCACAACATAGGAGCCACGCGGTGAATGTCCACGGTAAACAGACCGCACCAGTGAGTTGGTCATGCGGAAAATCCCCCTATCACCTAGAATAAAAAGTCGGTGTGAGCGGACCGGTGCAAGAGGGTGGCACTGCTCGATTTCCGCATTAGTGGAGGGGCCTGTGTTGGTGGGCTGCAACATTCCAAAATGGGGGAAACCAGCTTCTTCAATCCACATGTGCCACAAACTAGATGCGCAATGGGCTTCCTAGATGGGGGAGGACCAGCCCACCATTATGGGGTTGGCCTATGGTAAAAACCGGGATGTTGGGCGGACCGGGTTGGAAGTGAACCATCCCTCCAGTTGCATGTCGGGACTGATGAAACTGGGTCGCTGGGCGAAACAACAGGCTGGACCCATTGCCGAACAATGTCGGCTCCAGAAAGGCCCAATGGGCCTCTCTCTATGTCCAGGCTGGCCCTAACCACACCGGGTTGCGTTGGGTAGGCCAAACCATGTTGGGACATGCGGGACCCCTTGTCTGGGTTTATCAGGTCAGTTTGACCAGGATAGACCGAGCCCGGGCACAACCTACCCCAATTTTCTAATACACCAATATCTTTCAAACCAGGTGTCCGATTAATGCACTTTCCATGGAGTTCGGACCCTTGAGATGAGATGGGACTTTGGGTATACTATAATTGGGAATTTTTGGATATTTTTGAGGCTATCCGTGGAATAAAGAGTTTATTCCCACAGAATCAAGAGCGCTAAGAGAATGAATCCTACAACTGGATGTAACGTAGAGGATATGAAGAGCGGGTCATAGTGATCTAGAAGGATAAGAGAGGAGAGGGATATAGTGGTGTAGCTGGCTTATAGGTTAGAGGGTCTTAATGGTCTTGCTATCCAATAGAGGAGCTACTCTATGTGATGCAACTGGCCAAAAGACGAATGGGTTTTAGTGATTCAGCATGCCCATAGACGAGTGGGTCTAAGTGATCCAGCTATCCTATATAAGAGCATGTCTCAGTTATCCAGCATCCATAGAGATAAACATGTCTATGTGATCTAGTTGGCCTAGAGATGAGCAGGTGTCTCTTATCCAGCTATCCCTAGAGACAACCCGGTCTTAGTGATCCCCCAAGCCCCGGTGATTAGCGGGCCTTGATGATGAATCCATCAGTAGTAAGAATGTTCAGCTTTACGACTGATAATTATACTTCTTATACATAGAGTTATACGTGTTGTGATCTATTTTTCTTTTTGATCATGAGTTTTTGTTTTTCATTGTGGTTAAGCATTGTGGTATTTCCTTTTGGGATTGGGGTCCCTACTGGGTATTGTGTTTCTCATGCATGCATAGGCTTTGGACACACGTGTCGTGTCTCATGCAGGTGATCGACGCTTTGACAGAGTCCTTGGTGGTCCAGGACTAGGTGTTTCTCAATGTGACGCGATGTAAAATCATACTTCTATTGCTATACGAAGGTACCCTTCTCCTACCCTTTAGGCGGGGTCATGAGTTGACGGACCATGGAAGTAGTACTTTCCTTTCTCGGTTGGGAATTGTATTATGGACCCCTGGAATTTTTAGTTTGTACTTTCCTCTTAGTATTTGTCTCAGTGACAGTTGTGGTATACATTGTGTTTACTTTCTACAGTTTGAGGTTTGTGAATGTGAATAGGTTAAAAGGAAAACACCTACCCTTTTTGGGATATGCCTACTCAATGTCAGACACCATCCTCGGTTCTATGGAAGGCGGGCATGAGGATGTCACTACACGAGCCCTAGGGGATGATTCATGATAATGTGATTAAGAGTAAGAATAAACCTATGCACTATCATTGTTAAATTGTGTATATTTCAGTAATTTTATATGTATTATCATGACCATTTAAATAAGAATAATAATATGTACGTTTATATTTAGTATTTTTATAATCATGAAAAAATGGTGGATATGTTCATTCTTGGAAATATATATTATAATTTTATAGTGTTTTTATATTATAAGTTAAGCCAATGCATAAGAAATATAAAAATGTGTGTTTTTTCATATTTTTGGGAATATATATATTATAGTTTTTTAAAATATTACCTTTTAGTATTTGTGATAGAATAAATTGGACCATAAGTAGAGGAAATTTATGAGTCAAAAAAATGCTTTTATGAAAATATTCATGTAGGTATCGAAATTAATATTTGAATGAACATAAGAATATGTACTGGGATATATACATATGTTCGTTATGTTTTAATATCCTTTCATATTTATGAATTTTAAAATTTTTATGTATTGATATATATTTTTTTATTAAATTGTCAGTTTATTTTTTATGGTTTATATCAACAGAATGTGATACATTTTCTTATCATTTTTATATTTATGCATGAATGTTATTGAAGGTTGGTGAAATTCATAATCACGTTTTTGAATGGAGATGAAATTACATAAAAAAGAATCAAAATATAAGATAATGTGTAGTGTTTCCATAAATGATTCAATAAAAATGAGGTAATATTATTGAATAAAATTTCATATATTGATTTAAAAATGTTACGAATGGTTGTCATTGTAAATGATTGAATTGTAAAACCCAATTTCATACCATAGGGGTTCCAACCAATCTAGATAATTGAACTCTTAAATTAAACATGTCAACTATTGTAACATGATGTTCCAATAAAAAAGCACCTATTAAGAGTTAAAAGTTACCATAAAAATGATTACAATGATTAGAAATGTAAAAAATATATAACAATACATTATTATATATAATAGACTTGAAATATTAAATTTTCATTATAAAATACAGAAATAATGAAAAAATACTTATGGAGGTGTGAAATGGTGAAGATAAATGGAATCCACATAATCCAAATCCTTTCATTATTATGGTAAAAAACCTGAACTTTTGTATGAAATTAGATCCTCCTATAAATTTTCTTTTGGAATCTAGGAAATATTCAACATAGTTACCCTCATTCCACTTCCATGAAATCATCCCTACTTGGTAAATCATGCTTAAATATGCACAATTGATGTATGGTAAACTATAATGGATAAGAGAGTATCCCCAAATGAATATCCCAGGAAAATAAACAATCAATTCAATCTCTAAAATGGAAATGATTTTTCATATTTGAAATATTTAAAACATATAAAAAGCCTTATCTTTTGAAATAAGGCAGTTTTCTACTCCATTGAATGACGGGAAAAAAATTATTAATAAACCCCAATAATTATGAAAAATACCTCCATCACAATTAATTACTCAAAAAAATAATCAATATGAGTTATATTTTAACCCTAGGTTCAGCCTACACAAAGAATAAAGGAGAACTCAGATGAAACACTAGTGTGTGATCCACCCATATATGGAATAGGGTTCAGTTGATGCATTGAATGGAGTATTAATGAATGAAGAATGGGATCAAGGTCAATAGTAATTATGATGTATAGAATTTTCAATAAAATAGATGGTTTTTTCAAAAAATCTTATACGATAATCTCTAATAGAAAGGAAACCAAGAAGGACAATTCCTTATCATGTTCCCCAAAAATTGCAATAAAAATTGACATTAGAACGTTTTAGTGCAGCATTGCAGATCATGTTAGGGTAAATGAATATTGGAGGGTTCTTGGATAGAAGGAATCATGGGTAAAATATTATAGGGTGGATGAATATGAGAGGAATCATGAGATGATGGGTGGAATAATTCGAATGAATCATTGGGAATGATAAGTGAGCCACACATGGGGTAAAAAAACCCATTGACATGGTTTGATTGAAATTGTGGATTAAAATTAAACTGTCTCTATAGTTTTAAATAAAACATTGATATAAATTACAATATATCCACAGATATATTAAATAGTATATATAGATTGATTTTATATTAGGGTGATTTTCATGTTATCCCAAATACCATTAGCAGCTCCAACTCAATTGACTCTAAGTAATTTACATTCAAAGAGTTATGAATGTAAAAAATATTTTCCCTTCCATGATTTTCCATATTTTTCTTATTGAAAAATCTATGTTGAATATTTTCAACAATAGGGGGAAATCCATATATATTATATTCGTAAACAACCTAACCCAGATACAAATGATATAAAAACATTTTTTATTTCTAGATATGATAGTTCTTTCAATAAAAAAAATAGAATTCCATTATTATTCAAAAAATTCAGATTCTCCATAACAATATCACATAAATAAAATTATAAAAGTAGTCAATAAAGGGATACTATCTCTAATAAAAATAAAAGACCCAACCAAGATCAATGTAATCACTGATAAGTGTAGGTTTGAATCAGTGATACATTTTTCTTTTATGGTATCTTACTTATATAAAAATGATTGCCTCTAATTAATTATTTATCACATTGGATAAAAAAATTCACAAATACATTGGAATACAATTATTTATATGCTTCACTACTAAATAACAGTAGATTGTCCTTATTATGTTTTTTAAATAATCAAATATCATACAATCCATGAGAAACATATCGATTTATGCTAATACAACGTATAGGAAAAACCCTTACACTTCGGTATCACTGTAAAAAATACCATAGTGAATGTGATTATTCTACAATGAATGATAAAAATATGTTTTTGATGAATTTTAGAAACCAAAAATAGTTATTTTAGAACATTTCATTATGATGTTTATAAAATTTCCACTTTTAGTATTCTTTAAGAAAAAAAGGTCATCACATTATTACCTAGTATAATGAAAGAACATATTTTCTATATTTCAATAAAAAAATATTTTTTCTTACTCACCACAATTATACAATCATGTTCTTCAATATTGAATTAATTATAGTTCAATAATCCATGAATAAGTCATATTCACTTGTATATTCATCCCAAATCTGTTAGTCTGACTGCTCAGGGTGATCCTATAAATCTGATCCATAATTCACATAAACAATTCATATGTTAGTAAAACATTTCATAAGAAATTATTTTTTAGAAAAAAAACTCAAACTCTCTATATATCACTCCCATATATGAATAGGGTCAGAGTACAATTCCCATTGACGTGTATTTATAGGTTCCTTTGTAATAATATTGGAATGAAAACCAAAATTATTTTTCCGCTCAAAAAAATTCAAACTTTTTAATTAATTTGAAAAATAAAATATCATTTAACCATATATCAAGGATTATCAACTATTATAGATATTTCTAAAACCCTATTAAATTCTCAATAACATCTTACATCACAACCTATTTTGCAAAAGAACATCATTACTACTCAGTACAAAAAATTCATGTTTGGAAATTCTCACAGAAAAAATGCTATTTAGTCTAATTTAGATGTCAATACATTACACTTAAATGATCCATAAATACTGAAAGTGTGTTTTCATAAATATAATTTCAACTAATAAAGACATACACTCCTCCTTAGTTTTATGAAACTACATTTTAGGACCTATCAATATCACTACTTGTCTGATAAATTTTGTCCATATTGAAAGTGAAACAACTTGTGACTTCACTCAAATTCCTAAAACCAAATTAAAATGGTTTACTACTTTTTTTTATTCCATCCGATTAGTAGGTATACAATGCAGATTATATGGGTAAATTGCTAGATCTCCTCTGATTAAATTAATTCAATGACTCAACCCTATGATCGTAATTAATAACTTCTCTGCTCACCCAAACTCAAAAAATCTGATCCTTCTGGTAAAATTTGGATAGTCCTATGATTTGGCTCTAATAGAAATCTGAATTATGTATCATATCATTATTAATCACATTCATGATTGATTTGGGGAAAAATTATCTGATGGATCAATATCACTAACGAATTATTTATTTCTTTAACATAGAAACTAATGTTTCATGTGATAGCTCAATTTTTTTGATGGAATGGTCCATCTGGTGAATTAATTAATCAATTATTTTGAAATACCTTTTCCATTATAAATCTCATATATACATCCTCCATAAACTTATTCATATGATAGAACTAAAAATGATAATATGCACCATGAAAAAACCAAATTCAGAGAAACATGAAAAAATTTTATTTCCCTTTTCTTCCATAAACTGCTTCCCATATCATGAATTCATAATGATTATGAGAACATTGAGATCGACATAGTATCATCAGACTTATTATCACATAACTTCTCAGATACACACTTTGTATTCCCAAATAAATTTTCCCAAAATTTATTTCAAAATGATTTGATCTCATGTTTTTTGTTAATTTATGATATTGAGAAATCTTATCATATAAAATCATAATTTTATTTATTCTCCCATATCTTCTCTAAGAAATAAATGGGTACACCCAACCAATTTTCTCCCCATTTCTTTGAAAATATTTGGATTTGAATTATTTAGTCAAATTATACCGATGAGTAATTTCATATATGTAATTAATGATCATATTTATTATGTAAAACATAACTTATGAAATATAGATTTGGATACAAATTCCGACTCCATTTTTAAATCCCCATAATAGAAAACATGTGAATATGTAAATCCTTTAAAACAAAAACAGAATAAAAAGATTATATTGATTGACATTATTATGAAATCAACATCTAATCTTCTTAGTCTGATCTATATCTGATCACTAACAAATACAATGTATGTTGATATATCATAATTAAAAAGAAATATAAAACCCTTATTCTATAATTTATCATTTGAAGACACCTTCCATCCAACTTGTGCACAATAATCATTGAAATCGATCTCAACTCAACATAATCTCAACACTCCCCACCAAATATTTTCAAAATTTAAGTGCTCATAATTCAATAAAATACTTCATCTATATGACTTTTTCATAGATACACTAATTACCCCATCCTCAACCCCTTGTATCCTCCCCATGATGACTTATTTTGTGGTATATGTTTCCATTAATTGCTCAAACTTTTTTATTCTATCCTTATTATTTTTCTAATAAAGTATAAATTCGAAATTCTAATTTTTTATTTTAAACTTGAATGAATAAAATTATTATTTACATTTAATCCATATGGTGGTTGGGAAATTCTATTATGCTTCTTACACTCAAACACAACATAAAACATTAGGGTGTGTATGGACTTATTTTCACCATTCGGTGTATAATATTTTCATTATATTGAGATATAAATTCTCATTATTAAAGTTTTTCTTATAAAGGTGGTGATATGACTTCATGATATGATGATCTTAATTAAATGTTCTCGTGGGTTCTATGTAATTACCAAACATAAATTAAAGTACGCAAAAGTTTCATTCTAAAGAAATTGTGGTGTAATACATATAACATTATTCAAGAATGTGATTAAAACCAAAATTTTCAAAATTTTTAAATTTAATTAGATTAAATTATTTTCATGTTTTAATTCATCATTTAAAAAATTACATTGGGTAATTTTTTCAAATTTCTAAGAAATAGTAGATTTTTGTGTGAATAGTGACTAATACTCCATTTACAAATACTATCCCTTTTATGAATTTTTATTAATATAATAATGACATAATAAAATATGAATTTTCTTGGGTGGACTAAATATATATATATATATTTAAAATAATATAATGATTTTAAAATTTTAATGTTCAAAATAGAAATCTATGTTTAGTTTTTTTAAATCTAAGTAATGTTTTTATTCGAATAAAATTAATTTTTTATTTCTTATCAAATAATAATGTATTCACAAGATTCATTTGGGTTTTATTTTCTACAAAATTAAAATTACTATCATTTTATTTAATTTAATCTAATAAATTTAATTGTAATTAATATTATAATTGTTCACTCTGAAAATCAGTTTTATTCTTAAAATATGAATTTTTATAGAATTGAATTTCATTTTGTTTTTAAAATTTATATTAAATGTAATTCCATACAATTATTTGAATTGAATAAAATAAAATAATTAATATTTTTAATTAGAATAATTAATATTATCTTCTAATTTTAGAACAATATTTTGTCAAAATTAATATTAACTAAGGTAAATATTTATCAAATTAGTAATGGGAAAATAATTTAAAATGGATAAAATTAATTTATAATACTTAATGATAAAACAAAATAAATTCTTAAATATCATTGGATGAATGTTTTTTACCATTAAATTATTATTATATAATATTTGATAATTTTTTTTACTTTACTTGAGTAATACTTATATTATGTTATAATGTTTCAAGTATTTATTATTTTTCTTTACACCTCTCTTATAAAAGGGACCCTCATGTTCTCTCTTCTCTATATATTTTGGGACACTTATCTTGAATAATACCTAATAAAATCACTTTATAAATTTATTTATATCACTGTATTGGTCTTGGTATCTATTATGTTCTACTGTAAAAAGGTTTAACGAGAAAGAAAAGCGGGGTTACAAAAATATTATGTATATGTTATTACTAAATTTTTTCATGTTTAATTATTATCAAACATCACCAAAATATTCAATAATATAATTAACATAATTACACATGTATTTTTAACATGACAATATTTTTGTTATATTTTTTCTATATAAATTTTTTATCTCCTTTACATCATATGAAAAATTGAAACATCTCACATTTGTGCATATGGACTACCATATCCATGAAGCGATGTGTATAAATATTAATCACTGTATCAAATGGATGATTATAAATATATAAATAATTAATATACTTCATACTTATGACATAATTATAGAAATGTAATATATTATTTACTATATTTCCGAACCATTCGTTGGAAAATGATAATGTCACTCAAGCATATGTGTGGACAACCACCTCAACGATGCTATGTAATTTGTTTTTATATTATTATATTTCATGGATATTGATAAATTATATATCTTCAATAAAAATAATATTCACAACATTATTAATATTTTAATAATAAATGAACCATTTTAGAACACCTATAAATAAGGTCAAAATATTGAAGTATTTTTTAGAAATGAAGTGAACATCATTAAGTAGTTGATGTAAGAAATAACTATTGAAAATATAGATGTCAAATGATTATAAAATTTAAATAAAAATGAATATACATGAAAAATGTTCTTCTGAAATTATTTTAATAATTTATATTGATTGGTCATAGGGATATAACGAATCCATCCAAAATGTAATCCAAAGGAATGTTTTCCCATCCCAATTCCACTCCATTAAGTCGTATTTTATATTATACAATTTATATATATTATATAGTTTTTATATTACCCCTATTATAAATTTTACCACGAATTAATCATTATTTATTTTATTTTATGTTTTAATCCAAGATTTTCCTTTTATGTTGAATTGATTCAAATGTCATTAAATCAATAATTATTTATTTTTACAATCTCATTATTATTCTATACTCTTAAAATTTAAAATTATACGGTATTAATAATATTCTTTTAATATTATAAAACTCCATTTATTATCATATACTATTTTTTTTATTTTTATATGTTTTATTCCATCCTTTCCTCCATTTGGTACTCAAATTCTAAATGAATTGTTTTATGAAAAAACCATCCATATTTCCACTTTTCAGTTGGAAATATTTTTCTTAAATATTAAAAAAATTATATCTTTTCACAGAAAATTTTATATATTTTTAACTTATTAGTATATTTATTTTTCTACAACCTTTTAATTTCATTAAAAAGTTTTTAAAATAATTTAGAAATTATTGTGAACATGTTGTTTTTCTGTTTTCACTAACGTGTGAAGGAAATGCAATTTTTATGTTTTATAGAATGAATTAATTTTCCTTCTTCCATTACCATTATTAAATTTTCATCATCCTCTAAAATATTCAATGGTTTTTAATAGAATTTTTTCCCTTTTATTCTATGAATTTTTATATTTCATTTTAAAATAAAAAGGAGTTATTTTTTAAAATATTGAAATGAATTTTTGAAATGAATTGCAATATTGTTTTTAGAAACAAAGATACTAATTTTTTAAGGAATGATCTTTTAATGTATTGAAGCTATTTTCCTCTATAATTATGAAAATAATTTACTTTATTAAAAACATTCATTCTAAAAAGAATAAATGGTATTAAATCTTCTATTTATGATTTATGGATAATTCCTTATTCTGATATCATTAAATTTCTTGTGATCATTCTCTATATCACTCATCGTTATTTAATGGTCATTATTTTTCTACATTATTTTATTATTTTTAGTATCCTTGACATATTTGGTATCATTTCCACCATTCTATATGGTCTTAACCTATACTATTTGAATGTGTTGTGTTAGTTTATGGATTCTTGTTTTGAAATTTATTTTATTTACTTTGGAATTATTGTTACTTCCTATTCCTGATTCAATATAGAAATTAATTTAATGTTTAGGAATATTGATTATGTATTATATTTTTCAATAAATATGTGAAGAATGAATTAGAAATATGTTTGAGAGAGGTGGGTCAAGGTTTTCGATAACTCCTTGATGCAGCGATAGGATCCATGAGACAAATAGTTTTCCAAATTAATCGGTATGTATTCTGTACCATCTCATTCATTGAAATTTACCTGAATATGTACATGGTGGCATAATCCATGATTTCATGGTTCATGTAAATAATTGTATGATCTTGACATCAGACATTATTCATTTCTTTCATTGATATTTTCGTTATTATTATCAATGGGACTATTATAGTGATATTTTTCATAGATTCATTTTTAACATCAGGTTTTTGATTTAGTAGTATAGGTTTTGATTATCCACTCTTCCATATTATTAATGCATTCTTTAATAGTAAAACATTCTATTGTACATGGTCCCTTACAGATAATTTGATCTCACCATTTATTATGATTTACTAATGAGGATATAAAGGAATAATATTTGAATGATCCTCAAGGATATAATAATTGATTTATGATAAATTTTATTTTTTTCAATGTAAAATGTATATAATATATATATCTATATAAATAATATCTCGCAAAAAATATAAGTTGACCGAAACTCAATGTTATATCCATTTTTATGTTTAACAAATGCAATAACGTAAACATCAGCTCTATCTTAGCGGAATTTGGTTTTTTATAGTTGGTATCAATAAAATTTTGGACGAACCATTGGGAACTATATTTTAAAATAACATAGCGAGAACGAGAAATACGATAAACCCATAGAATGTTTAACAACTTTTAGTAATTTTTATGACATGGTTCAATATTCAATATTTCATGAGATAACTATGTTCATGTCATTGTTTATAAAAATTTCATACAGGAAGGGAAAGGAAAATCATGTCGACACCCATAGTAAATGTTTGGATTTACCTAACGAGTAAGAAAATATAGATGGTGTTGGAGCTAATAAGATAATGGATATATTGGAGAAACTAACCCATGTTATAAAAAATATCTTATCCAGCATGTTGAAACATGTTATTCTATAACAAAATTCACCTATTATGGCTCGATTTAATCAATCAATGATTCCATATTTTAATTGAAATAATAATCCTTTGGTAATTTATAAATGGATCATGTCCCATGAAATGATATACCTGGATGTAGAAGTTAATTAATGGGAAAATTTTATTTTCAATTTATATTGTTTAAATGGTTATGTTGAACAATGGTGATGATTGATATAAAATACTTGACATAATTGTGAAATATAATGTATTAAATAGATAAATTATAATTTTATTTATTTTGATATATTATTTCATGAAGAACAAAAAACTAAATTAGAGAAAAATTATTCTACTTAATGTAGAAGGAATAGGAAAGTGTTTCTAAATATGAGATTAACTTCAAAAGATTATGATGGCATAAAACATACTACATACATATTATGAAATGAATAATTGACCATTCTTTGATGGGCTTAATCCTATCCTTATAAGGGAATTGGTATAATTAACATTTTCAATATGTGATGTTTGAGTATCATTTTCCATAAATAAAGAGAAACAAATTATATGTCTTATATCATTAAGGGAAATATATAAAATACGAGATGGCATGAGCACTAAGGAAAAAGAAATGTGTCAAAGAGGAATAAAGGAAATATTGTATTACCATAATACGATCATTATAGAAGGAAAATACATATTTAATGATTAAAGGGAATTGGATATTACTACAGGTATAGATATAAGTTCTATATAGATCATAAATTCTATGTAAGGAAATAAACCACTACTATAATGTGCTTCAATTATTGGGATATTGGGTATTAATCAAGCCAATTACCAAAGCCTCAAGAGAACGAGCCACATAATTTTTCAAGTAGAAAGGTCATATATATGAGATTATGGTAGCTAATGTTCTATTTCTTATATATGTGGATGAAGGTAAATTGATCATATTCTAAAATTAATTTAATTCTTTATTTAATTCTCTATATTCACATTATTTTATATCAAAAATGTTTTCTATGAACATTAAATAATTTCCAATCACTATAATAAGGGATTTTTCAATAAAGACTCCTAGTGTAAATCTTATTAAAAAAATATGATAGAAATTCCTCATTATGAGGAATAAAAATACTATATTTTGAAACATGGTTGTTTTACCTTTGTTAAATGTGATATAATCCATTGTATGTATTCTATCTCAATGTTAAATAAAAAACATTATTTCCAATAGAAGGAGATTACGATTGACAAAGTTGGTTCTAAATCCCTTATCTTTATAGGGGTGACATAATTATTTGAATCATGTTTGTATCCACGTCTTGTATCTATCTGTAATTAAATTATTGGAGAAAACATAAAATCTCAACCTTGGGAAAGGAAATTTAAACCTGTAATAGAATGTTTTCCAAATTTTCAAGATTACATTTAGGTGTTTGTTGTAGAGTTACCTATAAATCCACCCTAGTGTAATGATTAGTTTTCTATTGTACCATAACTTATATAAAACTATATTTAGGGATCTGTATATAATATTCATAGTGGAATTAGTGGAATATGAGAAACAAATATAATATTTTGTAAATAAGGGATTCATTAACCCTAGTGTTTCATGTTAGGGAGCCACAATTTGTTTTGTTAATAATAAGGATTGGTATATGAGTTCATGAATCGATTATAGGGAAATCGATTCCATTAGTATAAAAAATATCTATGATATTCCCCATATGGATGACTTGTTTGACCAACACAAATGAGGTCAATAATTCTCAATGATTATTCTTTGTTATGGGTAGATTAATTGTGAGTAGGGTAAGAAAATATTCCAAAGATAATATTTTTCACATGGTATGGAAAATATAAGATTATAGTAATTTTATTTAGATTTAAAACGCCACCCTCTATTTTAATGGATCTGATGAAAAAAATATTATAATATTTTCTTGATAACATTATTTTGTTGTATTTACTAATGATATCATGTTATACTCTAATTATTATAAGGAACATAAAATCCATTTGAGATACATTCATAAAAATATCAGATGAATATTATTTTATCAAAAAATTTGTATTTGTGAATTAATGATTTTTTATATTTTTTTGAAGTATATAGTTTCTCTAATGATGGATTATTATTTGATCCATTTAATATTATGAATTTTTTAGAATAAACTACATCAATAAACATAATTGAAATACAATGTTTTCTTGTATTTTCACGATACTATCTTTGGTTTGTTATAAAAATTCACACTTAGCTAACCAATTAAACTTGTGAAATGTAAAGAGTTTAGGTTCAAATAGCTAAAATAATATAATTTAATATTTTAAAAAATGAATAGGATATTTCTCAATGTAAATATATAGAAATTTCAATTGTGATGTGATGGTTTAGTGATATACAGTGATGATTTAAAGAAAGGACTTGGATTCATCCTTATGTAATAAGAAATTATGTTTCGTATGCATTAATTTATTCAATGATTCATGAATAGAATTATCGATCCATTGATATTTAATTTTCATCCAGAATCATTTCCTTGAATATATGGGGGAATATTATGTACAATAGAAGATGAGAGATATATATGGATCAAAAAATTAGTAAATACATATTTTCCTAAAAAAATATCAACATGAGAAAGATAATATCATAGAAATACTTAAGTATTATGATTTCTCCATTCTCTGCAAAACTGATGGAAAATAAGGTGGCTAATTCATTTAGTAGAAATGATCATGGATTTCTAACAAAAATGAGGATTGGAAAAGATCATATATTCATGTATTTAGTAAACAAGAATTTTTTAGTCATTAGGGGATGGGAAACATCTATCATTTTCCAAATTATTGTCAATAAATCATTACTAGATATGATAAAAAGGTCCCAATATGATGGTAAATGTTTATAAAAGAAAACTAATTCCATGATTGATTGGAATTTGGATGACATTATTTGTGAATATGGTGTATTGAAATTTAAAACAAGATATTTTTACATCAATACCTAATATGAAGAGGTAATTACTTCATGAAAACTATATCAAAAATTTAGTTATACACAATTGTAGGACCAATATGTTTGATGATATATGAGAACATTTTTAGTGGGATAATTTGAAGTGGGGAATTATTTACTCTTTATTAATATGCCTAGTTTTGTAATAGGTAAATTATATTGGAAAATATCTTAATGTAGTCATGAAACCCATCCCTATTTCTATATGGAATTTGGATGATATTACAACATACATTTTCACTCTATTTTCAAACACACGCAAACGTAATGATTCCATATGATTTATGTTTTCAAATTTGTATGTCTATAGGCTTCCCCGATATAAGGGATGAAAATCATCTTTATGTAAATAGAAATAAGATAAATATTAATTTTAGCAAATTTAATTGATTTTTTATTTACAATAATCAAATTTACTTTGTATGAAATTTTGAAAATTTTGAGAAATAATAGTGGAAAATAAAATTTTTTCAAAAACCAAAAATTATATGAATTTAACATTATTTAAGAAATCGTAGGAAATTTATTAAATAATTTAAATAAATGAAATATGTATATAATTAGTAAAAATATTAATTTCTAAATAACAACTACATTTTATAAAATGATTTTTTAACATTTTATTATTGTAAGTAATATTTCCAAATAAAAGAAATTTTATACAAACTTTTTTATTATTAATTATTATTTTTTTAATTAAGTTATTTTTTTATATGAAGGAAACATAAATTTTTTTATGATAACCAAATACATTGATAATTTTAACGTACACATAAACTATAATATAAAAAATACCTAATTTCAAAAAATGGGTTTTTACACGTTACATGAACTAATGCTAAAGTTCATTTTTATTACATAGAGAAATGTACTATGATTAAACAAAATTAAATTTTTTAATAATTAGATAAAAATTATATGATAATGGGTAATTTTTTATTATTCATAAAAAAATTATTTACTTAGGTTTTGACTTTTTTCCATAGTAAAACCAAAAATTGTAAAAGTTATAATTCTAAGAGTAAAAGACATAAAAAAAATTTCAAAATTAATTTTTTAGGGATTATACTCCTTATATAATAATAAAATCCATTATTCTCCACTTTAGAGTCTTATTGTCATGCGAAACATGTGAAATCGTTATTTTGAGGTGAAATATGTACAAAAATGGAACTCATTCCACTTATAAAAGGGGTTTATCCTTAACCCCTCAATTCCACACAAAAAGAAAGTGTTTCCACAAAAAAATATAACCTAATTACTACCTATATAATCATATTAATTATACTTGTGACATTGATAACATGGTAATTTTTTATGACCTCCATTTCCATGTAGTCCCCATAGGGAGATCCCAAATCCTTAGCAGAAGTAATCTTTTTTCCATAACTTATTTTCCTTTAATTCTTGAATTCCCAGCTATAAATTTATAATTACTATATAATTAATATATTTTTTTTGTAATTTTATTATTCTAATGGAATAACTATTTAACACCTATTTTCTTTTTATTATGAAATACAAAACCATCAACCGTGAATTGTGCAGACTACCACCTCCACAAAATGATGAATTTTGTTTTTTACCACCACCATTATTAGCTAGTTTTAAGGATGAAATTAAAGATTAAATTTTGAATTTATAATATTATTATAGTTATTAATATAATAAAAATAATCCATGTTATTTTTTTCTTATTCTCTAATAAATAAATATGTTAATCGTGCATTGTGTGGACTACCGCCTCTACAATATAATGTTTCATGCTTTTCATCTAGTTTATTATTTATTTATTAAAATATATTAAAATATAATTATGATGAATAAAATTATCTTCATAATATCATATTTATTCCATAATAGTGATATTATTACCAAAATAATCCACCTTCATAATAATAATCAATAATTAATTATGTTAGGTTTATGTTTGGGTCAGTCTAACAACCTACTTTTAACAATGCAATAAAATAATATTATAGATTACATTGATAACATAATTAAAAATAATATATAATATAAATGTGAAAATAAATATTTTTTTTGTTTCTTAATGGTAATATTAATATAAAAATCATTAATTATGACAGTAGTGCCTATTATTTAATAATCATTGAAACAATATCATCATCAATTATATCATTAAGTATCGCATCAAAAAATACAATTGAATTAATGTATAACATTATAAATCATTATAAAACATAAATTTAATTTCCTCTCATGATCTCAATAGATTATCTTTCAGATAATAATGAATAAGAAAAAAGCTATTATAAAACTAGTTCAAAATGATCATGATTAGTCACTCATGATATAGAAAATAATTTATAACTCACCAATATAAATGAATTAAATTTTTATAAATGATGTTTATAAAAGAATATATATATGAATAAATTAATGAAATAATTAATTAAGATAATTATTTTTTATATAGGATATTCAATATCTTTAGATGAATTTGGGAAATAGGGTATGGGTTGGAGAAAAACTCAAGTTTCTTCATTTGAGTTACAAATATTGTTATTGAACAATATTATTACAGGTTGTATTTATTATACCTAATGAATAATTTATATTTTATTTCCTCCTTATTTTATTGTTCCATTAAATTTTTTCTTTATAACCTCATTATCAAATGAATACTACCTTAAATAATATGATCAAGGTAATGATTTATTTTCACAATTTTCTTCCCTTCCGACAAATTTCTTCTTTATACTAAATTTTTATTTTTTACTGTGTATCTACTGCCCATTAAGTTTTTTTATCATTATATTATCATTATAAATTATATATAATGTAACATTTTCAAATATATCTTTCAAGGGTTTTGACACAACAATTTCTAAGGTTATAAGTGTTTTATTGTATAATTTTCAATTCCATGGGACATATTTATTATTTCAGACCATATATTCAATTATACAGAGTATTGTATAACCTATAAAATTATATTATTATTAATATATTTCATTTCCTAATATATTAATTTTGTATTATCCCTCTCATGTTTTTTTTATTTTTACTGTAGAATTATTTTAATAGATTTTTCATCTCAATTGGGATTCATTGATATATAGTTAATATTAAACAATTTTTTTTACCTTTGTTGGTCAATATATTATTCATGTACTACCATCTAAATCCTCTCAAAACAATTTATTTTGGCTTATTAAACTCATATAAATTCATTATTTCCTTAGCCTTTCCAAATCATCCTATGTTAGTGGCATAAATTTTAATCCAATATTTTTCCTTTATGACCACTATATATTTATTTCTATTGACTAAAGGGTGTTTAATTATATTTCATATAATGATTAATATATAACATTATAGACATAACTATATACAATTACTCTATATGGTTTTATTTTTAAGGATGATTACATATAAATTTATTCCATTAAAGGATCTCGTAAATAATTAACTTAACTATATACTACTAACTCTATACAAGGATAGTTTAATGGATTCGTATATTGGATGGTATTTTACATAATATTTGGTGAATTTATATAGATTACAATATAAGTGATTCTATATATGAATCTATTTTGAGAAATTCATACATATTAATCTATTCCATTTATTGTTTTGAGAAATATTTAGAATATGTAAACATGTTATTTCAATACGTATGTTTATTGATTAATAAAAATATTTTTTATGTACTGTATAAATTATTTATTTATTACAACAATGAATTAATTTGTAATAATTGTTAATTTTTTGACCAATTATTAAAAACCTTTTGATGCCTCAATAGGTCTCACATGACAAACTTTCCAGGGTACATTGGTGTATGCCTTTCCAAAAAGAAATATTTCCGAAAACAGAGTCCTGATATTAAGATCATGATGTATTAGATTATGAAATGGAATTAACTATCTATCATTCTAATTTTCATTAATACAGAGCCATTTAATGATATCAATTAATTTATTTACCAATATATAAACCATGGATATGGTATACTCTCAATTTATTTTATTAGGGAATTGAATAAATTTTTTATTCCTTACAAACTATTTAAGATCATATTACGATCACTTATGATCATAGATTAATATTTGTTAAGTTTAACCTTACATATCATTTGAGATAACCCATTTTTATGTTACTATATCCTCATGGTTATGAATATAAGTATTACACAGGATATTTCTAATTGGATATCTTCTTTTAAAAATTTTAGGGATGATGTTGTAGACTTTTTATATATTATGTAATTTCTTATATACTGTAAAAAGTGTCTATTTGATGTGAAATAAATGGGATTTTATTGTTAAATGTTTTTTGGTTCTATTAAACCCTCAAACTAAAATTTCTATTGAGTGTATGTGACTCAATATTTTTTAATGATTTTTTTTATTAGTTGTTAAAATTGGGCCTCATTGGTTCATTTCAATGATTTTATATAAAGAAGGTGTTGATGCACACTAAATTTTAGTAGTTCGGTTCTAGGTAATCACAATAGGTGACAAAGTAGTGTTTATATAACATCAATTTTTATTCTGTTATCAGTTTAGGATGATTTATGAGTTATAAATGTCATCACGATTTTATTAATTACGTTTGATCAAAATTTATAAGGTATAGACAACCTATGACAACCCTGCTTTTTATTACAACTTAAACATGCTTTATTACATAAAACTTCACTTGATCCAACAAAGAAGATCGAGTGGTTTAGTGTCTTTGGGGCTTAGGATCATTACATAAAAACTTTAAACTTGAAATACAACATCTTTATTGAAAACTTCCTTTACATGACCACTACATTCCTTCGTACTTAGCATTGCATGGGATAACCTGAGGACATGCATAAGAAAAGGGTGAGCTATAAAGCACAGTAAGGGAGTACACAATGAATAACATGAGGAGTACAACACATGTCAGGCAATAGGCATATCAATAGAGCATAATAGAGACATGAACATAAAGGCATGATAGAGCATGATAATCATAACATGGAAATGTGGCAACAACACTTAACATTGAATTAGCATGAGCCAAGGCTCATTGCACATGGAGCATGAGTAAACCCTCATTGCACTTGAAGCACGAGTAAACCCTCATTTCACTTGAATTAGCATGAGTCAACACTCATTTCACATGACGTATCATGATACTATACTTTACCCAATGCATTGGAGCGCTATCAGGGCGCACCCTTCTTAAACATTTCATTTCATGCATAAGTGTGCCACATAGATCATAAAACATGGATTCATAAAACATAATCATTTATTCCACGATAAAGGAATGTGGAATTCATACATGAAACTTTAAAATCAATAAGTAAATGTGCATAAATGTGAATACCCTTGATGGAGAAATGGGCATGGTATTCACTACACAATGATATTGGCTTAGAAAATCGGTGTGATTTCGGCTGCGTAACGGCGTGACATAAGAATTCATAAAAAAGGATGATGAGAGAGAAAGGGGTTCCTCATCATATATACATGTAATGGACAGTAAGAAGGTCATATAGATACATGTCCCAACAATTGAAAAGGAATTTAGATTCATGATACAAAAGTATTGCTTGAATATAAAAGAGGAGAAAAAGGTTCCTTTCGGAATTTCGGCATAGTAACGGGTGTACATGGGAGGCATTTAATGAGAGAGAAAGGGGTCTCCCATCATTCAAAAAATAAGAGGGCAGTATGGGGGAGGTGTGAAACCATACCCCAACATTCATAAATGAAATTAAAAGGGCAATACAACTTAAAGAAAATTGAAAAAAATGAGAAAGGAAGAAAAAACCCTTACTTGGAAGTGTGCTTCCAAAGGCTAGAGAGAGGCTTGTGAGAGGCTTCTTGGGAGCTTGGGGCACCTTTAGAGGATTCTAGAGAGAGTAGGGCAGAGGTTGGGCGAACTTAAAGGGCTTTGAGTGAGGAGGAAGTGTGAGCTTGGGTGGGTTTATATAGGAAAGGTGAGAGAATTCTTTATTATTTAGGTTTGGGACCCCTTATATTAAAATAATCCAAACCACAAACCATCCCATGGTATTTTCCCATGGTTTCTGGAAAAGGAAAGAGGAATACAATATTTTACAAGTCTGAGGTCCGAACTTATTAAAAAATTAGGGGTTCTTATGTGGAGGTGAGTCACACTCCCATGGAATTTAATTTAAAAAGGCAAAGTGTTGAATAAGTCTCGAGGGCTCCATTAATGCTTTGAAAAGTGATTCAAACAAACCCAAAACCTCATTATTTTAATGATAAAACACATATTGGCCGAACATAAGGATTATGGTATTTTATTACAACACCATTGTGTCATTATGATGTCATAAAACACATTATATATTTAAATGGTATTTAATTTTTACCCAAAAATTTGACTATCTCAGAAAATTATGAAAAATTCACCGTTGGATAATTTCGACTTCCTGATTCCAAAAATAATATTTATTTTATCTAAATAATTTTCTAAATATGTGAATTTTCACTTTTAAAATAAAAACCGACATTTATAAAAAATTCACGAGTTTTGACAGAAATGGCTTTCAAACCTTAATAAAAATTATAATTACATTCATAAAATTATAAGATCATTTATATTTAATAAAAATTAATTTAATATTAATAATAATATTTTATTAAAATATTATTTAATTCAAAAATCCTTTAATTTAATAAAATATAATTCTTAATTAAATAGTAACTAAAAACACCATTTGTACTTTAAAAAATAATTACAATGTATCAAAAATGACTAGAGATTATATTCATTATTATATACAAAAATAATGTACATGAACATGGTTCTACTTATTTGTTACATAACCCCTTAAAATAGCCGCATAAGACCTAAGGGTAAGGTGTGCGATGGTGACAGACTCTTGGGGTTGCTCGGATAACATCGCTCGAGTGGTAATCTCTATCAACTTCCATTTTTCCCATAGACGATCACGTTCGAGCTTGACTTGATGAAGCTCAGCTTGGGCTTGGTCAAGGTCAAAGCCCAAAGAGGCCACCTCCTTTCCGAGCTCCGACAAATGGGCTTCGTAAGGGGCAATTCTACTGGATGAGGTCATCGCTTCCTTTGTCTGAGTAGAAAATTGGTTCGTTAAAGCCTTATATTTAAACTACCCAGATGATCACGGTTCAACGGCTATAAAAGTAACGGTCACAAATCATAACTTTAAACTAAAGAAGTTGACATCTTATAAAAACATTTTTTTTTTCATAAAGAAACATTTAACTGGATCAATAGGGATTTTCCATTAATGAAATTTTGGGTCGTTTCAACATTCCCCCCTTAAGAAATTTCGCCCTCGAAATTTTCCTTTTCCCACACTAAAACAAATGTGGGTAACTTAGCTTCATCATATCCTCCGACTCCAAAGTTGCTTCTTCAAACTTGTGTTTTCTCCACAACACCTTGACGGGGGGCATTGTCTTATTTCGTAGAACTTTTTCTCTACGATCCAAGATCTTCACTGGTTGCTCCTCATAAGAAAGATCGTCTTCTAATTGTACCACCTCAGAAGAGAGTACATGTGAAGGGTATGGTATGTACTTCCTTAAGAGGGATACATGGAAGACATCATGCACCTTGGCCATAGTAGGTGGAAGTGCTAGTCGATAGGCCACAGCCCTAACACGATCAAGAATCTCGAAGGGGCCGATGTACCTTGTACTTAACTTCCCTTTCTTTCCAAACCTCATGACCTTCTTCCACGGAGATATGCGTAAAAACACCATGTCTCCGACTTTAAACTCAAGGTCTCATCGACGATTATCTTCATAACTCTTGTGTCGACTTTGGGCTGCCTTGATATGCTGCTGAATGGTTTTCACCTTCTCCACCATTTCTTCGACCATTTCTGGTCCAAGCAGCTTACGTTCACCGACCTCATCCCAACATGCCGGTGTTCTACACCTTTTCCCATATAGGGCTTCATATGGTGCCATTTGGATGCTCGAGTGGAAACTATTATTATAAGAGAACTCAACTAGAGGAAGATGTTGATCCCATCCTCCATTAAAGTCCATTGAGCACGCTCTCAACATATCCTCAAGTGTTTGGATAGTCCTCTCAGATTGGCCATCAGTTTGAGGATGATAGGCCGTACTGAAGTTCAGTTCAGTATTCAGAGCATGTTGAAGACTCTTCCAAAACTTAGAGGTAAATCTTGGATCTCGGTCAGACACAATAGATAGTGGTACTCCATGCAACCGTACCACTTCCCTGATATATATCCGTGCCAGTTGATCCAAAGAGAAATCCTCTCGAATAGAAATGAAGTGTGCAGTCTTTGTAAGACGATCCACAATAATCCAGATTGCATTGTTGCTTTTGGATGTCCTTGGAAGTCCAGTGACGAAGTCCATGGTGATGTTCTCCCATTTCCATTCTGGTATGGGAAATGGTTGCATCATCCCCTTAGACTTCTGCCTCTCTGCCTTCACTTGCTGACACACCAGGCACTTTGATGTATATTCGGTGATCTCCTTCTTCATATTATCCAACCAAAAGTTTTCTCGGAGATCATGATACATCTTTGTGCTCCCTGGGTGAATAGAGAAATTTGAACTATGTGCATCATCCAAAAGTTCCTTCTTCGGCTCCGAACTTGATGGGACACATAGTCTTTTCCCAAAACGCACAATTCCTTCTTCATTAACATTAAACTCTGAGGATTTTCCCTTTTTGATAGCTTCCACTTTTTCTTGGATTCTCGCATCATCCTTTTGAGCATCCTTTATCCTTTCCAAAAGAGATGGTTGAGCAATCTTTTGTGAAAGGATTGATGATGTTCCCTTCTTTATGATTCCCACGTCCATCTTCATCAAGTCTAAGAAGATTGGATCCTTCTCAATTCTCATCATTGATAGAATTGCTGGATCCTTTCTACTTAGGGCATCCGCCACCTTGTTCGCCTTCCCAGCGTGGTAATGTATTGAACAGTCATAATCCTTTATGAGCTCTATCCATCTTCTCTGGCGCATATTAAGCTCTTTCTGTGTGAATATATATTTAAGACTCTTGTGGTCAGTATATATCTCACATTTCTCTCCATAGAGATAATGCCGCCAGATTTTCAAGGCAAAGATCACCGCTGCCAACTCCAGATCATGCGTTGGATAGTTTCGCTCATGGATTTTCAACTGCCTTGAGGCATAGGATATCACTTTATCATTCTGCATCAGCACACATCCTAATCCCTTCTTCGAAGCATCACTGAATACCACAAAAATCTCCCCACTTGTGGGTAAAGTGAGCACAGGTGCAGTGATAAGCCTCCTTTTCAACTCCTTGAAGCATTCTTCGCATTCATCACTCCAAGCTAACTTTACTCCCTTTCGAGTTAGCTTGGTAAGAGGGTTGGACGATCGTGAGAAATTTCTCACAAATCGTCGATAATATCCAGCTAAACCCAAGAAGCTACGGATATCAGTTACCGATGTTGGCCTCGGCCATCCCTCAATTGCATCTGTTTTGGAGGTGTCCACAGATATCCCATTGCTTGTGATGATATGGCCCAAGAATGAGACCTCATTCAACTAGAACTCACACTTGCTGTACTTGGCATAGAGCTTCTCCTTGCGCAAAGTCTCCAGTACAGTTCTAAAATGCTCCTCATGGTCCTCCTTGGTTTTGGAGTATATTAGAATATCATATATAAAGACTACCACAAATTTATCTAGGTAATCTCTAAAGACTCTATTCATCAAGTCCATGAATATTGCTGGAGCATTGGTGAGTCCAAAAGGCATTACTATGAATTCATAGTGCCCGTACCTTGTACAAAAAGCAGTCTTGGGGATATCTTCCTTCTTCACCTTTACTTGATAATATCCCGACCGTAAGTCGACCTTGGAGAAGTATTGTGCTCCACGCAGCTGATCAAACAAGTCATCGATTCTTGGGAGAGGATACTTGTTCTTTATCGTGATTTTGTTAAGTTCACGATAATCGATGCAAAGCCGCATCGACCCATCCTTCTTCTTGACGAAGAGGACTGGTGCACCCCATGGTGATGCACTTGGGCGTATAAACCCTTTATCCAGATTCTCATGTAGTTGTTTCTTCAGTTCTTCAAGATCAACCATAGCCATTCTATATGGAGTCTTGGATATTGGTAGCACCCCAGGTATAAGTTCAATGGAGAACTCAACATCTCTTCTTGGAGGAAGACCAGGAAGTTCCTCGGGAAATACTTCAGCGAATTCCCTCACAATAGGCATTTCTTCAAGGGTGGTTTCTTCCTTGGACTCAATCATCTGAGCCAGATATGCGTGCTCATAAGGCAGTAATATCCATGCTTGAGATGATGGAGATAAAGAAGATTCATCTTCCTCCTGACACTTGTAAAGAATCGGGGGTCGATTCTCCATATGGAGTGTGATTTCCCTCTCCCGACAATTTATGTTGGCTCTATATAAGGAAAGCCAATCCATGCCAAGAATTGCATAAAATTCCACCAAAGGGAGTATGATGAGGTTCGCCGGGAAATTCAATCCACAGATTATAACATGGGAGGACTTATACTCATGGGATGCAATGATTTCCCCATTTTCCGTACTCACCGACATCTTTACTTACAAGATTTGTGGTGGTGCAGGGATTGTTCTACTAAACTTTTGAGATATAAAAGAATGCGTAGAACCTGAATCAAAAAGTACGTTCTCTATTCTTGAATGAATAACTAGCGTACCTGTCACCACTTCGTTGTCGGGGTTCACTTCGGCAGAAGTGATGGAAAAAGCTCTTCCTTGCTGTCTTGGAGGTTGTTGATTGCCTCCGATAACCCTTGGATTAGGGCACTGATTCGCAAAATGACCCGGTTCTTTGCATTTGAAGCATTGAACAATGCGTTGAGGTTCGAACGGAGCGTTCCTCCCCTCCGTCGCAGCCGCGGGTCCTTCTTGCTGACAGTTAACAGCTAGGTGCCCTTCTCTTCCACACTTGAAGCATTTTCTTGTCCCCCTAAGGCAATTTCCAGGGTACTTCTTTCCACACTTTTGGCAAGTGGGGTGATGGAATTTCTTAGCGCCGTTGGATTTATCCATCGGACCACCAGCATTGAAGTCCACCTTCCGCTTCTTGTCCCCATGATACCCCTGTGATTCTCCGATCTCCATTTCAACCTTGAGGGAACATCGGACAATTTCCTCATAGCTGTCGAAGTCACGGATCGCTAATGCTTTCCGCAAGATAGGCTTCATCCCACCAAAGAAGCGGTCAACCTTGCATTCGGGGGTAACGACAAAGCCGGAAGCGTATCGTGCAAGCCTTGTGAAGTTTGCCTCGTACGCTCCCACAGATTCCTCATCTTTCTGCTTGAGGGAAAGGAAGTCCCTTTCCATCTTAAGACGGAGGGTGCGTGGAAAATATTTATCGAAAAACATCTTCCGGAATACCTTCCATTCCAAAGCCTCGATCTCCTCCTCAGGCTTCGTATTTTTGATCAATGTCCACCATTGATCAGCTTCACCCTCCATACGATAAGCCGCCAGGAGAACCTTCTCTTTTTCAGAGCATTGGAGGATGGAGAATATCATTTCAATGGAGTTGATCCATTGTTCAGCAATCGTGGGATCGGATGATCCACTAAAAGTAGGAGGCCTTTGTTTCATGAAGCTTTCAATAGAGACTTGTTCTTTCTTAGGGGGGGTTGAACGTTCCTCTTGACCAGTGTTTCTATTCAAAACTTGAGTTAGCTGAGAGAGAAGCGTGAAAAAGATCGCGATTCCCGCTCCCATTGGATTGGGCATCTCATAAGTACAATCATCACACTGATCTTCACAACGGTTGTTAGCCCGAGTTCTCCTATTACTGGCCATTGGCTAGAATAAAAGGAAATTTAGGGGTAACACATAAAGGGTAATCCAAAGACAAAAGTTGATGACTTATAAATAAACATTAATCTCTTTAACTCATGAGTCTATAGGATTCAATCCAGGCTTTTCATGATCTTCCTTCTAACATATATTCTTAGGGGAATTTTTCCCTTAATAAGGGTTCATACTTAGATTGTGAATTTATCAAAACATATCCCCCGGGAGTGTCGTAACCAAGAGTGCAGCAAGGCCCGTTGTCGTGCACCAGTTCCCGTTCGAGTCTAGCTCAAAGCGGTGTTTTCGGGTTTTACCCCTAGGATACATCTGTGCCAGAGCCGCCTCTACCTGCTCGTATCCAGACAGGGATGTATTTGTTTGATAAACCACTTACTTAGTATTTACCAAAACTTAGGGATGTTTTTATTATGCTTAGTCTTGTATCTAAGGCTTTACTAGGGTTTCCTAATCCCAAAAATAACTAAACCTATCCTCTGATACCAACTATGACAACCCTACTTTTATTTACAACTTAAACATGCTTTATTACATAAAACTTCATTTGATCCAACGAAGAAGATCGAGAGGTTTAGTGTCTTTGGGGCTTAAGATCATTACATAATAACTTTAAACTTGAAATACAACATCTTTATTGAAAACTTCCTTTACATGACCACTACATTCCTTCGTACTTAGCATTGCATGGGATAACCTGAGGACATGCATAAGAAAAGGGTGAGCTATAAATCCCAGTAAGGGAGTAAAAAATGAATAACATGAGGAGTACAACACATGTTAGGCAATAGGCATATCAATAGAGCATAAGAGAGACATGAACATAAAGGCATGATAGAGAATGATAATCATAACATGAAAATGTGGCAACAACACATAACATTTAATTAACATGATCCAAGGCTCATTGCACATGGAGCATGAGTAAACCCTCATTGCACTTGAAGCACGAGTAAACCCTCGTTGTACTTGAATTAGCATGAGTCAACACTCATTTCACGTGACGTATCATGATACTATACTTTACCCAATGCATTGGAGCGCTATCAGGGCGCACCCTTCTTAAACATTTCATTTCATGCATAAGTGTTCCACATGGATCATAAAACATGGATTCATAAAACATATTTATTTATTCCACGATAAAGGAATGTGGAATTCATACATGAAACTTTACAATCAATAAGTAAATGTGCATAAAGGTGAATACCCTTGATGGAGAAATGGGCATGGTATTCACTACACAATGATATTGGCTTAGAAAATCGGTGTGATTTCGGCAGCGTAACGGCGTGACATAAGAATTCATAAAAAGGGATGAAGAGAGAGAAAGGGGTTCCTCATCATATTTACATGTAATGTACAGTAAGAAGGTCATATAGATACATGTCCCAACAATTGAAAAGGAATTTAGATTCATGATACAAAAGTATTGCTTGAATATAAAAGAGGAGAAAAAGGTTCCATTCGGAATTTCGGCATAGTAACGGGTGTACATGGGAGGCATTTAATGAGAGAGAAAGGGGTCTCCCATCATTCAAAAAATAAGAGGGCAGTATGGGGGAGGTTTGAAACCACACCCCAACATTCATAAATAAAATTAAAAGGGCAATACAACTTAAAGAAAATTGACAAAAATGAGAAAGGACGAAAAAACCCTTACTTGGAAGTGTGCTTCCAAAGGCTAGAGAGAGGCTTGTGAGAGGCTTCTTGGGAGCTTGGGGCACCTTGAGAGGATTCTAGAGAGAGTAGGGCAGAGGTTGGACGAACTTCAAGGGCTTTGAGTGAGGAGGAAGTGGGAGCATGGGTGGTTTTATATAGGAAAGGTGAGAGAATTCTTTATTATTTAGGTTTGGGACCCCTTATATTAAAATAATCCAAACCACAAACCATCCCATGGTATTTTCCCATGGTTTCTGGAAAAGGAAAGAGGAAAAAAATATTTTACTAGTCCATGGTCCGAACTTATTAAAAAATTATGGTTGCATATGGGGAGGTGAGTCACACTCCCATGGAAATTAATTTAAAAAGGCAAAGTGTTGAATAAGTCTTGAGGGCTCCATTAATGCTTTGAAAAGTGAGTCAAACAAACCCAAAACCTCATTATTTTAATGATAAAACACATATTGGCCGAACATAAGGATTATGGTATTTTATTACATCACCATTGGGTCATTATGATGTCATAAAACACATTATATATTTAAATGGTAATTAATTTTTACCCAAAAATTTGACTGTCTCAGAAAATTATGAAAAATTCACCGTTGGATAATTTCGACGTCCTGATTCCAAAAATAATATTTATTTTATCTAAATAATTTTCTAAATATGTGAATTTTCACTTTTAAAATAAAAACCGACATTTATAAAAAATTCACGGGTTTTGACAGAAATGGCTTTCAAACCTTAATAAAAATTTTAATTACATTCATAAAATTATAAGATCATTTATATTTAATAAAAATTAATTTAATATTAATAATAATATTTTATTAAAATATTATTTAATTCAAAAATCCTTTAATTTAATAAAATATAATTCTTAATTAAATAATAACTAAAAACACCATTTGTACTTTAAAAACTAATTACAATGTATCAAAAATGACTAGAGATTATATTCATTATTATATACAAAAATAATGTACATGAACATGGTTCTACTTATTTGTTACATAACCTCTTAAAATAGCCACATAAGACCTAAGGGTAAGGTGTGCGATGGTGACAGACTCTTGGGGTTGCTCAGATAACATCGCTCGAGTGGTAATCTCTATCAACTTCCAGTTTTCCCGTAGACGATCACGTTCGAGCTTGACTTGATGAAGCTCAGCTTGGGCTTGGTCAAGGGCAATGCCCAAAGACGCCACCTCCTTTCCAAGCTCCGACAAATGGGCTTCGTAAGGGGCAATTCTACTAGATGAGGCCATCGCTTCCTTTGTCTGAGTAGAAAATTGGTTCGTTAAAGCCTTATATTTAAACTACCCAGATGATCACTGTTCAACGGCTATAAAAGTAACGGTCACAAATCTTAACGTTAAACTAAAGAAGTTGACATCTTATAAAAGCATTTTTTTTTCATAAAGAAACATTTAACTGGATCAAGAGGGATTTTCCATTAATGAAATTTTGGGTCGTTACACAACCCCTTCGTATTTTATGAGGTAGTTATGAGAACATGATGTTTTTTGGGTAATAAGATGTAAGAAATTTAAAGAATACATTAGTGATGAGTCTAATAACAAAATATTTAATAATTGTTGGTTAAATTTAGGATTTTTTTTCCTTTAAAATTATATCACAATATGGATACTAAATGTAAATACAGGCTCTCACAAAATGGATCTCATGGGTTATAATCATAAAAAGGACATGATTCGTATTAACTATATTTGAACATAGAGAACAAGAAAGAGGACTAACTTCCCACCTAGATTAACACTCATTGGGGAATTTTTTTTCTAACCACATTCTCATTACAATACATTATAATGGATTATTATTTCTAGTAATTTGGTTAAGAAGTGTGAGGTAAATCAACATAAAGAAATTCATATTTAATTGAGAGTTATTTAGGTTAATCTAAATTAAAGTGTGATGGTTTTTAAGATTAATAAATGTTTATTTTTTTCAAGAAGATTTTTATGATAAATATATTATAATATTAATTTTTCATCACTTTTTTTGACCCCTATTAGTTTTAGTAATGGTTCATTCCCAATGAACTCTTGTTAATTATGGGTGCCATGTATAATACAGAGATTATTTCAATGAGAAAACTAATGGGATAAGGAATAAAGTGTGAAACATTATTTTATATCTAACCGGATATAATCTATTATTATTATAAAGGTGTACATATTTTAATTTCCATACAAAATGAATATGACAATGATGGTGTCTCTGGGAAGTTCATGTAACTAAGAGGATGAATAAAAGATTGTTTTATTATCCAAATCTCAAAAATATGAGAAGTGTAACGAGGCAAAATGCCTCAGATATAGAATAATATGATTCTTATTTGTAAAAAGAGGCCATATTAAAATAATATTTGGAGGAAAAAATAAATTCATTATCATGATAAATGGATATATTTTATTTCTAAGATATACTAAATATATTAATGTAGATGCCTCATTCCATAATATATCTTTAGTTATATCAATCATTTAGATACCCTTGAATAATTTTATTGTTAATTTATAATTAAAATTTGTAGGGGCCAATTTATTTAGGGGTGGATATTGTAACAACCCAATATAAGAAATTTTTATTTTCCTTCAAAACCATGTGTTTGACAGATTTCTCTACAATTGACAGTAAAAAAGAATGAATCGTTGAAAATCATATATCCCATAAAATGTAGAAATATAATTTTTGGGAAAAATAAAAAATCTATCCAAAACATTAAATATATTTATATATATAATAATAATGGTCATTATTAATCTTATGACACTAATAAAAATAAATTTTTGTGGTTAAGGTTCTAATAAGACTAATTTATGTTATAAAATGTAACACTTAAAAATTGATTTTTTGATCTATTCTAAGTCCTTAAATATATTATAGATAAATCATATTATATATTTGATAATATATTAAAACATATGTTATCAGTAATTTGAAGGAAATATCTATACGAATAGTAAATTATCGTAAAATAAGTTATATATCGGTAAAAACCGTTTTAATTATATATATATATAAATATTCATTTAATAGTTTAATTATAACATTTTATAAATTTAATTTAGAAAAATTAAATTAATTTTATATTTAAAATAAATTATTTATCAAGGTATGAACATTCTAATTTTTCTAAAATATTTTATTTTCTAGTGAATATTGAAAAATACATTTCTTACCAATATTGAAAAATTTATGAATATATCGGTTTATAAGAGAAGACATATATGTTTATAAAACTATTTATTTGATCAATTATATATATTTTTTGTATAAATATATATTTATAAATATCATTCTGAATTTATATAAACTAGGATTAATATTTTACGATCATAAGCAATATTTTTCAGTAATATAAAGTGTTTTTTTGGCATTTTCTATTAAATATTATTTTGGTAAATTTTTTATTTTGGATTGGTATTAAAGAAATAAAAAAATAATTTATTTTATTATAAACCAATTTTTTCCTGAAAACTAAATACATTGATAATTATATCCTACGCATAATTTTTTTTGAAAAAACACACATTTCATAAAAATATACCATTTCACCTTACTTTTCGTAATTTTTTTGTTCTTTTTTCTTAAAAAATTAATATTATATAATAAAATGGTATTATAATGTATAATTAGTAAATAAAAATTATATAATTCGTATCTTTTATATTTTACACAAAAAAAATGATTGACTTTGGTAAAAACTAGTTACCCTAGTTAAACCAGAAAAAGAAAAGTGAATACTCATAGAGTACATGAGGTCAACAAAATTTAAACAAGGTTGAAAAAATATTATAAAGTACTATAAATATTTTATCAACCCCACCCCATTATTTTTTATTTTTTTGGTATTATTGACATGTGAAACATTGCATCTATTTATATAGAGATATAATATTTATAAAAATAGGAATATCATCACCTATAAAAGGGTCCTCTTACCACCCCTTATAGACAACTAAAAAAATCTGACTTTCTCTTTAAAATATTCCATTATTAACTTTAATAAAATTATATTCCTTTTACATGGTAATATAGAAACAATATATAGTCTTTATAACTCCATTTCTAACAATTATTCCAAGGGAAAGACCAGTCCTCATTTAACGTCTTTAATTTTCATTCCTACAATCCCAAATTTAATTTTTAAATTTATATATAATGAAATAATTATTATTTTTATAAATCATATTATTATAATAAGGTAATAAAAAGTAACCACCTTTCCCTTTTCATATTAATAAAAATGAAACCATCATTTTTTCCTTTTGAGGAGTACCAACTACACGAAGCAATGACTTACCTTTTTTTCTACAACATATGTTAACTAGTTATAAGGGTAAAATTTAATAATTAATTTAAAATATTTAACATAATTATTATTTTAAATATAAAATGTATATTCTCCCTTGTTTACCTCTAATTATTTTAAAAATCCAAATGTTTAATATGTGTTGTGAAAACTACTACCTGCACAAAGTAGTATGTCTCCTATTTCATATAGTTATTTCTTATTCAATGAAAAGTATTAAAATTGGATAAAAAATAGTAAAATTAATAAAATAATAATATTATTCTTATATAATAATTACATTATTCCTAAATTAAACAACTTTGGTAATCCTAATCATCCATTAATTATGGTATGTTGATGTTTTGGATGATCAAATCACTTACTTGAACAATCCAATAAAATTATATCATAGTCACCTATGAGATCATAATTGATGATAATATATTATATCAATAATAAAATAAATCATTGGTTTTGGTTTTGTAATAATAAAACATAATATAAAACATTAAATTTAAATACATACGTTCATTCATTAAATCTCACTGAAACGTGCACATCATCAATTTATTCATTAATTATCATAAATAATACTCACATAAAATGAAATTGTAAAATGATAAATCATTATTAAAATTACACTATTGTAATATTTATTATCTAGTATTGAATTACATTTGTATACTAATTATGAACAACACTACTATTACAAAATCATTACGTAATGATTAAGATTACTCACACCCAATATTGAAAATAATTAAAAACTAGATAATATGAATGTTGGGAATAATTATAAAGGATTTTAATAAAATTTTATAGAAATGAATTAGTTTCAAAAATAGGTGATGAATATAGTGAATTTTTATACAAGATATTCAATCACAATAGTGGAAGTCATGTTTCAATGTAAGGGTATATACTAACTCAATTTTCACCCATTGAATCAGAAACATTATTATTGGACTTAAAGAATATTTTCTAACTAAGCCATACTTTGAATTTTATTACCTATTTATTTTATAGGTTTCATTCATTCATACTTATAATATTAATATCAAATTATTCTTACCTAAAATATTTTGTAACTAGTAATGGGTTTTCTTGAATATTTTCACCTCCTGGCACATATTTTTTATTATAAACCAGTCATTTTCTTGTGTATGGTGTATCAACTACCCATTTAGTATTTGGATTCATGATCCTATCATTATATATAATAGTTAATGTATCAATTTTGTTTTCATAAATGGTGTTTGAGACAAAGTTTTCTATGGTAAAAATGGTTTATTTGCCTCATTTTCAATTCCAAGAGACATATTTGATAATGAAATCAACATATTATTTAAATTAATTAATCAATATCATGTTTCATTTTATTATTAATAATATATTTCATTTTATTATATAGTTTTTTATTATATCGTTCTCATGTAATATTTTATTCATAAATTCCCATTATTGTAAGAGTTTTTGTACGTAAATTTTACATTATTTAGATATGAAATATATTCCCCAATTATTTCCATTTCATTGTGTATATATTGGTCATATACTACCACAAAAATCAAACTATAATATTTTCTTTTGGGGTATTAAACATTATAAAATTCATCAATTACTTTTTCATATAATTTATTTCCCGAGTGAACACTCTAAAATTTCCTCTATTGATGGAATGGAATTGATGAATATTCGATAAATAGATTGTTTTGGGAATTTATCAAATTAATCATATACCATTTTTATATATGGTTTTATCTTGGGGGATGCTAACATAGAATGATATTCCATTTATTTATGGATGAAATAATTAACATAACCACCCACCCCTTACTCTATACGATGTCAGTTTTAGGGATTCATTCAAATAATGATACTCCATTTAATAATTAAATAAATTATTTTCATCTCTATATACACTTTTCTCTATAATGTTTTAATTGGATTGATTATTACATATAATGTTATTCTATATATTTATTAGAGGAATATATAATATATGTATACACTTTTCTTCATTACATATTGTTATTGATTACTAAGTGATTAGAGATATGTAACCCATAGATTATTCACTACATTATATCATTAATAAAATAGAATTATTAAGATATTGTAGGGGCCAATTATTGTTATCCATTAAATTCAATGATGGGTCTCATTAGACCAACTAGAACAGATATTTTGGTGTATGCCTACCCAAAATAAAATTTTCCAAAACAAAAGGCCTTAACAGTTTGAAAATGATGTATAAGATCATGAAGTAATAGATAAGTACATGGATTAGCAATTTGTTGTTGTAATTTTTTTCATTAAAAAATGTTTATTGTTATCCATGTGTTTATTAATTAACATGTCTATAATGGATATGTAATTCTCCATTTTTTTTATTATGACATTATTTTCATTATTTTTTTGCTCATAATATTTATCCAGTTTTATTATCTCTTAAGATCAGATATTTTATTCTCTTATGATTTCCCTTACTGAATATTTTAGGTCACCCGTTCTTATGTTTCCATTTCCCCTAGGTTATGAAGAATAATGTTACACATGATATGTATAACAAGATCGATTGTGTGGAGTCTTTTTTGAGATATACTAAATATTGATTATAGATTCATTAGTTTCATATATATTGGAAACAATTTCAATTTTATGAGAAGTACACAGGTTTTAAGTGTTTAAATTTATTTGTAATCTTTAAACATAATATGAACATCTAATATAGGTGATTTATTGTTTTCAAGTGATATTTTAATTTTTTATGGTAAAAATTTGGTCTCATTGGTTCATTTCAATGGAAATATGTTACGTAGGTAATTATTGACACTATATTTTTGGATTTAGGGTTTGAGGAATAACATTTTGTATCAAATAAGGGTTTAGATTACAAAAGAGGTAATGATGTTATCAGCTCAATATCATTAATGAGTTAAAATGTCATCAATGGTTGATAAATTAAGGTTGGTAATACATTTTATGGTATATATGACCCATTAGGGTTAGTTTATGTTGTATAGAATACTTTCTATTTCATGGGGAATATAATGAGAAAACATTAGAAAAAATCCTTAGATGAGTCGAATTACAGAAAAACAACAATTTTTTTAATAGTATGGAATTAGTGGGACCATTTATATTAAATCTATCTCTGGATACTATATGTGTATGTAGGCTCTTGAATAGATATACCATGGGGTAATAATCCTAAAAAGGCATTTCTTTTATTAAATAAATCAACACCTAGTGCCCAAAAAATAAGCCTAAATGTGTACCTAGTTAGATACTCCTAAGGGATTTTTTTTTAATAATATTAACTTTAAAATCCATAATTAATGATTTATTTTTATTAAAGAATTATGATATTTAGTGTGTGATAATTCCACATAATGAAGAAAAGATCGAATTGAGAGTCAATTAGGATGAACTGAATGCAAGTGCGATGCTTTTTATTGTAATATATTTCCAGGGTGACTTTTTATGAGATTATTTATTATTAATCTATTATGGTTTTAATTATTTATCACTTATTTTAAACCCTCCTTGTTTTAGTAATGGTTTAATCCCTATGAATTCAAATTAACGATTGGTGTTATGAATAATAGGGAGATTTTCCAAATTACCAACCTAACGGGATAAATACTAAAGTGAGGAACCATGTGATTATGCCTAACCATTTGTGAGGAATTATTATTAACAATTTGAATATAATTGAATCCCTATAATACCAAAGAAGAGAATATAGATTCTAATGGATGTTTTTGTGAAAAATATGAATGTTAAATGAATGTTTAATTTCCTACATGTGGTAAATTTAAGAATAGACATCAAGAAAAATGAATAAAAGAAACTGGAACATTATTTTAATTTTAAAAAATACAGCATAGAGATTCATGTTGCAGAGGAAAGCAAACAAATTGGTTAAAATAATTAATATAAAATACTTATTTCTTATTCATACCTATGATATTAAGGTAAATTCGTTATTCTATGATACAAATTAATTTATATATATCATTTTGATACACATGAATAATTTTATTAGAACGCGATAATTAAAACTTCAAGAATAAAATTTCATTAAGGGGGGAGAATGTAACACCTCAAGATTTAATATTATATTTTTCTTTAAAACCTAATTTTTTGAAAGTTTTTTTCATATGATACATTGACCCACAATTAACAACAGAACATTATGTGACCATTAAAATGTTTTGAATGAAATGATGAGTAATAAATTAAATCTAACTTGATTATCATATATATATATATGTATAAATAATAATAACGGTCATTATTACTACTATGTAATTGATAAAATTCAATTACTATAGTTTAGTAACTCATTAGGCCATTTTATGATATAAACAATGAAACTTATTAATTTTTATTAATATACATTATTTTATGATAATAAATATATTTTGGATAAAACATATTTCTTATTTTTATTATATATTAACACCAATTTAATGGGTTATTTTTTGGAAATAAGTAGAAGAATATTAAATATTTTTTAAAATAATATTTTATTATGAAAATAGTTCTTATTATAAATTTATTTTTTTATTTAATAGTTATATTCTAGAATTTTAGTATTTTAATTTGACCAAATTGACTATTATTTATTTAAAATAAAAAAAAGTATGATCATTAGGGATTTTTCTAAAATAGGGGAATTTTAGGTAAATATGGGAAATATAATTTTTACCAAAGCAATAAATTTTTTGACATTGTCATTATATAAGAGAGAATTTTATGATTAAAAACCATTAAATTTTTCAAATTTATATTTAAGGAGAAAAATTATAAATTTATAATTACTTTTCTTATTTTATAAAACCATTATTTAACATTTTATGAACATAAGTATATTTTTCAACAAAACATTATGTTGTTGGACTTTTATTTTAATTAAATTTTATTTTAATAAAATCTTATCATTTTATTGAAATTTAAGATATAAAAATTTTATTTATTTTATATTAAACCGATTTTTTAATTAAAACCAAAGTCATTGATACTTTTATCATAGACAAAAATTTTATGCTTAAAAATAAATTTTTTCTAAAAAGATGTTTGTATGCATTACATGTGCTTGTTTTAAAGTTTATTTTTATTAAACATCTATGATATATGTAATAAACTATATTTTAAATATTTCATACGTATTTAGAAGTTATCTAATAAATAAAATTTTATTTTGAGGCAAAACAATTATTTACTATGATAAAAACTAGTTATCATTTTAAAACCAGAAAAGGTAAAAGTGAAAATAAAATGAGTAAAGGAACTAAAAACATGTTTAAATCTGGTTTAAAAATTAATTTTTGGGGGATTATAGACCATATCTCAACCAAGAATCCATTAATTTACAATATGGATTCTAATTGACTTGTGATTCAGGTTCTATCTTAATAATAATTTTTATTATTTACAAATTTTTCAGTTTCACCATTTATAAAGGGGGTGTTTCACCCCAAGATTTCATAGCACTTTTTCTCTTTAAAGTAATTCAATTGCTCGGGCTACACGCAACACCAAGTTCAAGCGCATCACGACATATCAAACTAGCTGTTTAAAAAGAGGTTATTAATGGTATTAACAACATTTTGAATTTTATATTTATATCCTATATAACTTTAAGATTCATCTTTTTTCTTTCTTATACATAATATTTGAACTAATTCAGTTTTTCTAGTAAATGTAGTATTTTAAGATAATACAGTTTTCCTCTTTTTAATGGAAAACCATTTTTAAATCAAATAGTTGACACTTTTATATATTCAATTTAATGAAATTAAATTCATCTTTATAAGTGGGAAATAAAATTTTAGTTTGGATAAATTTTAGGTACTTTTCTGATAACTTTCATATTTTGTTGAATAGTGAAAAATACAAAATTTTATTTGAAAAAAACTTTTAAATCGATATAATTTATAAGGTAAAATTATGATTTTTTTGGTTTTAAAGTATATTAATTTTATATTTTTCCATTTAATATAATTTAGGACATTAGATGTAATTTCACATTTAAATTTTACATAAACCCATGTCAATATTCTGATAGGTTTAAATTCGTTAAACCCCACTTTTTGGTTTTGACAAGATGAATGAATTTAAATTTAATTAATGAAACTCATATGTTTTTAATTTGGTAACAAGTGAATCAATTTTAGATTCGGAATAACAAAATTAGCTTTGGATGAATTTTTGGTATCTTTCTGAACACTAGCAATTTTTTATGAATAGTGAAAAACACTGTGTTATTATTTAAAACCGACAATTATTGACATAATTATAATTTTTATTTAAATTTATTTTAAAGATAAAATTTAAACATAATAACTAAATTATTTAAATTTAATTAATTGGACTCATTTTATAATATGATGAGATGTATAAAATTTTATTGAATTTTTTAACAACTTTTACCCTCCTCCTAGGTACATTTGAAAATTTATATAAAATGTAATTTTACCACTTCTTTTAATTGAATTTACAAAATCCATGAGACACAGTTGACATAAGTAATCAAAATTTGGGTCAATATGATGAAATTAATTTTGGTGTAATATTATCTTTTGAATTTTATATACAACTGAAAAAAGTAAATTGGGTAATAAGAGGGAAAAAGATATTATAATTATCCTAATTCATTACTTAATTCTATTGGATAAGTTTTTTTCGATCAAAATCAACATTAGGAAAAAAATGTCATTTTTTTGGTTCACATGAATTACATTAAGATATTTATTATTATTGTATTTAATGAAGTTTTTAAAATTTTAATTTCAAGGTTTAATAACTATACCATTTTTAATATAGTGTTATACATAAGATAAATATGACTATAAATATTAATTATAAAGATAAAGATATTTCCTACATAATGGTATTTTATTAATAATTTTTAGACATTCACTACTGGAAAGACGACCGTTACCCACAGTTCAAAACCGTGGGAATAGCCCCCAAAACTGTGGGTACAACCTATACCCACAGTTTTGTGAATTGTGGGGGTGAGAGGCATCACAATAGGGGTCTGAGCCTATACCCATGGTTTTCCAAAACTGTAGGTATAGGGGGGTCATAGTGTGGCACACCACTGTACAGTGTGGCACTACACCTACCCCATTGTTTTCAAATCATGAGGATTTATATTCAAAAAATGAAGACGACAGGATTTGACAATGAGACGCCCACAAGTAGGCTGCCCTCTCTAAAAAACCGAGCAAACCAGATGTTCAATATATTTATATATATAATTATATTTATAGAGATATATTAATATAGCCACTAATCTAACAATGAGGAAGGAGATAATGGAACACGTGACCAGTTGGATTAGGTAATGTCGTGTGACCAACTGCGCTACAGACATTTTGATAATATACCCATACAACTATTTACTTATATTAATATCTACTCGTATATTTGAAAAAAAACTCTCTGAGATTCAAACAGTGGATCGCCTTTAAAAACAGGAACTATCCGACCAACCAACCTAAGGATATTACTTGTATTTATATGTGTATATTCATAATTATATTATTTTAAAAAATATCCCACAAAATATTTTTGTTTTCCCGCTTAATTTCTTTCCCACCATAATGCGGGAAAGATATAACCACAGTTGGGCCCAACCGTTGGAATAGGTCTTAAAAAACCCCTAATTCCCATGGTTTTAATAGACTGTGTGTATAGATCTGACGAAAGAACCATATACCCATGGTTCGTCCAAAATCGTGGTTATACATATTAAATGAAACACATATACCCCCGGTTTTGAAAAACTATGGGTATTAGTCTTTAAAAATTTCTATAGCCATTGTTTTTTAAAACTGTGGGTATATGTCACCATAATTTTCCTCTACCCACTATTTTATAAAACCATAGGTATAGGGTACTCGTATACCCATATTGTTTTGATAAACCATTGGTATATGACCATTTTCCAGTAGTGATTAGATAATTAAATTTATTTATAACTCAATGATGATGTAGTAATTACCTTTTTAACGAAATATTAAAATAATTGATAATATAAATATAAAAATAATTGTTAATTGAGAATTTTTATTTATTTAAATAATTTTATATGTTAATATGACATGTTAATGTTGATTAAATAAATTTTTTCAATGTGATAAAGTTGTTATAACTTTCATAAAAACCTAATACTAAATAGTGTCAAAATTGACAGAAATGAGATTTTAAAACAAATAATATATTATTAATATATATAATATTCTTAAAAATACAAGTATTTACCCAAGGACATAGATAATGATATATATATAATTAATGAAGAACATGGGGGTTTCATGGCTTTTTATAGTATTTTTTTGACAACTTATTATAATAATACAAGAATGCATGGTAAAAGTTAAATTTTTTAACTAATAGGTAAATCCGAAATATAGGATTAATATGGTGACCTAAATGTATCTAAAACCAATTGGTTGAGTGTTTTTCAACATAGACCCACCATATTCTCAAAATAAATTCTTTTCATTCCATTATAAACTGAATATGATTGTTTGTAAAATAATTATTTAAAGATTTTCCAAAAGTGACACTCACCTATCATATAAAAGGGTACTTACCCTTCCCTTAATTTCACACCTCCAAATCCATTTGGCTTGGAAAAATCCTTCTCAAATATCCTCCCAAATACCCTTAATTTATTTTTGAGGCCTTAATTAGGTCATAATTCCATCCTAAGGATCCATTTTGGTCATTTCAAAAGGAAGCACCCAAAGAAGAGGTAATGATTTGATCGCCTCTTTCAATTTTATTTTCTTCTTCCCCTTACCCATTATTTATTATTTCCATAACAATATAATATACCCAATAACATATACATACTGTGAATTTATTATAAATATGGTACCACCATATTCATTATTCAATCCATCATATGAAAAAAAAGTCACCATACATGCGTACGTACAGCTTACCGTCTCCAGGTCATGGTGTAGTTTGTTATTTGATGCTTCATTTTTTGGATGGGTATAATAATGAGTATAATTGATGTAAATAATAAATATAACTTGTTAATTATTATTTATATATAATATACCATCCAATTACATATGGTTTCACCATCAATATAACCATATCGTCGCTCGTGGGTACGTACAACTAATCATCTTCCCGACACGATGAGATTCATTTAAACATTCACCATTAAATGATGATTATAATAATATATATTATTTATAAGTATTTAATATTTGAAAAATTAATTATACTATAAATGTATATATTTGTGTTTATTTACTTATATCTTAGTCACTTACTTTGGTTCAATATGATATGAAAATAGAAATAGCGTTTATGCGTACGTACGACCTACCATCTCCATAAATGGTGTTTCTCATTTCATATATCTATATATTATACATATTTATAATCTGAATACATATGATACATAAATAATTTTAAATATTCAGGAAGCAATTAAATAATTATATACGTGATATGATCAAGAATACCAAGTTAAAACATGCACGATAAAAAAAGTGATTATTACCCGAAATATTATATTTACATAGAAATTATTATTAAATGGGTAGTATAATGACAATAATGAATAAATTATGATATAAAATATATGAATATGGTTCTGGTATTATTTAATAACATACTATTGTCATTATACATGAGGTTAAACGTACCTTTGATCAAATAAATTGAAAGGTAAGGGTTAGTTCCTCAATCTCATTACTATCTGAGATTATTTATGTGTATGTTTTTACAGGGTCAAATTTATTATCCATTTCCATGTTTCATAAAATATTTTTCAAAAGGATTATTTGTAATGACCTCTTTAACTATAGAATCATTTTAAATGGTTTGAGTATTTTTTCTTCTAAATCATTTCCATTAATGCCCATGTTTTCAAAATGGGTTTACGAATTTATTTATATGGACATGAATGTTTTCAAATGTTAATTAAATACAAAATATTCCAAGTGGAATGGTAAACATTGATTGAAGAATGTCTTGTAAATGTATTCCTTGATTAATTTTGTGACTTTTAAATGACTTTATAAAAAAGTCATCCTTTTCACAAAGGGTTTTATTGATCAATTTCAACATTGTCAACATCCTTTACATGATATTATTAATTATTGAGGTTTAGTTATTACAATAAAATGTTCCATATTATATTCAATGTTTTGAGATCTGTTGGACTGTGGATGTTCTATTTTAATATCATTCTTGGTTTAGGGATAATGTATTAAAAAAAATTCTACTAGATTTAATAAGAATGTCTATGTTATGCTTCATCATTTTCATATGTGGAATGCATTGGACTTAGTATGTTACTGGGGGTGCCCACTATTGCTCATCGATGCATAGGTAGGTCACATTAGATAAACTATTGTCTTTTCACAAGGCTTTGACATAATCTTATTTTATTTCATGGCATGAGGCCTTGACAATGTGGTTATGATGTCTGGCATTATACATTACATCATTATGATATTAGCTATTGATATCACATGTTATTATTTGACTAGAATAATATCCATGTAAATAAGAAAATGTAAAAATTTGATTTATAATTTCCATATTATTCTGTATATTATTTTTAAAAGGCTTGTGTTTTAGTTTTATAAATTTCATTATATTTTTATGCTTATTTAAGATTGTTTTCTCAATATAGTTATCCTTACTGACCATATATTCTCACACAATTTTTTTGTTTTATTTTTTCTAGGATGTGAAGAAATATATTATGAGTGACATGCATGAATAGGCTAAGGGATATTAGTGTGTTCTATGCAGACACATTGTTGTTTTTATGAATTCATAATGTAATTAAAAACTCATGTATGTATCTAGTATTTCAAAGTCTACTAAAAATATCGTTTTTTCAGGACATGATTTCTTGTTTCCTACCAATGATATGTAATAATGCATCGACTCTAGGTAACTGGGTTCGGGGACTTACAGTTGGTATCAGATAAAGTTTAGAACAAACCATGGAAATTAAATATAGAAAAAGTCTGATTAGATAACATTAACCTACGATTTACTTTGACTATCAATATAGACAAAAATCATAGAATTATGGTAATGTAGATATTTTGTAAATTTTCCAATCAATACACCCATGTATGGATACGAGCGGGTAGAGGTGGCTTTGGAAGAGATGTACCTATGAGCGAATACTCCGACAAGGAGTTTTGAGCTTGAACCAGGGTATCCTGATACACGAAAATGGGCCTTGCTGCACTCGTGGTTATGACACTCCTGAGGGATATTCATAGGATGATTCAAATTTTCATTACAACCTATTATGAAGGATTTATGATAAATACCACTTTAAACAAAACTTTTTTTATGATTATGGATTATATGCCGAAAATTTTCACTTTATATTTGGTATTTTACATGTTTGGAATTATGAATTGTGATTCATAAACTTACACGGTGCATGCCATTCTTTAAAAATGGTCCCTAGTAGAAGGAATGAGAACTGTAGCAATACGCATGATCTCATGAGTAAGAAAGATAATATATATCATGATCATAAGCCAACATTTAGAAGGTAAATAATCTCCAACGTATTCTCGTCATTTGAAAAAATAGTATCATGAGTAAATAAGATAATTAATGAATTATTTGAGTCTTATAGATTTGAAAGGATTCCAATGAAGAAAAGGATGGTAGAGAAAAATATGGATGACAGGAGAATGGGAAAGAAGGATTTTCCCATATGTGAAAAGTGTGGAAATAATGAACTTGATAAATACATGAATAAAATCGGAGTTTGTTATATGTGTGGAGAAAAAGGAAACCAAGTACGTGATTTCAAGGGTATGGAAAAGGTTTGAAATGTACAATGTGTCATCTACAAGGGGTTATCACATTACGCGAATCAGTGTCTGAAACATCAGAGTATACAACAAACGATACTATAGGATAATAATCATGTTATGATACAACTGCAGATGAAGAGGAATCAATAGTGTTCTTATGTTGTTATTAAAGGATTATGTCATTTGAGTGTTGTATCAACAACATACTAGTTATAATAATTATGTAGAATATACTGATTATACTATGATATTATTTCATTAAGGATATGAGATTGTGTGGTACCAAGAAAAGTGACTCAATAGAAAGTTAAACATTTTTGAAAATACATGGTTGATGGAATGAAAAACATTAATATGGTCCTGATACTGAGGTATTGATTTTGGAATAAGAGATGATTGATTTGAATTAATTATATTGTAAATTATTGAATACCTTAGAACATATTAATGGTTTGTTTATTCCATCATTGTTGTAGATTAAAATATTATTGGATTTAAGGAGTATATCAATTTTTCTTTTACTTATCTAAGGAATAAGGAAGTACATAACTATTCAAATACGTTATTTTGGTAATCCAGTTTATTACCATGCCTTACGAAAATACACGATAAAGGTATTCACATGTATATTATGTGACCTTCATTATAAATTTTGGACTTTGAGTTTGGACATATGTATTGTGGTTAAGTCTAAATGTTGTAATGGATTATGTTTGACATTGGATATTATTATTAAGTTTAAATAATTTCTTATGATTATTTGGTGATCTTTATAAATTGGAAACCCCTAAGCTCGGGTGACATCCCGTCGCGTCCGGCATGGATGTGAGACATGAACCCACAACTGAAGGGCAAAAAGGTTGCACCACTAACCACTTAACTACATGATGTCATGGTTTTTATAATGTAGTTATTTTTAACTATAATGAAATATGAATTATAAATTCATTTTTTTGGAACCCAATACTATTAGGTTAAATAGATATTTTTGAGTTCTACTATCATTTTTACTATGAAAGATTAATTTGTGTTAGAAATTATTTAATGGATGGAACACTAATTTTAAAGGATTTTTTTCTTATTCAATAATGAAATTAATTCATAAATAATATAGAAAGGGACCTAAAAAAATGTGTTATCCTAATACCTTATGTTTTGTTGAAACGTTGATATTTTAAATCATCATAGATTTTTGACTTCAAGGAACTCAATTATTCAATTATTATTCTCTTGTTTATAATTGATGACCTCAATCACTCCATATAAATATTAATGTTTTTCCTCTAGTTGTGTTTATATAATTTCCCCAAATTTTATCATATTAAAAACCCTAATTTGGTGGTGACTTTTTCATTTCCCCTTCTGTCTTATTAAGGCTAAATTTTATTAACCCTATTTCAAATGTGGTTTTTCCACAAAGTTATTCTCAATATTCAACCATTTATTTTCATAGAACAATTACAAATTGACTGAACACAAGTTATTTAATTAGGGGAGAATTAAACACCCCAAGATTTCATAGTATGTTATCTCTTTAAAGTAACTCAATAGCTTGGCCTACACACAACACCGAGTTCAAGTGCATCACAACCTATCAAACTAGCCATTTAAAATTCTTTTATGAATAGTATTAACCACGATTTTAATTTATATATATATATCTTATATAATTTTAACATTCATATATTGCGTTAATTAGACATAATATAAGTACAAATTCATTTTTTCAGATAAACGATTTATTTTAATAAAATGCAGTTTTTTCTAGATTTTGGAAAACCATTTTTAAATCAAATATTTGAAACTTTTATATATTCAATTTAATGAAATTAAATTCTTCTTCACGAGAGTTACATAAAAATTTAGTTTGGATAAATTTTTGGTACTTTTATGATAACTTTCATATATTAAAGATTAGTGAAAAATAATAAATTTTAATTGAAAAAAACTTTTTTAATAGAAATAATTTATATAGTCAAATTATAACATTGAGTGGTTTTCATGTATAATTATATTATATTTTTATCATTTAATATAATTTAAGTCATTGTATGTAATTTTACATTTAAAATGTGCATAAAAACATGTCAATCATTTGACATTTTTTACTTCATAAAAATACGCATTTGGGTTTTGAAAATGAGAATTAATTTTAAATTAATTAATGAAACTCATATGTTATGAATTGTGAAAAATAGGCATCATATTTGGATTCAGAATGTCAAAATTATCTTAGGGTGAATTTTTGTTATTTTATTGAAAACATTCAATTTTTGATGAATTGTAAAAAAAATAATGTTATTGTTTCAAATAGACTTTTATTTAAATAAATAATTTTTTAATTTAAATTTTTATGTCAAAATTGATACATTATACCTATATTTTTTCATGTTAATTCATTGGATTCCTTTTATTATAATTTTTGATGTTTAATTTTTTTTTAATTTTTTAACATCTTTTGCCCACTTTAGTGGCACATTTAAAAATTCGCATAAAAGATAATTTTAAGGTTTATGTGAATTGAATTTAAAATATATGAGATACACTATAGATATCATTAATTAATATGTGGTTCAATAAGGAGAGAATTTTTTTTGGTGAATTGTAACTTTTGAATATTACTTACCACGGTTAAAAGTAAATAGGGTAAATGATGGTAAAAATGATATTATAATTATCCAAACACATGTCTTAATTATATTCAATATGTGCATTTATATCAAAATCATCCTTTGGAATTAAATATGATCCTTTTTTTTAAAATTGGATTAGATTAGGAAATATATTATTATTTTATTTAAAGAAAACTTAAAAGTGTTAAATTTCATGTTTAATAACTAAAACATTTTTAGTATAGGTTTATAAAAAAAATAAATTAAGCTATAAATATTAATTATAACGATAAAATGATTTCATACATAATTATATTTTATTTATAAATTTTATATATTATATAATATAATTTATTTATGACTCGATGATGATGTAGTAATTACCTTATTATTGACTGATAAAGATAATTGATATTATAAATATTAAACTAATTGAAAATTTAGACTTTTGATGTATTCCAATAATTATCTAAGTCAATATGACATTTTATGGTTTATTAAATTAATTTTTTTTGAAGTGATAAATTTTTTATGACTTTCACAAAAACCAAATACAAAATAGTGTCAAAATTGACAGAAATGATTTTTTAAAACAAATACTATATTATTAATTGATATAATACTTCTAAAATTCTAAGGATACTCCAAAGTAAAATTATATGGATATATATTTTAATAATGAGCCATTTTGGGGTCACTTGGCTTTTTATATTATGTTTATTAACCATTAATTATAATAATACAAGAATGCATGGTAAATGATAACCTATTTAACTATGAGTTAAATCTAATAGATATGGTTAATATGGTGTCTTAAACCGGTCTAAAACATATTGGTTGAGATGTTTTAGACCCATAACAAAATTATCCTGGAAATAAATCTTTCTTAATCCATTATAACATCAATATGATTGTATAATAAATTAATAATTCAAGCTTTCCTTAAAATGACTGTCACCTCTCATAAAAAACGATACTTCCCCGTCTCTTAATTTTACACCTCCAAAGCCATTTGAATCTTCCAAAATCAGCTCAAATATCTTCCAAACTACCCTAAAATTATCCTAGTGGCCTTAATCGGATCATAAATCCAACCAATGGAGCTCTTTTGTTCAAATCTAAAGGAAGCACATGAAGAAGAGGTAATAATTTCATCACAGCTTTCAAAGTTATTTTCTTCTTCCACTTCCTCTTTCATTGTTTCCCTACCAAAATATTAAATCCATTACCTTATACATTCAATGATGTTATTATAAATATGATATAACCATTTTCATTATTCTGTCGATCCCATTAATGACAAAGTCACCATACATGTGTATGTACGGCTTACCGTATCGACATCATGGTGTATTTTTTTATTCAAAACATCATTATTTTGATGGGTATAATATTGAGTATAATTAATGTAAATAATAAATATACAATGTTAATGATTATCTATATATAATATACCATCCAATTATATATTATTTCACAATCAATAGAATGATATTGTCACTCGTGCGTACGTACGACAAACCGTCTCCATGATGCGATGAGATTTATTTAATCATTCACTATTCAACGATGATTATAAAAATATATATTATTAATAAGTATGTAATAAATGGAAAAATAATTATACTAGAAATATTTATATATATTTGTTTTTGTTTTTACATATATCTCATTCACTTACATCCGTTCAATATGATATGAAAACCAAAACAACGTTTATGCGTATGTACGGCCTACCCATCTCCATAAATGGTGTTTTCCATTTCATATATCTGTATATTATAAATATTATATTCTGAATATATAGGATAAATAAATAATTTTTTATATTATAGAATAATTTAAATCATGGTATATGTGAAACGATCAAGAATAATAAGTTAAAACATGTACGATAAAGAAAGCGATTATTACCCGAAATATTATTTTAACATACTAATTATTGTTAAATGGTTAGTATAAAGTCATAAATGAATAAGGAATGATATCAAAAATATGAATATGGTTATGGGATAATTTAATAAGATACTATGGTCATTATACATGATGCTAAATTTACCCTTGACCAAAAGAATGTACAAGGTAAGGGTTAATTCTTTAATCTCATTATTATCCAAGATTTTATATGTGTATGTTTTTGCCGGAAAAAATTTATTATCCATGTCCATGTTTCATAAAAGAGTTATCAAAAGGACTCCTTTTAAAATAATATTTAACTAATTAAACATTTTAAATGGTTTAAATATTTTTTCTTCTAAATCATTCTCATTAATGTCAATTTGTTCAAACGGTTTTAAGGATTTATTTGTATGGACATGAACGTTTTAAAATGTCAATACCATTCAAAAGTTTTAAAGTGGTATGTGACACTTTGATTCAAAAATTTAATTTAATTGAATTTATTTCTAAATATTGGGACTTTTAAACGAATTCATGAAAATATATATTTTTCTCAAGTGGTTTTACTGATAATTTTTAACTAGGTTAAAATCCATTAATGGATATTGTTCATGATTAAGATTTATTTATTATAATAAAATGTTATATATTTTATGGAGGGTTTTCTGATATGTTTCAATATAGATGTTCTATTTACGTATCATTCCTGGTTTATGGTTAAATTATTAATTTTTTTTCTATTTTCAATACGAATGTTTATGTTAAGTTTCAACATTCTTATATGAGGAATGCATTGGACTTAGTAAGTGATGTGTAGTTCCCACTATTTCTCCTTGATGCATCTATTGGTATCATGGGGCATAATAGTGTGTTGGCACAAGTTTTTGAAAAAATATTATTTGCAGTCTTTTCACAAGTCCATGACTCTGTGGTTATTATGTCCAACATTATGCATTCCATCATTATGAAATTAGCTATTGATATTACAATTGATTATTTGACTAGTAAAATATCCATGTAAATACGTAAATGTCATTATTGGTTTAATATTAGACATATTATTCAGAATTTTAAGTTTAAATGGCTTGTGTTTCAGTCTTATACATTTCTCTAAAAGTTTATGTTTGTTTTTGAATGTTTTTACTATATTGTAATCCTTACTGTGCATCTGATCTCACCCCTTTCTAATGATTTATTTTTTCCAGGATGTGAAGAAGTATATTTTAATTGACCTGAAGGGATAAGCTAAGGGATATGTGTGTGTTCTATGGTGACACAATTTTGTTTATTTCAATTCATAATGCAACATAAAACATATATACGTATCTAGTACATCCAAGGTTACTGAAGTGATCAGTCTTTCGGGACATGATTCTATATATCATTCCAATGTTATGTAATAATGCACAGAGTCTTGGTAATAAGGGTCGGGCTGTTATAGGGGGCCTCTCACCAACAATTCAATATCAGACCCAAAATTACATTCCCTATTCAATAATATTCCCTTATTACTTACCCTATAATATTATTCCATTTAATTGAGCCTTGAGTCACAATATTTTGTCCTAAGACCTCCATTCCAATGTAGCTTTCCATGGTATATCCCAAGTCCTCTTCATGTGTACTCATATTTTCCTATCATCATTTCATTTCATTCATACTTTCTTATATATAATTTTATAATTACTGTATAAATATATCACTAGTTTTTTAATACTAAATATTATTATTGAATGATAATAATTATTACTCAGTTTTCCCATTTTCTATTAGTAAAAATTAAACTGTTATTCATGTGGTGTGGGAATTACCGCCTCCACAATGAAACATCCCCTATTTTTCACTACCTCCTCTCTTATATTGTTACAAGGGTTAAATTAAAGAGTATATTTAAAATATATAATATTGTTTTGATTATTAGGATTGAAAATATAGTCCACTTTCATTCAATATTATTATTTGCGAAATGAAAACATTAACTGTGTGTATTGTGGACCACTACCTCCATGAAGTAACGTATCTAATTTTTCAATTTTTTATGTATTTTTTTAATCTAATTATAATATAATTCAAAACTATAAAATTATCTAAGTTATTTCATTATTATTCTATCATAATTAAATTATTCTCAAAATACACCACTTTCATACTCATAATCTTATATTAATTATAGTATGTTTATGTTTAGTTCGTTATTACTAGATATTTGAAAAAAGTTATAAAATAATATCAATGAAGACAATGAGAATATAATTTTTGATAATATATTATTTATGTAATAAAAATAATATTTTAATCTTTTATAGGATAGTAATACTAATATTAAACTCATCAATTAAGATGACAACATTCATTCATTAAAAATCAATGAAGCATTCTCATTTCATATTTTATCATTAACTATCGAATCCATAACTCAAATAGAATCAAATTATAACATTATATGTAATTATAAAACATTAATTCCTACAAAGTTTATTATATTTTAGTTATGGGGATTTATATAAGGGTTAATAAAAACATATCAATTTTCAAACTAGTAAAAAATAATCAAGATTACTCGTACCTAATATTGATAATTGACAATTACTAACTAATATATAAATAAATGGAAATACTATAAAAGAATTTTATAAATGGTTATATATATTAATAATATTCATTAGTAGTTTATTATAATAGTTACATTTTTTATTTGGTATCTTAAAGTGATTTTTTGGATGTCAGGAATTAAGGAAACAGTTTGTGAAAACTCAATTTTCTTCCATTACGTGTCAAACATTCTTATTGAAGTATATTTTTTCAGAACTGATTTACTATAATAAATGAATACATAATATTTTATTTCCTACTTTATTTTTTGAGTCATAATACTCCTCATTATAACCACATTATAATATGAATCTTTCCTCAATGCTTTGTTACTATTGAAGGTTTTCTATCCCAATTTTCCCCACCTAAGATATATTTTTTATTATACATAATATTTTTTATTTTTTATAGTGTTTCTACTACCCCTTTAATATTTTTTATCATAATCATCACTTTATTCATGTTATTATAAGTTCCATTTTAATTTATATTCATTAAATGTGTTTTTCTCAAATTTTTCTAAGGATATATAGGATTCCTTGTATATTTTTTTATTACGTGAGACCACTTTTCATTGAAAACCATGTTTTCAATTATATGGAATATTAAATTACCTATTTAATTTGATTATAATGAATATTTTTCATATCATTACATTATAGTTTCATGATATCCTTATCATGTTCTTTTTATTCTTACGTTACTATTACCATCAGTGTTTTTGCATCTTATTTATACATCATTATGATATGATTCATATTCATCGCTTTCTCCATTTTATAGTGTATACATAATTCTTTGAATACCATATAAATCAGGAAAAATATTTTACTAAAGTTTTTGGTTGATTTGTGTTCTCTTATAACTCTTCTATTTCACCTCCATGACATTCCACAATGCTCATGGGTCTTTTATGTTCCGCTAATACAGTCTCCAATAACATAGATGAGTATGCAATATTGATAAATTAAATCCCTTGAGAGTTTATATAACACACAATATTAAGATAATAAGTGTCAAGATCAATGATATCTCCCTTAAAAATATTAATGGGTAGTGGGTGATCATAAATTTTGTCCTCAAATTCTCAAATTACTTATTTAGATGTTGGAGAGATGATTTCTTCACTTGAAGGCTCACAATTGTCTTTCATTTATGCTATATAAAATTCAGGGTTATTTTTTAAATATCTCCACGTTCCTTGAATAATACATCTAGAAGGTTTTCGTTCATGTTTTATTTAATTTATTCAATCAACTACATGAAATCTCATGTACTAAAATTTTTGATCAACAACCTTGTTTTATTAAAATAATCTATTAATTTTTTTTCTATGGGTTATCTTGTAGTAATTTTTTGATAAATATTTATTTTGAATTGAAAAAAAATAAATTATTTTCCATATGAATAATAGAAAATGATTTTGTGACCTAACTCACTGTAAACATAGCTAGTGATATGAAGAGGTTGTCAAAGGCTTCATATCAAGATTTATTAACCTAGAATACAATATAGTTGGACTAACCACTATTATTATCATGGAATAATGGGTTGGTTATTCACATTTATAAAGAACTTATTATAATTGTTTTACTTCTTCTATTTATAATACTGAAAAATAAATTGATTTTGAACAGTTGATGTTGATTGTGTGTGTGAACATGACAATTAAAAGAAATAGTCTAATTTTCATAACATGTGTTAGTAGATAATGTAAATGGTCCCAATTTAGATCAAAAGGGATATATCATTATTCAATAAATGTTCTCATTCCACAAATAGGTCATAATAAATTACTTATCGACAGTCTCCATCTATAATGTTGTAATGAACACACATAAGAAATATCACTCTGTATATCTATCCCGACCTACTCTATAATATTAAATTATTAACATACCACAATCATATAAAATCAACCACCCTTCACCAATCATCTATCATGAGTTTTTCATCCCTCAATATACACAAAAAATTCAGTATGTTGCATATACCTAAATGTTGGAGGAAGAAATTATTTGAAAAAATAAAGAATGTAGCATCCAACAGGAAGGGTTGATATGTATCATTTATCCACTTCATGTCTATTCACTGCTACAATATTGAAAACAAATAGGAATAAATGAATTGAAAATCAGTGATTAAAAATACCTTTGAAATCACCTCCCTGATCAACCATTGAGTTAGTATTCCATGATCATGGATGTGAGAGACCACAATTACTGATAGAGGTAGTATCAAAATGGAAAGAATAATATAAGGAGAAAATAATGATAAACTGCATACAAAAAAATATAATTAAATTAGAAATAAAATTCTAAAATAATATACAAAACATATTTGTAATGATAATAGGGATACCAAAATTCACTTTTCAAAAAAGGGGAACATATTTATAATTTTTAGTGAACTCTACTTCCACATCCTTAAATTTAGTTTCATATGTCAAGATCCTCCTTCCCTAGATGAATACCATATGTCATGGCCAAATATGGAGATGGATTCAGTTGATAGTGTCCTATAAATTTTCTATGTTTAGATATTCTTACTAGAATTTTTTTTTCACTTATTTTTGGGTGTAATGGAAGTAGGTGTGGTCTAGATATATAACCTAAGAAATGTTTAGATACTAGAAAGTGGACCAGATGAATTGAGCCTCCTCATATTTTCATTTGGGAAGGTATTGTAAAAATATGGGCAATTATAGAATAAACAATTTTCACATTTAATAATATTTCTAAATTTGATAATTATATTCATTGTAAAAATATTATTTGATTTTTAAGAAAAAATTTAAATAGTTTTTATTAAAATATTTTCGAAAATTTCTTTTATTTAAAATATTAAATTATAAATTATTGAAATTTAATGGTTGAAAAATAATTTCATTTATGAAATAACCATATCAAATTTAATATTGGATTATATTTTGGTATTTATCAGAAAATGTTTTTTTTTCAAATAAATAGAAAAAATACAAATTTTTGTAAAATAGTAATTTCTTTTCACTATATAATTTGTCATAGAAGTACCATGATGATTTTAATATTTATTTAATCTAAATTAAGTATTATTTAATAATATTTAATCTAATTATTTTCATTTTAATCATATTAATATTAGATTTTAGTATAAGATTGTTTTTTGGATTAACAACACATTTTTCTAAAAACTGTTTTATAGTGCATAATGTTTATAGGTTTTAATTAAACATATAATGAGGTATGATTTGTAAAGACCTATAAAATTCAAGGTAATTTTTTTCATAATTTTCATTTTGATTTTACATGAACGCAGTTTCTGATGGCACTTGATTCTGAGGCCCGGTGTGCCAGGAATTACTATCTGTAGTTTAGCTCGGGTACGTTCAGTGAATAAACGAGCGGGAATTTCTAACTTTTGAACCAGTGCATGGAATCTAATTATGAGGGCACCGATGGAACCGCAACACCGGTAATTGCTTAGAAACACCTTTTTTGAAGTTGCGGTTTCACGAGAGAGGTTGTTAAAAATTGTTTAAGTTAAAATAAAAATTTAACTACAATTTTTATTTTCTCTAAGTGAATTTAAGCTTTGGGTGGAAGTTGGGTAACTACCCAACTTCCCATGGGATGTTATGAGGGTGGTGGGGCCCACATGAACCCCACCCCTTCACATTACTTAACTCCCTCAACTCACAATTAAATTAGATAACTTAAGTTTTAATAACATATGATATTAATGAAGTGAGTTTAATGTGAGTTTCTAAATTTCAAACTAATTTAAAGTTAATAAAATAAGTGTGGGCTTATTTTATTTTTGGTTGGAGTCTTGTTGCTTGGAGAGCCTTTGGGAGAAATGATAGGAGCTTGAAGAACTTCTTCCTCTTCGTCGAAGAACACAAAGAACGCGAAGAACACGAAGAACGCCGAATTCCTCGGAGGTCGACGTCTCCTTCCGTGACGTCTCCTTCCACGACATCTCCCTCCATGGCGGTTATTTCCACGATGAACCTTCATTCAAGCTACGCTCAGGTATGGGTTTATTTATTTATTTTGTTCGTGAATACTACCTTGTTGTTTTTCATGATAATACGACCAATTGCTATCGATTAACGAGAGGGGGCCGGACCTCACAAACACGGTCGAACCTCCTCCCTTATCCATGTTATTGTTTCTAATGTGCTTGGAATGGGAATGGCGCGGTGTCGTCGCACCGCGCGGGATCGTGCAGCATGTAATGCGCGGCGCCATCGTGCCGCGCCATGAAATTAAACCAAGTCGTGGCGCCGTCGCGCCGCGCCGGATAACTGCAAAAGCACTGCGGCCGGAGCGGAGCCGCGACGGAGGGGAGCGGCGCCGTCACGCTACACCCGATGAATCAAGGCCGCAGCGGAGCATGGGAACCGGTGGGTGGAAGCGGGCTGCAGGTGTCGGAGCAGGGAGGGGACCGGCCGTCGCCGGTCCCGTGGTGTTAGAAGCCGGCCGGTCGGGGCGGGCCTGCCGGGCAAGGGAAAACCGGGGGTTCAAACCCCGGGCCGTCCAGCTGAGCGGCCCCCTTTAAAGGGGCCTCGGTTACACAACCAGGGGGGCAGGCGCCCCCCCCCCCTCTTCAAACGGCTCGGCCGTTTGGCTGAGCGCCTGGCCAGCGCGCCCAGCGTGCCGCGCCCAGGCCGGGCCAGCTGCCTTGCCAGTCCGCCAGGCCGGGCCGCACCCAGGCTAGGCCGGGCCGCACCGCGCCTACCAGGCTAGGCTACGCCCATGCGGGCCGGACCCAGACACGGTTCGGGAGGACTCGGTTCGGATCAACCCTGGGGGTATCGGGCCGGGTCGGACCGGGCCCGAACATCTTAATACGGAATCTTTTTTGGTCGGATGCCCATAACATGTGCTACGGGTTTCCGATCTATACAACGTTAGTTGAGATGCGATCCTTGGAATGAGATGGTCGTTTCGGTATATTACACTCAAGGTTTCGTAATACTTTGGGTTTGTCCGGGTTGGTTCGTACACGAAACCAACCGGGCCCTCGGAGTGGAAACACTCATAACATGAGCTCCGGACGTCCGATTGACATGCCGTCGACTTTGTTGGATTCCTCTTAGTGAGACGGATCTTTTGGATTACTTCAGCCGAGGTTTGTACGCAGATGGAGTACGATCGGGTTGGTTTTAACTTAAAAACCAACTGGGCCCCTAAGACGAAAAAGCCAATAACTCTCAGACCGGGCGTCTGATTGATGCGCCATCTGCGACGTTGAGTTCTTGTTGACGATACAGAACATTTGGATACATCAACTATAGACTATGTGTCTGTTCATGTTTCAGCCTCTCGGCTCGTGGAGTGGATCCTCCCGAATGAGTTTGCTGTGTGCTGGAACCCTAGAGCTGGCTGCGTTGTGACTACGACGACGACGACTGTTCAGAGATCCTCAGTGGATTCGAGGATGATGACTACGACACTCAGCGATCCTACGTGGATCAGTGCTACCGATCCTTTATGGTTCCAATCCTATATGGGTCAGTGCTCAGCGGTTCTGTGTGAGACAACACCTACAGATCCTGTGTGGGTCCAATCCTGTGTGGGTCATTGCGGGGGATAGTTACATATCGATCATGTATGGGTCAGATTCTTTGTGGGTCATTGCAGGGATTAGTTACCTATCAATCATGTGTGGGTCAGATCCTTTGTGGGTCATTCCGGGGGTTAGTACCTATCGATCATTTATGGGTCTAACGGTTTAGATGAATCAGTGGATATATATGATCATCTCTAACGTCATATGAAGAAGTATACCTGTGTGATCTGAATCCTGTTTTGCTTTCCTATGTTTATTGTGTTGTGCTATCCTATGTGGATTTACGTTTTTCTTTCTTGTGTGGACTGGGTTGTACATGATCTCGGATATTGGAGCCAAAGGAGAATTGATGACTTAGGTATATGTATGGGCATATACCTAAGCAGTGTCAGATGTTACTTCGTGATTGCATATTTCCATTTTGGATTATCCTTTGTGGATTTTGGGAGACCTTCGGGGGTCTTGGGGTCCCTACTGAGTAGCTTATACTCATCCCTGCACAGGCTATGCCCGCACTACGTTGTGTTGGTTGCAGACGACGGACATCGCTGATCGTGGTTGAGGCATGTGGAGCAGGACGGTACCTAGAGGTGGACCACTGGGCGGGACGTACTCGGAGCGGTTGGCTGGACCCGAGGAGCAGAGGAGGCTTTCTGTACCCACCCTTCAGGTGGGACTTCCAGTGGATGGCTCGACGCTGCGACTCTACTTTACAGTTGATGTTTTCCCTTTCCAGTTGTACTTTGCTTTCAGTTTGTGTTTGTATACTGGCCCACTTGCTTTTCTGCACATACTTTTGTACTCAGTTTTTACTTTGTTTTTACTTCTACTGCTTGCTTGCTCTATGGTGTTCGTTTAATTTACAAAGGCAATGCCTTCCCTTTTTACTGGGATTTACACCTTGGTGCTAGTCACTAGCCTCTGGCCTATGGAAGGTGGGCTTGGGGTAGTCACGGAATGGGCCCCGAGGATGGGTCGTGACAAATTGGTATCAGAGGAGTTAGGTTCTACCACAGAACTTGGGACTCTGATCTTTTTCTATGTGAAGCAATATTGTTAAGCATATTGGGTGTGGTTATCAGTCTAGGGAGTCCAGTGTTGGTGCGGCAGATGACATATCCGTACACCAGGACCCTGACTTCTGATTTCCGACTTAATGCACGAAAACATTGATTGCATGTGTGATTCAAGTTTTCTTTGTAATTACATTATGTCAGCTCACCAGGTATACTTTTTGACCGTGGCACACCTGTTTCTTTTTAGGATGGCCCCACGATGGTAGTCAGCTAGGGTTCCAAGAGTTGTGTGTGATGAAAGCCCATTGAGCGATGAGGCCTCGGTGCAGGGACCTTTGACAGCAGAGGCACCGGTGGTACCTCTACCCACCGAGCCACTGATGCTACCAGCCCCAGCCGTTGACGATACACGTCGCCTTAGTGCACTGCACGAGTTCCAGCACCAGCGACCACCCAGGTTCCGCAGGGAGATGGAACCCTTGGCAGCTGAGGACTGGCTGGAGACAGTGGTATGGGTTTTCAGGTTAGTGAGGACACCAGTAGACCTCATGGTGATCCTCGCAGCGAGCCTACTGCATGCGGTAGAAGGCACATGGTGGAGCATGATTCTCCAGGTGCATGAAGAGGCATCTCTCCTCTAGACGGACATTGAGAGCCTCTTCTGCTCAGAGTTCGTCCCAACCACCATCCATGTGGTACGCATCCAGGAGCTTCTTCAGTTGTGGCATGACAGCTTGAAAGTCGCCCAGTACTCGGCGAGATTTACCGATCTCTCACGCTACTCGACAGACTTGGTATGGGTCCCATTTTTCCAGGCCCAGACCTTTGAGAAGGGATTGAGGCATGAGATCAGGGCGTCACTGATCTCCCTCAGAATTCCTACTCAGCCATTAGTACTGAAGCGAGCTCTTATCTTCGAGATCTTTCTTGCTGAGTCTACAGTAGCGGCGAGACCTACCGCAGGGCGACACGTGGCGGAGTCTTCTGCAGCCGACAGTAGACAGATGTCGTAGAGGTCCAAGCGGGCCAAGCCATCGGGCGGACGACCACATGATACTGGCTCGGAGGTGCGGGGCACACGTAGCAGAACCAGTCTTACGAGTGGAAGACAATGCTATGAATGCGGCGGGCAGGGCCACATGGCTCGTGACTGCCCGACCCGCCATGCAGAGGAGCAGCATACAGTTGAGAAACCACCTAGGCAAGGGCAGAGGTTTGACCATGGTAGTTCGCAGAGAGAAGGCAGACGAGGCAGAGGAGATGGCCGAGCAGCAGGTGGTGGGTGACACTTTGAGGCTCTACCACCACCACCACCAAGAGTTCCACCCCGACCTCAGGGGAGAGCACAGCTTTAGCCAGTTGAATCTTACGATCATGGAGCTCTGGTAGTAGGTAGACAAGTGCGGGTCTAGCTCCAGGCATATAGGCCTTTGCCCAATATGCCTCTATCGTTGTTGTTTGTGTTGCCTTGTGTCCTTGAACGTTGAGTTGAAGTAATAAAAGACGCTTGCAATAGTGACGTTTTCTTTCTTGTATTTTTATTGTTAATACTAAGTGGTGCCGGTTAAAAACTGTTGACTTGAACCTCACTTGTGATATTCTTACTGGAGGAGACCCAGTGACCACACATTGATGCCGACAGTGTGACTCAACCCTTGGAGGCGAGAGTAACGGTTGGATCTCTTGGTAGCAGTGTCGAGGCCTTACGACGTCATCCATGCCATGAATTAACTAATCATGATGGGATAGAATATATTAGGCAAGGAACGTGGCTCAGCCAGGGGATGAGACTGGATTTCCCTTTTCGGCAAAGGAGAAATCTTTACAGCTTTGCAAAATGTTAAGGAGGAAGGGGCAACCCTTCGTGTGGTCAGACAGATATCAGCAAAGCTTCCAGGAACTGAGACCGAGATTGACCAGCACCGCTATCTTGAGGTTGCCTGAGGATGGATTAGGGTACGTTGTCTACTGCGATGCATCGGGGACCGGACTCAGATGTATCCTGATGCAGGAGCGGGCGGTGATTGCCTATGGATCACGTCATTTGAGGCCGCATGAGCAGAACTACACTACCCAGGACCTGAAGTTAGTTGCAGTGGTATTCGCTCTGAAGATGTGGCGACACTATCTGATGGGCGAGTGCTTTACAGTATACTCTAATCATCAGAGTCTCAGTTACATCTTCTCTCAAAAGGACCTGAACCTGAGACAACTTCGATGTCTCGAGTTCCTCCAGGACTATGACTTTGAGATAGTCTATACTACATGAAAGGGGAACGTAGTAGCTGATGCTCTCAGCAGGAGGACGGGCTTTCAGCTACTTGAGGAGGAAATTGAGCAGCTAACCGCCTTGCAGATATCCTTCGTGGATAGAGATGGAGCATCCTTCCTTCAGTCTCTCATAGTCACCCCTCCACTTCTACAGCGAGTCAGAGTGGCACAGCGTGGGGACGCTAACTGTGAGACGCGGCTTGCACAGATATTCTCAGGTTAGGCACCTAATGGTTTCTCCTTTGGAGCAGAGCACGACGTCTTTTTCTGAGGACGTACCTTGGTACTAGTTTTTTTACGGGAGGAGGTGCTGAGAGAGTTTCACACATCTCCTTTGGTTGTACATCCTGGAGTGGAAAAGATGTACCAGGACCTTAGACGACAGAACTGGTGGCTAGGAATGAAGAAGGTTGTGGCAGAGTTCGTTTCACGATGCCTTACCTACCAGTAGGTGAAGGCAGAGCATCAGGTACCGGCAGGCATGGTACAGCCCTTGGAGGTCCCGGAGTGGAAGTGGGATGGGATATCTAAGGACTTCGTGACTGGACTTCCATGCACTTCTAGAGGTTACGACTCCATTTGGGTGATTGTAGATTGACTCACCAAGTCAGCTCACTTCTTACCCATCATAGAGCAGGGCTCAGTGGAGAGATTGGGGCATCTCTACATTCAAGATATTGTACTTCTTCACGGTGTGCCATCATCTATCGTCTCTGATCGAGATTCTCGTTTTACTTCCCGGTTTTTTAAGGGGTTGTAGGAGGCGTTCGGGACGCAGCTACGTCTGAGCAATGCCTTTCACCCTCATACAGATGGTCAGACGGAGAGGACCATTCAGACTCTTGAGGACATGCTCCGCACATGTGTCCTTGACATTAGTCATAGCTGGGAGGACCACCTACCCTTTATAGAGTTCGCGTACAACAACAGCTACCACTCCACCATCGGAATGGCACCATACGAGGCGTTGTACGACCGACCCTGAAGATCACTGCTATGCTGGACAGACCCAGGGGAGTCAGCACTTGTGGGACCAGAGATGGTCCAGGCCACGACAGAGAAGGTCCAGCTCATATAGGATAGGATGAGGACAACTCAGAGTCGACAGAAGTCTTATGCGAACAGGAGGCAGAGGCCACTGGAGTTTGAGTATGGCGACCACGTCTTCTTGCGAGTTTCACCTCGACGTGGTATACATAGATTTTTTCGAGGCGGCAAGTTGTCTCCACGCTTCATTGGATCATTCCAAGTCTTTAGCAGGATTGGCGAGGTGGCTTATCGCCTGACTCTACCACCTCAGTTGCACCGGGTGCACGACGTCTTCCACGTATCTCAGCTGAGGAGCTATGTGCATGACCCGACGTATATCATTGACCATGGGGAGCTAGACTTTGATGATGGAGAAACTTTTACAGAAGCCCCAGGGGAGATTGAGGATCGACAGGAGCGGGTCCTACGCGGACAATCGATCCCTCTAGTGCGCATCAGATGGAAGCATAGGAATCTCCAGGATAGAACTTGGGAGCGGGAGGATCAGATGAATGCGCAGTACCCACTTTTGTTTCTCTAGTTATGATGTATCTTTAAGGGGACATAAAGCCCTGAGGTTGTAGTAATGTAAAGACCCATAAAATTCAATGAAATTTTTTTCTTAATTTTCTTTGGGATTTTACAAGAACACAATTTCTAATGGCACTTGATTCCCAGGCCCGGTGTGCCCAGAATTACTATCTGAAGTTTAGCTCGGGTACATTCAGTGAACAAATGAGCGGGAATTTCTAAATTTTGAACCGGTGCTCAGAATCTAATTCTGAGGGCACCAATTGAACCGCAACGCCGGTAATTTCTTAGAAACACCTTTTCGGAAGTTGCGTTTTCACGAGAGAGGTTGATAAAAATTGTGGAAGTTAAAATAAAAATTTAAGTACAATTTTTATTTTCTCTAAGTAGATTTAAGCTTTGGGTGGAAGTTGGGTAACTACCCACCTTCCCATGGGAGGTTATGAGGGTGGTGGGGCCCACATGAACCCCACCCCTTCACATTCCTTAACTCCCTCAACTCACAATTAAATTAGATAACTTAAGTTTTAATAACTTATGATATTAATGAAGTGAGTTTAATATGATTTTTTGAATTTCAAACTAATGTGAAGTTAATAAAATAAGTGTGAGCTTATTTTATTTTTGGTTGGAGTCTTGTTGCTTTGAGAGCCTTTGGGAGAAAAGCTAGGAGCTTGGAGAACTTCTTCCACTTCGTCAAAGAAAATGAAGAACACGAAGAACGTGAAGAACGCGAAGAATGCCGAATTCCTCGGAGGTCGATGTCTCCTTCCGCAACGTCTCCTTCCGTGACATCTCCCACTGTGATAGTCATTTCCGCGATGAACCTCCATTCAAGCTACACACAAGTAGGTGTTTATTTATTTATTTTGTTCGTGAATACTACCTTTTCGTTCTTCGTGATAATACGACTAATTGCTATCGATTAAAGAGAGGGGTCCAGACCGCACAAACATGATGAACCTCCTCCCTTATTCATGTTATTGTTTCTAATGTGGTTGGAACGAGAATGGCGTGGTGTCGTCGCACAGTGCGGGATCGTGCGGCAAGTAATGTGCGGCGCCGTCACGCCGCGCCAGAGAACTGAAAAAGCACCGCAGCCAGAGCGGGGCCGCGACAGAGGGGTGCGGCGCCGTCGCGCCGCACTGGATGAATGAAGGCCACGGCCGATACCGGGCCGCGGCGGAGCATGGGAACCAGCGGCGGGAAGCGGTCCGCCGGTGTCGGAGCAGGGAGGGGACTAGTCGTTGCCTGTCCCGTGGTGGCAGAAACTAGCCGGCCGCGGTGGGCCGACTGGGAAAGGGAAAGCCAGGGGTTCAAACCCCCGACCGGCCAGCTGAGCGGCCCCCATTAAGGGGGGCCGCAGTTACAAAACCGGGGGTAGCCCCCCCCCCCCCACTTCAAATGGCTCGGCCGTTTTGCCGAGCGCCTGGCCAGCGCGCCTGGCGCACCGCGCCCAGGCCGGGCTGGGCCGCACCAGCCGGGCCGGGCTGCGCCCAAGCGGGCTGGACCCGGACCCGGTTCGGGTCGACCCTGGGGGTATCGGTCCGGGTCGGACCGGGCCCGAACCCCTTAATACCGAATCTTTTCTGGTCGGACGCCCATAACTTGTTCTACGGGCCTCCGATCGAAGAAACGTCAGTTGCGATGCGATCCTTGGATCGAGAGGGCCGTTTTGGTATATTACACTCAAGGTTTCAGAATAATTTGTGTTCGACCATGTTGGTTCGGACATGAAACCAACCGGGCTTTCGGAGCGGAAACGCTCATAACCTGAGCTCTGGACATCCGATTGACGTGCCGTCGACTTTGTTGGATTCCACATAGTGAGACTGATCTTTTTTCTTACTCCGTCTGAGGTTTGGATGAAGGTGGAGTATGGTCGAGTTGGTTTTAACTTAAAAACCAACCAGGCCCCTGGGACGAAAAAGCCAATAACTCTCAGACAGGGCGTCCGATTGACGCGCCGTCTGCGACGTTGAGTTCCTATTTATGATACAGAACTTTTGGATACATCAACTCTGGACTATGTGTTAGTTGACGTATCAGACTCTCCTCTCATGTAACGGATCCTCCCGAACAAGTTTGTTGTGTGCGGGAACCCTAGAGCTGGCTGCGTTGTGACTACGATGACGACGACTGTTCAGAGATCCTCAGTGGATTCGACGATGACGACTACAGAACTCAACGATCCTATGTGGATCAGTGCTACCGATCCTGTGTGGGTCTGATCCTGTGTGGGTCAGCGCTCAGCGGTTCTATGTGAGGCAGCGCCTACAGATCCTATGTGGGTCTGATCCTGTGTGGGTCATTGTGGAAGTTAGATATCTATCGATCCTGTGTGGGTCAGATCCTTTGTGGTTCATTGCGGGGGTTAGTTACCTATCGATCCTGTGTTGGTCAGATCCTTTGTGGGTCATTGCGGGGGTTAGTACCTATCGATCCTTTGTGGGTCCGACGGCTTAGATGAATCAGTGGATATATCTGATCATCTCTAATGTCATACGAAGAAGTATACCTATGTCAGCTGAGTCCTGTTTTACTTTCCTATGTTGATTGTGTTGTGTTATCCTGTGTGGATTTATGTTTTTCATTCCTGTTTGGACTGGGTTGTACTTGAGTTCGGATGTTGGAGCCGAACGAGAATTGATGACTTAGGTATATGTATGGGCATATACCTAAGCAGTGTCGGATGTTACTTTGTGATTGAATATTTCCTTTGTGGATTATCCTTTGTTGATTTTGGGAGACCTTCGGGGGTCTTGGGGTCCCTACTGAGTAGATAATACTCACCCCTGCATGGGTTATGCCCTCACTACATTGTGTTGGTTGCAGATGACGGACAGTGCTGATCGTGGTTGAGGCTTGCGGAGCAGGACGGTACCTGGAGGTGGACCACTGGGCGGGACGTACTCGGAGTGGTTGGCTGGACCTGAGGAGAAGAGGAGTCTATCTGTACCCACTCTTCGGGTGGGACATCCAATGGACGACTCGACGCTGCGGCTCTACTTTACAGTTGTTATTTGGCCTTTCCAGTTGTACTTTACTTTCAGTTTGGGTTTGTATACTGGCCCACTTACTTTTCCGCACTTAATGTTGTACTCAGTTTTTACTTAGTGTTTACTTCTACTTCTTGCTTGCTCTTTGGTGTTTGTTTACTTTACAAAGGCAATGCCTTCCCTTTTTACCGGGATTTACGCCTTGGTGCTAGTCGCCAGTCCCTGGCCTATGGAAGGCGGGCTTGGGGTAGTCACAGCACGGGCCCCGAGGACGGGTCGTGACATGATTAAAATTAAAATTATATATTATATATCAATTTATATGTACTTAAATCCATATAATGATGATTACTGTTCGAATACTTTATATTAAATCAAATTTGGCTTTAAAAATAATTTTATGGAAGAGCGATTTTTCATTGTATTTGTTGGTTTAATTTTAAATTAATTTATAACTTTTACTTAAATTTGGTAAAATATATTATGTATTAATAATAATAGCAATTTATATTAAATAATAAGTAAAAATTTGTTTTTTCTTATAATGAATAGTGAAAACAAAAAAATCTCATGCTTTTGGTGAAAACTGTTTTATGAGGGGTTCAACTAAACAGATAAGGATTAAAATGTTATAAAAACTTATATAAATTATTAATTATAGATATATTTAAATATTATATCATTTAATTAGTGATAACGGTTCATTTTATATATAATGACTCAGCTTAAACATTACATAATATTAAGTTATGTTAACAATTCACATTGAATATGTTTTCATGTTTATATCTTTTTAGAATTCGACCATAAAATATATATAATAATTTGAATATTACATGTAGACACTTCTACTCAATATCCCTTATATTCATAAAATAAATACTCTTGAAAAATGATTCATGTCTAGTTCAATATTTTGGACATCATGACTTTTCATTGATCCCATCCTTCACCATATTCATCTTTAAGTCCTCTAAAAAGCAATTGAATAAAAAATTATAGATGATCATAAAAAGCTCGGTAAGGGATTCCCAAAGATGGAAAAATGTTTTTTTTAAAACAACAAGTAAACAATGAATACTTTACTATAAGAATTAATTTTCACCTTTATGATTTAGTAAATAATATTCAATATATAAAATATCATTGCATACCATTTTTAACCAAATGATTAACATTAAACCCATTGAAATAACATAGGATATATAAAGGTAACATGGGACATAAATATACTTAAATTAAATAACCATACGGTCAACTTCCACACTTATCACAAAATTGAATAGCCATATGGTCGACTACCATACCCAATGCATTGGAGGTTATAATGTAACCACACATCATGGTTTATTAAGGCACCACCCATCATTTGGTTTGTCATGTAACCACCCGTAAAATGTCCAATTTCAATTATAACATCACAACACTTAAAATATTGCAAATATTCAGATTTCACTAATAAAATTTTATTTTCAATCACTAGAAATCATTTCAAGATATTTCAATAATCTATCCATTTAAAAAACCATTTTCAATACCAAAACACCCAACAACAGAATAATAGATTTCTTTTTCTTTTAAAAGCATTAAGGATTATAGAGGATGTAAAATAACGATTACGGTGGTGGAGAGGTCATTGTCACCAAAAAAATAAAAACATTCCTTTTTTCATTTAGTAAAATGATTCTTAGAAAAAAGATTCCCTTTGAATGAATTAAAATTCATTGGGTTTATTATATAATATATAAATAAACGAGGTATATATTATCAAAACATGCCTAAATGAAAGATGATTGGGACAATGTCTCTTACATCGTGTCTGACTAGCCTATTCGTTCTTTAATTTTATCAATAATAATCATAAGTTAATTTACAATTTCATTAGTACCTTTTTCCACTTTATTATTCCTTTTATATCACTTATTAAATTTCTATAACAGTTTGTTAATTATTTAAGTTCATATCGGGCATTTTGATGATGTTTGTAACTTCAGTTAAAAATGAACTTGTCATAATTATAAATTTTCCATGTGTTTGAAATTAAATTATTTGTAGAATGATATTAAATATTTATAAATAATATATATCATATATATACATTATATATGTATATAGAATAGTCAATATTATTTGGATATATGAAAATGAAATGCACCGTTCATGGAAATGATAAGTCGCACGTACGCATTAACACTACTTCCATTTCATTTTTGTAATTCTAAATTGAATGAAAACAAAAGTCTACAATGGTATATTTTTATTAAAGTATAATATCATATTTTATATACATTAAGTATGTATAGTAACACCATCCTTTATATGTTCCATGAATTGTATGATTGAGTCATATCACTTTGAGGGGGCAATAGTCCTCACTTACTCAAATGAAATTATCAAATATATACAACATGAAAAGAATAATGGTACGTTATAAAAGAGAATATAAAAAGCATTGAGAAAAAATAAATATCATATATATCATATATAATTACAGTTCCATCATAATTTCCACCATAAGAGGTGGTAGGAGAAGATTGAACAATCATCATTTCGTGAGGCAGTAATTCACCATACACAGAAACATTACGTTCTATATCCATTATATGGTGGTGTGTGTTAGTTTAGTTCAAAAACATCTCATAAAAACATAGTTTAATGAGGATACTATTTTCTTTATGTAAACAAATAATAAAAAGAGCATTGGGTGTGAATAATTAAAATAAAAGTAGTGAACTTGAGGGACGACGTGACCTTTAAACTGGGTAATTCCCTTCAGTTTGAAAAAATAGGATTTATTAAAGTGATTTCTACCTATGTTAAGGCTTTTAAATGGAATAGAGGGATGTTTAGGGATTTTCGGGGCATTTTTTAGAAGATCCAAGGGACTTGAGAGGTTTGATAAATGAGTTATAGGTGATGGCCTTTTATAAGGGATAAGTGGGGCTCTTTAGAAATATTAGAAAATATTATTTTATTATAAACATTTTTTTCTGATTCAAAAGGTCTAGAACTCATTAAATTCGTAGATAATATTATTCTTGTTCAAAATAATATCATCAAATAAGAATTAGACCAGTTTTGGAAAGTTTATTTAATTTTATAATCTCATTTATTTAAATCATTCATTAATAAGGGATTCATTGCATCGTCATTGTGTTATAAATTATTTTATTAATTTGTTGTCTAAAACTTATAAATAAAATACAATGATGTAGTAAATATTTTTATATTTTTAATTAATATTTATTGTCGAAGAGATAACTTAAATAACCCCATGTAAAATTTATTTTCTAAAAGATCTATGTTTATGTCAATTTTTTGTTACTTTAAATTAAATATTATAATGTGTCATTATCACTCCAAAGTGGCTCTATGAGGCCCCAAAATCGACCCAAGGATTCCCATGGTCATCCATGTATCATTTAATAGGTTTAGGATAAGTGTATGTGTAAATTAATATTATAAGAATATTATTTTTCACCATTATTTAGGAGATTTACCCTTTAATCATGATAAATTATATATTAACTAAAGTAAATATTCATAATGTGTAAAATCAATATTTTACTATTTACACGATTTGGAACTCCTAAAGCTAAAGGTCTAATCCATTTTTCTAAATTAAAATCATATAAGAGGCATAAATTTATTCAAAATTAATTCATGATTTCAAAACAGAAAGCGTGTTTTTAAGAAATAATAACAATCAAAATATTATCATTTATTTAAGTCCAATTTCAAAAAAAAAATTACTTCCAATGACCAAAATTGGATTAAATGTTAAAATATAATAAAATTACACTTTTAAAAAATAAATGTTAATCTAACCATATAAATAAATTACATTAAAAGTATGTTTTTAATTAAAATAATATATTTTTTACTATTAATTAAAAATTGAACATTGTCAGAAAAATACCAAAATTGCATCCCAATTAAATTATGATGTCCTGGTTCTAAAGAAGAATATTATTTTGTGATGTAGTGTATATAAAAGAGTCAAAAACTAGATTTAAATATGGTTTCCCATCAAAAGGCGGTATGTCAACCTTTTAAAGAATATTAGAGAATATATGCTTAAAAATTTGATTATTCATTATTTTAAGCCTCTAAAAATTATTGGATAAATTTAAATACATTTAAAATACATGTATAATCTTATTTTAGTTAGTTTGGTTCATTATCACCATTAGAATGACTTGGAGTTAACTACTATTTTAAATAATATTGTTCGATTATTATATTTCTGTATAACTAAATGTTCTGTGAAATATAATATTTCAATGAAACCCATTGTTCTGTGTCAGTTACGTCATCAAACATAGAATCACATTTAAAGTAAAATTAATGTTTAATTCACAAATATTAATAAATATGAAAATGTATTACTCTTCAATTACTAGGGATGTTACATCATTCCCACCTTTTGAAAAATTTTCCCTTGAAATTTTATTCACTTATCAAATAAATGGGGGTATTTATCCCTCATAGCATTTTCAGATTCCCACATTTCCTCTTAAGCCAGATGGATTTTCCACAAAACCATTAAATGATGAATTAGATTATTCCACAACAATTGCTCTCTTCGGTAAATAATCTGTATTGGTTATTCCTCATAAGATTTTCTCCCAAATGAACTACCAATAAACTCTAAACATGACATGGTTCTGGAATAAACATTATCAACATTGAATCATGAATAAAATTGTGTTCATGGAATTAACAAGGAGGTAAATCCACTCGTAAGGCAACTAATCCATATTTATCAAGGATTTCATAGGGTCCGATAATCCTCAGAATCAACTTTCCCTTCTTGCCAAAACACATCACACTTTTCAATGGAATAAATATGAGGAAAACATGATCACCTACCTCAAAAGAAATATCTTTCCTCAAGTTATTCGCATAACATTTTTGCTTTCTCAAAGATATTCTCATGTGATTCTGAATCAACTGAACTTTCTCTGCCATATCTTCTACCAATTATAGTCCAATCAACTTCCTCTCACCTACTTCATCCCAAAAAGCTGGATTTTGACCACACTTTCCATATAATTCCTCAAACTAAGCCATATGTACACTTGAATAAGAACAGTTATTTTATGAAAATTCAACACAAGAAAGACGATGGCCATAACTTGTAACATCCCAAGTAACTAATGAATAATATATTTTCTTATCTTTGTCTATTTATGAAATAGATAGTGTATTAGAGGCTTAAAATGAGAATAATTCCAATCTTAAGCATAAAATACTCTAATATTTTTAAAAGATTGGTTTACCGCCTTTTGATGGAGAACCATTTTTAAATCTATATTTTTACAATTTGAGAAGACCTATTTTTCATAATAAACTTGTTTATTATTATTTGGACATTGGAATTTACTTTGGATAAATTTTTGTTATTTTTCATACAATGTTCAATTTTTAATGACTAGATAAAAATACTGAATTTTACTTCAAAAATGATTTTTCATATAATTTAATTATATGGTTATATTAACATAATAATTTGTTTTAAAGTGTAATTACAATATATTTTTACCATTTAATTAAATGGTGGTCATTAGAACTAATTTCACTTTGGAATTGGGAATAAACAAGTGCCAAACATTTCATAGATATTGTTTAAAAAACCCCACTATTTTTTGGACAACGGGAATTATTTTTAAATTATTTATGTCAATTTCTGGGTTTGAAATTTTGTAAAAGGGATTCCATTTTTGAAATTAGAAGGTCCAAATTATGTAAATAATACACTTTTTTTTAACATTATGAATAGTAATGACAGTAATTATCTTTAATAATCGTGATTAATTAGTAATCGGGTAGTTAAAGAAAATAAAATAATATCATAATAATAACAAATGACCCCAAAATGTTTCCTAATACTACTGTTTGTGTCATTTACGACCATGTAATTCCTTGTGCCAAACATAGGGACCCCATGGAATCACTTTTGGGTGATAGTGACACTTTATCATTTTATTTTTAAAGAAAGGAGAATATCACAAAAGTATGTAACACATAAGTAAAACAATTTTAGTTTTGTCTGTGTAAATTATCTATTAGACTATAAATATTCATTGGAAAGATAAAAATATTTCCTACATCATAGTATTTATTTATATTTTCTAGACATTAAATAAAATTAATTTATTAATGGCACCATGATGATGCAGTGATTACCTCATTAATGAACTATTTAAGTAAAATGAAAAGATAATGTAAAATATAAGACATACACTTGTAAAAAATGTATTGGATAAGTATATTTAGATCCCTTATCACATTATCCTAGGAATATATCATTTTGGGACCTTTAAAATCTGAAATTCATTTTAAAATAAAGTATCATTTATTGACTTTCCAAGAGTGCCCCTCCTCCCTCTTATAAAAGGCCCCCACCTCTACCTCCTTACCCACACATCTCAAGCCATTGTCTCAGAAAAAAACAAATCATTTCATATATACACATCCCTCTCTTCATCATAGAATTCTTACCTTATATAGGATGCTCTTCAAGAATCCCTTTTTGTTCAATCCAAGAGGAGTTACCTGATTTAAAGGTAAGGTCTTCTCTAATGTTCTTTGGTTTTTTTGTTCTCCAACCCCCTAAAATCATTTTATTCATTTCTTTTGTAACAAATTCATTATCTTCAATATACTAGGATGTTGTTATAAGAAGGTTTAGAGCTACACATACACACACCATCGTCTAATGGTTAAAGAACATACTGTTTCTGTGGTTGCCGAATTTTTGCCTCAGGAAATGATGATTGTTCAATCTTCTTTTAACACCATTAAATGTGGAAATTAAGATGTAAATATATTTATATATGATATATAATATGTTTATTTTTTTCCTTATTCTTCTATATTTTTCATTTATGTAATAACTTTATGGTTTCCATTATGGATAAACACGATAATTTCATTTTTTGGAAGTGCGGACTACCGCCCCCTCAAAGTGATTTGATTCGTTAATGCCATATGTGGGACATGTAAAGGGTAGAGTTAATAATATTATACATGATATTATACTAGAATTATAATTTACCGATATATCATTATGATTCCATTCCATTAAATACGAAATAGAAATGAATGTAGTGTTCATGCGTACGTACGGCTTACTGTCTCCATGAACAGTGCATTTAATTTCCTAAATGTAAATGTTATGTAATATTATAAATGAATGTATATATGGGATATATATGATATATATGATATCTACATCATGAATATAATTCTGTATATAATGGATATCTCTCCACATGAACAACTTGTAATTATAAGAAGTTTTTTTTTGGTTTAAGTACGAATGATCGACAAAATGATCGTTATTAACTTAAATAATTACATGATGTTCATAACATGGTGATGAGTGATATAAAAGGAATAATGAACATGAAAAAGGTTATTAAGAAATAATAAATTAACTCAAGTTTATTATTCATGAGATTAACGAAAGATCGAGCCAATTCGGACACGAGGAATGAGACTTCGTCTCAATCTCCTTTCATTGAGGCATATTTTTTTTATACACAACATTCTTTTATACGGTGTCTAAAACTCTATGAATTTTAATTTTATTTAAAAGTAATATTTTTTATATGAAGCCTTTTGCTAAACGACAAAAGGGAATGTTTTTTTCCTACGTATGCAGCGACAATGACTTCTCCGCCGCCGTGACCATTATTTGAGTTTCGACTTCCTCTACAAGCCATAACTTTTTTTAAATGAAAAATAAATACAATGTTTTACTTTTCTTTTGGTATTGAAGATGGTTTTGATAATGATTTTATTATATCAATGTGTTGTATGGATATGTTGTTATTGAAATGTGTAAGTTTTATGTTTCCTTTATGTATGTTTTATCTAATGTGATTTTTTATGGTTCTTTGGAATTGTTTTTGAAGACGGGTGGTTCCATGATAAACTAAGTGAGGGTGAGCCCGATATAGCTCTACAATGCTTTGGGTAATGCGATGGGGTTAAATCCTAAGGTTTCTTCGAAGAGATTTATGGAATATACTGTGATGGGTATTCCAAATGTAACCATGAGGGTTACCCCCTACGTAAGAATGTTATGAATGCCTCATGTTACATTTATCTCTTATGATTTATGTGAGTTATTCATGAATCTTATGATTTTATGAGGTATGTTAATGTTCTTATGTTTACTGAGTAATGTATGATCTCATTGATTCTTATGTACACATGGACTAATGTTTGCATTCCGTATTTTTATATCCCTTACTGAGCTTTTTATGCTCATCCCATGTTTTTGAAAAAAAAATTCGCAGGTCAAGGGAAAAGTAGATGCTGTGATGATAATGTCGAGGAAGTGTCAAGAAAGAATCCATGTTTTACTTTAAATATGTCTCCTTTGATGGGAAAATTGAATACTGTCTTTTCTGTAACCACCTTGTTTAAATGTGGAATGTAATGCATGATTTATGATCTAATTCTATAAAACTCTAAACCTGAAAATATCCTCATTGTGTATTCTTGTAATAACTCAAGATTATGTAAGGTTTAAGGCTGGGGATTTATAGTTGGTATCAAAGGTCGGTTTAGATAACATTAAGAGTTAGAATTTTATTAAACATTTATCCAAAAATAATTTTTTTATGGTCAAATTGAAAATGATATAGCATTTGAAGATTACCATGATGATTCATCTAAGACATGTTTGTTCAAAATGGTTTTCCATAGAGGAAACAGGGAAGTAGTGCTTGGAAGGCATAGATAAGGAAATGAACTTCCGAATCAGCATCCTGAGATGGTCGGAATTGGAACTGAACAGTTTGTTTTAGTAATGGAGCAGTTGACTCAAGCGATAAATGGTGGTGGTATCCATGCATGAGATCAGCCAGATCAACCACAGAGGAACATGTCTGTGGTGGAACATCTCATGAGGTAACATCCCCCATCATTTACTGGATCATCTGACCCTATTCTAGATGAAGGGTGGATTAAAGAATATGAGAATATTTTTGATGTCATGGGGTGTTCAGACAATCAAAAGGTTAGTCTTGATGTTTACCGTCTAAAGGGTGAAGAAGATCAGTGGTGGTCGATGGTTAAAAATATCAGGGACGCTGGTGAGATTTATGCTCCCGACAAGGATGAATTCAAAGGTATGTTTCCTGAGAAATATTTTCCAAATGCTGTTCGACATTAGATAGAAAATCAATTCATTGAATTGAGGCAAGAGGACGACTCAATGGTTGTTTATGAATAATGGTTCACTCTATTGGCAAGGTATGCTCCAAATTTTATCCAAGACCTTGATAGTATAATAAATCATTTTTACTCAGGATTAAAACAAAGATATCGAAGGGAATTAGCTTCTTGTGTGTTCAAATGTTATGAAAATATTGTTCGATGTGATGTGAAGGTGGAAATAGAGATTTCTGATGATCAAGTGTTCTATAACAACCAACAAAAGAAGAGACCAAGGTGGGAGGAGAAAGGTAAGAATCCTTCAAAAAGGTCTAATGGTAAGAAAACTAAGTTTTTAGTTTGTCATAAATGTGGTAAATGGAATGATGGGGAATGTCTTCTGATGTATGGAAAGTGCTATCGTTGTGGAAATATGGGACATAAGGTTCGTGATTGCGTTGAAAAAGACCCGGGTGATGGTAAGACGGAATTTGATTTATGGTTAGTGAAATGTTTCAAGTGAAATGAGATGGGTCATTATGCAAAAGAGTGTTTGAAAAAGAGCTCGAATGATGGGAAGTAGTCAGAGTACAAGTAGAAAGGTGTGGTGAAATCCTTTGAAACTACTTCAGCAGATGTTGGGCCATCAAATGAAGTGGTATCAGGTAATTTTTTTGTTTTTTTAGATTTTTCCAGTGTGTTGTTTGATTCATGGTCCACACATTCTTTCATCTCTGAAAATTTGTCTAGTAAATTGAGAATTCCATCTCAAGAAATGACTCCTGAACTTGTTGTAAAAACACCTGGGGGAAATTTTGAAGTAAAAATAATTTATGTGAATCTTCATATCCTTATCCGTGGAAATAACCTACTTTCAAAATTTATTTTTTTACCTCTAGTAGAGTTCGATGTTATCCTGGGTATGGATTGGATATCTGTTTATCATGATAAGATTGACTATTGAGCTAAATAAGTTTCTTTTCAGAAATACTTTTAGTTTGTGTACAATAACAAAACCTTACTGTTGATAACATATCAAAAGGCTGAGAAACATGTAAAAGATGGAAATGAATGTTAACATGAACATATTGTTGAAAACAAATGAACCGTTGAGATTAATGATCTACTAGTTGTAAATGAGTATCATGATGTTTTTTATGATGAGTTTCTTGGAATAATACCATATCGGGATGTTAAATTTAATGCTGACTTAGTTCCTGATGCTATGACGATTTCAAAACCCCCTTATTGAATGTATCAAATTGAACTTTTAGTGTTTAAGGAGAAATTGCAAGATTTTTTTGAGAAAGGTTTCATTCAACCTAGCACATCACCATGTGGTGCCCCTATCTTATTTGTTAAAAAGAAATATGGTTAAATGAGACATTTCATTGATTTTGGAGCCTTGAATAACATCACTATAAAGAAAAAATATCCTTTTCCTCATATCGATGATTTTTTTGATCAACTCCAGGGAGCTCATTATTTTTCAATGATTGCCCTGAGATCGGGGTACCATCTATTGAAGATAAAAGAAGAAGATATTCCGAAGACTGCATTTTGTAAAATATATGGCCATTATGAATTTTTAATTATGCCGTTTGGGCTAACCAATGCACCTGCTGTATTCATGGACCTTATGAATAGAATTTTTCATGAGTTCTTTGATAAGTTTGTGGTTGTTTTCATTAATGATATTTTGGTGTTTTATAATAGTAAAGAGTAGCATGAAAGTCATTTAAGGGTTATTTTTCAAACCTTAAAAGTAAATAAATTGTATGGGAAATTCAGAAAAAGTGTGAGTTTTGGTTGCAAAAAATTTCTTTCCTTGGTCACATTATTTCTAATGATGGGATAACTGTTGATACTGAAAAAATATAGGTTGTTGAAGAATGTCCAAGACCCACAAATGTAACTGATATTCGCAGTTTTCATGTTTTGGCAGGTTATTACCGAAGGTTTGTTAATAAATTTTCACGGTTATGTAGTCCAATGAGTAAGCTAACTCGGAAGTGTGTTAAGATTATCTGAAAAAAGAATGTGATGATTGTTTTCAGGAGTTGAAAAGAAGATTGGTGAATGCTCCTTTTTTGGCACTACCTTCCAGAAATGGTGAGTTTGTTTTCTACAATGATGATTCATTGAAAGGACTTGGTTGCGTCCTAATGAATAATGATTAGGTACTTGCTTATTCTTCACGTCAGTTGAAAAATCAAATGGGAAATTACCCTACACATGATTAGGAATTAGCTGCTGTTCTTTTCGCTTTAAAATTTTGGAGGCATCATTTCTATGGATTAAAGTGTGAAATATATACCGATCATAGAGGTTTAAAGTATATATTCACTCAGAAATAATTGAACATGTGATAGAGGAGATGGCTATAAATAATCAAGGACTATGATTGTACAATTCATTAACATCCTGGAAAATCAAATAATGTGGCTGATGCTTTGAGTATAAAAAGTAATACTTCATTAACAATGTTTCATTTGGAATGTGATACATTGGTTATGGATTTAATGAAATTTTGCATAGAAGTTGTTGGTTTAGGATGTTATTTTGTTTTGTTTCTGGTATTAGTGAAATCTTCTCTATCAGACAGAATTAAGCTAGCACAGAAGCAAGATAGTGAGTTGCATAAAAAGTTAGAGCTGGTTCAGAAGGGTAAGTTGCCTGAATTCTACATTGATAATGATTGTGTTTTGAGATTTGGGAAGATATTTTGTGTGCCTTACGATCCACAGTTGAAGAGAGAGTTGTTATGTGAAGCTCATAGTTCTCCATTTTCAATTCATCCTGGTAGTACTAAGATGTATAGAGATCTTCAGGAGTATTACTGGTGGGAAGGAATGAAAAGAGACATTTCTAATTTTGCTGTGAAATGTTTGACTTATAAACAGTTTAATGCAGAGCGCCAGTTACCGAAATGGATTCTTCAGCGTTTACTAGTGCCAGTGTGAAAATGGGAGAATATATCCATGGACTTCGTTGTGGGATTTCCGACGACACCTCGAGGTAATGATGCATTCTGGGTTATTGTTGATAGCTTGACTAAAACAGCTCATTTCCTTGGTATACGAGATACTTTTTCCCTAGATCAACTTTCTCATTTGTATCTTAAAGTGATAGTCAGGTTACATAGAGTTCCCCTCTCCATTGTATCTGATCATGATCCTAGGTTTACTTCTAACTTTTAGAAAGGCCTTCAGAAGTCGTTGGGTACAAAATTATATTTTAGTACAATTTTTCATCCTCAATCAGATGGGCAGTCAAAATGAACAATTTAGACTTTGGAGGATATGCTACATCCTTGATCGATGGATTATCAGGTAAGTTGGTACCAACATCATTCTTTGGTTGAGTTTTCTTATAAGAACAGTTTTAATTCCAGTATATAGATGGCACCATTTGAGGCATTATATGGGAAGCGTTGTCGAACTCCAGCTTTTTGGGATGAAGTGGGTGAAAGGAAGTTGATGGGACCCTAATTGGTAGAAGAGTTGGTAGAAAAATTGAATCTAATTCATAAGCACATGAGAATAGCTCAGAGAAGGCAGAAAAGTTATGTGGACAACAGGAGGAAGGATATCTGTTTTGAGGTAGGTGATCTTGTTTTTCTCAAAGTATCACCACTGAAAAGTGTGATGCGATTTGGTAAGAAATGAAAGATGAGTCCAAGGTTAATTGGACCATATGAAATTATGGAGAGAGTTGGATCAGTTGCATACCGTGTGGCTTTACCTCTGAGTTTATCTTTGGTACAAAATGTTTTTCATGTTTCAATGTTAAGGAACAACATGCCAGATCCATCTTTTGTTTTGAGTCCAGAGGTAGTTCAGCTAGAAGAGAATCTATCTTATGAGGAACAACCGGTTTAGATTCTTGACCACAGGGAGAATGTATTATAGAATAAGTCGATTCATCATGTACATGTTTTGTTGAAAAACCAAATTATTGAAGATGCAACATGGGAATATGAAAATGCAATGATGGATAAATTCCCCCACTTATTCGATAAGTAAATAAATTGTGGGGGCGCAATTTTCGAAAGAGGGAAGGATGTAACATACCAAGTACTTGATTAATAATATATTTTCTTATCTATATCTATTTATGAATTAGATATAGTTTTAGAGGCTTAAAATGAGAATAAATCCAATCTTAAGCATAGAATACTCTAATATTTTTAAATGATTAATTGGCCGCCTTTTGATGGAGAACCATTTTTAAATCTATATTTTGAAAACATTATAAGCTCTATTTGTCAAAATAAAATTGTTCTTTAGGATTGGTACATTGAAAATTACTTTGGATACATTTTTTGTATTTTTCGGACAATGTTCATTTTTTAATGAGTAATGAAAAATACCGTGTTTTACTTCAAAACTACTTTTTCATCTAATTTAATTGTATTGTTGTATTAACATTATAATTGGGTTTAAAGTTTAATTAGAATATATTTTTACCATTTAATCCAATGGTGGTCATTAAAATTAATTTCACTTTGGAATTGGGCATAAACAAGTGCCAAACTTTTCATAGATATTGTTTCAAAAAACCCGCTATTTGTTTTGACAATGGGAATTATTTTTAAATTAATTATTGCAATTTATTTTTTTGGAATATTGTAAATTGGGATCCATATTTGGAATCATAGGGTCCAAAATAGTTTGTTATGATTCTTTTGTTTTTGGACATTATGAATAGTAATGACTGTAATTATCTTTAATAATTGTGATTAATTAGTAATGAGGTAGTTAAGAATAATAAAATAATATCATAATAACAACAAATGACCCCAACATGTGTCCTAATGCTACTGGTGGTGTCATGGACGACCATGGGATGCCTTATTCCATGCTTAGGGACCCCATGGAATCACATTTGGGTGATAGTGAAACTTTTTCATTTTATTTTTAATGAAAGGAGAATATCACAAAAGTATGTAACACATAAGTAAAACAATTTTATTTTGGTCTGTGTAAATGATATCTTAGACTATAAATAATCATTGGAAAGATAAAAATATTTCCCACAACATAGTAATTTTTTAATAATTTTTAGACATTAAATAAATTAATTTATTTATGACACCACGATGATGCAGTGATTACCTCATTAATGATCGATTTAAATAAAATGAAAAGATAATGTAAAATATAATACATACAGTAGTCAAGAAGATATTGTATCAGTATATTTCGAACCCTTATCACCTTATCCTATAAATATATCATTGTGGGACCTATAACATCCGAAACTCATTTTAAAATAAAGTAACATTTCTTGACTTTCCAAGAGTGCCCCTCATCCCTCTTATATAGGCCCCCACCTCTACCTTCTTACCCACACCTCTCAATCCATTCGCTCGGCCAAACTATGCTCATTTCATCTCTAAACATCCCCCTCTTTATCATATAAGCCTTTCCTTAGGTAGTATGCTCTTCAAGAATCCCTTTTGGTTCGAACCAAAAGGAGTTACCCGATTTAAAGGTAAAGTCTTCTCTAATGTTCTTTTGTTTTATTTTTCTTCTCCAACCCCCTAAACACTTTTTATTAATTTATTTTGTAACAAAACTAGTATCTTCAATATTATAGGATATTTTTATAAGATGGATTCGAGCTAAACATACACACACCTCCGTCTAATGGTTGAAGAACATAATGTTTCTGTGGTTGGCGAGTTTCTGCCTCACGGAACGATGATTGTTCAATCTTATATTAACACCTTTAAAGGTGGCCATTAAGATGAAACTATATTTATATATGATATAAAATATTTTTATGTTTTCCTTATGCTTCTGTATTTTTCATTTATGTCAGACCTTTATGGTTTCCATTATGGATAAACGCGATAATTTCATTTTATGGAAGTACGGACTACCGCTCACTCAAAGTGATTTGATTCGTTAATGTAATATGTGGGACGTGTAAAGGATAGAGTTAATAATATTATATATGATATTATACTGTAATTATAATGTACCTATATATCATTTTGATTCCATTCCATTAAATACGAAATAGAAATTAATGTTGTGTTCATGCGTACGTACGGCTTACCGTCTCCATGAATGGTGCATTTCATTTCATACCTCTAAATGTTATGTAATATTATAAATACATTTATATACTGGATATATATGACATATATGACATCTACATCATGAATATAATTATTGATATAATGGATATCTTACCACATGAACAAATTGTAATTATAAGAAATTTATTTTTGGCTCAAGTACCAAAGATCGACAAAATGGCCGTTATTAACATAAATAATTACATAATGTTAATAACATGGTGATAAGTGATATAAAATGGATAATGAACATGAAAATGATTCTCAAGAAAGTGGAAATTAACTCAAGTTTTTTATTCAAGAGAATAAAGAACGATCAAGTCAAGTCGGACACGAGGTTTGGGACTTCGTCTTAATCTCCTTTCAATGAGGCATATTTTGTTTTATACACAAATTTATTTTATACGCTGTATAAACCTCGTTGACTTTTAATTTTATTTAAAAGGAATTTTTTTTATATAAAGCGTTTTACTAAAAGACAAACGGGAATGGTTTTCTTGTACGTATGTGGCGACAATGACTTCTCCGCCGCTGTGATGATTATTTGAGTTTCGACTTACTCTACAAGACATAACTTTTTTTAAATGAAAAATAAATACCATGTTTTACTTTTATTTTGTTATTGAAAATGGTTTTGATAATGTTTTTATTATATCAATGTGTTTTATTGATATCTTGTGATTGAAATGAGGAAATTTTATGTTTCCTTTATGCATGTTTTGTGTGATACGATTTTGTTATGGTTCTTGGGCATTGTTTCTGAAGATGGTTGGTTCCGTGAAAGACTAAGGGAGAGTGGGCCCGATATATCTCTCCAACGCATTGGGTAACGTGAAGGGGTTAAATACTAAGGTTTCTCTGAAAAGATTTAGGGAACATACTATGATGGTTATTCCAAACGTAACCATGAGGGTTACTCCCTATGTAAGAATGTTATGAATGCCTCAAGTTACCTTTACCTCTTATGATTTCTATGAGTTATTCATGAATCATATGATTTCATGAGGTCTGTTAATGTGATAATTTTTAGGTGTAAAGGATGATTTCATTGATTATTATGTATACATGGACTAATGTTTGCATTCCTTATTTTTATATCCCTTACTGTTCTTTTTATGCTAATCCCGTGTTTTTTAAATTTTTTTCACATGTCAAGGGAAAAGTACATGATGTGATGATACTTTTGAGGAAGTATCAAGATGGAATCCATGTTTTACTTTAAATATGACTCCATCAATGTGAAAATGAATATTTTCTTTTATGTAACCACCTTGTTTAAATGTGGTATATAATGAATGATTTATGATCTAATTCTCTAAAACACTAAACCTGAAAAGATCCTCAATGTGTAATTTTGTAATAACTCAAGATTAAGTAATGTTTAAGGCTAGGGCCTTATATAAATTCACTAGTAATCCATTTAAAAATCACATAGCATATCTTCCAATGTTTGAATTGTTCATTCTGACTACCCATCTGATTGTGAATGAAAAGTTATAATAAATTTTAATTCATCACCCAACTACTTTTCATGGCATTTCCAAAAGTTATAAGTGAACCTGGGATCACAATAAGATACAATAGAGAGGGTAAATCCATAAAAACAGACTATATCTTTAAAATATAGTTGATAATGTTGATCTAGAGACAATTCATCTTGAATAAGAATGAAATGAGCAGATTTAGTCCCTCAATCAACAATAACCCAGATTGCATTTTTTACTTCGACATGTCCTTGGCAACCCCACAATGAAATCTGTGGATATATTTTCCCATTTCCACTCTCGCATCATTAAAGACTAAAGCAACTATATTGGTAACTGCCTCACTACGTTAACTAGTTGGCAAGTCAAACACATCACAGTAATGGCTGCAATATCTCATTTCATTATAACTCCCAGTAATACTCATGATGATCTTTGTACATCATAGTATTTCCAGGATGAAATGAAAACTACGAACTATTAGATTATCATAACAACTCTTTCTTCATATATTAATCAAAAGGCACACATAATCTATTTCTAAACCTCAAAACACAGTCTCAATCAATATAAATCTCATGTAACATTCCCTTACGAACCAATTTTACCATTTTCTGCACCTCACAGTCATCTTTTTGTGCTTGCAAAATTCTATCTGCATGGGATGATTATACTGGATCTTGAAACAAAATAGTGGAATTTCATGTACCAACAACAGCTAATCCAGAATTCATGAAATAAAAAACCAATGGATCTCGTTTTAAAAGATGTATAGTTAAGGTATAATTACTCTTTAGACTCATTGCGTATCCCACTTTATTTTCTAATCCTGGATGGTAATGGATTGTGAAATCATAATCCATGATTAATTCAAACCATCTCCTCTGTCTCAAGTTTAATTCCATATGAGTAAATATATACTGAAAACATTTTTTTGAAATATATATTTTAAATTTTACTCCATACAGATGAAACCACCAAAATTTTAAAGCAAAAAACCACAACAACTAATTCAAAAAATGTGTAGGGTAATTTTACTCAGGAGGTTTCATATTATGTGAAGTGTAAGGAATTACCTAATCACTCTACATTATGACACATACAAGTCATTTCAATGATTCATAACTATAGATAACGAACTCACCATTTTGAATGGTAGGGCCTAATCTAGAGAATTCATCAATCTTCTTTTCAATTCATAAAAACAATTATCAGATTACTTTGTCAAAATGAACATAACATCTTTTCGAGTTAACATAGTAATTTGAAGAGATAACTGAGAAAAGTTTTCAACAAAACTCTTGTAACAACCTTCTAAACCATTAAAAGTACATATTTTAGTTATATTTTTTTGGGTCTTGTCCATTCTTCAACAACTTTTTTTTAGAAGGATCTTCATTTATTCCATTTTTGGAAACAATGTGTCCAATGAATGAAATTGGTTGTAACCAAAACCCACACATTCTGAATTTCACATATAGTCACTTTTCTTTTAAGGTTTTCAAGACAATCATTAAATGAATTTTATGTTCTTCGCAACCACTAACGTATCCATGAACTCACAAAAAATTCAATTCATAAGATCTAGGAATACAATAGGTGCATCGGTTATCTAAAAAGGCATAACTACCAATATATAATGGACATATCCAGTATGAAATGCGGTCTTCAGAATGTTTTCTTCCTTTACATTCAACTGATGGTACCCCTTCCCCAATTTAATCTTTGAAAATTACTGATCTCCCTAGAGATAATCAAACAAATCATCGATATGAGGAAAAGGATATTAGTTCTTAATAGTGATTATATTCAATTATCTATAACAAATGAAAAGTCTTATTGAACCATCTTTCTTTTTAAAAAAGAAGATAAAATCACCCCATGGTGTTGTGCTAGGTCAGATGGAACCTTTATCTGATAACTCCTACAATTTCATCTTTAACTCTAAAAGTTCAATTTGATCCATTCGATATGTGGGTTTGGAAATTTGATTGGCATCAGGAATTATGTAAAGATTAAATTAAATTTCCCAATCTTGTATTATACAAAGAAACATATAAATAAAAGAATCAAGGTCATAATTTACTACTGGAAAATCATTAATAAAACAGTTCCTTTGTTTTCAAAATTATGTGTAAGGTATCATTCATTTACATATTTTAATAGTTTATCAGCTTCTTGATATGTTATCAAATGTAAAGAACCATTCTTGTACACAAACTGATATTCTTTCTGAAAAGAAACCACTTTATCTCTACAGTCAATCATAGCTTGATAAACAGAAAGACAATCCATGCCCAAAATAACATTTAATTCTACTAGAGACAAAAAAATAATGTTTAAATGTAGATTAATTCTACAGAGAAGGACCTGAAGGTTCTTATAATTACTTTTTTTCTCTATAATTCCCCATAGTGTTTTTACCTTATGTTCAGGATTTATATCCTGAGATAGAATTCCCAATTTACTAGAAAATTACTCAGAAATGAAATAATGTGTAGGCCCTGAATAAAACTACACATCAACATAATCTGAAAAAACAAATATTGTACCTAATACTACATTATTCAATGGACCAACATCTGTGGATGTAGTTTCAAAGGATTTCAATACCTCTTTATGCTTGAAGTAAGGCGGATTTCCCTCACTTGAGTTCTTCGTTGGACACTCATTTGCATAATGTCCCATTTCATAATACTTAAAACATCTTACATCTAGCTTTTAATTTCTTTCTTATTCATATTTCTTATAGTTACATGAAATATAAACAGATTTACCACACCATAATCACATTCCAGACCTTGATAAATAATCTCTAGGATTATTTTTAGCACACTTCTCCGAATATGGAAATTTAATTTTCTTACATCTAGCCTTCATTGATGATTTCTTTCCCTTTGCCTACCAACATGACCTCTTCATCTGTTTTCTCTCATGGAACACCTGATCATCAAAAAACTCAGTTTCTACCATCTCGGCACATCTGAAATGTTTCTCATATATTTTGAATTAATGAGAAGATAATTCTCTTCAAAATCTCAGCTTCAGTCTTGAGTAAAATCGATTTTATCTTAATATAAAGATCTAAGATAAACATTGGAGAATTCCTTCCCAATCAAGTGAAATTTTATTCATTAGAATCCATTCAGATATCCTCCTACCTCAATTCCATGAATTGTTTTTCCATCCCAAGTCAAACATCCTTGGAAAAAGTTCTCTCAAGAAACATATATTTGAATTAGTCCATACCAAGAGTGTCAATCTCTTCACTATCTTTACTATTTCTCACCGTCAACCACAAATTGATAACTTCAACATCAAAATTGTAAACAACAAGAATAACATTTTGATTGTATATACATCCCATTCCTTTTAAAATCATTTCTAGTGAATTGATCCACCGATCAGCTTGAATAGGGTCTGATGATCCTCCGAATGAAGGGGGATGGTGCCTCATGAAATGATCCACTTCTTACATGTTTCTTTCTGGTTTTTATGCTGATCACGTGCATGGATACTACCACCATTCATAAAATGTGTCATCCATTCCATCACAACAAAAAATTGTTTAGTATTTATTTTGGCCATCTTAGGTTGCTGATTAGGAAGGTCATTCTCTTCTCTATGCCTTCCCAACATAGCTTCCCTATTTCTTCGACTTAAAACCATTCTGAACACAAAAATATCTTAGGAGATACAACATGGTAATCTTAAAATTATATATTATATCAATCTTACCATAAATTAATTTATGGAAATTAATTTAACTAGAATCTAACTCCTAACGTTATCTAATCCAACCTCTGATACCATCTATAAGGACCTATCCTTAAACATTACATAATCTGGAATTTTGTTAATAAATCATATTGAAGATATTCTCATGTTTAGAGAATTATACAATTAGGTCATAAAATATACATATTAATTTGAATATTACATGTAGACACTTCTACTCAGTGTCTATTTTTTCATAAAATAAAAAACTCTTGAAAAAAGGGTCATGTCAAGTTCGTTGTTTAAGAAATCATTCCCTTTCCTTGATCCCATAATTTACCCTATTCAACATTATGTCCTATTAAAACACATTTTAGAAATACATGGGATGAGCATACAAATCTCAGTAAGGGATACACAAAGAAGGAAAACACTTAGTTTTTCAAAAAAAAAAGCAAACTCCGAATACTTATCTTATGTAATACTCTTCACCATTACGAATTAGTAAATTCTCTTCACTAGTTAAAATTGAATTTTTTTCCCTTTTGTTACAAAATTATTACCATAAATCCAATAGAAATAAACATATCCTATAATGTTAACTTTGGACATAAACATACATAAATGGAATAACCATACGGTCGACTTCCACACATATCACTAAATGAAATAGCAATATTGTAGACTTCCATTCTGAATGCATTAGAGGATGTAAAGTAACCACCCATATTAGTTTTTCAATGCTTAACATGTCATTTGTTTTATCAGGTAACCACCCATCAAATGATCAAGTACCATTATAAAATTATATCCCATAAAAATAAAAATATAAACATTTCACTAATAACATTTCATTTTCAATCACAATAAATTATTTCAAGATATTGAAAAAATCAATCCATTTAAAAATACATTATCAATACCAAAACACCCAAAAATAGAATTATGGGTTAACTTTCCTTAAAAAATATGTCTTATAGAGGAATCCAAATAATGATTATGGCGTTGGAGAAGTCATTGTCACTGAAAACATTAAAAGCATTCCTTTTTCGTATGGTAAAATTATTCATTGAAAAAATATTCCCTTTGAATGAAATTAAAAGTCCAAGGGGTTAACTATAAACTGTAAAAATGAACAAAGTGAATATATTCAAAGAATTCCTAAGTGAAAGGATATTTAGACGAAGTCCCTTACCACATGTACGACTTGACCTGTTCGTTATATAATTTCCTAAATAATAAACATATATTATTTTCTAGTTTCTTATGAAAATTTTTCAGAATTATAATTTTTTTATATAACTTATTACTTTTCTATAACAATTAGTTAATTATTTGAGTTCATATCTGACATTTTGACATTGTTGGGAACTTGAGCTAAAATTGAAATTGTTATAATTATAAATTGTCGGTGTGGTCGAAAATAAATTATCTCATGAATGATATTCATGATTTATATATCATATATATCAAATATATCCAGTATATATTTATTTAGAATAGTCCATATCATTTGGATATATGAAAATGAAATGCACCATTCATGGAGACGGTAAGTCATACATACACATGAATGCTAATTTCATTTCATTTTTTCATTTTAAAAGTAATGAAATCCAAATGATACATAGGTATATTATTATTCTAGTACAATTTCAGATTTTATATACGTTACATGGTTTCATTAACACCATCCTTTAAAAGATACATGTATGGTATGAACGAGTCATATCACTTTGAGGGGGCGGTAGTCCGCACTTCCTTCAATGAAATTATCGTATATATACAAAATGAAAACCATAATGGTTTGTAATAAAATAGATTTATAGATGCATAGAGCTAAAATAAATATCATATATATAATATTTAAATATAGTTCCATTATAATGGCCACCATAAGGGGTGGTAGCAGAATATTGATCAATCATCATTTCGTGATGCAGTAATTTGACGTCCATGGAAACATTACGTTCTATACCCATTAGATGGGGGTGTGTGTATGTTTAGTTCAAATACATCTCATAAAACAACCTAGTATATTGAGGATACTATTTTTGTTATGTAAACAATGAATAAAAATAGCTTTGGTAGTGAAGAATTAAAATCGAAGAAGGAAACATGAATGAAGATGTTACCTTTTAAACAGGTAATTGCCTTTGGTTTGAAACAAAAGGATTTATTGAAGTGCAATGAAAAATAAATTTTTTGAACCTACCTATACAAATACATTAATTAAATCCATATCAAAATCTTATATGTCTTATTTTATGATAATTCTAATATATATATTCTTTAGGAATAATTGTAATGTGGTTGTCTAAAGAAGAGGTATAGATCGTAACTACATGTTTTTGTTTTGTTTCCTATTCAACATCCGTCAAATATTATTAAAATATTTAGATATTATAATAGTAGTATTACCCATATAATTATATATTAATTTTCTAATTTCATAACCTACTTACATCTCCGCTTACATCAAATGTAAAAGGAATCTATGATTCGAGTGTACAATGAACAATCACATCGGGAACTGATGTAATCTTATTTCATAATCACCTCACAAAACTAGTTACAATGGAATTAATTTTTATATATGATATTAATAAAATATTTATCATTAATAAATGATAATTTATACTTTTATTTCTTATATTTACACTCACTGATAAATGATAATGTTGTTCGTGCTTACATGTAAACTATTAAATCTAAAAGTTGATGTGACTCTTTTTTCATCACCATAAAACATGGATGGAATATATATATATATGTACAATTAATGTAATAAAATTTTATTTTTTTATATAATTATAGTTCTATAAAGATAAAATGTTACTTACATTCATTTTATAATGATCCTTGAAAAATTAAAAAGATTCTCATGTGTACATACGACCTACAGTCAATGTGATCATAACATAGTTCATTTTTCGTAACCTTAAATTTTTAAAAAAAAGTATAAATAAGGTACAAAAATGATAACTATCCAATAATAAATATTTTTTATATGATTTAATAATTACCACATTGTTCAGATTCAACCTACCGAATTCATTTTTAAAACTAAAATTGAATATCTTCAACCCTTTTAATGTAAACGTAAATGATTAATGAATTATTTATGTCATGGTATGTGAGAAAAGAAAATGAATAATAAAAATTTATATTTTTATTAATAAACTAAATAATTAATATAAGTTTATTATTTATTTTGATAATATATGTATGAGATAATTTAGAGTCAAGGAAAGGAACATTTTAACTTAATATCTAATTTAAAATGTTTTAAAAATACTTTTTATAAATACTTTTTTCCCTTTCCCATGATCATATAAATGTTAAATGAAAATTATTATTTATTATTTAGTGGATGATAGTTATATTGAAAAAATTTCACTTTATTTACAAATTATTTTAAATATTAATCATCATAAGGTTTTATGGAAGGTAAATTTGTTTAATTTTTTTTTTCTCATTTAATGTTTCCAATTCACCTTTTTTTATTCCATATCATTTTTAAGTTATTTTAAAAAAACATTTTTTTGGATATAAAATAATTTTAATGGAAATTTTTATGTCTCTTTTTATTTTTTTCACGGGTTACCAAAAACTATTATTTTTATAAACATTTTGACATTAATTTCCAAATACAAAATGAATGGTATTTTTTAATAGATATTGTGAAAATGACTTTTCTTATCACCGTGGACATTTTTTGATCTTTATATTCCTTTAAATGGTTTTGTGTTTTATTAATATAAATACCCACTTTACCTTTTTGGGTTTTTTTATTTGAAATTTATTTCAAATGAAAATGGTATTTTGATATCTAAAAGAGTTTTTAATGTAGGTTTAAATCAGTTTTTTTGATGAATTTTATAATGAAAAGGTGAATTATTAAAAAAATTATTCATGGTATGGCCCCTATTCATTTTGTGTGTGTAATGAGTGATATTTATTCATCTTATATGATAGGATAATTTCCATTAAACATCAAGATATAATAATTCCATCCCCATTATTGCTTTTGATTTTACTTATGATCCCCATTATAACCTCCCAGTGCATTAGTTAATGTTTATGTTCTCTATATAGTTATATTGGATGTTGTTCATAAGGATAGTCAAATTTCTTAAGGGTTCAATAATGATAATTTACAAAGAAATATACATTATTTTTTTATTATTTCTGATTAGTTTTCATGGAAATTGTTCATTTTCAAAACATAATATAACTTATCTTTTTAATTGAAAGACAATACCCTTTCTATGTAATAAGGTATGTTTCGGGGAAATTGTTTTTCAAGGGGTTTCAAAATGATAGCTGGCCTAATAGATTTATTATTTTTATATCTCATACATAGTTTTTTCTCTCATCCCACATTTTAAAAAAATCATAATCTTTAAGGATGGGTAATTGAAAAGATGAAGACAAATTAAATGTTGTGATTTTTTTTTTCATGAAAATAAAATGTGTTTTATTTTAAAATTATTATATTATTTGAAATATTTACTAATGTGAATTTTACATGTTCTCATAAATTGTATTTTTATGTATGAACTCTGAACTAATTCTATGAAACTATAATCATAAATGATATTTGGTAAAAAAGAAAGTGAGTTATAGTATAATTTCACTAGAATATGTAATGTTTATGGTCGAGCCCATATAGCTGGTATCATAATATGGCTTAGATAACATCATATGTAAAGACAATATAAATAAATACATTTGAGATAAATAAATATATGTATATCATGTTATATTAATTGAATGTTACTCACTTTATTAGTATAAGTTATATTTTTTAATTATTTTTTTCACATAAAAAATTGTAAAAATATCCTTCCAATTAGTATTGAAGAATATTTAGAGATGGAACTGTGTAGTCTTTTTAGGATATCTCATTTTAAAACAAATATATAAATGGAAGTGCTATCCATGATAGAATGAATCCAGATCATCCATGGTGAATCATGATGATAGTGTTGAATTTTATGAGAAAACATCCTCCAGCATTTAGTGGATCTTCTAGCCCAGTAATATATGAAGGATGATCCAGTATAATTGAAAATATATTTGAAGTCAGTGGGTGTTTAAAATGTCAAAAAGTAACCCTTTCCATTTATCATTTTGACGGTGTGGCTGATTAATGGTATTCTTATGTTAATAATACTAATGATATATATGATCTTGATTCCATGGAGTAGGAAACATTTAATAATCATTTCATTATGAAATATTTTATTAAATTATTTTCACTAAAATAAAGAAAACAATCATTGAAGTGAAGAAAAAATGTTAATTTTTTTGGTAACCATATATGACGAAATTTTTAATATATTGAATAGGTATATACCAAATGTTATAAAATATCTTTATTGAAAGATTAATCAATTATAATTTGTTTCAAACTGATGTACGAAAAAGAGTTACCTTCCCCTGAATTAAAAACATATGAGAAACTTTTTTCTGTTCCAGGAAAGAAGAAATGGAATTATATGATGATTATTTATTCTAGGAAAATAAGAAAAATAATGTTTTTATAGATGGAAATGGAGAAGAATTCCTCAAATAATTATAGAGGACAAAAGATAATGTTCTAATATCACGATAAGTGTGGTAAAAAGAATCTTGGTAATTGTCTTTTAAATTCTAGGATGTGTCACTGAGGTGTAATGTTTGTGGATGCGTCTCATGAGTGAAAGAAAAATTATTTGATAAATAATGATAACTCATTGCTAATATTATTTATTTTCATGTATTGGGGTTATTTTTATAATGCTTGTTTGAAAATAGTAACATAAGGTGGAAATTATTATGATAATAAGTAGAATGGCATGGGAAAATCATTTTATACTCATGCTACTGATGCTGGGTCATCCAATAGAGCATTGGAAAGTATGTATATTGGTATTAAAATTATTCTCATGCCTTTTTTTACTTTTGATGTTTGCATTATTTCATGTTTGATAAATTATCGTGTAAAATGGGATTTTAACAAGACAAAAAAATGTAGAACTTTTTTAAGAACTCTAGGTGGATGTATTATAACAAATCAAATTTATAGGAATATTATTATTTGTATTAGTTTTATTATATTTCATTTAAATATTATCAAAATTCCCCTAGTGTTTTTTATCACATTGGTTTATGATTAGATTTATGTTTATCATGATAATATAGATTGTGAATCTAATATCGTTTTATTCAAGGATTTGATTAATTTTATTACTTACCAGGAAGCATATAAATTGATTATATTTAGTATTAAATTTTAACTATCTAATATTAATGAATATATAGAAACTATTCATGTTATTGTTGATCTATTAGTGAATGATTATATGGATGTTTTTACTAATGATTTACCTAGTGTTATTCTTGATAAAAGTTTTGGGTTAACTATTTTCATAGTTTAAAATTCTAAGAAAATTTTATATCCTTTTTTTAATAGATCAATTCAATCATTTAAATATGAAAACATGTTCTTGGGGTTTATATATTAAGGTTTTACTTGACCAGTAACTTCACCTTAGGTTTCTCTAGATTTGTTTTTTTAAAAGAAAGATTGTTTAATGAAACTTTTCATAGATTATTTTCCTTAAATAAAATCAATATGAAGAAAAATTATCATTTTCCACAAATCAATTATTTTTTTGTCAACTCCAGAGAGCATAAAACTTTTATTGTATTTATATTGGTTAGGGGTACCATCGGTTTCATGAGAAGGATAATAATATTCCAAAGACTACATTTTGGAGAAGATTTGAAAATTAAGAGTTTGTAGTTATTCTCTTTGGATTATCTAAATCAACAGAAGAATTTATAGATCTTATGAATATATTATTTCATGACTATTTGGGAATGGTTGAGGTTACGTTTATCATTGAAATTTTGGTATATTATTAAATTATTTATGATCATTAATGAAATATAAGGATTATGTGGACAATATTAAAGGAAATTAAACAACATGGAATGTTTAGTATGTGTGTAATTTTAATAAAAAAATATTTTTTGGACATATTGTTTCTAGAGATGACATAATTGTTGAACTAAATAAAATTAAAGTTGTTGAAAAATATCCAATACCCAAAATTATCATATAGCTTCATATTTTTCAAGGATTGATAGGTTACTACCCTTGGTTTGATGGAAACATTTATCAGTTTTCTAGCCCACTAACAAAGTTTACTAAAAAAGTAGTAAAATACATGTGGAAAAAATAATTTAATGGTTGTTTTTAGGAATTAAAAATAACATTGGTTAATGATATAGATTTTTTCATGACTTTTAGAAGATTTTAGTTTTTAATCTATAAGGAAGATCCTTTGAACATAATTGTGTATATCCTGATTGAAAATGATCCGGTTATTTATTATGCATCAAGAAAATAGAAACCTCAGGATTTAAATTATCCAATACATTAAATGTAATATTCAATTACAGTTTTCTATTTAAAAAAAGATGAGAATCATTTATATTGAGTAAAGTAATAAATATATAATGGTCATAAAATTTTTATATATATATTCACAATGAAATTGTTTAACATGAGATAGAAAAAGATGGTTGGAACTGATCAATGATTCTTACATCCTGATTCATTATCATATATAAATGAAAAAAAGTAGATAATGACTTATTTAGAAAAAATAATTTTAAATTAACCATTTTATATTTATAAGATGAATCCTATTTTATGATTTAATGAATTTTTTCCTTGAATATATGGATGTAGGAATCTCCTCTATTTATTAGGATGCAGTACAATAAACTCTAAAAAATAATTAAGAATTATCAGATGGAGTATTGTGTATTTAAAATTAATTTAGAGTTGTTTAAGTAGGGTAAGATTCATAAATTTAATATTGAAAAAGAAGGAGTTTTATGATTTGGAAACAGGTAATATGTGCCTTATGATTCATATTTTAAGAGATAACTATGTTGATTTTACCATAGTTCCCCATTTTCCGTTCATCCTAATAGTGCTCAGATTTATTGAGACCATTAGTATCCTTACTGGTGGGATGGGATGAATTAAAAATATTGTTGAATTTATAAAAAATTACATGAAATTTGATTATATTAACGTAAAATGAAAATTACTAAATGGAATTCTTAAAAAATTTCCAGCTCTATAAGGGAAATGGTAAAATGTATCACTTTATTTCATGGTTGGATCACCAAAGACATCAAGAGGATACAAATTTAATTGGTTATTGGGGATCAATTAACAATATTTTCTCATTTAGATCCCATTATAGATAATATTTATTTTGACTAACATTCTTAACTATATATAAAAAAATATTCCAGTTACATATAGTTCCTCACTCTATTTTTTCCGATCGTGATCCTTGGGTCACATCATATATCTGAATGTTCATTATAAATTATTATAAAATGAATTAACTTTCAGTACATATTTTAATCTATAATCTGATAGATTGTCTGAGTGAATTATTTAGAATATATAAGATATTTTTAATTCTTAATAAATGGATTACCAGGGAATTTTGGAAAATCAAATATCATTTGTTGAAATTTCTTATTATTATAGTTTCATTCCAGTATAGATATGGCACCTTTTGAGGAATGATATTGAAACTAGTGTCTGATTCTAGAATTTTTTTACGAAGTAGGAGAAAAGAAGTTGATGATATAATTTTGGTAGATAAATATCTAATAAGGTGTGCATAATTTAGCAACACATGTGGATAGGTAATATTAGGCATAAATATATTGTGGATAACTAGTGGAAAGAAATTTATTTCGAGGAATATGATCAAGCCTTTCTCAATGTTACTCCATGTAAAAGTGCAATTAATTTATGTAAAATAGGAAATTTATGTCTATTGTTTATTATACCATATTAAATCCTAGATGTTATTGGAATTTTTTCATACCAAGTGGGCTTTCCTCGGAGTGTATCCCAGACACACATTATATTTCTTGTTTCAATATTAAATAAATATATGTTGGATTCTTCTCATTTTTAAACCCTAATGTATTTTAGTTTTAAGATAATTTTTAGTGAACGAAATATCCTGGTAATATTCTTTACCATAGAGAATATTTTTTTTGAATAATATAATTCATCATGTTATGTTTTAATGGAATAACATTATTATTGAAGATGAAACATGTTAATTTTAAAAAAATTTATGGGGAAAATGTCCCACATTATTATTAAGTGATTAAAATTATGAGGAATCAATTTCAAAAATGGGGATGAATGTAAAATCTTAGTTAAAAATAAAATAAATTATTTTCATGTTTATCAATATTTATGAATTAGATATTTATATTAATTTTAAAAATATTAACATAATTTTTTTAAAAAGGATGTAGTTTTAAAAATTACAAATTTCTTATAAATATTTTATATAAATAACTAATTTATAAATTATATAATATTAATTTTAGAAGAATTTTATAATTTTTTAAATTATATTATCCAAATTTTCATAGGGTGAATTATTTTTATTTTTTAATACAATATGTATTTTTTATGTAAATTGTGAAAATTAATGATTCTTTTAGAAATTCATTTCATTTCAGTAAATAAATTAATTTAATAGAACTATTATGAATTGAATATTTAAATAAATTAACATTATTATTCTATAGTTATATTTCTTCCAAATAATTACATTTGAATCATCTTTATAGTATATTTTATTATAAGTTTATTTTTGGGATTAATAAAACAATTTTCAGAAAACTTTTTAAAATTACATATTGTTTCTCTATTTTAATTAAATATAAAATCCCTAATGAAGAATGATTTAAATTAAATTTATCATTTATATATTTTTATATATTAATTCAAATTATTCTGACATTGATTACTACAGATAGAGTTAATATAATTTTTTATGCCTCCAAAATATATTTCCCGGAAACATGTTTTTTATTGCATCTACGGGTTTAATTTTATCTTAAATTACCAATTTTTGTGAAGGAAATTTTATAAAATAGATTAAATATTTATAATAATAATAATTTATATTATATAAAAACCTCAACTTAATTTTTTTTATAACTATTAGTGATAAAGTAAAAAATATTTTATCGCGCTTATCGTGAAAACGAGTTTACTGGGGGATAAACATAAAATATAAGTTCTAAAATGACCTTAAAAATGTCTAAATAATATTTTATATTCATATTGAAACCTTTTATCATCTAAATCACTATAATTTTCTATTTTGGGAAATTTTATAATGTGTAAATCCTGAGTATAACTTTTTTTTCAAAATTTCCATGTGTGTTCACACACCCACTAATAAAAGGACACCTCTCATCTAATCTTATCCACACCACAAAAGACTTTTTCTTCATACAATACCTACCAAAATCACATACGGACTTCTCTCCTCACATCATATGTACATTTTTTTATCACATATCATTTCTAGGAAGTCTTTAGGTATATTCCTAAAGTGGTTGTCAAAATAATATGTATCTTTCATGACAAAAAATTTCTGTTTTGTTTCCACTTCAACCCCTTCATATTTTTTAAAAAATTTCTTTTATAATAAAATTGTATTATAAGATATAATTATATGTTATTATTTTAATTGAATTACTTGAATCCATATCCTCTACCAAAAAATTGAAACTGAAACCATAATTCTCATGTTTGATGAATTACCGCCTTGCGAGCCACTGTAATTTGATTCTCATCATCCCCACACACAAATGGTTATAATGGTGGAATTTTTGTTATTATATTATATTGATAAAATATTTATAATTATTATTATATAATATATCATTTTTTCTTACCATTACACTCGTTGAAAAATTAAAACATCATTCATGCGTAGTTGTAGACTACCACCATTATGAAGTGATTTGATTAATTTTTATCACTTCACCACATTGATGAAATATATATATATTAATATATATAATATTTTATTTTTGATTTAATTATATATATTGTAATATAAAATATTACTTACCTTCATTCCATATTTATCATCGAAAAATGGAAATGTTCCTCATGAGTACGTACGACCAATTTTCACCCTCACCATAACATAGTTAATTTTTTAACAAAAATAATAATTGGTTATATAAAAGTAAAATTTATGTATAAAAATGATAATTATATCATGATTATTAATCATTATATGATGTAATAATGACCTATTTGGCTATAATCAACCTACAGAAGACATTTTTGACATATAATCTGAATACCGTCAATATTTCCAAAGTGAACATAAATGTTTAACTAATTTTGATTAGAATGATAAAAGATATAATAAGAGGAATAATAAATTTTAAAATTTATTTTAATTAATTAAATACGTAAATTTTTTTAATGTTCCGAAGATAAGGAACATTTGGGACAATTTGGATTCTAGGGAAGGGACACTAAAACTAAAAACATTATTTTAAATGGTCTAAATATTTATTATCTAAACCATTTTATTCCATGTCAATGTACATTTAAATGATTCATGGAAATTATTATATATTATTAAATTTATGATAATGTCATTTTTTACAACATATCAACTTCATTTTCAATGTTTTTAAAAAATAAATCTTGTTAAGGATTTATGTAAGGGAATCTTCTTTCGAAATACACTTTTTTAGTTACCATTTAAACTCTTTTGGATCTATTTTCTATTTTTCAAAATAATATTATGAATTAATTTTTATGGAAATAAAATAATTAAAAATTAAATTATAATGTATCGTTTTACTTTTTTCATGTTTTTTCAAAAAGGAATCTATTTACAAATTGTTTGAATGTCATTAAAAAAGGAAAAGGAATATTATATTTTATCATATATGGTGATAATAAATTTTCATATCATCATGAGTATTATTTTATGTTTGGAATCGTTTATAATATTTCATGTTTGACTCAAATAAAAACCCACTTTCCCATTATTGGGTATTTTGGTACAAAAAAAATGTTTTTAATTATAATTTTATTTGATATCTAAAAGTGTTTTCCAGATGGTTTTAAAATATTTAAGATAAAAATGTACAATATTAAAATGTATTACTCATGATATGGACCTTGGGAATTGTTAATGATAACATGTGAGACTGATGCAGCTTATACAATGATTTGAACAACATTATAGTTTAGGATATAATGGGTTGAGCACCATTATAGCTCCTGATATATTCGGTCAGAGATGATTTTACTCTCCAATGCATTTGGTACTGATAATGTTTTCTAGAAACTTATATTGGAAGTAATATGTATCATAAATTTAATTTTAAATGGTTCTATGATGACAATTTCCCAAGGAACATACACAAATTATCTATGCTCGCAAAAAAGTATTCATTGAAAAATTTTATTTCCAAAAGGTAAGATAAATAAGCGTTTAAAAAGAAAAAATATTCCCTTTCTGAAAAATGTATATTTTGAAGATATTGCTTTTCATTGGACTTCATGTTTTCCACTAGACAAGTAGTTTTTTTTCTTTTTATGTCCCTTTCTGAGTATTTTATTCTTATCCCACGTTTTATAAATATAATGAGGGTTATAAAAAGGTAAGGAAGAGAATAAGTGAAGTTAAAATTTATGAATGTTTTTTATGAAATGAAAACATGATTTATTTACATTTTATATATTATGTGGAAAATTGATATTGATCTAACGATCCCACATTGTAATATATATGATTATTAGGTAATATATAGGTTGAAATTATCTAAAACTCTAATCCCAAAATATATTTTCTAAATGTAATGTTAATTATATTCTAATGTCTCTAAAATATATAATGTTTAAGGTCGGTTCCTTATATATACTGGATAAATTTGGTTCTGCATCCAATTAAAAATGGGTGGGCCTAACCACTTCTCAATGAATGAACATCACTACTAGTCAATATTAATCAGGCAGACGGTTTTTAATATTTATGAAAATTATTTTCTACCCTTAGAAAATATTTCTATCTTCACCTAAATTTGGATAGGATTGTCAATATCATCTAAATTGTTCATTCTCATTAGATATGTATAATCATGGCTTCATAAGATCGTGTGAGAACATGATTTTTGGTCGATCATTGATCAAGAATAGAAAAAATAACTGTATGTAGATAATGAACACATTGAGTGCTTTTTCCAACAATAAATCATGTATTTGGAATAATTCTTGAAACTACTTGGTTTGGATATATAGAGGTCTCATATTCATCAATATGAACCTGTATAGGGAATAATAAACCGAATAGTTTGTCATTGTATAATAAATAAAAATATATAGTTTTATTTGAAAATATGGTTATCTTCATTTAGTTTCCTTGACTTCACCATTTTCATGTTTTATGCATGAACAAGGTTGTCTTAGACTCAACTCAATGTGAATGTTTTATGTTTCATTAATTTGGCTTAAAAACACCCTCATCCAACCCAACTTCTTTCAGATACATTTCTTTATCTATGTATTGATTGAGCTAATGTATGCTTATAGTGAGACCAATTTATTATAACAACCTCAAATACTCAGTTTTTAGTATATTATAATCATTCCAATTTGTGTTGGATCTATTTTAAACTCTAAGATATTAGCACATGTCATTTCATTTTTTTGTCTCATTTATGATGCTCTATCCTTGGTTATATGTGGATTAAGTGTTTTCTTCTCCATAATATCAACAAAATTTTTCAATTGTTGAACCTTGGTTTTTTTAAACATATGAAAATTCAGTTGATTACTTCTCTGCAGGATCTATTATTGGATTCCATGTTTCGTGATGGTTCGAAGAGATTTAGAATTTTTTTGAGATTGAACAGTGTCAAATACATGATTTTTCTTGACATTATTCTTGGAAGATATGTAAATATTATTAAATTCGTCATCTCCAATCAGGATTTTTATAGTTCTTGTAGATTCTTCAATATTAATGTCTTTCGTTGAGTGAGGATTCTTGATAGTGTTGTTAGTAATCTGAAGATGAGAGTTTCAATTCAATAGTTTTTTGTAGGATTAAGGGGAGATTCAGGATGAATTGATTGATTGGGGATATGTAGTCATATCATAATCTTATTAGATATTGGGGGCTTGTGGTTACATATAGGTGAATATATTGTAGGTTGGATATGGATCTTGTAGCCAGTTTACTGACCATGAGGAGATCATGTGGTCAGTTATGGAAAATGTGTGGATACATCAACATGGGGATTGTAGTTGGTTTTCTATGAGCAGTTGAGTGAACATGGATATGCAGTGCGGTCACATACACCTTCATCAAATAGTTAATATACTTACCATGAAGAGAAACACAGTTGATTAATAATTATATGGGTAGTCACCTGTAATTATCAATGTCTGATCACTTCCAACATCTTAAGTTTATGCCTCTTCAAATTTTTGATACATTAATCAACATTTTACAAAAAAACTATTGATAGGTATTATATTATTCAAAACTATATTAAATTGGATAAAATAAAAATATTTACCATTCGCGATTACATATTTATATTTTACACGTAAATCCATTTTTTTATTAAATCACTACAAATTTTAAAATCATATTTTTAAAAATACATTATAAAGTTCCATTTCAAAAAATCAATATATTATAAATAAAAGTTCCAAATCCAAATACAATTCAATTTATTTTATAAATTTTAGATTTAATTTAATTCAAAAATTACTAAATCAGTTGAAACTGATGATTAAATCCATTTACGTTCATTAATTTCAAATTTATATTGATTAAAATAGTTATATTTATAAATTAATAATAATAATTTGGATTTATGATTGAATTCAAATTCAAAAAATCATTAAAAACCTTTAATCATTTCATCAACAGATTAAGATATATTTTCTCTAAATTATCTAAAAAGTGTAATCATAAAGGTGTTTCTGTAATTTATGTGGGTAATTTATCATTAAAATATTGTGATTTTGAACATTCTTGCTCTTCCCACAACAGTAGAACCACCCACACAAATATACCAACATATTTATGAATTGGATATATATTACTTATTGACCACCTCAATATAATTCAACAGAACGAATAGAATAATCTTTTATTCGATCACAGATTTCAATCTAGTCTTTAATTATCTAGCCCAAATGTATTCATTAGTAAAAAATCTTGGGAAAAATGAACCCACTTATCAAACTGTGTGGCATACAACATTATGACTTATTTATATTCTCCAAAGTCACAAAATCATTAGTCATAGACATATTCAAGGCCTCTAAGGAGAATTAATAGTTAATTATCTCATTTAACATCACCTAGGAATTTCTTATACTAATCTTGTAACAAAAAACAGATTACCTCTAAATATGGATTTTCCCTCAAGTATATATTTGGTGAATTTGGAAATAGAGGTCTAAAAATATGAATAAAATAGAATATAAATTTAATATTATGAATCCATTCACGAGGTTCCAAAGAAAATTAAATGATATAAAATAAAGGAAGTTGTCCCCTATTAAATCTTGAACATTATCCATCACTCAATTTGCATCATGTGTGTCCTATATACCTGAATATTGAATGTATTAGATGACAAACTATACAAGGGTAGGATCTATATGAGGATTTCCCTATATAACGATATTTATTTCTCTTTCCCTGTGATTCACTAGAGTCTTTAGGGGACTAAATTCCTATAAAAACTCAAAATGTGAATATTGAAAAACATATAATCTAAATATTAATCCCAATAAAAAATAATTTATAGGTAATAAAAAAAGAAAAATGTCATTAATTTTATCTTTTATTCACATCAAATAAGTACTAAAACATCATAAAAATCATTTTAAGACATAATAAATAAAAAAACTAAAATGAAAATGTTTTCCAAAGATGCATGAATTAGTATAAATGACCTCAAGACTGGGTATCCATCAATGAGAACCCAACTGTAATATTTATAAAATATTACATAACCACTTTGAATAGTCTTAATCTCACCCCCAAGGACCGTACAACCAAAATTATAATCAATTTTTATCTAGAATCATTTAAATTTCAAAACAATTCATGGGAATAAATACAAAACACTATATTACATATTCAAATATAATTAAACTAGAGAATAATTGAAAACAATGGTCATATCCAAAAAATGTATAATAAATAACTGTGGTATATTTATATTAGTAATATGAAAAATAGAAATATAGAAACATCAACTTATATACCTCTCAAGCTCCAATGATATAATATTCTATCTACCTTGACTCCCTAAATGATAAGTGAACCATAATTCCATTTACTAATGAACTGGATTGCTTCAAATTTTTTATCAATAATAGCTTTTGAAATGAACCAATGGTATAATGCATACCAAATGGGAAGAATTTCACCCTCTATACCCAGTAAATAATGTAATGGACTCCAAAAAACAATCTATAATAAGGTATCCATATATTAGATAAAAATTAAATAAAAATGAAGTGGTCTTCAAAACATAATTTAAAAAAAATATAGACTAAGAATAATTTATCATTAAATAGTCATCCGACCATAATTTCAGAATCAAATGTTAATGAAATATACATGGATACCATGTGTAAAATATTTCAAAGTTGTTGGTACCTGTACATTCCATGGTAACTAAATCATCATAAAAATGTTATAAAAACCATATCCATGTGATCTATAGTAACCACCCGATCATATATCATCAAAATAAAAAGAATGAATTATAGTAAACCAGTAAATTAAAAGAATAATTTACCTTTACATGTTCAACATCATGTCCCTCACCGATTATCTTTAGAAGAGGTGGATGTGTTACAGGTCCTTAGGTGACATACCCAAGACACCAAAGGTAGTAAATAAATGCCAAGGGATTCATAAATATTTGGTCTTGGCTTTTCTTTTCAAAATAAAATAACCCAAATAGGTCACCATCACTGAAATCCATTATATGATGGATAATAAAAATGTAATACAACTCAACGTAATACCAATTCAAAACAAAACCAAACTATAACATGAAACATATATTAGAGAAAGAAGATAAAACTAAAACCAAAAAACACTAAGATAATAATGAAATCTAGAAAAATACTCCCAAATTGGCTCTCTGATCCATCTCCACATTCAATTCCAAAGGTATTGTGATACATAACTAAGTAAATGATATATCTTTCATATACCACTATCTCAATATAAAATATCAACAAATTCACCAAATCAACAAAGAAGGGATAAGTAAAAACTCATTTCGATTTCTCTAATGACTTCTTAACTCACATCACTATGATAAAACATGTTTGAACATTTAGGGAAATAATTTTAAAACCAATTTAATACTATTTATTTCAAATCATAAAATTGAATGTAAATCAAAACAGTTATTACCCAATAATGTAATCAAAATGTCATTAAAAGGATTTCCCAAATCCCTTTGGAATAACCTATTCTATCCCACATATCCATAAAACATGCCCTCAAACAATATTTTTGTTAAAATTGATGATTCAACTTTATATCCATAACCCAACACTTTTATGGTGATACTTCACGACCATTATCAATACCATTCAACTCATGCCCAAAACATGTCAACCCATTTTAGTAAAACAAATCCTTTATATTGAAAAAATTAATACTGATCACTTTCTAAAAAAACAAAAAAACATTTTAAAATGATCATTTTAAAATCTTGTAAACAATTTCACTTCCCGCCAAACAACAAATTTCCAAAATTTAGCAAACCATCACTAAAGAGGATTTCTGTCATTCTTTTCACATCAATATTACAATTAAATTAATTAAAATAAACCAATGTGAACCAATCCTTAAAATACTCACTAATAGGATTCAAGAGTGAATCCACCAACCTCAAAAAATAAGTAAAAAATAAAGATTGACAATTATTCTTCAAATAACCCACCTGAAACTCAAAGAAACATCCTTAGATCCTAATACCTGTCATCAAAATATCCATATATCATCATTATTGTACTCACAAACCATTGATATATCCAAGATGTATTAGATCTAGGAATCCAAAATAGGTAAGATGAAGAAAACTAATGGAGACCAGTAAGAACAAGAACGAACCACGAAATATGGGCCTCTAACACATCGTGAATCACCAACAGAATTCTCCAAGATCAAGGGGATGGGTATCCACATAATTAGAAAGGAAATCAATTCATGACGTAGAATAACTAGGGAAAAACAAGTCATTAAGTGGAAAATCCCCATTAGATCCAAAAAATACATATCTTAAATTTAATGTAGCACAATTTAGGAATAATAATAAAAAAACCCTGCAAAAAGTTTACACCAACCACTTCCTCTAAAAACCCCTCACACGGTTCTCTCCCATGGTTAGAAAAACCTTGTGCCAACCCCTAATCATCCACTTTGTTCAACAACCCATGTTTCACTACGGTGGCCACATGTTTTGGAAAAACATTATGTATACCCAGTTCCCAGTGTTTCAATTTATAATTTAATATAAGGAGTTTCATAGTTTTTACTAACCATTCTTAATCAATTGACCTCTATTGAATTCACCCCAAAACATTTCAAAAAACCTATAAACCATCCTCGACATTAACCAATTATTTTATACAAATGAAATAAATAAACAAGGGTCAATTACCTGAAACTGTGGGTGCTTAATTGAACCCAAAATTAGTATACCCTTTATTTGAATGTAGAAAAACACAAATTTCCTAAAAGAGTTTTGTCCAATTCATGACCATTTCCTTATCATTTCACCACATTTATTCCTAAATATAACCTTATTTCCATAAAACCAAAATTATACCGATGATTTTACCAAGAAATTATTTCCCTTTCCTATCCACAATTAACACTGGCACATGAAACAATTTTTCATTTGGGTCAAGGATAAAGTGACCAAATAGAATCACATGGTTAGGATCAGTCTGATATTTCACTAATTGAGATACATTAAAAAAATATCACCTAACTGAATCTTATTGGAAAAACCAACCGATATGCCACCTCATCAGTCTATTTACGTATCTCAGAAGGATAAATGTATCAAGGATATAAATTTACTTGCTTCCCAAAATGATGATGACCAAGCCTTTGAGTGAATCTCAAGAACACATGGTCACTCACCTCAAATGAAAACGATAATCAATAATTATCCACATATGTTATTGATGACTCTGAGATATCTCCATCCTTTTCCTGATTAACTGAATCTTCTCTATTGTCTCTTGCACAAGGCTTGGTCCAACTCAACCCAATGAAGTGGTGAATGAAAGGGACTCTCATACAATGAATCAGAAGGATATGTATGTATTGAAGCTTCATTACTATTGTTATAATAGAGCTCTACTAGTGATATGTGCTCCACCGATGAGCAACTACAATCCATTTCACAATATTAAAACATGTCTTACAACATCTTTATAATCCTTTTCGATTTTCCATTCCTCTGAGGATGCTTTTTCAAGGTCATAGTGAACAGAGTCCAAAGGGATTGTTTAAAGGAATTCCGAAAAATAGGTGTAATCCTCAGATCTCATTCTAATATCATCGAAACTAGTATTCCATGCATCTTTAACACTTCTTGGATATATATTTTAGATAATTAATCTACCATATGAGTTTCAATAATATGGATGAAATGGGAAAAATTTGTGAGTTGATCCATATCACTCATAGAAAATCACGTTTCTAAACATTTCATAGAATACAAATAACAAAGTATAGGGGAATATTCTCTTATTTCTAAAAAACAATAGGTAGAGACTACAACATACTCGCAATTTGCTGGTGCTCTGACATAAAATGCTGAGAGGTGACACATCTCAAAACAAAATCATCCACCATTATTTTCATTACAACTAATGAAAAATGTGATTTCAAGGACTTATAGATATTTGGAATTATAGGATGAACAACCAATCTCAAACGGTGTTAAGCATTAATGTAACACCCCGAATTGACTTACGATCGACATGGTAGTTGGACTGGTGGGTCAAATGGCCTCAGTCATGTCTCCCTATGAGCCAAAGGCTGCCAACTAGAAGAGAGGGTCTCAAAAGGTGATAGTTGGGAGACTATAGCCTTTTATCATAGTTCCACAATGGTATCATTAGAGAATAATCTATAGTAACAACTAGAGAAGAATATATACAATTGACAAAGCAAAGGAAGACTAAAGATATCAATTTTATAAAAGAGGCCAATTCTAGTTTATATAATGTATTCATGTCATTTTATTGATATATAAACTAGATCTAACGAATATCATGCTTTAAAATATGGGACTCAACTAATGAAAAAAGAACTAATTTCGGAAGACTATCTCTAAGAGGATCATGCCATCTAGTTTAGTCCTTTTCTCCCAAATCTAGGTATAAGAACAAAATAATAAGAAATCAACTGAGGTTTGTAGTCCTACAAATAAGAAAGGTCTACTCAGGTACCCTAGTGCAATAGTGGCCCGAGTAGGGTGTGAGATATAAATATCAGTTGGCAGTACCCCCTATGTCTAGCCCAATCTTTATAGTGTAATATTAAATTTAACAATGGGAAGGTATGAATTATTATAACATGGAAACAATAATAAAAGGTCCCCAAATCATGGAGAGGTTTCATTGGAATAGGTTCATTTTCCTATACGATGACTTCCACTAGAAAGGCAAATTATTCAATTCACAAATCCCACCAAAGACCAAAAAAGACCATTTAAAACCAAGGCATAAGATTATGAAGGAATCAATGTAATGTCCCAAGAAATCATAAAATCATAATGATATTTTATTTAGCATGAAGGATGTGCACCGCCATTGGATGCGTATTATTATAAAAACACGAACTAGTTATTCAAAATTCAACCATAAATTTTTTAGATTTCAATAACCATACTAAGGACTGAATTTACACCAGGAATCTATATTTCATTAATTAAATATAGGAACTTTGAAATAATAAAAACAGTTAAATAACGCATTAATAATCATAAAATGATGGGGCAAAGGGATCCTACCTCATAGTTGAACCAAGCTGTCTACTTCAGCTCTTGAAATGTTCTATCATAATGTTTTTGCTCCCCCACTGGGTATACACACCTTTATATACATACATGGACACTAATACACTATGAACACACTTGCATGGCCATAAGCATGTGCTAGATAATCCTCACATATATTCATATATTCATATACTCATCTCCACTCACCTATGCATGCATTTTGATAAATATAAATAGACACACCAATCCCCATACATGTATATACATTTATATGGATTTATATATGTTAAATAAGAGAACACACACACACATACACATATATATATATACTCACCTATGCATACATAGGAATGCCACCTTAGACCTGCCGACTTGAAACCACCCAGAATAGTCTAAAAGACTACACAATAATTACTTGGGACCATAAATACACCTAAGATACGAATTTAGAATATGAGAGACTAAGAGTAAATAGTAAAACCTTGCCCCAAAACAAATCTAGTGGATTGAAACCCCTCCAAATCTCTCTCCCGTGGTAGTGGTTGCTGGAACATGCCAGAACACATCCCAAAAGACCCTTTGTAGTATCTAGATGAGGAGAAGAAAAAAATACATTTTTGATCCACCATAAGATAATTCGTAAAATAGGGTGATGGATAGATAAAAATATTACTATAAACTAGGAGGAGAAGGTGTGGGGGACTATGCCATAGAGATTTGAAGGGGAAAATGATATAAATAGTGGTAGATTAGTGATTAATGGAGGACTCAATGTGGGTTAGCATGCATCAATGGGGAACCCCCATTGGGGTCTTTGAGTGAGAATGGTGAAAGAGTGGGGTAAGGGAGTAATTTATGCTTTATTTTAATTTATGTTTCTTTAATTTATTAAATTCCTTAAACTAGACCAACTACACAGTTTAACCTGCACAACATGCCAAACTATCCATAAAGTGTGTGGAAACCCCAATCTATGATAATACACTCACATAAGATAGACACACGGTTTAAAAAACAATGAGAATCCCATGTTAAACAACTATACCCCCCCCCTCCCCAATTAAGGACACACTGTTACCTTTATTGGGATGCATGGTTTCAGACAAACCCTGCACCATCTACATCCATTAAAAAATGGATTTTATGGGTCCACCACTATCCAAAATCTTCAAGGCACTCGTAAAATATAACAAGCCTTCACTATAGTCTAAAAACATCAGTTTGAAATGTTCCAAGACATGGAATTCAATTTTTAATCTTAGTTTTATGAACAACCTATTCTGTAATAGGAAAAGTTCAAAAAACATCGTATTTTATCCCAGTGGAAAATGTAGATCATTATATCCATTCCTCCATATAACTTCTCATCCCTGGGATGCCTTTGGAAAAACATAAGATGTCGAATAACCTATAAGGGTTAGAAATATTCATTAAAATGGTCACATTACATTCCCAAATTTCCAACACACTAATGACCACCCATCTATGTATTTCAAGGAAAACATTACAGGAGCCTCTAAAACTAGATCCCATGCTCGTTTCCCAATAGAAACACTAAGATGCCTCCTTCCAAAACTCGTTCAATTAGATACATGATCATGTCATCATATCAGAAATCATTTGGTCAGTGGAATTTTCCCCCTTATGCATTAACGTTAAAAGGGAAAATTCAACTACAACTCCTACAATTCATGAAAGGCCAGTACAAGAATGCCCTTAATCATTATACTCTCCTCCTTGTGTGATTTTAAAATGACTGTAAGGTAAGATTCCATTTACTCCAAATCCCAAGTCAGGCTAAATTTTCACGAGAAGCACCATCCAAAACCAATCACACTCATCTTCACATGAGGACAAGCCTTTAAATGTCTCTTTACCCACAATAACACAAAACTCAAAAAGGAACTTTGATTCCACCACGACCGACTAACTAAGATTATTTCCAACTTAGATGGATGGTGTTTTATAAGCTAAATTATGGTACCTTATCCGATGGAATCCCACATTTATGATATGTATGCACACAGATGCCCAACCATATCCTCTGATGATGTTTTTACTTTCAACCCTCAAGGGAAACCATACATACCTTATGCAACACCAAAACATAAACATCAAAAAAAGACAAATAGTTTTAAAATCATTCAACACAACATAAGACTGATGAGATCATAGTGCATCTAGGATGATGGAATGATACGGGACGTGATCATCGCTTAGTAGAGCACAGTAAGAGAATTTTAACAGTATTTCAGTAAATCACACTCAACAACAATAATAAAGAAAGGTTGAACCACAACTGGTCAACTTCACAGAATGGAATTAGATTCACCCATTGAAAAACTGTCATTTAAACTGACCACAAAGTATTTTCCACTCGAGAACATTATTTTATCATTCCAATATTACCAACAAATCCATCCCAATACTACATTGTTTATCAGGTGTTGGATAAAAATGAAAAATAAGATCCTAGTATTACTTAGTAGGAACCAACCAAAATTTAAAACTCATAGGCCTTAAGGGAATTCATGATTGATTATCCATTCTAAAAAGGCATTTCACGTAGTGTCCCATCTACCTGGAAGGAAACATATACTAGATTTGATGTGAAACTATCTTCCATAGTGGTGTTCTTGCTATAATAGAAATGATAACTATCCACTCTTGAGTGTGCTAGACCAAAACAACACAATTGGATGTGTGATAATCTTATGAGCTACCATCATGACATCAAGCATAGAAGAAAGATCAGGGACTAGATGAAACCAAAACCAAAACGATTGATGTTTCAAAACAACCAAGTCTTTAGATACATGTCTCAAGCATTGGGAAATACTTATTTATTTAATAGTCGGGTCAATCTACCTTGAGATGACCTAGGACGACACTTATAGGAAAAAATATTCTAACCCAACGTCATATTTCCACATAGTACCATTCCATTGGAAATCAACATGCCAAATCATCAACTACCAAGGATAACAAACGGTCAAACAAAATACTATGTTTCTGACCATGCCATATGAATGCATAACTACCTAAGAACATGAATTTCCTAATGGTCAAGCCCATAACAAGGTTACTAAAAACATGACCACCCTCCTCATAAACATCATCATTTAAAAACTATAAGTCCTATAATTGACAATGACACCATAACAACACCAAATGTCTGGTTTCTCATTATATATAGCATGATATTCACATTCTAAGGGTGTTACCTACTCTAATCATGCCCTACATGATGAAAAAATGTTGACCCCAATGCTGGGACTTGTTAAAAAAAGTCACATGATCATGAGACTAACCCCAAATCTAGCACTAATGAAACATTGCCTACAGAAAAAACCTATCATTATATTCCAAGGAAATTCAAAGATAAACTCAAAACTACACTTTCATGAGGGTCTCAAATAAGGATACAATTGTAGGATCTGCTTCCAAGCCCTTTTCATTTATTCACATTAATTCTTTAACCGCATAAAAGGTTTTATAAAAACATCAAGTACCCATTTTAGAACAAAACATTAAAGATGTATAAAACACCCCTTCAAAACATTTAGGCATTCAAAAATGTTTTTTTCATCCCATCATTTCCAATTATTTTGTAAAAAAAAATTAATTTTTAACTTGTAGGTGACCTAAGAGGGTCCATTTAGCTAGTTCAATTCAGATCAAAGAAAACCTATTTTTATATATATAACCATTTCAAAACATAATGTAGTTTAATTAAAATGGTTATAATTTCCCAATTCATGAAGTGTCTGTACAATCCATTGAAGGAAAATTGACTCCCCTTAATAGCAAACGATCACACACTAGAATTCATCATGAATATATATATATATATATATATATATATATATATATATATAATGATGCAGTCAAAGGGGAGGGAATCTACTAACCAGTAAAGAGCCCATACACATTATAGTTTATCATTTGTCTCCCCATTAATCAAAACCAATTTACTATTTCATTTAAATATTATATAACTTTACATTTTATTAAAAGACAAATAATTTATTAATATTTCCCTAAAATGGTTTCAATATATGGGTCACCCTTTCCCGGTTGTAAGGCACCCATACAACATGCAATCAAATTCAAGCTCTTTATCATTGACAATAAATATATACAAGGACAACATGATATCATAAGAAGTAAAGACAAAAATCATTCTAAAATGTTACCTAAGCATGTAAAATTAAGAATTTTATTTATGAACCTTTCATGGAATATAAACAAACATCATGGAATAATACTCATCAAAAAAATACACAATCAACAGACATCCTATAAATGAAAATAAAGGGTATGACATGATGAAAGACATGTTAATTTCTTATGTCCCTAATATGATGCATGAAATGAAACTCCCATTCCAAATCCATACAAAGGTAAAACTGCATAAAGTCCATAAATAATAAGTAGTGGACATAAAAGAGTCACTCAAACTTAAATCATATCAATATTATTAGAAATCATCATGACCAACAATCCCAACCGTGGCCACAATGTCATTTACCATACATGGGGTGATCCGTCCTAAGAATAGATATTAACCAAGTACCAACAGATTCATAATATCCAATCTACCAACCCAAAATTGTAATATAATGGAAATAAAAAAACCTCTGATACAACTATGTAATATCCTAACCCAGTTTACAATCGACCAAGTAGACGGACCACTAGATCACATGACTTCAAGCGTGTTTCTGTGTATGCCATAGGCTATCAAATAACAGTGAGGCTCTCAAGAGGTGATAGTGGGGTGACAATACCATCTTATCAGAGTTGTACAATTGTATCATCCTAGAAAAAACAACATGAATATTAGAATAAATATATAAATAGTTGAAAAAGTAGTGGAAGACAGATGATATCAATTTTATAAAAGAGGCCAAGTCCAATTTATACAATGTATACATGTCATGATAATAATTCATAAACTTAGGAGTAACGAAGTGAAATATTTAAAATACATGAATATACATAGGAATATTAAACAAATTCTGAAAGTGATCTCCAAGAGAATCCAAAGATCCAACTCATCCCAGGCTCCTATCTCTAGGTACAAGCACCCAAGAATAAGAAATCAACAATGGTCTGTAACCCTACAGACCGTAAAGGTTTACTCGGGTACCCATGTGAAATAGAGTCCCAATCCTAGTGTGAGATATAAATCATTGTAGGCCAAAACCACTGATTTCTATCCCTATGTAGACTATTTAATATTAAAATTAACAGTGATAAAGTATGAAATATTAATCACATAATTGAATAATAAATTTTCACCCATCCAGGTTCCTATGGGAAACATGACGCTTATACCCACTTCTTCTCATGGATGGTATGTCTGATCATGTAACCATGTATAAATAAATAAATAAATATATTTATATTTATATATATATATATCTGTGTGTGTGTGTTTTTGTACATTATAACTAGAGAGTGTTCAGTATGCCTCTCATCCAATCATATTAATATATATAGAGGATATCATTGGCAAGAGGTAATAATGTCTATCATCTAAGGGAGATTATGTGAATGGCCCAAGGTAAGAATTCATCCCATACATAGGGGATTTTATATATGTGGATTTAGGTCAGAATTACTCTCTAACATGGGTTATTATACAAAATTGAACATGGTAAGAATTCTTCTCATCCATAGGGGATTATATATATATATATATGGCATGAGGTAAGAATGCCTCTCATTAATATGGGGTAACATGTAAGGCACGAGGTAAGAATTCCTCATGTCCATAGAAGATAATATAAATGGGATAAGGTAAGAATGCCTCTCATCCAAAGTCATTTACACATATGGCATGGGTTATGAAATCCTCCCATCCGTAATCATTTACATAGATGGAATGGGGGTAAAAAGGTATCCCATCCATAATCGTTTACATTGATGGCATAGGGTATGAATGGATCCAATAAATAATACATTACATTGATGTCATGGGGTATAAATTCCTCCAATCCATGGAAACATACAACCATTGTCAAAATTATATTATAATGCATAAGGAAATACATCTTGTTCATTTCACATAGAGATACCACATTGATACTCTACACAGAAGGGAATTATTTTAAACACCAACACATATGGAATAACCTCCTATGGGTTTCAGATTAACACATCTTATCCCATTTTATCAATTCAAGGAAAACAACTCATAAAGAGATCCATTAGTCATTGGGTCAATGCACTCAATATTCCATAAATGGAAAATTTGTTTACAAGAAATTTTTCTCAATCTAGGCATTATCCAATTTCATTTAATCCATTTTATACATTGAAATCTATTTAACGTGATCCAAAAACACTTATGTTCATCTTAACCAAATTTCCTAAACATGGTAAATTGACTTAGGGAATGTGTCCTGGTAATGGTGAATGTTCATTTTCTTTAAATAATACCCATATATTTCTTAATACATTATTCATCTTTCCATTTATGTAAACCAAGTCATTTAACATGTTATTACATGGAAACAACTATTCAAGGACCCCAATGAAAGGTGAAGTCTCATTGGAAAAAGGAAATATTCCCACATGAGGACATCCATTGAAAACTTACTTCATTAAATTTCCAAAAATGGTAATTCCCTAAACATAACATTTATAACCAAGGTGTAATATTATGATGTCATAAATGCATTGAACAAATCAAGCATAAGATTCTAATTTAAATTTTTAGCATGAAGGAAGCACACCTCCATTGGAGGGGATTTATGATAAAAAAATACAAAGTTATTTAAAAATCAAACTTGAAATTTATGCTTTTAATTAACATACCATTGAAATAATTTAATATAAGAACCCATATTGCATTAATTAAATATAAGAACAATGAATTAAAAAACTCAAATATGTAAATCATTAAAAACATAAAATGGAAGTGGAATGGGATCTTACCTCAAGAAGCAACCAAGATGTCCACTTTGGCTCTTTGCGCTATCTAAAAAAATTTTGTTTCTCCCAAACTAGGCATATGCACCTTCACATACAGGCACATACACATATCCCCGATTCCCACACCTGTATGTCCATGAGCATGTGCAAGGAGATCCAAAAAACTATTATATATGAATATACCCTTCTCCACTAACCTACAAATGAATTTTCATATATATACATAGCCACACCTAGCTCCATACACATATATCCACTCTCACAGATTAATATGTGTTTAAGGTGGGATCCTACACACACACACATATATATATATACTTATGCATACACAAGTTATTCACCTTAGATTCGATGACTCAAAACAATCTAGAACAGTATAATACACTACACCATAATTAATATTGGCCTAAATGAACCTATGTTCTTAATTTATATGGTGAAATAAAAAGAAATAAATGTAAAACCTTACCCTGAAACATTTTTGGTTGCCTGAAAACTACCCAAACTGCCACACCTTCGAAAGAGGTTGTCTAAACATGCATGAACCCATCCCAATAGACACATTTCACGACCTAGAACCTGAGAAGAAAACAACTAATCCATTATAGATCCATTACTATGTTTGGAATAACCATGGGGGTGATGGATTGACTGAAACCCAACTGAAAATAGAGAGGATAAGGTGTGGGGACTGTAAAATAGAGATTTCAGTGGAAAAATATAAAAAGTAGAGGAAGACTGTAGGTGGAATGAGGGGTCGAGTTAGGGTGGAGTGCATTGAAGGGGACCCCCACCCTTTGTGGTGTCACATGATTATGACTAGAGAGATGGGATAGACAGTTTCTTATGTATTATTTTAATTTTAATTTATATTAACTTAATTAATTCCTTAAATATAACCAACAACACAGTTTAACCTGCTTGGTTTTCCAAACCATGTGCAAACCGTGTGAAACCCCTTATATTTGATAATCCCCTTTCTCATGCTAGGAAAATGGTTTGGGAAACCATTAAAAACCCATGTGGAATGCATATTCCCCATTTAATTAATTCCACGTGGTTACCTATAGTGGGTTGCGCGGTTTTAGAAAAACCGTAGGCCCTTTACAGCCTTTCAAAACATTCTTCTTTGGGGTCTGGGATCCTAAAACTTCTCAAGACACCCAAGAAACATAAAGAGCCTTATCACTAGTCCAAAGGCTTCATATTGAAAGGTTATAATACTCTTAATTTGATTACAAGTTTTAGTTTTACTAAGGACCTATTTAGTATATAAAAAATTTAAAAATCCCTATATATTAGACTAGTTCAAAACAAGGATCCTTATAATGAATATGATGTTCCTGGCAAGCTGTAGGTACTAACTTATGATCTTGAAACCATGAAGATGAACTCCCATCAAGATTACATCCCTAAATGGTTTCCCCGTTATTGATTTTTGACCTCATATTCAAACATTCTGAATCAGATATATTTTCCCAATTTACAATATCCACCAAATAATGAATAAATGAAATGAGAAAGAAAAATACAATACTACCTCAGTATTCACAATCCATAATCATATAGGTGATCACTAACATGAGCTACCACTAATCTAAACCCACCTTTTCAAATTGAAAATATGGAATCCTTCTTAATTCATCCACAACTGAATTTCATATACCCTGTGTATATGTCATGTATATGTCAAACATTTGGAGAATCATCATGCATATTATTTGTCTTATGTTCAATTCACTTGTTGGTAAAATTTGTTTCATGCTATTATGATTCATAAGCACGATAAAGATATCACAAAATAGGTAATTACACCATATATTCAAATTATGAACTAAAGTAGATACCTCCAAATCATGTGTTGGTTAGTTATTCTAATCTATCCTTAAAAACCAGAATCCAAATGAAACAACATAATTTCCCAAGATGAGAACACACCACAACCCATATTCAGAACCATCCCAATACACCACATAACCATGTCCGGATCTAGAAATATAAATATCAGTGCTAATGTCAGGAGAACATTAGGATCATGATAATTCTTATGACATTCATAATTCCATAAAAATGGAACATTTTTCTTTTTCAAGGCTTTCATTGGAGAGGATAATTGTGAAAAGTGATGAATAAAAATCATGTAATAACCATACAATCAGAGGAAATTGTATATTTCAAGGAAATTCCTTGGAGGATTCAAAGATGTGACAACCTCTATCTTTTCACAATCCACAAGAAAACAAATAGATATAAAGTGGCCAAGGAAACATTATTCTTGTATCCAAAATCCACAAATTGAAATTCGTTCATATATAATATCATCCCTCATGATTCTCAACACTATATCTATATTTTTCTCATGCACATCCCTTGTCATTGAATACACCAATATCTCATCCATAATAACCACCATAAAACATTCCCGATACATCTGAAATATCTAATTCATCAATTCTGTAAATACATCTCGTGCATTTATAAGGCATAAAGGCTTTACCACAAAATCATAATGGCCATATCTACTCCTGAAACTCTTCTTCCTAATATCCTCCTTCCAAACCCACAATTAGTGGTATACCGATCATATCTCAATTTCAACGAACTATTGAGATCCATTCAATTTATAGAATAGATAATAAATTAATGGATGTGGATATTGATTCTTTATCATAACATTGTTAAGCTTAATATAATCTATACACATCCAAATATATCCATCTACTATTTTCCAAAAAAACTGGAATTTCCAATAGCGACGTCATAGTCCAAATGTAACTTTTTCTTTCCAACTCTTACAACTAAATTTTCAATGCTCATAACTCTATTGGTACAATAAAATAATATTAAATTAAGATATTAGTACCCCACAGGAAGATATAAATTATAAACTCCACTTCCCTTTTGGGTTGAAATGAAGAGAAATTCTCATGAAGCACATCTAAAAATAGATCAATAATCATCAGATAACAACTATTATCAATCACATCAACTAATTCTAATTTCAAGGACACCAAATGGTATTATATCAATAAAATTTTATGTTCCATCAATCTAGATACACCTTCCTTTTATATTATTTTCTCCTCTAAATAGATGCTCGTTGTTGTTGTTTGTTGTTAAACTAATACTTCAGGCACAATAATCGATGCAAACCATGAACATTATCAACCAATCCATAAACAGAATTATTTCACTAGAATATATCTCATGTATAGATAGATACAAAATCATCTCAACTCCATAAATAGTTATTGGGAATGCATTTCACATAAAATTTTGACTTTTTATTTGACTAAGAGGAGTATGAAATTCAATGAAGAAAGAATTATCCCAAAAGCCAAACACAGAAGGACAATAGCATGAGAATAAATAAATGAATGGGTTTAACCTATATCAATCTAAGAATTCATATGGTTATAAATCTAAAGAATCATACCTCTCCCTATCTATGGCTCATATTGGTCATCCACAATCACATGATTGGCTTCATAATATTGCTTACTAGTTGCAATTTTTTCTTTGCTACCTAGTCAATATTTACTAGGTTGAGGAGTCATGGTACATTTTAGAATCACCATGGATTCCAAGGTCCATATGAAGAATAATATCCTTCTATCACGATCTTGTTGATGCATATGATGTATTATAAACATGAGATGTGTCATATACACCCTTCCCTGGAGAACTATGACAATATTAGTGAATATTCCCCATCTGACTATAATTATGACATGTTCTATGTGGTGTTCAAAAATATAACTTTACGTAATCCAAAGAACCAGATTGATAACAAACAGCCTATCACTTTTTTTGGAAGAATATATGTTAATCAATCTATCTAATTCTGATTCATACGACAACCTTGGAAATCGGTTCCCCTCTTCATACTATTTATAGTATAATATTTCCCCCTATTCTATTACGTATCAACATGCTTCATCTAACTGTAATTCCTCATTTGTCTATTTCTTCAACTATTTATCTATTAATCATCTCTTTATTAACCATCATAAAAAGCACAATTATCTTCAAGAAAATCTCTAGTCTCAACTTAGAATAAAATATGTCTGCCTTCAAGGACACAATTGCAGTAACTTTGGGTGAATATTGAACTAAATTCATGAATTTTTCCACATAATCTTTCACTACTAGATTCTATTTCCTCAATCTAGAGGCTTCATTAATTGTATAAATCCCAAACTTTTGAGGATATAATTATTTATTAAAAAATTCTATAGAATAATACCTTGAAATTCCTTGGTCTAATGTAGCATGGACTGCTAAATCCCACCACATTCTTTCTAGATACCCCAACATGTATACTTATAAATTGACCTTCAACTCATCAGGTTTTCCTAGGAATTCAAATATTTTAATAATCCTATTCATCCACACTTATTATTTATAATTTCCGAATCAACCTGATTGATTGGAGGATTATAATTTTGGAACTCAATGGAATTATGCACATTCCTTAGTTCATCACATTGCTTCCCTTTATCCATAGTTTGAAAATATTAGACCATTATCTGAACTAGATTTTGGTTCACTTGTAACTCAAGTATAGCGACATTTTTAGCAGTTTCATATGGTTGGTTTATATAGAACCTATCAAGTTGTATTTTTTATATCCAAATCGGAATATAATTTATTCTCACTCTCTAGAAACTTAATTCATATAAATTAAAAATATTCTATTCCATTCATATCTTAACATGTCTTTCAAAAATTCATCAATTTCCATGTTACTACTTTTTTTTAAAATTCCACCATGCTTTTGAAAATCAATCCATTTTTAACTATTTTCAAAATACATCACTTTTCCACAAAACCATACCACATTACCCAAAATGAAATATGAGCACCTAGTGGTAATTAATTTATATAAATCCATTTCTGTACCTTCTCATCTACTAAACCCTTGATGATTATGTTTCAACTCCAATAAGTTTCTCAAAACATTCTTGATCCCAAACACCATTGTAACCTAAATTCAAGGATAAATAGTCCATTTATGAAACATTAAGCTCTACAATTCATGTCCCTACAATCCTAATACTTACAACCATCCAAATCAATGACTAATATAGAATTATTTTCAACTTCTGGACCGAACATACTGATACCATTTGAAACATCCCTCCCCGCACCCATTGGATTGGGAAGAGGCAAATGTTTTATTGTCCCTCGAGTGACATCCCCAATACACCAAAGGATTGAAATAAATTCCATGTCCTTTATAAATAGGGAGGGGATGATTTTACCTTGGAAAATAATACACCAAACGATATAACCATAACAAAAAAACCATAATATTATGAATAATCACAATGTAGTACAACTCAATTTAATACCAACTAACATCAAATCGAAACTAGTAGAGGAACCATATCAGAGTACAATGTGGAAACTAAAAACAAAAAACTCAAATACAACCATAATATCTAGAAGAAACTCCCAAAAAATATACAACCTCAAACTCAACAATCCATTCCGAAGTTATTATTACTAATGAAATGATATACCTTTCCTTTACATGTTAATTGATATACAATATCTGAAAAATAAGTAATATTCTCAAGTAGGTGTCAGTATAGAACTCAATAGAATATAAAACATAACTTACCACCTCATTAGACTATGATAGAACATATTTGAAAATTTATAAAAAAATAGTTTAAACCCAATTTAATGTATTTTATATCATATCATAAAATACTGTCCAAATTAATAAATTTTTTAACAAGAAATAAACCGAAAAAGTCATTCAAACCATTCAACCAATCCATTTGGGAATACCAATTATTTGACATATATATATAAAACACACCAAAAAAACATGATTTTCATGCTCTTAAAATTGACAGTGGATGTTGGCATCAATAACCCATTGCTTTTATTATGGCACTTCATAAGCATTATCGATCCAATTCAAATCATGCCAAAAAATTATACAAAAATCATGTAAATCAATTTCAATAAAACTAATCTTTTCTATTGAAAATATTTCAATAGATATATTTCTATGATTCAAAACCAAATAACATTTTAAAATCTTTATTTTAAAATTATATAGCCAATGGAACTTTCCCTAAAAAACTAGTTTCGGTAATTTATCAAACCATAACTAAAGAGGGTTTCCATTATTTTTTTTCAAATCAATTTAAAAATTCCAATAAAGGAAATAAATGAATTTGAAATCTTTCCTTCAAGTTATAAATAAACTGATTCAAGAGAGAATCCACCTACCTCTCAAACATAGGTGAAAAAAATGAACATCACAAATTTATCGCCAACCTATCTTGAAACTCCATGAAATGTCCTTAGATTATGGTCCTTATCATCAACAAAACCATATATCCTAATGATTGGAATCACGCACCATGTATCTATCCCCAACAGATTAGATCCATGATTCGAAGAGAGGTAAGAAGAAGAAAAATTGAAATCACTAAGAATGATCATTTGATATGGGATACGAGCCACCAAGTCCCCAATAATCTCCAAAACATTACTCATAGATGAATATGAAGGGTCTCCATAGATATTGGGAAGGAAATGATTAAATGATATTTCTTAACTAGATGGAAAACAAATCATAATGGGATAAGCATAATTAGATCCATAGAATAATGATATCATTTTAAACATTGCAATTTTAGCAACAAGATTAGGAACACCATTCAAAAACCATGTGATAGCCACTTCCTCAAAAAACCCATCAAATGGTTCCCTTACATTATTAGTAAAAACATTCAGCAACCATGCCTATCCCTCCTATTCAATAACATAAAATTTTTCGTGGTTGGCTGTATGGTTTCTAAAAATTGTTCTCTTAGTTGTGCACCAACCCAATTCCCACTATTTTAGAATTGCAGTTTCCTAGAAAGATTTTCATAGTATCTACTAATTGTTCTCTAACCATGAACCTCCATAAAATAAATCAAAAACATTCAAAATTTCATCGAAATATTACCAAACATCACCCAATTACATTATATACATAAAATACATAAGTTAACGGTTAATTACCTAAAACCAAGGATGTTACTATATGCATCAAATAAAAAAAGTTATATATATCTCATGGGGTGTATGTAAAGTGTGATAAATTGTGGGTGGGATACAATCATGAATTTATGTAACTCATGTCATATAAAAACCTCAAATCAGTATTTTAAAATACAATGATAAATTAACTTTTTATTTTATTGAAGTAATAATTTAAATCATAATTCATTTTTTTAAAATTAATATCCAATTAATTAATAAAAAAGTCATTAAGTAATATATGTACATATAAAATGATAAGATGTGAGAGAAACTTCATAATTGAAACCATGTTAATATATAAAACATACATTGAACAAAAAAATACACATGACCTATACACTAAGTCTAATTGCATGAATTAAGTACTCACTAATTGAACACCTATCAGACTATAGTTAACATAAAACACACAGACCCTAACATTCCCTGACAACCCTACCGGGAGGAATCCCCCGACCCAGATAATAATCTACACTAGTAAAACTACACACTGTATAGTCAATGCTAGTAGAGAACTATTCATGATTACCTATATGACTAACAATGGATCCCATGTGAATCTATTCTGAATCCATACCACAAAATACATATCATAAATATACTAATTCTATCTGGTAAACAATTTCACAAAGGATTTCATATAATAAATAAATAAAAAATCAAGGACAAATACAAGTTTATAAACATGAAAAGTTATAAAACCATGATAAATTATTTATATAAATGATACATCCTTCAAATCATTTTTCGAAAATTCATTTAAACCAATTCATGATTAAGAGACAATATATCAAACAAATTTTGTGCATGAAAACATTTTTTTAAATATAACACATAAAAATAATTCAAATTCCAATTTTATCAAACAAAACATAATGGAGTAAATGATGTATAATTACGAATACATCATGGAAACATATATAGGTTTGAAATTAGAATGAATAATACTATTAAAATTCAGGAATCAATATTATGTCAAGAAAAAGAATGTTATTTAGAGAAACCTACGTCATCCATTGAAAATAAATCCATCTTCTTTAAATATGTGAGAATTTTTATTTAATAGAACCCATGAAACCCCAAGAAACATTGAATATAAAGGTAATTATATTATATATCTTTCGAATAATCCACAATGGCTGATTATGGAAAAATAAATGGAAGAACATAAAGGAAGGGGAGAAGTGGATAGGAGAGGATGAAGAAATATAGGAAAATAAGTGATTTTCAATTATAATCACTTTAAATGATGGATAAGAACCAATGGTGTAACACCCCTGAAAGATAAAGGGTTAAATGACTAAATGATACGACTCATGTCAACATGGTGAACCTTCCTTTTCGGGAGCCTTCCTAATTAGAACTCCATAGTTAAGCATGCTTGGCCGGGAGTAGTGATTAGGATGGGTAACCATCTGGGATGTTTTCCAGGGTTCCTATGAGTGAGGAAAAAGCACACTAGGAAGGACATGTGTTGGCCTGTGTGGAAGGTCATTTGTCAGATGACCCATTTAGGCACGTGGGCGGGCCCCTTGGTGGGGACCACGTGCCTGTGGGGAAACTGGTGGTACAGGGCGGGCCAAGACATGATAAACATGTAAATTAGGGGTGGTTGTGATGTCAACGGGACCCAGTTGTCACATTGGGTATACCATGTGGTACCCTTCCTTATGTGCAGCGCACTACCTAGTATTAAATTTAGGGCCCACAACAAGGACATTTTGATCTAAAGGGGGGTGATTGTAACACCCCCGGAAGATAAATGGTTAAATGAATAAATTATATGACTCATGTCAACAAGGTGCACCTTCTTTTTCGGAAGCCTGAATTATTTTAACTCTGCAGTTAAGTATGCTTCGCATGGAGTAGTGATTAGGTTGGGTATCCTTCTGCGATGTCTTCTAGGGTGTGTGTGAGTGAGGAAAAGACATGTTGGAAAGGACATGTGTTGGCCTATATAGAATTTCCTTAGTAAGATGAACCAATTAGGCATGTGGATGGTCCCCTAGGTGGTGACCACATGTCTGCGGGGAAACTGGTGGTACATAGCGGGCAAGGACCCGATGACCATGTTATGGCAGGGTGGTTGTGCTATCACTGGGACCCAGTAGTCACAAATAGAGACCAAGGGAGGAGACTATACATAAAACGGAGCTCCATTGGAATACTCCCTCAATGTACAAATAAGAAATCAAGAGATATTCTAGAAACATGGTTAAATATACATAACAATATGTTCTTTGGAAATATTCATGGTTTAACAAAAAAAAAGTCTCCAAGTCCACGTGTCTACCATGTAACATCCATTATCTCAGTTATACATACTTTAACCATTATTATAAGTAATTATCCATAATTTCTAACACAATATTATTATTTTAAGTATGATTGGAGGAAAAGAGAATATCATGTGATTTATAGGTGAGTTAGGGGAAGTTGGGAAGGGGTGAGTTGTGGTAGGTACCAAGTACCTGGTGACTTGGTAATAGGATTTTGGTGGGGAACTTATCAATAAATTGTCCCAATTTAGACCATTAGGCTCCGAGTATAGCTAAATTTGATTCTCGATATATTTATATGAAAATATCCTTATTAAATAGTATATTTCCCATTTTAACCCATTATTGTGCCACTAAATTAACCCTTACTTGTGAATTCCTCTCATTTCATAATTATTTGACTCCCTTCCATGGTCTCCATACTCTCCCTCTCATCCCACTTGTGTTCTTCATCGATCCTAGTACTAGTATGTTTGATTAGGTCATAGAAGCTCAAAATTGGGTTTTCAAGGCTATGACATGTCTCTAATCTTCTTCTTTCTTCTCATTTAAATGGTAGTGGGTGAAACATCTTCTTATAAAATTCTAGATCTAGTTAAATAAATATATATATTCAATCTTATTTTTTATAAAATTGGGAGGTTATCTTGGATGATAATATGGTATTACCTTGGTTTCCTTTCCATGATTCATATCTCATGTTAAAAATAGATTAAAATCAATTTCAATTGTGGTTGAAGGTGATACTTGAATTCAGGTTGTCGCTTAATTTTATCTTCTATACCCCAAGGAATTACACTAAAATTTAATTGGTTGGTATCCCCTTTTTTAGAATATTTATTATGGGTTTGGATAACAATGGTGAAAAGCTGAGTGAATTGAAATGAAACAAATCGATCTTCATCCAATAAATATTTAACATTTTATCTTATTAAAACGACCTTATGTTTTCTAGGTATGTGTTATGTTTACCTATTTTTATGCCATTCCAATCATTTTTTCCTTGTTTTTGGTTAGTTAAAGAAATATCATTCCTGGTAATTTATTTGACAGAAATATTTAAATACTAAACATGTTTATTGTGTTAATTATTTTATAACATTATTATTCCATATATTTGTCTCATTAATCGTGTTTTGTTTTAAATCATTAGGATATTTAGTGTTTTATTTTTTTTATATCAAATATTGTTAAATTATTATTAAAAATATGAATGTTGTATTTCTATAAATGCGGGTAAAGTTCACCTATGTATTATTAATAAGTTAATTGAAAGGGAGTGACTCACATCACCTTAACTATATTTTATCAATTTACTATATCCCCAATCTAGAAGGATATCTCAAATGAACCAACTCAATTATTCATAATTTTATTTCCCCAAAATGGTTATGAATTTTTCCATAATATCAATTATGGTTCATCTCATATCTGTGTTATTCCTAAAGTAGTTTTAACATGTTTTGACCATCTAGGTATAGCGTGTTATTCATTTTAGTTATAAATACAAAAATTAAAATTATGTTAATAATTTTTATTCATTTTATATATATTCCTCTAGATTCATTCTATTGTTTCATACACATGAGAATATGATGGGTGCCTAGGTGCGAGTGATGACTGCTTACTTGTTATATTATACTCATAACCTGTACAAGACCCAATCAAGATACATGGAGCCAATTTTTTATGTGACCAAAGAGATGTTATGGTTCCTAGGCATGGGAAAAAATAGCATGTAGATATGGTACTAATATTTTTTCATGTTGGTCACTTAGAGGGTGAACTAGTTTGTGGCATGAGGGTTTCCCATGAAACATCCTCAATTTGATTAAACCTTTTGGTTCAACTTTTGGGATCCTGATTCCATGTATGGTTATATATTATGTACATATCTATTTTTCTTCTACTCTGTAAATTCTTGTGAACATTATGGTTTTTTTGGAACTTTATGATGTATACCTCGTATATACATTTCTTATCATTCATTTTTTTAAACCATAACTCAACATGCTTTAATTGACTCTAATTTACACTCATGGTGTCCCTAGGCCCCCTTTGGATGTGAAAACACAAAAAAGGGTCACATTGGGATTATATCATTATTTCAAGGGGGAAACCATTTTCGTACAATATTTATCTCAACCCCTAATGGTTACACCAGACTCTAGAAATCTAGATTTTAGGATGATATATATTCATTACCCAAATATATAAAATTTGGAAAATATGGCCCCGATCAATAACAAATGCTATCAAAACCTATATCGATGGCTATAGGGTATTGAACATCATATTAAATATGATATCATTCTATTAAGACTCATAAAGTAACCAAAAATATGGAATTATATCATTATTCTAGTAAGTCTTATGTTACCAATGGTTTTGTAAGGACATATTCATTTTGTTCGATTATTTTTAGATATTGAGTTATATTCCATAAAATTGATATAAATAGGTAGTAACTATTATAACTCTGTGTAATTACACTTGATTTCGTGTGTTTGATTATATTATATTTGGGATCAATTGATTTTTTTATTAACCAAAACATTATTAATAAATATTTATTATTTTTTAATTTATTTATGGTAATCGATAGGTTAATATGGACTCATAGTTGAATCCCAAATGGGAAAAGATTAATTATTTATAATGATAATTACCTTTGTTGCTCCTTCATTTTACTTTTAACTCATCTCTATTTAGTATTATTAAATGTTATTTAAATATGTTTTTTTTGTTTTTAAATTTATCATAAAATTATACATTACTAAATTAATATATTGATGAAAAGTGAATTAAGATATAATACTTTAAATAAATGAAAGGAATTCAATGGGAAATCTGGTCCTGATTTTCTAATGTTGGTCTAAATTTTGTGGGTCAGTATTGAAAAAAATATATATAATTTCGTACATTATTATAGAGAGTTTTTCCGCATTGAAAACCTACTAATGATAAATAAGGTATAAGGGGGAATGTGACCCCTAAATTACCAATAGTATAACCAGAGGAATTTAATGGAATCATTCTTCACATTATGTTGTATTCCTAGATGCTCCATGAAATAATCTCACATATTCTATGGTTATGGTAGATTTCGAATTTCACAATCTTCTAACTTTTCAGGCTGATGTATTTCCCGATGGGGATGGATAAAGAATCAATCATATTTATTAGATATTTGAAAATTATAAAAACTCCTAAGAGATATAGATTTCCTCTAGATACCATTATACTTAAATGGAAGCTTGTTGGTTGTATATTATAATATTAGAGTTTTAGAATGACCGAGCCCTAAACTGGTGAATTTTAATGATATTATAATTAAGTAGTTTCATCAAAACACTTTATGTATATTAAAGGAAGAAGTGTTCATAAACCACAATTAAGGTTTGTTAAAATTTATATATTACCCAAATATATTTATATATTTAATTGTATTTATTCCCTATCTATTTTAGGAAAAGGTATATAAACCAATATTCATTGATATAGGATTTTAAAGAGCCATTTTAGACACATGTGATATTGATTAACCTTCATAAATTTTACGATATTGTAAAAAAGGTATTTTTTTCCATGAATATATATAATGGGGTTTTAGGAGAACTATCAAATTTCTCAACTAAACTATATATAATTTGTGGTCTAATGGTATGAAATTATGTAAATAAGAGATGACTAGGGGTTTCCACACTTGGGGATCTGTGGTAATTGCTTACATTGAGCTCCTAGATTGGTAAGGCCTTTTGTAAAGTTATTTTAGTGAGAAGGTTACAACAACATCATGATATATTTTAGAGGCCAAAAGAATTATGTACATGTTCATTACATTACTTTTGCGGAATACTTAATACATAACAAAAATAGAATCCAAGATACCGTATAAGTTTAGTGCCTTTGGAAACTCAGAACAAAATCTTCTAATCATTTGGAATGATCTTCAACATCTCCCATAAAGAACTTCCCCTTATGTATTCTTACCAAAAACATTTCCTTATATCCTGTGGAAAAGAAAACATAAACAAAGTGAGCTCAAATACTCCATAAGGGTAGAAATGGAGAACATAAAACAATCCCTAAACATTTGAACATAAAACCATGAACATAAAACCCCAAAATCATGAGTAATGACATAAATCATGGCCATACATCAGGCATAGTTCATAAAGGAACATTAATCATGATAAAATTTCATGGGAATAAAATTTTTAGTTGTGGAAAACCATTAATCACATGAAATTATATCTATAATAGCGAATTCATTGCTTCTAAGACCATCATAGTGGATAAATTCCATTACTATACTGGGTTTACTTGCCATTCCAGCCATGTAATATTGAACCAGATTTACTTTCCATTCCATCCTTGTCTATCTCATGAGATATAAATATTTACCCAATGCATTGGAGGGGGACATATGTCCCACCCATGTCATAATTAATGCATTCTTTTGTGTGCCACAAAATAAACATAAACCATTCATCATATCCCAATGAATAAAATGGGTTTCTAATACAGCATACCATCATAACATAATCTATATAAAAAAGGATATAATTTCATCATAATGAAAATAAAACATTGTAAATAATAAGGTCATTTTACATGAAACATATCCATATTAGAAAATGCCATTTTATATGGAAACAAGTTTTGATAAAAATATTGAATTAAATTCTTGATAAAAATATACTTTCTTCATCAAAATCATTTTCTTTTCTCAAAATTCCATGAAATTTTAAAAGAAAATAATTTTTTTGAAAATAATCCTGATATATTTTAGAATAAGATTCTTGGAAAGAAGGTGTAATGAAATTGTAAAAATCCATTCCTATCATGTAATTTAAAAAAAACATTCTCCTCCCACTTTTGCAGGAAAAGTAAAAAAAACCTCATATGGTAAAAAAAGAATGATTCCATCCATATCATTTGGTAAAAGTAAAAAAAGGGTAAAAATGACTTTAAAACTACATGGAATAATAGTAATAATTTTATGAAAACAGTTTTTGAATTCATGTACATGGTTGATAAATATAATCCCAGTAAATACTTGCAAAAAAACAATCTCGGATAGAATCGAGATTGGAAAAGTTACGACATACCTTAGGTGAAATTTCATCCATACATGTATGAAACTCCTACATTGTGGGGATAAAAAAATATTACAAACTTGTTATTGAACCATAATAATATTTAGGATATCATATATGATTCACTAAATACTTTATATTTTTTATTAATTTAGTAATTCCATGTTAATTCAACGATTTGGGTAAAATCATTTCATTTATCGTATGTGTTTTGACTAGTAATTTTTCATAAGATTACTTAGATTATGATTAATTACATCCTAAATGTAAAACGTGATTTATATATCACATATAATACATATATAAATATATATAATCGATTAACAAAAGGATTGAAAAATTATGTTCATAGAGACGATAGGCCATACGTACGTATGAAAGCTATTTTCGTTCCCTTAATAAATAGAATGGAATTAAATGACCTATATATATATATATATAAATCCAGTAGCATTATTATTTCATATATCTCATTATTATTCATTATATATACATTATAATCAATTTTTAATGGTAAACCTGGAGAATGAATCTCATCTCATTGTGAAGACGGTAATCCGTACGTATGCACGTGCGATGATATCATTCAAATAATTTTTGAATTTAATTTCATTGGATAATATAGTATCTCATAATTTTAGTCTTGTTATTATAATCATATATATAGTTATTATTTCAACCATTATACAAATCCATGTAAGGTGGTGGTTGAAAACAGATTACACCACCGCGTAGAGACGGTAAGCCGTACGTACGCCCGCCTGGTGATTTCATTTTTTTTGAATGGATAGAAGGTAAAATATGGCGGTTTAATATTCATAATAACATATTATTATAAAATTGATACTAGAGTTTTTAATTAATAATTATACAACCCATATAGAAGAAGTAGAATAAGAAATAATTTTGAAAGATTCAGTAAAGGATATTACCTCTTCGTCGATGTGCCTCTTCTAAACCCCCACTTAGGGCACTAAAGTTGGTCTTTGAGGAAGAACATGACCTCTAGTATGTTTCTAGTTAATCTGAGAAGGGAAATGGTATGGGTTTGGCCATGTTTGGAAGCTCAAAATGGATTTAATGGGAGAGGGAGGAGGTCCCTTTTATAAGAGTGGAGAGGGGAACTTTTGGAAATTTCAAAAATATTAATTTATAATAAAAACCAACCCACATAAAAACATCATAAAATGACTCAAAATAAAAGATGTGATGTGATAGGGTTGTAATATCATCAACCAATAAAATTTAAACATGTGTGGAATTTATTTTAAACCATATCATTTTTATTTATTCTTATTTTATCTATTTGATTTTATTTGTGGTAATAATATTCTTAATTTTAATTGTTATAAATACTTATTTATGTGTTGTGAATTGTCCATAATTAGATACATTATGAAATTTTAAACCATATAATTTTAAATTTGTAATTTTTAAATATTTTAGTGATTTTTAAACAATTTAATATTATGTTATTTTTATAAAATACCAATTATGTCAATTTTGAAACAATTCAATTATTTGAATTTAAATATACTCCACACATAAGATATGTTAGAGAGAAAATATTTAATATATTTAGATCATGTAATATTTATCTATAACATTTCTATAGAAAAGTAATTAATTCATATAATATATAATTTAATATTTTTAAAATGATTTATTGCATGTTTTTCTTAATAAAATAATTACTACATCATTTTTTTATAATTATATAATATAATTATTATTGGAAAAAATTAAAAATAAAATACTATGATTGGGATAAAACTAATATCCTTCACAGGAATAAATTTTGACAAATTTATCTTCTAAAACAACCAAATTTTAAAATGTTATATTTATTAAATTATAAAGGTGACAACTTTGACATCATATAAAATAAAATAATATAAATGTCATAATCTGTTTTATAAGTCTCCAAATGGTCCACAAGTCAACCCTTGGATGATTATGGTTTATACATACTAGAAAAAGATGTTTTTTTCTTGTGTTTAGGACTTTTAATGGGTATTATTATATTAATAAAATCTACATTATTGATTTTTCACTAAATGAATGATTTTTGCATCATTAATGTACAAGCTATTAAGGTAATTAAATGTTTCTTAAAAATAACAGATAAATTACCAAAATAATGAAAAACCTTTTTTCTTTAAAATTAATATTTATAATATAATTTATATTATTTATTACCTAATATTAAGAATAATTTAATTATTAAAGTTTGAGTGAGACATATTTAACATTCCTTTAAATAAAAGAAATTAAAGGTTGTAATCACAAACAACTGGGTTATAATAGATACTATTTCGACCCAAGTATATTTTAAGATGAAATATAATCATCCAATTATATTAATACCTATTTTAGGGTAATTTTATAATATTTCGTTTACCCTTAATTGACTAATATACCTTTAAGTGTGGTAAATTACGTTTACTATAGTGACTATTTATAATGACTAAAAATAAAAGTTATCTATTTACACAATTTGAACCTCCTGATTCCAAATAAGGAATAACTTTTTATAAATTCAAAACACATAAGATTCAGTAATTAATTTAAAATTAATCCCTTTTTATAAAAAAAGGAGTTTTTATTTAAAACAGTGCAAAAGATTTAAATGTTTTTACCTATGAATTCAATGTTAAATTAATTATAATGACATACATTATATTAAATGGTAAAAATTTATTATATTTAAGAATTAAAACCTTTAAATATTATAATTTTTCTATATAAATTATCTTGAGGAAAAAAGTTGTTATTAATTAAAATTTAGAGTATTTTTACTATTCATCAAAATATGAAAGTTAACAGAAAAATATTAAAAATTATCCAAAGTAAATATTTATATTCTTAATGCAGTTAATAATAATATTTTGTAAAATTTATCTTATAAATATGTCAAAAAACTTGATTTAAAGTGGGTGCTCCATCAAAAGGCGGCAAAACTGCATTTTTTAATAAATACTTATTTTAGCCGAAAAATTTATATTATTCTCATGCTATGTTCTAGAATATATATAATATTAATGATAATGTTATAAAATAAAAAATTTGGTTAATAATATTCATAACATCTATTTCATAATAATATAATAATAATATATCGTCGTTTAGTGAAACTCGATATTGCGTACAACACACACAATTGTGGAAGGTCCCTCTTGTGTGAAAACCTGTCCAAGAATATCGTTGCCTATACTACAAGATAATACGGTGTTTCGTATAGTGCATGTTGATCATGGTGTATTGTACAACACAACACATCAAAGAAATTAAAAATAATATTTCTCATATAATCTCGGGGTGTTACATTCTACCCCACATAAAATAATATCTCTCACAAAATTCATCGAGGATATAAATCGTTTCCACATGAAAGTATCGTTCATAGAAACCCACATCGTAAAAATTAATACTAAACTATTATTTTAAAAAGTAATGTATGAAACGTAACAGTTTCCCAAATTAACTAATCAACTGGTTTCCACATAAGAGAACATTGGTGAAAACTTGGATGTGGAAGAGAAATCAAACCATCATGTTCTGATGGAGAGTGGTAGATAATATGTCTAAGAAAAATACATCTATCACAAAGACAAAAATTTTTGATGATCTAAGGTACCATATGATTCATCGGATATGAGGCTACTAGGACAACATTTTTGGTTTTCAATATAATTTCCATAAAGATGATGATTTTTTGCATAAGGAGAAATACATACTTGAATTCAATGTAATATCATCATTGGTCATTCCATGAACAATTTCCATTTTAACTCATATTTAAAGAAATTAAGTTTAATTTTTCATTCTTGAAGTTTTAGCAGATCATGCGATAGAATGGTAGGTCATGCCATCTGTATCTATCACAAAAAGGATTGCACAAGATATTAAATATACATAAGTCCATCTATGGTGAGGTTAATCGTATATGGTTCCAAAAATGGACTTACAATTAATCAATCATACCACTCAATAATATAGAACTATTTTTTTCTAAACAGGGACTTCCTATAGGCCAGTGGTAGGCGATAAAGGCATGTCGCCCTTCTGTTGTGGGGTCGATTCTCGCAGCCTTGTCTGACGCGGCAGCTTGTCACCCGTCCTATGGTTTTCCCTTTTTCTAAAACTATATTATTATAACATTACACAAATAAAAAAAGTTATATCCTTAAAAAATACTATCAGATGTTCATCTTAGTCCATTACAACCTTAAGGTTTATAGAAAATACTTTTTCCAATCTCGTTGAACAATGAATACAATTACCAAAAAGGGCATATAAAAATAATGTGAATACCATCATTTATCCTCCATATATCATAAAATATATCTTGTTGGTAAAATTCCAAAAATGTGAATACTTTAATCATGCATTCTCTTGAGACATGAATTACCATATAACCTTATTGAAAACAAGATTGCTGTCAAAATTTAACTCCTTCCACATACCAAAATCCAAAAATTTCTATATACTCAAACGATGATATCTCTTTGTCCTTATATCAGTCATGAGCTCATTATACTATCAAACATATTATTTTCTCCTTATACCTTCATTATAAACATATCATCTGATTTTCAAAAAAAAATTCAATCACTTTTCATGGTTACTAGTACCATACAATTATTGAAAACCAATACATAGATATTCATATATTCCATTATACTATAAATTTGATTCAAAAACACTATTTTGGAATCACACTATTAAAACACTTAATCATTCCACCACTTCATTGTCATATTCTACATCACCAATAGTGATCGCCTATGAATTCCCTTTGTCCTTTTCCTTAAGAGGTTGTTGATATCGATCATCATTAAACCTTGGATTTGGGCATTTCATAGCATAATTCCCCATTTCCTTGCACTTGTAGAATTGAATAGTTGGTGGTGTGTTCTTTATTGTATTTTCACTATTCACTTCATTAGCTACTTTTATCCCATTACATCGACACTATACATCTCGATGAACAATTTTTCTACAATTACAACATTTTCTAGTCCCTTTAAGTGAATCTCCCCCATGCTTCTTTCCACACATTGAGCATAACGAATCAATCATCTTCTTTTCACCTTTGTATTGAGAATTTTTTTCCTGAACTCCATCTTTCGTTTCATGCCAAAACTAGGGGATGGATATGTAACACCAACTTCAATTTCAACGTTGATAGAACAACACACAATTTATTCATAGATTCTGAAGTCACTAGTAGCTAATTCCCTTTGAAGACTTTGTTTTAAGCCACTGAATAATCGATCAACATTACATTCATGTTGGATGATAATGCCAGATGCATACCTTGGAAGCCTTGTAATATTTGCCTCTTATATACGAACAGATTCATAATACTTTTGCATAAGCTAATGGAACTCCTTCTTCATCATTGTTCAAAGAATATATGTGGAGTACTTATGAAAAAACAAGTTCTAGAACTCGACCCATTCCATGGACTGAATTTCATCTTGAGGCCTCGTATTCTTAATTAGATTCCACCACTGGTCTGCTTCACCTTATAAACGATAACCAACCAAAATGATTTTTACATGTTCTGAAATGTGAAGTATAGAAATTATCTTTTCAATCGTACTGATCCATTTTTCAGTAATATGTGGATTATAAGACCAATTGAAATAAGTTAGACGTTGCCTCATGAATGACTCGATAGAATATTGTTCCCTTCTCTGCTCATTTGGATGTCCAGAATGACTCATAGCTTCTGTAATTATAACAAAAATATTTTTCACTCCATCCCCCAAAACATTGGTTTGTTCAAGAATAAAATCTTTTCATTTTGAATTATGTTGATCTACACGGTTCCTTCTAGTTCCATTCATTGTCTACAACCCCAAAATATAGTGTGAGAGTAAAAAATCATTCAAGGAAAACAGCATAACAAGGGTGGAGTACCTTCAATATCTAACATCTTAAGATCAATTCTATGATTGTTACCATAATTCTAGGAATATAACCTATACTTATAATTAACCTTAGGGACAACCCTAGACATACCTTCGAAATATCTCTAGGGATCTCACTAATGTTATCACATCCTAATTTCCAAACGTCGACTAAACATTCTCTCTAAAACCAACTGTAGAGGCCCAAAGCTTGACGTACATAGATATTACATTACTTTTGTCGAATATGTAACACATAATAAATATAGATGCCCAAATATTTTATTAGTTTTGTGTCATTGAAACTTGGAACAAAATATTCTAATCATGGGGAATGATCATCAACATCTCCCAAAAAGATCTCCCCCTATTGTTTTATTACCTAAAACTTTTCTTTATATCTCAGGGAAATAAAAAACATAAAAAATGTGAGCTCAAATTCTTAGTAAGGGTAATCAAGGGGTACATAAAACAATCAATAACCATTTGAACATAAAACCATGAACATAAAACACCCAAATCATGAGTAATGATATAAATCATTGCAGTACATAAGTCATATATCATAAAGGAGCATTAATGATTATAAAATATCATGGGAATAAATCATGTAATTTGGGAAATACATTAATGAATTTATATGATTTCCATAGTAGCCAAGGCATTGCTTCTAAGACCTCCATTATGGACAAACTCCATTACCAAACCGGGTTTACTTGTTGTTCCAGCCCTGTAATATTGAACCATATTTACATTCCATTTCATCCATGTCTATCTCAAGAGATATAAATCATTACTCAATGAATTGGAGGGGGATATAGGTCCCAAACATCTCATAATGAATTCATTATTTCGTGTCCCACAAAATAAACATAAATCATTCATCATAACCCAATGAATAAAATTGGTTTCATATACATCATCTCATCGTAACATAATCTATATAAAACAATGGATATAATTTCATCATATGAAAAATTAAACCATGTAAATAATATAGACAATATAAATTAAACATATCCATATTAAATAATCTCATCTTAGATAGAAAATAGTTTTTTAAAAAAACATGAAATGATGTCTTGATGAAAATATCCTTTCTTCATAAAAATCATTTTTTTCCAAATGCCATGAAATTTAAAAAGAAATTAATTTTTTTTAAAATAATCATGAAAACATGTAGAATAATATTCATGGAAATAAAGTTTTATGAAACTGTAAAAATCAGTTCATTTCATATAAGTTAATAAAAACATTATCCTCTTACTTTTACCGGAAAAGTAAAATAGTACCTCTTATGGTAAACAAAACAAAGATTATATCCATACCATGTGGTAAAAGTAACCAAAGGGTAAAAATTACATTAAACATACATGTAAGAATAGTAAAAAATTTATGAAAATATTTTTAGAAGACATGGACATGGTTGATAAATATTACCTCAGTAAATACTTACGAAAAAACAATGTCGGATAGATACGAGATTTGAAAAGTTACGCATTACCTTAGGTCCAATTTCATCCATAAGTGTCTGAAAATCCTATATAGTGGAGATTAAAATTATTATAAAAATGTAACAGAACCATAATTATAATTATGATATCATATATGATTCACTAAGGACTTTATATTTCCCATTCATTTGTTAATTCCATTTTAATTCAGTGTTTTTGGTAAAATCGTTTCATTTATCATGCATGTTTTGACTTGTAATTTTTCATATGATTATATAGATTATGATTATCTACATCCATAATGTAAAAAATTATTTATATATCACATATATTCAATATATAAATATATATAATCGATCAATAAATGGATTGAAACACTCAGTTCATGGAGACAGTAGGTCGTACTTACGTATGAACGATGTTTTCATTTACTAATTAAATTGAATCGATGTAAATGACATATATATATATATACATATGTTAAGTAGAATTATTATGTGATATATCTCATTATTATTCATTATATATACCTTATAATCATTCTTGATTGGTAAATGGTGAATGAATCTCATCGCATTGTGAAGACGGTAATCCGTATGTACGCACGAGCGATGATATCATTCCAATAATTATTGAATTGAATTGTAGTGGATGATATTGTATCTTTTAATTACTATAATTTTATAATAAACATATATATAGTTATTATTTTCACCATTATACTCATCCATGTATGGTGGTGGTGGAAAACCAGATTACATCACGGCGTGGAGACGTTATGTCGTACGTACGTAGGCGCAATGATTTCATTTTTTTTGGATGGATAGACCGTTAAATATGGTTGGTTAATATTCATAATAAAATATTAGTATACAATTGATACTGGAGTTAATACTTAATAATGAAACAACTCATATAGGGGAATTAGAAGAAGAATATTTTTTGAATGAATCGGTAAAGGATATTACCTCTTATTCGACGTGCCTCTTCTAAACTACCTCTTTGGGCTCTGAAGTTGGTCTTTGAAGAAGGCATTAACCTCTAGTATGTTTCTAGATAATTTAATAATGGAAATTGGAAGGGTTTGGTCGAGATTGGAAGATCAAAATGGACTGAATAGGAGAGGGAGGAGGTGCCCATTTATAAGAGAGGAGAGGGGCACTTTTGGAATCCTCAAAAAATTTAATTCACAATAAAACCCAACCCCACATTAAAACCTCAAAATGACCCAACATCAAATATGAGATGAAATATTATGTTAATCTCATCAACCAATAAAATTTAGACATTTTTGGAATTTATTTTAAACTATATCATTTTGATTTTTCCTTATTCAATCTAATTGATTTTATTTGTGGTAATAAAATTATAAATTTTAAATTGTGATAATTACTAAATTATATGTTTTGAATTCTCCATAATTAGATACTTTATGAAATTTTATGCCATATAATTTTGAATTTTGAATTTTTAAATATTTTTGTGATTTTTAATCAATTTAATAGTATGTTATTTTTATAAAATACAAATTCTATCAATTTTGACACAATTCAACTATCATAATTTAAATACACTCCACACAGACTATTTTTCAAAAAAAAATTAATAGATTACTAACATGTCATATTTGTCTATATAATTACTGGATCACATTAATTAGTTCATATAATATTTATTTTAATATATTAAAAACCAATTCTTTGTTATTTTTCTTAATAAAAAAATTAATACAACATTTTTGTATTATTATTTAATTTACTTATATGTTGCATAAAAATTAAAAATAAAATACAATGATTGAGATAAATATAATATCCTTCCTAATAATACATTTAGTCGAATTTATCTTCTAAAACAGCAAACTTTTAAAATGTTATCTTTATTAAATTATGATGGTGAGAATTTTGACATCATTTAAAATAAAATAATATAAATATCATAATATGATTTATAAGGCTCTAAATGGTCCCCAAAAATACCCACAGAATCTTATTGTTTAGATATTCTCAAATAAGATTTTTTGGTCATGTGTTTGGGAATTTTAATGTTTAGTAATATATTAATAATAACTATATTATTGATTTTTCACTAAATAAATAATTTTTTTATCAGTAATGCATAAGCTATTAAGCTAATTAAATGTATCATAAAAATTACAAATAAATTACCATAATAAAGAAATTTTGTTTATTTCAATTGAGTATTTATAATCTAATTTATATCTTGTATTAAATTATATTAAAAATAATTTATTTATTAACTTTTGAGTGAGACATATTTCACATTCATTTAAATAAAATAAATTAATGATTTTAATCGCATACAAGTTGGTTATAATAGATACTATTTCGATTAAAGTATATTTTAGTACGAAATATAATCATCAAATTATATTATGACAAGTTTTAAGATTATTTTATAATATTATTTGTACCCTTAATTACATGATTTACCTTTAACTATGGCAAATAAAATTTACCGTACTTACTATTCATATTCTCTAAAAATAAAATATATGTATTTACACAATTTGAACCTCTTTATTCCAAATTTGGAATACATTTTTACAAATTCAATACCCATAATATACAGTAATTAAATTTAAAATCAATCTCGTTGTCGAAAAATACAGGTTTTTATTTAAAACATTGCAAAAGATTAAAATGTTTTTACCTATGAATTCAATATATAATTCATGATAATGACATAAATTATATTAAATGGTTAAAAAATATTCTATTTATAGTTCAAAAAAATTAAATATTATAATTTAACCATATAAATTATCTTGATGAAAAAAGTTTCTTTTAATTATAATTTAGGATATTTTTACTATTCATCAAAATATGAAAGTTGACAGAAAAATATTAAAAAATAACCAAATAAATTTTTATATCCACATTGAAATAAATAAGTTTATTTTGTCACGATGAACTTATAAACGTGTCCGAAAACTCAATATAATGTGGGTGCCCCATCAAAAGACGTTAAAATTTCATTTTTTTAAAAATATGTATTTTACCAGAAATATTTAATCTGTTCTCAAACCATGATCTAGAATATGTGTAAGATGAATGATAATGTTATAATATTCAGAATGTGGTTAATAATATTCATAATGACAAGTTCATAAAAATCTTATATTAATTTATCGTTGTTTAGTGAAACTTGGTATTGCATACAACACACGCTATTGAGGAAGGTCACTCTTGCATGCCACAGAATCCAATAATAGTGTTTCATATACAACAATATAATATGGTATTTTGAATAGAGCAAGCTATTCTCAGTGTAGCATACAATAAAATACATCAATGAAATTAAAAAGAATATTTCTCATAAAATCTCGGTGTCTTACATGTATTGAGACTATATAGAAAATAATCTTCACTTATATGGTTAGTACCACCATCTCTAATTGTTTTTCAATACATTTAATCTGGGAACATCGACCAGTGAAATAATCTAACTCTTGTGTCATTTAATCCACTAATTGATTATTTTACTAGAGGTAACCAGGCACCCTCTAGGAGGATTGGTCGAAGAGGATAACATGGTAGAAATGTCAATAATCTATAGTTAAATATTCAACGTAAAATTTTTTTCTATAGGGTTTGTATAACTCTAAATTTTGAGTGTTTTTGGTAGATGTATTTACAATCAATGTTTCAGTAGGGTTTTCCACTTTCAATGGTACAATTTTAGTTTCCTATATATTATTTAATACTTTTTTTAGTATCGGTTATTCAGTATACTTTATATTTGATGAATTGTGTAACTTTTTAAATTCAAGCGTAAGACCTATAATCATTCATGTTCCTTAACACTCCTATGAAGAAAAAAATAATTCTTATTAACATGTATCCTTAGTGTTAATTGTTTTCGTATTCATATGGGAACCTTGTGATATTATGGTTATAAATATATTCCTTTTATGTCATTTTAGGGATTGATTGGCTGACTCAATTTATATCATTATTTTAATATCATACCCAAAGGGAACCTTTCTCATTACCAACTGGGATCCAGTATATGATCCATGGATAGTGGGATATTCAATATATTAAAGTAGATATAGAATACGGGTAATTCAATTCAATTATCAAAGAAATAGATACTCTTAATAATATTGTATTAGAGCCTATAGTATGTAATATTTTACCTGTAATAGAAAACCAATTCAAAAATTTATTCCATGAAAACATCTCGTGATTACCACCTAAGAATGAGGTGGATCATAAAGGTAAGCATATCAAAAAGGAATCCTAAGAAATTTAATAATTAAAATTTTAGTATTGGATTCATGTTAAAAATAATGAATATCAAAAACCCACTTCCTTAATTCCATAAAGGATCATAGAAAATTCAATTAAAGAACAAAAAATAAAATTTAATTAAACCATAAATTGTACCTTATTTGTTTAAAATACTTGATTTTATTCACTCACCATCATTATTTCAATTATTAAAGGTTCCAATCTAGGAGTCATCTAGATCACACACATATTCATTATATCTCCTTGATCTCATCTCCTTTATTATTAGGTGATATTATGAGAAACTAATGAGTTTTATATCATCACATCAATCATGTGAAGTACATTGACTCGATCGTGAAGGATAGATATATTGAACATTGTTCTTTCTTCAGTTTCATACTCTATAATTGAGGGATATGAGGTGAGAGCTCTCAAATTCATTTAAATGGTGGAGTTTATTATTAAATTATCTAAAATTCACTTATATACTTATGTTGTACTTTCAAAAATTGCACTTTTGTCTCTGGAAAGTAATAACCTTCATTTAAGAAAATGACACACAATTAATACTTAATTAAAGGCATAATAATTATCAAAAAAAATTACGTAGTTTTTTACACATAAACATGCTATGTAAAAAAATAAAAACCATATAAATAGTTCATATTCCACTAGATAATTGAGAGAACCTTGAATGTGCAATGTTCATTAGTAAATTTAAATTTTCTAAAATTAAATTCTATGACTAAACTACTTTTGATTACATTAATAAATAAATTAAATAATTATTATTAAAAACCGTAATAATATATCTAAATTATTCTACTTATATTTGATCACACTCAGATTTTTATTGACCCCACATGTAGGGCTCCCTACGTCCTAAACTCATATTCATCCAAATAGGAGGAAATTATGGATACCCATAGTGTGTGAAACTCTAGGTCCTTATCTTGATAGTAGTGAGTCTAACCCACTGACCAAGAGTGGAGTCTTACAACCCATTATAGATCATATGGAGATAAGAAACAACCTATATATTACTAACTCTGTAGAAAGAATTTAGTTTATCATAATATCATTATCTCTTGATATCTCATAAATCAAGATGCACATTTTTGTCATCATCATTTTGATTAATTATATATTTATTGAAGATACATGGTAGTATTACCTTCATGTAATATTTATATTTATTTAATAATTTTAATACCATCCTAGCCATGTCGGGCCCATGAGATATATCATCATCAACTCAGATGTGAAACATTATATCTTGATCATTCAAGTGATTCCATAGCACCAAAAATTAACCAAGTACAAGCTACATCTCTAGAACGTAAATGTCATAGTTTTTCCAGTCATTAATTTACATGATAATTTGGTACAAATTAATATCGATCTGAAGTCAAGATACCAAATACACATGTATGTATATTGGATCAACCAATGACACATGAAACATTTTGTATTCCTATTGGAAGATCAGTCCTCGTGATCACGTCTACTCGAGATCACAAAGTGAGAAATTCATGATAATAAGTATCAATGATTATGATATCCTAAAAATTGATAGAAAAAAATAATATGAGCCTCATCAGTATGATATATCTCAACTATAGGATATATATTTAAGAATAATTTCATCATATCTCAATGTTCTCATTATAGCCGGTAACTGATTTAACCATTTGATATGACTTGTAAACTATGGAAATTGTTATGTAAATAGTGTGTGTTGTTGTATAAACATTAATATGGTAATAATAACAATATTAATATATTATATTATATGCCTGTAATGGTAATAAATTTACATAAAGGGTTTGGGTCATGTTTACCAACTCCCAATACTCCCACTATCAAAAGATCCAACAACTAACAATTCTCACCATTTTAGCACTCATATGAGTACCTTGATTCTACTATGATATTTCCTTAGTAGGTGGGACCATCCACTTTATCCTATATAGAAACTCTATTATCCATGACTTCACAGCTTTAAATATAATTCCCCAACAGATGAAACTTTTGAAGTATATATTTTTCCTTTGGTGTGTGTTCAGGTCCTCGGCAAGCACAACATCTGTAGTATTATAAGACTATACACGAATTGGGTATGCACTATTTGTCACCATACAAATGAAAAAAATAAATATATTTATCCAAGCTACATATTTAACTATATTATAATCCATTACATACATCGATTCTACACTAGAATTTATAAGAATATACTAAATCAAGATCCTCAAGCTCGTTGCACTACAATTTTCGAAAAATACATATCATGAATATGATTAAGATCATCATGGACTTTATAGATACTAAATTTAGGGTATCCCTTCACAACTATCTCCACATATCTTACAGATACTAGGAAATAATCCTTTTTAAATTTCAAGTACAGTAGGATAGTCTTTATAGTTTCCCAATATAGCACTCAAAGATTATATTAATATCTACCCACTATAATTAATGCAAGGGAAACATCAAACTAGTTCATAGCATGTAATACATGATATATATCGCTGCTGAAGCCTAAGAGATTCTACTCAATATTTACACTCATCCTGTGTATGTTGACACAACTTTTTGGAGATATTAATTTCATGTGACAGTGGAAAAATACACTCTGGGATTTCTTGATATTATAACTTTTGAGTATCTTATCAATATATGTACATTCACTTATTCCATGAATCCTATATAATTATTCTTGATAAATCCTTATACCACGAATATAATCTTCTTCCTCTAAGTATTTCATGAATAAGAATTAAATTAACCATTATTTTACTGACTATAATACATGTATGTCTATTCCATTAACAGTATGTCATCAGTATATAATACTATGAAATCATTCTCAATACTACTTAACTAATTATAGTCATAGAAATCCCTATCATTCATAACGAAAAAAAATTCTTTTATGGCCTCATAAAAATGACCAATCAATGATTATGATTCCTTTTTCAAAACATTAGGTGGTATCTAGGATTTCATACATTATTGGAACTATTTTATATAGTAAACCCATTGGGTTCTATCATATAAATGTCTTAAACCAACATCCCATTCCAAAAAAGCAGTTTTCACTTCCATTTTCCAAGTTTCATAATCATGGATCACTACTATTTAAGGAAACATTCTAAAGGATTTTAGTATAAATAATGTATATAATGTTTCATGATAGGTTTATTAATTAAAATTACTAGAAACCATTCACTACTGGTTGTGGATTATCGGTTCTAACTATACTATAAATATAAAGAAATTTCATCAATACTGATTTACTCCCAATAAGAGTTACATTAGCTAGTGGGTCTAGCAGTGTCCAAAATTGATTTTGGTACATGGTTTCCATTTAATAATGCATGGATTCCATCCATATAGAAGTATATTTTCCATCCATTCTTTCCTTGTGAGTTATAAGTTAATCACATTCTAGTATAAATGAGTAAGCTGAATCGGTTAAAACAATTCCATATCTCTTTGGTTCTCTAAACTCTCTATTAGACTTATATGGTACTTGTGTCGTGGAAACAACTTTATATACCACTATCTCTTATGAAGATCGTTTTCATACAAAATCTAATGCATATGGATCATCAACATCATCAAATTTAATCATTCTCCCACTATTTTCATTGAATATGTGTTCCTTTAATGAAATGTATCATGGATTACTACAGTTATCATTTTATCTGAAGGATTGTATAGTTCATATTAGTTATTATCCTTATGATATCCTATTAAGACAATTATCATGATCTGCGATGTAAATTTTCAATAGATATAGTCTTGAAATAAAATTCATATCCACATACTTGTACGTGTGATGAATGGATTTATTTTTATAGCACAACACATATGAAATCCCATCTATTTCATTAGTTGGTACATAGATTAGTGTATATACCTCATTCATTAGATCATATCCAAAATGGATAATGGTAGAGTTTTATTACTAATTATCGATTTGAGCACGTAAAGAATGGTATGATTCCTCTTTTCACTAAAACAATTCCACTTAGGTGTATAAGGGGGAGTGAGATAGGAAGCTATCCCAGACTCATTTAGATGATCAGTGATAGAATGGTTAAGATATTATTCACCATGTTCTGAGAATAGTCTCTTAATATTATTACCATATGGATTTTCTACCTCATTATGATATTTCTTAAACATTGTAAAAGAATATTAATTATAACATATTTTTTAGATATATAAATATCGACTATAGTCATCCATAAAAGTAATGATGTCTGAAAAAACCACCCCTTTACATTACTTGAAATGGACCATGTACATCAGTATAAACCAATTAAAATAGTTCAGTGGATAATTCTCCTATCCCACTCAATGTTGATTTGGTAATTTTTCCTTATAAACAAGTGTGACATACATCCAAGTGATTTAACTCAATAAATTCTAAATACTCGACTTGATGTAGTTTTCATGAACACTTCTTGTTAACATGACCACTCATGAAGTTCCATTGGAAGTAAAGGTATGATTCATTCTAATTGAATTTTTCATTGATATCCAAAATATGATATTAGAGGTCAAGAATATATAACCCATTATGAATATGCTTTATATGATAACATATTTTATCCTTATACATAAGACAACATTTATTTCAAAACTAGAAATGAAATCCCATAGTGGCTAAACTCGAAAAAATTATTACATTTATAGTAATTTATGGTACATAATAAAATTTATTTAATTGGAGAATGATTCCAATAAGAAATTTAGTATGATAATTTCCCACTTCAAATTGAATTTTAGATGAAAATTTCCCTTTACAAAATGATATATTTTTTTAAAAGTGTAAACATTTTTATATTAAATTAAAAATTAATAATATTATAAAACACAAAATTGAATGTCTTTAACAATTGAAATACTTGATTAAATTTCAAAATTATTTAAAACAACCAATATAAACTATAATTTTCTAAAAATATTATTAAATTATAGTGAATCATTTAGAATAACATTCAAAGGTCCCAAATTGAAAAGATAACAATTTTAGGTCCACACATATTTTAGAAAAATTTAAATTTTACTATCAATTTATGTATTAAAAAATGAAAGAAATGAATAAAATTTAGAATTAAATCAATTTAATAAATAATGTTGTATTTTCAAATTTCAAAACTCATGTATGTTTTCTCAATTTACATAAAAAATGAATAATTGACTAAAATAAATTATTTTATCGATGTTATCAATATGTTCATAGACCACAAAGTCAAAAAAGTAACTTTTTCCCAGTATTTTAATTAAATTCAATAGTATTTTCAATGAATAATAGAAAAATAAATAAATTTTCAGCATACATAACTATCCCACACTTCAACTATTTCACTCACGGGAAATTTTATAATTGAATTTAAAAAATATTTATTATCATACCTAACATTAAATACTCAGTTAAAATATAATGAAATTGAAGTGTTACTCCACTAAATTTTCATGCCTCTAATATGATATTCACACAATATTGTACTACCTTTAACATTGAAATTAAAATTCTTCTAGTGAAATAATTATATTTAAGTCGAATTAAAATTTTATTTACTAGAACCTATATTTATCACTCGTTATAAAACATCCTAAACCAATATTCATTTTCAAACTTTATTGATACATCCTAAATAGTATTTTTTATATTTTAATTATCCCTTTCATAGGTTCAAAATTCCCTTATCAAAAATGAATTAATATTTGACATATGGGAAATTTACTCATTATTTAAAATTTTCAATTCTTCCAAACATGTATGTGGGAAGCACCATGAAATTGATCTTATCAGATTTTGTATAGAAGGAAACCCAAACATTTTCATGAACCAAGATGGGATTCCATCCATCCTGACATTCGACCCCATCAGCAACATGGCTCAATATGTATTCCCCATCAAAATTGTCTGGAAACTACTATCAGACATCAATATAATCAATGCAGGAATGATTTATCCCAATTATAAAATAGGATAAAAAACTTAAAATTTTATAAACACAAATATAAGACCATCCCAAGATTTAATGATCTCCTCGTAACCTCTTGGACACTAATAAATACATGACTAAACTCCTCTAAGTACTATCTTGAACTATAAAATCTATCATGAAAAATAAATCGGGTCTGCCAATGCCTAATGGTACAAGTAGGGTGTGAAATTAACATCTCAGAGGGAAACTACTAAAAAATACTCACATTTACTTTCTTGAAACAGTCCATAAATAATGGTTTGAAAAAAATATATGAAAATATTTTTTTCTCATTTTTAATAAAAAAAATATAATTCCATTTTTTATAAATACACATACACTACCCTTCATTTTAAAAATATGTTACCACTTTAGAAACCAAACCCCAAACAAAAAAAAATGAAGAAATGTAATATTAAACTCGAATGAAAATAAATAAGCAGTATGGGATAAGAACCAAATGTAATAGAAAGTAAAAAAACACACAAATATAGTAACAATGGGAATTTCATAAATATCACATGAGTGATCCTAGGACTCACTTGAATCGGGATAACCTACTAACATATGATGTATCTCCATATCATATAACCAACTAGCCTACAAACCCAAACCAACCTACTGGAATGAACCTCTATGACCTATCATTTCAAGGGGTTACCAACCCATCTAATTAGGTTTAATAAAAAACCATCACTTGTTCCTCTAAAATATCCCCATAAAACTGATCGTAATAATATTCTCTATAAGTAGGCGGCCCTCGCACTCATGTCTCACCATACATATCCTCACCACACTTTCCTTCCCCAACCACTAAAATCACCTATCTAATAATCCATATAGGTGAATCCTCTATAGGGGTTCATGACATATAAAAATCAATACATAAGTTCCAATCATGCCGTCACACTATTAAATATTTCAAAACATTTCTCAAAATACGATAATGTTCCAACTAAGGCTTATATTTATAAAATAGCATTCATTTCCCAAATATTAATGAGTGTTAAAAAGGCCATTCAACATTTCCATACCAACATATTCAAAAAAATACAATCCATTAATGAGAAATATAAAACATCACTTTCGTGTATTCAATTCCAAATGGGCCTTTATACCAATTGTGATTTCAATTTAAAACACCGCCGACTGTCAGTGTGAAAACACCCAACACACATTATGATGAAAAAGGGGACATCATATCCTATTAAATAAAATCAACCATTTATCCAATGTAAAAAATTTCTTATAACATCCCAATTAATTATAAATCACATTATTGTCATCGGAATGCAAGGGACTATTTTTTTAGATTCGTGATTTTGAAGGATGAAATAAATAAGGATGACGGTGTGATACCTGGATGTTTAATTTGAGTAAATTTATTCAAGAAAATTATTATTTTTGTTCCCAAATATATGTTATTTCAATGAAAACATGGATGTTCCCACATCCAATGGTTCAACCGAAAAATCCATGAAATCACCCAGAATCATTTTTAATGTAACGCTGCTTGTTTTCCAAACAATATGACAGAACACACTATAAAAGTCACCTGGTTAAACAATTAAATCCAAAATCACATTAGAACTATTTTACTAAAACATTTGTAAGTGCAGAAACCTTTCAAATCATCCAATTTTCCGTTTGAGGTTCATTTTACTATTTATCAAACACATTAGGTGTGTGTATACATAACCATTTTTCAAAAATCCCATCGAAATTTTTTTTAACAAATTATACCCACATTAAAGCATCACCATAAATTATCCAAGCATATCACAAGATTGAATGAAAAATTTAAATATTTACTAAATGAACCAAATCATAAATGGAATTCATAAAATAGGAAAAGTATGTAGACCCCTACATTAATAGAGTGCATATTCAATGAGACTCTTGAAAAGGAAGAAAACACACCGATGAATAATTTTCATGGCCTAAACGTCAAGAAAATTGAACCACACATTAACCCTAACATATATAATTTAGCTAAAGGAAATAACCACTACGTGAAAGCAATAAATAAAGAGAGGATAAGAGGAAGAGAATAAAAAGATACGAAACCGCTTTGAAAATATCCTTGGGAACATGGAGGAGCATCAATAGGGGAGGAGGAACTTAGGAGAGGGGGTCTTGGGACCCCTTATTACACCATAGTCAACCCTCGGGGAGGGGGTTAGATTTAGGTATAAAATGGGGGAGGTAGATTATGTATTTTAGGATTTTAAAAATATGGTATGATCTCATGGTTTGACCACATAATTTCAAAAAAATTATGCCAACCATGTTCTCTAACTATCCATAAGGTGCTCTATAAATGGTCTGGACACATGTTTTAAAAAGTATGTGCCAACCAGGAAATAATCAACTACCAGAGAATCGAACAATGATGCACAGTTTCCTAGGCATGCCACATGGTTTCCTATAACCATTCTATAATAGTGTACATGCCAAAATTCACTTGAAACATCCAAAGTTAAAAAAAATTAAACTTGGGATCAACCCAATCCTCCTCCAAAAATTTCCAAAGATAATTGAAGAACAAAATAATAGGATTTTAAAGGACATGGTGTGACAATTCTCCAAACCCCAAACATTTTATGCCCCCCCAAAGTCACTCTACATAAATATAATAAATACACGAGTCAATTCAAAAACAAATATGAAAGAATCCATGAACGTCAGGGACACCTTTCACCCCACACATCACACCAGACTGATCAAGAAGAAACCACAGAACACAAAGGAGGGGAGAACACGGGAGGGCTATCCCCACCATAAGAACTCAACTAGAATGGAAACATGATTAATCCTAACACTACTGTGAATTAACATAAAAGTAACACAAAATCCTTTATATCAATTGTGAAACATATTTTATAATATCGGGATTTCCCAACATAAATGCACACAATGTTTAGCTTGAGTTGATCAACAACAACATCATAACAAAAAATCTACCACACAAGTCTAAACCACCAATGCATAGGGACTAAAAAAACCATAATAAAAAAAAGAACTCGAACACAACTACAAGAATCAATTCCAACAAGAAAAAATATCTCCTAACCATCACAACTAAAACCATGAGCAAACCACACAGGGGTTGATCATACTCAAGTAAGTACAAAATGATTCAAAGTGACACATTCAAATGAACAAACCACCATGTTTCAAAAATAAGGAAAAACTCACATGAATAGTAGTAATTATAAAAAGAAAAATCATATTCCTCCACCCCAACAATAGAGATGATAATTGTCCAATGCCTGACATACCCTCAAAAATTCAATGAATATGCTCAATTTTCACTCAAACCCTTAGGTTATAGCCTAGATGACCAAAGCATCTCTTGTCTCACAGTTAGGAATATACATCCTCTAATTACAACGACTTCTTCAAGCGTTTCTTCCTATAAAACATCTCCAGGTGACCCAAAAAATTGCAATGATGACTTATCTTTGATGTATTTTGAACAATGCTTGAATAGGCTATACATGTGGAATACAGGTGAAAGGTTATACGAACTGGAATGTAGAACCCACAAAAGCGATTCATAAGGATGGGTTCCTCCGAAAAGAACACTTCTACATATGGGAATCTTTCACAAGCGCCAAGAGACACCAGATATCCAACACTATGTGATCTAGAAACAAACTCACCTAAAAATACATCATCCTCAAACGTCAAAAAATAATGATCCTTGCAGGAGTGAACTCACTCCATGATCTATAGAGGAATACTCCCCGTGAAAATAGAAATCATAAACTTATCATGTGAAATTACCTTGGGAGAGAATTAATCTCACATATTGAAATTTTCAACATAGAACATCATCATCTGTGGTCTTATTGAATATGCATGAGTTATTCTCTTTTATTCATCTTCACCTCCTCATGTATAAACCATAGGAATAAAAATGATATAAACACTTCCCACGTCATCCAAACTTGCATTTATAGTGGTGAAAACTCTCATTTTTCCAATGATGGACACCCAAACAATCCAATAACAACACAAAATCTTACAACATCAGGAGTCCCCATAAATATGATGATGTTATCACCTTCCACATGCCACTCAGAAGCCACTAACAGACCACAATCACCATAGAAAACAAGAAACAATTGAGAAGAACCATAAATTGGGTATGATTCAGTAGAAACATTGGTGACCTTTTTGGGAGGTATACTTTTATCTAAATTAGATAAAAACCCAAAACCAACTTCAGACATAGGAATAATAAAAAATTAATGTCTCTATAGAAAACAATATGATCACAAGGAAAAAAAATACAATAACAACTAAAAATAATCATTCCATAAACTACCATTATTTTTTCTATTCCAAAACCACCTTCTTCCAAGGCCACTACGTGGACACAAAATCCACTATAGAAAAAGTAGTCCCAGCATTCTAAAATAAAAACAAATTTCTGAAATCATTTTCCACATTCCAAATTACCCTAAAAAAATAATGCTATGCCTTGTATTTCATATATCCACCCAAGGAATCCCATGCACCATCACATATGTGACCATCTATTTCCATCCACATGTTCCAAAAAATACCTTCCATACACATACCCACACATATATGAACACTCATAAGGAGTATTGAGTGTCACACAAGTCATTTCATCAATAAACTCAAAAACTTACCAAATTCCCAATCAAAATAACTTTTCATTTTGACACCCATTTCACTCTTCTAGTCAAAACACCTTGACGTGGCCATTTTTTTAAAACCCATTTATATTTTAAGGGATCACATACACCAACTGAAACAAAAACAAAACACATCTCACCTCAAATCAACAGAATGAAGAAATAGTGTATGTTCCTAACTTAGAGATATGGTAGTGCGACATGCCCCAAGTAATAATAGATACTAAGAAGAACTTGAATTAGGAATTGTGACACCACATGGGTCACTACTCCATGTTATATCATGAAAAAACACTGGGTTTCATCTATTGTTATTCCATAAACATATGTAATGATAAAAGACTCAAATCCCAGAATATCCCAAGAAACATAGAGGAATAGAATGAGAAATTGTTCACTATGCTCGACCCGTACCAACCTCTAGAGTCCTGATAGTCCAAATATCCAACTACCTAGTACCCCAAATACGATGGTTCTACTCTGACACTAATTATTAATGAACCAATCTCTGATTCCATACAACCCAACATCTGATGCAGTCCTTGTCATGTCCCAATCATCATTACCAATCCACTTGGGAAAAAACTAGAGTCAATAATTAAAAGAATATAATTTGTAATTATTTATCCCAATTATAAAACAATATTGAAATTAACAAAACAAAAATTTAAAGAAAAACTCAAAAACTGAATCTCAATAAATAAACAAATTATTTTAAATAAAAGAAATATTGAACGTAATAATACTGAACACAAAACTAAGACTACCCCAAGCTCACACGATCTCCATGTGACCATTTTTTCACCACTAACTACATGACCAAACTACTCCCACAGCCAACTCAAACAAGAAACATGAACCTGCAAAACAAATTATGTCTACAAATGTCAATTGCAAAAAGTTCGGTATGATCTTAAAATCTCAGTAGGCTTCCACCAAAGAATCCATACTTTTTATTTCCAAAAATAGTCCATAAATACTAGTTTGAATACATGTATGAAAATAGGTTTTTCTCATTGTAAATAATAAAACATAAAATTTCCTTTTTGAGGACAACACAAACACCACCATTCATTTTATAGAAATGTTACCACATTAGAAGCCAAACCCCAAACTGAAAACCCAGGAAAAGTAATACAAGGCTAGGCTGAAAATAAATAAGAATTACATGCTGGGAACCAAAAGAAAGACAAATTTAACAAGAACACAAAAAATAGTAACAATGGATATTTACTAAAAATCCTTAGATATATCTAGGGATATACTCGAATCAGATTCACCATCTAGCATAAGGTGAGGGTCTATAGTCTATAAACAACTGGCCACCCAAAATAGACCAATCTAGTGGCACATCCCACTATGACCTACTAAGTAAAGGGGGGGGGGTACCAACCCATCTAATCATAGTTGATAATAACAATTGATTCTACCCTTCAAAATGTTCCTAGGAAACCCTTGGTAATAGTATAATATGTATGTGGGAGGTCCTCTCACTCCAGACTTGCCTTACCTATTGTCACCACACTTGCCTACCCCATACACTAACACCACCTATCTTATATCCCATATTGAGGGATCCAATATAGGTATTCCAAACATATAAAAATACAAAAAAAAGTACCAACAAGTTTGTCCCATCATTATTGATTTCAAAACATTTCTCAAAATAGGCTATGGTTCCAAAATGGAATGATATTTCCAAAATAACATTATTTTCCCTAATATTAAATATTGTGAACTCTACCTTTAATCATGTACAACCATAAATATTCATATAACAATTAAAAAAAATTTAAATTCATATAAAACACTAATTTAATGTATAAAATTCCTATTGGGCTTTTATACCTAATCTGATTTCATTTTCAAACACCACCTCATGTCAAATTGAAAACAAACAACACAAAATAAGACGAATAATGGTATTTTAGATCCTTTAAATGGAAATAAACCATTTATTCATTGTACAATAGGCCATGACATTCCATATAATTTTAAATAACATGCATGTATTCGAAAACCATGGGATCATTTTTTGAGAGGCATGAGTTTGAGGAAAGAATGAAATAATGATGAGTGTTTTAAAACCCATATAAATAAGATGAGATAATTTATTCAAGAATATTATCATTTGTGTTCCCATTCATGTATTCTTTCCAAGAACACATTATGTTCCTACATCCAATAGTTCTCCCCAAGTATTTATGAAATCACTAAACGTGTATACATAGTCATATTTTAAAAATCTATTCGAACACCATTTTTAACTAATTCAAAAAACATAAAATAATCATAATAAATTAACCCAACACATCAAAAGATTGTGATTAATATTCATAAATTTATTTAAATCTACCGAGCATGAATGTAATTCATAAAAATGGAAAATTATGCAGACACCTACCTCAATTGATTGTGGATGTGAAGAAACACATAGAGAAGAACGAAAACACCCTAAAGAACAATATACATAGAGTAAACCTCAATAAAATTTATCCACACATTAACACTAACAAATAGGGATTGTCTATAGGGAATAACCACCAAGAGAAACCATAAAATCCAGATATGAGAAAAGTAATAGATTAAATAATTTCCAAAACCCTAACAAACTCACCTTGGGGACTTGGATGATAATCCACAGAGGAGTAGGATCCAAGGATGAGAGGGGGGGGGGGTCTTCGAACCCCTTCATGCACCAAATATTACCCTTTTGTAGGGGTCAAATTTTGTGATTTAATGGGGGTGTATTTGGGATTTTAAAATTTTTAAATTTTGGGGCAATCGCATGGTCCGGCCGCACGGTTTGATAAACGGTGTGCCAATGTTTCACTCCTCATTGTCTATAATATACATAATTCATGATATGGTAGAATGGTTTACAAACCGTTAAACAACCATAAAATAAACCACTGACCTAAAATTAAACTAATACACCCAGTTATATGGGCATGGTTCATGGTTTATTCAAATAATGCATCAACCATGCGTGGGGAAAAAATCTCCCAAAAGATCCAAAATTCAAAAATAAAAAGTAGGGATCAACCCAAACCTCTTCCAAAAAGATCCAAATCCTAGAGAAGAATACAATAAATGTATTTTCAAGGTTGGGGTGTGATGAAAAAATGTGAAAATGTCTTAAAAATTCATTATGGGATCCCAATTTCCCATTTTAATTTATGTTTGAAGAACGTATATGAATTACTTTTTAAGGGGATCACTATGTTTCTATTCAACTACCAATGTCATATGACTCAATATTGAGTTTCAAATATCAGGGACCACATGTAATATTTTTTATTCCACAATTATATTTTTAGTTTTTATTAATTTTTCAATACCTCAAATATAATTTCCATATAACTGAGGTTTTTTTCACTCAACAATAGTTCACATTTAGTATGTTAGAATCAATGTATTACTCCAAAAATAACATGATATTTTAATTAGGTAATACACAATAAGGTTAATTTTTCAACTTCATTCTTTTTATCATTTTTTTTATTTTTTACATGAAAAAAATTCTAAAAACATGGTAAAAAGAACTATGTGAATATTCCTAAAAAAAATATGATCTTTTCTGTTTTTTTTGTTTTTTTTCTATATGTTTATGTGATTTTAAATTTTTTGAGTTCTTAATTTGTAAAATTGAAAATGGGGTATCTACATCCTAACAACACATTTTACTCTCACCAAAAAATTATATATAATCTGTTATATTAAGGTGAAAAATAAAATTTTCCCATAAAGGTAAAAATTATAAATTAATATACATAATAATATAGAGGAAAGAGATAATATAGACTTCTATAAATTGATGGTAGCTTGGAGGATATAACGACCAACCTTTTCAATGAAGGTAAAAATCATTACTTTTTCAATTTTAATTCCCTAAATAACCATAAATTTGACTCATAAACAATCCAAGGAGGTAACAAATTTTATTGTGGCTCATTTACAGCTTGGATAACCAAAATAGGAAGAATGGAATGGGTTGTACGGTTAGTCTGCAACTGTGCGACATAGGGTGCGTAGTTGTGCAATTAATTACAGATTTGGGACAGAGCCTATTTTCATTGTTTTCACACAGTTAGTCAAATAGTGTGAGGTGTCTTGATGTAGCAGGGAATTTAGCACAGTTTCCACATGGTTTGACCCAATAGTGTGGCCAAATCGTGCACCTATTTATTTTGAGTTGAATTTTAATGTCTTTCCCTAAATTTTTTTATAACCAAATTTCATTTTTCTATTTATTCTTACAATGGATTGAGATGGTTTTACTTCTCTATTATGCTCACAAACACCTCAATATGGTCATTTATCTTGATCTCCCATCTGATGTATGATTCATGATCTGTCAAAAACATTCAATCTATCTAGGTATTCTCCCATTGTATCTCGCCTCCTATAAATTTTATTTCCAAATCAATCATGTTATATAGGTGAAATATTATTTTTTCTATTTTTTCAACGATGGTCCATTAATCCAATATTTTTCAACCTACATCAAATCATAGGGGGATATTGCGTGTCGAGTCATCAAAATACATGAGGAAGGTGGTCAAGTAATTTTCCCTTTTAGATTAATTTCTTTGTGATTATGACATTGTGATGCACACCAAATTTTGTTAACGATCCAATTTATATTGAGTTCTTCATATCTTTTAGATTTTTGTCACCTTGATATAAGACTATTCATACATTAATAGAGATTTAATTTTTTTTCCATGTTTACGGACACCCCATGTGTGTGATAAGTTGAATTTTCACTTCATGGTCAAATTTTTAATTTCTCAAAACACTTAATTAGATTTTGTTTTGTACGTTAAATGTAATTTACCCTGATACATGATTAATAAGTGGAACCCAAGGCACCACATAGGTGTTTTCCCCATTTATTGATGGAATATACATGAAAGAAATTACCTTAATTGACTATGTAACCTTTTTAATGTGTACTTAGCATTATGAGATATATTTCAAGGATTTATTAAATTGAATGGATTGAAGTATTTTAATGTGAATTCTAGGGATGGAATACCATTTTTTAAAATGAATTAAATGGATGAAATGGATGACACAAAAATTATGGAGAAACTATGCCATTGGTTATGCCTTATTAATTAAACCCTTTGACTGGTAATTACTTTATATAAATGATCATGGCCTTTGGGGTACATGGGATGTTTTTCCTCACTGTCATATGTTATAAATACAAGGTTGACTTATTTATATGTATATGGGCTAGATGGAAATGAAGTGTGGGAGGTTATGCCTCATTCAAATTCTAATTAAGAATATTCCATTACATAGGTTGTGATACGATGGTTAGGGTATTTTAGTAGGGAATAAAATAACACTCCCTAACATTAATTCGAGTAGGGAATCTCACACCAATGACACAATATGGGTGATGGGAATTATGTTCGACATTCCATGATTTAGAGTGATGGTGTGATGGGAAAATCACAATAATGATTGTTGTCGTACCATATCTCACACTCTTTTTCGGATGTAGGTAATGTACCCCAATGAATGACCTTGTAGCCTAGTTTGAATGGTTGTGGATGTCTCATTTATTACTTGGTCAATCCAGCTCTATTTATTCATGAATATAGCCACTTACGTATGTCCTCACTTAGTTCTAATAGGTTTGTATAATATATATATATATATACTCTATATATATACTCTATATATTTTACTAGAGTGTATATAGTTACTATTAAGACATTCCTACTGGCAATGAGTCAAACCAGGTAGACTCTCTAGGAGTCCTTTAGGAACTTATGAAGACTAGTTATTTATTTACTCTACATTGTTAATTAATTCATATTTCTTGAACACTGTTTAGTTGTATGAACTAATCAAATTTCACATTAACATTTTTGGTGGTGGAATGTTGATATTTTAAACTCATGCCCTACTTAGGTTACATTTTTTACCCAATCAGATTTTTTGTATATAGGTTTCAAAGAGGTAAAAGGACCTTCTACTGGTTGTTGATATTCATACCTATAGTTGTGTCTTAGTAGTAGAGGATGGAGAATGTTCTCAAGATACTATTGGAGTTGCCTTTTTTATTTCTCTACATTTTGTATAGAATGACTAAATTCAAGTTCCCCTATTTCCCTTTTGTATATTAGAATTATATGAATCATGTTTAGACACATCAAAAGAGGCCTTCGTTAGATTATCAGTTTTTAGTAATTATTCAATTTTTGGCAACTTATTTGTTTTTTCTATCTATTTATATATGATTCCACTTCTATTATATGTCTATTTTAGTATATGTGGTGCCACAATGATTTTAGGGTATATTTTCCCCAACATACCACCTTCACACCCCTGTTTTGAATCAGTAGCCTCTAGCATATCTGTAGGCACACTTGAGGTTGTGTGACCCACAAGCCTAGGGCGCTGGTTAAGTGGATCTTGAGTTAGGACATTAGAAATTTGTTTCAGAGAATTTATTTTCCATAGTCATACCATTTGAGTATTTGATATGAGACAATGAGATTAATAGGTTTAGAATTGACCACGTTCTTGGATATAGATAATCCATATACAAGTTAAACCTAAATATCCAGAGTTAGGTAGTTGTTTTATTGATTATTTCATTTATAATTGATATGTCTTCAATATTGGGTGACAGATTTCACTTATGATTTTACCAATAATGGTATTATTTAAATTTTTATTTCATTTACCTCGACCAAATGAAATCATGGATCTCATTAGACAATGAATTATAATAAGAAATATATGATTAATAGTTCATGAATTCTTCCATGCAATATTTTTTTATCATGATTTTTGATGTTGTATATTTTTTTATTCCTTGAATATATATCTAATTGTGCTGAAACTTGTTGCAGGTATTGGAAAACATAATTGATAATTAAAGTTCCTACCTTAACCTAATATTTTTTTCCTGAATAAGTTAATGCAGAAACATTATGAAATTAATTTTGGAATGTTGAGCCATGGACCATTGGTTTCAATGGATGGAATTTTTTGTGGTATGGGTCAAGTGGATTCCATGTTTTGGTTCATAAGGTGTATAAAACCTTATATACATGGAAATGGTAATACATATGATTCAAAATTTTAAGTGATTTAAATGTTTTTAAAAGAAAAAATTTATATTGACAATGAAATATAAATTATCATTATCCATTTTATATATACATTTCTATCGGAAACTAATAATGAGACCCAATACTAGCGACAGTAGTGGGTCATGGGGTGTCTATTACATTATTAAGGCCATGATAGGTCTCCTTCTACCTCATGGTCATGTCTTATGGACCAGGCATAGAAGAATGGTCATTTAAATAGGATGTATTTATACCTATCCTAATTTCTGAAATTCATTCATTTCAACATATTAAATATATACTAAGGCATTCATTTGGCATTGTAGCATTATGCCACCATGACATCCTCTGAACACACACCATGAAATAGGTTATGACTATGTGCCTAAAGTGTTAGGCCACGAGCCACCTGTGATTCCTCCTATAGATCCACTTGTGGATCCTCTTCCAGTTACTGATATGGGAACTGAAACCTATTTTGGAGAGGGTTTCATATTTATTCTACAGAATATGTAAGGTAACAAAAATCGTTCCTCAAGCATGGTATAGTGGACTACTATGTTTCAATAGTGTCATCCTCTAACCTTTTTAGTGGATGTAGGACCTCAATATACCAAGTCATGGATCAAATTAATCCTATCTATATTCAAGAATATCGAGATTCTACCATAGTGGAGGGTCAAGACGGATATGTATAATCTATATGATTCTAACAAGAAGTGTTAGGATGTTATAACTTTTCTGGATCAACATCGTGATATGTTCAATGTATAATTTCGGCACATATTCTTCGAGAAAATCATTCCTTGAACTCTCAGGGATGATAGATAAATAGAATTCAACAAACTACATCAAGGTTGAATATTAGTAATGCAATAGACATCCAGTTTCCCTGAGATAAAATTGTTCACACCTACTCTTGCTGGATATGATCTTATGACCACCAAGGGATTTGAGGATGGGATGGTATATTGCATCTGATCAGATGTCAATGTCTTTAGCATGAATACCATTTGTAAAATATTCATCCAATCCCTTATTACAGAGCAGAATTTGAGGGATATTGAAGGTGCGAGTTAGGGAAGTTCAACAACAAGAGCTATTAGTGGTTCATTTTCTGAGAAATAGTATCATTTTGAGGATGTAGGTGGATGTAGTTTTTTTCATCCTCTTCATGCATAAATTTTTCTTATAAATCACCAGTGCAGGAAGCCGAGATACACAATACCTCAGTGCATGCGTGATCCAGTCTGGCGGAGAAGTTGTTGCAGAATAGGGAATATCCAGTGTTTATAATAGAATTTCCCTTTAATGAGTAGTGATTAGGGATCGTCAAGTACTCTTTATCCAGGATTATGACTATTATAATAATGATAGTAATGTATCTATAATACCACCATTGATCAGGCTGAGGAGGCAGTCTGGTAGTGGTGAAGGTATAGGTAGTCGGACATTTGATTCTTAGTAGTAGTAGAGCATGCTTTCTCAGTGTAGTCATGAATTGAATCAGGGATGTGGAACATGCCAGTAACATACAGTCTAACCTAAGTTATAGGAGAAGAGTGTCAGAACTTCTACAGTTTGAGATACTATTCTAATAGCCTCCACATCAGTGTATTCTTTAATTTACATAGGAGGGACTCGCCCTTTTATATATGAGATTATTATTGGGTGTTTAGTAATTGATATTTTAAAATTTCTTGGATTCATGATTCTAGATACCCCATTAAGAATCCTATCATAAGGAACTTTTTATTGTATGGAATTCCCCTAGAGATTAGCAGTGATTGTTTTTATGGAATATTTTTGTCCTTGATAAGAAGGGATTTCACAAAATCATTAGGATGGTCTGGTTCTTTCCCTATCAAGCCCATATTGACTTTGGTCACTAGAGGGTGACATTTACATCACTAGAGGGAAATAATAATTTTTATATGGTAAAATTGTATGTGAATGCTATGTGATCAGGACCTGACTAGTAGAGTCTATGTAGTGTAACGGCTGAGATCGCCCGTATCTTTCGAGAAAACCAAGGGCTTCCACCTTCTATATTTCCCCCTCTTGTGTATAATTTCGTGGACATCTTTCTTGATAACTTCTATGGTCTTGCATCAGTACGAGAGGTATGGAATACCATTGATCTTATGCAATGATAAACACGAATGACCATTCCTATTTATTGGACGGATCCTCATGAGTTTCTGTAGATTAAGAAATAATTAGATGACATGGAGGATAAAAGATTTATATGGACCATCACTTCTGAATGGGGTTTTTTTGTCCATTTTTACAAGAAGGTGGATGGTAACCTTAGGATTTATAATTATTAACAACATTTTAATCAACTCACTCTAAAGAATCATTATCCACTAACTATAATATATGACCTCATTGATCAGATTTGAGGAGTAAAATTATTTTCAAATATGGATCTAAGGACGGGCTATAATCATGTTCATTTTCAGGATTTCAAACATACATCACATAGCATTCATGAGATGGAATGGGTTATACAATTAAATGGTTATGTTGTTCGGACTCATAAATGCACCTACAATATTCACGTCTCTTATGAATCAGGTTTTCAACCTATAATTGGATTCATTTTTGGTGTTTTTATTCATGATAACATGGTGTATTGACACTCTAGACCAAACTGTGCAACACATCTTGAGATCCTAATGATTACACAACGAGACTATCATCTCCATTCTATGCTCAATAAATGACACTTTTTTATCAAAAAAGTCCACTTTCTAGATCACATTATCACTGAATTATGGGTTTTAGTAGACATATAAAAAGTGAGTTATGTAGATTCATCATAGAATCCCATGAACTTCTTTGACATCAACGGCTTCTTGGGGATTTCATGATATTACATATTCATCATCCATTATTTCTAAAACATTACATCAAAACATACGGTCATAAAAAATAATGGAGTGAAATTAGTATGGTCTAGTTCTTGTATAGGTTACCTTCAGTAGTAGAAGGGTGGAATTATTTTTGTGTATATACCGAATTTTTCAGATCCTGTTGAAATATATATATTTTATATGGTGAAACATATTGTATCGGTCTTTTAATTTTCCCATATAGTATGAGTATGTGGTTTCATACGTGTATTTTCAATTAAAGACATTTGAGGGAAATTATGTGAGACATGATCTCGATATCACTACTAATTAATGTGCCTTAAACTATTGGATACACCGTTTACATGGAGAGAATTTTGGGTTATTCACAGATCAAAAAATAAATAAGTACATATTTAAAAATTGGGTTCTCAATCATAGGAATCGTGGGTGGGTGGAGTATCTATAGTCAATTGATTTTGAGCATGCATACATTCTTGGTAATGGAAATTCAAGGGCCTATGGTCTAATCTATATGTCCTAGACACAGGTAGATCAGGAATCCATTAGTGAATGGAATATTATGTCCATACTCTCAATATATTCATTTTGATGATTAAGAGGACCATGGTTATATTATCCTCTTGGACATAGCTGTGACTTATACTATTTTGGAATGTGTTCGAATGAGTCAAATATCTGATCACAATGGCCTTGTCCTTTAGGGAAAGTGTTTCTGAAGATGATACCTCTTCAGGTTGGAAAATGAATGGGGATGATACGTTATTATTACATGGGTGTGTATGGGTACCAACATATATTTTTTGGTTATGATGTGGGAATTCCATGCCTCAATAAGGAGAGTTCACCCAAATTTCTAAAAAATGTATCGATTTCTATGATTCTAGTATATGGTGGACTAGTACGAAACATGAGATTTCTAGATTTATCACTCGGTGTTCCACCTATCATCAGGTGGATGATGAAAATCATCATTGGAAAGGGATTTTATAGTCATTTTTCATTTCTGAGTGGATATGGGATGATGTTCAATGGATTTCTTGAATTTTCTACGTAGATTTCCTCGAAGAAATAGTATAATTTTTCTTCTCATATATATTTTGAATAAGTTTTCACCCTTATAACATGTGTGAGATATCTTCTTGGTAAATGATCGTGTAAGGATGTACGTCATAGAGGTTTTACATCTACGTAGAGATCATTAATCTCTCATTTTTGATAGGGAAGATCTATTTACATCACGGTTCTTGCTGGGGTTGCAGACAGTCATGGGTACACAATTGATTCATAGCACAATATATCACCCATTTACTCATTGATATAAAAAGAATATGATATAGTAATTATATGACATTCTCTATGTATTTTTACTTGAAATTGGGGGTTTTGGGGAGAAAAACATTACCCTCATTGTGTTTCCTTGTAAAAACAACATTCATCCTCCCATCGAAATGGATCCTTATTAAGAATTATGTGGTGGGCCTTTTCAGTCCCTTCTATGGGGGAATGAGGTTGGGGAAGAAGCTATTATTGGACCACATATCATGCAAGAGACAACAGAGATGGTTTGGCTAATTAAAAGTGCATGTTTAAAACTCTATCTTCGAATTAGTTTAATTCCAACAGATGCTAGTGATCTCCCATGATCAAGGTCAAAGGCTGATTTTTCTTGTGATTCTTGCCTAGGTTGGGACATGGACATATTCCGTGGTTTATGGGACCCTATAAGGATGTGAAACATATTAGACCAATGGATTGCCAATTTTTTCTTCCTTAGAGATACTAGTCAATGCATGATGCCTTTCGTGTTTCATAGATACACTGATATAATCCAAAATAAACACATGTCTTTCAACGAAATGTGGTTGAGCCGCATGTTGATGGTTCCTTCATGGAGTATCATGTTTGTATTTTGGATTATAGCATCACGAAACTACGAGGAAGGTCTCTAATTCTGTTATGGGTTCCATAGAATCATGGTAGGGTACATGACTAGACCTTGGAATGGGAAGCTGATATATGATCTTTATCGCCAGAACACATTTCCTACAATACCTATTTAACTACATCAATCTACCTTAGGGATGAGTTTCTTTAAGGAGGGGTGGTAGTAATAACCCATATTTTCAATGAATGTATGGATCATTAGTTTTTTATTTGTAATTTATTAATGACCCTAATTTTGTACCCTACTCATGACATATAGTTCCCACCTACATCAGAGGATCGTTCAGATCCCAGAACAATGAAATGGGATGTAGTGAATGGGTCTCATAGTTATCCTACAACCATGTGACCTATGATGCATGATCATGTGGTCCACTGTAAATTTGGGATATATAACATTTTCATGGTTATTTTATGTTTATTCAAAATGATCAACTAACCATGTAGGGTTCCCCACAGTAGTAGTGAAATGATCATAGTTTGAACAAGTTTTGTCCAAAAGGTACAGCCAAAACATCCACCATTGTATTTTGAGGTAAACTCACAAATTTCCCCTACATTAAGTTTTAACCTAAATTACAATTTTCTTTTCTTCTTTTAGTGGATGATGATTGGAATCCACAACTTTTGTGATTAGGAAATCATCAAATTAGGCATCAATGTAGATCTCCTATCTGGAGTCTAATTCACAATCCGCCAAACATTATGTCAATCTCAGTAAGCTCACTTAGTCTATTACATCATATCAATGTTTATTTCGGAATCCATCATGCTATTTAGTTGAAAGCTCGTTTTCCTTGATTTTTGGGAATTGGACCGTTTCCCATATATCATGATACCAACTTCGAATATGAGGCTGATATCAAGTATGCAGTCATCTAAAACCTTGAGGTAGGTGGTCATGTTGTTTACACATTGAGTTTCATCACTTTGTAATTATTTAATTATGCCTCACACTTGAATTTTCCATGAATCCCCTTTATATCATGTTATTCATATAAATTTGACTGTTTCACCATGATATACACCTATTAATCCTTTATTAGCGATTTAATGGATTTATACCATGTTTATGGACACCCAATAGGTGTTCCATGTTTAGTTTCTCCTTAATTGTCAAATTCTTAATGGCATGACCCACCTAATTAGTTTTTGGTTTAGCCTTTAAATTTAAATTCTCATGTGACTTTTGTATTAAATGGAAATCAAGGAACCTATTTGGTGTTTGGAACACTCAATTTTTAAATTTCCATGTAAGAAAATTCATTCTTGGACAACGTAACCTTATAAAATGCTCCTTTGGGATTATCAAATGAGTTTCCATGATTTAGTAAATTGAATGGAATGATCTGTTGTGATGGTAATTTTCATGATGTCTTGACCTCTTTTAAATGAATTAAATAGATGAAATTAATAACACATAAATTTTGTGGAAATAACTCCATTGATTATTCCATGCTAAATTCCCCTTTTGAGTATTAATGCTTCTACATAAATGATCTAGAACTTTTCATTACATCGGAAGTTTTTCCTCATTATATTATGTTATAAATAGCAGTATGCCCCCTTTATATTTATATAGGATTGATGGAAATGTAACATGGAAGGTTATTTCTCATACCAATTATAATTATGAAAATTAATTTATGTATGATGTGATACGATGGTATGGGATATTGAGCATAGTGGGAAATCACAAACCCTTATATCAGGTGTTGAGTATGGAATCTCACACTAAATATACAATAAGAGAGTTGAGATTTAGTTTGATTAAATGATGGCTCACTAATAGTCCTGAGTGTTGATTCATGTTGTATCACACACTTTTAGGGTTGTAGAGAATATTCTATATTACAAGAGCTTATATGCTCATCAGAATGGACATGGATGTCTGAATAACACCCCAATCCAGCTAGCACTAGTATTAAAGGTATATGGCCACTTAAGTCCTCACATAAATGGGTCATATAGCTGGATGCAATATATAAATTTATTCTATATCTATTAATACCATATATATAGTGATTGTTTAAACATTAATCCAAGAAATTAGCCGAAGAAGTTAGACCTACTAGGTTATATGTAGGAACCTAAGTGGGATGGTTAATAATTTATTGTACATTTTTAATAAATTAATATTTTCTACACATTGTATAGTTATGATAACTACTAGGATTACACGTAGAAACCATTGCTGGTGGCCTTCTATGATTTTTAACTCATACCCTATACCAAAAACCATTAGTTCTCATGAAGATTATCTATATGCATTATTTGATAAGGGAAATATCCCTTCTATATTTCATTTATATGCATACCCATAGTTGCAGATTTGGATAAGAGTGTCGATCAGGTTCTCATGATGATAACAGAGTATATATTTTGTTCTTTACAAACTTTTTGTATAACATTGTGGTCTGTATGTTCCCTAATTCGACTTTTTGTATATTTCCATGCCAAGAATCATGTATTGATACTGATATAGATGATTCTGTTACAAGATACTTTTTATTTATTAATTAGTATTTTGAGGATTTTCTTTTTATTTAGTCTATTTATATTTGTTTCATTTAAATTTTATGTTTCTTATTGTGTCTATTGTGGCACTCTTGTTAGAGGGTATGGTCTCCCCATGGTAACACCTTCAAAACCTCCCTACTAGTTGGCATCCTCTAGCATAAAGGGAGGCATGCATGAGGCCATGTGACCAACCAATTTGGGACACCGGTTATGCGAATCCCTAGTCTGGGAAATAAAGATGATTTGGAATCCCCCACATGGTCATTCTACTTATCTTTATAAAAAAAATCATATTATTTTCAATCAATTTAATAGTATTCTGTGAACCAGCTTCAATGATTTCAACTGCATCTGATGAAAATATGTTAATAACTATAAATGGTATATTTAACATGGAATGATTCTTAGTATGAATTAGATGCCTTAATCAAGAGTTAAACAATAATATTTCACTTACATGAACATATATCTTCTATTTTAGTATATCATGAATATATTTTTTCATTCTCCTTTCCTTGAAGGGTGTTATTATATTGTTATGGTTCTTGATTATCTAAATATATCTTCCATAGTTAACTCAATTTTATAGCTTTCCCAAAAAATGGGTTTAATATTTTGGAACACAATATAATTTTATCTATATCTCAATAAAAGGTCAATTTTTATTTTAGTTAGAATAGGTAAGTTTGTGGTGTCTGTGGTATATTTTTTAAATTACCAAAATAAAGCTCACCAATTACTTCAAATTGGTCATTATTTAAAAAGTCTCTAAATTAAACATTCTTTCAAATATAGTTTTAATAAAATCATCTAGAGTTTCTAAATCATATTTTAATGAAATTATGTCATCCAAAATATAAATATATTTTTCATTAAATCATGGAACATCAAAATGGTGTATAGATAATGCAGTTTGTACCTTGTGAAGGTATTTCATTGATTTAAATATTTTAGAATCTACTATTTCATCACCAAATGTCATGGAAAGTGTTATTTTATTAACATTTATTTTAATTTTGGCCATTTTGTAAAATGGACTACCAGATAAGATGTGGGAAATATTTTTACCTTCACCTTCCTCCTTGTTAAGAATAAAAAAAATTATCAAGGAATGGATAACCTTGTACACTTTCCAGATCATATTCTAAAAGACCTATGGGTAGGTAGTGAAGCTATTGGAAATCTACAGAACCACATAGGTGGATCTTAATTATCATATCTATATAGATGAATAATCTAAATTAAACATTATTCAATTATCTTAATTCATAAAGTGTGTTAGAAAAGACGTGCTATTTTTAGAGCATTGGATATAAATGATTCAAGGATATTGAATATATTTGGGAATATGTGGGGTTATAAGTGCAGAAAAATGATTTATTAGAATTAATATTTCATTACATCATTATATTATTCTTCTGGTGCACAAGCCTTTGATAATTTTGTCATACCTTCATCTTTGGTGAAAGGCATCCAACTGTGGGATGTTGATTACCACTTTTTTGGACACATCAAACATCTAATATTATAATGAATCTTAAATAATTTTATTATATTATTACATTCATATAGGGAAGAGTTGTTTGTGTTAATGTTGGTTTTCTATCTTAGCTTTCCCATTATCCATCATTTTAGGAGTTGTTCGCACAATTAATTCTTCTTCATGTTCTTTGAAATGTGTAGTGTTTGTAGGTTCAATTTGCTATCCACTTTTAGCTTCGTATTGGGATGATTATTCATCACTAATTCCTAAATCCCTATGATACCTTATTTTAATATGATGAACATATCATATGGTGTTTGGAATGTATTTTCTTGGAATCATACCTGATCATTTTTTTATTAATTTCATTGGTGATAGTGAGGATCTTAATATTGGAAATCACAATTTCTTATAGCTATTCCTCCTTTGATGATTCTTATGGTTTATGGGATTAAGAGCTAATAGAGGGTTGAGAATTATATCTTTGAAGTGGTGGTGATGGTAAATTTTGTTGGAATCCTTATTGAATGGGTGATCTATGAAATTGTTTTTTTCCTACTCAATTATAATTATCAGAGTACTCCATGCTTCATTGATTATATCTTGGTTGTTTCTAGTATGGTATTTTGTATAAGGATTCCCATTTTTCTAGGACTAAAGGAATACCATCCATGAAGTGTTCCTAAGATAATTTTATCTAGTATACCCAAGGGGAAATGGCGGGTGATGTATAATGCACTTAGTTCAGAGCTATATATTTCAAAATAGTTGTTATCTCATCATGTCTATTAAAATAGATAAATCTAGAAACGTTCACCATGTATACTCCCCTTATTGATGTTTGCACACCAAACAGTTGACAGTTCTAAGAGATTCACTTAATTAGGTCTCTAACTTCAATAGGTAACATTTTGATCAGTTCTCTTTTATAGGAAGCATCTAAAAGGATTTGGACATTATCTATCAATATTTGTTAAAGATAATACTATGAAATTACTTTCTTCCCAAAGGTGGTGTGAGTAGGAGTTGGATAATCATTTGAATGTCTCTAAATACCCATATAGGGTCACTCCACTTGTTTGGTTGAATAAATATCATTAATTAGCTAGACACTCTTTAATATAAGGATATACTTATGGGGGAAGGCTCAGTATTGTTCATCCTCTATGGAGGTCTCTCTAGGTTTGATTATGTACAACCACTCCTCAGCCGATCCATCATAATATAATGGAATTTACTTCCAACAAATATATTCATAATTGGATCCTTTAGGTTTTAATCCATTAAATATTTTTCTAAATGGATGCAGATGTCTATTAGGATACTCACATAAAAAACCATGAAACATAGATTGGTGTGTAATAATTCCACTTTTAAGATCACGATCTTATTGATTATTCATCTGTAACTCGAGATTATTGTTATTGAAATTCGGTTTATATCATTCCCTTAAAAGTAGTTTTCAATTGATCCTGCTTATATTCATTTTTTAATTTCATAAATTGAATATGATGGAAGTAGAAGAAGGGGATGAGTATTTAGTTAATGAGATAGTGAGAAACAACATTTTGTCTTCCCTTGTGATTATGAAATTACTAATTCTATCCAGAATAGGTCACTCAACCTCTAGAACAAAACCAATTTCGTTATATGAATTTGATCTGGTCATTTTTTGTATTAATTTTTTTAAACAAGAGTAAAATAAAAACATTGGCCACACTAATAATCACTCTACATTTAATCTTAATAAAAATACAAAAATAGTGGGACTCAGGTTTGTCTCTGGAGAGGACAATGTTATGGGTTTGATTCAAATGTTTTGAGGTTGAATTGTTATAAATCGATTCAATGATCCAGTTTTCATGGTTTTAAATTCAATTTTTGAAAATTTAATTTACCTTGGATATCATCTTTCCAACACTATTAAAACATTATTCCATTATTAAAATCCATTTTTCTCTCTAACAAAATGAAATATCACCAGATTTCTCACATAAGAAATTTTTGGTCTAACTGGTTGGATGAAATGATCTATGAAACCACTAATATCCCATCGCATAGTAATCAGAGATCAATGAGTACCCTCATGTCGAACCATTTCTCATGATTACAATAAATTGTGAACACTAAGTGGCCTCTCTATGTGATCCAATTATGGAGAAAATATTAATTCAAAATGAGTGTAATAATAAATCTTCTATTTCTTATACTGCTATAATAAATATGGATAGAATAACATAAGATATTAAACATTTAAAATTTATAATTCCTTAATGGAGTGTATGGGTGGAATATTCTCAGTCTAGTCATTAAGTGTTTAGTGTTCTATTATGATTTTAATGAAATAAAATTTTGAAGGAATCAAGAAGTAGTAGTAGTGACTGATCCTCTATGAATGAGAGAGTTACTATGAGACAAATCGGTATAGTGAATATTATTTTATTTATAGAAGTATGCATAGATGTTATTGTGTGCTTTTTAATTCACCACATGACAAGCATAAATTTCATAAATTTCATTAAAAATGTTCTTTAATTTCAGAATGAGTATTTTCCTCTCCTTCATCATATGTTTACCATGTGTTAAATGTCTAAGGAATATATTGATTCAACCAAGAGTATCAATGTTGATATGTCCATCTATAAAATTATTCCCAAAAACGTTCTTGGGATTCTTCGAGAATATTCTCCATGTATTTTCATTGGATCATTTTGGACGTTGTGAAGTCATATTTATTTTTCTCACTTAAGGAGATGTACATACTAGAAAGTGGTCCAAACATCAGGATAATATAGAATTGGGAAAAGAAAAACTCAAATATGGGACTGAATCTAGGCTTCAACATTGTTTGTGGGCCTCCATCCATGGGGTCCTCCAATTCCATTTATTTTTCAAGAATTATTCTTGCACTCAAAATTTCCTTTTCAAGAAACCATGACCTTGATTTTGTACATCAATTATGGATATTTATGTTTCCTGTGACATGGAATGATGTTGGAAATTTGTGCGGCACCAGGGAAATACAAGGAAGAGATTTTATAGTACAACACTTTAGTGAATGTTGTGCGCAAGGGTAGTCAAGGGATAGTCAATGTTGTGGATTTATGTAATGAACATCGTGTTAGACTAGCTAAAATTTTTTTGGGGAATTTTGATGGGAACCTTATGTGATCCATCATAAGGGCCTATAATTGGTGCGCGAAGATGGTCTTGTGGCCTCCTAGAACCTATAAATCAGAATATAAAACATTATTAATCATCCAAAGAGAAACATTTTAAATTAGATTCAAGATGGATCAATGCATCTCAAGTAATCATGGGGTGGAATGGACGAAAATTAGACATCTAGAATCATTGAATCAAATAATAGTAGTGGATTTGGTTCTGGTTTCATCAGGGGGTGGTGTGACTCAACTTCATTATAAATATACGGTTGGTAAGACATTAGATTTATTATCTAGTGATATTTGGACCTCTTTACCCATGGTAGAAATGATTTATTTAGTTTAAAACTCACATATCTTTATAGTTTAGTTTTTACATGTTCCATAATTTATTGGGTTTTGGGTTTAGCAGATTCATTCACAAGTCATCATTGGCTGCTCTTCTTCCTTCCACTAATAGTGTTGTGGCATATCATCCCCATCATTTTACATTAAAATATGGTGGAGTTTAGTGGAATCATTAAAAAGTTATTTGTTATTGTCTCCATCACATGTCGAAATAGATGTAGAATTTAGTGTCATCAATGTACATTGATCATTGATCACAAGGGTTCCCTTTAGAAGGGTATGTGTTGTGGTCATCTTCCCCAGTCGGAAAGGGATCTAATTGTGGAAGCGATGTTTTATTACAACATTAGGATGGTATTATATTATATTTTTTATTCATGTTTGTAGGAATATTGAATGGGATTTTGTTTTTTGTGGTACTAGTTGTAAATAGGGATGATACCGCAGTGGACGTAGTAAGATGGTGGTAGAAATATTTTAAAAAATAGCGGTGGTAGTAGTTTTGGTTCTCCTAATAGTAGCAAGAAATTTCACTAATGGTAGTATGTAGTGGTACTAGATGGTGGTAGTATGATATTTATAATCGTTTCTGGCTCATGGACTGCAAGATGGTGGTATCATGGAGGTAGTGGCACATGAACAATAGAAGAAATTTTCCCTGTAACAAAATAATATTTATTTCATGTCCAAAAATTTTCAAATTAAATTCTTATACAATAAAACTATTAAACTCAAAACTAATTTTATTTCACAATTGATATCAAAGATAAAAATTTAAATTCATTTAAATCAACCAATTCGAATCAAGAGTTTCCAAAAACACAAATAATTTATATTGAATCATTTTAATGAACATGAAAAGGTCCCAGATTGAATGATTCAATATTTGAAATCCATATTTTCATAGAATAATTTCAATTTCAATTTCAATTTATGGATTTAATAATGAATTAATTAATTAAAAATCACAAATAAATACAATTCATAAAAATAAAATAATAATTTCAAAACTCAAAATTCAAGTGTGTCTTCACAATTGACGTAAAGAAATTAATAATTCACTAAATTTCTGTATTTGATCCATGTTTACAATAATGTTTAGATTTCCCAAAGTCACAAAAAATAAGTTGGTTTCACAGTATTTTATAAAATTTGGGTGTATTTTAATTGAATAATAGACAAAAAAATTTCAACTTATATAACCGAGGATGCTAGTATCACACCATTTGTTTCTTAGATGTTCACATGTCCTTATTCAATTGTCATGAATATACATGGTTCTATATTTTAATAAAAATGTGTGATCCAAATGCAATATCTAATACCCAAATCGTTCAAATAGAAAAATTTAATTCAATGACAAAAATACCTGATGATGAAGCATCAACATTATTCTAATTCTTAGTTCTGTAATTATTCTTCCAGTAGACGAACTTACCACATGAAAATTAGATTACCTCCTTTTGATTTTTCTCCCTTTATGTATTTTCCTTCTAGAAAGGGAGATTTATCAGTGTCTTTGATTGGGTTTTAGTATTTGATACTATTATATTTTCATTCTTCTTATTGTCAACCATATGGAATAACTATTGGAATTATTCATATTGTTATCATCCAAGAGAAATAAATCCAAAAATCTAGGAGTTACATGTACATTTAATCAATAATATTCATATTATTATTAATTTTGAAATTCATGAAGCTATGTGTAATAGAGGCAAGAATGTGTTCAGTTGTTAGATTCTAGTTCAGTTTGAACCCAAGGGACTCAAGTCTCTCAATGACCCAAACCATTTTGAGAGCATAATGTCTACAAAGTTTTCCTCTATACGGACACATTAATACAAATCACTAGATATATATTATCTATCTTACTAATTTCCCTCATGGAATAATTCTTGGATATAACATGTATTTGGATAGCATCGTTGTTCTCATGCATTTTCCATAACTCAATTGACATAGATGAAAATATGTAGAAATGAGCATCTAGTGTTTCATCCATATGATATTTATATTTATCTTTATACACATTTTTTAATCACTGAGGAGGCTTAGAGATAATTGGGTACTGTTGCACATAAATCTTCCTCTCATGGAAGAAGACTATGCACAAATGTATGTACCACTACTGGATGTTATGGTCAGTCAATATATTTTCTTTATCCAATAATTATCGAATTGAAATTGAATTATTAGAGGTTTCCATTTGATAAAAAACTAGGAAAATTTAGTATATTAGTACATTATCTTGATTACTAGTAGACATTTTCAAATTATTAATTTTAAATGTATCCCACTATATCATATATTAGTATCCCTCCACTACTAGATTCAGAATAATCAATAACTTGAGTATTCTAGTGTAATGGAACATTAAACCTCTCTTCATAGCCCAATATATGCCATCACTAGTACATTGATAGTCTAATGTTGTTTTTTTACAGGACAAAAACATTAACTCAGGGGTCATTGATATGTTGTGTGGAGTATCATCTCCAATAATGAATTAGTTTGAATTGAACAATTATTTTACATTAATGTAGCAAAAGTCATGCTATGAATACACCTTTAATACAAAATTTATTTAACTCATCATTTCACTCTCATAAAAACTCATTGGTAATAAGATATAACCAAAACTACGGTTGATGATCACCTTGAATAATCCGTTGTATCTAAAATCATGAAATGGACGTCATTTATGGACTTAATATTCTCTTTTTGGGATTTTTAATGTCAATATCGAGGAATGGATTCATTTTCAATTTAAAATTCGTGTTCGGTATAACCTCACCCACAAAATAACCAATAATTAATGAGAAAAAATTCACCGCACATATTCATTTTAACTATGTGTTCTTGTTTATTTAAAACTCTGTAATGAAGAGTAATAAATAAATCTTAAAAAAAATAATAAAACATGTATATGATAAAGAAATAATTATGTTATAATAATTCATTAACAATTGGTGTATCCATCCAGAGAATAATGGATCAACTGAGACCCTAAGATAATTCTTTAATTCAATACCTAATTTGTATTGCAACACCAAAAAGTCTCATGTACTTCACTTGTTTGATTTATTTCTACTCTTAACTAGAACCTCTTCACCATGATATGCTCTAATCATTATAAAGAAAAATCACTTACATGTGATGGGAACTCAGGTGAGATAATACATTTTATCACTTAAATATGGACACACAGACACATATGGAAATTAAATACAGAGGTACGATGAGAAAATCATAAAAATAAAATAATTATTACATTTTAAAACATAAATGAAATAATTAAGTTAATTAAAAAATAAATACAGCATGCATGGGTCCTTCTTGGCTCATGATCAGTCAATAAGAAATTTTATTTCAAAACAGAAATTCAATTCCCCTAAATTCAACTAAATATTTTAATGAATCAATTTTCCTTAAAATTATTTTAATTATTTTTTGATACATTAGAAAATGAAATAAATAATTTTATTAAATCTCAGACAATTAAATTCAATTTATGATTTTTTTCGTATTTTTTAAAGCCTATTTGAACCTAAATCAGATCCCCTAATATTAATTTATGGCTTCTTAAGGGATGGACAATTTTGGTATGATGGATCCACACAATACCAATCTGTCCCATGTCTATTTGGGAATTTTTTTATGGGATAATATATATATAATACAACAATATTAATAATATATAAATATATATTTTATTTAATATATATTATAATATGACATAATATATATATTCATATATATATATATATATATTCAAAAATCAACCTCCCTGAAAATGGGTAGCCTAGTAAGTCCTCCCCCATTTATGTAGTGTGGAATCATTTGTTGTTGTTTTATTCATTTTATCATTATCATTACATTTTGAAGGAAATGCATTTTATATTATTTTATGGATTTTGGGTTTTGAATTATGATTTCACTTTATTAATCTATTTCCAAGGGCCAACACAACCATCTTTAAATATATCTAGAAAATACACAATGACTTTGAATTATTCTCTAGCTAAAAAACATTGTATTTGTATCCATTATATTGAAAAAAAATTAACCTATAAAGCATGCCTCAACTTATTTGAAAAATTAAACATTCTTAATCGAGACATATCTTTGAGATTCAAACCCAGATCGATCTGTCATCATTTTTTTGGGACCATATCAAAACCATCATTCCAATTCATTCCAAATTTAATATAAATTCTGATGATTTCACATAAATAATTTCACATTTTCTCATATACTAGTTAACGAATCCCAAGGCATAGAGGATGTGTGAAAAAAAATTATAATATTGGTTCCATATTAATGTTTGAAATACTAAATCCCTAAAACCTGATTTCCATATTTCATATAGGATTCCATGATATTAAATTTTTGCATTAGAAATACAATCAAAAAATTCCATAAGTGGTACATTTTTCATTTGAAATAATCTATTTGATTCCATCACTATCATCATATCATGTATATAAGGTAACAATATATACATCTTATAGACAATCCACACATTTACCAAAACTACTGCATCATCGATCAAAAATTTTCAAGTACTGGAATCAGAAATCAAAGAGCTTTACAACATCACTTTGTTATTGTGAAGAACATGGAGTTTATTGTGAATATATGATCGATGGAACCATGATAATCCATTGGTTTCTCACTCTAAACGTGATAGAGAGCAGGGTAGAGATCTCAAATTCATGATAATGGTTGATTATCCAACTCAAGAGACTAAAATTCACATATATACATAGGTAACACATTCCAATATTTTTCATTGGCCCGTAAAATTTAATAACCATTATTTTAAACCATTTCACACAATTATGTTGTAGTTAAACATTTATAAATGTAATAAATAAATTTTCACTCACTTGTAACACATTAACTTGTTATGTGAAAAAAATCATTAACTAGGCTCGTAATCTTCTCAAATAATTTAACGAACTGTAAACATGTTATGTTCATTAAAAAAAAAATGATTTCTCATATTAGATTTTATGATCCAATAACTTTTTAATACATTGAAAAATAAAATCAAGCATTATTATTCTATACTTGAATAATATAATTGAATTATTTTAATTATGTTCATTTATACATAGTCTTTCAATGGACCCACACAAAGGGGTCACTTCATCTTGAACTTATATACATCAAATTTTTTTAATACTATGGATACACTTATTGTGTTACCCTATATGTCCTTATCTCAATAGTAGTGAGTCTAACCAACCGAAATATAGTGTGTTCTATAATCTCATTAAGCCCCCTAAGAAGATAAGTAATGTCATAGCTGTAAATATCTCCTATGAACACATTTTGTGTAATATAATCTCATTATCTCATGATATATCATAAAGAAGTATTCACACTAGTAACATCATCATTTTGATTGTTTAAATATTGTGTGACCATACTAGATGGACATACCTTCTTATACAAAATCCATGGATTAGATAAAAGTATTATTTTCTTGGTCAACCTAGGACATTGAAATATCTATTTCGACCCTCATAAGAGAAAAAATATATATTTATTATCCAACTAATGTCATTCAAAAAAATGACAACCAACAAATATTGCCACATGATGGATTCAATGTCTCCAATTATTTCTTGCATCAATGTATGGGATTATATGGTACACATTTATGGTAATATCTGTTCAAGAGATAAACACACATGGTCATATATAAGAACAACCATTAACATCTGAATCATGTGGTTTTCATATTGGAGATTCAAATTTCATGATCTCATCTACTTTTGAACACAAATAGTGTACTTCATCAGAAGAAGTCTCACTGATTATGAGTTTCCAACACCTGATAGACATTAATTATCTATGTACCCTTATTGTGATGTATCTAGATCATATGAAATATATTTAATATTACAGTCATAGTATCTTGAGGTTCTCGTTATAGTAGGGAACTAATGTAAAATTGGATAAGACATATATTATAAGAACATTACCATATAAGCAGTGGATACTGAAGTATCAAAAAATTTTGGTATGAAAGAAACATACATATATCAGACAATATACATGTAATGGTAGTCAATGTACATAAAGGAATTGGGTCTAGGAAAGCAACTCAAAACAGAAAATACAATTGATATCTTGCATGGAACTGAACAATTGACCATTCCTCTATATCAAATATATATAATTTAATAGTATTAACTGAAGATCTAATTAGTGGAGCTTGTGGAACAGGGGTCCATTAGGCTGTGTATGTCATCTTTTTGTGTTCTGGTTATTTTTTCCAATAATTCATATGGATTTTTTTTCTTATGTGTAGAGTATCAAAAAACTAAATCATGCCATTAACATACAGTGCTACCATTTCCTATAATTTTTTTATCTCTTTTATAAATTTACAAAATAGGGATTTTGTTCTATGATTGACTTTTGATCAAGCTATCAAAATATTTTGGCAGTATCATAATACATTTCAAATACATATTTTGAAGCTAATGTCATCATTTCTGGTACTTGGACATTCCTTTTGGATTGAATAATGCTCCTTTAATGTTCATGGCCCTAATTAATGGGATTTGAACCCATTAATCAGCTTGTTCAAGGTAATTTTTATAGATGATGTCCTAGTTTATTTTATATTCTAATATGATCATGATCAACATGTCAGCATCATCTTGGAGTCATTTTTAGAATATCAACTATATTCCATGTAAAAAAATATTTCTTTTTGGATAATTGATGTTCTTTTCCTTAGACATTTCATCTATGAAATGTTCTTCTTCGTAGCCCTTGACAAGGTGGAACCAGTAATGTCCTTGAAGGATCCATCAAATATATTCAAGATTAGAAGTTACCTCAGAATCATGTAGTATTGTCGTAACATAATAGAGGTAAAATTATGAATAGTTGATATTTTGAAATCTCTAACTAAAAAAGTAGATAAGTTCATATGCCATCATTAATTTGAAGCAGCATTCCTTGATTTTAGCTTCATCTTCAATTCTCGTGTTTCCTCATCCAGGTGAGGGATTTGAGGTATATAATTATTAATCCTTAGTGAGTCTCTGTTGTGTTTTCAAATAGAATCATTTGGTGGTGGAATATGTTTCTAGAAAGATTTATCTTCCGGAAAAAAAATACCCAACACATGAACTAGAAAATGGATATAGAGGTTCATGCATTAAATTTTTTGAGGAATTATTTTTTTAACATAACCCTTTATGGTTTACACTAAGTATAAAATACATAATTATATAATCATTAAAAAAATTTATCTTAAGGAAGCATCACTGGGAGGAATACCTCCAGTCATTTGAATTTTATATATGGTATACTATGAAATTAAGTTATATGGTTTCCAAATATCTGAATATGAATATTCACCCTTAATATGTGATAGAGGGATTGAGAGTGTGATGGTTAATGGAATTCATGGATGAAATCAACATGGATATTACTAAGGATCAAAGTGGATCACATTTACCCCATATCGATATTATGTCATCTCTAATGGATCTCTTCAAGGACTCCCATATATCTCACTCTAATTGTGGAATTACTCGATAAAGACATGATCATAGGGATATCCTTGATGGGTAGTAACATAATCCATATTATTCATCATTTTATCATGGAGAAATCGTTTCTCTTATGAGTATGAAGCAGGAGGTTAGGAATGTGTACCATTTATCATCATGGGTAATTCATCCTGGAATCATAAATATGAACAGAGATATACACTAAAAATTATGGAGGTTTATATTGAAGAAGTATGTTATAGGATTCTTAAATAGATTTCATAAAATTTATTAGGTGAAGGTCGAGCATCATAGTCTTTTATATACTCCCTAGTCACACCCATTTACAATGTGGTAATGTGAATAAATCACATTGAAATTTACAAAAAATCAAGCTAAATCCCTTAAATTCAATGATACAGTGTGGGTGATTTTTTATCATCTACCTAATTAATAACACCTCTTCTCTATAAATAATGTTTCTTTTGTTGATATAAAGGAAAAAATATAGGCCAAAAAAATTAAATTCATTATAGGTTTCCTACTAGTGTAGTATCAGATAGGTACATAAGGATTATATCTCACTTCTAGAAAGGGATCAAATGATAATTACAGTCCCTAGTGAAACTATGTATGACATTATTCATGAAAAAATATGGAGAACCTATGTGATCAATTCATATCCTAGAGGATATCATATAGACCAATATTATAGACTTTGGTATTATGTGGGATGATCTCCACTTCATTGATGAATTTTTCAGAAACAATAGCTACAATTATTCATTAAAAATGAAACTTATTGATTCTCTTGACATGGGACCACATATTTCTACCTATAATTGAATGGAAATAGTTGGATCATTTGTAATTGGACTTAAATAATTTTCTAGGTAGCTAAAAAGGTAAAATTGGTCCAAAAATATCCCATGATGGATAATGATAGAATAACTCCTATAATGATCAATGAGGTTGAACCCTATAATTCAATGTTAGTGAGCATGTCATTATTTTAGTATCATCAAATTGGGTTACTGATGTATACGTAAACCAAGAATTCTATCACAAATAGAAGGTGTTCCTTTAAAATTACTATGTAGAATTATCGAAGTGGACAATCATTTACCCATACAACCAATATTTAATGACACGAATAATAGATTTAATATCACTCAATTGATGATATATATACCTGACCACTCACTCAAGATATTACATATTGATATTGACTTTGATGTTGATCTATGAAATGTAGAAGAAGGATTTTTATCCTTGAATGGAGTCAATAGATTAAATAATGTAATTATATAGATTTGATTAAATGTGGATATAACCATATTATTCTTAGAGACGATACATAGGAGTGTGAGGTGGAAATAAATATGCAATGGGTGGAATATTTTATCAAGATTTCTAGAAATGATTCTCAGGGATTAGAAGACTAATGGTTGAGATATTGTAAATATAGTGGACCATATGAAAAGTAAGTGTACATATTTTACAACCTTCTTAATTAATTTACAGTTTTTTTAGAAAATTGGCCATCATGAGGTCTTAACAGTAGTTTGAGGAAAAACTGGTAGGGTGAGGTGTAACAACCACTGATTACCTAGAGTCTTAGAACTTTGTACCTAGTGGGGATCTTGGGGTGAAAGTGGATACGTAAAAATAAATTATCATTTATGATATGGTTTTTTACCCTTGTCATGTATATAATAGATGTTAAAACCATACAATGCATTGTGTGTAATCCTATATTAAATTTTATTATATTGATTTCAGTTTACACAAGTAGATCCCTTTGGAAGTATTTTTTAATACCACCTTATACAGGGAACCTTTGAGAATATATTTTTATACCAAGGGAAAACCCATCCCTCATAAATATTTATCTTAACACCTAAAGGATATTCAAATAACAATATATTTGGAGGTTCTCGTGATATTTTTTAGGGACCCAACCAAATACCATTTATGTAATTGTGTCACAGTTGTTACATCAGACCTCTAATTTTTTTCATTGTCAGTCTCCATGATCACCAGGACCATTCACTCTTACTATGAAATATAAATTTTCTCATTATTTCCCCCCCTTATATATATTATACCTAGAATAAACAATAATGTAAATAAATAATAAAATTAATACATACATACTCATAACCATACAAGTGTTACATGTTTTTTGGGTCATATTTTAGTAAAATATTAATCCTTTAGAAGAACATTAATATAGAGGCATAAATTTTAATGATACATTAGTTTTATTATTGTTATTTGCGATACTATATGTTATTTATAGAATAGTGGTTTAATAAGGGAATTTTCTATCTTTTTATGTAACCAACTTGTTTAGATATCTACAATGTTGTGTTTTTTTGGGTTCATTGTGGGTTTCATTCTAGTCCTAGTAGTTTGGTTGTTTTCTTAATATTGGGAAATTTGAGATATTTTTAAACATTTTTGGGTAGGTTTAATTCAAAATTTTGAAGCGCAATTTTTTGTGACATATCCATTTTTCCATCGTTTACGCATGGGTTTTGGTATAATCCATATCCAAAATAGGAAAGATAAAATTTATCACTGGGTTCTTGGGGGTGGAATATGGCATGGTTTGGGATTACTATGACATGGTTCAGATATGGATAAATTTTGAGATCAATGGCCTACATTTTGGTATTATAAATTCACATCCTAGATTATTCATATAAATATTATATGATGTTTAAATGTTGATGATATTTATGAAGACTCTATTTTAATTCACTAATGATATCATATTATTATTGATGGAACATAATATTATTGTTTTTTATGTTCACCAAATATAAGCATATTAATCATAATTTTAAATTTAAATTTCCGAAATATAATTATCATGTGTGTTTCCTCCATAATTCTTAAAACTGTAGGCAGGTGAGAGGTCTTCCTTTGAAAATTTGGGTAGACATTTGAGTGTCTAATATCATAATAATGATACCTCCAGGTCTAGGATACTATTTTTCCTCCATTATTCTTCATAATATTAATCTCCATCTTTTATCTTATTTATTATATCTCTTGGAGTCAGTATAGTAGTAGATTAAAGGATTTGATAGGGGATTGAGGTATAATTATTTTGTAAAATGTTTTTATGTGAATTGTTGTGAAGATATGTGCTTTAATGTATGGGATTCACTATTTTATTAGTGTGTCCGTTAAATATTTAATTCTTGATAAGGGACTCATATTCTCTATTTGTTATTTGTATTGTTTGGGTGGTTAATGAATTATTTAGTTTTTCTTTGATTAAAGAGATCGAATTCTCCATAATAAATATGATGATTTGAGTTGAAATACATGGGATGTGAATCAATAATTATTTACCAAATATAACATGTTTTTTTGTTATTATTTAATTATAATGGTGAGAAATCTATTTAATTTAATGTGAGTATTAAATGCGAGGAAGTTTTTTTAAATTGATTAGATCAATTGAATTATTGTATAATTGTCAATAAGTGGAAATTTAATTGAGGTGATTGAGTATTATTGTATGGATTATTTTAGAATGATTTAGTTTCTCTTTGAGTAAATAGATTGAATTATCCTTAATGGAGATTGAGTTGAATTAAGGGATAAGTGAAACATGAATGATCATTATGTTTTAAATGTTTTACTATGTTATTTATAGATTATTGGGGTGAGAAAGATATTATAATTACATGTGATTATATAATGTTGGAACTCTAATTTATATTTTTTGGATATATTGAATGATGTCATCTCAATCATGAAGTGTAAAATTAGTATGGATTGATTTATTAATATTATTTTGAGAATTAAATTGATATTTGAAAATAATTGATACATAAATTTAATTGTTTTATAATTGTTATAGTATAGAAATATTTTAAAATTGTTATAGTGGTGGAAGAGTTGTTGGTGTGATTAGTTGTTAATATGGATGGATGTGGTTAGGAATTATAATTTCCTGTGATATATAAATTTTCTTGAAATATAGGAAATAATTTGTTTACATGAAATGTGGATGCTCTTATGTGGAATAAATGAAGTGTTGAATAATTTGAATTAGAGTGGTGGGATACTTATTTGGAAAATGAATAGGAATGATGACATAGAAAGTGTTTATTGAAATGTTGTACAATAAGTTTCTATAATTAATGTTGTTGGTAATGAATAATGTAAAATTTGTAATAATCTATGAAATGGGAATACTATTTGTGATTATTTTATGATTTTGTCATCAGCATGTGATGATTCAAGAGGTGGAAGTGATTATTGATGTGTGGTGGTGATAGAGAGGTGATGATATATGGTTATATATGTGTTGTGATAAAAAGTGGATCTGGGTTTATGAATTTGAGTTATATTAATCCATTTTTATTTTTATTTCATACTCACCACCACCTGAGTTATGTAATATGATTGATGAAAATTTGATGATTTATGAAAAAAACCACCATCATCTAGGATCTGGATAATATTGATGACTAATAAATCTCCCTCTCACACCCTTCCTTATAGACTTATTATGGGTATTTTGTAATTACTATGTGGTTTTGGTATTTGAATGTGATATGCAGTTATAGTGTGTACATGTGGTAAGTAGATTGTGTATGCATAGGTGGTATATGGAGGTGGTATATGGATATAGTGTGTGGTTGTAGTATGTGCATATCAGAATGAATATGAGTGTAAGGATGTGAATCATTGAGATGTAAGGATTTAGAGACCTAGGGGAAGTGGGTATAGTGTACCTCCTTTGATATATTATAATATTAGTTTATTATATAATAATATGTGTATTTAGATATTGAAACTCGGTGATACGGTTTTATAGTTGACATATTATGGGACATTAGTTTTTTAGTTTTTTATTCACTAAACCATTATTATGATTTCTCCAAAATGGAATGATATTCATTATACCAAATCCGACTAAGAAAACATTTCTTATTACCCCTACTTATATATACTAATATTAAATATTTTTTGGATAGATTGTTTTATTCAAAAAGTCTATGATAGATCATTGTGGGTTGGATGAGTTTTTATCATTGGAGTGTCAGATTTTATTCACTGTTTAAGTGGTTTTTCATTCATTTAGTATGACATTAGTAATGAAAATATACACTAAAATAAAGGTCCTAACATAGTTTTTAGACTACTTCATGATAAATTTCACCACTTCGTGGCATTTTTCATGGAGGTTTATATATTATGAGATAATGTATAACATAAACTTATACTCTGAATCCATGATGTCACATTCAGTTTATTATCATACCATGATAATTTATAGGATTTCAATGGATGAATCCATTATTTGGATGTTAAATAATGAATCACAATAATAATTTGTTTAGAAATATTTTTTGAATCACCTCATTGATAAAATAAATAATTGAGAAACATGATAATACTATAGAATAACTTTTTATTTCCTATATAATTAGGATTATATTTTTTAGTAGTGTGTGATTTTGGTTCATTCATCAAAATGTGGTATAACTACTTAGAAAAAATATCGATATATCTAATTCTATTCATCCATTAATAATAATGTTCTTGAAATCTATTGATAGAAGGGAACCCGCCCCATGCATTGAGTGATTCATATAGTTTGTAGATTCCCAAAGAGTGAAGAGCATGTTGGTTGTTTCTCTATGAACACCATCAAGATAATGTCAAGGAAAATATATATGATAGATCAATAAAGAGGAATTATATAATTATTCAATTATTTTAATGAGTCCAAATTAATATGTATATCCTATGATATAATTTTCTATGGTTTTATTATTTGTTTATATATGTTTTATCCTCTCTATAACCCTTATATGGTATCAAGTAACTTTTATGTAGTTTGATTTTGATTTTTAAAATGAATGAAAAAACTAGAAAATGGCAATTTTTATAACTATGAAGTATTTTGTAAACAATAATCATGGTTCATAGAGTTTTCATAATGCATGAAATAAGTATTTATGAAAAATGGTTGTGGTTATAAATGTTTTTAAAAAACGTCCTGGTTTAGAAAATTGGTCATAAAATAATTAAATGAAAAATAAAGGTTCACTTTTCAATACTACTACATCATGGTTTACAAATCATTACATCATTGTTTACAACACCATGAGTATGGACAATAATGCGATAAGGGTAGATAAGTCATTGTAAAATAAATCAGTGGTTAGTATGAAATTTTATTTCATAATAACACCATGACTTAACATAATTAAACTATTTCATAGTCTTCCCAAAAGGAATTGGTTTTTCCTTGTGGAAACAGTTTTCATTCAGGGAACCCCAATACCATGGACAACATCCAAAATTTCCAAGGTTTGCATAATTTTAATGTAAATTATTGATTTTTTTATTTTCAAATGTCTTCAACATCATTGAACCTCAAAGATTCCGACGGAGGATTTAAACCATAAGATTTTTTTTGGTAGAAATTACCTAAATTAAAATTAGATTTACATATTAAATTTTCCATATAAATCGTTTTTGAACTATAAAATAATAATTATATAGAAGTATTAATATTTATTAATAAATTATTCATATATTATAATACCAAATGTTTATTTAGGATGATGTTATTTGGAAAACATTTTATGTTTAGTAGACATGTGAAAATGTATTTAGTTTAATTATAACACAAATCTAACTTTGTCATGTCTTATAGGCTTGAATTTAATGGTTTATTATAATTTACAAATATTAGGTTCTAGAATTTTGATGAAATGAAAGTGCCACATAACTATTAAACTACGAGTAATGAGACTTCTTATCTAACTATTCAATGGTTTTAGAGGATGATCACAATCTAGAGAAGTGGGATTTGACTACCTATCAAAAAATGATTGCTTTGTGGGGAATTTTGATTTCATATTGTTCTATAACATTACCTGAAATGGTTTCATATTTCATACATAAGGGATGAATTATGATTTGTGTAACGATAATTGGGTATTCATTTAAGTTATTTAATGGATTTATGGGTAATTTAATGTTCCATAGAGAAATATGGTTTAAAAATATTGAATTGGTAGAAATAATAGGAATTTAAAAACTAAATCAATATAATATTTTATTTATATAAAGGGAATACATGATAAATGATGGAGAGAATGGTAAAAGTGTATTGTCTTATACTTTAAAGGTATGTAATTTTAAGCCTTATTTTGGTTTAGTTTGGGTTTAATATGTGGGATTTGGTTTATAGTGGATTTAAGTGGAAATTTTGTGTTTTTACGTCCACCATGGGCATGATCATGCTATGGTGGAAGTTGTGCTGTACATGGGGTCCATTTTTGGGAAATAGAGAGAACATCATACCTAATGTATATGTTTGGAATCAAGCATAAGGCATTCAGAGTCTCCCTATATACCATGATAATAATTTCCTCACAATGTTTTGGTAAAGGTCCTGGTGGAATTAAATCAGAAAGGATTTTCCTCTATGTCATGGGGAGTCTCCATAGTGGTTGTCCTTGGAATTGTGTAACTATAGCCACTATAGATGTGGTGGGAATCACTATGCAATGAATATTGTTGTTAACTATTATTTGAAACTCTCAAATAAGCATCATGATCCATTAGGGGGGGGGTTAAACGCATTTACTAGTGCCAATAAGATATTTGAGGGAGGATTATTAATTTTTCCATGAATCTAAATAAATTCCATTTTTATACCTTTTATCCATCTCCTCAACCCATGAAGATTGAATCAATCTGGCGACTATAGTTTTCTATGTTTATGTCATTTTAATAAATTGATCCTCCTTCTCTTCGATCAAAGAATAGATATACGTAATCATGGATAGATTTATGGATTCAAATCTTAACTAATAATGAATTACTAAATTCATTAATGATCATAGTAAGATCTATTTCAGGTATTATTCTCACTATTTATTAGATATGGATCTATTATTAGTGATGGTTATGCTTGGTTAAGTCTAATAGAATTCCCACCCCTATCATGTTCCAATTCCGAGATCGTGATTATCGAACCTTCGTGTGATGAATTGTGGATGGATATAGGGATCATTGGTGAATGATATATTTTAGGTACCACATCTTGACATTGGGAATCAATACTCTTAATGTAGGAAGTCCTTATGATGTAAAACCTTTTTAGTAAGTTTATTGGCATTATCGAAATGTTTTTACATGTATACATAACTGTTATAACCAATGTGTGATATAGTAATTTTGGGAATGTGCCGGTGAAATTTGAGAAATGTTCTGGAAGTTAATTTCTTATAGACTATTTGAGAATATGAGACCTTAGCAATATCTGTTACTATTCATCCCTTCAATTCGATTTTCTTTTTAGTATGAAATTCGGGACTACAGAGGTTTTTTAACTAGTATCAAAGTGATATGTGGGAATACATTTACGTAGTAAAATTCTAGAGGGGGAAAATTTTATTTTTTGATGTGTTATAATATTAATGATGGGACATTGAGATGGGGAAAGGGGATGACGACCCTGTGTCCTGAATCGATATATAGAATAGGGTAAGAAAGCCTTATGTCCTAACTAGATACTAGTTTTGGGATATGGAAACCTATCATGGGGCGTGGAAAAAATATTTCATTACCTATTATATTATAGTAGTCAATATAGGTAGTCCCTTGAAGAAGATTTCACATGAAACATGTATATAACATTTTTAGTTTTTTCTTGGAAAATAATAGATTTTTTTGTTGTTGTGAATTAGAGAAACTAGAAAGTAGTTTAAATTGACTAATTTTAAAAAATTGATAACGATGTGATCAGAGTGGGTTTTGGCACTGCATATTCATATATTATCATGGTTTCGAATTTTTTAACCAATTCATCTTCTATTGGATTATATAAAATAGATTCTTATATTGATTCATCTCCATCCCTTTTCCCATTGGTCCTGTTGAGGTCATTAAAAATATATGCACTAAATTAGTCTACTTTCATTCATATGTCCATGGTGATAATTTTTTTCATAATGTTAAATTTGGAAAATTCTAAATTTTAAATTTCTATTCCCTAAATAAAAACATTTCATGTCACAATTCGTCAAATTCGTTGGTGGTAATCGAGATATCACCACCCAACCATAATATTCTTTATAGAAAACATATGGGAATTAGGTGGAGATAAATATGGATCATCGACTTGTAAAATTTAAACTAAATTAATCTAATCCTATCATATATTTATTCAAAATTAAATAATTAATATAATTTTATACATGTTGGATGAAGAAAGATAAAGTGTTTTATTCAATTGAATTTAAAAACTAAAATAAAGTATATAGGACCATCCCACCCCTTTCCTGATAACTCACAAAAAATACCCCTCCATGGATGGGGATATTTAGTTTATTTAGTAGAGGGGTTAAATCATATGAATTAAAGAAAATATGGAATAAATAAATAAATTACAAAAAATAGTGCAACCATAGTGTTTCCTCATTTAGTGCTTTCTCAGCTATAATTGATCTTATTCTACGTACCCCTTTTATTTATATATCTTCCAAGAAACCCATGCACCATAATTGTGTCAAAAATGAGTGTAAAATTGTTCTGGTGTTTTGAGGGGTCTTACCTATGGAATTTTTAATAATTCCAATAAAATCTACTCGAACATAATCATGGGAAATTATTTTAATATATAAAATTTGTTTTCAGCAGATAATATTATGGGCTCAAACCCTAGGAATGATTTATTGGTAAAAATTGTGGACTTAATTTTTCATGGGGTGGTTTCATGGTGTGACACAAATGTGTTAGACCGTGACACATGTTGGTCATCTCTTTGACTCATTATTTCCATTACGTCTTGTATACCACCATCACATCCTCATCTTCTACACTATAAATGACTTATTTGTTAGGTAAATCAGTGTTTTATAGTAGGTACGAATATTTTGTTGCCAATTAATTTAGATGTAATACATAGACCTAGTTCTTTTCCTATGAGATGTCACACTATATACATCACCTCATGAATTCATAAATTTTAAGCTCGTTTTATGAAATACATTATATCCAAACACAAAACAAAGAAATGGTAAAAAAATGGAAATATTAAATAATTAATCTACACAAAAAAATTATTTTATAACAATGTAAACATGAATAATGGTCTTCTATAAATTATCCCATTCTTATCACTTCATTTTAAATAATAATGTAATCTCAACATAAATAAAATAGGAGAAATATAATATCATTAAAAAATTCGAATGTTATTTGATAAAATGATTTTTGTGGGAGAACATCCATTCTTTTTCCAAAGAAAAATAAATTAAACTTTACACTCCTCAAAAAACATATCAACAAAAGTATTTTTCTTTTTTACCATTTAGAATGATGGATATTTTTATCCCATTCATTCATATATCATTAATATTTATTACTAAGCATGAAATTTTTTTAATTATATCTCAATGAATTCTTATCTCTCATCATTTGTTATACAAATTCAAGTAGTGTTATGATCATATCATAAGTGCATGCTTATTTTTCATAAGCTTTATATATAACTAATTTCTCTACCGTGTAAATGAAAAAATCCACATAAAATTATGGGGAAATTGTAAAAAAGTTTCTGATGACTCTGAGTCATAATGTTGGTATGGATTTGTGTTCAGAATATGATTCCCTAAAATGGAGGGTTTATCTCCAAAGTATACTTCATGATATAAAAAGTAAATTTCAATGAAATTATCCCTAGAAAATGATATCTACCGACCCAAAAAAACAAATCATGGTCTTACTAAATTAAAGAATAATGTTTGATGTTCAACTCCTTGTTTTTTAAAAAGTTATTTATTTAAAAACGTCACATCTACCACCTTACCAAATATGATAAAAATATCAATGGTCTAGCAATAATGATTCATTATTTTCACAAAACACATTTTTTTAAAGTTTTTTATTTTCGGAATATAAAATAATATAAGTACAATAAATGTAAATGATCAATTACCAATACCTAAAAATAGAACCCCTACACATTCACCTTACAATGCAGTACATCCCTTCTGCTAAATATTGTCATATCCCCTACACATTTTTATATCATGAAATATAAATAGATCATAATAGGAATGGATATATATTGAATTTAATGTGGTTTATTCCTATACAGGTAATCCATCCATTAAATGGGCTAAATAAGTATTGAAATCACGATTAGTCTAAGGATAAGTGGATAAAAATATAAAAAAATTAACATATAAAATTTGGGTTTTCATATTCATAACTTTGATAAGTTCCAATGCATGTTCTATCATGTGGCATGCCCCAATATCACTCAAGAAATATGTTGAATATATGAATAGAATGCATATAGTATGGAAATTCCCTCCAAAGTATAAAATATGAGTTTGGGATAATCACTCAATACATTAAATAATAATAGAAAATCAATCTATATAAATTTACGAAATTAAATGAATAGAAATGCATAGGAAATTAATTTTAGTTGAATCAATTAATTCTAAAAAATAACAAGTCATCATTTCAACATCAAATATTCTCTATAACTAGTAAATTAACTATTTTAATCATTCAATCTCATTAATGTAAAAATCTAACACATGACATCATGGTATTCCTAATCAATTAATGTCTCGTAGAGATGTCAATAGATACAATATATTTAAATAGCGGCATAAAATTAATTTTAAATCATGATAAAACCATATTAATAATATAGGGTAAAGTAAAATAATTCATTTAAACTCATACACACTTTTTAAATGAAGCTTTATTTTGTTTTCATAACTGTTATTTATGAAAATATATATTCTGTGGATTTTACAATGTCAATTCTTCTATAATGACATAAATTCTATTTAGACATTGTAAAATCCAATTTTCAACATGTATTCTAGATTTATTCTTTATGTTTCCTAAATAAATTTAAATATACCTTAAAATAAGAATAAAATTAGATATAATATAGACCAATAAAATTAGGATTAAATATGAATTATGGAATGTGTGGACTAAGACATTAAATGCGTGTTTCTTCCTAAATGAACATCTATTTTACAATATTGGATCGACTCAAATAAAGAAATATTTTAATGAAATGCAAGAATAAAATATTACCCCCCACATAATTATTTTTGTTTTATATAGTAATTAAAATTATTCCATAAAGTAAGTCGACTTCAATTGCAATCACTTAATTTATTCATGTGTAATGGAATGGTATGACATGGTTTGTCTTCATTGGTAAGCAAGGTGAAGGCGTGTAATCTCCTCCAATAATTATTAAGGTATGGTCCCATGTTACTTATCCAAAATATGACCATTAATATTTAATGGGATTATTCACCATGTTATTATAATCTACATAGCATCAAAAGGGAATAAATGAATAACCAAAAAATTTATTTCCCAACTGGAATGATGTTTACCTAGCTTTTGTATGTGGCTGAGTAATATAACGACACACTATCTCTAGGGTTTATGGTTCTTGGTTGAATTATAATATCATGAGATATGATTTTCCATTCATTATTAAATCAAATAACTGTAATAAACTAATCTCTTTATATACTTGTTTTCTCTTATACCTATAATATCCTCTCTTTACCATCTCTTTAATGGTACATATTCATCTATCTCACATCCCAGTTGGCCTTGAGTTCCAATTCCATTAGTAGTTGGAAATAATTCCCATAAATAAAAAATAATGTCTAATTTCTGTGGGTGTATTATAATTTTTCCTATATTTCCATATGATATCATTCAACCTTTGTAACCAGTCATTAATGTTGTATTTGAATGTATTTTCTATAAGTCCTTTAACTTCTCAGTAGTAAACAGTTTATTTTCCATTTTTGTGATGGTGTGGTGTTGATGTATTATCATTCAATCCATAATATTCCAATAATTCCTCAATTTTGCTGTTTTATAAGTGGGTCCCTTGATCACTAATGATGGATCATGATAATCCAAAACTATTGAATATCTTAGAGATGAGAAAATCAAAAAACAATTAGCATTATCAGTCTTGGTGGATTTTACCGCAACCAATTTTGAAACCCAATCTGCATCTAGAAAAATATTGAATAAACTAATAACATTTGGATTGATACAATGAAGTTTATTCCCCATAATTATAAAGAAATTTAATGTTATTGGTTTTTGGGGAATTTCATGCCTTTAGAGATGTTTTCTGAAAAACCCAAAATTTTCACATTTCTTTCAAAATGAAAGTGAATTTTTATATAATTTGGGCCAACAAACTAAGGGTTTTTATACATTAATGGATGTTGTTTTGGATTGAAAATGGATACAATATTTTAACATAAGATATAATTAAAAAAATAATTTAATTTCACTTCTATGTAAACATATTTTACTACTTTATCGGTGGATATCTTTTTTTGGAATGGATCTTCTCAAATATAAAATCTAAAATTACATATAATTTTGTCTAATAATGATAGTATAAAAAATATGGCAGCTGATATGTGACTAAATAATTACAAAAATCTGAACCATGATACTTTTCCTTCTATTCTATAATGTTTCTCTCTGTACATTTTTTCGCTGAATGCATACTGAATGAGAATTTTCACATTTTCATAGTTCGGTAACTGAAAAAGTTGACCAACCACCTGACATGTATTCCCCTTTTTTCATTAATTTCAAAATGGAAATATTTTATGCATACCATATGTCTTATAGAAATTATATTAGAATCATCCTTTTTCATTAGATACATAAGAGCTATGTGATGAGAAAAAAATTACATTAATTCCTATCAGATAAGATCGCAATTCATCTTGTAAAAATTTGAGTAGAATTAACAAATTCATTATGGATGTGTCATTTACTATTATGTAATACATTTTCCTACTATAAGAGTAAATGAATTTTTGTTTCCCATCAATTCATTTCTATATGGATGCTTCTATAGGTTTTTTTGATGCATTAGATAGTATCTGAAATGACTTAAAAAATCATAAGATTCTGTGAAATTATTTTTTCCATATAAAAATAATACTTTTTATATATTTTTTATACAAAAAACTGATTTTATCCTGTTTTATACAAAACACAAATCTTATGTTGCATTACACACAACACTATATTTAAACAAAACGTTTCATATTATTAAAATATTATTATTTAATATTTCAGTTGTCACCTAGCAGTTGGAATGGATGATATGAATATGATTATGTAAATTAGGAAAAATATATGTTCTATAAATGTAAATTTAATAAATTATTTGATGGCTAATTAATTATAAATGAAACTAAACACCATTTGAAAAAACATATACTTTGGGAAAAAATTGTTTGAATGGAAAAAAATATTTTATTTAAAAAATTAAATTATTTAGTTTTAGTAAATATTTCATTAAATATATATATTATATATTCAATAAAACATTTTTTAAATTAATCTTATGTGTTTTGAAGATATGTTATAAGAAAAAATCAAATTTTTTACTTAAAACTGTATTTTTCTAAAAAGCGGTTTTGTTGTCTTTGGAACACTTATTTTAAAATTAAATTTTATCACTTTTAAATATTAAATTTGATAAAAAAAATTAATTCTAATTGAAAAATTATCTTATGGTGTGTATTTATTATTATTATGTAAGGTTTTGTTTTATAATGAATAGTGAATATACTAAATTTTAATTGAAAAAGGAATTTTTTATTAATTTATTAAGATAAATTATATTTTAAATTTGATTTAATTAAAAAACATCAATTCATCACACATTAATTAAATATAGTTCATCATAATCAATTTCATATATACATGGGATATATAAACATTTGAACATTTTCTCTTCAAAAAACACGCTTTCTTATAGCCTCTAGGGGATTTATTTTAAAATAATTTCTGACACTTCATTGAATTTAATTTTGAAAAACGGATTCCATAATTATAATTAGAATCATTTATAATAATTAATTTATTTAAATAAATTTTTTACTGAAATAAATAGTGATAATAGTAAAATAATAATAACCACAGATAAGGTAAAAATGGGCATACCAGGGATTAAATTATAAAGATAAATTTTCGATTGACCTATAAACTTGTCTAAAAAGTACATTTTGGAAATATTTGGAGAATTATACCTCTTATATTCTATAATGGTTCATTTTTTTCTCTTTTAAAAATTGAAAAACCTGGGAGCACTCAATTCATTTAAAAAATGCTATGTGTGTCCTCTCCAACACTTATAAAAATACTCCCCCACATCTCTTCAACACACCTTAAAACCATTTTGGATTTTAAAATCACATCTATAATAACTTCCAAACATCCCTCCCCTAATCGTAGAATATTTATTATATACATAATTCCATCCCCGGAAAACGTTAGTGCAATCCTATGGAGAATTGCCAAAGAGGAGGTAACAATCATCAATGAGTGTTTTTGTTTTATTTAATCCTAAATATACTTAAATTCATATTATATTGTTATTATATAATATCCTAAATATATTTAATATGATGATATTTTTTATGTTCAGCTAATGTCCTCGTACCACCACAATTCCATCATTCGTGTGTACGAAAGACTACTGCCTCGTGAACCAATGACATTAGATATTCTAGTACCACCTCTAAAATTTGTAAATAATTATTGATTTATTTTTTATATATTTTATTAATGATATTATATTATTTATTTAATTACTATAGCACACATAACATTATGATTTCTATTGTGTGGGAATATGATAAATTTTCTCAAGTGTACATCGGACTATCAACCCACAAAGCGATGTGATTTGTTCACACATTAGATAAAAGTTATAAACGACGTGTTAAAGTAAAATATTTGAAAAATACGACATAATATTAATTCCATAATTTTAATATATAATTTATTTTTTCTAAATTTCAATCATACTATAAAAATGAAACAAGATTCATGCGTACATAAGACCTACCTTCTCCATCAATGCTGCCTTTCATTTTCCCTAATTAACTATGATGGAGTACTCTAATTAAATTTACATTGAATTTAAATGATATTTATATAATATTTAATATTCAGGATATAATGGTAAAATTACCCATATAAGATGACTAAAAATAAAAAATCAAAACATATATGAAAAAAGAGGCTATTACCCAAAAATTTACTTTAATATGATATTGCTCATAAAGGGGATATAAAAGTACATAAGTATATCATATACTGTATGCCATATGTAATTATGGTTTTTTAATATACATAGAACACACTTATAATTTTTATCCATGAGGTTCTAAGGAGTACCAAGGAAGTCGATGCTTATGGTAAGAGATTTTCATCTCACTATTCCCTTCTATGAGACACATGCCATATTCATCACCTATTTCTTATATTTTGTGTAAATTCTACCCATTAATGTTTTTATGATTATTATCCTAGAAACAATTTGTATTTAAATAGAAATTTTACAATCTCTCTTTCATGGTTTGAGATGTATGTTATGTTATACACAAATCTTCCATTGTGAGGTTTATATATTTCCCAATTTAAATTTTATTTCAGGAATATTCTTATATTCATCATAATATAATTATCATTTTAATTTATTCATTCATTGGTATTAAATTTAAATGTTACCAAAGTTGTAAGACTATTATGATACAATATCATCATTAGTTGAATTTGATTATGATTATGTTTCTCATGATAAAATCTTATGATTTGTATCTCAAGAAACTCATGAATTTTATTATCCCTTTGTTATTCATGATATTTTCAAGTAATAGTACATGTTTATCAATATTTTTTAATTATAATATTTTATTACATATTTTTATGAAATTCTGAGTTTATGTCTCTCTTCATTCAAAAATATATTTTCTCCAAATACCATGTTCTCTAAAAATGTTTTAAAAATATATTAATTATTTTTAAATGAAATTTTTTATAAATGTTATAAAAACAATATTGATTTTATTTCATAAAAAAATATTAGTTTTATTTTACCAAATAGATAAAATGAATCATGGTTTCTAACATGCAAAACATGGACAAGAATTTACTTCTGTCATGAATGATCAATGATTTCAAGCATCCCTAACTTGTCTTCAAACCTATTTTAAATTAAAATATTTTGAATTAATATTTTTGAAATTTGATTATTTTAAATAATTTATTTCTAAAAGTATTTTTATTGAAAATGTTTTATCTTTTAAAAAGTTTATTTCAAATTTGAAATGATATTTTACCCAATAAATGTTTTAAAATGTTTCGAAATCATATTTTATATGTTTTCAAGGTTATTTTCAAAGAATTTTTATTAAATATTTTACATTTTAAAATGTATTTTCCAAAGATAAAATTATTTTTTCTCAATAAATTATGTTAATTATTCTTTTATATTATTTAACAAGAAATCAAGGATACTTTCAAATAAATTTCTTTTCAGAATGTTTTTCTATTAGAAAATATTTTCAATGAATATTTATTTATATTTAATGTTATTAATTATGGATCAAAATCATTTTCGATCTAAGATGAAAACCATTGATGTTATCTATTACTTACTAGGGATATGATCTAATGAACCAATTATTATTGTTTTATTTAATTATTTATGTTTATGATAGAATTATGATTATGAAACCTATTTTACTTCAATGGTTTATACCATGATAAAATACTTATAAAACATTCTTCTTTTTTCAATGGGTTATTCTAGGATGAAATGATTAAATTATTACGAAACCATTCAATTTTCTATAGGTTATGGTTGGATAAAATGTTTATGAAACCCATTCAATTTAATTGGTTATGATATAATGAGTGGTTTATGATCTTGTGGAAAACATGAGTATGATTTTCATTATGTGATAGGTGGGACCAATAACTCTATACAATTAATTAGGTAAAAAATTATATCTTGTGAGATAAAAATGTGAAAAAAATCCACGAGTTTGATTCACTACGGTAAATAGGTGAGTCCCAATACACTATGGGAAACATGCATGTTATGATTCACAGGTGGATACCGGTGCATCCGTGTTCTCAATGGGAAGTAGGTGATTAGTCCTGATCTACTATGTTGATGGTCGTGGTAGTTTACCTTGACATGTGAAATGGTTTTCACTATTTATGATGGTTCCACACATTATGGCTTTTGTTTATGGTTCATGATTAATTTAGGATGATTTATCAACTTTATGGTACATGGTTTTAAAAATGATAAAATTTTATTCCTTGACACACGTTTATGATCAATGATAGGTTGGCTATGAACGTCCTAGGTTATGATCATTATCACATAATTTTATTCTCATATTTTTATTTCATATGATCATATATTGATATCTATTATGCATAACTTTATTAAGAATCTGATCTACCCCATTCTTATGTTTCCTTTCCCCAGGATATGATGAAATGTTTTATGTAGGGTTTGTCTCGGAAGAGTACTAAATTGGTTGATATTTAAGAGAATTATTGAATATCTTTTAGTATATTTAACGAATGTGTTCTATTTTTCTGAAGGAAATAAACTATTACGGTCCTCAAGAGTATTTTTTGTATAATTTAATAAATTTTCATCTAAAAAGATATAATATCCATTTATGGGTGGAAATTTCCCTATTATTGGTATCAATATGAGGTTTTAGTTAACCGTTGAAAAATAGGATGAGAAAACATCAGTGAGATCCCTAGGGATATTTAGAAGTATATGTTTATTTTTTTCAAAGGATACGTTTAAGGATGATTCGTGTTTTATGAAAATTACCTTGAGTTTTGTTAATGGTTATAGTGAGAGGTCTCCACAAAATTATATCCCTATTTTGATACTACATGTGGGTGTGTATTTGGCATAGATGTACCATTGTGTAATAATACCCAAAAAGTTACCATATTGGGTTACCCTTGATTGATAATCGGTGAATGAAAATGTGCCTTACTAAACTTCTAGTTTGAAAAACCTTGGGGATATGCCTTATAATCTCACCTTATTATTATGAACAATCATGAAGGATTTTAATAAATGGAAACTATTAATAACATATGATAAACCTATTGTGTCATAGATTATAATGAATGTTTCATGATTTAGATATTATATATGTGATTTTTAATGATTAAGTGGTTTTATGCCCTGAAAAAAATTCAAAAACTCTATATTATAGTTTTAGTCAATGGAATGAACCCTAAGTAACTATATTAATATTGAATGAAAAAGAAAATATATTGATTTTCCTCATGTGAAACCAATCATTATGGGGGATGTAATTCAAAATATTATCAATATGCTCCAATAATTTTCTCATGAAATGAATCATCTTGAAAATTCAATTGATCATATGAGAAAAAGATGTTTTATTGAGTCCCTTATGAGGAAATTGCCACCTTCTTTTAGTAGTTTCAATGATCGAATAGTTTTTGAGAAATTTTTTAGTACCACTAAAAAAATAATTTCCATTATTTAGTGTTCATATCACAAAAATGTTATTTTTGATGTCTATCATTTTTAAGGTGAAGCATATTAACGGTGGACTCTTATTATTTACCCAAGGGAATAAAAAGAAATTGAATCTTTGTAATTGGAAGAGGATAAGGGGATATTTTTTAATAATTACATCCCTCGTATTATTCAAAAAATGAAAGGTAATTAATAATTTATCTTAAAAAAGGGATGTTGAATCTATCTGTATCTATGAATATAGTTTGAAAAGACCTTCAGGGTATTCTTATGGATTAATTATCTTCATTGAATGAAAAATCAATCTATTATTTGGTGTACTAGAACCAATTATTTTGAAGGTGTTGGCTATATGATTATTTATCAGTTATAAAAAATTTATTCGATGTGCACTGAACATTGAAATAGAAATTTGATAGTCACACCATTCCCCTAGTTTTGATTAGATGTGGAAGATTGACTCTTATGAAAAATTAAATAGTGTAAATAACTTATGTGAATATTTATTCTAGAAATGTGGGGAGAAGCATCAATGTAATTGATTGATTGAAACTGAGAGGTTCTATAAATGTTGAGATGTTTTATAAATTTGGAAAGGTAGGTCATAATGTTCATTAATGTCGAAATATGATCAATGAGTCTTATAATTCAATGGATGACAAGAGGACACTAAATAATGCACCACCCACACTTTAGTGATTCAACTGCATGGAGTTTTGGAATTATGTGATTCAATTCCCTAAAACAAGGGATAATTAAAATGATAATCCACCAAAACCTCTAAGGTCAAAAGAAAAATGTAAATCTAAATTAAACAATTATAATATGAAAACATCATCATAATAATTACACACACTTATACCCCCCTCCTTGGTTTGGAATATCAAGATTGATTTTTGTTTGAATGAGCACTATTAAAATATTATTCCTCATCTATTAGTGAAATTTCATCTAATTATATCCCCAACATTAATTAGGTAATAATGAAATCAAATTTAATATTCAATCAGTGTAAGGTTCATTGTAAAAATACATTGGAAATGTTTTTTATAAGATATGAGATTTTATAAAAGAAATGGTTAATTAATATTTGGAAGTATATATTTATACATGTTATATTAACCTATGAGTTATAGATACCATCATTGGATTATGATTTTATGGTTGATCATAAGTTTGAATTCATTGACCCCCCTTTTTTAGGTTTAATGTGGTTGGAGTTTATCAATATTAAGAATGTCTTAATAATTATTTGTGGTAATACAAACCCTTGAATTTTTATATATTTTAATGAAGAAGTTATTTAAGGTATAATTCCGATAAAAATAATGTAAATATGATCAAAGTTATTATAAAACATTAGGTTTTATATTATCATATACGTTGAGGTGATTATGGGTTGTAGTCAATCACCTAAAAAAGTAAAAAGACTGCATTGCAATCAGAGAAGTTTTAAACTTAGACTTTCCTTACATAATATCTATTAAACAAGTTTTATGGTTACATGGTGTACCATAATAAATTATATATGATCATGATCTGTATTTTACCTCAATGTTTTATGGATGTATTTATAAATATCTTGATTTGGAGTTGTGTTTTAGTAATGATAGAATAATTCAAACCCTAGAGGATATGCTGAGATATTTTTCGATGGATTTAAAAGGTGGTTGGGATAAAACCTGACATATGTTGAGCTTCCTTAGAACAATATCTTTCACTAGATCATTTATATGGATCCTTATTAACTCCATTATAAATAATTTAATGATTTTACAGAAATAACTCTATTGATACCTGAGCAGACTAATTAGATGGATGTGAAGATTAAATCCATTCAAAAAAATGCATGTAAAATAAAATGTTGATATATATTTTTTAGGGATAATTTTTCATGTGTTATAGAATTTGATGTTGGCGAGAATATCTTCCAAATAATTTCTACCTATAAAAAAGAAGGGAAAACTAATCACTAGATATTTTGGTCCCATTAAAATAATTGATCATATCAAGACTGTTGATTATTGTTTGGTACTTCCACCAAACATCTCTCAAGTTCATGATATATTCTATGTATCACTCTAGTGAAATTAAATACCTTATTCATCAAATTTACTGAACCTATAGTTTGTAAAATTTCATCATTATATTTCTTATGAGGAATAATTGGATGAGAATCTGAATTGAATAGAGAAAATAATAAAAAAAACATACCACTCACCTATTGAAATGTCTGTGGGGAAACCACTAGTTTATAGAAACAATTTGGGAACCTAAGGATATAATGAGGTAATAATATCTTCTGTTGTTGGTACTAATGTGATTAATTTAAAGGGAAAAATTTATATTAAGCATTATAGAATGCAACACTTGGATATTTTTGTGATTTTATTTCAAATAATATTAATATTTTTTATATTTTATGTTACATTGATCATTGATTTAATATTTCACTACACATAACATCGATCATAGCATGCATTACACACAAAACTATGTTTAAAGAAAATATTTCATGTTATAAAATTGTTATTATTTAACATTATAGTTATCACCTTGCCGTTAGAATGGAGGGTATGAATAGGATTAAATAAATTATGAAAATATATGTTTTAAAAATGTATAAATAATAAATTTTTTAGTTTTAAAATCATTGTAAATGAAAATAATTACCGTTTGAAAATAGAGGAAATCTACTTCTCGAAAAATATTTTATTATGAATAAACCTTTTTTCCATAATAATTTCAAAAAATCAATGGTATTAAATTATATTAGTAAACTTTATATATTATATATTCAACAAATAGTTACATTATTATTTTTTTTTTCATGAAAAGTGATAAAAATAATTTTGACATCGCACTTAAAACAGTATTTTTCAAAAATAGAGTTTTGTCACCTTTAGAAAAATAATTTTCAAAATAATTTTTTCAAATTTTAGAAAAATAATTTGATAAAATAAAAAAAATTTAATATATATACAAAAATTATGTTATATTAATTTTTTATAATTCTTCTACAAAGATTCATTTTTTATGAATAGTAAATAATAATGATTTTTAATTGAAAACTGAATTTATGAGAAAATTAGTTATATAAATATATTATATTTTAATTTTTTTAAAGTAATATTGTGTCAATTTTAAATCTATAAATTCAATTTAGTTTATTTTAATCAATTTCAAAATGAATTTTGATATAAAATCATTCTAGACTTTTAAACATTTTCTCCTTATAAACACCATTTCTCATCGCGTCTATGAGATTAATTTGAAATTAAAATTTTAAAATAGATTAAATTTAATTTGAAAAAACACGTACCATAATCTGAATCAAAATAATTTATGGTATCAAATAATTTCAAATATATTTCTTAAGAAAATGAATAGTGAAAATAGTAAAAATTAATTACTGTGGTTGAGGAAAAAATGTGTTTACAGGGGTTAAACTAAAAAGATAATTGTAAAAATAGCCTATAAACTATTTTAAAAATATTTTTATGGATATATTTTGACCATTACATATATAATTTTCTATATTGGTCTATTTTTACCCTTTCACATATTAAAAACATAGGAGCACTCAATTATTTTAAAAAATACCATATGTGTACTCTTCCCCACTTCTAAAAGGCAGCTCATATCCTCTATTATTCACAACATAAAACCATTTTTGTGTGATAAATACATTCCAAAATCCCACCCAAAATTTCATAAATTCATCCTAGTAACATTATATTGGGCATGTAGCCATCCCAGGATTGTAGTACACACATAAGGAGACACCTGAAGAAGAAGTAAAAATAATCAAGAAGAATTTCTTTTTTATTTTCTCCTCCACATATATAAATTTTTATTATATCATGATTATATAATAAATTCAGTATCTTAAAAATAATTAAATGTTTTTATGTTATTTTAATTACCTACAACCCACTAAAAATCAATCAAATGAATTAAAAAATTATTTGTTGTCTGTACGGATAACAACTTCCTCACAAACCCATGTCATTCAATTTTTCATTACCATCTCTAATGGTTGGATATAATGATGGATTTATTTTATATATATTATATTTATGATATTTTTATTCATCTTTAATTATTATATATCGTATAACTCCATGATAATTTTTTTTTGAAATACGATGACATCATTCCTGTGGATGATGAACTACTTCCCAACGAAGTAATGTGATTTATCTAAGCATTAAATTTAAGGTATTAAGGATAGTTTTAAAGAATATATGTGATATATATGAAATAAAAATTATTATTTATTTTTAACATATCATTTATATTTCTTTATATCAATCCGACAAGAAAATGGAAACCACATTCATCCGTAGATACAACATACCATCTCCATGAATGGTTTATTTCATTTTCCATCACCAATATTTATGGATTACTATAATGAAATATATACGAAATATATATAATATTTATATAATGGTTAAAATTGTATACATTTTGGTACGATGAATGAATTTGGATGACCAAAAATCAAAAATAAAAATATATACAAAAAATAAATTGATTATTAACAGAAACGTGACTTTAACATGCAATTGTTGTTAAAAAAGTAACAAGTGGACATATGTAAATAATATATTTTATTATATATTTTATTATGGGTTCTTAATATATTTATAATATTTTCTATTTATTATATAGTAGGCCTATATGAGTACTAAGGATGTCAAGACTTAAAGGTGGTGGATTTTAATCTCACTTTTTCCCTTCTCTAAGACAAATGATATATTCACCACATATTTCTTATATGTATTAAACATAAATCCCATGAATACTTTTTATTATTATTATAATACGAAATATATATATTTAAATATCTATTTCAGAATCTCTATTTCATGTGGTTTTTGGTTTCAATGTTTTCAATTCAGTTGGGGTTTTTTATATTAGTGTTCCTTCTTTGAGACGTATGTTATGTTATAAACCTATATTATTTTATGAGGGGTATATACTGCTCCTTTGACATTTGTATCATGAATATCCATATTTTCACGGTATTAAAAATTTCATTTAATGTTATAATTCAATGTATATTATGATTCATGGTTTCCAAAATGCTAATATTATTATTCTAAAACTCCATTGTTTATTAGGATGGTTTATGATTTTGTTTTCGATGATAAAATCTTATGTTTTGTATTTCATGAAAGACATGAATATTCTTACCCTATGGTTATTAATTATATATATTAGTAATATAAAAATAGTTATACTTTTGGGTCGTTAAAATAATTGAGAAATATTTAATTAGAAAATCCATTTTTATGGCTCTCTTCAAATAAAAATCATTATTCATCTAAAACCATGTTTTCATAAAATGTTTTTAAAAATGTTTTATTTTAAAAAATCAATTTTTTAAAGTAATATGCACTACTTTTTACAAATAATTCATGTATTACAATTAGTGAATATATGAAAAGAACATTTATTTTTAACTTGCGCAATATGAAAAATATTTCTCTCTATCATGACCACTCAATGATTTGAAGGTTCCCAAAATAATTTCAAACGTTTTTTTGAATAATCTTTCTGTGTAATATTCGGGAAATTTTACAATTTTATATAAAATTTTTAAAAAATAACCTTATTTTGAAAATTTTTATGTTCTTAAAAAGTGTTTTACAGTCCAAAAAATAAATATTCCTCAAGAAATATTTAAATGGGTTCTAAATCATCCTTCAGAATATTTCGACATTATTTTCAATCAAAATTATGATTAATTTTTTTACATTTTAGAATCTATTATTCAAAGGAGGAAAGATATTTTCTTAATGAATGTTTTTAAATTATCTTTAAATATTCCTTTTTAATCACTCAAGGTTATTTTCAACGAAATTGATTTTCGAAATGGTTTTATATGTTAAAAAAAAATTTAAATCAACTGTTATTTTCCTCAATAATCTTTTAAAATGAACGATCAAAATAATTTTCCATCTAAGAGTACATCAATTTATGTTCATATTTTTTACTAGAGATATGATTCGAGGATAAAATTATAAATCATTTTATAAATTTTTAATGTTTATGATGGATTGGTTTTCATGAAACCCATTTTTCTTCCATGAGTTATACGATGATAAAATTATAATGAAACCCAATTATTTTTCCCTGGTTTATGAGATGATTAAATGAATAAATGATAATTAGAATTTTCACCTTTATATCGGTTATGATATGAGTAAATGTTTATGAAATCCAATCTATTTAAGGGGTTATGATATGATGATTGTTTTATGATCTTGAGGGACACGTGTTTTATTTTAATAAAGTGATGTGTGGGACCTATAACTATCTCCAATAAATTATATAAATCATTATATCTCCTGATGAAAAAATTGGAAACAAGTTGATGATCATGATCCGACATGTAAAATAGGTGTGTCATGATCCACTATGGGAAACATGTTTTTTCTAATTCATTATGTGAAATAGGTGTGTCCTTATCCACTAGGTGAAACATTTGTGTCCTGATCAACAATGGAAAAAAAGTGTATCCTGATCAGTAATGGGAAGTAGGTGATAAGTCTCATTCCACTATTTTTTATTCATGGTAGTTTACCTTGACATATGAATTTTTTTTTCTTTATTTATGACGGTACCATACATTTATTATGGGAGCACATAGTTCATGATTTATTTTTTATGATTTATCACCCATTTGGTCCATGTTATAGGAAATGATAATGTTTTATGTGGTGATTCATATTTATGATAAATGAAAAGTTGGGAAAGAACTTCGTATGTTTTTTTCATGATCACATTCACTTATTATTCTCTTATTCATTCATATGTTTATGTGTTGATATCTCTACAACTAGAAAATGTGACTATAGTCACGGACCTATAGCCATGCTTCTATGGTCTATAGACACACTTTGAAATCCATGGATATTGTATAGTTTTCCATGTCCTATAGAAATGGGTTTTTTATCCATTGATATATGAATTTTTTTTCAGAGGACTATTTCCACGGTTTCCCAAAACCATGGCTATAGGGTCCCACGCTTCTGTAGGGTAAAAAAGAACTGAAAAAAATGTTTGGGAATCCCAACCACTAGGGTATTGAGGATATTCCCATTGTTTATATATATATATATATATCACAATATATACAAATATATATATATTTATATAATCCATTTCACATTGTAGTGGGGAGAGACGTTGATTCGCATATGGGAGGTGAAGGGATCGAAAATCGGTTGCGACAGTTTTTAAGGATATTTTCATTGTGTCCTGAGGATATTTCCATGGTTTCACACCATTTAAATGTAACATATAGCCACGGTTTAAACCATGGACATAGGTCAACCACCATTATAGCCAATTTCTAGGCCCATTTCCACAGTTTTCAAAACCATAGTAATAGGACATGCCATATTTCCACGACGTTAGCATCCACTGTTTTGTGGCATATTGTCATGGTTGTGAACCATGGAAATACAACTTTTTTCTAGTATTTCTCTTATTTTTACCCTTAATAGGAATAATAGATCAATCTTTATTAAGTTTCATTTTCATGGTCTATGAAGAAAGGTTTTATATCGGGGATGTGTATGAAGAGTACTGAATGTGATGAAAATTATAGGAAAAATTGAAAATATTTCACTATATAAGAAAGAAATAACATATTACGGTCATTAGGAATGTGTTTTTGTAATTTATTGAAAATTCATCTAAAAAACAATTATATACATGTTTGTGATTCGCGGGTCACTATATGAATAGTCACAATTTTGTGGTTTCATTGTCATTGGTTTAATTATCTGTAATTAAAACACATAAAATACGTTCCTATGTTCTTCTTCATCATTAAACTCATATTTTTTTAATGTAATCATGATATAGGGAGAGAAATATTTCTAAAATACTTCATAAATCTTCTATATACACACACATGACCTATAAATGATCTAACACAATAATGAAAAGTTGTATATAGAAAAGAATTTATTACACAAATCATTGACTTGTCTATATCATTTACTCTCTTTCAAATTATGTGACATAACACAATTTATTTTTTACCAAGAAATGAATTTCTTTGATATTTCTAACAAGAATATTCTCAATGATCATTTTAAAATCCATGTCAGAATTACCTAATAAATGGACTAAATTATTGCCAAAAATTTAAAAACGTCGAGAAATACCTCTTAGAAGGCTTCAATATGATCTGAGAAAATGTCTACTATACGTTTTTGAATGATACCTGAGGCATTCAATAGTCCGAAAAACATCTTCATGTATGAAAAAGATCCAAAAGGATTGGTGAAGGTTATCTATTCCTACTATTCTGACTAAATTAGAACCATGAATTATCCTTAAAACATCTAAAATTAAATAGTTATTTTTTACTACAAGCCTTTCTAACAATTGATTAATGAATGGGATGGAAAATTCATAATTTTATGTAACATGATTTTTCATCCTATAATCTATTCACAACCACAAAATATTTTTCCCAGTCTTGGGTATCAGTTCTAATTTATCATTTTTAATAGCGGCCAGACTAGATTTATTTAAGAATATATGAATGGGGATAAACCACTATTAATAAGAGATTTGGTATATGATTTCTATTTTCTAAAAGTTTTTATATCTATTTATAAACATCCTCCATGTTAGTAGGATTAATTAATCTTTATTATTGTCTTAATGGTCAGGAACCGCATTCTAAAAAATAATTTGAAATGAAAAATTGTGGTTTATCCCTAAGATATCTTTCTGAACACAATCCTATGGATTGTACAATTCATTTGAGAAGGTAAATCAGATTTTTTCTTGCAACTCAAATATATTATTTTAAATGTTAACTAGTAGATTCTATCTTTACATTAGTTTAATATAAATTAAATTCTAGAGAATTGGTTTTAACTCTATGGTTGGTGTTATTCAAGGGAACTTATTAAATTGGGGCCTCATACTATTATGGATTGAATATACCTTATGGGAGAGATCATATTTTCTTATTAATTTTTTAGTAAGGCGTTGAAGAAATATTATTGACATCCCCTTCTAAATGGAAACTAGAATGTTTACATTTCTAGGTACTAGTTCATTCAAATGGAAGTCTTCCAAATTATAATAACTCAAAAATCAAATTTGAATCATCAATTGGATTCATTACTTCTTCATGTGAGATTTAATAATGTAAATGAAATCAGGATAGAATCATCATTTTGTCAAGAATTTTAAAGTGATTTATGCTACTTCCAAGCTCCATTGTGAGTTTTCTACATTTAAATTGATTATTTTCTTTTCAATATTCCAGAATGTTCTCCCTATATAGATGGTTGAGTGTCCATGTGTTATAGATCCATCCAAGGTAAGGGTGTAAAAGTCACCTTCAAATGTCAATCTTCTTACTCCTATGATTACATATAATATTACCCCTACTAGTTTAAGTGTATATACATTTTATAATTTTAATACAATAGATGGGGGCTTCAATTGTCTAGTATTTAGTGAAGATAAAACCATCCTTGTCATAACATTCATTGATGAACCTAAATATCATAATGCCCAGGTAAAATTTAATCATATAATAGTGCAAGGAAAAGAAAATGTTCCATGATCATGGTATTCATGGGGTATCAACTATGTGACCAGTAATGAGACTCTTCTTCCCTAGATGATTCTCTCATTTTTATCCAGGTTCCATCTCTTGGTGCATAGTTCAATCAAATAATTTATGTACTTTGGGATTTGGAAAATTCCTTCCAATAGGGGTATATTAATTTTAACCTTGTGAAAGGAGTCTAGAATCAATTATTGTATTTAATCCTCTTCATACTTCTTCGACATAGATAATTAATATGGGAATTGTGCCTACATATAATTATTTTCCATTTTTTTATTCTAGAAATGAATTTCTGGCCATTATTTTATAATCACAATCCTTACATTTTATTGTTTCATATCCTCTTCTCTTGTCTAGAAGGGTGGATCCTTAAAATTCTACATAGATGAATCATTTAAGCTTTGTTCATGTTTTCAGAGCTCATTCCCAATTTATTTAATCAAACTTATTCATTCCTTGGGATTTACGATTGTTTTCACTAGTTTCAATCATGTATTCTTGGTTTGAATGTACATAATAGTTCTAACATCATCAATTACCTTATCTACCTTATTCTTAAACTATTAAAAATATTATATTTATTGGTTCTATAAAGAACTTATTTATGGTCACTCAAATGTTTTTTTAGAAAGGTTGGGGTTGGAATGATTTCTATTATTAAGGATTCATAATGGATTGTTGAAATTGTAGTGGAATCTGATATAGCTATTATGGAAAGGGATAATGATTGCGGTATTAGTTAGGATAGATATATATCAACTAAATTTCTTGGTTTTCATATCCAAGTTGGGAATTTTGTTAACATGGATGAATCTACCGGATTTACCATGACCAAAAAGCTATAGTGAAACTTTCAATCCAATAAATTTCTGGACACTAGTCTGTCAAATAGTTACGTGAAGATCATAAACTGCATTCCTTAAGCATTGAATTTTGTCCGAAAACCTAATTAACAACTAGTTTTCACAACAAATTAGTTTTTTAAACAATTTTGGTAATACATAATGTTGATTGATTAGATTTTTATACCTCATCTATACCCCTTATTTACATACCTCTTGTGTTTAATTGATATAATGTTATAGTAATATTTTTAATTAGACCTCTAAAATCTAAAGGGAAATTTTTAATTAAGGTTACTGCAAATGATACAACTAGTATATTATAATATTTATCATGAAATACAAGGTAGAATAACAACCTGAAATGGTTTTCTTTAATATTTTAAATGGGGAGTGGGCGAAGAGCTTCTTGAAATATTCCTAGTTATCATAGAGAGTCTCACAATTCCACTTTCAGATGGCATAGATCTCATTTTATATCATCGTGCTACTGGATATTGGAAATAATATTTTCATAAAAATAACTTCAAGTAATCCATATAATTTACCTAACGTAGTTCTAGGTTGTATAATCATTACAATTCATCTCCTTTTAATGAAATATCGAATACACTCTACTTAAATTTCTTTTCGTCCACACCCGAGGTTTTCAATCTATGTCAAACATGTATGAATTCATGAATATGACAATTCAGGGCTTCTCCTATATGAAAATTGAATTTAGACAGAATTTGAATCATTTGAATTCATCAATCAAAATAATTAAATATATTAGGAATGTACAGTTGGTTATTTTTATTGGAAAATTATAGAATGAAAAGATTACATAGGGTGTTATTGGGATTACCAGCTATGTTATCATTTTCAGAATGAACATTGAATGTGCCACTTGCATATGTGATGTGGATTTACTGGTTTCTCGATTGATATAATTTTTATTAATTGACATAGTTTTATATCAATTTCTATATCAATCTAAATTATTTTATTATTTGTTCGTTGGGTCATAAAAATACCATTTTTTAATTTTTAGTTCTTTTTAGGATCTGTATCCTGGAAAATTGATCCATGTTTAATTCACAGATATCATGGGGAGAGGAAAATATTTATTACCTATTATAATTAAATATTTATCCTAGGTAATCTCCTTATGAAAAGTGCAACAAAAAATGAGTCTATCCATTTTTTTTGTTTTTATAAAAACAAATGATTTCTAATTTTGATTGTTAATTTGAAAGACATGAAATCTGTATAAATTGATTAATTTTAAAACAATTTTGAAATAGGATATCAGTGAAGGGTTGCCAAGATATAGACTTTTGATATCATGGTTTCTGATTTTATTATCAATTCCTCATCTACTTCATGGTAATAAAGATATTCCTCCAATAATGTATCTCTTTCCCATGTCCAGATGGTGAAGGAGAAGGTATTCCAAATATATGAATTTAATTGTTCTACCATCCTTATTCACTATATAGTGTTGAAAATATTCCATATGATAAGTTATGGAAATTTGTAACTGGGAGTGTTTTTCCCTAATTATCAACAACTCATATAACAATTCTTCAACCATGTTGACAATCATTGATAAGTCAACACCCAACCAAAATCTATTCTATAAAAAATTAGGGGGATTGGGAAGATTGATATATCGATCATCAACCAAAGAAATTAAAATTAAAATAATATAACCCTAATTCATATGAAGTCAGATGTAGAAAATGAATTAACAATGGAAACCATTTGACTAAATGAAGAAAAATGATTTTATTCATTTAGGCACAAAAACTGAAACAAATAAAATAGGTCCAACCTCACCCTTTCTAGATCACTCATAGAAATATCTCCTCTATAGTCGGGGAATTTTTGTTGATTAAATATAAGAGAGACATCAATGAAATTGAATGTAACATAATGATCGAAAAGGTAGAAGCATAACAGAAGGGTTTCCTCTTCATGTACTTCCCTATATCCAGTTGGTCCACTTCAATCCCACAATGTGTTTCTGTTTATGCACATTCTAGGAACACCAGGTGCTATAATTGTTTCATAAATGAACTAAAAATATTTTTGGTTCCACCAGGTGGTCTTAATTGTGTTATGGGTATTAATTCCCATAAAATCTTCTCATTTCTTAGCCCGATGAAGGCTTTTATGGGGTAACATGTATTTTTACCACGTAATGGTGTGGTCTTAAACATTGGGAATGATTTGTGGATAGAAATTATTGTTGTACTCTTTTGGGGTGTGGTGTCATATTGAGATACATAAGTTTCACATTGTAACACATGTTAGTTATCTCTTGTACTGCTTATTTACCTTATAGGTTGTCTAAAACCTTGAAATATTAAAATTCTACATCGTAAATGACTAATTTAAGATGTAAATGATTTTTTTACAGGAATATCATCTATGTTTTGGAATTTTTAGTCTGATTGGATCCTTTTACTAGGTCGTCATCTTATTGGATGCCACATGTTGTTCACCACATCATGAATTCAGTATTTTTAAGATTATATTAAAAAACGTTATGCCCTTATATAAAATATAATAAATATAAATACTATAAAGAATAAAAAATAAATCAAACTACTTAATTCCTTTTATATCAAAATAAACATTACTTTTTTTTCAATTCAGTGGGATATGATGTAATTGTGGACAATCCTAATATAGGGGATGGGGTATGGTGGATTTTTGGCCTTACCCTATATAAACTGGGTCGTGATATCCTTGTGGCCTGACCCAATGCTATGATAAGGGTCTAGTGGACTTGTAGACTGTCCTGGAGATTGATTTAATATGGGTATTAATCTAATACATGTGTTTTTCTTTATTCCTAATATAATTAGTGACGAATTATGATACATCATCTCTTCTATATTGGTGAATCATGAATGGTTTGGGATCTTAGATACAAGGTTATGGCATGATCTCCCAACATATGGTTGGTTTCCTTCTTTTAAATTTTCTTTCCATCATGACATGAACCATAAAATACAATTTTACTTTAAGTTAAGGATTCATTATTGGTTTATTGTTGGTTTTATAATCACTACATGTATGGGTATGTATATTTGCATAAGGATTTCATGGTCTGGGATCTAACTAAGTGTAAGGACCCAAAATCGAGGGGTAGATAAGCTATATCCTTAAAGATGGAGGTAATTCCTTGATGGAATCTAGATTATTTATTTAGTTTATTTGTTTTAATTTATTACTTCCTTTATACATCAGTAGGCCTATAATATTTGGGGTACTTTTATTTACCTTTTAGTTCTTTCATTCCATTTTTTACATTTTTGACATTATTATTCATTTTCTACTATTAATTTTAAATTTTATTCAGTTATTTATTATTATGTTTATGATGTATGGATATTATTACCGAAGGAATGTTATACCCACATCATCATTAAGATATGTAATGCTAGTAATAAACACCATTTATATGAGGAGGAATGCAAGAGGTCATACAGAACTATAGATTATCCTAGGTGATTCATTTTCAAGTGTTAGAAATTGGAATCAAAGAATGGATTCCTTTTCATTTATATTTAATATGTTCAAGACATTGTTGAAAGGAGTTAATTTTTTATGGATCTCTGGTAGGGGAGTTACATATATTAACAGCCATATCATATGTAATAGACCTCAAATTTTCTATTCATGGGATTCTTATTAATATGTTTGTTTTTACAGCCTCATTTTTTATATGATTATTGTTATTAAAATTCATTTACAATTTACAGTATTTGGGTGTGTTCTTGAATCGCGTGTAGGTATATAGGTTCACAATTCAAATTTTTTTTATCATACAATGAAATTCAATTAATTACATTTCATTAGTTATCATTAATCTATTTTTCTATAATATATTTTTATTATTAGATTAATTATTTGAACTTCTCATTCTATGTTTTCAAATATTTATACAATTTTCATTGTCATATAAATACTGGAAACATGTGTGGGGCCCTGGGTAGTTCTAAGTGGGTTATTCCTTGTGGATGTCTGTATCAATATAAGAGAGCCTTCCAAGTGTGATTATTATATATGTGTGTATATATCGATTGAATGGGGTATTCATTTTAATGAATTTATATGTTTTCATTTGGTATTTGATTCAATGCTTCCTTGATTTCTTCTTATGGGAACAACTATAGAAGAGGGAAAAAATGATCTAGTATGGAAGGCTAATCCTCCAGTACCTCCAAACATTTAGGCGGGTGTAGATGCACAGAGTCCAATTATTCTCTAGTGGTTTAAATAGTAGAACTACTTGATCCTAGATTAAATTTGATAGTTAATGGTCAAAGTTAAGTAACTACTACAATTATGGTAAATTATGCTCAAGTTTTCTAGAATTATAATCCCTCATCCATATTGGTTACTAGGGGACCCCAAGACATTGATTATGGGTTCAAAATAATTAACAGAATCAGAGATCAAGTGGAGCCTCTAGAGGATCAATGGGTTAAGTTCATTGTATTAATTATTAAGGGACTCAATAGGAGATAGTGGGGCATCATGAACTATGTGGGGATATGTGATATTCTAACTAGGGAGTCCTTCAAGGATATTTTCTTTGAAGAGTTTTCCCAAAATATATTCAAGTTGTATTTGACTCAGGTGTTGTAGGGAATCAAAAAGTGAAAATGTCTGTATATGCCTATTATGATTATTTCATGTAGTTGCTTATCTTCACTCATATATTAGATGGAAATGTGTAAAATAACGGATGGGAATTCGATATCAGCTTTTGATTGGAGATGGGGAATATTTTGAGAGCATGGACTCCATGACATATCCTGATGTGTTATACAAGTCTCTGATGATCATGTATGGTCTGGAGGATGTCATATCAATAAGTCATCTTTCTTAACATGATCCACTGAAGAGTAGGAATACTAATGATACATTGGGATCCAATTATGGCTATAGTTAGGGGAAGGAAAAGAAGTTATGGTGTGGTGGTAGTAGGCATTCAAATTAGAGAAGGATTTCTTCAATGCTCTTTGGGGAAAGAGGTGTCACCTTATTCATTAATTGTTGATAGAATAGACACAATCAAAATTTTCCCTAGAATTTTATAACAACTGTGATCGATGTGGAATTATGAGTAATCTACAAAATATCAATTCTAGGGTAATATAAGCATTCTTATTTTTAGGTGTTGGGAAGATGGAAGATATACACCATGCAACTAATAGAGTATCTCAATTACAGGCCCGGTGTTTTTAGTCGTTAATGAATCAACCAAACTAGGGTTCATGAGAATAGAGTCATGGGACTGATGTAGTCATAATGTATAAAATATTCTAGGGTCAATGAATAACAACCAAGCTCTATTTTTCCCCTTAAACATGATTTATTACACAAAAATGCACATAAGACAGCTCTGGGAATCTAGAGGTCTAGTGTCTTTGGGAATTAATAACATTACATGAAAATATAAGAAATAAAATAAAACCTCTTTATTTAAAACATATTTTACCTGAAAACAATATTATTTCCTACTTAGCATTTCATGTGATAACATGAATACATAAATAAGAAAAGGGTGACCTATGAAGCCCAGTAAGGTAGTTAAAATGCATAAAATGAAGAGTACAATAATTTTTTTACATTGAAATTTAAATAGATATTAATAGAAAAATTAACATAATGGCATGATATATCATGATTATCATAACATGGAAATGTGGAAACAACAGTCAACTTTATATTAGCATGATCCAAGACATACTGCACCTAGATTATCATAAGAAAACCCTCATTGCACATGAATTTACATGAATATACACTCATTTCACATGGATTATCATTAGTAACTCACATTGAACATGGTTTATCATGACACTAAACGTTACCCAATTCATTTTAGCGCTATTAGGTCGCACCCTTCATAAACATTTCTTTTTCAGGTATATGTGTGCCACATCGATCATATAACATGGAACCATTCAAAATAATAAGTTATTACATAATTATGGAAAGTGGAGTACATAAATGCAGTAAAAATTAAATATTTATATGTGCATAATGGTGAATACCATTCATAGAGAAATGGGTTTGGTATTCACTACATGATGATATTGTCTTGGGAAATCACTGTGTAATTTCTGCAACATAACGACGTCACATGTAAATGCATAAATTGGGATGATGAGATAGAAAGGGGTATATCATAATTTATACATGAAATATACATTATGGGTATCATGGAACATAATATACCGACAAATTAATTATAATTTAGATATATAATATAGAAACAACTCTTGAATGGAAATAAGAATAGAGAAATCCCTTACGGAATTTCAGCATGGTAATAGGTGTACACAGAAGGCATTAATGAGAGATAAAGGGGTATATCATCAATATAAAATGGAATGAATTATGGATGAGTTTTGAAATCATACAACAACATTATTAATAGAAAATAAATAAGAAAAAACAACATGATAAATCATAGATAAAAAAGAAAAATGGAGAAATCCCTTACTTGAGTCTGTGATTTCAAAATAATGGAGAGGGGATTATTGAGAGAATGGGGATCCTTTGGAGGATTATAGATAGAGGTTAGATGAGTATTTACATTAAAAAATTATTTTTAGTTAATATAATTGGGAGTTTTATGGGTTTATAAATGAAAGGGGAGGGGAATATTTTTATATTTCAAAAAATAGGTTTTAGAATCTATATAATTTAATATTCAAAAAAAAATTCCCATAGTTTTTGCACATGGTTTTATTCAGATATAATTAAGAATAATTATTTTATAAGTTCAATGTGTAGAAATATTAAAAAATAATTCTTTCATATGTGGGGATGAGCCACACACTCAACGAAATGAATTTAAAATAAAAAAATATATTATAATGTTTTGAGGATTGACTAAGGCATTATAAAATAATTAAAATAAAACCAAAATCACATTATTTTAATGGTAATAAATATATTTGTTATATAGAAACCATTATTTTATTTATTACAACATTTTGGTATCTTTATGATGTAATAAAACACAAATTTTATTTATACGGTATTTAATTTTTAACCTAAAAATCGACTACCTCAATAAATAATGAAAAATTCAACATTGGATGATTTTAAAATCCTGATTCCAAAAACAATATTCATTTTATATAAATAATTAAATAAATATGTGAACTTTAACTTGTAAAATTAAAACTGATATTAATTAAAAATTCATGGGTTTTGGAAAAAAAAATTTAAACATAGATAAAAATTAAATTTGAATTCATTATTTTTTTATTCTAATTTTTTATTAATAAAATTAATTTGATAATAATATGTTATTAAAATATTAGTTATTTCAAAAATTCATTATTTCCATTAATTGAATTCTTTAAAAATAAACTTTCTATTTTTTCATATAAAAAATATATCTTTTATCAAATTGATTAACTAATCATTTGAAGATAAGGAACTGATATAATTAACATTTATATGAATTGTTCTCTAATTATATTTTTAATAACAAAATATTTTAATATTGTAATGTATATATTTCTCAAAAGTACCATTTGTACTCGTAGAGCCAATTTATCAATGCCATCATTTTTTTAAGAATGACTATTCTAATATTTCAATTGATAGAAGAAGAATTTTTTTAATGGTAATATAGAATAAGTATGTAATACATAATTACATAACCCCTTGTAACACATGAATAAGACGTAGGGGTATGGTGTGTGAAAGTGACATGCTCTTGGGGTGGCTTAGATGACATCACTATAGTGTTAATCCCTATTAACATGATCTTCTCCCATATGTAATTATGTTCAAGCTTAACGTGTTGATCCTCATCTCAGGATTGGTCAAGAGAGAATCCCAGTGACACTACCAACATTTCATTCTTAGAAAAATGTGCTTTGTATGACTTGAGTCTAATTGATGATGTCATCCTCTAATTTCTATATGTCTAAAGGTTTTTTTCTAAAAAATTATTTTTATATAGGTCATGTTATCAGAATTCAATGGCTATATTATCAATTGTAATGATACATAACAGTCATTTAAACCCAATAAAAATTAAGAGCGCATATGCTTTCTATAGGACACTAAATGAAAGGTAATTGTATTCACAAAAGATCAAGTCATTATGACATCCCCCATTATGAAATTTCATCCTCGAAATTTACAGTTCCGAAACAAAAATAGATGAAGGTAACTCTACCTCATCACATTCTCCAGTTCACACACTTATTCATCAGACTTGTGGGTTTGCAACAACACCTAGATCAGGGGAATCATATTATTTCTTAGAAGTTTCTCATTTTGATTTTATATCTACATCGGATTCACTTAATAGGATATGTCATTCTTCATTGGTACCACCTATGGATTGAGTACATGTGATGGGTCAGGTATGTACATACTCAAAAGTGTTACATAGAATACATCATGTACTTAAGATAGGTTTTATTGGAGTTCTCGTTGATAGGCCACAACTCCTACGCAATCAAGGATCTGAAAAGTTCCAATGTAACTTAGACTATGGATTCCCTTCATAAAAATCTCATAACTCTATTTATTAGTGATTTTAGGAGGATAACCATGTCTCCAACATCATACTATAGGTCTCATCAACGATTGTCACCATATGTATTTTGTCAACTCTGAGAAAATGTAATGTGATGTTAAATGGTCTTAATCTTCACCAATAGTTCGTCGACCATTTCTGGACATAGAGGTTTTTTCTCCCCAACATCATTCCAACATGTTTGTGTTCTCCACCTCTTCTAAAAAAGGGATTCATAAGGATTCATTTCCATAGTTGAGTGGAAACTATTTTTTTAAGGGAACTTAAAGAGAGGAATATTTTTATCCCACCCTTCATTGAATTCCACTGATCATGCTCTCAACATGTCCTCGTGTGTTTGGATACTCTACTCAGATTGGCCATATATTTGAATATGATAAGCCATACCGATGTTCAACTTAGTATTAAGATCACGTTGGACACTCGTCTAGAAAACAGAGGTGAATCATTGATCTCAATTGAATGCAATCTGTAGTGGTACTCCATGATTACTTACCTCTTATCTGATGTATATCTATTATATTTGATCCAATGAAAAATACTCTCCAATCAAAAATATGTGTACATTCTTTCTAAGATGATCCACAACAATCGAGATAGCATTGTTTCATTTGGATGTCTTCAGAACACTGGTGACATTGTGTATGGTGATGTCCTTCATTTTCCATATTTGTATGGGTAATGGTTACATTATCCCTTAGAATTATGTCACTCAGCCTTCACATGATGAAATACCTGGCACATTAATGTATAATTAGAAATCCCTATCTTCATGTTATACCACCAATAATGATATCATAGATCTCAATACATCTTTGTGTTTCCTGGGGGAATTGAGAAATTCTAACTACGTGCATCATCCAAAAGTTCTTTCTATTACTCCATATATGATGGAACACATTTCCTTTACCCAAATTTCACAATTCCTTCTTCATTAACATTGAACTCCATGGATTTTCCTTTTCTACTAGTATATACATTCTTCTTAATTCCCACATAATCCTTTTAAACATCTTTAACCTTTCCAAGAGAGACAAATGATCAATAATTTGTGTAATGATTGATTATGTTCTCTTCTTTATGATTTTCATGTCCATCCTCATCAAATCTAAAATGATTGGATCCTTTTCAATTCTACTCAATGATATAATCATTGGGTCCTTTAAACATATGGCCTCCTCCACCTTGATAATATTCCTTGGGTTGTAATGGATTGTGCAGTCATTGTATTCGATCAGCTCAAACCATCTTTTTTGGGTCTTATTGAACTCTTTCTATGTGAATATATACATGAGGCTTTTACAATCCGTATATATTTCAATCTTATATAGAAAGAGGTAATGTCACTAAATTTTCAAAGTGAAGATTACTATTTCTAACTACAGATCATGTGTTTGATAGTTCTTCCCATGAACATTGAATTTCATTTATGCATAGGCAATGACATTGTCGTTTTTCATAAAAAAAACTCATGCCCTACTTTGAATCCCCACTAAATACCGTGAAATGTTTTGGTCTTTTGGGTAGTGTGAGCATGGGTGCAGGGAGAAGACTCATTTTTCAACTACATTAATCTATCTTTTCATTCATAATTACAAGTAAACATTACTCCCTTTTTAGTTACCTTGGTAATAGGGATTGAAAATCCTTGAAATTTCTGACAAATCGATGATAATATCCAGGTAACCCGAGCATGTTACAGATATTTGTCTCAGATGTTGGAATTTTCCATCCATTAATTTCATTTGTATTTGTGGGATCCATATATATCTCATTTTTTGTGATGATATTAACCAATAATGAGGCTTACTTAAAACATAACTCAGAATTTTTGTAATATGAATAGACATTCTCCATTACCAATCTAGTACAGTCCAAAGATGCTCTACATGATCCTCCTTGGATTTGTATTATATAAGAATATCATTTATAAATGTACCCAAAAAAAATTCATGTTAATATATATAGACTCTATTCATCAATTCCATGAAGATTACTTGAGAATTAGTGAGTCTGAAAGGAAATACTATGATTTTATCATTCCTATACATTATATGAAAATCAGTCAGGGGGATATCCTCCTTCTTCACCCTTACATGGTAACACCCCGACCGCATATTCACCTTGGAGAAGTATTTCGCTCCACATAGCTGTGTGAATTTTTCATCAATGCATGGAAATTGATACATGTTCTTTTTCATGATTTTATTTATCTCATGATAATCAATTAAATTGTGCAATGACCTATACTTATTCATAATGAAGAGAACTGGTTCACCCAAAGTAAAGCACTTGGGTGTATAAACCCATTATCGAGATTCTACTGTGGTTTTTTCTTTATCTCCTCAAGCTCCATGACATCAATTCTATATGGATTATGTGATATTAGAAACTCTCCAGGTATAAGATCAATCCATAATTCAATATATCTACTAAGAGGAAGACCTAGTAGTTCCTTGGGAAACACGTCAGGGAATTCCATCAAAATAGGAATTTATTAGAGGATGGTTTCTTACATAGACTCAATCATATGGGTATGATATTCACCATCATAGGGATGTAATATACTCACAGGGGATGATGTTGCTAAAGAATATCCATCCCCCTCCTTGAACTTGTACACAATAAGGGGTTAATCCTCTATATGGAGAGTGATTTTCCTCTCATGGAAATTTACGTTGTCTCTATATAGAGTAAGTTAGTTCAAGCCATGAATGGAATCAAATTCCATAACAGAGAGGGTGACATGGTTTTCTGGAAAGTTTAATCCAAAAATTGCGATAGGGAGGGAGTTATATTTAGTGGATGAAATAATTTCTCCATTTGTTGTTCTCTCCAACTTCTCTACCTCCAAGATTTGGGGTGGTGTTTGGATTTTTGTCCTAAAAATTTGATATATAAAATAATGATTAAAACTATAATAGAAAATTATTTTCTCTATTCTAGAATTAATAACTGTCATACCACTCACCAATTAGTTTTCAGGATTTCCATTAATATAATTAGGGTAAAAAAAGCATGTCCTTACTACCTTGGTGGATGTTGGTTGCCTCTTAAACCATTGACTAAGGGAACTGGACTATAAAGTACTTCAGTTCATTGCAGTTGTAGCAATAAATAATGCATTCCGGGTCGAACAAAGAGCTCTTCTCCTTTTTCACAATTGCGGGTTTTTCTTCTTTTCAATTAATGGCTATGATCCCTTCTCTTACACACCTAAATCATTTCAATTTCCCCCTTAGTCTATTTTTGGGTTGCCTCTTTCTCCACCATTGGCATGTGAGGTGATAGAATTTCCTAGCACTGTATTATTTATCTATAAGACCACTATATTTAAAGATCAATATCTTCTTCTTAACCCCATGATAACCCTAAGATTCTTCGATATCCATTTCATCATTGAGAAAACATTAGACAATTCTCTCATATCTATCAATGTTACAAATCACTAAGGCATTCTGTAGGCTAAGTTTCCTCCCCCCAAATAATAGGCAACATGGCCATAATTTGTAACGAATTTTTTTTTTGGAATATGGTGCCTGAAGTTTGATGTATTCCTCATACACTCTAAGGGATTCGTTGTCATTTCTCTTGAGGTAAGTGAGGGCCCTTTTCCATCTTAAGTCGTAGGGTGTGTGGAAAATATTTATCAAAAAATATTTTCAAAAAATTCTTCACCATCAATTCCATGATCTATTCCTTAGGACTAATATTTTTTATCAATTTCCACCATTGATTAGATTCAACCTCCATATGATAATCATCTAGGAAAACCTTCTGTTGTTCTGAAAATCGAAGGATAGATAATATCATCTCAATAGAGTTAATCTATTATTTGGCGATTGATGGATTAGATGATCCACTGAATATGTGAGGCCTTTGTCTTATGTAGCTCTCAACTGTGGATTTTTTATTTCTTAGGAGGGTTTTGAAATTCTTATTGACCCATGTTTCTATTGAAACAGGAGTTAAATAATAGATTATCATGACAATGATTGTGATTCCCACTCCCATCAGATAGAGAATCTCTTTAGAATAGTCATTACATTGATTTCGCATCATTTCGTAGTTTGAGACCTACTATTAAAATCCATTTTCTAGTATAAGAGGAATGGTAGGTAAGTATTTTATGCTATTAATCACATAAAGAGAATCTAATGAAAAAAATGGATCACTTTTAAATTACATTGATATGATTTACTTAATAATTTAAAGGATTCAGTCTATGTTATACATTATATACTTCCCAAAATATATTCAAAGATGCTTTTTTATCCCATTAATAACATTTCATAAAATGATTATGAATTTAAAAAATCATATCCCTAAAGAGTGTAGGACCATGTGTACATTAAGGCCCATTTTTGTGCCCCAGTTCCCATTTGAGTCTAACTCAATGTAGTGTTTTTTTACTCCTAGATACATTTGTGCTAGAGCCACCTATACATCTTCATATCCAGAAAGGGATGCATTTTATTAATATAAAAATTAAACTATACTCTACAGAATTTAGGTATTATTTTCTAATACTCAGTCTTATCCGTATGGCTTTAAATATTGTTTTATAACCCTAATCCCAAAAAATTACTAAACCTAACCTATTATATGAACTATAAAAACTCTGCTATTTATTACACACTTATGAATGATTTATTACATAAAATTACACTTAATACCACTTTGATGTTCAATATTTCTAGTGTCTTTGAGAATTAATAACATTACATGACAACTTAATTCATAAAATGAAACATTTTATTGAAAACATCATTTACATGGCCACAAAAATCCTTCGTACTTATCATTGCATGGGATAACATGAGGACAGTCATTAGAAAAGGGAGAGCTATAAAGAATAGAAAGGGAGTATTCATGGAATAAAATGAATAATACAATAAATGTTAGGAAATTGTAATATCAATGGATCTTAAGGGAAACACGAAAATATATGAATGATATAACATGATTATCATAAAATGGAAATTGTTAAACAACATACAACATGAAATTAACATGATATTTGCATTATTGCACATAGATTAACAGGAGTATACCCTAATTTCAAATGAATTGTCTTGATTAAACACTCATTTAATAAGGATTATCATGTGTAAAGCCTCACTACACGTGGCATGCCATTATAATAATCCTTACCCAATCCATTGGAGTGATATCAAGTCCACCCTTCATAAACAAATCATTTTAATGTATATGTGTTCCACATGGATAACATAACAAGTAATCATTCAAAATTATAAGTTATTCCATGATTAATTAAATAGGTATATGTATATAATGGTGAATAATCTTGATAGAGAAATGGGTATGGTATTCACTACATGATGATTATGGCTTGGAAAATCGGTGTGCAATCTTGGAAGCATCACATCGTCATATGGAAATTAATAAATTAGGATGATGATACGGAAATGGTTATCTGATAATTTACACATGAAATACACAATAAAGGGATCATGTAAGAAAATAAACCATCTTATGAAATGGAAATGTGATGTTTAATATTGAAGACATTTATGAATACAAATAAGAAGAGGGAAATCCCTTATAGAGTTTAAGCATGGTAACAAGTGTACATGGAAAGAATTAATGATAGATAAATGGATCTATCATCATTAAAAAAACAATGACGGAAGTAAGGGGGATTTAGAAATCATATCCCAACATTCATAATTTAAAATAAAAGGGTATTACAACATGAATAAATATGGATAATAATGAAAAAGGAATGAAGCCTTTACTTGAGGGTGTGAATTGAACAACATGAAGAGGGGCTTATTGAGATAATGGGGCACCTTTGGGGGATTCTAGGGAGAGGATGGATGATTAGGGACATGCTCCATGGATTTTTAATGAAGAAGGGTGGTAGCATGCATGGGTTTATATAATAAATGAGAGGGGATTTCTTTTATATTTCACAAAATTATGTTTTCGAATCTATATAATTAAATATTAGAAAAAACAAACAGTCCAATGATTTTTACCTTGGATTTTTCCAAATAGGAGTGGAAAAAATTATATTATAAGGCCAATGTACTAAAATATTAAAATATTATACTTTCTTATTTGGAGGTGACTCCCACCCTCAAGGAAATGTTTTTAAAATAACAAAATATATTATACACATTAGAGGATACACTAAGGTATTATAAATATGTAAAATAAATCCAAAATAAGGTTATTTTAAATGGAAAACATATATTGGGACACTAACACCCATTATTGCATTTATTACATCAATTTTGGTCATTATGACGTCATAAAACACATATTTTATTTATATGGTACTTAATATTTACCCAAAAATTTGGTTGTCTCAGAAAATTATGAAAAATTCACCGTTGGATGATTTTGAAATCCTGATTCCAAAAACTAATAATAACTTTTTCAAAATAATTTTCAAAATATTGGAATTGTTACTTCTAAAATGATTTATAGCATTTATTAACAATTCACAGGTTTTGACAAACATAGCTTTCAAACCTTGGTAAAAATTACATTTTACTTCATAACAATTATATACTCAGATATTATTCATTAATTAATTAGATAATAAAATTTTATTAAAATATAAGTTATTTCAAATTTTTTTTAGTTCCATAAAATATATTCTATGAAAATACATTTTCTGGGTTATCGTATAAAAAATATAACTCATTTGAATGTGATTAGATAATCATTTACAGATAAGGAATTCATATAATCATCATTTATAAAACAATTATAATATTTTTAATAAAACAATTATTTTAAAATTGTAATGAATATATTTTCCAAAAGTAAAATTCTTACCGAGAGAGTCAATTTATCAAAGTATGTATTCTTTTAGAAAGTCCATTCTCATAAAGGAAGTGGTGGAATAATAATTTTATTTATAAAATCGGATTACACAATATGTATAAAATAACGTATTACATACCCCTTATAACTCCTGCATAATACCTAAGGGTAAGGAGTATGATGGTGACATAATTTTTGGGTGGCTTGGATAACAGCGCTCAAGTGGTAAGCTCTATTAACGTGATCTTATCTCATATTCAATTCCGTTCATGCTTAATGTGATGAAGCTAAACATGGGATTGGTCAAGATAAAATACTGACGATGCTACATCAAATCCATGATTTAAATAATGAGCTTCGTATGGCCCAATTATATATGACGAGGGCATCTTCTCCATTATATCTATTTAGAGGATTATTTTTTTAAATCCTTATATTTATATCAGTCCTGTGATCACTGTACAATGGCTATATTATCAATTTCAGTGATACTTAATTTTCATTTAATACTAATAAAAATGATTTATTGTGTTTTCTATAAGCAATTAAAGAAAAATAAATTTTATTCATAAAATATGGGGTCGTTACACATGAAATGGTGGAGATGGACCTTCTATATTTAGAGTCTTGGTTTTGATTATCTCTATGCTTTAAAATAGTTTTTTAATACATGAGATTTATAATCTTTTTTATCTCACATGTTTTGGTTTGTTTAGTCTATTAAGTAAAATAATCTCCTGATCTTTTTCTCTTAACACACCTTTTGTATACATGGTAGGTTATATTCCAAGGTGTCTATAATGTCCATTAGTTATTACTAGATATGGAAATCTATGTGATTTAATTATTCTTAAGATGACTAGGTTTGATGTAATCCTCGATATAGGTCGGTTGAATATTTTTTCAACTCATATTGATTGTTACTAAATGATGAGTGACCTTTACCAATCCTAGTAGAGAAAAACATTTATTTACTATATAAATTTATTTTGGAGAAATCATAGTGGTACTAGATCTTATCCAAGTATTTTTCTCTAAGACGGTGGATGGTTTCCTTTGTATGTGTATGGATTATACCATACAAAATTAGATCCTGTTAGAGAGAATATGTCTATTTACAAGGTATTGTGATTTATTGAATAAATTGATGGGATCCTAGTGGTTCTCCAATATTGAATTTTGTTCTAGAAACCACTTGCTTTATGCTAGATAAGGGGACATACCGAAGAAAACATTTGAGAGAATGTATGGCTTTTATGAGTATTTTTTATTCCTTTTTTTTATGAATGTTCAAACAGTGTTCATAGAACTCATGGAGAATATTTTCCACCCATATATGGACCCATTTATTGTAGAGACCTGAAACTTGACGAATATGGACAATACATAACTTTTTCATAATACTTAATACATAACAAAAAATGATACACAAGGACCATAATAGTTTAGTGTCTTTGGAAACTAGGAATATAAACTTATATCATGTTGAATGATCTTCAACAACTCTCATAACGATCTTCCCCTTTTTGTTTCCTTACCTAAAACCTTTCTTTATTTCCTGGGAAAAATAAAACATAAAAAGGGTGAGCTCAAATTCTCAGTAAGGGTAAACATAGAAAACATAAAACAATCCATAAACATGTGAAAGAAAAAACATGAACATGAAATTTAAACACCAAAATCTTGAGCAATGACATAAATCACGGAAGTACGTAAGGCATATATCATAATGGAACATCAACCATGATAATATATAATGGGAATAAAACATGTAATTGTGGAAACCATTCAGCACATGTCATGATTTCCATATTAGCCAAGGCATTGCTTCCATGACCATCTTAGTGGACAATGTCCTTTTCTGAATCAAGTTCACTCCTCGTTTCAGTCCTGTAACACTAAACCGGATTAACTTACCATTCCATCCATGTCTATCTCATGAGATATAAATCATTACCCAATGCATCGGAGGGAGTTATAGGTCCCACCCATCTCATAATGAAATAATAATTACTTGTGCCACAAAATAAACATACATCATTCTTAATAACCCAACGAATAAAATGGGTTTCATAAGCATCATCCCAACATCACATAAGCCATATAAAAGAAATGGATATCATTTCATAATAAGAAAAATTGAAACCTTGTAAATAATAAAGTCTTTATACTTGAAACATACACATATGAAATAATGTCTTCTTATATGGAAAATGGTTTTTATAAAACACTTGAAATGAATTCTTGAGGAAAATATCCTTTCATCTTCAAAATCAATTTATTTTCACAAAAAATCATGAAATTTTAAAAGAAAAAGATTTTGTTGAAAATAATCATGAATTTTTTTGGAGGAAGCTTCATGAAAATAAGGCTTTATAAAACCGTAAAAATTCGTTCGTGCTGTATAAGTTAAAAAACAATCTTTTCGTACTTTCGCCGGAAAAGTAAAAAAGTACCTCGTAAAAGTAATATTCCAAACATACCATGTAGTAAAAGTCCAAAATGGGTAAAAAGGATATTAAACATTCATGGAACCATTTTTAGTAAACATGGACATGAATGATAAATATAACCCCAGTGGATACATACGAATAAACAATCTCGGATAAGAGCGAGATTGGAATAGTTATCCCTTACCTTAGGTATGATATGCTTCATATGGATCCAAACCTCATGTATAATGTTTTAAATAACGTCATTAACTTATTACATAATCATATTCATTGTTATGATATCATATATGTTTCGCTTATGACTTTATATTACCCGTTCTTTTATAAATTCCATGATAAAGCAGCGTTTTGGGTAAAATCATTTCATTTGTCGTCCGTGTTTTGACTTGTAATTATTCATATGATTACTTAGATCACGATTAAATAATTCTATAATATAAAACATTATTTATATATAATATATATTCAAAATATTCATATATATAATAGATCGATAAATGGAAAGAAATACACCGTTCATGGAGACGGTAGGCCGTACGTACGCATGAATGCGGTTTTCGTTTCCTTATTGAGTTGAATGGAATTAAGTAGATGACATAAATATATATATAAATATATATATAAATAAATCCAGTCGCTTTAAAATGTCATATATTTCATTATTATTTCTTATATATACTTTATAATCACTCTTTAATGGTTAACATGAATAATTAATCTCATCGCGTCGTGGAGACGGTAGTCCGTACATATGCACGAGCGATGATATTGTTTCCATAATTATTGAATTAAATTGGATTGGATGATACAATATATCATAATCAGTATGATGTTATAATAACTATGTATAGTTATTAATTACACCATTATACCCATCCAAGTATGGTGGTGTTGGAAAAACAGATTACACCACGGCGTGGAGACGGTATTCTGTACGTACGCACGCGCGGTGATTTCATTTTCTGTAGGATGGATAGAAGGTGAAATTAGGTTGTTTCATATTTATAATAACATATCAGTAAATTTATTATACTGCTTTAATTAATTCATAATGAAAAAACTAAATAAGAGGGTGTAGAAGAAGAATGGAACATGAAGAAAACGGTAGAAGGTATTACCTCTTTTTCGAAGTGCCTCCTTTAAACATTCTCGTAGGGCACTAGAGTTGCTATTTTGAGAAGACCGGTACCTCTAGTAGGTTTATATGTAAGTGGGGAAGTAAAATTGGTAGAGTTTGGCCGAGCTTGAGGGATCAAAATGGTGTGAGGATGAGAGGGAGGAGGTACCCTTTTATAAGGGAGGAGAAGGGCACCTTTGGAAATATAAGAAAATATTAATTTATATTAAATACCAACCCCACATAAAAACATCCAAAATGACTCAAACGCGAATATTAGATGAGATAGGGTTTTAATCGCATCAAAAAATAAAATTTAGACATGTTAAGAATTTATTTTATACATTATCAACTTGATTTATCCTTATTTATTCAATTTAATTTTATTTGTGGTAATAACATTATAAATTTAAAATTTTTATAAATAATTACTTATTTTTTGTAAATTATCCATAACTGGATCATTTATAATATTTTTGAAAATATAAATATATATTTATAATTTTTAACATTTTTTGTGATTTTTAAACAATTTTATAATATGTTATTTTTATAAAATAACAATAGTGTCAATTTTGACACTATTTATTGATTTGAATTTAAATAAAACAATATACAGAAGATATGTTCAAAATAAAAGATTTAATAGATTCATAAAATGTAATATTTATCTATAAAATTAGTAGAGCACATTAAATAGTTCATATAATATTTATTTTAATATTTTTAAAACCATTTATTTGATATTTCTCTTAATAAAATAATTACTACAACATTTTTGAATAATTATTTAATATGATTATATGGTGAATAAAAATAAAAAATAAAATTCTATGATTAAGATAAATCTATTACCTTTCACAATAGTACTTTTACTCGAATTTATCATCTTAAAATCACAATATTTAAATTGTAATATTTATTAAATTATGAAGGTGACAACATTGGCATCATTTAAAATAATATAATATAATTGTCATAATCACTTTTATAGGGATCCAAATGGTCAATTATTCTTCCATTGGATGATTATGGTTTAAATTTACATGAAAAGTATATTTTTTCAGGGTTTTGTGCCTTTTATGGTCACTATTAGTTTAATAAAAACTATATTCATGATTTTTCACTAGATAAACAATTACTACATCACTATTGCGTCACAATTAATGATAATTATTTAATCCCTAAAAATTATAAATAAATTCATATGATGTAGATAATTTTATTAGATTTCTGGAGACTATTCATGTTCGATGTTTCATGATGTTTATCACTTAATTAAAATTAATATTCTTATAATATTTAAGAGAGTGACATGTTGTCACTTTCTTTGGTTTTAATAATAATTAAATTATTTTTATTGTCAAAAGTACATAAAATGAATCTAATCCGACCCTTAGGTTATATGGGTAGACTTTTAGCCATCCAATAGAATCTTGGAAGGTGTTAGGGTAATTTTATAATCTTATATTTACCCTTAATTACCTGATTTACCATTAACTATGGTAAATAAAATTTACCATAGTAACTATTCATAATGCCCAAAAATAAAAAGTATCATATTAACATAATTTGGACACACTGATTCCAAATATGGTATCAATTTTTCCAAATTCAATACACAAAATTTTCAGAAATTAAATTAACAGTAATCCCGTTGTCGAAAGAAAACGGGTTTTTGTTTAAAATATTCCAAAAGATTGAATTGATTTAACCTACAAATTCAAATTAAAATAAATTCTAATGACATAAATTATATTAAATGTTAAAAATATATTCTATTTATACTTTAAAACCATTCAATATTATAATTTAACCATATAAATTGTTACGATGAATAAAGTTGTTTTTAATTAAAATATAGCGTGTTTTTACTATTCATTAAAATATGAATGTTATCAGAAAAATATCTAAACATTATCCAATGTAAATTTTTATATCCTTAATCCAATGAAGAATTTTATTTTGTCAAATTTAATTTATAAACATGTGAAAAACTAGATTTAATGTTGGTGCGCCATCAAAAGGCGGCAATACTGCATTTTTTAAAAAATACTTATTTTGCCTGAAATATTTATTTTGTTCTCATACCGTGTTCTAGAAAATATGTAAGATGAATAATAATGTTATAAAATTCAATATTTAGTTAATACTATTCATTATAGCTAGTCCATAATAATATTATAACAATATTTTTTTTGTGAAACCCGGTATTGCGTACTACACACTCTATCGAGGAAGGTTGTGATTGCATGTAATGAAAGACAAGTTAGGGTTTCGTGTTGTGAAAGACTACTTTGTTGTTTCATATAACATAATCCAACCATATTTCATTATACATTGAATATATATATATATATACTCAATGTTGTGTAGAATGACTATTATCAAACTAACTTGAAATTGTGTGTAACACAATCATAGAATAGTGTTGTGTATACAGAAAGATAATACAATGTTGTGTATAGCCCAATATAATCTTGTTGTAGCATAAAACACATGAAATCAAATAAATTAAAATGAATACTTATCATAAAATATTTGGTTGTTACATTCTACCCCCTTAAAAAGAATTTCACCCTCAAAATTCGTCGGGGTTATACATTGTTTTTTACTTGAATGTTTCTTTAATTGAAACCCACATCGTAAAATGAAATACCAAAACTTTACATTAAAAACTAAAGTATGAAACATAATGGTTACCCCAATTAACTAATCATTGGGTTTCCACATAGGATAACACAGGTGAAAATATGGATATAGAAGAGAAATCTGACAATCATGTTCTGATGCAGAGTAGTAGAGAACATGGATATGAAAAATCCAACAATCAAAAATCCATATATTTGTGATGATCTAAGGTATCATCTGATTCATCAGATATAAGGGAATTAGGACAGCATTTTTGGTTTTCAAGATCATTTCCCTAAAGTTGATGAATTAAATGAAATACATATATGATTTTGTTATAATCTCACTATTGTCCGTGCCTTGAAAAATTCCCACTTCATCTCTTAAAGAAATGATGTTTAATTTTTTATTCATGAAGTGTTATCAGATCACTTAATAGAATGACATTTCATTTCATCTATTTCAAACAAAAGGTTAGAAAAAGTTATTAAATATACATTAGTCGATTAATCATATATGGTTTCTAAAATTGACTTATACTTCATATCTCATACCACTTAAATAAATTAAAACTAATTTATACTAACAAGGGACATACTGTAGGCCAGTGGTAGGAGATAAAGCCATGTCCTACATCGGTTGTTGTTTCGATTCCCACATCCTTGTCCGACGCGATGGGTTGTCGCCCGTCCTGCGGGGTGTCCTATTTCTAAAACTACATTACTATATCATCCCAATATCGAAAAAAGTTCTATCCTTAAACCATACTAAATTATGTCCAACATAATCCATTCTAATCTTTAGTATTCTCTAAAATACTTCAGTCCATGCTCATAGTATAATGAAAATTATTACTTGAAATGTCACATAACAATCACGTGAATGCTATCATTTATCCCCAATATATCATAAGATATATCTTGTTGGTCAAATTACAAGCATTTGAATACATTAATCATGTATTCTCTTGAAGAATGAATACCCATAGAACCTTAGTGAAAACATGTATGTTGTAAAATTTTAACACTTTCCACATACCAAAATCCCAAAAAGTCAATATACTCAAACCATAATATCACTTAGTCCTTATATCAGTCATTAGCTCATGAATACAATCAAACATCTCATTATCTTCTTATCCCTTCATTATGCGCATATCATCTACATTCCAAAAATATCTGAATAACCTTTCATGGTTACCAGTACCATATAATTTCAAATACATTAGGAAAAACAATAGTGTAACAATCCTTTGATGATTATTTATTCCATAGTACCATTAACTGTACAACATAACTCTTGGTAAACAAACAATCATCCCACTACCTTCTTAAACCATTGACCGATCTTCAACAATTTTTTTGTCTCAAATATCATTTGTAGTCTCTTCATCATCATCAATATAAATACTACCCATACGGCCATGATTATTCTTTTCATGAGACTTTCCCTTAGGGAATTGGTTTGCATAATGCCCGTATGTTCCACAGTTAAAACATTTAACCATTGTTGATGTCTTAGAAATACCATTATCCTTGTCCATGGTGTCAACTAAACCTTTTCCTTTGCAATTACTAGCTTTGTGTCCCTCTTTCCCACACCCAAATCATCTTCTAATTCCATTGAAACATTCCCCTTGATGACTCTTCCCACATGACTTACATGAGGGAAATTGAACTTTCTTTCCTCAATGATCATCATGAAACTCCATCTTTTTCTTATTAGCTGAGTTAGGAAACTTACCAAAGTTGAGATTATTTATCATATTATGAGATTTTTGATTAGGAATAATAATCATGTTTGGACTTCCAAATATCATTTCATTTGGTTGATAATGAATAATATCATTCCATTGTCCATCATATCATCCATTATCGTGAATCTTCCTATTTCCAGCCATTTTCTAAAACCCAAAAATAATAGTGTGAGAGGAAAAAATCATGCTTGGAAAACAGAATAATAAAGGGGTAGTACCTTCAATATCTGACATCTTATGTTTAATTATTAGGTTTAATTCTAAGATCGTAACCGTAATTCTAGGATTATAACCTATACTTATACTTAAACTTAGGGACATCCCTAGACATACCATAGAAATATCTCTAGGGATCTCACTAAAGTTTTTGCATCCTAGTTTCCAAATGGTAACTAAACCTCCCTCTGATACTAACTGTAGAGACCTGAATCATGACTTATATGGACAATACATTAATTTTGCGGAATACTTAATACATACCAAAAAAAAATACACAAGGACCATAATAGTTTAGTGTCTTTGGAAACATTGAATATAAACTTCTAATCATGTTGAAAGATCTTCAAAAACTCTCATAACAATCTTCCCCTTTTTGTTTCCATACCTAAAACCTTTTTTTATTTCCTGGGGAAAATAAAACATAAAAAGGGTGAGCTCAAATGCTAAGTAAGGGTAAACAAAGAGAACATAAAACAATCCATAAACATTTGAAAGAAAAAACGTGACCGTGAAATTTGAAAATCAAAATCTTGAGCAAAGACATAAATCATGGAAGTACGTAAGGAATATATCATAGTGGAACATCAACCATGATAAAATATAATGGGAATAAAACATGTAATTGTGGCAACCATTCAGCACATGTTATAATTTCCATAGTAGCCATGGCATTGCTGGCAAGACCATCTTAGTGGACAAAGTCCCTTTCTGAATCGAGTTCAGTCTTTGTTTCAGTCCTATAACACTAAACCAGATTAACTTACCTTTCCATCCATGTCTATCTCATGAGATGTAAATATTTACCAAATTCATTGGATGGATATATATGTCCCACCCATCTCATAAAGAAATCATTTTTACTTGTGCCACAAAATTAACATACATAATTCTTAATAAACCAACGAATAAAATGGGTTTCATAAACATCATCCCATAATCACATAGTCCATATAAAATAAATGGATATAATTTCATAATAAGAATATGTTAAACCATGTAAATCATAGATACTATATACTTGAAACATACACATATGAAATAATGTCATATTAGAGGGAAAATTGTTTTGATAAAACACTTGAAATGAATTCTTGATGAAAATATCCTTTCTTCTTCAAAATCAATTTCTTTGCACAAAACATCATGCAATTTTAAAAGTAAAAGATTTTTTTGAAAATAGTCATGAAATATTTTGTAGGAAGATTCATGAAAATAAGGCTTCATAAAAAAGTAAAAATATGTTTGTGCCGTATAAGTTAAAAAAACATTCTTTTCGTACTTTTGCCGGAAAAGTCAAAAAGTACCTTGTAAAAGAATGATTCCATTCATACCATGTAGTAAAAGTCCAAAATGGGTAAAAAGGACATTAAACATACATGAAACCATTTTTATTAAACATGGACATGGATGATAAATATAACCCCAGTGAATACTTACGAATAAACAATTTCGGATAAGAGCGAGATTGGAATAGTTATCCCTTACCTTAGGTCCAATATGCTTCATATGGATCCAAACCTCTTGTATAATGATTTAAATAATGTCATTGAATTATTACATAATCATATTCATTATTATGATATCATATATGTTTCACTTATGACTTTATATTAACCGTTCTTTTGTAAGTTCCATGTTAACGCATCGTTTTGGGTAAAATCATTTCATTTGTCGTCCGTGTTTTGACTTGTAATTATTCATATGATTACTTAGATCATGATTAATTAATTCCATAGTATAAAACATGATTTATATATAATATATATTCAGAATATACATATATATAATAGATCGATAAATGGAAATAAATACACCGTTCATGGAGACGGTAGGCCGTACGTACGCATCAACGCTGATTTCGTTTCCTTATTGAGTTGAATGGAATTACGCAGATGAAATATATATATATTTATATATATATAAATCTAGTAGCTTTATAATGTCATATATTTCATTATTATTTCTTATATATACTTTATAATCATTCTTTAATGGTTAACATTGAGAATGAATCCCATCGCGTCGTGGAGACGGTAGTCCGTACGTACGCACGAACGATGATATCGTTTCCATAATTAGTGAATTGAATTGGAGTGGATGATAAAATATATCAGAATTAGTATTATGTTATAATAACTATGTATAGTTTTTATTTACACCATTATACCCATCCAAGTAATGTGGTGTTGGAAAAATAGATGACACCACGTCGTGGAGACGGTATTCCGTACGTCTGCACGCGCGGTGATTTCATTTTCTGTAGGATGGATAGAATGTGAAATGGGGTTGTTTCATATTTATAATAACATATCAGTATATTAGTGATACTGATGTTATTACTTCATAATTAAAAAACTAAATAAGAGGGAGTAGAAGAAGAATGGAACTTGAAGAAAACGGTAGGAGGTATTACCTCTTTCTCGAAGTGCTTCATTTAAACATTCACTTAGGGCACTAGAGTTGGTCTTTTGAGAAGTCTCTTACCACTAGTAGGTTAATAAGGAAGTGGGGAAGTGAAATGGGCAGATTTTTGAAGAACTTGAAGGATAAAATTGGTGGGCGGATGAGAGGTAGGAGGTACCCTTTTATAAGGGAGGAGAGGGGCACCTTTGGAAATATAAGAAAATATTAATTTATATTAAATCCCAAACCCACATAAAAACATCCAAAATGACTCAAATACAAATATTATATAAGATAGGGTTGTAATATCATCAAAAAATAAAATTTATACATGTTCATAATTTATTTTTGGCATTATCAACTTGATTTATCCTCATTTAATCAATTTAATTTTATTTGTGGTAATAACATTATAAATTTTAAATTATTACAAATAATTACTTATTTGTTGTTAATTTTCCATTATTGGATAATTTATAACATTTTAGACCATATAAATATAAATTTATAATTTTTAAATATTTTTGTGATTTTTAAACAATTTTATAATATGTTATTGTTATAAAATAACAATAGTGTCAATTTTGACACTATTTATTTATTTGAAATTAAATAACAAATAAACAGAATATATGTTCAAACTAAAAGATTTAATAGATTCATAACAAGTCATATTTATCTATAAAATAAGTGGATCACATTAAATAGTTCATATAATATTTATTTTTATTTTTTAGAACCATTTATTTGATATTACTCTTAATAAAATAATTACTACAATATTTTTGTATAATTATATAATATACGTATTTGTTTCATAAAAATTAAAAATAAAATTCTATGATGAAGATAAATCTATTTTCTTTAAAAATAAAACTTTTAATAAAATTTATGATCTTAAAATCACAACATTTAAATTGTAATATTTATTAAATTATGAAAGTGACAACTTTGGCATCATGTAAAATAAAATAATATAAGTTTCATAATAAATTTTATAAGGCTCCAAATGGTCAAATATTCGACCATTGGATGATTATTGTTTAACTTTACATGACCAATAAGTTTTGGTCAGGGTTTTGTGCCTTTTATGGTCACTATTTTTTTAATAAAAACAACATTCTTGATTTTTCACTAGATAAACAATTTCTGCATCACTATTGCGTCATAATTAATGATAATTATTTAATCCTTAAAAATTATAAATATACTCATATGAAGTAGATATTTTTAGTAGATTTCTGGAGACTATTCATGTTAGATGTTTCATGAAGTTTATCACAAAATTAAAATTAATATACTTATAATATTTAAGAGAGTGACATGTTGTCACTTTCTTTGCTTTTAATAATAATTAAATTATTTTTTTGTCAAAAGTCCATAAAATGAATCTAATCCGACCCTTAGGTGATATGGGTAGACTTTTAGCTATCCAATATAATCTTGTCAGCTCATAGGGTAACATTTTAATCTTATATTTACACTTAATTACCCGATTTACCATTAACTATGGTAAATAAAATTTACCGTAGTTACTATTCATAAGGCCAAAAAAATAGCTTATTAACATAATTTGGACCCACTGATTCCAAATATGAAATCCATTTTTCCAAATTCAATACACAGAAGTTGCAGAAATTAAATTAAAATTAATCTCGTTGTCGAAAGAAAATGGATTTTTGTTTAAAACATTTCAAAAGATTGAATTGATTTAACATACAAATTCTAGGTAAAATCAATGCAAATGACATAAATTATATTAAATGGTAAAAATATATTCTATTTATACTTTAAAACCATTCAATATTATAATTTAACCATATAAATTATTACGATGAAGAAAGTTGTTTTTTAATTAAAATATAGCATTTTTACTATTCATTAAAATATAAAATTTATCAGAAAAATATCAAAACATTATCCAATGTAAATTTTTATATCCTAAATCCAAGAAATAATTTTATTTTGTCAAATTTAACTTATAAACATGTCAAAAACTAGATTTAATGTGGGTGCGCCATCAAAAGGCGGAACACTGCATTTTTTGAAAAATACTTATTTTGCCTGAAAAATTTATTTCGTTCTCATACCATGTTCTAGAAAACATTTAAGATGAATAATAATGTTATAAAATTCAAAATGTCGTTAATACTATTCATAACGGCTAGTCCATAATAATATTTTAACAATATATCGTTTTTTTTGAAACCCGGTATTGCGTACTACACACTCTATCGAGGAAGGTCGTGATTGCGTGTAATGAAAGCCAAGTTTGGGTTGGGTGTCATCCAAGACTCCTTTTTTGTTTCATATAACAGAATCTAACCATATTTCATTTATACATTGAATATATATATATATATATACTCAATGTTGTGTAGAATGACTATTATCAAACGAACTTGAAATTGTGTGTAACACAATCAAAGAATAGTGTTGCGTATATTACAAGCTAATACGGTGTTGCGTATAGAACAAGATAATCTTGTTGTAGAATAAAACACATGACATTAAATATATTAAAAATAATACTTATCATAAAATATCGGGTTGTTACATTTATCATTACAGTCATTATTGATATCTTGATATATTAGTAGACCTCATAAAAACACACTAAACATTTAAAATTGTAATGAGTACTATCCATGTGCATCAGCATTATGCCAAACATTCATAGTGTCATGTTTAGGTCAAAGAGGTATGTTTCCTATGCCATTATATTTCTAATATATGTATTTAAACTGATATTCAGAATTTAGTGATGTTTATGAATCCTTAACTCCCTACAAATTTGTTTGATATTCAAATCATCCTTAGTTGGGATTGTTACCATAGTTGATTCATTAAGTTTTTCTCCTACTTAGCAGTTCATATAACCAATATTACCAAAAAGGGAGTTGAGTTGGAATGGATAGACCAGTTAAAATGTTATTTATAAACGTTGAAGAGAATGTTTACATCTTCTCTGATTCTATTTTTTCATAATACTTGGATTCATTATACAAATTATTGGGATTCTTAATGAGTTTTCTTGGGTGTGACTTTAATGTATAGGGATGATGTAGTTTTTTATGGGTCACTACAGTAATGACCCCATGAGTTGATATTCCCTACTCATGAGTTAGGGTATTCTATGGTGGTTCGTGCCCTAAATTGTGGGAGAAACTATCTATTTGGTGCAATTTTTTTTGTTAATATGGAACATAAGAGTTTAGATAATATAATCTCTTAGAAATAATTGAATATTTGTCATAGGGTTTTGGTTTGGTATCAACATGCATTTGAATTTGAGAAGTATTATGCTCTTAGAAATGGTAATATTTTTCATGATTCTATTTATAACAATATAAAAATACTATGGAGTGGAATTTAGAAGAAGAATGTATATTGATGTGTTTTTTATAATATTACTAGGTGAGTGAATCTATAAACTAAGGGGTGATTACCTATAACCCCTTACTTTACTATTTTAATTAGGTTGACTGAGTGAATTCCATCCAGGTGATTGATCCTAAATTCTCAGTGATACGATTATGGTTGGTAGGAAATTATCAAGTTCGATAGAGGAAATTGATTGTGAATGAAGTGATCTGCATTCACAATAAGTTATTGGCACATACTTCTATGAGAAGATATATGATAAGAGACATTCATGAATTTCAGTGGGTGGTGAAACATGTATCAATGAATATGTATCAAGATATATCATGAATTTTTTCTGGTCAGGTATAGAAGAGGATACCGATAGATTCATCTCCCATTATTATACTATATGTGGATTAATTCTGAGCATTAGCTATAAGGTGGAAGGATTTATCCTCTTCTAGTGATATTATTGAATTGGGAAGAAGTGTATAGGTATTTCTACAGGTTTTCCCAGGTCCACCAGTGGTATTGATATAATATGGGCTGTATTCACTCATCTTAAGAAGGTGGAACATTCCATTTTGAATACAGAGACTCATTTAGTGGATGAGTTCGGAAATTTATATTTGTTTGATATAGTGTGGCTGCATAGAGATCCTATGATCATATTATTTGATGGAGACAATAAATTCATTTCTTGATTTCAAAAATTATTTTTTACAGAAATGGGAATTTAGTAGAAGTTGAGTAAATCATATAATCTATAAAATGATTGAAAACCAAAATAGAAAATCTATATTTTAGAAGATATTCTCTGTGAGATAATTCTATATTTTTATGGAATGTGGTATGATCATACAGAATTCATATATAACGTATATAACTACAATTTTTGTCATTGGTAATAATGGATATGTTTGAGCCTCTCTAGGGTTCACCTTGTCGTTCACTATTGTGCTATCATGTGGCAGGGTGAGCCTGATGATATCGATATGAGTTTGGTATATGATATATTTGAGAGGGTGCATTTATTTTGGATGTGAATGGTGACAATTAGATAAATAATCAATCTTATGTAGACTGTAAATAGTGATCTCTATAGTATATTATTGGTGATTGCGTTTTCCTACGATTTCCACCTTAGTTTGGTATATATTATTTGCAGATGTTTGAAACATTGTCACTAGATTTTGTGGTAATTTTCAAGATTATGAAGATCCTTAGGACAACGTCTTGTTGAATAAACCATCATCCATGATATAAATGTATTCATAATGTGTTCCATGACTCTCAATATCTAAATTATGAGCATGATCATGCACATGCGATAAAAATTAAAAATTTTATTTGGAACTTGATGCACCATTGATATGGAATCCAAATTAGATTATAGATAGGATTCAGAAAGTGATTTGGGGGAAGATGGTGTCACTTAACTGAGTTTTTTTGTATAATGGGAATATCCAATGTGAGATTTGGAATTTGGAATCAAATGTGCACTCTTAGTGGCCTATGTTGTTCTAGATGACTTCTGGAGACACTATTTGAGGATTATAATTCCTTATATGGAGTGATTTATAACATCCTGAAATATATTGTATTTAATTTTAACCCTCATGATGATTTAGTTTGGGGTTGGGATGTGTTGGATGGTTTATGGTAGCATTGGGTGGCTGTTTTCCAATTTTAGGTGCACCATTGGTAGGACAACATAGTGGTGGAAGCTAGGTTATTCTTACAGTTTTCATTTGTGAATTAGAGACACCAACACACCCAAATCCTTGGTGTGGTCCAATGATTGGGGCATTGGGAGTCTCGTTTTTGAATATGGGTAAAATATCCTTACAACTCTATAGTGTAATGAATGGTGGGTCCAAAATAGCCAATTATTGTTCTCCACATTATAGTGTGTCATCATAGATTATCTCTTGGGAATTGTGTGATTTAATCCACCACACATAGTCATGGTAACGGTTATTTGATGTTATTTGAAATTTTAAAATATGCTACTTATTCTATGGGGGTGAGTATCAACCATTTAAGAGTGCATGAGATATATTTAAGGTAGGGTTATTAATGAATCCTTGAATCCCTCTAATATGAATTTGCATATCTTATTCCCATCCCCACAATAATTTATTATTATATTGATTTTGAGACTCTCATTTTGTAAGTTTATGCCATTTTAAATTAAATCTCCTCTTATTATTAGATAAAATCATAGATATGGGTTCCCATGATATGATATATATATTCTAATGTGATAAAATAAACAATTCTTGGATCATTGGATAAATGGTGCATCTTTATTTGGTATTTCATTCTATATCATGACCAAATCTAGATATATAAATAGTGATTGTTCTTATTAGGTTAGTCTAATCAGATTATCACCCACATCATGTTCCACTTCATGGATCTTTTTTCTAGGATCCTTATATGATGAATTGTGTATAGTTCTAGGGAGACTTCTTGTAAAGTCCCCGACCCAGTATCCCAGATATCATGAATTAATTTATTACGTTAGGATTATAAAATTAGTGTTAGAACAACAATGGATAGAATAGTTTAATTGAATTTGAAACAAAAATACATAAATAAGATTTACATTAAAAAATCAATAGTATACCTCAGGAAACATCATTGGGACCAATAATATTTTCCTAGATTATCACTGAAAGCCACTAATAATATTCATCTTCACACCCTGGGGAAAAATATAACATAAGAAATGGGTGAGCTCAGATTATCAGTAACCCTATGTAGTACAATAGAATCCAATAAAAAAATTAAGGCATTGCTAATAACTAACACAAAAATTCCAATAAAGCACCATCATTAGAATAATATGGAATAAATATTAATTGGTTATATAATTCCATAAATATAAGAACGACACAGAAGCATGGATATTATACTATTTTAATAATCACATTAACTATAATTTACTAGTATCATAATGAGGGAATGATTAATGTTGGACATCCGAAATATGGCATCAAGGCCTCAGACAAGATATCTAAAAATATGTTGGTAAGGACTTATAAAAATGCATCTATGAAATTAAATGATAGAAGAATTGGCCAATTCCATTTCTGTTTTGTCTCCTGAGACCTACCAATTCATCGACGTGTTATAGTGGTCCCTACATGTCACATAATAAGTCTGTAAGAACTGTGGTTCATCTTTGAGATATGGATCTTGTATTTTATTCATAAATTATCATTTTAACTATTTAAATATGGCCTAATGCGGATGTCTGTTGAGGTAAAAAAGGTATTGGGGGTGTTTGGGGATTGTTCAGAGCCTGTAACCCATGTTTTGGGGTGTTTCAGTGTAGAACATGGTTAGAATAAACCCTGTTGGGAAGGACACATGGATGGACTAAAAAATGTTATGTAGGATAGTGGGGGATTATAGGACAGACAGTTGATGAAACCGTGTGGGAGGGGTTTCACACCTGTGTGACCAACTCTGCAGTTTTTATAGAACTAAGAAGTGGCTCCTCACATGGTTTTCACAAAGATAATAAACTATATGGGAGATCATTTGCCTATATAGAATATTCATTATTGGTTCATGGTTTTAAATAATTCATTATTAAACCTTGCATTCCCTTATTTGTATAAAATTTTATAATTTTTAATTAAATTGAAAATTCAATTATGAAAAATTTGGTTCATTTATCATTTACACAACAACCACCCCTTCTAAAAGAACTCCTCTTGGGATATTGTTCAAATTTATAACTAATTTTTGTCCAATATATGATTTTGATTGGGTTCATACCCTTGTATTTTTAATAGAAAGGCGTTAATTACTTTTTATCCTTTCTCTATTATTTTAGCTATTGAATGCCCTCTTTGGATTTAAGCTTATATGCACTAATTTTTCATTGTTCTACTATTATTTATATTTATCCTAATATAGACAAAATATAATCTTGATACCTGAAATCATATTTTGTATGAACCTATGGTAGGTGTTCTCATGCCTTTCTCTTAAATTCTATCTACATACATATGACATCATGCCACTCAACCATGATTTGGATGTTTCCTTGAATTGAAATTGAACCTTATTTTATCTAGTCATGTTATAGGAAATTGAATTTCATTGTCCATGCATATTATAGGTTTTATACCTTGAATAATGATCACCCCATTGGTGATTTGTCATTAAATTTCACTTTTAGAATTTGGGCCTTGTAATCCTATGAGGCATGTATTTCACCACATGGTCTTGGGATGTCATTTGTGAATTTGTAAATAAATCAAATGGATTAATTGATTTATGGATTGATTGTAAATGGAATGAATTAAGGGAATGGGTTTTATGGGGTTCCCCTTGAATCATGTATACCTTTGTTGTTTAAAACATTATTTCCTTTCCCATCTGATTAATGTCGATGCAATTCCATGAATTGGTGCATTTGGCTTGAATTTCCCGAATTGTTTGTAACACCCCAATGATTTTATGAGAAATAATTTTTTATTTAAATTTATTTGATGTATTGGGTTGTACGGTACAACAATATTATCTTGCACTGTATTCAACACCATATTTTTTTTGTAGTATATGAAAACACTATTCTTAGCTTGTGTTACACGGAAGAGTGACCTTCCTCGATAGCGTGTGTTGTACGCAATACCGAGTTTCACTAAACAACGATATGTTGTCATAAAATATTTATGAACTATTTATTATGAATACTATTAACCACATTTTTAATTTTATAACAATATCATTCATCATGCTCATATTCTAGAACATGGTATGAGAACAAAATAAATTTTTCGGGTAAAATAAGTATTTTTCAAAAAATGTAGTTTTGCCGCCTTTTGATGGCGCACCAACATTAAATCTAGTTTTTGAATCATTTATAAGTTTAATTTGACGAAATAAACTCATTAATTTCAATAAGGATATAAAAATTAACTTTGGATAATTTTTTAATAATTGTTTGTTAACTTTCTTATTTTGATGAATAGTATAAATACGATAAATTTTAATTAAAAACTACTTTTTTAAACAAGATAATTTATCTGGTTAAATTATAATATTAAATGGTTATAAAGTATAAATACAATATATTTTTACCATTTAATATTATGTATTTCATTATCATTAATTTTATATTGAATTCATAGGTAAAAACATTTCAATCTTTTGCAATGTTTTAACTTTTAGAACCTGTTTTCTCAACATTTGGATTAAATTTAAATTAAATACTAAATCTTATGTGTTTGGAATTAGAAAAACTTTATTCCATATTTTTAATTAGTTGGTCCAAATTATGTTAATAGGATTCTTTTTATTTTTAGGCATTATTAATAGTAACTATGGTAAATTTTATTTACTACAGTTCAAGGTTAATCATGTATTTAAGGGTAATAATAATATTATAAAACTACCCTAACACATGTATTAATATAATTGGATGATTATATTTCGTCCTAAAACATACTCGGCTTGAAATGGTATCATTTGGAACCCACATGGATGCGATTAATACCTTTTATTTAAAGAAAGTGAAATATGTCTCACTCAAACATCAATAATTAATGTATTCTTAATATAAGGTTATACAGAATATAAATTCGATTATAAATAATCAATTGAAATATAAAATGTTTTCTTAATTATGGTAATTTATTGGTTATTTTTAAGAAATATATAATTTGCTTAATAGCTTATACATTAATGATGCAGAAATTATTTATTTAGTGAAAAATCGATAATATAGTTTTTATAAAAATAATAATACCAAAGAAAAGGACCAAAACCATGACAAAACCTTATTGGTAGAGTATATAAATACCCTAAACATCCAAGGGTAGACTTTTGGAACATTTTTAGCCCTATAAAACATATTATGACTGTTATGTTATTTATTTTAAATGATGTCAAAGTTGTCAGCTTCATAATTTAAAAAAATATCATTATAAAAGTTGGGTTTTTTAGAATTTAAATTCGACTGAAAGTATTATTATGAATTATATTATATTTATCTTCATCATATTATTTTATTATTAATTTTTATTCAAAAAATACGTATATTAAATAATTATACAAAAATGATGTAGTAATTATTTTGTTAAGAATAATATCAAATAAATTGTTTTAAAAATATTAAAATAAATAATATATGAACTAATTAATGTGATCCGAAATAATTATAGATTAATATGATAGTTTATGAATCTATTAAATATTTTGTTTCGAATATATCTTCTTTTTGGGTTTTATTCAAATTCAAATAAATCAATTGTGTCAAAATTGACACTATTGATATTTTATAAAAATAACATGTTATTAAATTGTTTAAAAATAAATAAACATATTTAAAAATTATAAATTGAAATTAATACGGTCTTAAATTTCATAAATTATCCCATAATGCACAATTGACAACATATATTAATGTATTTAAAACAATTTAAAATATATAATATTATTTCCATAAATAAGATTATATAGATTAAATAAGGATAAATCAAATTGATATGGATTAAAATAATAACCCAAAATGTATAAATATTATTGGATGATGATATTACAACCCTATATCTTATCATATTATAATTTGAGTCATTTTGGTGGTTTTTAGGTGGGTTGGAGTTTATTATAAATTAATATTTTGGAGGTTTCCAAAAAGTGTCCCTCTCTTCTCTTATAAAATGGCACCTCATCCCTCTTATCAAAACTACATTTTAGGCCTTAAAACATGGACAAGACAGGCCAATTCCTCTTCCCAACCTATATAATTATATTATAGGGGTTCTGGTCCTCTAAAAAGGCCAACTCTATTTCCCAAAGGGGATTTTAAAAGAGGCATGTCGAGGAAGTGGTAATCTCTTCTACCAGTTATTTCATGTTTCTTTATTTTCTACATCCTATTCTTTAGTTGTTTCAATATAAAATAAAAACATTAGTATCATTATTTATTATAAATATGAATCAAATTTTTTTCATCTTATATCCATCCTACGAAAAACAAAATCACATCATGTGCCTACGTATGACTTATTGTCTACACGTCGTGGTGTAGTCTATTATTCCACCACAACCATACATGGTTGGGTATAATGGTGGAAATAATAAATATATATGATTATCATAACAACATACTGATTTTGAGATATTATATCATCCACTCTAATTCCATTCAATAATGATGGGAATGATATCATCGCTCGTGCGTACGTATGGATTACCGTCTCCACGACGCGATTAGATTCATTCGACATGTTAAGCATTCCATAATAATTATAAGGTATATATAATAAGTAATAATTAAATAAATGACATAATAAGGATACTATATTTATGTATATTTTATTTACTTACTTCCATTCAATTTAAAAATGGAATTAAAACAACGTTTATGCGTACGTACGACCTGCCATCTCCATGAACGGTGTATTTCATTCCATTTATCGATGTATTTTATATATGAATATTCTAAATATATTTATATATAAATCATTTTTTACATTATATAAGTAATTAATCATGATCTATGTAATCATATGAATAATTTCAAGGTAAAACACATACGATGAATGAAACAATTTTACCCAAAACACTACTTTAACATGGTATATAGAAATGAATGGATAATATAAACTCATAAGTGAGTTATATAAGATATCATAAATATTATTATGGTTCTGATAAAAGTTAATAATATGTTTAAACCCACAATATAGGAGACTCGTACACGTATAGATGAAATTGTAAATAAGGTAAGGGATAATTCTTCCAATATCGTTCTTATCCACGATAGTTTATTCGTATGTATTTACATGGGTTATGTTTATCATTCATGTCCATGTTTTCTAAAAATGTTTTCATAAAATTTTTCTGATTCTTCGATGTATTTTTAATGTCATTTCTACCCTTTTTTAACTTTTACCACATGGTATGGAAGGAATCTTTTTTTGTTTACCATATGAGGTACTTTTTTACTTTTCCAACAAAAGTACGAGGTGGATGATTTTTTAAATTATACAGAATGAATGGATTTTTATGATTTTATAACTCCTTATTTTCTTTAATCATACTCTACAAGATTTCATGATTAATTTCAAAAAAAAATCATTTAAAATTTCATGGAATTTTGTAAATAGAAAATGATTTTGAAGAAGAAAGGATATTTTCCCCATGAATTCATTTCAAGGGTTTTTATCAAATATATTTTACATATAAGATGCCATTATTTAGTATGTTTATGATTCAAGTATAATGTTTCTATTATTTACGTGCTTTTATTTTTCTTATGATGAAATGATATCCATTTTTATATATGGATTATGTTATGATGGGATGATGTTTATGATACACATTTTATTATTTGTGTTATGGTGAATGATTTTTATTTATTTTGTGGCACACGTAAGAATGAATTCATTATGTGGTGGGACCTATATCTCCCTCCAATGAATTGGGTAAAGATTTTTCTCTCATGAGATAGAAATGGCTACAATGATATGTAAATCATATTCAGTTATACAGGGATGGAATGGAATGTAAACACGGTTCAGTAATGGAAATTGTCCACAATGATAGCCTTGGAAGAAATTCCTTGGATACTAGGGAAATAATATCATGTGATTAATGGTTTGGAATAATTACATGTTTTATTACCATGCTATTTTATCATAATTAATGCTCCTTTGTGATCAATGCCTTATGTACTGCCATGATTTTTGTCATTACTCATGTTTTATCTTCATGTTTTTACGTTCAAATGTTTATGGATTGTTTTATGTTCTCTATGTTTAACCTTACATAGAATTTGAGCTCACCCTTTTTATGTTTTCATTCCCCCAGGATATAAAGAAAGGGTTTTGGTTAGAAAACAAAAGGGGATGATCTTTATGGGAGATGATGAAGATCTTTTACCAATATTAAAAGATTATGTTCCGAGTTTCCCAAGACACTAAACTAATACTTCCTTTGTGAACCTATTTTTTTATTGTATTTAGTATTCCGCAAAAGTAATGTAATGTCTATGAATGTCAAGCTTGGGTTTCTATAGTTGGTATTAGAGCGAACGTTTAGTCAACCATTGGAATCAAGGATGCGAAAACTTTAGTGAGATCCCGAGAGATATTTCGAATGTTTGTCTAAGGATGTCCCTAAGGATATGTAAAAGTATAGGTTATAGTCCTAGAATTACATTAATGGTCTTATAATTAAACCTGAGATGTTAGATATTGAATGTAGTTCCCATTTATTATTTAGTTTTCCTAGCATGCTTTTTTCCTCTCACACTATTATTTTTGGGTCTTAAATGATGGTTGGAACTTGAAGGAACCGTGTTGATCAATGTAATGGGAAATGCAATGATTTTCCTCTGAAACAAATAAATGTTATGGGATATGGAGTGTGAAATATTATTATTATACTTACACAAGCTATGAATCATTCTGAACTTCCAAATGAGTATAAAAGGGAACAATGTTCTATTGAGTCCTTTAGTAGGAAAAATCCAAATTCTTTCAATGGGTCTTATGATCCACTTATTGCTCAACAATGGATCAATACCATTAAAACATTAATTTATATACTTCACATTTCATAACATAAAAAGTCATTTTGGTTGTTTACTATTTTGAAGGTGAAGCAGACCAGTGGTGGACTGTAATTAGGAAGACAAGGCCCCAATATGTTATTGAATCCATGGAATGGGACGAGTTCAAGAACATTTTTGTCAACAAGTAATTCCCTTGTATTATTGGAAGAAATAAGGAAAACGAGTTCCTTGAGCTTAAGCAAAAGGATGATGAATCTGTTGGTATATACGAGGATGATTTTACAATGCTTTCAAGGTATGCATCTGGCTTTATCATCTAACATGAAAGTAATGTTGATCGATTCTTCAGTTGATTAAAACCAAATATTCGAACGACATTAGCTAAAAGAGAATTATGTAGATATGAAGAAATTGTGAATTGTGCTGTCAAGGTAGAATAGGAAATTGGTGTTACATATCCATCTCAGGGTTTTGACAAGAAACTGAAGATGGAGTTCAAGGAAAAATTTCAAAACAATGTTGAAAAGAAGATGAATGTTTCGTTATGCTCAAATTGTGGAAATAAGTATGGTGTAGATTGTCTTATAGGGAGTAGAATATATTTTAATTGTGGAAAGATGATCATCGAGTAGCTCAGTTTCGAAATAATGGGAAAAGGATTCTAATGATGTGAATAGAGAAATGAATAAAGAGAATGCACCACCAACACTTCAATGCTACATGCTCAAGGAAATGGGGATTAATTCCAAAAAAAATTACATAATCCAATGGTCAATGATGATTGAAATCAACAACATCTTAAGGAAATGGACAAAGGGAAGTCACATGTGATCACTATTTTTGATTTTTATTATGACAACAACGTGGTATCTATGTATTGGTTTTCAATAATAGTAAGGTTCTGGTGTCCAAGAAAAGTGATTGAAATATTTTTGGAAAGCAGATGATATGTGCATAATGAAGGGATGGGGAGAAAATAATTTTTCTGATAGTATTAATGACCTCATGACTGATATAAGGACACAGTCATATCATGGTTTGAGTATATAGAAATTTTGGGAATTTCGTATTTGGAAAGAGTTAAATTTTGAAAACATTCATGTTTTCACTAAGGTTCTATAGTAATTGATGTTTCAAGAGAATACATGATTAAGGTATTCACATGATTGAAATGGGACCAAAAATATATATCTTATGATATACGGGGGATAAATTCTGGTATTTACATACATGGTCAATTACCTCTCTAGTAATATTTTTCTTTAAACAATGAGATTGGAAAAAAGTATTTTGGATAATTATAAACAATGGAATGGATTATGGTAGACATCAGATATTATTTTTAATGGCTAAAACATTTTTTCTATAATGTAATAATAGTATAGTTTTTGAAAAAGGACAACCCATAGGATATGCGACATCCCAGACACAATTGCGGGAATTGAACCCACAAATGATGTGTGATAGGCCTTTAGCACCTACCACTAGCCTACACGAAGTCCCTGTTTTGTAGAAATTAATTTTATTTTAATAAGAGTTATGATAGATGAAGAATAAGTCCATTTTTGGAAACATATATGATTAACCTCACCATAGATGGACTTATGTATATTTAATATATTTTACTAACAATTTTTTTTCAGATAGAGACAGATGGAGTGACCTATAATTATATCGAAGGATCTTCCAAAACATCATGAATGACCAATTCAACTTCATATTACACTGATATCAAGAAGTATTTCTCCTTAGGTAAAAGTTCATCAACTTTAGGGAAACGATCATGAAAACAAAATATGTTTCCCTAGTACCCTTATATCTAATGCATCAGATAGTACCTTAGATCATCACAAATTATTGTCTTTTTTATTTTTGTATTTTTCATATCCATGTTCGATAACATTTTTCATCAGAACATGATGGTTATATTTATCTTCCATATGATTATTTTCACCTATATTGTCATATGTGGAAACCCAGTGTTGAGTTACTTTAGCTTACCTTTATATTTCTAACATTCCTTCTTAAAATTAAATTTTAGTATTCCTTTTTACGATGTGGGTTCTATGCATGAAAAATTCATGTAGTAAAATAGTTATATCCCTGAGGAAATTTGAGGGAAAATTTAATTTTAAGGGGAGTAGAATGTAACACACCGTGATTTTATGAGAAATAATTTTTTAATTTTTTTGATATCTTATGTTGTACACTACACCAATATTATCTTGAACTGTACCCAACACTGTATAATCTTGTATTATACGCATACACTATTCTTTGCATGTGTTACATTCAAGAGCGACCTTCCTCAATAGCGTGTGTTGTACATAATACCAAATTTCACTAAAAACGATATATTGTTATAAAATTATTATGAACTATCCTTTATGAATATAATTAAAAAAAATTGAATTTTATAAAAATATCATTCATCTTACCCGTATTCTAGAACATGGTATGAAAACAAAAAACATTTGGGTAAAATAATTATTTTAAAAAAATGCAGTTTTGCTGCCTTTTGATGGCGCACCCACATTAAATCTAGTTTTTGGCACGTTTATATGTTAAATTTGATGAAATAAACTTATTAATTTCAATAAGGAAATATAAATTAACTTTGGATAATTTTTTAGTATTTTTCTATTAACATTCATATTTTGATGAATAGTGAAAATACGGTAAATTTTAATAAAAACAACTTTTTTCATAAAGGTAATTTATATGGTTGAATTATAATATATAATGGTTTTAAATTATAAATATATTATATTTTTACCATTTAATATTATGTATGTCATTCTCATTAATTTAACATTGAATTCCTAAGTAAAAATATTTCCATCTTTTGCAATGTTTTAACTTTTAGAACCAATTTTTTCAAAAGTGGGATTAATTTTAAATAAAATACTAAAAATTATGTGTTTTGAATTTGTGAAAATGGATTAAATATTTGGAATCAGTAGGTAAAAATTATATTAATAGGATAAATTTTATTTTTAGACATTATCAATAGTAAATATGGTAAATATTATTTATTATAGTTAAAGGTAAATCGGTAATTATGGGTAAAAAATAATATTAGAAAATTACCCTAACACATTTATTAATATAATGGGATGACTATATTTTATCCATATATATAATTGGGTCGAAATTCTATCTTTTAGAACCCACTTGGATGTGATTAAGACCATTAATTTATTTTATTTAAACAAAGTGAAATATGTCTCCCTAAAACATTAATAATTAAATTATTTTTAATATTAGGTTATACATAGTATAAATTAGATTATAAATACTCATTTGAATGATAAAATATTTCTCTTCATCATGGTAATTTATTTGTGATTTTTATGAATTATATAATTACATTTTTAGTTTATACATTAATGACGACGAAATTATTTATTTAGTGAAAAATGAATAATATAGTTTTTATTAAAATAATAATACCCTACAAAAGGACCTGAAACTGGACCAAAAATTATTGGTAGAGTGTATCTATCCCCTAACCATACAAGGTTCTACTATTATACCATTTTGAGACTTCTAAAATAGATTATGACATTTATATTATATTATTTTAAATGATGTCAATATAGACAACTTCATAATTTAATAAACAAATAATTCTTAAAGATGGTTGTTTTAGAAGATAAATTTGTGTAAATGTATTTTTATGAAGGATATTAGATTTATATTCATCATAGTATTTTATTATAAGTTTTTATGAAAAATATAATTATATTAAATAATTATACAAAAAGGTTGTAGTGATTATTTTACTAAGAAAAATATGAAATAAATGGTTTTAAAAATATTAAAATAAATAATATATGAAATAATTAATGGGATCCACAAATTTTTACGATTAATATTACATGTTATGAATCTATTAAATATATTTTTTCGAATATATCCTCTGTTTTTATTTTATTTAAATTCAAATAAATTAATAGTATCAAAATTGACTCTATTGATATTTTATAAAAATAACATGTCATTAAATTGTTTAAAAATAAAATAAAAATTTAAAAATTATAAATTTAAATTTATATGGTATTAATTTTTATATAGTATCCAATTATGTACAATTCTCAATACAAAAGAACGTATTTATAACAATTTAAAATTTATAATATTATTACCATAAATAAGATTAAATAGATTAAATAAGGATAAATCAAATTGATAAGGTTAAAAAAATATCCCAACATGTATAAATTTAATTGGATGATGAGATTAAAGACCTACATCATCTTATTTTTCAATTTTATTCATTTTTTAGGTTTTTAGGTGGGGATTGAGTTTAATATAAATTAATATTTTGGAGATTTCCAAAAGTGCCCCTCTCATCTCTTATAAAAGGGCACCTCCTCCCTCTTCTATTCACTTCATTTTAATCCTTATAACTCGTCCAAACCATGCCAATTCTTCTTAAAAAACTCTGTAGTTATATTATAGAGGTTTGGGTCCTCTCAAAGACCAACTCTTGTGCCCTAAGAGGATGTTCAAAAGAGGCACTTTGAGGAAAAGGTAGTCTCTTCTACTAATTCTTTCAAGTTTCATTATTCTTATACTTCATCTTCATTAGTTGTTTAATTAAAAATTAATATCATCAGTATCACTAATATACTTATATGTTTTTATAAATATTAAACATCACTATTTACCCTTATATCCATCCAATTAAAAACAAAATCACCGAGCGTGCGTACGTACAGCTTGCCGTCTACACGCCGTGATATAATATGTTTTTCCACCACCACCATATATGGATTGGTATAATGGTAGATATAATAAATATATATGATTATATTAACATCATAAAAATTATAAGATATTATATCATACACTACAATTACATTCAATAATTATCGGAATGATATCATCGCTCGTGCGTACGTACGGATTACCGTCTCCACAACACGATGAGATTAATTCTCCATGTTAACCATTACAGAATGATTTTAAAGTATATATAATAAATAATCATGAAATATATTACATAATAAGAATAAATTATTTATTTATTTGTTATTTACTTACATCCATTCAATTTGATAAGGAAATGAAAACAATGTTCAAGCGTACGTACGACCTACCGTCTCCATGAGTGGTGTATTTCATTCCATTTATTGATCTATTATATATTTGTATATTCTGAATATATATTATATATAAATAATGGTTTACATTTTGGAAGTAAGTAATCATGATCTAAATAATCATATGAATAATTACAATTCAAAACATGTACGTTGAATGAAACAATTTTACCCAAAACACTACATTAACATGGAATAGAAAAATGAACGGGTAATATAATCTCGTAAGTGAATAATAAATGATATCATAATTATTAATATGGTTCTGATACAAGTTAATAATATTCTTACACACACTATACATGAGTCTCAGACACATAGAAAAGAAATTGGACATAAGGTAAGGGATAATTATTCCAATCACATTCTTATCTGAGATTGTTTATTCGTAAGTATTTTCCAGGGTTATGTTTATCATCCATGTCCATGTTTTCTAAAAATGTTATCATAAATTTTTATTATTCTTACAAGTATGATTAATGTTATTTCTACTCTTCCTTGACTTTTACCACATGGTATGGAATGAATCTTTCTTTTTTTACCATTTGACGTACTTTTTGATTTTCTGACAAAAGTACGAGGAGGAGGTTTCATTATCTTATACGGCATGAATGGATTTTGACGGTTTTATAATGCCTTATTTTTAAAAATAATAATATACTATATTTCATGATTATTTTCAACACAATCCTTTTCTTTTAAAATTTCATGGAATTTTTTTGAAATAAAAAATATTTATAAGAATAAAGGATATTTTTCTCAAGAATCCATTTCAAGTGTTTTATCAAAACTATTTTCCTTCAAAGCTGAAATTATTTATTATGTTTATGTTTCAAGTATAATGTCTCTATTATTTAAATGGTTTGATTTTTCTTATGATGAAATGATTTCTATTAGATTTATATGGATTGTGTAATGATTGGATGATGTTTATGAAAGTCATTTTATTCTTTGGGTAATGATGAATGATTTCTATTTATTTTGTGGCACACGTAAGAATGATTTAATTATGATATGGGTGGGACTTATATTTCCCTCCAATGAAATGGGTAATGATTTATATCTAATGATATAGACATGGATGGAATGGCATGTAAATATGGTTCAATAATACAGGGTTGGAATGGCATGTAAAACCGGTTCAGTAATGGAATTGTCCACTGCGATATTCTTGGCAGAAATGCCTTCGCTACTATGAAAATCATATCATGTTCTAAATGGTTTTCCATAATTACATGTTTTATTCTCATAATATTTTATCATGATTAATGTTCCTTTGGGATCAATTCCTTATTTACTGCCAAGATTTATGCCATTACTCATGTTTTATGTTCATGTTTATACGTTCAAATGTTTATTGATTTTTTTATCTTCTCCATTATTACCCTTACTTAGCATTTGAGCTCACCATTTTGAACTTTTCTCTTCCCCCGGATATAAAAAATGGTTTTAGGTAATAAAATAATAGGGGAAGATCTTTATGGGGGATTTTGAAGATCTTTCAAAATGATTAGAAGATTATGTTCCGATTTTCCAAAGACAATAAACTAATACAGACTTTGGGTGCCTGTTTTTTCCATGTATTAAGTATTCTGAAAAAGTAATGTAATGTCTATATACATAAAGCATGGGTATCTAAATTGTTTATTTTCCCATTTGAGTTATATTATAACAAATCCATGTGATAAATTTATGGGCTTCTTAGGTTTGTTATATTGAAAATGGCCATGTGAGTATTTGAATGGCCATTGATTTGATAACCCTTGTGATTTATGAGGATCCCATTCTACGTAATGGGTTTATTAAGAATGAGATGCATGTTATCATGTTATTCCCACATGACTAAATGAAAGTCCATGTATTATGAGGTTCTAAATTTCGTGAGTCACACAATTGTGGTGAGTTTGTTAAATGAATCAATTGGTTTTGACATTTTTATGATAAATGAATTGTTCAAATAAAATAAAATTCGATTAATGATATATTAACTTGGATTATGAATGGATTAAAATTAGAATGCTACAGATGGACTCAAGTGATGATTGATAGTTATACCATGGGTGATACGTGGATCCACCGTAGGATTCCATGGATGGACTCAGTTGTTAAATTTAATTATTCCCTAGTTGATATATGGACCTACTAAGGGATATAATGGATGGAATCCTTGAGTATTGACTGATACAGTGAGTAATAAATCGATCCAAATGAGGGAATCCATGGATGTAATCAAAGGGGAAATGATTATTTTTCAGGGGTGATACATGGGGTTTCCATATATGAACACAAGTGATGGACTTAGATGACATGGAGATTATACCTCACAGCGTGCAATACGGGGTTCCAAATATGTTCTCTAGGGATGGAATTGTAAGGTGTTGGTTGATGTTACACCTAGAGTGATACATGAATTCCAACATATGAATTTCAAAGATGGACCTGGGTTCTAAATCAATCAAATGAAATAAAATTGGCTTATAAAGTGTCTCCAAGACATATCACAATGTTGCATTCGGTATTGAAATGTATTGAACATATGGTCTTCTGTGGAATTTTTTTGCTTCTAATTACATGGGAGATGCAAAGATTGAGATGGATATCAAGACTTATGAATTCACTATAATTTAATTTTTAAAATAATAAATGTGAACCTGAATGTAAAGGATGTTTACAATTGAGTTCTCATGGTTTATTGCTTTCCTCAATGCACACCGCCAACCATATATATTCACTTACTATTGGACACAATCATTGGGTGATTTCTTAAGTGGATTATATCTCACATGTTTTTTGCGTATCCTTTTTGGAACTAAACAGATTATATTATTGCAGGTGTTGATAAGGGTAAGCTCCCTATTTCAGGCACTTGATATGCTGCTTCAGAGAAGGAGGGCACGAGACCAAGATGAGGCTTATAATGCTACTAGAATAATCGTGTCCTTTTTTTTTAATTTTGGGACATTTAATTTACATGAATGTAGTCTTACTATTTTTGATATTTTACTATAATCATGTGACATGCGTCATCATCTTTTATATGATATTACTTCTAGCATTGTTTATACTATTTCTCTTACATTGATTTATTTAGTTGAATTATATTACTACTTCTGCTACTTGTATGATATTACCCCTATGTTATAGTCTTCAAATAACATAATTGTATCCACACTAACTATGTGAGGACTTGACTACTAGTCAAAGAAATCATGTATTTGGGTGTAAGTTCAAGAAGCCATGTGGCCAATTGGGCTTTGAAAACTCTTAAGTGTAATTAGGGTTTTGGATGTTTAAACATGGTATCAAAGCCATCTTTTGTTATTGATTTACTATTTAGATATAATAGAAATTTGTAGGAAGGAAATGGAGTTTGGTAAAAAGTTTTTATCAAGAGTTTCTACCCTACATATAGGAAGAATCAAAATTTCCTTGAATAGAAATTTTTATAATGATGTGTTTTGGAAATTATACTTGATTCAATTTCAATGTTTTATGATGCACTCTATATATAATGTTATTATTGATATGATCATGGGTTATATTGTTTTGAAACCCAATGAGATGAAGGTATTCCATACCATCTATAATATAAGAATCAGATATATTTTACATTCCATGCATAATTCCAAGCCATTTAGGATGCATTATTGATTTCATGATTTTGTGATATGTGTTGGGATACATATGCGTATTGTTTTTATAGAAATATTAAGATAATTTCTGGTTTGGATTTAACGGAATCATACATTGGTCCCTATGGTCTATAGTTCCTCATGAAATGGAATTTGGCAGATCATGATTCAACTTGAATTTGAAATGTACTGTGATGTGTCATGGAGGGATGGAACACATTGTTCAATAGGGAGTTTGGACCCATATTGATGAGAATATAGAATACCATTGGTTTAACTATTAAAAGGGGGTTTGAAAATACTTAAATGAATATTAATTCAATGAATTTGATTTTGAGATCAGTTTTAAGTGGAATAAATATGAATGTATGTGAATCTAAAATGGATTATAGCAGATAACATGACTAGAACCCACCATGGTAGTGGGATTATTTTAGTATATATTTCTTCCGCATGATCTTTTTAAGACATAATCCTGGATTACGAAGATGTAAAAGGGGTGTTTTATTTTATAAGAGGTCTTGTACCTATCCCATTTCATTTTTTCACTCATGAGTTTCAAATCTTATAATCATCTTAAATGAGTGTTATGTTTGGAATTGTAGAGCCATGCCACCATGAAGACCTTATGTTGTACACTAGGAGGGTGGTGATGGTTATACTCCAGAGGTGGTAGGATATGGGATACCATTGAACCCTCATGTTGTGACATCTATGAAAACATGAGTAGTAATCGACACATGTGATGATGCATACTTTCATGAGGGATTGATTAGGTTCATACAGACCCACCAAGGGGAACCACAACCTACCATGTCTATGGATAAGCTGATGTGTGTGTTCCCAAAGAATCATAAACCCACATTATTGGGGGATGGAGCACCACATGAAGTGGGGTTAAGGATAGAGGATTTTTTTTCTATCTTTATCCACTTAGATGCCTTATGAGAGGTGGGTAAATCACACAATGTATATGTTTCATGATTCTGCCATGATATGGTGGGATGTAATCAATAAATCAGATCATCCTTGGGATATGTCCTGGGTATACATTCAGAAATAATTCATTGATTAATTCAATCATTATATACTGAGGGTTGATATAACCTTGGAGTTTATGTATCAAGATAAGGGAACACATTTAGTTATGGACTACCCATCCCTTATTACTAAGCACTTGAATTTTTCACCTATTTTGATGGGAAAAAATTTATTGAATGTTAGGATATTCAAGGATGGTATCAGGTATGAAATCATATGATAGATAAATTTCTTCCAACTAACTAATATATCTAGGATAGTGAATCATAAATTTATCATAGAGTGTATCTTGATGGAATCAAGAGGTGTGAGCCAAGGAAGTTCAACACATTGGTCTAGTACATCATTGACTAGAAGTAGGAAGCGTCATCTAGAGAATCCACGTGGTGATAGTAGAGATCAAAAAATATCTTTAGGTATTAATATAAAGTTCTTATAGTGTGTTAATCTAGGAAATATGAGGCCATATAGTTTGAGGGACCTAGTATAGTGTTGATATTGCGGAAAGATGGGCCATCTGCAGCATTTATACAAATAATTTCCACTAGAAACCTATGGGATGGAGTTTAAACTGAGTAAACATTTAGGATCGGGGTTTGATGAAAATCACCAGGCATGGAGATGGAGTGGATATGACCAATCAGGTTGGGGAAGTGGTTAAGGTCATGGAAGTCAAGACATAGACATCCAACAACATTAGGGAAGATCAACTCAAGGAAGCAAGGAAGTGTCACAAGGCGCTGGTATAAGACATGCTTATGCAGTGAAATAGAACCATTAAGAGAAATATCCTAAAACTCCTACCACCATAGGTTCTATTATAGTTGCCTGATTTTTAGCTTCATTACTTTTTGATATTGGGTATCACATTATTTTATATATTTACATGTTGTAATATCATTGACCTTTGTGTTCACACTTATGAGGGTGTTATGATGCTTAAAACTCTATTGGGGATCATAAAAGAAGATCTGTACTGGTGTAGGGAGTGACCATTGATATCTCTGGGTGTTGCTTTATTTGGACCCCTATATCCATGAGAATAAAATATTTGGAGTCATTATTATAATGGAATAGTTATTTCCCTTTTCAGACATTGTTTATTTTAATAGCTTTAGAGTGAGGTTAATATCAACAGATGGTGATGAGTTTATTAACCAGCGTGAATGGGATATCTAGGAGAGTTGATCTGGACATGAGCATCATGGACTGGGCAAGATGAAAACCCAAATTGTGATTTTTTATATGGATGATCATGAAACAATTCATGATGATTCCCCTCCATCATTTTATTGTTTCATAAACGATTTCCTACACAAATTTTTTGAATTAAATCTAGTGTGATAGGTGGAATTCTCTATCATGATAGTGTTAGGGGAGGCACTAGTACTCATTACATTATATAGAATGTAAAATATTGAGCTACAAGTGATCAGAAGGCATCTTGAGGATCTATATGAAAATGGTTTCATACCCGACCTCATGGTATTTCTGAAATATAATAAATTGAACTAGTTGATGATTAAGAACTAGTTTCCTCTTCCACAGATAGATGACTTATCTGACTATTTTCTAGGAGCTCGAGTTTTCTCAAGTATTTATTTTATATTTAGTTAATATGAGTTTCATTTTAGACCATCATCCAATCCTTGATCTACCTTTCATTATAGTTATTGTCTCTATGACTATGTGGTTATGTAATTTTTTCTCATTAATTCTCAAGAAGTATTCCTGTCATTAATGAACTGAGTTTTCAATCCACATATTCATTCCATTTTGTTGTTCTCATAAATGATATCTCGGTGTATTTTAACAATGTACGTGACCATACATAACATCTTGATATCATTTTGAAAACAAAAAGGGGGAATCCTTTATATTATAAGAACCCAAAGTTACACATTTTGATGGATCAAAATCACTTCATGTGTTACGTTAACTAAGAGACAAGAGTATCAATGAGCCCATAGAAGGTGGGAACATTATATTCTGTGGAGAATCTGAATAATTTCTTTGAGGTTTATAGTTTATTTTGGTTTAATGGTTACTATATGTTCATTAAATCGGTAATATCATGCTTAGAAGGACCACTAATCGACGTGAAAAAAAACTTTGAGAAGTATTTTTGGATAGATTCTTCTAAGACGGACATTAAGGAATTGGAATGAAGATTTAATTCAATTCTTATACTGATTTTTCCTGATCTAGGATATAGTTACAATATGTACTATAATGTATTGGGTATTGGGATATGATAATTTATTATACAAGGGGATCAAGTTGTTCACTAGGGGTGTAGGCATTTGACGCCCCATGAGAAAAGTTTCCAAACACCTGATCTCATATTAGTTACAGTTGATCAAGAATTAAGCTGTTGGGGACATTATTTACTAGGATATAGTTTTGTGGCATACATGGAGCAAAAAATCCCTAATTATATTTTCACAGACCATGATTTAAATTTGAGGATGTGATGGTGGGTAGAATACCGTCAGTAATATTATTTTTATCATTCTTATACACCTGGTAAAGGCAATGTAGTGGCTTCTATACTATGCCAGATTACATATATATAGGTGATGTTGCAGGTAAATTGTGAGTGGAAGCTTATGGTGTTGATCTATGAGATGAACATGGGGGTATATGATATTCAAGGGAACACTTAGATTTCTTCTTTATATTTTACCTCTACCCTTAAGTATCAAGATCGTATGAGGTAGTTATTGGACATTGATGCCCTAGTTTTATGGGAGAGTCTGGAATGTGAGGACCCTCCTCATAGTAGGGAGGTAAGTCTTGATGAGATCCAATGAGAACATTTTTGTGTATGGGCCGCTTCAAAAATTCAAGAGGAGATCTTGAAAGATTTTCATGTTTCTACATAGGTAGGGAATCCTGTGTTCACCTAGATGTATTAGGATATACATAGATCATATTAGTGGGTAGGTATAAAAATAGATGTATGTATTTTTTCGTGAGATATCCCATATGTCAATTGGTGAAGGTGGAGCACCAATGAACATATCGAGTTTTATAGAAGCAAACCATTCTGGAGTGTAAATGGATTGACATCGTGATGGATTTCATGATTGCATTACTAAAGTCTCCATGATTTAATGTTGTTATATAGATTGTAATTGATAGGATAATGATGGTTTCTGATGTCCTATTCTTCAAGGAATCATTCTGTGTGGATGAAATTGTGATGATTTACATATGTGATATTTTCTGACAACACAGGGTCCCACACACTATCATTCCAAAAAGGGATTCTCAGTTTACTTATCGATTTCAGATAGTTCTATAAAGGGATTTTGGTAAACTGGTTCTTCTCAGCATTTCTTTCCACCCGTAGATAGATGGATTGTTAGAGTGAACTATTCATTTTCTTGAGGATAATTAGTGTGAATGTGGACTAGATTTTAGGGGATATGGGGATAGGAAAATACCCCTGGTTGATTTCACATATCATAATATATTTCATCCTACTAATTAGATGGCCCCATTTGAGGCTTTGTATGATAGGCCATGTCGATCATCCCAGTGTTAGATAGATGTAGGAGAGTTATCTTTTATGGGAACTGATCTTTCTAGGAGACCATATAGTATATGTAGTTGGTTCAGAAGTGGAAGACTACTATGAAGTAACATCATAAATCATACACTTATCACTGAAGATGGCCTTTATTGATCATGGTCGGGGATCGAGTTTCTTGTGTGTTTTGCTGAGGCTGGGAAATAATATAATTACAAGTTACAGTAAGCTTTAACTGATGTACGTTGGGGAGTTTGTGATTTTGTGGAGTGTCGGGCATGTATCCTATTAGTTCCAGTCACCTCAGAGGTACTATGACGTGCAAAATGTATTCCAGGTTTCATAGCTGCAACATTACTCTTACGCCTCGTCTCATGATTTTCAGCCCTGAGGAGGATGAGTTATAGGAGGATTCATCCTTAAACGAGCTTAATATTCGAATTTTGGTTGTCAAATGAAGGTTCCTGGAGGCCGGTCCATTCCTTTATTACAGGGGTTATGGAATAATATCTGAGTGCATGATGAGACTTGGGGGATGGAGGCTGATGTCTGATCATAGTGGTTGGAGTTATTCTCAAATAATTCACCACCCATGGAAGGGAAATTTGTGAATGAATTTATTTATGGTGGATTTATTTAGCAATATGGTTCTTAATTGAGGTACATATCTTGTTTTTTTCATCAAATCTAAATTTAATCACTTAAATATGGCCTAATAAAGATGCTAGTTGAGTTCTATAAAGGAATGGAGGGGTTCTGAGGCTATTTTGGAACCTTGAACCCATTTTTTGTGGTGTTTTGGCCTAGAACATGGTTATAATAAACCATGTGGAGAAGGCCACACAGTCTGACTAATTCATGTGAGACTAGATAGTGGGGGCCTTTAGGCTGCACTGTTTGATGAAACCATGTGGGAGGAGGTGCACGCCTGTGTGGCATGGTCTTTAGTTTTTGAAGAACATCTAAGAGTCTCTTCACATGGATTTCACATGATTAATAAAAAATGGGATTAAACCATGTGGGTTCCCCTTGGCCTACAAGGACAGTGCATGAGCGGCGAATGGTATGATAAACCATGTGACTAGACCATGCAGTCCCTACTATGTACCAAATTTTTTAATTTTTAATTAAATTAAAAATTCATTTAAACCCTAAATTTGGTTCATTTCTCATTCACATAGAATCCACCCCTTAGAAAATCTATCATCTTGATCATTTCTTCAAATTCAGATCTACCCACCATCTAATCTCTGATTCAAATGTGTTTTGTCTCCTTAGATCCGTAACCGTATGGCATTAATTCTTTATAAGAATTTCATGTGTCCCCTGGCTATCAACTACACTTTTTGGATATAGGATCATATGACCTATTTTCTCATTCTTAGTTCATTCTTCAAATTTATCATAATATTTGCCGAATCATAGCCTGATACTGAATGAGTTATCTAGATCAAACCTATGGTAGTTAGTCTCATGCCTTTTTCCTATTATATATCTATTTATATAAGTAATCATACCACATTCCCATTTTTTGGGTGTCTCCTTTAATATAAATTTAACTCAATTATTTTAATTCATGGTATATGTAATTTAACAGGATTGTTCATGGTTGTAATAGTTTTTATACCTTGAATATGTACCATCCCATGGGGGAGTTTTCTTGAAATGGACATTTTTGTATTTTGGCCTTGAATGCCAACGAGGAAAGCCTTTAACCCCTTGATCACGGGATTTCATTTGTGAAGTGGTATATAAATCAAATATATTAATTTGATTTATGTATTGAATTATAAATTAAATGAAATAAGGGTATGATAATGATTCATTCACCTTTAACCATGTATTTCTTTTTTGGTTAAAGCATGTTTTCTTTGCCCATATGGGTAATGTAGAGTCCATTCGATGAATAAATGATATTTTCTTGAATTTCTATATTTCCTTTTTCCAATGGGAGTTATATTATAAGAGAAAAGTTTGATAAATTTTTTGTCATTTCAAGATTATTAAATTGAATTTTTCAATGTGAGTATCTGAATGGCCTCTGAATTACTATCCCTTGTGAGTTCTGTTGAGACTATTCTATGTAATTATTGATTAATAATTGGATGCTCGTTATCATGTTATGTCCCCAAGATTAAATGAAAGTCCATGTATTACGAGGTCATCCAATGCTTGAGTCACTCCCTTGATATGATTTTGTTAAAGTATGTTATTGGTTTTGACCCTGGAATGTTAAATGAATTTCACAGATGAAATTAAATTGGTTAAATGATAAAGATCCATAGTTAAAACATGGAATCAAATCTGAATTCCATGGATGGAATCTACTAACTATTTCCCTTTATAACATGGTTGATAAATAGATTCACTTTTGGATTCCACATACTGACTCAAATGGTTAAATTTAATTATGACATGAGTGATACATGGATCTATTGTGGGATACCATAGACAAACTCATTGAGGCCTTACTTATATGAAAAGTGATACCTGGGTCAGTATGGTGTAAGACATGGATGAACTCAATGGGAATATGATTATATTTCATGGGTGATACATGGTGTTTCGATATAGAATATACCTGGATAGACATAGATGACATTTAATTTATACCTTACCTATACCGATATCAGTTTCCTAAGAGGATCATTGGGGATAACATGTAGTGTATTGGTTGATATTACACCTAGACAATGAATTGAAATCAAAATTAAGAATTTAAAAGAAGGAATCAGGTTTTCAATGTATAAAATGAAATCAAAATTGCTTATGACATGTATCCAAGAATAATTATAAACAAGGATTTTGTCTTTACTTCTATTGTATGGATGATCTTCCGAGACATTTTTTGTGCTTCCAGTTACATGGGGTATTCTAGAATTGAGTCTGATTTTGAGGCTTATAAACTCATTGTAATTGATTTTTCAAATGAATAAATGAGTACCATTATATAAAGGATGATTACTTTTGAGTTATCCTTGTTTACTTCTTAACACATTGAAAACTTCTTGTCATATATATTCACTGACTATTGGTCATGGAATATGGGTGGAAACCACCTTATATTATATCTCACACCCTATTGGGGAATAAAAATTTTACCCAAAAATATTATATGATTTCTTTTGTCGATAAGGGTAAGCATCCTCATAGAGGTACTTGAAATTGTTCTTATGACCGGAAGAGCATGGGATGAAGCCGAGTATTGCGATTATACTGGGATTTTTTGGGACATTTAATGTACATGAATTCAGTGCATCTATTTAGGTAGTATGACTAGAAACATGTAACATGAACATCGTTATGTATATGATACGACTTCGGGTTCAATTTATTATATTAGTATCCTGTAGGTTAGTTCTGATGTATAGTATTACAACTAATGATACTTTTATGATATTTCCTCTATGTTACACTATACTAAATAGTGGATTGTGTCCCTACTAACTCACCAAGGCCCTCACTACTAGTCAGCAATCTCTTGAATTTTGATATACTCACTTGAGTTGATATGGACAGCTGGGGATGCAGCTCTCATTAGTGGAATATGGGTTCGGGACATTAAAAAGTAAAATAAATTGCTCATGTGGATGGTTTGATAAAAAAACAACATATACACATGAAATTTAAAAAACATTACCCAATCTATAAACATATTCATTAATAATCTGAAGAAATTTGGTGAATGGTATCAAGATATCACATCCACAGCCTAACAGATCCTAAATAATTTAATAAAATATGGTAGATGATAATAATAAGACATAAATCTCTATAAATCATATTATTCAACAGAGGTGTTGGAAAAAAGTAAAATTCTATAATAAAATGATCGGGGAAATCATGATATGAATACCTTTTTTTACTTTGCATGGAAGGGTTCATTTGGAAAAATAATTTGTATTTTTCATAATTTTTATTGAAAAATCATAAAGTAAAAAATGTAGTATTTCATGAATTTTTATTTTCAAAAAATAATGGTGTATTTAAATAAATTATGGATGTTACCTAAACATGAATAAGAAATCATGAAGTTCCCATTAATTGGGCCTACATAAAAGGAAGAATTGAGAAGGGAACCTTGTCAAATAGGCATTTCCCAATAAATGAATGATTAAATGATCTAGATACATGAGTTTTGAATATTGACATAGAATTTAAAATAATTATATTAACATAAATAATAATTTTATTTTGTTAAAGAGAGAGAATGTGTAACCCAAAAGAAAAATCATGGTTTGGGGAGAAACCATTTCCTTATGTCCGTAAGTGTTATTCCCTTGTCTATAATGTCTTAGATAATGAAATTAGATTCATTAATAATTTAATTCATAACTTATGCCACCTTTTATTTATTTATAATAATTTAATTATGTTTATTTATGGTCATTTTTATTAGTTATAAGATTGAATTTGATCATTTGGGGGTATTCTTTACTTTGATTTTCATGATTGGCTTACTTTTATATGCATATGGAAGATCATTTGAAATGAAAATAGTTTTATAGAATAAAAAATATATAATATAAATGATTATATAGGTTATTAAATGGCTATATAAGTTATTTGATTATTTATGGCGAGAATGAATCATTAGATAAGATGTTAGTGATTATCATTTAAATTTTTTTTCAATTTTTTGATCATTGCAATAATAGTTTTGTGTTATTTAATAAATATTATGAATATATACTTATTCTATAATATTCGATAAGATTTAATACATTTATTATATTTTTTAACCATAAAAATGGTTTTATGGCCATCAATGAAGGCATTAATGGAAAATTAAAATGCATTATCCATTATGTCAGCAACATGACACATTAGAGGTGATGATTTCATTTATAAAGTAACCGATAGAGTGAAAGGAGTTGTATGATTGATATTGAATTAGAATTATATAATTTTAGTATATAAATGATATTAGGGATATCAAATCTCATTGGATATGGTAGGAGAGGGAATGATAATTAAATAAATGAAATTGAAAATCAAATAAAATAAAACAAAGAGTTTTTTTACATCATGAATTATCCTCCTTGAGAACCACTTTACGTGGATTGGTTTTGGTCTTTTATTGAAAAATTGATATGGGACACGGTGTAGAGGATTGGGTATAGTATTTAGAATAAATTGGACAAAGCTAAAAGCATAGAATTGTGAGGTGAAGAGGTGTTGAGAGTTCGCATTTATAGTAGAGGAGAGGGGTGTTTGTTAAATAATTGTTTAAATTGAAAATTATTTTAGATCAAGACTATAAAAAGATTTGATTATTGTGGTTATATACAATAAGGGGTGCATGTTATTTTAGAATAATTATTTCTAAATCACCCATATATCAGGTATGACTCAATAATTTGTGTATTTAAAATTTATATTAAATTATCATATTTCACTATTCACAAAGAATCATGTACTTTAGAAAAATCCCAAAAATTCAACCTAACCATTTCTTGAAATGTGTAACTAAAAAATGGAGTCCCATTTAGCATAATTTATTTTTAATTATATAAAATTGAATTTTCAAATAAAATTATCATTTTCATGAATAATAAATATTTTAATTTTATAACTAACATAATAACACTTTAAAAAATTAATTAAGGACCCATATAAATATAAAATAATAATAAGGAAATAATATTGATTTATGAATATATTTCATGACAATATATTTCAGTTAATATTATAATATAAAATACAAAACTGTAATTAAATATTAATGACTCATAAAATACCAACAATAAATTTGTCTATTTTTAAAAAAATTACTTACTTAATCTAGGATATAAATATATCATAATTTTATTTATGAGATACCCAAATTTTATTTATACATTCATGGGTGTGGTTATAATTCATTTGGATGGTTTACTATTTATAATGGTTAAATTAATTTTCATAAGTTCATGTTATTATTTCCTCGGTATAGGTTCCTTAACTTATAAATATACATATTATTTTATTCAATTTTATTTTATAAAGAATTTATTTTTTTAAATAATTTATTTAATTTGATTTATACTATATGAAATAATTATAATTGGGTAAATTTAATTAATATAATATTTTAGTTGTTACATTCATTCCTCATATAAAAATTTTATCCTAGAAATTTCCAAATTTCCACCTCATCAAATGATTTGGGTTGTTATTTATCAAATGTTCCTTAGGTTACCACATCGCCTCTTTAATTTTATGATTTTTGCAAAATTACCTTTACTAGCCATGTTTTCTGATTCCTCACCACCTATACAGTAGTGTCTAAATTCTGAATTCGATCTTCAAAGTGTGATAAATTGGGTTCCAATTCAATTCCTTTGTAAGTGAGGAAAGGTTTTGCACCTAGATTGTACTTTATTAGAAAAAAGATGTAGAACACATTGATTACATTAGAATGACTAGGTTGAATCGCTAAAAAATTAACCATAGATCTAATACTCTCTTGGATTTAAAAACACTCAATGTAGATGGAGCTCTGTTTATTTTTCCTTCCCAATCTTATAACACCATTCTATAGAGATACTTTCAATAAAACATGATCTCTCCAATGAAAATATGAAAAAATCCTATGGCTATTACCATAGCTCTTTTGTCAGCATTGTGATTCGTTTATATGGGTTTTAATAGTATTTACCTAATCTATTGTTTAATCTATAGGCTCTAGTACTAAAATCATCGTTTCATAATCATCATCCCTAAAATATTGTGTATTTCTTGAATATACATTCATTTCTTCATCTTGATCCATTTGAATACATTAATGGAAACTATTGTTGTATGTAAACTCTAGAAAAAGCTAAATACGGATCCCACATTCCTTGAATGTCACGTGAGAATCATCTCAACATGTATTATAAATTTTGTATCATCCTTTATGATTTCCCATCAGTTTGAGGGGGATTAACATTACTCAAATGAATCTCAATATCCAAATATTTTTGAAGACGGTTTCATATATTCAATGTAAATTGTCGATAATGATCAGACACAATATAAATGTGTTCTATATGAACTCCCACAACTTCATTAATATATATTTCTACTAGAAACTTTACTATAAAATCCTCCCATAAACGAGGAAATTTACATATTTCAATAGTCGATAAAAAAATTACCCATAATACATCATTATATCCTATAGTTTTTTGTAATTTAGTGAAAAAATTCATAATAATTTCATCCCATTTCCATATAGGAATTCGAAGTGTCTTCATGACTCCTCTTAGATTTTGTCTTTCAGCATTCACCTATTGAAATACTAGACAACTAGATACAAAATCAGAAACATCACAATTCAGGTTATCCCACAATAAATGTTCCTTCAAATCTGTATACATCGTTATGCTACCCAGGTTTATAGTGAAATATTAGCTATTATCATCATCCAATAATTCCATATTTATATTAGTTATAGAGGTAAAAAATATCTTCCTCCACAATTTCATAATTTCATCATCATAAATGATGTTCTCCTACATCCTATCATTCGCTTCTTTAATTTTATTAGGAATATTATCATCATTGGGCTGGGAAATTTTAGTCCTTTATAATAAATATTTTTGGGAAACCAATTGAAAATGTAATGATTCTTCTACTCACTTGAAAATCCCTATATCCATCTTCATTAGATCTAGTAAAACATGACCCCTTTTAATACTCATTTGGTTGAGAACTTCATGTTATTTTCTTATTAATGAAAAAAATACCTTATTTAACATCCCTAGGTGATAGTATATTGAAAAATCATAGTCCTTGAGTAGATCAGGCCATCAACGTGGCCTCATTTTAAACTCTATCTTCGAGAATATTTATTTCAATCTCCTTTGTGCTTTATATATCTCACATCACTCTCAATATAGATAATGTATCATTATCTAAAGAGAAAATATTATTGTTTCTAAATATAGATCATAAGTTGGATACTTTTGTTCATGAGTTTTTAGCTCCCTCAATTCATGGGAAATAACTCTATCATTTTGTATAAGGACACTAAAATTTCCATTCATTGATGCATCAATATAAATAAAAAAATATAACTTTTCCCAATGGTAGTGTCAAGATGGTAGAATTCTCTAATCTCATCCTCAATTCTACAAAATATTCTTCACATTTTTCTGACTATAAAAATTTAACCCCTTTATGAGTAATCCTATTTAACAGGTTAGGTAATCGGGAAAAATTTTCCATATAACTCACTTCTTCTAAGAGTCTTCATAAAAATACACAACTGGTTCTCATGATCCTCATTGATTTTTGGAAATACCAATATATCATCAATAAATACCATAGAAAAATTATCAAGATTTTTCTTGAACACTATATAGCATAGATCAATGAAAACAGTTGGTGAATCAGTCAGTCAAAATATAATTACTATAAAATTGTAATTTCCATACATGGTTTGAGAAGTTGTACTTTGAATGCCATCATTTCTCACTTACAATTGATAATATCCATATCAAATAGAAATCTTAAAAAATTATGGATCTCCAAGAATCTTATCAAAAAAATAACCAATGTATGGTAGGAGATACTTTTTCATTATTGTAATACAATTGATTTCCCTATATTCGATGCACAACCCCACGGATCCATCTTTCATATTCACAGATAGAACATGGGATCCCTATGGATAAACAGTAGGGAGAATAAATCCCTTATTACTTAACACCTATATTTTATTCTTCATCTATAATAATTCCACAATGTCCATTCTATTTGGAGTCTTTGATATTTTCCTTTCATCAGGGAATAAATCAATAGAAAACAACCCATATCACTCTGGATGATTTCCAGGTAAATCCTATTCAAAAAAATCAATGTATTATTTTAAAATAAGTGCATCCTCATTTTTATGAATTATTACCTTATCCATAGATGATGTTTTCTATTACACCCCAATAATTTCATTTAGTAGAGATATTGGGGGTGGATCTAGATGAGAATCATATGGTGAGTTTTCTACTCTAATGTCAAGGGATTATACACCATCCTCACAGATCATATTTTCCTATTTCTTACAATATATTTCCACATCATATATTGATAACCAATCCAAACAGAGTATTATATCAAATGTAAAACATAAGTATGAAGATTAATTTTGCGGATAAATCATGTTTATATTTCATAATAAGAAATTCCTAACACATCATTTTGGTAATGAGAATTCCTGGAGTGGTTTTGACAGATAATTCCCTAATTAAGGAGAATTAGAAATTTCTACTTTTTAATGAAAAATTGGATTATATAAAGTGAGTATATGATCCAAAATAAAATAAATATTTAACTAAAATTGAGGATGTGATTAAAGTACATGAAACCACATCATTAGGAACATCAACTTTAGATATTGTGATCACATAGGCTTGTCCTTGATCTCATGACATTTTCTGAAGAATGATTCCTTGAAAATTCATGAAATAATTTTCTTTGTGTCCCATATCCCTAAAACAGTATCATTGAACATTGGTATATTATTTTTTCCACTTGAAATCATCAAAATTATGGACATTCTCACAAAATTTGAAGAAAAATCATTTTTATTTTATTTAGGATCCATGTTGATTTCGTTTAAAAGTATCACACATTGGAAAATTTCCTTTTTAATTATTTACTTTAACCATTATTTTATATATCACCTACTTCTAATTATTTTTTCTATTATATTCATATGTATTTGAGAATTATTTTTATTTACTAAAAGAAAATGAGAATATATATTCGTATTATGATAAATTTTGGGAGACAAGTTCCCTTCAGATGAATGGTTTTAAAAGATCAAATAATTGATCAATATTATTCTTTGGATTACATATGTAGTCCACAAAATTCCCTTATAGCCTTGTAAAGTTGTATTCATACATAGTTACATTATTATCCTATTTTTTCCTTGAATTCATGAATTGCCTCTCAATATCTACTCAACTGACACAAAGGAAATATTTTTCATGGAAAATTTCATTAAAAAAATATCCATTATATATTTTAAATTTCTTCCATTTTTTTTTGTTTTAAAATCAATCACCAACATTGAAATTAATATCCTATGAGATGATATGAAATCCTGAGAGCCTTCTCAATTTCATTACATCCCTAATTGAGAAATATCGTCTCTAAGGAACATATCCCCTGCTCCGCTACGAATGGGTTTGTAGTCCCAATGAATGTTAGAGGTTTTTATCGCATAATGTTGTCTAAAATTGATCCTCTATATTGTGGATAAAGATGACTCATATGGGTATGGTTATTTTTCTTAACCTAATTTAGTTTTCCTAGTATAGTAATATGTTTCGCAGCAACAGGTTCAGTTTGATCCCCAGTATCATTATCTTGCATAGGAGGTAAATCCCTACATATGATATGCAGGCTGATACAGTTTCCACTCCTTCCACTAATTTACATTTCTATGTATTGGTATACACTAAATTAGGTTATGAATCATAATTACTAATATAAATATATCAATAAATTTATCATGAATTGGAAATTAATTAAAGGATAATCTCATAATCATAAACATTCTTCAATAAGAATTTCTTTACTTTTAAATCCTTTAAATGTTTTTGTAAAAAAATGGTATTTATCTGAAGAATATCCCATGAGAGTTTCACAGTAGGTGAATATTAGGCCCCATTTTTTGTACCAGGTTACCAAAAGTCTGGACCGATCCACCTTGTTGACGTTTTTAACCTTATCTACATCTGTTCCAGAACCATGTGCACTTATAGTATCAAGACATGGGTGAATTTCATGAAAGACCCACATAATATATGCCTTACCAAAAGTTGTGGATATTATTATATGATTACACTCAATTAATATATTAGGTTTATGTTCCCTAATCTGTGTTTCCAAAATATATCTTTTTAGGTTCCCCCTAATATTTCTCTAAAACCAACTATGAAGACCCCAACCATAGAATCCTGAATCATATGCTTTAATTTATTAAATAAGTACTATGAATAGAGGTTTTCTTCCCAAAGGACATTATAGTTTAGTAGCTTTAGAAAAAAATACACCTTCATAATTTTTACATTAAAATTTTAATTTAAATATAACATAAATTCTCCATTGGTAACACTCATATTCTAAAAGATTATCCTTGAAAGTCCATCATAATATTCATCTTCTCATCCTGGTGATAAATAAAACATATGAAAGTGGTTAGATCAGTAGCACAGTAAGGGTTTTAAATATATAGGAAGACAATAAAAACATTATGGAATGGGGAATAACATAAAACACATGCCAATAATGCATAATCTATAGAATAATATGTCACGAATAAATATGATTAAGTAATTCCATGAAAATATTAATGAAACTAAACCATAGATATTTTAATAGTCAAATAATCACATAGACTATTAATTACTTGTATCATAATGAGTGTGTGGATAATTTTTGAATTATCCAATAATCAATCATGTGTTTGACCAATATTTCATAAAAAATTGGTAAGGCCACAAACATATCCATATATGAAAATAAATGGGCAATGCATCGGCCAAGTCAATAAATATTTTGTCTCACGAGACCTACAAATGCATCAAGGGGATATAGAGGGAATCAACAAACGTATACCAAGTCCAATTCATTACTTTTATGAATGGGGAGATAAATAAAAAATATATACATAAGTAATGTAAATTAAAATACCCAATTTTTAAACATTATCACTAACCATTCATAACAAAATGCTGAATGGTATCATAATAGCTCATCCAAAGTAAAAGTGATCATAATCCATCTAATAAAATATGGTTGAAGATAGAAATTAGTGATAAATCCCAATAAATCATAATATTTAACATAGGTGTTAAAATATTTTATTATTCTCTTTTAAAATCATCTAGGGATTCTTGAGATTAATACGCCTTTTTTACATTGAAAAGAATAATTATTTTGGAAAAATCATTTATAATTATCATAATTTCTTGTATAAATCATGTAATGAAAAATGTAGTTTTTCATGAAAAATTATTTTTTCTGAAAATATTTGTTTCTAAATATATATAATTGATGGTACTTTTAAATGGTTAAGAAATTGATAAGATCCCATTAATTGGGCTTGCGTATTAGGAAGAATTGAGAAGGGAACATCGTAAGTCATGTATTTCCTTATGGAAGAAAGATGTTAAGATATAAATAAAATATTTTCGTATATATAAACATTATCGAAAAGATGTATATAATAATAAATAATAATTATATTGTAGTAAATATAGAGAAATTGTAACCCGAATGAACAATGAAAGTTTGAGGAGAACCCCTTACCGTATATGTCTAAGTGGTCTTTACATACACTTAATGTCTGGGATAATGAAATTAGATTCATTAATAATTTAATTAAGAAAATATTAAACATTTATTTTATATATTATAATTTTCATAATCTCATTTGTGGTCTTCTTTATGATTTAAAAGATTTAATTTCATCATTTAGGCATGATTTTTTCCTTGATTTTCTTGACCAGTTTACTTTTATATGCATAATCTAGATCAAGTGAAATGAACATAGTTTCCAAGATCTAAAATTATATAATATTAATTATCTTACAGGATATTAAATGGTTATATATGTAATTTTGTTAACTATGGTGAGGATTAATTGATAGAAAATACGTTATTGATAATCATTTATATTATTTTGGGGGTTTTTATCATCGAAAAAATAATTTTGTGATTTTAAATAAATATTAATACATTATAATGATTTTAGAATATTAAATTTGACGTAATAAATTTTTTTTAATTTTTTTAACCATAAAAAGGGTTTTATGACCATCTTTGACGGAGTTATTGGAAAATGAAAATGCATCATCCATGTTGTCAGTAAATTGACACATCATGGGTGATGTTTTCAATAATACTATAAAAGAGAGAGAGAGAGAAAAGAGTTTGATGATGGATATAACATTAAAATGATATAATTATAGTTTATAAATAATATTATAGTTATAATTTCTACTTGGATATGTGAGGTGGGGGAAGGATAAGAAAATAAAAGAAATTGAAATGAAAATAATAGGTTGGAAAGAGGCGTTTTACCTCTTGAAAACTATTATTAGAGAACCATCATTACGGGATTAGTTTTGGAATTCTTTTAAAAAAATGCTTCATGAAATGGGGAAGATTCATGGTAAGAGAATTAGGTATAAATTTTAAAAGGATAAAAAATTATAAGGTTTGAGGTGAAGAGGTGGCAATGGTTATATTTATAATTGTGGGGAGGGGTTTTTTTTGAATATTTTATCCAGTTCTTTATTATTTTTAGCTCATGAATATAAATCCTTCTGTTTATTATGACTAAATAAACTAATAGGTGAATATTATTTTTAACTAATGATTCATCCATCATCCATGACTCAATAATTCATGTATTTAGCATTTATCGAAAATTATCATATTTTACTATTCACAATAAATCATGTTTTTTAGAAAAAACTCAAAAATTAACCCTAAACAATTATAGAAAAGTGGAAGGGAAAATTGAATTAAAATATTCAAAATTATGTTTTTAAATATGTAAGATTTTTTTTGAATGAAATCATCATTCGATAAAAAATAATTAATTTAATATTTTTATTGATATAATGAAAAATTCAAAAAATAATTAGGGACTAATAAAAAAATATTATAATTATAAGACAAAAAAACATTGATCTATGAATTTATGTCATGATATTATATCAATATACTAATTATAAAATTTTAAATAAATATTCATGACTCAGAAAATTACTAAGAATTAATTTATCATTTTTAAATATTTACACACTAAATCTATGATATAAATATATCATAATTTCATTTATGAGATACCCAAATTATATTTCTACTTTAATTGGTATGTTTATTATTAATTTCGATATTTTACTAATCATAATGGTCATATTACTTTTCTTAAGGATATATAATTTTTTAATCAGTTTAGGTACCTTTACGTATATAAATTAACATTATATCATAAATTATTCATTTATAAGGTTGTTATTCTATTCTCAATTATATATGATGCGGTTTATAATATATAAAATAATTACAAGAAGGAAAATTTCTATTTTTGAATACTGGGAAGCTATAGTTGGTGAATGGGCTTGATCTGAGTGCAATTCTTGACTTTGGGCATTGATGCTATTGAAGAAGGAAGTGTTTAACATATAGGGAATTTATATAATGTTGATTGGAATTATTCGGATGTGTGTTTGTTGATGCATAGATGTCATAACCATTTTTTAATATGGTATGCGTGTGCATGGATTGGTGGCATGTGAGTCCTTTTTTTGATGTGATTTTCATATGGTATGTGTGTGAGACTATGAGACCAATGAATTATGTGACATGATTGTGACCTTCTTGGTAATGTACTTCGTGTATAAATACTATTAATTTGAAGGTTTTTCATCTTATATCAATTGGATAAGTGGAATTATCAAGGATTTATTATCCCCTATTTTTGGAGAATTTTATATTGTGTTGTGTGATAATAATGATGACGGTACATTGAGATAAGGATGGAGAATTATGGACATGTGTCCTGAACCGATACCAAGAATATTGTTTGCCTTTTACGACTCAACCCAACAAGGCCTTCCTGGACTGTGGTAAACCTAGTGTGAAACCCTATTCCCACCTCCAATAAGCTATGAGATAACGAGTAGAGAAGATTAGATATACCTCACACAAGAGAGTCCTTAGCCTAAGCACCTACACACTTTTACTCATATCTAAATACTAAAAAAATCTAAAACATATTGGAAAATACATAAAATTATTCATACATAACATCTATCTCACATAATTGTACAAAAGACGTACTGAAAACCTTAAACGACTAAATACAAGCACACCAAAGCTGACAAAAGAGTCCAACCCTCTATGATGAAGCAGACTCCCATCAAATGAAGCATGTGTTATGAACTACAGTAATTTTGGATCATTATGGTATACCATGTCTTGGTCCATTTAGAAATCTGAAAAAATTAATTTGGTGTACATAAGACAAGAAATGTGTAGATAGATCCCATGTAGGGTTGAGTATAACAATACCAAGTAGAAAACCCAGAAATCACTATGCATAAAAAATCAATTGATTTTTCAGATCATCTCGCTATGGAATTCCAATCAGAACGTGTGATGTAGATATAATAACTATTTCCCATATATAATCCTTATATAAACCAAACCTCAGATCTATATCAACCATAATTCTAACCATGGGATTCTTCTCAAGGATTCAATGTAACACACATCTAGGAATGTTTCCTCCACGATCCCTTTTACCACCGATGGCTATTATCTGAGAGGTCATGTTTATTATGCCTTTACAAATAAGTACTTATTGGATATATAAATATCTCAATAAATATTATGTTAATCACACCCAGGGATCATAGGGGACATTGAAAAACCCATCTGAAATGACCCACTAAGTAGGGGATCATATGTCCGCATAAGTTGGTCTAAATGATTACTCAATACCTACCAAGGGAAGGTGATAAAATTATAGAGGATCCAACATATTATTTACCAAAGGGTTCTTCAAAATATATCCATGAACAAAACCTTATATTTGATCAAAATATTATTCTCTAGTTGTAATATCACACTGTACCCATATAATAATATACCAAGGGAACAAAACCAAATGATGATTGTCTAGAATAAAGATATATAGGGACTCAACCTACCATATAAAAAGTACCCGACATGTACTAGAGGTGTACATGGTGTGTCATTCCTACCCTAGGTCTCCAAATGTATCTCCATCTCATACAACATGTTTCTCTCCAAATACACATCATATTATTATAGATATGAGGTGTCTAGAGGTTGAGTTGGCACTCAACATGCCACCACCTTCTTCTAGTGTACATATAGATTTTCTTATGTACATAGGGTTCTACCCATGTTCTTAAGGTCAAATCAATGTACTATATCCATGTATGTGTATAACTCCCTGACTGTATACTCTGATTGAACCCATGTCACCATCAACTTGTGTGACCGTGTAGCCCTAGTGTAAACAGAGATCTACTAGCACCAGGTAACACGGTGTGTGACACGTGTCACATAATGTGTGATATTTTTCTGTATGCATAAACCCTAATGCCACTTATGGGGACTACACATTTTATTTTTTTTTCTAGAGTATATGATATGTAGTCGATATTTTTTCTAAAATTCTTAACCATCACACATATTCTTCATGCACCACTACCATCAATAAATCTACCATGAGACTCACCGTTAATCACAAATCTCAACCAAGACAAGCCTGTCTTCCATTGGATTCTGATTCCACAACCGTTTCTTGGGAATCAACATCTATCAAACAACACCACACTTAACATGACAAACCACAAATAGGTATCTCTAAATTAAATCATGTTAAATAATTTATTTCCACAAAATTATACCATTTCACTGATATCCATCTCAACTATATGGTAATAATATGTTGTACAATGATCAATTGGTTAACGATAGTTTACCAGGTATTTTTCAATCCACTGGTCTAAATGGATATCGATGATGATTTTTTGATGAATTGGGAGAGAAATTGATGAATCAAAGACAAAAGGAATGGAATGTGGAAAATTTTTATGTTTGAATCAATCCATTATTGTGAAGATCATGAATGAATTGGATTATCAAATCATTACCAAATTCCTATTTGAAGGAATATAAATCCATACCCACACAACACAATCGACCAATGAATCAAAATATCGGATGAATCAATCTTCATTCACGATGGTATAAAAGAATGGGGATAAATACACATAAAATAATTACCTAGATCATGTCAGGATTGATCACTAATGAAGAATTTTTTTGTTTTATCATCCTTAGAGAGATCTACAGACTACATTGTCATTGGTGATCCCAATAGAACATTGATCATTGATGCATGATCCCAACAACTTCCCATGCAAATACATGCACATTTATCAAAAAGATATTGTTATACAACTAGCCCTAGTTGGTTTTTAAGTATATATTTATATAGGATATTATATTTTTGGGATTGATTAAAAATAATTTAGTTTATTTATTTATTTGTTTAATATTTCAACCACGATCAAGCTCAAACCATGCATCTGACGTGTTCCATGATTATTTCATGGCTATGTAAAAGTCTTCATTCTAGATTCCATGATGGTCTCAGACATCCAATACGAGAATTTATTCAAGAGTTAATCAATTATTTTAGAAAAATTGTGTTCATGTTATATAATATATTTAATATTTTTATTAAATCAATACCAAGCCTCCCCTGACCTTGGAATCTCAAAATGAGGCAATTCCTAGCTCAAAATATTTTCATTATTTCATTTTAAATTCTTATATGGAATAAATAGAGTCAATTAAATCGCACCACCTAAGGGATATTCATCTTGAAAAACAATTCAACTGAAAAAGATTAGGTTATTAGGCTCACATCTTGGTGTCCTACTCGCAGGTTCTCCCTTTCATATTCCCCTGATACCACCATAAAAACACTAAGGGAACCTATCAGCCATAATTAATATTCTCCTACCGATCATTAATATCTACCATATAGACTGGAATGGTATATACATCCTCATTTCCATATTTCCCATTTTGATAACATTTGACCATTCACTCACATACCACCTTAACTACGACATGCAAAATCCAATCTGTACCTAGTCTTACTACTATGGTAGGGAAAAGTGTTATACCCCCTCACCCAACCTATATATTATCTAGAAATTCCCCATAAATCTCAATCTTAACATTCCACCTTACCCAAATCTTCATAATCCACATAAAGGTGGGACCATTAAGAATAGATGGCCTCCCTCCTTGAATTCCAAAGGCCACCATCATCAGTCCGTATAAGAATTCAAATATATTTGGGTAGTCCTCGTCCACTCCTAAAAAATGTATCTTCTCTGAAATGAATCGTTCCAAATCAAGTCCATTTATTGTCGACTCACCTAGAACAGTCTAATATTGTGGTGAACTATAGGTTATCACATCCAAGGCCACAAATGGTGGAATACCGACGGTGAAAGAGTCTTTTGTTGTATATAATCATTAGAATGGTTTGGTGATACTACTAAATATGGATAAACCTGAGAATTAGATACCCCCATATTTCCTTGAGAACCTGAATTCTCTGCTCGGACCGGTCATTAGTCTAGGAGTGAATCATCATGTTCAAATGATACTGTGCCCCAATGGACACTTTCAATCTTCTCCATAATCGTGATTGAAAGAATGCATCGTAGTATGCAACAATCATTGAGGAAACTCTATGATGCTTGATTACATCCTTCAGAATAAAGGTATCCCAAACTACTTAATAAAATCATCTCTTAGATATCTAGTAATTGCACTAACTTGGTGATTCATTTTAAAATCAGCAAGATGTAATTGTATCCCATAGATGTTTTCGGTAGACCCATAATTAATTCCATATATATACCATCCTAAATCCTCTATAGAACCTCAAGGGGATGAGGAAAATCCATTTTAACCGAGTGTTTATCCTTCATATGAAGATAAGTGAGGCACCGAAAAAAAACGTTTCTACACATATCTTTATACCTATCCACAATGAATAATTCCAAATGTCCTCATAAATATTAAACACACCTAGATGTACCACTAAATGGGATGTATAAAACTCCCATTGGACCCTAATATGAAACATCACTCGAACCATCATCTGTGCACTAAAAATAATGGCATGATACTGACATTCAGATAATCCTTCATTATCACATCCAGTGGATAACAAAATATAAATGATCTCACCCTTTGTATCTCCAAGATGATCCTCCCTAACACACTATATAATTGGTGTGGTAACCTCCATTAAATAGAAGAAATATGAACCATACATGTACACTACAAAAACTTCAACAGGGCTACCTAATCTGATGCATTGATCAACAACTATGAAAAAGAACACATGTTGAGAGAATCTTCCACCACATACCCCTTCTTGATAGTAGACACTATTTCGAAGTCTTAATCCTAGAAAACAATATCTGTTGCCCTATCTCTTGTTATCAAACATCAATGAAAATATATGCATGAAATTATTATGTTAATAATAAATGACAATCCTAACACCCATAAGTTAGTGTCGCCACAAATTCAAGGCGATGACTACCACTGCAATCTCTAGAACATGGGCCACATATTTCTGGACATGTTGTCTCAACTATGATGAACAATAGGCAGTCACTACATGCCATTTCATCATAACACAACCAAGTTTGATCACTGAGGGATCACTGAATAAAATATACTAAACACCCTCCAATGGTATTCTAAACATGCGGGTCCTCATCAACCACTATTGTAACTCCTAAAAATATAGTTGGAACCTTTCTATCCACATGAAAGGAATCCCAATTTAGGTCAAAGAAATCATAGGTTCCAATATTCTAGAGAAATTGGGCATGAATATCTTTTATTAATGTTATATCCTAAGAATGCTTAGTACCTCTATAAAGCTCTTGGGTGGATCTGAATATAATCATATCTCAAATTTCTTCAGGTCCTCTACCACACCATCTATTGAGAGGAAAAGTCCCAAAAAGTGGATCATTCAAATCCATAACTAGACCTTCTAGTGATTCCCATATATTTTTTTCTCTCAATGTATGTCCCAGACCATCCTCACATTTCTTATGGGATCCTCAAAGGATGCTGAGTTCAGTATAATTTCATAAATGAATATCACCAAAAACTAGTGTAAGAAAGGTTGAATGATCTAGTTCATGAGCCCCATGCACACATATGAGGGAATTTCATGCATAAAGGCATCACAAAAAACTCATAATTACCCTATTGACATCTGAAGTTCGACTTCAGTATATCCAGATCTCAAACTAAAAGACCGTGAATGCCTGATTTAAACCCATTATTGGAGAACCATTTCTTCCCCCTCAGTTGGTCGATGTGGTAGTTGATCATCCATAGTGGAGACTTTTTATTATGATCACATTGTTCATGTTGTGATAATACAAAAACAACCTTAAGATATCATCCACCGACATAGAGAAAAACATAGTGCCAACCCAGGGTGACACACCAGGTCTAATAAATCCCTTCACATTCATGTTCTCCAATTTCCCCATCCACTCACAAAACACTGTAGAATCCATAAAATATATTAGTGTAGATATTAATTCAGTTCCTGGGTGAATGTATATGATGATGTATATCTCTCTATGGTGGGGTAAGCCCAGCACGTCCTTGGGATGATGGATAAAATCACCCCATCTTCGTGGAAATATGCATCCTCAACTTCAAAACTATCAATATGGGCATGAACTATGAATATCCATATCATAACTAAGATGATTTCATAAGGACTAATCTGTACTAAAAAGAGAACCCATAACAATATCTCTCTTCGGAAAGTAAAATAAAAAAATCAAATGAATAGTTTGATCACTGAATCCCATCATGTATGAGTCTCTAAGAGTGATGGTTGACCCAAGTGACGAAGTAGAATCTCGGTGTCTTGATTAAGTGAATTATGAGGAAAAGAGTGCCCCATGCCTCTTTCTATTTGTACGGAAACTAAATTAATGTTTTCAGATATTGTACCTATAATAATACCCAGTGCCTATGGGTCAGAGGGATTTATGGCCTATAATTACCATAATTCATAACTCCAATCATATAGAGCCTTGTGTGGAAAAATATGGGGTGGTGGTGGAAATAGATCAAACCACCTACCAACTCCAGATAATCTCCATGATCCTCTACTAGGTCTTCCACACTTCAGACCTTTCTTCTCCAATAACTATCTCTTCTTAGGATTTTCATTGACTATATCTCTATCGGTTGCAATTCACACAAGAAAATATCACATGAGAAGTGCCCATCCATCACAAGAGAAACCACAAAACTCTCTCAACTAACTCGAATCATCTTGAGAGACTTGATTTACATATCCTCTACTGTTATACAATCTAATGAATAATCTATCATACTCAAATACATGTATCTACCATCAGCTACCAACATCCATGTTTTCAAATTATGTGTTCACCCCACTAGCCCCAACATTCGGTGTCTTCTCACCATGAAATATCTCTACTACCAAATCTCACTCATGCACTCCAATATGGGTGGGGATGCAAAGAGATATCACCCAACTCCTTAAATCTAGGTGTAGGCATGTATGAAAAGTTGATTGTAATAAGATCCAACCTTTATCCATATCTAGAGAGTATCATGAGAATTTTGGGATCCTTTACAAATTCTATTCCAAATTCATATTTCCCAACTGATGCTACATAATCTACTAAACGTGAACTTCTCACAACGGGTACTGATCTAACTCACCCCTGAAGAGATTCTCAAAATATATATGAGAAATATATATCTCATTGAGTTCATGTGTCTCCAAACTCTTCCATTTCCCAAATAACCACTAAATAATACCCACCACTAGAACTACAATATGATCTGTAGGTGTCATCACAAGATGTGAAACTTGATTAACTACCTCTACCCATTACTAATAATCTGGGTGTTTTTATTTCCCTAATCATTTGAGATGTCATTGGCTCTAACACTCACGATGTGTGATCTACCAACCCACATCCTCAGTTGGTATTACTGGAGAAACATGCTGATCCACTGGTTACAAAAAAACTTGGAAACCACCTGAAGGTACAACCTCTTGTAATGGAACAATTATTGAATCCTCTTCACAAGATGAATAGTCCTCATGATCCAATTCTGGAATCCTAGTTGGAAATCATTATAAAGGAATCCAAAAATAAAATCAAGATAAAACATGAACATATAGAATATATAGGGATCCGAATCATGAGGGACATGGAAACAAAAAATCATTCTCAAATATTTCAAGTGTCAATGGTTTCTTAAAAACTAATTCCTATTTATATTGTGTCAAGAAGACATTTTTTTTATTCATCGTGATTGGATATGTTGGATTCCAAAACATCACTGGATTTTCTGGCTTAAAATATGAACTCACAACAAATTAAAAATAGTTTCATTCTTACTAAACCAAACCTCAGAGCTAAACGTTCTCCAAAATGTAACCCTCATATGTAACTTCTTAGATACCAATATATAATGACCCAACCTACTGGGGCCATACTGGCCGATAGTAATCCAAGTGTGACACTCCAAGCTCAACTCAAATAGGACCAGGGCTAGCACCCAGTGTCGAGTAAGAATATCTCATGCATATAATGTATTAACTTATATACATGTGAATATAAAAATCTCCAAATACCAATAAAAACTAAGGGTAAAAGTGAACATGATACCATAATTCATGAAAAACATCAATCCCACAGAAAAGTATTTAAAAATTACCGAAAACCATAAAGGGACAAATAAAATCATACCAAATATGAAAAAAGACACCAACTGGCTAAGAAAGAGGGGACTACTATCAAATGAAACCCATGGTACAAACTACACCCTATCAAGATCACTTTTATCTTCCTAGTCTTAATTGTCAAATGAATCCATCAAAAGTCCAATCGAATTCATACGACATGATGTTTTTGGGAATATCTCATTTAGGGGTGGAATAATAATACTCACTAGTACACCCTTAAATTTATAAACCTAAACCATCAAGAGAGAAGACATCCCCTCATAATGAGGAATTGAAAAAAAAATATGAGACATAGATATAAGAAAAATAACCTAGATATAATCATAACAAATACCAAGTCGAAAAGAGGACACAACCATATTTTCATCCATGTAAATTTTCATGATGATTCAAGGTAACACTCATTGGGGGTAGTTTTCCCCATGATACATTCTTTCACTACTGGCACTTATCTTAGAGGTTATTCTTATTAAGCCTCACCAATGATGTACTAAATAGATCTCAAAATATCTAGATACACATATGTGGGATCATACCCAAGGATCTTGGGGGACACCACAAACCCAATTTAGAAAAAACCACTATGTAGGGGATCATAAACCCATATAAGTTAGTCATGATGATTCCTCATATCCAACTAAGAGATGGTGATGAAATAATAGAGGATCACACCCTAGTCACACAAAGGGATTCCCAAAACTCTCTCTAGTCTAAACCCATAGAGGGGATCCCAATCCTATTCCTTGATATAACATCACACTATAACCTCATAGAAATGGACCTTGGGAACACATTCAATTGATATTGGTCTATAATAATGATATATATGGCCTCAACATACTTTATAAATAGTATAAAACATATACTAGGGAGTACACCACATGTCATTCTTTTCATCGGGTCTTCCAATGAATCAGTGTCCCACATGGCATGAATATCCCTAAATATACATTATTTTCATATAGATACAAGGAATATAGATGTTTTACTAGTATTTGTGTTCCACCAACCATTTCCCATATGCATTTTGGTGTGACCATGCATATAAGTTCATTCTTTTGTTGTTCAGGTTGTGCCAACTTTTTGTGGTTGCGAATGAGTATTGGGACATTCGCATGTACTCTGGTATTTAATGTGTGTCTGACCATGTCCTTGAATGTGTACCCCTATGGTATATGTGGAGCCACCCGCACTGGGCCACAAGGCATGTGATATTTTTCTATGCATGTATACGCTAGAATTGTTGGTTGGTACAACACAGTGTGTGTTATTCTAGAGAACACACCATGCAGTTGAGATTTTTTCCATACATCATGATCCTTCATGAATTTTCCAAAAATATTTCAACCAACAAAAAATATTCCATATTCATGACACCTCAACCACTCGGTAATGACCACCTTTCGAACTACGGTGCACAGTATAAGCCAACTACTAACAAGAATCTCTAAATATGAATGTAGTAAATCCCTAGTCACCACACATAGAAACTATGTCATAGATATTCATCCTAAAACAATGGTAACAGTCTAAATACCCTATGATCGATTTTTCCATGATCATTTTCTAAGAAATTGTTGAATATTCAGTCAAATAATATACCAATTATGATTTCACAATTAATGGGGAACAAAATGCATTAAACAAAAACATTTTGAAAATACGTTATCCAATGTTCTTGTTTCCCACAATTAATTTTTCGGGAAATGATAAATGAATAGGATTAAAAAATCAATACAATATTATTATTTTTGGAAGATTAATTCTTACCTGGAAAACTTGAATGATCTGTGAATCAAAATATTAGAATAATTTATTAAAATTTATTATGAAATAAAAATAGAAGAAAAATACATATAAACAGATATCCTACCTCAAGTTAGGATCAATTTATAATGAATAAAATATCTTTGTTTCCTTCTTTGGTGAGATACATGATCTTCATTAAAATTGGCATTCCATGTGGTACTCTGATAATAAATCTATTATCTCAACGTCTTCCATCAATCCTCCATGAAATCTTATAAAATACCAAGGGTTATGAAGTTCACAACATGGTATTGAAATGAAGATGTATTGATATAGGATATTTGGTTAAGTAATTTATAATAAATAAATAAATAAATATATATATTTTTTAATTTATCATTCTACCCACGATTGCGCTTTTCCCAAGTCTTTGCTATGCTCCATTGTTTTTTCACACCTAGTGTAAAATATAAATTCTAGAATAAAATGTGATCTTATATTTCATATCTAACAATCCATTCAATATTTATTCCATTATTTTAAAAAATCATGTTTGACATAATATATTGAATATTTTTATTATATCATTTTTGAGCCTCCTTGGGCTTTAGAATCTCATGTTGAAATTACACCTTGATTAAAAAATATTCCTTGAAATATTTTAAATTATTATACAAAAAAAGTTGATGTGTTACACCCAGGGCCTTATGTATTAACCCAAGATAGAGGATAGGGAATAATGACAATGTATCTAAACTCATGAAAGAGTTTTGGGTAATATTTCCTTGTACCTGCCCCAATAGAGACAGGGGTGTGAAAGCCTTATGACATGATATATGTCTGATCCCGGGCTGGGATGGCCTTATGGCCTGACTTGGGGCTTTCTTGTCTATGGGATTTGATCTAATACATGTTTTATCATTATAAATTAATCTCATAGGAGATTACTTGTGAGATATCCATTTAGAAATGGTGATAAATCTAGTATATTTGGGGCTTTTGTGGATTGGTTATCATACAGTCGACCATCATATGATTGGGTAATTTAAAGTGAAATTACTTTTCATCATTACATACACAATAAAATATATTTCCATTTCATGTTAGATTAAAATTTATGGTTTCTTATTAAGATTATACTAACATATTGAACATGCATCTTGATGCATGTGAAAATTTCATGGATAGGTATCCATATAAGAAAACGGGCCATAAATAAGGGAGTTGAGTAGGTTGAGCATAGAGGATGGATGTGATGTCACTATGGACTCTAAAGTATTATTATAGTTTATTTAGAATATTTTATAATATCTTCATACATTGTTTGACCTAAAATATTAAGGGTCCTTAATTTTATCTTGTAATGATTGTATAAACTTAATTTATATACATTATTATTTAGTTTCCACTATCCAGTTCTATGGTATTTATTATCTTTTAATATTTTTCGGATGTATGGCTAGGGTTACAAAGTGAATAGTATCCCTACAGAACCATCCAGTCCCCTGAAACTAGTTGAAAACCACCTATGTATCGGTAGGTGTACATGAGGTAATTTGGAACCCTGGCACAAACCCAATGATTCAGATCAGGGTGTTAGAAAAACCCATTATAATATACTAATTGTTAGATTCCATCTAGTTTGAAAAATTATAATGACCATGGTCATCCAACTAGGTTGTTAATCTCCAATTTGGGTGACCATATATTATCTTGTATTTGGAAAACATGTTATGAGTTACCCTTATAGGATTTGGTTCATGTTTTTATCATATGATTTGGGTTAAACATAGCATGGAATTCTAATTATATTATGATATCCTGGAAATAATTTTTTTAAATCTACCTAATTTATTTAGATATATATTTTTTCCCTTCTACTATCATCAATTAACATTTGATGTGATTGACATTATTATCTACCTATGTAAATGATTGATGGGATAAATTTCATAGCATAATAATTACAGAGTGAAATGTGGATATTGGATTAATATGGTTAATTATACAAGGGTTCATAATTACAATTGAATAACAATAAGTAAATTTACTCATTAAAATATTGTACAACCAGATACCCATTTGTAAAAGCTTCTTTTATAGATAAAATGACATCATTATCATCAATCGTGACATTGAGAACAATAATAAAAAGGATTAATTGATGAAAATTACTAAAGGAGTATAAAAACATGATAATTTTTTTCAAGAATGAAGTGATCTTTTATGTTTTAGAGAATCAAAATTCATGACCAACCTCTAAAAATAAATATATTTAATATGGGAATGATTTTAATTTTAAGCATTGGAAATAATCACTTTATGTCCCTAGATTAATGCTTATTTCTATGGATACCAAGGTATAAAAGAATCATGTGAATATGGATGATTTTGGGATGGTATATAATATAAAAATTATCTTTCAACAATAGTATAGACATGAGATATATAAAGCTTAAAAAAAATCATTTAGTATAAGATGTATTTGGGTAATTTTTTCCCAACACATATACATAATGTGATTGGGTATGTACATGATTTAGAGAGGTTTGGTCTTATGAACCATACATTACTTAAATTTATATTACTTAAAAATTGAATAATATTAAGTAAATCATAAAAAAAACAATAATAGGACCGTATTGTTATATTTTATATAGAAACTGGTAAAATAAACCACTGGTTCATAAGATATCTTCATTATCTCCCACTTATTTCTTAATAATTAGAACCCATTTTGAGATAACTTATTTAATACCATTCGTCACGACATAGTGAAAAGAAACATATGGAAGGGTGATCTGAATTATTAGTATGGGTAAACAAGGAAGATATTAATCATATCATAATCCTAAGACATAAAAACATAACATCTGAAAATCATATATTATACATGAAATAATGAGATATTATGAAATGGATTAAATCATGAAATTTAATATGAATCAATGAATGTAATAAAAAAATTCATAATACAATACATGATATTTTTCTTCATACACATAAGCATATAAAATGATTTCATATTAGTCACGACTATTTTAAAAATACATCATAGCAGACAATGTTCATTATCATACCGAGTTCACTCCTCGTTCCAACCATGTACTACTATACTAAGATCATTTCATGTTCCATCCATATATATCACATGATATATAAATACATATACAACTAATTGGAAGAATATATAGGTCCCACCCATTTAATAATGAAAAACTTTTATGTGTTCCACAAAAACAAAATTCATTCACCAGTGAAAACCCCATATAATAAAATGGTTTTCTTTAAAATCAATCCATCATAAAAAAATCATTTAAAAATATATTTCATAAATAAAATGTCATCATAAACACAGAAAAACCATAATAATAATAGGGATAATATACATTAAAATGAAACATATTAAATAATTTCATATTAGATGGAATATAATTTTAATAATAATCCTGAAATTAATTCTTGAGGAAAATATCTTTTATTAATAGAAAACATTATCTTTTCACAAACATCCATTAGATTTTAAAAGAAATGAATTTAATTCAATGTATTATTAAAATATTGTAATGGAATATTCATTTAAATAAGGTGTTATGAAAATGTTAAATTCTATTCATGTCGAATAAGATAAAATGCGATATTCTTCTCGTAATTTTGTCAGAAAGTTGATAAGCACCTCATACTGAAAATGACAAAATATTCCCCTCATTAAATATAATAATAATTAAACATTTAGTAATATTTACTTTAAAAGAGTATAATTATTTAAATACTATTTTTGAAGACATATTTATGAAATATGGATTTGGATTACAAATATACCCCAGTAAATACATTCGAATAAAAAATCTCAGATAATAATGAGATTGGAAAATTATCCCATACCTAAGGACTGATTTCATTTAAAGTATAAGAACCTCATAAATATTGATTTAAATAATTTCATTTATTTATTATATAGTATTATTTTTTATGATTTTATATATGTTCAAATTTTCATCTGTTTCTCAGTAACATTATTACTCATCCATTGAGTATTAACTTATTTATTTTTTGACGCTTGTTTTGTTAGACATGTTCCTTTTCCTATTATTAGGATATAGTTATAACATTCATAGAATTATATTAAAATAATATATATCATATATATTGATTCAATTAATTTATATATCTATTCATCAATTAAGATCATATAGAATGAATCACATCGCATCATTGACAAAATAGGCCATACGTACACTGGAGCGACGATATCATTCTAGTAGTTGTTGAATGATAATAATGTGGATGTGGTATAATATTTCAGAATAAATATAATGTTATTATATTAATATGTAGTTATGATATCCATCATTATATCCTTCCATGTAAGGTGGTGCTGAAAAATAGATTACACCATAGTGTGGATATGGAAAGCCGTATGTGCAAATGCGTGGTGATTTCATTTTTCATTGAATGGACAGAAGGTAGAATATGGATTTTTCATAAAAATAATAACATCTAACTATATAAGTTATACTGGATTTATTACATTATAATGATAAAACTAACTAATTTGATGTATAAGAAGAATGGAATTTGAATGAATTAGTAGAGGAGATTAAAACTTTTTCGACATGTTCCCTCTAAATATCCCTTTAAAGGTAGTACAACTGGTCTTTTGAGAAGACAAAAACAACTAGAATGTATCCTGGGAATTTGAGAAGATAAATTGTTAGGTTATGTCCTAAATTGAAGGCTCAACTTGAAGTTAATAGTTATAGGAGGAGGTTTCCTTTTATAATTTCTGTGAGGGGAACTTTTGGGATCCCCAAAAATATTAATTTAATATAAAATCGAGACCCACAAAAACCACAAAAAAAATATAAATTTATAATATAAGTTGAGATATGGTTGTAATATCATCATTCAATGTTTTATAAATGTGTTTTTTGTCAATTTAAACTACAAGATTTTAAGTAACACTTTGTTATTTAATTTAAATTTTAACTATGGTGATAAATATTTCATTAATAAAAAGGTGAAATATTTACATATTTGTATTATATTAAATCATAAATAAATAAATTAGATAATTTTGGACAAAAAATTAACTATTTTATATTGGTTAAATTGTTTATGAATTTTAAATAATTTAATTGGAAATTATTTTGATAAGAAATCAATTCTAACAATTTTGACAATATTCAATTCATTGATTTTTAAAAATTTTAAGATAAATAGTTAAATTGTAAAAAATTATGTTATTATATTCATAATAGTTCAAGGTAATATATAAAATTCATTGGAAATAATTGATCACCTCGATTTTATTTATTTTAATATTTTTTATAACATTTATTTTATCTCTGCATTAATAAAATAATTATTACATCAATTTTGTGTAATTATTTAATACAATTATTTTTTGAATAAAAATTAAACAAATAATATGATTAATATAAATATATAATATTTTATAATAATACCCATAGTAGAATTTATCTTCATAAATATCCAACATTAAAAAAATTTATACTTATTAATATGTGAAACATTAACTACACTTTAAATAATATAATATAAGTATTACAATCTATTCTATATGGCTCCAAATGATCAATAACTCGACCTTTTTATGTTTATAGTCATGATATACTCGACCTATAAGATATGGACATGTTATTTGGTCTTTTAATGATTATTATAAATTTAATAATTATTATTTTATTCATTTCGTATCAATTAAATAATTGTTTCAATAATAAAGTATTAGTCTTTAAGTTAAATATTTATTTCCTAAAAATTACACATAAATTATTATGAGAAAGAAAATGATTTAAAATTTAAAATCATTATTTTTTATTGATTTTATCTTCTGTATAAAATTAATTTAAAAATATTATATTTATCTAAATTAGAGTAATATAGATATTATTCTTCATTAAATAACATAAATTTAATGCCATATTCTCAACCAAGTAGCATCCTAATGAAAACATTTCAACCCAAGGATGATTTGTGTCGAAAAAACTCATCCAATGATATTATAAAAACTGATAGAGTAATTTTATAACATTATTCATACCCTTAATAACCTGATTTACCCTTTTACGATATTTATAAAAAAATTAACGAAGTTACTATTCATAATGCATGAAAATAAAATATATCTATTTAAATAATTATGACCTACTGATTACAAATTTTGAATCCATTTTTTGAAATTAAATATCCTGATTTTCCAGCAGTAAATTAAAATTAATCCAATTGTTAGAAAGAGAGAACATGTTTTAGAAGATAAAACTTTGCAAAACATTAAAATGTATATACATTTGAATTAATTATAAAATTAATGATAATTAAATATATTATAATTAATTATATAAATATTATATTTTTATACTTTAAAACCATTAAATATTATAAATTAACCATATAAATTAATTTGAAGAAGAAGATTTATTCAATTAAAATTTATTGTAATTTTACTATTCTTAAAAATTTTAATGTTACCAGAAAAATATTAAACATTCATACAAAGTAAATGTTTATATCCCAAATCCAAAAAAATTATGATATGATATAAAAATTATTAATATGTCCAAATCCTAATTTAAAAGGGTTTCACAATTAAAAGGTGGAAAATCCCCTTTTGAAAAATATAAGTTTTTATACATCTAATATGGTTTATTCATAACCTAGGACAAAAATATCTATTGGATGAATATAAAAATTATTTTATAAAGTATATAATATATATATTTCATTGACTTTATTTAATAATAGAAATTCACTAAATATATTTCTTAAAAAATATAAAATTGGTTTATATTTTCTTCAAAAATAATTTGTAGCTAATGAATTCACCATATATTTTAATAAGAGAGTAATATCTATACCCAATGACCTGAATACTATGTTATAAGGGTCATTTTAAACGAAGGGTTCCCAATGATTCATTTATAAGTAGGATTATAGGCATTTCATGTTGTGGAATAATTAAAATCTTTTAAATAAAATATTTCCTAAAACATTTGGGTGATACATTCTACTAACATTAAATTAAATTTCACCCCCAAAATTATACACATGGTTAAATATAGATGAGGTTACCTATCCCACATCATATCCTCACGTTCCCACATAGCTTCCACTCATTGGCGGTGTCTCTATAATTCATTGACCAAGCGATTGGACTTTTTTTATAACTTTTTCACTATGGTCTAGAATATCTATCAGTTGTTATTCATAAGAAAGATATTTCTCTAGTGGTACCACATATTTGTTTAGAATATATGAATTATCAGATGTTTACTTTCTCATTAGAGATACATGGAACAAATCATGAACTTGAGAGAGATTCTGTGGACGTTCAAATCCCTATAAACCTTCCCAAGAAAATCTATAATTTCAAAAGAACCACTATACCTAGGGTGTAACATTCCATTATTTCCATATATCAATACTCTCTTACAAGGATATATTTTTAGAAACACCTTATCACCCATGTCAAACTCTTGGACTTTTTTTCTTCTTTTAGAATAACTTTTTTTGACTTTGGGATGCTCTTATGTGTTTTCAAATAAGTCGTAATTTTTCCGATTTTTTATCATCAATATCATGTCCAAATAACTTCCCTTCCCAAACTTCGTCCCAAAAATTTTGAGTTATGAACATCTTTCTATAGAGAGATTCATAAGGAACCATATGAGTACTATAGTTAATGTTATTATTTCCTTAAAATTCCTCTAAATGTAGGTTTAGATCCCAACGACATTTGAAATCTAGAGAGAATGGTATCAACATTTATTATGTATTTTAAATTGTCCTATAAGAATGTATTTCATTCTAAGGATGATAAGAAATGATGAAACATAACACGGTATCTATATCCTACAGAAGGCTTCTCTATCACTTCTAGGTAAACCACATATCCCGATCAAATATAATGGAAAGTGGTACACCATGAAATCATACCACTTCCTCTATATATATCACGGCACGCTAATCAAGAGAGAAATCCTCTCTAAAAGAAATCAAGTGTGATGACATCATAAAGTGATCAACTATAACACATATAGTATTATGGCCTCTAGATGTTTTGTGACGTCCAATGACAAAGTCAATAGTGATGTTTTCCCATTTCGAGTCTCGTATGGATAATGGTTGTAACATCCCAATAGAGCTATGTCTCACAACCATAACACGCTAGAAAACCAAAAAACAAGAGACATATCATTAAATTCCATCCTATCATAAATACTCTTACAGGTTCTTATATATTTTTGTGCTCCCAGGTTTAATTCTAGTATTGGAGGAATAAAAAACCAATTCATGAACCATAATATTCCATCATAATCAAGGTGAAATTTTGAAACATTTCTCACGTTATTTTTTACCTCTATATCTTCCTTTTGTGCCACCTTAATATTCACTTTTATAGATTGTTGAACATTGTTTTAGAAATATATGATTCCCCACATCCTTTAAAATTTTAAGACCCATACATTATATATCCATAAATATTGGATCTTTTTGTATATGCATCATGGAAAAGATAACATTATCTTTTTGAATCAAAGCTTCTACCATTTTTTTCTTTCCTATAGTGGTAATTTATTGAGAATTAGTAATTTTTAATCAACTCCAACTATCTTCTTGGGTACATATTCAATCTCTATTCTATGAAAATATACTTTAAACAGTTATGATTTGTATTAATATCACACCATTCACCATAATGAATATTCATCCACATCATTAATGCAATGATTCCCAAAAGTAACACCAATTCATTACATGGTTAATTTTTCTCAATGATTCTCAATTGTTGAATGGAAAAAGATATCAACAAATATGTTTTCATGAGAACAGAACCCAACCCCATCATGGATGTATCACTATGGATCACAATCCATTCTCCAAAACATTGTAGTGTGAGAACAGGTGCACATGATAACCTTATTTTTTCCTCTATGAAATTATCTTCACATTCCTCCATCCACATTAACATAACTCTTTTACGTGAAGACTTGGTGAATATATTATATAATCATTAAAAATCATACAAAACATGTTGATAATATCCACATAATCCTTGAAATCATCAGATCTCATTTACATTTTTGTCTAAGCCAACATTGGAAGTCATATTTTTTGTGGGATCAATAGGTATCCCCTCTTTAGAGATTATGTTACAAATAAATGAAACATTGTGAATTTAGTGTTTTCACATGGTAACTTTATCATAATTTTTCTCCCTTATTAGGGACATTAGTAAAATTATTAAATGATCTTCATGCTTTTACTTACACATAGAACTGACAAGAATATCAATTGTGGAGACTACAAAAATTGATCAAGATAGTCAATAAATACTCTATTCATTGAATTCATGAAGGTAGCGGGGGAATTACTAGGACCAAAATGCATCACTATAAATTTGTATTGTTCATAACTTGTACGAAAGGCCATATTATGTATATCCACATTTCTTGACCCTTAATTGTGGATATACTGAATGTGGATCATTCATGGAAATGTATTTATCACCACATTGTCAGTAGAAGAATTAATTAATGTGGGGAAAAGGTAGTTTGTTATTGACAATGAGCTTGTTATGTTCTCAACAATCAATATTGTGTATCATTGATCTGTCTATCTTCCTAAAAAATAGAACAGGTTCTACCTAAGGTGGTTCTATAGGTAATATAAATTCCTTGTCAATATTACCTTGGCGTTTATTCTTCAATTACTACGAATTCATTGGGGCTATTCTTTTTGGTGTCCCTAAGATAGACATAGCACCTGGTATGAGTTATATTAAAAAATCAACCACATGATTCATTGGAAGACATTGATGTTCATCTGAAAAGCCACCATAAAACTCTTTTAAAATAAGTTTCTTTTTAACGGTATTCTTCTCCCCATCAATTTGAGATGGATAAACTTCATTTATAGGAATAATGACCAATACGATAGTTGAAATTTCCATTGGAAGGTTGTATTCATCATGTCATAGATATATGGTCATTGATTGATCCAGAATATTAAATGTTACATACCATTGTTGGAAATTGATACGATTTCTATAGAGATAAATTCAATCCATGTCAAAAATAAAATCAAATTACACTATAGGAAGGGTCACAAAATTTTCAGGAAGCACATTCCCAGAAAAATCGACTGAAAAATAATTATAAACATTTGATTAATTATTTAATCAATTAAGAGTTGTCACAACTAAGTCAACACATAATTGTTGGTAATATGATGAAACCCTTAGAAAATTCTATAGAAATAAAAGAGTGAATGGATCCAAAATTAAATAAAAAACTCTACCTTATAATGGATGGTAAGTGTACATTTTCCCACTTCATTATCATACTCCACATCACCTATTGTCAGCCAATGTGAAATTCCATGGTATTTGACCTGAAGAAATTTTTGACATCAATAATCAACAATTACCCTTGGGTTAGTTAATTGATTGGAATAATTCCCCATTTTATTGAACATGTAACATTGAGGTGTAGCATGTACATTTTGTGTACCATTTTCTATATTTTCATCATTTGATATTTTTTTTCATCACATCAGTATTAAACGTCCTGATGACCTTCTATCCCACTCATAAAACATTTTCTAGTCAATTTAACGCAATTTCCTCCATGTTTCTTTCCACACATTTAACAGAAGTGAAAAGTCTTCTTCTTTTCAGTGTGGTCTTAATATTTTCCCTTTAATTCCATTTTTCACTTCTTGTCATATAAATATGATTGATGGGTTACTCCAATATTCATCTCAACCTTGAGTGTAAATCCAATGATTTTCTCATAGCTATTTAAGTTTCATATGGCTAATGCCTTTAGAAAACATGGTTTTAAGACACTAAATAATAGATGAATTTTACTAACATGTTTGATAATAATTACCGTATAATACATTGAATGTCATTTAGAATTTCTATTATAGGTAACAATCAATTCATCAACAATTTTCATAAGTTAATGGAACTAATTATTGATATTTTTTATAAGAATATAAGGAAATTACTTATTGAAAAATAACATCACGAACTCATTCCATTCTAGGGATTCAATTTCATCTCTTTGCCTCGTATTCTTGATAAGGTTCTACAATTGACCATCATCACCATAGAAATCATAGAATGATATGATGAATTAATCATGTAATTAACATAGGAGAACTATAAATATATTTTCAGTGGTATTGATCCACTATTCAACCACTATCGGATCATAATACCAGCTGCTAGAAGGTGCACGCTACCTCATTATGGACTACGCAGAATGATGTTTCTTCGTGTTCTCGTTAGGATGTCTTGTATGATTGAAATATTCCGAAATTTTTGTTAGGATTTATATAAAAGATTTTTTATTCCATATCCCATATCATTTGGTTTCTCATGATGACAATCATCACATTGCCTATCAAAATCATAATTAACGTGGTTTCTCTGAGTTCTAGTAATTGACTAAACCATGAAGTATAGCGTGATAGCCACTAATTATAATGGGAATACTACATAATAAGGAATATAATTTCAATATAAGATATTTTCTGACTATCCTAGTATATTTATTATCATTTTTGAAATACTAGGATTTTAACCTATACTTCGAAATATCCATAGGATTCTTCTAAAGGTTTTCTCATCCTAGTTTTAAAATGTTATATATACCTTTCCCCTTATACCAACTATAATGACCCATATATTACATAAGTTAATATTGCTTAATAATTGACTTATATTCATTACGAAAAATAAAAAATCCATGATATGACCATATAGGAATACAGGTTCCCCTTTAACCCTTAAAAGGGGGATTATCCATAATAAAATAAAAAAGAAGGCCTTCAGACCATTTGGGTCAGGTGGGGTCATATAGGAATAATTTCATTTGAAACTAGAAAACTAAAACAACTTTTTCATAAGACAACTTCATTGTATCCCACTTATTTCATCATAACTAGACCCCTTTTGGACATTTCTTATTTAATACCCTTCTTCCTGAAATGGGAAAATAAATATATGAAATGGTGTGATCTATTTCTCAGTATGGGTAAATAATAGAGATATCAATAATATCCTAATTACAAGAAATGAAAACATATGTTTTGTAAATCTAATCATGCATGTGATCGATCGTGATATTATGCCATTGTATAAATTATAAAAGTTCACAAGAACAAATGAACATAATCCTAGAATTCATAACACAGGGAATATCATTTTGTGGAATACACATTATGATAGAAAATATTTTCATATTACTCAATTCTCATTACCATGACCATCGTAGTGGAAAAATTCCATTACATGACCGAGTTCACTCCTCATTCCAGACATGTACTACTGAAACGAGAACATTTTCAATTTGAGAAATTTATATATCATGAGATATAAATCTTTAGAAATTTTTTTAATGAATTATATTTGTCCAAAAAATATAATAATGAAATAATCATTTAACTTTTTACCAAAAGAGAAACCAATCATCATAGCACAACCCCTGGAATAAAATGGGTTTCTTAAACATCATTCCGTCATAATATAATCCATATAAAACAAATTGATTTGAAAAAAAATTCCATAATAAACACAATCAAACCATATTAATAATAGGTATATTATACTTATAACATAACCCTATTAAATAATGACATCATTGATGGATCATAATTTTGATAAAATAGTTCAAATTAATTTTTGTGGAAAATATCCTTTAATAATAAAAAATATTTTATTTTCTAAAAATGAAACCCAATTCTAAATAAAAAAAATTAATTGAATATAACCCTTAAATATTGTAAATAAATCTTCATGAAAATATGGAATTATGAAAATTTAAAAATCCATTCATGCCATTTTAGTTAAAAGAGATCAATCTTAAGTTTCTTTTTTCGAAAATACAAAATGTACTTGCTACCAAAAACCACAAAAGATTACATTCATACCATTTAAGAATAAATAAAAAATGGGTAAAATTGATTTCAGATTTTTTTAAGGTTTGAAATAGTATTTTGAAATAAATATTTGGGAAATATTGACATTGAAGATAAATATAAATCAGTAAATACTTATGAATAAACAATCTCATATAATAATGAGATTGCAAAATTATCCCTTACCTGAGGTCGGATTTCCATTGTATGTATCCAAGTCTCAATTATAAACAATTTAATTTACTTATTAAAATATAAAATTCATTTTAATGATATCATATAATATCATATTATAATATGTTGGTTAGTAACATTATTTCTCGTCCCTCGGGTATTAACTTCATTATTTTCTGACGTGTCTATTGTTAGATAAGTTATTATTCCTATTCATAGGTTTTACTTATATCATTTATAGAATTATATTATAATAATATAAATCATAAATTTTAAATTTAATTCATCTATATAACCATGATTTTATGAATATCAGGTATAATGACTCACATAGTATTGTGGAGACGGTTGGTCGTTGGTACGTACAAGAGATGATATCATTTTCATAATTTTGAATGGAATTAAAGTGGATAGTGTATAATATTTCATAATGAAAATAATGTTATAATAAATACATATTGTTATAATTTCCATCATTATACCTATCCATGTAAGGTGGTGGTTGAAAATTGATTACACCACGGTGTGGAGACGACAAGCCTTACGTACACACACGTGGTGATTTCATTTTACATAGGATGGATAGAAGGTGGAATATAAATATTTCATATTGAAAATAACATCTCAGTATATATTTGACACTATAGATAATACATTATAATAAACAATTAACAAAGAGTATGTATAATAAGAATGATGTTTGAATGATTCAATAGAGGAGATTATATCTTCTTCGACAAGTTCCTTCATGATATCCTCTTAAAGGCACTATAGTATGTCTTCTGGGGATACCAGAACATCTAGAATATAACTATGGAAGTTGAAAATGGTATTGGTTTGGGGATTGTCGAGATTGAAAGCTAATACTAAAGGTTATATGTGAGGGAGGTGGTTCCCTTTTATAATTGAGGTGAAGGGCACTTTTGGGATCTCCAAAAATATACATTTAATAAAAAATCAAACCCAATCCAAAAAATGCCAAAATTTACCAATTTTTATTATGAGATGATTTAGGATTGTAATTTCGTCATCAAATTTTTTTAAATGTTTTTAGGTCGATTTAAACATCATTATTATAACTAATAATTTATTATTCTATAAAATTGTTAATTTTTGTAAAAAATATTTTATTAATAAAAGGTTTAAATATTTACTTATATGATTTCAATTGGATCATATATAAATAAAATAAGTAATTTTATACAATTAAATAACAATTATATATTTTATTAAATGTTTTATGACTTTTAAAAATCTTAATAAAAAAAGTTTGATAAAAAATTAAGAGTGTAGGTTTTGAAACTATTCAATTCATTATTTTTTAAAAATATTAACATTAAAAGTTAATTTATAACCAACTATTTTATTATATAAGTATGTGTTCAATATAATCTATAAAATTACTCAGACATATTAGATATCAAAAATTATATATCCTTGAATATTTTTAATAAAATTTATTTTTTATCTCCATTAATATAATATTTACTACATCAATTTGTGTAATTATATTATATCATTATTTGTCGAATAAAAATTAACAATAAAATTTTATGATGAATATAAATCTACTAGATTTCATAAGAATACTTTTAGTCTAATTTTTCTTATGGAAAATCCAACAATGAAAATGTTATAATTATAAAATTATGAATGTGACAACTTTTACATAAGTTTAAATAAAATAATATATGTGTCACAATATCTTCTATAAGTCTCCAAATGGTCAATAATTCGACCCTCAAATGGTGTTGGTTGAGATATACTCAAAAAGGATATGTTTTCAAGTGTTTCATTAGTTTAATGGTTATTATTATTTTAATAATAATTATTTTATTGATTACTCATCAATTAAATAATCTAAGCATCAATAATGATTATTTCGTTAAGGTAATTAATTATTTCCTAAAAATTTAAAATAAATCATAATATTAATGAAAATTAATTACCTTTAAAATTATTATTTATAATTGAATTTATTTTCTACATAATCTTATTTTAAAAGAGATATAGTAATTAAAATTTTGTAATTGTAATCATACTCTTAATTTTACTGATTTACTCTTTTACCGTATTAATAATAAAATTCCCGATGCTACTATTAATAATGACCAAAAAACAATTTACATAATTTGGACCATTAATTCAAAATATTGAATTGTTTTTTAAATTAATTGCACAACATTTTCGTAAATTTAATTAAAATTAATCTTGTTTTTGGGAATGATATAACTAGTTATAAAATATAAAACATTTCTATTGATTGAATTGTTTTTACATCTGAATTCAATGTAAAATTAATGATAATGACATAAATTATATTTAATGATAAAATTATATTATACATATTTGTTATAATCATTAATGATCAAATTTTAACCATATAAATTATTTTGATGAAAAAAGGTGTTTTCAATAACAATTCAGTGTAATTTTACTATTCATAAAACATTGAAAGTCATCGGAAAAATATTAAAAATTCATCCAAAGTAGATTTTTATATCCAATTTTAAAATAAAATGTTTACTATAACATATAAAAATTATTAATATGTTAAAATATTAATTTATAATGTTTTCACCATTAAAAAGTAGAAAATTATCCTTTTGAAAAATATAGGTTTGATATACCACATAGGGATTATCCATACCCTATCACAAAATATATATTTGATGAATATAAAAAATATTTCATTAACTATATAACAAATATGTTTAATTAATTTCATTTACTCATATTAATTCACTCAATTTATTAAAAAAAAATTAAATATATAATTATTTTTTTCATCGATAATTATTAGCCAATGATTTCACAATAAATTTTCATAAGTTAGTTATATTTTTTTTCTAACCTAAATGATCGGTTATAAATTTCATTTTATACTAATGGTGTCACTTGGTTCATTTAAAATCACGATTACATGAAAAAGAAGCAATTGGAGAAATAAAATTATTTAAAGAAAATATTTCCTAAAAACATCCAGGTGTTACATTTGTGTCACTTCTTGGACTTTAAATAGCTATTAAAATCATTCTACAGTGACTCCCCAATTTGTTTTTATAATTTCTTATAAATTATATAATAAATTTTCTAATATAATTTTATTCCCTCTCTTCAATATAGTGAGAATAGTTTTGAAAGAAAATAGAGATTCATCTATTGGTGTTATATTGAATGTAAATAAAGGGTAAATATTTAATTTGGAAGAATAATATAGGAGGATCCAATAGTCCCCCTATATTATTGAAAACAATGGAAGGAGACAATCAAGAGAGGTAGTTATTCCATTGAGGCTATCTTATCCACTGACAAAGGGATTTCCTAGAATACCTAAATGACTATAAGAAACATTATAAAGGTTTCACATTATATATTTATGGTATAATTTCCACTTCATATATTTTTATGTGTATATTATATCAACATTAAATTGAATAATTATTTTTAATATGTATATTATTTAAAAATTTATAGAGTATAGATGCATAGATATTAAAATATGAATTCAAGTGATGGTGAAAGGGGTTTCACATTGAGATGTTGGATACATATTATTACATTAAAAGAATAGTATATAAAAAAACTTATTTTTTATTTGTCATCATATTTTTTATGTGATTAGGGGAGTTATTCTAAAAAAATGGTTCTTATATTGAAATTAGATGATGATTTTGATACTCATAGTTATGATTAAATCAATTATAAAATTTGTTTAATAAAAACATAAGGATAAAAATATTTCAACTTGGATACAAGATTTTATCCATGATATTTGTTAAAATGTGAAGGATTTAATCCCTCCACCAATTAATTTAATATCATAAATAATAAAATCATCTTTTTATAATATTTCTGTTAACATAAATAATATCATATCAAATATTTTAATTAATAGTTTACTTGTAAAATATTACAACAAGGGAAATAGATGTTATTTAAAAAAAAGAAGAGTTTATTTATAATGGTATTTTTTAGAAAATATTGGTTCCAATATTCTAGTGGGTATATATCTATAATTAGATAATTTCAAATTTTAAAAAAAATTTGTTGAACCACATAATTTCAATGTGAAAGTCAGAATATATCCTAAATAATCATGGTTGTGTTAATAATGAAATATATTAATTTAAATATTTATATTTTGTTACCAAAATAATATCATAAAAATATTTTAAATATAAATATTCTAATATGATGATGATTTACTTTTAAAGAGTCTAATGTATGTACTATGAGATATTAACAACATAACATTTCATGTTGTGAATTATAATATGTTAAATTATATTTTAAATTATTTGAAAATTTGAAATATTATTTTTAATAGTCACCATAATTCAAATATATATATATATATACATACACTAGTACAAAAAAAATTATAATGGACTTTTTTATCAGATGGTAATTCAAATATCTGATGGGAATTATATGAAAAATTATGATTGCATCAAAACCCAAAAAACATATACCAAAATTATGGATTTTATGGTAGCCAATCATATAAAATATGATTAAACTAGATACTATGTATTAGTTTTCAAAATTATTAAATTAGTTTAAGGATATAAAATGTATCATGTAAATTAATGTACTTTCCACTTTACAATTATTTCAAATTGGTTGTATATATTAATGTAGTGAAAAGGAAAATAACCTCTCATAGTATGACATTGAGTTACCCCTAACTAATTTTCTTCATGTATTATTTTAGTTTCTCATGAAATTATATTGATGGAATAGGTGGGGTTTCATAATGAGATAAGGGGTATTCTCATGAGACAAAAATTAGATTGGTTTGTTAGATGGACCACTAAATATAACATGTTGAATTAATACATTAATTATTTGGCACATTAGTGGTTAATATATCATATTAAATTCTCATGAATAAGGTTGTGAAGATACTTATCATGAGATTCTTAGTGCATTAATACTATTCTTACATAATCTTTGTGGTATATGTGAGAAGAGTTTCTTTTTGGGTGAGGTGTATTTGATGTGCTCATCCAGGAGTCATGTAGTATGTCAATCCAATAGTCCTATTATATTTTCGATAAAGGGGTTATATGAATATATATATACTTTTATATGAAAAAACCTATGTAAAAAATTTATAACGACACTTGTGAATGATAAATATCATTTCATATCCCATTATAGCTTCAGTAACATTAGCACTTTAATAACAGATTCTCTTTCATTAAATTACGGATTAGGTAATTCAAAATTTTGTCTAACATAACAAAGAGTAATGGGGTGATATATAGTGGTTTTTAAATAGTTATTAAGTATATTATTTATACAAAAAATTGATATTATTCATAAAACGTTTAAGGAGGATGCCCAAAATAATTTTTGGATGGTTTTTGAGAATTTTTTATACTTGATGTAATATCAAGAGAAACTGATTGATACCATTTCCAAAAGGTTTTTTTTAAGATATAAAAAATAAAATTATTACATGGTTTGAATGTTTATTACATATTATGTGAGATAAAATGAATCTGTTCTCAGTGTATAATGCTTTACTGAAATTGGGATATTAATGGAAGAATGCAATAAAATATTGCCTATAATAACCATGAATTTTATGAGTAAAAATTACCTTATGATTACATAAATGTTTCATATTTAGTAATATATTATTATATAAATCACATATACCACATAATATATCCAATAAGATTTTATTATATTTATTTTAACATTGAAATTGGGGAATATATATATATCTATGATAATTGAATGTATTACAATGAGACAAAAAATAGAAAGTAAGATAATGATAATATGAAAATTCGAATCTTCTCAGTCACTTATAATAATCACCCTCATAAAAAACAATTTATAAATTCAATTTAATATTTGTAATAAAATATTAGTTTTGAAGATAAAAACATAAATAACCTTGAGAGAAAATATAAGTGAATATTTAATGAATGAAATATTAGGTATTCATTCAAGGTAGGGAACTCATGTAACCATTACAAATTTCACCATTTGAATTGGAATCTATCCATTATAAAAATAATATGGTCACTATAATAGTTGAGTCCTTTATTTAGTTTTAAAATACTATTTATTTATTGTATAAAATGAAAATATAGTAGTATTATTCATTAGAAGGGTCTTTAGGGAAAATATATGGGCATTCGAGCCATGTAATGGAAATTAATGACCTATAGAACAATATTACATTTAATGGGAATCTTATACCAAAAATATAACCTTTTCAATTGGAAAATTTGTTTTCAGCCTCCACATTAAAAAAAGATAAAAATGAAAAAATATGTTTTTGTATTTTGTGAAAATATATTTTTTATTTGTATTTCAAGATAAATATATGAATTTAAAAAGAAAAGTTATATTTATAAATTTGGTTTATAACATAATATTATGTGTTATTAAAATGTGGATTTAATTTTATGTTACCTTAAGTACCATTTTAGAGGGTCTTAAAATGGATTATATAAAAAAATTATTTCTCAACTAAATAATTATTTAATTTAAAAATTACATTTCACACATATATATATTCTTAAATTAATTTCATTTTTTTAATCTGAACATCAAAAATTCATTACGGTCAATTTTTGGAATTTTTCTAAAAGAGTTGAATTTTGTGAACAATGAAATATGAAAAAATAAAAAATATAAAAATAAAAGTTAAATACAAGATTTATTTCATATGGGATTATGTAAGAACCCATAATATCAAAATAACATTAAACAATTTTATTATTTAGTCACAAGATCCTTCACTATTGATATTATTGAGAAAAAATAATAATCTAATGAATATTATATTAAAAACACTCTCCTCTCCTCCACATAAAAATATCACATATCACAACCTCTTGTCCTCATACTTTTTATGAATTAGATAATATCAAAATTCAAACCGAACCCTTCTCCCAAGTCCTTAGAACCATTTTAATTTTAAAAATACAAATCCTAAAGTTCCTTGAGTAGAATATTAAGAGGAGACATCCAAAGGATAAGGTCACACTCTCGACTGAGCGTTGTTTAATTATATTCTTCTTCTCCCTCCTCAAAACCTTGTTTTCCTTGATGGTATAATAACATCAGTATTGTTAATGTAATTAATTTTTAATGTATATTTCTAATAGCTCTATATTCTTTTTTGATATTTTAAAATGAAAACAACATCCATATTATGGTCGATTCACCGCCTCTATGGGTGATGAGTTTTTTTCATTAACTCCTTCATGGTAGGTTAAAATCAACTTAATAAGAATGAAAATGATCTAAATATGTATGTTATATTTTATTTTAGATTATTTTATTAATATATATCGATAATATTAACGTAAACTCAATATGTTCTTACAGGCTGAAAAACATGCCTGAATGACCAAATCATATAGGTATAAATCATTTACCCTCTTAATCATGATAATTTTTAAAACTGTTTTGTATGAAGAAGTTTTTCAAATTATATAATAATATTAAATCATTTCCATAAAACTTTTGATGATATGGAAGAATTCCCAATGAACATCCATATTTATCCATAAGTGATCGGACCATGGAACGCTAAAATAAATTCCCTTGATATTGTGAAATTAAACCTGATATCACATTGAAATGGTTTTAAATGAACATAATATAATTTTAGTAAATATATTATAGTTTAAAATAGTATCTTATTAATGTATTAATTAATATAATTAAATTATTAAAGGACATTATTTGGATGTACCAAATGATTCTATACATATGGTGAGGGAACTATCATAGAAACCCTATATTCATCATGTTATGACCATAATCTATATAAATCACTTTATAACTATATTGGATGTCATATAATGATTATAAATTTTTTATTTTTGTATCATAAGTATATAAATATCTTATTATCAATTCATTTAATGGTTTTATACAGTCATTATTTTCATTTATCAATACCTTATTTAAAATCAAACTCTATTAAGGGGACCATTCATATCCCTTATTAATTTTATGTAATAGTATATTAATTTATTTTTATTATTATTGATTTACATCAATAAATTAGTATTATAGGGACAAAAATTCTGGTTTACCACAATTTTATAGTGAAAATACATATTATTTCCTTATAAAAAAGACATTTGTTGATACTTTAAGACATATTATTAAAAGATAATTTCTGTAACATATTTTATTCAATTTCTCATGATGATTTCTAACATGGAAACTATATTTAAGACCAATTATTATTTATTGTTATATAAACATAAAAACAAATTTATCATTTTTATCTTTTTAAAATTAATGAAATATCCTTTGATTGTGATATGATGTATGATTTAGTACAATATTTAATTTCAATGGTATTTCTCATGATTATGCTCTATGTTTAATTCCCATTTGTGGAAAAAATAAACATGACCATTTTATGATGTCTGAACATAGATTTTTCATCAATTTATTTGTTAACATTTATGGCACATTTTATGAAATTTAAGCAATTAGGGAGTAAACATAATTCATGATGAGACATTGTACACTGTATGATGTATTCTTTGAGGTTAGACGTGACTTATTCTTATGTCATAATTATTTATAATAGAATACTATATTTAATTTAATATATTTTTTTACAATGTTATTTCATGCCTCTAAGTTATCATTCATGTACCTTTCCTCTTATTATATCAATATATGTCATTTTTTAATTAGATATTCTTCATTGGCTTGTTCATTCCCATATGAGATATTTTATCTTTCCCCTTGTGTTTATGTATTCCCTAGATTATCATTTTAGTTTTTAGATATTATATAGATTTATGATTTCATAATGGGGAATAAAATAATTTTTTATTTGTTTTAGAATTAGTTAGATGTATTATGAACCCAATCTTCCAAATACACATGGCATCTATATTTTAGGATCATGTTTGTTGGATGTTTATATCAAATAACATGTCACAATATGTGTAGAATATATCATTGTCTATAGTCATTATTTGAGAAATTTATTTTTTTCTATTGGGACTAGAAGAATTTATTTATAAATGTTATGATAAGAATAAGTATAGGAAAATGACCTAAATGTTCAGCCATATATAGAGGTATCAGTTTTAATAAAATTATTTCCCTATAATGATTCTACAGGTGTAAGTGGATATGGAATATTTATGCCTAAGAACAATAACCCAAAATAGTATCATTAGGTATTAAGTCATTCTATACATGGTTTAGAAAAAAGATACCTTAGTGCATGCCTAGTATGACACTCCCGGAACATATTCTTTGGAAAATTTACAAAATCATTAGAAACAATTATAAAGAACATGAATATATTGTTAGGTTACAATACCTATCTGTAAAATTTTCATGGATAATCGTGATTGAAACATAGTGACTCATAAGTTAGAATGTACGTGTCATTTATAAGTTATTCCATTTATTCTAATATTTTACTTTTTGGATTATGTTTAGTATAAGTATTCATATTCGTAATTATATTTATATTAATGGAATGAAATAGATGAAAATGTCCCAATAACGAATTTGATAGGAAATGTATTGATTTCCCAAACAAAATTCCTAACCATATGAGTGGAAGGTGAGAACATCATAGTATCACTACCTCAACTAAATCATGTTATAAATAATAACTTCAAACTTGGGGAATGCCCTCCTTACCCCATGGAAGAGAACGCTATTGTTGAGGCCTTTATGAGACAAAGGCATCATACTTTTAGTTGATCTAGTAATCCAATTTTCACCAAAAAAGAGATTTAAACCATTGAAATTATATTTTATGTACTCCAATGCTATGATTAATAGATATTCATACATGTTAACTATAATTTTGAGTGGAATTTGTATAACTGGTGGACACTAATCATGAACAGTAATCCTTAGAATAAAATGGAATCCATGGGATGGGAAGGATTCAATGATTTATTTTTCAATAAATATTTTTCTCAAAAACTCCAACTAAAAGTTAATATGGAGTTCCTTGAACTAATGAAAAATGGGGAAGCATCGGTCAGAGAACATGATAAAAACAACACTAGGCCGATATGGTATAACTTCGACTTTGTTATCAACACCAAAAGAAAGGTGGGATGATTTAATATTTAATTAAAGAAGATTTTTTGAAAATAATTAGACATTTGGGATTTTAATTTTTATTTTGATATTTCATGTTGTCCCCTTATGGTTTTGATGGATATGGGTGATCCTCAATGGTCCCTATGGTGCAAAAAAATGGATATTAATTTCGGAGGATCGATGGATAAATCCCCTAGAAAAAAAAATCCTCAACTACCCATATTTAAAAATTGTAGGATGAAGATTCATATAAATTATCTCAAGGGAACACATGGATAAAATGAGAATGTAAATTAAGTCCATTAGGTTAATAAATTTTCAATATAGATGAATAATCCCAATATTTATATGGGGAAAAATAATGTTTGAATGAAATATCAACCTTTAGTTATTTTTTCAACTACAATGAATATTGAAACATCATGAAATAATACCGTAAGCTAGGGTTTGTTTGAGATAACCAATGACAACAACGCCTAAGGCTAAGAGAGAAAGGGAGGTATTATGTAATCACTACTATTGAGGTAGATTTCAACAACAATGTGGTGGCAAGTATGGTGTTTATTAATTCAATAATTTGAAACATATTATTTTATTATTGTTCCAAATATTGTTTCATATCATGAATTTTCAGTAGAAATATTCAAAAAGAACATCAAAATAAGGATGTTGTGTTATCTGTGAGAATGAAAACAAGGAAATTATTACATACAAACTCTATAACTACTCCCTAATAATTTTTTACAGACTGACCATCCCTTAAAAAAATTCTTTTTTCCTTTAGTTAATTTTGATGTTAAACTATCCATTGATTTGTGGTCCTTATATAATGGCAACACCAATTGTCAGGAGAGGGTGATATTTCATCACATACCGAGTCATCCTCAGATTTTTTAAAAGTGTAAGGAGGATCATGAATCTTATTTATAATCTTCATCCCCTGAATGAATGATTATTATTTATGATAAATAATTTCTATATATAGTGTTTTATAAAAAATATAGAATCATTATTGACTACATGCCCATTGTGTGTGTTTATACTGAACGATTCCCATGAGAGTGTCATGGTCATCATCCTAATTAATTGGATGATTTCTTAATTTAAATTGAACAAAAATCCATGTTCATATTCATGTATCCTTTGATAATTAACACCACTGAATCAGAAGGACAAAATAAGAAACTATAAGAGAAACTTGACAAGTGGTTTTACACGACCAACTAGTTCACCATGGGGTTCATTGGTCTAAACCAATAAAATTAATGATGAATTAATGAAACTCTATAAAGAATATTAGGAACAAAATAAAATCTTGATAAAGAATATGTATCGAATTCCATGGATTGGTTACTTGTTCTATCAACTATGTGGGGCCTAGTACTTCTCTATGTTGGACATTCGACAAGGATATCAACAGTTAATGTGAAAAAGGTATATATTCCAAAGAATCCCTTTTAGTAAAGGTGCTGACACTATGAGTTCATAGTAATAACCTTTAGACCCACTAATTATCAATAAATATTTATAGACTAAATTAATATATTCTTTAGAGATTACAATGAAAAAATTTTGTAGTCTTTATAAATGATATTTCGATACAGTTTAAGAGTAAGGATAGAAATAATGAGAATTTTTTGTATTTGTTAATGAATTTGAAAATGGTAAAATTTTATCCAAAGTATAGTAATGTTAGTTTTTTATGGAGGAATTGTCATTCTTGAGGAATTTTATCACTTGAAAAGGGATATCTATAGGCCCTTATAAGATAAAGGAGATGGTGGAACCTCCCAGACTAGTATATATAATTCATATCCATAGTTTCCTTGGACACTCTAGGTATTATCAATGAATTTTGAGAAACATCCTTGTATTTTAAAACAAAAACTAATTGAAATAATTTTGGAATAAAATTTTTATTTTAAAATGAATATGAATAGATCTCCAATAAATTGAATAGTTGCTTATCACTTAACCATTACTCTTACTACCCTGATGTTTTGGAACATTTCATGGTTTAATGTGATGATTTAAAGAGGATCATGGGCTATGCATTGATGAAAAATGGTAAATTGATATCCTACACCTCAAGGATGTTTAATGTTCAAGAAAAAGATTTTCCGACACATTATCTGTAGTTTCATGAAGTGATCTTTGAATTGAACATTTAGTGACTTTATCTCTATGGGAATAAGTATAAAATATATAAATATCATAATAACCTAAAATATATATTCACACATAGGTATATAAATATTCACTAGAAATGATAGATATAGATATTCAAGGACTATGAATTCTCAATCCATTACCATCCAATGAAGGAAACTAAAGTGGATGATGCCTTAAGTAGAAATGATCATAACTCCTTATCAATTAAGAGAATTGAGAAGGATCCAATATTTTTAAATTCATAATTTATTTATATTGAAATCATAATGGATGGGAAAATATCCTACCAATCTCAAATGAAGACTTAACCTTCCATTGTAGAGAAGTTAAAGGATTCTCAAAGGGATGATGTCGAAATACAGAAGAAGGTGAAAGCAATAATAAAAAGGAAATACTCATTATTCAAAACTTTGGAAGAAAGAGTTGTATGATTTGTTTCATGAATATGTGTACAATAAAATTCAATTTTAAAGAATACAATAATTATTTATCAACATATATAAACATTCTCTATCCAATAATTTAGAGAAAATACGTATCATGATCATCGAGCACACTATTGGTGGGGTAAAATGAAAAAATAGATTGTAAAATATATGTCAAAGTATCTGTTATGTCAGCAAATGATGTTTGAAATAATAAAAGTACAAGGGGACGATTCCAACATTAATCATACACACATGGAAATGGGAGAAAATAACTATGGATTATTTCATTGGTCATCTAAAGACATCGAGATGGAATAATTTTATATGTGTTTTTGTGGGGCTTCTTATAAAGACTCCTCATTTTGTTGTTATTCTACAGAAATTCAAACTTAATATACATTCAAGTATATATATCATTGAATTGGAGATACTCCCAGGAATAACACTATCAATTATATATGATTAAGTTCCAGTGATTACCACCATATTCAAGAAATTTCTCCAACATGATCTAAACACTATGTTGATCTTTAATAAATCTTATCATCCCATACTAATGGACGATTTAAGAAAACTATATAGATACTTGAAGACATGTTGAGAACCATATTCCTATAGTTGATTTCCCGTTATATAATAACTTCAACTCAAGAATACAGATGGATGCATATAAAGACTATTATCAAAGGATTTGAATAAAACTAGCATATTGGGATGACGTGGGTGAACACAAGAATCTGGAACCTGAAATAGTCAATGAAATGGTTGAGCATGTCAAAACTATTAAACATCACATCTGGGATTCTTGGAGACTATAAAAGAGATACGTTGATACCCATCAAATAGAACTTGATTATTATGTTAGAGATAATTTTTTCTTTTATTAGCTCCATCAAATAAAGTCATTAGATTTGTGAAGAAGGGAAATCTTATTCAATGATACATTGGAGACTTTTAGATTCTTGACTGCAATGATGTTAGGGAATATCTAATAGTACTCCAACCAATCCAATATCATGTACAAGACTTGTTCTGTGTATACAACATGAGTAAGTACATACCATATCCTTCACATGTGTTGAATTTTGAGTTTGTACTATTGGAGCATGATTTTTATGAGGAAAAATCATTGATGATCTTGGACCACATAGAAAAAATTCAATGATACAAGACCATTAACGTAGTAAAAGTATCATGGGGAACCGTTAGTATTAGAAGGTTATACGGGAACTCTAAGGAGTAACGAAATATAAGAACCCTTATATGATTTCATCTTAGTGCATTAAATGAAATTTTGAGTTTGAAAATTAGTGAGGGGGGATAATGTAAAGGCCAAGACTTTTATGAATGAAAATTCCATTATGATCATATAAATGTTTCATATTTAGTAGTTTAGTATTATATAAGGAATATAAACCACATAATATAACCACCAATATTTTATTATATTTATTTGAACATTACATTTAGAGATTAAATATAGTGATAATAATTGAATGTATTATATTGAGATAAAAAATAGAAGATAATATAACTATAATTTGAAAATTTTCATATTCTTAATCTTCTATTATAATTTCACTCATGAACAACACTATATAAATGAAACAATGTATTATTAATGTAATATTATTTTTGAAATTGAAAATAAATATAAGCTTAAGATGAAATAGAAATTATTTTATAATGAATAATATATTATATATTTATAGATGGTAGGGTACTCATATGACCATTAAAAAATATTAAAGCTAGAGTAGTATTTTGAATATTAGAATATTAATCTGAATATTAGGATATAAACCTCAACTTTGATTTTTTAAAATAATTATTTATCCTATAAAAAATATATATGGAAAATTAATGTCATGATACAAATACATAAATGTTTTCAAAACAATAAAATAAGTGTTTGTGATTATATAAAACATATAGTTTTAATATTATAATTGTGAGGAATATAATAATTTATGTAAATGGTATTTTTTTAAAAATGGGTTTATAAAATTATATTTATAAGTATTATAATGATAATTTAAGGTTAGGGGTCCATAATTAACCTTTCAAAGGGTCGAAAAACTGAACAAATTATTAAAATTAATATTTTACAAATAAATAATGATTTTATTAAAAAATAAAATTCCACATATTTAGGAATATATTTTCATAAAATGGATTTAATTTTCTGGAATCTTCATGTTAGAAAATGGTTAGGGTAAATTTTTGGTATTTTTCTAAAATGAATTATTTTTTAGCGGATAATGAAATATAAAAAAATTATATATTTGAAATTAATAGTTAAATGATGTATTTATTTTATATTGGATGATATAAGAACAAATTAACTCCATCTCACATGAAAAAATTAATTTATTTATTTACATTATTCATCACGATTGATAGTATTTCAAAAAAAAATCTATTGAATATTATATTCATAATACTCACATCTTCTCCCCTTATAAATATCTTCCCTCACCAACCCTTCTCCAAACATCTTATAAGTCTTAAATCATAAAAAATATATCTTAAAATATATCCTAATATCTCGCACCACATACCTAGATTTATTTTTCTCCTAAAAATAAAAATCCAAAGGTTCCTTAACTGGAATCCTAAGAGGAAACATCAAATATAGAAGGTAACACTCTCAATTTTACATTATTTAATTATAAGCTTATTCTTCCTCAAAAATACTTTATTATCAATGATGGAATGATAATTTATGAATTATTCATAAAATTATTTTTAACTATAAGTATGGATTATCCACATAAAATTTTCTAATATTCTCAAAATGTAAACATCATCCCTATTTTTGTCCATTCACCACCACATTGGATGATGAGTTTTTGTTTTCCATTACCTATTTCATGGTATGTTTAAATTCACTTAATATAGTTGAAAATTATCAAAATATGTATATTATATTTTCTTTAATATTCTTTAATGGATATATTTTCATAATATTAAATGAAACCCAATAAGTTCTAATGACTAGAACTCCCGCCAAAATGAACTAACTATTTAATTATAAAACCTATACTCACAAAATAAAGATTATTAGTGAATAATATTATATATTGACAATATTTATTATTATAAAAACATATAAACTCAATTAAATTAAATTTATAGAGTAATGGAACCATTTCTTGGGATCTTTCTTTATTTTCCACAGGTGATACGACCTTTGAACAAAAAAACAAATGCCCATAGAATAGCAAAATTAAACATGATATCTCATTGAAATGGTTGTAAATGAACATAATATATTGAAATAAAATAAAATATATATGTATAATGTCATTAATTATTTATTTATTTAATATAATTTAATTATTTAGGATGTTAAGTGAAAGTGAATAAAGATTATGGACCTAAGATAAGTGAACTCGTTGAAACCCCCTCATTGATTTAGGTTAGAACCATTCTCTATCCAAATCACATTATATATATATATATATTATATCGGGTAATTCTTATAAATTATGAATATAACTCTATTACATATATACCTACCTTATTCTATCTTCTATTGACGGGGTTATACATTCCTTATGTACATTTCTCAATGTATTTTTTAAAATCAAACCAGATTAATGGGAACGTTTTTATCCCTTCATCATTTTGAGTTAAAAAATATTAAATATTTTTTCCTCATTATTTATTTATTTAAATAAAGTAATATTTTATGGATAAAAATATTGGATTACCTCTGGTGTTCAATAAAAACATCATATTCTTTAATTCATAAAAAGACTTTTTTTGATTCCTCAAAACCCTATTATAAAAGATCATTTTTATACTCATATAGTTATCCTTTCACATGACTTTTTTAAATTGAACACCACATTTTAGAAATATGATTATTTATACATATATTAATTTCCCTAATTCATAATTTCTTCTTGTCATTGTAATAAATATGAAATCCCATATGATTGTGATATATGGTTTGATTATATAGCTCATTTCCTTCCATGGGTATTTATTATGATTATTACCTTTGTTTGATTCCCATATGTGACCCACATATACATTTCAATGTTCTTATGGTTTCACCCATATATTTATCCATTGTATTGAATAATGTTTATGTGTACTGAGATTATATATATGGTATTAGTGAGTAAACATAATCTATGATGGGACTTTATCCACTATTTTACGTTTTCATGATGGTTATCCTTGAATTATGATTAAATAGTTTTATATGTTGATTTCATAATCCTATGATGCATTGATCTTATGATTACCATATAATGTTTCAATTCCTCTATATGATCATTCATGTACCATGCTTATTTATAGATCATATCATATCATTTGATTCATATTTTACACTTATTTATCATGTTTACTGCCTTCCTATTCTTTTTAGAACACTCCATTTGTTTATGTTTTCCCCAAGTTATCATACAATATTTTACAATATCAAAGAGTTTTCAGAACTCATTAAATAGAATAAAATAATAATGTTGTGTTCTAGTCTTATTTTGATGTATTATGAACACAATTTAGCAATGAAACTAGGCCTCTAGATTTTAAGGTGTTGTTTGTTAGATGTTGATATTAAAAGTAACTACCCATACACTGATAACCTGGAGCTACAGTCCACCCAATTACATTTTCATAAGTTACAGGGAACCATATCCTTAATGAAAGAAATGTTTATTAGTCTTTGAAAACTAGATACATACATTTTTCCCAAATTACATTTAAATACCAAAATTATATCATAAATTCTTTCAAGAATATTATTATATATATATATATCATAGTACACTTCTTGGAATATTGGAAAAGTAGAAAACATAATGGTGGGATAAAATTCATAGTATGGGTTATGTATAAAATATCTATCATACATCACCGGTCATAATCAACAAGAAAAGATAAATACCAGAATATAAAATCAATTTAAATAATTGTACGATTGTTAATAAATAAATTATAGTCAATATTTAAAGTCAAATAACTATAAACACGTTTCATTTAATCAAAAAACAAATAATGAAATGCATGTAGATATAGAATTATTGAGAAACTATCATGGAAAAAAATAATTTATTTTTTTATGACATAAATTTTTATGTATTAGATTTCATGATATCAAGCATCATGATACCTTTACTATCAAGACCTTTCACAAAAAGGATTAAAATTGATGGCTAGGTAAACACCAAAAACCAATTTAACCATGGATAGACAATTAATTTGTCACATGCATTTATTGATGCATCAAGGGGATATTTATAATTGGTCCCAACTCGTATCTACCTGTCCAACACATTCAACAAATATCAAATGATTGAATTAATTCACAAAATAACGCCTAATTAATAAATTTATTTGTTGAGTAAGGAATTAAAATTAAAAACCATATTCCAAGTAAATCATATAACATTAAATGTAAAATATAATAGGATTAAAGGATATTTTCATTATGTAAAACGTATATCCATGATAAATAATGTGAATAATTTCGTGAAATATAATGTCCTGTTATGATTGGAAAGTAAATATTTCTGGTTAATGATAATGATTATAAAAATTAATCAAGGACATGAATATATAAAATATAATGGGTCAAACTAATAATAAAGTATCAATATAAATAATATTATATTATAAATACAACATATCCATAGTGGATCAATAGTAAAATAATGATTTTATGTTTTTGATAAATTTAAATACCAAAAAATTTCATCAAAAACATTCTTAGGAAAAATAAGCATTTAACATTGAAAAAAAATTAAAGAAAATATTTTGAAAATATTTTTATTTGAATATAACCAACTAAACAAAAAAATATTCTTTTTAAATTTAGTTATTATGATGACAGTAAACTCTATACATATCGTACATATTAATATAAACATTCCTTTAATATTTTTTATATACTAAAAATAGTTCATATTTAGAAATCTACTTGATTATTTATTTAATTTTTTTGAAAAAATTTTAATAAGGTTAATGATTTCGTTATAAATTTTTTTTATAGTTTTAAAAAAATATTTTCGATGTTTTTTTTTTAAAACACAGATTTAGATGAAATAGAATTTTCTGTCAAAGTAATAAACGATGTATGATTTTATAAAAAAATATTATCAATATTTTTTAAGTACCAAAGAGTTTAAAAATGGTAGTATTACTAAAAAAACAATGAAAACCCATTGGAGAATAAAATGAAAAGAATTTTTATTTATTGATTAAATAATTTCCATTAATGTAAATTATACTATAAACAATCCTTATTAAAATGAGTTTGTGAAATAAACCATCTAAAAGGATATAAATTTTATGAGACGATTATTAAATGAATCTGTTATGTGTATAGTATTTAAATACACTTAAAATATGTTGAAATAACACGTAATATAATCATAATAATTTACACACATAATCCTAGAATATAAAAGATAATTAATAATTAATATAAATCAATGAAAATAAATTCACTAATGAAAATCTTTACCACATGGTAATGTTCATGTAAAATCTACTCGGGTGAAATAATTTAAATTAGAACATAAAATACAAAGATGTATAAATGATTCATGATATTAGAAATAAAATAGCAATTATATACACCATATAAATTAAAGTAGATGCATAACATTACAATATTCCTCTAAGAAGGGAAATTGAGATGAAGCCCCTTACCTCAAATTTCCTTTTAGTGGAATGTTCATTAACCACTTTTAATGTAGTTTAAAAAAATTAACTTATAAAAAAACCCTATTAATATTTATGATCTCACATATGATCCTTTTATATAATCTTATCACCCATTAGTTAATAAATTTTCATTATTACTATTATTTTGGTTGATAATTGACTTGTTTTCTTGTCCTCGTTTTGACATGAATGTTATTGTTCTTTAGAATATTATATAGTTACATCATATCCAGAATTATATTAATTTAATAAATATAATTTATTTCATTATATACATATTTATTATCATTATTGAAATATTAAAATGGATAATGGATCACTTCACATCGTGGAGGCAATAGGTTGTACATACAGACGACCATCGTTATAATTTTTTTTACAGGTGAATGGGAAATTAATTAGGTGATATAATACATTTAAGGAGTAAAATATATGTCATATATATGAAATGAGAAACATTTGAATGTAATTTTGTGGATGAGATATTATAATTTAATCAGTATAATAATATCATAATATATATATATATATATATATTAAACTAATCATTATATGCATTCTTGAGGTGTGTTGATGGAAAATGAGTAACATCTGATTGCGAGATTGTAGTTCTTCATACACATAATCAAAAATTTCATTTCCCATTTTATGGAGGAGGAGATTGATAAATTTTATTAATTAAATTTGATAACATATAATTAAATTTTAGATAATTTAGTAATTTAAATGGAAATTTTTTGATATAATCAATGGTGTAAAATAAATAATGAAAAAAATATGATTCATTAATACAATAACCTTATGTCAGAGAGGCCTCCTTTTTTTCTCCTCTAAAGGACCCTCAGCTTTGTATTTTGGGAAAAAAATATCCAGATTGTGAATAAGGGTGATTCCTGTATATTTTTATATGGCATTGTTTCTCTAAAGAGATTAATAGTTATGAATAATTAAAGTTATGGAGTGGCCTTTTATAAGTGGGGGAGAGGAAAAATATAACGCCCCATACTGTAAATACATTGTTATTACTTCAGAATTCAAGATTACTTATTACAACATATAACAATACCATGATAGGACCGTATAGGTATAGTGTCCTTAGAAACTGGGAAACATAAAAAACTGGTTCATAAATCATCTACATTCTATCCCATTTATTTCATCATATCTAGAGTCCCTTTTTGGAATATCCTACTTAATACCCTTCTTCATGACCTGGGGAAATGAAAACATACAAAAGGGTGAGCTCAAATTATAAGTAAGGTAAAAAAACAAATATCAGTCATATCATATTCATATGAACTTAACATTTTGAAAATCTTAACCTGCAAAAGAGATCATAATAACATGAGATGGGATAAATCATAGTAGTGAAATGTAATCCCAATAATCGTACAATAAAACTTGAAACATTGTGGCATACACACATAGTCCTTGAAAATCATTTCATATTTAGTCAAGACTCTTTGCAATGACTGTCATAGTGGAAAAAGTCCATTACTGAACCGAGTTCACTCCACGTTCCAGTCTTATATCGCTGAACCAGATTAACATTCGGTTCCATCCATGTCTATCTCATGAGATTTAAATCTTCACCCAAAATATTGGACAGAGATATTGGTCCCACCCATCTCATAATGAAACCATTCTTATGTGTTCCACAAAATCATATATCATACATCATAGCATAAAACATGTAATAAAAATGGGAATCTTAAACATCATGCCATCATAACATAATACATATAAGATAAAAGGAATTCATAAAAATAATTCCATCATTACATAATCATATCAATGTAAAAATAGGGATAGAAATAGAAGCCTATATTATCTTAGAATGAAAATAATTTTGATAAAATGCTTGAACATTATTCTTGAGGAAAATATCCTTTCTACTTCAAAGACATATTTCCTTTCTCAACATTTCATACTAAAAGAATTTAATTGAAAATAAACATGAAAACTTGTAAAGGAAGATTCATTGAAATAGTTTTCTATGAAATCATAAAAATCAATTCATTCCGTATAAGTTAAAAAAAATTATTCTCGTACTTTGGCCACAAAAGTCAAAAAGTATCTCGTACGACAAAAGATTCATTTCATACATTTTACTAAAAATTAACCAATAGGTAAAATTAGATTTAAAAAATTGTAGTAGGATAGAAATAATATTACATATTGAGGAAACATGGATGTGGATGATAAATATGACCCAATAAATACCGAAGTATAAACAATCCCGAATAAAAATTGATATTTTGAGATTTTCCCTTACCTTAGGTCCGATATGATTTGTATGTATCCAAAACACCTTTATAATGATTTAAGTAATGTCATTGACTTAATAAATAATCATAGACATGGTTATTATACCATATATGGTCATATTTTTATCTTCTTATTAGTAATATTTCATTGTTAATTGTTATTTGTGTGTTCATTGCATTATGTTCATATGCATGTTTTGGTGAATAAATTATTTTTCCTCTTATTAGGTTATAGATACATCATTTAAGGAATGGTATTAATGTAATATATATCATATTTATTCATTAAATTCATTAATATAATCATTATTCAGTAATGATCTTATAGAACAATTCACATCACATAGTGGAGATGGTAGGTCGTACGTACGCATGTGCGATGATATCGCTCACATAAGTATTGAATGGTGCTGGATTGGATGATAGAGTATCTCAGAATTAATATGATGTTATAATAATAATATTCGTAGTTACTCTTTATACCATTATACCCATCCATGTGAGGTGGTGTTGGAAAACAGATTACACGACGGCGTGGAGACGGTATTCCATACGTACGCACGTGCGGTGATTTCCTTTTCCGTAGGATGGATAGAAGGTGAAATAGGGTTTTTTAATATTTATAATTACATATCAGTATATGAGTGATACTTATGTTATTACTTCATTATGAAAAACTAAATAAGAAGATGTAGAAAAAGAAATAAACTTGAATGAATCGGTAAAAGAGATTACCTCTTCCTCGACGCGCCTACATTAAACTTCCTCTTAATGGACTAGAGTTTGGATTTTGAGAAGAGAAGAACCTATAGAATAATACTAGGGATGTTTAGAGGAGTAATGGGAATGGTTGGCGGAGATTTAAGGCTCAATGTTGTGTAAAGAGGAAAGGGAGGAGGTTCCATTTCATAAGGGAGGAGAGGGGCACCTTTGGAAACATAAGAAATATTAAATTTTAATAAATCCAAACCCCACTTAAAAACCACCAAAAATGACTCTTATTAGAATATTAGATGAGATAGGGTTTTAATATCATCAACCAAAAAAATTTAGACATGTTGTGAATTTATTTTAATCATTACCAACTTCATTTATCCTTATTTAATCTATTTAATTTTATTTGTGGTAATAACATTATAAATTTTGAATTTTTATAAATAATTACTTATGGTTTGTGAATTGTCCATAATATTTTAATTTATAACATTTTAGACCATATAAATTTTAATTTATAATTATTAAATATTTTTGTGATTTTTAAAAAAATTTATAATATGTTATTATTTTAAAATAACAATAATGTCAATTTTGACACTATTCATTTATTTGAATTTAAATAAAATATATACAACAAATATGTTCGAACTAAAATCTTTAATATATTCATCACATGTCATATTTACCTTGAAAATTATTGGATCACGTTAAATAGTTCATATAATATTAATTTTAATATTTTTAAAACCATTTATTTGATATTACAATCAATAAAATAATTTCTACATCACTATTGTGTCACCTTTAATGATAATTATATAAACCCTAAAAATTATAAATAAATTCACATGATGTATATAATTTTATTATAATTCTGGAGACTATTCATGTTCTATGTTTCATTAAGTTTGTCACAAAATTAAAATTATTATACTTATAAGATTTAAGAGAGTGACATGTTGTCACATTCTTTGGTTTTAATAATAATTAAATTATTTTCACGGAAAAAACTACATAAAATGAATCTATTCTGACCCATAGGAGATATGGGTCTAAATTTAGTAATCCAATAGAAATTTTTATGTTTTAGGGTAATTTAATACTCTTATATATACACTTAATCACCCTATTTACCTTTAACTGTAGTAAAACAAATTACCGTAGTTAATATTCATAATAAAAAATAAAATAAAATTAAACTGTTAACATAATTTTGACCCACTGAATCGAAATATGAAATCCATTTTTAAAACTTCAAAACACAGAAGATTTAGTAATGAATTTAATATTATTCCCGTTGTTAGGAAAATGAGTTTTAAATGTTAAAACATTGCCAATGATCGAAATGTTTTCAACAATGAATTCTATGTAAAATTAATGGTAATGACATAAATTTTATTAAATGGTAAAAATTTATTATATTCATCTTTTAAAACCATTTAATATTATAATTTAATCATATAATGTATTACGATGAAAAAATTTGTTTTTAATTTAAATATAGTGTGTTGTTGCTTTTCATCAAAATATGAAATTTATCAGAAAAGTATCATAAAATTATCCAAAGTAAATTTTTATATCTTGATTCCAAAGAAGAATTTTATTTGGTTAAATTGAACAAAAAATCATGTCAAAAACTATATTTAATGTTAGTGCGCCATCAAAAGGTGGCAGAACTACATTTTTTTAAAAATACTTATTTTATTCGAAAAAATTATTTTGTTCTAATAACATACTCTAGAAAATGTGTAAGATGAATAATAGTGGTTTAAAATTCAAAATTTAGTTAATACTATTCATAACTTCTAGTTCATAATAATATTATAATAATAAATCCTTGTTTAGTGAAACCTGGTATTGCATACAACACACGCTATCGATGTTGGTCGCGATTGCGTGTAACGCAAGCCAATCCAATGTTTTGTGTAGAGAAAGATTCCTTTGATGTTGCATATAACATAAGACGTAAAAAAATATTTCTCACAAAATCTGAGGGTGTTACATTCTACCCCCCTTAAAAAGAATTTCTCCCTCGAAATTCGTCACTTCATAACGAACAGATGAGGATACCTATTCCTCATCATATCCTCAAGTTCCCATGAAGCTTCTTATAATTGGTGGTTCCTCCATAAAACATTAACCAAGTGAGTGGGATTGTTTCGTAGAACTTTTTCACTATGATCCATAATCTCTATCAGCTGTTCTTTATAAGAATGATCGTTCTCCAGCGGTATAACTTCTGAGCTTAGTACATTTGAAGGATCAGGTATGTAATTTCTCAGGAGAGATACATGAAACACATCATGAACATGAGAGAGATTCGGTGGTAGCACCAATCGGTATGCTACCTTCCCAACATGATCCACAATTTCAAAAGGACTGATATATCTATGGCTCAACATTCCTTTCTTTCAAAATCTCATTACTCTATTCTAGGGAGATATTTATAAGAACACTTTATCACCCACTTCGAACTCTAGGTCTTTTTTTCGGTTGTCGGCATAACTATTTTGTCGACTCTGAGCTGCTCTTATGGGTAGTTGAATAGATCTGGCCTTTTCTGCCATCTCATCAACAAGATCAGCTCCTAATAGCTTTCTTTCCCCAACTTCATCCCAACAAGTTGGAGTTCTTCATTTCTTTCCATATAGAGCTTCATAAGGAGCCATATGAATACTGGAGTGAAATCAATTATTATAAGAAAATTCCACCAAAGGTAGGTGGTGATCCCAACCACCTTTTAAATCTATAGAGAAATCTCTTAACATGTCTTCTAAAGTTTTAATTTTCCTCTCAGACTGACCGTCTATATGAGGATGATAAGAAGTGCTAAAACTCAACTCTGTATCTAGACTACGCTGAAGACTTAGCCAGGACTTCGAGGTAAACCTCGGATCCCGATCAGATATAATGGAAATTGGTACTCCATGAAATCTAACCACCTCCTTTACATATATCCTGGCAAGCTGATCAAGAGAGAAATCTTCTCTAATAGCAGTGAAGTGCACCGACTTCGTAAGATGATCAACTATAACCCAGATAGCATTATTTCCTTTAGATGTTTTAGGAAGTCCAGTGACAATGTTCGTGGTGATGTTTTCTAATTTCCATTCTGGTATGGGTAATAGTTGTAACATTCCCTTAGACTTCTATCTCTCATCTTTAAATTGCTGACAAACCAAGAATAGAGATACATATTCGAAACATATTTTTTCATGCCATCCCACCAGAAATACTCTTTCCGGTCCCTATACATCATCGTGCTCCCTGGGTGAAAAGGGAATGAAGAATTATGATCCTTATCCAATATTTCCTTCTATAATTCTGGGATGGGAGGAACACAAACCTGATTCCTGAACCTTATTATTTCATCACAATCAATGTGGAATTCAGGAACATTTCTCACCTTATTTTGTAACTCTACATCATCTTTCTGCACCTCTTTAATTTTCACAGGAATAGATGGTTGAACATTCATTTGTGAAAGATAATATTTTTCCCTTTCTACTATAATTCCAAGATCCATCCTTTTTAATTCCATAATTATTGGATCTTTTGTGATCATCATTATGAATAATCTAGCATGGTCTTGTTGACTTAATGCATCTGCCACCATGTTTGATTTCCCAAGGTGGCAATGAATTGATCAATCGTAATCCTTAATCACCTCCAGCCATCTTCTTTGGTGCATATTCAGCTCTTTTTGTGTGAAAATATATTTTAAACTTTTATGATCAGTATAAATATCACACCTTTCACCATAAAGATAATGCATCCAAATCATTATTGCAATGATTATATTAGGTAACTCCATATCATGAGTTGGGTAATTTTTTTCATTGATTTTCAACTGTCATGAGGAAAAAGCTATCACCATATCATTTTAATGAGAACACACCCCAATCCCTTCTTGGATGCATCAATACAGATCACAAACCTTTCTCCACTATAAGGAATTGTGATCACAGGTGCAATGGATAACCTTATTTTTAACACCTTGAAATTATCTTTACACACCTCCGTCTAAATGAACTTAACTCCATTTCGAGTCAACCTAGTGAGTGGATTAGACAATCTTGAAAAATATTTCACAAAATGTCGATAATATCAAGAAAAACCAAGAAAACTTCGGATCTCAGTTACTGTTGTTGGTCTCGACCATATTTTGATAACCTCATTTTTTGTAGGATCCACAGATATCCACTCTTTTGAGATTATGTGACCCAAAAATGAAACTTTTTTAAGCCAAAATTCACACTTGTTAAATTTGGAATAAAGGTTATCCTTTCTCAGTGTCTTTAATACAATTCACAAGTGATCTTCATGTTATTACATGCTCCTTGAATAGACAAGATTATCATGTATAAAAACTACCACAAACTGATCAAGATAGTCTCTAAAGACTCTATTCATTAGATCCATGAAGATAATAGGGTCATTAGTAAGACCAAAATGCATCACTATAAATTCATAGTGTCCATACCTTGTACGGAAAGTCGTCTTTGGTATATCCCCCTTTTGACCCTTAGTTGATGGTATCCTGAATGAAGATCAATCATGGAAAATTATTGATCTCCGTATAGTTGGTCAAACAACTCATCAATGCGTGGGAGAGGATATTTGTTCTTGATAGTGATCATGTTAGGTTCTCGATAATAAATGCAAAGTCTCATTGATCCATCTTTCTTCTTAATAAACAGAATAGGTTCTCCCCAAGGTGTCGCACAAGGGCGTATGAATCCTTTATCAAGATTCTCTTGGATTTGCTTCCTCAATTCCTGCAACTCAATTGGGGCCATTCTATATGGTGTCGTTGAAATAGGCATAGCACACGGTATGAGTTCTATTGAAAACTCAACATCAGAATTTGGTGGAAGACATGGCAATTCCTCTGGAAAACATCATAACACTCTTGTACAATGGGTGTATTTATAATCGTGAGTTTCTCTCCAACCATTTGTGATAAATAACCTTCATTTACTGGAATCAAGACCCATAAGATGGATGAAATTTCCACTGGAAGGTATTGTTGATCTTTGCAATGATAAATGATCATAGATTGATCTAGAATATGAAATGTGACTTCCCTTCTTTGGCAATTGATATGAGCTCCATATAAATAAATCCAATCCATTCCAAGAATCACATAAAATTACACTATAGGATGGATCACAATATTGGCAGGAACCACATTACCAAAAACTTCAATCAGAGAAGAATTTTAATCTTCTGATGCGAAAGTTGTGCTATTAGGAGTTGTCAAAGCTAACTCAACTTCTAATTGTTGAGGTAATATAGCGATACCCTTAGAAAATTATTCAGAAATAAAAGTGTTGGTGGATCCAAAATCAAATAAAACATTTTCTACTTTAGATTGGATGGTATGTGTACCTTTCACCACTACGTTATCATACTCCACATCACCAATAGTAATTTCATTTCACATTCCATTGTCTTTGGACATAATAGTTTGTTGACGTCGATCATCATCATCAACACTATGATTTGAAAATTGATTGGCATAATGCCCCATATCCTTGCACTTGAATCATTGAAGTGTATGAGGTTCATTCTGTGTATCCTTTATTTGTTCGCATCATTAGACATCTTCTTCACATTACTTAAACATTCAATTTCCCGATGACCTTCTTCTCAACACGTAACACATTTACTTGTTCCTTTAAGACAATTCCCTCCATGTTTCTTTCCACACATTGAGCATAAAGGAAAACTATTATCCTTTTCAATGTGGTCTTTATATTTTCCTTTTAATTCCAATTTCCTCTTCCTATCAAACCCATATAACTGATGGGTTACTCCAATCTCCATCTCCACCTTGGGAGCACATTGATCAATTTCCTCATAGGTATTGAAGGCCCTTATGGCTAATGCCCTTCGAAGACTTGGTTTTAAAGAACTAAATAATCAATCGATCTTACTCCCAGGCTGGATAATAATCCCACAAGTGTACCTTGCATGACTTGTAAAATATTCTTCATAGGTACCAATGGATTCATCATCCTTTTGATTCAGTTAAAGAAACTCTTTATCCATCTTTGTTCGATAAATACAAGGGAAGTACTTATTGAAAAATATGTTTTTGAACTCGTCCAATTCCATGGACTCAATTTCATCCCTTTTACCTGTATTCTTGACAAGATTACACTATTGATCAGCTTCAACATCCAAACGATATACTACTAAGATGACTTTATCATGTTAAGAACATTGAAGAACTGAAAATATCTTTTCAATGGTACTGATCCATTGTTCAGCCACTAATGGATCAGTAGACCTGCTGAATGAGGGTGGACGCTGCCTCATGAAGGATTTAACACAATGTTTCTCCTTCCTTTGCGGGTTTGGAAGTCATGCATGATTCATAGGTTGAGAACGTTGTGTGAACCTAGCTATATGATTTTTCATTCCAGCTCCCCTAACGTTTGGTTGCTCAGGGGGATAATCATTGCATTTCCCATCGCGTTCACCATTAACAAGATTCCATCAGGTTCCAACCATTGACTAAAACCATGAATCATAGTGTGAGTAAAACTAATTACAATAAGAAAACCACATAATCAGAAATAAAATTTCACACTTTAGGTCATATAATAGGTTATTCATGTCCATTTCTAAAACACTAAGATTTTTGTTCTATGCTTAGACATATCCTTAGGGTATTTAATAAGGCTTTCACATTCTCGTTTCCAAAGGTTTACTATAACCTCCATAAGATACCAACTATAATGACACATACTTTACATACATTTTTATTACTTCAGAATTCAAGCATACTTATTGCAACATATAACAAAACCATGGTAGGACTGTTTAGGTATAGTTTCTTTAGAAACTGGGAAACATAAACAACTGGTTCATAAATCGTCTACATTATCTTCATTTTATGTCATCATATCTAGAGTCCCTTTTTGAAATATTCTACTTAATACCCTTATCCATGACCTAGGGAAAGGAAAACATACAAAAGGGTGAGCTAAAATGGTCAGTAAGGGTAACCATATGAAATATCAGTCATATCATATTCATAAGAACATATCATTTTAAAAATCATAACCCACAAAAGAGATCATAATATCATGACATGGGATAAATCATAGTAGTGAAATGTAATCCAAATAATAGTAACATAAAACATGAAACATTGTGGAATACACATATAGTCATAGAAAATAATTTCATATTTAGTCAAGACTCATTGCCAAGACTATCATAGTGGACAAAGTCCATTACTGAACCAAGTTCACTCCTCGTTCCAGTCATGTATCACTGAACCAGACTAACTTACCATTCCAGCCTTGTCTATCTCATGAGATATAAATCTTTACCCAATGAATTGGAGGGATATATACGTCCCACCCATCTCATAATGAAACCTTTCTTATGTGTGCCACAAATTCATAAATCATACATCATAGCATAACCCATGTAATAAAAATGGGAGTCTTAAACATCATGCCATCATAACATAATCCGTATAAGATAAAAGGACTTCCTAAAAATAATTACATCATTATATAATAAAATCAATCTAAAAATAGGGATTGAAACAAAACCCTATATTATCTTATATAGAAAATAATTTTGATAAAACGCTTGAACTTTATTCTTGAGGAAAATATCCTTTCTACTTCAAAAACATCTTTTCTTTCTCAACATGTCAGACTAAAAGAATTTAATTGAAATTAGACATGAAATATTATAAAGGAATATTCATTGAAATAATTTTCTATGAAATCATAAAAATCCATTCATTCTGTATAAGTTAAAAAAAGATCGTCTCATACTTTGGCCAGAAAAGTCATAAAGTATCTCGTACGACAAAAGATTCATTTCATATATTTTACTAAAAAATCACCTATTGGTAAATTTGGATTTAATAAAATGTAGTATGATAGAAATAATATTACATATTGAGGAAAAATTGATGTGGATGATAAATATGACCCAATAAATACTGAGGTATAAACAATCTCGAATAAAAATTTAGATTGCGAGATTTTTCCTTACCTTAGGTTCGATATGCTTTGTACGTATCTGAACCTCCTGTAAAATGATTTAAATAATGTCATTGATTTATTCCAGAATCATATTAATGGATATGATATCATATATGGTAATATTATTATCTTCTTATCAGTAATATTTCATTGTTACTCATTATTCGCGTGTTTATTGCGTTATATTCTTATCTGTGTTTTGTCGAATAAATTCTTATTTCTCTTTTTAGGTTATAGATAAATCATTTACATAATGGTATCAGTGTAATATATATCAAATTTATTAATTCAATTCATTTATATATTCATTATTCAATAAAGATTGTGTATAACGATTTTCATCACATCAGGGAGACGGTAGGCCGTACATACGCACGAGCGATTATATTGTTCACATAAGTATTGAATGGAATTGCAGTGGATTATAGGGTATCTAAGAATTAGTATCATGTTATAATAATCATATTCATAGTTATTATTTACACCATTATACCCATCCAAGTGAGGTAGTGGTGGAAAACAGATTACACCACAGCCTGGAGACGATATTTCGTACGTACGCACCCACGATGATTTCATTTTCCGTAGGATAGAAAGAAGGTGAAATAGGGTTGTTTCATATTTATAATAACATATAAGTATATAAGTGATACTAATTTTATTACATTATAATGAAACAACTAAATAATAAGTAGAAGAAAAAATAAACTTGAAATACTTGGTAGAAGAGATTACATCTTTCTTGACGCGCCTCCTTTAAAATTCCTCTTAAGGGACTAGAGTTGGTCTTTTCAGAAGACCAGAACCACTAGAATATTACTAGTTAATTTTAGAAGAGTAATGAGTATGGTTTGGCCGAGAATGAAGGATCAATTTTGTTTAAAGATGAGAGGGTGGAGGTTCCCTTTTATAAAAGAGTAGAGGGGCACCATTGGAAACATAAGAAATATTAATTTATAATAAATCCAATCCCCACTTAAAAACCTCCAAAAATGAATCATATTAAAATATTAGATGAAATAAGGGTTGTAATATCATTAACCAAAAAAAATTAGACATGTTGGGAATTTATTTTAAACATTATCAACTTGATTTATCCTTATTTAATCTATTTAATTTTATTTGTGGTAATAACTTTATAAATTTTGAATTATTATAAATAATTACTTATGTTTTTTTAATTGTCCATAATTGGATAATTTATAACATTTTAGAACATATAAATATAAATTTATAATTTATAAATATTTTTGGGATTTTTAAACAATTTTATAATATGTTATTTTTGTAAAATTACAATAGTGTCAATTTTGACACTATTCATTTAATTGAATTTAAATAAAATATATACAGAAGATATGTTCAAACTAAAAACTTCTATATATTCATAACATGTAATATTTATCTAAAAAATTAGTGGATCACATTAAGTAGTTCATATAATATTTATTTTAATATTTTTTAAACCATTTATTTGATATTTAAATCAATAAAATAATTTCTACATCACTATTGTGTCACCTGTAATGATAATTATTTAATCACTAAAAATTCTAAATAAATTTACATGATTTAGATAATTTCATTGGATTTCTGTATACTATTAATTTTTAATGTTTCGTGAATTATATCACAAAATTAAAATCATTATACTTATAATATTTAAGAGAGTGAAATGTTGTCACTTTCTTTGGTTTTAATAATAATTAAATTATTTTCACTGAAAAAACTCCATAAAATGAATAAATTCCGACCCTTCGGTGATATGAGACGACTTTTAGTCATAAAATAGAATTTTGGTAGGTGTTAGGGTGATTTTACAATCTTATATTTACCCTTAATTACCTGATTTACCTTTAACTATAGTAAATAAAAATTACCATAGTTACTATTCATAATAAAAAATAAAATAAAATTAAAAATATTAACATAATTTAGACCCACTGAATCCAAATATGGAATCCATTTTTCAAAATTCAAAACACAGAAGTTTCAGTAATGAATTTAAAATTAATCCCATTGTTAAGGAAACGAGTTTTAAAACATAAAACATAGTCAATGATCGAAATGTTCTTACCTATGAATTCAATGTAAAATTAATGGTAATGAAATACATTATATTAAATGGTAAAAGTTTATTCTATTCATACATTAAAACCATTCAATATTATAATTTAACCACATAATGTATTACGATGAAAAAAGATGTTTTTAATTAAAATATAGCGTGTTTTTACTACATATCAAAATATGAAAGTTATCAGAAAAGTACCAAAAATTTATCCAAATTTTTTTTATATACCAATTCAAAAGAATAATTTTATTTTGTAAAATTGATATTATAAACATTTCAAAATCTAGATATAATTTGGGTGCGCCATCAAAAGGCGGAAAAACTGTATTTTTTGGAAAAGTACTTCTTTTACCCAAAAAAATTATGTTGTTATCATACCATATTCTAGAAAATGTGTAGGATGAATAATAATGTTATAAAATTCAAAATTTATTTAATACTATTAATAACAGCTAGTTCATAATAATATCATAATAATATATCGTTCTTTAGTGAAACGTGGTATTGTGTACTACACACGCTATCGAGGAAGGTTGCGATTGCGTGTAACGCAAGTCAAGCCAATGTTGTGTGTAGAGAAATATTCCTTTGATGTTGCATATAAAATAAGACATAAAAAAACTATTTCTCATAAAATCTCAGGTTGTTACAAAAAAGGAATTTTTTAAAAGTATAAAGCCTAATAATGTTTATTATATTCCAAAATGATCTAAAATGGTCCATTATTGAACATTATAAGTTATAAGGTCAAAATATGTCTATATAATTAGTTATGTATATGTTTAGATCATTTTTAACCCCTTTTTTTACTATAACCACCTGGTAAACTTCTTGTCACTTTAATTATGAAAATTATTTTTTATTGACATCACGTATAATTATGTTAATTTTTTTGACATTATTAAAAAAATATATATCATGATGATTACAAATATTTAATAAAATTTTAAAAATTCAATCCATAGAATTGGAAGTTATAAAATTTAAAATCCCCCCCCCAACACGATCAAAAAGGGATTTTCCAATATAAAAAACTTTTAACGGTTTAAACACATTTTATATAAACATTCAATTTTAAATTGATTTCAATGACCAAATTTGTATGATTAAATATATAATATATCTAATTTTACCTTTAAAAAAATATTAAAACAAAATGTGTCTTGTGTATTCTTAAAAATAAAATGCAACATTTAATAAAAAAAGGGTTTTACTATTCATTGAAGAATGAAATTTTTCATTAAAAAAATCCAAAATTAAACATAAGATAATTTTTATATTATGACTTTATTAATTAAGTTTATTTTATAAAATAAATTTTATAAAATTTTTAAAATTGAACTTTAACATAACTACCCAAAATGTGAAGAAATTTATTTCTTTAAAAATTAATGTTTTTCTGGAAACATTTCTTTTTCATTTAATTGATAATTTTTTTAATTTTCAATAAATATTCATTTAATTGATTTTATACATGTTAAAATTATATAAATTCCATTACTTCATTATAATAAATCATATTATCCAATTTAATGTCTAGATTATAATTATATTCACGTTTACAGTTCTTTGTACACAGGGCTGCCTGTATTGGATTCCATCAATGTGATTAAATTTAAAGAAATATATTATATGGATTATTAATTTTATTTTTTCTGGTTTTATATTATATCAAATAAAAGTTTATTATTTTATATTTATTGGGTGTTAAATTCTCCCCACATTAAACAAATAACATCCTAATAATTTTATCATGCACTTATAAATTAAGGGTTTGATATTTGAAAATACAATTTTTGAAAACCCAAATCATAAAATGGGTTAAAAAATTAACATTATGATAAGTAAATACCAATGTGAATTTTCTAATAGAATATAAAATGCCAAGATATCCATGTAGGATACCATGGGTGGTAATTGAATAAATGTATATAGAGGATAAGTGCTCTGCCCGAATAATTATGGAGGTCGATAGTGGTCATTGATAATTAGAATGTAAATTGTAAAGAGAAATTCAACATCCATAAAACCTTAAATATGTGATGAGTCAAAAGGCATTTGAATAATCATATATGAAGGTAATATTATAAAAAAATTAAGATCTATTTACTAATGATTATGAATTATTTTACTATAAATAAATATAAGGAAATATAAATAATTTGATATATTTATATTTTATAAGAATAATTCCATCCATTTGTTAAAATTAAATCAATTTTAACATTATCTATTACTACAAAAATTGATATAAAAAATTATATTTTTTCATGAATCACTAGAATTAAATTTTAAGGGATCATATGATCTATTAAAGTGTGGAATTTCTATACATATATTTCTAGATACATTCAAAAAACAATATTGTTTGTACAAGGTATCCAACATGATTAATTAATCTCTAAATAAAAATAGTAAATCCATTTGTTCATCATTAATATTTATTCATCAAATAATTTAAGTAAAAAAATGAAATATTTACTCTAACATCAGTAAGGTCAATGGTATGTGATAACCCTCGTCATCCTTTGATTTTGCGTTGAAGCCAAATAGGCTTACCAGATGATATAGGTTGTCACCCAAGATGCAGATTGTCCATTTTCTAAAACTATATTAATATTATTATTATTATAACATTCCCAAATTATAAATCCCCATAATTACTATTACATAAAATATAAGATAATCATTAATGGTTAAGAATACCTTTAATCATAATTCCTATAAAATTTAAGGGCATTCTTAAAAAAATAAATCGTTCATATACTAAAAAAATAGTTTGTATTCTCATAATTGTTTTCTGAATGTATCTTTGATAATGTTAAATTAATACCACAAAAATCATCAAAATGGCTGTTCAAGTATTTGAACTTTTGATAAAACTTAAACTCATAAACCTATGATAGTATCCATAACATTTATCTTAATGACTACATATATGCTTCAAACATTAAACACAATCCTTTGATATTTCGTGATTCTTATAACCAATGTACCATTGATTGAAAAATAGTTCTACTATTTAATTCTTGATCCTAATTCCTAAATAACTCATGCATTTTATTTCATTAAAGTCCTTCATTAATCTAGGGTTTAACCTAAAAAATAGGAAATTATCTCAGATAATACCCATGTTCCCCATATTTAAGAAATGAGCAAAAAATGAATCCGTGTGATGAAATTTAATTCCATACATCATGGTAATTATTTTTCATCATTAATTAATTGATTTATTCCATTATTTTTCACCCATAGTATATTTTAAAAATCATTTGAGATTCATAATAGGTGTCTCATTCCACATTTTTAACATGAACGAAATTTGGCCTTCATTAATCCATGGTCTCCACCACTCTATATCATGGTGTACTACATCCTTCTCATTTTTGGTGAGACTATGAGATGGTTATGATATAGGTTGTTCATCATATTTTTGGATAAATGATTAGAAATTAGTAAATTATATTTTACTCACGTCACCATTCCATTGGGTTTCACATAATCCCCACATTTTCATTCAGGTTCAATGTTAGAACGATTACATAATGTTTTATCCATTTTTTAAAATCGGCTCAAGTACCATGGTACCCTGACACCCAAGAAAATACGGACATGGACAAAATATTGTTCCTAATCAACTTGGGTAGGATAAAAATCACAAATAATCATAATATATAAATTGGGAACAATATTTACAAATAAACATAGGGGAATAAATAGATATAATACCTACATGCTCAAAGTAAAATCCTAAAGATGATAGTACCAAATGTCAATAAGTATAACAAAACCCAAATAGAATATCAAAAAAGTACCATAATGATAGTGACGAAACCTGAAGTCCAATAGAAAAAAAACTCCTAGCCCAATCAATTAACAACCACCCACTCCAAGTGGTGTTTTCCCCTTGATAGAACCTGATAGAAGGAAATCTACAATAATCCCAATGAAAAGGTATGGTATGATCTAAAATCCAAGTATTATCTCACCAAGGATCCCATAATAAGATTCCCCAATAATTAAACAATTAATTAGTTCAGATATAAATAAAATAGTCATGGAAGTACGAGATAATATTTATTGAAAAAAGTGATTTTAATTTAAATTAATGTAATCATTTTAAAACAATAGATTAATATAGATTTTATATATAAAAACATAGTTAAATTCACAAGTCATATGTAACATAGTTTTACAAATGATGTAATATATATACAAATAATAAAAAATGAGAAAAAATTTCATCTTTAAAGATGTATTATAATTCCTAGTTTTGGTATCATCACAAACTCATATAGTTGATCACAGAAATATGTTTACATACGTACCACAAAAATAAGTCAAATAGGATTTATCAACATATGAGTGGGGATAATATCAGTTTTTTTATGATTTTTGTGTGTTCTTAAGTTTCAAATGTATAATGTTAATTTCAAATATTTAACTAACTACCCAGGATCTCATGTTCACAAACTATAATGAAAAAATTGAGAAATTATTTCAAAATTGTTTTAAATAAAATTAGACCATTTTCCATTTCAATATACCAATTTCTAATTAAAATCAAAAACATGTGTTTTTAATCAATTCATCATTTTTAGAGATAAAACCAATCCAAGGATTTTATTTAAACTATTTAATCCATTTTTTGAGAAATTAATTTCACAATTCTATTCCAAAAATGAAACTCTACATTCACCATCGAATCTAAATCACACCCCAATTCGTTTGAATGAAGGGTTTTCCCCCAAGTCCACACAATTTAATTTTGTATCCCAATTCACGATGAATTTTATTTTGTCAATTTAATTAAAATTAATTAATTTAATTCAATTAATTCTTGGTAAAATAAATTGGAAAATCTTAAATAGAACCACCTACCATGGGATCAAAAATTCATGTATCACAACATCCATAACGGGAAACTCCGACAAAGAATGACGATATATGTGATATGAGAATAAAATATAGATTTAATATCCAAAAAATTGAGTTTATATATCTCAGAAACAATATGATCTATCAAACCATAAGGATGAGGTAAGAATATAGAAAGAGGGAAGGAATCAGGGATAAACTCTTACTAAGAAAAGATCAAAAGACATTCACCTAGATTTGATCCGCATTGGACATGTTTTATAAGATGAATAATTGACCCCCTAGAGATCCAATGACCTAGGATGATGTCTAATACCTAGTTAGGTCAGGTGGCTGCACATATGGGGGGTCATGAATTTTTATTACATTTTTCAGAATAATAAAAACCCATTCATATGGTTAGTAGGACATGGCGGAACAAGTTTCTGAATCATGATCCATAATTGTATTCCCCTATTAAGGGGTGCACAATTTCTACTAGGTGGATACATGTTTTTTCAAACCATGTGGAAACCATAAAAACCATCAATAAATGGGTTTTCAAGGGATTTAGTAATAGGGTTCATGGTTTGAGAATATTTTGTGATAACCGTGCACAAACCAAGAGCCTTCCAAAATTTCCAAACATGTCCACGATGCTCCCCTAAATGATCCCCAACCATAGAATGATCAAAATATTTGGTATAAGGGTACATAAAAATTGGAATAGAATGTTACATTCATTGACTAAACCCATAAATCAAAGTGTGAGAATCAATAATCATTGTGGGAAAACAATATAATTATTTATATGATGTTTAAATCATGACACCTTATTTTCAATATATTACTCTTTAGGTTCATCCTCAGTCATTCATTATCATCAACAATTCACATCCATAAAAATTGAATGCAAATATAATGTGAATTATCCAATGTATATCCCATAAGAGTGTCAAATCATGTATGTGGTATGCTTTATTTATATATACCAGGTAACACTCAATTCAATCCAGACAATACTTTTTCAGTGTTATTACCCCTAGATATATTGTTTCCAAAACCAAGTCCACTTGTAGAATCGAATGAATGTTTTTTTCATGAAAAAACACATAATATATTCCCTACTATGATTTATTATTTTATTATATATTTATCCTCAAAATTTATCATAGCTTTATGTTCCATAATCTATGTTTTCAATAGTACCCAATATTTCTATTAATCTTCCTCTAATTCAAACTATAACAACCCTAACACCAGTATCTAGGAGAAGATGTCCACATTATTACATTAGCATCAGATACAAGGAATCTTATATAGATGAATAAATAGTTTAGTATTATTAGTAAACTATATATAAACATCATTCTTAATTTACATTTCAATACCAAAATTAAAATAAATCAGGAATATCATTTTTTCTTCTAATATATTCTTATATATCTTTCATAGTCCACTTCGTGGATTCCTAGAAAATGAAAAAAATGTAATTTAAAATTACTAATAATGCTTATGTACAACAAAATAAATTGTAAATTAATAGGATGAATCAAAACGGGAAGGTAAATAACTAAACGAAAATTCCATTTAAATAATAATATTATCATTATTGGATAAGTAATAATCAATATGGAAAAGTAAATTAGTAAAAATAGTTTTCATTAAATAAATAAAATGGGAATGAAATGAATCCAGTTATAATATCCTTTGGAATGTATCATGGATAATAATTTCTAGATTTATTTTGATGGAAAAGAATAATTGTTACACCTCATGATCTCATGCATCACGATACCACTACTATCTTGAAATTTCATAAGGCGGTTTATAACATATTGGTAGGAATACCAAGGAAACCAATTTTACATTGGCTAGACAACTAATTAATCTCATGAGACTACCGATGAATAGAGGGATAATATATAAATAGTCCCCACCCATATCTACATGTCCAACACATTCCTCATATTTTGAATGATTGATTTAATTCATGAACAATATGTCTTATAAAAATAATTGATTTTGAGTGAGTGATACAGATTAACAATATTGTCCCTGATCAAACATATTTCATTAAAAGTAAAATTTATTTTTTATAAATGATTGATGGTTAATGTAATAATTAAATCCATGATATATAATTTCAGTATTTTGGGTAAATATAATGCCTAATGATTACAATAAATTGAATATTTCAAGGAAATATTAATGATTACAAAAATGAATTGAGTATGTGAATACTAGTACATTAACAGTTAAAATGGTTATAAAATGTATGGATAAATAACATAAATTGAATCAATAAAACATATAACAATTTTATGATTAGTACAACAATGGTTTTATGTAATTGTTGAATATAAATAAAACAAAAATTTAAATGAAAACATTCTTAATGAAAACTACATTTTCACTTTGATATTATTTTTCAAAATACTAATAGTCCACAAAATATTTTGAAAATTAATTGTATTAAAAATAATTGTTTAAACTAATAAAGTATTCTTTGAGATATTGAGTGTTCATGATGGCACAAAATATCATTCATGTTGTAGACATTAAAATAAATATCCATTTCATAGTTTCCTAAAATAGAAACAAGCCAAATTTAGTAAATAACATGAACATTTCATTAAAAACATTATGAAAAAGTAAAAATGGGTAATGTTTTTTTTAATAATTCAGTTTTTTAAATGTTGAAATCATTTTTGAAATCATTTTTAGGAAACATAGATTTGGATTTAAAATTATTTTCTATGTCAGAGAGAATAAAGTTGAATTTTAATGAAAACATTTTCTCAATCAATTTAAGTACCAAAGTGTTAACAAATTGTACTATTACATGAAAAACTCATGAATAAATATAATGGAATAAAATTAAATGGATTTATTATCCAATGATAAAATTATTTACTTTAATGGGAATTTGATCATAACAAATATCAATTAAAATGAGATTTGTAATAAACCATCACAGATAACATAACATTGAAAATATAATTAATTGATGAAAAAAATAATTTGTATCTAACTAAAATCCACACAAAACAAGTGGAAATAAAAATTAATATGATAAAAACATATAGATCACTTAATATTATAATATAAATGAAAATAAATAAATAATATAATAGAATAAAATGCAATTGAGTTTTAAAATTATTTACATCATTGTAATATTCAAGTATAATACACTTGGATGAAATTATGAAAATTGAAACTAAAAATATCATTAATTATGAAGGATTTGTATCATTATATATTAAATTGATATTATATACACAATATAAAATAAATTAACTTAATATCATTATAATATTCTTCAATGAAGTAAAATTGATAAAACGTCGCATACCTCACACTTACTTTTAGTTGAAGAATCTTTATCATCCTGTATAGTGGTTTACTTTTTTAAAATCTATACCCAAACAAAATTAATACGTAAAATTTCATATATGATCCTTTTATAACATCTTATCACCCATTTATTAACAACCATACATTATTATTATTATTTCAGGTGCCAACTACATTGTTTTATTATCACTGTTTTAATAAGAATGTTATAATTATCTAGAATATTATATAGATTAATTATATAAAGAATTATTTTAATGATATAAATATCAATTTTTCCATTATATGTTTTAATAATTTTAAATGACATTTTTACATGGATAATGGATCACATTACTTTGTGGAGACGGTTATTCGTATAAAACAACGTGTGATGTTATCATTTCCTTTAAAGATGAAAGGATAATTAATTAGATGATATATTATATTTCAATTATCAATAAAATTTCATTTATATCATATATTTTCATTTAATTTATCTTTTTTACCATCCATGTATTGCATAAGTGACAAAAAATCACATCACTTCATGAGGCGGTAGTCCCTTGTATACAAGAGCGGTGTTATAGTGATTTAAACGTCATGGAATGTAATAAATGTTATATTATAATTTCATAAGTATAATATTATAACTAATATTATATATATAAATTAAATAAATAATTATACACAATCATGAGAAGTTTTTATGGAAAACGAGTTACATTGATTCACGAGGCAGAAGTCTGTTGAACACATGATCAATGATTTGGATTCACATTCGATGGAGGAGGGGTTGGTAAATATTATTTAATTATAATAATAAAATATAACTATATAATATGTAAATATTTTATATTGTAAGTGTCAATACATAGTTTAGGTTAGAAAAATAATTAATAAAACAGGAGAGATTCGTTAAGGAGATTACCTTATCTTAGGAAAAACTCTTTTGGATCTCTTTATAAAGACCATAGGGTTGGTCATTTGGGATGAAAAATAAATATATAATGTGGGTAAGGGTGTTAGGGACATGTTTTTTCAATGATTTTTCTAGACATTGTGCTTTATAGTAGTGAAGAAATGAATGAAGTGTCCTTTTATAAATGGGGGAGAGGTCACACATGGAATTTATGAAGATAATAGTGTAACCAAATTTTTTAGATACCAAAATTATAATAAATAGTTCATTATAGAATCTTATATGTTATAAGGTCATAATATTCGCATAAAATGTGTTATGGATATGTTTTAAATTTTTATCCCTTATCTTTTTAATTTAACTCATGGTAAACTCATTTTCAACTTACCCGAAGTGACTAATTTTTAGTATTTTCAGCATTTATTTGGGGAAAAACTAATTTTACCATATTATATTAAATATATTATTATAATTTCTAATATTAAATATAATTTTCCAAATTATATGAAAATAATTTTCCTAATTCAATTTAGAATTAAACCAGTAAATGGAATGAAATATGGTTTTCCAAAGTAAAAAGGTTCAAAAATTAAAAAATATTCTATATAATAATTCAAAATGAAGATTATTAAAATGAAAGAATTTGAATTAATAAATACATTATTGAACTATTTTTACACTTAAAACAATTTTAAAATTAAATTGGGCTTTCTTATTATTTCAAATAAAATACAGTTTTCAAATATTTGTATTTTTTATTATTCAACGAATATTGAAACATTTCATCAAAATCCTAAAAAAACTGTCACAAATAATTTTGATATGATGTCACTAAAAATAAATTTAATTTTTCAAGATACTTTTTAAAAAATTAGATAAAATTAATTTTAACATAATATCTTTAAATGTTATGAAAATTTTTTCTTCGGAAATTACATTTTTTTCACAAAAAACTCCTTTTTCATTTAACAAATTAATATTTTATTTATATTAAATAGATATATATTGATATTATTTTCTACATGGTTAAATCATATAATTTTCATAATTTAGTTAAAGCAATTCATACCCTCCATATTAACATCTAGGTTATAACCGTATTCTATTTTTTAGATTATTGAGACTAATTGTTGCATGTTTCATAATACATCAAAGAGAATAAATTTAAAGAAGTATATTTTTTTGATTGTTTAACATCTGTGTCGTGTGTCCCATAATATATAAAATACAATTTTCATATCTTATAATTTTTTGGTTTACATTAAAATGTCACGAATTAATATGTGTAAAAGGCTTTAGTTACTATAAAGACTATGGAATGTCATTTTAGATCATTATATGGTCTTTTTAGTGATAGAACACATTATAGTGTGGTGCATGGATGTTTAGTTGTTATGATATAAAGTGTGACTAAAAATTTTTCTCCTATTCTAACCCACAATATCAGTATGATTTTACATGATCATAATTTAAAGGAGTTTAAATGGTTAAATCAATTATTTAAATGTTAAATAATGACTCACAATGTTGAGTTACTAAAAAAAATTTTAATTGAATAATCAATAAAATAAAATATTGAGAATGATTATGAATCCATTAATTGTCATGTAATATTCTATATAAACCATCCCATTGATTTTAATGTGTGTGATACTATGATATGATCGTCCAATGGTTGTGGAACACCTTCAGATGAATCTCCCTTACTCTCATTCTATCATCCTTTAATACAAGGTTTTAACAAACAAATGATTAGATTGAATCCTTTCCAGGTTTTGGGAGGTTCATGTATCCTTTGAATAACCAAGGATGAATGATCACATGAGATATTTATCTAGGATCAATATTAGTTCATGGAGCTAGAATATGAAATATCAGACAAGAAAAAAGGTACACCATTTCATATTACAATTATCAAATATAAAAAAAAGTCTTCATCATGTTGAACTATCATTTTTAGATGATATTTTCAAATTTTTGGGGTATGTATTATCCCTTAAAAAACACATATATTTCATAATTATTTATATTATTGATAGAATATTTTTTTATTTTCTAATCGAGTCGGTGGTGATTGGTGGATTTTGGTATTGTTCAGTGGCTTATAGAGTGTAATTGTGCCAATGTTTTATGTTACATACCATCAAAAATATCCACTAACATGTAGCCTATTAGACGTGGGGTTTCAGGTCACACATGACTTCAATACCAGTCTATGAGGGGTTCCATTGAGGACATGTTATAATAAATATATAATTATGTATTCATAAATAATGCATCACAAACTCTAATTGATTGGGACTTGGGGAATTTCATGTTTGAACCCAAAATGATGTGTAAAGACATTTGGTTTTAATATTTAGTTAATTACTATGTTAATATCACTTTTTTGTTTCAATATATAGTAAAAAATGATAACAAAGTCTAAAAAAAACATATAGAATGAGATGTAAAAAATAATCAAGTTAAGGTTTTTGGGATACGAACTGATTATTTAATTTATCATTAATAATATTTCCCCGACATTTGTGGATTTAAATTATCTAGAAAATTATTTCATGATTCATTAGTCACCATTATTGTTTTGGTAAAAAAAACCACGCATATAGACCATCATAATTTTATTGATAGCCCAAAAATGTGGGTTTATCCCTTATTTTCTAGCTTACATACAATGTAGATGAAATATAAAATTGATCAAGAAGATAATAAACCAATGAAGTCGTCCAAGGATTTCACCATTTGAGAAATAAACCATTCTCCCCTTCGACTACCACACCTTTTAGAGAAAATAAACTCTAAATTTATCCTAATAAAAGTTAAAAATACTCAATTACCCACACTATCATAACCATGAAATCTTATTTATAGAAATGAAAATTGACACACAATTCCCACACTGTCATGGGACATGATTTTTCTTTACATTTTTTCATATTTTCACCATTTTCTCAGAAATGGAAAAGGAGATTCATAGATGTGTGTTAGGGGAGAGAGTTTTTACATTAATTGCATGTTCAATGGAACAATCATGAAATGAAACACATATTAATATTTTAATTTTTATTTTTCTCATATATTATGATTAGATAAGTTCGTGATTTTGTTAACAAAGGGTAATTTTCTCACTCATTAAAAATTATATTGAAGACCTCCCTAAAAGGAAAAATCATGACATCTGATCTTGGTCTATGTATAAATTTTTAGAAATACTAACACATCAAATTGAAATAGATCCTATCATAAGTGGAGTTAATTGCATTGGGTGCACAAATATGACAATGAAACATGGTTGTTACAAGATAATTAAGTAATTTTATCAATTGGTTGACCTATGTTGTGGGGATTACATGACATGAGAGTTATTTTATTTCATAAGTCTCTTCGATATGGTATTAGGTTATCATGGGAGGGTTATGTAACATCCGGTTACCTTTTTGTCAGGGATGATTAATTCATTTTTATGGTTTTCATTTTTCATTTTTTGGGTAGGGTCGAGGAGTAATTGAGAGGATACCTGTCATCGTGACGTCATATATATTTATTGGAAATTTTAGAAAAAAATTATTTCATCTTCATCTGGATTACAATTTATATGCCGTGTAATATAGTTAGAAACCATGTAAATTATATAATTACAATATATTTTTTTAAACAAAAGGTTATTTTTTCAGTGATTATGGTATTTTTTTTATTACACGATGTATTATTTGGGTTACACGTCTTGTAGTGTCAGGATGGTTGTTTTAAACTATTATCTTCGATGAATTTTTATTTCATCCTTACGGTATTTCCTTTCTCTTGACCTGAGATCCATTCCTAGGAGATTTTGGAATCCTCAAAAACTTCTGGTTCATTTCATCCTGCTTTTGATCATTGTATAAATTATGGTGTGACTTAACAAGTTTCTTTTCTCCCTATCTCTCAATCTCTTTAACTTTCCATTCCTGGAGTAGTATAGACCATATTGTGATTTATATATCTAAAAATTGTATTATTAAGTATTATTTGAATGTTGAGATCCTAGATCATTTATGCCTTTGTTCTTGTTGGTTGGTTCCATTGTGGAATTTTTTTTCCATGTAAAATATATGTGGTTCATTTGTATTGGAATAATTTTATGAACCATTAATTTCATTATTAAAATTCAATTTTATTATTTAAATTCAATTACTTTAAACAATATTCAATTGGTTTTTTAGAAAATCAATTCCATTAAATGGGGCTATTTTAATGTGGAATGTAATTTTAGGCTTGAAACTTGGAAAACCCACCTATTCCATTGGTGTAGGGTGTGTTTGAGAAATTTATAGAAAATTATGGAATTAGATTTATTTAATATAAATTATTTTTTCCGAATTTATTTCAAATTTGTATTTTAAAAAATGGATTAAATTTTTTTTATAGAAACATAGTGGTTTTATCTTAGAAAATGTTATGCTCTTATTTAAAAAATATTCTTGTTTTAAAATTTAAATTTGGAACTTTTGGAATAGGGAAATGGGATTACTATTAATTTAAATAGTTTTAAAATGAATTTCCCATAATAGATTGTGGTAGTCTACAAGAAAGAATAGGTAGTTAGTGGGTTATTTGGATAACACTCTTTTGTGTCTTTCCAGATGAAGAAAAACATTGTACAATAGGTCACATCCCTAATGGGATGGTGATGGGTCACGTTTGGGCAGTGTCAAAGGGATGTGTGTATACACATATTTCAATGATCACCTTTCAGTTGGTGAGAATCTAATAACTTTGATCTATCATACTATTTGGTAGATAACCATGTTGTTTTCTGGTATATATATGAGATATAAAGGTTAGATAATATTTTAAAAAAATTGACAAGCCTACTTAATTTATATAAACTATTTTATATAAATATTTTGTGGATCCATTTTGTTAAATTATTTTCCATCATTTGAATTATAAAGCATGAACTGTTTTAATGATACTATGAACTCCCTTACCTATTATTTTAATTAAAATCATTAGTTGGTCAATTAAATGTTAGAATCCATTATGTAATCCTATGTGAGATCTTATTGGGTTTTCATCTCCCACCATATCTATGCCTTTGAGACTTCTAAGATTATATTATTCCTAGTTCATGCCAGTGTAAGAAAACTCTTGGTTGTTGTAGATGTTTATCCTTGTGGATTTAAGAGCTACATCCATTGGCATTTTTGTTTTATCCAACTTATTAATACTATGTTGTACTACATTGGGTCATTTAACTATATGACTTTGGTTACTCTACTCCTTGTAGTGTTATCTTTTGTATTCATACTAACATATTTATCTTCTTTCACGATGTTTGTAGAAAAATTGTTCCCACAATCATTTTGTATGAGTCCAACTGCTAGTCTCTAACTTGTGGGGATTGAGAATTCCCTTCAGGTGATATCTGTCCACTCTATTATCTGGTTACAAGGGTATCTAGGATAATTCTTGACAATGTTTAACTATAGATCTTGGTTAATATTCCTGATATGAAGTCTGTATGCAATGTGGAATATTATCAGGGATTTCTAACAAGTCATAAGTCACCATGGGTTCATTGGGAAAATTTTCATGTGTATTATTTATATTCATATACGATATTTTTTTGGATAGATTAAAATCCAAGTCTTATGTTCTTATCATTTGGGATTTATTCTCTCTTGTTTCTCAGTTTTAGTATTAATCTAATGTCTTATTGTTGTGTAGTGATGTTTTGTAGCATTAAGCCTCTCAGAAGTTGTGTGACTAGGATCCTACTGAATGATGTTGTTGAACCAAAACGAGTGAATACCATTATGGACCCATGATAACCTGAGGTTATCGAGTGTAATGTACATGATTTGGGCCATGCACTAGCACAAATTCTGTTTCTGGTTCCATCTGTGGAAGCTTCGGGGAATATTTTTTGGGATCATAATCAGGAATATTTTCTCCAAAAAATAACCAGCATTCAAAGGAAGCAGGGATCCCCAAGAGGCTGAAGAATGGTTTATCATGATTAATTTTTTTTGTTTATGGAAACACATGATGAAATAAATATGAAGTTCTCCACCATATTTTTGGAGGGACTAAGTAAAAGATATTGGGTTTTGATGGTGGAAGTGAAGAAAAGTGTGTAATTAGAGTGTAAAGACATGAATGATCTTTTCACCGACCATTTCTATCTAGAGTCGATGAAGTTATCCATGGATTTAGAGTTATTCAAAATTGAGAAATCTAATAGAACTGTTTCTGTGTATTTGAACAATTTTGATGAGCTAGTGTTGTTTTCATCAGAGGTAGTATCAAATGTGAAGAGGAAGACTTGACAGTTTGAGTTGGGACTTCAAGATGATATTCTATATCAGATTTCCATACTGATAATTCCATCTTATATTTATGTGTTGGATATAACATTGATTTCTGATATGACCTAGATGGAATGTCGTGGTTTTCAAGAGTTTTTGTTTCTCTCATTGGAAGTGAGAATTCATCCAAGGGAAAATGTAAGCATCATGATTAACATGGTGGTTCTCAATGGTAGTTGATTTCTACTCCTCTTAATGTTTCTGAAATATGACCAATGATTTTAAAATAGTGTGGCTTTTCTAAGCATTCAAATTCGCTTTCCCGGAGGCACCCAATATATGTGGCTCATGTGGATGCTTGGGTTGTATAAAAATGTTCTAATAAATCTGTTACACTCCACATAGTGAACTTAGATCATCATAAACTACAATAATTGTAGGGAAATAAGATGCTTCATGTATAAATGGGTTCCCTGCATAGGTATCTATAATGATGATCCTTCTTGTAGTGGAAGAGTCTCCAAATGAAGCGGGTATGGGTCGACAGACCATGAGATATACCGTCACTATAGCTTCATCATTAGTGATTTATTTACATAATAATTATGCATAACCATAATTGTTTTAAACCCGTTTTGATAATCAAATGAATCCCCCTATCGATGTTTTATCTTATTTGATGAATATCACTACACCCCTTGGAATTTGATAGAACAATGTATTTGTAGTCTTATGTGTGTTTTCCATTTATCATATGTTGATATTTCATGGATTTTTCTTTATTTTTGAAATATAATGAATTAACATCATTTTGGGAATGGATTTTCTCATTTCTAATAAATCTAGGAGTTATTGTTATCTATGATGTGTCTATTTTACTAAACCTGATGCGGTTAATCAAATATTTTATATAGAATAGGACCCCGAGGTCGAGTAGAGTTGGTCCTTCTTTTTTAGTTTCAGAGAAATTAATATCATTGTTCATCTTTGATATGGAGCGAGAATCGTTGAGCAATGATCTCTAAACTACATTCATAGAGTTCCCCATCATGTTTCCTTTTATCATATCTATGATTTTACTGATTACGAAGGTATATTTTTATATTTATCTTGAATGTCATAGTAAACTAGTGTCAATTTTTTATTATCGCATGTAACCAGTAAAATTTAAAGAGTTAATGATTCAGTTGGATGATCATCTAAAGAAAAGATTTATATGACCGAGTGTGTCACCATTGGTGGAACTAGTTCTGTTTTACAATAAATTTAACGGTTCTTTTATCTTTTTTGTAGATTATCATAAACTAAATAGAGTCATAGAAAAGGAAAATTATCCATGTCCTCGTATTGAAGATCTATATGATCAACTAAAAGACATGAAGTCGTTATATAACATTTAACATCGATCTGGTAAACCTCAGTTGAGAATAAAATAATATGACATTCACAAAAAATTCCATCGGAGTAGGTAAAAGAATTATGATAAACTTTTTATTAAATATGACCAATAAAATTATCTTTAGGTATTTATGGATTTAATCAACAGAATCTTCCATGTGCATTTTTATATTTTAGTGGGGTTTTTTTAATTAAATCCATATTTACACCAAATCTGAGGAGGATCATGTGTGTCATGTGAGAGTAGTTCTAGAAGTGTTGGGAAATCACAGTCTTTATGCCATGCTTTTAAAATGTGATTTTATGATTTGGGAATTTAAATTATGAATACACATGGTGTTTGAATAATGAATTTTTTTATCTTAAGAAGGTAAATGATATTATGACATTGGACGAACAATGAATTTTTTTTATTTTTAGGGAATCTTGGGTTTTGGTTGGTATAATTTCTTATTCGTAAAGGAAATATCAAAGTTATCTTCATTGATTACAGGTATAACTCGTAAGGGGGTAAATTTTTCAAGGGATTAAATATTTCATAATTCATTAGATAATATGATCATCTTTTGATTACTTCAATGGTTTTGACTCACCTAGAATCCAGGTAGTGAAATCTAGTCTTCTACGAAGCATCGGATTCAGGTTTGGGATTTGTTCTATCAAACTGTGTTCATGTCATTCCTTATAAATCTTATTAGATTAATCCACATGAGAATAATTGCCCAACCAGTGACATTGAACTTGCAGTTTTGAATCGCATGCTTTAGAGTTGGCAGTAGTGACTTTTTGATGAAATGTTTTCCATGTTTTCTGACCACAAGAGCATGAGTTATATCATTGAGAAAAAATATTTTAATATAATATAGAGGTGTTGGGTGGAATACCAACAATATTTTGACATTGATATTTCCTATAAAACTAGGAAATGGAATATAATTGATGATTATTTGGGGATGAAACATCAAACCCCAAGCATGAAAGAATCCTCGAAAGTGTGTAACATGATGTATCACATAGAATATTTATATATAGGATTTCGGGAACATGGGATGGCGATACATTTTCTAGTGATCAGTTGGTATCTTCTCTTATCAAGATTACTAATTGGGAACAAAAACATGATGATGAGTTCTAAAGAATTAAAAACTCTCTTTATAGTTTAGAGACTGTTGCTGAATGGTCATTCAATAAGGGGATAATTCTTTGATTTTAGAATATTTTCATTGTTCCATGTAACGAACCAGACATGTATTAATGAAAATTATTATTGATATAATTAAATGGATTATTATGTTAAATGTTTATATAAAATTTTAACTTTATTGGTTTTATGTTTTTGATTTCAAAATACCATAATGAATTGTTACAGTTGTTAATATAGCTGTTGAATAGTGATCACATTATTATTTAAAATATACGGCTTTAACTAATCCAATTTACTCAGACAAAGTAAGTGATGGCCTCATTTACTAGAATTGCTCTATAATAATCCCATTTTTCAGAGCTCATAAAGGATTTTTTGTCACTGGGCTTCACTCTTGACAATGCCCAAGCTGACCTCTAATGTGTTAAGATTGAACAAACACTCTTACGAGGGGATTGTATGATAATTGAGATTACCACCAGATCAATGTTATCTGATCCACCCCAAGAGTCTGTCACCATCGCACACCTTGTCCTTTGTCTAATTCGGTTATTAAAAGGGGATATGTAACAAGATCCTAGCACTATGATTATCTGTGTTATTGTTGTATAGAACACAGAATATACATTCATTTCATTATTGTAACCTTCTAAATAGTTTTTTAAGATAAAATAGTATTTTTAGTTAATATTCAATTAAGAAGTCGATTTTGACGAATTTATGTATTTTTTATTTAATAATATTTTAATAATATATTATTAATAAATTAATTTTTATTAAATATAAATGATCGTATAATTTTTATGAATAAAATTGTAATTATTATTAAGGCTTGATATTCTTTTTTATCAAAACAAATGAATTATCGATAAATGTCATATTTTATTTTAAAAGTAAAACATCACATAATTAAAAAATTTTGAGATAAAATGAATATTATTTTTTGGAATCAAGACATTGAAATTATCCAATAGTGAATTTTTCATACTTTTTAGAGATAGTTGAATTTTTAGGTAAAAATTAAATAACGTTTAAATATATAATATGTTTTCTAAAATCATAATGACCCAATAGTCATGTAATAAAATTCAATAAATGGTATATTTTGGAAATGTATTTTTTTCCTTTAATATAATGTTATTTTATGTTTGTTTGATTTATTTTCCAAAGCTTTAGTGGAGCCTCCAAGACATATAAAACATTTATTCTTTTTAATATGATTTCTTTGAAAGTGTGACTCACCTCCATATAAGAAAACCTAATATATTAATAGCATTGGACATTGTACTTTTAAAATAATTTTTTCCACTATCCCTTTTCAAAAACCATGGGAAAAAAAGTGATGGTTTTGGTTTTGATTAGTTTAATGTGTACTGTAAAAAACCTTTATAATAAATAATTCCCTCTATTTTCCTATATAAACCCCCATGCTCCAGCTTCCTCTTCACTCAAACAACTTTTAGAACGTCCTTATCCTGTCCTTATCTCTCTAAAATCCTCCCATGGTGCCCCAAGATCCCATTAATCCTCTCTCAAGCACCTCCCAATACTTTGGGATCACACTACCATGTAAGGGATTTCTTCTTTTATAATTTTTTTTTCAAATATATTTATATTGTTATACCCTTTTATTTTCAATTAGAAAAGTTGAGGTATGATTTCTAACATCTGCCACCCTTCCCTCCTTATGGTTTAATGATGAGAGGCCTCTTTATCTCTAATTAATTCTTCATATGTACACATGTTACCATGCCAAAATTCTCTGTGAAATATCTCTCTCCTCATTTACATCTAAGAAATTCTTTATATTATGTATATAAATTCCATTGAATATGTTTGGACATGTATCTATATTTTTTCCATACTGTCCATTTCATGTACATATTATGATATACACCTTTCTCTCTCATTAACCATTTTTATGAATTCTTATGTCACGTCGTTATGTTGCCAAAATTTCACCGTTATTTTTTCCATCCAAAGTCATTGTTTAAGGAATACCATTCCCATTTCTGAATCAATATAATTCATCTCTACACACATTTTTTGATTGATTATATAGTTTCTTATTTGAATTCCAAATTCCATTATCATGTAATAAATTATTATGTTGAATGATTCCATTTTGTATGTTCCATATGGCACGGTTATGCATGAAATGAAATGACAAAGAAATGTGTGCCCTGATAGCACTCCAATGCATTGGATAAATATTAGTATAATGAAACATCAACTTCATTGTCGGTATACACAATATAAATCAAGTGAAATATGCATTTACTCATACTCCATGTACAATGATCCTCGGCTCATGCTAATATCATGTTGAATGTAGTTTCCAAATTTCAATGTTATGAAAATCATGTTATATCATGACATTATGTTCATGTTTCTAGTATGCCTCATTGACAAGCCTATTTCCAAAACTACACTATATTATTTATTTGGTTCCATTTTACTCCCATACTGGGCTTTATATCTTACCCTTTTTTAGACATGTCCTCAGGTTATCACATGCAATGCTATGTATGAATGAATATAGGTGTTCATTTGAAATAATTTTTCAATAATGATGAGTACTTCATGTTTTAAGGTGTTATGTAATGTTACTAAGAACCAGAGACAACAGGCATCTCAATATTTTATGTTGTATCAAGTGAATATTATTTGTAATAAATTATGTTTATGTGTAATGTCAAGAGCATGGTTATTGTATTTGGTATCGGAGGATAGGTTTATTAATTTTTTGGGATTAGGATTAGAAAACCCTATTGAATGTCTTAGGGATCAGATAAAGTACAATAAAAACATCCCTAAATTTTGGTGAGTATTGAGTAAGCGTTTTATCTAGAAAATACATCCATGTATGGATACAAGAATGTAGAGTAATGTTTTCACAAAATTATCTAGGGGTAAAACCTTAAAATGCTACATTGAGATAGACTCAAACGTGAACATGTGCACGACAATAGGACTTGCAGCCATAATGGTTACGACACACCTGTGGGATATTCTTAGGTAAAGTCATGATATTACTATTAACCATTATTAAGGGAAAACATTCCCCATAACAATATATTTTATGATGAAGATCATAGATATCATATATTGAAGCCAGAAAATTCATAAGTTAATGAAATAAATGTAATTTATAAGTTATCCATTTTTTCATTGGATTCCACTTTATGTTTTACCCCTAACATTCCTTCTGTTCCATCCGATATCCGGTAATAGGAGAAGTCAGGCTATCAATAGATGAGAAGATTAATGGGACAACTGTTCTAATTAGATTTTCAATCAAATAGGAGTAGAAATCACAATCCTTGTGCAGATAATCTTTCAGTAAACTCGTATTTTTAATAAAACCATGGGTCAGGAGGAAGGTACAACCCCCCACCCCCCCCCCCCCCCCCAAGAAAGAAAAAGTCAAAATCGAGAGATTAATGAGACAAAAGCCTCCTAATTTTAATGGATAATCTAATCTCGAAATTTTCGAACAATGGATCAACTCCATTGAAAAGAAATTCTCTATACTTCATTGTTCCAAAAATGACAAGTTTATTCTGGTAGTTTATCTTATAGAGGGTGAAGCTGATCAATGGTATAAATTGATCAAAAATATGAAGCTTGAGGAGGAGATCGAGGAATTGTAATAGAAGGATTTCTGAAAAATGATTTTTCATAAATATTTTCCTCGCACCCTTTGACTTATGATGGAAAGGGACTTCATTTTTATCATGAGAAAAGAAGACGAATCTATCTAAGCGTACAAGGAAAACATCAAATTTCTTGCCCGATATGCCTTTGGCATTATCATTAACCTTTAATGCATTCCTGACCACAATATTGGTGGGCTAACACCTAGCCTATTGAATGCCCTAGAGATCTGTGACTTCAAGAGCTATAAGGAAATAGCTTGTTGTTCTCTCAAAGTTGAAATGGAGATCATCGAATCATTTGGGTATCATGAGGATATGAAGCATAAGGTGGAATTTAAATATGGTAGTCCGATAGATAAATCCAATGGTGATAATAAAATCTATCACCCCAATTTCCAATGGTGTAGAAATAATAACCCTTTAAATTTCCTAAAGGGGTTGATGAAGTGATTTTGGTTTGGAAGAGAAGGGAACCTGTCCATTTACTACTGACAAGAGAATCCCACTGCAACGAAAGTAGAGAGGAACTCTCTAATCAACCCTCAATGCATTGTTCATTACTTCTACTACAAAGAAACATGACACTTTTCAAACAAGTTCTCTAATCTAGGGGTTTCTAGAGGCAACCAAAAACCTCCAAGGCATAAAGGGAGAGCTTTTTCCATCACTATTGTTTTAGGGAACCCTAAAAATGGAGTGGTGACATGTATTATATTTATTCATTCAAAAATAGCGTATCTAATTTTTGATTTTGTTTCAATGCATTATTTCATATCCAAAATGTTTAGTAGAACAATCCCTATAACACCACAAATCCTAGAAGCAAAGATATCATTGAGAATTGAAAATGTGGAAATCATTGCATCTGATGAATATAACTCCTCCCCAGTCAAAATTTGGGGATTTAACTTCTCAGAGAACCATGCCATACTCCGTCTAGTGGAATTTGATGAAATTCATTGGATGGATTGGATTTCCTTATATAGAGGCAACATAAATTTCCATAAGATGGAAATCACTCTCCATTTGGTGAATCGACCCCCGATTTTGTACAAGTTCAAGGAGGAGGATGAATCTTCATTAGTTCCATCATCTCAAGTATGGATATTACTGATGTATGAGCATGTGTATCTTGATCTGATGATTGAGTCTTAGGAAGTAACTATCCTTGAAGACATGCCTATTGTGAGGGAATTCATTTAAGTGTTTCCCAAGGAATTTCTTGGTCTCCATTCTAGAGAAGATATTTAATTATCAATTGAACTTATACATGGTGTCATTCTAGTATCCAAGACTCCAGATATAAAGGACGTTTTGGAGCCTGAGGAAGTGAATAAACAACTAATAGAGAATATATAGAAGTTTTTTATACGCCCAAGTGCTTCCCCATGGGGTGCACCGGTCTTCATCATCATGAATAAGGATAGGTCAATGTGACATTGGATTAATTATCATGAGATAAAAAAACATCAGGATAAAGAACATGCATCATCTTCCCTGAATTGATGACTTGTTCGATTAGCTACATTGAGCACAATACTTCTCAATGGTTGATCTATGTTCCTGATATTACCATTTAAGGGTGAATAAGGTGGATATCCCCAAGATTTCTTTCCGTACAAGATACAGGCACTATGAAATCATAGTAATGCCTTTCAAACTCACTAATGCTCTAGAAATATTCATGGAAATGGTGAATAGATTATATATATATTACCTTCCCAAATTTTTGGCAGTCATTATAGATAATATTCTTATATAGTCAAAAACCAAGGAGGATCAATAGGAGCATTAAATAACTGTACTAGAGACCTTGAGATTTGAAAATATCTAGGAAAATTGTAGAATGTTTGAGTTCTGGATGAAGAAGGTCTCATTATTGGGTCACATGATCTTAAGAAATTAGATATCTATGGATCCCTCCAATTCAGCTATAATTGAGGGATGGCCGAGGACAACATAGTTTATGAATATCTATAACTTCTTGGGGTTAGACGGATATTATCTCCAATTTGATAAAAATTTATCAAAATTTTCAAATCCTTTTACTAAACTATCACGGAAGGGAGTCGTGTTTTCTTGGAGTGATTAATGCGAAGAGTGCCTCAAGGAGTTGAAAAAGAGGCTTTTTACTATGCCCGTTTTCACACTACCCCAATGTGGAGAACTTTTCGTGGAATTTAGATATTATTATAAGAATAGAATGGGTTGTGTGTTGATGAGAAATGAAATATTCATTTCCTATGCTTCAAGGATATTGAAATTTCATGAGCAAAACTATCTCACACATGACCTAGAGTTGGCTGAATTTATTATCGCTTCGAAATATTGGTGGCACTACCTCATTAGGGAGAAGTGTGAAATATATACAGATCACAAAATCCATAACTATATATTCAACTAGAAAGAGTTGAATATGCGCCAAATAAGATTTTTAGAGATGATCAAAGACTATGAGTGCTCAATTCATTACCACCCTATGAATGAGAACTATGTAGAGGATGCTCTATATAGAAAGGACCTAGAAATTTTTTTATTGATTAGAATTGAAAAGGATACAATATTCATAGATTTGATGAATATGGACATGGGAATAATAATGAAGGGATCACCATTAATCCTTACATAAAGTATTTATAAAACGTCTCTTTTTGGAATTGTTAATGGATCCCTAATGGATGATGTTGGACATCAGAATAATGTGGAATGATAAAAAATGGGAAATCCTTGGATTTAAATGTTAATGAATAAAAAATTCTGATATTTTGTTCAAGACAATTTGTTCCATCAAATAAATAGTTAATGAAATACCTTTTTTCTGATGCACATAGTTTTAATATCATTAATCACCTAGGAAACAAAAATATGTATCATGATCTCCAAAAGTATTATTCACGTGATAACAAGAAGAATGAGATTGTTGATTATTCTGAAATGTGCCTGGTATGTCAGCAAGTGAAGGATGAGAGGAATAAGTCTATGGGGATGATGAAACCATTAACCATACTAGCATGGAAATGGGAGAACATCACCATTGGCATTTTCACTAGGCTTCCTAAGACATCCAAAGGAAACAATGATATCTAGGTATTTGTGGATAGTCTTATAAGGAATGCACACTTCATTGCAATTCAAAAGGATTTATCACTGGATCAACTGGCATGAATATATATCAGATATGTGGTAAGGATGCTTGGAGTACCACTATATATTGTATCTGATCAAGATCCAAGATTCACCTATATGTTATGGAAGAGTTTTCAACATGATCTAAATTCTGACATGAACATCTATATGGCTTATCATCCTCAAACTAAAGGCCAATATGAGCAGATTATCCAAAAATATGAGGAAAATTTTTGAGCATGCTCAATGGACTTCAAAGGAGAATGGGATCAACATTTTCCTCCGGCTAATATCACTTACAATAACAGATTACACTCAATCAACCAAATGGATCCTTATAATTCCTATTATGGAATGTGGTTCCAAACACCAACATGGTGTGATTATGTTGAAGAGTGAAAACACATATGTCCAGAAATTGTCAAAGAAATGGTGGAGAAGGTTAAGACCGTCATACAGCACATTAAAGCTACTCAGAGTCGACAAAAGTTCTATGTAGATAATTTTCGAAGAGACCTTGAGATTTATGTTGAAGACATGGTATTCCTCCACATATCACCATGGAAGAGAGTTTTGATATTTGGGAATAAAGAATTATTAGTCTAAGTTAAACAAGACACTTTTAGATCACTGATTAATTTATTGAAGTGGCCTATCAAATAGAACCCCCACCATGATATCTCATGTACATGATGTATTGCATGTATCTATCATGAATATGTACATACTTGACCCTTCACATTTACTCAATCTAGAGGTGGTAACATTGGAGAATGAACTATCCCATAAAGAGATGTATGTGATGATCATAAATAATAATAAAATCTTTTACTAAATAAAACAATTACCCTTGTTATGGTGTTGTTCCAGAACCACATGTTTGAAGAAGGAAAGTGGGAATTTGAGGATGTGATGAAGCAGAGTTACCCTCATATTTTTACTGTGGGAAAATGAAATATTGAGGGTGAAATTTCTTTAGCGGGGAAGATTGTAACGAGCAAAATTTTTTTAATGATGATTCATTTCCATCTAATTAAATGATTTAGTATGTAAAATGGATATAAAAAATAATCACTTCCTTGGTTTTATGTTTTTTGATTTCCACTTACCACTATGAATTGTTACAATTTCATATATAGTTGTTGAAGAATGAAAACTTGATTATAATAAATATAGGGTTTTAACTAATACAATTTACATAGAAAAATGAAACAATTGACATATCCTGTATAGTTGCTGCATTCGAAGCCCATTTGTCGGTGCTCGTAAAGGAGGAGGCGTCACTTTGCTTCGATCATGACCAAGACCAAGTCGAGCTTAAACACGTTAAGCTTGAACAGAACCACCTATGGGAGAAGTGGAAGTTTATAAAGATTACCACCTAAGCGATTTTATCCGAGCCACCCTAGTAGTTTGTCTCCATTTCACACCTTACCCTTAGGTATTATGTAGGTGTTATAAAAGTATATTTAACAAGACCCTAGCACTCTGATTTTGGGCATTATTTTTGAATAGAATAAAGAATATACATTCATTTTATAATTGTTACTTTGTAAATAGATTTTAATGCACAAATATTATAATTAGTTAATATTAAATTAAGAAATATATTTTGAGGAATTAATGTATATTTTAATTAAATAATATTTTATTATAATATTATTTCAAAATTTATTTGTTTTAAATATAAATTATCATATATTTTTTATGAATATAGTTAAAATTTTTATTAAAGTTTGAAAGCCATTTTTCTCAAAACATATGAATTTTTTATGAATGTCTATTTTTATTTTAAAAGAAAAAATTCAATTATTTAGAAAATTATTTAGATAAAATGAATATTACATTTCAAATTCGGATGTTGAAATTATCTAATGTTAAATTTTAAAAATTTACTGATATATTCAAATTTTTGGGTAAAAATTAAATGACGCTTAATATATAATGTGTTTTGTGACTTCAAAATGACACAATAGTGCTGTAATAAAATAATATAAATGGTTTTTTTTCATACAAGATATGTTTTACAATTAAAATAATGTGATTTTAGGTTTATTTATTTATTTAACAATATTTAGTAGACCCTCCAAGACTAATAATACGTTTTATCTTTTAAAAAATAATTCATTGAGAGTGTGACTAACATCCACATAAGAAATCCTAATATATTAATAATTCATTAATTGGACTTATAAAATAATTTTTTCACTCCCATTTCGAAATAACAGTGGGGAAAACCCATCGGTGGGATTGTGGTTTTTAGTAGTTTAATGTGTAGTTTCCATAACCAAAATAGTAATGAATTCCCTCTATTTTCCTATATAAATCCACCCATGATCCCACTTCCTCATTAATAATAATATTTGAAGAACATCCGTACCCTTGAATCCTCTCTCTGAAAACCTCCCTAGAATCCCAAGATTTCAAGAAGCCTCTCTCATGCCCCTACACAGCCTTTGGGATCACACTTCCACGTAAGGGATATCTTCCATTCTCATTTTTTTCCAAATTTATTTATATTTTATACCATTTTATATTCCACTAAATATGTTAGGGTTTGATTTCTCACCTCCCCAAACTACGTTCCTTATGTTTGAATGATTAGATACCTCTTTCTATTTCATTAATTCCTCTCGTGTACAAACATTACCATGCCGAAATTTCACAAGAAATATCTCTCTCCTCATTTACATCCAAGATAATATTTTTTATTATGAATATAAATTCCATTAAATATGTTAGGACATGTATCTATATGACCTTATTACTTTCCATTTAATGTACCAATGAAGAGATACCTCTTTCCCTCTCATCAACCATTTTTTAGAATTATTATCTCATGTTGTTATGCTGCGGGAATTGCACCATGATATTCCAATCCAAAGTCATCATCTAGTCATTACCAAGTCCATTTTCTTATCATGGGTATTCACCAATACACAAATTTACTTATTGATTATAGTGTTTCATGTATTTATTCGAAATTCCATTATCGTGGAATAAATGATGATGTTGAATGATTCCTCATTTTATGTACCATGTGGAATAATTATGCATTAAATGAAATTATTCAGAATGGTTCACCCGGATAGAACACCAATGCATTGGGTAAATATTAGTTTCCTGATACATCATGTATAATTCTTGTAAAATAATTCCAATTCAATTGAAATGTGGGTTAACTCATGCTTTATGTGGAATGAGTCTCGGATCATGTGGATATCATGTTCAATATTGTTCCCAAATTTATATGTTATGATAATCATGCTATATCATGAATTTATGTTCATGATTCTCTTATTCTCCATCAAAATGCATATTTCCTAGAATTTACTTTATTCATTGTGTTATTCCTTGTTTACTATCTTACTCGGCTGTATAGCTCACCCTTTTTTATACATGTCCTCATGTTATCCAATGCAATGTTATGTATGAATGAATAAGTGTTGTCATGTAAAAGATGTATTCAATAACGATGTGTATTTCTTGTTATAAGTTGTTGTGCAATGTTCTTAATCCCTAAAGACACTAGACCTACCATTATTCTATGTTGTATCGAGTGTATATTGTATGTAATAAATTATTTTCATGTGTGACGTAAAGATAGGGGTTTATATATTCCATTATAGGTATGGAATACTATGATGGTGGGGTTTCAAAACATCCAATGGTATGTTCACCCAAGAACCATGATGATCTTCTATGACATGAAACATATATTCTAGTGACTGTGTATGAGATGGGGAATTTTTTAATTTTCCTCTCTTTTTTATATGTTCCAATAGGTCATGGACGAGCACTGGAAACCTATGATATTTTTTAGCCACTTTCGGTTCCTACTTGGAAGTGGATTGAGATCTCTATAGACTTTTGGGATATGTATCTACATTCCCAGAAGAAGAATAATGTGATATGGGTAGTGATCGAAATTTTGACCAAGTCAACAAACATTATACCCATTCATGATACAACCAACATAGAGGAGTTTGGAACTCTCTACATGAAATATATTGTTCATTTGAAAGAATTTTCATAGAATATAGTATATTATAGAGATCATAAATTCATATATAATTTTTAGAGAGGCCTTCCGGGAAAACTGGTGTCTCTTATCCATTTGATAATGACATTAATTTCCATAGTCGGATGGTTAGAGGTAATGAGATATACAGATTCTTGAGGATATGATCGGTGCTTGTGTTCTTGACTTTAGTGGATCTTAGGATGACCACTGGGGACTGTTTTAGTTTTCCTATAACAATATCTACAAATCAATAATTAGAATGGATCTTTTTTAGGCAATGTATAGATGACCTTGCTGATCTTCGTTAGGTTGGTCGGAGATGATCAAATGTTCCTTGGTTCGACCATGCTTGATTCAAAAGATGATAGAAAATATTCAGTTGATACATTAGATAATTTTGATGGAATAGATCTGGTATAAATCTATTGTTGATCTTCATGAAATACTATTGGTATTTTCTATTAATGAATAATTGGTTTTGAAAATTTGACCGCATTTTGTTCATCAATGACATTGGAGGCAAGGGAAAATTTCACCTCACTTTGTGGGACATTTTTAGTTTGTTGAGAGAATAAATAAAGTTTCTAATTGTTTATCACATCCAACATATTTGACATCAATACATGTCATGTTCCATGTATCGAATCTCTTAAAGTAGCAATCATATCCATCTCATGTTCTGAGCTATAGTGATCTTGATGTTTAACCTAATGTATTAGAGATTGAACGACTAGTCTGGATAGTTGATTCTAAAATAACTGTACATCATAGTACGGTGATACATATGGATAGAGTGTCATGGAATCACAGCACTAATTCTCATCAGACATGGGAGAGTGAGGCACTGATGGGAGATATTTGGCCTCAACTTTTCGATATGGAAGATGCATGACAAGATATCTATGGAAATAATTTTTTTTGTGTGAGAGGTTGTGACATCCAATTACCTTTCTGTAAGGAACATTTCAAACCACATCGTGGTATCCTTTTTTATTTGCCTATGCAGGGCCGAGATAGAATTGGGAGGATACCAATATTGGTGAACTTAAAGATATGTTGTAAATTTTATAAAAAACATGTTGGTTCGTCATCCTATTTGTACTTTACATTCCATGTAACATGATAAATTCCATGAAAATTATAAAATAATAATAAATATGTTTCCAACAAATGAAAATGGATTTTTTAGAAAATATGGTCGTTTTAAATTAGATGATGTGTAATTAGGTTACACATCATATAAAGTCCCAGTGGTAATTTTTAAAAAGTCATATTGGTTTAATTATTATTTACTCCCTATAAAACATGAGTTTTTTAAAAAAATATATCACATTATATACATTTAAACGTGTCTCTATTTCATTTAGAGAAGTTTCTAAAAAATTCCACTAAATGTGGTTTCCCTAATTTCTGACACTTATAAACGTTGAAAAATAGGGATGATTATAAACATCGGAAAATTCATAAAATTTATAAACATGTTAATCTTGCAACACATTATTTACAGATTTTCATAGATGCTTCGGTAAATAAACATCCCTAAAATAGTGATGTTTGTAAATTTCACATTTTAGCGACACCTAATTTCCCAACCATTTTTGTAAGCATAACTAATTAAACATCGTTAATGTGTTAAAATTTAATGATGATTGTAAAAAATTTTGGTACAGTGCTATCATTTTTCGATGCTTCTAAAACACACTATTAATTTTTTTTTTGAAAATTTATTTTTTTATTTGTAGATATATTATTTAATTCGAATATTGTTAATTTATTTCCGCCATCTCTATCATCTCCTAGTTCATTCCTTCCAATGCACCCCTCCCTCTTTTCCGCTCCCAGTCCTTCCTCTACACCAACACCCTCACCCATATCTACCCCTCCAATTCCCTTAATTTCCTACCTAACCATGCTCCCCTTCCGATCCCCATCATTCTCATACACCCCTCTCCCCTCACGTTCCAACCCTCCCTCTTCTCCCCAACTCCTCCTATCTTGTTCCCCATACATTTGGGCAACCAATCTCACCCTGGGTCCACCCAACATGTGATCATTTTCCCGCCTGCCTCCACACATCCACTCCAGGTTCCCAATCATCGCCAGTCCCCTACCTCTCCCCTTTAAAAAATTTTCTTCCCAATGGATTACTATACAAGACCAGTCAAGGTACAGACAACACTGATCACCAAATCAGTTATCTATTTTTTAATATTAAATAGTGTTATATTATTTGTATATATTATTATTACATTAAACATAACTAACAATGTAATGTATTATATATATAATTTTATATATTAATATATATATATATATTAATATATATAGGTATTTATATATTTTATATGTAATTTATATATATATATATATGTAATTTTATATTATATATATATATATATATATATATTTTTATAATTTAAACAATTAAAAAAATTAATATCTTATATGTATAATTTTATATATTAGTGTATATATATATATATGTATATGTGTGTTTATATTCAATATTTTATGATTATATGCATTTATATGTTTATATTATATATAAATATTTTTATTAAGACTATATGATTATATTTTATATTATTTATATATATATGATTATAAGATATATATGTGTTTGTGTGTGTGTGTTTATATATCTATATGATTGTATTATATATTATATGTTTGTGTGTGTTTTTCTCTCCAAATCATTATTTTTTGAAATTACGAAAACACTATTATGGGTTAAGTTTGAACTTTCACAGAAACATTAACCCTCTCACAGCCCAACAACAACCCAACACGCACTTATATATTTATATATGTTTATATTTTTCATATGGGATTATATTTTCTATTATATTTATATGTTAATATTTTCAATTTTTTATATATTTTTATATTATATATATATATTATATAAATCAGTCAACTCACTGAAAATTAAATTTTTTTTATCATACACTTTTAAGGAAAAAGTGTGAAACCAAATGTTAAAGAGAAAAAGATAACCCCATTCCATTAAAAAGAAATTATAGCTTACTAGTTGTAATATGCCTAAAAAGATTCTGTGGTATAGTGTTTAGCAAAGTTTTTGGTTACTGCATCAGAAATTCATTGAACCTTAATGCCGACTTGTCCCAGGACTTGATAAACTCCTCTTTGATTTTCTCCGATTTATTAAAGATTTTCATTAAAATCATTTTCGAATTATCAATCCAGATACTTTTCTTCTAATTAGGGGGCACCCATATAGGCCCTTCCATCATTCTTTTAGCCTCATCATCGGGAGAATTTATTGTTAGGACAGTTTCAAAAGTTACCTCTTTCTAGAACATAAGAAATTATAAGGGATCTTTGATCATGGCATCAAATTCCTGTTATTCTATCTCACACTACTGGATAGGAGGGATCTCACCCTCCTTCATAAGAAAATGTATATCACATGTTTATATTTTATGTATATTATATGTTTATTTTTCAAACATATCGTATGTATAAACTAATATATATGTTTATATAAATATGTATATAAATGTATATGTTCATATATGTGGGTGTGTGTATATAAATATATATGTGTATACATAGACACACACATATATATAATTAGTCATGTTTTAAAACGCTAGTAAAATTCCAATAAATTAACCATGTTTTTTTAAAAAGGTCACTAATTTAAAAATATATGTGTATATATATATATATAATTATATATATGTATATATTTCTGTGTTTATATATGTTCGTATGTGTTTTAAAATAAATAAATATATATATATCTCTAAATAAATATTTACATTATTGTTGTAAGAATTACTATATATATATATTTATTTATTTACTGTTTTTTTGGGAAAATCTTCGCTAAATTAAGGACGTTTCTAGAAAAGTGTTGATAAATTAGAGGCATTTCTTGTAAAGAATCACTAAATTGGAATAATTTCCTAAAAAGCATCGCTTAATTCGGGGTGTTTCCTTATAAAAGTCAATAATTTAGAGACGTTTTGTGAATAGTGTCATAAAATTAGTGATGATTCAAAACATGTGTCACTAAATTAAGTACATTTCCTAAAAATTGTTACAAAATTAGTAACCTTTCCTTAAAAAAGATTCTAAATTAAAAATGTTTGCTGAAAATCATTACTAAATTGCTGACATATCCTTAAAAAATCAATAAAATAGGGATGAATAGAAAAAAAATCACTAAATTACAATCATTTCGTTATAAAAATCGCAAAATTAGTTGCATTTCCTTGTAAATGTAGATAAATTAGCAGCATTTCCTTAAAAATGCCTCAAATTTAGGGATGTTCACAAAAAAGTGTCACAAAAATCATTGAGAAATTACATGTTTTTTATTATTCCACCTCTCTAGATTTTTTTCCCTAACCCTAGAGCCATTCCCAAGAGATATTATAAACGTCAAACCCTTCTAATAAAATTTGATCAGTGATTTATTATTGGTGGGGATGCAGTGTGACTCACCTAGTAAGTGTTCTACCTATCTTTTGGTGTCTTTCTCTTTCCCTTCACGAAGTTTTGGTATATCATCTTGGTGTTTATGGAACTAAACTCCATTTTGTTAGATATTGATTCTAGGTTGAGTTTAAAAAACATTTTAACCTTTATTCTTATTGGTTGGTTCTGTTATGTGCTTTTTTTCCATTGAAAAGGTTGACAGTTCTATTATGATGGAAAATTTTGATTAACCTTGAATTGATTAATTTAAACTCAATTATTGTATTTAAATTCAGTTACCTTAATCTAATTTAAATTGGTTAATTAGAAACCCAATTACATTGAATTGGGGGATTTGAATGTGAAATTGAAATTTTTTCCTCAAATTGGGAAGAACTGATTTTTTGATTAAATTGGATATGTTTCAAACATTTATGAAAGTTTTTGGATTTTAATTTGTTGAATGTAAATTATGAAATATATTATTTTATATTTATTTCAATATCCTATTAAACAAAATGTATTAGACATGTTTTGATAGAAATTTATAGTTTTAATCATAGAAAAATGAGTGTTTTGATTAAACCCCATTTTATTTTTACAATGGAAAATTTGAAATTTTGGATTGCGGGAATGGGAAAATTTATATTTTAAATTGTTTTAAAATAAATTGGAAATTGTTGACTATAATAGAGAAAATGACAGCCCGATTATTTAGTGAGTCATTGGGATAACACTCTCTTAATGATTTACAGTAGAAACAAAACATAGTGTTGTAGTTCACATTCCAATGGGATGGTGATGGGTTGTATTTTCCCATTGTTAGAGGAATGTGTGTATACATATATTGTCATGATCACCTTTGAGTGTGTGAGGATCCCATTTCTGAATACTATTATACAATTTTTCAGATGACCATGTTGGTTTCTTTTTTATATTTTAAATTTAAATGTATGCCAATTTGGTAAAAAAATTATATTCCTATTGAATTTATATAAACTATATTATTTAATTTGATTGTTAATCCATTTTTTAATATATTTTACATCATTTAAAATGTAAATCATGTATTGTTTTAACTACACTATGAACATAAATTCCTATTTATTTAAATTGAAATATTGAATTAGTTAATTAAATGTTGTTGTATATTATTTATTCCATAGTGGGACCCTAATGGAATTTTTTCTCACACCTACCCATGATTTCGGGTGTTTTTAGATTGTATTCTTCCATGTTCGAGCAGGGTTATGCATCCACATGGTGGTAGAAGTTGTTGATCCATGGGGATTGGAGAATTGAATTTTTTGGGACTTGGGTTTTATTTTGATTCCTAGTACATTGTTGTAGTAATTTGGATTGTTTTCATGTTTCATTTCTTGTACACTACTCTATATAGCGTTTTCTTTTGTATGCATACTGAATTTTTTATGTGCTTCAACAATGTGTATGGAAAACTCATTCCAACCATCATTTTGTTTGATGCCAGGTGAAATTCAACTACATGTGGGGATAAGGAATGCCCTTCAGGATAAGTCAGTGACTGTTGAGTTACTAGGTTACCAGTTTATCTTGTCTAGTTCATGATAGGGAATTATTGACATAGAATTTTTATGCCCTATGGATTTTGAAAATCCATCACATGTAATAAAAATGACCAAGATTTCAATTTTAAACTTTCTAATTTTAAAAAATAAAAATGGGTCTCTAATTCCCCAAAATGCTTCAATTTTTTAAAATTGACATTCCACATAAATAATAGAATTATATGATTATTTGAGTGAATTAAACATAATTTGTGTTGGGTTTCAATGTATCTAACAACATTCATTTAACATAATAGAATAAAAATAGAAAACGTTATCCATGATTGGCCATGTAAGAATCCAGAATCATGTTAATTATAAAATGAAAATGTTTGTACCTTTAACCTAATAAGAAAACCACATCTATCTGTATGTCATGTGCTCGATGAAGATCCCAAGAGAGGAATCTTAAAAACTTCCCACCTCTAAAGGGATCCAACTGTTGTATAGAATTGATTGACACTCAACCGCGATTCTATCATCACACACAACATTATATTGTCTTATAAAGGAAATGATTGAAGAGTTAGGGATCCATGAGAACATGTTATTTTCAGCCAAAAATGATTTATAAATAGTTTCACAATTATATGGATGTATGTTCTTTTATATAGGTCCCTAGAATATGTTTCTCAGGTGAACATGCTTTTACTCATGCATTATATTCCATGATTAAATATCACCAATCCTATCCATGAAACTATTGGATGAATACCTCAAAATCTCATCAATTGTATTATATTAATTATTTATATAACGATATCCATAGGGTTAAGGTTCCCAAAAATTAATCTTTATCATTTGGCTTCCATTAATTTCATCGAGTATGAAATATATATATCCTACAAAATTACAAACACAACATAAATTTGGGAATTTCCAGGAATTAGGGACCTCATCACACATGATATCCTGATATCAGACACTAAGATATTGGATAAAACCCACAACATATATTTGAGGATTTATATAATATATCCTTCAATCTTCCAGTTGCACTAAGGCCCCATGTACATTGTTCCATTTCTCCTTATATTTTATCATATATGATATGTAAATATATCATATCCAATAATTGTTTTTCATATATTCTATTTTATTTGTAATTTTATCATCACCATATCCATGTATCACATTATATTAAAAAACTTTTTGAATAGTCTTTCATAACACTATTTAGATTAATTTAGAAACACTTTTTGAGTAGTTATCTGAGTTAATATCAAATCTTATTAAGTCAACCATAATGTATGACCCCATGGGACTTATAGGATAGATAGAAAATATAATATTTTATACCCATAAGTGTACGAAAATAATGGACTCTAGAAAAGTATCAATGTTGTTCTAGACACAAAGGGACATTGTAGTATCTTCATCAAATACATGTATCTCTATACATGTATCAGTTAACTACATCATATACAAGCGTAAATTATCATATGATCCATTTATCAAAGACATCATGTGGCCATGGGACACAATATGTGTAAATATCATATATCCTACTCATACAATCATGATTATTTGAATGTTGTCATACATTATCAATGAATACATCACATGACATTCACTTTATGGATGTGAACATCCCATGTCCATCACATGAATATATAATCACATCACATGTATTATCTAGATGTGGTCACACACATACATAGTAAATATCAATAAAGGTCATAGATGCTATACTCATTATATGAGAGAAAAATTGTCATATTAGTTTATCTTTATCAGATTATATGATCAGAAATGTTACAAATCACCCACTAATTAGCTCAGCCACAATTATTTTATAAAAAAAGTATCAAATTATAATTTCTAACATGTTATGTATTATGCTATCATTTGGTAGTGAGGACTCCAAATATGATCCATGAACTCCTAGTATAATGAATACATAATTTATGACACCCCATGTGGTACCATTCATGGTTAATCTCATGAATCAAACTCATTTTGTTCCTCCTGGTCATATTTTTTAGCCTAATACAAAAACCGTACTCAAACTAAAAATTAAATTTTTCATAACATATAACACCTCATGATGGGAATCAGTTAGATATAACTGAAAGTATCACTTTGAGATGTCATTTATCATTTCACTAAATGATACATAAATTATCATATATATATATATATATATATATATATATGCTACCAATGTGTGATAATAACAAGGTGGAGATTCTTTTTTTTAATATGGTACATTTTATATTCTTAAACTGGTTTGATAATACTTAATAAAATCATAAATAATAAATCATCCAACATATCACATATGGTTTGTTTCTAAATTAGTTTAATGTTTACTATGATTTTATGGGTTTTGTTAATCTCAGTATATATATATATATTAAATTTCATCAACTTCTATATGTTGATTCTTGATAAAAATATCCCACAAATGTTTTTAGTGAAAAAAACATATTAAGAAATATAGTTTGAATAATGTTGAGACATATGAATCATATTAATAATGTTCTAATCCTAGAATGAATTCAAACTCCATAACTCCAAAAAATATAATTTTATGATTTTAATAACTTATTAAGTCTATTTAGGACTCTTTATAAGTACATCATCATCATTCATGGAACACTTTCGATAAATATTTTTTAATAAATATTTTTGTAAATATTTTTAACATTTATATTATTAATTTAACGAGACATCCTAAAATTCATTAGGATATTAAATCAAATTCACATTATACATTGACTAGTATAATAATTTATTTTTTTACTTTTAACTTCTTATGTTCAAAAATAAACCTACTAGTGTAATATCTCAATAATTTATTGTCGGTACATTTTCACCCTTTTTCATTGTCAAACATTGATTAGATCTTATTCGTGGAATTTAATTTTTTCATTTGACTGTTTTTTAATTTTTTTGGGACCATTCACAATTATTTCATGGTTAAGGAAAATTATGTAGTTTGGCCCAAAAAATTGTGAGCCATACATTAGTGCTTTAGAGGGGCACATGATTTTTTCAAATAGTGCATCTTCATCTTTCAAAATGTGCACCCCCAGAATGGGAGATTTTTATGGTTGGCACGTTGTTCGTTTACCCTTGTATCCAAATCATGAGACCCTTATAAAAATCATGGTTTGGATGAATGATTTGGGATTGTGGTTACTACTAACCCTGTGGCCCAACCAGAAAATCGTGCACCCTTGTTTTTAATACCCTGAAAATTTTATTTATAATATATTTATGTCACAACCCAAACAGGACCTATTAATTATTATTAATCATTTAATTATTTTTATCCTTGATTTTCTATTTATGAATTTTTTAGGTATAAATTTAAAAAAAATGATTATTTATCTTGTGATTATGGTATGCTCACAGTTACTAGAAACCATGTACAACTCATGTGATCCCTTATGCTGTTTTGATAGATCCAAATTGTATGGTCTTCATAAATGTTCCCAAATCATGTTGTATTCCCATGTGAGGTGCTATAGAGTCCCAATGAGGGGTGCATGCTTGGCGTAAGGTTTGGAAAACTGTGTATCCAAACTGTGTGTGGAAACCAATTTTCAAAAATAAAAATAAAATACAAAATAAATTAATAATAGTAATAAACCATAATTTTATACCCTCACATCCACTTGAAATCCCCTTATCCTCTCTCTCAATATGAGGCCCTAAGGGGATCCCTATGCACACAACACCCCTCATTATGCAACCTCTCTTTCATGTATTTCTTCTTTGTCTCTACTTTTGATCTTCTCTGGATTTTTTCTATTCTACTCCTCATCCATTTTATTAAACTATTTCGTGGTTTGAATTTCTCCAATGTAGTTAACACAACATGGTCAAAACCCTAAACTCCATTTGTTATTTCATTATTTTTCTCTTAATGTTTTCGATTTTTGGGCCTTATGGAGGTTGGTTCTAGCCACCTTCATTAAAGGAGTTGAGTTTTTCATTGGTTCTGGGTAAGGATTCTATGGTCCTTCAGTTTTCCCTATTTTAATTAGTACTTACATTATTTTTTGGTTTATTATATTTCCCAGAGTACTCTGGACCTGATTGGGGTTGATTCGAGCCACAATTGACGATGGAAACAAATATGTGTTTCTATAGGTAAGAATTTACCTATATAAGTTTCCCCTTATCTATATTAAATCGTAGTTGTATGAATATATATATTTGTTTTAGGTGTGATTATATATATAAGATACATGCATACCTGTGTAAGTGTAAATGGGTATATTAACGTATAGTCATATGTATAATGACCCCCTTGTACATATTCACGAACACGAGAATATATATTGTAGGGATAGATGGGCTTACATATATGTGAAGGAGAATGTTCATATAATAGAAAAAGGGATGATTCATGTGGTTGTCGTTAATAATATTGTCTGTAATGATGTAGTTTTCCTACGTCTAAGATTTTAGTTTTAATTCCTTATTTTAATGAATGATTTAATAGTATTCCTTTAATATTAAGTAGTATGAATATGCTATGAAATTTTTTTATAGTTCATTGAAATAGAATTTTCATTTTCTTACAAAATTTATATAGACTTTTGAAATGGGTCTTCTTCATTAGGAATGTGTTCCAGCATTTATTGTAACAGAAATTATTTTTAATGTTTAATTGATTTTATAAATGAATTTCAATTGGTAATAGGTAATTAAACATGGTTTTTTAATGTGTATGAAATTTTAGTGAAATTGATTACCTCTTAGGCCTTATTAAATGTTATTTCCTTCAATGTGAGAGTTGGATTTTGTTGAAAGTGAGTTTTTTTATGTTTTAAGTAGGGGAAACATACCTGATTTGGAATTTAGAGTCCCTCTAAATAATGGGTATCTTGGTGGGAAGACTAGGTCTAATATTCTTGGTGATGGGGAAGGTATGATTCCCACTCATCTAAGCAATATTACTTTACAAAACTAATTAAAATTTCATGATGGGGATTGGTTGTCTTGACCAGAAGATGGCCCATCATGTCTAGGATTTTTTTAATGAGAGTATGATGATCCTAGGACACCACTAACCCTAGTTACATAGGGATTTCCCATGTTTCTTACTTTATTTTACTTATTTTTTCCATGTAATGAATTTTAAATTCACATTGATGTTATATTTCCATAGAATGGAATTTATTTTTTGTTAGTTATCATTTATAAAGAATTATTCTAAAATATAATTCAAGATTTGAAAACTATTTAGAAAATATAAAATAAACTACTTTTCCAAAAAAAAGGGAAGACTGTTACATTTTACTCAAATAGTTGAAAGCCCTATTTTTATATTTCATATTTTCATAATATCATGACTTGGATTTTTTTAATGATAATTTATAGATAATATTTTAATTTAGAATGCCTATTGAGTTTTAACACTCATGCTTATAGATTTATCTTTTCATTATGATTCTGTTGAGGCCTCCAACTGAGACTCAGCATCCAGGGATTGACCATGATTTATTGGTTGGTGGTTACTAGTAGGCTCACATAGAGGTAACACATATTTTATTTCATTTCAATGATAGTGTTCATTTGTATTTTTTAGTTTTTATTTATTTATTTCTCTATCATATAATGTCAAATCATTCCCAACTCTGTTTTATATGATATAGGGTACTAGTTTTTTTCCAACGAGGATTGGGACTGTTGTTTATGCCTTGTTGAGGGCCCACATGGGTGATTAGTTTGATGATAACTTATGTTGTTTCATGAAAAAATTGGTTTCAATGAAATATCCCATGTTAATGGTGGATTTCTAGTTGTTCAATGGAATGGTTTTTTTATAATTCAAGTTGTAATTTACGGGTTGGTTCTAGATCATAGAATTTTTATTACGACTCTTGAATTAATAAGGTGGATCGGGATAGTTGCACCTCAAAATCTGATATTGGCACTAAGATGTGATTGAGGGTTTAGTATGTATTTGATTGTTTTTTTACTGATTTTTGTGATTTCGTTTGTTTTTTTGAAAAACAAAAAATTTCATAATTCACTTATGGAGGGAATCAAGCGGTGTGTGGTTGTTCTGTACAGTCTACAAAACATTCTAAGATCATGAAAATTCTAATTGTGACCTCTAATGTTTTCACAATGTTGGTGCATGACCAACAAAACTGTGTATCCAAGCCATGTGTAGCGATAGTTCCTCTGCGAAATTGGATTTTTTTTAGTATAAGGTTATTTCTATTTTTTCTTTATAGTGGTTTGAGTTGGTTTTAATGTTTTTACCTTTGGTTCTAAAATGGAAATTGGATTATTGAAATTGAATTTCCAAAATGAAAATCATGGGTTCTTTGAAAATGAAAGCGTCTGTTCACGAAATATGAATTGTATTGGAAATGAAATCATTATTGAAAATATTTTATAGGTTTTTGGAAGTATTTATATAATTTAAAGTGGATATTTCATCAAAATATAGAATTTGTAAATTCTTTTGTTTGTGATGACAAAGTATGGATTCAATTTTTTTGGGAATTTTAATTTTGGTTGAATGTTTTTTTTAATAAAAATTGTATTCAATTGAGCCTTGGTATTCCTATGAATGATCATAAATATGAATATATGTATGTTTTAAGTGTAACGTTGGTTATTAGATAGTATAGATGGGATATTGATATAGAAAACAATTCCTATATGTAAGGATTCATTGAATACAAATGGAGGGTACTTACCCACTTAGGGTTTTATTGTTTTCTAAAAATGGTTTTCCAAAAAGAATTGTTAGATTTATTTGTTTTTAATGGTGGGAGTAGGGTTGTTTATCCATATTGTATTTGGATCCTTCATTATTGTTACCTATTGTTTTGGATGTGTTAGATGTATTTTTGGGTTGTTGTTTGAGTTGAGGGGATGATTTGAGATTAGTATATAAATTTTTGGCTTGTGATGTATTGTCATTTAGTTTTATATTTATTGTATTTTTAGAATACACTAGAAATGTCCTGGTGAAGAGTTGGTGTTCTCTCTCTGAACCACCATCCTTTGTAGCCTAGTTATTATTGGTTTTGGAAATCAATGTTGTTCATAGTTCAATGGTCAGATCCTGAAAAATTTGATGTGGCTAGAGATTTTGAAGAAATTTGAAATAAGTGTTTCTCTCTTTGTTCTCATTGACAAAACAGTACCGAGAGAGTAAATTGGTTGGTTTATTTAGATAATTCCCTATCCTTGGACCACCCCTAAGACTTATTTTTTTCCCTCATTTTTCAGCTGAAAAACAATAAAATACTTCATTCATAGTTGGATTATGATAAGATGATTCATTCAGTATGTTCTTATGGGTATCGTGAATGGGGTTCTATATGTTGCACTATCGAATGTGGAAATTTACCTCGAATATATCCAACTCCATAATTTTGGGAAGTATATGCTTCAATATATTAGGGCTCTAACCATAGTTATTTGAGTGAATCTGTTCACACATTGAGGTATCTTCTATGTGTGGTGGATGTGCAACCAACATGTTGCCTTTGAAGACTGAGTGGGAACTATTTTCATTTCCCCTTGTTGTGGTGATTCATGTTTTGAAAATTCTTGTAAGGGGTTTTTTGTGTACTTGTTTTTATGGGTAATGAAAATTCCACACTAGTTTTTTCAACATGCTTCGATTTTAGGATTGGATTATAGGTTTCATTCCATCTGTATAGTTCCTCTTTTTTCTCTAATTTAGGATTGGTTGTTTTTTGGGGATCCATCATTCCTTTCAACATTTCATAGAATTTTGGTTTTCATTCATAGTATCTTTTGGGGAAGATTTTCGTGTCTTGTGGTTATGGATGGTAGCCTTTCTGATCTCATGCCTCATCTTTAGGGATCTTGTTCTAGATTTAAGAAACCAATGTCAAAAAGAGTTCTAAAATGGTGGAGAGAACACCATAGCACATGATCATGGTGAACATGGTCTTTAATGAGTTCATGTTAAGGGAATTCATTTTTAAACACTACCTGGCCACAATCTGTGTAATTGGTTGGCCCGACTAGTGGTTCATGTAATTATTACTTGTTGAGATCAAGAGTAGGAGCTATTGATTTCTAAATTAGGGTTCGGTGTGTTCCATATTGATGTTGTGGTTGGGGATTTGAGATTCTTCATTGAATCATTTTTAGAGGCATGATTTCATGAGTCACAGTTGTTCTCTCATTCAGTGTGGGTTTGTTTCTTTGAAGATAACATCTCTAGTCTCTTTTTAAGATCAATTTTCTACAGGAAGTTTGAGTATTAGCTCATGGTAATCTAGTTTTGAGATATTCATCTCACATAGTAGTGTTTTTTTATCTAATGTAGTGAGAAACTAAGTATTTGGGGTGTTCTATGGGAAGAAAGTTTCCTGGTGGAGAGAATTTTCAAACCCTAATCCTAACATGTTAATTAGTTTTAGGCTTTTTTTGAGTATTCAAACAAAACGGTTTTAAATTTTAATTTTTTTTCTTATCATGGGCACGCATTTAGCGCATAGTTATTAGAAACCCTGTGAAACCCATGAAATCATATCTAATGTTTTAACATAGCCAAATTTCATATTTGGTGCATTGTTTTACCAAACATATATCCTTCACATGCGAGGTGCTCCAATGGCCCAGTAAGGGGCTCTAGGTAAGTGCATAGTTTTTCCAACCATGTAGCCAAACTGAACATGGTATATGGTTTTAAAAAAAACCTTCAAATATAAAAATAAATTGAAAAAAATAATAAACCAACAATTCAATATCCTTCCCTTAATTACCCTCTTCTCCTCTCACATTATAGGCTTCTCAGAGCGGATCCCCATGCAAGTTACTTCCCACCTCTCAAAACATATCATTAATCGATTTCTTCTTCGTCTCTTCTTGTGATCTTTTCTGGTGAGTTTCTCTTATCCTCCTCATCCTTCTTCTTCCACAATTTCGTGGATTCCTTTTATCTCTAGTGGTTTGTGGAACATAGTCTGAACCCTAACCCCCTTTGGGTATTTCAATTGTGGTATCTTGAGTTTTTTGTATTTTGAGTCCCACTGAGGCTGGTTCGAGCCACTATCATCGATGTGAGTTTATCATCGGTTTTATGTAAGTTTTCTTCAATTCCTTCACATTAGGCCAATTTTAATTGGTTATTTTTTTTTAATTTTTGAGATTATTATTTTTTCTCCAGTACTTTGGACCTTGATGACGGATAATCAAGACACCATTGTCGATGTAGACTTTCATGTGTATGCATTGGTAGGAATAATCATATATATGATCCCCCTTTATATATATTCACTCATGATTGTATGAAAATATATATTGGGGAAAGGAGTTCTTATATATATTTATATATATATATGTGTGTGTGAAAATTGAATACAATTGTATGTGTAAAGGGGAATTTTTATGTATATGCCTTTGTATAAGGACCCCCTTTACATGTCCATGTCCATATGAATATGTACATTAGGTCAGGTGTCCTTATAAATATTTTTGTGAAGTTCCATATTCGTGTAAGATGAACTATGTATTAAGGTGGGTTTCATATGTCTAAGACATTAATATGAATTACTTAATTTTTTAATGGTTTAGAATTATTATTTTATTATTACGTAGCATTTATATAAATGTAACATGATTTATATTGAATGTATAATTGGTTTAATAAATGGTTTTAAATGTACAATGGGTATTATCAAAAGTTGATTTTGTGTGACTGAAATGGTTATGAAATGGATTTTTCCAAATTCCTTAACGAATGATAGTGCTTGACATGTGAGAGTCTCATTTGAATGATATAGAATTTTTTTGTGGTTTAAAAAGGGAAAAATTAGTGATTTGGAAGGTTTAATAACTTCAGAATCCATGGTATTTAGGTGGGAAGACAAGGTCAAGTACATTAGGATATTCAGTAGGGTTTATGCCAGGTCTCCCAAAAAGGATTACATCACAAAAATAATTAGATTTTACGATGTGGATTGGTAGGCTCAATCATGTGATGGACCTTCATGTCTAGGATTTTATTACCAAGTTTACGAGAATCCTTGGACCCCACTAACCCTAGTTACATAGGGATTTCCCTGGGAGATTTCTCGCTTTTACTTCAAATTTTCCATGGTAATCATTTAAAAATGGACATTGTTGTTATATTTAAATATTTTTGCATCTATTTTTGGGTTAGTTATCTTTGATAAATTAATTTTCCAAAATTTATTTCATGGTTGAGAATCATTTTTTATTTAATAAATGAATGGACTTTTTCATAAAAACAGAAGGCTGATATTTTTTCACCATGGGTGTAAAATCATATTTTTATATTTCATAGATTCACACTAGCATGACACAAATTTATTTTTAATGGAATGGCATGAGGAATAATTTATTTGGGAACACATAATGTATTTTTAAACACATTCCTATATATCTATCTTGGTTTTTAGCTTCTAGTGTCAAATCCAACTCATGCTCGGTCATCATGCAGCGACATTGGTTTAGTGGGTCGTGGTGACCCATAGTTCACATAATGGTATGCCCTATTTTATTTTATTCCACTGATGATTTTAAATATTATTATTTTTTATATGTATATATTTTTATGTAATTTATTGGATAACTTAATCTCAGTTGAGTTTTATCTACAACCCGACAATAGTAGACATCACAAGACGATCAGGAACACCTCTCAGGACTTATTGTAGACCCATTTGGGTGACTAGTTTAAGGTTGAACATAGTTGGTTTTTGATGTGATACCTCTAGTTTAATCTCCAATAACCCCTACCACTACTCAACACTAATCAAATTCCATGGAATTTGTAGATTCTATGGAGTATTTATTATCTCCTCCAACATCTTTTATTGTCAATTAATGTGTTGATGGAATATCTTGATCCCTATACAGCATGTGGTTCCACCACGGGTCACGGTATTTTGTTATCCTTTATTATATCCCCTTTGGTAGTGTGTTATCTCCATTCTACTGATACAAATTCTAGTTGATTAGATAGGTCATTAATCTAGGGTTTGTTCGTTCATCTTCTTCCTATTCATTATCTATTATCGATTCCCATTGTGGGTGTTTTTTTAATGGATCATGCAATTAATGGTAGGTGACTCCATAATACATTACCCTATAATTGAAACCAAATGTTTTCTGATTGGAATGAAATCAATATTTTAGATTATTTTTAGAACCATGATTTGAAATTAATTTATGTTCGATTTAAAAATGGAATGGAAATGGACAAAATAATCCAATTTATATGGAATTGAAATATTTTGGGTAGATTTAGAAAACAAATAGTTTCTTGAAATGAAAAATGATATGATGAAATGGTGTTATTTTGATTCATTGAAAAATTTATTTAAATAATTAGCGATTTTAATGCATTAAAATTGACGAAAATCTATTGTTTATTTTTAAATTAAAATCTTATTTTGAAACCTGAATTTTATAATTTGAAATTTGAAGGAGGAATTAAATAAAAATGACTGATTTTCCCATGTATGATTAAATTATTGAAGAACATATCATTCTAACTAGATAGTGTATTATTAGTACAAGCATGTTAGGACTCTTACACCCATGAAATGGATTAATGATGATGACTATAACTAAACCTATTATGGAATGATAGTCAAGAAAAAAGAAGCTAATAGATTAGTCAAACTAGTCTGAGCCTATGGGATGTGTGTACACATACTTTATTCATGATAGATTATTAATTAGTGAAAGTATACAAGATCTTAGAACTAATGTAACTCAATTCATATGACCATGGTGCTTCTTTTGTTTGTCTTATTATAGATTACATTGTTTAAGGAATTGTTTTATTTATATCGTGTTGTTATTTGAATATCGTTCATTTAAGACTATTATTGATATATCTATCATTTACACGATTAAAAAATATATTCTGATTTAAAATATGTAATTTTTATATTATGAATTTTTTGTTTAAATTGAAAGAATAAATTGTTTAATTATAATGGAATTTATTATAGAACACATTGTGAGACCCTTCTAGGGAGTTTATCTCACACCATACCTTTGCCATCAGTTTCTTGTAAGTTTTGTTATTCTAGGTTCTGTGAAAGGGAATTATTCACATATAGGTGGTTGGTGTGCTTGATTTGCAGGACTCTAATGTGATGGTGGTGATCATTTGAGATATGGTAAATATTTTTCATTGGGATTGATAAACATTGAATTGATGGATGTTTTTTTCCATTAGATTACATTTTACTTTGGGATGTTTATCTATATGTTTGAGGAACATTTCTCCATGAGAAGTGTTTGGAATAATGAATGGTTAATATTTATTATTATTTTCATCCTTTATTATGTATTTAAGGTTTTTATTATGAAAAAATAATTCAATTTGATGTTTGGAATGATGTTATGTGTTATTAATCAACCCACGTGGATCGAGAATACCCTTTAGGGTATGTCAGGGCCAGATTAGGAATTAATGTACCATTGTATCTAGGTTGGTTCTTGAAATAATGTTATCAATGGAAGGTCGAGGATCATTCCATGATGGTGGTGTTCAATCTAGAAATTCCCAGTAGATAGTAAGTGGGATTTTGAATACTTTAGGGGTAGTTATGAGTGAGTTTTTGGACTGTTCTCATCATACAAATCATTCAGTCGGCATGGGTTATTGGGAAAAGTTTCCTTTAGGAATAAATTGATCTGGTTCAAGTGTTTTCAAAATTTAACATGAGTAATATGAAATCTAAAATATTTTAATTCTATTTGTTGGAATTGATATTCTTGTATTTATTTATTGAGTAAATTAACCAAGTATCCTTGAATATGTTTCCATGTTTCATTTTATGTTTTTTAGTAACATGCCTCTAAACAATATTTAAATAATCCACAAGAGTATGTTGCCAGTGAAGAATTAATGTGATCCTCCACAATTGATCTGAATATTGTAGATATATTGGTGGTTTTAGTCCATGAACTGGGATATATTCATGAACCCATTACCGTTCAGGCTCCAATTGTGAAACCTAAATGGTACGGATCATGAAATTGTTCCCAGGAGTTTCATCACTAGAAACCACCAGTTTTCCAAGGATTGAATATATATCAATAGCACAGGGATTGGTTGAAAAAAATGAGTTTCTTTCTTATGTTCAGAAAACATCTAATTCAATAAAGGTGAAGTATTTTGCCTTCAATATTGAAGGACCTAACATCATATAGCGGGGTTTGATGGTTACAAAAAACATAAATTAGGTCTTAGAGTCAAAATAATTTAGACGTCATTTCAATAAATAGTTCTACCCAAAATCAATGGACTTGGTGAAGTCTAAAGTGTTTATTAGCCTCCAGTAGTTTTACGGGATCATGAATGGTTATGAAAACCACTTTGTTTAAAATCTTCTATTTATTTCTAAGTTAGTGAAAAATGTGAAGTTGAAGGATCATAAATTTAAGATGGGAATTAGATGAGATATTAGATCATAGGTTTTCAGGTCGTATATAGAAACTTGTGAAGATTTAAAATATAAATAATTAATAGATAATCCAAATGTGGTTTATTTTTTCAATGTTAACTAGAGTATCTCTTACCCCAACTATCATTTGGTTACTTCCTATGATGGAAAAATAAAAGGGCGATGAGTCACGTTGTGGTTTTTGATAGAAATATTTATCAAGGACTCCTATAGTGTAAGAAATAGGCCCGTTGACATTCATATAATGAGTCAAAGTTAGGAATTCTAAGTGGTTTTTCATTGAGTAACACAAGATTCTTGGTTCTGGTGGTCACTAAGGCCACCTGCAAAATATCTTTCCTGAATCAACCTGAGTATTTGTGAATCCTATTTCCAAATGAATTAATTTTATGTGATTTCATTAGTTTCACACAACAGTTATTCAATATGTCGTTAAATGTTACGCCATGATAATCATTCCCTTCATTAAAAACCTACTTGGATTGTTTTATATGCACCACTGAGAGGGCTTGCGTTTCACGCATAACTAAGTTTCCACAAAACAACATTTTATTCGTGTAATTATTTAAAGGAGATCTTTATAAACTAGATGTTAAAAATTGTAATATGAATAGTAAAAAATAATTTATAAATATTATTTAATTTTTTATATAATTAAAACATAATAATTATAAAACATGTAAAATTGGTAAAGTCATTATATGATTGAAAATAACATTTTATCATATAAAGTACTTTTTATGTACATTTTTTGATATTAATAAAATTACTTTTATAGAATTTTAGAAATTTAATTTTATAAAATAAACATAATTTTTGAATTCATAATTATGAAATTATATTTGGGTAAATTTATTGATTGTTTCTAAAAAACATTATTTTTATGTGGATAGTGACAAATACTAAATTTAAATTCAAAATTACATTTTTCATCAAATTTATTTATATAGTAAAATTATATTATAATTTTATTATTAAGTGTAATAGAATTCATTTTAAATAAATTAATACAATTTAGGTCATTGGAAATAATTCTGCATTTAAATTTGATATAAAAACATTCAATCTGGTATAGTTTTTTTCTAAAAAAAAACCGATGTCACGACACATCTAGAGGAATAATTTTAAATTAATTTCTTAAATTTATGTAATGAGAATTTGGAAAAATGGATGCCATATTTTGAGTCATAGTTATATATAATATCTAATAATTTCAACTTTGTTTTTGATCGAAAATATTAGTGAAAGTGATAAAAATTATTTAGAGTGATTGTGAGAAAAATTAATTTTACAACAGACATAAACAAGTTCATTTGAGCCCAAATGGTCTAAAATCATGTCCGAATTAAATTTTATTGAAATATTTCTACACTATACTCCATTTTATCTAATTTGGTTCATTAATAGAGTAATTGTTCATAGGAATAACGTGGGTGGAATTCCCTTACCAAAAATTTATAAGAATGACACTCTTCCTCCATTATAAAAATTCACTCAGTGATCCAACTTATTCAGACCTCTATAAATATTATTATTCCAAAAAATATAATTCAATAATATTCCAACATCCCTACCTTAATCCTTGAATCTTCCAAATAGGATGAAATCCATTCAAGTAAACCCTTTAGTTCAAACCGAACACAGTTACCTAAAGATGAGGTAACGTCGTGCCTCAATCTCTATTATTTTTTTCATTCTCCGCCACCCCAGTTATTATTATTCCATTATTATATATTTAAATAAGCACTCTTAATATACTGATATGTTATTATTATAAGGTTTTTACCTTTAATTACACACACATCCATATAATGTGTGATGAATATACAATTCTAGTATAAAGAGATCAACCGCCTCATTAAACAATGTCATTTTCCCTTTATCAAATCTCCCTATTGGGTATTATGATGTAAAATATAATTTAATATTATATATTATATATTTTTTATTTATATATTTTTTTAATTATTATTAAAATCATATCTCCATTCCTTCCATTTTGTGTAAACACGATAACTTTGTTTGTGGACGTGTGGAGTACGGCCTCCTCAAAGCGATGTGATTTATTCACCATTTACATTAACTATATTATGAATTGTTTATTGAAAAAATATTATATAATTCATATAATAATTCTAATTTAATTATTATATATATTTTCCTTTATTTTACATACTTTGGATTGGACAATAAAACAGAAACATCATCCATCTGCATGTACGACCTACTGTCTCTATGAAAATTATAATCCATATCATCTAATATATTTCATAGATATTTATATATGGAATATATATTATATTTATATCATTTTATACAACCTGGAAATATGTATATTAGGATCTAATTAAGACTATAAATAATAATAATTCAATACATATATGAGAAACAAACCATAAATTACCCAAAGTGAATCATTGACATTGAATTTTTAATAGCAATGTAACATAAAGTCCTAATCAATCATTATATGGAAATAAATATAACAATATGGGTTTATGAAATATTTATAATAAAATTATATATTTTATTATATATTATTTACGAGCATGAATATCTTCAAGGTATATGGTTAGGGGACTTCTAGTCTCACTTTTATTTTTGTGAGATTTATGTCTTATTCACCACTCATTTATTTTTTGTGGTGTATATACTACCCATGAATATATTATATGATTATTATCCATAAATATATAGGTATTTACATATCCATTTTATGATCTCTCTTTCTTGTGATTTTTGTTTCAAAAGTTACCAAATCGTTAAAGTGGTGTTGTCTTAATTTTTCTTTTTCGAGACACATGTCATAAATTTCAGAAACCAAATTTTCTAAATTTTTTTCATTTTTTAAAGAAGATATTTTAAGATATTTTAAAATTGAAAATTATTTTAAATGTGTCTTATGGTTTTCAAATAATCCCTTATATGTTTTCAATGTGTTTTTATTGAAATGGTTTAAAATTTATTTCAAGAATTATTTATATGTTTTCAAAGTGTTTTCAACAAATTGTTTTTAAAAATGTTCAAATTATTTATTTATAAGTTTCCATGATAAATTTTAAATAAATTATATTCAATGGGTTTTCAATATTTATTTATAATATTTCAAATATTTTTTAATGCAATGGTTTTCAAAACGTTTTCAAGCTTTCTTTATATGTTTTTTTATTTTTGAAAAAAATGGTCTTCAAAAGGTTTTATATTTTAAATTTTTTTTCAAAGAAGATGAATATTATACTAATGAAAAAAATTTAGAAGTATTTAAATACTATTTTCCATCGAAGATGGAATCCTTTGGTGTTACCCATGCCTTTGTGGGGAAGTAATAAAAAGGTTCCATTTATATTCGTTATCTAAATTGTATATGTTTTGATGGAATTATGTTTATAGAATATGTGTCTCTTTAATCGGTTATATGTTTATAAGGCATGTTTCTTTATCATGAGTTATATTTTTTTGAAACTCACTTCATTTCATGGGTTATTATTTTGAGGAAATTCTTATGGAACCTTCCACTTTTTCCATAGATTATTATATGAGTACTTCATTATGATACAAATTTCATTTCATGGGTTTGGATATGATTTTTAATGACCGGGTGGAACAAATATGAATGAATTCATTATAGATGTGTTGAAACTACATCTCACTCTAATACATTTGGAAATAATTTATATCTCATGATATAATTATGGGAATCTAGTCGACATTAATGTCTATTATGGAAGATGGGGAGACCCAATCCATTAAGGTATGATAGGGAAAACCAATCCATTAAGGGAAGATGGGGAAACCAGATCCAATAGGAAAATATGGGGACACTATATACACTATGGGAAATTGAGGACAACTGATCTAGTTTTTGAATATGCGTAATTCAGATCCATTACAAGGAAAGGTGTTTAATAGGAGATGGTGGTGTGTCATTCCCACTTGGTGTTATCCCCATGAATTTCCATGATAAAATTTTTCAATGTTCGTTTACTTATAAAGAATGATATTATATGTTTATGTGTATACCACAATTCCATGTATTATTCTTATATTATTCAGTAATTTCTCATTATTTTTATTCCCTTATGATTAATGTCTTATGAACTTCCCTTAATTATTGTATGATTTATGTTTTGGATATTTGATATGTAGGGTATGATATTCTAATGTTATGATCACATTATAATACAATTATTTTCAAGATAATTCATACATATCTATATTTTTTATCCTTGTTGAGAATCTGATATCACACCGTTTTATGTTTCATTCCAATGTTTTTGATTATCTATATTCATTATGATGTGTCTAGGATGTGTGATAGTCATTAAAAACCTAGTGGGAGATAATGAAGCATACTTATGTACAGGTTTTTTTGTTTCCATTTTTCAAAGGCACTGGGATAATGTGGTCTTTGGGTGTCTTTTTGTGTAATTTATTATGTATTCCACAGTAGTGATGTAATATTAGTGTATTAAAATAGGTGTTTTCTATAGTTTGTATCAAAGAAAAATTATAGTTAAAATTTTGAAATTATGATGATAAAATATAGGTGAGAACTCTATGTAAATGTATATGGATAATTATAAAGATAAAGAAAAGTATAGGAAAATGTGATTGAAGATTGGTAAAGGATATGATGAATTTTTTACATGAAATGCATCTATCCCATGATTCAACAATTTTATGTGGTTCTATCATATATCTACCTATGATTAACAAAATTGAAAATCTTTGATTGGCCTGAATCGAGAAAAACATGGTACATGACAACATGCCTTACTGTGAACCTATTTTGAAACTCCCAAGGGATATTATTTTGAAATTCAAAAAATATTCATGAATAATCATGAAGGATTAAAAATTAATTTGCCTATGAATAACCTAGGATATACATTGGGTGTCATACATTATGGAATGTGTAATAATTTAGTCATACAATAATTTGTCATTCATGATTTCTAGGTTCCTCAATATAACAATTGTTTCTTAATCAATGCATTTTGGTTTAAGTCAATGGGTGAAACCCGAAGTAGCTGCATTTTTGGTTTTTGGAATAGAGAATGCATCGATTTTCCTCCTGAGCATCAGAATGATATAAGAGTTGGAATTCAAAATATCATTTATGTGATAGAAAAAAATTCTCAATATATGAATCATGGTGAGCTTCCAAATTAGAAAAATAGGAAATAACATATTGTTGAGTCCTTCAGGAGAAAAAATCGACAGTATTTTATAGAATTACCTGATCCACTTTTTTCTAAACACCATATTTGTACCAATGAAATAATATTCTCTGTTATTTTATGTTGGAACCATTATAGATTCATTCAGTTTATTTAACAGTAAGAAGGTGAAGGAAACTAGTGGTGTACTCTAATCAAGAATATAATGATGAAAGACGAAATGTAATCAATGGAAGGGGATGAGTTCATATAACATACCATTACCAATCATTCTTGTATCTCTTTAATCTTACTGTGGTTTTCTTATCTTATTGTATGTATAAGGCTGAGAAGAAATTTGGAGTATGCCCGTCTTGGTGAAGTCACATATTTTTTAGACACTTATCCTTCACCGTCTTTTTTCAGAAGGCTTCAGGATTGATTCACATCATGTAGCTAGGTTAGAAATCATGTATCTGTTGCTGTGAACAAGTAATTAAAGGCTTCACAATGTGAAAGGTTACACATCATGAAAAGGAGTTAAAATTCTTGAGTTATTTAAAAACGATTATTAATCTATAGAGATAGATTTCTCTACATACATACACACTATGGATGTCACGACATTTAAATGAATTACAAGTCATGAAATTCCTAGAGTAGTGATGTTTCAGGGTGCCCCTCAGGTTTTTGGGTGCTTATTCGACCGTATGTTCTCCTTTAATCTCGAACTGAAGATCCTCTATTGATATTTTTTGAGACACCATTCCCTTCAGATCAATCTTTTTAACATTTGATCTTCATTGTGGTTTCGGTTCATATCTCTGGGTGAGAGATCTTTCAATTTCCTTAATTCCATATCATGTGGTAGTAGCATTGGGTTTCATTATTTGATATGTTTATTTCAATGAATTTTTCTTCATGTCATCCTTGAACATCATTTATGTGATCTCGTTTTGGAGGTTGTTCCTCTGTTTTTCATGGTGTAGTGGGAATTTATTATCATGGTGTGGGGTAGTTTCTCTTCTCTTACAACCCTCATTCTCAATTTCATCAATTCTAATATGTGTGGGTTGGATTAAGGGGCCTCCTTTGATGTCATCTGATTTTCAGTATTAGTGGATCTCATTGTGGGCATGTGAAACCCAAATTATGAAGTACATGGTTCTGTATCTAGACAATATTTGACAAAATATATTGATACACTCATATAAAATGGTTTACAAATAATTTGGTATGATTTCATTAGTGTGTTGGATTATATTTTGAATAAATTTTATTTCCCTTGTATTTTTATTATAGTAATGAAATGGAATATATTTAAAACCATGAAACAATTTTTTGAAATGTATTTGAAATGAATTACGAAAAATTGAAGTGATTGTGAAAATGAGAACATGGGTTACTTTGGTTACTAGGTGGAGGGTTTATCTTGAGGCCAACATCCATTGTGGGGGTTAACTTTCTTGGGTGTTACTCTTATCATATATTGTAGATTATGGATCTAGGTATAGATATGATGATGGGTTTTCACTTTAAGGGGTGTCTCCCTTGTCTAGGAGTGTTCATAATTAGTTTCAAGTACCACAGTTCACTATTCATATATTTTTGGGTATGAGTAGTCTACTACACGGCCTATTGTATTACTTGTTATTTTGATTCCTATGGTAATAATTTTGATTAATAATCATTGGTTTTGGAATATTTTAACATTCATATACATGTTGATTCCGGTGAAATATGATATGAAAAATGTTATTTGAAATTGACATATCTACCTTTGTTTTAGAACTATAATAAAAAGGTTAAATTTTATCATGTTTTCTATATAAAATTTTTACTTATTATTGTTCCATGTTTTATTTCAATTGATAATAAATGAATTTTTTTACATAGTGTTGTTATGGAACACCTGTGTGGGATCCTATTGAGCATGTTAGCTCACACCATCAACACCTCTGCATTGGTGAATGGACCATTACATGACATCTATTTCAGCGAAAGGGAAGGCACCATAGTGAGGCACTATGGTTTCATGTCATCATGGTTTGGTTGCTGGTTGTGGGATTGTGGGAGTTCATCCACACCATTGTTTGGAGTATCGATTTGGTTCTAGTTCATTTCAATTGGACTTGAATATTTGAGTTTTGTCACATTTTTTAGTTGTTTTGTTTCCACTATATTTTTACAGTTATGGAATATTTTCCTTAGTATTCATCTATTTTTTTCTTGTATATATATATATATATATTTCTGGTGGTATATTCAGTTTGAGATAAATAGGTCACTATGGTTTTTTATTCAATGCCCGTGTGATTTTCTACATTCCGTGAGGATCGAGAATTCCATTGGGGTATGTGACAGAACGGGTCGGGTTCAAGGATTGAGGATAACTCAAGTCAGTTTGTTACAATTTGGTATGAGAGTTAGGTTTTTCCACAAGTTTACTTATTTTAGGAAAACTATTTGGCTAGATATTTAATTTTCATTACATAATATCTATTTTGTGTTGACTGTCTGGATAGCTCTGGTCATCACGATTCTCACGATTCCATGGAATGTTGTGATATGTGGCTCTAGCATTGGGTTTGGGTTTAAATCTCAGTTTCTGCTTATGTGATTTCTTGTTTAAACTGATATTTTTTTAATGTATGACTGTAATTATGTTACTGTATGTATTACTCTACCTCTGAGATGTCTTCTATAGTTTCCTCTAGAAGGTGTCGCTAGTGAGTCATAAGGGAATCTTTTATTTGATCAGAATCCCATCGAGACTATTGGTTAAGTAGTTCGTGTTATCGATATGTATGTACCACAAGATGAAAATTTAATCGTTTAGGTTGAGTTTGGAGCAAGAGTAGAGGTATATCAATCACCATTGTTTGTGTGTTAGAAGACACTATCCTTTAAGGAAGTAACTAAACCTCAATAGGTTGATGAATGGCATGATTGGATTGATCAAATGTTCAAATTCCTAAAGACACATGAGAATATAAAGGTGATGTGTGTAACATTTGGTCTCAAGGGTTCAATCATGTGTTGGTTGGAGTCTATGGTTCAAGTAGATATATAGTTGGAATTGGATGATAAGGGATTAAAAAACCATGTCCTTCCATAAATTTTTACTGGAATCACTGATTTAATAGAATTCAACTGAGTTTCTTCCTTTACAATAGGGAGATCATTCAATGATGGCATACACCAATAGGTTTTCTATGCTTTTCCATTTTGTTCCAGAAATAGTGAAGAATGAACAGCTGAAGCCACAAAAGTATTTTTAGGGTTTAAAACTAGATATCAGATCACATTCATTTATATTGAAAATTTCTACCAATGCAGACATGATAGAAAATGCAATGATTTAATATATGAATATAGATGGAAATGGTGGATTTCTTCAACCCTTCTCTACTATCACGAGGAAAATATAGGGTCCTGTATGGGATGAAAATGAACAGGAAGGATCATCACAGAAGTGGTGGTGGTGTTTGTCAGTAGTGAGCCTCCAATGCACTATCTTCCACGACAAGCAGTTTTCCTCTAACGAGTTATTAGTGTTCCAAGGTCAAAAACACCAATCCTTTGGTCCAATTCCCATACAGACATGAAAAAATATGGAATTTTTGTTAACTATAGAATTTCTATCAAACTATAAAAAAACCTCATTATTGTTAGGGTTTTTCATCTCTGAAGGAAACTATGGTGCATTCAGATGGTTTATGGATAAAAGGTCTCTAGCCACAAGCCTCAAGAGTTAAGAACTTTCCCGCTATAGTTGAGTGTCTAGATAAATTCGATGTATGTATGACAATCATGAGAGGTATTAGCATTTTTCATACAGATAATAAATTGATTTATTATAAAATGCTTCCTCCCACTAATTAATATTGTCACATTTTTTATTATTCTTAAAATTCCAATGAAACCAATAAACATTATAATGGATTTAGTAACACCTCCCAGTAAGAGGAAAGATTATGGTTTATAGTGTCCTTGTTCATTAAATATAGTCAATATAGATTTTGTCTAGTATTTTATCATTATTGATCTTGATCTGTTTGAATTCAACATAAACATGGATCGACTTGTCAAACATCTAGGTGAGGTCAATTTTTATCATCAGTGAGATTTGTATCTTGTTGTTGTTGGGATCTCTCATGTGTTTCAGGGGGGAGTGTTACTCGATGCCATGTTGTGTAAGGCCTTCCCACCTAGAGGAATGAGTTTGTTTTCTACTATTTCGATTTAGACTAATGTTGTTTTTTATTCTTTTTTGATCTTACCAATGTTGTTCGAGACTTTTCTGATGGTTTCCTAGAGGACTTCAATTGTATTCATCAAGAGAGAGAGGTACCATTTATGATTGAAATGGTTCCTGGTATACAGACAATATCAATACCTTCTTATCCAATGGAACCATCAGAACTCAAATACATAATGATTGAATTGGACGACCTGTGGGAAAAAAGGATTTGGTCACCCTAGTGCTTCACCTTAGGAATCCCCTATTTTCATTTCCAAAAAGTCAAATGGTTCACATTGGTTTTGTGTGGACTATTAGAAGATTAACTGGGTAACAGTTAAGATCAAATATAATTTTCCTAGTGTGGATGATTTTTTTGATTAGTTAAAGGGTCCAAATTTGTTCTCGAATATGGATCCTTTATCACGTTATCACCATATCAATGTTCAAGAGTCTGATATACCAACGATAGCTTTCAAATGTAGATGTGGCCATTATGAATATCTGGTGATGCATTTTGGTCGGACTAACAATCTCATTGTTTTATCGATTTTATGAATTAGATATTCCACCCATATGATTAATATTTTGTGGTATTGTTTGTGGATGATATTCATGATTACATTAAATCCAAATGTGATCATGAGAACCATCTATGTTTGGTTATGGAAATTCTAAGAAGTCATCATTTTAATGGAAATATTTTGAAATGTAGTTTATGGTTTCAAAAAGTGAATTATTTAGGGAACATGATTTCTAAACCTTTATTATCAGTTGATGAAGAGAATGTAAAGGTTATTTTATCATGGAAAGATACACAAAATGGCATTGAGATAAAATTCTTCCTTGGTTTTTTCTAGATAATATTGATGGGTTATTAAGGATTTTTCTACGAATGTGTCTCCTTTTATAAAACGTACAGGAAAATTAGTGAAATATACATGGGAGGAAATGTGTTAGCCGTCTTTTGATGAGATAAAACAAATTATGACATGATCTCTTATTTTTATCTATCTTTATCCCAGTAATGGGAACATGGTGTTTTGTGAGGAATATAATGATGTTTTGAGATGCTTTCTTATGTAGGATGACCATGTGGTATCTTATGAATCATGTAAACAGAGAATTCATGAGATGAATTATCATAACCAAGATTTAGTTCTTACTGCAGTTATGCATGTTCATAAATGTTGGCAACACTACATTTTTTGTGGAATTTCACAATCTTCTGTAATCATAAGAGTTTGGATTATATCTTTTCACAAAAGGTCTTAAATCTATAATAGAGATGATGTGTATAATACCATTAGACATTTGAAATCAATATTTCCTACTCCTCGTGGAAGGAAAAAATCATTCTAGATGCTCTTAGCATGAATGTTCCATCGTAGGTTGTCCTGGAATTTAAAGAGTACTGAAATCCTATATGGATTTTCACAAAGTTGAACTTGGACACATAGGAGCATGTTTCAAGTATGGTTCTGACTACTGTTTATTTATCATCATCTCTCTTGGAATAAAATTTGATGAGACAATAGAGGGATTGAGATTTGAGTAATTTTGAGAAATCCTTTTTAGAGGGGAGACCATTTCTAGTTGGTCTCTTTCCCCAAATGGTATGCTCCAATTTTGGAATCAGGTTATCATCCCATCACCCTTAATGAGTTTAGTCTTTTTTTAATTGCCAAATATCTTCATGGTCATTCTTCCTAGAACTATAGAGAAGTATTATGACATGATATGATGATTCTGGTGGTCATGTATGATGCCTGGGATTTCATATTTTGTGTCTCACTATTACACCTACCAATTGATAGAATAAGAGCACTTGAAACAATATTTTTTCTTCTAACAATATTAGTGAGAATATGGAAATGCGAAGAGGTATCCATTGATTTATTTGTTTTAAATGCATGGACTCCATATGGAAGGAATTCTGTCTTGGTGCCTTTTGATTGTTCGGTGAAATTTTCTCATTTAATTCCAAAAAATGATAACACTATGGTTGATGATTGTGGTAGGCTGTATGTTTAGAATATTGTGAGGTTATATGAGAGCCCATCTTCCATTGTTTTTGATAGGGATACTAGTTTTATCTCTAGATTCTATAAGAGTATCAATGTGGATATAGGAAGTCACGACAAGTTGATCCCATCATACTATTCAGATCTAGAAGGTCATACGAAATGACTTATTCAGATCCAGGAGGATATGATTCATGTATCTGTTATTGACTTTGGTGGATCATGGGATATCCATATGGGCCTAGTTGAGTATTTTTACAGCAATAGTTATTAGTTGTCGACATGAAAGTCCCCCTTGGATGCATTTCACAGTCTCCCATGTAGATCACCTCTATATTGGTTTGAGTAGGGGGATGTACCCTTGTTTTGACCATATTTGGTTCTCGATACATCCATGAAGATTAAGGATGTACATCGGCGTATGGTTGCAGTCCGGAGTCAACATAAATCATATAAAGAATGGATATTTAGTCCTCTTGATTTTTACATTGGTGACTAGGTTTTCATGAATTTTTTACCATGGTTTAGTAACCATCGACCAGTAAAAGAGGAATTGTTTGCTCAAATATATGTTAGTCTATTTGAGGTCATTGAGTTTCCTAGACATGTTGTTTATTGGTTAGAATTTATTGTTCAATTTTTGGTTATTCATGATGTTTTCCACGTGTCTCAACTTAAGAACTATCACCTTGATCCCTCACATATTCTGAGTTTTTATGAAATTGAGTTTGAGATATATTATTCTATTCATGAGAAACTGGTTGACATTATTGACTCTCTAGTGAATGTCTTTTACGGTAAATTGATTCCATTAGTATGAGTTATATGGAAACACAGATCAAGTTTTCATTAGACATGGGAATGAATGTTATTGATGAGGTATCAACGACCTCATATTTTTTCAGGGATTACATCTTCCACATGACTTATTTCGGTAATCACATTCATTATGGTGGAGATTTTGTAACATCCCATTACTAATATGTGTTTTATGTCTTTATCCACAATTTGATTTTTTATTTTTCATTTTCTATATTGGGATAAGAAGGAATTGGGAGGATACCTATAATGGTTAAGTCACAGATTATTTGGACTCTTGTATTTAACTCTCATTTTTTTGTTTGTTCTATGATAGATTCACATCTTGTAACTAGGTGACATGCTGTGTATGTTTTACTAGATACCTTTCATGAATGACTTCATGCTAGGAAAGGTGACATGTCGTGAAGAGGATTTACCCATCATGTGTTATTTAAATAATGGATTTTTAATTTTAGGGGATATATTTATCATCATACATAATCCTGTCGAAGTCACTTCATGTAAAAGAATTACACGTTGTGTAATTCCCCAATCATGGATGTTTTATGGGATATCTATGGTTTTGGTTTCTCATTCAACAATATATTTTACACTTATCTGAAACTGAATCGCCTCCCCAATTATTTTTAGAGAAACAATTTTATTTGGAAAAATCCATTCAGTGTTCGATCATTGTGGCTATTGTGGTGGGTCTAATCAGGTGAGAATTATTTTTTCTTCATTATTGTCGCAGATCGCAGTAGTGTCTTTGGTTGTTTTAATGGATTTATTGATATAATTTTTTCCCTTTCTTATCTACCTCGAATATATATTGTGTGATCTCATTCTGAGGGTCGTTCCATTGTTGGTCATGGTGCCTCAGGCATTTGTTGTTGACATATGTAGTATTTCTTCTTCTCCACTAACCCTCTTTCTAAATTGAATCAATCCTAAGATGTGTGGATTAGGTTCTAGGGCCTTTGTGGACATCATCAGGTTTTCATTTTTGGTGGATCCCATTGTGGGAATGTGAAAACCATGTTCTGAGGTAGGTGGTTACATCTCTAGCTTCTGTTTGAAAAACAATATTCTTCCATTTTAATGAATTTTATTACAAATAAATTTTTATCAAATTTACCTAAATTCTTGTGTGTTTTAGAATGTTATTTTCAATGAATGTGTTCATACTTGGTTTTTGATAAATGTAAAGAAATGGTGAGCATAAATTATTTGAAAATATTTTTTCGAAATAGTTTTTCAATGCCTTATAATACATTGATGTGATTTTGAAAATGATCATATGAGTTACCTAGGGTACTAGGTGTAGTTATTAGTTCCATGCAATCATCTATTATGGGGATTCACTTTTGGGGTGTTCCACTTATCAAACAATGTATATTATTAGATCTATGTAAACATATTATGTTGGGGTTTCACTTTCTTGGGTGTCTCCCTTGGATTAGAGTGTTGATATTTGGATTCAGGTAACACAATGGACTTTTCAAAGATTGTTTGGTATGAGTTGTCTAATGATTGATCTATTGTATTCCTTGGTATTATGATGCAATTTTTTCTACTTTTGTTAATTATTTTTGGTCTTTGGAATATTTTAGCATTTATATTCATAATAATTTTTTTTGAAATTTGATATGTAAAATGTTCATTGAAATTTATATACCTTCTTTTGTTATAGAACTATGATAAAAATGGAAATGATTAGCATTTTTTCAATAAAACATCTTTACGGGATATCATGCCATGTATTATTTAAAATGTGTGTACATGAATTGTTATATCGAGACTTGCCATAGAGCACATGGGTGGTATCCTATTGATCATGTTAGCTTACATCCTGTACACCTGTTTAGTGGTGTGAAGACTTTTTTATGTCATCCATTTTAGGGAAAGGCACGGCACTGCAGTGAGGTGGTGAGGAATCATGTCACATAGGTTGGGTAGCTAGTGGTGAGATGGTGGGATTTCATCCCTTCTATCTTTTGGAGTAGTGGATTGGTTCAATTACATTGTAATTGGACATTTATCTTGGAGTTTTAGATACATTTGTACATTTTTTGTTTCAACTATCCTTTTATAGTTATGATATATATTCATTTGTATTGTGTTGTTTTTTTTATTGATTCGTGTATAAATATAAGCCTTCTGTTTTTTTCATCATGGGAAATTTTTTCCCTTGGTCTTGTTGTTTAATTCATGGGTGCTTGTCTCTTGTCATAGGGGATTGTGAATTCACTTGTGGAATGTGGCAGAATGGGTTAGCTACTATGTTTTAAGGCAACCCGGTTTGGTTTTTTACAGTTCAAAAACATATTATATGATATGTACATTCCACATATTCTTCGTATGAAGATGTAAATGGTGTTCCTTGACTTGAATCAAATGGATAATTAATATGAATGTACCTATGAGTCTAATTTTACAACACATACAAGGTACGGTTATAGTATTATCATCCAACCCTAAATTACTATTGAAGGTTTCATCAGTTTCATAAACCCAAGGCTCAAAATGGAATTTTCCATAAGATAATTTATTAGCCATGAAGAGGATGTGTGTTGTGAAATCAATGTTGAAATGCATATTGTACTTATATATAAATATCATGGTTTTATCAAGATAAGGAATATGTAGTTCAATGGAAAATATTAATACCCTGGAGGGAATAACATGATCCTTCATTTCTTCTTTATGTGTGGAATGAATCACGAATGTAATTGTCAAATGAGGGAATAAATAGTGTTTTCAGAGAAAAAAAAATTTCCATCTAAAAATTGATTTCTAAATTTATGGGAAGATGTTTTCCAATGATTAAAATAGAAGTAAAGATACATGGAATTCTCCTACCACACTTCAATTCATCATGTGAATGGAGGATAATCATTATGGTAACCAATTCCCAAACAGGAGGGTTGGTTGTGCTGATTGGTGTCATCATCCTATTAAACTAAGGTATAAGGGTAAATATCATTTTATCACCATTTCTGATGAGGGGTACAACACTAACAAAGTGAAATTAACACTTACCATCCAATCTAGAACTAAAACTATCTTATTATATTCTGGATCTACCCACTCATTCATATCTAATGAATTTGATAAGGGAATTAATATTACACCAAAAGGAATATATGTGGAATTAGAAGTACAAACCATTAATGTTATGATGATATGATATTAATTATATGATTAATTTCTAGATTAAAATTGTGGGAATTTACTTCTTACAAATCATATAATTCTTCCCCATGTTGAATTTAATATAGTCTACGGAATGGATTGGGTTTCTCTTCATAAATATCACATCAATATTCAAAAAATAGAAGTTATATTTCATATATAAAACAAAAACATGATCATCTCTTAATGTTAATATATGTATAAAATCATATAGATATTATATCTATTGTATGTGTCTTAATTACCATTCTAAATGAGTGTTTATCTCATATTTTGGGGGGAAACATGGCTTCTATGATAAGACTAGTGTTTTGGAATTTGTGAATGTGTTTCCAAAAGGGTTGTTTATCCTTACACCTAAATGTGAATTTGATTTTTCGATATAAGTAATTTTATGTTTCACACCAATTTCAATTTTTCCCTATAGAATGTCTATAATTGAATTTTAAATATGAATGAAGAAACTCAATGAAAACTATGATAAGGGGTTCATTCGGACAAATGAGCCACCATGCAATGTACATATTCTCTTTGTAGAAAACAATGATGGATCAATGTGACTCTACATTGATTATCAAGATTTGAACAAGATCATGATCAAGAAGGAGTATCTTATTCCTCATATTGATGACTTATTTTATCAACATTGGGAATCTAAATACTTATTTATGATTGAACTTCATTTTAAATATCAGAAATTGAGGTTAATGAAAGAGGGTATACCCAAGGAGGTATTCCATACAAGGTATGGACCTTATATTAATATTGTGATGGATTTTGGCACTACCAATTTCACCAGTATCTTCATGTATTTGATGAATAAATTTGTTAGAGATTACCATGATCAGTTTTTGTTGGAATTCATAGATGATATCTTTATCTATTATTAGTGAAAAGAAGAGCCTAAAAATCACATAGAACTGTACTGAAGACACTATGAATTGGGAATCCATTTTAAAAATTTACAAAGAGTGAATTTTGGATGAAAAAGGATTCATTTTTGGGTCACGTAATCTCAAGAGATAATATAGCAGTAGATCCGTCAATGTTAGAGGATATTGAATGATGGCCCAGAACAACCATGGTGACTAAGATCCATAGTTTATATGGATTATATGGACATTATCAATGGATTATAGAGAATTTATCATGACTATCAAATAAATTAACCATGTTATCATAGATGGGTTTCACGTTTCCCTGGATATACTAATATGTGGAAAATTTAATGGATCTAAAGAGAAGTATTGTAATCGCACCTAGGAATATATTACCCGGTAGTGGATAAGGGTTTGTAATGTATAACGATGGATCCAAAATGGGATTGTGTTGTTTTCTTATATAGACCAACAATGTTATTCCTTGTTCCTAAAGACAATTGATGATCTACCTGTAAAATTTCCCCACTCAATATTTGGAGTTAGCTGTGTTGTTTTTTTTACTTAAAGATATTGAGGAATTATATTTATAGAGAAAAGTGTTATATATTTAATGATAAAAATAGTATAAAATATATATTCACATAAAAGCAGTCGAACATGAAATTGAGAAGACGATTACAGTTGTTAAAGGATTATAATTTCCCAATACATTACCACCCTGGGAAAGTGACCAAGGGGGGAAATGATTTGGGATGAAAGGATCATGCAAGATTATCCGTGATTAGGATGTCAAGAGATCCATTTTTTATGGATTTGAAAAGGATGGATATAGAAATCCCAATGAAAGGGTATAATATTATCTTGCCCAATTTATTTTTCATCCCACTACTCAAGTGATGATCAATGAGGTTTTGAAGGAAGGTGTAGAGATTAAAAATAAGGATATAGATGTTCATGACTTAATCATTGATAATATTCAAGAACAATTTATATGTTCCATCGATATAGTATTTGAAGATGGAGTTGATAGAGGATTCTCAGAATTCTTCATTCTTCATTCATCCTATAAGTACAATTATTTATGGAGAGTTTAAATAACACTTCTGGTGGGATGGAATAATGAGGGATACCATTGTGTTTGTATCATGGAGCTCGGTATGACATCATGTTAATGCTGAATGAAAAAATTATAAGTGGATGTTGCATAAATTACCCATACCAAAATGATAATGAGAGAACATCATTATGGATTCTGTTATTGGTCTCCCCAAAACCTCTAAAGGGTTTAATGTTATATGGAATGTAGTGGATCATCATGCTATGTGATAACACTTCATTTCATTCAGAGGAGACTTACCTGTAGATAATCATTCTAGGATATACATTAATAAAGTATTAAGGTTGAATGGAGTACCACAATCTAATATATCTAGTTGGGATCTGATTTTTTTCAATTTTTTTATGAATTTAGCAAGCTCGTGATACAGAACTGAGTTTTAACACTACTTATCATATTTAGAAAAATTTTCAGTCTGAAAGAACATTTCAAATACTTTAATATATTTTGAGATCTTATTCCTTGGATTTGAAGGTAGTTGGGATCAAAACCTTCCTCTGGTTAAGGCTTCTTATAATAATATCTTACACTCAAGAATTCAAGAGGATATATATGAATCCCTCTATGGAATGACATGTAGAGCTCCAACATGCTAGGATGATGTTAGTGAAATAAAGCTATTGGAACTTATGATAGCAGAAGAAATGGCATATAATGTTGGAGACTGTCAACATCATATCAAGGTAGCTCATAGAAAGAAAAAAATGTTATGTTGATAATCGTCAATGTGATCTAGAATTTGATGCCGGGGAGAAGGAATTTTTATGAATCTCTCCCTAGAATATGGTCAGGATTTTCATGAATAAATGGAAACTATGCCCTAGGTATATTGGTCAATTTAAATTTATTTATCATAATGGGATGGTAGCATTTCATATGGACCTTCCACAAAATCTCTCCCACATCCACATTGTGTTCTATATATCTCTTATAAACAAGAAAATATCATTCCTTTCATATGTACTAAACTCATAGGTCATACCGCTAGAGCATGATCTTTCTTTTAGTAAACAAACTGGTGAAATTATGGATCGTACAAACAAATCTATACAATATAATAAAAATCCCACGGTTGGAGTTTTTTAGAGAAACCCCCATGTAAAAAATGTTTCATGGGATCTTGAGCATAAGATGAGGCCAAAGCATCCTAATTTTTTGTATCAAAATAAAAATTTTCTTGGGAAAAAATCATTTTATGGGGGGTAGAATGTTACACCTTAACCTTTTCTGGACCATTTTTTCAAAAAAATTAAATATATTTGATGTAGTTCCTTTCATTCTTCATTATGTAAAATATTCATTATATTCAACACCAATATATGCTTTTCCTATACACAAAAAAACTTGGAATGCAATAAATAAAAATCGAGTTTCTATAAAACATTATTTTACTATTATAAATATTTTAATGAGATAGTTATAACCTATCCATTAAACATGGTTTATGAATAGTAATGAACACTTTTAAATATTATTTATAATAGTTTTATAAAAAACACATTCATAATAAATTTTTTAATATTTCTAATTTCATTATTTGTTTTAAAATACAAATTTCTCAAATGAACTCCTATTTAAGTTCGAATGTGAAAAATAATAAAATTAATTTTATAAAATTTTAGAAATATAATTTTAAAAATAAAAAAATTTAATTTATAATGAAAAAAATATCCTTCAGTGAAATTTAGGGTTTTTTTTGGAAAAATTCATTTTTTGGTAAAAAGTCAAAAATACTGAATTTTTATTCAAAAATTCCTTTTCAAGTAATTATTTAAATTTTTAGATTATATTATAATTATTTTTAAAGTTTAATGAGATTACTTATACATAAATTAATCCAATATAGTTCATCGGACCCAATTTCCCATTTTAATTGTATATCAAAACATTCCATACTTTTAAACATTATTTCTAAAAACCAAATTATCGTGACACATATGTGGGAGTAAATTTAAATTAATTATGTAAAATTATGTTGTCAAAATTAGGAAAATAGATTTAATATTTTTAATAAGAATAATTTCTAATTCTTAATAAGTTCATCTTATTTGTTGGAAAAAATAGTGAAACCGATTTAAATTAATCACAATGATTAGGTGAAAATTTAACTTAACATGGGCATAAACCTTACACTTAAGGGAAAAATGACATAATCATTTATCCAAAATTAATATAATGGATATATATTGAACCTATACTCCCTTTTATCAAATATTTTCATTATTTATTATACTTATTATTTTAAAAACGTTTGTGAAATTCCCCTTCAAACAATGTACATAAATGCATGTCCACCTCCACTATAAAAAAGAACTCACCCCACCCAATTATTCACACATGTCAAGCTATATGGATATCCAAAACTATAATAAAAAAATCTTAATAAATCCCTCTCATGAACATAGAATCCTCTCATTGGGAAGAAACCCATAATAGAAATCTCTTTGGTGAAAACCAAAATAATTTTTCAAAAGTTGTGGTAACATCATTCCTCACTATCATTTGTTTTGTTTTATTTCGATACCATGTAAATTAATATTATTCCATTATATATTTGAACCTCAGTATACTAGATATACTGAGGTGTTATTATTATAATGGTTTAATGAATACTTTCATACACATTCATTTAATGGGTAATGAACTTATAGTTCTTGTGTATGATGAACTAATGCATCATGAAATGATGTTGTTCATTTTTTCATTACCAACTCTCAATGTAGAGTATTCTTATGGAAAATTATTTTTATATGATATTTATGATTTAAATGTTATTATTTAATTATTAAATTATATATATAATCTTTTTGTCCATTTTCTGTAAACATGATAACTGTGTTAGTGGATGAGTGGACTTCCACCTACTTAAAAGGATGTGATTCGTTAATACTATATGTGGAATGTATTAAGCCTTTGTTTTGAGAAATTATATGATATATAAGATATAATAATTCTATTTTAATGCTGATATATATATATATATATATATATATATATATATATATTTCCCTTACATTCTTACTTTCTATATGATAATAAAATTGAAACAATGTTCATTCAGACGTAGAACTTATTGTTTCCATGAAATGGGTATTCCCTTTAATATTTTTATATTTTATAGAAACACACACACAGATATATATATATATATAATATGAAATTTGGGGCATTTTTTAAATACTAGAAATAAGTGAATCATTATCTATGTAATATGATCAGGATTAATAAGTCATAACATGTATGGAGAAAAAACCGGATATTATATGAAGTGAAACCATAAAAATGGAATTATTAATAATAGGTTAAAATAAATTCATAATAATATCATATATGGTATTATATATAATAATATGGTTATATAAAAGATATATAATAAACATATATTTATTATATAGGAGGTCTGTATGATTATGAATAGATTCTAGACATTAGTTTTGGGGATTTCAAGCCTCTCTTTTATTTATATGAGATTTATGTATTATTCATCAATTATATCTTTTGTGTAGTGTATATAGTTACAAGGAATATATTATATAATTATTATTCTTATATATATGGTTGTTTACATCTCCATTTTATGATCTCTCTTTTACTGGGATTATGTCTCAATAGATACCAAATCAGTAAACTATTTTTGTCACAATTTTCCATCTTTGAGACACATGTCATGTATTTCAATAACCATTTATTAAAAATTTATTTCAAAGAGGTTATTTTATTATTATTTTTAAAGTAAAAGGGAATCATAATTTTTAAAGGAAAACAACATCATATTTTCGTTAAATTATTTCAATGTTTTTTCTTTGAAATGGATTTACTAAAATTTTCAAGATTTATTTATACGTTCTCATTTTTATTTTCAAATAACATTTTTTCAAAACATTTTCATTATTTTTAATACGTTTTAAATGTGTTTTGAAAGAATGGATCCAAAAAAATTTCAAGCTTTCACTATGTGTTTTCATATTAATTTTCAAATAAAATGAATTTTAAGCGTTTTTATGTTTTAAAAATGAAATTTTCAAATAATAAAGGATGTTTTCATAAAAACATTTCTTAAAGTATTTAAATATTATTTTCCTTCTAAGACGAGACCTTTTTGATTTACTCATGCCTTTTTGGGGAAATTATCCGAACTATCCATTCATATTATTTCTCTAAATAGTTTATGTTTTAAAAGAAAGTTGTTTATGAACCCTATTACTTTTTCACGTGTTATATGTTTATAAAACCAATTGTTTTCACAGGTGATATTTTTATGAAACCAATGTCTTGTTATGGGTTATTATTTTGACGAAATGATTGTGTAACCTATATCTTTTCGACATGTTGTTATGTGATTACATGTTTATGATACACATTTCATTCATGGGTTGTGATATTAATGTTTTTGATCTTTTGGGACACATATTAATGACTTAAATATGAGATGGGTGGGACCTATATATCTCTCCAATTAAATGGCTAATGATTTATATCTCACGATATAATGATGGGAATCAAGTCGATGGGCTTGATCCACTTTCGGAGATGGGGAAACCTGATCCATTATTGGATGATGGATAACCATAATCCCTTTCAAGTAAATTATTGTGACTAGGGATAGTGGTGTGTCCCATCTAGTAGTTTTAGTCCCCATGATGTATCAATATTTTTTATTTGGAAATTATACATAACTTACAAGGAAAGATAATATAAACTTATTTGTATACCACAATTCCATGCCTTATTCCATTGTTTTGATTTCGTGAATCATGCTCTTGATTCCCTTATGATTCATGTCTTATGAACATCCAATATTTATACAATGATTTATGTTTATAATAATATATATAATTAGTATGATCATATAATGTTATGATCACATTCACATACCATTATATTCAAGTTTAGGCTTATATATCTCCCTTATTTACCATTACTGAGCATCTGAGCTCAACCGTTTGTATATTACTATCCCCAAGTTATGAAAATTGGTATTATGTATATAGTTTTTAAGAAATATTCTAGTCATGAAGAACCTATTGGGAGGTAATGTATCTCACTTATTTACAGATGATTATGTTTCCTTGTTTCCTAATGCACCGAGCTAATATTACCATTGGGTTTATGATTGTGTCAGGTATTATGTATTCCACAAAAGTGATTTAAAAATAATGTATGAAAATTAATGTTCACTATATGTCATAAATTATCTTCCATGTAAATTGTAACAAGATTATCAGCACCTAATGGTACTTCCATTTCCCCAGAATATACAATAATTATGGGATTCTAGCTAAAATCATCTAGAATAAATATTCTTCACATATTGAACAAGTTTCCAACGGATGTTGATCTGGGTCCAATGAAGATGATATGTAATATCACTATAGTTTAATATTTAATGAATACATTATTTTATATCAGTACAACACATTCTTTCGTATCGACTCGTGTTGTGAAAATTTAAATCTTTCTACAAAGTTTTTTTCATAGTTGGTAGAAATTAAAATTCCACATGGAAAATGAGAGAGCATAGTCTCTAATGACCATTGTTCATTTTATCACAATAATATATTGATCTCACTAAGAATTTATTCATTCTCAAAATTAAATATTTATACTTAATTTTGAAAATGTATTGGATGATTTGTGATATAGCCCAAATTGATTGTAATCTTCGGTGGGCAACCTTTACTATGTATGATATGGTGTTTCATGTTATTTAGGGAGAATGGGACTCAAGATCAAGTAGATCAAGAAAATACATTCCAAATTTTTGTAGGATATTATATGTGTTTTTTTCTTACATAGAGCTTCAAACATTTAATGGTGATCTCCCTCTACCTTTCTTTGATATTCATGATGTGTTTCCTACCAATTTTTTTTCTTTCCACTTGTATTGGAGGTTGAAATTTTCATTGATTCGATACATGGTACTCATCCAATGTATACTCCTTTTCACCATATGGTACCACCTAAATTGAATGTGTCCATATCTTAGTTAGAATATTTTTTTAATTAATATTGATATGAGCAAGTTTTTCAACATGATTTCATGTATGATTTCACCCATGTTTTGATCATTCTTATATTGGAACTTTTTCATGTTAGTTTTTAGTGAGGTTTGAGAATGTTTGTGAGTTTTGGGACAATGTATAGTTGGTGCACTATAAGAGAAAATCATGTTGTTTGGAATATGGAACTGCACACTCTATATTGGTGCCTTAGAGGGGGCGTATATTTTCTCAAAACCACGACATCTCTCTATTAAAACTCTAAACATTGTATAGAGGGGTTTTCATGCATGGTACACAGTTAGTTTAACCGTGGATCCAAATCATGTATCATTTCCATATGTTTAATAAGGGTTCATGATTACTTTTAATCATATGTAGGGTGTTTTAATAAAGTTATATTTCTAATTAAAACCCCGCAACCCATGATTTAATCTCCAATAATCCCCCAATCTACCCTAATTGAATTCATTGTTTTTTTGAGGCTCTCTAGAGGATCTGTTGGAACTACCAACCACACCTCTTGTGAATCAATGTGTTGGTGGGATATCTCGATCCCTCTCTAGTTTGTGGTTTCTCCCATGGTTTGTGTTTTCCCTATTCATTATTTATCCCCATTTTGAGAGTGGTGAATCCTCACACTTATAAAAGATTGGATTTTTTATTTGACGGATACTTATTCTAGGTTTTGTTCCTTGATCTTCTTGAAAATTGTAATCTGTTTTCATTTCCTATAGAAGGTGTTGTTTTGATTGATCTTGTGATTAATCGTAGGTTTTTCCATATAAATTAACCCTAAAATTGATGGCCTATGTTTCTTAATAGAATTTACATGATCTTTCAATTTATTACTAAAACATTTAATTGAAATAATTTGATGTTTGATTTAAAAAGGGCAAGTAAATTTTGAAAAACACCCAATTTCAATAGTATTAAAATTATTGGTTACATTTTTTGATTAATGGTGGCTTGAAATAAAAAATTATTTGATGAAATGGTTAAATTATGATATGTAAAGAAATTTCATCAAACGAGATATGATTTGAATGGAATAAAACTGATGAAACCCTATTATTATTTTTGAAATTTAAATGTTATGTGAAAACAGGAAATTTGACATTTGAACTATGAATGATGAATTGATTTATATAGATTGGGTTTCCCAGTCTGTATTGACTAATTAAAGAACATGTAAACCTATGTATTTTGTGAGTGATTTGGACAAGAATGATAGGACTGTAACTCATTAGTATTGGATTATTAATGACTAATATAACTAACCAAAGATCCAAATGATTATCAAAGATGAGATATTAATTGATTTGTCCCATTGGTCTGATACATGGGTATGTATACACACATTCATGATTCGTGATTGATGATTGAGTACTGTGAGGATCTGAGAGCCTGAAATTAATGTATCTCCAGGCATATGGCCATTGGGAATTATTTTTTTGACAAGGTTATGCATGTCGTTATTTAAAGAACTGTTTGGTTCATGTTGAATTATTTTGGGCAAAATTATTCATTTAATCCTATTTTTTATTTATCTATCATGAACTTGATTACAATGTATGTTTTGATTTAAAATATTTAAAAGTTGTTTAATGACATTTATTATTTAAATAAAAATAATAAATGATTTAATTATTATGGAATGGATTATGGAACACTTGATGAGACCCTACTAGGATATTTAGCTCACAACCTACCTCTTCCTTCAGGTGTTTGTAGATATTATTGTGTGAGCCCTAGATAAAGAGAACGAACTAGATGGAGGTGGTGGTGTGATTCATCTGTGGGACTCTAGGGTGATGGTGGTAATAATAGGAGCTATGATCCACTTTTGAATAGGGATTGTAATACATTTTCATTATAGATATTATATTGTATATCAGTTTATTTTATGTCATGGTATTTTTATCAATATGTTTTTGGTGTATTTATCCTTGAAGAGTGTTTAGAATACAGATAGTTTACTGTTTATTATTTTATCTCCCACTATTAAATATTTATGAATGTTCTTGTCCAAAAATAATTCCCTTTGATGTTTGATTGATGTAAATTTCAACTCTACAATGGGTGGGGATTAGGAAAACCCTTCATTATATCCCAGGTTTGTCTTGGGTATCTGTGTACCTGGGTATCTGGGTTGGTTCATGACCACTATACCCTTCAACAATATATTATCTTAAGAATGTCATGCAAAGATACAAATTATTTTTTGTGCATGAAATAAATGTCATTTCATTATTGTGATTATTTTAATTAAATAAACCATTGATCAACCTATATTATATGGTATTATGTTTTTTGAATATTTCTTATGAAAATAATATTATTCTTTAAAATATGTAACTAATAGTAATGGAATCAAATCCCTCGTATTTTAAAATACATTTTGACAAACATTATTATCCTAGATAAAATATTTTTATATTCATCTTCTTCTCAATACAAGTTATATAACATGATTAATCATAAACATTGTGTAATAAATACATTATATCATTTTTCAATAAAAAAATATGATTAAAACAAATTTATTGTTTGAAAATTATCTTATCATATAAGATTAATGAGACGAAGTTACAAATCCTTTACCGAGATCCATCTCAACATGATATATTCTTATTAATTAAACTCTTTGATTTATGACCTATTTTTTTAATCACATGAATATAAACTACAAGCTCTATCAATTATTCCCTTGACTATTAACTATTATATATTTACAACACTTGTAATGTATACATTTGGTATCATATACACTTCAAAAATATTGAATTTATTTCTATAACACATATAAATATCATGAACATTACAAGGAGTTTCATAAACCATTTTAGGTATTACTGGAAACTCCCAAAGAAACTTTATTATATTGAAACATTACCACCCCTTTATAATAACACTTTTTGGTTTCAATAACCTATACTGATTACATGGAGAATTATTTTTGGAATTTTCAACTAAATTTTATTCCTTTATTTTAAAATTTTTCCCACTTGTTGTATGAACATAGCAATGAAACCTAGAAATCATTGGCTAAATCTATTATACCTTGTAAAATTTTAATATTAGATTAATCATTTCTTGAATCCATTCATCTTCTAATAAAATTTCCATTGATAAAAATATAATCGATTCCATAACATAAATAAGCTTTATAGGAAACCTTAATTCTCACAAAGTAATAAACATACCCAATAATTTTTATTATATGTGTGGAGAAATAAATTATGTAGTTCACTATATATCTAATGCATTTGAAACCTCAATTGAATCATTGTATACTTCTCATAAGAATCTAGATTCATTTTATAAACTACATCAACAGTTGATTACATGGGAAAGGTATACTCTAACTCATAGAATATCTCTTACATAATAACATTTCTTAGGTTACTAGTTTATTAATTTTCTAACACTATTCATCTCCATTTAATATATTGATTTCAATTTAACATTATAGGGTGTTGATATCGTTTATCTACAACAGAATATTCTATCATATGAGTATCATGTTTTACAAAAAAAATATAATGAATTTTATTAAATGGTATCCCACTAAAATGAATACACCTATTGAACTCATCATATTCATTAGTGGAATAAGATCCATATTTAAGTAGTCAATGAGACTATTCTATAATTCCTATCACCACTTGGATATTTAGACATGATATCATCCCAATCATATCATATATGAATCTTGGATGGTTGAGTGGAAAAACAATTTTACAATCTATCATGTGGATAAACTCAACATCAATCCTCTAGAATCATATATTTTAATATTTACTAACAAAGTGGTTCAAAAATATCACATTGTTATTTGGTTATCGAAATCGTATGGTTATTAAATTCCCACCATTCCCTAGACATGAGAATTCAAGAGATCCCAACTATTGATGAACCTACCTCATTGAATGATTAAGGTCTTGATATGTATTTTCTTTGGATGTAATCTAACACATAGTATTTTCTATATGTGGATGTAATCTCACCATCTTATCTCATGTATTCCATTTACATGTATACATGATACTGATGATTGTTTTGGAATCTTACTCCTTCCACTAAAAAAATAAATTCAAATCATATGGAATGTATCACTCCAAATATTCATAACTGTTGTTACTAAAACAAATTTAATTCAAACTATATATATACATATCCAAATTCATAAAATTCATAATGTACATGGAACTAATTAATGTAAAGGATTTGAATTATATAAAATTATTAACTTGAAAATGGGTAAGCATGGAGCCACAGATAGTAAACCCATACTTTTCTAGAATATGGTGTAAACCTCCAAGCTGGTGGGAAGTCCAATTAAAAGACATAATATCCAATAATAAATTACATGGGATAAATATTATTTCCATTGTAACACCATAACCTAATATGTTAAAATAATAATTAACTACATAATTCTATCTCACAACTCAATACAAGTCAGATTCAATGTAGAGAAAAACTAAATCCATTATCATACCAAAAATGTAACTCATAAAATGCATGTATGATAAAATCTAGAGATGTTTTAATAATTAAACTAATCATACACACATTCAAAATATAAAAAATTATAATTATTAATAATAAAGTAGGGATTAACTTTTAAATAAATTTTAATTTTATAAATTTAAACATGAGATATATATTTATGAATAATTCATAAATTAATCTAATTCTAAATAACGTATAATTTTATCTAAGGGTTGTGGATATTCAATATTCTTGAATATAAACATTTTATATACATTTTCTAATATGAACTCATTCATATTTTTTATTATATCAAATTTGAATTTAAATATATGATATTTCTTAAATATATACATTTTATATTTCATTTTATATAATGTAGCAACTTAATCTAAATATCATATATTAATAATTATTTAATCTTGAAAAAATAAATAATAATAACTATTTTTAATGTGGATTAAATAATTACTCACATAAGGCCAATAATTTTAATTATTTAAATTAAACATTATGAAATAATACGAATTCTAAATACAAAATCGTATATTTATCATTATATTTTAATTTATACACTCTTTATAAATCACCCTTATAATATCTATATAAAAATTTTATTTCTAAATTATAGTCATTCCATATTATATTTCGAAAAATTTATTTCAATATTGACATTTAATATTGTGGATTATTTTCTAATAAATGGTTTATAAACAATTAAGTAATTTTTCATAAACACATTTTAATAATTTAATTTATAAACACTCCTATAAATTAATAAATATTATAAAATAGTTTTCTTATAATTTATAAGAAAATTATAAATTATATAACTCAATTTATAATTTAATTTATATGAAAAATATATTCCTTTTATAATAAAATCTAACAATATAGTATGAATCATAAAACAAAACTGATAAGGTTGCAGTGCTTAAACCTTTTATGATCTAACAGTTGTATTTTATGAATAATAACTCTATCACCACTTATGATTGTCAGATGGAATTAGGTTTTTCAATTTTGTGACAAAGAAAATATAAATATGTATTTAAGGCTCCAATGGTATAACCATTATGCATCTAGACCCTTATGTATCAGGGGTTCCACTTATACGGAAAAGGAAATGAATTTTATATATATAGGGTTGGTGAAACCATTATGCATGGGAAATGGGATATGTATAAATTTCCAGATCAACCGTTATTCATGGGAAATGGAATATGTAATGTTTAACTATTGAAAAAGTCTTATGTAATGGTTTCCAGCAGTGTAACCCTTACATATCTGCATAGGGACCCTTACATATGGGTGAATCATAATTGTAAATATCACTTATATTGAAATAACGATTTGATGCACAATTTTTTGAAAAACATGATTTTCAATCATAGTCAATGATATACAGTTTATTGTAGCTTAAAATACAAAAAAAAAACCAAAATATTGTGTTGTATCATACCTTATGATAAGAACCAGGCATACCAAATTTCATTGAGAAAAACGTTATATGCATTACGATATACTATATCACAATTCCATGTAGATTGATCCAAAAAATGAAACTCACTGATTTTATATCATACATTACGATATGTACTATTTTAGATTTCAACAAATAGGTTATTCATTATAAAAACAAAATTTCAATAATCATATTCATGGTAATGATTTGATACCTTTTTTGGGTTTCCAAATGACTAATGAAACTAGTAGAACTGAATGAAATCATTATTGACACTAGTTAATACATAATGTAAGATGTTGATACTTGAACCATTCACGGAAGATATTCATTGAGTTTTTATTCATCTCATGGGTTTGTTGAATATCACAAGAGTGGGATCTGAAAGACATCCCTCCTCTAAAGTTATTCATTATTGTGCTTAATCACTAAATTATCATGTGGGGTTCTCTCGTCACCCATGACATGTTAGTGCCTCCTGAAGAAAAAGGGTGAAGAGTGAGAGAGCTATGGGATCGAAGGAGTTTCAACCAATACTCCTTGTGCAAGATCCGCACCATCATATGGTTGTAGTATCCATTATATAGGGCCCATGAGGACGCTTCTTGAATGAACATGGATTTAATCATACATTATTATGCAGATGTAAATTTCACCCAACCATTTCATGCAGTTTATGCATGAATACATCAAACATTCAACGATTTTATCATATAAAATGTTAATATAATGATATCAATGGGTTGAATATTATCAAATGCTAACCTCTAAGATTTGGGAGTTATGCATATCGAAGGGGTTTTAATCTCTATAACAAATGAAATGACATTACCATCATTGAATTTTGAATTACCATTAAATCAGGATATTTTCACATACAATATACATATATCATCAACTAAAATATAGGAAAATATGTATCCCATAAATACAAGGTTTTAGGTTACCCCTATATATATGTGTACAAAATTATCCTAAAATCATGTTATAAAATGAATGTAATGATTGGCACATCATGAGTCGATAATTGAGACTAGGGATTGAAAAATTTGAATCGTATAATGTTATAAATAAAAGAAAATATCAAATATAACAGGAATCTACTATTATTGGGGATGGATTCATGTAGATTATTATTTATTTTCTTAATAACTTACGCTAAATATATAACCCTTCCAAATTATATAAACGAGTCTATGTGTTCAAATGTTTTCATTAAGGAGTTATATAAGAATCAAATCGAATTTAACTACATTTTTGTTAAATACAATGTCATATATTTTAAAAAGAACAATGTATCTCACAGTAGATAATTACATATTAACATCATGTAATATTTTTTTGGACAAGCTATAGAGTCTAAAATAATTCACGTGATCAAATGGCATAGTAGTGAAAATATTTTATATATACTCACTAAATAAATAACTCACTGTATTTAGAAAACATCTACATTTAGAGAGACATGATTTTGGTGTGGAATCCCCTTATATGGATGGTTCCTAAAAAACATTAACAAAATTTATTTGTGTCATTATGATAAGGTGAGGAGTAAATGTTCGGTGCGTTTCATGAATTATTTATCCATCCCTAAGGATCGTAACATCTAAAAGTGAATTGAATGATTTTAAATTCAAAATTTTCACAAATTCCTTTACCTCTAATGTTTGGTTTGAGGGGTCCTCTTATGGAAGACCAAAAGGCTAATAGAGGGTCTTAAAGATAAACATAAGAAAAATAATTTTTTTGGAAATCCAATGTGAAAGACCTATTAAGATATTTTAACTGGTTCACATAGGTAAACATGTTTTTAATACCTTATTACCTTATTCATTTCTATAATAGGTGTGCCTCCAAGCTATGATGCACGACTTATAATAATCATAACAGAATTATGCCTTTTTCATTTTCTAAATTTCAATCAAAAGTTTCCTATTGGGATAATCTTCATCCCCCTCTCTTGGAAGAAAAAACATTAATCTCATTCATCTAATATGCATCCTCTCTAACACTAGGAATCAATTAAGAACATTATTAGTTCAAATTAGATTCATCCCAGTTTATGGGAATTCGGATTTTCATCAAAAGATAAATTGAGAGAGAGGGAGAGAGAGAGAGAGATTTAGACCCGAGAGAATAAACATATGTAGAAATGTTATGTGCATGTGTGTTGATATCATAAAATTTTTACATGGATGATTCTTCAATAGTTAATTCTCAATTTTTTTAATATATTTTTCTGGTATGAATAAAATGATATTACATTCATATAAGGATTACGAATTCCAAATATTGTGTATGGAATTAATATCTTTTTGGTATGTCTTTTATAATTTTTTTAAAAAAAAATTACATAAAGGAGGAAGGAAAACAAATACAACCCTAAAAAATGTGATAAATGGATTTTAAAAATCATAAACCCTAAATAAGATATTTAAATTATTTATGAACTGATGGAATATGATGCTATATACAATATATATGAGGCTTAAAATCCTAAAAATTTCATTCAATCAATTTTCATGAGATAATGTGTATTCCTTATGAAAATTTTAAATGTATTCAAACATTTAAAAATAAGTACACAAAAATAATAATCATCCCCCCAATTAATATTTCCCAATTTCACCTGCCAAAAAGTACATTTTTATAAAAGGGCTCTATGATAATCAAAAACCTGGGAAAAAACATATAATGAAACTCCTGAGGATATAAAAAATGAAAATATAGGTTTTTTTTGAATTATGTTCAATCATTTACCACTGAAAGTTCATGTCTTTTTAAGAAAACATGGATAAATATGAACATTGGTTCTTTATAAAAAAATTAGGGGAAATTTTCGTAGAATGAAAATATAAATCATAATTATCAAATAAAGAAATAATTTGTTTTCATATTTCCCAGAAAATTAAAAATTGAAGAAACTAAAAACCAAATTCTTTTTTTTAACATTTAATATCCAAAACACAACTTAATAATTTCAAAAACAATTCCCATCCGAATAAAGTAATACCTTTAAAAAATTTAAGATATGTTGTACCACAATTTTCATCAACACTGAGAAGCACTATGAACTCCAACATGAACATTTATCCTAAGTGGGAGTTAAGAAACATTAGAGAAACGCCAAGTGAGTAATTCAACTAACCAGGTATGTTACAAATGAGATCTTTCTTCCATATATTTCATTAATATATGATCCCAAACCCAACTCAAAATCTATTACTAGTCATTCCACCTTGTGATGCTCCATTAATTACTTCTTCTAATATGGTGTTTTTCATGGAAACATATTCACCATTGTTGTATTTTTTTCAACATGCTATATGGATAGTACAGCCTGGACATCAGAGGTAGAGGTGATCGGGTTTTCAAGTTAAATACCCTAAAAAAAACATACCCATTCATCAATTACACCATAAATGTATTGCTTGGGAGATGATAAATGAGGTTTGTCAATGAGAAAATCACATTCATGGAACAGTTATTCAAAATAATTATAACGAAGGACCATAAATATAAAAAATTATAGTAGATAAGAAATTTTTGTAATTTTATTACATTCCTTGGCCTCAAATCATAAATATAGTTATAGTCAAATATATTGTACTGTGAAATTGTAAATATATCAAAAAAGTAAAATGTAATTATAATATTATCTCACAATTTCAGTTAATTACATTTACTATTAAAATTATATTCATGAGAATAATTTTTATATTTCTATTAATTTACATGTAACAATTAAAACACATACAACTGGAATTGAATTTATAGGTATAATTATTTTTTGAATCAATTAACTAAATTAACATCGTTTAGTGGAATTAATTTATTAATAAATTATCATATTCATTTTTTTAATTATGTTTACTGAGATACATTTTTCTGTAAATGAAAAAACATTCCTTGAACAATCATATCCAATTTTTTCATATATTTCTAAGAGCAATGTTGGTTACCCTCTATTGATAATCCTATTAAATTAGAAAAGGGAACAAAACACTTATTTAAATAAAGGTGTGGTAGCAAAATCACTACCCTTCTTTAAATCATATATTTAAAAACATTCATGAGAAAAGTTCCAAAATAAGTTTTATGTCTCTAAAGATTCCACAACAAAGACCTAAGAGCATAAATTGGGTTATATCTTGAATCATGATCTGCAAATACCATCCATGAATAACACACAATTTTTTCATCATGACGATCCAATATTAGATCTTTCTTGTATGCCTTAAAAACTGTTTTCATTATATTTTCACCTCATTAACTTAAAAGTATGTACCAATAAGTTAAAATATACCTCCTATTGTGGTTCAATAAGGGATCTTCTCAAAATTCAATGATCATTTAAAATTGTTGAAAGTCATTATTCATTTCCACCCAGTAGCATCCATGTTCTTACCAAATGCGTTCCTCACACAAATTGTGATTCAACATCACATTTTTTGTGGCCCAAATAACATTTTTATATATTACACAATGTTCCATATTCTTTAAAGCCTCACCTTATTTTATGAATTTTGATCGAATTTTAAATTTCACAAGGTATGGTCATTTACATTTGATTGAATTGGTTAGATAAGATAATAAAAAAAAGCTTCTTTGTGTTTGGATCATGTGAATTACATCTAGAGGTAGTAATTTGGGTTCACTGGTTCAATTCTATATCATGTAAACCCTTTTAATCTCAACCCTAACTCAATACATTTAATCAAACGAGTTTAACCAAACCAACCCATTTATGAAGAGGTCATCTCTAACTGAACCCGGGAATCCATTAAAATATATAGTATTGACTGCATCATGAAATGTCAAGATATGTAATATCACATAAACTCAATGTCATAACAAAATTGAGTTATTAAATTTAGACTAAAAAACTACTTCTATAAGAAATATATATTATTCATATTCCAACTCAAATAAAAATACATTTTAAATAATTTATGAGTTATTAATATGTTGAATTATTTAAAATTAAATAAATTACATGATTAAAATATACTATAAATTTTATTATTTTTATCTCTAAATATTTTAAATTATCATAAAATTTTTAGTATTGTTAAATGGGATCAACGGTTTAAAAATGGTCAACCCAAACAAAATCCAAATATAAGTCATGTAAAAATACATAACTAGATTAAAAACCAATCTCATTTTCGACTGACCCAAACTCATTTAACTTGGGGCATGCCATGTTGTGGTGTCATACCGAGTTAAAAAATCTCACCCAACTAATTATAACATAATAAGTGCATATGTATGAAATTTTTAAATATTTCTTATAAAAAAACATCATTTAGTTCATTTAAATGATTTTTTTTTGAAATTCATGTACAAATGATTTTCAGGATCAAAAGAAACAACACTTTTTTCAACAATTTTTTATATGTCATATATGAAATTTTCAATAAATAATATCTAAATGGACCTTGATATATAATATTTACTATAGTTTATTGCAGAACAGTTTCCCATATAATAAAAAGACAATAGAATACATATCAGTGCTCTAATATATCCAACTACAATTACAAATAGTTCAGTTCAATTTTGGATATCAAAATCGATATATGGAATACAAAGAAATTACCATCCCCTTAGAGTAGTCAATTTTCATCTAGAAACTCATAGTTGAACACAAATTTATAATAAATGAGTTTAGTTTTTAGTACCCATGAACCATAATTTCCATTTTAATTTTCAATGAATATAATTGATTTTTAATTTTTTGTGGAAAATAAAATCATAAAACATATTCTAAAGAAAACAGAGTAAAAATCAAATTTTCATGTTTTTATAAAAGTACCTAACTAATTTTATTAGTTTTCCTTCAATAAAAATAAATTTTTAATCAAATGTTTTAATAAATTTTTATTAAATGGAAACAGTAAACATTTTCAAAACAAAACACAAACCAATTTCTCTCAATTTGAGAAACCTTCTAACACATAGTACGTAGTCCATAGTCGATTTACATTCTTAATCATGGGTATAGGGATGGAATCATCCTTGGGATTAAATGAAAATAAGTCCTCTAATATTTCAGCATTTTGATGTTCTATGTTAGTTTTAATATAATTATTAAAATTTAGTTGGAATTTCTCAATTTTCAATTCTTTACATTGGAATTTCATTAGGATCCTCAGAGAAGGTGTCTTCAAAATCAATAACATCATCATGAGTGCCTTCTAGATCTGGAAATTATAGTTCATCAATAAAAGTGTTAATAATGTTCCTTTCTAGTATTGTTTCACATAGCTGATTTTATTGAGGAAGAAGTAGTAGACATGAATTACTATTAGCATCAAAACAATGATATTCCAAAAAAAACTATATTTGATCTCACTAGACCATTCTCATCTGGATCTAGAATGGAAATCATTATATTTTACAACGATAAAAAACAAAACCTTATTTTTTTCTATAATCAATCCAATTTCCATGAAAAAGTCCAGTTGACTAACATTTCATATCTCAGATTTTGGAAGACATCATTTTTTGGTTTTAGTTCATAAGATGAAATATTTTAAGTTCTCATTAGCTGAAAATTTAATAAAAAATAAAAAAATAACATGAATGGGTGAACATTTCAAGAAACACATGTTATTTAATGGTTTTTGGATTGTTTGGGTACATAAAAATGTAAACCTTGAAAATGATCTTGCAAAATGTCTACACTCCCCACTCATCAGATATGAATTGTAGTTTGGATTATTCATTGTGCGAAAAAATCTGGTAAAATATTGAAATATTATATGTTTCATTTTCTTCCACTCCTAATTTATCACTGTATAATTTATAAAATATTATAAGTAATTTGATAAGATGTACATCATTTGTTAATTTTCAGAAAAAATTTAAATATCTCAAATTCTAGAAGAAAATCACATAACTTCTGGATAAAAATATTTCAATGAACATTCGAAAAACACTTTTATATAAGAACATATCATAAGTCTAGGTAGGTAATACTTTCCAGGGTACTATATTAGCACTGTAGCGGGGCACTACAGAAGTACTGTAGTAGTGGCGGAACTGTAGCTACAGTGACACTGTAGTGGCAGAGGTACTATAGGAGGCATTGTAGTGGCAGTGGTACTATACCAGGTACTATAGCAGCACAGGTACTATTGGAGTATTGTTCACCAAGGGGTCTTTTGGGAAAAAAATGGGCTTTAAAGCCCTATATTTAGGCCATGTGGCCTTGTGTCTTCGAGCTATCTAATGGGTCTCCCACTACCCGGACTGAAATAGGTCTTTGAATTAATTATAAATTGAGGCTTTGTCCCAGACCCTTTAAAAATGTAAGTAGTTTCAATCATAGACTAAAATTTTTAGAAGATATCCATTTGAAAAAAATTATACCTTCCCAAATTTGATCATATGGTAATGCAAGTCTTATCTATTGTAGTGTAGTGAAATCAGATTGCATCTTCATTAAAGTGATTGTTGAAATCACCATTTAGTTTATGTTAATTTTTTTAAATTCATATATATTAGTAAGGATTCTATTTTGAATGGGTTCTATGTTCTTGCATGTATATCCATGGCTAGAGTTACTTCTAAAGGGATTCTTATACCGGGTAGCTATACAATTATATTATAATTATCTACTCAATAATAGATAAATCAATATAAAACATGTTATTATCCACATACTTGAGCAAATTTCTACATTTAATGATATTTGAAATGTGAAATAAATACTTATAGTTCATGAAGGAGAAATTAAAGTGATTTTAGAAGTGGTTGAACGGTCACCCATCGCAATATTAAAGCTATCCATCTAACATTTTTTACAACCTTATAGACAAGAGAGAAAAAATTGAGTTTAGGATCAGTTCTACCTCTTTAATGCTCTACATAACAAAGCTTATTATAAACTATTTATAAAACCTATTAATTATGAAAATTAGTTTCAAATTAAAGAAATAAACATTAATAAAAGATAGAACATCACTTTTTCAATAATAAATTCTAAAACACTAACAAAAAATCAATTATCAAAAGTGATATGTGATATTAATTTTTTTTCAACAATTGATGTCAAATGGATCATGGGGATAATAGGACCCTACATACAAGGAATGAATGATGATGGTGGGTCAAGAACCTCTTACACTCCATGATACTATGGAACAATACTCTTATGATTTTCAAGTACTCCATATTAGAATGAAAATGTGATGGTGTACACAATATTGACCCAAGACATGATACACATTTCACATCAATTTCATGAAAACTAAAAAAACTACATTTATAAGGTAAGTTTTATAACCTTAATATATATTCTTGTCAGGATTTTATATATAGTTCCTTGTTCTTAATTTTCTCTGTCATGTAGAACATCCATAAGCCATTATAGGTCAGTGCTTCCATGATTTGCAATAAGGCGATCAAGTAAATCCAGAAACAATTGCTCACAATCTTCAGGTGTTCAAACATGAATTTTCTATTTTCATTTTTCAGAAATTTATTATAATATAAAATATAAAATTTCCTGTATAATTTGTTAATATAAAAAATGAGTTACCTAATTTTTTTAGTCATTTACAGAAAACATGAAATCAAGATTTTTTTTCTAGAAATTAATTGTTTTAATTATCTAAATAACTTAATCCATTTAAATTATCAAATAACTTTTTCTCATAAATTTTGGAAATATGAAAATTGAAAACGGGTACCAAAACAAAAGGAAACCTATAGTGGTCGCTTTCACTGTTATTCTCCCTATAAGAATGTGGATCATTCCCCATTACTAGATGTTGTCTTCAATATCATAAACATGATAAAATATCACAAAATACCAATCCAATGAGTCCATTATTTTAAATTTCTAGTCTCTTATTCTACCATTGGAATCGTCTACCTACCTTCTTAATTTATCACAGTTGCATGTTTTTCCTTGGGCTTTCAGATTCCGGAATCCCTTACTACATCAAGTACTAGATATAATCATAGAAATTTACCTATCAGTGGAAACTATATGTGATCCAATATTTTAACCAAAAATCTAATTTTCAAACAACATTTGGAAAATGTGGCACAGTGGTGCTTTAATTTCCTTCTATGGTTTCTGGGTAATGCTATATTTTTCCATTCTTCTTAAGAGCTGATGTCAAGAAAATTTTTCATTATTTGTGATATGTTTGGCACCTAGGATCTTCTCTATGAATTCTATATCTAAACTATCAATTATTTTTATATATATACCACTTGAATTCACTAGAAATGACGCATAATGGGACATGAAATATGAGCTGTAAGATTGAATTTCCATATTAGTTAGGTTCTACAAATTTATTATCTCTCATGACTATTTTTGAAACAATATATGACCTAGAAAGATGATCTGAGAAATTTCGAGTGATGAAATCACCAATAACATAGTCTATAACTGAACCCTTCCATTGAGATAAGCACTTATCCCCTATATTTATATGAAGAAAATGTATCCTTAAATCATGTAAAATATCATGAAATATTATTATGCATTTATTATCAAGCAACAACCTACTATGCAAGATAATTCATAGATTTGAAACATACTTTTTATTAAACTAAAATTTACCAAGGAATCAATGCTATTTTTGGCTTCATATGCTTTAGGTCAATTATATATTATCATGTGGGTTTCATTTTAAAGTATACTCTTATTAATTTTAAAAATTTCGGAATCTACATTTATAAAATCCACAAGGGAAACTGGATTTAGTGAAAAGACCAGTTAATAATAATTTCAAACTATGTTTTCTTGTCTTCTCATACAATTATTTATGTCTCTTGATAATCAATCTAACAAGTTTCTCAATATTCATGTAGAAAATAATAGGTCACATTTTTATCCATGTAATAAGTTCAAAACTAATTTGAATCAGATACAATTTTTAAAAACATTAGTGAATTTTTCGATTCCTTGGGCAACACGTATACATGAAATAAATGAATCATCCCTTCATTTGAAAGCCATATATTCTTAATTCCACAATTATTCCATCAATGTAAATATTCTGAAAATTCCCACTTTGATAATAATACACATCAAAAGATTCCATACTTTGTTAATCTATTTATCAATGTCCACATTAGACCGTAAACATTGTTTCCTTGTTTCACCCTAAAAGTGAAAAATTGATTCATATCCAATATATTGAACAAGACCATTTGACTATTGGTTATCCATATTATAAGAACCAAAAAAAACTTTTCGGTATGTGCATTTTGATTGTTGATATACAGCTGCTGTAACCGATCCACCAGTGAGTCGATAAAGGATAGAATTTTGTTGTAATGGTTGTGGAGAATTTGCATCAAAATCTTTGAGTAAATAAAGGAATCAAAAAAGGGGGATACTGAAAATGTACTGACATAGCCTCCATCTGAAAACACTTACTGAAAAAACTTATAAAACTTATCACTTATGATAACCTCATATGTATAAGTGTTTCATTGTTTATTAAAAATGTTTTCTTCATCCACATATACTTATGGGGTTTTATTTAGAAATTTATTTCTAATTTTTTTCCCAGATGTAGAATAAACACCCCAAATTAACAATCTACTATATATTGTAAGTGTAAATGTTTTGTAGGAAATTTTCATAATGTTCTTTAAAATAAACCCACTATATCTTCATACCTTTTGATTCAAAAAATGATCATTGATGACCATTAATATCATCAATTTCATTATGTATATTTACAAAAAAATTATCTTTCATTCCCACTACTTTCACCAAAATGGACATGGACTCAGTAATTTGGGTTTTCAAGACGGTGATTGAACTTCCATACGAGCCTAGTGGTGTTTTATCAGGGGAAAATAGTCCCTATATATTTGAAGATGGGTCAAAGAAATGAGTATGGCCTCTAGTTTCCATCATTTATTACTTCCCTAGTGGGCTTGGTATTGTAATTCATTGAAATAGTTGAATCTTTTAGGAAGTATCCTTATGGACCATGAGATGAGAACCACTTTAATTTTACCAAAAACTGGAAATCCAATATCATTTTTATGAAAGGGGTGGGTTTGAACTGTAATCATTCTCATTATATAATTTTTTAGTCTCAATCGCATTTAAGCACTCATTACCATGGATATAATTTCAGATTTTATTGGATAGGTAGCCTTTTCAGTCCTATTTCACTTGTATACTTTAGAGAAAAATATACAATTCATTTTTAAAATTTTAAGGGATTCCTAAAACACTTTATAGTGGCATGGCAACAAATTTGGAGAAGTGGAATATTCATTGAAAGTATTTGATGATTTATTTCACTTCAATCCTCTTTCCTGACCATCCCCGATGACGTTCATGTGGTTGTTATAGATACAATCATATTAGATTTGAAGAGAAGTCAAAATATTCAATATTATGGAATCTTGTTTTATTATTCCTAGATGTGCATTAGTTGTTTGGACATAGGCAATTCCTATGGCTTCTGAGGCTTCAACAAAATCTTCTGTAGTTGAATACCCCTGATTTGATCATATAGACATATCATGTGGTCAATTTTCCTTGTCGAATTTCAAGGTCTTTCTACATGATTTCTTCTGTGTAATCTCTATCCTTTTTGTATCCGTGATTCCTATATTTGATTCTCCAGTGGGTGGTTTCATGGAGGATCTATTCTGGGTATTTTTTTCTCGCATACTTCCTCATTTTGGTTAGGGCCTCCTTGGACCCATTTTTATTCTGAGCCTTTAGATTTAGAGTCATTTTACGATCAGCTTCAATGAATACTTTAGGCTAGTTATTACTTATTTGTTGATTCTACTGCTATGGTGGCCCATTTAGGTTATGATTTATTTTCTCCATAAGGGTGGTATCCCACAGTTCTCTAGAGTAATTAATAAGCTACTACTATTAACATCCAGTTTCATTCACTCGGTCTGCAGAGAGTACATTTTTTACCTCATAATCCTTCCCCTCATCTAGATTTACATGGGAAGTGATGAATATGACGCAAAAAAAGACAAATTCATCTATTTCACCATGCTATTTTTTGAAGCAGTTAATTAGATGCATGTTTTCACCCCCCTCCTTGGTCAAATATGGGATAGCGGTGGTAGGTGGTTGTTGTCCAACCCACCAAACCAACCATCAGATGAAATCATCATGTAGGAGGTGAGTCATGACTATAAAATAAAATAACCTCGTATCATTGTAGTATCTCATCATTATCTTCATCTTCTCATCATGTGATCATCCTTAGTTTGAGTAGTTTCTTGTGAGGTTTTCCCCAAATATTTAGTAGAGATACTTACAAGTTTTTTCTCCTTGTAATTGTGAGAGAGTGTGTAACCACATATACCCATAATGATCATTCTATTTTGAACATTAGATTTTACACCTTCCATTTAGGGTGTCTTCCATGTAACTTTTTCAATCCATTTTTTTCCATATTTTTTCACATTATTTTGTCTCATGATTAATGCTGCACAAGTGGGACAATCAATTAAGGTCCAAACAAGTGGTATCATAGGGATCATTTTAGCCTGATATTGCTGAATTTTTTTGTGATTAATAATTCTCATAATCATGATTATGCTCAGTGATTGTGACTCTACTTGAGCTTTCACCCCAAAAAAATATTAATATTAATAATTACAATATTTGGAAAGGGATGAGGTTATAGACATATGACAATTCCAGATTGTAGAGATATTCAAGATTGAGAAATTCAAAGGGAATAATTTTTCATTATGGAAAATGTATATAAATATAGTGTCGTGGGTGTGTAATTATTGACTGACAATTGGTGAAAGACTAGAAGATGTGACAATGGAGTGTGGTTATAATGGGAGATAGTATCATGAAATGGATAGAAATGTGGTGATTACATCTTGAAAGGGATATATTCTTGTATGTGAAGTAGTGATGACTGCTGGAAGCAAGAATCATCTCAATGATACATGGATTATCAACTCAGGAGAAACATGGATCATGAAATCTCGATGGTTTGGCAAGTATGAAACTATCTCAGAAGGACTTGTGCACATGGGAAAAATCACCCCATAAAGATCATTGAAGTTAGTTCCATCAAATTGAACATGCGTGATGGTATTGTTGGAACCATCTGAGGAGTATCCCATGTGATGGGTTTGAAAAATAATATATTTTATTTGGGACAATTTAAGGATATCAAATAAAAGAATCACACCAAGAATAGAGTTATGAGAATTGTGAAGTTGGCATTTATGGTGAGGAAGGTTGAGAATATCTTGAATAACGTGTATGTGATTATGGGTGAAACATTAAAGGAGGTGGAGATAGATGTCACATTAACTACCTCAATATAAGCGTTGACAATGTTATGGCATTGGAATCGATGGCATATTTTAATTAAAGTCATGAAAACTCTTTTGCATCTGAAGTTACATCCATTTCTTATAAGTGTATCCTGATCATATTTTAGCACTGTGTTTTGAACAAGAAACATAGTTTAATGTTCTGGGCATCAAAAACCAAAAGTCAAGAGATATTACAGTTGATCCACTCATATGTTTTGAAAGAATCAGTTATTTTCCTAGGATGAGAATGGTATTTTTTATCATTCATTGAGGATTATTCGAGGATATGTGGGGTCTACCCAATCAAGATGAAAGAGGGTGATTTTGAAGTCTTCAAAATTATAAAAGAACAAAAGAAGCATGAATCATCAAAGAAGATCAAAGGTCTGGGGACTGACAATGTTGGAAAATATTCATGTGAGGGGTTTGATACTATTTATCAAAATGAAGGACTCAAGAGAGAGTCCACGATGGTATAAACTAATTAACTGAATGGATTGGTAGAGAAGATAAATAAAACCATGTTGGATAGAACATGGGTGATGCGTAAGACTGTAGGAATTTTGAATCATTTTTGAAAAAATGCAGTGAATGTTGCATGTTATGAGATAAACTAAAATCATTTAATGTCGATTGATCTAAAGACACCAATGGATATGTGGATTGTTAATCCCCCTAACTATTCTCAGTTACATTCTTATAGAACTCATGTATATGTAATTTTTAATGACAGTTAAATATAGAAGTTGGATTCATGATCCATGATATGAATATTCTTGAGGAATGTTAATGGTGTTAAGGGGTATCATTTGGTGGAACCCACAACCTATAAACATATCACCAAAAGAGATTTCATTTTTACATAAGGTAGGGGGAAATGAAAAATGACCGAGACATGGATAATGAATATATAGAAACAACAATAGTTGAAGTAGAGGAAAAATAAAAATGAATAAATAGTTTCCTATGAGGAATTACCAGAGGACGATGTTCAAGTAGATCTTAAGTCTGGACCATGATGGTCAACTCGGGAGAAAAGATCACCAACATGGTAATCTGAATTTGGGACTGAGAGAAATATTGCATACTTATTATTGATAGAGGATGGAGATCCATATTCATTAGTGGAGGTGACCCATAGTATAGATTTATCCTCATGGATGGCGTTAGTTTAGGAGAATCTTGAAGCACTACACACAAAAAAGACATGGGATCATGTTCCATTACATCCTAGAAGGAAGGATATCAGTAAGAAATGGGTCATTAAGATATAGTGGGATCAAAAGGATAGAGTGGAAAGATATCATATACAACTGGTGGTCAAAGGATATACATAGAAAGAAGGTATTGATTTCAATGAAATATTTTCTTATGTTGGAAGACTGATGACTATTTAGTTGTTAATAGTGACGTGTGATACATAAAATTTACATCTACAACAAATACATGTCAAGAATTATTTTATCCATCGTGATCTTGATGAAGAGATATATATGCTCCAATTATAAGGTTTTTTTGGAAGAAGGCAAAGAGAACATGGTTTACATGTTGGAAATTTTTTTATGATCTCATGTAGTCACCGAGGTATTTGTACAAGAGATTTGATACCAATATCATGAGCCTTGGATACATCAGATATAATTTAGAAATTTTTTTGTACATTAGTGGTTCTGATGGTAATGATTTTATCATTATTATGTTGTATGTAGATGACATGAAAGTTACATGCTCCAACAAAGATCAGATCTAGGAGACCAAGGCAATGTGTGATTAGGAGTTTTATTTGAAGTACATTGGACCTACAATCATGATTTGTTGGGATATAGATTTACAGAGACAAAAATAATTATAAATTTTTGATATCATATAAGAATTAATTATAGAATGTCTTGAAAAGCATAAACATAAAAGACTGTAAGCTAATATAAATCCTAATTCATGTTAATTTATTGTTACTCTTAATGATGAGTCCTAGTATGGAATCAGAGGGGAAAATGATTTCTTGAGTATCGTGCGCATCAGTATTGGGGAGTATTATATTCACTATGGTTTTTACTAGACCATACAGTGCAAATGTATTGGGAGAATTATGTTGGTACATGGAAAATCTTGGATGAGATCATTTGAGAACAATAAAGGGGATCCTGAGATATATCAGATTTCAAAATTAGTGTATATGTTGATTTAGATATTGCTGGTAATTTTGACTGAAGGAAATCGTTTATATGTTGCATATTTACTCATGAAAGAGGTGATGTGATCTAGATTTAAATTTCATTGTCATTTTTGGTTTTATCCATTGTGAAAGCAGAGTACATGAATCTACATAGGCTTGCCAATATGGATATTTGGATGATATGGTGGTTAGAAGTTCTTAGGTACGTACAATAGAATATTCTGTTGTATCATTGATAATTATAGAACCTTGAAGATTTGAAGGAATCCATCATTACATTCAAGGATGAATCAAATTATAGTACAATATAACTTTTTTGAAGAAGTGGTGGAGGAAGGATGTGTGCATATGTATAAAATTCATACAAAAGAAAAGATGGAAGATTTCATGATGATAGAAGTTGAATCTAATAAGTATAGAGGGTGTAGATCCTCGAACAGCCTTGTAGAGCCGTGAGTATCAGAGTTTGGTATTTAGAATGGATGTGTGGAGATGTGAATGGTTGTCAATCAAATCTATAAGTGGGGGATGTTTTTGTATAATTTCAGTCAATGGATGGTGGTTCCCCTACTTTTCTAAATAGGGGAAGGTGGTTGTTGCTGGTTTGGGGCCAACCCACTAAACCCACCAATTGGAGAAAGTAGAAGTCAGGTGGGGTGGCTTTCCTGTAAAAAGAAAGAGCCTCGGCTTGCTCTTTTTAGAATCTCATAATCAGATTCATCTTCTCATCACCGGTTCTTACATTGTTTGAGAAGTATTTTGTTAGGAATTTTTTCCACATATACAATGGAGATACATCTGTGGGTTTCTCTTTATAAATTTAGGGGATTGTGTACCCAAATATTCTAATATCGATATTTCTATTTTCCAAACGTGTTTTTACCTGTTACATTTGTTGGTTTTCCACATTACATATTGCATCGATTTTTTTAATAAACTTTCACTTTCTTTTGTCACATGATTATCAGTGCACCAGTGGGAAAATCATTTTTGGACCAAATATTAGTGTATATAGATTGTAGGAGGGGAAGAAAAGAATAGAAGGACCCACTATAGTTGAAATGAACAGTTTCATTTCTTAGCCATCAGATGAACAAACACAATAATTATCATAAATGAAAACTCTCTCCCGTTAATCATGAAACATTTCAATTAGAGGTCAAATTGGGGGAATAGTGAAAAAGTCCATTTCTATAGGGGTTTGTTTTCTTCTTCTTCTTCTAGTTAGATATAGATAACAAAACTGGAGGGTTTTTTCATAAATTTATCAATTTTAGTTGAACCAAAAAACACAAATCATTTGATAACCGAGACATAATAACTCACAATTATGGATCATATCCTTCTCCATTTCATCCTTCTCTAAGACAAGCATGGGATTTTGGCTGGCGACTAATATAGAATGAGAGCACGATAATAGTCCGTAGGAAATGGATGGGTTTCCTAGTGGAATGACCATGGAATGCCCATCAAAACAGAGTGATATTAGTTGAAAGTGGACTTAGGTGAGGTATTTAATCCTGACGACTTATCCTACAAATATAAAAGTTCCTAGGACTGCTATCTCACTGTCCTACTAAAATATGGGGGATTTAGGATGGTTATTTTGGCATTTAGTGGCTATTTGTACCCCCGACCTCTTTGATATAATTCAATGACTTTACTACTACAAAAAACTCTTCAAATGGTGAGTGAAGAGCTTGTAATATATTTATACATATACAAATAAAAAAAATTAATGATATTAAATAATAATACATAATGAATATATAATAAATAATTATTACATAAATAATAAATTTTTAAATAATAGTTCATAAATAATTTATAAATAGATTATAAATATATAATAACTAAATAATAGATACGTAATAAAGAAATAACAAATAATATTTTTTTAAAAAATAACTAAGAATAATAATAAATAATAATAATAAATAGTAAATGATAACAAATAATAAATGATAATAAATAATAAGTGATAATAAAAAATAAATTGTAATAAATAGTAAATTATTATTAATAGATAATAAACAACTAATAAATAAGAAAAAATAAATGATACATAAATAATAAATAATATAAAATAAATAATAAATGATAAATACATATAAAATAAATAATAATTAATAAGTAAATAATAAATAATGTAAAATAAATAATTAATACATAAAAATAAGGAAATGATAATTAAATAAATAAATATTAAAATAATAATAAATAATAAAATAATAAAATAATAATAAAAAAATTGAAATTAAATTAATATTAATTTCATAATAAGTAATGAATAATTAAATATTAAATAATTAGATATTAAATAAATAAATAGTCAAAAAATAACAAAAAAATTGAATAATAAATGATAATAAAATAAATCATAAATAAGAAATAAATCATAAATAAAAAATAAATAATACATGATAAATAATAAGTAATAAATGAATATATAAAATAAAAAATAATAAAAAATAAAATAATGGATGAATATTATTATCTGTAAACATATATAAATATAACAAAATTTACATAAATATATATAAACACACATTTATGTTACCTAAATATACATAAAACACTGGGAAATATAATTATATATTAATATAAATATATATTCTAACACATCTAAATATAAATATCTATATATATATATGTCAACACATATGATATAAAAATAAATAAACATAAATATGTATATGTAACGACCCAAAGGTTCATTAATGGAAATCCCTCTTGATCTAATTAAATGTCACTTTATGTTTATATAAAATGTCAACTTCATTGGTTTTATGTTATGAATTTTGACCGTTGCTAATATAGCCGTTGAACAGTGATCACATGATTAGTATAAATATTGGGCTTTAACAATTCCAATTTACTCAGACAAAGGATGCGATGACCACATCCAGTAGAATTGCTCCGTACGAAGCCCATTTGTCGGAGCTCAGAAAAGAGGTGGTGTCCTTGGGATTCTCTCTAGACCAATCCCATGCTGAGCTTCATTATGTCAAGCTCGAACGGGACCGTCTACTAGAAAAGTTGAATTTGATAGAGATTACCACTCGAGCAATGTTATCCAAGCCACCCCAAGAGTCTGTCACCATCACACACATTACCCTTAGGTCTTATGCAGTTGTTTTAAGGGGTTATGTAACAAATCACTAGTACTATGTTCATATATATTATTTTTGTATATAATCATGAATATACCTCCTTGTCATTTTTTGATACATTGTAAATAGTTTTTAATGTACAAATGGTGTTTTTAGTTATTATTTAATTAATAATTCTATTTTAAGTTATTTTTTAATTAAATAATATTTTAATAAATTATTATTATTATTATTAAATTAATTTTTATTAAATATAAATGATCTTATAATTTTATGAATGCAATTATAATTTATATTAAGGTTTGAAATCCATTTCTGTCAAAAACCGTGAATTTTCGATATAAATGTCAGTTTTTATTTTAAAAGTGATAATTAACATATTTAGAAAATTATTTAGAGAAAATAAATTTTATTTCTGGAATCAGAACGTCAAAATTATCCAACAGTGAATTTTTCATAATTTTCTGAGACAGTCAAATTTCTGTGTAAAAATTAAATGTGGTTTAAATATATAATGTATTTTATGACATCTTAATGACCCAATAGTGATGTAATAAAATACTATAATCTTTATGTATGTCCAATATATGTTTTTCCATTAAAATAATGTGATTTTGGGTTTGTTTGACTTACTTTTCGAAGCATTAATGGACCCCTCAAGAATTATTAAACACCTTGTCTTTTTAAATTAATTTCCATGGGAGTGTGACTCACCTCCACATAAGCAACCTTATTATTTTAAGAAGTTCGGAATTTGGAATTATAAAATATTGTTTTCCTCTTCCAATTTCCAAAAAACCATGGGCAAAATCCATGGGATGGTTTGTGGTTTGGATTAATTTAATGTAAGGGGACCCAAACCAAAATAATAAAGAATTCCTTCACCATTCCTATATAAACCCTCCAAAGCTCCCACTTCCTCCTCACTCAAAGCCTTTGGATTTCGTCCAACCTATACCCTACATTCTCTAGAATCCTACCAAGGTTTCCCATGCTCCCAAGAATCCTCTCTCAAACCTCTCTCTAGACATTGGAAGCACACTTCCAAGTAAGGGTTTTTTCATCCTTTCTGATTTTTGTCCAATTTTATTTATATTGTTTTTCCCTTTTAATTTAAATTATGAATGTTGGGGTATGGTTTAGAACCTCCCTCATACTTCCCACATTATGTTTGAATTATGGGATACCCCTTTCTCTATCATTAAATGCCTCCCATGTACACCCGTTACTATGCCGATATTCAAAAAGGAACTTATCTCTCTTCTTTTACATTCAAGCAATAATTTTGTATCATGAATCTAAATTCCATTAAAATTTTGGGGAAATTTATCTATATTACCTCCTTACATTCCATTAAATTTAAATTTTATGAGGAACCCCTTTATCTCTCATCAATCGTTTTTATGAATTCTTATGTCACGCTGTTACGCTGGCGAAATCTCATCGATTTTCTAAGCCAATGCCATTGTGTAGTGGATAATATACCCATTTCTCCATCAAGGGTATTCACCTTTATGCACATTTACATATTGATTAAAAAGTTTAATATATTAATTCCACATTCCTTTATTGTGGAATAAATGATTATGTTTTATGAATCCATGTTTTATGATCTATGTGGCACACTTATGCATGAAGTGAAATGGTTAAGAAGGGAGTGCTCTTATAGTGCTCCAATGCATTGGGTAAAGTAAAGTATAATGATACAACATGTGCAATGAGTTTTGACTCATGATAATTCAACTGAAACTAGGGTTTACTCGTGCTTCATGTGCAATGAGGATTTACTCATGCTCCATGTGCAATGAGATTTGGCTCATGCTAATTCCATGTTAAGTTTTGTTGCCACATTTCCATGTTGTGATTATCATGCTTTATCATGCCTTTAGGTTCATGTTTCTCATATGATATATTGATATGCCTATTGTGTAACATGTATTGTGCTCCTCATGTTATTCCATGTGTACTCCCATACTGGGATTTATAGCTCACCCTTTTCATATGCATTTCCTCAGGTTATCCTATGCAATGCTAAGTACGAGGGAATGTAGTGGTCATGTAAGGGAAGTTTTCAATAAAGATGTTTTATTTCATGTTTTATGTTTTTATGTAATGATCCTAAGCCCCAAAGACAATAAACCTGTCGATATTCTTGTTGTATCAAGTGATGTTTTATGTAATAAATCATGTTTATGTTTGTAATAAAAGCAGGGTTGTCATAGTTGGTTACAGTGGATAGGATTAGTTATTTTTGGGATTAGGATTAGAAATCCCTTGTAAATCCTTAGATACAAGATTAAGTACAATAAAAATGTCCCTAATATTTGGTTAGTATTGATTAAGTGGGTTATCAAGGAAATACATCCATGTCTGGATACGAGCAGGTAGATGTGGCTCTGGCATAGATGTATCCTAGGGGTAAAACCCGAAAACACCGCTTTGAGCTAGACTCGAATGGGAACTAGTGCACGACAATGGGCCTTGCTGCACTTTTGGTTATGACACTCCTGGGGGATATGTTTTGGTAAATTCACAAGATTAGTATGAACCCTTATTAAGTTATCTAAAAAAATTCCCCTAAGAATATATGTTAGAAATTAGATCATGAAAAGCTTAGATTGAAGCCTATAGAATCGGGAGTTATGGAAATAAAAGTTTATTTATATGTCATCAACTTTTTTTGGATTACCATTTATGTGTTACCCCTAACATTCCTTTTATTCCAGCCAATGGCTGGAGATAGGAGGACTCGGGCTAACAACTTATGTGAAGATCAGTGTGATGACTGTACTAATGAGATTCCCAATCCAATGGGAGCGGGAATCGTGAACTTTGTCATGTTTCTCTCTTAGATAACTCAAGTTTTAAATAGAAACACGGGTGAATAGGAACGTTAAACCCTCCCTAAGAAATAACAATTCACTGTCAAAATCTTCATGAGACAAAGGACTCCTAATTTTAGTGGATCATATGATCCCATGATCACTGAAAAATGGGTCAACTCCAAAGAAAATATCTTCTACATCCATCAATGTTCTGAACAAGAGAAGGTTATCCGGGCGTCGTATTGTATGGAGGGTGAAGCTGATCAATGGTGGACAATGATCAAAAATATGAAGCCTGAGGAGGAGATCGAGGCATTGGAATGGAAGGATTTCCAGAAGATTTTTTTCGATAAATATTTTCCATGCTCCCTCCGGCTTAAGATGGAAAGGGACTTCCTTTCCCTTAAGAAAAAAGGAGAAGAATATATTGGAGAATACGAGGAAAACATCATAGGGCTTGCATGATACACTTCTGGATTTGTCGTTACCCCCAAATGCATGGTTGACCGCTTCTTTGGTGGGCTGAAGCCTAGCCTGCAGAAAGCATTAGCGATCCGTGACTTCGACACCTATGAGGAAATTGTCTGATGTGCCCTCAAGGTCGAAATGTAGATCGGGGAATCATAGAGGTATCAGGGGGATTATAAGCGTAAGGTGGACTTTAATTTTGGTGGTCCGATGGATAAATCCAACTGTGCCAATAAGATCCAGCACCCCTCTTGCCAAAAGTGCGTGAAGAAGAACCATGGAAATTGCCTTAAGGGGACGAGGAAATGCTTCATGTGTAGAAGAGAATGTCACTTAGCTGTTAACTGTCGGAAAGAATGACCCGTGGTTGCCACAGAGGAGAGGAACACTCTGTTCGAACCTCAACGCATTGTTCAATGCTAAAAAATCAACAAACTGGGGAATTTTACAAATCAGTGCCCTAATCCAAGGGTTTTTAGAGGCAACCAACAACGTCCAAGGCAGCAAAGAAGATCTTTTTCCATCACTTCTGCCGAAGTGAACCCCAAAAATGAAGTGGTGGAAGGTACGCTAGTTATTAATTCAAGAATAGAGAACATAATTTTTGATTCATGTTCTACGCATTCTTTTATATCTAGAATGTTTAGTAGAACAATCCCAGCACCACCACAAATCATGGAAGTGATGATTTCAGTGAGAACGGAAAATGGGACAATCATTGCATCCCATGAGTATAAGTCCTCCCCTGTTATAATCTGTGGATTTAATTTCCCGACGAACCTTGTTATACTCCCTCTCATGGAATTTGATTCAATTCTTGGCATGTATTGGATTTATTTATGTAGAGACAACATAAATTGTCGGGATAGGGAAATAACACTCCTTATGGAGAATCGACCCCCAATTCATTACAAGTGTAAGGAGGAGGATGAATCTCAATTAACTCCATAATCTCAAAGATTGATATTACTACCCTATGATCATGCATATCTAGATCATATGATTGAGTCCAAGGAAGAAACCATCCTTGATGAAATTCCTATTGTGAGGGAATTCGCTGAAGTGTTTCCCGAGGAACTGCATGGTCTTCCTCCTATAAGAGATGTTGAGTTCTCAATTGAACTTATACCCGGGGATTTACCAATATCCAAGACTCCATATAGATTGTTTATTTTGGAGTGTAAAGAGTTGAAGAAACAACTACTGGAGAATCTGGATAAAGGATTTATACTCCCAAGTGCATCATCATGGGGTGCACCAGTCCTCTTCGTCAAGAAGAAGGATGGGTCAATGCGGCTTCACATCGATTATCGTGAACTTAACAAAATCATGATAAAGAACAAGTAACCTCTCCCAAAAATTGATTACATGTCCGATCAGCTGCGTGGGGAACAATACTTTTCCAAGATGGACTTGCGGTCGAGATATTATCATGTAAGGGTGAAGATTGAAGATATACCCAAGAGTGATTTTCGCACAAGATACAGGAACTATGAATTCATAGTAATGCCTTTAAGACTCACTAATGCTCCCAAAATATTCATGGACCTGCTGAATAGAGTCTTTAGAGATTACCTTGACAAATTTGTGGTTGTCTTTATAGATGATATTCTAATATACTCCAAAACCAAGGAGGATCATGAGGATCATTTATGAACTGTACTAGAGACTTTTTGCGAGGAGATGCAATATTAAAAGTATAGTAAGTGTGAGTTCCGGTTGAAGGAGGTCTCATTTTTGGGCCATGTCATCATAAGAAATGGGATATCTGTGGATCCTTCCAAAACAGATGTAATAGAGGGATTGCTGAGGCCAATGTCAGTAACAGATATCTGTAGATTCTTGGGGTTATATGGATATTATCGACGATTTGTGAGCAATGTCCCATGATTTTCCCACCCTCTTACCAAGATAACTCGAAAGGGAGTAATGTTTTCTTGGATTGATGAATGCGAAGAAAGCTTTAAGGAGTTGAAAAGGTGGCTTATCACTGAACCCGTGCTCACTTCACCCACAAGTGGGGAACTTTTTGTGGTATTCAATGAGGCTTCAAATAAGGGCTTAGGATTTCTGCTGATGCATAATGATAAAGTGATATCCTATGCCTCAAGGTAGTTGAAAATCCATGAGTGAAACTATCCAAAGCATGATCTGGAGTTGGTGGTTGTGATCTTTGCCTTGAAAATCTGGCGGCATTATCTCTATGGAGAGAAATGTGAGATATATACTGACCACAAGAGTATAAAATATATATTCACACAGAAAGAGCTTAATATGCACCAGAGAAGATGGATAGATCTCATCAAGGATTGTTACTGTTCAATACATTACCACCCTGGGAAAGAAAAGAAGGTGGTAGATGCCCTAAGTAAAAAGGACCCAATGATTCTATCAATGATGAGAATTGAGAAGGATCCAATATTCTTGGACTAGATGAAGATGTCCATGGGAATCATAAACAAGGGAACATCATCAATCCTTTCACAAATGATTGCTCAACTGTCTCATTTGGAAAGGTTAAAGTATGATCAAAAGGATGACGTGGGAATTCATGAAAAAGTGGAAACTATCAAAAAAGGGAAATCCTTGGAGTTTAATGTTAATGAAGAAGTAATTGTGCGATTTGAGAAAATACTACGTGTTCTATCAAGTACGAAGCTGAAAAATGATCTTTTGGATAATGCACATAGTTAAAATTTCTCTATTCACCTAGGGAGCACAAAGATGTATTGATATCTCTGAGAAATATTTTGGTGGGATAATATGAAGAAGGAGATCGCTGAATATACATCAAAGTGGCTGGTGTGTCAGAATGTGAAGGTAGAGAGGTATAAGTCTAAGGGGGTGATGCAACCATTTCCCATACCAGAATGGAAATGGGGAACATCACCATAGACATTGTCACCGGACTTACGAGGACATCTAAAGGCAATAATTCAATCTTGGTTTTTGTGGATAGTCTTACAATGACTGCACAGTTCATTTCTATACATGAGTATTTCTCTTTGGATCAACTAGCACAAATATATATCATGGAAGTGGTAATGTTTCATGGAGTACCACTATCTATTGTATCTGACTGAGATCCAAGATTCAACTCTATGTTTTGGATGAGTCTTCAACATGCTCTGAATACTGAACTGAACTTCATTATGGCGTATCATCCTCAAACTGATGGCCAATCTGAGCGGACTATCCAAACACATGAGGACATGTTGAGAGAATTCTCAATGGACTTTAAAGGAGGGTGGGATCAACATCTTCCTCTAGTTGAGTTCCCTTATAATAATATTTTCCACTCGAGCATCCAAATGGAACCATATGAAGCCTAGAATGGGAAAAGGTGTAGAACAAATGCATGATGGGATGAGGTCGGTGAACGTAAGCTTCATGGACCAGAAATGGATGAGGAAATGGTGTAGAATGTGAAAACTATTCAGCATCATATCAAGGCAGCCCAAATTCGACAAAAGATTTATGCAGATAAACGTCGATGAGACCTTGAGTTTAAAGTTGGAGACATGGTTTTTCTACGCATATAACCATGGAAGAAGGTCATGTGGTTTGAAAAGAAAGGGAAGATAAGTCCAAGGTACATCGGCCCATTCGAGATTCTTGATCGTGTCTGGGCGATGGTCTATCGACTAGTGCTTCCACCTACCATGACCAAGGTACATGATGCCTTTCATGTATCCCTTTTAAGGAAGTACATACCAGACCCTTCACATGTAATTTATTCTGAGGTGGTACAGTTGGAGGGTGATCTTGTTGTACCCCACACTCTTTGATTTTCATGATCACAATCACTTTCATATGTGTTTAACATTGTTTTAAGTGTTGTTGTTTTATAGGCACAAGTTTGCCAAGGAAATGGGCCATGAAGCACATGAAGTGGACTGAATTTCAGTCCACCGGCCAACCGGTGTGATAGCACCGGCCAGCCGGTGGACCTGGCAGAGGCATTGCCCACTGCCAGGTTCCACCGGTCAGCCGGTGGCTTGACCACCGGCCAGCCGGTGGCATCCAGCCCAAATAGTGTTTGCTACTGTCTTGCCACCGGCCAGCCGGTGGCTCCTCCACCGGTCAGTCGGTGGAGCCTGGACCAGAATTCTCCTCCTCTGCCAAGGCACCGGTCAGCCGGTGGCTCTGCCACCGGCCAGCCGGTGCCACCCAGACTGAACAGTGAGACCTACTGTCTAACCACCGGCCAGCCGGTGGCCTTCTCACCGGCCAGCCGGTGGCTCCTGGGCAGAAGCACTTCTCAACATCCAAGGCACCGGCCAGCCGGTAGCCCAGTCAAACTAGCTGTTGGGTTTGACCAGTCAACCCTCTTCTTGCCTCCCAACGGCTCCGAAAGCCTTTACAACGGCTCCGAAGGCCTCCAACGGCCATATGAGGGTTCCCCCTCTATAAATAAAGGACCTTGAATCCCCGGAACAATTGTCGGACCATAATTAAGCATTGTGAAGCCAACGAACACAATTCTCCTCATTTGGCAAACCTCCGGCGGATTGCTCCATGGGAACCACAACTGCTCCAATCCAATTCCACATCCAAGGAGCACCACCATAGAAGCTTGGGAGTGCACGTCTTCAACTCTATTCAACCTTTGGCGCCCAAGGCTTCTCAACAATACGGTTTTTATTGTTTTATTTATTTTGAGCTTTAATTTTGGGTTTGTGCTTACAAACCCCAAACCCTTTTCTCATCCCCCTTTCTTTTGGGTTTCACACCACCATTAAGGTGTGAAGAGGTTTCATCAAGCCTTTCCTTTTAAAAGGCTTGAGTTTTCGGTGAGCTAGCATTCACCCGTTAAAAAGGCTAGTGGGTTCTTGCTAAACCATTAAAAGCAAGTGGGTTCTTGCTTAACCACTAAAAGAAAGCTGTAACAGGTTCTAGTGCTACCTCAATGCCTAGGGGGTTTCTTGCTAAAACCATTGAAAAGAAAGCGGTAGGAATCTCTCAACAGTTGAGTTGGGAGCGGAGACGTAGGCCGGGTTTTGGCCGAACTCCGTTATCAATTTCTTGTGTGATTTCCTCTTTATTTCCGCTGCACTTTACTTTGATTTTTAATTTGTTAATCAATTTTTTAAAAGGCAATTCACCCCCCCCCCCCCCTCTTGCCATCTTTTCCTCGTCTTTTCTCCGACCAACAATTGGTATCAAAGGGAAATTTGAGTAATACCCTAAACCGGTTTCAAATTTAAGATCCATTAAGATGGCATCAACCTCTTTCGCCCCCGAGGGCTACTCTTTGGGTCGGGCTCCATTTTTTGATGGGACCGACTATATTTATTGGAAAACCCACATGATCACTTTTTTAAGAAGCATAGGATATCCCATATATAAAATTGTCATGCAAGGTTATACTTTGTCTACCCCCGACGAATCCAAATGGACCCCCGCCGATATTAGAAACTTTGAGCTTGATGGCAAAGCCATGAATGCTCTACATTGCGGCCTTGACCGAAATGAGTTCAACCGAGTTTCCACTTTCACCTCATCTCATGAAATTTGGAAACTATTGGAAGTGACCCATGAGGGCACTAACAAAGTTAAGGAGACTCGGTTAGACATGTATAGGCAAGATTTTGAAAGTGTTTCCATGCATTCTTCCGAATCTATTACCGATATGTTTACACGCTTCACTGACATTTGCAATGGAAGGAAATCTCTTGGTGATGATGTTTCAGCCGAGACGATGGTCAAGAAGATCTTATGGGTCCTTCCGAGCTCATGGGCACCAAAGGTGACGGCGATCCAAGAGGCTAAGGACGTCAAAAATATGCCGGTAGAGGAGCTCATCGGATCTCTCATGACTTATGAGATCACGATGAGGAGGCAAGCTCAAAAGGAGGGCACACCAATCAAGACACCAAATAACATTGCCCTAAAGGTTCAAAAAGAAGTAAGCTCCTCCTCATCCTCATCTTCCTCATCTCCTTCATCTTCAAGCGGCGACTCGGAAATGGAGAATCTCGCCCGCCAAATGCACAAGTTTATGAAGAAGCACAAGAAGAAGAAATCCCGAAAGCACCGAAAGCAAGAACCCACCGAAAAATCCGAGCCCAAGGTGAAATGCTACGGGTGTGGCCAAAAAGGGCATTACAAGCCCGATTGCCCTCTCAACAAAAAACGGGCCACGCAAAAGGAAAAAGGAAAGAAAAAGGTCCTCAAGGCGACATGGAGTGACACCTCCTCATCATCCTCTTCCTCCTCCTCCTCGAGCGACAACAGTAACAAATGCCTAATGGCATTTCACGAGGTAACATCTTCCGACTCCTCCTCCTCTTGTTCTTCAAATTCAAATTCTTTAAATCATCTTTCTTATGAAGAACTCTCACACGCTAGAGACCAACTAGAAAAAGGTTTTCATGCTTTATCGTCAAAATTTGTTTCTTTGAAAAAGAATTTCAAAAAGCTTTCCTCCGAAAAAGAACAACTTCTCAAAGAGAAGGAGGAACTCTCCCTTAAAATCCAAAATTTTCCAAATGTTGATTCCATGGAATCAACCATCAAAGACCTTAGAGAATCTTTAGCCAAGTTCACCCAAGGTGAACAAAATTTGTCCAAACTCTTAGGTTCTCAACGAGTATCTAGAACCACCAATGGACTTGGCTACACCAACCAAGCTTCCTCCTCCCATGCACCCACTGTTTTTGTAAGGGGGAGCTCTAGTTATAAATTTTGTAATTATTGTAAAAAACCCGGGCACCTAATCTATGAGTGCAATTGCAAAAATGCCCGGTACGGCCAACCAAAGTCTTTTTTCTTTTCCGATGAGTTTTATAGGAGAAGACCCGCCATGAGACAAGTATGGATTGAAAAATCCCTTCTAGCGAGTCTCTCCGGGCCTAAAATTATCTCTTTTCAAAATCCCTCTCCCCGGTGATTTATTGTTTTTATTTAGGGGGAGTTAGGATCTTTTAAGCTTTTTGTGTATTCAAAATTTTTCATTTCAATTTCAACACTTGGTTTCAATTTTCACTCAAAACTTTCAATTCAAATTTCAAATTTCAATTGGTTTTTGATTCAAAACTTTCAATTCAAACTGTTATTCATTTTTTGATTCAAATCATTCAATTTCCAAAATTTCAATTGAATTTCAAATCCCATCTCTTGTTTTTCAAAATCTCCCTCAATCAAGTTTTATGCCCCATTCTATTTTGATAATCACAGAGGGGGAGAAATTTCTTGATTGATTGGGGGAGAATCTTTTCTCTCATGCTTAGTATTTATTTTCAATTTATCATTTAAAGCATGCCTTTCATTTAAGTTTTTACATTGCTTAGATAAGTGATTGTGATCATCAAAATAGGGGGAGATTGTTGTACCCCACACTCTTTGATTTTCATGATCACAATCACTTTCATATGTGTTTAACATTGTTTTAAGTGTTGTTGTTTTATAGGCACAAGTTTGCCAAGGAAATGGGCCATGAAGCACATGAAGTGGACTGAATTTCAGTCCACCGGCCAACCGGTGTGATAGCACCGGCCAGCCGGTGGACCTGGCAGAGGCATTGCCCACTGCCAGGTTCCACCGGTCAGCCGGTGGCTTGACCACCGGCCAGCCGGTGGCATCCAACCCAAATAGTGTTTGCTACTGTCTTGCCACCGGCCAGCCGGTGGCACCCAGACTGAACAGTGAGACCTACTGTCTCACCACCGGCCAGCCGGTGGCCTTCTCACCGGCCAGCCAGTGGCTCCTGGGCAGAAGCACTTCTCAACATCCAAGGCACCGGCCAGCCGGTGGAGCTGTACCGGCCAGCCGGTAGCCCAGTCAAACTAGCCGTTGGGTTTGACCAGTCAACCCTCTTCTTGCCTCCCAACGGCTCCGAAAGCCTTTCCAACGGCTCCGAAGGCCTCCAACGGCCATATGAGGGTTCCCCCTCTATAAATAAAGGACCTTGAAGCCCCGGAACAATTGCCGGACCATAATTAAGCATTGTGAAGCCAACGAACACAATTCTCCTCATTTGGCAAACCTCCGGCGGATTGCTCCAAGGGAACCACAACTGCTCCAATCCAATTCCACATCCAAGGAGCACCACCATAGAAGCTTGGGAGTGCACGTCTTCAACTCCATTCAACCTTTGGCGCCCAAGGCTTCTCAACAATACGGTTTTTATTATTTTATTTATTTTGAGCTTTAATTTTGTGTTTGTGCCTACAAACCCCAAACCCTTTTCTCATCCCCCTTTCTTTTGGGTTTCACACCACCATTAAGGTGTGAAGAGGTTTCATCAAGCCTTTCCTTTTAAAAGGCTTGAGTTTTCGGTGAGCTAGCCTTCACCCGTTAAAAAGGCTAGTGGGTTCTTGCTAAACCATTAAAAGCAAGTGGGTTCTTGCTTAACCACTAAAAGCAAGCTGTAATAGGTTCTAGTGCTACCTCAAAGCCTAGTGGGTTTCTTGATAAAACCATTGAAAAGCAAGCGGTAGGAATCTCTCAACAGTTGAGTTGGGAGCGGAGACGTAGGCCGGGTTTTGGCCGAACTCCGTTATCAATTTCTTCTGTGATTGCCTCTTTATTTCCACTGCACTTTACTTTGATTTTTAACTTGTTAATCAATTTTTAAAAAGGCAATTCACCCCCCCCCCCTCTTGCCATCTTTTCCTCGTCTTTTCTCCGACCAACAGATCATTCTTACAAGGAGAAACCAGTGAAGATCTTAGATCGTAGAGAAAATGTTCTACGAAATAACACAATGCCCCCCGTCAAGGTGTTGTGGAGAAACCACAAGTTTGAATAAGTGACTTAGAAATCAGAAGAAATGATGAAGCTGAGTTACCTACATCTTTTGTAGTGTGGGAAAATGAAATTTTCGAGGGAGAAATTTCTTAAGGGGGTAATATTGTAACGACCCAAAGTTTCATTAATGAAAATCCCTCTTGATCTAATTAAATTTCTCTTTATGCTTATATAAAATGTCACCTTTATTGGCTTTATGTTATGAATTTTGATCGTTGCTAATATAGTCGTTGAACAGTGATCACATGATTAGTATAAATATAGGGCTTTAACAAATCCAATTTACTCAGACAAAGGAAGCGATGGCCTTATCCAGCAGAATTGCCACGTACGAAGCCCATTTTTCATAGCTTGAAAAAGATGTGGCATCCATGGGCTTATCTCTTGACGAAGCCCAATCTGATCTTCATCATGTCAAGCTTGAACAGACCGTCTATAGGAAAAGTGGAAGTTAATAGAGATTACCAGTCGAGCAATGTTATCCGAGCCACCACAAGAGTCTGTCACTATCGCACACCTTACCCTTAGGTCTTATGCGACTGATTTAAGGGGTTATGTGACAAATCGCTAGAACTATTTTCATGTATATTATTTTTGTATATAATAATGAACATACATCCATGTCATTTTTTTTGATACATTGTAAATAGTTTTTAAAGTACAAATAGTTTTTTTAGTAATTATTTAATTAAGAATTATATTTTAAGGGATTTTTGATTTAAATAATATTTTAATAAAATATTATTATTATTTTTAAATTAATTTTTATTAAATATAAATTATCTTATAATTTTATGAATGCAATTGTAATTTTTATTAAGGTTTGAAAGCCATTTCTGTCAAAACCCGTGAATTTTCGATAAATGTCAATTTTTATTTTAAAAATGAAAATTATCATATTTAGAAAATTATTTAGATAAAATAAATGTTATTTCTGGAATCCGGATGTAGAAATTATTCAACGGTGAATTTTTCATAATTTTCTTAGACAGTCAAATTTTTGGGTAAAAATTAAATACAGTTTAAATATATAATGTGTTTTTTGACATCATAATGACCCAATAGTGATGTAATAAAATACTATAATCTTTATTTTCGGCCAATATATGTTTTACCATTACAATAATGTGATTTTTGGTTTGTTTTTTATACTTTTCAAAGCATTAATTGACCCCTCAAGACTTATTAAACACCTTGTCTTTTTAAATTAATTTCCATGGGAGTGTGACTCACCTCCACAAAAGAAACCTTATTATTTTTAGAAGTTCAGACATTTTCCATATAAAATATTTTTTTCCTCTTCCCTTTTCAAAAAAACCCTGGGAAAAAACCATGTGATGGTTTGTGGTTTGGATTAATTTAATGTAAGGGTACCCAAACCTAAATAATAACGAATTCCTTCAGCTTTCCTATATAAACCCACCCAAGATCCCACTTCCTCCTCACTCAAAGCCTTTGGAGTTCGTCCAACCTCTGCCCTACTATATCTATAATCCTACCAAGGTGCCCCAAGCTCCCAAGAAGCCTCTCTCAAGCCTCTCTCTAGCATTTGGAAGGACACTTCCAAGTAAAGGTTTTTTCTTCCTTTCTCATTTTTTCCAATTTTGTTTTGTTGTTTTTCCCTTTTAATTTCAATTATGAATGTTGGGGTATGGTTTTTCACCACCCTCATAATTCCCTCATTATTTTTGAATGATGGGAGACCCATTTCTCTCTCATTAAATGCCTCCCATGTACACCCGTTACTAAGCCGAAATTCCAAAAGGAACTTCTCTCTCCTCTTTTACATTCAAGAAATGCTTTTGTATCATGAATCTAAATTCCATTAAAATTATGGGGACATGTATCTATATGAACTCCTTACTATCCATTATATGTAAATATGATGAGTAAACCCTTTTACTCTCATAAACCATTTTTATGAATTCTTATGTCATGCCGTTACGCTAACGAAGTCGCACCAATTTTCAAAGCTAATGCCATTGTGTAGTGGATACCATGCCCATTTCACCATCAAGGGTATTCACCGTTATGCACATTTACATATTTATTACAAAATTTCATGTATGCATTCCACATTCCTTTATCGTGGAATAAATGATTATTTTTTATAAATCCATGTTTTATGATCTATGTGGCACACTTATGCATGAAATGAAATGTTTAAGAAGGGTGTTCCCTTATTGCGCTCCAATGCATTGGGTAAAGTATAGTATCATGATACATCATGTGAAATGAGTGTTTAATCATGCTAATTCAAGTGCAGTGAGGGTTTACTCATGCATCATGTGCAATGAGGATTTACTCATGCTCCATGTGCAATGAGCCCTAGCTCATGCTAATTCCATGTTATGTTTTGTTGCCACATTCCCATGTTATGAATATCATGATTTATCATGCCTTTAGGTTCATGTTTCTCTTATGCTCTATTGACATTCCTATTGTCTAACATGTATTGTACTCCTCATGTTATTCCATGTGTACTCCCTTACGGGGCTTTATATCTCACCCTTTCCTTATGCATGTCCTCAGGTTATCCCTTGCAATGCTAAGTACGAGGGAATGTAGTGGTCATGTAAAGGAAGTTTTCAATAAAGATGTTTTATTTCATGTTTTATGTTTTTATGTAATGATCCTAAGCCCCAAAGACACTAAACCCCTCGATCTTCTTGTTGTATCAAGTTAAATTTTATGTAATAAATAATGTTTAAGTTTGTAACAATAGAAGGTTTGTCATAGTATAAATTACCAATGTATATAAATATATATAATTACTTATATATATATACATGTTTGTATTTACCTATATTAGAATATACACCTAAATATATATTTTTACATTCACACACATATATATATACATTACTTTTATAGGTATAAATATAAACATTAATGAATTTTAATAAGTAAAATGAAACTGATAATTATAAATTTTAAATAAAATGAATAAAAAATATTTCCTTACATATGGTTTATATGTTTAAATATACAATTGTATGTAAATATGTATTTATAAAAGTGATTTGTTAAAAGTAAATATAATAAAATATGTAAATATATAGTTATAGATAAATCTAAATTGTGATTTAATTCCAAAAACATAATTTCTATATGAGTGTAAGATCAAAGAGTAAAATAGGTCCCCATCAAAAAAAGATAATATGACCCCTTAAAAGATGATGAAATTCCTTCGAATGTTAAAATATAAGAATACCCTAACTAAAAAAATATGATATTAATTCCATCGAGGCTTCTTTTGAACATAAAGAAATAATTACTAGGTTTCCCCTAGTTCATCATGGTAGATCTTATCGCATGCCTCAATTTTATATGTGGTATATACTAAAGAGACACTCAGATCAAAATTAATGGTAGCTTGATGTTCATGTTTTCTTTCCAACATTTATAGAATCTGTATTAAATTTTATTTTTTTATTTATTCAACTATTTACATATAATTTTATGTAGTTCATTTTATAAGTTTCAATCAGATTTATTTTGGTGCTCAAACTGACTCTCGTATCAAAAGTTATTTTAAATTTATGCTGATGTCGAATTATTAACTTTTTGAACATTTTTTATATGTTTCAAAAAATTATTAACTAATAATTATAAATATTTATTAAATAGAGCATTGTAATTAATTAAAATTATATACAATGAACTATATATGATATTAAATAATAAATAAGAATTCATAATTCATAATTCATAAATCATAAATCATAAAACATAATTATATATATATAATCTGTTTCCTTTAATTTAGCATTGTTTTCTTAAAACTTCCTCAATTTGCAAATAGTGTATTAAAAACTACAGGTACAGAATTATTTTTTTAATTAAAAATATAATTAAAACATATGAAATATAAAACATTTAGGGGTAGGATTAATAACCACAACTAAAAAACCACAACAATTTTTTTTGGGGAAACATTTAACATTATTTTTTGAAGTTGCCATGAAAAAACCGCCACTAAATGCATATCATGGGGTAGTTCTATCATCATAAAAACTAATAATAAAGTGGAGATTTCATTTTTATACATGTATAATTATATATTATATTTTTTAGCTATTATTGTTTTTATTTAAACAGTTTTTATTGTTATTATTTTAGTGACATATGACCGATTATTTTAACTACATTTTTTATGAGATATTATGTTTTATGTGTGTATTGATGATTTCTACTATTTTAGCTGAACTGAGTAATTCCCTAAATTTATATTTTACATGATTTTATTTGTAATGTATCGCATTCCCATGAAATATAAGTAAATTAATAAGATACAAACGAATTTATTAATAAATTTTCATTTAAATATATTTATTTAAAAATAGAATATTAAATTGAATAAAAATATTTTTTTACACAAATGGGATCTTTTTTCTTACCATAATGTCACCCATAAAAGAAATAATTAATTGAAAAAAATTAAACTAACTTCTGTTAGATCCACGGTGTACAGTCTAATTGTTGAGTCCTAATGATGATGTTTGGGAGGTCGTAGATTCATGACATATCATGATTATTTATTGTATATTTTTTTAATTATTCACTGATAAAATATAAAATATTTTATTATAATCTATTATCTATACTAAATCAGGTATGCTTTATCCCAGTGTCTTCTCCATATTGTTTTTCCTAACATGGTCGCCACTAGCATAAATAGACACCTGCTAACTATTGCATCTCTCCAAATCCATGATTCTTCCGCTTCCTACTACACATTCACCTCCACATACACCTATGAATCTACCTATGACTTTGCATCTGTCTCCACCTCTGTATCATCTACTCCTCCACATTGGCATATTCCTCCACCTGCACATCACCATCTGCCACTACCACCTCCCATGCATCGACCTTTTTTTCATCTCTGAATCCTCTAATAACTTTTCCTCTTCCTCCAACTCCACCTCATATCCTCCTCCACCTCCACCTCTTCTGACTCCTCTTGTGCCTCATTATATTCTTCCACCTTAGTATCCACCTAAACCTCTTCCTCATCCTCTCCTTCTCCTCAAATATTGTCCCAATTCCACCATCTGCCACAAAATTTCATCAATCTAGAATCCCCCTTCCATATTATATGAAAAACCCCTAACATTTAACCATCCATCTCTCTGTGCATTGATCAGAGAATCCTCTATTAAAATCTTCATTTTTCTTCTCCTTCATCTCATACCTAAGAATCCCAAATTTATTTTCTTCTTCTAGATTCTATAATGATTATTTTTCCCTCAATTATGAGCTCTCATTAACATATTTTATTTTTGAAAATATCTATTCTAACATGTTATATCCTCCACAACTATAGTGTCCCCAACCCAATTATCTATGTGAGTTATTCTATCGAGATGGGTCTCATTGGCCTTAGGTGTAGATCCCCAAATTACAAAGGATGTTGACTAATAACAATGCTGTAAAGAGGGAATTCAGGGAGGGTATACCCACATGTGATAATAATATAATGGTTAGAGTCCATAGATATCTATAACATGTTGTAGAAATAAATAATCAACATAATCAAACAAGACTCGTCAAAAAGGAAGAAGCACAATGAATATAAATTAAATTTTAATAATATAGAAATAAAATGATAAAGTAGAAATTAAACAATACAATTCAACATACAACTTGTAGCACTAAAAAACAGAGCATGTATATCCAAACTGGACATACATATTACATTACTGAATAAGGTTTCCCAAAGGATGACCACTATTACTATACAAATTTAAGCATGTTGTAACTATACATATAAGAATCGAAATGAAAACGGAAAACAGTATGACATTAAGGTCCCTAAACAAGATCACATACCGTGTAGTGTGTGAGGACATGTCTCGATAGATTACCACCAAAGAGTGGATACCATACATGAGTTTTTATTTTGTGTTACACAATAAAAGATTAAATAATGAATGTGTAATTAAAAAAAATCCATGAATCCCATGGTTCTCCACAGCCTCAATGGAGTCATCACTGGCCATGGCCAAATATAGAATCCCTAGATAGGATGGGATCCTTGACACATGGCCCATGGTATCCATTTGATGTAAAATGACTAGGCGATCCATTTGGTTCCACCATGAATGAGATAACTCTGCCCCATGATCATCCCGACACATCGTGTCTGAAAAAATCATAGAAATCATGAATCACCAGCCAAATCATCTCATTGGTCCCTCAAAACCTAGCTCGAAAGCACCTATCAGCTCAAAGCCCAACATCTTGAGGAAAAAAATATCCTTCCTCAAAAAAATATCACCATCGTCTAATATCTTGATGTATTGTGGAATTGTGATTTTGTCCTCCAAAAATAATACGTGACCTTGGCCTAAATCACAGTGAGCCTTATCACCCAATCAATAGTCACATCGCTATCAAAAGAAGGCTTCCCACCTTCCATGTGGGTTTCTATAACATGAACCCCAAAAAAATAACCCAAGTCAAAACTACTAAGGGCCTAGAACCACATGACTGGTTAAAACCACCTCACCACTGAGTCCTCTAATGTGAACATGATTCCTATCATCCCATTGGCCATCACAGGTTAGCTTAAATCACCAAATAAAAACCTATGCAACATCCAACCAGAACCTCATTCCCCAACGACTATCACTCTAATATAATGGAAATCCATCCAATATCAGAGATCATTCCCCAAAATGAAGGCATGGCTGCCTCATTCTAACATCCATGATCACTAATAAATGGTACAGACCACCAGTTTAATATGGTACAAGACAAACCATACAATAAACATTGCCTCAATCCCAATGATCATGCCATTCTAATCCCTCTGTCCAAAGCCCTTTATGACCCCATGGGTCTTAATTGTATATCACAATCATTTTATATATTCATTTCAAATAAATTAAAAAATTCAATTTAATATGATTGAATTGATACATTTAAATGAACATCTCAATTAAATATATTTGAATTGGACAACCCCAATTCAAAAAAAGAACTCAATTTAAATAAGAAATTCAATAAATTTAATTTCAAGACATCAATTTATGAAAACCTATTTGGGATAGAAAAATGAAATTATATCAAAAACACACCCTGAACTAGCTACTGAATGTTTTTGAAGGGAACTATCAAGACCACACACATATATATTGGGTAAGGAAATATCTATATGTTGGAGCTGATTCCCAAGAACCAACATCATTGTACATTAAGGTAATCATGTATACATTGTTTTCAATATTAATAAACTACCTTTCACATCATAATATTTCTTCTACATGACATTGTATGGTTACAGTTGGTGTCTTAGAACCAACTAGTTTTACATTGATTACATCGATATTTAATGTATTATTACATATTGTTCATTGTTCTGCATGATTATGATGTGTTGGAATCACCTATTTTGATAATCCCAAATCATGTTTAAATATTAATCATAATATTTTAAGCAATTTGCTATCCATTTTTAATCTGTAATTATAATTATTTTATCCAAAACAATGCATACGTACTTTACTGCATCCGCTTACATTTTAAATTTATCTACATATAAGTTCACTGTTAAAGGCTACTGGTAAGAGCCTTCTGCTCAAAGTCACCATTGTAGCTCTCTGTCACTCTCAGTCACTCATGCTAGAAGATTACTGTTGATGATCTACTGTCACTGGTATAAGCTACCGATACAAGGTTACTATCAAAAGTCTACCGTTGATCTGCTTATCAAATATCACAGACAAAGAGTCACCGTCACAAGGTCACTGCTTTGACAAGGCTTCTGTTAGAAGTTCACTGACAGACTCTTTCTCAAGTCTTCTGTTGAGAACCTCACTGTTCAAGCCTACACTTGGACATGTCTACCGTTAGTATAAGGCTATCGTTGAACAACCCCTACTGTCGAGATTGTCGACTGTTATTCAATGTCCACTGATGGACATACTCCACTGTTAATGAAATTACCTGTTGAGATCAGTCTACAGTTGGATAGGTCTACTGTTGAGCCTACTGATGAAGTTCACTGATAAATATCTACTGTTACATAGAGTAACAGCTACCGTTACCAGACATCCACTAACACAAAGTCTACCATTATAATCCAACAGAAAAATATCCTACCGATGTAACTCATAGTTGAATAGCCTACCGATGAGGTCCACAGATGGAAAGGACACAGTTGAAGTCTACTGTGTGAAATGCACCAACAACCAGTCTAATGATATTTTATTCTCTTCTTTATCAATTTTATTAATACTATTATAACGTTCATGTCTGGAAAAATTAATACACCCCACATTATTTAATTTTATTTGCAGGCATTTCAGGAAACAGTACGATGTACGAGGAAGAACACACGTGGTTGAAAAAAATTTCATGTCGGCCCCTGGTGAACCAAATGAGAAAACGATGAACTTAAAATGAGTATATATATAATATGAGAGAGATATTGAACAAGTAGAATCCAATACATATAGAAACAAGAGATAAGAGTGGACATACTAAATATACACAGAAGAACACACATAAGGGAGAAAGATTCACAATATGAAAGAGAACCTCAAACTCTCATTCAGAAGAACAGAGAGGTTCAAAAAGATCAATTGAAAGAATATCTTTCAAACTTTTGTGGTGTGATTCAAAGAGCTTAAAACCCAAAAATATTATCATAGTTATATCAATAAGTATGGAAGTTGCGACACTCTGTTTTGGAGTCAACTTGTAGAGAAGGACTAAAACATCATTTCCATCATTCCAACAAGTCCAGAGTTGATCTTCCAACACAACTAAGAATTATAAACCCATTATTACTATATTTATCTCTATTTTGTTTAGTTTTTACATTTGTGAATAGTGTGTCTTTGTTACACACACTGAATATTGTGCTTGAACTGAGGGATACTGAAAATCCCCTTATGTAATTGGTTGGACCCCTCCGGTCCATTCCTTTGTTGAAATCAATGTGGTCAACATGACGAGCGTTATAATGATAATTTTAATAATGATGATAATGTAAAAATATGTTAAATAATAATGATGATGACATAAATAGTGTGATTAATGAAAATAAAAAAAAAAATCATGATAACATGATTTAATTGGTGTTATTATTATTAATGTTTTGAAGTGGGAAGGTGTGTGATCCATTAGACATTGATAAATGAAACATGTTGTTTGTTATAAATTGAGTAATTGTTGAAATTAAATTTGAATAATAATAATGGGTGTTGTTTTATTAATATTATTCATAATATTAATAATAATGAGAAATTGATGAAATGAGTCATGGTATTTATTGCAAACAATTAAATGAAGATGTAAGTGGAAGCATGGTGGTGCATTCATAAAAATAAAGGTGAGTTTGTTATATTGGGTTTATTAAATTAAATGGTTTTAATTTAATAAAAGTGGTTTCAATTTAATCAGTGTGAAATAAAAATAAATAGACTTCAAAAAATTAAATTGACAGATGTTACGCGACATTGACGTGGCATGGTCGGATTCAGATATCCAACAGGGTGGTTTAACGTGGTCAATATGATGAACATAAATCATTTTTTTATTAAAAACAATAACTTCAGTGAGTCAATAAAACAAGTTGATGAAATGATATTGTTATTGAAGAACAATAAATAACAATGATGGCGTAAAACTATGTGCGGGAGGTTAATAAAATTAAATGTATTAAAATGGGGTTGAATATGTATGTTATATTAATTTTGTTTTGTCATTTAATTCAATTAAATGAAATGGTTTTGAGTCTCATGGAATGGTTGTGCATAGGTTCTCCCAAAATTGAAATATGAAATTAATAATATTGATCGTATAATAAATATAATAATACAATTAAAAATAATGTGGTTTTATTTAATAAATTATAATAAATTAATGGGGAGGCGCCTGACATGGGGAGGGGGAGGCGTGAATGCCCCCTTTCTCTTGTATAAATCGTATATTTTTTATATAATTTGATTTAATATATCATATATTTTATATAATGTTGATTTAATATATTATAATAGTAATAAAATAATGATATAAGGGAATGTGAATGGAGAAAGAGGAGATATTCACGCCACAAGTCCTTTTGATATAAATATTATCTTATTATTATAATAATAAAATAATAGTATTATTATTTTGGGTGATCAAAACTTAAAAAGTCTGTAACTTCTTCATATGGTGTCAGAATGACAAACCATCAGTGGCACTGTAATCCTGTAATTTAGACGGTCATTTTAAGACCTATGATGAATACCTTTTCAAGACTTATGACTCAGTACAATGAAACACACATATTAATAGAACTAATGTTATCATTAAATGAATGGAAACTGTGTGACGTGTCGTGCGTTGACCAGTCAAAATGCGTAACGGGTGTATGGTCACAACATGTATTCATCAATACACGCTGCATATTGTTTTACCTAATCATTTCCTATATAAAAAAGGGTCGCGGATTATTTCCAGACCGATCGCTTCTTCTTCGCACGACGACACTATTGGATGATCGATAAGTCTTCCTCCTCTAAATTCTTCATACAGACTCTGATCGTCGATCCGTCAATGGTTGTGGGATCGTGTCGGCAAGGAGAACACCATACACCCTGTTTTGTTCCCTCTTCTTCGACTTCCCCTCCACAGATTCCAACTGAGGAGACTGCTGATAATTGACGGGAACGATGGTCTTTGACGAACGACTCTAAAAACGTATATTAAACCTCTGTTCTTGTATTCTCTTTCTGATCCTACTTATCCCATTTTCATTCAATTTTATGGTGTGTGATCTCTGTGTTGAGGGAGATCCTTGTGTTGTTGATTCAGTGGTGTCGCGACATCCTTGGTGTGTGCAGTCGTTCTTGGATAAGCCTTGTGATCGTGGTGCTCGTGTTCGTAGAAGGACATCATAACCTGTTGAGGTAGGGATGTCACCTTTGTCTCTATAATTTGTGTATCATGTGGGGAGGGTATCCTATTGTTTTCATGAGAAACAGTTGAACCATTAAATAAAGATAATCCCTGGTTAAATAATGGGGTTGGGAAGTTAGTGATTGTTGTTACTTTACTTTTTATTTCCTTTGATATTATATTTTTGAATTTAATGAGCTTCTACCTCCTTAAAATCATGGTTGTTGGGGGCCTTTGCTTATGCAATTAAATGTGGCCCTCTCTTTCTTTATTTTCTTATGGATGGAAGCTTGTGGAATGTGGAAATTGGATAATCTCTTAAAGTTGGATGATTAAATAAAAATATGGAACCCTTGTGTGATCACCCCGGTTAAACAAAATGGAATAATGAACATGTGGGTGTTGTCTTGGTTACGTGGCATGTGTTGGGGGTGTTTTTGTGGGTTGTTGTGGATCGGGTGAGAATCGAGGCTGCGATTGACTTGGTTGTGGGTTGGTGTGAATGTTGTGTTGGTAACAGACAGTGGGGTTGAAATAAATGGTATTAAAGGGATATTGATGTACGGGTTTCGGTGCGGTTGTGGTTATGGCAGTTGGCAGCGGGGCTGCAGGGTTGTGTTTTAATGTGAACAGGTTATGGGTTGCAATTAATAAATAAAAGTGGAAGAGTTAATGAATGGCGGGGCATGGTAATGAAACAGAAATAATAATCAATGGGGTTGGTTGTTCGATAAGAGGGACATTGTTGTGTTGCTTATGTTTTTCCTAACTTGTTCTGTGCATGACAAGGAGATGTTTTACGAACGATTGGAGTGGTTAGTTGTGGATAGTTGCCCAGAAGGTAAGGAACTAAATAACTATTTCTACTAAAATTTGAAAACCTAATGGGGGTTGGGTTTGTTTGTTGTATGTGTGCTTTGTAGTAGCAGTTCCGAGGCACGTGCTCAGTTTCTCTTTTTAAGATCCATAGGTTGGGCTGTGAGGTTGGTGTATATATATATATATATATTGTGTTTTTATCACACCCCACCCATGTTGAGAACTTAGTGCCGAACACTCCCATTTTATGGGAGAGGGTGTTTTTCTTTTAGTTACTAGCTCCTTCCTGCACCTTCTCCCCTTGGCTGTGATGGCTTGAGGCGACCTTACACCTAAGACTCTTCGGGTAGGTTTCGATTGGGGTGGTTTTAGCCCAAGACACTTCGGGCAGGTTCTACTATTTCCCAAGAATCATCAGAATGAGGCCCAGGTGTGTGCGGGCGGGATACGTGGTTGTGAGGCAGAGGTGTGTGTGGGCAGGATATGTGGTTGTGAGGTCCAAGTGTGTGCAGGCGGGATACATGGTTGTGAGGCCCAGGTGTGTGCGGGCGGGGATAGTGTGGCAGTGTCAAGACGTTCGTCATTAGGAATAGTAGCTAAGTAAAGGGAAATGGTGCGGGGTACCCAATACTCTTGTTTCTTATATTCTACTACCTGTTGTGCTTGTGTTTTGGTGAGTGTGGCTGGTGAGGTTGGGTGGATAGAATTCCTTTCTAGGTTTCTTCGGTTGTTCTCACGGGACATTAGGATGTCTCCCCACCTGTGCGCGATAGCTTAAGGTTGCCCAACTGAGTATACTTGTATGCTCACCCTACGTTTACATTCAGGTTCCTAGGAGGACTACCAGGGCCGTGCGGGACCCTACTAGTCGGATAGTTGGAGTTGTTGCTATTGATGTACCTTTGTTTTTTTGGTATTGTACTTTGAGCTTTCTTGTACTTGTACCTTGTTATAAAATTTTTAAACAAGCATGTGGGCTTGGATTGGGTTTATTTATATACACTTGTTTCTTTTCCTTTTGTGTGGTTGACTTTTCCTATTTACCGATCCTAAATAATAATAAAAAGGGTAATTCCTCCCATATTCGTGCAAACTCATACCCTTGGTGCTAGTGGCCAGCCCGGGGCCTACTGGAGGCGGGACTCGAGGGTCATTATCTCCCTTTCACCATTGCCAGCTCAGGAGGGGCATCTTTGGTGGGAGGGGGTCGTGACAGAATGGTATCAGAGGTGATGGTTGAGAGATAGGATGGATTCTGGAGGTAGGCATAGTGAGGATTTCATGGGATGGTAGGGAAACAATGTTATTTAATCATGGTGCGTGACATAGGCCAGGGAAGACCGGCTAGGACACGGGATTTTAGGGGCCCCTGTGATCCGATGCAAGGACTATGAGCCTACCGAACGACCAAGTGATACTACATTGATTACAGGGTAGAGACCCTAGGGAAGGTAAATGCATCATCATGATGGTGTTTTACTTGATTTGGGTGATCTGGGAAAGAAATTTATTAAACTATAAAATAAAACCTTGAGTTTTTACTTACTACTTGGGATTAGGTGATCCATGTTTACCGTACAACTATGGCATATGGACGTCATCCCCAGGTGGCTCAGACGGCTGAGGCCCAGCTGTTTCAGGTGGTCGATCAGTTGAAGATTGACAGAGAGGAGGAAGATAGCCAGTGGAAGAAGACACTCCATTCTTTTCAGCGGTAGACCCTCAAGAAGTATGAGGGCAGTACATCAGATATGGAGTCAGAGGGGTGGATCGAAGAGCTAGGGATCGCTTTTACCTTGATCTGTGCTCCGAGGGAGTACTGGGTTCCCCTAGAAGTCAGTCAGCTGAGAGGTGCGGCGCGACATTGGTGGAAGCTCTACCTCGGAGAGAGAATAGAGGCAAAGGTTCCATGGGCTGACTTTGAGAAGGAATTCCGAGAGGAACATGATCAAGTCAGAGAAGCGGCAGGAGTTACTCTCCCTTCAGTAGGGGAGTATGTCAGCGCGAGATCTGGGGATCAAGTTCAAGGATCTCATGCGCTTTGCTCTGGATCTCTTTCCGTATGACGAGTCTTGGGCGAGACGTTTGGAGGAAGCGCTTCATCCTTCGCTCCATTATGTTGTCACCCCCTTCACCCTTCTTATGTACTTGGCAGTACAAAAGAAGGCATAGGTTGTGGAAAGGATGCACTCGCAGGGAGGTGCACCACGTGAGGGGATCCAGCCAAGTTCGTCGAAGGGGAAGGCAGTCAGCAGTAGGTCTCCTGCGACGGGACCTTCTAGTTTTAGGACAGTAGGGAGCAGGCCGCAGCAGTTCCAGTTAAGATCTTCGGGTCCTCGTCCATTTTTCACGAGCCCAGGACCAATGTGTTTTTATTGTGGAGGTTTTGATCACGTTCAGAGTCGGTGCCCGACCCAATCTCGGTACGGTGGAGATGGACAGGTTCAGTGCCTGCCTCAGCAGCACCAGTCACCGGCAAGACCCTTCCAGCAGCAACAAGCTCCAGTCCCTCTGAGGGTAGATAGAGCAGGTGGTGTCCAACCACAAGGAGTTACTCAAGGATCCCAATCAGGACGTGGTCAAGGAGGCGGACGTCATCAGAGAGGCAGAGGAGTTGGGCGTGGATAGTTACATGCATCATAGGCATCATCTCTAGAAGGACCAGGGATCGATAGAGATGTTTTTGTGTTTTCTTGAATGATCTCCTTTATGTTTTTTTGGGTGCATTACACTCCATTGTTGGAACTCATTTTCTCATTATTTGGGACTGGACCTTGTATCTGTGAGTTTTTAATGCAATGTTGTTTCCCTCTTTTCTTTAAATGTACGTGAAGAGCCCTATCATGTGGGGAGGGGAAGACCTAATCCCTAATCAAGACCCATTAATATGGATGCGATTAAACCCGTGTAGGTGAGTTAGTGCCGCCTAAAGCTGATAATATCTCGACATGGGAGAAAGAATTCCCCAAGACATGTGTCTGGGCAGTGTGTGGGTTGTACGGTGTTTTGGGCTGTGTATGTTGGAAAATCCTAATATATGGAAGTGGGAAGGCCCAGTCCTTAATCTAGACGAATTAATGCTGGTGCGATTAAACCCGTGCAGGCGAGTCAGTTCCACCTAAAGTGGATAATATCTCGACATAGGAGAGGGAACACCTAACTCATATAATTAGGGTTGTCGGTTGTTTCTTGTTATGACAAGAGCCCTGAGAGGTATCTTGCGGAGTGGTTGTTCGGATCCATTCTGTTTTCTGGGTTGGTTTTTAATTCTCGAGGATGATAATGTTTTGAGAGGTATCTGTTGTAATGGAACGGACCCCTCCGGTCCATTCCATTATTGAAATCGATGTGGTCAACACGACGCGCGTTATAATGATAATTTTAATACTGATGATAACGTAAAAATATGTTAAATAACAATGATGACGACATAACTTGTGTTATTAATTAAACTAAAAAGAATAATCATGATAAAATTATTTAATTGGTGTTATTATTATTAATTATTTGAAGTGGGAAGGTGTGTGATCAATTAGACGTTGATAAATGAAACATGCATTTTGTTATAAATTGAGTAATTGTTGAAATAAAATTTGAAGAATAATAATGGTTGTTGTGTAATTAATATTATTCATAATATTAATAATAATGAGAAATTGATGAAATGAGTCATGGTATTTATTGCAAACAATTAAATGAAGATGCAAGTGGAAGCATGGTGGTGCGTTCATAAAATTAAAGGTGAGTTCGTTATATTAGGTTTATTAAATTGAATGGTTTTAATTTAATAAAAGTGGTTCAAATTTAATTAGTGTGAAATAAAAATAAATAGAATTAAAATAATTAAATTGAAGGATGTTACGCGACATTGACATGGCATGGTCGGATTCAGATATCCAACCGGGTGGTTTAACGTGGTCAATATGATGAACGTAAATCTTTTTGTTATTAAAAACAATAACGTTGGTGGGTTAATAAAATAAGTTGATGAAATGTTATTGTTATTGAAGAACAGTAAACAACAATGATGGCGTAAAACTATGTGCGAGAGGTTAATAAAATTAAATGTATTAAAATGGGGTTTAATATGTAAGTTATATTAATTTTGTTTTGTCTTTTAATTCAATTAAATGAAATGGTTTTGAGTCGCATGGAATGGTTGTGAATAGGTTCTCCCAAAATTGAAATATGAAATTAATAATATTGATAGTACAATAAATATAATAATACAATTGAAAGGAAAGTGGTTTTATTTAATAAATTATAATAAATTAATGGGAAGGTGCATGACATGGGGAGGGGGAGGCATGAATGCCCCCTTTCCCTTGTATAAATCGTATATTTTTTATATATTTTGATTTAATATATCATATATTTTATATAATGTTGCTTTAATATATTATAATAGTAATAAAATAATGATATAAGGGAGTGTGCATGGAGCAATAGGAGATATTCACTCCACAAGCCCTTTTGATCTAAATATTAACTTATTATAATAATAATAAAATAATAGTATTATTATTTTGGGTGATCAAAACATAAAAAGTCTGTAACTTCTTCATATGGTGTCGGAATGGCGAACCGTCAGCGGCAGTGTAATCTTGTAATTAAGACGGTCATTTTAAGACCATTGATTAATACCTTTTAATGACTTATGACTTAGGTCAATGAAACACACATATTAATAGAATTAACGTTATCATTAAATGAATGGAAACTGCGTGACATGTCGTGTGTTGACCAGTGAAAACTCGTAAAGGGTGTACGGTCACAACGTGTATTCATCAATACACACTGCATACTGTTTTACCTATTCGTTTCCTATATAATAAAGGGTCGTGGATTATTTCCAGACGGATCGCTTCAACTTCGCACGACGACGCTCTTGGCTGATCGAGAATTCTTCCTCCTCTCACTTCTTCATCCGGACTCTGATCATCGATCCATTAGTGGCTGTGGGATCATGCTGGCAAGGAGGACACCGTACACCATGTTTAGTTCCCTCTTCTTCGACTTCCCCTCTATAGTTTCCAACCGAGGAGACTGCTGATAATTGACGGGAATTACGGTCTTTGACGAACGACTCTAAAAAGGTATGTTAAACTTCTATTCTTGTATTCTCTTTCTGATCCAACTTCTCCCGTTTTCTTTCCATGCTATGGTGTGTGATATCCGTGTTGAGGGAGTTTGTTGTGTTGTTGATTTGGTGGTGCCGTGACATCCTTTGTGGGTGCAGTCGTTCGGGGAGAAGCCTTGTGATCGTGGTAGTCGTGTTCGTAGAAGGACATCAGAACCTGTTGAGGTAGGGATATCACCTTTGTCTCTCTAATTTGTGTATCATGCGGGGCAGGTATACATTTTTTTTCATGAGAAACAGTTTAACCATTAAATAACGATTATAACTAGTTAAAGAATGGGTTTGGGAAGTTAGTGATTTCTGTTACTTTACTTTTTATATCTTGTGATATTATATTTGTGAATTGAATGAGCTTCTACCTACTGAAAATCACAGTCGTTGGGGGCCTTTGCTTACACAATTAAATGTTTCCCTCTCCTTCTGTATTTTCTTATGGATGGATGCCTGTGGAATGTGGAAATTGGATAATCATGTAATGTTGGATGATTAAATGAAAATATGGAACCCTTGTGTGATCACCTTGGTTAAACAAAATGGAATAATAAACATGTGGGTGTTGGCTTGGTTACATGGCATGTGTTGGGGGTGTTTTTTGGGTTGTTGTGGATCAGGTGAGCAGCGGGGATGCGGTTGACTTGGTTGTGGGTTGGTGTGAATGTTGTGTTGGTAACAGATAGTGGGGCTACAAAAAATGTTATTAAAGGGATATTGATGTATGGGTTTCAGTGCGGTTGTGGTTATTGCGGTTGGCAGCGGGGCTGCAGGGTTGGGTTTTAATTTGAACGGGTTATGGGTTGCGATTAATAAATAAAAGTGGGAGAGTTAATGAATAGTGGTGCGTGGTAATGAAATGGAAATAATAATCAATGGGGTTGGTTGGTTGATAAGAGGGAATTTGTTGTGCTTCTTATGTTTTTCCAAACTTGTTTTCTGGATGGCAGGGATATGTTTTACGAACAATTGGTGTGGTTAATTGTGGATAGTTTCCCAGTAGTTAAGGAACTAAATAACTATTTCATCTGAAATTTGAAAACCTAAAGGGGGTTGGTTTTGTTTGTTGTATGCATGCTTCATAGTAGCAGTGCCGAGGCATGTGCTCATTTTCTCTTTTTAAAAGCCATAGGTTGGGCTGTTAGGTTGGTATATATATATATATATATGTATGTATGTATCTTTTTTGTTTTTATCTCACCCCACCCATGATGAGCACTTAGTGTCTAACACTCCCATTTTATGGGGGAGGGTGTTTTACCTTAGTTACTAGCACATTCCTACTCCTTCTCGCCTTGGCTGTGATTGCTTGAGGCGACCTTACACCTAATACTATTCTGGTAGGTTTCGATTGGGGTGGTTTTACCCCAAGACTCTTTGTGCAGGTTCTACTATTTCCCAAGAATCTTCGGGATGAGGCCAAGGTGTGTGCGGGCGGGATACGTGGTTGTGAGGCCCAGGTGTGTGCGGGCCAGGAGAGTGTGGCAGCGTCTGGTCGTTCATCGTTAGGAGGAGTAGCTAACAAACGGGAAATGGTACGGGGTACCCAATACTCTTGTTTCTTATATACTACTACCTGTTTTGCTTGTGTTTTGGTGAGTGTGGCTGGTGAGGTTGGGTGGATAGAATTCCTTGCTAGGTTTCTTCTGTTGTTCTCACAGGACATTAAGATGTCTACCCACTTGTGCACGAGAGCTTTAGGTTTCCCTACTGAGTGTACTTGTTTTCTCACCCCATGTTTACTTTCAGGTTTCTAGGAGGGCTAGCAGGGTCGTGCAGGACCCCAGTAGTTGGACAGTTGGAGTTGTTGTTGTTGATGTACCTTTGTTTTCTTTTGGTATTGTACTTTGAGCTTTCTTGTACTTGTACCTTGTTACAAACTGTTTAAACATGCATGTGGGCTTGGTTTGGGTTTATCTATATACACTTGTTTCTTTTCCTTTTTGGTGGTTGACTTGTCCTATTTCCCGATCCTAAATAATAAAAAAAGGGTAATGCCTCCCATATTTGTGAAAACTCTTACCCTTGGTTCTAGTATCCACCCCTGGGCCTACTAGAGGCAGGAATTGGGGGTGATTATCTCCCTTTCAACATTTCCAGCTCAGGAGGGGCATCATTGGTGGGAGGGGGTCGTGACACCTTACATCACTCTCTGTGTACATTTGATACCCACTCATAACTGTGGAAGATGCCTGGTGTGGCTTGGTTGTTGTATTTTCCCACGTAGAACTGTGGTAGAGGTTGAAAAACCTGGACAGTTTGTGAAAACTGTTGTAATGCCTGATACAGGCTGTGTATCACTTTTTAATAAAATTGCTTTTTGGCAGGTGATCACCAAGTGGAGAGGACTAGGTCAGGACCTAAGACTGAACCACTTGTTTACTTTTTTTGTTCATCTTTAACTTACTCTGTTTTACAATTATCTTCTGTGTTTATATTTTCATTAACAGAAATCTGTATTTACATTCACTCTGATAGTTAGTTCTGGTTAGTGTGTATATCTGATTTGTTTTGTAAACTTTTTTCAAAATTCGATTTAGTTCTTAAACAGATTCAACTGAGGAATAATCATCCTTTGAGAAACCTTTTTAATAATAAGTCACTTATATCTCTACTTCATTAATTGACTGGGCTGTTCTAATTTGGGGGATTTTAATCCAAAAAATTTTAACAAAAATTTTAATTGGAACTCAATTCACCCCCCTATTGAGTATCCACTCCGACCAACATTTGGTTTTAGAGGTTTACATCGATATTTATAAAAAGGTTTTCAAACCCTCTATTTTTCAAACTGTGATTTAATTTTTTTCTTAAAGATATTAAATTTCTATTAGTTCTAAATTTTATCTCTTTAATATATTTTATAACATCTAGTTATGGACAATATACTAGAAGGTGCTTCTACTAACAGGCCACCTTTATTTAATGGTGTGAATTGTGCTCAATGGATAATTAAAAGGAAAATTCATTTGGGAATTTTTTTTGATATTTGGTCTCCTATAGAATCATAATATGAGATCCCAAAAACTGCTAGATATACCTAGGATGATGCTACAAAGTCAGACTAAAATAATAACTGTAAATATATGAATGCCCTCTACTCCTCTTTAGGTGATGAGGAATTTAACCGAATTTCTTCATGTAAAACAGCTCATGAAATCTGGGACACCTTGGATATTTATCATGAAGGAACAACCAATGTGAAGGAAATGTGGTTAAATAATTATACTATTTAAATATGATAATTTTAAGATGAGGCATGATGAAGCCATTTCTAACATGTACCTTAGGTTTAATAAGATTGTCAACAACATGAGTTCACTGGGAAAAGCTATTCCAGAGAAAGAGAATATCATGAGAATATTGAGTTGTTTTCCAGACAGATGGAGAGGCACCTTTGTGACTATCTGAGTGTCAAGTGACATCAGCAAGCTACTTGTTAAAGAGTTTATTGGTAAACTAATGATGTATGAAGAATAATTGATGGTGAACAAATAATAAGACGATGAACCTAAAAAAATATGTAGCATTCAAGGCTACTACTTCAAAGAGAAAAGACATATAAAAAATACATGTACCTACTGAAATTTTAACTAGTAAAGATTCAGATTCAGACAGTGATGATGAAATGGCTCAAATATCCAGGAGATTTAAGAAGTTCTATAGGAAGAAGAAGTTTTTCAGAAAACCAAACTACAAGGGTAAGCATGATCAACAAGGTAAGTGGAAGAGGTATTGGAATAAATCTAACAAGGAAGATGATATAGTCTTCTATGAATGCAAGAGGAAAGGACACATCAAGGCTGACTGTCCTAAGTTAAAATTCAAAAAGAAATACGATTATAAGGACAAGTAGTACAAGAAATCCATGAAGGAAACCTGTAGTTCTTCGGAAGATAGCACAAGTTAATCAGAATCTACTAATTCTGAAAAGAATCATGCCAACATGTGTTTCATGACCAACATATCAGAGGTACATGTTTCCCCTAATCTAAATAATTATTAATCTGGAAATAACAGTGATTCAGATAATGAGGAAAATATTTCTAAGGATGAAATATTTGAACATTGCAATATACTAGAAGATACCTGCAATGAACTAAATGATAAATATAAATCTATGAACAAACATCATGCTTTGACTAGTAATGTTAAAAAATATATAAGTGTAGAACAAGAACAGAATGCTCAATTGTTGAAAGAGAACACTCAACTAAAATTATCTAATGAAAAATTATGAAAGGATATTGAGAAGTTCACTGCTAGTAGGGATACCTTGATATAGTTTCTAGGAAATCATATTTCCCCTAAATATACAACTGGTCTAGGATATCATCCTAAACAGAGACAGATTAGAAAAACCATATTTATTCCAACATCTGGACAGTTCACTGCTAATTTTGGATCATGTTTTGAGAAACAAATTTCGAAAGGACCTAACAAAGTATTTATGTCTCAAAATGTGTTTGTTGATTTTATAAAACCTATAAATCAAATATGGGTTCCCAAAGTTTTATTGGATAACCTTTCTGGACCCAAGAAGATCTGGGTACCAAAATTATCCCTTGTTTAATATGTTTTGTAGGGAAGTTTCTTAAAGAGTTCCTATAATACCCTATGGTACATGGACAGTGTATGTTCAAGACATATTTCAGGAGACTATTCTTGCTTCAAGAGTCTAATTAAAATTTATGGTGGGCATGTCACCTTTGGTGTCAATGAAAAAGGAAAAATCACCGGCTTAGTCCAGATTGGTAACCCTAATAGAATATTAATTTCTAATGTACTTTTTGTTAAAGGATTAAAGTATAATTTACTTATCATATCTCAGTTGTGTTATGATATCATTAATGTTAAATTTTAAAATGATTCATGCAATGTTTTTAATTCAAAAAATGATTTAGTTTTCACTGCATGTAGAAATGTTAATGTATATGCTGTTAATTTAAATTCATTAGCCAAACAAAATGTTTCCTGATTAAATGATTTTCATAAAGAATCTTGGTTATGGAATAGATGATTAGGACAATGTAATTTACAATCACATTGGAAGATATATAAGAAATTTTTAGTTAGAGACTTACCTAAATTAGAATTCCAAATTGATAAAGTATGTAATCCCTATCAAAAGGGAAAACAACACAAAGTTTCTTTCAAACCAAAGATATAAGTTTCATCTTCTCAACCACATGAGTTGGTTCACATGGATTTGTTTGGACCATCAATAGTTTGAAGTCTAAATAGGAAGAACTATGTTTATGTTCTTGTAGATGAATTTTCAAGATATACATGGGTATACTTTCTATCTCACAAAAGATAAGATAGTTCCTATTTTATGAAATAATCCAAGTCTATAGAAAACCTTAGTGGACTTAGTATGAAGACACTAAGAAGTGATCATGGCCTAGAGTCTGAGAATTATGAGTTTGAGTATTACTGCTCACACAATGGTTATAGTCACAACATTTTTTCCCCTATGACACCTCAACAAAACGGAGTTGTATAAAGGAGAAATAGGACACTTCAAGAAATTTCCAGGACATTGCTTAATGAGTATGACTTACCTATTTATTTTTGGGCTGAAGCTGTAAATACAGCTCGTTATGTTATCAATAGAGTTTTAATTAGACCTATTTTAAAAAGGAACCCTTACGAACTTTGGAATAATAGGAATCCTTAGGCTACTTATTTTAGAGTTTTTGGAAGAAAAGTCTTTATTCTTAATACTAAGGATAATCCTGACAAATTTTCCTCTAAAAGTGATGAATTGATGTTCCTGTGTTATTCTATTTTAAGTAAACCCTATAGAGTGTTAAATAAGATAACCAAATGTGTGGAAGAATCAGTTCATATAAAATTCAATGAGACTGATCCACATGAGCCTAAAGCCTCTCCTGAAAATCTTGAACAAGATTTGTCAAATCTGAACTTTAATGATAAGAACAGTGAATCCCCTGTAAAATTATCATGTTCAGGAAATTTTCCAGAATCTGCTTCTACCGATTCTAAACCAACAGAAAAAATGATGAATCTATTTCAACCCTTCCTAGAGTTGTTAGGACTCTCAAAAATCATCCTCTAGATGCTGTTGTAGGTGATTTAAATACATGAACACAAATTAGAGCTTCTCTACGAAACCAGGTTGAATATCAAGCTTTTCTTTCACAGCTTGAACCCAAAAATATTAATGATTATATCAGTGATGAATTTTGGGTAATGGCTATGCAAGTAAAAATAAATCAATTCGAATGAAACAAATATTTGGAATTGGTGGAAAGACATAAGGACACTTTGACCATAGGCACTAAATGGGTGTTTAGGAACAATGTTGATGAGTCTGGGAATATAGTTAGAAACAAGGCCATGTTAGTTATACAAGGATATAGTCAAGAGGAAGGTATAGACTATGAGAAAAATTTTTCCCCCGTAGCTAGATTAGAAGCCATTAGGATACTACTTGCCTATGCAGCTCATCTTAATTTCAACCTTTATCAAATGGATGTTAAAAGTGAGTTTTTAAATGGGCATATAGTTGAGGATGTATTTGTTGAACAACCTCCTGGTTTTACAAATCCCCGTTTTTTCAATCATGTTTTTAAACTATCTAAAGCTTTATATTTCATAAAACAAGCTCCGATAGCATGGTATGATAGGCTCATCTCTTTTGTTATATCAAGTGGTTTTAACAAATTGATAGTCAATCCTACTCTTTTCATTAAATGGATTCTCAAATATTTTTTGATAGTACAAATTTATGTGGATGATATTATTTTTGGATCTTCTAAAAATTCATTATGTACTGATTTTTCAAAAATGATTCAAAATTAGTTTGAAATTAATTTAACGGGAGAAATCAAATTTTTCCTTCGATTTCATATCTTTCAGAATAAAAATTGCATTATTTAAAATCAAAGTAAATTTATTAAGTATCATTTAAAACTTAGTAAAGGTAGTGACCCACCTATGAGTACCACCTGTAAGTTCGATGCTGATGATGCTAGAGAACCAGTGGATCAAACCAACTACAGAGGTATGATATGGAGTCTACTCTATCTTACAACTATTAGACCTAACATCATGTTTAGTGTATGCATGTGTGCTCGCTTTCAAGAAAATCCAAAAGAGTCTCATTTTACAGCTGTTAAAAGGATTTTTAAATATCTCAAAAATACTCCCAACATAGGATTGTTTTATCTAAAAGTACAATTATTTGATTTGTTGAGTTATTCTGATGCTGATTTTTCCGGTTGCAATTTAGATAGAAGAAGAACCTCTGGGACATGTCACATTTTAGGCAAGTCACTAGTATCTTGGTGTAGTACGAAGCAGAACTCTGTTGCATTATCTACTGTCGAAGCTGAGTACATAGCTGATGGTAGTTGTTGTGCTCCAATTTTGTGGATGAAACACAATTTACTAGACTATGGATATCAATTCAAACATGTCTATATAAATTGTGACAATACAAGTGCTATTAAAATTTCCAAAAATCCAGTATCTCATGCTAGGAAAAAGCATATTGATGTGAGACATCACTTTTTGAGGGATCATTATCAAAAGAGTGATATCACTCTTGAATTCATTGGCACTGAACATCAATTGGATGGTATATTCACAAAGCCTTTGAATTCTAAGAGGTTAAATTACATCAAACATGAGTTTGGTATGATTAAATTTAGCATAGGACACCTCACTGTTAAACCTCACAATTAGACCTCACTGTTTGACATCACAGTCGAACCTCACAGTTAGACATCACAGCCGGACCTCACAGTTAGACCTCACAGTTAGACTTCACAGTCGAACCTCACAATTAGACCTCAAAGTCAAACCTCACAGTTAGACCTCACAGTCAAACCTCACAGTTAAACCTCACAATTAGACCTCAATGTTGGACCTCACAGTTAGACCTCACAGTCAGACCTCACATTTAGACCTCATAGTCGTACCTCACAGTTAGAACTCATAGTTTAACCTCACAGTTAGACCTCCTTGTCAAACCTCACAGTTTGACATCACTATTATACCTCACTGATACATCTCACGGTTGGATACCTCACTGATTGTTGTTTTTCACTATTGCGGGAATTCAAACCATTTTTTATTCTCTAATTATTATTTATATTTTATTTTTTTATTCCCTAAATGATAAAACCAAAGGCAAGGAACATATCTCAATCGACCTTCCTCTCTCAATATCGGAACATGCTCTCAAAATTCTTATACCCTAACCCTTCACCTGAACCCTAGAAACTCTCTCAATATCTATGGTCAGAACAAAGAAACCCCTAACTGTCAATGAGGATGCGGAAAAGACAAAGAGGACTCGAGCCGAATCCAGTGGCACCAGTAATGCTCCGACCGGACCTCTAAACCCGCATATGACCAACAGTAAAATCATTGCTGAGAAGGAGTTAAGTGAAAAATGGCTGCTGTCAAGAAAGTCATCATTACTGAAATCACTATATGCCTAAGGATAAACTTAATGTTTTTCCAATAATAATGGATCGTAGTACCCGAGGCTTGTGAAAGAATTCTATGAATATCTTACGTTTGAAGGAGAAGATGATGTGCATATGCTAATATCCAGAGTCAATGTAAATGAAGTCGGTTTCTCGTCTGCTGAGTGGGATACCTGTTTGAGAGTTCCTCATGAAGGAATATATGATGACTACTCTAGAGTGGAACCTCCAGACAGTGCTATTTTTGAATATGAGAAATCTATGGAAGAACTGAAAACAGATAGAAAGTCACGGATGATCATTGCAGCTGAGATGAATGGAGAATACATGCTTTTATTCGAATTCATTCAGCATGTACTTAGTCCGAGGAGAGGAGACTTTGCAATGTAGAAGTACCAGGAAATATTCCTGATGTAATTACTGAAGCATGGAAATAATATTAACCTATGTAGGTTACTGATGGCTCAACTGGAGGATATGACTAAGGCAAGTTCAAAATCCAAATACTTATTTCATGCCAAGATTATTTCAGTAATTCAAAAGGTAAAGGGTGTGGGTGGGAATCAAGAAGAAATGATAGTGGACAAGAACAGTGTCTGTATCTCCAAGGTGATTTACATGTTCATAAAAATTATCTTGAATCCCTAGAATATGGTATGGGTGAATGATGAAGAAAATGTATATGAAAATTTTGACCCTACTACTCACACATCTAGTCCAAGAGATAAGAGAGATCCAGGCCTGAATCCTGATGATCCAAAACCTTCTTATTCAGAAGAGGAGGAGGCTGAAGGAGCTGTGGACCCTCAAAGAGAAAACACCCCCAGAGATGATGGGAGTGATCTTGATTTGCCTCACAGTCCAGTAAAGACATTAGATTCCAGAAAAGCTAGCCCTCCAAAAGAACTTCCAAGAAGAGAGACTGTTTTGAAGGACAGTGACACTGAGACCACTGAAGACGAAGAAGAAGCTTATCAGAATATTTTCAAGGAAACCTCTGAAGGGGACGAGGAAGAGGAATAATGTGAAAAGAATAAATAAAAGGAGGATGTTTTTTATGCTAACGATGAGGACAATGGAGAATAAGATCTCATTTTGAGCACTCTGATAGATTATACAGACAAGATAGTGTCTGGTCAGGAAGCCGGAATGTAATCTACTGTCATTATTGTGGAAGTCACTGATGACTCAGTTAAGGTTGTGACTCACCCCACTGATGAGATAATAGAGTGAAATCTTGTTGAAACTACTGGATTTGCAGAGGAAGCTGTGGAGTTACCTAGAAAAAAATAGATAGAGGAGATTCCTCAGGAGAGATCTCTAAGTGAGGGGGAGCATCTTGGTTCAATATTAGTGCTTTATGACATAGATGGTTGGTCATCGGATCCATGGTACATGGTACTTCGACTCAATTATGGATATTTGGATGTGGAAGACCAGCCTCAAAGGGATTATATTATCCTACTTGAAAGTGTTCCAGTTTTTGTGCCTGAAAATTTGGCAACCAAATAAGACCTTGAGTCTTTGAAAGTTAAAATGAAAGAGGCCCGGCAAAAATCAGTAGCAGATTTGAAGAATAGACTAGTTGAAGAGATGCGGAATGTGGATCAGTCCCTATAGCATTCTCTAGTTGTGTCTAGTCCAGAGAAAGAAATGATGGATAAGATTAAAGTGTTCCATACTCAAATTGAAAGCTGGACAGGAGCTGTGGATTCTCTAAGAAAATCGGTTGCTTCATTGACTGTCATGAACAGTTCTCAAAACCAAGTGAATGCTGAGATTCATTACATCAATTATGTAGTCAAGCAGTTTGTGGAAGTTTTTGAGGATTTTATGAAATCAGTAAAAGACCACATGAACAGTCAGGATGCACTTGTTCGGAAGGTGATTAGTAACTTGACACAGTTTTTCAAAAAGACAGTGGATTTTTTGGTCAAACCCCTTCCCTCATCTAGCACCACTGTGAATATTGACCAGATCAGAACTGTGATCCATGAAGAGCTTGCTAAGGCTCGTCCCTGTGGCACCTCTGATTCTCAGATACTTGATACCACTAGTGAAGTCAGCAGTTTTGTTTGTGATCACTTGCGGGAAGCTACTGCTTCTCACGAGGCCATTAAGAATAAGGTATATTATTACTTTGAGAAGTTCTATACCCAGAACCAGATGACCAACCACTTCATGCAGTTGATAGAAAATACGAATCTACCACTAATAAATCAGGCATTCAGGGAGAATGTCCCCATGCTGAGAGAATTGACCCCTGCTTTGGATAAATTTTTAGAAAATAAATATGATTTCTTATCTGCTATGGAAAGAGGAGGAAGCATTATTATGGGCTTCATAAACCTTCTTCTACCCTTTATCCATGTGGATTGCACCCCTGTCATCATCCCTCCTACCTTACCTGCATCTCAACCCAGTGGTTCTTCCACCTTGTGTCCTGGTAAAGCTGTCAGAAGCCTTACTCCACTGATACCTCACCGAGCTACCCACTATGGACCAACATGAGCTTTGGTTGCTGCCCCTCCAGTCATTCCTACAGAAATCCCTAAACCTGCTGATCCATTAGCATCTCCTCCATATTATTCTTCCAAAGGGAAAGACCACTTACCTACAGATGTTATAGATTGAGTCTGTTTATGTATTTTGATTGGTAATATGTATTTTTTTTGTTCATGTATTGTACTGTTTATCAATAAAAGCTTTCTTTGTACTCTATATTTGTGCTTCTTTTTTCTAATCACAAATGGGGATATATTAAACTAGACTTACTAGACTAATAGTTTGATTGGGAAGAAATATGATAATATGCAACATTGAATATTTTTCACTCTTCTATCTGATATAAAATACCAATATTTTTTGGTTATATGACATCTATCTTTAATACATACCGGCATAATTTGTGATTATAAAAAAGGGGGATATTGTTGGACTCACCTATTTTGATAATCCCAAATCATGTTTAAATATTGATCATGATATATTAAGCCATTTGATAACCCTTTTTAATATGTATTTATAATTATTTTATCCTGAACAATGCATACTGACTTTGCTGCATGAGCTTACATTTTATATTTATCTACATATAAGTTCACTGTTAAAGGCTACTGCTAAGAGCCTTCTGTTCAAAGTCACCGTTGTAGCTCATTGTCACTCTAAGTCACTGATTCTAAATGATTACTGTTAATGATCTACTGTCACTGGTATAAGCTACCGATACAAGGTAATTGTCACAAGTATACTATTGATCTGCTTATCAAAGCTCGCCGGCAAAGTGTCACCATCAGAAGGTCACTGCTATGACAAGGCATCTGTTAGAAGTTCACGGACAGACACTTTCTCAAGTCTTCTATTGAGAACCTCACTGTTCAAGGCTACAGTTGGACATGTCTACCGTTTGTAGAAGGCTACCGATGAAGAAACCCTACTATCGAGATAGTTGACTGTTATTCAATGTCCACTAATGGACATTCTCCGCTATTAATGAAATTACCTGTTGAGATTAGTCAACAATTGCATAGGTCTACTATTGAGCATACTGATGAAGTTCACTGATATGGATCTACTATTACATAGATTAATAGCTACCATTACAAGACATCCACTAACACAAAGTCTATCGTTTCAAGCCTACAGAAAAATAGCCTACCGATGAAGCTCACAGTTGAATAAACTACTGATGAAGGCCACATTTGGAAAGACCACAGTTGAAGTCAACCGTGAGACTTTCACCAGAAACTAGTCTAATGATATTTTATTCTCTTTCTTATAAATTTTATTAATACTATTATAATTTTAATGTATGGAAAAATTAATACACAAAAAATTATTTATTGTTTTTTGCAGGCATATCCGGAAAAAGTACGATGTATGAGGAAGAACACATGAGGTTGAAATATTGTTCCTGTCGGCCCCTGCTGAACCAAATGAGAAAATGCTGAACTAAAAATGAGTATATATATAAAAAGAGATAGACATTCAAAAAGAATAATCCAATACATACAGAAACAAGAGAGAAGAGTGGACATACTGAATATACACAGAAGAACACTCATAAGAGAGAATGATTCCCAACCTGAAAGAGAACCTCAAGCACTCATTCATAACAACATATACTTTCACAAAGATCAATTGAGAGAATATCTTTAAAGTTGTTGTGGTGTGCTGCAAGGATCTTAAAACCCAAGAAGCTGATCATCATTGTATCTAGAATTATGGAAGTTGTGACACTCTGTTTTGGAGTCAACTTACAGAGAATGACTAAAACTTCATTTCCTTCATTCCAACAAGTCCAGATCTATCTTCCAACACAACATAGCATTATAAAATCATTCATACTATATTTATCTCTATTGTGTTTATTTTTTACATTTGTGATCAGTCTGTCTATGTTACACACACTGACTCATGTGCTTGAACTGAGGGATACTAAAAATCCCCTTAGCTAACTCTCTCTTTACATTTGTTACCCATTCCTAACTATGGAAGAAGCCAGGTGTGGCTTGGTTGTTATATTTTTCCCATGTAGAACTATGGTAGAGTTTGTAAAACTAGACAGTTTGTGAAAACGATTGTAAAACCCGATATAGGTTGTGCGTCACTTTTTAATAAAATTTCTTGGTGGCAGGTGATCACCAAGTGGAGAGGACTATGTCTTGACATATGACTGAACCTCTTGTTTAATTTTTTATTTCATCTTTTACTTACTCTATTTTACATTTATCCCCTCTTCTTATATTTTCAATGGAAGAAATCTGTTTTTACATTCACTTTGATAGTTAGTTCTGGTTAGTGTGTATATCTGATTAGTTTAGTAAACATGTTTCAAAAGTCGAGATAGTTCTTACACTGATTCAAATGAGGAATAATCAACCTTTGGGAAACCTGTTGAATAATAAGTCACTTATATCTCTACTGCCTTAATTGACTGGGCTATTCTAATTTGGGGGATTTTAAGCATACATGTTTTTAAAAGAAATTTTAATTGGAACTCAATTCACCCCCTCTTGAGTATCCACTCCGGCCAATATGATGTAATAATGTCCTAGATTATTTGTTGCATTGAGAAGGTCCGTGAAGATCCCTTCTATGATGAGAAACTTGACATGATATAACAATATTCTTAATTATAGTTTTTCAGTTGGATTTAAATCAATTACAAGACACATAGAATGAGACTGTCACATGGGAGTACTCATAAGCAGATGAGGCTTCTACTTATAATGTTCGCACTTGGTAATCTCCAATATAGGATATTATGAGAACATACATTCTAGTTGGAATTCTGCATGTTTTAGCGTTTTCATAAATTTCTATATATGATCATTTGTAATGATCCTTAGACGTTAAGATTATCATTAATATCTGTCACAAGTTGCTGACTTTGATTTACTGAAGAAAAACATCATGCAGATAGTTGGCGGGAAGTTGGTTACGTTGGATGCATCATTAGTGGAATTTTATTGATGGATAATTCAAGGAAGGATTTTTCCCTTCCATTTATAGAATTTGATATCTCATCCCTTTTACTGAAACAGAACCATCCCATGAAATTCCATGGCCATGGTGTAATGTCGAGTTCATTCTTGTAGTCTAGGAATGACTTTTCATGCATAAAAGTTGATGACATAATCATGAATCCTGCATGATGAGATATTTCAAAAAATGGATTATATTACACAGTGAGTGTGGGTATGTGGCTGTCATAGTTGTGACATTAGGTTCTTTCTCTTGGGTGCCTTGACCCCTTTATAGATATTACTCTTGTTCCTTAGGCAAACCAACCTAATGCCAACGAGAAATAATCCTAGAGGTTCAAATAATAAGTGTTTTTGGTTGTCTCGGTTAAATTCTACTTTAATTTAATTAATGAAATAAATATTATTCTCAAAAGTGTGGAATTTTTTTATTCATGTTAAAATGATTGCATAAAGTAATATATATATATATATATATATATATATTATTGAACAATTAATAAATATGTATTTACTAGTTTATAAATAATATTTTTATTTAAGAGATTAAATTTTTTGTTTATTTATTCATCTGTTCAATAAATGTATGTGGAGTTCGAGCATACCATGGAAGGGAATGTAGTAAAATAATTTATTGCTATATGTTAAATAATTATTTAACTTGTTGTAACAAATTAAAAAAATTCTGCAATTATATTGTGTCTTAGACTTTTTTTCTTAATTCCATTTTCCGCAAGTTGGCGAACGAAAAATAATGACGAGGTATTATTATTAAATTCATGGGTTTTCTCTATGTTCATGAATGTATTTAATTGTTTATATGAAATTAAATTTTTTAACTGAAAGTCCATGTATATAATTAGACAAGTATTCCTATTGTAGTATACAACACACCACAAGCCAGGTGAATTGAGAATTGTTGAGCCAAACACATTTTATCTCAAATCCTATTATCTCCCCTCTCAAGACTGAGAGATTTTTTTCAAGGATGAAGAGCAAGTGATCAAGAAAGACTGACACAATATACTCACCTCACAACACTAGCACCCGGAGAATGAGCGGTGTCGATCGGAGCCCATTGGAGCACATGTGGATCGCAAATAGAGCGATTCTAGTTTGGATCCTTACAAGCACAATGAGGTAATCCAGAAGGGTAATTCCATATGATCAACATCATCAACAAAGAAAAATACCAAAGGTTAAGGTATAATTTTTCATTATGAAATAAATTTAATTAATTATAAACATGATGTGGAAGATCTACTCTAAAAGATTCAGGCCTCTTTCTTCTTTATCAAAATCATTGATTATATTCCATGGAGATTGGAATTCGTCGCCATCTTGATCCTGGAATAATCATTTATCATGGAAAAAATCTAAGGTTGTTGGAATCCGAAACATGCTTCTTCTATACCTAGAACAATCAAGTTGTATAAAAGGGGTTACATCATAGTTTTTAATTATTTAAATATTTCGTTGATGAATCACACAATTAATAATTTAGTGGTTTCAATTCATGTCAAAGGTTCTGAAAATCTGAATCTCCATATCTATTCCTCCTTTTTTATTTCTCGTTTACCAAAACAAAATGATATTTTCTTTTAATTTTGATTAATATAAAATAGAGTATCTCATCCCGAGGTTCTAAAGCATCCTATTCGTATAAAAACAGAAACAAATGCGTGTATTCAGCAGTATATGCCCTATAGTCAAGATCAAATGCATCAGACCGGTAATCTAAACCAATCCATGGGATGGTGTCTTTCTAAGTCTTAAATGAATCTGTCTGTTGACCATGAATAGGTGGCACACAGTTTTGGGATTACTAGATGTGTGGTCCAAATGGACACGGCGTGTAGTCCCTTCGAGTTAGGGTTGGACTGTGTACCCCATACAAGGCTAGCCCAGCTAGAGACTGTGTAACGAGGAAATACACGATGTGTGGAAAAATGGACATGCCATGTACTATGATGATCTCTGATGTAAACACACATAATATGTCCCCAGGCGTGTACTACGATTAGTGAGTGAAAAATAATACACACCGGGTTGTCAGAACTACACATCGTGTACTCATCCAATTCACGCAGATTTATTAAAATTTATTATTATCTTATACAATTCCTTGATATGTTTACCATCGTGTGGGCATAAAGATAAGACACAAAACATGATATGTGTTTTATATATATATCTATTTAATTTTACATCTGTGTAATGTTCATTTCTACTAATTAGGTAGTTAGGAATAAGAATTAACTGATTTGTCTCCATGGTACATGATACGTACAAATATAATTTTATATGAATTTATTTCATTAAAATTATGTTGGATGATAATCTCAAGGAAATTCAAAAAAGGGTTTATGATAATAGGAATGATTAAATAAAGATGATAATTAATTGATTCGTGCATGATTTATCTTAAACAATAATGATTACAGAATTGATTGCTAGTTTAATTTAGGTGTAAATATCAGTGCATCTATGTATGATCATGAGCTAGACCAAGACCTTTGTATGTGGATGTTTTTTTAATTTCATTATTTGAATTAAATTTTTGGCATGCAAGCCCTCCCGTCATTTATATGTAGGGCATGTGTGATGAATGAATCATTTATGTAAAACCCCCTTTTACCCCTTTCCTATATGTGAACTAAAAAATGACACATGTAATGGATGCAACTCCCAATTTAGTGGAGGCGGTTCAAGATTGAGCTAATACAAAACCATTCCAAGGAGATTCATTGGTGGACACATGGAAGATATAAACTAGATCCAAAAAAGTTCATGTTGTTTCTCCCCGAGGCCAGGATTCGTTTATCAACCACTAGATAAACTATCTATTAGAAAATATCATGATCATTCCATTTACATTATTTTATTTATTTCCATTTCATGGATTATCATTATGGATGTGTTGTTATGATCACATAATTAATGAATTAAACAACGATGAAAAATAGAACTAAAATAAAATAGACTTATTCAAAAATATTATCATTAAATGGTTAATCACTTATGTAAGTTCTACTTAATATTAACAAGAATGGGATAATATGTAATTCACGCATATGAAATAATAATCCCTCAAAAAAATATTAAGTTAGACCATGCAATCCATTACTATTTTAAGTGAATATCTCAATACGACTATGTGTTTGACCAACCCTTGTTGGGGGACTTAATTTTATACAGGAATCCCTTATGAACAGTTTAGGGTTGACTTAACCATATTACATTAAATATAGTATACCTTTCTAGAATTGATGTAATATTGGAGGAAAGAGTTTAAGAAATACATGCGCTGATAAAGGTGGACTTTATCAGCACGAAAAAGAGAGATGTTAAAACAACCCTTTATCAGCATTAAAAGAGTGTTGATAAATGAATATTTTATCTTCTCTCCTTTAGAACTGATAAAGGATTAGTTTATCAGTGCCCTTTTAGCGCTGATAAATGAATTGTTTTTCAGCTCTTTTTAGCGCTGATAAATTCCCTTTCTACTGCTATGAAAAAATCTACAGCAGCACACCTGAACACCTGCAAAAAAATCAACATCTCAATAAGGTAATTAAAGAATATATACCCATACAAAATTAACTCATAAATCATAAGCTAATTATAACATGAATACCCATACTACAAGTATAACCATACACCATTAACACATAATTCATAAGTTAATTAAGTACATAAAGAATTCAATTCAAAATTAAAGGTGTTGGGGGATGTTCAAGGGTTTGGGGTGGCTGTCCAACGGGGGGGTAGGGGGTGTCTGGGGGGCTTTCCAGGGGTGGGATGGTGTCTGAGGTGTTGGGGGGGCTTTACAGGGGGTGGGGGCTGTCCAAGGGGTGGGGGTGTCCAAGGGGTGGATTGGTGTCTAGGGGGGTGGGGCGGTCCAGGGGGTGGATTGGTGTCCTGGGGGGGGGGGCTTTACAAGGGGTGGGGGTTTCCAGAGGGGTGGGGGTTTCTAGGGGTGGATTGGTGTCCAGGGGGTGGGGGCAGTCCAGGGGTGGATTGGTGTCCGAGGGGGCCTTCCAGGGTGTGGGCTGGTGTCTATGGTGTCAGGGGTGGGGGGCTTTATAGGGGGTGGGGGTGTCCAAAGGAGTGGGGGTGGATTGGTGTCCAAGGGGGTGAAGGGCGGTCCATGGGGTGGATTGGTGTCTGAGGGTGCTTTTTAGGGGGGTGGGGTGTTGTCCAAGGTGTCGGGGGCCTTTATAGGGGGTGGGGGTGTCTAGAGGGGTGGGGGTGTCTGGTGGGTGGATTGGTGTCCAGGGGGGTGGGGGCGGTCTAGGGGTTGAGGGGGTTGACTCATACACGTCACCAAGGACCCTTGGATCGTTCTTATAAAAGATCAAGGCAATGCGACTGTGTTTGGCCAGATTTTCATAGGTCAGTTGTTGTTTTCTATTAAAATTGTGTCCATTTTAAGAAAAATAGTTACCCTTTGAGTGATAGTGGCCACACCGTGCCTCGGATTGAAGAGGGGTTGACTCGTACACATCACAAAGGACCCTTGGATTGTTCTCATAAAGGATCAGGATAATCCGAATGCATTTGGTCGCATTTTCATAGATCATTTGTTGTTTTCCATTAAAATTGTGTCTATTTGAAACAAAAGAGAGACCCTTTGAGTACTATCAGCCAGACCGTGAATTGGATTGATGTGGGGATAACTCTTACACATCACAAAGGATAATGAAATAATTATCCTATAGGATCAACACAATCCAAATGCATTTGGTCAAATTTCCATAGGTTGGTTGTAGTTTTCACTTAAAATCGTGTCCATTTTAAACAAAATAGAGACCTTTTGAGTAGTACCGGCCACAACATGCCTCATATTGAGGTGGGGTTGGCTCGTACACATCTCCAAGTACACTTGGATCATTATTCTAATGGATCAAGGAAATATGAATGCATTTGGTTTTATTTTCGTAGGTCAGTTCTTGTTTTCACTTAAAATCATGTCCATTTTAAACAAAAGAGAGACCCCTTAAGTGATAGAGGTCACACCGTGCATTGTATTGAGACGGGATTGACTCTTAAAAGTCACCAAGGACACGTTTATCGTTATCCTAATGGATCAACACAATCCGAAATTGTTTTTTCGGATTTCCGTAGGCCAGTTGTTGTTTTCACTTAAAAGCGTGTCCATTTTAAACAAAAGAGAGACCCTTTGAGTGCTAGCTGTCACACCATGCCTCGGATTGAGGCTGGGTTGACTCTTACACGTCCAAAAGGACTCATGGATCATTATCCTAAATTGTAAATACAATCCAATGTGTTTGGTCAGATTTTTATATGTCAATTTTTGTTTTCACTTAAAACTGTGTCCATTTTGAACAAAAGAGAGACCCTTTGAGTGTTACCGGCCACACTGTGCCTCAGATTGAGGTAGGGATGGATCTTACACGTCACCAAGGACTCGTGGATAGTTCTCCAAAAGGATCAACACAATACGAATTCATTTGGTCATATTTTCATCGGTCAGTTGTTGTTTTCAATTAAAAATGAGTCCATTTTAAATAAAAGAGAGACCATTTGAGTTCATGTGGCCACACCATGCCTTAAATTGAGGCGGGGTTGACACTTACATGTCACAAAGGACCCTTGGATCGTTCTCATAAAGTATCAAGACAATCTGAATGTGTTTGGTCCGATTTTCATAGGTTAGTTGTTGTTTTCAATTAAAATTGTGTTTATTTGAAACAAAAGAGAGACCTTTTGAGTGTTAGAAGCCATATAGTGCCTTATATTGAGGCAGGGATGACTCTTACACATCAAAAGGACCCTTGGATCGTTCTCCTAAAGGATAAACACAATCTAAATGCGTTTGGTCGGATTTCCGTAGGTCAGTTTTTTTTTCACTTAAAATCAAGTCCATTTTAAACAAAAGAAAGACCCTTTCAGTTGTACCGGCCACACTGTGCCTCAGATTGAGAAGTGGATGGTTCTTACATGTCACCAAGGACCCTTGGATCATTCTCCTAAAGGATCAAGGCAATATGAAAGCGTTCGGTTGGATTTCCGTAGGTGAGTTGTTGTTTTCACTTAAAATCGTGTCCATTTTAAACAAAAGAGAGACCCTTTGAGTGATAGCGGTGACACTATGCCTCATAATGATGTGGGGATGACTCTAACACGTCACCAAGGACCCTTGGATTGATCTCCTAATGGATCAATGCCATCCTAATGGGTTTGGTCATATTTCTGTAGGTTAGTTGTTGTTTTCACTTAAAATCGTGTCCATTTTAAAGAAAAGGGAGAACCTTGGAGTGGTAGTGGTCACACTGTGCCTGGGATTATGGTAGGGTTGAATCATAAACATAAAAAAGGACTTGTGGATCATTATACTAAAGGATCAACATAATTCGAATGCGTTTGGTTGGATTTCCGTAGGTCAGTTGTTGTTTTCACTTAAAATCGTGTCCATTTTAAACAAAAGAGAGACCCTTTGAGTGGTACCGGCCACAACGTGCCTCATATTGAGGCGAGGATGATTCTGACATGTCTCCAAGGACCCGTGGATTTTTCTTATAAATGATCAGGGAAATCCTAATTCGTTTGGTCAGATTTTTGTAGGTTAGATGTTATTTTCAATTAAAATTGTGTCCATTATAATCAAGAGAGACCCTTTGAGTGATAGTGGTCACACCGTGCCTCTAATTGAGGTGGTGATGGCTCGTACATGTCACCAAGGACCCATGGATTGTTTTAATAAAGTATCAAGACAATCCGAATGTGTTTGGTTGGATTTCCGTATATCAGTTGTTGTTTTCAATTAAAATCGTGTCCATTTTAAACAAAAAAGAGACCCTTTGAGTGGTACCGTCCACACTGTGCCTCGTATTGAGTCATGGATGGCTCGTAAACATCACCAAGGACTCGTGGATCATTCTTCTAAAGGATCAAGACAATCCTAATGTGTTTGGTTGGATTTTTGTATGTCAGTTCTTGTTTTCACTTAAAATCGTGTCCATTTTAAACAAAAGAGAGACCCTTTGAGTGGTACTGGCCAAACCATGCATTAGATTGAGGAGGGGATGGATCGTAAATGTCACCAAAGACCCTTGGATCGTTATTATAAAAGATCATGGATATCCAAATGCGTTTGGTAGGATTTTTGTCGGTCAGTTGTTGTTTTCAATTAAAATTGTGTCCATTTTAAACAAAAGAGAGACCCTTTGAGTGATAGCGGTCACACGGTGCTTCAGATTGAGCCGGGGTTGACACTTACATGTCACAAAGGACCCTTGGATCATTTTACAAAAGTATAAACAGAACCTGAATGCGTTTGTTTGGATTTCCATAGGTCAGTTGTTGTTTTCACTTAAAATCATGTTCAATTTAATGAAAAGAGAGACCCTTGGAGTGGTACCAGCCACACTGTACCTTGGATTGAGGCGAGGATGGCTCGTACACATCACCAAAAACCCTTGGATTATTATTATAAATGATCAAGGTAGTCTGAAGGCGTTTGGTTGGATTTTGGTAGGTCAGTTGTTGTTTTTAATTAAAATTCTGTCCATTTTAAACAAAAGAGAGACCCTTTGAGTGATAGCGGTCACACCGTGCCTTGAATTGAGGCAGGGTCGACTCTTACATATCAAAAATAACCGTTGGAATGTTCTTCTAAAGGATTAGCACAATCCTAATGCTTTAGGATGGATTTTCGTAGGTCAGTTGTTGTTTTCACTTAAAATCATGTTCATTTTAAACAAAAGAGAGACCCTTTGAGTGGTATTGGCCAAACTGTGCCCCGTATTGAGGCAGGGATGGCTCGTACACGTCACCAAGGACCCGTGGATCATTATTAAAAAAGATCAAGGCAATATGAATGCGTTTTGTCAGATTTCCATAGGTCAGTTGTTGTTTTCAATTAAAATTGTGTCCATTTTAAACAAAAGTGAGACCCTTTGAGTGATAACAGTCACACCGTGCCTCGGATGATGCGGGGTTGACTCTTACATGTCACAAAGGACCCTTGGATTATTCTTCTAAAGGATCAAGGAAATCTGACTGTGTTTGGTCAGATTTTCGTATGTCAGTTGTTGTTTTCACATAAAATCATGTCCATTTTAAACAAAAGGGAGACACAGTGATTGATAGCGGTCACACCGTGCATCAGATTGTGGCGGGAAGACTCATACACGTCACAAAGGTCCCTTGGATCTTTCTCCAAATGGATCAACACAATATGAATGTGTTTGGTTAGATTTTCATATGTCAGTTATTGCTTTCACTTAAAATCATGTCCATTTTTAACAAAAGAGAGACCCTTTGAGTGGTGTCAGCCACACCATGCCTCGGATTGAGGTGGCGATGACTCGTACATGTATTAAAGGACTAGTGGATCGTTATCCTAAAGGATCAACACAATACGATTTTGTTTGTTCAGATTTTCGTAGGTCAGTAATTGTTTTCACTTAACATTATTTCCATTTTAAACAAAATAGAGACACTTTGAGTGGTACCAGCCACACTATGCCTCAGATTGAGGCGGGGTTGGCTCATACATGTCACCAAGGTCCCTTGGATCGTTCTCCTAAAGGACCAACACAATCTAAATGCATTTGTCCAAATTTCTGTAGGTCAGTTGTTGTTTTCAATTAAAATCGTGTCCATTTTAAACAAATGAGAGACCCTTTGAGTGGTATCGGCTACAGTGTGCCTCATATTGAGGCGGGGATGGCTGTAACTCATCACCAAGGACCCTTGGATCGTTCTTATAAAAGATCAAGGCAATCCGAATGAGTTGGGTCAGATTTGCGTTGGTCAGTTGTTGTTTTCAATTAAAATTGTGTCCATTTTAAACAAAAGAGAGACTCTTTGAGTGATAGCGGTCACACCGTGCCTCATATTGAGGAAGGGTTGACTCTTACGCATCAAAAAGGACCCTTGTATTGTTTTCCTAAATGATAAACACAATCCGAATGCGTTTGGTTGGATTTTCATTGGTCAGTTGTGGTTTTCACTTAAAATCGTGTCCATTTTAAACCAAAGAGAGACCCTTTGAGTTATAGCGGTCACACTGTGCCTCGGATTGAGGAAGTATTGACAAAACAATGTCACATAGGACCCGTGGATTGTTCTCCAAAATTATTAACACAATCCGAATTCATTTGTTCAGATTTCCATAGGTCAGTTGTTTTTTTCACTTAAAATCGTGTCCATTTTAAACAAAAGAGAGTCCCTTTGAGTGGTACCGGACACACCGTGCCTCATATTGAGGGGGGGATGACTCGTACACCTCTCCAAGGACCCTTGGATCATTCTCATATAATATCAAGGCAATCCTAATGTGTTTGATCAGATTTTCATAGGTCAGTTGTTTTTTTTCAATTAAAATTGTGTCCATTTTAAACAAGAGAGACCCTTTGAGTGATAACGGTCACGGCATGCCTTGGATTAAGGCGGGGTTGACTCTTACACATCACAAAGGACCCTTGGATCGTTTTCCTAAAGTATCAACAGAATTCGAATGTGTTTGTTTGAATTTTCGTAGGTTAGTTGTTGTTTTCACTTAAAATCATGTCCATTTTTAAAAAAAAGAGACCCTTTGAGTGGTACCGGCCACACCATGCCTCATATTGAGGCGGGGATGACTCTTACACATCACCAAGGACCCTTTTATCATTATTATAAAATATCAAAGCAATCCGAATGCATTTGGTCAGATTTTCGTAGGTCATTCTTTGTTTTCAATTAAAATTGTGTCCATTTTAAACAGAAGAGATCCTTTGAGTGGTACCGGCCAAACAATGCCTCAGATTGAGGCGGAGTTGACTTGTACACATCAAAAAGGAACCTTGGATCATTCTCTTAAAGTATCATCACAATCCTAATGTTTTTGGTCGGATTTCCGAAGGTCAGTATTTGTTTTCACTTAAAATCGTGTCAATTTTAAACAAAAGAGAGACCCTTTTAGTGGTTCAACATTCTTGCATGTTTCTAGTGTATATCATCTGTTAAAATGGGAAAATGACTCATTGGAGAAATGATTTTTTATTTAATAACAATTACAATTTTCCTATGAACATTTACATACAACAATGTTTCATCTTTTGATCCCCTTAACCACTCTCAAAAATGACCACCAATCGTACCTATCCCCAAGTTAGATCATCATTGTATTTGTGTACAATCTGTGATTAGGTATGAGGACCATTCGTTTCTGAACACATCAATATCGTCTTTTGAGTATGAGGATTTTTTGCAGTCAGAGTAGTACTGCAAAATTTAAAAATAAAGAATTAATAAATAACCTAAACGAACTAGTAGTTGTTTTTTAAAATTCCTCTTTAGGGATGTTAGTTTGCTGATGAAAAATGATCTCTTTCAAAAATTTAAAAAAATAATAACCACTATCATTATCTTTTTTTTATTTTGGACACTAAAAAAAATTTATCATTATGAGAATAAGTAACTCGTGTTGAGATGTGTTTGGATAGTGAAATCTTATTATATCTACCATGATATTTGTCCAGACGTAGTACTTTCTCGCCTCCCTATCCTTAGACCATGTCCTCATTCCTCTTTTTAGACGATAATGATACACCGCCCTATCATAACAGAATCCTTAGTAAAGTATAATATAAATTATATTACTTGATTTTTAGACCTAAAACGTAAGATGTATTGTCTTACAGATTCAGAAACTCCATCATGTGTGGTCGGTTTGATGGATATCCTTGCTTCGAATCTAGAAAATAAATCATTGGAGTATCCAAGTTCACCTCAATTAGCAGCCAATGTTGCCTAAAAACACAAAAAGGAATAAGTAATAAAAGAAGTGAAAATAGAATTTATATGCTTCAAATAGTAGATTATTACCCCTGCATGGTTGGTATAAGTAAAATTCGGTCATCTGTAATATTGCTTTCAAATGTTTTCAGCAAGCCATTCACTATTGCATCCTTTTTGATGGCTCTATTTTTGTTAGGTGTGTTGATGTGATATGAGGAATAATGAGTACAAATCTTGGATCATGGGAAAATTCCTTAAACTGTTTTCCATAAATGCATCTGTCAACAATATAAAATTCATTTAGTCCTAATTTCCACAGCAGATCAGCTTTTAAAAAATCAATTCATGGAAACATACCTCATATATACATTTACAACTGTGACACCTAGCCAACCGTTTTCAAGGATTTCATTTATATGTTCAGAAAAAATTAAATCTTGACTTTCCTCTCCATATATATTCTCTTCTAAAACCACTAGATGACTATTACCATCATTTAGCTTCGTATCCACATGAGTCTTCAATGCTAGTAAATGTGGATAGAGAACATGTGGTGTTATTGTGATTTCAGTAGCTCCTTGGGATTTGTTGGTCTATCCTTTAGATGGTTTTGAGCCTATTTTTTTCACCCCTTCCCTTTCTCGGTCTATAACAACAATCATTGGTTTAGACACTTTTTTCATTAATTGTTAAGGGTTTTTGTTGAATAAAAATGAAATAAATACCTATTTGTGTGCATGTACTCTAACAAGTTGTGAAGAACATGCAATGAATGTCCCAATAGCCTTTTGGACTGTATGAATATCATCTCCATCAAGTGGAATAGGTAGCTCTGCATTTGGCTCATGAGCTATAGTAATCGTCAGTTTCAGATGATCTTTCAGAAGTGGTCTATTATGTAGTGTGGCATCTTGGAAATTGAACAATGTATCCCTCTTTACAAGGTGATAGGTGGGTGTTGACAAATATAAATCACAATCATTACCACCCTATAGAAGATCAATATAGAAAAATTATCAGTTTATTTCTGATTCACATTTATTGGGAACAATTATTAGAATATTGATTACCACGACTTAGATAGTTCTTTGAGGCGAATGGCTCACCTCAATGCTGGTGGGGGTGGGAGGGATGTTCACATGCCGGTTGTTCCTGAGTTGTGTCTTCACATTTCTTCCCACCCATAAAAGTTGATAGAAACTCTCCTTGGCATTGCAATGGTTCTTCAATGGTTGTTATTTTTTCACTCATTTGTTTTAATTTTCCATCTGTATCATCCATTTTTTTCTTCTTCACAAAATATACACGGGGTGTCACCCCAAACCCTGCACCTCTAACACGACCAAATTATTCTTGCTTCTTCAAAGCCATCGATAATAGGTCTGTATCCGCTACAGGAGTAGTTGATTCCTTTGACTATCAGATATAGGAAATTAACTAATTTTTTATGTAATATAAATTTTAATCAAATATTTTTATCATCGGGTCATACTTACACATATTTCCCACACTTTCATTGTGTTCTCATCAACTAAAATCCCTTAATTTTTCACACGTGCCTCCTTCCATAGCAGATGACGTGGGATGGAAGTGAATTTTGTTTTAAACTCATCAATCTACATATAAACATAGAAAAATAATTATGATGTATTTATTGGCATCTAACAACATTAATGTAATTTTAAAATACATACCATTTTAATTTTAAATGTAGCGTACCCCATCCTTGCTTTACAATAGGGGAATGTTGGTTTTGATGCATGTTCTTTATTTTCAGTATAGATTTTCTGTTTCATAAATGAAATATTGAAAATAAAAGTAATGAATACATGTATCCTCAAACAACGTATTATCACCCACAATCTACCTAAAACTTCTCATCCCCACGAAGGCTAATAAATGCACCCCATTTTTCTTGGGATATCAGGTGACCGTAGACAATGGGTGGTTCGGGGTTTATTTTATCTTTAGAATATTTCAGGTGGAATCTTGTTAAAATAGTGAGAAAACCTCAATGAATATTTTCTGGAAGCCTTAGTACATAATCCTTGTGTGAATCGTCTACTATAAATGTACACTGCAAGAGATTGAGAAGTGTACGACATTGTTTCATTATTTTATTTTCTAGTAAATTAAAGAAATAAATTCATAATGTTATCATAATTTCTTCCCAGATCACAGCCTTCATCCCAGACACAACATGGTTCCATGAATCTATGTCAATCGACAGACTTTGCCGAGTGACAACTCCAATGTAGCTACTAAGCATAGACTTGTTGGGATTCACATGTTGGCCTTGTTCATTCCATCCGACTTCAAATTTGATGCCTTTGTTTTTCGCCTTAAGAATTTTGGCTAACACCATCAATCTAAGACGCACCTTTGTTTTTTGCGACGTCGGTCCTTCATTCCCGATCATTTCATCGACATCAACATCATCTATATGTTCATCTGGAATGGTATCAACAACATGTGTTGATGGTTGTTGGACCTCAAAACTAGGAGCAACCGGTGCCGCAAGAGCCGTAGAAGGAGTAGCAGGAGCCGCAGCAGGAGGAGCAGCATGAGCAACAGGAGCTGCATGAGGAGCAACAGTAGCATCAGCATGAGCTGCAGGAGCAGCAAGAGCCGCATCTTAAGAGACTTGTTCAGCCTCAAGGTTAGGAGCACCAGAATGTGCAGAATCCATTATCTGTAAAAGTGGTTGAATAGTTAATTCAGATTACATAAATTCAGTAATGATAAGATAATAAATGAACTAACAAGATCTATATTACAAACAAAATATAACCTATTTACTAAACTCTATTTTTTTCAATGGTTGAAGGGATTTGACACCTCTATCGACTATCAAAATCCCTTCATTGTGGTCTCCTCTAACATAAAAAACATCATCTGCATTGGGATCGCTCTGAGATGATTCCAACGTACAACTAAAAGGATCATCCTCAACTGAATTTTCATCGGAACCTTTAGTAGTTTTGGACGATAATAGAATAATGGACCACTTTCGGTTTTCGGGATCTGGAACATAAAAAACTTGTACCCCTTGTGATTCCATTATAAACTATTCGTCTTTGTACCCTTCTTTATTAAAATCAACTTTCACAAATCCCCATTCATCTATTTCAACACAATTATTGTTATCAATCCATTTTCATTGAAAAATAGGCAATTGGAATGACTTATAATCCAACTACCATATTAGTTTTATAATGCCAAAGTATGACATATTTTCATAAATTGGATTTATGTCCTTACTACCAGAAACATTCATCACTTCAGCCACTATTATAACTCCACTATTTTCCATGGTACAATCTTCATCATGTTCATCTTTATAGAATGTATAACCATTAATTAAATAACCACTATAAGATAATACATACACACTTGGTCCAGCAGCTAGCCATCGAAGTCGTTCTGAAATTGAATTCACATTTTCATCCAACTACTTAAAAATATGGTTCGGAAACCATAGTATAAACTGGTGATTATGTATATATGATAACTATTTTTCAGTCCTTGATGGATTCAACTGCCTAAGAATTTCTTTTGGAGTTTCAAAATGTGGAGCAACCTCCCATCTATTATGAAAAACATAAAGATGAGCATGCTCCCGATCTGTAATACTGATTGTCACAACTTCTCTTCCAGAAATTACGTCACCCTCAATGCGTCTAGTGTGACGAGATTTCGGGAGACCAAGGCTTTCCAAATCAAATAGGTATTCTGTACAAAATTCAATGGCTTCCTCAAAAATATATCTCTCCACTATACAACCCTCTGGACGACATTGATTTTTGAAATACCCTTTCAAAATCTTCATATACCATTCAACATGATACATCCATCTATAGTGCATAGGACCACAATGTCGAATCTCTCTCACCAAGTGAATCGTCAAATGAACCAGCATATCAAAGAATGGTGGCAGGAAGAACATTTCTAATTCACATAATATAATGTCTATTTCATTTTCCATAGCTGGAAATTTCTCCGGGTCTAAAACTTGGCTACATATATCTTTGAAAAAGAAACAAAGTTAGGTTAACAAATGAGGAAAATTCATGGGAAAAATGCAATGTAAAGATATAGGAATTAGATCTTGCATCAAAACATGGAAATCATGTGATTTCAAAACTTTTAACATCAAATCAGTCATTGACACAATGTTCTTCATATTTTATGAGTACCCCTCTGGAACCTTTACATCATTGAAGAAGTTAGAAAACTGGTATCTCTCTACCCTAGAATGAGTATAAGCAGCTGGAGGAAGAAACATTCAATTTTCACCCTTCATGGGAGCCAACTCTTCTCGTATTCCCATGTCAACCATTTCCAACTTTGCCTTAATTCCATCTTTTGTTTATCCAGGGGCATTTAACAACATTCCGATAAAATTTTAACATACGTTTTTTTCCACATGATTCACATCAAAAAAATGTCTGACGTAAAAACAATTCGAGTATAGTAATTAAAAAAAACTGGTCTCTTTTTCCAACTGATTTTCTTATGGTTTTTTGAAAATGGTTTACTAAAAACAGTGTTCAGATATTTTACTTTCTCAAACAGCTGATCACCTGTTAGTGGAGACAGTGTTGTGCATTTTTATGAACTTTCATTGAATGATGACGTCCAAGATCGGTACTTATGCCAATGAGGTAGAAATCTATGATGTCATAGAAACATAGATTTCGATGAATGTTTCAACCTAATTGATTCGGTATCTTCATCTCACATGGGAAACACTTGAGTTCCATTAATTATATAGTGTGAAAAATTTCTATAAGCAGTGAAATAATTTATTGTCCCATACAACATCGCTCTCATCGTGAAGTATTCACTTTTACAAGCATCATACAACATTACACCTGAGTCCCACAATAACTTCAAATCCTTGATCAAAGGAGCTAGATAAACCTCAATATCATTACCTAGTTCTTTTGGTCCTACTATAAGAATAGATAACATGATGAATTTCTTCTTCATGCATAAACAGGGTGGAAAGTTATAATTTACCAACATAACAGGCCATGTACTATGAGTACTGGTTTGAAAACTAAAAGGATTCACTCAATCTATAGATAACGCTAGATGAAGGTTTCTCAACTCTTTTCCAAATTCAGGATACTCATGATCAATTTGTTTCTTTGAGGAGAGTCATCTAGATGATTTAATAACCCATCTTTATTTCTTTTATCTGTATGTCATGACAATTGTCTTGTAGTTTGTTCACTTCCATATAGACATCTAAACCTTGGAATTATTGGAATGTACCATACAACTTTCGTAGGATTGGATTTATATTTCTTGTAACGAGAATCACCACACATTGGGAATTCTGTAAGTGATTTGTTTTCCTTGTGAAACAATATACAGTCTTTCAGGAAGGAATGTATTCTTTCAGAAATCATTCCCATCGAGCGTAGATTTATTCCAGCTTCATATGTCTGGCTTGCAAGCTCATTATCTTCCGGGATCATGTCATTTAGAAGAGCAAGTAGTTTTGTAAAACTGACATCACTCCATCCATTTCCTGCTTTCAATTCATACAACATCAGTACAGCTGACAATGTTGTATACTTAGTGCAAGCAGCATACAATGGCGTCTTTTCACAACTCTTTAACTTCTCAAACAATTTTGGGCAATCACAAAGTTCATCTTGAATTGTCTTTTTCATTTCCTCAATATGATATTCATCTTCATTGACATCTGTAATCACATCCTCCATATGGTATTCTTCATTATCCATATTTTTATTCATATCTCATGATCCATAAAAAGCAGTTTTATCCCAGCTAGTAGCTACATTAGATTTTTCTCCGTGTTTATTCCATCATTAATAATTATGATCTATTCTATGACATATCAAATGTTCTTCCAACTCCTCTGTAGTATGTAATCTAGAATAACAGAAATGTAAACATGAAAAAATGATTTGAGAAGGATCATTTGTGTGATCCTATGCAAACTTGATGAACTCTTTCACTCTATTCTCGTACTATATTGTTAAATGATTAGCATCCATCCAATCTTTATTCATCTTCATCCTATTTGAATATCTAATATTAGTATTTATGGTTCAAGTACACAAAAAAATACTTCCAAATACATTATAAGATAACCACTTCCTTATAAAATTAGTGATTACTAGAGCCTAACCATTAGTATTTATTTATCTTCATTAAATATAATTACATTAAATTCATTATAGTTTCGTCAAATAATCCCATACCAAGTAGAAGAATAATCAAGAATAATAAATCTACCACTCCTAGGTCTCTTCATTAAATTCAATATCATCATGCCTAAGTACCAACATATCCACACATACACATGTCACAAACACATAAAACACCATATCCACATCAAAACCAAAGTACCAATATAGATTTCAATCAGTTTACTCGACTGAAGTGGTGGTGTGTATGAAATAATAAGAAAATATAATAAGTATATAGTCACATGTAAATCATAGTAACATGTACCAATATGGTATCTTAGTATTTTCATATTTCCAACATCACATACTTTCATAATCAAAAAGCTGGAAGATATATAAAAACTGACTTAAATGAACAATGTATATAAAACTGTTATATAAATGAGTTGGCATGAACAATATAGTTATATAATCAATGTCATGTAATAATAATAAAAAATTATATCATAGTAACATGTATCAAACCCTATGGTATGTTAGTTTCTAGTAAAATGATAATCACACAACTCAATCAGTGATCTTGGATCAATGTATGAGCACATCCCACAACTCAGGTCATCGGGACTCAAATCCCCATTGGGGAAAAATTCATGTCATAGAATGTTTAAGTTAGTATTTTCTTCCTAAATATAGTGCTAGGATATTATATCCTAATATTATTATCCAAATTACCACTAAATACCCTGGCTTCATATACTTAAAATCAAATAATCAACCAAACATTGGAAAATAAATCATTACAAATAATTTCATTTATTACATTCAAATACCCAATTTTAGTTTTCAACTTGAATTTTCATTTCAAAATAAAATCATAGGTTTTCGTAAACTTTATTCCCTTTTAAAATCATATTATATTCTAATCATTTTTTAAAAAATCAAGGATAATTATTTTATAAAATATTCCCACTAAAATATATAGTTTCTCAAATCATTCCATGACACAAAAAGCAACTAAAAGGGGATTTATTTCAAAAATACATTCCTCTAAAATCACTAATAAAATCCACTTTAATTCAAATCATATTAAATTATTTTTATAATTCATATTGAATAAAACATGAAAAACAAGTTTCAATTGTTTGGAAGAAACATTGTGGAAACACCTGCCTTAAATTAGTGATCAACCCAACATAACACCCATAATGGGATCTGTCAATGAATAATGAAGGTGTAGGAGATCATGTAGTCTAACCTATAATCAAGATTCATAAAAAAGAATATTAGATTCACTAAAATGATGATGATCTATCACTCTATAAGGAGGATATAAGAGGATATAGAGGATTTCCAATCGTTGAGAGATCCCCTTATCAGAGAGAAACCAAACGCATCCACTAGAGCTTCTATCGGAGAAGAAGGGAGTTTGGAGGAGTTAAAATGACTCTTGTAAGCCTTAATGAATCAAGATTTAAAATGAGAGTTGTGTAGGAGAAAAAAGAATATAAAATGGGGCTCATGGAATTTAAGACTATAAAAAATATACCTTGTTGGAACCTCCCATGGACTCAGTACCGAAAGTATTTAGACAACCATACTATGGTGTAGACTTCTTGTCATGAACTAGGCTAGGTTTCCATCTCACTTGACACCTGACCCAACTCGCGGGAGGGTCCAAAGGGAATTACCAATCCCCATGGGTTGTAACTAGTGCCTAGGAATTGAGTAACACCATTGGGAATGGTTTTTTCATGTAAAAACCCATAAATATTACATAATAATCAAACAACATATCATAACCAAATTTTAAAATATAATAAACCTAAAGATAACACAACAATAGGGGATAATCATTTTAAAATTTCAACAAAAACCAAAATAACAAAAAAAGGTAAGGGAAACAACAATAAAACCAAGCCTCCATGAAACATGAGGCTCAACATCCCCATTCCACAACCAATAACATTCACCAAAAGGGGAACTACTAGCACATATATCCACCATCACCACCAAGGGAACCTTTCCTTTAACTGGGTAAAATATAATAAGGTCTACATAATCCTGAGTGTGTATATATGGTGTGAGCCAACATACCTAGTAGGACACAACAAAATTATATTCCATGTAATGACATTATGATAAACATTAACATGTTATTTTTTAAGAAAAAAGAAGATACAATTAAATAAAACATTCTTTGAAATAAAAGAGAAAGTAAATGTGACAAGATAATGGTAAGAATAGTATGAGCACTATAGAAAATCTCTATGGTATAAGAGAAACTAGGGTCCTAGGATCCTCGTACTCTTGGTGATCACATCTATTAGACATGAAGGTCCTATTTGAGCCTCCAATCCCTAGCACATGAATGTTTAGTTAGTGTTGTTATGTATATCCTTATTATGGAGACCAGTCATCATCCTGACTAATTCACCTAATATACTAGACCTAGTCTACCCACCTAGATAACTAGGATTCTATTGTGCTCAATTCCAACCCCTATATAAAATTATATCTATTTTATAAAATCACACTTCCAATAATAGAAACACACATGACAAACAACCATTTACAATAGTCAAATCATTATCGAACCCTTAAGCACATCAATAAAACTGTAAAACAAGTTTCCCATAACCCAGACAATTTATAAAACCATTTTAGAACCAAATAAATCATATTAAACACCTAAAACAATGTAAAATAATGGAACAACCTACCTATTTCTTGATATCTTCACAAAACCGGAATGAATCCACCAACTGAAATAAGGAAAGTCCCTAAGGATGCAATTAATCACCATAACCATAAAGATTTAACCCAAATAAATGAGATTAAACCCAAACTAGGTCAAAAACCTTTCTATAGAAAAATAACCCAAGAGAGGAAAAATTAGTGACCAAGAAAGGAGAATAAAAGAGTATATGAGATTCTTACTTAGAGATTCCTTTTAGATAAGAGGCCAAATCACCCTAAAAATGGAGCCCATGAGAAGAGAGAAAGGGATTGAGTTTCACCTTGGGATGGAGTGTAAAATGGGAATATTCACCAAATAGAGGACCACTACGAAAAAATTAAAATGAACAGATAACCAATATTCCCATGAACCTATAATGTATATCCTCCATGAACATCATAGATCTCCAAATGATACGTCTACATCACTAAAAAGAGAGAAAATCCCAATAATGTCCAGAGACCTAGCATAGGTCACCCAACCATTTAAACTTTCACTAAAATGGTGGGACATAAGATGGAAATTTACTAACAACACATCCATTCACCCAAATAAGAGACTATAACCACTAACCATGAAGAACCACTAAGAGCATAATTCGAAACCTAAGGAAAGGTAAACCCAAAACATACCAATGCATCCAAATTAAATAACACAATCAATATCCCTCAATGATTCAACCCACAACAAGAAAAATATTAAAAAAAAATTTGGAAAACATGCCTTAAAGGGAGGTTCAGAAAACTAAAGAGGGCGTTGCGGGCGGTGGAGGTTCGGCAAACCGAAGAGGGAATTGCGGGCAGTGGATATCTGGCAATGAGAAGCGAGGGCGACGGAGGTGCACCAACCAGAAGTGAGGGCGGAGGAGGTCCGACAACACGAACTCAGTGGGCAGAAGAGGGCAGTCATAGGGTTCTAGTACCGTGAGATCTTTAGGTCACGATAAAATGAGGGCATTGTGCGACCGACTTTATTAAAAAATGGACTAGGGTTTTATCAGTGCTAACAAAACTCTGATAAAGACTACCATTATCAGCGCTAACATTTTAGCGCTGATAATGGTACTCTTTATCATCCCTAAAAAAGCACGGATAAATCCTTCATGTATCAACGCTAAAAATTTAGGGCTGATAAAGAGATTCATTATCAGTGCTTTTCTAGCACTGATAAAGGGTCATTTTATCAGGGATTATTTAACGCTGATAAAGGTTACCCTGTATCAGCACAATGATTTTAGCGCCAATACAGGGATTCTTTATCAGTGCTTTTCTAGCACTGATAAAGGGTTAACTTTGTTATCGCTTTTTCTTAGCACTGATATAAGGTGGTGCTTCCCTTGCCCGTTTTTTAGTAGTGATAGTTTTCAAAGACCTCCCAACCTAAATACCATCTAATTGAATGAAAAATCCTTGTAGGGGTTATGTGAAGGAGATTATGGATCCTTTCCACTAGAATTTCATGGCAACTAAACATTTCGAGTTCATCGGTTTGGGCCATTGGTAATTGATAAAATAGTGGGAGACCTAATAAAAGTTAATATTTCTCATAAAATGTAATCAAGAATGTATTAATTATTTTCTCTTTTAAATATAGAAAAAAATGAAAAGCTCTTCAACCACACTATCCCTCTGATCAATTCTGGATAATGCCAAAATCCTCACCAGCAATAACTTCCTGGAATGGTTTAGACACCTTTGGGTTATCCTACAACATGAAAGGTAGTCTTTCATGTTGTGGTCAATATTACCTAATACACATGCCGAGGCAACTGATGAGGATTTCTTGGCCTATGATGAACTTTGAAACGATTCGGTCGATGTTCAATTTTTTATGTTATAATCAATATCTAGTGAGCTTATGAAGTCTCATTAAAACATGAATTCTTATAGCATGCTCAAGAACCTTTGTGGTCATTACCTGGAGAGAGCAGTAAAATAAAAGGATTGAGATCTCCAAGGCACTCTTTCCGAGTAATCTTGGAGAAGGTTCCCCAGTTGGGCCTCATGTAGCCATGCTCATTGGCTACATTGAGCACCTGATGGTTCTAGGGTTTAAACTCCCTGAAGAACTGGGCACTGATCACATTCTCGCAACACTCCCTTAGATCTTGTATAACATTGTTTTCAATTTCATTGAGAACAACATTGAGAGGTCTCTATCTAATCCTCTTATCCTAATTCGAGAAGTGAAAAAATATATGATGTGTGAAAAGCCTCATGTCGTTATGTTGAATAAGAGGAATGGGAATGAGAAGGGCATTAATCCCAAAGATTCATCACGACCTTCCAAGAAATGAAAGATCAAAGGGGAGGTATGGGAACATTATGCTATTTGTTTCGCATGTGGTAAGAAGGGACATTGGAAGAAGAACTGCATCTAGCCTAAGAAGCATGGGGACGCATTAACTTCATTTGTTATCGAAGGTGATCAATCTAATAATAAAAATTGGGTATTAGATATAGTTTGTAGTACTCACATATATATCCAAATACACAATCCTAGTAGAGTCAAGAATATTTATCTAGGGGAGATGGATCTACATGTATCCTATGGAGCCAGAATTGCTTCTGTAGCTATTGGGGATTACTGTCTCATTTTTCTAACTAGGATGATCTTTGTTTTATAGGGTTGTATTTATGTTCATTTTTTAACCAAAAACATAATTTATATGTTGATACTATATATATATGGATTTTTTTTTCAAGTTTGGAAATGAATGTTTCTTCTTTTATAAGGATATATTTTGTTTTTTTAGGGAACATTTATAAAATGGTCTTTATGTGTTGGATTACACTAACCAAGTAATGTAAATTGATGTCAAAGATACATCACATGACACATAACACACCCAACTTTAGCATCACCAGCTAGGTCATGTAAACAATAAACACTTCACTATGTTATATCAATATGAATGTTTTGATTCTTTTGAACTAAAACCACTTGTCTTATGTCATGCATGTTTATAAGGAAAAATGGCCAAATCCCCATTTGGTGGGAAAGGTGAAAGGGCTAAAGAGCTCCTTGAATTGGTTCATACCAATGAGTTCGGACCATTTCCAGTTGAATAAAGGGTTGGGTACTCATACTTCTTAACTTTTACTAATTATTTTAGAATATATGGATATATCTACTTTATGAGGTATAATTCAAATTCTTTAGATATGTTAATGGAATACAAGAATGAAGTTGTAAACCAACATGGTATAAAGATTATGAAAATCTGCTCAGTCCAAGGGGGAATATCTTAATCATGACTTCATTGATTACTAACGAGAGCTTGAGATCCTATTCCAACTCACCCCTTCTTAAACACCTCAATGTAATGGTGTCAGAGAAAGGAGGAACCACACCTTCGTGGATATTGTGAGATCAATAATGAGTCATGAAAGTATTCCATTATCATTTTGGGGATATTCCTTGTCAACATTGTCTCACATACTAAACCATGTACCAACCTAATCGATAAATGGTATTCCATACGAGTTTGGGAGTAGAAGAAAAGCCATGTTATTGAATATACATTTGTGGGGTAACAAAGCATTTGTTATGGCCTATTTGGGAATCAAAATCGCACCCCGGGGAAAAAATGTACCTTTACTAGATACCCTGAGAAAACAAGGGGATATTACCAATTCAACCCCTCTGAAAGAAAAGACATAGTGGCATGACATTCCATATTCGATGATAGGGAGCACATCTCCGAAAGAGATGGTGGGGTCATGATAGACTTCTATGAATTCAGGGCTCAAGGTACACAAGAGTTGGTATAGGAATAGATTCCACAAATCCCCGTTGAAGAAGAATTTGTTCCAGAGAAACAAGTACTTCATAGGAGTTTAAGAGAGGTCAGTGAACAAAAACACTATGGTTTTCTAGTTACCGAGGATGATAACTCATTATTAGAAGATAATAATGATCCTCTAACATACAATGAAGCATTAAGTGGCATAGAAATTTTCCAGATGGAAAGAATCCATGAATTATGAAATGGATTCCATGTACCAAAAACAATTCTAGATTTTGGTAAATCCACCAGTTGATATAAATTATATTGGTTGAAAATGGTTATTCAAGAAGAAACTGGACATGGATGGAAAATTTAGATGCTATAAGGCATGAATGGTTGAAAAAGGGTTTAAACAACATCAAAGAACTAACTACGATGAAATCTTCTCACTAGATTCATTGTTGAAATCCATTAGAAATCTAATTAACATTATGACTTACAATGATTATGATATTTTAAAAACGGATGTAAAAACAACATTCATTAACAAGAACCTCCAGGATGGTGTCTACATGACACAACCTAAAGGATTTTTGACTCTAAAGGATTCCAATAAGGTATGGAAGTTTTCGAAATCTGGATAAGGATTAATGTAATCATTCAAGTTAGGGAACATTCGTTTTAATAAAGTCAAAAAATAATTTGGTTTTATCAAGAATGAATGTGATCCTTGTGTCTACGAATGGTTTAGTGGGAGTGTTGTCATTTTATTAATAGTTTATTTTGATGACATATTACTTATTGGAAATGGGATACCCGACATACAATCTATTAAGGCATGGAAGAATCATTGTTTCTCCATGAAAGACTTGGGGAAGGCAGCGTATATTCTTGGGATCAAGATACAATGTGATTAATCGAAGAGATTGTTTTGCCTAAGTCAAAGTAAAAACATTGATATGATATTGAAGATATTCAGTATGGAAAAATCCAAGAGGGGATTGTTTCCAGCATCACATGGCATTCATATTTCCATGAAAATGTGTCCTCAGACAAATGAGGAAAGAAATATACTGGCAAGGACTCTATACACATCATCCATTGGGTTATTCATGTATGCCCTACTATGTACTATGTTGGATGTCACATACCCATTGAGTGCGGTAGGAAAATATAAAGCTGACCTAGGTGATCAATATTGGATGGCAGATAAGTCTAACCTAAAGTATCTAAGGCATACTGAGGATATGTTCCTAGTTTATGGAGGAGATGAGGAAATTTTCATTAGAGAATATGTAGATGCTAGTTTCCAGACTGATCAAGATGACATGACGTCGCCAACAGGATACATATTCACATTGAATAGAGGTGCAGTGAGCTGGAAGAGCTCAAGGCAGAGTGTGGATATATATTCTATTGTAGAGTCTGAGTATATCACAGCTTATGAGTTATCTAAAGAAGAAGTTTGGATGTGAAACTTCATCAAGGTTCTAGATGTGATACCTATCAGTAACGATCCCAACACACATTACTGTGATAATACTGTCGTAGTGAATATTACAAAAGATCCATGTTGACATCATTGGTGTGGCACATAACTCCAAATTATCATCCCTTGATGGATTTTTCTAGAAGAGGTGATGTTGTAGTGAGTATTAATTCCACAGGATACAACGTGGGGGACCCCTTGACTAAATCATTGACTCAGCAGAAACATTATCATCATCTGAGGTTTAGCAGACTGAAAGTTGTGGGCAATTTTTACTAGTCAAAGTGAGAGTTAGTATGATTTGGTGTCCTAGAACCAATTTGTATTACATTTATTACATGGATATTTAATTTATTATTACATTTTTTTCATTGTTCTACATGACTGTGATGTAATAATGTCCTATATCATTTTTTTCATTGATAAGGTCATGGAAGTTCCCCACTATGATGAGAACCTTGAAATGTTGTAACAATATTATTAAATATAGTTCAGCAGTTGGATGACAAACAATGACGGGACACATAGCATGCAGAACATCATGTGTGAGTACTCATAAGCAGATGAGACTTCCTTTCATGATGTTTTCACTTTCTAACTTACATGATATGAGATTATGAGAATAGATGCCAGTATTAATTCCAAAAGTATTAATGTTGTTAGATATTTCTATATGTGATCATGTGAAATGATCCTTATTCATTAATATTATCATTAATATGTGCCATGTCAATCGCACTTTGATTTACTCATGTAAATCGTCACGCAGACAGTTGGAGGGATGTAGGGTATGTTGGGTGAATCACGAGTGGATATTTATTAACAGATAAGTCTAGGAATGATTTTTACCTTCCATTTATGGAATATGATATCATAGACCTTTGATTGAAATAGAACTGTCATGCGAAATTCCATGGCCATGGTGTAATGAAGATTTTATTCGAGGTTTTCCAAGAATTGCATATCAAGCATAAAAGTTAATGACATAGTCATTGAACCATCTTAAAGAAATATTTCGAGAAATGGATTGTATTACACAGTGAGCATTCATTTTTGAATGATTTTGTTTTGAATTTCTGTTCTTTCACTTGGGTTCTATGACCCTTTGATGGATAGTACTTTTGGACTTTAGGAAAAAATGCCTAATACAAATGAGAAAAAATCATAAAGGGCCACATGCTATGTTTTTTTGGTGGTCTTGGTAAAATTCTATTTTAATTTAATTAATGAAATAAATATTTTTATAAAGATCATGAAATAATTTTAATCATGTTAAAATGATCGCATTAATTTAAAAAAATTATATATTAGTTTTATTGAACATTTAATTAATATATAGTTATAGGTTAGTAAATAAAATATTTATTTAAGAGAATAAATTATTATTATTTTATTTGGGTGTTCAATAAATTTATGTGGAGTTTGAGGGGACCAATAATGGTATGGTAGTAAAATAATTATTTTCCAAATGGTAAGTAATTATATAACTAGTTGGCACAAATTAAAATAATGCTGCTCTTATTTTATGATGCAGAATTTTATTTATAATTCTGTTTTGCGCATGTTGGCACACCATAAATAATGATGCATTATTATTATTATGTCAATGGGTTTCCTCTATGTTCATGAATGTATTTAATTTTTTCTATGAAATTAAATATTGTAACTAAAAATCCTTGTATATAAATAGACAACTACACCTATTGTTCTATACACCACACCAGACGCCTGTTGAGTTGATAATTGTTGAGATAATCAATTTATCAATGAAATCCTCTTCTCTCCCCTCTCAAGGGAAAGAGAAGTTTTCCTAGGCCGAAGAACATGGTATCAAGAATTACGGACACAAGACACTCTCTTTGTTACACTAGCACACGGAGAACGAGCGATGTCGATCAGAGGCCATCAGAGCATGTGTGGATCACCGCTAGAGGGATTCTAGTTTGGATCCAAACAAGCACAATGAGATATTCCGAAAGGGTAATTCTAGATGATCAAAATCATCAATGATGAAAAATACCAATGATATTGGTATTATTTTTTATTATGTAATTAATTAAATTAATTATAAAATTGATGTCCAAGATCCTCTATAAATGTTTCGGGCCACTTTCTTCTCTATATAAATCATTGATTATTTTTCAGGGAGACTGGCCTTCATTGTCTTACTGATCCCAGAATAATCACTGATAATGGTAAAAATCAAAGGTGGGTGTCAGCCGAACCGCGCTTCCACTACGCCCATAACCTTTATATATGTGATAATGTACTAAGAGTAGTTGTCTCAATAAAATGTTATAGCAGTTCCCCGCTATGATAAGAACCCAAATGTTCTATGACATTATTCTTGAATATATATTCTATATATAGATGATATAATATTAGGGAGAAAATTGATATAGGCTATCAAGGGAAGAGAAACATAGGACGTTGAAGTACCTTCTCCTTGTGCATACCCTTCAAAATATTTAGAAGGATATTTTGAGAATAAGACCAGCCAGTAGAAAATCCACATTTTTATGTTTCATTAGATGTTCCTATCTGTAGAAATGTGTATTTGTGTTTATACAATAATAATATTGATAATGAGTATTATGAGTCACACTTTTAGACGTTTAATTGAAAACTATTATGGAATATGTTCACTACGAGGTAGGATATGTTGGGTGTGGAACAAGTAATATTTAATTAATTGATAATAAGAGAAACTTTTTATCCCTTATGTACTTTTACCAAAGTTAATATCTAATGACCTTATATGGAAATGATATATCCTAAATAGATCCACAGTCATGGTGATCAATAGGCATGTTCTTCCAAAATGACAATAAATGAGATATCAATCATATATGTTGATGGCACTCGCATTCAACCTGCTCGATTTGAGATGTTGTGATAAAGGTATTATATTACACAGTAAACATTCATATGACATGACATGTAATTTCAAAATAATCTTCTTTCTCTATGGGTTCATTGGCGTGTTTCTATACATTTACCCTAGAATTTAGGATGATTTGCCTAATGCCACTGAAAACAAAACCTAGAGTGTCTTGTAGTATCTATATCCAGAATCAAAATTATATATTATATTATTACTTATTATTAAATAATATAAATATATATTATGTTCCGCCAAGCATTAATATTGTGGAGAAAAACATTTATAAAATATTTATATTCTGTTATTAAATATTTTATTAATTTATTTACTTGGGAATAATTTAGTGAAATTTATTTAATAAATAAATATACATTATTAATTGTCTGATTAATATTGTGGAGGAATGGAAAAATGAGTTTAAAGGTGTTGTGAGAAAAATTAATGTTGAATATTATTTTATTAAATAATATTTAGTAATTATTTTTATATATAACTCATGTCAAAAAATAATAATAATAATATTCTTTGACATGGGTTATTTCTAGGATTAAATAAAATATGAAATGGATCTTGTGAAATTACTTTATTCTAACCTTAGTAAAATAAATACCCAGTTATGTTATTTTCTTAGGATGCAATTTAGTGTTGGAAAATGGATTTGGAGAAAACCTCTCAAGCCTAGAGATCCCTATTCTCTAAGAGTTCTCTCAAGAACATAGAGAAATACAAACCCACATGATCAAGGAGAATCCATTAGAATCGAATCATGAGGTGATCATGCCTGATGAATTAATCATAAGGATCTTAGGTGATAGCACCCAGAGACTCCTTCGATGACATCGGGAGGTTTGTGGAACACATGTGGATAACCATTACAGAATATCTATGATTGGATTCTACAATTAAATAATGGTGCACTGTATATCTGTCCCCAAATTCATCAACAATGAAATAATTCGTTAGAGTAAATTAATTCTCTAATTAAATTGATTACAAAAAATATTAGTTGATCCCCTCTCCATGGTTGAGGCATGATTAATGTTTCCTATATTATTCTATTCCATTGATCATGGTGACTAAACCTCATATAGATATAGTATTTATCATCAATCATGGAAAAAAGAAAAGTTGGGACCCACCCATCGCATGCTTCTATAGTACCTATATCCTTAAATTGTTATCAAAGAGGGAATATAATTGTTTATAATTGTTTATAATTATTTAGGAATTGTTTGTGATTTATGAATTTTAATTTATTTTTTCAATTCTTACATAATCGTTCATTAATTATGGATTGCGATATATCCTTTTAAATCCTTTGTTTTTCATTTATCTAATCATGACGTTTATTTTTATGACTAAAATAAAATCAAGGATCTCATCCAGTGGTGTCAAAGTTCTAGTTGAACAACACCAGTCTATACACCGAGTAACAAAATTTTTATTCCTTTTTCAGGTATAACATGTCATATTAGATTCCAAGTTCATGTAGAGATTATGCATTGATTATGAAAATTATTACACTATTAATGCATCACATGTTGACCGGGATTAGCTAGAGAATTGTCAACCAAACTACCGGTTGTGTGGCCCATTAGACATGACATGTAGTAGCTTTTGGTTAGGAATGGGTTTAGTACTGTATACATGGCCAATCCAACCATTAACCATCTAATATGGAGTCACCATGACATGTGACCCATTGGATATATTGTTTACTCTAAATTTTATAGGTATGTTTAACACGTCAATTACATTGGAATTTACCTCGGATTGATGGTGAAGGGTTTACATGCTGTGAATATTATATAAACATGTCATGACCTTTTAATAGATGACATAGATTTAAAATTTATTTATTTTATTATGAAAATCATGAGACATGTACATTAATGTTGTCATTAAGATGGGACGCTCCGTGTTATAGGTTTTAATATACATAAATTTTAAAATTTCAAATTAATACATGTGTAATATTCAAATCATCATATCATGTTGGATCCATGTAATAGGTTGATACTCTATATGAAAAGAATCATGAAATGTGGAAGAAAATCATGTAATTTTTGAAATAATATGTGAAGTACACATATAAAAATTACATGATAAGTCATTTTGGCAATATGTCACAATATTAAAATAGTATACGCGTATAATACATGTTTAGTATATTAATACATGTATTCAACATATTACCTCTAATGTAAATCAATTTTCAAATTTATTTTTAAAATAATTTGTATAATTTTTTTAAAATTATGTTGCATTAGAATCTCATGAAAATTCAGAAAAGGATTAAGATAAAAGTATTTGTTAATTAAATATTATAATTAATTGATTCGATCATGATTTTTCAATAATAATAATGATTATGAATAAAATTCATGGTTTATTAATTGTGTGATTTGTTGCAATAATGTGTATGATCATGGGCCAGAAAAAAACTTTTTTATATGATTGGTTTCATTTAATTTATTATTGAATTAAATTGCTGGTTTTCATCCCTTCTATCCATTCATTATATAGGGCCTGTATTCCCATTGTATCTTTTTTGATAAAAAGAATTTCCTCTCACATGTGTGTTAGTAAAAGATATATTTACTTGATGGAGCTCCCAAGATTATGGAGGTGGTTCAAGTATGGAGTGAGGTGAAACAAATCAAAGGATATACACATGTGGAATTGTGGAAATCTATAAATATGAACCTCAATTAGTTCATGGTGTTTCTCCCTTAGGTCAAGGATTTTTCAATCAACCACTAGATAAACTAAACATTTCTATAAGTTTATGATCATACAATTCATTTTATTTTGATCAATTTAATGTTAATTTTTCTATGTATGACTTGTTGTGATCATATAAGTAATGAATTATCAAGAATGAATGATAAAACAAAAATATACTAGCTTATGCATTAAAATTGTCTACGATATGGTTAATTACTTATGTAATCCTGCTTAATATCAACATGAATGCGATGAAGATAAAAATTGGAAATTTACATAAAAAAAGATAAAATCCATGTATAAAATGTTGAGTCAGTATAGCCTTCCATTAATTTAGTTATAATTATATCATAATTCACTGTCTTTGACCAGCCAAAGATGGGGATCCTTCTATTATCGGGGAATTATAATTTTAGGTTTTGGGTTGGGAAGAATTTTTTAAAACCACGGGAAGACTCCCAAAGTTTTACTTCATGTAATTAAGAGGTAAATATTGAGGAATTCCAAATTATGAATTTTAGGATTAGGGATTTATGTCAAAGAATATAGGAAAAATGAGTTAATGTAGTTGGAATATGAAATTCCAACCAAAAACCTTTCATATTTATTGACCATCCAATGTTTGGTGTAATGAGAAGGAAAAATTGGATCCTTTCCATTAGAATGTATAAAAAATGGGTTATACTGAATACAATGGTAATGGTTAATGGGTTTCGATAAAATATTAAGAGATTAATAATTACAATATTTATTTATTTGTCTAAATTTTTATAGTTAATGTACTAAAATTTAATATATCTTAAATTTTAAAAACATCAATAAAATGACATCAAACATATCATTTACGATCCAAACATTAGAAGGAAAAAATTCTCGATAGAAAACATTTCCAAGAGTGGAAAAGTATCCTCTGTGTCATCCTTTTCCATGAAAAGAAATTTTATGCAATTGAAGAACCATTACCAGTTTCACCATGAAATGAGGCAAGTGATGAAGAAAAATATCTCTACTAGAAACATCTTAATGATGATACAAATGTTCATTTCTTCATGCTCCATCCATGTCCAATGAGATTTTAAGCGGCAATAAGACATGCATGTATATATCATGATGTCTCACATTATGGATTTCTATTAATCGAATTTGAGAAAAAAGAGGTATTATATCTCTAATTCTTTGTAAACCACTATGCTTGGAGTGTCTGCCCTTGCTGGGCCTCATGTAGTCATGATTTTTGTCTACATTGAATGCTTAGACATCATAGATATTGTATTCCTGAATGAGTTGCAATCAAATATCATAAATTCATCAATACCCAAGTCTTTCTCCAATTTCATTACCAGTTACCACATGAGTAATATTGGGAATATTCTATCAAAACTTCTAACCTTGATTACTAATGTGGATAAGGAACTGGGGTGTCATAAACTCTCAATACATATGGTTAAAAAGAAAAGGAATAATAAGAAAAATAGCTCCCATTCATATAAATAATATAATTCTACCTATAACCATTTTTCCAAGAAGTGAATGATCTAGAGGTAGGGAATGAAAATGGAGGCAGTGTGTTTTTCGTGTTTCATTCCCTGCCCCTAGAAGAGGAACTGCACCCAAAAGAAAGGGGAAACTAAAGTTGAATTTTTTATGAAGTGAAATCATTCAATTTATACAAATTCTATATTAGATAAAGATATTGGTTCTCACATCTGCTTCAAAATAAATGAACCATGTATATTATAGTAAAATTTACAAAGGATAGAATGATCTATGACCTTCAAATGGTGTGATGATGGCTGCTCTAGCTATTGGTGACTGACAACATTCATTGAAAATAAGAATGATTTTAATTTTATGATATTGCTATTATATACCAATAGTTACCGAGAACATAAGTTTTATATCATGTTTAGATATAGATGGTTTTATTTTTAATGTTTGAAGTAAAATTAGTTTCTTTTCTAAGGAAGACATATGTTATGGTTTGATGCATTTAAAGGACTCATGTAACAATTGGTAGTTTCCTTTATAGGGACAACAATGTGTTGGAAATCGATAACGAATCTTGTTCAATGGAATATTGTAACACCTAGTAGTGGTATCACTATCTTGGTCATGTTAGAAAGATGTGTTTGATAAATCACTATCAAAATTGTTATTCATAATCTTCTGAGGTAAAACCTCATGATATATGGCATGCTTGTTTACATGGGAAAATGACCAAACCATTATTTTTTGGATAGTGTGAAAGGGGAATTGAACATATTAGATTGTTACACACTGATGTGTGTAGAACATTTCTAGTAAAAGCTAGTGGTCGATATTCATAATTCATAAATTTTACAAGTGAATTTTGTAGATATGGATATATCTACTTGATGGGGAATATGTATGATCACATTGATAAATTCAATGAAATCAGGAATGAAGTAGAGGGTCATCATGGTTTTTTTGAGAATGATGAGCACTAAGCCTCTTTCATAATATAATGAAAAGGTTACACAATTCAGAATTATGGAATTTTACATTGATCTCTTTGTAAGAGAGAGGACATTTCTTCAGGTAAGCTGGTTGTGTGTTGGCAGTCCTTCGCATAAACACCCTTGTTAGCTAACCCATGAGCAATATAGGTGGTGAATATATTAACCATCAGTACCTCGAATTTCTATAGGATTATGGGATTCCATCACAACTCACCATACCTTATACACCACATTGAAATAGTCTAGGTGGGAGTAGTAACCATACCTTGTTGGACATGTTATGTTCCATGATTAGCCTTGTAGATCATCCATTACACTTTTGGGGTTATTCAATACAAAATGCGACATAAACTTTAAACTAAGTGCAAACTAATGTGTAAAATTGAATTCCCATTGAGTTATGGAGTGAAATGAAACCCATTTTATTGCATACATGTGTATGGGGATTTGTGGTGTTTGTTATGTCCTTATCGGAAACGAACTAGCACCACGTGGTATGAGGTGTATCTTTATATGCTATACTAAGGAATCAAAGGGATACTACCTATAAAACCACTATGAAAAGAAATTAACTATCACTATACAAGTAGTTTTTATTGAGAGGGATAACATTCTCAAAAATGATATTGGGAGAAAATTGGATTTGATGATGTTGATGCTCAATATACACAATACTTGGTGTAGGAATAGAATCCACATGACCCCATTGATGAATTAGTTCCTGAAACAAAAGTACTGAGTATGACTATAAGAGAGGTAAGAGAACCAGATATATATGGTTTTCTTGTCATGGGGGATGGTGACCCATAATTAGATGATAATGATGAACCTCTTCCTACACATAGAAAGTAGAGTGATTAGACAATACAATATGGATAGAAGATAAGAATTCTGATATGTATTCCATGTATCAGAACCATGTTTGGGTTCTAGCCGATGGTCCAGTTAATAGAAATGATTATTGGTGTGAATGGGTATTCTATAAGAAAATTTACATGGAAGGTAATGTTTGTACCTATAAAGAAATGATTTTGGGCAATGGGTTTAAACCACATCAATTAATTGATAATGATGAATCTTTTTCTACAGTTGTCATGTTTCTATCCATTAGATTCGTATTTTCCATAAGAGATTACCATTACTATGATATTTGGCAGATGGATAGAAAAAATTCATTCCATAAAGGGAACCTTTAAGAAGATGTCTATACGACACAAATAGAAGTTTTTGTGACATCGTGTTATGGAAAATGAATGTTCAAGTAATAGAAATCCATTTATGGATTGAAGTAATTATCCATAACATGGAACATTCAAATTGATGAAGCCATAACATAATTTTGTTTCATTAAAAATGAATGTGAGTCATATGTTTACAAAATGTTTAATAGGAATTCAGTATTTATCCTAGTAGTGTATGTTGATGACATTTTACTTATTAGAATCGACTTACCAGACCTAAAAGTAGTTTAGGACTTGTTGAACATGTATTTATTCATGAAGGAATTTTGAGAAGCAAAGAATATACATGGGATCTAGATAATTCATGATAGATAATAGAGGATTATTGGACTAATTCAAAGTACATATGTTGACCAAATACAAAAATATTTATTATGGAATAATTTATGATGGTATTGGTTCTAGTGTCACATGTTTTACATATTTCTATGAAATTGTTTACTCAAACAAACCATGAGAATGTGAGAATGATTACGATCCCCTATGCTTCTATGATAGGATGAATTATGAATACCATGTTATGTAATAGAATTGATGTTTCCTATGCACTGATCTGGGTAGGATGATATTCAATACACTAGGAGAACAAAATTAGACTATTTTTAATGTTATACTATTTAATCTAAGAATAACTAAGGACGCCATCCCAGTATATGGAAGATACATGGAGCTGATTATCAGACATCATACTAAATCTATTTGTATAAATATTTTAATGATAATAATTCAAAATCAAAATATGTTTTCTCTATCAAAGGAGGAGCTGTGAGTTGGAAGTGTTCAATGCAACCAATTTTCACTGATTCTACAGGGGAGTGTGAGTATATAAAATTTTCTGATGCAACCAATGAATCTTTTTTGATTTAGAACATTTTCCATGACTTCGTTGTGGTTCCTAGAACAAAATACAACATCAAATTTACTTGTGATAATACTATAATGGTGGATATTATAAAAGAATCAATGTCCCACCAACAGAAATATCATACATTCTAGAAGTATCACCTATTGGGGGGTTTATTTTGGAGGGGTGAAGTTGTAGTGACCAGAGTTCCCATGAATGAGAACATGGTGGACCCTATGACTAGAGGACCATCTCATCAGAAGCTTAAATATTATGTGAGAGCTAGAGGAATGAAGGTTTTTATTAGTTGGATTTAGAGAATGTGGGAGTCTACTGGACTATGTTCCTTATAACCAACTTATTTTTACATTATGATGAATATGAATCAATTATTTTGAATATAAATAAACAATAAATCACATTATGATTGTTTTTTGCATGACATAGTAGTTGATAATGTCCTAAGAGTAGCTATCGCACAAAATGGTTATAGTAGTTACCCACTATGATATGATCCAAGAAGATATACGACAATATTTTTTTATATATGTTATATATTTGGATGATTTAATTTGAGAGACAAAAATTGTATAGGTTATATGGGATAGAGAATCATATGAATTTGTGTCACCTTCTCATGGTGTATGCCCTTGGTAATATTCAGTTAGATATTATTAGAATAAGACCCAGCAGAAGGAAATCCACATTTCAATGTTTCATGGTGTGTTCATATTTTCATATTTGTGTATTGGTCTTTAGACATTTTTATTATTATTAATTAGTATTATGATTTTTTAACTTATATGTATTGATGGAAAATTTGACAAAAGATATTTGAGTTGATGGTGGATATATTGGGTGTTTCATGAGTAATATTACATTAATGAATAATGTGAGAATGGATTTATCCATTCGGTTCATTAATTGAATTTGATATCTTAGACCCTTTGATGGAAATGATATGGCCTAAATAAATCCATGCTGATGGTTATCTATTATAATGTTCTATTTTTAGAAAGTCAAAGAAAAAGATATAGATAATATAGGTTTATGGAAATGGCATGCATCCTACTCAATTTGTCATATAATGATAAAGGGATTATATTTCATGATATTTTTTTGTATGAGGTTGTATTTCGTTTCGGTATTGACATCAAACTCTATGGGTTCCTGGGTGTGGTTCTAGGCGCAAACCTAGGTCTTTAAGCTACATCACATATTTCCATTGACAAAGAGACATAGAGGGTCACACACTATGTTGTTACAAAATCTCAGTTAAATACTATGTGATTATTTATTATTTAACATGATGAATAAATATGATTCCATTTCTTGATTTAATAATTATTCATGTATGCCAGACCAGATTTATTACATCACAAGTTATATGAGTGAATATATTGGGATTGTAATTATTAATAAATATTTAATTTAAATTTATTATATGTAATATTTATTTATTTATTGGTTAATAATACAATGATATTTATTTTAATAATGAATATACACTATTCATGTTTCGGCAATCATTTTGGAGGAATGGAGAACTAATTTTAATGGTCGACGATAAATAATAATACTAAATATTATTTGATTAAATAATATGTAATAATAATTCGCGCGTTTAGAACATGTCAATAAATAAATTAAATATTATTTTTTTACAAGGGGGTTTTCTAGGATTAAATAAAATCAGTAATGAAACTTGTGAAATTATTTTATTTTAACCCCAGAAATACAAATACCTCGTTACTTTATTTTCTCATGGGCCATTTCATTTGTGTACAATTGATTTAGAGAAAAAAATTCAATCCTTTAGAGCCTTACTCACTAACAAAGCTATAAAGAATGGGGAGACATCCACATCCATCAGATCATGGAGAACTCATTGAATGTGAATCTCAAGAAGATCAATGAGGAAGACTCACTGTAACAGCCCGAGATTTTATGAAAAATATTCTTTTTAATTTTATTAATGTCTTGTGTTGTATGCTACACCAAAAGGAGCTTGAAAAACACGCATCTTTGACTTGCCTTGCATTACACGCATTCGCAACCTTCCTCGATAGTGTGTGTAGTATGCAATACTGAGTTTCACGAAACAACGATATGCTATTAAAATATGATTAAAACTAGCCGTTATGAATAGTAATAACAACTTTTTAACTTTTATAAATTTTAGCTCTCAAAATGGACTTCATTTTTGGATTCGGAGTATTGAATTTAGCCTAAGGTGAAATTTTGGTACTTTTCAGATAACTTTCATATTCTGATGAATAATGAAAATTACTAAATTATAATTAAAAACAAATTTTTTAATCGAAATAATTAATAGTGATAAATTATTAATTTGAGTGGTTTTAAAGTATATTTAGAATATATTTTTACAATTTAATACAATGTAGGTCATTGAATGTAATTTCACATTTAAACCAGAAATAATCAAGTGTCAATCTTTTGATAGATATTGTTTCTTAAAAACATGCTATTTGTTTTAACAGCGGGATTTAATTATAAAATTAATTAATGAAACTTCTATCTTATGAATTTGGTAAAATAGACTTCATTTTTGAATTCGGAATATGAAATATAGCTTAGGATGAAATTTTGGTATTTTTCTGAAAACTTTCAATTTTTGATGAATAGTGAAACCACTAAGTAGTAGGTTAAAAACTGAATTTTGCATAAAACTTAATTTTACCGCTTCTGTGGATGGAATTTCGAAAATCCGACATACGCGGTTAATATCAAGGACTAAAATGTGGTTCAATGAGATGAAAATATTTTTGGGTGAATAGTAACTTTTTACTTTTTTTTACCACGGTTAATAGTAAATAGGGTAACTAAGGGTAAATATGATATTACTATTACCCTAACACATATCCTAATTCTATTGGATAAGTGTAATTCGACCAAAAAAAACAACCTTATGAATATAATATGACCATTTAGGTCCACTTGGATTAGATTATGACATTTAATATTATTTTATTTAATGAATAGTTAAAATAGTTAAAATCAACGTTTAATAACTAAAACATTTTTAATATGGGGTTATACATAAGATAAATTCGACTATAAATATTCATTAGAAAGATAAAAAGATTTCCTACATAATGATATTTTATTTTTAATTTTTGTACTTTATATAAATTAATTTATTTATGACACAACGATGATGCATTAATTACCCTTTTAAGGAAATATTAACATAATTGATGTTATAAATGCTCAAATGAATGTAATTTGAGACTTTTTATGAATTCCACTAATTTTCTAGGTTAATATGATATATTATTGTTGATTTAATCTACTTGGTTCGAACATATAATTCTGTTATGACTTTCACAAAAATCATATATCAAATAGTGTCAAAATTGACACAAAATAGTTTTTAAATAAAATAAAATATTATTAATTGTTATTTTATTCCTAAAAATATAAGGTTCGGCCAAATGACTTAGATAAGGATATATATATTAATAATAAACAATTTGGGGTTAGTTTCGCATGTTATAGTAAGTGTATTAACCATATAGTGAAAGAAATCAAAAAGACACGGTAAAAGTTAAATTATTTAACTTAGAGTTAAATCTAATTGATAAGGTTAAAATAATACCCTAAACATGTCTAAATCCTATTGGTTGTAGGATTTAGACCCATCCCCACTTTAGCTTCGAAATAAGACCCTTTGGAACCATTATAAACCGATTTTGACATTAATATAAAATAATATTTTGAGGTATTCCTAAGGTGCCCCTCTCCTCCCTTATAAAAGGACACCTCCTCCCCCTCCTCCTCACACCAATTTGAGCACTCAAACTCGGCCAACCCCTGCCAAAATCTCCTCTCCACTTCCCTAGAAACATCCTAGAGGTTCTGGTCTTCCTCAAAGTCCAATTTTAGTGCCCTAAGAGGAGGTCTTAAGGAGGCGCTTCAAAGAAGAGGTAATTACCGTTACCAATTCTTTCATCTTTATTTATTCTTCTCTTATTCTTCTTAGGTTGTTTCATTATGAAGTAATAACATCAGTATAACTCATATACTGATGTGTTATTATAAGTATGAAACAACCCTATTTCACCATCTATCCATCCTACGGAAAAAGAAATCACCGCGCGTGCGTACGTACGGAATACCGTCTCCACGCCGTGGTGTAATCTATTTTCCACCACCACCTTACATGGATGGGTATAATGGTGTAAAGAATAACTATACATAGTTATTACAACATAATATTGATTCTGATATATTGTATAATCCACTCCAATTCAATTCAATATTTATGGAAATGATATCATCGCTCGTGCCTACGTACGGACTACCGTCTCCACGACGCGATGAGATTCAATCTCCATGTTAACCATTTAAGAATGATTATAAAGTATATATAAGAAATAATAATGAAATATATGACATTATAAAGCTACTGGATTTATGTATATATATATATATGTATGTCATCTACTTACTTCCATTCAAGACAATAAGGAAAGGAAAACAGCGTTCATGCGTACGTACGGACTACCGTCTCCATGAACGGTGTTTTTTATTTCATTTATCTATATATTATATGTGTATATATACTGAATATATATGATATATATAAATCATATTTTATATTCTGGAAGTAAGTAAATCATGATATAAGTAATAATAATATCAAGAACAACAAGTCAAAACACCTACGATAAATGAAACAATTTTACCCAAAAAGCTTCTTTAACATGGAATTTACAAAAGAACAGGTAATATAATGTCATAAGTGAACCATATATGATATCATAACAATGAATATCATTCTTTAATAAGTCAATGACATTATTTAAATCATTATACAGGAGTTTCGGACACATACGAAGCAAATCGGACCTAAGGTAAGGGAAATATCACAATCTCATTTTTATCCGAGATTGTTTATTCGTAAGTATTTACTAGGGTATATTTTATCATCCACATCCATGTTTCATAAATATGTAATATTATTTCCATCCACTTACAATAGTTTAAATCCAATTTTACCCTTCGATGAGTTTTTAGTAAAAGATATGAAAGGAATCTTTTGTCATTTTTTGTACGAGGTACTTTTTTGACTTTTCCGACAAAAGTATGAAGAATGTTTTTTTAACTTATACGGCATGAATGGATTTTTAAAACATTATTTCCAAGAAGCTTCCTTTACAAGTTTTCAAGTTTATTTTTAATAAACTTCTTTTATTTTAAAGTCGTATGACAAGTTATGAAAGGAAAAATGTTTTTGAAGTAGAAAGGATATTTTCCTCAAGAATGGAGTTCTAGTATTTTATCAAAATTATTTTCCATCTATGATAATAATAGGGTTCTATTTTTATCCCTATTATTACATTGGTTTGATTATGTTGCTATGGAAATATTTTTATTAATTCCTTTATCTTATATGAATTGTTTTATGATGTCATGTTGTTTAAGAATCCCATTTTTATTACATGGGTTACGCTATGTTGTATGGTTTATGATTATGTGGCACAAATAAGAAAGGATTCTTTATAAGATGGGTGGGACCTATATTTCCCTCCAATGCATTGGGTAAAGATTTTATATCTCATGAGATAGATAGGGCTGGAACGGTAGGTTATACGGGTTTAGTGAAACAGGACTGAAACAAGGGTTACTTGATTTAGAAAGGGACTTTGTCCACTAAGATAGTCTTGGCAGTGAGTCTTGACTACCAAGAAATGATTCTCTATGAATATGTGTGAATGACACAAAGTTTCATGTTTTAGGCCTATGATTATTGTGATTACATTTCACTACCATGATTTACCCCATGTTATGAAATTATGATCTCTTTTGCAGGTTAAGATTTTAAAAAGTTATGTGCTTATGTATATGATGTGATTGATATTTCTTTTGTTTACCCTTACTGAGAATTTGAGCTCACCCTTTTATGTTTTCTTTTCCCCAAGATATAAAGAAAGGTTTTAGGTAAAAAAGGAAGATCTTTATTGGAGATTTTGAAGATCTTTCACCACGATTAGAAGATTATATTCCGAGTTTCCAAAGACACTAAACTATTACGATCCTTGTGTGTGTGTTTTTTGTTATGTACTATGTATTCCGAAAATGTAATGTAATTCCCATGTACGTTAAGCTTCGGGTCTCTACAATTGGTATCAGAGGAAAGGTTTAGTCAACCTTTGGAAACTAGGATGCGAAAACGTTAGTGAGATCCCTAGAGATATTTCTACGGTATGTCTAGGGATGTCCCTAAGGTTAAGTATACGTATAGGTTATAGAACTAGAACTACGCTAACGATCATAGAATTAAACCTAAGATGTTAGATATTGAAGGTTCTCCCCCTTTATTATGTTGTTTTCCCTAGCATGATTTTTTCCTCTCACACTATTCTTTTTGGGTTTTAGACGATGGCTGGAACCCGAAGGAACCGTGTTGATCAATGCAATGGACAATGCAATGATTGTCCTCCTGAACAAACAAATGTTGTGGGAGATGGAGTGAAAAATCTTATTGCTATACTTACACAAGCTATGAATCATTCTGGACTTCCAAATGAGCAGATAAGGGAACAATATTCTATTGAGTCCTTCATGAGGCAACGTCCACCTTCTTTCAGTGGGTCTTCTGATCCATTTGTGGCTGAACAATGGATCAGTAGCACTGAAAAGATATTTTCAGTTCTTCAATGTTCTGAACATGATAAAGTCATCTTAGCAGTATATTGTTTGGATGGTGAAGCTGATCAATGGTGGGATCTTATCAAGAATACAAGGCAAAGAGATGAAATTGAGTCCATGGAATGGGACGAGTTCAAGAACTTATTTTTCAATAAGTACATCCCTCGTATTCTTCGAAAAAAGATGGAGAAGGAGTTTCTTGAACTAAAGCAAAAGGATGATGAATCTGTTGGTATATACGAAGAGAATTTTACAAGACTTGCAAGGTATGAATCTGGCATTATTATCCAACCTGAAAGTAAAGTTGATCGATTTTTCAGTGGCCTAAAACCAAGTCTTCGAAGGGCATTAGCTATAAGAGACTTCAGTAGCTATGAAGAAATTGTGTGTTGTGCTATCAAGGTAGAAATGGAAGTTGGTGTTACATATCCATCTCATGGTATTGACAAGAAACGAAAGATGGAGTTCAAGGAGAAATCTCAGAATAATGGTGAAAAGAAGATTAATGTTTCCTTATGCACAAAGTGTGGAAAGAAGCATGGTAGAGATTGTCTTAAAGGGACTAGAAAATGTTTTAAGTGTGGAAAAAAAGGTCATCGAGCAGCTGAGTGTCGAAGTAATGGAAAAAGGGTTTCTAATGATGTGAATAAAGCAAACACTGCAGAGAACGCACCACCAACACTTCAATGCTTCAAGTGCAAGGAAATGGGGCATTATGCTAATAAATGCCCTAATCCACGGGTTAGTGATGATCAACATGAGAAACCACTAAAGGAAATGGACAAAGGGAAGTCGCATGCGATCACTATTGGCAATGTTGAATATGACAACGATGTGGTGGAATGATTAAGTGTTTATGTAATGGGATTCCAAAATAATGTTGTATCATTGAGTATTGCAATATTTATTGATGTGGTATTCAAAGTGATTGAGATATTTTTTTGGAAATAAGATGATATGCGCATAATGAAGGGAAAACGGGAAAATGAAATGTTTAATAGTATTCATGAGCTCATGATTGATATAAGGACTAAGTGATATCATGGTTTGAGTATATAGATTTTTGAGGATTTTGGTATGTGGAAAGTGTTAACTTTAAACTGAATTCAGGTTTTCACTAAGGTATTCAAGAGAATACATAATTAAGGACTTTGAATGTTTGTATTGTGACCAACAAAACATATCTTATGATATATGGGGATCAATGATGGTATTAAATCTCTCGTAATCGTTTTCACTATGTTATGAGAGTGGACTGCAGTATTATGGATAAGCCTAAAGATTGAAATGGATTATGTTGGACATAAGTGAGTATTGTTTAAGGATATAAGTTTTTTTCGATATTATTGATGGGATGTTATAGTAATGTAGTTTTAGAAAAAGGACAACCTGCAGGACGGGCGACAGCCCATCGCTTCGGACAAGGCTATGGGAATCGAACCCACAACCGAAGTGCGACTGGCCTTTATCTCCTACCACTGGCCTACAGGAAGTCCCTGTTTAGTAGAAACTAGTTTTATTATATTAAGCAGTATGATATATGAAGTATAAGTCCATTTTAGGAACCATATGTGATTAATCTCACTATAGATTGACTTATGTATATAATTTTTTCTAACCTTTTGTTTGAGATAGATGGAATGACCCGTCATTCTATCACATGATCTGCTAACACTTCACGAATAACAAATTCAACGTCATTTATTTAAGAGATGAAGTGGAAATTGTTCAAGGCATGAAAAACGGTGAGATTGTACCAAAATAAAGAAAGTATTTATTCTAATTCAAATTTTCAACTTTAGGGAAATGATCTTGAAAACCAAAAATGTTGTCCTAGTGATCTTATATCTGATGAATCAGATGGTACCTTAGATCGTCACAAATTTATGGCTTTGTGATTGCTGGCTTTTCCATAGCCATGTTCTCTACCACTCTCCATCAGAACATGATGGTTAGATTTCTCTTCCATATCCATATTTTCACCTATGTGGAAACCTAGTGATTAGTTTATTTGGGTAACCGTTACGTTTCTTACTTTTGTTTTTAAAGATTGGTTTTGATATTTCTTTTTACGATGTGGGTTTCTATTAAAGAAACTTTCGAATAGTAAACCATTTATAACCCCGACAAATTTCGAGGGCGAAATTCATTTTAAGGGGGGTAGAATGTAATAGCCCGAGATTTTATGAAAAATATTCTTTTTAATTTTATTAATGTATTGTGTTGTACGCTACACCAAAAGGAGCTTGCACAACACGCATCATTGACTTGCCTTGCATTACACGCAATCGCAACCTTCCTCAATAGCGTGTGTAGTACGCAATACTGAGTTTCACGAAACAACGATATGCTATTAAAATATTATTAAAACTAGCCGTTATGAATAGTAATAACCACTTTTTAAATTTTATAAATTTTATCTCTCAAAATGGACTTCATTTTTGGATTCAGAGTATCGAATTTAGCCTAAGGTGAAATTTTGGTACTTTTCGGATAACTTTCATATTCTGATGAATAGTGAAAATTACTAAATTATAATTAAAAACAACTTTTTTAATCAAAATAATTAATAGTGATAAATTATTAATTTGAGTGGTTTTAAAGTATATTTAGAATATATTTTTACAATTTAATCTAATGTTGGTCATTGAATGTAATTTCACATTTAAACCAGATATAATCAAGTGTCAATCTTTTGATAGATATTGTTTCTTAAAAACATGCTATTTGTTTTAACAGTGGGATTTAATTATAAAATTAATTAATGCAACTTCTATGTTATGAATATGGTAAAATAGACTTCATTTTTGAATTCGGAATATGAAATATAGCTTAGGATGAAATTTTGGTATTTTTCTGAAAACTTTCAATTTTTGATGAATAGTGAAACCACTAAGTGGTAGGTTAAAAACTGAATTTTGCATAAAACATAATTTTACCGCTTCTGTGAATGTAATTTCGAAAATCCGACAGACACGGTTAATATGAAGGACTAAAATTTGGTTCAATGAGATGAAAATAATTTTTGGTGAATAGTAATTGTTTACTTTTTTTTACCACGGTTAATAGTAAATAGGGTAACTAAGGGTTAATATGAATTTAATATTACCCTAACACATGTCCTATTTCTATTGGATAAGTGTAATTCGACCAAAAAAACATCCTTATGAATATAATATGACCATTTAGGTCCACTTGGATTAGATTATGACATTTAATATTATTTTGTTTAATGAATAGTTAAAATAGTTAAAATCAAAGTTTAATAACTAAAACATTTTTAATATGGGTTTATACATAAGATAAATTCTACTATAAATATTCATTAGAAAGCTAAAAATCATTCCTACATAATGATATTTTATTTATAATTTTTAGAATTTAAATAAATTAATTTATTTATGACACAACGATGATGTATTAATTACCCTTTTAAGGAAATATTAACATAATTGATGTTATAAATGCTCAAATGAATGTAATTTGAGACTTTTAATGAATTAAAATAATTTTCTAGGTTACTATGATATATTAGTGTTGATTTAATCAACTTGTTTCGAACATATAATTCTGTTATGACATTCACAAAAATCATATATCAAATAGTGTCAAAATTGACTCAAAATAGTTTTTAAATCAAATATTATATTATTAATTGTTATTTTATAACTAAAAATCTAAGGATCGGCCAAATGACTTATATAAGGATATATATATTAATAATAAACAATTTGGGGTTCGTTTGGCATGTTATAGTAAGTGTATTAACCATATAGTGAAAGAAAACAAAAAGACACGGTAAAAGTTAAATTATTTAACTTAGAGTTAAATCTAATTGATAAGGTTAAAATAATACCCTAAACTTGTCTGAATCCTATTGGTTGATAGGATTTCGACCCATCCCCACTTTATCTTCGAAATAAGACCCTTTGGAACCATTATAAACCGATTTTGTCATTAATATAAAATAATATTTTGAGGTATTCCTAAGGTGCCCCTCTCCTCCCTTATAAAAGGACACCTCCTCCCCCTCCTCCTCACACCAATTTGAGCACTCAAGCTCGGCCAACCCCTGCCAAAATATCTTCTACACTTCCCTAGAAACATCCTAGAGGTTCTGGTTTTCCTCAAAGACCAATTTTAGTGCCCTAATATGAGGTCTCAAAGAGGCGCTTCAATGAATAGGTAATTACCGTTACCAATTCTTTCATCTTTATTTCTTCTTCCTATTCTTCTTCTTAGGTTGTTTCATTATGAAGTAATAACATCAGTATCACTCATATACTGATGTGTTATTATAAGTATGAAACAACCCTATTTCACCATCTATCCATCCTACGGAAAAAGAAATCACCGCGCGTGCGTACGTACGGAATACCGTCTCCACGCCGTGGTGTAATCTATTTTCCACCACCACCTTACATGGATGGTTATAATGGTGTAAATAATAACTATACATAGTTATTACAAAATCATATTGATTCTGATATATTGTATAATCCACTACAATTCAATTCAATATTTATGGAAATGATATCATCGCTCGTGCGTACGTACGGACTACCGTCTCCACGACGCGATGGGATTCATTCTCCATGTTAACCATTTAAGAATGATTATAAAGTATATATAAGAAATAATAATGAAATATATGACATTATAAAGCTACTGGATTTATTTATTTAAATATATATATATAAATATTTATGTCATCTACTTACTTCCATTCAAGACAATAAGGAAAGGAAAACAGCGTTCATGCGTACGTACGGACTATCGTCTCCATGAACGGTGTTTTTCATTTCATTTATCTATATATTATATATGTATATATACTGAATATATATGATATATATAAATCATATTTTATATTCTGGAAGTAATTAAATCATGATATAAGTAATAATAATATCAAGAACAACAAGTCAAAACACCTACGATAAATGAAATGATTTTACCCAAAACACTTCTTTAACATGGAATTTACAAAAGAACGGGTAATATAATGTCATAAATGAACCATATATGATATCATAACAATGAATATGATTCTGTAATAAGTCAATGACATTATTTAAATCATTATACAGGAGGTTCGGACACATACGAAGCAAATCGGACCTAAGGTAAGGGAAATATCACAATCTCATTTTTATCCGAGATTGTTTATTCGTAAGTATTTACTGGGGTGTATTTTATCATCCACATCCATGTTTCATAAATATGTAATATTATTTCCATCCACATACAATAGATTAAATCCAATTTTACCCTTCGATGAGTTTTTAGTAAAAGATATGAAAGGAATCTTTTGTCGTTTTTTGTATGAGGTACTTTTTTGACTTTTCTGACAAAAGTACGAAGAATGTTTTTTTAACTTATACGACATGAATGGATTTTTAAAACATTATTTCCAAGAAGCTTCCTTTACATGTTTTCAGGTTTATTTTTAATCAACTTCTTTTATTTTAAAGTCATATGACAAGTTATGAAAGGAAAAATGTTTTTGAAGTAGAAAGGATATTTTCCTCAAGAATGGAGTTCAAGTATTTTATCAAAATTATTTTCCATCTAAGATAATAAAAGGGTTCTATTTTTATCCCTATTATTACATTGGTTTGATTATGTTGTGGTGGAAATATTTTTATGAATTCCTTTATCTTATATGAATTGTTTTATGATGTCATGTTGTTTAAGAATCCCATTTTTATTACATGGGTTACACTATGATGTATGGTTTATGATTATGTGGCACACATAAGAAAGGATTCATTATAAGATGGGTGGGACCTATATCTCCCTCCAGTGCATTGGGTAATGATTTTATATCTAATCAGATAGACAGGGCTGGAAAGGTAGGTCATACCGGTTCAGTGAAACAGGACTGAAACGAGGGTTACTCGATTCAGAAAGGGACTTTGTCCACTAAGATAGTCTTGGCAATGAGTCTTGACTAACAAGAAATGATTCTATATGATTATGTGTGAATGCCACAAAGTTTCATGTTTTAGTTGATGATTATTGTGATTACATTTCACTGCCATGATTTACCCCATGTTATGAAATTATGATCTCTTTTGCAGGTTAAGATTTTCAAAAGTTATGTGCTTATGTATATGATGTGATTGATATTTATTTTTTTTACCCTTACTGAGCATTTGAGCTCACCCTTTTATGTTTTCTTTTCCCCAGGATATAAAGAAAGGTTTTAGGTATAAAAAAAAGGAAGATCTTTATGGGAGATTTTGAAGATCTTTCACCACGATTAGAAGATTATATTTCGAGTTTCCAAAGACACTAAACTATTACAATCCTTGTGTGTGTGTTTTTTGTTATGTACTAAGTATTCCACAAATGTAATGTAATGTCCATGTATGTTAAGCTTCGGGTCTCTACACTCACACATGATGATCTTCTATGCTAGTAGCTGGAGACACCTTCAGTAATGTTAGAAGGTTCGTGGAACATGTGTTGATCACTTCTAGTGGAAATCTACACATTGGTTCTAAATTATAATGATGGTTCACTATAGATCTGTCACAAAATTCCTAAATAAGAAAAAATTTAATAAAGTTATATCTATATATAATTAAATTTATTATAAACTATATGTGTTGGTCACCTCTCTCTGGTTCTGGTATGATCAATGTTGTTTATCATTGATTAAATTCTTTTGATCATGGTGATTAAACATCGTATAGATCAAGGATTTATCATCGATAATGAAAAAAATAAATTTTGGCCACATCCCATCACATGATTCCACAATGGCCAGAACCTTTACTAGAGGAATCCCAAATGATCATATGTGTTACTCAATTTCAAGCAACAGTGTCTCGCAATAATTCCCCATGATGCACTGAAAGATGCACCCCCAAATAATCACAATTACACAAATGAAGGTATAAACCACCTAACATGGACTCCTATATGTAAGAACGTAAAATATTGATCTCTAACTCCATGTGATTTGGATGATATATGGGATTCTATTGTATGGCTAGAAAAAAGGAAAAAACAGCTCAAAAGGATGTAGTGCTCTTTGAGTTGAAAATAAAGGAGAAGAGTTGAATGGGTGTGATAAGCCCTACTAATGGGGTTCTAATGCCACCAAAGGATCAAAGAATAGATCAAATATGAAGGAGGTGGAAGAAATATGGTGGAAAGAAGAAAAAAGGTCTTCCTCCTACTATACACATCCCTGAGAGGGAATAAGAGGAAGAAAAGGGATAAAGGAGGTGGGTTCAAAAATAAAAAAAATCCCAATTAAATTGTCTACATGGATATCCTGCTTTGTTTTCCAAACTGTATAGAAACCATGCAAGCTATGATTTGAGGGTATAACTTACCGTAATGTTTTCTCTAATAGTGCACTAACCATGTGGTATCACTGTGTAAAAACAACAATGATTAATACATGTCCATGCACCTTCCCCCATGGATTTCCAAAACATGTAGTAGTTCAATACTAGGTTGCGCGATTAGCTAGAATTTCCCACACGGTTAACCCCAAACCATGCACCCTGGTCAGCAACACAAAAATAAGCCTCTAGGCCTCAAATCCTCTTGAAACCTCTTATGAACACCAATTGATTCATCTAATCCCATAAACCCAACCAAAATAAGTACATTTGGTTATGGAAAGTCTCATAATTCAGTTATGATGCTTGAAAAGAAAAGGGCACCCGTGTAATTAAAAAATAAATAAAAAAAATTTATTGATATTTGACAGGATTCAAAATCATGGGACATTACAACAACAGACCCATGAAACCACAAAAGATTTTCTTCTTTCGCCTTGGATCATGTTTTTTCTTCTTGCACATACAATCACTATTTAACCATTTCATTCTTTTCAAGAGCCAATCCATTTTTGGTGGATTCATTCTCTTTGATATTAATATTAGACTCCACAATATAGGACGAATCAGAATCACAATCCCATAAGGAAGGTAATATAATGAATTCATTTTCCCATTGCTTTATATGTCCTCAAGAACATTGATATATACATACATTTGGTAGGAAATATTTAATGTCTTCATCCATGTTTTTGTATGATTTTGATGTTTTGATTACTATATGAATTGTGAATTATATCAATGGAGGTAAATTGGAGTAAGGAGCAATGTAAGGTCATTATTATAAGTATTTTTTTAAATCATGTATCAAATATGAAATTCAATGATCAAATATTCTATATTTTAGTTGAAAATATTTCGTGTTCATTAAAGCATTTTATTGATGTTGATTAACATCAGGCATCGTTATCAATGTTCCAATTTCACACAAAAATATTTAATGGGGAATTTTAAAATTGGTTATTAGTCATGAATATTTTCATTGTTTGTCCTATATTGATAATAGTTTTTTTATTTCAAATTGATGAAACATTAACAAGTTGGATAGTTTTAGATGTCAGTAAGAGAGGTTTCCTTGGAGGATTTAATTTGGGTTTCAATGATCTATGTTAGTTGTGGTTAAATACATATTGTTGGAGTATTTAAATCAGGTTGTCTAGTTGTATTTTATGGTGGATCACTTAGATGGTTATGGAGAACAATATTGAATTAATAAATTCTTATTCTTATTGTCTTATTTTATTTTTGAGGTACTATTATAGGTTGTAGTGTTGCAATTTCTAGCTTGATTTTGATTTTTATCCTTATGATACCTTCTATATTAGGATGGAAACTAGGAAACCCATGAAATATTGTAAGTTGTTTAACACCCATTACATAACATGAATAGTTTATTTGGATTCATTTTTTCTTATCCATCAATTATCATCTCCGTTAATTTGTATTTTCATGTTTCTTTACTTTTTATTATTCAAACTAAGTTGATCCCTTATTCTAGATTTTGTTATGTTATCAATCCATTGATCATTTTTGTTTATTTATTATTGATTTTATAATTTATAATGTTCCATGGGCTTTGGTGTCATTACCATAATTCATGTGGTATATATTTTTCAATGTTCACCCTTTTCATATTTTAGAAGCGTATGAGTAATTATTATTTTCTAGGGATTTTGTTCTATCATTGAATGAATTTGAATCATATTTCTAAATGGATGTCAATTACACTGATTTTGTTGTGTGTATAAGCATATGACATCAGAAAGGATGGTACATTATTTTGTTAAGGAAATGTGAGAGGATAAAATTCAAACATTAGATAATTCATTAAATTTTTATGATCCATTTATATTTTTTACATTATTATTCAATCAAAATCATTATAAATATTCTATTTTGTATCCATTAATCATCTCCAGCATTATCTATTATATATACTAATGCTTCCTATTTCACCTCAATGTGTCATAACATTAATCATTTGGATAACAAGTAATCCAACACACACATCCACATTCCTTTGCAACATCGATTAAGCATCTCCTACCCAATTCATTTTCTATCTCCACATATTTCTCCAACTCCACTTCCCAAACCTCATTCACCACCTATGACTTCACCTAATCCACCAACTTTGCCTTTATCCTCCAAATTTATCTCCCACACATTCATTTTCTCCTACACCTCGGTGCTCACCTCCGCCTCAGTCTCTCCCTTTGCCTTAGTCTCATCATTTCCATGATTACCCTTACCTTCTTCCATTTCAACACACTGTTCTTCTTCAATTTCTCATATTTGTCTTCCTTAAAAAATAACTCTTCCCTTTCAATGTAACGACATAAAATATCATTCCTATAAAAAATATAGTCAATCTATCATTGTGATTGAGTTTCCTGGGTTAGAAATCCCCATGTGATACCCATCTTTCTATGTCATGTAAATCTTTCCTCAAGAATATCACTGATTATTATCCCTCCCTGCGTCCCGGACTCCAACTCACCATCACCACCATTGCATTGTTGTTGGAGCCTCTACAACACCATCATCAGCTCCACATCACCACCTCACCACCATTCATCCTTACATCCTATACTCATTCTTGCCTCTCTACCTCTCCGCCTCCACATATGTATCGTCGCCTCATTACCTCACCCCTCCACCTCAACCTCCACCTCCACATCCATGCATATTACTCCACATTGGCTTATACCACTCTGCATCCTTCTCCCATTACCTCTTGCCTCCTTCCAATCCTAGCCACTTTTATATCATATGCCTCCTCGACTACATCTTTTTATCTATGTATAGACATTATAATTATTATATTTCATATACATATATGAAAGTCATTAAAAATTTAAATATTTAATTTACTCGTATTTTCGTATTTTCCTCAGTTTATGATCTCTAATAGGGGACCAAAAAATTTCACTCTCTTTGTTATATCTTTTATAATGCATCTATACTCCAGTTTCTGTAAAATGAGACATCATACATTTCATGTCAATTTTTTATTGGTAATTATTCCATTTTATAATTATGTGTTTAGATAATTTCCCATATGTTCATTCCTTATGGTCTTCAATATTAATCTTTTTTATGAAAGGACATGTTTACATTCATCAATGATCCTATGTCCTCCCATTAACATTCGATTTTTTATATTTCATATCATATCTATCAATATAATTTAAGATATCACATATTTGTTTTCCACATGTTTGTTTACAGTCCCAATATTATGATCTAAAATTGGGTGAAATTATTTTTATCATCTATAAGTGATAGATATTATTTCATGAATCTAATATCTTTTTTTCATGAAATTCAAGCTCATCTATTGACCTCTAGTTGGTTATTATTAAGAGGAAAATTTAGGTAATTATTTATATTAAAAATTATGTATTTTGATAGTTTTTCATATTTTTAATCGTTTTGTTCTTCACCATTCATGTAGTTTTTTCGAATTAAATACACTATTTCATTAAATTTTATTTAATTCTTATAAAATAATTACTTTTATCATAAATTGTTTTCTAAAACATCGTTTTTCATTGTTCTTCATTTTTTATTATATTGTGCATCACATCATTAGTAACCATTTAGAGTCAGAAATTTTTATATTGAATATACATGTATCATAATAATTACATATATTATATATGTTGTTTCCTTATATTTTGTTTTTTCCTCAATTTATGATCCATAAGAGGGAACATCAGATTTCTACAATTCCACTCTCATTATTGGATCATTTATGATGCATCTAAACTCAACATTATATAAAATGAAACATCATTAATGGCATGTCAATTGGTCATCAATAATTATTCACGTTGAATTTTATGTGTTAATTTAATTCCCCATATTTTTAATCCTATTATTATCCATTATTCATGTATTTGTTTTATTCTGAAATGCCATGTTTCCATTCATCCATAGTCTTATATCGCCATATTAACAATGTATTTCTATTATTTCTTATCACAAGTAAAAATATTATTACATATTTCATATAAATGAATAGAAAAAATTGAATACTAATGATATGATCTACAATAGAGTGAAACTACTTTTATTATCCCTCAATTTTTGATCTTTTTTTAAGCATCTAACCTCATGTTTCCAAGAAATATATCCTATGTGTTCCAGATCCCTCATACTACCCCTATTTGTTCCTCATCCTCCCCATTTGGGATTCTATATAACAACAAAATATTTAATCCTACTACTCATTCCACTTTCACTCACCACCACATAACAACCTCTTCCCCTCAGTCTCCACCTCATTATTCGACTCTATAAAGTATCCATGGACTCTTTTTAAATTTTTTTCAAATTTAATTTCATGTACTTTACTATTGGTTGTCTCGATCTACTAAGGAATAATAAATTGTTCATCGTATCATTTATTTAATGATTTATAACATAATGAATGAGATAAATAATCTTAATGTCATTTTTCAAGGATGTTTTAGGTTGAGTGTATCTTTGTTGGAAACCCAACCCTGAGAATTTTTCAGGACGAAATCACCTTTTTGGGTCTTCTTTATGATTTATTTGAAACATTGTGGGAGATGATTATATGTTTGTTTAGTTTCATATTTCAAAATATCTGAATTTTATTACATGAATCTTGCATAAATGAATGTACAATATCTTCCAAAATGTAAGTCTTTACGGTGCTACTTCTATTTTTGGGGTTCAATTCGCTTGCACTATACAGGGATAGACTGATGTAACCATGACTGTGAATTTTAACTCAAATGGTATTTTGATATGTGTAATGGGATAATGGTGTTACAGTTTTAGAAAAAATAAAATCCTAAAAATTAATTGTTAGTTTAGGAACATTTTAATGACTATTTTGTTGTGTAATACTCAATTTAAACTAATCAAAAAATATGACTACATTTTTGGGTATGCATATAAATAAATAAATGAAAAATATAATAGATTGAAGTGATTTTATAATTTTATTGTAATAGATTCATTGCATTCATTAATATTTGATATATCATTGGTTATATCTTATCATTACATTGAATCATATTTTAATTTTTTTGCTCATCTACTCTGATCTGGTTGTAGGTGCGATCCAACGATTGGAGATATCATGGTAGATCTTGTTATCGATGTAATTCAGCACAACCACATTAATGAATGATGAATTTATAAATTTTTTGTCCTTGATTTATATTTCTTATTAAATTTACCATTATTAATTTTCTTGATTTATTTTATTATCTTTTCTGGATGTACTGAAACCTTGACAATTCTATTGTTTCGCTATTGAATAAATAATTCATAATGCAGTTTCATTATAAAATTAATTTTTGTGTTCATTAAAAAAACCGACATGTAAAAGTGATTTCATTTTATTTAAAAAAATAAAAAAGTCTATTTATTCATTATACATTAACCACATCAGTGATACTTCCCATGTTTGTTCTTCCTTCCTATTCTAGATTCCCTTTCACACCCCAATATTTCTTCCTCTTCCCCATTCCTATTTCACTGCACCACCACATGTCAATCCCTCCATCTATGTCTTCACATCTATGAGGTTTCTATAGGATCCTTTTACCTTCAATTTTATTTTCAAATTTCATTTCATTTAGTTTTCAACTGGTAGTCTTGATCAGCTACAGAACATTCAATTGTACATCATATTATTTATTAAATGTTATAAAAATTATCTAATGATACAAATTATATCAAGTTCATGTTATGAGGTAGTTTTAAGATGATAATATCTTTGTTGGAACCCCATCAATGTTATTTTCTATGGGGTTTCATTCAGTTTCACTATAAGGGGTAGACTAACATAACCATGGTTGTGCATTTTACCTTAATGTGGTTGTTGGGTATGTGTAAATTGAATATGTTGTGAAGTGTTTGGATGAACAATATTAAAAGAATGTTTTTATTAGTTTAGGAACATTAGAATATTTCATCTGCAGTGTAAAATATTTTTTACATAACAAGAAAATTAGTAATACATTGTTCAATGTGAAAAATAAATTAATAAATTAAAAATATAATATATTAATGGCATTCATTCCATTTATAATAAGATATGCATACTATTAATTCATATTTGATATATTTGTTATTCTATATTATCATATAATTGAATCATATTTTTAGTTTTCTACTCATATAATTTGATATGGTAGTAGATTTGAGCCTAAAATTGGAGATATAATCGTAGAACCTGTTATTCAGGTAAATTAACGTGAATATATTCAAAAAAGGGTGAATTTATTAGATTTTTTTTGTTGATTTATATTTATTTTTTAAGATAAAATTATTTAAAGGAGAATACATGTTTTTTTTTTAAAAAAATTATGAATTATACACTAACTAAAACCAATATACTACCCTTGTTTGTTCCTCCTCCTCCCCAGTATAGCTTAGATGTCACTCCCCAATAGTTCCTCCTCCACCGACCCATTTCGATTTCACTCCACCACCACCTGTCAAACCCTCTACCTCGATCTCTTCCTGGGTATCCTCCCCTATTAGGTATCCTTGGTATCATTTAACCTTTATTATTTTCAAATTTCATTATATGTAATTTTTCCATTGGTTGTCTCGATATGCTCTGGAACATTAAATTGTTAATCGTATTATTTCATGTAAGATAAAAAACAATATGAATGAGTAATATTATATTTGTGTAAAATTGAAAGGTAGTTTTGAGTTGAGGGTATCTTTGTTGGATCCCCATGAATGATATTTTCTAGGGGTTCAATTCAGTTTCACTACATAGGTGAAGACTGACATAACCATGATTTTTCATTTTACGTTAAGGGGTAGTTTGGTGTGAGTAAGGTTATTAAAGATTGATGTTTCTAGAAAAAATAATTTCCTAGAAAGTGATTGTTATTTTAATAACAATTCAATGTTCGATCTCTAGTGTAAAACTCTGTATATACAACTATAAATATATGAATACATTGATGGGTATTCATATAATTAAATTAATTCAATATATAATATATGTACTAGCTTTGATCATTTTATAGTAATTGATGTATAAGATCAATTAATATTTATCATTGTTTTAGTTCTATATATGAATATATTTGATTCATATTTTAAATTTTACGCTCATATACTCTTATCTGGTTGTAGGTGTGAGCCTAAGATAGGAGATATCATTGTAAATCATGTTATCAAGATCAATAAATATGACTAGAATCATGAAATGGTTGATTTGTTAGATATGTTTCATCGATTTATATTTCTTCATAAAGGTACCAGTATTATATTTCTTAATATTTTTTATAAATTTGTTTAGATGAATTTCACCCACAAACATTTTATTAATTAACTATAAAACAACTTATTAGTTATGTAGTTTCATTATAAAAAGAATTTTTTTAATTAATAAAATTTCAAGATAAGATATGGGGATTGGATTTTTTTTCAAAATTAAAATATTATGTTTATTCATTATACTGTAATCAAATCCCTGATACCACCCCTATTTGATACTCGTCCCCACTCTAAATTACTTATCATCCCCAAGTACATTATACTCCTCCCCATTTTGGTTTCCCTCAACCCCCACCTATTAACCCATTCCCCTCAGTCTCCATGTATATTATATATCCATGGTCTAAATTACCATATTTTTTTTCAAATATAATATCATGTATTTCATAACTAGTTGTATCTATCACCTCCAAAAACATTAAATTTAACACTATATTATTTATTTGAATGATTAAGATACTATTATTGTTAGAAATGGGGGACTATACCACCTGGAAGGTATATTATAGGGGGAAGAGGATCATAGGTGTGGTGAGTTCATTGGGGGTTTCATGTGGGATTCCAATAGAATTACAAAATTATTTATACCCAAAAAATTGGTGGGTTAAAGCAAGCAGGTGGACCATGTAAGGAAGTAATAATATATTTAAATTTTCACTATAGTGGTTTTTTTGGGATAGAATATAGGGCCTCCCACAGTATCTTAGGTTTTATTCTTCTTCTTTATGCTCAATTGCACCGAGTCCTTAACTAGGTACTCTAGGTGTCACATTTAATATATTATCTTATGTTTCTTGTTCCATTGGGGTCTCTATCATTTTTTATAACCTACAAGAATATATTTCTTTACCTACTATAGTGAGTGATGATCAAGTGGTTTGGTCATGGAGATTATGCTTTAGTCTCTATTAGAGGCATTGCAACAATGGATGGAGTGTGCAGAAGAAGGATGAGTCCATCGTGTTTATCAGGTCGAGTCAATAGGGTCTGGATTAGCATCAATGGTGGGAGCACTCCAGTAGAAATTTTATTGGTTAAAAGAGGTACATAAATTAATGGCATGAATTCGGCATCGCCTAGAGAAGATACACAATAAATATGATGTAATGAACTCAACACAATATTTGGGGTCATGAGAGATATTTTTAAGATCACACAACACACTAGGACAGATAAAGATAACACCAAAAACATGATATACGTCGGGAGAGGGACTTGGAATGATGTTCGCAGTTCGATGTGTTGAACTACCCATTTTTTATGGTTAGGACCCTCATGGTTGGATCAAAAGAGTAGAACTATATTTCATAGTTAATCCAAAGCACAAAAATGTGAAACTTTTGATGGAAAGGTGAGTTTTTAGGGAGTGTAAATACATTGTTTTATATTATAGAAGAGGTGCATCCACATTATTTAAGTTGTATGATTCATCAGTTAATTAAGGGTAAGTGATTTTGTGGGGAGGATCTATTATCTAGAAAAAAAAATTCTATGAACTGAAGCAGATATACCTACAGTTTTTGATGAACTGAGGTTTCTTCTAGTGTAGAGGCACTATGAACATGCAATAAACATCATTATTTTCCCAAGAATAGTTTTGATATGGCTTTATAGATACCCAAATTTCCAAAACAATTAAATATTAAAATAGGTGCAGTAGAAGCTAATGAGTGGTTTATTCAGGCCTAGTGTGAGTGATTTTCCAAGACCATTGTTGTTAGTTAAAAAATGATCGGTCATGGAGTATATGTATTGACTACCGAGAATTAAATAAGGTCACTATTCTGGGAAAATTTACATTTATGGTAGTTTAAGAACAACTGGATGGGTTTCATTACCCCACCTATTTTTTATGTTTGACATTATAGTGTGTTTTCATCAGATTCAAATGAAGGAATACAATGTGGAAAAAACATGCTTTGGTACTGTTAACCGTCATTATGAGTATTTAGTAATGTCATCTATTTTAAGTAATTATCTTTCAAATTTTAATAAAACTATAAATGTGTTATTTTTTACCTTGATGCAACAATTTTTAAATATTTTTATAACATTCTTGTATATTGAAAGGATTAGTAGAAAAATTTACATCATGTTTCAAAAATAATTTGGGTCCTCCAAGGAAAACATTTTTTTTCAATAAAATTATGTGTCAATATGGGAAGTCGGAAATATAGTATTTAGAAAACATTATTTCCACTAATGGGGTGCCCAGGGACCCAATTAAAGTTTAGGTGATGTTGGATTGGCCAGACTATACAAATATTAATGGAGTTTTGAATTTTCATAGCCTCACTGGCTAATATCTCAAATTTGTTCATGATTAGGGGAAAATATATAATCCCATTATCGATCTATCTTGAAAGGATGAATTCTACTGGTTTGATGAGGCATCACAATATTTCAAAAAATTTATGCAATTAATGATAGAGCCCCCACCCCTACCCCATCCTATCTCTACCAATGTTTTTCAAATGTTTCGAGCTTATGTGTGATTATTTTGGGAGGGTAATCGGAGCAGTCCTAATGATTGAAGGACAATTAATATTATTTTTCAGCACTGCACTTTCATATCAACAGTTTTCAAAATCATTTCATGAGACAGAAATAATGATTTTAGTCCATTCTATTCACTTTTGATGTCTTTATTTATTGGGTCTCCCATTCATAGTTCATTTACTCAACAATATACTCAAATATTTTCTTCACTACCGTATTAGAATAGTTGACAAGTACTGTTATATATATAAACTATTTGGTTACCAATTTGACATTTTTTTTAATCTAGGATGATAAAATTATTCTACATATGTGTTATCTGGGAGGGTTGAAAAGGTAGATCATTTCCTACAATTTCTCTCTCAGCCAGTTTGGGATATAGGGTGAAATATAGCTATTGGGGTAGCTATAGACCCTTTACCTATGGCTGATCATTTGTTCTTTTTAATCAGGCAAGAATACCCTTTTGGGATTCATTTATACCATGTCATACCATGGCTATTTGGCCTTCCCAAATTCCTCTTCGTGGATTTCAACCTACAAAAAAATTATTATTCCTCTCTTTAGTGGGGTCGTATGGGGTTTTATCACACCATTCAAAAATTAGATATAAATTTAAGTTGGGTGGGAATGAAAGGATTTGACTAAAAAAATTAAGTAGAGTGAGATTTTTCATAGATAAAAGTACTCATATCATTCTCTTATGGGACTACTTAAATGATTAGACGTTCCTACAGTTGTATGGTCAAATATTTCTTTGGATTTTATTTTTGACCATCCAACATATAATAAGTACATTGTTTTTATGGTAGAAATATATTATTTGTAGAAAAAATTTCATTTAATTCTTCTCAAACATCTATACATATCTCAATCTACTGCTGAACATTTCCATTGGGAGATTATCCATATACATCGTGTACCCACTTCTATTGTGAGTAACCACAACCTATATTTTCTCAACAGTTTTATGATAGAATAATTCAATCATTATTGAACCACTATTAATCTTAGTTTAGCATTCCACCTTCAAATGAACCACCAAACTGAGGTTTTCATCCACTGTATTGAAATATATTTATTCTTGTTCGCAAGGGAGCATCCCCGGTCTCCATCTTATTAGATTCATAGGGAAGAATGGAGTTACAAATCCACTTGGAATATCTCCATTCAAACTACCCCATATAGAGTTGTCTGTGGACAAAACCCACTAAACATTCTTGGTTTTCATCCCTCTTCCATACAGGTTCTAGCGATTGTCACTACAATGGGGGATCCTAACAATGTCTTTCAGCGACTTCGTCATTACATTTCACAGTCCCAAAATTATATGAAACAAAAAGAATATAATCATCAGTGTATCATAGATTTTCATGAGGGGGATCAGGTTTTATTAATACTCCAACTCTATAAGTACACTATTGTTCACTAAATTCATCAAAAATTGGCAACAAGATTTAATGGTCTCATCACTATCCTCATAAAAATTGGTCATGTGGCTCACCATTTAGATATATTTTCTACTTCGAAAGTGAACCCATTTTTTCATGTTTCTCCATTAATGAAATCTAATGGTACAAAAATGATCAGGTCGACCATGCCACCTGGATTGGAAATAGATTCATTTCATTTCCTAGATCCAGTGGCTATTATTTCACATAGTTTTATTTACAATGATGGCATGGATAATCTAAAATTTATCATTTAATGGAATACTATCATGATAGATGATGTGACATGGGAAGATGGATTTTCCCTCCATAACAAATTTAACAATTTTAGTCATGATGATAATAATGGATTTAAAGGGAAAAATGATTGAGCGATTGGGACCCCTCTACCTTTCAGGTATATTCCTAATGAAGGAGGACCACTTTTGGGGTCATTTTGGTTGGGAGTTATAAGGGATTCCAAAAAAAAATATAGCAGTAGTGAAACCCAAAATAATTAGGGGGTAAAGTAGGAATATAGTGGGGGGCCATGACAACTTGTTAGAATATTGTCAGAGAGGCTTCATAGGGATTGGGTTGGAGAGAATCTAGGTCCACCTATAGTATAATTGGTTTTATTATTCTTCTTTCTTCTTAATTTCACAAACTCTATAGCTAGAAATGATTGCTATTACATTGAATATATAATATTCTGCTTCATTTTTAGGTGGGTTCTCTATCAATGAATGAGATAAATTATCTTGGGGTCATATTTCAAGGATGTTTTTGATTTTGAATATCTATTTTGTAATCTAATCAATGATATTTTCCAAGGGTCCAATTAGTTTTCACTATAAGGGGGTAGATTGACATAACCATGAATGTTCATTTTACCTAAAGGTTTAGTTTGGTACATGTAAAGTGATTATGGTTTGTTGTTTTTAGAACAAAATATTTAATGTAACATGACTATTAGTTTAATATCATTTCAATGTTTGGTCTATTGTGTAATACTCTTTTTAAATTTACAGAAAATAGTAATACATTATGTGGAATGAATTTAAATAATTATATTAAAAATATAATAGATCCATGATCTTTGATAATTTTATAGTAAAATATTTATAAGATTAATTCATATTTTGGATAGTTTTGGTTCTATATTTATAATTATTTGAATCAAATTTTCTGTTTTCTTCTTGTCTACACTGATTTGGTTGTAGATGTGAGCCTATAATGGGAGATACCATTGTATTTAATGTTATTGAGGTAAATCCACATGAAAATATTCAAAAAATTGATAATTTATTAGATGTTTGTAATTGAATTATATTTATTCATGAAGTTACCATTATTAAAATGAGAGTACATGTATTTATAGAAATAAAAAAATTCTATTTATTCATTAAACACCTACAAGATTCCTGATACCACCCCTGTATATTCCTCCTCCATGTTCTGGCTTCCATTTCATGCCCCATTAAATCCTCCTCCTACCCATTTCCAATAACTCCCCCACCACCTGTCAAATCAAGTATCCATGGGGTCATTTTACCTTCAATTGTTTTCTCCAAAATTCGTTTCATGTAATTTTAAGTTGATGTCTTGATCTACTCCGGAATATTCAATTGATCACCATATTCATTCATAGAATTTTTAAAGAAAAGTGATTGTGGTAAACTATCATGTGTTCATGTTGTTTGGTATTTTTAGGCTGAGCATATCTCTATTCGAACCCCAATAATGAGATTCTCTAGGGGTTCAATATAGTTGCACAGATAGTGGTAGATTGACATAACAATGAATGTGGAATTTACCTTAAGAGGTATTTTGTATGGGGAAAGTGATTATGGTGTGATGTGTGCAGAACAATGAAATTCCTAAAAATTTATAGTTTTTTAAGAAAATAGTAGTGATTGGTATACATTAAAAAACTATATTTACACACCAAAAATATGGAAATACATTATTGGGTATTCATATAAATAATTTAATTAAAAATATAATAAATTCATGTGCATCAATAGTTTTACAGTAATATATAAATAATATTAATTCATATTTTCAATAGTTTTTGTTCTATAATTAGATATATTTGAATCATATTTTCAATTTTCTTCTCATAAACTATGATTTGGTTGTAAGTGCGAGCCTATGATTAGAGATATCATGGAACATCCGGTTATCATGGTAATCAAATAAGAATAGATTAAAACAATGGGGAATTTATTAGATGTTCTTCATCAGTTTATATTACTCATAATAATACCATTATTAAATTTCTTGAAATGCTTTATGAATTAATTTGGATTCACTTAACCAATGAAAATTATATTGTTTTATTATAACAAAATAAATTAGTTATGCAGTTTCATTATAAAAATAAATTATTTATTCATCAAAAAAATATATTAACAAGTAACGGAGACATCATTTTTTTAAAATAAAAAAAATTAAGTTTATTCATTATAAACAAACGTCTACTACAATATAAAATTCACAACCATATCAACTGTACGCTATATGATATTTTTCATTCTATGATGAAATTATTATAATAATATTATAACACAACATGAAAAATTCATTGCATTACTATGTAGAGGGAATAAAAAACAATGCAAAACTCCAGGGAGAGAGGGAATAATGGAGGTGATGGTGTTGGGATGTTTTGAAATTGACATGGGGAATATCTTATCATATTTAATAACTAGAAAAATAGATATAGAATAATTATTCTTCACATGTTTTTCATGATAAAAAAAATATTTATATATTTTGGTAAATATTTATGATTTTTTAATTCATCACAATTTGAGGGTTATTTTGATTATTTTTTCACAAGGGAAAAAATTTATGTTTAGGCCTTGAATAAACATGTCAAATATATTCTAGGATGTCCTTAACTATTTAACTGATAGGCTTTCACAAATGGAAACCCCACATCATTTCTGAAAATCTTCTACAGTTTACTCAAATATACAATTTGTTTTCATAATGGTTCTCCCAATTCCTCACATATATTGAATTGTGTATAACATTAAATAATATATATGCTTTTTTTGTGAGATAACCATGTACATAATTATGAGATCCACACTGTTCCTTTATATAATCCTGGAAATGCATTGTGAATACAGTTTTTGAATATAGTATCATGAAATTTCTCTCTGAATACTTATTTAATTGGGAAAATTATATCATGGAATTTTCTAGAATAAGCAGTTTCCATTAATAAATATTTTATTATTAAATAGTATCATGAGATTTCATTATGAATACAATATCATGATACCCATATCATTCCAATAGCGCGTCCACATCATTCCTGTATTGTATCCATATTGCTGTGTAGTTTCATTCCACATCATTCTTTTATAGTTTGAATTTAATATACACATATATGCATAATGATTATTCATATGAGTTATGCATATTTATTGAAATATAATTATTTAATGGAATTTTACTAACATATTTATGTAAATGAATTAAGATATTCAATCAATATTTTGAAACATTATATACTGTATAAAATAATTCCATCTAATATAATGCATAATACATCGATATATTCTCCATAAATGTGAAAATAAAATATAAAAGATAGTTTACTAACTTCTTGTAACCATGTATCGATACTATACTGCGAAAATATGGGATGCACTTCCTAGAGTTAGCATTGAAAGACATATGCTCAAGTATTCCTCCCATATTAATCTATGACCTTTGATTGACATGTTACAAAATGATTCCTTACAAAGACTATCAGAACATGATTTTGATTAAGAGGGTTTTGGTGAAAGAGAAAATGTCCAATCTAATTTCCTCAGCAGTACATTAATAGTGTAGTTAATAAAAAAGAGATTAATTATAGATTAAAGTAAGAAGAAATTGGAAATTTAATAGACAATATATATCTTGAAATATATTGGTTCACTAATTAGAGATCTCACTACCACATATCGAGTCATGGGAAGTGCTAGGTTTTATCTGCACTAAGGAGAAACTGCTGATACGGGGGGTTTATCACCACTAGAAAAAAGCGCTGATAAATATGCCCTTTATTAGTTCCTTCTTAAGAACTATTAAAGGATAGATTTATCAGTGCCTAATTCAGCACAGATAAGAGTTTTTATAATATATATTAATAATTTTCATAAAATTATTCTATTTATATCCAAAAATAATTTTTATTTGTATACCATAAAAATTGCATGTTTTTAATTAATATTTATTATTTAACAATTCAAACTTCTATACAATGTTTAAAAATGTTTTTATATGATATAATTATATTTATATATATATATAATTATAATATTATATTAAATTTCATTAAATAGTTATTATATTTATTAGATTTATAAAATTTAATATATTAATTAAATTTATTATATTCATTATATTCGTTATATTTAATATATATTTATTATATTAATTTTATTTATTATTAATATATTAATTATATTAATTAGATTGTTTAGATTGTTTATATTTAATATATTTCTTCTAATTATTTTAATATTTTTTTATAATATATATATATATATTCTTTTTAAATATTTATATATTTAAATTATAATTATTAAAAATATATGTGATTCCTATGAATTAGTTCTATAAAAACAATGATCGATTATGGGTCCATATATCTTATGTATCTTCATAAATAGTTGTGTATACATTAAACATTCCTTATTATTCATGATTTCTATTGTTGGCTCATTTTTTATTATGTAAATTTTATTACTACGTATATATGATTAATACATGTTACCCATATATACTATTATGTTCTAAAAAATAATTATAACAATACATTGAATATACTTCAATAATAAATATATGTATTATATTTATAATAAATAAATTTTAATTAGATATATATACTTTTTATGAATATTTATTTTTCCTTAGATTTATAACTATATATATTTAAATATTTATAAAATTACAATATATACATATATAATAATCTTATAAATATATATATGAATATATTTATAATTATATACAAATAATCATAAATATATTTATATATACTAATAAATATAATTATATATATATATATAATTATAAAAATATAATAAAATTTTGTATTATACTAATTATAATGTTATAAATATATATTTCAGTAAATATATTTATAAATAAATAACAATATTTATAAATATAATTCTAAACAAATGTAGATATATTTAAATAATTAAATAATAATAACTATTATATTATATATATATATATATATATAATTATAAATATATTTATAATAATTTAATAATTATATATATATGTATATTTATAGTTACAACTATAAAAAAATATTTATTTATTATAATTTTAAATTATTAAAAAAAAAATTATTTTGTAGTTATAATAATAAATGAAAATTTATATATTTAAATAATTTTATAATTAATATTAATATATTAATAAAATAATAAATATTAGGAATATAAATTTTTATTATTTTATTATTATTTTAATAAATAAATACATATTTAGTTAAATAATAATTAAAAATAATTATATATTCATATTAAAAAATATAAAATTATTAGAAATAAAGTTATATATATCTATAATCATATATATGTTTATAATTAATATATTTTTTATATTTTTTTCTATTATTATAATTAATATTTTTATATTTCAAACAAATTTATAATTACTTAAATTTTTATTTTTTAAATATATATATATAGTTACAATAATAAATAAATAATTAAATATTTATCATATATATAATATTATAAATATATACAATAATATTAATAAATTAGTTACATTGTGCCTTTATCAGGTCCTTTTAGAACTGATAATGTCTACATTTATCAACGCTAAAAAAGCTATTATAAATGGAGTCGTTTTCCGTGCTATATTTTTAGCGATGATAAAGATATTTTTATTAGTGTTTTTTTAGTGCTGATAAAGATAAGACATTATCTACACAAAAAAAGCACTAATAAAATATACCATTATCAATGCTTTTGAGCTAGTCCTGATAAAAGGTTCATATGGTTTTATAAAATAACTGTAAATTTCTCCTCCATCATCGCAACCCACATGTTCCCGCGGAAGTCGTTCTTCACAGTCGTGGCTCCTCCTCTTTCTCCTCCTCCTCTCCCACCATCTCTTCTCAATAGTGAACCACAACACCACTCTTCACCTCTCTGTCACTGAAAACTAGACTATTGTGTTCCTATCCTCCGTCGTGCCGCACCTCTGCCATGTTTGAACCAGACCACCATGCACCTCTCTCCTGCCATGCGCCTCCCCTCCGTAGTGAACACACCTTTGTCACACACTGAACCACACCTTTGTAGTGAGTTTTCTCCACTTTTTCATATATCTGTTCTTGTTCGCATGAAATAATTGATTGATATTGATGGTATGTTATGAGTAGTACTAGCTAAATGCCGTACTGAAAATCAGGGTTGTTGGAGGTCTATGTTTGTGCAATAAATGAATTACATGTTTGATGGTGTTCCTCTTCCTATTTTTTCCATTGATTTTGTTTGACTTGGTCATGGATTTGTAGACTGATTAAACTAGATAATAGTGTAATAGATTTTTAATGATGAGTATTTTTTTAATTAGGGGTTGAGTATTATGTCAATTTAAGTATTTATGTGTTCTCCGATAATGTCAAAAAGTTTTAGATTCAATTTTTATTAAGTGGGGTAGTTATTTCTTTAGGAATACATTATAATGCATGTTATAAATTTCATGGTTATTTTTAAATTATTTTTGTTGAATTTATAATCCTATTTTATGCCCTTTTTGTGTTTTAATGGGATTGAAAACTGTTGAAAGTATTGGTAAATACCTATGTCACATCACAAGTGTTTTGTAAAAGGCTCGAGTGGGTTTTATTAAATAAATTTAAATATTTTGAACGTTTGATCATAAGTTTTATTTCCATTTTGGTGAATATGTGATATTTTAAATTCATGATTTGAAAAACTAATGGAATTTTCCTTCAAGATATTTAAAGGTGTTTTGGACCCTTAACTCTCATGGTGGATGAAGATGTTTTGAAAAAGATATTTAAGATTTATAAAATGGTTCTTAAAAAAAAATCCTTCAAAAAATGAATGACTTTATTATTTAAAAATTTATTTATAGAAAATGGATGGGTTTACAAATGGTCTCTCTAGTGCATTTTGATATATGGGTTTTTGATGAAATTTAAAATGTTGTCCTCAAAAGGGGTTAAAATGGATTGGCTTCTCATGAACATTTGTAATATCCTTTATGATAATTTAAAGGATGTTATGTTATAAATAGGAAATAACCTTAATTGAGTTTGATTCATTTATTGTTCCACTTGTGGTTCGTGGCCCCACAGGGGATTATTTACATTCGTATTATTATTTTTTATCTTATAAAAGTTTATTAACGGGGTGGTTTCTTGTGAGGTTGTAGGAGGTGTGGTCAGGTGTAATTTCTAATTATTGGAATTATATTTATGTGATCATCTATTATATCATTTTTTTCTCATATACACTAATGAAATGTCATGGGTGTCCTAGGAGACCGGTAGGTAGAACAATTAGTGAAATACCTAGTGTGGTGTGTGCTACATAGTTTAAGGACCCAGTTAGATTGAGTGAGTTTATAAGATTTTTCAGTTTCCCTATAATATACCAGAAGGGACTATGGGTTATTTTTTCCCATGATCATGATAAAGCCGAATGAGTTCTATTGGACTACATTGATATAAGAAGTTAAATTGTATCGACAAAGGTCCCTCATTTCTAGTTCAGGATCCAAATACATGGGTCTTAGGAAGTTTCATGTTAAATTTACATTATTCATAGGACACTTTAGAGGATTTTTTTTCTTCGATGGATTGTATTCATCTAGTTTTTTTAATATATGGAACCATCATTTATCTATTATTTTATTATGGTTCCTTGTTTCTTTAGTTCCTATGTATGATCTTAGTTTCACTTTGAGTGTGTATTTTCTTTCATTAAAATAGAATTATCTACGTGGTTAAAAAATTTATTTTAAAAGGAATAAAAATTGGATATTTATTAAATGATTTTTTTGAAAATGGATTTTAATTTTGGTCATTTCGAAAAAAGAGTTTTTCAGGAAATCTTATAGAAGAGGGATAAATTGTGATTTGAAATGTATTATATGGTTTTAAAGTCCCTATTTTCATTTTTGATATTTTTATTTCAATTTTTTTTCATCCTAGAATTTATATTATTAAAAGGGTGATTGTTTTAAAATCTATAAGTTTATTTTTTACACATGTTTTATAATTCATTTAAAAATATATTTTATACCATTTTCTAACAAGAACTTTATGAACTATATTATGATGTGATTCAATGATAATTCTTTATGACATAATACAAATAATTTCTACCTCACACCCTACATATGAACTAGTGGACTGGATTGTATGATGCTATGATATCTTGTTTTTTAGTGTCCTATTGTGTTTTTTCTTGATGCTCATACTGGAAAATGATTGGGTGATGGGATGTTTCATATTAATGGGGGAATCTAGTGTTTATGTTGGTGTTATTTGGTTTTTTATTCCCTTTTAAATCTCCTTTTAGTATTTTCTAGTAATAATGACTTGTGATATTTTAAGGAATGAGGTATTTATTCAAGAGTGTGTTCTTAATGACTACCCTTTATTACAATTCTTATGTTTCCATAGGTAGGTTATACTCCCACCAATGATAGTCTGGATAAAGCATGGTATTTGATAAGACTCAATGTAAAAATGTTTAGTATTCTTTGTTGGGATTTGAATTATATGAGATATGGATTAACTAATAACTTCAAATTTCTATCTATGATAATACCGTTGAAATATGAATGGAATTATTCAAGGCATAACCTATGTTGAGTTGCTTAATATGATTATTTATATGTTCATGAGTGATCCTACTAAGATCAAAATTGGATAATGATGTAAGAATCAATCTTAAACATAAATGATCTGTGTAAAGAGTATGGCTTATATTTATGATGTCTCAGGATTCAGGATTTGAATAGTTTCACTACATGATGGTCATGTGGTTGCTTATGGGTCTAGACATTTAAGAACACATAAGAGAAACAACCCAAATACTTTCCTAGATTTGGTAATATTGGTTATTTTTATAAGGTGTTATTGGAATATAATAAATATGTGTTTGAAATTGTTTTCAACATACCTTTTTTTTGTTTTTAATAAAATTAAAACAATTTAAACACATTGCATGGAATTAGGATTTAATGAGAAGTGTTTCACAACTACCATGATAGGATTTCATAATGGGATGTAAATTTTTTTAAAGCATATGTAATACAAGTTTCAATTTATCAAGTGGTGTGTGATTTTTTCAATGAATTTTTTTAAAATAAATTGTTTTGCCACTCATTTTAAATGACTAACATAATAGTTCATGATGTTTACAAGATTGATTCACAAAAAAAAGAATCAAGTTTACGAGAAATATTTTTTTAAACTGATTATTTTATTTTGAAAATGGCGTGTTATTTTACAGATAAATTTTTGTAAATGGTTGTTTTTTAATGGGATTTGAACTATGAATTTAATAATAGTTTTCAAAGGATATATAAAGTCTATAACTATTTTTAGACATGGTTAATTTTTATATCAACATTGTGACTATTTATTTTTATTAACATTAATATCTCCAAATAAAATAAGATCGATATAAATAAATATTGGATGGACTCCATCTTTTGAAAAGAGAGTATGAATATGGAGTGAAATATTTCATCATGTTTTCAAAAGATCATTCATATGGCCCTTATAAAACCCTTTTTCTTTGTTTACACTATTTTTATTCAAGACATGTTAGTCCAAAGGAGTTGGAAGAACACTTGATCTATCATAGAATAGATCGATGTTATAATTGTGTGAATAAACATGGGGAAAATAGAATGTATCTAGTGTATTTGATAATAGAGAGTTTGTAGGGTCATCATATTTGATTACAGGTGTGGACAATAAGGAAAACCATATCGGGGACGCGATTTCAAATGTGAATGATGATGACGATCTTATTGATGAAATGACAAGGAAAGTTGAAGATGAACTTCATGAGCGCCCAAAAAATTTGGAGTAGTTAAATAGTTGTGAAAAGAAGCCTTTTTATGGTTTCTGAACTAAATATATGATATTTTCATCCATACTAAAGTTTTATAACTATAAATAAGGAAACATATGGAGAGAAGAATGTTATATAGAATTAATTACTCTCTTGAATGACATAATCCTAGATTATAATTAGCTTCCCCGACAAACATACGATGCTAAATGAATACTATGTTTGATGTGTGTGAACTATGAACGAACACATGCTTTCCTAAATGACTAAAAAATATATTTCAAGCACCACAAAACACATAGAGAATTCTAAAAGACTGGGTCATCTCGATACAAGAAATATGAATCCGGTCCTACAAATTTTTTATGGTACATTCCACTAATTCCATGGTTTATGTACCTATATGTATGTGAGGAGACCGTAGGGAAATTAATGTGGAACGCAGACCGAAGAAAAAAATATCTGAAACTATATAACCCAATAGAATACCCTCAGTGGAAGAGAATCGATCATTAGTATCCTAATTTTAGAAATGATCTGAGAAACCTTCATATTGTGTTATCTAAAGATGGTGTGAATCCTTCGGGTTTTCGAAGCTGCAGTCATTGTACGTGGCTGGTTATGTTGGTAAATTATAACTCTCCACCATGGAGGTGCATTAAATGAAAACACATATTGTTATCTATTCCTATATCATGACCAAAACAACCGGTAATGATATTAATGTTTATATCGCTCCATAGATCGAGTATTGAAAATTGTTATATGAATGAGGAGTTATGTTGTATGATTCATATAGAAATGATGACATTACATTGAGATATATGTTTTATGGGATGAGAAATGACATTACTGCTTATGGTAATTCTTCAGGATGTAGCATTAAAGGAAGTCATGGGTGTCCCGTCATCAAACAAGGCACACAATCCATTAGGTTAAAACAATCCACAAAAACCATGTATCTATGACATCAAATATTTCTAGCCTAATGACATGATTACCGATCATGGAAGACATTATTCGATGGAAGTTAAGAAGCATGTAAATCACAGTCTCCACTATCTGGTGATCAACGCTTTGAGAAAGTAAATGACGTGGACACTGCTTTTGGTAAAAAAATTCAAAAAACCATATGAAAACCAGTTAGAAGAAGAGATCTATTTTTTTAATTAACAAACTGAAATTGTCTGTACATCAGAAATTTTTTTTATGTTATGCATGTTGAAAAAGTTTATTTGATAGTGTCATCAACACCATGATAAATGCACTCAAAAATAAAAATTTTTTAATTAAGTCTTGGATGGACATCATTGACATTGGAATATGAGAAGAGTTGGCTCTAGTGAAGTGTGAAAAATGAACTTATCTACCTCCAACGTCTTAAATTCATTCCATATATTAGAGATATTTTTATTTAAACTTATGGAATGGCATAAATATTTTATATGCATATTAATCAAATATCAAGAACATCATGAAAATGAAGTATTTAATGTTAAAGTGTCTAAAATCACATGACATCAACATTTTTATTCAAGATATAATATATTGTGATTTATGAATAATGTTTCCAAAGAATGTCCGTTATATGTTAACGAATCTATGTTTCTTCTTCAATCATATATGATTCAATGCTATAGACCCAAAGCAATTTCTGCGAAAGGAAAGTGAAATTGTTGTCCTATTTTGTGAATTAGAAATTTTAATCCTAAAGAAATTCACTTATATGATGGTTCATTTGATGTTTCACCTAGTGAGAGATATTCAACTAAGTTGTCATGTACGATATAGATGGATGTACCCCCATTGAATTGTATATGATCATTTTTAAATGGTATGTTAAAACACGATGTCCGTTAGATGGTAGTTTTGGGGAGTGACATATTACTGAGGAAGCCATAGAATTTTGTACCGAATACATATCCAGTTTGGAATGCATTAGTGTACCGAAATCTCATCACACTGGGAGACTTGAGGCTGAAGGAAACATTGGAAGAGATGTTCTCATAATCAATATTACATATCGGGAGTGTAACACCCGATACATTTATAAGAAATATTTTGTTTTTATTTTATATAAATCATCAAAGGAATCTTTCACTACACAAAACACTAGCTTGGATTTCTTTACACGCAATCACGACCTTCCTTGATAGCTTGAGTTGTACGCAATACCGAGTTTCAATGAACAACGACATGCTATTAAAATATTATTAAAACTAGCCGTTATGAATAGTAATAATCTTTTTTTTTGAAATTTTGTAAATTTTAATTTTCAAAATGGACTTCTTTTTTGGATTCAGAATATTGAAATTATCCTAGGGTGAAATTTTGGTATTTTTCTAGAAACTTTCAATTTTTGATGAATAGTGAAAACACTAGGTTACTATTTAAAAACCGACTTTTTATTTAAGTAATTATTTATTTTATTTAAATTTATTTTAGGTCAAAATTGATACATATTACCTATATATGTTCAATGCAATTCATTGGAGTCATTTTATAATAATTTTAGATATATAAAAATTGTATTGAACTTTTTACCATCTTTTATCCACCTCCTAGGAGAATTTGCAAATTTACATAAAACATAATTTTACCGCTTCTGTGAGTGGAATTTCAGAAATCCGAGAGACATGGTTGATTTCAGTAAGTAAAATGTGGTTCAATGAGATGAAAATAATTTTTGGTGAATAGTAACTTCTTACTTTTATTTACCACGATTAAAAGTAAATAGGGTAATTAAGGGTAAAAATGATATTATTATTACCCTAACACATGTCCAAATTCTATTGGATAATTGTAATTCGACCAAAAAAACATTAGGAATAAAATATGACCATTTAGGCCCACATGGAATAGATTAGGACATTTATTATTAATTTATTTAAAGAAGGGTTAAAATAGTTAAAATCAATGTTTAATAAGTAAATAATTTTTAATATAGGGTTATACATAAGATAAATTCGACTATAAATATTCATTATAAAGATAAAAAATTTTCCTAAATAATGGTATTTTATTTGTAATTTGTAGTCAATAAATATTTTAATTTATTTATGACACAAAGTTGATACAGTAATTATCTTGTTAATGAAATATTGACATAATTGATGTTATAAATAACCAAATAAATGTAATTTGACACTTTTTATCAATTCCACTAATTCTCCAGGTTAATATGACATGTTATTATTGATTTAATAAACTTTTTTCGAACTATTCATTATGTTATGATTTTTACAAAAATCAATTACTAAATAGTTTCAAAATTGACATAAAATAGTTTTTAAAACAAATATTATATTATTAATTGTTATTTTATTCCTAAAAATCTAAGGTTCTTCCAAATGACTTGGATAGGGTTATATATTTTTATAATAAACAACTTGGGGTTCTTTTGGCTTGTTATAGTAAGTTTATTAACCTTATAGTGTAAGAACACAAAAAGACACGGTAAAAGTAAAATTATCTAACTTAAAGTTAAATCTAAATGATAAGGTTAAAATAGTAAACTAAACTTGTCCAAATTCTATTGGATGAGAGGAATTCGACCCATACCAACCTTATCTTCGAATTAAATCTATTTTGATCTATTTAAAACCGAATATGGCTTTATAATAAAATAATATTTTTAGTTTTTTCAAAGGTGCCCCTCTCCTCCCTTATAAAAGGGAACCTCATCCCTCTCTTCCTCACACCACATTGAGCCTTAAATCTCGGCAAAACCCTTCCAATTTCTCCTCTCCACTTCTCTATAAACATTCTAGAGGTCTTGGTCTTCTTCAAAGACCAATTTCAGTTCCCTAAAAGGAGGTCTCAAAGAGGCGCTTCAATGAAGTGGTAATGTCTGTTACCGATTCTTTCAACTTTATTTCTTCTTCTACTTATTATTCATTATTTTTTTCATTATGAATTAATAACATAAGTATCAAAAATATAATGACATGTTATTATAAGTATTAAACAACCCTATTTTACCATCTATCCATCCTACGGAAAATGAAATCACCGTGTGTGCGTACGTACGAAATACCATCTCCACGCCGTGGTGTAATCTATTTTCCACCACCACCTTAAATGGATGGGTATAATGGTGTAAAGAATGAATATATATGATTATTGTAAAGTGATATTGACTCTGGAATAGTATACATACACTCCAATACAATTCCACGATCATGGGAACAATATCATCGCTCGTGCGTACATATGGAATATCATCTCCACGATGTGATGCGACTCGTTCTACATGATTTTCAGTGCATAATGATTAGATAAATGAATTGAGTGAATAAATATGATATATATTAGACAAATACCATTCTTGAAATGAGTTATCTATAACCTAAAAAGAATAATAAGAATTTATTCGAAAAAACACGCATAAGAACGAAAAGTAATAAACACCCGAATAACAAGTAGAAATGAAATATTATTAATAATAAGATAAGAATATGACCATATATGATATCATAAAAATGAGTATGATTCTGGAATAAGTCAATGACATTATTTAAATCATTATACAGGAGGTTTGGACACTTACGAAACAAATCGGACCTAAGGTAAGGGAAATATCACAATCTTGTTTTTATCAGAGATTGTTTATACTTTGGAATTTACTAGGGTGTATTATATCATCCACATCCATGTTTCCTAAATATGTAATATTATTTCCATCCACCTACAATTGTTTAAATCCAATTTTACCCGTTGGTGTGTTTTTTGTAAACGATATGAATGGAATCTTTTGTCGTTTTTCGTATGTGGTACTTTTTTTACTTTTCCGAAAAAAGTACGAGAAGACTGTTTTTTTAACTTAAATGACATGAATGGAATTTTAAAACATTATTTCCAAGAAGCTTCCTTTACAATTTATCATGATTATTTTTAATCAACTTCTTTTAGTATAAAATTGTATGACATGTTAAGAAAGGAAAACTGTTTTTAAAGTAGAAAGGAAAATTTCCTCAAGAATGGAGTTCAAGTGTTTTATCAAAATTATTTTCCATCTAAGATAATATAGGGTTCTGTTTCTTTCTCTATTATTACATTAATTTGATTATTTTGTGATGGAATTATTTTTATGAATTCCTTTATCCTATATGAATTTATTTATGAGGTCACGATGTTTAAGAATCCCATTTTTATTACATGGGTTATGCAATGATGTATGATTTATGATTTTGTGGAACACATAAGAATGGTATAATTATTAGATGGGTGGGACCTATATCTCCCTCCAATGCATTGGGTAATGATTTTATATCTCATGAGATAGACATGGCTGGAACGGCAGGTTAAACTGGTTCAGTGAAATAGGACTAAAATGGGGAATGAACTGGGTTCAGAAATGGACTTTGTCCACTAAGATAGTCTTGGCAACGAGTCTTGACTAATAAGAAATGATTATATATGATTATGTGTGTATGCCACAAAGCTTGATGTTTTAAGTTATGATTATTGTGATAACATTTCACTACCATGATTTATCCCTTGTTATGAAATTATGATCTCTTTGTAGGGTAAGATTTCCAAAATGTTATGTTCTTATGAATATGATGTTATTGATATTTCTTTTGTTTAACCTTACTGAGAATTTGACCTCACCCTTTTGTATGTTTTCTTTTCCCAGGTCAGGAATAAGGTTATTATGTAAGATATGCCAAAAGGGACTATTGATATGATGAAAGAAATGGGAGACAGTGTAGACGCTCTATGAACCATTTGTTTATGTTTCCCAGTTTCTAAAGACACTATACCTATACGTTACTTTAATGGTTTTGTTATATGTTGTAATAACTGTACTTCAATTTTGAAGTACTAACAATGTATGTAAAGTATGGGTCATTATAGTTGGTATCATAGGAAAGGTATAGTCAACCTTTGGAAATTGGGATGTGAAAGCCTTAGTAAGAATCATAAGAATAAGTCTAAGCATAGAACACAATCATAGTGTTTTAGAAATGTCCATTAATAACCTAGGATAAGACCTTACGTGTGAAATTTTATTCTTGATTATTTGGTTTTCCTATTATAATTAGTGTTTCTCACACTATTTTTATTGGTTTTAGTCAACGGCTGGAACATGAAGGAATCGTGTTAATGCAGAATGCGATGGGCAATGCAATGATTGTCCCCCTGAGCAACCAAATGTTGTGGGAGCTGGAATGAAAAATCTTGTAGCCATGCTCACAAAACTTTCTCAAGCTATGAATCATGCAGGACTTCAAAACGAGCAAAGGAGCAACATTCTATTGAATCCTTCATGAGACAGCATCCACCTTCATTGAACGGGCCTACTGATCCATTAGTTGATGAACAATGGATCGGTACTACTGAAAAGATATTTTCAGTTCTTCAATGTTATAAACATGATAAAGTCATCTAATAATGTATCGTTTCTAAGGAGATTCTAATCAATGGTGGAATCTTATCAAGAATATGAGGCCAAGAGATGAAATAGAGTCCATGGAATTGGACGAGTTCAAGAACTTATTTTTCAATAAGTACTTCCCTCGTATTCTCTGAAAAATGACGGAGAAGGAGTTTCTTGAACTAAAGCAAAAGGATGAAAAATCTATTGGTACCTATGACGAAAATTTTACAATACATGCAAGGTACGCTTCTAGTATTATTATCCATCCTGGGAGTAAGATCGATCAATTCTTTAGTGGATTAAATCCAAGCCTTCTAAGGGTGTTATCCATAAGGGACTTCAATAGCTACGAGGAAATCGTTTGATGTGCTCTCAAAGTTGAGATGGAGATTTGAGTAACCCATCAGTCATATGGGTTTGATAAGAAGAGGAAAATGTAATTCAAAGTAAAATCTAAAGAGCACACTAAAAAGAAGATGATTTTTCCCTTATGCTCAAAGTGTGGAAAGAAACATAAAGGGATTTGTCTTAAAGGGACAAGTAAATGTTTCAAATGTTGAAAGGAAGGTCACTGGGCATTTGAATGCCGCAATGATGGGAAGAAGATGTCTAGTGATGAGAACAATGAAAAGGATACACAGAGTGCACCTCCTACACTTCAATGTTACAAGTGCATGGAAATGGGGCATTATTCCAATAAATTCCCTAATCCAAGGGTTGTTGATGATGATCGACGTCAACAAACTCTTGAGGCTAAAGACAAAGGAATGTCACATGAAATTTCTATCAGCGATGTGGAGTACGATAACAAAGTGGTGAAAGGTACACATAGCATACACTCTAAAGTAGAAAATGTTTTATTTGATTCTGGATCCACCCACTCTTTTATTTATGAAGGATTTCTTAAGGGTATCACCGTATTACCATAACAATTATATGTTGAGTTAGCTGTGACAACCCCTAATGACACAACAGTCGCATCAAAAGTTTATAATTCTTCTCTGATTGAAGTTTGTGGGAAAGTGCTTCCTAAAAATCTTGTGATCCTCCCTATAGTGGAATTTCATGTGATTCCTGGCATGGATTGGCTTTTTATATTTGGATCTCATATCAATTTCCAAATAAGGGAAGTCACATTTCATATTCCAGATCAGTCTTTGATCGTCTATCGATGCAAGGATGAACATAACCTTCCAGGGGAAATTTCTTCCATATTATGGGTCTTTATTCCACTAAATGAATGTTATTTATCTCAAATGGTTGCTGAGGAACTCACGATTAAAAATATGCCCAATGTATGGGAGTTTGATGATGTCTTTTCGGAGGAATTGCCTTTTCTTCCACCAAATTGTGAAGTTGAGTTTTCAATAGAACTTGTATCGAGTGCTTTACCTATTTAAATGACACCTTATAGAATTTCCCCAATTGAGTTGCTGGAATTGAAGAAGAAACTCCAAGAGAATCTTGATAAGGGGTTCATATTCCCTAGTGTGTCACCTTGGGGAGCACCTGTTCTGTTTGTTAAGAAGAAATATTGATCAATGAGACTCTGCATTGATTATCTAGAACTTAACAAGATCACTATCAAGAACAAATATCCTATCCCGTGCATTGATGACTTATTTTACCAACTACGTGGAGCTCAATACTTTTCCAAGATTGATCTCCATTCAGGGTGTCATCAATTAAGGGTCAAAAGGGAGGATATACCAAAGAAGTGATTTCTGTATAAGGTATATACACTATGAATTTATAGTGATGCCATTTGGTCTCACTAATGCCCCTGCTATATTCAGGGATATGATGAATATAGTCTTTATATACTATATTTATCAGTTTTTGGTAGTCTTTATTGACGTTATTCTTGTATATTCAAAGAGAAAGGAAGAAGATGAAGATCACTTGAGAATTATATTGAAGACCCTGAGAAAGGAGAAGATTTATGCCAAATTTACGAAGTGTGAATTTTGGCATCAAAAAGTTTCATTTTTGGGTCACATAATCTCAAAAGAGGGGATATCTGTGGATCCATCAAAAACAGAGGTTATTGGAAGATGGTCGAGACCAACAACAGTAACTAAGATCCGAAGTTTTCTTGGTTTTTCTAGATATTATCGACGTTTTGTGAATGATTTCTCACGATTATCTAATCCACTCACCAAGTTGACTCTGAAAGGTGTTATGTTTGTTTTAATGGAGGAATGTGAAGAGAATTTCAAGGAGTTGAAAAGAAGGTTATCCAATGAACCTATACTCACACATCCTTGTAGTGGAGAATGGTTTGTGATATACAGTGATGCATCCAAGAAGGGATAGGGGTGTGTTCATATGCAACATGATATGGTGATAGCTTATGCCTCACGATAGTTGAAAATCAATGAGTAAAATTACCCAAATCATGATTTCGAGTTAGCTGCGATAATCTTTGCATTAATGATTTGGAGGCATTATCTTTATGAAGAAATGTGTGACATTTATACTGATCATAAAAGATTAAAGTATATTTTCACACAAAAGGAGCTGAATATGCGCCAAAGAAGATGGTTGGAGCTGATTAAGGATTACGACTGCTCAATTCATTACCACCCTGGGAAAGAAAACAAGGTGGCAGATGCATTAAGTCGACAAGACCATGCCAGTTTATCCAAGATGAGGATCACAAAAGATCCAATATTTATGGATTTACAAAGGATGGATCATGGAATTATAATGAAAGGGGAAAAATCGTATCTTTCTCAAATGAATGTTCAACCATCTATACATGTTATGATTAAAGAGGCACAGAAAGAAGATGTAGAGTTATAAAAGAAGGTGAGAAATGTTCCTTAATTCAACCTTGATTGTGATGGGATAATAAAGTTCAAGAATCGGGTTTGTGTTCCTCCCATCCCCGAATTAAAGAAGGAGCTGCTGGATGAGGCTCATAGTTCATCATTCTCTATTCATCCTGGAAGCACGAAGATGTATAGGGCCCTGAAATAGTACTTCTGGTGGGATGGAATGAAAAGGGATGTTGTCGAATATGTCTCTCGGTGTTTGGTTTGTCAGCAAGTTAAAGCTGAGAGACAGAAGTCTAAGGGGATGTTACAACCATTACCCATACCTGAATGGAAATGTGAAAAATCACTATGGACTTTGTCACAGGACTTCTTAAAACTTCCAAAGGAAATAATGCTATCTGGGTCATAGTTGATCATCATACAATGTCTGCACACTTCATTGCTATTATAGATGATTTCTCTCTGGATCATCTTTCCAGGAAATATGTAAATGAAGTGGTAAGATTGCATAGAGTACAACTTTCTATTATATCTGATCGGGATCCGAGGTTTACCTCAAAGTTATGGCGAAGTCTTCAGCATACTCTGGATACAGAGTTGAGTTTCAGCACTGCTTATCATCCTCAGAAAGATAGTGAGTCTAAGAGGAAAATTCAAACTCTAGAAGATATGTAGAGAGCTTTATCTATGGATTTCGAAGGTGGTTGGGATCAACACATACCATTGGTGGAATTTTCATATAATAATAGCTTTCACTCCAGTAATCAGTTGTCTCCTTATTAATCTCTCTATGGATAGAAATGAAGGACTCCAACTTGCTGGGATGAAGTTAGGGAAAGAAATCTATTAGGATATGATCTAGTTGATGAGATGGCAGAAAAGGTCTGATCTATTCAACAACACATAAGAGTAGCTCAGAGTTGACAAAAAAGTTATGCCGACAACCGAAGAAAAGACATAGATTTTGAAGTGGGTGATAAAGTGTCCTAACGAATATCTCCTTGGAAGAGAGTAATGAGATTTGGAAAGAAGGGAAAGCTGAGCTCTAGGTATATCGGTCCTTTCGAAATACTGGATCATGTTGGAAAGGTAGCTTACCGATTGGGACTTCCACCGAATGTCTCTTAAGTTCACAATGTGTTCCATGTATCTCTCCTGAGAAAGTACATACCTGATCCTTCACATGTACTCAACTCAGAAGTTCTACCGCTGGAACAAGATCTTTTTTATGAAGAACAACCGATAAAGATTCTCGATCGTAGTGAAAAAGTCCTATGGAACAAGACCACATGCTTGCTGAAAGTTTTATGGAGGAACCACTAATTAGATGATGCTACATGGGAGCTTGAGGATATGACGAGGGAGAGGTATCCTCATCTGTTTGTTACAAGTGACAAATTCCAAGGGAGAAATTAATTTTAAGGGGGGTAGAATGTAACAACTGAGACTTTAATAAAAAATAGTTTGTTTTTATTTTATATAAATCACCAAAGAATCTTTCACTACACAAAAAACTATCATGGATTTCTTTACACGCAATCGCGACCTTCCTTGATATCTTGTGTCGTACGCAATACCAAGTTTCAATAAATAACGATATGCTATTAAAATATTATTAAAACTAGCCGTTATGAATAGTAATAACCATTTTTTTTGAAATTTTTTAAATTTTATGTTTCAAAATGGACTTCGTTTTTTGATTCGGAATATCGAAATTGTCCTGGGTGAAATTTTGGTATATTTCAGGAAACTTTCAATTTTTGATGAATAGTGAAAACTGTTGGTTACTATTTAAAAATTGACTTTTAATTTAAATATTTATTTATTTTATTTAAATTTATTTTAGGTAAAAATTGATACATAATACCTATATAATTTCAATGCAATTCATTGGAGTCATATTATAATAATTTTAGATATATAAAAATTTTATTGAACTTTTCACCGTCTTTTACCCATCTCCTAGGAGAATTTGCAAATTTACATAAAACTTAATTTTACCACTTCTATGAGTGGAATTACAAAAATCCAAGAGACACGGTTGATGTCAGTAAGTAAAATGTGGTTCAATAAGATGAAAATAATTTTTGGTGAATAGTAACTTTTTACATTTATTTACCACGGTTAAAAGTAAATAGGGTAAATAAGGGTAAAAATGATATTATTATTACCCTAACACATGTCTTAATTCTATTGTATAAGTTTAATTCGACCAAAAACAACATTAGGAATAAAATATGACCATTTAGGCCCACTTGGATTAGATTAGGACATTTATTATTAATTTATTTAAAGAAGGGTTAAAATAGTTAAAATCAATGTTTAATAAGTAAATAATTTTTAATATAGGGTTATACATAAGATAAATTAGACTATAAATATTAATTAGAAAGCTAAAATGATTTCCAACATAATGGTATTTTATTTATAATTTTTAGACATTAAATAATTTAATTTATTTATGACACTATATAATACAGTAATTATCTTATTAATGAATTATTGACATAATTGGGGTTTTAAATTCCAAAATAAATGTAATTTGAGACTTTTTATGACTTCCACTAATTTTTCAGGTTAATATGACATGTTAGTATTGATTAAATTAACTTATTTTGAACTAATCATTTTGTTATGAGTTTAAAAAAAATCAATTACCAAATTGTGTCAAAATTGACATAAAATAGTTTTTAAAAAAAATATTATATTATTAATTGTTATTTTATTATTAAAAATATAAGGTTCTTTTAAATGACTTATATATGGTTATATATATTAATAATAAACAACTTTGGGTTCGTTTGGCTTGTTATAGTAAGTTTATTAACCTTATAGTGTAAGAACAAAAAAAGACACTGTAAAAGTAAACTTATCTATCTTAAAGATAAATCTAAATGATAAGATTAAAATAGTAAAATAAATTTGTAAAAATTATATTTGATGATAGTAATTCGATCCATACCCACTTTAGCTTAGAGATAAATCAATTTGGAGATATTTAAAACCAAATATGGCTTTATAATAAAATTATATTTTTAGTTTTTCCAAAGGTGCCCCTCTCCTCCTTTATAAAAGGGATCCTCATCCCTCTCTTCCTCAGACCACATTGAGCCTTCAAGCTTAGACAAACCCTGCCAATTTATCCTCTCCAATTCCCTAGAACCATTTTAGAGGTCTTTTTATTATTCAAAGACCAATTTTAGTGCCCTAAAATGTGGTCTCAAAGAGACGCTTCAAAGAAGAGGTAATGTCTGTTACCGATTCTTTCAACTTTATTTCTTCTTCCACTTCTTCTTATTTAGTTGTTTCATTATGAATTAATAACATAAGTATCACTCATATAATGATATGTCATTATAAATATGAAAAAACCCTATTTCACCATCTATATATCATACAGAAAAGAAAATCATTGTGCGTGCGTACGTACGGAATACCATCTCCACGCCGTGGTGTAATCTATTTTCCACCACCACCTTACATGGATGGGTATAATGGTGTAAATAATGAATATATATGATTATTTTAAAGTGATATTGATTCTAAAATAGTATACATATACTCTAATACAATTCCACGATCATGGGAACGATATCATCACTCGTACGTACGTACGGATTACCGTCTCCACGATGTGATGCGACTCGTTCTACATGATTTTAATTTCATAATGATTACATAAATGAATTTAGTGAATAAATATGATATATATTACACTAATACCATTCTGGAAATGAGGTATCTATAACCTAAAAAGAAGAATACTAATTTATTCGACAAAACACGCATAAGAACAAAAAGTAATAAACACCCGAATAACAAGTTGCAATGAAATATTACTAATAATAAGCTAAGAATATGACCATATATGATATCATAAGAATGAGTATGATTCTGGAATAAGTCAATGACATTTTTTATATCCTTATACAGGAGTTTCGGACACTTCCGAAGCAAATCAGACCTAAGGTAAGGGAGACATCACAATCTCATTTTTATCCGAGATTTTTTATACTTTGGAATTTACTGGAGTGTATTTTATCATCCAAATCCATGTTTCCTAAATATTTAATATTAATTCCAGCCACCTAAAATTGTTTAAAACCGATTTTACCATTCAGTCAGTTTTTAGTAAAATATATGAAAAGAATCTTTTTTCGTTTTCCGTACGAGGTGCTTTTTGACTTTTCAGACAAAAGTTCGAGAAGAATGTTTTTTAACTTATACGGCATGAATGGATTTTTAAAACATTATTTCCAAGAAGCTTCCTTTACAAGTTTTCATGTTTATTTTTAATCAAATTATTTTAGTTTAAAATTGTGTGACATGTTAAGAATGGAAAATTATTTTTAAAGTAGAAAGGATATTTTCCTCAAGAATGGAGTTCAAGTGTTTTATCAAAATTATTTTCCATCTAAGATAATATAGGGTTATGATTCTATCCCTATTGTTAAATTGATTTTATTATATTGTGATGGAATTATTTTTATGAATTTCTTTATACTAGATGAATTGTTTTATGATGTCACGATGTTTAAGAATCCCATTTTTATTACATGGGTTATGCAATGATGTATGATTTATGATTTTGTGGCACAAATAAGAATGGTATCATTGTGAGAACGGTGGGAACTATATCTCCCTCCAATGTATTGGGTAAAGATTTTATATCTCATGAGATAGACATGGCTGAAATGGCAGGTTAAACCGGTTCAGTGAAACAGGACTGAAACGAGGAATGAACTCGGTTCAGAAATGGACTTTGTCCACTAAGATAGTCTTGGAAATGAGTATGGACTAATAAGAAATTATTCTCTATGATTTTGTGTGTATTACACAAAGCATAATGTTTTATGTTATGATTATTGTGATTACATTTCACAACCATGATTTATCCCATGTTATGAAATTATGATCTCTTTTGCAAGGTAATATTTCCAAAATGTTATGTTCTTATGAATATGATGTGATTGATATTTCTTTTTTTACCCTTACTGAGCATTTGAGCTCACCCTTTTGTATGTTTTCTTTCCCCAGGTATGGAATAAGGTTATTAAGTAAGAAATGCCAAAATGGACTATTGATATGATGAAATAAATGGGAGACATTGTAGACACTTTATGAACCAGTTGTTTATGTTTCCCAGTTTCTAGAGACACTATACCTATACGGTCCATTCAAGGTTTTGTTATATGTTGTAATAAGTGTACTTCAATTTTGATGTACTAACAATGTATGTAATGTATGGGTTGTTATAGGGAGTAGGTCCAACTTTTCATTTTTCACAAAAGTGTGTAGGTCGACCCGTATGCCGAAACCCACAAAGAAATTATTAGTCATTAGAATCCATCAAGGGATGAAAAATGGATAAAAAAACACAGAATCGGTAGTTTTTAGGATGGATTCCAGAACATATATTTAAGGAGTCAGATGAAATTATGCACTCAATTTCGGAATGACTTCAATGGATAACTGGAGGACCAAGTGTGTATCTATTTTCTTATGAGGCTTATGTAATTAAATATTATACATTCCATACTAATGAACATGTTAGAGACAGTACTATGAATAGTAGTGGATTTACAATTGTGGTTGAAGCCATTAATGTTTTCTGTGATAAGGATAGAAATCTAATTTATGAAAATATTTCATACATTGGATGATAAAAAAATATGGTATTTGAATTATATGAACTTCCAAGATCCTATTTTTCAATGAATGTGGACTGATAACCTGAGTGCTACAAAAATAAATGATTAGGGATTCATAAATTTTGATTTCATTAAGGAAAAATACAATAAAGAACAATTTATAATGGAATCGTTGGATGTAAAGGGATTTTAGGTTCTATATTCGGCAAACTAAATTTGGTCAATTATTTTATTATAAACAAAATTCACTGAAGGGTAAGATTAATATTCAATAGAGGATCTCCATTTCATTCAGATATCACAATCATTTTTCTAAGGTTCCAATGTAGGCTGAATGTTTAATGACATAGGAGATAAAAGTGAATGGATTCAGATAGTCGATAGATGGGTTAAGTCCCTTCATATTTTCTTATAATATAAACTATGTTACCTTATGTTATTATCTGTTCACAACTAATTTTATATAATCTATATTAAAAGTCGAACCACTTCCTCGGATAGTGACTTTTTCACGTGATGATTCTCTTAATCCTAAGGCACAACAAGTCTCTCAACCTGCTTATGCTCGTCGAGTAGGGGACCAATTGGTTTCTCAACATATTGATCCTACTTTTCCCAGTATAGAGTTTCAACAAAAATATTCATAGGCTGATGTTAGCATACTAAAGGAAGATATTTATGATGTTGAATCCTAGGAAATGGAAGGAGCGGAAACACTAGTGGCATTGAAATAACAGGACCATCAACGTTTGACATTGTTATAAATGTACTATATAAAAAAAATTAGATATGCATCAAATAAGAGGTCAGATTGAATAAGCGGGTCCAACATGTTAACCCCAACAAGTCCATGTTGAGTAGTTTCATTGGAATAATCACTCTGAAATGTGCGCTGATTGATATACAGTCACGACACCATGTTTCCATAGGGATTAAGGAATTTATGTGAGGATATATTACTGTAAATATATGATATAATTTCATTAATTTACTAAAAAAATATAATGTATCATTGACTTTCTCTCCATCATCCCATGTAGAGTTCATTTATAGTGGACGACTTGCATAAGGAATTTGTATTATGTGTTACTGGAATGATTCACCGAGGGTTTATCACAATTTTAATGAAATATTATCTTAATGATTCTAAAGGGAAAATAAACCCACACTCACAACCTATTAATTCAAACTTGATAACCTATGAAGCGTGGATTCATTTACTATACATCACGAGGAGAATTATTTTCAATTACATTGTTTTTTATAAAACGTTGTTTGATGATACATGTATACATCCACTTCATTGATAGTTTTTTATTTGTGAAATAGAAACTCAGTACGGAAAATAAGGAATGATCTTAAATACTTGTGTACCCCTAGTATAATGCAAGAATGGGGTACGCGTCACTTGAAAAAAAAATGGTATGTATTTAAAATCTACCATAATACTTTTATGTGACATAAAACATCACCATAACAATGTTTCGGTATTTAAATCCATACTAATGAAAATATATTTATTGTCACTTCCATCCTATGCATTGTTCTATAGAAGGAGGTTCATGTAACTAAACATGGGATACTAATGGATGAAAACACCCAAAAATTTGTGGAACATCTTTATGTATGACATCATAAATATTTTTTTACGTTAACTCAATATTAAATAACAACAATTAATTATTTTCCTCCATTTTCTATCTAGAAATTAATTAGGAATTAATAACACCCAAACTGGATGCATACATACATTCGATGGCCTTAAAGTAGCAAAAAATGTATGATGTGTTAGAGGTGCGACTTTTGGGGTGACACCCCAACTTTTTTTGGGAAGAAAAACTAGGAGGATAAAATTGTAGAAATGAAAATGATTAGAGATATAATATAAATCCATGAAGAACATATGAAACTTTAGAGAGTGTTCTAGGAAATATGATGGAGGGGGAAGAGAAGAAACAACTCAATAACCACCATCGCATGAAGATCATACCACACACCCACTATCACTGAGGCGAGCTACTCCCCTAAAAAAACTATCTTAGCTGAGGTGATCTATGTTCTAATAATTGTTTTCGTGGTTTCTGAATAAGATATACAATGATACCTTTCCTATAATAATATTATACATGGTGAAAATGATTGTAATCTATATCTATCAACACCCACACATCACCTTGAAGCGAGGGCTACAATGTTCAACATATAGAACTCCATGATACACTACAAACCAATTGAAAAAGGTCATGTAAATCTGTTGATTAAGGTAGCCCATGAGAAGAGCACCGAGCTACCAATTCCTATTGATTTTAAATATATTCGTAAGTTCAAACAAGATCTTGGAACATTTTTTACATTGTTTTCATATCTTGTAAAAATATGTTGACAAGGAGGTATTCGTTTCCAATTTTTTTTACAAGATAAATGATTAAAGTTTAATAAAAAAGGTCTTAACTGATGACTATTATTATAGAAGGAAACAATGAAGATGGTTAGAAGAAATAAAACCTCATAACCATCTCAAGGATCAACCCACCGATCAAAAAGATCTACTGAAATAACTTTAAACTCGCCTATTCTATATCCGCATTCATTATGATTGCTGGGTCATGTGAATACGAAGATGAAAGAAAGTGGGGTCATCACATTTATTTTTTATGAAAATATGTACCATAGGGAATTTTAATATTTTATTTGTGTTGACAATGTATGTGAAATATTAGAGCATGATAGGCTTGGTACCTCAGACATAAATGTATACATGAGGTATGATTTCATGATTTGATTTACTAAAAGCTGATGTATTATGATAATTATGAATAACCATATTAAATATTTGTTGAATGAATATATATGAAAAAATATTTTATGGGATTTCTCTTTGAAAAAAATGAACTTGTTAGTCATCATGTCACCTCTATTGAACAAACCGATATAGAATCCAAGTAAGAGAGTGAAATAGGGTCAGGCCTAATGAAACCATTTAACCGAAAAGATACAGATGACAAACTCTTCTTAATACCAATGATGCCTTGATAAAATTATACAATTTAATAATATAAAATATAATTTAATTTCATTCATTACTTATTCCTTTCAATGTTTTTAGGCAGCATTGGATTCTAATTGCATTCCTTTTGGATTCTACAGTGATTTATTTCATGGACTCAATGCATGGATATCCCAAAAATTGACCACAAATGACAACGTTTGTCAATTTGAAATACACTACATCCAATATTTTGGAACTCAAAATCAAGTTATATAATTTATATAATATTTTAAACAGGAATCTGTGATGATAGGGAAGTGCATGAATATCGTCTACATCAAGGATTGAGGCCTGGGGAAAAGGACAAGAAACATCAAAAATACTACGACTAAATAAAAATCATGATATATATAATAATATTTATCTATCCAAACAGATATAAAAAATTAATTATTTTCCCCAATATTTCTAGGATGTTCGAAGAAAACATACGATGAATACAATGGTTATTATGTTTTTCAATTTATGAAAGATCACATATTCCATAAACAAACCAGCATCCCTAAATAGGTATTTTCGATGATACTTACTATTTCATTTAAAATATTAATTAATCCTTTTTTATTTATATTTTTCAATTAAAATAGATAGTCAAAAAGAATACTATTTAAAATATTAGATATATATTTTTATAAATGTATAGGCTTCATACATGATGGAATAACATATAGAAATAACATGAATACGTGACAATTATGACTTGAAGTGTATATTTTTATTTAATGTTGTCAGTATTTTTAGTAAATAGAACAAGTGTCATTCTGAAAACTGATCAGAAACAGTAGGGTTATTTTGATACTTTAGGAAAATGATCCATAAGACATTTTTTATGTGAATGAATCAACTGATCCTAAATCCAACACATGGGGTTACCATTATGACATTGAGTGTGTATTTTAATATTAAATTATGAAAAAATATAGAAAAAAGAATTAGTGACATACTAAAAACTAGGCCAATGAATTTGGATTGTTTTGTTACATTTTGACAACTATCTATCTTACATTTTATAATTCAATTTATATTACATATTCACTTCACATAGTCTAAATATCATTTACATTTTCCATTATTTAATCATTTTTTTCAAAATATTTATTTTTAGTGCTATAAAAAACAAAATAATACATGTTTAATTTGAACACTTAAAATTTAATTAATTATAATTTTTTTATAATTTTTATTCTATAGTCATTTATATATTGGCCAATTTTGTAATTTAGAAACATATTATAAATTACACTAATTATTTCTAAATAAACTCATTTATTTTCATATCACAAGGCAAGAAATATTATTTTAGTTGAAATAATATTGATATTAATATGTAATATTAAGGAATATTCTAATTGATTCAAAAAGATATATTTATTTAATAAAAATTTATAATTATTTAATATATAAACCTTTTATAAATTAAAATATCCCAAAATAACTTTTATAATTATTGATAAACATTTTATAAACCATTAAAATAAAAATTATAAAATATATATTTTTAACTAATTTTAATGCATCGCCATGGCTTGAAAAATGATGTGTTCTTTAAATGGTGTTTTTTTCTTCACTTATCATTTAGAATACCAACAAATTACTTTATGAAAACCCATTGCGTAAATGCAATATGGGATGAAAAAACTTATCAAAATGGACAAAAAAAATTCATTTCACCACCCACGGTGCATGAAATCATCATGAAATGTCTCACATAAAGAAATTTTGCCTCAACTTTTTTTAGTCACAATTCATAGGTGCACCACACTTAAAAAAATGATGTGGTACTGGTGATCTGGTTGTTATGAAGGAACATGGGGACTCCTATCAAATAGAGCTGAATTAAGAGCCAAGTGAAGCCATAAAATAACCACCACATGAATCACAACACCACAATGATAGTAATATTTTTAGAAATCAGCGATTAAAATCATTTAATCCTTGAAGGAATATACATTAATTCAACTAATGGGTTTGTTATATCATCATATAAGCCACCAAATAATAAGAAAACACCAACACTAATGAATCTTTCTCAGAGGAATAAAACACATACGTGTATTAGAAACGGTACATAAAATGATGTACCTATAATGATTAGTCATCCGTAGTTGACAACTTTATTATTTGATTAATTTATATCAATGTGGATTATAATGAGATATTGGTGAATTATTACAACCTCCTCATGGGAGAATTTCCAATTGATCGATGAATTCATCACAAGGACTCTCAAACATCTAAAAGGGTGCTCATGACTTTGTTGAGAAATAAATGAGATTAAGGAATGAAAGGTAGTCTTGTATTTTGATGAATCGTGTCTCTTTCTCAACCCACACAATAGGAGAGGGTAATATCCTCTTATAGGTGTCCCAAAAAGTATTTATTAATTAAATAAAATCATCAATGTGAAACAATTTGATTTTTATAGAATGAAACTCAAGGGTTATACATATTGGAGTTTTTATTCATTGAACACATAAATGAATGAGCTGTAGTATCCAAAAATGAATGAACCAATTGGTTCCTGACTGATGAAAACACATGTAGAAAAGGATTTAGTAGCAACATTCCCCACATGGATGTTAATACTAGCATGATCATTAACCAAAACAATAAATCCATCACCACAAAATAGTGGCACCCACATTAGTGAAAATCCACCATACATATAATAACTCTCCATTAGCATACCTAGATTTAACTTTTTTCCATTAGTTTTGATTCTTGAATAGTTATTTAAATGTTTTATTTAAGTGGGTTAGTTGATTTATGCTCATTACTCTTTGATCATGTCTTTGTAAAATACTGATTTAAATGGATTTTATAATGAATGTGGATTTATGCACACTAAGTTAATGATATTTTTTTTAAAATATAACCATGATTTTAATATTAGGTTTCTAGGATGTTTATTAAATTTTTTTTTCATATTGTTATATCATTTATTTTTTACAGGTTTGAACATACCCTTGTTGTTTATTTTCTATGGATTTTTATGGGTCCATATGGTTGACCTAGGGTGCATGAGTAATTAGATGAATACATCTTTATACTAGTGGTGGAAATGATAGGGGTTTTTATTTATGAGGCCTTGAGAAATACTTGGTTGGCTTACTTTTTCTTGGATCACATAGGTAGATAAGTGTTACCCAAATGAGTCCTTGTTATAATTAATACCTATAGGTCAAATCTCCCCCATGATTCGCATATATTGGAAATGTTATGACATGTTTTTATTTCTTCCCCAATGGTTATTTTGTTTTTCGATATGGTTGTCTTCCATTTCTCTTGATCTTTATATTTTTTACCATTTATTTAAATACTGATCATAGCTTGATTTCATTAAACAAAACGATATCCAAAATATTATTTAAACATGGAAATTTAAATGAAATATTCAATGTAGAATTAATGGTTTTAATTTAAATCAACATTATATATATTCATCATGGAATCATATAGGTAATCTCCTCACACTATACATATGTCATTGGGCATATTCAATCAATTATTTTCATGACAGAGGTTATAAAAAAAGTTCAATAAAATATGGTGGATCCTTATAATGATTTTAATCCTACCTAAGAATGATTCTTATAGTGACAAAATTATCACTAGGAGGGTGGTTTATATAGAGAATTTTGAAATTTCTGGTGGTGTTTCAATTACTTTTCATTTACCTCTTTATCTTTGTATGTATTTTTTGGTATCGTTTTTATTTGAATGTTGGTTATCATTTTGTTTATATTATTGGTTTGACAATTATGAGTTATGGATTGTTAATACTGCTTCCATTTAAAAGTTATTTGATTTTTGTTCTTATTTATATATTTCTAATCTTATTATTTGATAGCTAAACCATAAATCTTTTGGATAGGTGATTTAATAATATTTAGGGTAATCTATGTGTCATGGTTATTGGAATATGAAGGCGAAACAATTCCCAAAGGTAATATTTTGATTCCATAATGCTTTTCACTAGCTTCTGGAAATCAAGAATTTACTTCGATCCATTTGGTGATCTTGGCTGGGTGACCAGTTAAGTCAACCGGGTCTAGTTCATTACATAAACTGTATGAAGTAGTTACTTTATATGGATTCATTCCTTTAACAAAATTATTAATTTAAAACATTGAAAGAGTATAATATAATTTTTTTATATATTTTCAGTAAAATTATATTTTATATTAGTGAGAGCCCCAATTTATTTTTATAGACACATATGGGAGAGAGGGGGGGTGAATGAAGTGTGGTCAAATTTTAAACAAATTCCAATTTATTCTTTAATAATATCGATCCATTTAGACATTGAACATAGTATACTAGTCCAGACAAATTTTTAATTTTTTAATCTTTCATACACCTATTTGAAATATAAATAAATCATAAATTTTCAATTGCTTTTTTACATGGTTCAATCCCTCCCAGGAATTATACTCCATACTATTCATGTTTTATCCAAGTCATGATTCCCCACTAATTTTTTTTTCAATACTAGTATAGTTTTGTCAGGTATTAAATTGAAACAATGCCAAAACATATTACACAATTTTGGGTACATAATATGACACATTTGAATATGGGTTGCATCAAATAACTCCTATTTAATCTTGAATGCCATCATTTTCTCTTCTTATCACTTCCTTATCATACATAAGGTAAATAAACGATTATTTAAAGAATTTTACTACATATAAAAAGATCTTATTCAAAAATAACTAATTAAATTTGGACACATTTAGGTCTCCTATAAATTGTCTTTCAAAACATCCATGTTTCTGTACCAAACATCCCAATTCTTCTAGATTCTGATTATTATCCCCTCTCTAAAATTAAAAATCAATAATAATTACCCATAACTATCATAGTAATGTTAACTCTTGAAGTTATACTTCTTATTGATATTTCATTTTTTTCTCAAACATTTTTAACACAATAAATATTTATAGATAGTTGTTGACTTATTTTTCTTCCCATTTTCTCTCTTATTATTCAAATTCTAGAAAGTTGTAAATCTTTATCACAAAATAAATAACTCATATTTTAACTCTTTTTATACCTATAGATATATATTTATCTCATATATTGGTTTGAATAATGTCACACGACATGCATATATAATTTATAAATCTCATTGAATACATTCTAGTGACCTTGGTCATCTCTCAAAGAGTTTGGCCTTTGAGATTCACTGTCTTAACACTTAGTTTTTTAATTTTGTTTTCTTATTTTTGAAATAATTAGAAAAATGAGAGATGATTATTTTATTTGTCTTTGGATTTATAATATTGAAACAATGGATAATGTGAGAGTTTTTAGACACAGTTTTGATCACAAGGGGTCTTTATTATCTAAATGTGTTCCCATTCAACTATTAACTCATGAACAATAATCAACTTCTCCATATATTCTAATCATGGTAATCTGAACATAGTGGGATAAACATTAAATATCTAGATCACCACATACATAGAGGAATGACACTAAACACATTCAACTAAGCCATCCACTATCACAACAACCAAGTCCAATATTTTGTTGTTAATCCCTTAGTACACACTACTCAAATCATATGTTGTACACACCAAGAGATTGGAGGGAAATAATGTAAAACAAATCGGAGGATATAGTAGAAAATGAGAAGTAAAGATGATGGCCATCTATTTATTTCCTATCAATCATTTATACCTCAAATTGTTTCAAATAAGTTATATATTTGTAATAAAATTGGTTTTTAAATTAATTCATGTAACATGTATATTTCATAAAAGTATATTTTATGTGTAAAAATAATGTTTAGGATAAAATTATCATTTTAATTAATTTCCCTAATATTAATAATTTTATTATTAATTTAATACAATTAATATGGATTTAAAATAAAATCAAAATATAATTCAACCTTATAATATCAAAACTAATGATAACGATGAATACAATTTTTTTAATAAAAAAATAATTACTTATGTTTCACAGTGATAGACATCAGTTTTCTAAATCGAACATTGTATTTTTGTTAGTGAATAGTTTCAATAATTAAATAAATATTTTATCAATAATTTTTTATATTTTTTATGTCATAATTAATTTTTATATAGTCATGAACACTATGATTTTAGAAATAGACTTATTTTTACATATTCAATTAAAAATAAATTATTTCTGAAAAATCATGAAAATCCATCTTAGTATTATTTTTATATAATTAATCCAAAAATTATGATCATTTAATTAGTTATTTATAACCTAATCATTAAATTTACTCAAATAAAAATCATTATTTTAGAAAATAAATACATGTAAATAATATTAATATAATTATTTATTATAAATCATGTTATGTGTATTATTATTATTTTCATAAGGATTTATTTTGTTGGAAAACAATTTATTGATTTTTCTCTTAATATTACATTAATTTACAAATTTGATTCATGAATACACTTATTTTTGTGTTATGTGTGATGTAACTTGTGAAATATAGTATTTTAAATAGAGAAATTATTTACTAAAATGAACAAGTGTTACATTTATTACCCGTGAAATTTGTTGTCTGGGATCCCAATGTGATCTAAAAACATTTTATTCCCCATTCTACTATTTCTTTTTGTTATTCGAAATAATAATATTCTAAACTAAAACTTTTTCTTTATTTATAATATTTCATTTTTTTCAGGGATTATTTCTCAAAGAAACCACATACACCTCAATAATTTCAATATTCTTTGTTATATCAAAAATAAATATATTAATATAAATAATTAACTCATCTTATTTCCCTATTATTATCATGATGCCCACAAATTCATTTGGTGTGAATTATTATTTTTCATTATCTTCTATAATATTATCTTGGTGATAAATTACTCTATCAATATCATCAACAAAACATTAGGGTTATATCAAAAAATCTGAAATTTTATTATTCATATTTCAATTTACATTGTGTGTAAAGACCCTAATCCAAATAACCCCAATTCAAATTTTAAATTATTAAATTGGAATATAAATCAAGGTATCATATCCCGAAGGAAATAAATTTTTTAGTAGGCTTGGAAAAATTGATACATAATTGAAAATCACATTACATTTTAAAAATAAAATAAAAAAAGTGTGTTATTTGACAATACAATTTTCCACCTTAGAAAATTCCTACATATCAGTCTCAAAACCCTTCCTGGTATCCTAGGAAAAATAAAATATACGAAATGGGTGATATCATACACATTGTATAGGTATGAATACAACATTATGTATCATGAAAAAATAAGCATAATAATCATGGAAATTTGAATAGTTGAAACACATTCCATTTTATAAATATCTTGAGACTTATAATTTAGGAATAATGAATGATCAAATAAATCCCTATAAAATAATCACATGAGATTGAATATTATACATGGATATTATAACTAGTTGAAAAATCCCACAACCATCAATAAATAATCTCATAATGAGGTAATTCATAATTCAGTATATGAAACATATGTCCAATACCCCTTATATGAATTTTTAAAATTGTGTGTAAAACCAATATAATTTGGACAACTCATTTTTCATATTAGAATTTTTGATGAGTTGAGGGGATATCTATAACCGGATCCTACCAATTACATAATTAGTCTAATAAATTATTCATATAAATTGGTGAAACATAATAAAACATTATTTAAAACATAAAATACAGAATTTTAATACTTATACCAATTAAATTAACAAAATCCTAAACCATCCAGAGTAATATAGAGAATGGAAATAAAATTGTTCACCCATAGTCGAACTAATAATATACCATCCAAATAATGATTAAGTCTAATAACAATACAATATATCCCCATTGAATCATATTTATAATAAAGGGTTGATTCCATTTATGAATAGAGATATGATAAAAATTTCATTAAATTGTTTTGACGAAGATATCATTTTCAATTTGAAAATATTATTTTTAAAAAATTTCATAAAACATTCCCAAAGTTTGTTTAATTTAAAATATCATCTAATAAATTTTAAAATATTCTTTAAAAAATTTACTGGACATGGTGGCTGAGAATTATATTAATTCAATATACATTAAAACAAATACTCTTCATATTTTTGATAAAATCCAAATGACAATTGATTTGAATATGACATGATGTTTAAATTACATTTTTTTAACAAAAATAATAAATTGTTAAACATTTATTTATTATTTCTTTTTAATAAAGTGAAAAATATTTTTTGGAAGTATATTTATATAACATAGTTTTAAAAGATATAGGATTTTCAGCAAAAATGAGAAATGATGTTGGGTTATTTTGGAAGAAATTTCACAATAATTTTAAAATACAAATATTATTAAAATGATAAAATTACCTGAAAATTTAATGAATAATCAGATTATAATGAAATAACATAATTTTAAGATACAAATATAAAATAATTCCCCAAGGGAGACTTAAATATAATTATTCTTGAACAATGTCATGATTGTGAACTAAATTGTTACCGTTATAGTAGCTTTTGAATCCTAATCCCTATAAAAGAAATAGCATCAAAGGAAATGTTAAATACCATTTGGATAATGACTATAATTATATAAAATATCAAAATATGAAATATATACACCACATAATGGAATAAGTTGTAAATATGGTGTATGTATCATTGAAGTGAATGTGAGACGAGAAACCCTTACCTCAAGATTGAATTCCAATATATATGTCTGAAACTCTTGTATAATAATTATTTATTTATTATAAATATATTAAATAAACCTTTCAATATATCTCATACCATATATGATTTAATTATATTTTTTTATCACTCGTTAATTAATAATTCTTTGTTAAAATCACAATTTTGGGTGATAATATATTCATTTTCATGTATGTTTTAGTTCAGTAATTTTGGTGATTTTAAGGTGATCATGGTTACATAATTTCTATAATTTTATACAGGATATATTTATCATATATATATATATATATTAATACAATAATGTCTGCGGTTGAATGTTGATTACATCGTTCATAGAGATGGTAGGTCATGTGTATGGATGAACATTGTTTCAATTTTTTTTGAGGGATGATAAGAAAACAAATATAAAGTAACCTTTATAGAATAATTATTATGTCATATATATTATTTATATTAATCAAATATATCCTTATTACCATCCATTTAAGAATAAAATTAAAATCATTTCACATCGCTAGGTGGATACGGTTGTTCAGATGTACACACATGTGACATTATTTATTTCCAACGGATAAGAAGTTAAGAATATAAATGTGATTATATATTTATGTAATTATGGTTAGGTGAAAAATGTGAAATATATTCTTTAAATTTATCCTTAATATATTTTATTTAAGGATTAAGAGAAAAAGAAAGCACATCGCTTCGTGAGGTAGTAGTCCACATACAATCGAGTGACATTATTGTATGCCCCACCGAATGGAAATATAGAAGGTATAAGAGATAACATAGTTCCAGAAGAATAATAATATCATAAATATCTTATAAATATATTAAATCTAACCATATATCCATGTATGAAACGTGGTGATGGAAAACTAATAGGATCGGTTTATGAGGATGCAGTATTATATAGATATGATCAATAGTTTCATTTCCCATTTGACGGAACTAGAGATGGATATGTTTTATTCCATTAACATAATAACATATAATTATATATAATATGTAATTGTTTTAATATTTTTACATTTTATCATTGTTTCATTGTTGTGGATGAAGAAAAAAATAATTACACACATTTAATAATGTTACCCCTTCTTCAAAGTGCCTCTACAAGATTATACCTAAAAAATTAATACGAGGAATTCCTAAAAAATATCGACTCTAGGATGTGGGGTGAGAAATTAATAATTAATTTGAGATGGTATTTTCCAATCCATTTTTTTATGTGTTAATATGGGAGGATAGGTGGTGGACTTCTATAACTGGGGTAGAGAACAAATATGGGAGTTTTGGAAAGATAAAGTGATACACACATTTTTCTCATTCTAGAATGAACCAAAATGATCCATTATCAGTAAATAGAGGTTATAATGTTGTAATGTTACCATAAAATGTGATTTGGACATGTTTAATGTCATTTTTAACAACTATCATATTAGTTTGAAAACACCTTGTAAACCAAAATCAATATTAACTGAGGTAATTATTATAACTCTATTCTCTATTAATTACAAAAATAAATTATTTTGATCTTATTATATAATAAAAATTAGTATGATTCAAAATATAAAATCAAAATTTTAAAATTCAACACACATAGGTGGAATAATTCAATTTAAAATGAAAATGTAGATATGAAGAAAGAGTTGTTTTCCTAAGAGAAAATTCCCATAAGTATTAAATGTTTTAATATAAAAAAAATTAATAACATAAATGTGTTAAATTGTAATATAATTTAACTAATATAACATTAATGTAAATTTAAAATATAATATCACTTAAAAAATAATTTAAATGAAAAATTAGTATTCAATAAAAATCATTACATTCAAAATTCTTCAAATAAGTAATATTTTAATATTATTCACCAAAATTCATCCAAATATAATTTTTACATGTATATTACATAAATTATATTTATTTTTTTTTATAAGATTTCTAAAACATGGTGGAAATTAATATTAAATTGTGTGTGTAAAGCTCAACTAAAACACCTTTTTGAAACAAATTGTTCTACATAAAACATTTTTTTTATAATGGCTATAATTTTATTTCAATTCAAAAAATGAACATAGAATTATTTTCTACATGTGTAAAAAATATAATTTTAGAAATTTAATTGTTATTATTCATACCATCCATGTTAATGGATATGTTATAAATGTTATGTTTAAAAAAAATATTTCAATGGAGTATCAGATTTCGTTTAGACCAGATGTTGCATGCATAACAAGTTATCTAGTAGCTTGAATTTAAATAAATGTATCATAAATTATCAGGTTGTTATATTCTCTTCTAATTTTGGCGTTTCTTTTTATAAATAATACGAAATAAGATTTTCTTGTTTTAAAATCATTATGTGTTACATTCTAGACTTCTGAAATAAATTGTTTCCTCACAATTTAATCTTGATCTTGGTAACCAAGGGGTTGACATTTGAAAATACTTTTTTTGGAAACTCACAACAAAAATAGGGTTAATAAAACTACCCCTTGATATGAGATGAACAGACGTAGAAAGGTCATCTATAATAACACAGTACTTGGTTTCTATGTTAGAAGACATTGGTAGGAAATGAAAATAAGGACATAGAATAGAATAATAACAACCAATTATTAATAGTGAGTGATAGAGAATATGGTCATGAAAAATTTAACCACAATAAAACAATAAATAATTGATGTGTCAAAATATCATTGATTAAATATATATGAAATTAATAAGACAACATATTGGTATTATGATTTTTTCCGAAAATTTTAAGGATTATGTTACTATTACTATAGAGAAATCCAAAAAATATAATTATAATTTAATCCATTCTTTGAGATTATATTAATTCCTATTTCATATATTAATATATGAAATAAATAACAAAAAATGAATTTTTTGTTCCTAGAGAGAAAAAATTAAATTTAAATGGATTGTATAATCCATAATAAAAGAAGTAGTAATTCATCCTATCATTAATAAAACTAAAATAGTTAGACAATGTTATCCAATTAATACAAAATTTTAGAACAATCAATTCTATAAATAGTTAACATTAAGGATCATATAAAATATTTCTTAGAAAATTTGTAGTGATGGTCAATGAATCATTAATATATTACATATGCAATAAAACTTTCCCATTGATGTCACATTCAATATATGTGAATACCATAATCACTATAATAAAATCATGAGAAAATATGTGCTTCAAAAAAAATCTCATGTTATCTTAAATAATCTATAAATCCAATCATGCAGAAAACTACATCAAATATAACATAACCAATCAAATCATAATCTAATTTCATGGTCACGAATACTACCCAAAAAACATCCATTTACCATTATTATCTCAATATAAAGAACATGATAAGGGTTTTCTTCCCTACACCACATGTTTTCCTAAAATATACACATTCTATTAAATCTCTTTTCTTGGTCATCTTTACCTTTCAACATATGCTCGTAAATCATTAAAAAATAATTAATATATTACAATTCGTATAAATTTCCTAAATTATTATAAACATAATATAATTGATAATAATACTTCTATAAACTAATTCTTGAGTCCAAAAAAATGAAAATTAATCATTTAACATCATCTTTAGTAATAGTAAAAACATGGCATTGATCCCCTACATTATTATAAGGATTATTCCCCTGATGCATGGGAAATTTGATTGGGTAGTTCCGAAACTCCAAATAGTTGAATCATTGAAAATTTGAGTCTTATTGTTTTCTATTTCAATCATGATAATGGAATCCATTATCTCTATATTGATAGAAAACTAAAATTCCCTTCATGAAAGTACCAATGTCCCTTTCCAATGTTATCACATGTGTGAAAATCCTTCAATCCCTTCTTTAAATTATATTTATTTTTCTCTATATTTAATTTATTATTATTTTTAGTTGAATGGATAATACACGGGGATTTCATTATCTATATTTATTTCACAGGATACTATGAGATCATATGATGGGAATTTTTTAGAGTCAAATTCCCTTCAATGTATTGGCATAAATCTATCAAATATATAGTCAATATTACTCTTTGTATTATTCACGTAGTCCATAACATTACCTTTTAACCATGAAAACGTATCTTAATTATTACCTACAATTATAATATTCCATTTATATAATATTCAAGAATTTTCTCTCTTTTTCTACTTATTTCTAACATGGAAAAAATTTATACGAAAAAACACCTTAAAATACCTCCATTCCATGTAAAATATTTCTTCTTCAACCTTATAATTTGGAATCAATGACCACTATTGATACAAATATTCTAATAGATGATAAATTACTATTATAATGTTCTCCATTAAATTACTCCCCATTGATATCAATATCCTCTCAAAGGATCTTATCAATTTCTCGTCCACAAATGTATTTGTAGTCCCATTTCATGATTGAGGTCGTTGATTCATAAAGTGGACTAATACTTTTACACCACATAGTTGGTAAGAATGATGCTATATATGAGAATGGTTGTTTCTCATATCATGATTCAACTACCCTAATATGGTTAAAATTTCTTCACGTTCATCTATAGCTCCATCTCTAACATCATTATCTTTCTTAGGAAAAAAATCCGTACATGGGGTGCATCTATTGATATGCATCTCATTCATTCCACTATATTCCATTTCAATATAATGAAATACACTAGATTGGATCATAAAATTTTTAGTCATGATTTATAATATCAATACTAAAAAATGGAAGAACATCAATTGAAAAAAAAATTAATAAATAATATTATAATAAAAAACATTTTTTATTATGAATGTTTTTGAAATCAAAAAAATTATTTTCAAATCCTTCGTAATGGTTTTTGATAAAAATATAAAATAATTAAATAATATTCTTAATGATTTTCATACTAGGTTTGTAGTAAGTCCCATGATCATATATTAGGTATTTCTCGAGTCAAGTTTGACATTTCATTTTTAATGTTGTTACCCCTAGGCACATCTATGCTAGAACCATATCCACTTATAATTTCTAAAGAGGGATGCATTTTTAGGTAAACCCCAAAATCACTACCTTATTAAAAAATTTGGATTTTATCCTAAACATATAATTATCCATGAAGTAATTCAATGGTTATATTCCCAAATCTATGATTTTTGAAATGTAGTTCATCAGTTTTCCAATAAAAATAATTTGATACCAACTATAAATAACTTGACCCCAATAACCCAGAGATAGTGATAACCTTAATATATTTTCTTAAGATACAAGGAATCACATATCAAATGAATAAATAGTTTAGTATTAATCCTTAACATCATACCTAATAGAAACTCACAAAACATTAAAATCATAAAATATAAAAAATTCTTTTGAAAACACCATTATTCCCCTTAGCATATCCTAAATATTTTGTCAAAAAATTCTTCCAGTTATCATAAAGAAAATAAACCATAAGATATGAATGAAATCATATGCTCAGTAAGGGTATGTTTATAATATAATATATCATTAGTAAATGATCATAATAAACATTGTATGATAAATAAATAAAACATATTACATTTAAATAATAACTTGAGAATAATATGGAATGAATAAAGGATGATCAAATAAAGCCATGTAAAAAATTCACACGAGCTTGAAACTTGTACATGAATATTATAAATAATAAAATAATCAAATGGACCTAAATAAATTATCACATAATGAGGGAATTAAAAATTTCATAAATCTGAGTCATATTGTCAAGGCCTTTTAGATGATATTATAAAACAGCGAGAAAAAACAAAACTAATTTGGCCAACTGATTTGTCTTATGAGACATGTTGAGGAATCAATGTGATATCTATAACCAAGCTCCAGCCATAACATATTATGTCCAATTAATTACTCATATGAATGATGGTAATAAAATATAAATATAACTATTCATATATAAAAACTAACATACGAAATGTTAATACGTACCCCAATGAAATGTATATAATCATAAACCATAGAAATTAATATGGTGAATGGTAATAAAACTGTACATACATTTTCAAACTGGTCATGAAACATCTAAACAAATAACAAGGATGATATAAATACAACATATCCTTTGTGGACCACTTGTATGAAAAATGATTTAAGTCATTATGGAATAGAAATTCCATAAAAATGTTATTGCAATCATTTTTTAGAAAAATAATATTATCACATAGAAAATATTTAATAATATTTTGATTTTGTAAAATAAATATATTTTAAAATATTTTTTCAAATTTTTTAAATAATATTTGGAACATTGAGTTATCATTATGGTAGAAAATTACATTCCTGTCGTGCATGTTAAAACAATGATTCTATTCATATTTTCAATAAAAGTTAAATGGGAATTATTTTAGAAAATGACATGAACATTCATTCAAAAAAATCTGTATAATATTTAAATATTGGTTAAAATATATTTGATACATCATTTTTGATTTTTTAGAAACATTTTTGAATACATTTTTTGAAAACATTGTTTTTAAATAAACAAGATTTTTTCTTGAAGTGATAATTGAAGATGTAATTTCATTTATAAAATTTCTCAACCATTTAAAGTACCCAAGAGTGAAAAATGGTAAAATTACATTAAAATTTAATTAATGAAAAAATTATAAATAAATTTAGTGATTTTTTATAGAAATATAAATCAATTACCCTAAAGGAGACACAATGATAAAATATCCAAAATAATGATTAGATTTTGATATAAACCCATACCACATTAGAGACTTTGGAAAAATAAACCCCATGAAATAAATAACATCAAATAAAACATTAAATTCAATTAATATAAATATATTAGTGATATTAAATATCAAAATGGGTATAATATAAACCAAACAACTGAATAAGTTGTGATTATAATGTTTCTCTCATAATAGTAAAAGTGAGATGATAAACCCTTACCTGATGTTTAACTTGATTAATATGTATATGGAACTCCTATATAATAAATTCTGTTTTATTATATGTTTATTATAGAACCATAATCATATATTTCATACAATTTATTATTTACTTATTTTATTTTATCACCTGTTTATTAACAATTAAATATTAAAATCACTATTTCGGGTGATAATTGAATTATTTTCATGTGTATTTTTTTTTATAAATGGTCATCATTTAAATTTAATAATAAATACGTAATATAAATTTATTATTATTGATATAAAAATTATATATTATCAATATATATTTATTTATATTATTCTAATAAATTAATCATTAGAAAATATATTCCACCATTCATGGAAACGCCAGGTCATACGTACGTGTGAGCATTGATTCCATTTATATTGAAGGATGGATATAAATGGAAATAAATATTAACAAAACATTAAAAAATATTTATTATTTCATATATATATTTTATATTAATAAAAATTTATCCTTACTACAAACCATGTAAAAATAAAATGACAAACATTTCACATCATCATTTGATGGTGGTAGTCTATAAGTACACACAAGCAACGTTATTGTTTTACAAGGATTGGAAGGAAGAAATTTACATGTGATATTATATTTCTATATGTATTTTTAGATCTTAAAAAATGTCACATATATTCCCTAACATTATCCTTAATACCTTTCATGTAAAGAGTATGTGAAAAAAATAATCTCATCAAACCGTGAGGCGGTAGTTCGTTTTATAAATGGGCAAAGTTATCATATCCCCCATGGAATTGATTATAATATAGTATATGTAATATCACAGTAAATAATAATTAAGATTTCATAAATATCATATACATTTGTTAAATATGTAATTATATCCATCCTTGAAATGTGCTGATGGAAAATGAATAATATCAGTTCGCGAGGTGGTATCCCGCCACACACATGATCAACTATTTCCTTTCCAATTTGATATAATTATATATGGATGTGGATTATTCCATTTACATAATAACATATACTTACATATTATATTTTTTTATTAAAATATAATTTTTTTGAATGTTTGACGGATTTTTAATAAGAAATAAAACAATTATGCATGTTTAAGAATTTTACCTCTTCTTTGGAGAGCCACTATTAGTTTATACCTAAATTATAATTAGTATGGAATAATAAAAAGGGACTATATGACATAGATATTTAATTAAGGAATGTATTGTTTTATGTATTTCCCAAACTAATGGGGTTTTTATGTTTGAATTGAAGAGGATAATGGGTGGCCTTTAATAAGTGGAGGACAGGACACACGTGATATTTTTAAAAAGAGAAAGCAATAACCTAGTTTTTTCCATGAAAAAGAATAATAAAATGGTAATTATAAATCATTAGAGGTTATTATATTCTAATATGTACATATAACTGGTTTTTATAAGATTTAATTCATTTTTTACCCTCATCATCATTGGTTAACCCCAATGGTAAACCGATTTTTTCCATAACCATAGTAAATAATTTATACTATTTTCATTATTTATAATCATGCAAAAATAATTAAAAATTATTCAAAAATTAAAAAAATGATTATTAAAAATATTTTATCAATTTCATTACTTTAAATTCACATAAGTAGCAATTTGAACTTTAAAACTAAATTGAAACCCAATGAAAAAGCAATTTTCCCAAGAGAAGCTTCTCATAAGTATAGAATTTTTAAATATAAAAATTAAATATAAAATGGATTGAAATGAAATATATTAGTTATATTTTAATATAATTGAAATAAATATAATTTAAACCCAATTTAATATATAATTTAACTTTATAAATAATTTAAACTAAAAGGCAGTTTCAATAAAAACCATTATTTTTCAGTATTGATAAAAAATTATTCTTCTTCAAAAAAATTAACAATTCACCAAAATATAATTTTTTCATTTTTATTGAAAAAATTAATTTCATTTTATAAAATAAATATTATAAATTATATATATATATATGTATTATATTATTCATGTAAAGATTGATTATACCACCTTTATGAAAAATATATTTTTCAGAAAACATTTCTTTTTCTTTCAAATTTTTTTTCTAACTCCCAGAGATTTTATGAAATATTGTTTATTCAAATTAGTATAATATTTTAGATATTATATGTTACATTCAAAACATAATATTGGATTATTTATAAACAACACCGATTTTCTGTTGTGTTACATGCCATAATGATTTTCTTAAAAAGTGTTCATGGCACCAAACACCAAGCATCATTAAAGAATGAAATAATATTATTTTATATATGTCTATTATAAAATAGATTTTAAATTATAATATTAACTAATTTATGATATATGAAGATAAATATCCCAATCGATATAAATTAATTTATAAATTCTTAGTAAATAATCTATCAAATTTTTGTAAATTAATTATAGTTCTTTAAAAAATATTTTCTTCCAAAATGATTTATATTTATTTTTATAAGAGAAAATTATTATTAATTCATATAAATTTTATATAATTTATTTAACAAAATTAAAATCATTTTATTAATTCATCGTATCAAATATTAACTTATAGTGAAACTTTAGGATTTTCGAGGAAATATGGATTTTTCAGCAAATAGTGAAAAATATCGATTTGTGTAAAAGTGTCATTTATTTCAATAAATTACATAATTTATATCCAAATTTATGTTGTAAAGTAACATAAGTGCTATTTCATTATATATAATCCTCTTAATTACTTTTTAATCATCATTATATTGGATTTTTGAAAACATTTATTTTTATGTTCGTAAATGGGTATTTTTAAGAAAACTATTTTAATATTCATAATGATTATTCATTTTAATTAATTAAAATAATCCCTAATTTTTATTGTTTTAAAATATATATATATATATTATATGTAAATAAAATCTAGTTTATATTCATACAAGAGTTATTATTAGACCTATATTTAATATAAAATCATATTATGCTTGAAAATATAAATATCTCGAAAACCTTCTTTTTCGTAGAGCCTATGGGTTTTGTTATAAATTAAATTTCTTACATTTATATAAAATTTATTCTAAAAAATAAAATTAATTTTTTAAATTACTATTTAAAAATTATATTAGGGTTAATTTTTCAGTATTTCTGTAAATATTAATTTTTTGATGAATAATGAAAAATAAAGAACTTTTAATGAAATATACGTTTTCATTTAAATTATTTTTAAAGATAAATTATTTTATAAATTTTTTTCATAGTAAAATTAGATACATTATAAATATATTTCTTCAATTTATGTAATTTTAATCAATTCCATATTGAAATTTGCAATAATAATATTATAAATGTTTGCTTATTTTTACAATGAAAACCCAATTTCCCTAAGAGTATATAGGATTACATTTAAGTTAAATTTTACTAATAATATGATTTTAATGTGGGAAAATTGATTAAATATTTTGGAATCAAAATTATTAATATTGTATAATAATTTATATTTAATTTCGGTCCCAAATGAATTGTTAAAAATGAAAAATTAATTACCATGGTTAAGGTAAAAAATTGCTTATTGGGGGTGAAAATAAAAATATTAAGGTCAACATGAAATAAATTTTTTATTAAAATCTATTTTATTGAAATATTTTGACCTTCATATTTATAATTCATGATAATAATTCTCTTTTATCCTTCTACCAAAATAATAATATGGGAACACATTTTTATTTTAAAAAGATACATGTGTTCCACTCACCTCACATTCAAATGGAAACCCACTCTCCTCTCTTTATAAAACAATATTAATTTCTTTTCTGTAAATAAATACAGATATAAACTCCCAAATTACATACTCTTTTTCTATAAGCCTTATATTTGATATAAATTCATTGTACTAAGTCTTTTGGTGTAAAAATAATGAAGATACCTGAAGAAGATGTCTCAGTCATCAAAAGGAATTTTTATTTTATTTCTTCTTATGACTCATTAAAGTTTTATTAAATAATTATTTCATAAAAATATAATTATATTACACACACACGCACAGAGATATATATATATACATATTATGTTAAGGTAATCACCTACAACTATCTATACTTCCATCAAATGTGTTATAAAAACATTGTTAATGTGTTCATGGGATCACTACATCACGAACTGATGTCAATAGTTCTCTATCACCACCTCCCATGGTTGGTTGTTATGATGGATATAAAATAAATATTTTATATTTATAAAATAATAATATATATTGAGTCATTTAATCATATAATACCTTTAATTTATATTTCCTAAGGCATATGATAACGTCGCTTGTGTGTATGGCGGACTACCACCTCACGATGTGATGTGATTCATTTTTCTATACCGTATTACATAGATGATAGTAATGATAAATGCATGATAAAAATGACAAGATTATGATATTAATAAAAAAAATTCATTCTGAAAATTTAATATATCATTTTCTATCATATCATTTCACTCACGAAAATATGATAATATTGTTCTTGTAAATGTGGACTACAGCCTTCATGAAGCGTTATGGCCCTCTTGTCATCACCAAAAAACATGGATGATATTACTAACTATATTGAATGAAATAATATGGTATTTTTGATATTATTTTAATTATTTTAATAAAATATATTACATACCTCCTTTCCATAATTACCGTTGAAGAATGGAAACATTACTCACGCGTACATATGACCTATTGTGTCTTTGAATGTAACATAATTAATATCCCAAAACCAACATTAATTTTTGGTGTTAAAAGAATAATTGAAGTATAATTATGATAAAAATTTCATTATTATAATTTTTTATGTTATGAAACCACGATAAAAGTAAAATTATTGAAAATAACAAAACAAAAAATTTACGAAAAACCAAGTGGTTAATAACCAAAATGATAATTAAACATGGAATTGTTAATATAAAGATAAAAATGTCACAATTAAATTATATATGGTAGGATATATATAATTTTTGTTCATTAATATATTTATAATAATCATATATTTATTATACAAGAGGTTTGAACTAGTGCGAACTATTTCGAGACTTGTGGTATGGGATTTCCATCTCACTTTTATTTCATATAAGACAAATTCCATATTCACAAAATGTTTCTTTAGTGTGGTGTATATAATTAACATGAATGAATTTTATGACACTTATAATTAACATTATTCATTTTGAAATATCCTTTTTTGGATCTATCTTTCATGGGTCTTATATTTTAATGTTACAAAAGTGGTAAAAAATTTTGTTATAATCTTATCGTTTATCGGGATTTTTTAGGATCATGTTTTCGATGATATAAATTTATGATCCATCTCTTAATAACATATTTAATTTTATCCTCCTCTATTAATTTTGTTATAATACATGTTTCACCTTCATTTTACTCTCTTTCGGTACTCAATATTTCAAAAATAATGTATTTTTAAAAAATTGTCTTCTTGGTCAACAAACAATTTTCTTCCAAATCCATATTTTTTAAAAATGATTTCATAAATTTGTTTATAAAATTAAAAATATTTATTAAATAGTTTTTTACACATTGTATAATTTTAATCTTTTTAATTGATTCATTATGTAATTTTTTATAGCAATTACCTTTTTTATTTTACCAAATATGTGAAAGGAAACATTATTTTATCATGTACAACATGAATGGAATTCCTCACCATAATGAGAATTATTTTATTTGACTATTAATTTATAAACATTGAACGATATTTTCAGATAAAATGATTTAAATTTTTTTAATGAATTTTTAGTTTTAAAAATTTAATTCAATGAAAACATATTTTCCTTAAGAGATATTTCATGTGAACTTTAAAAATACTTATACTTCAAAGATGACATTTGTTGGCATAAATTATGATCTTGTGGGGTTATAAACAAAGAGAATCATTATTATTATTTATCTTAAATTTTTTTCAAGAAAATATGTTTATGCAATCAATTTCTCTTCCTTGGGTTATACAATGATAAATTTTTATGAAACCCATTTCACATTCCATGGGTAATGATATGATAAAATGATGAAATAATTAAGAAACCTATATCATTTTTATATGTTATGATAGGATGAGATGTTTATGAAACAAATTTCATTTTACAAATTATGATAAGATGAAAATTTAATGATATTATGGCACACATATGTATTATTTTCAATATTTGATGGTGTTTATGTTATAACCAAGGGAAAGGGTTATGTTATAACCTATGATAATGGTTACCTTACAACCAAGGATCATGGTTGCATTATAATCATAGATGGATGGGGATTACATATCCCTTTAATGTGTTGGGTGAATATTTATATCTCATGATATATATAATATTACAATAATGAGTAAACATAGTTTAGTAATGGACGTTTTTTTCTATGACGGTATTGGGTGTTTACATTAACTACTATGATGTTTTAGGGAGGGATCTCATTCTATTACGTGGTATTGGATGTCAATAAGGATTGTGGTGTGTCTTTCCCAGTAGGTGCATCCACCAATGATGTTCAATGATATTATTTGTAAATGAGCCTTGAATACTGATGAAATCATTTTCTATTCTTATGTGTATAACAAAATTCGATGTCTCTCATGACACATATACCTTGATTTTTATATGATTAAAGTTTAATGATTTGAAAATATTAATTTCATGACTCTAAATTATAATATCTTATATATAAGATTTGTTTTTCATATGTTATGATCAACTCCGATTACCCTTATAGTCTTTTTATGTCTACATATCTCCCTCATTTACCCTTACAGACAATCTATGCTAACCCTTTTATATGTTTCTCTTCTCAATGTTATGATGAACGATACTAAGAATGGTATATCTTTGAACATTACTAAATGGGTATTGATTAATGGGAGATGACAAAGATCATTATCCAAATTAGAGTATTCTCTACGTATTCTCAAAATTCATTAAATTATTAAGGTCCTTTGAAATTTGTTTTGGTTATGTAACTAATATTCAACTAAAAAGATGTAATATCAATTTATAAAAAGCCCGTTTTTCTATAGTTACAATCATAGGAATGGTTTATTTAACAATTATGAATTAATATTATAAAACTTTTGTGTGAATCCTAGGTATATTAATAAATTTATATAAATGGATTTTTCTAAGGATATGTCAAAGGATGAGTAAAAGTATACAATCATTTCATGAAATTTTGGTAAATGGTATGGAATGTGATTTCCAAATAATTACATCCTGTTATGGATACTACAACTGTATGTGGATATGAAAAAAAAAATATACTAATGGATAACAACACTGAAATGGTGTTATGTAGTTATACATGATAGTCACCTAGTGAATGACAAAGGGCCTTACTACACCCCCGGTTTAATACACCCAGGGGAAATTCATTTGTAATTCAAAAAACCTTTAAGAATCATTTTGAATGATTTAAATATAAAATAACTATGAATTACCAAGAATACACAAATGGTCCCATATATTAAAAATAATACTTTATAATTAAAAATCTAATAAGTTATGTTTTATGTTTATGTGGTTCTACACTAAGATTAGTGTTGATCAATCTATGATATTTGTTTTTTTTCAATATAGGGAATCCGAAGAAAATGGGTTAACATTGAACGAGATAGATAATATATAGATGAGAATACAAATTGGATGATTATTGGAGTGAAGTATGTTTTTATTATTCCTAATATTCTGTCATTAAACATGATTGATAATTAGAAATTTAACCCACTGTCGGACTCACCAAAGAAGAGAATGATTGAATTTGAAAAGAGTAATGGTATAGGATATCATGGAAGAAATAATGTTATGTTTCTTATATATTGAGAATGTGGAAATAATTATTTATGGGAATTACTTAGAGGAACAATGATATTTTTATGTGTATTAAAGAACGATATAGGGAAAATAATAGTAATGGAAAATTATTTTTTTAGTGAACTCAATGGATGAGAATAATGGTCTCCATAAGATGTCGTCAAATGATGAATGATTTAATTGTATAATGTTTGAGAATTATACAAATTGATGTCCAAAGGGGATTATTCGTGATGATAATATTAACGTTTTATAAGTAATTGTTTTAGGGGAAATCTAAGTGACTACAAATAACAGATTAATAGAAAGATGTATTGATGAATAAGCTGATGAATACCTATAAATGATTTTAGAAGGATATTTTATGGGTGAGTATTTATGTAGGAGAATTTAAGAATTATGAAATATATAATGATATTTCAGTATATTTTTTACATTATGTATATGAAATAATATGATGAATAATGCTAATTACCAAGAAAATTAAGTTAATATCAAGGTTATATACATGGAAAACTCATGATTACAGGAAAGATAACACTTAATACGATCCTGATAATTATTTGTGGTAAATAGATGATTGATATGAATAATTAAAATTTTACTATATTTATATCCTTGAAAATGATTAAGGAACTATAAAAATGGTGGTTTTCTATCATTGTTGGAGTTCACAATATTTTTTAGTATAAAGAATACATTCAATAATCTATATTTTCTATTTGTAATGAAAAAGAAAGTATGTTTTAAATATGGGTTTATGGTAATTCAGGTTATTAGAATGTCTCAAGAGAAGTCAGGATGAATCTATTCAAATGTATCTTATGTGACAATCAGGACCTACATTGTGATATATATGGGGGATTAATGTTTTATTTATTTTGAGAATATTAGTGACCTTATTTATAGATTTTAAATCATGGAAGGGTTATAAGGTTTTCCATTAATGAAATTGATTATGTTTTCCTTTGGATGAGGTTTTAGAGATCAGCATTTTACTCCCCAATTTGATGAATTATACATATTGGATAACAAATGTATTATTTTCTTAGGTATAGAAGTAATTAATTACCATCCTATTATAGATCATATTTAGTGCTTTGAAAATGGAAAAAATGTAACTCTTTGAGTAAGTGATGAGGTAAAAATTGATCATTTCATAGGAAAAGGAAAAAAAATTTCCCATGAAATAGAAATATATTAATTAAGTAAATTTTCATATGTTCCCTGTATAAATGTAAAAGGAATCCTACAATATTAGGAAAATGATCTTGAAATAATTTTTTTCCTATTATCATCATTTTTATGATGTCAATGAACTTTTTCATGCATATTTGGTTTATATATTTAGGTTTATTGTCATTATTTACATAACCCACATTATTGTGATAAATGATACCCATCACTCTCTGTAATTATTTACTCTTTTATACCATGTTTAAAACTTCACCTCCCACCTCTGTTCTCTTATGTGGAAACCTATTTATGAGTTAATTTAGGAAACCTATACGTTTCAAACATTCCATTTTTAAGGGTTTTTTTATTAATTTGAACTATGTGGTTTTCTATGAATGAATTATCAAATTTTAAACATTTTATGATTGCAATTAATTTCATGGGAGAAATTCATTTTAAGGCGGGAGGGGGGTAAAATGTATCATTTCGACATTTTTTTGAAATATATATTTTTCAAAAGAATTTAATCATTTATAAATTTTGTGTTATATAAAACACCATGTATGAATTTCTTTATACACACCACCATGTTTATCTTGTATTACACGCAACAACTATTTTCCTCAAAAGAAAGCACGACACGTGAAAATACGCTTCAATAAACCAGAATATTAATTTTAATATAATTATTATAGACTAGCTACTAAATAGGTAGCTAAGAATATAATTAACTACTTTATGAAATATACATATAAATCTCCTAATCAAAATATATTTATTCTCATTTTATATGTAATAATAAATTATTTTTTAGAAATGTTATTATATTAAGTAAAACCATATTTTCATAGAAAATTATTTTTATTGATTTTTTGAGAAAAAAGTTATAATTAATTAATCGAGATTTTAGAAAATTAATTTGATAAAATTAACATAATTTTTTAAATCATCATATAGTAAGTAACATGTGGTTAATTGTTTTGATTTTTTAGAAAATATTTATTTTTCAGTGAATAGTGAAAAATATTATTTTTGTAAAACAATCATTTATTTTTAACGAATTAAGTAATTTTAATTATGAATTGTGTTCTAGATTAATTTAACTATTCCGTAGTAATATTAAATCCATTTTAGTTTTTTTCAATCAAATTTATATTGGTTTTAAGTACAAATTTATTTTTCTGTTTTAAAATGGGGTTTTCGAAAAACAATTTTAATGTGCATACAGTTTCTACATCATAATTAATTAAAAAATCCATAATGATGAATTATTTAAATAAAATTTATATATTATATATCAATAAATTTTAATTTATATACATCCAATTATTATTTTTATAAATATACTTAATTTAAAATGATCTTATCCTTCCAAAACCCTTATCGAAAAAAAACTTTTACATCTCATCTATGAGCTATATTTTATATTTATAATTTTCCTATTATATAAATTTTATTTTAAAAACATAATTTAATTTTTTAAATAATCATATATAAATTAATTTAGGGTCAATTTTTAAGTGTTTTTTAAAAGGTAATTTTTTTTGATAAACAGTGAGTAATACTAGATTTTAATTGAAACCAGACACTAATTTAAATTAGTTATAAAGATAAATTATATTTATATATTTTTAAAATTAAAATTATTCAATAATATATCTGTTTATACAAATAATTAATTTTAATCAATTTCTTATTTAAATTATATATAATAACATGGTAAATGTTTGTGCATTTTTTCATTGGAATCCCGCTTTCTCATCATGTCTACAAAGTTAATTTTAAATTAATTGTTGATTCATATGAGGAATTTAATTTTCTAAAATGGGTCAAAAAAATTTAATCATAATTATTTATATTATCTATTATTTCAAACTTAATCTTTCAGAAAAATGATTACTAATAATATTAAAAATGAATTACCGTAGTTAACGTGAAAATGACATTATTGGGGGAAAAATTAAATATTATAGTGTTAAAATCATAAAAAATATTTTATAAAATATATAATTAAGTCATATGGTAACCTAATAATGTATAATTATTGAAAATAATCTATTTTTAATCCTTTTTTAATGAGGAAAGTGTGGGTACACCTATTTATTTTAAAAAAATACAAGTGTTCCACTCACCTCACATATTAAAGAATGCCCACTCTCATTTCTTTTTCACATCTGAAAACTGATATTGGTTCTGAATATAAAAACCCAAATAAATTTAAAAATTTCCTTATCCCTTATAAAATCCTAATTTTGTTTATAAATCAAACCTATAATGCCTTTTTTGTGCATTTCAAAGGAGGGTACACAGAGAAGATATGAAATTCTTCAACGAGAACTTTTATTGTATTTTTTCATGCACTTCCTTTAATTCATATTAAAAAATTATTGTATAACAAAATAAGAATCATAAATATACTAAGATGTATTTATATATTATCATGAACTAAAACCATATCAACTTCTATAAATTTTGTTATTAAATTATCTTTTGTGGGTACGGAGGACTACCACCTCAGGAACCGATGTCATATGTTTTTCCACTACAACCTCTCAGGGTTGGGTATGATGATGAATATAAAATATATATATGATATTTATAACCTATTTATACCCATATATTCATTATATCATATATATTAGTTTTTTTAACTTCCATTCCATATGGGATACAATAATTTCAATCATGTGTACGACATATATTTTCCCCACGAAGCGGTGTGATTCAATTTTACTAACGCATTACAAGGAATACAATAAAGATAAATATATGTGAAATGAATGCAATATTTTTAATATTATTCAAATATTTAAAATTATACAAATATTCTATATAGTATTATTCCATACATTCTCACAAACTTAATGATGATAATTTAATTCTTGAATGTGTGGATTAAAACATTCACAAAGCGATGTGCCTCTCATTCCAAAACCAAACCACACATATTATTTGTATAATTATATTTAATGAAATAATATGGTATTTATTATATAATTATTATTCTATAAATATTATATATTTCTTACCTCTTTCTATAATTATCATTGAAAAATGTAAACATTACTCATACTTATATACAAACTACACTCACCATGATCGTAACATAATTCATTTATCAAAACCATATTTCATGATTGGTTCTAAAAGTATAATGGTTGTATAATTATTTTAATTCTTTTATAATAGTATTATGTAGGTGATGGATATATGAACAAATTAAGAGGAAAAAAAATAATAAATCAACACATATATGAAAAATTAGGCAGTAATTACCTGAAACATGAAATTAACAAGGAATTTTTAATAAATGGGTAATAAATGGAATTATGTAAATCATATATGGTATGATATAAATATTAATGTTTCTGTAATATATGTATAATAAACTCATTTTAATAATACTTGAGTTTTTAACAGGTTCTTACGATGTTGAGACTTACAGGAAGGGATTTATGTCTCAATTTTGTTTTCATCAGACACATTCCATATTCACCACATGTTTAATTAATGTGGTGTATATAATACCCATGAATTTATTTTATGATTATTATAGTTAAATTTATATTAATTAAAATATCTATTTGAGGATATATCTTTCATGTGCCTTAATTTTATCATTTATTGAAGTGGTAAATATTTTATGAAACAATCACATCATTTTTCAGGATTGATTGTGATAATATTACCAATGATAGAAACATAAGATAAATATTTATAGAAATTGATGAATTTTACTCTCCCCTTTTCAATTTTTTAGAACTCATGTTATCATTCATTTTCCTCTCTTTATGTACACAAGAGTTCAAAAAAATATTTTTTTAATAAAAATCACTTTTTTCTTAAAATACTTTTTTCCTAAAAAATAATGTTTTATAAAAAAGTTGTCCAATTTTTTTATGAAATTATTAAAATTATTTATTAAAGAAAATTTCACCAAATTTTTACTCTTCAAAAAAATTTAAATGAAATTATTTTGTTGTTTTCATAGGTAATTCCCATTTAGAGTTTTCCAAAAATGTGAAATGAATATTTTTTTAATGCATATGACAGGAACAGAATTTCACACCATCATGACCATTATTTTATTTATATATTACTTTTAAAAATTTCAATAGTTTTTTCAATGTAAATTATTATTAAATTGTTTTATGAATTTTTATTTTTAAAAACTTAATTTCATGTAAAATTTATTTTCCTCAAGAAATCTTCCATGTGATCTTGAAAACAATTTCCATCTTCGATGACATCCTTTAATGTGCCATGTTTCTTATTAGGGATATGAACCAAGGATACCATTCTTATTCTTCCTCTGAATAGGTTATCATTAAAAGATTTTTATTAAACCCATTTCTATTCCATGGGTTATACCATGATAATTTTCTTATAAAACCCACTTATTTTTCCATGGGATATTCTATGAAGAAATGATGAAATGATTCAGAAACATGTATCTTTTAAATAGGTTATGATATGATGGAATATTTATGAAACCCTTTTCATTTCATATTTGCTAACAAATTGAATGTTTTATGATCGTGTGTCTCATATATTTATTATTTCCTCTTTATTATTTCCTCTTTATTATGATCATTTTCTCACACCATTATGTTCATGTTATTCTTACATATGAACCTAGATTACGTTTACTAAGCATCTGAGCTCACCCTTTCATATGTTTCTTTTCCCCATATTATGAATAAATATATTATATAGAGTGTTTTTGTAAAGAATACTAAAGGGGATATCATTATATGAAATGTTGAAGACCATTCTACAAATTAGAATATTTTCAATGTAGTTTTTAAATGGCACTAAATTATTATATTCCTCAGACATGTGTTTATATGATGTAATGAATATAAATAAAAAAACATATAATATCCATAAATGAGATGCATGGTTTGATATATATTTTTTTATTTCTAATATGTATATAACAATTGGATTTATTTTATACATTATTAAACCATATAATATGATTTATTTAGTTATTACTCTTCATACCCACTATCTTAATAGCTAGTGTATAATGGTTATATTTAAATGTTAATATTTTAACAGATTATTATGTTTCTTTTACACTCTTCTTTTCATGTCATACATGCTATCAGACGTGATTATCCACTTTTAAAATATTGGGGTGTTTCGTTGAGTTCATTAATATATCATTATCACTCTGCCTAAAGAAAAACACTCCCTGTAGTTTTTCACACCCTTCTAATTTAGTTTTTTGATTGTCTAATGTATCCATCACAACATCTTCTATGTTTCAGATAAATTTAATTTCAACACCTTCCAAGGAATCTTGTTTATAATAATCATCTTCTTTACATAAAAGTAATTTTTTTTCTAAATTTTATTTAACTTTCAAATTCTTATTTAAAACTCCTTATAGGAGAAATTTTCATTCTAAGTTTTTTTGTGAGTTGAATATCACCATCATCTCCATAAAATATTATCATAAACATAGAAATATCATGTCAAAACTTTACACTATAATAACAGGACAACTAAAACATTCCTTTAGATCTCCCCTTACATATTTTAAAAATAATTTCCATAAGTGATATTAACTCATCACTTATATCTTAAATATAAATCTTTTCCAAATATTTAAATTCCATTTCCATTGATGAATGTAATAAAGATATTTCTAACTTCACTCACATTTCATATTCCACTATATTTATTTTCATATCAACAATAGTTAATTCCCTATTATTTTCTTTTTTATGATCCAACAATTTGTATTATATATTGGCTAATATACTAGTTTAATATTCTTTAAAATATATTTATATATCATCTCATCACTATGACTACTGAAAAATATATCCATGTTAATAACACTTTTGAAGAAATCATAAATATTTTCACTTGGAATCATCTCTAAGTCTTCTAATATGTTATGAATTACTTATAGATTATCATTTTTCATGATCTAATGTCCATTCTAAATATTGGTATGTTTATCCAAAATAAATTTCACTAATTTACATATCATCATGAACATTTTGATTTTATTTTACAACGATTCCGATAAATAATTTTTTCCATAGAATCCTCATTCAACAATTTCCGAGAAACTTTTATCATTAACCATTTTGTAGAATCACTGACTTGTATTCCCTGAACTACTATGTATTTGACAATTATTACCATATATAATAAGTGTGATATCATTTATTATTTTAAATTTTATTACTACAAACATCAAATTTTAGTACTCCTTTTGTATCTGAACCATTACTTATGAAAACATATCACTCATGACATGCTCACTATAAATTAAATAGTGGAATCGATACCACTTGTTAGAACATGAAAATGTGATATAGACCCAATGGGGGAGGGGAATTAGGTTGTAAAAAAAATTCATTTTGATTTAGTGTGGAATAAATAATCTCTTCACATTTGAAAACCCACATGTTATTAGTCACAATAATCACATTTCCACTTAACCAAACTAGAAAAATTAATGATAAAAAACTGATTCTTTATATGTTTCACAAACACAATTCTATATCAAAGGAGAAAATATAAATTTTGTTTTGTTATTTTTTGTAATATCTACTACTATGTTTGTGACTACAATATTTAGGAAATTCTCATTGCACATCCAATTTCCAAAAACACTTCCTATCATTTAATAACTATATTCAAGAGTGATATAATGAAGTAAAATAATAAAGAAACATAATTTTTCATAAAAATATAACTAATAATAAAATGAAATTTTACACTAATGTTTTTTAACATGATTTTATTCACTAATCTTCAATCTCATACATTCAATAAGATTTCTTTTTTGTATATTCATCTATTCTTTTTTGTAATATAATAAATTTTATATCTTATACATATTTCATAAAACTATTATTTCCACTTATATCATATACAATAAAGTAAATATTGAAATTAAAAATACTAGACACTTCAATATTCATTTATTTTAAATTCTTAAAATGGATAATCATAGGATCAATCTGCACCTTTGATCTTCATTTAAAAATTTTTAGTCTACCTAAAACCTAAAAAAATATTGATAATGAATCATTTTTTCTCAAATAATAAACTTATATTATTATCATTATGTGAAATAATTGAATATTGTGGGAGGGGTTAGTTTCCACTTTGTTTTATTCTAACAACCATCCATAACGCGGTTAGAAGATAACTACCACTGTATAATGTCCATTTTCTTTGCAAAAATAACACAGCTTAACATTCATTTCCATAACATTGATGTGAGATTCATATATATAAGAAAACCATTATCAACTAACATGTTTCTTATGTTCACAACAAACTCTTCTTCCACAAATAAGGTCACATCATATTTTCATGTTATAAGAATTTACATGTGCAGAAATCCTGTATAATTTATTCCATAATTACATGGAATTTTATTATAATACAATGAAACCATTAGGATATAATGAATATTTTAATCCCTAGAGATTTTATTATTTTTTTCTCAAATAAAGTTAATTTATTTGATTATTTTCTTTACACACAACACTTAGTCTTAATGATGGATGGTATAATTTTAAAATTATTATTTAAACATGGCAGTTATGACCTATCCATAAAACATAGTGGTTTGAAAAGGAATAACCAAAATTTTAAAAATAATTATAATATTTATATACAATGAAAATATATTTGTTAATAAGAACTTATTTATTTGAATAGTCTTTATATTCTTTGAAAATATTTCTTTCTAAAAAATGTTTTTATATCATTATGTAAAAAAAATAATTTTTTTTCAAAATATAGAAATATTAATTTTACCAAATAATATAACTTTTGGAATCAATATGTTAAAATTTTCTACAGTTTATTTTTTATTTTATTTTTTTGAAATATTTTAGTTTTTAATGATTTGTAAAAAAAATTATGATTTTTATTAAAATATTCCTTTTCATTTATAGTCTTTCGAAGCTGTGTATTTTTTAAATATGGTTTTAAAAGTAGAATTAGTTTAATTTATATAATTATTAATAATATTTAGATTATTGTAATATTATTAATGTTGAGTTATTATATTAAAAAATTTTATTCTTAAGAAATGTTTCTTTATAGAAAACATCTTTCTCATCTCGTCTACGTGATAAACATTAACTTCTGTTATGAATCTTATGTGAAATTAATTGGGGAAAATGGATTAAATATTTGGATTAATAATAAATAATATAATATAATAATTTCAACATACATTTTGGTTGTAATAAATAGTAATAACTTTAAAAAAATTATTTTGGTTATCATAAAAATAGCATTACCAGGGATTAAACAAAAACAATTGGAATTAAAATTGAACAATAATATATGTAATTTATATTATATATTACTATTTAGACCCTATATATTATTATATTATATAATTGTGTAATATTATCCTTTTTTCATGTAGAAAATGTGGGTATAATTATATTTTCAAAAAATTTCATGTGTGTCCTCTCCCCCACATATAAAAGGACACCCCTCTACTATCCTCTTCACACATCCTGAACCATTTAGTATTGGAAAATTTTCCCAAATTAAATTAATTAATTACAATAAAAACAGCATCTTCCTTGGTTTTATTAGGAAACCACCCTAATAAGGATATAAGTATAAACCTAAGGAGGATCACTGAAGAAGAGGTTAAATTATTAAACATTTATATTAATTTTATTTAATCTTCCACCTCCATTAATTATTCTTGAACTATGATTATATAATATAAAAAATATATAAAATATAATGAAATACTATTATGTTAATTTTATGACATATATTCATCTCCCCATTCTTCAAATGATAAATCCAACTATTGATCATCTGTACGGCAGACTGCTGCCTCATGAACTGGTGTAATTATTTATTCCATCACCATATATCACAATAGGATATAACGATGTATTTAAAGTATATATTTTATTTTTTTAATGGAATATTTATACTTCTATAATTATTATATCACATTTATATTCTTAAATTCCTTTATTATGGAAGACGATAATGTCACTCGGTTGTACGGTGAACAACCTCATTACAAAGTGATGTGAATCCATATTCTATATATAGTTTATATAAAAGGCGATAAGTATTATGTTAATGAATATATGTGATATATATGACATTTAAATGATTATATTATGAATATATATTATTCAAAATCCTTTCTTTCCATCCATAAAAAATTGGAAATGATGTTCATGTGTACCTAGGACCTACTGCCTCCATGAATAGGGTAATTCATTTTATAGTTTTAAATCTAATGAATTAATATAAATACATATGTAATGAATATATGTAAAATTAATAACATGGTTAAACTTTTATGATTATTTAACCATGATCACTATGAAAGAAACGAAAAAACAAAAACAAAACCAACACGAACATCAACAACGTTATTACTCAAAATTTGATTTCCACAAGGAATTGTTAATAAATTTTTAATGGGTGTTTTGGGAGTGTGTGTAATGATACTAAAGGAATGGTTCTACAAGTTTCAACATTACCTTAAATTGGTTTTTGAATAAAATAAACAAATTCGCAATTGTATTATATATGAGGTTGGAATATGTTTGATGGAATTCGAGACTTATGGTTTTGGATTCTTCATTTCTCTTTTATTTCTAGGAGACATACTACATATTCAACACTCATTATATTTTGGGGTGTATATAATACCCACTAATTTATTTTATAATGACTCTTATGAATTTTTCATGAATTAAATTTACATTTAATATTATTTCTGGCATGGGGATTATGATTCAAATTATACCAAAGAGGTAAATATTTTATGATTCAATTTTATTTCATAACGGAATTATTTCCGATTATTCATCTAACAATAAAATATTATGATATATCTATAAAGAAACTAATTTACATTCTTATACTCTTTTAATTTCTATAGAATATATATTTTTGTTTCATTTCCCTCTTTTAGGTACAGAAGAGGCTGAAATGATTTTTTTATGAAATTCAATTATATTTCTCTCTTCGACTAAAAACCCATTTTATTCAATATTCATATTCTCTAAATTTTTTCAATAATGATATAATATTAATATATAGTTTTTTAAATTTAATTTTATGCTTTTTGAACTTTTCAAAAAAAAAATTAAAAGGAATCGTCATTTTGTTTATTGAATGATACATATTTGACATTTTCACCAAAATGTTAAAATAATCATCATTTTAAAGTGTATGACATGAAAGGAATTTTTTTATGTAATAAAAAATCATTGGTATAAATATTAATTTATTAGTATTAATTTTTTTTAATGATATGTTTTTTGACATTAATTATTGAATTTTTATTTTTAAAAGTGATTTTCAATGTGGAAAGGTTATTTTTCAGAAGAAATGTTCCATGTGATAATTGAAAATAAATTTCAATATAAGATAACATATTTTGATGTTACATAAGATTTATAGGGATTTGATCCCATTAAATAATCATTATTATTTCTTTTTGCGGTTAATTACTATGATGAAAAGATACTCATGAAACCCATTCCTTTTTTGGGTGTTTCTATATTGAAATAATGAAATGTTTTTAAAACCCATTCCTTTTCTATGGGGATACCTATAATGAACTAATGAAATATTTATGAAAACTATTTTATTTGAACATGTTTTTCTTTTATGGAATGTTTATGAACACTTTTCTTTTTACAGGGTCTGATATGATAAATATTTTATGTTATTATGAAAAAAAATATTTATTGTTTTTATTATGTGATAGTGGTTACATTATAACTATGGATGGTGGTTTTGTTATAAAAAAAGAAAGTGGTCACGTTATAACCAAGGATAGTGGTGAGTTTCTATGTAATAAATGGTTGTCCTATTATAACCAAGGATGGATGATACCTATATCTCTTTCTTATGCATTGGGTAAAAATTAATATCTCATTAGATAAATAGGACTGAAATGGGAAGTGAAACAATTTTAATAAGGTACTTTCTCTACAATGGTAGTATTGGGAGTGATCTTTGACTTCTAAGATGGCATAGGGGGTGAACTCATTCAACTATTATTTACTTGGTAACGAGCCTTGAATATATAGAAAATTATATTATATAATTACTTCTATTCCATAAATATGCAACTTATGACAATGTTAGGTTCTCATGAATTATGTTTTTTGATTCAATTTTTATTATTATCAGATGAAATTCTATGCATTATGCAATAAATCAATTGTATGATCTACGATTAGCAGCGTATAGTATTTCAAATGATATTCTAATGTTCTAATACCCTTATGATCATATTATGTTGATATCTAACATTTTTACCCTTACTAAGAATTTAATAGAACCTTTTATTATGTTTACATTCCCCAGTTTATGAACAAATGTATTATTTATTGTTTTTCTAAGAAGGGTGCTGGCTAAAATGAACATAGTTGGAGATGTTGTAGTTCAACTATGAACTAGTTAATTATGTATCCAAGACTCTAAAGGATATATAAATAAATAATTATGGCATGGATCTGTATTTTATATAATTAATATTCATCTAATAAGATTCAAAATATATGTATGAAATGTTTTTATGGATATAGATAGTAACATGTAAAGGTTTAGTAAATTTATGGAAACAAGGATGAGAAATATTTAGTGAGAACCCTTATAATAATCCTTTGTGTAGGAAATAGTCATATGTTATGGTAAATAAAAGAGTGTGGTTTCCCAAGAAATTACAACCCTCTATAGACACTATAAGTTCTAGGGGATGTTAAATAATTTTACATAGGGATAATAAATATGAAATGGGTGTGTTTTGATGGACATTATTTTCACCCAGTACATGAAAACATGCATTTTTCATAGCTGGTTTGACACTTTTAGGTTATATTATTAATAAATAAAAAACACTTTAGGAACCATCATGCATGATTTGAATAATAGACATGAATTACCATCTTTATACATATGGTTTCATAGATCATAAATAATGGGTCATGATTTAGACATCCAATGGATGATATTTCATGATAACATGATTGAATGATACTTATACATTAATATTTGGTTTTAGTCGAAAGTTAGAACTAGGATGAGCTATTTTAATGTTTAATAAAATATAAAATGAAATGATTTTACTCCTATTAAATAAAATTTTATGGGGAATTGAATGAAAAATATCATAGTTATGCTCATTGCAAATTTTCAAGCTATTAATCACAATGAAATTCCAAATGATAAAAGGAGTAAAAATCATTCTATTGATTACTTTATGATGAAACATCCACATTACTTTAGTGATTTGAGAGGTCCACTAGTTACTGAGCAATGGATCAATAGCACTGAAAATATATCTTACATTATCTAGTGTTTGGAACAGGGAAATTTTATTTTGGATAACTATCTTTTGGGAGGTGTATCGGTTCAAAGGTGTAACCGTAACAAGATTACGAGGCAAAAATATGTAACTGAATACATAGAGTGGGATGAATTTAATATCATAATTTTCAATATGTACATCCCTCATATTCTTCAAATGAAAAAGAAAAAACTAATTAACCTATTTAAAAAGAACAATGATAAATCTATTGGTACATATGAGAAAACTTTTAAAAGTCTTGTGAGGTATACTTATAGTATTTTCATCCAAAATGAAAATTATTTTCAATGATTCTTTATTGTATTAAACCATGTCCCTAAAATGTATTAATCATAAGGGTATTTAATACGTATGAATAAATCATATGTTGTTCCCTCATGGTGGAAATGGAGATCATAGATACCTATCTATCTCATGTTTTTTATTAGAAAAGGAAAATGAAATTCAAATGAATCTTTAAAAACCATGTATACAAGAAGAAATGCGATTATTTATGAATGAATTGATCAATGAATCATGGTGTAAATATCCCTAAGGGTCCAAGTAAACGTTTTATGTGTGTAAAGGAAGGTTTTAAAGCAACTAAATACTAGTTCTATGTGAATAAGTTTACTATTTACAACAGTAAATAGAAATAACTATATAATTGAAACACAAAACAAATCAGTGTTATAGAATCTAGGAGTTTAGGAATTATCAGAATAAATTCCCTAGTTCACGGTTTAATGTCTATAGTAATCCAAAAAAAACCTTTAAAGACAAAGGGAAAAGGGGGATTCTTATTTAATCACAATAGCTAATGTGAATCATGATAATTAGTGCACACTCATATTACACTCCAAAGTTGAGAATTACAAGTTTTTTTTCTATCAATAGTCCCCATGAAAATATTATTGATCATCCGTTAAGGAAATTTTATGTGATTTAGAGTGTTAACTAGCCCACTAAATGGGTATTCTTAAATAATAAATTCAAATTTGATATTCTATAATTATAAAGATGTAGCCAAGTTTCAAATTGAAATTTTTTATCTATTATAGTAGTTTATTTTGGGATCAAATGATTAATTCTATTTTAGAATCATATATGTTTCTATGTAACATTAATATAAGTGTTATGGATACCATCCAAGGGTTATGATTTTATGTTTTATCATAAGTATGATATCATAGAAACCCCTCTTGAGGTTTTTCTTATATATGTTAATTATTATTATGGATATCTTGGGAGACATTTATAGAAATAAAACCCTTTGGTGTTTTATGTTTTTTGAGTGGAAAAATTATTTGAGAGGAATACCTTTACATTTTATTGAAATAAAATTAAATTTATTGGTATCATTTAGGGTTTTTATTTGATTAGATGTTGAGGTAATTAGGGTTTATCAAAATTTTATAATTTTATAGTAATTTTATTAATATAATTTCAAAAATGGAAAACCTATAGGTTGGAGGACTACATCTCAAATCTGGCGAGTCCATATGTCTTGATACCAAAACTAAATTGTGAAACTTGTTTAACACCTAACAATAAACAATATGAAATAGGATTTATAGTGGGATAAAAAGAAGATAGATATTGATGAGTATGTATCTTAGTTCTTGTTATGTTATCAATTTAATGAATAATGAAAATATTCTTACTGGGATTCTAAAAGTATTATAGAAACCATAATCGGAATTAAAAAACAGTGACCATAAATTTTATTTCATTACACCCAAAACAATATAAAGTGATTTTTTTATAAGGGTTATAGTAAATAATATTATGAATTCAATACACATATCCCTAAAAGATAATATTATTATGTTGATCACATTTATAAAATATAAAATTAAGAATAATTAAGGTTTCATGGAATACCAAAATTTATTTTAACTGATTGAGATATGATATTTACCTCATCGTTTTGGTAAACTCTTTAGGGGATAGTAGATATAGAGTTGAGTTTCAACACATCTTAGAATCATCATATAGATGGTTTGTATGATAGAATAATTCAAAACCTAAAAGATAAGTTGATATCGTATTCACTTAATTTCATAGGTAGTTTTTATAAACACCTTCGTCCAGTTTATTTTTTTCAAACAATATCTTTTAATCAATCGTTTAGATTAATATTGATGAATCACACTGTGGAATGAAGTGTATTACTCCAAAAACATGGGTTCAAATTTAAGAAACAATGATAATTGGAAAAAATATAGCTGAGGAAATGGTATATAATGTTATATCCATTCAATAGAACATCCAAGCAGCTCATATTTGATAGAAAAGTTATACTGATAGTGTGATATAGAGTTTTATATTGGTGAGAATTTCATTCAATGAATTTATTCTTGGAATAAGCTTATTATTTTTATAAATAATGGTTAACTAATCCTTATTTATAATGTTATCTTTGAAATTCATGATCCTCTTAGGACTGTAGCTTGTCTCGTGGAACTTCCACCGAAACTCCCTCGGGTTTATAATGTGTTTCATTTATCTCACATAAGGAAGTTCAAACATCATACATCACTATTACTAAAGATAGTGGTAATATCAATATATCGTGATCATTATTATGAGGATAAACCGGTAGAGATTCCGGATTATACGAAGAAACTTATATGAAATTGAACCATTCAGTTGGTCAATATTTGGTGGTGAAGCCACTAATTTGAGGATGCTATATGGGAACCTGAGGGTGAAATGAAGAAAAGGTATCCTCATTTGTTTAATAACAACGTGATGTAATTTCTAGGGTGAAATTAATTTTAAGGGTGTTTATAATGTAACACCATTTGATTCTATTACATATTTGTTTTCAAATAAATTCAATTCCTTTGATAGCTTATATTACACAAACCCCAGTGTCTTAACAATCCATGATATGATGTAAATATTTTTTTAATGTTTCTAGTTATGACCTAGATTTTAATAAATTTTGTAATAATAGGAATAACCATAGAGTTAAATTTAAGTTCAATGGATATATATATATAATTTATTTATAAATAAGAACTTAATTTTTATTAAACTCTTTTTATGCATTGAAAATACGTTTCTCAATTTTTTTTCATGAAAAAAAATATATTTAATTTTGAAAGTATTATAAAAAATTTCATAACAAATAAATTTCATTTATTGAATCAATATGTTAATATATTATTATTGTAATTTTTTAGATAATTTGGAAATGTTAGATTTTTAATTAATAGTGAAAATATAATTACTTTCATCTAAGACCGCATTTGAATATAAAGAATTCAAATTATAAATACTATTTTAATATGGTTTCAAAAGTAATATATATTTAATTTTATATTTATTAGTAAAATTTGTGTCATTATAATAATTTTCATATTGAATTTTGATATTAAAAAATTTTATACTTATGAAAATTTTCCCTTTGGAAAACCACTTTTACATCATGTCATCATGATTAATTATAAATTAAATTCTATCAATTATGTGAATTTAATTTAGAAGAATGAATTAAAAATATATAATTATAATAACTGACATAATATAATTAGTTCAAAACCATTTTTGTTCCTAATGAAATGAAATAAGAGTAAAAATTCATTACAATCTGTAAGGTAAAAATACGTTTACCAGAGGTTAAATAAAAAATATAATGGTTAAAAATGACCAAGTATTTATCTAACTAATATTTTATGGTAATATTTTAATATTATATCATCTACTATTTGATAAAGTTATTTTCTTGGAACCTTTTTTCATATTAATAATGTGTTTAAAATTATTTCATTTCAAAAATTTCAAGTCTGTCCTCTCCCCCATTTATAAAAGGCCACCCCTCCTCTCCATTTCACACATCAAAAAAGGAATGAAAAAATAAATTAACTAATTTATTATATAAACAATATAGGCATTATTAATATTAATATTATTATTATTATTATAAGAACTCATATTAAGTATTTTGTTATAAATAGTAAGAGCCTCTTTGAAAAAGAGGTGAAATTATTAAACTTGTGTTTCTATATTATTTATTCTTCTCTATCCAGAAAATATTCTTAAGTTATTCTGATATAATAAAAATAAATCCACCAAATACTAATATTATTTATTTTAATGTAATAACCTATATCTATCTCCCCTTCCCTAAAAATTGAAATGAAATCGTCGATCGGGTGTTTGGAGGACTACAACCTTAAAAACTGATGTAATTTGTTTTCCATCACCACCTCTCATGGTTGGATATAGTGAATAATTTAATGTATATATATTAAATTAATGAAAATTTTATACTTATTTAATTATAATATCACATTTAATTTTTTACTTTTCATTCCATGGGAATATGAATATGTTTCTCGTGTGCGCGACTGACTACCGCTTAACGAAGAGATGTGAATCATTTTTCAGTTATGCTTTACATGGAAGATATTAAGTATAAATTTAAGAAATTTATAATATTTATATGAAATAATATTAAATATATATTATTTATATATTATTTTCCTTCATTTCATTATATCGATTTAGAAAATCGGAATAGCTTTCATGCATACATTCGTCTTACAATATCCATGAATTTTTTAATTTATTTTCTATATCTATCATTAGTGGATTACTCAAAATAAATATTAATTGAGTATATATTTTATTTATATCATGTTTAAAATTATGGTGATTAGGGAACCATTATCAATTTAATAATATCAAAAATAATGAATCAAAAAAAAACGTGAAAAAAAAAGCAGTTATTACCAGAAACATGTTTTAACAATGAATTGTTTTTAAACATGTAATAAAATGTCATAAGTAAATAATATATCGTATGATATATGTATCCCAATTTATGTAATATATTTATAATAAACCTAGATATATTATATATGAGTTCCAAACAATAAGGATAAAAGTCGATACATAAGGTAACAGATTTATAGTCTCTTTTATTTCAAGATAGATAAGTCTTATTTACCATTTATTTCTTTTCTTTAGAGTATATACGAATCATTAATGTTATTAATTATTATTATTATGAAATTTATGGGGATTTAAAAAAATTAAATATTTTTTCTTTCATGGGTATTATTAATTCAATCGTTACCAAAGTGGTAATTACATTATTTGACAATGTCATCATTTATCGGGATTATTTCTAATTATGATTCCAATAATGAAATATAATGATCTATCTCTTATTAAAATAATTTATTTTCATATCCAAAATTTATTTATTTCTAATTAATATGTTCCTTAAATATTCATCTTTTAGGAACTCAATAGAACAAAAGAATGTTTTTTTGAAGAAAACTTATATTATTTATCTCTTCTATTGAATACTATTTTCCTTCCATAGCCCTATTTTCTAAAAATATTTTTAATTAATTTTTAATGTATATCTATTATTTATTTATGTCATTATATCCTTTTCTACTATAAGTTTGGAATGGAATCTTCCTTTTATTTTATAAATGTGTCACTTTTGACCATTTTTACAAAAATTTGAATGGTATATTCATTTTAAAGTGTACATCATGAATTTTATTTTCCATCAGCATGACCAACAAATGTATAAAATATTCTTATATATTTATAAAAGTATATTTTTATGGAAAATTATTTTCACAAAAAAAAATTAATATTTATTTTTAAATTAAATTTTCAGAGTGGAATTGTTATTTTCCTCAAGAAATGAAATAAGAAATCTTTCGAGACCAATTTCCAAATTATATGGAATCTTATTATGATACATAATATCATATAGGGATCCAATCCGATTAAATCATCATTTTTTCTCTAGATGGTTTATGATTGTCATATAAATATATTTTTGAACCAGATTAATTTTGCATGGGGTTTTTAAGGATAAAATAATGAAATGTTTATGTAACCCAATAATTTTCCAAGTGTTTTTCTATGTTTAAATAATGAAATATTTATGGAACAAATTTAATTTCTAGGGGTTTTTATGCTGAGATTTTTGTAAAACCCATTTCTTTTAATGAGTTTTTATTTGATGAATATTTTTTGATCATGTGGGAAAAAGATGTATAGATTTCAGTATGTGATGATGGGTTCATTATAACTAAGGTAATTGGTTACATTATAACCAAAGAAAGTGGTAAAATTATTACCGAGGATGATGGTAATGTTATAACCAATAATAGTGGTCACATTATATTTTTTGAAGGGTGGGACATATATCTCCCATTAATGAATTAGGTATTGATTGATATCTCCAAAGATAAACATTACTAGAATAGTGACTAAACCCTATTGAATAAGGGACATTATCCCCTATGATACTCTTTGGAGTGATCCTTTACTTCTACCATGGTTTGGAGAGTGAATCCATTCTAAAATAATATCCTTGTAAAGGAGCCATGACAACTAAGGACATGATTTTAAATGATTATAGGTATTATAAATAACTATGTATTATGCCAATGTGTTTCTCTCGTGGATTATATTCTTGGATTACATTATTGATATTTTTTTATTAAATTTAATTATTTACTCCATGTCATATTTTTATGACCTATGATATTAAGGATGTGTCTTTTCATATAAAATTCTAATGTTTTTCCCCTTTATACTCACGTTATGTCCATTTCTCTCTTATTTACAAATACTAATAATCCAAGATCATCTATTATTATGTTTCTATTTCCTAGGTTATGAAGAAGGGTATTTTGTTTGATATGTCTAAAATGGATTCTATTTATGAAAAATATAGTCAGACTTGACGCATGTTTTACAATGTACCAGTTTCTTATGTATCCAAGTTTATAAAGGCAATAGAACTAAATTAATTTTGTATGGATCTTTATGTTATGTAATGAATATTCATCCAGTATTATTAAATATTTATTTGGGAAAAATATAGTCTTCTATAACATAGATCATCCAAAATTAGAAAAACATGAAATTATCATGGGGTACTCACTATGGAATGAGACCAGGACTTATAGTGTTGCTTCAATTATAATGGCATGAAAGACATTTTATTTCTAAATACCATCATTTTAGAATTATTTCATGATGTAAACCTCATTATTACATCATGATAGTATTTTCTTCATCCTAAAAAACTTCTAATATTCACCATTAATTCCATTTGACTCTAATTGAGAAATAAATCGAATATTAACACCAGTTGTTGAAACAAAGACACTATGTGGGGGAACATCCATCCACTCATGGGGAAGATATCCCTTCAAATTAGGCCTCTATGTTGATGTAGTTTACCTTAAAAAATCAAAAAATACAGGTTTTTATTAATGGAATGGTCTCATTACTACTTCACCTTAGTATTTTGGATTGATTTATATGGGGTGGAATCATTAATTTTGAAACTTTGAAAACATAGTTATTAAATCATATTCGGTTGATCTGACCTAATATGGACATGGAAAATATTTATATCGTACACGTAATATGATGCATGAAATATATGATTATACCCAACAATTGGTATCTCAAGGATCTAGGTTTAAATATTGGTTATTATAGTCTTAGTGATATGATTTGTCTCTTGTGAGCACCAATCAATAGATTCCTTAGTTTGAAAACCAACCTAGACACCCCTTAACATCTTTTCCCTTTGTTTTCAAAGAAAAAATCACATAACAACAAAATATAGACTTATTACCTTGGAATAAAATTTCTCTAATTCCATTTTTACATGACTTAACCAACTCAGACCCCACCTATGTGTAGAATATAACAATACTTTTTCCAAATAAGCTATCATCTGATATTATTGGGGCTATTGAATAGAAATAAGGACAAATAACCTGAACAAATCCTAGTTAATAATATGTACACAACCACATATATTTATAACAATATATTAACATATAAATCATATGAAATAATCAACTTTAACCGGACATTAATGTGACACATGTTAAGAATCCTTCATCAAATGAGTAATGAATATTCAAAAGTAGTGATAAATAAAATCCAAACACATCCTAAAATAATTATAAACATTATATTACTATTAATTGGAACTCCATATCCCATAATCAATTAGAATGGGAATTTTCATCAACAAACTCAACTATACACCATCAATATTTATCATCATTATGTTTATGTACACCAAAATCACATATAAAATTTTTATAGTTTTTATAATTTAAAAAACATGTTGGTTCAAACCTTATGTTGGGTTGATTATAAATATTCCCAGTATGATTCCTCAGAGGCACAAAAAATAAAAAAGATAAGTAAAAAAGAATCCAAATAAATGGATAGATGTTATGAATGATTGAGATAAGTGAATAATTATAAATCCAATTTCATATTATATTCCAATGTAGAAAACCCATCATTATGTGATATCTAGAGTGTAGTCACAAATACTAAATAATTAATAACAATAATTACATGAATTACCAAATGACCATTATTTCCATTATACCCCTTTGTAACTATAGTGGTAGGCTATGCCTCACTAATGTGTGAGGGTATTATATGAGGGAGTAACTACACCATGTGGAGGACAACACTCCAAAAAACCTGGGAATATATAATCCATATATCATATGAGAGAAAGTTCCTTGTCATGAATATTCCACTGAGGGATTAACAGAACCCCATGGAAGAAGAAGCACTCCATGACATGTGTGGCAGTAATTGTACTCCAGGTATGGTCTTAATTACTCTATTGAGCCAGATCAGCATCTCTCTAGAGATAAGATAATTTAAATAGAAATAAATCATTCGACGCATCATTTATATTGAATACACACACACCATATAATAATATTTGTAAAATTATCATAATAGACTACTATTTTGTCCAATATAGAGTCATGAGGAAGAAGATTAAAAAAACACCAAAGAATTAACAATACAAAATATTTACTCCTCTATACATGGAATGTGATCCTTGGGTGATAGCTAGGAATATAACACCAATATCATGTTGTTTTCTGTCAACACATACATCATTTTTCAAAGGAGTGCATTTTGTGTGGGACTTACTGGACAACCTATCATGTAATACAACTGGAGCCCGATTCATGTCATATAAATTCACAACATTCCTATTAGAACACAAGGAATGTGGGGATATAGGGTTATTTTGGAATTTAATTCAACACACCCTGGTTTGTGAGGTTTTTATATACATGGTTTGTTACCCCACAATAACTCCTCATGTGTTATTAAATGCTTTACACAATCAATATATTCCAAAAATGATCATTCACGACATTTACCATGATGTTTCATATCACGCACCATTTAAATTCAATGTAAAACATATTAAATTCATTTAAAATGAATCATTGTGTGTGCTCAAATTATCATTCGTCATGTAGTAATATTTTCTTCAATTAGAATACTATTTCTAGATTTGATCATTCCACCTCAATTATTATCATTTATGTTAACTCTTAATGCACCATCACTACTAATCAATCCTGGGGACCCTAGGGATCATAGATATACCTCACTAGAGTATTTTGTTCCCACAATATTTTTTTCACCGTTGAATAGAACATACATTGTAGATATTTCATTTAATAATCCATATCATGAAACTTGTTTTCCTACCGCATCTGGGAAAATTTCAATTCAACTACCATATCAAAAAAACACAATCCCACTTCTATCATCAGATATTTAACAATATTATTCGTTTGTTTTCAAATCATTGTTCATTTGTGAAAATTGGAAGTGAATTCTCACCATGAAAAAAATTCAAGATATAAGGAGATGTTTTTGGTATGTGATCGGTGTGATTTTGACTGCTAAAAAATTCATTCACAATGTATTCATTAATAGACTCATGTAGATGAATAATTCATCCTTATTAATTATAAAAAATAGGGGTAAATAGAAATCTCAATTGATATCTCACAAATAATTCCTTATTAAATATTTATTTCTACAAATTCATCACAATGTCAAAGGCTAAAATCCACCAAGAAATGTTATTACATTCTATAATTAAGAACACAATATTCAAATAACTTGAAATTAAATGATTTATAAAATAGATTCAAAGATGATAATTATAGATTTAATATCATAAGAATGAATCAAGGAAAATAATATAAAACATTTCATCACAGTGAGATTGACAATGCTTTGAACCTCCACAATTCGTGAATTTCATCAATTACTCCAACAATAGTGATCCTCTAAATACTCAATGTTGATTCCAATATATAATCCTATAACAATTATAAACAACATATTTATTAAAAGAAATATTTATTGATAAAATAATAAACTAATCGTTAATATTCAAGGTATAAATATTTAAGACAACACTCAAATAGCATACCTCTTATAAGTAAAACCTTTAGTTTTCCGACAACCATAGTGTTTGATTTAACAAAAAAAATCATTTAAATGAAATTAATTATTGAAATTCTTTGTATAATGATTTAATTTTTAAAATATTAAATATTTTTCAAATTCGTTGTACTCTTTTAAAAATAGACCAACCACATGAAAATTCTAATAAAAAATAACTCCAAAAATATTTTAAAGTATTGAATATAAAGTTAGGTTTGTTATAAAATTATTGAATATGAAGAATCATAAACATTTTGAATTATAAACAATAAACTCATACGTTTATCAAAATATTTTTTTTATAAAATATAATATTATATATTATACAAATAAATAACAACCCAAATAAAAAACTTTTATTAAAAATTCACCAAAACTATAAAGAAATATATCACATCATACGACTTTATGTGATTTCTAAAATGAATACATTATTTTTTGACCCTCAGTATTTCATTATCATTTAACAGCAAAACATAACCAAAATAAATGCATAATATAATGTTGGGATCATTTCCTTATAATGTTTATGTAGTAATTTATATAATATTAATATATAGTGAGGGATCTCAACAACGTTTTGTTCACCCATATAGGTATTATGTATAGTTTTTTATCTAGTGAAAGGTAATTCCCCAATAGAATCACTTCACCTCTTTCTTAAATACCACCTTAGGTCCTTAATACATTTACTACATATTTTAAATAACATTTTTTGAGTTTTTATAGACTTTTTCTTTTTCTAAATCAACATTTTATCTTCATTTACTGTTATTAAACCACATTAACCATGACATCCAATTTCATTCCTAACTATCCATTACAAATTGAGGATACTTGGTAAAAATTTAAATTATTCATATAGCTTGATATTTTGTAAAAATAGTTTAAAATGAATTATATTGCCCAATAAATCCTTACATAATGCCTTCATTCTTTCCCAGTAATTAACATACCCAATGATATTAAGTACTTGATAGGATATTACAATTTATTCTGATATTTTTATTCTAAAAAATTCATTTGAAACCTCATACTACAACAGTATAACCCTATCTAGATAAATAATATCATGTTATATATCATCTTGAACATGCCCATATTATCATGTTTCTATTTCAAAATTGTTCCAATGAACACAACAACATGTGTACATAATAGGTATATAAAGGAATTTATCGACTACTAAAAGGGATGAATCATTTTTTCTTCTTTAATATGAAATTTTTCCATCATTTCCTCAATTCCATGATAATTACCTATATTTTCAATTATTTTATATATCACATGAAAAACCCAAAAAAAATGTGTAATTTACTTGTTATATAAACATTTATCATACAAATAAAAATTTCACAAACTAATTATGAGTGATTAAAAACTCAATAGATTAAGAATGGGAATATATTTGAAATCCTATACTAATATCAGTGATAATTATTTTGGAAATAGATTAGAAACAATATATAAATCCTACACGTATGATATTTACCCCATCTTCATCAGGTGTCACTAGAATTTAGATTGTGTGTGCCCTCATATTCTTCTATAAAGACGGACCCGGATGTTTATCCCTCTCTTAACAGCATGCAATTTACTATAGTATTAATTTCATCATCACATTTTTAGCAGCATAAATTATAATTTAAAATATATATCTCATATATCTATATTAATGAGAATAGAGATCAATACATGAGTTCTAGACCACCTCGACATTACCTATTATAAATCCATAGTAAATTCTTAGTCATTTTCATATGTTTGATTGTTAATGTCTCCAATTTTGATTCCTTGATTCATTAAAAAATGATAGGTCATGTGATTTTGATATATTTTTATGTTAACTTGATTGTGTTATGATTAAAAAAACTCATTGCAATACAATATACTATGAATTCATATATTCATTCAAGGTGCTTTCCTCAGTCAAACATCAGATCCAAAAAACATGGATAAAATACCTCTTTGAACATCTCATCATATCAACCAAATCTATCTTCTATATGTTATGTTATCATGAATCGTATGATATTGAAAATTTAACCATGGAATGACACATATTATACCTTAAAAGTTAGAAACCAATCAAATAACAACAACCAAACTCACTGTATTTTTCATTAATCTACTATCACATAGTCTACATTACTTTAATAGACAATATCGTGAAAGACAACATGGATCCCAAATCTGGGTTACATCCACTTTCCCTGAAATTCTTCCATATATAGTTGAATAATATTCAATTTATTAAATTTTTTATCACAACATAATCCACAGGTTTTTGTAATGATTATATTCACATAAAATTAATTCAGTGTTAAATCCATCCTATATTGGAATAACTCATCCTTCTATCAGTATCATCATGGTGTGATTGAAACCGTCACAATGTGGTTATTAACATATTTCATTAAAATTATTCCTATAAAATATCAACTAATTATTGATCTGGTGTGGGAATAATCGTCAATTCCATTATTTAACCATCCTTATAAAAACATCATCTTATCATAAAATCATTTATAATGAGGTCAATACAGTAGTATTGTGAGGAATCTATGTCAGAGTAAATTATTCTTCTAGATCAACTAGTCACAACATAATAATCTTTCTTACATCATGATATTCACCACATTGTTGATTTCTAAAAGTCCAAGATACCATTTCTACACTTTTCTAATCAAGAATGCAAAGTTCTCTCTAATCATAGTCATGATGCAACAAATAATCCAATGATCCTCCACTCACCTAGATCCTTAACCTCCATATCCATTCCCTTTTTCCATTTTAGGATATCTCGAATATGTCAAGATGAATTATAGACACATGGAAATATTATCAAGAGTACCTTAAAAATAAGATTGAAACACATTTATATATGTGATATATTAGTCTGTGATGAAATTATCGTTAATCAAGTAGATTCAATAAGAAAATATGTTTAATGGTTCATGCCACCACACAATCTGGTAATGGAGTGTGTGTGATATATCTATATCTCACAGTGATCATACAATTATGTAAACATTGAAAATATTATTTGTCATAAAAATAGTCATATTATATATATTCTAATTTATACTCTTTGTTATTCCCCATTTTTCAAGAGTTCTTCGTGAACTGCTCAAGGTACATGATCTTTAATGAATTTATTCCACAAAATTACTTGTACTATTTCATGAATATTTTCATGAAGACAAAAAAGTAAACTAGTATACTTAAAAAATATAATCAATTTTATAGATAATATATATTCAGATACTATAAACATCCCATAATAAATGTGAGAATATACAATAATCATTTTCCAAGGATAGACTTCTAACTTATTATATCTTCAACTCACCATATAATGATATTCTTCAATCATCATATTACATGAAAAACTGTGTATTTCATGAAAATATCAATATCCAAAATCATTTTTATTCTATGAATTAATTCCAACTATAATAGGAACCAAATCATAATGTTCGGCTAGTGTTATCCATAATTTATAATAAACCTGACATGTCATAATAATATGAGTCATGGATAAAATTGATCTTTAGGTCATGAATGATTACATAATTATAACCCATTATATATTTTTTTAAATATCTCCATTATTAATTTTCTTTGGAAAAAATTAAATTTCATTATGATAAAACTTGTTAATATCATAATGAAATCAATTCATTTTAACCATAAAAACCATATTTGTAATTCAATAAAATAAACATTGGATTTATGTGTTTAGTTTTTCCCCATTAATAACATAATCAAAATGTAAAATTTATAAAAATTTATTGAATTTTTAATTTTAATCTTCATAATAACATTTAATCCATATTCTTGGTAAATCGATTTATTTTCTTCCATGGGAAAATTTATAGCTTCCCAGTGTCCTCCTTTGATCATTCCAGCTAATACCTTTGTTTTCTTTATCCCTTAAAAATTTTGAGATGGTACAAAGGGTCTCTCCATGTTAGATATTATTTCAACATGAATTTTTTTCAATATTTAATTCTACTTGAAAAATATTTTCATTTTCCATTAATGTGTATTGAACATGTTAAACCACAAGTTTCATCTAAAAAACTATTTTGGTGTCCATATTATTCTTCTCGTATAGATATTCCATTTATATATTGAGATATAATATTTTTCAAAAAAAATTAAAGGACCATAATTATGAATCCATGATTTGTTGGGGTTTTATTTATTAGGTAACATCATTTTATATATTATCAATATGAGGTAGGTTTTGTTGGTGTGTCTGACAAGTTTTTTCCATCCATATAATGGACTTGGAATTCATGAGTTTTAAGTTGAGTCAAATATTTGATCCACCGTAAGACTTTGGACCATATAAAAGTTTTAAGGGTGAAGGTGTATGTTGGGAATCTGGGTATTATGATTTATTGGGCCTGAGGATGGGATTCATTAATAGGAAAAACAAAACATCATGACACATGGTATCATTGTGTAGAAAGGGGATAGATTTGGTATTAGATTTTGGGTTTGTTATACATGATGTCACAACTAGGGGAAACTGTAACTCCACAGGTAAATAAAGAATATGAAATTTTCATATTTATCCAAATTTTTTAAAAAAATATTAATATTACTTTAAAGGAAACATTATGCTCGATGTTGTACCCAATACGCAACAATGAGTTTCTTTGAAATCTTACGTTGCAATATAATAATAAAATAATATTATTTTAAATGGTAGTTAACGCCTAGCCATTTTAATGGCGGGAATGAATGGAACTAACTAAAAAATTATTATATATGTTTGTCAAATATTTTTACTTTTATCCAATAAATTTTAGAGGCTTAAAATTCAAATGAATCCAATTTTAAGCATAAATCTTATAATATTCTTTAAAAGGTCGATTAACTGCCTTTTGATGGAGAACCCTTTTTAAATATACATTTGAAAATTTTATATGTTATATTTGAAAAAATAAAAACCTTTTTTAGAATCTGGACCTCAAAATTTACTTTTTGTAAAAAAAATTTACTTTTCTAATAAAGATCATTTTTATTAAAAATGTTTCATTTTAATTCAAAACCACCTTTTAATCTGATTTATTTATATGGATATATTATATTTTTTATTTATATTAATGTGTATTTAGAACATATTTTTACTATTTAATCTAATGGTGGTCATTGGAATTAATTTCACTTTGAAATTGGACTTAACCTAGTGTCAATCTTTTAATAGATATTGTTTCTTAAAAACACGATATTTGTTTTGACAGTGGGAATTAATTATTAAATTAATTAATGCAATATATATGTTTTAAATTTTATAAAACAGAAATCATTTTTGAATTTGGAATATCAAATATATCTTATGGTGATTTTTTGGTATTTTTCTGAAAAACATCAATTTTTGATGAATAGTGAAACAACTAAGTGGTAGTTAAAGAAACCGATTTTTCATTTAATTGAAACTATTCCACTTCGGTGATTTGATTTTCAAAAATCCGACATACATGGTTTTCATTAAGAAGTAAAATGTGGTTCAACGAGATTAAAATAATTTTCGGTGAATAGTAACTTTTATGTTTTATTATTCGCGATTAATGGTAATTAGTGTAATTTAAGGTAAAAATAATGTTTTAATAATATGAAATGACCTAGTCACATGTCCTACCCCCTTTGGATGTGTCATGGCCGACCAAGAAAATCCATGAGTCAACATGGGGACCCCATAGAGCCACTTTGGTAGGAAAATGACATAAATAACTTTTTATTTAAAGTTAATATAAAAATGTCACAAACAAGAGTTGTTTTACTAAAACAATTTTTTAAATTGTGTTATACAAGTCATGTTTTTTACAATAAATATAAATTTGAAATCTAAAAAGATGTCCAACTTCATGACATTTTTTTAATATTTTTTAGACATTAAATAAATTAATTTATTTATGACACCATGATGATGCATCGATTACCTCATTATTTAACGATTTAAATAAAATGAAAAGATAATGTAAAATAAAAGGCCTACACATGTAAAAACTTATTGGATGGGTTTATTTCGAACTCTTATCATCTTATCCTCGAAATATATAATTTTGGGACCTTTAAAATCCGAAAATCATTTTATAATAAAGTATCCTTTTATAACTTTCCAAGAGTTCCCCTCCTCTCCTCTTATAAAAGGCCCCCACCTCTACCACCATACCCACACCTCTCAAGCCTTTGGCTCCAGAAACCCCTGCCCATTTTTTCTCTCAACATCCCTTTCTTACTCCTAGAAGCCTCACTTTGGGAAGAAGTCATTCCAAACAATCCTTTGAGCTCAAATCAAAAAGAGTTACCTGATTTAAAAGTAGTGTCTTCTCTTGTATTCTTATGTTTTATTTTCCTTCTCCAACCCCCTAAACTATTTTTATTCCTTTCAATTGTAACAACACCATTATATTAAATATACTTTTATTTTCTTATGAAATTTAGTAGAGCTACAGCTACACACACCTTTGTCTAATGGTTAATGAACATACTGTTTCTGTGGTTGGCGATTTTCTGCCTCATGAAACGATGATTGTTCAGTATTCTTTTAACACCTTTCATGGTGGACATTAAGATGTAACACTATTTATTTATGATATATATTATATTTATTTCCTCTCTGTTCTTATTTATTTTATATTTAATACATACCTTTATGATTTTCATGTTGTGAAAATGCGATAATTTAATTTGAGGATGTGTGGACTACCGCCCCCTCAAGTGATGTGACTCGTTCATGCAATACATGGGATGTATAAAGAATGAAATTTTTGAACATATGTGATATATATAACATATATATTATAATGGAATTATAATATATATATCTCTCTAATCTAGTTTTAATTCCCTTAATGTGGCAAAGAAATGAATGTAGCGTTCATGCGTACATAAGGCTTACCGTCTCCATGAACGGTACATTTCATTTCTTATCTCCAAATGTTATATACTATTATAAGTACATTTATATAATGGATATATATGTCATATATTACATATAAATTATGTATATCATTCTGGAATTATAAAATATATATATGTCTTTTATCGTTAATATCATTAATATGACAAAAAAATGAAAGTAGCGTTCATGCGTACGTACGGCCTACCGTCTCCATGAACGGTGCTTTTCATTTTTTTCATCAAATGTCATTAAATAGTAAAAAATTATTATTTACTGGATATATATGATATTTAAAACATTAATACTATTCTGTAGATGATGTACCTATAACTACATGGAAACTTTTTTTCCAAAAAGTTCAATTTTTACTCATGTACCGAACATCGACAAAAACGTCTGATATGAACTCACTTTATGAACCAATTATTATAACAATATAATATGTTATATGAACTGAATAATAATATTTAAAGTATGTCCTTATTAAATTATAAATTGACCAAATTTTATTATTATGGAGATTAAAGAACGATCAAGTCATGTCGGACACGAGGTAAGGGATCCAACCTCTCGTATTCTTTTTAAGTACTATCTTTTATGTCATTTCTTTTAAGATCATCTTTCTTATGTTTGGGGATGTTATTTTATATTCATAATACTGTAATATTTATGTTCATATTATGAGATACCCTATTTGATCTCAAAAATCCATTTTTGGATGTTTTATGTGGCGTCGTTTGGCTGTCGAGTTTTCGTAAGGGATTTTTAATCTCACTTTTATTCCCGTGACATTTATGCTACGTTTGCCACTATTTACTTTGATTGGTGTATGTACTTCCCATTATTATACAATTTGTGTAGTATAATTTCATTTATGGTTATTTACATCTTCATTGTTTGACCCTTCTTCCTTTGGGTGTACGTTTCGAAAGTTACCCAACTCGGCAAGGGGACCTTTCACACTCCTCTTTTTAAAAGACTTCATTTGTTATGTCTTTTAATTCACATACTATTATGCTGGGATATGTTCTTATATATAGATATTTATGTAAATTTTATGTTAAAGTAATGAGATACTAATTTCTCTCTCATCAACTCATTTTCTGAATTTTAAAGTGATGTCGTTAGGCTGTCGGATTTCTGTAAGGGAACTTCTTAACCTGCTTTCAATTCATTGGGTTAAACCTCTACATCATGATTTTATTATGCCAAGATTATGTCTTTAATATCTATGTTGTAATTTACACAATCTTTTGCGTGGATATACTATTTCTACACATAATCATCTCATTGATAAATTCTTATGAACTTGTATGGGAAATAATAACTCAACCTCATCTCATTGAGTTAAATATCTATGTAATTGGTTTTGTTTTTTCAAGATTATGTGTGAATGACCTCTGATTGTTTCACACATAATATCCACATATATTGGTTGTATTTATATTTCTCACACATAATTATGTGATATATTTATCCTTAATTTAACGATACCATCTTTAAAATTGATTTTATCTCAATTTACCTTTCCATTGAGACTTCCCTGTTGTAATGCACCAATTCACTCTTATATAGTGTGTATGCTATCCTTTGACATATTTTATCATGAATCCCTTTATTCTCATGATCTTATAAATTTCTTATTAAATGTTATTCCGCAATTATTTTTATTCAAGATTATCTCATTTTGTTAAAAAGTATTTAACAAAAATATCGTTTTAAATGTTTTAATTATTCATTATTATAAATCATTATCATTAATTTCCATGTTTTCAAAATGGTTTTCAGTATTTATTTATATGGAAATTTATTATATAATTCCATTAAAAGCTTCAAAGTGTTATGGGACACTTTGATTCAAAAATCTCTTTTAAATGATTTTTGGAAATGGATTGATTAATTAAATATCTTGGAATTACTTATTGTGATTGCAACTGAAATGTTGTTATTGAAATGTTTATATTTTCAATATTTTATGTGTAATTATGGTACTTGGAAATTTTACGGGTGGTTATGTGATAAAACATTCGATGGTTGGTGTCGTGAATACCAGGACGGGTGGTTACGTTATAACCTACAATGCATTGGGTATGGAAGTCGGTCGTATGGCTATTCCATTAAGTGATATGTGTGGAAGTCGACCATATGGTTATTCCATTTAAGTATGTTTATGTCCCAAGTTACCTTTATATGTTATCTATATGGGTTTTATGGTAATCTTTTGGTTACAAAAGGGGTATGTAATGATCTTTTATTCAGTGAAGAGTGTTTTTTACTACTTCATAAAGGTGAAAAGTATTATTTTGATAAAGTATTCTTGTTTTACTTGTTGTTTTAAAAATCAAACAGTTGTCCTTCCTTGTGAATCCTTTACTGGGCTTTTTATGCTCATCCCAAGTTTTGGAAATATTTTCCACATGACATAAAGATGAATAGGGTCAAGGATGGGATCAAGGAATGATATGCTATCTAAAACATGAAACTAGACATATTTCTTTTTAAGAGTTTTTATTTAATGTAAACCTAGTATAAGTGTCTACTTTGTAATCTTTTGAGATGTAATAGTTATTTCCTAATTCTCATAAACTCTAAACCTGAAAAGATCCTCAATGTGAATTATTTATTTAATTCAATAATAAGTAATGTTTAAGTTCGGGGCCTTATAGTTGGTATCAGAGGTCGGTTTAGATAACATTAGAGGTTAGGTTATTCTCTAAGGATATGTAACATCTCCATAATGGCTAGGATTTCAGAAAGATTCATAGTTTTTATATAAAGTAAATGAGTATGTATATCTTCATGTTTATCTTCCTCATTAGTACATGATAATTTTGTTGATATACGCACACTAACATTTCTGATTTTGTTGGGGAGTTATCTAATGCATCATGTATGAGATGACCAACTCGATGTGGAAGTCGGGTAATAATTATAAAGGTAAACATTAGGGTTTATATGATCATTACTTTTTAGGTAATTATGGGTTACTATATGATATAATGGAAAATTAAAGGCATGAGATAAATTTGAGGTTTAAATATGTTATGATTATTTTTGAAGATTTTATCTTGTTTTGGGGAATGTTTTAAGAATTATATAGTTTTGGAAAAAGGACAACACGCAGACCGTGTGACAACCCGTCGCGTCGGACAAAGCTGTGGGAATCGAACCCACAACCAAAGTGCGACTGGTATTTATCACCTACCATTGGACTATGTAAAGTCCCTGGTTAGTTTGACTAATTATTCTTAGTTATATGATCTTATGAATCTAGAATAAGTTGATTTTGGGTTATCTATGGAAATTATTAACGTATCATGGAGGATATGTGATTAAGTTAATTAATTCTCAATATAAGACTTTAAGAACAACTGATGTTATTTGGAGAAAAATGTTAATTTTTACCTTGAAGACTATGTTATTAAATCCTTCAAATATTTGGGTTTCAATCTTAGTTTGGTTTACTTTGTGTAATTTTATGGATAATTTTTTATCGAATAGTATTCATTGAACTTTGGGTTTTGTTGGAAAAATTTTAGAGATTAAGAATAGATTTTCTTTTTATAAAGGATTTTCCTTTTTTGGATTATCTCATCTCGTACTAACAATTTTGTTTTTAGTTTTTGTCAAAAGACATTTGAAATATATAGTTCAGTTTTTTGGATTAGGTGATTCTGTAGAAATTTATTATATCTCTCTTAATGCAAACAAGTCTTCCTAAATACTCGTCTTTCGGAGAAAATATGATTTTGATTAAGGAATCTAGTAAAATTTGAAAGTCTACGTGACAAGTAAGTATGTTTCATTATGATTTAGTTAAGCTCAATAATAAATTCCCCAATTAAGAGTAACTTAAAACAAAAATGTTGTCTGTGAACTTTTCCTATTGGGGAATCAAATACCGTTTAACCCATCACAAGTTTGTGATTTTCTTGTGGTTAAATTTCTCCTAGACATGTTTACTATCACTCTCCATCAGAACATGGCCCTTTTCTTCCTCCATATCCACATTTTCATACTTGGTATCCTAGTACGAGTTAACTCAGGTGACATTTGTACTTCACTCCCATTCTGTTAAAGTGATAGTTTTACTGACTCTTGTTCCGATGTGGGATTTTCAATGAAACTTCCAAGCCCAATTTTAAAATTGTGAGGAAGCAATTACCAAAAGGGGGGAAGGATGTAACACCCCAGGTAAATAAAGAATATGAAATTTTCATATTTATACAAATTTTTGAACAAAATATTAATATTACTTTAAAAGAAACGCTATGCTCGATGGCGTACCCAATACGCAACAACGAGTTTCTTTGAAATCTTACGTTGCACTCTAATAATAAAATAATATTATTTTAAATGTTAGTTAATTCCTAGCCATTTTAATGGCGGGAATGAATGGAACTATCTACAAATTGATTATATATGTTTGTCAAATATTTTTACTTTTATCCAATAAATGTTAGAGGCTTAAAATGCAAATGAATCCAATTTTAAGCATAAATCTTCTAATATTTTTTAAATGGTTGATTAACCGCCTTTTGATGGAGAACCCTTTTTAAATATACTTTTGACAATTTTATATGTTTTATTTGACAAAATAAAATCCATCTTTAGAATCTGGAATCAAAATTTACTTTGTGTGATATTTTGTTATTTTTCCGATAAAGATCATTTTTATTGAAAATGATGCATTTTAATTCAAAACCTCATTTTAATCTGATTTATTTATATGGATAGATTATATTTTTTATTTAGATTAATGTTTATTTAGAATATATATTTACCATTTAATCTAATGGTGGTCATTGGAATTTATTTCACTTTGAAATTAAATTTCAACTAGTGTCAAACTTTTAATAGATATTGTTTCTTAAAAACACGCTATTTGTTTCGACAACGGGAATTAATTATTAAATTAATTAATTAAACATATATGTTTTGAATTTTTTAATATATAAATCATTTTTGAATTCGTAATATCAAATATATCTTAAGGTGAATTTTTTGTATTTTTCTGAAAAACATCAATTTTTGATGAATAGTGGTAGTTAAAGAAACTGATTTTTCGTTTAAATGAAACTTTTCCACTTATGTGATTTGATTTTCAAAAATCTGACATACATCGTTGTCATTAAGAAGTAAAATGTGGTTCAATAAGATTAAAATAATTTTTGGTGAACAGTAACTTTTATGTTTTATTGATCGCGATTAAAGGTAGTTAGTGTAATTTAAGGTAAAAATAATGATTTAATAATATAGAAATGACCTATAAACATGTCCTACCCTCATTGGATGTGTCATGGACGACCATGAAAATCCATGGGTCAACATGGGGACCCCATGGAGCCACTTTGGTTGGAAAATGTCATAAATAACATTTTATTTAATGTTAAAATAAAAATGTCACAAACATGAGTTGTTTTACTAAAATAATTTTTTAAATGGGGTTATACAAGTCATAGTTTTGACAATAAATATTAATTAGAAAGATAAAAATATTTCCTAAATCATGATATTTGTTTTATAATTTTTAGACATTAAATAAATTAATTTATTTATGACACCATGATGATGCAGTTATTACCTCATTATTTAACGATTTAAATAAGATGAAAAGATAATGTAAAATATAAGACCTACACATGTCGAAAACATATTGTATGGGTTTATTTCGAACTATTATTACATAATCCTAAAAATATATAATTTTGGGACCTTTAAAATCCGAAAATCATTTTATAATAAAGTATCCTTTTATAACTTTCCAAGAGTGCCCCTCCTCTCCTTTTATAAAAGACTCCCACCTCTACCACCATACCCACACCTCTCAAGCCTTTGGATCCACCAACCCCTGACCATTTTGTCTCTACACATAACTCTATTACTCCTAGAAGCCTCACTTTGGGCAGAAGTCTTTCCAAGGAAGCCTTTGAGCTCAAATCAAAAAGAGTTACCCGATTTAAAGGTAGTTTCTTCTCTTGTGTTCTTATGTTTTATTTTGCTTCTCCAACCCACTAAACTCTTTTTATTTCATTATTTTGTACCAAAACCAGTATCTTAAATATACTAGTATGTTTTTATAAGAAGTATTAGAGCTACACCTATACACACCTTCGTTTAATGGTTAATGAACATACTGTTTCTATGGTTGGTGATTTTCTGCCTCACGAAACGATGATTGTTCAATCTTCTTTTAACACCTTTCATGGTGGCCATTAATATTTCACACTATTTATTTATGATATATATTATATATATTTCCTCTCTATTATTCTGTATTTTATATTTAATACATTCCTTTATTCTTTTCATGTTGTGCAAATGCGATAATTTCATTTGAGGAAGTGTGGACTACCGCCCCCTCAAGTGATGTGACTCGTTCATGCAATACATGGAATGTATAAAGAATTAAATTTATGAACTTATGTGATATATATAACATATATATTATACTGTAATTATAATATATATATATATATATATATATCTCATCTAGTTTTAATTCCATTAATGTTCCAAAGAAATGAAAGTAGCGTTAATGCGTACGTACGGCTTACTGTCTCCATGAACGGTACATTTCATTTCTTATCTTCAAAGGTTATGTACTATTATAAGTACATATATATAATGGATATATATGTCATATATTACATCTAAATGATGGATATAATTCTGTATTAATAATATATATCACACTTTTATCTTTAATTTCATTAATGTGACAAAAAAATGAAAGTAGCGTTCATGCATACGTACGGCCTACCGTCTCCATGAACGGTGCTTTTAATTTTTTATCTCGAAATGTCATGGAATAGTAAAAAATGAATATATACTAGATATATATGATATTTAAAACATTAATACTCTTCTGGAGATGATGTACCTATAACTACATGGAAACTTCTTTTCCAACAAGTTTAATTTTTGCTCATGTACCGAACATCGACAAAAACATCAGATATGAACTCACTTTATTAACCAATTATTATAACATTATAATATGTGATATGAACTGAATAATAATATTTAATGTATTTCCTTATGAAATTATAAATTGACAAAATTTTATTATTCTGGAGATTAAAGAACGATCAAGTCATGTCGGACACGAGGTAAGGGATCCAACCTCTTGCTTTCTTTTTAAGTACTCTCTTTTATGTCATTTCTTTTAAGCTCATATTTCTTATGTTTGGGGATGTTATTTTATATTCCTCATACTGTAATTTTTATTTTCATATTATGAGATACCCAATTCGATCTCATAAATCCATTTTTGGATGTTTTAAGTGGCGTCGTTGGGATGCCGAGTTTTAGTAAGGTAATTTTCATCTCACTTTTATTCATGTGACATTTATGCTACGTTTGCCACTATTTCCTTTGATTGGTGTATGTACTGCCCATTATTATACACTTTGTGTAGTATAATTTCATTCATGTGTATTTAAATCTTCATTTTATGACCCTTCTTCCATGGGGTGTATGTTTTGAAAGTTACCCAACTCGGCAAGGTGGCCTTTCACCCTCCTCTTTTTAAAAGACTTCTTTTGTTATATATTTTAATTCACATACTATTATGTTGAGATATGTTCTTATATATCCTTATTTATGTACATTTTATGTTAATGTGATGAGATACTATTTTCTATCTCATCAACTCATTTTCTGAATTTTAAAGTGACGTCGTTAGGCTGTCGAATTTCTGTAAGGGAACTTCTTAACCCGCTTTAAATTCTTTTGGTTAAACTTCTAATTATGGATTTTATTATGCCAAGATTATGTGTGGAATCTCTATATTTGAATTTCCACAAACCTTTGTGTGGATATACTATTTCTACACATAGTCATCTCATTGATAAATTCTTACGAACTTGTATGGGAAATCATAAATCAACCTCATTTCATTGAGTTAAATATCTATGCAATTGGTTTTTTTCCACGATTATGTGTGAATGACCTCTGATTGTTTCACACATAATATACAATTATATTGGGTGTATTTATATTTCTCACACATAATTATGTGATAGATTTATCCTTAATTTATGGATACCATCTATACAATGGATTTCATCTCAATTTACATTTCCATTGAGACTTCACTGTTGTAATGCACCAATTCACTCTTATATGGTGTGTATACTGTCCTTTGAAATATTATATCATGAATCCCTTTATTCTCATGATATTTTAAAGTTCGGATTAAATTGTATTCCACAATTATTTTTATTCAAGAGCCTCTCATTTTGTTAAAAACTCTTTAACAAAAATATCGTTTTAAATGTTTTAAATATTCATTATTCTAAATAATTATATTTAATGTACATGTTTTCAAAATGGTTATCAGTATTTATTTATATGGAAATTAATGTTATAATTCCATTAAAATCTTCAAAGTGGTATGGGACACTTTGAGTCAAAAATAACTTTTAAATGATTTTTGGAAATGGATTTATTAATTAAATATCTTGGAATTACTTATTGTGATTGCAAATGAAATGTTGTTATTGAAATATTTATATTTTCAATATTTTATGTGTAATGATGTTACTTGGACATTTTACGGGTGGTTACGTGATACACCATTCGACGGTTGGTGCCATGAATACCAGGACGGGTGGTTATGTTATAACCTCCAATGCATTGGGTATGGAATTCGGTCGTATGGATATTTCATTAAGTGATATGTGTGGAAGTCGACCGTATGGTTATTCCATTTAAGTATGTTCATGTCCCAAGTTACCTTTATATGTTATCTATATGGGTTTTATGGTAATCTTTTGTTTACAAAAGGGATATGTAATGATCTTTTATTCAGTGAAGAGTGTTTTTTACTACTTCATAAAGGTGAAAATTATTACTTTGATAAAGTATTCTTGGTTTACTTGTTGTTTTAAAAAACAAACAGTTTTCCTTCCTTGTGGATCCCTTACCAGGATTTTTATGCTCATCCCAAGTTTTTGAAATATTTTCCACATGACATAAAGATGAATAGGGTCAAGGATGGGATCAAGGAAAGATATGTTATCTAAAACATGGAACTAGACATGTTTCTTTTTAAGAGTTTTTATTTTATGGAAACATAGTAGAAGTGTCTACATTGTAATCTTTTGATATGTAATAGTTATGCCCTAATTCTCAAAAGCTCTAAACCTGAAAAGATCCTCAATGTGAATTATTCATTTAATTCAATAATAAGTAATTTTTAAGGCTGGGGCCTTATAGTTGGTATCAGAGGTCGGTTTAGATAACTTTAGAGGTTAGGGTATTCTCTAAGCCTAAGTGACATTACTATAATGTCTAGGATTTCAGAAAGATTCATAGTTTTTAGATAAAGTAAATGAGTAAGTATATCTTCGTGTTTATCTTCCACATTAGTACATGATAATTTTGTCGATATACACACACTAACATTTCTGTTTTTCGTAAATGGATGGATCTAGCAGACACCAAAGTGACAAGGGGTTTGATGGAAACTGTGGTGGTTCTTTGATTAAGAGACTGGATGAAATGGGGGATTCAATGAGGAATCTCTTGGTTGTGATAAACCAACTATCAAGGAGTCAGGATCAACCACTTGAACCTTGGGGAGTTATCTAATGCATCATGTATGAGATGACCAACTCGATGTGGAAGTTCGGGTAATAATTATAAAGGTAAACATTAGGGTTTATATGATCCTTACTTTTTAGGTAAATATGGGTTACTCTATGATATAATGGAAAATGAAATTAATGAGATAAATTTGAGGTTAAAATTTTTTATGGTTATTTTTGAATATTTTATCTTGTTTTGGGGAATTTTTTACGAAATATATAGTTTTGGAAAAAGGACAACATGCAGACAGTGTGACAACCCATCGCGTCGGACAAAGCTGTGGGATTCGAACCCACAACCAAAGTGCGACTGGTATTTATCACCTACCACTGGAATACGTGAAGTACCTGGTTAGTTTGACTAACTCATCTTAGTTATATGATCTTATGAATCTAGAATAAGTTGATTTTGGTTTTTCTATGGAAATTATTGACCTATCATGGTGGATATTTGATTAAGTTAATTACTTTTCAAATGAGACTTTAAGAACAACTGATGTTATTTGGAGATAAATGTTAATTTGTACCTTTAATACTATGTGATTAAATCCATAAAATATTTGGGTTTCAATATTAGTTTGGTTTACTTTAAATAATTTTATGGAAAATTTTTTATCGAATGGTCTTTATTGAACATTGGGTTTTGTTGGAGAAATTTTGGAGATTAAGAATAGATTTTCTTTTTATAAAGCATCATCCTTTTGTTGATTATCTGATCTTGTACTAACAATTTTGGTTTTAGGTTTTGTCTAAAGACATGTGAAATATATAGTTCTCTTTTGTGTATTAGGTGATTCTCTAGAAGTTTATTATAGCTCTCTTGATGCGAACAAGTCTTCCTAAATTCTCATCTTTCGGAGAAAATATGATTTTGATTAAGGAATCTAGTAAAAGTTGAAAGTCTATGTGACAAGTAAGTAAGTTTAATTATGATTTAGTTAAGCTCAAAAATAAATTCCTCAATTAAGAGTAACTTAAAACAAAAATGTTGTCAGTTAACTTTTCATACTGGGGAATCGAATACCGTTTAACTCATCACATTTTTGTGATTTTCTCGTGGTTAACTTTCTCCTAGAGATGTTTACTATCACTCTCCATCAGAACACTAACCTTTTTTCCTCCATATCCATATTTTCATACATGGAATCCTAGTATGGGTTAAATCGGGTGACATTTGTACTTCACTCCCATTCTTTTAAAGTTATAGTTTTACTGACTCTTTTTCCGATGTGAGATTTTCAATGACGCTTCCAAGCCCAATTTTAAAATTGCGAGGACGCAATATCCAAAAGGGGGGAAGGATGTAACACCGCAGGTAAATAAAGAATATGACATTTTCATATTTTTAATATTTTTGAATACAATATTAATATTACTTTAAAGGGAACGCTATGCTTGATGGCGTACCCAATATGCAACAACAAGTTTCTTTGAATTTTATGTTGCACTCTAATAATAAAATAATATTATTTTAAATGGTAGTTAACGCCTAGCCGTTTTAATGGCAGGAATGAACGGAACTAACTACAAACTGATTATATATGTTTGTCAAATATTTTTACTTTTATCCAATAAATGCTAGAGGCTTAAAATGCAAATGAATCCAATTTTAAGCAAAAATCTTCTAATATTCTTTAAAAGGTTGATTAACCACATTTTGATGGAGAAACCTTTTTAAATATACTTTTGACAATTTTATATGTTTTATTTGATAAAATAAAATCCTTCTGTAGAATCTGGACATCAAAACTTACTTTGTGTAAAATTTTGTTATTTTTCCAATAAAGATCATTTTTATTGAAAAAGTTGCATTTTTATTCAAAACCTAATTTTAATATGATTTATTTATATGGATATATTATATTTTTTATTTAGATTAATGTTTATTTATAATATAATTTTACCATTTAATCTAATGGTGGTCATTGGAATTAATTTCACTTTGAAATTGGACTTAAACTAATGTCAATCTTTTAATAGATATTGTTTCTCAAAAACACGCTATTTGTTTTGAAAGTGGGACTTAATTATTAAATTAATTAATGAAACATATATGTTTTGAATTTTTTAAAATAGACATCTTTTTTTAATTTGTAATATCAAATATGTCTTAGGGTGAATTTTTTGTATTTTTCTGGAAAACATCAATTTTTGATGAATAGTGAAACCAATAAGTGGTAGTTAAAGAAACTGATTTTTCGTTTAAATGAAACTTTTCCACTTATGGGATTTGATTTTCAAAAATCTGACATACATGGTTGTAATTAAGAAGTAAAATGTGGTTCAATGAGATTAAAATAATTTTTGGTGAATAGTAAATTTTAAGTTTTATTAATTGCGATTAAAAGTAATTAGTGTTATTTAAGGTAAAATTAATGTTTTAATAATAGGAAATGACCTATACACATGTCCTACCATTATTAGATGCGTCATGGCTGACCAAGAAAATCCATGAGTCAACATGGGGTCCCCATGGAGCCACTTTGGTTGGAAAATGACATAAATAACTTTTGATTTAAAGTTAAATAAAAATGTCACAAACATGAGTAAATTTAATAAAACAATTTTCTAAATTATGTTATACTAGTCATATTTTTTACAATAAATATTCATTAGAAATCTAAAATGATTTACTACATAATGATATTGTTTATATAATTTTTAGACATTAGATAAATTAATTTATTTATGACACCATGATGATGTAGCGATTACCTCATTATTTAACGATTTAAATAAAATGAAAAGATAATGTAAAATATAAGACCAATAAATGTCAAAAACATATTGGATGGGTTGATTTATAACTCTTATCACCTTATCCTCGAAATATATAATTTTGGGACCTTTAAAATCTGAAAAGAATTTTATAATAAAGTAACCTTTTATAACATTCCATGAGTGCCCCTCCTCTCCTCTTATAAACGTCCCCCACCTCTACCACCTTACCCACAACTCTGAAGCCTTTGTCTTGGAAAAACCCTGCCTATTTTGTCTCTCCAGATCCCTATATTACTCCTAGAAGCCTCACTTTGGGCAGAAGTCTTTCCAAGGAAGCCTTTGAGCTCAAATCAAAAATAGTTACCCGATTTAATGGTAGTGTGTTCTCTTGTGTTCTTATGTTTTATTTTTGTTCTCCAACAACCTAAACTATTGTTATTACTTTATTTTGTAACAAAACAAGTATCTTAAATATACTAGGATGTTTTTATATGAAGTATTATAGCTACACCTACACACACCTTCATCTAATTGTTGAAGAACATACTATTTCTGTGGTTGGCGATTTTCTGCCTCACGAAACGATGATTGTTCAATCTTCTTTTAACACCTTTCATGGTGGCCATTAGGATGTCACACTATTTATTTATGATATATATTATATTTATTTCCTCTATATTCTTCTGTATTTTATATTTAATACATACCTTTTGCTTTTCATGTTGTACAAATGCGATAATTTCATTTGAGGAAGTGTGGACTACCTCCCCCTCAAGTGATGTGACTCGTTCATGCAATACATGGAATGTATAAAGAATGAAATTGATGAAATTATCTGATATATATAACATATATATTATAATGGAATTATAATATATATATATATCTCTCATATAGTTTTATTTCCATTAATGTTCCAATGAAAGGAAATTAGCGTTCATGCGTACGTACGACTTACCGTCTCAATTAATGTTACATTTCATTTCCTATCTCCAAATGTAATGTACTATTATAAGTATATATATATATAATGGATATATATGTCATATATAACATCTAAATTATGGATATAATTCTGAAATTATAATATATCTATCTCTCTTTTATCTTTAATTCCATTAATATGACAAAAAAATGAAAGTAGCGTTCATGCGTAGATACGGCCTACCGTCTCCATGAACAGTGATTTTAATTTTTTATCTCCAAATGTTATGGAATAGTAAAAAATGAATATATACTGGGTATATATTATATTTATAACATTAATACTATTCTGGAGATTATGTACCTATAACTACATGGAAACTTCTTTTCCAACAAGTTCAATTTTTACTCATGTACCGAACATCGACAAAAACGGCTGATATGAACTCACAATATTAACCAATTTTTATAACATTATAATATGTGATATTAACTGAATAATAATATTTAAAGAATTTCCTTAATCAATTATAAATTTACCTAATTTTATTATTCTGGAGATTAAAGAACGATCGAGTCATGTCGGACACGAGTTAAGGGATCCAACATCTCTCTTTCTTTTTAAGTGCTCTATTTTATGTCATTTCTTTTAAGATAAATTTTCTTATGTTTTTGGGTGTTATTTTATATTACTCATACTTTAATTTTTATATTCATATTATTAGAGACACTATTTGATCTCATAAATTTATTTTTGTATGTTTTAAGTGGCGTCGTTAGGCTGCTGAGTTTTCGTAAGGGATTTTTCATCTCACTTTTATTCTTGTGACATTTATGCTATGTTTTCCACTATTTACTTTGATTGGTGTATGTACTACCCATTATTATACACATTGTGTAGTATAATTTAATTTATGGGTATTTACATCTTCATTGTATGACCCTTCTTCCATGGGGTGTACGTTTCGAATGTTACCCAACTCGGCAAGAGGACCTTTCACCCTCCTCTTTTTAAAAGACTTCTTTTGTTATTTCTTTTAATTCACATAATATTATGTTGGGATATGTTATTATATATCCTTATTAATTTAATTTTATGTCCAAGTTATGAGATACCATTTTCTCTCTCATCAACTCATTTTCTGAATTTTAAAGTGACGTCGTGAGGCTGTCAGATTTCTGTAAGGGAACTTCTTAACCCGCTTTCAATTATTTGGGTTAAACATATAATTCTTGATTTTATGATGACAAGATTATGTGTGTAATATCTATGTTTTAGTTTCGAAAAACCATTGTGTGGATATACTATTTCTACACATAATCATCTCATTGATAAATTCTTACGAACCTGAATGGGAAATCATAACTCAGTCTCATTTCATTGAGTTAAATATCTATGTAATTGGTTTTGTTTTTCCAAGATTATGTGTGAATGACCTCTGATTGTTTCACACTTAATATCCACTTATATTGGGTGTATTTATATTTCTCACACATAATTATGTGATAGATTTATCTTTATTTTAAGGATACCATCTTTAAAATGGATTTCATCTCAATTTACATTTCCATTGAGACTTCACTGTTGTTATGTACCTATTCACTCTTATATGGTGTGTATACTGTCCCTTAACATATTATATCATGAATCCATTTATTCTCATGATATTATAATGTTCGGATTAAATTTTATTCCACAATTATTTGTTTTCAATAGTCTCTCATTTTGTTAAAAACTCTACAACAAAAATATCGTTTTAAATTTTTTAAAGATTCATTATTCTAAATCTTTATCATTAATGTCCATGTTTTCAAAATTGTTTTTATTATATAATTATATGGAAATTAATGTTATAAATCCATTAAAATCGTCAAGGTGGTATGGGACACTTTGATTCAAAAATCTCTTTTAAATGATTTTTAGAAATGGATTGATTAATTAAATATCATGGAATAAATTATTGTGATTGAAAATGAAATGTTGTTATTGAAATGTTTATATTTTCAATATTTTATGTCTAATGATGGTACTTGGACATTTTATTGTAGGTTACTTGATTAACCATATGACGAGTGGTGCTGTGAATAACAGGACGGGTGGTTACGTTATAACCTCCAATGCATTGGGTATGGAAGTCGGCCATATGGCTATTCCATTAAGTGATATGTGTGGAATTCAGCCGTATGGTTATTCTATATAAGTATGTTTATGTCCCTAGTTACCTTTATATGTTATCTATATGGTTTTTATGGTAATCTATTGGTTACAAAAGGGGTAAGTAATGATCTTTTATTCAGTGAAGAGTTTTTTACTACTTCATAAAGGTGAAAAGTATTACTTTGATAAAGTATTCTTGGTATACATGTTATTTTGAAAAACTAATAGTTTTCCTTCCTTGTGTATCCTTTACTAGACTTTTTATGCTCATCCCATGTTTTTGAAATATTTTCCACAGGACGTAATGATGAATAGGGTCAAGGATGAGATCAAGGAATGACATGCTATCTAAGACATGGAACTAGACATGTTTCTTTTTAAGAGTTTTTATTTTATGGAAACTTAGTAGAAGTGTCTACTTTGTAATATTTTGAGATGTAATAGTTATGTCCTAATTCTCTAAAACTCTAAAGCTGAAAAGATCCTCAATTTGAATTATTCATTTAATTCAATAATAAGTAATGTTTAAGGCTGTGGCCTTATAGGAACCACATGTTTATGGGTATAATTTTACAAAAAAGAATTATTTTATTTTAATTATAAGTCAAGATGTTTTGAATATGACTAGTTGGAAATAAAAAAAATCACAAAATTTGATAAACTCCACAATGTGTAAGGGTAAAATTCATTGACTTAAGTGTAAATAATTTATTTAAAAAATTGATAAATCCTGTTGAATTAGAGACTTAGTGAATATGTAAAAAAATTAAATAAAATATATTAAATATCCCCATTTTAGGTGCCTCAAGAAAAAGGTTCCCCATTTGTAAGGGTCCATAAATCATTTGTAAAAAATTAATAAACTCAATGTGTAAGGGTACTCAACTCATTTTGAAAATAAATAAATTTATTGTGTGAAAAGGATACCATGTGATATTTAAGGCTCAACTAATGGTGTGTAAAGGTAACCTTATGATGTATAAGCTTAACCATAAAATATGAATGGGGTACCATATATAGTTCTGAAAAGTTTTAACTTTGATATGTAAGGGTAACCGAAATATCACTTGTGATACATGAGGATCAATAATTGTAAAAAATTTATATATAAATTCTTTCATTAAAGTTATATAACAGTTTTCTATGGGTTTTACATAATTTTTTGTCCATAATTTCTAAAAATTAAGAGTAATGACATGGAGATAAATCATGTCATGATATTAGGGGTCATTTTGTGATGTGATTTATGTTAAAATATGATTAATATAGTAAATTAATTGGATAGCTTTAGTAATAAAGGAGTGTTTAAACAATATAGAAAGAAATACAATCGGTATGATATATCTCTTATCCCTCCCTAATTCTTTGTTCTCTATTGAAAAATCTTCTTAACTTTCAGCCATTTCCTTATGGTATTCATTACATTAAGTATCATTAGGTATTGATAGTTATCCTTCTGAATTTATTCATGGTTTCTATCATTATTTCGTTGTTTTATATTACTTGTGAAATAAATTCAAGGTTTTTTATAAATTGTCTAATTTTCTATGACCAGTTATAGATTAGTAGTAGTTTCTTAAAATGTGGAGTCCATCCAAATCCATTTATGTTATGCATAAATATTTTATATGTGATACATGTTATATGTTAAATGCTATAATTAATATTGGTTATGTTTGTGTGAGTTGTCATGAACAAAACAACTTCTCGTTTTCATTGTTTTCTTGAGATACATAGTGTAGATTCATATGGAAATTTATAGTTTTTCCTAGTTAGGATATTCATTTTGGGTTATATGGGATTAGTTTATGATTGAAATGATGTTATATTTTATAGATAAATATTCCTAGAATGTTATTATTGAAATAGTTTCATGGGAATGATTTGATGATGTGATTTAAAAACTGTTGAACATTGTCATGTATACTAGTAGAGGTTCTCAGAGTTATGGTCTAAGGTTTGTTAGAAATTAATGCTCTCTATGGGGTTGAGGTTATTGGGACCTTCTTCTCACAAAACAATTCCCATGATTTGGTTTTTACCATAGGTTGCTATTTGTATCCTTTTTCGATAAATAATCCTTAGGGTGAAGGGTTGGCCATCACTGTGGATGGAAGATAAAGAATATGTGGTAATGGTATCTCAATGGTGAATTAATTCACTATGTTATAGTGTGATTATTTTTTATATGCGAGTTGTTTTTGATTCTATGATATAGTATTATTTATGTAAGGGTCTAATAGTTCGTTTGTATAGATTAGGCTATTCATCTGGTGGTTGGTAACAAGTTCAGATGACCATGTGACTTTTGAACTGATATATATATATCTGTGTGTGTGTGTCTATGAAATATTGGTTATTTATTTCACTATATATGGTTATATTTTTAGCAATAGTGTGTGATATCTTGTGGTATTAAATTTTTTTATATAAGGAATGAAATTATAGTATGATAGATTATGCATGATTTTTCCACTCAAGCACTAACCAAATCAGATAAAGATTCACACATAGATAGTAGATAATGAAATGATTGTATTTAGGGGTGCCTCATGGTTATTGTTTCTTTCAGGTTCAAAACACATGTATAACTAGGTATTTTTCTTAGGGATACGGTTGGTAGGGGATTACTATGTCCATACTCAAACCCTATATTAGCCGACCAGGTTGCTTGTAGACATTATGGTTAAAGGAATAAGTAAGGTTAAAGACTCTCTATAGGAATAATAGTTGATATGGATGAAATGAAATTTTAGGAAAAGGACAATGTTGATTGCTAAATTGTTTGGTATGTTCCTCAATACTAGAATGGTATTTTATTTGGATACCATTGTGAATGAATGTTTACGATCATCCTATTGGTGAGCCATTGTTTTGGTAGATATGAAATCATATTATATATGTTTATATATATTATTTAATGTATGAGATTAATTTATTTATTTTTTTATATTTATTTATTCTTCTACAAGTATTGTGTAATTTTTATTATTAATATTTAGAGCGTATAGTCTTTCCACTTTAACCCTTTAGACACCGACTCTAGTCAGTAATAATTGGTAATTAAAGAGGTTCTTCTATGTTATATTTTATATTTTAAATGTTTATTGTATAGTGATATTGGAAAAGATGTGATAAAGTGTTATCATAGCTGGTTAGGGTAAAATTATACTAAAAGGTTTTCTATTTTTTATCCAATGGTTGATAGAGGTATATGTATGTGTCTGAAATTGGGATAGATGTATTGTTGTGTCCCTAGTCAACAAAAGTACCTATAAATGTCTATGTTACCCATGAAACTATTATTATTGGTTATTAGTCATGGTTATAGTTAAGATATTTTATTAGGAAGGGTATTTATTTCTTATTATTGATATCCATTTCAGATTCTTCCCCTATGAGGAATGAGAAGGTATTAATGCTTCATTTCCTTCATTTAGGGATCAAATGATATGCATGTCCCTCCTTGTGATTTATATTTCGGTTCAATAATGGATATGTAATTATCTATTTCAATTATTAATAACAACCTATATAATAGTTTCCCATATATCATCATAGTGGTATTCTAACCATCCAGGATAAGGAAATGATTCATAATGTAAATTAATATGTTGATCATATATGTTTATACTCGGTGTAGTACCCAACCCTGATATAGCAAGGTGGATAATTCATTATAATTGTTATGAGAATTGGGTGTGGTAGTGGGTCACAGGTCCTATTACACATTTCCATATTTTTGATATCTAAACATTTTTATCTATTTTGATTGGTGTATTTTGTTCTCCAGAAGACTCCAGTTAGATGACCTCTGTTTGAGTGTCAATAGGAAAGATATATGGAGTTACTAAGGTGTATAATGGAGGAGGCCACTGATTGATGATGGGATCATGAGCCATAGATATAGTTTTTTTGGATGTTATTTCAACCACATTGAAAATATGAAACATTGAAATTGTTGGATGACAAATTCTAAGCAAGCGTAGTATGGGTTATAAAGAGATTTTTTTCAGGGATCTTAGGAAGATAAGTTGTTCATAGAGAAACATGAAATTAGAGTTCCATTCATGGAATGCTATTTTTCTTCTAGGTGTGAGTGGAACCAAATTATATCCACACTATATTGATTCAATACATTGTTTATTAGAAGATTGAGATACCATGAAAGTGGAGGGTGAAGCTGGATATGTATATTCTCAGGAGACAAGTGAAATGATTGAATGATATAATTCTAGGTAATCATGATGGAATGACTAAAAAACCAGTATGTGGAGTTCGTTGAGAACTTATTCCCTGAGGCATTGAGGGAGGATATATCTAGATGTTCATAAAAATAGTACATAGAGAGACTTTAGTCATGAACTACACTGCCGAGTTCATAGTTTATTGTAGTTTTCACTGAAAATATATGGAGATGAGAAATCCAATGTGAATTTATTCGATAATGGTTTATGAAATTCTATTAGGGTGTAGGTTAATATATTATAGTTGATCATATTTTCAAATCTGGTGAACACGATTCTGATTTTGGATAGATTTTTATGGATGGGAGTATAACGATCAAGACAATTATATCTGGAAATACAGATAGTGGATATCTAAGTATCCAAAACAAGGAACATAAAGAGATTTAGTATGGATGTCAAATAATTGGTTCAAAGATTCCATCCTTTAGTTTGTCAATGATCAATTGTTTACATTGTGGGATTATTCTGAATATTTTATCCTAGTGTCATCAAACACAAAAGGTGTGTTTGGATTAAGTCTAGATGTTACATCATGAGTGTTTTTGTCAAATGAACATGAAATTATTGAGGTATAGTTCCTCAAGTCATTCATTGGAATATGAGGTAGGACTAGATGTGGTGTTGGGAAAAAAAAATTCCTATTTTTTCGATACACACAAATTTAGGAGGTGGATAGGATACTTAGTAGTGGGGGATGTGATAAAATAAGCATGAGACTCCACATAATGTATAGTTGATGGGAAATCCTTCTTTGTAAAGGGATCCTGTGATCAGGGAAAAATATTCAATGTAGTTCGGGGACCCATGGAAAATCATTAGAATGTTGCGAGAGAGTTGATTATGGGTTTTCTGGATGGGTACTACTGCATTATATTCATATGTGATGAGTGGAATGACTAGATATCTGTTGATGGATGGGAATTGGATATGATTCATGAAAACTCAGCAATGTGATCGTAATAGGAATAATGTAGAGAATATTATATGATGTGTGATAAATAGGGGGTGCATTGGTATCTAGTAAAACATGGGAATAAACTATGATATAGGATGACGTGGGAATCAATAATGACATGGAATAATAATTACAACCATGTGATGTGGGTTAGTGATGTATAATGGTTTGAACATGTGTGTTCTAGGATAATGGATAGTTATGATACCATTATTGTATACAGTAGTTGGTTTATAATATGATAAGGTAGGATATTCATATGGGGGAGTTCACAGGGAAATAATCAACATGTTGGAGTTGGTCAGATGATATATTTAGGATGATACAAATTTATTTGGTGTTATATAGGTGTTATGAGAATGTGTAGAGTGGAACACTCATGTTTTTATATGGTTATTTAATATGGGTCCTATTATATCTTGGAGATGAACTATCGTATGGTGGGGAGGTTTTCGTTTCCTCTTTATTCAAGGGATTTAATTAGTTAGGGATCATGGATGGATCACGTTTCTTATGAACATTTGTAGATGTTAAGGGTTTTATTGTATAATAGGTTTTGTGAGTTTTCCTAGTTTAGGAGATGGAATATTATAGTAGTTATAACACCATACCATGATGTAGAGAATCTTGGAATAACGGGGGGTTGTATATGTAATGGATTTATTTTTATTCTTAGGTCACTTAATAAGGTAGCTATGATTTGATGGGTGTATCATGGTTATAATTTTAACTTTTATGTTAATGAAAATTATGGAAATATTTGGAGAATTCATGGATGAATTTAAAAATGTTCAAATTATTTGGTAATGTTTTAAAATGAAAGGATAAAATTCACATATTTAAGGGTACCTAACTCATTCAAAAAATGTTAATATTTTGACGTGTAATGGTCCTCATGTGTAAGGGTATATATGATTGTAAAATTAATTAATTCTCAATGTGTAAGGGTCCTTATACTATTTGGTCCTCAAGTGTAGGTGTTTATTTATCATTTAGGAAAACTATTATGTCCTCATATGTAATTGTACTCAACTTATTAAAAAAATCTTTATTGTCTTAATGTGTATGCGTTACCATGTGATATGTAAGAGTCACTATATGAGGCATAATGGTTACCTTACCACATGGAATTGTTACCTTGTGATATGTAAGTGTTTTATTCATGTGATATATAATGATTGATATAGAATTTTCACAAAATTGAGTGTGAAATCCGGGAGAAGAATCACATTGTGAGACAAGGGGTAACATAATGACATAATTTTTTTAAATTTTATTTTAAAAATAAATAAATAATTTTTAATTTGAGTGTTTAAGGAGGTTTTTCCTTTTAATCTACCAGTATAGTGTGTATGCACTGACTGTCTTATCTTTCTCAAAAATTATTTCATCGGATGGGATCTTTATTTATTTTTGTCCATTATTTATATTTTTCATTAGAATATAGATATATGGGTAAGGAATGTTATCCTTGGGGTTTTATTCATGGTATCTCTCACATATTCCATATTGTCTATCAAATTGTATCTAAATATTTGGATTTCATCCATATTATATGATTTCTTCTAATCGAATCATAATCTGACAATGTTTCACATGGAGGGGATGAAGGTTAATTAATGAAAGGCGGTGGTTATCTACTTCATGTGTTGTACTTGTGTTATGTATCATGTGAAAATAGTTCAAAGATGTGGTCATGTGAGTGACTCGGAACTGAACTCCTTGTGGTTTTTACTATTCATAATAGTTATCTAGGGGAAGTCTGGTCTGGAAAATGACGGATATTCCATGTAGAGAATGGATCACTCGGTAATTTGGTTTATTTATTTGATGGTCAGGATATCACATATTTTTGATAAGGATTCATAGGATGTGATGATTAATGTGGTTCCTGGGAAATGTAATGGGTGTATCCTATGTGACTGTAGGTGATGTTGATAACCATATATAGGGAGATTTGGTTTACCTATGTGTTGTAGTTGGTGGTGACCATTTCTATTGTTTTTTATGGTCATTCACTAAGTAGTGGTCAAGGCTGTTGGGGATTCCTAATAACCATGGGTTTGAGGATGTTTGGGGTCTTCTTTATATTGTATAAGGCCCATTTTGACTTTTTCCCACAGTTTTTAGTGGTTTCCAATGTAGATTTAGTGTCTTAGGTATAATGGTGTTCACTATTATTATAGAGGACTAATATACAACTGATGGGACAGAGATATTATTAGTTATTGAGATCACTCGATGGGGTCATCATGCCCACATATATTTAAGATATGTTGAGGACAATTAATTATGCTTTTTAAAGTATGGGTGTCTTTATACCAAGAGTTATGTCGAGCTATGAAGATGAACGTTGGTAAAGGATTTGGAATACCATCAAAATTATAATATGTTATGAGGAATTTTGTTCAAGGGGTAATGATTAAATCAGAATTTTTATATTAGATAAAATTGGAGTGTGATGTTTTGTTATATAAGATTGGTTATACTATAAATGGAACCTCATGTTTGAAAGACTATGGATGAATCATTCCAGTAAAAAATTGACTAAATGACATAAATCATTACTCATTGATAACTTATAATGTGTGGATTCGACTAACTGGTGTATTTTGATTTACATTTTTTCCAAATTGAAATTTTTTTTACACGTGTTGATATTATATAGGGTCACCATTGATAAAAGTCTTTATAATTTGTGGAATAGGTAAAGTAAAGGAAAAATCATTTAGAGTATATAGTGGAGATTGAATTTTAGATGGTGCATGAGAATGGTGTTATGGTATTTTAAATGGGTCATGTGGTACCTCAGTACTATTCTATTAGATTAATTTGTATTCCTTTCTTCATGTACGCATGTGATCCTCCTATGAGTTATCTATTTATTTTTAATATTTGATATAATGTTAAATATATTTAATTTTCTTACCATATATATTATTTATATTTATATTTTGTTTTATTTATTACTTCATCCATTTTTTATATATATTCTTCTATATTTTGGGGATATAATCTCCCCACTATCACCCCTTGGACTATCACCACTATTCTGCATCCTATGATATGTTGGGTGTCATTCCTAGGGTCTAGTGGAACCAAAATTTTGTGAGTATGGAGTGACATAGGTTAGGATGATATGAAGTGGCCTCAGATAAGAAAAATTTATATTAGTAGTATTTTTTGTTACTTGGTATATTGAAGATGCTGATTAAGGATTTTATCAAAACAAGGGATGAATGTAATTATATATTCATTGCAATTAGATGTATGGAATGTAGTCCAGGTTAGCAAAGAAATTAATTTTTTATGTGGTTACATTTGAGTTAATTTATTTGGATAAATTTTTATTTATTGTTATTGATTTCTATTTCAAACACTTGGACATTAGAAGTAAGAGGTGATAATAAGGAATATTTTTAAAATTTGGGGGATCATATCACATGTGTATGTAAACATATGATTTAAATTTTGATTCTATAATGGTAATGAGGGTTTCTATTTAACATTTAAAAAAACTAATTAGTGTTTGCCCATATACCTTCTTAGGGGAATTATAGTGTATCAGATAAGGAATATGACTCTTGGTGTGAATGAATATATAAATTCTATACGTGTTTGATGTGGGTGTTAATTGACCCTAATACTTTTACAGAGGGATGTGAGACCAAATTATAAGTGGATTGGGTATGAGATGGGAGTGTAAGGGATATTGTGTTGCACTACCTCTTAGAATATTCCATATTTATTATATATAGACTATTATAACTCTATTGAGTATGGAATTTGATTCTTTGAAATATTTCACCTCGATGGCCTTCATTGTAATGATACGAGGGTGGATATATAGTGCTACTAATTCATTCAATAGATGAGTCCCTTTAAGGTGGATGCGAGCATGTTCCTTATATCGAGGATCTAGGAATGGTATGTTGGCTACAAATGTAATAGGAGATGGGTTAATGGTCTTGAGGAGTAAAATTGGGTGTTCCAAGTGAGGTTTATCTAGAGAAAAAAGTGTGGAGATCAACTTTCAATTGAATACCTAATGTGGAAGTTACAATCACAACACACTCCATTTTTCTGAGGAGACGGTGGATCTTATGTAATGGCACAATAGATTGAGTCAGTACAATTTTTTTAATCTGATCATGTTTATGCAAAGGTGGGGGAAACTATTTTTATATATTATCTAAGGACTAGTGAAAACCCTAGTGGTATGTATAGGTACAAGATGGATGGTATAGAAGGATGAATTCGAATTATTTTCAATTTGTGTTTTTAAAGAACATTCACCCTATGATATTGAGGGTGGATAGATCTAGGACTTCATATACCAGGTTCTGTATGTGAAATTTCTATTGTATTTTGTCACAAGGCTCACGGATTTTATATACATTCAATATATACTAGAAGAAGATGTGATCATCAATGTCCAGTGATTCAAGGATGGGATATGGAATCTGATCAATGGGTATGTAAATATATTTATATTAACATGTTTTTTGAAGAGGTTAATGAGGAACTCATAATAGAGTGGAATCAGTTGGTTTTATTATACTTATATGGATTGTGGTTTCAGATTAGAAAGGATGTGAAACTCGGTGAATCCAAAAATGGGGAAATTAGGATACCTAGTAGGTCGGTCAAAGCTAAGGATCAATTAATCTACAACAAAGTGGTTCATTGGTGAGTAATTTCCATTGTGGGTATACATGGAATGTTCAAATACAGTGTGATCGACCACATTAAGAGTCTTAGACATGGAATAAAGTAGGTTGTCTTGATAAGTTTTATCAAAAGAACTCATAGTCAGTTGGTGGTCATAATACAAGTTATACTATATTGTATGATGTACGACATAATGTGGTACCTGAAGTGGGTGGTTCAGATTTGTCTACATACATGTGTTAGTGTAGTGTTTAAGATACCCAGAAGTGGATGAAGTGGTCAATAATGAGTACAATTCCATTGGGAGGATAAATATTAGTTAGTTAGGCTTTGAGTTATCAACATGTAATCAAGCTAAAAAATCTGGAGTAGGTCGAGAAGTTGGTGATAGTCATTGGTATACCATGATTGGTTTAATTATGGGTTTTCAATTTGTTTATTGATTCATTATAGAAATATGTGATGAGTGTTACACATAGATTTATGTTGGGATATAGGAATTTGATATCATGCATGATAATTGTGTAATGTGTTGGCATCATGTATAATGAGAGGAATTAGATATGATGCATGTTAACTATGATGTTTCTTCACATTGGGTATGATGTGGGAAGATCTGTCAATTGCGTATGATGTGGGAACCAGATATAATAATTTTTTATAGTAGAAAATGTATAGTATGGGATGATGATATCGAATGGTATAAACATGTGTGTTTTAGAATAACCTATGGGTATGATATTTCAATCCTATTTTTTAATTTTCTTATCATGTGACCATGAAGGTGATTCCAATTGTGGGGAGAACCCATGGAATGAATCGGTAAATTAGATTTGGTTTGCTGGAAATTTATGTTTTATACAGATGTTTCCAATACCATCTTGGTGTTTCAAGATTGATTGGAGTGATATGCTCATGTTTTTGTAAGGTTTACTTTGTGTGTGGTTTTAGATAGATCTTATATGAGATATTCTCTAAAAGAGATGTTATAATGGATTGGATATTTGAGAGTGGTAATTTGGGCTAGATAACAGATCTACCATGTGACTTTAGACATAGTTAAGGTGTTGGTGGTGTCATTGTAGGTCAGGAATTGTTTTTTATGTTTTATTAGGTTCAAGGATGAAATTTTGTAACAAGTATAACACCATTTTGTAAATAATGTAATGCTGGAGTGGTGAGGTGGTTCATAGGGAATGAATTATTAGGTTATTTATAATACAAACTAATGCCAATTCACACCATTTTTGTGATGGGTATCACATGATTCAAGTGTTGGATTTGTTGTTTATTAGATGTATTTTCATGTCTGGAGATGTTTGGAATTTATTTATAATTTTTTATACAAATTAAAAAAGTCTGTGAACTTATGCATAATATCCTCATGTTTAAGGGTTCCTATATCATCTCTAAAATGGATAATTCTTTATGTGTAACAGTCCTCATGGCTAAGGTTCCTCATGTTCTAAAAGTTGTTTTCGATCTTATGTGTATGTATTATAATAAAAAAATTTCATCACACATTTGAAAAAATCATTACGTCCTCAAGCATAAGGGTACTACAAACCTTCATAAAATTTGTAGATTCTATGAATGTACAGATTATTTTAGGATAAGTAAGGTTCTTTGTTTGATTCATAATTGTCAAAAAGGGGTGTATAAGTTTACCCTATGACAAATATGGGATACATTTTTGGGGTTATAAAATGGAAATATTTGATATAAATATATAAATATGGGTCACTAGAATCTCCCTTATGATGTTAGAGGTCAAAAATGGTAAATTATTAAAAACATAATGTTTTTATTTGGATGATATATACTTATCTTATCTATGTGATTGGTAAGTGTTGATCTGGACATTGTAAGAAATTATGAGTGATGGTTCAAAATAGAATGTACAAGATGATACAAGGGACATATCATGATGTGTTTTGTTTATAATTTTTATAAATTTAATAATTAGTTATTTAATTTGATTTTTTAAGAAGTGTTTCACCATTTAAACCAGTATTACATAGTGTATGACTGAACTATCCTATATCTCTCTCATTCATTTTCCCTCTTGAGAGATATCTATCAATAATATTTTTTATTAACATTGTTCATTATAGGGAGTATTCATGGGAATGGATAACTATCCAATGGTGTTTATTCATGGTTTCCCTACCAATTTTCTTTCTCTATCAGTTGTGTATTAAATTATGTGTTTTTTAACAATTATTGGATTTCTAGTATCTAAATGAAGATCAATGGGTGATTTTTAGAAGGTGGGTTCCTAAATACTCAAGAATTGTGGGCCTTCTTATTTCTTAGTACATATGTAAGTTATTCATTTTTTGATAATCGAGAATGGGTAAGGTCATTTGAGTGTCTAGAAATGTAAAATGTTAAAATTTATATTTTTTATATGTGACATACATGGGTATTATCATATGGAATATTATTAGTTATACTAATAGTGTATGGATTGATTGGTTGTGTAGGATGAGGGTTTAATGGGAAAAAATTTTCCTTTTAATAAATTATTATTTTTAGAATGAGATGATTTATGTTCTCCCTTAATAATGTGATGTGTGTAAAAAATTTCACTGTTGGTAATTTTCATCACTGGAAATGAAGGGACATGGATTATTGATTTGATAGAGATGGTATTCATCTTTGTTGATAGTGCCAAAAAAGGTTTATCGAGTTATGGGTGTAGGATTTTGTTGATTTACTCTCATCATGGAAATGTGGAAATTACAATTGTGTGTGAATAAGAGGTGTCCTAGTATGTGGTTTTGATAACTATATTTTGGTTGTATCCTCCATTGATTACGTGGATTGTGGGATATAATGTTTACCATCATTAATTAGGAGGGATACACAAATGGTGACCATGTGATTTTGTTAGTGATTGATATGTCCAAATGGGAGTGTGATTATTTCTATATATATGATATATATTGAGGTAATTATCCTGAAAAAGTAATGTATAGGTGACATTATTCTTTGAGTTTATTCAGGATATTGAGATGATGGTTATTGAAGGGTTTTGAACAACATTTTTCTTACGTTATGATATCTGAGAATTCCTTTGGGGCATCATGTTTGACTGGGTATGGTTACATTTTTTATAGTTGGAACGTGATTCCATGTTTGATAGGAACGCTTGTAAGGGTAATTTAATTTATAGTAAAATTGAATATGGTTGAATCATTCCACTATATTATTGATCATGGAAGTTAATTTTTCACTCAAATCTGGACAATAATGAGTGGGGTGTGTGGAGTGGTGTGTTTTGGTTTCCATTTATTAAAATTTTAATACACTGGATTATGTATATATATTGTCCTTCGTTTTTGGTGGTGGTTTCCTATTGAGTTACTACTCACATTATTATTGGGGATATCAAGGATTGGGTAGAATTTAAGGATTATAGAATGTGTAGTGGTAATGGATTTTTATATAGTATTTAATAGAGATAGAATTGAAGGGTTCACATGTTGGATGTTGTGGTGTTGCATACATTCTGGGGGATTCCTAAATGTTGGACTGAATTTTGTTCGACTACAATTTTGAATGTACATATGTGATAAAACATTGGTCATTTCATTATTTTTTAATATTTAACAAGATATTTTATATGTATACAATTGGAATCATATTTGTGATCAAAATTATTATAGATTTTCATTTAATAATGCTTTTATTATTGTTCTCTTGATTCTATTATTTAACATTAGAGGGTATATTTTCTAAACTATCACTATATAGACCCTTACATGTAGTTGGAATTATAAGATGGTAATAGAGTAGGATGAGGTAAAATTATACTTGAATGTCTTGATTTATAATTTGTGTTGTGGTCAATATAAGTTTAGGAAAGTGTCAAAACTAGGGAAGGATGTCATGTTTTGTGTTTATCCATAATAATTACATACTTAAGTTCATGTTACCAGAGAAACAATTAATTTTTTTTTTAATTTCATGGATACAGATGAGTTATTTGATTTTGATAAATTGGTATTTATTGTTATTGATTACCATTTCAGCCTCTTGTCCCAAACAGGTTGGTGGTCATACTATTGTTTCATTTTAAGATCATAGGGATCACATGAAACGTGTGTTCCAACATAGTATTTCGACTATTTTTTTGAAATTTAAAGGATTTAGTCTATTTAAATGGTCAAAAGAGTCTATATTTTTTTTAAATGTGATTTCTGGTGGATTTTTGTATAGCTATACCATAAATATGAAACATTATGTGAATAAATATTTGGATACTACATGTGAACTTTTTGTATGGTACTAAACCCTAAAATGGATAGTAATGGTTGTGAGGATGGATGGTATGACACCTAAGTGTGGTAGGGAAGTTGTTGTGATATTGGGTCACACATCCAGTTACAACTTTCCTTATTTGTGACATATGGATTTTTATAACAATATTGATCAAGGTACTAGGTTCTCATGTAGATGAAACCTATATTATCTCTAATAAATCATCATGATGGAGGATATATGTTGTTAACATGGTATGTATTGGAAGAGAACCATCTAGGAAAAGATTATAATTGAAAACAAAAATTGGTTATGGGGAAGGAAGGACACTGTTAGTGGCTATATGAGATAGGGAAGTGGTTATATGGGGATCATAAGGTGAAATTGGTATAGGTTTTATAGAGAATTTATTATGTTATTTTGGGAGATGAGTTATCCATGGAATAACTAAAACAAGAGTAAATTTCACAACATCCTCCTTTTGTTTTGGAGGATGGTGAACCCAAGGAAGAAAAATGTTGGATTGAGTCATAATAATTTATATTTTATGACAAATATATTTCAATAGGTTGAAGGGTGAATATGTTCAGGTATATTCTTAGGCTAACAATGAAACACTGATGATATATTCTATTTTTAGAATTTATGCATAAGGTAAAGGATTATAAACATATTAAGGGGGTGTAATTTTATTTCTTAGTCACCAAAACATTCAGTCTAGATATAGAGAGTTTATACACTGGGTGAAATAAATGATTTTGTTCATCGACTATACCATAAGGTTCATATAATATATATGACTTCTCCATTGTTTGTGGGATATGAGATCTAAATAGTGTGGTGATTCTTTGATGGTTTATGAAATGATATCGAGATATGGGAAAATATTTTTATGTGGACCCCGCATATAGAGGTGGTGAGACAAGAAATAATAATGGACCATAATCTTATGGATGTGAATATACCATACTAGATTGTAGTGTGGGAAAATACAACTAATGAAGCTCTAAGAAGCTAGGAATAGGAAATTTAGGATCATGATAATTTCTATCAGAGATTAATTTTGATAGTTCCTCCTTGAAAACGTTCATTGATGATGTTTTTATAGTGTGTTAATACAAGGCATGTTTGAGAAAAGTTTGATTGATAATCAGAGTGGTACTTGTCATGTGGACAGTTAGAACATCTTATGTGGTTTCTTCATATGATCTCTTAATCAATTAATGTCGCAGATAAGACAATTCATAAGAATCTATTTTAGGACAATGAGTGGTACTATGAACTTGTTGTAATGTTATTTTCATGTGTGATTCAAGTAATGGGGGGTAGTGTTCAACCCTGAGTGTGACTCTACGTGCAGGAAAACAATTGATAAATCGGGTTTTCGGATAAGTACATTCAATCAAGCTGATATATATGTGTGTGTGTGTGTGTGTGTGTGTGTGTGTGTGTGTGTGTGTGTGTGTGTGTGTGTATAGATCGGGATACGGATCCATTGATAGTTAGTGTTATTTCATGACCACATTAATTAATTTTTCTTATATTGAGTATCAATGAACAATATTCATATGAGATGAATGGAAGGAGAATATGATGGTTGAGGTAAGGGTGTCGAATAAGATACATGATAATTATGCGTTTCATTAGAATGCGATATAATAGGGAGAATTAGAAATGATACATGATAACTATAGGGTGAATTTTCATTTTTTATTAAATAGGATGTTTTGGAATTGGGTATGATGTGGGATAATATTGGGAATTGTGTATTCTATGCATTGATATTGGAATAGGGGATGAATTGGGAAGATAGTTGAATCAGTATGATGTTGGATGATGATATATAATGGTTGCAATTTATGTGTTCTAGGATGATGGATCAATATGTTACCATCAAGGCATCAGGTAGTTTTCTTATGATGGGACCAAGTTGGTGATTTCTATAGTTGGGAGTTCCCACGTATGGAATAAACCTATTTGAGTTAGTTATATGGGATATTTAGGATAAGATAAATATTTCTAGAATCCCCAAAATGGTTCAAGAATTTTGAGAGAAAAAATCATGGGATTCCATAAGGGTTTTTCTATGTGTCTCTATAAAAAGAACGAAGATGAATTTTTAGGTGGTGGTGAGGTTGTAATGGACCTAGAATTTTAGCCTAGTTCATCAGGTTAGACCTTGGATTGACTATTTTTTATGAGATCCTATTGATGGTTTAGGGTTTTCAGTGTAAGAGGGGAATAAGGTTTGAGGGTTGTCCTTGGCTCGGGGATAGAATTCCATGTTAGGACGAACAACATGCCATAAAATAACAAAACACGGAATAGTGAGGGGTTGTATAGTGAATGAATTTTTGGGTTCATTATAGGTAATGTCATAGTAAAGGTGAACCATGGTGTGATTATTATCATGTGATTGAAATGTTGTATTTTTTTGGTAATATAATGTTTGGAAATGTTTGGATAATTTTGGGATTAATTTTAAAATGTTTTTAAAATATGGTATATCCTTAAACATATGGTTACAGTCCTCATTAATAAGGGTACCTAAATATTATTAAAAAAATTAGGTCTTATTGCTAAGGTTCCCCATGTGTAAATATCATAATGTTCAAAAAATTGGTTATGTCCTTATGGGTAAGGGACATCATGCAGAAGGTTTTGTAACTCATTCGAGAATTTGAGAAAATGATTAAGTCTCCATATATAAGCACACTCAAATAATTATTAAAATTAGTAACACTATGATGTTTATGGGTTACCATGTTATATAAAATGTTTTCCTAGTTATTTTTAATGGTTTTCCAATGATATATAAATGTTACCCGAGTTGGTTTATAAAATTGTAATGTGTAATTTTTAAGGTTAACAAGAATCCATCTTATGATACTTAATTTTAAAAAAATGGAAAATCATATTATATAAAAAAATTATATTTGGATGATATGTAAGGATTCTCTCTATGTGATATATAATGGTTGATCCATAATTTTAAAAAAATTGTGAGTATGTGAGTTTAGGGGAAATTAAATTGTGTTCCATGGGTTCACCTCATGATGTTCTTTATGCATATTTTTTAAAAAATAGTTAATTAATTACTTTAATTGAGTGTTTATGTAGGGTTTCCCAATTTAGGATATAATTATAGTGGGTACACTCAAAATATCCTCTCTCTCTCCCCCTCACTCTTCCTTCCTTCCCTCTTGAGTCATCTTCATCGATTTTTTTCTAAATCATTTCATTAACTATAAGGAGTATTCACATATAATCCAATATTCCATTCTATGTTTATTCTTAGATTCTATCATTTCCCCTTATTTATCATTAGTTTCTCCATAAATTAGGATTGTTTTATATATTATATGATTTCTTGTAAAAATAAGTTTTATTTAAAAAATATTCATGTGGTGTAGATTTATACTAACTCTAGGTAGGTGGTTACTAGAAATATCATATGTTATACATGTGTTATTTATCATGTTATAATATAGAGTTGGAAGGGTAAAGTTTTTAGTACATTTCATTGTTATTAAGAGATAATTAGGGGTAGTATCATGTTTAAAATTATGGGATCATGTGGAAATGATTGGGTTACTTTTTTATATGGGATTATGGTTTGATGGGCATGATTCCTCATTTTGTGTATAATGATTCTTAGGATTCAATGTTTTTTAAGCTTCATTGGTTGTGAAAAGGGTGAAACCTACTTAAATTTATGATTTATTAATCACTAAAAATGGGGAAATTTGGTTCAAAAGTGTGATATAGATGGTGTTGACTATTTTCATTGGGTGATATAGAGGTTCATTGGGTTGTGTTTATTGGTTATTTGTGATTCCCCTCACAATGGAGATGTGGTTGTTGTGGTTGTTTCCACATAGTACAGAGATATTAAAGTAGTAATAATTATTAGTATTTTTTATATCCTATATAGATCGATAAAATTAGGGTTTATAGTGTATTCTATCATTATGTAGGAAAAATTATCAATAGTTGACCACAAGATCATTGTGGTGATTTAGATCACCTGATGGGGGAATGATTCTAAACATATATGTGAGATATGACGGGGAAATTAGTGGGTAATTATAAATGATGTTTTTTTCTATACCTTGGGTTTCAGCATGATATTCAGTCGGTGGTTGGTAAGGGGTTAATATGACAATGTGACTTATGATATGATATAGAAATGTGCTTGTAAATAGTCACAGTTGACTTGAAATAGTTACATATGTTGTGGTAGGAATGTAATTTTTTATTTCCTAGGATTGGTGGGAAGGATGAGGAAGCTTCTAGCATGAAGGACTATCGATGCATTATTTCACTCCAACATTGGATGAAGAATGTAATAGTAAACTCATGGCTAACCAAGTATAAGTACAATATATTTAGTGGTGTGTAGAAATTTTTTATATCACCTTTCATAGAAGAGTATATATATGGATTATCTAGGGACACCGTTAGTGGTGTCCCATTTAGTTAACACCCACACCATGCATGATCCCATCAAGATCTGTGTGGACCTTATAATTGATGTCATCGTTACGTATAATTTCTCATAAAAGGGATACTTGTGGAGATTGAAGAAAAAAATGGGGAACGTTATATAAATTTTGGTTTAAAAAATCATTTATATTTTTATGGAGTGCTGAATTGGCATTTAATTTTGTCAATATTTGTGCATATACATTAGTGATCAACGTACATTTGAAATTTTCAATTTACATGTATTAAAATATGTTATATATATTTTCATTGGAAATCATGCATATACTATAGGTTGTTTTTAGTTGTTATTTATTACATCTTCAATAGTTGTTATGTTATTATTTTTATTTCTCTTTAGGGGTTATATTATCCTCAATATCACTTTATAAATCCTTGTTACTATTATAAAGACATTATTGTATGGGGAGTCATCCATGAGGTCATGTGGTTCTTCGATATGGTTATTGTAATGTGAATCAAGTATATATATTACAATCCACAAGTCTCTGTGGGAATTCCATGATTAGTAGAAACTTTTTTCTATCTCATCAAACTATTTTATGTATTTATTCTATTAATATTTAACTTCTAAAATTTTATAAATAAGTTATTCAATTTGGGTAATAAAAACAAAAAATTATCAACAACCTTGTATCATTGATTCTTGAATGAAAATAGTGATTCATTATGATTTCCAGCTTTTCCATTCATATATATGATTCTTCTTTCTAGTAGTGTGATTATCTTTACTTTTGTTCATCTAAGGTAAAATCTAAATACAGGTGAGCCTCCCTATCTCTCTTCCCATCCTCCTTTAGATATATTTATTTCCAACCATTATTCACATTCATCAAATAATCTTAAATGAAATCTAGGGTCCTTATAGACGCTGCGTCATTTTTATCAAACCCATTATCCCTATGGTTTTTACATCTCTAGGATGTACAATTTGGGTTCATTTTCTCTTTCCTCATAACATTTTTCATTATTCTGAATCATCCATGGGTACTTAAAATTTTCCATTTTATATGTACTTTTCATCCTTCCTCTAGAGATCATCCTGATTCCAACAACATATTCAAAATATTCTTTCTTATTTTGAGATTTTTTGCTCAAAGGAAACATGAAAATTTAAATATCATCCACATCCAAAATATAGTGATTCATTACATATGTATCAAGGGAAAAATGTTAGATTAATCTATATCTTCATGTGGAGCTTTTATTGGATTTATCTTGGCCACCAAGATTTAATTCCTCAATCCATAAATATAGTGTCGGTGAGTCATATATTTAGATTATTTGGAATTGATATATTTTTCTATTAATAATGTGTATATATTAATGTAATCGATATATCATTAAAACATATCAATCAACCAAATAGTTTAGAACATATTGTGAATATTATTATATTATTTATAAATCTATATTGTATTTATATGCAACTTCATTAGAATATACAGTGGTATTCACTATCCTTTTTATCCTATTTACAACCCATTTCCTTTTCTTTTTAAACACCTTATTTCATATAGCGTGTAATTATCTATTGGGAATTTTTATGAAAGTATTTTAGATAGCTCACTAAAATTACACTTCATGATATAGTGGAGAAATAGAAAAAATATGGTAGCTAATGGATAACTCTTTATAAAAATGATATGTGTAGAAATAGATAAAAAACATCTATATAAACATAAAAAAAACCACTCAATCATAGTGGTTAAATTCTGAGAGAGAGAATATATCAATGACAATAATAAATTTTCATAATGATATAAACCTATAAGATGTAATTACTCTTATTTTATAAATTTTAGATTTTGGATGGGATTTATTTTTGGGACTTTACATGGAAGCTATTTAGAGTTTTAAATCCTCAAGGTCACACTAATTCAAATATCATATGTATGAAATAATAAATTTAAGGGTTTTGATTCACATGTTCAATCCTACATTGATATTTATTGACACAATGGAGAAGGAGTTTTCTAACCTCAATTAGGGGGATGGATAATCAACAACTAATGTATCATAATACTTTTCCCCAATTTACCTCCTTTCCATGATAATATTTCACACTACCAATTAGTGTATTGGTTACACAAGTATCCCATCATAATAATGAATTTATTGTGAAAAGAGATAGATAGAACACTTATAGAGATATAAGATATTACACGGTTCACAAAATAAATTTCAATAAATTTTTATATCATTGGATAAACAATTGTTATCATACTAATGATCACTTCAACATCCTGCTAAAAAATATGGAAAGGCCAAATGACTATTACATGCGATATCCTTGAAATATAAAAAAATTCCTATAAAATTAAAATGTAAATATATTAGTAATAATAAATCTCTTGGGAATGTGTGATCCTTCCTATATCCACCTCAAATGTCTCCTTTCTTTAAAATATATTATAACTCATGTTCTTACATTAATCGAGAAACAAATGGTTGTTCTAATCATCACTCTAACCTATGTCAATTTAATAGTAAATTTTTCTATTTACTGAATTTTAATTTTGTAGTTATATCTAATATCTCTATAGTATTCATAAAAATCTATATTATTCTATGTGTCTTGGATCACATTTCCATTAAGAATTACTTATATTCATTAAAATTTGAGTAAAATTCCTCTAGCTGACAACTGGTATTTACACTTTTGGGTTTCATTTCATTCTTACAAATAGGGACTATTATTTTAGGATATTCTTGAATTAATCATATTTTGATGTGATTGTTTAAATCATAATTAAATTCTAGATGCTGAATATTGATACATTCCTTCAAATCATATTCTTCATTCAATCTCCCAATATAAAAAAACTTATTTTAATCTCTCATGGAATCATTCATAAACTCCCACCAATGTAAATTATTTCTTGCATCATGATCATGATGCTTATAGAATGTCAACTCTAGATGCCCAATGATATGTTTCATAACAATAAAACCAAAAATAAAATTTACATCTTCATTATGATTCATTGTAATATAGATTTATCTATTTTGGAATGGTCTTCTTTACTTCATCAGTTTTTTTGGATAAACACTACTTGGATCCCAAACATGTGTTGCATCAACATATCATGAATATACATTCTGAAAAAAAACTACTCATCAATTCCTCATATAATTTATCATTTTGAAATACAAACTTCTGTGGCATTATTATCTTCACATAAGATTAAATATATTGTGAATCCTTTTTATATAGGAATGAATTGACAGTCTATCATTATTATTACTACCTAACTGAAATTGTGATGGTTCACTTCTTCACGTATTATATTAAACTCCTTCATGTGATGTGTAAACCAAATATTACTGGTGCATGTTCATCATCATATGAATCTTCCTTTCAATTACCGTAGTAAAATGTTACCTCATCCTAAACTCCATCACAAAATGGTAAATAAAACTATAGTATGAGGTATTTATATAAGAATAAATTATATTCAAGATCAATTAATTATGGTGTGATGATCTTAATTACATGTTGAAATTGTCAAACATATATATTTCTTCAACATAAAACCACCTCTTTTACTCATGTAATCTACAATGTGAATAATTTTCTCCAACATCTATCATGATTCTACAGCATAATCTCAACATCCATGATTAAAATTGTGTCAAAATATCCATCTTTATTCACTTTTTCTATGTTATAATATTTATTAAATGTTATAATTTATTATGTTCATAAATAAATTTTATCAGGTTTACTTAAAATACATCACTAAAACACATGTACATATGATATATATTAGTGTCTCATAAACTAAAAATCAATTAGGTACAATATACATCTAAAATTCATTTGAAGTTTTATTCTATCACACCATCTGGATATATATTTTTTCATGAGTTATCTCCATCCCTATGTGAACATGATGTCATGAGATAATGAAATCTACCTTGATCATCATAAGGAGTCATATGACTTATCTTGTCTTCAAACAATATTTTAATATCACATTATATAAAATCTATTAACATGCTAATAAAAGTTTGTGATCACTAATGAATAAAATAAAAAATATATCTATGAGACTTTAAATGATTCATAACAATGATTAATCCAAGGAAACTAGTATACTTAGACATCTTCATTGATCATCATAGATTACATAGAATCTTAACCCATGAAAATCATGTCACATCCAAACATAATTTATTTCATATTTTTTATATTTGGGATGGTTTCTTGTAGGTTTGGGATGTATTTTTTAGTACTAGTTTACTTTAAATGGTGATTATTATTTATTAGTGTAAAATATCCTTAACCGTACCATTTTCAAAACCATTTTTCTCTGTGGTACATCCTATATTCTATTGGTATAGCCACAAGGCCCAATGTCGGTTGTAGTCTAAGGTGTATACTTTTTGTTGTCACCATATACACCAGGTAAAATAAGGCCTCATTAATGTGTATTGGAGTCCATGGATTTATCCACATGGAAAAAAGTTTACCGCTAAGATTTGTTCGGTGGGAATATCAGGAAAACATGGAATGAAACGATTAATACCACCATGATCATAGTAGGTGAATCCTTGTCATTTAGGTCATGTAGTAATATGTTTAAGTGGTTAAAATAGCTACATGGTATTTGGGGATGTTATGGAACTTATTTTTATGTAATACGCCTACAATGGAGAGGTTTTTAATGTGATCTTGAATTTATTTTCTCCTCCATTATTCAATTCTAATTAACTCCCATGGTAGTGTTATGAATCATTTTTTTGCGAAGAGTTTTGGGAATCTTTTATTCTTTTGAGTGACTACCTTAAGAGATCTGGTTCCCTTAATCCAGTTCTATTTTTCATGTTGTGTTATCAGTTTATGGTATGTGGTAATTCCAAACATTAATTTTATTATGGAATTACTTACGATATATATTTACTCTTGTATTGGTATATTTCATATTAGAACATTTTGGGTTCCAGTATCATTGTCTTGGGACTTCCTATTACTATTTTTTAATCTCTCCTTCTATTAATATGGCAATATCTTACATCCTTATTCATTGTAAATATTATATAATTTATTAGAGTGTTTTAGATTTTTCCAAGGGTGGTGGTATCATTCTAGTCCATTATTTTATGAATATTAGATACTTTTTGGTTTTATAAAGTATTATAAAATGTTTTTAAACTTATTTTAAGAATATATCATATAAAATTATTTTAAAATTGTTTTAATGTCATGAATGATGAAATATGGCTAGTTTATAAATTGGTAATTCCGATGGATTTTACCTTTGATCGTGTTGATGATTTTTTTTTAAAAACCCTTAGCTTGACTGTATTAATTGATTTCATAGCTGGTTGTATTTGATTAAATATGGATTGAAATATTTTTTTATTATATTAAATGTGTTTTCTAATCATAGTATGATACTGTAAATGATTCTAGTTTTGTTTGACTAATTTTCCATAGCATAGGAAGGGCACATGTGAGACTTGGATTCAAAGGTGAGGGTTAGGTGTTTGGATTTTTCTCTGCATTTTGTTGGGGGAATCAAAAAATGAGGTATTAACTTTATCCTTTATCTAGTGCAATGAGGACTAGTTTACATGACATCATTGGTAGGAATTACACATCGGGTGTATTACTCTACTCCTTTATAGGGTGTGATGAGGATATGTTTTGAGTGCACTAGTCATGATAGATCAAGGTATGAGAGACTTGCTAGAACAAAACTATTATACCTTCAGATGTGTTTCCATATTCCTTATTGTATCAAAAATTTGTTTAAATATTATTTGAAATCTATGGAGAGATATGGATGATTTATTATGATTTTAAATTTTTGAAATGGAAAGGATTTTGTTAAATGTGTTTTGAGAAGTGGTACATTTTTAAGAATTAGTAAGCTATGTAAAAAACAATAACTTTTTTTATTTTAATATAAATAGATAGAATGTGTTTCATGCCATGTTTTTGACAAATTGAGTATAACTAGTTCATCTTACAAATGTTGTTTATGGAAAGCATGGTTTGACACCACTAGGCTGAATTTCTTACACCCTAGACATTCCTTTAGGTGTTTTTATATATTATTTTATCTAACATTAGTCATTTTAAGGATAATTTATTGTATATAGGTTTCCATGTTAGTGGGGAGTGAGGGATGTATAGGTGGTGTTGTTCAGATGAAGATGGGGTGTTCATCTGTTAGAGTACAATGGATTTTTCTTTAGGTGATTTAGTGAATTTTTTCCCTGATATGGTTTCAGAATTTTTCTCTTGACTTTATTTCCTAATGTTGACGTTATTTGTCATATATTAAAATGTTTTTACCATGGTTTTATGTTGTTGGTGAGACCATTACCAAAGGCTATTCTTGATGTTTTGGAGCTAGTCGCCTGCTAATGGGGACTGAAAATTCCCTTTCATCTTTTACCATGGGTCGGATTGTGTGTCTAGTTTTAGAATGACCTGGTTTTGGTTAGAAAAATTTGGTCTTAGGGGAGGTTTTGATCTTGTAATGATTTATTGGTATGTTTTGTAATTATTACATATGGTTATTGAGATTGGGGGGCAGGATACAGAAGAATGACAAGAAAAATTTCATTGTAAAAAGAGTATAATATGAAATGTTGGGTTTTAACCAATATCTATGATTCTACTGACATTGTTTTGAATAAAACAAATATTTACCTTATTCTGATATTTTGTTCATTTATTCAATAATGTGTACAATCAAACATCCTAGAAGATGACTCGGAATTCTTCTAGAAGATTTAGTGGATATTATTTCCATGGTAATCCACTGTTGATCTGACCATTATTAGGGATTTTTTATGGAAACATTACATAGTGGACTATTATGTACCTTGTGTTCATACCTAATCTAAAGGGGTTCATCTGTGAGTTGGAAGATAAAAGTATCAGGTGCAGGAGTTCCTGAATTAGAATCCACCATCCATTCTATGTAATAAATATCTTTAGGAGGTAGATGATAGACATCACAAGATTGAATATATCATTTACTTCTTAGAGGAACCATAATTAGTAAAGTTGAAGTGTTAAATAATTAAGATTAAGGGTCCTGGAAGAGGGTGAAACACTGTGATTTAGGTGAATTTGAAAGAGGACTTAGAGTGGAAATACATCAAGACCATATTATTTCAAAAATTCTTCTTGTAATCATTTAATGTAGATTATTCTAGAGAGTTTATATCCCTTAAGTATTTCTTGGACTCAATAGAAGAATATTATAATCAATGTAGAAAACATTTCTCCATTAAATATATTTAGAAAATGGATCTAAAAATCATTCTTCATTGCACCATATTGAACACAATATCAAGTATCAAAAACCACCCCATTCTCTTTTTCTTTCATATGCACAACATCATCAAGTAATGTTGATCCCAAATCAACAATATTATATCACTGATCCAATAAACAATTGTGCGATGATTAATGTTTCTAGTTTATCTCTATTCTTTTTCTATATAATGAAAATTAATTAAATCAAATCCCGTAAATAATTATATCACTAAAATCCACATAATAAAACCCATCATGAAATATGCATGATCTTATAATCAATTCATTCATCGATTGGTTTTCATTTTTCATATAAATCCTGAATTGAGAAAAAAATCCAATTAAATAATTCCTAAACCCGACTTGGATGAATCAATAATGATGATAAGAGGTGCATCAAGATCATAGGTTAGATCATTTGTATCTATTTTTCACGAATCATTGATCAATGATCCAGTCACCATTCATTTGAGAGAAATCCACCAACTCTCTACAGGATCTCTCCAATAGTTCCAAGGTTATGTAGCGAACCATGGAATTCCAAAATAATAGACAAGTTCAAGAACCTCCAATTTCTACATAAACAAAAAAAATTATTTTATTTTATTAAATCATTTTATTAATTTTTTCTCCCATGGTGAATTTTCCGAAAATGACACATGCTGACTTTTGTTATGTTGCACCTAGGGTGAAACATGCATTTTTAACTCAAAAGTATCCTCAATTTTTTGATATATGAACATGTTTAGAATGTATTATACCATTTGAAGAAAACATAGTGTATGTGGAGTTCAATATAATTAATATATTTCAAATATTTATTCTTTGAACACGCTACCTCCGAATTGAACACTGTCTCATCTTGTGATATTTATAATAATCCATAAAATATTAAAAAATAATACATGGAAAATATAATTTATTAAATTTTCCCCACCTTGGGGATTTACATCCCATAAATTCCAATGTGAGGTATACAAAAATTTTATGCATATTTTTAATGAATTTGAGCCTCCCACTCCCATTTTTTCTCCGGATGATTCTCATACAACCACCAGACACACAGCAATGGAATAACTGTCACACAAAAGATCCTATCCTACTGATCCTATATCTATATTTTGTACTTAGAAATGCTTTCCCCATCATGTTTTTTCATCATTCCCTGGTTGATAACATGTGATAGGTCATGCACATACCTCCCCTGTTGTGACATGAGGAAGACATCATGTACTATGTTTAACTCTGAAGGTATAGTTAAGTAGTACACAACTTAACCATATCAATGAAGTATCCTCATAAGAAATATGATATCTATCTTTATTCTTCCTCCACCATTGGATTATCTATGCCTTCATGGTTGTTTCTTTCACAATATTCTGGCCGATGAGTGTTGAATCTCTTTGGTCTATCCAAAAAAGTGGTGACATATAGGGTATCCCATAAAAATTCTGAAATGCTTCTGTACTGATAGTGGAATGAAAACTATTTTTGTACAAAATCTTCACTTGTGGTAGGTGATGCACCCAAATATGGAAAAACACCAAAATGCAGGATCGTAAAATTTCATCATGAACCTAAATGGTCCACTCAGTCTGTATATTATTTAGGGTTGAAATGCTATGCTCAAGAGTAATTGAGACTCAAATACCTCCTCCAATCCCTTCCACGACTAGGATGTCAAGAAAGAATAATTTTCAAAAAATATCATCAGTAGAAATCCATCGATTAAAACTATATCTGGTATGTAGAGGTGTCCCATGATCTCTAATGAACTCTAGTCCAAAATTTTTAAGAAGTGGTTTGACTTGTAGATTCAATCTATGATCATAGTGATTGAATTGTGTCCCCTAGACATACATGGCATGTGCATCATTAAGACCATGGATATCCCATCCCACTTACATTCAAGATCCTTTAGGGGTTTATCTACATCTATTTCAATATGGTCCCCAACCTTCTGTTACGAAAAAGTGAGGTATTTAGCAACATATTCTGCAACTACCTTCTTCGTCTCTAGCCACCAAAATTAATTTTAGTGATCCTTGTACATATTTTACACAATAGGATGTACCTTAAAAAGAGATTCATGAAAATACCTCAAGATAATCTCCCATAACATCCTTTGTACCATCATGTGTCCTCTTTATAGAACATCATTCTCCACCCCCCATTAAAACCCATTAGGATCATGACCAATGGATATACATGTATGTAGGGTCTCATAGTTATAATCCCCAAGCCATACCTCCCTAAATTGTTATAGGAGAGGAGGGTTGAAAATCATCAACAAGAGGTATGCTACTCAATCCCTATCCATAATTTAAACTAAATGGAGTACAACTCCTCTCATTCATAGTTCAACCACTATAAACAAGTTCTCGTGATGAAAACATCGGCAAAACAATTCCCCCTCTTAAGATAATATATGATTTCATAGTCAAAATATTGGGGAAACTCTAGCCACATCCTCTGTCTAAAGATACGATCATTCTATTTGAATATGTACTTGATACTCTTTTGATTTGAATAGATGATAAACTTATCACCCATATGGTTTTTTCACCCCATCATTAATGCGAAGACTAACACTATTTACTCAATATTTTTTGTTGCATAGTTTTTCTCTTCTGTTATCAATTTACACGAACCATAGTCAATCACAACTTTTATCTTCATCAGAATACAACCAAGACAAGTTCCTAATGCATCAAAAAACTATGTACTCGAAACCCACCTATAGAAATCTCTATATAAAAGTTCTCTTCAAAATCTGTCTCAACTACCAAATAAACTACTTGCACCATTCTAACCACATAAATGGATTCCCCATTTTTGGTCAATGTTTTCATGGTTGTTGATACCCATAAAAAATAAGGTATAAATATCTTTAATAACCTTCCAACCCAAGGAATTTATGCACCTCCATCATGATCTTAGGATACTCCCTAGAAAACACTACCTCATCCATGGAATGGTCCATTGTTAGTCCTTTAGATGAAATATTGTGTCATATAATTTGGAACACTATAATCCATAACTAAATCCTCAATAACATCCTATAATTTTTTTCTCTTGGAGTATGTCTATAACTATCCTTAGGGGCCTTGAGTACTCCTCCATAGACACCGAGTACACAAGGATATTTTCTATGATGACTACCTGGAACCGATGTTAGGAAAGAAAAAATGTCTGAATCCTGAGTCCCATGAACACTGTTGGGGTGTTCATTATGCAAATGGGAATTACCAAGTACTCATTGTGACCCTAATGACATATGAATGCCATATTCAGTATATCATCACCATGTACTAACAACTTTTGAAATCTTAACCTTAGGTCAGCCTTTTAAAACTACCATTACCCTATATAATAATCCAATAATTCATTGGACCATGATATTTTTCACTTTATAGTCACCTTGTTCAAGTACTGGTAGTCTACACACAACCTCAATATATTGTCTACCTTCTTGGAAAACAACATTGGGGATTCCCATGGTGAAAAAATGAGTCTAGAAAATACCTTATTTTATAATTCCTCAAACTACACCCTTAGCTCACAGTTCTCTGGGGGAGCCATATGACATGATAATGGAGATATTGGTGTTGTCACAGGGTGTAGATAAATGAATAATTTTATCATTCAGTAGGGAGGTAAACATGAATCATCCTCTTGGAATATGTACTCATACTCTATCACTAATGTAAGAAAATGGGAGCTCATAACATCAACTACACCGATTCTTAGGCTATCCATATTATGGGTAGTTGGATACACCCTCTTAAACAAGAGTCCATCCTACACTGCTTGGGTCCACGCTTCCCTAAAAAAGGAGAACCTAGATCCATCAACAAAATAACACTATATCCTCCACCTAAAATAGTTAGTTTGGGCATGAACTATGGATAATCAGTCCTTACCTATGATGAAGTCATAAGGCCTCATTTGTACTATAAATAGATCTGAATAAAAACTCTCACCTTGAAGAGTCAGGTCACACTGTCAAAACAAGTGTGTGATCATTGTGTCTTCTCTATTTGGACTCTATAATATTAAGGGTCTATCAAAGGGCTCAAACATAATCTCTTGGACTCATAAAAGGCATATATAAAGAAACGAAGGACTAGAACCTATGTCTATGATTACTGTAGATAAGTTTTAAATGGAACATATCATACCTCGAATTATTCCCGAAACCTCTGGGTCATATGTTTCAACTTCCTATAGCTATTTCTTCTCATATCCTCCAGCTACCTGATCCTGGGAAGTATCACTGAGGTTGGTGGTGGTGACGTGACAAATCATTAACCACCTATTACTACTCTCCAAGCTCCACTGCCACATCCTCTGCCCTATGGACCTAACCTATACTCCCAATGACTATGCATCAAAAACCCATATATGGTTTATCTATATATTGTACGGTGGGAAAGAATATATCATGAACGATGCCTCCAACAATCACAAGTGAAGTACTACCTATATCTTGGATGATTGGACCCGCCATGTGAAACCAGATCTATAGACCATGTATCTCAAAATTCCTCCTAAAACATCTTACACATCATTGTCCATATGACTAATATTGTCTCCCTGTTGTCGATGTCTATGCTCTTATTTGTCCACTACTAGGATCCACTAATTGTATTTTCATATTCTAGAAACCTTCAACCACCAAGGCTCACCCTAGACACCCAGTATATGTTGGAATTTAAAGAGGGATAACACTAGATCAGAAGTCTTTACTTAGACAATTTTCATAAGAATGATCCCTTGACAATAAATAGCAAACTATATTTATCGGGTAACTTGATAGGTTTGTAAACCATGATTAATACTCAGATACAATCATGATTCCATACTAGAGCTACAAAATGTTTTATATTTTTATAGCTCTTTGTGTTTTTAGTGATAAATCTCATATTAAAAGGAACCCAAACTATCTCTACATAAGAGTTTCCTCATTATAAGACTAGGTCAAGAAATCCCACAAAATCCCTACTGAGTAATGAAGAATGCTTGTTTCTAGGGAAACCATTAGATTAGAGGGTGTCCATACTAGATAGAAAACATGGGTCAACACCTTAAGCCACTCCTCGGATGCATGTGGTTCAGACATGCCTCAGAATCTTATGGGTCTCTATTAGTAAAACATATGAAGCGCGCTACTCTGGGTCACCTCATCCACTGATATTTTGTGTACCGCAGGACACTCAATGTATGTTGGAGTAGCTGTTTCACCAACCAGTGGTAACATCATTGGAATAGGTCCCTATATCAATTCCTTATCCCTGAGGAGATAATTCTCAAAATAAAGATGATAACTCCTAGATATTATTTGGCATGAAGGAATCCAGAAATAAACAATATATACCAAGGTTAATGTGTATATCTAAAGAGATGACTCCAGAAGAACATGGAAACCACAACCCATTCTGATATAATGCATGTAACATTTTTTCCTACAACCCATATTCTTAGTTACCTAGTTCATAATAATGTGATTATTGCCTAGGTGTATGGATACATCGACCATTATACCAACACTGCATTCCCTCGCTTAATGAATGAACTAGAAACACATAGAACAAGTTTTCTAAGGCAATATCATATATTCTAATCAAAATTTATTACTAGCACCTTTGATACCACTCTATCATGACCCATCCCAGGGCCCATGTCACAACTACCCAATCCCACATCCAATAGGCTAGTGGAGGGAGACCAACATTGATTAGACGTATCACTAACACAGAATGCAGTAGCTTACATACCAGTACACACACACCCATATACTAGACAATACAATATTTAAATGTAAAAACAACTGAACAACCATATGTGTAGATAACTATACCCACAACTGTAGCATGAAAGAATGTAATGAAATGTAAATAGGTCGAAATTAAATCCAACCAAAATGCATATAAAAACAATTCCAACTTCAATGTAAAAATGGAACTACTGGAAGAATACTACAGGGACACACCTCAGACTATTTTGTCTTAGTAAGAACCATCTAGAATAGTTTCTTTAGTGAATCATTAAAAATGTTGATCATCTACACAGGACATGACACATGCAAAAAAAGCCTGTGTTAGCGGGCAGTATACAAATACCTAGTAGGGCACCGAAATCCAAAAATCATCAAATAGATAAAACACATTAAGTTTTAAATAGGTTTATATTTATAAAACTTATAAAACAAATATCAATATATACATAAAAAAGACACAAATTCCAAAGGTATGTCACAATCATAGTGTACTGGCCTAGCTTTTCTAGCATGAAAATTTCAAAATGCACTCATTTGGGAGAACACACACCTAATTCTAATTGCACTAATGAGGTTTTTCTGAGAGGTAGTGATCACCATATCTCATTATTATAAGTACACAGTTATGTTTTGAAGCTATATGATATGTATATGAGGATGACACCAAAGGATATAGGGTGATACCAACAACTAAATTTGGATTATCCTTATAAGTATATGATCAGTTCCCACATACGGTTTTTCAAGAAAATACCATGAATTCTATTAAGGGAATGATGATAATTAAAGGATCTCACTACGAGACTCTCGGGGGGATTATATTGACTCAATATAAGAATTCATACTAAAGGCATCATTGTCCATGGAGGAGGTGACAATTCCATACTGACCCCCATGAAATGAATTAGTGGAATATACTGAAACCAAACATCTCTACGATTTGTAGGAAAACAGCACAAATCCATGCATAGTAAAGAACATGGTGTGTATAAAGGGTTACACACTGTGTCTGTTGACCCCTAGTCCTTCCCATGTAAAGGACCTTATCTTTGTATAAGTATAAGAAATGTTGGATCACCATGTAGTTTACCATTGTTTCAATACATGGCCTTATCCCATGTACATGATCATTTATACCAGAACATGGATTATCTTATGTATTACGTCTAGCCATGTCTATGTGGGGGAGTGCATGGGGCACTCCAACCCATGTAATCTAGACCGTGTCCATGTACCCTTGTAGATACAAACTAAGTCTCCAAGGAGACACCACATTTGGTGTGATAGGGGTCCCAGGTCATATGAAACATATGTTCCTATGGAATTTTGGCCAATACATAGGGGGACCACACATCTTTTAGATATCATTATTTGACCTATATAATAATATTTTCTAAAAATACAGATATGCTACCTCACATCCCAGATGTTCCTCTAACCATTTATTTGGTGATCATTTCATCGAGGAAATGAAGATCAGGTCTTCTCTGGTCCTTTCTATCATCATAAAATGCATTCCTCTATCAAATATGTTTGGAAAACATATCTACTTATTGATCTCTATTGTGTTCCCAATAACACAAAATAATGTGAAATTGGGTATCCAAAATGGGGTGATTTCCTGCCACATCCATCATCGCACCACAATTATGTTGTGCCAATCCCAGATCTATGCTATCGGATCATAGGACCATGAAATGGGTTTGAAATGACAGATTTCAATGGTAATAATCAAAAAGGAATTCTATGAAAAGAACACACATGATAAACAAATAATTTGGGGGAGAAGATCACAACAAACTCAAGTCAAATGTACCATGATCGATATTATAGTCAATATCATTAATTTCCATTAGAAATATAATCTAAAAAATAAAAAATATATATAATTTCCCTAATAAAAAACCATAATAAAACATATCCCATAATACACATGATCATTGAATCAATCCTTTCATCAATTTATTTAAGTTCATTGTAGAAATCATGAATGGGGAAGATAATACAATGAAACAATTCCCTACCTAAATTTGGATAAATCAATGATGACTCAAAGAAGTGCACACTGATCATTGGAACGATCCTTCAAATATATTTCATGTCGATGATCATTCAAGGATCCATTTTTGATTTACCTATGATAAATACTCCAACTCTCTCCAACAAATCTCTAAAGTTTCTAGGTTCATTAGGATAACCCTATAATTCCAAAATAATAGTCTATTTAAAAACATTCTAGTTGATGGATAAACAAAAGAATAAAAGTAATTTTATATAATTATATTATTCATTTTTCGGCATGCGATGACTTTTTTTCACAATGAACATATGCCGAATAATGTTAATTAATGTCTAGTATAAAACCCACATTCTGAACTCAATGGGGACCTCTGATTTGTTATATGGGAACCCATTTATATGTTAATCCACTTTTTCAACAAAAATTCATGTGCATGATATTTAATATATTTAATATATTTAAAAAAATTATTAAAGGCACTCCAAGACTCATAATCACATGACTCCTTGCAATGGGTCACAAAAATAATCCATACAAGTCCCAGAAATAATACATTGAATATATGAGTCAACAAAAATATGGTTTGTTTTCCTATGCATCTTTACCTAGTTGTAGATTTATTGTCTCTCAAGGAAATAAGAGAATGTGTTAGCACATGAATAGAGGAGGTGATGGTGGTTATCAATATTAGGCCTCTCCTAAACCATCAGCAACAACTATTGGTGTTCAATTGACGTACTACTTGTGTGGAAAAAAGGGCACACTATGAATTATTTCCCCACACCTCTAAAGGCCTATAATTCATGTGGACATTATGTTCTTATTCTTAGGATCTTCTAAGATCTATATGTCTATAGTTTTTGTTTTGGTTTAACAACTCCAAAATGGAATAATGGTGATGTGAGGTACTTTATGGAAAAAAGGGCTCCATCCACATGCCTCAAGAGTTTATTTTATACAAAAAGTTGAAGATTTTATATTAGACATTGTCATAGGTCCAACTACTATGGGAGGTACCATATTTATTGAATCGTATATAAAAACTGCAATGTTTTATATGGGTCCCTCCCATTATTATGTATCTTCTAATTTTGTGAATTTTTAAAAGTTCGAACAGAACTCTGACCATTTTTTTGGAGTTGGTGATGACTCTTATAAAGGAGAAGAATGAGTTTAAATGTCCTTTAGGTTCTATCTCAATATATGGAATTATGATAGTATAAGATAATTTTTTTTAATAAGAAACTATTTTATTTTTTCATTGTGATGTACTTGTTTGTTTATTAAAAAGTTGAGATTGATTTTTATCATGGATGCATGTCTTAATTTGTTACTAATTTGAGCATTTGAGAATATTAGAATGATTGATATTTGAGGTATACTCATTCTCACCTTCCCATTCAGATCAAATAAAAAATTATATCATCATTTTCATTCGAGTTTCAGGGTTTTTTTCTAGATCCTTCCTTAATTTAGAGGTTCAATAATGTCCTGATGCTTTTCAAAAAAAATCATGTATTCCTATAGAAAGGAAGGTGAATTTTTACATTAAATTGGTTCTTAGTGAAAAGAAAATATCAATACCTTTATTTTTTGGTCCCTACTGAGTAGAAGGAAATGAATTTATAGTTTCAATATCTATGAAATATGATATGAATTCTATTAATTATTGAGTGAACTAACTTCATGGGAAGACTATTTCTGAATATTATAATCAAAATAGATTATGATATATCTTCTATAATAATGATTTAATCTTCTGGCACCAGTGACCGGTGGAGTACTTTAAAAAAATTTATTTTCACATCACATACACCCCTAGAGAGTGGAATGTTAATAGTTACACTCTTGGAAAGAATTTTAACTCTTAAGAAGTCATAGAATTAAACGAGGAGTTAAATATTACATGACTCTTTGATTAGTTGAACCAATATATGAGGGAGAATAACTCGGTTTTTGTTCTTACTAGTGTTCCTCTGGAGTCATATCTCATTAAATCAATTTCTCAAAAATAGTATCGGGGGTGAGTTATAATGAATCACGGACACTTTATAGGTTGCTTTGACAATTAAATTTTGGTATCATTATTTTGATGAGATTCTTTTCATTGGAAATTGGTCTATCATCCCAAAATTTTCTAGAAATTTATTGATTTGGGGCTTTCATTGTTATTAATGAGTCATTCTACGTGGAACCAAAATGATGTATTGTGACCTGATACAATAGTTTTGGTTACTGGGTATAAAGCATGGCATAAATTATTTTATGTCATTTCATTATTCCTACAAGATGATTAATTATGAACACTAAAAAAATTTTGGTTTTCCTTAAACCCTCCTTGTTTCAATAAATAAATAAGATTAAATGTCTATATTTTACAATATAAAACTACCACACTCTCCATGAGGGATGAATGTGATTTTGGGAAGTGGTTGATTGGTCAGATTGGTTGAAAGTATTCATTATTATTTTGAACACCACTAAGAATAATTATTTGGAAAATATGTTTGAGATGGAGATTGTGAGGTTGATTCATGTTTTGTTTACTATTTTCTCAAATAGAGATCCCAAGTATACCTCTTTATTCTGGAAGGGTATCCAATAGGTGATGGGGAATCAGGATAGATTTATTATGACTTATCCTTAAATATATGGGAATATAGAGTGTGTAATTATAATCTGATAGGATATTATTCTTAATTCCACAGTATAATTTTGAGGATCCAAGTGTATCTAGAAAAGACTCGTTGTATTTGTTTTCTCATCAATAGTCTATAAAATGACTCATTTAATTGCTCTATATGGTCACCCGAGTATTTCACATATTTTATGGTCGTTTGCGGGTGAGTATTATCTTATAGGCTGAGTATTCTTTAAGATATGTAAACAATGTTTTAGTTTATAAATCAATTCTTGATGAAATATTCGAGTCTAAAAAAATAACATTTTTATCATTAGTATCATCATTTGGAATTCTCTATTTGTGATCAGGTCTTTTTGAATATATCCCCTTGTTTTTTACACCACCATCCTAAGAAATTGGATAGGTTCTCTTAGAGATATTTTATACCATTTGAGACTATTGATAGGGTAAATAAGGTGTCCTATTAGTTGGATTTTTCATCTCAGATAACCATTTTTCATGTTTTTATAAACATATATTAGCTCAAGATATATAATCTTAACCCCTCCCATGTTCTAAATTGTGATAAAGTGGTTTATGAGTGAAATTTAATATTGGTTTATGATACAATGATGATTATTGGACCTATGGTGAAATTTATATGTGGGTTGTCAATCCAATAAATTAAAATGTTATGGAAGAACATATTATAGTATCACACAATTTTAGAGAGGGGTTAATTTCTGAGGTATTAATGGAATCATCTTCTTATGGATTTTCATTATTCTAAATGACTTTCTAGAGATAAAACTAATATTATGGAGATGTTTTCACATTCCATTTTGAGTTATGTTCAATTTTTAAGATTTAGGATGGTTCATTCCTTGTTTCGAATGTGTTGGTTACTAATAGTGGATTATTGAAGGGTGTTTGGAATTTCTTATTAGAAAATGGGAAATACCATGATGTGGTGCAATATTTTTTTCTCCTAGGTAGTGCATGTAAACCATGATCAGAACCACCATTCCTAGTATAGGGTGGGGTCTTCAACATAGCAAGTTGGTGGAATCCCTATACTCAATAAGCAACAAGGAAGTATCATGGTGTGTTGGAGGCCATGGATAGTCCCAAAAGGCCTTGTTTCATAGATACAATGTGTTCATTGGAAATTTTGGGCTTAGAAGGAATGGTTTGATAAATTCCAACATGTGAATATTGGCTATCTCAATTCTATAGTGGTGATGGTTTAAAAAATTTTAAGTAGCATATTTAGCCTCCTATAATTTAAAGAGGTTGTGCACATAATTTTTTGGAATGGATTCATGCTAGAATGTATTTTAATGAAATATTAACATGTTTTTCTCTTCTATTAAGCCTTCTATGTACATTAAAATTCTATTGGATTGAATATGATGATTTTAGGAAGAGGATTGGGCATTCATTCAGAATTTAGGTGACTTCACTGGGTGATTTTGTTCCCAGGATCTATTCCTATTGTTCTTGTTCTATGATCGGTCAATAGTAAATGTTTTTTCACGCATTCCATTATTTTTTGTAATTGATTGTGGTATATAAACAATATCATATTTTTTGATGTCATATTGAAATATTTTGGTATCATGGTTCCTTGTCTTAGTACATCCACTTTTTTAATTAATATCTTATTCTATTGGTACTTTTAGATACATCTTACTAGTATATTGTAAATCTCAATTCATTTTATTATAGATTTCAATGTGTTTCCATGGTTTGTGGTTTCATTCGAATCCTTTATAATATTAATGTATGGTTTTCAATCTATTCTAATAGTTTATAAATTTTTTTGAAACGTTTTATAAGTATTTATTATGGAAATTATTTTTAATATTGTTAAAAAGGAATGAATGGTGAAATATGGAAGGTTTGGGAAATGGTCGTTGAAATGGATTTTCTCCTTGATCATGTTGATGAAATTGGTTACAAATCACCTTTGTATTTTATATGTAAAATGATTCTAATGCTTTTTGTATTTGGAGAAATTTGGTTTCAATGACTATCATGTCTAGTTAAATTTGGTTTCAAATAATAATATGATAATTGAAATGATGCTAATTTTATTTGAATTTATGGAATTGCCATAAGTATGACACATGGGATCCATATGTAAATAGTACGGGGTTTGGTTTTGGGACTTCTCATAGATTAATTATTATGAATCACACAGTAGTGTATTGTCCAGGTTCTTTGGCTGATGTTTCAGGGACTAGTTTACGAGAAATCATCAGTGGGGGGGGTTACACATCAAGGTATTTACTGATTACCATGTCATTTTAACTATACAATGAGGATCAATAATTCTCTTCAAACCATTCCATGAGACATATCATGTTTCATGTTCACATATAACCAATTATGAGTCATGAAATATCATATAGAATTTGTCAGAATATCACATATCCTTCTTCTATGGATGGGATCGTGACTTCTTCTTTCATCAACTCATCTTACGATTATAGTCTCCATACACTATCTTCCAAGAGATATCCAAAATGTCATGAATATAAGAATATCCTAAATAATATCAGTTTATTCAATGTATTTCTAATCAAGAATGTTCTAAATCATAATATATGAATAATGTTTTGAAATATAAACAATGAATCCCAATATAAAATAATAATATAAATCATTCATGGGATTCATCCTCATGACTTGTATGGGAATATTATTTAATACATAAAATGAATATTTCATGTTATTATAATAAAAATCAAAAACAATTCTTGAACAACTCCCTCTTTTGGATATTTATGAAGGAGTTTTGTAGACACATTGAATTATATTTCATATTAAAAAAAATTAATATTTATTACCAGTATATTAAGATGATTCCATTAAAATTATATTTTTAATATATATCTCTAATTCATGTTCATTTATGATGAATCCATTTTATCTTCCACTTAATCATTTATCACATGAGTATCATGTTTTTCTTACATTTAAAAAGAAATTTTAATAAATATCATCCCTATAAAATGATTACCCCCTTGTAAACTCCATCATATATGCTACTGATCCAAGATCCACATTTCACTATGATTTTTTTAACATAATAATTTTTCCAATCATATAGCTATTTTTAGACTATCATGTCACTAATAGTATATGTGATGCTAATAAATATGAGTGGATAACTTCTTACCTTAATCTATCATATAGATTATCTCAACTCAATTATTTTTCTATATTATTCCATAGGGTTTTCCAGCTATGTGTATACTAAAGATAATATTATGTTTTTTCATACATTAACATTATGTTTTTCATTCCACCATGTGTATCATTCGATACTGCATGTACACCCTACTATAGAAGAACCTATATTGATGAATGATCAAATGTTTATAGGTGTTTTCTTTGGAATAAATTAAACAATTATTTTCATTTAACATTTTTAATTATCTAACCATTTTATCACATGTATTAAATTAACATGTACATATGATTCTAATGATTTTGTTTTTGATCCATGTTTTCCCCACCGAATATTCATGTTCCAACTATATTGATGGGTAAATTTTTATAGAACTGATATCTTGTGACACCTAGAGTTTTTGTGAACCATTTTTCTGAATGAATTAATTTTCTTTGATTTCATGTTTTTCATGATACACTAAGTGAAACATTAATTATTCTCAACACAAATATAAACTTTTTATACTTGTAATACAAACATGGATTGTGATGAACATGACCCAAATATTCTATGAAACATCAATTTATTTTTACAATTATTTAATAGAGATATCTATAACCCATACATTAACCATAGTAAAATGAATAATAATAAATAATTGTTAAATATTATTTATAATTATTGTATAATTAAATTATTATTGTAAATAAAACATGTAATATTGTTAATGTCTTTAAATGTTTAAAAATAACGTTTTTTAAAATGAACACTTTTTTATGTCCTTATGTGAATAATAATAAAAATAATTTTACACAATTTTATAAAATGAATTTTAAAAAATAAACATAAATTTTAAATTCATGATTTAGAAATTATCTTAGGTCTATTTTGTGATATTTTTCTTAAAACACCATTTTTGGGAAAAAAAAGTGAAAAAATGTGGAATTTTAATTCCAAACATCTTTTTCATCTAAATTATTTATATAGTTAAAAAATCGTTTTTTAAAATAGTTTAATTAGTTTAATTTTACATTAATTTTTCAAATTTAGATCTTTTTATCAAATTTCACATTGAAATAGGATATAAAACATCCCAAGCTTTTAAACTTTTTTTCTAAAAATACTCGTTGTCATGACATGTCTAGGGATTCATTTTACATTAATTTCTATAAAATATTTTAATAGAATTTCGATAAATGGATTAAATATTTTTAAGAATCATATTGTGTAATTTATAATATGGTAAAAATACATTTTTTACAAAAAATAATAGTGAAATTGATTAAAATTAATTACACCGATTAAGAGATAAATTACATTAATAGAGGACTAAAACCTAAACATAACCCTAAAAAACATTTAAACGTATTAAAAATATAATGAATATTAATATTTATATCATATCCTACCTGGTATCGGATTTTTACGATTATTTAATCCACTTTGTATGGGAATCATTTGGGTGGAATCGACTTTACAAAAATTTACCAAAATACCACTTCTCCTCCACTATAAGAAAGCACTCACCTATCCCACATATTTAAACCTCTCAAGTAATTTTTATTGCCCAAAATATGATTAAATAAGCTCAAAATATCCATAATATAAATCTATATTCCTCCCTTTGGAAATAAATTTTTCCATGTAAGCCCTTTAGTGAAAACCAATTATAGTTATCCAAAGAGGATTTAACATCCTTCCACAAGCTCCTTTATTTTATTTTCATTCTATGCCACCTCAAATATTCTAATTACATGTATTTATATTAAAATAAATATCCTTTATAAACATATATGTAGCTATTCTAGGGTTTTTACGTACACTTACACACACTTATAACTAATGGTTAACGAACTCTCCATTATTGTGTAGGGCGAACTATAGCCTCATGAAACGAAGTTGTTTTCTTTCATTTACCACCAATTATTGTTTGGAATTGTGATTTAAATGCTTTTTTGAATGATAATTACGATATATATGATATAATTATGCTTTTTTAATTATAATATAAAACATACCTTCATACATTCCAATTTCTGTAAAAATTATAGCTTAGTTTGTCGACATGTTTACTACAACCTCCTCAAAGCGATGCGATTCATTCACTCTTTACATGGAATGTATTAAGGATTGTTTTAGTTATATGATATTATATATATGAAATATTTAATGTACTAGAATGATGATATATATATATATATATTCATATATGTAAATTACATTCTTACTTTCAAAATGACAATAAAACTGAAACAACATTCATGTGTATGTATGACCTACCATCATTATGAACAGTGTATTCCATTTCATCCTTCTATATTTTATATATAAATATAAATACATATATAAAAAATAAATATGACATATATATAATTTTTTACATTTTTTAAAAATGTAAATCCTGATGGATATAAGATGATCAAGAATAATAAATCAAAACATGTAGGAAGAACAAACCAAATATTACCTGAAGCGAACCTTATCATGGAATTGTTAATAAGAGGGTAATATAAATTCATATTTTAAACATATATTGTATTATATATAATAATATGGTTATATACATTTTTTATAATAAGATTATATTTATTATAAATTAGGTTTTTATGAGTATGAAGACAGTCAACACATAAGGTTAGGGTAGTTTTTTCTCATTTCTATTTCTCAATGATTTATGGCTTATTCACCACTAGTTTATTTTTTATGGTGTATATATTACACAGGGATATATTTAATTATTCCTATTCTTAAATATATGATTATTTATATACCCATTTTATTATTTATCATTAATGGGTTTTGTATTTCAAAATAAATAAAATCAATAAATTAGATTTTTATCAATTTTCATTCTTCAAGACAAATTCCATGAAATTCAAAAAACCATGATTTCAATAATATATTCAAAATTAATTTTAATTATGTTATTTTCTGCTCATTTTATGGAAAATGGAGTTTAGAATTGTTTTATGGATTCTAATGAATCCATTATATGATTTCTAATTTTTTTCAAATAAATGGTTTTCAAATTGTTTTCAAGATTTATTTTTCAGTTTTCAATGTCTTATCAAATAAATGGTTTTACAAATGTTGTCAATATTTCATTATAATTTTACCAAAAAAATAAAAGAAAAAATGTTCCAATTTTTTTCAATGATTCCTTTATAAATTTTGATTTTTATTTTCAAAATATTTTTTTAAAAAGATTTTATGTTAAAAAATAAATGAATAAATGATATTTTCCTTAATAAATGCTTTTAAAAGATATTTAAAACTTATTTTACATATATGAGGACATCTATTAGTGTTACTCATAAATTTTTTGGGGAAATGATAGAAATTTTTCTTTCATATTGTTTCACTGAATGGTTTATGTTTTGATAGCATGATTTGTGTGAAACACATTTTTATTTCACATCTTCTATTTTTATGAAACCCATTTCACATTAATGGGTTTTCTGATTATGAAACATGCATCTTTTAAAGTGTTATATACTTATGAAACATTCTTCTTTGCACATGACATATTCTTATCAAAACGACTTCTTTTCAACAGTTATATCTTATTGATACCTGCTTATCTTCATGGTTTATTTATTGATGACATAATTATGTGACAAGACTTTTTCCAATGGTTAATATATGATTACATTTTTATGATACCCATTTTATTTCATAGCTTATGATATGATTATTTTAGATTTTGAGGCACAATTATGTATTATTTCATTATTAGATCTATGAGACATATATCTATGTCCAATGCTTTAGGTAATGATTAATATATCATTAGATAATGATGAAATTCATATCAGTGGGCTTGTTCCACTAGGGAATTATGGGAAGCCTAATCCACTATGGGAAGATGGGGAATTATAATCCACTCTGAGAATATGGGGAATCCGGATCCACTATGGAAAGATGAGGAAATGTGATCCCTTATAGGGAAAGTATTTCAACATGGATGGTGGTTTGTCCTTCCCAGTAGGTGTAGTCCCTATGATGTGAACTAATATGATTTGAAAATGCACACCAACATGAAGGGAATTATATTAAATGTTTATGTATCTTTCATATATACATTTATTATTCTCATGTTATGCTTTCATGTCTTTTGATCATGATTCCATTATCATTCATTTCATATGAACATCGAATCATTATTCAATAACTACTAGAAATATCACATATTCCCACATTTTATAACCATGGGTACATCCCATAATATCTTAGCTATAGGCTATGCTAGCATTTTCTGGAACCGTGGGATATTGAGGCATTAGTATTTCCATATTCCCAATGTTTTGACAAAACATTGGTTATATCCAATAAAAATTTCATATTAACCTTGGATTGCATAATCCATGGTTATATATCTATTCCCACAGTTTAAAAACTGTGGGAAGAGATTTTCAAAGAAATATAATATACCAACAGTTCAATGAACTGTTGGTATAGATTCTTCCCAAACAATTATAATACCAATGATTTAAGAAAAATGTGTGTATATATCTATTTCTACGATTTACAAAACTGTGGGAATGAATTTTCATAGCAATACTAATATACCAATAGTTCAATAAACCATGGGTATAGATGCTTCTACAAAAACAGTAGCATCTTCCCAACATCATCGTTCATACTACTTCCCACTTCTAGCTATTGTCCTCATTACTTCTTCCTAAAATATTTCACCTATAAAAAGAATACAACCGACATAAGAATACAAACCAAGTACAAACCACAATCTATCATCCTACAAGGAAGAATCTAAGAATACCCCATACACATCGAATACTGAACTTTCGTGACTAATGATATACATCTAAGGTTAAACCTTAATAGATCCCATGTACATCATCTGGGCTACAGTTGTAACACTCTCCCCAAGATGATCATCAATGGGTATACCCTAAACTATAGAAGGATCTAGCCCACACACTAGATGGGAATACTCACCCTAACCATCATGGTTTGGGAATATTATCTCTAAGATAGAATATAACTTTATTGATAACCAAAAAATATTATGAAAAGATATCTATGTAACAAAAAAACATAAATAAGACATCGCATTTACGGGATCTCACATCCACGCATTTCCATATCAAAAGGTATTATAAAATCAATAACTATTTCAATCATTTCCCACTACTCAAGATCATACATGATCAATTTCCAAATGATTCCAAAATATAGATTTCAATTTTAAAAAATTTCATAAGGCTCTAAGATCAAACGGTTTGTCTATATAAGGTGTCATTCATAGGATATGATGGAAAAAACATTTTCTATTTCATTATAACTATATATTTGACTGATACCATTATTTAATAGTCAATTTTTGAAATTATTTTTATCAAGGTATCATTAAATTTACTATCCTAGAAATATCATTCCATACTTTTATATTGGAAAACACTACAAAAGATATTACTTACATTTTAAATATTATTATTCAAAAATCCATATAGGTTAATTATTGACAATTTATTTAAATATTATATTAATTTAACAGTCTATTTATATACACATTTATTTCCAAGTATCAGCCAGGTAATTATCCATGTATGATACAACCCTATCCTTATAGTAAAACCTATAACTAACCAAATTATGATAACAAAACAGAGAAAACCATTTTTAGAAACTACATTGAAATCAACTAATCCGATCATTAATGTCTGATATTGAAAAACCATCTTCATTCCTTCATAATAACTACAAGAGAAATAAAAAATATATTAACCTAAATTAAAAATACTACCAATAATGATATATGATAAAATCCAATAGTGAACATGCGTAGCTAATGAAAATTGTAAGAAAGTGTAATAAAATCCGGAAATGAACCTTCATTAAAAATGAAAATTGTCTTATCAAACATAACTCGCATTAAATTATTATTAATAATGTTATAAATTTACATATTATGATAACCAGAAAGAGATTAACAAATATTACAAGTTGTACGGACAATAATTAATCCGAGCATGATTTTCCAAAATTACATACCAATCTGCACAGCATCATTCCAATTTCCTAAACATGAAATTCAAAAAATAATCATTATTATGAGACATAATATCAATAGAATTAATGAAAAACCTAAATGAAAGTATAAAATAGAAATAAATAGAAGGTATTTTACTTTTATATGGATTACTATAAGATTACAGACAATGTGATACCACATTGTAAAAAAATTATGACAAGAAATATGAGAAAACTATTTGGATCCTTGAAAATATAATCAATTCATTATGTAATTAATAATCAACATCCCATTAACATGATAATAAAATTATTACCTCAAATAAAAACATAAGAAAAAGGGATGAATAAAACCTTGACGATGAAGGTATGGGAACATAAAATTTGGAACTCATCACTTGTTTAAATATCCATTGATTGTTCGGTTAACAAAATCCGCTATATTTCCTCACAACATGAAACCTATAAAAATTAATGTTACATCACGTCTAATTCCCTATAAAAATTAATGGTGTATTTCATAATGCATATATATGGGACACATGTTCCATATTGTATATATTCTGAATTTGTATTCAATATTTCATATATTTTAAATGAAAATTACATATTGCATATTTTATACATTCTATAAAACAAATAATGAACATTTCTCATATTGATAACAAAATAAATGATTACATTTTATTAGGAAGATAACACATGTTTCATATTCTCATTATAAACTTACTACATATTGTATATTAGAAATACAATGGATATCACATATTATAAATGGAATTCATAACACATATATTCCTATTTCATGTTAAAAAGAAGTGCATATTGAATTAATGAATATTTCAATCATACACATGTATTAATATAGGAATAATAAAATAATATCCTATACACATCCAATAATGAAGATCCATTACTAATAAAAACAATAAAAAATATTCATAAAAACCAAAACTGAACCTACATTACAAATAAAATGTTTCTTAATAAATCATAACTAACAATAAATTTTGGATCATATACATTGGCTAGCACTAGTTTTTCCTATTTATGTTTACATGAACTAATTAATGAACTACCTATATAGTCAAACCAATAGATCCCCTCTGATTTTATAATGCGAAGACACTGTGAATGGTATGTTTTTAAAATTTTCGACCGTAGGAGAACCATATAATTTTCTAGGTGTGAAAGGGATTGGTGAGATGGAAACCTAATCGAGTAGGTTGATAGACCCCTGAGAATTCATTTTTGAAGGGTCATAATAATGGTGGGGAATATCATGGATTGAATTGAGCCATTATGATTTGAGACTTATTTTGTAGAGCACAATGATCATAAAAATAAAATATTTGACTACGCAGTAGTGTCGTGCGATATACAGGGATTGTTGAGAACTATTTTGATGTATTTGTGATATTTCTGAGTGGGGGATCATCTTTTTATGAATGGTGCATCAAATTTTTTGAATTATTTATAGGAATATAATTTTAAATTATAGTGTAGAACTTTTTGAGTTTGATTTTAGTTAGTGATTTTTGGTAGGTTGTGTTATTGGGGATAATTACACTGAGGATTCTCTAGGATGAAAATTGTTATAGTTGGTACATTGTAACAACTTATTCCATATGGGTTATTATTTTTTGAAGTAATTTGAATTTTGGAGATGATATCATGTTTTATTTTTGAAAAATTGTCATTGGAACAGTGTTTCCATTTTTTGGACCTCATAAAGAATTAGTTTTTTACATTGAAAATTTCTTGGATATATGCTCAGGTGCTCTAGAGGATATTCTGGTGTATTTCATTGAACCTATAGGATAATTAACAATAGATGAGGTGTCATGGGTAGAAGAAAAACATGGTGGGACATGTGGTGGAAGGAGAAATGATCAAGTCTAGGTTATGTATCATTTTGAATGCTATAGGGGTATAGCATCTAGCTGGTGAAGGGAAACTACTAAACTATTATCGAAAATAGTACCCCAATGTGGGTTTTGGACTCACCAAACGAAAACTAGATATTGAGGCCATGTTACTAGCCAGTGGAGTCCTATGTATCTCTTTTTAATGAGGAAGTTGAGAATTTTTATTAAAGAAGACCATTAAGGTGATAACCTCTTCCTAGTAAGGGTAATAGTATAGACCTAGTATAAGGCCCCAGACTTAAACCATACTTAATCTTGAGTTATTACAAGATTACACATTGAGGATCTTTTCAAGTTTACAGTTTTAGATAATTAGATCATAAAACTTGCATTACATTCCACATTTAAATAAAGTGGTTACTTAAATTTATTATTCATTTTTCCCATCAACGGAAACATAATTAAAATAAAACATGGATTCTTTCTTGACACTTCCTTAACACTATCATCATATCATGTAACCTTCCCTTGACCTGTGAAAAACATTTAAAAAACATGGGATGAGAATAAAAATCTCAGTAAGGGATATAAAAATATGGAAAGGAAACATGAGTACATGTATACATAAGAATTAAATCATACTTTAGCCATAAAACATAAGCACTTTAACATACCTCATAAGATCATGAATAAATCATTTAAATCATAAGACATAAAGGTAACTTAAGGAATTAATAACATTCTTACATAGGGAGTAACCCTCTTGGTTACGTTTGGAATACCCATAACAGTATATTCCATAAATCACATCGGAGAAACCTTAACGTTCAACCCCTTCGTGTTACCCAATGCATTGGAGAGATATATCGGGATCACCTGCCCTTAGATTATCATGGAACCACCCGTCTTCATAAAAAATTCCCAAGAACCATAACATAATCATAGAACATAACTTAAGCATAAAGGAAATATAACATTCCCATATTGCAATAACAGTAAAACATTTGAAGATATTGAAATAATAAATCCATTCTAAAAACCATTTTCGAAACCATTTAAAACATTTAACACAGAGATCATTGAATCAAAGTGTCCCATACCACTTTGAAGGTCTTAACATTTAAAACCATTAATATCCATATAAATAAATCCTTAAACCCATTTTGAAAACATGGATATTAACAAGAAATAATTATAAGAATAAATCATTAAAACATTTAAAACCATAATTTAGTTAAAGGGTTTTTAACAAAATGAGAGACACTTGAATGCAATAATTGAGGAAAAACATTTAATCAGAACATTATAATATCATGAGAATAAAGGAATTCATGATATAATATTCCAAAGGATAGTATATACACCATATAAGAGTGAATTGGTCATAACAACAATTAAGTCTCAATAAAAATGTAAAATGAGATGAAATCCCCTATAAAGAAGGTATCCTGAATTTAAGGATAAATCAATCTCATAATTATGTGTGACAAATATAAATGCACCATTATATGTGGATATTATGTGTAAAACAATAAAAGTTCATTCACACATGTTCAATGGATGACATAATCAAGGAGTACAAGATTATCCCAAAGAATCAAAATTGGGTTAAGAAGTTCCCTTGCAAAAATTTGACAGCCTTACAGCGTCACTACAAAATTCAGAAAATGAGTTGATGAGAGATAAAAAGGGTATCTCATCACATGGACATAAAATTTAAATCAATAAGTATATTGAAGAACATATCCCAACATAATGTTATGTGTATTAAAAGACATAACAAAAGAAGTCTTTTAAAAATAGGAGGGTGAAAGGTACCCTTACCGACATGGGTATCATTCGAAACATACACCCCGTGAAAGAAGGACAATAGAACATTGATGTAAATACTCATAAATTAAAGTATATTACACAATGAGTAAAATAATGGGTAGTACATACACCACTCAAAGGAAATTGTTTCAAATGTAGCATAAATCTCACGGGAATAAAATTGAGATGAAAAATCCCTTACGAAAACTCGGTAGCCTAACAACGCCACTTAAAACGTCCAGAAATGGATTGATGAGATCAAATAGGATCTCTCATAATATTACAATAAAATTTACAGCAAGAGGAATATATAATATTATCCCCCATCATATAAAAGAGGATCTTAAAAGAAGTGACATAAACGAGAGTACTTAAAAAGAAAGAGAGAGGTTAGATATATTACGAAAATTCGGCAGCCTAACGGCGCCACTCAAAACATCCAAAATGTATTGATGAGAGAGAATAGGGTGTCTCATAATATGAACATAAAAATTACAGTAATATTAATATAAAAGAACATCCCAATCACATGAAATAAGATCTTAAAAGGAATGTCATAAATGAGTGTACTTAAAAAGAAAGAGAGGAGTAGGATCCCTTACCTCAGGTCCGACTTGACTCGATCGTTCTTTAACGTCCTGAATAATAAACTGGAGTTAATTTACACTTTATTAAGAACCATTTTAAAGTTCATTATTACTTTTATATCACTTATTTCCATGTTATAGACATTATGTAATCATTTATGTTAATAATGTTTGTTTTGTCGATATTTGGTTCTTAAGTCGAAAGTGGACTTCTTACAATTACATGTTGTTCGTGTGGTCAAAGGTTCTTTCTATCTATAATTATATTCATGATTTGGATATCATATATATCATATATATCCATAATATTAATGTATTTATAATATTACATAATCATTTAGAGGTATGAAATGAAATGCACCGTTCATGGAGACGGTAAGCCGTACGTAGACATGAACGCTACTTTCATTTCTATGTCATATTAATGGAATTAAAACTAAATGAGAGGTATGCATATTTTAATTCCATAATTATATTAATCATTTATATTTAACATACATCATATATAATAACTTTAAATACATCCTTTACACATCCCACATATGGCATTAACGAATCAAATCACTTTGAGGCGGCGGTAGTCCGCACTTCCTAAAATGAAATTATCATGTTTACCCACAATGGAAACCATAAAGGTATGCCAAAAAGTAAAATAAATTATCTTAAGTAAAACATAAACATATTATATATCATATATAAATATAGTGACATCTTAATGGACATTTTTTGAGGTGTTATATGAGTGTTGAACAATCATCATTTCGTGAGGCAGAAATTTTCCATCCACAGAAACAGTATGTTATTTAACCATTTGATGTAGGTGTGTGTAAGTGTAGCTCGAATTCCTCTCAGAAAAACATCCTAGTATATTGAAGATACAGTAGTTGTTACAAAAACAGTGAATAAAATGAGATTAGGGGGTTGGAGAAGCAACATAAAACAAAAGAACACAAGTGAAGACATTACCTTAAAATCAGGTAACTCTTTTTTATTTGATCTCAAAGGCTTCCTTGGGAAGACTTATTCACAATGTGAGGCTTCTAGGAGAAAGAGAGTTATGTGGAGAGGATAAATGAGAAGTGTTTGGCCGAGACAAAGGATTGAGAGGTGTGCGTAAGGTGGTAGAGGTGGGGGCCTTTTATAAGAGGAGAGGAGGGGCACTCTTGAAATGTAAAGAAATGTTACATTATTTGAAAATGAGTTTCGGATTTAAAAGGTGCCACATTGATATAATTAGAGGATAATGTGATAAGGTTTCGAAATCCAACAATCCAATAGGTTTTGTACATGTTTAGGACATAGATTTTACATTATCTTTTCATTTTATTTAAATCCTTTATTAATGAGGTAATCGCTGCATCATCATGATGTCATAAATAATTTAATTTATTTAATGTCTAAAAATTATAAAAAAATATCATGATGTAGTAAATCATTTTATATTTCTAATGAATATTTATATTAAAAAATATTACTTGTATAACCCCATTAAAAAATTGTTTTATTGAAACATCTCATGCTTGTGACATTTTTATTTTACCTTTAAATAAAAAGTTATTTATGTCATTTTCCAACCAAAGTGGCTCCATGGGGTCCCCAATTTGACCCATGGATTTTCTTGGTCGGACATGACACATAAAATGAGGGAAGGACATGTATCTAGGTCATTTCACATTATTAAAACATTATTTTTACCTTAAATTACACTAATTACCTCTAATCGCGATTAAGAACATAAAAGTTACTATTCACCAAAAAATTATTTTAATCCCATTGAACCAAATTTTACTTCCAAATGGAAATCATGTATGTCGGATTTTTTAAATTCAAAACACAGAGGTGGAAAATTTTCATTCAAATGAAAAATCAGTTTCTTTAACTACCACTTAGTGGTTTCACTATTCATCAAAAATTGAAGTTTTTCAGAAAAATACAAAAAATTCACCCTATGATATATTTGATATTAAGAATTCAAAAATGATGTCTATTTTACAAAATTAAAAACATATAAGTTTAATTAATTAATTTAATAATTAATTCCCGCTGTCAAAACAAATTGCATGTTTTTAAGAAAAAATTTGTATCAAAAGATTGACTCTAGTTTTAGTCCAATTTCAAGATGAAATTAATTCCAATGACCACTATTGGATTAAATGGTAAAAATATATTCTAATTGAACTTTAAACCCAATTCAGAAGATAAAATAATCATATAAATAAATTATATTAAAAAGAGGTATTGAATTAAAATACAACATTTTTCACTGTTCATTAAAAAATGAACTTTATCGGAAAAATACCAAAAATTTACACAATGTAAATTTTGATGTCCCGATTCTAAAGAAGAATTTTATTTTCTAAAATATAACACTTAAAATTGTCAAAAAGTGGATTTAAAAGAGGTTCTCCATCAAAAGGCGGTTAATCATCCTTTTAAAGAATATTAGAATGTTTATGCTTAAAAATTGGATTCATTCACATTTTTAATCCTCTAACATTTATTGTAAAAAGTAAAAATATTTGACAAACATATATAATCATTTTGTATTTAGTTCTGTTCATTCCCTCCATTACAACTGCTAGGCGTTAACTACCATTTAAGATAATATTATTTTATTATTAGAGTTCAACGTAAGATTTCAAAGGAACTCGTTGTTGTGTATTGGGTAAGCCATCGAGAATACCGTTCCCTTTAAATTAATATTGACATTTTATTCACAAATAGGGATAAATATTAAAATGTCATATTATTTATTTATCTAGAGTGTCACATCCTTCCCCCCTTTTGGGAATTACGTCCTCGCAATTTTATTATTGGGCTCGAAAACATCCTTGAAAGTCCCACATCGGAACAAGAGTCGGTAAAACAATCACTTTAAAATAAAGAAAGAGAAGTACCGATGTCACCCGAGTTAACCCATAATTGGATTCCATGTAGAAAAAATGGAAATGGAGGATAAAAAATAGGGTTATGTTCTGATGGAGAGTGATAGAAAACATGTTTAGGATAAAGTTAACCACAAGAAAATCACAAACTTGTGATGGGTTAAACAGTATTCGATTCCCCAGTAGGAAAAGTTAACAGACAAAATTTTTGTTTTATGTTACTCTTCATTGAGGAATTTATTTTTGATCTTAACTAAATCATAATGAAACATACTTACTTGTCACGTAGACTTTCAACTTTTACTAGATTCCTTCATCAAACTCATATTTTCACCAAAAGATGAGTATTTAGGAAGACTTGTTCGCACTAAGAGTACTATAATCAACTTCTAGAGAATCACCTAATCCACAAAAGAGAACTGTATACATCCCACGTCTTTAGACTTTAACCAAAACCAAAACCAAAATGGTTAGTACAAGATCAGATAATTCAGAAAAGGATAACCCTTTATAAAAAGAAAATCTATTCTTAATCTCCAAAATTTGTCCAAAAAAACCCAATGTTCAACGAGAACCATTCGATAAACAAAAAGTTGTCCATAAAATTCTTCAAAGTAAAAAAAAATAAGACTGAACCCCAAATATTTGAAGGATTTAATCACATAGTCTTCCAAGGTACAAATTAACTTTTATCTCCAAATAACATAAGTTGCTCTTAAATTCTCATACTGAAAAGTAATTAACCTAATCACATATCCTCCTTGATAGGTTAATCATTTCCATAGATAACCCAAAAATAAACATACTCTTAATTACTAAAATCATATAACTAAAAATAATTATTCAAACTAACCATGTACTTCACGTAGTCAAGTGGTAGGCGATAAATACCAGTCGCACTTTGGGTGTGGGGTCGATTCCCGCAGCTTTGTCCGACGCGACGGGTTGTCACACAGTCTGCGTGTTGTCCTTTTTCCAAAATAATATAATTCTTAAAACATTCCCCAAAATGAGATAAAATATTAAAAAATGATCATAACATATTTTAACCTCAAGTTTATCTCACGCCTTTCATTTTCCATCATAACATATAATAACCCATAATTACCTCAAATGTAAGGATCACATAAACTCTAATGGATACCTTTGTAATTAATACCTGAAGTTCTACATAGATTGGTCATCTCGTAAATGATGCATTACAGATCATAACAAGGTTCAAGTGGTTTATCATGACTCCTTGATAGTTGGTTTAGAACAACAATGAGTTTCCTCATCGAATCCCCCATTTTATCTAGTATCTTAATCAGAGAACCACCACAGTTTCCTTCAAACCTGTTGTCTCTTTGGTGCCTGCTAGATCCATCCATTCACTAAAAATAGAAATGTCAGTGTGAGTATATCAACAAACACATAATGTACTAATGAGGAAGGTAAACACTAAGATATACTTACTCATTCACTTTATCTAAAACTAGGACTCTTTCTGAAATCCTAACCATTATGGTAATGTCACTTGTGCTTAGAGAATACCCTAACCTCTAAAGTTATCTAAACCGGCATTTGATACCAACTATGAGGCCCCATCCTTAAACCTTACTTAATATTGAGTTATTACAAGATTACACATTGAGGATCTTTTCAGGTTTAGAGTTTTAGAGAATTAGATCATAAAACATGAATTACATTCCACATTTAAACAAAGTGGTTACATAAAAGATAGTATTCATTTTTCCCATCAACAGAATCATATTTAAAATAAAACATGGATTCTTTCTTGACACTTCCTTGACACTATCATCATATCATGTACCCTTCCCTTGACCTGTGAAAACCATTTCAAAAACATGGGATGAGCATAAAAATCTCAGTAAGGGATATAAAAATATGGAAAGGAAACATGAGTACATGTATACATAAGAATGAAATCATACATTACCCATAAAACATAATCACTTTAACCTACCTCATAAAATCATGAATAAATCATAGAAATCATAAGACATAATGGTAACTTGAGGCATTAATAACATCGTTACGTAGGGAGTAACCCTCTTGGTTACGTTTGGATTACCCATCACATTATATTCCCTAAATCCCTTTGGAGAGACCTTAACATTTAACCCCTACGCGTTACCCAATGCCTTAGAGAGCTATATCGGGCTCACCCGCACTTAGTTTATCACGGAACCACCCGTCTTCATAAACAATGCTCAAGGACCATAACATAATCATAGCACATAACATAAGCATAAATGAAATATAACATTCCCATAATGCAATAACAATATAACATTTTAAGATATTTAAAAAATAAATCCATTCTAACAACCATTTTGGAAACCATTTAAAACATTTAATAAAGAGATCTTTGAATCAAAGTATCCCATACCACATTGAAGGTTTTAACATTTTAAACCATTAATATCCATATAAATAAATCCTTAAAACCATTTTGAGAACATGGATATTAACGAGAAATATTTATAATAATAAATCATTAAAACATTTAAAACCATATTTTAGTTAAAGGGTTTTTAACAAAATGAGAGACACATGAATACAATAATTGAGGAATAACATTTAATCAGAACTTTATAATATCATGAGAAAAATATAATTCATGGAAAAATATTCCAAAGGATAGTATATACACCATATAAGAGTGAATTAGTGCATAACAACAATGAAGACTCAATAGAAATGTAAAATGAGATGAAATCCCCTGTAAAGAAGGTATCCATAAATTAAGGATAAATCAATCTCATAATTATGTGTGACAAATATAAATACATCCAATATAAGTGGGTATTAAGTGTAAAACAATAAAAGTACATTCACACATATTCAAAGGATGACATATTCAAGGAGTACAAGCTTATCCCAAAGAATCAAAATTGGGTTAAGAAGTTCCCTTGCAAAAATATGACAGCCTAACAGCGTCACTACAAAACTCAGAAAATGAGTTGATGAGAAATATAAAGTCTATCTCATCACTTTGACATAAAATTTAAATCACTAAGGATATATAATAACATATACAAACATAATGTTAGGTTAATTAAAGGACACAACAAAAGAAGTCTTTTAAAAAGAGGAGGGTGAAAGGTTCCCTTACCGACATGGGTATCTTTCGAAACATAGACCCCGTGAAAGAAGGACAATACAACATTGATGTAAATACTCATAAATGAAATTAAATTACACAATGATTAAAATAATGGGCATTACATACACCACTCAATGGAAATTGTGTAAAATGTAGCATAAATCTCACGGGAATAAAAGTGAGATGAAAAATCCCTTACGAAAACTCGGCAGCCTAACAGTGCCACTTAAAACTTCCAAAAATGGATTGATGAGATCAAATAGGGTCTCTCATCATATTAAAATAATATTTACAGAAAGAGGAATATAAAATAACATCCACCATCATAACAAAGAGGAGCTTAAAAGAAGTGACATAAAGGAGAGTACTTAAAAAGAAAGAGAGAGGTTAGATATCATATGAAAATTCGGCAGCCTAACGTCGCCATTCAAAACTTCCAAAATGGATTGATGAGAGAGAATAGGGTCTCTCATAATATGAACATAAAAATTACAGTAATATTAATATAAAATAACATCCCAATAACAAGAAATATGAGATTAAAATGAATGACATAAAAGAGTGTACGTAAAAAGAAAGAGAGGAGTATGATCCCTTACCTCGGGTCCGACTTGACTCGATCGTTATTTAACATCCTGAATAATAGACTTGAGTTAATTTACAATTTATTAAGAACCTTTTTCAAGTTAATTATTCCTTTTACATAACTTTTTTCCATGTTATAAACATTATGTAATCATTTAAGTTAATAATGTTTGTTTTGTCGATATTTGGTTCTTAAGTCGAAAGTGGACTTCTTACAATTACATGTTGTTCGTGTGGTCAAAGGTTCATTATATCAAGAATGATATTCATGATTTGGATATCATATATATCATATATATCCAGAATATACATGTATTTATAATATTACATAATCATTTAGAGGTAATAAATGAAATGCACCGTTCATGGAGACGGTAAGCCGTACGTACGCATGAACGCTACATTCATTTCTATGTCATATTAATGGAATTAAAAATAAATTAGAGGTATCTATATTTTAATTCCATAATTATATTCATCATTAATATGTAACATACATCATATATAATAACTTTAAATACATACTGTATACATCCCACATATGGAATTAACAAATCAAATCACATTGAGGGGGCGGTAGTCCGCACTTCCTAAAAAGAAATTATCATGTTTACCCACAATGGAAACCATAATGGTATGCCACAAAAGAAAAATTCATAAGCTTAAGTAAAATATAAACATATTATATATCATATATAAATATAGTGACATCATAATTGCCACCTTTTAATGTGTTATATGAGTTTTGAACAATCATCGTTTCGTGAGGCAGAAATTCGCCATCCACAGAAACAGTATGTTCTTTAACCATTTGATGTAGGTGTGTGTAAGTGTAGCAGAATTATTATTATAACAACATCCTAGTATATTTTGGATACTGGATTTGTTACAAAAGAAATGAATAAAAAGAGTAATGGTGTTGGAGAAGCAAAATAAAACAAAAGAACACAAGTGAAGACATTACCTTAAAATCGGGTAACTCTTTTTGATTTTAGCTCAAAGGGTTCCTTAGGAAGACTTATTCTCAAAGTGAGGCTTATAAGAGTAAAATAGGTATGTGGAGGGGCAAAATTAGTAGGGGTTGATCGAGCCAAAGGCTTGATAGGTGTGGGTAAAGTGGTAGAGGTGGGGGCCTTTTATAAGAGGTGAGGAGGGGCACTCTTGGAAAGTAAAGAAATGTTACTTTATTTGAAAATGAGTTTCGGATTTAAAAGGTCCCACATTGAAATAATTCGATGATAAGGTGATATGTTTCGAACTCCACCAATACAATAGGTTTTGGACATGTGTAGGTCATATATATTACATTATCATTTCATTTTATTTAAATCCTTTATTAATGAGGTAATCGCGGCATCATCATGATCTCATAAATAAGTTAATTTATATAATTTCTAAAAATTATAAAAAATATATCATGATGTAGTAAATCTTTTTATCTTTATAATGAATATTTATAGTCAAACATATGACTTGTATAACCCTATTTAAAATTTTATTTAGTGAACATCTCATGCTTGTGACATTTTTATTTTAACATTAAATAAAAAGTTATTTATGTCATTTTCCAACCAGAGTGGCTCCATGGGGTCCCCAATTTGACCCATGGATTGTCTTGGTCGGCCATGACACGTCCAATGAGGGTAGGACATGTTTCTAGGTCATTTTACATTATTAAAACATTATTTTTATCTTAAATTACACTAATTACCTCTAATCGCGATTAAGAACATAAAAGTTACTATTGACCAAAAAATTATTTTAATCCCATTGAACCAAATTTTACTTCCTAAGGACAACCATGTATGTAGGATTTTTAAAATTCAAAACACAGAGGTGGAAAAGATTCATTTAAACGAAAAATCAGATTCTTTAACTACCACTTAGTGGTTTCACTATTCATCAAAAATTGAAGTTTTTCAGAAAAATACCAAAAATTCACCCTAAGATATATTTGATATTAAGAATTAAAAAATGAAGTATATTTTAAAAAATTCAAAACATATAAGTTGCATTAATTAATTAAATAATTAATTCCTTTTGTCAAAACAAATAGCATGTTTTTATGAAACAATAAGTAACAAAAGATTGACTCTCGTTTAAGTCCAATTTCTAGATGAAATTAATTCCAACGACCACTATTGGATTAAATGGTGAAAATATTTTCTAATTGAACTTTATAACCAATTCAAAAGATAATCTAATCATATAAATAAATTATATTAAAAAGAGGTTTTGAATTAAAATACAACATTTTTCACTGTTCATTAAAAAATGAACTTTATCGGAAAAATACCAAAAATTTACACAATGTAAATTTTAATGTCCCGATTCTAAAGAAGAATTTTATTTTGTCAAATATAACACATAAAATTTTCATAAAGCGGATTTAAAAGAGGTTCTCCATCAAAAGGCGGTTAATCGACCATTTAAAGAATATTAGAATGTTTATGCTTAAAAATTAGATTCATTAACATTTTTAATCCTCTAACATTTATTGTAAAAAGTAAAAATATTTGACAAAAATATATAATAATTATGTATATAGTTCTGTTCATTCCCTCCATTACAACGGCTAGTCGTTAACTACCATTTAAGATAATGTTATTTTATTATTAGAGTGCAATGTAAAATTTCAATGGAACTCATTGTTGTGTATTGGGTAAGCCATCGAGCATAGAGTTCCCTTTAAATTACTATTGAAATTTTATTCACAAATAGGGATAAATATAAAAATGTCATATTCTTTATCTACTTGGGGTGTTACAGCTAGTATAGATTAAAAATTAGTAGGATAGTTAATAAGAACATTGATGTCATGTATTTATCAATCACCATTCAATGGAGACGGTCCAGGTAGTGGTATCTCAAGAGAACCTCAATATTGTTTAGTCCATAAATGCATTGATGGAAACAAAGGAAGGGAAACACACTACCCTACATCCCATAATAAATTGTTACCTTGAATTTTTGGATAGTTGTACCCCCTCCCAACATATGTAACCTAATATTTTCTAATCATATATAAGAAAACCATGTACTAACCAAAGTATGACAACATAATAGAGAAGACCATTTATTAAGAACTGCATGAAAATCAATTAATCTGATCATGAATGTTCGAGATTCCATAACCATATTAATTGCCTCATACAAACTAAAAGAACATGAAAATAAAAAAATATAAAACATCATTAAAAATTCTAACAAGAATAATGTATGATAACATCCAATACTAAACTTTCATAACTAATGGAAACTTCATGAAATTGTGAGAAAAACCCAAACTTAACATACATTACAAAAAAAAATTCATACGAAAACATAAATGGATATAAATTATCATTTGTAATTCTATAACAGGACAAGTTATGATAAAAAATAGTTATTATTTGATTTTACAAGCTTTAAGAACAAAAATTAACCCTAGTATGAAGGTCCAATATTACATACCAATATACACTGAATCCTAATTATAGAACATGAAATTAACACTATTGTTATTATTATGAGATATAAGATCAATAGGATCAGTAAAAAACCTAATAGAAAATTTAAAATATAAATATATATAATGTATTTTAATTGTAAATGGATTACTGAAAGATTAGAAATAATTTGATACAAAGTTTAAAAAAAATTATAACAAGAAGAGTGAGACAACTATTTTTATCATTGAAAAAATAATAAATTTGTTATGGAATTCATCACCAACATCCCCTAACTATGACATCACAATAATTATAGCAAAGAGAAATATAATTAAAGGAAAAGAATAAAGTTAGATGATTATGTTATGAGAACACAAAATTTGGAACTCATCACTCAGCTAAATCTCCATTAATGGTTCAGTTCAAGAAATACTCTATAATTCATCAAAACATGAATCCATAAAAAATAAATATTAGTTCACATTTATTTTCTGGTAAAAATTGTTTATTTCATATTTCATATATATAGAACATGTGTAGTCCTCATTAGGGATCCATTGATCCAACCTTCACCCCTCTTTATCTCCGAACATTCACCCCCCCACCCTCACTCCCAACATACAACCCCATTCCCAACCTATTTCCCCCTCCCTTCAAACATGAACACCACTCCCTCCCAAATTCCACTCCCTCCATCCCAACCTGTACCCCTCCCTCCTAACCTGCACACTCCCCATCCATCCAATCCTACAACCCCTCTATACATGAACACCCTACCAACCTGCCCACCCCTCCCCCTCCCGTACCACCCTATAATCTCTAACCCTATACTTCTAACATGCACCCCACACCCCACACTCCCTACATTCATCCCCCCTCCAAAGCGGTTTCCCCATCCCTCCAAACATGCAGTCCCCACCCTCTCCCCCTAACATTTAGTCTTCTCCCAACATGTTCCCCCCTCCATACATGCTACCCCTCCCTCCATACATAAAAACTCCGCCCTCCCAACCTATCCCCCCTCCTAACATAAAGTGGCTTTATTTTAATGAATCAAGAACTCAAATATATGAAAACATAGTATCTAGAACAATATTTAAACAAATACTTAACTTTTACTATTTCCATGAACCAAATTTAAATAAACCATTCTCATCCACACAAGAATTCGATTCAAGTTAATAATGTAAATAAATATGTCTCAATGCTAAGTCTATAATGGGGGGACTAATACACCCTCATAAAGAACATTTCCATACCCATTCACATTCCCATCATTCTCATCATCACCAGCAACAGCGTCTGGAGCCTCATCACCGACAGCGGAATCATCAACATCTTCACAACAAACAACTCTACTACCACCACTTTCATCACCACATTGACCCTCATCGGCATCACCTGATGCATCATTTAATGAGATTATTGATGTAATATATGATTCAAAATTAGAAACATCCACCGATGGAAGCGACTAACTCAAAACATCCATAGATTTCATGAAATGCTTGGTCATTGTCTTACATCTTTCAAGCTCCTCTAAATATACTTTCTTTTCTTGGGATTCTTCAGCACTAGGGATTTACATCTCAGATGTCTTAGAGACTTGAGAGGAGCCTGATGACGAACAATACCTAGAGTGTTGATCTTTTTCTATAGTCTACAGTATACACTTCCCATGTTCTCCTCGCCTAATATCTAACCTAAATGATCAAGTGGCTCAAAGGTGTCATCTTCCTTACCATAGAGGGCCTCCATGGAAAACTGTTGAAATAATAAACATATTAAATTATGAAGTTTGTATAAATATTTAAAATATAAATATTAACCTTTACTATTTTATATTTTGTTTTTTTATTTACTTCACATCCATCCTTTTTCATTCTAATAGAACAAAATGATTTGGCCCGAGGTATATGACCTCCGATAACAAATTCATCTTGTTGAAAATGATAAATGAAAAAATCAAGATTAGAACCATATATGTGAATCGAAAAAATCTAATTTATTTATATTCAGTAATATATTTACAATAGCATCATATATAACATCCCAATACCCGATTAAAGTACATAGCACTTCTCATGCTCAGGTATTGTATTGTTCCCCAATGTGTGCAGATATGTCATTGAATCATTATTCTATGTTTTTTTCACTAAAAAATCCTAAATAATTTTAATGTGTGTAATAAGAATTAAATTTTATATTCAAACCATTAATGATTTCGATTACCTTAAACTCATTAGTCATCCAATGTGCAATCATTTTTCCATAATGACTTTTGGGACAGTGGGGGAAAATGGGTACACCCTATAAGTAAGTTCCAACTATTATCTTCCAACCAATACAAAAGTCATGCTTGTTTGAGCGCCATAATTCACCAACTTCCATCAAACATTCATTCATAGAAGCATCGCCATTGAGAAAGTTAAACAGAATCGACAACGAACTTGTTATTTCATTTAAATACAAAAATAATATAGATATGACTTTATAAAATTTTCTTACTCATATTTTCTCTGATTATTTTTCCTTGATATCTATACTAATAATTATCCATGACATTGGTTCCACAAGAATGATATGATGATACATGGAAAAAGTGGCCATGAAACATCTACACTATGTTTTATTTGGACCTACCATCTGATTATGTTGATTTTAATCCACCATTGGGAGAGTCTGGAAATTCCAATCATCCATCATCTGAGTGTGCCCACGTCACATAGTAGGAGGACTTATTGAATATGAAAAATAGGGGGAATAAGAATTAATTCAAAATACAAAACGGCCTAAACAAATTGATTTAATTTGAAAAAATTATAGTAAAAACATTTTTCAAGATTCTCAATAGACCGTGATGGATCTGTTATCTGTCCTATCTCAGTGGCCTTTGAAGTAAGTGTCTACTACACTACATGCTTTGGGTGGCCTTCATGCCCTAGAGTGGAAGTTGTTGCAACCGACCTCATCTGATGATAGCTAGATGGTAGGAAATGGATGTGGTGTATACCTAGAAGAATATGGGTATTATGATGATAGATAAATCAATATATATGGATATGGTAATGGTGAAATCATTTGTGGAGCCATTTTAGTTATTTTACACAAGGAAGAAGAAAAATGAGATGATGGAGGCATCAATGGGATCATCCATGAAGGAATAAATGTCATGGCATGCGAATAAGAGGTTTGTTGAGATTATGAGAGATTCATGGATAAGAACATCCGTAGAGTCTTAGTAAGAGGATGGAACAATGTGTTGGATATAGTATCTCCTAATGGGTCATTTTGGGAATAAGTATGATGGGTGATACATATAGGTCAAGGAGAATCCCCACTCATACCCATGAAAATAGGATGAGCATTCAAATCTGGTGGAACTGAATGTTCCTAAATAATTATTGATAAAAAATATTAAGATGAAATTATAAGTAATGTAGAAGAAAATAATTAAAATTATTATTATAACTAATAGATTAGAAGGAGGTAATGCTTGTTCATGCACCAGATTATCAGGATCAAATAGTCACTTCCTTAGAAATGTTGTAGTATTTGGCATAATATACATAAGAATGAAATATAAATTTTTTAGAAATAGTTTTCACAAATAATTCATATAACATAAACCTATAATATATTTAGGAAATGATCAAAATTGACTTATTTTAATAACTAATTGTACAAGTGATTACAAGGAAATTAAAGACATCGTTTTTAAATTTTCATTACCATGTTATAATTTTTTTAATACCAAGATTTAAATAATTTTTTATAAAATGAAATAAATTTGATATAAAGAAACAATGGAAGAATATAAAAAAACAAATATATCATTCAAAAATGAAACATAATTAAATTAATTATAGAAATAATAACATTAGAAACTCATTTCAATGAAAACAGAATAGAAAATTATCATATATTGTTGTTCTACATAATATCGACCACTATATCATGTTCAACATCAACACTCACAATGGGGAAATTTGATTCATCTAATGACATATTTTTGGAAACAGCAATGGGCGTGTCAATGGTGTAAATTCCATCCGTAGAATCATGAAATATATGTCATGGGATTGTGACATTAATTAAACCATAATTGGGTCTCATATGATCTTTCAGATAAAAAAATTTCATCAATTGATTCCAAAATGTATTGTTCACTGGTATGTAGAAATTGACTAATGTCAATAACATTGAATCCACAATCATCAATAAATGTAACTTATCGTCTCATTGATTCAAACCATTTACATTTCATCATAGTGAATATACCTTGAGTGTAGTATTCCATAAATAATATTTTTTAACAAGTCCATAATAATACACATCTTCATATTGATTCTAACTATCTGATACACTTTCATAAAAATCCATTGTAGTAGTTAAAATAATTCCATCATGTTGGGTCCTCATTTTCAATGATCGATTAGTTGTAACACATTTATATCCATTTATTATTAAATATTTAAATTCAAGACCAAATGAATTTAGACCAAATACCCATGATCATAAATCTTGAGAAACTGGGGCAATATGTAAACTCAACACCTCAAATATATATCAATAAAAAAGTATATGGATATCTATATTTTATAATGATTATATTAATGGTAATACCTTTGATTTCAACCAACTCAGAAACATTGTGCAATAAAATGCCTCTCTCCTTCTCAAAGTAAATGATTTTTGAACTCTAGTTATAATATGTTTATGTTACCTATATAAAATTATAATAATTGTGTATGTTATATGTGAAATATCAATATATGAGATAACATATAAATATCCAAATTAAATAATTGATATACTCTTCAAACAATCAACCTTTAAACATGATTGAGCGATGTGCCATCTCCCGCTCTTTATGTCTCAATGTAGAAAATGAATAAAACCAAAAAATTACACCTATTTGGGAATAAGATGGAAATGAAGAAGTCATATTTGTTCTTCCCATTGATATTCCTAGTATATGTCCTGCAATACATTTTTTTATTATTTTATTGAAAGAGACACTTTAAATAAAAGTGGAAAACTAAAAAAACATTCACCGCCTCATTTAAAATTACAAATTTTAAGTTTAACACCTGCTGAACCACCACAACACCAACACGCCCGCATGAACCGTCCGTCAGAATCCATCAACACTACTGAAATCACCGTAGAAAAAAACACCATAGAAGAGAATAACTGATACGCTTTCCACTATCGTCTAGAAAAAACTGCCTTGTGTCACGCACCCAAATACCATTCATATCCACCATCCAAAAAAGTTCGTTGGAGAGACCATCCACATGAATCCATCTTTGCCGCTGTTGAAAATAAAAATATACCACCACAAACCATCAAAGAAACAAAAATGTTGAATTCGTACCACGGACTATCATGAAAAACAAGCCCTTCGGTGACCCATGGTCATAGGCCAAACCACCACCACGGGGAAAACACCTCTTAAAATGCTGACAACTGATCAAGACACACATCCCAAAACACCTTGAGAGCCACCATTCGAATCTGACATGGAGAGGATTGGAGGAAATCAGCAGCCAGAGTAGAGTTCGGAGCAGACAAAAGCCAACAGAGGATGCAAACACTTCCATGACCTCCAAGCCCTACCGATGGAGCCACCACCAGGAGAAGAACATCAAGAAACCAACATTGTCGGCACTATGAAACCATGGACAACTCCATCATCCAATCGAGTCCAAACAAAAACCAAATGAACAAATTACTAGTAAATGGTAAAAACTGGATCTGGGGTTTTTCATGGAGGGACAGATAAAAAGGCATAGGAGGAGTGTGAACATCAAGACCGGTTCTGGAAGAAACATGTTCCTTCATAAAGGAACCCAAAAGATTAAAAACAGGGGAGAGAGAAGAATAAACTCTCTAGATACTACCACCAATTGAAACCCAAGACACCAGAGTTGCATCTAGCTCAACCAAGATGTGGTCGATTCACAATGATTCCAGTAGCAAGAGCAGTAGTCGCATTAGATGAAGTCAAGGTGATAAAAAAGGGAATGAGAATGTGATAAGGAGAAGCGCATAGAAGAAACCCTATCTCCGTGAGGGGGAGGATGAGAGGAAGAGAGAAGAATCGTTGGGAGGGAACCCTAGCGCGAGGAGAGGACGAAGCCCCGGAGATTGGGGCACCATTCTAATTTCATAGTATATGAAAGAAACATTTTTCAAATCGTTTTTCTCAATATGAATACAACTAAATAATAAAGTAAAGTTTTTTTGACATATATATAAACTAAAAAAATACTTCTCTTTTTTCCATTGTAAGTGGATTCAATATAAATATTATTCATATTTTTTGATTTCATCTGACCTTTCCCTAATGACAAACTGAATTCGTTCAATTCACTATGCACGTCACATCCTTACATACATTGATATTATTGTTCAGTGTCAACGATTTTAGAAAACCTCCAAAGATTCATCCTGTATTGATGATCAATTGGCATGAATTTTTGATCCCCTAGGAATCTGAAACTATGATGATATTTAAGACTCCATGATCATGTATTCATCATACAAATGAGACATGATATTTTTCCCTTCATGCTCAAATGATACAACATTACATAATCTGGGAAATCATTTATTGTCCATAAATGGGAAACACACATCTGAAATGTATTATTTGAAGAATAATCTTATGATTGCACACCCTACTACCAAAGTTGTTTCCACTCTATTATTAAAGTAATATATTAGACATCTATATCATTACTTGGATTAGAGTGTCCAGATATCATTATATTCATGAATGTGAAAGTATTTTTCATACACATCCACAATGGAATATTATAAACATGAATAATAATTTTTGACAGTTTTTTAGTAGTAAAATGATGAAAAAAAGGATTAAAACCATCACAGGATAGACCCAAGCTGACATTACACACCTTAGCTGAAAAATAAAAATTCTGTGCTTCCAATATCCACCATTCAAATCCATCCACAGGATGAACCAACCCATTATTACATTTAATTATCTTAGCATCATGCCATCACATATTGGTTGATATTTCTGGAGACATGAATAAAATTTGATGTCTGGGAATCAATAGAGTGTACTACATGACTTTATGTACCATACAAGATGGTGTTTCATTTTTATTATTCTTCCATCGAGATGTACCACATTCCTTATAGTAATTATGGTTAGTTTTTTTCACCCAATATAAACTACAATCTTTCGAAGAAGCATGGACTTTATTTGTATCATATCCATGCTGCTTAATTAAAATACAATACTTTTAATGATTTGAGATAATATCTACACCATTAGTATTTAATACCTTAAAAAATTTATGAATATAATCAATGGATGTATTAGAAATTCCATACATGGTTTTCCCAAGATATTACCGCATTAAAAATTTTTACATGGTCATTTTAGTACATTCCTGGTATAATCGTGTTCTTGCATCATCTAATAAATTTTTAACTCTCTCTCATCATCTTCATTATTTTCATCATGTTTATTGATATAATTTCTTTCTTGCAATATCATAACTTCTCTTATGGGATGATTCCCAAATGGAAACTAATCAAATATCAAATTCTCTATGTCACTTCATTTATTTTGGTCATGAACAGTAGATCATTGAATCACTTCTCAATTGTGATACCTAAGATAATGGTTTTTTTGAGATATAAATTTCATTATATGGTAGTTAGATTGTTCTAGGATTAACCATTATCTTTTAACAAATTAATAGCATGGAAATTTTATACAACCTCTATCTGAAGCATGGTAAAATGAAAAATCTAAAAAATTATGCAAATTATTTTGAAATGCAGTTGAAATCTGATCGGTATGATACATCCAGCTTCTATACATTTTATTAAAAAATATGTTATCTTCTAATAAAAAATGTAATCCATAATTAAAAAGGGATATATACTATATAAAATGAAAATATGAGAACATAAAAACATAATAGTGTAATATAATTCACATTTGAATTGCAATTGCCTTATCTTTTATCACTAATTTCAACCCTTTCAGTATCAAATTTTTTTTTACTAATATTCAATAAAGGGACGATCAATATAGTAAACCATAATAGTCCATGGAATGTGAAATGACAATGATATTGTGGTATGTTTCATTATAGTTGAACCAAGGGACAAATAAAGTTTTCCCTTCATTAGGTGAATCATAAAATAATCTACTTTTAACATTATAACTCACCTTAACCATGTGTTATTTAATTTAAAACCCAAGGGAGAGATAAAAAAATTCACCAATCATTAAATATATTTTAATGGAGACCAATTTTCCTTTAATTTAATATTTGTCCTGTGTAAAAAATTAATTCAAAGAGAGGAATGAAATTATAGAAAACCACTTAATCTTTAAAAATAAAAATCATTTATAAAATGTATAAAAATCAAAAATGTGTATCAAATATTTGTATAAATATTATATAAGAGAAATTTAATAATCTAAATCCCTTCATGAATTTTTTTTAATAAAATTAATACCTAGAAACACCTACTGCATACAAAGTGTAACTAGTCACAATATGACTCTTAAAAAGTAAAAGGTCATTCTGGTAAGATGAATGAATGTAAAATCAATTGAAAAATAAAATCATCATTATTAGGTTAATATAAAACACTAAATTTTACACAAACCATGATTTGGGTTCTCATAAGAAATTAAAATGATGGACATTGATGGGAAATGTCTAGGTGAATCTCCCATGGGATTAAGGTAATGACTTATGTATCAAATGTCATAGAATAATGTTTTGGATTCTTATGTCATTCCCTAATTTAATTTTTAATGATAAATTGATTGGATTAGACTTGATCTATTTGGTTTTACTACCTCCATTATAATCTATCAGTTATTATACTCACATTCTTCTAAATTTCATGGATAGTTCATTGATTTTAGACTGGATGAATGGATTCATAATAATGGAAAGGAACCCCCATTTGTATTCAATATGAGTTTTATTGAGATATAATTACTTATTGAGCCATGTGGGTTATCTCAAATTACTATTCCATTGGTTTCATTGGGTTTTTACATTGTTACTATTTTTAATTTGACTTATACTATTCCTACAAACTCTTTAGTGATGGAAAAAGTTGATACAAAATGTTTTTTAGTGTCATTATATAGACCGAGCATCAGTATTATTTTTATTACCAATTTATATAATTTAATTTTTTTTCAAATATTAATAAAATAATAAATAATTTTTTATTAAATCACATATGAATGAAAAAAGAGATTGTTTTTTAATTTTAGGGACACCATTTTTGGAGTCTTACCAAGCTATAATAAATGCTAGCACTTTCTAACCTCAAACATGGGAACCTGAGGTATTATAATATTTATATTTTATATTTAGACTTTGGAATGAACCTGATGTTTTTGATTGCATTTATTCTATGAATAAGCTTGGGTTTTGGGTCTATATTGATACTAAGTACCATATGTCATATTTTAAATAGTTTTATCTTCTACTATTCTGGTTATAATATGACTAACATGGAATGTAGTTCATAAAATAAATTTTTTATTGTGTGGATTATTTTTATTATAATTGAAAAATTCATTATACCATTAAATTTATATTTATATATGTTTATATTAGTATTTTTATTTCCACAATTTTTCAATCGAACATAGCATTATGGTATCCCCACCATACACCTTATGACCCATAATATTTGTCATCATCATCCATCATATGGTGAGGAATTCATGCGGTAAAATATCTTCCAATGGTCCAAACACTGATTAGTGGTATTTGGTGGATGGACCTAGTAAAATGTTATTAGAGGTATTTCTGTCTGACTATATTACAAAGGTACAAAATATAGTTAGTTACTGTCAAGAAATGGTATGGAGATTTTCCTTGGGACTATCCAACCCAAGTATGACGAACATCCATGTTATCTTGTAGTAAATATTTATCTATACTATTTGATTATATAATTGATCTAATTTAACAATAGGTGATAAACATTATTATGAGGACAAGGATTGATAGGATTCATCTCATGGAATTTTATGGCCAGTGGAGGCATGTTCAATAATCATATATTGCATGTAGAATTCTTGTGCATGATGAAATTTTATTATTTGTGTGAACTATGACCTGAGTAAGTTATTTTATGTGATTTAGAAAAATTTTATGTTTTCCTCATATAATATTATGGTTTGATAGTACATATCCAATCCCATAAATTATGAAATACATGTTCTAGGAATAATTTTAGATATTTTAAAATGTTTCTATATAAAAAATATCAAACTATTACATAAATAATGTTTTCCATAATAACATGAAATTTAAATCTCATTAAACTGAGGCATATCTATGATGTTTTGGGAAAAAGTAAGTGGTTAAATTATATTATTATTTTCCATAATAATATTATTAATAGGAACCATCAAAAATAAAAATCAATTTTCATCATAATGTGTGTTTTTAACTATAATATTTATTTGAAATTTCATTTTTCTAATCACTTATTTTGTAATTGTCTGATTAATATAAAATTTTATAGTGTAGGTAAAATAATTGTGAGATATATATATATATATATATATATATATTAGTGACATGGTGGGTAGTAGATGGAGACCCTATGTTTGGGTGGTGGGGATTTTGAGAGTGCTAGAGTTATGTGGTATCCCTATGACAAGGAGGCTCTAAAAATATGGTGAATGTTTATGTAGGTCATAGTGTGAGTGATATTATTTTGATATGTGTAGTGATTACATGTGAAACTATTGGTTTATGCTTGACGTGGGACTGGGTAGGTATAAATTAATTTCAATAAGTGGTTGAAACATAATTATGTGTTTGGAATGCTAAATTTCAATTTTTATTGATATTGGAATGAGTACAACCCGTAGTTATGACCAATGTTAGACATAATGTGTTGAGTAGGTTTGAGAGATTGGTTACCTTATTTATCGTGACACCATGTTTGTAATTTAGTATATTCTGACCTTTGAGGGTGTAGCACCCCCAGTTTGAGGTATGTAACTTTTTTTATCCAATGTTTTGTGTTTAATGTTCTTGGGATGAGTTGGTTAGAGGTTAAGATAGTTTGAAATGGTTTTTAATAAGTTTTGAGGATTTTCTAAGGGCACACGGTTTGAGCATGGTTAGGGAAAACCAAGCGGCATCTCTCGGTAACCATGCATGGGGAGACAGTGGGATTCACATGGTCTATTATAGGTTTTCCAAACCATTTCAGACAACCGTTTGGGACCCCTTCTCTTGAAGAAGTGGTGTGCACATGGTTAGTGCATAGTTTTCCAAACCATGTGGGAAAACCTTACGACCACATAATGAAGGGATTTATAATTCTGTGTTCACTCAGGCATCACCTATTTCACTAATTGATTTCTCCAACTCTATCCTCACTAAGGATTTCCTCTTCTCGAGGGATAGGGGTACTCTCCCACTAATATTATAATCAAATCTATGGTTGTACATTGTGTGAAAGAGCTGATTCTTCTCGGTAAGTCTACATGCTTAGTTCATTTTGGTTTTCTCTAGATGTTCTCTTCTCTCTGTCAGTTTTCTAGATGTACACCAATTGTGTGTAGATATAGATTTGTTGTTTCCTTGAGTGATGGTTTTAAGAATTTTTTATTATAGAAAATTAGGTCTTGAGTGGTTTTAAAGGAAAAATTTTCCCATTGAAATTAAATCAACCAAACAAATAATCCATTATCAACCACTACATGAGGCATGTCAACCAAAAAACCCAACCCATACAATACCAAGACCAACCCAACCAACAAAAAACAATACAAAATTCAGAGTACCAAGCAGAATACTTAGCAACAATACTCAAGAATAATTAGGACACCAACATAGCACCACACCATGCTCAATGTTCCAAGAACCACAATCACCAAAGCATCATGTCAAACCGCTAGCAAAATGAGATGCTTTTCCCATACTCGTGTCCCAGAATACAATATCTTCAAAAGAAATCATGTTCCAAAGTAGCGGGTGAGTACTAATACTAAGTAGGATTTCCCCAAATTACTTCCCTACAAAATCCACTATCATGAAACCATTAGAAAATTTATATAAAAAATTTATATAAAACATCAAATAGTTGCACAATTACCAAAAAGAAAAAACCACCTTTACCAAGCCACCATTACCCAAACCATGAAACCAAAGTGAAATCCCAAAAACTACCACATAATACATTTCACCATTTTACATTATCACAACAAATTCCATCTTGCAAGGAAAAACACGCCAAGGAATCCAAAATGGTGGAACTTCTATCACAACTACCCACTACATTTCCAACTACTGGTTCTTCTTGACCAATATACACAATGGTGGTTCTTTCATCCACTGTCCATAAAATTTTATAGTGAGGATTCCCACCCACATCCACATTATCACCCAATCCAAAACACTTAATCAACAAACAAGAACAAAGCACCATGACTACACAATAATCACACCATCATTTACCACACGTGACAATTCCCTAAAATAAATCACCCATATTTTAAAAACCCTTGAACCGACCTTCCATGCCCAAAAAAATAAAATTAACAACATCTTCATTAAAAACCATATTTTAATAAACATTTTTTTAATCAATAACCAAATATTTAAAAATCAAAATTTTAAAATCACACAACAAAGAACTTTTTCCCCAAAATCCCCAAATTCATCACAAAATGGTTTTCCAACAGGTATCTCACATCGTCACCATGATTAATTTCAATGGAAACAAATTAATTTCAACCAAGGTCAATAATTAAAACCATTTGGAGTCGAGAGAGAATCCAACTTCCTTTTGAAAATGTATTTGGACCATCATCAACGTCCGTTGTCATTTGATATTGGTGATCCTGTGTTTTTTAGAATAACTCTTAGGATGGGACATCCTTAGTTTGGAAAGCAAGGTATGTTATCTACATGTTATATTGGACCATTTGAGATACTTGAGTGGATTTTAGAGGAGGATTATCATTTTTCTTTTCCACCATGGTTTAGTGTGGTGCACAACGTGCTTTATGTGTTGCAATAGGAAAAGTATATGTCGGATTGTGACCATGTGATTTGTTGGGATCATGTTGAGCTAGAACCAGATGACTCTTTGTTGCACGTGCTAGTGTGGATCGTGGATTGGAAAGAAATACTTTTATTGAAAAAGAATCAGTTTAGAACCCGTATTTTGGTAGCATGGTCACATTCAGGATGAGACTTGGGAGGGGGATAAAGTGATTGATGAGAAATGGCATGAGCTCTTTCGGAAAATCAATGGTTCCCTACATTCCAAGGATAAAACATCCAATGGTGGGGAGAATATAGCCCTTACATTTTGATGCATGATTCCTTTCTGTGCCTTTATTGGGATTAATGTTCTTCAGATGAGATGGGAAGTGTTTAGTTGAGTTTCGAATGGTTTTGAAAATGTTTGGGGTCTTTTCTAAGTTCATAGAATTTGAGCATGATTTGGGAAAACCATGTTGGTTCCCCATGTAACCGTGAAATGGGAGACAGTGGGATTTTCATGATCTTTACTCGGTTTTCCAAACCATTTGATACAATTGTGCATGACCCCATATCTTGATCCAGTGACGTGGACATGATTATCAAACGGTTTTCCATACTATATAGGCTAACCGTGGGGCCACTTAATAAATATGGGTTCACTCAGGCTTGACCTATTTCACTCCAATATTTCTCTCACTCGATACTCAATCGATATTTCTTCTTCTAAAGAGTTAGAGGTTCTCACCCCCTCATTTTGGAAGTAAAATCGATGGTTTTTTGGGTGGTTGAGTTGATACTTCTCTGGTAAATCACCCCACATAGTTCTTTTTCGTTTTCTATAGATCAACTCTTCATTATCTCTCTCCCTCTCTATAAATCTTCTATATATACATCCTTTGTGTGTAGATATAGGTTTTTCTCTTCCTTGAGTGATTATTGTAAGGATTTTAGGATTGTGAAGGATAACTATGGTGGTTATAGTGCAACATCTTCCTGGATTGGGGTGCAGTTACTCATGGGTCGAATTTGGTGGAACCCTAAAGGTAGATGGATTCTCTCTTGATATAACAAGGATAGAAATATTTATCTTGGTATCAATTAAATTATTTTCCATGAAATTAATTGTGCTGATGATGTTATAATATTGATTGAAACACATTGGGTGATGATTTGTGGGATTTTTGTGAAAAATAGGACCTTGTTGTGTGATTTTATAATGACCATTTTATAAAAATAAATGGTTGATTATTATTTTTCTGTGAAATATGGTATTTAATAAAGATGTTTTTTATTGAAATGTGGTTGGGCATGGAATGTTGGTTCAAGGGTGTTTTCAACAAACGGGTGATTTATTGATATGAATTTGCATGTGTTGGAAATGATTGTGTACTTATTTTGTGGCCTTAGTGCTTTATTCTTATTGATTGATTAGGTGTTCGGGAATACATGATTATGTGGAATTGTGAATGAATTATCACATTAAAAGGTGATGGACAATTGATGGAAGTTCCATCATTATGGATATTAGTTGGGAAGCACAACTATTTGGAAATGTAGTGAACGGGTTGGACAGAAGTTCCACAGTTTTGGTTTCCCTGTTGTGTGTTTAATTGAAAGATGTAATTTTTTTTGCTAAAGTGAAATGGTGAAATGGATTATGGAATAGTTTTTTAGATTTCCCATGGGTTTCATGGTTTGGGTAATGATGGCTTGGGGATGGTGGGTTTGGCTTATTGATAAATGATGAAATATTTAATTTTTTATATAAACTGTTAATATAAATGTTTTAATGGTATTATCCTCGTGGAATGTGTATGGATGTAATTAGAGGAAAACCTACAACATATTATTAAACACCTCATACTTTGTATCTTGGGTGATCTTTCAGTTGTTTTATACTAGGACATAGGTAAGGGTAAAGCATCTCAATTTTCCAGTGGTTTGACATAATTCTATGGTGATGTTTTGGTGCATGGAACTTAGAGCTTGTCGTGGAGAATTTTTGGTGTCCTAATTATTATAGTGTCTTGTTGTTTAGTCTTCCTCTTGGTACTCAGTTTTTTAATGTTGTGGTTTGGTTGTATTGGTCTTGGTAATGTTTGGGATTGGTTGTCTGGTTAACATGCATCATGTAGTGGTTCATATTGGATTTTTGGGTTGGTTGATTTAATTTCAATGGGAAAATTTGTCACCAATTATTCTTGAGCCCTCGGTATTTATTTCCCTCATTTGGTGAATTATGGACATCTCTTATGGAAAATTATCATTCCTTCACCCTCTAAAGCCAATGGGAAGGCGAATGATGTTATAGAGGGTAACCCATTATACTGGTTGGTTATTTTTTTTGAACATTTATGGTTGTGAGGCATAAGTAAATACATCATTTTATGATATCAATACACACATATTTTACAATGTATTTTTGATAGGAGTGTTAGGGGAATAGGATCTCTAAGATTAGTACTTATGTGCTTATTCAATAATCCTTATGGATGGTTTTGGGAAGGGGATTATAAATTAGATTCATATCCAATGTGACATCATTACATGTAACATAGAACAATTGTATTCATGGGAGATAAAAGGTGCATTTCCCACGGGTAATAACACTGTTGGTGGAGTTTGTGTTCTAGAATATGGAGATACCGTATGATCTTGAGATTAATGCACTCTTTGAGTTAGTGTTTGAATATAATTTACTATTTTTAAAGGAAAATTGATTATGTTCATGGCCCTATAAACATAGGATAAGCTTTTAAAATTGTGGTGAGACTATTAATGAACTCTAATTGAATTATAAAAGGATTATATAATTATTATTTTTCCTTTACATGGTTTGATAGGGTGATATTCCAATTTTTGAATGAAAAATAAGAGTTCTCTATAATTGGTGAGATTGGAATATAGAATAAGAATTCATTGTTTATGAAACATGTGGGGATTGTAGATATTATAAGTGTGTCATTGGATCCTGGATACTGTCTTAATGATATGTTTGAGAATGATCATGTAGCCGATGATATTTTATGTTTTCATGGTTCCACCCATGTGTGGAGATACTATATATTGTCTCACATGTTGTGTAGTCTAACACAGCATTATTAAAACTAGAACATGAAGTTGAACAGATCATGAATCAACATGAAAGTTAAAGATTTCAAGGGTTTAGTCAGTGTTGTGGAAGATATGTTCATAGATATTTTTCATTGTAGTATAATATATCCTTTATAGTGAAAATGGAAGAACCACAAGATAGTTTTAGTGATCAAGTATGGGGTGGGAGTCAACAAAGTATATATGTGACCAGAATATCACCAAATATGACCACCCAATATATATTTGAATATATAGAGGAATTTTGTGGTATATTTAGATAATAATATCATAAATATAATATCTCTGTGACCAAAATCTCTTGATAACTTTTTTGTGGTGTTGGAGGGAAAATTATTCTAAAGGAAACTCAAGGTATGTTATGAAATATGATAGATGTTACGAAGGGAAATGATAGACCGTAAGAAAATGAATAGAAATTGAAGAAATCATGCTGGAATATTTTTCCTATACAACAATCCCAGGATAAATAAATGTAGTAAAATATAGTTCATAATATGTAAATGTAAAATATATTTTTTACCTGAGGGGGCTATAAATAATTATGATTCAAAACTAAATGCTGGAATGAAAATAAAAAAATTAAAAGGTGTTAGAAATCAATGAGCGGAAGAAAACAATTCCTAACTATCCTACCATCCAAAGAATAATCTATGAAAATTATGCTTCAATAAAAATGTGAGGAAGTAGAATTTATGTCAATGGTGAATTATTCTTTTTTAAAAAATGAAAAATCGGAATTTTTTAGAAAATTTGTTCAAGCTATTGAAATAATAATAAGTAATTTTTTAGAGTGAATAAAAAATCATGGATGATAAGAAAACCAAATCCTAGATTCTTTAAATCAAGGGGCGGTGTTCTTAGAGTGGAGGGAACTAATAGGTGGGATGGGGAACACTGTTGGAGGTGAGGTATCCTTGAGGGGATAGGGGTAGAGAGGAAGAGGTTAGGACATTCAGGTGGAGTTGGAGGCATAGAGGTTGAGGTCGGGAGTGGAGACAGAGCTTGGAGGGAGAGGTTAGGGAGGGGATGAGATGGATGGTAAGAGGTGGTCAGATGGATGGGAAGTGGATGATGGGGAGGTGAGAAGATGGTTGGAAGGCGGAGGTCAGTTGGCTAGGAGGCCGAGGTTGGGGAGGGGAGGAGAGGGCTGGGAGGGGGCGGTCGAGGAGGTGGGGGTTCAAGTGGTGGGATACCAATGGATATGTTATGTAGGAAGGATAACCCCAATGTAGGGTTGCAATTGGGGCATTGTATATCCATGATTTTAAAAATATCATGGGTATAGACAATAAAAAACACATATAACCTCGTTTTTTCTAAACTGTGGTTGTTGCTATGTGGAGAAAGACCCCTTTTCATGTGGTGTATAATTTATATATATGATCTTATTTATGTTTTTTATCATCTTCTAATATTTTTATCACATTCTTATACCCTTATGATCATGTTTATGCTTACATATATCCCTTTCTTTACACATAAAATGTATCTAGGATCACCCATTTTATGTTTTCATTTCCTCATCAATATTAAGATATCTATAATTTATGATGTGTCTAAGTAGTGTTCCGATAATAAAAAACCTTATGAGTGATAATATAGATGACTTATTTACTAGTGTTTATGTTTCCTTTTTTCTAAAGGCACTAAATTTATTTGGTCTTTGGGTGTCTGTTTTTGTAATTTTTTATGTATTCCAAAAAAATAATGTAATGTTAATTTTTGAAATTTAAATTTCACTATAGTTGGTATTATAGAAATGTTTTAATAATCCTTTGGAAGCTAGGATAATAAATCCTTTGTGAGAAATATATGGTCATGTCTAAGGTTATGTATCAGTATATGGAAAAGTACAGGAAAATTTCATTAAATTTAAGGAAAATATATTGCGATTAGTTTCATAGAATTACCTTTCTATCTGGAAACTACATGTGTACATGGTTCTGGAAGATATGTACTTTGGATTTACATCTTATAAAAAGGTGTGTTCAGTCCGGACATGAGCGTAACATGGTACCTTATTACATGTATTACTTTGTATAAGGTTTTATACACTTAGGGGATATAATTTGAAAATTCAAAAACATTTCATGAATCATCATGACGGATTTAAAAAAAATATGGCTATGAATAACCTCGGATTAACCTCGGTTTTCATATATTAAGGAAGGTGACCTAATTTATACTTTATATTAGTGGGGTTTCATAATTATGTGGTTCCTCATTATGAATAAATATTTCTTTATCTATGATTTTTGTTTTTAGTCATTGGAAATAACCTGATGGAACCACGTTAATGGTGATTAGAATATACAATGCAATAGTTTTCCTCCAAATCATTTTAATTCTTTAGGATATGTAATGAAAAATATTACATTATGCTCACCTAAATTTCTTAGCACATGAATCATGTGGAGATTCAAAATGATAAATGGATGAAATATTATTCTATTGAGTCCTTCATGAGGGAATTTCCTAATTATTTTAGGTGGTCTTTGTATCCACTAGTTTCTGAACACTAGATCAGTACTAGAAAAAATATAATATCCATTCTAAAATGTACTAACATGGGAAAGTCATTCATGTTATTTATTAGTTAGAAGGTGAATCAGAACTGTGGTAGACTCTAATTAAGAATATGAGGAAGAAATATGTAGTTGAATCCATGGATTGGGATGAGTTCAGGAAATTATTATTCAATATGAACATTCCTCTTGTTCATCGTATGAATATGGTAATAGAGTTCCTTGAGTAGATGAAAAAGGATGATGAATTACTCTTTACCTATTTTGATAATTTCAAAATAAATTTTATGTATTCTTCTAAAATTAACATCCAACCTAAAAGTAATTTAGATAGGTTCATTTGTGTCATATTGATATGTATTAAATGGGCATTGGACCTAAAATACATTAGAATTATTAAATATATTGTGCATTGTGAAATTAATGATGAAATCGTGGATGGAGTTAAATATCAATATCATTGTTTTAAATAGAAAAGTAATATTGAGTTCAATGAAATATATATAAACCATTGAGAGAATAAATGAGCCATCCTTTATGATCTATATGTGGAAATAAGCCAGGAGGGAATTGTATTTGGGGGTATAATAAGTGTTTTAAGTACATTAGGGAAAGAAATCGGGAAATTTATTATTTCACATATGAGAAGAAGTTGGCCAATGATGAAAATAGAGTAAATTCTAAATAAAATTAAACTCCCACACATCAGTGCATCATGTGTTAGGAATATGAACCTTATGCTAACATATTCCCTAACTGAAGGTCTGTTGATGATAATTGGAATCAATAACCTCTTAAATAAAGGGATAACAAGAAATAGATTCCGATCACTATTTTTTGATGAGGGGTACAATAATGAAGAGATGAAAGGTACACTTACCATCCAATCTAGAAATGAAAATTTCTTGTTTGATTATAGATATATCCACTATTTCAAATCTAATGAATTTGATAATGAAGGTTCCAGGTGTAGCAGAAGTGCATGGGTGGATGTTCCCACTTGGATTTCTATCAATAACGATGATCAATCCAGGATCAATATGATGATAAACGCACGTCTCCACGGATCGAATCACAGAAAAGTACAAAGAAAGGAAAAGTTCTGGAACCAAAAGGTAGGATCATTACATGTTGATTATAGTTAATTTGATAAATTGAAAATAAATACCTTTTGGGTGTTCATTCTTCGTTGATTTTGTTGATCACGTTCTGATGTGATTCATCATTGCGTCGTAGAATCCATGTGTAGACTTCCTCTAGTGGTGATCCACACATGTACCTCGTATCTCAGGACGTCGCCAAAGGAGTCTCTGGGTGCTAGCGTGGAGAAACCTTTGCTTGCATTGTCCACCTTATATCGTCATGATCCGATGGAAGAGGATCTCCCTTGGTCTTGAAAGCATTCTTAGAGGAAGAGGTTATTTCGGGCTTGAAATAATTCGCCAGAATTGTTGTTTGTGGTGTAGGAGAAGAGTTGTGGTTGCGAGAATATTTATAATCAGGTTTGAGGTTGTAGAGTTATGACAATAAATGAACGTGTTACCTGATTTATTTATTTCATTGACTCTTATTTAAAACCTCCATGTTGTATAATTAATTCTTTGATATGCGCCCACGCTGATTATAATAAATATCATTTAAAACAATATTATTTTCTTTAAAATCCCGATTGGAAAAACTACACGGTGTTATTAATAAATACACAGCGTGTACTTGTTTTTCATTGAAAACTACACGACATGTATATTCAATGTACATAGCGTGTATATATTGTTTTCATTTATTCATTTCATTTCCATAAAGAAAACTACACGGCATGTAATTATTAATACACGGTGTGTACTTGTTTTCCATGAAAAACTACACTACATGTAATCTTTAATACACGGCATGTATATCTTGTTTTTCACTTCCTTCTTCCTCCATCATTAAAACGATTTAGGCTTCCTTGAATAATTATTAAACCACGTACATGAATAATCTTTTTTCTACTTGAGATAATTGAATACACTTAGTGTGTGACCCTCTAGGACTATTTATCATTGGCATTAGGCGGGCTTTCCTACATTCCAAGATTACTGTCTAGCAAGAGGTCATGGAACCCAAGAGAAAGAAGTTGAAGCCGCGTTGACGTATTACCTCATACGAATGCTTACTGTGTAATTTAATACCTTTCTCTTAATATCTCATCATGTAGGTTTCATGGTAGTGTCATAAACTTATATGCTTATCTATCGATCTTTGACTAACTGAAATAAACTCGTTGTTTACACCATGGCCATGGAATTTAATGCGACGGTTTTATTTCAATCAGAGGGCCGAGATATCATATTCCATACATGGAAGGGACAAATCCTTCATCGACTTATCCATTAACAACATTTCACTTGTGACACACCCAACGTACCATACTTCCCGCCAACTATCTGTGTGACGGTTTTCATCCGTAAATCTAAGTTTGTGAGTCATGACATGAGTTAATGATAATCTTCCAGTATATGGACCATTACACATGATCATATATAGCAATGTCCGATGACACCAAGACATGTGGAATTACTACTGGCGGGTCTGTTCTCATAATCTCCCATCATGGAGATTACCAAGTGAGAACTCCATGAGAGAGAGTCTCATCCTCTTACGAGTACTTGCACATTATGGTATGTATACTATGTGTCCTATCATAGTATGTCATCCAACCACAGATCTTTATTTAAGAATATTGTTATATCATTTCAAGGTTCTCATCATAGTAGAGATCTTCCATGACCTTATTAATGTAATAATTGTTCCAGGACATTATTATATTATAGTCATGCACAACAATGAAAAATATATAATAAGTGAACATTTATGTAATCAAAGTACAAAAATTTTGCTTCTCAGGACACCAACCCTTACAAACTCCCGCTTGGATTGGAGACAACTGCCTACGACTTTTAGTCCTCTAGACCTCACATGATGATCATGTTTCTGCTGAGTCAAGGATTAAGTCAAGGGGTCAGCCACTTTTTCTTTCATGGAAATACTACTCACTGCTACATCAACTCTCGGAGAAAAATCTCTAAAGAGATGATACTTCTGAAGTATGTGCTTTGTCCGCTGATGTGACCTTGGCTCTTTTCCAAGTGCCACCTATGTAGTATTATCACAATAGAGTGTGATATGATCTTTACATCTCGGTACTACATCCAACTCTTGGAAAAAGCTTCGTATCTACACTACCTCTTTAGCTACCTCAGAAGCTGTGATATACTCGGACTCTGCTGTAGAATCTCCCACCACACTTTTCTTTGAGCTCTTCCAGCTCACCGCACATCCATTCAAACTGAAGATGTATCCAGTCTGCGAATTCATGTCATCTTGATCAGTCTGGAAACTAGCATCTACATTTCCTATGATGACTAGTTCCTCATCTCCTCCATAAGCCATGAACATATCCTTAGTACGCCGCAAATACTTAAGGATAGTCTTCACTTCCATCCAATGGTTGTCTCCTGGATAATCTTGATATCTTCCTACCGCACTTAATGCATAAGCAACATCCAGCCCCATACATAACATATCATACATAACTGACCCACTCGTGGATGCGTAAGGGATCCTTTCCATTCTCTTTATTTCCTCATGTTTCTGAGGACACGTTTTCATGGAAAGATGAATTCCATGTGACACTGGAAACAATCCCCTCTTGGATTGTTTCATAATGAATCTCTTAAGAATCTTGTTAATTTATGTACTTTGACTCAGGCCCAACATTCTCTTGTATCTATCACGATGGATCATGATCCCAAGAATGTATGCTGCCTAACCCAAGTCTTTCATGGGGAATCATTTATGCAACCATGCCTTAACTGACTGTAAGACAGGTACTTCGTTTCCAATTAGTAATATGTCATCAACATATACTAAAAGGAAAACAATTTCACTTCCACTATGCCCTTTTTAGACACAAGGCTCACATTCGTCCTTAACAAAGCCAAACTCTGTTATGGCTTCATCAAAATGAATGTTCCATGACCTTGATTCATGCTTTAATCCATAAATGGATTTCTCCAACTAGCATACCTTGTTGGAATCTTTTGGAGTCACAAATCCTTTAGGTTATGTCATGTAGACATCTTTCTGGAGGTTCCCGTTAGGGAATGCTGTTTTGAAATCCATTTTACAAATTTCATATTCTTGTTAAGCGGCAATGGACAATAGGATTCTGATGGATTTCAGCATCAAAACTGATGAAAAGGCTTCATCATAGTCAATTCCTTGACGCTGTCTAAAACCATTTGCAACTAGTTGTTCCATGTAGGTGCTGAATTGCCCCTCCATGTCCAGTTTCTTCGTGAATACCCATTTATTACCAATTGTATTTACATCAAATTGAGGTTCTACCAAAATCCAGACTTGGTTTTGTTACATGGAATCCATTTCCAAATTCATGGCTTCTTGCCATTTGGCAACGTATGTGCCTTCAACTGCTTCCTTGTAGGTAAGAGGATCATCATTGTAAACCAATAATGAGTCACCATCCTCGGTGACAAGAAAACCATATCGTTATGGTTCTCTCACCCTTCTCGTTCTTCGATGCATTTCTTGTGTCTTTGGAACAGATTGTTCTTCCACGGGACTTTGTGGAATCAGTTCTTGTACCAACTCCTGTGTATCTTGAGCCTCGACTTCATCGAAGTCTATCTTTCTCCCACTATCTCTTTTGTAGATGTTCTCCCTCTCAAGTAGTATGGCGTGTCCTGCCACTATAACCTTTTTTCTGAAGGGTTTTATAGGTTATATCCCCTTGTTTCCATGGGATATCCTATGAAGATACACTTTGTTCCTCATGGTGCAAGTCTGTTACCTGAAGAGGCCTTAACAAATGATTCGCTACCCCACACATGTAAATTCAATAACATGGCTTTGCGTCCACTCTATAACTAATTTGGAATACCATTTATCGATTTAGTTTGTACATGGTTTAGTATGTGTGCTGCTGTTTGTAATGCATATCCAAAAATGGATTATGGAAGACTCACATGACTCATAATTGATCTCACCATGTCCAACAGGGTGTGTTTCCTCCTTTCTCTTACACCATTCCACTGTGGCGTGTAAGGCGGAGTGAGTTGATATAGAATCCCAAACTCCTGTAAGAAATCAATGAAGTCCTGATTAAGATATTCTCTTCCTATTTCTGAACGTAGTTTCTTAATATTCTTACCAAGATGGTTCTCAACTTCATTCATGTATTCTTTGAACCGGTCAAAAGAATCTGACTTATATCTCATTATGTAGATATATCCATATCTACTAAATTCATCAGTAAAAGTTATGAAGTATGAGAATCTACCCCTTGACTCAACTGGAAATGGCCCACACACATCTGTGTGAACTAATTCCAGAAGCCCTTTAGCTCTTTCACCTTTCCCACTAAATGGGGGTTTGTACATTTTGCCTTGTAGACAAGCATGAAATACACCTTGTTGTTTTTGTTTGAAAGAATCTAAATACCCATCTTGATGTAAATTTTTCAAACATTTCTCATTGACATGACCTAGCCAGTGATGCGAAAGTTGGGTGTGTTATGAGTCATGTGAATTAACATTGTCATCGATTTCCATTACTTGGTTTGTATAGTCTAACACATAAAGGTCATTATATAAATGTTCCCTACCAATACAAATGCTATTTTTATAAAAGTAGCAACATTAATTTCCAAACGTGAATATGAATCCATCAGTATGTAATATTGATATTGAAATAATGTTTTTAGTATCAAATGGCACATAATAACAGCCCATTAACACCAAGGTCATTCCTGTTGGAAATGTGAGGTTGTAGTCCCTGACAGCTACAACAGTGAGTCTGGCTCTGTTGGCTTCTCAAAGATCTACCTCCCCTTGATCAATCTTCTTGAATCTACTTGGTTCCTATATTTGGATACATATGTGAGCACCAAAAGCATTTTCTAATACCCAATTTGTAGAAACAGATAGATTGAATTCGATGAAAAACACAACTGAAGCTTCCCCTTGCATCCAAGGCTAGGTGCGGTTTTTATTCCAGTGGCCCTTCTTCCCACGTATGAAACAAACTGCATCATATTCCTTTTCCTCCCCTTTGATCATACTTTTCTAGGAAGGCCTTGATGAAGATTTGGGCTTAATTCTCTTCGCCTTCCCTGTCCTTTTAATCACCATAAGGATAGAGGGTTTTTCATGCATCATGTCATTGTCCACTTGGAGAATGAGGATAAGAAGATCAGACAGAGACTTCTCAATGTTGTTCATGTTGAAGTTCACAACAAAGTTTGAGAAGCTCTAGGGAAGTGATGCAAGAATGAGATCGATACCCTGTTCTTCGGGGAGTTTAAACCCTATAACCTCCAAGCGTTCAACGTAGCCAATGATCTTGAATACATGAGGCTTAGCTGGGGATCCTTCTCCAAGCTTGCTCTGGAATAGAGCCTTGGATATCTCAAACCTTTATTGTCTTTCTCTCTCCTGGTATAGACCACAATGGTGCTCGAGCATGCTATAGGCATCCATGTCTTCATGAGACATCATGAGATCACTAGAAAAAGATGATAGAATCAAACATTCAACATTGATAGAGTCGTTCCAATGGTGATCATAGACTAGGAAATATTCATCACTTGCCCATGGGGCAGGAGAATCAGAAAGTGAGGTCTCCAGCATGTAAAACTTTTGTTCATGGCGTAGGATAACCCGAAGTCCCTTAAACCGTTCCTGAAAGTTACTACCGGTGATGATATTGTCTTTATCCAGAATTGATCGCAGAGAAAATGTGGTTGAAGAGTTTTTCATTTCAATTCAACAAATTAAAAGAGAATATATATCAGTACTTTCTTGATTAAATTTTATGAAAAATAATAAATGAATTTATTAATTCTCCCAGAATTTTATCAAGCCCCAATGGCCCTCACAATTGAACTCGGAATGTCCAGTTGCTTTGACATTCTAGTGGAAAGGATCCATATTCCCCTTTGCATAACCCCAACAAGGGTTGGTCATGCTATTTGATGTTATTTAGGTATGCAGGTCTTTGCCAACTATGAGCTTACAGTTCCTTGATCTGTTGAGTAGACTCCCCAATCCTGAAATCCGGACTTGGATTTCCTCAACTCTTGACTCCAATATTACATCTAGTCTAGTAAGGGCTACTTCTCTTGATGCAATATGGTTAAGTCAACCCGAACCTTTTCATAAGGGATTCCTTTATAATAGTATGTGTCCGAACAAGGGTTCGTCAAACACATGGTTTTATTGAGTCTTTTCCATAATCAAGTAACGGAAGGCTTGGTTTGACCTAATATGGTTTTGAGGGATTTTAATCTTTATGCTTAGTTTCGTATTATCACATGCTTCTTAATATAAAGTGATTCTTGCTTAAGTGATTAACCGTGTTCCGATAATGTTTATTCATAGTCCGATTTTTATTTTATTCTATCTTTGCATGCTTGTTTATATCATTAATTATGTGATCCTGACAACACATACATAATAAACAAACCATGAAATTTAGAAAGAAATAAAATAAGATGGCATGATCATGAGCTAATATTGGTTAGCTTATCTAGCGGTTTTTGATAAGCTAACCCTGACCTAGGGAAAACACCTTGAACCTGATGGATCATGTTTTACAGCTCCCACCTATCCACCTTTGTATCTTCTTCTATCAGTTCCACCTCAGCTTCGGGATTTGAACTATCTCCTCTGGCTTTGGAGATCCTCTATTATATGGTTTTACATTAAAAAAGTCACGGGCACGTAGGCCCTATATTTTATTGGAAGAAAGATCGCAGGCCAACAAATTTAAATTAAATAAATTTAAATGAATCCGTACACATACACAGGGTCTTCGGTCAAGCTCATGATCATCCATAGCATGCAATGACATTTACGCATATTTATAATTCAAATTCTTCTCATCATTATGTCATTTAAGATAAGTCGCACTCGAATTTAATTAATTATGATCTTATAATTAATCAATTCTTTATCTTAAATTCCTGTCTGAACTTCCTTGAGATTATTCTCATCCATATTCCTTGTACGGGTCTTTGTACATTGGAGGAAACCTGGTGAAATTCCATTTTTGGAAAGTACACGGCGTGTAGTTTATAATTACACGACGTTTATTTATTTTCACCTTTTATCCAAAGTACCATCTAGGGCTTTGGTATGTTTTCTGTACTTTGGAAATTCTGGAGTACACGGCGTGTAGATAAATCATACATGGTGTGTCCTTCCTTGTTACGCGGTTATCATCCTGACAACCCCATGTATGCGGTACGCGGCTTATCCTTGTACATGGTTTCACCTGGGCCTGAACGGACTACACGATGTGTTACTCCAACATACACATCGCGTATTCCGGTTTCCACGTGCCGTTCAATTCTGGTCAACACGACATGATTAATACTTAGGCATAATCAATTCACACTATGTGGTTTGGCGGACCAGTACAGGTTCGTTGAACTGAAGTACACTTCGTGTAGTTTTAATTACACGTATTGTAATCCCGTGTTGTACAGATAGAAAGAGAGGCTCCTCCGGATGAGTTCCTCATTTTTATTTTAATCAAAAAATTAAAATTAAAAGTCCATTTCTGTGATATGAATTGAGAAACGAAGAGGAAGAACAGATCTCTTTTATTCATATTTATAGAATGATTTATTTCGAATTGAATCAAATATAAATGCATAAATTATCAACGAAAATTAAATTACTATAATCAACATCATAATCTCGCTCTGATACCATTTTAAGGTTCTGGGAACAGTAGAAGCGCGTGGGTGGATGTTCCCACATGGCTTTTTGTCATTAACAATGATCAATCTGGGATCAATAAGACGATAAACGCCAGTCTCCATGGATAGAATCACAGAAAATGACAAAGAAAGGAAAAGTCCTGGAACCAAAAGGTAGGATCGTTACTGGTTGATTATAATTAATTTAATAAATTAAAAATAAATACCATTTGTGTGTTCTTTTTTGTTGATGTTCTTGATCACGTTCTGATGTGATTCGTCGTTGCATCATAGAATCCAAGTGTAGACATCCTCTAGCGGTGATCCAAACATGTACCTCGTATCTTCGGACATCTCTAATGGAGTCTCCGGGTGCTAGCATGGAGAAACCTTTGCTTGCATTGTCCGCCACAGATCGTCTTGATCCGATGGAAGAAGATCTCTCTCGGTCTTGTGAGCATTCTTGGAGGAAGAGGGTATTTTGGTCTTGAAAGATTTCTCCAGAATTGTTGTGTGTGGTGTACGAAAAGAGTTGGGGTTGTGAGGATATTTATAATCAGGTATGAGGTTGTAGAGTTATGACAATAAATAAACGCGTTACACATTTTATTCATTTCATTGACTCTTATTTAAAACCCCCATGTTGAATAATTAATTCCTTGACATGCGCCCATGCTGATTATAATAAATATAATTTAAAACAATATTATATCCTCAAAATCATTAATGGAAAAACTACACTGCGTGTATTAATAAACACACAGTGTGTACTTGTTTTTCATTGAAAACTACGTGGCGTGTACATTCAATGTACATGGTGTGTATATCTTGTTTTAATTTAATAATTACATTTCCATAAAGAAAACTACAAGGCATGTAATTATTAATACACAGCGTGTACTTGTTTTCCATGGAAAACTACACGGCGTGTAATCTTTAATACATGGTGTGTATATCTTGTTTTTCACTTCCTTCTTCCTCCATCATTAAAATGATTTAGGCTTCCTTGAATAATTATTAAACCACATATGGGAATAATATTTATTCTACTTGAGATACTTGAATACACTTAGTGTGTGACCCTCTAGGCCTATTTCTCGTTGGTATTAGGAGGGCTTTCCTAAATTCCAAGATTACTGTCTACCAACGGGTCAAGGAACCCAAGAGAAAGAAGTTGACGTCGCATTGATGCATCACCTCATACAAATTCTTACTATGTAATTTAATCCCTTTGTCTCAATATCTCATCAAGTAGGTTTCATGGCAGTGTCATTAACCTATATGTTTGATCTGCCGGTCTTTGACTACCTGAAATAAACTCATTGTTTACAACATTTCCATGGAATTTAATTCGATAGTTTTCTTTCAATCAAAGCGTTGAGATATCAACTTTAATAAATGGAACTGACAAATCCTTCCTTGACTTATCCATCATCAACATGTCACTTGTGACGCACCCAACGTACCTTACTTCCCGCCAACTGTCTGCGTGACCGTTTTTGTCCGTAAATCTAAGTGCGGGAGTCATGGCATGAGTTAATGATAATCTTCCAGTCTAAGGACCATTACACACGCTCGTAGATAGAAATTTCTGATGACACCACGACATGTAGAATTACTACTGGTGGGTATGTTCTCGTAATCTCCCATCTTGGAGATTACCATGTTTGAATTCCATGAGAGAGAGTCTCGTCTTCTTACGAGTACTCGCACATGACGGTCTGTATACTATGTGTCCAATCATAGTATGTCATCCAACCACAAAAAATTATTTAAGAATATTGTTATAGCATTTAAAGGTTCTCGACATAGTGGGGATCTACCATGACCTTATTAATGCAACAAATATTCAAGACATTATTATATTATAGTCATGCAGAACAATGAACAATATATAATAAGTGAACATTCATGTAATCAAAGTACAAAATAGTTGGTTCTCTGGACACCAACCCTTACAGATAAGGGTATTAAAATTCCACCCAAATGATTAGATGTGTGCATAAATATAAAAACCCCTAATGGTATGATGATTTCATATCATGTGTATGATTCCCCATTATTGTTTTGGATTTTACTTCCTAAAAATCTTATCATTCTTCTAATTGTTGAATTTTATGTCATATTTTGAATGGAATGAATTTATTAGCATAAATCCCACATATTTGTTCAATGAAAGGATTTTAAATTTGATATTTCAAACCAACCGATTTTCATTTATCAATGTGATGACAAGTATGAACTTCCTATAGTGTTTAAACAAAGTTTCCAGGTCTCAATTACCATTTATTATATATATATTGTTTTCTGAAATGGATGGGGATAAACTCAACATCTCTGATATGCCTATTGTTCAAGAATTTGTGGATGCATTCCCTGAACATTTTCTTAGCCTTCTACCAAAACGTGAAGTTGATATATCTATAAAACTCATACCTAGTTCCACATTAATTTCAAAGACTCCCTATCGAATGTCCCAAATTTAGTTAGAGGACTTGAATAGTAAACTTAAAGAGAACATTAATAAGGGATTTATTTGATCATGTGTCTCACCATGGGGTGAAACAGTTCTATTTATAAAAAATAATGATTGATCAATGCAACCTTAGATAAACTATTGATTTTGGAACAATATCATAATCATGAATAATTATCCTCTTCTTCATAATAATGGCATTTGTAATCAACCACGTGGTGATTAATACTTTTATAAAATTTAAATCTACTATGGATATCATCAATTCAGGGTCATGAAATATGATATACACCAGATGAAATTCTATAAAATGTATTGACTCTTTTAATGGATTATGATTCCTTTTAGACTTACAAATTTCCCTCCTATCTTTATGGATTTGAGGAATCTAGTATTTAGAGATTACCTCATTCAGTTTTTTGTAGTCTTTATATATTAAATCCTGATCTATTAAAAGAAAACAGAAGAGCATGAAGACAACATAATAAGGTCACTAATGACGCTAAGGAAGGTGATTATGTATAGGAAATTTATATAGTGTTAATTTTGGCTGCTATAGGTTTTTTTATTGGGTCACATAATCTAAACAGAAGGTATACCAATATATTAATTAAAGAAAGAATAAATTGATTATTTTCCTTGACTAACCACTGTAACTGAACACCATATCATTTTTAGATTGATATTATTGTTGGTTTGTGGAGAATTTCTCACGAATATCAAATCTTATGACCAAGATAACCAAAATTGGATCCTTGTTCCCGTGGATAAAGGAAAATGATGAAAATTTCATAGAACTAACGAGAATATTGGTCTGCAAACCTATGATTACATAAAACTATATTGGGGATAGTTTTTAATCTATAGTGATGCATCCACGTTGGGATTGGGATGTGTTCTTAAGAAAAATTACATTGTTATTTCTTAATCCTAGGGATTATTGAAGATCCATGAGAAAAATTGCCCAAATCATTATTTGGAGTTTTTAGGGATAATTTATCCAATAAAGATATGGATACATTATGTATAGGGAGAAATTTGTCATAAAAATTCCGATCACAATAGTTTGAAATATATATTCTCTTTGAATGAGTTGAACATGAACCACAAAATATTAATATTGTTGACAAAGTATTATTAATTCTCCGTACATAAACACCCTAGGATAGTCAACATGTTCACAAATACTTTGAGTCCATAAGATAATGGTAAATTATATATGATGAGAATTTAGAATGATCCAATATTTCTTGATTTTAAAAGGATAGATCATGAAATTTTGTAGGAGGGGGAAAATATTTTCATCCTCAAACTAAATGTTAATCCCTTAATCGAATTGAATATAAACGTGGAATATAATGAATATGTAGATATATAACATATAGAGATGTTCTAGAATTTAAAATTTATCAGTTTGGAAGGATAATTTTTAAGAACTACCTATGTTTTCCATCCATTCAAGATTTGAAGACGGATACATTAGAGGAATTTCATATTTCTTCATTATATATTCATATTGGAAGTAAGAATATGTATAGATAAATGAATGAATAATTATAGTTAGATTAAATGAGGATGGATATCATTGTATTTGTATCTCGGTTCTTGGTATGCTAGTAAGTTAAGGATGAACGAAAAATGTCCAAGTTAATTTTCTATCAATTACCCATACCAAAATTGAAATGGGACAACAATAGTATGTATTTTTTCATTGGACTCCCATAAACATTTAAAGATTTTAATGTTATATGGGTGGTAGACCATCGCCTTTCTAAGTCAGAACACTTCATCATTATCAATGAATACTTCTATCTAGAACATATTTCCAGGAAATAAATTATGGATGTTTTACAGTTGAAAAGTGTACAAAATTTAATTGTATCTAATTGATATATGAGGTTTACCTGAATATTTTGTAAACATCTTCATCAAGAACTTGATATTGAATGGAGTTTCAAAACTTTTTATCATCCTCAAATTAATATTTTTTCTACGAAAACCAACTCAAATCCTAGACGATATGTTGAGATCTTGTTTTGTTGGATTTCAAAGGAGTTTTGGATCAACAACATAGTCTAGTTGATATTTCATACAACAATATATTTCACTCCATAATTTAGTTATCTCTTTATGAATCACTTTATGGGAATAAAATGTAGAGATCCATCTAGCCGGGATGAAGTTAGAGAAATAAATCTATTGGGACCTAAGATAGGTGATAAAATGATAGAGAATGTTAGAGCCATTTGGTAAAAAAAATAGGGAAACTCAAAGGAAATAAATAAGTAATGTTGATAACAATCAATGTGATATTGATCTTGAAATTGGTGGCAAGTAGGTTTATAGAATTTATCCATGGAAGTATTTTATGAGGTACATGAAGAATGGGAAACTAATACGTAGGTATATCTACCCATTATGATTATTGATCATATCATAATGGTATCCTTTCTCTTGGAACATCTTAAAAATCTCTCTCATGTCTATGATTATTCCTTGTATCTCTCCCAAGGAAGTACATACAAGACCCTTCAAATGCACTAATGTTAGAGGTTATACCACTGGAGTGGGATCTTTCTTATAAGGAGCAGTTGGTTGATATTCTACATCACAGATAGAAATTTATAAAAAATAAGGCCACTGACCAGGTAAATTATTATGGAGAAATAAATTGTTATTGGAACCTATGTTAGAACAGAGGGATATGATTAGGTGGAAATATACTCTTTTTTTTGTATCAGGATTTGGATTTTGGGAGAGAAATTAATTTTAAGGGGGTAGAATGTTAGACTCTATGTTTTTTAGAAACGTTTTTATGAAATTAATTACTTTTATTTGATTTCATGTGTTTTATAATACACTAGGAAAAACATTCATTATATGTAACAGCAATATAATCATTCAATACATGCAAAATCGACTTAGAGTGCATTACACGCAACACTGAGATTCTACAAAACATCAATTTATTGTTATAATTTTTTTAACAAGATAATTATAATCTCACCAAAAAACATTATAATATGAATAGTAATAACTAATTTTAAATATTATTTACAATGTTTTTATAAATTAAACATTTTGATAATAAAATATGTAATATTGTTAATGTATTTATATGTTTCAAAATACTATTTTCTCCAGTGAACAACTTTTTATGTCCTTATGTGAACAATAATAAAAATAATTTATGAAAATTTTAGAAATTTAATTTGATAAAATAAATTTCATTTTTTAATTCCTAATTTCAATATTATCATAGGATTAATTTTTATGATTTCCCTAAAAACATCATTTTTTATGAATAGACAAAAATATAGAATTTTAATTCAACAATTCATTTTTTTATAAATTGTTTATATAGTTAAATAATATTCTAATTTTGGATTAATGTTTAAATAGTTCAATTTTACATAAATTGATCCAATTTTGGTCATTGTAACCAATTTCACATTGAAATATGATCTAAATCCATCCCAATCTTTTAAACATTTTTCTACTAAAAAAACTCATTGTCGCACCACGTCTACAGGATTAATTTTAAATTAATTCATTCCATATTGTGACTAGAATTTGGATAAAATTATTTAATATTTGGAATAATTAAAATTTAAAATCTTTAATATGTTCAAATTTTCTATTGACCAGAAAATAAACACATGCATTTAATATAATTTACAACTATTAAGGGAAAAGTTATATTAAAAAATGATTAATCCCTAAACATAGTGCCCAAAAAACCTAAAATCTTTTAATAATCTATTGAATTTTAGTATTTAGGAAATATAATCACTGTTTATAGATTTGTAACGTTATTGGAACCACATTTCATGTGAAAATTTTGGTGGAATTCCATTTTAAAAACTTTACAAGATTACCACTCCTCCTCCATTATATAAAGGAACTGACCACTCCCACTTAGTCACAACTCTAAAGAACATTAGATATCATAAAAAATGCCAAAAAAATATCCCAAAATTCCAAAAATAATCCTATAATCCTCATTTTTTGGAATAAATCCATCATAGGAAACCCTTTTTTGTAAACCAAGAGGAGTTACCCAAATAAGCGGCACCATCCTTCCTCTAGCTCCTTTGTTTAATTTCCATTATCCACCATACAGAATATACTTATTATATGGCTATATAATAAACAAATTATCATAAATATTATTATATGTTCTTATTCACTAGGTTTTAACTACACTTACACACAGTTCTATCTAATTGGTAATGAACTTATTGTTCTTGTGTACTGTGAACTACCGCCACATGGAACATTGTTTTTTTTCAATTACCACCAATCATGGTTGAAAAATTATGTTGGAAACAATATTTTTATATGATATATATGATATTTATTATCAAAATATTCTCATTTAATGATTATATAAATCATACCTCATTATTTACATTTTCTGTAAACATGAAAACTTCGTTCTTGGACGTGTGGTCTACCACCTCATCAATGTGATGTGTTTCGTTAACACTATACATGGAATGTATTATAAATGGGATTATTGATTATATATCTTATATATGATATAATTATTATATATTAATTATGATATTTATACACTCATATTTCTCTTAAATACATACTTTCTATAATATATTAAAAAATAAATAACATTTATCCGTACATACAACCCACCATATCCATGAATGGTGTATTCCATTTCAACTTTATATATTTTATATATTCTAATACTTAAATTCATTCTGAATATATATGATATTTATATTATTATTTAAATTGTGGAAATAAATAAATAATTATTTAATTAATATTCCCAAATTAATATTTCAAAACATGTATGAAGAACATAATATATATTACCCAAATAGAAAAGTTAACATGGTATTACTAATAAAAGTGTAATATAATGGCATAACAAACCCATAAATTATATCATATATAAGAAAAGGATTATTCAATTGATTTATATTGAACTTATTTTTATTATATAGAATATTTTTATGAGTTTGAATAGTGTTAAGCCATTAGGTACAAGGATATTTAGTCTCACATTAATTTATGTGATATTTAGGCATTATTGTGTAAAAATTTCCTTTGTGTGGTGTATATACCGCCCATAAATATATTCTATTTTTATTATCCTTAAATATAAGGGTATTCTATTATTCATATTATTATATACCTTTCATAGGTTTTATGTTTCAAAACATACCATATCGGTAATGTTTTTTTGTCTCAATTTTCCTTCATTGAGACACATGCAACGAATTTTAGAAAACCATGTATTCATAAATGAATTAAAATTATTTTAAAGTTAATATTTTGATATCATTTTTAAGGATAAATGATATTGAAAGTTTTTTATGGTTTTAAAATAATCATTTTTATTTTTTCATTTTTTTTGGAATAAATGTTTTTCAAAACATATTAATTATTTCTTTATAAATTTCCAATGTGCTTTCAATGAAACGTTTTTCCAAACATTTTCAACCATTCTATAAAAAATTTTAGAAAATTTATTTAATGATTTGGTTTTCAAAATGTTTTCAAGATTTATTTATATGCTTTGAAAGAAAAATATTTTAAAAAATTTCTCAATATTTCCTTTAATAAATATTAATATTTTTTTACAAGAAAATGGTTTTCCGATGGTTTTATGTATTACAAATATTTTTTCAAGACCAAAATGTTATTTTCCTAATGAAATGTTTTATATATATATATTTTAAAATTATTTTTTATATAAGATGACATCCTTCATTATTACTCATTCCTTTTTATGGAAATTATCCAATGGATCCATTCATATTGTTTCCCTGAATAATTTATGTTCTTGGGGAATACAGTGTATGAAGCTCATTTTTCAGTAATGGGTTATATATTTATGAAACCCATTTCTATTTCAAAGATTATATTATTATAATAATTCTTATTTTCCTTGGTATTATGATTATTATACCCACTTCCTTTCATAGGTTATATGGTTATGAAACAATTTTTTTCACATTTTATATGCTTATGAAACAATCTTCTTTTAATGGGGTATGCTTTGATGAAATAATTATAAAACCATTTTTTTCCATATTCTAATATATTATTACATTTTTATGAAATCAATTTATTTTCATTGATTATGATATTAATAATTAGGATTTTTTTGCACATGTTTGTATGATTACATTACGAGATGGGTGGGACCTATATCTCACTCCAATTCTTGGGTAAAGATTTTTATCTCGTGATATTACGATAGAAATCAAGTAAAAGTGCTTGATACACTATAGAATATGGGGAAACCTTATCCAATATTTGATTATGGGGAAACCCAATCCTCTAGTGGATGATGGTGAATCCCAATACACTTTGGAATGATGGGGAAACCTGATCCACTATGGGATGATGAGGGAACGTGATCCCTTAAATGGAATGTAGTATGATTGGGGATTATGGTGTGTCCCTTCTAGTAGATGTAGTTACAATTAAGTTCCCTAATAAATTTTTGAAATTCACCCTAACTTATTGATAATGATATTACATATTTATGATCCAACCAGAATTCTAAGACATATTCCGTTGTTATGATTTCATTGATCACGCTTTGATTCCCTTATGATTCAGGTCTTCTGAATTGGCAATTTTTTACATGATTTTTGTCTATTACAATTAATATATATTTTATGATCTTATAATGTTATACTAACGTTCTCATACTCTTATAATCATGTTTATTCATTCATATCTCCCTATTTCCCCTTATTGAAAATTTTATTTCACCGGTTTTAATGTTTTCATTCTCCCCAGATATGAAGATATATATTAAGTATGATGTGTCTCAGAAGGGTGAGAATAATTATTAACCAAGTGGGAGATAATGTAGTTCACTTAGGTACTAGTTTTTATGTTTCCATGTTTACAATGGCACTAAACTAATACATTCTTTTGGTGTCTGTTTGTGTAATGTATTATTTAATTCTCAAAAAATGATATAATGTTAAATTATGATAAATGAGGATCCCTATATATCATCTATTAATAAGAAAATTTAAAATTTAATTATGTTTAAGCATAGATAAATTCATAATATGAATATCTTATATGATACCCTTTCATGAAATGTATTGAAATCATATGAAATCAACTACCTAGTAAGCAAGGTGTGGTAGATAGTTAACCACCACTTTTCTAGATATAGTCTAAGATCCGTTGATAGTGACTAGTCTAATAGAAATTAATAATACCCATTCTTCAAAATAAAATATATACATAAATTACAAATATCTTCTCAAACCTAATATGTATCATCTGTCAAGACCCGCCTTCACCAAAAGGAGGGAATGGTCAGCAGATTTCCAGGACCTTCCATGTTTAAGTTGAAGGAGAGATAATTACCCCCAAAACCCACCCTCAATAGGACTCAAAGTTGTGACTAGCACCAAGGGTATATAATCACACACTAAATGGAAGACATTAACCTACTTGTTTTAATATGATCGGGAGATAAGATGGTAAATCCCAACAACATCAAAAGCAGGAAGTTAAATTAAATCCAAGAACCATTCCCAATGCATGTTACCAAAGTAAAAAACCACAATGTACAAAGTGACTACAAGGGTAAAGTACCAAAGAAAGAATAATAACAACAGAAAATGCCCCAAAGGGCCAAGCTAGTGTGGTCCCGCGTGATCCCCGAATTCCTTCTAGAAACCTGAATGTAGTTTTATATACATAGGGTGAGAATACAAGTATACTCAGTAGGGAAAACCAAAAACTCTCGTGCACAAGTGGGGGAACGTTCTAAAGTCCTGTGAGAAAAAGATTAAACCAAACACCTAACAAGTTAAACTATCCACCCAAGCCTCTCCAAGGCACACTCTCCAAATAACGCAAGTCAAGTAATATATATAATAAGATCACATCGATGTTTGGGTACCCTACGCCACATTCCCACTGGTTATTGAATACATCCTACACATCGAACCAATCCCTCCATTCTCACAGCAGTCCCACTACCACACCCTGCCCGCACTCACCTGGGCCACAACCTCACGCAGTCCCACTGCCAAACCCTGCCCGCACACACCTGGGCCACATCTATCACATGTAACGATGCCTAAAAACTCCTAGGCCAGAACAACCATCACCACGCCCGAAGATACCTGGGATTCATCCCGAAGATACTTGGGAAATTACCTGCCCGCACACACCTGGGCCATAACCGCCACACTACCCCGCCCGAAGGTTCTTGGGATAATAATGGACCTTAGGCCATCACAGCCTACCTGAATATACTTGGGATATCCAGTAAGGGGAGCATAAAAATAGCTAATAACTAGCCACTAGTAATAGTGTTGGGAAAAACACCCTCCCCCATGAAATGGGGGTGTTCAAAACAAAGTGGTCAACTTGGGTGGGGCGCAAATAAGAACAAAAAGTTACAGGTATATATATAGGTAACAAGAACTCTCCCAAGTTATGGTTTTTCAGAGAGCCTATGTAACCAAAACAACACTCAAGTCTGAGTCACAACTCCCGCCAACAAAACCCTTTTTTCCATTCGTTTTCATATTCAATAGTGATGTTTAATTATGTTCTGCAGCTACATGGGAAAATAGTAAGCATAGGCACAAGTCTTGGAAAGAAAAAAATCAAGCATTAACTACAACATCCAAAGAAAACCCCATGATACAGACCCATGTCCAATATCCAGGAGCCAAAAGGTTTCTCAACAACAGAGGATTCCACCCCAATTCATGATATAAACAAGGTGACCACCTTGTCTTTAAATTCACAACCACTGAATCCATAACAACAGGGGATCCCATATCCACCCAAATCACCCATAAAATGGCCCGTGAAGGAAAAACAACCAAACCACCAACACTATGCAGGCCCATGCCAGTATTTTTAGTTTTATAAGATTTAACACACTCTATGATTTCAATTTCCATGTGCTTTAACCGGGGTTATCACATAAGGATTGATCCTGGTGACTCAATTTAATTAGCCAGATATATGTGATTGACCAATTTTCTTTTTCATAGAAGGAGTTCACTACTACAAAAAAATCCATTTAAAACATCAATAGGGCTTCATTAGGGAACAAAGAAAGACCACCAATGGCCATGATTTTCAGTAGGCGTAAGCCCACAAAATTCAGAAAAGAAGATCATAAAACAGAGCAGCATCAACAATCACAGCCCCTCTGCATTCTTTATAGAATATATTCATTATCATTATTTAGGTCTGGTTCATCCAATTCAATAGAATCAAAAGCATTCCCACCCCTCATGATACACAAAATGGAGATACGAAGGATAAATTCCTACTTGTTGATCAACGATCGACGCAGAGCATGGGCGTGAATTCCACAGATAGCGATGTGGCTCGCCTAAACGAAAAGAAGTTCATCTGAATGAAGGGTACTACTAGCATAGGGTGATCGAGAAAGGAAGAAACCCACATAGAACCCTTTAGTTTATAAGGGCTGGGGACGGTTGAGATAACAATGTGGAACCGCTTAAGGAGCGGGGGTCATGGGTTGACCATGCGGCCCCACACGTTATTAATGGGTTGGTCTATTTAAACCGATGCACACAACAGGTTAATTCATTAAATATTTAATTAAAACATTTATGGGAATTACCGGGCTTTAAAACAAGCTTAAAGGGGTCAAAATATGGTTTAAAACCCAATTTGCGCAAAAGGGAGAGCTACTAGAAAAAACCATGTGGGGGTAGGCGAGAGCCACCAGTAGCCGAGCTACCAGTAGGCTGCAGTGACAGGTAGACCGATATACCAGTAAGCGGCAGATACCAGTAGACCGAGCTACCATTAGACAGAGCTACCGGTAGGCTGCGGCTACTGGTAGATCGAGCTACCGGTAGGCCTGATATCAGTAGGATAAGGCTACCGGTAGGCCTACGGTTAGGCAAAACATCACCAATATTCCCATACCAGAAAACCCAACTTGATATTTTCACAATGTAATGGACCAAAAAAACCTGGGCAATTACATCAGATACCTCTAAAATGATTCTCATCCTTGTGAATCAAAACAACCCAGAAGGAAAGAGAGAGTCCGAACAACCACCTCGAAAGATATATCTCAGGAGTGGACATCATTGTTAACTACGAGCACCTTTCTGTCAAAAACAAAGCAACATACCATGTAAAACTTCCCAGCCATGTGGGTTGGGGAGTCTCTTTCCCCATGTCAAGGTAATATCTACTTTAGGAAACACTAACTCGCCCATACAGGTTTAATCGCATCCACCTTAATGAGTCTTTATTAGGGGTTGTGTCCTATCCTCCTCATCTCTAGGACTTTTCACACACATTAAGAGGAAATAAAACTAGTATTCCATAGCCAACAAGGTAAAACATCATACCACAATAGCTATAAACCGAACAGTACAAAACTCAATACAACACTTGGTACTGGGCATGCATTTTTTCTTCCCTCTCCCATGTACTCTCCTCAATCCCACCATGTCTCCATAACACACGAAACAAGGGGATGGCTCGCCCACAGAGCGCCTTCTCCTCACGATCCTTGATCATCACTGGTATTTCTACAAAATTCACATCATCCTCGATGTCTAGCTCTCCCCAATCAAGGACGTGTGAATCGTCGTGCAGGTAACAACAAAGCTGGGAAACATGGAATACATCATGTATCCTCAGTAGCGGTGATGGTAGCGCTAGCTGAAAATCCACTTCACCGACCCACCACAACACTTCGAAGGGTCTGATGAACCTCGGAGAAAGCTTAAACCCTTTGTCAAACCTCTGTTGTACACACTGAGGGGAGACCTTCAAGAACACGTGGTATCTATCCTCAAAATCCAAGTGCATCCTCTTGGTATCAGCATACGACTTCTGTCGGTCCTGGGCTACCTTCATCCTTTCCTGTATGAGCTGAACCTTCTCTATCGTTCTCTGCACCACCTCCGGGCCAAGGATGCATGCTTCTCCTACTTTAGTCTAACACACAGGTGAACTGCATGACCTCCCGTAAAAGGCTTCAAAAAGTTCCATACCAATGGTATATTGATAGCTATTATTGTAGGAAAAATCTACCAGATCCAAGTATCACACCCACGATCTTAGTGAGTCCAGAACACATGCCCGCAGCATATCCTCCAAGGTCTGGATGGTGCCCTCTATCTGTCCATCTATCTCATGATGGAAAGTAGTGCTAAGACGCAGCTGGGTGCCAAAATCATGCTGCATTCTTCTCCATACTCGTGAGGAAACCAGTGCATCCCTATCCGAGACTATAGTCCTCAGAACACCATGAAACCGCACCACCTCATCCACGTACTTTCGTGAAAAAGCATCCACTGCACTCGAATCTTTGATCTCCAGAATGTGAGTCGATTTCGTCAACCGATCCACTACCACCCAGATGGCGTCATATCCCCCTTGGACCTTTGGTAGTCCCATGATGAAATCCATCAAGATGTCGTCCCACATCCACTTGGGGACATCTAGGGACTGCAGTAGGCCACCTGGAACTCGGTGTTCAGCCTTCACTTGCTGACACACTAAGAACTTGGCCACAAACTCTGCCACTCCTTGCTTCACTCCGGGCCACCAAAACTGTCTCTTCAGTCCCTCTTAAATGATGGACACTCCAGGGTGTACTGCTTGGGGTGAGTTTTGGAACTCACTGAGAACATTGTCGTGCATCGCCTCTGGAACAGACAACTTTCCCTGGAAAAGCATCCGGTTTTGGCCATCCTTCGTCCATCCTTCTAGAGCATTTCCCTGGTCAACTCAGTTGCACATCACTTCGCACTCTGGGTCTCCCCACTTAGATTCCTCCACTTGCATAAACAGAGACGATTGTACTTCCATCTGATACAGGAAACCTCTACTGCTATTCATCCTCATATCCAGGTATAAGGCAGCCAACTCCTCCATCGCCTTCCATGTGTCTGCCGACTCTTGGACCGCATCCTTCCATGATCTCCATCTCAAGGAATAAGCCACTATATTCACCTTCCCTGAAGTGTATGAGATCTCGAAGTCATAATACTGGAGGAACTCCATCCAACTCCACATCCGCATGTTTAGGTCCCGTTGGGAGAAGATATACCTCAAGATCTTGTGATCTGTGATGACCACAAATTGTTTTCCGATGAGTTAGTAACTCCATTACATCAGTGAAAAAACGACTGCTGCATGCTCCAGGTTTTGGGTGGCATAATTATGCTCATGAGGGAATAGCTGCCTAGACCCAAAAGAGATCACCCCTTCTCACTGCATCAATACACATCCCAGACTTTATCATGAAGCATCACAGAACACCTCATGTGTCACCCCTTCTTCTGGTAATCTCATCACTGGGGCACTAACCAACTTCTCCTTCAGATATCTAAAGGCTGACTCGCACTGCTCACTCCACACGAAAACCTTGTCATTCTTGGTCAGGTATGTCAAAGGGGCTGAAACTCGAGAGAAGTTGGGTACGAACCTCTGATAGTAACCCTCCAGCCCAAAGAAACTACGGACCTCTTCCACATTATTGGGTGATGCCAATGAAACAACTCCCTCAACCTTTGATGGGTCCACCGCTACCCCCTGCTTGGACACCACGTTCCCAAGGAAGTGCAATTCTCGTGTCCAGAATTTGCATTTCAATAACTTCCCATAGAGCTGATGCTGTCAGAGGACCCCCCGAAACCGTCCTTAGGTGCCCCGCATGGTCCTCCTCTAATCTCGAATAGATCATGATGTCATCGATGAACACAACCGTGAATCGATCCATGTACTCTAGAAATATGGAGTTCATAAGCCCCATGAACACAGCTGGGGCATTCGTAACAACGAAAGGCATGACTATGAACTCGAAGTGCCCATATCTACACCAGAAGGCCGTCATCGGGATGTCACCCTCTTTCACTCTCATCTGGTGGTACCCAGACCGTAGGTCGATCTTCGAGAACCATCCTGCCCCTTTCAGCTGGTCGAAAAGATCATCTATCCTCAGAAGAGGGTAGCGATTCTTAATAATCACCTGATTCAGCCTCTTATAGTCTATGAACAACCTGAGACCACCATCTACCTTCCTTGTGAACAAGACTGGAGCACCCCATAGTGACGCACTTGGTCGAACATAACCTCTCTTCTTCAGATCATCAATCTGAATCCGCTACTCCCGTTGATTCGAAGGTGCCATCCGGTAAGGAGCCATCGAGATCGGACGAGCACCAGGCTGCAAGTCTATCCCAAACTCGATATCCCATCGAGGGGATAAAGTCATCACCTCCTTAGTAAAGACGTCCATAAACTCACGGACGATCTCTGGCAACTCCACCATTTCAGCATCTACTGACTCTACTAACATCTCAGCTAACAAAGAGAGGAGGGGTTTCTCTCGCATGATTCCCTTCTGACTGCTCTGCTCACTGGTGAAGGTAACACGCCGACCGCCCAAGTCTAAGAACACAACCCTTCTGCGGAACCAGTAGATGACGACACTCATAGATAATAGCCAGTCGATGCCTAGGAGGACATCGTATGGCAGTATCTGTAGTAGAAGAAGATCCCTAACCGACTGATGTGCCCCTATCATTAGTCTCCATCCTCGACAAACAAATTACAAGTCGGTCTGACCTCCGACTGGTGTGCTCAGCACCAGGGGAACTGGAAGTCTCTCGGCATCTAGACCTAAAGCACGGGCTAGACTGGGGGCAATAAAGGAGTGGGAAGCTACGGTATCGAACAAGGCCTAAGCAAGGGTACTAAAAAAACTGATCGTACCTCGAACAACCTCCGGCCCTGCTGGAACTGGTGACCCCCCTGGCATGTAACTATCCATGCCAAGCTCCTCTGCCCCTCGGATATCGGCCACCTCCCCATCCACGCCCCGGTATAGGTCCATGATGAGTGCCCTGAGGTCGGCCTCCTCCTCCTACGTCTGCCCTCAGAGGAGCGGGAGCTCGCTGTCCCTGCTGCTGCTACTGGAATGTGCTGGATGGAAGCTTCTGCTGGGGTGGGTGCTGGGGCTGTCTGCCACCGCCGTACTGTACCCAGTTTGGGCACTAACTCTGGAGATTTCCATGGCTCCCACATACGAAGCACCACGTTCCCTGGACCGAAGGAAAAGGGCGAGAACCAGGGGACCGGAACTGGAACTGTTGCGGCCTGGTCCCTGCTGGTCAGAACCTGGAGGGTCCTGACACTGGAGACCTGGTGCTGACGGCCTTCCCCATCGATGGTCCTAGCTAGATCCCCTCTCAAGACACACCTCCTAGAGCGTGCATCCTCTCCACCACTTCGGCCTTCTTCTGGACCTCCATGTACATCGGCAGGGTAAAGGGGGTAACAGCATACTGAAGGGAGGGTCAAAGCACCTCCTCTAAACGCCTTTCCCAAGACTCCTCTTCGGGAAAGAGGTTCGGAGAGAAATGTATGAGGTCCTTGAACCTGATTCCTAGCTCCCTCACTAACATAATCTCCTGCTGGAGGGATTGTAGCTCTTGTATCTTTTCCTCCTTCATCTTCGAAGAGAGGAATTCCGCCCGGAACTCCCTCTCGAAATCAGCCCATGCCACCACATCCTCTCTCCTCTCCCCCAGGTAAAGCATTCACCACTGAGGTGTCGCTCCTCGGATCTGGCTAAAGTCCAGAAAAACCCAGTACTCGGTCGGAGCTTGGATCAAGCCGAAGGAAATCACTAGCTCCTCTATCCAGCCCTCCATCTTCATATCATAGGTGATTCCCTCATACTTCTCGAGGGTCTGTCGCTGGAAGGCAAGATGTGTCTTCTACCACAGGTCTTCCTCCTCCTCTCGATCAGCTCTCTGCCGATCGGTCAAGGTAGTCTCCGGGGCCTCGATCGCCCACACCAAACGTGGTCGCCTTGCAGTTTCCATAGCTTCAAGGTAAACAAGGAATGACTAAGCCCAAGTGTTGTAGAATATTGTTCTTAAAACATCTTAAACATTTTATTTATTCATAATTTCCATGACACCCCAGAAACCCAAGAACAAAAGTCATTATGATGAATGTATCTTTCCTAGTGTCTCTAACCTGCAATCAGCGTGGCCTCACTTGGTCATTCAGTAGGTCCAGAGTCCTTGCATCAGATCAAGGGGGCCCCTAAAATCCTATGTTCTAGCCGATCTTCCCTGGCCTAATTCACGCACCAAGTTCACCCAAAAATGTTTCCCAACCATCCCATGCAATCCTCACTGTGCCTAACTCCAGAATCGATCCTATCTCTTAGCCATACCTCTGATACCATTCTTCCACTACCCACCTTCACCAAAAGGAGGTAAGGGTCAGCTGATTTCCATACCATTCCTTCTTTATGTTGAAGGAGAGATAGTGACCCCTGAATCCCGCCCTCAATATGTCCCGGAGTGGCGACTAGCACCAAGGGTATAGAATCAAACACTAAATGGAAGGCATTACCCTCTTTATTTTAATAGGATCGGGTGATAAGATGGAAAATCCCAACAACAACAAAAGTGGAAAGTAAAAGTAATACCAAAAACCATTCCCAATGCATGTCACAAAAGTAAAAACCACAAAGTAAAAAGTGAGTACAAGGGTAAAGTACCAAATAATGAAAAACAGCAACTGCAACTGCCCCAAAGGTTCGACCTAGTATTGTCCCGCGTGATCCCTGAAGTCCTCTTGGAAACCTGAAAGCAGTTTTATATATGTAGGGTGAGCATACAAGTATACTCAGTAGAGAAAACCAAAGCCTCTCATGACCAAGTGGGGGAACATACTAAAGTGAAGTGAGAAAAAGATTAATCCAAACACCTAACAAGGTAAAATATCCACCCAAGCCTCACCAAGGCACACTCCCAAAATAACGCAAGTCAAATAATATATATAATAAGAGAACATCGTTGTTTGGGTACCCCGTGCTACTTTCCCACTTGTTATTGAACACATCCTACGCATCGAACCAATCCCGCCATTCTCACCGCAGTCCCACTGCCACACCCCGCCCACACACAACTGGGCCACAACCTCATGGAGTCCCACTGATAAACCCTACCCGCACTCACCTGGGCCACAACTATCACACGTAACCATGCCTACAAACACCTAGGACAGAACAACCACTGCCACGCCCGAAGACACCTGGGCCTCATCCTGAAGATACATGGGAAACTACCTGCCCACACACACCTGGGCCATAACCACCACACTACCCTACCCGAAGGTTCATGGGCTAATAATAGACCTCAAGCCATCACAGCCTGCCTAAAGATAAATGGGCTATCCGGGAAACGGAGTATAAAAGGATCTAAAAACCAGCCACTAATAATAGTGTTGGAAAAAACACCCCCCCCCCATGAAATTGGGGTGTTCGGCACTAAGTGCTCAACTTGGGTGGGGCGGGAATAAGAACACAAAACTACAAGTATATATATATAGATAACAATCACTCTCCCATGTTTACGTTTTTAGTCTAGCTTAAGGAACACAAACAACACTCTTGTCCGAGTCACAACTCTCACCAACAAAACCCATTTGTCCCATTCGTTTTCATGTTCATTATTGATGTTTAATTATGTTATGCACCTACTTGGGAAACTAGTAAGAAAAAGAAAAAGTCCATGAAAGAAAAAACCCAATAATTAACTAAAACATCCAAAGAAACCCCCAAGATACAGCCCCATGTCCAATATCTAGGAGCCAAAATGTTTCTCAACAATAGAGGATTCCACCCCAATTCATGATATAAACAAGGTAACCAACCGGTCTAAAAATTCACAACCACTGAATCCATAACAACAGGGGATCCCATCCCCACCCACATCACCCAGCAAACGGCCCGTGAAGGGAAAAAACCAAACCACCACCACTAAGTAGGCCCATGCCTGTATTTTCTGATTTATAAGATTTAACACACTCCATGATTTCAATTTCCGTGTGCTTTAACCGGGGTTGTCACAGAAGGAATGATCCTGATGCCTCAATTTATTTAGCTGGATATACATGATTAACAAATTTCCTTTTCACAGTAGGAGTTCAAAACTACAAAACAATCCATTTAAAACATCATAAGGGGTTCATTAGTGCACATAGAAATACCACCACCAGCCATGATTTTCAATAGGCGTTAGCCCGCAAAATTCAGAAAAGAAGATCATAAAACAGAGCAGCGTCATCAATAACAGCCCCCCATTCATTCATTATAGAATCTTTTCATTATCTTTATTTAGGTTTGGTTCTTCTAATTCTATAGAATCAAAACAATTCCCACCCAGCATGATACACAAAAGGGAGAGACTAAGGAGAAATTCCTACCTGTTGATCTACGATCGACGCTGAGCCAAGGCGTGGAATTCCACAGATAGTGATGCGGCTCTCTTGAATGACAAGCGGTTCGTCTAAATAAAGGGTATAACTTGCACATGGTGATTGTGAAAAGAAGAAACCCATGGTGATCCCATTAACTTATAAGGTCCGGGTACGGTTGAGATAACAAAGTGGAACCGCGTAAGGAGTGGGGGTCATGGGTTGACCACGCGGCACCACACGTTATTAAATGGTCGGGCAGTTTAAACCGACGCACACACCATGTTAATTCATTAAATATTTAATTAGAACATTTATGGGAGTTACCGGGCTTTAAAACAAGCTTAAACGGGTCAAAATAGGGTTTAAACCCCAATTTGCGCAAAAGGGAGCGCTACTGGAAAAAAACCTCATAAGGGTAGGCGAAAGCCACTGGTAGACCGATCTACCGGTAAGTTGCAGCGACCGATAGACTGAGCTACCGGTAGACAGAGATACCGGTAGCTGCAACTACCTGTAGACCGAGCTACAGGTAGACAGAGTTACCGGTAGGCTGCAGCTACCGATAGACCGAGCTACTGGTAGGCCTCCAACAGGTAGGATAAGGCTACCAGTAGGCCTCCTACCATTAGGCTAAGGATACCGGTAGGCCTACCGTTAGTCCAAACATCACCGAGATTTCCAGACCAGAAAACCCAACATTAGATTTTCACAAAGTAATGGACCACAAAAACCCATGCCATTACATAATCTGTAATTAACTCCTTAATTCTGGATCACAACTCATAAATAATCCAAAATAAATGTAGAAAAATACAAAATAGATTATCATTGTTGACACTCCATTTTCATCAAATTGTCTAAAAGAATGGAAACAGATATGACTTAGCACAAATTGATTCATCCTTTGAAGAAAACCTCAAAAATAAAAAAAGGCAAGAACAAGGCTTCAAATTCACAAGGGTCGCGCAAGTTCCCTCATTGTCGCGCAAGTATACTTGTGCGCCGCCTAATGGTTACGCAAGTTACTTGCACGCCCTAAGTGATAACTGCACGGGGTCTTCTCCAGCCTATAAATAGACCTTGTGGGACCCATTGCAGAAGGAATTTGTTTCAAAATTCAAATATAGAGCTCTGAATGCCCATGTCTCTTCTTCAGGTCATCCGAACACTTCTAAGGTAATTCTTTACCTAGAATGGAAGGTCTAAACAAGAGGAGTAAGGTCTAAGTGTTAGAATTCACTAACACTTTCACGCCTAAGGTGTTTTACCCTTAAGGGAAATGAGAATACTTGTGTGCCGCCCTACTTCTTCACCAAAACTTGTACACCTCTCTTCTGGTTGTACCTCGGGATAATTATAAAGGATTTGTTCAAGGATTTCCCAAGTGTTACCCTGCTGGTTCATAATCGCGCATGTACCCATGTGTCGCGCAGGTATACCTTTGTGACAAGGACTTGGGCGCCCATGCAGTACCTGCGCGCCTGCCCGAACCTGCGCACCCCTGCCTTTTTGGGTGTCCTTCTTTCCCATTTAACCCCTCTTATACCATTCCTACTCTCCTATTCAATATTTAGTCTTCAAGAAATTATTCAAAGCCATTTATGGAATTTTTTCTTGATTAAAATCCTTATCTATAAGGAATTCTGTGGAATATCTCTCAAAACCTAGTCATTTACACATCTTTATGTCACTAAAGATTGATATTTCCTTCATTCAACCACATACTTTAAGATGAGAGAACCCCTTAACCAGGTCCTCCTTTTCAGGAATAATCCCCAATCATAATTATCAAATCTGGCCATCCTCTTTAGGAGTAAGCCCCAAGTCCTCTTTAACCTGGGTTTCCTTTTCAGGAGTAAGCCCCAGTCTCAAAGTTCAAAAGTATGGGAATCTTCCTTAGGAGTAAGCCCCAAGTCCTCATTAACTTGGTCTTCCTTTTCAAGAGTATGTCCCATTCACAATTCCCATTAATTTTGGGCATCCTCCTTAGGAGTAAGCCCCAAGTCCACTAATCTGGGCATCCTCCTTAAGAGTAAGCCCCAATCATAAAATTCCAAAATTTGGGCATGCCCCATAGGATTAAGTCCCAAGTCTTCATTAACCTGGGCCTCCTTTTTAGGAATATGTCCCAGTCATAATTCTAATTAATTTTGGGCATCCTTCTTAGGAGTAATCCCCAAGTCCCTTAATTTTTCAAGTCCCATAACCTGGGCCTCCTTCTTAAGAGTAAGCCTTAGTCTTAATTTCTCTTAACCAGTCCTAATTTACTTTTTGATCTGGGTCTCCTTCTCATGAGTAAAACCCAATCATAAGCCCCCTCCTAATTTGGGCCTCCTTTTAAGGAGTCATCCCCAAATTAGAGTATCCAAATCTCCATAAAGTACACATACATTTATGGACCATTTTCCTGGATTTCTTCCTTGAAGTAAATCCTAATCTTCATCTATTTTGGCAGTCATACATACATAAGCCCCACATAATTTCTTATGATTGCATCCTTCATGGCACAATTGTCTGGTTTTACCAATACATCTTGTTTCTCACACCAAGCATGACCCACGTGATCTTAGAGTGTAAAAGTAATTATGACATCATTGTTTGAGCCATCAATCATAAACATCATATTCCCTTACTCAAACTACGTGGGTTATGATTTCTTTTTTTAAAGGATACGTAGGTAGCCCATCTTCGGGTACAATCCCAACTCTGAAATAATCTATGTCCTTATGAATGGAAATAAACATCAAGTGCCCCAATGAGTGGCATTAAAACCAATATGGTCATCATAATGACCAAGAGAATTTTATGTATTAAAGGATAACATTGAATAAGAATATATAAACAAATACAGATGATTCTCTATCAATGATTAACCTCTAATACATATAAAAGATTCTCTAAATTTTCTACATATCAATCATTGATTGTCAGATCTAAAGGAAATCTCATTTTATACTTGGTAATGTAATAAGGATTCATGAACATAACATTAATCTATAAAGAGAGTCCTGGAGTAGACAATAATTCCCCTCAAAAAGGTGTGATGAGTCCGACCTCCCATCCTCTCGACCAATGAAAATTCCTAAGCCTCATTAGTCTAAAACTAATGAGCACATACCTTTGAAAAGTATGTTCAAATGGATATAGAATCATTGGATGTTTCCGGTTCTATGAACAAACCCGTTATAATCCACTTGGAATGTTTGAGTCTTAAATCAATGAGATCATCCCCAATTACAGAGGAAAAAAAATAGTGAACTGGAGGTGAATCCTTAACAAAGTCAAAATGATGTTTTGATAATTTGTTAGGCCCCTGTTTACAATTCAATGAGAGGGCCAACAAAAAATCATTGAAATATGTGCTCATCCAAAAAATTTAGCGGCTGAATTTATCTTGATTGCGTATGTCATATCAAACATGCACTCTTTTCCAAGATCTTCTGCATTTCCAGAATGTCTTCTCTTAAGTTCACATCCGTGAATACGTCTGCTATGAAAACATCTGCTGCAAATGCCACTACTGCTACTCCTGCTGGATCATCGTCTGCTCTGAGGAAGATATCACCTACTCAGCGTCTTCAATGCTAGGTATCAAACACGCAAGTTAAGGAGTACCGTCAAAATGGCACTATTCCAACTCTGGAGGCTTCCCGACAATCCCTCCATGTAAAAAATTAACCCAGGTTGTCCAGTCATCGGCGACCAGTGATCAAGAAGCAGGCGGTGCTAACCACCATCTCCAACCATTTCGGGTCGTTATCCCTGGAACACAATCACCATTCACTCCCATATTCTGAAGAGGTGAATGAGCAGGTCCCTCATTGCCATTATTCAAGGAGACATGAGTCCTTCCCGAGGGCTCCCATCAATAATTGCCACCAGACTCATGTGGCAGTGCGCCCTCAACATGATGAGGGTACCGACTCTAGGTGTTCGGATCAGGTTCCCCAAACACGAGTAGGAAAGATGAATCTCCAGAGCCGAAATCCGGTTAACAGTGAGAAGGTTCTCATCTCTTCCATCTCTAGAGAAGTCCACCAACCTAACTTGGTGCATGAAATGAGCGGGCACACACACATGCCCGTTTCAATTCCGTTGTCCAGCAGACGCATCTAGAAGCATCATGTCAATCCCACCAGGCAATTCTGGAAGAGTATTATAGACATGAACATACACCTGTTTATACATCATCAGCTAGTCACATGCTTGTCTGAATACATCTGATGGATCTCATCAACCACGTTCGGTGAAGTGAAATCAGAAGGAAGATACACCTGCTAGTATTAATCTTGTCTAACAAAAGTCTCGCTTGGTAGCATATGGAGAAGTGAGTCAGAAATATCCGGCGACAGACAGGATGTAGACTCAATTCTCTGCCCCCATACTTGAGTACTTTCTAGATTCACTGACAGGAAAAGGAGGAAAGGAGAAGGCACATACACCTACTCCAAGCATGGAATGGATGTATATCCATGTTATAGCAGCTGAAGTCACCAAGCATATTCTATCAATGGTGAAAGAGCATAAGCAAATCCCTACTCATATTCTGGATGATTTCGAGGATATTATAATAGATTCAGCAACATCTCAGGGAATGATATATAAATCAATCCCTACCAGTAGAGTGACACATCAACAGTTCACTCCGGAACGGACACACACCTCTGTTCTAGTCCAAGAGGGTTGTGGGGCGTACTCCCCCATATCATACAGACAACCAAGTCAGGCACATACACCTGGTTTGAGCAGAGATAATCATCCTAACCTGATCATTTCTCCTAAGAAGTCACACACACCTTCTAAATTGAGTAAGAAGGCATCTAAGAAAAATACCAGCCCAGCACCGTCAAGAAATCAAAAGCCAATATATAACAAGGCCTTGCTCGATGCTGGAGTTCTTGAATCCCTCAGACAGTAATCTATTGGAATGAAAGATTCTACTCCCTCATTTCCCAATAGTGGGAAGATTAATTCTGAAGGTCATCAACAGAAACTTCCTCGTGAAGGCTTGCTTCATGACAATTCGGTCGATCTCAAAGATTCATCTTCAGATGAGATCCACAGGAACCCTTTGTGTGGTCAGAAGACCAAGGAGCAATAGATCTCATCTTTTACTGTAACCCACCATAGTGGTCCTTCCCATGATGATGAATTTCGCTACGAAAGTCCTCTCCGTAGTAGTGCTGCACATTTCCCGGAAAATTCTCTGGTGGACAATGTAGTGTCAAGAATGCCCTCTTATCTTGAGGCACATTAAAATGTGAAACAAGTCATGTCTGGTGCTTTATCACTAGCAGGTGAAATAGTTTCTCAATCGGAAGATATCCCAGGGTGTAGGTCATTCTCCAAACCACCCCTAAGTCATGCATCTTCTAGTTTGATCAGTGATTTCTCTACCAATCTTGTTGAATCCGATGATGCAATAAGGAAGAACCAAATCTGGTCAAATCATGTAGAAGAATCTTCATTGAATGATAATGAGGAAATGCTTAACATGAGAAAACAACTAGCGAAAGGTGATGTGCCATTCATGTTTTGGCATCTGGATGAATCTCAGTATGACATTCCAGTGATTTTGACGGAATATGGAATTCATGATATTCGTATCAATATACGGAAAACACTTTGTCAGTTGAAAAAGAAAGTATTATCTTATGATGAATATGAAAATAATGTTCACATATTAGAAGGGTTACAATGTTAAATTGACTTGGCATCTCTATCAGTCTATCGATATCTGAAGGATGCAAAGCAGTAGAGAGACCTTCAGCGTTCATGCCTTGACGCACTAAGAAAATTGCACTAGTAATTTTCCAATGCCCCATCTGGTATTCATGTTAGAGGATGGGGTGTTCATGGAGCACTACATTTCAATGTGCTCCCCAGTTAGAAAAGCCCACCTAAAATAGTCTCATGAAATGTTATTTGTCATGGATGGCCACAGTCAACTGGATTTGTTTATAATCAAATGCTTGGCTAAGAACATGCCTCAACTAGTTCTTCTCAAAAGCAAGAATACAGAGAACTAGTTGTTGAATTACTCATGCATCAAGCAAATGAGAATATCCAACAATACTCTAGTATGGAGGAAGCACATCATCAAGTGACAGAAGTGTCGGATATCATCCAATTGTCTTTTTAACCGGGTGATAAAAGTGGACGCAGTTTGATGCATCCAGCTAATTTCTGGACAAAGGTCCGCAAGATCAAGAGAGATTTTAAGAATGTCTCAGACATAGAATGTCAAGAGCCACCCCATCTTGCCAGACTACATACTCTTTTAAACCAACCCTCAGAATCAACAAATAGGATTCGAGTAGTTGGGAAAAGACAGCAGGCACAGCCTCAGTCCACCAGAATGGGGATGTTTTCAAATCATCAATCCCATCCTCATTTAAAGTCGGTCTTCTCTCGATTTGGGAAGAATCCACAGGAGGAACGAAGAGCCAAATTATCATGATATTCCCTAGAAATTACGGTTCATCAAGAAGTTCCTGAGAGATCGAATCAACAAAAGGAAATGTCTCATCAAAGAAATGAAAGAAGATAATATCACATAAATTCTGATATAAGGGATGCGATGCATTATGAATCAATCAATTTCATCAATGCCACTATTGCTGATCAACCAGATGAGGCTCACTCAGGGGATTCAGATGAAGAGGTTCCTTCTCAAGAAGATGTATGCACAGACACAAATGAAGAAGGTGTGCGTACACGAAATCATAGGATTACTCAGAACCTAAGTAATCCTTCAAATAACCCACTTCCCCCTCTCCGAAAAGGATCCAAAAAAAGGAGGGGAAAGAATCAGGTTACATATCCTTCCACTCGAGAAGGCCAATAGCTCTCACTAGAGCAAAGGTTTGCACAACCGGAAGAAGAAATGAAGGAATTGAGGAGGTTGAATGCAGAACTACTTCAGGGTAGTCTTCTTCCTAAGCGTGGTGGAATCAGTTAGCCAAGGGTGTTTTTTGCATCTATTGAGATGGATCGAGAATATCCTCCTTACCCTCACAGGTCTAATCCAACGGGTCAAGTCCAACAACAATTGGTAGTGCTGCCATCAGTTGCATCCCCAGCATCCATAACTGTCCAAACACCAGTCATTGCACCTTCCCAAGTCCAAATTCAACTGGATGTTTCTCAAAAGTTAATAACTACCATTGAGTCATTAACTGCTTGGTTAGAGACTATGTAAGGGAAGTGTGCTCATGTTGGAAAAGAAAAGAAAGATAACCCTAAATGGGTAGATTCAATCTCTCCCCCATCAAGTCTTGGGAACCATGTATTCCATATTTTCAATGGATCAGGTGAACCTGAACATCATTTGAGGCATTACATGTCTTGTTGCGATCATATGATGGGAACTACAGAGCTGCAAGAAGCAGGGAAACTCATATGATTGGTGCGAACCTTGAAAGGACCAGCCTTTTCTGGTACACAAGCTTGCAATCCCGGTTAATTACCAGATGGGAAGATCTCCATCAATGATTTCTTCTACAATTCAGCTCAACTGTTCCAAAGACAACAGTTTTCGATCTTAAAAACTGTAATCAACGGGATAATGAAAGGGTCTCAGATTTCATTTCTCGCTGGAAGGGATTAACATATTCCCTAAGCTTAGGACTTCCTCAAGAGGAACTATTTCCAATATGTGTGTAAAATCAGCGTGATGAATTACGCATGCCATTTATCCCTGTGAAATACACAGGAGGGTTTAGAGACCTTACTTCAATCGCTCAACAGATTGAAGATTATCTTATACAGACTAAATATAAATCTCCTGTAATTCCATCAGCTCCTGGATTGAGAATTGGTAAAGCAGAGACTACTAAAGTTATGCTTCAGCAAGCACATGTACCTGCTTCTACTTCAAAACCTTCATCTTCTCGTAGAGCTCCATCTCCTAAGCTCCAACAACAGAGGTTGTTTCATCAAGATAATCAAAGAGATCAAAGACGAAAACAATTTTAGTATTTGAAAAGAAAAGTTTACTCTTTCCGAAATGAACAAGTTCCTGGTTATTTCATTTCAGCTCTAGAAAATAATTTGGTTCAATTTCCAATGCCCAAGAGGCCAGAAAAGGAAGGAGATGAAGACCATCCCAACTATTTCCTATTTCATCAAATGTTGGGGCATCCCATTCAGGAGTGTTTTGTTTTTAAGTACCTCCTGCAAAAATGGTCAATTTGGGACAAGTTAAATTGAAGGTTTCTTCAGCTCAGGTAGAATGTGTTACTGCTACAGTTCCAGAGGAGGAAGGTGAGTTGCATGAAGTTAAAAGAAAAAATGCACAAAAATATGATGATTGTATGGTCAGAAAGACGATCAACCGAACTCATGCTTTTTGGAAAACACAATTAAAGAAACCAATTTTTCCTTCTGCCATGAATGCTACAGCAAAACCCTCTTTATCAGAGGAAAAATCGTCAATGAAACGGCATAATTACAAGGAGGAACAATCTGAAGATGATGAGTATGTGTCAAAGCCTAAGCTTTCTTTGACTCTGGCAGATTTCATGCCATCTACTTCGAAGCAACGGGCACCGTCCGACCAAAAGGCACAGCCTAAATTGGCTAGTCAAACAGAGTCCTCATTGGATGAAGATTAAATCTTTGGTTCTGTTAATATGATTCAATTAACGGATCCATATGCCAATTGCAGTTTTGATTTCGATGATCCTGAAGTCCCTGTATCAAATAGAGGAATCAGAGGAAGTTCCAGAGGCTCAGGATACAGGGGAATATGTGGATCTTTCAGAATCCACTATACCAATTCTACCACTTCTAGAACTGTGTATGCAGATGAAACTCATGGTGTAGCCCTTTAGCGAGCTCATCAAGAACAAGCATGTTCTTCCACCAATAGAAAGTTCAGTCTTGGCACTATTATTCTGGAAGACCGGATGAAGGTTCCATCATCTTCCTCTCAGCATGTAAATGGATCTAATTATTCTAATCTTTAAAATCCAGAAATATTGCCAAGTCCTATACCGATACGAGATGCATAAACTTCCAAAGAATCAACTTCCAAGACACGTGCTAAACCACATGTTCCTGTTGGGAAATGAAACCCTTTGGATCAAAAGTATGATGTATTAAAATACCTGGCCCAAGTACCGACCATGTTATCAATTTTGGATGCCTGGAATTTATCAAAAGATTTCTGGAGGCACTCATCGAGGCTTTGTCTACTCCTCATGAGTTTGAAACTGAAATTGATGCAGCTGAAGTCTATCACATAGATAATAATCATGCGGAATTCCATGCAGTAATATCTTTTACTGATAGAGATGAGGATGATCTCGTGCATGGACATATTATACCTTTGTACTTATCTGGAATGGTCAATGGAATAGACGTCCGAAGAGCTTTCATTGATAATGGTTCAGGAGTCAACCTCATGACCATTCATACACTTCGTCGATTGGGCCTCATGGAATCTGATTTATCTCCTTCAAACATGATTTTATAAGGATTTGATAAAAATGAACAAGAACCATTGGGCGAGGTTACAATCAGAACTCAGTTTGGGGATCTTTTATCTAATTCATATTTCATGATTATTAATCAAGACTTAGCCTTCAACATCTTGTTTGGAAGACCCTGGCTACATCAACATGCGAATATCCCTTCATCATACCATCAATGTCTCAAATATTGTTTTGACGGTCAATCTGGGACATTGTAGGGTGATAAGGCCCCATTCAAGACATGTGATTCTCAATACATTGAGGCGGAATTATATCACATGAAGGGAAAGGATAAATCCACAAAAAGGGATCATACCAAAGTTAATGCTCCATATGGTTTGGAGAAGATTCCAGTAAATCCATTTACACATGTGAGTATAGATTATGTGTATACTATTAATCAAATTGACAAGATATACCCAAATCAAAATAATCTTATGGAAAGATCCATAATGTCAATTACGACAATCGAGCTAGACAATATGGGAGAAATTGGTAACCCACCAAGCAGTGATGAAAGCCCAAATAGTTACGTCTTCATTTCATCTGCTAAAATCCAACAAGTCTATACTTCACCAATCAGGCCATAAGAAGTTATAGCAACATAGGAGGTGAACAATGATGTCGATTCTCAATCCATAATCACCTCTTTATTTCCCAAGGAAGACCATTCATCATCAATTGGGTCAGAAATGGAAGATTCTTCTTCAAGATGTTCAAATATTAACATCTCTCTTGATCATGGAAATTCTGCTTTATCATCTACTATGCAAGTAGAAACGGAGAAATAAAACATGATGAAGAAGAGGAGGAATATCTCAGAGATTCTCCTCCAGCATTTGAAGAGGGTATCAATACCACCATGGATGAACTCAGTGTAATAAATCTAGGTACAAATAAAGATCCATGCCCCACTTTAATCAGTGCGGCCATGACTCTTGAAGAAAAAGAGATTTATATTTCCTTTTTAAATCAAAATCGAGATATAATTTCTTAGAACTATATAGAGATTCCCAGGCTTGATCCTGATGTTGTTACTCATCATTTGGGCTTACCAGAAGAGCATCAATGATTTAAGGAATCCGTGATAAGAACACACCCAATATATGCTTCCAAAATTGAAGCTGAAGTGGATAAGTTTTTCAAATCTAACTTCATCAGTGAGGTTAAATATCCAAAGTATTTGTCCAATATTTTCCCAATGAAAAAAAAGAACATACAAATTAAGTTTTCATGGATTTCAGAGATCTTAATTGGCATTGTCCTAAGGTTGATTTCCCAGTTCTGATTAAAGAACATTTAATTGATGCCACAGATGGCTATGATGCACTTTCCTTCATGGATGGATATTATAGATATAATCAAATCTAAATGGCTCCAGAAGGTGAGGAATCCACAACCTTCATATCCCCTCAAGGTGTGTTTTGCTACCGGGTAATTCCATTTGGCTTAAAGAATGCAGGCATAACATATCATCATTCCATGCATCGTATCTTCAAAACCTTTTTAGGGAAGTTTGTTGAATTCTACGTGGATGATTTGGTGGTCAAATACAAACAATTTTTTTATCACTTGGCTGATTTAGAAGTCATATTATGCAATATTCGGCAACATAATTTGAAGATGAACCCCTTAAATGGTGCTTTTGGGGTAACCTCAGGAATATTTTCTGGCTTTTTTGTATGCCATCATGGTATTGAAGTCGATCCTGAGAAGACAAAGTCAATCCTTGGTTTTTCACCTCCTCGAAATTTGAAATAATTAAGAGGAATTCAAGGACACTTAGCCTATATTTGGAATTTCATCACCAATTTGGCAGGAAAAAGTTTACCCTTAACCAAATTGATGAAGAAGGGAGTCACTTACCAGTGGACTGAAGAATGTCAAGAAGCATTCGATATTTTCATGAAATACCTCTTGAGTCCAATGGTACTCATGCCACCTGTTTATGTAAGACCACTTATCCTCAACGTGACAGCTTTAGATAGATCATTGGGTGCCTTTCTGGTTCAGAAAAATGACGATGGGAATGAAAATAGCCTCTACTACCTCTGTCGGACTATGATTGAAGTAGAAACCCAGTATTCATTTATTAAGAAGTGCTGCCTGGCATTAATCTTTGCAGTTCAGAAGTTGAGACACTACCTGCCACATCACGAGGTCCAATTGGTATCTCGTAATACCCCGCTCAAATTCATCCTTAGTCGTCCGATGCTTACAGGATGTCTGGCAAGGTGGGAAATTATTTTCAGCAATTTTACATTCAGCATGTGTCTCAAAAAGTCAATAAAGGGACAAGCTCTGGCAGATTTCCTTGCTAAACACCCTTTAGTGGAAGAAACATCTTCAGATATTGAACTCCATGATGAGGAATTCTTCTCTATTCATGAAAGTCCTCAGGCATGGGAAATTTATTTTGATGGTTCTTCCAGAAGTCCAACAGGGAAAAAATGGAAAATCCTAAATTCAACAATGCTGTCTTAGGAATTGTTCTCATTTCTCAAAAAAAATGAAGTGTTACCTTATACCTTCTTATTAGGGGAAGCTGGTACCAATAATGAAGCAAAATACCAAGCTCTCATCATAGGCTTGGAATTAGCGCTTCAAGCACAAGTGAATCACTTAATGGAGAAAGGTGATTCAGACATGGTAATCAAACAATTCAATGAGGATTATGCCATCAGAAAAGAAGAACTAATCCCTTTGTATGATTACGTCAGAGAGTTAATGGGGGAATTCCCTTTGGAACCAACATTTTCTTATGTCCCAATATCACAAATGCTCAAGCTGATGCACAGGATAATATAGCCACAGATCTGGCAGATCCAAATCAGGATGAGACAATCATCAGTATTGCCCACCTTCGTGAAATTTCACCTTATGTTCGAATCAGAATAGAGGAAATTAATGAAATTAGTCCCATTATTGAACCGTATGGTCATAATACAGGATGTATGTCACCTGTCTGGGAATACATTCATAATGGAACACTTCCACCTAATAGAGACGAGAAAGAAAAAATCTGGTGAGGTGTGGTCAATTTTACTCTTTATGATAGTCCAGACGACCTAGAGAAAATTATCTAAAAATGTGGTTTTGATGGGGTTCTTTTCAGATGCATTGATGGTGAAGAGATAATGGCTGTCAAGAAAGAAGTGCATGCAGGAGTCTGTGGTGCCCACCAGTCTGGACATAGACTATCTGATCAGATTTGAAGGCTTGGATAATTTTGGCCTCCAATGATACAAGATTGGTTTGATTTCACAAAGAAGTGTCATTCATGCTAATTACATGCCAACTTCATTCATCAACCTCCAGAGTTGCTTCATATAGGTAAATACTCGTGGCCATTTTCCACATGGGGAATGGATGTGGTGGGACCTTACCCTTCAGCTACGGCCAAGCAGTTTAATTATATTCTTACTACTACTGTTTTCTTTTCCAAATTGGCAGAGGAAATACCTCTTAAGGAAGTTAGTTCTAAATGCATTGTTATCTTCATCAAGTCTAACATCATTACCAGAATTGGTGTCCCTCCTACCATATTGATGGAAAATGGCACCAACTATTGTTCATATGAGGTGAAGAAGTTGTATAAAGAATAAAACATCAAATCCAATCATTCATCTCGGTATCATGCAGCGGCCATTGGCCAGATAGACTCCTTTAATAAGAATATTTCAAATATACATCAACAGATGGTGGATAAAGATAAGAAATCATGGCCTGATAAACTCTTTCATGCTTTATGGGCTTATCAGACTACCATCCGCACTACAACGCGGTCAACTCCATATTCACTGGTATATGGAACGGAATCCATCTTTCCCATTGAAGTTCAACTACCCCCACTAAAAGTATCTATTTTTGATCTTTCATCTACAGATGAACAATCTCAAAAGCGATTGAATGAATTGGAATGGTTAGATGAGAAATGATTGTGCACTTTCCACCACTTGGAAGTCTATCAGAATCGAATAGCACGAGGTTTCAACAAAAACGTTTGTCTTCATTCATTCACTCAGGGAGAATTGGTATTAGTTCTCAGAACTCCAATGATACCAGGAAAGAAACCTCCCATGCTTGATCCAAAATGTGAAGGACATTATCAATACATAGGTTCTACTCCAATGGAGCTTATTCATTAATCTTGATGGATGGAGAACTCATCACTACTCTAACCAATGGAAAATTTTTTAAGATGTATTTTGTATAAACACAAAATATATCATCATTGGTCCGGTATGACCTTAAACTGCACCACTTTCCTGCATGACATTAAAACTGCTCATCATGTCCAGAAAACATGAAATTAAACTGTATCCCTCTCGTTGTCCTTGATATATGACATTAAACTATACAGCAACGGTCCATGCATACGACCTTAAACTATTTGCACATCCTTTACGAACAACATGATGTTAAACTGCATCATCCAGGGTCAATGCATATGATCTTAAACTATTCGCACTTTCATACAACATGACGTTAAACTATGTCCCCCTTCATCATCCTTGCTATATGATGTTAAACTATATAGAAGTCCCTTACGTCTAGCAAGACGTTAAACAACATAACCAACAGTCCATGCATACGAGCTTAAACTATTGGCACTTACATCCAACATGATGCAAAACTGTATCGTCCCTTTTTCATCCAACATGATGTTAAACTATGAAAAAGTCCCTAATACGTCCAACATGATGTTAAATGGTGTACTCATTTGTCCTCATTGCATGAAATTAAACTGCACAGTCCTCATTTTGTCCAACATGACATTAAAATGTATTGTCCCGATCATCATAACTACATGACGCTAAATTGTACAGAAAGTCCTTTAATAAGTCCAACATGACGTTAAACTATATTTTGTCCCTGCTACATGACACTAAACTGTTCAACACCAATAGTCCTAACTGCAAGACTTTAAACTGCATAGTCTTTTCATATGTCCTACATGAAATTAAACTGTGCATTGTTAAGGTTGTTTCTACCTCTTGTTTCTCACACCAAGTTTGACTCACGTGAGTTTAGAGAAAACTTCAACCATAACACTCTCTCTGGGCTACTAACCATGTGCAACTACCAACACAATTTTATAGATTATTTTCCCCATGAACAACTTGATCACTAATTCATTCTTTAATTGAACTACGCGGACTCTGATCCTTGCCTTATAAGTTGGGTACGTAGGAAACTTCCCATGGTTCAATCCTAAAACCAATCTCTTCACATCAGTTCACCTCCATCTCATACGATGTTGATTCGTGAAACCACCCCTAGAATCAATATCTTTACATTGGTTCACATTCATCAATGCTATACGATGTTAAACTATAAAACACTTTTGTCCAGTATGACAATAAACTACAATATTCTCTGATACCCTCACCTGAGAGGGAATCATTATTTACATTGATTTTCAATCATGATTCATTTCAAAGACTAGGTGCATACATGGAAATGCCTGAATCTTTTATCTTTGGTCAAACCATCATTTCACTAAGGCCCCCTTTCACCCTTCACATGTACGAACCAAATTTGTATAGAGGGAAGTTCTAGAACTATGTGGGCTTGATTCCCATCCTTATAATATATGTAGGAATGTTCGAGTGTCCCTCGAATCCAGCCCCAAGTATTTTAGGCCTAACCCCAAATTCCTCTTTTTATCCCCTATTTGAAAATTTTGTATGAAAATAGACACTGTGCATTTCTTATAATGGTCCAAGCTCTATGACCCTAAACTAAGATATCCAATCCTTTTATCCCACACGACGTTAAACTGTAGTTTAATAACTACATATGGCTTGATTCCCATCCTTATGGGATACGTAGTGAAGTCCAACATTTCCATTCAGGACCCAGCCACAACATGATTATGGTTAGTATTGATTTGTGTATCTCTGCATACATTTGAAAATACTCATCATTATGTGTCATGATCCTAACCTTAAATATTTTCATATCTTTATAACCCTTTTTTGACATCTAGTCACAAAAATTTCAAACTTCTGAGAGTTCTTTTGCCTGACAATGCAGTATGTGCCCTTAGGCGGCCTTGCATAAACAGTCCCTATAATAGATTTGTCAGCCAAAAGATGCTATTATTTGACTTTGCAGCCAATGACCTTAGGTGGCCCTATATAATTCGACCCCCTAACGGGTTTTTCAGATACTGGTAACTTCATTCTTTGGATGAAAGCCTCTTTTGTCCTTGTTTGTCTTAAATGACAATATGTTGGGATCCAAAAAAATAGCCATCCTTAACGTACTTGTCCCATATCCTTTTTCATGATCTGGATGTATTCAAGTCTATGGTTTATATTCTCCTTCCCTAAGTTTGGGTCAGACCTTTATAGGAGTGATATCCATCCAGTTCTTCGATAATCTTGTTTGGAAATATCTTCTATATATTCAGGTACCTCTTTCCATACAGAAAACTCTATAATTTGGATATTTTGAATCTCCATAAACATTCACTGGATATCTATCACTAGGAATGTAAATTTCTGAGAGTTATTTTTCCTGACTATGCAGCACGTGCCCTTAGGTGGCCTTGCATAAGTAGTCTACATAATGGACCGGTCAACCAAAAGATGTTATTTATTTGACTATGCAGCCAATTCCCTTAGGCGGCCCTGCATAATTCAACCCCCTAATGGGTTGGTAAATAATAGTAACTTCATTCTTGGGAACTACTTCTTCTAATGCATTTTAGCTCTTTTTCATATCATTCCTCAGATTGAAATATTCTTTAGTCGTATTTTTTCATATTTTCCCTCATAAATGCGTATGGTAATATGTTTTCAGATAAATTGTCAAGGAATTGAGTGAATTTTAATCCATTTCATTCAAAGCTATATCAACCTTAAACATTAGCCTCTTTATGTCCGACGTGAATGACATTAAACTTCCCACAAAAGACAAGGGAACTCTAAATAAAGGTCAAGTTCCAGCTCACTAAACATACATTTTGTATGATTTAGTTAATATTGAGAAATTAAGAGATTCAAAGTTTGTAGGGTTATTTATAATAATCCTGGTAAAAATCAAACTACGCTTACTAGGCCCATTGTCTTAGGTAAAATTTAAATCAGGTAGAGAATGAATACAAGCATAAATGATTGAAGATAAAAGCATTCATTCCATTTGATGCACAAGAATTAGAGGGACATCCACAGATTGGAGCCTCTTCCGTTTTTTTTCAGGAAATTACAAAAGACTATCAACATAAGTCTTTACTTGATGTACAACATCCCAAGCTTCATCATCAGTTACTTGATGCTCGTGCACTCAACCAACTTCACTTTTCTCAGCTTGATGGAGTGCCTTGTTGGCATCTACAATGGCTTTCTTACCATTCGTTTGAGCTCCCTCCAATGAATTATTTAGCTGATCAAGTTCCCCAGTAACAACATCTAACTGTTGTTGGAGCTGCACCTGCTGAATGACCTTTTCTTTGATCTTATGCTTCAGCTCCTTCATCTTGGCAGCATAGTCAGCCTCATCTCAGGATACCACGGCCTCAAATTCGCCGATGATGACTGAAAGTTTTACCCTGGTCAGATCTTCGCGACACTTTAGCTCCTACTCCCTCCTGAAAATTACTTGTTTCACCGCAGAATGGATATTTTCATATCCAAAACCGCCAAGTCCAAGCATGAAGAACTGGGATGACAACAGGGAAATATTTGATGACAGCTCTTCTAAAGGCACCTCAGATATGATTTCCCATAAGTTGTTCTATGCCTTACGTCATGAAATGATGAGTTCCTTAAGCACCTCTGTGTGTGATTCAACATCAACATCACCAGTAATCTTGTAATATGGGATTAATGCACATAAGGAAGTTCCATGTTCTTCTCCTTCCCCTCTAACCCTAGTTACTTCACCTTCTAATACTGTTTGGGTGGAAGTTGAGACCTCACCTCTAGTTCTAACCATTGAAGTTGATAGCCCTGTTTGATCAATTAAAAGTATGGTTAGTTTCATAGAACAATGGAAGTCGATTGTATATCTTGAAAACATAGTACAATCATTACCTAACAGTATATCAGCAGCTTTAGAAGACTCCTCCCCATATTTCCCAGTTTCAATAGGATCTTCAAGATGGGTCTCATGAGGGTTTACTGGGATTAACTCCACTTGAGATAATGTTTCTTCAATAGTAGGGTTGACATCATTGTCCACACCCTCTTCAGGTATTGGCAGTTCTACAGCTTCTATGGATGGAACTTCATATTATTTTCAGTCATGATTATATGTGTAAATTATAAGAAAATTTACTGAAAGAAGGATAACACTCGCACCCATGGTTTTCTTAATAACATTATAATTTAGCATGATCATAAAATTCTTTGAAACACATGCCACGATTCATCATTTAATCCAATGATATTTCAAAATCCTGGTTAGTCTCACCAGTGGGAGCATTTGTTATGTCCTCTAGGAAACCCTCATTTTGCAGCCGCTGAACCTGGACAGCTTCTTCAAGAAGGATGGAAGATTCAGTTGTTGTGGCTGCCAGTGATTATGGTGCAAGTTCTTCTCCACTTGTAGCAGTAGCAGGAGCAGTGCTGGGAATAAATGTTGGCACTTTTTCAGAAGCAGGCAAGTCAGCCTGAATTTGCATCTGTTCCACAACACTCTTCGTGTTCCTTAAAGGAAGATCAATACTTTCCCTCAGGGGGGAAATTTAAGAATCCCCTAAAATCCCTAGAAATATGAGCAACCTTTTCATGGTTATAGACTCATGATTACGCGAAGGACTTACTACTACTATTGAAGCGTTTAGCTGTGGACTTCCTTCTTTGTTGCCTTTGATTCTTTGGTTTTTTGGGAGTATCGACTGTATCCATTATAGGTACCTATATGGGAGAGGGGAAATCCATGTGCAAATCCTCGACTATGGCCTTCTGGCCTGAAGATATGTCTCCTAGTTCGCGAGGATATTCAACAGCAGCCCTGATGGCACTACCACCAGGACTATACTGTGGAAAAGGAATCTCAGATCCTTTCTTTGCAACCTGCAAGATGAAGAAAATAACTTCCTTATGTAACAAAGCTTCGACTGGAATCAGGTTGCAAAAAAAATAAGGAAATAAAACTTACATCTTTAGGAGACACATAATCATGCAACTCCTCATATCCAGAAACACCAACCCCCTTAGCAGCGCCACGATCAATCATTTCCTTCACCCGCTTGGTGATAGGAACAGACTCATAAATGGAATATATGAGCATTTCCAGCTCTCTTATGTAAGCCCACAGTTTATTGGGGTTATCCTCATATTGGATATCTATAGAAACCAGAAGATTCCCTATTCTAGGATGTTGTAGGCCCTCACACAAATCCAACCATGCAGTCTCAGTACCACAGTATAAACTCTCCCATTACTGGATAGCCTCTGGTCTTAGATATGAAGGATGTTAGGAAGGTCCAACAATATTTGATTTCAGTTTCTTCCTGGCTCCTTCAACTACAGATAAAAAATAAGAAAATAAGACTTATTGATTTATAAAGTAGTAGTGATTAAATTACCACAATGAAGTAACTCACCAGGAGTTGATGGAGTTGGTCTCCTGATTCTAACCAGAGGATTATATCGGGTATGAGGCCAGTTTTCCACTTGTTGTGCCTCATCATCCCCATCATGGGAATCTAGTGAATCAGTCCTAGAGGAGGAATCTGGTGAATCAGCTTCAGGTGGGGAAGCATCACCTTCATGAGGAATGGATTCTTTCTCTACAGTTCTCTTCCCTTTCCCTACCTAATAAACTGGGTGAATCATCACCTCTTTAGGGTTTGATGCTATCCAGTGCTCGGTATACCATGTAGTCAGGTTATGTGCCTATTTTTCAAATGGTATATCAAATACCACCCCATTCTTATCCCTTGACGTCAGCAGCCATAGTTTCCGAGCAACCATCAGATGTTGGTCTAACCTGACATGTTCTGGGGGAGATACAACAATCTGTTACAGAAACTTGAATTGACATGAAAATCTATATAGATCATAGGCCTCACATATAATTTCTCCATCAATCCTAGAAACTAGCACAACATCTATACAAGCTAGCATGTATGCCCTCAAATCCAAATGGGTTGTTCCATCGTCAATAAACCGCATGGTTGGCGGATTTCCATAGGGAAAGAAGTTGAATTCATTAAACATGCACAACCTCACTTTCATGTCATAGGCATTAACATCTAATGGAGAAACTCTAGAGAATGCTTGCACTGACGACCTGAAAGAACTTCCAGGAATTTTTAATACATTATGTACATTGTAAGTCATGAAGTGAGTAGCGATCCATCCCCATAAAACTTGGAATGGTACCAATATTCATAAATGAGATTTACCCTTGAATACATGAAGTAAACTACTGTGAATCTTTGCTAAAATATGGGTATCTAACCCAACCATTTTTCCCTCAGCCATCTTTTTCGCAATGACGAAGGTCCCTAGCCTGACGCCTCCCTTCGAATCCCTGACTGGCAAGAGATAAACACTAAGCCATAAAGCCAAGAATCCTGCCAGATGAGTCTTCTTTGGGATCCTTTGATTCCCCTCATATCACCACTTCTTAAACTCTCCTGCTTCTAGAGTTGGCTAGAATATGACAGGAGCACCCCTCTTCTCAGGTTTGGGACAAGTGGTAGGACATTTGGGACTCTTATCCTTGGATTTCTTTTTCTTGGATCCTTTATCCTTCATCTCCTTTTCCTTTGGCTCCTTCTATTTCTTCTCAATAATAAATACATTCATCCACTCCTCCGGATGAATATCCTTTCTAGAATGAGTTAACGAGGTCTCTGAACTCTTGAGCACGTGGAAGATTTTAAATAATTTCCGAGCTGAAGCAGGAGTCTTCTCTGAATCAATCCAAGTCACCTTGGGTGGAATGAATTAATCATACATGTCGCCCAAAATTGGAGCCCATGAGATCTTGTGGACATCCCACATACTGATGCCTACTTCTCCATGAGTCAGATGGAATGAATTAGTTTCTGGGATCTAGTGGCTGAGTATCTCTGACATGAAGTTATCATGTCTATAAACATATTTTTCCCAACCCAAAAAGCTTCGTATATCGCAACTCCTTTAAGATCCTTGAAAATATCTGCAGAGGTTTGTCGCACCTTGTATGCCCACATCCAAGTTGGCTTCACACCTCCCCTAGGACGGAAGTCTGAAATTTTCTTCCAGCCTTTGGATTGATCCATCTGAGCATTTCAGAATATTGAAAGATGACAATGTGGTTACAGCTCAGGCGTATGAGGTTTTAAATCTGGCGTACAAGGGCTATGATGCATCATGTCAGCTTTCTCCACTATTCCAGCATTTATAAATCCTCCTCCACCTGAGATATTTGCTGAAGAAAAGTTGGTATAATTCTGAAACCATGAAAATGGGAGATAGTTCTTTTCTTCTGGAATAGTAACATCTCGCAGATGACCATAGACATACAAAGGAAAATAAATGATTTGGGGGAAGTCACGATGATATTGCATCAGATACATAGCCGAATCTGGAAGAGTGATACTTTTGACAGTATAATAATCATGGCCAATGATATCCATCATATCATCAAGATGTTTTCTTTCCATTTGATCAGCTATTCCGGTACTAAGAGCCATTGATTCTGCAAAAAAGTTGAATAAATTAACTCTTAATTAAGTTGATTTTTCATAAAATTTGTCAGGGAATTTCAGAAAAATAGAAAAGGAATTAAGGCGTGCAAGTCTAAACTTGGTGTGAAAGTATGGATGTGTCATTCAAGTGCTAATGTGCCTCACAGGTTTTTAGTGCGCAAGTATCACTGCGCAAGTCCTATTACCTTGATAACAACGCGACAACAAAAATACAGCGAAAAACGAGCAACTTGCATGTCAAAGGAGACCTGTGTGGCGAGAGCTCGAAAATCTGGAAATCAGGTGCTATGCGCGATAAATGATCGCATATTTATAGGCCAGGATACCAACCTGTGCGCCTACAGCTGGGGCGCTCCAGCCCTACGTGACTCGCACCTGCGCGATGATTCCTGCGTGATGTGCCCTATGCGCCTCTTTCCCTTTGTTTTTCTTCTTTTCCTCAGAGTCACATCCTTATTATTTCAGATCCAACTCTGAGGGGGGGACTTTTGTTGACGCTCCTTTTTCGTCGCATTGTCTAAAAGAATGGAAAGGGAAATGACATAGCACAAATTGTTTCACCCTTTGAATAAAACCTTAAAAATCAACAAAGGCATGAACAAGGCTTCAAATTCACAAGGGTCACGCAATTTCCCTCATTGTCGTGCAAGTATACATGTGTGCCACCTAATGGTTGCGCTAGTAACTTGTGCACCCTAAGTGATAACTGCCTAGGGTCTTCTCCAGCCTATAAATAGACCCTGTGGGCCCCCCATTGTAGAAGGAATTGTTTTCAAAATTCAGATATAGAGCTCTGAACGCCCAAGTAAATTCTTCCGGTCTTCCGAACACTTTTATGGTAATTCTTTACCTAGAATGGAAGGTCTAAACAAGAGGAGTAAGGTCTAAGTGTTAGAATTCACTAACACTTGCGCGCCTAAGGTGTTTTACCCTTAAGGGAAATGAACATACTTACGCACCACCCTACTTCTTCATCAAAACTTGCACGCCTCTCCTCTGGAAGTACCTCAGGAAAATTATAAATTCTTTGGTCAAGGATCGCCCAAGTGTTACTCTACTGGTACACAATCGTGCAAGTACCCATTTGTCGCGCAGGTATACCTATGCGACCAGGACTTGCGCACCCACGTAGTACCTATGCACCTACCAAGACTTGCGTGCCCATGCATTTTGGGGTGCCCTTCTTGCCTATTTAACCCCTCTTATACCATTCCACCTCCACTATTCATCATTCAATCTTCAAGAAATTCGTAAAAGCCATTTATGGAATGTTTTCTTGATTAACTTCCTTATCTGAAAGTAATTCTGTGGAATATCTCTCAAAACATATTGATTTACACATCTTTATGTCACTAAAGATTGAGATTTCATTCATTAAACGTCATCCTTTAAGATGAGATAATCCCTTAACGTGGGCCTCCTTTTTAGGAATAAGCCCCCTTCATAATTCCCAAATCTGGGCATCCCCTTTAGGAGTAAGCCCCAAGTCCTCTTTAACCTCGACTTCCTTTCTAAGAGTAAGCCCTACTCTCAAAGTTCACAAGTATGGGAATCCTCCTTACGAGTAATCCCCAAGTCCTCATTAACCTGGGCTTCCTTTTCAGGAGTATTTCCCAGTCATAATTCCCATTAATTTTGGGCATCCTCCTTAGAAGTAAGCCCCAAGTCCCCTAATCTGGGCATCCTCCTTAGTAGTAAGAAAAAATCTTAAAATTCCCAAATATGGTCATCCTCCATAGGAGTAAGTACAAAGTCCTCATTAACCTGGGCCTCCTTTTTAGTAATAAGTCCCAGTAATAATTCTCATTAATTTTGGGAATCCTCCTTAGGAGTAAGCCCCAAGCCCCTTAATTTTTAAAGTCCCTTAACCGGGGCCTCCTTCTCTGGAGTAATCATCAGTCTTAATTTCTCTTAACCAGTCCTAATTTTATTTTTGATATGGGTCTCCTTCTCAGGAGTAAAACCCAATCATAAGTCCCCTCCTAATTTGGGCCTCCTTTTTAGGAGTAAGCCTCAAATTAGAGTATCCAAATCTCCATAAAGTACATATACCCTTATAGACCCTATTCCTGGATTTCTTCCCTAACATGAATCCTAATCTTCATCTATTTGGGTATTCATGCATACATAAGCCCCACATCATTTCTTATTATTGCATCTTTTATGGAACAATTTTCTGGTTTCACCAATACCTCTTGTTTCTCACACCGAGCATGACTCATGTGAGCTTAGAGTGTAAAAGTAATTATGAAATCTTTCTTTGATACATCAATCATAAACATCATATTCCCTTACTCGAAATACGTGGGTTCTGATTCCTTTTTTTAAAACAAAGGATGCATAGGTAGCTCATCTGCGGGTACAATCCCAACTCTGAAATAATCTATGTCCTTCTGGATGACAATAAACATCACGTGCCCCACTGAGTGGCTTTAATACCAGCATGGTCATCATAATGACCAAGAGACTTTTATGTATTAAAGTATACCATTGAATAAGAATATCTAAACAAATACAGATGACTCTCTATCAATGAAGAACCTCGAATACATATAAAAGATTCTATAAATTTTCAACATATCAATCATTGATGGTCAAATCCAAAGGAAAGCTCATTTTACACCTGGTAATGTAATAAGGATTCATGAACATAACTTAAATATATAAAGAGAGTCTCGGAGTAGACAATAATTCCCCTCAAGAAGGTGTGATGAGTCTGACCTCCCATCCTCGCGACCAATGCAAATTCCTAAGCCTCATCAGTCTACAACTAATGAGCGCCTACCTTTGGAATGTAGGTTAAAATGGATATGTAATCATTGGGTGGTTCCGGTTCTACGAACAAACCCATTAGAAACCGCATGGAAATTTTGAATCTTAAATCAATGAGATCATCCCCAATTCCAGAGGGAAACAATCATACAGAATTTTTAACTCCATAAATGATTGTATTATAATTTAAAGAAACGTGTTAAACATGTTGATACTAAATCAATCATCCATTCATAATATCATCGTCATATTCAAAAGTAAAAAAAATTACTCTAAATAAATAATCATTTAGTAAATGTAGACACTAGATAAACATTTGGGAGAAATGTATAAGTAAATATTGATAATAACTTTACAGTTTATCGTAATTTATTGACATTCCATAATTAAAAATTATAAGAACTTTTTATTTATTTAAAATTGAAATCTCCTCATATTAGAAAAATATATAGATTCTATTTATCATTGTTATATTTAAATGACATCTAAACATTTTATATTTCACAAAATAAACCCTTACATCATGTAAACACATTGTATAATAAAAAAATATATAATGTTACCTAAACCAAGATCATATAAATTATTAAAACTCATTAAGATATTTTTCAAATAATTTTTAAAATAAATATTTTATTTGAACATTTTAAATTATTTAATATGAACACATAATAATATAATATATGTTCTTTTATTATTTTCCATTATATTACAATTTCTAAAATATTTATAAATTAACCTATAATTTCTATATAGTCATTTTATATCAAAATTATAAATAATTCTCATGGAATTAAATTTATTTAATATTAAAAAAATATTTATTATATTTATTTATTAAATGTTTCATTATTATTTAATATTTAATTATAAACACTCTATAAATAATTTATTTTTAAAAACCATTATATTAAATATATATCCCAAAATAGATTTTTATATAACTAAAAAAAGTATAATTATTTTAAATTAATTCATTACTCTATAATATAAAATTCAAAAACTCCTTTTATATCATATTTAACAATATATAAATATATCATGTCAAATATTAGTCGAAAATCATATTTCATTTTACAATTGGTGATCCACGGCCCATGATACTTGATTTAGATCTATCAATCATACTTTAGATTGAATTATCAATCATTATCCACATTACAGTTCATAATAATAGTGACCCCATTATTTTACACATATGTCGGCATAATTTATTACATAAACACAAGATAAATATAAACCAAGCATCTAAAGGCATAGGCTATTGGGAATACTAGGTACCTAAAAAATTAACCCAAAAATAAAATAAAACATATTTATTTTAATCATCCAAATGATATTGTAAATCCATTTAAGCTTCTAAAACGTCATATGATAACTTGGGGACTACATCGACAGAATGGGTGGGTTTAAATTCCTTGTATGGGAATAAACATGATAACGTAACATTATATATGAGTCAGAAGGAAAAAATGATGTCATAAAATACAAGGATAATGAATAAAAATATAAAATATTAACATAAGGAATATGGAGTTATAAGATCATGGAAACATGGGAAATGGTCAACAACATACAACATGACATTAGATTAAGACAAGGCCTACAACCAATACCATATCGCGTGGTGGAAAAAGTCCCAACATGAATTATGTTTACTGCCTTATCCCATATCATATCATGAGAGATAGAAAAATTACAATACATTTAAGTGTTATCCTAGTGAACCCATAATAACATTTAAATTCTTATTTGTTCTACAAATGGAAATTAGACATAAGGAATAAACATTACAATTTCCCATGGAATGAAAAGGGTCACCTAATTTGTTTTAAATACTATCAAAAGTTACTTAATCAATATTAAACATATCTGAAGAAATTAAATAAATTTTAAATTAATATCAGACTACATAATCATAGGTCTAAAATTATGGCGTTAATTGGGAAAAAATCATGATAAAATGTATAGAATGTGGTCTATAATTGACCATTCAAAACAATATTTTATGAAATAGAACAATGACTTTTGAAGAAATAATTAATGTTTATTTTTCATTGAAACCCAAATATAAACTAAAATGACTATGCCTAAAATATTTCATTCATTATTGAAATAATTAATTAGAATAATGACTTCAAAATAGTGTTACAAAAATTGATTAAGGAATATAAAAGTTTCCCTTATTTGTGTTTAATATTAAACAATATATTAGATATATGATGTTAAAGAATGTATTACCCCATAAATGGAGGGGATAATAATAAAGGTATATATAATATAGATATATATATACAGAATTTATATGCATCCTATAATATTAAATAGATATATAATGTTAATTATAGTGTGAAAGGTCTTAACCTAAACAAATTGGGTGGTTCAAAGTGATCCCTTACATCATGTTCTATATCCATTGTACGCTTTCAAGTGTCATCCTAGACAATCAAATTAAATTTACTAATTAATTAAATAATATCCTATAAAATCTATAATAGATTTACTATAATTTTATCATATTTATTTATAACCATTTCTATGAGATATAATGTTCAATTTCAATGTTCTGAGGGCGTTCATTTCATGTTTCCAAGTTTAGATCACTTATTATTGATTATATTTTAAAATAAGACTAAAAATACAAATTTAATTGAAATTTTATCAATGTAATAAAATAAATTGAATGGGTCCAAATATCTTTTTTTTGTTAGGAAGTAGGGACGATACATTAAATAAAAACATTAACGTTATACGATTAGTTCATTTAATCAGATTCACTGACCATCACAAACTAGTTTCATTATATTTAATTTTATGTCTATATATTTTTTATAAAACATGAAATAAGTTATCATAAAAATATTATAATCTTATTTAAGCATAATTATATTTTTAGAACAGTCCATGATGGTGGTGGATAAAAACAATGTACAATGTTCATGGTGGCATTGAACGAAACATATTGTAAACATTTTTTTGTTTTATAATCTAAAGAAAGGAGGGCAGAATATGGATTTTACCAGATGATAATAAATTAATATTATAATTATGATACTGATGTAAGTATGTCATGGTTTTTTGAAAATATAATGGGTTGTTAGAATAAGAATAAAACTGAAAGGGGTTAGCAAAGAGTTTTTCCTCTTCCTTTGGTTGTCTATTAATAGGATACCACTTAAGGCCACATAATATTGTATGTGGTGATACCAAAATCACTAAGATGTGAAGAAGAGTATTGGGAAGATAATTTAGTGGATAAGGTTCATTATAATATTCTTTGGAGATACAAGGAGAAGGGGTGGTTATGGTTGTATTTACAGTGGGAGGAGAGTGGTGTTTTTTAATATTATAATCATTAGTTTATAATTTTGGATCATGACTACCAATAGTATTAATAAATTTGATGTAATTTTGTAAATGGAGAATTAATGTTAAAACCCATGGGTTATTACATTATTCATAACTCAAAAATTCATCTACTTTTCTTCTGATATTGAATATAAGTCTTTGTCATATTTTTTTATTCACAAAAAATTCCACTATTTTTGAAAAAAACAAAAACAATTACCCTAAATATTTTACAATATTTAGATTCCAATAATTAAGTACATTTTATGAAAATAAAATGATAATTATGATAAATTTTTTTAATTAAAATCATAATTTTTTTTTTAAAAATATTGATTTTAATATGATGATAAATTTTCTAACCCATTGAAAATTTACATATAGTCACATAAAATTGTATTATCATTATGATGAAAACATAATATTAACATAAAATCCCATATTATGAAAATATTATTTCTTTTAAATGACTATATATTTTATAAAAATTAAAATAAATCATTTATGTTTTATAAAAATACAAACACATATTTTATAATTTTTTTGAATTAAAAATTATTACCTTTTATTAGGAGAAAAATATTTTATATTTTAATTTTATAAGATAAAAAAACAATATTTTACACATGATTAGGTTAGGATACTACTCTAACATTCTAGATATTGTTTTTAATGATCTAATAACTATTCCAACAATCAAATCCTTATTCTAACAGTCATATTACTATTTTAACAGTTAGATTAATAATTTTCTTGTGGGTTCCATGATTTCTATAAACACATCGTGTCCCATTCATTGATCATTCAATTATAGTTTCATTAAATGTTTTATATATTTTCATTCCCATAATTAGTATTTCATTCCAAATATTTTTCTTCATTTCAACAATGTTATTTGGGAGTGAGAATGTTTTTGTGGTCTAATATATCCAATTTTTCATATTATTGTTATCTTATTTTATATTTTTACCATTATAATACTATCAATTTTTTGAGAATATTTATTCTCTAAATTTTAGTTTAAAATAAATATAAAAAAATACATTTGTTTTTATCATGTGATGTGTGTGAAATATATAATATCATTGTAAAGACCCGTAAAATTCAAGGGAAATTTTTCCTTAATTTTCTTTGGAATTTTACAAGAGCGCGGTTTCTGACGGCACCTGATTCCGAGGCCCGGAGTGCCCGGAATCAATTTCCGAAGTTTGGCTCGGGTACGTTCAGGGAACGAACGAGCAGGAATTTCTAACTTTTGATTCGGTGCTCAGAATTGAAATCCGAGGGCACCGATGAACTCGCAGCGCCGATATTCACTTAAGGGGACCTTTTCCGAAGTTGCGTTTGCATTGGAAGAGATGTTTAATTTTCTGGATGAAATGAAGAGTAAAATAAATTTGTTATACAATATTTATTTTATATCTTAAAAGTGGTTATAATCTTTTGTTGGAAGTTGGGTGGTTTAACTACCTAAGAGAGGATTAAGGTGAGGAGGGGCCCACACGAGCCCCACCTTTTCAAATTCCCTAACTCCCCTCTCTCCCTCTTAAAGGCTTGTCAACTTAACATTTATTTAATTATACAACTCATGTATAATTAATAAGTGAGTTTAATTTTTGAGTTTTTGAAATTCAAACTCTTGAATTTCAAAGGTTGGGTTCTGTTAATAAATTAAGAGTAAGCTTAATTTATTTTTGGGTTAGTTCCTTTGTTACTTGAGAGGATTGGGATAATCGTTGAGAGACTTGAAGATCTTCTTCGTCTTCGATGAAGAACGTGAAGAACGGTTCTTCTCCGACAAAGAACATCGATCCCACGACCTTCGAGACTCGGTGTCCCGGGTTCTTCCGTCTTCATCTTCCTCCTTGACAAGGGGGAAGTCACCGACCGTGGTGATCATCGCCAACGACAACGTACCTCCCTTCTTCGTCATAGCGACAAGTGAAGAGACGTCGTTTCCTCCTCGGACACACCCCGACGTCCACAGAATCTACGTCCGACGCCGCGACGCCTTTCTCCGCGATAACTGACGTGCGACGTCAATCTTTCAAGGTAGGGGTTGTTGATTTTTGTTTAATTATTATTCTTGTTCGTGGTTCTAGTATGATTAACGAAAGGATATTTAAGTTGTGTTATCATTTAACGTGAGGGGGCCGGACCGCATGAACACGGCCGAACCCCCTCCATCGTTCTTGTTGATTTACCTTGCGGGTGGAAACAAGGTGGCGTGGTGCCGTCGCACCACGCGGTTAATCGTGCGATTATATTTCACGGCGCCGTCGCGCCGCGCCGTGGAAGAATCATCAAGAACGCGACGTCGTTGCGCCGCGTCAAGGGGAATCGAAGGTGCGGTGGAGGGGCGCGGTTCCGTCGCACCGCGCCGGACGACGAACACCGCGGCCGGTTCCGGGCCGCGGCGGGACGAGGAGACCGGCAGCCGAGCCGCCGGCGTCGGAAGCCGAATAGGGGACCGGATTTTCCGGTCCCGTTGGAGAAATTCGGCCGGTTCCGGGCCGCGGCGGGACGAGGAGACCGGCGGCCGAGCCGCCGGCGTCGGAAGCCGAATAGGGGACCGGATTTTCCGGTCCCGTTGGAGAAAACAGGCCGGCAGTTGGCTGGCCGGAAGGTCAAAGGCCGGGGGAAATAAATTCCCCCGGCCAGCTCAAACCCCCCTCATTTAGGAGGGGGGCTGTTTTTTTGAGGGGGGGGGGAGGCGGCCCCCCCTGTTTTTTTTCACGAAGCAGGCCCCTAGGAGGGGGGCTGTTGTTGAAAAAGGGGCGCGGCCTGATTGCCACTCCGCCACTCCAAGAAGCGGGGGGCCTTGCCCCACCCCCCCCCCCCCCCCCCCCGCGCGCTGCCTCCGTGCGGCGCCAGGACGCCGCGCCGCCAGGCTGCCGCGCCGCCGCCGCCAGGCCGCCGCGCCGCCGTGCCGCCGGCCGGCCGGGCCGGGTCGGCCCGGACCCGGACCCCCCCGTTTCGAATCAGTTTCGGTCTTTTAGCCATAACGTGAGCCACGGACCTCCGAATGACGAACCGTCTACGGCAACAAGATCCTTGGATCGAGACGGTCGTTTCGGTATATCGCACTCAGGGTTTCGTAATACTTTGAGTTCGGCCGGGTTGGTTCGTTCACGAAACCAACCGGGCCCTCGGAGCGGAAACGCTCATATCTTAAGCTACGGACGTCCGATTGACGTGTCGTCAGCTTTGTTGTGTTCCTCTTAGTGAGACGGTTCTTTTGGCATACTCCGCCCGAGGTTTGGACGCAGGTGGAGTACGGTTGGGTTGGTTTTGCCTTAAAAACCAACCGGGCCCCGGGGACGAAAATGTCAATAACTCCCAGACCGGGCGTCCGATCGACGCGCCGTCTGATGCGTTGTGTTCCTATTGACGATACGGAACTTTTGGATACATCAACTCTGGACTTTGTGACAGGTGATGTATCAGCCTCTCGGCTCATGGAGCGGATCCTCCGAACGAGCTTGCTGTGTGCGTGAACCCTAGTGCTGGCTGCGACTGTTACTGTGACTGCTACTGCGACTGTTACTGTGACTGCTTCTGCGACTGTTACTGTGACTGCTACTGCTACTGCTACTGTGACTGCGACGACAACAGTACAGAGATCCTGTGTGGATTCGATGGCGACGACTACTGCACTCAGCGATCCTACGTGGATCAGTGCTACAGGTCCTGCGTGGGCCCGATCCTCTGTGGGTCCGATCATGTGTAGGTCACTGCGGGGGTTAGTACCTATCGATCCTTCGTGGGTCCGACGACTTAGATGGTTCTTTGATCATCTTTAACGTCATCCGAAGAAGTATACCTGTGTGAGCTGAATCTTCTGTTTTACTCGATAGAGGTGGTGCGCTTGGTTGTAGCGGCAGACCCGCGATACTGGAGACGAGCGTACGGAGTACGGAGACCGTGTAGCCGGCTGAGACCTGAAGACTGCTCGACCGACTCAACTTGGAGTGAGTCGACTAGCCCAGTGGATGGAGCGCCCTGTATTTGGCGGCAGACCCATGGCGGATGGAGCGCCTGGTAGTTGGCAGCAGACCCGCGGTACTCGACTGGAGGAGTACCTCTGTAGGCTATTTGGGTAAGCGCCCGGTATTTGGCAGCAGACCCTCAGCGGACGGAGCGCCCGGTAGTTGGAGGCAGACCCGCGGTACTCGACAGGAGGAGTACCTCAGCAGTCTTAGGTTAGTGAGCAGTATCTCAGAGTCGTGACAGGACACTGTACACTTCAGAGATGGGGCTCTTCAGTAGTTGCGTTTTTGATAATGAAAATCCTGTGTGAGTTGAATCCTGTTGCTTTCCTGTGTGGATCGTGTTTTGCTATCCTATGTGGATTACGTTTTGCTTTCCTGTGTGGAATACGTTTACTTTCCTGTGTGGACTGGGTTGTACTTGGGCTCGGTGGTTGGAGCGTATTTTATTTTGATGACTTTGGTATATGTATGGGCATATACCTAAGCAGTGACAATTGTTACTTCGTGATTGTACCTTTCTTTGTGGTTTATCCTTTGTGGATTTGAGAGACCTTCAGGGGTCTCTGGGTCCCTACTGAGTAGCTTATACTCACCCCTTCACGGGCTTTGCCCACACTACGTTGTGTTGGTTGCAGACGACGGACAGCATTGATCTTAGCTGAGGCTTGCAGAGCAGGACGGTACCTGGAGGTGGACCACTGGACGGGACGTGCTCGGAGCGGACGGCGGGACCCGTGGAGCAGTGGAGCTATCTGTACCCACCCTTCAGGTGGGATTTCCAGTGGACAGCTTGGTGTAGCGGCTTTTACTTTTCAGTTGCTGTTTTCCTCTTTCGAGTTGTACTTTACTTTCAGTTTGGGTTTGTATACTGGCCCATTTACTTTTCCGCACTTTCAGTTGTACTCTGCTTTTGCTTAGTGTTTACTTTCCGCTTACTTACTCTGTGGTGTTTGTTTACTTTACAAAGGCAATTCCTTCCCTTTTTACCGGGATTTACGCCTTGGTGCTAGATGCCAGCCCCTGGCCTATGGAAGGCGGGCTTGGGGTAGTCACGGCACGGACCCCGAGGGCGGGTCGTGACAAATTGGTATCAGAGGTGTTTGGTTCTACCGCGAACTCTGACCTTTTCTATGTGAAGCAATAATGTTTAACGTATTGAGTGTGGTTATAAGCCCAGGGAGTCCAGTGTTGGTGCGGCGGCCGACGTATCTGTACACCAGGACCCTGACTTCTGATTTCCGACTTAATGCCCGAAAACATTGATTACATGTGTGTTTCAAAGTTTTCTTTGTGATTACTTAAATCAGCTCACCAGGTATACTGTTCTGACCGTGGCGCACCTGTTTCCTTTTCAGGATGGCCCCACGACAGCATCCAGCTAGGGTTCCGAGAGTTGAGCATGACGACAGCCCACCGAGCGACGAGGCCTCGGTGCAGGGCCCTTTGTCAGCAGTGGCACCGGTGGTAGCACTACCCGCCGAGCCCCCGATACTTCCAGCACCAGCCGCTGACGATGCACGTCGCCTCAGCGCACTGCATGAGTTTCAGCGCCAGCGACCACCCAGGTTTCGCGGGGAGACGGATCCCCAGGCAGCAGAGGACTGGCTGGAGGCAGTGGTACGAGTTTTTAGGCTGGTGAGGACACAAGCAGACCTCATGGTGATCCTCGCTGCGAGCCTACTACACGCAGCAGCAGGATGATGGTGGAGCTTGATGCTCCAGGTGCACGATGAGGCATCTCTACTTTGGATGGACTTTGAGAGCCTTTTTCGCTCGGAGTTCGTCCCAGCCACCCTTCGTGCGGTGCGTATCCAGAAGCTTCTTCAGCTGCGGCAGGGCAGCATGACGGTCGCACAGTACTCGGCGAGATTTACCGATCTCTCACGCTACTCGACCGACATGGTACGAGACCCATTCTTCCGGGCCCGGAACATCGAGCAGGGTTTGAGACACGAGATCAGGGCATCGCTGATCTCCCTCAGAATACCGACTCAGACAGGAGTACTGGAGCGAGCCCTCCTGATCGAGAGTTTCCTCGCTAAGTCCACAGCGAGACCTACCGCAGGGCGGCAGATAGCGGAGTCTTCGGTAACAGGTAGCCGACAGATGACTCAGGGTTCCAGGCAGACCAGACCTACCGGTGGCCGACTGCACGACTCAGGCTCAGTTGTACGGGGAAGCCGGGGTGGAGTCAGAGCCAGGCGTGCCGAGAGTGGGCAGTGTTACTCCTGTGGCGGGATTGGTCACATGGCTCGTGACTGTCCGACCCGCCATGCTGATGATCAGCAGTTAAGGGAAGAACCTCCCAGGCAGAGGCAGAGGTTCAACCGTGGCGGTCCGCAGGGAGGAGGCGGATGAGGCAGAGGAGCTGGACGAGCATCCGGTGGTGGGTGACGCTTTGAGGCTCTTCCACCACCACCACCAAGAGGTCCACCCCGACCACAGGGAGTAGGTGAATATGCGAGAGCTCAACTTCAGGCAGCCGAGGCCTTCGATCATGGAGCTCTGGGAGCCGATGGACAGGAGCAGAACTAGTGGATACATCCTTTGTACTTCTGGTTCCTTGTTGAATTTGTGTAGCGTCTTGTATTATGAGCTGCAATAATAAAAGACGCATACCTTTGTGATATTTTCGTTCCTGTCCTCTTTCGTGATGTTACTATGAGGTTCCAGTTTTGGCTGTTGACTTGACCCTCACTTGTGAGACATCTACTAGAGGAGACCCAGTTAGCAAACACTGATGCCGACAGTGTGACTCAACCCTTGGAGGCGAGAGTAACGGTTGAATCTCTTAGTAGTAGCGTCGAGGCCTTACGACGTCATCCTTGGTATGGATTAGTATCATCCATGTTAGGATTGACTGTTTTAGGCAAAGAATGTGGTTCATCCAGGGGATGGAACCAGCTTTCTCTTATCGGCAAAGAAGAAATCTTGCAGCTCTGGTGGGACCAGAGATGGTCCAGGCCACGACAGAGAAGGTCCAGGTCATCCAGGAGTGGATGAGTACAGCTCAGAGCCGGCAGAAGCCTTACGCTGACAGGAGGCGGATGCCACTAGAGTTCGAGGATGGCGACCATGTCTTCTTGCGGGTCTCACCTCGACGTGGTATTCGGAGATTTGGCCGAGGCAACAAGTTATCTCTGCGCTTCATCGGACCCTTTCAGGTCCTCAACAGGGTTGGCGAGGTGGCTTATCGCCTGGCTCTGCCACCACAGTCGCACCGGGTGCACGACGTCTTCCACGTATCTCAGCTGAGGAGATACGTGCACGACCCGACGCACATCATTGACCATGGGGAGCTTGAAGTTGACGATGGGGCGACTTTTACGGAGGTTCCGGTGGAGATAGAGGATCGACAAGAGCGGGTCCTGCGTGGGCGATCGATTCCTCTTGTGCGCATCAGATGGCATCACGGGAATCCCCAGGAGAGCACATGGGAGCGGGAGGCTCAGATGCATGCTCAGTACCCTCATTTGTTTCTCTAGTTTTTGATGTATCTTTACGGGGACGTAAAGCCCTGAGGTGGGAGTAATGTAAAGACCCGTAAAATTCAAGGGAAATTTTTTCTTAATTTTCTTTGGAATTTTAAAAGAGCGCGGTTTCTGACGGCACCTGATTCCGAGGCCCGGAGTGCCCAGAATCAATTTCCGAAGTTTGGCTCGGGTACGTTCAGTGAACGAACGAGCAGGAATTTCTAACTTTTGATCCGGTGCTCGGAATTGAAATCCGAGGGCACCGATGAACTTGCAGCGCCGATATTCGCTTAAGGGGACCTTTTCCGAAGTTGCGTTTGCCTAGGAATAGAAGTTTAATTTTCTGGATGAAATGAAGAGTAAAATAAATTTGTTATACAATATTTATTTTATATCTTAAAAGTGGTTATAATCTTTTGTTGGAAATTGGGTGGTTTAACTACCTAATAGAGGATTATGGTGAGGAGGGGCCCACACGAGCCCCACCTTTTCAAATTCCCTAACTCCCCTCTCTCCCTCTTAAAGGCTTGTCAACTTAACATTTATTTAATTATACAACTCATGTATAATTAATAAGTGAGTTTAATTTTTGAGTTTTTGAAATTCAAACTCTTGAATTTCAAAGGTTGGGTTGTGTTAATAAATTAAGAGTAAGCTTAATTTATTTTTGGGTAAGTTCCTTTGTTACATGAGAGGATTGGGAGAATCGTTGAGAGACTTGAAGATCTTTTTCGTCTTCGACGAAGAACGTGAAGAACGGTTCTTCTCCGACAAAGAACATCGATCCCACGACCTTCGAGACTCGGTGTCCCGGGTTCTTCCGTGTTCATCTTCCTCCTCGACAAGGGGGAAGTCGCCGACCATGGTGATCATCGCCAATGACAACGTACCTCCCTTCTTCGTCATAGCGACAAGTAAAGAGACGTCGTTTCCTCCTCGGACGCACCCCGACGTCCACGGAATCTATGTCCGACGCCGCGACGCCTTTCTCCGCGATAACCGACGTGCGACGTCAATCTTTCAAGGTAGGGGTTGTTGATTTTTGTTTAATTATTATTCTTGTTCGTGGTTCTAGTATGATTAACAAAAGGATATTTAAGTTGTGTTATCATTTAACGTGAGGGGGCCGGACCGCATGAACACGGCCGAACCCCCTCCATCATTCTTGTTGATTTACCTTGCGGGTGGAAACAAGGTGGCGTGGTGCTGTCGCACCACGCGGTTAATCGTGCGATTATATTGCGCGGAGCCGTCGCGCCGCACCGTGGAAGAATCATCAAGAACGCGACGCCGTCGCACCGCGTCAAGGGGAATCGAAGGCGCGGTGGAGGGGCGCGGTGCCGTCGCACCGCGCCGGACGACGAACACCGCGGCCGGTTCCGGGCCGCGGCGAGACGAGGAGACCGGCGGCCGGGCCGCCGGCGTCGGAAGCCGAATAGGGGACCGGATTTTCCGGTCCCGTTGGAGAAAACCGGCCGGCAGTTGGCCGGCCGGAAGGTCAAAGGCCGGGGGAAATAAATTCCCCCTAGGCCAGCTCAAAACCCCCCTCATTTAGGAGGGGGGCGGTTTCCTTGAGGGGGGGCAGGCGGCCCCCCTGTTTTTTTCCACGAAGCAGGCCCCTAGGAGGGGGGCCGTTGTTGAAAAAGGGGCGCGGCCTGATTTCCGCGCCGCCACTCCAAGAAGCGGGGGGCCTTGCCCCCCCCCCCCCCCCGCGCGTTGACTCCGTGCGGCGCTAGGCCGCCGCGCCGTCGCCGCCGGCCGGCCGGGCCGGGTCGGACCCGGGTCGGGTCGACCCGGTTCGGTCCGACCCAGGGGGGGTCGGGCCGGGTCGGCCCGGACCCGAACCCCCCCGTTTCGAATCAGTTTCGGTCTTTTGGACATAACTTGAGCCAGAGACCTCCGAATGATGAACCGTCTGCGGAAACGCGATCCTTGGATCGAGACGGTCGTTTCGGTATATCGCACTCAGGGTTTCGGAATACTTTGAGTTCGGCCAGGTTGGTTCGTTCACGAAACCAACCGGGCCCTCAGAGCGGAAACACTCATATCTTAAGCTACGGACGTCCGATTGACGTGCCGTCAGCTTTTTTGTGTTCCTCTTAGTGAGACGGTTCTTTTGGCATACTCCGCCTGAGGTTTGGACGCCGGTGGAGTACGGTCGGGTTGGTTTTGCCTTAAAAACCAACCGGGCCCCGGGGACGAAAATGTCAATAACTCTCAGACCGGGCGTCCGATCGACGCGCCGTCTGATGCGTTGAGTTCCTGTTGACGATATTGAACTTTTGGATACATCAACTCTGGACTTTGTGACAGTTGATGTATCAGCCTCTCGGCTCGTGGAGCGGATCCTCCGAACGAGCTTGCTGTGTGCGGGAACCCTAGTGCTGGCTGCGACTGTTACTGTGACTGCTACTGCAACTGTTACTGTGACTGCTACTGCGACTGTTACTGTGACTGCTACTGCTACTGCTACTATGACTGCGACGACAACAGTACAGAGATCCTGTGTGGATTCGACGGTGACGACTACTGCACTCAGCGATCCTACGTGGATCAGTGCTACAGGTCCTGCGTGGGCCCGATCCTGTGTGGGTCCGATCCTGTGTAGGTCACTGCGTGGGTTAGTACCTATCGATCCTTCGTGGGTCCGACGACTTAGATGGTTCTTTGATCATCTTTAACGTCATCCGAAGAAGTATACCTGTGTGAGCTGAATATTCTATTTTACTCGATAGAGGTGGTGCGCTTGGTTGTAGCGGCAGACCCGCGATACAGGAGACGAGCGTACGGATTACGGAGACCGTGTAGCCGGCTGAGACCTGAAGACTGATCGACCGACTCGACTTGGAGTGAGTCGACTAGCCCAGTGGACGGAGCGCCCGGTATTTGGTGGCAGACCCACGGCGGATGGAGCGCCTGGTAGTTGGCAGCAGACCCGCGGTACTCGACTGGAGGAGTACCTCTGTAGGCTATTTGGGTAAGCGCCCTGTATTTGGCAGCAGACCCTCAGCGGACGGAGCGCCCGGTAGTTGGCGGCGGACCCGCGGTACTCGACAGGAAGAGTACCTCAGCAGTCTTAGGTTAGTGAGCAGTATCTCAGAGTCGTGACAGGACACTGTACACTTCAGAGATGGGGATCTTCAGTAGTTACGTTTTTGATAATGAAAATCCTGTGTGAGCTGAATCCAGTTGCTTTCCTGTGTGGATCGTGTTGTGCTATCCTATGTGGATTACATTTTTCTTTCCTGTGTGGAATACGTTTACTTTCCTGTGTGGACTGAGTTGTACTTGGGCTCGGTGGTTGGAGCGTATTTGAATTTGATGACTTAGGTATATGTATGGGAATATACCTAAGCAGTGACGATTGTTACTTCGTGATTGTACCTTTCTTTGTGGTTTATCCTTTGTGGATTTGAGAGACCTTCAGGGGTCTCGGGGTCCCTACTGAGTAGCTTATACTCACCCCTTCACGGGCTTTGCCTGCACTACGTTGTGTTGGTTGCAGACAACGGACATCGTTGATCTTAGCTGAGGCTTGCAGAGCAGGACGATACCTGGAGGTGGACCACTGGACGGGACGTGCTCGGAGCGGACGACGGGACCCGTGGAGCAGTGGAGCTATCTGTACCCACCCTTCAGGTGGGATTTCCAGTGGATAGCTTGGTGTAGCGGCTTTTACTTTTCAGTTGCTGTTTTCCCCTTTCGAGTTGTACTTTACTTTCAGTTTGGGTTTGTATACTGGCCCATTTACTTTTCTGCACTTTCAGTTGTACTCTACTTTTGCTTAGTGTTTACTTTCCGCTTGCTTACTCTGTGGTGTTTGTTTACTTTACAAAGGCAATGCCTTCCCTTTTTACCGGGATTTACACCTTGGTGCTAGACGCCAGCCCCTGGCCTATGGAAGGCGGGCTTGGGGTAGTCACGGCACGTACCCCGAGGGCGGGTCGTGACAATCATATTATTAAATACGACACAATTATATATTCAAAATGGAAATTACATTGATAAAACTATCAGTTGATTAGTTCTTCCCACCCTAAAAAATTCTATCCTCAAAATTTCATTGTACATACTAAGGTAAAAACAAGTGAGGTTACTTATACATCATGGATTCCTCTAGAGATCATTTGACCTCTTAATGCATATTGTATTTCCATAAAATAATTACTATGTGATTTACCTTATTAAGGAAAAGATTATAACTATGGCCTAAGATCATTACTGATTAGAACATAAAAGAGATATAATTTTATAGTCATTCCAACTCATAATTTATTACATGATAATGAAAAAATATGTACCTCATCAAGAGGTATATGCGTAATACGTCATGTATTTGAGAAAGTGTTGGTGAGAGTGGTAGTTGATAGGCCTAATCTCTTATGTGATCAATAATCTTATAGGGGATGACATACAGAGGAATTTTATTTATCTTCTTCTCAAATATCATGAATATCTTTTATGGAGTTATGCATTTGAAAATGTTTCTATAATGTCTAAAATCATCCCTCGATGATGATTATCATCATAGCACATCTCCCAAATTTGAGATTCTTGGATGTGTTGTTATATGGTCTTGTAATTTTCTACAATTTACTAAACTATTTCAAGACTAAAAAACATGTGTTCTATAACATAATACCAAAAATTAGGTGTTCTATATTTCTTTACATAAAAGGCTACATATATATGCATTTTGAGGCTTGACTGGGGACTATTCCTATATGAGAACTCGACTATTGGAAGATGTTGATCTCATCATCTATTGATGTCTATTAAGAATTCTCTAAACATATCATCAAGGGTCAATATATTATTCAAAAATTAGTAATCATTTGGAAGAGATAAGGCATAATAATGTTTAATCTAGTTTTTAAATCTTGTAATAGAATTTTCCCAAACATAAAGATTAATCTCATATCTTGATCATATATAATAAATAGAGGTTTTATATATAGCCTCACCACTTCTATGATTTATATCATTTTATGTTGATCAAGTCAGAATCTATATCAGTTTTTAATGAAATGATATGCTTTTGTAATAAAATCCACTACAACCCATATAGAATTATTTCCTTTATATGTATTTAGAATACCAATGATAAGGTCCACGATTATTTAATCCCATTTCCATATAGGTATGGGTTGTGGTTACATCATCTCCTTGTATGGTTTACTTTCATATTTCACCTACTAAAATACCATGAAATTTGATGTATATTCAGTGATCTACATCTTAATATTTCCCCAAAAAAAATTCTCATTGATATCATGATACTTCTCCACTCTCACTAGGAGGATGGAGAAGTTAGAGATATGTGCATTATTTAACTTCTCCATCTTATTCGTGGGAATGATTGTACCCATAGTAAACGACCAAATAATACATTTAATTATACATTAATTTTTACCTCCAAATATATACCTTTTGTTATACCATCCACCTTATTTTTGATTTCCACATCATTAATTTAATCATTCAATATCTTCTCTATAAGGGACGTTCTGAAAATATTTTGAGAAATTAATAAAGATCTTCTAACTTTAATTAACCATATTTCTATTCTTTTGAAGACTATGAATATATTATCCTTATGAATTACCATCATGGATATGGTTTTTGTATCCTTTATACATAGAGAGTCTCCTTATCTATTTTATTTCCCATGATAATAGTTGATTGAGAAATTATATTCCTTGATCATATCAAACCATCTTCACATACACATAATAATATTATTCTATGTGGTTATATATATTTTATGATATAATAATTCATTTTTATTTCACACATCTATTAATAAATATATAGTCTGTAAATAATCTATGAAAACTACGTTGCATATCACTACGTTAATGTTTTCAGAAGATATGGTATTGAAATTTCAACTTCTATAAGGTTTAAACTATCACATTATCATTATGCATCCATACAAATCCCAATACCTTTATTGAAGTATCATTCTATGTCAAGAATATTTCCCCAAATGATGTAGTTTTTATGACTAGTGTAGTTAAAAATATGGAAACCCATGCATAACATAGATGGATATAAAATCATCTTAGACTAATAATCAATACATTTATAAAATATAGACATGAGCACTGTAATATTTTGGTTTATTTAGAAACATGGAAACCAAAACATATATCACGATAATATATATAAAAAATCTCCCATAAAAATCTCCACCCTATATTATGTCTACCCAAAACCATTCATCACAACCTAGGGAAGGAAAAATAAAAAGTGGTGAGAATAGATGATCATTAAGGGTTAACAAGGGAGAAATGTAATCATAAACACAAGAATAGGGTATAATTATTGGAATTTTATAAGAATGAATCATAAGTACATAAGGGACATAATCTATGAATGCATAATTTAGGAATAAAACAAGTAATTTTAGAAAACACATAATCATATAATGATTTTCATTATAGCAAAAAAATCTCTTCAAAGACCATATTAGTAGTATGATTCACTCCACATACCATATTGGTTTTCATGGTTCACTACTATTATCATATTAGTAGCATGATTTCACTCCTAATACCATATTGGGAGTCATGGTTCACTTCCATTTCTATCTTAGTAGTTAAGGCTCACTCCCAAGACTATCTTAGTCTAACTAATGATATATAAATCTTTACCCAATGCATTGCTAGGAGATATAGGTCCCAACCATCACATAAATAAATCACAAAAAAATTTCCCCATGATAATAAATAATATTTTCATACCCCATTAAATTACATGGCTTCCAAAAAATGAAATCATATCAAATATTGTGGAATAAGATACTGGTTTCATAATAATTTCATTATAAGAATAACTGGTTAAAAGAAGTGGATTTGAATAGAAATTAACCCTATAATGGGATGCTAGTTTCATATGGAACACAATATTAAGAATAACACATTCATAGAAATGATATTAATTTACTCTTTAGATAATTTCCTAGAAGGGAATGATATATGTAAATGGATTTCACTTTAGATTGAAAAAATATCGAAGAGACATTCCAAAAAATTTCTCAAAGAAAATATCCTCTGTTCATTGAATTTTTTTAAAATACATTAAATCATTTTAAAATAATTTTCATTAAAAATTACATGAAAATAAATAATGATGTCATGAAATCATTATGAAAACCTTTTCCCTTGAAAACTTATAACATAAGCCTCAAATCATTTTAAAAAAATTTTATTTGAAAACACATTGAAAACATTGAAGGAAATGATGAAAAGGTTTTGAATGCCATGTCATTTAAAATAATTTTCAAAACATGTAATGAAAAAATTAAAATTAAATATATTTATATAATGAATAAAATTTTAAAAATTCCATGTAATATTTAATGAATTGACTATGGGTAAATCATTACATGTCGTACAAGGTAAAAAGAGCATTCCTTTTTTCACAGTACAAGATTAGAAACGTGCCTTGTTCAAATAGTGAAAAGAAGTTTACTTTGAAGATATTGGTAAAATAAAATATCGGTATAAATGATTTGTAAATATTACAAGACAATGGTAGAAATTTATTGGAACGCTTTTTAGAAAACATAAATTCCTGAACAAAGAGTGGGTATATTCATGTTTTCAGAAAAAAAAATTAACTATATTATCAATCAAATAGTGAAATAATAATACCAATAAATTAATATTTTTGAATATCAAGAGTAGAAAAAAATTCACAAATTTTCTTGACTTACGGATAAAAATATTTCACTAAAACAACCATAAACATAAAAAATCATGATAAGTGATGAGATTTTTTTAGTAAACACTTACTATTTGGTAACTATGAACCATAATCCCCATGTACTAAAATTTAATTACGTAATGAATTGATATATCATTAAATAATTATATACAAGGTATAAAATTTAAAATTTAGAATATACACATAATGGAATGGTGTAGGTGCATAACATGGGATGTGTCTCAAAAAATGAAAATTTAGACAAAACTATTTTACCGATTTGGTAACTTTTGAAAGTCAAACCCCATGAAAGAAGGATAATAAAATAGAATTGTGAATACTGATAAATTTAAGAATAATATAAAAAAATAAAATCATTGGGAAGTACAAACACCACACAAAAGGAAATAGTGGCGAACATAGCAAGTATCTCATGGAAATAAAAAAAGCGAGATGAAAATGAATTACCTTGACTCTAGAATCTCATCGTACTCATTAAAACCACCAGTATAATAAATATAAATATATTATAATTATTTTGTAGAACCATATTATAATATCTTATAAAATATATAGTTTTATTAGGAACTCATATTACCATCTTTTTAACCATCCCATGTTATGATTTTACTTAGAAAATATTCTCTTCAATTTTCCCAATGTGTCATAATCTGTTATATCGTATTTCATTATACTTGTATAATGATTGCATAATTTAATAAATGATATAAATATCATATATATATATAGTCTATATTTATTATAATTGTACTTATAAAATAAAATTATCCAATATAATACACCATTCATGGAGACGATATGTCGTATGTAGGTATGAACACTATTTTGGATTAATTGTCGTGTTGAAAGAAATAAAGTAATATATATATATATATTTAATTATTAAATTATATTTATTATATAAAATATATTATCTAATACCATCATTAATATATTCCAAATAGTGTATGAACGGATCAGATCACTTTGATGGGGTCGTCGTCCCTACTTCCTCAAAACTGAATTTTAGTATTGACACAAAATGAAAAGAATAATGATATATGATATAAAATTATTAAATATTATTAACTAAATATTATATATTATACATAAAATATATACACTATTTTACTATCATAATGTCCACCATTATAGGTGGTAAAATAAAATTTAATAATCATTGTTTAACGAAGCGGTAGTCCACCAAAAACATAAAAATTATGTTTGTTTCCATTAGATGAAAGTGTGTGTTAGTGTAAGGAAAAAATTACTATAAAAATTGATAGAATATTGATTATATTATTATTGTTATACATGAATTTATTAATAATATTTGAGGCATTAGAGAATAGAAATAAAAGAATGGAGTTCAAGGGAGGGGGTTACCTCTTAATCGGTTAACACCATTTACTTTCAATCAAAAGGATCCAATGAATTTATTTATGCCCATGGAAGGGATTAAATGTCTATGGTAAGGAATCTGGGGATTTATTTGGACAGAATTTGGCCTATCCTAGTGGGGGAATTAGAGGTCTGAGGAAGTGGAAATTAAGGAGTCCTTTTATAATGAATGAGGAGTGGAATCTCTAGTAATATTTTAAAAGAAAAGTTCCCCACAAAAAGTTTTTATTTCAAGTGGTTATATAGTGGTTAAAATTATATAAAAGTGATTATAAGAAAAAAATTTCCATAAAATGGATTTATCCAAAATTTATATGTTGTTTTGGGTCTTAAATTTAAGGTTTAGGTCTTAATTGAGATTAATTTAACTATAATATTTGAAATAAATTTCAAGTACATAACTAATATTTTTGTTCCAAAAGTAAGTCATCCTTATTAAAAATAATAAATTATTGATACTAAAAATATTGAATCAGTTTTTCAAAATTCTAAACACAAAAGTGGTAGAAATTAGTTGAAATTTAATCCCATAGTCGGGATAACAATGATATGTTTTTAAAGTAAGAACATTCAAACGTTTTCTAGGTTTTTATATTAAATTTCCAAGTGAAATCAACTCCCATGACCTAATTTATATTTATTGAAAAAAATTAATCTAATTAAACTTTTTATGTAATTAAAAATATAAGTTTCCCTAAAAACAAATTAGATGAAAATGCACTTTTCAAATAATATCTAATATTTTAACTATTGATTCAAAATGAAAACATACTAAAAAATACAAAAAAAATATCCTCACTAATTTTTTTGTTACTATTTCAAATATTAATATTATTTTGACATATTAAATCTATAAAACTTACAAAAAATGTATTTAAAAAGGGTTCTTCATTAAAATGCGATAAAACAACATTTATAAAAAATATATGTTATAAGAATAAAATAGGGATTGTTCTTATCTTTTATCAAACAAATATATTGGATGAATATAAAAAATATATGACTGAATATATAAAATTTATATTATATTTAAATCACTAACTAATTTTAATTATTTTAATTTATTATGGATAAAACAACATTACGAGTATAATAATTGTGTTCAATAAAAATACTCCCAGTATATTGAATTGGTTCTTATATTTATTTCTAAATAATTTGTAACTAATTATTTCATTTTATATTATTTTTAAAACATATATTTAAATAATTTATTTAATAATATTCATAAAATATAATTTAATGGTAAGGTTGCATCTTATTATATTAAATAAACATATTTTAATAATATATTATTGTTCATTAATCCTTGGTCATGTGTGTTACGCAAGAAATCATGGAAAGTCATTGTTATATGTAATGAAATATAACATCAATATTATATGTAGATCAAGATAAAATTTATGTTGGATGATGTGGACATAACAAAAATATAGTTCATTACTACAAAATTAACTATTTTTAGTGTTCCTTGAAATGAAAAATATCAAAAAGAATAACTTAATTAAAAAAATGATTCATAAAATCTCACTATGTTAAATTCTACCCCCTTAAAATAATTTTCACCATAGAAATTATTCTAGGTTATCAAAGGATTAATATTTAATATTTCCTTTCACAAAACCCACATTTTAAAAATTAACACTAAAACATCCTTTTAAAATGGAACATTGGAAACATAAAACATACCCTAAGTAACTCATAATGAGATTACAATATAGGAAATAATATGTGGGAAATGAAAACATGTATATGGAATAGAAACATATCCATAATGTTTTGATGGAAAAAGATATATATCAAGGACATGAGATAGTTAACAATCTGAATGCCCAAAATCTACGATGAATTAAGGAACAATCCTAAAAACTAAAAACATATTTATAGGAAAACATTTCATTTATCACATTAAGAACATTGATTAATTCATGATATATTTCTATGAAAATTATTTCATAATTTGGTTCTTCTTTGAAAAATTTATAAAAATAAAATTCCCTTGAGGAATAAAGGTCCAATAATTTACTTTTTTACACTTTTAACGGATCCTAAGGACCATAAAAGAAGGATTTGTTTAACTATTTTTTTCTTTAAATGAAATATACCATAGTCTATAATCATAAAAAGTATTGTTGTTGATTCATCATTAATATTTATTCATCAATAATAATAATACATTAACCAGGAAATCGCGTAGCCTAGTGGTAGGCATGAATCCCTTATCACCCTACGGTTATGGGTTCAAGACCTACGGCGTTTCCAGAAATTATTGGTGGTCACCCAATATATTTGATTCCCTTTTATATAATACCTATAATATAATTTTGAAAACAAATATGATGGACATCCATTAAATAAGGATAATCACTAAATAACCTTTTTACCAAGGGTTTCTTATACAATATCAAGGTATAAATACATCCTCTAATGTTTAACATAAACTTTTCAATAATGGTGAAACTTATATACCTTATGAGAGATGTAAATCCAATTCTTTAGGAATAAATACATAGAATCATATGAACATTAATCCCCTATATATCAAAAAATGTACCTTGGATGTCACATTCCAGACATGTGTATACCCTCATCGTATCTTCTCTAAAAACATGGCAATAAACAGAATGATCATAAAAACTTTTGGAAATAATAAATTATCCCTTATTCCAAAGGTTACTAGTTATATTCATTAAATACATGAAGATGTAAACTTTATAAAATAATTTTTTAAAAGTTAATTTTTCAGTTTTGAGGTAAACAATACCATCCCATTTACTTATCCATATCACACATTTCATTATCAAAACCACATTATCTTAACCTAAATAACCTATTAAGGGTTAACTTCCTGTAGTAAAAATATCCCCTTGGTAGAAAATCACATATCATATACACTATAATTCTACAATATTTTCTTAAAAATTATTAGTATAAAACATAAACTAAATAATCATTATAAAATTCATAATTCATAATTATTAAATCCAAATACATAAATACTTTAATCCTTCATCTTTAATGGTTGGAATTTAATAACTCAATTGTAGGTTTAGAAGTAAATTAATATGTATGATCATTTATTTGGGTAATTCCAGAGTTCTCCAAAGATTATTCATTTCACTCCATCATAATTGTTTACCCTATAACCCTTATTACCATAGTGATAACATCTTATACTCAATTTGAGGCATTCATCAAGGATATTATTCCTATATTATTGACATATAGAAATCTGAAGATTCTTTACTCTATTCTTCTTATAATTTTACCATTTTTTAAAATTCCATCCTCATCTTTTGTGATGTGTTGGGAATATAACCAATGTTCCCATTGTTAATAATATATCGCGATGGCTAATTCAGAAAAATATAAATATCTTTATCTCAAGTCATTATCCAATTTAATTTCTTGTAATCACTAGATTGTACTTAAAACTAAATTTTAACCCAGTTCCTTTTGGTTCCCTATATTGTTTAAAATAAAGAATAATTTAGTGATAAACAATTATCATAGTGAGGAATCACATAATCATAGAAAGTCACTTATAGGATTTCTAAATCATTTCACCTTCCTTAATATAAATCACACTCTTTTCATAATAGGTTATTCATATAGAAATTATATTTCAATATTTCATAATGGTTTGTGATGTGTTTGTGAATTCCCAAATCATTCCCCCTATGAGTGAAAAAACTAGGTATGAAACAAGGCATGTTGTCGTGTAGCAGATTACACTGAGCTAGGCCCGAAACATCATTTTAGAGTTTTTAATCCAAGTTATATCTGTGATAGAGCCAAAGAAGCTTTTATTATATATAGATTGATGTATTTATAGAAACTACTCACTCTATCATTTTCCAAAATTCTAAGAAATGTTTCTAAATTTGAAATCATCCATATACTTATCCATGGAAACATCCCTATGAATTTAATAATAAATTCACCTAGGGATACCACTATATTACTCTCATCCTAGTTTCCAAATGTTGAATAAACCATTACTATGATACATTCTATTATGATCCATTCTTAATCTACCTAGATATTAAATCAATTCATAAGAATACATAGTACATTAAAAAAATATGCCTGAAGACTCTAATAGTTTATTGTATTTCGAAACATTGAAAGAAAATATTATATCTTCATGAAATATCATCACCATCTCTCATAATTATCTCCAACATTTTTTTAAAGACCCGTAAAATTCAAGGAAATTTTTTTTCTAAATTTTCTTTATAATTTTACAAGAGCGCGGTTTCAGACGGCACCTGATTCCGAGACCCGGAGTGCCCGGAATTAATTTCCGAAGTTTGGCTCGGGTACGTTCAGTGAACGAACGAGCGGGAATTCCTAACTTTTGATCCGGTGCTCGGAATTGAAATCTGAGGGCACCGATGAACTCGCAGCGCCGATATTCGCTTAAAGAGACCTTTTCGGGAGTTGCGTTTGTTGCGGGTTGAAAGTTAATTTTGGGGTTTTTAGTTTGAGTTAAATAAAATTTGTGTAGAACAAATTTTATTATAACTTGATAAAACCTACCAAAGGGGGTTGGAAGTGGGACCCACACCCACTTAACCTCCCTTGGGAGGATTAAGTGTGGTGGGGCCCACACGAACCCCTAATCCTTTCAAATTCTCCCAACTCCCTTAACGCCTCATTTATTGACTTGAGTTACTTATTTAATTATGGGAGTTAATCCTTTTGAATTTCAAACTTTTGAAATTCTATTGTGTTATGTAATAATAAAATAAGTTGTTGTCTTATTTTATTTTGGGTTATTTGTTTGTCTTCTGGAGAGCTCTTCTTCTTCTTCAACTCTGACGAAGAACTCGAAGAACGTTCATCTTGACGAAGAACGCTCAAGCTCCGACGAAGAACGCCGCACCTCCATTCTTCGTTTACCGTGTCAACGAAGGGGACGCCACTTCTTTCTCGGACAACCTTCGTCGGCGTACAAGTTTCGCCAACGACGTGTCTCTTCGAACGCATCCCTTCGTCATCGGATTTGACGAACGGCTACCGCGACGCCCGACCTACGCGACGTCGTCTTCCGCGGAACGTTCACAATCTTCGAACCTTATACCCGAGGTAGGGGTTGTTGATTTCTTTTGGGTTTCCTTATTTTATTCTTGATCGTGAATAGCAAGTCTAACATGTGGCTTGAATTATTTAAGTTGCGTTATTATTTTAATGTGAGGGGGCCGGACCGCACGAACACGGCCGAACCCCCCTCCATCATTCTTGTTTATTCTTGCGGGTGGAAGCAAGTGGCGTGGTGCCGTCGTACCACGCGGATAATCGTGCTTTTATTTTACGCGGTGCCGTCGCGCTACGCTGAGGTAGAATCTTCAAGAACGCGACGCCGTCGCGCCGCGTTGAAAGGAATCAAGGTACGGCGAAAGGGGCGCGGTGCCGTCGCACCGCGCCGGACGACGAACACCGCGGCCGGTTCCGGGCCGCGGCGGGACGAGGAGACCGCGGCCGGTTCCGGGCCGCGGCGGAAGAGAAGACCGGCGGCCGGGTCGCCGGCGTCAGAAGCCGAAGGGGGGACCGGAATTTCCGGTCCCGTTGGAGAAAACCGGCCGGCCAGCTGGCCGGCCGGAAGGCATTAAACCGGGGGAATTAATCCCCCGACCAGCATGTAAAACCCCCCTCTTTAAGAGGGGGGCTGTTCCATGAAAGGGGGGCAGCAGCCCCCCGGTTCTCTTAATTAAACCGGCCCCCACGTGGGGGCCGTTTGTTGCAAAGGCGCGGCACAAAGGCCGCGCCGCTTCAATCAGCGGGGGCTTAGCCCCCGCGTGCGGCCCGTCGCGGCGCCCGGCCGCCGCGGCCCGCCGCGCCGCCGCGCCGCCGGGCCGCCGACCCCGCGCCGCCCCAGGGGGGGTCGGCCCGGGTCGGCCCGGACCCGGACCCCCCCCCCCCGTTTCGAACCAGAATCGGTTTTTGGGCCATATCTTGAGCCTCGGACCTCTGAATGACGAACCGTCTGCGGAAACGCGGTCCTTGGATTGAGACGGTCGTTTCGGTATATCGCACTCAAGGTTTCGGTTTACTTTGAGTTCGGACGGGTTGGTTCGTTCACGAAACCAACCGGGCCTTCGGAGCGGAAACGCTCATATCTTGAGCTACGAACGTCCGATTGACGCACCGTCAGTCGCGTTGTGTTCCTCTTAGTGGGACGGATCTTTTGGCATACTCCGCCCGAGGTTTGGACGCAGGTGGAGTACGGTCGGGTTGGTTTATCCTTAAAAACCAACCGGGCCCCGGAGACGAAAATGCCAATAACTCTCAGACCGGGCGTCCGATCGACGCGCCGTCAGTCGCGTTGTGTTCCGCTTAGTGAGACGGATCTTTTGGCATACTCAGCCCGAGGTTTGGACGCAGGTGGAGTATGGTCGGGTTGGTTTAGCGTTAAAAACCAACCGGGCCCCGGAGACAAAAATGCCAATAACTCTCAGACCGGGCGTCCGATCGACGCGCCGTCAGTTGCGTTGAGTTCCTATTGACGATACGGAACTTTTGGATACATCAACTCTGGTCTTTGTGACAGTTGATGTATCAGCCTCTCGGCTCGTGGAGCGGACCCTCCGAACGAGCTTACTGTGTGCGGGAACCCTAGTGCTGGCTGCGACTGCTACAACTGCTACTACTGCTACGACTGCTACTGTGACTGCGACGACGACAGTACAGAGATCTTGTGTGGATTCGACGACGACAGTACAGAGATCCTGTGTTGATTCGACGACGACGACTACAGCACTCAGCGATCTTACGTGGATCAGTGCTACAGGTCCTGTGTGGGCCCGATCCTGTGTGGGTCTTTGCGGGGGTTAGTTACCTATCGATCCTTCGTGGGTCCGACGACTTAGATGGATCAGTGATCTTCTTTATCGTCCTTGAAGAAGTATACCTGTGTGAACTGAATCCTATTGCTTTCCTGTGTGGATTGTGTTGTGAAATCCTGTGTGGTTTACGTTTTGCTTTCCTGTGTGGAATACGTTTACTATCCTGTGAGGACTGAGTTGTACTTGGGCTCGGAGGTTGGAGCGTATTTGAATTGATGACTTAGGTATATGTATGGGCATATACCTATGCAGTGTCGGTTGTTACTTCGTGATTGTACATTTCTTCGTGGTTTATCCTTTGTGGATTTTGAGAGACCTTCAGGGGTCTCGGGGTCCCTACTGAGTAGCTTATAATCACCCTTGCACGGGCTTTGCCTGCACTACGTTGTGTTGGTTGCAGACGACGGACAGCGTTGACCTTAGCTGAGGCTTGCAGAGCGGAACGGTACCCGGAGGTGGACCACTGGGCGGGACGTGCACGGAGCGGACGGCGGGACCTGTGGAGCAGAGGAGCTATCTGTACCCACCCTTCAGGTGGGATTTCCAGTGGACAGCTCGGAGTAGCGGCTTTTACTTTTCAGTTGCTATTTTCCCTTTTTGAGTTGTACTTTACTTTCAGTTTGGGTTTGTATTCTGGCCCATTTACCTTTCCGCACTTTCAGTCGTACTCTGTTTTGTTTAGTGTTTACTTTCCGCTTGTTTACTCTGTGGTGTGTGTTTACTTTTCAAAGGCAATGCCTTCCCTTTTTACCCGGATTTACGCCTTGGTGCTAGTCGCCAGCCCCTGGCCTATGGAAGGCGGGCTTGGGGTAGTCACGGCACGGACCCCGAGGGCGGGTCGTGACAAATTGGTATCAAAGGAGTTCGGTTCTACCGCGAACTATGATCTTTTCTATGTGAAGCAATAATGTTTAGAGTATTGAGTGTGGATATCAGTCCAGGGAGTCCAGTGTTGGTGCAGCGGCCGACGTATCCGTACACCAGGACCCTGACTTCTGATTTCCGACTTAATGCACGAAAACATTGATTGCGTGTGTGTTTCAAAGTTTTCTTTGTGATTACTTATATCAGCTCACCAGGTATACTGTTCTAACCGTGGCGCATCTGTTTCCTTTTCAGGATGGCCCCACGACGGCAGCCAGCTAGGGTTCCGAGAGTCGAGTGTGACGACAGCCCACCGAGCGACGAGGCCTCGGTGCAGGGCCCTTTTCCAGTAGTGGCACCGGCGGTAGCTTTACCCGCCGATCCCCCGATGCTTCCAGCAGCAGCCGCTGACGATGCACGTCGCCTCAGCGCACTGCATGAGTTTCAGCGCCAGCGACCGCCCAGGTTTCACGGGGAGACGGATCCCCAGGCAGCAGAGGACTGGCTGGAGGCAGTGGTTCGAGTGTTTAGGCTAGTGAGGACACCAGCAGACCTCATGGTGATCCTCGCTGCGAGCCTACTACACGCAGCAGCAGGACGATGGTGGAGCTTGATGCTCCAGGTGCACGATAAGGAATCTCTACTTTGGACGGACTTTGAGAGCCTCTTCCGCTCAGAGTTCGTCCCAGCCACCCTTCGTGCGGTGCGTATCCAGGAGCTTCTACAGCTGCGGCAGGGCAGCATGACGGTCGCTCAGTACTCGGCGAGATTTACCGATCTCTCGCGCTACTCGACCGACATGGTACGGGACCCATTCTTCCGGGCCCGGACCTTCGAGCAGGGTTTGAGACCCGAGATCAGGGCATCGCTGATCTCCCTCAGCATACCGACTCAGACAGGAGTACTGGATCGGGCCCTTCTGATCGAGAGCTTCCTTGCTGAGTCTACACCAGCACAGCGACCCACCGCAGGGCGGCACGTGGCAGAGTCATCTGCAGCAGGCATTCGAGGGATGACTCAGGGGTCCAGACAGACCAGACCTTCGGGCAGACGATCTCAGGGCACTGGCTCAGCAGTGCGGGGCACACAGCGCGGGGCCAGTCTTCCGAGAGGCAGACAGTGCTACTCGTGCGGCGTGCAGGGCCACATGGCTCGTGACTGCCCGACCCGCCGTGCCGAGGAGCAGCAGACGGTTGAGGGACCACCGAGGCAGAGGCAGAGGGTCGACCGTGGCGGTCCGCAGGGAGGAGGCGGACGAGGCAGAGGAGCTGGATGAGCATCTGGTGGTGGCCGACGCTTTGAGGCTCTACCACCACCACCACCAGGAGGTCCACCCCGACCACAGGGAGATGGCGGGCAGCGACAGGCACAACTCCAGGCAGCAGAGGCCTACGACCACGGCGCACCCGAGATGATTCGAGGTACTATCTGTGTCTATTCCACCCTTGCTGCAGTTCTTATAGACACAAGAGCGAGTCATTCTTTCATAGCCGCTGCCCTTGTTCGGAGCTCGGAGATTCCGACAGAGCCGTTGGCTCGATCCTTACGGCTAGAGACTCCTACGAGAGCAGACTCGACGATTACGCACTGGTGCCGGCAGTGTGAGCTTACTCTAGGAGGCGAGAGCTTCGGCTGGGATCTTCTTGTAGCAGCGTCGAGGCCTTACGACGTCATCTTGGGCATTGATTGGCTATCTACGATCCATGCACAGATTGACTGTTTTAGGCGCAAGGTGCGTTGTGTACGCACCGACGGGAGCAGGTTCACCTTCACCGGCGAGAAGGGAGCCTTAGCAGCACAGGATGGACTTCCGCGGAGGATAGGACAGCCCATCACTCATCAGTTGGCTAGCCTTATCCTTGGAGCAGTTGACGTGCGGAGTCCTGGTTTTCCTGCAGTGGTGGATCAGTTTGCGGACGTTTTTCCCGACGACGTTCCAGGGCTACCTCCTCGCAGAGAGGTAGACTTTTATATTGACTTGTACCCCGGGACAGCCCCGATATCCACTCCAGCATATCGGATGGCCCCCGCCGAGCTTTGAGAGCTACGGGTACAGTTGGAGGACTTGCAGGGCAAGGGATTCCTCCGACCCAGTGTTTCACCCTGGGCTTCCCCGATATTGTTCGCCAAGAAGGCGGACGGGAGCTTGCGACTTTGTGATTGACTATCGTCGCCTGAACCAGGTGACAGTGAGGAACAAGTATCCGCTACCGAGGATTGATGACCTCTTTGATCAGCTCAAGGGAGCACGGTGGTTCTCGAAGATAGACCTCAGGTCAGGCTATCATCAGCTCAGAGTCAGAGACGAGGATGTGCAGAAGACGGCCTTCAGATGTCGGTATGGCCACTATGAGTTCTTGGTTATGCCTTTCGGTGTAACCAATGCTCCAGCAGTGTTCATGGCTCTCATGAACAGGATCTTTCAGCCATACCTCGATCGGTTTGTCGTGGTCTTCATCGACGACATTCAAATTTACTCTACGACAGAGGAGGAGCACGCCTATCACTTGCGAGTTGTTCTTGACACACTCCGAGAGCACCAGCTTTATGGTAAGCTCTCGAAGTGCCAGTTCTGGATACGTGAGGTCCACTTTTTGGGACACGTTATCTCTGAGGCGGGAGTTGCAGTGGATCCCGCGAAGATTGAGGCTGTGTTAGCATGGGAGCCACCCAGGAGCGTGACTGAGGTTCGGAGTTTCTTGGGACTAGCTGGATACTATCGGAGATTCGTTCCAGACTTCTCTAGAGTTGCAGCATCACTCACAGCTTTGACGAAGAAGGGGAAACCCTTCGTGTGGTCAGACAGATGTCAGCAGAGGTTCCAGGAGAGGAGACAGAGATTGACTAGTGCACCTATCTTGAGGTTGCCTGAGGAGGGAGTAGGGTACGTAGTCTACTGCGATGCATCAGGGACCGGACTCGGATGTGTTCTGATGCAGGAGCGGGCCGTGATCGCCTATGGATCACGTCAGTTGAGGCCGCATGAGCAGAACTACGCTACCCATGACCTGGAGTTAGCAGCAGTGGTCTTCGCTCTAAAGACATGGCGACACTATCTGATGGGCGAGCGCTTTACAGTCTTTTCCGATCATCAGAGTCTCAGGTGTATCTTCTCGCAGAAGGACCTGAACCTGAGACAGCGACGATGGATCGAGTTCCTCCAGGACTATGACTTTGAGATAGTCTATACTCCTGGGAAGGGGAACGTAGTAGCCGATGCCCTCAGCAGGAGGACGGGCATTCAGCTACTTGAGGAGGCGACGGAGCAGCTAGCCTCTTTGCAGATATCCTTCGTGGATAGAGATGGAGCAGCCTTTCTTCAGTCTCTCACAGTCACTCCTCCACTAGTGCAGCGAGTCAGGGAGGCACAGCGCGGGGACGCTGACTGTGAGACACGGCGTGCACAGATATCCTCGGGACAGGAACCTGATGGTTTCTCCCTTGGAGCAGAGCACAGAATCCTTTCCAGAGGACGTACCATGGTACCTGTCGCTTTGCGAGAGGATGTACTGAGAGAGTTTCACACTTCTCCTTTAGCGGTACATCCTGGAGTGGCGAAGATGTACCAGGACCTCAGATGACAGCATTGGTGGCCGGGTATGAAGAAGGCTGTAGCAGAGTTCGTTTCTCGATGCCTCACCTGTCAGCAGGTGAAGGCAGAGCATCAGGTACCAGCAGGCTTGGTACTGCCCTTGGAGGTTCCGGAGTGGAAGTGGGACGGCATATCTATGGACTTCGTGACTGGACTTCCACGCACTTCCAGAGGTCACGACTCCATCTGGGTGATTGTTGACCGACTCACCAAGTCGGCACACTTCTTACCCATCAGAGAGCAGGGCTCAGTGGAGAGCTTGGGACGTCTCTACGTTCAGGAGATTGTGCGGCTCCACGGCGTGCCATCATCTATCGTTTCCGATCGAGATGCCCGCTTTACTTCCCGACTTTGGAAGGGGTTACAAGAAGCGTTCGGGACGCAGCTACGTCTTAGCACAGCTTTTCACCCTCAGACGGATGGTCAGACGGAGAGGACCATTCAGACTCTCGAGGACATGCTCCGCGCATGTGTCCTCGACTTTGGTCGTAGCTGGGAGGACCACCTACCCTTGGTGGAGTTCACATACAACAACAGCTACCACTCCACCATCGGGATGGCACCGTACGAGGCGTTGTACGGCCGACCATGTAGATCTCCTTTGTGCTGGACAGACCCTGGGGAGTCAGCACTGGTGGGACCGGAGATGGTCCAGGCCACGATAGAGAAGGTCCAGGTCATCCAGGAGCGGATGAGGACAGCTCAGAGCCGGCAGAAGTCATACGCTGACAGGAGGCGGAGGCCACTGGAGTTCGAGGATGGCGACCACGTCTTCTTGCGGGTCTCACCTCGACGTGGTATTCGGAGATTTGGCCGAGGCGGCAAGTTATCTCCGCGTTTCATCGGACCCTTCTAGATTCTCCGCAGGATTGGTGAGGTGGCTTATCGCCTGTCTCTACCACCTCAGTTGCACCAGGAGCACGACGTCTTCCACGTATCTCAGCTGAGGAGATACGTGCACGACCTGACGCACATCATTGATCATGGGGAGCTTGACGTTGACGATGGGGCGACTTTTACGGAGGTCCCGGTGGAGATAGAGGATCGACAGGAGCGGGTCCTACGTGGGCGATCGATTCCTCTTGTGCGCATCAGATGGCAGCACGGGAATCTCCAGGAGAGCACATGGGAGCGGGAGGCTCAGATGCGTGCTCAGTACCCTCATTTGTTTCCCTAGTTTTTGATGTATCTTTACGGGGACGTAAAGCCCTGAGGTGGGAGTAATGTAAAGACCCGTAAAATTCAAGGAAATTTTTTTTTTAATTTTCTTTATAATTTTACAAGAGAGCGGTTTCAGACGGCACCTGATTCCGAGACCCGGAGTGCCCGGAATTAATTTCCGAAGTTTGGCTCGGGTACGTTCAGTGAACGAACGAGCGGGAATTCCTAACTTTTGATCCGGTGCTCGGAATTGAAATCCGAGGGCACCGATGAACACGCAGCGCCGATATTCTCTTAAAGAGACCTTTTCGGGAGTTGCGTTTGTTGCGGGTTGAAAGTTAATTTTGGGGTTTTTAGTTTGAGTTAAATAAAATTTGTGTAGAACAAATTTTATTATAACTTGATAAAACCTACCAAAGGGGGTTGGAAGTGGGACCCACACCCACTTAACCTCCCTTGGGAGGATTAAGTGTGGTGGGGCCCACACGAACCCCTAATCCTTTCAAATTCTCCCAACTCCCTTAACGCCTCATTTATTGACTTGAGTTACTTATTTAATTATGGGAGTTAATCCTTTTGAATTTCAAACTTTTGAAATTCTATTGTGTTATGTAATAATAAAATAAGTTGTTGTCTTATTTTATTTTGGATTATTTGTTTGTCTTCTGGAGAGCTCTTCTTCTTCTTCAACTCTGACGAAGAACTCGAAGAACGTTCATCTTGACGAAGAACGCTCAAGCTCCGACGAAGAATGCCGCACCTCAATTCTTCGTTTACCGTGTCAACGAAGGGGACGCCACTTCTTCCTCGGACAACCTTCGTCGGCGTACAAGTTTCGCCAACGACGTGTCTCTTCGAACGCATCCCTTCGTCATCGGATTTGACGAACGGCTACCGAGACGCCCGACCTCCGCGACGTCGTCTTCCGCAGAACGTTCACAATCTTCAAACCTTATACCCGAGGTAGGGGTTGTTGATTTCTTTTGGGTTTCCTTATTTTATTCTTGATCGTAAATAGCAAGTCTAACGTGTGGCTTGAATTATTTAAGTTGCGTTATTATTTTAACGTGAGGGGGCCGGACCGCACGAACACGGCCGAACCCCCCTCCATCGTTCTTGTTTATTCTTGCGGGTGGAAGCAAGTGGCGTGGTGCCGTCGCACCATGCGGATAATCGTGCTTTTATTTTACGCGGCGCCGTCGCGCTACGCCGAGGTAGAATCTTCAAGAACGCGACGCCGTCGTACCGCGTTGAAAGGAATCAATTTACGGCGAAAGGGGCGCGGTGCCGTCGCACCGCGCCAGACGACGAACACCGCGGCCGGTTCCGGGCCGCGGCGGGACGAGGAGACCGCGGCCGGTTCCGGGCCGCGGCGGAAGAGAAGACCGGCGGCCGGGCCGCCGGCGTCGGAAGCCGAAGGGGGGACCGGAATTTCCGGTCCCGTTGGAGAAAACCGGCCGGCCAGCTGGCCGGCCGGAAGGCATTAAACCGGGGGAATTAATCCCCCGGCCAGCATGTAAAACCCCCCTCTTTAATAGGGGGGCAGTTCCATGAAAGGGGGGCAGCAGCCCCCCGGTTCTCTTAATTAAACCGGCCCCACGTGGGGGCCGTTTGTTGCAAAGGCGCGGCACAAAGGCCACGCCGCTTCAATCAGCAGGGGCTTAGCCCCCGCGTGCGGCCCCTCGCAGCGCCCGGCCGCCGCGGCCCGCCGCGCCGCCGCCGACCCCGCGCCGCCCCAGGGGGGGTCGGGTCGGGTCAGCCCGGACCCGGACCCCCCCGTTTCGAACCAGAATCGGTTTTTGGGCCATATCTTGAGCCTCGGACCTCCGAATGACGAACCGTCTGCGGCAACGCGATCCTTGGATCGAGACGGTCGTTTCGGTATATCGCACTCAAGGTTTCGGTTTACTTTGAGTTCGGCCGGGTTGGTTCGTTCACGAAACAAACCGGGCCTTCGGAACGGAAACGCTCATATCTTGAGTTACGAACGTCCGATTGACGCACCGCCAGTCGCGTTGTGTTCCTCTTAGTGAGACGGATCTTTTGGCATACTCCGCCCGAGGTTTGGACGCAGGTGGAGTACGGTCGGGTTGGTTTAGCCTTAAAAACCAACCGGGCCCCGGAGACGAAAATGCCAATAACTCTCAGACCGGGCGTCCGATCGACGCGCCGTCAGTCGCGTTGTGTTCCTCTTAGTGAGACGGATCTTTTGGCATACTCCGCCCGAGGTTTGGACGCAGGTGGAGTACGGTCGGGTTGGTTTAGCCTTAAAAACCAACCGGGCCCCGGAGACGAAAATGCCAATAACTCTTAGACCGGGCGTCCGATCGACGCGCCGTCAGTTGCGTTGAGTTCCTATTGACGATACGGAACTTTTGGATACATCAACTCTGGTCTTTGTGACAGTTGATGTATCAGCCTCTCGGCTCGTGGAGCGGACCCTCCGAACGAGCTTGCTGTGTGCGGGAACCCTAGTGCTGGCTGCGACTGCTACAACTGCTACTACTGCTACGACTGCTACTGTGACTGCGACGACGACAGTACAGAGATCCTGTGTGGATTCGACGACGACGACTACAGCACTCAGCGATCCTACGTGGATCAGTGCTACAGGTCCTGTGTGGGCCCGATCCTGTGTGGGTCCGCGCTCAGCGGTTCTGTGTGAGCCAGCGCCTACAGGTCCTGTGTGGGCCCGATCCTGTGTGGGTCTTTGCGGGGGTTAGTTACCTATTGATCTTTCGTGGGTCCGACGACTTAGATGGATCAGTGATCATCTTTATCGTCCTTGAAGAAGTATACCTGTGTGAGATGAATCCTATTGCTTTCCTGTGTGGATTGTGTTGTGCAATCCTGTGTGGTTTACGTTTTGCTTTCCTGTGTGGAATACGTTTACTATCCTGTGAGGACTGAGTTGTACTTGGGCTCGGAGGTTGGAGCGTATTTGAATTGATGACTTAGGTATATGTATGGGCATATACCTAAGCAGTGTCGGTTGTTACTTCGTGATTGTACATTTCTTCGTGGTTTATCCTTTGTGGATTTTGAGAGACCTTCAGGGGTCTCGGGGTCCCTACTGAGTAGCTTATACTCACCCCTACACGGGCTTTGCCTGCACTACGTTGTGTTGGTTGCAGATGATGGACAGCGTTGACCTTAGCTGAGGCTTGCAGAGCGGAACGGTACCCGGAGGTGGACCACTGGGCGGGACGTGCACGGAGCGGACGGCGGGACCCGTGGAGCAGAGGAGCTATCTGTACCCACCCTTCAGGTGGGATTTCCAGTGGACAGCTCGGAGTAGCGGCTTTTACTTTTCAGTTGCTGTTTTTCCCTTTTTGAGTTGTACTTTACTTTCAGTTTGGGTTTGTATTCTGGCCCATTTACCTTTCCGCACTTTCAGTCGTACTCTGTTTTGTTTAGTGTTTAATTTCCGCTTGTTTACTCTGTGGTGTGTGTTTACTTTTCAAAGGCAATGCCTTCCCTTTTTACCGGGATTTACGCCTTGGTGCTAGTCGCCAGCCCCTGGCCTATGGAAGGCGGGCTTGGGGTAGTCACGGCACGGACCCCGAGGGCGGGTCGTGACAATTTTTTACTTGCACCTAAAACCATTATACACCACCTTGGGAAGAAAAAATTAGAAGGGGGAGATCAAATGCTCAGTAAGGGTGAAAAGTGGAGGAAATTATTAAAAAACATGAGATATTCTATAATAACATTATCAAGAAAATAAGATATCATACCCTAAATTTAAAATACCATAATCATGAATCATGGAATAAATATTAGGAGTTTATAAGAAATGAATTATAAATAATAAAGGAAATAAACCAAGAAAACATAATGTATGAATAAAACATAGAATTTTGAAAAAGATGTTAGCATATAATGACATCAATAGTAGCCAATTAATCACTACAAAGACCATATTAGTAGTATGGATTCACTCCCTATACCATCCTGGTTGTCATGGTTCACTCCCACGGCCATCTTATTAGCACGAGTTCAATCGTAATACCATCTTAATAGTCATGATTCACCCTCATATCCATCATAGTAGCATGAGTTCACTCATCATTCCATCTTGGTAGTCATGGTTCACTCCCATGCACATTTCAGTAGTCAAAGTTCTATCCTTAGACCATATTTGTGTATCTCCTGAGATATAAATATTTACCCAATGAATTGGAAGGAGATATAGGTCCCACCCATCACATAATTAAATTAGACATAAAAGTGCCACAGGATCATAAATAATAATTTCATAACACATGAAATGTAATGGGTTTCATAAACATGCCATCATATCAAAACTTTTGGAAAAATTTATTTGTTTCATAATATTTTCATTATTAGCATAACCTATGAGATTAAGTGGGTTTGAAAATCATTAAACACATGAATGAGAATAGGGTTTCATAAACATAAATCTTTTGGAAGAGATAAAATATTCATAAGGTTCCTGACATTTAGCACAACCCATTCATAAAAAGGATATGAATTTAATCTTTATATATTTTACTAGAATGAGATGGGAACATCAACTAATGTCAAAATAGATTGAAAATAATTTTGGAATTAATTTTAAAAAAAATTCTTGAGGAATATATCCTTTTTTAATAAAATTATTAATAAAAAAATTAAAAATTATTTTCTATGAAAATAACTTGATTTTTTTAATGATCTATTGAATTCATTCTGAAGTAATTTTTCATTGAAAACATATAAAATAAGATTTACAAAATTTTAAACACATTTAAATTAAAAACAATTTGGAAAACCCTGATAGAAACCTTCAGAAATGTTTGAAAAACCTTTCATTGAAAATACTTTGATACGTTTTAATGAAATATTTAAAAAAATTTGAAAGCATTTTTACTTGAAAACATAAGATGGAAACATGAAAATGTTTTCTAAATTATTTCTTTGAAAATATTTTGAATAGTGGTAAATAAGGATTGAAAACATGCTGAAACAAAATTATCTATGAAAGAAAATTGAAATTTTTTTGAAAACAATTATCATTGAAAATTAATTTTAAAAGAATATTCATAATGATTAATATATTAAAAATTCAAAGGATTCATCAATTAAATGATAGTGGGTGAATCTATACATATTGTACGTTATAAAAAGAAAATTCCTTTTACAAGGTAAAAAGGATAGAAAAATTCCTTGTTTGAAAATATACATGAAGATTAATTTGAATATATTGTAAAAAGAAAATAATATTAAACTTTTATATTTATTATTATATTATAATTTTACAATAATCATGGAACAATTTTCAGAAAGCATAGATTAGTGAAAAAAGAGCGGGTAATGTCGAGTTATCTTCAAAAATTGAACTATTAAACAAAAAAATGATTGAAATAATGATACCAATAAAATAATATACCTTTAATATACAAAGTATATGAAATTTCAAAAAAATTCTTGAGTTATGCATCATATGATTTCATCAAAGGATGCAAACAAATAAAAAATCTCGATTAGTGATGGGATTATATCATTAAACTCTTAGCATATGGTAATAATGAACCATACACCTTTTGAATGAAAATTAAGTTACATGATGAATTAAAAATAATAAAAATAAAAAGATAAATTATATAACATTTCAATGGTATTATATACCCATCATGAAAAAAATATAGGTGTATAATATAACATGTGTGTCAAAGAAAGAAAATTGAGACAAAACTAGTTTAATGATTTTGTAACTATTGAAACATAAACCCCATGAAAGAGGGATGAGAATATAGACATGTGAATTACCATAAATTTAAATATAATATATAAAGAATACAATAATTGGTAGTACATACACCACAAAAAAAGAAATTATGGTGAAGATAGTACATATCTCACATAAATACAATGTTATATGAAAACCCCTTACCATGAGTCTTGACTCTCATCATAAAAATTCACAACACATGTATAATAAATTAAAATTTATTATAAATATTTTATAGAAGCATATTCTAATATCTTAAACAATATATGGTTTGAGTAAGACCTTATATTACCCACCTGTTACCCATGCTATGTTAGGGTTTACTTTAGATAATATACACTTTTTTTTTTGCGTGTGTCTTAATTTGTTATATTGTTGGTCCTTAAACAAGTATCATGTTTCCAGAATTTATAAAATGATATAAATATCATTTATATCAAGTATATGCATATTATAAAAATTATTATAATAGAGAATTATCAAATGGAATACACCGTTTGTGGAGACCGTAAGCAGTATGTATGCATGAATGATATTTTTGATTAACTTCCATGTTTAATGAAATAGAGAAAAGGAAATATATATAAATATTTAAATATATATCATTATTACAGTAGCCTTGTTATATCATATATATTCACTGATCACATCCCACTGCAGGAAATGGGGTATTTCCCAATGGTTATGAACCATTGGGAAAGCCTGCAGAACTGTTGGTATATGTTATACCAACAGTTTTGAAAACCGTAGGGATGTAAGCCCTTGGGGAATCCTATCCGAATGGTTTACAAAGAACCGTTGGTATAGGTTAGTAAAATTAACCTATGCAAACGGTTTGGACAACCGTTGGCCTAAGTTTTACAAATGATTTACACAAAACCATTGGTAAAACTAAGGAAATCAACTCTTTATCAACGGTTCGCCATGAACCGTTGGAAAAATATTCCCTAGAAACCATTCCCAATGGTTTGTAAACCGTTAGGAAAGGGTTTCTACCAATGGTCGGAAGCCTATGCCAACAGTTTCAAACCGTTGGAATAGGCTATGCTTTGCAAAATGCACAGCAGCCTGCAATTTTCACAGCAGCCTCTAATTATGTCCATTCTGCTCCTTTCCAATTACTATACATGCAATATCAAACTAAGAAATACATATAGAGAACAAATTCATGCACATTTATCATATAATGAATTCTTGAACTATACACATCCAGAATTAAATCATAATTCATAACATAATTATTAACATACATAATTGATTTAGAATTCAAATTAAAATTTAGATGACAATTATATGTGGAATCTAGAATTCAATTCATAATTGAATACATACATAATTTAATTATCAATTATCAATAAAATACATAAAAAACTGAATAAGTATCAATAGAATCTGAATACGTTTGATCAGTTTTTCGTATACCAGTTGTTTTTACTAAAACAAAATACATACCTTTGGAGTGATACCGGTCACACCATGCCTAAAATTGAGGTGGGGTGGACTCGTACATGTCACATATGACCCATGTATTGTTGTTGGAAAGTATCAACATATTCTGAATGCGTTTGGATGGTTTTCCATATGTCAGTTATTGTTTTCACTTAAAATGTTGTTCATTTCAAAAAAAATGTTACACTTTGAGTGGTGTCGGCCACACCATGACTCAGCATAAGGCGAGGATAACTGTTAAACGTTACTTATGACTCATTGATCGTTGTGCTAAATTTTCATCAAATTTAGAATGCATTTGTTTAGTTTTCCATATGCCAGTAATGTTTTCAATTAAAATGTTGCCCATTTCAAATTAACGTGAGACACTTTGAGTGGTGCCGGCCACACTGGGCCTCAGATTGAGGCGGGGTTGACTCGTACACGTCACAAATGACTCATTGATCATTTTCCTAATGTTTCAATGAAATCTGAATGTGTTTGGTCAGTTTTCCATATGTCAGTTATTGTTTTCACTTAAAATGATGTACTTTTGAAACAAAAGAGAGACACATTGATTGATTCTGGCCACATCGTGCGTCAGATTAAGGTGAGGTTGAATCGTAACATCACATATGACCCATTTTTCGTTTCCCTAAAATTTCAATATAATAGAAATGCATTTTGTAGGTTTTCCGTATTCCAGTTGTACTTTTCACATAAAATGTTGTACATTTCAATTAAAATTGAGACACTTCGACTTGTTCCGGCCACAATGCTCCTTGGATTTAGGTGAGGCTGACTCTTAAACATCAAATATGACCCATGTATCTTTTTTCTAATGTTTAAATGGAATCTGAATGTGTTTGGTTGGTTTCCCATATATCAGTTGTTGTTTTCACATAAAATGATGTCCATTTTAAACAAAAGAGAGACACTTTGAGTGATGTCGGCCACACCACACCTTATATTGATGTGTGGATGACTTGTAAACGTCACATGTGACCCATATATCATTTTTAAAATGAATAAACGCATTCAGAATGTGTTTGGTTTGTTTTCCGTATGTCAGTTGTTGTTTTCAATTAAAATGTTGTTCATTTCAAAAAAACGAGACACTTTGAGTAGTTCCGGTCACACCATGCCTCATATTAAAGCAGGGTTGACTCGTACATGTCATATATGACCCATTGATCATTGTTATAATCTTTAAACACATTCCTAATTTGTTTGGTTGGTTTTACGTATGCCGGTAGTTGTTTTCAATTAAAATGTTGTCCATTTCAAATAAATGTGAGACCCTTTGATTGGTTTTGTCCACACCAGGCCTTGGATTGAGGAGGAGTTGACATGTACACGTCACATATGACCCATGGATCGTTGTCCTAAATTTTCAATAGAATCAGAAATCATTTGGTCAGTTTTTCATATGTCATTTATTGTTTTCACTTAAAATGAAGTCCATTTTAAATGAGAGAGAGAGATTTTGAGTGGTTCCAGCCACACCGTGCCTCTAATTGTGGCGGCGTTGACTCGTACACATCACAAATGACCCATGGATCATTTTACTAAAGTTTCAACATAATCCTAATATGATTGGTCGGTTTTCTGTATGTCAATTGTTGTTTTCACTTAAAATAAAGTCCATTTTAAACTAAAGAGAGACACATTGAGTGGTTCCGGCCACACCGTGCCTCAGATTGAGGAAGGGTTGACTCATACACATCAAAAATAACCCATGGAACGTTTTCCTAAAGTTTCAATAGAATAAAAATGTGTTTGGTAAGTTTTTTGTTTGTCAGTTTTTGTTTTCACATAAAATGTTTTCCATTTCAAATAAAAGTGAGACACTTTGAGTGGTGGCGGCCACACCGTGCCTCGGATTTAGTTGTGATTGACTCATACACGGGAAAAATTACCCATGGATCGTTGTGCTGAAGTATCAATAGAATATGAATACGTTTGATTAGTTTTTCGTTTGATAATTTTAATTTTCAATTAAAATGTTGTCCATTTCTAATAAAACTGAGACAGTTCGAGACGTACCAGCCACACCGGACCTCGGATTGATGCGGGGTTGACTTTTACATGTCACATATTACCCATGGATAATTTTACTACAGTTTTAATGGAATCGGAATGCATTTGGTCCATTTTATGGATGTCAGTTGTCATTTTCACTTAATGTGATGTCCACTTTAAACAAAAGAGAGACACTTTGAGAGGTTCCGGCCACACCGTGCCTCATATTGAGATAGGGTTGACTCTTACAAATCACATATGACCCATGGATCATTTTTCTAAAGCATCAACAAATTCTGAATGCGTTTGGATGGTTTTCTGTATGTCAGTTGTTGTTTTCACTTAAAATGTTGTCCATTTAAAAAAAAGAGTCCCTTAGAGTGATACCAGCCACACCGCTCCTCAAATTGAGGTGGGGTTGACTCGTATACGTTACATATGATAGATGGGTCGTTTTTCTAAAGTATCAATAGAATCTAATTGGGTTTGATCAATTTTCCATATGCTACTTGTTCTTTTCACTTAAAATCATATCCATTTTAAACAAAAGAGTCATAGTTAGAGTGTTATCAGCCACACCGAGACACGGATTGAGGTAGGGTTGACTCTTACACATCACATATTACCCATGGATCGTTTTCCTAATGTTCCAATAGAATACGAATGCATTTGATAAGTTTTCTATATGTCATTTATTGTTTCCACTTAAAATGATGTCCATTTTAAATGAAAGAGAGACACTTTGAGTGGTGTCGGCCACACCGTGACTCGGATTGAGGCGGGGTTGACTCCAACACGTCAAAAATGGGCCAAGGATCATTTTCCTAAAGGTTCAATAGAATCTGAATGCGTTTGGTCAGTTTTCCATAAGTCAGTTGTTGTTTTCACTTAAAATGAAGTCCATTATAAACTATATTGATACACATTGAGTGGTTACAGCCACACCGGACCTTGTATTGAGGCGGGGTTGACTCATACACATCTCAAATGACCCATGGATCATTTTCCCAAGGTTTCAACAGAATATGAATGCGTTTTGTTTGTTTTTCGTATGTCAGTTGTCATTTTTACTTAAAATGATGTCCATTTTAAATAAAAGAGAGACACTAGGAGTGGTGTCGGCCACACTACACCTCAGATTGAGGTGGGGTTGACTCGTACACATCACAAATGACCGAAAGATCATTTTCCAAAATCATAAACACATTCGGAATGCATTTGGTTAGTATCTATATGTCAGTTGTTGTTTTCACATAAAATGTAGTCCATTTTAAAAAAAAAGAGTCACTTAGAGTGATACCGTCCACAACTCTCCTCATATTGAGTTGGGGTTGACTCTTATAGGTCAGATATGATAATTTTATCATTGTCCTAAAGTATCAACATAATCTGAATGCGTTTTTTTGTTTTCCATATGCTAGTTGTTCTTTTCACTTAAAATCCTATCCATTTTAAACAAAAGAGATATAGTTAATGTGTTATCGGCCACACCGAGCCTCGGATTGAGGCAGGGTTGACTTTTACACGTCACATATGACCCATGGATCGTTTTCCTAAATTCTAAATAGAATCAGAATTCATTTGATTGGTTTTTCGTATGTCATTTATTGTTTTCACTAAAATGAAGTCCATTTTAAACGAAAGAGATACAATTTGAGTGGTACCGGCCACACTGTGCCTCGGATTGAGGCAGGGTTGACTCGTACACATCTCAAAAGACACATGTATTGTTTTCCAAAAGTCTCAATAGAATCCGAATGCGTTTGGTAAGTTTTCCGTATGTCAATTTTTATTCACATAAAATGAAGTCCATTTAAAACTAAAGAGAGACACTTTGAGTGGTGTCGGCCACAATGCGCCTCGGATTGAGGTGGGGTTGACTCGTACTCATCAAAAATGACCAATGGATTGTTTTCAAAATGTTTCAACATAATCCGAATGTGTTTGGTCAGTTTTTTGTATGTTAGTTGTTGTTTTCACTTAAAATGCTTTCCATTTCAAATAAAAGTGAGACCCTTTGAGTGGTGTCGGCCACAACGAGCCTCAGATTGTAGCGTGGTTGACTCATACATGGGAAAAATGGCACATGGATCGTTGTGCTAATGTATCAATACAGTCTGAATATGTTTTGTCAGTTTTCCGTATTCCATTTGTAATTTTCAGATAAAATGTTGTCCATTTCAAATAAAACTGAGACAGTTTGAGTGGTACCGGCCACACTAGCCCTCGGAATGAGTTCTGGTTGACTTGTACACGTCACATATGACACATGGATTGTTTTCCTAAATTTTCAATGGAATATGAATGCATTTGGTCGGTTTTCTGTATGTCATTTATTGTTTTCACTCAAAATGAAGTCCATCTTTAACGAAAGTGAGAAACTTTGAGTGATGTCGGCCACACCGCACCTCAGATTGAGAAAGGGTAGACTTTTTCACATCACATATGACCCATGGATTTTTTTCCTAAAGCATCAACACATTCTTAATGCGTTTGGTAAGTTTTTCATATGTTAGTTGTTGTTTTCACATAAAATGTTTTCAATTTTAATAAAAAGAGTGACACTTAGAGTTATACAGGCCACACCACACATCGGGATGAGGCGACTATGACATTTATACATCACATATGAAAGATGGATCATTGTGAAAATGTATCAATAGAATCCGAATGAGTTTGGTTGGTTTTTCGTATTCCAGTTATTCTTTTCACTTAAAATCATGTCCATTTTAAACAAAAGAGACACAGTTAGAGTGATATTGGCCACACCAATCCACTTTTTGAGGCAGGGATGACTCGTACACGTCACATATGGCCCATGTATTGTTTTCCTAACGTTTAAATAGAATATGAATGTGTTTGGTTGGTTTTCCATATGTCATTTATTTTTTCCAATTAAAATCAAGTCCATTTTAAATGAAAAAGAGACACATAGAGTGATACCGACCACACCACACCATGGATTGAGGAATGGTTGACTATTATATGACACATATGTTGGATGGATCATTGTTCTAAAGTATCAATATAATCCAAATGTGTTTTTTCAGTTTTCTGTATGCCAGTTGTTCTTTTCACTTAAAATCAAGTCCATTTTAAGCAAAAGAGACACCGTTAGAGGGATATCAGCCACACCGGGCCTCGTAATGAGGTGGAGTTGACTCTTACAAGTCCCAAATGATGCATGGATCATTGTTATAAATTATCAACACAATCAGAATCTGATTTGTCTGGTTTTTCGTATGCCATTTTTTGACTTAAAATTATGTCCATTTTATACAAAAGTGATACATTTTGAGTGGTACCGGCCATAGTAGGCCTTGGATTGAGGTGGGATTGAGTCGTACACATCACATATGACGCATGGATAATTTTACTAATGTTTCAATAGAATCCCAATGTGTTTTTCAGTTTTCTGTATGGTAGTTGTTATTTTCACTTAAAATGATGTGTATTTTAAAGCATGTCATCACATGCATTTGATGAGCATGATCTAATAAGAATACCAAGACATTCATATAGTTCATGAAATAAAAAAAAGGAATAATCCAAAATAACATTGCCTGACCAGGGAAATAAAAAAAGGCATGTGAAATCAACATGCATATATTTACATATCATCCAGGAGGTATAACAGTAAATCAACTTGTAATAGTTGTTTACATAAGAAATACGAGTCTCATTTACATGAATACATAGTGGTATAAAAGGAAAGTGTTATTCATGTCTAGGTGGCTATCTGGGGGGTTGTCAGGGGTCCAAGGAGGAGGGTGGGGGGTGTTCGGGGTCCAGGGAGGAGGGTGGGGGGGGGGGGCAGTCAGGGGGGCTGTTCGGGTGGCTGTCCGGGGTCCATGGAGGAGAGTGGGAGGGGGGGACTATCTAGGGGGCTATCTAGGGGCCAAGGTTTAATTTCATAAAGTATAGAAAAACATTTATTTTCCAAGTACGCATAAACTATAGACAAAAACATTTATTTTTAAATTCGAGATTAATAATAAAGTATGTCAATGATAACAACATTACTGAATTTAATTTGTGACTTATCTAACAATTTTATAGATGCCTACACATGCCATCATGGCTAGTGAAAAGGACCCCACCCTCATAAAAGTGAGTATTTGCCAATAAGGACACATAATATACAATGTAAAATTATAACCATACTTAATTGACCCTATAGTTATATTAGTACAGTCATCTTGGGGGAAATGGAATATATGATCTTGGTTAAATGATGAATTCAAAAGCTCATATTCCATATGTTGGACACTATCTAAGGTAAGAAATCATGGGATTATGGGTATACATCATTCAATTTCTTACATGATAGTGAGTATGAAGTCATGAATTAACGACCTGAGTTCACTGATTAAACGAGGGTAGAAGTTTCATAGGCTGTGTAAACAGAATGACTAAACAAGGGTAGAGGTTGCATACATTGTGCATGGTGGGGGAGTCTTAGCCAATTTAGAAACTAAAATAAATTCCCATCATAGTTATCAATATGAGACATCAGCATCAAAAGAAACTCCAAATAAAAAAGGACTAAAATCATCAAACACTTCACGAATTCCCTACTATGCATGGTTTATCCACATGTTTGGCACTAATTATATGCCTTAATCATGAACCACCTCTACAGCTCCCAGTTTTAACCAATAAACATATAATATCTCCCATGATCACTGTATTACTTAACACCAATAGGTAAATATCTAAAAATATCTTTAAAACAACTCATTAATAGGATCAAAACGTAAATATAATATTTAACCAACCATGGAATCAATTTCACAACACATTATTAAACACCAGTTATCTCATGGGTTACTAAATACCAAACATAGTCACATAAAAATTGTACTATAACAAAATACATTACAAAAGCCTTATTAAAAAAATTCCCATTTTAATAAAACACTTTCCTCATGATTAAATCATTTAAGAAAAATATTTCGAAATCAATTTTAAATAATAAAATCCATTTGATCATTTTTAACAAATATTTGGAGTATTCTCAAGGCACCCCCTTTTGGAAAAGTCACATTACATTCCCAATTACCAAGCCAAACCATTGAAACATCTAACAAGAGACAATCATCAACCACAAATAACTTAACTGGAAATTAAAAAAAAAATAAACCAAATGTGATATACAATTTAATGTTAAGTTAGGAAAAATGAGATTACATAGAGATAACAACATCATAAATGGTTCCAACATCATAACTTTTGATTAAAACCACCCATAATTTTAAGGGTAATTCCTCATACACCTAATCCATAATAAAACAAACCAAATCCCCAATTGAAAAACCACATGTTTTTATAACACTGAATTTAGGGTTCCCACCATCAATAAAAATGGATAAATATGTAAGAGAAGTGGAAATTGAGTGAGAAGACATAGAGATATTGACTTATACCATCTAACCTGGTGGGGGAGTTTCAATCGATTTGATGGAGGTTCACCTGGGGCGCACACGGGGGCTTCTGCAAATTGGGGTAGAACTAGAGAATGCAGGCAAATCTGGTCGATTTTGCTGCAATTTTGGGGTTCTTTTCCCAACTGTTTTTTAAAACCGTTGGGAAAATCTAACCTTTACCAAAGGTTTGTATAAAATTTTGGTAAAAGGAGAAGCCTATGATGTTTTCCCAACGGTTTTATTCAAACCGTTGAGAAGGCATCACATATCTCAACCTTTACAAAAATTTTGATGAAACTATTGGTAAAGGACTCCTATACCAATAGTTTGGATGAACCGTTATTATAGGAGGGTTGGGAAAACCAAAATTTTCAGTTGTTTCCTTATTACATTCCATGTAGTGTATAAAAAAACACATCATTTTGAGGGTACTGTAGTCCACACTTCCTCAAAATAAATTATAGTGTTAACACCAAATTAAAAGTATAATGGTGTGTGTCATAAAATAATTATATATTCTTAAAAAAGGATTAAATTATATATATAACATAAATAAAAAGTATTTACATCTTAATGTGCACCATGATATTGGTTAAAGGAAAATTGAACAATCATCATTTAGTGAGGATGTAGTCCGTCGAAGACATAAAATATAGGTTTGTCACCATTAGATGGATGTGTGTGTTTGTGTAGGAATATTACATGATGTAACAATATCCAAGTATATTTAATATACTACTGTTTTTATAAATTCATTTAATAATAATATTTGAGGGAGTGGAGAATGGAAATAAAAGAAATGAGTTTGAGGGTGGACGTTAACACTCAATCGGGTAGATCCTTTTGGTTTGTGCCAAAAGGTTTCCTTTGATTTATTTCATCAATAGGTGAGTCTTCAAGGAAAAATGGTGTAACATTGGGGAGTTATTTGGTTAGAGTTTTCCCGAACCAATGTTGTTTACTATGTGTAAGGAAGAGGCAATGAATGAGGCCTTGTATAGTGGAGGAGGACTGGAATCTCAATTAATATTTTAAAATAACAGAACCCAACCATCATATATTATATTAAAAGTTGTTAAATAATGGATAGAATTCTAGAAAAGGGTTCATACGATCAAAATATGGTGAGAAAATTACCTAACGAAAATTTTATAGGTCATTTTGTGTCATAATTTTATGTTTTATTCTTTAGTAAATCTTAATTTGACCTTAATCATTGTAATTAATTTCAATTACACCACTAATATTTTTGGTTAACAACAAAATTTACATTATTATAAATTATAAATTATGATGAATAGAGACATAGTATTAATTTTTCAATATTATAAACCATGAAGTGGAATAAATTATTTAAAATTTAATCCTGCAAATAGGGTGACAATGAGACTTTTTAAAGTAAAAAATGCATAAAATTTGGCTATGTTATTATATTCAAAAATTGGTTCTCTATTACATGGTGATAAAACTAAAATTGTAAAAATATAGGATTTTAAGCCTAAAATTAGGTTTGTTCTTATATTATATCTATAAAATCTATTTCATGAATATAAAAATTATTTGATTTAATATATAACATATATATTAAATTAAAATCACCAAAAAATAGTAAGTAATTTAATTTATATAGGTTAAAACAACATTAGAATAATAATAGTTGTTTTCTAAAAAAATAATCCCTTTATATTAAATTGGTTGAAATTTTCATTTCTAAATAATATGTAACTAATTAATTCATTTTATAATTTTTTGAAAAGAATATATTTACCTAATTTATTTATTAATATTCATAAACATTAATTTAATATGAAGTTAAAATCTTATTAAATTAAATAATCATATTTTAATTATATATTATTGTTCATTAAACATTGCTCAAGTGTGTTTCACAAGACATTGAGAAATTTCGTTGTTATGTTTAATGAATGTTATCCTCATTGTCCCATGTAGAGAAAGTTAAAATTTATGTATAATTTATTTCACTCAGGACACACATAATTATTTACTATGAAATAATCTATTTTAACTGTTACATGAAATAAAAACTATAAAAAGTTTAAATAAATTTGATAAAAATGATTTAAAAAATCTCAGTGTGTTATAAAACAAATATTTTAAAATTCCATAAAACTCACTTCATATTCATTATTCTACAAAAATATTAAACCATTCTAAGTCATCCTATTTAGTAGGTTTTGAAAATCATTATAATGTTCTCACAATTCTCCAGTAATACATTGCTAGTCAAAAGATACTATGGATCTCTATTATAGATGTTGGTCTGGGAAACTCATCAATTTCCCTTTTATTTTAATGTTCCAGGAATATACCTTGGTTTATGATAATATTACCCATCAATGATGATGCCAACATGTAATAAATCACAATTAATATACTTTTAATATAGTATATCCTTTCAAATATCCTTTATCATAGTATTTGATGCCGCCTCATAATCCTAATTTCTTTCAGAGTTTATCCTAATATAATATATAAATACTACCATAAAGTTATTTATGTAATTTATAGTTACATTATTCAATTATACCATGATGAATAACAGATATGTGTAGTGTCAAAATGGAATCAATATAAAATTGTATTGTATGTTTATTGTTTTAAAGGACGTCTTTGGAATATCCTCCTTTCTCATCATCAATTGGTGATATCCTAACTGAAAATGCTCTATAGAGGAATATGGGGGCCTAAATAGATTATCTAAGAATTCATTTATGGAAGGGGATAAATGTTATTTGTCATGATTTTTTCAGTTCATCATAATCAATGAAAAGGAAAATTGATCCATCAATCCTCTTGATGAAGAGGACTGGTGCACAAAAGGTGAAGAAAAATCTCATATAAAACCCCTTTTCCATTTTCTCTTGATACTGCTTCATTAGTTCATCCAACTAAATGGTGTTCATCCATTATGATTTCTAGAAAATGGTAAGATATTCAAGAAAAATTTCAATTGATAAATGAACCTCTCCTTATGAGGAAGATTGGGAGACTATTCCGGAAAGATATAAGTGTGTTCCCTAATAATGTAAATGTCATCAATCATGATTCTTTACTTTATGTCAATCAATTGAGAAAGATATTTTTACTCATATGGAAATAATTTCCACACATGAGATGTATAATCCGAGTGAGTTTTATTTTTCTTCTGACACTTTTATATATTTGAAAGTTGACATCATATGTGAAGAGTCATATACCTCGCCCAAAAGATAATATTGGATTTATATAAGGAAAGTTAATCCATTCCTAAAATAGAATAAAACAATAATTTACGAAAGTATGTTAATATTTTCTATGAGGCCATCTCCATAATCATTGACATGGGTAATGTAACGTACCTGTGATAGAATAATTTCACCATTTTTTGTTCCAATAAATTTCACTACCTTTTTATTTAGAGGTGGCATCTGAATATTTATAATAAAGATGAATGATATGAAAGAATTCATATAACATTAATAAAATAATAAATTCCTTATTCTTTAATGTATAACCAGTGTACCTATCACCATTTCATTATTCAGATCCCCTCATCAGTAGTGATATCATATTCAATTCCACTTTCTGTATGACTTTGAAATTGTATTCATACAGTGTCTCTGACGTACTTTGTCCTTGGGAGTTAGCTTTCATGACTCCTATGTTTCTTATTGTTGGAACACTAAGACCCTAGATGAGTCCTGGTATGAACTTTATTTTATTCCAGCACCAATGTAATTTTTATTATTTCAAGAAACACTATTTTGAAATATATATGTGGAATCCCTTAAAATAGTAAATAAGTTAAAAAAACCAAATAAGAAAATACCAGGAAATTTTAGTTGAATTCAAAATTGGTCAAGTCTTTTACAATGTCAAGGATCCATCCGATGGCAGAAACTTCTTTTTCTAGATCATTCATGATGAGGTCCTCAAAATGATAATCCATCATGTCCCATTATTGAATATACTCCTCCAAATTTATTTTTCCCTCATTCATGCCCATGAGCCAAGATGATATTCTATTTGTTGATCTAAAATCATTGATTTACATTGAGATCCACATGGATCACACTTTCATTCATTTTATCAACAACCTCATTAGGAACATTAATGCTGAAGCATTTCTCTAACATCTCATCCATAGAGTGAATAAGAAACACTATGCTATTAGATTTCTCATCCACATCCCTCAATGAATCCAACTTGGTATCCTCACTTGTCACCCTTCCCTCTTGCAGTTTTTAGTTATATATGTTTTAATCTCTAGCCACTTATGTATCCTAAAATTATTTGAGATTTTCCCACTCAGTTTTACAAGATCATCAACAACTCCTCATTCAATTGACAATGTAACCATACTAACATCAACCTCATACTTCCTTATTTTTCTGGGTGAACTAATGATTGTGGGATTCAAAAGATTTGAATAGTCATTATGTAGTTTTGATTTTCCCCATTTCATAATAGAATTATTCCCTGAAGTGATATTACATTACTTTTTATTCCATGATCCCCACCCTATGACTAATCTCTCATTGAGATCTTGTTCACATTTTGAAGTAGATTTAGATTCCATATCAATGTCACTCTGCTCAGAATCGACTTTAAAAAAGACCCAAACTTCTTTATCCTCCTTGGAATGACTTGGTACCATCTTTTCTGATCAAAATCCTCCTCAGAATTTCCATTCATTATTCATAACTAGTTTTTAATGTTGGTCTAAATTAATGGGTCCCTCAAGGAAGAAGAACCTTTCATCTGAGAAGTCCCAATAATCTGATCAGGAAAAGCCTGAAGAAGATCAATATAGCTGGAATTAGAAATAATTGGATTGAAAATGGCACCTGATTGATGAGTAAAATCATGATAAGATACACCCTCAAGCTCTTGTCCTTTTACTTCACCACCAGTTAAAACAACCTTCATGAAAGAAGGAAAAAATTAGAAATATCATTTCTACCACATATGAAACTAGAATATCTATCTTGGGCCCTTCAATGATGGGCCTCATTCTAGAAAAAATATCAGAAACCCTTAGTTCATGGTTCCTAGCCCATGCTACATTCTAATTAGATATAAAATTTAGTGCAATTTAATCCCGATTGAAAAGATGATATATATGTTGGATGAACAGGCTTCTCCCATTACTAGAAATCGAATGATTCGTGGCCCAACCATGAACAGAACCAGAAAAATCCAACCCAAGACTCCTAAAATACCATCTAGTTATAGTGAATTTCCATATCTATCTACATGCAGATGAACTCCAATGAAACGTTTGGGATGTACACCTTAACACAAATCCGAGCAAAGATGGGGTGACACAGAATGTGAGTACGGGCATCCGATTATAGAAATCTACCCACCATAATACCAATCACCCTAAATATTACTTTGTTCTAGAATTTTTGTGGGATACTAAGGAGATAAATCCAAATGGAAGTGGAGGAGTCTTTTTAAAGGTGAATATTACATGACAACAAAAACAAGAAGAAGTGGAAACCCAAAAAAGATCTCAAGATGTTCACCCAGCCAGTATATGGTGTAATTTATTTTTCTTAATAGTTTATTATCCTAATTTCAATATTTTATACACTTGAAAAATCTCTTAGTTCACTAGATATAGTTTCCAGTATAATTATTCCAACACTTTTGAAACTTGGATAGTTATGTATTCATTCCTCCATATAATTTATCCATTGATCCTATTGAACTAAAATCTATTTTATAGATTTTATCTTCATCCCCAATAGACCATTTGAGGTCACATATATCCATCTCAACATTAAGGGAACAATGAGAAAACACTTTATAGTTTTTAATGTCTCAAATAAATAAATATTTTCATAGACATAGATTTAATACAATAAATATGTAGTACGTGTTAATTTTTGTGTTTCTGAAAAATCAATAAGGTTATCATGTGAGCCTTGAGAATTTTGCCTAACAAATTCTAATAGAATCAACTTACTTTAACTTTATTTTGAGTAATTTCCATTCCATTTCACGTCGAAGAGTTTTGGAAACATATTTATCAAAAAATATCTTCATTGAATACTTCCCAAAACATGGAATCGATTTCATCTTTGGAATTCATGTTCTTAATCTTCTTCTACTGCTAGTCATCTTTCTCATCAAAGAAATAATCATTGAGTACGACATTCTCTTAGACCATGGATTTGAGACAATAGAATATATTTACAATTTATTTAATCGATTATTTAGTTTTTAGGGGATTATAAAATCCTCTAAATGTTGGATTCCAAGGTTTATTTAAGGATTCAACCTCAATTTTCACATTATTAGGCGGAGGATGTTATTAGAGATGATTTTTTTTAGTTAGTCATAACATGATTTTGTTGATTTAGTGCTTTAATTATTTTATCATCTTCTTCTCCCACAACATTAGGAATATAGATAGGGAAAAAAATGATATTTCATGTCATATTGATTTTTGGAACAAGTACTTTTAATTCAACCCCATTAAATAAAATTTAAAATTGTGTTTGAGAGTAATTAAAATAACAAATATATAAAGAAAAAAACTAAGATCATATAAGGGAAAATGTATAATAGTCACCAAAATCAAAACTTATGAGTCACTAGGTTTCAATCTATGTTACTTATGTTAATATTTTCGTACTAGTTTTTCTAACCTAAAATCAATTCCTATACATCATAATGTTTTTTAAGGAGTTTGTGAATTTTCCATAGAATATCCACTAGGAGTGTCAAACCATGTGTGCAGCAAGTCCTCTTTTTCATACTCTAAGGGAAAATTGATTTAATAAAAATTGTGACATTTTTAGGGTTATTTTTTCTCCGTAAAACTATTCTCTATAAACTTCCACTTTTTGTTTCCTAATAGATATGTAAATACTTGTAAACCACGTACTTATTACATTACTAAAATTATAGATATATACATGTGATTATAATTATCCATAGGGTAATCACTAAATGTTTTTCGTGTTAATCCAAAAAATTAACAAGACCTCCCTATTATACAAACTATACAGACCCATTGCTTTTCCAAATATTTCGATAAGATTTTTAAAATAAATATGAATAAATAAAAAACAATGAAATACCTAATGTCATTGTAAAACTTGGTACATAATACATCAAAAAAATACTAAAATAAACAATATTTCTTTTAATCCTTATAATGATATCCTATGTCCCTGTGATCTCCTAAAATTTCATAGGATATTCAGTGGAATACATAGACAATATGGGCATGCTATAGAGCCCACCAAGGGAATAATAATGAAAACAAAACATTGATTATGATTCAGAATGAATATCATTATATCATAAATTACAAGGCTAGTGACTAATCATATGTGATCATAAATTAAAGAACATGGAATTATAAATTCATGGTAACATAGGAATTTGGAAATAATTTTTGAAAAGAAATATGAGTAAGTCATGGAGAAATTCAAATATGACATCATGGAGAGGATAGAGTACCATAATGGATTAGATTTACTCCCTAATACCATATGTATCATCCCATGATACATAAACATTATCAAATTCATTTGAGTGTTATCTGGACTCACCAATCATAGCATGTTCATGATTATGTGTTTCATAAATGGAAACAAATCATAAGGCATAATAATAACAATAAATAAAGGGAATGAAATTGGTTTCATAATCTAGTCTCACATCATAATAAAATGTAATTTCATCGTAATTCCATATATAATATGTAATTAAATATTTTTAATGGCCATTTCTCAATATATAAGCATTATTCTCAAAATATAATGTTTATTGGAACTAAAAAACATGAAATTCCTAGTATAGAGTCCCACTCATCCTAAATAAATGAGTGAACCCAATGTCAGATAAGAACTAAATTAAATGATTATAATAGAAAATTGGTTATGTAATAATGATGTTTTAATACATCCTGATAATTATGTCTAATATTACATGATCATGTACAGAAAAATCGCACTCCACCTAAAAATAAACTATTGTCACTCAACAAGCGGGACATCTGGAACCTTGTTCAGACCTCTTTATCAAAGGCATAGACTAATCCAACAAAAAATAATTATAATTTAAACATGGAAAAACATGTAAACTAAATTTAATGAAATAAAAAATTATTAATACTATTATTAAACAAATATAACTCCATTGAGTATGAAATAAACATCATAACTCGAACAATTACCAACTCCACATGAGATTCCTATAGTACATACATTTCTACATAATGTCATCTAGTTTTAGTCACAAGAACAACACCCATGGCCTGAGGATTATACAAAATAACCTTGGAAGAATCTTCATGAACCAATAAACACTTGGTGAGAGTGGATCCTGCCTCACTGCCCTGAGATATATTTTCACAAAGGCACTTTATATTGGAAAAATCAATCAAAATGATGAAAACTCTTATGAACCTTCATAAAGTTGTGGTTTGATTAACATATCTTTCCACAATGGTATAAAAAACATGATGCAACCCTATTTTCTAAACAGAGACTAGTCCAATGGAAAAATTCCTACTCTTGTGCATCATTTTTTGTCCAAATGGCACACCCTAGATAACTGATGAACCAACTAATGCTCCACCCAAACCTGTCTTCCCAGCTATGTCTACATCAACTATCGTCAGCTTTTTAACTACCACTAGTTATTTATAATGGAAAAATTATATCAACATTGACTGAATATCAATCCTCATTCTTAACTCAATCCTTTGAACCTTTAGATACTCATTAGTTACAGTCTCAGATGTTGGATACACTAACTCATCAAAATGGGTAGAATACCCTAGAACAATATTCTCCAACTACTCTAAGGTCAAAAACTCACATGTATTCACTTCACATAATATATTGGTATAGAAATAATAGATTAATATTTTCATAAATGAATCCCACTTAAGATACAAATTCAATATAACATATGAAATGGATTCCCACCATCTCCATCCTGGTCCCTCATGTATATATGTGTAAAACCCCACCTTAGTGTCTCTAAGGGTCGTCATTAAGTCGAATACCCACTATATCTGTTCAATTAAGAATTGAAATTATAGAGGTCCTTAGTCACCATGAATGACATGTGAATTCTGAATACTAAATTATGAGCTGTGATACTCATTGCATCCTCATATCTCAACACCTACTTGACCCAAATTCTGAAGACTGTGGATAAGTGATTCTACTAAACTAGGGTCTAAGGGAGAAATTCCTATGGAAAATGTCATTAAGATTCCTTACTTAGACATGGAAGATATATTCCTATAGGTATTTTCTAACAAATTTCACATCCAATTAGACATGAGTAAATTTTAAAATAAAAGTAATTTTCTTTTGGTATTGAAAAATAATATTTACAATAGCAATAGTTTAATGAAACCATGAAAAAACATAAAAAAGAATATGTCCTTTTAAAAAACACCCCATAATGTTCTTTCAAATAAACTCAAACCCCAAGTGTCAAACATGTTAGAAATCCAAGACCACCCATGGTAACATAGTTTTAGTCATGGATGTGAGATGGAGAGGACCCACTTCCACACCTACTATCTTTATTCCAATTGTCCAACCTCAAGTATACCTGTGACATAACACCAAACTCTGGTAGTTCTAACACACATCATGTTGAGAAAACCAGTGATACAAAATTGTAATGATTCATTCGAGTTTATCTAGGAATGCTATCGAAATCGGCTCATCACATGAGATGAATAAAACAGAATAAAAACCAATCATTTATATAATTAAAACAAGAAATAAATCCATAATATTAATAGAGAACAATACATATGACATAAAAACATATAATTGAAGAAAAATTGTCTAATATATAATGTTTATCAAAACCACACATGAACAGTAGTCACCTCCAGACCAACCAAAATTGAAAGTGGAAGCAACAAGAGAGAAGCAAGTATACTACAATATTATCTTCCCTTTACCAAAACCCTATAATAAAACATAGAAAATTCACATAATATAAGTAGGGTATGATCCAAATCCATTTAATATACCACTACATTTTTTATATAAGTTATAATATTAAGAATACAATAAATCATGTTTTTAAACCAAAACATTTTTAAAAATATTTTTCATAAAATAAATCCAATTATTAACCATTTTCCATTGGGTTTTTATAAAATAATTTAAAAATCTATAAATAGAATTTTTAATAGTAGATGTTTTAAAATTTGATTTTTTATCCATGCATCAATAGGTATATAAGTTAAAACATATCCATGAAACAAACTATCATTGCTGAGCTATGTGATACAAAATCATATATATAACCCTATTAGCAGTAGTCCATGATATAAAAAAACGTGTGATAAATAACCACAATGGATTAATGAAAAATCACCTTGTATTGGGATATACTATATAATGAAATGCACACTAAATACTCACAAGTGTAAATATGAATACATTTGATTCAAAAGAAATCCAATCACGTAAGAGGATGGCACAAAAAGTCAGCTCCAAGTGGTGCAACACGCACTCAGACTAATCATGTCTATATCCCAATGCACTAAAGCTTACTAATGTAAATTTTCCTAATTTAATTCAAAAACATGTTAATAATATTATAAAAAAAATTCACATCCATGATGATTTTCTTTAGGTTTTTTAATCCCAATTCAAAATCATGAAAATCATTTTTCAAAGAAAACCCACATTTTGAAAAATGTTTCATTTCCAATAAGTCATTTGAAAACCTTTATGACTCAAAATAAATGAAAAAATAAATGAAATTTATCATGAATGACATGAAATTAATAATATGAAACCATTTTAAAGAAACACCTAAATCAATATTGTAAAAACCTAGCTTATTTCCACAATGGAGACTAGAAACCAAGATAACAAGCTTTGAATGATAAATAACATCATGAAATGGGAAAGGATCTATTGAAAACACCATCTAATAAAAAATCTATATCCAAACCATTTCCTCAATCAATAAGAAGTATAAAAATAGGATTACATAACTAGAGAGGGTAAAACCAATCCCAATAGTCATAAATCATTTAAATATATGATCCCAATGGATATGTATCACCCAAATTTACATATGGAGCTCTCTAGATTGATCATAGGGAAGATTCAAAAAAATTAATGACATAAACATTATCAAAAGAGCCTGAAATCCTCAATCCTGACTATTACATTGTGTGTAACACCCTCAAAAATTATTTATTCTACGATATTCAGATACATAGAAAAACCTATTGGAATTTTATTAAAAACCATATTTTCCCTTCTACATGAAATATTCTTATTACATAGTGTGTAATCCTTTCAGACCATGAATCCGGTTAACGGATCCTACCTACCCAAAATTACATGGTGTCTAGTTCACTTACATGGTGTGTAAGTTCCTAGTGATAAATAAAGTGCAGGTATACAATTAAAATTTAAACAAATCTCTGACATCACCATTATAGGTATCCTCTCATATCCTTCTCAACATTACTCCACCAAGGATAAAGGAAATAAAAAAAGGTAAAAACATACTTGACATGAAGATAATGTGGAATTAAATAAATGATGTGTGATCGGCCACCAACGAGCATCGTTAACTCCTCAGGGTGCGAATCGAATTAGAAATTTATATGTGTCCCAAACATTATATAACAACTAGGGCGTAGTATGGTAGAATTCTAGGTTTGATCCCATGAGGAGGATCCTATTCGTGGGGGTGAAAGAAATCTTCTCTTTAGTCCTTTGCTTATGTCCTTACTAGATGACTAATGTTTGGGATTTTTCTAACTATTCATGGGTTTTACATCATTTGATTAATGAGGGTCCAATATCATGTTCAAGTATCAAGATAATGGTGATCACAGTTCTAATATTGGCACCTTCTGAAGTGCTTAATCTATGAAGCTAGTAGTAGTCACTAGTTATCCTTGGTCCAGTCGTCTAGTTCTACCTAGGGTGTAACTTTTCCATAGTTTTTAGTATAGATATCGTCCTATATGCATTAAGTTCAGCTTCTATTTCAAAACGTTCCATAGGCTAGTGGTTATAGTCATAGATTACTTCAATTAAGATAGGTTTGTCTTCTCATCTTTTTTATGGTCACGGAATAGTAGCACAAATGGGGTTTGACCGTTGTTTTATATAATAATTACTAATACAATTAGGTTTTCTAGCATTATATCTAGAGGTATAATTAGGATTGTAGATAAATTGAATAAAGATTCCTACAATGATGCATTTAGCTACTCGTTGTTATAATTAATGAAATAAATGGGGTTAAGAAAATCATAACTATTCTAATGGAATTGAATAAATATTTGACAAACAAACAAGAAAACTATAGATAAAACCTTACTTGAAAGGAATTAAATATAATTGAAGCAATAAAGGAATTTAAGGAATTTATGAAAAGGAATACACAGATCATAAATTGAAAATGTAAAAGAATTACAATGAACAAAAGTGTGTAAAGAGGGGAAAGAGAATAAAATCTTGAATGGAGTCTCAAAGGGAGAGAGAGATGATCCATGAATGTTTCAAATGTGCTACTGGGTTGATCCTTATATAGTAGAAATTAGTCATGATGTGTACATGATCATCACATTGTGAACACGTACTCCACATTATTTCAGCCATGATTTCCCACGTGGCTTGTGGATCTTGTGTGGATTAATCACATTTGACCATGGTTATACCGTGTAAAGGTGGTTCAAAACTTGTACCCCATGCCCAGTTTTATTTTCGCATTGAATCGACACAGATTTCTCAGCATCTGGTTTCATTGGTGTCATGATGTGTATGAGGGACTCACGATGTGAGATGGAAATTTCTGCAGTCATTTTGGTTCATCACATTAAGGCTACACATCTTGATTTTGACTATGATCATCAATTACACGACGTGAACTAGGTCATCACGATGTGTACATGTCCATTTCTACATCTTTTCTTCTATTCTCCCTTGGAATATTTTCAATCTTTGTTTCCCACAAAATTGGACTTCTACCATATGAATTATCTAGTATATGAATGAAAAAACTTGAAAATTGAAAGAAAAATATATTTAACATTTAGTCTTATGAAATCCCCCCACACTTGAATCATTTCATGTCCTCAAGAAAAGTATCTCAACAATTATTTCAAAAGGGATAAGCTATTTTTGAATCATGAAATGTAATTTATGTCCATCAAATTAGATTATGTAAATGTAGAAAACTAGTCAAGTTTTATTTTTAATCATTCCTAGAATATTACTGATGCCTCATAGTTTAGATTTTCTAATAAAATTCTATTATTTTATTAATAATATTTTAAATGTTCCTTATGATATATGACCAGTTGTAATTTAATTCACTATGATTTTCTCTCATCACATGGGGTAAAATGTAACTACAGTATGCTCGTACCATGGGTCCATATTCCTAACTAGAGTATTGTAATGGTTTTATCATCTCCACTATATAAAGACTAGTATACAAATAATCATAAGGAATTTTAGCAACAAGGTTCAAATGAATCTGAGGCTATAGGTAGGTGGGAAAATTGTGAAAATCAGTATCAAAATGACAGTAATCTCTAAAGTACAATGTAGATGGAACAAGATATGTGTGATGACATTCTTCCATCTAGAGAGTTAGGTCCATACTCATTCAACACATGTTGGATCCATTTTCATAGGAAGAAAGCAGATGATGAAATGATTTTTTCCTTTACATTATCTTTTGCATTTTTATTTTTCAACATTTATGCTAAGGATAGATCGAACATCCATCACCTAACCATATTTGATCTTTCAAGGGATTCATCGTTCTAGAAAATTTTATTTTTGACCCCCCTAATACAAAACCAATACCATTTTTTTTCATTATTTTTTTCTTTTAATTTTTAGAAAGGCATATGGATAACAACTTGGTAGTTAGGTGATCTCACCGTACATCTATGAAAGTGATATAATCCCATGATTTCTAAATTCCTCCTCCACACATATTCAAAATTAATATTTAAGAAATGTACTAGGGGCAGGGAATGATGAGAAACAAGCATGAAATAGGTTATATTCTAATAGGTCATTCAGGGAAACTATGTTATATACGAAGGATAGATGATAGGTGGTTCTCATGTAAAATGGATTTCAAAGGTAACTTCAATAATTTCAAAAATACACTTGTTTTGTCACCGTTTTGATAAGATCTCGGTGCAAGTTATTGTAGGTTCCAACATCCTTTATATCTCTCATGAAATATTCTCATAAAATAAAATTATATTGAATGCATCGAATCCTCTTGGGTAATGAGAATAAAATAAAAATTAGAGATTACAAAGTGAATAATCCATTAGTAGTGAGTTAATTAATCATGATTTCAAATATTTTAAATTTTAATAAAACTTCTAAACTCAACAATCATTTTAAAATTTTATTTAGGGGAGAAATATTGTTCTTAATATTTTTCTATTTAACTCTATATTTAATTTATAGGGGTATAATGGTTATCCAATTTTCAGTATGCTTATCAATTTAAAAACTGTATCCTATAATAGTGGGAAAAAGTAAAAAAAACAAGAGTATATATGTGAAAATAGAAGAAAGACCCCCACCCCCACATAGAAGGAGATAGTGTCCCCACTATCTATCAAATAATGGGTGGGAGTGATGTTCTAGTGATTGTTAAAAATTAAATAAAAATGGATGTGTTGAAAAAAAATTAAAATAGGGAATAAAGATCTTCTTGAGATGAAGTGGTATGTCATGGGTGTGCTTGAGATGTCTTAAAATTGATGTTTTATGCACCTGCAAAATATGTTAGCAGTAAAAATCATGTACTATTGAAAAAAGGTTAATCCATAGGTTTAATCATTTGAATAGATGAAAAACAAGAAGTTGTAAAAATAAGTAATAAAGGAAACCAATTTTTTGAATGAATTTTTGTATCAAGTACTGCAATGAAACAATGAAAAATCTATGACTCAAACCAAATGCAAGAACTAGTATTTGTTTTATCCCATGAAGAACTAACAATAATTTCTTCAGCTATACTTCCTTAGCTAGTAGTTTAATGTGAGTATGAGGACATAGACCTCATGGAATGGTTCTTGAAAAATCATAAATCATTGATCATTCAATAAGAATGGAGGCTCTCCATCTCGTTGAATTTCAATCACTCCATACGGAAAAACATGGATAACACCATAAGGACCATACCATCATGATTTCAGGTGGCCTAGGAAATGATTCAGTCTTGAGGTAAATAATAAAACCATATTCCATTAGATGAATGTTCATCTTGGAATACGTCGATTGTTCCATTATTTTGTTTTTCCATATAATATTTTGTGTTATCATACGCATCTTATCATAAATCTCCCAACATGGTAATTGTAATAATAACTTCTCTCCATCATTATCTAATTCTAAATTTAGATATTTTTTTGCCCAAAATGATTGGTGACTTAGATCCAATGGAAGATGACATGTTTTTTCCTAAACTATTCAAAATGGGGTGGTGTCAATGGGTGTTTCATATGCAGTTCTATATGCCCATAATGCATCATCTAGTTTCTAACTACAACCATTTCTACATTCATTGAAAAAAATTCGAGGATCTTCTTTTCCTCCCTATTTGAAAATTTGACTTCAATAATTGTTTATGGGTGATAGGGGTTCTAGTATTATAGAGGATCCCATATCATTGAACAATTTTTCTTATTCGATGATTGGAGAAATGTGTTTCGTGATCACTGTTGATAAGTCACAAAAATCCAAAACATGCCAAAAAAAATTCTGAAGGAATTTTGTTACCATGTTGGATGTGTCATGAGTCTTTACTTCCCCTTCAAAACATTTTTACACATTGTACACTACAACCAGAATGTATTTCTTTCCATGTGATTTGGGAAATGGTCACATAAATTCGATGCTCTAGACATCGAAAACATCAAAATCTATTATGGGGTTCTATGTTATTTCATTTCATTTATTGATATTCCCTGTCCTTTGGGATCTGTCACAGTGGAGGAGGAATCTCCTAGTTTATTGATGTAATGAGGGCTAATGAAATCCACTTTGTAGGATCTTAGACAGTGTGCGCTCAGGCCCATAATGTCCTCTATTTTTCTATGTGTGCCACATTCTGATTACATTTTGCTCCTCTTCTTTTGAAATGCAACATCTTAAAAGTCCATCAGGATAGCACATGAATAGTCAAGTTTTATCCCAAAATTAGTGCTTGGAATCCGAAAGCGACATTTTCCATTATTGATAAGTTAATTCATGTGGGAGGAATCCTATTGCATGAATATTGGCTATGTCAGAGAGGTATGGCTTGGTCGGGATATTAAATAGGGTTTCATCAAGAAAATCTGCCTCAATGTCATCCATGAGGTCTTTGATAATGGAAAAAAGTAGTCTAGAGAGGTTATCTTTAATGAAATTTTTTGTTCCCTTTCCATATTTTATTATCACATCGAATTCTTGAAGTAAGAGAATCTAGTGTATCAACCATGGGTTTGCATCTTTCTTGGTCATCATGTTCCAAAGGGGAGTATGATATGTATGAACAATATCATTTAATAGAACAAGGTAAGAATAGAATTTTTCAAAGGCATACAGTATCGATATGAGATCCTTCTCCTTGGGCTTGTAATTAATCTGACATTCATTTAAGGTGTGACTTGAATAATAAATTGTGCAGAATTTGTTATTTGTACATTTTCCAGGAATGGATCCTACAACAAGGTTATTGTCATCGTAGAAAAGTTCAAAATCATTTCCCATATTTTATGTAATAATGAATTGAGATTTCATCAGGTTATTTTTCAAAGTAATAAAATGTATTCATAATTCCTTAATTTATTTCAATGGAATATATTTTGAAGATAAGTGTGTAAAAGGAAATGCAAGATTAGAAAAATCATTTAAGAAGCATCTGTAAAATCAATCATGCCCAAGGAAACATATGATACCCTTAAAAGTGGATGGATCAGGGACATCTATGATAACTTTGATCTTTTCAGAATCTACATTGGTGCCTTATTTAGAGTCGGTATGGCTATCTATGACTCCTCCTTGCACCATGAAGTGACAATTTTCCCAATTCAGCACCAAGTATTTTTCTTCACACCGTTGAAGAACTAGTTCTAGATTGTTGACACAGACATCAAATGATCATCCATAAACTGAGAAATGTTCCATGAAAATTTCAAAAAATTATTTATCCATATCAAGAAATATCTTTATCACAAATATTTCACAAGATTACAGTGCAGTACACAAACTGATAAACATGCATCTGTATGCAAAAGTAACAAAAAGGACAAGTGAATGTGATTTTTTTTCACTTAGCGGGGTCAACAATAATTTGATTATATTATGAATATCCATACAGAAAATAGTATAAATCATACATAGATTTTCATTTTAACATTTGGTTCCTAAAAGGTAAGGGAAAATGGCCCTTTCATTTGGATGATTTTAAACATCTATAATCCATGTAAACACTCCCTCTAGTGATGGTGTGTCTTGAAATATGTTCATTGTCATTAATTATTGTAAGTATGTGCCATCTTTTCTTGGGGTCGACTCGGAGGGGGATCACCCATTCACATTCTATGATATTCATGATTATTCTAGCATCCATGAGTTTCAACACAACATTCTTGAAAACTTCTATCATGGGTGGTGTGAGCCACCTCAGAGGTTCCTATTTTGGTTTTTCATCCACTTCGAGTAGGATTTTATATGTGCATTTAGATGGATTGATCCCATTAATTCCAGCCAATCCACAGGTTATAGAATGATTTTGTCATTGGAGGACATCAACCAATTATTCATATTGTTCGTGGGATAGTTTGGAGTTGTCCATAATTGGTATGGAGGAAGATCCCCCAAAAAATTAGTACATAAATGTTCTAGGTAGTGGATTCAAACCTAACTGGGGAGGCTGGATGATAAATGGGGTAAATTATGGAAAAACTACTCTGGTGAGTGGTTAAATAATGTTGAACTCCTCAAAGTCATAGTCTACTCGTTCTTCTGTAAGAGAGTCTCCACTTTCTTCCCTGATGGACATATATTATTTTTTATTGTGGGTGAGAGAAAAGGTGTGATTGTCCATACTGTCAGCAGAGTGTTGTACAACTCTAATTAATTTGAAAAAACATGTTCTTTTCCTACTCTGAATATGAGACATCCTAGTTTCATAATTATCAGTGCCATTCATGTAGCTATGAATGGTCTTCCAAGTATAATGGTCATGTCACCTTCTTCTTATATATCTTACACCGTGAAATAATCTATGATAATGATCTTTACTACTTTTACCATTACATCTTCTATAATTCCTTGGTGGTATATGTTCCTTCTCAGCTGGTATTGAGGTGGGTCAATAAACACAAGTTACTTATATTCCTATGGTATATGTTCCTTCTCACCTGTTACTTCTTCATTATGTAAGGTGGAAGTGACATCCACATTTACATCGGGCACTGGTTTTTTTCTCAGCTCTTATTCTTGTTGTCTTGCTTCATTGGGTTGTTGGAAGTCCTGAATATTTCTACTCTCCAGCAATGTTGCCTTAGCTTCCTCTCGTGGGTATGTCTCAGTGTTACAAGGTTCAATACTAGGTAAAATCTTAGATAAGATTTTTTATATTGGACCCATTATCACTTCAAGGGTCCTTAAAAATGCTCAATAGTTTTTAATATCTAACATATTTGACATCATTATTTAATCAAAATTTTGCAAAAATGACTCCATGAGGCTTTCTAGATAAAATTGCATTGGTCATTTATGAGGTCTTGGCTATAGTGGCTGAAATTGATATTCTATTTGAGGGGATGGTTTTTTTGAACATGTGGTCTTGTTATAGGGTTCATCGGAGGGTATACTTGTAGTCCTTGATCAATAAATTTGGGTTTTCCTCTTCTTGGTTGAAAATAACACTGATTTCTCTCAGTTTACTACGGACCATGCATCTTTTTATAATTCTTTTAATGTTGAAACGATGTGTTTTTATGTTTGAAATTGAAGTAATTACAATATTTTTGTGGTTCTTCATATCAATCATTGTAGTATTTATATATATGTAGGCCACTTCACTTCTTTTCTGATTGTAAATCAATGACAAGAGCAGGATTGTTTTTAGTAGTCGTTAGTTGAATTGCTTATAACTCATTCTTGAGTGCTTTCACTTGAACTTGTATCCTTATAGTCTCATAAATATTTAGTATTCCTTGATTTGGTGGTCCACAATCACTCATCTATAGACAGTAATTGTGAGATACATCATCTTGAATGGCTCTTACGTCTTCGAGAGTCTTGAACATGCGACCTCCATCAGTGACTACATTGAAAAAATCTTGTCCTACTAACTGGAGTCCATGATAAAAATTTTGGAGTTGTATCCACATATCTACACCATTATGTTAATACCTTTTCATTAATTCATTATAGTTGTTCCCCGGTTCCCAAGAAGACTCTCCATCAATTTGGTTGAAATTTTGAATATCTATCTAGAGCTTCCATGCCAGGATGGGTGGGAAGTAATTGTCTAGAAATTTCTTGGCCAGTACATCCGACGTTGTAATTTAATGTGGAGCTTGACTCTTTAGAAAGTCCATGTATCTATATTGTAAGGAGAATGGGAATACACATAGTCTTATTGCATTAGATTAAACTCAGGGGCTATGAATGGTATCATATACATCCATGAAGTTGGAAATATGTTCATGTGGATCTTCGATATGAAGACCAAAACATTCGCCCATGTTCTTGATCATATGAAAGAGTCCATGATATATCTCAAATGTGTGGGTTTGGAAATGGGGAAATTTATTACTAGGAGTCACACCATGGATTCATGGAAATCCATTTTCCATGATTTGTTTCTCCTGGTTCATTATGGGGTGCTCTCTAAGAATGATTTGATGGTTGGGGTTTGGAAGGTTTCGTCCCGAATGGTGGAATTTCTCAGCCACTACTGTCCAGATAATAGAAGAGATATTCCTTTATATCTTAGGATTGAAGGCCATAAGATATTGTGCTTCAAGAGTCCATGAATGAGTCAAAGGAACTTGGTACATTAACAAGGTGAAATAAAATGAAAAGGTACAAGGGTGTCTCAAAACAAAAGAAAAGGGGGTGAGGGAAAGGTTATCCTAGATCAATACCAAAGTTCTAATCCTGAAGAAACCTCTTTTCTTCCATGTAAACCGTTCCAAAATTGATCATCCAACCATGGGATTCAGTAACTCACCAGGGCATGAGTAAAATTAGAAATTTATATGTGTCCCCAAAAATTATTTAATTACTATGGCGTAGTATGGTAGAAGTCTGGGGTTGATCCCATGAGGTGGGTACTGTTTGTGTGGGATAAAGAAACCTTGTCTTGAATCCTTTGATAGAGTCATTACTAGATGACTAATGTTTGGAAGTTTTCTAAATATTCATGGGTGTTACATTAGTTGATTAAAGAGGGGTTGGGATCAACTCTGAGTGTCTAAATAATGGTGATCCTAGTTATAATATTGGCTAGGTCTTAAGTGATTTTCCTGCAAAGCAAGCAGTAGTTACTAGCCATCCTTGGTCCATTATTCAAATTATACCTAGGATGTAACTAATATATTGTTAGGAGGCTAGGTAAAGTCCTAGATGCATTACATTCAACTTATTTTGAAGAATTTTCTCTAAGCTAATTATTATAGTCTTAGTTAACATCAATTATGAGAGGGTCATTTTCTTGAATGTATGATGGTCCTGGTATAGTCACACATATGGGGTTTGACTATTTGTTTTTATCCTAATTACGAATCCATTTAGGTTTTCCATGTTTAGAACTAGTGTTCTAATTAAGTGTGTAGATACATTGATTATTGATCCCTTCCCCGATGTGTTTAGATAATCATGGTGGTAATTAAAGTGATAGAAGGGGTGAAGGAAATATTAACTATTTTAATGTAATTGAATAAATATGTGACGAACATACAAGAAACAATTAACTAAAACCTTACATGAAATTAATTAAATGGAATTGAAGAAATACGAGAATTGAAGGCATTGATGGAACGAAATCCACGACTCTTTGATTGAAAATGTAATACAATTACAATGAACTAAAGAGTTTATAGAGGGAAAAGAGAATAAAATATAAAAATTATTCTAAATGTAAAGAGAGATAATCTAGGCCTATTTCAAATGCATTGCAGTTCTATTCCTTATATAGGTGAAATTGGTCATGATGTGTATTTGATCGTCACATTGTGAACCCTTAATCTACGCTATTTCATCCAGGATTTCTAGCGTGGCATGAAGATCTTCTATAGATTAATGATGTTTGACCACAGTCACACTATGTATAGGTGGTTAAAGACGTGTACCGCATAGCCAACTGGATTTTCCTATTGAAACATCATGGCTTTCTCGGCATCTTGTTTGACTTGTTTCATGACAAGTAGGATAGACTCAAAACATGAACTAGAAATTTCATCACTCATCGTGGATGGTCAAGGATTGGCTTCATGGCTTGATGTAGGCTGTGCTCATCAAGTACAAGACATGAACATTGTCATCAAAACCTGTACTTGGCCATTTTTGTATGTTTTTGTCCTTTCATCCTTGGAAACTTGTGATGTTATTACTCGTGAAAAATTGGACATCTACCATGTGCATATTCAAGTATATGAATGGATACCAATGGAAAAGTGAAAGAAATATATATATATATATATATATAACATTTAATCCTATCAATTTGGATGAACATTATAATATCAATACATAACTCACATTCTATATCAATGGAGGGTAGTATATGAAATGTGTGGTTCTAGGGCATGTGGTGGAATTATCTTATCGTTCATTGTAAAACAATGATATTGTGATTGAAATGTGTATGATACTTTCTCAACATATCATGAAACAGATTTTTTAACTAATTATGATTAATACCAATAATTTTATTTTATAAAATATTATATTTGAAGATTGTATAGATTTTAACTAACAATGAGGTGAAGATGGTTCATCATTATGGGTTCCAACATGGGAAAAGAGTAATATTTTAATTAGTTACTAAAATTTCCTTACAGACCAGCTAAACATTAATGAATATCATGAACATACCAACTCATAAGGCCAAGCCAGGGAACCTAATATGAAGACATGGTAAAAGCATATACCTAATGGTGTATGCAATGTGTGAGAGAAAATGAGCCCTAGAGGATTTCACTCAAGAGTTTTTGTTATTCCTTTAAAATAAAAAATCATTTATAGTAGATTGAAATAGAATTTAGAAAAATATATTTCCATACATACTTAAATAAAAACATAATCACATTTACCAAGATTTTATAAACATTGATTCACTTTTATTAAATTGAATTAGTCATTGAAAACCATTTCGATTGACCTAAGACCCATTTAAATAAATTGTTTAAATGATCTTTCCAAAAATAAAATTTTGAATATTCATTTCCAAATAATTTTAGAATAATTTTAGACATATGTGATAAATTAAAAGAATGATAAATAGCTACCAGGGAATCAAATTAATAATAATAAAAATTACGAATGAAAATGAAATTTATCCCGATGACATATATAACAATAGATTTATGGAACAGAAAAGAGAAACTCCCCCAATTAGTATTACATAGTATTAAGGGAAGCACACTAGGTCTTATGGTGATATTTTCCTATAATTTTAAAAAAATGGGACCAATAGGTTTCATATGTTTTAACTAAACCACTTAGGCCACATGAATTGCCTGATCCCAACATCAATTTGGTTACTCCAGACTAGCTAAACTAGAAGAGAACATATTATTTTGTGAATATTTATTGTTCAATAAATACATGCCACTAATGAATTTCCGAGTGAACCCTTAAAAACATCAACATGATGTGGTAATCACAGTAAGGAACATCACATACCTCATTACCATAAACAAAAAAACTCTCACCTAAACTCCAACTCCATCATAAGAAACACCTTCTATCACATATCATCTATATAATAGTTAAATATTGAAAATTTCTATATGGATATATTACCATTCCAATATATCAAAAAAGTGTCTTTAATAGGGTTTGATAAGAAAACCAATAAAAGAAAATATAAAATTCCAAATGGTCCTTATTAAGAATCCCAACTCGGTGTACCAAACAACTTTCCCAATGGTTTGAAACTCTATTTCAAACCACTTAGTAAAATACATTTCATTAAAACTAACATTAAACAACTTCGAAACATAAACCCTCTTCATTTTAATCATGGAAAAAATAAAGCCAAATTTATCTATTTAATGACCAAAATGGGGTCAAATTACATTCTAAAACGCCAAACTCATTTGAAATAATATAGTTAAACTATTTCACAAAAACATATAATGAAAATTAATTTTTGAAACCAAATCCCTTATGAACTAACATAAAACCCCTTGGCATTTCAATAATATTATAAGATTTAAATAAGACCTCTATAATATGGTCATGGAATTTGTGAGTATATTTAAATGTAACCACATTTTTAAATAATTATAGAAATAAAAATAACAGATTATTTTATACCAATTCAATGATAAATTCAATTAGTATATCTAAATAACTAATAACATAATTCATTGATTCAAATTAATTTCCTTAAAAATTAACTTTTTAGTTGATATGTAATTTTATTTCATTGAAATAAATATATTATGGTTTAAAGTTGATTAAAAATATTTATAATATAAATAAAATACTCATTTTAATTTCATTAATAATTTATATGAAATAAGAATAATAATAGTAAATACCTAATAATTCATTCCCCTAATAAAATAAGTTTTAAATTTTGTTTAATATTTCAGTATAAAAGTTAAACTCATGAATTTTGGAATTTTATTTTCCTAAGTCCAACATAAATTTTTTATTCATCATGTCCAAATTATCTGAGAGTGACTGTTTTGGATTTTTCTGAAATTTTTTATGTGAAAAATGAAAAATACAGTTTTAACTAATATAATAGTATTTATGACATTATCATGAGGTTGGTATGAATTATAATATATATATAAAATTATTGATGGCCTAAAAAAAATTTATATTATAAAAATTAATATTTAAAAACACAAATTTTTAGGGAACCCATGTTTAAATATTTAAAATATATGTAATATTTATTTAAATAAAAACTATTTACAGTCTATTTTTTAACTACATGTCAAAAAGGAGGAATTGAATTTTATATTAATTTAAAATACACATAAATATTATTTACGGAAAAATAAACCAATAAATTTCATATAAATAAACAAAATTGATTATATTACCATAATAATATATTTTAAGCAAAATAATATATTTTACCTAAAATTGGTATTCACACATTATGTGAAGTAATATTAATTTTTTTTTTTCTAAACCAGATAAATTATATTTGTACATTTTTATTTCATATTTTTAAATATTATCTATAAAATATTTAAGAATTTATATATTATTTTTATTCATTAAAAGTAAATTACTTATAAAAAATTAACCGAACGTGATAAAAAATAAAAAAAATGGACAAACTAAAAAATCGTAGAGTAAAAGACAAAAAAAAGATAAAATGAAATTTGATAAAATGTATTTTTGAGGATTTATAAAGATTAAACATTAATACACTCTAAAATTTTCTATTATTTTACACATTTGAACATTTATTTTTGAATATTCAATTTATATTATCACAAAAATATCGCTCATTTCACTTATAAAAGGATCCACAACAACGCCAATTCTATTAAATCACAAAGAAAATTAGTTCAATACAATTCACACCAAATACCACAAAATATTTATAGACACATAATTGTTGTTCTAGTCTTCACAAATTAACAACCTTTGAAGGATTAATCTTTTTTCAAAGTGGTTTTCAATAGAGTAATGTAAAAATTCAAAATTACTCATATTTTGATCAAATTATTTTACTTATTCTTTTCCATATTTATGATATATTTTATAAATTGTATTAAAATTAAATATATATTATTAATATAGTAAATTTTTTTATGATGGTGGAATAATAAATAATTATCCTTTCCCTTTTACATAAAAACACAAAAATGTTGTCATATGTATGTGCGAAAAACTGCCTCATTGAACAATGTGTTTGATTTTTCATCATTTCCATACATAGATTATATAGATGGGATATTTAATGGGTTTATATGATATTTATAAACTAATTATGATTATTAAATTTTAAAATATGCCATGTATTCTGTCTATTCAATGGTAAATGAATGTGTAACCCATTCATACATGTGGACTACCACCTCCACTAAAGTTTCATATATCATTTTTCATATAGATTTTATTATTTATAATGATATATTAATATATGATTATCCACTATAAAAATAAAAATAATATCATTATTCTTTTTTAAAAAATTATAAAATTCTAAAATAATCACTTTCTTAACTGTACTCCTCCATATATTATATATTTGTCTTTTTGGGATAGATTTAATAACCTATATAAAAAATGGAATAAATATCTATCATGTAAGACTATAGAGACAAAATTAGTGTTATTTTATAAATTAATTATAAATAATGTTTTATTTTTTATTTTTTAATGTTTATATTAATATTTAACTTATTTTTAATGTTCCGCCCTTTTGTTCTTTAAAAATCACTTAAACTAGTCCATCGTAGACTTTATCATCATGAATCACAATTAAAATACCCATAAAATGAAAATATATTATTATAAATACTTACGATTCGTCTTTTTCAATATGTATTTTTTTCTTAGTGATCTGAAATTTGAATGTATAACTAATAATCAATATTTCTATTACCAAACTTGTATAAAACACGTAATAAAAATTAATAACACTTGAATAAGAAAATATAATATCTTCAAATATTCAAAATAAATAATTATAAATAAAACATATAAAAGTTCATTGGTATGAATATAATTCTGAAATAGATGATTGATATTTTTTTATACTGGAGGTCAGATCACATTCGACTAAGCGGTATTAATGAAAATTGTTTTTCGTAGGAAGATTTATATTCCTAGAGTTATAATTGTTCATTTTGAATGTCACTATTATAAGTTTTTATATATTACCCTATGATTTTATTATTATTTTTTTATTATTTTTGAATATTTCATTATTATAAAATCTATTTAAATTTATTCTTATATTTAAATATGTTTCTTGTAAGGGTTTTTCATAAGTAAAAAATCTTCATTTGAGTTATAATTATTATTCTTCTAGCCCCATTTCATTTTGATAAATTATTTTTACAAATGATTGTACAAAATTATTTCTAATATTATTTATGTGTATTTTTAATTATCTATCATGAAATACTATTTAAATTATTATTACTTCAATTATTATGATATTTATAAGGGGTTTCATAACTCAAACATCATTTATTTGGGTTATAATGTTACTCATTTAAATTAATTATTCTTAGTCACATATTATCCAATATCATATTTTGTATGATATTCCCTCCATTTCTATATAAAATGTGATAATAATAATTCAAATCCCCTTTCCTGACGAATTTCATTCTCATAAAATTATGGCATTGTTATGAATAACTATCATTCATTCTATGCATTATTTCTCTTCTATGTCGATATTTATTGTTCCATTCAATTTTATATTTTACATTTTAAAACCAAAATATATGTTCTCAAGTATTTAAATCATTTTTAACTATCTTCTTTTCAAAATGAGTTTTCATTCTACTTTTTATAATTTGAGATTAATAAATATGTTTCCAAAATATTAAAGAGTTATTTTAATTTAATATTAGTATTTTAAATTCTAGTCCACATTTCCTCAAGATAACCTATATTCCCTTTACAAGGATCCATTATTTAAGATTTTTTTTTAAAAGTTTGTTTTTTCATAATCATTCACTTCACCTTTTTAAAAATGGATTTTTAATGTTTCACATAAATATTCCTTTTACGACATTGCTAAAAACATTTTCTAAAAACTATTTCATAATTTGGATTCTATTTTCTTATTTCCCTATAAAATATCTATATATGTTAGACTAATATATCATGAATCCACCTCTAATATCCCTTATGACTTATCCCTTTGGGTGATTTTATTTTCTGTATCAATTGCTCTAATTATTTGTCCTTTCTTATGTAATACTATTCAATGTAATATTTTTATGAAAGTGTTTTTCATCTTTTTCGACACCATTCAATGATTTTATTTTGTATTCATGATATAACCTAAAGGTACCATGACAAATATTGCATTTGATATATTATGATACTATAATACTATTTATTTTTTAGTGAAATTATTTATATAGATATATAACCATTAATCTATATGGTGTTAGTGATAGTGACTCTTACATAGAAATATATTCCATTTATTGATATGTGAAACATTAACATTACTTGTACTTTCTATTTCACAATATATTATTATAGATTATTCCAGAATATTTTCTATGTTATTTATAGTTTATTCATTTCATTGTGTGATGAACTCATTGGACATTATTATTGATGGGGGGGATCGCGTTAGAAACTTAATGCATTGGAAGGTTTCATCAGAAAAATTAACATTAGTTTTTTGTGTATTCTATGACTATTTATGAAATATGCCTTGTAATAAGTATTTTATGGAAATATTAAGATATCTTACAAATATAGATTTTATAATTTGAAAACTTTTTACTATTTTGAATGTGATTATTTATTTTTTTATGCCATCGATGGATTTTCTTTCAAGCAGATGAGATCAGTTATGTTGAAATTTTTTAATATCATTTACTTATTTCCATATTTTTCATGACTTAATTATTATATTATACATTTTTGTACAATCATTCCCTTAGTAATAATTTTATACCATCATTCAAATTTTCAAATTTCTCCATTTTATGATGAAAAGTGTTTAGCATGTTATTTGAAGAAGAATTATATGTGTCATGAATTTTTGGGAGATGTTGAAGAATTATTACTGATTATGCAGTTTGATTTAAAGTGGGAAAATTTTAGATTTTATGAAAAGGGAATGTGATTTATTAGTTAATTTTATTCTTATTTTTTGAAATCTCTAACCATAAAATTGGGAATGATTTTATAAAATAGAATATTTTCTAAAAATCATCTCATTATAGGACGGTTTTGTTGCTGGTGCCACACGACCCTTTATGACAAGTGTTAAGCTAATATAAAACAATTAGAAAATTCATTTTAATATCACATATAGGCATAATTAGATGACTAAAACAATTATAACCCTATAGAATTAAATTATAATCCAAATAATGGAATAAAAAAAGTCCCCCGTCGTAGTTCAATGACAACCATGATTGATGTTATCAACATCAGTGGAGAATGATAAAATAATCCATAATGTAACCTAAGAAATACCTAATGGAAAAATAGATAAGAATAAATCATTTCAAAAACAAAATACAACCCTAGAGGTCCCTAGGGAGTGTTTTAGGGTAATACAAAAATGATGAAATAGAATGTAGGAAGAATAATAGGGAAAAAACAGAAAGTAGTTGTTTGACAATGGTTTCCACTTGAAGATTGAAATAACATATGCTTGAAATCAATAAGGGTGGGAGGGAATGTCCTATGTCATGCACCTAGGGAGTGTCAAATTTAGAAGAGGATGAAATTGGAAGAGACTCATTCTATTTACAAATATTTAATAATTACGAATTCAATATTTGACCAAATGGTGAGATTATAAATGTTACTACATGGTTTGAAAAACTATACACCAACCATGCTGAATAGATCAGTTAAATTACAGAATATTATTTCATGGTTTATGCACATTTTCTTATAACCAGGAAAAAACCATGTTTTAGATAACTCCTCCTGAAGGGTAACAATTCATGGTCTAACCTAGTTATATACTACCCATTTAGACTTATAGTGTATGTTCAAAAATGATTCTAAAAGTTAATATAAAATGGTAACACATGTCATTTATTGAAAAATTATGTTCCATATATTATGATTACCTATAATTATATAGAAGGAATATCTATACAATTTCTATTTAGTGTGCAGTGACATTTTGAAAAATGTTCCAATGAAAAAAATAAAATTAAAAATTAAAACTCATTCCCAAAAAATATAAAAATTTAAAATGATCCAAAATTAATTAAAATAGTTAATATAAATATCGATACACAGACTTGATTCTTGTAAAAGTCCCACACCAAGATATATTATTCCATAGAATGTACTTGATCTAAGAGGAAGAAATATGATAACAACATAAAAAAAATCCTTTGGAATGAGGGGAGTGGGATTGTGAATTGTCTACAGAGAGCCATAGAATAAAATATCCTGAAAAACCTATTTATATAAAACATTTGGACTTATATATAAAATTACAAAAAATCTCTGATCACATTGTAACTATAATCAGCAATATGATACCAAAAGCTTAAAGAGACTTAGAATTAGTCTCTATTCCATTTATAATTACACTTAAATAGTGAATTTGAAGGAAACATTCACAACCAAACCAAACATCCAAAAAAACCAGTTAACCAAAAATTATATAATACTAAAAATCACCATTATAAAAAATTCTAAAAACCCAATTCCAGAAAACCCAAGGATAAATCAACATCAAACAATCTATGAACCTCACCTAACTTAATAGAAAAACATTACAATGGATCCCAAAAATAAAAAACCCATGACCACACCTAAATAAGAATCAAAATTGGATCCAAACCAAGGTTATAGTACTCAGATGGTTATCAGGGATCTAAACACAAAATACCATCCTATAGTGTTCCCATATAATATGAGCTAGCACTATAACATCCCAGATAAATAAAGAATATTAATTTTTCATATTTATTAGTATTTATGAATAAAATATTAATATCACTTTAAAGGGTATGCTATGTTCGATGGCGTACCCAATACGCAACAATGAGTTTCGTTGGAATCTTATGATGCACACTAATAATATAATAATTATATTTCAAATGGTAGTTAACACGTAGTCATTATATTGCCGGTAATGAATAGAAATAACTAAAATATTATTATATATGTTTGTTAAATGTTTTTAAATTTATCTAATAAACGATAAAGTCTTAAAAATGAGAAAATAATTCAATTTTAACCCTAAATTCTCTAATATTCACTAAATGGTCCATTAACCGCCTTTTCAAGGAGGACCCTTTTGAAATCCACTTTTTGACAATTTCATATGTTATATTTGACAAAATAAAATTCTTTTTTAGAATTGGGACATCAAAATTTACGTTGATTATTTTTTTGTTAGTTTTCCGATAAAGTTCATTTTTAATGAATAAGTGAAAAATGTTGAATTTTAATTCAAAAAATCTTTTTAATAAAATTTATATATATGATTAGATTATCTTTCGAATTCGTTTTAAAGTTCAATTAGAATATATTTTTACCATTTAATCCAATGGAGGTAATTTGAATTAATTTCACTTTGATATTGGACTTAAACTACTATCAATCTTTTAATAGATATTGTTTCTTAAAAACACGCTATTTGTTTTGATAGCAGGAATTAATTATTAAATTAATTAATGCAACTTATATGTTTTTAATTTAGTAAAATAGACATCAATTTCTAATTCTAAATATAAAATATATCTTAGGGTGATTTTTTGGGGATTTTTCTGAAAAACATCAATTTTTGATGAATACTGAAACCACTAAGTGGTAGTTAAAAAACTGATTTTTTGTTTAAATGAAACATTACCACTTCTGTGATTTGAATTTGAAAAATCCTGCATACATGGTTTTCATTAGGATGTAACAATTGGTTCAATGTTATTAAAATAATTTTTTGGTGAATAATAACTTTTAAGTTTTATTAATCGCGATTAAAGGTAATTGGTATAATTTAAGGTAATGATAATGTTATAATAATACAAAATGACCTTGAAACATGTCCTACGATTATTCGATGAGTCATGGATGACCAATAAAATCAATGGGTCAACTTGGGGATCCCATGGAGCCACTTTGGTAGGAAAATTACCTTAATTACTTTTTATTTAAATTTAAAATAAAAATGTCACAAACATGTATTGTTTTACTAAACCAATTTTTACATGTGGTTATACAAGTCATATTTTTGAATAAAAATATTAATTGGAAAGATAAAATTATTTCCTACATCATAGTATTTGTTTTATAATTTTTATACATTAAATAAATTAATTTTTTGTGACACCATGATGATGCTGCGATTAACTCATTAATGAACGATTTAAATAAAATGAAAAGATAATGTAAAATCTAAGACATAACCGTGTCAGAAAACTATTGGATGAGTATATTTCAAACCCGTATCACCTTAATCTCGAAATATAACAATGTGGGACCTTTAAAATCCGAAACTAATTTTTAAAATAATGCAACGTTTCTTGACCTTCCAAGAGTGCCCCTCCTCCCTCTTATAAAAGTCCCCCACCTCTACCTCCTTACCCACACATATCAAGCCTTTGGTGTAGAGACCTGAAGCTAGACGTACATAGACATTACATTACTTTTTCGGAATACTTAGTACTTAAAAAAATATACACACACAAGGATCGTAATAGTTTAGTGTCTTTGGAAACTCGGAACGTAATCTGCTAATCGTGGTGAAAGAGATCCAATATCTCCCATAAAGATCTTCCTTTTTTTTACCTAAAACCATTCTTTATATCCTGGGGAAAAGAAAAAATAAAAGGGTGAGCTCAAATTCTCAGTAAGGGTAAACAAAAGAAATATAAATCTCATCGTATACACAAGCACATAACTTTTGGAAATCTTAACATGCAAAAGAGATCATAATTTCATAACATGGGATAAATCATGGCAGTGAAATGTAATCACAATAATCATAACTTAAAACATAAAACTTTGTGGCATACACACATAATCATAGAGAATCAATTCTTATTAGTCAAGACTCATTTCCAAGACTATCTTAGTGGACAAAGTCCCTTTCTGAATCGAGTCACCCTCATTTCAGTCCTATTTCACTGAACCGGTATAACCTACCGTTCCAGCCATGTCTATCTCATGAGATATAAAATCTTTACCCAATGCATTGTAGGGAGATATAGGTCCCACCCATCTTATAATGAATCCTTTCTTATGTGTGCCACATAATCATAAACCATACATCATAGTGTAACCCATGTAATAAAAATGGGATTCTTAGACAACATGACATCATAAAACAATTCATATAAGATAAAGAAAAAAAATATTTCCATCACAACATAATCAAATACATGTAATAATAGGGATAAAAACAGAACCCTTTTATTATCATAGATGGAAAATAATTTTGATAAAATACTTGAACTCCATTCTTGAGGAAAATATCATTTCTACTTCAAAAACACTTTTCCTTTCTTAACATGTCATACAATTTTAAACTAAAAGAAGTTGATTAAAAATAAACTTTAATACTTGTAAAGGAAACTTCTTGAAAATAATGTTTTAGAAATCCATTCATATCGTATAAGTTAAAAAAAACATTCTTCATACTTTTGTTGGAAAAGTCAAAAAGTACCTCGTACGAAAAACAACAAAAGATTCCTTTCATTTCTTTTACTAAAAACTCTCCGAAGGGTAAAAATGGATTTAAACAATTGTAGGTGTATGGAAATAATATTACATATTTATGAAACATGGATGTGGATGATAAAATACACCCCAGTAAATACTTACGAATAAACAATCTCGGGTAAAAATGAGATTGTGATATTTCCCTTACCTTAGGTCTGATTTGCTTAGTATGTGTCCTAACCTCCTGTATAATGATTTAAATAATGTCATTGACTTATTACAGAATCATATTCATTGTTATGATATCATATATGGTTCACTTATGTCTTTATATTACCCGTTCTTTTGTAAATTGCAGGTTAAAGAAGCGTTTTGGGTAAAATCGTTTCATTTATCGTAGGTGCTTTGACTTGTTGTTCTTGACATTATTATTACTTATATCATGATTTACTTACTTCCAGAATATAAAATATGATTTATATATCATATATATTCAATATATATATATATATAATAGATAGATAAATGAAATGAAAAACACCGTTCATGGAGACGGTAGTCCGTACGTACGCATGAACGTTGTTTTCCTTTCCTTATTGTCTTGAATGGAAGTAAGTAGATGACATAAATATACATATATAAATAAATCCAGTAGCATTATAATGTCATATATTTCATTATTATTTCTTATATATACATTGTAATCATTCTTAAATGGTTAACATGGAGAATGAATCTCATCGCGTCGTGGAGACGGTAGTCCGTACGTACGCACGAGCGATGATATCGTTCCCATGGTCGTGAAATTGTGTTGAAGTGTATGTATACTATTTCAGTATCAATATAACCTTATAATAATCATGTATAGTTACTCATTACATCATTATACCCATCCAATTAATGTGGTGACGGAAAATAGATTACACCACGGCGTGGAGACGGTATTCCGTACGTACGCACGCGCGGTGATTTCCATTCTCCGTAGGATGGATAGAAGGTTAATTAGAGTTGTTTCATATTTATAATAATATATAAGTATATAAGAAATACTTATGTTATTACGTTATCATGAAACAACTATAGAAGAAGAAGTTTAAGAAGAAAGAAATTGAAAAGATCGGTAATGGATATTACCTCTTCTTTGGAACACCTCTTTGAATCCTCCACTTAGGGAACTAAGATTGGTCTTTGAAGAAGAGTAGGACCTCTATGATTATTCTAGGGAAGTGGAGAAGTGATTTTTTCAGGGTTTGGACGAGTTTGAGTGCTCCAATTGGTGTGAGGAGGAGGGGGAGGAGGTGCCCTTTTATAAGGGAGGAGAGGGGCACCTTAGGAATATCTCAAAATATTATTTTATATTAAAGTCAAAATCTGTTTATAATGGTTCCAAAGGGTCTTATTTCGAAGCTAAATTGGGGATGGGTCGAAATACTATCAACCAATAGGATTTAGACAAGTTTAGGTTATTATTTTAACCTTATCAATTAGATTTAACTCTAAGTTAAATAATTTTACTTTTACCGTGTCTTTTTGTTTTCTTACACTATATGGTTAATACACTTACTATAACATGCCAAACGAACCCAAAATTGTTAATTATTAATATATATATCCTTATCTAAGTCATTTGTCCGAACATTAGATTTTTAGGAATAAAATAATAATTAATAATATAATATTAGATTTAAAAACTATTTTGTGTCAATTTTGACACTATTAGATATATGATTTTTGTGAAAGTCATAAAAGAATTATATGTTCAAACAAAGTTGATTAAATCAACACTAATATATCATAGTAACCTTGAAAATTAGTGTAATTCATAAAAAGTCTTAAATTACATTTATTTCGGTATTTATAATATCAATTATATCAATATTTCATTAATAAGATAATTACTGCATCATCATTGTGTCATAAATAAATTAAATTATTTGATGTCTAAAAATTACAAATAAAATACCATTATGTAGGAAATCGTTTTAGCTTTCTAATTAATATTTACAATAGAATTTATCTTATGTACAACCCTATATTAAAAATGTTTTAGTACATAAACTTTGATTTTAACTCTTTTAACTCTTCTTTGAATTAAATAATAATAAATGTCCTAATCTAATCCAAGTGGGCCTAAATGATAATATTTTACACTTAAGGTTATTTTTGGTCGAGATACACTTTTCCAATTGAATTATGACATGTGTTAGGGTAATATTAAGATCATTCGTACCCTTAATTACCCTATTTACTTTTAACCGTGGTAAATAAAAGTAAAAAGTTACTATTCACCAAAAATTATTTTCATCTCATTGAACCACATTTTACTTACTGAAATCAACCGTGTCTCTCGGATTTTCTGAAATTCCATTCACAGAAGTGGTAAAATTAAGTTTTATGAAAAATTCAGTTTTTTAACTACCACTTAGTAGTTTCACTATTCATCAAAAATTGATGTTTTTCAAAACAATGCCAAAATTTCATCCTAAGATATATTTCATATTCCGAATTCAAAAATGAAGTCTATTTTACCAAATTAATAACATAGAAATAGAATTAATTAATTTTATAATTAAATCCCGCTGTTAAAACAAATAGTGTGTTTTTAAGAAACAATATCTATCAAAAGACTGACACTTGATTATGTCTGGTTTAAATGTGAAATTACATCCAATGACCAAAATTGCATTAAATTGTAAAAATATATTCTAAATATACTTTAAAACCACTCAAATTAATGATTTATAACTATTAATTATTTCGATTAAAAAAGTTGTTTTTAATTATAATTTAGTAATTTTCACTATTCATTAGAATATGAAAGTTATCCGAAAAGTACCAAAATTTCACCGTAGGCTAAATTCGATACTACGAATCCCAAAATGAAGTCCATTTTGACATCTAAAATTTCTAAAATTTAAAAAGTGATTATTACTATTCATAACGGCTAGTTTTAATAATATTTTAATAGCATATCGTTGTTTCGTGAAACTCAGTATTGCGTACTACACACGCTATCGAGGAAGGTTGCGATTGCGTGTAATGAAAGTCAAGTCAAGGATGCGTGTTGTGCAAGCTCCTTTTGTTGCAGCGTACAACACAAGACATTAGTGAAATTAAAAAGAATATTTTTCATAAAATCTTGGGCTGTTACATTCTCCCCCCCTTAAAATGAATTTCGCCCTCGAAATTCGTTGGGGGTTATAAATGGTTTACTATTCGAAAGTTTATTTAATAGAAACCCACATCGTAAAAAGGAATACCAAAACCAATATTTAAAACAAAAGTATGAAACTTAACGGTTACCCAAATAAACTAATCACTGGGTTTCCACATAGGTGAAAATATGGATATGGAAGAAAAATCTAACCATCATGTTCTGATGGAGAGTGGTAGAGAAATGGCTATGGAAAAGACAACAATCACAAATCCATAAATTTGTGACGATCTAAGGTACCATCCGATTAATCAGATATAAGATCACTAGGAAAACATTTTTTTTGGTTTTCAAGATCGTTTCCCTAAAGTTGAAGAATTTGAATTAGAATAAATACTTACTTTAATTTGGTACAATCGCACTATTGTTCGTGCCATGAAAAATTTCCACTTCATCTCTTAAATAAATGAAGTTGAATTTGTTATTCGTGAAGTGTTAGCAGATCATGTGATAGAATGACCGGTCATTCCATCTGTCTCAAACAAAAGGTTAGCAAAAATTATATACATAAGTCGATCTATAGTGAGATTAATCATATATGGTTTCTAAAATGGACTTATACTTCATATATCATACTGCTTAATATAGTAAAACTAGTTTCTACTAAACAGAGACTTCCTGTAGGCCAGTGGTAGGCGATAAAGGCCAGTCGCACTTCGGTTGTGGGTTCGATTCCCACAGCCTTGTTCGAAGCGATGGGTTGTCGCCCGTCCTGCAGGTTGTCCTTTTTCTAAAACTACATTACTATAACATCCCATCAATAATATCAAAAATCTTCTATCCTTAAACAATACAAACTTATGTCCAACATAATCCATTCTAATCTTTAGGCTTATCCATAATACTACAGTCCACTCTCATAATATAGTGAAAATGATTACCAGAGATTTAATAATGTCGTTAATCCCCATATATCATAAGATATGTCTTGTTGGTCACATTCCAAACATTCAAAGGCCATAATCATGTATTCTCTTGAATACCCATTGAACCTTAGTGAAAACATGAATGCAGTTAAAAGTTAACTCTTTCCACATACCAAAATCCAAAAATTCTATATACTCAAACCATGATATAACCTTCTCCTTATATCAGTCAGGAGCTCATGAATACAATCAAACACCTCATTATCTTATTATTCCTTCATTATGCGCATATCATCTAAATTCCAAAAATATCTGAATAACCTTTCATGGATACTGGTACCATTAATCATACACATTCATAACTCAAGGAAAGACAATAGTGTAACAATCCTTAGATGTCTCTTTATTCCATAGTACCATGAGATTTCTTATACAACATTACACATGATAAACATGCAATCATTCCCCTACATTCTTAAACCATTGACCGAGCTTCAACAATTCTTTCATCTCACATATCATTTGTAGTCTCTTCATCATCATCAACATAAATACTTCCCATACGACCATACTGATTATCTTCATGAGACTTTCCCTTAGGGCATTGGTTTTCATAATGCCCGTACATTCCACATTTAAAACATTTAACCATTGTTGATGTCGTAGCAATACCATTATCCTCATCCATGGTGTTAACTGAACCTTTTCCTTTGAACTTACTTGCTTTGTGTCCTTTTTTTCCACACCTAAAGAATCTTCCAGTTCCTTTGAAACATTCTCCTTGATGCCTCTTCCCACATGATTTACATAGGGGAAATTGAACTTTCTTTCCTCTATGATCATCATGAAACTCCATCTTTCTCTTATTAGCCGAGTTAGGAAACTTACCAAATTTTACTTTATTGATCATATTATGAGATTGCAGATTCGGCATAATAATGATGTTTGGACTTCCAAATCCCATTTCATTATGAAGAATATCATTCCATTGTCCATCATATCCTCCATTATCGTGAATCATCTTGTTTCCATCCATTTTCTAAAACCCAAAAAAAAGAATAGTGTGAGAGGCAAAAATCATGCTAGGGAAAACAACATAATAAAGGTGGAGTATCCTCAATATATAACATCATAGGTTAAATTCAATAATCTTTACCGTAGTTATAGGACTGTATCCTATATGTATACTTATCCTTAGGGACATCCCGAGACATACCTTATAAATATCTCTAGGGATCTCACTAAAGTTCTCACATACTAGTTTCCAAAGGTTGACTAAACCTTTACTCTGATACCAACTGTAGAGACCCGAAGCTAGACGTGCATAGACATTACATTACTTTTTCGGAATACTTAGTACATAAAAAAAATACACACACAAGGATCATAATAGTTTAGTGTCTTTGGAAACTCGGAACGTAATCTTCTAATCGTGGTGAAAGAACTCCAATATCTCCCATAAAGATCTTCCTTTTTTTTACCTAAAACCTTTCTTTTTATCATGGGGAAAGGAAAACGTAAAAGGCTGAGCTCAAATGCTCAGTAAGGTTAAACAAAAGAAATATAAATCTCATCGTATACACAAGCACATAAATTTTGGAAATCTTAACCTGCAAAAGAGATCATAATTTCATAACATGGGATAAATCATGGCAGTGAAATGTAATCACAATAATGATAACTTAAAACATGAAACTTTGTGGCATACACACATAATCATAGAGAATCATTTCTTGTTAGTCAAGACTCATTTCCAAGACTATCTTAGTGGACAAAGTCCCTTTCTGAATCGAGTCACCCTCGTTTCAGTCCTGTTTCACTGAACTGGTAAAACCTACCGTTCCAGCCATGTCTATCTCATGAGATATAAAATCTTTACCCAATTCATTGGAGGGAGATATAGGTCCCACCCATCTTATAATGAATCCTTTCTTATGTGTGCCACATAATCATAAACCATACATCATAGCGTAACCCATGCAATAAAAATGGGATTCTTAAACAACATGACATCATAAAACAATTCATATAAGATAAAGAAAAAAAATATTTCCATCACAACATAATCAAATCCATGTAATAATAGGGATAAAAACATAACCCTTTTATTATCTTAGATGGAAAATAATTTTGATAAAATACTTGAACTCCATTCTTGAGGAAAATATCATTTCTACTTCAAAAACACTTTTCCTTTCTTAACATGTCATACAATTTTAAACTAAAAGAAGTTGATTAAAAATAAACTTGAATACTTGTAAATGAAACTTCTTGGAAATAATGTTTTAGAAATCCATTCATATCGTATAAGTTAAAAAAAACATTCTTCATACTTTTGTCGGAAAAGTCAAAAAGTACCTCGTACGAAAAACAACAAAAGATTCCTTTCATTTCTTTTACTAAAAACTCTCCGAAGGGTAAAAATGGATTTAAACAATTGTAGGTGGATGGAAATAATATTACATATTTATGAAACATGGATGTGGATGATAAAATACACCCTAGTAAATACTTACGAATAAACAATCTCGGATAAAAATGAGATTGTAATATTTCCTTTACCTTAGGTCTGATTTGCTTCGTATGTGTCCGAACCTCCTGTATAATGATTTAAATAATGTCATTGACTTATTAAAGAATCATATTCATTGTTATGATATCATATATGGTTCACTTATGACTTTATATTACCCGTTCTTTTGTAAATTCCATGTTAAAGAAGCGTTTTGGGTAAAATCGTTTCATTTATCGTAGGTGTTTTGACTTGTTGTTCTTGACATTATTATTACTTATATCATGATTTACTTACTTCCAGAATATAAAATATGATTTATATATCATATATATTCAATATATATATATATATATAATAGATAGATAAATGAAATGAAAAACACCGTTCATGGAGACGGTAGTCCGTACGTACGCATGAATGTTGTTTTCCTTTCCTTATTGTCTTGAATGGAAGTAAGTAGATGACATAAATATACATATATAAATAAATCCAGTAGCTTTATAATGTCATATATTTCATTATTATTTCTTATATATACTTTGTAATCATTCTTAAATGGTTAACATGGAGAATGAATCTCATCGCGTCGTGGAGACGGTAGTCCGTACGTACGCACGAGCGATGATATCGTTCCCATGGTCGTGGAATTGTGTTGAAGTGTATGTATACTCTTTCAGTATCAATATAACTTTATAATAATCATGTATAGTTACTCATTACATCATTATACCCATCCAATTAAGGTGGTGACGGAAAATAGATTACACCACGGCGTGGAGACGGTATTCCGTACGTACGCACGCGCGGTGATTTCCTTTCTCCGTAGGATGGATAGAAGGTTAATTAGAGTTGTTTAATATTTATAATAACATATCAGTATATAATAAATACTGATGTTATTACTTTATCATGAAACAACTAAAGAAGAAGAAGTTGAAGAAGAAAGAAATTGAAAAGATAGGTAATGGATATTACCTCTTCTTTGGAACACCTCTCTGAATCCTCCACTTAGGGAACTAAGATTGGTCTTTGAAGAAGATAAGGACCTCTAGGATTATTCTAGGGAAGTGGAGAAGGGATTTTGGCAGGTTTTGGCCAATCTTGAGTGCTCAAATTGGTGTGAGGAGGAGGGGGAGGAGGTTCCCTTTTATAAGGGAGGAGAGGGGCACCTTAGGAATATCTCAAAATATTATTTTATATTAAAGTCAAAATCGGTTTATAATGGTTCCAAAGGGTCTTATTTCGAAGCTAAAGTGGGGATGGGTCGAAATCCTATCAACCAATAGGATTTAGACAAGTTTAGGTTATTATTTCAACCTTATCAATTAGATTTAACTCTAAGTTAAATAATTTTACTTTTACCATGTCTTTTTGTTTTCTTACACTATATGGTTAATACACTTACTATAACATGACAAACGAACCCAAAATTTTTTATTATTAATATATATATCCTTATCTAAGTCATGTTGCTGAACCTTAGATTTTTAGGAATAAAATAACAATTAATAATATAATATTAGTTTTAAAAACTATTTTGTGTTAATTTTGACACTATTTGATATATGATTTTTGTGAAAGTCATAACAGAATTATATGTTCAAAACAAGTGGATTAAATCAACACTAATATATCATAGTAACCTAGAAAATTTGTGTAATTCATAAAAAGTCTTAAATTACATTTATTTTGGTATTTATAATATCAATTATATCAATATTTCATTAATAAGATAATTACTGCATCATCTTTGTCTCATAAATAAATTAAATTATTTGATGTCTAAAAATTACAAATAAAATACCATTATGTAGGAAATATTTTTATCTTTCTAATTAATATTTACAATAGAATTTATCTTATGTAAAACCCTATATTAAAAATGTTTTAGTAAATAAATGTTGATTTTAACTCTTTTAACTCTTCTTTGAATTAAATAATAATAAATGTCCTAATCTAATCCAAGTGGGCCTAAATGATAATATTTTACACTTAAGGTTATTTTTGGTCGAGATACACTTGTCCAATAGAATTAGGATATGTGTTAGGGTAATATTAATATCATTCTTACCCTTAATTACCCTATTTACTTTTAACCGTGGTAAATAAAAGTAAAAAGTTACTATTCACCAAAAATTATTTTCATCTCATTGAACCACATTTTACTTACTGACATCAACCGAGTCTCTCGGATTTTTTGAAATTCCATTCACAGAAGTGGTAAAATTAAGTTTTATGAAAAAATCAGTTTTTTAACTACCACTTAGTAGTTTCACTATTCATCAAAAATTGATGTTTTTCAAAACAATGCCAAAATTTCATCCTAAGCTATTTTTCATATTCCGAATTCAAAAATGAAGTCTATTTTACCAAATTCATAACATAGAAATTGCATTAATTAATTTTATAATTAAATCCCACTGTTAAAACAAATAGCGTGTTTTTAAGAAACAATATCTATCAAAAGATTGTCACTTGATTATGTCTGGTTTAAATGTGAAATTACATCCAATGACCAACATTGTATTAAATTGTAAAAATATATTCTAAATATACTTTAAAACCACTCAAATTAATGATTTATCAATATTAATTATTTCGATTAAAAAAGTTGTTTTTAATTATAATTTAGTAATTTTCACTATTCATTAGAATATGAAAGTTATCCGAAAAGTACCAAAATTTCACCTTAGCTTAAATTCGATACTCCTAATCCAAAAATAAAGTCCATTTTGAGGTCTAAAATTTCTAAAATTTAAAAAGTGGTTATTACTATTCATAACGGCTAGTTTTAATAATATTTTAATAGCATATCGTTGTTTCGTGAAACTCAGTATTGCGTACTACACACGCTATCGAGGAAGGTTGTGATTGCGTGTAATGCAAGGCAAGTCAAGGATGCATGTTGTGCAAGCTCCTTTTGGTGTAGCGTACAACACAAGACATTAGTGAAATTAAAAAGAATATTTTTCATAAAATCTTGGGCTGTTACATTTGGCTCGGCCAAACCATGTCCATTTCCTCTCTCCACATCCCTATATTCATCATTGATGCCTCACCTTGTGCAGAAAGCTCTTCATGAAACCCTTTTGGTTCAAACCAAAGGGAGTTACCTGATTTTAAGGTAATGTCTTCACATGTGTTCTTTTGTTCTATTTAGCTTCTCCAACCACCTAAACTCGTTTTATTCCTTTATTTTGTAAAAAACCAGGATCTCAAATATACTAGGATGTTTTTATGAGACATATTTTATTTAAACTTACCCACACCTTCATCTAATGGTTAAAGAACATACTGTTTCTGTGGATGGTGAATTTCTGCCTCATGAAACGATGATTGTTCAATCTTATTTTAACACCTTTCATGGTATCCATTAATATGTCACTCTAATTATATATGATATATATTATGTTTATATTTTCCTTATTCTTATTTATTTTTCATTTATGGCATACCTTTATGGTTTCCATTATGGGTAAACAAGATAATTTCACTTTTAGAAAGTGCGGAATATCGCCCCCTCAAAGTGATTTGATTCGTTAATTCCATATGTGGGACGTATAAAGAATGGAATTAATGGAATTACATATGATATCCTACTGGAATTATAATATACCTTTATATAATTATAATTTCATTCCATTTAATTCAAAAAAAGAAATGAAAGTGGTGTTCATGCGTACGTACGGCTAACCGTCTCTATGAACGGTGCATTTCATTTCATACCTCTAAATGTTATGTAATATTACAAATGCATGTATATACTGGATATATATTACATATATTAAATCTAAATTATGAATATAATTCTTTATAAAATTTATATTTTACCACATGAACAACATGTAATTATAAGAAGATTAATTTTGACTCAAGTACAAATGATTGACAAAACGACCGTTATTAACTTAATAATTACATAGTGTTCATAAAATGGTAATAAGTTATATAAAAGGAGCAATTAACTTTAAAAAGGTTTTTAATAAAGTAGAAATTAACTCTAGTTTATTATACAGGAGATTAAAAAATGATCGAGTCAAGTCAGACACGAGGTAAGACATCCAACCTCTCTCTTTCTTTTTAAGTACTCTCTATTATGTCACTTCTTTTAAGCTCCTCTTTATTATTTTGGGGGATTTTCTTATATATTCTTATTAATTTAATTTTTATGTTCATATGATTAGATACCCTATTCGATCTTATCAATCCATTTTTTGGATGTTTTAAGGGGCGTCGTTAGGCTGCCGAGTTTTCAAAAGGGATTTTTCATCTCAGTTTTATTCACGTTAGATTTATGCTACATTTGCCACTATTTCCTTTTAATGGTGTATTTAATTCCCATTATTCTACTATAAGTGTAATATAATTTCATTTATGGTTATTTTCATCCACTTTGTATTGTCCTTCTTTCATGGGGTGTACGTTTCGAAAGTTACCCAAGTCAGTAAGGGAACCTTTCACCCTCCTCTGTTTAAAAGACTTCTTTTGTTATGTATTTTAATTTACATATTATTTTGTTAGGATATGTTCTTATATATCCTTATTGATGTAAAATTTATTTCCAAGTGATGAGATACCATTTTTTTCTCATAAACTCATTTCTGAATTTTAAAGTGACGCCGTTAGGCTGTTGAATTTTTTACAAGGGAACTTCTTAACCCAATTTCGATTTCTTTGGGTTCAACATGTAGTTTTTGAATATGTCTTCCTAAGAACATGTGTTAAGGAATTACGATTGTTTTACACTTAATATAAACATATATTGGGTGTATTTATATTTTTCACACATAATTATGAGACTGATTTATCCTTAATTTAAGGATACCTTCTTTATAAGGTATTTCATCTCATTTTACATTTCTATTGAGAATTAATTGTTGTTATTCACCAATTAATTCTTATATGGTGTACATACTGTCCTTTGGCATATTATATCAGGAATCCCTTTATTCACAAGATATTATAAAGTTCTTATTATGTTTTATTCCTCAATTATTTGTATTCAAGTGTCTCTCATTTTTTTAAAAACTCTTTAACTAAAATATCGTTTTAAATGTTTTAAAGATTTATTCATCTAAATAATTCTCATTAATGTCAATGTTTTCAAAAGGGTTTTAGGATTTATTTATATGGACATTAATTTTTTAAAATTTTAATTCATTTAAAAGTTTCAAAGTGGTTTGGGACACATTGATTAAAAAATGTCTTCATTAAATGTTTTATATGGTTTTGAAAATTGTTTGGTAAAGCATTGATTATTTCAATAACATAAAATGAAATATTATGATCGAAATGCTGAAATGTTATCTTTATTTTATACTTATTTTATGTGTTATGATTATGTTATGGTTCTTGGGCATTGATTATGAAATCAGGTGGTTCTGTGATAAACTAAGGGCGAGTGAGCCTGATATAGCTCTCTAATGCATTGGGTAACGTGACGGGGTTAATGGTTAAGGTTTATCCGAAGAGATTTAGGGAATATAATATGATGGGTATTCCAAATGTAACCATGAGGGTTACTCCCTACGTAAGAATGTTATGAATGCCTCAAGTTACCTTTATGTCTTATGATTTCTATGAGTTATTCTAAAATCTTATGATTTCATGAGGTATGTTAAAGTGCTAATGTTTTGTGAGTATAGTATGATTTCATTGACTCTTTTGTATACACGGACTGATGTTTTCTTTCCGTATTGTTATAACCCATACTAAGATTTTTATGCTCATCCCATGTTTTTGAAATGTTTTTCACAGGACATAAATTGAAATAGGGTCAAGTAAGGGATCAAGGAAATGTCATGCTGTATAAAACAAGGAACTAGACATGACTCTTTTGTTCAAGAGTTTTTATTTTGTGAAAAAATGGAAACTGAGTAGATGTGTCTACTTTGTAATCTTCAATATGTAATAGTTATGATCTAATTCTCTAAAACTCTATACCTGAAAAAATCTCCAATGTGAATTATTCATTTAATTCAATATTAAATAATTTTTTAAGGCTGGGTCCATACAGTTGGTATCAAAGGTTGGTTTAGATAACTGTAGTTGTTAGAGTGTTGTTTAATCATAAGTGACAAGTTGTGTATAACCACAATGGGTATTATGTTAGATATATTCATTGTTATTTCTGAAAGTTGGAATGAGTTTGAGATAACTTGGATAAGTATATATTAGTGTTTATATTCCTCTTTAGTAATTGATGATTTTTTTGATATACTCACATTGAAATTTTTGGTTTTAGTAAATGGAAGGATCTATCAGGCACCAAAGTGAGAATGGGTTTTATGGAAACTGTGTTGGTTCTCTAATTAAGAAACTGGATGAAATGGGGGGTTCAATGAGAAATCTCGTGGTTACTCTAAACCAACTATCAGGAGTCGTGATCAACAACTTTAACCTTGGTGAGTTCTCTAATGCATCATGTACAAGAGAACCAAATCTATGTGTAAGTTCAGGTAACAATTATAATGGTAAACATTATGGTTTATATAATCCTTACTTTTGAGGTAATTATGGGATACTATATGTTATGATAGAAAATGAAAGGCATGAGATAAACTTGAGGTTAAATTATGTTATGGTTATTTTTGTTGATTTTATCTCTTTTTGGGGAATGTTTAAAGAATTATATAGTTTTGTAAAAAGTAAAACATGTAGACCGTGTGATAACCCATCGCATCGGACGAAGCTACGGGAATCAAAGCCACAACCAAAGTGAGACTGGTATTTATCACCAACCACTGGACTACGTGAAGTCACTACTGGAAATTCGGGCAATAGCCACAGTTCTAAACTGTGGCTATAGGCCATCAAACCGTGGCTATAGGTAATAGCCACGGTTCCTCGAACCGTGGCTAAGTTTGGTGTGGCTATAGGCCTACACCTATAGCCACGGTTCCAAACAGTGGCTTTAAATCTATATCCACGGTTCAAACCGTGGCTTTAGGTATACAGCCATGGTTCCAACAGTGGCTATGTAGCTATAGCCATGGTTGAAACAATGGCTATACTAATGGCCGGACATAATATATTTCCACGGTTTAAAACCATGGCATTATGTCTATATACACGGTTAAAAACCGTGGTAATAAACCAATAGCCACGGTTTAGAACCGTTGCTATAGGGTGTCCAAATCCATAAAAAAATACCCCCTGGACACCCCCCTGGACTCCCCCTAGACACCCCCTGGACATGCCCCTGGACACCCCCCTGGACACCCCCTGGACACCCCCTGGACACACCCGGGACACCCCCTGGAAACACCCTGGACAGACCCTGGACACCCCCCGGACACCTCCTGGACAGACCCTGGACACCCCCCAGACACCCCCCTAGACACCTCCTGCAAACCCCCCCAGCCCTCCTCCCAACTGCCTTGCAGACCCCCCCCCCTGCAGCAGCCCCCCCTGCCCCAGCACACCCCCAACCCCCCCCCCCCCCACCTTCACACCCCCTCCCTGCCCCCACAAAATTTTATTCAGTTAGAATGCTTGCAATACAAATGAAACCTACTAAATTCACTGTAAAAGTGGTTTAATTCATAAATTTTTCTTATGCTCAATTCATGATTACAAGAAATATTTTTTTATAGTAATGCAACTAAAATATAAAGATTGTTTTTAACTTCTAAATATTCAGTTCATGAGGAAATATGAACTCCATATTATACTACATGATATAGAACTAAAATTTAAGAATGATATGTAAGTAAGTTATTCTAATCCCCGGGACACCCCCCCACCTGCACACACCCCTTGGACACACCCTAAACCCCAGGACACCCCCTGGACACCCCCTTGGAACCCACCCCAGGAAAGACCCCCCCTATACCCTGGACACCCATGCCAGTCTCCCCCCCCCCAGACCCTGCCCCCCCAGAACCTACCCCCCCCCCCCAGAACCTGGACACCTCCCCAGACCATTGACACCCCCCCAGAACCTGCCCCCCCCCACCTGCACACCCCCTCACTGGACAGACCCCTTATAGCTCCTCCCTTCCCCCTGGGACAGACCCCCTAGCACATCCCCCACCCATTTACACACCAACACTATCCCGTATGGATAGAACCCCCCCCCCCCCCCCCCATGACACCCCTGGACACCCCCCTTGACACCCCCATGCACCCCCAGTACCACCTGCACCCACCCCCCCATCCCCCCATGCAGCCAACCCTATATCCAACCCCCACCCCCTACACCCAGCCCCCTCACTACCCCTTGCACCCAGGTCCCCCTCCCCCCCACTGCACCCCCACTATCCACCCCCACCCGCACCCCCACTATCCACCCCCACCCGCACCCCCACTGCCCCCCTGCACCCAGTCCCCCAGCCCCCACCAGCCCCCCATCCCCCCCATCTCCCCTGAACCCAGCCCTATATCCAGCCCCCACCCCCTACACACAGCCTCCTCACTACCCCTTGAACCTAGGTCCCCCTCCCCCCCACTGTACCCCCACTGCCCCCTGCACCCAGGCCCCCAGCCCCCCCCCCCCATCCCCCCTCCACCCAACCCTATATCCAGCCCCCACCCCCTACACCCAGCCCCTCACCACTCCTTGCACCCAGGTCCCCCTCCCCCCCACTGCACCCCCACTATCCACCCCCACCCACACCCCCACTACCCCCTACACCCAGGCCCCCAGCCCCACCCCCATCCCCCCTGCACCCAGCCCTATATCCACCCCCACCCCAACACCCATCCCCCTCACTACCCATTGCACCCAGGTCCCCCTCCCCCCCACTGCACCCCCACTATCCACCCCCACTGGCACCCCCACTGCCCCCTGCACCCAGGCCCCCAACACACCCCCCCTGCACCAGTCCCCCCTGCCCCAGCACCCCCTACCCCCCACCTGCACACCCCTCCCTTCCCCTGCCCCCCACCTGCCCCCCCCCCCCCCACATGCACACACCCCTCCCCCTGCCCCAACACACCCCCTACCCCCCCCCCCCCCCTGCCCCCACCTGCACACCCCCTCCCTGCCCCCCCACCTGCACACCCCCCCTGTTCGGACACCCTCCCCCCTGCCTGGACACCCCCAGACCCTGGACACCCCAGGACAGACCCCCCCCCCCCCACACTGGACCCCATAGACACCCCATGGATAGACCCCCCCCCCCCCATTGGACCCCCTAGACACCCCTGCCACTTTATATTTGAATGTTGATTGATCAATAAAGTTTGTGGAAGATATTTGAAGAATAATGGGAGACATGGATGTGTATTGAAAAACACAAAATATCATTTTTTTTATACAGAGCATAAGCACAAACATATGTTATTTCATACATTTCAGTTCATAGAACCTAAGTTTGCAGACCGCTGGGAACAACACAGAACATACATTTCTTGGCAAATATTATTTTCGAAATAGGTGGAAGGAATACAAGTTGAAGATGTATAGAAGGTGTGCTGAAGGTCGATAGGAACAGAGGACACACATTTTGTTAAGAATAAAATTGAGAGATGAGAAAAACAAGAAGGTACAATGGTAAATTTCTGTATTGAGAGCAAGAAGTACATAGAGAGAGAGAGAGTTACGGTTTGGGGGAGAAGAGGAAGAAGTGGAAGAACCATTCGCCGAGTCCTTGCATAATCTGTTGAAGGACCATTCGCCGAGTCCTTGCATAATCTGTTGAAGTCCAAAAAAGAATACCAGTAACAGAAACCACTGCTGGACACCCCTCCCCCTGGACCACCACCCCTAGACACCCCTGGACCACCCCCTGGACACCCCTCCCCCATGCTGGACACCCCTCCCCCCTGCCTGGATAGCCCCTCCCCCTGTTGGACACCCCTCCCCCTACTGGACACCCCTTCCCCCTGCCCCCTGACCCTGGACATACCAGGACAGACCCCACCCCAGGACAGACCCCCCAGACCCTAGACACCCCCGCCAGTCCTGCCCCCCCCCAAACCTTGGACACCCCAGGACAGACCCCCCCCCCCCCCCCCCGAACCTGGACAGCCCCCCAGACCATGGACACCCCCCAGAACCTACCCCCCCCCCAAACCCAGACCCCCCAGGACAGACCCCCCCCCAGACCTGGGACACCCCAGGACAGACCCCCCCCCCCCCCCACTGGACCCCCTAGACACCCCATGGAAAGACCCCCCCAGGACAGCCCCCCTAGACCCTGGACACCCCAGGACAGACCCCCCCCCCCCACTGGACCCCCTAGACAACGGATGGAAGTCATGGGCTATTTCTAAAAGACTGAATCCGGCTACTGAAATCAGTAGTAAGTAATAAGAGGTAAATGAAGAAAAATGAATAAACTTTTCCCAATATACTTGGGTAATTTTATTCATCAGCAGGAAGAAGAACAGAAGAATGGTAGCTGAGAGTTCCTTCCCCGGAGGTGGAGAATGAATTTTTTACATAGGATCTGTCTAATATTTAATGAAAGAAAGAGGGAGAGGAAATTAAGTACCTCATTACAAGTGGCAGCATCCAACAAATTCTCTTCCAATGGAATAAAAAATTACAAAAAAAAATCTATAAACCTTTTCTCTCCTCTTGTGGCTTCCAGGTGTCCAGGTGGTTAATAATTTTGTTGAGGAGAGGCTGTGGAATCATGGGGGAAAGCAGGAAGGAAACTAAGTTGGACTGGATTTTAAGTAGGTTGCTCTTGTTTTTCTGAAGTGTCAGGGCTGATTGGGTCTAAAAGAAGTGAGTTGGAACAGGAATTTAGATGAGGGCTTCAAATGTTAAGGGGTCTAGTTTAATTGGTTAGAATTGGGTGAGGTTTGGAATGGTTTTAAAGTGGGATTCATGGTGGAAAATGTGGCATTGGTGTATTAGAAGTTGAGAGGTGGGTAGGCCTGATTGGTGGTCAAGTTGTGGATGGGTTGCCTAGGTGGATTGAAAAATGGTGGGGGACTGGGAAGGAGTTCATAGTGGCTAAATTGAAGTGGGAGCTTGGAATTGTAGTAGGGCTTGAGTTTGGATTTTTTAGTGAGAGTGGAAATGGCCCTAGAATAGCTGGTTTGACTTTGGTGGGTTGGCCATGGTATTTTTATAGTGTATCGAAAAATAGTCACTAGAAGGGCTTGGTTTGGTGTGAAATTCAGTCAAACGGTTGTGGGAACCATCATGGAAGAAACTACCAAATAAAGACCAAAGCTAGTCTCTTATACAGTGAAGACCCTTCAAGGAAACTCTTCATGAAAACCAGGTCTCTAGTTGCATCTTTGTCCATAACAAACAAGCCCTGTTTACATAGGCCCAAACATACCTCCCTTTGCCAGATTGTGGGGGAAATGTGGGAACTCCATCATGAAATAGGCCCTCAGATAGAACAACATCATTGGAATTGCATCAAACAGATTGTGTGCAGCCTTTCAAACTCATCTTGGCAGTGATCATCCTCCTCTAATGAGTGATACATGAGATGAGGGAATTATGAAAGGAATTTCATCTAAAACAGCCAAAAGCAGACATTGAATTTCCATCACAATAGGCTGATCCGGTTCAGACGACATTTGTATAGGATGAAGATGATCTGGTTTGGACAACATGTGAAGAGGATGAGGAAAAAGAAGAATTACCGAACAAATATTATGTGATACATCTACAATAAAATATGCCAGCCAATTCCAAACCAATGTTTTCAGTTGAATTGAGCCTTTGTACCACCTGCTATGCACGTTTTGTGGAAATATGGATGATAGGAAGTTCTGAGAGGAGATATAGTTTAGGAATGAGGAAATACGAAAAATTATACAGCTAACCATTCAATGTTTCTCTAAGGAGGAGTAACCGCCGTAGGGTGTCATCCTGGAGCAGGGCCAAATCACGGCGTGACCGCGGCATGACCTCCGCAGGGTGTCGTCCTGGAGGAGTAACCACCGTAGGGTGTCATCCTAGAGTAGGGCCAAATCACGGCGTGACCGCGGCGTGACCGTGGCGTGACAGCGGCGTGACCGCGGCGTGACCGCGGCGTGACCGCCGCAGGGTGTCGTCCTGGAGGAGTAACCGCCGCAGGGTGTCGTCCGGGAGCAGGTCCAAATCACTGCGTGACCGCGGAGTGACTGCGGCGTGACCACAACATGTTGGCCAGGTCCAATGACATCCACGAGGCGACATCTCCCACTTAGTTTCAAATAGGATGATATAGATGGCATGAGAGGATGTTTTCTCAGAAGATTTAAATAAATCAATGCTAATCTGTGATGACTAGAGGATTTGATGACCCCTGATATACCTAATTCGGTGAGGTTTGGAGATCTAGAAATGTGTAGGAATACCTAGAGTAATACCCCTTGGGATCAGGAAAATCATAGGTTACATAACATGGGAATTACGGAAGGAATTTCATCTAAAACTGCCAAAAGCACACATTGAATTTCCATCACAACAGGCTGATCCGGTTCAGATGACATGTGCAGAGGATGAGGATGATCTGGTTCAGAAAACATGTGAAGAGGATGAGGAAAAAGAAGAATTACCGAAAAAAATATTATGTGATACAGGTACAATAGTATATTCCAAACAATTCCAACCCAATGTTTTCAGTTGAATTGAGCCTTTGTACCACCTGCTATGCACGTTTTGTGGAAAGATTGATGAGAGGCAGCACTGAGAGGAGATATAGTTTAGGAATGAGGAAAGATGAAAAATTATAGAGCTAACCATTCAATGTTTCTCTAAGGAGGAGTAACCGCTGTAGGTTTTCGTCCTGGATCAGGGCCGAATCACGGCGTGACCGCAGCGTGACCGCGGCGTGACCGCGGCGTGACCGCCGTAGGGTGTCGTCCTGGAGGAGTAACCCCTGCAGGGTTTCGTCCTGGATCAGGGCCAAATCACGGCGTGACCGCGGCGTGACCGCGGTGTGACCGCAACGTGTTGGCCCGGTCCAACGACATCCGTGGGGCAACATCTTCCACTTAGTTTCAAATAGGATGATATGGATGGCATGAGAGGATGTTTTCTCATAAGAGTTAAAGAAATGAATGATAATATGTGATGACTAGAGGATTGGATGACCCCTGATATACCTAATTCGATGAGGTTTGGAGATCTAGAAATGTGTAGGAATACCTAGAGGAATATCCCATGGGATCAGGAAAATCACAGGTTACATAACATGGGAATTATGGAAGGAATTTCATCTCAAACAGCCAAAAGCAGACATTGAATTTCCATCACTACAGGCTGATCCGGTTCAGACGACATGTGCAGAGGATGGGGATGATCTGGTTCGGACAACATGTGAAGAGGATGAGGAAAAAGAAGAATTACCGAACAAATATTATGTGATACATGTACAATAAAATATGCCAGACAATTCCAAACCAATGTTTTTAGTTGAATTGAGCCTTTTTACCACCTGCTATGCAATTTTTGTGGAAAGATGGATGAGAGGCAGCGCTAAGAGGAGATATAGTTTAGGAATGAGGAAATATGAAAAATTATAGAGCTAACCATTCAATGTTTCTCTATGGAGGAGTAACCGCCATAGGGTGTCGTCCTGGAGTAGGGCCAAATCACGGCGTGACCGCGGCGTTACCGTGGCGTGACTGCGACATGTCTGCGGTGTGATCGCGGCGTGACTGTGGCGTGACCGCGGCATGACCGCCGCAGGGTGTCGTCCTGGAGGAGTAACCGCCATAGGGTGTCGTCCTGGAGCAGGGCCAAATCACGGCGTGACCGCGGTATGACCGCTGCGTGACCGCGGCGTGACCGCGGCGTGACCGCAGCATGACCGCGGCGTGACCGCGGCGTGACCGCGGCGTGATAGCGGCGTGACCACGGCGTGACCGCCGCATGGTGTTGTCCTCGAGGAATAACCGCTGCAGGGTGTCATCCTGGAGCAGGGCCAAATCACGGCGTGACCACGGCGTGACCGCAACATGTTGGCCCGGCCCAGCGACATCCGCGGGGCAACATCTTCCACTTAGTTTCAAATAGGATTATATGGATGGCATGAGAGGATGTTTTCTCAGAATATTTAAAGAAATTAATGCTAATATGTGATGACTAGAGGATTTGATGAACCCTGATATACCTAATTCGGTGAGGTTTGGAGATCTGGAAATGTGTAGGAATACCTAGAGGAATACCCCATGGGATCAGGAAAATCACAGGTTACATAACATTTAATCTGACTTTACTAGTACTGTGGGACCCTTGGGCTATAAAACTGGGCTTTTGGTTGGATTTAAATATCACATGCCATGTGACACAGTCACACAACATGGGACCCATCTTAAAATTCTAACGGCACTTAAAGATTGTCTTGGTTCAAACAACTGTTTTAATAAAAAGAGGGAAACCCCCTACAGGGATATAAAAATGCTCAAGTACGATCTGTGATTTATGACTAACAATGACATCAATTATAAGGAAAACATCAATGAAATAATGTTAATCAAGGTATACCACTGTGAGTTTTTGCAGACAGCACACCTCCGTTGGAGGGGTTTTATTACAAAACCAGGACTTATTTATCAAATGAAACAATTATCTGAACTCACACTTATTCAATAGTTGCAATTTAATATAATCATGAAAAATAAAGAAGGAAACTAAATTCAATTTAAAACATTCTCGAATTAAATGGGCTAGGAGAGGGACCCTACCTCAACCTCAAGGCGCCTTTTCTTTTGACGACGACAACTCGAATCTTCCTTTTTTCCGCTTTCACGCATATGCAACTTAAGATATATGTAAGGACACCTATCCCCTATGTACATATTTTCATGGCCAAATATGCACAAGGGGGGCCTTAGATATATGTTTATACTTGAATGTACCCCTTTATACTTACACGTGTATGCATTTTTCATATCTATATATATGCACACCTATCCCCAATATATATATTCATATATATATATATATATATTAGCACACCTAGCCCCCCCCAGACCCTAGACACCCCTCCCCCCTGGCTGGACATCCCCTCCCCCTGTTGGACACCCCTCCCCCTACTGGACACCCTTGCCCCCTGCCCCCTCCCCCTGTTGGACACCCCTCCCCCTGCTGGACACCCTTGCCCCCTCCCCCCTGTTGGACACCCCCCCTGCCGGACACCCCTCCCCCTGCTGGACACCCACCATGCCACTGATAAGTACAGAATTGTACAGAAATTTTGCAAGCCATCCTCTATTAATACTTCGTTGAAAGATGCTCTGAAAGGGAAAATATTAATACCAAACACTATGTTAGAAAAAAATACAAAGAAGGTTAAAAATAGGTCACCTGGGGTACCAACAACCAACATACATGAATCCAGAAATAGAAAATAGATTGTTCCCAACATTTTTTACACAACCAGAACATGTCTAGGACCATCATTACAGACCTCACCCTATAGGTTACACATGAAATATACTAATAGGGCTTCCGCATTTTACTCTACCAGCTGTTACACCTATTCATGCTCCTTCCCAGCTAGACATTCCTCAAGGACAGCCCCTCCCCCCTGCTGGACAACCCCTCCCCCTGCCTGGACACCCCTCCCCCCTGCTGGACAGCCCTCCCCCCTGCTGCACAGCCCTCCCCCATGCTGGACACCCCTCCCCCCTGTGGGATAGCCCCTCCCCCTGCTGGATAGCCCCACCCCCTACCTGGACAGCCCCTCCCCCTACCTGGACAGCCCCTCCCCCCTGCTGGACAGCCCCACCCCCTGCCTGGACAGCCCCTCCCCCTGCATGGACATCCCCTCCCCTTGCTAGACAGCCCTCCCCCCTAATGGACACCCCTCCCCCTGCTGGACACCCCTCCCCCTGCTGGACAACCCTCCCCTACTGGACCGCCCTCCAGTCGGACAGCCCTCCCCCTACCGGATAGCCCGACCCCCCTGCTGGACAGCCCCGCCCTCTTCCTGGACACCCCTCCCCCTGTTGGACACCCCTCCCCCTGCTGGGCAGCCCTCCCCCCTGCTGGACATCCCCCCCAACTAGACAGCCCTCCCCCTGCTGGACAGCCCTCCCCCCTGCCGGACAGCCCCTACCCCTGCTGGACACCCCCTCCCCCCTGCTGAACACCCCTCCCCCTACCGGACTGCCCCTCCCCCTGCTGGACACCCCCTCCCCCCTGCTGGACACCCCTCCCCCCTGCCGGACACCCCTCCCCCCTGCTGGATAGCCCGCCCCCTACCTGACAGCTCGCCCCCTGCCGGATAGCCCGCCCCCATTGCTGGACAGCCCCACCCCCTGCTTGGACCCCGCTCCCCCTGCTGGACACCCCTCCCCCTATTGGACATCCCTCCCCCCTGCTGGACAACCCTCCCCCCTTCTGGACAGCCCTCCCCTTGCTGGACAGCCCTCCCCCCTGCTGGACAGCCCGCCCCCTACCGGACACCCCTCCCCCCTGGCAGACACCCCTCCCCCACTGCCGGACACCACTCCCCCTACTGGACAGCCCTCCCCCTACTGTACATCCCCTCCCCCTACCTGGACACCCCTCCCCCTGCTGGACAACCCCTCCCCCTGCTGGACAACCCTCCCCCCTGCCTGGACCCCCCTCCCCCCTCCACCCCTCCACCCTTCCCCCCTCCACCCAGCCCCCTATCAAACTTCAATACATCCCGAAGATATTATCAAAAACACTTCAAGACATAAACTGACTATTTTCAACAAATATAACAAAATACCAAAATATATGATGCAAGAACCACAAATCAAAGACCCCTCTCAACATACATGATGTAGTATGGTAAAAAGAAATAAATGAACCTACCAAAATGTTACCATCATACAAAATGGTGCCTTAAGAGTACTTTGGGTGCATATTTATTTTTCACCCTAATCCTATAATTTACCTACAGTAAATAAAGAAAAAAAGATAAAAATAAATCAGAAGTAATTATGTAGAGAATAAATAATTGATAAGAAATATATTTTTGTTTATGTGCCTGAATACAAACAAGTATCCTGCAAAAATAGTAGATGCAAGAAACACAAATAAAAGCTTAATTAAGAGGAAAATATTTTGTTTTGAAAAGTTAAACTATTAGAAATTGGAGCTTCAAAAATTTCATCACCAGTTGCACCCTATCTTCATCAAACTGTAAAAGGTTTATGGAAGAAAGAAGGTGATACAATCATATCGAGTAAAACAATTGAGTACCGTAGAATTCAGCCCATAAAAAAGATTTTATAATTTGAACCATAAAAATATGATTAAATGTTTATCTTATGTTTGTAAAACTATATGGGAAAAAAATAATATGTTTATATCACTCTAATCAAAACCAATAACTGAGAATTGATGTTCACATAGATGCCCATTACCAAGAATGGATGTTCCCCCTTGCTTGTCGGTTGCATGCCAACGTGCCCGCATTTGAACCAACACCAACCACCTCGTCCTATGGTAGAAATGATTAATTAGATATATGCATCAATTTGTAACAATAAAGATTTTTTTATCTAATTACAATCAAAGCATATAACTAATATATTAAAAACAAATGAAATGAAGAACATAGAGTTCAAACAATCACACAAAATGCATGAATGATACCCACTAGTTACTATATTAACAACTTCAACACATATTCATGGATTTTAATGTAGATGCATGTTAACATTAGAAGTTCAAAAATGATTTTTAGTAAAACATTAAAATAAGCATACACACCAGAATTTCAATACAAAATGGTAGTAAAAAAGGAAGCAACAACAAATAGATTTAACAAGATGATTTCAGCATATAAAATTTATTAAAAGTCAACTTCCAACCATTTATTTCAAGTAAAAAAAAGTGAATTTTCAAGTTTAAGTAGATAAATGATATAATTTAAACTATTACTCCCATGGTTTAGATGCTCTATTAATTTTAGATCATTGTAAAAAATTTCCCTTCTTTTCTTGTTGAATAAATACCTTTGGTTTCCAAAATTTCATCTCCTATATGTGTAAACATATACATTAATTTATAAAATTTAAAGTTCAAAATAGAACAAAAGTAGAGTAAAAACAAAGGTAGATTGGATCAACGTTACTATGAAATATAACTTCTCTAGATCTATAAAAATCGTTGAATCTATACTTCAATTGGATGTTAAATTATGCTCACCAAAGTAATAAATAAATATAAATTATAACGTACATTCACTTATTCTATGTGAATAACATAATTTTTTTTAATAAAAATCAATAAAAATGAATGTTTAAACAATGATTTAGAATTATAAAATTTAGGATTAGAAAAAAATTGTCTACCCTTACCTCACACTTAATTTTAAGTATATAATAAGAATTTAAACTCTTAAAAAATTAAGGGTGGAAGTAAACAACCTAAAAATTTTCTTAGAGTGAAAGAAGTTACTCAAAATGGGCTTCCATGTGAAGTGACCCACCTAACTTCCTACAAAAAAAGACCTCAATCAAAAAAACAACTTTATTAAAGAAGGTCAAATAAAAAAACTAAGAAAAGTAACAAGATAATCTTGGGTTTATCCCCCAAGGGGTTCTATATTTAGATTGCCCACAGTTGAAAAATCATTTATTCAACCCCAATTACATGGAGGATGTGTCATCTTACTTAAGAACTAGCATAAAATCTTCTTTATAGCTATAGTAATCAACTCAAATAGATTTTTAACACCCCATTTTCAGATACTTTTAATTTCACCACTTTGAAATTATAACTTCCTAGGTGTAGTGGAAAGGGGGGAAAAGGGGGTATTTTCCCTCTTCTTCAACATGAGGAGTGATTGGCATAAATAGTAAAAATTAAATTCTTAGATGTGATTTTTCATCCCATTCAATATCCTATATAAATTCATTATTAAAAACCACATATGTATCAATATCCACTTTTTCATTAGTGCGCAACTTCAAAATATCCTCTTGCTCTTCGACCACTCCCAAACATTGAATTACAATTAGATTTTTTGAGTTTCAAAAGTTTCTCATCATGTGTATTAATAACCTTCTCATGTACCTCTAGTAAATCATGAAGTTCACTTGAATATACACAACATACATAGGGAGAAGAGAAATCAAAATCATACACAAAAAAAATCAAAATAATATAAAAGAAAAGCTTGTTCAATTAAATAAAAAACCTCATTAATTTAGTCATCATGCTCTTTTTAAAGAAAAAACGATGATCCTAGGAGTGTTTCTAAGTTAGAAGTGATTTATTCAACCTCCTCCAACCTATTATCAAAACAAAAATCCTCAATTTTATAATTTTTCAAAGTAATGGAAAGGGTATCTTTAATTGGTTCATCATCTTATGATTTCACAAGAATTTGGAAAGGATTATCAGAAATATCCCACTACTAAAAGACCACCTTGGACAGGTGGGTTACATTCCTTCTATTTTTCCTTTGAAATATTCATAGACCTAGTCCCCATTGGTAGAGAAAATTATGAGTAATCCCTTTTATCTTTCTAGTTGACCCTCCCTATCTTACTCTTCTCATACATGGATACATTTAATCCTGAACCTCATCCTCTAAATCACCTAAAAAGTGGAAAGAACATTCATCACATGACCAATTTTCAGGGACCTTCTCCTCTCCAACGGTTCTGACCAGGTATTGTTCAAAATTCTGGACTAGTTCATCATATGACAAAAGATCAAAATGGTTATCCTTCACAATACCTCCCACTTCATTAGAACTCTTCATGAATGTGGCCTCACTCCCTTAAACCTATTCTGATACATTGCCGCTTGTTGAAAATGAGAAAACGGAGGGATTCATGGGACCACCCTCATCCATATTCTTTAGTTCCATAACCGAGTAATGCTCACTGACACCATGGAGAGGAGGGCGCGGCACGGAGGGCGTGGCGAGGAGGGCGCGACAAGGAGGGCGTGGCCCGAAGGAGGCGTCGGCGAGGAGGCGTCGGGGAGGAGGGTGCGACGAGGAGGCGTCGGGGAGGAGGGCGCGGTGAGGAGGAGGGCACGGCGAGGAGGGTACGGCGAGGATGGAGATAAACATACATTAGATAAATAATCTAGAAAATCACTTAACATTATATGTATTGTTTCAAAATATATTAAGTAATCATCTATATTGAATTTTTATAACTCAACCACCATTATCTAAAGTATTTTTTCCCCTTCCAATGAAAAAGCTATTAATCAATGCAATAATAGGGTTCCAGGCCCTATCTTTTATGGATGGATACTCCAGGTATAATCAGACATGGATGGCCCCCAAGGATGTTGAGTCTCCCATAATTATGGTTCCATATGGAAATTTCTACTTTTAATTGATTCTCATGGGATAGAATAAGTCATAATCCACTTATCAATTATCCATGAACCACATCTTCAAGCCAATTATCATGAAATTTGTGGAATGCTACAAGGATTATTTGGTGGAAAAATCCTACCATATTTGGACCATATCAAGGATCTTGAGAAATTGTTTATCTTCCTATATTTCATACACATTAAGATAAACTCCCAGAATTTCACATTCAGGGTAACCTCTATTAGGTTTCTCTACTTTACTAAAAGATATATGGTCATCGAGATTGGCCCAGAGATGATCAAGTCCATCAATTAGATTCCTCCCCCATGGAATCTCTAAGAGTTGTGGGGCCTCCAAGGTCTATTCACCTATATAAACTAATTTAATGTGAATCTATTTGGATAGTGTAAGATCTTATAGTGTCCAATGAATAAAGTACATATTAAAAAATTGGATGAGGAGTTCCATATCGATTATTGATAACATTAAGCATTATCTGTTACAACTGTCAGTTTTGATTTCTTCCATTTTATGAATGAAATTGTTCATTTATGGGACTTCCTTGGAATGATCCCTTGTAACCCATGTAACCCAAAAAAACAAAGAGGTAATAGAAAATTGTTTATAATATCATAGTTGGATGCTCCTCGATATATAGAATAGATACTCTCCTATAGATAAGAGTTTCCTCGCAATAGTTTTTACAGTGTAGAAGTTATGATATTATATATACAATCATGAGACACAATTGGTGACATAAGTAAAAATCCTAAAGTATATCTTCAATTACACTATGTTTATTGGATGAATGTTGTTTTGGGAGGTTATCCTCTAGTATTTCAACATTAGGTTCATCCCATATATGGTTGTCAATTTCTAGGCAATAGAAGACTTCATGGACACACATCCACCCCTGAAGAACTACCCCTGAATGTTGATTTCCCAAAAGAGGCTACCCTCTTAGTGGATCATGTCAAAGTGTATTAGAAAACATATTTTGATGGTGATTTTCAAAGATCGACTGAAATAATGCTTAATAATTCCAATCTTAATTGAGTAGGCGAGGTGGTTGTCTTTATCACACCAACACATGACGTACAATCATACTTTTTCCTATTTTTATAAGGTTTCACTGGTGATGAGGAAAATTATTAGGCTCTCATTACTGGTCATAAGTTATCAGATGATATTTATTTCCCCCAAATGGATATGAAGGGATAATCCAAGTTAGCCCTCAAATATATTAATGGTGACCGCATTGTTATGATGAAAGAGCTCATGTCCCTACTGGATCATACCCACAAACTAATGGTACAATTCCCTTCTATGATGGAGGTGAATAAAATTCCCATGTTATAGAATGGTTGAGCTGAACACTTGAAAAGTTTATCCACATTCTTATATGATCCTGAAAATGATTATTTGACCATCCATGTGGCCTATCCAAGGATCATTGTCCCCATTCCATTTGAGATGATGATATCAAGAACCTAAACCAACTTTCCTTTAGTGATTATATTATATGACCCTAAAGTCACCCCATAGTAGAGGAAATAAACTATTAGATCCCTCCCTATATCGAGTATCCCTAGCATGGTACTCTCCATCGTGACTGAGCTGAGCATAAGTGAATCCACCGGTAAGCCTTTCCGTTTACACTTCAGAGTATGAATAAATTAATGCCACCCTCAAAAGATCTGGGTTTAATGAAATTATCATATATTACATCCAAATATATGGGATACCTCAGCTTATTTTGGAGGTCAATGTTGGTTCCAAATTCACCCATCATGTGGGACTGAAGCACTCTCAATAGATACTATTATTGGGATTCATTTAGCCCTCCATGCTCCATAACTACACCATTTTTTCTCAGAGTTTTCATGCGTGTTAGAGACATTCAATTATTTTCCATCAAACCATATAGATCATCCACACCACCATGTAATATTTTCCTTTTGAACTATGGGGTCTCATATCATAGGGCCATACCCACTAGAAAAATATACCCTGTTATAGTTTATTCTAACTGAAATGGTATTCTTCTCCAAGTGGGAAGAAGTAGTTATCGTCAATGATGTTAAATCTAATTTTGTGATAATGTTTTTGATCTACCACACCATATATCAATTTAGATTTCTTCATTCCATTCTCAAATAATAAGGCACTAACTTTTAGGATTAGGATTTAATGAAATTTTACATGAAGTACAAAATCTGGTCCAACGTTACTACTTACTAGAATTCACAGGAAAATGTGTAGATTGAAGAATGAAATAAGAAACAATCTATTATCCTATAGAAAACACTGGGTTATAAAAAATAGGAGTTGGCCTGATAATCTCTTGAATTTCCTCTATACCTATTGGATGATGACTCTTAATTCCACCCTAGTGACCTCATATCCCTAGTATGTGAAACCAAGTAAGTCATTCCCATCGAGGATTAGATTCCATTGATCTAAATAGATTCATACAACAACAATAGTATTGAAATAATGAAAGAAGATCACTTGGATGATTTGGAATTCCTCATAGATAACAACTTCCAAGCATTTCCCAATCTATAGAGAAACCAAAACTAAATGAAAATATAATTCAAAAATATGGTTTCCTCTGCTCCATACAATACAGTGACATGGTACTGGATCTCAGAACAAGCATGATACCCAAATAAATAAACCGAAGTTGGTGCCCAAGTGGCAATGACCTTACCTCATTCATAAGGTCTATTCCAACGGGGTATACTCTTTTATCACCATATATAGAGATCGTATCACACCTCCCACCAATGTGATGTTTCTGAAGTAGTACTTTACATGAGGATACCCATGGTCCATGAATGAAAACCTAAAAACATTTTCATGGTTCCAAGAATTATGAATATAAAATATTCACAAATGTTCCAAGATTTATGACCCTAAACTACCAGAAACCCCATGGTCGAGCCAGTATGACCATAAAATATTCATAACTGGTCAAAACAACAAGACCTTAAAAATATCGTTAATCTAAAATCTTTGAACACAAACAAGGAGTCATATTCCATGAATTATGAAAATAACTATTTTCTACCAATATTGTTTGAGTTCAATGACTTTAAACTATAGATATTGACATCCTAGGCACACACAATTAAATAATGATCTTACTCGATATAAAATTAAGATGAATCATATGATAACTATGGGATGATATGAAAGGTCTTACAATTTTTATAACCATGGTGCCTCATAATATATGTATGATATTGTCAAAAAAATCACCCCACTTAGAATAAATATGAATCATATGATATGAGATGAACTAAACCATCATACATATAACATGATGCTAAACTCTATCATTACCCATGTCATAAATTTGGGATTCCCTCACGAGAGAGGATTTCCCCCAATTTTGGAATTGAAATACTACTATTACATAATTTTGAACCATGTGTGGATTGACTACCATTTTCATGGGATACATTGTAATTCATATACCTCTCATTTATAGGTATAGATAAATATATTTCAACCCTACATCCCCTTAGTCCCATTTACACACACAAAATTATGAATTTAACTTGCGTGTAGTCCATCTCAAGGTGTGCACATGGTATATAAGACTATTTGGGTCCATTTACAGTAGGTTTTACCACTTCTGTGACACATATATTACTGTGAAACCAAATTACACATATTCCAAGCATCGTGAATTTAAAATATCATCTACATTCATCTCGGTCTGATCATTATAACATTATACGATAAGGAATTTTTTTCTGAGGTATTTTTGTGGTGAGTGGGATGTCCTTCCCTCAATTCAAATCATATTCAACCCCATTCATGAAATGAATTTTTTTTCAAAATATACCTGTTTCAGTAGCCCATGAATCATGAATGTAAATTGTTTTCTGTCATCCAGGAGGTATGACATTAAATATTGATCAACAGTATTTATGATCACTTCATTTATTATAGGACATCCTGGTATCCGTTCACATGGATTTTAAGCATTTTTCGCTGCATTATCGTCCTTAAAGATCCTCTGTATACTCAAATCATCAAGAATAAAAACTATTTTCATTTTCAATAAGCTCCATGAACTCAAACAAGAAGACTAGATCAAGGCATTGTGAACCTAAACTATATGCATGCACCCATTATTCACATTGTTTTCACCATCTCTGGTGTTGCATAAATCTAACAGCTCTACCATAAAAAACTATATAAGGCTTGATTCCTATCTTTATTGGATGTGAAATGATGGATAAAACATCTATCTCTAGGAATAACCATAGATTAATTGTAAAATCATATGTTACATATGGTTATATCACCATGATATTCTCATATTTTCCTCATTTTGGGAATAAGCCCCATTAATTTCTCTTGAACAACTAGAAATCTAGTATTCCCTCAAAAATAGATATATATGGTAGAAAATAATTGGAAGATGAAGGCATATCCTACACAAATGTTCCTAGTTCTTGATGTTAATCTACAGTATTACCCTATACAAAACCACGATGCCTCATACGATATTTAAGGGATGGAAATCAAACCAAAATCCATGGAACACAATTCTAAAATTTTGACATACCCTATATAATTGCTGGATACCTCAGATTCGAAAATGGTATGATTTAGTATCCTTATTCATGAGGATCGACCCCAGCAGCAGAAATATATTACATAAAATATTGGAAATATTCTTGAGAAGGATCTAATTACTACTGATATGGATTGTGAAAAACCTATTGTTAAAGATAAAGATAATGGAAATGATAAAAAAAGGAATGGTAAAGATACCGGCAATGAGGTCGTCCGGAGGAGGCCGTCGAGAGGAGGAGAGTTTGTCGGAGGAAGAGATTCCATCGGGAGCAGGGGAGTTGTGGTTTTCCGGAAGAGGGGAGTCCGTCAGGAGGAGGGGAGTCCGTCGGGGGAGGAGGGGAGTCCATCGGGGGAGGAGGGGAGTTCGTCGGGGTCGTCCGAAGGAGGGGATTCTGTCGGGGGAGGCGCGATCGTCCAGGGAGTAGAGGTCGTTGGGAGGAGGGGAGTTTATCGGGGGAGGAGGGGAGTCCGTTGGCGTCGGGGGAGGAGCTGTCGTCCGGGGAGGGGGGAGGTGCGGTCGTCCGGGGAGGGGAGTGCGTCGGGGGAGGGGAGTGAGTCGGGGAGGGTTCCGTAGGAGGAGCCCAAGAGAATATTGGCCGAATCGCACATATATCCACGGATGAATATTCATCCGTTGTTATAACCATGCTATAGCCACAGATTTATAAAACTGTGGCTATAGGTCCGTGGCTATAGCTTCATTTTGTAGTAGCGAGTCCTTAGTTTGAATGACTTGTTCTTTTTAGTTACAGGATCTTATGAATCAGGAATAAGTTTATTTTGGGATATCTATGGAAATGATTAGCCTATCATTGGGGATATGTGATTAGGTTAATTACATTTCAATATGAGACTTTAAGAGAAACTGATGTTATTTGGAGATAAATGTTAATATTTACCTTGGAAGACTATGTGATTAAATCCTTAAAATATTTTGATTTCAATCTTAATTTGTTTTACTTTGATGAATTTCGTGGACAATTTTATATTGAATGGTCTTTGTTGAACTTTGGGTTTTATTGGACAAATTTTAGAGATTAAGAATAGATTTTTTTATAAATGATTATCCATTTGGGGATTATCTGATCTTGTACTATCCTTTTTGGTTTTGTTTTTAATTAAGGTCTAATGAAATGGGAAATATATAGTTAATTTTTTTGGATTAGGTGATTATCATGAATTTGATTATAGTACTCTTAATGTGAGTAGGTCTTCCTAAATACTCCTCTTTTGGAGAAAATATGAGTTTGTGTAAGAAATCTAGTAAAATTTGAAAGTGAACATGACAAGTAACTACGTTTCCTTATGTTTTAGTTAACCTAATAAATAAATTCCTCAATGAAAAGTAACTTAAAACAAAAAGGTTGTCTGTTAATTTTTCCTACTGGGGAATCAAATACCGTTTAACCCATCACAAGTTTGTGATTTTATGGTGGTTATCATTCTCCTAAACATGTTTTCTATCACACTCCATCAGAACATGAACCTTTGTTTTCTCTTCCATGTCCATGTTTTCCTACATGTAATCCTAGAATGGTTTAACTTGGGTGACCTTTGTACTTCTCTCTCTTTATTTTAAAGTGATAGTTTTACTGACTCTTGTTCTGATGTGGGACTTTCAATGAAGTTTCCAAAACAAAATTTAAAATTGCAAGGATACAATTCCCAAAAGGGGGGAAGGATGTAACATCCCAGGTAAATAAAGAATATTAATTTTTCATATTTATTAGTATTTGTGAATAAAATATTAATATTACTGTAAAGGGGATTCTATGTTCGATGGTGTACCCAATACGCAACAACGAGTTTCGTTGAAAATCTTACGATGCACACTAATAATATAATAATATTATTTCAAATGGTAGTTTACACGTAGTCGTTGAATTGGTGGGAATGAATAGAAATAACTAAAATATGATTATATATGTTTGTTAAATGTTTTTACATTTATCCAATAAAAGATAAAGGCTTAAAATAAAAAAAGGATTAAATTTTAAGCATAAATACTCTAATATTCACTAAATGGTCGATTAATCTACTTTTGATGGAGAACCCTTTTTAAATAAACTTTTTGACGATTTTATATGTTATATTTGAAAAAATGAAATTCTTTTTTTAGAATGGGGACACCAAAATTTACTTTGGGTATGTTATTGTTATTTTTCCGATAAAGTTCATTTTTAATGAATAAGTGAAAAATGTTGTTTTTTTTATTTCAAAACATCTTTTTAATCTAGTTTATTTATATGATTATATTGTATTTTTAATTGGATTTAATATTCAATTAGAATATATTTTCACCATTTAATCCAATGGTGGTCATTGGAATTACTTTCACATTAAATTGGTCTTGAACTAGTGTCAATCTTTTTATAGAAATTGTTTCTTAAAAACATGCTTTTTTTGACAGCAGGAATTAATTATTAAATTAATTAATGAAACATATATGTTTTTAATTTTTTAAAATAGATAACATTTTTGAATTTGGAATATCAAATATTGCTTAGGGAGAATTTTTGATATTTTTCTGAAAACATCAATTTTTGATGAATAGTGAAACCACTAAGGGGTAGTTAAAAAACTGATTTTTCATTTCAATGAAACATTACCACTTCTGTGATTTGAATTTCAAAAATCCTACATGCATTGTTTTCATTATGATGTAAAATATGGTTCAATGGGAGTAAAATATATTTTTTGGTGTATAGTAACTTTTAAGTTTTATTAATCGCGATTAAATGTAATTAGTGTAATTTAAGGTAAAGATAATTTTATAATAATAAGAAATGACCTTGACACATGAAATAACCTTATTGGATGAGTCATTTCTGACCAAAAAAAATCCATGGGTCAAATTGGGGACCCCATGGAGCCACTTTGGTAGGAAAATGACATTAATAACTTTTTATTTAATGTTAAAATAAAAATGTCACAAACATGTATTTTTTTTACTAAAACAATTTTTACATGGGGTTATAGAAGTCATATTTTTGACTATATATATTCATTGGAAAGATAAAAATATTTCCTACATCATAGTAGTTTTCTTATAATTTTTATACATTAAATAAAATAATTTATTTATGAAATTATTATGATGCAGTGATTTCCTCATTAATGAACGATTTAAATAAAATGAAAAGATAATGTAAAATATAAGACCTATACTTGTCAAAAATACTATTGGATGAGTATATTTAGAACCCTTATCACCTTATCCTAGAAATATATCAATGTGGGAACTTTAAAATCCAAAACTAAATTTTAAAATAATGTAAAGTTTCTTGACTTTCCAAGAGCGCCCCTCCTCCCTCTTATAAAAGTCCGCCACCTCTACCTCCTTACCCACACCTCTCTAGCCTTTGTCTCAGCCAAAACCTTCCCATTTCATCTTTAAACATCCCTATATTCATCATTGAAGCCTCACATTGGGCAGAAAGATCTTCAAGAAACCCTTTTGGTTCAAACCAATGGGAGTTACCCGAATTTAAGGTAATGTCTTCACTTGTGTTCTTTTGTTTTATTTTGCTTATCCAACCCCTAAACTATTTTTATTCCTTTATTTCGTAACAACACAAGTATATTAAATATAATAGAATGTTTTTATGAGAGGTATTTTATTTACACTTACACACACCGTAGAATAATGGTTAAAGAACATACTGTTTCTATGGATGGTGAATTTCGGCCTCACGAAATGATGATTGTTCAATCTCGTTTTAACAGCTTTCATGGTGGCCATTAAGATGTAACTATATTCATATATGATATATATTATGTTTATTTTTTCATTATGATTCTTTATTTTTCATTTATGGCATACCATTATTGTTTCCTTTATGGGTAAACACGATAATCTCAATTTTAGGATGTGCGGACTATTGCCCACTCAATGTGATTTGATTTGTTAATGCCATATGTGGGACATATAAAGGATGGAATTAATGGAATTAAATATGATATTATACTGAAATTATAATATATGTTTATATCAATAATATTTCATTCCATTTAATAACAAAAAAAATAAATGAATGTAGCGTTCATGCATACGTACGGCTTAGCGTCTCCATGAACGGTGCATTTCACTTCTTACCTCTAAATGTTATGTAATATTATAAATGCATGTATATACTGGATATATATGAAATATATGATATCTAAATCATGAATATAATTATCTATATAATGGATATTTTACCACATGAACAACTTGTAATTATAAGAAGATTATTTTGGACTCAAGTATCATTGATCGACAAAACCACCGTTATTAACCTAAATAATTACATAGTGTTAATAACAATGTATTAAGAGATATAAAAGGAATAATTTACTTTAAAAAGGTTCTTAAGCAAGTATAAATTACTTCTAGTTTATTATCCATGAGATTGAAGAATGATCGAGTCAAGTCGAACACGAGGTAAGGGATCCAACATCTCTCTTTCTTTTTAAGAACCCTCTTTTATGTCACTTATTTAATGATCCTCTTTACTATTTTGGGGGATGTTATTATATATTCCTCATAATTTAATTTCTATGTTAATATGATAAGAGACCCTTTTTAATCTCATCAATCCATTTTTTGGATGTTTTATGTGTCACCGTTAGGCTGCCGAGTTTTCGTAAGAGGTTTTTCATCTCACTTTTATTCCGGTGAGATTTATGCTACATTTGACACTATTTCCGTTGATTGGTTTATGTATTTCCCATTATTCTACACTTTTTGTAATATAATTTCGTTTAATGGTATTTTAATCAACATTGTATAGTTCTTCTTTCATGGGGTTTACGTTTCGATAGTTACCCAAGTTGGTAAGAAAACCTTTCACCCTCATCTGTTTAAAAAACATGTTTTGTTATGTCTTTTAATTTACATCATATTATGTTGGGATCTGTTCTCCTTATTGATGTAAAATTTACTTTCAATTGATGAGATACCCTTTTTTTATCAACTACTAATTTCTGAATTTTAATGTGATGCCATTATATAACGAACCATACTTTACATACATTGTTAATACTTCAAAATTGAAGCATACTTATTACAACATATAACAAAACCACGAAAGGACCATATAGGTATAGTCTCTATAGAAACTGGGAAACATAAACAACTGGTTCATAAAGTGTCTACACTGTCTCCCAATTATTTCATCATATCTGTAGTCCCTTTTGGCATATCTTACTTAATAACCTTCTTCCTGACCTGGGGAAAGAAAACATACCAAAGGGTGAGCTCAAATGCTCAGTAATGGTAAACAAAAGAAATATCAATCACATCATATTCATAAGAACATAACTTTTGGAAATCGTAACCTGCAAAAGAGAGCATAATTTCATAACATGGGATAAATCATAGTCGTGAAATGGAATCCCAATAATCATAACATAAAACATGAAACTTTGTGGCATAAACACATAATACTAGAGAATCATTTCTTATTAGTCAAGGCTCATTGCCAAGACTATTTTAGTGGACAAAGTCCATTTCTGAACCGAGTTCACTCCTCGTTTCAGTCCTGTTTCACTGAACCAGTATAACGTACCTTTCCAGCCATGTCTATCTCATGAGATATAAAATATGTACCCAATGCATTGGAGTGAGATATAGGTCTCACCCATCTCATAATGATACCATTCTTATGTGTTCTACAAAATCTGAAACCATACATCATAGCATAACCCATGTAATAAAAATGGGAATCTTTAACATAGTGACTTCATAAAACAACTCATATAAGATAAAGAAATTAAAAAAAAAATTTCCATCACAAAATAATCAAATTCATGTAATAATAAAGATAGAAACAGAACCCCATATTATCTTAGATGGAATATAATTTTGATAAAACACTTGAACTCCATTCTTGAGGAAAATATCCTTTCTACTTCAAAAACACTTTTCCTTTCTTAATATGTCATAAAATTCTAAACATAAAGAAGTTGATTAAAAATAAACTTGAAAACTTGTAAAGGAATCTTCTTGAAATAATTTTTTAAATATCCATTCATGCTGTATAAGTTAATAAAAACATTCTTCTCGTACTTTTGTCGGAAAAGTCAAAAAGTACCTCGTACGAAAAACGACAAAAGATTCCTTTCATATCTTTTACTAAAAACTCACCGAAGGGTAAAATTGAATATAAAGAATTTTATGTGGATGGAAATTATATTACATATTGATTAAACATGGATGTGGATGATAAAATACACCCCAGTAAATACCAAAGAATAAACAATATCAGATAAAAATGAGATTGTGATATTTTCCCTTACCTTAGGTCTGATTTGCTTCGTAAGTGTCCGAACCTCCTGTATAATGATTTAAATAAAGTTATTGAATTATTCCAGAATCATACTTATTTTATATGATATCATATATGGTCATATTCTTAGGTTCTTATTAGTAATATTTCATTACTACTTGTTATTCGGTTGTTTATTACTTTTTGTTCTTATGCGTGTTTTGTCGAATAAAATCTTATTATTCTCTTTAGGTTATAGATACCTCATTTCCAGAAGGGTATTAGTGTAATATATATCATATTCATTCAATTCATTTATATAATCATTATGAAATGAAGATCATGTAGAACGAGTTGCATCACATCATGGAGACGGTATTCCATACGTACACACGAGTGATGATATCGTTCCTATGATCATGGAATTGTATTGGAGTGTATTTATACTATTTCAGAATCAATATCACTTTGTAATAGTCATATATAGTCATTATTTACACCATTATACCCATCCAAGTAAGGTGGTGGTGGAAAATAGATTACACCACGGCGTGGAGACGGTATTCCGTACGTACGCACGCGCGGTGATTTCTTTTTCCGTAGGATGGATAGATGGTGAAATAGGGTTGTTTAATACTTATAATAACATATCACTATGTGAGTTATACTGATTTTATTACTTCATAATTAAACAACTAAAGAAGAATAAGTGGAAGAAGAAATAAATATGAATGAATCGGTAACAGACATTACCTCTTCTTTGAAGTGCTTCTTTGAGACCTCCTTTTAGGGAACTAAAATAGGTCTTTGAAGAATACTAGAACCTCTAGGATGTTTCTAGGGATTGGGAGAGGAGAAATTGGCAGGGTTTGGCCGATCTTGAAGGCTCAAAGTGGTGTGAGGAAGAGCGGGAGGAGGTGCCCTTTTATAAGGGAGGAGAGGGGCACCTTTGGAATAACTAAAAATATTATTTTATTATAAAATCAAATTCGGTTTTTAATAGCTCCAAATTGATATATTTCTAAGATAAGGTGGGTAGGGGTCTCAATCCTCTCATCAAATATAATTTAGACAAGTTTAGGTATCAATTTTAATCTTATCATTTAGATTTAACTTTAAGTTAGATAATTTAACTTTTACCGTGTCTTCTTGTTTTCTTACACTATAAGGTTAATAAAGTTACCATATCAAGCCAAACGAACCCCAAATTTTTTATTATTAATATATATAATAGTATCTAAGTCATTTATCCAATCCTTAGATTTTTAGGAATAAAATAACAATTAGTATTATAATATTTGTTTTAAAACCTATTTTTTGTCAATTTTGACACTATATTGTAATTGATTTTTGTGAAAATCATAACAGAATGTTTAGTTCAAAAAAAGTTACTTAAATCAATAATAACATGTGATATTAACCTATAAAATTAGTGTAATTCATAAAAAGTCTCAAATTACATTTATTTGGGTATTTATAATATCTATTATGTCAATATTTCATTAATAAGATAATTACTGCATCATCATTGTGTCATAAATAAATTAAATTATTTAATGTCTAAAAATTACAAATAAAATACCATTATGTAGTAAATCTTTTTATCTTTCTAATGAATATTTATAGTCTAATTTATCTTATGTATAACCACATATTAAAAATGACTTACTTATTAAACTTTGATTTTAACTATTTTAACCCTTCTTTAAATAAATAAATAATAAATGTCCTAATCTAATCCAAGTGGGTCTAAATGGTCATATTTTATTCCTAAGGTCGTTTTTGGTCGAATTACACTTTTCCAATAGAATTAGGACATGTGTTAGGGTAATAATAATATCATTTTTACCCTTAATTACCCTATTTACTTTTTACAGTGGTAAAAAAAAGTAAAAAGTTACTATTCACCAAAAAATTATTTTCATCTCATTGAACCACATTTTACTTACTGACATCAACCGTTTCTCTCTGATTTTCGAAATTCCACTCACAGAAGCGGTAAAATTAAGTTTTATGCAAAATTCAGTTTTTTTAACTACCACTTAGTGGTTTCACTATTCATCAAAAATTGAAAGTTTTCAGAAAAATACCAAAATTTCACAATAGGATAATTTCGATATTCCGAATCCAAAACTGAAGTCCATTTTGAAAAATAAAATTTATAAAATTTCAAAAAGTGGTTATTACTATTCATAGAGGCTAGTTTTAATAATATTTTAATAGCATATCATTGTTTTGTAAAACTCGGTATTGCGTACGACGCAAGCTATCGAGGAAGGCCGCAGTTGCGTGTAAAGCAAGCCAAGCCAGTGTTAGTAAAAGATTCCTTTGATGATTTATATAACATAAAAACAAAATATTTCACATAAAAGTCTCGGGTGTTACTTTCTACCCCCATTAAAATGAATTTCGCCCTCGAAATTCGTCACTTTGTAACAAACAGATGAGGATACCTCTCCCTCATCATATCCTCAAGCTCCCATGTAGCTTCTTATAATTGGTGGTTCCTCCATAAAAATTTCACCAATCAAGTGGTCTTGCTTCGTAGGACTTTTTCGCTACGATCCAGAATCTCGATCGGCTGTTCTTCATAAGAAAGATCTTGCTCCAGTGGTACAACTTTTGAGCTAAGTACATGTGAAGGATCAGGTATGTACTTTCTCAGGAGAGATACATGGAACACATTGTGAACTTGAGAGAGATTCAATGGAAGCGCCAATCGGTATTCTACCTTCACAACATGATCCAGTATTTCGAAAGGACCGATATATCTAGGGCTCAACTTTCCCTTCTTTCCAAATCTCATGACTCTCTTCCAGGGAGATATTCGTAAGAAAACTTTATCACCCACTTCAAACTCTAGGTCTTTTCTTTGGTTGTCGGCATAACTTTTCTGTCGACTTTGAGCTGCTCTTATGTGTTGTTGAATAGATCTGACCTTTTTTGCCATTTCATCAACGAGATCAGGTTCTAATAGATTTCTTTCCCCATCTTCATCCCAGCAAGTTGGAGTCCTGCATTTCTTTCCATAGAGTGCTTCATAAGGAGCCATATGAATACTGGAGTGAAAGCTATTATTATAAGAAAATTTCACCAAAGGTAGGTGTTGATCCAAACCACCTTTGAAATTCATAGAGCAAGCTCTCAACATATCATCTAGGGTTTGAATTGTTCTCTCAGACTCACCGTCTGTCTGAGGATGATAAGCAGTGCTGAAACTCAACTCTATATCCAGAGTATGCTGAAGACTTCTCCAGAACTTTGAGGTAAATCTCAGAACCCGATCAGATATAATAGAAAGTGGTACTCAATGCAATCTTACCACGTCCTTTACATATATCCTGGAAAACTGATCCAGAGAGAAATCCTCTCTAATAGCAATGAAGTGTGCAGACTTAGTAAGACGATCAACTATAACCCAGATAGCATTATTGACTTTGGATGTTTTAGTAAGTCCTGTGAAAAAGTCCATAGTGATGTTTTCCCATTTCCATTCAGGTATGGGTAATTGTTGTAACCTCCCCTTAGACTTCTGTCTCTCAGCTTTAACTTGCTGACAAACCAAGAATCGAGAGACATATTCAGCAACATCTCTTTTCATGCCATCCCACCAGAAGTACTCATTCAGGTCCCTATACATCTTCGTGCTTCTAGGATGAATAGAGGATGAAGAACTATGAGCCTCATCCAGCAGCTCCTCCTTTAATTCTGGGATGGGAGGAACAAAAACCCGATTCCGGAACATTATTATCCCATCACAATCAAGGTTGAATTCAGGAACATTTCTCGCCCTTTTTTGTAACTCGACATCTTCTTTATGTGCCTCTTTAATCTTCACATGTATAGATGGTTGAACATTCATTTGAGAAAGATAAGATTTCCCCCTTCCATTATAATTCTGAGATCCATACTTTGTAAATCCATAAATATTGGATCTTTTGTGATCCTCATAATGGATAAACTGGCATGGTCTTGTCGACTTAATGCATCTACCACCTTGTTTTCTTTCCCACGGTGGTAATGGATTGAGAAGTCATAATCCTTAATCAGCTCCAACCATCTTCTTTGACGCATATTCAGCTCCATTTGTGTGAAAATAAACTTTAAACTTTTATGATCAGTATAAATGTCACACCTTTCTCCATAAAGATAATGCCTCCAAATCTTTAATGCAAAAATTACCGCAGCTAACTCCAAATCATGTGTTGGGTAATTTTGCTCATGGATTTTCAACGGTCGTGAGGCATAAGCTATCACCATATCATTTTTCATAAGAAAACACCCCAATCCCTTCTTGGATGCATCACTATATATCACAAACCTTTCTCCACTACAAGGTAGTGAGAGCACATGTGCACTGGATAACCTTCTTTTCAAATCCTTGAAATTCTCTTCACATTCTTCCGTCCAAACAAACATAACTCCTTTGCGAGTCAACTTGGTGAGTAGATTAGATAATCGTGAAAAATCATTCACAAAACGTCGATAATATCCAGCCAAACCATGAAAACATCGGATCTTAGTTACTATTGTTGGTCTCGACCATCTTTCGATAACCTCTGTTTTTGCTGGATCCACAGATATCCCCTCTTTTGAGACTATGTGACCCAAAAATGAAACTTTTTGAAGCCAAAATTCACACTTGGTAAATTTGGCATAAAGCTTCTACTTTCTCAGGGTCTTCAATATAATTCTCAAGTGATCTTCATGTTCTTCTTTGCTCTTTGAATAGACAAGAATATCGTCTATAAAGACTACCACAAATTGATCAAGATAGTCTCTAAAGACTCTATTCATCATATCCATGAAGATAGCGGGGACATTAGTAAGACCAAATGTCATCACTATAAATTCATAGTGTCCATACCTTATATGGAAATTCGTCTTTGGTATATCCTCCCTTTTGACCCTTAATTGATGATACCCTGAACGAAGATCAATCTTGGAAAAGTATTGAGCTCCATGTTGTTGGTCAAATAATTCATCAATGCGTGGGAGAGGATATTTTTTCTTGATAGTGATCTTGTTAAGTTCTTGATAATCAATGCAGAGTCTCATTGATCCATATTTCTTCTTAACAAACAGAATAGGTTCTCCCCAAGGTGACGCACTAGGGCGTATGTGTAGAGACCCGAAGCCTGACGTACATGGACATTACATTACATTTGCGGAATACTTAGTACATAACAAAAACACACACACAAGGATCGTAATAGTTTAGTGTCTTTGGAAACTCGGAACGTATTCTTCTAATCGTGGTGAAAGATCTTCAATATCTCCCATAAAGATCTTCCTTTTTTTTTACCTAAAAACCTTTCTTTATATCCTGGGGAAATGAAAACATAAAAGGGTGAGCTCAAATGCTCAGTAAGGGTAAACAAAAGAAATATCAATCACATCATATACATAAGAACATAGCTTTTGGAAATCATAACCTGCAAAAGAGCTCATAATATCATAACATGGGATAAATCATAGAAGTGAAAATGAAATCATAGCTTAAAACATTACTCATTTTGGCATACACACATAATCATAGAGAATCATTTCTTGTTAGTCAAGACTCATTGCCAAGACTATCTTAGTGGACAAAGTCCCTTTCTGAATCGAGTAATCCTCGTTTCAGTCCTGTTTCACTGAACCGGTATAACCTACCATTCCAGCCATGTCTATCTCATGAGATATAAAATCTTTACCCAATGCATTGGAGGGAGATATAGGTCCCACCCATCTCTTAATGAATCCTTTCTTATGTGTGCCACAAAATCATAAATCATACATCATTTCATAACCCATGTATTAAAAATGGGATTCTTAAAACAACATGACATCATAAAACCATTCATATAAGATAAAGGAATTCATAAACATAATTCCATCACAACATAGTCAAATCACTGTAAAAATATGGATAGAAACAGAACCCTTTATTATCTTAGATGGAAAATAATTTTGATAAAACACTTGAAATGAATTCTTGAGGAAAATATCCTTTCTTCTTCAAAATCAATTTCTTTTCACAAAACATCATGCAATTTTAAAAGAAAGAGATTTTATTAAAAATAGTCATGAAATCTTTTGGAGTAAGCTTCATGAAAATAAGGCTTTATAAAACCGTAAAAATCCGTTCATGTCGTTTAAGTTAAAAAAAACATTCTTCGTACTTTTGTCGGAAAAGTCAAAAAGTACCTCGTATGAAAAAGCGACAAAAGATTCCTTTCATATTCTTTACAAAAAACTCACCGAAGAGTAAAATTGGATTTAAACTATTGTAAGTGGATGGAAACAATATTACATATTGAAGGAACATGGATGTGGATGATAAAATACACCCCAGTAAATACTTACGAATAAACAATCTCGGATAAAAATGAGATTGTGATATTTCCCTTACCTTAGGTCCGAATTGCTTTGTAAGTGTCCGAACCTCCTGTATAATGATTTAAATCATGTTATTGACTTATTCCAGAATCATATTCATTGTTATGATATCATATATGGTTCACTTATAACATTATATTACCCGTTCTTTTGTAAATTCCATGTTAAAGAAGCGTTTTGGGTAAAATCGTTTCATTTATCTTAGGTGTTTTGACTTGTTGTTCTTGACATCATTATTACTTATATCATGATTTACTTACTTCCAGAATATAAAATATGATTTATATATCATATATATTCAGTATATATATAAAATGAAAAACACCGTTCATGGAGACGGTAGTCCGTACGTACGCATGAACGCAGTTTTACTTTCCTTATTGTCTTGAAATGGAAGTAAGTAGATGACATACATATGTATATATACATAAATCCAGTAGCTTTATAATGTCATATATTTCATTATTATTTCTTATATATACATTATAATCATTCTTAAATGGTTAACATGGAGAATGAATCTCATCGCGTCGTGGAGACGGTAGTCCGTACGTACGCACGAGCGATGATATCATTTCCATAAATATTGAACTGAGTTGAAGTGGATTATACAATATATCAGAATCAATATGATGTTGTAATAACTATGTATAGTTATTATTTACACCATTATACCCATCCATGTAAGGTGGTGGTGGAAAATAGATTACACCACGGCGTGGAGACGGTATTCCGTACGTACGCACGCGCGGTGATTTCTTTTTCCGTAGGATGGATAGATGGTGAAATAGGGTTGTTTCATACTTATAATAACATATCAGTATATGAGTGATACTGATGTTATTACTTCATAATGAAACAACCTAAGAAGAAGAAGTGGAAGAAGAAATAAAGATGAAAGAATTGGTAACGGTAATTACCTCTTCTTTGAAGTGCCTCTTTGAGACCTCCTCTTAGGGCACTTGAATTGGTCTTTGAGGAAGACCAGAACCTCTAGGATGTTTCTAGGGAAGTGGAGAAGAGATTTTGGCAGGGGTTGGCCGAGCTTGAGTGCTCAAATTGGTGTGAGGAGGAAGGGGAGGAGGTGTCCTTTTATAGGGGAGGAGAGGGGCACCTTAGGAATTCTTAAAAATATTAATTTATAATAAATCTAACCCCACTTAAAAACCTCCAAAAATGACTCATATTCGAAGATTAGATGAGATAGGGTTGTAATCTCATCAACCAATCAAATTTAGACATGTTTGGATATTATTTTAAACCTTATCAATTAGATTTAACTCTAAGTTAAATAATTTAACTTTTACCGTGTCTTTTTGTTTTCTTTCACTATATGGTTAATACACTTACTATAACATGCCAAACGAACCCCAAATTGTTTATTATTAATATATATATCCCTATCTAAGTCATTTGGCCTAACCTTAGATTTTTAGGAATAAAATAACAATTAGTAATATAATATTTGATTTAAAAACTATTTTGTGTCAATTTTGACACTATTTGATATATGATTTTTCTGAAAGTCATAACAGAATTAAATGTTCGAACCAAGTTGATTAAATCAACATTAATATATCATAGTAACCTAGAAAATTAGTGGAATTCATAAAAAATCTCAAATTACATTTATTTTGGTGCTTATAACATCAATTATGTCAATATTTCATTAAAAAGATAATTACTGCATCATCGTTGTATCATAAATAAATTACATTATTTGATGTCTAAAAATTACAAAAAAAATACCATCATGTAGGAAATCTTTTTAGCTTTCTAATGAATATTTACAATCGAATTTATCTTATGTATAACCCCATATTAAAAATGATTTACTTATTAAACTTTGATTTTAACTATTTTAACCCTTCTTTAAATAAATTAATAATAAATGTCCTAATCTAATCCAAGTGGGCCTAAATGGTCATATTTTATTCCTAAGTTTGTTTTTGGTCGCATTACACTTGTCCAATAGAATTAGGACATGTGTTAGGGTAATATTAATATCATATTTACCCTTAGTTACCCTATTTACTATTAACCGTGGTAAAAAAGGTAAAAAGTTACTATTCACCAAAAAATTATTTTCATCTCATTGAACCACATTTTAGTCCTTGATATTAACCGTGTCTCTCGGATTTTCGAAATTCCATTCACAGAAGCGGTAAAATTAAGTTTTATGCAAAATTCAGTTTTTAACCTACCACTTAGTAGTTTCACTATTCATCAAAAATTGATGTTTTTCAGAACAATGCCAAAATTTCATCCCAAGCTATATTTCATATTCTGAATTCAAAAAATGAAGTCTATTTTACCAAATTCATAACATAAAAGTTGCATTAATTAATTTTATAATTAAATCCCGCTGTTAAAACAAATAGCGTGTTTTTAAGAAACAATATCTATCAAAAGATTGACACTTGTTTATGTCTAGTTTAAATGTGAAACTACATCCAATGACCAACATTGTATTAAATTGTAAAAATATATTCTAAATATACTTTAAAACCACTCAAATTAATGATTTATCACTATTAATTATTTCGATTAAAAAAGTTGTTTTTAATTATAATTTAGTAATTTTCACTATTCATCAGAATATGAAAGTTATCCGAAAAGTACCAAAATTTCACCTTAGGCTAAATTCGATACTCTGAATCCAAAAATAAAGTTCATTTTGAAAAATAAGATTTACTGGATTTCAAAAAGTGGTTATTACTATTCATAATGGCTAGTTTTAATAATATTTTTATAGCATATCGTTGTTTAGTGAAACTCGGTATTGCGTACTACACACGCTATCGAGGAAGGTCGCGATTGCGTGTAATGCAAGTCAAGTCAAGGATGTGTGTTGTGCAAGCTCCTTTTGGTGTAGCGTACAACACAAGACATTAATAAAATTAAAAGAATATTTTTTTATAAAATCTTGGGCTGTTACATTCTACCCCCCTTAAAATAAATTTCGCCCTCGAAATTCGTCAGAGTTATAAATGGTTTACTATTTGAAAGTTTCTTTAATAGAAACCCACATCGTAAAAGGGAATACCAAAACTTGGCTTTAAAAACTAAAGTATGAAATGTAACGATTACCCAAATAAACTAATCACTGGGTTTCCACATAGGTGAAAATATGGATATGGAAGAGAAATCTAACCATCATGTTCTGATGGAGAGTGGTAGAGAACATGGCTATGGAAAATCCAGTAATCACAAATCCATAAATTTGTGACGATCTAAGGTACCATCTGATTCATCAGGTATAAGATCACCAGGACAACATTTTTTTGTTTCCAAGATCATTTCCCTAAAGTTGAAAATTTGAATTAGAATAAATACTTACTTTATTTTGATACAATATCACTGTTGTTCGTGCCTTGAACAATTTCCACTTCATCTCTTAAATAAATGAAGTTGAATTTGTTATTCGTGAAGTGTTAGCAGATCATGTGATAGAATGACGGGTCATTCCATCTGTCTCAAACAAAAGGTAAGAAAAAGTTATTAAATATACATAAGTCATTATATAGTGAGATTAATCATATATAGTTCCTAAAATGGACTTATACTTCATATATCATACTGCTTAATATAATAAAACTAGTTTCTACTAAACAGGGACTTCCTGTAGGTCAGTGGTAGGCGATAAAGGCCAGTCGCACTTCGGTTGTGGGTTCAATTCCTACAGCCTTGTCCGAAGCGATGGGCTGTCGCCCGTCCTGCAGGTTGTCCCTTTTTCTAAAACTACGTTACTATAACATCCCATCAATAATATCGAAAATCTTCTATCCTTAAACAATACTAACTTATGTCCAACATAATCCAGTCTAATCTTTAGGCTTATACATAATACTGCAGTCCACTCTCATAATATAGTGACAACGATTACCAGAGATTTAATACTGTCGTTGATCCCCACATATCATAAGATATGTCTTGTTGGTTACATTCCAAACATTCAAAGTCCTTAATCGTGTATTCTCTTGAATACCTTAGTGAAAACATGAATGTAGTTAAAAGTTAATACTTTCCATATACCAAAATCCTCAAAATTCTATATACTCAAACCATGATATCACTTAGTCCTTATATCAATCATGAGCTCATGAATACTATCAAACATTTAATTTTCTCCTTATCCCTTCATTATGCGCATATCATCTACATTCCAAAAATATATGAATAACCTTTCATGGATAGTGGTACCCTTAATCATACACTTTCATAACTCAAGGAAAGACAACAGTGTAACAATCCTCAGATGTCTCTTTATTCCATAGTACCATGAGATTTCTTATACAACATTACACATGATAAACATGTAATCATTCCACAACATTCTTAAACCATTGACCGAGCTTCAACAATTCTTTCATCTCACATATCATTTGTAGTCTCTTCATCAACATCCACATAAATACTACCCATATGACCATACTGATTCTCTTCATGAGTCTTTCCCTTAGGGAATTTGTTTGCATAATTCCCATACATTCCACATTTAAAACACTTAACCATTTTTGATGTCGTAGCAATACCATTATCCTCATCCATGGTGTTAACTGACCCTTTTCCTTTGCACTTACTTGCTTTGTGTCCTTCTTTTCCACACCCAAAGCATCTTCCAGTTCCCTTGAAACATTCTCCTTGATGCCTCTTCCCACATGATTTACATAGGGGAAATTGAACTTTCTTTCCTCTATGATCATCATGGAACTCCATCTTTCTCTTATTAGTCGAGTCAGGAAACTTACCAAATTTTACTTTATTGATCATATTGTGAGATTGCTGATTTGGAAAAATAATGATGTTTGGACATCCAAATCCCATTTCATTTGGTTGCTCATGAAGAATATCATTCCATTGTCCATCATATCCTCCATTATTGTGAATCATCTTGTTTCCAACCATTTTCTAAAACCCAAACAGAATAGTGTTAGATGCAAAAATCGTAATAAAGGGGGAGTAACTTAAATATCTATCATCTTTGGTTTAATCTAATATCGTTACCATAGTTCTATAACTATATCCTATACGTATACTTATCCTTAGGGGCATCCCTAGACATACCTTAGAAATATCTCTAGGGATCTTACTAACGTTTTCGCGTCCTAGTTTCCAAAGGTTGACTAAACCTTTCCTCTGATACCAACTGTAGAGACCCGAAGCCTGACGTACATGGACATTACATTACATTTGCGGAATACTTAGTACATAACAAAAACACACACACAAGGATCGTAATAGTTTAGTGTCTTTGGAAACTCGGAACGTATTCTTCTAATCGTGGTGAAAGATCTTCAATATCTCCCATAAAGATCTTCCTTTTTTTTTACCTAAAAACCTTTCTTTATATCCTGGGGAAAAGAAAACATAAAAGGGTGAGCTCAAATGCTCAGTAAGGGTAAACAAAAGAAATATCAATCACATCATATACATAAGAACATAGCTTTTGGAAATCATAACCTGCAAAAGAGCTCATAATATCATAACATGGGATAAATCATAGAAGTGAAAATGAAATCATAGCTTAAAACATTACTCATTTTGGCATACACACATAATCATAGAGAATCATTTCTTGTTAGTCAAGACTCATTGCCAAGACTATCTTAGTGGACAAAGTCCCTTTCTGAATCGAGTAATCCTCGTTTCAGTCCTGTTTCACTGAACCGGTATAACCTACCATTCCAGCCATGTCTATCTCATGAGATATAAAATCTTTACCCAATGCATTGGAGGGAGATATAGGTCCCACCCATCTCTTAATGAATCCTTTCTTATGTGTGCCACAAAATCATAAATCATACATCATTTCATAACCCATGTATTAAAAATGGGATTCTTAAAACAACATGACATCATAAAACCATTCATATAAGATAAAGGAATTCATAAACATAATTCCATCACAACATAGTCAAATCACTGTAAAAATATGGATAGAAACAGAACCCTTTATTATCTTAGATGGAAAATAATTTTGATAAAACACTTGAAATGAATTCTTGAGGAAAATATCCTTTCTTCTTCAAAATCAATTTCTTTTCACAAAACATCATGCAATTTTAAAAGAAAGAGATTTTATTAAAAATAGTCATGAAATCTTTTGGAGTAAGCTTCATGAAAATAAGGCTTTATAAAACCGTAAAAATCCGTTCATGTCGTTTAAGTTAAAAAAAACATTCTTCGTACTTTTGTCGGAAAAGTCAAAAAGTACCTCGTATGAAAAAGCGACAAAAGATTCCTTTCATATTCTTTACAAAAAACTCACCGAAGAGTAAAATTGGATTTAAACTATTGTAAGTGGATGGAAACAATATTACATATTGAAGGAACATGGATGTGGATGATAAAATACACCCCAGTAAATACTTACGAATAAACAATCTCGGATAAAAATGAGATTGTGATATTTCCCTTACCTTAGGTCCGACTTGCTTTGTAAGTGTCCGAACCTCCTGTATAATGATTTAAATCATGTTATTGACTTATTCCAGAATCATATTCATTGTTATGATATCATATATGGTTCACTTATAACATTATATTACCCGTTCTTTTGTAAATTCCATGTTAAAGAAGCGTTTTGGGTAAAATCGTTTCATTTATCTTAGGTGTTTTGACTTGTTGTTCTTGACATCATTATTACTTATATCATGATTTACTTACTTCCAGAATATAAAATATGATTTATATATCATATATATTCAGTATATATATAAAATGAAAAACACCGTTCATGGAGACGGTAGTCCGTACGTACGCATGAACGCAGTTTTACTTTCCTTATTGTCTTGAAATGGAAGTAAGTAGATGACATACATATGTATATATACATAAATCCAGTAGCTTTATAATGTCATATATTTCATTATTATTTCTTATATATACATTATAATCATTCTTAAATGGTTAACATGGAGAATGAATCTCATCGCGTCGTGGAGACGGTAGTCCGTACGTACGCACGAGCGATGATATCATTTCCATAAATATTGAACTGAGTTGAAGTGGATTATACAATATATCAGAATCAATATGATGTTGTAATAACTATGTATAGTTATTATTTACACCATTATACCCATCCATGTAAGGTGGTGGTGGAAAATAGATTACACCACGGCGTGGAGACGGTATTCCGTACGTACGCACGCGCGGTGATTTCTTTTTCCGTAGGATGGATAGATGGTGAAATAGGGTTGTTTCATACTTATAATAACATATCAGTATATGAGTGATACTGATGTTATTACTTCATAATGAAACAACCTAAGAAGAAGAAGTGGAAGAAGAAATAAAGATGAAAGAATTGGTAACGGTAATTACCTCTTCTTTGAAGTGCCTCTTTGAGACCTCCTCTTAGGGCACTTGAATTGGTCTTTGAGGAAGACCAGAACCTCTAGGATGTTGCTAGGGAAGTGGAGAAGAGATTTTGGCAGGGGTTGGCCGAGCTTGAGTGCTCAAATTGGTGTGAGGAGGAAGGGGAGGAGGTGTCCTTTTATAGGGGAGGAGAGGGGCACCTTAGGAATTCTTAAAAATATTAATTTATAATAAATCTAACCCCACTTAAAAACCTCCAAAAATGACTCATATTCGAAGATTTGATGAGATAGGGTTGTAATCTCATCAACCAATCAAATTTAGACATGTTTGGATATTATTTTAAACCTTATCAATTAGATTTAACTCTAAGTTAAATAATTTAACTTTTACCGTGTCTTTTTGTTTTCTTTCACTATATGGTTAATACACTTACTATAACATGCCAAACGAACCCCAAATTGTTTATTATTAATATATATATCCTTATCTAAGTCATTTGGCCGAACCTTAGATTTTTAGGAATAAAATAACAATTAGTAATATAATATTTGATTTAAAAACTATTTTGTGTCAATTTTGACACTATTTGATATATGATTTTTCTGAAAGTCATAACAGAATTAAATGTTCGAACCAAGTTGATTAAATCAACATTAATATATCATAGTAACCTAGAAAATTAGTGGAATTCATAAAAAATCTCAAATTACATTTATTTTGGTGCTTATAACATCAATTATGTCAATATTTCATTAAAAAGATAATTACTGCATCATCGTTGTGTCATAAATAAATTACATTATTTGATGTCTAAAAATTACAAAAAAAATACCATCATGTAGGAAATCTTTTTAGCTTTCTAATGAATATTTACAATCTAATTTATCTTATGTATAACCCCATATTAAAAATGATTTACTTATTAAACTTTGATTTTAACTATTTTAACCCTTCTTTAAATAAATTAATAATAAATGTCCTAATCTAATCCAAGTGGGCCTAAATGGTCATATTTTATTCCTAAGTTTGTTTTTGGTCGAATTAAACTTGTCCAATAGAATTAGGACATGTGTTAGGGTAATATTAATATCATATTTACCCTTAGTTACCCTATTTACTATTAACCGTGGTAAAAAAGGTAAAAAGTTACTATTCACCAAAAAATTATTTTCATCTCATTGAACCACATTTTAGTCCTTGATATTAACCGTGTCTCTCGGATTTTCGAAATTCCATTCACAGAAGCGGTAAAATTAAGTTTTATGCAAAATTCAGTTTTTAACCTACCACTTAGTAGTTTCACTATTCATCAAAAATTGATGTTTTTCAGAACAATGCCAAAATATCATCCCAAGCTATATTTCATATTCTGAATTCAAAAATGAAGTCTATTTTACCAAATTCATAACATAAAAGTTGCATTAATTAATTTTATAATTAAATCCCGCTGTTAATACAAATAGCGTGTTTTTAAGAAACAATATCTATCAAAAGATTGACACTTGTTTATGTCTAGTTTAAATGTGAAACTACATCCAATGACCAACATTGTATTAAATTGTAAAAATATATTCTAAATATACTTTAAAACCACTCAAATTAATGATTTATCACTATTAATTATTTCGATTAAAAAAGTTGTTTTTAATTATAATTTAGTAATTTTCACTATTCATCAGAATATGAAAGTTATCCGAAAAGTACCAAAATTTCACCTTAGGCTAAATTCGATACTCCGAATCCAAAAATAAAGTTCATTTTGAAAAATAAGATTTACTGGATTTCAAAAAGTGGTTATTACTATTCATAATGGCTAGTTTTAATAATATTTTTATAGCATATCGTTGTTTAGTGAAACTCGGTATTGCGTACTACACACGCTATCGAGGAAGGTCGTGATTGCGTGTAATGCAAGTCAAGTCAAGGATGTGTGTTGTGCAAGCTCCTTTTGGTGTAGCGTACAACACAAGACATTAATAAAATTAAAAGAATATTTTTTTATAAAATCTTGGGCTGTTACAGTATGAACCCCTTATCATGATTTTCTTGGAGTTTCTTCTTCAATTCTTGCAATTCAACTGGGGCCATTCTATAAGGTGTCTTTAAAATAGGCAAAGCACCCGGTACGAGTTCTATTGAAAACTCAACTTCACGATTTGGTGGAAGACTCGGTAACTCCTCCGGAAAGACATCATCAAACTCCCGTACAATGGGCATATTCTTAATCGTGAGTTTCTCACCAACCATTTGAGATAAATAACCTTCATTTAGTGGAATCAAGACCCATAAGGTAGAAGGAATTTCCACTTGAAGGTTATGTTCATCCTTGCATTGATAGACGATCATAGATTGATCTGGAATATGAAATGTGACTTCCCTTCTTGGGCAATTGATATGAGATCCATATAAAGAAAGTGAATCCATGCCAAGAATCACATCAAATTCCACTAGAGGAAGGATCACATGATTTTCCGGAAGCACATTCCCACATACTTTGATCGGAGAAGAATTAAAAACTTTTGATGCGACTGTTGTGCCATTAAGTGTTGTCACAGCTAACTCAACATCTAATTGTTGAGGTAATATGGTGGACCCTTAGAAAATTATTCAGAAATAAAAGAGTGGGTGGATTCAGAATCAAATAAAACATTTTCTACTTTAGAGGGGATGGTAAGTGTACCTTTCACCAAATCGTTATCGTACTCCACATCGCTAATAGAAATTTCATGTGACTTTCCTTTGTCTTTATCCTTAAGAGTTTGTTGACGTCGACCATCATCATCAACCCTTGGATTAGGGAATTTTTTGGCATAATTTCCCATCTCCTTGCACTTGAAACATTGAATTGTTGTAGGTTCATTCGGTGTATCCCTTCCCTTTTTTGCATCATTAGACATCTTCTTCCCATCATTGCGACATACAAATGCCCGATGACCTTCCTTTACACATTTGAAACATTTACTTGTCCCTTTAAGTCAACTCCCTCCATGTTTCTTTCCATCCTTTGAGAATAAGGGAAAGCTCATCTTCTTTTCAGTGTGCTCTTTAGATTTTCCTTTGAATTCCATTTTCCTCTTCTTATCAAAACCATATGACTGATGGGTTACTCCAATCTCCATCTCTACTTTGAGAGCACATCGAACGATTTCCTCATAGCTATTGAAGTCCCTTATGGCTAACGCCATTCGAAGACTTGGTTTTAATCCACTAAAGAATCGATCGATCTTACTCTTAGGTTGGGTAATAATACCAGAAGCGTACCTTACAAGTCTTGTAAAATTTGCTTCATAGGTACCAAGTGATTCAAAATCCTTTTTCTTCAGTTCAAGAAACTCTTTCTCCATCTTTGTTTGGAGAATATGAGGGAAGTACTTATTGAAAAATAAGTTCTTGAACTCGTGTCATTCCATGGACTCAATTTCATCCCTTTGCCTCGTATTCTTAATAAGATTCCACCATTGATCAGAATCACCTTTCAAATGATACACTGCTAAGATGACTTTATCATGCTCAGAACATTGAAGAACTTAAAATATCTTTTCAGTAGTACTAATCCATTTTTCAGCAACTAATGGATCAGTAGACCCGCTGAATGAAGGTGGACGATGTCTCATGAAGGATTCAACAGAATTTTTCTCCTTCGTTTGCTCATTTGGAAGTCCTGCATGATTCATAGCTTGAGAAAGTTGTGTGATCATGGCTACAAGATTTTGCATTCTAGCTCCCATAACATTTGGTTTCTCAGGGGGAAAATCATTGCATTTCCCATCGCATTTCGCATTAACATGGTTTCTTTGGGTTCCAGCCATTGACTAAAACCAAGAATAATAGTGTGAGAAACACTAATTATAATAGGAAAACCACATAATCAAGAATAAAATTTCACACTTAAGGTCTTATCCTAGGTTATTCATGACCATTTCTAAAACACTAAGATTGTGTTCTATGCTTAGAATTATCCTTAGGGTTCTTACTAAGGCTTTCACATACTAGTTTCCAAAGGATGACTATACCTTTCCTCTAATACCAACTATAATGACCCATACTTTACATACATTTTTAATACTTCAAAATTGATGCATACATATTACAACATATAAAAAAACCACGAAAGGACCATATAGGTATAGTTTCTTCAGAAATTGGGAAACATAAACAACTGGTTCATAAAGCGTCTACACTGTCTACCATTTATTTCATCATATCTATAGTCCCTTTTGGCATATCTTACTTAATAACCTTCTTCCTGACATGGGGAAATAAAATATACAAAAGGGTGTGCTCAAATGCTCAGTAAGGGTAAACAAAAGAAATATCAATCACATCATATTCATAAGAACATAACTTTTGGAAATCTTAGCCTGCAAAAGAGAGAATAATTTCATAACCTGGGATAAATCATAGTAGTGAAATGGAATCCCAATAATCATAACATAAAACATGAATCTTTGTGGAATACACACATAATCATAGAAAATCATTTCTTATTAGTCAAGACTCATTTCCAAGACTATCTTAGTGGAAAAAGTCCTTTTTTGAACTGAGTTCACTCCTCGTTTCAGTCCTGTTTCACTGAACCGGTATAACCTACCATTTCAGCCATGTCTATCTCAGGAGATATAAAATCTTTACCCAATGCATTGGAGGGAGATATAGGTCCCACCCATCTCATAATGATACCATTCTTATGTGTGCCACAAAATCAGAGACCATACATCATAGCATAACCCATGTTATAAAAATGGGAATCTTAAACATCGTGACATCATAAAACAATTCATATAAGATAAAGGAATTCATAAAAATATTTCCATCACAACATAATCAAATACACGTAATAATAGGGATAGAAACAGAACCCTATATTATCTTAGATGGAAAATAATTTTGATAAAACACTTGAACTCCATTCTTGAGGAAAATATAATTTCTACTTCAAAAACACTTTTCCTTTATTAACATGTCATACAATTCTAAACTAAAAGAAGTTGATTAAAAATAAACTTGAAAACTTGTAAAGGAAGCTTCTTGGAAATAATTTTTTTAAAATCCATTCATGCCGTATAAGTTAAAAAAACATTATTCTCGTACTGTTGTCGGAAAAGTCAAAAAGTACCTCGTACGAAAAACGACAAAAGATTCCTTTCATATCTATTACTAAAAACTCACCGAAGGGTAAAATTGAATATAACAAATTTTAGGTGGATGGAAATAATATTAAATATTGAAGAAACATGGATGTGGATGATAAAATACACCCTAGTAAATAACAAAGTATAAACAATCTCGGATAAAAATGAGATTGTGATATTTTCCCTTACCTTAGGTCCGATTTGCTTCGTAAGTGTCCGAAACTCCTGTATAATGATTTAAATAATGATATTTAATTATTCCAGAATCATACTTATTGTTATGATATCATATATGGTCATATTCTTAGCTTTGTATTAGTAATATATCATTACTACTTGTTATTCAGGTGTTTATTACTTTTTGTTCTTATGCGTGTTTTGTCGAATAAATTCTTATTCTTATCTTTAGGTTATAGATACCTCATTTCCAGAATGGTATTAGTGTAATATATATCATATTCATTCATTCAATTCATTTATATAATCATTATGAAATGAAGATCATGTAGAACGAGTCACATCACATCATGGAGACGGTATTCCGTACGTACGCACGAGTGATGATAGTGTTCCTATGATCGTGGAATTGTATTGGAGTGTATGTATACTATTTAAGAATCAATATAAATTTATAATAGTCATATATAGTCATTATTTACACCATTATACCCATCCATTTAAGGTGGTGGTGGAAAATAGATTACACCACGGCGTGGAGACGATATTCCGTACGTACACACGCGTGGTGATTTCTTTTTTCCGTAGGATGGATAGATGGTGAAATAGGGTTGTTTCATACTTATAATAACATATCATTATGTGAGTGATACTGATTTTATTACTTAATAATTACACAACTAAAGACGAAGATGTGGAAGAAGAAATAAAGATGAAAGAATCGGTAACAGACATTACCTCTTCTTTGAAGTCCTTCTTTGAGACCTCCTTTTAGGGCACTAAAATAGGTCTTTGAAGACGACCAGAACCTCTAGGATGTCTCTAGGGATGTGTAGAGTAGAAATTGGAAGAGGTTGGTGGAGCTTTAAGGCTCAAAGTGGTGTGAGGAAGAGGGGTAGGAGGTGCCCTTTTATAAGGGAGGAGAGGGGCACCTTTGGAATAACTAAAAATATTATTTTATTATAAAATAAAATTCGGTTTTTAATAGCTAAAAATTGATATATTTCGAAGATAAGGTGGGTAGGGGTCGAAATAATCTCATCCAATATAATTTAGACAAGTTTAGGTATCAATTTTAACCTTATCATTTAGATTTAACTTTAAGTTAGATAATTTAACTTTTACCGTGTCTTCTTGTTTTCTTACACTATAAGGTTAATAAACATACCATACCAAGCCAAACGAACCACAAGTTGTTTATTATTAATATATATAACCTTATCTAATTCATTTGGCTGAACCTCAGATTTTTAGAAATGAAATAACAATTAGTAATATAATATTTGTTTGAAAAACTATTTTATGTCAATTTTGACACTATTTAGTAATTGATTTTTGTGAAAATCATAACAGAATTATTAGTTCGAACCAAGTAACTTAAATCAATAATATCATGTCTTATTAAGATATAAATTAGTGTAATTAATAAAAAGTCTCACATTACATTTATTTGGGTATTTATAACATCAATTATGTCAATATTTCATTAATAAGATAATTACTGCATCATCATTGTGTCATAAATAAATTAAATTATTTAATGTATACAAATTACAAATAAAATACCATTATTTAGGAAGGATTTTTAGATTTCTAATTAATATTTATAGTCGAATTTATCTTATGTATAACCCCATATTAAAAATGATTTAATTATTAAACTATGATTTTAACTATTTTTACCCTTCTTTAAATAAATTAATAATAAATGTCCTAATCTAATCCAAGTGGGCCTAAATGGTCATATTTTACTCCTAAGGTTGTTTTTGGTCTAATTACACTTGTCCAATAGAATTAGGACATGTGTTAGGGTAATAATAATATCATTTTTACCCTTAATTAACCTATTTACTTTTAACCGTGGTAAAAAAAGTAAAAAGTTATTATTCACCAAAAAGTTATTTTCATCTCATTGAACCACATTTTTCTTACTGACATCAACAGTGTCTCTCGGATTTTCGAAATTCCACTTACAGAAGTGGTAAAATTATGTTTTATGAAAAATTCATTTTTTTAACTAACACTTAGGGGTTTCTCTATTCATCAAAAATTGAATGTTTTCAGAAAAATACCAAAATTTCACCCTAGGCTAATTTCGAGATTCCGAATCCAAAAACGAAGTCCATTTTGAAAAATAAAATTTATAAAATTTCAAAAACTGGTTATTACTATTCATAACGACTAGTTTTAATAATATTTTAATAGCATATCATTGTTTAGTGAAACTCGGTATTGCGTACGACGAAAGCTATCGAGGAAGGCCGCAGTTGCTTGTAAAGAAAGCCAAGACAGTGTTAGTGAAAGATTCCTTTGATGATTTATATAACATAAAAACAAATTATTTCACATAAAAGTCTCGGGTGTTACACATTAGGCTATCGAATTGTTTACAATGGATCTTCTTAACCCAATTTCAATTTCCATGGGTTCAACTTGTAGTTATTGAATATGTCATCCTATGAATATGTGCTAAGGACCTCTGATTTTTTTACACTTAATATCCACTTATATTGGGTTTTTTTTATATTTTTCACACATAATTATGAGATTGATTTATCCTAAATTTAAGGATACCTTCTTTATAAGGGATTTCACCTCATTTTACATTTTTATTGAGACTTCATTGTTGTCATTCACCAATTCACTATTATATGGTGTATATAATGTCCTTTGGCATGTTATATCATTAATCCATTTATTCTCATGATATTATAAAGTTCGTATCAAATTTTATTCCTCAATTATTTGTATTCAAGTGTCTCTCATTTTTTTAAAAACCCTTAACTAAAATATCATTTTAAAAGTTTTAAAGATTTATTCTTCTAAATAATTCTCATTTATTTCCAAGTTTTCAAAATGGTTTTAAGATTTATTTATATGGAAATTAATGTTTTAAAATGTTAAATCCTTTAAAAGCTTCAATGTGGTATGGGACACTTTGATTAAAAAATGCCTTTATTAAATGTTTTAAATGGTTTTGAAAATTGTTTGATAAAGCATTGATTATGTCAATAACTTGAAATGAAATATTGTGATTGAAATGTGGAAATGTTATTTTTCCTTTATAATTATGTTATATGTTATGATTCTGTTATGGTTCTTGGGCATTGTTTATGAAATCGGGTGGGTCCGTGATAAACTAAGGGCGGGTGAGCCCCATATAGCTCTCAAATGCATTGGGTAAAACGAAGGGATTAAACATTAAGGTTTCTCCGAAGAGATTTAGGGAATATGCTATGATGGGTATTCCAAACGTAACCATGAGGGTTACTCCCAACGTAAGAATGTTATGAATGCCTCAAGTTACCTTTATGTCTTATGATTTCTATGAGTTTTTCGTAAATCATATGATTTCGTGAGGTATGTTAAAGTGATTATGTTTTATGAGTAAAGTATGATTTCATTGATTCTTATGTATACATGGACTAATGTTTTCTTTCCATATTGTTATAACCCTTACTGAGCTTTTTATGTTCATCCCATGTTTTCGAAATGTTTTTCACAGGACATAACGTGGAATAGGGTCAAGGATGGGATCAATGAAATGTCTTTCTGTCTAAAACAAGGAATTAAACATGACCCTTTTATTCACGAGTTTTTATTTTGTGAAAAAAATGGAAACTGAGTAGATGTGTCTACTTTTTAATCTTTGAGATGTGATAGTTATGATCTAATTCTCTAAAAATCTAAACCTAAAAAGATCCTCAATGTCAATTATTTATTTAATTAAATATTAAGTAATGTTTTAAGGTCGGGTCCTTACAAAGCACTAATGATTTTTAAATATCCTAAAGGTAATACTCATGCCAATGAACCAATTATCATTCCTAATGTCTACCATCCTCAAAACATCATGAATCCATCCTAAAAAAAGTGTATGAAAACAATAGAAACCTCAAGAAAGGGTAACCCAAATAAATAAGTCACCCACACATAACCCAAAATCATCACTATTCACAAACAAACAATACTAGGAATCCTTTAGAGAGACTAAGATAAATTCCCTCAATAACAGATCCACCCAAATCCCATTTATACATGTGACTAAGCTTTTCAAAATAATATCTTACAAAACATATTAATATAGAACAAAAAATCGCACCAAAACACAATCCGTCAATGATTTTGAATAAGAAAACATGGAATGACCATGTTATCCACACCAGAAGAATATGAGATATATCATCTTCTTCTTAGGACACTAAATATTTTACACCTTTTTTCGATCATTGGATTAGGAAAATTCTAATTTAAATCTAAGGTAGAATCCTCACTCGAATCCACTAAATCTGATTCCTCCCTCACATTTAAAGGATCATTAGAAAATACATTGATAGATTATAAATAAAAAAAAGATGATGGCTCAACCACTCAACCATGTGTTTTGGTTGGGTCGACACTTAGAGGAAAACCCCATAATCATAGAGAGAGGAAATACTAAATATAGTCCAACTAAATGTACTTTTGCAACATTCTTCAATGACACTCTAGGAGACATGTTCTAAATTTGCAAGACGTGAATCCCAATCAGTCTGTGTCCTAAAAATCTAGTTAGTAATTCCATTTCAAACCATCCAATTTTGGGACATAATATCATGAAATCAAATAAAACTATCATATCTATTCCAAAAAACACATTCCCCTACCAAAAAATATTTGAATATCTGTTTTTTGAATTGACATATTATAGAGTCCCACCTTCAATTCTTGAAAACCTTTCCACCCTACTTTAAAAACCTCTAACACGACACAAATTCACATGTAAAACCTTACTAAACAAATTTGACAATTAAGTTAAAATTTCTAAATATCCCCTAATACACTTTTTTATAATTAAAATTTCTATGAATAACTTGATTTCAAAACTATTTCTAACAGTTATTACCAAAAAATAACTAATATCATTTGAGATAAACAATATAAAAGGATCATTTCCCAAAACACTACTCCAAATTTATTTCAAAACTACACAATCATATTTTCTAAATATTTTAAAACAAATTCCATTTTCCATATAAAACAAACCATCATTTTCATTATAAAATACATTAAAAATTCCATTTTGAAATCAATTTCATCTAAAAAATCTATAAAAACCTTTTAATAATCCCATAAAGGTTTACAATTTTCCACAAAAATTTATTATATTACCATTTCATCATACAAATAGTTTTTCCAAAATCAAATAATGATCCTTAAAGGTAAAAACCAACAAATAAAACACAAAGACTTACCAAATAACATCAATTCCCACATAAAATTCCCTTATTAACCATCACACCAATTGTAGGCACTATATCGGTCAATTTGGAAATAAATGGAGTAAATAAATGGTCTTGGATGAGAAATATAACATTGATAAGGTTTGGTGGCGTTTAATGGTATATCATGATCTAAAAATGTAATATTTTTTTGAATTTATATTTATTGATTCAATAATAGAACTTCATGGCATACTGAATCATTTGGTCTAATCATGAATTTCATGACCACTCACCTTTTTCACTTATGAAACTCCAAATGAGTCTAAAAATATTATACACACTCATAATAGAGTAATTAAACATCATAAAATGTCAAAAATAGTAATTTGATCCATACAAAATCATGAATCTTGTATCAAATCCCAAATTCTTATTCCGAATAATGTTTCATCATGATGGGTGGTGGTGAATCACCCTTCTATTATCTTTCTATTGGGTCCTAAAGAAAATCATAATCATTATTCTTCCTAGAAACACTATCAATAGTAATATTTAATTATATTATTCAAATCTGTCCAAAACCAAATTAATTCATCATTCCACAGGACTCCTGAGAAAAATCATGACAGACCTGATGTATTTTTTTATCGCCATGAGTTAGTAACTAGTGTCAGGGTATCAAAAATCTTGCCATTCTTGAATAAATTCACTATCAACCAATACAACCCTATAAAATCGTATCACAAAACATAGTAAATAAATACATACATTAAGACATAGTATGGATCAAGTATAGAAATCTTCCAATCAATAAACAACAAAAACAACCACTGTTAAAGAATAAATATAAATAATCCAATCTATATTTGGGCCCTCAAGGACAATACTAGTGCATCCCAAAATAATCAAAGAACCGAAACCAAATTTCAATCATCCATATCCATGTGACACTTGGTCACTATCCTCATCCCATGATAACTGTCATGGGAAACCTAAACATTCCAACATAGAGGAGCATGCCAAGGAACCCAAAATAAAATGATAAGAATTCCATACACTGAAATGTGTGATAGTGGTTTGAGGGAAATTGAGCCAAGTTAGATTTAAAAAATGAGTTTGTATTATTCCTTTCAAATAAAAAAATAACATTTGAATGTTTTAAATAAAATTTTGAAATTATGGTTTCCTTCTATAATTATATAAAACCCAATATCACTTGAATCCTTATTTTATATACTACCAATCAATTTTCATAAATAGAGGCAATCACTTAAAAACCATTTTCTACGTCCAAGTACCCACATTCAAAAATATTCACATTAAATACACTTTCAAAAAATTACATTATATAAATATTTTTTCAAATATTTTTTGAATAATTTAAAATATAAAAAATGAGTGAATATGTGGATAAAATCTACAAAATAACCATATCAATAATATGATAAAATAGTAAAAAAAATAAATAGACCACATTTTCATAGATGGAAATAAATCAAGAGAAGAAATATAAAATCTTCCTTAAATAGTATCATCTTGTGTAATGGGAAACAGACTAGGATCAAAGTTTATATAATCCTATAATTTACTAATTACATAAGAAAACATGTTATCATATATTTCATCCATCCCACACAAGCTACCTGATTAGCTTCAACCCAAAACCATTAGGTCCACTCCTAACTATCTCAAATAATGGGGACACTAGAATTATGTTACTATCATATGTGTCATAAATCAAGACCACTCCCTTAGTACTTATTATACCCATTAAAATAGATACATAAGGTGAGTAGTCAAATAAGGAGTGTCACATACTTTTTAATGGTTAATAAATAAATCTCACCACACCCCCAACTACCTAGAATGAGAAAAACCAACTCATATATCATTTATATCATAATGAAATATAAAACATGCCCATCAGGCCATAATCAATGTCCACCAATTCATCAAATAATGGGGATCAAGGGGGTCACATAATGAAACTACGAAAACCAATTTTAAAATGAAAAACAGTCATTGATACGAATCATTGATCAGTGTACCAAGAACCATTATCAATGGTTTTATGATCAATTTTAGACCATTTCATTAAAAACATTTCATTAGAACCCAAATATAAGACATTTCAAAATAGCTTCCCATTTTAATTTTTAATATTTGAAAACCAATTTTATCCATTCTGCGATGAAAATAGGATAAAATTTCATTTTGAATTAAAAATATCATTTAGAAATAACAATAAAATAATTTCATGAATACTTGGAATGAAACCCCTTCTTAGAAACCAAACCACCTTTAAAACCACCCATTAAACCAAGTGGTAAACCAATATAAAATAAATAATAGTTCCTTTTCACTATCACATATAAAAATAATTAGAGAAATAAAAAATTTAGAAAAATCAAGAATTAAATCAAAATCCATTTAAATGAATCATAAAAAATGATCCACATTGGTTTAATAACAACCAAGATGGGAGTTGTAACTATCAATGGAGAATGCTCAAAAGTGCCACAAGGGAACCCTATAATTCCATAATTAATAAAACCCATAAGAATATATCATAGTGATCCATAAATCCATCCATTTAACCCCATAGGGTTCTTATAAAAGGGAAAACCCCAAGAGTAATGGAAAACTAGAAAAAGAAGATAAAAACAAGTAAAAATATTGAAATTACAAATGGTTTAAAAATAAAAAATTAATAAAAATATCCTTGAAGACATGAAAGGAGGGAGGGGTATATTTATATCATTCACCTAGTATTGGTTAATAATTGATGAGTAAGAAATGGGTGGAATCCACTTTTTAATTTGTGAGGGAATAATTGTAAATATATGATTTTACAGAATTAGGTGATTTATATAAGTACTACCCAAATGGAAAAGATATACAGAAACCATATATATTGGGTCTAGTATAGTAAATTACAATCTATCTTGATTTCCAAATGATTTTCCAAAATTTTTGCAACAAAAGTACCAGAAAACTCTTCCAGAAGGGTAACCCCACATGATCTCCCCATGTTATGCACTACCAAAGCATACTAATCATGTAAGTTCAAAACTGAACTAAAAAGTCCCTATATAAGGGTAACAAAAAGTCTCTCATAAAACCATACACCTTAGAAACTTTATGGAAGGTTATTCAAAGTATTTTTACTAAACATGAGGTGAAAATGTGAAAACCATACGAAAGAAAAAAATAAAATTAATTAAAATTTGAAGATTAATGAATTTAATTATTAATATTTCTCCAAAATAAATTAAAATAATTATTGTAATTATGGTTATAGTGAAATTGGTGTAACATGACTGCCAATGAGTTTTATCACTCTGCGGATTATATGAAAATGGTTATGGTTATTAGGTAATTAAAATTATTTACTTATCATTAGTTTGATTATTAGAACAAGTTTCTTCAAATATACCCATATTATTTTTACCATTAATTAATCTATTATACTAACATTAAAAATGAAACTAGAAACTTGGGACAATTTTATAAATTGTGATACAATGTCTAGTTTATCATTTTATATCCCGCACCACCCAAAACATAGATTTTTAGAATTTAGGAATGGTTTTATATTATTATTCATTATTTGTCAATTAATTTGTTATGTGGATTTAATATATCTAACATTGTCTTTTACAGAATTATTATTACCCACTATGTTTCTCTCACAATGATCATTTTAAAGAAAAAAATTAAGTTTCTAGAATCCATGGTATATAATTATATATATATATTTATTTATTTATGATTCAAAATTTATAAATATTCACCATGGAAAAAAATTACCAAACAAAACAACGTTTATCAATCAAGGAGATCACAGATGATTATTTGTTGTAAAATTGGGATTATAATTCCAATTATAAACATTAAGTAATTTATAATTGAGGGCACATTGTAGTTTGATGGTTGGATGATAACTAAAAAAACAATTTGATGTACATTAGATTATGAAAAATTATGGGTCTCATATATTATTTTTGTAAAATGAATATACATGAGGGAGAAAAAATATAGAAAACTAATAAATAATTATAGAAAAACTAATAATCCAATATCAATTAAAATTATGAAGTTTTTAAAATTTTTTTGTGCCAATTAAATTTTGGATATGATGAATATTAAAAAGACAAAACAGATAATGGATCATAAAAATTACAACTAACACATATAATGTAAAAAATAAAAAATAAATAGGAGTTATAATAAAATATAGTTTGGAAAGTCCTTATTAAAAAATCATGTCATCACATATATAAGGTACGTAATTATACGATCAATTGTCTGAATAAATAATTATATTTCATGTAAAATACCTTTTCTTGAATTATATAATAATATATAGATGATAATGAAGATATTATATTGGGATTGGTTTTCCATTGGGATAACTATTTATTGAAAATTATTATATCTATAACAATAATTATTTTTAACAACCTACATTTGATATAATCAAATTCATAGTTAAAAACCCATGATGTGGAAACATTAGTGGAGACATTAATATTTGAATTTAATATTTATTTTAAGATGATTAGTTAAAAACCTTATCAAGAATTCCCAATGGGAAAGACCTAATAGATTGGGAATAATCCATAATTCCCAAATCCCACACATAAAATTTTGATAGAAATTTATGTCTTTACAACCCAACTTTATAAAAATAATTTATAAAAGTAATATTTTGTAATGTGTTTGATAATAAATCATCATGATTAATATATAATAATATTTTTTGGAATAAATCACTCCACTCTTTTTAATACTATGAGTCAATTTGAATTTTTGGTAGATTTTTATCAGTCACCAATATTATAAACAAACATTAATTTCATTATAAAGTCTAAATTAACATCTTGTAAAGTAGTCAGAATATCATTATCCTTAGTCAGTACAATTATTTTGATATAATTAAAAATTGATTCCATCCCAACACATTCTATAATTTCCTAGAAAATAATAATATCTTAAACATGATTATAAAAATTCATAAAAATGGATTATTTTATAGGGCACTATAAAATGTTAGTTCCACCATATGTGAATAAATATCATTTTTGAGATAAGATTTTATATGAATCTAGAAAATATATAAAATTATCATAACCAACCAAATTTTGTTCCATTTTTTAAAATCAATCACAATCAAGATATCATAAACGGGATCTTAATATATTATTGATATCATTCCAATGCCTCTAATTGGAATGTAAAATTCAAATGGATAATAAATTTCTTAAAAAATCTATTTTTAAAAATATATTTTTTATGAGTTTTGTGAATTCTCATATAATAAAAATTTATTTTATGTTATATCCAAGAGCTTTTATAACATCTTCACATATTTGAAATGTTATTTTATCTCAATAATAATATCAATAGTCATATTTATGACTTAATTATGTGATATATTCATATAAAAACATTCTATAACATTTATAATATATATTTATTAGTGACCAAAAATATTACCCACTATATATCAAGTATTTAATCTATGATAATACATTTTCATTAGAAATCATAAATTTAGGTCATTTTAAAATTATTTTATTTCCATTAAAATCTCATTGAGAGCCCAAAAATTATTTAAATAATTAAAATATACGATTGATATTACATATTTTTATTTAATACTTCTTATAAATACAAAAAAAATGAATCATTTTTATAACCCTATTTTTTTAAATTATAACTCAGATGACAATACCATATACGTCCTGACTTCATTCGTATTTATAATGATTTTATTCGTTAATTTAATGGATTAATGATCTTGATATCTAGAACATATTTAATGTATTTTGAAAAAATTTGGGAATTTTTGGGACCATCATTATCAATGATACCATATATGTATATAGATACGAAAACCCTCAAATGTATTTCAAGATATTCAAGAATAAAAAATATCCTGATATATAAAAATTTAAAGTTTTTATTATAGGAGAATATGATTCATCATAGATAATATTTTCTATTTTTGATAATCACTAAGAAAATATTTGTTCCTTAACTCTATAACATCATTAATTTAATTACTATTGATCATAATTACATATTCATAAGCAACAGGTTTCAAACTTCATTGGTTTTAATAATAAATTCTAAAATCAAATATTTATCCAATGAGTCTAATTCATATTGGATTGTAATGTTTTTTATCCCGTTATTGTATATAATGAAATATATACCTAGATTTAGGTTCTCTATTCTTATCATGGATTTCATGGGCTATATCATATTAATTTATTCCATTAAATATGGATTTCATTGGGGTTCAATATCTTATAATATTAGTAAAATGTATAATAATTTATTATTATTCAAGATCCTGTACATTAAGTGTAATATTTTATAAAGGAATGTATTTATTATTAAAATTTCCATATTTCATTTGAACATTTAATTTCTCTACATGAATGATTTGATTATATTTCCAATGATATAAATTTTAGTTATTTAAAAAAGGTTATTTATCAAGAATCAAAAATAAATTACAAAAAATAATGATAACACTATTATATTTTTATTTTGCGGTTTTTATTTTAACTACGTTGTTAGAAGAACAAATGTATTATTTGTAACCTATTTTAATTAAACAATTAAATTAGAAATAAATTTATTTTAATATTTGTAAAGTTTTATTATCTTTTCAACTTCAAGATAACTAATTTTTATGTGAGGATAAATATGGTGTAATGATGTTTTCTTCGTGGATATTTCTATATATATTGATTGATTTCCCACTTTAATTATAAAAAAAATATTTATTAAAACATAAAACCAATATATATTATTATAAATACATATCCGGTCATTGTTTTCAGTTAATTTTTATGTTAGGGAAATTCAATTAAAAAATAAACCGAAAACTTTTTTGAGATCCAAAATATTTTCATTTTAGTGGTATTATATATAATGCAACCAATTATTTACAAACATGATGATTTTGGATTGTCCTCAATATATATATAAGGCAATATTCAATATAACATAATGGTCTAATTTGTAGTATTGTTTCTATATTATAATTTTCATATCCTCATATCAAATTAGGCAATTAGGTTTTCATGAGTATCAATATAGTAAGAATTATGAATACATTGTAAATGATAAAACTAAAAAAATTGATTTTGAAAATGAGAAATATTAAGTCAAAAGGAAAATTCAATCAATATTTCATAATTATTAAAAGTGTTTGATGAATATTCACTGACATGGTCATGTTGAATTTGTATAATTGAGTAATTCGGGTGTAGTTCTCTTAACTTGATTATTCAGGAAACCAATCTAACACACTCTAGGTTTTCAATTGATAATAAGTACACATGAGACCATTTTACAGGTGAATCGGTCAATATAATAAAACAACTAAATGGTATATATTTATATGTTTTATACCATATACATATCGATTAATTCTTTCCAATAATAATAGGGATTTGATATCAATTTACAATATAGATTTTTCTTTAATACGTTTTTCCTATGAAATAAATAGGCATGAGAAACCATTTAGAATAGGAAAAAATTTATTATCTAATGGTTTCCCATTAAAATATTTTATCATTTTCTGGTCACAATTGATACTAGATGGTCCAACTAATCATTTCATAAAATAAATGTATCAGGTTTGGTACAGATCTAGTTTGCCATTTTTTATTCAATTGTAAAAATATTTAAATAGTACAAACCAAAAATAAACCTATAGATATTAATTTTATTTATTTATTTTATTTATATAAAGGTATTTAACACCTCATTATTCAATATTCTTTATGTATTAACTATTTTTATGATTATTTTAATTACATAAAAGTCACTAAAACTTTAAAGAAAATAAATAAGTATTTAATAGTATTTATTTATAATTTTTTTATTTATTTTATCGTCAAAAACCATCAGTTAATTTAGAACCACTATTTAGGGTACACACATGACAACTCCACATTTTATGGTTAAAAGTTTTCTTAGAGTTATGTATTGTGTAAATCTTTGTGGTGACAAATTTTCAAATATATTCTACATTAGAATTAATACTAATTTAGAAATTGATAATATTTATTTACAGTAAAAGTGTTACAAAAGTAATGTCCAATAATTTTATCATTCCTTTTATTTAATTATAGATACAATCAATAAATTATTTTTATGTATTCTAAATAAATGGGCAATTAATTTCCAAAACAAAAAAAATCATCATTTTAATTAATTTATAGGTGTGGGTTTTCGTTATTTGTCCACTTATAGTAGTTTCCTTTCCTATTTTAATTTGATTAATTTTTATAAATAGTTCAATAATATAAATTTACATTTTCACAAAAATATTGATTATTATATAAAAAATCAACTATAAATAATCCTATTCAGTTTATGGAATGGGTTTAAACAAATTTTTTTATGATTTTTCATTTTTGATTAAAATATTATTATTTTTACATAATAATAAGCTGAGAAAAAAACATAGGTTGTTTTTTCAATCCTTTATAATTATATTTATCATGTATAAGGATGATCATGATATGAAATGAAGAAACATTATTTTGAACAATATCTATTTTGATAGTATCGTCTCTATAAAAGTTTAGTATTGAAATGAATTTGATCATAACATATTTAAATATTATTGTCATCCTGAAATATTAAAACAATAAATAACTCATTTCATAAGATATATTTTGTAAAATTATCAACCTGTAGTGTAATTAACATTATTTTTTGTTTTTCACTAAGATTAAAATATATTTTAGAATCAAATATTTTTTTCTTTAAATCACTAAGGAGAAGAAAAAAAAGAATAATTGGGTTTCACATAGTATTATGTGAAATAATAAATACCTATTATGATTGTATCCCCAATTTCATCTGTATCCTAATGTATTTTAATATTTATAATCCATGAAAGATAATTATTTATTTATTAATTTTAACAATGAGGACACAAATTTTTTCGATATTTTCCCTAAATTGGGAATCATATCTCATAAGACTAATCTCTTTAGATAATGGTAATTATTCTTGACGACATTATAGAAAATTGATATCATATTTTTTATCAAAACCATGAAATATTTTGAAATCGATAGTGCAATGTCATTTGAGGATGTGATGAATATAAACACATTAAAATTTATAACAAATTATGAACTTTTAAAACTATAATATATAATTTATCTAAAATGAAGGAACATGAGGGAGATCACATACTAAACTAAGAATCATTATTTTAATATCATATTATCACATATTTATAGTATACACAAACAATTAATTAATTAATAATATGGTGATATAAATTAGTTTGGTGTCCATGAAATTTTAGTGCACTAACCTAAATCCAATTAATTTATCAAAACCCAGATATCTTTAAAATTTTATTATTTTATAAATTAATTTCCCTAACTAAGTCCAATAATATTTTGAAATGTCCTTTTAAATAAAAAATAATTAAATTAACCATTTATAATTAATAAATATGAAAAAATTAAAACATTAATGATTGGAAATAAAATTAAATAAATATTTTATTGTCGTAAAATAATAATGGATTAATCAATTCCTATTGGGGTTATTCAAAAGGGTTTTCTTTCCATAGGTTATAACCACCATTGAAATTAATGTTTCTTAGTATATATATCATATATCAAAAATATAATTCATTAGATTTTCCTTGAAAAATATTGATTAATCTAGAATGGCATTGTGTTGTAAATATAGTCCACATATATGTCGATATAATAGTAATATAAGAACATTTTCCTCTATTATTATCTCTACTACTTGTATTTATGTTGTATTATTAATAATTTATTATTGGGTACTCACATTCCCTCACTATCACACCCAATTTTGAATAAAATAATTATTTGTTGAATATTTTCAATTAGTTTATGATTATTACATACTTTTCACATTCAATGATAATTTTGACAATAAATTTCCCAATACGTTATCATAAAATTTTCTACCTGAAAAAAAGGTTTGTCTAATCCAAAATGCAATACTTTATATTATGATAATTCCTATACTCAATTTCCCCTTCTAAAATTATTGGATAAAAACTAATTTTCTTTCTCATTAAATAATAAAACATTTTCTCCATAATTAACAACTCAAGAGAAATAAAGAACTAGAAATAAATAAAAAGACTACATTCCCTAAAATGAATTGAATTTTACATGATCTCATAGTAGAAATATATACCGTCAGGTTTAATGAAAATATTATAATCCAGGAAATATTACATCAAATGTAATGTTGTAAATATACCAATATAAGTGGATGAACTGTGAAGGGAAATCAGTATCATATTTATCATTCAATGAATTATTTTGTTGAAATTATTCAAAATTAATTTAATGATAAAGAACAAACTGTTTAGAAACGTTTATAGAACATACTATGAAGTATGGAGATGACATAATGAAGTTTACCATATCTTTATATTTTATAAACTCGGAAGGTATTGAGAACAATGATAATCTAAATATTTAGTTGGATGAGTTTATCTTTATTTTTACTATTTTTTAAAAAATATTATTTAATTATTTATTTATAAATTTATTTTAATTACTATATATATATATATATATTCATTTCTATTTTATTAAACATGAATAAAAAAATTAATTACATACTACATTTCTTTGTCCCAAGGACATAATAAATCTTCATTAAATAATTGTTTTCTATTTTCTAAAGTGAAAGGAAATATTTATTAAAATACTTTATATCTCTCTCCAAATATTATTTAACTATATTTAAAATTGATGTTAATTTGAAAATGAAATTTAATATATTTTAAGAATTATATGCAAATAAAAACTTTCTAAAGTATATTGAAGTATATTTATATTTATCAAAAATTGTTCATGAAATAACAATATTGAAAGATAAATATTTATTCTTATGTCATCATGGTTAAATAATATTATCCATTATAATTAAATTTAAATTATCCCGCAAAGTGGATGTTAATTTCATAGAGTTCATAATAGACTCATAAATTTTATATTTAATATAATTTATATAATCAATTTTTTTACATGAAGTAGAAATTCCATGATTATCATTATAAATAAAATAATTGTTTATGTATGAGAGGATAATTATTTTTTAATAAAAAATCACTCTTAAATAATTATTAACGTTAATAAATTTTTTCTTCAAATTATACCCTAATTTAATTGTAATTTTTTTTTGTTTTATTTCATTCCTATTATTTAGTGATGTTATTTATAATTTTTTTAAAAATACTTTATCAATATTCAATATTTGATAAATCATATAATTTTACCATTTAATTTTTTATTTGATCCCTAAACTAAAAATGATTGAAAATATTATTTTAGGATTTATAATAATTTTCACTTAGAAGGTTTTGTTATAAATATTATATATTTCTCTATTTTTCTTCTTACACCAAAATAATCAACCATGAAATATGAGGGGCGTGGGTCCCCTCACTGATAGTTATATTTTAGCAATTTATGGGCCAAATTTTTTAAAGAATATAATATCCATTAAAAGATGGTATTTACCCTTTATGATTATATTTTGAATTTATGAACTCATAATCAGCCACTAGATGTGAAAATTATGGTAATAATTACGAAAATGATTTTTAAGTTATTTTATTATATTCATCAAAAAAATAAATATATACAATTAATTATCCTAGAGATTATATATATATATAATAAGAAAAAAAATTAACTATTATTTTAATTTAATACTTTGGAAGAGCTGATATAATTTTATTATTAATTAGGGATCATGAAATATTAATAAAACATCTTTTTAGTACCTTAAATGGAAATTAAAAAATGATTTAAATAATCATAATAATAAATATATGAACATCTAACGATACACTTATTTCATTAAATAATTCTTTTGTTTCTAAAATATATTGACCTTTAAATAAATTATTGAAATCAAATATAATATAAATACCATTGGTGATGGATATTTTTAATGCCTCTATATATAATAAACATATATAATAGAAAAAATCGATACAATTAAATATCATAAGGTTTATTTTTTTATGATGTAGATGTATGGAGATTTTAAAATAATATAGTAAACCAGAATTTTAATAATCACATAATTTTCATTATTTTACATTACAGTGACTCAAACTTTTCATACAATGATTTTAAATCTATATTGATGAATACTCACTAAATAACATGTTGATCGATGCTGGAATAATTTTGGTCGAGTGTCATTAGAAGCATGGAATCAGAAAAAAGTGGTTCCAAAAATATCTACATTGTATATTACTTATTTCATGGAAACATTCTTATACATGTCAAAATTTATAAGTTTATACATAACTAGGGGAAGAAAGAATAATAAATGTTTTATCTTAGATGCATAGTGAAGTTATTCAATATAGATATCAGTGGTCACATATTCATAAGATTAGAATAAGTGTATAATAACATGGTGATGTCATTTCACTACCATACCATGCATATCAATGATCATAATATTTGGTAATTGAATATATATTTGTCTTTTATAAGACATGAATCAATAGGAAATCAAATATCCTAAACCATAAAATCTTAACATAGGAATACATCATTAATTTGTGGAATACACATAAGCATAGATAATAATTTCATTATTTGTCATGGATCTTTACCAAGACAATATTAATTTAATATGTTTAGTCCCAAAACTATAATATTTTCCAAGGATCACTCCCAAGCCTATCATAGTGGAAAAAGACTCTTACTGGACCTGTGAAAGTCCCCATTCCAATATTTTTTATATCATGAGATATCAATCATTACACATATTCATTGGGTAGAGATATAGGTCACACCAATCACGTAATGAATATCAAATATACATGTTCCAAAGCATCACAAATCATTCATCATGTTATAAAACAGAGAAAGATATGGTTTTCATAAAATATCCATTATATCATAATCCATGAACGGAAATAGGATTTATTACATGTAATGATTTATTATATTCACAAATACATTTTATTGAGTTTACTTAAAATACATCACTATAACACATGGACATATGATATATATTAGTGTCTCATGGCCTACTAATCAAATAAGCACAATTTACTTCTAAAAATTCATTTGAATTTTTATTCAACCACAACATTGTGATATATTTTTTTGGGAGTGATATCCATCCCTATGCGAACATGAAGTCATGAGACAATGAAAACTACATTGATCGTTATAAGGAGTCCTATGATTTATCTTGTCTTATATTCTATATTTTAATATCATTATATCATAAATCCTTTAATTTCCTAATAAATGTAAGTGATCTTTTATGAATAACATCAAAAATAGATCTATGTGAATTTTAATGATGTATAACAATGATTAAACTAAGGAAAATAGTCTACTCAATCATCTTCATTGATCATTATAGATTACATGGAATCTGAACCCATAAAAATAATTTCACATCCAATCATACGGTATGTCATATTTTCTATATTTTAGAAGGTCACTTCATGTTTTGGGATATATTGGTTAATACTAGTTTATTTTAAATGGTGTTGATTATTTCTTACTGTAAAATAACTGTAACCAGGCCATGTTCAAAACTGTTTTTCTCCGGGGTAGTTCGTATATTCCATTGGTAGAGCCACCATGACCAATGTATGTTGTAGACTAAGTTGTATAATTTTTTTGTCCATCCTATACACCATGACAAATAAGGCCTCATTAATATGTATTGGAGTCCATGGACAACCCCAAATAGAAAAACATTTATATCTAAGATGTGATCTGTGGGAATTTCGAGCTACCATGGAATGAAACGATTAATACCACCATGATCATAGTGGGTGAAACCTTGTTATGTAGGTGATGGTGTCATAATTTTATGTGATTAAAATAGCAACATGATCGTTGAGGAATTTATCGATCTTTTTTTAATATTCCCACAATGGAGGGGTTTTAATGTGATCTTAAATTGGTTTTCTCCTATATTAAGCCATTCCAATTCACTCCCATTTTAGTGTTCCAAATCAAATTTTTTTCAGACGAGCTTTGGAAAACATTTATCCATTTGATGCAGTACCATAAGAGATCTGGTTTTGTTAATCCATTTCTATTTTTCAGGTTGTGTAATCAGTTTATGGTATGTGGTTATTCCAATCATTAGTTTTATTTGGGAATTAGTTGCGATATATAATTACTCTCATATTGGATTATATCATATCAGAACATTCTGGTTTCTTGTATGATTGACTTAGGGCTTCCTATTAATATTTTGGAATCTCTCCTTCTATTAATATTGTTTGAACTTTCTTCCTTATTCATTTGAAAATTCGTTCAGTTTATTAGAGAGTGTTAGGTTTTTACATGGGCAGTGGTTTCATTAAAATCCATTATAAAATGAATATTAGATACGTGTTGGTTTTCTAAAATAGTATAAAATGTTTAGAAAATTATTTTAAGATTCTATCATAGAATATGATTTTAAAATGGTTTTAATGTCATGAATGATGAAATATGGATTATTAGTAAAATGGTATTTCAAATGGATATTCCCTTTGATCTTGTTGCTAATTTTTTTTAAAACCCTTAGATTGTGTATATTAATAGATTTAACGTCTAGTATTTTTTTATTGAATTGCGTTTGAAATATTTTTTTATTTGATTAAATTTGTTTTAAATGCATAATATGAGAATGCAATTGATTCTAGTCATGTTTGACTAATTCACCATAGCATTGGAAGATCACATGTGAGCCTCGGAAACAATAGTGAGGGTTAGGTGTGGGGACTTATCTCTGTGTTTTTTAGGGGGAATCACAGAATGAGGTATTAACATTCTCCTTTATCTGGTATGATGAGGACTAGTTAACATGACATCATCGGTAGGAATTACACATCGGGTGTATCACTCTACTACTTTATAGGGTGTGATGTGGATATTTTTTGTGTGCACAAGTCATGATTGATCAAGTTACAAGATAATATCTAGAAGAAAACTATTCAACTATTGGATATGTTTCCATATTCATTATCTTATCAAAAATGATTTTCAATATTCATTGAAATCATTGGAGAGATATGGATGATATATGATGATATAAAATCATTGAAATAGTAATGGTTTTGTTAAATGTGTTTTCAAAAGTTGTTCTTTTTTAATGAATTTGTAAGCTATATAAAAATTATGATTTTTTATATTTTAATATAAATATTTAAACTGTGTTTCATTCCATTTTTTTGTCAAATTGATTATAAAAAGTTCTTCTTAAAAGGATGTTTATTGAAAACATGGTTCGATGCCCCTAGGCTCAATTTATCACGCCCTATACATTCCATTGGGTTTGATTATATCTTATTTTATCCATCTTTAGTAATTTTAAGGATCCTTTAGGGGTATAGGTTTCCATGTTAGCGAGGAGTGAGGGATGTAGAAGAGGTGTTATTCAGATAAAGATGGTGTGTTCAACCTTTCGAGTAGTTTGGTTTTTTCTTTATGTGATTTAGTGAATGTTTTTCCTAATATTCTTTCATAATTTTTCTCTTGTCTCTATTTTCAAATTTTGAAATTATTTATCATATTTAACAATGTTTTTACCATGATTTTATATTATGGGTGAAACCATTCCCAAAGGTTGTTCTGGATGTTTTTACTATGATTTTATATTGTGGGCCATTATACTTATATAATAATTCCATAATTTAAAACATGATATAAATATCATTAATATATAGTAAATATTTATTATAATATTACTTAAAATATATAATTATCGAATAGAATACACCTCTCATAGCGGTGATAAGTCGTATGTACGCATGAACGTTATTTCTGTTTAATTGTCATATTGAATGAAATAAAGTAAAAGAAATATATATATATGGATATATGTAATTATTAAATTATATTTATTATATCAAATATATTCACTAATCCCATCCTTAATATATTCCATGTAGTGTATTAATGAATCACATCACTTCAATGGAGCCGCAGTCTATACTTCCTCAAAACTGAATTATAGTATTAACACGAAATAAAAAGTAGAAAGATATATGTTGTAAAACTATTACATAAGTGTAAATAAATATTAAATATTATGTATAAAATATATAAACAAATTTCCACCATTATAGGTGGTAATGGAAAATTGAATAATTGTCATTTAACAAGGTGGTAGTCCACCAAACACATAAACTTTTTGTTTGTTACCATTAGATGGATGTGTGTGTTAGTGTAGGAAAAATAATTATCATAAAAATTAAAAGTATATTGAGGATATTCTTGTTGTTATACAAAAATTGATTAATAATATTTGAGGGAATGGAGAATGGAAGTAAAAGAATAGAGTTCGAGGGAGGTTGTTACCTCTTAATCAGGTAACTCATTTTAGTTTCAATCAAAAGGCTCCATTGAATTGCTTTATGCGCAAGGGGGTATTCAAGGTATAAGGGAGGCAAGTTGGGGATTTATTTGGTCAGACTTGGTCCTAACCTATGAGGGCATGAGAGGTTTGAATCTAAAATTAAAAATAATAAATTATTGATACTCAAAATATGGAATCCATTTTTCAAAATTCTAAAAACTAAAGTTGTAGAAATTAATTGAAAATTATTCCCTTAGTCGGTATGACTATGCAATGTTTTTAAAGTATGAACGTTCAAAAATTTTCAAGGTTATTATATTAAATTTCAAAGTGAAACCAACTCCCATGACGTAATTTATATTTAATTATTACAATTAATATAATTAAAAATTTAAAACAATTAAAGATATAATTTAACCTAATAAATAAATTAGATGAAAACCCACTTTTGAAATAAAATCAAGTATTTTAATTGTTGATTTAAAATGAAAACATACTCAAAATACCATAAAATTATCCTCACAAATTTATTTTATAATATTTAAAATATTAATATTATATTAAAATATTAAATCTATAAAATTTCCACAAAAATGGATTTAAAATGGGTTCACCATTAAAATGAGACAAAATAATCTTTATAAAAATATAGGTTTTAACAATAAAATTGGGTTTGTTCTTATATTTTTCCAATCAAATATTTTGGATGAATATAAAAAATATATTACTGAATATATAACATTTATATTACATTTAAATCACTAATTAATTTTAATTACTTTAATTTATTATACATAAAACCACTTTATGGGCATAATAATTGTGTTCAATAAAAATACTGCCATTATATTCAATTGGTTCTAATAGTTATTTCTAAAAAATTTGTAACTAATTATTTATTTTTAAATTAATTTTAAACAATATATTTAAATTATTTAGTTAATAATATTCATAAAAACTAATTTAATTGAAAGGACACATCTTATTAAATTAAATAATGATATTTTAATAATATATTATTGTTCATTAAACCTTGTTCAAGCATGTTACATATGAAATATCATAAAGTCATTGTTAAATGTAATGAAAGATAACATATTTATTCTATGTAGATCATTATAAAATATGTGGTGGGTGATGTGTACATTAGAAAAATAGAGTTCATTACCACAAAATTAACTATTTTTAGTGTTCCATGAAATGAAAAATATCAAAAAGATTAACTTAATGTGAAATAATGTTTCAAAAAATCTTACTATGTTAAATTCGACCCCCTTAAAATAATTTTCTCCATAGAAATTATTATGGGTTATGAAAGGATTAATACTTGATATTTCCTTTCACAAAAACCCAAATTGAAAATATCAACCCTAAAAACTCTTTTTAAAAGGAATGTTGGAAACATAACACTTACCCCAAGTAACTCATTATGAGATTCCCATATAGTAAATCATAGGTGGGAAGTGCAAACATAGATATGGATGAGAAATATCTCCATAATGTTATGATGAAGAAAGATATATATCATGGTCATGATATAGTTAACAATCAGAAATCCACAACTCTATGACGAACTATGGAACGATATGAAAAATTAGAAACATATTTTCAGGACAACATTTACATGATCACATTTAGAACATTGATTAATTCATGATATATTTCTATGATTATAATTTAATAATTTGGTTGTTCTTTGATAAATTTATAATAAATACATTACCTTGAGGAACCAATGTCCAAAAATTTACTTCGTTAAACTTTCAACGGATCCTAAGGCCCAAAAAATGAATAGTTTAACTATTTAATATACAAATTATATATACCATAGTCCATAAAAAGTATCACAATTGATTCATCATTAATATTTATTCATCATAAATACTAATAACTTAACCAGGAAATCATAGAGCCTAGTGGTAGGCGTGAAACCCTAATCGCCCTTCAGTCATGGGTTCATGACCTGCAGCGTTTCCAGACATTATTGGTTGTCACAAAAAATATGTGATTCCATTTTATAAAATACCACAAATATAATTTCCAAAATAAATATGATGTACAACCATTAAATATAGTTAATCACTAAATAACATTTTTACCAAGGGTTTCCTATACAATCTCATTGCATAAATATTTCCTCTGAAGTATAACATAAACATTTCACGAATGGTAAACCTTATATTCATTCTTAGAGAAGGAAATCCAATGCATTAGAAATAAATTCATATAATCATATAAACATTAATCCCCCATATATCACAAAATATAACTTGGTTTTTACATTCCAATAATGTGTATACCCTCATCATATCATTTCTTGAAACATTGTAATAACCTGAATGATCATAAATAATTTTGGAATTCATGAATTCTCTTATATTCCAAAGGCTACTAGATATATTCATTAAATCCATGACGATGTAAAATTCATAAAATAATTTTTTAAAAGTTCCTTTTCTAGTTTTGATGTAATCAATACCATCACATTTACTTGTCCATATCCCACATATCTTAATACAAACCACATTATCATAACATAAAGAACATATTAAGGGTTACCTTACCATATAAAATTATCACCTTTTCAAGAAATCATGTTTCTTATCCACTATAACTCTTCAAAATTTTCTGGAAAATTCATAGCATAAAACAAAAAATAAATAATCTTTATTTAATTCACCATTTATAATTAAAAGATCCAAATACATAAATACGTTAATCCTTATTCCTTAATGGTTGGAATTTAATAACTCAATCCTACGACTAGATGTAAATTCTTATGTATGAGATTCGATTTGGGTAATTCCCATGTTCTCTACAGATGATACATTTCACTCCATGAGAATTTTTCACCCTATGACCATTTTTCCCATAGGGATAACATATTATACTAAATTTGTGGTATTCATCAATTTTATCATTCCAAGATTATTGAAATATGGAAAACTGAACATTCTTTCCTCTATTCTCCTAAAATTTTTAACATTTATAAAATTCCATTATCATTTTCTATGATGTGTTTGGAATATCACCAATGTTCACATTGTTAATAATATATTGTGATAGAAGATTCGGATTAATCACAATATCTTTATCTCAAGTCAGAATCCAATTTTATTTCTTGTAATAACTAGATTATCTTTCAGACTCAATGTTAACATCATTCCTTTTGTTTCCCTAAATTTTATATAATAGGGAAGAATTTAGTAATAAAAAATTATCATAGTGGGGAATCACATAATCCTGGAAAGTCAGTTATAGGATGTCTGAATCATGTCACCTTCTTTAATATAAGGCAACCTATGTTCATCAAAGGTTATTCACAACCAAATTATATTTTTGTATTTCTTGTTGGTTTGTGAAGTGTTTGTGAATTCCCAAATCATACCACCTATGAGTGACAAAACTAGGTATGAAACAAGGAACGTTGCCGTGTACCATATTACACTGGGTTAGGGAAGAAACAACATTTATGAGTTATTACTCTAATGTAAATCTATGATATAGCCACACCCACTTGTAGTATACAGAGTGTTATGTATTTCTATGAAACCACTCACTCTATCGTTTTCCTATATTCAAGGAAATATTTACAAATTTTAAATCATCCTAATACATATCCATTGAAACATTCCTTGGAATTTAATTTAAATTTGCATAAGTATCCCACTGTATTCATATCATCCTAGTTTCCAAATGAAGAATAAACCATTCCTATTATACAGACTATAATGATCTATGTTTAATCTACCTGGATATTAAATTAGTTTATATGAATACATAGTACATTAAATTTTTTTGGGGGACTATAATAATTTATTGTATTTTGAAACATGGGAACAAAATATTCTATCATGATGAATTATCATCACCGTCTCTCTTAATGATCTCTACAATTTTATACATATACCTAAAATAATTCTACACAACCTGGTGAAGGAAAAATTAAAAGGGGTGACATCGGATGACTATTAAGGGTGAACAATGAAGACATTTATGAATAAACATGAGAATATTCTATAATAATGTTATCATGAAAATAATGTATCATACCATGCTTGTTAGTGACAATAATCATGAATCATGGAATAAATATTAGGAGTTTTTAAGACATGAATTATAAGGAAATAATGGAATGAAACCATAAAATCATAATTTAGGAATAATAAATAAAACATTGGAAAATATATTAGCATATAATGATTTCCATAGTATCAAATTAATCACTACCATGAACATATTAGTAGTATAGTTTTACTCCTGATACAATCTTGGTAGTCATGGTTTACTTCCATTTCCATCTTACTGGCATGACTTCACTCCACACACCATCTTAGTAGTCATGGTTCACTATCATTGCCATCTTAGTAGAAAGAGTTCACTCACTATACCCTCTTGGTAGTCATGGTTCACTTTCATTAACATATCAGTATAAAATGATCACTCCCTAGACCATATTTTTGTATCTCATGAGATATAAATCTTTACCTAAAGCATTGGAAGGATATATAGGTCCCACCAATCACATAATTAAATTAGACATAAATGTGGTATGGGATCATAAATAGCAATTTCATAACACATGAAATGAAATGGGTTCCATAAACATGCCCTCATATCATAACTTTTGGAAAAATATATAGGTTTCATGATCCTTAAATTATTATCCTAACCTATTAAAAGAAGTGGTTTGAAAAGCATTAAACCCATGAATGAGAAAAGGGTTTCTTAAACATATAACTTTTGGAAGAGAAAAATGATTCATAAGGACCTTGATATTTAGCACAACCCATTAATATAAAGGATATTAATTTAATATTTATATAATTTCATAGAATTTGATGAGGAACAACAATGGATGTCATCACAGATTGAAAATAATTTTGGAAATAAATTTAAAAAAAATTCACGAGGAAAATATCATTTTTATTTAAAAACATTACTAATACATAATAAAAATAAAAAATTATTTTCTTAGAAAAGAACATGAAATTTTTCTAAAGATGGCTTGAAATCATTCTGAAAGCATTTTTCATTGATAACCTATAAATTAAGCTTCAAAAAATTTGAAAACATTTTCTTTGAAAAAAATTTGAATTCCCTAATAGAATCCTTAAAAATAGTTTGAAAATCATTTCATTGAAAAGAAATTAATATTTTTTAAATAATGAATTAAAATTTTATGAAAACATTTTTAAATGAAAATATATAAAAGAATCTTCAATAGGTTTTGTAAATGTTTTCTTTGAAAATAATTTGAAATTTTTTTAATAAAGATTGAAAACATGATGAAAAAAATTCTATAAAAACTTTTAAAAGAAGATTTAAATTTTTTTATTAAAATTATCAGTGATATTTACTATTAAATTAATATTCACAGTGATTAATGTATTAAACATTAATAGCAAGCTTTAATGAAATGACATCCGGTGAATCTGTACATGTTGTACGAGATAAAAAGAACATTCATTTTTCATGGTAAAAAGGATTGAGAAATTACTTGTTTGAAAATATCAATGAAGATTTAGTTTAATATATTGTTAAACGAAAATAATAGTAAACATTTATTTTACTTTTAACATGATAATTTCATCATAATCATGGAACCCTTTTTAGAAAACATATATTTCCGAAAAAAGAGTGGGTAAAGATAGGATATCTTGAAAATTTAACTATCATAAAAAAAATTGAGTGAAATAGTGGTACCAATGAATTAATATAACTTTAATATATAAAGGATATGAAATTTCATGAATTTTCATGAGTTATGTATCATATGATTCCATCAAAGGATGTAGAAACATAAAATAAAATCTCGATATGTGATGGAATTATATCAATAATATCTTAACAGATGGTAATAATGAACCATAATCCTATTGAATGAAAATTAAGTTAATTGATTCTTTAAAAGTACTGAAAATAATGAGATAAATTAAATAAAATTACAATGTTATGATATACACATCATGAAAAAAATATCGGTGTATAATATATCATGTGTGCCAATGAAGGAAAATTGAGAAAAAACTATTTTACAGATTTCGTAACTTTTGAAACATAAAGACCATGAAAGAAGGTTGAGAAATTAAACATGGGAATACCCATAAATTTAATTATAAGATATAAATAATACAATAATGGGTAGTACATACACCACACAAAGGGAAATTATGGTGAACATATCATGTATCTCACATAAATAAAATGTTATATGAAAACCAATTACCTTGAGTCTTGTCTCTCATCATAGAAAAATCATAACACCTGTATAATAAATATAAATGTATTATTCAAATTTTATAGAACCAAATTCTTATATATTAAACCATATATGTTTTTATTAGGACCCTATATTACACACTTGTTACCCATCATTTGTTAGGTTTTTACTTCAGATAATATTGACTTTGTTTTTAGCATGTGTCATAATTTGTTATATTGTTGGTCCTTAAACTTATATCGTGATTCCAGAATTTAAAAAATTATATCAATAACATTTATATCCAGTATACTCATATTATACAAATCATTATAATATTGAATTATCAAACGGAACACACCATTCAGGGAGACATTAATCTGTATGAACGTGTGAATGGTATTTTTGTTTAACTGCAATGTTTGAAGAAAGAAAAGGAAATATATATAAATATATAAATATATATCATTATTTCAGTCGCCGTATAATATAATATATATTCACTGATCCCATCCTTAATACATTTCATGTAGTATATAAACAAATAACATCATTTTGAGGGGGAGGTAGTCCACACTTCCTCAATCAAAATTTTCGTATTAACATTAAATTAAAAGTATAAAGATATGTGTTATACAATAATTAGATATTATTAAAAAATGATTATATATAATATATATCATAAATAAATATTTTTCCATCATAATGATCCCCATGAGATAGGGTATTGGAAAATTGAACTATTATCATTTAGCTAGGATGTGGTCCACCAAACACATAAAAATTAGGTTGATTTCCATTAGATGGACGTGTGAGTTAGTGTAGGAATATTACATATAATAACAATATACTAGTATATTTAAAATAATATTGATTTTATAAAATCATTTAATAATAATATTTGAGGGATTATAGAATGGAAATAAAAGAAAGGAGTTTGAGGGTGGGTGTTAACACTCAATCAGGTAACTCCTTTTGGTTTGTGCCAAAAGGATTATTTTGATTTCTTTCATCCCAAGGGGAGACTTCAAGGTAAAATGGAGGGACATTGGGGAGATATTTTATTAGAGTTTTTCCAAAACTATATTGTTCATGTGGTGTGAGGAAGTGGTAATGAAGGTGGCCTTGTATAATGGATTACGACTAGAATCTCATTTAATATTTTAAAATAAAGGAATTCAACTAACGTAATTTATATTAATAGTTGTTAAATAATAGCTAAAACTTTAGAAACGTGTTCATATTATAAAAATAAGGTGAGAAAATGGCTCTAGGACAATTTTATAGGACGTTTTGGGCCTTAATTTTATGTTTTATTCTTTAATTAATCGTAATTGGAATTTAATCATTGTAATTAATTTCAATTACATCACTAATATTTTTTGTTAACAAATTAATTTACATTATTAGAAATTTAAAATTATGATGATTACATACATAGAAATAATTTTTCTAATTTCTAAAAATTTAAGTGAAAGATATTATTTAAAATTTAATCCCACATACATGACGACAACGAGTGTTTTTAAAGTAAAAATGTTTAAAAGTTTTCTATGTTTTTATATTCAAAAATCGGTTCTCCATTACATGGTGATAAAAATATATTTATACAAATATATGGTTTTAAGAATAAAATTGGTTTTGATATATTATTACGTCTATAAAATCTATTTCATGAATATAAAAAATATTTGATTAAATATATAACATATATATTACATTAAAATCAATAACCAATTGTAATTAATTTAATTTATATAGGTTAGAACAGAAATAGATCATGATAGTATTTTTCAATAAATATAATCCCTTTATATTAAATTGGTTCGTATTTTCATTTCTAAATAATATGTAATTAATTATGTAATTTTTTTTGAAAATAAAATATCTACATAATTTATTTAATAATATTCATAAAATTTAATTTAACAGGTAGGTTAAATATTATTAAATTATATAATCATATTTTAATTATATATTATTGTTCATTAAACCATGGTCATGTGTGTTATAGAAGACATATAGGAAATAAATTGTTGCATTTAATGAATGTTATCATCAGTGTCCCATGTAGAGAAATCTAAAATTTTTGTTTAATGTAATTCACTCAAGACACAAATAATTCCTTACTATAAAATGATCTATTTTACTGTTATATGAAATAAACACTACAAATAAGTATAAATAAATTTGATAAAAATGATTTGAAAAATCTCAGGGTGTTATAACAAAAATATTTTCAAATTCAATAAAACTCACTTCATATTCATTATTCAAATAAAATATTACTCCCTTATAAGAAATTTTATTTAGTAGGTTTGAAAATCATTATAATGTTCTGAGAAATGGTCAGTAATACCAATCTAGTACAATGATACTATTGATGTCTTTTATAGATGTTGGTATGGGAAACTCATCAATTACCCTTTTCTTTTAATTTTCCAAGAATATCCCTTTGTTGATGATAATATTCCCCATGAATGATACTTCCTCCATGTAATAAATCACAATTATCATATTTTTCATATAGCATGTCCTTTAGAACATCCTTTAACATAGTATTTAAAGGCTCTTTATAATCCTTATTTCTTTCAGATTTTATCCTAATATAATCTAAAAATAATACCATAAGATTAATTAGGTAATCTATTAATACATTATTCCATTAGACCATGAAGAATTATATATATGTATAGAGTCTAAATGGAATCAATATAAAATTGTAATGAATGAACCTTGTTTTAAAGGATGTCTTGGGAATATACTCCATTCTCAACTTTAATTGGTGATATCTTAATTGAAAATGCTCCATAGAGGAATATGGGGGCCCACATAGATGATCGAAGAATTAATCTATCTGAGGAAGGGGACACTTGTTATTTATCATGATCTTTTCAGTTCTCGATAATCAATGAAAAGGAAAATTGATCCATCATTATTCTTGATGAAGACGAACGATGCACCCAAAGGTGAAGAACACTCTCATATAAAACCTTTTTCCATATTTTCTTGATACTACTTCATTAGTTCATCCAAATAAAGGGTGTATAATCATTATGATGTCCATAATATAGTAATATATCCAAGAATAATTTCAATTGATAATTTAACCTCTCAGTTAGGAGGACGTTAGGGAGACTCTTTAGAAAATATATCAGTGTATTCCCTTATAATGAAAATTTCTTCATGAATTATTCTAGCATTCATCTCAATCATTTTAGAAAGTTATTCTTACTCATATGTAAATAATATTCACACATGATAAGAATATTCCAAAATAATTTTATTGTCCTTCTGACACTATTATATAATTGAAGGATGACTTCAAAGGTGAAGAGTGATATACCTCTCCCAAAAGATGATATTGGATTAATATAAGGACACTTAATCCATTCTTAATATAGAATAGAATTCTATTTTAAAAATGTATGATAATAATTTTTATGATTTCATATCCATAATCATTAACATGGGTAATGTAATATACCTCTGATAAAATAATTTCACCATTTTTTGTTCCTATAAATTTCTCAACATTTTGTTTTAGAGGTGGCATATGAATAGTCATACTAAACATGAATGATATAAAATAATTCATATAAAATAATCAAATAGTAGATTCATTATTCTGTAATGAATAACAAGTGTACCTATCACCATTTAATTACTGGGATCCCCCTCATTAGTAGTGATATCATATTCAATTCCTCTTTCTATATGACATAGACATTGTATTCATAGAGTGTCTCAAATGAACATTTTCATAGGGAATTAGCTTTCATGAATCCTATGTTTCTTATTTTTGAAACACTACAACCCTAGCTGTGTTCTGGTATAAACCATATTTTATTCAATCACGAATGTAATTTTTTTTTTCAAGAAACACTTTTAAAGAGGATATGTGTTGGAACCCACCCAAAAGTAAACATGTAAAAAAAATAAAACCACATAAGAAGTTACCATGCCATTCTAGTTGAATTAAAAAGTTTTCAAGTCTTTTACAACGTAAAGGATCAATTCGATGGAAGAAAATTCATTGTCTAGATCATCCATGATGAGGTCCTCAAAATGATAAGCCGTCATGTCACAATTATGAATGTACTCCTCCAAAATTATTTTTCACTCGTTCATGCCTATGATCCATGATCAAATTCCATTTGATGATCTAAATCATTTATCTGCATTGAGATCCACCTGAATCTCTCTTTCAATATTTCAATCAACCACCTTATTAGGAACATTAATGTTGAATGATTTCATTAACATATCATCCATAGAGTGAATAAGAAACATTATCCTATTAGTGTTTTTATCCTCCTCCCTCCCTGGATCCACATAGGAATCCTCAGTTGTCAACCTTCCCTTTTAGAGTTTTCAGTTAGATATGTTTTTATCTATAGCCTATGATGTCTCATCCAATGATGTTGATATTTTCCCAATCAGTTTTACTAGATCATCAACAACTCTTCCTGCAATTGACAATGAAACCATACTCGCATCAACCTCATTATTCGTTATTTTTCTGGGTGAACTAATTATTTTGGGATTCGAAAGATTTAAAGTCATTATGTAGTTTCTATTTTCCCCGTTTTATAATATAATTATTCCCTGAAGTGATATTAAATTGTTTTATATTCCATGATCCACACCCTAGGAAACATCTCTCATAGAGATCCTATTTATATTCTAAGGTAGTTTTCGATTCAATGTCAATGTCACTCGGCTCAGAATCGACCAAAAAATAGACCCAAACTACTTTATCCTCCTTCTTGTAATAACATTGTACCACCCTTTTAGTTCAACATGTTCATCATAATTTCTATTCGTGGTTTAGAACTAGTTTTTAAAGTGGGTCTAAATGTTTTGTTCCCACAAGGAAGAAGACTCTTTCATCTTGGAAGAACCAATAATTTGATCAGGAGAAGCCTGAAGAAGAACAATATAGCATGAATTAGAAATAATTGGATTGAAAATGGAAACTAAATGATGAGTACCATCACAATAAGATACACCATCAAGATCTTTTCCTTTGTCCTCACCGCTAGATAAAACAACCTATATGAAATAAGGAAAAAATATGACATATCATCCCTACAAATTATGGAACCGGAATAGAAATCATTGGTACTTCTATGTTGGGAATCCATTTAGAAAAAATATCAGAATCCCTTTGAACATGGTTCATAGTCCTTGTTGCATTCTGATTAGAAGATGGAAAAGTTAGTACAATGGAATCGCGATTGAAAAGTTGATATATATGTTGGATGAACAGGCCTCTCCCCATTATTTGAATTGGATGATTCATGGACCAACCATGAACAAACCCTCAATAATCCAACCCAAGAATCATAATAAAACTCCGATTTCTACTGAATTTCATCATCTATCTCGATGCAGATGAACTCCAATGAAACGTTGGATAAGTACACCTTATCACAAATCCGAGAAGAGATGGGGTGACCCAGAATTTGAGTACTGGTATCCAAACATATAAATATACCCACCATAATTTCAATGATCCTAAATATTAATTGGTTTTAGAATTATAGTGGGATACTAAGAAGATAAATCCAAATGGATGTGGGAGTACTATTATAGGTGAAAAATAGAAGACTATTAAAACAAGAAGGAGAAAAATCCCAAAAAAATATCTTAGGATGTTTGCCCAGGCAGTAGAGGGGGGTATTTATTTTTATTAAGAGTTTATTATCCATGTTCCCCTCTTTCTCACATATGAAACATCTCATAGTAACCTTGAAATAGTTTCTAGTATTGTTCATCTTACACTATTGAAACATGGATAGTTGATTTTTCTTTCCTCTATCTGATTCATCTATTGATCCTATTGAATTAAAATAAATTTTATAGATATTATCTCCATCCCCATGAGACCATTTTAAGTGATAGATACCGATCTCAACATTAATGGAATAATGAAAAAACACTTCATAGTTTCCAATGTCTCAAATTAAAAAAATATGTCCATAGATATAGATTTAATCCAATAAAGAAGTAGTACATGTTAATTTTAGTGTTCCTGAATAATCCATTGTCATATAATGTAAGCCTTGAAATGTTTTCCTCACATATACTAATAAAATAAACATACTTTTACATTAGTCTGAGGAACTACCATTCCATATTCTGTCGAAGAGTTTGGAAAAAACATTTATCAAAAAAATATTTGTTGAATACTTCCCACTCCGTGGAATCAATTTCATCTTTGGACTTCATGTTCTTAATCAATTTCTACCAATAGTCATCTTCCTCATTCAAGAAATAAGTTTCCAGTACAACATTATCTTATAACAAGGATTTGAGACAGGATAATTGTAATGGCTCGGACCTCTCCGGTCCATTAATTTGTGAAATGTTGGTGTTGGAGGTGTTCCGGGAGGTCAAGGGGACTTATCCCCAACACTTTGCCAATTTTCCAGTTCGGTGAACAGTGTTTCCAGTTTTATGAACAGTAACAGATTAGTTTCACAGATCGGTGTGATAGATCAGTTTCACAGATCAGTGTGACAGATCAGTTTCACAGATCAGTTTCACAGATCGGTGTGACAGATCAGTTTCACAGATCAGTTTCACAGATCGGTGTGACAGATCAGTTTCATAGATCGGTGTGACAGATCAGTTTCACAGATCAGTTTCAGAGATCGGTGTGACAGATCAGTTTCACAGATCGGTGTGACAGATCGGTTTCACAAATCAGTTTCACAGATCGGTGTGACAGATCAGTTTCACAGATCGGTGTGACAGATCAGTTTCACAGATCAGTTTCACAGATCGGTGTGACAGATCAGTTTCACAGATCGTTGTGACAGATCGGTTTCACAGATCGGTTTCACAGATCGGTGTGACAGATCAGTTTCACAGATCAGTTTCACAGATCGGTGTGACAGATCAGTTTCACAGATCAGTTTCACAGATTGGTGTGACAGATCAGTTTCACAGATCAGTTTCACAGATTAGTTTCACAGATCGGTGTGACAGATCAGTTTCACAGATCAGTTTCACAGATCGGTGTGACAGATCAGTTTCACAGATCAGTTTCATGTACAGTAACGGTGGGTGAACAGTGTTTCCAAACTCCTACAGTTTTCCCCCTTTTAAGTTTCCTTTGACGTAAAATACATTTAAAGCCTTATTTTAAGGGCTCTTAAGGCCGATTCAAATGCCATAAATCCTTTATTAATTATTCCTAAGGCTTGGAATGTTTTACTTGGTCAAACCGCGTGGGTTAATGCGATCCGTTTTTAATGGAGAATTAACCGGATCTTAAACCGTTGCCCCATTTAATCTTAAAAAGGGACGAGATATCATTCTCCCTTGTTCTTTCTCTTTTTTCTCGGCTATGAGACGCTAGAACCTTTCAATCCTTTCCGTAAGAGTTTCTCAATCAATATTTACTCCTAGGATTGGTTTTGCTCTGTTTTGGATACAACCGAGCCCTGTCGATCAATCTTCGATATAAGGTATTTTGTATCGTCGTTCTTTGAGGTTCATCTTCTCCTATCCTCCTTTAAATAATTATACCATGTATTCTCCAAGATTCTAATGGGTTTTCTTGGGGTTGGTTGGTACTGTCGTACCGCAGCATCCTCCAGTGGATGTAGTTGTCGCGAGGGGAGGATCGTGACCTGTTGTGTGGATAAATAACGTGAGGAACTGTTTGAGGTAGGGGATTCATGGCTTCTCTAATTGTGTATGTGTAATTGTAGAATTAGCATGATTTATTCCTTTGGATCACAATGAAATTGACCTAATTAAATACTTGAACTGGATTAAAAGAATTGGTTTAATCGCATGTTGTTTCTTTATATAGTGATAACGGTTTGCCTCATGTTTTCCTAGATATAGTGATATCTATGTTCTCTTTGATTTGTTGTTCGTTCATGAATGAAATTGATAATGAACGTAAAGCCGGAATTAATTGTTAATTAATTGGAAAGATAAAGAGGCTTGTAAATTAATCTGGTTATTGCCGTTGTTGTAGTTGTTCTAATTTGAGGATAATCAAATTAGGGAAGTAAGCATGGTTGTTTTAATTGTGATAGCTTACTGATTAGGTATCCATGATTGGAACCTACGAATAACAAATCTGTTAATTCAATATGGATTAGAGAACAGATTATGTGGGAATTTCTAAAAGGGTTCTGAGTTACCCTCTTGTTTGTTAAAGGGCCGAGAGCCCATTTTGTGATGTTTGTTTTCCTACTGCTTGTGCTGTGATGTGATCCTGGATGGCTATTGTGATATGTGGAGGCATGGAGACTTGTGGTTGTGGCAGCGGATGACGCCTAGTGTGGCGAGATGCATCGGTTTATGCATATGGGTGTCGGGGAGGACACCAAGGGTGATGGTATGAGATGAATGTGATGGTTTGATGTTGGTGGTTTGGTTTGGTTGTTTATCTTCTTTGCTTTTCCCCACGGCTCAAGGTAGCTGGTCTTTCATACCCTCTTCCCGAAGGAGGCGAAGACACGTGGGGTATGCCACGTGCTTTCCGTGTTTAGCCTCTCGATGGAGGATGGGTCTATGCTCTTTCTATAGGCGGCAAAGACACGATGGGTAGTATATATACTCACCGTGTTGAGCCACCTTTGTGTTTAGAAGCATTGGATGTTTTTCTAGAATTCATGGGAATGTGGAAAAGTAATTCTGTAAGGAATGTTTGATTAAATTGTGAAAATCCATGCGGATGGAGATGCTGGAATTTAAAGAAGATGTGAATCTTAAAAAGGAGCAGTTGTTTTTGAAAGTGATGCCATTTCAGTTTAATGTGGAATTATTCATTCTTAATTAATATTTAAAGAATTAATTAATGTACAGTGGAACTGATAAATGAGAATGGAGTAATCTAATAAAGCTCTTCATTGTTTGTGTGCTTATAGGATACCTAGTCTTAGAAGTAGCAGCCTGGAGTCTGAGAGACGTTAGCTGCAGTTGTATCTAAGACTAGGTAATTCCCATAGTGTGGATGTGAGTTACTTATATATTCTGTACTTTTTGTGTTTCTATACTCTACTCCACCCTGTCGGTAAGGGCAACTAACACCCCGGGGATTCTGAGCCCTGGGGGGGTGTTTTCCCCAACATTCTGATGGGAGGTTGAATGGCTGACTACCCCCTTTGGCCCCGCTCTCTTCTCTTGGTAGATCCTTGTGCTGGTAGGCACAGTGGTTAGTTTTACCCATATATGTGTGTAGAGGGCTGTAATGGCTTGTGGTTATTTCACACACATATATTCTGGATATAGTATCCTATGGAATACTATAGGTGTAACGTGTATAGGCTGTGATGGCTTGAGGATCCTTACTCAGCGTATGGGTTGTGATGGCTTGAGGAATAATACTCGACGTATGATACATGTTATACGAGCTATGGTGGATCCCGGAAACTACATGGCTACGTTGGTTGTGAGGACGGTGTGGTGCTTCACCCACGTGTCTGCGGGAAAGCCTTTGTGGTGCACGAGGTGCAGATTGTGGAGCTTAGCCCAGGTGTCTGCGGGCAAGCCTTTGGAGAGAGATGCACAGGACGTATGTCGTTGGGGAAAAGCATCAAACCAGTGGGGAAGTAGTAGTGGGGTACCCTTGATATTCTTTACTACATGCTATATTCTTGTATGCGCTACTTGGTGAGAGTAGCCATGGTGAGGTTGGGAACATAGTATACTTGTTTAGATAATGAGTTAGTTTCACTTGTTGTTCACTGGGATTTAGCATGCTTTCTTTACTTTTTCACGAGAGTCTTGGGGAGGATCCTAATGAGTATACTGTTATACTCACCCTATGTACATATATACTGTTTTTCAGGTCACTTGGAGCTGGTTGGAGATCAAGCTGGTTACTACTAGCTTGCAGTTGGAGGAGGAGCTGTTCGGGCTTGTGGTCGCTGTCGTTTTACTTTCTTTTGGGTACTCTTAGTTTCCCTTTTCAGTTGTAGTACTTTTGCATGAAATTTCATATATGTACTTGGTTTCCTTTTATATTTCAGTTCTGAGTTGGAGTTGATTGGAGTCTATTCTATCTCTCTCTTCTGTATGTGTTCTCAAAGAGGGTAATGCCTCCCATTTGAGTGTGTATTATACCCTCGGTGCTAGTCGCCAACCCGGGGCCTACTGGAGGCGGGACTCAGGGGTCATTATCTCCCTTCTCACATTGCCGACCCTGGAGGGGTACACTTTGTGGGGAGGGGGTCGTGACAGAGTGGTATCAAAGGTATGGTTGAGGGATAGGATGGAGTTTGGAGTTAGGCACAGGTGAGGATGCATGGGATGGTAGGGCAACGGTGTCATTCATGTTTAGTAAGTGGGGTAAACACTTGAGACCGGCAGAGACATAGGCGTTCAGGGCCCCCTATGATCTGTTGCACGGACCTTTAAGTTTACGATGGCTACTAAACAAAGTGACACTGGTTGTAGGGTAGAGACCTAGGAAAGGATCATGCATCATTATTCATTGCGCCTGTGTTTTAATGGGTAGACCTTGGGATAGGTAACCTAAAATTAATAAAAAAAATAATTAATTAATTAATGTTGAGTCTTACATATTCCAGGATTAGGAGCTCTAACGGTTGTTATTTTACAGGTATGGCTCCAGGTCGGCGTCCCCGTCAGGTTTGCGCAGAGGGTGCCCAACAGGCTGTTCCAGCAGATCGCCGCCGGGTAGAGGTTGACGACGATGACACTTGGAGGAAGACACTCCGAGAGTTTCAGCGCCAGAGTCTACAGAAGTACGAGGGCTCTGTTTCAGATGCAGTCATAGAAGACTGGTTGGAGGAGGTCGAGATAGGCTTCAGTTCGATTCGTGCTCGGAAGGAACACTGGGTGTCCTTGGTTGTGACGATGTTGCGTGGAGCAGCGAGATAGTGGTGGTTCTTGTTCCTCGGGGATCATGAGGAGTCAGCGATCTCATGGGAGGAGTTTCGGGACAGGTTTAGAGTCGAGTTTCTTTCATCAACTACGAAGGCATCCAGTCGCCAGGAGCTACTCACCCTTCGACAGGGGAGCTCCAGTGTTTGAGAGTTTGGAATCCATTTCAGGAACCTTCTATGATATGCTTCAGACCTGTTACCAGATGAGGAGGCCAGGGCGAGGCATTTCGAGGAGGCTTTGCGTCCAGAGATCCAGCGCCAGGTCACCCCATTTATGCTGAAGACATATCTAGAGGTGTTGGCGAGGGCATAGGTTGTTGAGAGGACTTTGGCAAGGACCGGATCGTCACGAGAGGGGAATCGTCATGATTCCTCACGAAGCAGAGCTGTGGTCCGGGGTTCCCGGTTTTCAGGACAGAAGAGTTTCCGTTCACCTCGGGGTAGGTCCCAGCCCTTCCCATCTCGTTTCTCCAGAGGTAGCAACTCTCAAGCCTATGCCAAGGGATCAAGCGCTTGTTTTTCTTATGGTGGACATGGTCATCAGCAGAGGGAGTGCCCGACTTTTCAGATCAGTCATCGTGCACCAGGCGCTTCACTCCAGGTTCCACCGTTGAGGCAGTTCCAGTCGAGGTAGCAGCAGCAGGTTACACCAGCTTTAGATCACCAGAGGGTAGATGGAGCAGGCAGAGGACAACACCATGACGCTACCCGTCCTTAGAGAGAAGAGCGCGGCCGTGGTGGTGGTCATTATCAGGGTCAGATAGGCCGTTGAGGTGGTCGTGGTCAGCTTCATGCTCTAGCGTTGCCAGCTCCAGGCGATCCAGACGTCGTTCGAGGTACCCTTTGCTTGTTTTCTACCTTGGTGTATGCCTTGTTTGATTCAGGAGAGACACACTCCTTTATATCCCCTATCCTTGTCCACTCTTTGGGACTTGAGGTAGAGAGGCTTCCAGTGCCCTTGGCGTTGACTACGCCAGTTGGAGGTCGAGCTGACTTGTTTGAAGTATGTAGAGACTGTGAGCTAGTGTTGGGGCAGCACCGCTCTTGGGGAGATTTCCTATGTTTACGAATACAAACATATGATGTCATCCTCGACATGGATTGGTTGTATTCGGTGCAGGCTATTGTGGATTTCTACAGGAAGAAGGTCGTTTTCTTTGATAAATATGGAGAGAAAGTGGTGTTTGTTAGTGAGAGAGATCCTCAGATGAGTCATAGACGTGTTTCATCCTTATCATCCATGATGGCTGGGATGATGCTGAGTTCTTCAGAGGTTCAACAGTTGGTGTTTCCTAGGGTCGTAGAGGAGTACCCTGATGCCTTTCCAGAAGAGGTTGTATCCTTACCCCCTTGACGAGAGATCGAGTTTGGGATCGAGCTACAGCCAGGAGCCTCTCCTATCTCTATGTCTCCGTATAGGATGACGCCTTCTGAGTTACGAGAACTACGTATTCAGCTCGATGGTCTGTTGCAGTGTGATTTTGTTCGGCCAAGTGTGTCACCTTGGGGCGCACCAGTTTTGTTTGTGAAAAAGGATGATGGCAGTTTGCGGTTGTGCGTCTATTATCGTCGATTAAACAAAGTCACAATAAAGAATCGCTATCCTCTTCCACGGATTGATGACTTATTCGATCAACTGAAGGGTGCAAGTTGGTTTTCAAAGATCGACTTGCGGTCAGGATATCATCAGATGCGTGTAAAGGATGAGGATATCCCAAAGACTGCTTTCCGCTGTCGTCAGGGGCATTATGAGTTTGTTGTAATGCCATTTGGCGTGACAAATGCTCCAGCTATTTTCATGGGGTTTATGAATGATGTGTTCCGTGAATTCCCGGACAAGTTTGTTGTGGTTTTCATTGATGACATCCTTGTGTACTCCACATATGAAGAAGAGCATGCAGAGCATCTACGAGCCGTTTTGGGAGTTCTCCGCCAACATCGGTTATTTGGGAAGTTGTCCAAGTGTGAGTTCTGGGCTCGAGAAGTTCGTTTCTTGGGACATGTTGTATCCCAACAGGGAGTAGCTGTGGATCCTTCGAAGATAGAAGCAGTGGTGTCTTGGCCAGCCCCCAAGACCGTGTCAGAGGTGCGAAGTTTTCATGGTCTCGCAGGCTATTACAGGAGGTTTGTGGCTAATTTCTCCCAAGTTGTGACTCCTATGACAGCTTTGACCAGGAAGGATCAAGCGTTCATATGGACTGATCAGTGTCAGATAGCTTTCGAGTATCTAAAGGAGAAGTTGGTAAGTGCTCCAGTCCTTTGTCTTCCAGCAGAGGGAGTCCAGTTTGATGTTTTCTGTGATGCTTCACATCTAGGGATAGGCTGTGTTCTCATGCAGTAGAGGTCAGTTGTTTCTTATGGGTCTCGGCAGTTGCGTCCCCATGAAAGCAACTATGCCACCCATGATCTTGAGTAGGCATCCGTGGTGTTTGCGCTGAAGTTGTGGATACATTACCTCATTGGTGAGCACTTTGTGGTTTTCACCGATCTTAAGAGTTTGAGGTATGTTTTCTCCCAATGTGACTTGAACTTGAGGCAGCATCAGTGGATGGAGTTCTTGCAGGAATACGACTTTGAAATATCGTATACACTTGGGAAGGGAAATGTTGTTGCTGATGCGCTGAGCCGAAAGTCGCGTAATGATGTTGTGCGTGAATCTAGTGATTCCTGGAGAGTGATGGAAGAGCTATCATCTTTGCATCTTGATATGGGAGAAGTTGGGGGAAGAGGTTGTCTTTTCCAGATGACGGTGCAGTCATCCCTGATACAGAAGGTGGAAGAGTCTCAGTTGGGTGATTTAGAGGTAGAAGTTTGGAGAGACAGAGTTGTTTGTGGGGAGGCCCCTGATGGTTGGTCGGAGGATAAACTACACAGAGTGTTGTATCATGGCAGGCTTTTTGTTCCCTTGGCGATGCGCGAGACGGTTCTCTGAGAGTTCCATAGTTCACCCTTGGCAGTACATCCTGGTGTGACGAAGATGTACCGATCCTTATGGAGTCAGTTCTGGTGGCCTGGGCTGAAACGTATGGTTGCAGAGTGTGTGTCTCGATGTTTAGTCTGCCAGAAGGTGAAGGCCGAACACCGTGCTCCTAGTGGTCTTCTCCAACACATAGAGATTCCTCAATGGAAGTGGGAGGACATCTCAATGGACTTTGTTACAGGGTTACCTCGAGCTCCGGGAGGACATGATGCTATATGGGTGGTAGTGGATTGTTTAACTAAATCAGCCCACTTCATAGCAATCAAGGAGTCGAGCTTAGTGGAGGTTTTGTCGAGGCAGTATCTGGAGGAGGTGGTTAGGATTCACGGAGTTCCTAAGGCGATCATTTCTGATCGAGATCCTCGTTTTACCTCTAGGGTGTGGAGAGGTCTCCAGCGTGCTTTTGGCTCTCAACTATGCCTTAGAACTGCTTTTCATCCTCAAACGGATGGTCAGACAGAGCGAACAATCCAGACTCTTGAAGACATGTTGCGCTCTTGTGTTCTTGATTTTGGAGGTTCATGGAAAAAGCACATACCTTTGGTAGAGTTTTCTTACAATAATAGTTTTGACTCTACCATCGGCATGGCGCCGTTTGAAGCCTTGTATGGCCGGCCATGTCGTTCTCCGTTGTGCTGGACTGGGGTCGGAGAGTCAGCAATTCTCAGACCAGAACTAGTGCAGAATACGACAGAGATGGTTCAAGTGATTCATGAGAGAATGAAGACAGCACAATATCATCATAAATCTTATGCGGATCAAAGAAGGAGACCCTTAGAGTTTAATGTTGGGGATCATGTGTTTCTGAAGGTGACTCCCCGTCGTGGGCAGCGAAGCTTTGGTCGTGGAAGTAAGCTTTCTCCCCGGTTTGTTGGGCCTTTCAAGGTGTTAGCTCATGTTGGAGCTGTGGCGTATCGAGTAGCACTTCCCCCTCAGATGAGTCGGATACATGATGTTTTCCATGTATCGCAGCTCCGTCGTTATCTTCACGATGAATCTCATGTTATCGATTGGGGAGAGATCGATATTGATGATGATGCAACCTTCGAGGAGTGACCTGTGGAGATCCAAGACCACAAGGAGAAGGTGTTGCGTGGGCATTCTATCCCCTTAGTTCGTGTCTTGTGGTGACATGGTGGCATGGAGGAGAGTACCGGGGAGCGTGAGTCATAGATACGTGCTCAGTACCCAGAGTTGTTTAATGTTTAACTCCTTTCATGTAATGATGTTTCCTCTCTGGTTAGATCATTCATGTTTTATTAATGTACCTTTGATGTGATGTTGTGAATGAATTGTTTGGGTATGGATTGTTTGTTCCCAGATGTCATAGTTTTGTTCCAGCTTTTGAACAACTCATGGTGGTTTTCCCTGAGAGGTATCTTATGGGGTGGTTGTTCGGACCCCTCTTCTCTTCTGGGATGGTTTTTATTTTTCAAGGATGAGAATGTTTTGAGAGGTATCTAATGTAATGGCCCGGACCTCTCCGGTCTATTACATTGTGAAATGTTGGTGTTGGAGGTGTTCCGGGAGGTCAAGGGGACTTATCCCCAACACTTTGCCAATTTTCCAGTTCTGTGAACAGTGTTTCCAGTTTTATGAACAGTAACAGATAAGTTTCACAGATCGGTGTGACAGATCAGTTTCACAGATCAGTTTCACAGATCGGTGTGACAGATCAGTTTCACAGATCGGTGTGACAGATCAGTTTCACAGATCAGTTTCACAGATTGGTTTGACAGATCAGTTTCATAGATCAGTGTCATAGATCGGTTTCAATGATCGGTGTGACAGATCAGTTTCACAGATCAGTTTCACAGATCGGTGTGACAGATCAGTTTCACAGATCGGTGTGATAGATCAGTTTCACAGATCAGTTTCACAGATCGGTATGACAGATCAGTTTCACAGATCAGTTTCACAGATCGGTTTGATAGATCAATTTCACATATCAGTTTCACAAATCGGTGTGACAGATCAGTTTCACATATCGGTGTGACAGATCAGTTTCACAGATCGGTGTGACAGATCAGTTTCACAGATCAGTGTTACAGATCGGTTTCACAGATCGGTTTCACAGATCGGTGTGACCGATCAGTTTTACAGATCAGTTTCACAGATCGGTGTGACAGATTAGTTTCACAGATCAGTTTCACAGATCGGTGTGACCGATCAGTTTCACAGATCAGTTTCATGTACAGTACTGGTGGGTGAACAGTGTTTCCAGACTCCTACAGTTTTTCCCCTTTTACGTTTCCTTTGACGTAAAATACATTTAAAGCCTTATTTTAAGGGCTCTTAAGGCCGATTCAAATGCCATAAATCCTTTATTAATTATTCCTAAGTCTTGGAATGTTTTACTTGGTCAAACTGCGTGGGTTAATGCGATCCGTTTTTAATGGAGAATTAACCGGATCTTAAACCGTCGCCCCATTTAATCTTATAAAGGGACGAGATATCATTCTCCCTTGTTCTTTCTCTTTTTTCTCGGCTAAGAGACGCTAGAACCTTTCAATCCTTTCCGTAGGAGTTTCTCAATCAATCTTTACTCCTAGGATTGGTTTTGCTTTGTTTTGGATACAACCGAGCCCTGTCGATCAATCTTCGATATAAGGTATGTTGTATCGTCGTTCTTTGAGGTTCTTCTTCTCCTATCCTCCTTTCAATAATTATACCATGTATTCTCCAAGATTCTAATGGGTTTTCTTGGGGTTGGTTGGTACTGTCGTACCGCAGCATCCTCCGGTGGATGCAGTTGTCACGAGGGGAGGATCGTGACCTGTTGTGTGGATAAAGAACTTGAGGAACTGTTTGAGGTAGGGGATTCATGGCTTCTCTAATTGTGTATGTGCAATCGTAGAATTAGCATGATTTATTCCTTTGGATCACAATGAAATTGACCTAATTAAATACTTGAACCGGAATAAAATAATTGGTTGAATCGCATGTTGTTTCTTTATACCGTGATAACGGTTTGCCTCATGTTTTCCAAGATATAGTGATATCTATGTTCTCTTTGATTTGTTGTTCGTTCATGATTGAAATTGATAATGAACGTAAAGCCGGAATTAATTGTTAATTAATTGGAGAGATAAAGAGGCATGTAAATTAATCTGGCTATTGTCGTTGTTATAGTTGTTCTAATTTGAGGATAATAAAATTAGGGAAGTAAGCATGGTTGTTTTAATTGTGGTAGCTTACTGATTAGGTATCCATGATTGGAACCTACGAATAACAAATCTGTTAATTCAATATGGATTAGAGAACAGATTATGTGGGAATTTCTAAAAGGGTTCTGAGTTACCCTCTTGTTTGTTAAAGGGCCGAGAGCCCATTTTGTGATGTTTGTTTTCCTGCTGCTTGTGCTGTGATGTGAGCCTGGATGGCTGTTGTGATATGTGGAGGCATGGAGACTTGTGGTTGTGGCAGCGGATGACGCCTAGTGTGGCGAGACGCATCGGTTTATGCATATGGGTTTCAGGGAGGACACCAAGGGTGATGGTATGATATGAATGTGATGGTTTGATGTTGGTGGTTTGGTTTGGTTGTTTATGTTCTTTACTTTTCCCCACTGCTCAAGGCAGCTGGTCTTGCTTCCCTCTTCCCGAAGGAGGCGAAGACACGTGGGGTATGCCACGTGCTTTCCGTGTTTAGCCTCTCGATGGAGGATGGGTCTATGCTCTTTCTATAGGCGGAAAAGACTAGACGGGTAGTATATATACTCACCGTGTTGAGCCTCCTTTGTGTTTAGAAGCATAGGATGTTTTTCTAGAATGCCTGGGAATGTGGAAAAGTAATTCTGTAAGGAATGTTTGATTAAATGGTGAAAATCCATGGGGATGGAGATGCTGGAATTTAAAGGTGATGTGAATCTTAAAAAGGAGCAGCTGTTTTTGAAAGTGATGCCATTTTAGTTTAATGTGGAATTCTTCATTCTTAATTAATGTTTAAAGAATTAATTAATGTACAGTGGAACTGATAAATGAGAATGGAGTAATCTAATAAAGCTCTTCATTGTTTGTGTGCTTATAGGATACCTAGTCTTAGAAGTATCATCCTGGAGTCTGAGAGACGTTAGCTGCAGTTGTATCTAAGAATAGGTAATGCCCATAGTGTGGATGTGAGTTACTTATATATTCTGTACTTTTTGTGTTTCTATACGCTACTCCACCCTGTCGGTAAGGGCAACTGACACCCCGGGGATTCTGAGCCCTGGGGGGGTGTTTTCCCCAACATTCTGATGGGAGGTTGAATGGCTGACTACCCCCTTTGGCCCCGCTCTCTTCTCTTGGTAGATCCTTGTGCTGGTAGGCACAGTGGTTAGTTTTACCCATATATGTGTGTAGAGGGCTGTAATGGCTTGTGGTTATTTCACACACATATATTCTGGATATAGTATCCTATGGAATACTATAGGTGTAACGTGTATAGGCTGTGATGGTTTGAGGATCCTTACTCGGCGTATGGGCTGTGATGGCTTGAGGAATAATACTCGACGTATGATACACGTTATACGAGCTATGGTGGCTCCCGGAAACTACCTTGTTACTTTGGTTGTGAGGACGGTGTGGTGCTTCACCCAGGTGTCTACGGGCAAGCCTTTGTGGTGCACGAGGTGCAGATTGTGGAGCTTAGCCCAGGTGTCTGCGGTCAAGCCTTTGAAGAGAGATGCACAGGACGTATGTCGTTGGGGAAAAGCGGCAAACCAGTGGGGAAGTAGTAGTGGGGTACCCTTGATATTCTTTACTATATGATATATTCTTGTATGCGTTACTTGGTGAGAGTAGCCATGGTGAGGTTGGGAACATAGTATACCTGTTTAGATAACGAGTTAGTTTGACTTGTTGTTTACTGGGCTTTAGCATGCTTTCTTTACTTTTGCACGAGAGTCTTGGGGAGGATCCTACTGAGTATACTGTTATACTCACCCTATGTACATATAAACTGTTTTTCATGTCACTTGGAGCAGGTTGGAGATCAAGCTGGTTACTACTAGCTTGCGGTTGGAGGAGGAGCTGTTCGGGCTTGTGGTCGCTGTCGTTTTACTTTCTTTTGGGTACTTTTAGTTTCCCTTTTCATTTGTAGTACTTTTGCATGAAATTTCATATATGTACTTGGTTTCCTTTTATATTTCAGTTCTGTGTTGGAGTTTATTGGATTCTATTCTATCTCTCTCTTCTGCATGTGTTCTCTTAGAGGGTAATGCCTCCCATTTCAGTGTGTATTATACCCTCGGTGCTAGTCGCCAACCCGGGGCCTACTGGAGGCGGGACTCGGGGGTCATTATCTCCCTTCTCACATTGCCGGCCCAGGAGGGGTACACGTTGTGGGGAGGGGGTCGTGACAATAATATATCTACAATGGAGTTAATCTATTATTTAGTTTTTAGGGGATTATTGGATCCACTAAATGTAAGGAGCCAATGTTTCATTAAGGATTCAACCAAAAAATTTCAATTTCATAGGAGAAGGTTGGTATTCCACATTATTTTTGTAGTTAGTCATAACATGATTTAGTTTAGTTAGTGATGTAATTAATTTTTCATCTTATTCCCCCATAACATTAAGAATATTGTTAGGGAAATCATCAAATTTACAATCGTATTTGTTTTTTGAGCAATTCATTTTAATCACCCCCCATAAACTAAAATTCAATATTGTGTTTGAGAATAATTAAACTAACTAAAATATAAAGACAAAAACTAGGATCAAATAAGGAATAACGTATAAAATACACCCATATCATAACTTATTAGTCACTATGTATTTATCTATTTTATCTATGTTAATATTTTCCTATTAATGTTTCTAACCTAATAACAAAATGAAGTACTTCATAATTTTTTATGGAGTTTTTGAAATATCTACAGAATATCCCCTTAGAGTGTCGAACCATGTCTGCAACATGGCCTCTTTATCGTACACTAGGTGACAATTTTGTTAACAAAAATTGTGACATTTTTAGGGTTATTCTTTCTACCTTATACTATTCTAGATCCACATCCACTTTTCGTTTTTAAATAGTGATTTAATTATTTGGAAACCACTTACTTATTACATAGCTAAAATTAAATATTTTTCACTATCCTTATTATTATCCCTTGGGTTATCACTATTTTTTAGTCATAATCCAAAAATATATCAAGACCTCCCTGTTATACAAACTATACCAATCCATTCCTTTTCTAAATATTTAAATATGATTTTTAACATAAATATGCATAAATAAAAAATAAGGATGTTATTAATGTATTTGTAATACTAGGTACATATAACATCAAAACGAAACTGAAAGAAACAATATTTATTTTAATCCTTATAATGCTCTATTATGTACATATGATCTCCAAAAATTTCATAGGAAAACCTGGGGAATACATAGAAAATAGGGGTGAGCAAAAGAGCCCACCGATAGAATAAAAATGAAAAAAAATTGATTATGAGTGAGAATGAATATCATTATATCATAAATTAAATGGTTTGTGAATAATCATATGTGACCATAAATTAAGTAACTTGTAATAATAATATCATGGAAACATAGGAATTTTGAAATAATGTTCAACAAGAATTATGAGTTAGTTAAGGATAAATTCCAATATGAAATCATAGGGAGGATAGAGTCCCATTCGGGATTAGTTTTACTCCCTAATACCATATGTATCATCTCTTGATACATAAACATTATAAAACGCATTTGAGTGTTATCTGGAAACCCCAATGATAGAATGTGCATGATTATGTGTTTCATAAATGGAAATAAATCATAAGGTATAATCACAGTAATAATCAATGGAATGAAATTTATTTCATAATCTTGGCACATATCACCATCAAAGGACATTTCATCGTGATTCCCAATATAATATGTCATTAAATATTTTGAATGTTCATATCTGAATATATAATCATTGTTCTCAAAATATGATGTTTATTTGGAAAACAATCATGAGGAAGGGTAAATAATTGGGTATAGAGTTAACCATACAAAATTATGTTTTAAGGAATCAGTTAAATAATTTTTAAGATTTAATAAATGAATAATATTATTTAAAACAATAGGAAAACTAGAATGGTTAACTGTAAAATATTTTGTTAATTATTTAAATCAATAATGGTAATAAAAACATTAAAATAGTGTCACAAAAATGGGTTAGGGTTAGAAAATATCCCCTTTTAACGTTTAATTTTAAAGAACACATTTGATAAATGTAATTAAAGCTTGTATTACCCATCCAAATAAGGGATAATAAGATAATTATATAGGTAAAAGTCATATTGACATAATTTAGATTCATTCCATAACATCAAATAGAAAGATAATCTAAGTTATAGAGAGAACAATCTTAACTAAAATAAAATATGGTTGTTCATAAAGATCTATTAGTTTATGTTCTATAGTCATTTAGAACATGAATTTAATATCTAGGATAATAAAATTAAATTAAAAAAAATAAATAATTAGTGACCTTATACATAAATATTTTATTTACAAAAATTTTATTATGTTCGTATATATCCATTCCAATGAGATATAATCTTAATTTCATCGTCATTTGGGATTTTTTTCATGGTTCCATGGTCGGATCACTTGTGGATAATTATTGATGATCATATGAAATGGGAAATAACTTCAGAAGTGAAATTAAATTCTATTCAAATCCCTCAAAAATAAAAAATGGAACCAAATATCCTTTTTTAGTTCTGATATATGGATGATTCCATTTGTAAAAATGTCAACATTATAGAGTTAGTTCATTTTGGCGGTTTTATGGTCCACCACAAGAATGTTAAGTTTTGTTTAATATTATTTTAAATATTCATTCATGAACATAAATAAGTTATAATATACTTATAATCATATTATTTAACTATAATTATATTTCAATGACCATCTTTTAGGGGGTAGATATAAATTAAGTATGTTGTTCATAGAGGAGTTGAACCAGCCATATTGTTAACAAGGTTTTAATTTTATAATCTCTATATGAGAAGTTAGAATATAGATATTCCTCCATAATATTAGAATATTATTATATTTGGGATACTTATTTCACAGATTTTTGAGGGATTGAAACCATAATGGTGTGGTAGTAGAAGAACACATTTGAACGAGGTTAGTCGATAATTTTATGTCCTCATTTAGTTGTCTCTTCTTTGGATACCCATTAAGGCTACCTGAAATGGAGAATGGTGAGAGTATATTAACTAGTATATGGGGTGGGGATAGGTAATATAATGGGGAAGAAATTTTCAGTCATTTAGTCCTAGAATATGTTAGAATAACGGGTGGTGATGGATGGTGTAAATAATGTTGCAGATGGTATTTTGTATCTTATAATATTCAGTTTATTATTTTTTTCTCATGGATAACATTAGTGGTGGTTAATGAGGCTATATATTGTAATTTTTTCATGTTAGGTCAAACTAACAGGTGATTATATTATCCATGACCCAAAAATTCTTTTATTTAGCTTATAATAATTTAAATTGTGTGTTTTCGTATTTCATTATTCATGGAAAATACAACTATTTAAGAAAAAATTAAAAAAACCATTACTATTATTCAATATGTAGATTCCATAAAATGAAAATTTAAAAATTGAAATTATTTTCTAAATATGAAAATGTTGTTTTTTCAATAAATTCAATATTTAGTTGAAAAATATGAATTTTAATAATATAATAATTTTTCCAACCCATTGTAAAATTACCAATGGAATCATAAAATTATATAATAATCACGATACTACATAATATTAATATAAAAAATAATTTCCTAAAAATAATAATTTTTTTAAATAATTATATATGTTATTAAAATATAATTAAATCATTTCTATTTTATTAAAATGTATTCATTTATTTAAACATTTTTAAAATATTTATTTACTTTTATCATTTTATAAATATGTCATATATCCATTTTATATGATATTATATATATATTTACACTAAAAAATGTTATCATACCATTCAAACCATCAAGTTACTATTCCTAACCATTAGTTTACTATTCCAACAGTCAAATTACTCTTCGAATGGTTAGATTTGTTTTACAACATATATATGGGTTACCTACATTACATAAATACGACATATTTCATTAATTATCCATTAAATTATATTTTATTCCAATTATTATATATATATATATATATATATATTAATTTTCATGATTCATATCTCATTATGAATATTCTACGTCAGATTTATAGTGTTGTTCATGAGTGTGATTATTCTAGGGGATCGAGAAGAACAAAATTACCTTATTTTCACTATTATGGTTTCTATTTTTTTTCTCTTCATAATACTTTCAATTAAAATATCCATATTTATTATCAAAATTTAGTGTTTAAATTAATACAATAAAATCATATGTTTTTATCATGTGATATGTAGGAATTATATAATATTATTTTACTAAATATAACATAATTATATTTTAATAAGGTAAATTCTCTTGATAATATTTTGGGTTCATAAAATATGTAATATCATGATTTATGATTAGAACATGGTGGATTTTGATGTCACCCTTTAGTTGAAATATATCATATTTTATTATTATCCACATTACAATATATCAAAATTATAGGATTTAATGTGTGTCATCTATTATTATATCACATATCATATGGTGCAAGAATATTTATACTTATGATATCCTATATCACATGATATTCCATATTATAAAATCCATGACATTTATTTTCAATTAGAATATTATACTTATTTTTCATTATTTAAAAAAATATTTCTTAAATCAATTCAAGAATGAAAAACATTGAAACCATTGAATTATATCTTAGGATTGAATAACACATATTAATGTAAATTCTGAATATAATTAACACCAAACCAATACCTCTATGTGTTGAAAATTACACCATTTATAATAGAAAAAATAATAATTTTTTTATTGTTTACACCATGATAACTGAGCCTTGTAATATCAATAATCCATTTAATTAAGTTCACAAATAACAAATAAATGGGTTACTTCATCCATGGGTAGAAACCAATTTAAAAATCACTCTACAAAAAGGAACTATCCTCCTTCTTACCATAGTATGCGAGATACAATCAATTTTAATGTATAAAGAAAATGTGATCATTAGGGAGAGTAATTTGCATACACAATGGTTTAGAGTATGTCTCATTCTCACGGATTTACTTCTTTAATTAGGCCTTCAGGATTCTCCTTGTGGCTTTATGGAATTTACCTAGATTTTATGAAATTTTGGTCTAACTAATTAATATAATAATGATTTCTAAAAATTATTTCATAATTAATTTTACATATAAATTCATACTTTTTATTATTTTGAACATTCCATAATTTGATAAATTAATAATTAAGGGTATTTATACATGAAAGGAAACAACTAAATCCATATTAGCAATATAATATAAATAAAAAATATTATAACACATGTAATATAACCATGTGATATATTACTATCATATATATGAAGTTCTGATAGTGATATGATAGTGTTATATTGTATCTGATAATATTACCCACCAAGCCATATGATATTTCTTTATATCATGTATATCATAATACATTATATAATAAATCTGAAATTCATCATATGTATAAACATGTTTGAAAATTTATCCATTAATCCTCACTATAAATGTTAAAACATTTCAAGGGATATCTTTGATGCTAAATCCAAATAAGTGTATCACGATGTAGTTGAGGATATATTTTGGAATTATTCAAATGTGTAATTGTAATACCCATGGATTTATATGAGGAAAAAACAAAAAATAAAAAAAAATGAATAAATATCATATAAGTAATATATTAACTATAATAAAGAAATGAAACACTTATTTTTTTTACTACAAAACAATACAATCAATAGTGTAATATACACCATAATGGATAAAACAGAAAACAAGAAATAAATGAAAATATACAACACCACATGAATTTGGAACATCTATGACTCATTGTCCTTAATAAATAGTATGTTATGATGTTATACAAAAATTAGGAAAATATTTTAAAATATAAAATAAATGAATAGATGATAAATTTTAAAGGATTACTGAGATGGGTGTTGTGTTGGAGATCCAATGTTTATTCAAATCCTCTATTAGTTTAAAAAAAAGAATGTTACATTAATCATCTACTAGTGTGAAATTTATCATATAAAGTAATTCAATAACTTTAAGATCTTATAAAATAAACCATTTTAATTATTTATATAAACATGTGGATTTTATAAGGTTCACCACCAAATGTGAGAGGATAGTAGTTGAAGTGTAATATATGTTTTCCTTATAGGATCCAAGCATAACAATGGTAGCCCATCCGTGTTTATATATTATAATTTATATTTAAACCTGACATTCCATATCAAAATATGTGAGTGTCCTAAAATTATATCATTTAAATTTGTTAAATATAGAGGGACTTTTTATTTTTTTACACATAAGGAAAAAATGGGTATTTTAATATAAAAAATGAAACAATTTTTTATAATGGTATCATTGATATTGTAATAGGGGTTTTCCATATGTTAAAACTTTTCCTGAATGATTTGAATTTTGGATTTTGTGGCCTTAATTAATTATAGGTCATGTACATATATTTCAATGTTATGTGAAAAATAGTGATATATTAGAAAAATAAGTTAGATTAAAAACAATGATAACAATATTTTTTTGGATGGAATGTTTCATTTTATATTGATATAAATTGGTAGAATCCATGGTATCATCATAGGACAACCTTTTTATATGTATTAATTGTCACTCATTATACATCATCTACATGTGAATCGAGTTAGATGATTCTATGTGAATTCTAAAGGTAGTGTATAGCAGTCCACTTCGGGAGGATAAAAGACCCTTATCAATATATATAATTAATTTTTAAATTATAATTTAATTATAAATAGTAATTTATTATTAAGTCATTATTTAATCGTCAATGGGACTTAATTATTATGTTGATAACTTCACTATTCATCATCATGTCTGTGTCACCATGACTAGATGTTTTTATTTCTATCTCTATTCATCATCATGAAATATGTTATGACCAAATTTTAAAACCATTGTGAATATATGCTATAGTTTTCTATAATTATCATAGATCTTACAATGATATCAGTGGAGGCCATAATTTGGAAAAACACTATAAGATTAAAAGTTTATTCAATTATGGGTTTTTAGGAATAAATTTAGATATTTGTGATGGGAGTAATTGATCTTGACAAAAATAGAGAAGTAATGGATTATTAATAGTTTTTTATTGGTTAGGGTTTTGTGTTTTGTCATTATATAGTGTAGATCATGCTAGATTTAGATATTTATGGAGGTATATTTTTTAAATGAGGTGTAAAAATAGTGTAATCAAACAATTCTCTAGTGCATGTCCCCTTTTCAATTATAAATTTGAGAAATAGTAAATAATTTAAGATAAGCTATTGATCCATGTGATAGTGGTTGGGTTCCTAGTTTTTATAGCTATAATTACGATTTTCTTACATGGATTGGTAGATACCAAACATGTTTCCTGAAGGAAGAATAAAACAATTTTGTTATTGATTATGTCATGGGATATATTATAGATCACCAATTCATAAGATTTCCATTATCTACATTACTTAGTCTAGTAGACACGATTAATTTTATTGTATGGGTGATGTGTGGGTTTTCTTCAAATGATGAGGAAAAAATAATCATTCCATTATCCTCTAGTGGGTACTTTAAAATGATCCCTGTGAGTTCTATGAAGGATTGAGTAAAGACTCCATTTCCCAAAAAAATATAATTTTTTTTCAAAATATCCCTGATTGGTACTTTGTAAAAATATCTAAAAAACATGTTTATAAAATCATTGGTAATACCATCATGTGAAGTAATAAAATTAAATAACACTGTTTTATTATATTTTCTATCAAATATAACATTTACCTAATGATATATGTTCATTAATAATGAATGAATTGAGTATATATAACTCAAACACTTTAATAATTTTTGTAAAATATTCTATATAAATGTATTATATATTTCTAAATTCATTGAATAGTGGATATAATGTCACATAAAATCCATTTATTATTATATCATCTCTTCTCTTAAATGCTTTCTACTTGGATGAATCCTTGTATCTCAACCTCTACAGAAAAAGTGGTCCACAAGGATAAAAATCGCTTCTTATAACATCATCCAAATGATTTTTGAAAACACTACCACATCTTAACTTACTTTTGTTTTCTTTATATGTACCATAAATGTTTATTATTATCTATCATGGTGTATAAAAATATAAAATAATTAATATTGAAACTTTATGCTCTTTGATGTTACTTTGATTTCTAATCCACCTGAAAATAGATATATCATGATGAGAATTTTCAGATTGAATGTGCAACTAATAAACCACCTTCCCAATCATCCTATGATCCCAAAGGGTCCCACAAACACTGGTTCTAACTTATAATTCTTACCAAACTGATGATGTCCCATGCAAGGTGAAACTCTGGGAATGACCTAATCACCAACCGCAAACTCCAGCATCTGACATTGATGGTCACATAAGAGTTATGATTACTCTATTCCATGATCAAAATCCTCAAAATCAAATCCATCATACCCTCTTTAAAACACTCATCCCAATCAATTAACACCCTCCCAACTCTTCCCAACACATGCTATATGTACATGAATACCCATAAAAATCATTAAAGGGAACCATTTTTATCGAATCTGGATAAATATTTTTATTTGTAAACTCAACTAAAAGAAAATTATTTTATCAACATCCTCCAAAATAAAACATATGTTCCATGAAAATATTATCTCAATCTTGGACATCCCTCTCTATATGTCCTGTTATCTACAGCTGATATGTTTTCTTAATTTAATTAGGTAAACCATATCACCCAAAAAACAAACTATAACTTGTATATAAAACATATATCATTATTTAAAACAGCTACTCAGGGATCCCGATGAAGTCTCTCAGTCTCTCTTACTTATAAGTCTCCATTTTTTTCAACTTTCATCACCTCTTAGTTTGGAATGAATGCTACATATTTATTGAGTTGATCAAAAATATTCTCAATCTAACCATCCTACTTGGTGCTTGATGAATAAAATGATGAAATTAATATAAATATCATCCCACATCTTTTACAGAACTGGTAAAGGTTTCAACATCAGTAAAGGTCTCTGGTGATCTACCTAAATTCTTTTTCACGTGAGACACCATGAAAAAAAAACAATAATTGAATGACTCTTCCCTTGCCACCAATATATATTCCTAGAGTTTTGATACATCTTGGTATCCATATGGTGATCATACCAACAAGAAAGATGTCCACTATCCAGCTACTCATGTCTCAAGACATAATAACCAACCTACCAAACATGTACAAACCAATACTAGGAGATAAGGACAACACACCCAAGGTCTCCCCCCATAATGGCTTCCACTAAAGTGTTGACCCATGATGTATGCCAGTCACTCAAGTAAAACTCTCTCATTAGTAGATGAGACATCATTCATTGAATCCAAGAATACATATGCACCATCCTCTTCAACATTCAATATTATCTCATCAAAAAATATCCTCAGATACTACATCATAACCAATTCATTCACATATTATGTTGGTACATTTCTTCACATTCCACTGATAAACACAATTCATTTCCTCGATGTATATTAAATATCAAAATAAAAATTCTAATTATACTCTACCCAAAATACATATTGAAAATTCCTAAACCTAGGATTAAAAATATATTTCCATCTCTTATGATAAGAATATACCATAAAACACTCCCGAAATAGATAGAAACACAACATTTTGAGTTCATTCATAACATATACAAACTAAAGATCATGTCTTGTTCACTTCTTCTCATGTGGGAATAAATAGAGAGATCCATAAGACATAACCTCTTACTCTAGATTTAATATAGGTCCCAACCTCGTTCCAAAATCATCACAAAAAATATCATATCAAGACCCTCCTTTTGGTAGAATCAAAACTGATGATGATGTCAACCAAACCTATATCTCCCCAAAATATCTATTAAAAATTCAATTCGATCTATACATCCTTAAGGGTTAAATCTATCATCGAAGATTCAATGCTGGCGATGTTCTAAAAAAACCTCCAATAGTAACCATCCAAAAACAATTAGCTCGTGATTTCCAACATATTATTGAGTTACTCCCAAAACATATATTCCTATAACTATTGATGATCTACTAAGACACCCCTATCACATATAATATACCCTAGAAACATTACCTTTCAAATCCAAAACTCTCACATGGAAAGCCTACCATATAGAAAATGTTCTTTCATGGATTGAAGAATAATGAAAAAATTGTCTATATGATCATCCTATGACATAGAGTGCACAAAAATATCATCCATGGACATAAAAAAAGAAAGAGTCCAATAAAAGATGAAATATCTGATTCATCAAAACCACAATAACCATAATAGAATTAGTGAGACTGAATAGAATTACCAAAGGCTCAAATTCCCCATATCGACAATTAAAAGTTATCTTAAGTATATCCTATTCATTAGATCAATATTGGTGATACCCTAAATAATGTTCAATATTAAAATACGAATAATCCCCTCTAGACTAAACAATGAGATCATCATTAAATGGAAATTTATATTGGTTCTTAATGGTCACATGATTCAACATTTAATACTCAATATAAAGTATGATTCTCCCATATGTATTCATTGTATAGTGGAAAGGAAAAAAACACAGGGACATTCTAGGAAGAATAAATACTTTAGCCCCTAGGACCTCATGATGGACCTTTAGTTCTTCCAACCCAATAAGTTATATACAATAAGACAGTATAGAGACATGCCTCAAACTGAGCAGAAGGTCATTAGTAAATTCTATCTTTATCCGTGGTGTAAAACAAGAAAAAACATTTGAAAAATCCTTATGGTACTCATACTCATCTTCAAGAAGTATACCACCTATAAATGGTCTACTTCATCAAGAATCATCTCTAAAAATGGACATGAGATTACCCATAATATAGAACAAAAAACCATGAAATTCCCAGTATAGAGTCCCACTCACCCAAAATAAATGAATGAACCTGTTTCCAAATAAGCGCTAAACTCAATTATTATAATATTAAATTTGTTACTTAATAATGTCCATCTAATAAATCCTGATAATTATGTTTAATATTACAAGACCATTCACTAAAAATACTAACTCCACCTAAAAATAAGCTATCGTCACCCGACAATTGGGACGCCTGAATCCTTGTTCAGACCTATTTCTTAAAGGCATGGAATGATCCCACAAAAAAAATTAATATTTTAACCAAGGACAAATTTTTAAAATAAATTTAATGAAATGAAAAAATATTAATACTTGTATTAAATAAATATAGAACCACTGAGGACGAAATAAAATCGTAACTCTAACAATTACCAGCTCTTCTTCAGATTCCTCTAGTGTATACTTTGCTACATAATGTCATCTAGTTTTAACCACAAGAACATCTCCCATGGCCTGAGGATTATACCAAACAACCATGGAAGCATCATCATGAACCTATAAACCCTTGGTGAGAGTGGATCCTGCCCCACATCCCAGAGATATATTTTCACAAAGGCATTTTATATTATAAAAATATATCAAAATGATGAAAATTATAATGATCCATCATAATGTTAGGGTTCTCATGACATATCCTTACACACTAGTATAAAACACTGATGCTACACTATTGTCTACCCAGAGAATAGACCTATGGTAAACTTCCTACTCTTATGTTTCCTTTTTTTTCTAGGAGGTAGACCCTGGATAACAACCTAAATAACTAATGCTCCACCCAAGCTTGTCTTCCCAACTATGTCTATAATAACTAATGTCTCCTTTTTAACTACCTCTAAAAAATTCAAATGGAAAAACTATAACAACATGACTAAATGTCAGTCCTTTTTCCTAAATCAATCCTATGAACCTTCAGATAGTAATTAGTGACAATCTCTGGTTCTAGATACACTAACTCAGAAAAACATGTAGAATACCCAAGAACAGTATTCTCCCACTACTCTACTGTCAAAAACTCACATGTATTCACTTCAAAAAAATGTCTTGGTATAGAACTAATAGATAAATATTTTCATAATGGAATCCCACCTAAGATCCCAATTCAACATAACATATGAAATGGATTCCCACCATCTCCTTCCTGGTACCTCATGTATATATGTGTAAAAACCTACCTAGTGTCTTTAAGATTCATCATTAAGTTGAATACCCTATCTATCCGCTCTATTAAGATGTCAAATTCTAGGGATCCTTTGTCACCATGAATCACATGTGGATACTGAATACTAAATTTTGAGCCCTGATCCATTATGCATCCTAAGTTCTCAACACCTAATTTACCAAAATTCTAAACACTGTTGATAAGTGATTCTACAAAACTAGTGTCCAATGGAGGATTTCCCAAGGAACATGCCATTCAGATTCCTTACTTCGACATGGAAGATCTATTCCTAGAGGTAATTTCTAACAAATTACACCAACCTATTAGTCATGTGGAAATTCAAAAATAAAAGGAAACTACATTTAGTGTTGATAAATAATATTTAAAATAGTAAGAGTTTAAAGAAACCATGAAAAAACTTAAAAAATAATGTGTCAATTTAAAAAAACATCCCATACAGTTCATTCAAATGAACTCAAACTCATAGTCTCTAACATGGTAAAAATCCATAACCCCCCATGGTAACATAGTTTTAGTCATGGAGGTGAGATGGTGAGGACAGTCTTCCACACCTACTATCTATATTCCAATTGTCCTAACTCTAGTATACCAGGGACATAACACCATACTTAGGAAGTTCTAACACACTTCATGTTGAGGAAACCTATGATACCAAATTGTAATGATTCATTATAGTTTAGCTAGGAAACCCATCCAAATCGGCCCACCACATGATATGGGTAAAACAGAATAAAACCAAATCATTTATATATAGAAAATAAGAAATAAAAACATAGTATGAAAAGAAAAGAAAAAAATGTGATAAAAACATAAAATCGACGACAAAATTGTCTAATCTAGAATTTTTATCAAAACCCCACCTAACCACTTGTCACCTCCAGACCAACCAAAATTGAAAGTGGAAGAATCAAGGAAAGAAAGTGAAATACAATATTCTCTTCCTTTTTCCATAACCCTATAATAAAACATCAAAAAATACCCATCATATATGTAGGGTATGCTCCAAATCCCTTTATGATACCACTATAGTTATTATATATGGTTTAATATCAATAATACAATAATTCATGATTTTAAAGAAGAACAATTTTAAAACAAATATATAAAATAAATCTTATTATTAAACATTTTCCATTGAGTTTTTATAAAATACTTTCAAATTCATTAAATAAAATTATTAGATGTAGAAGTTATAAAATTGGATATTTTATCTATGCATCATGGGGTATAAAATTTAAAACATATCCATGAAACAACCTATCATGTAGAGCTATGTGAAACAAAATCATATATAGAACCCTATTAGCATTAATCCATGGTATAAAAAATTCGTGAGATAAATAAACACAAAAGAAAAATGAAAAATCACCAAGTATTGATATATACTATATTGGGAAATTCATTCTAAATACTCACAATCATAAATAAGATTACATTGGATTGAAAATAAATCCAATCCTATTAGAGGATGTCACAAAAAGTTACCTCATAGTGGTTCAACATGCACTAAGACTACTCGTTTCTGTATCCCAATGCACCTAAGATTACCAATGCGAATTTCCCTAATTCAATTCAAAAAAAATGTTAATAATTTTATGAAACAATTTCATATCCAATATAATCTTCTTTTGGTTTCTGAATTCCTTTCCCAAATCATGAAAATCAATTTTCAAAGAAAACCCACATGTTGAAAACCGTTTCCTTCCCGATAAGTCATTTGAAACCATTTATGACTCCAAATCAGTGAAAAAATCAATGAAATTTGTCATAATTGACATGAAATTCATCATATAGACCTATTTTAAAGAAACACCAACCTCAATGTTGTAAAAAACTGGCTTATTTCAACAACAGAGACTAGAAACCATGAAAAAATCCTTCAAATGATAAGTATCCCCAAGAAATGGGAAAGGGTCAATAAGAAACAATATCTAATCACAAATCTATAGCCAAACCATATCCTCAACCAAAAATAATGAATAAAAACAGGATGAAAAACCTAGAGAGTGTAAATCCAATCCCAATAGTGATAAATCATTGAAGTATGTGATCCAAATGGATATGTATCACCCAAATTCACCTAGGGATCTCTCTAGGTTGATCCTAGGGAAGATTAAAAATAAATGAGTGACTTAAATGTACTCAAAATATCATAAAATCCTTACTCGTGACTACTACATTGTGTGTAAAACCCTTACACATTATTTATTCTACGAGATTAAGATACAGAAAAAAACTTAGTGGAATTTTATTAAAAAAAATATTTTCCCATGTAGATGACATATACATGTTATGCAGAGTGTAAACCATTCACACCATGAATCATGTTCACAGATTCTACCCGCCAAAAATTTCATGTTGTGTAGTTCACTTACATAGCATCTAAGTTCCCAGTGCTAAAAAAAGTGTAGGCAGATGATTAAAATTCAAACAAATCTCTGACATCACCAATACTGATATCCTCTCATTTCATACTCAACAATACAAAACCAATGATAAAGGAAAACAAAAAAAAAGGTAAAAACATACATGATAGGAAGATAATGGGTAATTATAGAAATGATATGTAATCAACCACTAACAAGAAATGTTAACTCCTCAGGGAATGAATCAAATTAGAAATTTATATGTGTCCTAAACATTACATTTCTACTAGGGCATAGAATGGTATAATTCTGGGTACGATCCCACGAGGAGGGTACTATTCACGTAGGTGAATGAAATCTTAACTTTAATCCTTGGAAGATGTCCTTACTAGTTGACAATGCTTTAGGAGTTTTCAAACTATTCATGGGATTTACATCATTTGATTAATGAGGGGTTAGAATCATGTCTGATTATCTAGATAAAGGTGATCCTAGTTTTAATCTTGGAATATTCCAATGTGATTAGTCTATGAAGAAAGAAGTATTCACTAGTTAACCTTGGTTCAGTCTCCTAGTTCTACCTAAGATGTAACATTTCCATGGTCTCAAGGATACCTATAATCCTAGAAGCATTACGTTCATCTTCTATTTCAGAATATTCTATAAGCCAATGGTTTTAGTCATAGTTTACTTCAATTAGGATAGGGTCATCTTCCTGAATTCATGATTGTCACTGTATAGTCATATAGATGGGGTTTGACCATTGGTTTATATCATAATTACTAATAAATTTAGGATTTCCATCATATGAACTAGAGGTCTAAGTAGGTTTGTAGATACATCAAATCTTGATCCCTACACCGATGCATTTAGCAGCTCATTGTTGTAATTAATGAAATAAAAGGGGTGAAGGAAATCGTAACTATGATAATGGAATTAAATAAATAAGTGACGATCATACAAGAAAACTATCGATAAAACCTTACTTGAAAGGAATTAAATGGAATTGAAGTAATGATGGAATTGAAGGAATTAATGAAAAGGAATACACGACTCTTAAATTGAAAATGTAAAATAATTACAATGAACTAAATTATTTAGAAAGGGAAAAAACAAGAAAATCTTGAAAGGTGTCTAAATGTGAGAGAGAGAGTTGATCCAAGAATGTTACAAGTGCACTGATTTGTTGTTATTATATTGTAGAAATTATTCACGACGTGTACATGGTAATCATATTGTGATCCCTCACTCCACATTATTTCATCCAGGTATTCCAGCGTGGACTATGGATCTTGCACGGATTAATGAAATTTGACAGTGATCAAGCGGTGTACAGGTGGTTCAAATTGCTTACCCCATTGGCCAATTACATTTTTTCATAGAATCCTCACAGATTTCTCATCATCTGGTTTGACAGGTGTCTTGACTTGTAGGAGGGACTCACAATGTGAACTAGAAATTTATTCAGTCATCATGGTTGGTCATGGAGTGGCTACATAGCTTGATGCAAACTGTGATCATCATGTACACGATGTGAAATAGGTCATCATGATGTGTACATGGCCATTTTTTGTATTTTCTTCCATTCTTCCATGGAATGTTTTGAATAATAGTTTCCTAAAAAATCGACATCAACCATGTGAATTATTCAGTATAAGAATGAAAAAAATAGAAAAGAGAAAGAAAAATATATATAACATTTAAGATTATCAGATCCCCCCCACAAATGAATCATTTTGTGTCATCAAGAAAAATATATCAACAATGATTTGAATAGGGATATGAAAATTTTTAATCAAGAAATGTAATTTATGTCCATGAAATTAAATTAATTTTATCTAGAAAAGTAGTCAAGTTAAAGTTTGAATCATGCCTAGTATATCACTGATGCCTCATAGTTCATATTTTCAAAACAAATTCTATTCATTAAATCATAAATTTTGAACTGTACATTATGATATATTCCCCGTTGTAATTTAATTCACCATGATTTTCTCTCATCACATGGGGTAAAATGTAATTACGATATGCTAATACCCTGAGACCTTATTCCTAACCATAGAATTGGAATGGATCTATCATCTCCACTATTTAAACACAAGTATAAGAACAATATTGAGGAGTTTTAGCAACAAGGTTTTGGTGAATCTGAGGATATAGGTTGGTAGGAAAAAATGTGAAAATCAGTCTCAAAATGATGGTAATATCTAAAGTACAATGTAGATGAAACTAAATATATGTGACGAAATTATTCCATATGGAGAGTTAGGTCCGTACTCCATCAGCACCTGATGGATTCATTTTCATAGAAAGAATGTAGATAAAGAAATGATTTTGTTCTTTTACATTTTCTTTTTCATTTTTATTTTTCAAAATTTACACAAAGGATATATCTCACATCCATCACCTAACCACATTTTATCCTTTGAGGGATTCATCGGTGAGGAAAATGTTTATTTTTGAACCCCCTAGTACACACCCATAAAAATTGTCTTTTTTAATTTATTTTATTTTTTCTTTTAAATTTTACAAAGGAATAGAATATGAATGAGATAAAACAAAAGGCATAGGGATAACAACCAGGTAGTCAGGTGAGAACACCGTCCATCTCTAAAAGTGAAAGCATCCCATGATTTCTAAATTCCTCTACCACACTAGTTAAAAATAATAATATTATGCATTGTACACGTGGTATGGTAGGATGGGAAATAGTCTTGAAATAGGGTTTCTTCTAATAGTTCATTCATGGAAACTTTGGGATAAATTAAGGATACATGTCAGGTGGTTCTCATGTAAAATGGATATCAAAGACTACCTCAATCATTTTAGAAATACACCTGTTCAATTATCATTTTGATAAGATCTCGGGGCATGTTATAGTAGGTTCTGATGTTGCTTATATCTCTCAAAAAATATGGTCTTAAAATAAATTTAGATTGAAACCTTAAAATCCTCTCGGGTAATGGGAAAAAATAAACACTTGATAATACAAAGTGAATAAACCCTAAGTAGTGAGTTACTCAATCATGATTTCAAATATATAAAATTTGAGTTAAACATTTAAATGTAGCAAATAATTCTAAAATTTTAATCATGCTAGAAGCATGGCTCTTAATATTTTTCTTTTTTAGCTCTATATTTATTTATCATGGGTATAATGGTTTTCAAGTTTCAGCTTGCTTATCAATTTAAAAAATGTCTCCTAGAATAGTGATAAAAAATAAAAATTCGTATTTATATCTGTGAAAATATTAGAAATCCCCCCCATAAAAGGAGATTGTGTCCCCACTATCAATGTAATAAAGGGAGGGAGTGGTGTGGCAGTGATTTTTGAAAATTGAATTAAAATGGATGTGATGAAAACATTTAAATAGAGGGAATCAGGAGCTCTCTGAGATAAAGTGGTATTCCATGGGTGTGTCTGAGATGTCTTCAAATTGATGTTTTATTTACCTACAAAATATGTTAGTAGTAAAAATCAGGCACTATAAAACAAAAATTAATCCACAGTTTTATAAATTTTAAAAGCTGAATAATAAGAAGGTGTAAAAAATTAATAAAGGTAACCATTTTGATTATTGAATGAAGTTTTGTACAAAGTGCTGCAATGAAGCACTGTAAAATACAATACCCAAAAAAACTCATGAACAACTATGGGAAGCACTAACTATATAGTCATCATCCATAATTCCCTAGTGATTAGTTTAACGTGAGTTTGAGGACGTAGCCCTCATGGAATGGTTCTTGAAAAATCATAAACCATTGACCATTCAATTAGAATGGAGTCTCTTCATCTCATTGAATTTTAATCACTCCATATGAAAAAACATGGATAACATCATAAGTACAAGACCATCTTGATTTCAGCTATCTTGGGAAATGATTTAGTCTTCAGTTGAATAGTGAAACCATTTTTCATATGATGATGGTGCATCTCGCAATCAGTCGGTTGTACCATTCGTTTGTTTTTCCCTTGTAAATTTGTCTGTTCTCACATGCATATTTTCTAAACTCTTCCAACTTGGATAATTGTAATAATTTCTTCTCTCCAGACTTGTATAATTCTAAATTTAGATTTTTTATGGACCAAGATGATAAGTGATCTATCTCCAATGGAAGAAGACATGGTTTTCCCTAAACTATTTGAAATGTGGTGGTGTCGATGTGTGTTTCATTAGCCATTCTATATGACCATAATGAATCATCCGGTTTTTTACTCCAATCATTTCTTCATTCATTGAATGTTTTTTCTAATATCTTCATTACCTCCCTATTTGAAAACTTTCCTTTCCTACTCATTTATGGGTGATAGAGGTTTCAGTATTGCAGTGGATCCCACATCATTGAAGCATTTTTCTTATTTGGTGATTGGAGAAATGTGTTCGGTGATCTCTAATGATATGTATTGGAAATCCACAATGCGAAAACACATTTTTCTGAAGGAATTTTATTACCACATTGGAAGTGTCATGGGTCTTTGCTTCGGCTTCGATCCATTTTTACACATAGTCCACTACAACCAGAATGTATTTCTTTACATGTGACTTTGGAAATGGTCCCACAAAGTCGATGCCCCAGAGATCCAAAACATAAACATCTAGTATGGGGTTCTGTGGTTTTTCATTTCTTTTATGGGTATTTCATGTCCTTTGGTGTCTATCACAATGGTGACGGAATATCTTGTTGTCTTGATATAATGATGGCCAGATATACCCACTTTGTAGGATCATAGACATTGTTCTCTCAGGATCATGATGTCCTCTATTTGGATAATTTTGGCACATTCAGTTTAAATTTTGTACCTCTTCTTTTGGAATGCAACATCATAAAAGTACATCTACACAACACTTGAAGGGTCGTGGATTATCCCAAAGTACTGATTGGCCTCTAAAATCTACATTTTCCATTTTTGATATGATAATTCAAGAGGGAGGAATCCTATTACAAGAATATAGGCTATGACCGAGAACTAAGGTTTGGTTGGGATATTAAATAGGGTCTCATCAAAGAAATCCACCTCAATGTTAGCCTTGTGGACTTTGATGAGGGTAACAGGTAGTCTTGAGAGGTGATCGGCAATTAAATTTTCTATTCCCTTCTCATATTTTATTATTACATCGAATTCTTCAAGCAAGAGAATATAGCATATCAATCATGGGTTTGAAGCTTTCTTGGTCATCTTGTACCAAAGGGGAACATGATCTGTATGAAAAATAACATTTGATTGAACAAGGAAAGAATAGAATTTTTCAAAGGCATACAAGATGGCTCTGAGATACTTCTCCTTGGTCCGGTAATTAATCTAATCTTCATTTAAGGTTTGAATTGCATAATAAATTGGGAAGAATTTGTTATTAGTACATTTTCCCTGAATGGATCCTAAAACAAGGTCACTTTTATCGCACATAAGTTCAAAATATTTTCCCCAATTTGGTGCAATGATGAATGTTTATTTCATCAGGATATTTTTCAAAGTAATGAAAGCTTTTCAGAATTCCTAATTGAAATTGAAGGAATATCTTTTGAAAATAACTGTGTAAAAGGACATGAAGCATTCAAAAAATCTTTTATAAGTGTCTGTAGAATCGAGCATTCCCAAGGAAACTTATGATACCGTTAACAGTGGATGGATTATGAACTACTTTGATAACATTGATATTTTATGGATCTACATTGATGCCTTCTTTGGAGATTTTGTGGCCGAGTACGACTCCACCATGCACCATAGATTGAAAATTTTCCCAATTCATCACTAAAATTATTATTCATAGTGTTGAAGAACTAGTTCTAGATTTCTGAGACAGACATCAAATGATCTTACATAAACTGAGAAATCATCCATGGAAATTTCTAGAAAATGTTTCAGCCATATTATGAAAGATGTTTATCACACATATTTGAAAAGTTTATAGAGCATTACACATACCTAAGGACATCCTTCCATATGAAAAAGTAACAAATAGGATAGGTGAAAGTGGTTTTTTTCAGTCAGCGGGGTCGACTGTAATTTGATTATATCCTGAATAGCCACCTAGGAAATAGTTGAAATCATTCCCAGCTATTCATTCTAACATTTGGTCCATAAAAGGTATGGGAAAATGGTATTTTCTTGTGGTTGATTTTAATCATCTATAATACAAGTAATATCTCCCTCTAGTGATGGTGTATGTTGAAATTTGTTCATTGTCATCATTTCTTGTAATGGTGAGTCATCTTTTCTGGGAAATGACTCGGAGGGGGATCACCATTTCACTTTATAAGATATTGAATATTATTCCATAATCCATGAGTTTCAACACCAATTTCTTGAAAGCTTGTGTGATGGGTGGTGTGAGATACCTCTGTAGTTCCCAGTTTGGTTTTTCATCCTCTTCGAGTGGGATTCTCTATGTGAATTCAGTGGGATCGATCCCTTTAATGTCAGCCACTACCCAGGTTATATAATGATTGTGTCTTTTTTGGACATCAACCAATTATTCTAATTGATCCTAGGATAGTTCATTCTTGAATATAATAGGTAAGGAGGAAAATTACCCTAGAAATTATTACATTAATGTTCTATATATTGGTTTCAGATCTAATTTGGGAGGCTAGATGATAGATGGGGTAAATGATGGCACAACATCTCTATTGAGTAGTTCAAAAATATTGACCTCCTCCAAGTCATAGTCTCCTACTTATTCTGTAAGAGATTCACCACTTTCTTCTTCAATGGCCATATATTCTTCTCTACAATGGGTGAGAGAAATGGTGTGATGGTCCATAGTGAAATCTTTGTGTTGTACAACACTAATTAGGTTGAAACAAACATGTTCTTTTCTTACACTGAATATGAGACATCCTATTATCACAATTATCTGTTCCATTTATGTAGCTAGGAATGGTCATCCAAGTATATTGGGTACATCACCCTCTTTTTCCATGTATAACACTAGGGAAATCAACTAGGAAAATGAGCATGTCTACTTTTACCATTACATATTCTAGAATTCCTTGGGGGTACATGGCCGAGCGATCAACTAATTGAAAAGACATAGTTATTTCATTTAGCTATTTGATTCGGAGTTTTTCAAATGTACTCCTTGGAATAACGTTAATTCTAGGTTCTAGATCATAGAGTGATATTCTAAATTTTCATGTGCCTATTTCAAAACGGATTGAGAAGGTACCATGATCTCTCATCTTCAGTGGAATTTTCGGTTGTACAACAAAAGATAATTCTTCATTTAGAGAGAATATTTATAGGTATTAATTTTTTTTGATAATTAGTCTTTTAACAACATTGCATAAATTGGAATCTATGAAATAGCTTCGGAAAAAAGGTATTTTGATATGTAATTTCTTGAAAATATCTAGGAACGTATGGTATTATGGCTCCTGCCTATGTTGTCTTTCTCTCTCTATATAGGAATGTGGTTTTTGGTATTGAGGTGAGTCAATAAACACAGGTTCCTTCTATTCCAATGGTATATGTTATTTCGCAGCTGGTACTTCATCATTATTTAAGGTGGGAGTGACATCAGCTTTTACATCAGTTACCTATTGATTTCTCAACTCATATTCTTATGGTCTTGCTTCATTAGGTGTTTGGAAGTATATAATATTTTCTCACTTCAGCACTTCTACCTTAGATTCCCCTCATGGTTGTGTTTCAGTGTTACCGAGTACAGTAATGGGTAATTTTTTATATATGATTTTTGAGATTTGACCCATTTTCACTTCAAGGATATTAATAGATGCTCTCTGGTTTTGCATATATTCCATATTTGACGTCATTATTTGCTCAAACTTTTGCACAAATGACTCCAGGAAGCTTTCTAGATTGCTTTGCATAGGTTCTTTATGAGGTCTTGGCTATGGTGGCTGCAATTATTGTGGCCTTTGAGGGAATGGTTCTAATTGAACAAGTGGTTAGGGTACAAGGTTCCTCGGAGGGTATAATTGTTGTCCTTGTTCACAAAATTTGGGTTTTCCTCCTCTTAGTTCAAAATAACACTGATTTCTCAAAGGTTACCACTGACCATGCCTCATTTGATAATACATTGACTGAGGAAATGGTGGGTTTTTCTGATTGAAATTGATTTAATTACAATCTTTTTATGATTATTCATGTCAAGAGCTGTTGTATTAATATAGAAGTGGGCCATCACACATCTTTCATGATATTAGTTCAATGATAGGAGTAGTATGGTGTTGATTAGTTGGTATCTGAAATGCTTCTAACTCTTTCGTGAGTGCTTCTACATGCACTGAGAGCCTTATGGTCTCTTAAATTTTGTGGATTCTAGGATTTAGTGGTGCATAATCACTCTTCCACAGACTAGAATTATGAGAGACATCATCTTGAATGGATCTTCTGATGTCGGGAGTCTTGATCATGTGACCTCCAACCACAGCAGCATCGACAACATTATTTTGTTGCTGGCTGGAGTCCTTGATAGAAATTTTGGAGTTGTATCCACATATCAGCTCAAGGATGTGGGAACATCCTGATTAAATATTTAAATTGGTCCCCCAATTCCAAATAAGACTCTCCGTCAATTTGGTTGATATTTTGAATATCCATCCAGAGCTTCTAGATCTGGATAGGTGGGAAGTAATTTTCTAGAAATTTCTTGTCCAGTTCATCCAAAGTTGTAATTTACTCAGGATATTGACACTTTATCCAGTCCATGGATATGTCTTGTAAGGAGAATGGGAAGTTACAGAGTATTATTGCATCAGATGAAACTCATTTTCTGTAAATGGTATCACAGACTTCCATGAAGTTGGAAATATGGTCATGTGGATCATTGCATTGAATACTACTAAATTTCCCCATGTTCTGGATCATATGAATGAGTCCAGGTTTTATCTAAAATTTTTGGGCTTGAAAAGGGGATAAAAAATTATAGGATTCCCGCCAGGTATTGAAGGAAATACATTTTCCATTCTATTTTTCTCCATTTTTATGATGGGGTCTTCTCTAGAAACGATTTGATGGTCGAGGATTGGCGGGTTTCGTCCCGCATGGTGGAATTGCTTGGCCTCTGCTAACCGGAGAAAAGTAGCGATATTCCTTAGTATCTCTATATCGATGTCCAAAATATATTGTGCTTCAAGAGACCATGAATGTGTCAAAGGACCTTGGTACATCAACAGGGCGAACGAAAACGAAAAGACACAAGGGTGTCTAGAAATGAAGGAATGGGGATGAGGGTAAGGGTTATCCTAGATCTATAATGAATTTCTAATCATGAAGAAATCACTTTCCATCCCCAAAAACTATTCCAAAATTTGATCATCCACCAATTAGTGTCATTAACTTCATAGGGTGTGGGTCAAATTAGAAATTTATATGTGTACCAAACATTACATAACTACTATGGCATAGTATTGTAGAACTCCGGGTTCGATCCCATGAGGTCGGTGTTGTTCATGTGGATGAAATAAATCTATTCTTCAATCCTTTCCAAGTGTCCTTACTATATTAATATTGTTTAGGAGTTTTCTAAATATTCATGTGTGTTACTTAGGTTGATTAATGAGGGGTCGAGATCAACTCTGAGTGTGTAAATAAAGGTGATCATAGTTCTAATCTTGGAAAGGTTTTAAGTGCCTAGTCTACGATTCTAGCTATAGTAAATAGTCATCCTTGGACTATTCTTCTTGTTCTACCTAAGGTGTAACTATTACATGGTCAAGAGGCCATCTATTGTCCTAGATGCATTACCTAGAAAGTTAGTCAGAGGTAAGAGCCTCTGACCATATTTAAAATAAAAAGAAAATAAGTACAGTCATACAATCATATAGTCATCAAAATCCAAAAATAGAGCCAACTAGACAAAAAAGAAACTACATATCATAGTAACCATAGTCCTCACCATATCCATAGACATACTCCACAATAGCTTATTCCTACACCAAGTCTGTTTCATATTGCTTCAACACCTTGGAATAATTCTTTATAAGCTCTATTTGCTCCATCGAGATCTGCACCTTACATGGTTTTTTGTTGAAGAGACCCTTCTTAGCGGTAGTGATATCCCCTCTTTCTTTCCTAGATGATGACCTGGTCGATACTGGCTTCAGTAGGTATGAGTAGTCGTTCCATGGCCTCCTCTTTGGTGGAGCAGTCATGAAACCTTCACTTTCAGACATCTTATTTCGTCCACCTTGAACAATATCACTATATGAAGGTCTTGTGGAACCTACACCATTCTCTTTATCACTATCAGAGATATTCCCCCATTGATCAGTGATATTCATCGAAACCAAAACCTTGCATCCAACATCATTCTTCCCCAATACGTCATCTGAGGTTGTCAGAGACTCTCCTCCAGTCTGAGAGGTCCTATTATGATCAGTAACAACAAGGCAATGAGGTTTCATCTCACCGATAACACCACCAAGTGACTCATTTCGTGGTATATCTACAGTGTCACATTCTTGATTATTATGACCCTCAAAATCATGCGGATCAGCCATCACAGTGAGTGACTCCTCCTGCTCCAACCCTACAAATATATTAGCAGAAGAGGCCCAACCAGCTATGTTATGATTTCCCTTATCATGTCCACCTCCTTCATCCCTCATATTGTCAGAGATCGGTTGTACTTGGCATGAATTAACAGCAGCCTCCGGCAAAGGAAGACCTCCAGCAGCAAGATCACTTTTGAGATGATCAAAAACCTACTTCACTATTGGATATAGGGGCTCCCTTACCTCCTTCACTGCACAAGCATGCATATTCACCTCTACGCATGTATCTTGCCATTCCCCCCGCTCCATGTTTGCATCACTCAGTGTATCATCAAGGAAAGGACTCCCCATGTGGTTACCCCGATCAGAAATATTACCAGAACCAACACATTTCATATCCCTTTCTTCGTCCACACTCCCTCGCGCACTCAAAGGGTCTACTAGAACACCCATAAAAAAGTGGGAGCCGATCTAAAAGCATCACCGCTAAAAACTCCTCGCACCTCCATCACCTGTGAGAACCCATCTTTTCATCCGCTGTGACAAACCAAATCAGAATGACCAAGTCTACAACATTTCACACAGTACCACATCCAAGAATCGAATAGGACCTCTTGATACCAATATAATTCCTTGTTGTTTGTGATCTAGGAATGATTCACTTGTGATCTTGATACATCAATTTCCACAAAAATCCGTGGACAGTTCAGGTTGCACATAGACTCAGTTCGGCGTTCGGAACATAAATAACGACCAATCATATTCCTGATTTTCACATAGAATAGGTGGATTCTGGAAGGATAGAGGTAATACAGGGAGACATACCCACTTAGCGATTGTCTATGGATCTCACCCCATATGGAAATCTAAGCTCCAACGAAACAGGTTGAAAGAGAATCCCTTGCATCATCGAGGGGCCCTGGACCAGGAAATAATTAGATCCTCCTCCGACCCAAATCAGATCATGATATGTCGCCGATCAAGTAGACCGAAAACTGCGTGTTCTTGAAGCTCCCAATAATCAGATACAAGATGCTCGAACTCATCAACTAATGGGTGCTGAGGAAGAAAACGAGCGACAATGGTGAGATTGTAAAGGTCTGTGGCACCATTTATCTTCACCTAGAGAAGGGGAAGCTAAGGTGCCACCTAGATAAGATCTAGAACCTTCAGGGGGAGCTGAATTCCCTAAAAAGGAAGATGCGAATCCGAACGAGAACATCGTAAAAGAGTCCTACCCTGCTCACACGGAAGTGATCGCATAACTCCCTACTCTGATTGAGAGGGGGGAGTAGAAATTTCCCAACGCTAATGGTTATAGTCTTAGTTGACCTCAATGAAGAGAGGGTCATTTTATTGATTTCCTGATGGTCCTTTTCCAGTCACACAAATGGGATTTTACTGTTAGTTTATATCCTAATTACTAATACATTTAGGTTTTCCATGTTTATATGCAGAGGTCTAATTATGTGAGTAGACACATCAGATCTTGATCCCTTCCCTGATGTGGTTAGATGCTAATGGTTGTAATTAAAGTAATAAAAGGGGTGAATGAAATCATAAATATTCTAATGTAATTGAATAAATATGTGAAGAACATACATGAAAACATTAAAAAAACATTACCTGAAATAAATAAAATGGAATTGAAGAAATGTGGGAATTGAAGGCATTGATGGAAAGGAATCAACAGCTCTTCGATTGAAAATGTAAAATAATTATAATTAACTAAAGTGTTTAGAGAGGGAAAAGAGAAGAAAATATCGAAAGTATTCTAAATGGAAAGAAGGTTGATCTAGGCCTATTCATAATGCACTGCTGGGCTCTTCCTTATGTAGGTGAAATTGGTCATGATGTGTACATGATCGTCACCTTGTGTACCCTTAATCTGCACTCATTCAACCAAGAATTCTAGCCTGGAATGCAGGTTATCTATGGATTAATGATGTTGGACCATGGTCATGCTGTGTATAGGTGGTTAATGATGTGTACCCCATGGCCAAATGGCTTTCCGTATTGAAATTTCATTGATTTATCATCGTCCAGTTTGACTTGTTTCACGATGTGTAGGATGGACTCACAACATGAACTGAACATTTAATCACTCAACATGGTTGTTCAAGGCTACGCTTCAAGGCTTGATGCAGGCTGTGATAATCAAGTACACAATGTGAACATGTTCATCACATCGTGTACTTGTCCATTTTTTGAATCTTTTCTTCCTTTCTTCCTTGGAAATTGGTGAAGCTCTGATTATTGAAAAATTGCACATCTACGCCATGCATTATCCAATATGTGAATGAAAAACAATTGAAATGTGAGAGAGAAAAATGTATATAACATTTAAGATGGTCAATGTGGATGAACATTATAATATCAATACATCAATCACATTCTATATCATTGGAGGGTAGTATATAAAAAGTGTGGTTATAGGGTATGTGGGGGAATTATCTTACGGTTCATTGTAAAACAACTATATGGTGATTGAATTTTGTATGATACATTCTCCGCATATCGTGAACCATATTTTTTAACTGATGAGGATTAATCCCAATAATTTTATTATATAAAATGTTATTTCTGATGATTATATGGATTTTTACTAACAATGAGGTGAAGATGGTTCATCATTAGAGGTTCCTGTATGGGAAAAGATCAATATTTTAATTGGTTACTCAAATATCCTTATAGACAAGTAAAACATAAATGAATATCATAAACATACCAAATCATAAGACGAATCCAAAGAAACTAATATGAAATCATAGTAAAATTATATAATGAATGGTGTATGCAATGTGTGAGAGAAAATGAGCCCTATAGGATTTCACCCAAGAGTTTTTATTATTCCTTTTAAATAAAAAATCATTTATAATAGATTGAAATAGAATTTAGAAAACAATATTTCCATACATACATAAATAAAAACATAATCATATTAACAAAAATTTTATAAACATCAATTCAATTTTATTAAATGGAAGTATTCACATGAAAACCATTTTCATTGACCTAATAACTATTTAAAAAATATCTTTAAAATAAACATAAAAAAATAAAATTTTAAATATCCTTTCCAAGTAATTTTAGAATAATTTTAAAACTATGTGATAAATTCAAATAATGATAAATACCTACAATGGAGACACATTAATAATGATAAAAATAGGATAGAAAATGAAATTTATCATGGTTTCATATATAACAATAAATTTAGGGAAAAACAAAGAGAAATTCAACCAATTAGTATTTTATAGTATTATGGGAAACACAATAGGTCTTAAGGTGTCACTATCCAATAATTTTTTTAAAAAAATGGGACCAATAGTTATCGTATTTTTTATCCACACCACACAGGCCACATGACTTGCTTGATCCCAACTTCAATTGGGTCTCTCCAGACTAGCTCAACTAGAAGGGAAACTATTACTGTGTAAATAAATATTTTTTCCATAAATATATACCTCTAATTAAATTCCTAGTGAACCCATGAAAACATCAATAAGTGGAGGGCATCACAATATGGAATATCACATACCTCATTACCATAAACAAACATCTCTCAACTAAACTCCAACTCCCTCATAAGAAACACCATCTATCCCATATCACTTATATCATAGTTAAATAATGAAAATTTACATATACATATAACAACATTCCAATATATCAAACATGGGTCTTTAATAGGGTTTCATAAGAACACCAATAAAAGCAATTTTAAATTTCCAAATGGCCCTTATTAAGAATCCCAAAATGGTGTTCCAAAAAATATTCTCAATAGTTTGAAATTCTCTTTCAACCCATTTAAATAATTATATTTCATTAAAACCTAACATTAAACCATTTCTAAACATAAACCCTTTTCATTTTTACTCATTGCAAAAAATGCCACTTTTATCCATTTAGTGACCCAAGTGGGATCAATTTTTTTTCTAAAACACTAATCTCATTTGAAATAAAATATTTAATCAATTTTACAAAAACAAATAATGAAAACCCATTTTAGAAACCAAATCCCCAATGAAATAATATAAAACCCCATGGTATTTCAATAATTAATTCTCTTATATATAAAAACAATTTTAAATATCATATTTCACTAGAAACATCAAAAAAAAGTAAACATTGATAACATTTTTTGAAGATAATATTAAAAGATTTATATAAAACTATTATAATATGGTCATTGAATTTGTGAGTATATTTAAATGTAACCACATTTTGAAAAAATATATATTATTTTAATACCAATTAAATGATAAATTGAATTAGTATATCTAAATAACTAATAACATAATTATGTGATTAAAATAATTTTCTTTAAAATTAAAATTTTGGTTGATATGTAATTTTATTTCATTAAAATAAATATAGTATGGTTTAAAGTTGATGAAATATATTTTGTATTTGATTAAAATACTAATTATTATTTCAATATTAATTGATATGAAATAAAAATAAAAATAGTAAATAACTAAAAATTCATTTTCCTAATAAAATTAGTTTTAGATTTTATATAATATTTCAGTTTAAAAGTTAAAATAATGAAATTTGGAATTTTATTTTCATAAAACTAACTTAACATATTTATTTATCATGTCAAAATGATCATAGATTGATTGTTTTATATTTTTCTAAAAAAATTGAGGTGAATAATGAAAAATACATTTTTAATTAATATAATAGTATTTATGAATTTATTATGATGTTAATATGAATTAGAAAACATATATATAATTATTAATAGACAAAAATATATATATTTTTTAAAATGAAGCATTTAAAAACGAAAATACTTTGGAAACCCATGTTTAAAATTTTAAAACATATGTAATATTTATTTAAATAAAAACTATTTGATGTATTTTTTTAACTACATATCAAAAGGTAGGAATTCAATTTTATATTATTTTAAAATAAACATAAATATATTTTAGTGAAACATGAACCAATAAATTTCATAAAATGAACTATATTGATCGTTTTACATTAATCAGATATTTTAAGCATAATAATATTGTTTTTCTAAAATTGGTATTTATACATTATGTATAGTATTATTAAAACTAGTTTCTCTCAACTATAAAAATTATATTTGAACATTTTTATTTCATATTTTTATTTATTATCAATAATTGATTTAATAAACCAAATATTATTTTTAATAATAAAAATTATATTACTTAAAAAATTTTCTTAACATGCTAAAAAATAAAAAAATGGAAAAAGTTAACATCGTAGAGTAAAAGGCAAAACAAATATAAAATAAAATGTGATAAAATGTATTTTTGGGGATTTATCGAGATTAAACCCTCATACACTTTATTATTTTCCATCATTTTACCCATTTTAACATTATGTTGTGACACTTCCATTTATATTATTGCAAAAATATCAATCCTTTCACATATAAAAGGATACTCATCCACCCCAATTCTCTGAATATAAAAATCCACATAGTTCAAAAAAATTCACCCCAAATTCCACACAAATATTAATAGACACATTATAGTTGTTATAGTATTGAAAAATTAACACCCTTTGAAAAATTATTCTTTTTTTCAATGTTGTTTTCAACAGACTAATGTAAAAATTCATAATTACTCATATTTCACTCAAATTATTTTCATTATTATTTTTCATATTTATGATATATTTTATAAATTGTATTTAAATTAAATATTTATTATTAATATATTATAATTTTATTATGATGGTGGAATAATAAATAACTAACCTTTCCCTTTTACATAAAGACCCAAAAATTTTGTCATATGTACGTGGGAACAACTACCTCTAATGAAATTTTTTTTTGATTTTTTATTATTTCCTTTCCTAGATTGTTTAGATGGGATATATATTGGGTTCATATGGTATTTATAACCTAATTATGATTATTAAATTTTAAAATATTCCATGTCTTATGTCTATTCTATGGTAAATGAATGTGTCACCCACGCATATGTGTGGACTACCACCTCCACAAATGTTTCATATTTCATTTTTCATATTGATTTCATTATTTATAATGATATATTAAAATATGATTAGCCACTATGAAAAATATTAAGGGTACCATTATTCTTTTTAAAAAATTATATAATGCTAAAATAATCACTTTCTTAACCATACTCATCGATAGATTATAGATTTTTATTGTTTGGGTCGATTTAATTACCTATATGAACAATGGAATACATATCTATCATTTATGACTCTAGAAACAACAATACTTGTTATGTTATACATTAATTATAAATAATGTTTTAATTTTCATTTTTTTAATGATTATATTAATATTTAACTTATTTTTAATGTTCCACAATTTTGTGCATTATAAATCACTTTAACCAGTCCATCGCAGACATTGTCAACATGAATCACAATTAAAATACCAGTGAAATGAAATTATAATATTACAAATAATTATGGTTAATCTTTTTCAATATGTATTTTTCTCTCATATATATGAATTTTGAATATATAACCAATAATTTGTATTTCTAATACAAAACGTGTACGAAAAAAGTAATAAAAAATTAATATAATCTGATGATGAAAATAAAATATACTAATATATTTATAATAAATAAATATAAATAAATCTTATAAAAGTTTATTGGAATGAATAGGATTTTGAAATAGGTGATTAATATTTTTTTTATACAAGAGGTCAGATAACATTCGACTAAGTGGTATTAATGATAAATATTTTTGGTAGAAATATTTATATTCCTTGATTTATAATTATTCTTTTGGAATTTTATTATTATAAGTTTTTATATCCAAACCTATTGTTGTATTATTATTTGTTTCTTATTTTTCTTATATTTCATTATTATAAAATTTATTTAAATTGACTCTTCCATAAAAATACATTTCATGTAAGGGTTTTTTGTATCTAAATTTTCTTTATTTGAGTTATAATTAATACTCTTTAATCCCTATTTGACATAGACAAATTATTTTTTCCAATGATTGTAAAAAAATTTAAAATAACATTTACATATATTTTTAATTATTTATCATGAAATACTATTTAAATTAATCTTACGTAAATTATTATGATATTGATAAGCTATTTTTTAACTCAAACATCATTTATTTTTGTTATAATGTTACTCATTGAAATTCATTATTCTTAACCACCTATATAATCCAATATCTTATTTTTTATGATATTACATCCATTTCCATATAAAATTTGAAAATTATAAATCAGATCCCCTTCCCTTATGAATTTCTATCACATAAAAGTATTACATTATTGTAAACAATTATTATTCATTCTATGCATTATTTCTCTTCTATATCGACATTTTTTCATCCATTCAGATTTATAGTTTACATTTTAAAACCCAAATATATGTTCTGTCATATTTTCCACATTTTTAACTATCTTCTTTTTAAAATTATTTTTCATTATACTTTTTATAATTTGATATTAACAAATACGTTTCCAAAATATTAAAGAGTTATTTTAATTTAATATTCTTATTTTTACTTCCAATCCACATTTCTTCAAGATAACCTTTATTCCCTTTTCAAGGATCCATTATTTAAGATTTTTTATAAAATGGATTTTTTTTCAAAAACATTCACTTCACCATTCGAAAAGTGAATTTTTAATGTTACTTATAAATTTACCTTTTACATCAATTGTAAAAACATTTTCTAAAAACTATTATATAATTTGGATTCCATTTTACGATTTCCCTCGAAAATATCTATCTCATTTGGATAAATATATAATGAATCCACCTTTAAATTTATTTATGAATTATCCCTTTGAGTGATTTTATTTTTGGTATCAAATTATCTAATTCTATATCCTTTCATATGTGATACTATTAAATGTAATCTTCTTATAAAATTGTTTTTTGTCTTTTTCGACACCATTAAATGATTTTAATTTTCAGTTTTGATATAACCTAAAGGAACCAGGAATAATATTTCATTTGAAATATTAGGATAATATAATTCTATTAATTTATTATTGAAATTATTTATATAGATATATAACCATAAATCTATATGGTGTTAGTGTGAGGGACTCTTACATAGAGATCTTTACCATTTGTTGATTTTTGAAATATTGGCATTACTTATAATTTTCATTTTAGAAAATATGTTTTTTGATTATTCATGCATATTATTTATTTAATTTACAGTTTATTAATTTCTTCATATGAATAATTCATTTGAATTAATTATTAATTGGAGCTACTGATAGACATTAATTGCATCGGTAGGTTTCATCAGACAAACTAGCTTTAGTTTTTTGGTGTATTCTAAGTCTATTTGAAAAATATGCCTTGTAATAAAGATTTTATGGAAATATTATGATATTTAAAAATAGAAATTTTATAATTATAAAACTATTTTTTACTATAAATGTGATTATTTATATTGTTATTCCATCGATACATTTTCTTCAAGCACATGAGATCAGTTATATTGAATTTTTTAATATCATTTCCAAATATCCATATTATTAATGACATGATTATTCTATGGTATATTCTTTTATAAACATTCCCTTAGAAATAATTTTATACCATCTTTCATATTTTCACATTTCCCTATGCTATGATGAAAAGTGTTACCCATGTTATTTAAGTAGAATTCTTTTTGCATGAATTTTTGGGAGATGTTGAAGAATTATTACTGATTATTCTATTTCTTATACAGTGGGTAAATTTTTATTGGATAAAAAAGGAATGTGATTTATTAGTTAATTTTTTTTTAATTTTTTAAATCACTAATCCTAAAATTTTGAATGATTTTATGTAATGGAATATTTTTAAAAAATATATGCAATTATAGGACGGTTTTGTTGTGAGTGTCACACTATACTTTATGAAAAATGTTAAAATAGAATAAAAAAATTAGAAAATTCATTTTCATATCACATATAGGAATCATTAAGTGAATAAAACATTTATAACCCTCTGGAATTAAATTATAATCCAAATATTGCAATCAACAGAATCCCACATCTTAGTTCGACGATAACCATGATTGAAGTTATCAAAATCAGTGGAGAATGATCAAAAATCCATAATGGAACCTAGGAAATACCTAAGGGAAAAATCAATAAGAATAAATCACTCAAAATACCAAATACAACCCTGGAGCCCCTAGGGATTGTTTTAGTGTAAGAAATAAAAGAGAAACGAGAAAGGAGGAAGAATAATAGATAAAGAGGGGAATATAGAAGATTGACAAGGGTTTCCTCTTAAGGATTGAAATAACAGAGGCTTGAAATCAAGAAGGGTGGGAGGGAGAGACCCCTATCATTCACCTAGGGAGTGTCAAATTTGGAAGAGGATGAAATTGGGAGAAAATACTTCTAAATACAAATAGGTAATATTTATATATTCAATATTTGAAAAAATGGTGAGATTATCAATGTGACTAAAGAGTTTTAGAAGCTATACACCAACCATGCATAATGGATCTGTTAAATTTCATAACACTATTTCAGGTTTTCCGAACATTTTCTTATAAACATTCACAAACCATGACCTAGATTACTCCAACTGAAGGGTAACTATTCATGGTCTCCCCTAGTTGTGTACCACCAATTTAGACATAAAGTGTATGTGCAAAAATGATTTGAAAATTCACTATAAAAGGGTAACACATGTCATTTATCTAAAAATAATGTTATATATATTATGATCCTCTAAAAGTAAATAGAAGGAACATCTATACAATTCCTATTTACTATGAATTGACATTTTGAAAACTGTTCCATTGAAAAAAATTACAAAAAAAATTAAAATTCATTCCCAAAACATACAAACATTTATATTAATCCAAAATTAATTAATATAATTAATATAATTATGGATACAGTGACTTGATGTCTAGAAAACACCCTCACCATGATATAATATTCCACATAAAGTACTTGGTCTAAGCAGAAAATATATGATAACAACATATATCAACACCCTTTGGAATGGTGGGAGTTGGATGGAGAAATGACTAAAGAGAGCCATGGCAGAAAACATCATGAAAAACCTTTTAATCTAAAACAATTGGTCTTATCTATAAAATTCCAAAACATATCTGATCACATTGTAACTATAATCACTGATATGATACGAAAAGTTGAAAGATACTAAGCATTAGTCTCCATCCAATTTAGAATTACTCTTAAATAGTGAATTTGAACGAAAAATTCACAACCAATCTAATCAACCCAAAGAACCATTATCCCAAAATTAAATAATTCTAAAACCCAACAATATAAAAAATTCTAAAAACCTGATGCAATAAAAAAAACACATTGATAAATCAACATATAAAAATCTATAACTATCACCTAACCCAATAGAAAAACATTACAATGCATCCCAAAAATAAAAAACTCATAACTATTCCTCAACAAGAAACAAAATTGGCTCGAGACCAAGGTTATAGTACTCAGTGGCTTATCTGGGATCTAATCACAAAATACCATCCTATAGTGTTCCCATATAATATGAGCGAGCACTAATGAGTTTTCAATATCCTATAGGTAATGCACATTCCAATAAACTAATTATTATTCCTAAAGTCTACTATCCTAAAACCATTATGAATACATCCTTAAAAAAAACTGTAAGAAAACACTATAAACCTCAATAAGGGTTAACCCAAATAAATAAGTCACACACACATAACCAAAAATCATCATTATTCACAAAAAACAATCCTAGTAATCCTTAATATAGACTAAGATAAAGTCTCTCAATTCAAGATCCTCCCAAATCCCCATTATACATGAGACTAACCTTTTCAAAATTTTATCTCACAAAACATATTAATATAGACCAAACAACCACACCAAAAACAATCCCAAAATTATTTTAAATACTAAAACATTGAATGACCATGTTATCCACACCGAAAGAATATGAGATATATCTTCTTCATCTTAGGACACTAAAAATTCTACACCTTTTATTCTAATATTGGATTTGGAAAATTTTTATTTAGATATAATATAGAATCCTCACTAGAATCCACTAAATTTGAGACCATACTCACATTTAAAGGAATATTATGAAATACATTGGTAGGTTCTAATCACAAACAAGATGTTGGCTCAACCACTCAACCAAGAGTTTAGGTAGGGTAGACACATAGATGACACAAACATAATCACTGAGAGAGGAAATCATGAAGATAATACAACTAAATGTACGTTCCAACATTCAAAAATGACAATCTAGGAGGCATGTTATAAATTCAAAAGAAATTAATCCCATTCAGTTCGTGTCCTAAAAATCAAGTTAGTAATTTAATTTCAAACAATCGAATTTTGGGAAATAATTTCATTAAATCAAATAAAAAAATAAGATCCAGCCAAAAAAATTCATTCACTTAACTAAAAATATTAGAATCTCTTTTTTATAATTGACTTTTTATATAGTCCCACCTCCAATTCTTGAAAAACGTTCCACCCTACTATAAAAACCACCAACACCACACAAACACACTTGTGAAACCATACTAATAACATTTCACAATAAATTTAAAATTTCAAAATATCCCCTAATACACGTTTTCACAATTGAAACATCCTAGTATTACATTATTTTAAAAAAATTTCAAAAATTTATTACCAAAAAATCACTGATATCATTTGAGATAAAAAATATAAAAGGCTCATTTCCAAAAACCCTATTCCAATTTTTTATGAAAACTAGACAATCCTATTTACTAAATATTTTAAAACAAATTCCATTTTCCATTTAAATGAAAACCCCATTTTCATTCTAAATTAAAATAAAAATTCCATTTTGAAATAAAAATCATTTAAAAAAACTATGAAACCCATTTAAGAATCCCACATAGGATTACAAATTTTCACCATAATTTATATTATTCATTTTCATCCTAGTAATAGTTTTTACAAATCAAATAATGATACATAAAGGTAATGGCCACATATAAAACACAAATACTTACCAAATAACATCAATTCCCAAATAAAAATCCCTAACTTATCCTCACACCAACTATAGGCATATTATTGTCAATTTATAAAGCAATGGAGTAAATAAACGGCGTTGGATGAGAAATATCACTTTTATATGGATTTCTGGCTTTGAATGGTAAATCATGCACTAAAAATGTAATATTTTCATGAATATATATTGATCTATTCTGTCATGGAACTTCACGGTTTACTGAATCATTCGGTATACTCATGGAGTCCATGATGCTTGAAAATTTTCACCTCTGAAAGTCCAAAAAATTTGAAAATAATCTACACACTCATAAGGGAGTAATTAAACATCATAACATGAAAAAAGAATTAATATTATCCATTAAAATCGTGAATATTGTATAAAATCTTGAATTATTATTCCAAATCCACTTTCATCATGATGGGAGGGGATGAAGCACTGTTCTGTTATCATCCTCGTGGGTCCTAATGAAAATCCTAGTCATTACTCTTCCTGGAAACACTATCAATAGTAATATTAAATTGTATGTTACAAATTTCTCAAAAACCAAATATATTCATCTATCCACAGGACCCCTGAGCTAAATCATGACACACCTGAGGTTTTTTTTATCACCACGATTTAGTAACTAGTGTCAGGGTATCAAAAATGTTATCATGCTTAAATGAATTCACTATCAACTAATACAATCCCAAAAAATCTTATTATAAAATATCGTAAATAAATGAATCCATTTGGACATATTTTGCGTCAAGTAACGAAATCCTCCTATAAATAAAAAATAATAAAAAACATTTTTATAGAATAAAAATTAATAATCCAATCAATATTTGTGCCCTCAAAGACGAAACTAGTGCATCCCAAAATAAACAATGAAATAAAACCAAATTTCAACCATCCATATGTATGTGACCCTTGGTCAATCTCCTCAACCCAAGATAACTAACACGGAAAACCAAAACATCCCATCATAGAGGAGAATTCCAAGGAACCAAAAATAAAATGATAATAATTCCATACGCTGAAATGTGTGAGAGTGGTTTTACGGAATGTGATCCCAGTTGGATTTTAAAAATGTTTTTGTGTTATTCCTTTTAAATAAAAAATGATTTTTAAAAGTTTGAAATAAAATTTACATAATAGGTTTTCCTACCATGATTATAAAGAATCCAATATCACTTTAATCATCATTTTATAAACATACATTCCATTTTCAAAAATGAAAACAATCACTAAAAAACAATTTTATACTGCCAAATATGCTCTTTCTAAAACATTTACATTAAATACACTATCACAAAATTACATTATATAAATAATTTTACAAAACTTTATTGAATAAATCCATATATACAAAATGAGTGAAAATAATGATAAAAAATACAACAATACTATATAAATAATATGATAAAATAGGTAAAAAATTCAATAGACCACATTTCAATAGATGTTAATCAAGAAAGTGAAGAAAAATAAAAAGTTCCCTAAATAGTATCATCTTGTGTAATAGGAAACCCACTTGGATCATAGTTGATATTATCATATACTTTAATAATTACATAAATATTTTTTCATGCATCTCATACATCCCACACAAGGTACATGATTAGCTTCAACACAAAATCATCTGGGTTACACCATACTATCTCAAACAATGGGGACACTAGATGTTTATTACTATCAAGTGTTCCATAATTCTAGACCTCTCCCTCGGTACTTATTATACCCATCAATATACCAACATAATGTGGGTAGTCAAATAAAGAGCATCACGTAGATTTTAATCATTAAAAAATAAATCTCAGCTCACCTCCAACTACCTCGTAATAGAAAACCCTACTTATATATCATTCATATCATAATGAAATATAAAACACACCCATTAGGCCATAATCAATGTCCAACAATTCATAAAAAAAGGGGGTTCAAGAGGGTCACATAATGGAAATATAAAAACCAATTTTAAAATGAAAAACATTCCCTAATAATAATCCTAGATCGGTGTATGAAGAACCATTGTCAATGGTTTTAGGATCCATTTCAGACTATTTCCTTAAAAACATTTCATTAGAGCCCAAATATAAACCATTTCAAAACAGATTCACATATAATTTTTAATATTTAAAAACCAATTTTATCCATTATACGATGATAATAGGATGAAGTTTCATTTTGAATTAAAAATAAAATTTAAAAAAACAATAAATCCATTTCATGAATACTTAAAATGAAAAACAATATTAGAAACCAAACCCATTTAAAAAAACCCATTAGTCCCAGTGGTAAACCAATATAAATTAAATATTATTTCCTTTTCACTATCACATATAAAAATAATTAGTGTAATTAAATAATTAAAAAACTAAAGATTTAAATCAAAATCCAAATACAAGGATCATAAAAAATGATCTAACTCGGTTCAACAACAACCATACAGGGAGTTGTCACTATCAATGGAGAATGCTCAAATGAGCAATAATGGGACCCAAGAATCCTTTAATTACAAAAACCTAAAAGAATAAATAATATTGATCCATAAATCCAACAATGTAACCACATAGGGTTCTTATTAGAGGGAAAATAACCCAATAGTAATGGGAAAGTGGAATAATATGATAAAAACAAGTAAATATAATGATATTACTAGGGGTTTACCATTAAAAATTAAAATAAATAGCCTTGAAGACATGAAGGGAGGGAGGAAGTATAATAACATCATGCACCTACTGTCTATTAAGAATTTATGAGGAAGAAATGGGTGGAAACCACTTTTTAATATGAGAGGGAATAATTATAAATTTATGATTTTCTAGAATTTGGTGATTCCCAGAAGTACAACACGAATAGAAAAGATATATTCCAACCATATATAATGGATCTATTATACTAAAATCAAATATATCTTGATTTCCAAATGGTTTTCTTAACATTATTCTATATATCTACAAGAAAACACCTTCACAAGTGTAACCCCATGTGATCTCCCTAAGCTATGCACTACCTAAGCATACTGATCATGTTTGTTCAAAATTGAACTAAATATTCCCTACATAAGGGTAACATACACAATCTATCATAAAACCATACATGTTAAGAAGTATATGGAAGGTTATCCACAATATTTTTATTAAACATGAGGTGAAAATGTGAAAACCATACTAAGGGAAAAAATTAAAAATTATTAAAATTTGAAGTTCAAGGATTCTAAAAATTACTATTTCCCCAAAATTGATTAAAATAATTATTGTAATTATGGATATAGTGACATGGGTGTGACATGTATGCCAAATGTTTATATCACTCTAAGGATTATATTAAAATGGTTATAGGTATTTGGTATGTAAAATTATGGACATATTCGTTGTATGATTATAGGAACATGTTTCTTCAAAAATTCCCTTATTATGTTTAAAAATAATTCATCCATTGGAGTAACATTAACTATAAAACATACCACTTGCGAAAATTTTATCGAGTGTGATACAATATCTTCTTTATCATTTTCTATCCCTCACACCCAAAACATAGATTTCTAGAATTTAGTAATGGTTTTCTATTGTTATTCATTATTTCCCAATTAATTTTTTCGGTGAATTTCTTATATCTGATAGTGTATTTTACAGAATTATTATTACCCTCTATGATTATCTGACTATGATCATTTTCAAGAAACACAAAATCAGTTTCTAAAATCAATGGTATATATATATATATATGATTCAAAATTTATAAATATTCACAATGGAAAATAAAAATTACCAAATAAAACTAAGTTCATCTATCAAGGAGACCTCAGATGATAATGTGTTGTAATATTGAGATCATAATGTCAATTATAACCATTAAGTAATTTAATATTGAGAGTGAATTGTATTTTGATGATTGGATGATAATGAAAAAACCCAATTTAATATAAATTAAATTATGAATAATTATTTTTCTCATATATTATTTATGTAACATGAATATACATTAGGGAGAGAAAATATAGAACACCAATAACTCATTATAGTAAAATTGATATCATAATATCAATTAAAACTATGATATATTTCAAAATTATTTGTTCCATTTCAATTTAGGATATGATGAACATGAAAATGTCACAACATATGATGGATCTTAAAAATTAAAACTAACACATATAATGTAACAAATAAAAAATAAACATGAGTGATAAAAAAATATAGTTTGAAATGTCCTTATTACAAAATCATGTCATCACATATATCGGGTACATATGAATATGATCAGTTGTATTAGTAAATCATTATATTCCATGAAAAATACAATAACTAGAATTATATACTAATGGATAGATGTTAATGAAGAGATTATATTGGGACAAGTCATCCATTGGGATTACTATTTAGAGAATATTATTACAACTAATTCAATATTTACTTATAAAAACCTACATTTGATATAATAAAATTCTTAGATAAACCCCCCTGATATAAAATCATTATTGAAGACATTAATATTAGAAATTAAGGACTATTTTAAGTTGTTTAGTTAAAAGAATTGTCAATAATTACCAATGGGAAAGACCTAATGGAGGGGTAGTAATCCATAATTCCCAATTACCAAACATAAAATTATGATAGAAATTGATGTCTTTATAACCCGACATTATAAATTTATTTTTCAAAAGTTATAGTTTGTAATTTTATTGAGAATAAATCATAATTATTATTATATAAAAATTATTTTGAATCAATCTCTCTATTATTTTTAATACTATGAGTCAATTAGATTTTTGGGTAGATTTTTTTCAATCACCTATACTATAATCCATCATTAATTTCATTATAAAATATAAATTATCATCTTGTAATGTTGTCAGAATATAATTATCCATAGGAAATACAATTTTTTTATATATTTAATAATTTATGTCTACCTAACACATTATTTAATTTCGTAGTTAATAATAATTTTTTAAACATGATTATAGAAATTCAATAAAAATGGTTTATTTTATAAGACATCATAAAATGGTAGTTCCACCATAAGTTAATAAATATCAAGTTTGAAATCTGACTTTATATGAATCAGGAAAATATATAAAATTATCATAAACAACCAATTTTTCATCCAATTTTTTATTAAATCTTTCTTAATCAACATATCATTAACAATATATTAATATAGGGTTGATTTCATTCTAATGTATCTAATTAGAATATCAAATTCAAAAGGAAAATAAATTTAAATAAAAATCTATTTATAAATATTTATTTTTTATAAGCTATGTGAATTCACCTACAATATAAAGTTATGGAATTTTATGACAAAGAGTTTCTATATTATCCTCACATATTAGAAATGTTATTTTATCTCAATAATGATATCATATAGCCAGGTTTATGACATGTAAAAGTGATATATTCATATAAAAACTTTCTAGAACTTTTATTGTATATATTTATTAGTGACTAAAAATCATATCCTCTTTATTTCAAATATTTAATCTAAGATAATACATTTTCCTTAAAAATCATAAATTTGGGACATTTTTAAATTATTTTATTTCCATTAAAATATCATTGAGAGCCCAAAAATTATTAAAATCACTATAATATACTATTGATATTACATATTTTGATACAATACATATTATAAAGACACAGGAAAAAATTGAATCATTTATATTACCCGAGTTTTTTAAATAATAACTTAGATTACTATACCATATATGTCCGGACTTCATTAGTATATATAATGATTTTATTCATTAATTTAATGGATTAATTATCTTGAGATCTGGAATACGTTAAAAGGAATTTGTAACATTTTGTGAATTTTTTGGGAACATCATTATCAATGTTACCATATATGAATATAGATCCAAAAACCCTCAATGTATTTTCCTGATATTCAAGTTGAAAATATATCATGATATATACATATTTATAGTATCTATTATAGGAAAATATGTTTCATCATAGATAAAATTTTCTATTTATGATAATACTTAAGAAACTATATAACCCTTATACCATATAACATCATTCATTTCATTACTAATATTTATAATTTCATATTCATAAGCAATAGGTTTCAGTATTCTATGGTTTAAATAATCAATACTAAAATCAAATATTTATCTAGTGAGTCTAATTCATATTGTATTGCTATGTTTTTTATCCCATTATTATATGTAATGAAATATATACCTAGATTTAGGTTCTAGATTCATATTAAAGATATCATGGGCTATATATTATAAATTTACTCCATTAAAATTGGATATCATTGGAGTTTAGTATATTAGAATATTAGTAAAATGTATTAATATTTAATGGTCTTTTGGATCTTGTACATCAAGTGAAATATTTTTTTAAGGGAATGTATTTATTAGGAAAATTTCTATATTTCATTGGCACATTTACATTCTCCACATGAATTATTTGATTGTATTTCCAATGATATTAAATTTAGTTATTTAATCCGAGTCATTTATCAAGAATTAAACAAAAATTAAAAAAACTATTTATAACACTATTATATTTTTCTTTTGTGGTGTTTATTTTAACTACTTTATTATAAGAATTTATGTATGATTTGTAACCTATTTTAATTAAATGATTAAATTTGACAAAAAATTATTTTAATAACATAATAAAATTATCTTCTAAACATCATGATAACTCATTTTTATATGAGGATAAATAAAGTGTAATGATTTTGTCTATGTGGATATTTCTATAGAAATTGATTAATTTCCCTCTTTATTTCGGCAAACAATAATTTTTCAAACAAAAAACCAAATAACAATATTATTATAAATACATATTCGGTCATTGTTTCCAGTTAATTTTGAGGTTAGGGAAATTCAATTCAATAACAAACCACAAAACATGTTTGAGATCCCAAATGTTTTCATTTCAGGGGTATTATATACAACACAACAAAGGGTTCACGAACATGAAGATTTTGGTTCATACCGATAATATATTTATAGAAGGAAATATTCATTATAACAGGATAGACTAATTTGAAGGATTGTGTATATATTAGAATTTTCATATCCTCATATAAAATTATGAAATTGTGTTTTCACAGGTATAAATATAGTAATAATTGTGAATACTTTGTGAATGATAAAACTAAAACATTTTGATTGTGAAAATGAGAAACATTAAGTCAAAAAAAATTCAATAAAAATTTCATATTTATTAAAAATGTTTGATGAATATTACCTGACAATTTCAAGTTGAATTTGTATAATTGAGTATTTTTTTGTAGTTCTCTTAGTCTAATTATTTGGGAAACTAATCTAACACACTATAGGTTTTCAATTGATAATAATTACAAACGAGACCATTTAACAGTTGAATGGATGAAAATAATAAAATAACTACATGGTATATATTTCATATGTGTTAGACCATATAAAGAGCCATTAATTATTTCCAATAAAAATGGGGATTTTATCTCAACTTTCAATAGAGATTTTCCTATAGTATATTTTTCTTATGAAATAAATATTCATGAGAAACCATTAGGAATTTGAAACATTTTATTATCTAATGGATTCCCATTAAAATATTTTTACATTTTTCAAGAGACAATTGTTCCTAGATGGTAAAATTAATCATTTCATATAATAAATGTATCAGGTTCGGTACAGATCTAGTTTACCATTTTTGATTCAATTTTAAAAATATTCAAATAGTACAACCCAGAAGGAAACCATTAGATGTTAACTTTATTTAATTAATTAAATTATATAAATGTATTCAACACCTCATTCGTCAATATTATCATTGTATTATCTATTTTTATGATTATCTTAATTACATAAAATGTCTCCAAAACATTAAAAAAAATAAGTATTTAATAATATTTATTTACAATCAACTATGTAGATATTTTTTCTTCTTAAAGTATTCAATTAATTTTGAACCACTAGTTAGGGTACATACATGACTACTCCACATTGTATGGTTATAATTTTTCTCAAACTTATGTATTGTGTACATCATGGTGATGATAAATAGTCAAATATATTTTACATGATAATTAATCATAATTGAGAAATTAATATTATTTATTTCCAGTAAAAGTTTTAGAAAAGTAGTCTTTAATAATTTTTTCATTCCATTTAGTTAATTATAGATAAAATCAATAAATTATTTTGATATATTCTAAATAAATTATCAATTTATAGCCAAAACAAAAAAAATCATAATTTTATTTAATTTATAGGTGTTTTTTTCATCATTTATCCACTTATACTAGTTCAAATTATGGATTTAATTTGATGAATTATTATAAATATTCCAATAATTTAATTTTCCATGATAATAAAAATATTTATTATTATAAAAAAATCAACTATAAATAATCATATTCTCTTTAAGGAAGGATGTTAAACAATTTGGTTATGATTTTTCATTTCTTATTAAAACATTATAATTTTTCTGTAATAATAAGGTAAGAAAACAACATAGGATGTTTTTAAAATCCTTTATAGTTTTATTTATCATGAATAATGATGATAATTAAATGAAATAAAGAAACATAATTTTTAAAAATATTTATTTCGATAATATCCTCTCTATAGAAGATTTGTATTGAAGTGAATTTTAGAATAATATATTTAAATTTTATTGTCAACATGAAATATTAAAACATTTAATAACTCATTTAAGAACATATATTTTGTAAAATTATCATCCTATAGTGGTACTATCATTCTTTTATATTTTTTATATATGATTAACTGAAATATTATAATCAAATATGTGTTATTTTAAATCATTATGGAGAAGAAAAAAATAATAATTGGGTTTCACCATAGTATTATGTGAAATAATAACTAGTTTCTATGATTGTATCCCAAAGGTCATGTGTATCCTGATGTATTTTAATATTCATAATCTATGAAACATAATTACCTATTTATTAATTTTAGAAATGAGGAAACCTATTTTATCAATATTTTCCATAAATTGGGAAACTTTACTGATAAGATTAATCTCCTCAGATACGGAGAATTAATCCTGTAGACATTTTGGAAAACATAGATCATATTTATGATCAAAACCATGAAATATTTTGAAATTGATGGCGTAATGTCTATTAAGGATGTGATGAATACAAACAAATTAAAATTTATAATAAATTTTGAACTGTTAAAAATGTAATATATAATTTATCTAAAATGATGGCAGATGAGGGAGATAAAATACTAAACTAAGAGTCCTTATTTTAATATCATATCATAACATTTTTATAGTATATAGAAATATATAATTAATGAATAATATAGGAATATAAATTCATTGGGTGCCCATGAAATTTTTGTGCACTAACTCAAATCTATTTTTATTTTCCAAAACCCAAATTCTTTTAAAATTTAATTATTTTATAAAATAATTTCCCCAACCATGCCCTATTATATTTTAAAATATCATTTTAAATAAAAATAAATAAAATAACCATTTATAATTTTACAAATTTAAAATTTATTTATAAAACATTAATGAATGGAAATAAAATTAAAAAAATATAGTATTGTTTTAAAATAATCACAGATCCATCAATTCCTATTGGGGTGGTAACAATAGGTTTTATTTCAATGGGTTATAACCACCATGGAAATTAATTTTTTCGTGTATATAAACCCTATGTCAAAAATATCAATCATTAGATATTCCTGGAAAAATAATGATTAATATATAATTGCTATGTGTTGTAAATATAGTCCACATATATGTTAATATAATAGAGAAATTAAAACATTTTCCTCTATTATTATCTCTATTACATGTATTTATTTTATATTATTAATAATTTTTTATTGGGTACTCACATTCCCTCATTATCACACTCAATTTTGAACAAAATCAGGATTTTTTGATGTTTGTAAATGAGATTATGAATACTACATACTTTTCACATTCAATTGTAATTTTGACAATAAATTCCACAACACTTTATAATATAATTTTCTTCCTGACAAAAAAGGTTAGTCTAATTTGGAATTTTATACATTCTATTAGGATAATTTCTATACACCATTTCCCCTTCTAAAATTATTGGATAAGAATTATTTCTCCATCTTATTAAATAATAAAACATTCCCCCCATAATTAACATCTCACGAGAAATAAATATCCACAAATAAATAAAAAATACTGCATTCCCTGAAATGAATGTCATTTTACATGAGATCATAGTAAAATTCATTATAGTTTGGTTTAATGAAAATATTATAATCTAGAAAATATTACATAAAATGAAATGCAGTAAATATAACAATATAAGTGGATGATCAGTGAAGGGGAATTGGTATCATATCTATAATACAATGAATTATTTTATTGATATTTTTCAAAATTAATTTAAAGATAAATAACAAAATCTTCAAAAAAAGATTATAGAACATACTATGAAGTATAAGGATAACATAATGAATTTTACTGTATCTTATTATTTTATGAACTCTAAATATATTGAGAAAAATGAGAATCTATATATTCAAATGGATGATTTTATCTCTATTTTTACAATTTTTCAAAAATATTATTTATTTATTTATTTTTCTATTTAATTTTGTTAATCTATATAAAAATATATTCATTTATATTTTATTATACATGATTAAAACAATTTATTATGTATTAATTTTCTTGTTCTCAATGGCACAATAAATCCTCTTTAAATAATTATATTCTATTATCCAAGGTGAATGGGAATATTTAGTAAAATACTTTATTTCCTTCCTCAAATATTATGTAACTATATTAATAATTGATGTTGATTTGAAAATGAAATTCAATGTCTTCAAATGTTAATATGAAAATAACAACTATTGGAACTATATTGAAGAATATATAGATTTATCAAAAATTGGTTCTCTAGTAATAATATTGAAAGATAAAATTTTACTATTATGTCATTATGGTTAACCAATATTATCTTCTATTGTTGAATTAATATTTTTCCAAAAATGGATGTTAATTTCATCGAGTTCACAGTGGACTCATAAATTTTGTATTAAATATAATTTATATAATCAATTTTTCTAATTGAAGTATAAAAACCATGATTATCATTATAAATAAAATAATTATTTATGTATGATAATATCATTGTTGTTAAATAGAAAATAACCATTAAATAATTATTAACATTAACATGTTTATTACCAAAATAATACTCTAATTTTAAGGTAATTTATTTGTTTTATTTAATTCCTATAATTTAGTGATGATATTTATAATTTTTTTAGAAAAAATACATTATCAACATTAAATATTTGATAAATCATTTAATTTTACCATTTAATTATTCATTTTATCCCTAAACTATATATGATTGAAAATATTATTTTATGATTTATGGTCATTTTCAGTAAGAATGATTTATTATTAATGTTTTATATTTATCCATTTTTCTTCTTACACTAAATGAATCAACCTTGAAATATGAGGGGGTGTGGGTCCTCTCACTGATAGATATATTTTAGCTGTTTATGGGAATTTTTTTTATAGAGTACAATATCCATTAGATAATGGTATTTACCATTTATGATTATATTTTGAATTTATTTACTCATAATCAACAACTAGAAGTGAAAATTATAGTAATAATTAAGAATAAGAGTATTTCTGTTATTTTATTATATTCATCAACAAATTAAATATATACAATGAATGATCGTAGAGATTATATATATATATATCTATCTATCAAAAGAACAATTTTTTAAGTAATATTTTAATTTAATGCTTCGAAAGAGCTCATATACATTTATTATTAATCAGGGATCTTTAAGTGATAATAAAATATCTTTTTAGTACCTTAATTGAAAATGAAAAAATGATTTCAAGCATCATAAGAATAAATATATGAACTCATAATGACACACAGATTTCAGTAAATAATTTTCTTGTATCTAAAATATATTGACCTTTAAATAAATTCTTGAATATAATTATAATATAATGACCATTGGTGATGGATATTTTTAATGCCTCTATATATAATAAACATATATAATAGGAAAATTTGAAACAATTAAATACCGTATGATTTTCTTTTATTTTTATGATGTGGATGTATGGAAATATTAATCCAATATAGTAAACCATAATTTTTGTAATCATAGTAATTTCATTATTTTACATTAAACGGACTCATAAATTTCATAAATATATATTAAATCTAAATAGATTAATATTAACAAAATGACATTTTTATCGATGCTGGAATCATTTAGGTGTAGTGTAATTGGATGTTTGGAAACATGAAAAAGTGGTTCAAAAAATAACTACACCGAATATCAATTACATCATCATAAAAATAACTATCCATATACATGTCAAAATTAATATCTTTCTACATATCTATGGTAAGTAATTAAAAGAAATGGGTGTTCTTAAATGCACAGTAAAGGTATACAAGAGAGATATCACAGGTCACATAATCATAACATATGAATAAGTGTATAATAAAATGGTGATATAATTTATCAATCATAAAATGAATATGAATGAACAAAATATTTGTTCATTGAATAAATATTTGTATTTTATAATACACGAATCATAAGGAAATCAAATATCATGAACCATAAAATCCTAACATAGGCATACATTATTAATGTGTGGCATACACTTAAGCATAGATAATAATTTTTTTATTAGTCAAGGATCTTTACCAAGACTATAATAATTTAATAGGTTAACACCCCAAACTATAATAGTTTCTGAGGATCACTCCCAATACTATCGTGATGGAAAAAGACTCTTACTTAACTTGTTTAAGTCCCCATTCCATTATTTTTTATATCATGAGATATCAATCTTTACCCAATTCATTGGAGGGAGATATAGGTCACACCCATCACATAATGAAAATTACTCATACATGTTCTACAATATCATAAATCATGCATCATGTTATAACACATAAAAAGTTATGGGTTTCATAAAATATTCATTATATCATAACCCATGAATAAAAATGGGTTTTATAAACATTTCATTATAAGATAATCTGTGGAAAAGAAACAATTTTCAAAAATGTATTGTAATCATAAACATAAACCATCATGATAAAGAATAAATACGGTATTCTTGGATCATATACCCATAAAATATTAGGTAATATCAAGGTATTTAATCTTTTATGAAAAATAATTTTGAAATATCACTTTGATTATTTCTTATGTAGAATATCATTTCAATTTTTAATCAATTATTTAAAAAACTGTGCAAATATGAAATGAAAAACTATGTTAAAAAATAATGTTATAATCATTTAAATTATGATTAAATTACAATATTATTCATGATGGGTGGAAAATTTGTTCTCTTATTATACGTTAAAAAATATTCCTTCCATATTTTATCAGAATAGTACAATGTACCTAGTCTGGAAAGTAAAAAAATCCCATTAAAACTATTTTATATAATGTAAAAAATGAGTAAAAATGAATTAAAAATATCATAGTATGATATTAAAAACATTATTTAATATATTTTTATAAATTATGGAAGATTAATATTTCCTACTGAAGAATTATAGATAAACATTATTGATTATTAGTGATATTCTGAAGTAAAACTATTGCCTCATGTTTACTTTAATTAGAAAACATTGTAAACTTATATATAAAAAAATTATATTTATTATAATTCTATAAAAGATTCATTTTCATACTTTCAATATCATATATGATACCTTTATTACATTTAAAATCCCCTATTATTAATAATTATGTTATTAAATTGTTATTTCTAGGAGTTAACTCTTTCATTTATCATGGGTATCTCTATTTAATAGTTATGGTCCTTGTATATTTATCTCAGATAAATAATCCAATAATTTAAAAAATGATATAAATTTCATATATATTCATTATATATATATTTATATCCATACATAAATGTTAGAGATAGATAAATAAATGACATCATTCATTGAAATGGTAAGTCATACATACGCATGAAAATAGTTTTAATTTTCAAATCGATAAAATGAAAGAAAGGTAAATATTAATTAAAATTTATAGTATAATTATTATATCATATATATCCAATATATTCATCAAATTATTCCTCATTACCATCCAAGTAAAATATAAATGAATAAACAAATAACATCACCTCTTGGAGGTGGTAGTCAACACGTACGTACGAGTGACATTATCGTTTCCTAAAGGATTTTTTTTGTAATGAGGTAGAAATGATATTATAAATAAAAAATAATTATTAGGTAATGAATATGATATATTAAAATTAAAATCATTATAATACCCATCTATAAAATATCATGTTCAAAATGAATTGTATAACAACATGGAGATGCTATGTTTTACGTATGATCGAGAAATACTTAAACATCTCATTTTTTCAGAAAGAGGGTTTGTAATAGAGTTTTCAAAATAATAATAAAAATGTAGAACTTTTATTATACTGAAGTTATTATTTAATGATAAATACCATATACATGTAAATGCTAAATAATAGTTGAAATGAAAGTGATTGTTTTAAGAACAATTACCACAGATACAATTAGAGTTGACAAAAAATAAAGGGGACCAAATTAAAATATATTGACTGACTGATTATAAATATGTAATTAATTTTATCTAATTAAATACCTATAAATATCAATAATTAATTTTAAATTATGTGCGCAAAATGTGACATAAAATGTTTTTAGAAAAATATATATTTGTTTGCATAACACTGGTTTTATTTTTATCCTATGTCTAGAAAAATATGTTTTGATTATTTAAATATTTTATAAAGTAAATAATATATAAATTTCTTCAAAATTATTCAAAAATATTTATTAATTTAATTTATTAATTTAAAAATACATTATGTGAATTAAAACAATATGTAATAAATGGCGTCACTTTTTTTATTAAAATATAGTTTTTAAATATAATATGATGAATTTTTTTATAAATTTATAGAATGTATATTTTTCAAAATTTAATTATTAATATGAATACCCACTAATCTAACAGCTTATTGATAATTTAGACATAATAATTTAAAAATTTATGCATTTATTATAAACTCAGTGATGCAAATAATTTAATCTATTGATGAAATAAAATTATGTAACGATAAATGTTGTATAAAAACTCATAGTTTTACTGACATGCTCATTTGATAAATGGAAGATCAATTATATTGAAAATTATTGGCATAATTTTTATAAGTATGATGTTTTTTTAAATTATTAAAATCCTTCTTGGATAGAATCTTTAATTTATTTAATGGATGTATGCATACTAAATTATCACCCATAAGATATTTTTTTCATTCTCAAAATTATATTATTAAGTCCTTAGATATCCAGATGGTTTATGGGTAACTATTAATATGTTAAAATATCAATACAATCAATATAAATATTGAAATATAATTGATAATATTTATATTAAGTGACAATTATAGAATATATTCATATATATATTGGTGGATCCATATACCATGTAAACTATATAAATGATTTCTATTTATGTAATATTCAAATGCATTTTTATTTAACAATGAAGATATATCACATGTTTATACTGATAATTTACGTTAATATTGATAATCACATTCCTTTTGTGAAATGATCCAACAGAATCATTTACTAAATCCTGGCAACTATTATAAGAATAATTTAGATGTGATGTGTTAAATATCAATACTCTGATATATTTGTTATATGCAATAAATTTTTGGACAAACATGTAATCAAAAGTAATATTTCATCACAAGTCGAATAAATTAATAATTTTTCCCCATATGTGGAAAATAAATATAACAATAATAATAAATATCTTTATCTTTTTTCGCAAATGTGACTCATGTACAATTAAATCATGATATCTGAATAAATGTTATTAATGATATATTTAAAATTTTAATTCTTTAAAAAATCTTCAATTATAAATGATTTCATTTTATTTGTGCCTAAAAATGGTTAACATAATTGAATGAATTATTGATATATTAAATGTATAATGTATTAAATTGTTTATCCAAATAACCATCCTTATTGATTACTAATGATATTGTTTAAGAAATTTTATTTTTCTGTTAAATTTGATTATAATTTTAATATTGGAATCCCTAAATGGTTCAAGATGCATTCTTCATGAACTAAATTATTAAATATTTACCAAATTAAATAAATTATTATATGTGTTAATATAAATATGGATTACTTGATATTTCCACTATATTTGAAAGATATCCAATACCAATAGTTTGTAATGGTTGGTATAGCCTATACCAATAGTTTGGAGGGATGTTGGTTTATTTTCAATTAGTATAGACCATTGAAAATGGTTTTCAAACTATTGGGATAATCATATCCAAATGGTTTTTCTAAAATAATCGGAATATGTAATTTAAAATAAAATATGTAACTGATAATTGAACACACAACCTACACTTTATATATCGATGAACTGTCCACTGTTATATAATTATGATTTTGAATATAATTGTATATATATATATAATTTAAATACTAATTTATTTGATGAAATTTTTAAAAATAATTCATAAAACATCTAGGTACCAATACCCAAAGATTTTAGAACCTTTGGTATTGGTAACAGGATTTTAAATTCCAATAATCATGGTTTTTAAAAACCATACTTTTGGTATACCCAACACATGGATGTTATATGAACAATCTATGGAAAAACCATTCGTATAACTATTACCTATACCAATGGTTTTTCCAAACCCTTAGTATATCCATAACCAAAACAACTATTATTCCAAGCTATTGGTATAGGTTATTTTTACCATACCTTTACCAATGGGTTTTCAAAGTCTTAGTATAGAACTATATGTACTAGTCTAGTTTCATGTGGTGATAAATTATTAATGATCCAAAAAATTAAGAACATAGTTTTTTTTCACCCCGAGGATTGCAACACTATTTAAAAGTTTATAAATGTAATTGAATATTTGATTATCAAATTGAAATCAATTTCCATTTATTTTTTAAATAGAAATCAAAATGATGAAATCATAAATTTTGAATATATTATTCATATTAATGAAAATCTTCTTAATGAATGACTAAATAATTTTCCAAGAAGAGTGATATATTTAAGAATTATGTGATAAAAAAGAACATATTTTCCCTGAATGATTAATAGTAATTTTACATATCCCAATAATATATACTTGAACATCTTCAAATATACCTAAAAAATAATATGGGGCCTTATAACATTAATATTTATAAATCGAAAAACATTTATCCTTGTCATTTAACATTGAAGGATTGAGATGATTACTTATTCTATATTTAAAATCCAAATTAGTTGATTATTCTGATATTGGATATTTTTATGGCCCACATAAAAGTGGATCTCAATATAGAGATTTTTTAACATATGTGGGAATCCCCATATCCTAGAATCACATAAAAAATTATTCTAAATGATTTTATGAAATCATGTTGACTTAATTTAAATTCATGATGAAATCAATAAATGTGCTTCTTTGAGATATGTTATTCATAATATTAAAAATATTCTTGGATTAAATTTCAATAATGATAATCTTATTATCATATATGAGGATAATACATAATTTATAGCACAAATAAATATGGGGAATATGAAATGTGATTAGATATAAATATCTTACCAAAAAACATTTTTCCCCATAGTTTTTGAATATGTTGTAAGAAAAATATTTTGAAAAACCAATCACATGGAAATATTGCTAATTTATTCCTGAAGGAATTAGCAAAAGAAGTTTTTATTAGTGTGATGATAATTTTTTCGAAAATAATATAAATTTTATCATAATGAAATTATGATTATTTAATACTAATTTAATTTTTTCCCTTCATGAGGTTTTATTTATTAGGAATTTTTATGTGGTTTTTAATTTTGTATCAATTAATGACATTGAATTCATTAATTTTGATAAAAATAATTGTAACATATAGTTTTTTAATGATTGATACATAGTTTTCCAATAAAATTATAAAACATAATGGAATGTTCTACAAAATAATTATAGATATATTGAGACCCTCGAGTGATTATTCTAATTGTATTTATTCCCATGGGTTGTAATTACCATGGTTATTCATGTCATTAAATCCTTGTCATATGTAAATAGCCATAAAAATGGATTTTCCAAAAATAATATGGTTTAATATAAATTAATTGTGATGATAAATAGATAAAATATATATATTATACATTGATTTCTATAATTATATATCACATATCATAAATAAAATACACCCCTAAAATATAAAGGATTAACGTCTTCAGAGATTCAATACACACCAATCATATTTCGTAACGGAGTGTAAATTTATTTAAAAAATTATTTATATTTTTTATATTATGGACTAATCATATATAATATTCCTCTACATTATATATTAGAAAACGGATATATTGGAAATGGGTGATCTTAGACTCTCAATATAGGATGAAATCCCGTTAATGAGTTACATGTATCTTAACATTACAAAATAAAAATGGGAGGAACATCATCATTAAAGAAATGGAATGATTAATGAAATAAGTCTATGGGAACATATTTCCAAATTCTGTCTAGGGTTCCACTAAACTAGTTTCATTAGCTAGTTCACCATAATACCTCATGTGTTCCTCCTCATACGCCAGTGGCTTCCGAGAGGAAATGGGGTCCTAAATGGAACTGTTAGGAGACTATACCCCCATACCAGAGTGTAAAACATAAATAATATATCGAAATATCATAAACTCCTATGTACGTGTAATTAATAAATAAACTTAAAATGAAACATAATGTAATAAAATGAAATGTTATAAAGGCCCTAAATCGACATGTCATACATCCCACTAACTTCCCACTAGGCTTGTTACATAACCCTACAAAAAAATAAACTATAATAAAGGACTATATAATCACTGAGCTAGACCCATCCAGTCACTATATACAACTTGAGCAATCCTTCTTGCGAAAAAATATTCAACTTGGGAAATTGACCAAACATGTTCCTAAAATACATATGTGAGGGATGTTTAGGTACCCATGTTCAACGGAGACCTGTGAAGTGTGTGATTAAAACACTATAGGCCATAACCGATGGTGTCTAAAAGAAATATCAGTCAGTGAAATAGTGCATGTAGGATAAGGGATAATAGTACACAAGTTGGTAAATAAAATAATTTTCATTTTTTAACAATATTTAATTTAATCATTTATAATATTTATTCCAAAAGCTACCCATTTCTATCATGACTGCCTCTGCATAAGGAGGTTATCTGAGCCATATATCAATGGGTTCATTAGTTTCCAATCAATGATCCTCAATCCGATAATCCAATTAGGATTTGGAGCACCATTCTCATCCATTCCACCCACTAGGTCACACATCAAAAAACATAGATGAACGGTCCATGAATCCGACCAGGACATGGAACGTCAGGTATGAACATCCAAACCATTAGTAAATAAGTCAAAAAATATGGATCATCAGTTCATGAATCCAATCATGACATGAAATATCATGTCTAACTATCTTAACATTGATATAGAACACCTTGTCTGTACCCTTTGGTCAAGGAGCATCAGTCCTTCCATTGAAAAACTATGGTGCACCGAGGTTCCTGTAGTATTAGTATGGCCCAGCCAAAACCAAGGAGTGAAGCATCAGTCCAAAAACTCAAAATCATTGGTCACGTGTCATTAAACCAGGATCCTCATTCAATGAATCCAATTGGGATTTAGCATGTCATGTCCGACCATCCCCAATCATTCCATTATCAATTATTACCCATTATTTCAACACATAAATAATCTATTATATACATAATTTAAACCAAATTCACAATTTAAAATTTTCAAGTTTTACCTATATAAATATTAATGAAATGTTCTTCAAACCATTTAACAATCAAGTAAAACCCTTTTTACCATTCCCAAATTATATATAAATCTAAAAATTTATCATGGTCCCTAAATGTTCATTAAATAAAAAAATGGATAATTAAAATCTAAACCCTTTTCAAAAGTACCAAAACAACAAAATAATAATTCTTATTATATATTTCATAACCACTCTTTAAAACAAGGTTACATACATTGGAAAAAATAAACAATGTACAAGACCATTATATTCCATGAAAAAAATTAAGAGTCTCTACATTCCCATTTCAAATACACATTTAAAATCAACATAGATGCCCTTTATAATATCCCTGAGTTCTCCACATCATTTCAAAAAAAGAATCATTTCAAAACATAGTTTTCCCTATTGACATCTAAAATAGGGTAAAAACCCAACCCACACATTTAAACAATTTAAAAATCCTCATAAAAATTTTCATAATGACTTATCAACTAAAACATACAATAACAAATGTCAAAAGCACCCCATTGTGTCCTCATGTCCATTCTAACATCACCATGGTTCCAACAGGGTTAGTGGAATGTCGATGGTGGAAAAATAATATCAAAAAAATTCAAAATGAAATATATAATGCATAAAAAACATAATAACTAAGTAATATATAGTAATAAACATATAAAAAAATATTATGAATGTGGGTAAATCTCAAGGACCACCTAGCACATTAGAAATGGTTTTCAAATCATTCCCAACCCATGGTTTCCTTGACAAGGCCCATCCAACAACAATCTTCGCCTCTTAGAACCCAATTGAGATCATCGCCACCATAAGGGAACTATTAGAACACAAAGAAACTAGAATTAATTATATATAACACATATTATTAATTAATTTACCAAATACCAACTTGGAATAATGCATTCAAGATCATTGGGTCATCGTACCATTCAAAAAAATGAAGCCAACCACTAACCAAGGACCTGCGACCTTACTATAAAAACAATTTACGGAAATAACCTAAGATGAAATACCTATTAAACCACTAAATAAATTAATTTAACTATTAAATCCAATAAAAAATCACTATAACCACATACCTTAATGAAATGGCATGCAAGGAAGTGTGGAATCCTTCTCGGGATCTTCTCAATTTAAGATGACCAAAAACTGCTTGAGAAAGGGATGAGTCCACCATGATCTAGTTGAATCATAAAAAAATTAATCCAACAACTCCAAAATGGGATATAATCAAGGATAATAAGACTCGATATCAACATAGGAAGAGACCTCACCTCAGACATCATAAATTCATCGTGAAAACACCTAAAAATAAGGATATAGGGGGAGGAATGGCATGGGAGAGCTCCCTAATTAATGATCATGAAATTTTGTATAAATGGGGTGGTAATGGTGAAAAATATAATCTGGTATTTTTTTAAATTCCACCTTTTAATGGAATTTGTTCTTCCACATGGTTTGGCCACATAGTTTTCTAAAGTACTCACCAACCGTGTGGTTAGTTTTGTCCAAGACAACCACTTTCATAGTTTTGCCACACAATTTTCCAAACCATGAACCAACTATGCACACCCATATCGTCCAAAACCATTAACATTCATGTTTTTTTCATATATATTTGCAAACCATGTTCCAGCTATTCTATCATCAATATCCCCACTTTACGGGAAGACACACCATTTGTCTAAAACCATGCATATCTGGTAAATTGTGCTCATAACCTCCTCACCCTCACAAGGTTCTTCCTTTTCCACACATGGTTTAAAAAAATCCATTTAATACTATGAAACAAAACTAATTTTTATTAAAATTCATATAATAACCTACTGAGAATCAAGGTTTTTCATGGTTTCTATTAAACCGTACACACCAAAATGTGTACCCTTTCCAAAAGTCTCCAAAACCTCTCAAAGCTAACCTGAAGCTTTCTAATATCATCAACTCAGTAGACATACCTCTATAACATTATTTAAAATATCATAATACCATTTTGAGAAATTACAACTCTCATAATTCCATTCACAGACTTGATTCATGATTCAACCCATCTGGTAATAAAAATTTAATTTTTTTTGGAATTTTTTTATCCATATGAACGCAGGATCATACAACCTCCCCACAATTACACTTCTAAACATAGAGAAGCCTTTATGGTCATAAATATTCACCTACGAACCTAAAATGGACATAAAATTTTATCCAATATCCATGTCCTACTTCAAATTGCTTGGAACTGTACCGAGGAACAACCTAAAACTCAAAGCCTTTAACGATCCTAAAAATTATGCAAACACCTATTAACAAAACGAAATTCCATTTTGGCGAAAACCCAATCATATAAAAGAAAAAAATATAACAGTACCCATGTATTCAAAACATTATAGTTCTCCCCGCTATAGGATTATGTTTATTCCTACTAACTTCTGACCCATAACACCCTCATTATCAAGAAAACCTAGACAAACCTGGACTCAATCTTCCACCATGTGCCCGAATTATTTACTGAAAAACATTCTCCACTTGTCAATACATTTTCATCTCATACAATTAATATTCCCTTGTACTCAAGAAAATTTCACAACCCCCAAACATACACACTGGTGTCATGCTCTAACAAATTTATCACACCACCCTGAGCCTGAATCCAACACCTAGTTTGAGCATCCTCCAATATTGATTTACCATTAGAATTACCTATGGAATATAAGTATTCACCACCATTTTTTCAATTGCAGAAAAATTACACAGTTTACATTCCACAATTTTTTACATAAACCTCCGACACTTATAGTACAAAAAATGTATCTATGAAATTGTTATATCACTCCCCACCATAGAAGTGTCGACATCACCAACTAGCCCAAACAACATAAACTTCTTCTTCCCACATTCCAACCACTATTAACTAGAGAATCATATATGGACATCCCTCCCACACCTGAATGACCAAAAAAATCAACCATCAAGCATCCCTGGTATCCAAAAATGAAAACGATGGTATTCTTCAACATCTGGTCCCTCTTGAGGACCTCGCCCAAAAACTGTCAATGGTTCACTCCCCAACATATGACTCCATATTTCTCACTCCATGAGCATATCAAATAAGAGGCCTCCTACAAGGTAAAATAAATTTATGTACCTTGAAATCTAGCCGCATATCTCATAGTGTACCTAATATGACATCATGTTATTGGGAATGATCGTATCTTAAATAAGAGTACACTCAGATGTTTTGATGAATACCACCACCACTCAACCATTTCCATTATCACCTCTAACTAGACGAACATGAAAAATACATCCAAATGTGTCGAGCCTCAATGACGAAAACCACCTCTTCATTTCCACATCACTCCACAGCCTACTCATGGTTGTCATCCCTACATAAGCACCTCAGACATATGCTGTTGTAAATTCCAATCCATATTCCAAACCACATTGTGCATCACCTTCAATTCACGCCTCCAAAATTCCATTAACACATCCTTATGTAACCCACACACACAACATGTTTAGAACCTCAATAATCCATGTCTCATGAAAACTCAGGTTAAAAGCCTATCCATTTTCCATGCCTACCCAACAATACTATCTCACCCTCTACATAGAACCCTTGGTGACTTCCAAAAAAAATCAACTAATGAGGAAAAACCCATAATATGACCACTCAAGACATGGTCTTAATTCAAAAGATCATCTATTTTCATGTATCCTCTCACCACATTCTTATAGAAAAATCCTATGCAAACTAGATTAGTCACATAGTCGGTGCATCCCCCAAAACCCATGGGTGACACCAACACTCTAAGTGCTTCCCATTTCCAGAAAACTGTAGGATCAAAATAAAGATGTAGATGCTCAATATACAAGAGGGGGGTGAGTTGTACACTTTAAAATTTTACTTAAACAAGGAAATATCTATGATTAACAAAGTTAAACTAAGAAAATTTACAACACCTCTTACACCAATTGAAATATTGGGACAAAGTATTAAGTTAAAAACTTCTAGTTCTATACAGTTGCTTAAACCTGGAAAGTGATTTCGAAAAACTGGTGATGGAAATGTGGATCCAGAAAATGAAACTTAACCAAAGTTTTCAATATGAGATTATACCTTAAAGAATATAGAATCTTACTGAATCAGAGTATACAAGTGTAAGTAAGTATAAGATATTTATACTTTCTTAAACATACAAAATGCAGCGGAAAAGATAAACTTGTAAAAAAACAATTAACAAGATATAAATCTTTTAATCCAAAGAGAAGGGTATCCAACAACCTTGGATAAAGGTCCTTTGATATATACTTTCAAGAACGGCTGTCTTACCCACACCCGGGTAAGCCCTTGATATGAAGATCGGAGACACTGTCTTTCTATCCCCGCAACCCTCAACTTCAAAGTAGTTGGAACCTCTGTCTTCCTCTGCAAGGAATCCCTCAACTCCAAGGTAGTTGGAACCTATGGAATCATATCCCCGGAAGCCCTCAAATGTAATCACAAACATTCAGAGTCACACGAAGAAATCTGAATGAGTAGTTCAGTACGAACAATTCATGAAAATATTCTCTCTCTAGAAATCACCTTAACATCATGTTGTCTCTAGAGTGATCATCTTGTTATTAACATTGTTGATATCTTTCAAATGAGCTCCTATTTATAGGCTCAGTTGGAACGGTTTTCTCCCTCCTCCAATGGTCATATTTTCCATAAATTTCGGAGGGACCTGTACAAGTGTCACTAAACCAACGGTTAGTTAGAAACAGAATGAACGACATTATTTTATAACAAAACATGTGTAACTGAAAGAATGACATCGTTTTATAAAAAAAATAACAAATTGGAGTGTAAATAAAAATGTTCGGAGTCTAACCAAAAATTTTATTTGGAGTCTATATTACAAGGATATTCGTATTCTGTTTTATAGGAATTCGGAACCTGAATTCTGTGGAAATCCAGAGACTAAATTTCAAGGAAATTCTGAGTCTAGTTTCACTACCATTCGGAACCAGAATATACAATGTTTAGAGTCAGAGTTCATGGGAATTCGGTGTCAGATCTCATAAGAGTTCAGAGTCTGAATTCAGAGAACTCAGAGTCAGAACATAGATAAGTTTGTAATAAGAATTCGGAGTCGAACTACATGACATTTCATATCCATAATTCGGAGAGGATCTTAATGAGAGTTCATATCCAGAATTCAGAGTGGAACTTCATTAGAGTTCGTATCCATAATTCGGAGTGGAATTTCATTACATTTCACATCCAGAATTTGGAGTGGAACTTCATTACAGGTCAAATCTTGAATTTGGAGTGGAACTTCATTATAGTTCACATGAAAAATTCGGAGTGGTACTTCATTATAGTTCGCATCTAGAATTTGGAGTGGAACTTCATTATTGTTCACATCCATAATTTGGAGTTGAACGTCATTTCAATTCACATCTAGAATTCGGAGTGGAACTTCATTACAGTTCACATCCAGAATTCGAAGTGGAATTTCATTACAGTTCACATCTAGAATTTGGATCCTAAAACTGAATGCTTCATATCTAAGTATTTATAGGATTCGAAGATTATAAATATGAATCTGAATTTTATACATAGACAAAATATGAGTAATGAAAATATGGTAAGGATAAATTTCCTTAGAGAATGAAATTTCCCGTATAAAAGCAAAGCATGGTATGAAAAGATCTTCTTAAAGATAAGGTGTTTATGATTTTCAAAACAGGAAGGATTGGAAAATTCATAAGGAAAACTTTATTGAATCAACAATATCCCCCTTTTGGAAAGCACAAACATCCATACAAAAAAGAATATAAGATCTTAGAATAAATTTATAGACTTTGAAATTAATGTTTATCTCCCTCTGTTTATGGATAATGATGAATACGACTAACGCCCCCTTAGGCTTTGAAACTCCATGTATCGTATTCTAGATTTCGGGAATGGATTTTTTCTTTTAGATGTGGAATTCTTCTTTAATTAACACTCCTCCTTAGATAAACTCCCCCTTAAGAAAATTTATTCTATGTTTTAGAGGTATCTCCTTTTTCTCCTTAGAATTATTTTTCCTTCTCCACCTTTGTGATTTTCAAAAAGAGTTTTTTTTTAATGGAATAGATAATAATTTACCTGAAATATTATCACATGAAACCAACCAAAATAAAAGTAACCAAAATTTCATTACTATTGGAAAGAACTTGTACAAGGAAAATTTTACAAAAAAATCTTGGAGTGGACTATTTTGTTTATTTTTCCTTGGATAACAGGATTTTCAGAATGGTATTCATTTTCATTAGCTCTGTATGGTATTCTTTAACTTGCTTATCTAATGCAACTATTCTTACATCTTGAGCCTATATTGTAACGTCTTGAGATTTTATTGTTTTATCATTCTTTAAAATCTTTTCTTCGAGCTAAATTTGGAGATCCTTTTCTTCCCTGTAGTACTGGACAAGTGAACATAGCTTCCCATTAATGTCTTTGACCTCCTATATCCGATCATTTTTCTCAAGGGTTAACTTTTTCTCAAAAACATCTTAAAGATTGGTGATTCTAGAATCTACGTTATCAAAAGCATCCTTGAACTCTTCTTGAAAATGATCAAACACTTCGAAGTCTACAGTGACTTTCTTGGACCACTTGGTCATATTCTGGCAGGAAGTTCTGTGAGCTTCAAAATCAATAAGAAAATTTTTCTGATGAGCCTCAAGCATAAAATAATTATCCATCACAATGGATATAGAATCATATTTTTGATTCATACTATGCTGAAAGCATCAGGAATATGGAAACAATAGCTGGAAAAATCAGAATGACATCAACTATATTTTTCATGGAATCAATAACCAAGTCATTTCCTAAGGCTGAAGACTCTGAATCTGATAGTTGGGTAGGAGATGTTTCTTCCTCTATCTCATCCAACTTCCTTTTAGTTGAACCATCAACTACCTTCTACTTTACATTATTCTTTCACAGTGTAACGGAAATCACCTTTTTTCCTTTGTCAACTTTTGGAACTTCTTCCTCATTTGGAGATTCTTGCTCACTGTCAGACACTTGAACAATTTTATCTTCATCAATTTTTTCTTTTTCATCTCCTTCTTCACGGAAATCATGATGAGAAATTTCTTCCTCAAAAGGCTTTCTGACTACTTCTTCACCTTTTTCGTCATCTGTAGGAGTAGCTAACTTGGAAGATCCAGCTTGAGAAGTTCGGAGTGAGATTTTCTCAGATGGAGTTCCCTTATCATGATATTCTTAGATTTTCCTTAATATATCATCAAATCATCCACTCCTATCAGTTTTTTGGACTTCCTCCACAACTTGCTAAACTTCTTCTGGAGCATACCTTTCTTCCACAATATTTTCTTGTGATTTTTTAGGAGACTCCTCACCTTGAGTTTCAGGCAATCCTTCAACCAAAAAAGATTTCGGAATGGGTAAAATTTCGGATTCTACATCAGTATCCTTCAAAAGAGATTCAACAATCTATACCTCTGACATTTTCTTCTTCATATTATTCTCCTTGGCTTTCTTCTCTAATATATCAGCCTCTTTCTATTTCAAGGCCTTAGCCACAACAGGGTCCAATCCGAATTGTGGCTCCCCTTCTTTCCTTTTTTCTTTATATTGCCTCCACTTGGGAACCACCTCATCTGGATAAGCCTTTTGTTTCTTGGGTTTAAATAGTGCGGATTGAGTTTCCTTAGACTTGGGGGTTTTCTCAGTAAATTCCACTTCCTTCAATTTACTTTTCTTTCTAGACTTCTTTGTTGGTTTTTGAGCTTCTTTCTCCTTCTCAGTAGCTTCAATCTCTTCTGGTGATGAAAGACAAAACTCACCAGTTTACGTAGAGAAACCCATAAACATCCTTTTCAAGGTATCATCACTTACAAGCATAACATTAAAATTTCATGGTTTGGAAGTTCAAGAAAATTTAAAAGAGTCAAGACACCGAATTATAAGCTTTGAGAGAAAGCTCGAATACATGTTTTTCTAAGCTTTTAGATTCCCTTCTTTGATATTCTTAATTGTAATAAGAATATGCCTCATCAAATTTAACTTCCTTAGATTTACCAAAAAAATATAAGATGTATATATCACTCTTCTTGATATTATACTTGTCACCGCTTCTCAGAATGAAGAAACCTTGTACCCACAGCTGTAACACCCAGTTGTTTAAAGATAGGTTAGAAATCTTGGCTACCTTTTCATCTTTGAGTCCAAGACATTCTATTTCCTTCACATTACTGAAACTACCTTGCACATCTAATAGCTTATGTAAATAGAATTCTAGTTCACCAACATATGATATTCCTACCAAGCTTGTTGCCTTGGTGTATGAGAGCTTTTAAGTCTTACCATAACTCTTTAAAGAAAACCTTTCCTTGTCATATTCTTTATAGAAGGAAACTAACTCATAAAATTCTACAAGCAAATTTTTATAAATTTCAAGTTGATTCCCTGGTTTTGATATGAAAAAATCATCCAAAGTATTGAGTTTGATATTCTTGGAAATTAGTGAACAGTACTCAGTGAAAAAGTATGGATGGACAAAAAGTTCCCTAAATACTAACCAACTTGATATTGGCTTTGTAGAAGACATATCTTGGGAAGGGGTTTTTACAAACATTCAGAATACAGTGCTTCTGAAGAATTTGGAATGGACTTGAGAAAAATAGGAATGGCCTTAAGTAAGGTAGGTAGAGCTTCAACACAAAAAACCTTGACAACCGATGTGGTACAACCATATGGGGTTCCCTTTATATAGGCACTGAGACGAAGATTTAGCTTCCACGATGGATCGAAGGACTGAGAATCATTGAGATTTGATCTGACGGTTGAGAAACAAGCTGCAAGGAAATCTTGAATAGGTTCCGATCTTTTGAGGTTTTTTTAAGAAAACTAGATTCCGATTTTTTTTAAAACTCATAAGAAAATACCAGCAAGTAAAATATGAGTACGAAAACTTATGTAATGAAATCATACATTTCAGATTGGCCAGGATTTTGATTCGTAATAAGTGATATTCTTCATGATGAAAATTTGACTATGAAAACCTTACTATGAGTAACTTGTTTCGAAAAACGTGATTATGAAAAGTTTCATTACAAAAGTTACCTGTATGAAAATTTCATTACCAAAATTCCCAGTACAAAAATTTCGTTATGAAAGTTTCCAGTACAAAAATTTCATTATGAAAATTCTCAGAATGAAAATTTCATTACAAAAGTTCCCAGTATGTAAATTTCATTACAAAAAATCACAGTACAAAACTTTCATTACGAGAATTTTGAAGAACTCATTAACTAAATTTTTTGAAAAAAACTCATAAAAAATGTACTCCCCCTATTAAAAGGAGTTTATTACTGTAAGGAGATTGTTTCATCAGAATGTTTAATGAATAAATATTACCATATGGTTATCATTTTTAACTTCTGTTTAATGTATTCAAATCTATCGGATGTTAAAGATTTTGTGAAAATATCATCAAGTTGATATTGTGTTCCGATAAACGGAAGAATTATATCCCCCTTTTTTGTGTGATCCAAAAGAAAGTGATTCCTAATATCTATGTGCTTTCAACAAGAGTGATGTGAAGGGTTTTTAATAAGGGAAATTTCACTAGTATTATCACAGAAAATTTGTGTTTTGGTAAAACTCATACCATAGTCTGAGAGTGTGTATTGCATCCACAACACTTGAGCACGACAACTTTCGGCTTCTACATATTCAGATTCAGTAGTGGAAAGTGATAGAGAGTTTTGCTTCTTGGAGGAACAAGAAACTAACGAATCTCCTATGAAATGACATGTTCCAGATGTACTCTTTCTATCCATTCTACACCCACCAAAGTCATCATCAGAAAAACATTTTAAGATAAAATAATCTCCAGAAGTATAAAATAATCCTAGATCCATGGTTCCCTTTAAGTAGAGAAAAATTCTTTTCACTACCATTAAATTATATTCCTTAGGATTGGATTGATATTGTGCACATAAGCATACAAAAAACATTATGTCTGGATGATTAGCTGTCAAGTAAAGTAAACTTTATATCATACCTCTAAAAATTGTCTGATCTGCTGGTTTCCCAGCTTCATCAAGATCAAGAGAGTTCGAGGTACCGATGGGAGTACTAATACTTTTAGTGTTGTCATATCCATACTTTTTATGAATATATTTAATATACTTATGTTGGGATATATAAGTTCCTTCGGGTTTTTGAGAAATTTGAAAACCAAGGAAAAATGTTAACTCACCCATCATACTCATTTCAAACTCAAATTTCATTAGATTCGAAAAGGAATCAGTTAAATATTGTTGAGTTGAACCAAATATAATCTCATGAACATAAATTTGAACAATCAATACATTTTTCTCATCTTTCTTTATAAAAAGGGTTGGATCTAAATTTCCATTAACATAGTTATTTTGAAGAAAAAATCTTGTAAGACTACCATACCAGCCTCGAGGGGCATGTTTAAATCCATACAAAGCTTTGGTATGACTAAAAACATGATCAAGATGTTCTGTGTCATCAAATCCAGGAGGTTGTTCAACAAAAACAACCTCTTGAACATAACCGTCAAGAAAAGCACATTTCACATCCATTTAAAAAAGTTTAAAATTGAAGAATTCTGCAAAGGCAAGTAAGATACGAATAAATTCAACTCTTGCAAGTGGTGCATAGGTTTATTCATAGTCTATTCCTTCTTGTTGATTATAGCCTTTAGCAACTATTCTAGATTTATTTCTAACTATGACTCCATTTTCATCACACTTATTTCGGAAGACCCAATTTACACCAATAATAGATGTTTCCTTAGTTCTTTCATCCAAGGTCCAGACTTTATTCCTTTTGAATTCATTTAGTTCATCTTCAATTGCTTTGATCCAATCATCATCACCTAAATTTTCAACAGTTCTTTTTTATTCTATTTGGGAAAGAAATGCTAGACGTTCTATTTCATTCCATAAGGATCTTCTAGTCCTTACGGGTTGATTTACATCACCAGTGATACTATCACTAGGATGATTATTTAGAAACAAATGATTTGGATTTTGTAACACCTGTTCATCAACATAGGGTCGAAATTCTTCTCGAGTAAATGATTTACAAATATTTTATTGGACATTTTCCTTATCGGAATGATCTTCTATCATAGGTTGATAGTCAGTTTTTGAAAACACATCCGATGATCTAGGTTGAGGTTGTTTGAATACAAAAGGATTAGTTTCATCAAATTTAACATGTAATGTCTCTTCAACAGTACAAGTTTTTTTTGAAAACTCTATAATCCTTAGAAGTTGTGGAGTATCCTAAGAAAATTCTTTATTAAATTTTGGTTCGAATTTATGAAAATTATCTTTAGTAATGAAAATGAACACTTTCAAACCAAAAAACCTTAAGTATGAATGTCTAGGTTTTATACCATTCTATAACTCATAAGGAGTTTTATTTAGAAACAGTTTAATCAAAACTCTATTTATAGTATAAAAAGATGTACTTACAACATCAGCCAAAAAATGATTTGCAATAGAATATTCACTCGACATGGTTCTTGCTATCTCTTGAAGATTTCTATTTCTTCTTTCAACAACACCATTATGTTGAGGAGTTCTTGGTGATAAAAATTTATTAGTAATAATTTTTCTACTACAAAAAGTTTCAAAATCAGAATTTTGAAATTCTCTTCCTTGATCACTATGAATAGTTATCAAAGGAATATTTTTATCATTCTTAACATGGGCACTAAAACTTTTGAAATAAGAAAAAGCTTCAAACTACTTTTCTAGAAAATAGACCCATGTAAATCTATTGTAATCATAAACTAGAACAAACACATAGTATTTACCCCCAATGCTTCCATATTGTGTTGGACCTAAAATATCCATATGCGCCAACTGTAACTCGTCATTTGTTGAGAATTCATTGATTCATTTAAAACAGTATTTATGTTGCTTGCCATATTGAAAAGGATCACAAATTTTAGGAGAATCAAATCTATGCTCCGGTAGATCCTTAAATAATCTTTTCTTTGAGAGTCTACATATCTTCCTAAGGTCACAATGTCCTAACCTTCTATTACGTAACCAAGAATGATCTTCCATTACACAAAGGAATGGTAAGTCTTGGTTCCTAAGTTCTTCTCTGTTTACTGTGTATACATTCTATTGCCTAAGGGGAGAAAGAATAAAATCTTCCTTCGAATTATGTACTAGGAATTTATCATTCCTAAAATTCACAATGTAACCTTCATCACAAAACTGACTTATACTAATGAGGTTGTGCTTAAGACCCTTAACAAATAAAACATTTGAAATCAAGGTTTTACCAAGAAGTACAATATTAACTATACCAATAATTTCTCCCTGAGCATTGTCTCTGAAGGTTACTTTTCCTCCTTTCATCTTGATAATCTTTTCAAAATATTTTTTGTTATGAGTCATATTTCAGGAACATCCACTATCCATGTACCATGTATTTTTGTTGGTACTTTCTTTATCTTCTTGAAAATAAGAAAAAGTTAGGATTTCGGAATCCAAACATTCTTGGATCTTGTAATGTCAGAAAGTAAAATTTTGGGTACCCACATCTTCCTAGAAAAATATGACTTATGAAAACCTAAAGATTCGGTTTTGTTTAATGAACAATTATTTGTCCAGTGACCCCCACATTGACACTTGGTAAAAAATGGGTCACTTTGAGAAACAAAATAATTGTTACTAAAAGTTGGTTTTGCATGGGTATAACCAAATATGGATTTGTTTCTTGAAGGTCTTATTTTAGAATACATCTTACCAAAATTTTCTTTACCTAAGGTAAAGTTTGACAAACACTTCTGTAAGGAAAATATTTCATACTTGATTTTTATAACCATGTTTTTATCTTCAAAAACATTTGATTTGGAACTATATCTAGCCACTAAAATTTTTTTAATAGAAATTAATTTTATTAGATATTTAGAAATTTTATCCTTCTCAGAATTTACTTTCTCAGGATTTTTAGAAATACTTACAAAATCAGAATTTTTCTTATCAAGATCTTTAGAAAGATCTGATATTTCTTTTGTATGAATATAATTTCGCAATATTTCATTATCATGTTTTTTAATGAGTTTTGAATTCTCAATATCAAGAAGTTCAGAAAATCTAGAAACTTATTCGTAGGTAGGTAAAGTATTTTTTCATCAGAAGAGGATTCTTCATCAGAATAGTTATAATATTTACTATCATTAGAATTAAAAGAATCTTTGGTCAATGATTCATCATTGTGTACCTTAGCCATAATGAAATGATTTTCAATAGGTCATCTGGCTATAAGTCCATGAATCTTCTGTCTGGAAGATTCCTAATCAGAAGATTAATCTGAAGAGTCTCCACAACTAACACCCCAAGAATCATTAGCCTTCAGAACTTTTTTAGCTTTGGATATGTAATATTTCTTCTTATTCCTTTCAGAATTCCTTTCTTTTATTTCTTTCCTATTAATTATAGGAAAATCCGGTCTAATATGTACATCTCTCTTGCATTCATTACAAGTAACTTATCTATCTTTCTTATCCTTCCTTTCCTTCTTCTTATATTTAGATTTCAAATTACTCTGTCCAGAAATCTTGTTCATCATTTGAGCAATATTATCTAACTCATTCTCTGAGACTTCACCCTCAATAGATTCAAAATTGATAATAATCATCTTATATTTGGATCTAGTTACTCTCTCTGGAGTCTTAGAATTCATGTGATTAGAAGTTTTTGTAAAATCAACACTGAGAATACCATTTTTCTACTTTATGTTTTCATCATATCTCTTCATTCTTGTCTCATGTTGAAGAAGATTTCCAAATAATTCATCAAGGGTAATCTGAGAAACCCTCCTATTCTCATCAATTGTAGTTCTCTTTGATTCCCGCTCATTGGGAATAATATTAATGATCTTATCAACAAGATCATTATAATCTAAAACTTTCTCACCCATGGATGGTAAACTATTCACAATAGTCATGAATCTTTGTTGCACATTGCATATTAGTTCTCCATAAGAAAAATTTAAACCATTATACTCAGTCCTTATCATAGCTCTCCTAGTCTCAATGACATTAGATCTACCAAAATGTGTAACTCTAAGTTTCTTCCATATACTATTAGCTTCTTCACAAGAAGAAATTCAGCTATATATATTCCTAGTCATAGAACATAACAAAGTATTGTGTACCTTTTAGTTTAATTGATAATCATGCTTCTCTTGATTTGTAAAGGTAATAACTTCCTTATCAGGAATTTGATAACCTCCAGTAAGCATAACAAAATTTTCTACTCCAGTATTGATAACGAATGACTTCATTCGATCTCTCCAATATTCATAATCATTACCATCAAAAATGGGTGGTCTTGTTGGATTAATATTGTCAATTGAACCAATATTCATACCTTCAACCTATTAGAAAAAATTCATTCCACACAAACTTGTTAATAACAAATGTTCGGAATGAAGGTAAATATTCCTAAGCAAGGAAAATATAGAATAATGAAAAGTTGAGCAAGAAAAACTTATGTATAAATATAGGTATTTCAGATACCTCCTTTGGTACTAATTATTGGATGTAAATAATGATGTAGATGCTCAATATACAATAGGGGGTGAATTGTAGACTTTAAACTTTTCCTTAAACAAGGAAAGATCTATGTTTTCCAAAATTAAACTAAGAAAATTCACAACACCTCTAACACCAATGGAAAGATTGTGAAAAAGTATAACGTTACAATGTTCTAGTTCTATACACATTCTTAAACCTGGAGAGTGATTCCGAAAAACCGGTTCTGGAAATATGGATCCAGAAAATGAAACATAACCAAAGTTTTCAATATGAGATTCTACCTTAAAGCGTATAGAATCTAACTGAATCAGAGTATAAAAGTGTAAGGAAGTATAATATAGTTATACTTTCTTTAACATACAAAATGCATCATAATAGACAATCTTGTAACATAAACAAGTAACAAGATATAAATCTTTTAACCCAATGAGAAGGGTATCCAAAAACCATGGGTAAAGGTCCCTTGATTTGTACTTAAAAGAAAGTATGTCTTGCCCACACCCGAGTAAGCCCTCGATACGAAGATCAGAGTCTCTGTCTTTCTATCCCTGCAAGCCCTCAACTTCAAGGTAGTTGGAATCTCTGTCTTCCTTAGTAAGGAAGCCCTCAACTTCAAGGTAGTTGGAACCTATGTCTTCCTATCCTCAGAAGCCTTCAAATATAATCACCAACATTCAGAGTCAAACGAAGAAATCTAAACGACCAGTTCAGTATGCACAAGGCATGAAAATATTCTCTCTCTAGAAATCATTTTAACATCTTGTGATCTCTAGAGTGATCAACTTTTTATTCACGTTTTTTAGATCTTCCAAATGAGCTCCTATTTATAGGCTCGGTTGGAACGGTCGGCTCCCTCCTCCGACGGTCATATTTTCCTTAAATTTTGGAGGGACCTGTACATGTGTCACTAAACCAATGGTTAGTTAGAAACCGAATGGACAAAATTGTTTTATAAAAAAACATGTGTAACTGAAAGTACGGCATTGTTTTATAACAAAAATAAAAAATAGGAGTGTAAGTAAAAAGTTTGGAGTCTAACCAAATATTATAATAGGAGTCTATATTACATGGATATTCATATTCTATTTTATATGAATTCAGAACCTGAATTCTGTGGAAACATGGAGTCTAAATTTCAAGAAAATTCGGAGTCTGGTTTCACTAGAATTTGGAACCAGAACTTACAAAGTTCAGAGTCAGAGGTCATGGTAATTCGGAGTCATAACTCATAAGAGTTCAGAGTCTAAATTCAGAGAACTTGGAGTCAGAACTTAGATGAGTTCGTAATCAGAATTCAGAGATGAACTACATGAGAGATGATATCCATAATTCGTAGTGTAACTTCATGAGAGTTCGTATCCAAAATTTAATGTAGAACATCATTAGAGTTCATATCCATAATTCAGAGTGGAACTTCTTTACAGTTCACATCCAGAATTTAGAGTGGAACTTCATTACAGTTCACATCCAGAATTTGGAGTGGAACTTCATTAATGTTCACATGTAGAATTCGGAGTGGAACTTCATTACAGTTCACATCTAGAATTTAGAGTGGAACTTCATTACAGTTCTCATCCAGAATTCGGAGTGGAACTTCATTTCAGTTCACATCCAGAATTCGGATTGGAATATCATTACAGTTCACATCCCAAATTCGGAGTGGAACATCATTACAGTTCACATCCAGAATTTGGATCCTAAAACAAAATGCTTCATATCTAATTATTTATAGGATTCCAAGGTTATAACTATGAATCCAAATTTGATACTTAGTCAAAATATGAATAATGAAAATAATGTAAGGATAAATTTCTTTAGAGAAGTAAATTTTCCTTATAAAAGTGAGGCATAGAATACAAAGATTTGCTTAAAGATAAGGTGTTTGTGATTTTCAAAACAAGAAGGAATGGAAAAGTCCTAAGGAAAACCATATTGACTCAACAAAAACAAGAGACATTCGTGTTCCTATTACCAAAAACACTCAAACATATAGTCTCCACCCAAAGAAGATGTGTTCATATAAAACCACATTTTTTTAGCACCCCTCGTTCTCTCGATATACCTAATATCCAATAGGAACACCCATATTCCCACCTATTACCATATCTATGCACCCAATAAATGCTTTCAATCTTGATACCAAACAAATGTCTAAACCATTACCACCCAAGTTCAATTTCTCAAAAACAAAGGCATACTATATGCCAAAACCACATACTAGGTTTCACCATTAGTGCACCATTTTCAAAAGTAAGAAACATCCTTCTACACCTCACACACCCATAAACACTTGTAACTCAGTTGACCCCTCCCACGGGTAACCTAAGAATGTCACAAAACACCACCCCCACGATTTTGAGTCATGTTAAAAGGTCACTACATCCAAATATCCCACATATATTATAATCCACATAAGGCCAAAACTCATGGTACACCAATATGCACCTATCTCATCATTATATGACATTAATAAAACAAAAAACCCTTCTTCTAGGTTCCCACCAAAAAAAGGTGTCTTATACCAGCCAACTGCCTATAACTAGGGTGGAAATCCTCTCTCTGAATCTAACATCAGACTACTCCTTAGAGGACCCGAATATATTACCAACTATAAACAATATCCTCTAACACAGGATCCAGCATCCATGTGATCACACCATACTATCACACTATGGTCAATTAAATAACTATTCTCAAGGTCCACACCATCATCGACATCACAGAGATCAACAACATATATCCAAAAAACCTATAATCAAAAATAAATCCATAAAATCACACACTAGATGGCCTATAATTTGTGGATCCATCGTTCAAAAAATGATGAATATGATGCCTCATAACTCTATATGTAAATTTGAAAAACCGTACCACATACCTCTTCCCAATAGTATAGAAGACTAAAATCCATCATAAACCATCAAATCTAAACTACATGTGCATTGATCGAAGTAAAAATCATATAAAATAGTAACATAAATAATTTAAAACATCAATCCCAGCCTCTAGTAACCTATAATTCCTACCAGAATAGGTGTTCATGATGCACATTCCTGGTATAAATCACATGATCTGATATTTATTATATCTCATGTATATCAAACAGAAAAATAGCTAAATAATAGGAAACTACTTTGCTAGAGATTTGTAATGTCCTAGCCTAGGTGCTACTAAACATACACATTCAGCTAGTTGGCCACAAGACATCAAGAGATCTTCCTTATACACAAGAGGCTACCATATAGAATTGAGGGTTCAAAATGGAACTGTGTGGATACTCTAACCCATGTAAGAGAAACCTAATTGAATAAAATAATCAAATATCATATACATCAGATTATATAACTGTAATAAAAAAACTAATAATAAAACACTGTTTAATAAAATGAAATGTGATAAATGGATCAAACGAACATTTCATACATACCACCAACTACCCACCAGGATAGTTACATAACATTCTACTAAAATAATCCTCCACAACATCACCGAGACAAACCCATCCAGTATTCTGACACCACCCATGTAATTCTACCTGACCAACAATAATCAAAGTGGGCCTTAGACAAAACATGTGAATTTAATAAACATGTGAGATATGATTGGTTACCCAATTACAATAGTGGCCTGTGAATGGTGAGAGTAAAAATTAATAGTCCACCACCAACTATGTCTAATGTAAATTGAAGTTAGTTCAATATCCCATGAAGATAAGTAATAATTGTAGAAAATTAGGTAAATAAAATAGTTTTAGTTATAAAAAAATAAACAATTTAAACAATTTTAATCATTGTTCTGATTTTAACCCATTTACATTAAGACTAACTCATCCTAATCCGTTCATTTGATCCATATATCATGGGGGAAACTTGTTGGAAATAAAGGAGCCTTAGTCCATGAATCCAACCATGATCCAATGTTCATTGGTTGGAAGACCCAAACCATTAGGTAACATGATGGAAAACATCAATCACCAGTCCATGAATCCAACCGAGACTCAAAATTTAATGTCTAAAAATCTCAAAAATTAGGTCACAAGTCGGAAAAATTTGCATCATCAATCCCTGAATCCATCAAGAACTCAAAAATAAAAGTATGAATATCCCAAAAATATTATATAATTTCCTTTCTATATCCTTGGGATTGAAAGAACCAGTCCTTACCCAAAACAACAATGGTTCTCTATGTCACCTGGTGCATCAGTCCCCCCAAAAAAAACTAGGGAGGAGAGTATCAGTCCAACATCCAAAAACCATTATACACTGGTTGGAAAACATGGATCCTTCATCTAAGAATCCAACTGGAATTCAACATGTCATGTCCGATCATTCTAAATCATTACATTATCAATTATTAAACTTTTATTATAAAAGTCCATAATCCATTAATTTTTTCGAAAAAATAAAATTCACCATTTCACCATTTCATATTTTCCCTTATACATGTTAAAGACATTTTATACAAACTATTTTCCAATGAAACACACTCAGTTTTACCATTACCATTTCCCTTCAAAATAAACAAATTTATCATGGTCTATAATGGGATTTTATATCAAAACATGTCTCATTAAAATCCCACCCCTTTTCAAAAATAATATAACACACTACTACAAAACGATGGTCATCCTGTGCTTGGGATTTATCAGTGGTAACTAAAAAACTATTAAGTCCCCCTTTGTTAGTGCTAAATATAGCACTATTAATGTGGGTCTTTAAAAATTATTGTTTAGAACTGTTAAAGGGGTATCTTTAATAGTGAAAAAAAGATTTGTTAAAAACCGACCCTTATCGATGCTTTTTTACAACTATTGATTACGGACTATCTATATCAGTACTTTTAAAAAGCAGTCATAATTGGTGTGTTTTATCTGTTCTTGTAAAAAAGTGATGTTAGGCGGTGTTTATCAGCACTCAAAAATACCCCCCTTTATCAGCACATTTTTACAAGAATTAATAAAAGTAAACATATATAATTATTTTCCATGTAAAATAATATATTAATATGTTAATATATTTATATTGATATAAATATAGTAATTATTTTTGGAATATTTTTTGATATGGTAAATTGAAATTTAAAGATAATATATTAGAAGTTTATTGAAAATGTATTATAAAATAACTAAAAAATATTTTTAACTAATGAATTTCGTAATATTATCGAGTAAAAGTCATTTAATACCAATTTAATGATAAAATATCAGAAAATTAAAAAATGATTAAATATTAGTTGAAAACATAACCTAAACATCAAAAGGTCATACCTTTTTATATGGGTGTTCGTTTGGGATCTATGAGATATAAAATCAAATCCTACGATGATATTTACAGCCTTAGTGATAAATGCAACCTAATTCCACGTTTTGCAAGGAAAAAGGCCCCGAAGGCTTCCAAAATTGATTTTTTAGGTAAGGTACCCCAATTTTTAAACATTAGATTGATTTTAGACCTCATTTAATGGGGTCATTTTTTCCCTTTTATAGTGGGGATTTAATTTATTCTAGGGTCATACATTCATATGGACATTAAGGTTATCAAATGTTATCGTTTTTCACAATATACATTTATTTATAATTAAATATATAATGCTTTCTTATATTTTCTTTTAATAAATCACTCATATAAATACATATATATATATTTACATAAAAATATATATTTTAATATATATAAATAACACATATTTTAAAAATTTATTTCAAAAAATATCTATTAATTTTTAAATTATTAAAATATATTTACCAAGTTTATATATACATATGTCTGTGTATTGATAAATATATATATATACTAAAAATCTAATATATGTTAATTAATATAATAAATAAATTATTTAAATAAATATAATATATATCGCACACATAAATTTTATATATTAATTTAAAATTAATTATATACATATATGTAATTATATATGTAAATATAAATTTATATATATATATATATAACAATATCATTAAATACACTGCAAAACAACATAGTGTAATGGTAAATGCATTCCATCTTTGTAGGAGATTTGTGGGGTTCGAATTCAAGCGGGCACACATGAAAAAGAAAATTTGCAATGTGCTAATAGAACAGATTGTGTAGTGAAAAGCATTGATAAAGCGGGTGAAGAGCATTGGTAAAGGGGTTGTGGATGCACTGAAAAAAGAGGTCTGGTTCTTAGGTCTTTGTATTTTTTTCCACCATTTACAATGTTTCATTTATAATTACAAACAACTTCCATTAAAAACACCCATTAATATTCCTAAAAACCACATTTAAAGTTTCCCATCAACACTGATTTTTTAAATCTGTTAATCGCACTTTTTTAGTATTGTTAAAGATTCCCTTTAACAGTTAATTTTTATTGCTGATAAAGGTTTTAGTATTTTAACTATACATCGATTATCAGATATTTTTTAGCTCTTGTAGAAGAATTTTGTCGAACTATTAACTTCTGTTTTTTCTAGTAGTGAAACAAAAAATCAATATTCTCATTACACATCTCAAAACCACCATTTATAGCATGGATCATTCCCCTTGAAAAGCCGATCAATGTCCAATACCATCATATTCCAATAAAAATTTTTAAGATTCACTACATTAACATTACAAATCAAAATTTAAAATAAACATATATCCCCTTTTATATTACTTCATGTTAAAAACCTTATTTCAAAACAATAATAATTTCAAAACATCATTTTCCCCTTTGACATCCAAACCTAATTCAAAACCAAACACACACATTTAATCAATTAAAAATACCTTATAATGATTTTCATAATAACTTATCACATAAAACATACCACTTACAATGTAATCACACCCAACAATGGCCCTAATCATATTCTAACATCACCAGGGATCCAACAGGGCCTATGTAATGTCTATGGGGAACATATACGGTAAAAAAGAATGTCAAAATATAAGATAAAAATAATAAAATACACAGGAAATAAGTAATATAGAGTAATTAAATATAAAAAAAATATTAATAATATTGGTAAATATCTTATACCACCTACCACAGTAGTGAATCTTTCTGAAACATTTCTGAACTACGATAGCCTTGCTGAGGCCGGTCCAAGAATCCTCCAAACCTATCAGCACCTAACTGAGCACATCACCACTAACAAGGATCTATTTTTACAAAAATATTAGAATTAATTATTTATAACAATTATAATTAATTAATTAACCACATACCATCTTAGTACATGTCCAAGAAACTCATCAGGTTATCATGCCACACTGAAACCAAATCTGATCACTCACTAAGGACCTACAGCCAAACCTCGACAACAATTTGGTCCAAATACCTAAGAGGTGATACAAATTCAACCACTAATTAAATTAATTCAACTGGGAAAACCTAAAAAATCACCATGGCCACAAAATATAATGAAACACCATGTAATGAATTGAAGAATCCATCTCGAGATCTTCTCTACCCAAGCCAACTAAAACTCACATGAAAAACTGATGATTCCACCATGATCTAGTGTAATAATAAAAAACCCTAATCAAATAAATTTATAATTATATTGGAGAATAGATATGATTAAAGGATATCACTGAAGGATTAAAATCCACCTTAAACATCCCAGAGTCATCATGAGAACACTCTGAAATTAAAAGAGGTTGGAGGAGAATTGTTTGGGAGATCCTCTTATTTCATGCTTTTGGAAATGGGGAGAAATTGGTTAGAGGGGCTAAAAACAGAGTTGGAATTTTTCTAAAATAATTTTCTTAATTAAATCTTGTTATCTTAATGGTTTAGGTGCACAGTTTTCTAAACTGTGCATGACTACAAGGTTGATTCTTTTAAAGACCACTACTTACACTATTTGACCACACAGTTGGATAAACTCCATGCCAACCATGAATGACCCTAATTTCTAACACCCATAGACTCAGATTCTTATACCAAATAACTAGAAAAATTATGTTTCACCCATGCTATTATCACTACCTCTCCTCTACGCCATGGAACATAGTTTTTTCGAAACTACATGCAGGCAGGGCACCCTACCTCTAAACCCTCGTAGCCTCACATAGTTCCATTTTTTTCTTACATAGTTTACTCAAAACCATTATCTAACCATGAAACTCAATTGTTCATAGTAAAAATTAAACCAAAAATCTTTTAATCATCAAGGTGTCACTTGGTTTCTCATAAACCACATACTTTAAATTGTGCAACCTTTCCATAATTCTATCAAAATTCTAGAAACGTAACATGAAGCCTCCAATGATTATCCAAACATATAAAATATCTCCTAATCCTAATTAAACATCAAAAAATTACATTTTGAGACATTACAATTCTTAACACTCTATTTTGAGTCTTGATTAATGATTTGATAGGTCACGTAATGAAAATTAAAATTCCTTAAGAAAATTTTGATATATCCAGAAATTAAATGTTACACATCATAATTTACCATGAGGAACAAAAGAAAATTCATTATCCAAGTCATATGAATGAAAAATTATAAAATAATCTTCCTAAATGAATAACATACACCATCATATAATAATATAAAATAAAACATCATGACCATGGAAAAAACATAGGAATTATGAATAATAATAAGTTGAAAAAATCATAACATATTCCAAAGATATCATTCAGGACCATAAAAACATTTTGAACATATATAACTGAATAATTTATTTCCATAACATTTGGAACATAGAAAAATGCATCAGGTTCATTTATAACATTTTAAACAAAACTAACTGTATCATGTCCATGCATGGAATAATAATATCAAGAGGTATAAAACATTAAAAATGAATTGGTGGAATATATAACTCTAGAACCATCCATAAAAAATTATATAATATATATCTGCAGGACATGATATAAATTTTATATTTAACCTTGATTATCCAATAAAAATAATATGGGTATTTTAAAATTTAATTAAAGTATCTCATAAAAAGAAATCAATAATTACATCGGATGATACTGAAGTCCCAAAATAAATATTTCATAAGATAATTGAAACAGTGATGCATGAGTGACATTAAATAGTAATATATATTGGATATTTTAGAGAAGAAAATTTTTATAGTAGAGAAATCCTGAAGTGAGTTATCATTAGATTTTGGTGATATTGTTTTAAAAATGAAGATACAATTCAATTTAGAAATAATTTTCAAAATGTGATATGATATTTTAAATAATTTATATAAAAAAAGATCTGGATTTATGTTTTCCTTTAAAACATAATTTGTTCTATTACATTCTTCAAATGAAACAGTAAACCAAATCAAACTGTGTGATGTTATTTAACAGTTAAAATATAGCAATTGGATAGGTGATCAAAATATATATGTAATTATTTTTGATAAACATGTTGAAAAAAATATAAATGTAATTATCCATGAAAATTCATTGATAAATTAAATAATTTAAACTAAATAACTATTAATATGGATTTAGGCTTAAAAATTACCCCTTCTAAAATTATATTTTAAGAACATTATTTTAAGACAATAAATATATAATGGATAAATGATATTTGTGATATGATAAATATATTAACATATATTTTAATAATAATTGATATTAAATAAGAATAACAATATTTAATATTTTAAAAAAAATTTCTTTTCTATGAATATAGTTTTTATTAAAATTTTATGTATTTATTTAAAAGTTAATTTCCTAACATTTAAGAATCTAATTTAGAAAAATAAACATAATTATTAGATTATTCACGTTTATACTCTCTTACGATTTTCTATTTTGTAATTTATTTTATTTTATTTTTATGTCAATGGTGACTAATATTGTATTTACTAGAATTATAAATTTTATCACTTATCATTAAATATTAAGTACTTATATGTTTATAAAACATACAAATTTACCATATATGTACTTAATTATTAATAATATAAATATTTAAATACCATTCTGAGTTTATAGAACCTATTTTTAACATTTTATGAACATATGTAATATTTTCCAATGAAAGAAACACTTTTTGGTCTTTAAATACATATAAATATTAGCGTAAAATTATGTTTTTAATTTATATAAAACCCCCCAAAATTTTATTTTTTATAAAAAACTACTATTTTTCATAAAAAAAGATATATTGAAAATTTTATCCGATACATATATTATAAACATAATTATATAATTTTCCTAAAAATTTTCTTTACATGTTACATTCACTAATGTGAAATTTTTATTTATTTTACACATTGAAATCTTATATATTAAAATATATTTCATATTTGGAATAATTTGGTACAAAAGGACAATTTATATTTAAGCATTACAATTAAAATACCTAGAAAAAACTAGGTTCTATAGTAAATCCAAAAATTGTAAATGTGAGAATTCTAATTTTAATGAACATAAAAATTATTAAAAAAATTGGATGAATTTTTAATGATTATAATCCTTATATAATTCCCCAATCAATTATTTTACTTTTTCAGCCAATTTTTTTTTAAAACATTTGAATCCTTTATATTATGTTTATATATTTTCAAAATTGTCATTCACACCATTTTAAAAATGGGCTCTTAACCACAACTTTAAAACCACTAAAAAAATTTGTTTCATCTGGAAAATATAACCTTATTCCATCTTATATAATCATATTTTGATGTAGTAATATTTTTTTCAATATAGATTACCATAATCTATAACACCCTAAGGATTTAAAAATAAATTTAATATATAATTCATGAAAAATATATTCCCTATAAACCTACCCTTTGTCATTATTTAAAAAAAAATTATAACCAAGCCATTAAACATAGTTTTTCTACTTCTGTGATTTGAAGTTCGAAAAACTAACATTCACGGTTGTGTTCAGTAACATATTGGGATTTTTATAGGATCAACTAATCTTTTTGTGAGTAGTAATTTATCCTTATGAATAGAAATTTACCTGGGTGAATAGTAACCTCACCCATGTAAATATAAATAAAATTTAGGCCCCATATAATTGATAGTAAATATTTTAAAAAATAATAACAATTTACTATTGGTATTTCTGTGAGTAAAAAATATTTATTTATATTTTTAAATTAAAAATTTAATAAACATCATTTTCATAAAGAAATTTCCTAAATATATAATTTTTGTCCAATTATTTTAGGATATTTTTTATGAGACCTCAGTTAATTTTTTAAAGTATTATAAAATCATTTTTAAATTTAAAATCTATATTTTTTAGTAAATAATGATTTATATTATAAAACTATTTATATTATTTGGAAAATTATTTGGATAAAATGGAGTTCATTTTATAATTCTACACATCAAAAAATTGTGGGGTTGAATTTTTGTGATTTTTCATAAATAGTGGAATTTGTGGTCAATTGTGAAATTCGATAATTTATGAAAAATGATAAATAAATGTATTTCTACATCATGGTTATGTCATGGATAATGTAAATAGAAATTTCATTGAACTCATATATAGATATTAAATTTTTGTCACAATAATAAAACATGATTGATTGTCTATAGAAAAATAATAAAATAATGAATTATATTTTCAAAAATCACTCCTCTCCTCCACTATAAAAACCACCCCTCACCCTCTCTTCTCATCACCCCTCTATGTCTTGGAGCATCTCAATGTTATTTCCAAATACTCATCCCTAGTCTATCCCCATGGCCAATATCTCTTGAACTTTCCTAAATAAAAATACTGATTCTCTTAAGTGGGTTCTCAAAGAGGTTAATTCAAGATTTAAATCCTCTTACTTAATCAAATAATTTCATTACAATTTATCTTCTTTTATTATTCTATTCTAACCCCCTTTATATATATGATCATGATAACTCTAGTAACATATATATACATTAATTATTTCACATTAATTTAATAATCATTATCAAAATCCTTTCTCCCATCTATTTTATTTTATAAAAGAAATCATCGTCTCGGACGTGCCAATTTACAACCTTCATGGGAAACGACATTTCATTCAATAATATATTATTCATGTATGGTAATGAAACCAATTTAATGGATGAATGATATTATAAAATTTTTATTATACCTTATTGAACTATTTTTGGAACCATCATTTATACATGAAATTAAATAAGAGAACAAAACAATTTATTGTAATCGAAAAACCACCCTAGAAATCCAAAAGATTATCAATAAACGTAGTTCTTATTGATTAATGCTCATACCATGTAACCAGATGATATATATAACAATTAAAATTAATGGATTTTCTTAAATAATATGTAAGTTCAATTATATATAATTATATCCATTGAACATGAACTCCATTAATTATAATTACGAGAACTAGTCATGGAATCAAGGAAATAAATACTCATGAACAAGGTAATTCAATCTTAAAACATATCTCTAAGGATACTGTTGAACATAATTAAACTATAATAAATAAAATATATGTTGATAATTTTCTGAATTAAATAATTAGTGGATTTATTTAGATTATCCAGGATAGTAAGGTCATGTACAGAACACATTCAGACATAAGGTAATGGTTTTCTACCTGAACCTCCATTTTCTTTTGGGTTACTTTTATTTTCTACATACCTCAATGAAATTAGAAATTATTTCTATTTACTCCACAATAATTTGTTATTATAGTTATCTATATGTGTATCAATAAGAATACCTCATTATATTATGGTAAAATACATGTTTTAAAAGGATATTTTAAAAATTCTTGTAGATAAGTAAGACTAATTCAATGGAACATCTTGAATTCATAGAAATTTTCAAGGGAACATTATAATCGGGTTTAATCCATTGATAATTATATAAAAATTAACCATTTTATTATCAAAAAATATTATTTAACTTCTTTCTTTATATAAATATCCTTCCAAAATAACTCTTCTTTTAAAAGTAAATGTGTGTTTCTCTCAAGAATTACCCGATGGTTTTATTTGAGTAATTTTTTCTATTTTCATTAGTATATTGCATTTTATTTCTTGTTAAGGTTAATATATTGTGTTTATCATCTACCATATTGTATTAAAGGGTTATGACCATTTTGACTATGGATAATCTATCTTGATTCCATTCACCATACTACTCAGAATGGTTTGATTTTTTGTGCATAGAATATGGAAAGTTATTTAATATGTTCATATTGATTATGTTTTGAACCTTTTATATAAGGAATGAATTGGACATAGAATGTGATGGGTGGGGCCAGCTTTATCCCCTCTATGCATGAGTAGGTCTCATGAGATAGATAGATATAGACATGGCTGAGGCCTTTCCCATTTTCAGATATGGTTTTGGATGAGGCCTAAATCCTTTTTATTTATCCAAGATGAGGACATGATGATATAGTTATGAATTACTATATTATTAATTCCCTTGTTATAAAACTAGTAATTGATTTCCCGTGGCATTATTCAACTAGTATATTATCAATGGTTTTGATTTATTATGAATTATTTATTAAACTCTTATACGTACCATATTATGTCCAATTTTATTTTTAAAGGCATGTGTTTTTAGTTACACATCATGCCTTGTGTTTATGGTTATGATTACTTTTTTTTATTTACCCTTGAAAATAATATTATCTCATGCATTTATTATGTTTATATCTACCTAGGATGTGAAGATTTATATTGTGAATGACCTATAGGGATAATATTGATGTTATGGATGTTTAAAATGGAATATACTTATTGTATCTCCTCTCATGCTTTAATTTTGATCTTATATATGGATATTACTTTCCAAAACATCTATACTATTTGGTCCTTTGAGATGTGGATTTCATGTATTTATGATGATGTAATGAGAATATGTGTAACACACAAAGCTTCCACGGTACACTTGTCTTCGAATAATACAATAGCATGTGTTATATGCATCTTCGAGTTCTAACACAAGCCACAACCAATCAAACTAGCCGTTATAAATAGTAATACCACATTTTGGATATTTTATAAATTCCATCTTTAAAAATGGATTCATTTTTGGATTAAGAATATCGAAATTAACTTAGGGTGAATTTTTGGAATTTTTTGGAAAACTTTCAATTTTTGATGAATATTGAAAAACACTAAGTTTTAGTTTAAAACCGAATTTTTATTTAAATAAATATTTATTTTATTTCAATTTATTTTAGGACATAATAGATATTTAATACCTATATAAGTTAAATGTAATTCATTGGAGTCAGTTTATAATAATTTTAGATATATAAAAACTTTATTAAACTTTTCACCGTCTTTTACCCATCTCAAAGGAGAATATGCTAATTCACATAAAACGTAATTTTACTGCTTTTGTGATTGGAATTTATAAAATAGTAGAGACATGGATAATATCAAGGTGTAAAATGTGGTTTAATAAGATAAAATTAATTTTGGTGAATAGTAACTTTTTACATTTATTTACCACGATTAAAAGTAAATAGGGTAATTAAGGGTAAAAATGATATTATTATTACCCTAACACATGTCCCAATTCTATTTTCTAAGTATACTTCGACCAAAAACAACCTTAGGAATAAAATATTAACCACTTTTGTCCACCTGAATTAGATTAGCACATTTATTATTATTTAATTCAAAGAAGAGTTAAAAGAGTTAAAATCAATGTTTAATAACTAAAAAATTTTAATATAGGGTTATACATAAGATAAATTAGATTATAAATATTCATTATAAATATAAAAAGTTTTTATACATAATGGTATTTTATGTATAATTTTTAGATATTAAATAATTTAATTTATTTTTTACACAATGGTAATGCAGTAATTACCTAATTAGAGAAATATTTAAATAATTGATATTATAAATATCCAAATACATGAAAATTGAGACTTTTTATGAATTACACTAATTCCCTATGTTAAAATTACATATTAAGGTTGGTTAGATAATTTTTTTTCAAAGTAATAATGTTGTTATGAATTTAGAAAAAAAATACCAAATAGTGTCAAAATTGACATATATGAGTTTTTAAAACAAATATTATATTATTAATTGATATTATATTCCAAAAAATATAAGGTTCCACCCAACGACTTATATAATGATAGTTTTATCATTAAGGAACCACTTGGGGTTCTCTTGGATGTATATATTAAGTTGATTAACCATTTAATATAAAAATACAAAGAGACATGGTAAATTTCAAACTATTTAACTAAGAGTTAAATATAAATGATAGGGTTAATATAGTGACCCAAACCTATATAATAACTATTGGTTGAAAGTATTTAAACCCATACCCACCTTAGTCTCTAAATAAGTCACTTTGGAGCCATTATAAACCGAATATGAATTTATTATATAATAATATTTTAAGTTTTTTCTAAGGTGCCCCTCACCCCTCTTATAAAAAGGCACCCCTCCTTCTTTTAAATTCATACCTTCAAAGCATTTTTTTCGGCCAACCCCAGCCCAAATATCTTATAAACTTCCCTCAATTAATCCTATAGGACTTATTTTAGTCATAAAGGAAACGTATGTATCCCTTTTGATGAAATAAAAAAGGAAGAACCAGAAGAAGAGGTAAATATCTAACCACATCATTCAAGTTCTTTTCTTCTTCGACATACTTTTTATATTTTGTTTCCATTATAAAATAATAACTACAGTATCTTATATATAATGTGATATTATTATAAATATGGTACAACTGAATTCCTTATTCTATCCATCCCTTGAATGACATGTCCCCATATGTGCGTACGTATGGCTTACCGTCTCCACGTCATGGTGTAATTGTTATTCAATACATTATTATTTTGATGGATATAATAATGATGTGTAATTGATGTAAATAATAAATATAACATGTTAATGATTCTGTATATATGATATACCATCAAATTATATATTAATTTAATTTCAAAATAACGATATTGTCGCTCATGCGTACGTACGGATTGTTGTCTCCAAGAACGCGATGAGATTCATTCCCCATCGTATCCATTCAAGACTAATTTTCAATAGATGATTAAAAATAATGTTTAAATACTTGATATAAATCTGGATATAATTATGATACATCCCATCAATAACAAATATGACTCACATAACAATGAATATACAGGAAAATGAATCTTTCAACACCCGAAACGACATTAATACTATGATGCTATTAACAAAGAAATATTAAAAGATCATATATGATATCATATTTATGTATATGATTATTTTAAAATTTAATAAAAATGATTTAGCTATTATATATAAGGTTAACCTACCATCTACTATGGAAAAGTACAAGGTAAGGGTTTATTACACAATCTCAACATTATCTGAGATTTTTTATATGTAATTATCTACTGGGACCTCTTTATCATCCACATCCATGTTTCTTACAAATGTATTTCAAAACATTCTTACTATTTTATAGATTATGGTTTAAAGTCATTTATACCCTCGTTTTAATTTTTATACGATTTTTTATAAAGGAATATTTCCGTCATTTTCCAAATAAGGTCCTTCTTAACCTTTTTGACACAATTATGGTAAGAATTTTTTTTAACTTACACAGTGATTGTGGCTATTTTCTTTCATTATAAAATTGTTGAAGCTTCCCTTACAAGTTTATAACAATATTTTCAAAGTAAATGTTTTATTTTATAATTATTTTTCTCTTAATTGATTTTAATAAAATAAATAATTATCTCAAATAGTTTTGATTTCATCAATGTAAAAATCCTTTGATGGATTTTAAGATTATTTGAAGTTAATTTATTATGTTACAAAACTTCCATATTGTATTGAATGTTTTGTGATATGTTTGACTATGGATGTGTCATTTTTATATCATTCATGGTTTATAGATAACGTATTGACATTTTGTATACTAGTTTTAATAAGAATGTTTATGTTATGTTTAAACCTTTTCATATAAGAAATGCATTGGACTTAGTATATGATGGGTGGAGCCTTCTGTAGCTCCTCGATGCATCGGTAGGTCTCATAAGACTAACTAGTGTCTTGGAACATGGCCTTGAAAAAATATTATTTTTAGTCTTGTCATAAGGCCTTGACTATGTGGTTATGATAGTCTGGCATTATGCATTCCATCATTATGAAAGTTGTTATTGATATTGCATGTGATTATTCGACTAGTAGAATATCCATGTGAGAAAGTAAATAGAATTATTTTGATTTATATTTTCCATAATATGAGGAATTTTATGTTTAAAACTCTTTTGTTTTAGTCTTATACATTTCCATAGATGTTTATGCTTATTTATGAATGTTTATGCTATATTTTTATCCTTATAGAGCATCTGAGCTCACCCATTTCTATGTTTTATTTTTCCTTGGTTGTGAAAAAGTATTTTATGACGGAAATGCAGGGATTGACTATAGGATCTCAATGTTGTCTATGGAATCAAGGTTGTTATAGTTTTCAATTTCATGATGTAATGTAAACCTTATGAATGTATCTAGTATTTCCAAGGCTACAAAACTAATCGGTCTTTCGAGACGTGATCTTTTATGATCATGCAAATGTTATGTAATAATGCACTGAATATGGGTAACTAGGGTCAGGGCGTTACAGTTGGTATCAGAGAATGTTTAGTAAAAACCTTTGAAGCAAGATTTAGATAAATTTTGATTAAAGCACAAAGGCCTAATTTGGACTTTGAGGATTAGTATAGAAGAACTTCATAGAATTTTGGTATTGTAGAGATCTGGAGAGTTTTCCAAGAAATACATTCATGTCTGGATACGAGTAGGTATAGGCGGCTCCGGTACAGATGTACCTAGGGGTAAAACCCGAAAACACCGCTTTGAGCTAGAATCAAACGGGAACTGGTGCACGACAACGGGACTTGCGGCACTCTTGGTTATGACACTCCTGGGGAATATGCTTAGGATAATTCTCATTTTATTTACAAACCATTATGAAGATATTATGAGTATACTACCTAAAAGAAAACATTTTTATGATTGTGGATCATATCCATAAATTGTTCAATTTATGTTATGTTTTTTACAAGTATGGATTTATTAATTTCGATTCATAAACTAATCTAGTTTATGCCATTGTTTAGCAATAGAGACTAATGGAAGGAATAAAAACCATATCAATTCACACACTCCCTAAAGGGATTTCCCACCTAATCAATCTAATTATTGTGGAGCTGGGGATACAACTATTACTGATCGGCTTATCACGATACTTGGACAACTCACCCAGGTTATGAATAATAACATTACCCGTATGGAGAACCCTGATCCTCAATGTGGATGATCAATGTTAGATCGCTTCATGTGGAAAAAACCACCAACATTCAATGGGGGTAAAAATCCACTAGTAGCTGAGCAATGGATAAGTTCCCTAGAGAAAATATTTCAGGGTTTGGGGAGTAGTGAAATGGAAAAGGTTATCATGGCAGTTTACCGCCTCACTAGAGATGCTGATCAATGGTTGTCATTAATACAAAACACAATGGAAGATGAAGAAGTATCAAATATGGAATGGAGGGAGTTTAAAAATATTTTCGTAGAAAAATAATTCCCTCATGACCATCGAGTGGATATGGAAAGACAATTTATGAGTCTGAGGAAAAAGAAGGGCGAGAATGTTTCAAAGTATGAGTCTAAAATTACATGGTTAGCAATGTTTGATGCAGATTATATATGTAACCCCAGAAGTAAGATTGATCGTTTCTTTTTATGGGTTAAAACTATTTCTCCATCAAGAATTAGTCTCATAATCTTTTCTTGTCGTACGAATATATTGTCTCGTGTTCTATAAAAACAGAAAAAGAATTATCTAGGTCTTATGACTTTAAAGAAAAACAAGAGAAGAAGAGATCTGCTGATCACTCTGGAAATGGAAATAAGGGGAAGAAGGGAAAAGTTGAATATTCGTCCTATAGTGAATGTGGTAAGAAACACCCCGGTACTTTCCTGAAGGTAATGGGATTTTGTTATAAGTGTGGTGAAAATGCCACTATAATCATGATTGCAAGGGGAAGAAATATTCTACTGATGTTCAATGCTAAAATTTCTGGGATATGGGACATTATGAAATGGAATGTCCAAAGCGTTTGGGGAATATACCTCAGAAAAGTCCAAGGGATCAAGGCAAAGATTATGATATCACTACTGCTAAGGTAGAAGATACAAAAGACATGGTGGCAGGTAATTTAATGGTTTTCCTCAAGTTTAGAAAATGTTTTATTTGATTCTGGATCGTCGCTTTGTTTCATATCTTCCTTGTTTTTTATGAAAATTAGATATTTCCAATTTGATTTAACAAGGGATTTGTCAGCCAAAACTCTTAAGGGAAGTATCATTACAACAACGTTTTGTGAATCTGTTCCCATTAGATTATATAAATGTTCTTTATCTGTTGATATCATCGTTATACGCATGAATAAATTTGATATAATCCTCGGTATGGATTGGATTTCAGACCATGACGCAAAAATTTATTGTAAGAAGAAGGAGGTTACTATTTTTTATAATGATGATAAGGAACAACATATCTTTTGAGTAGAATCATCACCACCTAATTATTATCCAAATCTACCCCCAGTAGCTCAACTAAATTCAATTATTTTGGAGGAAGAGAATGAAATAACTGTGGGTGAGTAAAGGAATGTTCAAATTTGGGATGTCTCTATTGTGAAAGAATATTTTAATGTGTTTCCAGAAGATTTACCCAGACATCCTCCAGAACAAGAAATTGAGTTTTCCATTCATTTAATTCCTGGATCAATACCCATATCGAATACCCCATATAGAATGGACACTGTGGAATTAGTGGAACTAAAGAAACAACTAGAGGAATTGAGTAATAATGGATTTATTCTCCCTAGTATTTCTCCATGGGTAGCCCCTAACCTTTTTTTAAGAAGAAAGATGAATTTATGAGGTTATGTATCGACTACAGGGAGATCAATACTATAATAATGAAGAACACGTATCCCTTACCTCACATTGATGATTTATTTTACCAACTTCTTGGAGCTCAATACTTTTCAATGATTGACCTTCGATATGGATACCATCATTTGTGTGTGAAGAAGGAAGACATTTCGAAAACAGCATTTCGAACCAGGTATGGGAATTATGAGTTTATAGTAATGCCTTTTGGGCTGACTAATGCACAGTCTGTTTTCATGGATCTAATGAACATAGTTTTCAAGGAATATCTTGATTACTTTTTAGTGGTATTTATTGATGATATCTTGGTATACTCTAAAATCCACGATGATCTTGAAACTCACTTGTGCATTATCCTGAAGTCTTTGAGAAGTCATGAATTATATGGGAAGTTTAGTAAGTGTGAATTCTGGCTTTAGGGGATTTATTTTCATGTCCATATTTTCTCTAAGGATGGATTATCTATTTATCCTTATAAGATAATATAAATACATTAACGGCCAACCCCAACGAGTATAAGTGAGGTACGCAGTTTTAGTGGTTTAGAATGTTATTATCGACGTTTTGTCCAGAATTTCTCCCGATTTGCTAACCCACCAACAAAGATCACATGAAAAGGGGTCAAATTTGTTTGGACAAAATATTGTGAAGAATGTTTCAAAGAACTGAAGATAATATTAGGCAATGATCCTATATTGACTCTACCATCCGGGAATGATGGGTTTGTTATTTATAGTGATGCTTTAAAGAAAAGAATTGGATGTGTCCTTATGCAGAATGATATGGTTATTGCCTATGCATCACGCCAGCTAAAAATTCACGAGAAAAACAATCATAATCATGATCTTGAGTTAGCTACTATAATTGTTTCTTTGAAGATATGGAGACATTTTCTCTATGGTAAAAAATGTGAGATATATACTGATCACAGGAGTTTAATGTATATTTTCTCACCAAAAGAACCTAACATGAGGAAAAGGAAATGGCTTGAACTAATCAAGGATTATGATTTCACTATAAAATACAACCTAGGAAAGGAAAATATGGTGGAAGTTTCTTTGATCAGAAAGGATCATGGAGTTTTGACCAAAATGAGAGTTAAAAGAGATCCAATTTTCATGGATCTTGAAATCATGGATATCGTAATAACCATGGAAGGTGAAACATTGATACTTTTTCAAATGGTTGCCAACCCATCTTTACTAGAAAGGATAAATATTTCTCTGACCGATGATAAAGAGTTTCAATAGAAGATTAAAGCTGTGAATGATGGGAGATTGAGTGACTTTGTGTATGAAGATGGACTTTTGAAATTTGTTAAGAAAATTTGTGTTCCTGATATACCTGATCTAAAAAGGGAATTGTTAGATGATTCTCATAGTTCCAATTTCTCCATACACCCTGGGAGCACCAAAATGTATAGATATTTGAAGGAACATTTTTGGTGGGACAACATGAAGAGGGAGATTGATGATTTTGTGTCAAGATGTATGGTTTGTCAACAAGTGAAATCTAGAAGGCAACAGCCTGGAGGAGTCATGAAACCTCTTCCCATACCTGAGTGGAAATCGGATAATATTACGATGGAAAGTGTCATGGGACTACCAAATACTCCTAGAAGGAATGATGAATTATGGGTCATTGTTGATCGTCTTACCAAGTCAGCACATTTTCTTTCTATAAGGGACGATTTACCACTTGAACGAGTAGTAAGAATATATATTAATGAAGTTTTCAGACTTCATGGAGTACCGCTAGCTATTGTTTTTTATCATGATCCACATTTTACATCAAGATTCTGGAAAATTCTTCAGAAATCTCTTGATACTAAACTTCATTTGAGCACTTCCTACCACCCCCAAACTGATGGACAATCATAACGGACTATTCTAACCTTATAATACATATTGATACTGTGCTCACATGACTTTCATGGTATGTGGGATCAATATTTACCTCTGGTATAATTTTCCTATAACAATAGCTTCCATTCAAGTATTGGAATGGAGAAATATGAAGTGTTATAAGGAAAGAGATGTTGTGACACCCTATGAAAATTTAAATAGTAATTTAGTATTTATTTAATAATTTGTTTATAAATGAAAACTGATTATAAAAAGATTTAATAAAAGAAACCTTATTTTATTTTTGAGATGTATTATTTTCAATTTAAGAAAATTAAAACATTAATGTAATTGATGTTTAGTTTTTACAATAAGAAATTAAAATATTTAATATTTAATAATAATATGATATGGTTATAAAGTAATATTTTATAAAAGATAATTTTATAAGTTTTATTTAAAAATAATTTCTAATTATTATAATTTATGATTTTATATGAAGGAATTATAAATACTTATATTACATTAAAAACAATATAAATAATAAATCACTTTTGAAATAATTAATAATGTTATGTATATTTTTTTTATGTAAAAACTATAAAATATATGTTTTGAGATTCAGTTAAAAAAATGAAATTATTATGATTATTATTTATTTACAACATTTAATTTAAAATTTTAAATTTAAATTTTATTGGAATGAAATATGAAACTAATTTTATTAATTCAATTATATAATAATCAGAACACATTAAATTTATTCATGAAATAAATAAATAAGAATGTAAATTAAAAAAAACAAAATATGAAGAAAAGTTAAATCGTTATTTTTTTTCTTCACGGGAGATGAATCGGGATTTGTGGGATTCGTGGGTGTTCACGATGCAAGGGAAAGGATGGAGGTGTTGTAGGGTTTCGAGTTGAGAAAATCTGAGGGCATGGGGGAGGCTTCGATTGGGGCGAACATGGAAGAAGCCGATGACGAGGGGGAAGGGTTTGTCCGTGAAAAACCTGGAGTGTCGATTCGAGCCAAGCCGAGTTTTGAGTTTCCCTTGCAGTTTGTGTGACATCAAAGAGTCCGAACTTGATTTAGGCTTTTCAATTTCAGATTCAAGTTCTTGTCCAGATCTGGATCTGAGTTCCGAGTCCGATGGCTATCTTGGACACGAACTATTTCACGTTTAGGGTTCTGGTTCCATTTTGCGAAGTCAAGCTTGAGGTGTGAATGCAATTAAGGCTTTAATCTTCGAATTGGTATGTTAATCTTACCTCTTCTATCCAGAAAACATCTTTAAGTATTTTATTTCAGAATCCGAATCTTCTGAAAAAAAAATCTAGTTGTTATTTGTCGGCTTAATCTTATCATTAACCGACAATGGTTATCTTAAATTTCATCGAACAATTGTTTTCCAGTGATTCAAATATGTGGTTTTGTAAATTCAATCTATCAATCCATATCTGTTAGTTCATTTAATTTCTATACATCTGAATCTTGATGAAATCTGTTTAACAAGGACATTTTTGGTCGATTTCATCACCTTTCTTCCCGAATCATTATCCCCTATCAATTTCTATTGATTTTTATTCACTCTGTGGTTAATTTTCCTCACTGCATGATTCTTTAAAAATGATTTTTTTCTCATTTCTCAACAATTTTTTTGTCTGATTCGTCTGGTTTCAATGAAATTGACATCTCATATTTTATTATACTCTCATTTTAGACTTTAAAATTGAAGACAATGAATCACGGATAATATTCTTATTATAGACTAACAACAACTAGGTATATTTTTCAAATGTTATATTTATCACCTTTGTCTTCTTCGATTTGTCTGTCGATATCAGCACTATATCATCTTAAATAATATATTTGTCCAACTGTAGTAGTTTCAAGAAAACCTCATAAATCATTCAAATTTTTCCACATACAGTATAATATATTATATTACCAATCAAATATGTGTTTGTTGGGAAAGCATTTCCTTAGAACCAATAATTTTGAGATTTGAACTGTGTATATCCATTTCTCGATTGGCCACGTATGCCAAATGATAACCATGTAAAATATTTGTTATATTGTTTTAATAGATGTTGAAACTGCTATTTATATTGAGCCTTAGTACTCATTTTTTTTTAAAAAGTTCAGTCCAGCGAGTATTTGTTGAGCAGAATTGAGTGAGGAATACCTTGCATTTTCAACTTTTAAAAAATATGAGCAATAGAGGAAATGAGAGGTCGAGTCTTCTATTAGTAGCAACATGGTGGTATTCTACTATGAAATTGGCAAGGTATTTCTTAAAGTTTTTTTTTCTGCAACTCATTCTTCTTTCCTAAAACTAAAATTTTGTAAGGGATCATTCTATTTATTCTGTCAATTTGTTTTCTTCAAAAATTATAATTATGCAAGTGAAATTTATTTCTTTTATGGGGTTTCAAATGAAAATCAGCATATTTTTACTTTTGAAGTTGTGGTAGATTATAGTAGAGGACTTTATTTTCAAATATGTACTCTGCTACTTCATTATATCTGTCATGCCAAATTATTTTCTACCCAAATTATATTTGCGCAATGAATATTTATTTTATATCTGATTTCTTCACGTCTCAATGATGATCGCAATAGAGTTTTTCTCCATTTTTCATCTAAGGTTTTCAAAAAAATTAATTGGATTTGTGTATAAGGATTTATATATAATTTCAGTACAATAAGATATATTGTTTTAGTAAGGGAGTTCTATCTTTGTGTAAGGGAGTTTTCTCCTTTAAAAATTATAATCCCCATTTTTGTGGTTTTAATAGTTTAAATATTTTATTTTCATGAAATCCAAATCTATACTTTGAACTCACAAATTAATACGTTTGTTCTTTCTTCATGCATGATATGTTTATATGAATATTTATAAATTATAATGTTTATTAATAGTATATGTAAATTCTTGATACATATATTTATATTGAATTATTATTTTTCACACTTTAATTTAAACAATCCAAGTATCTAATTATTGGAGTGAGATACATATGTACATGCTAATCAAACATATACATATAAAAAAAATAATTTATTTAACTTTTAGGATCGCTGGTTCTATTTCATGTTCTATGATTGTGTATATTTTTATAAACTTCTTAAATTCACATTTCATAAAACTTAAGTGCATACAAAAGTATGAATTTATTATACTGCTTTGATAATTTTGTGTGTGACATATAATTATTCATTGATATTGATTGATTTTTAAGAAAATATAATTGTTATTTCTATCAGTTTACCTTCCTGCATAAAATGAATTTTAATAAATATGCCTTTAAAATTTCATGTGTGTGGATGTTGATTTATCATAAATGGGATTATGCAACGATTAGATCATACCATGTCGAAAATGTAGTTTTCAGTAAAGACTAGTATTTACCTATTCCAAGAATGATTTTAAATATATTTTCAAGATTTAAAACTCCAGTGAAAATTATAAATAAGTAAGGCAAGCTAAAAAAAAGGTTTTATAAATAAAATAGTTCTAGAACATTGTAAATACGGAGTTGGATAACGAATCCATCCCTTAAGTGGGTAGGCCCAAGATAGCCTTCAAAGTTTCAAGTGGCCTCAGTTATTTTGTTTTAAGATCTTGCTTAATATATTCAACTGAATCACTGGATTTATTTTAAAAGTGTTTTCAAAGTATAATTATTTTTCAAAAGGATTATATTATTTTATAATGTTTGTTTTACGAATGAATTTAAAATTGATTTTTTTTTAAAAAAAAATTTATTAATGAAATGATGTTTTTTTTAGAGCCATTTATCAAAGGTTTTCAAAACCCCTTACTGAGCATCTTTTGTGCTCACCCCTAGATTTGAAATGTTTTCACAGGTATCTTAGGAGTCTATAGTAGATGTCTTCGCTTATGGAGTTAGCGCGCGCGGAAGAATAATGGAAAAATTTATTATTTCTGTTCAACTCTGATAATGTATGGTTATGTCTAATATTACAGAACCTAGACCGGTAAAAGATCCTCATTTTGTTTAAAGTGTTGTGTAATTTTTAAGTTAAGTTTATAAAAAAAATTATTAAAATAAAAAAAAAATTATTACACAACATTTTGAAGCAACGAGTCCGGAAGAGCGGGCTCGGGGCGTCACACTTGGTATCAGAGGAACGGTCTAGACAATTTTTGAGATTAGACGTTTTCTTTGAAATGAAAAACTACTCTATGATTTATAATTTTCTTTAATTAGTTAAGTCCACTTAGTGATTCTTTATTTCTGAAGATGAAAATTCAGTGTTTTTGTATGTTCGATAAAAGAAATTGCGAGGGCGCAATTCTTTTAAGGGGGGGTGAATGTGACACCCTAAGAAAATTTAAATAGTAATTTAGTATTTATTTAATAATTTGTTTATAAATGAAAACTGATTATAAAAAGATTTAATAAAAGAAACCTTATTTTAGTTTTGAGATGTATTATATTCAATTTAATAAAATTAAAAAATTAATGTAATTGATGTTTAGTTTTTACAATAAGAAATTAAAATATTTAATATTTAATAATAATATGATATGGTTATAAAGTAATATTTTATAAAAGATACTTTTATAAGTTTTATTTAAAAATAATTTCTAATTATTAGAATTTATGATTTTATATGAAGGAATTATAAATACTTATATTACATTAAAAACAATAGAAATAATAAATCACTTTTGAAATAATTAATAATGTTATGTATATTTTTTTATGTAAAATCTATAAAATATATGTTTTGAGATTCAGTTAAAAAAATGAAATTATTATGATTATTATTTATTTACAACATTTAATTTAAAAATTTAAATTTAAATTTTATTGGAATGAAATATGAAACTAATTTTATTAATTAAATTATATAATAATCAGAACACATTAAATTTATTCATGAAATAAATAAATAAGAATGTAAATTAAAAAAAACGAAATATGAAGAAAAGTTAAATCGTTATTTTTTTTCTTCACGGGAGATGAATCGGGATTTGTGGGATTCGTGGGTGTTCACGATGCAAGGTAAAGGATGGAGGTGTTGTAGGGTTTCGAGTTGAGAAAATCTGAGGGCATGGGGGAGGCTTCGATTGGGGAGAACATGGAAGAAGCCGATGATGAGGGGGAAGGGTTTGTCCGTGAAAAACCTGGAGTGTCGATTCGAGCCAAGCCGAGTTTTGAGTTTCCCTTGCAGTTCGTGTGACATCAAAGAGTCCGAACTTGATTTAGGCTTTTCAATTTCAGATTCAAGGTCTTGTCCAGATCTGGATCTGAGTTCCGAGTCCGATGGCTATCTTGCACACGAACTATTTCACGTTTAGGGTTCTGGTTCCATTTTGCGAAGTCAAGCTTGAGGTGCGAATGCAATTAAGGCTTTAATCTTTGAATTGGTATGTTTATCTTGCCTCTTCTATCCAGAAAACATCTTTAAGTATTTTATTTCAGAATCTGAATCTTCTGAAAAAAAAACTAGTTGTTATTTTTCGGCTTTATCTTATCATTAACCGACAACGGTTATCTTAAATTTCATCGAACAATTGTTTTCCAGTGATTCAAATATGTGGTTTTGTAAATTCAATGTATCAATCCATATCTGTTAGTTCATTTAATTTATATACATCTGAATCTTGATGAAATCTGTTTAACAAGGACATTTTTTGTCGATTTCATCACCTTTCTTCCCGAATCATTATCCCCTATCAATTTCTATTGATTTTTATTCACTCTGTGGTTAATTTTACTCACTGCATGATTCTTTAAAAATGATTTTTTTCTCATTTCTCAACAATTTTTTTGTCTGATTCGTCTGGTTTCAATGAAATTGACATCTCATATTTTATTATACTCTCATTTTAGACTTTAAAATTGAAGAAAATGAATCGCGGATAATATTCTTATTATAGACTAACAACAACTAGGTATATTTTTCAAATGTTATATTTATCACCTTTGTCTTCTTCGATTTGTCTGTCGATATCAGCACTATATCGTCTTAAATAATATATTTGTCCAACTGTAGTAGTTTCAAGAAAACCTCATAAATCATTTAAATTTTTCCACATACATTATAATATATTATATTACCAATCAACTATGTGTTTGTTGGGAAAGCATTTCCTTAGAACCAATAATTTTGAGATTTGAACTGTGTATATCCATTTCTCCATTGGCCACTTATGCCAAATGATAACCATGTAAAATATTTGATATATTGTTTTAATAGATGTTGAAACTGCTATTTATATTGAGCCTTAGTACTCATTTTTTTTAAAAAAAGTTCAGTCCAGCGAGTATTTGTTGAGCAGAATTGAGTGAGGAATACCTTGCATTTTCAACATTTAAAAAATATGAGAAATAGAGGAAATGAGAGGTCGAGTCTTCTATTAGTAGCAACATGGTGGTCTTCTACTATGAAATTGGTAAGGTATTTCTTAAAGTTTTTTTTTCTACAACTCATTCTTCTTTCCTAAAACTAAAATTTTGTAAGGGATCATTCTATTTATTCTGTCAATTTGTTTTCTTCAAAAATTATAATTATGCAAGTGAAATTTATTTCTTATATGGGTTTTCAAATGAAAATCAGCATATTTTTTACTTTTGAAGTTGTGGTAGATTATAGTAGAGGACTATATTTTCAAATATGTACTCTGCTACTTCATTATATCTGTCATGCCAAATTATTTTCTACCCAAATTATATTTGCGCAATGAATATTTATTTTATATCTGATTTATTCACGTCTCAATGATGATCGCAATAGAGTTTTTCTCCATTTTTCATCTAAGGTTTTCAAAAAAATTAATTGGATTTATGTATAAGGATTTATATATAATTTCAGTACAATAAGATATATTATTTTAGTAAGGGAGTTCTATCTTTGTGTAAGGGAGTTTTCTCCTTTTAAAATTATAATCCCCATTTTTGTGGTTTTAATAGTTTAAATATTTTATTTTCATGAAATCCAAATCTATACTTTGAACTCACAAATTAATACGTTTGTTCTTTCTTCATGCATGATATGTTTATATGTATATTTATAAATTATCATGTTAATTAATAGTATATGTAAATTCTTGATACATATATTTATATTGAATTATTATTTTTCACACTTTAATTTAAACAATCAAAGTATCTAATTATTGGAGTGAGATACATATGTACATGCTAATCAAACATATACATAAAAAAAATAATTTAATTAACTTTTAAGATCTTTGGTTCTATTTCATGTTCTATGATTGTGTATATTTTTATTAACTTCTTAAATTCACATTTCATAAAACTTAAGTGCATACAAAAGTATGAATTTATTATACTGCTTTGATAATTTTGTGTGTGACATATAATTATTCATTGATATTTATTGATTTTTAAGAAAATATAATTTTTATTTCTATCAGTTTACCTTCCTGCATAAAATGAATTTTAATAAATATGCCTTTAAAATTTCATGTGTGTGGATGTTGATTTATCATAAATGGGATTATGCAACGATTAGATCATACCATGTCGAAAATGTAGTTTTCAGTAAATACTATTATTTACCTATTCCAAGAATGATTTTAAATATATTTTCAAGATTTAAAACTCCAGTGAAAATTATAAATAAGTAAGGCAATCTAAAAAAAGGTTTTATAAATAAAATGGTTCTAGAACTTTGTAAATAGGGAGTTGGATAACGAATCCATCCCTTAAGTGGGTAGGCCCAAAATAGCCTTCAATGTTTCAAGTGGCCTCAGTTATTTTGTTTTAAGAGCTTGCTTAATATATTCAACTGAATCACTGGATTTATTTTAAAAGTGTTTTCAAAGTATAATTATTTTTCAAAAGGATTATATTAATTTATAATGGTTGTTTTACGAATGAATTTAAAATTGATTTTTTTTTTAAAAAAATGTATTAATGAAATGATGTTTTTTTTGAGCCATTTATCAAAGGTTTTCAAAACCCCTTACTGAGCATCTTTTTTGCTCACCCCTAGATTTGAAATGTTTTCACAGGTATCTTAGGAGTCTATCGTAGATGTCTTCGCTTATGGAGTTAGCGCGCGGAAGCATAATGGAAAAATTTCTTATTTCTGTTCAACTGTGATAATGTATGGTTATGTCTAATCTTCCAGAACCTAGACCGGTAAAAGATCCTCATTTTGTTTAAAGTGTTGTGTAATTTTTATGTTAAGTTTATAAAAAAAATTATTAAAATAAAAAAAAATTATTACACAACATTTTGAAGCAACGAGTCTGGAAGAGCGGGCTCGGGGCGTCACAGATGTCGTACACCAACCTGTTGGGTTGATGTTGGTAAAAGAAAACTCGTAGGCCTAGAACTAGTGGAGGAAATGATGGAAAAGGTGAAGGTAATCCAATACCACAACAATGCAGCTCAAAGTAGGTATAAGAGAAATGTCGATAACCGAACGAAGTATTTAGAATTTATGGTAGGAGATCACGTTTTCTTGATGGTATCTCCATAGAAGGGTGTTATATGTTTCAGTAATAAGGGATAATTGATTCCAAGTTACAACGAACCTTTCAAAATTCTAGAATGAATTAGGGCTATAGCTTACCGTTTCGCAATGTCGCCAAATCTCTCCAAAGTTCACGATGTGTTCCATGTATCATTTTTGAGAAAATACATGTCTGACCCAACGCATGTACTCACCTATGAGGAATTAGAACTAGAACCTGATATGTCTTATTGCATAGAGCTCGTCAGGATTCATGATATGAGAGAAAATTTATTGAGAAACTGAATGACTAGTCTTGTAATAGTTCTATGGAGAAACCATAATATGGAAGAGGCAACGTGGGAACCCGAGGAACTTATAATGAAGAACCACCCGAGTCTTTTTATGTAGTGCTATTCTAGAAATTTCAAGGATGAAATTATTTGAAGGAGGGGAGAATGTAACACCCCAGGCTTCCATGGTATGCTTCTCTTTGAGAAATATAGTAGCGTGTGTTTTACGCAAATTCGAGTTCTAACACACACCACAACCAATCAAACTAGCCGTTATGAATAGTAATACCCAATTTTGAAATTTTATAAATTTTATCATTCAAAATGAACTTCATTTGTGGATTCAGAATATCAAAATTAGCTTAGGCTTATTTTTTTGTATTTTTGTAAAAACTTTCAATTTTTGATGAATAGTGAAAAACATTGAGTTATAGTTTAAAAATGAATTTTTATTTAAATAATTATTTATTTCATTTAAATTTTTAATATGTAAAAATAGATATGTAATACCTATATATGTTCAATGTAATTCATTGGAGTCAGTCTATAATAATTTTAGATATATAAAAATTTTATTCAACTTTTCACCGTCTTTTACCCATCTCCTGGGAAAATTTGCAAATTCACATAAAACCTAACTTTAACACTTCTTTGAGTGGAATTTCTAAAATTGGAGAGACAAGGATAATTTCACGGTGTAAAATGTGGTTCAATAAGATAAAAATATTTTTTGATGAATTGTAATGTTTTACTTTTATTTACCACTGTTAAAATTAAATAGGGTAATTAATGGTAAAAATGATATTATTATTACCCTAACACATGTACTAATTATATTGGATAAGTATAATTCGACCAAAAACAACCTTTTTAATAATATATAATCCTCTTTGTTCCACGTGGATTATATTAGGACATTTATTATTATTTAAATCAAAGAAGAGTAAAAAGAATTAAAATCAATGTTTAATAAATAAAAATTTTTAATATAGAGTTATACAAAAGATACATTCGATTATAAATATTCATTAGAAATATAAATAGATTGTTATACATAATTGTATTTTATTTATAATTTTTAGACATTAAATAATTTAATTTATTTATGTCACAATGGTGATGTAGTAATTACCTAGTTAAGGAAATATTAAAATAATTGATATTATAAATATCCAAATAAATGTAATTTGAGACTTTTTATGAATTAAACATATTTTAATGGTTAATATTACATATTAATGTTGGTTAGATGAATTTTGTTCGATGTAATAATGCTGTTATTAATTTATAAAAATCAAAATACAAAATAGTGTCAAAATTAACATAAAAGAGTTTTTTTAAAAAAAATATTATTAATTGATATTATATTCCTAAAAATCTATGGTTAGGCCCAAGGACTTATATAATGATAGGTGTGTCATTAATTAACCACTTCTAGATCTCTTGGATATATATAGTATGTTTATTAACCATATAATATAAAAATACAAAGAGACATGGTAAATGTCAAACTATTTAACAAAGTGTTAAATATAAATGATAAGGTTAATATAGTGACCCAATCCTATAAAAAATATATTGGATGAAATTATTTCGACTCATCCCCACCTTATCCTTGAAATTAGTAACTTTGGAGCCATTATAAACAGAATATGAATTTATTATAAAATAATATTTAAACTTTTTCCTAAGGTTACCCTCACCCCTCTTATTAAAGTGCACTCCTCCTTCTCTCAAATTCATACCATCAATGTTTTTTGGTTCAGCCAACCCCTACCCAAATATCCTTTTAACTACCCTCACTTAATACTAGAGGCCTTACATTAGTCATAAGGCCATCCTAAGTAGCCCTTTTGATCAAATCAAAAGGAAGAACCCGAAGAAGAGGTAAATATCTCACAACCTCTTTCAAGTTATTTTCTTCTTCCACTTCCCTTTTATTTGTTGTTTTCATTAAAAAATAATAATTCCAGTATCTTATATATATGTTGATGTTATTATAAATATGGTACAACCAAATTCATTATTATATCCATCCCTTGAATGACATGTTACCATACGTGCGTACGTACGGCTTACCGTCTCTACGTCGTGGTGTAATTGTTATTCAATGAAATATTACTTGGATGGGTATAATAATGATGTGTAATTGAAGTAAATAATAAACATAACATGATAGTTATTCTCTATATATGATATAAAATCCAATTATTTATTATTTTAATATCAAAAAAATGATACTGTCGCTCGTGCGTACCTACGGATTACCGTCTCCACAAACGCGATGCGATTCATTCCCCATCGTATCCATTCAAAACTAATTTTCATTAGATAATTAAATATAATTTTTAAATACATGATATCATTCTAGATATAAATAAGATACATCCCATCCATAAAAAATATTACTCACATAAAAATGAATATAAAGGAAAACAAATATGTTAACACCCGAAACGACGCTAATACTATGATATTATTAAGAAGGCAATATTAAAGGATCATATATGATATCCTATTTATGGATATGTTTCCTGTATAATTTAATAAAAATGATTTTACTATTATATAGGAGTTTAACCTACCCATGACTAAGTAAATGTACAAGTTAAGTGTTTATTTTACAATCTCTACATTATCCGAGGTTGTTTATACGTAATTGTCTACTGGGACCTCTTTATCATCAAAATCCATGTTTCTTAAAAATGTATTTCAAAACATTCTTACTATTTTATAGACTATGGTTTACAGTAATTTATACACTTGTTTAAATTTTTATAAGATGCTCATAAAGAAATCGTTCCGTTGTTTTCTAAACAAGGTCCTTCCTAACCTTTACGACAAAATTAATGTAAGAATGTTTTTTTAACTTATATGGCGGGTGAAGATATTTTTCACCGTTATAAAATTTTTGAAGCTTCCTTTACAATCTTATAATAATATTTTTAGAGTAAATGTTTTATTTTATAATTATGTGACTTTTAAATGATTTCAAAAAAGAGATAATTTTCTCAAATAGTGTTGATTTCATCTATGTCATCATCCTTTGATGGATTTTAAGCTTATTTGAAATTGATTTATTATGATACAAAACTTCTATATTGTATTGAAGGTTTTGTGATATGTTTGACTGATTATGTATTAATTTTATAAAATTCATGGTTTATTGATAGATTATTGACATTTCATATGCTAGTTTTAATATAAATGATTATGTTATGTTTAATCCTACTCATTTGAGGAATGCATTGGACTTAGTATGTGACTGGTAGAGTCTTCTATAGCTCCTCGATGCATTGATAGGTCTCATGAGACAAAATACTGTCTTGGAACAAGGCCTTGACAAAATATTATTTGTAGTCTTGGCACAAGGCCTTGACTATGTGGTTATGATGTTTGGGCATTATGCATTCCATCATTATGAAAGTGGATACTGATGTTTCATGTGATTATTCGACTAGTATAATATACATGTGAGAAAATAAATGGAATTATTTTGATTTATATTTGACATAATTTGATAAAGTTTAATTTTAAAAGGCTTTTGTTTTAGTCTTATACATTGCCTTAGATGTTTATGCTTATTTATTAAAGTTTCCGCAATATAGTTATCCTTTCTGAGCATCTGAGCTCACCCCTTTCTATTTTTTATTTCTCCTAGGATGTGAAGAATTGGTTTATGACTGAACTGTAGGGATAGACTCTGGGATCTCAGTGTTTTCTATGGAATCAATGTTGTTGTAGTTCTCCATTTCATGATGTAATGTAAACCTTATTAAGGTATCTAGTATTTCCATGGACACCAAACTAATCGGTCTTTCGAGACTTGATATTTTGTCATTTTGACAATGTAATTTTATAATGCACTGACTTTGGGTAACTGCAGTCGGGGCGTTACAAGAGGCATCAGCTCCTGGTAGCTGGGGTTATGGTCTTTACAGTTGGTATTAAAGGATATTTAGTAGAAAACATGGAATCTAAATTTAGAAAATGATGCATCCTAGGTAAATAAAGATAATGACATTTTCATATTTATTAATATTTGTTAATTAATTATTAATTTTACTTTAAAGTGGATTCTATGTTTGATGGAGTACCTCAAACACAATAACGGGTTTCTTTTAAATCTTATGTTGCACAGAATGTTGAGTTAAATTAAAAATAATAATATGATATTATCATTTCAAATGGTAGTTAACGGCTAGCCATTGTAATAGAGGGAATGAACAGAACAAACTAAAAAATGATTATACATGTTTGATAAATGTGTTTAAATTTATCCACTAAATTTTAGAGGCTTAAAATAAGAAATAATCTAATTTTAAGAATAAATACTCTAATATTCTTTAAAAGATCGATTTACCGCCTTTTGATGGTGAACCCTCCTTAAATCTGGTTATGGTCACTTTTATATGTTCTATTAGACAATATAAAATTCTTATTTAGAATTGGGACATCAAAATTTACATTGGGTACATTATGGTAATTTTTCTGATAAAATTCAATTTTTAATGAATAGTGAAAATACCATATTTTTAATTCAAATATTCATTTTAATCTAATTTATTTATATGGTAATATTATCTTCTTAATTGGGTTTAAAGACTAATTAGATTATATTTTTACCATTTAATCCAATTTTTCTCATTGAAATTAATTAATGTTTGAAATTTGACATAAACAAGTTTCAATCTATTGATAGTTAATATTTCTTAAAAACACACATTTTATTTTGACTACGGGAGTTAATTTGAAATAAATTAATCCAACATCTATGTATTTAATTTGGTAATATAGACATCATTTTTTAATTCAGAATTTCAAATATACCTTAGGATGAATTTTTTGTATTTTTATGAAAAACTTCAATTTTTTATTAATAGTGAAACCACTATGTAGTAGTTAAAAATTGGAATTTTTCATTTAAATGATATTATACCACTTCAGTGAATTGAATTTCAATAATCTGACATACATGGTTGTTATTATAATGTAAAATGTGGTTCAATAAGATAAATATAATTTTTGGTGAATAGTGACTCTTGAATTTTATTTATCACGGTTAAAGGTAAATAGGGTAATTCAAGGTAAAAAAAATATTATAATAATAAGAAATTACTTTAACACTTGTCCTAAAAATATTGGATATGTCATGGCCGACCATGGGCATCCTTGGGTCGATATTGGTACCCCATTGAGCCACTTAAGAGTGATAAGGATACTTTATTTTAATTATCTTAAAGTAAAGGAAAAAATAACATAATCAAAAATATATTTAGAAAATTAATTTTTACATGGGGTTATATAAGTTATTTATTCAACTATAAATATTATTTTGAAATCTAAATGGATTTCCTACAGAATGGTATTTTTTAATTTTTAGACATAAAATAAATAAAATTATCTATGACACAATAATGATGTTCTGTTTACCTCATTAATAAATGATTTAAATAAATAATATTATAAAGATTAAAACAATATCCATAACCTATCCAATTCATATTATATGATTTTTTATTTTGACCATGTATCATATTATCATCAAAGTAAATGTGTTTTGGATCTTTTGAAACCGAAAATAATTTTATAATAAAATAATATTTTCACACATTCTTAAAGAGCCCCTTCTCTTCTTTACAAAAGCACACCACTTGTTACACATTCATTGCACCTCTCAAGCCCCTCGGAATTTCCAACCCATTCCCAAATAAGCGCTTAAGATCCCTATCTTCCTCCTATTATCCTTTCCTTAAACAGAAGTCACTTGAATTAAACCTTTTGTTTCTAACCAAAGGGAGATACCCAATTTAAAAGGTAAAGACTTATCTTAAGTCCTTTTGCTTTATTTTACATCTTCAACCCCCTAAACTCTTTTTATTCCATTCTTTTATAACAACAACAGCATTGTCAATATACTGGGTTGTTGTTATGAGAAGGATTCAAACTACACCTACACACACCTCCATCGAATGGGTAATGAACATATTGTTTCTGTGGACAGAGAACAACTACCTCATGAAACGATGACTATTCAAATATATCTAAACACCTCTTTGTAGGTTCCAGGCGCTACAGAATTGCATTGGTGGGTTAACACAACATTATTTTTAGCATTAACAATGATCACTCCATGATCTGTAATAATAATAAAATGCTGGATCTTTGAAATAGAATGAAGAACGAAAAAGAAAGAGGGAGTCCCGAAACAATAAAGACAGGATCATCATATTTTGGTTATAATTAATTTAAATAATTGACAGTAATTACCTTAATGAAATTATTTCCTTGTTGATGTCTCTGGTCATGATCTGATGTGATCCATCCTTGTGTTTTAGAATCCAAGTGTTTGAATCGTTTAGTGGTGATCCACACATTCTCCACATATCTCTAGACATCGCTGAAGGGATTTCTAGGAGCTAGCTTAGATGATTCTCCGCATGCGATGTCCGACTTCAATCGACTTGATTCGATGGCGGATGACCTCTCACGGTATTGAGAGTGTTCTTGGAGGAAGGAGTTCTTTCAACCTTGATAGAACTCTATTTAATTGTTGTGCACAATGAATCTATCTGGAAAAGTGTAGGGGTTGTGAGAATATTTTAATCGGGTTTGAGGTTATTGAGTTATTACAATAAATAAACACATTGCGCATTTTATTTATTTCATTAACTATAATTGAAAACCCCCAATGTAGAATAATTAATTCCTTGAAAATCACCCACACTGATTATAATAAATATCATTTAACCAAACGATATTATTTCCTCAAAATCCCGACTGAAAAAACTACACTGCGTGTGATAATTAATACACAGCGTGTACTAGTTTATCATGAAAACTACATGGAATTTACATTAAATGTACACGCCTATTTATCATGATTTTATTTTTCTTTTTTTCCTCCACCACATTTATAAGACCTTGAATAATGGCTATTTATTTTTTAAATAAATGTAACTGCATTACTCGCTGATAAATATATATTATTTCACCCTCAATTTATTCTCTCCAATAACTATTGTCGAAATAAATGAGATCAAGAATCCGTAAATAATTATTAAACCACAATCATGAATAATCATTATTTAACTTGTTAAATTAATAATTAAATGATATACATTGACACACTTAGTGTGTGACCCTCAAGGCATCTTTCTTAGTGGCATTAGGCGAAGGCTGCCTAAAGTCCAAGGATAGTGTCTAGCAATACGCCAAGGCACCTATAGGGAAAGAAGTTAACGTCGCGTTGATTTTTCACCTCAGATGATGGTTTACTATGCAATATAATCCTTTTTTCATGATATCTCGAATCATGTCGGTACCATGCTTGTGTCATCAACCCATGTGCTCGATTATTCGTTCTTTGACATTCCGGAATTGAACTCACCCATTCTTTTCCATGGCCTAGGATTTAAATATGCTATATCAATTCCATCAAAGGGACTGAGATATCTACATCCATTATGGAACATAAGGGACAAATACTTTCTCATGTTATCTATTAGTGTAGTATTACTCGTGACACACCCAATATATCCTACCTCGCCACGAACAGTGTGTCGTCAATGTTTTTGTCAATACATCTAAGTGTGCGAGATGTAATACACATTAATAATAATCTTAATGTCCAAGGACCAATACACACGTCCGCATATAGGAACATCCAATGACACTATGAAATGTCGATTTCCTACTAGTGGGTCTTGTTCTCATAATATCCTCCTTGATATTACCAAGGGTCCACACCATGAGAAGGTGCCTCAATATTTTATGATTCATCACCCATAATGAAATTTATTATCTTTGTCCCTAAAATAACATCTTCCGGCCATAAAACATATATTCAAGAATAATGTTATGACACTTCTAGGTTCTCATCATGGTAGGGACCCGATATGAAACTTTAATGCAATAACTATTAATAGGACATTGTCACAAGCATTGTCACATAGAAGAACAATCAAGATGTGATAAGATATTTATTAACGAATAAATTAAAAAGTAGTTGGTTCTATTCCACCAACTCTGACAGACTCCCACTTGTACTAGAGCCAACTGCTAACTACCATTAACTCGCTAGCTCTCACATGATATCGATGCTTCTGCTGAGATAGGCCTTTAGCCATGGGGTCTACCATGTACTCTTATTTGGACACTCGGCTCACTACATCTTCCCCCATTTGATTGAAATCCCTCAAGAGGTGATACTTCGGGAGTATGTTCTTTGTCTGTTGATGTGACCTTGCTTCTTTTGCAAGATCCACCATTGTAGCATTATCACAATACAACATGATAAGATATTTACTGATAGGCGCCACATGAAGATCTTATACAAAGTTCGGAATCTAGACGGATTCCTTAGTTGCATCATAAGCCACAATATATTCAGACTTCGCTGTAGAATGGGTGAAAACTGGCTGCTTCGAAATCTTCCAGCTCATAGCTCCTCCATTGAGATAGAAAATATATCCAAATTGCAACTTCAAATCGTTCTAATCTGTCTAAAAACCAGCATCAACATACCCTCTGATGACAATCTCCTCTTCTCCTCTATACACTAGGAACAAATCATTAGTTCTTCTCAGACACTTAAGCATAGTCATAACTGCATTCCAACGTTGTTCTCCTAGATCTGTTTGATATCTGCCTACAAAGCTCAGTGCATAGGAAACATCAAGCCTGGTACATAACATGGCATACATAATGTATCCTATATCCAAAGCATATGGGATCTTACTCATTTTATCTTTCTCCTATTGTGTCTGTGGACACATTTTCTTACAATGATATAGGACATGTGACACTTGAACCAATCCCCTATTGGATTGTTACATACTAAATCTCTTTAGTATTTGGTCAATGTATGTACCCTAGCTTAGTCCAAGCATCCCCTTGGATCTATCACGAATGATCTTGATCCCTATAATGTAGGCTGCATCACCGATGTCCTTTATGGAGAAACACTTTTTCAACCATTCCTTAACTGAATGTAAGACTGGTTCATCGTTTCCAATAAGAAATATGTCGTCAACCCATACTACTAGGATAATGATCAAATTCCTATTAAACCACATATAAAAACATGGCTCACATTCATTCATAATGATACCAAATTCTTTTATAGATTCATAAGATCTAATGTTCTATTACCTCTATTCATATATTAATCCATAAATGGATTTCTATAACGTGTAACCCTGTTTGGCATCACCTGGTGTCACAAACCATTTTGGTTGTGTCATATAGGCATCTTCCTGAAGGTTCCCATTATGGAATTCTGTTTTGAAATCCATCTTCCAAATCTCATAGTCATGGTAATATGATGTGGAAAGTATGATTCTTATGAATTTAAACATGGAAACTAGCGAAAAAGATTCATCAAAGTCAATTCTGTGAAGTTTTATGATTCCTTTTACCTCTAGCCTTGCCTTTTAGGTGTTAACATGACCTCCCATGTCCAGTTTTCTATTGAATACCCATTTACATCCAACGTGATTTACAACAATCGGCTTATCAATCAGAACCCATACATGGTTCTAATACATGGAATCCATCTCAGAATTCATAGCTTCCAACCATCTTCTAGCTTCTGATCTTTCTACTTCTTCCTTGTAAGAGAGCGGTTATTCATTGTCAATCAATAATGATTCACCATCCTCAGTGACTTTGAATCCAATTCTCTCTGGTTCACTTACCTCTCTTGAGCTCTTACACAGTACTTGGGCTACTAGAACCTCTTCCACGAGGACCTGTGGAACTTATTCCTGTACCAACTCATGTGTATCTGGAGCATCAACTTCATCGAAGTCAAAATTTCTCCCACTATCCCTTTTGAGGATGTGATCCCTCTCAAGAAATACGGCTTGTATAGAGACAATCAATTTGTTGTCTTTAGGGTTATATAGGTAATATCCATTTGTTTCCTTGGGAAATCTTATAAAGATACACCTCTGCCCCGGAGTGCTAGTTTGTTTCTTGAGAAGGCCTTAACAAATTCCTCGCATCCCCATACATGTGTGTGTGAAAAAATTAGTTTCTTTCAATTCCATAAATCGGATGGAATTCCATTTTCTTCCTTATTTGGTACTCTATATAATGTGTATGCTGCAGTTTGTAATGCATATCCCCAAAAGGATAATGGAATATCTGCATGACTCATCATCAACCTCACCATGTCTAACAAGGTGCAGTTACTCCTTTCACTAACACCATTCCACTGTGGTGTATAAGGCGGAGTTAGCTATGATTGAATCCCTGAAACCCATAAAAGATCAATGAACTATTGGTTCAGATATTCTCCACCTCAATCCGATCGAATATTCTTTATCTTCTTACCAAGATTTTTCTCTACTTCATTCTTGAATTCCTTCAATTCCTCTAAGGCTTCTTGACTTATACCTCATTAATTAGATATAACCATATCTACCCAAATCATCAGTAAAATTAATGAAGTAAGAATATCCACCTCTTGCTTCTACTGGAAATGGTCTACAAACATCCGTGTGCACCATTCCTGGAAGCTATGTGGCCCTTTCACCCTGTCCACCGAAAGTTGGTTTGGTCATTTTACCTTGTAAACAAGCATTGCATCTATTAAGTAGTTTTCGCTCAATAGAGTCCAAATAACCATCTTGGCAGAGCTTTGTCAAATGCTTCTGATTTACATGATCGATACGGTGATGCCACAACTGGGTGATGTATGAGTCATGTGTGTTTGTTTTGTTATCAATTTCCTATACTAGGTTTTCGTAATTTAATACATACAAAACAATATTTAAATGTGCCATACCATAACATATGTTGTTATAATAAAAGAGACAACCATTATTTCAAAACATGAAAATAATTCCATCCATATCCAAACAAGATATAGAAATTATGTTCTTGGTAACACTAGCCACATAATAAGCATTATGTTAAAAAAATCATCCTAGATGGCAATGAGAGGTGGTAATCTCCAATAGCCAACGCGACCAACCTTGCACCATTGGAAACTCGTAGATCAACCTCTCTTCTGGGAATCATTCTAAATCTACTTGGTTCCTGCATTTGAATACAGATGTGATCCCCACAAGTTGTATCTAATAACCAATGTGTAGAAATGGAACGGTTACACTCAATAACGAATGAAAACATAGAATCCTGATGCACATGAGGGAAGTTCCTCTTTCATTGGCCTTTCTTTCCACATGAAAAAAATACTTCCTCACATTCATTTCCCTACCTCTGGATCATTCCCTTCTTGGAGGGATGACGCTCGGGGGCTTCAGACTATTTACAAGTCTTTGGACACTTTTCCTTATCCTTCCTTTTCTTATTTACTATATATACTGCTGGTTTGTCACACCCCATGTCCTTATCTACCTGGATAATTAATTTTATATGTTTCGATAGAACCTTCTCAATGCTGATCTTGTTATAATTTGAAATAAAGATAGAGAAGTTATTGGGTAGTGATGATAGGATGAGATATGTTCCCAACTCATCCGATAATTTAATCCCTAAGATGTCTAGACGTTCAATGTAGCCAATATGATTGACTACATGAGGCCCAGCTGGTACAGAATCTCCAAGAATAGTTGTAAAAATAATATTTGCAGAACTAATATCTCTCTTTTCTTGCCTTCACTTGTTAGAGATCCTTAAGGTGAAACATCATGCTATACACGTCCATGTTTTCATGTTGCCTCAAGAGCTCATTAGACAAAGACGATAGTGTGAAACACTGGATATCTGTGGCATCATCCATATAATTCACATAGAGAGAACATTCCTCTTCACTAGCCTCTTTCCCAGGCACAACTTGAACATGCTCTTCCATTGCATACAATTTTCTTTTCATGGTGAAGGATGACACGTAAACGCCTCTGCCACTCTTGGAAATTGGTGTTGCTGAAAAGGTTTTCCATATCGAGTATGGTTTTCAATGATATGTTTGAATTCATTTTTCTTTCCATTTCTACACATTACGATGAGAAAATACTTTATTACTTTATTATAAAAACTAAGACAAAAAAATAAATTGATACTTATCAGTCTCACACTATTTTATCGAAATCCAATAGCCCTCACCATTGACTTCATAAAATTCTATTTCCTCAATATTCTTCGAGAAAGGATCCATATTTCCCTTTGCATTACCCAAACTAGGGTTGGTCAAAAAACATGAAGGGTTTTAAGTAGGCATTCCAAATGACAACTACATTAACTCGCAGCTCTTTCATCCGCTGAGTGGGCTCCCCAATCCGGAAATCCTTTTATTTTTGATTTCCTCAACCTTTGCCTCTTGGTCACAACAACTCCAGTAGTGGCAGTCAACCCTTGATATAAACAAAGTCAAGACAACCCAAATCCTTGAATTATAATTCCTCGGTAATTTAAATCACTCAAACATGGGTTGGTCAAACACTTTGAACTATGGTTCGATTCTTACCAAGATTATGGAAGGCTATACCGACATAATATTCCTTTGAAGTTGTTTATCGTTATATGTACATTTATATTTTATTATCATAGATTACATGATTTTTAATATTATTTGGGATATACTGAAGTGATTAACTATGTCTAAGATAATATTTACACATAGGACGGTCCTATTTTAGTTCCATCTTACATGCTTGTTTAATTCATTAATTGTGTGATTGTGACAAGAAAACCATAATAAATAAACCATCCAACTAATATAAATAAAATAAATAGTATGATCAGGATCTTGTTATATTGGTTAGATTATCTAGTGGTTGATAAACTAACCCAAGACCTAGGGGTAAACCCCTTGAACCTTTTGAGATCGTGTTTATAGCTCTCCACATGCCCACCTTTGTATCTCATTGGATTGGTTTCACCTTGGCTCCTGACATGAGCCACCTCCACTTGATTGGGAGCTCCATCCGGTACATATGAATTAATCTCACACACAGGTGAGGGGTAATGGGGGTTTTACATAAATGAATCATTGGGCACACATGCCCTACATATTAATGAGGAGAAGGCTCACATGCCATCAAATTTAATTAAAACAAACCATTCACATACAAAGGTCTTGGTCTAGATCATGATCTTCCATACATGCAACGATATTCTGAATTAATAAAACTATAATTCAATTCCTTAATTGTTCTTGTTTAAGATAAATCATTCATGAATCAATTAATTATCATTAATTAATCAATCCTTTTACCTTAAACCATTTTTCTGAATTTCCTTGATATTCTCATCCATCATAATTTTTAACAAATAAATCCATTTAAAATTATCTTTGTACGTAACATGTGCATTAGGGGAAACCCGGTGAATTCACATTCATTATGAAGATGTTAAGTTAAACACACACACACATATATATATAACACCTATCATGTGTTGTGTCAAAGCTTTACGCCTGCACTACGGTACACTAGGTGTAGTTACGAAAACATGGTGTGTACTTTTGTTCACTGTCCATAAGAAGTACACGCCCGGGGACATGACGTGTAGATGTGCTTTGAAAATTTTTGGAGTACACGACGTGTTCTTTTGGACGCACACCGTGTAGTATCCGTGTTACATGGTTTCTAGTCAGGCATTTCGTGTATGGGGTACATTGTCCACCCTAACCTGAAGGAACTACACGCCATGTTCAGCAGACCACACAGTGTGTAATCCAGAACTTTTGTGCCACCTATTCCTGGTTAACAAACGGTGTCATAAATGAATTATATATGATCCAATGCATGGTCTGATTTGGCTGACCAGTCCAATGTATTGATCCAAGACTACACGACATGTACTGCTGAATACACGCCGTGTATTCTGGTGTTGTATGTCGGAGTGTTTAGTACATCCGGATGAGATCCTCTATTTTTATTTTAATCAATATTAAAATAAAAATTCATTTTTAAGGTGAACGAGATATGAGAGATGAGGAACAGATCTCGAGATGTAGATTTTATCGAACGATTAAATTGAATTGGACTGACTAAATTATTAAATTTGAAAATTACCAATGAAAAATCTAAATAATTATAAAAAAACGATAAGACCCCTCTGATACCACTTGTGGGTTCCGGGCGTAGCAGAAGCACGTTTGTGGGTTAACCCAACATAAATTTTTGGGTTAACAATGATCAATCCAAGATCCATCATGATAATAAAATTCTAGATATTTGGAATAGAACAAAGAATTAAAAATAAAGTAGGAGTCCTGAAACCAAAAAGACAGGATCATCATGAGATGGTTATAATTAATTTAATTTATTGACAAGAATTATCTTGATTGAATTCTTTCTTCGTTGATATCTTTAGTCAGGATTCGATGTGATCTGTCATTATGTCATAGAATCCAATTGTAGGATTCCTCTAGCAGTGATCCACACATTCTCCCTGTATCATTAGATGTTTCCAAATAGATTTCTAGGTTCTAGTGCGAAAGAGCCTTCACTTGTGATGGTCGCCTTCAATCACTTTGATCCGATGGAGGAGGATCTCTCTCGGTCTTGTGAGAATTCTTAGTGGAAGGAGTTCTTTCAGCCTTGAGATAATTCTCTAGAATATTTTTGCACAACGATTCTTGCTGGAAAAGTGTTGGGGTTGTGAGGATATTTATAATTGGGTTTGAGATTATAGAGTTGTGACAAATAATAAATGCATTACGCATTTTATTTATTTCATTAACTCTTATAGAAAAACCCCAATATCGAATGATTAATTTGCTGACATGCACCCACACTGATTATTATAATTATCATTTAATAAAACAATATTATTTCATCAAAATCCCAACTTGAAAAACTACACGGTGTGTAATCATTAATACACAGCGTATACACATTTTCCATGAAAACTACACGGCGTGTACATCGAATGTACACGACGTGTTTATCGTGTTTTAATTTTTCATTATTTCCACCACCACATTTATTAGACCTTGAGTAATGGCTATTTATTTTTTAAATAAATTTTACTGCATTACTCTCTATTAAATATATATTATTTCTCCCAAAATATATTCTCTCAAATAACTAGTATCAAAATAAATGTGATCTGGAATCCATAAACAATTGTTAAACCAATGTCGGGAATAATATTTATTTAACTTATTAAATTAATAATTAACTTGTTAAATTAATATTTATCTAAGATTCATGGACACACTTACTATGTCACCCTCTAGGACCCTTTCTCAGTGGCATTATGAGGAGCCTACTGAAATTCCAAGGTTAGCATCTGGCAACATGCCAAGCCACCCATAGAGAAAGAAGTTAATGCCGCAATGACGTGTCACCTCAAATGAATTATTACCATGTAATATAATCCCTTTTTCAAGATATATCGAATCAAGTGGGTTTCATGTTTGTGTCATCAACCCATGTGCTCGACTATTCTTTCTTTGACTTTTCGGAATTGAACTCACCCATTCCTAACCATGGCCATGGATTTATTTTGACTATATCAATTCCATCAAAGGGCCTGAGATATTTACTTACATTATGGAATAGAAGGGACAAATCCTTTATCGCATTATCTATTAATGCAGTATTACTCGTGACACAACCAACATATCATACCTTGCTGCGAACAATGTGTCGTCACATTTTTCTCCAATACAACTAAGTGCACGTGTTGTAATACCGATTAATAATAATGATAAATTCAAAGGACAAATACAAAATTCCACATATAGGAACTTCTAATGACACTATGAAATGTGGATTTCTTACTGGAGGGTCTTGTTCTCGTAATATCATCCTAGATATTACCAAGGGAGAACACCATGAGAAGGTGTCTCATGTTTTATGAGTCCTCACCCGTAATGGCCTTTATTATTTATGTCCATCAAATAACATCTTCCAGCCATAGAAAATATATTCAAGAATAGTGTTATGGCACATCCAGGTTCCCATCATAGAAGGGATCCTCTATGAAACTTTAATGCAACAACTATCCTTTGGACTATATCACATGAATTGTCACGCAAAACAACAATCAAGTTGTGATAAGTTATTTAGTAATGAATAAAGTACAAGGTAGTTGGTTCTAGGAAACCAACTCAAACACACTCAAGGTGTCCATTATGATGGAACTATATTTATATATAATATATATTATGTTTATTTTTTCTTTATTCGAATATATTTTCCATTTATAAAATACATTTATGGTTTCCATTATGGGTAAACACAATAATTCCATTTGAGGACGTCCAGACTACCTCCCCCTCAATGTGATATGACTCATTCATACCACAAGTTGGATGTATAAAGGATGGAGTTAATGAAATTATATATGATATTATACTAGAATTATAATATAATTATGCATCATTACATTCCCATTCCATTGAAATATGAAATAGGAATGAAAGTAGCATTCATGCGTACGTACAGCTTACCGTCTCCATGAACGGTGTATTTCATTTCTTATCTCCAAATGTTATGTAATGTTATAAATAAAAATTTATACTAGATATATATGATATATATGATATCTAAATCATGAATATAATTCTAGATATAATGGATTTTTGACTACATGGACAAATTTTATTTATAACAAATTCATTTTTGACTCAAGTTCCAAACATCGACAAAATGGCCAATACGAACACAAATAATTAACTAATTGTAATATCAAGGTAATAATTGATATAAAATAAATAATAAACGTTAAAAAATTCCTTAATCATGTATAAATATGCTTATGTTTATTATTTTGGAAGAATAAGGAACAAACAAGTCAAGTAGAACACAAGGTAAGTGGTTTCTTATCTCACTTTTAATTCCTTGAGATTTCCATTGTTGACCATCTGTTTATTTCATTGGTTTATTGTGTATTTCCACATGATAAATATTATCATGTTTGTATTTATATTCATGATATTATGTGATTAATTTGGTGGTTGTCAACTTTTTTTCTTACGACTCGATTGATTACAACATGGTAAGGGGGTTTCATCTCACTTTTTATTCCTATGATATTCATGTTATGATTTCAATTTCCTTTTGTGTGGTGTATGTACTACCCATGATTGTATAATTCGTATAATTTAATTTAATTTATGGGTATTTAAATATTCATTGTATGATCCTTCTTTCATTTGTGGTATGTTTCGTAAGTTACCAAATCGGTAAGAGAACTTATTAACCCAATTTCTATTCTTTGGGTTAATATTATAATTTTTAATTATGTCAAGATGTGATTATGTGTGGAATCACTATTTATTTATTTATGTTATAATTTACACTCCCCTTTGTGTGGATATACTTTCGATACACATAATCACTCCATTGATAAATTCTCAAGTCATCGATATGAACATGATAAGAGTAATTTTAACTCAATCTCCATTCATTGAGATAAACATCCAAGTCATTGGTGTTGTTTTTAAAAAAATATTTGTGGATATTATATGATTTATTTACACTAAATAACCAATCATATTTCTTGTATTTATATTTGTCACAAAATAATCTGTAATTGATTTATCCTTAATATAACGATATAGTTTTATGAGGGATTTCATCTCAATTTACATTCCATTGAGACTTCATTGTTGTTAATAACAAATTCACCTCTATATTGTGTATATACTGTCCTTTGGAATCTTATATCATGAATCCCATTATTCTAATGATATTAAAAAGTTCAAATTAAATTTTATTCCTCAATTATTTGTATTCAAGCGTCTCTCATTTTATTAAAAACACATTAATTAAAATATTGTTTTAAATGTTTTAATGATTTATTATTCTAAATAATTCTCATTAATGATCAGGTTTTCAAAATGGTTTTTAGGATTTTTTATATGGAAATTTATGATTTAAAATTATAAGTACTTTAAAAGAGTGAAATTGGTATGGGACACTTTGATTCAAAAATCACATTGTTAAATGTTTTAAATGGTTTTGGAAATGGTTTGAAAAAGCCTGGATTATGTCAATATCTTGAAATGATATATTGTGATTGAAATATGGAAATTTTATCATTATTTTATTCTTGTTTTATGTGTTGTGGATATGTTATGGTAATTAGGCATTGTTTTGGAATATGTTTGGTTTCTTGATAATCCTCGGGCGGGTGAGCACGAGTTAGCTATCCAATGCATTGGGTAACATGATGGAGGAAAACATTAATATTTCTCCTAAGAGATTTTGGGAATATACTATGATGGGTATTCAAAATTGACTCCCTACATAGCTATGATAGCTACAATGTAAGTTTTTTATGTATGCCAAAATTTACCTTTATGATTTTTAATTTCGGTGTGTTATTCATAAATCGTATGATTTTGTATGGTATGATATGATTAAAAAGTATGGTTTCATTGATTTATATTTATTTATGGGATAATGTTTTCCTTCCTTAATTTAAAACCCTTACTGAGATTTTTATGCTCATACCGCGTATTTGAAATGTTTTCTACAGTACATTAAGATGAATGGGATCAAGGAAAAGTCTTTTTGTATAAAACATGGAGCTAAACATGTTTCTTTTTATGAGTTTATATTTTATAAAAAATGCATATAGATTAGTTGTGTCTACATGTAATATTCAAGTTTTTATGTAATAGTTATGGCCTATTTGTCGAAAACTCTAAACCTAAAAATATCATAAATGTGAATTATTCATTTAAGTCAAGATTATTTAATGTTTACGGTCGGGTCCTTATAGTTGGTATCCTTGGTTGGTTTAGAAAACTTTGTGGATTAAGAGTATTTGTTAAACCCAATATTAGTCACTCTGTCTATTATTTTGGTGATATACTATTTTTAATAATTTTCAGATCATGTAATGTTAGTTATAATGGAAGGAGGAGGTTCTTAGACAACATTCTTATCTCTTTCTGATGACATGCTTGTAATTATTATTGAAAAGTCTTATTCAGATGAATGTGAAATTTTTCTAGCATACAATTCACTTGCAAGCAGTTGTTTGAGATATCAAAAACCTCCATTACAATGTGTTATCATCGTGGATCATGTGTTGTATTTAAAAAAAATCCTATTTTCACCATATTCTCATATTTTTATTAAAGGTAGATATTATCATGGAATTTTCAAATATTTTACCTTATCACAATATTTTGAAGCATATTATGATTTTGAAAATAGTGATGATGATGGAGACCCTTGATCAACCTATTTTTATTTGATTTTACAATATAGTCTCTTAAAACATACTTATGGTTTTTTTAGAGGAATATTAATTGATTGTTTGAACTCAAATTCGGTCAGAATGTTTTATAAAAATCATATTTTGACAGATTTTTTGAAATTATATGTCATAAATTATTATTTTCTGAAATAATTTTTCTACAAACACCCATATATCCCATGTTTCAGAAGGTGTATTTGGATGATGGAAGAAAATGATTTCTAAGTATCTATAAATCATTGTTGCAATGCATGGACCTTCTACATACGTGAACAAGATGACAATGTATCAATGTGGACACCATGATAAAGATATGATGTTCTTTCTTTTGGAAATCATTTCATTTTATTACATGAGGTGCAATAAAAAAAATAAAGATATATAAGATGTTGAGGTCTTAATGAGTTGGGATGAAAATTATAGGTATAATACAACCTTTTAGGTTAAAACATGTTTTGGTTAATTTTGAGTTTTATAAAAAGGAAAACCCTTAGGATGGGTAACATTGAGTCGCATTCGGTAAGGCCACATCAATTGAACCCACAACCGATGGGTGATAAGGACGCATCACCTACCACTGGCATACATATAGTCCCTAGTTAATATGACTTATTATTTTAGTAAAATGATTTTACGGATCAAGAATAATTTTATATTGGAAACATATGTTTTATCAAATGGATATAATTAGTATAGGAGAATGATTCAGTGACTAAGTGATAAAGGTTATTTTTAAAGAACTTCTCTCTTTTGAGGAAACACTATATGTCTATGGAAAATATAATACAATGGGATTTCATTTTTGAAATAATCGTGGAAATTTAATTTTTGAAGAATTTATGTTTTATGGTTGTTTGGGGTTATTTAGGGAAATAATTAACCTATCATAGAGAATATTTAATTAGATTAATTACACTTCAGTATGAGAAATTAATTTTAGTCGATGTTATTTGGAGATAAATGTTATGATTTAGTATGGAAGACTATGTGATTAAATCCTTTAGAGATTTTGGATTCAATATTAGTTTGGATTAAATTTATTAATTTTAGGGATATTTGTTTATTGAATGGTCTTTGTTGATCTTTGGGTATTGTTGGAAAATTTTTGGATATTAAGTTTATTTATTATTTTTGTAAAAGATTATTCATTTTGGGGATTATCTGATCTTGTACTAAAAATTTTGGTTTTGGTTAATGTCTAAAGTCATGGGGAAAAAGTAGTTCCTCATTTGTGGATTATGTGATACTATAGAAGATGATTATAGTTCTTTCTATATGAACAAGTCATATTGAATACTCATTGTTTTGAGAAAAGATGAGTTTGTGGTAGTAATCAAGTAAATGATGAAAGTATACATGAAAAGTAAGTATGTTTCCATATTTTATTTTTCAAGTCTTAAATAAATTCCTCAACTTAATAAAAAGTAACTTAAAACAAAAACATTTTATGTTGACTTTTCTTACTGGGGAATCAAAGACCGTTTAAACCATCACAATTATATGATTTTCTGGAGGTTTACTTTCTCCTAATCATGTTGTTTATCACTCACCATCAGAACATGATGGTTTGTATTCTCATACATATAAATGTTTTGTTGAGATCCTAGTATCTTTTTTCTCTTGTATCCTTTGTAATTCTCTCCTTTTATTTTAATGTGACAGTTTTATTGTCTCTTTTTTTGATGTGGGACTCTCAATTATGTTTCTGATCCCAATTTTAATATTGTGAGGACGCAATTCCCAAAATGGGGGAAGGATGCAGTGTCCTATGTAAATAAAGAATATATAATTTCCATATTTATTAATTTTTTTTGAATTATTTATTAAATATACTTTAATGTGGATTCTATGTTTGATGGCATACCTGATACACAATAACAGGTTTCTTTGAAATCATACATTGCACACAACGTTGAGTTATACTGAAAAATATTAATATAATATTATTATTTTAAATGGTAGTTAGCAACTAGTCATTGTAATGGCGGGAATGAATAGAACTAACAAAATAATGATTATACATGTTTGTTAAATCTTTTTACATTTATCTGATAAATTTTAGAGGCTTAAAATAAGAAAGAATAGGATTTTAAGCATAAATACTCTAATATTCATTAAAAGCTCAATTTACGGCCTTTGCATGGTGAACCCGCTTTAAATCTAGTTTTTGTCACTATTATATTTTCCATTTGAAAAAATAAAATTCTTCTTTAGAATTGGGACATCAAAATTTACTTTGGGTAAATGTTTTGTATTTTTCTAATAAAATTCAATTTTTAATGAATAGTGAAAAATACAGTATTTTAATTTCAATATGCCTTTTAATATAATTTATTTATATAGTTAGATTATATTTTTAATTAGTTTTAAAGTCTAATTAGATTATATTTTTAATATTTATTCTAATTTTGGTCCTTGTATTTAATTTCACTTTGAAATTGGACATAAATAAGTGTCCATATTTTGATAGTTAATATATCTTAAAAATATGCTTTTTGTTTTGTCAACGGGAATTAACTTTAAATTAATTAATCCAACTTCACTGTTTTAAATTTAAAAAAATAGATATCATTTTTTAATTCTGAATATAAAATATATCTTAGGATGAATTTTTGGTATATTTCTGAAAAACATCCTTTTTGATGAATAGTGAAACCACTAAGTAGTTGTTAAAAATATGATTTTTTCATTTCAATTAAATTTTACCGCTTCTGTGAATTGGATTTCAAAAACCCGACATACATGGATATTATTAGTAAGTATTATGTGGTTCAATATGATGAATGTATTTTTTTAATAGTAACTTTGGAATTTTATTTACCACGGTTAAAGGTAAATATGGTAATTTAAGGTAAACAAATATTATAATAATAAATATTTACTATAACACCTTCCCAACCCTTATTTGATGAGTCATGGCCGACCATGGTCATCCTTGGGTCGATTTTGGGTCCAAATTGAGCCACAAAAGAGTGATAATGGCAATTTATTTTAATTACCTTAATATAAAGCCAAAAATTACCTAAACAAATATCTTTTAGTAAATAAATTTTTACATGGAGTTATATAAGTTATATCATAAACTATTAATATTATTTTGAATGTTAAAAGTATTTCCTAAATTATGTTAATTATTTATTATTTTTAGACATCAAATAAATAAAATTATTTATGATACAATAATGATGCAATGTTTACCCCATTAATAAATGATTTAAATAAATAACATTATAATGATTAAAAAAATATCCAAAAAATGTCTAATTATTATCGGATTATTTTTTATTTTGACCATGATTCATATAATCTTCAACGTTAATGAGTTTTTCTTCTCTGAAAACCAAAAATAATTATATAATAAAATAATATATTCACACTTTCCTAAAAGACCCATCCTCCCCCTTATAAAAGGACTCCACTTCTAACCCATTCCTCACACCACTCAAGCCCCTCGCCTCATCCATCCCCTGACCAAATAAGCTCTTGATATCCCTATCTTCCTCCTATAATACTTACCATAAACATAGGACACTTGAAGTAAGCCTTTTGGTTCCAATGAAAGGGAGATACCCAATTTAATGGTAATGTCTTCTCTTAAGTCGTTTTGTTTTATTTTACATCTCTAACCCATTAAAATCTTTTTATTACTTCTTTATAACTACACCAGTATCCTCAATATACTAGTTTGTTATTATGAGAAAGATTCGATCTACACCTACACACACCTCCATCTAATGGGTAATGAACATATTGTTTCTGTGGATGGCGAACTAATACCTCATGAAACGATGATTGTTCAAATATTTCCAACCACCTCTCATGGTGGAAATTATAATGGAACTATACATATATAATATATAATATGTTTATATTCTATTTATGCTTCTATATATTCCATTTAAATAATACCTTCATTGTTTCCAGACAACGACCCCCTTAAAGAGATATGACTCGTTCAAACCATGCGTGGGTTGTAAAAAATACGGAGTTAATGAAATTATATGTTATATTATACTATAATTATAATATAACTATGTTTCATTATGTTTTCATTCCATTAAAATACAAAATAGAAATGAAAGTAGCGTTCATGCGTACGTACTGTTTACTATCTCCATGAATGATGCATTTCATTTCATATCTCCCAATGTTATGCACTATTATAAATAAATATATATACTGGATATATATGATATATTTGTTATCTAAATCATTTATATCTTTCTAGATAAAATTGACTTTGGACCACATGGACAAATTTTAATTATAACAAGTTCATTTTTTACTCAAGTTCCAAACATCGACAAAATGTCCAATATGAACACAAATAATTAACTAATTGCTATATCAAGGATATAAGTCATATTAATTTAATAATAAACTTGAAAAAGGTTCTTAATCAAGTATTATTTAACATAAGTTTATTATTCAGGAATAAAAAGGAACAACCAAGTAAATTTGGACACGAGGTAAGGGGATTCTTATCTCACTTTTAAATCTATGAGATTTCCATTGTTCACCACTTATTTATTTCAGGTGGTGTATTGTGTCATTCCTTTTGATATATATCATCATTATTTTACTTATATTCATGGTATTATGTGTTTCTTTTGGTGGTTATTAACTTTTCATCTTATGACTTGATTGATTACAATGTAGTAAGGGGTTTTCATCCCACTTTTTATTCATGTGAGATTCATGCTATGTTTTCCACTATATCCTTTTTGTGGTGTATGTATGACCCATGACGATATTCTTTGTATAATATAATATAATTTATAGGTATTTAAAAATTCATTTTATTATTATTCTTTCATTTGGTGTATGTTTCGTAAGATACCAAATCAGTAAGGGATCTTTTTAACCAAATTTCCATTCTTTGGGTTAATCCTATAATTCATAATTATGTCAGTCTATGATTATGTTTGGAGTCACTGTTTATTTATTTATGTTCTAATTTCAACTCCAATTTGGTTTTATATACTTTTGATACACATAATTCCTCTATTGAAAAAAATCTCAATTCATTGGTATGAACTTTATTAGAGAAATTTTACCTCAATTTCCATTCAGTAAGTTAAACATACAAGTCATTGTTATTGTTTCTAAAAAAATATGTCTGAATAATCTCTTATTTATTTATAATGAATATAAAATGATATTGAGTATATTTATATTTTTCACACATTGTTATGTAATTTATTTTTTTGTTAATCTAAGGATTTAGTTTTTATAAGGGATTTCTCCTCAATTTACATTTCATTGAGTCTTCATTGTTATTAAGAACCAATTAACTCTTATATGGATTATATAATGTCCATTGGAATATTATATCATGAATCCCTTTATTATCATGATATTATAATGTTCTGATTAATTTTTATTCCTCAATTTTTTTTATTAGAGAGGCTCTCATTTTGTTAATAACTCTTTAACTAAAATATCATTTTAAATGATTTAAATATTTATTCTTCTAAATGTTTCTCATTAATTTCCATTTTTTCAAAATGGTTTTTAATATTTATTTAGATGGATATTAATGTTTAAATATTAATTACCTTAAATTATTAAAAGTTTTATGAGACACTTTGATTTAAAATTCTCTTTATCCAATGCTTTAAAACATGTTGAAATTGTTTGTTAAAGCATTGATTATGTCAATATCCTAAAATGATTTATTGTTATTGCATTGTGGAAATATTGTCTTTCCTTTATGCTTGTATTATGTGTTATGTGTATGTTATGGTTATTGGGAATTGTTTACGAATATGAGTGTTTCCATGATAAACATAGGGCGGGTGAGCTTGAGATAGCTCTCTAATACACTGGGTAACATGACAGAGGTAAACGTTAATGTTTCTCCTAACAGATTTAGGGAATATACTATGATGGGGGATCCAATACCACTCCCTATGTAGCTATGATAGCTACAATGTAAGCATGTTTTTATGCCAAAATTTACCTTTAAGATTTATGATTTCTGTGTGTTATTTATAAATCTAATGATTTGGTAAGGTGTGTTTTGATTAAAAAGCGGGTTTTATTGATTTGTATTTATTAATGGGGGTAATGTTTTCCATCCTTATTTTATTACCCATACTGAACGTCTTTATGGCCATCCAATGTTTTTGAAATGTTTTCCACATTACATAAATATGGATGGGATCAGAGGAAAGTCTAGCTATCTAAAACAGGGAACAAAACATGATTCATTTTAACAGTTTTTATTTTAAAAAAAATGGATACTCAGTAGTAGTGTCTACTTGTCGTATTCAAGTTGTTAGGTAATAGTTTTGGCCTAACTCTCTAAAACTCAAAACCTGAAAGGATCATAAATGTGAATTATTCGTTTAATTCAATATTATGTAATTTTTTAAGTCCAGGTCCATATAGAAAATGTTGATTAGTGAACAACACTCTATGATAGTATTTGAGGATAAAAATACAAGAACATCCTAGAATTTTGGTAAAGAAGATATTTTATTTTGATATACCAATAAAATAGATTCATGTCTGGATAATACATGTGGATGTGGTTCTGGTATAAATGTACCGAGGAGTAATAACTCTGACATGGTGTTTCGGGATAACTCAGGGTATTCTGGTACTTGAAAATGGTCCCTACTATACACATGATTTGACACTCCAAGGGGATATTCTTAGGATAGTTCCCATTATCTTTACAGGACATTATGAGGGGTTTATAAATAAATGTTTCATCAAATAAATTATGATTATTTTTGTGGGATTGGATAGGAAGAGGATATAAATATTGTTATGTATTTTTATAGTTGGTATTATGAAATATGATTCATGAACAATTATAGTGTATGCAATCATATACAAATGGTGTATTATGGAAGGAATGGAAACTACATTAATGTGTGTATCCCATGTAGGTGCTCCCCCTCTAATCGTGATAATGATTTTGGTTGTTGAGTTGTGACTAGGGTTGAGAAACTCAAAACAATAATGGGATAGCTAAATTAGGTTATGAATAATAACTATACCCATATGGAGCACCATAAACCACAACGTTGTGGATAAATGTTAAACCTCTTTATGAGAAGACAACCTCCATTATTTAATGGGACTAAAACCCCATTCATAGCGGAGCAATGGATATGTTCTCTAGAGGATATATTTATCACTTTGGGATGTAATTAAAGAGATATGGTCTTCAAGGACGTTTATCGTATTTCAGGAGATATGGATCAGAGTTGGTTGTTAATTCAAAACACAGAGGAGGAGGATCAAAAAGAAGAAATTGAATGGAGGGGGGAAACTTTCCTAGAAATATATTTTCCTCATGAACAACAAGAAGAAAAGGAAATGTTATTATTCTATATCAAATAGAAAAAGGATGTAAGTGTTTCAATGTATAATGAAAACTTTTGATGGATATCAAGAAATTCTTTAGACAAAATACTAAATCCATGGAGTAAGATTGACCGATTCATTGATGGTTTTAAACCATTCCGTCGAAGGTTGTTACTCTCCAAAAGTTCCACATCATACGAAGGCATTGTCTCTTATTTTATCAAGATAGGGAAAGTATTCTTTAATTTTTATGACTTTAAAGGAAAATAAGATTAGAAATGTGTGGTAGTGTATAGAATGGATAAAGGGATGAATAAAAAGGGGAATCTTCCAACATCTGATACTTGTGGAAGGAAACACCCAGGTGCATACATAAAATTAAAAGGTTTGTGCTATAAGGGTGGAATTAAAAGACATCATGCTGGTTTTTTCAAGGGAAAAAAGAATCTATAAATGTTAAATGATATAAATTTATAGATATTGAACAAAATTCTAAAGAGTTTCCAAAGAATAAAGGTAATGTTCCTCAAAAATGGCCAATGGAGCATTGACAAGTATACACAATCACAATTTCTGAGGATGAAATTCATAATGATGTGGTGACATGTACTTTAAGAATTTACTCAAACATAACCAATGCATATTTTGATTCTATATCGTTGTAATCTTTTATATCTTCCTAGGTTTCCACCAAAATTATACATTTCCAATTTGATTGAATAAAGGATTTTTCAGTGAAAACTTCTGAGGGTAGTATCATTGCAACAAAAATATGTCAATCGATCCCTCTTATGGAACATAAACATGATTTGGTCGATGAACTTATCATTATACCCTTGATTCGATTTGATATATTCCTCAAATGGATTGTATTTCAAATTATGATATAAAAATCTACTATAAGATTAAATACGATTAAATTTTTGAGAATGATGTAGAATTACTTATAATTATATAAGAAACATAAGCATCTAATACTTATCTAGATCCATCCCTATAGCTCTACGGGATGAAATTATTAGGGAGGATGAGAACTTATTATCTATGGGTGATGAATGAAATCATCAAATTTAGGATGTACATATTTTGCATGAATATATTGAGGTTTTTATAGATGATTTACCCAGACATCCTCCAGAGGGGAATGTTGAGGTCTCTATTAATTTAATTCATGGTGGAAGACCTATATAAAATAATAATTATAGAATAGACACTATGGAATTAGTATAATATGATAAATAGCTTGAGGAATTGAGAGATAAATAATTTATTCTCCCTAGTGTTTCTCCTTGGGGATCTCTTGATCCTTTCGTTAATAAGAAACATGGATCTATGAGGTTGTTCATTGAATACATGGAGGTCGATGATATTGCAATAAAGAAAAATTATCCCCTACCTCACATCGATGATTTATTTGATCTACTTACCAAAGCCCATTTTTTTAAATAATTCACCTTCGATCTGGATATCCTCAGTTGTGTGTGAGGAAGGAAAATATTCCAAAACCCCATTTCCAAATAGGTATTGGAATTATCAGTTTACTTTTAATTCCTTTTGGACTAAATAATGAACCCTATATTTTCATGGATCAAATGAATAGAGTTTTCAAGGAATGTGTTGATTGATTTGTTCTGGTTTTTACTGATGATATCTTGGTATACACCAATAGATATAAATATCCTGAAAATCCCTTGTACATTATTCTGTAGACTCTTAAAATAAACGTATTATATGAAAATTTTAGAAATTGTGAATTTTAGATTCAATAAATTTATTTTCATGACCATATTGTCTCAAAGGATAGAATTTTAGTTGATCCTGCAAAGAAAAAGGCGGTTCTGGAATGGCCTACTCAAATGAACAAAGCTTAGGTATGTAGTTTTATTGGTTTAGTAGGTTACTATCGGTGTTCCATTCAAAACGTGACCTAATTAAAAAAACATTAACCAATATTACTCGTAATTTGGTTATGTTCATATAGAAAAAAGTATGTGAATAATGTTTTGGACAATTGAAGAGGAGATTGGTGAATTCACCAAACTAGACTCTACCAAAAGGAAATTATGGATTTGGGATTTCTAGCGATGAATTAAAGAATTTTCTAGGTTTTTTCTTTAAAAATAATGATAGACTTATTTCATATGCATAATTTTAGTTAAAAATTCATGAATATTACAACACAACTCATGGTCTTGAGTTAACATATGTAATCTTCTCTCTAATGATATAGAGTCACTATCTCAATCGAGATAGGTCTATAATATATATGGATAATAAGAGTTGAAATATGTCTTCTCGCACAATAATATCAACATGATGAAATTATAATGACTTAAACAACTCAAGGATTATTTTTGATCCATATAGTACCACCCATAAAAGGAAAATATGGTAGATAATGCATTAAACTAGAAGGATCATGGAGTCTAAAAAAAATAGGGTTGAAAGGGGTCATGTATTCATTGATCTAGTAAATATGGTTATGAGAATTATCAATAAATGTGGAAATTAATTAATTTTTCAATTAGTTTCCTGAAAATAATTATTAGAAAAAATTAAAACTTCTCAGATTGATGATGATAATCATTAAAATAAATTTTGAGGTGTGAATGATGGGATAATGGTTGAATTCATGTGTATGGACGTAATTCTAAAATTTGGGAAGAGGTTATGTCTTCACTCTATACACATCCTTAAAAGGGTGTTATTTTTTGATTCCCTTTGTTTTAATTTCATTATACATCCTGGTATCACTGATATGTATAGTGATTTGATGGAACATTTCTGGTGGTATAACATGGAGAGGTAATTTTCAGATTATGTTTCAATATGTTTAGTAGGTCAATAGGCGATGGATGAAATACTACATCCTAGATGAGTCATGAAACCTATACATATTCCTGCATGAAAATTGGCTGACACCACCATGTATTCATTCACTGCATTACCCAAAACTCCATGATTGAATGATGCAATATGGGTAATTTTGTATCGACTTACAAAATCTACACATTTCCCCTATACAAGGGAGTATTTTCCAATAGAGATCCTTGAACGACTCTATATAAATGATGGTGAAAGGATTCATCGATAACCTCTTCTAATATTGTCTGATTTTGATCCTCGATTTACATTAAAATTATGTAAATGTCTTTAGAAATATTTTGACACTGTGCTTCGTTTGGGTACTAATTTTCACCCTCAAACTTACGCCAATCAGAAAGTATGATCCAAACATTAAGAAAAAATGTTGAGATCGTGTTCAATTGATTTTCATGGTTTTGATATCATTATTTACCATTTGTGTAGATTTTCATTCATGCCCCCAAAATTCAATTAACAATTATCTATTACACTTCCTTATGTTTCCCACCCATAGAACTTGTTTAGAACCTCAATAATCAATGTCTCATGAAAACATATGTTATGAGCCCCATCCATTGTCCATTCCTACCAAACATGATGATCTCACCCTATACATAGAACCCTTGGTGATTTCCCAAAAGACCAACTCATGAGGAAAGACTAATTATATGACCACTTGAGACTTGAGCTTCATTCAAAATTTACTTTATGTTCTTGTATGCCCTCACCACAGTCTTAGAGAAACATCCAGAGTTAACCAGATTAGAAACCAAATCAGTGTTTCGCCCATAAACCATAGTGGCCACAAAATCAAAATAACTCTAATCACATCCCATTTCAGAAAAACTAGACCCATCAATGCACGTCTTACTAAAACCACTCAAACACATAGTCTCTACTTGAAGCATAAGTGTTCATATAAACCCACATTTCCATGAGAACCCCTCCTTCTCCTTATCTATCTCACAACCAATAGGAACACCCATATTCCCACATATTACCTGATCTAGCAACCCAATAAATCACTCCTATCAATAAACCATCCACAAGGATAAACCACTATTGCCCATGTTCACTTTCTCAAAACCAAAGGCATCGAATAATTACAAACCCTGTATTAGGCTACACCATTAGTGCACCATTTTCAAAAGTATGAAACATCCATCTACAACTCACGCACCCAAAACTACTTTTAACTCGGTTAAACCCTCTCACAGGTTTCCCATGAAAGCCTCACAAAACCACCCCCTAATTTGGATTCATGTTAAAAGTTAACTAAATCCAACTATCCAACATCTTTTCTAACCCACATAAGGCCACAACTCATGGGGAACCAGTATGGACGTCTCTCATCATCATATAACATCAATAAAACAAAAAACCATCCTCTAGAATCCCACACAAAAAAGGTGTCATATACCACCCATTATCCAATAAGTAGTGTGACAATCCTCTTAGAGTATCTACACATCAAACTGCTCCATGGAGTACCTGGAAATACAAACAACCTTAAAAAAAACCTCCATCATAGGATAGAAATCCCTAAGATCACACCATACTATCCGACCAATGGTCACCACACGAACTACTCTCAAGGCCCAGACCAACATTCTAATCACTGAGATCTATAACATAGATCCAAAAAACCAACAATCAAAACAAAATCCATAAAATCACACATTATATAGACTATAATAAGTGTACGATTCTCTCCTCACATGATGCATGTGATGCCTCTTACCTCTACATGTAAATAGGAAAAACCATCCCAAATACCTCTTCCCAATGGGCCAAGAGACTAAAATCCACCATAATCCATCAAATCAAAAAAACATGTCCCTAGATCAAAGTAAATATCATATAAATTAGTAACATCACAAATTTAGAACATCAATCCCACCATCTGGTGACATAGAATTCCTACCAGAATAGGGGATTATGATAAATTATCTTGGTATCTATTACATGCTCTGATATATTCCTATATCCCATATATACCTAACCCTAAAAAATATCTATTTAACAGGAAACTAATTTGATACCAATTTGTAATGTCCCACCTTAGGTGCTACTAAATTGACACCTTGATCCAGTTGTCCAGAAGACATCAGGAGCGCCCCCATATACACTAAAGGATACCATATAGAATTGATGATTCAAAATAAAATAGTGTGGAGACTATAACACAGGTAAAAGAACACAACTAGAATAATATAATAAAATATCATAGACATCATATTATAGGAATATAATAAATAATATAAAACTAAAACATGATTTAAAAAATGAAATGTGAAAAAGGGATTGAACGACCATGTCATACATACCACCAACCACCCACTGGGCCAGTTACATAACATACCAAAATAAAATAAACTAAATGAGTCATTCACAACATCACTAAGCCAAGCCCATCCAGTATCAGGATACCACCCGAGTAATCCCTATCGTCCAAAAATACTCAAAGCAGGCCTTATCCCAAACATGTGACTATAAAAAAAATGTGAGGCAAGGCTGGGTACCGAAATACAATGGTGGCCCGAGAAAGGTGTGAGTAAAACTAAATAGTCCACCAGCAAAGGTGTCTAAAGTAAATCAAATTTAGTGAAATATCCCATGAAAGATAAGTAATCATTGTAAAAAATTAGGTAAATAAAATTTGTTTCATTCTTTAACAATACATAATTTCTTCTCTTTTAATCATTGTTCCAAAAGTTACCTGTTCACATTAGGACTACCTCATCCTAAGATAATCATCTGATCCAAATATCTTGGGTGAAACTTATTGGAAATAAAAGATCCTTAGTCCATGAATCCAATGAGATTCCAAATTTTGATGATGGGAATACCCAATATATTAGGTGACATGTTGTAAAACCTGAATCATCAGTCCATGAATCTTACTGAGACTCAAAACGTGATGTATAAAATTACCAACATTAGGGGAAAAAGTATGGAAACATGGGTCATCAATCCATGAATCCATTTTGGACTTGAAAAGGCATGTCTGAATATCCCAACCATGATATAGAATTCCATTTCCATATCATTTTGATTTGGAGAATCAGTCCTTATCCCCAATAAAATGGTGAACTATGTCACTAGGAGCATCACTCCCCCCCACAAAAACTGGGGAGCAGAGTATCAGCCCATCATGCCAAAACAATTATTCATTGTTTTGAAAACATGGAGGCTCCATCCAAGAATCCAATTGGAATTCAACACATCATATCCGACCTTCCGAAATAATTCCATAATCAATTATTACTCTTTCATTCATAATTTCCATAATCCATTAATTTCTTCGATAAAATAAAATTCCCAATTAAACCATTTCATTTTTTACCCATATTCATCTTAATGATATTTTCTTCATACAATTTAGCAATAAAACACAACCCTTTTTACCATTCCCATTTCCCTTGAAAATCAAAAAACAATTCTCCTAGTCCCTATTGGGATTTTAAATCAACACATGTATCATTAAAATCCTACCCCTTTTGAGATGTCATAAAATACCCTACTACAAAACTAGGGTCAACCAGTGCTAGGGATGTAACAGTGCTATCTAAAATATCTGTTATGACTTACTTTTTTAGAGCTAAAAAGAGAGATATTAATGGGGGTCTTTAACAGTGATAAAAAATAATTTTTAATGACCCACTGTTATGAACACTTTTTTACAAGTGCGGATAAATCACCACCATATATCATAACTTTTTAAAAAGCGTTGATAAATGGTGGGCTTTATCAGTTCTTGTAAAAAATCAATGATATTGGGGGTGTTTATCAAAGCTAATAATAACCCCTGCCCCCTTTATTGGAGATTTTTTACAAGTGCAGAAAAATGTATACATAAAAAATATTTTTCATTAAAAAAATGTATTAATATGTTAATATATTTATATTGGTATAAATATAATGCATATTTTTGAGTATTATTTAGATATGGTAAATATAAATTTAAAATTAATATATTAGATATTTAGTGAAAATGGATTATAAAATAACTAAACAAATATGTTCAACTAATAATTTTTTTAATATTATCGACTAATGGTAATTTAATATAAATTAAATGATAAATAATAAAATGATTAAAAAATATTTCAAACTAGTTGAAAACGTAACCCAAACATCCATTGACCATAAATTTATATCTCGTAGTCCATTTTGGTATCTATGAGATGTCAAATCAATGACTATGATGAGACTTACCCCCTTAGTGATAAAGGTAACCCTATGTCACATTTTACCAGGGAAAAAGGAACAGATGGCCTCCAAAACTGAGTTTTTAGTCAAGTAACCCCAATTTTTTAACATTCTATGGATTTTTAGGCTCATTTAATGGGTTATTTATTCTATTTCTTGTGGGGATTGAATTTATTCTAGGTTTATACATTCATATTGACATTATGGTTTTCAAATATTTTTATTTTTCACAACATAATTTTATTTATAATTAAATATATGTATTCATTCTTATATTTTCTTATAATAAAATACTCTTAAAAATACATATATCAATATATTTATGTAAATTGGTATATTCTAATATATCTAAATAAGTAAATATTCAAAAAATTTATTTCAAACAATATCTAAAAATTTTACATCATTAGTATATATTTATAACGTTTAAATATTCATATGTATGTGTATTAATAAATAGATATATATTTTATAATATAATATATGTTAAATAAAATAATATATAATTTATTTAAATATAATATAATATATCTCACAAACACAAATATATTATAAATTTATTTAAAAATAATTATTTAAATATATATTAATATATTAATTTGTATATATATATATATATATAAATATATATATAAATAAACATCTATATCATTAAACACACAGAAAAACAAAATGATGTAGTAGTAAAGGCATTCTATCTTTTAAGGATATGTGTGGGGTTCGAATCCATGAAAGCACACATGAGGTTCGTAATTATCAAAGAATTAATAAGAGATGTGGTGTGGTGAAAAGAACAGATAAAGGGGGAGTGGAGCATTGGTAAAGGGCTTCTGGATGCACTGATAAAATCGGTTGGGTTTATATATCTATGAATTTTTCCCCATTAATAGTGTTCCCTTTATCAGTGCTAAAAATGTGGCGTTAAAGGCACATATTAATTGTGCCAAAAAAAGAACTGTTAAAATTTCCTTTTAAGAGTTCTTTTTTAACACTATTAAAGGGAAATTTTAACATTGCTTTTTCAACAGCGTTAAAGGGTTCCTTTAATATCACTTTTTTAGTGTTGATAATGGTTTTGAGATTTTAAGAACACTACTATTATAAGTGATTTTTTAGCACTAATTAAAGTCCTTTCTAGAACTATTAATGTCTATTTTTGTTATAGTGGAAGAAAAATTAATATTATCATTTCTCATTTCAAAACCACCCATTGGAAGATGGATCCTTACCCTTGAAAACCCAAAAAATGCCCAAGACCTTCATATTACACGAAAATAATTTTATGATTCGCTACATTAACATTTCAAATCAACATTTAAAATAAACATAGAACCCCTTTAATATTACTTCATGTTAAAACCCTCATTTAAAAAAAATAATCATTTCAAAACATATTTTTTCCCTTTGAAATCCAAAATGGATTCAAAACCCCACACAAAATATTAAACAATTCCAAAAAACCTCAAACGTTTTTATATGAACTTATCACATAAAAAATACAGCTTCAAATGTAGAAACACCCCCATAGTGTTCCTAATAATAATGTAACATCACCAGGGATCCAATAGGGTTTGTGGAAAGTCTATGGGGCTAATCTAGGTCCAAAACAATTTCATAAGATAAGGCAGAAAGAAGAAAAAACATGAGATGTATGGAATATAGTGAAATTTATATATCAAACAAATATTATGACTATGGGTAAATCTCAAAGACCACCTACCACAATAGTGACACTTTCTAAAAATTACTAAAGCAATACGACTTTACTATGGCACATCCATACACCATCCAAACCTGTCAGCACCCAACTGAGCACATCACCACAAACAATGATCAAGTATTACAACAATAAACTAAAATTAATTATTTATATCAATTAAAATTACTTAATTAACCACATCCCAAGAAGGTACATGTACAAAAACCTCAATGGGTCATCGTGCCTCCCTAAAACTGAAACCAACCACTCACTAGGGACCCGCAACATATCTTTGACCACAATCTGGGCCAAATTTTTAATAGGATATACCAATTCAATAACTAATTAATATAATTGAACATTAAAACCCTAAAAAATTCCATTTCCACAAAAAATAATTACAGACAATGCAATAAAGTGAAGAATCCGTCCCGATGTCTTATCTACCCAAGCCAACCCAAAACCCCATGAAAAACAAATGATTCCACCATGATCTAGTGGAATAATGTTCAAAAACCAAACCAAATAAATTTTAAATTAGATATGAGAAAGGATAGGATGAAAGGATATCATCGTAGGATGAAAAATCACCTTAAACGACCTAGATTCCTCATGAAAACACTTCAAAATTGAAGGAGGTTAGGGAATAAAGGGTTGGGAGATCCTCCTGTTTCATGCTCCTGAAATGGGGGAGAATGTGGGTTGAGGGGAAAAAACACAGAATGTGAATTTTTCTAAAATAAAATTTTTTAATAAAATCTTGATATCTCCATTATTTGGACACATGGTTTTCTGAACTATACATGATTTCACAGTTCATTATTTTAAAGACCACCACACACACTATTTTCCCGCACATTTGGATAAAATCTACACCAACAAAGAATGAACCTAATTTCTATCACCCCTATCCCCACAAAATTTCACCATATGACTTAAAAAATGTTGTGTCATCCATTCTATCAGAATTTTATCTCCTATACATCAAGGCATTTAGTTTGTCCGAAACTATATGCAGCCCAGACACCAAGCCTCTGATCCCCTATAGCATCACATAGTTTATACTTTTTCCCTCACATGGTTTAACACAAACCATTCTCTATCCATGAAACTAAATTTTTCATAGTCTAAATTAAACAATAAACCTTATGATCATAAATTTTTCATATGGTTCCTCGTAAACCACGCACACCAAACTGTGCACCCTTGACCAAATTCTCCAAAAACTTCTCAAACATATCCTAAATCATCCAATGATTATCCACACACATAAACTATATCCTATTCCTCATTAAAAATCAAAAAATATCCTTTTGAGACATTACAACTCTCGACATTCTATTCTGAGTCTTGATTCATGATTCAACATGTCCGGTAATGAAAATTAAAATTACTTCGGAAAATTTTGATCTATCGAGACATTGAATCTTTGGAATAATAATTTAAGATGAGGAATGAAATAATAATTATTGAACATGTCCTAGGACTTCAAAATTATAAAATAATCATCATTAAGGCATAACATACACCTTCATATAATAATATAATATAAAACATCATGACCATGGAAAAAACATAGGAATGTGGAATAAACATAAGTATAAAAAATAATAACATATTACAAAGCTATCATTGAATAGCATGAAAACATTTTGAACATATATTTCTAAATAATTTATTTTTATAACAGCATGAAAATAGAAAAAAGCATCAGGTTCATTCACAACATTATTAACATTACTAACTGCATCGTGTCCATGCATGGAATAATAATTTCATGAGATATAAAACAATAAAAAATGAATTAGTGGAATATATAATTCTAGCACCATCCATAAAAAATTTTACATAATATATGTGTGTGAGACATGATATAAATGTTATATTTTATCTTAATTACCCTTTGAAAATAAGATGGGTTATAAAACAATTTCATAAGGTATCTCATAATAAGAAATAAATAATTACATTAGATGATACTAAAATTCCAAAATAAATCTATGATAAGATAATTTAAATAGTGATACATGAGTGTCATTATAATTTAATAGATAATGGATATTTTTAGAAATAAATTTGTATAGAAGAGAAATCAGGAAGATGGTAATCTTTAGATTTTGGTGATATTTTTTAAAATTTGATGATGTAAATAAATTCCAAAATCATTTTAAAAATTTGATAAGATGTTTATAACAACTTATATAACAAAATAAGATCTATAATTATATATTCATTTAAAACCTAATGTGTTATATTACATTTATCCCATGAAATAATAAACCAAATCAAACTGTGTAATGTTATATAATTGTTAATATTTAACAATTTTATAGTGGGATAACAAAATATATATAATTAATTATTGTATATGTGTCGAAATAAATATAAATTTCATTATTTTTTCTTATTCATTAATAAATTAAATTAGTTATGCTAAATAACTCGTAAGACATATTTATACTTTAAAATGAACCCCTTTGAAAATTGGATTCTATGCACCTTATTTTAAGAAAAAAAAATATCTTATGGATAAAATATATTTTTTATATGATTAATATATTAACATAATTTTGATTAATAATTTATATTAGGTAATAATAATAACATTTAATTTTTTTTAATTCTTTTTCAATGAATACTATTTTTATTAATTATTTTTTGTGTTTTTTTGAAAGTTAAATTTTTATGTTTTAGGATTCTAATTTATAAAAATAAATATCATTTTTAGATTAATCAATATTATACTACATTAAGATGTATTTTTCATTATTATTTTTTATTTAGTTTATTTTTAGGTGAACGGTGAATAGTATTGTATTAACCAAAATTTTAAATTTTATCACTTTTCATTTTATATGAAATACCTATAGGTTTATAAAACCATCCATTTTACCAAATATATACTTAATTATTAATAAAATATATATTTCAATATGATTCTGAATTCATAGAACCTATGTTTGACATTTATGAACATGTGCAATATTATCCAATGAAAGAAACCCTTTTTGATCTTTTATTTTAATTAACTGTTACGGTAAAATTAGGTTTTTCATTTATATAGAAGACACCAATAAATTATTTTTTTATGTAAAACTAATATTTTTAACAAACAAATAAAGTGAAATTTTCATCCAATAAATATGTTATTATCTTAAAAATATTATTTTTCTAAAAATGGTTTTTACATGTTTCATTCACTAATGTTAAAATTTAATTCAGTTTACACATTTAAAGTTTATATATTAAAATTTATTTCATATTTGGATTCATTTGGTACAAAATGTCCATTTATTTATAAGCATTAAAAGCAAATTTCCTTTTAAAAACCAGTATCTAAGGTAAATCAAAAAATAATAAAATTTAAAATTCTAATAGTAATGGAAATAAAAAATGATTGAAAAATTTTTAAATGAATTTTTAGGGATTATACGCCTTATATAATTCCTTAATCAATTATTTTCCATTTTAGAGCCACATTAATAAGGAAATATGTTATCCCTTTATATTAAGTTTCTATATTACCAAAAAAATTCATTCTCACCATTTATACAAGGTTCATCACACCAACACAATAAAACCACTTAAAAATTTGGTTTCATATTGAAAATATAACCATATTCCTTCCCATATAATAATATTATAATGTGGTAACATTTTTTTTCAAAATACATTAGCATATTCTGTAACCCCTAAATATTTACAAATAAATTAAATATATAATGCTTGAAACATAGAGTCCCTTTGAAAGAATACATTTTTTTTATTTTATAAATATAGTTATAACCCATCCATTAAATATATTTCTATACTTCTTTGATTTGAATTTGAAAAAAATGACATTCCCAGTTGCGTTTAGTAATATATTTAGAGTATGATAGGGTCAACATATCTTTTTTGTTATTAGTAAATTACACTTTTGAATAAAAATTTAACTATATTAATAGTAACCTCACACATCTAAGTATAAATAATATTTTGGTACTATATAAATGAGAGTAAATATTTTAAAAAAATTAATATGTGTGGGTATTTTTTAGGGTAATCAATATTTAATTATAATTTTAAATAAATAATTAAAAAAATATTTTCATAAAATTTATTCCTAATTAAATATTTTGTTGTCCTATGATTTTATGATGATTTTATGATACCTTAGTTAATTTTTTTAATTTTTATAAAATCATATTTAAATTTAAATTCTTTATTTTTCATGTATATAATGATTTGATTTAATAAATATATTTCTATTATTTTGAAAATTATTTTGATAAAATCAAGTTCATTTTTTAATTATACATATCAAAAAATTTCAGGGTTGAAATAATTTGGATTTTAATTAAATAGTTGAATTTTTGGTGAATTTTAAAATTCGAAAATTTACGTAAATTACTAAATAAATGATTTTACGCATCATGCATAAGTCATGGTTGATTTAAATGGAAATTTCATTAAACTCACAAGAACATATTACTTTTTTTTCTCAATAATAGAACATTATTTCTTGTCTTGAGAAAAATAATAAAATAATGAATTATATATTTAAAAATACCTTCTCCCCTCCAATATAAAAACCACCCTTCACCCCCACTATTACTCACCCATCTAAGCCTTACAGATTCAAAATATTCTGAAAAAATTCTAATACTTATTCTGTCACCACGACCAAGAGATCATGGTTTTCCAAAATACCAAAACTCTTTCTGGTAAGTGGGTTCTCCAATTGGTCAATTCAAGAGGTTATTCCTCTTACTTTTTCATATAACTTCATCTCAAATTATGTAATTTTGATATTCTCTTATAACATCCTCTATAAAAATTGATATTGATAACTATATTATCACTTATATACTATAATTATATCTGTTAATGTAAAAATCATTATCAAACTCCTTACTCTACTTCTCTTTTACCTTATAAACGAAATCATCCCCCCTTAGGTGCCCATTTTCAGCCTTTATGGGCGACAATGTTTCATTCTTTAATTTATTATTCAAGTATGGTCATTAAACCATTTTATTAGTTGAAAGAGATTATAAAATATTTATTATATATTATGGAATTATTTTGGATCCATCATTTATACATGATATTAAATAACAGAACAAATCATTTTAATGATAATTGAAAAAAACGTCATAAAAATGAAAACGATTATCACTAAATGTCTTGTCTATTGATTTATCCTCATACAATGTAACCAAATGATATATATAACCATTCACATTTATTGATTTTATTTAATATTATATAAGTTCAATTGTATATAATTATAACCAATATACAAGAAAAACATTAATTTTAATCAAGAGAACTAAACATGAAATCAAGGAAATGAATACTCCTGAACAACATAATTCAATATTATAACATATCAGTAATGATATTTTTGAACATAAAAAAACTATAACGAATCAGTTATATGTAGATAAGGTTATTAATTAATTAATTAATGGATTTATTTGATTATCTAGGACATTATGGTCATGTTTCGAATACATTCATACATAAGGAAGGGGTTTTCTACAAGAACCACCATTTTCTTTCGGGTTACTATAATTTTCTACATAACATAATGAAATTATTAGTTATTATTATGTAATCCTCATAAATTCTTTTTTAAAGTTCTATATATGGGTACTAATCATAATCTTTCTTTATTTAATGGTAATATACATGTTTTAAAAGGATATTTCAATAATTCATCCTGATAAACAAGAACGATTCAAGGGAACTTCTCGAATTCATAACTATTTTCAAGGGAACTATATAATAGTTTTTAGTCCACCATTAATTTTAAAAATTCACTCATTTTATTATCATTAAACTATATTAGTTCACTTCTTGTATTATACAAATATCATTCCAAATCAACTCTTCTTTTCAATGAAAAAGAGTATTTCACTCAAGAATTATACGATGATTTTTTAGAGTATTTATTTATATTGAAATAACTCTTTTGGATTTTAGGTATTATTGAGGTTTATCTATTATGTTTATCATTAGCCATATTTCATTAAATTGTTTAGGAGTAGTTTGATTTTATATGTTCTATACGTATTCCATTCATCATATTACTCAAAAAATTGTGTGTTTTTTGTGTATAAATTCAAGAAAGTTATTTCATATGATCTTGTTTTTTAATTTTAGACCCTTTAAAATGAAGAATTAATTATAATTAGAATCTGATGGGTGGGACCAGTATAGTCCCTTGATGCATTGGAATGTCTCATGAGATATATAGATATGGTCTTGGATGAGTCCTTGCCCATTTTTTAGATATGGTTTTGGTTCGGGCCTTAATCATTTTTAGTTATATTAGACGAGGACTTGATGTCATGGTTCTGATGTCATACCTTATGAATTCCATCATTATAAAACCAGTAATTGATATCCAATGTGATTATTCAACTAGTATAATATCCATGGTTTTTAGGAATTATTTATTCTGATCTTATACATACCATATAACATTCAAGATTGTTATTAAAGGAATGTGTTTTTAGTTACTCACCATGCCTTTTTTATGTTTATGATTACTTCAATTGTATTTGTTACCCCTATTGAGCATCTGATCTCATACATTTGTTATTTTTTATTTCTACCAAGGATATAAAGAAGTATATAATGAATGGCCTTCATGGATAATCTATAAGCTATGGATGTTTACAATGGAATTTATTTATTGTATTTCCTTTCTAGTTGTAATGTTGATCTTATATATGGTTCTTTCATCCCCAAACTGTAAAACTATTTTGTCCTCCGAGATGTCTCTTTCTTGTACTCTTTTTAATGTAATGAGAAGAGGCATCAGCTCTTTGTAGTTGGGGTTAAGGTCTTCACAGTTGGTATTAGAGGAAGATTATTTGAAAACATAGAAACTAGATTTAGAAAATATAGATTTGGGAACAGAACCATAAGATATGTTTTGAGGATAAATGTACAAAAACATCTAGAATTTTGGTAAAGAATATATTTTTTGATCATCCTATAAAATAAATTCTTGTCTAGATACTATTTGTGGACATGGATCTGGAATTAATGTACCTAGGAGTAAATACTCAGACAAGGTATTTCGGGATAACTCAGGGTATCTTGGTACACCACAACGAGCGCTATTACAAACCCGGTCTGACACTCTTAGGGTATTTTATCAGGATACATTAAATTTTCATTACAATCAATTTTTAAGGATTTAGATGTAAATTTTTACTCGAATAAATGATTTTTAGGATTGTGAGATTTTCTATGCAACGGATTTAAATCTTTTAATGTATTTTTCTATTTGGGATTTTGAAATATTATTCATAACCTAATTTTCTGTATGCCATCATTTTGAAATGGTGACATTTTTTAGGAATTAAAACCACAAGAATGAGTGTATCCCAAGTAAGAATTTTACCCCATAGAAATATAATGATGTTTGTTGTGGAGTTAAAATTGGTGTTGAGGAACTTATTATAATACTAGGATAGCTAAATTTGGTTATAAAAAATAACTATACCTTTATGGATCACCCTAAACCACAACATTGTCGAGAAATGTTGTACCTCTTTAGGTCATAATAGCCTCCATAATTTAATGGGACTAAAAACCTATTCATAGTAGAGTAGTGGATAAGTTCATTAGATAATATATTTCTCACGTTGGGATGTAACAAAATGGAGAAGGTTTTTAGGGGTGTTTATACTATATCGGGAGATGCATATACATGCATATTGTTAATCAATAACACAAAGGAGGAGGATTAAATGAAAGAAATTCAATATAGGGAGAAAATTATCCAATAAAAATATATTATTCTTGAACAATGAGCAGATAATTAGATGTAATTCATAGGTCTCCGATAAAATGGGGATGAAAATGTAAAAAATAATAAAGTAAACATTACAAGGTTATCAATGCATTCTTTGGACTGAATACATAATCCAATAAGTAATACTTATTGATTCATTGGTTGTTGTAAACCATTCCCCTAAAATTCCCTAGTCTCAAAATGTTTCTCATCATATGAAGTCATTATCTCATGTGCAATAAAGATAGGGAGAGTATTCTATAATTTTTCTTCCTTTAAATGAAATAAAGGGACGAAAATTGTGGTAGAGGATGGAATGGATAAAGGGAAGAATAAAATGGGGAATCTTCCAACATGTGATTCTTATGGAAGGAAACACCCTAGTGCCTACATAAAAAAGAAAAGGTGTCTGATACAAGTGTTTAAAGAAAGGCCATCATGCTGGTGATTGTATGCGGAAAAAAGAAGCTATCAATTTTCAATGCTATATTTGTAAGGATAATGGAAACTATGCTAAATATATTCCTATGAATCATGGAAACGTACCTTGAAAAACATCATGGGAGAAATTCCAAGCTTACATGATCATAATTTTAGAGGTTGAAATTTCTAATGGCATGGTTACATGTACCTTAATCATTTCCTCAAACATAACCAATGAATTATTTGATTCTTGATCATCCCAATCATTTATATCTTCCTAGTTTTCCAATAATATTATAAAATTCCAATTTTATTTAATAAAGTATTTTTCTGACAAAACTACTAAGGGAAGTAACATTACAAAAATAGATACGTTGATCGATCCCCCTTAGGGAACATAAACATGCTTATGTTGATGAAATTATCATCATAACCATGATTCACTTTGATATAATCCTCAAGATGTATTGGATTTCAAATTATATCGGGAAAATATATTAAATAAAGAAAAAAGTTACAATTTTTGAGAATGATGTAGAATACCTTATCCTTAGAGAAGAATCATCATCATCTAATACTTATTTAGATCCACCACAATAACTCTACATGATGAAATTCTTGGGGAGGATGTGAACGTAATATCTATTGGTGAGGATTGAAATATTCAAATTTAGGATGTTCCTTTTTTCCAATAATATATAAATCTTTTTCCACAGGATTTACCTAGAAATCCTAGAAAGAGGGAAGTTGAGTTTTCTATAGATTTAAATAATGCTTGAAGACCTATATCAATTAATCCTAATATAATGGACACTATTGAATAAGTACAACTGAAGAAATATCTAGAGTAATTGAGAGATAAAATATTTTTTCTCCCTATTGTTTCCCCTTGGGAATCCTCTATTCTTTTCATTAATAAAAAATAAGGATCAATGAGGTTTTTTGTTGATTACAGGGAGATCAATGACATTACAATAAAGAAAAACCATCTCCTACATCGCATTGACGATTTGTATTATCAACTTCAAAGAGCCCAATATTTTTCAATGATTCACCTTTGAACTGGATTTCATCAGTTGTGTGTGAGGAAGGAAAATATTCCAAGCACACAATTTCAAACTAGTTATTGGAATTACGAGTTTACAGTACAACCTTTTGGAGTGACTAATGCACTCTAGGTTTTCAGGGATCTAGTGAATAAAGTTTTCAAATAATATCTTGAGGGATTTTTGTGGTATTTACTTATGATATCTTGTTATAATCAAAAATATATTATGATCCTAAAAATCACAAGTGTGTTATTCTAATGAATCTTAGAAGAAACGAGTTATATGAAAATTTTAGAATGTTTGAATTTCAGATTAAATGGGTTATTTTCATGGACATATTGTCTCTATGGATAGAATCGTAGATGATCCTTCAAAGAAAAAGGCAGTTAGGGAATGGCATACTCCAAAAAACATAACTTGGGTACATAGATTTATTGGTTTATCAGGTTCCTATTGGTGTTTCGTTCAATACATCAACCGATTAGGAAACCCATTAACAAATATTACTCATAAAGGGGTTAGGTTGAAATAGAAAATTGTGTGTGAAGAATGTTTTGATCAAATTGAAGATGATATTAGTGGATTCTACAATCTTTTCAATACCATAAGAAAATTTTGGATTTGTGATTTCTAGTGACGCATCAATGAAAGGACTTGGTTTTGTACTTATGCAGAACGATAGAGTTATTTCTTATGAATAAAGGTAGTTAAAAATTCATGAATATAAAAATAAAACTCCTGATATTGAGTTAGTATATGTAATAAATTATCTAATGATATGGTGAAACTCTCTCTATGGAATTTTTTTTGAAAAATATATAGATAATAAGAGATTAATAGATATTCTCTCACACAATAATATCAACATGATACAAATTTAATGGCTCAATATACTCAATGATTATGATTGTTCTAGACAGTTCCACCCAAGAATGTCAAATAAGGTAGTTAATGAATTGGGAAGGAAGGATCATGGAGTTATAAAAATAATGGTGATTGAAAGGGATCATGTATTCAGGGGTCTTGTAATCCTAATTAAAGGAATTATCAAAGAAAAAGAAGACTCATTAATTTTTAAATTAGATTCCTGACCATAATTATTAGATAGAGTTAAAACTCCTCAGTCTAATGATGAGAATCTTCAAAATAAAATTGAAGATGTGAATGACTGGATAATGGCTAACTTTATGTGGGTGGATGGAATTAAACAATTTGGGAAGAGGCTATGTCTTCTCTCTATACCCAAGCTAAAAAGGGAGTTATTTACTGATGCCCATAGATCGAATTTCTCTATAAATATTGGTAGTAATAAGATGTATAGTTCTTTAAATAAACATTTCTGGTCGGATAATATGAAGAAATAAATTGTAGATTATGTTTCAAGATTTTTTGTATGTCAACTGGTGAGAGATGAAATACTACATCCTAGAGGAGTCATGAAACCTCTACATATTACTATATTGAAATGGGATGAAACCACAATGGATTTTTCCATTTCATTATACCAAAATCCTTGAATGAATGATGCAATATGGGTAATTGTGGATCTACTTATGAAATTTCAACATTTCCCCTCAATAAGGGAGGATTTTCCACTAGATTTCCTTGCACGACTCTATATCAATAAAGTTGTAAGACAAAATTATGAACAGATTTCAATAGTGTCTAATTTTGATCCTCAATTTACTTCAATATTTTTTAAATGTGTTTAGAAATATTTGGACACTGAGATTCGTTTGAATACTGCTTATCACCCTCAAATTTATGGGAAATAAGAAATGGTGATCCAAACATCTGTAATCATGTTGAGATCATGATAAAATGATTTTCATGTTTTTTGGGATCTTTATTTATGTTTTTTGGAGTTTTACTACAATAAAAGTTTCCATTACAGAATTAAAATGGATCCATATAAAGCACTGTACGGAAAGAGATATTATACACCAATGTTATGAGATTATTTTCGTGTAGGGAAATTAATAGGCCCATAGCTTGTTGAGGAAATAATAATAATGGTAAATACATTTCAAACCCATAAGAATTAATTTCAAGTAAGAAACATGATCAATAATGTTAATAAAATGACGGATTTGGAATTTCTTGAGGGAGATCATGATTTCTTGAAAGTATCATCATATATGGCTATTTTAAAATTTTGGAAGAAACGTAAACTAAGCCCGAGGTATGGTGGAACTTTTGAGGTTATGGAGAGTTTTGGAGTGACGGATTATCATTTGGAAATGTAGCCAAGGATTTATATAAAACACGATGTGTTCCATGTATCCTTTTATATATAGTACATGCCAGCCCCAATGTATGTCCTCACTTCTAATGGTATGGTATTGGAACTTTACTTGTCTTACTGTGATGTGCCAACCCAGAATCTAGATAATAAAGATCTTGTGTTCAGGAATCAAACAACATGACTTATAAAGGTTATTTGGAAAAATAATAATATAAAAAAGGCGATGTGGGAGCCTGAGGATATTACGATATAGAACTACCAAAATCTTTTTTAAGGTAATATTCTAGTAAATTTCAAGGAAACATTTTTTGTAAGGAGGTATATTTAACACCCCAAGTACATAAAAATAAATTTAATATAGAATTCATGAAATAATGAGACACTACGAAACAACACTCTGTCATTATTTAAATAATATAGTTATAACCTATCCATTAAACATATTTTTTCCACTTTTGTGATTTGAATTTAAAAAAACAAACATACACGATTGCGTTTAGTAAGATATTTTGAGTCTAAAAGGATAAACATACATTTTTTGTGATTAGTAACTTACCATTGTAAATAGTAATGCATCCCTATGTATCATAACATCTCCCTCATATGTAAAATTAAATTTATGTACAATATAAATGAGATTAAATAGTTTTTAAAAAATAATTATAATTAAGTGTTGGTATGTGTGTGAGTAATAAATATTTAATTAAAATTTTAATTTTACAAATTAATAAAATTAATTTTCATAAAATGTATTCCAAGATATTTATTTTCTTCCAATGATTTTAGGATAATATTATGAGACATCAGTTATATTTTGAAAGTATTATAAAATAACTTTTAAATTTAAAATCTGTATTTTCCAAGTAAATAATTATTTTAATTAAAATTTAAAATAATCCTATTTTAAAAATTATTTTATAAAAATGAGTTAACTTTTGTAATCCTTCATGTCAAAAAATGGTTCTTGTGTATTTTTTTTGGATTTTCCTGAAATAAATAAATTTTTGGAGAACAAGGAAGATAGATAATTTACGATATATGCTAATAAATGAATTTATGCATGAATATTATTTCATGGCTGATGTAAATGGCCATCTGTTAAAACTCACATGAACATATTACTATTTATTATCATAATAATACATCACTATTTATTGAATAGAGAAAAATAAAAAAATATTGAATAATATGTTAAAAAATCCCTCGTATCCCCCACTATAAAAACAATCCCTCACCCCCTATTTTCTTCACTCCTATAAGCCTTGAAGATTCTAAATTTTCTAATACGTACTCCTCCATATTCCCTCCCCGTGACTAAGAGATAACATTCTTTCAGAAATACCAGATCCTTTTTGGTTAAGGAGGTTCTCAAAAAAGATATTACAAGAGGTAAATCCTTTTACATATTCATTTAATTTCATTTTAATTTATTTTCATTTCTTGTTCTCTCTTAAACACCTCTTCCTGATTAATCGTGATAACTACATTATCATAAATATAATATATTTATATCATGTTATTGTTATAAACATTATCAATCTCCTTAATCTATCTCTTATTTTTATTTTATAAACAAAATCATTATTTGGGAGGTTGCAATTTACCACCATCATGGATGAAAAAGTTTCATTCTATATTTTCATCTTCATGTCCTGTCATGAAACAATTTTAATGGTTTTACCAAATTCTAAAATATTAAATCTATATTATTTAATGATTTTGTTACCGTACTTTATACATGATGTTAAATTACTGAACAAAACTAGTTTGTTATAATCGAAAAACCACCATAAAAATTTAAACGATTATCACTGTATACCTTGTCTATTGATTCATCATCATAACATATAAATAAATGATATATATTACCATTTACAAATATATATGTCCTTTAATAATATATTATTTCAATTATGGATAATTATAACCATTTCACATGAACTCCATTAGTTTTAATCAAGAGAACTAATCGTCAAATTGAGGAAATGAACACTCTAGAAAGATGGAATTCAATCTTATACCTTATCAATAAGGAAAATTAATAACATAATAAAACTATAATTAATAAAATATAATTAGATAAGGTTCTTAATTAGTTAATTATATGATTTAATTTGATTATACATGAAAATATGATCAATTGAACTATACATTCGGAAATAAGGTAAGGGTTTACTACCCAAACATCTATTTTCATTCGGGTTACTCTTACACTCTACATACCACAATTAAATCATAAATTATTCTTATTTAATCCTAAAAAATTATTTTTAAATGTTCTATATATTTTTACCAATCATAATTTTTCTTCAATTAATGGGTATTTTAATGTTTCAAAATGACCTTTCAAAAATAATCCTGACAATTAAGCTCGATTCAAGGGACCTTCTCAAATATTTACCTATTTTCAACGGTACTCTATATTCTATTTTAATCAGTCATTATTTTAATAAAATCAATAATTTTATTACAAATAAAAATAAACTATTTTACTTATTATTTTAATACAATTATTTTTCCAATGTAAATCTTCTTTTAAATGTAAAAGAGTGTTTCTCTCAATAACTACACGATGATTTTGTTAAGGTATTATTATATATTCCATTAACTATATTGAATTTTATGTCTTATTAAGTATAAGATATTATTTTTATAGTTTAAAATATTTTATTTAATGGTTTATAATCTATTTTAATATGGATTTTTTTCTTGATACCATTCAATATACTACTCAGAATGGTTAGTGATTATGTGTATAGATTGGGGAATGTTATATCATATGTTCTTGTTGTTTATGTTTATCTTGTTTTATATAAGATATTAATTGTACATAGAATGTGATGGGATTGGCCCAATATATTCCCTATTTTCATCAATAGGTCTTGTGAGGAAAATATATATGGACTTGTTCGATGCCTTTCTAATATTCAAATATGGTTTTGGTCATGGCCTTAATCATTTTTAGTTATCCTGGTCGAGGCATTAACGATATGGTTCATATGTCATGAATTATGTATTCAATCCTTATGAAACTAGTAATTGATAGTTTATTTGATTATTCTATTAGTATAATATCTATTGTTATGTATTATTATGGAATTATGTATTCATCTCTTTATCCGTCCATATTAGGTTCAATTATATTTTTAAAGGTTTGTGTTTTTAGTTACTCACCATGCCTAGTGTTTATGGTTATGATTACTTAATCTATATTAGTAAACTGTATTGATAATTTGAGATCACCCCCCATCTTATGTATTATTATTATTCATGAGGTAAATAGTTATATTATGAATGACTTGTAGAGATAATGTATAAGTTCTTGATGTTTAAAAAGGCATATATTTGTTGTATTTCATTTAGAGTAGTAATGTTAAACATATATATGTATGTTTCTTTCAAAAACTATAAATCTTTGGGGTCCTTCTAGATATGAATATATTTTATTAGTTCCAATTTAATGAAAATAGGAACCACCTATGAGAAAATGGTTTTGGGGTCATTAAATAATCCCTCCATATTTAAGGATTCCTCCAAGGAAAATTCTAACTCCACAACATGAATATTAATTTTCACAAATTTATTTTCTTTTTTATATTAATTGTCCAAATATATTTTTCTCATCACTATCTTATTAAATCATTATTATTTTTAATGAATATTATTATGATTAAGGAAGAATAATTAACCACATATCCAATTTTCTTTTAAGGAAAATAAAAACAACATTTGTGCATGTGTGCCGACTACCACCTTCAAGAAGAGTCATGTGTCTTATACATTAACCAACATAAAACTATTGTCCTAATGTTGATGTTAATAAATAAATATGTTATATATAATTTTTTTCATATAAGATAAATAAAATAGTGAATTTATTTTATTGTATAGAAAAGTAAACAATCAATAATGAATGCGTGCAGACTATTGCCTCTATAGAATGAATGATTTCTATTTTTATCAACACCACCATTCATGGATGGTAATGATAATATGTTTAAAGAATAAATATTAAATTTATAAAATTATTAAGATTCTGGTAAGATAAAATGGAAAACCTTTTTCTAATATGAGTAATAAACAATAATGGTAAACTCAAACACCTAAAAGAGAATTATATGGGAAGAATGATTTCTTCATACTGTGTAATAAAAGAGTACTCGTTTAAATTTTTTTATACTTATATATAATTATTAAAAATCACTATAATGAAATTAAAATATTTTAATATTATTTAGCGTATATTTATATGAAAATTAAAACAATTCATAACATCTTTTTTATCTATGGTCTGTTCTTATTTTGGTTATTTTAAAAGCCACTTAAAAATGATGTAAATTTATATCATGGATGAAAATGGGAATTTAATTTTTTAATGTGTTACAGATAACTAGATAATTAATTTATTTTAGTTCGTGAATTTTAACAAATATATTAAACTAATTATTTTAGATACCAACATATGATCACGCAAAATCAATGAAACATGATCATCATTTATTTCATAATTATGGATAAAAAATATCATTCCCATTTAATGAAGTTAAAAATTTATAAATAATAATATTACCTCAATACTTGTACATTTTATGATATGGTACTGATTAAATTTTGGATAACAATGGAGAACCACACCATTATTACAGAACAAGTTCAAGATAATCAATATTACCCACATTCTCTATCCAAAATAAATAATAACTAACTAATGTAATTAAATATAGTAGTTATAAATTATGTTTATAGAAGTATATTGTAATTTAAAATCTTTAAAATGGGTAATTGAGATATTTATTTTTACTACAAAGGAGGATAGAGCAAATTTTTACTAATCATGAATTAAGGTAAGGGTTATTGTTAACTCAATTTTCATTCATTAAGTTACAATCATTCTTATTAAAACACTATTATTAAAATAATGATTAATTATACCTAATTAATACATGTTATTGTATTTAAAATGTATTCTTTGTAGTTATATAATTCTTCCTTACAAAAGCATGGTCAAATTATTATTACCTTAATGATTATTTACTTAAAAGGGGTTTTTGACTCAAATTTGAAGTCCAGGATACATGATTATGTTACACACCGATTTTCTAATCTATGGTATTCATACATACCATATTATATTTTATATAACAGTTCTCCAATTATTCAACATATTTAATGTTTCATTTGAAATTATATCCACTAATGTGTTTTGATTGAAATGCTTCAAAATCCATAACTTTTGTTTTTCTCTATCTTCAATTCCTTGAGAAATGTTTGATATTACACACCTTATTTTAAATTATATAGTGGATTCAATACAAAAATTGATTAAAGTAAAATTAAAAACATTCAATTAATTATATATTTATTTAATTGAATTCTTCTATTGTTCTTTTGAATCTTATTTGAATAATATCGTGAGGGTTTATGTATCTCAATTATGTAACATTGATATGTGATTCATATTCACCCCATGAATCCTTTTTGAAGTATATATATTAGTCCTTTATTTCATTAAAAATACTCTCATTATATTTTATTTCGGGGAATTAAACTCAAAAAATTCCATCAGAGCTTTAGTCATTAAAAATCATTATATGTTATAAATGTAAGTTTCCTTCCAATTTATTTCCATTCTGAACACTATATATTAAATTTCATTATGTAAAGTGTGTTCACATAGACTTCATATGTTTATTGACTTTTAAAATTATTTAATTAACAATATAATCATTTCCTTATAGGGTGTTGTTTTTAGGTACTCATAAAAAGAAAGATATTTCATTTATTAATTTGGGAAATATTGAAAATACATATTCTAGTTATTCCAATACAGATTTTTGTTGATTTCTAAAGAATGTCAGTAATATATTTGGTATATTATTCATTATGTTATAGGATTATTGCCTTATAATTAATTAGTTATGGTTTGTTCCCATAATATCCCATCAATGCATCAGTTGGTCTCATGATACAAACTATCTTAGTTATTTTGGTGTATACTTTACTAGAAAAAAATATTCCCCTCTTATAGGGTCTCAAAAGTAAGATCCTTATGTTTTTTCTTAAGGAATGTAATTTGTTAAAAAAGCTAATGAGTTTCATCCTTTAGAAATTGATATTGTTATCCAAGTGATATTTTCAGTTCTATTATTATTCATTGATATCTTATGCTTTCAATTTCACTATATTAACAAATTATTTTTTGTTATCTATTCAACTGAGAATATTTATTCATATCTTATACTCAGTTATGATTTATGAATATTTTTTCTTATGTTTATCCTTACTAATCATTTTATCTCACCCATCTTATGTTTGCATTTATCTAGGTCATGAATGAATGTATTACACATGATATATTGAATAGAAAAACTGGTATACATAAATTTGGAGAGATTTTAAAGACTTATTATTTATTAAGTAGTTTCAAATATAGTGGAAAAATGTACATTCGATGAGATAGTCATGGGATTTGGCAGATAAATTTTTTAGTAATTCACTAAAACAATAATCATAAAACTTAATTAGAATTTATTAGAATCAATATTTTTCAGTGATATTGTTATTATTTATGGTTAAAACATGGTCAGTTTGGTTATTTTCAAATCCAGTATGTTTGGAAGGTGTTTATTCATATCATATTCTAGGAGAGTCAGTCTGGGGAATCACTATAGTTACCAAAAGAAGGTTTAGATAACATTAAATATTGGGACGTTATTAGTCAAGTATATTTTAAAAGTTACAAATTTTATTAAGGGTATGTTAGTTATTCATGATAATGATTACAGAGATATGGATAACAGATTAGGATATTTGATGAAATATTGAATATTTTATACATTAGGATAAGATAACATTACCAAAATCCTTAGGGATAAGACTTATAGATATGTATAAGATTTGGATAAAAAAACATAACTTTTATTTAAGTATTGATTTTGTGTTTCTCTGGTAAATAATATCCATGTCTCAATATTAAAAGTCTATGAAGTCACATGAACATATATACATTAGGGAAATGTCCCAAAAAGCTCATGTTGGGTATTAACTTAATCATTACCTAGTGTATGAAAAAGATTCCAAACTGCACATTGGGTGTCACCCACTAAGGGGGATATTCTTTGGTAAAACAAATTTTTATTACAAGACATTATGAAGGATTAATTATTTTTAATAATTAAGATAATATGTATAATAGAACTCCAAATAACAAATTAAATAATGAAATGAGACTGATTAATGTTGAACTAAAAGTAAATTTGATTTTATTGAAACGCAATATAATTGGAGGTTGAGTTTTTATTAGATAATTTAAGATATTTCCATTAGGCTGTCAAATTTTCCCCACTTAGGTAAATCCATTTTGGTTTTATTAATGGATAAAGATGGAAGGATTCAATTTAATGAGGTGTTCATGGAAAATGCTTAATTTTTTCTAGTGAGATACCTAACACGATAAAAAATAAATTCTGAAACATTTTGATTATGTTAAATGTCCTACTGAGAATTATGATTAATAGTATTATCCAAATTGAATTCCAAATCAAACCGAAGAATTAATGGATGGAGTTATTTGGATGTTCTGATGAAAAAAAAATGATGAAGGAAAGAATTACCAAATTTCTAAAAGTAAAAAATGTGTTAAAAAGAACCAAGGTAAATGTATCAATGGAATTGGAATATGATTCTTGTTTGGAAAATGGCAGCATATAGAAATAGTTTTCAAAGTAAAAATGAATCAATATATAACATGATTAAGGGAAAGTATTTTTTTCATATTCGTAACTAATATATTAAAGTTGACGACTCATTAAAAAATATATATTCAGTTATATATATGTTTCATAGCATTCTTCACATCCAACAATGACCCAAAATAAATCATAAAACTCTATATAACCATTACAATGTATCCATAGGTTTTCATGGTAAAGAAATATATTTAAAAAAAACATAAAATATATTTTGAAATAAAAATGAAATTCATTCTATATTTTATTACATTTATAAATTAAATTATGGTAGCTAAATAAATAATAAGACTTATTTATCCTTTAAATTGAAACTCTTATTAAATTGAATTTTAAGGTCCATACATTAAGAAACAAAACATATTTTAGATTTAATATATTTTTTTAATTATTAATATATTAATACTAATTTTATTAATAATTGGTAGGAAATAAAAAAATAATAGTCAATATTTTTAAAAAAAAATACTTTTGTAGAGACCCAAATCATGACGTACATAGACATTACATTAATTTTTAAGAATATCTAATATATTACAAAAACAGACACCAAAGGACCATAATAGATTAGTGTCTTTTGAAACTTGGAATATAAACTTCTAATAATGTTGAAGGATTTTTAACATCTCCCATAACGATCTTCCCCTTTTTGTTTCCTTACCTAAAACCTTTCATTTAATCCTGGGGGGAAATAAAACATAAAAAGGGTGAGCTTAAATTATCAGTAAGGGTATGAATGGAGAAAATAAAACAACCCATATACATTTGAACTTAAAAACATGAACATAGTGTTTAAACTTCAAAATCTTGAGCAATGACATAAAACATGGCAGTATATAAGGCATAGATCATAAAGAAACATTAACCCTGATAAAATAGCATGGTAATAAAACATGTAATTGTGGAAACCATTAAGCACATGTTATGATTTCCATAGTAGCCAATAAATTGCTGCCAAGACCATCTTAGTGGACAATGTCCCTTACTGAACCGAGTTTACTTATCGTTCCAGCCCTGTATTACTGAACCGGATTTAGTTTCCGTTCCCGCCATGTCTATCTCCTGATATATAAATCTTTACCCAATTCATTGGAGGGAGATATAGTTACCACCCATCTAAAAAGGAAATCATTCTTACGTGTTCCACAAAACAATCATAAATCATTCATCATAACCCATAGAATAAAATGGGTTTCATAAACATCATCCCATCATAACATGATCCATGTAAAACAAATGGATATCATTTCATCATAAGAAAAACCAAAATATAGAGATTTTATACTTGAAACATAAAAATACTAAATAATGTCATCTTAGATGGAAAATTGTTTTTATAAAACACTTGATATGAATTCTTAATTAAAATATTCTTTCTTCTTCAAAATCATTTTCTTTTCAAAAAATTCCAAGCAATTTTAAAAGAAAAGGATTTTATTGAAAATAAACATGAAATATTGTAGTGGAATATTTCTAAAAATAAAGCGTTATGAAACTGTAAAAATCCGTTAATGCCGTATAAGTTAAAAAAATATTCTTCTCATATTTTTGATAGAAAATTCAAAAAAGTAACTCGTAACGTAAAAAAAAGAAAGATTCCTTACATACCATGTAGTAAAAGTAAAAAATGGGTAAAAAGGACATTAAAGATAAATTAAAACATTTTTAGAAAATAGGGGTAGGGATGATAAATATAACCCTAGTAAATACTTACGAATAAACAATCTCGGATAAAAACGAGATTGGAAAAGTTATCCCTTACCTTAGGTCTGATATGCTTTGTACGTATCCGAACCTATTGTATTATGATTTAGATAATGTCATTGACTTATTAAATTATCATATTAATTCTTATGATATCATATATGATTCACTTAGGTCTTTATATTACCCGTTCATTTGTCAATTTCTTGTTAAAGAAACATTTTCAGTAATATTCGTTTCATTTATCGTACGCATTTAGAATTGTTGTTCTAGATATTATTATTACATATATAATGATTTAATTACTTCTAGAATGTAAAACATGATTTATATATCATATATATTCGGTATATAGATATAAATAATAGATAGATAAATGAAATAAAACACACCGTTCATGGAGACGGTAGGCCGTACATATGCATGAACACTATTTTCATTTCCTTATTTAATTGAATGGAAGTAAGTAGATGAAATATATATATATATATATAAATAGTAGCATTATTATTTCATATATTTCATTACTATATAATCATTCTTGAATGGTCAATCATAGAGAATTAATCTCATCGCGTCATGGAGACGGTAGTCCATATGTACACACGAGCGTTGATATCGTTCCCATAATTATTGAATGGAATTGGAGTGGGTGATATAATATCTTGGAATCATTATGAATTTATAATAACCATATATATTTATTCTTTACACCATTATACCCATCCAAGTAAGGTGGTGGAAAAACAGATTACACCACGGTGTGATGACGGTATTCCGTACGTACGCACGCACTGTGATTTTATTTTCCATAGGATGGATAGAACTTGAAATGGGGTTGTGTCACGACACGTCCTCAGTGCCCGTGCCGTGACTACCCCAAGACCGCCTTCCATAGGCCAGGGGCTGGCGACTAGCACCAAGGCGAAAATCCCGGTAAACAGGGAAGACATAGCCTTTGTAAAGAAAACAAGCACCACCGAGTAAGGAAGCGGAAAAAGTAAACACTAAGTAAAAACTGGTACAATAGTATGTGCGGAAAGTAAGTGGGCTAGAATACCAACCCAAACTGAAAGTAAAGTACAACTAGAAAAGGAAAATAGAAAATAAAGGAAAAGTTATAGCGTTGAGCCGTCCTCTGGAAGTCCCACCTAAAGGGTGGGTACAGAAAGCCTCCACTGCTCCTCGGGTCCACCTGACCGCTCTGAGTACGTCCCACCCAGTGGTCCACCTCCAGGTACCGTCTTGCTCCGCAAGCCTCCACCACGATCAGCGCTGTCCGTCGTCTGCAACCAACACAACGTAGTGCGGGCATAGCCCGTGCAGGGGTGAGTATATGCTACTCAGTAGGGATTCTGAGACCCCCGAAGGTCTCCCAGAATCCACAAAGGATAATCCACAAAGGAAAGATACAATCATGAAGTAACATATGACAGGGCTTAGGTATATGCCCATACATATACCTAAGTCATCAATTCTCGATTGGCTCCAACATCCGAGCTCATGTACAACCCAGTCCACATAGGAAAGCAAAACGTAAATCCACACAGGATAGCACAACACAATCCACAAAGGAAAGAAAAACAGCGTTTCAACTCACATAGGTATACATCATCGAATGATGATAGAGATGATCACTAATCCATCTAAGTCGTCAGACCCACAAAGGATCGATAGGTACTAACCCCCGCAATGACCCACAATGGATCTGACCCACAAAGGATCGATAGGTAACTAACCCCCGCAAAGACCCACACAGGATCGGGCCCACACAGGACCTGTAGGTGCTGGCTCACATAGAACCGCTGAGCGCTGACCCACACAGGATCGGACCCACACAGGATCGGTAGCCCTAACCCACAAAGGATCGCTGAGTGCTGTAGTCGTCGTCGTCGAATCCACTGAGGATCTCTGCATAGTCGTCGTCGTCACAGTAGAAGTCGCAGCCAGCTCTAGGGTTCCCGCACACAACAAGCTCGTTCGGGAGGGTCCGCTCCACGATCCGAGAGGCTGATACATCAACTGACACATAGTCCAGAGTTGATGTATCCAAAAGTTCCGTATCGTCATCAAGAACTCAACGTCGCAGACGGCGCGTCAATCTGACGCCCGGTCTGAGAGTTACTGGCTTTTTCGTCCCAGGGGCCCGGTTGGTTTTTAAGGAAAAACCAACCTGACCATACTCCACATACGTCTAAACCTTGGGTGGAGTATGCCAAAAGATCTGTCTCACTTAGAGGAATTCAACACAGTCGACGACACGTCGATCGGATGTCCGAAACTCAAGATATGAGTGTTTCCGCTCCGAGGGCCCGGTTGGTTTCGTGTACGAACCAACCCGGCCAAACTCAAAGTATTGTGAAACCTTGAGGGAGATATTCCGAAACGACCATTTCGATCCAAGGATCGCATCGCCGCTGATGGCGCGTTGTTCGGAGGCCCGTAGCTCATGTTACGGGCAAAATATCGAAAACGGTCCGAAGACGGGGGGTCTGGGCCCGGACCGACCCGGACCAACCCCCCCTGGGTCGGCCGGGTCCGGCTCGGCTCGGCCGAGTGGCCGAGCGAGGGAGCCACGGGGTGGAACTGCCCACGTGGGAAGAAGGTGCCACGGCCCACATGGGGTCACGCTGGAGTCAGCGGACGCAGCTTTGCCGCGTCCCGTGCATGCCGGACCCGCGTGACCGCGGGTCCGCTGGCCGCCGCCGCCGGTGGCTTCCGCAGGCCACCAGAGTTGCTATGGTGGTCTTATTTCCTTCCCGTCAGCGCTGAAGCTCCTAACGGGTCCCGTTATGCACTACAGAAACAACAGATCGTCCCTGCGGCATGTTTTGTCATCGCCCGCCAATCCGCGCATCAACAAAGAACTGCGGAGGGTTGTGGGGCCGTGTTTGTTTGGCCTGCACCCTACGCATTAGATGATAACAGTCGGGAGAAATAATCAACACATTAATACATAACAAATAACAATTTTAATAAATTAAAATTGTTCTTATGAAACCGGGTTCGTTGTTTTAAAAGAAACAATCATGGGAATTAAATATTGTTCCAAAATAAAAAATCCCTACCTTGACAAGTCGTTGCACGCTCATTCTTCGCGGAATTGATCGCTGCAGAAGGAGGCAATCGCCGCGTCGCGGAAGGGCATCACATCTTCATGGAAGGGCATCGCGTCATCGTGGAAGGGCATCGCATCGTCGCGGAATACGGTGTTGCGTCGACGAACTCCGAGGTTCAAGAACATGTAGATTTAATTATATTAATTAAATCCATGATGTTGATATAACCCAAAAAGAGATTTAAAAAAAGAAACCCGAAATCTCCTACCTCAAGCAGTTGGTGATCGGAGATCATTGCGGGGAAGAACGTCTCAGAAGAAGCATCGTCAATCTTCGGGGGTGATGGCGTTCTTCGCGTTCTTCGCGTTCTTTGCGAAGGAGGATGAAGGCACAAGATTTGTCAAAACCTCTCAACGAGCAATTCTCCAGAAGTCGTGCGTTGGTCTTATTTTATTATTACGACAATGGATTGTAAACAAGTTAAGAAACGATTAAATTAATTCATAGAATTAATTCAATGAATAAAACCGCCCAATTAATTGGTGCATTAAGAATTTAAGAAAACGCGTCAGTTGACTTTCATAATAACTGGTTTTGGCGGGTGCGTTACTTAGCAGAAAAGAAATGGCAGGGCTCGTGCGGGACCCACCTCACAAATATCCAACCAGGAGGGTAAGATATTTCGTGTTCTACCCTATCTGCTTCAACTCAGCTTAAGTAGCTTAAAGTGTCTTTTAAGTGGATTTATGTGAATGAAAATAATGTTTTTCTTACAAATTATTTTATTTCTTAACTTTAAGCCCAAAAATTAGAAACCACACCCAAGAAAACGAAACTCCGGAAGAGGCGTTTCTAATAAAATATTGGCGTTGCGATTCCATCGGTGCCCTCTAAATTTGATTCCGATCACCGGTTTAAAAGTTAGAAAAACCCGCTCGTCCGTTTACTGAACATACCCGAGCCAAACTTCAAAAAACGATTCCGGGCCCACCGGGCCTCGGAATCAGGTGCCGTCAGAAACTGCGTTCTTGTAATATTCCAATGAAAATTAAGAAAAAAAAAATTCTTTGAAATTAATAGGTCTTTACATCACTCCCACCTCAGGGATTTATGTCCCCGTAAAGATACATCATAAACTAGGGAAACAAATATGGGTACTGAGCACGCATCTGAGCCTCTCACTCCCAAGTGCTCTCCTGGAGGTTCCCATGCTGCCATCTGATGCGCACAAGATGAATCGATCGTCCACGTAGGACCCACTCCTGTCGATCCTTGATCTCCACCGGGACCTCCGCAAAAGTCACCCCATCATCCACGTCTAGCTCCCCATGGTCAATGATGTGCCTCGGGTCGTGCACGTATCTACTCAGCTGGGATACGTGGAAGACGTCGTGCACCCGGTGCAACTGAGGTGGTACAGCCAGGCAATAAGACACCTCACCAATCCTGCTGATGACCTAGAATGGTCCGATGAAGCGGGGACACAACTTGCTTCCTCGACCAAATCTCTGTAATCCACGTCGAGGTGAGACACACAAGAAGACGTGGTCACCATCCTCGAACTCTAGTGGCCTCCGCCTCCTGTCATCATAAGACTTCTGTCGGCTCTGAGCTGTCCTCATCCACTCCTAGATGACATGGACCTTCTCTGTCGTGGCCCGGACCATCTCTGGTCCCACAAGTGCTGACTCCCTAGGGTCTGTCCAGAACAAAGGAGATCTGTAAGGTCTATCGTACAATCCCTTGTATGGTGCCATCCCGATGGTGGAGTGGTAGTTGTTTTTGTACGAGAACTCCACCAAGGGTAGGTGGTCCTCCCAGCTGATACCAAAGTCAAGGACACATGCACGGATCATGTCCTCGAGACTCTGAATGGTCCTCTCCATCTGCCCATCCGTCTAAGGGTGAAAGGTGGTGCTTTGATGTATCTGCGTCCCGAACGACCCCTGCAACCCCTTCCAAATCCAGAAAGTAATGCGAGCATCTCGATCAGAGACGATAGATGATGGAACACCTTGAAGCCATACAATCTCCTGAACATAGAGACACCCCAATCTCTCCATTGAGCCCTGCTCTCTGATGGGTAAGAAGTGAGCCGACTTGGTGAGTCGGTCAACAATCACTGAGATGGAGTCGTGACCTCTGGATGTGTGTGGAAGTCCAGTCCCAAAGTCCATTGATATCCCGTCCCACTTCCACTCCGGAACCTCCAAAGGCTGTACCAAGCCTACTAGTACCTGATGCTCTGCGTTCACCTCCTGGCAGGTGATGAATCGTGAAATGAACTCTGCCATAGCCTTCTTCATGCCCGGACACCAGTGATGTCGTCTGAGGTCCTGGAACATCTTCGCCACTCCATGATGTACCACCCAAGGAGAAGTGTGAAACTCTCCCAACACCTCCTCTCGTAAAGAAACTGGTACCAAGTTACGTCCTCTGAAAAGGACATCGTGCTCTGATCCAAAGGAGAATCCATCAGGTGCCTGTCCTGAGGATAACTGCGCACGCTACGTCTCACAGTCGGCATCCCCACGCTGTGCCTCTCTAACCCACTGTAGTAGTGGAGGAGTGACTGTGAGAGACTGAAGGAAGGCTGCTCCATCCCTATCCACGAAGGATATCCGCAAATCGGCTAGCTGCTCTGTCGCCTCCTCAAGTAGCCGGATGCCCGTCCTCCTGCTGAGAGCATCGGCTACCACGTTCCCCTTCCTATGAGTATAGACTCTCTCAAAGTCATAGTCCTAGATAAACTTGATCCATTACCGCTATCTCAGGTTCAGGTCCTTCTGAGAGAAGATGTACCTGTGAATCTGATGGTCAGAAAAGACTGTAAAGCGCTCGCCCATCAGGTAGTGTCTCCATGTCTTCAGAGCGAAGACCACTACTGCTAACTCCAGGTCATGGGTAGCGTAGTTCTGCTCATGCAGACTCAACTGACGTGATCCATAGGCGATCACTTCCTTCTCCTGCATCAGGACACACCCGAGTCCGATCCCTGATGCATCGCAGTAGACTACGTACCCTACTCCCTCCTCAAGAAACCTCAAGATAGGTGCACTGGTCAATCTCTGTCTCAGCTCCTGGAAGCTCTGCTGACATATGTCTGACCACACAAAGGGTTTCCCCTTCTTCGTCAAAGCTGAGAGTGGTGATGAAACTCTGGAGAAGTCTGGCACAAACCTCCGATAGTATCCAGCTAGTCCCAGGAAACTCCGCACCTCTGTCACGCTCCTGGGTGGCTCCCAAGCTAGCACCGCCTCAATCTTCGCAGGATCCACTGCAACTCCTGCCTCAGAGATGACGTGTCCCTAGAATTGGACCTCAAGTATCCATAACTGACACTTCAAGAGCATTCCATAAAGCTGGTACTCTCGGAGTGTGTCTAGTACAACCCGCAAGTGATAGGCGTGCTCCTCCTTAGTCGTCGAGTATATCAAAATGTCGTCGATGAAGACCACAACAAATCGATCGAGGTATGGCTGAAGGATCCTGTTCATAAGGGCCATGAAGACTGCTGCAGCATTGGTTACGCCTAATATCATAACCAAGAACTCATAGTGGCCATACAAACATCTGAAGGCCGTCTTATGCATGTCCTCATCTCGATCGCTAAGCTGATGATAGTCTGACCTGAGGTCTATCTTCGAGAACCACCGTGCTCCCTTGAGCTGATCGAAGAGGTCATCAATCCTCGGTAGCAGATACTTTCTCCTCACTGTCACCTGGTTCAGGAGATGATAGTCGAAACACAGTCTCAAGCTCCCGTCCGCCTTCTTGGCGAACAATATCGGGGAAGCCCAGGGTGAAACACTGGGTCGGATGAAATCATTGCCCTACAAGTCCTAAAACTGTACCCGTAGCTCTCGAAGCTCAGTGGGGGCCATCCGATATGCTGTAGTCGATATCGGGGATGTCCCGGGGTACATGTCGATATGAAAGTCTACCTCTCTGCGAGGAGGTAGCCCTGGAACGTCGTTGGGAAAGACGTCTGCATACTGATCCACCACTGCAGGAAAACTAGGACTCCGCACGTCAACTGCTCCTAGGATGAGGCTAACCAACTGATTAGTGATGGGCTGTACTCTCCCCTGTGGAAGTCCATCCTATGTTGCGAAGGCTCCCTTCTCTCCGGTGAAGGTGAACCTGCTCCCGTCGGTGCGTACACATCGCACCTTGCACCTAATACAGTCAATCTGTGCATGGACTGTAGATAACCAATCCATGCCCAAGATGGCGTCGTAAGGACTCGACGCCGCTACAAGAAGATCACAGTCGAAGATCTCACCTCATAGAGTAATCTCACACTGCCGACATTAGTGTGTAATTGTCGAGTCTGCTCCCGTAAGAGTCTCTAGCCGTAAGGATCGAGCCAACGGCTCTGTCAGAATCTCCGAGTTCCGAACAAGGGCAGCGGCTATGAAAGAGTGACTCTCACATGTGTCTATAAGAACTACATCATGGGTGGAATAGACACATATTGTACCTCGAATCATCTCGGGAAAGTCGTGGTCATAGGCCTCCACTGCTTGGAGTTGTGCCTGTCTTTTCCCTCCAGCTCCCTGTGGTTGGGGTGGACCTCCTAGTGGTGGTGGTGGTAGAGCCTCAAAGCGTCGCCCACCACCTGCTGCTCGGCCAACTCCTCTGCCTCATCAACCTCCTTCCTACGGACCGCCATGGTCGACCCTCTGCCTCTGCCTAGGAGGCCCCTCAACTGTTTGCTGCTCCTCGGCACGATGGGTCAGGCAGTCACAAGCCATGTGACCCTGCCCGCTGCAAGTGTAGCACTGCCTGCCTCTCAAAAGACTGGCTCCGCGCTGTGTGCCCCGCACTGCTGAGCCAGTGTCCTGAGGTCGTCTGCATGAGGGTCTGGTATGCCGGGACCCCTGAGTCATCCGTCGACTGCCTGTTGTAGAATACTCTGCTACGCATCACCCCGCGGTAGGTCTCGCCGCTGGAGAAGTCTCAACAAGAATGCTCTTGATCAAAATGGCTCGCTCCAGTACTCCTGTCGGGGTCGGGATGCTGAGGGAGATCAGTGATTCCCGGATCACATATCTCAATCCCTTCTCAAAGCTCCGGGCCCGGAAGAACGGGTCATGTACCATGTCGGTCGAGTAGCGCGAGAGATCAGTGAATCTTGCTGAGTACTGGGCGACCGTCAAGCTGCCATACCGCAGCTGAAGAAGCTCCTGGATGCGCACCGTACGGAGGGTGGATGGGAAGAACTCTGAGCGGAAGAGGCCCTCAATGTCTCTCCAGATGAGAGAGGCCTCATCGTGCACCTAGAGCATCAAGCTCCACCATCGTCCTGCTGCTGCGTGCAGTAGGCTTGCTGCGAGGATCACCATGAGGTCTGATGGTGTCCTCACTAGTATGAAAACTCGAACAACTGCCTCCATCCAGTCCTCGGTTGCCTGGGGGTCTGTCTCCCCACAGAACCTGGGCGGTCGCTGGCGCTGGAACACATGCAGTGCACTGAGGCGACGTACATCGTTAGTGGGTGGTGCTGGAAGCATCGGTGGCTCGGTGGGTAGAGGTACCGCCGGTGCCTCTGATGTCAAAGGGGCATGTACCGAAGCCTCGTCGCTCGGCGGGCTGTCGTCACGTACCACTCTTGGAACCCTAGCTGGCTACCGTCGTGGGGCCATCTTGAAAGGAAATAGGTGCGCCATGGTCATAACAGTATACCTAGTGAGCTGATACAAAGTAATCACAAAGAAAACTTTAAATACACATGCAATCATTGTTTTCGTGCAATAAGTCGGAAATCAGAAGTCAGGGTCTTGGTGTACAGATACGTCCGCCGCCACACTAACACTGGACTCCCTGGACTGATAACCACACTCAATACACTAAACACTATTGCTTCACATAGAAAAAGATCATAGTCTGCAGAAGAACCGACCACCTTTGATACCAATTTGTCACGACCCGTCCTCGGGGCCCGTGCCGTGACTACCCAAAGCCCGCCTTCCATAGGCCAGGGGCTGGCGACTAGCACCAAGGCGTAAATCCCGGTAAACAGGGAAGGCATTACCTTTGCAAAGTAAACAAGCACCACAGAGTAAGCAAGAAGAAAAAGTAAACACTAAGTAAAAACTGGTAAAATAGTAAGTGCGGAAAGTAAGTGGGCCAGAATACAAACCCAAACTGAAAGTAAAGTACAACTCGAAAAGGAAAAATAGAATCTAAAGAAAAAGTCGCAGCGTCGAGCCGTCCTCTGGAAGTCCATCCTGAAGGGTGGGTACAGAAAGCCTCCACTGCTCCTCGGGTCCACCTGACCGCTCCGAGTACGTCCCGCCCAGTGGTCCACCTCCAGGTACCGTCCTGCTCCACAAGCCTCCACCACGATCAGCGCTGTCCGTCGTCTGCAACCAACACAACGTAGTGCGGGCATAGCCCATGCAGGGGTGAGTATAAGCTACTCAGTAGGGACCCCGAGACCCCCGAAGGTCTTACAGAATCCACAAAGGATAATCCACAAAGGAAAGATATAATCACGAAGTAACATCCGACACGGCTTAGGTATATTCCCATACATATACCTAAGTCATCAATTCTCGATCGGCTCCAACATCCGAGCTCAAGTACAACCCAGTCCACACATGAAAGAAAATCATAAATCCACACAGGATAGCACAACACAATCCACAAAGGAAAGAGAAACGTAAATCCACACAGGATAGCATAGCACAATCCACAAAGGAAAGAAAAACAGGGTTTCAGCTCACACAGGTATACTTCTTCGAATGAAGATAGAGATGATCCCTGATCCATCTAAGTCGTCGGACCCACAAATGATCGATAGGTACTAACCCCCGCAATGACCCACAAAGGATCTGACCCACAAAGGACCGATAGGTAACTAAACCCCGCAAAGACCCACACAGGATCGGGCCCACACAGGACCTGTAGGCACTGGCTCACACAGAACCGCTAAACGCTGACCCACACAGGATCGGACCCACACAGGATCAGTAGCACTGACCCACAAAGGATCGCTGAGTGCTGTTGTCGTCACCGTCGAATCCACTGAGGATCTCTGCACAGTCGTCGTCGTCACAGTAGCAGTCGCAGCCAGCTCTAGGGTTCCCGCACACAGCAAGCTCGTTCGAGAGGGTCCGCTCCACGAGCTGAGAGGCTGATACATCAACTAACACATAGTCCAGAGTTGATGTATCCAAAAGTTCTGTATCGTCATCAGGAACTCAACGTCGTAGACGTCGCGTCAATCGGACGCCCGGTCTGAGAGTTATTGGCTTTTTCGTCCCAGGGGCCCGATTGGTTTTTAAGGAAAAACCAACCTGACCATACTCCACCTGCGTCCAAACCTCGGGAGGAGTATGTCAAAAGATCCTTCTCACTTAGAGGAATTCAACAAATTTGACGGCACGTCGATCGGACGTCCGAAGCTCAAGATATGAGTGTTTCCGCTCTGAGAGCCCGGTTGGTTTTGTGTACGAACCAACCTGGCTGATCTCAAAGTATCCTGAAACCTTGAGGGCAATATACCGAAACGACCTTCTCGATCCAAGGATCGCATCGCCTCTGATGGCGCGTCATTCGGAGGCCCGTAGCTCAAGTTACGGGAAAAAGACCGAAAAAGGTCCGGAGACGGGGGGTCTGGGCCCAGACCGACCCGGCCCAACCCCCCACCCCCCTGGTCGGCCCGCACCGGGTCGACCCGAACCGGGTCCAGGTCAGACCCGGTTCGGCGCGGCCCGGTCCGGCCCGGGCGTGTCCCGGTCGGTCGGGCCGGCCCGGCTCGGCTCGACCGAGCAATCGAGCGAGGGAGCCGCGAGGTGGCGCTGCCCACGCGGGAAGAAGTTGTCGCGGCCCACGTGGGGCTACGCTGGAGTCAGCGGTAGCGGCTTTTCCGCGTCCCGTGTGTGTCGGACCCGCGTGGCCGCCCGGCCGCGGGTCCGCTGGCCGCCGCCGCCGTGGTCCTGTCCGGCGGCCCGCCGCCGGGGGCTTCCGCGAGCCACCGGAGTTGCTCTGGTTGTCTGATTTCCTTCCCGTCTGCGCCGAAGCTCCTCTCGGGTCCCGTTCTTCACTGAAGAAACAACGTATCATCCCTGCGGCATGTTTTGAAATCGCCCTCCAATCCACGCATCAACGAAGAACTGTGAAGGGTTGTCGGGCCGTGTTTTTTTTGCCCGCACCCTTCACGTTAGATGATAACAGTCGCGAGAAATAATCAACACATGATAACATAACAAATATCAATTTTAATAAATTAAAATTGTTCTTATGAAACCGGGTTCTTTGTTTTAAAAGAAACAATCACCGGAATTAAATATTGTTCCCAAATAAAAAATCCCTACCTTGTCAAGTCGTCGCACGCGCATTCTTTGCGGAATTGATCGCTGCGGAAGGAGGCGATCATCGCGTCGCGGAAGGGCGTCGCCTCGTCGTGGAAGGGAGTTGCATCTTCGCGGAAGGGCATCGCGTCGTCGCCGAATACGGTGTCGCGTCGACAAACTCCAAGGTTCAAGAACATGTAGATTTAATTATATTAATTAAATCCATGATGTTGATATAACCCAAAATGATATTTAAAAGAAGAAACCCGAAATCTCCTACCCCAAGCAGTTGGTGATCAGAGATCGTTGCGGGGAAGAATGTCTCGGAAGAAGCGTTGTCAATCTCCGAGGGTGACGGCGTTCTTCGCGTTCTTCGTGAAGGAGGATGAAGGCACAAGATTTGTCAAAACCTCTCAACGACCAATTCTCCAGAAGTCGTGCGTTGGTCTTATTTTATTATTACTCCAACGGATTGTAAACAGGTTATGAAACGATTAAATTAATTCATAGAATTAATTCAATGAATAAAACCTCCCAATTAATTGGTTCGTTAAGAATTTAAGAAAATGCATCAGTTGACTTTCATAATGATGGGTTTTCGCGGGTGCGTTACTTAGCGGAAAAGAAACGGCGGGGCGCGTGCGGGCCCCACCTCACAAATATCCTTCCAGGAGGGTAGGATATTTCGGGTTCTACCCTATCTACTTCAAATCATCTTAATCAGCTTAAAGTGTCTTTTAAGTGGCTTTATGTGAAAAAAAATAAAGTTTGTCATACAAATTATTTTATTTCTTAACATTAAGCCCAAAAATTAAAAACCACACCCGAGCAAACGCAACTCCGGAAGAGGCGTCTCTAAGAAACTATCGGCGCTGTGATTCCATCGGTGCCCTCAGAATTTGATTCTGAGCACCGGTTTAAAAATTAGAAAAACCCGCTCGTTCGTTCACTGAACGTACCTGATCCAAACATCAGAAAATGATTCCGGGCACACCGGGCCTCAGAATCACGTTCTGTCAGAAAATGCGTTCTTGTAATATTTCAAAGAAAATTAAGAAAAACAAATTTCCTTGAAATTTATGGGTCTTTACAGGTTGTTTAATATTTATAATAACATTTCAGTATATAAGAAATACATATGTTATTACTTTATAATGAAACAATTAAATAATTGGAAGTAGAAGAAGAAAGATACATGAAATAATCGGTAGAAGAGAATACCTCTTCCTCGACGGGCTTCTTTTAAAATTCCTCTTGGGGAACTAGTGTTGGTCTTTTGAGGAAACCAGAACCACTATAATGATTCTAAAGAAGTTGAGAAGGGAAATGGGTAGGGGTATTCCAAGCTAGAAGGCTCAAAATTGAGTAAAGATAAGAGGGAAGAGGTCCCCTTTTATAAGGGAGGATAGGGTCACCTTAAGAAAAACGTAAATTATAATTTTATAATAAAGTAATATTCGGTTTATAATAGCTCCAAATTTATTTATTTAAACGGTAAAGTGGGGATAGGTCGAAATAATCTCAACCATTAGTTTTTAGTCAAGTTTAGGTTAATATTGAATCCTAATCATTTAGATTTAACTCTAAGTTAAATAATTTAACTTTTACCGTGTCTTCTGGTTTTCTTACACTATATGGTTAATAAACTTACTATCACAAGCCAAAAGAACCACAAGTGGTTCATTATTAATATATATAACCTTATCTATGTCATTTGACAGATCCTTAGAATTTTAGGAATATAATAACATTTAATAATATATTATTTGTTTTTAAAACTATTTTTGGTCAATTTTGACACTATTTGGTAATTGATTTTTGTGAAACTCTTAACAGCATTATTATTTTGAAAAAAGTAAATTAAATCAATAATAACATGTCATATTAACCTATAAAATTAGTGTAATTCATAAAAAGTCTCAAATTACATTTATTTGGGTATTTATAACATCAATTATGTTAATATTTCATTAATAAGGTAATTATTGCATCATTGTTGTGTCATAAATAAATTAATTTATTTAATGTCTAAAAATTATAAATTAAATACCATTATGTGGGAAATATTTTTTTCTTTATAATGATTATTTATAGTCTAATTTATCTTATGTAAAACCCTATATTAAAAATGTTATAGTTATTAAACTTTGATTTTAACTATTTTAACTCTTCTTTAAATAAAATAATAATAAATGCACTAATCTAATCCAAGTGGACCTAAAGGGTAATATTTTATTCCTAAGATTGTTTTTGGTCGAATTAAACTTATCCAATAGAATTAGGATATGTGTTAGGGTAATAATAATATCATTTTTACCCTTAATTATCCTATTTACATTTAACTGTGGTAAATAAAAGTAAAACGTTACTATTCACCAAAAATTATTTTTATCTCAATGAACCACATTTTTGTCCCTGATATTAACCGTGTCTCCTAGATTTTCAAAATTCCACTCACAGAAGCAGTAAATTTATGTTTTACGTAAATTTTCAAATTCTCCTAGGAGGTGGGTAAAAGACGGTGAAACGTTGAATAAAATTTTTATATATCTAAAATTATTATAAAATGACTCCAGTGAATCAAATTAAACATATAAAGGTATTATGTATCAATTTTTACCAAAATTAAATTTAAATAAAATAAATATTTATTTAAATAAAAATTCGGTTTATAAAAAGTAACCTAGTGTCTTCACTATTCATCAAAAATTGACTGTTTTCAGAAAAATACCAAAAATTCAACCTAGGCTAATTTCGGTATTCTGAATCCAAAAATGAAGTCCATTTTGAATGATAAAATTTATATATTTTCAAAAATTTGGTATTACTATTCATAACTGCTAGTTCATAACAGTATTACAATAATATATCGTTTAGTGAAACTCAGTATAGCGTACTACACATGTTATCGAGGAAGGTCATGATTGCGTGTAATGCAAGCCATGTCAGGGTTGCGTGTAGTGAAATCTCCCATTCTTGTTGCTTATAACATAATCAAAACTTATTTCATTTATTCATTAAACATAATCTATACATAATGTTGCATAGAATAATTTCTACAAAACGAACTTGAAATTGTGTGTAACACTAGCCAAGAATAGTGTTGCATATACTGCAATCTAATGCGATGTTGTGTATATAACTCAAGATAACTTTTTTTTAGCATACAACTCAAGACATCAATGTAATTAAAAATAATAATTCTCATAAAATCTCAGGTTGTTGCATTCTACCCCCCTTAAAATGAATTTCTCCCTCAAAATTCATCGGGGTTATAAATGGTTTACTACTTGAAAGTTTCTTTAATAGAAACCAACATCGTAAAAAGAAATACTAAAACATAATTTTATAAAGTGAGGTATGAAACATAATGTTTATCCAAATTAAATCATCACTGGGTTTCCACATAGGAGAACATAGGTGAAAATATGGATATAGAAGAGAAATCTAACCATCAACTCCTGATGAAGAGTGGTAGAGGACATGGCTATGAAAAATCCCACAATCACAAAGCCATAAATTTGTGATGATTTAAGGTACCATCTAATTAATTGGATATGAGGGCACTAGGAAAACATTTTTGGTTTTCAATATCATTTCCCTAAAGTTGAAGAATTATTGAATTAAAAGAAATACTTACTTGATTTTGGTAAAATCTTACTCTTGTTTGTGCCTTGAACAATTTCCACTTCATCTCTTAAATAAATTAAGTTGAATTTGTATTCCGTGAAGTGTTAGAAGATCATGTGATAGAATGATATATCATTCCATTTGTCTCTAACAAAAGGATAGAAAAAGTGATTAAATATACATAAGTCCATCTATTGTGAGACTAATCATATATGGTTTCTAAAATGGACTTAAACATCATATATCATACATCTTAATATAATAAAACTAGTTTATACTAACCATGGGTTTCTTGTAGGCTAGTGGAAGGCGATAAAGGCATGTCTCACTTCTGTTGTGGTTTCGATTCCCATAGCCTTTTCTGAAGCGACGAGTTGTCGCCCTTTCTGTAGGTTGTCCCTTTTCTTAAAATACACTATTATAACATTCCAGCAATAATATCGAAAAATCTTCTAGCCTTAAACAATACTATCTTATGTTCAACATAATCCATTCCAATCTTTAGGCTTATCTAAAATACATCTCTCCAATATCATAGTATAAAAAAATGATTACTGGAAAGGTCAAATAACAAGCACGTGAATACGATCATTGATCCCGCATATATCATAAGATATATCTTGTTGGTCACATTCCAAACATGTGAATACCTTAATCATGTATTCTATTGAAACATGAATTACCATAGAACCTTAGTGAAAACATGAATACTATCAAAATTTAACTCTTTCCACATACCAAAATCACAAAAATACTTTATACTCAAACCAAGATATTACTTTTTCCTTATATTAGTCATGAGCTCATGAATACTATCATACATATTATTTTCTCCTTATACCATCATTATGCACATTTCATATTCGTTCTAGAAATATTTCAATTACTTTTCATGGTTACCGGTACCATAAAATTATTGAAAACCATAATAGACCAATACATAGATATTCCAATATACCATACAAGTACCTCATCAACATTATTCTTGAATACCAATACATAAAAACTTCAATCCATCCTCTTCAATGATTCTCTTGGAATAAGTCATTTCTTAATTTATAATTGCCATTTTCGGTCAGGGAATTGAGTTGGGTAATGCCCATGTTCTCCATAGATAAGACATTGAACTCTATAACAGTCTGTCACTCTATGACCCTTCTCTCCACACAGATAACATCTTCCCCTCCATTTGATGTATTCATCAAGGTTCTTCTTCCCTTATTTAGAAATCTCAATATTCCATTCTCTATACTCCTCACAATGCGAACATGAATAAAAGTCCATCTTCCTCTTATTTTATTAGTTAGGAATACCACTAAAGTTCACATTATTAATCATATATTGCGATGACTGATTCGGCATAATCACAACATCTTTCATTATAGGAATTACACAATTTCATTTCTCATAGTCACCAATTTGTCCATTTGATTCAATATTGACCCAATTCCTTCCTGTTCCCTCCATTGTCTAAAACCAAAAACCATGGTGTAAGGAACAGTTAAAATAACAAGGAACCACATAATCATAAAAAGTATAACTTATCACACATTCTTTAATCCACAGCACCTTAGGTTCACCCTAGGTTATTCATGATCATCAACATAATTCTAGTATTGTATCCTATAGTTATACTAACCCTTATGGACATCCCTAGACATACCTTAGAAATATCTCTAGGGATATCCCAAATGTATTTGTGTCCTAGTTTTCAAAGGTTAAATAAGGCTTTCCTCTCATAAGAACTATAACGGTTTGGAATTACCTCCAGTGGACTATAATTGATACCTATCAGGGAATTCCATGGTCAGCTACATCACCTGGGCAGGACACACCACCATCCCCAGTGGAAGCCATTTCCTTATGAATCCCTTGGGCGGAGAGCCATGCTTCGTCCAACACTCACATGTGAGAGTTACCAAGGATCGGATTCATTCATACCTCCTTTACCTCTGATACCAACTGTAGAGACCCAAATATTGACATAAATAGGCATTACATTACTTTTTCGGAATATCTAATACATTACAAAAAAAATACACCAAAGGACCGTAATAGTTTAGTGTCTTTGGAAACTTGGAATATAAACTTCTAATCATGTTGAAAGATCTTCAACAGCTCCCATAACGATCTTCCCCTTATTGTTTCCTTACCTAAAACATTTCTTTTAATCCTGGGGGAAAAGAAAAAAATAAAAAGGGTGATCCTAAATGCTCAGTAAGGGTAATCATGGAGAAAATAAATCAAACCATATACATTTGAACTTAAAAACTTGAACATAATGTTTAAACATAAAAATCATGAGCAATGACATAAAACATTGAAGTACGTAAGGAATAGAACATAAAAAAACATTAAACTTGATAAAATAGCATGGGAATAAAACATGTAATTGTGACAACCATTAAGCACATGTTATTATTTCCATTGTAGCCAAGACTTTGCTGCCAAGACCATCATAGTGGACAAAGTCCCTTACTGAACCGGGTTTACTTTCCGTTCCAGCCCTGTATTACTGAACCCGATTTACTTTCTGTTCCCTCCATGTCTATCTCATGAGATATAAATCTTTTCCCAATGAATTGGAGGGAGATATAGGTCCCACCCATCTAATAAGGAAATCATTCTTACGTGTGCCACAAAATAATCATAAATCATTCACCATAACCCATAGAATAAAATGGGCTTCATAAACATCATTCCATCATAAAATGATCCATGTAAAACAAATGGATATCATTTAATAATAAGAAAAATCAAACCATAGAGACATTATACATGAAACATAAACATACTAAATAATTTCATCTTAGATAGAAAATAGTTTTGATAAAATATTTGAAATGAATTCTTGATGAAAATATCCTTTCTACTTCAAAATAAATTTATTCTCACAAAATTCCATGAAATTTTAAAATAAAGGGATTTTATTGAAAATAATCATTAATTTCTGTAGAGGAATATTTATGTAAATAAGGCGTTATGAAACCGTAAAAATCCGTTAATTCTGTATAAGTTAAAAAAACATTCTTCTCTTATTTTTTCCGAAAAAGTCAAAAATTTAACCCGTAACGTAAGCAAAATAAATATTACCTACATACCATGTAGTAAATGTCAAATATATGTAAAAAGGACTTTAAAAATACATGAAACCATTTTTATATTACATGGACATAGATGATAAATATAACCCCAATAAATACTTACGAATAAACAATCTTGGATTAAAACGAGATTGGAAAAGTTATACCTTACCATAGGTCCGATATGATTTGTACGTATTCGAACCTCCTGTATAATGATATAGATAATGTCATTGAATTATTCCAGAAACATATTCATTCTTATGATATCATATATGATTCACTTAGGTCATTATATTACCCGCTCATTTGTCAATTTCTTGTTAAAGCAACGTTTTGGGTAATATTTGTTTCATTTATCGTACGCGTTTAGACTTGTTGTTCTTGATATTATTATTACTTATATCAAGATTTACTTACTTCCAGAATGTAAAAAATTATTTACATATCATATATATTCAGTATATAGATATATATAATAGATAGATAAATGAAATGAAACACACCATTCATGGAGACAGTAGGTCGTACATACGCATGAACGCTGTTTTCATTTCTTTATTGAATTGAATTGAAGTATGTAGATGATATATATATATATATATATATATATATAGTAGCATTCTTATTTCATATATTTCATTACTATATAATCATTCTTGAACGGTCAATCATAGAGAATGAATCTCATCACATCGTGGAGACGGTAGTCCGTACGTACGCACGAGCGATCATATCGTTCCCATAATTATTGAATGGAATTGGAGTGGCTGATATAATATCTCAGAATCTGTATGATTTTATAATAACCATATATAGTTATTCTTTACACCATTATACCAATCTAATCAAGGTGGTGGAAAAACATATTACACCACGGTGTGGAGACGGTATTCTGTACGTACGCACGCACAGTGATTTCGATTTCTGTAGGATGTATAGAAGGTGAAATGGGGTTGTTTCATATTTATAAAAACATTTCAGTATATATTCAATACTGATGTTATTAATTTATAATGAAAAAATTAAAAAAGTGTATTTATAAGAAGAAAGAAACTTGAAATAATCAGTAGAAGAGATTACCTCTTCCTTGATGTGATTCTTTTAAACTACCTCTTAGGGCACTAGAGTATGACTATTGAGGAGACCATAACCTCAATAATGTTTCTAGGGAAGTTGATAAGGGAAATGGGCAGGGTTTGGCCGATCTTGAAGGCTCAAAATTGTGTAAAGATAAGAAGGACGAGCTGCCCTTTTATAAAGGAGGAGAGAGGCTCCTTAGGAAAAACATAAAATATTATTTTATAACAAAGACATATTTGGTTTATAATACCTCCAAATTGATTTATTTCGAAGATAAAGTGGGGATGGTTTGAAATCCTCTCAACCAATAGGTTTTAAAAAAGGTTAGGTTACTATTGTATCCTTTTCTTTTAGATTTAACTATAAGTTAAATAATTAAACTTTTATCGTGTCTTCTGGTTTTCTTACACTATATGGTTAATAAGAACACTATAACAAGACAAACGAACCACAAGTGGTTCATTATATATATATATAAACTTATCTATGTAATTTGGCCAACCCTTAAATTTTTATGAATACAATTACAATTAATAATATAATATTTGTTTTAAAAACTATTATTTTTCAATTTTGACACTATTTGGTAATTGATTATTTGGAAAATACAAACATAATTATTAGTTCGAAAAAATTAACTAAATCAATTATATCATGTCATATTCGACTATAAAATAAGTTTAATTCATTAAATGTCTCAAATTACATTTATTTGTGTATTTAGAACATCAATTATGTTAATATTTCATTAATAATGTAATTACTACATCGTCATTGTGTCATAAATAAATTAATTTATTTAATATATACAAATTATAAATAAAATACCATTATGTAGGAAATATTTTTATCTTTCTAATTAATATTTATAGTAGAATTTATCTTCTGTATAACCCTATATTAAAAACTTTTTAGTTATTAAACATTGATTTTAATATTTTAACTCTTCTTTAAATAAAATAATTATAAATGTCCTAATCTAATCCAAGTGGACCTAAAGGGTAATATATTATTCCTAAGGTTGTTTTTGGTCGAAATACACTTATCCAATAGAATTAGGACATATGTTAGGGTAATAACAATATCATTTTTACCCTTAATTGCCCAATTTACTTTTAACTGTGGTAAATAAAAGTAAAATGTTACTATTCACCAAAAATTATTTTTATCTCATTGAACCACATTTTAGTCCTTTATATTAACTGTGTCTCTCGGATTTTCAATATTCCACTCACAAAAGCGGTAAAATTATATTTTATGTAAATTTTCAAATTCTTCTAGGAGGTGGGTAAAAGACGGTGACAACTTCAATAAAATTTTAATATATCTTAATTTATTATAAAATGACTCCAATGAATCACATTGAACTTATATAGGTATTATGTATCAATTTTGACCAAAAATAAATTGAAATAAAATAAATATTTATTTAAATAAAAGTTCAGTTTTTAAAAAGTTACTAAGTGTCTTCACTATTCATAAAAAATTGATTGTTTTCAGAAAAATACCAAAAATTCACCCTAGGCTAATTTCGATATTCTGAATCCATAAAATGATGTCCATTTTGAAAGATAGAATTTATAAAACTTTAAAAAGTGGGTATTACTATTCATAACGGCTAGTTCATAATAATATTATAATAATATATTGTTTAGTGAAACTCGGTATAGCGTACTACACATGCTATCGAGGAAGGTCGTGATTGCGTGTAAGGTAAGCCATGTCTTGTTTACGTGTAGTGAATGCTCCCTTTGTTGTTGCATATAACATAATCAAAACTTATTTCATTTATACATTAAACAAAATTTATACATAATGTTTCATAGACTAATTTCTACAAAACGAACTTCAAATTGTGTGTAACACTAGCTAAGAATAGTGTTGCATAAACTGCAAACTAATATAGTGTAGCGTATAGCACAAGCTAATTTTTGTGAAGCATACAACACAAGACATCAATGAAATTAAAGAGAATAATTCACATAAAATCTCGGGTTGTCACAACTTTTTTCTAAGAATACTGTTTTAATTATACTATAAGAATATATTTAAATTTTGAATTATAAAATTTTAAAATTTTAGTTTGAAAAAATAAAAAAATTGTATTCATTGTTATAGTATTATTTTAATACTAATTTATTTATTTCCTTGAAATTGATGATTTTTTGGTGAATAGTGGAAAATAAAAGTTATATCAAAATTTTGAATTTTATGACTTTATAATTATATAATGAATTAATATAATTTTATAAATCTTTTTATTTATAAAATATGTATTTATGGAGTAATGATATATATTATTATTTTCCATTCTGATTTTAAAAAACCTATGTTTAAAATTTTAAGTATTTAAGTAAAATTATCTGTTGAAAGAAAATATTTATGATCTTTTATATTATTTAAATATTTTTATGGTAAAATTTAGATTTATATTGATATAAAAGACATAGATATTTTAATTTTTTTATTAAAAAAATAATACATAACATGAAAACAAAATACATGTATAATTTTATCCTACACATAAATCGTAAAATTAAAAATAAAATTTTTCTAAAAAATGATTTTTATGCGTTACATGGGAAAATGTTGAAATTTATTTTTCATGGATATATAAATTTTATATAAAAAATTGATTTAATATTTTTAATCAGTAGTTCCAAAGTATTTAATAATTATCATTTTATTTTTATCTATTAATTGTAAATTACATCGGTAGAAACTAGTTACCGTGGTACAATCAAAAATGGTAAAAGTGGAAATTTGATGAGTAAAAGGATTAAAAAAATATTTAAAAAATGTTTTAAAATAAAATTTTGAGGTATTATATATATAATATCATATAAAAATAAATTATTGTGTTTTTTTACCCAAAAAACTTGTGAAACCTTTTCTCTCAATATATTATTTCAAAATATTTTAAAAAAATTATTGTCACTACTTATAAATGGGGACTTTAACTAGTCATCCAATATTTCACCAAAAAATCGGTTTTTTCTTGAAAATATTAAATTATTAATTACCCTATAATCTTATTCACATTATTAATCTTATGTTCACAAGAGATTATCATAATCCCTCCCCTTCTTTGTAAACATCCAAGGGAAAGTCCACATCCATCATGTGAGTAATAATTTTCCGTAATGTATTTTCTTTTCCACATTAGTTTTGTAAATATTTGTTCAAAATTACTATAAAATTTAATAATTATTTTTTTACACTGAGTTTTATTATTTATGTTATATCATTCCCCTTATCCGTTGAGGGATACAAAAAATGCATTCTTGTATGTGTGCAGACTATTGCCTCCCCAAAACACCATGTTTTGTTTCCATTAACCACCTTACATGGATGTCCATAATGTTGAATTTGATAAATATGTATGTTATTTATAACGTATTTTTAGTATTAATTGTTAAAATAAGTAATACATTTAACTCAATCTATATAAATGATAAATTAGTAACCATGCATATATGTGGATTATTGGTTCCATAAAGGATATTATTTAATTTTATTCATTTATTCATATTCATGGATAGTAATGAGAACGGATTTAATATATGAATATTTTTATACAAAATTATATATTAAATGGTAATAAAAATTAGCCACCTTATAAAAAATATGATTAAAATAAATTTTTTGAAAATTCTAATCTCAAAAAAGTGTATTCTAAGATTCAAAAATGATTTATTTTCGCATTGTAATAACATCATATTGATTACCTTCATCCATTAATACTTTAAAAGTATGATATACCACACTAATAAACACTATATAATTTCATATTCATTATATTATAATTATATGAAAACTAAATCACATCATAAGAAACTACTAATTATATTATATTCTTGTTTAGGTCAGTGTAACCACTGACTTAAATAAAGATATAAATTTATATAATGGGTTTATATGGGGATTTAGGTTATATTAATATATGATATGAATAGTTAAATAATTATTTTATTTTATTTTTCTAATTTTAAGATTAATATTAATCTCATTACTCAAGATTCAAACATCCAATCATGAAAAATCACTCAAACACGCTCATTATTGATTTCCTCATTAAGGATTGTATCAAACAATTCCATATAATTGAATTTTAAAATTTTTAATAATTATAAAACACAAATTTAAATTTCTTTTATTATCTATCAATTATTACCTACTGTAGAATCATTAATAATAACCCCATTATTATGAATGTAGTTTATAACAATCAAGATTACTCACATATTATATCAAAAATAGAGAATATGTAACTAATTTAAATGTAGATTCTGATTGTAAATGTATTTAATAAAAGGTTATGATTATTAAATAGGGTTTTCATTTTTTGATTAAGATATTTTTTATATTGGATTTAATATTACATTTCAGATAAGCAATAATTAAGGTAAGGGGTTTTTCAAACTCAATTTATTTAATTGAGTTACAAACATTCTTATTGAAACACTATTTTTCCGATATTAGATCATTAAAATTAATGAATAAATTTAATTTTATGTCCTATGTATTTTTCGGGATCTATATTTATTCAGTATAACCTCATTATCAAATGCTTCTTACCTTAATTATCATGTTATTTGTATGGGTTCTCTGTCGTAATTTTTAATTCATTGATACAAGATTATTCTATAAACCATGCTTTCTATATTATAGTGTACATAATTCCCATTTAATATTTTATATAATTATTATCTCATTATTTATTATACTGAAGATTATATTTCAAATTCAATCATTTAAGGGGATTTATTCAAATGATTCTAAATTCAAAAGTGTTATGTTTTTTCATTTTCAATCCTATAAGACGTTTTTTATATTACAAAAAATATTTTATTTTATGTTTTATGTTTAATTCCATATTGAACTCAAGGATAATTAATTTATTTCAATTTATTATATTTTTATTTCAAGTAATTTTCTCTCATATTTTTTTATTCTTATGTTACCATTACTATAAAAATATCTATATCTCAATTTTTTAAACTTATATGATATTTGTATACACCACTTATTTAATTTTTTAGTGAATATATTTGTTATGGATTTCCTTTTAAATACTTTTGTACTATTTTTTCTTGTGGTTAACCTCTTGGAAAATTTTAAATACCTTTTTCATGCAAAACAATCCTCTCTAAAAGTAAACAAATCCACCAATTTCCTTCCATTGTGAATATTATAGATTTATTTCCTTTGATTAAAGGTTTTTGTCTTTATATCATACATAAACTGATTTAGTCAATTGTATACATAACTACATATCCCGTTATCTATATAGTGTTAGTTTGATGGATTCTCAAATATAGTGTTATTCCATTTAATTATTGGGGAAATATTGAAAACCCTAGTATTTATTATTCTAATATGGATGTTTATTGATTGTTAAGAAATATTGGTTATATATTGAATATAACATTCATTTATATGTATTATGAATATATTAGACTTTATTAGTGATGAGTGGGGCTTGTAATATCCCCCAGATGCATTGGTTGTTCTCATGTGGAAAACTAACTTGGTAATTTTGTTATAATCCTTCCGAGAATAAAATGTTGACTAGACAAGGGACCTTGGTGGTAAGATTGTGATTTCTATGATCATGACGTATTGGATAATGGTGTATTTAATTAGGGCATATAATTAGATATATATAATTAAATATTTCATTAATAAGTATCCAGATACATTTATCCATTTGAACATTTCATTTCTGTTACTTTACATGGATATATAATTCTTTAAATTTCATTTTATTATGGAATTATTTTTGTTTATCTATTTATTCCAAATTAGTTATTATCTTTTTTATTTTTTGATAAGATATTTGATTGTTACCATGTATGTTTATCCTTACTGAGAATATGAGCTCACCCTTCTTATTTTTCTATTTCGAAATGTTGTGAATAAATTCATTACACATGAAATGTCTAGAGAAATAAGTTGTGTATGGAATTTATGGTTGTTTTTTAAGACATATTATGGATTAATAAGTGTCTTATATAATTGTATAAATTCTCATTTAATGAAAAATACATGAAATTTATATTTTTTTGACAATATAAAACTATAAAAATTAAAGGTGCTAAAATGCTACGTTTCTCAATATTTGTTGCTGATAATAAAAATAATGCTAGATAAAACTGGGTTTTTTGGATCATTTCAATGACTTCATATTGAGAAGGTGTTTATCCACACTCAATTTCAGGAGTTTCAGTAATAGGGGTCAAAAATTATTTTAACCAAAATTAATTCAATGACAGAATATCAAAAAGTGATACATATAAATATTTATAAAAATTCAAAGAGTGCAACTAAATTATATGGAAACTAAAATAATTAATTTATTATCATTTCCAAAATGTTTTGAAATATTCCACATTAATTATAGAGATAAAAAATTTACTTTAAAATATAATTAATTATATTTATGAGAGTTATAGTATGGAATGTAAATGAAAAAAAATATAATCAAAATAAACTTTTTCTGTAAGAATGAACATAGATATACGAGATAAATACCAAAAAAAAATAGTAACTTTTTTATTTATAGTCAATTTTTTTGAGGTGATAATTAATCAAAAACCAAGTTTTTTTTATAAAATGAAACGTTTCTTAGAATGAAAATGAATATTTAATCTTTGATTTAAAATGTGTTGATTATATAAAATATATAAAATCATATTCCAATAAGAATTAGTACAACTCAATAAAATGAGATTGATTTATGAAAAAAAATATCATAGATTCCTACTTAATCAGACATGATAAAGAATATATATAATAAAATTCCGTTAATTTTTATTCTATATTATGACCTTATAAATTTTTATTTTACATATTTCCATTAAGATATTTTTTATTGTTACATTCTTATTAACGATTCATAAATAAAATTAACTATCAGGTGTTAATTATTCTATTTGATCCACACTTGCATCAGTATGGTAGTTTTAGTCCATTACCCCTTTTCATATTTTAATAATCTTCTTATTATATAGGGATATGATATATATATATATATTATTTATTTCTAGAGTCCCATTATAATTCCATGGATGTTATGGTAATGCTTCATAAAAAAATGTTATAAATTATCATTTTTTTGTGAATATTGATTCATTAGAGAAATTATTTTTACTAAGGATTGTACGAATATATATTCCAATTATAGAATTATGAAATTAAATTAAATTATTCCTTAATAAATCATATTGAAAATATTTTGTTTTTTTACTTGTTCATAATGAAAAAATTATACAATTGTATTTCTTGGTTGCTAAACTAGCCCAAAAAATTATTATAACAAAAGAATAAAGATTTAATGTCCTATTATTAATTTTTTTTAAAGAATGATGGTTTATATTACATTTAAATTATTATTTTTTAAAATAAGATACAGTTATATATTAATTTATATGTTAATGAAATTTATGGTGAATAAAAAACGTTCACTGATGCGTGGAATCATCTGTTAATGACCTTTTTTTAATTAAGAATTTCTTTCTCTATGTGACTAGAGGATACCAAACATGAAATAGGATTAATGTTGGCAACTTTTTGGTAGATATTAGATAATATTATAATGGTATGTGTGGTTTGTAGTGTGTATATGATGATCCCTTTATATTAGAGTTTGAGTATCATTTCTAGAAGTAATCAATGTTTAGTGTGTAAGGAGTGTAATTTAATAGGGAAAGTAGATAAATTTTTTAAAAAATATGATGATATATAAAAAATTAACTCATGAATTCATTATTTATAAGGTTATAAATATTTTATCACTTTACAGCATAGTTTAACCTTTTACCTTATTTTACCCTTTGTCATCATAAATCACTTTTTGTCATTGTAAATTGTTTTCTATCCAAAAAATGAATTTGACATGATTATATAATTTCATTATTAGGATTCAAAATTTTATACCCATTTTACAGATTTCAATTCCTATATGTGATAAAAATTAATTTTAAAATAAGAAAACATTACACATAAAAATATTATTTTCGGATAATTTCATAAAAACAATAATTGAATTTTGTCTTGTTTCTAAACAATTAATAATAATTTGGTGAATTTTAATTTACTTTATAAATAATTATATAATTAATAAAAATAAGTATACTAATACTATAATAAATTTTTAATAACATTTATCATATTAATAATTATATATCTATAAAATTATATTGTTTTCATATAAAATCGCTCAAGACCAATGCATAAGCCTCATATCATGGAGAATCAATGGTGGTCGTTGTTAGTGGAGATTCATCTATAATAGATCTTATTGCTAACTTGAATATCACATATATAATATTTCACTAATATAATAATTTATAATGTCAATCTGGGGATTTGTCAAAATACACTTATGATACTATGTCCTTTCCATGCTCATAAATATTAGGCACATAAGGAAGAATTGTACAACCTGATTCAATAACTTCTCCCTTTATAAATAAATTTCATAATATGATTACTTCTATTTATGATCATTATTTCAATTAATATATTATAATAGTAACATCTCATAATTACTTTAATTATGTTTCTAATATTATTTCAACTAACCATGTTGTTATATAATTTACCACATTAATCCCCCTTAATCCCAATGAATATGTGTCACTAAAAACCATATATAACCAAGGACCATATATGACCTAAAACCAAATAAATTTAACATTAAAAATGTCTCTTTTAATATATAACCTTATAAACTCCTATAAAAATAATTCACCCCATTATGTTTTCTATAATTATCATCGATGATATGGTATTTATAGGATATCATACTGATAAATATTTCAATATTATAGTATTTTAATTTACTAATGTATTTATTCCTCATATAATTTTATAATTATGTTTGATTTAGATTTATTGTAATGAATTATTTATTTATTTCAATTTATATTTTAATATTACACCCTAATTGAATAAGGAATTGTTTTTAGGTCAATGTTTCATATAAAACAGGATATCAATAAAATAAAATTTCTTAATCTAAATTTCACATTAAATATATGGATTTTTACACCCCTAAAATAATTATCATCCTTTAAATTTTATAACTCGGATGAAAATAGTTGAGCCTATATTTACCTCATTACGTATTTAATTTTCCATATCTTTTCCTTGATCTTAAGACTTAATATGTGGGTCTCCTTATTCTTGAGAAATTTTTTTCTATAATGTAAGATGTTTTTTTTCTTTTACTCATAAGATAAATAATATATTAATTGTAAAATATATGAGTTTAGTAAATGTGATTGATTGAGTTTTTTCCTCATCAAAAGTAATACATGGAATGAATTTTGTACCAGTCAGAGGATTGATGGAATAACCAATTAATATTCTATAGTTACGACGTGATCAAGAATCACTAAGGGGAGATTTAACTATGGAAAAATTTTCAATTTCCTTAAATATCATGTTCATATACCATGGTGAAATTTGAAGGAATAGTTTCTCATCAACTACAAATTCTAGAACTCCTTGAACATTATCAATATAGATATTCTATCTAATTTGGGTTAATATAAAAAATTAATAAATGGTTAAAATCTTATTTTCCATTTCTAGAGAAAAATATACTTTATAACAACCACGTATTAGCATACATGGATATTACATGATTTTTTTAGAATACTTAATACATTACATAGACTGATGGATAGAGCATGTATTTGTTTAGTTCATTTGGAAACATGTTAACAGAAAAAATGGTACATATGTGGGATATATTATCTCCTACTATGTTCTTAATAAATGTCACCATTCATAGAAAAGTCATATATAATATTTATTTTTATAACTTGGGGAATAGAAACATAAAAAAGCGGTGTGATCAAATGCTCAGTAAGGGTAACAATGGAGATATATAAGTATAACTTGAGAATATGGGTGTGAGAACATAATCATACTAGAACAAGACCATACCCTACATATTAATAATCATAATCATAAGTCATGGAATATATATTAGTAGTTCGTAAGATATTAATCCTATGTAAATAAAATAACATGAGTAATGAGAGCATAATATTGGCATACGACATAAACATGTGGCATACACAAAAGCTTATAAAAAAATTACCCCTATGTAAAGTCTCCTAACTCAAAATTATCTAGGAATTTCAAGGAAGATAAACCTACATGGAGGGACACAAAACAATCCCCAGTCACATTCCATTCCTTATACGATACTGGGTTTCTCTATTTCCCTACAGTGGATTGGGTTTCCCCATTTTCCACAATGGATAAAGCCCATATACTTTATTCTCATCATTATCAATTGAGATATAAATATTTTCCCAATGTATTTGAGGGATATATTGGTCCCACCCATCACATAATAAAATAATGCGTACATGTGACACAAGAATGTAAAACATGTATCATATCATGACCAATAAAATTAAATGTGTATCATAATCATCGTATCATAACCCATGAAATGAAATGGGTATCATAAAAATTTCATCATACAATTATCTAATAAAAAGATATAGGCCTCATAATCATTTTTTTAATGAATAACACATGAAAAGAAGCAAGTTTCAAAATCACATAACCTATTAATGGGAAATGGGTGTCATAAAAATCATTACATAAAATAATAAACCACTAATGTTATAATATTAATAGTATTCCGGGATTGTATCCCCTAGTAAAGAATAACCTACAAAAATATTTCCATAACAGATGGTTTAGGGAATTTTAAATATGACATAGAACATTCCATAATGAAAAGGCCTTTATTTTATCTTTTTCATAATACCATTCCAAAAAATAAATTTCATAAAAATAAAGCATTAAAATTTATTTGAAATCATATCTTGATGATAGTATCTTTTCCATTTGATTTTTTTTAAACATAATCTATTTTTGAAAACCATTTTCTTTTAAAATATCATTGAACTCTTATTGAGGATACTTGAAAACATTTTGAAATCCCGTTTCTTTAATAATAATACTAATAGTTAATAAATCCTTGATATAATTTTGGAATCCCTTTTCATTTAAAATTCTTAGAAAACTAAAAAAGATGTCTTAAATTCATTTTGGAAAGGTTTTTCTTTAGTAATACATGGGAGATTTAAAAATGAAGACCTGAAATCATTTTAGAATCCTTTATCAAGAAAATCTCTTAGAAAATTTATAAATAAATCTTGAAATCATTGAAAAACTCTTATTTGAAAAAAAAAACATATAAACAATGATTTTGAAAATATTTTAAATCCATTTTATAAAGATAAAACATTTTTAAATTTTGTTTCTCTAAAACCCTCTTTTTAGAATTTAATTTCATGAAAAATAGTAGGAAAAATCATTACAAATAATAGTATAATATTTTAATGGATTTTTCAATGTAATTATGATCATGATAGTTGTAAAATCCATATATGTCGAACATTTATTTTTCATTGTTAAAAGTTAAGAAAATTGACTTCATTAGGAAATAACAATGTGATTAATTTTAATACTAAATTTTAAAAATGTAAAACAAGGGTAGAAGTTTATTTTACAAATAATAGGATAATATTTAAATGTTTTTAGAATTATTTTCAGAAAACACATTTTTGAAATAACATAGATTTCTGACCTAAAGGACAAATGAAGTTTTATTTTCAGGAAAACACATTCTTAATTAGGATAAGTGAAATTTATTAGAAATGATACCACTAAGTGAATATAACATGAATACCTAGATGGTAAATATTTTATGGGTATTTATGAGATTTTGATAATAATATTTCATCAATGGAGGCACAATCATAAAAACTATCGATAAACACTGAGCTTGAAGATGTAAAATATTTCAACACTAATAACCTTAAATCGTAATAAGATTGAAATAATAATACTATATAAAGTATAAAATATATTGAATATAAGTATTTTCATGTTTTATAATTTCAAATGTCAATATTTACACCTTTTAATATAATATAGGCTCATAACATTTCATGTGTCTCAATGAACTAAAATTGAGACAAAATGACATTGCAGATTTGTTAACTTTTGAATCAGAAACCCCAAGAGATGAAGATAGCCAAATAGATATGTATATATTGATAAATTTAATTATAATATTCATATAATATAATCATGGTAAGTGAAAACACCACATATAAGAAAGTGGTTGTGAAAATGTATTACGACTCATGAAAAATAAAAGATTGATGAGAAAACCCTTACCATATGTTTTTAATTTCTTCGTGAATTTCCAACCCGTATTTATAATAATTATATGTTTGTTATAAATATACTAAAGAAAAATATTATTTTACCTAACAAAATATTTTATTTTTTTATGAGTATTAATTACCTGTCTAGTAACAGCTCTATGTCAAGGTTATGTTTTGGGTAATATCCTCTTTTTTTGTTTCTTTTTTTCGACTTGTTATTCTTTATCTTCTTAAATTTATCATAATTAACCTAAATCATGAATTTAAAACAAGTCATATTTATCATAAATATTCATTATATATGTATTTAAAATAATCTATAAAATAAATAAATATGAAATGGATCACAACGTTCATTGGGACGATATGCCTTGTGATTGCAATAACATTGTTTCTGTGTTATTATCCATATGAAAGAAAGAAAGTACATGAACTATATATATATATATATACATATATAATATTTATAGTGGAATTTTGTATTTTATGTAGATCATATATTTTCACTAAACACACCCTTAATACATTGTAAGTAAAGCGTGAAAGTATCACATCGCTTTGAGGAGGCTATAGTCCATACGTCCACAAACGATGTTATCATATTTTCATAAAATGGAAATAATAATGGTGTAAATTATACAAAAATTAAATAATAATAATGAAATTATATGTATCATATATATAATATGAAATCATAATTCCCATAATAATTTCCATCCATGAAAGGTGGTAATGTAAAAATAAACAACATCATTTCGTTAGGCCGTAGTTCACCGTAAAAACGAAGGGTAAGTTCATCACCAATTTGATGGAAGTATGTGTAAGAGTAGATATAAATCATAATATAAAAAATATATAATTATATCTAGGTTTATGTTATTATTATATAACTTTGTAATAATAATATTTGAGGGTGTGGATAATGAAAATAAAACAAAAGAGATTGAGGAATGATGTTACATGTTCTTTGTGTAGCTCCTTTTGATTTTCACCAATGGGATTAAATGTAAGGATTTATGACCAAGTATAGGATTTAATTTAGAGGTATGTAATTTTGAGGAGATATTTGGGATTATCTTGGTGGAGAGAATGTGTCTTGACAGGTGTGAGGAAGTTGGAGGGGTGAGTGATTTTATATTGTAGAGGAGGAGTGCCATTCTTATAAATTATTTAAAGGGGTATGAAAACCATGGATTTAATATGAAAAGTTTATCAAATAATGAAAAAAATTAGATAAAAGGTAATATATTGAAATTAGAAGTATATAAAATGGATTTTTCAAATGTTTCTACATTATTTTTTCCCTTATGTTTAGGGTTTAGTCCATTGGGAAGCTAATTGTTCTTTTAAATAATTAAATTAATTTTACTGACACTATATAATATTTATGGTCAAAAACTATGTTTAACATATTATAAATTAGAAATTTATATTATCCCATATATTAAATACATTTTACTAATTTAAAATACCCTAAGTGACAGAATTTAATTTAAAAATAATCCATGAAATGGGATAGGAAAGCAGGGTTTTAATGTAAAAATGTCCAAACTTTTGTAACGTTTTTATATCTAAATTCAATGTAAAATTGTTTTAAATGACGTAAATTGGATTAAATGATATAAAATTTAACTAATTATATTTTAAAATATTTTTAATACAAAATTTATCTATATACAGAAATTAGATGAAAATGCTTTTTGAATTAAAATTCGGTGTTTTCATTATTCATTCCAAAATAAAACCTCTCGTAAAAATATCTATAATTAACCCAATGTAAACATTGATAATCCAATTCCATAAATAATGTTTATTTTTTCAAAAAACATTTATAAATTTTTAAATAATTATTTTAAATATGGGTTTTCCAAATAAATATCATAATATTACCTTTTAGAAAAGTACACCTTTTTATTCAAAAAATTAGACTTGTTCTTATTTTACACCATTCAAATATATTATATGGGTAACAAAAATACTTCTGGAATATATAATGAAAAACATGTATTGAAAACATTAATAATGAGTTCATTATTCCACATATTGAGATATAATTTTTTTTACAAAGAGAAATGGTTATTTTTTTAAAAAAATTCTTTATTTTGAAATAGTTTATTCATTCCCATATACTAGTGGATAAACTAAAGCTTTAAGTTTAAATAATATTTTTTAAAAAAATTAATCTTTTCTATATGTTCCATTACAATGGATAGGTGGTAGCTGTAACAATATAATAATATTATTATTATTACTCGCAGATTACAATTTGGTAAAAATTGGTCTTGTATGTAAAAAATACATCAAAGAGACTCAAAATTGTGTGTAACACACGACAAAAATGGAATTTCATAAACCAAACACTAATATACGTTTTTAGTGAATTTTTAACTTCTTATTGTGTATTACTCAATATAATATTATTCCTTTTATATATTAAAACTATATCTAGTGTTGTGTGAAATAAAAAATATCAAAAATATTGAATTAACATGAAAACAAATACTTCACAAAATCTCTAGGTGTTACATTATACCCCCCCCTGAAATTTATTTTTTATTTGAAATATTAATGAGTTATTAAAGGATTAATACGTGAAACATCCATATATAGAAACAAACATTGTAAAAATGTATAGTAAAACTTACTTTAAAAATAAAAATATGGAAATATAATGATTAGAAAAAGTAACACCTAATTAGGTATCTACATTGAATAAAATAGGTGGAATGTAAAAAACATGTATAAGGAAGAGAAATATAACTATAATGTTCATATTGATGGTGATATAGAACATTATTAATAGAATGTTAAAAATCACAATGCCCTAAATCTATAATGATCTAAGGGACCATTCTATTCAATATAAAATAATGTACTAGGATAATATTTTCGGTTTTAATATCCATTCCATAGATTTGAATAATTTTCATGAAAATAAATTATTACATTTTTTCATTTCATTTCATAAGAACAATATTATACTATTATTATTGCCTATTAAATTTAAAATAAATCTCAAATGAAATGATAGTGAATTTTTAATGCTTGAAAACCCAACAGATCAAAAGATCCATAATAGTCATTCTTTTAATCTAAAATTAAAATTTTTCAATATTTATCCAACATGGATAAATTTTCTTATGTTGAAGTCATGTGTTAATCTTTATCACCTCATCATATGTTAAACATAAACCGTTAATGAAATTGTTAACCTTGTAACCCTACCTAAATCTAAAAATCCAAAAAAATTGAAATGAAGTCCCTAAATTTCTCAAAATTTTCTTTACATTGATCCACTATATATCATAAATTTCAACGTTGTTGTCAAACTGACAACATGTGAATACCCTCATCGTATATTCTCTTAAAACATGGTATTATACAGAATTACCATCAATCCTCTTTGAAAACATACATGCATCATCATTATAAATATTACTGGACATATTCTTTAAATAAAATCAGTTGTAAACATCATCCATGATAACATAGACTACTTTTTGAAAAAAAATCATTTTTCTGTACTTATGTCATAAATACTATCCAATTTACTTTATCTATATCATCATTTATTTACCTATATAAAGTATTATTTAACATCCAAAAGAACATTTTAGGGGTTACCTTTCCTATATCTAAATATCAACATTCTATTAAATCACTTTTCTATTTCATCAATTACATTTATCATATCATTTAAAATCCATAATTAAAAACTTATACTGAAAATAATTTTATATTTCATGATTCATATATGATAGTCTTTGAATTCCAAAACATTTACACTTCAGTTATCCAACATTATTATTAAACCATTAGTCAGGCGTCATCATCTTATTCCTTAATAATTCAATCCAAAATATGAAATATTAATAATGTACTGAGGTTCTTTAACTTCAATATAATCACTCTTCATTCATATAGTGTTAAAAATAATAGAAAAACATATCATACCATTCAAATGTCATTTGCGATTTCTTTATCTTCAGGGGTATAAACAATACCCAAAAAACATCTTGGATCTCATCATGATATTTCCACTTAGGATGTTGATTTTATAATTTCCATTAATTCCACATCTGAATCATTTAATGTTAACCAATATCATTCTAGTTCATTATATTGTATAAGAGCCAAATTTATTGTGTGAGAAACAATTATCATTGATGAAACCCACATAATTATAACAAATTACTTATAAGATGTATTAATTATGACGCCTTTCATAATCTACGACACACTAGGTTTATCCTAGTTTATTCATAGAAAACATATTTCTAAATCATTCCAGATGGTTTCTGAAGAGTTTGTGAGTTCGTAAATCATATCCCCTATGAGTGTCTAACTAGGTTCGCAGTAATACTCATTATCGTGTACCATGTTATGCTCGAGTTAGGCCTGACACATCTTCTTAGATTTGTTACTACTAGGTACATCAATACCAAAGCAATATCCACTTGTAGTATACAAACAATTATAAATTTCTAGAAAACCACTCACTTTATCCTTTACCCAAATTCAAAGAGTTTTTTCTATACTTTTTCATATCCTTAGACTTATCCTCAGACATTTCCTTAGAGTTATCACTAAGGTTTTATCATCCCAATATCCCAATGATTACTAAACCTTTTCCTTGGTTCAATTTATAACAACCGAGTCTTAATGTACTAATATATTACAAAATTCTTTCATAATACATAATACATTACTGGAAAAAAACACCCAATGAATGTATTAGCTTAGAGAATTTGGAATCAAGGATATGTAAACATTGGTACATAAGTGAGATAAATTATCTACCACTAGGTTCTCCATGCCTAGAACCGTTCTTATACATATCATACATAATACATATCTTCTTGACCCGGGGAAAGGAAACACTGAAAAGGGTGATCTCATATTCAAAAAATGTAAACATGGGATATATGTAAGCATAACATGAGAATAAGTGTAGTATAACATGAGCATAACTATAGAGGACTATATCCTATATATCAAATATCATAATAATAAGTCATGGAATAAATATTGGTAGTCGAAAGACATGGATCATAAGGAAATTAAAGAACATGTGTCGTGATAGCATAAAACTCTCATAAGTCATAGACTTACTGTATTCACATAATTATATAAAATAATTCCTTATAAGTAAATGATTATATCCAAAACATATCAAGGTACTTCATGAGGGATAAACCTATTGGGCTGGAAAAACCTCCATCCGTAGTCGTTTTTCTTTCCTTATATGGGATCAGGTTTCCCCATCATCCCATTGTTCAACCGGATTTCGTATTATATAATAGTGGATCAGGTTTCCCCATATTACTATAGTGGATTGGGTTTCCCCATCTTCCACAGTGGTTCAAGCCCTTATAATGGATTTCAATGATTATCTCATTGTAATAAAATATTTGGTCAATGCATTGGATAGAGATATAGGTTCCTCTAATCACATAATAAAATCCTACATACTTGTTTCACAAGACTATAAAACTTTCATCCTATCAAGAACCATAAAAAGAGAACAGTTTTAAAAATATAATACCATAACCGATGAAATGAATTCGATATCATAAAAATTCCATAATTCCATTACCTATAGAAAATATATAGGTCACATAATTATTTACATATTTCATAACCACTAAAATGAAGCAGTTTTCAAAAGCTTATAACCTTTGGTAGAGAAACGAATGTAATAAAAATCATTACATAAAAACATAAACCATCCATGAAATAAAATGAATGGAATTATTGGTACATATGAGATAGTAAATCATAAACTACAATAAATTATGTCATATTATATAGAATAAGGGTTTTGAATGATCCTGTGTAAATTTTCCAAAGGAAACTCCCTTTCATTGAAAATCATTTTTATAAACCCATTTCAAAAACCATTTCCTTATAAATACGTCGTTACAATTTCATTTAAAAAATTTTTATTGACTGTTATATATTCCATTTGAAAAATTATTTTTAAAACATAAATCATTTGGAAAATCCTTTTCTTTTTCAATACATTTGAAAACATATAGAGGTAGCATGAATCATTTTTGAAAACCACATTCATTGAAAATAATTTGAAACTGAAAAATATTTCATGAAATAATTTTTGAAACCTTTTTATTTAAAAAAACTTTGAAAACATAAAAATAATGGTTGAAATCATTTTGAAAAACATTTTCCTCAAAAATATGTTGAAAAAATTAAAATAAGTCTTGAAATAATTTTACAATCCCTTTTCTTGAAAATGGTATTTAAAGCGTATAAATAAATCATTAAATCATTGAAAAAAATTTCATTGATAATAAGCCTTTGAAAGTATTTTAATAATGATTTGAAAATCCTTTAAAACACATTTTTGAACATATTTTTTAAAATATTTTTCATTGAAAACCATATTAAAACAAAAAAAATCTATAATATTAGGGAAAATTTTACATTAAAAACACCTTGATATCTTTCAATGGAATCTTGAAGGCAATGAAGGTCATGATGGAGAGTAAATAAGTACATTATGAACATTCCTCTTATAATGTAAAAAGTTTAAGAATGTGAATTGATTAGGAAACAACATGGATATTCCTTTTAAAACTTTTTTTTTAATTTTTAAACTTAGGTAAAATTTTATTTTAAAAATATTATGATAATATTGGAACATGTTTTAAATTATTTTTAGGAATCATAGTCTTGAAAGAACAATGATTTCAGACCCAAAGGAGAAATAAAGTCTGGTTTTATTTTAAAAAATTATACTTATCATAATTATTAATGAGTTAAAAAATTTTACCATTACATCGATATAAAATGAATAAATATTGGATAAGAAACAAAAATAGTGTTCTTGAGAGATGTGTCAAAATATTTCATCAATGGAAGAATAATAATAACCAATCTGGATAAACAATAAGATTATATCAATAAATTGTTTCCAATTTGGTAACATTTTATCATAATAAAATGGATAGAATAAAATTATATGAAGCATAAAATATCATGAAAAGAATTATATTCATGATATATCATGAAAACTGGTTGTATACACATCATGTAAAATAGTATAGGTTTATAACCTGGCATGGTTCGCAAATAAAGTAAATTGTGATAGAATTACTTTACTGATTTGGTAACATTTGAAACATAATCCCCATGAATTAATGATAAAAAATAGATATGTAAATAACCGTTACATTAAGTATAATTATCATATAATTAATATATGGCCATTATTACCCCCGCATATAATAATTATGTGGTGAACCTGGCCTGTGACTAATGTAAAATAAAAGTGAGATGACATAACCCTAACCTTAATGGTTGTATTTCTTCGTACGTGTTTAGAAATCAGAAAAATAAATATATGTTTATTATAAACCAACCCAAAAACCATATTTTAATATCAAATACCATGTATAATTTTTTATTACATATATTACCTATTTATTAACACCTCCATGTTAATGTTAAAGTTCATGTAATTTGTGCTTTGTTTTTCATATTATTTTTTACTTGTTTTTCTTGATCATATTACTTATATCGTTATTTTATTATTTCAAAATTTTAAAAAATGATATAATTATCATATATCTTCATTATATAGGTTTTTATTTTAATCTAAATAATAGTATAATTATGAAATGGAATACACTTTTCATGGAGACAGTAGGTTATACATACGCATGGACGTTGTTTCAGTATTGTTGTTGTTTTGATATAATGAAAGTAAATTAAATATATATATATATATATCATTATAGTATAATTATTATGTCATATATCATTAATTTCAATATACCCACCCATAATAAATTCCAAATAATGTGGGAACATATCAAAATGCTTTGAGGAGGCGGTGGTCCACACATCCACAAATGCTGTTACCACATTTAATAAAAATAGAAAGAATAAAATAATATGTTATAAAAAATTTAAGAATTCATAAATATATTATAAATATAAATTTATCACATAAAAATAATTTTTATAGTAATTCCCAACTATGAAATGTGATAATGGAAAAACAAATGACATCATTTCACAAGGCGGTAGTTCAACGTATACACAAATGGTATGTTCGTTACCCATTTGATGGATGTTTGTATATATTTATATAAAACTATTAATATAGAGACATCTAAGTAAATTTAGGAAAATTAGTTATTTGTTTCATAATATAATAATAATAATTTAAGTGGAGTATAATGATAATAAAGCAAAAGAGTTCGAGGAAGGATGTTACCACAACTTAGGGTATCTCTATTTGGTTTGGACCAAAGGGATAACTTGGATGTATTTTTGTCCAAGGTGAGGCTTAAAAATTTAGGTTTGATAATTTTAGGATATATTTTTGATGATATTGTTAATATAAATGTGGAAACATAGGTGTGTGGATGTTGGAGGTGTGAGTTCCATTTTATAGTTGAGGAGGACGGACATTCTTGTAATTTTTTGAAAAGAGAATTTCACCAGCATTTTTTATATGAATGTTTTCTCCAATAATGAATAAAATTCAATAAAATAAATAATATGGTCTATATATGAACAAACAATTGAATTTGTATAGTTTCAAGGTCATTTCGTTCATTAACATTAATGTTTAGTCGGTTATTAAGATAATTTTTTTCTTAATCGCTGTAATTGATTTTAATTATATTCAATTATATTTTCTGTAAAAATTTTAGTTTAACTTTAGAGAGACTATACATTATTATGATTCCAAATATTTAATCCATTTTTTTAAAATTAAAATTTCATAATTGGATGAAATTAATTTCAAATTAATCTTGTAGAAGGGATCATAATGTGACTTTTAAATTAGAAATCTTCAATTGTTTGCTGAGTTTTTATATCTAAATTTAATGTGAAATTGTTTCAAATCACCTAAATTGGTTTGAAATATTAAAAATTGATCTATATATACATTAAAATCCAATTTAATAATAATTTAACAATATAAATAAATTATATGAAAGTTTTCTTTTGAATTAAAATTCATTGTTTTTCACTATTCATTAAAAATGAATCTTCTCAAAAAAATACCAACAATTCACCCAAAGTAATTATTTATATTAAAATTAAAAAACTGGCGTTTATTTTTTTGAAATAAATTTATAAAATATTTAAGAATAATATTTAAAATGTTTTCACTATTAAAATGAGGAAAATTTTCCTTTTAGAAAAATATATTTTTTATTCATAAAATTTGGTTTAATCTTATAATATACCTATAAAATATATAGAATTATAATTTAAAAAAAAATTATTTATTATAAAATATATATTTTTTATTTAGAACATTAATCAAATTTTTTTTTTAAATTTATTAGTATAAAATTTTGTTCATACATAGAAACTAGTTTTCTTAGATAAGTAATGTATTTATTTTCAAATAGTTAAATCATTCACCTCGTATAATTGATCTTCAAATTATTCATATGTAAATCATATTTTCACAATTTATTTAATATTATTTTTATCTTACATTATAATGGATAGGTGGTAGCTATAGTTATATTATAATAACAATATTACAATCAAATTGTAGTTTGGTAAAACTAGGTATTACAAGTAACACAATTTAATAGAGGGGACTCAACATTGTTTATAACACACACATAACATAGTTTTTCATCTTCCACAAGCTAATATAATCAAACAGTAGTTTGATAAAACTATGTCTTCCAAGTAACAAAAACTAATAGAAGGGAGTCAACATTCTGCATAACACACACATAACACAATGTTTTATACAACACAATTGAAACTAATTTATTTTATATAAAAAATATATTTAGTGTTGCAGAAAATGAAATATAACAAAAAGATTAAAATAAATAAAAAATTAAATTTCAAAAAATCATCGAGTGTTACATACTATGATTAAATCTCTCAATATAAATTTATCATAACAAATTATAGTTTTGTATCCCTTCCAAGAAAATGACTAATGTGATTATATTTGAATACTTAAGTGGAAAATATTGTTATAATAAAACTCGAGCTATGGAAGAGGTTGATCTCAGCCTCCATTAAAATCCGTTGAGAAAGAGATTTTAAATTTTTCCAATGTGTGACTCGTCCATTCAAATTTACTATTAATTTTATGATGATTATAAATTGTAAATATTAATTCCATATCCAATGAAATTCCAATAATTCTCCCGAAAATCGATGTGAATCCATGTTATTTCTTCAACCCATATCGTGTTCAGTTTTATTTCTTATCAATAATAATGGAGCTATTAATAATGATATAAATATGCGGTGAATTGGAGCATCATGGAAGGTATTTACAGAACCTAATCATTATGATAAGATATTTTTTTGTTTCCAATAAATTTATTGTCATGGGTTGAGTTGAAGAAGATTCTTGGGAATTTTTAAAGCATGAAGATTAATGTTTTTTAACTAGTGATAAAGCTGATGTGATGTGTTTCCATTGACCATTATAACAACCCAGATTCCAAAATCATAAACATGGTAGTCATTTTACATCATTAATATATAATAAAATATCCCCATATTCCAACCCATGTCTTTTATACATTTTCCATCATGAATTATTACGTAATTATACACTTAATGTAATATAAAAAGATCATGGGTCATAGTTTCCATATGTAATTAGACATATTGAATAAAAAAATTTAACATGGGTATAAAAACATTATTCAAAAACTCCCAAACACACCCTTATATTTAATTGGTATTATAATACTTCATGGGATAATGTCAGAACGTACATAGTAAAGGCGTGAGTTATAAAACCTAGTAATGGAATAATCCAACAATAACATGATAAAATAAATACATATTATTAATAAGTCATATCAAGGTGACCTAAAAAGGGTGATAATAGTAAATATAAAAATCAAGAAATGATAATGATGATAATATTGAGGCAACAAAAGAATGTGGCAACATCATAAAACACGAAATCATGTGCATAATTCAAGGATACCAGCTATGAAATCATAACATAGTTCTCTTAGGATAACCTATCATGTGAAATACATGGTATATCATGAGATTAAAATATTACCCAATGCATTGAAGTGTTAGATAATTATTTTCTCACTAATCACATTCATATTATGTATATTCATTTGTGTTCCACATAGATTTTACAAAATAAGAATGTATTTAATAATTTTTCATCTGGTTAAGGGGTGTGGGATATATACATGGAAATATGAAATTGAATAATTACAGGTACATCTAGGTGAATACAAGTGACTGTAAATGGGGATAGGTATTCTTAATAAAACATTTATTTCTTCAAAAAACACATAATAATTTTAGGAGTATAAGGGTTGTACCTAGAGGATCATGGAAGGATTTAATGAGTGTCAAAGATAGAATTTCATTTTGTGTACATAATGAGGATAACAGATGGATGTGTAAAATATATTAAAATTTGAAAAATTTGAAATTTTAAGTTTCAGTGTAAAGAAAGTACATGAAATAAAAAGGAAGAAGATATGATCTCTTTCCTTGAGGGTGAAATTCAAAAAACATTGAAGTAGATTCTTAATAGATTGGTAACACATTTTATGGTGTTTAGAGTGGAAAAGGGGAGTAACATTATTCTGATATTTTTATATTGAATATGATTCAGAGGATGGGTGAGTATATATATCAAAAGATTGGGGAATTATTTATTAATTTCTATACACAGGTTTTGGACTCTGTATGGTAAAATAATCAGAACCAAAAACCTTCCATTTCTATTTCCATGGTTTCTACAAAATAAACTGGTTTTATATACTTTACAGGGAAAAAAACTGACTTCAAAAAATAATACACATGATGATGTTGTAGTGAGTCGTGTTTATGAAGAATTGATTTTAAAATCGTAAAATATAATATCAGTTTTCGATTAATCATTTAGGGTATTTAAAATTAATCAAATAACTTCAAAAAGACATTATTTTAATAAGGGGATATATATTTGGTAATTTATTCCTTTAATATAATTTAATACCTCACTTTTGTTGTATAATGATGTCATAATACATACCATGTTTTATTTTTACCCAAAAATTAAATTTCCTCAGAAAATTATGAATAAAATATTTTTGGATAATTTAGACATGTTGATTTCAAAAATAATTTATATTTTATCAAAATAATTATCTAAATATTATAAAATTCTATTTTAAATCAATATCATAATTTATTGAAAAATAATTGGTTTTACATCAATAAAAATTTTCCAACCCTTATAAATATTACATTGAACATATTTACATTATATTATCATTTATATATAAATTTTATTTAAATTTATATTATACAATGATGACACCTATTTTAAAAGTATTTAATTCATTAAATTTTTTTTACTCAAACCATATATTTTACAAAAATAAATTTTTTGTTTCTTCATATCAAAATTAACTTTTCATCAACTCAAACATAATTGTAATAATGAAAAGGGATATATATAATCATTTTTTATTAAAAATAAAAATTTAAAAATGCATACTACTAGGTTCTAGATATATATCCCCTTATTACATGAGTTTACATCCTAATTTAATGATATGTGATGGTGGGGATTTTTTAGGGTTGTTTAACAAACACAGTTTGGTTATTGATCTCAATAAGCTTGATCTAATCCTAGAAATGGTTTTATTCATATATTACTTATTGAATTTCATCTGGGTATTAGTCATTTGTAAACCCCAAGGACTCCATCTCCCTCATATTCTCTAATAATTGGGATTTATAGGGTACAATCCCACTTTTCTAGGTTATTCTTTAAAATGTCTATGTCAATTGGACTTTATCATAATACTTAATGTATACTAATCTTACTGTAAACGATAAAAAATCTATATTATCAAATTTTAGGATGCTTAATTATTTTTAAATCCAAAATTATATATTTTATAACCTTCCTAAATTACCAAAGAACTGCATGGTTTTACTAAACTTTTGAAATAAGGAATTTGTTCATTCAGAATTGAATTTTAATTATAAAATTTCCGGCCCTTAAATTTTCTCCCCTTTCTCCAAAATAAATTCATTTCAAACACAAAAATACATTATGGTATATTTTTTACTTCCTTTTCTTGTTTCTATTACTATTCCTCAAACCAGTGGTTCTACCATAACACTGTGACCATGTGAGTGGTGTTGTTTCATATAACTTTTTCTCTATGATCAATAATCTTCATTGAATACTCCTCATATGAATTATATTTCTGTAAGTGGAAACCCAATTGATTTATTATATGTTAGGGGTTTGGTATCTAGTTCTTTAATAGAGAAACATGAAACACATCTGTTAAATTGGATGGGTTAGGTGGGAGTTTTAGTTGACAAGCCAAACCTCTAACAAGATCAAGGGTCACAAAGTGTATGATGTATCTAGGATAAATTTTTACCTCATTCATAAATTCATTAATTACTTCCATGATGAAAAAGAATGGAAAACATATGATGGACCACAAAATCTTGGTGTTATCGATGATTGTCAGTATAGATTTTTTGTGGTACATTTATTAAATTTCATATTATTTTGGATGGTTTTAACCATATCTATCATATCATGGATTAGATCCCATATAATAAGATTAATCTCCAAAATTTATCCTAGAATGTCGAATTTTAACACCTCTTCCAATACAGATCCTCATAAAGTGTCATTTGAATGGTAAAATATTAAATGTTTTTATATGAGATCCCTTTTAGGGGGAGGTGTTGATCCCAGTATCCATGGAAATCCATTGAACATGATATCAACAAATCCTCTTGAGTTTTAAGGGTTCTATAGGACTAACCTTCCATCTGAGGGTGATGAATATTATTGAAACTAAGGTCTATATCTGAATATTGTTCAAGCCTTGTCGATAATCTCAATGAAATTCTTGGTTCTCGATTAGATACTGTGGAGGGTTGAGGACCGTGTAGCCTTACCAGTACTATTATGTATATCTTTGTGAGTTGGTTTATAGATAAATCTTCCATAATAACAATGAAATCAGAAGAAATTTTAAGGACATTTTCTACCAAAAATATTATGTTATTGACCATAGATTTCTTGGGGAGTTCTATAAAAATATCTATGGTTATGTTTTCGTATTTCTATACTAGTATGGGAAATTTTTTCTTATTAAACTTAGACTTCGGTTTTTTATCATTAAATTGTTTCCATACCAATAATAAATATATATACACTACTATATTACTCTTAATTTAATCCCAACAGATGTTTTTCTTCATATCACTATACATATTAGTGCTTCCAAGATGAATAAAGAAGTATTAACTTTCTGAATCATCAGTATGTTACCTATTTAGTTCAGGATTTTATGGGACATATATCATATTTAAAAACCATAAAACTCCATCTTTGGTATTTTTGAACGTCAAAATATTCGCTACATTTTTCTATAGCACCTTATCATCTTAATACAGCACCATAATCTACTCCAGAATAGATATGTTAGTTGTTATTTGAGTAAGATATTATTAATATCCTTTTATGATTCCAATGTAATTCTTTTATTTCTAATAATATTGCATCCTTTTGAATAGTCATCATGGATAATGATATATGATCCATTTAAATCATATCATCTAATACACTATTCACCATTCTAGAAGTAAAATGTATTGAAAAATAATAATCCTTTATCATATTTAACAACCTTTATTGATTCATATTGAGATGATTTTGTATCAGTATATACTTTATGATATTATGATTCGTATATATGTCACACTTCTCCACATAAATAAACTTCCACCAAATCATTAATAAAAATATCACTACACTCAATTATATATCACTATTTAGGTAGTTATTCTCAAGTATCATTAATTCTCAAGATTTATGGACTATCAACTTATCATCTTGCATGATTACTAAACCAAATGCCTTTTTGGATGCAAAACTGTAGATAAAAAGTCCTTATCACTAGTGGGAAATTTAATAAAGGCTTACATATTAGCCTCTTCTTTAACTACATAATGGTCCACCTATATTAATCATTACATAAAAAAATTACCCCCTTAGGAGTTATTTTGTTTAGTGGGATTAAAATTTGTGATAAATTTCTCAAAAAATCAATGATATTACATACCTAATCCAAGAAAACTATGAATATCCATCCCATATATTGGTGTGTGCCATCGTTCAATTAAAAATATTTTTATAGATCCATAGATATTCCTTTTTGGGTGATGATATTCCCCAATAATGTAACATTATCCCCCCAAATCTCGCATATAATATACTTATCATTTAAATTTTAATTTCATAAGGTCTTAAGTATAGTATCTATAATGATATTCATGTTCCTCAATGATTTTGGAGTATTTGAGAATATAATCTAAAAACACCACCAAAACGTTTTAACAGAAATCCCCAAAGACTCAATTAATTATGTAAATGATGATATATGGAGACTTAGTTCATCCAAATAGCATCACTATGGACTTAAATTTCCTTTACCTCACATGTAATGAAGTCTTTGGGATATCCTCTTTTTTCAACATCACATGATAATATCCCAAATGAAGATCCACCTTAGATAATTTCTAAGCCCAAAATATATATTAAAAAATTAAAAAATTCATGGAAGATAACAATTTTTCTTTATCATTATATTATTATTCTTATGGTAATCAATACAACGATGCATTGACCTATCCTTATTATTGAAAAATTGGACTAGTGAACCCAAAGGTGATGCATATGGGTGTACAAAACGTTTTTCCAGATTTTATTGTACTTGATTCTTCATCCCATCATGATCAACCATTGATATTTTTTATTGACTCATTGATACTATTAAATACTCTAGTATAAACATTATTTATTACTAAACCTCATGGATTTGGAGAAGATAAGGTAATTATTTGGGAAACACATCGGTGCATTAACTCATAATGGGAATGTCTTTAGGGATGATATGTTCCTTAGTCTCAATATTTTTAACATGATATGCTTACTTATATGGACATAATATCTATTCTTGAGATGAAGAAACGAAATTAAATTCATCCTCTTCCATGAATCTGTATTGAATCATAGGGTGATTCATGAAACAAAGGGTTATTTCCTTCTCTTATAAAATTTGGTTTCCACTATATAATGAAATTAAATCCATACCTAGAATAGCATCTAATTATACTAAATGGAGTATCATAAGGTTTTACGGTAAATTTACCTCACAAATATCGATAGGGGACATGTTATATACTTGTGATACAATAATTTCCCCATTTTCCATTTTCATTAATATATCTATATCCATGTTTTTAGGTGGTGTCTGAATTGTTATAATAAATTTTTTTGATATTAAATAATTCATAAAACTGGAATCAAATATTTTTTCTCTCTCCATGAATGAATATCTAGAGTACATATCAACACATAGTTATTGACATCCACCACAATAGTTATAAAGGAAAAACATTTCCCTTATCCTCAAAGCCTTGGAAGTTGTTTTCCTAGGGAATCATAAAAACCCCTTGTATTAGTGACTTTATTCACAATGTTTCATTAATTCTTGAAATTAAAATTTTGGATCAAAGGATGAGGGTTAACGAGAGTATTAATTTTTTCTATGGTATCAGTGGGCTTCTCCCATCTGTATGCACTATCTAGGTTCCCTTCCACCCCATTACTAAATCATTTCATTTTTCCCTTCAAGAACATTTCTGGATTCCTCTTCCTAAACTTTTCATAAGTGGTTTGTGGGATATTTTATCCACTCTAATACTTATCAATCACTCCCAAAAATTAAACTCTATATTTCACTTCATATCTCTATACTTGTTCATCCCTTATGATTCAGTTATATCTATTTATATTTTGAGGTCACATTGGACAATTTAAATAAGGCTTTGAAATTATAGAATGACAAAATCATTCCCTAGAATTTCATTATTCCAAAAAATAATCAGTCAACTTTATATTTGATGTAAATGAAAAAGTAGAGGGTGTTTCATTCATGTCTTGTGATCTTCACCCCATTTACCTTGATAAATATTTATTCGTTTACATGAGGGTAAGGATATGCCTCTCCAATTTTAGTTGGAGAGTTCAAGGAAATAATTTAACAAAAATCATTTTCAAGAATTCATTCCACACCATTGCTTTGATCTATACCTCTAGTTTCTTATCTTTGGTCATATTTGACCATTGTTCATTTTTCCCTCTATATGGTATACAGCCTACATGAAAATATATTTATAATGGAATTTAATGACATAGAATATCATTTTAAAGTAGTTGATCTATTTTTTTATGATTAATGGATTAGTAGATCCACTAAAATTCAGAGCCCATTTTCCCATATTGGTTTAAATGGATACTAGTTCTTACTTAAGTGGATGTTGGTTTCCCCATAATTATTTTTCTTAATTAAAACTTCGGGTAATTGAGAAATTATTTTCATGAATTTCCTAACTCCTCCTCTCATCAGGTTTGGAATCCCATTTTGGAAGTCAATACATTTCTCATCACATAGGTTATTGACTCGGTTCCACATATGTCTAGTCGTTGACAAAAAATAAAGGGAAAATTTGGGTTTATATTTTAAAAAATATTAAACAAATAAAAGGGATACACTGAACATTAAAGGGATAACCCATAAATAACAAATATTCCTAAACTAATAAATTTATTTGTATCGATATATGTAATCCATTATATATTTAATGACATAAATTTTATATGTTTTTTGTTCTGTAAATAATAGTTTGTAATGTTCTCATAAATTGAAAAAATCATATCCTATAAGAGTATCAAACTTGTCATGCAACAAGGGGTTTTTTTATGCATCAGGTGATGATCAAATCCATTCTGAATGTTACCTTTTGGGTTATTACCCCTTGGAACAACTATGCTAGATCCGCATTTATATTTTGTATCAATACATAGATTTTTTTTCTAAGAAACCACTTAATCTATACATACCATAATTTTAGGGATGTTTTCTGTTATTTACTTTTATACATCATGATCTCAAAAATGTTTTCTAATACTAATCCCTAAAAATAAATAAACCTTTATTTGATACAAACTATGGAAACACATATCTTTTATACAATTTATTTCATGCTTTTACACATAAAGATACTTAGATTATAGATCCGAAAATATTTGAGGCCAAGTGTCTTTGGATAATTAGATAAATAGAAATATATCATGAAAATGGTAACACAAACATTATTTATACACTCCAAAACATACGAATTTATTCAATCAAACTTCTAATGTTACATGGGATAGTATAGGCACATATATAAGAAAAGAGTGAGGTAAAAATACCTAGAAGGGAATAATAAATGTATACTATGATGAAAATAACACATTTTAGTAAATATGTATATCAAGGTGACATAAAATGGTGAGAATCATAAACATGAATATCAAATAATGATATATGGTGGTAAAAAGAAGGAATCATAGGGATGTGGCAAGAATATAAAACATAACATCGTAAATATAATTCAAGGATAACCCTTGGGAAAATATTACAAAGTGTTCTTAGGATAACCACCTAACAACCATACCAGGTATCTAATGAGATAAAAAACATTACTGAATGAATTGGTGGGATATATAATATTTAGCCACCTATCACATTAATTTGTTGTACATGCATTTGTGTCCCACATCGATCATACTACATAAAACATATTTGCTAACTTTTTATCCCATGATTAAGGAGTGTGGGTTACATAAATGTAAGTACCAAATAAATTATGGATATTTAAATCTCATGGAATATCCTTGGGAGGAAATGGGGATAGGCATTCACAATACCAATGTTGGCATCGAAAAAGACAGAATAATTTTTGGCAGTATGATGGGTGTGTATAATGGTTCATGGGGGGGTTTAATGAGAGTTAAAGGTGGACTATAATTACATAGAAATAATAATTATGTGTAGAAACACCTTAAAATATTAACAATTAGAAGTCTAAGGCCTAATAGAAATAAAGTACTCAAAATAAAAAGGAAGAGTAGAGAATCACTTTCCTTGATATTGCTATTATAAAATCTTAGAATATGATTATTAAGATATTATTAACACCTTGTGAAGGATTTATAGAGAGATGGATAGAGAAAATTTGTGAACATGGAGATTTGAGTGAAGAGGATTAGAAATATTGGTGGGTATTTAATGAAAAATTATGGGAACTCTTTATTAATTTTTAAGCATAGGTTTTAGACTCTATATCATAAAATAATCGAAACCATAAACCTTACCATGGTATTTATCTTATATTATATAAAATAGGAGGGTTTATAAAAATTTTATAAGGCCAAAAACAGAATCCTTAAAATAAAACCCTTAGTGACCTGGAAGTGAATCATATTGATAAAGAATTGATTTTCAATCCATAAAACATAATATATATTTTATAGGAAACATTAAGGGTATATAAAATCAATAAAATCACATAATAATAGAATTTCATTAAAGGGTATTTTTATATATGTCCCATGATAACTTTTATATCATTCATTACATCAGTTTTGGGATACTAGGATATCATAATAGATACCATATATTTTTACAATATCTTGTTATTACACAATAATTCAAATATCTCAGAAACTTATGAAAAAATTCCAATTAGGTAATTTCAATTTACTAATTTTAAAAATATTAATTATTTTACAAATACTTTTTTCTAAATATGAGAATTAATTATTTTTAATCAAAATTCGTATTTATTGAAAAACCACAATTTTTACAATAATAAACGTTTTCTAACCTTTATAATGATTAAATTAGAATATAATAAATTTTATTATTATTTGAATATAAAAATTATTTAATAAAAATATTCTGTGTAAACAAATTTATTTATAATTTCATAAATTTATCAAAAATTATTTGTTAATTAAAACCATATATTTTTTAAAAATATAATTTTGGTTTCATTGCATAAAAACCTATTTTTTATCTACATATAAATTATTGTAATAATAATAAGGGATAAATATATCAATTATTTTATAAAAATGAAAATATAAAAATTCATGTCATTACGGTCTTGGAACATAACCCCTTATTAACCCAGTTGAAGCCCATTGGGAAAGGTGTGTGATAGAATGGCCTTCTTGGGTGGTTCGGTAGACATGGTTTTGGCTATGAAATTAATTAACATGGACTTCACCCATATATGGTTTCTTTCATGCTTCAGTTATTCAATTTAATCATTGTCTTGGTTAATGGATAAGACTGATTATTACATATTCCTCATCGGATTTAATGAATGGGCTCCATAAGGTATGATCATATTGTTCAAGGTTATTTCTTCTTCCAACTATATCAAATTTCCAGTATCTTAACCCTTAATATATTTAAATATTACCAGTCATTGTACAATGACTATATTATCAATTTTTTTATTATAAATTGTATTTTAAATCTGATAGGCTATGTTTTATAATATTCTAAAATAACCAAATGTGTGCATAAGATTTCTATAATTAGTAAATAAATAATTTATTAATTTAGATGTAAATTTTATTAATAAATGTGTTGTTCATTAGGATCCCAATGGATCCAAATTCGTAGTAGTCATTGAAAACAAGATACATACAAATATTACATTTTAGAACATAAGATACAATGTGGAAACATTGTGTGAGAATCATTATCCCTTCAATCATATCCATGAAAACTTCTCATAAATCTCCTGTAGGATTCCATGGGAAAGTGGGAAAATAAGGGTTAGATTATATGTTTAGTAAATAGTAGTTTTTAATGGATCTATCATAATATATACATGAAACAAGTGATAAGATAATAATAAATAGAAAACATTAATATACAATCTACTAACATTTAGGGAATATTATATATAGGAAAATAAATGGAGACATGGATAATAATAATTATTGATCTCATTCTAATGAAATTTATACTAATAGATATCAAAATATGTTTTCAAGGCATCATTCAAAGACACTATACTGATATGGGGATAGATATACAACAAAACCGAATCTATTTATTCTCATAATATTGTCGATTCTTCAAGGGGATATATAATTTTAGGCACCACACACCACCTAATTAAACCAAATTCATTCACCATAAGAGTCAACAAGACATATCATACGATTACCTAAGGAACATATGGATGAATAAAAATAAAAATCCATAAAATGAAAAATATACTAAATAAATCCATCCCAATTCAGAGAAATAATATGGATGTCTATAAGATTATAACATAATCAAATTAAATTTTTTGGGGTATTGTAAATGTAATAATAAGGACCCTTATCAAAAAAATAGTTGATAGGGTACATTAAATGTGTTAGTTTATTTAGGGGATATAATAATTGGGGTCAATATTTTTCAAGAATATGAGAACACGATAATGGTAAGAGAATTCCATAATCCGAGTTTATAAAGTGTGTGAATATTCAAAATCATATCTCCTGGGAGTGTGTATCTCGGTTGGCAATAATGGGTTAACTCATCTTGAATCAGTATGGTGATTGTGTAAATTCACGACCAAGAATTTTTAGAGTGATTACCCTAAGCATCATATGAGTCACATCAAAATACACATTATAGTATCAATATAGGGATTCATTTTAATTAAAACTATACATAGTTTAAAATTTCATAAATTTTGGAAGGTTTCTCCACTATCAAAAATATTTATTTTTTATCCATTTATAGAATATAATAAATTAGATTAATACGAGGGAGGCATAAAAATATATTTTTTTAATCCCCTAAAACTCATGATGAATATGGTTTAAATTAATACATTAAAATTTATTCACCACCCTAAAGGAAATAATTGTTTAATATTTCATGAGTCCCAAAGAAATAAAATTGTGATGGAAACCTCAGTTACGTCTTCGGTAGCAATTCAATAACTACCTCTTAAAAGGGAGGTATTAAAAATTATCATAAAATATCATGAATAAAATTCATTTCAGGATATAATATTTCTAATAGGTATTTTATAAATAATATAAAGTAAATTATATGAATAATAGAAAACATTTATCAAATAGATGAATTTTATATGTAAACCATTTATCTATAATCTCGTATAGATAAATATTCTCTAACCTCCTATATAACAATAATAACTCCCTTAATCCTCTATTTTAGAACCTAATTCATAATTATAACCATTCATAACATCATTTATAATTATTATCTATATGTATATTAGTTATTTTTAAAACTATTTTTGATATTTGGTTTGAGTAATCCTAGTCACATTGAACTAGTTTCCAAATAGAAGTGTTGTTTTTTATTATTCACGAAAATTTAATCATTCCTATATAAAATAAGAAACTATAATATAAAAGTTTTATTTATTTATAAATATCTTATCTAATTTCCTTATAAATTTAATTATGTTTCCTGAAAGTGGAATTGGAGTCGGGTTATGTTAGTAATTTTTTTGATAAAAGATCATATTTAAATAAAAAGTTAAATACTTAATATAACCAATCCAGAACTACTAAAAACATTATTTTATTGTTATGTTATAATAATATTATTATTTATTGTAACAACTTGTTTCTTACATTATAGTATGGATTTCTTTTTCTTTCTATTATGTGCTAGTTTTTTAGAATATAGGGGAAACAGAGAGGTTATGGAAAATTTTCAAGTTACACACCACGTACTCCATAGTACATGGAATGTGTATGTTAGTCATGTACTGACCACTTGATGACATTGTACATGTCGTGTGGTGATAGTGTAACATGTTTAAGCTGTGTGACGACCTAGAACCCCACAGAAGTCAGAGTAGAAAAATGATATTACACAGTGTGTAGTACTTAATACATTCCATGTAATTTTATTTTTATTCGATTATATAGGAGAGTGTCGTGTCTAATTTCCAAAAACATCTCCTCCTTCCCAATTTTCAGATTGTGCTGCTCTAGAAGGTTGAGAAAATTTCTCCAAAAATATTCATCCCCGGACATCCATTGGTTAGTAATTCAGTGGATGCATGACAATATCATGAAGGAGAAACCCGCACACCCTTTTCCATCCTTGTTCCTTTGTCAGATACGCTATAGTTTCCATTCGAGTAGAATTGTTAGGGTTGGATGGAAACTCATATATATGAATATAGGCTATTAATTTGAGGTTGATATAGGATGTTCCTATGTTTATGAGTCTAAGGTATGTGGTTCATACCCTGTTTTTTGTTTTCGTGGTCATTTGGGCATTGCGTATTTTTAGTGCAATGTTGGATATATAGAGAGAACCATATCTCTTTACAGTGAATAGGTCCTATGCCTTTTGGGATGTCTTTTTTCATTCCCTTACCTTATTATGTTTGAGATATGATTTTTTAGAGGTCATTGATCACATGGGGAATTTTTAATGGGGGTTCCAAAATGGTTATAATTGATTTGTTTTGATTGAACTGCTGAGTTTAAACTTTTAAGCCTGATTATGTTATTAGAGGCCATCAAGACCTCAGTGATGGTATGTGATAGTACATACCTTGCTAAATTCATCTGTTTAAATTGTTTATTCATATTTAATTTTATTTTTTTTTATTATATATATGTGATTCTTGATATTTCATATGTTGTAACATTTGGGTGGTGTTAGGAGTGGCCTGGATTATTTGGGTGGTTAGACCATGGGATTGGGGGTTGTGGTTGTCGGATTGAGGCAGTGTGACTGTCAGGTTGGTCATGTCCTTGGTTACATGGATGGAAAGACCATAAAATTTTTAGTGACAAGGTTGTAGGGGCATTAGGTCATATAGAGGTTGTGTCTTGGGTTATAGATTTGGTGAATACTGCTCACCCATGATTTGAGTCCTATCAACTTATACGACTCTATGATGATGTTGTTTCGACCACTCGTGTGGGTTGATGCCCCCATAGTTGCAGTTGGGTGGTTATGGTGTTAGTCTAATTAGTTTTTGAAGCTGTTTGTAAGGTGAGGAGCCTTCAAATTGTTTGGGCGTGCCTACGTGATGTCGGTACATGAGACACAAAGTGTCAGGATGCACAGGGTGCTAGGTGACTACTGCATGGGTGTTCCTACAGAAAATTGGTACATGATACACTAGGAATCACGAGGAACATGGTTCTAGGTTACTATTTCTTGCGTTTGACTTAAGGATGATCGTACTTGAGACATGTAGTGTTAGAAGTTACATGGTGCCCAATTACATGATTGAGATTCTGACGTTGGATGAAGTGGGTGACGCTCTGTGGTGGTTGTTGATCACCAATCGAGGTTGTGTTTACATTTTTCATTATAATGTTTAATTTCCTTATATATTCATGTCTTATTAATCTCATATACTAGGTATTCACCATTGGGTGGTATCTTACATTGATTCATCTCACACACTACATGGCCCCTTCGGGATGAGTGTAAACTTTGTAGATTAACATGCGTGGAAGAGATCATCTTCTAAAGCGGGATCATATTATCTATTTCATGGAGATTTTGCATGGACCCTGAGGTCATGCATATATTTAGTTCACATTGTTTTTTCATTCATTCCTGTATAAGAATGCTTACATTATTTTTCATCTAATGTTGGTTATCCATGGGCTCCATTGTTTATTTAAATGTATGACTTATTGTGGATGCATGTTTTGGATGTTTAGTATTAGTTACAAGTGGTGTTCAGAATTTTGTTCTGTTTATCTTATGTTTCCCTTATTTCTATATTTGCTCCCACTAGTTTATCTTCTTTTGATTGTGGTTACTTTATGTGTGTCTGGTTCATGTCTGCTGAGTCTCTTTTTTTATTATACTTGGACCAGTACCTTATTTTCCTCTTAGAGGGTATAACCTCCCCACTATACCTGATTACACCCTCACTGCTAGTAGTTAACCTTTGGAGTTTGGGGAGGTTCTCTAAATGTAGTAACACTCGATCCATTTATAACGGTTCGGGGGGATGTTCGTGTCTGGGATGTTACAAAGTGGTATCAAATAAGTTTTTCATGACATGGATTTAGTAGCATCATTGGACTAACTAATAATAAGATCAACATTTCTTTTTTAATTCTACTGAATTACTATTTAGGATATGGTAGAAAAGAGATAGGTTTTTATTGGAATTAGGTTTCTAGCTTGTTATTGGATTCCTGTATCCCCATGTATGAGGGATGGACCAACATCCCTTGGGTGCGAATTTCTATTTTTCTTTTTCTCAGATTACTATTTTTATGATTTCCATGTTGGAGGATTACTTGGTGTGTGATATTATTGGTTGTTATATTTTATCCTTAGCCTGGTATGTCAAGGTGAGTTTTCTGGGATATTCTAGACACATTGTTAGGGTATTTCAATTTAAAATATACAAGTATGCTTTGTGAGGTGATAATATCATGTAAATATTATCAATTTCCATGCTATAGATTCTTTTGATATGAGAGTTTTGAAATTCCTGATATAATTTCTTGTTTATTGCAATGTAATATGACATGATTTAATTATGTAAAATTTTATGTCGAATTATATTGGGCCTAGCTCCTATTATAGTAGGCATGTACAATGATAGAGATTATTTTGATCACTAGTATTTCGCATTCTGGACATCAATTAGAGTCAGTGTGGTTGTCAGGATTGGGTGACTCGGTTTCCAATTTGAGGCATTGATGGTTGTTAGGACGAGCATGGACCATGGTACTTTTGAAACTTTTCTCTTTTAAGGAAGGGTAAAGAGGCTGTGATATTGGGAAACCATGGGTCATGGTCATGGTGGTGGGAGAGTAAGGGTAGTTGTTATGAGTTGTATCTTATGTTCTTTCTTTATCTATGATATAAATATATTGTTATATATGTGGGTTGTCTTACCATTAATGGTTTTCAGCAGGTTCCTCCCAAATGCCGCGATGGAGCATCAGGTGGGTGATGGTACAACGTCATAGGAGCACGATTAGGTTCAGAAACCAAAGGGATAGAAAGAGAATGACATGAAAGTACATGCAAAGGGATGAGATCTGGTTTAGGATCTAGTACAAGAAGATAAGTAGTCAGGTTTGATAGCGTTCAGGTCATAACTAAATGAGAAGCTCCTAAATCATTTCTTATATGTCTTTTATGGGATTGATAGATGTGCCCAGGGTTCAGATCCCTCTATGGAATATCTAACGTGGGATTTTCAGTCATAGCATCCACCACATTTCTAGGGTGAGTGTGGTCTACATGTTGGAGAGAACAAGATAGAGATCATGTAGATAATCTTCGAGCAGCTTGACACGCCTCTAGGGAGGAGGTTCAAGCTGGCGACGTACATACTGAGAGGGCTAGGAAAGCATTAGTGGGATGTGAAGGTTCAAGAACACAGACACAAGGTATTGGAATGGAAGGAATTCAAGGATAGGTTATTAGAGCACTTTTTTCTGAAGACACTGAGGGAAGAGATATCTTGAATGTTCTTAAGCCTCTATTAGGGTGATTTGTTCATCATGGAATATGCATCTACCTTTACTAAGATGTCTTTGTTTCCACCATGTATGATAAGTTATGATACCTCGAGGGTGAGGCCCTTCAAAGATCGATTATGGAACACTTTTAAGGTGTAGGTAGACATATTCATATTGGACTCATTCTCTGAAGATATGAATCAAATGCTCGTAATCATGGGAAACCGGAAGGACAGGTCCCATTTGAGTAGGTTGATATCTTCGTGTGATGGTTTATATTGTAGGAAGCAAGGGTAGTGTGAGTTCCAATAGGGAATTTAATCCATGGACTCTTCTAGACCACCTTATGGTAGTTCATCAGTGGTTTTCTTTCTACATAGGAATGATGGACCTGTTCGAACTTAGTGTGATAGTCCTCAAATCGTGTCACATGCTTGTGGACAGGTTGGACATCTATAGGGGTTTGGCAAGTAGCCTTCTCAGATAGTTGGAAGGCTGGAACCAGGACAGACTGTCATGTCTGGGATCAGATTACTGTCAGTACGACGTGGGGGTTGTCGAGGTACAGATGCAAATGGATGGTGTGGAAAACACAATGGGTCCGAACTGAGGGTTTAGTGGTCTGTGAATTGAGAATCACCACAGGGAGGTCAGGCATCCACCACTAGTACTTAAGGCTCGGTGCATTCCATGGAGCTGCTAGAGGCTGAGTAGGATGGTGAACTAACAATGGTCAGAGGTACACCTTAGGCATGGTAGTGATTTTACTTAGTTTCTTTTTTTTTGCATGGCCTGTTGAGGCAAGTATGTTTTGAGGGCACGAGGTGGCCAAGATATATGTGGGATGGCCAAAACCTAGTCAGTGGGATTGGAACCATTTTGTGAGCATGATATATATATATATATATATATATCTGCGATGCATGGAAGTAGGAGAATTAAGGATGCAGAATAATTGAGGTTTCATGGGAATTAAGGCATCAATAATGTAGGTTACTAGAGGTCCAAGGCACCATGTTTTGTTTCAAGAGTCCATGGGATGTAATAACTCATGGAGGTGGACACCGATGTGGTGCGAGATATGTTTGGGTGTCGAGAACGACATGGGGGAACCTGATAGGGTGTAGAGGTGACGATGCTTCATGGGAGGACCATGAGTCTGGAAATAGTCCATTTTATATTTTTTTAATTCACGTTTTGGGCCAGAATTGTCTGGATATTTCTTCACAACCCTTAGAAGGGAAATCCTTGGACAAATATCTTTAAGGGGGGAAGATTGTACGAACCCAGTTATTACATTCAGAAATGGGTTTCTTTTTTTTTGATCTTGTCTTTTAGAAAATAGGGGAAACAATGCAGTTCTATAAAATTTCCAGGTTACACGCCATGTACTGTATAGTACACGCATGTGTATTTTAGGAGTGTACGTACCGCGTGATGACTTAGTAAATCCCATGTGGTGACATTGTAATGCGTCTAATCTATGTGATGACCATGAAACTCAAATAAGTTCGAGTACGGACAAGCTTCTACATGGTATTTAGTCCTTAATACATGTCGTGTACACTTATTTTTATTCAATTATATTTGAGAGTGTCACATATTGTTTTAGAAATCTTCTTATTCTTCACCATATTTAAATTTTGATTCTTGAGAAGGACAAGAATGTGTCTTATCCTTGATTCTTTATCCAACATCTGTCCTTCAATCCATCGGTGGCTACGAGGCCACATAAGGAAGGTCAAACCTGCACACCATTTCTGTCCTTGTACCTTTGCCTCGCACACCATAGTTTCAATCTGAGTAGAATTGTTGGGATTTGATGGAAACATAGATCTATGAAGAACATCTTCTAATTTGAGCACCATATTGGAAGCGCCTACATATTCAATTCTAATGTAGGTGGTTCATACCATGTTTTTTGGTTTTGTGTTCATTTGGGGATTTCATCTTTTTAGCGCATCATAAGGTATTGAGTGACACCCATGTTTATTTATGTTCTATTGACCATATTCCATATAGGATATTGTTGGGAATTATCTTACCATGTCATAATTGAGAGAGTTTTGGTTTGAGTCCATTTCTAACTTGGGGAATTTTGGTTGGGGTGCCAAATTGTTTATAATAGATTTTTTATTATGATGATGAGCTTACACTATTAAGCATGATTAAATTAATATAGGCTTTCAAGACCACAGTGTTGGTATGGGACAATACATTCCAAGTAAAATTCAACTGTTTAAATTGTTTTTCCAATTTAAGGTAATTATTTTGATTATATATATATATATATATGATTCTTGATATTTCATATTCTATAATCCATTGGATGTGTTGGGTGTGGCCATGATTATTTGGGTGGTTTGACCATGGGATTGGGCATCATCGATGTCGGATCAAGGCAGTGTGACTATCAAGTTAGGCATGTACTGGGTTACATAGATGGAAAGACCATCAGATACTTAACAACGTGGTCACATGGGCACATGGTTCTACAGAGGTTGGGGCTTGGGTTCTAAATCTGGTGATAACTGCTCACCAAGGAATTGGTTCGGGTTCATATAGATTAATCCATGATTAGGTGGTTTTGACCTCACATCTGTGTAGAGGCCCCGATAGTTGTGTTTAGGTGGTTATGGTTTTAGGGTGGTTACCGTCGAAGTCATGTGAAAGGTGTCGAGAATTCATATTGTTTTGGTGTGCCTATGGCACATTTGTACTTGAGACACAAGGTGTTAGGAGGAACATGGTGCCAGGTTACTACTGCTTGGGTGTGCATATGGGATGTCGGTTTGTGATACATGAGGTTTCAAGAGTCACATGGTGTCTAGTTTCTATTTACTGTATGTCCCTTCGGGATGTCACTACTTGAGACACGAGGTGTTAGAAGGCACATGGTACCTAGTTACATGACTGAGATTCCAGCATTGGCTGATGTTGGTGATGCTCCCAAGTGGGTGTTGAGAACCAGTGGAGGTTGTGTTTACAATTCCCATTGTTCTGTTTACTTTCCTTATAGATGGGTGCCTTGTTGTGCACCTATACTAGGTATTCCCCATTGGCTGGTATCCTACTGAGATCATCTCACACCCTATAGAGGCCCATCGAGACACGTGTAGAATTTATGGATTTATGTTCAGGAAACATATATGCTTCAGGAGCTGGATTGTATTAGCTATTACATGGAGATTTTTTATGGACACTGTGGTCAATTCCTATCTATAGTTTACTATGATTTTACTCCTTTTCTATTTAAGCATATTTACGTTATTTTTTAGCTACTGTTGGTTATCCATGTGATCCATTATTTAATTACATGTATGACCTATTGTGGAGGAATGTTTAGGTGATTAAGTAGTTAATACAAGTGGTGTTCAGCATGTTTTTCTGTTTATCTCTGGTTTCTATTGATTTTATATTTATCTACATGGTTAATCTACTATTGATTGTTCTTCTTCTATGAGGGTCTAGTTCAATTCGGTTAAGACTCTTATTTTATTATTATACTAAATCCAATACAATATTTTCCCCCGAAAGGGTATAGCCTCCCCACTATAACTGATTACACCCTCGATTCTAGTTGAAAACCATATTCATTTGGGGAGGTGCACCTAAGGTAGTAACACCAGACCTGTATAGCACTGTTTAGGTGGTTGTTTAGGTCTAGGACGTTAGATTTATGTTTTTATAATCATTCAGGATATAGTTTTATAGAATCCTTCCTATATGTAGTTTAATTATTTTAGTTTAATTATGATATTTAATTGATTCCTTTCATATGTTGAGATATTTTTAAATAGGATTTAATAAATTAGAAATAAACACATGATAAATGAGATATGTTAATTCATTGAAGTGGTTTCCCACATAACACTCGGTTTACATTTTCATTTCATGAAGTATGATAACGAATTAATGTATATGATAATATGAAATTTTATAATCATAAATTCATTATATATATCATATTAATTAATCAATCACATCCTTAAAACCAACCATGTGATGTAGTATGAAAAATGGAAGATGTTGGTTTGAGGAGGTGGTAGTCTGCAAACACACACTACAGATTCTTTTATTTTATGTAAAATAAATGTATGGGAATAAATAAAGGTTTTTAGATTCATATAATAATATCTCAATATAAAAATTATTTTGATGACACTATATTGGTATGGATATAATTATTTAAGAAGAGTAATATTAAGAATAAAGGATTAAGAAGAAGACAACATTTATATCGTGAGATTGAGTTTTCTCTACTAAATACCCATAAAAATGGTTTTTAAAAGCTAACTAATGGTATCCAAGAGCCTAATGAAGTGAGATACGGTTCTATGATTAAATACATTTCAATTATTCAAGAAAAAAAATAGAATTAATAGGTATGGTATAAAGTGGATGGAATGTATCCTTTTATAAGTGATAAAAAGGGTAGTTGTGTGAATACCCTTTACTTATCAACAATATTATTAAACTATTAAAGGATACATGACTACAAATGATTGAAATAGAGGGTATTTTCTAGTTCATTTGTGTAAATAAATTCACAGAGAATAATTTTAAAACATTTTTAATATTTTTTTAACATTACATTTTTAATTTTTTAACATTTTGGTTTTAATCTTAGTGAATGATTTTTAATTATGTAATTTATATTTTATTAAAATTGTGAGATGAATCCCATTAATTATGTTGGTTTTGATGAGACTAAATTTATAATCTATTTAATGGGATTATATTACCAAATATTATAAAATTATCTTCAAAATTTAAAAAAATTATATAGAGAGAAATGGTTTTCCATAGAGAAACTGTAGTTCGTAGAGAAGCGATGTTTTCAAAATTAACTTTTACTAATAATATTTAATAATAATTAATAAATGAATTAGAGTTTGTAAAATAATATATAGGTTTAAAATTATATATAAATCATTTATTAGATGTTATTAAGTTTTTAATTCGATAATAATTATTGAATAGAGGCAAAATAATTCATCATGAAAAATAGTTTCACCATTTTCTCAATAATTAACGTGAATCCCAATAATCTTATTTTTCTGACTAAAAATTAAATTTTCATTAATAAATTATTTATAAATTTTGATATTAAATATGGAATCCATTTTTTAAATTTATATTACATGAGTTAAAAAAATTAATTATTAATATAAAATCCTAAAAATGGCTTTTTGAGAGAAGCATTACATAAGATTCCAAAATGATGAATATGGTTTTATGGATAAAAAAAGTAATTACTAATGATATATTTTAATTTAAAAATATATATTTAATATTATAAATTTCTTAATAAACATTGAATTCATTCTTGTATTATGATAATTTCATAAAAGTATTGGTTCTATAAAAATTGGTTTTTTTATCCACCTATGAACTAATTATTTTGGAAAAGTACCGAAAAATTATATTATGATAATGGTGATATATTAAATTAAAAAAATTAATTTAATCTAGTAATATTAAAATCCTAAATTTTAAAATTTAAATAAATTCATTAATAATATCTCTTTAGAGTTCTAATTTTTTAATAGTTTTGGAATGCAGTGTTTACCTACTATAATAGGGGGTCTAGTATTACAATATTAACACTAATAAGGATTCAGATATAATTTAAATTGAAAAAATTTATTATACTATTATATGATTCCATTTGATATATACTCATATGTAAAACAATGAATAAATTTTTTAGTTTCTTCCAATAATAATAACAGATAGAAAATATTTGTTTTATAAAAGATGGATGGGAGTTGATCTTTTTGATGTTGTGTATTTCATGTGAACCAATGATTTAAACAGTTTATGTGTTTTCCCATCGAGTGTGAATAAATTAAAAAATATATTTCTATGATTTATATGAAAGGATATTTGTGAACATCCAACCATTTATTTATCAAATCTTATAGAGTGACATATCATATGGAAACATGTATAATAGTAACTTCCCAATACATAATTTCCACCCAATGATGTCTATTGAAAACTTTAAAAGTCCCTATAAGTAAAGATCACAATCATGATACATAGAGATAATATTATTTTTATTTAATATTCACCCAATGTTGGTCAAATTCTATGACATCCCGCCATTTTATAACATAAACTATCATTACATTACACAAAACTGAGGATCTTTAAGGTCTAGTGTCTTGGAAACTAGGAACATAATACATGAAAACAACATAAAACATTCTTCTTAAACACTTAAAAGGCGTCTCCTTAAGTTCATTCTAGGTTCATTACTGCATCTCAGAACCTGGGGACATACATCAAAAGAAAGGGTGAGCAGAAGGCCCAGTAAGGGAAACAAGAGGAACATTTTACATGTGAACTTGAGATACTTCAATAAGGACATGAAAAGAACTTTAAGGCATGAGAATGAAATCATGAGGCATTTCATAATAAAAATAACATTTTTAATAACTTGAAGATGTGGCTACATCATTTAACATAGAAAATCATGAACATATCACCAAGGTCCATCCCCAAGGTGTCATTTGAAAATTACCAAGGTTATTCACCAAGGTATCGTGAAAATTGTAATCTCTAGTGGTTACATCATTACCCAATGCATTGGAGCGCTATCAGGGCGCACCCTTAAATTTGACTTTATTATCATGTGAGCCACATATATCATCATCAAACATTTCATAAATAACCCTCATAGCATAAAATAAATGGGTTTCATTTCATAATCATAACGTTTTAAAAACTGCTTTAAAGACATGATCTTTACGTCACATTAAACCCACGGAAAGGGAAAGAGGGTCCCATGTATGTAAATCCCAGAATTTAAAATGGAACATTTTGATATATATGTGAATACCCTTGTATAAATAATATCTTTGAGTATTCACTTTATAACATAAAATAATTTTTGAGAAAAGAGAGAGGCATTTTGAGGGGAAAATTCTGCAGCATAACGACTAAGTTTCGGGGTTTTAGAAAACATTGAAATGAGAGGGGACATGGGTCACCCACTCATAAATGATCCATAAAACAGTAGGGTGAAAGAATAAGAAGGACATATGGACATGTTAATGAAATTTTAGGGACATACCATTTGAAATAAAAAACATGGAAGGAAAAAAAGATTAGATTTCTCTTATGAAAATTCGGCAGCCTTACGGCGTCACTTAACTTCAAAAGAAAATGATTTGACAAGATCAAATAGGGTACCTAATCATATGATCATAAGAGATCAGTATGATAGATATATAGATCATACCCCAACATAATAAAAATAAACTTGAAAGACTTGACATGAAAATCGAACTTGAAAATGAGAAGGGTGAAAGAATCCCTTAAAGATTCGGCAGCCTAACGGCGTCACTTAAACATTCATAAAACGAAATGATGAGAGTAAGAGGGGATCTCTCATCATATAAACATGAAAGGGAAGTAAGAGGAATATAAAAGAACATCCTCTCATATAAAAACATGGAGCATAATAGGAATGACATAAAAGAGATTACATGAAAAGAAAGAGAGGGGTCGGATCCCTTACCTTAAAACGTGACTCTTGAAACTGAAAGGATTGGACCTTGAGGGCTTGGGGGAACCTTGGGAGGACTCTTTGGAAGGTAAGAAAGACCAGAACTTCGTTGGGGGAGAGTTGGGAGTGAAAACTAAAGGAGGAAAGGGTGGGTATTTATAGGGAAAGTGAGGGGACAAAGCATTAATGGCCAAGGGACACCTCACATGTGCTTTTCTCAAACCCATGTGCTCTCCCTTGGAATTTATCATGGAGTTAGGCCACATGGGGCCCCCAAAACAATAATTCATCACCCTTGGCCGGCCAACCCTCAAACGATTTCATGACATCATCATGACACCGTTATGATGTCATTAAACATACCGAAACCCTAAAACTGTATTTTTACTATTCACTGAAAATTCAACTTTCTCAGAAAAATCCAAAAATTTCACATTAACCAAATATCAATGCTATGATTTCAAAAATGAACACCATTTTATAAAAATGATTTTCTAAATATTTTTAATTTTATTTTTAAATAAATACACTATTCACCGAAAATTCATTTTTTTAGAAAAATCCCCAAAATTTACCATAACATAATATCGATGCTCTGAGTTCAAAAATAAAGTCATATTTATAAAAATAATTTTCTAATTATTTTTAATTAAATTTTTAATTAAAAAACACTATTCATCCGAAAAAACTAATAGTTGAATAATAATTTATGAAACCGTTATTTAACCATTTTATTGAATCACATTACTTAATCAAGGTGTCTAAATTATATTAAAACTTTCTTTGAGTGAAAATTACTAATCCATTTGGTCACATTACTAATCCTAAGCGTAAAATCACTATTCATAATTTACTATTCATCAAAAATTAAGTTGATCTTATTAGACTCCAAATTCCTTAATGAACACTTTTGTTGAAGACCATTTTTTGAAAATCATTACACATCATTAGTTATTTAGGGTTTACATAAATATTTCAAAATATCCCTTTTTCAAAATTCATCAATAAAATACATTCTAAAATTATCTATACATTTGAAATTTCACAAAAATCACTAAAGGAAGAAATCTCAATTTATTCACCCGAAAGGATTACACAAGGAAACTAGGGTCTCATCACATAGCCCCTTATAACACTAGCATAATACCTAAGTGTAAGGTGTGCTATGGTGAGAGAATCTGAGGGAGGGTCAGATAACATTGCCCTAGTAGCAATCTCCACTAACTTGAACTTCTCCTGCAAGCGTTTTCGTTCAAGCTTGACACGCTGGAGCTCGGCTTGGGCTTGGTCCAAATCGAAGCCCACAGATGCTACCTCCTTCCCAATCTCTGATAAGTGGGCTTCGTAAGTGTTGAGTCTACTGGATGAAGCCATCAACTCCCCTTTCTGCATTAACCATTAACATCTTATTAAATCATTAAGAGTAAGTTAATATAATTCTCAAAAAGATTGGGTCGTTACATTCTTCCCCCCTTAAGAAATTTCGTCCCCGAAATTTATACTTGAGGCCTAGCCGAAAAGGTGAGGGTACTTTTGCTTCAACGTTTCCTCAGGCTCCCAAGTCGCTTCTTCGTACTTATGATTCCTCCACAACACTTTCACAAGGTGGGTAGTCTTGTTTCGTAGAACCTTGTCTCTATGGTCTAAGATCTCCACTGGATGCTCTTCATATGAGAGGTCATGTTCAAGTTGTACCACCTCTGGGTTCAGTACATGCGAAGGGTCGGGTATGTACTTCCTCAAGAGAGATACATGGAAGACATTGTGAACTTGAGCTAGGTTCGGTGGAAGTTCTAGACGATAGGCCACTTCTCATATGCGATCAAGTATTTCATAGGGGCCAATGTACCTAGGGCTGAGCTTCCCTTTCTTCCCAAACCGCATGACTCTCTTCCATGGAGAGATTCGAAGGAAGACTTTGTCACCGACACCAAACTCCAAGTCTCTTCATCGATTGTCAGCATAGCTCTTCTGCCGAATCTGAGCAGCTTTTATGTGTTGTTGGATGGCATGAACTTGTTCTGTCATTTCTTGCACAAGATCTGGCCCAAGAAGCTTCCTCTCACCAGTTTCTTCCCAACAAGTAGGAGTTCTACACCACTTTCCATACAGAGCTTCATAGGGTGCCATCTGAATACTCGCATGGAAGATTTTGTTATAGGAGAACTCCACTAATGGGAGGTGTTGATCCCATCCACCTTTAAATTATATTGAGCATAATCTCAACATGTCTTCGAGTGTCTGAATAGTCATTTCAGGTTGGCCATCAGTTTGAGGATGATAGGCCGTACTAAAATTCAATTCAGTGTTCAGAGCATGCTGAAGACTTCTCCAGAATTTTGATGTGAATCTTGGGTCACGATCAGATACGATGGATAGTGGTACCCCATGCAGCCTTACCACTTCCTTCACGTATAACTTGGCAAGCTGATCCAGAGAGAAATCTTCCCGAATAGAGATAAAATGGGTTGTCTTGGTGAGACGGTCCACAATAACCCATATCGCATTGATTCCTTTGGATGTTTTTGGGAGACCAGTTACAAAGTCCATGGTGATATTATCCCACTTCCATACTGGTATGGGTAGTGGTTGTAATACCCCCTTAGGAAGTTGCCTTTCTGCCTTTACTTGCTGACACACCAGGCACCTTGTAGTGTAATCGGCAATCTCCCTCTTCATGTTATCCCACCAATAATGATCACGAAGGTCTCTATACATCTTAGTGCTTCCCGGATGTATAGAGAAAGTAGAGCTATGAGCTTCATCCATCAGTTCTTTCTTTATCTCCAGAATAGATGGAACACATAGTCTTGTACGAAATTTCAATACACCTTCTTGATCAATATTTAAATCAGGGAACTTCCCATCCTTTACAGCCTCAAACTTCTCCTGCAGTAAAGGATTTTCTTTTTGATCCTTCTTGATCTTCTCTAGTAATGAAGGTTGAGAAATCATTTGGGATAGGGTTGATGATGTCCATTTCCTTATAATTCCCATGTCCAGTTCTACTAGATCTTTAATCAAGGGATCTCCCAGGATCCTCATTGTTGCCAGAACAACAGGATCTTTCCTGCTTAACGCATCCACGACTTTGTTTTCTCTTCCAGGGTGATAATGAATTGAACAATCATAGTCTTTAATAAGCTCCAACCATCTCCTTTGTCTCATGTTCAATTCTTTCTGAGTGAAAATATACTTTAGACATTGGTGGTCACTGTATATATCACATTTCTCCCCATAAAGATAGTGCCTCCATTTCATTAGAGAAAAAACAACTACCTCCAGCTCTAGATCATGCGTAGGATAATTCTGCTCATGAATCTTCAACTGTCGAGATGCATAAGCAATTACTTTGTCATTTTGCATGAGGACGCACCCAAGCCATTTCAGAGATGCATCGCTAAAAATAACGAATCCTTCTCCGATAGAGGGTAGTGTTAACACAGGTGCAGTAACCAATCTCTTCTTCAGCTCTTGGAAACTTTCCTCGCATTCCAATGTCCAGATGAACATAACCCCTTTTCGAGTCAACTTGGTTAGTGGATTAGAAAGCCGTGAAATGTTTTTCACAAACCTCCTATAATATCCCGCTAAACCAAGGAAACTACGAATCTCAGTTACTGTTGTGGGTTGAGGCCACTCCTCCACAACCATTGTCTTTGCAGGGTCAACCGAGATTCCTTCATTGGTTACGATGTGCCCCAAGAAAGCCACCTGTTGTAACCAAAACTCACACTTTCTGAACTTCCCAAAGAGCCACTCCTTCCGTAGAGTTTTCAAAATAACCCTCAGATGATTTTCATGCTCCTCACGACTTTTTGAATATATCAAAATATCATCAATAAAAACTACCACAAAGTTATCAAGGTAGTCCTTAAAGACTCTATTCATCAAATCCATGAAAATAATAGGAGCATTAGTCAAGCCGAAGGGCATAACAGTAAACTCATAATGCCCATATCTTGATCGGAAGGCAGTCTTTGGAAAATCTTCCTTCTTCACCCTCAGTTGATGATAACCAGATCGAAGGTCAATCTTAGAGAAGAATTGAGCCCCACGATGTTGGTCAAATAAATCATCAATTCTTGGAAGAGGGTATATGTTCTTCACTGTAATCCCGTTCAGTTCTCTATAATCAATGCATAGCCGCATTGATCCATCCTTCTTCTTCACAAAGAGAACCGGTGCTCCCCATGGAGACACACTCAGTCGGATAAACCCCTTCTCCAAAAAGTCTTGGAGTTGTTTCTTTAACTCTTCTAGCTCCACATTTGCCATTCTATACGGAGTCTTTGATATCGGTTGAGACCCAGGTACGAGTTCAATGGAGAACTCTACCTCTCTTTCTGGGGGAGGTCCAGGTAACTCCTCAGGAAATACATCCATGTATTCCTGAACAATCGGAACATCTTCAATTTGTATGCTCCCTTTCCCTTCTTCATCATCACCGATTAAATCCATAAAGAATGCTATGGGAGGTGCTTCTAGATAGGGATCATTTCGGGATATCTCTCCTCGGAAGATAACTGTAGGTCGTTCATTCAAGACTACTGAGATTTCCTTACTTCTGCATTTGATATTAGCGTTATACTTTGAGAGCCAGTCCATCCCTAGTATAATGTCAAATTCCATCATGGGAATGACTACTAGATTTGCGATAAGATTGTGCTCACCAAAGTAAACACTAGAGTCTCTAAACACTGTTGATGCATGGATAATCCCACTTGGAGTCTTGACTGACAACTCTACCTCAAGCAATTCGGGGATTGATTCTATATTCTTTGCAAACCTGGAAGAAATAAAGGAATGCGTAGAACCAGAATCAAATAAAGCACTTGCTAGTTTTGAGAGGACAACAAGAGTACCTGCTACCACATCGTTCGGAACTTCAACTTCAGTTGTTGTGATAGAGAAAGCACGACCTTGCTCCCTTGGCTTCTGCTGAGGTTGATGGTGATTCCCCTCCACCGCCCTCGTATTTGGACATTGATTAGCAAAGTGCCCAAGCTGTCCACACTTGAAGAATGTGACTTCAGGTAGGGCCAGAACCATCTTTCCTCTGTCGTTAGTGTTAGGAAGTTGAGGCTTCACATCACCACGACAATTCCGAGAAATATGACCTTCTTTTCCACACCTATAGCACTTGCCACTTCCGATCAAGCAGTTCCTCGGATGCTTCTTCCCACATTTATTGCATGTGGCATGTTGCATATGCTTTCCACCTCTTCCCTGATCAAAACTTCTTCCCAGGCTTGGTTCTAGAGTTCTCTTCTTCTCATTAGATTTGTGAGACCATTGTGTCTCCCCAAACTCTAGTTCAACTTTCATAGCACTTCGAACTATTTCTTCATAGCTATCATAGTCCCTGTTGGCTAGATTCTTCCGCAGATGTGGTCATAGTCCGCCAAAGAATCTATCAACCTTCCCATTAGGGTCCATGACAAAGCTTGAGGTATAACGGGAAAGCCATGTGAAGTTCTTCTCATAGCTTCTGACAGATTCGTTCTCCTTCTGCTTCAGCTCGAGAAACTCTTTCTCCATTTTCGTTCTCATGGAATGAGGGAAATACTTGTTAAAGAAAATCCCCCGAAATTCTTCCCACTCCATAGCTTCCATCTCTCCTCGTGGCTTCGTGTTTTTGATCAGTGACCACCACTGATCAGCTTCTCCCTCTAGGCGGTAAACAGAAAGGGTGACTTTTTCTTGTTCCAAACAATGAAGTACAGAAAAGATCTTTTCAATGGAGCTTATCTATTGTTCCGCAACCAATGGGTCAGTAGATCCACTGAATGTTGGCGGTCATTGATGCATGAAGGACTCAACAGAAAGTTGTTCCCTTCGTGGTGAGGTCGGCCTCTCAGCTTGATTCAAGTTATTACTCATAACTTGAGTCAGTTGGTTCATCATTCGCATGAATGTTTCCATTCCGGCTTCCATCGGAGGGCCGTCAGCACATGGTGCATTGCGGTCACCATCGGCATGGTTTCTCCTATTTCCCGCCATTTTCTAAAAGAATAAAACCTTAGTGAGAAATTTATTTCATTTATGAATATTTTAACTAAGACTTCGTGCTTAGACAATTATAGTTCTCTATAATTCCTTCATAATGATTCATAAAAATCATGTGATTAACCAAACATATCCCCTGGGAGTGTCGTAACCAAGAGTGCAGCAAGGCCCGTTATCGTGCACCAGTTCCCGTTCGATTCTAGCTCAAAGCGGTGTTTTCGGGTTTTACCCCTATGTACATCTGTGCCAGAGCCGCCTCTACCTGCTCGTATCCAGACAGGGATGTATTTGTTTGATAGACCACTTACTCAATACTTACCAAAATACCAGGAAGTTTTCCTATATTTAAACTTTTCTATAGGGTTCTTCCTAAAGTTTTTATATCCTAATTTCCACAAATAACTAAACCATCCTTTGATACCAACTATGACATACCGCCATTTTATAACATAAACTTTCATTACAGTACACAAAACTGGGGATCTTTAAGGTCTAGTGTTTTGGAAACCAGGAACATAATACATGAAAACAACATAAAACATTCTTCTTAAACACTTGAAAGGCGTCTCCTTAAGTTCATTCTAGGTTCATTACTGCATCTCATAACCTGGGGACATACATCAAAAGAAAGGGTGAGCAGAAGGCCCAGTAAGGGAAACAATAGGAACATTTTACAAGTGAACTCGAGATACTTCAATAAGGACATGAAAAGAATTTTAAGGCATGAGAATGAAATCATGAGGCATTTCATAATAAAAATAACATTTTTCATAACTTGAAGATGTGGCTACATCATTTAACAAAGACAATCATGAACATATCACCAAGGTCCATCCCCAAGGTGTCATTTGAAAATTACCAAGGTTATTCACCAAGGTATCGTGAAAATTGTAATCTCTAGTGGTTACATCATTACCCAAGGCATTGGAGCGCTATCAGGGCACAACCTTAAATTTTCCTTTATTATCATGTGATCCACATATATCATCATCAATCATTTCATAAATAACCCACATAGCATAAAATAAATGGGTTTCATTTCATAATCATAACATTTTAAAAACTGCTTTAAAGACATGATCTTTACGTCACTTTAAACCCACGGAAAGGGAAAGCGGGTCTCATGTATGTAAATCCCAGAATTTAAAATGGAACATTTTGATATATATGTGAATACCCTTGTATAAATAAGAGCTTTGAGTATTCACTTTATAACATAAAATAATTTTTGAGAAAAGAGAGAGGCATTTTGAGGGGAAAATTCTCCAGCATAACGGCTAAGTTTCGGGGTTTTAGAAAACATTGAAATGAGAGGGGACATGGGTCACCCACTCATAAATGATCCATAAAACAGTAGGGTGAAAGAATAATAAGGACATATGGAAATGTTAATGAATTTTTAGGGACATAACATTTGAAATAAAAAACATGGAAGGAAAAAAAGATTAGATTTCTCTTATGAAAATTCGGCAGCCTTACGGCGTCACTTAACTTCAAAAGAAAATGATTTGACAAGATCAAATAGGGTCCCTCATAATATGATCATAAGAGATTAGTATGATAGATATAGAGATCATACTCCAACATAATAAAAAGGAACTTGAAAGACTTGACATGAAAATCGAACTTGAAAAATGAGAAGGCTGAAAGAATCCCTTAAAAATTCGGCAGCCTAACGGCGTCACTTAAACTTTCATAAAACGAAATGATGAGAGTAAGAGGGGATCTCTCATCATATAAACATGAAAGGGCAGTAAGAGGAATATAAAATAACATCCTCTCACATAAAAACATGGAGCATAATAGGAATGACATAAAAGAGATTACATGAAAAGAAAGAGAGGGGTCGGATCCCTTACCTTAAAACGCGACTCTTGAAACTCAAAGGATTGGACCTTGAGGACTTGGGGGAACCTTGGGAGGACTCTTTGGAAGGTAAGAAGACCAGAAATTCGTTGGGGGAGAGTTGGGAGTGAAAACTAAAGGAGGAAAGGGTGGGTATTTATAGGGAAAGTGAGGGGACAAAGCATTAATGGCCAAGGGACACCTCACATGTCCTTTTCTCAAACCAATGTCCTCTCCCTTGGAATTTATCATGGAGTTAGGCCACATGGGGCCCCCAAAACAATAATTCATCGCCCTTGGCCGGCCAACCCTCAAACAATTTCATGACATCATCATGACACCGTTATGATGTCATTAAACATACCGAAACCCTAAAACTGTATTTTTACTATTCACTGAAAATTCAACTTTCTCAGAAAAATCCCAAAATTTCACATTAACCAAATATCAATGCTATAATTTCAAAAATGAACTCCATTTTATAAAAATAATTTTCTAAATATTTTTTAAATTTTTTTTAAATAAATACACTATTCACCGAAAATTCATTTTTTTAGAAAAATCCCCAAAATTTACCATAACATAATATCGATGCTCTGAGTTCAAGAATAAAGTCATTTTTATAAAAATAATTTTCTAATTATTTTTAATTAAATTTTTAATTAAAAAATACTATTCATCCGAAAAAAACTAATACTTGAATAATAATTTATGAAACAGTTATTTAACTATTTTATTGAATCACATTACTTAATCAAGGTGTCTAAATTATATTAAAACATTCTTTGAGTGAAAATTACTAATCCATTTGGTCACATTACTAATCCTAAGCGTAAAATCACTATTCATAATTTACTATTCATCAAAAATTAAGTTGATCTTATTAGACTCCAAATTCCTTAATGAACACTTTTGTAGAAGACCATTTTTTGAAAATCATTACACATCATTAGTTATTTAGGGTTTACATAAATATTTCAAAATATCCCTTTTTCAAAATTCATCAATAAAATACATTCAAAAATTATCTAGACATTTGAAATTTCACAAACATCACTAAAGGAAGAAATCTCAATTTATTCACCCGAAAGGATTAAACATGGAATCTAGGGTCTCATCACATAGCCCCTTATAAAACTGGCATAAGACCTAAGTGTAAGGTGTTCTATGGTGAGAGAATCTGAGGGAGGCTCAGATAACATTGCCCTAGTAGCAATCTCCACTAACTTGAACTTCTCCTGCAAGCGTTTTCATTCAAGCATGACACGCTGGAGCTCGGCTTGGGCTTGGTCCAAAGCGAAGCCCACAGATGCTACCTCCTTCCCAAGCTCTGATAAGTGGGCTTCATAAGGGTTGAGTCTACTGGATGAAGCCATCAACTCCCCTTTCTGCATTAATCATTAACATCTTATTAAATCATTAAGAGTAAGTTAATATAATAGTCAAAAAGATTAGGTCGTTACAAATTCCATAAACATAATGTTCAATGAATAAACGCCACATAGATATAGAATTTTGAATCGTTCAAAACTATGTTGTGATACCTAAAGCATAAATATTTGATATGTAATAATCATTCTAACAGAGAAATAGGTAAATATTTACTCTATAGTGAGATACATAAATTTCACTTGGACATAGAATTATTAAATGTATAGAACTCTATTGAGATATGTCAAGGTAAAATATTTAATACCTAAGAGTCACTCAAACAGAAATTTTGAAAATTCCTTAGTCTCACATTGATAGGCATTGGTAAAGATCTCAATATATAATTATCATCATCATATTAAAGGAAATATGGTAAAGTCATTCCTTTTCCAAAAATGCATAGCTTCCATAATGATGTAATATGAATAAGGATTAAATTTAAATGGTGATTAATCTATTCTTTAATGATTAAAATATTGTGATTACAATTTTAATCATGATTAATGATATGATTGCGTATGATGATGCTTCTATAATATTCAATTACTTAAATATTATGGATTAAATAGTAATTAGTCATTATAAAAGAATATATGAGGTTGGAGATATTAAAAAAGTGATAACATCATGAGAAGAAGTTCACGTAATGGTGTGTGAAGAAAAGAATTTTATAGGAGAGGATCGCACATGGAATGCCATTAATGTTTGGAAAGGTGCTTGAATGAGATAATGGACTGGTTCAAACCATGGGATCATATTCCATGACACAACCTTTGTAAGTTCAATAGAATCCATGTCTTGAGAAATTTCTTCCCTGTATGATTTTACATATGCATGTTATCATGTAGACATGTAGAGAATAACACATATAACATATAAAATGTGTATTTTTTATAATTATGATTATTTATTGTATATTTAAAAACATATTCTAATAGATATATCATTTTAGGATAGTTTAAATTTTTCCAAATACTAAAAATGTTGGAGTATTTATTTGATATGATTGAAGGGTTTTCATATCCAATTGTTGAAGATAATATCTATGATAGATACTAAGAATAAATAAATGATAAGAAGTAGCAGACATAATAAAATTGAAGAGATAGAGGTTATATATTTTTTTATCCTATATATTTTTGGTGTTAAGGAATAGATTGATACAAAATTGGTGTGATAACACCATCCTTGTTCATTAAAGAATAAGAGAGATAAATAGAGTTTCTTTTATTACTTATATTGAAGATCTTACAAGTCAAAGAATTGGAACTAAGGATCCAAGACAATGATATCATATATCATAAGGATATATGATTAATATTTATTATATCATAAGGTAAAATTGAGGTAAAAATCCTCCCATATATTTATAATTTAAGGACTGAATAAGTGATATGTAACCCTTTAGATTAATACACACTAAAGAAGGATATCATGGAATTTATATAATGAGAGACTTATAATTCTTTACCATTTAAACCTCAATGGGGATGCATGGGAAACTGGAAATTATAAATTATGTTATGATTGGTTCTTGTGCCTAAAAATTTACAATTTGTGGCTTTAATTGTACCCGGTTAGCACCAAGATTATGCATCCAATGATATACCCTTACTGTATATTCATCTTTATAACAAAATAAGTGTTGTGGTTTATTGTGATAATAACCATCATGCAACGGGGATGTAGTCATCCACATTGGATGGAATAATTGCAAGAAACTCTATTTTGTATTATTAATTTATTTATAGTTTATATTACATTATTGAAAACCGAAAATGATTAGGGAGAAATAGACTGACACCCATTCACTAAATAAGTGAATAGGTAAGAGAGAGGAAAAGTTTTAAATTTATGATATGCCACTCACACTGACCCCCTCTTGATGTGGATACAATTATCATGGTTGGACAATAATCGGTATCATATCCATGAATCAACCTCTTATTAGGTTCTCAACAATCTAAACTTTAGTAATTTTTTATATTTTATGTTTTTAGATAAAAATTCATGCTGAAGTGTATAATTTGATAAGAGTCGTTTATTATTGATCAAAAAACATCTCTTTTAAAACATTGAATAATATAATGAAGAAATGGATTATGTATATAAAGATGGCATACCTTTCGAATAAAGTGGGAGAGAAATTGTGTTTCAGATGATGTGATCCTGAAGAAATTAGACCTATAATGGATGGGAATGAACAAATGAAAAAAATACTCTAGTGACAAGATAGAAAAAATTTATGACATAAGTAATACAAAAAAATTCAATAAATAATTGGAAAATAAATATTCTTGTAAATTTATTCTTAGAGAATAACAAATCAAATGTGTGGAAGATCACATATCTAATTATTCACAGGATAAACCAATTACCTCATGCAATGAAATCATGCATAAGTGTCCTAAAGAAATAGTTACTTCTGTTTATAACTCTATTAAAAGCATGAACGTGGAGATCACCCATCATGAGAGTGAATAATAAAATTTGGATAAATATATAGAAGAAATGGTGATAATGTGTGTATATCTCACTAAACAATTTGGGTCCAAAAGTTCCATAAATTTGGAAATAAAATAAAGGTTCTATATATTTTTCAATGAGTGTCTTAATAAAATCCAATAAATATGTAAACAAATATCATTTCATTGGAAGGTGTAATTTCCTTCAATGATGCTCAACTCAGGATAAAATCAAATTTTTTTAATATTCATTATATTTACTTAGAAGAGATGAATCTGATATATTAAGATAATATTCAGAATATAGGAATAAAATTTTAAGAGAAGTTTATATCAACTTAAGATGTTAAAAATATCTTCAAGATGAAGTATATATAGATAGAAGTTATGTTAATAAAAATGATACTGACACAAGATTATATGAAATTACTTCATACAATAAAAACTTTTAAGTTGGATTGTCAATCAACAATATTTATATCATTTATCTAGTGGATGATGAAATAATTTAACAAGAAATCTTTTTAAATATCATAACGAAGGGTTCCATCCTCTCAAAAAATAATGATTGTGCTCACTCTGTATTCATGAAATATATATGTTAAATAATTAATATAAAATAATAAAGATAAATAAAAATAATGAGGAACCCACAACTACATTTTATGTTAATGGGATAAATTATAGAAAAATATGTTGGTTTAATGGTTTTTAAAATAAAGGTTTATTGAACCCAAAAAAAGTAAGATTCTAAAGATAAAAATATTTATGTTCAAAGGATAAGAACAAGATTTTTTGGATACCACTTGTGTTTTTTAATGTTAGATAATAAATATCATTTTTATTGGAATACTGATTTTATTCACAGAAGATAATGGTATCCTATATGAAGTGGTGGAAAATTGAGTTGATTAAAATAGAAAATTATAAAGCCAAAAAAACTATTTCTATCTAATATATTGGAAATAAAGGTGAATACCTATTGTATTTAAAATAAAATTGTCTATTTTGAAGATGTATGATTATTAAAATAAACCATTCAAAAGCCCAAATAACATGAAGGAAGAATACCATAGAATAAAAAGGCATAAAAGAGGATCGATGAGAATACCTTGGGTAATGATAAGTAGAAAAATGAATATATAAGAAATCCCTAGAATACTTGGAAGGGTTATACATCAAGAAGAATATGAATATTTTTATTTTATGGAAATAATGGATACCATATGGATTTTTCTAAACAATCCATGGGTATTAGTTTTAATGGGGAAAGTCTTGATCAACAAATAAGTGAATAAACCATAAAAATAAATAAGATTATTTATGTGGAATATAACCCTAATGAACAATTTAAGTCCCAGGAAATGTTTCCCAAATTTATTAACTTGAATAGTCAGGGGAACCCATGTTGAAAATACAAAAAAGTGGATCATGTATCCAATGAATGTATACAAATTTATATAGATTATTTATAAAAGGAAAAGAAAATGAATTATGTATAAGAAAAGGGATGTGATAAATGAAAGGAATTAATTACACATAAAGAACATGAGTTTCACAAGAGGTTTTATGAAATGAATGACCCAGGATCTTTTGAGAATAAGTGTGGAAGGTGAAACAATGTACATCATATCCCAATGGATTGATTGGTCTTCCTACCATCATAAGAATATATTTATAAGAAAATAAATCTATCACAAAGTAATCATGTTCATTAATGGATAATATATTATAGAATCTTCGAAAAGGGGAATTAATAATTCTATGCCTTTTAATATTTTTACCTTAAACAAATCAAAAGTGAAATAATGAACAGTTAACCTAAACATGGAGATATTAATAATGGATTATCGTTGTTTAAATGAAACTCTCAACATTGTTTCTCTCACTAAAAAAATGGATTTCCACCTTATTCCTGGGGATAATTTTTTCTATTTATATTGGGAATAATGAAACTCACCATGTTTCTATATAGATTATTTTTTATTATATTTTATGATTGATATGAAGATAATGGAGAGGAGCAGTTCCATGTAGTTTGTCTGGGTTGCATGTATGTTTGAAGCCTACGGGAAATTAAATCCTCTAAGGCCTACAGGGCATGTATTACAGATTCCTACAAGCCTTGTAAGGGTTCCTCCTCACCCCTTGAAAGGTGTACTATAAAATATCAATAATAAATGAAGGCCTTTGGGCCATTGGATAGATATTATTATTCAATTTTTTATGTCTTCAGCAGGTTTTTACTCAAAATGAGGGAGAATATGTTGTTTTTTTATGGGAAGAAGAATTGGTTGAATATTTTAGGGTAAACTATGTCATGATGATTATCGGTCACTTTGTAACCCTTATGTGTAGTTAATTTTTATAATTGATGGTTTTGTTTCTTGGGTAGTTCATGGTATAGTAAAAATAATTTAGAGCCCCAACAAAACCATTTAGGACCTCTGATGTGCATATATTATGGAATATAACATGAAAACTATTAGTTTAATATTGTGTAAATCATGGGAATCATATTTATGTTTTAATAGTTTCTTTTAGAATGTTTTTACAAATAATTTGGTTCCTATGGGTGAATTTGTGTGACATAGGTTTGTCAAGAAAATGTCCCCCACGTGATTTGCTCACTGTTTGGAAAATAGTGCATCCAAACCCTATATCCTGGCCAGAATCATTAATGATGAATTTATGATTTTCCCCCACTGTATTTTAACCTAGGGTCCAACTTATTCCCCTCCCACTCAACCAAACATCATACACACAGCACTAATATGGTCATATTCCTTTCTCCCATACATTATCTTGGTTTTTCATCATCAATTTTATTTAGATTCTCTTGGGTAAATCCATTTAAATCATTCATTCTTTTCTATCTCCTAATTTTTCATGATTTTATTTTCTCACATGAACCCAAAAAAGAAATGGTGGTCAAAATTAGTGTTAAGGAGACATTGATCTTAAGGATTTTTCTTGTTATTGATTAAGATGGACCTTGTGTTAATCAGTTGGGTGTTTTTTCTTGGTTTTCTTTAAACCAAGATGGTTATTTCTTTATTGTAACGTTATATAATATACCATTGAATGATTGTGTGTTTGGAAGTTATTATTTATTGAAATTATACCAATAGTTACATAACTATAGAAACTAACATTCAGTTCAAGTGGATTTAACCCTAGGCATGGAATTGGATTCTATACTGAGTGATTTAAAAAAAATATAAAGTGGATTTTCAAATCATGTGATTGTTTTAAAACATGGTTTTTGATACCATATTGGATTTTAAGGGTACATTTTTTATATAACGATTTTAAAACCATGTTTTCAATATGTTTCAAAGTGTAGAAAAAACATTTTTGAAGTGATTTTTACATGAAAGGTCATTGTTATCCCTTTTGTGTGATATTTGAATCCTATTTATATCCTCGATTGATTTCAAAGGTAGATTAATGTGTAGTGTGAGTTCCCAAAAATGTTTCAAGAAATGATTATGAAAATTTAGTGTTAATAGTGGATTGAGATTCGGTCTTAATGTAGTGTGTTTTGTCTTGGCATTCCATGTATATTTTGGAAGGTGTTTTTTTAGAATTTATGAGAAATTATATTTCCTCAAATTGTGTTAGACCCTATTTATGTATATTTAATTTATGTACCCTTTATAGATTATAACAGGTCATGTGATATTTAGAATTTTTTACTCATATTTATATTCTTATACAAATATGTTATTAAATTTTTTTAATGTTTATGGTGTAAGGAATCGGTTATTTAAAAAACATTTGATACATGTTATTATTTATTTGTGATATCCTCCATTCGATCTCTTATGGGATTCCTAGGTATATAATAGATGAATTTTATGAAATAAGTATCTAGTGCATAATAGTGGACAACCAAGGGAATTCTTCCTGGTTATACCCCATCAGTTTGGCTAAGAGGATAGTGGTTCATTGAGTTGGAAGCCTTTTCTAGCGCATATAGAGAATTATATTCCAACCCATTTATTTTTAGATAATACGATGGAATAATGTGGATGTGGGTAGGTTCATATGTGTTGTTCTAAGTTCCTAATTTCCAGTTGAAATATTTACTACTACATCCTTTGAATGTTTCATATGAAACTAATATCTTACTCATTATTAGTTAGAGAATATATTTTACTTTATTGGATCCCTATATTATGGTTATATCACAACAAACCTATAAACCAATGGTTTGTCTCCTTGTCATATGAATTTGACATAGCTGTTTCATTTTATTTTTTACTCCTTATTTATTTATAAATTTATTTTAAAAATAATTAAAATATATTTTTTGGTATATTTTAAAAATAATATAAGTGGAAGTATCATTACATTGAAATATCAAATTATTTTTTCTTGTGTCTGAAAGGGGTAATAAGTAAATATGACTTTTTTCCCACAAATATATTATTTATGTGTTTTTATAAATTTTTTAAATTTTTTTTAACTCTAGTGCATGGGTTTAAGAAAAGTGGTTTTAGGCCATCGTGCCTAGTTTTAATTGTGAATTAGTTTCCAAATATAATTTTTAAAATCTTTTAAAATAGGAAATCCCTTGTTTTTTTAAATTTTTAATTTTAATATAGGTACTTAGAAAAGGTTTTAAACAGAGACTTTAATATGGTGGTCCACTGAAATAGGGCTTTATCAATGTGATTGTTTTTATTTAAAAATTAATATGGAAAAAGTGGTTTAACACAACTTTTATGTGTTATTTTATCTTTATGTAAAGAAAATAGAAAAATGACCACATTTATATTTTATTTTAAACTAGAATGTTTTTTATGTAATATTAAAGTGACTAAAAATATTTTTCTAGTGGAAAGCTACTATACTGCATAGCTCTCACCAATATTTTATAGGTTATCAGTTATATATGTAGTAGGGTTTCTTCATTCAGATTTTTATGGAGTTTGGTGTATATATTTAATATGGATGGTGATCATGGGTCTCATGGATTATTTTTAGATAATTTGGGTATTTTCAATCAACATGGTGATTTTAAAAACTTTGACATGTTTTATTATCCACATTGGATTAACATTTATTTTCTTCAATCAATTTTTATTTATGGATTTAGTTGAATATATGTTTTGGATGTTCAATAATTCTTATATTATATTTATTTAAATTTGTTAATTATTTATGCGGATAATTTATGTTTTTCTATTAGGGATAAATCATTCCCAAGGTATGCCTTGTGATTCAAGGTCCCTAGTTTGTAGCCCAACAGGATAATGATTTACATTCAAGCCTTGTAGTGGGCAGGTTCATGTTTTAGTTTTTGTGGAATCCTGGGATGGTTCATTACATAATAGTATCCTAGCCTATTTTATCAATATGATATATTTCATTAAATCACATTGTTGTTATTTGTGAAGTTGGTGGTTTTGTGACAAGTATTTTGGGACTCCAGTGGCAGGCACGAGGATAGTGTCATGCCTCTTTATTACACTGAGCCTCAGGTTTCCCTGGGTGGTTGGGATTTTCCCATTGAATCTGTCTTTCCATTTAATTGTTTTGTTTTATTATAATATAATTCATGTGGTGGGTTTGTTTAATCATCATTTGAAAATCCTATGTTTCTTTGTGGGATATTTTTTTAGTTTGGTATTGTGATAATAAAATGGATCAAATAATGAGGTGGGACTATATGTATTTAAAAACCATACAAAAACTAAATTCATGATGAATGAATTGTTTCAGGGACCAATGATTGACTGGAATGTGTCCATTAACCATGTACCCAAGTCAAGCATGATTCTACATCTCATTTGGTTTTGATATTTTTACCCCTTAACACATGGATTTGTGGGTGTGTTTGAGAAATAAAAAAGAATTCATGGTGGGTATCATGATATGTTGGAATCATTGGATGAATTTTTGGTTGAGTCTTGTATTATTTTTTGTATATTCTATTTCATGTGTGATTTAAATTTATTTCATCTGTAGAAAAATGGAATTCATCATCAATGTTTTTTCATATTTAAACTAAGGCCATTGGTCATATTTGTAAAATGAGATAGTTTACATTATATATTTTTTAAAAATTAGTTTGATTTTGAAACGGTTTATGTATTTTATGTGTGAATGAGTTTATAATCTTGTGAAAACAATTTTTTGATGGCTGGTTTTATATTTTAAGGGAAATTGGCAATTTTATAAAATTGAATTTGGGTATTTTTTTCTTCTTAGACATGGTATCTATTTAAAAATGATTTAATTTTTAATTTTTTTTTCAAAATATGAGTTTTAATTTTCATTAGGAAACATAAAAATGTTTTTCTTGGTTTTGAAACTGTATGGTGTTTGTTTTTAAATGAATTTTGGAATCATTGTAAATTATCATAGTCATGTATGGGTATAGGATTGAAATCATATTATGGTTTCTGTTTTTTTAAAGGGTCGTACAAATTTTAATAGAACATTGGATTTAAAATATATATTTTTGGGAATTTCCCAATGGGATCATGGATTAAAAAAATAATTATTATAGTTTTATTAAAGCATATGGGTTGGTTATTCCTTTTTTATATTGGAGACTACTAGAACTGGTTTAAGGGGAATGAATTTGTTGATCTCATATCTCATGTTGTGGTAACTACCAAAAAATATTTAGTCTATAGGTGAATTGTTGGTCATTATGGGTAATCTTCTATTTTTTGTTTTAACAATATCTAGGATTTTAAATGAATGGTATGTGTTTTTTCTTCGAAGTATTGGTGTTTCGTATAATTATCCAAAATTTACCCATATGTTTTTTATTCTTGGGTATCATATAGGCTAAGTGGATTAGGGAATGATCCATTATTGGATAGTTTGACTATTGGTGGTGAGATTTATTAGAGATTTTGAGGCTAGTAGATTGGTCAGCATTTGATGTAACTATCATGTTCTTGGTTGTGTCTCTTTGGGATGAATATCCATTATTTTAATCTCCACTTATTTAGTTCAGAGCATTTTTTTCTCAAGGAAATACACCCCCAATGTTTTCCTTGTTTTCTTATTATTTGTAGTGGTTTTTTGGGAATGTTTATTTCTCATTGATGGGTGATTTCATATATCTTTTTCATGGTGTATAACATGGTTTGATATTTTTGTAGTCGGATTGGATATTGAAAGACATAGGGTACATGCATGGGTGATTGGGATTGTAATTATTTTCTGTTGGTCTGGGTTTGTCACCAATCTATGTTATCAATAAGAATCACCATGGGGTAATACTCCATTTGTTTGGATCCAAACACCTGGATTTGTAGTTTGAGGCCCTTGAGTTATCACCTTGTTTTTTATTAGTATGAATGTCCCAAGATTCCATTATCTTTTTTTTTGGGATTCCTGGGTTTTTGGTGACCCAATTTCAGGATCCTTTGGGATGTGTTTCAATTTTGTGCCTCTATTGGTGGTTTTGGAGCCTCTATTTTGTAGTTCAATTTTGACGGTGGATCTTCCAATTTCCATTTAGATATTTTTGGAATGAATTTTTTAGTGACATCCTCTTTTTTTTTTGGGAAATGACGTTTTAAATTGTTCCATCATTTTAGTTATATTTTAATTGGAGGGGATATGCATAATAGGTCTTTTCCTTTTTAGAGTATCATTTCATTAAATTTTTTACATGTTCTACTTATATGAATTTAGTTTTTTTATAATTCTTCTCATTATTTTAGATATTCTCTTTTAACATGAGGATTTGTTTTAGAATTTTTATTTAGTTGTCCATTATATGGAACCGAGACATTCTATGTGTAGAAAGTGGAATTGTTGGAAAAATTAGGACACACATCATGTCAGCTTATTGTTTATTTTATATTATTTTATGTGATTGAGGGCTGTTTTTGGTCACCAAGTGATCTTATCCAAAAACATGTGTAAATAAGGATTTTTTTTCTATCACACAGTTTGGGTTCATGGTTTTGAGTATATCTTGTGATTACCCCCTCAACAATCATTATATAATGTTCATTTTGAAAGTTCACAGTTTTTCATGCATTGGTAGGCACAATTTATTTCAAACCATACATATCTTAGGAGAAATTCTGTCAAACCTTTTGTGTGCATGGTTAAGGGAACACAACTTATGCCTGGTTTGGTAAGCCATTCGTCAAGTGTGTGAATCAACAATGAATATTTATAGTTCTATTTGGCAGGGTTGATGCACAGTTTTTTACAACCATAGAGATTATCTTTATGAATTTTTTACATGTTGGTTGGCCAAGGTAGTGGATCCCACATGGGTACTGCTTAGTTTGGAAAATCGTGATACTGAAATATATAGCCTTTCTAGATTCAAGAAAAGAGAAATATATAGTATTTATACTACATGATTTTACCCCTCTAAGCCTCATATTCTCCACCCTCTAATTCAAACCAACTTGGTTCACCTTCAAGAGGTAATTCTCCCTTTATCCCATATATTTTCATGGCCATTAATCTTCGATTCATGTGATTTATTTCTTATAATGTCTTCATAAACCCTTATATATCTTCAACATCCATTCCACGCAATTTTATTTTTTCCAAAAAACATTATAAGTCATGGGGAACAAAATCAGGGTTGGAAAAAATTAATCATAGTCATTTTCCATGTTAATACTTGAGAGTGGCCTCTTTTAGATCGGTTTGGGTATTCTACATCATAGAGTTAAACTTATGATTTATTAGTCATTGATCAAAGGTAGATGTTTGTTTGATGTTATATACAACACTCCATTGAATGGATGAATTTTTAAACATGGATGTTTATTGAAATTATGCCTATATATGTCCCATGTGGTTTATATTTTGATGTCAAGTCCATTTAACCTTTGGTAGTTAATTGGATTCATATACAAAGTGTTTTTAAAAATGACCAAGTGGCTTCTAATATCTTGTGAGTATTTTTAAAATTATTTCTTAATGACTAAAAATTACTTTTTATTATTAATAAACACATTTTAATGGAAATGTGAGAAACCACATACAACCAAAACAAACTATCGGACCACCCCAACCCACCAAGTGTGCCAATAAAAAGTCTTCACCTACAGAGGACCCCTCAGCAAGCAGTCTCATGCTGAAGAATGGGCACGGAACTGATGGCTAAGCCATACCCTCTCAAGCATCCAATTCCAAGAGACCTGCATCAAGAAAGACATAGTGCACCGATCCTCATCCAGAGCTGGTCCAAATGTGTGCTGGAAACAAGCAATAACTGAACTGTAAGGAACCCAATGAAACCATGGTTCAAAAAAACCATACACTCACATGATCCAACCAAAACCACAATCTTAAACAACGTCACTAACGAAAAATTTAATATTCCCCGTCTCTCTTTCCCTAAAAAGTTTCCATGTTAAGTATGATAGGATTAATTCTGATTCTTCCAATATCTGCTTCTCAAAAGCCGACACAAGTTGATCCCAAGTATAGATGTATTCCTCAACACTGATCTTTCTATGATTGAATCTGCCTACCAAAATTGAGTCATGTTTGTCAATCCATGAATATTTCTCCTCAGTTAGGGGAACCACAAGAGATCTCCCCATGGTATTTCTACTTTAAAGGGGTGTGTAAATCACTACATATGATATTTAAAACCTTGTTATAAAAATGGTTTATTTCGAAGGTGTATTAGAGGAATGTGTGAGATCCATAATAGGTTTTAAGATTTATTTGGGGTAAAATTAGTCTCATTAGTCAATTGGGATAGTATTTCAATAAGTGCTGTGAGTTTTTATTGCATTTCTAGAGTGTTCTGTAAAATGTCTCATTAGGAACTTTATAAAATATGAGTTTTCATGAATGTGGGAGATACCCACTTTAAGGCCATCTGATTGTTGTTCCCTTTGTGGTTTTGTAACTACTCAAGCTATGTGTATAATGTTTTTCATATTGAGATCATTATACATGGATGTGATATGGGTTTTTTGGGGGGATTTATGGGGTTAGACCTGAGTTATTATAATATATATATATTTGATACAAGTGATGGTTTAGTTATAATCACCACTATTTTACTTGTCAGTGAATTCCTTGGAATATTGTAAGGGAACTATAAGAATTAAATAATGAGAATACTATAGTGGGATACTGAAGGAATTTTTTCCATCACAAAAATTAGGCTAAGAGGACAGCGGTTAAGAGATCTAAAATCTTTGATGTAGCTTATGTATAAAATTTAATTTATATTTATTTATTTAAAGATTGTTCAAACGAAATATCAAAGATTTTTCTAGGTTTAAAAGTTTCTTCCTTGGTCATTTTCTATAATTGTTTTTTTAGAAAGACTTAAGAATAGTCCAGTGATAGTTGACACCTTTCAAATGAGAATAAAAAAAGATAGAATTAATGAAATACCCAAAGAATGGGTATTTTATTTTCAACAAAACAAAGGAAGGGATAGCCGTTGAATCATGTGGATTGTGTAAAATTCATAAGGACACCCGATCACATGACCTTCATTTGTCCATGTGAATAGATCATGTAAGGCACATGATCTTCTCCTGATCATAAAAATCCCCTTTATCATGAAAACGTTTTATTGCGATGGAATATTTGACAATTTTTTTTGATCATGGGAGTTATTCTTGATGATTTCCTCTAATCATATGATTTTTTAATCAAAAGAAACCTGATAATCACCCAAATCACATTGTAAAATAAATTTGGAAAAGGAGGAAGCCTCATGTGATAGAGACTTATATTGAAAATATTGAAATTTTTTCATGTGAATCGCAAGACCCCACAAATCCCTTAGCCACATGTCCACCTTGGTGCATAAGAGAATGTTGGTGTTTCACCTGAATCAGGTGAAGGAACTCATACACATCCATTCAATCATATGATGAACACATTGATCCGTTGAAAAGAAAATTGTTTTCCATGGGAATTCATTCACATAATCATGAGATCCATCATATATCATGGGATGCATCATAGACAAGGGGAGTGATTTTCCCAAAAAATGATCGCACGTTGTTATGATTTCTCTTATCCTTGTAAAAAATGAAGTAAATAAAAGGGGAAAAAGTGTAAGATTATCATGAAGTGAATATATTCTAGTATTTATGAGAAATGTTTTATATGTCAATGGTGATCACCATTGACAAGTGGAATACCCATATATGTTTCATCCTAATCCTATATAGGCCCCTTTGACAAGACGTCGTAGTCTAGTGAAGTACCCCATACAAGTCTTCTTTGATCACATGAATGCCTTCCCATAGGCATATTAATCTTGAAAAGACTACTAGGAATATTGGATTGATCTTGTGAATGATTTTTGATAGGTCAACATGGTTAGGATAAATCCATTTGATCTATTAGGATCGAATAATCATGGGTATATAATTTCATTATCATGGTCTATTTCATAATGGGGAGCCATGAATGATTTATAAATGGATTGTTTGAGGTGCGTGATACAAAAATATATTTTCCAAATCGAGTTCATATTTTTTAGATACCCACAGCACAAGGTGTTGTATAACTCGGGCGGTGACACCTATTAATACCTCCCCCTAATAACAGAAAATGTAAAAGACAGTGAATGATACATGGGAGCACAATAAAGAACTAATCATAGTGGAATTCAACAAGATCGTAAACATATTCCACTAGGTAAAATCAATGGAATCACATAAGTGGTCATGTGACATGAATATGTTATTCACATGATCACTCTATAGATCATGTGAAGTACTTCTAGATTGTTATATATATTATGTGAAGGGGGTCCAACATGTCAATTGGGTCTTGTGAAATCTAAAAGAAGCTAATTATATATTAACCATTAGTCTCATATTCAATAAATACATACGAAATATTGATAACTATTGAAGGCCTATGAAAGTATAAATATTCTAATATTCTTGTGCTTCATATGACATACCCAGGTCATGAGGCCACATCAGGGCATGTCACTCATTTTGATCATGAAATGTCCCTTATACAAGTCAAGAATGTTATGATGGGACACTATAACATGTCACCAAAGTATTGAGACTTCCTATGAGAATTATATAACGGTCTTGTTAGATCCCTTGAACAAATCTCCAAAGTCATGAGGCCACATCAGGGCATGTCACCCATGTTTTTCAACATCCTATGGGATTTCTAGACATGTCTCGTGACGTCCTCTAGGAATGTCATCCTAGTCATGTGACATCATCAGGGCATGTCACACAAATCCTCTATATTTCTTTTTACATGTCGTATACGTCTTGCAACATCCTCCGAACATTCCAGCTAGGTCAAGTGGCACCCTCCAGAAATGTTAACCTCAATCATGTGACTGCCTCCTAGAAAATCCCTAAAAATCATGTTATGTCCTTTGGAAAATTCAAATGGATAACACATTTTTTTAGATGGACACTAGGCCACTATGAAGTTCCATTATATCCTCATGCATGCCATGCGGATAGCTTAGACATGTCATAACAACACCCTGAACATGTTAGGAAGACAATTAGGTCGTGTTAAGAAGACATATAAGGATATGCTTACCATGTCCAACGGTTATACTCTGGAATAACCCTATCTAAACTACTAAAACTCAAATTCAAATCCAAACCAGATACATAGAATTCCATCATAAGTGATGAGCTCCAATGGGCACTGTCACGAACTCACCCGAGTCGACCTTGAACCGGTCGACCATGCCAACCTGTGACATGTCCTGGGAGGCCTTCCTAATCCTCCTGGGGTGGAGAAACGTGTTGGGGGACTTATTAGATTTGAAATGGAAAGAATTATCCAATATATAAACAATTTAACAACAAGTGGAATGAAACGGATATCCCCTTACACATTTATATAAAAGTTGAACTGGAAATTATTTGCACATGGAAGTGAAAGTAAAACAGAACCAAACAATGCACCCAACCAAACCTGACAACAAACTATATATATGTAACCCTACTGAACACTCTCCAACAAAATGATATCATTTAACCCAAGGCAATCAAACTTGATCCAAAACCTACACAAGGAATAAAAATAGAATATGACTATATGTATGGGTATTAAAACTCCGCAGGTTAGCCCGATATTCTATCCCTACTACAGTTCCATTAAAAATGAGAAACGTCAATTTCAATATTGAAATAAAATATTTAAAAGTATTTTTTCCAAATATGGTTTCATGCTACAATAATTGTAAAAAAATTTTGCATGTTTTCATAACCAGGAAATGCTAGTAACCAATTTCAAAGAAAAGAAACATAAAAATAAAAATATTTTTCAACAGGGATTCATTAAAGAATGTATAATTTTAAATAAAACACACATGATAATGAATTTATGAATCAAACACACCATATGTTGATGGTGAGTAAAAAATATCCAATGACCATAAGTTACTGGAACACCCCTAGGAAATAGTTTGTTTTGGGACCCAAGAACATCATAGCATGGTGTAAATGTAACCATAAGAAATAATTTTTCTCATGCACGAGCCACTAGTAAGGAAAAAATAACGATAACCTATTGGTCCCCAACATCATAATAATAGTTTTTTAGTGTTTTCATTATCAAAATTTCTACGTGAAAAATGGATGAAACCACTCAATGTTACTAAAATATCGATTCACGTCTACCCACCTTGATACCAGGTTTTCACTTTAGTGATAAATCAAGTTCCACATATTTTCAAGTACACTTTGAAAATGAAAATTTCATTCCAAATCATACACACACAAACATCCCACAAACAAGCTTCAAATTTCGTTCACAGATCAATAAACACCACTTAAAATTTTCATTAAACCATTTCATGAATTATAACAAGGCTCTGTATATTTAATCCATTCAAAAATGATCTTTTACATCCAAACACACACTATTACCATGTATAAAAGTATTTGTCCACCATAAAACCATTTAATCAATCAATTTCATGGACCGGAAAATGGATCCAAATGATACAACATGAAGTACACATGAAAACCATTTTTACAGGAAAAATGACGATCGATACTTTAAGTACTCATCACAAAAAACATTTATCAGAAGAACCAATTCAACTATTCATAAAGGGGTGTAAAAACACCATTATAATAATTATTACATTTACTTAAAACCCTGAAAATAATATTTATCATATTAAAAACCCATCCATTTCTATAATCATTCCAAACAGGCTATTTACCGAGAACACAGGCCAAAAAGCCCTAAAAATGATACTCTCTTAATTTAGGAAACCCAAAAACAGATTGGATTCCACATAAAGGACCCAAATACTTTGATTCACATGCTTCCAAAAAATTTCATAATCCAAAACAATAAATTTATATCACCTTGAGCACGCAAAAGTCAACCGGGCACTTTCACGAAAATGAGCTATGAAACAATTAATTAAACTAAATCTATTTAAAACTAATTCTACTATAAACCCAAATTTTTATGCCAATTTTTTTTTTAAATAGATAAACCATGTTTTAGACATTATATGTCAGTTTCTAATGCAAATGGATCATTTAAACCACCACTTAGTGTGCACACTTTAACCTAAACAACACAATTCTGATAAAACAATGAATAACGTACATAAATTTCACACTAAAGAATTAAACAAAATGGAAAACAACAATTAATAACATACATATAAGGTAAAAACCAAAAAGAAGATTATTCAGGAATTATAAAGTCTATTCTTGGGAGAACATACCTCAAAACCAAGGTGTAATCGAAACACACAACCGATAACACCTTCTGAGGTTTTATAAAAGTGAAACTTGTCAATACCAGCCCCAAATGAGAATAAATACCATTAAAAATCATTTTATAACATAACACTATGTCTTTAATGACCAGGGGAGATGATAGAGTCGTGAAAAATTGGGAGGAGGAGAAAGGAGATGGAAACACACCTTGATAACTAGAGAACTATTCATCTTCCCTTAGATCCACCATCTTAGAATAGAGAGAATGTCTTGTAACTAATTGGAGACGGTCCATAGGTGTGGGAGAACCATATAAATATGATTTTGGGGAAATATATTGAAATATTAATGAATTATGAACGAAATAAATTTCCTTTTGAAATCTAGAATATTTGAGTAACTGTGAAGAAGTTCGCCCTAATCCCGGATGATGATGAGTTAAAAAACTGATAAAATGGAACATGGAGGTGTGGATATGGTCTTTGTTCTAGAGTGGGAGGTTTAATGACCAAAAAATATTAATAAATGAATAATATATACAATAGAAAATATATTTTATTAAAACGGAAAATGGGCTCTCAGGTAGGCCCAATACCTGAATAAATAACCCAAATCCACCATGACTAGGACATACAAATGGGCCCACATGGATTTGGTGTTTTCAATCGGTCTGGTGAGGTCAAGTGGGATGTTTAAATGGTGAACAAATTTTAAAAAAAATGAAGGAGTTATAACACAAAGAAATTTTGATTATAAAACCAGAAATCGGCTCACGGTTTGGCCCAAATCTTGTAGTAACCACCCTTTTCTCAAAAAAACACCAAAAAAGATATGGGTAACACATGGTAGGATAATTAGAAATAGATATAACTTCAGAAATCTACATTAAACTCAAAAAAATCCAATGAAAATGATCAGTCCAACAAACAAAGTAGATCAAAACCATGACATGAAAAATCGTGTGTGACAATTCTACCCACAATTAAAGCTTTTCTCCCCTAGAAAGCCATATCACCATCCTATTGATTGATCAACACCTAAGGATTACTCATCCACACAACACTTAATAAAATGAAACTTATCCCACAAAAATAGAAATTAATCATCATTCCCATAACAAAACAAAAAATCACGACCACATCCCAATACTTAATGGAATGATCAAGCAACTCATCCACAACCAATCCTAGCATATATTGTTGGGACTTCTCCCAAACATCCCAATGACCACCCCAAACCAAATAACATCATTAAATACAACAATTTTAGGGGACCACAGAATAGACTCTTTTTTATTATGAACCATCCTGTAGTTTCTCAACAAGATTTTGACATCATCTAAAATTGGGAATCTCCACCAGAGGCCAACCAAAACTCCCTTAAAAAGACCTACCAACCCAGGCCAAGAAAAAACATGACCATTTAATCATCTCTCTCCAAAATGGAAGGGAAAAGAACATAGATAAAATATCTCAAACATTCAAAAAACAACCACCAAACTAGGATGGGATGGAAGGGGCCCAATTCATAGACATCTGAAACCAATGCTCAAAACCACCCACCACACTTCACCAATGGATGGATAAAATCCATGACCACACCTGATTCACTTGGGTGTTCAACACAACAACACTAACTGAAATCTTTCATCCATGATGTTATAACCATAGACACTACAAGACAAGTATGTCCACCACACCCTTTCTGACAAAATGAAATTTATTGTGATGAGAAACCAAAATAAAAATGTCAAAACCACCTCACCGTAATGGAGGAGATACACACATTACCAAACTCCCCGCACTACTAGGATTCCTAACTATATGCCACATTAACTCAAAGAAATATGGCTGGAGCTCTGATAGTTTAAGTTTACACTACCTCATAGTCTGAAGTAAGGATATCTACACCCTATGAAACTCACTAGTTGAAACAAAACACCATTACCCAAACTGATGATTAGAATGAAGACATCACCATTTTCTATCACTCTAAACAAGGTGTATAATTAACAAGGAACATGGTGAAGCCCATCAATATAACTGATCCCAACTATGACAACCAAGAGAATCATTATATCATGAAGGGGATTTAATCCAAGCCCAAATAGATCTTTATTCTAACAAATGGGTTGAGGCATCATTCAAATATTTGTATTTAACCCTTGAAACGAATCCTTGTGGTTATCAACAAATAATTTAGCCAATATAGAACCATATGTGGCCACATCACAATATCTAACACATCTTTAGAAACCCACTGAACATTACTCAAAAACTAAGCCACCAACAAGATCCCCTCTCAAGAAAAAACAAGTGTATCACTTGCAGATCACAAGGATGAATACCGAATAAACAACACTTCTAGGAAATATGAGAAACCATCCACCTAACCATCCATTTATAATCAAATTACAGAATTATTTAACTCAAACCTGTTTTTAAAAACAAAATAACTAGGTGGATTTCAACATTCACCAATGGTGTTTTGTCAAGTCTCACAAGCATGATCATTTCCTTGCTACCCCGGGAACCAATCGACCATTCCTTATCATCCATCCATCCAGATATCCATAAAACCATGCATTTGAGCACCCATGAAAACACCACAGTCTAAAACAAAACATCGACATTCAAAAAATCATGTACCTTCCAATGGAACATGGACCACTAAGTAAAAATCCATTTTTCAATTTCACAAAAAAAACCACACTTCATTAAGAAACCTTTTCTTAAAAACCAACCCACTTAAATTTTTAATAGTATTCAAAACAAACAAGAAACCCTAAACAACCCCTTACCATTTTAAATTATTCAGCAAGTTCTATTTTCTTAATCTGATGGCCACAAAGACAAAGACCCCTTCTTGAAAATCATCAACCACATAAGACCAATTTCGAAAACAATTCATCAATTTTAAAAACTTTTCAACAGCCCAAAACACAAAATTTAAAACAATGTTTTAGAATCAACATAAAATGATCCACACTTTCAAAAAAAATTGTGTTAATAATCCAATAGTTTATATTAGGGAAAATCCAATCCTGCTAAATAAATTTCACTTTATTATGAAGATTTTTTTGAAAAAACACAACATTAAAAAACATTTATTATATTTAATTTGGAAAATAAATTTCCAAAATCCTTACATAAGGATTTTTAAAATAATTTTTGAATTCAAAAAAGACAATGAGACCCTCAAAAGTGAACTAGTGTCGGTGGGTGACATGATTATATAGTTGGAGGCCACATGAAAAACACACCACCAATATGGAGATCCTTATTAGGACCATTCCCCAGATTAACATGGATTTCTTGGCCCTATGAGATCTCAAGAACCATTATTCCAACTCCCATTGTCATATTCCAAAACCAAACAATCAATAAACACCAATGACGCTAACAAAACTGGACTTCCCATGTAAACCTAAGGATCCGAATGACAAAGAGTTCATGACGCTCTTCCAACACTTACACATAATGTCCCGAAAATCCTAGTCCATGTACATTGAAATCCCAACCAATAAAAAAGGAACTCTAAAAAATAAATTTCTACCAATATCCAACCTTATCTGATACCATTTTTCCACAAACCAACCAGAGATGACCCTAAACCGATCACCCAGGATAGTCTACGACAAGTCCTAAGAGGTGTTCCCAATCCTCCCATAATGGTGACATGCATCGAGGGAATCAGTAGAGTTACATGGTATTAATTTTACCATATATAAAAAATAAAACAACTAGTAGAAAGAAACAAACAACCCAGTACACATTTATATAAATGATGAACTGGACTTTATTTTCACATTGACGTGAAAGTAAAACTAAACCAAACAACTCAACCGAACAAACCTGAAAAATTACTATCTCCATGTGAACCCACAAGTGACTCTCCAACAAAATGATCACATGTAATCCAAGGCTATCAAACATGAGATGAAACCTGCAAAAGGGAAAAAAATGGAAGAAAAAATAGGCGTGAGAATAAAAACTCAGTAGTTTAGCTTGATATTATATCCCCAATGAACTTCCATAAAAATAAAATAAACATAAATTCAATTTTTGAAATAAAATATATAAAATTATTTTTTTCAAACATGGTTCCATGCTATAATAGTTATAAAATAAAATGTTTGTATGTTTTCATAACCAAGAAACGCTAATAACCAATTTCAAAGAGATGAAACTTCAAAATAAATATAGTTTTCAAGAGGGATGAATTAATAATTGTACACATTTAAATAAAACACATATAACACAAAATTTATGAACCAAGCACACTCTATGCCGATTTGGAGTAAAAAATATAAAATTAGCACATGTCACGGGAATACCCTTTTACACAATTTTGTTATGTGCCCCAAGTACCTCATATCTCGGTGTAAATGTAACCATAAACAAATAGCCATTCTCGAGAAAGGTCCACTAGTAGGGAAAAGTACCCATTAAATTTTGTTCAAAAATATCATCATCATAGTTTTTTTAGTGTTTTCATCATCAAACACACAACATGAAATAGGGACGAAACCACTCTCGATCACCAACATACAAGTACACGTTCTCCCACCTAGATACATGGTTCCCCTTTAGTGATCAATAAAATAAAACATATTATCAAATACAATTATCACATGAAAATTTTATTCCCAAATCATACACACACAAACAACCAGAAAACATGCTTCACAATTCTTTGAAGGATCAATAATCCACTGAAAAGTTTCATAAAATAATTTCAAGATGTATAACAAGGATTTTCAAAAAAACTCCATTAAAAAATGATATTTTATTGAAAAAAACCCACAGTTTCTATATAAAACTAGACATTTCATCCCAATTACCAATTAATAAATAAATTTCAAAGACCATAAAATTGATCTAAATGATACAACATGATGTACAGATGGAAACCATTTTGATAAGAAAATATTGAATATGCCTTTAACCATTTTTCACAAAAACAACATTTTTTAAAAGTACCAATTACACTATATTTAAGGAGGTTTAAAAAACTATAGGATGAAATAAAAAATTTAATTAAACCCCTCAAAAACACAGGTTTCACTTTCAAACCCCATCCATTTCTGGAAATGTGCCGATCGGTCAATTTACTGAGGACACATGCTAAAAACCCTAAAAACTGTAACTCACTTAGTTATAAAACCAAAAACCAGATTGGAACCCACATAAAGAACAAAAACACATTTTTTTAACATTCTTACAATACATTTTATAATAAAAGACAATCATTTTATATCACTTTGATCCCCCAATAGACAATAGTGCACTTTCCTGAAAACGAGGCATGCAATAATTAAAAAACCAAACTCTATTTAATAAAAAAATTATAAACCCAAATTTTCCTGTCAAAATATTATTTACATAGCTAAAATAGGTTATTATCATTTAATTTCATTTGATAAATAAAATGGACCATTTAAAACAAACAATTATTATGTACACTTTAACCAAAACAGATCAATTTTCACAAAACAAGACATAAACTCCCCTTCTTGAACACTAAATAATTAAACGATATGGTGAAAAAAAATACCTAGAAAACATATAATGTGAAAAAAAACATGAAAAATATGAATCTTGAGTTATAAAGGTAGTTCTTGGGAGAACCTTCCACAAAACCAAGGCGAGGTGGAAATACACACATGATAACACCTTTAGAGGGTTTATAAACCCCTGACCTATTAATACTAGACCCAAACTCAAAAAACCATATCATTAATCAAGATATAATATAATACTAGATCTTTAATGACCAGGGGATAAGATATTGATATGAAAAATTGGATGGATGAGGAGGAAGGAGGAGAAATGAGAAGGAAACTCACCTTGATAACTAGAGAACTCTTTATATTCCCTTAAGTCCACACCCATAGAGGATAGGGAATGGAATAGAACTCAATGGGGTGTCTAAATAGGTCTAGGAGAACCAAATAAATAATATTTTGTGATAAAAGAGTTAAAAAGGAATTATTTATGAAGTAAATCCATTACCTTTTCAAATCTGGATGATTTGAGTAACCATGAGGAAGTTCGCCCTAATCCACAATGAAGATGAGTTCTAATGAAGACAAATGGACGATGGGGTGAACATAGGGTTTTTGGACTCTAGTAGTATGGGTAATGATAAAAACATATTAAAATTTAATATGATATAAATTAAATAAAATATTTTTTTTAACTAGAAATGGGCTCACGGGCTGGCCCAATACCTGAATAAATAACCCCAATCCACCATTATTATGAATTTAAAAGGAGTAAAAAATGGATATGGTATATTTAATAGGTCATGGGATTCCATTTTGGATGTTTAATTGGTGAATGTTTTAAAAAAAATTAAGGAGTTATAAAAGAAATATTTGAAGAAAAATAAAAATGGGCTTAAGGTTTGGTCCAAATCCAAAAGTAAGAACCCATTTTCTCTAACAACAACAAAACAAGATATGGGGAACCCACGATAGGATGATTAGACATATATAGAAATTATAAACTCAACATTAATATCAATGAAAACCGATGAAAAGGATTGGGACTTATAACAAGCCTGATTATCACCCTGAGATGAATAATCGCGTGTGATGGGCACCCACCATGGGGTATGCCCCTCCATATCTCCAATCCTCTAGATTATGGGATTAAAAACTCCCCCCATGGAAACAAATTATCAATAATCCATTAGTGGAATGATAAGGTACCTAATCTATGACAATTCTAATATATATCCTAATAGGATATGCAGGAAACCATAATAAGACCTGAGTTCCAATGGGAATCTACATCAGTGTAACCACCTCCATTTATCAGACATTATAACACATGGGATCCAATTTCTCCCGTGGGTTTAAAATTATTCCTCATTCAATAGTATATTTTGGTTCCAAAATGAACTATGAGAACTATTATTCATATCCAAACTTGGTATGTAGGATGCCTTCCTAAGGTCATAGCTACATATCAATCATCCAATTGGGTCACCCTAGCACAAAAGTGTCAAATCCATTTGTTATGAGGCTAATAAAATGTTATAAATTGTTTCATACACCGATCAAGGCTCATACGGTATTAGGGATTGACATTGATCATATCATTAGCATCATGAATCTCCCCTATCAATGGAATATTCAGTTTATAAACTCCACTCAGCAGCATGATATGACTACTCCCATACAAGGGCATTCACCTCAAGATAAGATTCAATGGAATGATAAAACTATGATGACTACAAAAATATTTTGATAATAATATCAATATGATGCTTTAGTTTTGAAAAACAAGGCCTTTCATGCCACATACGCTATCAAAGGAACTCAACATTTTGTTTTATGCAAGAGAAACATAGTGTTTCGTGTGTTACAATATAATCAAAGTGTTCAATGAAATGAAAAATATAGAATAATTTAAATTAATTTTAAAAAATTATTTCATAAATTCTCAGCATGTTACACGTATTCCTTGTATCATCATTATTATTGTTTGTAATTTTATTTGTTCCAGTAAACTATGAATTTTTTTTTGTGCATGTTGTTTTTCTATTTTCCTATTGTTGCACACTTTGATATAAGTGTGTAGCCTCCCCATGGTACTACAATATACCCTCATTACTTGTTCGAATTATATGTCATAAAGGGATGCATGTTTCATATAATGTAAAAACTATTTTAGTTATTCTTCATAGTGATCTAGGATGTGACATTATAGAACAGAGAAACAATCTAGGATTCATTCACTTGTGAACTATTCAAACTTTTAAAAAGAATGCACTCATATATTTTTTAATGTATTCATGATCATGTGGTGTTGGCACATTAAACTTTACTTCATATAATCTCAAAACAATCTGAGTGAAAATATTATCCTACTACTGGGAAACAAAAATCTTCCTTTGGTGAACATGGATGCTTGAATCCATTCATTATCACTTTGTGAATCTCAAATTAATAACAATCAAACATTGATATACCTTAAGAATAATGAACACACCCACAACACATATAAACCATGTTGAAGACCTACTGAACCATGAAATCACCATGGATAAAACGTTAATCCCAACACAAATAGGATAATACTCTATGAATAATTTATACATTGCTTGATTGAGTTCATTTTTTCATGTGTGATGTTTCTCGATTGAGGGAGGATGTGTAAATATAAAGTTAATGAGATACGTAATGGTATAGTATTATCACTAATTAAAGATAATAGTAATTAATAGGATACATTAAGGTATCTAGCCGATATACCATGGCCTTTTGGATCTACATAGGGGTATTATCAATATTTCCCTCTTTGCATAATGGTTATGAGAACAGTATGTAAAGGTAATAAAATAATTTATAATATATTATCAATTCATTTTATAAAATCATCAATGAGTTTTCAGAGGTTATGTAATGGTAACCATAGTTTTCAAGGTTGTTTTGAATGGTTCCAAGGAATCATTATGAATGTAGCTTGATGAGATATGTAAATTTAATTTGGGACTCCATAAACAAGAATTCATTTCTAAATTCATATAATTCAGTCTGATACATGCATGAGTTGGATCATGGATGGATACACTGAGTATAAAGGATAGAGAATGGATATATAACTATGCCTTACATGATATTTCTAAATTCGATGCACATGTTCCCATGACATGGTTTCTTTTGTCGATTCTTGCTTAAATGGAGTGAAGTGATGTTACATGAATCTCCTAGTCCTATGCCCATAATTAATATCACATTCCCATTTGGCATATGTGTTACAATTTAAATTTGGTAATACTTAATGTCATGGTTCCATGATTGAGGATGAATAAGGGAGTTTGAGATATGAGTTTAAAACATGAGACCCAAGATTATTTCATGGAAATAAGGAAGAAACATGATCCCCTTTGATAAAAAATAATACGTGTGGATTATGAGGATATTTTTAGAAGGAACTACTGCCTATAAATATTGGAGGAGGATTTTATTTTAGTCTATTGATGATTTATCTTATAGTGTATGGGATGTAATAATTGATGCTACTATTTTTCTACGCAACGTATTTTTCATATTTTTTTGATATTTTTTCATTCTCTTTATCCTTCGTTACACTATGAATGGAGGGGTAAATTGTGTGTGATTAAGGATGGGTAAGTTTACATTTTTTAATATATCATTATTCCCACTTTAATTAATAAAATTATCTCTTTTGTAAATGAGTCTCAATACCTAGTAGGAGTTCTTATATTCAAATGTGATTTTTTTGGTTTTAAATTTATTGATCACTTATTTTATTAGTAAATGGTCCATAATAAACCTCCATTTAGATTTTTTATGTATATTATTGAATAATAATGGGATCAATGGTGATGTTCAAGGTGATTTTCAACATGTGTATAAGTGGTAGTTTTTTAGGAAGAATAAGAAATAATTGGGTTTTCCTTTGTCATAAAAGGGTGATTCATTGTAACACTTACATATAAATAAAGTAGGGTAATCCAACATGAGATTCCAGTTAGGTATATCCTCACCATAACTATTCAACCAAGGGTGATAGTGGAATATATTGGGTATACTATAACTTATCAGTTAATAAAATGTATATTATAACAAATTGGAGACTAAGATTGAATTAAAATTAAAAAAACTCAAACTTGATCACCCTTCTCATCCCATTGTTTTCAATATCTTATGTAATGGATTCTTTTATTTCAAAATCAAGTAATTTCAATATAATTTTCTAGATTAACTTATGTGATAATAATTTTAGATCCTCTCTCTTGGGAGATTATCCCTATGGATACTTATACTACTAAATTAATCATTGGAATATTTTCCACACCACACGATAGATATATGTTAGTAAGATTATTTTTATAAGAAAATATTTTTGAGATATTTTGAATGATTATATAATAAATATATTTCCTTTGAAAAAATAGTTACTTTTTGGAAATATAGAAAATTTTCGGGAAGTTTGATGAAATCTCTTTTTAATTTTCATTGTATATAAAAATATTCGAAAAAAATAAATATTTATATAGGAATGAAAAATTAAAATTTAATTAAATCATAAATATTGATATAATAATATTACAAAGGCATTTTTTTATAAATATAGGATATGTAACCTAGATATGAATTATTTGTTTCTTAATAAAAGAGTAAATTTTTCTTATTAAGTCATTGTATTTAATGAATTAATAATAATGGAGATCATGATATTAAAAAGTAAATTTCCAAAAATAAGAAGAAAAATAATACTAGAGATATAAAGGGTATATTATTCCCCACATAGAATGTTATGGTTAAATAAGTAATACCATAACTCAATGAAAAAAGGATCGAGTAAAAGAAACCCCTGACATCTATTGTTATGTATGAATCAATATAATATTAAGGTGAGAATATAAAATTTAATTTTAAATCACATGAATCAAAATATAATAATTATTAAATATTATAATTTCCTATTATATACATCATAAAAAATAAAATAGGTAGATAATATGGAACATGTCACAAAAAAGAAAATTGATATGAGAATCCCTTATGAACTTTCTAAGATTTTACTTAAGTGTGAATGTCTGAGATTAAAAATTATGGGTATTTAAATCCCTTTTAAATTTAAATAATAAAATTTATACTACATTTTGTGTTTAAAATACTTTCCAAACTATTGAAAGACTACTAGAAAAAGATAAATAATCCAAAAATACAAAATTTGTGAAAAATCCTCTTATAAACAATGTGATATATTGACTATAAAACTATAGATGAGGTAATTATAAAACTAATAAAAATAAACCTAAATTTGTAATTTATATTTTCATGAAATTATATATGATACATAGGAGTGAATTTTTGAAATAGAGAAATGATATTTGAAAAGAATGAATATTTTGAAATAACCCATTTATTTATGGAAATTTATTACATTTCACTAGATATCGTTTTCCAAATTTAGGTCATCAGAAAGATATGATAAAGCTGAGATAATCATATAGGGATCCCAATAAAAGTGTTTCCCACTAATTTGTATCTGATTTCATGGGGAAAATGGGATTCCCTAGATATACATCAACCAGATAGAGTTGTCGAATAGAGAAGATGGGGAGGACATCATCTGATAGAGTTCTCATAAAAGTTGTTTACCAAGGTGATTACTCAATAAATGGGTTGTTTCTATTGTGAATGGATGTTTTGGTTTCATTTAATGGTTAAACAATGTATTATAAGTTAACCAGATCAATAGGATGTTGACCCTGAATCTTGACAGTTAGGGAAACTAGTTCACCAGATGTAGACCTCTATAAATAGAGGTGGTGACCTAGCTATGACATGTGTGTGATTGTATGGGCTCTCATCATCCTTCAATTGCACAAAACAATATGAATATATTGTTTGAAAAATTATGTGTTGTAATTTAGAGGATCATTCCACTTTACTGGTTGTGGCAATTGGATGGACATGTGTTCGGGATATGTGGTGCCTACAAGGTCTATCTAGGGGAACATATAAAGTGTTTCTCCTTGTTTCCTCACTAAAAACGAAAACCATGCCTTGAGTCAGGGATCACATCATATGTTTTAATACTTCATTAATAATAAAATTATAATTATTAATTACTTAATTCATAAACCTTATTCATGTTTATTTCATTATTATTATTCATTTTTATCCATTTTTTTACATATTCGTTTCATGTTGTTTATGATCATCATTTCATAAATGTTTGATCCATAGTTTCAAAACTAATTTTTCGCAATAAAAATTTTCAATAAACCTTTTAAAATGAATACATAAGTTATATCAGTATAAAGTGGAAATTTTGAATTCATTCTATAAGTAAAAGTGTTCATTATTTTAGTATATAGTTACAAATTATATCATTTTTCTCGATAAGTTAGTTATTAAGTAATTGCACCAAGAATTATAATTAATTTTTAATATCCTTAATATAATAACTATAATTTCATTACAAAATAATTAAAAGAAATTATTTTTATTATTAATATTATAATAATACATATATAATATTTCAGAAAAAAATGAATGGTGGTAATGAAAAACATCATCGCTCGCATTGTTGGTATAAACCTACCATTGGTGAGTGATATTTTTAAGTGACTATTAAAAGAAGTTAAATAATAATCATTAATTTATTTTTAAAAATACATTAGTGTATAATTATAATATTATTTTACTTTTATTTTAAGGGTTATGTAACTTATAGAAATGGTAAGAATAGAATGGAAAATAAAATACTTGGGATTTGAAACTCTAACCATGTTCTTTGATTTGTCTCCTTTAAAATGGGACTAAATTATTTTTAGTATTGTATATTTCATAGACTAGGGACTCAGAAACATATATAAGAGTGTTTATATAGTGATTTAGGTAAATATTGGGTTATATAGTTTTTTAAGGGATCATAAATGGGTGGAGGGGTCTTTTTATTGGCAATGTGGAGAGGTATATTTGAATAAAATATTGAATAATTTATTTTTCTTTCTTATTAACATGAATTATTATTATTCATGGGAGTATTAGTCTTTTTTTAATAAAAAAATTATATTTAAATGAAATTTAAAAATGCCCAAAACTGAATGGAAACATTGAAATATTTTAGTCGACGTAATGAAAAACATTTTATTCTAATAAAATAAAATGTAGTCTTTAGAAACTGATTTATAGGTTTGGAAATTAAGTTTATTTTCTTAAATAAATTATTTTAATCATTTAAATCATTTTATTTTTTCATTTTTATATCATAATTATATCATAAAACTTATCTTGTATGCATAAAATTGTATTTTTACTATTCACCCAAAAATCTTATTTTTGAAAAAAAGTATTAAAATATCTCTCTAACAAAATTTAAAATGGAATATTAAAAAAAAGAATTACATTTTTTCATAATAAACTTATAAATTACGTAATTACCATATTTAAAATTTTATATAAATGGTAATGTTTTACTAAATAAGTTAAGACGTACTAGATTAAAAATTAAAACGTATAAATAATTTTGGTTACATGATTTATGAACAAAAATTATTGTATTCTAATATTAATATTTAATTATCTATTTGATTTTAATAATTATACAGAAGGTCACTTCACCGGTTCCCCTTATGGTAATATTACTACTCAAGTGGTCATGTTACTATTTTAATAGGCACATTTCCAATGGTTACTTTACCCCTTTAAAATAGTCATACTAGCCATCTTATTTCAATATATACTAATTAATTCTTTCATTTTTTCTTAAATTTATTTTATCTATGTATTATCTACATTTATATTACAAGATGGGTGACTTATTTCTAATGTTTGTTTTCATAGTGACTATCTTAGCCTTTGTTTTTAGGGGAAACAACAACCCCATCGATTTCCAAGATCTAGTCAAATTATTCTCTTATTTATATAATAGCATTGTATTATTTCTATTTTTAGGGAATTCATTTATACTTTTTATTTAATTTTATATTATTATAATATGAAATATTAATAATTTCTTCCTGGGTTTCAATATATTTAATTATGGTATTCTGTTATAATTGAATTTATTTTTTATTTCAAAACAAGTATTTAATAAAGGAAACTAATTAAGGGATACATATGTATAAATTCTAGGTTAATATATTTAGAACAAAATAAAAATTTATTTCATATATACATGTCTAATTTAAGATTGAAAATTAATTGAAATAAAGGATATCGTGTCTATAAACATTTAAATTTATCATATTGTGACAGCCTGTACAAAGGTATTATTCGGACTGTAATCATAAATAGTATATTACATATCACTAAAATTATCACATAGATACACAAGCCTATCATGCTCACATATGAAAATCACATTTTTTCAATGAACCCAACCTAACACACCCAACCCAATTAAATAAACCCCAACGAAAAATTAATAGGAGGTCCTACATAAATAGGGACTCCAAAAAAATATGTAGGAAATCAATGTAACTAATGTTGAACAATACCTGAAAACCTTCACACATGTTCCACTGAATGAGAGAATATCATCTGATATCCAAGTCACCGCTCAGTCAAAGGGGGTATCTAGAATTACTTTATTCTTGAAGGATGCCACCATGCCCTGAAGGAACCTCCTAAATCATCACATGAAAGGTCCCAATATAGAGGCCACCACTAATCATATTACATCACACCGGAAATTATATAGGGAAATTAAAAATGGATAGATCTCAAATTAGCATACACTCTACTATGTATGTAGAATATGTGGAACAATAAAATGAGTTAGATGATTCATATATGAGTCACTGGAGCTAGGACCAGAACACATCATCGCAAGGTACAAAATCCTTTCATGCCAAATATATCTTTCAAGTGAGGTATTCAAGGGGAAAAAATACTTGATTGAATATAATTTCAACTTTTATCTCAATAAAATTGGGTCACCCTTCTCCAAAAACATTGTATTATCATGAAATCATATAAATATGAAATTATGCATGATATATGGAAATATTTTGACACCACATGTCTGTTTTCCAAAATAATGGATAAACCTTCTAATGAATTATATAATTTTATAAAGAGATGAAAATCATATAGTTTCACTAAATATGAGTAGATTGTGGATTAAGGGAGGATTAAAACACCCTAAATACCAAAAATAAACAATTCTCTGAAAACCCAAACAATGTAATCAAAAAAATATAATTGATTACAGAAATGGATGGATATAAAATAGGGAATTAAGAAGCATTTAGGAAGAAAAAAACACTAACATCCAGTTTTCATTACATATTCCCCAATAAATCAAGCCAATGAGAGGAGGGATAGGAATCAATATTGAAGAATCCTTAGTTGATACCAAAAATACTAAGAGAAATGGAATAAAAACATCAATAATTTGATCATAAAATATATATAGATATCCATGTTTTATGGACATACATTTCCAAACTACAAGATATATCATACCTTGCATGGAATAGAAAACGTCCCATTATTCACATTTTACTATTTTCACAGCCACCTTAACTAAGATATTACACCATTAAGTCAATAAAAAATTACATAATTTCAAAATTCCATGACTATATGTCATAAAACACTCTTAAATAAACAATTACTAAAATAAATTCATACCAATGACATTATAGGTGTCAAACCTCGTTAATTATTTCACCCTTTATAAAAATATATAGGTATACTTCAATTACATTATTAGGTAGAATTAAATAGTTAATTACATTCATAAAAATTAATCATAATATATAATATACGCTTCTAATTTCTCCCTCCACCTGTATGATTCATAAAAATTCAAAATACAAGCTCTCAGATAAGCCTGATGACTCAGATATGAGTCTCTTCTATTCCATTCCTAGAATAGTAAACCAAATCCCCACCCATGATTGATGTTTCAAGACTAAAATCCTCGATAACCTTAGATATATGGGTTTCCATTGTTAATATGTCAGAAAAATACATGTATCATTTACCTCTAAGTAAATTTTTCCCAAAAATTAAACACCAATTTTATAATATTCTCTAAAAACGTAGACAAAATCATCCATCGGCCAATACTATATATTCAAAACCCTAAGTGAATTCCCCAGTCTCATTAGTTTAGTGACTATCATTGAGGATATAATTTAATAATTAAAGAGTGGTTTACCCTATATAATGAACTCCCAAAAATTATTTTCGAATTATACCATAAATTCAACACGGTGTATCTATAAGATGAATATAACAAACATTATATAAAATAAAAGTAACCCCCAATCTAAAATTTTATTGTCCAAAATAACCATATAAAATAAATATTCTAGATGAATGTAAAGAATATACCACACCAGTATATATTGAAAATATGAAGAATTAGTAGATTATAAATAATAAAAAAATCAACTCAGACAATGTGTCGAATAATACCTCTTACCAATGATTGTTATCCTCACTCCATGATAGGGTCTCCTCACCCGGTCAGGAGGAGAGATACCATAATTCCTTACCTAATATAAACCATAAATTAACAAAAAAAAATATTAACAAAACCATAAGGGGTTATATAAAATCTATTAAACTATACCTCTCACACCACCAAGTGGATTAATACAATCATTTCTCATCACAAAATTATACTAGAAGAACATCTATATATCCAATGGCGGTGTTGAAAGGTAAAAGTACCCATGAACACAAAGACAAGTCACCTTAGTACCCATCTCATCACAAGTCAATATCACACACACACACACACCTAGATATATATATATATATATTCTATTATATCTACTATTGAAAACCCAAGTGGCTATAAAAGGTGAAAATTACCAAAAGAATGAAAAGATATATTTGAAAAATGGAAAAAGTTGAATAATTGTACTAATATAAATATATATTAACTAAAAATAGTTACCCTAGCTGAGTTACATCACATCACATACACTACTCTATATAGAATCATTAATATTACAACTTAAAAGAATCATCCTTTCAAATGACCCATGCCAACTCGTCTGACATTGTACAAGGTATTTCCTAAAATGATTCCACTAATAATGAATATCCACAGCCTTACATGGCTAAATTACCTAATTAATTCTAATTTACATCTATCCCCCAACCCATTGTTTACCAAGAGCCTCTAGCCTCACATTAATCACTATGTTTTTAATAGTATTCCCTGATGACTAATACTCCATCACAAGATACCACTATTATTCAATACAAATCGTACTCAAGAACACACACACACTTATCTAATATAACAACCAAAAAACTAGTGTACCTAAATTCTATAATAATCACATGTTTATATTTTGGTATTCTCAATTTTAAAATCCCACTCGACCTGATCACAACATCACTTACACCAATCATTTCTCATAAAAAATATCCATGATGGAACATGTCATAAATAAAGAAATAACAAGGCAGTCAATCAAAGAGAGATAGTGAGACTAAAATACCTAATATTTATAATAATATCTTATGATAATGATGTATTTTCAGATAGTTAAGGGGAATCGATATCATAATAATTGTTTAGAAAAAATAGGTTCATAACATTATTTTATCATTGAATCTATTTGAATAATTTTAATAATATTTTTAAATTTCTTTGTGTGGATTATTGTTTTTTGGATGCAACATGGGATTTTATAAAATATTTAATATTTAAAAAATGTTATTTTTATCTACTGCATTTCTAAAATTTAATATCTCCTAATCAATGACCGATATATAAATTCTAGCACCACAATTATCATTATAATGTGGGGGTCCTTGGTATGAAATAGTCTTTATATTTGACATTTTAATTATGGTATATGCCTTTTTAGGTTTTTTTTTCTTTTAATAAGTTTCCCTAAATTAATATTATAATTATGTCTCAAATCCTATTTTAAAATAAATCTACATATTTGATTATTATCCCTAAGCAGGATAGGGGCATATGGAGAGGTGTATTAAATTATTTTTGAAGGTAAATAATTCATGGTTAAAATTGATTGAAACAAAAATCATTGACGACTTACTATGATTTAAGGAATTATTTTCATCTTCTCACCTCATCATTATTCTTAATGAATTACACCAACCCAATTTTTGGATGATCTTTCCACAAACATTTTTATGAAAAATTTTATTAGTATAATCAATGATTTTGTATTACAATGGCCATGAATATATTTATAATTGAGATATTATTGTTGTTCTTGTTCATATTCCTTATTTATATGTGTTATTATAGTTTCTACCTCATGACCGATGTGGATGTGTTAAAAAAGAAATAGGGCACTGATCTTCAATTCTATACCATGTTTTCATGCTACATGATAATCATTCACCATTGTCCTTCAAAATAGTTATTAGTTAAATTATGGGTGAGTGGATGGAATGAAAAATGTGGAGTATGTGACAGAGGTGAGATACCCATGAATCATAAAAAAGGAATCGATATGAGTTCGGAATAGAATTCATCAGCATGGATGATGGTAACATAGGTTTCTATAGGAGGTATCAACCACATGAAAGGGTTTTGGTGAACATTTATGGAGACAGGAGTATTGGTGACGATGATCAATTGAGTAAAGTAGTAATCAAAAAGTGTTATCATGTGAGGTCAATTGTTGAAGGATATCTAATGGAATACTATATAGTGATGAATATGGATAAAAAATGGGCTGATAGGGTTTTTCTGTAATGGATTCTGTGATCAAAATGTAGGTAATTACTGAAGCAAACAAAATGTATGGAATGTATAGGTCGATATGGTTTCTAGAAATACATTAAATAACACACAGTGTATACTTTTATACATCATTCCATGTCTATTTAGGTGACATAACTCAGATCTTACAAGACTATAAGACAGAATTTTATAGTAACTACACATAATTTTTTGTTTAGTGATATTTCTATATAGTACTAAATGACATCTATCAGGCCATACGGGTATATTCCTAGATAAATACTCAAGTACCACATGTTTTGTCACCTTGTTGAAATGCCATGTAGGGTAACCTCACGCAGAAGAATAATGATAGTATATTCTCAGTTACTACCTGTGTCATATCCTCTATGTACAGTAGACTAATTTCCATTATTTGCGTATTATCCTTTACCCAAGAGAATAGTTATTATCCTAACCATAGATTACAACAATATAACACTTCTATTTGGGTTATCTTTTAAAACCCTCTTATAACTCCTATAAAGAATGGTTTTGTTTTTTAGACTAGAACGACTAGTCTTAAAATATTCTCCATGAACACCATGGACAGAACTTCGACTATCTTTCATTATTATGTTATACTTAGCTTACATAAATACATGTCCTCTACTATTTGTAAGTTGAATCTGGTTCACTTATTACTCCATGAACTTCATAATGTTAATATTCTATAGTTTATCACTAAATGTTGGTAAGGATATTAACATAAGTCCTCCTAAATCTGGTGACCTGGATAAGCTTCTTCAAAAGCATATGGTCCAACCTTATCACATCTTCCTCGGAAATATGGGTTATGGACTTCACAAACCCATGATAAAAATTTAATTGTAATTAATATAGGTCAGAAACTCCACATTTTCAACTCTTTTAACACCCTCATCTTCCCTAAAAAATGATCTGAAATCCTAATTCATAGGATTTTGAATGAGGCCAGCCTTCTATAAACACATCCTTTCCTAAAAAGTTCATTGGTTTTATATCTAAAAAATATGATACTTTTTCAAATTTAAAATTTTAATCAATCAATGTTCAATTGACTTATAAATCTCCTAATGAACACTTTGATTAAATGTATAAAATAATCCAATAATTAATAACATAAATCCATTCAAAAATCTAAAAAATATTCATGAACATAATATTTATGATTATTGAATTTCCATCTCAAAATAATCCTAATGATTGTGTCTTCAAAATGTTTATGTGAGGTCACTCAGTATCATCCAGTCAACACACTTTTGCAGATTCCATAAATTGAAACCTGGATTACATTATACCTGTAATATGGTTATTTGTATTCTTTTTCTCAGCTAAATATTTTATAGCATTCAGTAAATCATAAAATAATAATTCATGAGCATTATTTTTCTGGTTATCTGAATCCATTTCACATACATTGTAGTGAAAATTTTTCTTATATGACCTTCTTCTGAACAAATAAATTCCCTATAATCATATATTATAGTCAAATTATCCTCTAGTACCTGTTGATTTACATATTCCAATGATATTATAATAATAACTTTTATTCACTTTATAATTCATTTTCTCTTCAGTCCCTTTGACCCTTGACATTATCATCACTTAAGGTATTAGAATGAATAATACCCCAAAATGTTGGTTATTTTATTTCATTTGTAGATGATCTATATTCCAGTGGCATTAGTGGTCTATGATGTTACACAAGCATCCTCAATTTTTGTTGTTCAAGCATTTTCCAAACTAAACTAATCCAGAATCACAATTTATAATGGAGACATTCTTCTATTGAGGGTGTTGTGCATGCAATTTTTGGATTGTTCTTCTATTTTTAAGAATTTATAATTATGGATTCCCTACAAATTCTCACATGATCCTCCACACATGAATACATATAAATGGATAACATTTCAAATGGATCCCCTTAGATCAATGACAGTCAAGTGAATCCCATTATGTAGATCTTCATACATAAAATATCATTATGTGAGTGCCAATATATGGATCCGAACATAGTTATTTTTTGAATTTTCACTCAATTCAAATGAATTCGTATTTAGCATATCTCTAATCCTTCTTAATCAACTCAAAAGTACATCAAAACTTATCTAAATGATATTAATTAACCTTCTGGGTAACTAAAATACAAACTATGATTTCATGAATTTTTCAATTGTAATTATACTTCTTCTTATTCATGAGGATAAATAATCCTTATGTAAAACATTAATAAACCATACGATCCTCATGGTGAATACTTTTGGACCCTATTTTTTTAAATTATATTCATCCACTTATTTCTTATGATCACCATTGATAATATTTTTCTTTACGAGTACATTCTATTCAACTCAGTTCCCCATATTTTAGATATAGATTTTTGTTAGGAGATCTGTTTTTAGAAGACCATCTAAAAAACATATTTTCTATAATTTTATGTTTATTGGAGGATTTCTTTTCCTCACATCTATAGTCCATCATCATAGATAAAAGCTCACTGTTGTGATATAACACCTTGATATTTTATGAGATATATTATTTCTAATTTCTTTGATATCTTATGTTGTACGCTACACTAAGATTACCTTTCACTATACGCAACACCATATTATTTTTCAGTATATACAACAATATTATAGGCACGTGTTACACACAATTTCATGTTCTTTGGTAGAAATTATTCTATGCAACATTGAGTATAGATTTTGATCAATGTATAACTGAACTATATTTTTAGTATGTTATATGCAAAACCAAAGGAAGCTCTCCCTACATGCAACCCTAACTTGGATTGCATTACAAGCATGATAAACCTTCCTTAATAGCTTCCATTGTATGCAATACCGAGTTTCATTAAACAATGATATTTTATTAAAATATTATATAAAATAGAGATTATGAATAGTAATACCCACTTTTTGAAATTTTATAAATTTTATCTTTCAAAATGGACTTCATTTTTGGTTTCGGAATATCGAAATTACCCTACGGTGATGTTTTGGTATTTTTCTGAAAGCATTCAATTTTTAGTGAACAGTGAAAACAATAAGTTATTGGTTAAAACATACCTTTTACTTAAATAATAATTTATTTTAATTAAATTTAATTTAGTAAAAAATAGATACCTAATTCTTATTTAAGTTCAATGTAATTAATTGGAGTCATTTTATAATAATTTTAAATATATAAAAATTTTATTGAACTTTTTATTGTCTTTTACCCACCTCATAGGAGCATTTGCAGATTTACATAAAACATAATTTTACTGCATCCGTGAGTTGAATTTCGAAAATCTGAGAGACACATTTAATATCAGGGGGTAAAATTTGGTTCAATAAGATAAAAATAATTTTTGGTGAATAGTAAATTTTTACTTTTATTTAACACGATTAAAAGTAAATAGGGTAATTAAGGGTAAAAATTATATTTTTATTACCCTAAAACATGTCCTAATTCTATTGGATAAGTGATATTCGACCAAAAACAACCTTAGGATTAATATATTACCCTTTTTGTCCACTGGTATTAGATTAGGGAATTTATTATTATTTTATTTAAAGAAGAGTTAAAAAAGTTAAAATCAATGTTTAATAACTAAAACATTATAATTATAGGGTTATACATAAGATAAATTAAACTATGAATATTCATTAGAAAGATAAAAATATTTCATACATAATGGTATTTTATTTATATTTTTTAGATATTAAATAATTTAATTTATTTATTACATAATGATGATGCAGTAATTACCTTATTAATGAAATTTTAACATAATTGATATTATTTATACCCAAAAAAGTAATTTGAGACTTATTTTGAATTAAAATAATTTTCAAGGTTAATATAAAATATTAGAGTTGGTTAGAAGAATTTTTTTCGAAGTAATAATGTTGTTATGAATTTAGAAAAAACAAAATACCAAATAGTGTAAAATTGACAGAAAATAGATTTTAAAACAAATATTATATTATTAATTGATATAATGGTCCTAAAAATATATGGATAGGCAAAAATACTTAAATAAAAATATATATGACATTAAGGAACCAATCATGGTTTGATTGGCAGTTTATAGTCTGTTTATTAACAATATAGTGTAAGAATACAAGAAGACACTATAAAAGATAAATTATTTTACATAGAGTTAGATCTAAATGATAAGGTTAAAATGGTAACCTAAACTTGTATAAAACCTATTGGTTGAGATACTTTCGACCCATAACCACCCTACCCTTGAAATAAGTAACTTTGAAGCCATTATAAACCAAATATGAATTTATTATAAAATAATATTTTATGTGTTTTCTAAGGTGCCACTCGCCCCTCTTATAAAAGAGAACTCCCCCTTCTAACTAATTCACACCTTCCAAGTAATTTGACTCGGCCAATCCCTACCCAAATACCATCCCAACTATCCTACCTTCTTCATATAGGCCTTCCTTTATTCAGAAAGCCAACCTAAGGAGCCCTTTTGATCAAACCAAAAGAAAGAACCTGAAGAAGAGGTAAATATCTCACCACCCATTTCAAGTTACTTTATTCTTCCACTTCCTCCTTCTTTGTTGTTTCCAATATAAAATAAAAACTACAGTATATTTTATATACCGTGATTTTTTTAAAAAATGGTACAACCATATTAGTTATTTTATCCATCCTAGGAATGAAAAAGTCACCACACGTGGGTAAGTACGGCTTACAGTCTCCACGTCGTGGTGTAGTTTGTTATTAAAACATTTCATCATTTTGATGTGTATAATAATGAGTATAAATGATATAAATCATAAATATAACATTATTATAATTATTTATATATGATATACCATCAAATTATATACTATTTTAATGTCAAAATAATGGTATCATCACTCGTGCGTACGTACGGACTACCGTCTCCATGAACGCGATGAGATTCATTTTCCATGATTAACCATTAATGTATGATTATAAACTATATATAATATACAATCATTAAATATATTACATAATAATGATACTGTATTTATGTATATATATGTTTGATTTAATTACTTCCATTCAATTCAATAAGGAAATGAAAACAGCGTTCATGTGTACGTATGCCCTACCGTCTCCATGAACGGTGTATTTCATTCCATTTATCGATCTATCATTTATATTTTTATGCTGAATATATATTCTATATAAATAATTTTTTAAATTTTGGAATTAATTAAATCATTATATAAGTAATAATATCAATAATAACAAGTCAAAACATGTACTATAAAAGAAATGATTTAACCCAAAACGCTGCTTTAACATGGAATTTACAAAATAATGGGTAATATAAAGTCATAAGTGTACCATATATGATATCATAAAAATAAATATGATTCACTAATAAGTCAATGAAATTATTTAAATCATTATAAAGGATGTTCATATACATACTAAGCATATCAGACCTAAGGTAAGGGATAATTATTCCAATCTCATTCTTATCTGATATTTTTAATATGTAAGTATTTAATAGGGTTATATATTTAATCCATGTCCATAACTTTTTTTCATAAAGTTTTTAATATCCTTCCATTTATTTTTAAATTCATTTTACCCCTTTTTGTCTTTCACATTGTGTTATGGAAGGAGGATTTCTTTTTTTTACCATACGAGGACCTTTTTTACTTTTCCGGAAAAAGTACGAGGAGAATGTTTTTTTAACTTATAAGGCGTGAACTAATTTTTACAATTCCATAACTCCTTATTATCATAAATAATCCTATACAAGATTTCAGTATTATTTTCAAAAAAATATTTTTTCATTAAAATTTTCATTTCCTTTTTTGAAAATAAAAATATTTTGAAGAAGAAAGGATATTTTCCTCAAGAATTCATTTCAAATGTTTTGTCAAAACTATTTTCCATCTAATATGACATTATTTTGTATGATTATGTTTCATGTATAATTTCTCTATTATTTACATGGTTTGATTCTTCTTATGATGAAATAATATCCATTTGTTTTATATGGATTGTGTTATGATGGGATGATGTTTATGAAACCCTTTTTATTCTTTTGGTTATGATGAATGATTTATGATTGTTTTGTGGCACACGTAAGAATTATATCAATATGAGATGGGTGGGACCTATATTTCCCTTCAATGGATTGGGTAAAGATTTTTATCTCATGATATAGACATGGCTGTAATGGGAAGTAAATCTGGTACAGTAATACAGGGCTAGAACCGCAGGTAAACCTGATTTAGTAATGGACTTCGTCCACTATGATGGTCTTGGAAGTAATGCCTTGGAAACTATGGAAATCATATCACGTGCTTAATGTTTTTCAATAATTACATGTTTTATTACCATGTTATTTTATCATGATTTATGTTCTTTTATGATATATTCCTTACGTTCTTCCAAGATTTATGTCATTGCTCACGATTTTGATGTTTAGATTTTATGTTCATGTTTTTGCATTCAAATGTTTGTGGATTGTTTTATGTTCCCTATGTTTACCCTTACAGTGCATTTGAGCTCACCCTTTTTATGTTTTCTTTTCCCCAGGATATAAAGAGTGGTTTTAGGTAAGAAAACCAAAGGGGAAGATCTTTATGGGAGATGATGAAGATCTTTCACCGCGATTAGAAGATTATGTTTTGAGTTTCCAGAGACACTAAACTATTACGGTCCTTGGGTGTCTGTTTTTGTTATTTATTAAGTATTCTGCAAAAGTAATGTAATTTACGTATATATAATGTTTGGGTCTCTACATTTGGTAATAGATGAAAGGTTTAGTTAACCTTTGAAAACTAGGATGCAAAAACTTTAGTGAAATTCCTAGAGATATTTCTATGGTATGTCTAGGGATGTCTATATGGTTATAGTCCATGAATTAAGGTAATGATATTATAATTAAGCCTAAGATGTTATATATTGAAGGTACTCCCCATTTATTATGTTGTTTTCCTAGTATGATTTTTGCCTCTCACACTATTCTTTTTCAGTTTTAGACGATGGCTAGAACCCAAATGAACCATGTTGATCAATATAATGGACAATGGAATGATTTTTCTCCTACACAAACCAATTTTATGGGAGATGGAGTTCAAAATATTATTACTATACTTATACAAGCTATGAATCATTCTGGACTTCCAAATGATCAGAAAAGGGAACAATATTTAGTTGAGTCCTTCATGAGGCAACGACCACCATCTTTTAGTGGGTCTTCTGATCCACTTGTTTCTGAACAATGGATCAGTACCATTGAAAATATATTTTCCATATATTGCAGTTTAGAGCATGAAAAAGTAATCTTTGATGTTTACCAGTTAGAAGGTGAAGAAGACCCGTGGGGGACTCTAATTAAGAATACAATGCCCCAAGATGAAATTGACTCCATGGAATGGGATGAGTTCATGAACTTATTTTTCAATAAGTAATTCCCTCGTATTCCTCTAAAAAAGATGTAAAAATAGTTCCATGAGCTTAAGAAAAATGATTATTAATATGTTGGTATATATGAGGTGAATTTTACAAGGCTTTCAATGTATTCAACTGGCTTTATCATCTAACCTGAAAGTAATGTTGATCTATTCTTCAGTGGCTTAAAACCAAGTCTTTGAAGGGAATTAGCTATAATAGACTTCAGTAGATATGAAGAAGTTGTGCATTGTGCTATCAAGGTAGAACTGGACGTTGGTGTTACATATCCATCTCATGGTTTTGACAAGAAACAAAAGATGGAGTTCGAGGAAAAAATATCAGAACAATGGTGAAAAGAAGTTGAATGTTTCTTTATGATCAAAGTGTTGAAAGAAGTATGGTAGAGATTATTTAAAAGGTACTATAAAATGTTCCAAGTGTGGAAAATATGGTCATTGAGCAAATGAGTGCTGATATAATGGGAAAAATGATTCTACTGACATTAATAGAGAAAATAATACATATAACGCTCCACCAACACTTCTATGATTTTAGTGCAAGGAAATGGGGCATTACGCTAATCAAAGCCCTAATCTAAGGGTTAATGATGATCGACGTGAGAAATCTCTTAAGGAAAAGGACAAAGGGAAGTCACATGTGATTAATATTGGTGATGTTTAGTATGAAAACGATGTGGTGGAATGATTAAGTGTTTATGTAAGGGATTGAAAAATAGTATCATGGAATCTCATTTAGAGTATCGTGGAATTTTGGAATATCTATGTATTGGTTTTCAATAATATTATGGTACCGGTAACCATGAAAAGTAATTGAAATATTTTTGGAAAGCATATGATATGAACATAATGAAGGGATAAGGAGAAAATGAAATGTTTGATAGTATTCATGAGCTCATGACTGATATAAGGACAATGTGATATCATGGTTTGAGTATATAGAATTTTTGAAATTTTTTGTATGTGGAAAGAGTTAACTTTTGACAGTATTCATGTTTTCACTAATCTTAAATGGGTATTCATTTTTCAAGAGAATATATGATTAGGTATTCACAAATTTCGAATGTGACCAACAAGATATATCTTATGATATATGGGAGATAAATGATGGTATTCACAAGCTTGGTTAGTGCCATTTCTAGTAATCGTTTTCATTATACTATGAGCTTGGACCAAAGTATTTTGGATAAGTCTAAATATTGGAATGAATTAAGTTAGAAATAATATAGTATTGTTTAAGGATGTAACTTTTTTTGATATTATTGCAGGAATGTTATAATAATATACTTTTAGAAAATGGGACAACCTACAGGATGGGCAACAACCTGTCATGTCGGACAAGGTTGCGGGAATCAAACCCACAACCGAAGTGTGAAAGGCCTTTATCGCATACCTCTGGCCTACAAGAAGTCCCTGGTTAGTAGAAACTAGTTTTATTTTCTTAACTGTTATGATAGATGAATTATAAGTCCATTTTTGGAATCCTATACGATTAACCTCGCCATAAATGGACTTATATATATTGGATAACATTTTATAACCTTTTGTTTGAGACAGATGGAATGAACCATCGTTCTATCACATGATCTGCTAACACATCACAAATGAAAAATTCAACTTCATTTCTTTGAGATATGAAGTGGAAATTTTTCATGGAATGACCAATGGTGATATTATACCAAAATCAAGTAAGTATTTATTCTAATTCAAAATTTTCAACTTTAGTGAAATGATATTGAAAACCAAAAACATTGTCCTAGTACCCTCATATATAATGAATCAGATGGTACCTTAGATCATCACAAATTTATGGCTTTGTGATTGTTTCATTTTTCATAGCCATGTTCTATACGACTCTTCATCAGAACATGATGATTAGATTTCTCTTCCATATCCATGTTTTCACCTATATTCTCCAATATGGAATCCCAGTGATGAGTTACTTTGGGTATCTGTTATGTTTCTAATGTTCTTTTTTAAAATGATGTTTTAGTATTCATTTTTTACGATGTGGGTTTCTATGAAAGAAACATTCATGTAGATAACCATTTATAACCCCAACGAACTTCGAAGGAGAAATTCATTTTAAGTGGGGTAGAATGTAACACCCCATGATTTTATGGGATATTTTCTTTTTAATTTTTGATATCTTCTGTTGTACGCTACACCAAGATTATCTTGCTCTATACGCATCACCGTATTAGTTTTCAGTATACGCAGCAATATTCTTGGCTCGTGTTACACACAATTTCAAGTTCTTTGGTAGAAATTATTCTACACCACATTGAGTATAGATTTTGAACCATGTATAACTGAACTATATTTTGAGTATGTTATACGCAAATCCAAAGGAACCTTTCCATACATGCAACCCTGACTTGTCTTGCATTACACGCAAGAGCAACCTTCCTCGATATCTTGCATTGTACGCAATACCGAGTTTCACTAAAAATGATATGTTATTGAAATATTATATAAATTAGCTGTTATGAATAGTAATACCCACTTTTTGAAATTTAAAAAAATTTATCTTTCATAATGGACTTCATTTTTATATTCGCAATATCTAAATTAACCTAGGGTGAATTTTTAGTATTTTCTGAAAACTTTCAATTTTGATGAATAGTGAAAACACTAGGTTATTGGTATAAACTTAATTTTTATTTAAATAATCATTTATTTTATTTAAATTTATTTAAGGTCAGAATAGATACATGATACCTATATAAGTTCAATGTATTTCATTGGAGTCATTTTGTAATAATTTTAGATATATAAAAATTTTATTTAACTTTTTACCATCTTTTACCCACCTCCTATGAGAATTTGCAAATTTACATAAAATATAATTTTACCGCTTCTGTGGGTTCAATTTCGAAAATCTGAGAGACATGGTTAATATGATGGTGTAAAATTCTGTTCAATAAGATAAAAATAATTTTTGGCAAATAGTAACTTTTTACTTTTATTTACCACTCTTAAAATTAAATAAGGTAATCAAGGGTAAAAATGATATTATTATTACCCTAACAAATATCATAATTCTATTGGATAAGTGTAATTCAACCAAAAATAACCTATGGAATAAAATATTACCTTTTAGGTCCATGTGGATTAGATTAGGGAATTTATTATTATTTTATTTAAAGAAGAGTTAAAATAGTTAAAATCAATTTTCAATAACTAAAGAATTTTTATTATAGGGTTTTACATAAGATAAATTCGACTATAAATATTATTTAGAAAGATAGAAAGATTTCATACATAATTGTAGTTTATTTATATTTTTTAGACTTTAAATAATTTAATTTATTTATGACATAATGATGATGGATTAATTACCTTTTTAATGAAATATTATCAAAATTGATATTATAAATACCCAAATAAATGTAATTTGATCCATTTAATGAATTAAACTAATTTCTAGGTTAATATAACCTATTATGGTTGGTTAGATTAATTTTCTTCGAAGTAATAATGCTGTTATCAGTTTAGAAAAAACAAAATACCAAATAGTGTCAAAATTGACATAAAAGAGTTGTTTAAAAAAAATTATATAATTAATTGATATAATGGTCCTAAAAATCTAATGTTCGGACAAAATTGTTATATACTACTATATATGACATTAATTAACCAATTTGGGTTTTATTGTAAGTTTATAGTATGTTTATTGACCATATAGTGTAAGAATACAAGAAGACACGGTAAAAGATAAATTATTTAACTTAGAGTTAAATCTAAATGATAAGTTTTAAATTGTAACCTAAACATGTATAAAATGAATCGTTTGAGATTATTTTGACCCATACCCACCCTATCCTTGATATAAGTCACTTTTCAGCCATTATAAACCGAATATAAATTTATTATAAAATAATATTTTAAGTTTTTTCTAAAGTGCACCTCACCCCTCTTATAAAAACTCACTCCCACTTCTCTCTAATTCACACCTTAAAATCCATTTGGCTCGACCAAACCCTAACCAGATACCCTCTCAACTATCCTAACTTCATCTTATAGTCCTTACTTTAGTCCTAAAGCCAACCTAAGGATCCCTTCTGATCAAATCAAAAGGAATAACCCGAAGAATAGGTAAATATATCACCACCTATTTCAAGTTCCATTCTTCTTCCACATCCTCCTTCTTTATTGTTTCCAATCTAAGATAATAAATCCATTATAATTTATATATTTTGATGTTTTTATAAAAATTTTATAACCATATTATTTATTTTATCCATCCTATGAATGAAAAAGTCACAACACGTGCGTAAGTACGGCTTACCGTCTCCACCTCGTGGTGTAGTTTGTTATTCAAACATTTCATCATTTGGATGGTTATAATAATGAGTATAAATGATATAAATAACAAATATAAAATTATTATGATTAAATATATATATTATAAAACATCCAATTATATATTAATTTAATATCAAAATAATGATATCATCACTTGTGCGTACATACAGACTACTGTTTCCACGGACGCGATGAGATTCATTTTCTTTGATTAACCATTCAAGTATGATTATAAATTATATATAATAAATAATAATGAATGATATTACATAATAATGATACTATATTTATGTACATATATGTTTAATTTACTTAATTCCATTCAATTCAATAAGGAAATGAAAACAGTGTTCATTCGTACGTACGGCCTACCATCTCCTTGAACAGTGTATTTATTTCAGTTATTGATCTATCTTATATATTTATATTCTGAATATATATTCTATATAAATAATTTTTTACATTCTGGAATTAAGTAAATCCGTATATATGTAATGATATCAAGAAAAACAAGTCGAAACACGTACGATAAAAGAAACTATTTTACGCAAAACGCTGCTTTGACATGGAGTTTACAAAATAACGGGTATTATAAAGTCATAAGTGAATCATATATGATATCATAACAATGAATATGATCCTTTAATAAGTCAATGACATTATTTAAATCATTATACAGTAGTTTTGCATACATATGAAGCATATCAGACCTAAGGTAAGGGAAAATTATTCCAATCTCATTCTTATCCGAAATTGTTTATACGTAAGTATTTACTGGGGTTATATTTTTCATCCATGTTCATAAAAATGTTTTTCATAAAGTTTTTAATATCCCTTCATGTATGTTTAAAGTCATTTTTACCCCTTTTTTGACATTTACATTGTGTTATTGAAGGAATCATTCTTTTTTTACCATACGAGGAACTTTTTGACTTTTCCGGCAAAAGTACGAGGAGAATGTTTGTTTAGCTTATACGGCATGAATGGATTTTTACGATTTCAAAATGCCTTATTCACATAAATCTTCTTATACAAGATTTCATGATTATTTTCAACAAAATATTTTGTTTTAAAATTTCAATTCATTTTTTGAAAAGAAAATGTTTTTTAAGAGGAAAGGATATTTTCCCCAAGAATTCATTTCAAGTGTTTTGTCCAAATTATGTTCCATATAATATGATATTATTTTGTATGATTATGATTAAAGTGTAATTTCTCTATTATTAACATGGTTTTATTATTATTATTATGAAATTATATCCATTTATTTTATATGGATTATGTTATAATGGGATGATGTTTATGAAACTCATTTTATTCTTTGGGTTATGATTAATGATAAATGATCATTTTATGGCACACGTAAGAATGATTTCAATATGAGATGGGTGGGACATATATCTTCTTAAAATTAATTGGGTAAGATTTATATCTCATTATATTGACATGGATGTAACATAAAGTAAATCCGGTACAGTAATACAGGGCTGGAACGGCAGGTAACCCCGATTCAATAGTGGACTTTGTCCACTGTGAAGGTCTTGGTAGAAAAGCCTTCGCTACTCTGGAAATCATATCTTGTAATCAATGTTTTTCCTCAATTACATGTTTTATTCCAATTATATTTTATCATTAATGATGTTCCTTTATGATATATGCCTTACGTACTTCCAAGATTTATGTCATTGCTCACGATTTTGATGGTTAGATTTTATGTTCATGTTTTTGCATTGAAATGTTTGTAGATTTTTTTTTATGTTCCCTATTTTTACCCTTACTGATAATTTGAGATCACCTTTTTTATGTTTTATTTTCCCCAGGATATAAGGAATGGTTTTAGGTAAAAAAAACAAAAGGGGAATGTCTTTATGGGAGATGTTGAAGATAATTCACCATTATTAGATGATTATGTTTCGAGTTTCCAAAGACACTAAACTATTACGGTCCTTGGGTGTCTGTTTTTGTTATGTATTAAGTATTTTGAAAAAGTAATGTAATGTCCATGTACGTCAAGTTCGGGTCTCTACATGTGACATCCATGAAAACATGCATCTAACCCCATAATAGAAACATTTATATTATATATTCAATATATCCTTTGGCTAACAATTTAACTTCCTTAAGGCTGTTGCATTAGTTCATTCAACATCTATCAATAAATGTATTTCTCATGAGGAAAAAAATAAATAATTGAAACATATGTATATGTTACCACTTTTGGATATACTATTTACTCAATGAGTTCTTCCTCATGGGTCGATATCACATAATCCAATATTCTTCCTTTCTTCAAGTGAATTGTTTCTTCAATCATGTGGATATATTATCTTTACATCATTAATGGGTATCTTCTTGTAGTATAATGGGAATAAAGTGTTATCCCTTATAATTATTATTTAATTAATTATTACACATTCTAGGGTATGTACACCTGGTGAATTTATTCAAGAAACACAAATAAACCTATTTAACATTATCTTTTTTGAATATAATTGAAATGAATTAACCTCCCTGAAGGAAAAAGTATAACAATTTATCACCACCATATTATGGGATATTCATTATCCCCCATTCAATTTCATTTCAATACTAATTTATTTTTTATGTCATAAAAATTCTTCCCTCCCTTATTGATAATAAATTAATGAAAAATATATTTTTTGGGGGGACAACATTCATCTCATTATTATTAACTTTGCTTCTTATCTCCTTATCTTATATTGAACTTAATGTTACTTATGATCTATTTGAGTGGATGCATTACAACAAATTCTCATAAAAAAATAGTCAAAAATCATCCAACTATAAGTCTATGGTATTAATGTTCAATGTAAAAAACAAGTTTGATTAACTCAAACAACAAAATTATCTTAAAATAAATTATTTTCAATGTGATACAAACTGATATTTATTTCATAGGGTAGTTTCAATAGGTTTTAATGGAATATCCTAAAACCACCTTGACAAACATATCAATAATATTCAATCCAAAAAGTTGGTTTGTCCCCTTTTAGAAATTTCTTTTTTAATTTATATTTGAATGATAATGTTCTCACCTTTAATTCTAAAATATATTATAATAAATGGATGACATATAATACCATCATAACTCAAAGATGACAATGTATTCAATTTTATAGAACATAAATCTATAGACATTTAGCATCATCATCACTTGAAGCTTCTACTTCCTAGTATTTAAATCTTTAAATCACAATATTTTTAACATTTAGTGTTTTCCTACATTATTTTTCTAGAATTTCAATTTTTCTTCAACTCATATATTTTTAGAAACTGCTAGATTCATATTTAATCATTCAAACTAGTTGAACTCTATCTACCTTATTAATCATGGTTGATACAAAAATAAATAGTTTAGTTGAATCCACTTGATATGAATTACTTAATGATGGATAACTTCTGTTTTGTTTTATCATTGATAAAGAATATTTTATTCCAACCCTCCACCTATATTTATTCACCATCAATTCCCTTATTGGTGTACGATTATCATAATCTATGATGGAATAAGGTGGATATTATTTTACTCTTTGTTAGATAAAAAATATTGATAAGTGTTTCTCAATCTATAAACTCCCTTAACATTATATTACCTTTTTTCTTTATATCACCCTTTATTTTATATTGGTAATAATCATGATAAATATAAACTTCTTCCACTTACGTTCATATTTCACATTGCGCGTAACTTCTTTTGGAAATTGGTTAAAAAGTCACATGTATTATTCCTTTAATTTTCTCTTATTTTCCTTACTACCTCATGATACTATGGTCATAATATAATGAAAACACTTTTAATATATTTATCTATAAATTTCCACTATGATGTTCATTTCTCAATACACATTGTAACTTCTCATTCATGATTCTTATTATTCACTAACTTCCAATAACCTGGTAATATTCTTTTCACTTTTGGGTGTGTTTCCATCCTTCTTACATCATCAAAGAAACTTTTTAATTTATATTAATATACTCTTTCATGGTAACATTTTTTAAATTTAAACTTCTTTATTAGATATGTACTTAATCAATCCAATATATTTTTTTCATTCAAATATTGATATATCATATTGTGTCATCATTCTAATGTTAACATGAAATTTCATGGCATGTTTTATACTATCCATGAATAGGAATTTTTTTCCATATAAGAAGAATCTTTTCTTCATATATACATATTATATGATTTTATTCCTAGGGTTTAATTTTCCTAACAACTTCTCTTTCTTGACACCTATGAGGTAGACATACAATATATATTCCTTTTATTTATCTAATTTTTTGTGTTCTACTTTTTTATTTTCAATTGTTTTTTTTGTGTTAATGGAAAACTATAATGACCCAGACTCTTCATACATGAATATTACACCATTGTTTAGGTGGTTATTCATTTCCTTATGAAAACACATTATTTAGGACTGTAATAGTTCAGTACCTTTGACTGCATGGATCAAAAACTTATAGTCTGGTGAAAGATCTTCATGATTTCCCAAAAATATATTCCCCCATAGTACCCATGCTTAAAACCCTACTTCATAGCCTATGGATTGGAAACATAAGAAAAGGGTGATCACAGATGATCGGTAATGGTAAACATGGAAGATATCAATTTATTATATTAAGAATTAATATGATAAGATATATGGGTATGTGTTAATGAGAAAAGTTCATACCCCACCTATTAGGGATTATAAACATTTTTCATTTTATAAAACATTAACATTTGAAAATACATGAATCATAAGAATGAAACTTCATCACAGCTAAATCATGAATCATAAGTTCATATCATAAATGCTTTTGGTGTAATAATATATATATATATAACCATTTAATATGTAAATTATAAATATAGAGACTCTTGGATCATGATTTTCTATCGGTTTCCCCTAACGGATTAAGAAAACTAACTTGTTTCCCCTTACAAATCAAGCACATTGACATGTTTCCCGTCATGGATCATTCACATTGACTTGTTTCCATTAAATATCTTATGAGATAAAATTCAGTACCCAACTAATTATTGGATGATATATTCCCCAACCAAACCTTAATGAAAACTCTACATATGTGTTCCGTATGACCATAAATCATTCATCACATCAGAATCCATTTAAATAAATTAATTTTAAAAACAATTTATCATAACATAACTCATAGAAAAGGATTATTTTTCATACATATCTTTCCATCAAAAACATTTATATTATAGAGAATAAATAAAAATGGTATTATTGATTATTATCCCTAGTAAATCATAAGTAACATCAACAAAATTCATATAATATGTTAAAATTGAATTTAAAAGATCACTTGAAATAAGTCTTGTAGAAAATATCATTTCCTTTATAAAATAATTTTTTTAAAGAGTTTCTTGAATATAATTGAAAATATTTTATTTGAAAAATAACCTTGTATTCTTGTAATGAAAGCTTAAAATCATTATGTTGTCATGATGGTAGAAAAATAAATTCATTTCAAGTAATTTAAAAAATATTCCTTCAATATATGTTTTTTCAAAAAATTAAAAAACAGCCTTATTTATAATATGAACAAAATATTCTTTAAAAATAAATTTGAAAAATGAAAAACATGGATCAATATTATTTTAAAAAATGGAAAAAATAGTTTCAATTTTTTTTAAATACATTGAAATGGAAGGTAAATATTCAATAATGGATACTTTTTCATTAACAAACTCAATTAATAATGATATTGTGAAATAAAAGATTACCAATTTATAATCAAACGAATATTATACCCCATGAAAGAAAAACATTTATATGGATATAAAAATTCTATAATAATCATGATAATACTCATAAAATAAAATCATGGGTAGTATATACAACACACTAAATAAACAAGTGGTGTATATGGCTTGTGTCCCACACAAATATAAGTGAAACATAAATCCCTTAACTTATGTCTTAATTTCCATTTAATACATACATACCTCTTATATAATAAATATATTTTTATAATACATCTTCCAAAAAACAATATTCATTTATATAATACCATATAATATTTCCTTATGACTTTATATTACTCTCTTTTTTATAATTCCATGGTAAAGTTATGTTTTGGGTTATAACCAGTTTATATTTTGTATATGTTTTGACTTCTTATTCTTAGTCCTATCTTTTATATCATGATTTTATCATATCCATAATTATAATCATGACATATGTAGCATATATATGCATTATATATGTGTTTTTGTTGATTCATAAAATGGAGAGATATAAAATAAAATATTCCATTACTGGAGATGGTAGGCCACACGTACGCATGAATGCTAATTTCATTTTCCTATCAATTTAAAATAATGAAGTTAATATTGTATATTATTATTAAAAATCATTCTTGTGTCATATTTATCTCATATGTTTATTAAAACCATTCATAATACATTTCATTTCATTATTACTAAAACATCAGTATGGAATATTTGAAATAATTATTTTTTGCCGAAAATAACTCATATAATAAAATTAGGAAAAGTTTAAGGGTACTTTTATATAATTTATAATGTTATTAATTTTCTTAATTACCTGATTTACCATTAATTGTGGTAATATAAATTACCAAAGTTGTTATACGTGTTATCAAAAAAATAACCTATATAATAAATTTTCAATTGATGAGTATAAATATAGACTTCATATTAAAAATTTCCAAACATATGATGTGATAAAATAATTTTAAAATTAATCTCATAGACTGGCTGGGAAAACATTCTATTAAAGTGAAAACATTCAAAATATTGAAATGTTTTTATATCATGGTTGAATGTGAACTTGATTAAAACAAAAAAAATTGGAATATGTTTTATTAAATTTTCTACTTATAATTTAAAAAAATTATAATTTAACACTATAAACTCTTGAGATAAAAATTTTGTTTTTGATATAAATACAGTATTTTTCATCAATCATGAAAACATGAAACTTATGAGAAAAATTCAAAAAATTCATCCTAATTAAATTTTGATATCCTAATTTAAAATAAGAAGTTTATTTTTTTAATATATAAATTATAAAAATTTCAGAATTTAGTTTTAAAACATATGTTCCTTTAGTAGGTGATAAAACTACTTTTAGAAAAATTTAATATTTATACGTAAAATTGGATTTAATATTTGATAATTTCAAGAAAACCCATTTATCTAATATTAAATATTATATTTAATATTATATATATATAAATAATTAATGTAAGAAAATAATTGTGATTTATTTATTTTATTGGTGTAAAACATACTTGTGAACATTTAAATAGTATATTATAAAAATATTTCCATTTAAATTCAAAATGGTTTTACATGTGTATGAAAAACATTCATAATTAATTGAATTATATTAATACACTAAATTATAATTTATAGTTCATAATTTTCTTTAATAATAATTACAAATATATAATGATGTTTTGTAGAAAATGAGTGTTGTGTTTAACTTAAGCTTAGTCAGGGTTTTGTGTAATGCAATATATTAATGAAATAAAAATATTATTTTTTTAAAAAATATTTTTCATAAAAATATCATGGATTTACAATTGACTCCCCCACTAAAATTAATTATCCATATAAATTATTTGGGATCATCAACGTTTAAATGCATAAAGTTACTTTTATAGAAACCCACATCACAAAAATGAATACTAAAACTTTTTTTAGAAAAATAAGGAAAGTTTGAAACATAACGGTTACCCAAAGAAACTCATAACTAGGATTCTAAATATAATGAAATATGTGTCATTGGAAAACATAGACATAGAAGAGAGAATTAACTATCCTGTTCTGATTGAGAGTGATAGAAAACATGTTCAAGATAACGTTATCGACCACAAAACCATAGACAAAATAGGTCTGGAAAAGGTCATAGATATCATAAAAATGATGATGATGATAGTATAATATTTTATTTATAAATATCTTGAGAAGATATACATACTTAATTTTATCTCATAATTACAATATGTATCTTTGTATGTACGTTGATCAATTACGGATTTATCTCTAACTCCAAAAAAGTGATGTTGAGAATATAATTTTTAAAGAACTATTTGATCATAAGATCCGTAATGGAATGATACACTCTTCCTTCTATCCCAAGTAATGATAAAAAAATGGTTATCACATGTTATCAAATATTCATAAATATCTATAAAAATAAACATTAATATCTAAGACCTCAACCTAATTTTTTCATTTACAATTTCATAATTGGTAACCCTTATAAACCTTCCAAAAGGTTAAAATCCATTATTTTGAAAATAAAGTCACCAAACATATCATTTATCCCTTAAAAACATGATGTAGATCATAATTTTCATATACCAAACATGTGAATACTATTATCATGTATTCTCATAAAACATGGTAATAACTAGAATTACCACAAATCCATAGTGAAAAAATTCTTGCTTTCAAAAACTACCACATTAATCATAGCATAAATCCAAAAATTATATAAACTCATTCGATGATATCATAACCCATATTTGCATATTATCAGTCCTATGGTCATCAATACAGTCCCATTTCTTTTATCACAATAAATCATATATTTATTTCATTATCCTCACATCATGAACATAATAAATGTTATCCTTAACTTATTCATCTGTTTTCCAAAAATAATACCCTACCACATAAATTAATATTCATGGTTACCAGTACCATTCAACATATGATCTCAAATATGTACGTAAATGTTAAAATTGACCAATACATAAATATTTTTGTATTCTATAATACCATAAATGTACTATTATAACATTAATCTAAAATTACAACACATAAACCCCCAATAATTCCACCACTTTGTTGTCATACTACTCTTCACCAATAGTTATTTCATGGGATTTTCCATTTCATTCGAATTTAAGAGGTTGATGAAATAGATCATCAGTAGTATCCCTTGGATTTTGTCACTGGTTAGCATAATTCCTATTATCATTACACTTGATGCATTGAAGTGTGGATGGTTCAATTGTTGGAATCATTTTTTCCTCCATATCATTAATTATCTCATTAATATCCTTTTAGAAGTCGTGATCTTTATTTCCTAGATTTCCACATTTAAACCACATCCCAGTTCTATTCAATCACTTTCCATGATGTTTCTTCCCACATATGGCTCATGTAAAATGATGGAATATCATTCCACCATGTGGTTTACTCGAGTTTTCATGATGATGGATCTTTATTTTCTTATCAAAACCATGGGAATAGATGGTATCTCCAATTTCCATTTATTCATTGAGTGAAAAAAACAATTTCATCATGTTTAATAATGTTAATTATAGATAACACTCTTCAAATAACTGGTTTTAATCGAATAAAGAATCATTTCCCCTTAATTTAGTGATGGGTGATAATACTAGAATTGTACTTTGGATGTATTGAAACATTTTCTTCATTAGTACCAATAGATTCATCATCCTTTTACATTAGCCGAAGGAACAATTTCTCCATTTTCATACAAAGAACATAAGGAAAGTTCTTATTGAAAAAAATTTCTTAATCTCATCCCATTCCATTGAGTCAACTTCATAAAGTTTCTTCCAATTCTTGTTAATAATAGAAAATTGATCAGCTTCACTTTTTAAATAATAAACAACTAAAATTATTATTTCTTGTTTTGAACACTGGAAAAAGGTAAACATAACACCTCGACCCAAGAATCCTAGAGTCAGTCCCTTAGTTTATTACATTGTTATAGATACAGGCTTCAAATCCCCAGGGACTAAATAGTTTAGATGTTTTGTAAAACTAGATTACATATATAATTCCAATAATACATTGATAAAAACAATATAACAAATAAAAAGGACCAATAAACTAAATCCTTAAAAACATTCAATGGATTCCTCTTCATAAACTAGGGAAAGGAAGCGAAAACCATGGTGATCTCAAATGCTCATTAAGGGTAAGTACAACCGAAGAAATAATGAATTTATGTGTGTGAATAAAAATGGGAAGGTCAATGACTAATAATATATTAATAAAAATGAATATGTAATAATAAATATACAAAATTATGAAATAGAAAACACATTATATATATTAAATAATATAATAATAAAATTCATATATAGATATGACGAAGAAAAATATCATGGATAAATAATAAATTATTCTGAATGAGGGAAATGTTTAATTATTAGATGTCGTATTTTATTAGGTATATGGTAGCCTTACCATCAAGTCCTTTCATAATAAGGTTTAACATATTAGGTATAAACACATCTAATTTGGCCAATTAATTCATCTAAACAGACTACTAATGTATCGAGGGGCTATCTATAACCATGCCCCACCTATGTCATACCTATCCATAAAATTCTTTATTTATCGAGTAATCAATTTCAGTTAGGAACAATGTTCCATATCAAATATCCATACTTTAAAAGAGATATATTTTTATCAATAATTAATCAGTGGAGGATAATTAACAAAAACAGTTGTTGACAATGATGAATGGAAATACCATTCAAATATCATTAAAACATTCTTGTGGAAAATAATAATTATATATTCCAAAGTTTCTCATACCAGTTTGAAATATTTGATTAATAATCCCCGTGAAGTAATAAAACATAAAAAATTTAGAATATAATGTGATTAATTATTTAAAATTTCACATGATAGTATATAAACCATATAAAAGGGAACTGATACATAACAACAAATAAGTTTCAATGGACTGTAAATTGAGATGAAACCCATTAACATTAGTCTGAATTGTAATCCTGGAATTTATATTTCCAAAAAATATCGTTATTATAATTATTTACTTATATCATAACCTTTTTCATGTTTATTATTACTTTTCATTCATTTATTATAATGTTTTATATTACTATAGAAACAATTATGTTTATATTGTGTGTTTTGACCAAATCCATTTAGTGTGTCAAAATGACATTGTTAGGTAAAATATAACCAAATGTTTCATTATATAAACATATCCATAATTATAATAACGAAATAAGGATCATATTTATATATTAATTATACTTTTTTAAATACACAAGAAACATGGTAGTGAAAAATTAACAAACATTACTATCACGGTGATGGTTGGCCTTATGTACAAATGTGTAATTTTCCCAATATTCAGTGATCATTATGGAAAAAATAAAAGTAACATTATTTTATTCAATAATTATAATTATATAATTAATATTATATTATTTAATCTTATAAAATTATATATATAATTATTTTGATGTATAATAAATTACATCACATCCAGGAGGAGGTAGTCCACATGTCCACGACCGACGTTATAACTTTTTAGTGTGTGAAAACCATAATAAAGAAAATTATATATTATTTTTTTAATAATGGGAATTATATCATTATTATCATATATAATTTATTTAAGTCGCATATTTTTATTAAAACATCCTTTATCTGTTCCATGTATCGCATGAACGAATCACATCACTTTGAGGAGGCTGTAGTCCACACTTCCACATATAATGTTATCATATTGCCACAAAATTGAAATAAAAAATTTATGTTCAATATAAAAAATAAATAAAAATGGATAAATTATAAATATCATATATAAATATAGTTTCCTTCAAAATTATCAACCATGAAAGGTGGTAAGGAAAAAACGAATGACAACATATTATGAGGCGGTAGTTCGTCGTACACATAAGTGGTATGTTCATTATGGAAGTATGGGTAAGTGTATGTGGAACCCTTATAATAACAAAATATCATTATATTTATGATTAAATTTTTATTATATAATTTTATTATATTAATATTTTTTTGGGTGGTGAATGAAAATAAAACAAAATAGCCTAAGGAAGGTTGTTAGCTCTTATTTGGCCAACTCATTTTGGTTTGCATCAAATTGATTCCTTGGAAGGATTTATGAAAAAAATTATGGAATATAGGATTATTGGGGAGGTTTTTTGAACTTATTTGGAAATATTTTTGGCGATCCAAAGGGCTTGATGGGTCTGAGGAAGTAGGAGGGATGGGTTCATTTTTATAGTGGAGGAGTGGCATTCTTTAAAATTTTGGAAGAGTGAATTCCACAAACGTTTTTCCCATAACATGTGGATACAAATATAAAATTATTTAAATAAATGGAAATATAGGGTATAAATATGAACATCCAATGTATTTTTTAGAAGTTTCTTGGTCAATTTGGATCTTATATTTATGGGCCATTCCTTTATTAATATAAAATCCTCTCAATCAATGTAATTAATTTTAACATTTTCACTAATATTATTTGTCAAAAATATGTTCATAATATTATAAATTATAAATTATTGTTATTACTAAAATTTAAATCATTTTTAAAAAAATCTAATCACTTAATTGGAATAAATTAATTTGAAATTAATCTCGTAGATGAGAGGATAATGTTGGATTCAAAGTAATACTGTTAAGAAGTTTGGTATGTTTTTTAAATCCAATTTCAAAATATAATTGATCATACTAATATAAGAAAGATTAATTTATATATAATTGATCTATCTAAAATTTAAACCAAATTCGAAATGTAATATTTTATTATAAATAATTTTAATGATAAAGAGTGTTGAATTAAAATTCAGTGTTATTCAGTATTAATCAGAAATGGAAACTCACATAAAAATAAAAAAAATTCACCCTGTGATAATTTTTATTTTAATATTTCAAATATGAAGTTTATTTTTACATTTAAAATCAATAAATGTGTCAAAATTTAGATTTAAAATTTTTTCATCATCAAAAGGAGATAGAATAACCTTTATTAAAATATAGATTTTCTATGTGCAATACTAGGTTTGTACTAATCTTATGCCTATTAAATATATTGGATTAATATAATAAAATTATTGAATATATAATATATAAATTTTAGTAATATCATTTATTGATAGTAATTCATTTAATATATAAGGATAAAACACCTTTTTTAGAATAAAAATAAAAATACTTCATATATTTTCAATTTTTTTATACCTTCGTTTCTAATTGATGGGAAACTAATAAATTAATATAATATTTATATAATCCCTGTATTTTAATATTTTATTTAATATTATTCATAACCACTAATTTAATGGCTATGTTATATCTTATTATGTAAAATAATTATACTTTTAATAATATATTATTGTTTGGTAAATCTCAGTCTTGTGTGTTATGAAAGCCATCGAGGAAAGTCAGTATTACATGTAACATTAGAGAATAATCATGTTGCTTATAGTAGAAGATATACATCAATTTTCATGTGAAATAATAATAACTTTTTGTTTCATATAAATCAATGTATGGACAAAAATAAAATTTATTCTAAAAGGAAAATATTGTAAAGTCTTGGGATGTTATATTCTCCCCACCATTATAAAATTGCTCCATGGAAATTTAATCTTGATCTCAGTAATCTGGGGTTTGAAATTTGAACATAATATATTTCCTAAAACCCCACATAAACAATATGGTATATAACACATATTATTAATAATATGGGAATTAAAATGTGTTGGTCACCACAAAACTGGGCCTCTGAATATGAGATCATTAGTTGAAACAAGAATATAAAAGGGAAATATAACTATCATGTTAAGATTGGGATTGTTATATAACATGTTCTTGAGAGACTTTTTGACCAGAGAATCATAAACTAGTGGTGTGAATAATGGTAAATAATATCATAAAATGGTGATAATAGGACAACATTTTGGTTTAAAGAAACTTTTCCTAGTGTTGAGAAAGTATTTCACTCTGTTAGAAGATAAGAAAATATACATTTATATAACACCAATAATTCTCATTGATTGTGCTTTCAAAATTTTTTTCATTATATCTAATAATATGTTGCATCATAGGGTTATGTGTCATGAACCATCCTGGGTACCTGGTAACCTAATAACCGAGTCAGTCCTGACATATCACAAAGGGTGTTCCTGATCCCCACAGGTCAACGACTAGTACCTGGTTACATAGAAAATGAAAGTGGGAACAATTTTTCCTCAAAAATTGTGGAATAAAAAATAAACAAGAAAATATTCATATTAATGAAACTCCATTGGGAGTAGTGGACCTGATGTTAAAATTTTATAATCAAACTACAGTACCATAAGATAATACAAGAAATATAGGACAATAAACTTCCAATATCCAAACCCATAAATAACTCACCAATTCCATAGGTGAATATCCATAACCATATCTAAGAGACTATTTTCCACTTCTCAAAACTAGAAGGACATAATCTATAAACCTCCAAAGGCATAAGTAAGGTGTGCGCCAAATACCAGTATGATTTATCCTAAATAATCCACAATAAGATTCCAAAATCAAATTAACCATGTAAATTCTTTCAATTTTAAAACAAACATGATTGGAATTACAAAATCAAATTTAAATAAATCATGTTTTAAATTTAAAAATATGGAAATGTGTAAGAAAATATTTCATCACATTTTGAATTAACGAAATAGTATTCAAATAATGGAATAAACATTAAACATAAGGTTATTTCCAAAAATGGATATTTTCAAAAGTGTATTAAATAAAAATTGTTATATAAAACTATTTATGAAAGTCATAAGTCAGTTCATATAGTTTACAAAAACGGAATATATTCATTTGAAATAAAAACAATCAAGAAACATGGTCATATTCCTAAGAAGGTATGATAGTTATATGCAATAGGGACCCCACACTCAAAGTGATACAACAATTTGTACACACGCCCCATTGATGTTAAGCTAAAGAAGATACATCACTATCACCTAATGGATGTTATGTGAAGATATGATGTATTAGAATGTTTGTTAATTATAACGATCCATCCGAATAAATCACTAAATACCTATGAATTTCATGTTATATAGTACAAATAATGATAGAAAATATATTTCAACAAACCATAAAATACAATTCATCCCATTATCCATTTCAAATATGCTAATTTTATATTTAAAACACATAACTAGTTTTTAATTAAAAAACATGCCACTTAACTATTATTAAACCCCTTTTTTCAATCAAACCCATTTTAATCCTTTTTCAAAAATAGGGATTTCAACCCAATTTACCATTAAATTTTATTACCCAACAACACAATTAAATTCCAAATTTTAATTTTAAATCAAATTCCATATATTTCATAATAACCTTGATTTAAGTGGAATTATTGGTTTTCACAATTTTCCAAACAGTCATTTATATATAATTAAATTAAATAATTTAATTGAAACAATTAGATAATTTAAATTTAGAAATTTAAATCATGATAATTTTCATATACACACCACAATTCAATGGAATTTGGGATTTTCTAATTTCATGCCAAAAACATATTTTAAAAACCCAAAATCCAATGGGATTGGGTTTTCCCAAAAAAATGAAATCCATTTATCAAAATTTAAAAAAAGATTATTTATTTAAAATAATTGATTCTAATCAAATAAAGTTAGGGTTAAAATAAATTGGGCATCATTACAGAACCACATACCTTAGGATCAACAGATCTTGAATCAAAAAATTGTTAATGTAAAAATCCAATGAAGAATAATGAAAATAAGGATCTATGACTAAAACATAGGATTAGATCCAAAAAAGTGGTTATTAGATCCAAAAAACTACATGGGGATCCGCATAACACTGGATAAGAGAAGATAGATCATGTGAGATAGAGATCGGGTTAAGGAAACTAACTACAATAAGATTGAACGTCATACCTAAAGATTTATATAACTTATAGGGGGATTCTAGGGGAAAAATATTCTTTGGAGATCCATGGATGGGAGAAATTGGTTTTTGGTCATACTTGTCCATTGGGGAACAAAAATAATGGTTTTATAATTTTTAATTAAAAATCAAATCAATTGAAAACCCATATTCACGGTTTCCTAGGAAGTGCCCCAGAGCTTGATAAAATGTGTGGACTAACTATGAACTCTTTATAAATGGACCGCACTGTTTTTTCTTAAATGGATCAGGGATTGTATAAAATTGAGCCAACCATACTAAATCCCACTTCTTTGTGTTTCACGGTTAGCTTGGGAGGGTGCACAGTTTGGGAAAATAGTGAACCCACCAGACACTAGTCCAAAATTATTAAAACTCTTAAAATCACAGCCCGAAATAAACATAAAGGAATCCCAACCAAATCAGGGAATAAATATGGGTTTATGAATACCATAATATAGTTACATGATGTTTCAAACTCCCCACCATAAAAATTTTAATCCCCAAAATTCTTACTCAGAATCTCCCATGTGAAATATATGAAGCCACTACTCTCTTATCAGATCCTCCCTCTCCCACATCTCAATAATTTTAGAATGATGATACAATATCACACAAACAAAATGTATCATCCTCCCATGAATTATCTTTTTTTCATAATCAATTACCATAACTGGTCATTTAATCCTGGATAAACTAGAGGTAGTGCATGTCCCAGAGCTTGGACAGTGCGCACAGTCACCTCTACCTAATTTGTAACTATAAAGGGATTTTCTCATTGATTTTCATCAGTACCTACATACTAGATCTTATTTTCAAGACTTCATAAAGGAATGATTCTACCCAGCATTAGTAGATAATAATGAAGAGGTAAATTTAACACACAAACTTTGTGGAAAGGGAAATTTATCCCAACTGATAGGATACACAAGGTTTGGATTTCACATTGCCCAAATAAAAATAGGTAAATATCAGAACTAATTATTAATATTCCATTACCTAACCACACCTAGTTACTTAAGGTTCATTGAGGTGAGATCTATCAAAGAAATCAATCACAACTACCTTCTATGTCCTAACAATATTTCATAAATGTATATTGACTTCAAGACAAAATATCAACCTAGAGATCTGATGCCACTTTTTCATGAACTAGCCTAGGAACCTTAATAACCCAATAACTGAACGAGTATTAACATAACCAAAATTTAATTCCTGATCACCATGGATCGAAGAATAACTTCTATCATCATACAAAATGAATGAAGGAACAATTTATCCACAAACATTGAATAAGAAAAATAAACAAGACAATATGCATAAAAAAGAACCCACATTAGGAGTTGTGTTCAAGAATTAAAATAGGTTGAAACAAGACTAAGTTACACTAGATATTACTTGATATTTTTGAAGATAAACTGTCCAATTCCTAACTTAGAAAAAAATCACCACGTCCACATGTCAACAGCTATAACCACCTCTAAGATTTGCTATACCCCTGCTCGAAACTGGAATGATATAATGTAAAAACCCTAAAAAATTAGGTTGTGAAACAAATCCTTGTATAATTTCACCCCAAGATTTCATAACTAGATACCAATATCAAATTAACCAAGTAAATTCTCTCAAGTTTATAACAATGAGGTTTTTAAATTCAAAATCATATTAAAAAAACATATTTTAAATTTCAAAATAGGGAAATACTTTAGAAGCTCATTATTCACATTTCAAATGATGGAAATACTTTTCAAATGATGTAATTATTTTTAAACAAAAGGTGATTTACACAAATAAATAATTTCAAATATATTAAATAAAAACATTTATATTAATTAGTTTATTTAAATCATAAATAATGTAAAAATAGTTAACAATAATGGAATATATTCACAAGTGAGAAGCATGGTCATATTCTTAATAGGGTGTGATAGTTCTAGTTATAATGACCCAAAACTCTAGGTGATATGACAATATGTACATGCGCCCCTGAGAATTCATCCCAAAGATGACTCATCGTTATTTCCTAATGGATTTAATGTGCTGAAATGATGTTTTATATTTTTTTAAATCATAACATTCCAACCATATAACTCACTAAATACCTATTTATATTGTGTGATCCTCTAAAAATAGGATGGGAAATTTATTTCAAGAAACCATAAAATACAATTCATCCCATTATCCATTTTAAATATGGAAATTTTCCACTTAAAATAAATAATATTTTTTTAATAATAAAACATGAATTTTCTATATGATAAAACCCTATGGTTCATAACAAAAACCATTTAAATCAATTTTGGAAAAATTGAATATGAATTCAATACACCCTTGAATTTCACAATACAACTTCACAATTGAATTCTATAATTTAATTGTCAATCATATTACATAAATTTAGGAACAAACGCCTATTTCAATTGAATGGGGGGGGTTAAAATTTCCATAAAATAATTTCTATATAGTTTAATTGAAAAAATTAATTAAAACAATTTCAAATTTTAAATTAAAAATTTTATGACTCAAAAGTTTCTATAAAAACACCTCAATTCAATGGAATATGGGGTTCTCTATTCCATGCCAAAAAACTATTTCAAAAACACCGAATACATTGGGATTGTGTTTTTCAAGAAAACCAATTGAAATCTATTTATTCAAAATCAACCTATTTAATTTCATTAAAAAAGGAAATTTAAAAAAAAATTTGGGTTAACCTAAATTAGAAATCCTTAAAGAACAGCCTACATCAACATCAATGAATCTCGAATCACAATGTAGTTAATAGCAAACTCAAACTGAGAACAAAGATAATAAAGAACTATTAATCAACCCAAGTATATATCTAAATATTCAGTATTTGATCTAAAATATGAGGATATAGAGAACCCTAGAGAGGAGAATATATATTAAGAGAGATAGAGATCGCGGTGTGGAAACTAACCACCAGAAGAATAAAGGGTGTTCCCCAATCTTAAAATCTCTTAGAAAAGGGATATTGGGGGGGCGGGACTTCTTGGGATCTCCAAGGAATTGATAAATTTATTTGGGGTCAAACAAATATGTTGAGGATGTAAAATATGGGTTATGTTATTCTTAATTAAAATTTGGATCAATTAAAATATCATACGCATGGTTTCATAAGAGGATTTTCATAGTTTGATAAACCATGTGGACTAAATGTGCATCCATTATAAATGGGATTTATAGTTTCTCCTAATAGGTTACATTATTTGACTAATTTTACACAAACCGTGCAAAATCCTACTGCCTTGGGTTGCATTATTTTCATAGAGGGTGCATTATTTTGGATTATCGTGCGCCAATCATGCCCCCACCATGAATTTTTTAAACTATTAAAATGTCAACCTAAAAAAACCCTTAATAAAACACCACCAAATTTTGGTATAAGAGGGATTAGGAATACTATAAAATAGTAACAAGATTTTACATGAAGTAATAAAAAAATCTAGAATCTCGTCCAAAATAAAAAATAAACCATTTCATAAATGGTTAATATTTTAAAATTATTATGATCCAACACATATAAGTATGGTCAATTAATTTCCATAGTGAACTTATTATTATCCTTTAGTCAACTTATACTTTCTATTTAATCATCACATATAAAATATGTCATCATTTTCATCATATATTCTCTTGAAATAGTGTAGCAACTTGAATTACTATAAAACTTTATTGGAAACATGCATTATTCCATATTTATTGAGAAAGAAACATTATATTGGATATATTACATTCGTGAAAAAGTGTTGTAATCTCCATCAATGATATCATAAACCACTTCATCGAAAAATTTTAAATCAGTTCAATGGTATTCATCACATTTTAAAATCAATAATTTCATAATCAAAAAGAAATTCTATCAACATTAGTAACATATTATAGATTTTCATTCCCTAGACCATGTATTTTCTAAAAAAATTATAACTTTCTAATGAATCAATTTATTTGTACCATTCAACATATGATCTCAAATCCTTAATAAAATAGTACTATAGTAAAATTTTTAAATATTTTTTGACTCTAATAACCAGTACGTTATTGATAAAATATTGGAATAATAGAATTATTGAATCAAAAAAATTCCATTAATCATTCCTATTTGGTTGTATTGATAACATAATCTTGAATTTTATCTGATTGATTCTTAGGTGGTATATTGTATTCATTCTTGGGTTGTTTCTTTTCGTAGCTCCACATCCCATTGAAGTTGTATCATTGAAAAATAGACTTTTTATTCTTCCGTTAGAATTATTTTTCCTCGTGACCCTTTTCTACTCACTTATAACAAACTTCCACTCTATTTATGAATTTCCTTGAGTGATTCATTCTGTATTTCTCACATGATGGAAATTTATTCATCATTTAATTTGATGCAAAATCTTTCTCTTGATTTTTATATAACCTATAATTCTATTGATTCCCCTTGATGATATTTATATAAACACATTACTTCCCTATTTTGATGGAACATAAAACTATGTCTTCGTATTGTGTAAAGTTTTGAGTAACCATCTCCATTTAGAGATTATTCATCAGACCTTTGATAAATTGGTTAATCATCTACCATGTGTTGTGTATTTAATGGGTATCTTACCTATGTAACCTTTTAATATTTTCTCCATAATCTACAACACCTTCTTCTTCATTTTTCTTTATTCTAATGAACATTCTCTTGACCACAACTATTGGATAACAATAGTAGAATTTACTGAAGTATATATACATAAAATTTCTCAACTACATGAGTTCTATTTACAATTCATCCCTAGTATTATAGATCAAAATCCACCATTGATCACTATCTATATTGGAAAAATACACTACGATTGTTTCCTTTTACTTTTCACCACATCCTAATGCCACGAATATCTAATCCAAATACTTATTAAATTTCCCACATACAATTTTATTTGTAGTACCTTTATAATATTGGGGATTATTTTATATAATTTTATCCAGAAAAGGATACTATAACTATGGAACATGTTTCCCCATTCTAGAAAGGTTATTTGACATAACCTGATTATGTTTCCCTAATATTTCCATACTTTTTCCCTTATAATACCATCTGTATTTGTTTCCCCAATAGGGGAATATATAAATTTTCAATGATTATTGATAGCATTCATCAATCCAAGTTCCATTTCTAAACAATTTCCAAAACTAGATTAGCTCATAAAATTATATGCTTTGTATAATTCTAAATATGGGGTAAAACATAACATAAATTAAAAAAATTATACATAACTAATATCATAATAACAAACATGGTTTATTTCATGATACCATTACATTCATATACTTAATAATTTGTTGATATGAAAATGAACCATATCCAAAGAGTATACACTCAAAGTCTCAAATCAAGAGCGTAGTAAAGTGTGTTGTCATGTACTAGGTTAAATAGAGTCGAGCCCAAAACACATTGTCAAATTTTTTACCCCTATGTACATTTGTTCCTAAACGACATCCACTTTTATTATCCAGATAGGGATGTATTTATATGAAAACTAAAATAATCTCTCTCGTACCAAAATTCTATAATGTACTTCTATAATTACAATCAAAGTCAATCTTAGGGTTATGTTCCCTAATCAATGTTTTCTAAATCTAGTTTATCAGGTTTCTGTTAAACCTGATCTACTTGAAACTATAATTGTCCAACCCCATAATCCTAAAGTAAGTTCCTTACTTTATTAAATTGTCAAAGTTATAAGCTTCGAATCCCATGGGACAGAATCGTTTAGAATTTTTCAGAAAACTAGATTACATACATGATGACCATAATATATTGGGAAATATTATATATAAAATAAAAATGGAAAACAAAAAATATCCTAAAGACTCATTTAAAGGATTCTACTTTATAACTTGTGGAATTGAAACAAAAATAAGGTGGAGCTGATATTCATAATAAGGGTATGTACAATGGAAGTAATAATAATTTGATGAGATTAAATCAGCATTGCAAGGAAAATAAATTATAACACATTCTATTAAAAACATTATAAGTGTTAATCAATATGTTAAGGTAATAATTTGAAAAAAACATTTCATTAAATCCATAAAATTAGAATTAAATTCGTCCATAGATATGTCGAAACAAAATCTCAAGGATAAATAGTAAATGAGTCAGAATGAGAGAAATTTTTATTTATTGTACACTATATTTCCTAGTTACAAGGTACATTTATCATCTATACCATTAAAAATATGGTTTATCATAGTTGGTATAAAACAAAATAATTAGGCGAACTGATTTTTCTCATGAGACTACTGATCCATTGAGTGGATTTCTATAACCGACCCCCCCAATGCCTCACCTATCTAAAGCATTCCTAATGTATCGAGTAATCTATTTTAGTCTTGAAGAATGTGCATTATCAAATTCTATATTGAATTAGATATATATATTTATAAATAATTCCTACTTGTATTATAATAAAAAAAGATTTTTTGTTGATGTTTATTAATGTAAATACCATTGAAAGATCAGGAAAATGTTCTTCATTAAAATAATCTTTAAGCATTCCAAAGTGTATCATACCACTTTGAAACATTTGAATTAAAATTCCCATGAAGAAATAAAATTAAATGATACATATAATATAATTAGAATTATTATATTCATGCAAGAACATGTCAAATTATGTTATATAAACCATATAATCTTGAATTGGTTAATACCAACAAATATGTCCCAATGGAATGTAAATAAAGATGGAATCCCTAACCATGAGTTTTACTTTTCATGTCTTTCTTTAACTTCTTGAATAATAAACATATGTTAATTATTTAATTTATTCATAACCATTTGCATGTACAATAATATTGTGAATTCACTTATTACAGTTTTTTGTACAACTACTTAAATAATTATGTCTACGTCTGGTGTTTTGACCAAATTCGGTTTGTGTGTTAAAAATGACTTCGATAGATCAACTATGGTAATATGGTTCATGATTTAAACATATCCAAAATAATTATCTGGAAATAATTATCATATTTATGCAATAATTGTATTTTTTAAAACCACTCATGAATCGTGGTTATGAAAAATTAACCAACATTTCAATCATAGAGACGAAAGGTCATACGTACGCATGAGTATCCTTCCCATTTTTCAATGATCCTTATTGAAATAATGTATGTAACATTATATCATTCAATAATTATAATTATATCATAAATAAAATATTATTTAATAATATATTCTTATATATATGATTCTATTTATGTAAAAAGAATCACAATTTTTCATGGGGGCGATTGTCCACATATCTATATCTGATGTTATCAATTTTTATTGTGTGAAAAGGGTAATAATGAAAATGACATATTATATTTATACAAATATAGTTATTTCACTAATGTAATATATATTTTCTTTTTTTCATATTATTTTTAAATACATCACTTATATGATCAATCTATTACATGAATAAATCACATCGATTTGAGGAGGCAGTAGTTGGCACGTCAACAAACTATGTTCTCATATTCCCAAATAATGGCTAGAATAAAAGTATTATATTTATATAAATTATTGAATAATAAATAAATTATAAATATCATGTATAAATAGTATGTAAATCATATCTCCCAACCTTGAATGGTGGTAAAGCAATAACAAATGACATCGTTTTGCGAGGCTGTAATTTGTTGTACACATAAATGGTATGTTTGTAAACCAGCAAATAGAAGTGTGTGTAACTGTTGGTATAAAAATTATAATAACACCATATAAGTATATTTAGGATACTTATTTTGTTATATAATAATTTAATAACATGATTTTTGGGGGTGGAGAAAGAAAATAAAATAAAAGAGCTCGAGGAAGGATGTAACCTCTTATTTTGGTAACTCTTTTTGGTTCACTCTAAATGGTTTATTTGAATGGTTGTTTTATAGAATATTGGATTCTAGGATTAGGATAGGGGTTTGTTAAATTATTTGAGCTGATTTTGGGCAATCCAAAGTTCTTTATAGTTTTAGTAAGTGCAAGGGGTGAATGAATTTTTATAGTGGAGGAGTGATATTCTTGTATATTTGGGAAACAGGAATTCCACAAACGTTTTCCCAATTTCAAGTGGCTAAAATAATGGACCAAATTATATTAAATAATGTATATAGTCGAAAAATGAACATCCAATTGATTTTTACATGTTTCTTGTTCATTTATTCTCTTAATCCTAAGGATTTTTCCTTTGAAATAAAATTTCCCTCTAAATGGTTGAAATAAATTTTATTCAATTTCACTAATGTATTCGGTTAAAAACTATGTTCAAATTATTTGAAATTATAAATTATAATGATTAAAAATATGGAATCAATTTTTTCAAATTAAAATCATACAATAGGAAGAAATTAATTTAAAATAAATCTCTCAAATGGTGAGACAATGTGGGTTTTTAAAGTAAAAATGTTCAAAAGATTACTAGCTTTTTAAATCCAATTTTAATGTGAAATTGATCAAAAGAAACTAAATTTGATTAAATCAAGTATAATAGATCATACTAAACATTAAATAAATTATTAATTTAATTTAACCATATAAATAAATTAGATGAAAAAGTAGTTTTGAATTAAAATTCCATATTTTTCACTGTTCATCAAGAAAAGGAACTTCATAGAAAAATACCCAAAATTCACCCTATGATAATATTTGTGATCCTATTTTAAATATAAAATTTATTTCAACATTTAAAATCAATAAAAGTTCAAAAAATTTGGATTTAAAATATATTCTCAATTAAAAGGTGGTAAAATTGTCTTTATAAAAATATATCTTTTATGTGTAATACTGGGGTTGTTCTTATCTTATGCCAAAATAATATATTAGATGATTATAAAAAATATTTTATGGAATATATTATATATAACTTTCATAAATACCATTAATTAATAGTAATTAATTTAATTTTTTATGATAAAACACCTTTTTGAGAAAAATATATATTTCATTTATATTCCATTAGTTTATATTTTAATTTCTAATTAATTGGAAACAAATTGATTCATATTTTATTTGTGTAAAACATATATTTTCATAAGTAAAATAATATTATTTTTAACATCTAATTTAATGCCTATGTTATATCTTATTATATTGAGTGATAATATCTTCAATAATATATTATTGTTCGATTGTGGGGGCAAATAACATAAAGTAACATTACAGTGTTTTTGGGTTGAATGTGTTTTTTGACATTAATTATTTCCTAGGTGTGTATTTTAGTTCTATATATTCTTTTGGAAAGTTATTTTTATTCCTATCTAGGATAATGGAATGGATTCCCTGGAAAGTGTACAATATTTGTGTACATAAGGTGATTAAATTTTTTTGAATATTCGCCCATGTTTGGGGTCCAAAATTCATTGAATGGGTATTATCATGAAAGATGGATTTACATGAAGTAATTTTGAAAATAATTTAAAGGCAAAAATTTTAAGAAGACTGGTTTTCATGAATGGTGTATCTTGAATGTATGGATTTTCACAAATCACGAATGGTTTGGAGATAATCGTTGCGACTACGAGAAAATTTTCCAACGGGGAATTTTCATGTTGCTTTGAGAAATTGGGAGATTCATGAATGACATGGGAGATATTCATGAAATTTTTATGACCTAGATGAAAGAATATAGAATATGGTGAAACCTATATAAATAGGTATCTACCCATTATAAAAGTAGCTAAGGCCTTAACAAAAATCCATAGACTCTGAATTCGTCAAGGTTATTAGTGAAGGGTGTTCAAACAAAAATATTTTCAAATAAAGGTGATTCGTTATCACTTTAAAATATGATATAATGTTTTGAGAATCATAAAATTATTGACATTCTCAAAGGCTAAGTGACCTTTGTGAATGTTGTGGGGTTCATTAATGCATAATTTACTTGTGAATAATTGATGAGCATCACGAAGATTGTGGGCATCACGAAGGTAGTAATCATCATGAATGTGTTTATAATGGGTTGCATAAAAAAACTATGGTAATGTGGTGTTCATCCTCTGGATGAATTAAAAACATAATGATAAACTAATATAGGTGTCAAACAAATTGATTCAAGAAATGAATAGTGGATCTTTTGAAGAAGCAGTGAGCATTCATTATTTGAGAGAGAAGTGAGAATTCACATTTCAAATGGTAGTAATATATAAGGGATAGTGAGTCCACTATGAACTTGGTAATAGTAGTGTTATTTTAGTGTATTTGGTATATAAGAACATTTCCATTTTATTCTCCATGAACATAGCCTTGTGAGGGTGACCAAGTAAAATATTTGTGTCTCGTGGATTCTTTTATTTCAATTCATACATTTCTACTGAATATGGTGAGAGAGGATTATTTTTTTTAACAAAGAAAATATATTTGATGGGGGAATTTGGCTTAATCTATCATACCCTAATTCACCCCCATGGTATTTAACCTATTTAGGATAAAATCTGTAAAACAAGGTATTACATGTTACGAAATCCAGCGAGGAGAGTCGGTATCACATGTAACACAAGCTAATTTTAGTGTTCCATATATAAAAACAAAAAATATGTTTCTATAAAACAAGAATAACACATTGTTTCTTATAATGAAATATAGTACCAAAACATTAATTTATTATAAAATTAAAAAAAATCTAAGCCTTGGGGTGCTACAAAAAAAATATATTTTCTGTGTTACCGATCCATTTTTTGACAATAAGTGGGTCAAAAGACACACTAAATGAATGTAGATATTGCCTCATAATGGACTCAACAGAATGTTGTCACGTACTTTTCCCATTTGGAAGTCAAACATGATTCTTATATTCATAATTCTATGTGAGAATATCAATAATATTTTTCATTCATCCTCCCATAACATTCAGTTTCTCATAAGGACAATCATGATATTCGTCATTAATGTCATTATTAGCATGATTCCTTTATGTTCCATCCATTTACTAAAACCATAAATTGTAGTGTGAGAAACACTAATAATTATGGTAAAACCACATAATAAAGGGAAATTACTTATGAAATTCCAATATATAACATCTTATGTTTCATAATATAATATTCCAGATCATTACAGAAACTCTAGCATTATAACATATACTTAGACTTATCCTTAAGGATCTATCTATGGTTTTTCCAACCTAGTTTCAAAATATTAACTAAACCATTGCTCTGATACTATCTATAATTACCAAGAATTTTCATACTAGGATATTACTTATTTTTTTAGTTGAATGGTCATTTCATTACAAAAAATACATTTCTGAGGACCGTAATTGTTTTGTGCCTTTAGAAACATGGAACTCAAACCTCTAGGTTTTTGAAATATGTCCAATGATATCAAAAAAATATTCCCCCTTGGTACCCCTACATCAAACCATTGATCATTACATGTGGAAAAGAAACATAAGAAAATGGTGAGCTAAGAAGCTCTATAAGGGTAAACATTGAAGATTTCAATTTGTTATCTTCTGAAAGCATAAGATAAGAAATATTTGTATGTAATCATGAGAAAAATTCATAAAAAATCTATCAAGTATCATAAATATGGGTTGGGGCATTAAACAATAACATTTTAAAATACAAGAATCATAAGAATTAGACATCATCATACCTCAATTAAGAAACATATGCCCTAATCATAAATGTTTTTGGAATATTCATAAGTATATAAAATAATTTTATATCTCTAGGGTAATTTCAAAGACTACCTTATTAGGCCTTATAACATGTTTCCCCTAATTGATCAAGCTCATTGACAAGTTTCCCATCCTGGATCATGCACCTCAACTTGTTTATCATCACGGATCAATAACAACGACATGTTTTACATAACTATATCATGATATGTAATTCGTTACCCAAACCTTTTAAAGGATATATATATCTCACTCATCACTAAATAAAAACTATTAATATGTGTTCCATAGGACAATAAATCAATCATTACATCAAAACCCCTGTAATGAAATCATTTTCATAAACACTTTATCATAACCTACATCATAGTAAATAAATATGTTTAAAAAATATCCTACCATCAAAAATATAAATGATACATATAATTTAAAATAATGGAATCCTTTTTTCATGTTCCAAGTAAATCCTAAGTAACATCAACTGAAGTCATCTTTGATGGAAAATTGATTTATGAAATCTGACATGAAATAAGTTCTGAGGAAAATATCCTTTTTATAATGAAATAATTTTTTTAAATACAAGAACAATTATAAAGGGAATCCCCCTCTCAGAATTACATTTCAATAATATAAATAAAACTATAAATAATTATTTTCTCATGATGGTAAGAAATTACATCATACAGTATAAGTTAAAAAAACATTCCTTCCTTATATTTTTCTTCTGATAAATCACTAAGAATATTGTTTAGAAAATAATAGGAATATTTTTTAAAAAAAAAATATAACAATATAAAACATAGGTAGAATGTATTTGAAACAATGGTATAATAATTTTTTAAAATAGTTTAAGAAAATATATACATGGAAGGTAAATACTCCCTAATTGAGATATTAGTATAAACAATCTCAAATAATAATCAGATTATGAGATAAACAATTAAGACTTTATAACTGGTTGAATCGTATTTACCATGAAAAAAATAAATTTATATGAATATTGAAATGCCATGATAATAATTATAATACTTATAAAAGTCATTCATGGTAGTATATTAAACAGATAATAGAAACAAGTAATGTATAATTCTTGTTCCCGAGAGAAATAAAAGTGAAAAAAATCCCTTACCATATGTCTTGAATTCCTTCATATATGTTCAAATAACTGGTATAATAAATACATGTTTTCTAGAAATCTTCCCAAAAAAATATTCATATTCATAATATCATATATGATTTACTTGTGACTTTATATTACTCTTTTATTAACAATTCCATGTTAAAGTAATGTTTTGGGTAATAACTGATTTGTTTTTCATACATGTTTTGACTTTTTATTCATGATCCTATTAATTAGATCGTGATTTAATAATCTAAATAATTATAACCATGACATAGAAATCATATATATTTACAATATCATTATTTATGGTGATTCACAAAATTTATTGTTAGAAATCAAAACACACTATTCCTAGAGACAGTAGGTCATATGTATGTAAGAGAACTGTTTTCATTTTATTATCAGGTTAATATAAAGAAAACTATAAGATATATTATATTTTAAAAATAATTATTATTTCATATATATCACACATTCTTATTAAAACCATTCACAATACATTTAATGTAATTTGTGAATGAATCAAATCACTTTTCCAGGCTGTAGCCTAATGTGCACATGAACGACATTATCATATTCCCAAAAAATGGAAATAATGAAGTTATGTTTGAAAAAAGAAATTAATAAAAAACATCATAAAAATAATATATTAAATATATTAAATATAAATCTATCATTATTCTCAACCTTGAAAGGTGTTAATGGAAGAAGAAATGACATTGGTCTGTCGGGCAGTAGTTTTACAAACACATAAACGATGATTGTGTATCTCATTTAATGGATGTGTGTGATGTTTTTGGTCATAAAACTAACATAAAATAATTCAATTACATTTAATATACCTAGGTTTTTATATAAACACTAAATAAAATATTTTAAAGGGATTAATTTAGAAAAAAACATTCATTGTTGAATGTTCCATATTCTTCGAGTGTCTCTTTTTGATTTTCACAAAAGGACTTCCTTGGTTATATTTATACCCAAATTAAGGATTGTAGGACTATGAGAGGGATGTTGGGAGGATATTTGGATAGATGGTTTCCCAAAAAATAGGTTATATTAGTGAAAAAATAGAAGAAGAGGTGGCCTTTTATAATAGAGGGATGCAACACTCTTGGAATTCTTCAAAATATTAAATTAATATAAATTAATTTTCTATTTATAATGAATAAATCCTGATTTATTTATAATATATTATTATTGCAGTCTCAATAAATTCTCCCAATGAAATTTAGACAGGTTTTGACTATTTTTTATACTTACCATTTAGTTTTAACCCTAACTTAACCTCTATAACTCTCACTTTGAAAACATGTGTTTTTAATCATTGAAGGATAATATAGTTACTATAAAAGTACTAAAACCCATAAATGAATAATTTTTAAAATTTTAAACATTATACCTATATTTTTCTGTTTCTTATTTTTTTAGAAATTTTATGTCATTTTATAAAATATTATTAATTTTAAATTACAATTAATGTCAATTTCGTAATTGTTAATTACTTTTCTTTTTACAAATATTATAACAAAAAGATAAATTAGAACATTTTATTATAAAACATTAATAACATGTCAAATTATTCTATAATATTTTTTTATGACCTTAGTTATTTCAAATCATATTTATTTTAATATTTTTTATTTTTTTTATTTAATATTTCTATTAATTTAATTACTAATCCATCACCCTTGTGTGATCATTTAAAGTGATTATTTATTTCTGGAAAATTTCAAATAAATCTCCAATATTAATATAAAAAATATAGATTTTAAATTACTATTTATAGTAAAAAAGTTTCTTCTAAATAACACAATATTAAAAATACTATAGTTATTATAACATAAGCATTAAATCTTTGAACTTTAGTTAAAATAAAATAATATAATGAGATTAAATTAATATATTTGGATCAATGATTGAAAAGTTTTTATATACCAAACATTGAAAATGTTTAATAGATTAAAATGTAGTTACATCAAAATTTGAAGTGAAATTAATTCCAATGATTGGAATCAGTTAAAATGATATAAAATTTATCTAATTATAATTTAAAACCTAAAAAAATATAATATAAAAAAATGTTTTATTTGGATGAAAATGCTATTTTCAATTAAAATTCTATATTTATCACTATTCATCAAAACATGAAACTTATTATAAAAATATCCTAAATTAATCCGCGGTTTATTTTTATATCCTAATTCTATGGTATAAGTTTATTTTTCAAAATATAATTTATAAAGGTATCAAAATTTAGTTTTAAAACAAGTGTTCCATTAAAAGACAATAAAAGAATTTTTATAGAAATATTGATTTTAACCATAAAAGCGGATTTAATTTTATATCATGTCTAAAAATAACATTTGAATAATGTTATATATTAGATTTAATATTTTATATTTATGTTTCACTATTACAATCTAAAAAGACTTATTTTTATTATTTTTTGGTATAAAACACACTTGTGCTTATTTAAATTGTTTTTTGGAAAAACATTTCCTTTTAACACCAAAAGTGTTTTACATGTGTAAACCATAATTGTATAATATATTTAATCCTATCTATACCATCCATTATAATGGATATGTAATAATTATATTTTTTATATAATTACAATAATAAAATTATGTTTCATTTAAACTGATTGTTATTATTAATGCAAGCTAAGATGGTGTTTTTGTTACACAATAAATTAATGAAATTTTTTTTAAAAAAAATAAATTTAATAAAAATATTAGGGTGTTACATAAACCATTACTTTTCATCACCATGAACTTTTTTATTATAATTTTCAATGAAGTCTTCAAATGTTTTTAATCAGTTCAAAATAGAAAATGTTTTCTTCTTCTGCGAATTCTATTTCTCTTTAACGGAATATATTTTTACAACTATTTTATCCCCCTTAAAGTAAACCTTATCCATTTTCTATAGCTGATAAATTATTCCAAAAAACTATTCCACGGTGTCTAATGATTCCAAAAAACCAATAACAACCCAAAAAAATCCCTACTTCCATAGAATGGAAATCTAATTGAAGAAGGGATCTTATTGTAGTTGGATATGAATATTATCATTATAGAAACCTTTTGGGGGACTATTGATAGTTTCATTATTTTCTTCCTCCTCTAATGGAGTAGTGGGTTTCTAATTAAATTTATTCACCCATTTTTTTGAACTTATATTATAACATACACTATTAAAAAATATAGAAATAGTGAAAAAAATTCACTAGAACATAGGCTTCCATTTTATTCATCGATTCAATGAATGATGTATCCTCTACGAACTTCATGCTTCTTCTATCATTGTTTTGTCTATTCTATGAAGGAAGATACTCTATAGAATATCTAGTATTAGATTATCTATTCACATCATGTGATGATTCACCTTGAGTAACGTCTATATTTCTAAATCTTACATCTAACTGAAGACAAATTAAATTTATTGTGTTTTTAGGTATTTATGAGATTTTAATTTTTATTCACATTCAACTTTAATCTGTTGAATTATTTCTTCGTGAATCATTCTTTGTTCTTATAGAGAATTGTAACACTATTTTATTCTTTTCACCTTAATGTCAAAAAAAATTCTAGAAATATATTATAGACCTTGATGCATGGAATACATATAAAAAACATTCAATCTTATATATTTCTCACAAACCATCATTTAAAACTATTTATCACCTATGGAAAATAATTTTTTTTCAAAATACAAAAGATTCCTTCTTTTCTTATATGAGTTTTGTGAGAGTATCACTTTTATGGAACTTTTTTCCCAATGATTCCTCTATCTAATTTGAATATAATTATAGTTTTTACTTCTCTTAATATAATCCCTTTATATAAATAAAAAAATTATTGACAAATTCAATTGGGGATTTTTTCCAAACCATTCATATTATTATAGTAATACTCCTTGGATGTTTCAAGGGATTCATATTTATCCAAGCTTAATCATGATTATTGTACAAGATTGACATTATCAAATTTAATAGAAAAAATAACACCATGTTAATCTTCATGTAGGGGTGGATCCTTCTTCTACTAAACATTAGAAAAAAATTTCTATTTCATTTGAGCTTCTTTCTTCGTCTATTTTATCAATATTCTGAACCAGATGACCATATTTCAACCCCTAGGAGTATATTTCATTCACTTAACCTCAAAAACACTTTTCTTAATACATGAAAGTGGCATCTTTGAATCATCCTCATCTCCAGTAATAATTATTTCTTAAACATTAAAAAATATACCCTTTATTTTTATCAATTAAACACAACCAATAATAATATTTTTGATCCTATTAGTGGGAATGTTTACTTGATACCACTTTAGAGTCATGGTGGACTATTTAGTAACACTGAAAGGGTGGGTAAGTGAATTAGGGGTGACCAAATATTTAATGAATAATTTATAGTTAAAAATGTGTATTACTGTAGTTTAATCATAAACATTCCATCAATTGCGAGGAATGACTCCCTAATATAGACCCCCCAACACTTACTACCAGATTATATATATATATAGACAAGGGAACAACACATATAAATTTTTTCATGCTTTAGTCTGATTGTGGAAAATATACTCCTTAATATATCTAGTTATTATCCCAATGTATCGATTTCCACTATTATCATAAGTTTTATAATGAGGATTGTTATTATAATTTACCCAATTGAATATTTATTATCCTAAACTACACATACTACATATATTGCCCATGTGTTTAAGATATTTCTCAGAAATCCCCTTTGTAACACCCCTATAATTTGTTTTATAATTTTAAAAAATTGCATTTTATGAAAACTAATAATTAACTATTTTAATAAATAATAATACTTATAAAAAATTATATGCCAAATATAATGCTTTAAAAATAATTTTATATTAATGTTCAAAATACACTATTTTACAGTATTATATTGTGTGAATATATATATTTGAAAATATTTATTAAAAATTTAATTTTTATTAAATGATTATTTAATTAACTATTTTAAGAACAATATATATATTTATTTACTATTATAAGTACTAAATCGTGTTATGAATATAATCACCATTAATATAACACCCCAATATTTTATAGTGTGTTTCTTCTTAAATAATTTCACTTCATTATATAGCTTATTATTCATGAAACATTAAGTCTCTAAGAACAAATAGTTTGTTATAAAAGATAGTTATAACCTATCCTCTAAACATAATATTTCCAGTTTTAGGATTTGAATACTGAAAAACTAATATACCCAGTTGTGTTCAGTAAGATATTTATAGTTCGATATGATTTACTTAATTTTTGGTGATTAGTAACATACCCTTATAAATAGTAATTTTTCCCTAATGAATATAATTTTTAACATTATAGCTATTAATGTACCCTTATGAATCGTATCTTCACCCGTGAAATTATAAATTAAATTCAGCCACCATATAAATGAAAGGGAATATTTTAAAACTACTAAATTAATGTTGTTATTTTTATGAGTAAAAAATATTTCATTAAAATTTTATAATTAATAAATTTATTTAAAAGAAATTAAATTTTCTAAAATATATTCATAAATTTGTTTTATTTTGTCTAATAATTTTATGATATTCAAATTAGATCTTATTTAATTTTTCAAGGTTCTATAAAATCAGTTATAATTATGAAATTTGTATTTTTCAAGTCAATAATGATTTTAATTAAAAATAAAATTTCACATATTTAGAAAATAATTTTCTTAAAATAATTTTCTTTTTGAGATTCTTATTTTAAAAAAATTATTATTGTTAATATTCGGGATTTTTTTGAAATAAATGAATTTTTGGTGAATAGTAAAATATTGTAATTTACGGTATAATTCATTATAATCTAAGTACACTATCCCTTGCATCATGTAAGATTTAATAAAAAATTAGTATGATATCACATTAAAATATTATTTCTTTTTTCAAAAGAATAAATATTTTGTCATATCTTGAGAAAAATAATGAAATAATGCATAAAATATTGAGAAATCCTTCATCGCCTCCACTATAAAAACCTCCCCTCACTTCCTCTTCCTCTCTCACCTCTCAAGACTTGAGCCTTTATTATGTTCTATCTAATACTTTTTCCAAGCCCCTCCCTCATTTCCAAGTCCTTCTATTCTCACAAAAAATCCAAAACCGAAGGCCTCATGGAGGTTATCAAGGAGAGCAATTCCATAGGTAAACATCCTCCTCCATTTATTTTATCTTATTTTCAAGTTACCTCTTTATTTATTATTATCTCATGACCTCATCTTCCAAAATAATCATTATAACTCCATTATGATCTATATACATGAATTATATCATGTTAATTTAAGATAAATCATCAATATTCTTACTCTCTCTCTCTTTTATTTTAAAAACGAAAACATTTCCTAAGTGGTGCAGATTTATAGCCTTCAGGGATGATCACATTTTGTTGTCTAATTTCTCTTTCATGACTGGTCAAGAAAAAATTTCTATGTTTTTAAAAAATTATAAAATATGTATTATCTCTTATTTATGGTTCTAGAACCATTCTATATACATGATTGTTAATAATGGAACAAAGCTAGTTCATTTTGATCGAAACCAACAAACTTTAACCTAAACGATCATCACTAAATATATTTTCTAATTATTCATACTCATAACATATAACCAAATGATATTTATAGTCATTTACACTTATGTATTCTCATTAAATTCATATGATTCATGTTCTGTTGAATTATATCCATTTTGGATGAACTTCATTACAAGTATACAATTGAACGAGTCATGAAAGCCAAGGAATTGAACAATCCTAACGGATAAAATTGTATCATATAAGTAATAATAAAGGACATAAATTAAAATAATGAAAATATAATAACTCAAATTCATGTTGATAAGGTTATGAATTAATTAATTAATGGATTTAAGTTGACTATCTATGACATTATTATCAAATGAAGAACACTTTCAGACATAAGGTAAGGGGTTTCTCATATCACTTTTATTTTTGTGAGATTTCCATTATTCACCACTTATTTCTTGTATGTGGTGTATTTATTCTTCAATTTGATATATAATACCATTATTATATTTATATTCATGGTATTAAATTATTATTTTTAAGTTTGTTAATTTTTTTTCAGTCTATTCATTTCATTACAATGTGGTAAGGGACTTCATCTCAATCCTCATTTCTTTGAGACAACATGGTATTGTGCACCTAAAATTTTTGATTTTGTGTATCTACTAAGCCGTGGAGATAATTTTTAGTTTGAAATTAAATTCCTATTAAATATTTATAATATTTTATAATTTATATTCTTATTGTCTTAGACTTATAACCTTTTAAATACAATGTTTATTTTTAATGTTTTTTAAGTGTGGAAATATTTATGAAACGACATCCTATACTCAATATGGAAATTGTTAGGGAATATTTTTTTGGAATTAAATATTTCTATAAGAATTATTTGGACTTTCAGTTATGGTTGGGTCCCTCTATATACCATATATGAATTGACAGGTCTCATGAGACAAAACAGTTGGAGACAAACCCAACAAGTTTGTTTCCAAATCATAATCAAAAGGTGTTCTACCGATAGGTTTAAACTGTCTCAATAGAATGATGGTTCATGTTCTAGATAAATGAAATTCAAATAATAATCATTCTCTTTTTTCAATTTTCAGTTATTACTTTCCATGCGGTTTTCACTATGACAAATCAATGGATGCGTTTTCATTCTCATTATATTCAAGGCGTTTGTTTTTCAATTATTCAACAAGACATATTGATTATGTCTATTTTTTATGATTCACTTATTATTGATTCATTCTTAAACTATATGTAACCCTTAATAATAATTTCTACTCACCCATTTAAATTTTTATCTTCCCTATGTTATGAATAAGATATAATTTATTTAGTTTTCAAGGATGAAGTAAATTATTTTTTATTATGTATTATATGTTGTTTTATTCTCACAATGTAATGTGGGATCCAGGAATATATAAAGTTTCTATATGAATACAAAACTAATCAATCCCATAGGATTTGATTCCTTGTAATCATGTCAATATAACAAAATAATGCACCAACTCCAAGATTCAATGGTCAGGCGTTATATTTGGTATCAGAGGAAGTTTAAATAAATCCTTGGGATCCAAATTTTAGAATACATAGATTATGAAACATAACCCTAAGATATTCATTGAGCATATATATATATATATGAACATATTATAATTTTGGTAAGGTAAAAATTAAATGTGTATTCATATAAATACATCATTGTTTGGATATGACAAGTGGACGTAGTTCTAGAACAGCTGTACATAGAGGTAACAACTCTGAAAAGGCATTTCGGGCTTGACTCAGGGTAACGTAGTACCTGCCGACGACCCATAAAATGCATCTAGTTTAACACTCTAAGGGGATAATCAATGGATTATCCACATTGTCCTTACAAACCATTATGAAGAATAATAAGATAAATAGAAACCATGATTATGGTTATTAAAGAAAAATATAGAGAAATTTGGTGATTAGATGTTTTCATTTAAACTTTAGTGTCTATTTTATTTTTGGTCTTAGTGTTTCTTAATTCCGAACATTAAAATTTAGAATTTTTTTAGTCCGACAAACAAATTTCATGAATGAAATTATTGTGACGGTGGAATAAAGTGACACCCAACTAATTTCTTTTATATTTTTCAATATATTTGGTTATGAAAAATAATAATTAAGTGTTTTAATTAATAAATATTCTTATAAAAATTATATTTTAAATTTATAGCTTCGAAGAAAATTTTAATTTAATGATCTAAAAAACACTATTTTATAGTATTATTTTTTGTGAATATATATATATGTGTTTGGGTGTTTATTTTTATTAAAAAAATCATATTTATAAAAATATTATTCAATTAAATATTTTAACAACAATATATATTGACTATTATAAATACTAAATCATGTTATGAATATATATGCAGTATTAATATACCACACCACGATTTTATGGTATGTCTCTTCTTAAATAATTTCAATTCATTTGATAGCATATTATGCATAAAACACTAAGCCTTTATTTAACAGAACTTGGTTATACAAGATAGTTATAACCTAGTAATTAAACCTAATTTTTTTACCTAAGCGATTTGAATTTTGAAAAACGGACATTTATAGTTATGTTCAGTATGGTATTTAAAGTACGATATGATCAACTTAATTATTGGTGAATTGCAAAATACCCTTATGAATAGTAATGCCACCCATATCAATAGTAATAATACGCTTCTGAATTGTAATTTACCCTTATTAATAGTAGCCCCACCCATGAATATATGAATAAAATTCAGGCACTATATAAATGAAATAAATCATTTTAAAAATAAATTATTAACCATTGGTATTTTTGTGATAAATAAATATTTAATTATAAATTTATAATTAATAAATTTGTTTAATACAAAATTAATATTCAAAAAATTTATTCCTAAATAAATAGTTTTTGTCCAATTAATATAGGATAATCTAATGAGACCTTAGAAAAAATTTTAGGGTGTTAAAAAATTAGTTATAATTTTAAAATCATCATTTTTCTCGTAAATAATTATTATTTTTGAAAGAATATTTCTAATATTTAGAAATATATTTCCATAAAATCGAGTTCATTTTTGGATTCTATGAATTGAAAAATGGTTAGGGTGAATTTTTTTTATTTTTTTGAAATCCTTGAATTTTTTTAATAGTAAAATACAGTAATTTACGGTATAATACAATATAAGATAAATACACTATTACTTGCATCCTAGATAATGTCAGAAACCCTTAGTTAAAAATCACAAGAACGTATTACTATTTCTTACCTGAGAATTAATATAATTTAATATCTTGAGAAAATTAATAAAATAATGAATAAAATATTGAAATATGGCTCTTCACCTCCACTATAAAAAAAACACTCCTCACCCCTCATCCTCTCACACCTCTCAAGCATTTATACATGAATGTGTTCACAAAATAAATTTCCAAAGACCCTCCCCCACGTCTAATACCTTATGGTCTCACAAAAATTCCAAAACACAAGTCCTTAAGGAAATGTTCGTGGAGAGGAATTCAAGTGGTAAACATCCTCCTTCATTTCTTTTATTTTCCTTTCAAGTTATTTCTATATATACTATTCTATCCTCGTATAATATGATGAAATGGTCCTTATAAGAAACTTATCATATATATAGTAGTATTATATAATGTTAATATAAGATAAATCATAAATATCATTACTCACTCTCTATTATTTTAAAAATAAAAAACATCATTTGGGAGGTGTCCATTTACAACCATCATGGACAACGAACTTTATTTCTCTAATTTCTCCATCATGACTGGTCAAAAATACATTTTTCACCTTAAACCTAATTATAAAATATTTATTTTATTTTATTTATGCTTTTAGAACAATTTTATATACATAATATTAAATAATGGAACAAAACTAGTTCATTTTGATCAAAAAACACTCAAATTAACATAAATTATTATCACAAAATATCTTATCTAATGGTTAATCCTCATACCATATAACCAAATTATATTTATAAAATTTTAAATTTATTTTTTCTCATCAATTTTATATGATTCCAATTCCATATAATTATATCAATTTTACATGAACCTAATTATATGTATATCAGAGTACCAGTCATGAAAACCAGGGAAACAAATGATCCTAATCAATAAAATTGTATCGTATAACAAATCAAAAAGAACAGAAATTAAAATATTGATATTATAATAAATAAAATACATGTAGATAGGTTTCTTAAAAAATTACTTAATTGATTTAATTTGACTATCCATGACATAATGATCAATGGTAGAACACATTCGTACATGAGGTACGGGGTTTCTCATCTCTGTTTTATTTTTGGGGGATTTCTGTTATTCACAAGTGATTTCATATATGTGGTTTATGTATGATTACATTTGATATATAATATCATGATAATATTTATATTCATTTATTTAAGTTATTATTTAATGGTTATTAATTTTTTGTCATACGATTCGATTGATTATAATGTGGTTAGGGACTTTATCTCAATATACATTTCTTTGAGACTAACATGGTATGGAAAACCAAATAATTTTTATGTGTTGAATACAATGCCACTTTAAGATCATTTTTTATTTGAAGTTATAATCCTATTGCATATCCATATTATTTTATAATGGATATGATTATTTTCTTTTCCTTATACCCTTTTACATACAGTGTTTATTTTGAATGGTGTTTTAACTATGGAAATATTGATCAATCTGTATCATCTACTAAATACAAAATATGATAAGGAATATTGTTCTAGTATTAAATCATTTTATATGAATTATATGGACTTTCAGGTATGGTAGAGGCCTTCTATATCCCCTTGATGCATCAACGGGTCTCAAGAGACAAAATAATTTATGAAAAACCCGTCAAGTTTGTTTCCAAAAAATAATCGGATGAGTTTCTACCCATGGACATAAACCATCTCGACACTATGATGGTTCATATTCCAGATACATGACATCCAACTAATAAGAATTATCTTTATTTAATAACGAGTTATTACTTTCCATGATTAATTTACAATTAATAAATCTATGGATGCATTTTCATTCTCAGAATTTTGAAGGCATATGTTATTCAATTATTAACCATGATGTGTTGATTATATATAATTGTTTATGATTCACTCATTATTAATTCATTATCTTGTTATATTGAACCCTTACAAAGAATTTTAGCTCACCCATTTCATTTTTTCGTTCCCTACTTTGTGAAAAAGATATTATTTATTAATTTTCAATGGATTAATTTTATTATCTTTTGTTATGTATTATATGATGTTTTTCTCTACAAATGTAAAATGGATTCCATGTACATATCTTATTTCACTGGGAATAAAAAACTAATCGTCCCATCAAGATGTTATTCCTTTGAATCATTTCAGTGTATATAAAATAATGCACATTCTCCAGGCTTCTAAGGTCGAGGAATTACAGTCTTATACCTTTCAGTATGGATGTTGGTATTGTTTATTCTAGATTCATTTGTCTTAAAAGGGTTTTCATGAATACCATGTATAAAAATTCAAATTCCAATAATTCTTTTAGATATAATTATCATCAAATTATCATCTCATATTCTTCCGTAAACTAAATCTAGGTTACTCAGTACTCTATAAATATTGACATCCAGATATACTATAGGTTGTCACATCAATTTCATTTATTTATCAAATTTGGGTCACCTAAATCGGGTGAACATTCTAATCTTCTTCAAAACCAAATGTTCCAACCTTCTCACTATTTCCTTAAAACTGTGAGTTCTGGTCTTCTCAAATCCTTCATCCAAATGATCCTATGATGAATGTAGTTCAGAAAATACCTATTTTTAACTCTTCAAACATTCCAAAATTATATTATTAATGACCGATAATGTTTTTTTAAAAAGGTGTTTAATTATTTCATTATTTTATTGACTTAGAATTTCATAAAAATACTTTGATTTTATATCTTCAAAATATCATATTTCATCATATTCCAATTTTAAAAAAATCTTCCTTCAATTCTCCAAAAAATATTGGGTTCATATATTATGTTAAATCTCCCACAATTCTATTGATAAATCATGAAAATCATCAAAACATATTGGCCTATTAACAAAAATAATATTCATGATCATTGAACAAGAAGATCAGCAACGTCTCAATGATTGTGACTTCACATTGTTTTTACGAAGTAACTCAACATATTTCGAACAATTCACTTTCACATAAATCAACAATTTTTCATGGAATAAATTCTTCCCTTTATTTGGTTATTTCTATTTTTCCCATCAACATAATATTCTATAGCCTTTAGTGCCTTGAATAAATTTGGAATGATTATTGTGCCTCTAGTTTTCAGAATCCATTTGCTTACAATAAAGTTAAACATCATCTCACACCTCCTACTAACAATCAAATCAACTCCTAGTAGTTATATCATCTAATCAACATTTCCTCCCACATTTGAAAATTTAATAATAATATGCATATGATCTTCCTCAATTTAATTCTTTTTATAATTTATTTTTATTCCATCCTTTTAACACATAATCTTATTATTAATCAATGTCATTAGCATGACTAAATTACAGAAATTCTAGTGATTTTAATTTATCTTTTCATTCTCTATCTTATAGTAATAGTATAACTCCATGATGATTTACACAAATAATTAATTTTTTATGATTATTTATTTTCCAAAATTAAATCTACCTGAATCCCAATTTACAAATACGATATTATTCTTTTGAGAATTTAGTGCATACATTAACTAGATTATTCTTCATTTATTCTGAAATTATAATTCTAGTTTTTTAAAATATCCTTACCCAAGTCTCCATATATCAATTCCTTTGATTTGATCTCCATACATGTTTATCCTTATATTATGATGATGCTTATGTAAATCCACTTACAATGATCTCTATACTTCAAATATTCTTACATGAAAACCCTTTCATGGATTTTTACATAGATATTTTTTCATATTTCACTCAATTAAAATCAAATATTATTCATTAAAAATCGATTCTTTATTAAATGTCTCAAATGAACCTCAAAACGCATCTAAAGGATCTTCCTTCATCTTTTAGATAACTAAACACCAAACTATGAGTTTATTCCTTTTCCATTTTCTGATCTACATCGTATTCTTTATAGGGATAACTTATACATATGAAAAAATGAAATGAATATTAAAATTATAATCCCTAGAAATTTTATTTTATATTTTATTTTTAAATGACACTATGTTTGGTAGAATATATCACATGAAACCTCAATATTATATTAATTGTGAAATAATATAATTTAAATATGATAGTGAGATAAGGATACTGACATGATGAGTCGTGAGGTATGTTTTTTAAGTGTATGACAATATTTTTTATGTGTTTGACTCATGGGAGTGTGAGTTGGGATTTTATGTTTGGGATGTACAAGATCATACAACTATTTGTTTTTAGATGAGATCAAGGCAGTGTGTTCATTGGTTATAGGTAGTGGTATTTAAATTGGGAATTTGAAATTTATAGTGTGGGGGTATATGATTTATTGTATAAATGAAATTTCATATTCATTGTTACTTGGGTATTATGAATATTAAAAATATAAATTTCCCTCCATGAAATAAGAGACATTATAAATATATAGGATGGTGTGGGTGGATCAGGATAAGTGACTTGCATGTGATATTGGGATCCATTTGGTGTTCCACCTTAGGATTAATATATGTAAATACATATAATGGTGTGTCCACCATAAGCTATTATTGGGTGTGTCCCACTCTTTGATTGAATTTAGTCATGTACCAAGGATGGTGTTTCCATGGGCCACGTACAAGTTGTGTCTAGAATTTTGAGTGCACTTGAGTTCGGGAATGTTTGGACACATCCAACCATTGTGATCACTAGTAGATTAAATACAAGATATATTGATTTAATTATTATTTGGTTATGTGATTATATGTAAAATACTATGGTGGTGAGTGTAACATCAGTTTTGGGGGTGTGACCCTCATATTAGAAGGGTTCTAAATATATGAGAATGGCCATTGGACAGTAGATGTCACCTTTTGATGATGGTGAATAAATATATTCAAATTAATTGGGATTCCACGGTGAATGTTGAATATAATTTTTGATATGATATTAGGTGGAGTTTTAGTGTTATATTTGTGTTCATGGTGAATTTAGATGATCTTAGTGTTTTTGAATGAGGAATACAATGGTGATCTTGGTAGGGCATGACCATATTTTTTGTTAGTTCAAGATCCAATCATCATATTACAATGAGAATCTTTTATAGACCATGGTTGGTGAGTTCCAATTGTCATGATAAGTTTTTAGTGTTTAAGGCATCGTGATAGAGAAAATGTATTGCACGTTGGGTGCTAAATATTTTCATTTTTTCAAAAGATAGTAATAGGAGGTCTAAGTATCAATTTCACGTGTGATTGTATGTGGAATTATACAAACCACAATGGGTACATTATTCTATACATGATTGGTTCACATTGGGTCTTGTATGGGGAATTTTGATTAAAAGGCAAGGTGGTCTGGTTCATTTCATGGATTTTGTAGGCTCATCCAATTCAGTTAGAAATCAAGAGAATGGTTTGGTACCAGAATTTGACTATTTATTTTTTGATTTTTTCTATTTATTAGTTGGAAACGATATTAATTGGGTTGATGGACTGCTGATAATGTGTTTTCCTATGACATTTTGATAGTGGAAACCATTATGCATCGAAATCAATTGTTAGGAATTGAGTTCCTTGGTATGGTGCACCATCAACCCAGTGATGAATTTTTTGGGGATTTCGGGACACCCCATGGTGTATTTGTGTATTTGACCACTATTTTGGTAGTTTTATGATGGTGTTAGGTGGTAGATTGACTTTTTATGATTTGGGATTCACATGCTTGAAGATGTAATTTGGGAAACTATTCAGTGATCAGAGTTGAAACATGTTGAGTCGATGATGAATTGATAACTGATGTAGTTCAGTATGTGTGATTATAGAATCACCAATGATTTTAGAGAATGAGATGTGTTTTTTTGGGGATTTTTTAAAACTATATACTTATTTTTGGGTGAGGAATTCAGGTGTAATTTAAAATTTTCATTATTTGGATTGATAATTTTGCGAATCTTGATTTAAAATGATATTTTCAATGTATTAAAATATTAAAATAGTCTTTTCGGACATTGAATTAGGTTTGGGTGTTGATGTAGAGGCATGAGAGAGATCTAGCGAAATGTTGGGAGGTGAGTACTAGAGCTTGCTCCCAGTAAATAATTTATGGTCTTTCTAGTGGCCATGTAGGCCTACTAGGTCAACTATCTAGTAATTGGCCCAGTATTGGCTAGTTGATGAGCAAGAACACGGCCTGGTAAGATATGTGGGCACACCACCGAACCGGTTTCCCTAAAGGTGGGAAATTAAATTTTTCACCATGTGTTTTTATAAGGGGGAACCACTCTTTATCCCTTCAAATTTCCCTTGAATATCAAGGGTGGATCACACATATTCCTCGTTCAACTCCATTTAAATTGGGATTTTTTTTATTTATGGAGATCTATAATGAGTCTCTTCCCTGGTTTCCTTTCATTATTTCCCCCACCCTTCTCTCAAAATTTTATTTTATCGAGACAAGGCATCAGTTTTAGTTACACCGGAGAATGGTTTAATCGACTGAATACAATTTCGATTTCATTATTCCTAGAAAAAGGATATCTCATGATGAATTTTTATCCTGTTTCTTAGTGATCTATTAGAGGCATGAGGTCCAAACCATATATTTAATGTTTTTCCTCAAATTTAAAGTAAATTGGGCATTGTATCTGAATATATTATTTTGAATTTGGTCTAATATTTCATCATGAGTATGTAGTAGACCATTAAAATCCTCTAGGTCATGGTTTTGGTGTGAAGAGATTGATAAGTTGGTTATCTAAAATTTATTGATTATGAAATTCATTTTTCAATTGATTGTAAATTGTCATAGTTAATTAAACTAATTTGATGAATAATGTCCAATTGATTCAAATGTACAATGATGATATTGTAAAGCCTTGGAATTATCTATCGGGTTGTTAATTAAAAATTGATAGGTTTGTAAAAGTGGTCTATGGTAATTTATACTCACATTATGATTTGATTCATGTTATTTATGAACCATTTCAGGTTCATTCGTGTCACTAACGATGTTGAACCATCAATTTAATACATTAAAATTATTAACTTAAATGAAATTTTAATTTTAATGTCATGACTTTAATGAATAGAACAGTATAATTAGGCCACATTGGCCCTTGTGGAATGGATTTTAACCACATATTCAAATGGTTGAAGCCATGATTCAAATGGTTTATCATGATCTGTGGATACGCTTGGGGGGTTTCCCTATGTTTGGTTGAAACGGGTATGAATTAGTGATTCTTATGTAGAAGATTTTTTTCACCTCCATGTAGATGTTTGGCTTGACTTGATTATAGTGGACCAGGCAGACCAAGTGGGGATCATTGTGACACTATTGAGGTGTTGTCTTGTTGATCTAGGTTGGGTGAGTGGACCACCCTAGCATGACCTATGAAGTTAGGATTGTCATTGATCCCTATTTGGGGTGTTTTCGGTATGGTTTTCCCTACTATGACTACGAAGTAATAAAATTTACGTGACTTTAGTATGTGATGTGTCACCTTGGGTAATTGGATTAACCCTAGTGTGTTTTTTTGTAAAGGATACCCCAAGTAGTTTTTCTCTACCATTTGTTCACTTAAATGAACTAAGTGATGTATTGTAGTAATTATATAAAATATGGGACTCGTGGGTTGTTCTTTGTTGACATGGTGACCCTAGGAGTGTTCTTGTTTAGAAGTGTTGAGATTACTAATGGTGTCACCTTACAACTCAGACAAATGTTTGAGCCTGTTATGACTGTGACATTTTGGGTCATGCTTGTGGAAATATGAATTTGGGTTGTGGGATATGTTTTGAAGATAATCACCCATGTTTTTTTCATTTACAGATTGATATTTGATATGGTATACTCCCTTTGTATGTTTCAAATATGAAATAGAAAATTTCAATAAGGTGGGGGTTATATTTTTGAAATTAAAATACCCTTATGTGTGATAATAAAAACTCCCTATAGGTTAGTCATGAATACACTCTATGGGTAGGTCGTGATACTAAGGAAAAAAGACTAGTGGGGTGGTTATGATAATACTGGTCAGGAATCCATGGATTTGGATTTGAGATTATTGTTTCTAGGATGAGTATGGGGTCCTTTACATGTGCTATCTTTTGAGGTATTGTATTTTCATTGGGGGTTATTGTCAAATATCAAGCACTATCATGGATCTCTTATTGATAACCATTATATACTGGGATACGGAACTCTCAGTGTTGTGATACTATGATATATCATTCCCCATTTCATTATAGTGTATACTAAGGTGAGTTTGTCCCTTGGTCCCTTAAAAATGTGTACTAGGTTGAAAGTCCCCTTGATCATTATTAAGTTTTTATAGGTCATCACAACGTGCACAGAGACACTCCAGAACTGATTGAAGTCGGAAAAGTAAATTTGATTGACATACCTAAGGATCAATATTTGATTATTTATTTATTTATTTATTGTATATTTTTTATTTATATGATATTTTCACAAGATCATATGACATTATTTACATTCTATGTGTATGAATACTTTTTCGGTTCCCAACTAAGTTATGCACTCAAACCCTTCTCAGGTGACCATATCACATTGGCACCTAATAATATTTAAAATGATTTAGGTATAAACTGGGATGACACCCTTGGTTTTAAATCATTCAATTTGTTATATTAGACTATCACTTGTGATTTGGAAAATGAATTACTCAATGTTTTCATGGAGAATTTTGTATTATTTTTTTATGTCTTCTATTTGTATATATAATCATCCTAGTGAAAATTCATTATTATATGATTATATTATCTACATAATCATTATTATTGGTTTTTATTTTATTTATTCCAATTTACTCTGATGTTATATTGTGTTCCTTGATTTTTGGTTTATTTTATTATTATTGTGCACTCTGATATGGGGGTGTAGTCTTCCTATAGTACTACCCTAGTCCCTCATTTCTCGTAAGAAGACTCTATCATATATGGAGTCGAGAATGATTTCACATATTGAATGGTCTATAAATTGTTCATATTAATCATAGATGATATATAATAATGTCATGAAATAGTGTGAGATTGATTCACCTTGGAACTATTCATTATTTTAAAATACACAGAGTCATACATTTCTGAATTTCATCATCCTCACGTTGTAATTTCATATTCCCCTTTTCATTATGTAATCTCCATAGAAGTTGAGTAAAAATAATTTCATACCACTGGGAATCCAAATTCTTCCATGGGTGAACATGGATTATTGAAACCATTCATTACCCCTTATTTAATCCCTAATGATGATGAAGAAAGCATAGTGATCATTTCAGAGGAATGTTCACACCCCCAATATCTCTAAATCGTGATGTAATCCGTACTACACCTATAAATTACCATGGATTAGCTGTGAATATAAACACTAGTAGGATGATCCTCTATTTATAATTTATACATATGTGGCTAGATTTTATTTTTCTAGAAGTTATATTTCTTGATTGAAGGGAAATGTGTCAAGAAAAGTTCAATATGTTATGTAAGTTAGCTCCCTAGTCACGAAACCATTATAAAGGTAATAAACATAATACTTATAGTTATCTAACTATATCATGAATAATATAGAGAGATACATAAGGGTAGAAATCACATTTACTCTATTTCATAAGGGTGAAAAGTAGGATATGTAAAGGTTTTCAAAGAATTCAATCAATGTATCCAGACATTGTGTAAAGGTTACCATTGTTTTCAATGAAGTTGTGATTGGATACAAGGAGGGTATGTGAATGTATCTTTGGGATGTATACAAACATCAAGTGATGTTTTGTAATCATAGAATTATTTTAAAATTTATATAATATGAGATGCTAAATGAATGATATGGGTGATGGAATAAAACACCCAATGAAAAGATCAGATAAAGGATGTTTCATTGTTTATCACTTGTTACTTCTTAATAAAGAATGTTGGTGACTATGAAATGTTACTTTTTTGGGTTTCTTGTAGAAAAGGAGTGAAATGATACTACATGAACCTCTTGGTTCTATACCCATATATAATATCACATGTCATTTTAGAGTTCACCTATCAATTTAAATTTTGGATTACTTCATGTGATGGTGGGATGATGGAGGATGGATAAGGGTTTGTGGAGCTATGATTTTAAAACATGATACTTGAGATCAATTCAAGGAAATTGGGATGAAACATAATCCCATTTGATAGTGAGTTTCATCTGTGTATAGTGAAGAAATTTTTAGGAGTAAATGAAACATAAAAATTTCGGATGGCACTTGCTTATGAGGGGATCAATGATTTCACATAGAGAGTATAGGAATCCATAATTAATTCTGATAAATTATTAATTACCTTATATTTCTCAGTTTTTTAATTTTTTTTTTCATCCTAATTTTTATTTCCTAAACAAAGAATAGTGGGGTAAACTAGTTAGTGATTAATGAGGGGATGATTACCTTTTTTATTCATAAGTCTTCACACCTTCATGAAAAAAATTGTCTATCTTTTGTTAAATGGTTTCAATACTCAATATTAGTTATTATTGAAAAATATGATTCTATTTGGTTTTATATATTTTTATCACTTACTAATTGGAAAAATGATCAATAATCTCCATTTATTTAGTTCTTGGTATGTATATAATATAATTTGATTGGGATGAGTGGTGAAGTTAATGGGACCTTCCACATGTGTTGAATTGCAAGTGGACACTCTTGATTTTTTAGGAATAACAAGAACAAATAGGCTATTACATAAGTGAACCAAGGGTGATTCATTGTAACACTTACATACATATAAATTAGGGTAGGCCAATATGTGATTCTAGTTAGGAACATTCTCACCATATCAATTCAACCAAGGGGGGAGTGGAAGAGATTGTGAATACTCTCACCTATGAGTTAATGATAAGTATAGTTGAATAAATTTGTGACTATGATGTAATTACAATTATAAAACTAACCCTGATGTAATCACCTTTATCCTATTATTGTTTTCAATCTATCAATTGAATTCATCCATTTTTTCCAAAATCAGAATATTTTAAACCATTAATTGTTTACTACATTGAGTGAAAATATATTTAGACCACCCCTCTCTAAAATCTATGACTAAGGTTAACACTAAAACAACATTTTACCTTGGAATAATTTCTTATTCCAACCCCATGATAGACATGTGTCAATATGAATAATTTTATAATATTTTTATAAAAATATTTCCAATTAATTGACAATTGAAATAATATCATTGAAAATGATATCTTTATAGGAAACATAAAAAATTTTAAGAAAGTTTAAATAAATTAAATTTATAATATCCATAGTATATAGAATATATTTGAAATAAATGTAAACAGTTATAAGGAAATGAAAAAAATGAAATGTAATTAAATGATATATATTTACAAGATAAAATTCAATAAATTATTTTTTATAAATATAAGAGAAATAACAGGGAAATGGAATAGAATTATCCAAAACATAGGGTATTATTTTTTTTTATTAAAGAATCATATTTTATTATTTAATAATGTTATAGATCATTAGATAAAAACATAATTTCCATAAAAAATTTGAATTGAAATATTGGAGAATTTATTATAAGAATTTTCCCTACATTGAATAATATTGTTAATGAATGAATATCATAACTCAATTAAAGGGGATTGTGTTCAAGAAACCCCATATGACTTTGGTTTTGTATGAAGGAAAATAGAATAAAGGTGAGAACATTAAATAATGTTTTCAATCATATGAATCAAATGATAATTATAAATAAATATTAAAATTGGGTAATATATACATCATAAAATGGAAAATGGATGGATAAAATTGAACATTTCACAATGAAAGGAAATGGAGAAGAGAATCCCATATGCACTTTATAAGATTTTAATTAAGCATAAATGCCTAGGAATAAAAAGTTTGGGTATATAAATACAAATAAAATTTAAACATGAATATTAAAACTATATTTCGTTTAGGAAATACATTTTAAACTTTTCAAAGGGTACTAGACAATGATATAGAATCATGAAAGTGACAGATCGAAAAATACCCTTTTAAAAAATGTATGTTATGAATGATAAATATATATTGTAGGTTAGGATATGATTAATAAAACAAAAATAATGTTAAATTTTTAATTTATTTCCATGAGACTTTGGATATGACACATTTGAGTAAATATTGGAAATAAATAAACAACACCTGAAAACAATAGATATTTTGAAATAACTCTTGGGTTTGGTGATATTATATAGGCTACACTAGAAATAGTTTTCTTGATAGTAGTCACGAGATAGAGATGATAAAAAAAAGATCACCATATAGATATGCACAAATAAATTATTAATCTTTTATAGTTTCATAATAGTTGGTTGTAAAAGGTTTCACCATTAATACATACATCGAATAGAGTCATCGAATAGATATGATTGGATGGATATCACCTGACAATGTTCTCAGAGATGGTATTTACTAGGGAAAGAGACTTAATTCATGCGTTTTTTCATAGTGACTGGTTTTTGGTTTTTTTATCAAATGGTTTAACAATGTATCAAATGTTTCCTAGGTCAATAAAAAGTTGATGTTGAGTATCAAGGCTCAGGCCAACCTGCTCATAGGATGAAGACCTCTATAAATGAATGTGGTGGACCATATCTAATATATGTGTGAATGGGGGGGTTATTTCCTTATTTATTTTTCGTAAAAATTGAGGATGAGATTATAAAAAACCTATATCTAGTAATCTTGAGGACTTTTCCACTGATAATGTTGAGGCAATTAGATAAACATTTATTTGGTGTACACAGTGCTTGATATATCCATCTAGTGGAATAGAGGAAGTGCTTCTCCTTTCTTTCTACCATGACAATAACTTCTAACATTGTGTCCTAGATAAAATAATATGTCTAAAAACCACCTAAATAAAAAATTAAATATATTAATTTCTTGATTAAGAACCTTATTCATGTTTATTTATTTATTATCATTCCATTTTTTTCATTTATTATTTAAAAAATAGTTTAATGTTTTTTATTCCTATCATTCAAAAATGTTTTCTTCATAGTTATAAAATAGATTTTTTGAAATTAAAATGGTCAATAAAAATTTATAATGATAGAATATGTTTTTTAAGTATCAATAGGTAATTTTTTTAGTTCGTTTAATAAGGAAAAGAGTTTATTAGTTTGGTGTAATGTTACAAATTATAGAATGCTTCACGATAAGTTAGTTTTTAAGGAATTACACCAGCAATTATAACTAATTATTAATACCATTAATGTCATAAAAATTCATCATTCTAGAATCATATGAATTATTTAATTTAACAATTAATATTATAAAATACACCAAAACAATTTTTAATATCCATTAATGAATTATAGAAATGAAAAACATCATTGCTCGCATTGGTGGTATAAACATACCATGTGTAAATTATTTTTTTAGGTAAAATTTAAAGAAATAGAAAATTAATATATATTTTACTATTATAAATAAATTAATGTGTACTTTTACTATTATATTAAAGTTACATTATGTATTTCTTAGGTTATGTAAAGGGTAAGAAGATTTTGGAAATAAATATCTTTGGATATAAAATACTTACCATTTTCATTGATATCAAACATTTAGAATGAGAATTAAGCCTTTAAGGGTGGGTAAAATAGGTTTTATAGAGGTATTTTGTTAGGGATAAGTTAAATGAAGTTTTTTTATGTGAGAAAAAATGGGTGGTTGGGGTGTTTTTAATATAAATAGGGAGAGGTATATTTGAATAAAATATTGAAAGATTAAATAATTTTGGTTTTAGATTATGAATATTATTGATTCTTATGCCTATTAGTAGTGTTTGATAATAAAATATATATTTTTTTGAAATTAAAATGCACCCAAAAAAAATAAACATTGAAATATTTCACATAGATTAAAGAATAAAAAATATACCTTTATTAGAATAAAATATAATCTTGGATTTGGAAATTGATTTATCGGTTTGAAAATTAAATTAATTATTTTTAAAAAAATTCATTTTACTCAATAATATCAATTTATATTAGTAAATTTATTTATAGAATATTGATTGATTTTTATATAATTATTATTTCATAGATCATAAATTATATAAAAAATTTATATTTTTATTATTCACCCAAAAATTTAACTTTTATAGAAAAATATTAAAAAACACCCAAGATAACTTAGAAATGTTGATTCAAAAAATCAGGCAATTTTTTTCAAAATAAACATATAAATTAAGTTATTCTAATATTTACATTTATTTATAAAAGATAATTTTTTACCCAATAAGTTAAAAATAACCATATAAAAATGAGCACAAATATATATATATATATATATATATATTACATGATTTTAGAAATGAATTTATGGTTTTATAATATTTATATTTCCTTAACTTTTGGAATATAAACATTATTTAAATGCATGAATCATTTATTACCCTTATGGTCATTTGATTATTTTAGTTTCTAAGTTACTATTTTAACAGTAACATTGTTATTGGTTACTTTACCCATTTACAGTGGTCGTATGGTCCTTATAATTCTGATATATACCAATTAATTAACTCATTAATCATTCATTTTTTTGTCTCTATATTTTTTATTTGTATTTTACACAATGAATATATAATTTATAAGGTTTTTTTATTTTCATAGTTTTTTTCACATCCATGTAATTTATGTGATACCAAAACACCATAGATTTTCATGTTCTAGTCAAGTTATTTTCTTATTTTTACAATACCATTATTTTATTTTTTTCATTTTATGGAATTCATTTATCCTTAGTATATAATGTTTAATGATTATGAAAAAATATAATATTGATTTCATTATGGGTTTCTATATATTTATTTATGGAATTCTCTTATACTTGAATTTATATTTTATTTAGAAAACTGTTTTCTATAAAGGAAACTAATTAAGTGATAAAAATATATAAATTCAACGTTCATATCATTAAAACAATAGAAAAATGTATTTAATATATAAATTATTATTTTAAGAGATAATACTCATTGAAAATATAGGATATCATCTGTATAAATATCTAAATTTTACGTATTATGATAGTGTGTACAATAGTACTATCCAGAGATTAAATATAAATGGTATATTAATTATCACTAAAATTATCACACAGATACCCAATACATTAAATGAAAATTTATAAATAAAAACATAAAATATAAAACAATATCTTTATAAAATCTCCCATGTCAGCACTCATACTCCCTCAAATAGAAGCAATCCATTTTACAAACTCATTTCATGTTAATAAATCCAACAATTACATATACAATAATAGATAGAAAATCCACATGATACAAAAAAAATTCAGTTTTATGTCATCACCAAGTAGAGTAAAAATGTATACTCACATGTTTGATAACATTTCCTTCAGTGAGGCTCCTCAACTACAAGAATCACTAGTTCCATTTACAACAACCAAATCAACACTAGAAAATAAACGAAATTCTAGAAATACTACTATTGGGATAAGAAATTATTAGTCCAAATGGTAGTGATAATTGCCAGAAAAAATAAACTGAATAATGTATAAATAAATGGAATCAATTTTAATGTGGGAAACCATTAAAATGAAATAAGTCAACACCATAGGAAAATAAAAGCATCACTACGGGAAAAAGTGAGTATACACTGCCTTACTAATTAAGGTGAAAACCCTCATAATTATCTCTCTTGAATATGTGTGGATCCTCCTCCAACAATACCACACATATATTTTGGTACATGATGATACACAAGATGATCATTGGGAGTTATGTCATTCTGAAATCATTAAGAAAAAACACAGTTATAGGAAATTCATGCCTTCCTTACTCCACTCCCACTATGTTGTAGGTGAGGCTGGCCACCAACCATATTTTCCACTACCTTTCCACTTTGGTAAATTAATGGTGCGACCACCATCACTATAAAGAAATTTTATTTTGACAGATTTATCTCTAGGAAATTGAATGATGACCAAACAGAACTCTATACATCCTTTTTATCTTGTAAATAAGTTTTTGATGTCCCTACGAGGCCACTTGAGGATCTACCCCACTGAACATATAAGAGTTTGTCACCTTTTCATTGAATTTTAAAAAAATTCTTTAGTGTGAATTTTATGTATATCCCCATTTCATTTTTTAACCACATCTCAAACAATGTGATATTGTACCTCAATTTTCTTAAATATGGAATTAAAGTTTCGATTCCTTACAATGTGAAAGGCCCCCTAACTGTAAAAATATAATATAATATGGCCATGCATTTTCCCAAGACTCTCTAATAATATTTAAATCTATATTTACAATTTTCATGCATTTTTAGCTATCATGAACTCATACTCAATCAGCGATAAATACATGAATAGATGTAACATTTAAATAAAGTTGGAATCTCCTCCTAAAATAGTAAGCACGTTACTAGTAGTAGATTTCCTTCAGTTAGAATAACCTAAAATATCTGAATCAATCAATCCTATGATAGAAAAATATGATCCTCAATAACATAATTCAGTATTTGATGTCTCATTGATGATTTTTAGTATCCTTTTTAGGGTGTTCTATTCCAACCGTCTTTGATTCTCCATGTACAAACTAACTTGCCATAATGAATGCGAAATGATTGGTATTGTACCAACTATAGTGAACATCAGACCCCCCACTACTGACATTTAAGCTACTCAAGATATATCAACAACATCATAGATGATACAATGAAAGTAGGGGGATTTCGGGTAGATATTGGATTATAATTCTTCATGTTGATGCCTTTCAATACATTTTTTATGTAATTATTATGTGATTTCCCAATCATCAAATTATTTATATCTCGTAAAATTAGTATCCCAATAATCTTTCTTGTTAGTAGAAATTCCTTAATATCAATATCCATAGCCAAATATTCCATATTATAATAGATATGATCATTTTTGAATCCTTCAACCAACATGCCATCCACATAAAATAGATGAATGATTAAATAATTACCATATAACCCCCTGATGTATACTCATAGATCTGAATGAAGTCCACTATAACTAAGGATCATTATATAAGAAAATAATCATTATTACCAACTCCTTATCAACTACTTGAGATCATAAAGATATTTTTTCAACCAAAAAACCATGTTCTCTTTTCCTTTATCTATAAATCCTTCTAGTTTGAGACTATATATTTCTTCATCATGTTCAACGTATAGAAAAAAAATCATCACATATAGATATTCTAAATGAAAACTATATGTTTCACACATCACCAAAACTACCTGAAGAGTTGACAGAAAAAAAACCAGAGAAAATATTTCAATGAAATCAATATCAATATTCCACAAATACCCTTTGAATATCAGTCTTTAGTGATATCATTTAATGTGTTACCTTTCATCATGACTGTTTTTAAAGTCCTATTTTTTCTAATAAACGTCCTTCCATGTGGTATTGGAATAATATCCAATGTCTTATTCTTGTGCAGGACCTCATGTTCTTCCTACATCACCACCATCGAGGATGATACATCTGGACTCTGGGATTCCTCCATAAAATAACATAGACCTCTATCCTACATAAATAATAAGTATGAAATCTTTATCTTAGTTACATAATTAGACTAACATAATGATTCCATTTTATCTTTAATTGACCATCATGATATAGACTCAATTGGTACTTGATCATCATGATCTAGTAATTCCTCAGAGGAAATTGGATTTTCCCTTCTTTTTTATTTCTCCTTGATTGCTGTATTTTTGTATTCTATTTCTACATATATCCATAAATTATCATTTTCACCTTATCTTCTAAAAAATTAAATCATTGATGATGATAAGATTTTAGGAAATCGGGTCCCACAAATGACACCCCTTTACACTATTACTGTATCCCAGGAGGATTCATTTCCTAGATCTCAAATCCAACATTGATATTTCATGGTCATTAAACAATGTATTTACATGAATTCAAAAAAATGACATTAGTTAGTGGGTTTAGTATTCCACATCTCTATCTGTGTCTTTAGATTAATCACCATTGAAGGAGATCAGTTGATAACATAAGAAGTGGAATTCACAGCTTCTAACCAAAATGTTTTGGAAATTTCTAACATCCTATTCATCACACTTATTCTATTCAATGGGGTTATATTTATCCACTCTTCCACTCTATTCTACTAATGAGTCTATGGAACCTTGAACAATCTCTCGATTCCCTCTCATTAACAAAAAGCACCAAACTAGTCACTTGTATGTTCTTCAACATTGTTAGTCCATAGACACATTACCTTCTCTCAAAATTCAAGAACCTTTGATGCATTTAATTCATTAAATAATTTCAAAAAATATACCTTCTTCATGACTGGGCGCACCCAACATTTCCCATAATAATCATCAATAAAATTTAAAAATTTCCTTTCCACTCCCTGATATTTATCATGTACATGAAAAATGTTGGAATGGATCAACTATAATATCTATTTTCGTCATGTTTCATACATCCCAAACATTAAATTTTGTTTCTCAGTAAAAAAGATTCTCACAAAATTGTAAGGATATCATCCTAATCTGAGGAACCAACTTTGGAATTGTAAAAATCGTCTGTCCTCTTTTGAAAATATGACAAGCCTTTGATTCCATAACATTATCAACGATTTTTTCAAGGTAGTTTATTTGGAAACTATCCCCGCGTACTTTTACATTTCACCAATAAGCATATATAGTTTCTTTGAGATCTTTTCTTAAATAATCACCATATTAACACCCTTTAAAATTCACATCACTCCATTATTGATATGATCCTTTCATTGGATATCATCAAATTTTCCCAATGAAAATATGTTCTTCATTAGACCCTTCATATGGTGTACTCCATGGATGGTTCATATAATACCATCATATATCTTCAGTTTGATGGAACCAACTCCAATGATATTAAGCATGTGATCATTCCCTATATAAATAAGTCCTCTTGCAATATTTTCATACTAATCAAACCATTCCCATAAATACTTCATGTACCATGTGCTTCCTGATTTTATTAACCTCATTTTATTGAGATATTGTCTGCTTCCAACAGTCATCACCATTTCACTATCTAGTATATGTATATTACTATAAATATTCACATTATTTTCCTCCATTTCATGATTTTGTCTCCCACTAGAACTATTCTCTATCATCACACCTGGTAGTCCTTCACCAATATCTAGTATGCAATTATCCTTCAATAACACTACCTTCATCTTAATTTTTAGAGTGGAAAATTATTTTCCTTCAATTTTGGGATATTGAATTTTCCTCCATGTGGAAAAGATATTTGTAACACCCGAGACTTTTATGTTATATAAATCATCAAAGGAATATTTTTCTACACAACACTTGCTTGGCTTGCTTTACACGCAATCGCGACCTTCCTCGATAGCTTGCGTCGTACGCAATACCGAGTTTCACTAAACAACAATATGCTATTAAAACTAGCCGTTATGAATAGTGATAACCACTTTTTGAAATTTTATAAATTTTATTTTTCAAAATGGTCTTCATTTTTGGACTAATAATATCGAAATTAGCCTAGGGTGAAATTTTGGTATTTTTCTGAAAACTTTCAATTTTTGATGAATAGTGAAACCACTAAGTGGTAGGTTAAAAACTGAATTTTGCATAAAACATAATTTTACCGCTTCTGTGAATGGAATTTCAAAAATCCGAGAGACACGGTTAATATCAAGGACTAAAATGTGGTTCAATGAGATGAAAATAATTTTTTGGTGAATAGTAACTTTTTACTATTTTTACCGCGGTTAATAGTAAATAGGGTAACTAAGGGTAAATATGATATTAATATTACCCTAACACATGTCCTAATTCTATTGGACAAGTGTAATTCGACCAAAAACAAACTTAGGAATAAAATATGACCATTTAGGCCCACTTGGATTAGATTAGGACATTTATTATTAATTTATTTAAAGAAGGGTTAAAATAGTTAAAATCAAAGTTTAATAAGTAAATCATTTTTAATATAGGGTTATACATAAGATAAATTCTATTGTAAATATTCATTAGAAAGCTAAAAAGATTTCCTACATGATGGTATTTTATTTGTAATTTTTAGACATCAAATAATTTAATTTATTTATGACACAAAGATGATGCAGTAATTATCTTATTAATGAAATATTGACAAAATTGATAATATAAATACCAAAATAAATGTAATTTGAGACTTTTTATGAATTCCACTAATTTTATAGGTTACTATGATATATTAGTATTTATTTAATCAACTTGGTTCGAACATATAATTCTGTTATGACTTTGAAAAAAATCATATATCAAATAGTGTTAAAATTGAGACAAAATAGTTTTTAAATAAAATATTATATTATTAATTGTTATTTTATTCCTAAAAATCTAAGGTTCGGCCAAATGACTTAGATAAGGATATATATATTAATAATAAACAATTTGGGGTTCGTTTGGCATTTTATAGTAAGTCTATTAACCATATAGTGAAAGAAAACAAAAAGACACGGTAAAAGTTAAATTAATTAACTTAGAGTTAAATCTAATTGATAAGGTTAAAATAATACCCTAAACTTGTCTAAATCCTATTGGATGGTAGGATTTCGACCCATACCCACTTTATCTTCGAAATAAGACCCTTTGGAACCATTATAAACCGATTTTTACGTTAATATAAAATAATATTTTGAGATATTCCTAAGGTGCCCCTCTCCTCCCTTATAAAAGGGCACCTCCTCCCCCTCCTCCTCACACCAATTTGAGCACTCAAGCTCGGCCAACCCCTACCATTTTCCCTTCTCCACTTCCCTAGAATAATTCTAGAGGTCCTGGTCTTCTCCAAAGACCAATCTTAGTTCCTTAAGTGGAGGATTCAAAAAGGCGTTCCAAAGAAGAGGTAATATCCATTACCGATCTTTTCAATTTCTTTCTTCTTCAACTTCTTCTTCTTTAGTTGTTTCATGATAAAGTAATAACATCAGTATTAATTACATACTGATATGTTATTATAAATATGAAACAACCCTAATTCACCTTCTATCCATCCTACGGAAAAAATGAAATCACCGCGCGTGCGTACGTACGGAATACCGTCTCCACGCCGTGGTGTAATCTATTTTCCACCATCACCTTACAAGGATGGGTATAATGGTGTAATCAGTAACTATATATGATTATTATTAAGTAATATTGATACTGAAATAATATATATATATACTCCAATACAATTCCACGATCATAGGAACGATATCATCACTCGTGCGTACGTACGTAATACCGTCTCCACGATGTGATGCGACTCGTTCTACATGATCTTCATTTCATAATGATTATATAAATGAATTGAATGAATGAATATGGTATATACTACACTAATACCATTCTGGAAATGAATTATCTATAACATAAAGATAAGAATAAGAATTTATTCGACAAAACACGCATAAGAACAAAAAGTTATAAAGACCCGAGTAACAAGTAACAATGAAATATTACTAACAAGAAGCTAATAATATGACCATATATGATCTCATATCAATATGTATGATTCTGGAATAAGTCAATAACATTATTTAAACCATTATATAGGAGCTTCGGACACGAACAAAGCAAATCAGACCTAAGGTAAGGGAAATATCACAATCTCATTTTTATCCGAGATTGTTTATTCGTAAGTATTTACTGGGGTGTATTTTATCATCCACATCCATGTTCCCTCAATATGTAATATTGTTTCCATCCACTTGAAATAGTTTAAATCCAATTTTACCCTTAGGTGAGTTTTTAGTAAAGAATATGAAAGGAATCTTTTGTCGTTTTTCCGTACGAGGTACTTTTTGACTTTTCCGACAAAAGTACGAAGAATGTTTTTTTTTAACTTATACGGCATGAATGGATTTTTAAAACATTACTTCAAAGAAGCTTCCTTTACAAGTTTTCAAGTTTATTTTTAATCAACTTCTTTTATTTTAAAGTTGTATGACATGTTATGAAAGGAAAAATGTTTTTGAAGAAGAAAGGATATTTTCCTCAAGAATTCAATTCAAGTGTTTTATCAAAATTATTTTCCATCTAAGATAATAAAGGGTTCTGTTTCTATCCATATTTTTACATTGGTTTGACTATGTTGTGATGGAATTATGTTTATGAATTCCTTTATCATATATGAATTGATTTATGATGTCATGATGTTTCAAGAATCCCATTTTTGTTATATGTGTTATGCGATGATGTATGTTTTATGATTATGTGGCACACATAAGAAAGGATTCATTATAAGATGGGTGGGACCTATATCTCCCTCCAATGCATTGGGTAATGATTTTATATCTCATGAGATAGACATGGCTGGAACGGAAGGTTATTTCGGTTCAGTGATACAAGACTGAAACGAGGAGTGAACTCGGTTCAGAAAGGGACTTTGTCCACTAAGATAGTCTTGGCAATGAGTCAGGACTAACAAGAAATGATTTTCCATGATTATGTGTGCATGCCACAAAGATTCAAGTTTTATGTTATGATTATGGGGATCTCATTTTCACTTCTATGATTTATTCCATGTTAAGATATTATAATCTCTTTTGCAGGTTTTAATTTTCAAAAAGATATGATATGATTTTTATTTCCTTTATTTGCCCTTGCTGAGCATTTGAGCTCACCCTTTTATGTTTTCTTTTCCCCAGGCCAGGAAGATGGATATTAAGTAGAATATGCTAAAAGGGACCCTAGATATGATGAAATAAATGGGAGACACTGTAGAAGATTTATGAACCAGTTGTTTATGCTTCCCAGTTTCTAAAGACACTATACCTATACGGTCCTTTGTGGTTTTGTCATATGTTGTAATAAGTGTGATTCAATTTTGAAGTATTAACAATGTATGTAAAGTATGGGTCGTTATAGTTGGTATCAGAGGAAAGGTATAGTCAACCTTTGGAAACTAGGATGTGAAAGCCTTAGTAAGAACCCTAAGGATAAGTCTAAGAATAGAACACAATCTTAGTGTTTTAGAAATGGCCTTGAATAACCTAGGATAAGACCTTAAGCATGAAAATTTTATTCCTGAATTATGTGGTTTCCTATTATAATTAGTGTTGCTCACACTATTCTTCTTGGTTTTAGTCAATGGCTGGAACCCGAAGGAACCGTGTTAATGCGGAATGCGATGGGCAATGCAATGATTGTCCCCCTGAGCAACCAAACGATATGGGAGCTGGAATGCAAAATCTTGTAGCCATGCTCACACAACTTTCTGAAGCTATGAATCATGCAGGATTTCCAAACGAACAAAGGAGGGAGCAACATTCTGTTGAATCCTTCATGAGGCAGCGTCCACCATCTTTCAGCGGGTCTACTGATCCATTAGTTGCTGAACAATGGATTAGTACTACTGAAAAGATATTTTCAGTTCTTCAATGTTCTGAGCATGATAAAGTCATCCTAGCAGTGTATCGTTTGGAAGGAGATGCAGATCAATGGTGGAATCTTGTTAAGAATACGAGGCAAAGGGATGAAATTGAGTCTATGGAATGGGACGAGTTCAAGAACTTATTTTTCAATAAGTACTTCCCTCGTATTCTCCGAACAAAGATGGAGAAAGAGTTCCTTGAACTGAAGCAAAGGGATGATGAATCTGTTGGTACCTATGAAGCAAATTTTACCAGACTTGCAAGGTACGCTTCTGGTATTATTATCCAACCTGAGAGTAAGATCGATCGATTCTTTAGTGGCTTAAAACCAAGTCTTCGAAGGGCGTTAGCCATAAGGGACTTCAATAGCTACGAGGAAATCGTTCGATGTGCTCTCAAAGTCGAGATGGAGATTGGAGTAACCCATCAGTCACATGGGTTTGATAAGAAGAGGAAGATGGAATTCAAAGAAAAATCTAAAGAGCACACGGAAAAGAAGATGAACTTTCCCTTATGCTCAAAGTGTGGAAAGAAACATGGAGGGAGTTGTCTTAAAGGGACAAGTAAATGTTTTAAATGTGGAAAGGAAGGTCATCGGGCATTTGAATGCCGTGATAATGGGAAGAAGATGTCTAATGATGCAAACAAAGGAAGGGATACACAGAATGAACCTGCTACACTTCAATGTTTCAAGTGCAAGGAGATGGGGCATTATGCCAATCAATGCCCAAATCCAAGGGTTGATGATGATGGTCGACGTCAACAAACTCTTAAGGCTAAAGAAAAAGGAAAGTCACATGCAATTTCTATCAGCGATGTGGAGTACGATAACGATGTGGTGAAAGGTACACTTACCATCCACTCTAAAGTAGAAAATGTTTTATTTGATTCTGGATCCACCCACTCTTTTATTTCTAAAAAATTTTCTAAGGGTATCACCGTATTACCTCAACAATTAGATGTTGAGTTAGCAGTGACAACACCTAATGGCACATCAATCGCATCAGAAGTTTATAATTCTTCTCCGATCGAAGTTTGTGGGAAAGTGCTTCCTGCAAATCTTGTGATCCTTCCTTTAGTGGAATTTGATGTGATTCTTGGCATGGATTGGCTTTCTCTACATGGAGCTCATATCAATTGCCAAAGAAGGGAAGTCACATTTCATATTCCAGATCAACCTACGATCGTCTATCAATGCAAGGATGAACATAACCTTCCAGTGGAAATTTCTTCCATCTTATGGGTATTGATTCCACTAAATGAAGGTTATTTATCTCAAATGGTTGGTGAGAAACTCACGATTAAGAATATGCCCATTGTACGGGAGTTTGATGATGTCTTTCCAGAGGAATTGCCGGGTCTTCCACCAAATCGTGAAGTTGAGTTTTCAATAGAACTCGTACCGGGTGCTTTGCCTATTTCAAAGACACCTTATAGAATGGCCCCAATTGAGTTGCAGGAATTGAAGAAGCAACTCCAAGAGAATCTTGATAAGGGATTCATACGCCCTAGTGCGTCACCTTGGGGAGCACCTGTTCTATTTGTTAAGAACAAAGATGGATCAATGAGACTCTGCATTGATTATCGAGAACTTAACAAGATCACTATTAAGAACAAATATCCTCTCCCACGCATTGATGACTTATTTGACCAACTACGCGGAGCTCAATACTTTTCCAAGATTGATCTTCGTTCAGGGTATCATCAATTAAGGGTCAAAAGGGAGGATATACCAAAGACGGCTTTCCGTACAAGGTATGGACACTATGAATTTATAGTGATGCCATTTGGTCTTACTAATGCCCCTGCTATCTTCATGGATCTAATGAATAGAGTCTTTAGAGACTATCTTGATCAATTTGTGGTAGTCTTTATAGACGATATTCTTGTCTATTCAAAGAGCAAGGAAGAGCATGAAGATCACTTGAGAATTATATTGAAGACCCTGAGAAAGGAGAAGCTTTATGCCAAATTTACCAAGTGTGAATTTTGGCTTCAAAAAGTTGCATTTTTGGGTCATATAATCTCAAAAGAGGGGATATCTGTGGATCCAGCAAAAACAGAGGTTATCGAAAGATGGTCAAGACCAACAACAGTAACTGAGATCCGAAGTTTTCTTGGTTTGGCTGGATATTATCGACGTTTTGTAAAAGATTTTTCACGGTTATCTAATCCTCTCACCAAGTTGACTCGGAAAGGAGTTAAGTTTTCCTGGACAGAGGAATGTGAAGAGAATTTCAAGGAGTTGAAAAGAAGGTTATCCAGTGCACCTGTGCTCACACTACCTTGTAGTGGAGAAAGGTTTGTGATCTACAGTGATGCATCCAAGAAGGGATTGGGGTGTGTTCTTATGCAAAATGATATGGTGATAGCTTATGCCTCACGACAGTTGAAAATCCATGAGTAAAATTACCCAACACATGATTTGGAGTTGGCTGCGGTAATCTTTGCATTAAAGATTTGGAGGCATTACCTTTATGGTGAAAGGTGTGATATTTATACTGATCATAAAAGTTTAAAGTATATTTTCACACAAAAGGAGTTGAATATGCGTCAAAGAAGATGGTTGGAGCTGATTAAGGATTATGACTGCTCAATCCATTACCACCTTGGGAAAGCAAACAAGGTGGCAGATGCATTAAGTCGACAAGACCATGCTAGTTTATCCATGATGAGGATCACAAAAGATCCAATATTTATGGATTTACAAAGGATGGATCTTGGAATTATAATGGAAGGGGAAAAATCTTATCTTTCTCAAATGAATGTTCAACCATCTATACATGTGAAGATTAAAGAGGCACAGAAAGAAGATGTCGAGTTACAAAAGAAGGTGAGAAATGTTCCTGAATTCAACCTTGATTGTGATGGGATAATAAAGTTCAGGAATCGGGTTTGTGTTCCTCCCATCCCCGAATTAAAGAAAGAGCTGCTGGATGAGGCCCATAGTTCTTCATTCTCTATTCATCCTGGAAGCACGAAGATGTATAGGGACCTGAAAGAGTACTTCTGGTGGGATGGCATGAAAAGAGATGTTGTTGTATATGTCTCTCGATGCTTGGTTTGTCAACAAGTTAAAGCTGAGAGACAGAAGTCTAAGGGGATGTTACAACCATTACCCATCTCCGAATGGAAATGGGAAAACATCACTATGGACTTTGTCACAGGACTTCCTAAAACATCCAAAGGCAATAATGCTATCTGGGTCATAGTTGATCGTCTTACAAAGTCTGCACACTTCATTGCTATTAGAGAGGATTTCTCTCTAGATCAGCTTGCCAGGATATATGTAAAGGAAGTGGTAAGATTGCATGGAGTACCACTTTCTATTATATCTGATCGGGATCCGAGATTTACCTCGAAGTTCTGGCGAAGTCTTCAGCATACTCTGGATACAGAGTTGAGTTTCAGCACTGCTTATCATCCCCAGACAGACGGTCAGTCTGAGAGAACAATTCAAACCCTAGAAGATATGTTGAGAGCTTGCTCTATGGATTTCAAAGGAGGTTGGGATCAACACCTACCTTTGGTGGAATTTTCTTATAATAATAGCTTTCACCCCAGTATTCAGATGGCTCCTTTTGAAGCTCTCTATGGAAAGAAATGCAGGACTCCAACTTGCTGGGATGAAGTTGGGGAAAGAAAGCTATTAGGACCTGATCTCGTTGATGAAATGGCAGAAAAGGTCAGATCTATTCAACAACACATAAGAGCAGCTCAGAGTCGACAGAAAAGTTATGCCGACAACCGAAGAAAAGACCTAGAGTTTGAAGTGGGTGATAAAGTGTTCTTACGAATATCTCCCTGGAAGAGGGTTATGAGATTTGGAAAGAAGGGGAAGTTAAGCCCTAGATATATCGGTCCTTTTGAAATACTGGATCGTGTTGGGAAGGTAGCTTACCGATTGGCGCTTCCACCGAATCTCTCTCAAGTTCACGATGTGTTCCATGTATCTCTCCTGAGAAAGTACATACCAGATCCTTCACATGTACTCAGCTCAGAAGTTGTACCGCTGGAGAAAGATCTTTCTTATGAAGAACAGCCGATAGAGATTCTGGATCGTAGCGAAAAAGTCCTATGAAACAAGACCACTCGATTGGTGAAAGTTTTATGGAGGAACCACCAACTTGAAGAAGCTACATGGGAGCTTGAGGATTTGATGAGGGAGAAGTATCCTCATCTGTTTGTTACAAAGTGACGAATTTCGAGGGCGAAATTCTTTTTAAGGGGGGTAGAATGTAACACCCGAGACTTTTATGTTATATAAATCATCAAAGGAATATTTTTCTACACAACACTTGCTTGGCTTGCTTTACACGCAATCGCGACCTTCCTCGATAGCTTGCGTCGTACGCAATACCGAGTTTCACTAAACAACAATATGCTATTAAAACCAGCCGTTATGAATAGTAATAACCACTTTTTGAAATTTTATAAATTTTATTTTTCAAAATGGACTTCATTTTTGGACTCAGAATATCGAAATTAGCCTAGGGTGAAATTTTGGTATTTTTCTGAAAACTTTCAATTTTTGATGAATAGTGAAACCACTAAGTGGTAGGTTAAAAACTGAATTTTGCATAAAACTTAATTTTACCGCTTCTGTGAATGGAATTTCAAAAATCCGAGAGACACGGTTAATATCAAGGACTAAAATGTGGTTCAATGAGATGAAAATAATTTTTTGGTGAATAGTAACTTTTTACTATTTTTACCGCGGTTAATAGTAAATAGGGTAACTAAGGGTAAATATGATATTAATATTACCCTAACACATGTCCTAATTCTATTGGACAAGTGTAATTCGACAAAAAACAAACTTAGGAATAAAATATGACCATTTAGGCCCACTTGGATTAGATTAGGACATTTATTATTAATTTATTTAAAGAAGGGTTAAAATAGTTAAAATCAAAGTTTAATAAGTAAATCATTTTTAATATAGGGTTATACATAAGATAAATTCGATTGTAAATATTCATTAGAAAGCTAAAAAGATTTCCTACATGATGGTATTTTATTTGTAATTTTTAGACATCAAATAATTTAATTTATTTATGACACAAAGATGATGCAGTAATTATCTTATTAATGAAATATTGACAAAATTGATAATATAAATACCAAAATAAATGTAATTTGAGACTTTTTATGAATTCCACTAATTTTCTAGGTTACTATGATATATTAGTATTTATTTAATCAACTTGGTTCGAACATATAATTCTGTTATGACTTTGACAAAAATCATATATCAAATAGTGTTAAAATTGACACAAAATAGTTTTTAAATCAAATATTATATTATTAATTGTTATTTTATTCCTAAAAATCTAAGGTTCGGCCAAATGACTTAGATAAGGATATATATATTAATAATAAACAATTTGGGGTTCGTTTGGCATTTTATAGTAAGTGTATTAACCATATAGTGAAAGAAAACAAAAAGACACGGTAAAAGTTAAATTAATTAACTTAGAGTTAAATCTAATTGATAAGGTTAAAATAATACCCTAAACTTGTCTAAATCCTATTGGTTGGTAGGATTTCGACCCATACCCACTTTATCTTCGAAATAAGACCCTTTGGAACCATTATAAACCGATTTTGACTTTAATATAAAATAATATTTTGAGATATTCCTAAGGTGCCCCTCTCCCCCCTTATAAAAGGGCACCTCCTCCCCCTCCTCCTCACACCAATTTGAGCACTCACGCTCGGCAAACCCCTACCATTTTCCCTTCTCCACTTCCCTAGAATAATTCTAGAGGTCCTGGTCTTCTCCAAAGACCAATCTTAGTTCCTTAAGTGGAGGATTCAAAAAGGCGTTCCAAAGAAGAGGTAATATCCATTACCGATCTTTTCAATTTCTTTCTTCTTCAACTTCTTCTTCTTTAGTTGTTTCATGATAAAGTAATAACATCAGTATTACTTACATACTGATATGTTATTATAAATATGAAACAACCCTAATTCACCTTCTATCCATCCTACGGAAAAAATGAAATCACCGCGCGTGCGTACGTACGGAATACCGTCTCCACGCCGTGGTGTAATCTATTTTCCACCATCACCTTACAAGGATGGGTATAATGGTGTAATCAGTAACTATATATGATTATTATTAAGTAATATTGATACTGAAATAATATATATATATACTCCAATACAATTCCATGATCATAGGAACGATATCATCACTCGTGCGTACGTACGGAATACCGTCTCCACGATGTGATGCGACTCGTTCTACATGATCTTCATTTCATAATGATTATATAAATGAATTGAATGAATGAATATGGTATATACTACACTAATACCATTCTGGAAATGAATTATCTATAACCTAAAGATAAGAATAAGAATTTATTCGACAAAACACGCATAAGAACAAAAAGTTATAAAGACCCGAGTAACAAGTAACAATGAAATATTACTAACAAGAAGCTAATAATATGACCATATATGATCTCATATAAATATGTATGATTCTGGAATAAGTCAATAACATTATTTAAACCATTATACAGGAGCTTCGGACACGAACAAAGCAAATCGGACCTAAGGTAAGGGAAATATCACAATCTCATTTTTATCCGAGATTGTTTATTCGTAAGTATTTACTGGGGTGTATTTTATCATCCACATCCATGTTCCCTCAATATGTAATATTGTTTCCATCCACTTGAAATAGTTTAAATCCAATTTTACCCTTAGGTGAGTTTTTAGTAAAGAATATGAAAGGAATCTTTTGTCGTTTTTCCGTACGAGGTACTTTTTGACTTTTCCGACAAAAGTACGAAGAATGTTTTTTTTTAACTTATACGGCATGAATGGATTTTTAAAACATTACTTCAAAGAAGCTTCCTTTACAAGTTTTCAAGTTTATTTTTAATCAACTTCTTTTATTTTAAAGTTGTATGACATGTTATGAAAGGAAAAATGTTTTTGAAGAAGAAAGGATATTTTCCTCAAGAATTCAATTCAAGTGTTTTATCAAAATTATTTTCCATCTAAGATAATAAAGGGTTCTGTTTCTATCCATATTTTTACATTGGTTTGACTATGTTGTGATGGAATTATGTTTATGAATTCCTTTATCATATATGAATTGATTTATGATGTCATGATGTTTCAAGAATCCCATTTTTGTTATATGTGTTATGCGATGATGTATGTTTTATGATTATGTGGCACACATAAGAAAGGATTCATTATAAGATGGGTGGGACCTATATCTCCCTCCAATGCATTGGGTAATGATTTTATATCTCATGAGATAGACATGGCTGGAACGGAAGGTTATTTCGGTTCAGTGATACAAGACTGAAACGAGGAGTGAACTCGGTTCAGAAAGGGACTTTGTCCACTAAGATAGTCTTGGCAATGAGTCATGACTAACAAGAAATGATTTTCCATGATTATGTGTGCATGCCACAAAGATTCAAGTTTTATGTTATGATTATGGGGATCTCATTTTCACTTCTATGATTTATTCCATGTTAAGATATTATAATCTCTTTTGCAGGTTTTAATTTTCAAAAAGATATGATATGATTTTTATTTCCTTTATTTGCCCTTGCTGAGCATTTGAGCTCACCCTTTTATGTTTTCTTTTCCCCAGGCCAGGAAGATGGATATTAAGTAGAATATGCTAAAAGGGACCCTAGATATGATGAAATAAATGGGAGACACTGTAGAAGATTTATGAACCAGTTGTTTATGCTTCCCAGTTTCTAAAGACACTATACCTATACGGTCCTTTGTGGTTTTGTCATATGTTGTAATAAGTGTGATTCAATTTTGAAGTATTAACAATGTATGTAAAGTATGGGTCGTTATAATATTACTCTATAACCTCAAATATTTCACAATGGGTTTTTAATTATTTTCAATAAATAATATATATGAAGATAAGGATCAACCAAATTCGATATCACAAAGCATACTAAAATTCGATAGAATTATTCACACACACACACACATTTAACTACATCGAGCTAGGACATTCCTATGATACCACTATTTGGAAAAATAAATGATTCACCAACTATTATAGTGATAAATGTGAAATAATATAATGAAAAAATTTTGAAAAAAAATTAAACAAAATAGAATGTGGAATCCCCCCCCCAATGAAAGGGGTAAATCCATTGTAAAATAGAAGGATCTGTATGGGTAACATTTCATACAAACTCCCTCATTGTTACATGGATGAAAACCTTATAATTATCTCTCTTGAATATATTTTTTATCCACCTCACACAATACCTTTAATATATGATGTGAAATGATAATGCCCAAGCGAGTCATAGGGTGTTATGTTGATGTTCAAACCATCAGGGAAAATCACATTTTTAGGAAATTCTTATTTACCTAAATCCTATCTCATAGGGTTATAGGTGAGGCAGGACACACACAAGATCTACAACTTCATTCCCCCTTTTATAGATTAAGGGGGTATCCACTATCTGTGGATAGTAATGTGATGTCAATAACTACCAACAAAGAGATTCGCCACCAATGTTGAGCACATCGAAAAACAATAGGATCCCACAAAGTTGAACTCTAGTAAAATAATAAACCATTCACTCCACCACCACCATAAATATGTACAATCGCAAATTTAGATAGATTTCATTTTTAAGAGAATACACTACCTCCACATGAGAGAAAATCAAAAAAAACTTATTAGCTGGGTTCCCTAAAAGTAAATCAATGACAAGGGATGGAAGGAACTACTAGGGATGAAGAATGGAATAATAATTTCCACACTCATCATATAATTAATTATGGGGGAACCAATGAAACCACCCAAGAACACCAAACCCAAAAAATGAAACACCCTTACAAAAAAATAATATGACCTATAGAAATAGATACTCAAAAACCAAATACGTAGGAAATCAAAGTAGTTGAAGGTGAATAAAAACTCTAAACATGAACTCGTTATCCTCCTAAAAAGAAATTATCATCAGAGATCCTAGTCACTATTGGGACCATCCAACGCTACTTTTTACTAGAAGGATGCCACCAACCACCAAATTCAACACATAAAACAACCAAAATAGAGAAAGCAAGAACAGTAGGATATAAAATAATGAGACACTCAATTAATTACAGAGAATATGTAAAACAATACAATTGGGGAGATGATTCTTCTGGAGGTCATTTGAAAAAAAAATATAAAATGAAGTATATAAAACCCCAAAAAAACAATGAGATGAGTGAATAAAATCCAACTCAAGAACATATAATTTCAATGGTCAAAACCGTAGGAAGTAGAATGGATCATTCAAGAGAGGTTTCTAGGGGTAAAAAGAGACATCATTGAATATATGTTCCAATTATGCCATAATAAAATCAAGTCATCCTTTACCAAAAAATAATTATCATGTAACCAGCTAAAGCTTAGATTGTACAAGATATATGGAAAAAATTTGAAATTATATGTATATTTTCTGAAGAAATATATAAAACTAATACTAAAATACATAATTTCAAAATGAAGAGAAAATTAAATTATTTCCCTAAATATGAGTTGATCAGGGATAGAGAGAGGATTAAAGCACCTTAATGACCAAAATAAAAAATTATTATCAAAACGTAGTTTCATAATAAACCCACTTCCAATGAACAGGGAAAATGAAGATAATTAAATTGGTAATGTGGAAGAGGGGATGAGGAAGGATACACTAACCTTGAGTTTTCACGACATATTCACCAAGAAATCATGCCAATAAGAAGAGAGGAATTAGTCAATATAAATCCCCCTTAGTTGATTCCCAAACTCCATTGAATATTCAAAAATAATCCTCAAGAGGAAAATTTTAAAATAAAAATATATACATTTTTTACAGAAATTTATGGACCAACTATATGGTATCACAGACAATGAATAAAATATTAAATTCACAATTATTTTTATTTTTGTATTTTGAATTCCCCCATTAACTAACCCCCATGGTCATGAAATATTTCATAATTTCATAATTACATACCTATACATCATAAACCCCATGAAATAAAAAATGAATAAAATAAGTGCATACCAATGGCGTTATTAGTGTCAGACCTCATTTATTATGGAACCCATAATAAAATATGAAGGTGAACATGAATTAAATTCTTACTGAGCCATAAATAATTATGTTTATTCATATAACATAATAATAATATATAATATATACTATTCCTTTATTCCACCATCCATATGATGCATAAAAAATGATAATACTAGCTCCCGACTAAGCCTTACAACTCAAAGATGAGTCTTGTCCATTCCATAGCTAGAATAGTCAACCAAATACTCACCCATGATTGATGTATCTTTACTAAGAAAATAAAAACCCTTAGTAACTAGGGTTTAAACTTTTTTTATTTTAAATGAAAATTATACATTCAACTACTAACTGAATTTGTACCAAAACTGAGCACCAGTTTTATACTATTATAGGATAAACTAGATCAAATATTATATCAAAATACACTAGATTGTCAAAATCCTATATCACATTCTCAAATATCCAGATTTTGATGAAAATGTTTTATGATATGAGTTAATAATTAAGGGGAGATTTAAGTAATATAATGACCTCATAAAATCATTTCCAAATTTTACCCAAAATCCAATATTGTTTATCTATAAGATGAATATACCATTTGTTAAATAAAATATAAGTAACCCTCTATTTGAAAATTTAATACTCCAACTAACAATATAAAATAAATATTCTAGATGAATGAAGACAATATACCACAATAATCCATATAGAAAATATGAACTATAATTAGATTGAAAAAAAATATAATAAATTAACATAAAAAATGATAGGAATAATATATCATGCTAATGAGGGATATCCTCACACTATGATAGGTTATCCTCACACCACTGGGTGGAGAGATTCCCAAAGTGGATACATAATATAAAATATAACTTAACAACAGAATCATCCACACAACGAGAAGGAGTTTTATAAAAATTATTAAACTATAACTCTTGCACCAATATGAGGATTCATTCCATCTTTGGTCCCACCAAATAATACCAAATGGAAATATATATCCCATTATTGTTTCTAAAGAGAAAATTTCACATGAACACAATGTTAAGGTAACATAGTAACCATATCATTATTATTCAATATAGAATATATATATATATATGCTAGTATATTAACTATAAACAAACAATGTGTCCACAAAAGGAAAAAATTAAAAAATGAAATACAATATAAATTTTGAAAATGAGAAAAATGATTATTGTTAGGAATAATAAAATTAATAAATAGGAACTAATAATACTTAACCCATCAAAGTAACATACCATCACATTAACTACTACATTAAAAAACATTAAAGATATATATTAAAGGAATCATCCTTCCAAGTTTCCTAAGTCAAATCATCTGACATCGTATTAGGTATTTCCTAAAATCCTTACACTAATCCTCAGAATACACAAACTACAATGATTAAATTACCAAATCGATTCCCATTAAGATAATTCTACCCAAATCCTAATTTTCTTTGATCCTATAGCCTCATATAAATCTTTATTAGTTTATAATTATTCACTAATGACAAATATTACTTCATTAGATATCACTATTCATAGATCCCACCCCAAAAAGGAAAAAACACATGGTTAATCAATGAGACACACCCATATCGCTTGTAACAACCACAAAACTATAGTCTTTACATTCTATAATAAGTACATATCCATATTTAGACATTATCAATGTTATTATCCCACTTAAATAGTTCATAAAATAACTTACACCAATATTATCGCATATGAAACAACCATGATAGAACCCATAGAAATAATGGAAGACCTAAGTATTCAATCAAAGAGAGATATAAATAATCATGTCCACAAACAATATAACTATATATTATAAAATAGGGGTTATATAGTGGAGGGGATTTTTGATATAATAAAGAGTCGAAATAAATAAGACACAACCTAATTTATCATTTAATCACTTTGAATAATTTTAATAATATTTATAATGGATTTTGTGTGTCTTGTTCATTTTTGGATGAATTTTGGGGTTTTAAAAAATATTTAATATTTTAAAATAAAATATTTTTATCCAGTTTATGTGTGAAAACTAATATATACCAATCGATTAACAATTTATAAATTCTAAAACCACTATCATGTATAGAATTTGGGGGTTTTCATATTAAATAAAAAATATTTTTCTTTCTGATTTTGGTTTTGGGCCAAGGATTTTCAGGTTTTCATTCATATTATCAAGGTTTCCTAAATTGATATTATAAATTAGTCTCAAATACAATATTAAGAGGATTATCCATCTTCGATAATAAATAGTAAACATGGTGGAGACTTGAGTAGATTGGACTTTTGTTCATTATTAAAAAACTTTTATCATGGGATAAAATGATTGGATCCTAAATCATTGATTATTTATGATGATGTAAATAATAAATCTCATCTTCTAAACTCATATTTTTTCTTGATTATTTATAATTTCCTAACTGTATGATGATCTCAGTTCAATCATTATTATGAATAATTTAATTTGAAGTATCATTGATTTTATACTAGAACTACCTTAATGATATTTATGGTTTATATATTAATTTTATTATCGATCATATTCTCTAATCCTACATGTTCAAAGATTATCCACCACATTATCTTTGCGGAGGTGGTGAAATAATTAATGGGAAATTATCCTCCCTTTTCCTCAATCTATTTTCTCCCTACACAATCAATTTTCACCATCGACCTCCAAAATGGGAAGTGGATCAATGATGGTAGCATGGATGGTAGACCAATTTTGGAGGATGTAGAGGATGTGAGATACCTATGAAGAAAGAAAAAAAGGATTTTTCATGAGCTCAAAATGGAAGATCTCATCCCTGATGGTGAAAATATAACCTATTAAAGGATGTATAAAAAAAATTAAGAGGTTTGGTAAATATTTATAGAGACTGGTGAATTGATGATGTGTATCCAATGAGGAAAGGATTTAACTTCATGTTTTAGAGTGTGATGGAAATAGTAGAATCATGGAAAATAGAAGATTTTATGGAGGATACAATGGCTAAAAAAGTTAATAGATAGGGTTTTTATAAACTAGGTTTGTGACCACAAGGGGAGTAATTAATGCAGCACACACTATATGGAATGTAGAGGGGATAAGTTTTCTGGTACTATATTAAATATCACAAAATGAGTAATATTTATAAGGAACTAGTCTTAACCATTACATAATATTTAATTAAATGCATTATTCACATTGAGGTTCTCTACAGGTATAGTGTTTTAGAGAGTTGGGCCATACCTATTACATTACATATCCAAAATTACAATATAGACACTTCGACCTAGTTTCCTTTTTTTCATAAAATAAAAACACTTAAAAAAAGATCCATGTCTAGTTCCATGTTTTTTACAGCATGAATTTTCCTTGATCCCATCCTTGACCCTATTTATCATTATGTCCTGTGAAATACATTTCAAAACATGGTATGAGTATTAAAATTTCAGTAATCATTATAAAACAATGTAAGACAACATTAGTTCATCAATACATATATAACATAACATCATTAACATACCTCATGAAATCATAATATTTATGAATAACACAATGTAATCACAAATAATAAAGGTAACTTGTGGTATCCATAGCATACTTACATTGTAGCTTTTACAACTACGTAGGGATTTACATTTTGGAAGACCCATCACTGTATATTCCCTGATTCAATAAGGAGAAAAATTCACGTTTACCTCAATCATGTTACCTAATGCATTGGAGAGATATCATGGGCTCACCCACCCTAGGTTTATAAAGGAACAACCCGTATACATAAACAATGTCCAAAAACCATAACAAAATAATAACATATAAAACAAACATAAAGGAAAGATAACATTTCCACATTTCAATCACAATATATAATTTAAATATATTAAAATCACAAATCCATTATCAAAACCAATTTCAATACCAATATGAGTAAAAGTTTATATGGTATTTATTTTCCTTTTAAAACACTACATCTTGTTAAGGAATCCAATGATCAAATAATACTCTCAATTGTGGTAAGGTCGTTATCATTGAATACATTAAAAAGAAACATTTTTTTTCATTTAGTAAAATGCCTCATAGAAAAAATATTCATTTTGAATGAAATGAAAAGTAAGAGTTGACTATACACTGTATAAAATAAAGTCGTATATAAAAAAAATATGCCTCAATGAAAGGAGATTGAGACAAAGTCCCTTACCTCATGTCCAACTTAACCCGTTCATTCTTTAATCTCCAAGACAATAAATTAAAGTTAATTTATACTATCTTAAGAACCTTTTTCAAGTTTATTATTATTTTTATATCATTTATTACCATCTTATAAACATTATTTAATCATTTAATATAATCACCGTCATTTTGTCGATATTTAATACATGAGTCAAAATTGAACTTCCTATAATTATAAGTTTTTCATGTGGGTAAATGTCCATTATCTCCAGAATGATATTCATGATTTAGATATCATAAATATCATAAATATCTAGTATATATATGTATTTATAATAGTATATACATTTGGAGAAAAAAATGAAATGCATCATCCATGGAGATAGTAAGTCGTAGGTATGCATAAATGCTACTTTCATTTCTCTTTCGTATTTAATGGAATGAAAAATTAATTATACATAGGTATGTAATAATTACATTATAATATCATATATAATTTCAGTAATGCCATATTTTATTCATTCCACGTATGGCATGAATGAGTCATATCACTTTGAGGGGGCGGTAGTCGGCACTTCCTCAAATGAACTTATTGCGTTTACCCATTATAGAAATAATAAAGGTATGATATAGTGGAAAAATACCGAAGCATAAAGATTATAAAAATATAATATATATCCCAAATAAATATAATTTCCTCATAATGGTCTCCCTAATATGTGGTAGGAGAATATTGAACAATCAGCATTTCGTGAGGCAGTAGTTCTTCATCCACAGAAACAGTATGTTCTTTAACCATTAGATGGAGGTTTGTGTATGTGTTGTTAGAATGATTCTCATAAAAACATCCTATTACATTGAATATATTGGTGTTGTTATAAAAGAAAGAAATAAAGACAGTTTATGTGGTTGGAGATGGAAAATAAAACAAAAGATCTTAAGAGAAAATGTTACCTCTAAATCGAGTAACTACCGTTAGTTTGAACCAAAAGGATTTCTTGATGTGCCTTATGCATAAGGTGTGGCTTCTAGGTGGAATATGGGTTTGTAAGAAGATTATTTTTTCAGAGTTTGGTTGAGACAATGGGATTGAGAGGTGTGATTAATGGGTTAGAGGTGAAGGCTTTTTATTAGGGGGATAGTTACATTAGGAAAGTTTGAAAATAATATATTATTATATAATAATTTTCAGTTTCTAAAGCTCCAAAACATATTAAAGTCGAATATATGATGAATCTGGTTCAAAATAAAATCATACAATAATAATTGGATGGGTTATGGATATACTTTTATTCTTTATAATCTTATTAATTTAAATCACTTGTTAATTAGGTAAACAATGCATCATTATTGTCTCATAAATAATTTTATTTATATGACGTATAAAAATTATAAAAAAAATCCATGATTTAGGAAATATTTTTATATTTCAAATGAATATTTATAGTCAAATAGATTACATATATAACCCCATGTAAGAATTGATTTACTAAAAGATATACGTTTAGGTCATTTTTTCATTACTTTAAATAAATTAACATAAAGTGTCATTATCACATTTAAGTGGCTCCATGGTGTCCCAAAATAGTCCCAAGGATGCACATGGTTAGAATTGAATCAAATAATAGGATTAGGACACTTGTTATGGTAATTTAACATTATTATAATATTATTTTTACCTTGAATTACCCTATTTACCTTTAACGGCGAAAAATAAAAGTCAAATGTTATTATTCACGAAAAAATATTTTCATCTTATTAAAGAAAATATTACTTACTAATAACAACCATGTATGTCAGATTTTTGAAATTCAATTCACCTAAGAAATAAAATTTCATTTAAATGAAAATGTCAGTTTTTTAACTACTACTTAGTATTTTAACTACTCATCCAAAATTGTAGGTTATCAGAAAAATACCCAAAACTCAGCCTAATATATATTGGATATACCGAATTCCAAAATGAAGTATATTTTCAAAAATTCTAAACATAAAAGTTACTTTTATTAATTTAAAATTAATTTCTGATGTCAAAACAAAAAAGCGTGTTTTTAAGAAATAATAACTATTAAAAGATTGACACTTGTTTATGTCCAATTTCAAAGTGAAATTACCTCCAGTGTCCAAAATTGGATTACATATTTAAAATATAATCTAATTATACTTTAAATCCAATTAAAAATAAAATATTTTCCTTTAGATAAATTATATTTGAATGCGGTTTTGAATTAAAATATATAATTTTTCACTATCCATTAAAAAAATAAAATTTGTCAGGAAAATACAAAAAATTAACCCAACGTAAATTTTGAAGTCCTGATTATAAAGAATAATTTTATTTTGTCAAATAGAACATATAAGAGTGACCACAACTAGATTTAAAGAGGGATCCCCATCAAAAGGTGGTAAATCAACCTTTTAATGAATGTTAGAGTATTTATTCTTAAAATCAGAGTTTTTTTTTCTTTTATTGATGCTCTAAAATTTATCGGATAAATGTAAAAACATTTTACAAACATGTATAATAATATTTTAGATAGTTCTGTTCATTCCCGTCAATACAATGTCTAGGCATTAACTACCCATTAAAATAATTTTATATTATTATTTTTCAGTATGACTCCGAATTGTGTGCAACATAAGATTTCAATGAAACCTGTTGTTATGTATCAGGAACTCCATTGAACATAGCATCCCCCTTAAAGTAAAATTAATGTTTAATTCTAAATATTAAAAAAATATAAAAATTTCTAATTATTTATTTACATGGTTTGTTACATCCCTCTCCCCTCTTGGAAATTGCATCCTCGCAATTTTATTAACTTATCAAATAAGTTGGGTTATTTATCCCTCATAGAATTTTCAGATTCCCATGTTTCCTCTTCAACAATATGGTTTTTTCACGGAACTTTTACCTGATAAATTACCTTATTCCACAACACTTTCTCTTTTTAGTCAAGAATCTGGACTAGTTGTTCATCATAAGGGAGATTCCCTTCCAACTGAACTATATCTGAGATCAAAATATCAGATGGATCTGACATATAAATTATCAACATTGAAACATGAAAAAAATTCTACCTTGGATAAACATGGTGGTAAATCCACTATATTGGAAATTTATCCATCTTTCTCTTGGATTTTATAAGGTCTTATGAACCTCGGACTCAACTCTCCCTTCATGCCAAAACACATCAGACTTTTCCATGGAGAAACTTTGTGAAAGACATGATCACCTACCTTAAATGAATAATCCTCCCTCCAGTTATCCGTATAACATTTCTACCTACTCTCAGCTGTTCTCATGTGCTTCTCAATCAGCTGAACCTTTTTTTCCATCTCTTCTACCAATTATAATCCCATCAACTTCTTTTTAGCTACTATATCCCAAAAATTTGGAGTTCAACACTGCTTCCCAAATAATGCCCCAAATGGACCCATCTGTAGAATGTAATGAAAACTATTATTATAAGAAAATTCAACCAAAGAGATATGTTGGTCCCAACATCCCTAGTAATCCATTGAGAAAGCACCTATCATAATCTCCAAGGTCTGAATTGCTTCTTCTGACTTCTCATCTGATTGAGGATGAAAAGCTCTACTAAAATTTAATTCCATACCCAAATACTTATGAAGGACTTTCCAAAAGTTAGAAGTAAACTTGGGTTCACAATCAGATACAATGGAGAGGAAAACTCCATTCAACCAGAATATCTCTTTAACATACAACCGAGAATGTTGATCTTGAGAAAAAAGTGTCCCGAATTGGAAGGAAATGAGGAGATTTAGTCAATCGATCAACAATATCCCAGATTGCAATATTACCTCAAGATGTCTTTCGTAATCCTAGAATAAGGTCCATGGATATATTTTCCCAAGTTCACTCTGGCACCGGTAAAGACTGAATCATCCCTTTTGGTAAATGCTGCTCTACTATAACAACCTGACAAGTCAAACACTTCATATTAAAATCAGAAATATCTCTTTTCATTCCATCCCACCATTAATACTCCCAAATATCTATTTACATATTTGTACTACCAATATGTACTGAATACGATGAACTATGAGATTCACATAATAACTCATTCTTCAACTGTGAATCACAAGGCACAAAAAATATCTTCCCAAACCTAAAAATAAAATCATTATCTATGTTAAAATTGGGGATCTTACCCTTCTGAACCCACTCTACCTTTTTCTGAAACTCACATTCTTCCTTCTATGAATTCTTAATTCTATCTAATGGAGATGATTTCACTGACACCTGAAACAAAACAAAGGGATTTACTGCACTGAAAACTTCTATGCCAAAGTTCATCAAGTCTATAATCAAAGGATCTTTTTCCAAATGTAACAAGGTTGTTGTATCATTTCTTTTTTGACTCAAAGTATCAACCACTATATTTGCCTTTAGTTGATGGTAATGAATTGGGCAATCATAATCCATTATTAATTCCAGTGATCTCCTCTATCTCATATTCCATTCTTTTTAAGTTAATAGGTACTTCAAAATTTTGTGATCGGTATATATTTCAAACATTACACCATACAAATGATGCCTCAAAATTTTTAAAGAAAAAACAACATTATCTAATTCCAAATCATGTGTAGGGTAATTTAACTCATTAGGTTTCAACTGACGTGAAGCATAAGCAATTACCACATCATTCTGTATTATCACACAACCAAGTCCTTTCAACGAAGTATCACTGTAGATTACAAACTCACCATTTCTAGAAGGTAATTCAAATACTAAGGCATTCACCAATATTCCTTTCAATTCTGAAAAAACAGTCATCACATTAGTTTTTTAACTAAACTTAACACATTTTCGAGTTAACTTAGTCAATGGGATAGATAACTGTTAAAACATTTAAACAAACCTCTAGTAATAACCTTCCAAAGCAGGAAAAAAATCAATATCTATTATATTTGTGGATCTCGTCCATTCCTCAATATTATTTGTTTTTTCTGGATCAAATGGTATGGAATTGTTTTAAACAATGTGACTAAGGAATTAAATTTGTTGTAACCAAAACTCACACATGCTCAATTTCCAAAATAGTTTATTTTCATTTAAGGTTTTCAAGACAACCCTAAAATGAATTTCATGCTCCTATTTAATTTTGGAATAAACCATAATATAATCAATAAAAGAAACCACCATTTATCACGTGAGTAAAATGAGCTATCACAGCCACAAACTGTTCAATTCTGATTCTGACCATCTCAGGTTGCTGATTTGGACGGTTTTCTTCTCATCTATTCCTTCATAGCACAACTGCCCTATTTACACTTTGAAAAACCATTCAAAACACATAAATATCTTAGGGGAAGAAACATGGTAATCTTTAAATTCTATATAATTTCAATATTACCATAAATTTATTTTAGGACATTAATTTGACAATATTATAACTCCTAAAGTTGTCTAAACTAACCTCTGATACTAACTCTAAGGACTCAGCCTTAAACATTACATAATCTTAAATTAAATGAATAATTCACATTAAAGATCTTTTTAGGATTAGAGTTTTAGGGATATTGGCCATAACTATTACATTACCTCTCAAAACATACAATGTAGAAACTTTTACTCGGTTTCCATTTTTTTGTAAAATAAACTCTTAAAAAATGAGTCATGTCTTGATCCATGTTTTAGACTGCTTGATTTTTCCTAGATCCCATCCTGGACCCTATTCATCATTATGTCCTGTGAAAAATATTACAAAATTTTGGATTAGCATAAAATAACTCAATAAGGGTTATAAAACAAAGAAAAAAACTTTAGTTCATCAATACATTCATAACATGTGCTCTTTAAAAAACCTCAAGAAATCATAATATTTATGAATAACTCATAGTAATCAAAAATCATAAAGATAACTTGTGGCATCGCTAACCTACTTACGTTGTAGCTTTGATAGCTATGTAGGGAGTTACATTTGGAATACCCATCATAGTATATTCCCTAAATCGTTTTGAATAAACATTCATGTTTAACTCCTTCATGGTACCCAATGCATTAGATAGATATATCAGGTTCTCCTGACCTAGTATTATCATGGAACCACTCGTATACATAAACAATTCGCAAAAATAATAACAAATTTATGACACATAAAACAAACATAAAGGAAATATCACATTTTCACATTTCAATGAAAATATATCATTTAAATATATTGACATCAACAATCCATTATCAAAAAAAATCAATACCAAAATGCGTAAAAGAGTATCTGGTATTTATTTTCCTTTTAAAAACACAACGTCCTATTAAGGAATCCAAAGATCAAATAATAATCACAGCGGTGGAAAGTTTGTTGTCGCAACTAATGTTAGAAAGAAACATTCTTTTTTGTCATTTAGTAAAACATCTCATAGAAAAAGATTCATTCTAAATGAAATGAAATTTCCCAGTTGTTTACACACCATATAATATAAAGTCATGTATAAAACAAAATATTCCTCAATAAATGGAGATTGAGACGAAATCCCTTACCTTGTGTCCGAATTTACCCATTCGTTCTTTAATCTCATGAATAATAAACTAAAGATAATTTATACCTTATTAAGGCCATTTTTCATTTTTATAATTCTTTTTATATCACTTATTACCATGTTATAATAAAAATTAGTCATTTATGTGAATAACGGTTGTTTTGTCGATATTTAGTACTTGAAACAAAAATGAACTACTTATAATTAGTAGTTGTTCATGTGGTCCAAAGGCCATTATCTCCATAATGATATTAAGGATTTAGATATCATATATAACATATATATATATAGTGTATATATATATATGTATATATAATAGTACATACATTTGGAGATAAGAAATAAAATGCACCATTCATGGAGACGGTAAGCACTACGTACGCATGAATGCTAATTTAATTTCGATTTCCTATTTAATGGAATGAAAAATTAATGATAAATAGGTATATTATAATTCCAGAATAATATCTTATATAATTTTAGTAACTCCATCCTTTATTCGTTCCACTTATGGAATGAATGAGTCATGTCACCTTGTGGGGCGGTAGTCTGCACATGCTCAAATGAAATTTTCATGTTTACCCATTATGAAAAAAATAAAGGTATGATATAAATGAAAAATACAGAATCATAGAGAAACTATAAATATAATATATATCACATATAAATATAGTTCCATCATAATGTCCACCATAAGATATGATAGAAGAAGATTTAACAATCATCATTTCGTGAGGCAGTAGTTCGCCCTTCATAGAAACTGTATGTTATTTACCCATTAGATGGAGGTGTGTGTAAGTGTAGTTCGAATAGTTCACATAAAAACCTACTTTTATATGGAATATACATGCGTTATTACAAAATAAATAAATAAATAAAGAGATTTTATGGGATTGGAGAAGTAAAATAAAACAAAATAACTTAAGAGAATATGTTACCTATAAATCGGGTAACTCACTTTGGTTTGAACTAAAAGGATTTCTTGAAGTGCCTTATGCCTAAGGTGAGGCTTCTAGGTGGAAGATAGGGATATATGGAGCTTATTTGGGCAGATATTAGAAGATCCAAGGGGCTTGAGAGGTTTGTGTAATGGGATAGAGGTGAAAACATTTTATAAGAGGGAGGAGGAGCTCTTTAGGAAAGTTTGAAAATATGATTTTATTATATAATGATTTTTTAAAGGTTAATAACTTAATAAAGTCGAAGATAAGAATACTATTGTTCGAAAAAAAATCATATAATATGAATTGGATTGGTTTTGGATATTTTTTTAATCTATATAATCATAATTATTTAAATCATTCATTAATGAGGTAAACACTACATCATTATTGTGCCATAAATAATTATATTTATTTGATGTCTAAAAATAATTAAAAAATACCATGATGTATGAAATAATTTTAGATTTTAGATTAATATTTATAGTCAAATAGATAACTTGTATAACTCCATTTAAGAATTGATTTACTAAAATATATATCATTATGTTATTAGTTCATTACATTAAATTAATTAATATAAAGTGTCATTATCACTCTTAAGTGACTCCATTTGGTCCACAAATCTACACAAGGATGCCCATGGTAGGAAATGTGTCACCAAAATGTATTAGGAACATGTAAGGGAAATTTAATATAATTATTATATTATTTTTACTATGAATTACACTGTTTACCGTTAACCGCGGAAAATAAAAGTCAAAATTTATTATTCACCAAAAATTATTTTCATCTTATTAAAACACATTTTACTTACTAATAACAACCATATATTTCAGATTTTCGATATTCAGTTCACAAAAGCTGTAAAATTTCATTTAAATGTTGAACACTGTTTTATAACTACTACTCAGTGTTTTTACTATTCATAAAAACATTCAGGTTTTCAGAAAAATACTAAAAAATCAGCCAAATCTATATTTGATATTACGAATTCAAAAATGATGCTTATTTCACAAAATTAAAAAATATATATGTTAAATTAATTAATTCAAAATTATTTCCCATTGTCAAAACAAGAATCGTGTTTTTAAGAAATAATAACTATCAAAATATTGGCACTTGTTTATGTCCAATTTCATATTGAAATTACTTCTAATGACAAAAATTGGATATAATGGTAAAAATATTATCTAATTACACTTTAAAACCTATTAAAATTATGATCTATCCATATAAATAAATTATATTAAAATGTGGTTTTGAATTAAATTACAGTATTTTTTGCAATTCATTAGAAAATTAAATTTTATCTGAATAATATCGAAAAATTGACCCAAAGTCAATTTTTTCATCCCAATTCAAAAGAAGATTTTTATTTTTGTCAAATATAACATATAAAAGTCACCAAAACTAGATTTAAATAGGTTTCTCCATCACAAGGAGGTTAATCAACCTTTTAATGAATATTAGAGTGTTTATTCATAAAATTAGATTATTTCTTATTTTAAGCCTCTAAAATGTATTTGATAAATATATAAACATTTAACAAACATATATATTAATATTCAGGTTTGTTCTGTTCATTCCTACCAATACAATGGTTATGCGTTCTCTACCATTTAAAAATTATTATATTATTATCTTCCAATATGAATCAGCATTGTGTGCAACATAAGATTTCAAAGAAACTTTTTTGTTGCGTATCAGGTACACCATCGAACCTAGAATCCCCCTTAATCTAATTTTTTTAATTCAAAAATATTAAAAAATATCAAAATTTATTATTCATTATTTATGTGGGATTTGACATCCTTCCCCTTTTTTTCTAATTGTATCAACGCAATTTTATTCACTTATCAAATAAGTTGGGTGTTTATCTGTCATTGCATTCTCAGATTTCCACGCTGCCTCTTCCATCATTAGGTTTTTCCCCAAAACCATTACCTGATGAATTACCTTATTCCACAACAGACGTTATCTTCATTGAAAAATCTGGACTAGTTTTTCCTCATAATATAGATTCTCTTCCAATATAACTACCTCTAAGATCAAAACATGAGATGGATCCAGAATACACTTTCCCATCATTGAACCATGAAAAAAAATTTGTACCTGGGATATACATGGAGGTGAATCCACTCTATAGGAAACTGATCCAACCATCACTAGGATTATATAAGGTCCAATGATCCTCTGACTCCACTTTAACTTCTTTCCCAAATGAATCTTACTTTTCCATATAGAAACATTGAGAAAGAAATGATCACCCACCTCCAATGGATGATCCTTCCTCCAGTTATCTGCATAACTTTTATACCTTCTTATAGATGTTCTCAATTGCTTCTAAATCAACAAAACCTTTTTTCCATCTCTTCTACCAATTATGGTATCATTAACTTCCATTCAGCTATAGCATCCCAAAAATCTCGAGTTTAACATCGCTTTCCATATAATTCCTCAAATAGAGCCATATGTATACTGGAGTGGAAACTCTTATTATATGAAAATTAAACCAACTAATGATTTTGGTCCCAAATTCCCTAGTAATCCATTGAGAAAGCACATAACATATTCTCTATGGTTTGAATTGTTCATTCTGACTGCCTGTCTAATTGAGGATGAAAATCTGTACTAAAATTTAATTCAATACCCAACAGCTTATGAAGGCCCTTCCAAAAGATAGAAGCAAGCCTGGGATCATGATCAGATATAATGTAGAGGGGAACTTCAGGCAACTTGGATTTCTCTTTAACAAACAACTGAGAATGTTGATCTATAGAAAACGTATCCCTAATAGAAAGTAAATGCGAATATTTAGTCAATAGAACAATAATAACCTAGATTTCATTATTACCTCGAAATGGCTTTGGTAATCCAACAAAAAATTTCATGGATATATTTTCCCATATCCAATCTGGCACCAGTAATAACTGAAGCATCCCTTCCGTTAACTATCGCTCTCCTTTAACCTGCCGACAAATCAAACTCTTCACAATAAAATCAGCAATATCTCTTTTCATTCCATCCAACCACTAATACTTTTGAAGATCTTTGTACATCTTAGTACTGCCAGGATGAACTGAAACCGAATTACTAAGATCTTCACAAAATAACTCTTTATTTAACTGTGAATCACAAGACACACATAATCTCCTCTCAAACTTCAGAACAGAATCATTATAAATGTTAAAATCAGGCAACATACCTTTCGGAACCAACTCTGCCTTTTTCTGTAACTCACTATCTTCTATCTATACTTTCTTAATTCTATATGATAGAGATTATTTCACAGACACATGAAACAAATCAAAGGGATTTACTACACCACCAAATTCTATGCCAACATTCATCAAATCTTCAAACAATGGATCTTGTTCCAAATGTAAAAAGGTTAATATAGCATTACTTTTTCCACTCAATTCATCAGCCACATTATTTTCCTTTTGTCGATGGTAATGAATTTTGGAATTATAATAATTGATTAGTTCCAATGATCTCCTCTTTCTCATATTCAATTCATTCTGAGTGAATATATATAATTCAAACATTTTAGATCAGTATATATTTCACACATTACACCATAAAAATGATTCCTCCATTTTTTTAAAGAAAAAACAATAGTAGTTAATTTCAAATCATGTGTTGGGTAATTTAACTCATGTTGTTTCAACTGATGAGAAGCATAATAAATTACCTGATCATTCTGCATTATGACACAACCATTTCCATTCAACAAAGTATCACTGTAGATAAAAAAACTCACCATTTCTTAAAGGAAGTTCCAAAACTAGAGAATTAACAATTCGTTACATCAATTCCTGAAAACAATCATCACATTCTTTTGTCCAAATGATCATAACACCTTTTCGAGTTAAATTAGTCAGTGGGCTAGATAAACATGAAAATATTTCAAAAACTCTCTGGTAATAACCTTATAAACCAAGAAAACTATGGATCTTGGTTATATCTGTGGGTCTTGGCCATTCTACATCAACTTTTGTTTTAGGAGGATCAATAGTTATTCCATATTTTGAAACAATGTGACCAAGGAATGAAATTTTTTGTAACCAAAACTCACACATGAAAAATTTCCCAAATAGTTTCTTTTATTTTAAGTTTTACAAGTTAACATTTAAATGACTTTCCTATTCTTATTTACATTTTTAATGAACAATAATGTCATCAATAAAAGGAACCATAATTTATCACATGAGTCAACTGAGCCATCACTCCAAAAAATTGTTCAATTCTAATTCTGACCATCTCAGGTTGCTGATTTGGAAGTTTCTCTTCCTTTGTATGCCTTCCCAACACAACTTCATTGTTTCCTCTCTGAAAACCCATTTTAAACCGGGAAATATCTTAGGCGAAGCAACATGGTAATTAGTAAATGCTATATCATTTCAATATTACAATAAATTAAATTATGGTCATTAATTTGACAATGTTCTAAATCTTAATGTTGTCTAAACCAACCTATGATACCAACAAAAAGTTCATGGCCTTAAACATTGCATAATCATGAATTAAATAAATAATTCACGTTGAGGATCTTTTCAGGTTTACAGTTTTAGAGAGTTAGCCATACCTGTAATATTATATCCCAAAAATTACAAATTAGACACTTCTACTTAGTTTCCATTTTTCTTAAAATAAAAACACATAAAAAGTGTCATTTCTAGTTACATTTTTTAGACAACATGACTTTCCCTTGATCCCATCCTTGACCTAATTCATCTTTAAGTCCTGTGAAAAAACATTTCAAAACATGGGATAAGCATAAAAAGCTCAGTAATAGATATAAAAAAATGAAAGAAAACTTTAGTTCATCAATACATACATAACATAAGTTCTTTAACATACCTCATGAAATCATAATATTAATGAATTAAACATAGTAATCACAAATCATAAAGGTAACTTGTATCATCCATTACATACTTACATTGTAACTTTCACAGCTACGTAAGGAGTTACATTTGGAATACCAATCACAGTATATTCCATAAAAATCATTAGAGAAACATTCACATTTACCTCCATCACATTACCCATTGCATTGGAGAGCTATCTTGGGTTCACCCACCCATGTTTTATCACAGAACAACCCATATACATAAACAATTCCCAAGAACCATAAAAAAATCATAACACATAAAACAAACATAAAGGAAAGATAACATTTCCTCATTTCAATCACAATATATCATTTAAATATATTTACATCACCAATCCATTATCCAAACTATTTTAAATACCAAAATTCCTAAAAGATTATATGGTATTTATTTTCCTTTCAAAAACACTATGGCTTGTTATGGAATCCAAAGATCAAATAATACTCGCTCTAGTGGAAAGGTCATTGTCACTGCTTACGTTGAAAATAAACATTATTTTTTTATTTTGTAAAACACCTCATAGAAAAAGAATCCTTTTTAATGAAATGAAATTTTAAATTTGTTTATACACCGTATAAAAGAAAGTCATGTATAAAACAATATATGCCTCAATGAAAGGAGATTGAGACAAAGTCCCTTACCTCGTGTCTGTCTTCACCCGTTCGTTATTTAATCTCCTGAATAATAAAATAAAGTTAATTTTTACATGATTAAGAACCTTTTTTTAGTTTATTATTCTTTCTATTCTACTTATTACATATTTATAAACATTATGTAATCATTTAATATAATAATGGTAATTTTGTCGATATTCAGTACATTAGTCAAAAATAAATTTTTTATAATTACATCTTGTTCATGTGTACAAACGTTTATTTTCACTAGAATTATATTCATGATTTAGATATCATATATATAATATATATATTATATATATATGTGTGTATTTAGAATAGTACATATATTTGGAGATAAGAAATGAAATGCACCATTCATGGAGAGGGTAAGTCGTACGTACATATAAATTCTACTTTCTTTTATATTTCTAATTTAATGGAATAAAAAATAATAATGATACCTAGTTATATTATAATTCTAGTATAATATTATATATAATTTCATTAATTCCATCATTTATATGTTCCACGTATGGCATAGATGATTCATATCACTTTTAGGGGGCGGTAGTCTGCCCTTTCTCAAATGAAATTATCGCATTTACCCATTATGGATACCAAAAACGTATGATATAAATAAAAAATACAGAAACATAGGGGTAATATAAATATAATATATATCACATATAAATACATTTCCATCATAATGGACATCATAATTGGTGGTAGGAGAAGATTGAACAATCATCATTTCGGGAGGTAGTAGTTTGTTGTCCATAGAAAAAGTATGTTCTTTACCCATTAGATGGAGGTGTGTGTAAGTGTAGTTCGATTACTTCTCATAAATAAATCCTAGTATATTTAAGATATTGTATTTGTTATAAAATAATGAAATAAAGAGATTTTATGTTGTTGGAGAAGGAAAATAAAACAAAAGAACTTAAGAGAAGACATTACCTTTAAATCAGGTAACTCATTTTGGTTTGAACCAAAAGGATTTATTGAAGTGGATTCTGCCTAAGACGAGGAATCTAGGTGGAATAGAGGGATATTTGAAGCTTATTTGGGTAGAGGTAGGATGATCTAAGGGGTCTGAGTGGTCTGAGTAATGTGTTAGAGGTGAGATATTTTTATAAGGGGGGAGGGGATCTTTAGGAATGTTTGGAAATATTATTTTTTTTGTAGTGATTTTTGGTTTCTAAAGGTCCGGAACATATTAGTGTTGATGATAAGATGACTCTAGTTCGAAATAAAATCATTCAATAAGAATTGGATAGGTTTTGGATATTTTTTAATCTTTATAATATTATTTATTTAAATCATTCGTTAATGGGTAAACACTACTTCATTATTTTGTCATAAATAATTTTATTTATTTGATGTCAAAAAATTATAAGAAAAAATACAATGATGTTGGAAATTTTTTTATATTTCAAATGAAGATTTATAATCTAATAGATAACTTATATAACTCAACATAATAATTAATGTACTAAAAGATATATTTTTATGTCATTTTTGTCATTACTTTAAATTAATTAATATAAAGTGTCTTTATAACTCTTAAGTGGATCCATGGGGTCCCAAAATCGACCCAAGGAATATATGGTCAGAAATTTGTCATCCAATATAATTAAGACACAACGTAGGTTAATTTAATATTATTATAATATTATTTTTACCTCGAATTACCCAATTTACATTTAATCACGATAAAGAGAATTCCACAGTTACTATTCACCAAAAATTATTTTCGTCTTATTGAACCACATTTTACTTAATAATAACAATTTTGTATATATAATTTTTGAAATACAATTAATATAAGTGGTAAAATTAAATTTAAATGATAAAGTCATTTATAACTACTCCCTAGTGTTTCCACTATTCATCAAAAATTGATGGTTTTGAGAAAAATACCAAAAAATCTGCCTAAGCTATATTTTATTTTCCAAATTCAATAATGATGTCTATTTTACCAAATTCAAAACATAGATGTTTCTTTAATATATTTAAAATTAATTCCATTTGTCAAAACCCAAATATTGTTTTTAATAAATAATAATTATCAAAAGATTGGTACTTGCTTCTGTGCAATTTAAAAGCCAAATTACTTCTAATGAGCAACATTCGATTAAATGGTAAAAATATAATCTAATTATATTTTAAATAAAATTTAATATATATTATTTCTATATAAATAATTTATTTTAAAATGCAGTTTTGAATTAAAATACAGTATTTTTGACTATCCATAAAAAATGAATTTTATCAGAAAAATACCCAAAATTTATCCAATGTAAAGTTTGATGTCCTGATTCTAAAGAATAATTTTATTTTGTCAAATTGAACATATAAAAGTGTGTAAAAGTAGATTTAATTAGCGTCTTCCATCAAAAGGTGGTAAATCGACCTTTTAATGAATATTAGATTATTTATTCATAAAATCAGATTCATTATTATTTTTAGACACAAAAATTTATCGGATAAATGTAAAAACATTTAATAAACATGTATAATCATATTTTAGTTAGTTCTGTTCATTCCTTCCAGTGCAATGACATGATTTTAACAACCATTTAAAATTTTATTATTTTATTATTTTTCTGTATGAATTAGCATTGTGTGCAACATAAGATTTCAATGAAATCTGTTGTTTCATATCGAGTACACCATCAAACATAACATCCCCTTTAAAGTAAAATTAATATTTCATTCACAGATATTAATAAATATAAAAATGTATTATTCTTTATTTACTTGGAATTTTACAGTTTTCAATTTAATTCCATGTATGATAAGGTTACATTACTCTAGGTGTACAAGAGTTCATTCCTGACTATTCCCCAAACTACACACACTTTATAGCCGAAAGAGAATACCGTGTAAGATTAAAATTCATCACTCAATCCATCGAGGTATATTTCCAATTAGACCTTCATGTTCCACCTGTAGTATCACCATTCGATGCATCTTTACAGGCTATCCTCACATATACGGATAATGATAGTAGATGGTCTGTTACTGCCCAATCATTATATGATTTTCCATAAGATTACATTCTATGTATTTTGTATTATATTTTACCCAACAGAATAATTATTATCCTAAAATTCTCTAAAAACAATATTACACATGTGGTTAGGCTATCTTCCAAAAATCCACTTATACCCCTTAGTAAGAATAAATTCATTGTCTAAACTAGAATCACTACTATTAAAAGGTTTTAAATGAATGCCATGGATAGAACATTGAATAATAATCATTCATTTGATATAATTATCATTAATATATCCATGTCCTCTACTTCTGGAAAATTTAATTTTGAGCACTCAATCCACCACAAACATCAACATGTCGATGTTATATATGTTTTCCCCGACATTAGAATGGATCTGAACATATGGTCACCTAAATAGGGTGACCTTGATCCCTTCTTCAAAACCTTATGATCAAAATTCCAAAATTATTCACCTGAATTGTGAGTTTTTCTTTTATCAAATTCTTGAATAAAATGAAATTCCATTTAATATAGACTATAAAATCCATATTTTCAACACTTTTAACTATATCATATTCTCCGCACAATGAATATAAATATTAGTTAATATGGTATTAAATGATGTTTACATTTTATAAACACAAACTTTCCAGAATGTTTTATTTATTATAGATCCAAAAACTAGATACTTTTTCAAATTTGAATATTGAATCAAAACTCCATCAATGATATTATAAATATTTTGGTCAAAACATATATTAATTCTATAAAAAATCCAAAAATGATTCACATGAACTCATTCAAAAATCTATACACGATTCAAAAACATAAAATTTAAGATTATTGAATGTCCAGGTCAACATCATATATATGATTTTTTATTCATAAGGTTTATGTGAAGTCACTCAATATCATCCATTCAACTCATTTTCATAGACATTATAAATTGTAACTTATATTTTATTCTACACTTAATCCAGTTCTTCCTATTATTTTCTCAACTAAATCTTCTATATCCTAATTTACAACAAAAAAAATTTCACGAGTATTATGTTTTTGGTTGTCTGAATCCATTAGACATGCATAGTAATCTAACATTTTTTTGTTTCCAATTATTCTGATTATATAAATTCTTTATCATCAAATATTTGGATCAAATTTTCCTCAAGTATCTAAATATTTAAAAATTAAATTCATATGAGATTCCTCACTTAATTCAGCATATAATTAATTCTTTCTTATATCACATTCATGCATGAGATTATTATAAATCATGTTCATTAGCATGAATGACATCCCAAAATGTGGATTATTGTACTTAATTTGTAGATCATCCATATTCTGGTGACATTAAAAATTTATGATTATTCACATGTATCCTTATATTTTGGTGAGAAGGACTTTCCAGAAATAAACACATCTTGAATCACAATTTACAATGGTTATGTTCTTCTATTGAGAGTGTAGTGCATTCATTTTCAGGATTATTCTTCATTTATTCAAAATTTATAATTCTGGATTATATGTAGATCCATACATCAGTTTTCATACATAAATCACCATACATAGATCTCCATACATGTGGATCCCCTTGCATCAATGATGCTAATGTGAATCTGATTACGTATATCTCCATACATAAAATCTTCTTACACGAGTACCCTTATGTAGATCCAAACATAGTAATATTTTTAATATTTCACTAAATTATATCCAAATCTTATTCATTATATCTCCAATCCTTCTTAATCACTCAAATGAATCTCAAACATCATCTAAATGATATTCCTTCAACATTTAGAGAACTAAATTAAAGTCTATGAGTTCAAGAAATTTCTATTTTAAATCTACTACATATTCTTTATAAGGATAATTTATCCTTTTGTAATCCAACAATAAATCTTATGATTCTCAGGGGGGATGCATTGGGACTTTTTTTATTTTCAATGGGTTTCATCAAATTCATTATTCAGATCACCCAAAAAAAATTTCTTCTTTATCAAGTGACATACATTCAACTATATTTTCCATTTTTCAGATATAGAAGTACGTATTTGGGATATTTTTTTCCAAAAGGAAAAATAAATTATATATCTACATATATTTTACTTCTATGTGATGTTCCCTCATCTGCATATTTGTAGTATGTCTTCTTATCATGAAGATCACTATAGTCAACTCCATGAAAACATGCATCCAACACACAAACTAAAATATCAATATCATGTCCCAAATCTCTTTATTAGATTAATATTTAACATACTTAAGGTTTTTTCTTCGTTGAAATCAAAATATATTAGAAAATTATATGGACATGATAAAGTATATAAATAATCAACACATATGTATATGTTACTACTTCCATATAGAGTATTGACTCAATGATCTCTACTTCATGTATCCACACCACCTAATCACATCTTCTTACATACATCAATTTTAGAGTCCTTTTAATCATCTATAAATACTATAATTTCATTAATAAATTGGAAAATTATTGTGTTATAATGGAAAAATAGTGGTATCCCTTATTCTATTTATTTCCCAATTTATTACGCATTACAATGTACATACTTCTTATGAATTTACTCTAAAAACCACAATAAAAATATTTTCCATCCTCTTATTTCATGATAATATAATTAAATTAGCCACTATGATTAGGAAAAATATATAATATTTCGTCATTACCATATGATGGGTTCTTTAATCTCCACATTGAAATTGGTTTTCAATACCAATTTTTCATTTAAGAAAAAATTGTATTCTCCCCCTAATTGATAAAAATTTTAAATATATATATTTTTCTGTGAAACCATTCATCACAAACTTATTCGATTTCCTTCTTATCCTCCTATCGATTTTTGAAGAAACATTTACTTTTGAACTTTTTTAGTTGAAATAATACATCTATTTTGATTTATTAAATGAGTCCAAAATCAACCACCTATAAGTCTATGTGAGTAATTATCAAGGTATAAAAATGATGGATTAACTCAAATAAGAAAATATATCCTATCAAAAATTATTTCCAATGTGATACAAAATTCATATTCTTTTCCTAGTGTAATTACATTTTATTTTTAATGAATCTCCTATAACATTCTCAACAAACATATGAAAATTATTCAAACCAAAAAGTTTGTTTATCCCCCTTTAAAATATTATTTTTTTCATTGTATACAAATGATAATGTTATCCACCTTAATTAAATAATATAATTTTATATGATTATAAGAGATAATTCCATCACACTTCAATGATAACTGTATATTCAATTTTCTATAACTTCAATCGTTGGACATTCATCATCATCATCATCATCGGTCAGAACATATGATTCTGATTACTTCAATATTAAATTTACTAATTTTTAATTATCTGGTGTCTTTCTTCTCTATTTTCGTGAAGCTTTAATTTTTTACTTCAACATATCAATTTTTGAAATGGCCAAATTTAGCTTTACGGCCCCAAAATGGGTGAACTACATTTACCGTCTTGATCATGGATAATACCAATTGTAATGGTTTATTTGAAACCTATGGAGATAATTCCCTCCATTATGGATAACATCTAGTTTCCATTATTATTTAAAAATAATTTTTTATCCTACTCTCCCCTAAATCCATTTCATTTAATTCCCTTATTAATGAAATATAATTAGATTTCATGAGAGAATAAGGTGGGTATTTTTCTTTTCAGTTAAATAAACAATATTGAGAATATTTATCCAATTCATAAAGTCCATTCAAATTATATTCACTTTTATTCAATCTATAATCCTTCGTTTTCTATGAAATAATCATCTTGATTAGTAAAAACTTCTTCCAATTACCTTCGGTTTTCACATTAAGTGGAACCATTTAGTGAACTTCCACTAGTAAGTCACATGTATTATTCATTTAAATTTCTTTAACATTAAATTATACCACTTTATACTATGGTCATAATATAATGAACACTTTCATAAGATATTTATCACTATATTTTTGATACGATTTTTGTTTCCCAATAATCATTATATCTTCTCTAGTATAATCCTTCTTATTCACAAAATTCTCTATGACTGTTAATATTGTTATGTACTTTTTTGAAGTGTGTATGGCCTTCTTAAATCATCCATGAAACTTGTTAATTTATATTAAGATACTCAGCTATAGTAAAATATTATTATTTTCAATTTCATAATCGGATAAGTATTTAATAAATCCAGTCTATTTGATTATTTATCGAATGAATTTATCATAATGATTCATCTTGATTTAATTGAAATGAAATTTCATGGAATGTTTTGAAATACCCATGAAGTGTAATTTTCATCCCTAAAAGATGAATCAATTCTTCATCTTTACAATATTCTGTGATTTTCTTCATGTGTGTTTATTATCTTTATAAATTTTATTTCATAATGCGCAAAGGTTGCCATACAATTTATATTACATTTATTTCTCTTATCCTTTCATATCATAATTCTATTAGTTGAAATTTATTTGTTCATGTTAAATGTAAAACATCTCTCTACATCACCTTAAAATCATTTATTATACCTTTTATAGAATTGTACACAAGTTATGAATTTGTTCAATGTAAAATTATTTTTTTCCTTCTATGAATTCTGTTTCTCCTTGGAAATTTTTTTAATAGAATTTTCTCCCCATTAAAGTATACCTTCACTATTTTTGAACAATTGATAAATTGTTCTAGAAATAAATTTCATGGTGTGAAAACATTCCATAAACAAAAAATAGCCAAAAAATATAATATTTTTTACATTTCATGCAACACTAGCATATTAAGGGATCTTATTGAATATGGATATGAATATTATTCTTTTGTAAACCTTGTGGGGGAATATTAATAGTTTCCTTATTTTATATCCCCTCCACTAAAGTGGTGGGTTTCAAATTTAATTTATTTACTCATTATAGTGAAACTATGATTATAAAATACACTATTCTAAACAGTAGAATTTGTTAAAACGTTTTCACAAGAATATGGGCTTAATTATTCTTTGATTCAACAAAATACGTATCCTACACTAACATCCAGATTCTTCTCTCACTAGATTTGTATTCTATGAATGAATATTCTACTTAGAAAATATATAATCAGATCATCTCTCATATACATGTGATGCTTTAACTGTTGTAACTTCAATATTTCTCAATATTACTTCCAACTCAATAGACTTTAAATTTAAATTATTTTTAAGATATTGAGAAGATTTTAATTTTTTTCACATTCAAATTGTGTATTCTGAATAATTTATTCATGAAACTTTCATTATTCTCTTATATATTTATAAAACTATTTTATTCTCAGGGCCTTAAAATCAATCCAAGAATTATTGAAATATACAATCAATTTTGATTCATAGACATCTTTCCAAAAAACATTCGGACTTATATCTTTCCCGGAAATCCTCATTGGAAAATATTCTGCACCTAGGTAAAATATATTATTTACAAATATGATACATTCATTATTTAATTCTATGAGTTTTTTAAGAGTGTCACATTTACTAAACTACTTGGCCAGTTACTCCTCAATATCATTGGAATATGATTCCGGTTTTATCATCTCTTATTATAGTACCTTGATAAATGTGATAATTTATTTGATAAATTAAATGGGGGAACTTTTTATATAATACTTGACTTCATTATTAAATTATTTGAATATTTCAATGGTTCCATATTCTTAATTAGATGATTTTTATTATTTTGGGCGATTCACTTTATCAAATTAAATAGAAATCTTACTGCCCTATTTTTCATCATATACTGGTGGATCCTTCTTCTACTAAACTGGACAGCATAATTTCATCTTCTTTTAACCTTCATTATTCTTCAGGTTTTTCACTGTTCTATAACCAAGCACCATGTTCCCTCCACCAATAGTATATTCCTTTCAATTAATCTTAGGAACACTTTTCATAACATATGATTGTGGTATCTATGAATCTTGTTTTAAATATAGAAGAATTATTTCTTCAAATTCTGAAAATATAAACATTATCAAAGTTAGTTAATGAAAACTACGAATATCCTTTTAGATATAATTGGAGGAAACATTGATTTGATACCACTTTAGAGTCACATTGGAATATGTAGTCACCCTAAGAGGGTGGGAATATGAATCAGGGTTGAAAACATTTTTATTAAATTATTTATACATAAATCATTTTCTTCCATTACGTTGATTGAACATATTCCATCAGTTAAGATAATTTAATAATTGATATTCTCTATTAAGACTTACTCCAACATGAAATATATATATTTTAAAGGAAACCACACATCAATACTTTTAAAAGATTCATTCTCATTATGGGAATCATAATCCTTTATATATCATATTTTTATCTTGACACGCCAATTTTAACTATTCTCGTTATTGTAAAAATTAATAAATTTATTATCCATTATCTAGTTGAATATTTGTTTTCCAGAACACTACATACTAGAACATTTCTAATGGGGTAAGGTTACTTTTTGAAATTCCTCTTCTACTTATCAATAGAGATATTGGTATTATTTATATCTAAATCACCATTATTCAATGGTTCTCCATGAATACCATGAATATAACTTCAGCAACCAATAATTTTTTAGATATTATTCTGATGAACTTCGGCATATCCTATGTTTCTAGTAAACTAAAACATAAGTACTCTATACTCTAATGACACTGACGTCTGGATATACTATGGGTTTTTTTATTGAATTACATTTACATATCTAATTCTAGACAACTAAATCTGATGACCCTAATAATCTTCCTCAGAACCTAATATTCTGACTTTCTCAATTTTTCCTTGGAACTATGAGTTCATGTCTTCTAAAATCCTTAACCCAAATGAACCTTTGATGAATGAACATTGGAAAATCCATCTTTTAAAACTTTCTCAATTTCTCATCTTCACATTTTAAAGGCCAATAATCTCAGTTCACAATGGTTTGAATGTGATCCAACCTTCATAGACTAAACCATTTCTATAAATTTCTTTTTCTTTCAAATCATCAAACTATGAGATTTAATAACATTTATATTTTGAAAAAATATTTCTTGAATGATCCTAAAAATATTGAGTTCAAATCTCCTTTAATTATCCTACAAATATTATGTTGACTCACTTCATCCCATATAAAAATCTTTTCTAGATTAAAAACATGATCTTCCTAACAATTGTATATCCATATCAACATCATCTCAATGATTGTGACTTCACAATGTTTATGGTAAGTCACTCAACATTTTTCGATCAACTCACTTTTATAAACATCAACAATTGTAACATGGAATTAATTCTCCCTTTATCTTTTTTCTACTCTTATTCTAGTAAACTCAATATTCCATTTACTTAAATAGTATGAAAAACTCCAGTATGTGTATTGTTCATCCAGTGTTCAGAATACATTTCACTTGCATTATATATAAACTTCATCTTAATTTTACTTCTTCCAATCAACTCAACTAATGATTGGTGTATCTTCTAATTGACTTATCCACCAACCTAAAATTCATTGCAAATAATATGTATCTGATATTCCTCAGTTTTATTCACTATATATGTAACACCCTGACCCCAGTTACCCAGAGTCGGTGCATTATTTTAATACATTGGCATGATTATAGGGAATCATGTCTCGAAGGACCGATCGGTTTAGAAGTCTTGGAAAATAGGTTACATATATGAATGTTACATTACACTTATAACATCAAAAACAACATAAATAATCCTTTATGAACTCCATTAGTCCCTTGGCTTAACCCTTCATATCAATAACAATACACTTCTTGGAATCCTAGGAAAATAAAACATTGAAAGGGGTGTGCTCAGATGCTTAGTAAGGATAACAATATAGCAGAAACATTTATAAATAAACATAAATATTTAAGGAAATGTATAACTAAAACAATATCCTTTCAAACTTGAACTTCATCATAATATGGAAAAGATAAAATAAAATAATTCCAATTACTTATTCACATGGATATTCTACTAGTCGAATAATCACATGAAAAAACAATAACCACTTTCATAATGATGGAATGCATAATTTTGAACTTTAATTTCTGTGTCAAGGCCTCGTGCCAAGACCTAAGGGATAACTGTTTCTAGAACCCAACCCGGAGAGCCTTTGTAACTGGACTCCAACCAGGAGTTCCTCTAATAACTGGAAACCAACCCGGAGTGCCTCTAATAACAGGACACCAACCAGGACTGCCTCTAAAAACTGGACACCAACCCGGAGTGCCTCTAATAACCTGACACCAACCCTGAGTACCTCTAATAACCGGGCAACAACCCGAAGGGCCTCTAATAACCGGACGCCAACCCAGAGTGCCTCTAATAACCAGACACCATCTCGGAGGGTCTGCTGTAACCGAACCCCAAACCGGAACATACTAGTCCAACACATTCATCTTAAGACAAGGATGAAATATAACATAAACAATATTATTAAAACTAGCATACGGAATGCAAAAAAATTATTCATAAAGAATTAATGGAATAATAATAACTCTTCCATAGTCAAACATATCATAAAGCCTTAAATACAATATGGATGATTATTATCATAATGAATCAAATTCAAACAAGTGTAAAATTTATCAAAGGATTTTGACATAGATGAAAATGATTTGTAAAACTCTTTGAGATAAATAAACATTTTTCATTAAAACATTTAAAAGTCACACAATTTAGAAGAGAGGTAATTTAAATAAATTTTTGAATCAAAGTGTCCCATAACACTTTGAAACTTTTTAATGGAATTAACATTTTAATAACATTCATGTCCATACAAATAAATCCTTAAAACCCATTTTGAAGACATGGACATTAATGAGAAATATTTAGAAGAATAAATATTTAAAACATTTGAAATGATGTTTTAGTAAAAAGTACCTTAAAATAATCCCTTTGAAAACTATTTCATAAAACATGGACATGGTTAATAAATATGTCCCAGTAGATACTTACGTAAAAACAACATCGGATAATAAAGAGATTGTGAAATTAACCCTTACCAATTTGGTAACTTACGAAACATACAACCTGTGAAAGAGGTATCATACAATGATTATGTAAATACACATAAATAAAATTGTATTAAACAAAGAATACAATTATGGGTAGTACATACACCACACAAAAGTTAATAGTGGCAATATGACAAGAATCTCACGGGAATAAGGAGTGAGATGAAAACCCCTTACCTTGCAGTTTCCTTCAGTCGGGGGTACGTTTAACCTCATGTATGAAGACTATAGTATGTTATTAAATTATACCCGAACCATATAAATTTTTATGATATCATACATTATTCATTTATGACTTTATACTACCCAATAAATAATAATTTCCATGTTATATTAATATTTCGTGTAATAATCGCTTTCTTTATCGTACGTGTTTTAACTTGTTACTCTTGATTGTATCACATAGATCATGATTTAAATACTTTCAGAATATAAAAAATTATTTATATATCATATATATTTAGAATATAAATATGTACAATTGACATATATATGAAATGGAAAACACCATTAATGGAGACGGTAGTCCGTATGTACGCGTAAACGTTGTTTTCGTTTTCATATAGTATTGAACAGAAGTAAGTGAATGAGATATATGTAAGTACATAAATAATTATATATATATACATACAGTAGAATTATTATGTCATATATTACATACTTATTAGTAATATATATATTTTTATAATCGTCGATGAATGGTGAACTTGGAAATTAATCTCATCGCGTCTTGGAGATGGTAATCTGTACGTACACACGAGCGAAAATATCATTGTTTTGATAAAATAATAATATATAATAGTATTTTATATTATATATACAGAATACTTATCATGTTATAATTATTATTTACATAAAATACACATCAATATTATACCCATCCAAATAATAATGTTTTGAATAACAATTACACCACGACGTGGAGACGGTAAGCCGTGCGTACGCACGTAAGGGGACATGTCATTCAAAGGGTGGATAGAATAATGAATTTGGTTGTAACATAATTATAATAACTTCACTGTATATAGAAGATACTGGAGTTATTATTTTAGAATGAAATAACAATGAAAAAGGAAGTGGAAAACAAAGAAACTTGAAAGAGGGTGGTGAAATCATTACCTCTTCTTCGGGTTCTTCCTTTTGATTTGATCAAAAGGGATCCTTAGGTTGGATTTCTGATCAAACTAAGTCCTCTAGGTTGAAGGTAGGATAGTTTAGAGGGTATTTGGGTTAGGTTTTTCCGATACATATGGCTTGGAAGGTGTGAATTAGAGGGAAGGGTGAGTTCCCTTTTATAAGAGGGGTGAGGGGCACCTTTGAAAAAACATAAAATATTATTTTATAATAAATTAATATTCAGTTCATAATGGCTCTAAATTTATTTATTTCAAGGATAAGGTGGTTATTGATCTAAATCCACTCAAACAGTTGGTTTTATATAGGTTCGGGTCATTTTATTAACCTTATCTTTTAGTTTTAACTCTTTGTTAATTAGTTTGACATTTACCATGTCTCTTTGTATTTTTTTATTATATAGTTAATAAACTTACTATATACTTCCAAGAGATTAAAAAGTGGTCAATTAATGATACACCTATCATTATATAAGTAATGTTTCTGATCCTTAGATTTTTAGGAATAGAATATTAATTAATAATATACTATTTGTTTTAAATATTCTTTTATTTCAATTTTGACACTATTGGGTATTTTGTTTTTTATAAATTCATAACAACATTATTACATCAATAAAAATTCGTATAACAAATCATAATATGTCATAGTAACCTATAAAAGTATTAGAATTCATAAAAAGTCTGAAATTTATTTGTATATTAATAATATAAATTATTTTAATATTTCATTAATTAGGTAATTACTGCATCACCATTGTGTCATAAATAAATTAAATTTTTCAATGTCTAAAAATTATAAATAAAATACCATTATGTAGAAAATATATTTATCTTTTTAATGAATATTTACAATATAATTTATCTAATGTATAACCCTATATTAAAAATGTTTTGGTAATTAACCATTGATTTTTACTCTTTTAACTATCCTTTGAATTAAATAATAATAAATGTCCTAATCTTATCCAAGTGGACCTAAATGATAATATTTTTATCCTAAGGTTGTTTTTGGACGTCATAAACTTGTCCAATAGAATTAGGACTTGTGTTAGGGTAATATTAATATCATTTTTACCCTTAATTATCCTATTTACTTTTAACCGTGGTAAATTAAAGTAAAAAGGTACTATTCACCAAAAATTATTTTTAGGTTATTGAATAACATTTTACTTCTTGATAATAATCGTGTCTCTCGGATTATTTAAATTCCCCTCACAGAAGCGGTAAAATTATGTTTTACGTGAATTACCAAATTCTCCTAGGAGGTGGGTAAAAGACGATGAAAAGTTCAATACAATATTTATATATCTAAAATTATTCTAAACTAACTTCAATGAATTACATTGAACTTATATAGGTATTATGTATCTATTTTGAACTTATTTAAATTTAAATAAAATAAATTATTATTTAAATAAATATTCGTTTTTAAACCATAACTCAGTGTTTTTCACTATTCATCAAAAAATTGAATGTTTTCAGAAAAAACAAAAAATTCACCCTAGGATAATTTCGATATTACGAATCCAAATATGAAGTCCATTTTGAAAGATATAATTTATAAAATTTCAAAAAGTGGGTATTACTATTCATAACGGCTACTTTGATTGGTCGCGGTGTGTTAGTACTCAAAGTTGCATATAACAAACGCTATTGTATTATTCAAAGAGAAGCGTACCGTGAAAGCTTGGGGTGTTACATTCTCCACTCCTTCAATAAATTGTGTCCTTGCAATTTATGCTCGGTATTGGAAACATGGGGTTGACATTTCAAAATATCATATTTGAAATCCCACGTCGAAAAATTGATTAATACGGCCTCTATTTAAAATTACAAGTAGTAAGTATGAAGGTTACCGAAAATAACACATACTAGGGTTCCATATAGGAAAACATGGATATGAAAGAAAAATCTAACCATCAATATCTGATGGAGAGTGGTAGAGAACATGGATATGAAAAGGTCAACAATCACAAATCCATAAATTTGTGATGATTTAAGGTACTATCTAGGACAACATTTTTGTACTAAGTTCCTTTTCTTAATGTTGAGGAATTTTTTTATGAGATTGTATAAGATCATAAGGAGATATACTTACATTATAATTAGAGTTTTATCTATTAATATATTTCTACCACAACTCATCTTCCACTACAAAACATAATACAACTCAAAAATACTCTATTTATCCTAATCGTATAGGGTTCCAAATATAATGAATTTATAATTCAAATATCAGACCCTTTAAAAAAACTACATTATACAATCTAGGTACTTCACGTAGTCCAGTGGTAGGAGAAAAATCCCAATCGCACAATGGTTGTGGGTTTGATTCCCGCAGTTTTTTCCGACGCGATAGGTTGTGACACGGTATGCATATTGTCCTTTTATAAAAATACAAAAATAAACATTCAAACTCAATCCATTCCTACCTTTAGACATATCCAAAATACTACTATCCAAACTCACTGTCCAAAATTTATAAAGTAGTTGAACACAATTAAGATCTTTTTTTCATGTAATAACATATGAAAACCTTCATCGTGTATTATTTTAAAACATGGTAACATCCTTAATTACCATAAAATCTTATTGATTACATTCATGATCCCTTATAGAATACTTAATATTCTCCTTCTATCCAAAAATGGTGTAAACTCCAATAATGACAAATCATTAATAAGTTTCAAGGTAGTCCAGAATATCCAACATAATTTATTCAAATCAACCATCTATTATTCCAAAATCACTACCTCGTTATCAAGACCATATTAAGGATTACATTTTACTTCAACCTTGTATTTTCAAAAACAAAGTTTAAGTTGTAGTTGAGTCACCTTTCATAGTACCATATTATCTCAAATCCTCAATAAAATAGTACTGCAGTACAATCCTTATTTATCTCCATAATTCATATAACTGTTACATCGTTGATACAACACTCAAATGAAATAATTCTTTAACAACAACATAAGAAAACTAGTCATTTATCTTCATATGTGGTATTATCATAACATTATTATTATCCAATAGCATCATTGTAGGCATACTCTGATGATTTGAACATTGATTCTCATAGTGTCCCCAACCCTTGCAGATAAAGCATTGAATGATTGAAACCTTTTTCTTACCCTCGCAATCATGAACGTGGTGTGCTTTTTCTCCACACTTGTAACACACTCCCATTCCCTTCAATTATTTTCCAAGGTGATTCTTTCCACAATTCTCACATATGGGAAAATCCTTCTTTACCTTCTTCCCTTTATCTGTCTTTCTCTCTACCATCCATTTCATCTCTGGCTTCCCTTCAAATCCATAGGACTCTGAGAACTCTTTACTTATCTTATCAACACATGATATTATTTCTTCATATGAAGATAATACATGAGAGACTATTTCCCTTCTAAAGTTTTTCATAATACCATGAATGATATGATCCTTCTTACTCATTGGATCATACGTATTTTTGGATTTCTCATTCCTTCTACTGGGAGCCATTTCTAAACAATGGAATACACTAGATTAGTTTATGAATACCAATACCTAATCGCATACTTTTAAAACAATTCACATACATTAAACATTTTATAGATATAATCCATAATCATAAAAATGTTTTCTTTGAGGATGTATATAATAATAAACCCTTCATAATGGTTTGTAAATAAAATGAGAATTATCCAAATCATATCCCCAGGGAGTGTCGTAACCAAGAATGCAGCAAGGCCCATTGTCGTGCACCAATTCCCGTTCGAGTCTAGCTCAAAGCGGTGTTTTCAGGTTTTACTGCTAGGTACATCTGTGCCAGAGCCGCCTCTACCTGCTCGTATCCAGAAAGGTATGTATTTCTCCGAAAGCTCACAAAATCTCTATAATACACAAAATCTAGGAAGTTATTCTATAATAATCCTCAAAGTCTATCTTAGGGTAATGTGCTCTAATCATATTTTATCTAAATCTAGTTTCCAAGGTTATTGCTAAACTTCATCTGATACCAACTGTAACGCCCCGACCCCAATTACCCAGAGTCGGTGCATTATTTTAATACATTGTCATGATTACAAGGAATCAAGTCTCGAAGGACCAATCAATTTAGCAGTCTTGGAAAATAGATTACAAACATGAATGTTACATTACACTTAGAACATACAAAAAAACATAAATAATTTTTTATGAACACCATTAGTCCCTTGGATTAACCCTGCATATCAATCACAATACACTTCTTGGAATCCTAGGAAAATAAAACATTGAACGGGGTGAGCTCAGATACTCAGTAAGGGTAACAATATAGCGGAAACATTCATAAATAAAAATAAAAACTTAAGGCAATGTATAACTAAAACAAAAGCCTTTCAAACATGAACTTCTGCATAATATGGAAAATATAAAATGAAATAATGCTAGTTACTTATTCACATTGATATTCTACTAGTCGAATAGTCACATGGAAAAACAACAACCACTTTCATAGTGATGGAATGCATAATGCGGAACTTTAATTTCTGTTTCAAGGCCTCATGCCAAGACCTAAGGGATATCTATAACCGAAACCCAACCTGAAGATCCTCTGTAACCGGACACCAACCCGGAGTGCCTCTAATAACCAGACATGAACCAGGAGTGCCTCTAATAATCGGAGACCAACCCGGAGTGCCTCTAATAACCGTACACCAACCCGGAGTGCCTCTAACAACCTAAAACCAACCATGAGTGCCTCTAATAAACGGACACCAACCTGGAGTGCCTCTAATAACCAGACACCAACCCGGAGGGTCTGCTGTAACCGTCCCCCAACCCGGAACATACTAGTCCAACACATTCATCTTAATAAGAGGATGAAATATAACATAAACAATCGTATTAAAACTATCATACCGAATGAGAAAAAAATTAATCATAAACCATTAATGGAATAAAAATAACTCATCCATATTTAAACATATCAAAAATCCTTAAATACAATTTGGATCATTTTTATAATAATAAATCAACTTCAAACAAGAGAAAAATTTATCAAAGTATGTTGACATAGATGAAAATGATTTGTACAACTCTTTGAGAGAAATACCCCTTTTTCACTAAAACAATTAAATGTCACACAATTTAGAAAAGAAGTAATTTAAATACATTTCTGAATCAAAGGGTCCCATAACACTTTGAAACTTTTAAAAGGAATTAACATTTTAAAAACATTCATGTCCATACAAATAAATCCTTAAAACCCATTTTGACGACGTGGAAATTAATGAGAAATATTTATTAGAATAAATATTTAAAACATTTGAAATGATGTTTTAGTAAAAAGTACCTTAAAATAATCCCTTTGAAAAAACATTCATAAAACATGGACATGGTTAATAAATATTTCCCAGTAGATATTTACGTAAAAACAACCTCGGATAATAAAGAGATTGTGAAATTAAACTTTACCAATTTGGTAACTTACGAAACATACAACCCATGAAAGAGGTATCATAAAATGAATATGTAAATACACAAAAATTAAATTGTATTACCCAATGAATACAATTATGGGCAGTACATACACCACACAAAAGGTAATAGTGGAAATATGACATGAATGTCACGGGAATAAGGAGTGAGATTAAATCTCCTTACCTTGCACTTTCCTTTAGTTGGGGGTATGTTTAACCTCCTAAATGAAGACTATAGTATGTTATTAAATTATAACAGAACCAAATTTATATTTATGATATCACACACTATTAATTTATGACTTTATACTAACCAATTAATAATAATTTCCATGTTATATTAATATTTTAGGTAATAATTGCTTTCTTTATCGTACGTGTTTTAACTTGTTACTCATGATTGTATCACATAGATCATGATTTAAATACTTTCATAATATAAAACATTATTTATATATCATATATATTTAGAATATAAATATGTATAATAGACATATATATGAAATGGAAAAAACCTCTTATGGAGACGGTAGTCTGTACGTACGCATAAACGATGTTTCCATTTTCATATAGTATTGAACGGAAATAAGTGAATACGATATATGTATGTACATAAATACTTATATATATATAAATATATGTATATCTTAAGTAGAATTATTATTTCATATATTACATACTAATTATTAATATATATTTTTTTATAATCGTCGATGAATGGTGAACTTGGAAATGAATCTCATCACGTTGTGGAGACGGTAATCCGTACGTACACACGAGAAAAAATATCATTGTTTTGATATAATAATAATATATAATTGGATGTTATATTATATATAAAGAATCTTTATTGAGTTATATTTATTATCTACATCAAATACACATCATTATTATTCCCGTCCAAATAATAATTTATTGAATAACAATTACACCACGACTTGGAGAGGGTAAGCCGTACGTACGCACGTATGGTGAAATGTCATTCAAAGGGTGGATATAATAATGAATTTGGTTGTACCATAATTATAATAACAACACTGTATATATAAGATATTGTAGTAATTATTTTAGAATGGAAAAAACAAAGAAAAATGAAGTGGAAAATAAAGGAACATGAAAGAGGGTGGTGAAATCATTAACTTTTCTTCGGGTTCTTCCTTTTGATTTGATCAAAAGGGCACATTAGGTTGGATTTATGATCAAACTAAGGCCTCTAGGTTGCATTTAAGATTTTTGAGAGGGTATTTGGGCAGGATTTGGCCGATCCTAATGGATTATAAGGTGTCAATTAGAGGGAAGGGTGAGTGCCCTTTTATAAGAGGGGTGAGGGGCACCTTTAGAAAAACATAAAATATTATATTATAATAAATTCATATTCGGTTTATAATGGATAAAAATTGATTTATATCGAGGATAAGGTGGGAATTGGTCTAAATACACTCAACCAATAGGTTTTAAATAGGAATGAGTCATTTTATTAACCTTATCTTTTAGTTTTAACTCTTAGTTAATTAGTTTGACATTTATCATGTCTCTTGGTATTTTTATGTTATAAAGTTAATAAACATACTATATACTTTCAAGCGACCCCCAAGTGGTCCATTAATGATACTCCTATCATGATATAAGTAATTTGGCCGATCCATAGATTTTTAGGAATATAATATCAATTAATAATATAATATTTGTTTTAAAAACTCTTTTATTTCAATTTTGACACTATTCGGTATTTTGTTTTTGATAAATTCATAACAACATTATTACTTCGATAAAAATTAATATAACAAATCCTATTATGTCATAGTAACCTAAGAAATTATTGAAATTCATAAAAAGTCTCAAATTACATTTATTTGGATATTTATAATATCAATTATTTTAATATTTCATTAATTATGTAATTACTGCATCACTATTGTGTCATAAATAAATTAAATTATTTAATGTCTAAAAATTTTAAATAAAATACAATTATGTAGGAAATCTATTTATATTTATAATGATTATTTACAATTGAATTTATCTTATGTATAACCATATATTTAAAATGTTTTAGTAATTAAACTTTGATTTTAACTCTTTTAACTCTCCGTTGAATTAAAAAATAATAAATGTCCTAATCTAATCAATGTGGACCTAAATGATAATATTTTATTACTATGGCTGTTTTAGGTAAAAATAAACTTGTCCAATAGAATTAGGACTTGTTTTAGGGTAATATTAATATCATTTTTACCCTTAATTACCCAATTTACTTTTAGTCGTGGTAAATAAAAGTAAAAAGTTACTATTGACCAAAAAATATTTTTATCTTATTGAACCACATTTTACTCCTTGATATTAACCTTGTATCTCAGATTTTTGAAATTCCACTCACAGAAGCAGTAAAATTATGTTTTACCTGAATTTCCAAATTCTCCTAGGAGGTGGGTAAAAGATGGTGAAAAGTTCAATAAAATATTTATATATCTAAAATTATTCTAAACTAACATCAATTAATTACCTTGAAATTATATAGGTATTATGTATCAATTTTTACCTTAATTAAATTTAAATAAAATAAATAATTATTTAAATAAAAATTCGTTTTTAAACCATAACTCTGTGTTTTTTCACTATTCATCAAAAATTGAAAGTTTTTAGAAAAAAACAAAAAATGCACCCTAGGCTAATTTCGATATTCCGAATCCAAATATGAATTCCATTTTGAAATATAAAATTTAAAAATTTCAAAAATTGGGTATTACTATTCATAATGGCTACTTTGATTGGTCGCGGTCTATTAGAACTTAAAGTTCTGATAACAAACGCTATTGTATTATTCAAAGAGAAGCGTACCATGAATGGATGGGGTGTTACAGTATATGTCATTTGTTCTTATATAATTTTAACAATTAATCTTATCATTAATCAAGGTAATCAGAATTACCAAAATATTGAAACTCTAGTGGTTTTAATTTATCATAAATTTCTCTATCATCAAGTGATAATACAAGTACATGATGATTTGCACACATACTTATTTATTTTATCATTATATATTTTCCAAAATCAACTCAACTAGAACCCCAATTTACAATTTTGAGGATATTCCATTGAGAGTATAGTGATTGCATCATTTATATAATTATTCATTTCTTTAGAATTTATAATTAAATATTTTTTAATATACTTACATGATTCTCCATATTTGAATTTGTATATGTTGATCTCCTTACATGTTTATCCCTTTACATCAATGATGCTCATGTAAATACCCTTAAAAATATCTTCATATGTCAAATCTATTTACATGATAACCCTTACATGGATTTAGACTTTGTTATTTTAGTATATTTCACTCAATTCCAACAAAATATAATTCATTAAACCTCCAACCATTCTTAATTGACATGAATAAACCTCATACCTCATCTAAAGGATCTTCCTTGATCTTCCATATAACTTAACTCCAGATTGTGAGTTCATTCATTTTCTATTTCTTGATCTACATCATATTCTTTGTAAGGATTACTAATCCTTATGTAAATAGAAAATTAAAATTTTAACTCTAAAACCTAGATATTTTAAATCATATTTTATTTTAAAAGAACACTATGTTTGATAATATACACCACATCAAACATCAATCTTAAATGAATAGTGAAATAATATTATTCAAATATAACAGTTATAACATATTCATTGGGTTAGCGTGTGTAAATAGTAATAAAAAAATTTTAAGTATATAAAATAGAAGTTTTTCGTTAAAATATAATTAATTAAATCAGTAAATTTTACATACATCAAATATTTTTTTCTTGGAAAAAATTCATAATAAGTTCAGTTTACACTTTAAATTTTATTTTATTCTAACAATGTATTTTTAAACATTTTATACATTGGTAATTAAATTAAATTCATACAAATTTAATATGATTTTTTTAAAAATTGAAAATATTTTTTCAATTCATCGCATTAGAATTATCATGTGGGTAATTTTTTATTATTTTTAAAGATTAATTTTTAAGTGAATAGTGAAAAATACAGATTTTGGTGTAAACTATCATTTATTTTATTTTAATTACAAAATTCAATAAGATTAATATTTAATTGATATCTAATAAATTTCTATTTTCATTAAAATTTCCAATTAAAATAATGTGAATCAAAATTATTCATTATTTTGTATTAAAAAACATTTTTATCTCTAAAAAAGTTGTTGTTTAAAAAAATAGTTTTTTCTTTCTGTTGTATGCTTATATAAAAATTAGTTTCTATGAATTTTCATAATTGAATATTGAAAATGGTTTTAATATTTAGAATTTATATGTTGAATGTTTTGAAATATATTAATTTCATTTTTGGTCGTAATGAATAGTAAGCATAATAAAAATTAGTCCCAACGATGAAGGGTAAAATGGGTTAAATGAGGTGAAAACTATGGGTTTATGCTTCAAGTTGAATCTAACACTTGAATATATTTTACTGTATGCGTTAATTTCAACCATGATCATCCTATAGTGTAATATATTATATTTTAGTTCTATCTTCATTTTAAAATAACATTTCCTTTCCATTGAGTAGATAATAAATACAATATGTCACTCTCATTCTTTTAAAATATTTAATATATTTTTAGATGAATAAAAATATTATATGAATGGATATAAATAGTTATATTTAATATAAATAAATTATTTTCCTGATTGTAATTTATTTTTAATTTTATGAAATGGTATAAATACGTAAAATTCTTTCTCATCACTGAAGATGCACTTGTCCATACGGGTAAAAATTCAAAGAAAATAGTTTTAAAATATTAAAACTAATTTCATGGATATTTCATTGTATTTAATGATTTTAATAAACAAAAAGAAATTATATCGAATTTTTTAAATATTAAAATCTTAATTCCATGGTAATAATATTATTTTTCAAGTCAAATTAAATGAATAGTCTCAAAAATGACTGGAATGATATTTTTTGTAAAATCATATTTATTTAATTCTTTTAAAATCATCAAAATACTATCTTTAGAAAAGTGAACGATAAATGTTTTAGAATATAAACCATTTTCCACTTATTATCCACTTTCCTTTTTGGAGTGGTATTTTTTAACCTATATCATACCAACATGTAATTAGATCCAATTTCCATGAAGTTCGCCATATAATATTTTAATGTTATTAATAATTACTAGTGTGCCACCCATCTCACTTATAAAAGGGAACCTCCACTTCTCTCATACCCACACATCATGAGCCACTTATCATGGAAAATACGTACCAAAATTCCTTCCCAAAATCCTTACATGCATCCTAGTATTACAGGTCTCACAAGAGTTCCACTTCAATAAGACTTATGTTGTAAGCCAAAGGAGTTTACCAAACTAAAAGGTATATTTCCTTGATGAGATTTTTCATGTTCATTTCTATATAAACCACGTTAAAATAATCAATCAAATTATTAAAATATTTAAAGAAATATAACATCCATACGTATTTATTTTTATGTGAATGGTATATCTATTTTCTATATCCTTTATATCCTATTGAAAATGAAATTATTTCACGTTCTTTTGTACGACCTACTATCTCAATATTTTGGTGTGATTTTTTTCATCACCACGTTAATTGGACGGTTATAAATATATAATTAATTAATATATAGGATATGTCTGAAATAATTTTGATTTTTGAATTATAATATATCATCTACCTTATCACCCTTATATCCATTGTATATTGATAATGTTATCCATGCATACATATGGACTACCATATCCACGAAGTGATGTGAATAATTTTTTATTACCACTATTAATGGATGATTTTAGAATTATATATATTCATCAAAAAAATGTTTCCATGAAATTATTAAAATTCTTTAGATTATGGAACCATTTCACAACACCATTAGCTATGGTTAATATATCGATATAATTTTGTAAAAATTTACTAAAAAACATAAGTGGTTATAATAAAGAATAACTATTAAATTAATGGATAAAAAAATATTATAAAAATACCTTATCGGTTTAAATATAAAAGAAAATTTTGTTTGTAATTTTTTTAATATATCTAAATTGATTTTTCAAGGGTATATAATGCACCTGACCAGGCTAGAATACAAGTTATGAGGTTTTTCATCTTAATTCCACTCCATTGATACTTATGTTATATTATGTACCTAGTATCTTTTATATATTTTACAAATTCCCCCTTTTACACATTATTTCATGAATTATTATTTATTAAGGGTATTCGATGTTTTTGATTCATGTATTCACTTTTAACGTTTTTTGAATCAAAAGTTACTAATTTAGAATGGATTTATTTAATAATATCATTATTAATGGTTACCATTTATATTAAAAAAATTATTGAATGGATTTTAAGATATATTCTACTTAAACCCTATCTATTTTTGAATATTCTGTTTATTTGTGGTTTCTACAAGTTTCCAACTTAATTTTATGCTCATTTGTGCTGAAAACTACTAATGATTTGTTTAAGAATATAATCATTATCTATTATTTGGTTAATAAAATTTTTATTCCATGTCCATGTTCATTAAATTTTTTTATAAATGTTATTTTACTGAAAAAAATTATTGTTTAAAATAATTTTCCCCAATATTTGAATTCATTTTTAAATCATTAAAAGTAATTTTCATGCCAACTTTTAAACAAGGTACTTTTTAACCTATTACCCAAAGTGTGAAAGAAATAATTATTTTCAATGTTTGTATAATGAGTGAATTTTCCACTTAATATGAAAATTATTTTATTTTAATATTAGTCTATAGTTTTACACGTTCATCTTCAAAGAAATTATTTTATTCAGTATTCATGAAATTTTTAGTGATTAAAAATATCAAAATAAAAAGTTATTTTTCTGTTTTCTAAAGAGACATTTAAACATTCTTCTAAGGTAATTTTCGTCAAGTTAAAATTATTTTGTTGTTTCGTATGTTTCATGAAATAAAATATCTAATGATTCTATCCTTGTTATTTGTCAATATGGTTTAGGAAAAAAATTGAAATATTTAAGAAAACAGTTTTATTTTCATGGGTAATGCTATGATATGTTGATGGTTTTTTCCATAATCTATGGATTCATGGTATTGTGGTCATTAGCTTTCCATGATCAAAATTCGTATTACCCTCCAACATTTCATTAGATAATATTTTATCCTACATGTCCATATTTTTACTATCTTGTATTTATATGGTATCATTTCCATTACATAGATTTTATCTTAATACTATATCACTTTTACATATGATATTAATTAATGTATGACTATTAATAAAGGTATTCTATTTACTAGGGAAATATTCATGTTCTATATTCATGATTCAATATGTATATTTTTTGACTTATAAGGAATATGGATTATCTATTATATTATTGATTAAATATACTAATAATGAATTAAACATATATAATTAATGAGTGGGGCCTAATTATGGATCTCCCTTTGATGCATCAACATGTATCATAAAAAACATGATGGAAAGATGTATATTACATGAATATATGATCATGTCATAATAGATCGGTAATTAGTGTGTACCAACATATAAAATGAAAGCATCTTGGTCATGGACTTAATTGTAAGATTCATGATGTCTTGTCTGAGGCCTTGATAGTAAGATGATTATTGTAAAACATCACGAATTCCCACGATTAAAATTATAGAAAATATTATTGCTATGATTGTTTTATATTCCCTGGATATATTTTTTATATCATGTTATTGACTAAATAATATATGTATTTATTATTTACTCTTTCATATTATTTATTCCTTTCTTATTAATGATCGCTTCCATTTTACACTTTCCATTATAGATAATTTTATCTCACTATTTAATACATATTCTTTTACATTGGATATGAAGAAGTAATATTTGAATGATCTTCAGGGATGATATAATTTGTTTATGAAATATTTTATTTTCTCCAATGTAATATTGAAATCATTTTTGTATCTAGTTTACATTGACTGCTAAACTGTTCAATCCTTCATGATGTGATCCCTTGTGTATTATAATAATGTAATAAAGTAATCATCAGCTTTAGGTTAATAAAGACAAGATTACATTTGAAGTAATGAGATTAATTTTAATAGGACCATTGGGAACAATATTTCAAATAAAAATAGATTACATGAGAATTTTGATAATCCCATAAAATATTTGAGAAAATTTTAGGAATTTTTTCCATGCCTCAATTTTTCGGATCAATTTGGGATAACTATGTGACTGTCATTATTTAGAGATGGTTCCTAGAGGAAGGAATAGAATGAACACATGTGGTTAATATTGGAATTACAATAATAATCATGCCAATACAATGAGTATTGGATCTAAAAAGGTCAATAATAAATTAGGAAAACAAAATCAGGTTATGTTTAGTATCCTTGCATTTATAGAGTAACATAACCTGAGAAAATATAGATTGAATACTCTTTTAATTATTCTTGACTATCTCTACTGATTTTTTACACACATTATGAACCTAAAAAACATCATAATGTTAGAAGTAATAGAAAATTTATTTTTATGGAAGTTCAGGTGATAAAAAAATAGAAGGAAAACTATTCAACATTATTTATGTCAATAATATTGGAAGAAAACCAAGGTAAATTATTAAAGGGTATGTGATTTTGTTATAAGGGTAGTGAAAATTTTCATCATGATCATAATTTCAATGTAAAAAAATACTAATATAGAGTAATTTAAATGTAAGTATATGAGGTATTATGTATACAAATTCCCCAAGATTCGAGGATGAACCTAATAATTTTTTTATGGTATTAATTATTGATATCCTGAAATACTCTTAAGATTATGATTATAATGAGAATAAAATAGAATCATCCTTGAATAATGCAGATGAAAAGATGTTATATAGGAAATTGGATAATTTTTAATGTTTATTTTAGTATATTTCTTTTCATGATAGTATTTTTTCTGGGGGTGGAATATCGGTTGATCATTTTAAAACAAAAAGGGAACAAAATAATATCCCATTGGGTTTAATATAACCTTTCAAGATTTGTATTTAGTATAATTATTTTTAATTTGTAGAATATATGAATATGATGATGTATTGTTTATTAATGGTAGTTTGGAATGAGGATTAAAATAAAACAACAAAGGATTGTTCTAATAATATATATTTCTATGGAAAAATATATAAAATATAAATTTGGGAAATATTTTTTTAATGGTATCAATCAAATGGAAAATTGATTTCTATAAAAATTTGATATTTTTGGAATAATATATAGATTATAATTAAAGTTAATTTTTATATTATAATTCGATCCTTGTTGATGTTTACTATATTTTATTATATTTTATATCCTGATAATTGATGTCGGTTGGGATAATTTTTAATTTCAAAATAAATGATTCGGAATATATATTTTTTATATATGGGAATTTATAGAAGATAAATTATTTTAGGGGATAAAATAAAGAATAAAATATAATATTTTTTAATTTTTTGGTTCAAATATAATCAATAATATTCTAGGGGTCTGTGATCTTTGATTATTATTTTAGCTTGTGCAACCCATTACAGTTTTAAACATGTGGATTAACATTTATTCTCACTATGAATATTATAGTTGTTTAAAAGTTTATTTTAGTTCTTCAGGAATGAAAAATTCATCATAATCATGATTATTTACATCAAAATATGATATCTTGCATATATAATTGCAATAAATAAAGTTATTAAATATTGTTATATTTTATATCCTAACGGTAAAGGAATTTATCAATCTCGAAATAACTAAAGATAAATCAATCAAAACCTATATTGAATGTATCCCTCATCTACCAATATATCTTCACATAAACTAATTTTAATGTATAATTCTAATAGGGGTACATTCACAAAAATTTTTCATGTCATAAACTATAAAATATAGTTCAATATAAAATTTAAATGATATCTTGTTAATATGTTATTATATTTTCAGTTTAGAAAATAAGAATTAAAATTGAGAGGACACAATTTCTATAATGATTGAGATAATGTAATACCCAAATATACTAGTTTATATTTCCTTTTAAAATTACACTATTTAAATTTCATACTCCAAATGAAACCATATTCTTAAATGGACCATGAAATATTGTTATTTAAATAAGACTATCAAAACCCATTTGTTGGGTTAGAATCTTTGAATAGGAATAACCACATCATAAAGAATATATAAGAAGAATTTTAATTAATAAAAATATTTTATTAAATTAATAAAGTTAACATTCATAAATTTTTTTACTAGGAAATGAATAAAAATAACATCATTTTATTATTTAAAAATATTTTTCATCAAAAAATGGTTTTAGGTTTCTTATACGATAGTAATTTGAAATAATTTTTTTTACTTATGGATGTTTTATTATACAAAATTGAAATAATTTTATAAATTCTAGTGAAAAAATAATTGTATTTTGATGTTTACAAATTTTCTAAAAATTATTATTTTTTGTGGAAAAGTGAAAAATAGCGATTTTGATGTAAACCGTCATTTATATTATTTTAATTCCAAAATAAAATAATCTTTTATATTATAGTTGAATAAAAATATGTATCATTATATTAAACATAATTCAGTTATTTTCATGTTAATAAACATTATAAATTATTATTTTTGTGAAATCATTTTTATGATTAAAAAGAGTATTTTTTTTAAAACAATTCTTGATGCATTTTTCATATTTATAGTAAAATTATTTCCCTCCAATACTATTAATTTTATATTTTAAAAATTATTTATAATTTAAAATAAGTATTTTCAAATTTACCAAATTTTTCAATTCTATTTTTGGTCATAAGGAATAGTAAACAGGGTAAAAATTAGACACTATGAAAAATGGTAAAATGGGATAAATGAAGTTAAAACTATGGGTTAATGCATTAAGATAACTATTAAACATGAATTTATTTTATTTTAGGTTTCTATTTCTACCATAATTGTCTTATATTTGAATATATGGTATTTTGTGTCATTTTCCTTTGATAATGACATTTATATTACTTAAGTAAACAATTAAAACAAAATGTCACACTCATTATTTTAATATCTCTAATATGATTTCATAAGAATAAGAATATTTTATAAATTAATATAAATGGTTATTTTTAATATAAATAAATTATATATTTATATTAATATATTTTTAACTTTTTAATGGTATAGTTACCCAAAATGCTTACTTATCATTGATACAGTGCTTATGCAAGTCGGTGTAAAATTAAATTAAATAGATTTTAAATATTTAAAGTGCAGTTTTTTAATAATTTAATGTCTTCAGTGACTTTTATGGATAAAAATTATAGTTAATTAATATTTTATAAATTAAAATTCAAAATCCATGGATATATTTATTTGTTTAAACACAAATTATGTGAATAGTCCCAAAAATGACTCTAAGGATATTTTTCTAAAAAAATATTAAATTAATTTTTTTTAAACAATAAAAAAATTAACTATATTAAATTTTATAGGAAATGGTTGATAATATCAAACAATATAAAATTATTATCCTATTTCCCTTTTGGAGTATCATTATTTAACCATAAATACTAAGTATCTTGTTACCATGGTAAGGGTTTAAAAAGTGCAATGAGGGGTCAAAATAAATAATTATGGTTAAAAGGACCTAAAAACATATCTAAATATTATTGTTTGAATTGTTATAGACCCTATACCATCCAAAAATTTGAAATATATAAAATTTTGAGACACTTTTACTAGATCATTTCCATTATTTTTTTAATGTCCAGAATTATTATAATTTTCTATCTACCTCACTTATAAAATAAAATAACATATCCTCTATTCATCACATAACTCGTGCAACTTATTTCAGTAAAAAGATCCCAAATAACTTATCAAAAACCCTGTATACATCCTAGATGATCCAGTCTCAACAAAATACCACTAAAATAATGATTAATGTGTATTTGAAATGAGGTTTCTAAAAGAAGAGGTATACTTTCTTACAGGTCTTTTTCTATATCCTTTCTTCTTAAAAATCATCCTTATAGTCAATAAAAAGAATAGTATGATTAAATATGTAAATTAAACTTATTTATATTATTTTATTTAATGTTACATCCATTTTATATCACCTTTTCATCATCTGAAAAATAAAAACTTTGATCACGTGTTTGTACGACCACATGTCCCCGCATAGTACTGTAATTTGTTTTTCATCACCAAATTAACTGGAAGGTTATAAATATTAAATTAATGAATATATATATATATTATTTATGAAATTATTTTTATTATATTTATTATATATATCATATTCATTTTTACCCTACTATCTGTTGATGAACGATAATTTCATTCATGTATGCATGTGGACTTCCACCTCCATGAAGTAATGTGATTTATTTTCCTATTACCACAAAGAATGTATGATAATAAAAATATATATGCTGAAATAAAATTATATTCATTTAACAATTAAAATTATGGATATTTTAGAACCATTTCATGACATCTTTATCCATGGTCAATATACCAATGAAATTTTGAAGAAATTGACTGAACAACCTTATGTGGTCAATAGGAACAAAAACCATTCAATGGATAGATGAAAAAATGTTTTATAATTATCTTAAATAATGATATTTAGATGGATAATATAATTAATAATGTATTTTTGATATTTAAAATAGTTATTTAATAGTATATAATGTGCCTGACCAAACAGGAATCCCAAGAATGGATTTTCCGTCTCAATTACACTCTATTGAGACTTAAGTAATATTATGAACCTAATTTCAACTATATAGTGTATATAATTAATAATTTAAATTTTATATCAACAATACCACTTAATTCATTTTATTGAAAAAAGTTATTCAGTTATTAATTTTTAAAAGGTTTTTATTTAAAAGTTACCATAGGAGTAAGGATTAATTTCACAAAATCATTTTAATTAAACATTTTTATGTTAAAAATCACGATGGAATAATATTTGGTATATTCTATTTAATCCTCATATATTTTATTCTGGTATTTCTTGTTTTTTTCAAACTTTTCAAACATTTTTTCCTCTCTTTGTTACTTATAATGATAAGGAATTGTTTTTAAGAATTTTCGACTTTATTTCAGCTTTGGTCGATGAACTTTTTCCTCCATGTACAAGCTCATTAAAATGATTTCAAGTATTTTATTTTATATGGTTAAATGAATATTTAAACCCATTTAAATTATATTTGAAGTTGTTATCAAATCGAGAAATGGAATCTTCATTTAATCTGAATGAGGTAATTTTAGACTTTATACCAACGGTGTGCAAGGAATCATTGTTTTAACATTTATCAAATGAATGAATTTTACCATTACCATGTTCATATATTTTATGATTAATTTATAAATTTCCATGGTTATTTTCAATGTAATATTACTATTAATATTATATAAATGTTAAGTTTTTAATGATACCAAAATAAAATGAAATTTTCTGTTTTTTCAAATAAATGATTCAATATTATTTTAAAGGGATTTTTTATGTATGTAAATAACCATTAAATTATCATTTAATTCACTTGGGATAATATCTATTTATATAATATAATTTTTTTCTCTAGATTTATTATGATTTTGGGATATTGAAATATTTATGAAACATATTTTATTTCCACATGTTATTCTATGATGAATTGATGGTCATCTTTCATCTTATAGCATTTTATGATTTCTTCGTCAATAATTTTCACATGATCGCATTCTCTATCGCTCTATAACATTTCATTGGACATTATTTTATCCTACATGTCCATATTATTAGTATCATGTAATAATACTATATCATTTACACAACATTAATTCTTTATTTATCATATACCATTTCTAAATACAGTATTAGTTGATGGAATCCTATTAATGAAGATATTTCATTAAAAAGTTAAATATTTATTTTTAGTATTATATATTTAATATGGATATTGATTGATTTATTAGTCATATTTTTTAATATATTATAATATTTATTCAATATATGATGAATTAATTGGACATATATAATTACTAGTGGATCCTAATTACAGATATCCCTCAATACATTAATAGGTATCATGTGAAAAAATTGGTTGACAATATGTATATAACAAAGTTGTAAAATCATTTCATAATAATTCGATAATTGGTGTATACCAACCAATAAAATTAAAATTTATTATCCAAGAAATTTATTATAATATTTATGATGAATTGGTCAAGGAACTGAAATTAAGATCATAAATGTCCAACATAATGATTTTCCTTCTATAAAATTTTAGATATTAGTATCTAAATGATTATTTTGTTTTATATATAAATATTCTCAAGCTTATGTTATTGATTTTATTTCATATTCAATGATTATATGCTCTGTCATATTCTTAATGAATTAATTATTTAAGATAGTTTCCATTGAATTTTTTTCCTTACTAAGTATTTGATCTTACCATTCATTATGTTTTCCTTTCCCTGGGATATGAAGAAGGAATCATTGAATGGTCCTCAAGGTTGCAATAATATTTTCCATTCTATTTTTTATTTTTTTTACTGTAATATTGAAATCATGTTTGTATATAGTTTACGAAAAAAATGTTAGTAGATCGATCCTTAAGGGTATATTCCCTTATAACTTTTACCAATATAATAAGTAAAATCCATATCTAGATTAATAGATTTAGGGTTATTTTAACCATCCTCAAGGTAAATACTTTGGGACATTGTCTTTTGTCCGTGAGATTCATCCACCTCTCTCTTATGATCACCCTAGAAACTTGTCTTCCTTACTGAGTTCCTTATGGTTAAGTCATATTTCTATCTTTCAAATATTAAAGCGTGTATTGTAAAATTATTTTGTTAAAAATCAAGTTTAAAATTATTTTTCTAAAGTTATATAAATCATATTCTCCTTTAACATTGAATTTGTGGTCCATCTTGTCCTCCATATATTCTTTTTTTGACTTCTCACAAAACACTCATCCAATGGTCTAATTACATCATTAATCACAAAAATTAAATCTCACCTTTATCCAAAAATTATACATCCTTAAATTTGATGTGTCAGTGCATTAAATTTATAGAAATCCATATCATGTACGTTATTAACATTAAAAAACGAACATATATACGGACCTACAATTTTCATACACAAATATTACAGAAATTTAGATTAACTTTCAATGCATATTAAAATATACTTATCATCACTAAAAATGTTTAGAGTTTTAGGAGATTAGATAACCAATTTTTTTATTTAATAAATGATCTTAAATATCTCTCTTGAATATCTTATCACATATTACTCATCATAATCATACCATACCTAAACTTTTCTTCAACTCTTAGGGAAGGAAATATAATAAATAGTGATCTGAAATGATCAAAAAGGGTAAACATATGAGATATAAATCCATGATCATATTAATGAATAAGATAAGAATATGGGTTTTTGATCATTAACATAACATAAAAAGTACCAAACTAACCTGTCACAGATCATAAACATGATTCAATGTATAAATATTATCATTTTGAGATAACATGGCTCATAAGAGTGAAACCCCATCACAAATAAATAATGAAAAGAAATATAATATCAAAAAAGTGTGGAACCATTCTAAATATGAAAAGCCATTTCATTTGTCTGGGTTAACTACCAAGACCATCAATGTTGTGCATTCATACATACTTGTTTCTCATAGTATATTTGGATTCCCCTATTTACCAATGTGGATCAATCCCATTAACTTGTTTCCCATTGTTATTTCTTTATATATTATGATTTACCCAATGCGTTTTATGGATATATAGGTCCCACCCATCATATAATAAAAACCATACATATGTGTTACAATAAAATATAAATCATTCATCATATCAAAATCCATGAAAAGAAATGAGTGTTTTAAAAACCTCCAAAGGGATTCAACACATAAACACATGATGATATCCATAACTCATTGGTTAATCTTATAGGGATACATATACACATTAATAAGTTAATTCAACCCTTATTTATTTTAAAATATCTTATCTTACACAAAAGGGTTTCATTAGAGGCCTAGATTAATCCTTTTACTAGTGAAATATCAAAGCTGATTTTATTATTATAGAATCAATTTAAAAGTAGATAATCACAAGAAATTTCTCAAAAGGGTTTCAACACATAAACCAATGATAGTATCCATAACTCTTCTATAAATATTACATGGATACAAATAAACATATAAAAATTAATTCACTCTTTATTCCTTATACAATCTCTTATCTTATACAAAATAGTTCATTTCAGTCTTAGGTTCATCCTTTTACTGGTGAAATATCAAATGTGATTTCATTATTTTAGAATCCTTATAAAAGGATATAATAACATGAAATTTATCAAAAGAATGAATAATAATATTTTCATTACAATCCTTTATGAAAAATCATATATGAAACTCCCAACTAAGGAATAGAGAATAAGGGATCAAAAATCAACCCGATTCCCTTCATCTATTGTGATTTCACAAGCATCACCTTTTTCCTCTATATCTTAAAAAAAATTAGCTTATCATCTTCTTTATCTATAGAATTGGGGAATTGATTAACATAACTCCCAAATATATTTAACATGAAACACTACAGTGTGGGAAGTGCATTATTTGGATTCATATTCTCCTCTATTGTAATTACTAACACATTGATCGATTTTCGACATTCACATTCACTATAACCCACTGTTATCTGTATAATGTTCCACCCAGTTCTATTCAAACACTAAACATGATGTTTATCCCCATATTTCTATAATGTATAACGTTATAATTTTTTTCACCATGTGACTTATTATTGTTTTTGTGAGACTCGATCTTTCTTTTCTTATAAAACCCATGGGAATGGTGGGAATATATAATTTCAATTTCTACATTCACTGCAGATCAAACTATTTCTTCCCAAGTACTAAATTCCATTATATAAAATTGTTTTCATAGAATTGGTTTTAGGCCCCCAAAAATTTTTCAAATTTTAATTTCACAGATGATGATTAAACCAGATGTACACCTTCATATCAACTTAAAATTTTCCTCATATATACCTACGAATTTGTTATTATTTTACATCAGCTTAAGAAATTCAATCTCCATATTAGTTTGTACAATATAATGAAAATAATTACTGAAAAATATACCATAAATTCATCCCATTCCCTATAATCAATCTCTTCCACTATCCTCATATTATTGATAAGATTCCACTATTGATCAGCTCCACCATCCATTATATAAATAGAAATGGGAACTTTTTCATGTCCTGAGCATTTAAGAACACATTTTTTTATCAATGGCATTCATACACCTTTGAACCACTACTGGATCCATAGATCCACAAATAGAAGTTTTATTTATCCTCATTAATGATTCTAAAGTATGTTGTACCCTTATTTGATCTTTTGAAAACTCGGTATTAGTCATATCCTTAGAAAGTTTATTGAGCATAGTTACAAGATTCGGCATTCTAGTTCCTAAAATGTTTGGTTTCTCAAGAGTACAATCATTTCGTTTTCGGTCACACATGTCATTTAAAAGGTTACATTATGTTCTGAACACTGACTGAAACTAGAAGTAATAGCGTGGGAAATAATAATTATAGTGGATAACCACGTAATTCTAAAAATCATATATAGAATGTATAAATAGGGACACCTTCTTCTATGAAACATTAGGTTTAACCTAGTTATATCATGATAATTATCAAAATTGTAGGATTTTATCCTATACATAGTCATATACCCTAGGTTTTCATAAAAATTTAATAACCCTAATCCCAAAACATTGTCTAAACATCACTCTGATACCAACTATAAGGACCCGAGTTTTTCATATATAGATATTACATCTAGTTAGAATAATATTTAATACATAGCAATACTATCTAAGTAAAAACTGTAATGATATAGATTCTCTAGAGATTATATTTACAATATTGTTATTTTATGAAATATCTTCAACATATCCCATCAATATTGTCTCATATAGAGCTTCTCTTAAGCATACAATACCTGAACAATTATTCATCACCTAGGGAAGTAAATATAATAATGTGTGACCTCATATTCTCCACATGGGTAAATTTAAAACATATAAATCACTGATTCTGAAATAAAAATATAGTAATAAGTTTATGTGATCATGAACATAACTTATGATGTTCATAACCATCATGTCATAGATCATAAACATGATTCAAGGAATAAACATTATCATTTCAAAAAAACACGAAAAATAAGAGTGAGAAATCATCATAAATCAATCATAACCCATAATCTCATATCATAAAAATGTTTTACCATCATAATTATAGAAACTAATTTCATATTTCGAGGTTAAATACCAAGACCATCTACATTGTGGATCATATATTTCCTTTAGGATATCATGACAAAAATGTTTCTCAGTGTGGATCAATCCCACTGACTTGATTCCCATTATTATCTCATGAGATATTAATATTTACCCAATTAATTGGAAGGATATATAGGTGCCTCTCATCACATAACTAAAACCATAAATTTTGTTCCATAAGAACATAATTCATTCATCATATCATAACCCATTAAAATAAATGAATTTTATAAACATTTGATCATTTCATAACCCATGTAAAAGTAATAGGACTTATAAACATCATTCCATCATAAACATAAAACATCAAGGTAAATAATTAAGACAGTATAATTATATAATATCCCTAGTAAATCATATGTTAGATAAAGTAATTTTTTATTACATTGAAAAATGATCTTGATATATCACTTGAAATAATTATTGAGAAAATTATCCTATCTATTTTGAAATAATTTTTTTAAAAGATAAGAAATTATAAAAAAAATATTTGAGAAGATCCTTGTAAGAGTGTATAAGAATAATCAAATAATTATTTCCTTATGATGGCATGAATATGTGCTCATTCTATATATGTTATAAAACATTTCTTCTATATTTTTTTCAGGAAAGCCACAAAGTACATTGTTTGGATGATTATAAAAATATTCCATTCAAACCATTTAATAAAAAGTAAACCTCAGTAAAAAAATTTAAAAAATTATATGAGAATATTAAAAAATCGAAAACATTTTTAGAAAACATGAACATGGAAGATAAACATCTCCGGTGGAATTTTAGATGTAAATAATCATAAATAATGATGATATTGTGAAATAAAAAATTTTGTCTTGTATTTCCTTTCATTGTTCACATTTAAACCTATAATATAATAAATATGGATTTATTATAAATTTATTCAATAAAATTAATTATATAATACCACGTCATATATATTTATAAAATTTTATCCCAGGTATATTAATAGTTCCGTAATAAAACCACTATTCTGGGTAGTAGCTACTTTTTTTTTCAATCGTGTTGAAGTTTGGAAGTCTTTGTCCATATATATTTGTCATGGTCTCATCATTTAAAGTGTGATAGTAATGGTAGAATGATAATATATAATAATTAATATATTTATATTTATAATCAATAATATAAACTAGGGATTGGGAAATGAAATTTTTCATTCATAGATACGGTAGTTCGTACATATGTATGAATGTTGTTTTCATTTTTTCAATTGATGGGATGAAAGAAAGTTAAATAATAATTAATATATCTATAATAATTATTATATAATATATATATATATATATATATCTAATATTAATTCATAAAATCCATCATAGTACTAATCCATAAATTATGGTGATGAAAAATAAATTTTATCATTGTGTGGATATGACAAACCATATGTATGCACAAGAGATACATTAACATCTTGGTCGATAAAAAAGCGGGTGTATGATGGTATTATCATAATAATAATAAAATTTAAACATTTTTAAGATAATTATGTTTTAATTTTATTATAAACATTATTTATTTATTTGAGGTAATGATGAGTAAAAAAAGTGATCAGTTCGTATGATTACCACTTTTTGAAAATGTATATTTTTGATCTTCTTTAAAAAGATCTTTGGTTGGTATTTGGATAATTACAGAAGAAATTGAATTTAAATTTGGAAATTTTAAAGAGAAATAAGTGGAGTGTGGTCTATATAGAAGTCTAAATTTGTGGTAAACAAGTGAGGGAGTAGGTTCCCTTTTATTATTTACGTGTGGGGCACTTTTGGAATTTCCCAAAATATTAAATTATAATAAATTCATTTTCTATCCAAATAAACCCAAATGGATAGGGATTCAATGATAAGATAAAATAAGGTTGTAATATAATTATAAAATATATTTTATATATTCTTTGGTTTTATTTTTAACCTTACCATTTTGATTAAACCTTATTTAACCTAATTTTATTTTCACTATGGTAACAAAATTTTCAATATTAAAATGTTATATTTTTTACTCATATAGAGTCAATTCGACCAGAAATGTTAAATTTATATTTTATACCATATCATAATCAATTTTTTGTTATTAAAAAATCATTATTACTTTTAGATAATTTTATAAAATATTAATCCTATAAAATATCATTATTTTGAATTTTGATACTATTCACTATGTTGAATTTTATAAATATATAGAAACATGTAAAATTAGAATAAGAAATTTTATAATATCCCTAAAATTTCGATGAAATATTTATAATTATTCTCTCACAGTAAATATATCAAATTATGTTACTTTCATTTTTTTTGAAATAGTTTTTTTGATTTGTCTTTTAATTGAATTATTATTACATTAGTGGTGTGTATGCATTTAGGGTATTTATTTAATTTGTAAAAAATATTAAAAAATTATGATGAATAATATAAATCATTTATATTTTTAAATTCTATTTAATTTTTTACATATCCTCTGGATAACCACATATTAAAAATGTCACAATTATTAAAAACATGAATGTGACATCATTGACGTTTCTTTAAATAAAATATTTTAATGTCCATAATCTCATCCAAGTGACCCAAAAGGTAAAAAATTAGACTATTGGATTACAATGAACTGAAATTATTCATCCAATAAAATTTAGGCATGTGTTAGGATAAATTTATAATCCTTATCATATTTTTTTACACTTAATTACCAGATTTACCCTTTACCATGGTTACAAAATTTATCTATGTTTCAATTCATATTGATCAAAAATAAAAGTGAATTATTGACTAAATTTTGTAACTCTGATTAAAAAATATAAAATTAATTTCTAAAAATTAATAAAATTAATTTTACGTAACATAATTTAAAATAAAATCAGAAAAACCCAACCAAAAACAATTTTTCTAGAAGAATTTCCTTTTTAAATATAAAATGTTTTTCATACAAAATTTAAGTATTAGATACTCTTATAAAAAATAATTAGATTATTTTATATTAAAATTATCTAATTAAAATTTAATATATATATAAAACTCAATTTTACATTGTAAAAACATTAAAATAAAATACAATTTTCCATAAAAATGAGTATTTTTCACAATTCGTTGAAAAATAAATTTTTTCTAAAAGTTACCAAGAACTAAGTTAAGATAATTTTGTAATGATGAATTTAAAAAAGAAATTAACTCTGTAAAATAAATTTTCTATTACTTATATAAATTAATATTAACTCAAAAAAGAACAAATTTTTATGAAAATTTATTTTTGAAGATTAAAAAAAAATTTAAAAATTTAGTCCTTATTTGTTAATATCTCAACAACACATTAATATTTAGTTGAAAATTTATTTTTATTTCGTAATTTTTTTATTCCTACTCATTCCCTCAAATTCAATGGATACTTTTTAATGGAAATATAATATTTTAATAATTTTTTTGGCTCGTTTAAAATTGATGGTGTGTGAAACCCAAAATATCAGAGAAATAAAATTATTTAAAATTATATTTCAATAAAATAATTATTTTTTATAATATATTTTTATTGTAGTATTTTCAGATATAGTTTTGACATAATTAAAACTTCTCATATATTATTTTCTCTTACTTTTTTATTTTTTCTTAATTCCAGTGATGAGTATCTTACATCATATGTTTATATTATCTATATTTATTAAATGGTAAAATTATTATGGATGATTAAGTATTGGGTGCCCCTTATTTTGACTTTTTAACATATTAGTGGACCTTTTAGTGTATGTACATCTAGTGAATTTACTTTGGGAACACATATAGGATTCATCAAATTACTATTCTCTGAATATAATGGGGTTCAATGAAAAAAGTAGTTGGAAACTAATACAATGCGTTGTCCTTGACATAAGATGTTGTCTTCATTATTTCCCAAATTTCATAATAGGAATAATTATAATACTATTATAATAAATTTTTTATGTTGACCGCAATAGTGAAATACTCTTTATCATCAACCACTACTAGTTTTGTGCATTGTGAACTCGAAAGATCTTTTATCCGTGGAGATAAAGATGGGGTTTGGGAGAGGTGTTTTAAGAAAATAGGGAGTTGGTACTCCCCTATTTGTTAGTTCATGTTCCTATAGGCTTGGTGTAAAAATAGTCCCATTTTAGAAAAATCATCACAAGGTTTGTTCCCCCATATGATAGATGGATTTCAAGAACATCCCCACATGTCGTGGCACAATCCACTATTGGGGTCAAGTACACCCAAGATTGATATTTATATCCCATGATTAGGTATAGTTCCCTACAAAAATAACTAATAAGTGGTTTATTATTTCAATAAAGTTGTTAAAGTGTTATAGGTCTTGTAACACACTAGGAATGCATGGTTACCTTTGAGATATGAAACTCAATCAGGCTATTAACTTAGTCTTTGTTACAACATTGGTTGTATAAATGTTTAAAAAATATTTCAATTTTTTCTATGCCTTTCCCAAATATTTTTATTGAGTACACATGTCTTAGTTATTATATTATGTTTTTAGCGTTTCCTACTCTATATTTTGATATGTAGCCATACACTAGCTTCATGACCACACCTATTGTGTCGATATAGGCAACCCACAGAATGGAGCTGGCTGCGATGGATGTGGAGCTCATTGAGCCAGATATTAGTGGTGTACAATGGTGATTGTTTTTTTAGTGTAAATTATGGGTGTTGGTTTGATGTGGATTCCTTCATTCTAATTGTTTTACTTCCTCATTTATTTTGGGATATTATGGTCACAAGCTTACCGCTAATTTCTGGCATGGATTTTTCTACTACTATTATGGATAGATAGCATGAATCTCATGTACAGTACATTATAATTGATTTTAATGTTTAGTACTAAATTTTAATATATCATTTCCATAAATATGTTTTTTTATGTATTTTTATATTAATTCCTCCCATATGTGTGATATTACTTCTTAGTGTCATTCATCAACCCATGTCTAATTATAGTCAGGTTTGAGGTTGAATAGTCAACATACTATCATCTTAAGTGAGGTCTTGATGTGTCATGTTATACCATAAAGGATATGGATAAATAGATAAAATAGACCAAGTGATTAAAAAGGTAATGCATCCCATTATATAAACATTTTGTAAAAGACATTTTTTTATTATGTTTTATAAGTATACTAGTAGGATAACCACTTAAGAAACTCAACCCTATATATATCACCACTCTAGATACCCATGCTTAATGGTTAGAGTTTTAACATATTAATCAATTAAAATTTGAGAAATAATTTATTTTAGAGTGATTATATCAATATTATGTGACTAAATCATTACTTGTTAATCAACCAAGCCCATCCATTGCATCAAAAATGATGCAACCACTTAATTAAAAGTTATGTGTAATTTATTAACTCAAATTCATTTAGGTTTTATATGTATTGTATTGGGTAACTCTTTAAACTATAATATGTAATCAAAAGAACATGTCTAATAGTAAATAAAAATCTAAAAGGTGATATTAAATCAAAAAAACCCATAAAAATTTCCATTAAAACCAAAATATTCAAATAAATATTTTAATTCAGGATCCAAAAAATAATAAGAAGATTATATAATTATCATTATTTAAAAATTTCAATATGAAATTAAAATAAGAATTAAGAAAATTATTAATAAATTCATGAATATCTAAATAGATACATATATCATTTATTTAAACAACAATTAAATTTATCATAAGAATTTACTTATGAAGACACATCATTTACATATCATGTATTATATACTTCTAAAATAAATATTTTAATAGAATTAGACTTTGAAACAATTTGTTTGAATATCACACACAAACACTATTAAACATCTGTGGGGGGATGAGGACACTAATTGATATTTTCGCAAGAAGATCATAATAATCATTTAGTAATATAGATTTTTAGTGAGTATCCATATCAAACCATAGGGACTTGTTTTGGATTATAATTATTCTTAGTTGAATAAAATTAGAAAACATTAAAATAAATGGTTAAGTAAATGTGTATGGGTGACTCTCCCAGACACTGGGATAATGAGAAAACTCATAATAATTTCACCTAAAATAGAATTGATAACCAAATAATTATCCCCCATAGGATTGGCTATAAGAAGAAGAAGAAGAATCCAACAAAATTACCCAACTCTTATACATATCATAAAAGTATAGTGAGAACCCATTAAAATGATATTAGAGGAGCTCTGAGTCATTCCTCTGGAATTTTTAATGATATTAAGGGTACCTATGAAGTTTAAATTCAATGCTCACTTAATATATTTATGCAGAAACACTAAGTTTTATTGTGTATGTTTCTAATACATTAACAAGTGGAGTTTTATATCTAGACTATCATGATAAATATGTTTGGAATACTAGTTCACAATACTTCCCCCATGCATAATTTATTTCACTCCAAATTAATGATCAATGAATTCAAGTGGAAAATATATATCCGTATTCAACTTTAAAAAAATAATCTAGAGTTTTGGGAGTCTCAATAATATTTACTCCAAATAATTATCCAGGTTGTTCTATACATAAATTTCCTAAATCTTTTTACCTCCCATTTTCACATATCATAACATTTAATATCAATTCAAGATTTCATAGAAGTAAACATCCTATATAAATCTCTCTATTTCTCTCTCAAGAGTAACTATTTATAAATTTTTCCTCTATATTGACTAATTCATGATTTCATAGTCTTATTGTCATTATAATATCTTTATACATTGGGTAAAAATTTATATCAATCAGGACGAACTTCCATATGGTTTTATAAGGATATTGTTTGGTAAGTTACTATTTTAGAAAACAAAGTCCTGAAGAGGAGGATTCAATTTTAAATACAATTCATGATTTTCAATTCAATATAAATGAAAAATTTATTCACTCTTTATATAACATTGAATATCACCCATCACACCTCAATCACTTATTTTTTTCTTGAATGAATATTTATAAATAGTATAATATAATGAATGGATCACCAAATTTATTTTCTATAATTTATTTTTCCCATGATTATTTATTATTATGTATATATTTTATAATGTATACACTTTTTTCCCTAGGATTACAAACTGTTAAAAATATATTAATTAAATTTGTCCTCTAAAATAGTCTAGATAACATCAAATGACAATATACTCATTAAAGATTTCTAAATAGTGAATATCATCCCAAAATGTTCTAAAAAATGATTAATACCCAACACTTAGAAAGAATCATATTCATTTAAAAGTATCTATGATTTGGATAGGAAAGGAATTATAAATTTTAATGTGGCTTATTGATAATGTAGTCCATGTTCGCAAATGGTTTAAAGAAGGATAAATGTAAAAGGTAATCACAATTATATATAATGGGTTAGAAAAATATTTCCTCAATTATCTTTATACAAGTAATAAACTTTTAAAAGGATTTGAATGAGAATGAAAATAAATTCAAGAACAAAAATCACAAGAAAATAATTCTCTCAATAAATAAGATTATATTAAATAATATGTAAAAAAGTTTAATATCCTCAAAGATAGGAGAAAATTTTCATTGGATAGTGATCAAGGAATTGGTTTTTAATTAAAACCCAAAACTAAATGAAATATTTTAAAATAACAAACAAGGAATGAAAAAACATTCAATAATCCTTTAACCATGATTTTATAAATCAAAACAACCCCTTAAATATTGAACTATTGTCTAAAATTATATATAAATATTCTTTAAAATGCTATTTACCTTTTAAATTTTTTTAAAAACACTCCCAAAAGTTCAAGAATAATGTTACAATTTCATATCGTATGTTGGTACCCCTATCACACAATTTTTTTTTAATTCAACTAATTTATGTTCAACCATAACTAAGGCATAAAATATAAGTAAGATAGTGAATTAAAAATGTGTAAGATAGATAAAACCTAGTTATTCTACCATTTACAACATGAAAATGGTAATTTCTTCCAGTTCATCAATAAATCGATAAAAAACATTATTAAGTAAAATGAAAAATTGAAAAATAATAAAATTAAAAATGAATGGAAATATAATATTATTTTAACCAGTCAGGTGTTTTTCAATTTTCACTATCTCTAAATAGACAATGGACTTGCTCATACCCAATTCCAAGGGGAATTTATTCACTTTGATTGGAATTGTCATATTTTTTGGTTCCATATCTCTTCTTAAAAAATATTCTATTGAGTACCCTTTGTGAATTAAAAAATAAGTACACCTCTATTTAGTTAGAGACAAATTAAATTTTTGGGTTAAAGGATTACGTAAGGGTAATATTCTTCTGTAACACATGTTAATGTTATAAATATATATATTTACATCCAAATCATAGTAAGTGGATCTAATTCTTATTTAGGGCCAATATTTTCTTTACGATTATTAAGAATTGTACTACCTTACTCATATGACTCTAGGTCTAACACTAATCGATGTTCATTTTGAACATAGATTTTTTCATATTTATAATATAATATATTTAGAGAGGTTGTTGAATCTATAAAATTATCACATGAGGGATTAGTATGTATTTCATATTAAAATATACTATAATAAAAGGAATTCAAAGAAGAAATATCCCCGCCATTAGTTTCATTATTCATGAATGCTAAAAAGCTATATATTTTTTATTGAGTACTGTATTATACCCTCTTATAGTTAGATAGGTAACCATATATGGTATGTAGACCCAGATGCATCATCCTAATACATAGTCATTTCTAGTCTAAGGACAAAACACCAAACAAAAATCCCCACCCAGTGGATACTAATTTGATCAACAATAATCGTCAATCAAATCTACTCAGAAAAAAATCCCAATGCATGAATTCATGGGCATGGTATTGATGGTAAAGCCATATACTCTCATTAATAAAAATGTAGGATACATGCTTGATGTTTTCTTCATTCATTGATATCTTCTAGGATTGTGCATTGGTATTATATCCACCATCCATCTGTCAAATCTTGTCATTTGTTTCCATAAATTCGCGTACTTTGTCTATCATCCAAGGAGGATAAAACCTCCCATCGTCATTGAAATATATCACCAAGTACCCCATAACTCATTACCCTTCCCTTTTCCGTGTTGTAGCCCCACCTAAACTCTGACAGATACTCCTCCAACTCAGGTGAGACATTCCTCAATCCTCGTGAACACTGCACCATGGAAGAGCCTCATTGAGGATTCATATCATCTTTTGAGCCAGACTACCACAATCTCCACTTTTTTAGGCACTCCATTGACCTCATCCTATCCTCTCCCTTGAATATCACTTGTCTATCCACTCCCGTATTCCCCAAATAAATGGTTATACTTAATATAAATGCTTTATTATATTAAATTTATTGATGTTTTGGATAGTTAATTGGTAATAAAAGAGTTTTAATTGATTTTATTCAAAACCCAAAATATTAGATGCTTCCTACATTTGATCCTAGGTTGGTGAATTATTACGGGGCTACCTATTTGACTAGGACAAACCCGAACAACCCCTTATTAGGTTCCTCATTTTCACATTTTACTTCAGTGAAGACTCTAGGAAATAATTTGTGCATGAATCGGGTAATTGGAAGTTTTCCTAAATATCCATATAAATCTCATCAGTCTCATAATTTAGAAATGTATATAGTCATTAATTGTTTACTGTATGTACATGAATTGTGGTTTTTACTAGTATCAATTTTATAGATTGAATTTTTTACATTAATCATATCATGGGTCTTGTATACCTCTTTATGTTTGTCAAAAAATATAATATATATACTCTTAGACCTAGTAGTATCCTATTCCACTTTATATTTTGTGTAATGACTCTATTTTTGATATACATATTCCCAGGGGTAGTTTCCACACTCTCCATAATAAACATAGAGAACATTGTGAAGGTTCTCATCCATGAGATTTATAATTTTAAGAAGGGTAATGGAGTTGAATTATTAAAAGGAATATATAAAACAAATTAAAATATAATTATCAGAATATGAAATGTTTGACCCCTTGGAAATGGTGCTAAAAAAGGATGGTGGATTATTATATTCCTTATATCTTTAAATTTAAAAAACCTAATAACAATGATCGGGGATGACCTCCAGGTTGTCTCTTAAGAAATATGAAATACACATATCCTGTCCCATGTATCCTTTTTCTATTTATGGTTTTTATTTTTAATGAATAGAGGGAAACATGGGGTTTTTGGTTAACCAAACAAATGGGAAATAAATTCATTCAATGTAAATGAAAATAATGACGGAAAGAGTTGTGTATTAGTCTTTATAAATTAAACGTTAATCATGTCATTGTTCATTAATGGATTTCTATAAATCTACTTCTACTTAGTTCTTCAGTTGTACTATTAAACACCTTTACTTTTCATATATAAATATAAGTGTTTCTATTTCATAATCACACGAATCACATATTACTGTGTGGTGTGTGATAGAGTTATACCCTAAAGACATGGTTTATATGCCTATATCATAATGTATGATATAAATATGTCATTTAATGTGAAAAATATAAACACAAATATCACAATTCATAGATTTATGTATATTTTAAATAAATTAATATGGATTACATGCCACTAAAATTATATATTATAGTATATGACATACTGTTATCATAAAAATATTGTAATAGTAATGTATGTTTTGCATGATTTCTTAGACTGGAAATAGCAGTTGAACATTAAGTTGTTAACCATTTGAGAATCTATAATAAATTGTTGTCATTAATATATAAGTTTCATTATATAAAATATTTTTATGTTTGTATCAGTTGAATTGTAATAAAGGATTTTTAGTTGAATTTATTTACACAAGTTATTTTGAAAAACATGTGTAAGCATCCAATATCTTTGGAGTTATCTCAACCACTATATAAAGAAGATGTTCCCAGTCAATGGGTGTGTGATATTCTTACATATATCATAGATGATTATATTATAAAAAATCATTTATCGGTGTTTTTTCAAGTATTCTTGCTGGTTTAAACTACAACCTAATAATATAGTGGTGGTTATTAAAACCATCTTGTATTGCATTGTCAGTAGTCATTTAGTGATGGTTTTTATAATTTCATGAAATTTTTGTAAATTGTTTTATTTTTTGAAGAATTTAGTGGTGGTTTGTTGTTTATGTATTAATTGTTTTATAAAAAATATATGGAGGAATATCAATAAAATTAAACTAATAGATATTGAAAATATTAGTGGTGGTTTTTTTAGCGGAAGTTACCAAATACAATTGATAAATAATATTTAAAAAGGTTAAAAAAGAACTATAAAAATAAAAAACTAACATTAAATAAACAAGAATAATAATTTATGAGAAACCCATAATAAATTCATCATATATCCACAGTCATATATATAAATATCAACAGTCATCATAACCTCAATCTCAGTCAACCAATACATCAATCAAACAATACATCATTCATGAATATTTACATATAAAATATTTTCAACTGTAATCTATAAAGACCCGAATTTTTCCATGATTTTTTTTAATTATATAGAATATTAAGAGTCTGTGAAAATAGGCGGTGCATGATTCCAAGGCCTAGTGTGCTCGGAATGAATTTCAAAAAAACAATTCGGGTACATTTAGTAAACGTGCAAGTGACGTTATATAACTTTTGATCCGGTTCTCAGAATTGAAATCTAAGGGAACCATTGAACTCACAACACCAATATTCGCTTAATGAGACTTTCTCCTCAACCACAGTGGGTCGAGGGAGGATGTTAGGGTCTTGAATTTTCATGGGAGAGTTAAAAGAATAAAAAAAAACATTTAATTTTTTTTGAAACCTCCCATTTGAGTCATGATGGTGGGGACCACACAAGGGGGGGTCGGTCATTTAATGATCGGCATTAAATGGCCAGTTACACTAAATGTGTTACCATATCCCTCTTTAATTAATTGGATTCATTATTTTGGAATTAATAAATAATCTTTTTAATGAATAGTTATTGTATTAAATATTATTGGGGTTGTATTTCTGTAGTAAAAAGGGAGAGGAGGCATGGGCTGGAGAATCCTCCAATGAAGAACCCCCCCCCCCCCAATGAAGAATGAGGATGAAGCATGAGCCTGGATCAGAAACGTGTCATTGGAGCGATGAATGTCGACATCCCCTTCAACGACCTCATCTTCCTTCTCATGGAATCTCCGATGGACGATTGAGGTAGGGATTTATTTTGAATTATGGTGGAATTTTATTGATAATCCTTCATATTCTGGATTCGCAATGTTAATGGACAAACTAACATGTCCATCGTCCTACACATATACCTTGCCTCTTATCTTTGGTTCTTCGTGTGTTCTTCATGCGTTCTACGAAGCTAAATATTTAATGACGCTGGAAACAAAATGTTCTGTCGAGCGTGACATATGGAAACAGAGACCTTGACCAGAGGATCGTGAATATGCGAAAGACATAATTTTCGTGCTTAGAATGAATTCCCGATGGCTCGTGGAAGAAGGTGGTGGCCGACACCCGACCGGCCGTGAGGAAGGGGTGGCATGCGTCCATGTAATTGGTTGAGCAAGAGGTTGCGGCCCATAGGCCACCAAAGAATATGGTGGGGGCCACCACCCAGTCGGCCATGTGGCAGAGCGGCGGCGTGTGTCCGCACCGCTGGAGCAGGAAGTCGCAGCCGCTTGGCTGCATCGGAGGCCGAAGAGTGTCCGACACCTGGAAGACCAAGGTAGAGTAGCATCTCACAACCACGCCATTGGGTGGACGACCGTCCAGAGCACCGTCCTGCCGTAGTGGTTAGGTGGGACCCTCTTGGGTCATGCGGTGACATGGTAGTGCCTAAAGGCGCTTCCCTTTGCAGTTCTAAATGAATGGGGGCCGCTCCACCTTCAGTGCCAGCTCGGGCGGACCCTGCCACCGAGTTGTTCTGGTGGGTCATGCCTCAAACGGGCCAGGCCATGACGAGCGGGCCGTGCCGGGGGGCCCCCTCCGCGGGCTAGGCTAGACCACAGCCCTGTCGGCTGGGCCTGCCAAGGCTCAGGCCAACCGGGCTGACCCTGGGTCTGGCTACGTCGACCCAGGTCGGGTCGGGCCAGGTCTGTGTGACCGGGTCGGACCGCACCCAGGCCCAGCCAAACCCTTTTTTCCTTTTTTGCTATAACATGTGATCTGGGAATATGTTTGACTAACTGTCTATGGCACTGGAATCCTTGGATCAAGATAGTCCTTTTTATATACATCACTTGAGTTTTTGACAAATTTGGAGTATTTCAAGGTAGGATCGAACCCCGAATCCAACCGGGCCCTCCAAGAGGAAAAACTAATAACTTACAGACCATGTGGCTGATTGACGCGGCGTCTATTTTGTTTGGTATATTATGATGAGACAGACCTTTGGGACACATCTCCATTTTACTTTGTGGTGGTCGGGGTAAAAACAACATTTCGACGGACAAATCCTACGGAACATGAGCACACTGGGTGCGAGAAATCCAGTGGCTGGCAGTGAGGAAGAGGTTGGAGATGGATAATATGGAGGTTAGTTACCTATTGACTCTAGGTGGGTCAGATCCTATGCGGTTCATTTCATGGTTTAGTACCTATTGATCTTGTGTGGTTCAGTGCTCAGTGTTCCTTTGTGGTTCAACGCATACTGATCTTGTATGGGTCAGATCCTGTGTGGGTCAATGCGAAGAGATCCTATGTGGTTCAGTGCATAATGATCTTATGTGGGTCAGATCCTATGTGGGTCAGCATTCAGTGATCTTATGTGGGTCATCACATACTGATCATATGTGGGTTAGATCCTATTTCAGCCATTGCAGGGGTTAGTGCCTATCGATACTTTTTGTGTCAGACTCTGTATAATCTACAGTAGTGGCTCTTGACAAAATAAGATGATCTAGCTTCGTGACTAATCATCTGTAATTCTATACATCACTTATACCTATGTGAGTTGAGTCTTATATCTTCATAGTGTTACCATTGTGGTGTTCTTCCCTCATGTATATGATTAGGATATTAGGATATCTTGGGTATATGCATGGGCATATACCTAAGTAGAGTTGATGTCTTTCATTGTGGTTTTTCCTTTGTGGAACTGTATGAGACCTTTGGGGTCTCGGGGTCCCTACAAAGTATAGTTATACTCACCCTTGCACAGTATTCTCCTACACCTGGTATTTTCTTGTGCAGATGATGTACAACATGGATCAAGGTTGTGGGAGCCAGGACTGAATGGTGCGAGGAGGTGGAGCATTCTGCGTGATCTGACGCGGAGGAGACTGACAGATGTGGAGTGCTGAGTAGGCGATCTATACCTACCATTCTGGTAAGAACCTCAGAGGAAGGCCCAGTAGCTGTTTTCCATTCTCTTTAAATTGTATTGGATTTTCATTTGTACATGTACCTTTACATTTGGGCTTGTATTTTTTCCCATTTCATTTTAGCACACTTTTACAACAGAAGTTTACTTCATAGTTGTTTCTTGTTGTGTTCTTGGACCATGTGTTTGTACATGATTAAATGCAATGCCTTCCCGAAATAGGGAGTATGACTTTCTATGAAATTCGTCAGCCCCTGGCCTATGGAGGGCAGTCTTGGGGTAGTAATGGTACGGGCCCTAGGGGACGGGTTGTCACAAATTGGTATCAGAGGAGTTCGGTTCAACTGAAGAACTGGAACTCTGATCTTTTCTATGTGGTAATTGTGTTATGTGTGATGAGTTTGGTTTTCAGTTCAGGGAGTCCATTGTTGGGGAAGCGGCCGATGTATCCATACAACAAGACCCTGACTATTGATTTCCAACATAGTTCATGAAAACACTAATTGTGTGTGTGTTTTGAATAGCTTTTTTTCAACTCTTTGACTCTACTCACAAGGTATAACTTATTAATCATGTCGCACCGGTTTCATTTTATCATGCCTCCACGTAGACATCCAACCTGGGTTCCGGGTATAGTATGCAATGAAAGCCCACCGAGTGATGAGGCTTCAGTGTAGGGCCCCCTTACGGTCGTCATACCATTGGGTGGTTTACCCGCATCACCACTACCAATTGGGTATTCGATGCCAAAATCCCTAGTAGTAGAGGATTCCCGCTACTTGAGTGTGTTGAACAAGTTCCAACACCAAAGGCCACTAAGGTTCCAGGGAAAGATATATCCACAGGCGGTTGGGGACTGGCTAGAGGTCGTGGTTAGAGTTTTTCGACTAGTATGGACACCAGTTGATCTCATAGTGATCCTTGCTTCTAGTCTTCTTCAGGTAGTAGCGGGTAGATGAAAGAGCATGATGCTCCAGGTTCACGATGAGGCCACTCTCATCTGGGTGGACATCAAGAGACTTTTCATGGTAGAGTTCGTCCCAGTGGCCTTACGCTAAGTGCTCATACAAGGGCTTCTCCACTTGCAGCAGGGGTAGCATGACCGTGGCTCAGTATTCAGCGAGGTTCCCCAACCTCTCGCGCTACTCAACTAACATGGTGTGGGACCCTTTATTGAGGGCCCAGACCTTTGAACAGGGTCTCCAAATAAAGATCAGAGCATTGATGGTATCGTTCTTCATTCTGAAGCAGGTTGGGGGGCTTGAGCGGGAACCTTTGGTGGTGAGCTTATTAGCCGATCAGGAACTGATAGCGAGAGCTTCCATAGGATGATAGGTAGCTAAGTCATTTATAGGTGGTATTAGGAAAATGACACAGAGGTCCAAGCAGACCAGACCTTCAGGTGGACGACCCCAGAAAACTGGGTCAGAGGTGTGAGGCTCATAAGGATGAAGGATACATGCTAGGGGCACATAGTGTTACTCATGCGATGATCAGGGTCATATGGCTTGCGACCACCCATCCCACCATTCCGATGACAAGACGACGGTCAAGGGACCACTAAGGTAGTGGTAGTGGTTTGAGCGAGGAGGTCTGTAGGGTGGCGGACATGGTAGAGGATCAGGCAGTGGGTGACATTTCGTGATTCTATGGCCACCACCGCCAAGTGGTCCAACCTGACCTCCGGGAGCTGGAGGACAGGGATGAGCTCAGCTCTAGGGAGCTGAGGCCTACCACCGTAGTGCTCCGGATATTATTATAGGTACCTTCTATGTCTACTCCGCCTTAACTGCAGTACTTATAGAAACAGCTTCCAGTCACTCTTTTATTGCCACAACCCTCGTTCGGAGCTCAGAGATTCCGATGGAGCTTTTGGCTCGATCTTTACATTTATAGATTCTTATGGGAGAATATTTAAATATTACCCAATGGTGATGGTAGTGTGAGTTTACTCTAGGAGGCGAGAGCTTCAGCTGAAATCTCATAATAGCAGCATCGAGGTCTTACGATGTCATCTTGGGTATGGAGTGTTTATCCATAGTCCATGATCAGATTGACTATATTAGGCGCACAGTGTGGTGTGTCCGCATAGATTGGACCAGGTTTTCATTCACCAGCATGAAGGGAACCTTTTCAGCATAGGATAGACTTACCTATAGGAGGGTGCAACCGATCACACATATGTTAGCTATCTTTCCCCTCGGAGTGGTTGTCATAGAGAGTCTGAGCTATCCTATAGTAGGGAATCAGTACATTTATGTTTTCCCTGATGATCTTTTAGGTCTAACTCCTCACAGAGTGGTTGACTTTTACATCAACTTGTACTCCGGGACGACACCGATATCTACCCCCGCATATCGGATGGCTCCCGCGGATCTTCCTAAGCTTCGAGTACAGCTGGAGGACACGCAGAGGAAGGGGTTCATTAGGCCCAATGTTTCTCCTTGGGCAGCCCTGATTTTGTTCTCCAAGAAGGAATATGAGAATTTTAGACACTTTGTGGACTATTATCACCTAAATCAGGTGACTGTGAAGAACAAGTACCCACATCCGAGAATTGATGATCTTTTTGATCAGCTAAAGGGAACGCAATTTTTTTCAAAGATAGAACTCAGATCAGGCTATCACCAACTGAGGGTACCATATGAAGACGTGTATAATATGGATTTCATATGTCGATATCACGATTGTGAGTATTTTTTATGTCGTTCGGCATGACCAACGCCCTAGTAGAATTCATGGGACTCATGAAAAATATCTTTCATCCATACCTTGTTCTCTTTGTGGTATTCTTCATCGATGACATCTTGATATACTCAGTCATGGAGGAGGAGAATGCCTATCATCTGCAGATAGTTCTGGACACACTCCAAGATCACTAACATTATGGTATGCTCCCCATGTGCCAGTTCTATATATGAGACGTCCACTTTTTGGGATACATCTTCTTGGAGGTAGGAGTTTCGGTAGATCCAGGAAAGATTGAAGTTGTTCTTTCTTGGGAGCCACCCAAAAGAATGAAAATGGTGTGATGTTTCTTGGGTTTGGACGGTTACTACCGGAGGTTTGGGCCTGACTTTTCCAGAGTTGTGTAAAACTTATCAGCATTGACGAAAAAGGGGTTACCCTTCGTGTGGTTGGAGAGATGCCAGTGGAGTTTCAAAAAGCAGAGGCAAAGACAGACGAGTACTCCAATCTTGAGGCTACCAGAGGAGTGTGTTGGGTATGTCCTCTACTGTAATGAAACTGGGAAAAGGCTCGGATGTTTCCTGATGCAGGATCGGGTAGTGATCACGTATGGTTCTCGACAACTAAGACTGCATGAGTAGAACTATGCTACTCATGACCTGGAGTTAGTAGCAGTGGTCTTCTCCTTGATGATGTGGCGGCATTAATTGATGGGTAAATGTTTTATAGTCTACTCTAATCATAAGAGTATCTGGTATATCTTCTCTTAGAAGGACCTAAACCTAAGACGTCGGCATTGTCTTGAGTTCCTCTAGGACTCTGACTTTATCATAGTCTATACTTCATGGAAGGGGAACATAGTAGGTGATGCACTTAGTAGGAGATCTGGTATACAATTTCTGAGTGTGGTAATAGAGCAGCTAACCAATTTCCAGATATCCTATGTGGATTGAGATAGAGCAACTTATCTTCTATCTCTGATAGCCACTCCCCCGCACCTTTAGCGGGCCAGGGAAGTGCAACATGGGGACACTGAATGTGATTCTCGATTTTCTCTGATATCCAGATGGTAGGAACCAAATGGATTTTCTAAATGAGGGGACCTCGTCATCTCCATTAGAGGACGTTCTTTGGTACTAGTGGTTCTAAGAGAGGATGTGTTGAGAGAGTACCATACATCCCCTATAGTGTACATCCAGGAGTGTTGAAGATGTACCAGGACCTTCGGTGTCAGCAAGGGTGTATGGTAATGAAGAAAAAAGTAGCAGAGTTTGTCTCATGGGTCCTCACATGTCAGTAAGTGAAGGAAAACCAACAAGTTCTATAAATCTTAGTTCAGCCACTATAGGTGACAGAGTGGAAGTGCGAAGGAATTTCCATTGACATCATGATAGTACTTCCACGAACATTTAGGGTTCATGATTCTATCTTGGTGATCATGGACCAACTCACCAAGTCGGCCCACTTCCTACCTATCAGAGAGCGGGGATCAGTAGAGATCTTGAGATGCCTCTACATACAAGATATTGTTCATCTTCCTAGAGTATTATCTACAATTGTATCCAATAATGATGCATGTTTTACTTCCTGGCAATGGAAGGGGTTGCAGGAGGCGTTTTGGACACAAAATCGGTTGAGCACTGTCTTCCGTCCTCAGATGAATAGTCAGACAGAGTAGACCATTTAGTCCCTTGAGAACATAAGGTGTGCTTGCGTCCTAGATTTCTCCCACAGCTGGGAGGATCAATTTCCTTTATTAGAGTTCGCATACAACAACAGCTACAACTACACCATTGTTATGGCTCCATTCAAGGCATTGTACATGTGACCTTACAGATCACCCATGTGTTGGACTGGCCCATGGGAGTCAGCACTCGAGGGACCAAAGATTGTATGGGCTACCATGGAGAAGTTGCAGATCATCTAGGAGTGGATGATGACTGCACAGAGTAGAAGAAAGTCTTTTACTTACTAGAGATGGAGACCACATGAGTTTGAGGATGATGACCATGTCTTTCTACAGGTCTCACCTTGACAAGGTTTACAGATATTTGTACGAGGCAGCTAGTTATCTCTGAGGTCTATTGGACCCTTTCAGATCCTCAGAGAGTTGGAAAGGTGTCTTACCACTTATCACTTCCACCTCAGTTACACCGGGTGCACAACGATTTCAAATTATCCCAACTGAGGAGATGTAAACATGATCTTTCCTACATCATTGATTGGGGTGATCTGAACATCGACGATGGGGAGACATTTTCGGAGGTTCCAGTTGAGATTGAGGATCGACATGAGAGAGTCCTTCATGGGTTTTTGATACCTCTAGTGGGTGTTCATTGGAATCACGGGAACCTCTAGGAGAGCACATGGGAGCGGGAGGATCATATTCATGCTCAGTACACCCACTTTTTTCCCTTGTTTGTGTTGTAGCTTTCGGGGACGCATATCCCTAAGGTGGGGACAATGTAATGACCAGAATTTTTCCATGTAATTTTTTTAAATACATAGAATATTACGAGTCTTCAAAAATTGATGGTGCGTGATTCTGAGGCCCAGTGTGCCCGGAATGAATTTCTGAACATTTTTTTGGGTACGTTCAGTAAACACTAGAGCGGCATTTTGTAACTTTTTAACTGTTTCTCGGAATTGAAATCGGAGGGAACTTTTGAACTCGTAGCACTGATATTCACTTAAGGAGACCTTCACCTCGACTGCATGGGTTCGAGGGTAGAATTTAGTTTTCTGGATTTTAGTGGGAGAGTTAAAAGCATAAAAATAAAATAAAACAACAAATTTTATTTTATTTTTTTTAATTTTGAAACCTCCCATTTGAATCATGAATGTGGGGACCACACGAGGGTGGTTGGGAATTTAATGTTGATCATTAAATTCCTGGTTACACAAAATGTGTAGTCATATCCCTCTTTAATTAATAGGATTCATTAATTCCAAATTAACGACCCAACATGTTAATGAAGAGTTATTTTATAAACTCTTCTTGAGGTTTTAATTCCATTGGCGAAATGCAGTGGAGGATTGGGCTAGAGAATCCTCCAACAAACAACCGAACCCCCAATGAAGAATGAGGATGACGCACGAGCCCGAATCAGAAACACGTCGCAGGAGCGACGAATGCTGTTGTCCCCTTCAAAATCCTAATCTTCCTTCTCATGGAATCTCCAATAGACGATTGAGGTAGGGATTTATTTATAATTACAGTTGAATTTATTTGATAATCTTTAATATTCTGGATTCACAACGATGATGTCCAAACTAATATGGTCATCATCGCGCACATATACCTTTCCTCTTATCATTTTTTCTTCACGCGTTATTTATGCATTCTATGACACCTAATATTTAATGACACTGGAAACACAATGTTCTGCCAAGTGCGAAATATGGATGTGGATCCCTTGACCCGAGGATCGTGAATATGCGAACGACATAATTTTTGGGCTTGGAACGATGCCACGATAGCATGTGGAAGAAGGTGGCGACAGACACCCGACCAACCACGAGGAAGGGGGTGGCGCACGTTTGCACCGCCTGTTGAGTAGGAGGTCACAGCTCGTTGGCTGTAGTGGAATAGGGTATTGGTCGTCATCTAGCCGGAAATGTGGTGGATCGGTTGCTCATGTTCGTGCCATCGGAGCAGGAGGCCCCGGGTGCTTGGTTGTGGCAAAGGCCGAAGAGTGTCCAGCTGCGGTGGAGCAACGACGCACGACCGCGCCTCTGGGAGGAGGATCAGCTCGAGCACCGGCCGACCGTAGCTGTTCGGCAGGACCCGCTCGTATCCCGTGGTGACATAGAACCACCTATAGGTTCTTCCCTTTGCAGTTACGAATGTTAGGGGATATTTTCCCCCGTCAGCACCAGCATGAGCAGACCAAGCCACCAGGATGCACCGGTGGGCCACGCCCAGCGGGCTGGGCCGGGCCGCCCCCTCCACAGGTCGGGTCGGACCATGACCCAGTGGGCCTGGCCCGCCGAGTCCTAGGCCAACTGGGCCGAAGACATGTTGTTTCAGGTCTACTTGAACCGGATTGAGTCAGCCCATGCTGGGTCGGGCCGTGTTGGTCCGGACCCGAGCCCATCCAGACCCAGTTTCTCCTTTTTGTCCATAACTTGTGATTCGGTCATCCGTTTGATGAACCATCAGTGGAACCATCATCCTAGAATATAGACAGTGCTTTTGGTATACTCCACTTGAGGTTTTCATATAGTTGGAGTATGGACAGGTTGGATCGAACCCCAAATCCAACCAGGCCCTCAGAGAGGAAAACACTAATAACATAGAGACCAGGAGTCCAATAGGAGTGACGTCTGTTTCATTGGGTCCCTTAAGACGTGAGGAACATTTTTGATACTTATACATGGGAATTAATGGTGTTAGAGGTTTGATCGATATATCGAGGGACAGATCTTATGGAACTCGAGCGCACCAGGTGTGAGTAATCCAGTGGCTGGCAGTGAGTCAGATGATGGAGACAGATAATACGGAGGTCAGTTACCTATCGACTCTAGGCAGGTCGGATCCCGTGTTGGTCATTGGTGGGGTTAATACCTATTTATCATGTGTGGGACAGTGCTCAGCGATCATGTGTGGGAAGTGCATACAGATCCAGTGTTGGTCAGGTCCTGTGTCGATCAGCGCTCAGCGATCCTGTGTGGGTCAGTGCATACCAATCCTATGCGAGTCAGATCATGTGTGGGATAGCGCTCAGCAATCCTGTGTGGGTCAGTGCATACTGATCTTATGTCGGTCAGACCCTTTTTGGGTCATTGTGGGGGTTAGTACCTATCAATCCATTGATGTTCAGACTCTATATAATCCGCAGGAGTGCCTCTTGACAGAATAAGATGATCTAACCTCGGGACTAATCATCTTTACTTCTATACATCACATATACATGTGTGATTTGACTATTATATCTTCGTGGCATTACCTTTATGGTATAATTACCTCATGTATGAGATGATTATATCATGATAACTTTGGTATATGTATGGGAATATGCCTAAGTAGTGTTGATGTCTTGCTTTGTAGTTTTTCCTTTGTGGAACTTTAGGATACCTTCGGGGTATCAGGGTCCCTACTTAGTATCATTATACTCACCCTTGCATGGGCTTCTCCCACTCCTTATTATGTCTTCTATAGATGAAGTTAAACATTGATCGAGGCTAAGGGTGCCCGGAAAGGACGGTTCCTGGAGGAGGATTATTCAGCGTGACATGATGTGGAGGTGACTGACAGAAGTGGAGTGCAGAGGAAGTGATTCGTACCTACCCTTCAGGTAGGAACCTCTAATGAAGACCCAGTACCTATTTTACTTTTCCTTTCGGTGGAATTTTATTTTCAGTTTTAATGGTTCCTTTACATTTGGGCTTGTATTCCGTCCCCTTTCACATTCAGTACTCTTTTACTAGAGTAGTTTACTTCACAGTTGTTTCTTGATGTGTTCTTGGACTGTGTGTTTGTACAGGATTAAAAGCAATTCCTTCCTGAATTAGGGAGTATTCCTTTCAGTTCTAGTCATTAGCCCTTGTCCTATAGAAGGTGGGCTTGGGGTAGTCGTGGCATGGGCCCTAGGGGATGAGTTGTGACACAATAAATGCCCAATATACATCCATTTCATGACACAAACTACATTCTTCTACTTCCATATCATCTCTCCAAATGAAATAAACCACATCATCTCATCAACTATATCAAAAAAACAAAACATAATAAATTAGAATTATTGTAGAATAATTCATAAAATGTTAACATAACATGGAAACTAAGAATCATCAAAACTACCTTCTGAATAATGTTTTTGATCAGAAAAATCAATATCCTACCTACTTCCGATATCTGTCACCTATAATGAAAACAAAAAAAATTTATGAGATGAAATTCATTATAGAAAACACACCGAATATATTCAGACTGATTCACAAAATTTTTTAATTTGCTCATTCAAACTAACTAAATTTTAGCATATAAATAACAATATATAATGAAAAAAACTTTCAAAAAATAAACATACCTATTTAAGATAATGATTCCACACTTGGAAAAAGGATTAAGTAAATATTATAATTAATTTTTAAATCAACATGTTGTCTAATTTAAATTTTCTTAATAGCCAAATTTTAAGGACATTGATATTGTTGAAATAGTGGGTGCCCTAAACCCGACTATTATGTGCATTTGATTACCCTATCGTGTATACAGTTATCTATTAAGGATTTCATCGTACCATTATAGTGTAGAATGTTCTGCATCCACTATTAAAATGGTAATGTCCAAAGATTAATTTTCGTATCAAAAGGTTATAGAAGTTCCTAGGAAATAATGAGAACCTCTAGATACTATGACATTAATCTTATATATATATATATATGTGTGTGTGTGTGTGTGTGTGTTCTATGGTCTAGATACATTTTACTGATTGGAAATAGTATATGTTTGATGATTAGGTGATGGGGGATCATAAGGATTGATACTTCTTATCATGAAGTTCGCACTTGGTGATCTCTAGTAGTGAGATCATGAGGAATGACCCGCCAATGGGAACACAACATGTTTCAGGTGTCATTGGATGTTCCTATCTACGATCATGTGTAATGGTCTCCTGAGTTGAGATCATTATCAATGTATGTCATTTGATTGTGTACTTTTATGCAAGATGAAAACCATAGCAATGAAGTCGTGGTGAGTTAGTTTGTGTCGGGTGAGTCATTGGTGGCATGACATTGGTTGAATGGTCAAGAAATGATTTGTCGCTTCTGGGTTATGGAAGTAATATATCTTAGGACATGTTGATATGGATGGAAGTACCTTTATAATATCATGTCCAAGGCAGTAAAGGGTAAATCTGTCCAGTTACATCAACAAACAATAAACCAAGAAAAGGACGATGACACGAGAGTGCATCCTGCTTTATGAGCTATTGTAGGCAAAGAGATTATATTACAAAGTGTGTATTCACAGATTGGTTGTCATTGCTATGAAAATCCTTATTTCTTCAGGGGCCATGATGGGTTTCTAGATCCTACTCTTGGTCTGTGAACATTATTCACTGCTCTCGAAATATAGGCATAGAGGGTCACACACAAAAGCCTATTCAAGAAACTGCCATAATCAGTTGAATAGGAGTTTATGACATAGTGGGCCCCACCAAAGGGGTCCATGAATTTTCCAAAGTTAAAGATCACCAATTTAATAAATAAATTCATATTATTCATGTTTGGAATAATTAAAATTGAATTTATTTATGTATTTAGGAGTGTTTAGTAAATGCATTAAAAATACTAATTGACGAATATTAAATTATTCAAGGCTCAATTAATATTTCTGGGAGTGACGAGTCGAGTTAATGACTCAATTTTTATCATGTAATATGTTTTAATATATTACAAGTAAATTATAATAATATTAATGACTCATTTTAGTAGTCATAAAATTCCATTGATAGTGCATTAAGTATTCGGAGCCGGAGAGGTGATACCGGGTATTTTAATTAAGCACTATAAATAGAAGAGGGGGGGGGGAATTTGCCAAATACTATTCATGGAACTTCTCTCTCCTCTCCTCTCTCCCACACTCCATAGAGAGATTCTTTGGATCCAAGGAGCTCGGATGGAGCTCTCTCCCGGGCATCGCTAGCAAAGCGATGTGGTGACCGTAGGAACGTCAAAGGCATCATCTGTATTTCGTGCTAGCACCCAGAATACAATGAACGGAGCTCCTACGGATTTTGTGAAGAGCATGCGGATGATCTAGAGGAATTATGCTTCAGATTCATCAAGCAGTGATCGACAACGACGAGCAGACATTGTGCGTGGCTTCAGATCTAAACCATGTATTCTACGGTTTATGTTTGTGCTTAAAATCCACAATGTGTGGTCCTAAGATTAGACTGGGTTTCTCTTCTCTGATGTGGATAAGTTTACGTCGACTGTCTATGGAAAAATTTTAAAAACCCACCTGTATGGGGCTTCCACTGCATGCCCAGTTCCAACATTTAGTATCAGAGGTGGTACCTAGCCTTAAGTGCAGTGCACTGCCTGGGTTGAGATGTAGGGCCCACAACGAGGACGTTGTGCTCTAAAGGTGGGGTGAATGTAACATCCCAAAATGATAAATGGTCAAATGGATAAATGATATCACTCATGTTAACAAAGTGCACCTTCCTTTTCAAGAGCCTACCTGATTAGAACTCCAAAGTTAAACGTGTTTGGCCTGGAGTAGTGATCAAGAAGGGTGACATTTTTGGAAGATTCCCAGGGTGTGTGTGAGTGAAGAAAAAACACACTGGAAAGTACATGTGTTGTCCTGTGGGGATAGTCATTAGTCAGATGACCCGTTTCGGCACGTGGGTGGACCCAGGGGTGGGGACCACTTGTTTTTAGGTCAACTGGTGGTACCTAGCAGGTCAGAACGCGACGGCCATGGAATGGCGGTGTGTTTGTGCTATCACCAGGACCTAGTTGTGATATAAACATCTTATGCTTTGTACAATAATATCCTGTAAGAATTTTTCACTCTTACTTCGTGAGGTATTTTAACAGTTTTGGGGACACTAACACCTTGAGTTTCCTATATCATAGTACTATGCGCATGTGCCTATACTATTCATGGACACTCGTGTTAGTGTGGACATTTACTTTGTCCATTATAATATCGAATTTTTATACTTGTGGTATAACTTTATATTTTTTCTACAAAAATGAATTTTAGCAGATTAGTGCCTTTTATCTATATTGCCAGTTTGGACATTTTTGTTTAATTACATAAATCATTTAATGTCTCAAACTATTTTGTCGGAATATAGGAAGCCTCTGTTCTAAAATCAGAATACTATGTCTCTTGAGTATTCTAGTGGAAAGGATCTCAGAACCACCCCTCATAGTCTACAAGCTATGGATATGCCACTACATGGAGGGTTCTAGGTAGTCTTTTGGCTAGCTGACTGCTTTAACTTGTGGCTCCTCAATCTGTTGAGTGAAGTCCCAGCTTCTTAAAATCAGAACATGATTTACTCAACACTTACCTCTAAAATCGCAACAAGCTTGCTTTTGCTATTTAATCACTGAAATTTTAGTTAATTCAACCCTTAATTCTTATAAGTAATTCCCTATAGTAAGAGGCACCCTTAGCTATGGCATGATCGATGCCTCAAATAGCTAGTTTTTTTCCAAACATAAACGACGGAAGGTGGTTATAACTTAACATATTTTTCAGGGTTTTATAATTTTTTAGTGTGAAGAAATAAATAATTTTCTATTTTTATTAACACTTACGATGTGATCTCACCTCCAACTAATCGTGGAATAAATGGAAATTTAATCACGTCCCTGGTTCATTTTATCTTGAATTCTTGTTTATTATTATACTATGTGATCGCGCAATAAATTGCACATGCACAAAAAATAATAAACCATGATAAAATAAAACAAACAACAGATCATGATCTTTAAATATCATTTTATCCACATTACTCAAGTCTCTTTTTAAGTTACCAAATGGACATGTATTGAGTAAATGCTTCATAACCAATTTAGGTAAGTTTTGCCAAGTGAAAAAGAATAAAAGACAATTAAAATTTAATTCTTATGGCGAATAAATTGAAAGAAAATGGGAAAAGGTCAAAGGAATTTAATGTCAATGACGTATTCACATCATCCTTCAATTAATGAGGTATTAATAGAGATTATTTTCATTGCATATTATAAAATAATACTATGAATGATTAAAAGCAATAACCCAATTTAAAAGAGCAAGTTGCTGCTTCTACATCAGGCGTATTCATCAATGTAATGTTTCCCTTTTACTTAATGGGTATTAAATACCATATGTTGGTAACATATGTGTATTCTAATATGATATAAAAGTTACTATAGAAACCTTACTTGAATTCAAGTGTATTCTCCAAGTGACTATGAAAGGGTGATACCTAGGCTAGTGGTGAGAAGTACCCGACTTCTTTAATTTAGAAGTGAAAGATTCATGTTGAACTATTGTTTAGTATACCCACAATCATTAATCTCATGTGTCCTTGGATGCAAGGAGACGTTCTTTCAGTTTCTGAAAGGAATATTTTTTTTGGTAAACTCAATCACTAGTTCAATAATACATGAATCATAGGAAATTAGAGATGAATATAATGTATGACTTATACCCAGTTGTGACAGGATAATTATTTGTTAAGTAATACTAAAAATGGACATCATGAATATACCAAGTATTATATTTAGGCTCAGCACAGATAAAACTTTTGGAATTATCAATGTCTTTAGTTTGGACAAAGGTTCCTTTAGAAGTTAAGGTATGTCACAAAGATTTTAGAAATAGTTCAAAACGTAAGCATGAACTATTACAAGTATAAGCTAGAGGTATATATGCTTCTTAAGAATCCTTTAAGTAATTAAGGAATAATAAAGTGATGTATTTTCATGGTCAAGAGATATGAGTTTCATTGAGTTGGGATACCAAAGAATATCTCGACCAAGCATTCATCAATCATGATAATGTAGAATGGAGTAATTTCTAAACACACATTACCTTATCGACATCACAATATTGATGTTAATAAGGAGGATTGATGATAATGTCTCACATATCACCATTGATCAACAAACATGTAGCGTGGAGTAATTCCTAAACGCATATGTCATGCATCAAAATTTTGATGTAAGTAATATCAATGTTGAAACTAGCAAAAACATCCATTATATTTTATGAAATGATTTGAAAATAATGGAGATATCCCATAATCATATGCCAACTATAATGACAAATGGATATCATGAGATTCATAGTCAATTATGTCAAAATAACATGTGTTTGGATACAAAGAGTTTGTTTGGACATAAACAAACATGCGTCAAGATAAACACATTATGTATTTAGTGTAATAATCGTAACAGTTGCTTAAGATATTACATAAATCCCAACGATATAAAAGTTATAGTCAAGTGAGGGACTACATATCTAAATAAGGGTGCACATCTCTATTAGTGATACTAGGAGCTATATTGACTTGTGTTTAGTCAATGCTCAAGATATACAAAATAGATGTCATAGGAAATAATTCCACAAGTGCATGTGGAACAAAGTATGTTCCAGAGACACATGCAATGTAGGAAGGCTAAAACCAGGGTGATGGTTTTTAAATTCACCGTGGTTAGTGATATATTATTCAATGTGAAAAGTATTTCCTACAATTAAGCAGTGTATGGAAATTACCTAAAATTGATAAGACTAACATAAATTCAATTAATGGATTCCATGTATAAAAGTAAAAAAGGGGCTATTTTTTGAATTTTGCGGTATGTATTCAAGTGAGTTGATAAATGGATGGTATGAGCTTGGTACCAATAGGTCATGACTGATTTGACCAAGTCATTATGCCTAAATCCATTAGAATTTTACTTATCACAACTAATATCTATGGTCGATTTATTTAGCATTGGTTGTCATGACCACCAATTAGGGATGGTGTCTATACGACCCAACCAAAAAGGGATGGTCACATCAAAAAATGCTAATAAAGGTTGAAAGTTACTAAAATCATGTTTAAGATTAAAGTAAGAAACATTATCATAGTATATACATTTGCAAAAAATTATTTCCATGTGTCTACCAGAGGTTAGTGGGACCACCAATGTTTACCTAGCAAAAATATGTTCGACAACATATGAAAATAGACATTGGTCTCATAGTTTGTTATGAACAAAATCAAATTTACTCTCTAATTATTGACATAAAATATCAAACTATGTTCAATGGAATAAGATCTACTAAGTTAGATCTATAGATTGATTGGTCCTTGTCAATCGTACTTGTAGTGACATTGTATTGAAAAATACATGTTGGAACAATTAAAGAGATAAATTGTTGCCTATGTCACAGGGCATAATCTCTCTATGTTGACATGTTTGTGACATGGGAAGAGATAAATGTGGTGAGTTGAATCCCATACGTTAGAGTGATGTATCAATCACGTATGCCATGATATGTATAATAACTGACATTTCCAAGGTATATTTTACAATAGGAAAATATCAGTTATATCCATGAGCACTGCAAGGGATGTTTTCAGAACTATATAATTGTACTTCAGCAAGTACAAAAGATATGTACCTGGTAAGGGGAGAAGAAAGGATACTAGTTTTTGGGGATACATACTAGTTATACATAGATCATTTTGACCGAGTATTGTAGTTAGGATAAATGCGATGAGCGAGTCAAGCTCATATCAGCCAATAGCAGCCATACCTACATGAATGAGAACATTGTAGCTTCTAAAATTTCTGAGAAGTAGTTAAATGCAATGATTTGTTCCAGTTATTGGAATCGTACCTGGTGAGAAAAGTATTATCATAATGTAGATTATGATATTCTTACTAGACAAGATGTCATGTTATGACAGTGGAAAAAATGTATATACACGGGATACCATCTCTTCAGAAGTTTTACTTAATGATATAAGTTCGCAATAGCAGAATATCCATGCGGCGGAACTGTGGAGGACCCAGTAGATAAATCCATTAATCAGAAAAAACATTTTGTTCATCAAGTTAGTAGCTAAAAAGGTTGGTTTACAAGATGGGTCCAGTGCAAGTGGGAGTGTTGAAATAGTTGGTGCCCTAGACCCAACTATTCAGTGCATTTGATTACAATATCGGGTATACAGTTAGTTATGCATGATTCCGTCTTACCATTATTGTTTAGATTGTTCTGCATCCCCTATTAAAATGGTAAAGTCCAAAGATTAATTTTCGTATAGAAGGGTTATTGCAGTTCCCAGGCTATAAAGAGAGCCTCTAGATACTATGACATTAATCGTAAATATATATGTTATATGGTCTACATACATATTACTGATTGGACATAGTAGATGTTTGACCATCAGGTGTTGGGGGCTCATAAGCATTGAGAGGTCTTCTCATGAAGTTCGCACTAGGTGATCTCTAGTAGTGAGATCAAGAGGACTGACCCGCCAATAGGATCACCACATGTTTCGGGTGCCATTAGACGTTCTTATCTATGATCATGTGTAATGGTCTCCAGACATTATATCATTACCAATGTATTTCATTTTCTTGCGTACTTTGATGCAAGATGAAAACCATGGGAATGAATTCGTGGAAAGGTAGTTTGTGTCGGGTGCATCATTGGAGGCATAAAATTGGTTGAATGGTCAAGAACTGATTTTTCGCTTCTGGGTTATGGATATAATATATCTCAGGAAATGTTCAGATGGATGGAAGTACCTTTATAAAACCATGGTCATGGTAGTCATGGGTAAAACCATCCAGTTACATCAACAAACAATAAATAAAGAAAAGGACGATGACACAAGAGTGCATCCTACTTGATGAGATATTTCAGACAAAGAGATTATACTACACAGTGTATGTTCATAGGTTGGTTGTCACTGCTATGACAATCCTTATTTATTTAGGGGCCATGATGGGTTTCTAGATCCCACTCTTGGTCTCTGAACACTATTCACTACTGTCAAAATAAGGGCCTAGAGGGTCACACATAAAAGCGTAATCAAGAATTTTCCCTAATCAGTTGAGTAGGAGTTTTGGACATAGTGGGACCTACCATCGGGGTCCATGAATTTTCCAAAGTTAAACTATCACCAATGTAATAAATAAAATCTTATTATTCAAGTTTAGAATAATGAGAATTGAATTTATTTTTTTATTTAGGAGTTATAAGTAAATAAATGAAAAATATAAATTGACGAATATTATATTAATGAAGGTTCAATTAATATTTATGGGAGTGACGAGTCGAGTTAATGACTAAATTATTATGATGTAGTATATTTTAATATATTACAAGTAAATGATAATAATATTTATGACTCAGTTTAGTAGTCATAAAATGTCATTGGTAGTGTGTTAAGTATTCAGGGTCGGCAGGCGATACCAGGTATTTTAATTAATCACTATAAATAGAAGAGGAGGGGTATTTACAAAATACTATTCTTGGAGATTCTCTCTCTTGTCCTCTCTCCCACACACTAGAGAGAGATGATCTGGATCCAAGGAGCTTGGATGGAGCTCCCTCTCGGGCATCGCTAGCAAAGCGATGTGGTGATCATAGGAATGTCGAAGGCGTCATCGGTATTCTGCGCTAGCACCTGAACTACGATGAATGGCGCACCCACGGATTCCTTGAAGCGCATGTGGACGATCTAGAAGAATTCGGCTTTGGATTCTTCGAGAAATGATCTCCACTGATGAGTAGACGTCGTCCGCGGCTTTAGATCTAAACCAGGTATTTTACAGTTTTTATTAGGCTTAAAATCCTCCACGTGTACGTGGTCCTCGGCTAAGATTGGTCTGCTCTTCTCCGACATCGACAAGCTTACGTCGACCATCAGTGGAAATTTTTTAAAAACCCACATGTTTGGGGCTTCTGTTGCATGCCCAGTTCCAACAGATATCACATCATTTCTTATACATTAATAACAACTCATCGGTTTTTTCCCATTATTCCATGTAAATTTGAGGTTGTTTGTTATGGTTTTGACCATTCCAGACACGTTTAAGTTTTTTAAAACATTAAAAGGGAACTTATGACCATCCTAGGTAAACCATAATTCCAAATGTTCTTTTTTAAGTTCCTACATTGAAAATTTTAATATATGGTCATTGTCCAATGATTTTATGGAAATACGACATCTTTTTTAGAGTTTTGACCCCCCCCCATACTTGGTTTTAAAGGTATTTGAGCCTCTAAGAAGTGTTTGAGAAGTAATTCTAACCACACTTCATATCATATTAATGTTTTCATTTCACGTAAACTTGAATAATAACTCAAATGTGGTTTTTTGATGAATTAAAATCAATAATAGGTTTTTTTCAATGTTTTTGACTATTCCAAAAACTTTTTAGTGTTTTAAAACACTAAAAAATGTTTACAACTATCCCAGGTTAACCATAATTTGGAATCATGTGTTTTCGCTTCATATAATTCAAAATTCAATCAATGGTATTCTTCATTTTATTTGAAGAAAATTAAATGTCATTTTCCTAGTTTTGACACTCTACATATGTTTTTATAGGATTTTTAACCTTTAAAATGGGTTTACTATATCATTTTGACCACACCGCACATCGAATTTACATTTTTTTCTATGAATACATGTCATAAAGAACTCAATGATTGTTATTACATTATTTAAAATCAGTATGTGGGAACTTTATATCTTATTTTCTATTCCATGAATTTTTTAGTGTTTTAAACCCCTAAAAACTATTTAAAACCATCCTAGTAAAATATTAATTTGGAATTATTTTTTGTTAGTTCCTACATTTCAACATTCAATCTACGGTCATTATCCAATAATTTTGTTGTAATAAAACACCATTTTACTAGTTTTTACCCCCTCACAATTATTCTTAAATTATTTTGTACCATTAAAATGTGTTTACTGAGTCATTCAGTCGACACCACAAATAGGATTGATATGTTGTCTATGTTTACACATCAATAATAACTCAGTGGTTTTATCATGACTTCACATCAATGTATGGTTGTTTTTAATTTTTTGATAGTTACATGAATAATTTAGTTTTTTAAAACATTAAAAACATTTTTACAACCATAGAAGTAAAATCATAATTTAGAATGATGTTCCATGAGTTCTTACTATTCACAATTCAACATATGTTCATTATCCCCTGATTTCAAGGAAATATGATGTTGTTTGTCTGGTTTTCACCACTCATAACATGTTTTCAAAGGATTTTGTACATTTAAGATGTTTTTACCAAGTCATTATGAACACACCACACATTGTATTGATGTGTTTTCTATGTTTTCAAATAAATATTAAATCAATGGTCAAGGTTCCATGATTCCAAATCAATCTGATGATTTTTTTCTATTTTTTTTATAGTTCCATGCGTGTATTAGTGATTTTAAACAATAAAAATTATTTATGGAAATCGTAGAAAAACAATAATTTCGAGTGATGTGTATTCACTTCCAAAATTTCAAAATTCAATCTATAATCATTTTCATAGTTTTGACCCACTGACATATGTTTTTAATTTCTATTGTAACTTTAAGAAGAGGTTATTGGGTCATTCGGACCACAACTCTCATCGAATTCATGTGTTTCCTATTTTTACACATCAAAAATAACTCAGTAGTGGTTTTCTCATGATTGTGCATCAATCTGAGGTTATTTGTAATCTTTTTTATCATTCCATTAATATTTTTGTCTTTTAAAACATCAAAAATGAGTTTACAGCTATCTTGGAAAAAACATAATTTAGAATGATGTATCCTTTGTTCAAACAATTAAAAATTCAATCTATATTCATTTTCCTTATATTTCATGTCAACATAAATTCGTTTTCCTTGTCTTCACCCCCCTGACACTTGTTTTGAAAGGCTTTTATATCTTTATGTATTGTTTACTAAGTCATTCTTACCACACCACACCTTGGATTAATGTGTTTTCTATGTTTACATATAAAAAGTAACTCATTTTTGGTTTTCTCAAGATTTCCCATCAATATAATGTCATTTTCTATCATTTTATCCATTCCACGCACGTTTTAGTTTTTGAAAACACTAAAAACACATTTATGGAAATCTCAGGAAAACCGTAATATGTAAAGACATGATGTCGTTTCCTACATTTCAAAATTCAATATGCAGTTTTTTTCTGCTTGTTTTATGGAAATTTGACATCATTTTCCATGTTTTGACCCATCAACAATTTTTTTTAAAGGCTTTTGTACCTTTAAGAACAACATTTCAATTAATTTAGACCACACAACATGTTAGATTGATTATTTTTTTATAAATACACATAAAAATAACTCAACGATTTTTTCCCATGATTCCATGTTAATATCAGGTATTTTTATATGATTTTTACCATTACATGCATGCTTTAGGGTTTCAAAAAACTAAAAACTTGTTTACAAACATCCCCGGAAAACCACAATTGAAATTATCATTTGTGAGTTCATACCTTTAAAAATTCAATATATAGTCATTTTCCCATTATTATAGGGAAATCTGATGTCATTTTCCAGGTTTTGACCCCTGAACACATGTTTATAAAGGCTTTTTCACCTTTAAAAAGTGTTTTCTGAGCCCTTCCAACCACAACAATAGTCGGATTGTTATTTTTTCTAAGAATTAACATCAAAAATAACTCAGTAGTTATTGTATAATGATTATACCACAATTTGTGACCATTTTCTATGGATTTGATCATTTCATGCACGTTTTAGTATTTTAAAACACTAATAACATTTTCATGGACTTCTCAGACAAACTATAAATTGGAATGATGTTTCATCATTTCCTTTCTTTTAAAATTCATTCTATAGACATTTCCCATGATTTTTTGAAAATCCAACATTTTTTTCTAGTTTTTACCCCCTAACACTTGTTTTTAAAGGATTTTGTACATTAAATAAGTGTTTACTGAGTAATTCCAACCACACCACATGAGAGATAGGTGATTTTTCTATGAATACATGTCAAAAATATCTCATCGGTTTTTTTACCATGATTTCAAATCATTATGAGTTTGTTTTTTATGGTTTTGACTATTCCACAAATGTTTTAGTGTTTTAAAACACTAAAAATGTGTTTACGACCATCTCAAGAAAACCATAATTCAGAATGACATTTTTTCAATTCCTACATTTCACAATTAAATCCACAGTCATTTTTCAAATACTATAGGAAAAATGAATATTGATTTCCTAGTTTTGACCCCTCCCCCAAACATGTTTTTAAATGCTTCTATAACTTTAATAAGGGTTTAGTGAGTCATTTCTATCACACAACAAATTGGATTCACATTATGTCCACCCATACACATCAAAAATAATATAGAATTGGTTTTCCTAGTATTCCATTTAAATATGAGGGCTTTTTATAAGTTTTTAACTATTCTACGCATGTTTTAGTCTTTCAATACACTAAAAATGAAAATATGGAAGTAACTGGATATTCATAATTCAGATGAGATGTAGTCAGTACCTACATTTAGAAACTCAATCTACAGTAGTTTTCCCCTGATTTTAGGGTAATATGACATTGTTTTCATTGTTTTGAGCCCTTGAAACTTGTTTTTAAAGGTATTGTACTTCTATGAAATGTTTATCAAGTTATTTATACCACATCACATGTCAGATTCACTTTTTTTGTGCATACACATCAAAAATAACTCATAGGTAGTTTCCCCCTGATCTCAAGTCAATTTGAAGTCTTTTTATATGGTTTAAAATTCTACACACGTTTTAGTGTTTTAAAACACTAAAAATGTGTTGTTGGACATCCCAGATAAATTGTAATTTAGAAAGTAATTTTGTTAATTCCTATATTTAAAAATACAATCTCATTTTTTCCCATAATTTCATAGCAATATGTCATCTTTTTTCATAATTTTAACCCCTAACACATGTTTATAAAGGCATTTTTATCCTTAAGAAGTTTCAACCGAGTCTAAACCAAGAAAAAAAATATTTGATTGTTTCAAAAATTTTGGATAATGATATTTAATTCATTTTTGACATGTAGGAATCAAACACACATCAATATGGCTCAATATTTAGTATGTATGACTTATAATGTGTTTTTAATATAAAAGGTCCCTTTTATTTTTATTTATGGATATTGTATGTGTTCATTGAAAATGTGGGAATGATCTAGGGAATTTATAATTTACCTCAATGGGATGAGATGTACGATTGAAAATTTCCTGAAGGATCGTGTTATTCATCCATTGAAAAATAGAAACTAAAATATTTCCAATTTGTTACTGCCACTAATCAAAGGTTTTCCTATAAAAGTCTTATTATTTCACTTTTTTCAATCATTCTATTTATCTATGTAATTCTTGATCAACAACACTTTTCCTACCCCCATCAAGTGAATCAGTAATGGGTGACACCGCCTTACCAAAGATAACTGATGGAGTCAGCCTAGAACTCATCCCTCGTACATTTCCAAGATGATCCTTCCATAAAATGTTTCCAACTGCATCATTCTGAGAAACTGATGTTAATTATTATGGGTTTGAATATCATAATACTTCAATATTAACCAATTAACACAAAAATACTATCATTTATTTTTTAAAATATTTTCACATCATAATATTATCTATATAATAAAGTTTTCATTACTATTTAATTTAATTTCATTAGTATAAAAACATAATAATGGAAATTCTATTATAACAAAAACAAAACTATAAACATATTTAATTGGTCTTGGTTACATCTTCCAAATGATGCTAAATTAGAATTTTTTGATCCATATAGATTTTACCATTTTATTAGGCTTATGTTTTATTATTTGTTATAATATATTTTACATTTTTATGATTTTATAGTAATGAAATAATGTAAATGGTAATTAAAATTACTTACTCTAACAACTTTGGTAGGTTTATTTAGAAAACAGTCATCAAGATTCCAATACACTTTAAACCATGACATTCTTCAGCTAACATAGTGACCTAATTAATTAGCCTTTATAAAAATAAGAACAGGTAATAGAAAACGTTTATTTATAATAAAATTATATAAATAAAAATGAATAAAATAGAAACCAAATTTATTCATTTTCTCAAAAAAAACATTGACACCCAGTAGTGTGTGGAATGAATTTCTTCTCAGGATTCACAATATTTTCTATATAATCCATAAAAAACAATAATAAAAACTACAACTTTAATTTGATTTTGTTATCAAGATGCTATTAAATATGCAATTACCTCATGAAATGAAACCTTGTTGATATAAACAAATAGCATCCATTACTCATGAGAAGGGGCTTTAGGAACATTCATATACATCTGTTTGAAGCTCAGATTAGTGTCATTAAACTCATGGAATAATATCCATTTAATATCTATCCATTTCATACCATAATATTTCAATTTTCATTGGGTGTAAAACCATGTTATGGACAACAAAATGAAAAAACCATCTTTAAAAAAGAAATAACTATTTTATAATTATATTACAAAATGTTACTGTTGTATTTTAAATTAGTTATCAAATAATTTTAAATTGATATTACCGTTACTTGTAACATCCCATTTAAATAAAGAATATGAAATTTTCATATTTATTAATATTTGTGAATAAAATGTTAATATTTCTTTAATGGTAATGCTATGTTCGATGGCGTACCCAATATGTAACCATGACTTTCGTTGAAATCTTACGTTGCACACTAATAATATAATAATATTATTTTAAATGGTAGTTAACGCCTAGTTGTTGTAATGGAATGAATGAACTATACTAACTAAAAAATGATTATATATGTTTGTTAAATATTTTTACATTTATCCAATAAAAGTTAGAGGCTTAAAATAAGAAAAGAAATCGATTTTAAGCATAAATACTCTAATATACATTAAAAGGTCGATTAACCACCTTTTGATGGTGAACCCTTCTTAAATCAACTTTTTGAAAATTTTATATGATATATTTGAAAAAATAAAATCCTTCTTTAGAATAAGGACATCAAAATTTACTTTGTGTAAGAAAAATTTATTTTTCAGATAAAGTTCATTTTTTTAGGAATAGTGAAAAATGTTGTATTTTAATTAAAAACATACTTTTAATCTAATTTATTTATATGGTTAGATTATCTTTGTAATTGGGATTAAATTGTATTTAAAATATTTTTGTAACATTTAATTCAGTTCTGGTCATTGGAAATAATTTTACTTTGAAATTGGACATAAACAAGTGTCAATCTTTTGATAGATATTGTTCCTTAAAAACATGCTATTTGTTTTGACAGAGGGAAATAATTATAAAATTAATTAATAAAAGTTCTATTTTTTGAATTTGGTAAATTGGACATCATTTTTTAATTTTTACTATCAAATTTACATTGGATCAATTTTTTGTATTTTTCAGACAAATGTTCATTTTTAATGAATAGTGAAAAATACTGCATTTTACTTCAAAACTGCTTTTTCATCTAATTTAATTATATAGTTAGATTGCCATTTAAATTGGTTTTAAAGTGTAATTGAATTATGTTTTTATCACTTAATACAATTTTTTTCATTGGAAGTAATTTCACTTTTCAATTATATGTAAAAACATGTCAGTCTTTTGATAAATTTTACTTCTTAAAAACCTGTCTTTGGTAGTGACAACAGGAATTATTTTTAAATTAATTACTAAAATTTCTATGTTTTCAATTTGGTAAAATGGATTCCATATTTGGAATTAGATGGTATAAATTATTTAATTACGACTCTTTTGTTTTTGGACATTATGAATAGTTACGACGACAATTATCTTTAATTATCGTGATTAATTAGTAAATGGGTAGTTAAGGGTAATAAAATATAGTCATAAAAATACAAAATGACCCCAAAATGTGTCCTAATGAAATTGGTGATTTCTTGTCCAACCATGGGATTCCTTGTTCCAACTTCGGGACCCCATGGAATCACTTTAGTGTGATAGTGACCTTTTATTATATTATTATTAAATAAATGAAAATATAACCAAAGTATGTATCACCTAAGTAAAACAATTTTAGTTTTGTTTTTATAAATGATCTCTTTGACTATAAATATTAATTGTAAAACTAAATCTATTTCCTACATTATGGTATTTTTTTATAATTTCTAGACATTAAATAATTAAATTTATTTAAGGCACCATGATGATGCAGTGATTACCTCATTAAAGAACGCTTTAAATAAAATGAAAACATAAGGTAAAATATAAGACATACACTTGTCAAAACCCTATTGTATGGGTGGATTTCGAACCCTTATCACCTTATCCTCTAAATATATCATTTTGGGACATTTAAAATCAGATAATAAATTCATAATAAAGTAACATTTCATGACCTTCCAAGAGTTCCCTTCCTCCCTCTTATAAAATTCCCCCACCTCTACCCTCTTACACACACCACTCAAGACCTTGGATCGTCCAAACCCTACTCATATTATCTCTCCACATCCCTGTCTTCATCCTAGAAGCCTTACCTTATGCATAGATCTCTTAAAAAAACTCTTTTGGTTCAAACAAAGGGGAGTTACTCGATTTAAAGGTAATGTCTTCTCAAATGTCCTTTTGTTTTATTTTTCATCAACAACCCCCTTAACTATTTTTATTCCATTAATTTGTAACAACACCAGTATCGTAACTATACTAGGATTTTTTATGAGAATTATTCGAGCTACACTTACACACATCTCAATCTAATGGGTGAATAACATACTATTTCTGTGGACGGCGAACTACTGCCTCACGAAACGATGATTGTTCAATTATCTCCTACCACTTCTAATGGTGTCCATTAAGATGTCACTATATTTATATATGATATATATGGTATTTATTATTTATATATTCTTCTGTATTTTATATTTAAATCATACCTTTATGATTTTCATGTTGTGAAAATTCGATAATTTCAAATGAGGAAGTGTGGACTATCGCCCCCTCAAGTGATTTGACTCGTTCATGCAATACATGGAATGTATAAAGAATGAAATTAATGAAAATATGTGACCTATATAACATATATATTATACTGAAATTATAATATATATATCAATCTAATTTAGTTTTAATTCCATTAATATGACAAAGAAATGAAAGTAGCGTTCATTCGTACGTACGGCCTACCGTCTCCATTAATGGTGTGTTTCATTTTTATCTAAAAATGTTATGGAATAGTATAAAATGAATTTATACTGGATAGATATGATATTTAAGTTATTAATACTATTCTGGATATGATTTACTTATAACTACATTCACAATTCTTTTCAAACAAGTTCATTTTTGACTCATGTACAGAACATCAACAAACGTATGTTATGAACTCACATAATTACCTAATTATTATAACATGATAATATGTGATATGAATTGAATAATAATATTTAATGTATGTTCTTAAGAAATTATAAATTGACTGTAGTTTATTATTCAGGAATATAAGGAAACGAACAAGACAAGTCGGACTTGAGATAAGGGATCTTACCTCTCTCTTTGTTTTTAAGTAATCCCGTTTATGTCATTCCTTTTAAGCTCCTCTTTATTATGTTAGGGGATATGCTTTTATATTTATATTAATTTATTTTTTATGTTAATATGATGGGAGACCCTATTTTATCTTATCAATCCATTTTTGGATGTTTTAAGTGGCGTCGTTACGTTGCCAAAATTTCGTAAGGGATTTCTTATCACACTTTAAATTCTGTGATATTTCCATTATTCACCACTTATTTATTTCATGTGGTGTATTTTGTGCTGTAATTTCATATATATTATTATGATTCTATTTATATTCATGGTATTATGTGATTAATTTGGTGTTTATTATCTTTTGGTCATACGACTAGATTGATTACAACGAGGTAATGTGTTTTTATCTCATTTTTTTATTCGTGTGAGATTCATGACACATTTTCCATTATTTCCTATTGTGTGGTGTATGTACTATCCCTGATTGAATCCTTTGTGTAGTATACTTTAATTTATGGTTATGTACATCTTCCTTGTATGCCCCTTCTATCATGGGGTGTACGTTTCGAAAGTTACCCAAATCAGTAAGGGAACCTTTCTCCCTCCTCTTTTTAAAAGACTTCTTTTTGTTAGGTATTTTAATTTACATCTTTTTATGTTGGGATATGTCCTTATATATCCTTATTGATGTAAATTTTATGAGATGCCCTTTTTCTCTCTCATCATATTATTTTCTGATGTTTAAAGTGACGTCTTTAGTCTATCGAATTTTTGCAAGGGAACTTCTTATTCCAATTTCAATTATTTGGGAAAAAACTCTACTTATTGATTATGTCGTGCTACGAATATGTGTGAATGACCAATGATTTTTTTACACTTAATATCCTCTTATATTGGGTGTATTTATATTTTCCACACGTAATTATGTCTCTGATTTATCCTTAATCTAAGGATACCATCTTTGTAAGGGATTTCATCTCAATATCCTTTCATTGAGGCATATTTTGTTTTATACACAACTTTCTTTTATACGGTCTATAAACCCCTTTTACTTTTACTTTTATTCAAAAGGAATCTTTTCTCCTTGTAGTGTTTTACTAAACGACAAAAAGTATGTATCTTTTTAATGTACGTGGTGACAATGACCTTTCCGCCGCCACGAGTATTGTTTGGTCTTTGGCATCCTCAACATGCTGAAATGTTTTTAAATTAAAATAAATACCATATACTCTTTTATGTATTTTTTGTATTGAAAATGGTTTTGATAATGGATTTTTCATGTCAATATATTTTAGTGATATATTTTGATTGAAATGTGGAAATTTTTCCTTTCCATTATATTTGTTTTATGTCTTATGATTTTATAATTGTACTTGGACATTTTACAGGTGGTTATATGATAAGACAAATGACGGGTGGTGTCGTGAATACCAGGGCGGGTGGTTACGTTATAACCTCCAATGAATTGGATATGGAAGTCGGTCATATGGCTATTCCATTTAGTGATATGTGTGGAAGTCAAACGTATGGTTATTCCATTTAAGTATGTTTATGTCCCAAGTTACCTTTATATGTTATGTGTTTTTCATATGGGTTTAATGGTGATCTTTTTGTGACAAAAGGGTATGCAATGATCTTTTATTCAGTGAAGAGTAATTACTTCTTCATAAAGGTGTAAAGTATTAGTTATGGTTAATTATTCATTATTTACTTGTTGTTTTGAGAAACTAATAGTTTTCCGTCTTTTTGTATCCCTTACTAGGATTTTTATGCACATCCCATGTTTTTGAAATGTTTTTCACAGGACTTAAAGATGAATAGGGTCAAGGATGGGATAAAAGAAATTCATTCTGTCTAAAACATGGAACTGGACATGATTTTTTTTATAAAGAGTATATATTTTATGAAAAAAATGGAATCTGAGTAGAAGTTTCTACGTCGTATCTTTTTAGATGTAATAGTTATGGCCTAATTCTCTAAAACTCTAAACCTAAAAAGATCCTAAATGTGAATTATTCATTTAATTCAATATTATGTAATGTTTTAAGGCTGGGTCCTTATAGTTGGTATCAATGGCTGGTTTAGATAACTTTAGAGGTTAGAGTTGTGTTTAAGCATAGGTGACAAGTTCTATATAACCACATTGGTTAGTATATTAGATGGAGTCAATGTTATTTTTGAAAGTTGGAATGAGTTTGAGATAATTTGGATAAGTATATCTTAGTGTTTATCGTCATCATTATTACATGATGATTTTACAAATATACTCGCTCTAAAATTTTTGGTTTTAGTAAATGGATGGATCTAGCAGGCACCAAAGTGACAATGGGTTTTAAGGAAACTGTGGTGGTTCTCTGATTAAGAGACTGGATGAAATGTGGAGATTCAATGAGAAATCTCCTAGTTATTCTAAACAAACTACCATGATTCATGATTAACCACTTGAACCTTGGTGAGTTCTCTAATGCATCATGTACGAGATAACCACCTCGATGTGGAAGTTTCGGTATTAATTATAAAGGTAACCATTAGGGTTTATATGATCCTTACTTTTGAGGTAATTATGGGTTACTATATGTTATGATGGAAAATGAAAGGCATGAGATAGACTTGAGGTTAAATTATGTTGTGCTTATTTTTAATGATATTATCTCTTTTTAAGAAATATTTTAAGAATTATATAGTTTTGGAAAGGGGACAACATGCAAACCATGTGACAACCCGTCAAGTTGGACGAAGCTACAGGAATCGAACCCACAACCAAACTACAACTGGGATTTATCACCTACCATTGGACTACGTGATGTTCCTGGTAAGTATGACTAATTATTTTTAGTTATATGATAATATGAATCATGATTAAGATGATTTTGGGTTATCTTTGGAAATGATAAACCTATCATGGAGGATATGTGATTAGGTTAATTACTTTTTAGTATGAGACTTTAAGAGTAACGGATGTTATTTGGAGATAAATATTAAGATTTACCTTGGAAGACTATGTGATTAAATCCATCAGATATTTGGGTTTCAATCTTAGATTGGATTACTTTTGAAAAATTTTATGGATAGTAGTTTATTACATAGTCTTTGTTAAACGTTGAGTTTTGATGGAAAAATTTTGGAGATTAAGAGTAGCTTTTCTTTTTATAAAAGATTATCCTGTTGGGGATTATCTGATCTTGTACTGACATTGTTTGTTTTGGTTAAGGTCTAAAGACATGAGAAATAAATAGTTCATATTTTTTGGATTATGTGATTCTCAAGAAGTTTATTAATGTTATCTTAATGTGAAAAAGTCATCCTAAATACTCATCTTTTGAATAAAATATGAGTTTGTGTAAGAAATATATTAAGAGATGAAAGTCTGCATGAAAAGTATGTATGTTTCCTTGTGTTTTAGTTAAGCACATAAATAAATTCCTCAATGAAAAGTAACTTAAAAAAATTTTGTCTGTTAACTTTTCCTATTGGGGAATCAAATACCGTTTAACCCATCACAAGTTTGTGATTTTTGGGTGGTTAAATTTCTCCTATACATATTTTCTATCACTCTCCATCAGAACATGACCCTTTTTTCTCTTTCATATCCTTGTTTTCCTACATGGAATCCTAGTATGGGTTAACTCGGGTGACCTTTGTACTTATCATTATTCAAAGTGATAGTTTAATTGACTCTTTTTCTGATGTGGGGCTTTCAATGAAGTTTCTGAGCCCAATTTAAAAATTGCGAGGATGCAATTCCCAAAAGGGGGGAAGGATGTAATATCCCAGGTAAATAAAGAATATGACGTTTTCATATTTATTAATATTTGTGAATAAAATTTATATATTACTTTAAAGGTAATGCTATGTTTGATGGCGTACCCAATATGTAACCAAGAGTTTCTTTGAAATCTTACGTTGCACACTAATAATATAATAATATTATTTTAAATGGTAGTTAACGCCTAGCAGTTGTAATGGAGAGAATGAATCGAACTAACTACAAAATGATTATATATGGTTCTTAAATATTTTTCGAATTATCAAATAAAAGTTAGAGTCTTAAAATAAGAAAAAATTCGATTTTAAGCATAAATATTCTAATATTCTTTAACAGGTCGATTAACCACCTTTTGATGGATAACCCTTTTTAAATACACTTTTTAACAATTTCAAATGTTATATTTGAAAAAATAAAATCCTTCTTTAGAATTGGGACATCAAAATTTACTTTGTGGAAATTTTTGTTATTTTTCCGATAAAGTTCATTTTTTTGGAAAAGTAAAAATGATGTATTTTAATTCAAAACCTCCTTTTAGTATAATTTATTTATATGGTTCCATTATATTTTTAATTGTGTTTAATGTGTAGTTAAAATATATTTTTACCATTTTATTCAATTTTGTTCATTAGAATTAATTTCACTTTGAAATTGGATATAAATAAGAGTTAATCTTTTGATACATATTGTTTCTTAAAAACATGCTATTTGTTTTGACAACGGAAATTAATTATAAAATTAATTAATGATACTTCTATGTTATTAATTTTGTAAAATTAACATCATTTTTGAATTTGGAATATCAAATTTACATTGGATAAATTTTTGGTATTTTTCTGACAAATGTTCATTTTTAATGAATAGTGAAAAATACTGCATTTTACTTGAAAACTACTTTTTCATCTAATTTTATTATATAGTTAGATTATACTTTTAATCAGTTTTAAAGTGTAATTGAAATATGTTTTTATCACTTAATACAATGTTTTTCATTGGATGTAATTTCACTTTTCAATTGGATGTTAAAACATGTCAATATTTTGATAAATTTTACTTCTTAAAAACCCGTCTTTGGTTGTGAAAACAGAAATTATTATTAAATTAATTACTGAAATTTATGTATTTGTAATTTGGTAAAATTGATTCCATATTTTTAATCAGAAGGTCCAAATTATGTAATTAGTACTCTTTTTTTTGAAATTATGAATATTAACGATGGGAATTATCTTTAATTATCTTGATTAATTAGTAATCAGGTAGTTAAGGGTAATAAAATAACATAATAAAAATACAAAATGACCCCAAAATGTGTCCTAATGCTATTGGTGCTGTTATTTGCGACCATGGTATTCCTTGTGTCATCTTTGGGACCCCGTTTAATCACTTTAGTGTGATAGTGCCCTTTTATTATATAATTTTTAAAGAAAGGAAAATATAACCAAAGTATGTATCACCTAAGTAAAACAAATTTAGTTTTTTGTATATAATTGATCTATTTGACTATAAATATTCATTGTAAATATAAAGAGATTTAATACATCATGGTATTTTTTTTATAATTTTTAGGCATTAAATAAATAAATTTATTTAAGACACCATGATGATGCAGTGATAACCTCAATAATGAATGATTTAAATAAAATGAAAAGATATGGTAACATCTAAGACTTTCACTTGTAAAATACACATTGTATGGGTGGATTTAGAACCCTTATCACCTTATCCTAGAAATATATCATTGTAGGTCCTTTTTAATCCGAAAATCATTTCATAATAAAGAAACATTTCAGGACCTTCCAGGAGTTCCCATCCCCCCTCTTATAAACATCCCCCACCTCTACCCACTTACAAAAACCTCTAAAACCATTGGCTAATCCAAACCCTGCTCATATTATCTCTCCACATCCCTATCTTCATCCTAGAAGCCTTACCTTAGGCAGACAGCTCTTCAAGAAAACCATTTGGTTCAAACCAAGGGGAGTTACACGATTTAAAGGTAATGCCATCTCTTATGTCATTTTGTTTTATTTTGCTTCCCCAATCCCCTAAACTCATTTTATTCACTTCATATGTGAACAACACCAGTATATTAACTATACTATGATATTGTTATGATATGTATTCTAGCTTTAATTACTCACACCTCCATCTAATGGGTGAAGAACATATTGTTTCAGTGGACGGAGAACTAGTGCCTCACGATACGATGATTGTTCAATTATCTCCTACCACCTATCATGGTGGCCTTTATGATGTCACTGTATTTATATATGATATATATGGTATTTATTTTTTCTATATGCTTCTGTATTTTATATTTAAAACACACCTTTATGCTTTGCATTTTTTTCAAATGCGATAATTTCATATGAGGAAGTGTGGACTGCCGCCCACTCAAGTGATGTGACTCATTCATGCAATACATGGAATGTATAAAGAATTAAATTAATGAAATTATGTGACCTATATAACATATATATTATACTAGAATTATAATATATATCTTTCTCTCATTTAGTTTTAATTCCATTAATATGACAAAGAAATGAAAGTAGCATTCATGTGTACGTACGACCTAGCGTCTCTATGAACGGTGCATTTCTTTTTTATCTCCAAATGTTATGGAATAGTATAAAATGAATTTATTCTGGATATATATGACATTTAAATCATTAATACTATTCTGGAGATGATGTAATTATAACTACACGGACAATTCTTTTCAAACAAGTTCATTTTTGACTCATGTACCGAACATCGACAAACGTATGTTATGAACTCACATAATTAACTAATTATTATAACATGATAATATGTTATATTAATTGAATAATAATATTTAAAGGAAGTCCTTAAGAAATAATAATTTTCCCAATTTCTATTATTCAAGAATATAAAGAAACGAACAAGACAAGTCGGACTTGAGGTAAGGGATCCTACCTCTCTCTTTCTTTTTAAGTACTCTCTTTTATGCCCTTCCTTTTAAGCTCATATTTATTATGTTTGGGGATGTTCTTTTATATTTCACTTAATTTATTTTTTATGATCATATGATGAGCGACCCTATTTGATCTCATCAATCCATTTATTTAATTTTTAAGTGGCGTCGTTAGGCTACCGAATTTTCATAAGGGATTTCTTATCACACTTTAAATTCGGAGAGATTTCCATTGTTTTCCACTTATTTATTTCATGTGGTGTATTTTGTACTTCCATTTCATATATATTATCATGATTCTATTTATAATCATGGTATTATGTTATTCATTTGGTGTTTATTATCTTTTGGTCATAGGACTCGATTGATTACAACGAGGTAAGGGGTTTTTATCTCGTTTTTTTTATTCCCGTAAGATTCATGATATATTTTCCACTGTTTCCTATTGTGTGGTGTATGTAATTCCCATGAATTTATTCTTTGTGTAGTATAATTTAATTTATGGGTATTTACATGTTCATTCTATGAACCTTCTTTCATGGGGTGTACATTTCAAAAGTTACCCAAAATCGGTAAGGGAACCTTTCTCCCTCCTCTTTTTAAAAGACTTCTTTTTGTTAGGTCATTTAATTTACATCTTCTTATGTTAGGATATGTTCTTATATATCCATATTTCTATAAATGTTATGATATGCCCTTTTTATCTCCCATAATCTCATTTTCTAAAGTTTAAAGTGACGATGTTAAGCTATCAAATTTTTTCAAGGGAACTTGTTAATCTAATTTAAATTCTTTGGGTTAAAACTCTACTTCATGATTATGTCATGATATGAATATGTGTGAATGACCTATGATTGTTTTACACTTAATATCCACTTATATTGGGTGTATTTATTTTTTTACACATAATTACGTCTATGATTTATCCTTAATCTAAGGATACCATCTTTATAAGGGACATCATCTCAATCTCCTTTCGTTGAGGCATATTTTGTTTTATACACAACATTATTTTATATGGTGTATAAACCCATTTAAATTTTACTTTTATTCAAGAGGAAAATTTTCTCCATGAATCATTTTACTAAACGACAAAAAGTATGTTTCTTTTTAACATATGCGGTGACAACGAAATTTCCACCACCGCGAGTATTATTTGACCTTTAGCTTCCTCAACAAGCCGAAATGATTTTAAAAGAAAATAAATACCATATACTCTTTTATGTATTTTGGTATTGAAAATGGTTTTGATAATGGATTTTTTATGTCAATATATTTAAGTGATATATTGTGATTTAAATGTGGAAATGTTTCCTTTCCTTTATATTTTTTTATGTCTTATGATTTTATAATGGTTCTTGGACATTTGACAGGTGGTTACTTGATAAACCAAATGACGGGTGGTGCCGTGAATACCAGGACTGGTGGTTACGTTATAACCTCCAATGCATTTGGTATGGAAGTCAGCCATATGGCTATTCCATTTAGTGATATGTGTGGAAGTCGGCCGTATGGTTATTCCATTTAGGGAATTTTATGTCACAAGTTACTTTTATCTGTTATGTGTTATTTATATGGGTTTTATGGTGATATTTTGGTTACAAAAGGGTAATCAAGGATCTTTTATTAAGTGAAGAGTAATTACTTGTTCATAAAGGTGAAAAGTATTACTTATGATGAAGTATTCATGATTTACTTATTGTTTTGAGAAACTAATATTTTTCCTTCTTTTTTATCCCTTACTGAGCTTTTTATGCTCATCCATGTTTTTTGAAATGTTTTTCAGAGGACATAAAGATGAATAGGGTCAAAGATTGGATCAAGGAAAGTCATGCTGTCTAAACATGGAACTGGACTTGACTTTTTTATCAATAGTTTATTTTATGAAAAAATGGAATCTGAGAAGAAGTGTCTACTTTGTAACTTTTGAGATATAATAGTTATGGCCTAATTCTCTAAAATTATAAACCAAAAAAGATCCACAATGTGAATTGTTCATTTAAATCAATATTATTTAATGTTTTAAGGTTAGGTCCTAATATTACTTGTGCATCAAAGACCTCATTTTTCAAGTTGTACTAATAAGCCTCTAATATATATAATTAATTAGAATGATTATTGTCTCATATGCATTTTTTCCATGAATATACTAATAAATTTTGGTAGCATCTCCAATAGGCACCACAAAATCATAAAATAGAATAATGATCTGAAAATTGTTTAGGTCCCATATATCATTCATGTTCATATTTATATCCCTTCAATGTTTTCCTTTATTATTTTAAAAAATACATTAAACAATTAATCAATTATATTGTTTTTTTTAAAATGATATACATGAAATTAACAGTAACGTGATAATATCCCATGGATAGAGGGGTGATCATCTCCTCGATCACTAAAGGTGAATCAGCTGGTGGCCTACCAAAAACATTATTGGTGATAACTTGCTCACTAGAAGTCTCTAGTATAACTAAATCACTTGGAACCAGCAAAGATGATGTTAATGGTGGTCCTTTCCATGATTATATTGGCTAGAATCCCTAAAATATATCTTAGAATTCCAACATTTCAATTGTTTTTAAAATATTTTATGTTTAAAAATGAAACTCAAAAATATTTTTACGAAAATAAAATAGATACAATAGAATAATTTATATATGAATGAAAAACTTTTCAATGAGAAATTTTAATATAATTTCATTACCAATTTGTTAATTTAATTATACTCATTATTTATCTTCATTATTATCAACCTAAATTGTGATTATTCCTAATTTTTAACCATATCTTTCAAGTTCTAATGTTTCAATAAATTTGGAAAACGTTGTTCATTGTTTTGTGGGTGATGAGGTTCACTATCGTAAAGCACTGATCGATCGTTATTGTCCATATCGTATATGTATCTATTCATTAAGTGTACAAAAACACTCCAAAATTCATTTATTTTATCATCCACATAATAAACTATCTTCGCTTGTGAAGTCAAGATAAATGGATCATGATTTTCATGCTCATTGAAACCCATCAAGTGAGATAAGTTTAATGAAGTAAAATGTAAAGCATCTTTCAATATACCCCTATCAATTTTGACCCAATTTCATTTCAATAAAACAAATTAAAATATTCTATGATAGTTTCATTCAATTATATCACATAGATTCCCATAGTATCCCACCTCTTCAGGGGTAAATAAACCATCATTTTGAGTTTTCAAGCCTTCTTCACGATAAATTGTATGAAACCTGAATATATGAATATTGTTGGTGTTAGATCTCTTAGCCTTCCTTAGTATACCTCAAGCTAAAAACATTAAATTGTTTGATTTTTCATCTTGATTATAATCATTTATTATCTAGAAAAAAAATATAAGGTGTTACTTTTAACATAGAAAAATAATTACACATAAATAATATGAATATGAGTATATACTTACATGATGGGTGAACCATTCTACAATCTCCCTATTAGAAATTTTTTTAAAATTCTAGCTCATTTCAAGCTTCACCCCTTAGTAGCCTCTTTTTTGTTGTCCGAATTCATTATTAAATGGATCTGTAATAACACTATTGAGTAGAAGTTATCTATGTTCTTGTAGAAACACCAATTTAGTTAGGTTAAAAAATTTCCCCTTTCCAATTGGTTATCTAATAGTTGGAAATACCAATGACTGACTTTCAGAATGAGAATTATTGGATAATTTGTCATCACATCCATCATGATTGAATCCAGTCTCAATCTCATCGAAATAGATAGAATGTATGTTTTAGAACTATTCATCTATGTAACCTTCAGAAATAGATCCTTTGGTTGAGATTTATTCTTCACAAATGAGTTCAAATGGCCTAAGAAACTGATAAAAAAATAAGAAATAAATATAATAAATTAATGCAATGATTTGATAAAATTTAATTCACTAATGAAAATAAAAATACTATCAATGTACCTACAAATTGGATAAATCCATTGATAGTGTAGGAGTCCACCATGTTTAGCTTATTAAAACAAATGAAAAGTCAAATGAATCATGACCATGAGTAATGAATGGGGAAATAACATCAATAAATATAAAATGTATCAAAACAATTATTTCATAATGTTTATCTTGCTTCGTTGGATTTATATTTTTCACAAAAATATCTATAGAAAATGTATAAAACTCAACAAGAACCATAATTACCTTTTCTAATAGCATATTTCGCAATTCCAATGTAAAAAACTGCTCTATAAAAATATGTGATTTGTGACTTTTCAATCCATGTATCCTTATATGTTAAAAGTATATGCACCTAGATATTTTACTTGAATATCCATCTGGAGCATTGAAATTCTTTAATTCTAAAAGGAAGACATATTTTTCATGGTTTTTCAATGTAAAAAAAGTCGAAGGATACTTTCCATTCTTATTTCCTCACAAACCATTATTTATATTCATCAAATAATAATCCTTAAAGGCATTAAGGTGATCCTTTGATTCTCCCTACTCGTTAAGAAATTTGAAAATTGCATTATCTCATACATTCTTCTAAATATGTGTTATTTCATGATTATGATATATAAAAATAAAATCCCAATAATAAATTTCTAAAAATATACTCTTTTTTCTTCTATTTTGTGTTCCAACTACATCGGATATTGAAACTAATTCCCTTTTCTCCCCTTCTTTAAACTAATGAAAATTTTCAAATTATTCAGTGACATTCATTAATTATCCCAACAATTCTGAACTAGATTACACATTTGTGGCTTTATCATTTGAATACATCATTTTAATCATGTCGTTTTAAACCAAAATTTATGATAAGCATCAGGAAATAGATGACGATACATAAAAAACCATTTCCTTCTATGAGGTAATCATTGAGGTTCAAAATCAAAATTACAAGCTGGAAATGAAAAACCATTATGAGTGTTCCAACCAAATAAATTTCCTAGTCCATTAATGTCTCTAATTGTCCACATTTAAGCATCATGAGTTTTTTAATAGTTGTCTCATTGAAGCATCATATGTTTCCATTCCATCATCTCATAATTATTGTAATTGTTTATTAGAGGTTAATGGTATACATCAATATAATTTTTAGGGATTTTATTTCATGTAATAGTCATCGATATAATGAATGAATTATTATTCATTCACATCCATGGAGGAAGATTTTAGGGGATCAAAGTCACTGTTCAAATTCTATAATTAGACCATAATGTAACAAAAGTTTTAAAATAATAAAAATATGATCACAAACATATATTCCTAGGTTCCAAATAGAAATAAAGATATAATTAAGAAAACATATTCCATGATATTGATTTTAGATGTATAATCAATCCATCATTACAATCCTATGAATTCCACTTCATGTCGTATATTGCCTTAGATGACATGAATATTCATTGAAAGCATGGTTTCATAGGAACGTAATGTGGTACCTCTATAAGGGTTTTCTTCTGTTCTTTATTCTTGGGGTTTCATTGATTTATAAATTTAATGATGTTAATTAAATTATATCTACTTGTATGAAATATAATAAATTATTGTTTATCATAATCTTCTCCCCAAAAAAGCATGCAATCATTAGGGAATGCATGTATATTTATATAATCAAGTCTAGGTTTTTTGATGACTTACTTCGTCACATAGAAAGATTCCCAGATCCTATCTTTAGTAAAAACTTAATAAATAAATTCTAAAATCATTGAAAAATATTTTTGAGTAATTCCATGGAGATACATTACATGAAACAACTTAAGTAGAACAGACAACTTTGAATACTTGTGACACCCTTCATCATGTTCTTATTTTCCTTCTTCAAATAATTCATAAATCTAATTTTTTGGTCACTGATGTTTTGGGAATGATTGGCCTATTTTGGATCAACTAATGGTTTAGTTGATCTATTAAAATCATGGATATTTTATTCTGCAAAACTAAATGTATATTTTAACAGGTTCTAAAACAAATTCTCCTCTATTAGGTCACTTTGTGTTATATTGATAATATTTTCATTTATTTTACCTTCAATAAAACATTTGATTCATCACTCAAAATTAAAATACATAAAATGAATGAAACTATTTCAATACTAAATTCTCATATAATTTTATTCTATTCAACAATTTCATGAATTTACAATTAGGACTTGATGATTTAATTCTACCATCTGCTCACCAGTTTTGAATTTCATAATCAAACAATTACTCCAAACCCTTGGAATACAAAGGTTTGTTTCAAGGAAAATTAATCCAAATTTTATCCATAGGTATTAGATTTTTACAATTCTTCCTACATATTTACATATTAAGATACAAATTCATAATCAAACAAGTATAACCAAAATTAACAATCACCCAACTTCATCATTAACTATTGTGGGGTTTTTATTCAATACAGAATGAATTAAAAATCAAAATGATTCAATTCAACATTATATATATAATTTTTATTCTTTTCATATTATTAATTTTTTTTATATTTTAGAAACATGATTTTATCTATAGCTAGCTCTGAATTTGATAATTATGGAAATGAATATTTTTTGTATCTCAAAACAAGAACTTGATATTATGAAATATTGTGACATGGTAAATTTTATTCTATCATTAAAATTATTAAATTAAAAAAATAGAAAATATATTGTTGGTAAATATAAATTCACTTAAAAATCAAGTAAAAAATCCAAAGCACCACAAGATGATCAAAATTGCATTCATAGTAAAATCACGGACAAATCCCAAAACATCTCACCAATCAAGAACAAATAAAGAAGCTTCATCTAATCTAGCCTCGGGGATAATAAGACCCAAAAATGATAACCATCAATATTTTAAAATGAAACGGTACCAAGATGGAGAAAAAGTAATAACCTAATGTACTATCCTAAATTAATGAAATTCTTCTATTTTATCAAAAAAATCAGGGGAGAATAATCAATATGACATGAAACATAGTATCAAAGAAGGAATTCTCCGTGAATCGATTCAAATGAATCCAAATTAAACCAAGAAACATTACTAAAAGTAAAACTCACCACCTTTAAAACACCATTAACAAATTTTTTATATCCCCTTAAAAGAAAAAAACATTAAATAGTTATTCTTGGTTTAATTTAGATTCATTTGAATCGATTCATGGCCATAATCAATATGGTATTGGTGGTCATGATAATGATGTACATGATGGTATTGGTGGTCATGATGATGATATTGATCCATCATGGCCATCATTATCATCCGCATTATCAAACATATCCTCAAAAACATCACCAACTTCAATATCGTCATCACCACTTTAGGAACATTCATCTCCCCGAATACTATGATGGATATCATCGCCTTCGATCTGTGCAACATATAAGGATTAAATCATTATCATGCATGTATTAAAAACCACAATAGAATCTGATTTATATGATGGTCATAAAGCTATAATAAATTTCTTTAACTATTTGATGACCTTTTACTTATTTCATCTTGTTTAATGGGTAGATTTTTTTCTTCGATTCCTTCCACATGAGATTATTTCAACTGTATTATATGATATATTTTTTAGTTACCTAAAGTGGACTAATACCTAATGGTAATAATACCCTTCCAACATGAACCACATACTTTCCCTTTGGTGCTCATCGACTAATATCCTTAAATGATTGTTTGGCCCAATGTTATCATCCTCATTATCATCAAGGTCATATAAAGCATGGTGTTTATGTTTTAAATGAGGATATTAGTTATAAAATAAATAATAAAATTGAAATATTAGTATAATAATAATTATAATATTTTTTCATCCCCTCATTTAAAAAACTCCTATGTTATTTATTCCTAATTGAGAAAAAACATTCTTGAGATACATTTCATTTGATGTTCAACACCACCCTTCAAAAATGTTATTGAGTATAAAAAAATATTATTAAAAAACATGAAGTATGGAAAAAAAATTACCCATTCTAATATATATATCACCGTCCCAAACTAAAACAAATTGAACTAAATTTCATTTAAATAAATCATATAATCCCCACATTAGTGAAACTATAAGAAATCAAATTAAAAAGAACAACCATGTACTTGGTCAGGTTGTATAGGATTAATTAAATTTGGATTTATTTGTTTTTTTTCATTTTGATTCCATTTGAAACTTTTTTGTGGGGTTTTTTGAGTGAGAAATTTTTTGGTCAATTTCGAAAATTTATATCTATGTTTTATTTCATTGTTTTAGTGTGAATAAAATACTTCAATTTGGTTTAATTTGGGTACATATGGTTTTGTCTAGTTTTGGCTTCTCCAATTCAGTTCAAATGTTTTTGGTTTATTTTTGTTTCATTTCGAGAAAATAATTTATCTTATATAATTCAATTCCAATTGGTAATGGTAATTAAAATTATATTTACTTCACTCAAGTTCAATTTTACTCACTTCATTGGTACAATTTAATTCCTTTTGGTGTAGTTAAATACATTATGATTGAGATTATTTTTATAAATTTTGTTATAGTTCATTTCCTTTAAGGTTTTATTTTATTCAGTATGTTAAAATTTATTTTTATTCAGGTCTGATTGGTTGATGTCTATTAGGCTATGTTTTGTACCTATTGGATCAATTTGGTTTTGTTCTGTTTGAGGGACATTGGGTATGGCATGAAAATTAAGGTTTTTTTATATTTCGATTCTTTATATTCATATAGAATTCAAAAAAGTTTATAGTTTAAAATTTTATATTACCACATTAAATAAATATATTTACATTTATATATATTAATATTAGTTTACATTATTAAAATTTTAATACTATATAGAGTTTACATGTTTATATGTAAAAAAATTATATTATTACCTATTAAAATAGTTTAATTTTTAAAATGTTTTTATGTTATTATAATTTGAATATATTTTCAAGTTTATATGTTAATATTAAGTTATATTATCTATACTATATAGAGAGAAACATTTAAGGAATATACCTAATTGTTTATACTTTTTACCTTTTTTATGTGTTTATATATTTTAAAAATTAATATGTTTTCTCCATTAATATATAAATTGTTAGATCATTAATAAAATCTAAATTTTATATTTTGAATCTCTATTGAATTTACAATACTAATAATAAATGGAATGATTTATGTACTTTTAGTGGTTTTTTTATTTCACTAAAGCAATTAATAAAAAGTAAAATTCAATAATTCATAAATATTGTTAATACAAACTATAATAATTTTCAATCAAAAGACATTAAATTTGAGTAATAATTTAAACTTATAACTCTTAAAATAATAAATCATTTCCTTGTAGTATGTTACTGTAAAATTATTGATGGTTGGTATACACTCTAAATATGTTCTGACACTAAAAACATAGACATTATATAACTCATTCTTATATGTTTCCCATAGCTCACATAATTCAATAAGTCATGCAGCCCCCACAACATTTCCATCCTGGAAATTATAATAAAAATACTACCATGATATTAATTCAAATAAATTAAATAATAATATACAATTTAATATAATTGTTTTTTATACATATATGAGTCCCTTCATTGTCCTTGATTTCTTATCCAATGTGTCTCCTAGAGAGTAGTTGTAGAGGAATGATGTCACTATATTTAGAATGTTTCCCCAGAAAACTAGTGTATTATTTCCTTAATTAACCAATCATTTGATTATCTTCATTGTGATAGACCATTAACTATGTATGATAGTTCCATACTTCTTGTATGTGAGTATCCACATTCCAATTCATAGTATTTAATCTAGCTACGAATGAATAGAAAAAAATTATTAAAATTTACACATGTTACAACATAATAAATTATGATTACAAACTTTACTTGATTTGTATACATATACCCTAATCCGGATGATTAGTGGGATGTGATGGATACACATGCTATAAAGGACTGATAACATGTAAAGTGATAGTGGCTCCAATGTATTCTCATGATGATCAGTATGCTAAGTGTGATTAGAATGAATAGGAAATGAAGTCGAATGAGCATGGACATCAAATCTTGAATAGCATGAAGAAATTGAAAAAAGTGTTGGCATAGTAGTCAGAAAAAAAAGATAGATGGGATGATTAATATGATCTATAATGTGAACAAAAATTGTATAGGATAAGAATTATGTTATGAAAATGGTGGTGATAATATTCGTGGTTTGAATATCCTTGACTACTCTATAGAAATTGTGGGATAACAAACAATTATCTATATATCTAGTAAAGGGTATGGGTGTGATCTTGTATGAATATTGTAGTGAGTAGCTCTAGTACCCCCCCATCCCCTCCTCAAAAAGTTAGTATGGTAAATACTTTAAGAAATCTGACCAGTGAATAGTTTTCTCTAAGATGGTGGTTCTGGATTAAAATTTAAAAAAGATTAATTGTGTGAAATTATTTGTTTTTTATTGATATATATAGACACACACACAAACATATATAAAATATTACACTCATAGTGAGGAATAGTGGTGTAATGAACAAAACTATTTCAACCTGGCACATCCCCCTAGATGGCTTGATATAAGGCCTGAAGCATGTTCTTGATTTCTATAGGCTAACACCATGCACCTAGGTATCAAACAAACAAATCTTATGGAATTATTTCACCCTGAAATATAACTCAACATGTATCATGTATAAAAATATAAAGATAAAAAATATATGTAGAACACAATATAAAATATTACAAAACTAAGAAAAAAGGTTAATATTATAATCACTATTAACCAAATCCAAAGACAAGTTTCCATATGACCATTTTTTCACCACAAAACTAACTCACTAAAAAATCACGAAAGAGAGGCTAGTGAGCTACATGACTCCCCTCCCTTCAATTATATTATAAAGAAACAAATTTTAATACACATAATGGAATATATTGCATTTGTGGAAAATTCCTAATATGATACCATGATGAATGTACCGAATTTTTTCACCATGCAACCATTAATTCAAGATTTGAATCAAAATAATTTCATATTCCCACTTTAGTTATATTTTTTAAAATTTATAATCCTTTCGTTTTCAATAAAAATATATCATATTAAAATAAACTATAATATTAAAATTTATATGAATAACATCATAGATTTAAGTAATCAAAATCATTCATAACATAAAATATTACAATGTTAGGATTAAAAAATGATACATAAATTTAACGATGCATAAAAAAATGGGATCTAGACTTTTTCAATCTCTAACTAGGACACGTAATTGAAGTGCATTGTGTTGCATTTGTTGTCAATGAGGCATGAAGTTGTCTTGGAATGAATGGATGTCAAGAAGTCAAGATGTGAATGTCAAAGGATGTGATGGTGATGGTGATGAAGGAGAATGGCCATGGTACTAAGATGCATGTCACTTAGGAGATTCACTAAGTGGTATTGGAAATTGATGGTTGAAACATTCTCTAGTTAAATCTGACGATTGCTGAGCTGCTCTTTAAAGTTCCAAGAACTTGTATCAACTGGATACAAAGTCACAACAAAGTTAGAAGACCATGCATTGTAGTGACAATGCATGAGGAGTTGAAGAAGGAAGATGATCCATCCACACCTCCTAAGTGGATGAAGTGCGCTGAAGAAGTCCATGCACCATTACTTAGTGCATGAGAATTAGAAGAAGATCCAATTGATCTCTAATTAGATCAATGAAGCACATTGAAGAATTTTATGTGATTCAAGAGCGCGGTTGATGAAGAACCTTCGGGAATTCCCTCCTAAGTGAAGATTATTTGTTTAAGAAGAATGGAGGAATTCTAATGAAGAAGAAGAATAGAAATGTGGGAGAAGAGAAGAAATGGAGAAGAAGAGTTGTGGCACATGGCATTTTACACTTAGTCCTTATACAAAGTACTCAGTGTTTAAGTAGGCAAAAAATATGCCACCAAGGGCCAGCCTTAAGGGTTCAACCCCCAAGGCACATGTGGGCCTAAGGCGCCACGCCCAAGGGGGGATCCCATGTGGCCAGCCCGAGAGGCAGGGGGGCCGTGTATAAGCCCCTGAGGGCACGCGGTGGTGAAGCCCGCGCACCCGGTGTGTGCATTGTGGGCGCCAGTAGCGCGCCCGCAGGAGCAGAGAGTGGGCGCAGAGCGCGCCCGTAGGGAGAACACAGAGCGGGGCGGCGCCGTGGAGGGAGAAGATTCAATTGTGGGGTTGAGGGAGCGGCATATTGATAAACCGCGGAAAAACAGGAGCCCGTTTCGATGTGGGACGCGGAATTTTTCCGCGGGAGCGATCCTGGCCGCACGATCGATCGCGCGCCAGATCTCGGCCGCACAACTAATCCGCGGCGAGGCGATCTGATCCAGGCCGTCCGATGTATCTCAATCGCCTGATCCGACGGCTCCCGGTCTGTCTCCTTCCTCGAGCTCAGCCGAGGCACCCGCGAAGCCGCCGATGAACCAGAGGCTACCCGAGGCTGGTTTTCGAGTTCCCGGCCACCTTTGAAGGATCTGAAGGCTCCATTGAGCTCGTCTCTCCACACTGAACCTAACCATGCAATAAAATAAGCATGCATGCAATGTTTGGGAGATTTCGAACAAGGCCGAGGCAAAATGAAGTTGCCAAGGCCATGAGGATTATTGTTGTGCATGGTTTGTGCCTTAACGAAGGTCGTGCATGCGTTCCAAGTCGCATGCACGTAGAGGAGAAAAATATAGAAGGAGAACCCGCGGTGAACCGAGGATAAAATTAAGAAGATTTCAAAGAATCTTGAAGATCCGAAATCTTCGGGAGATCAAAGATTTATCCACGCGGATTGAACGAGATGCCTCTGCCTATATAAGGAGAGCCCGAGGCATTGAGAGGTTTGCTGAAAAACTCGAGTGAAGTCCCGCGAAGCCTCTGCCTCGCGAAGTAGAAGCCCCACGCAAGTACCTTGTGTGGCTGGAGTCCCTTGCGCGCAACCCCTTTGCGCGAAAAGAAGTGGAGGTTGGGCAGCACAAAGTTGTGCGCCCCCTCTATGCACAGTGCCTCCTGCGCGGTTTGCACTAGCACGACCAAGGTGTCCTTGACACACTTGCGCACCTGCGGTGTTATACCCTGCGCGCCCGCGGCTGCCCATTGCATTACCTTGTGTTCTTTGAGGCTTGCGCGGAAGAAGACTCCTTGCACCCTTGGAGCTTGCGCGACAGAAGTGTCCGCACCCTTGCACGGCTCACACCTTGTGCTCTTTGAAGAAGAAGTGGAAGTGGCCGCACCCCTTGCGCGCCCTTCACATTGGCAGGAGGTTCGGGTAGTATGAATTACACACCTTGTGTGTGTGTGCTTAATAAAGACTACACCCTAGCCGTGTGTATGCAAGGAGGAGAGGAATACCACAACTAAATCCAAGTTGTGTGTGCAAGACAAGTGGAAGTGCCTTTGGCTAAGTGTGTGCACAAGAAGTGGGAGGCCGAGACCACACCATTGTGTGTGTGTGAGATAGTGAAAAAGTAAGCTGAGGCCAAGTGTATGCAAGTGGGTGAAGTGAAGACCACACATTTGTGTGTGTGTGCAAAATTGAAGAACCACCTACGGCCCAAGTGTGTGCAAGAATAGAGGAGTAGGCCAAGATCAAGTGTGTGCTAAATGAAGAATTTGTGTGTGCTTAACAAGTGACAAGTGAAGGCCGAACCTAGTGTGTGCACTAAGAAGTGTGTATACACATAGAAGAAGAAAAGGGAGGACTCACACTACAGTATAACACACTTCTAAGTGTGTAACCAAATTGAATAAAGTGTGTGAAGTTCAAGGAGTTGGTGTGTGCTTAAAGTGTTACACCCTTTAAGGGTTTATTGCACCAAGAGGAGAAAGAGGAGAGTGCATGCATGCATGCATGCACGTGCACACGTGAACAAAGATAAATCAGTGGTGTGCATTTGAGTTGACCAAGACCAGGAGGTTCTTGAAGTATTGAGAAGGCCATGCTATCAGTGCATGAGGATGAAGAGATGCTATGCACTCAGTGCATGAAGTTGAAGTGACTGAGACTGGACTAGACTAAAGTTAAAGACATCAATTGTTTGAGTATTCAGTAATTGGAGAGAGGCCAGGTCATCCTTAGAAGAAGGAGATAAATCCTGAGCAAGACGAGAAGACCTGATCAACTCAAGTGATCAGAGGTACAGAGCAAGGCCAGCAGTCTATATCCCAGACTGCTGAAGATACTTGAAGAAGCTTAAAGAGAAGAAGAGCTACTCGTGTGACTCGAGGAGCCAGGAGAAGACCCTGTGGGACTCAGGGAGAAGAAGTCTTCAGTGGGATTCTGGAGCAGGCCAGTGGGACTCTGGTAACACTGTGGGACGCAGTATAAAGACCCTCCTGTGGGACTCAGGAGAGATACAGTGGGACTCTGTATCGACCATTGTAATTTTAACAGGTTATAATGGAGAATCCATGCTGGGAGAGCATGGCAAGGATGTAGGCCTTTGGTGCCGAACCTTGTAAATCCTTGTGTCCTGTGCCTTTTCATTACTGCATTATCCGGGAAAGGTTGAGAGATACAAGAAGAGTGGATCGAGGCTTTAACCAGCCATAGAGGTTTAATTGATTAAGAATCAATTAGTAAAAAGTTTTAAAGGATCACTGATTCACCCCCTCCCCCTCTCAGTGATTCACACTGATCTGGGCACTTCAATTGGTATCAAAGGGAGGTTACCTCTAAAAGATCCAAGAGAGTCTATATGGAGTGCAGATTTGAGGAAATGAAAGAACAGCCTCAAATGGAGATATCTGCCAAGACTCTGAAAAACAGAATGAAGAAACAGGCAAAGAAGATGAGGAAGAAGGTTGTTGCAATCAGAGAAACTCCTTCTATGGAAAGAAATGTGAAAGTCACATCAGATGACAATTCCTTTTGTCATTCTTCTGATGAAGCCTCCTCTAGCTGTGATGAAGATGGAAGAAACAATGATCTTCTAAATGCAATCAAATATCATCAGAAGAGAGTCCCCAAGGAAGTTTCAATGTGTATAGCTACAGGCCTCCTTGATCTTCAAGAAGAGAAATTACAGCTAGAAGATGAAGCCAATTCTCTGGAAGTCCAATTGGCAAAAAGGTTTGGCATAACCAACACTCTCAGAAAGCTGGTGAAGGCTAAAGATGAAACTGTTTCTCTTTGCAATGATAGATATGAAGATACCTGTGAAGAATTGCAAAGGAGCTCTTCTGAGAAAGAAATATTTTTGATAATGATCAAAGATGTTTTCCGTGCACTGGAAAAGAGACACAGAGTTTCAATGGTTTTCAAAGATTCTCAACTTGAAGACAAAGAAAAAAGGGTGAAGGAGCTTGACAATTCATTGCTTGAATTGAAGACAGTGCATGATGACCAGATGAATCAGCTGAAAGAAAGTTGGGAAGGAAAGCTAAGATCGGTTGAGGATGAGAAGAACTCCCTTAACATGAAGTGCTTAGAACTAGAGGTGATATTGAAAAATCTGCAATCACCCAAAGCTGAAACCTCTCAGTCAGCTGGTAGAAGACATGTTGCTACTCAAGTATACTTTGAGCAGGATGATTCTAAGAGAAAGACATCCTCTAATAAAAGTGCAACATCTTCTAGAAAGAAAGTACCATCCATACCATCTTGTACCGATGCTTCTAATTGTGTTTCCACAAAAAGTGCAGGATGGAAGAATAATTCCAAACAAATATGGATGAAGACAGTAAAGAAGCAGAGCTCTCCTGAAACAACACAGCAGCTCCAGAAAAGTACCCTAAAAGCAGAAGGACTGAAGAAGTCAAGATTCGTGGGTCAATGTTGGTGTTGTAACAAGTATGGGCATTGTGCAAAGGATTGTTGGTACAATCCACTGAATGCCAAAGCACAGAGGAAGCCCATGCCAAGGGGGAGCAAGCCAGAGGAAAAGAAGCAGCATCCACAGGTCCAGAGACATCTGTTTACTGCAAATAGATTTGGATTACTTGACAACATCTAGGATGGTTGCAAAAGTGGTCAAAAAGATACATGTCAGTCTCCAACTGTATCCAGAGCTCAAAAGAAGAAAAGATCACAGAACCTGGCTCAAAAAGATTCATTGGGAAGCAAGAAGAAAGTAGAAAATGCTCCCAAGAAGTGCTTGAGAAATAAAGTGAAGTCCTTGGAGTCTGAGTCCAAGAAGGGTGATGCATCCAGTAGGACCACCAAGAAAACATGCTTCTACTGTGGAAAGAAAGGACACATCATGGACCTTTGTAAAGAAGCCATGAAACTAAATAGTAGCAGACTGAACTCCAAAAGACAATCAATCCAGAAGGAGAAGGGATTGGTTGAAAATAAGTTGCCTAAGAAAGGTAGCTTAACAGCATCAAAAGAACCATGTGGAATTTCCAAAACTGAGGCCTCACTTCCAAATGACTTATTAGTCATATGGCCAAATCAGTTGCAACTTGCCAAAGATCTGCAAAAAGCTGAAGATAAAGTCTTGGCATTTGCTAAAGCAAAAGGGAAGAAAAAGATTTCACATGAAGATGTTTTGAGATCCACACCAGCACAATCATTAATGAAGATCAAATGTGCAAGTGTGAAGACTGGTGAAAATGGGACATCTCGGTTGAGAGAATCTTCTCAACCTTGTTGTTCACATTGATGAACCAAGGAGGTTCCATCTTATTCCCTTATACTTCTGGTATTTACATGTGCTGACATTGCAGGGAATTGAAGATGATGATCATTCTCAACTGGAGGATGGTTTAGAAAGAATGGAGTGCACCCCTTGAGGGGGAGCCAATCTGAAGAAGATGGCATTCTTAGATTAATACCATCTTGAGAAAAGTGAAGGTATTCCAATCATTCTTTCATCCCTTGTTTCTTAATTGAGTTTATCTTGTCAATTAAGGGGGAGTATGGATTGAAGGTAAATGGATGAAAGGGGGAGCTTTATCATTGCACTGAACATTCTAATGAGTTTTGTGAAGTTGTGCAGGATTTAGCAAATTCATTGAATATCTGAAAATTTCAACCCCTAAGCATGATCTCACATGTTTATAGTGAATGTGGACAGCATTGAGTTCCTTGGTTACATCACTCTTGTTTTCTACACCGGGTTAGCCCAAGTAGACTTAGAGTTGATTTACTAAAGGTTCTTTGCTAAAGAGAACATGTGACATCATCCCTCTCTCAGTGTTTTTCAAGAAAATACTTTTCAAAGGGAGGAAGAGATATTTTTGAAAGTGAACCACACCACACCTTTTCAGTTGATTGCCAATAAGGGGGAGAAAATATTGGCACACATATTGACCCATTCATATGTGCTGAAGTAGTGTATTGACAACAAATACAAAGGGGGAGATTGAAGTGCATTGTGTTGCATTTGTTGTCAATGAGGCATGAAGTTGTCTTGGAATGAATGGATGTCAAGAAGTCAAGATGTGAATGTCAAAGGATGTGATGGTGATGGTGATGAAGGAGAATGGCCATGGTACTAAGATGCATGTCACTTAGGAGATTCACTAAGTGGTATTGGAAATTGATGGTTGAAACATTCTCTAGTTAAATCTGACGATTGCTGAGCTGCTCTTTAAAGTTCCAAGAACTTGTATCAACTGGATACAAAGTCACAACAATGTTAGAAGACCATGCATTGTAGTGACAATGCATGAGGAGTTGAAGAAGGAAGATGATCCATCCACACCTCCTAAGTGGATGAAGTGCGCTGAAGAAGTCCATGCACCATTACTTAGTGCATGAGAATTAGAAGAAGATCCAATTGATCTCTGATTAGATCAATGAAGCACATTGAAGAATTTTATGTGATTCAAGAGCTCGGTTGATGAAGAACCTTCGGGAATTCCCTCCTAAGTGAAGATTATTTGTTTAAGAAGAATGGAGGAATTCTAATGAAGAAGTAGAATAGAAATGTGGGAGAAGAGAAGAAATGGAGAAGAAGAGTTGTGGCACATGGCATTTTACACTTAGTCCTTATACAAAGTACTTAGTGTTTAAGTAGGAAAAAAATATGCCACCAAGGGCCAGCCTTAAGGGTTCAACCCCCAAGGCACATGTGGGCCTAAGGCGCCACGCCCAAGGGGGGATCCCATGTGGCCAGCCCGAGAGGCAGGGGGGCGTGTATAAGCCCCTGAGGGCACGCGGTGGTGAAGCCCGCGCACCCAGTGTGTGCATAGTGGGCGCCAGTAGCGCGCCCGCAGGAGCAGAGAGTGGGCGCAGAGCGCGCCCGCAGGGAGAACACGGTGCGGGGCGGCAACGTGGAGGGAGAAGATTCAATTGTGGTGTTGAGGGAGCGGCATATTGATAAACCGCGGAAAAACAGGAGCCCGTTTCGATGTGGGACGCAGAATTTTTCCGTGGGAGCGATCCTGGCCGCACGATCGATCGCGCGCCAGATCTCGGCCGCACAACTAATCCGCGGCGAGGCGATCTGATCCAGGTCGTCTGATGTATCTCAATCGCCTGATCCGACGGCTCCCGGTCTGTCTCCTTCCTCGAGCTCAGCCGAGGCACCCGCGAAGCCGCCGATGAACTAGAGGCTACCCGAGGCCGGTTTTCGAGTTCCCGGCCACCTTTGAAGGATCTGAAGGCTCCATTGAGCTCGTCTCTCCACACCGAACCTAACCATGCAATAAAATAATCATGCATTCAATGTTTGGGAGATTTCGAACAAGGACGAGGCAAAACGAAGTTTCCAAGGCCATGAGGATTATTGCTGTGCATGGTTTGTGCCTTAACGAAGGCCGTGCATGCGTTCCAAGTCGCATGCACGTAGAGGAGAAAAATATAGAAGGAGATCCCGCGGTGAACCGAGGAGAAAATTAAGAAGATTTCAAAGAATCTTGAAGATCCGAAATCTTCGGGAGATCAAAGATTTATCCACGCGGATTGAACGAGATGCCTCTGCCTATATAAGGAGAGCCCGAGGCAATGAGAGGTTTGCTGAAAAACTCGAGTGAAGTCCCGCGAAGCCTTTGCCTCGCGAAGTAGAAGCCCCACGCAAGTACCTTGCGTGGCTGGAGTCCCTTGAGCGCAACCCCTTTGCGCGACAAGAAGTGGAGGTTGGGCAGCACAAAGTTGTGCGCCCCCTCTGTGCACCGTGCCTCCTGCGCGGTTTGCACTAGCGCGGCCAAGGTGACCTTGACACACTTGCGCACCTGCGGTGTTATACCCTGCGCGCCCGCGGCTTCCCATTGCATTACCTTGTGTTCTTTGAGGCTTACGCGGAAGAAGACTCCTTGCACCCTTGGAGCTTGCGCGACAGAAGTGTCCACACCCTTGCACGGCTCACACCTTGTGCTCTTTGAAGAAGAAGTGGAAGTGGCTGCACCCCTTGCGCGCCCATCACATTGGCAGGAGGTTCGGGTAGTATGAATTACACACCTTGTGTGTGTGTGCTTAATAAAGACTACACCCTATCTGTGTGTATGCAAGGAGGAGAGGAAGACCACAACTAAATCCAAGTTTTGTGTGCAAGACAAGTGGAAGTGCCTTTGGCTAAGTGTGTTCACAAGAAGTGGGAGGCCGAGACCACACCATTGTGTGTGTTTGAGATAGTAAAGAAGTAAGCCGAGGCCAAGTGTATGCAAGTGGGTGAAGTGAAGACCACACATTTGTGTGTGTGTGCAAAATTGAAGAACCACCTACGGCCCAAGTGTGTGCAAGAATAGAGGATTAGGCCAAGATCAAGTGTGTGCTAAATGAAGAATTTGTGTGTTCTTAACAAGTGACAAGTGAAGGCCGAACCTAGTGTGTGCACTAAGAAGTGTGTATACACATAGAAGAAGAAAAGGGAGGACTCACACTAGAGTATAACACACTTCTAAGTGTGTAACCAAATTGAATAAAGTGTGTGAAGTTCAAGGAGTTGGTGTGTGCTTAAAGTGTTACACCCTTTAAGGGTTTATTGCACCATGAGGAGAAAGAGGAGAGTGCATGCATGCATGCATGCACGTGCACACGTGAACAAAGATAAATCAGTGGTGTGCATTTGAGTTGACCAAGACCAGGAGGTTCTTGAAGTATTGAGAAGGCCTTGCTATCAGTGCATGAGGATGAAGAGCTGCTATGCACTCAGTGCATGAAGTTGAAGTGACTGAGACTGGACCAGACTAAAGTTAAAGACATCAATTGTCTGAGTATTCAGTAATTGGAGAGAGGCCAGGTCATCCTTAGAAGAAGGAGATAAATCTTGAGCAAGACGAGAAGACCTGATCAACTCAAGTGATCAGAGGTACAGAGCAAGGCCAGCAGTCTATATCCCAGACTGCTGAAGATACTTGAAGAAGCTTAAAGAGAAGAAGAGCTACTCGTGTGACTCGAGGAGCCAGGAGAAGACCCTGTGGGACTCAGGGAGAAGAAGTCTTCAGTGGGATTCTGGAGCAGGCCAGTGGGACTCTGGTAACACTGTGGGATGCAGTATAAAGACCCTCCTGTGGGACTCAGGAGAGATACAGTGGGACTCTGTATCGACCATTGTAATTTTAACAGGTTATAATGGAGAATCCATGCTGGGAGAGCATGGCAAGGATGTAGGCCTTTGGTGCCGAACCTTGTAAATCCTTGTGTCCTGTGCCTTTTCATTACTGCATTATCCGGGAAAGGTTGAGAGATACAAGAAGAGTGGATCGAGGCTTTAACGATCCATAGAGGTTTAATTGATTAAGAATCAATTAGTAAAAAGTTTTAAAGGATCACTGATTCACCCGCTCCCCCTCTCAGTGATTCACACTGATCTGGGCACTTCAGTAATGAACATTTTATTTCATAAATGTGAATCCTATGATACAGAATCTTGACATAGTCTATCGATATCACCACCATATCCCCTAGTTGTGCTACAATCACCACAATTTCTATATGCCCTTACCTAAGGTTGTCAGAGTGTTACCATAGGGTATGTTTTCACCAAAACATTTAAGAGAACCATTGTCGCCATTTTATAAAAAAAATTCAAAATTGAAGTATAAAGGCTCCCATTATTAAAAAATTAAATCCAAAACCACCTTTGAGAAATTTCAACTGACATGGGGTGTGAAGAAAGTGTTTATAAAGTGAAACCCCATTAAAATCCATTTCACAAGACACCAAAGATGTAATTTCATAAAATACCATTACAAATTTCAAATAAAAAATCATAAACCATAAAAATGGAATTTAAAATAACATTTATTAAATCATGAGATGAAACCATTTTATAGAGACACCAACCTTACTAAATGATAAAACTTAGTCATATTTGAAAAAAATTATTAGAATACAATAGATCAGGTCCTCACAGTCCTTGATCTATAATAAAAATGATTAATTCCCCATAAAAACCTATATATTCATCACCCACATCCTAACTGGGTTCCAAAAAATAAGGTGAAGAGAGATCGAGCAACGATCTAGAAATATAAGTATATAACAGGCGTAAATCAGAACATACTTCGAAGACATCCACCATGAATGAAGTATAATCACCAATGAACCAATTATATAACCATCTTGAACGTCATGGAGAGGTTAGTTCATGATAAATAGTAATTAAAAGAAGCATAGAGGTTAAAAAAAGCAACTAAATTAGGGTAATTTTCCATATTTAATAAACTTGAATAGCTCGCATAGTTAGGCGACATGGTTAGGAGACATGGTTAAAAGAAATTTTGAACTAACCATGTTGTATATACTTTCACTTAAAAACCAAATTGCATAATTTTCCATGAAAATTATCATGAATAGAAAAATAATGAAAATTTACACGATAACTAGAATATCATCTTTTCATGGTTACTACATGGTTACCACTGACCATGTGTAAACTATGAAATCAGTATGCTTCTATCAAATATCTAAACTTTTTACCACTGAAACCCCAAATCATTTAGAACATCAACATAAAAAAACTATTTCCAAATTTAAACATACCTAGGACTTAGAGGGAATCACAATTCAACCCAATATGAAACATTTTGACCCCAAAAACACTCTAGATACTAGATATGAAAAAATAGAAGGTCATGATTCCATCATCAAAGATTCATGGATGCACATATCATAGTTATACCATCCTCTTAGACATTGTACATAATCCGAAGGAATTATTTTTCTTTATAGAACCTTATTATATAAATCCCTAATCTGAATGGTATACGCAACCACTGAGGTATCAAGTTATTGATTAACATCCTCCCATTAATTCACATGGTAAGGGTCTAGTTTATAACTCCTTTATTGGGAAATTTGGAACATGACATGAATCAATTTCAAGAAAACCAAAATTCCAATTGATAATCTACAATTCCATGTTGTTTGATGATACCAAAAGGGGAAAAACCTTAGTACCAACTTACCTTTCTTACCCAAATGATGATGTCCCAACCATTGTTAAACCCTAAGAAAAACTCAATCACTGACTCAAAACTCCAAATAGTGATGACGATGGTCTACATAGAACTATGATGAATATAAGCTACTTATAATGTCTTTTGGATAAACTATAAACTTTCTATCGTCTTAATAATATGACTTGTTCAAAAAAAATTGTTCTTACAATTCTGCCCAATTTAATAGGGATCTGCATGTCATCCCACACAACTCCTCAATGGGTGAAATTTCAATTGAAGAATGATAAATATTTTAATAGGAAAACTAGATAAAAGGATTATTTTCCCACAAACCACCAAAATCAATAACAATATCCCAAATAATATCATCATGAATCTTAAAGGTTCACTCAATATTCTTATTCATATAAGTGTGATACATTGTGATTAACTTTAATTGTGTATTGATAAACTCTCACAAATTGTTCTAAAATAGATATGTAAACCATAGTCCCTATTAGAAAAAATATCATAAGTCACTTTATGGTGATTCATGATCACTCAAACATAAAAGTTTCGGAACTCTTCCACCTTTTTCAACTTTTTAATATGAATGTAATGAGATCATTTCAGAATTCCATCATTGTTCCCCAAAATTTCATCACTTCCACTAAGATTCTATTGGAAACCAACAATTAATTCCACAGATGATTCATCCAAAATTCACTATAGAATGGTTAAAGGTTGCAAAAAATCAGTAGGTCTCTAGTGGTCTAACTTAATCTTTTTTCTTATAAGGCATCGTGACACAAATTCTACAATCGACCTCCTCATCTTCCGCTAGCAATACTAATGTATCAAATCATGATATATCTTGGTGTTGCAAGAGTTTATAAAACAAATTGATTTATTTCCACTATCTACGAACTCTAACCATGTAGATATCATAATGACTAATCGTCCATAGAAACACAAAACAACTTTATTAGACTGAGATCATTCACCTAAGGTATCCCATCTATTAAGGATTTTACTAAAACATTGACAATAAGTGTTTGTATTTTAACTAATAGAAACAAGATAACAAAGTTAAGAATTAAAAATCACACAATATAGAAACACTTTCCCAACAACCTCTTCCATAACAAAGATCTTCTCAATGAGTACACTCATCAAAGATCACTCTTCCACATATTACTTCATGTCTTGAGTCAAAAACTTCCCACTCCATTCATCAACATCCAGATTCCCCTTTCCAGGATAGTATGAATCATCAAAATCAAAATAATGAACTCAACCAAGAGTATCTTCCAAAAATTCATGTCTCTATGGGTTAAAATATACTTCAGGATATTATGAACTAAATATACAAAAAAAACATTGATCGAAGAGGTAGTCACACCATGTATTGAGAGCTACATCATTACAGAAACTAAAGATCAATTATACGATAATTCTTATCATGATGGAATATTTAGTGACATCAATAGGAAACCACATGATTTTCATGATTCATCACACATCCTTACCATATACTAAAGGAATTACAAAAAAATAATTATCATAATTCAAATCCAAAATAATCAGGGATGGATCCAAAGTCAAACTCACATTTAGTTCCTAAAATGATCTCTGATACTTATCATTCCATTCAATTTAACATCCATATGTGTTAACTCTTCCATAAAAGATATAATATTATATAAATCTTGAACATACAACCTTTAATAACAACCCTATCCCATTAAGTACAAACTCTATAGAATATTTAGGGGTTCCCCACAGTACATGACCACATGAATCATTTTATGATGCTCTAAAATGACCCAATAGGATATAAAATGGCTTATCAACTTCACTTTGTGGACAAAAAAACAAAAATTTAGAATGATTTACTTATAGAGGATGTTCTTTCAGAGTTCTTATAATAATATATAGATGATCTGGCAGTTCATCCTATAAATTGGAATCCACCAAAAATCTTAAAAAATTGAAGGATTCCAAGAATCATTGAAATATATAATTCATCAAATATATAAACACCTCAAGAGATTTAATTTGGCCAAATGGAATAAAAAATACACATAATTCCTACTCCTACTCCTAAGTGATTCATTAAGAATAACCTCCCCCAAAAATGATTGTTGATGGTACCCAAAACATAACCATATACCTTTCCTGATTTGATCAAAATTTTCATCAATTCAATTCAATGGATACTTATTCTTAACAATAACTAGATTAAGCTCTTGGTAATCAACATATTATTTTATTGAATTGGCATGATAATATGGAATAAAATCCAGAATGACCAATTATTATATCAGTTTTGGAATACCATATTACATACATGACACACATATTATATTCGGAAAGATATAAAATACAAACATGATATATAATAAAATTAAATAAACAACATACTTAAAACTCATTCAAAAGTTTCTTCTTTGTAAACTGAGGAAAGAATACATAATAAAGGTGAGATAAAATTCTCAGTAACCATTTTATGAAATAATAATATGTGAAGAAAATCCAATATGGAATATACATTATAGAAAGATATATATTTTTAAAAACACATGACATTAAAAAATTTAGAATGGAAATTAATCCACACATTTTTTATAGAAAAAATATCATGGAAAGTAATAAAATAATACTGAATGAAGAAAATTATTATTTAATGGATGTCATGTATCTAGAACATCAACCATTTTACCATAAATATGGTTTTTATCTGTGCATAGAAACTTTTATGATTCTGTTTGGAAAAAATTATAAACGGTTTGTCGCCAACCGTATTGTTTGATGAGACCTGATGATTCATTGAGAGGATATAGTGGGCCCCACCCATCACTGTAAGTCCAAATCATTCTTCATAAATATATGTAATTAATGAAAATTTTGACATATCAAAATATTTTTATTGAGTAGAGGATATGGATTCATCAATATTTCCCATGTTAATACAACATTGAAAATAAATAATATGGGTATAATGGTATAAAACTAATATAATAATCACATCCATGATACAAGAATATAGATATTTAATAGAAATATTTTTTCAAATGAAAATTTTTCTCAAAGGGTCCTTAAATACACCACATAAAAATTATTTGGTTCACAATAACAAATTAGTCTCAATTAAATGGAAATTGAGATTAATTCTGTTACCTTATGTCGGAATGTGTTCATCACATGATCTAAATATATTTTACAATCAGATTAAATCAATTAATTCGTTATTTAAAATCCATTTTTACATTTAATTGATTTATTTTAATTTTAATTAGTTCATTTATGTCATTTTTATGAGTTAAAAGATAAAATTTCATCATATGATAGTGTTTTTTTCTTCGATTTCAGGATCAGTTCACTTGATTATGGGTATGAATGTTTATGTAGAAGGGGTATAATTCTACATAATTGAAATAATTAATTATTAATGAACATATAGAAAAATAAAAGGTTGTATAATTCATTTGGATACTTTAGTTGAGGATGTATCCTTAGATAAGATATCAGTGATACTCTTTTAAATCATTTTGGAAGTTTCTGGTCATCTCGAACAAGTTTTGTTCTATTATTTAATTTCATGAATATATAATAGTTAAATAAAATTAAATAGGATTTAAGAAAAAAGTTATAATTTTATTAACCATAAAAATTGTTTTATGACGATCCTTGATGGAATTAATGGAAAATGAAAATGCATCATCCAAGGTGTCGGTAAATTGACATATCACAGGCGTTCTTTTCATTGAAAGAATAAATGAGAGAGAGAAAGGAGTTTGATGATTCATATTACATTAAAATCATATATTTAGAATATATAAATTATAATGGTTTTATCATTCTACTGTATCAATTTAGGTGAGGATATATTAATAAAATAAATGAAATTGAAAAAAAATAGATAAGGAATTAGGTTTTTACCTCTTGGATTATTCCCCTTGAGAACCTCTTTGAGGGACTTGATTTTATTATTTTATTAATACCAAAGGATCCTAGATTTGGGGGTGATACTTGGTAAGATTATTTTGTAAAAATCTTAGAAGGATAAAAGCTTTTATGTTGTGAGGAGAAGAGGAGGAGAGATGTGGTATTTATAGTGGAGGAGTGGGGTGTTTTTTGATTATTTTTATCATCAGTTTATTATTTTTTATCAAGATAAGAAATAGTGTTTATTACTATGACTAAATAGACTAAAAATTTCATGTGAGTTTTAGCTAATGGTTCTTACTGCATCCTTACATAAATAATTACTTGAGAATTCATTTATTTTTCAATTATCATATATTATTGTATTTTATTATTCCCCAAAAATTCAAGTATTTTTTAAGAATCCCAAAAAAATCACCCTAACTATTTTTTGATGTGTAGAATTGAAAATTGAAATAATTTTTTCCAAAATAGTTTTATAAATATGAGATATTTAATTTTTAATTAAAATCATAACTTACTCAAAAAATTAAATTTTAAAATTCTAACTGATATTAAAAACACTTTGAAAAATAAACTAAGGTCTCATAAAATTATCTTAAAATCATAATAAATAAAAATATTAATTAATTAAAACATTTATTGAATATAAATTTTTTTAATTTGTTATATTAATTCTAAAATCACAATCACATGTTTATGACTTAAAAAATACCAACACACAGCTAATAATTTTTAAAATATTTATTTACTTATACTATGATATAATTATATCATACATCAATTTATAATATGCCTAAATTTTATTTATAATTTAATATTTTTAAATACTATTATATTGGTTATATTATTTTTCCTAAGGGTCACTTTACTATTCCAACAGACACATTACTCTTCATAAAAAATGAAACTTATTAGAAAAATTCCAAAAAATTATCCAAAGTATGTATTGATATTATGATTTCAAAAAAGATGTCTATTTTTTAAAATATAATTTATAATAGTTTCTTATTTTATCTTTAAAACAAGTTCTCACTTAAAATGTTATAAAACTGGGTTTAGAAATATATAGCATTCCTAAGCGTAAAATTGGATTCATTATTATCTTATGCCTCTAAAATCAATTGAATGAATGTAAAACTATTTGGCTAAATATATAATATATAAATTTCTTAATTTTGTTAATATTATTTAGTCCATATAATTTAACACCTAGGTTATAATGGTCCTTTTAAAATAATATTATTTAATTTTATAACAATTTTTATTTAAGCTTGGTGTTGAGTGAAACCTATTCTATAGAAGAAATTAAATTTAAAAAGAGTCATACCATAAAATTTTGGAGTTTTAATGTGTTATATATTCCTTAAAAAAATTTCCCATGATATAGTAATAATAAAATTCATCAATTTCATTTTACTAAATAAATGATATACAGGATTCCGGGAAACATCCATAGATTTTTTCACTCTCTTAAAATCATCCTTTTTATTATTTACATCAGGAATACTCATAATATTGTCTTCTTGGATTAGAATACTTTCTCTATAATGGTGATGAATAAATAGATACTTATCAAATATAAAATTCTCCATTCCACTACATTCATTTCTATCATGACCGTATTTAGATTTCTTTTTATCTAAAATTTGATTCCATATATAATATTTTATTTGAAAACTATCTTTTTTGTAAGGTAGAAAACATCCCCTGAAATTAACCAAGGTATTCCAAAAAATTATAAAAAGTTAAAAACATAATATCTCTATTTAAACCACTGTCAAATCCAAAATCGAGAAAAATAAAACATATTTTGAAACTCAGTTGAGATTTCCACAGTTTTTACATCAAATTTACATCTATTTTATTATTACAATCTAAATTTAAATTGAAATCGATAGAGAGTACTAATATTGAAAAATATATGATATTATATAATTTTTTTAAAAAATATTATGGAAAAATAATATTTCTATAACTAAACGCATGTGTCTTTATCATGGAAAACTTTTATTAAATAATAACATTTTCCCTTGCAACAAGAGTATTCATGCTTTGGATACATATTTTTTTATTATGGAAAACATTCATAATACTGTCAAGAAATAATATAGTATCGCATGTCTGAAAAACATTTTCAATAACATACTCTAAATACCAATTATAAAATGAAATACATCAAAGCATACTAGTAGTTAGCCAAAATAGCTTAACAGATTGAATATACTATAATGGATGCATACTTGTTGTGACCCAAACAAAGTTTATGAATTGTAATAGGAAACAACTTATACATTCTATTATATAAGCTAAAGTCAATCAATGCTTATTAAATGATCTCCATATAATTACCAACATGATTATACAAACATTTCACACCACATTAGATTAAAATTAATTATAAATTTTTTGATGATTCATTAATTATTGTAAAAAATATGAAATGAATAATTTCATAACCCCCTAATACATTAACAAAAAACAAATTACTATAATGATTAATTTCATAATCTCGTGTTATATTTTATAAAAAAATTATATTGGATTTAGGTAGAGGTGATGTGTAAAAAAATTAATTAAAATACAACAAAATGATGAAATATATTATGTTATAATATAACAAATACAATATAAAAAATCCACATTTCAATGAATTAGGAAGAATTGTGACCTAAAGGTATATCATTTGTTGTTTTATACCTAGATAAAAATGAAAATGATGCTCGAAAGAAAAGTTCATGGACCCATAAATCATTGACATGATATTATAGAAGAATAAAATCAAGAAAGTGGTAGACTATGAGACATTGACAAGGAGAAATGATGGGGACTGCACATTATAAAGAGGTACTTAGGGATAATGGGGGCATAGATTTGGGGTAAAACGTGACTAGGGTTTTAAAAAATCCTTGGTATAGCCAACTCTATACAAAAAGTTTCTTAAAATTATATGTATAGTGTCTCAGTTTTGACTCTATAATACCGGTTTGTGTAAATAGATGAAATAGGGTCCTCGAAACCCATGGTTTTACCAAACCATTCATATAGAGGTTTTGATATTTCATAGATTTCTTCTTGATTACAAGATCTATTGAACACCATTTTTTATCTCATGCATTAGGTATATCATAAATTGTGCTTTTCACACGATTTTAATCATCTATTGGTTTAAAAAAATAGAAAAATTTCTCTTTTTCAAAAATTCAATTATTAATTTAATTGTATAATTTATAATTTTTTATAAATTATAGAAAATGTATTTAATGGGATATATATTTTTTTATAAATGTGTTTATATATTAATTAATTATAAATTTTTTATAATTTTTTAATTAAATTTTTATAAAACATTTATTAAATAAATATCCATAATATTTACTGTTAACATTAAAATTCCCATTAAAAATATATGTCATGGATTTCATTTTAGATATAAAAATTTTATATAGAAAATTATAAGAGTAATTTATAAATTGTTTATAAATAAAAAATAAGGAAAAAATATAAAAGGGATTATATTTAATTATAAATTTACCATATTTACTTAAGTTTAATTGATCGAATTAATATTAATTAGTTGAGAAATTATTTCAACCTCAAAAAATGAGTTTTTTTAATTGATTTGATGAAGGATTAAATAATATTAATCAAGTGATATTTTGATTTTGTAAATTATTTATTCAATACATTTGGAATATAAAATGTTTATATTTAATTTAATTTCATTATATTTAATGTAAATTCCATATAATTTGTAATATGAATGGGTTAAAATTATAAATAAATACAAAACATTTTTATTTATTTAATTATCAATTATCTATAATAATTACTAAATTATAAAAATTTTAAATTTTCTTATTTCTCAAATGTTTATCAATATTTCATCTCATGATTAAATTTATGAATTAGGAATTTTTAATTTTATAATATTTTTTATTATTCATAATTAATATTTTATGTTAATGATTTATTTTAATATTGTCAAACCGCATCTAGAGATTATTATACATGCATAAATGAATTTACATGCTATAATGGATTTAGTTTTCTTTACTGTTACTTCATATTGTATTTAGTTTTGATCTTGATTTAAGAAGTCAATTATGATGTAATCATATTAATTATTACAATTGTGATGAAATTAAGATATATTTTGAGAAAAGTATCCCTAGGTAGAAGGAATTTGGATTTTACTACTCACTGGCTAAGAGGCTTACAAAATTTATAGAAAATAAAGGGTTGAATGGGGATTGTTGATTTCATATATTTATAAGCCTTTAAATGAAAGGGTTTATATAACTTATATAAGATATGAATTTGGATATTTATTGACAAATCTTTCTTTTGATTTGGGTTAATAACACAATCTATGAGTTGTGTGAAGAGTCACACATCAATATGCTCTGAACATGTTGGTTTAGTGGAAGGAATAATATTCCAAACTAAATCATTAGAATCATGAATAAATAAAGGGAATAATGTGAGATAAGACAGTGGGATTATTAGTTTTATATTCCTTATAAATAAACCCAGTATTAATACCTCAATCATTAAAAGAGGTAGGTTCTTCAAAAATGGGGTTCCCTTGGATTATCTCGAAAAAGTCATGGTGGAGATACATAACCCTAAGAGTTCGGTGGGAAAATCCTATCTAGATCTGTAGGTTTCACAAAGATGAAAAACTCTAAAAGTTTGCATACTATAGGAATGATTTTGTGTTTATTCATATGCTGGATTGGAAAAATATTTTTCCACTAGACTATCAAAGATTCTAATATTATGTGATTATGATTACTTCAAACATAAATAGCTATGTCATGAAAGGGATGAAAAAAATACTGATTACATAGTGAAATATGGATCTTTTCCCACTAATGTAAATTATGTGTTCAAAATGGGTCATCATTTTAGAGGGAGGAAATTTAATAGATATCCTTATTATATTTTGGTAAAACATGATACTCCTATAATAAAATTTTATGTTGTAGATGAATAAAATCATCATTATAAAACATAACATTGATATTAATCCTTGTAAAATATAATATTTATATAACTTAATCCTTAAACAAGTAACTTATGAAAAAAATTATATAATAAAAAATTATATGTGTTAGAGATAATACTTTCCAAAGATGTAATCTATTGGATTTTTTTCAACTCGTGAATATTGATTCTTATAATAAGTATAAAATGAATCACATCAGGTTTCAAAGACATTATATATAAGTTGACCAAATTAATTTCAGTTTATGCTCATATATTCTACATGATTGGGCATGTTAATGGCTTGAAATGACTAAAGGTTTCCATCAAGATTTGTTCTGACAATGGAATTCATTCATTTTTCATCAATGGAATTTTCTTAATAATATGAATACATTCAAGAAATCTTTAACCAATTTTCTCAAGGCGTTGAGAATAAATGGACTAGGTAATGTGATGTTAATATTCGTGTGGTGAATGGATAATACAAGTTGTTAAAATTTCAAACTTGAAGAAGTAAATTTGGAGAGTTCAATAATGATTCTTTTAGAATCCAACAAATTTAATTGACACCAATGTTTTTTGGTAAGGTGAAGTGATGTTTCATTATGATGTACTTTTCAAAGATACTTTATGGGAAATTAGAAACTCAATGGAATTTCCATGATACATATCAATGTTATAGAATAAATTGTATTCTTAAGGTTATATGATACCAAATATATATTAGACAAATGTTTTGAGTTTTTATTACATCAAAATCATTCTATAATGTGAAAAATGTTTTATTTTATATTCAAGTGATGAAGAAAAGGGTCGTTAATTCAATTATTCAAATGAAAAATAATTTATAAACCTTAGATAAATATTAATAATGGATTATAATTTCATCTTCTTCTTATTATATGATTATAGAATTTTTTTATTAAAAAATATTTTTTATGAACAATATGAGATAATATATTGACACACATAGTTTATGATTCATCAGATTCCATAATATAATTGAAATGGAGACAAAGACAAACATGGGTTTTACCCAAGGTAAAAACAATTATCTTAATTTTTTTAAAATTATAAAGAATTGAGACTCCACCACCATCAGTGAAATATTTTAATCTATAATCTTTTTTCTAATAAAATTCTCCAAACACTTAGAATACAACATTATATATGGCTGAAATAGTTTATCTATTATATTTTTTTACTAAAAATAAATATGTGTTTTTTCTGAACATAAATCAGTTTTTATATTTTGGAAAGGTATTTAAAAGATAATATAGTGTTTAAGAGGCAATTTGGAGTCATTTGGAAATAAATAATTTCAATGTTAACAAATACAGGATTATACCAGTGAAAAAATCATGTTTAATATGAATTTTAAGGGGAATGATTTAAGGAAAGTGTTCCAATAATTATGAAAAACATAAAAATTGGTTTATGTGGATAACAGAAGTTATTAAAAACATATCATTTCATGTTTTGGAGTTAAGGAGTTTGATTATATTTATGGATTTTATAATTAGGAATATGATTCCTAAGTCTCAAAATTATTAAAATTATCTTTCATCATATTTGTTACTCACTAAATAGTTTAGTGGGGGAGTTTTATCATATGATCACATAGTGATTTGACATAAATTATATAGATATCTAATGAGTAAAAAACCATTAAAAGTGCTGCAAACATCTGGCTAATATGGAATTATATCATATATGTCTTTCTAGATACTTTCCCATATAAAGTTTTTTATATGTATTCTTAAATTTGATTAAGAATACATAAATTTATCATGTTACAAAAAATTAAGTGTCCACTTTGTCATACATTCATATTAGCTTCAAATATATATATATATATATATATATTATGATTTGAAATAATAATTGACCTCATAATGTTTAACTTTGATTCACCCCCAATTGATGTTCTCTATTGAGTATCCGTACTTTTTATGAAAATTTATTTATCATGAGTATGATTCTTGTATTAGGATATAGAATATTCTCTTGATGCACAAAGATGGTTTTCTACACTACATAGGCCATAAAATATACCACATGGAGTGTAATATGTTTTGTATTTGTTATATTAGGGGTGTTTGGTTTATATTTTTTGAACCCACTACCTGAGGTTGATGAGATACTTTTCATGATAAAATTTATACATTGATACATTTCTTACACGGGCCTTTGGTCTTAGATAATCTGGAGGACGACTATGTTAAAGATCATATCATCTTTTATAGATTAACCAATAAAGAATTTTTCCTATCTTTTGAATATTATGACATATGGGACCTAAATTTTGATAGATTAAGGAAGTGTGTAGTAATATTAAGATAACACATATGTTGTTCTTATCTATTTAGGTGAGGGGTAATTAATGTACTCATCCACAAGGGTGGATGTCATATAATGTATCTATTGACCAGGTAAATATATACATAAATAATTTATTGAATATTAGTTGTATATATATAATTGACATACTCCATGTATAATAGTCACTCAATGACTTATTCAAATGGATCATATTAATATTCACACTTTTTAGAGATCACGAAAGATCCATTTTTATCCATAGTATTATTGATCATTATATGGAGGCTGATCATTGCTTACATTTGTATATTTAGTTGTTCATATTTTTTTAAGGACAAAATTTCCCATGGGGTCACAAATTGTGGTTCAATAATTTTGGATTGTTTCGGAGTCGAAGAGATACTCTAAAATTGTTTTAGAGTTAATACAAAAGCTTTTTTAATGTGTATTGATAATGGATAACATGTGATGAGATGCTGGGTGAATTTTTTGATGGATTTAAAAAACGGATTTGGAAGGTATCGAAAAGTATTTTTTGATGTGGTTTTATATGTTGTTATATATGAAATAAAATTACACGAAATGCTGTAATGTTTATAAGGCTTTCATTAAAGTGGGATATTTCAAGAGTTATTCCCAAAAGTCATTGTGTATAAGCCTATATCATGATATATAATATAAATGTCTCTTATAATAAAAAATATATAAAATGAGGAATATTATAATGTATGTATATGGGTACATCACCAGGGATGTTATATTTATTACATGAAACTCCCATTATATATCAGATTATATGATATATACCAAAGAGATTAGGATACTCGAAAAGCCGGTCCTTGAAATGTTTTTATAAAAATGAGATAAAAATTGTCACAGGATACAAGGTATTGTTACATAATAGAGAATAATCAACAACACACATATCTTCATCTACCATTGGCTCACAATAGAGAGGGGACATGAAAGACCACATTATATCCATTTTCATAATATTATTTTTTGACAGCACATCCACATTTTTATGATATAATGTTATCATAATATTTTTCTCACCATATTGTACATTTTCCATTAGTTTTATGATTGAAAATGGTAGTTGAAAATTATATTATCTAGATTTTGATAATAATATATTGGTGTATTTCGTTAATATAAATGATTCATTATATGGAATTTATGGGTTTTGGATCGGTTAAATGGTAACAAATGAGTTTTAGTTCGTGAAATTTAATCATGAGTTTATAAAAACATGTCTAAATGTATAAATTGACTTGAAAGTCATATAAATCCCAATATAAATATGTATTACCATTTTGAGGGGTTTGTGATGCTCTTACATGAAGCTGGATAGGTTCATTATTCTTCTTGATGGTCTCTTACTTTTCATATCATTTACCTCATAAGATACTATCATATATCGGATGAGAGAGTAATAACACCAATGTGATGGGTGATTTAGCTTTCTTATGGATACACTATGATGGAGAGATGTATTTTGGATACATCATAGTGTTATTCATCAAGAATAATATATGATCAATGTGGAATAATATTCTCTTTAGTATAAGGTACAAATACAATGTTCTTTATTTTAGTAGAATTTTTTCAAGTATCCTGAATAATCAATAATTTTTTTGGGTTTTAAATTTTTTTATTAAGATTAAGTTCAGTGTTTAACTACTCATTGAATCCCAATAGTACAATAAACATGCTCAAGGGATTTATTATGGTACTTGATTCATAGTCACTCAAAACCTATATTTTCATGGTATTTATCCATTAATAAAATAATCCAAGGTGATTCACCCCATATCAGAAATCCACTATTATGAACCACTCCTTATATAACCTCCGAGTTCCAAAATTTTATATTTTATATATAAGAAAGGGGTATCTTGAATGAAGCATTAGTATATAGAATAAATCATTATGAATGAAAATGGTATCCAACTGTCATCAACTCCCCTCAAACCTCTCTATGAGAACTCAAACTAATAAAATAAATTTTGAAACATGGTATCATTATATAGTGAACTCAATAATTTTAATTAATTATCCCTCATACTTATTGAATTTGGTTATCCTTCTATTTTAATGAAGTGAAAACATAGGGGAATCACATAGAGAACTAAAAAAAGAAAATGAAAAAAAAAAGAAAATATAAATTTATCATTGAGGAGTTAGCCACTCAACATCCTAGAATCCTGCAATAACTATTCCCCTGGATCTTCTTGGATTTTAGTTCCCTTGATCTTATTTATTCATTTATTATTTCCTAAATTAATCTATGTGTGGCCAAATTGTGTATACACTGCATGATTTTGTTAATAAAATTTGGTGGTGAAATATTTTTATCTCCTCGATCCTTAATAAACTCCATATGTTCCTCCTCCTTCATCCATGACCATTGCTTCTCTTTTATATTAGTTCTTCATTTAACTTTTTGAATGCTCATAAATATGTATGTGTGGGAATATTGATCATCATTTAGTTTAATGGATGAAATTATTATGATTCAAAAATTTAATTATAGTATTTGATGATATGGGTATATCATTTAAAAAATATGATGAAATTAAAGTTCACTAAAAAATTACCCTTTAAAATTAAGCACAATTGTAGTCTATGATTCAATCCACCTCCATAAATATTGAATATCATTGAATATAACATGTTCTTCTATACATATTTTTGATAACATGGTCATTGTTCTGTATTTGTAATATGTAGTTGTAATCCCTGATATTCCATGAACCTTATATTTTCACTATGATGTTCGTTTATCAATAAACATTATATCTTCTCCTGCATGATTCTTATTATTCACACACTTCTACTAACCTGGTAATATTTTTTTCACTTTTGGTAGTATTTCCATCCTTCTTACATCATCAAAACAAATTCATAAGTACTATTAATATACTATTATTTGGTAACTTTTTTTTAATTTCAATTTCTTTATAAGATTTATATTTAATATATCCAATATATTTGTTTCATTATAATATTGATTTATCATGTTTCTTCATCATTCTATTGTTAACATGAAATATCATGGTATGTTTTCTACTATCCATGATGTGTAATTTTCTTCCATCAAAGAATAATATTTTCTTCATCTTTACATGTTTTATGTTTTTCTTTTAGAGTGAAATTTTCTTGACACCTTCTCTTTCTTGACACCCCCATGGTAGACATACAATATATATTCCTTTTATTTATATAATTCTTTTTTGTTATACTTTGGTTATTCTCAATTGATTTGATAATGGTAAAGGTAAACTATAATGACCCATTTTTTTCATATATGGATATTACATCATTGTTTAGATGAATATTCATTTCATTATGCAAACACATTTTTGAGGACTATGATTGTTTAGTACCTTTGAAAAAATGGAACAAAATCATCTATTCTAGTGAAAGATCTTTATCATTTTCCAAAAATATCTTCCCCCATAGTACCAATCCTTAAAACATTTCATCATAACCCATTGAGAGGAAACATAAGAAAAAGGTGATCTTAGATGATTAGTAAAGGTTTAAAATGAGGATATTAATTTATTATATTGATAATTAATGAGATAAGATATATGGGTATGTTTTCATGATAAAATTTCATAACCCACCTGTTAGGGATCATAAACATTAGTTATCGAATAAAACATTATCATTTCAAAAGACATGAATCATAAGAATGAAACTTCATCATAGCTCAATCATAAAGCATAATTTCATATAATAAATGTGTGTGTTGTAATCATAATTATATAAAACCATTTAATATATAGATTCTAACTAATAATACTCTTGTTTAAATAATTACCATCTGTTTCCCCTAACAGATTACGCTCACTAACTTGTTTCCTATTACAAATCAAGCATGTCGACTTGTTCCCCATCATGGATCAAGCACATTGACTTTTTTCCCCTAAATATATTATGAGATAAAATTTAATACCCAATTAATTAGAGATACATATAGGTCCCACCCATACCTTAATGAAAAAACTACATATTGTTTCCATACAACAATAAACCAATCATCAAATTAGAGTATATGTAAATAAATTAGTTTCAACAACACTTTATCATAACCTAACTCATAGAAAATTAATATTTTTCATACATATCATTCCATAATAAACATAAATATTCTGAAGCTAAAATAAAAATCATATCCTTTGTTATTATACTTATAAAATCCTAAGTAACATCAATAAAATTAATATAACATGGAAAAATGATTTTGGAAAGATCCCATGAAATAATTCATGATGAAAATATCCTTTCCCTTATAAAGTAATTTTTTAAAGAGTTTTGTGACTATAAAAGGAAAATATTTTCTTTAAAAAAAACCATTTAATATTGTAATGGAAGATATAAAAAATTAATGATTCATTATGTTATAAAATTAAATTAATTTCCTTTAATTTTAAAAACATTCATTCCATATATTTTCAGTCAGAAAATTCACAAAGAGATTTGTTTTGAAAACAAAAAAAATTATTTGAAAATAATTTTCTAAAAATAAAAATCAAGGGTAAATATGAATTTCAAAAATGTTAAAAATCCATTTGAATTTTTTTAGAAAACGTTGATATGGAAGGAAATTATTCCACAATGGTCACTTTTTTATAAATAGTCTCGAATAATGAATAGATTGTGAAATATACATTTACCACTTTATAATCAATGAAAATGTATACCCCATAAAAGAAAAACATTATATGGACATAAAAATTCCATAATATTTGGGATAATTCTCATAAAATAAATTCATGGGTAGTATATACAACACAAAAAATAAACAAGTAGTGTAAATGTCATGTGTCCCACATAAATAAAAGTGAAACAAAAATCCCTTACCTTGAGTCTTGAATTCTTTTGTATACATACATACCTTATATTTGGTTTATCACGTAACCACCTGTCAAATGTCCAACTACCATTACAAAATCATAAGATATAAATTATTGAATTTATCAACATTTCATGCATCAATCACAAGAAATCGTTTCAAGATACAGAAATATTTAATCCATTTCCAAAACCATTTGAAACATTTAATAAAGAGACTTTTGAATCAAAGTACCCCATACCACTTAGAAACATTTAATGGAATATAATTTTAAAATAATAATTTACTTATAAATATATCCCTAAAATTATTTTAAAAACATTGACATTAATTATAAATATTTAAGAAAATAAATCAATAAAACATTTAAAACAATTTTTTAGTTAAACAGTCCCTTACCACTTGAGAAAATACTTGAATAAAAATAATTAAGTAATGAAATTAGCCAAATTATATAATTTCATGAGAATACGTAGATTCATGATAGAATATGTCAAAGGAAATTATATACCACATATTATATGAATTTTTTTATAATAATAAATAAGTCTCAATGGAATGTTAATTAAGACCAAATCCCTTACAAAGATCATTTAAATGAAGTAAGAATTTATAAATGGGCTGTTTATGTGTTGAAAAGGTATATCCACACAAATGTTGGTGTAAATTATAACATAAATAAATAAAAATTGATTCCACGCATAATATTTTCATAATATAATCAATGAAGTATGAGTAAAACACAAAGAGTGAATATTTAGTTTAGAAATTCCCTTACAAAAATTTGGTAGCCTAAAGACGTCGCATAAAAACTAAAAAATGAGTTTATGAGAAAGAAAAGTGTTTATAATTACTTGAAAATAAAATATACAGAAATAAGTATATATAATAATGTATTCCAACCAAATTAAATTTAAATTGAGAGACATAACATAATGAAGTCTTTGACAAAAAGAGGTGGTGAAAGGTTCCCCTACCACGATGTAATCAGTCGAGTTGTATGAAAAAAAAATTAATTACAACCAAATGAATAATATAATACCATGAATATAAATATAATCATGATAATATATATCAAATGGAAGTAAAAAATACACAACATGTAAAAAATAAGTTGTAATCAATGGAAATATCACAGAAATAAAAGTGAGATGAGAACCCCCTTACCTTGAGTCTGATTCATCATGAAAGATCCTTGTTCTTCCTGAATAATTAACATATGTTAATTTGTACTTGATTAAGAACCTTTTTCACGTTTATTATTACTTTTATATCACTTAATACCATGTTATAAAATTTACATAATTATTTTAGTTAATATTATTCATTTTGTCAATATTGGGTACTTGAGTCGAAAATGATCTTGTTAGAATTTAAAAATGTCCATGTAGTAAAAAGTACATTATCTCAAAAATATTATTCATGATATAACTGTCATATATATCCAGTATATATGTATTAACAATAGTCCATAAAATTTGGAGATATGAAATGAAATTCAAAGTTCATGGAGATGGTAAGTCGTACGTACGCATGAACACTACTTTCATTTATTTGTCATATTAAAGAAATGAAAAATAAATTAGACATATGTATTTTATAATGAAATTATAATATTATATGATATATATGTTACATAAGTTCATTAACACCATCTTCTATATGTTCCATGTCACGAATGAATGTGTCTTTTCACATTGAGGGGGCGGTAGTTCGCACTTCCACAAATGAAATTATAGTATTTACACATCATGAAAAGCATAAAGTTATGTTTTTAAATAAAAATAACATTTTCATAGAGATAATATAAAGAAAATATATATCATATATGAATAAATTTCCATCATAATGGCCACCATGATAGGTTGTATATGAAAGTCAAATAATCATCGTTTCGTGATGCAACAGTTCACCATACATAGAAACATTATGTTCGTATCCATTAGATGAAGGTGTGTGTAAGTTTAGATAGAAAACATATCATAAAAACAACCAAGTATATTGAAGATTCTTGTTTTTTTATGAAATAAATGAATTAAAAGAGCATAAGTATTTGAGAGGGAAAATAATATAAAAGAACTTGAGAGAGGACGTTACGTCTAAATCGGGTAACATCTTTTAATTTGATCCTAAAGAATTTCTTAAATTTCCTTCTAACCAATTTAAGGCATGTAGGTGGAATATAATTATTTTGGGAACTTCTTTGGATATATTTTGGATGAGACAAGGGGATTGAGAGGTGTGACTAATGGGTTAGGGGTGATTCCATTTTATAAGTTGGAGGACGGGCACTTTAGGAAGGTAATGAGATATACTTTTATTATAAAATGATTTTCGTTTTAAAATGGTCCCAAATTCATTTATTTAAAATAAAAGATGATTTAAGGTCTAAAAACTCTCAAAAAAATAGGTTTTAAACAAGTATAGGTCAGAAAGTTTACCTTATATTTTATCTTTAACCCTTAGTTAACTAATTTCACTCTTACCATGTCTTCTTGTATATTCTACTATATGGTTAATATATTTACTTTAAAATTATAATCTAACCTCTTGTGGATCATTAATGAAAAGTTAAGAATTATCTATTTCATTAGGCTGGATATTATATTTTTAGGACTATTATATCATTTAATAAAATATTATTTGTTTTAAAAACTCATTTATGTCATTTTTTATTCGATTCATATCCTTAATTTTTAAAAAATTCATAACGAAATATTATTTCAAAAAAACATCATTAAATAAACGATAAAAATTCATAATCATATCGAATATTATTGTATGGAATAAAAAGTTTCAAAATAAATTTATTTTATTATTTATAATATCATTTATTTAAATCATTCATTAATAAGGTAGTCACTACATCATCATTGTGTCAAAAATGTATTTATTTATTTGATGTCTAAATATTATAAATAAAATAAAATGATATAAGAAAGATCTTTAGAATTCTAATTACTATTTATAGTTAAAGATATCACTTATATAACCCTATATAATAATTGTTTTATAAAAAGATACCTGTTTAGGGTATATTTTCGTTAACAATAAACTAAAAGTAATTAAATATCATTTTCACACACTAGTGGCTCTATTGGGGTCCTAAAATCGACTCAAGGATGCCCATGGTCAGAAATATCTCATAAAATTGGGTTTGTACATGTTTTATGGTAGATTAATATTTTTATATTATTATTTTTTAAACTAATTTTCCAGATTTACCCTTTAACCATGGTAAATAAAATATTTACTGAAGTAACTATTCATAATGTCTAAAAATAAAAGGTATATATTTACACAATTTGTACCTACTAATTAAAAATATGGAATCCATTTAAAATATGAAATTATATTCAATTAACTTAATAATATTAAATTATAAAAATATAATCCAATTAAACTTTAAAACAAATCAATATTACAATCTATCTCTATAAATAAATTAGATTAAAAGGCAGTTTGGAATTAAAATACATTATTTTTGACTACTCATAAAAATATGAATTTTATCCGAAAAATACTAAATTTTAATTAAAAGTAAATTTTGATGTCCCTATTCTGTAAAATAATTTTATTTTGTAAAATAGAACATATATTAGTGACAAATATTATATTTAAAGAGGGTTTACCATCAAAATGTGGTAAAATTGTATTTTTTGGAAAATAAATGTTTTATCGGAAAAATTGAATTTGTTCTTATATCAGATCTAGAAAACATATAAGATGAATTTAAAACATTACAATGAATATATATCATATATTTTTTCATTAAATAAAAAACCAAATAGAGTGATATGGAAACACAAATATTCTCTTTTAAATATTTTTTCATAAAAACATCCTTTATATTCCATTAGTTTTTATTCCCATTTCTAATAAATTTGTTAACCAATAAATCATTATTTCAATATGTTTAAAATATATTTAAAAATTCAGTTGAAATTATTAATTCATTACATTCCAATGGTTAGGCATTAACTACCATTTAAAATAATAATATTATTACTCTATTATTTTTCGGTATATCTCAATGTTGTGTGTGACGTAAGATTTCGGAGAAACCCCTTGTTGTATGTTGAGTATGCTACAGAAAAAACATCCCCTTTAATGTAAAATTAATATCTTATTTATAAGTATTAATATAAATATAGAACTATTATTCTATAAATAACTGGTTCGTTACAATAATCATTTTTTAATAATATTTTTGTGGTGGAGAATGAAAATAAAACAAAAGAGCATGAGGAAGGTTGTCACCACTTATTTGGGTAATTCCTTTTGGATTGCACCAATGGGATTCCATGGATGGATTAATAACCAAATGAATAATTATATTATGAGTTTAGGGGTTTGGAACTTATTTGAGCATATTTTTGGGGATCCAAAGGGCTTGAGGGGCTTGAGGAAGTGAGAGGGATGGGTGTATTTTTATAGTGGGGGAGCAGTGGCATTCTATTAAATTTTGGAAAAGGGAACTACACCCATGTTTTCCCCATTTAAATTGGATTTAATAATAAAATTGATTAAATAAATGGGTGAATAGGGTATAAATATGAACATCCAATAGATTTTTGACAAGTTTTATAGTCATTTTGGATCTAAAGTTTAAGGGTTATTCCCTTGTTAAGATAATTTCCTATCAATCACTGTAATTAATTTTTTCATTTTCAAAAAAAAAAATTTAAAATTTATGTTCATAATATTATAAATTATTATTATTACAAAAAATGGAAACCATTTTTTAAGATTCTAATCACATAATTGAATGAAATTAATTAAAAATTTATCTCGTAGACGAGACGACAATGCGGGTTTAAGAGTAAAAATTTTCAGAAGATTGCAATGTTTTTTATTTCAAATTTCAATGTGTAATTGATTCAATTGACCAAAAATAGATTAATTCATATATATTTTATCTATCTAAACTTTTAAAAAATAAAAAAATTAGTAATACATTATAAAAGTTTTTGATGAAAAAGAAGTTTTGAATTAAAATTCAATTTTTCAGTATTAATCAAAATTGGTATGTAACATAAAAAATAAACATATACTAATTTTAATTTTAATATAACAAATATGATGTTTATTATTACATTTAAAATCAATAAATTTGTGAAAAATTGTATTTAAAATTAGTTCATCATTAAAAGGAGATAAAACCACCTTAATAAAAATAAAACCTTTTATTTGCAATAAAAGGTTTGTTCTTATCAAATGAATATATAATCTATTGGATGAATATAAAATAAATTATTGAATATATAATATATAAATTTTAGTAATATCATTCATGTATAGTAATTAATTTTATTTATTGGTATAAAAATTCTTTGGGAGAATAAAAATAAAAAATTTTCTTTTATATTCAATTGGTTTATATTTTAGATTCTAATTGATTAGAAACCAATTATATTAATATTTTACTTGTTTAATCCATATATTTTTATAAGTTAGTTAATATTATTCACAACCACTAATTAAATGGCTATGTTATATCTTATTAAATTAAATAATTATACTTTTAATAATCTATTGTTGTTTGGTAAAACTCATCCTTGTGTGTTACGCAAGCCATCGACGAGAGTTAGTATTGAATCTAACATCAGATAACCTTCATGTTCCTTATAGAGGAAGATAAAAATTTTGTTTTCTGTAATATAATAATAACATTTGGTTTCATATAAATCAATCTAGGAAGAAAAATTAAATTTATTCTAAAAATAAAATATGGTAATGTCTTGGGATGTTAAGTTCTTCCCATATTAATAAAATTGTTCCATTGAAATTTAATTTGGATATCATTAATTTGGGGTTTGATATTTGAAATTAATATATTTTTGAAAACCCCACAAAATAAATAAGGTAAATAATGCATAATATTAATAAGAGGGGATTGTAAATGTTAAGGTCTCTAAAAAACAAGGCCTCTAAATATGAGAACATTAGTTAAAACATTGATATAGAAGAAAAATAAAACATTCATGTTCTGATAGAGAGTGTTAGAAAACAAGTTCATAAGAGAATTTTTTACTAGAAAACCATAAACTAGGGGTGTAAACAAAGGTCGATAACATCATAAAAATGATGATAATAGGAAAACAATTTTTTTTAAAGACACTTTTCCTAATGTTGATTAATTATTTTACTCTCTTCAAATATAAGAAAATATATGTTGCTTTAAGATCAATTTTTCCCTTTGATTGTGCCTTGAACTATTTTTTCTTCATATTTATGCACATGTTTCATCATAGGGTCAAGTGTCATGAACCAACCCGGGTACCTGGTAACCTGATAATTGAGTCGGTCCAGACATATCGCAAAGGGATTTCAGGATCCCCACAGGTTGATGAATAGAACCTGGAATCATAGAAAATGAATGTTCGATTGATTTTTCCTCAAACATTATGGAATAAAAAAATAAACAATACAATATTCATACCAATGAAACACCACTCGGAGTTGTATATTAGAAGTCAATCATGTATAAACAAACTAAAGTACCACACTATAGTATAAGAAATATATGAATATAAACCTCCCATGTCCCAACTCATACACAACTCACCAATTCCATAGGTGAATAGCTATAACCATATCTAAGAGATTTTTCCCCTTCTCAAACCTAGAAGGAGATAATCTACCCCCCCCCCCAAGGCTCATATAAGGTGTGATCCAAATACGAGTTTTATTAATCAAATATAATCCATAACATGATTCCATTATCCAAATAACCAAGTAAATTCTTTCAATTTTAAAACAAACAGGTTTGGAATTTCAAAATAATATTTAAAGAAATCATGTTTTACATTTTCAAAGATGAAAACACGTTAGAAAATATTTCATAATATTTCAAATGAAGGAAATAGTTTTCATATAATGAAATTACCTTTAAACAAATGTTTATTTACTTATATGGCACATTTCAACAATGGATTAAATAAACACTTTAATATAAAACAATTTATATAAATCATAAGTCATGTAAAATAGATTACAACAATGGATTATATTCATTTAAAATAAAAACAAGAGAGAAACATGGTCATATTCCTGATAATTTATGAGATTCACAGGTTATAGGGACCAAACACTCAATTTGATACAGGAATATGTATGAATACCCCTTTGAACTTATGCCAAAGAAGAGACATCACTATCACTTATGGGCTTTGATGTGTTAATATTATGTTTTAAAACATTGTTAATCATAATTTTTAATCCTAATAAATTACTAACTACCTATTAATTTCATGTGATATAGTACAAAATATTATTGAAAATATATTTCAAGAAACCTTAAAATACAATTTATCCTATTCTCCATTTCAAATATTCTAATTTTAAATTATAAACTAATATTGGTTTTTTAATAGAAATAGATGCCTTTCACTATGATTAAGCCCTAATTTTTCAATCAAAAACCATTATAATCCTTCATCACAAATAAATATTTCAACTCAATTTACCATTAAATTTAATAATCCAACTTCACAATTAAATTCAACAATTTAATTTTTAGAAAAATCCATCAATTTCATAACAAACCCCGATTTTAATGGAATTGGGGTTTTTCAAAATTTCCCATTAAAAATTTTCTCTAAAATTAAATTAAATAATTTAATTGAAAAAATTTGACAATATAAATTTACAAATTTAAATCTCACAAATTTTCATAGCCACACCCCTATTTAGTGGAATGGGGGGTCTTCCAATTTCATACCGAAAACTTATTTTAAAAAACCCAAATCCAATGATTTTGGGTTTTCCCTAAAAAAATTAAATCCATTTATCAAAATTCAGAAAATTTCATTTAACTAAAAAAATATTAACTGAAAAAATGAATTTGGGTTTAATATAAATTCGGTATCATGATAGAACAACCTACCTCGGGATCAACGGATCTTGAATCACAAAGTCGTTAAAGGAAAAACCCCATAAGGAATAATTAAAATAAGGATATATGAATCAAAAATGGATTTAGATCCAAAAATAGTGGTTATTAGATCCAAAAAACATCATGAGGATCTATGGAACACTAGATAAGAGAAGTTAGATCATGTGAGATAGAGAACGGGTTGAGGAAACTAACTGCGATAAGATTGAAGGGAATTCCTATAGATTTAAATCGCTTTTGGGGGATCTAAATGGGGAAATCTTCTTGGGATCTCTAAGGATGGGATAAATTTAATTATGGTCATACTAGTCAATTGGGGAACAAAAGTAAAGGATTTATAATTTTTAATGAAAATTCTGATCAATTTAAAACTTGTATGCACGATTTCTTGGGCAGTGCCACAAGGATTGATAAACTCTGTGGACTAATAATGCATCCATTATAAATTCTCCGCAATATTTTGTTTCCTAAAATGTAATATGGATTGAATAACTATGATCCAACCATAGGAAATCCCACTTCCATGGGTTGCAAAGTTTCCTTGAGAGGGTACATGGTTTGGAAAAAAAGTTCACCAACCACGCACCAGTCCAAAATTTAAAAAACACATAAAATATCAACCATAAACAAACCTAGAGGAATCCCAACCAAATATTGGAAAAATATGGTTTTAGGAATACCCTAAAATAGTAACATGTTATTACAATCTCCCCCACCATAAAAACTTTCTATCCCCAAAATACCTACTAAGAAGATCCCATATGAAATAGATGAGGCCACTATTCAATCATCAGTGCCTCACTCTCCCACATCTCAAGTCTATTAAAACCATGATAAAATATAACACAAACCAAAGGTATCATATTTCAAAAAAGTAACTTGGTTTAATAATAAACTCTCATAACTGATCATTCAATGTTGGATAAATCTTTTTCAACATCAAGATTACTCCGGCTCAAGACATGATATGGATCAAGATCAATACTTTCATACCTAAGATACATGAAACATTTTATGTATCAACGTCAACTTGGTGGAAGTGATAAAAATATGTAACTTCCCCCACCTTCTCAACAGCCACAAAAGGTCCCACAAAATTAGGATCAAGCTTCTCTTTCCTTACAATCCATCGATGTCTCAACCTAGGTGAAATTTTCAAGAACACATTGTCACCAACTGAAAATTCCAACGGTCTGTGATGATGATCACCATAAGGCTTATACTAGATCAATATCACAAACAATATTCGATGAATCAATTGAATCTTTGCTACATTTCTTGAACTATACATGGTCCAACCAAGGAACTATCACCATCCTCCGACCAACACAACAGTGATATGCAAGTCCAACCATTCAATAACTCAAACGGAGACATTCTAATCACGTAATGGTAACAGTTGTTATAAGAATACTAAATCAGCCCCAAGTGTTCATCCCAAGCCCCAAAAAATTCTAGAACAGATGTGTGATGACTATCATCAAGAATTTCAATACCCCTTTCTACCAAGCCATTTGACTGTAGATGGTTTGTCATACTCAAATGGATGTGAGATCCCAGTCCCTCTTAAAGGCCTCTCCAAAAAGGATAAGTGAACTAGGGATCTCTATCATATAATATAGTATATGGAACTCCATGAAACCGAACAATCACTTCCACATAGAGATTTCCATACTCCACATCTTCATTTTCATTACGAATTTGTATAAAGTGAGTTGATTTTGTCAGTCTATTGATCACAACCTATATCACATTCAACTTTATCTGGGAACACTACAATCCAACCACAAAGTCCATAGATATTTCATCCCACTTACATGTAGGAACTTAAAGTGTATGAATCAAACCCAAAGGTTTTTTGTTCTTGACCATGACCTATTGGCATGTCTAAAAATAAAAAAAATTGAGCAATGCCTCATCTCATACCTGGCCATAATAATTTCTGCTACCTATCATGAAACATCATCATGGTTCATGGGTGCAAATTGTATTGTGAAATATGAAAATCCCACATAACATATTTCCTTACTTATGATAGTTCCACAAAATAATTTTGATAGTATAGAATTCCCTCAGTGGAGAAAGACCAATCATATATAGTCTCACTGCCATAAATAAAGTCTCTAATGCTATGTAACTCATCATAAAGTTATTATTCCTAAATAATTAAGTCGATAATAGTAGATTTCAACTGAATGAAATAAAAATAATCTTAAACCCCTAATTTGTAGAATAAAATATGAAAATTTTCTAATATAGACATCAAATTCCACTCATCCAGTGATTGTTTTACTACATGGGTTGGAAGTTTCCTACTCAATGCATCTACAATGACATTCATTTTCATCAAGTTATAGTATATGTAAAATCCCTAATAAACTATGTATTCCACCAAATTATACTGCACGAGATTCAAATATTTTTTAGAGATTATATAACTAAATCTCATATGGTCTAAATGCATAGCAATCCTTTCTCCATAAGGGTAATATAAACAACTCTTATGTTCGTGCATCAAAGCTTCATGATCAATGTAATGGGATGAGTAATTCTTCTTATGTGGCCTGTTATGATGAGGGAAAGAGGAAACAATATGATTTCCCTATATATGAACATAATTCAAGACTAAACCTGATACATCATATAAGATCACATAGCTTTGTCTGGCCTCTAGAAGAGTCAACATCAGTGTAGTAGTCAATAGAAAATTCATCACAATAAAATAATACTCAACTGATGGTTACAAAGTCCAAGATAAATCATCAAGAACCCCATCTCCCCATTCAATTGATTAAACAGGTAAAAAATCTATGGTAATTTATACTTTTTCCTTACCGTCACTCGATTGATATTTTTGTAATACATACATAGGCAAAGTGAATTATCATATTTGTTAGAAAATAGAATAGGATCCATCCAAGGTGACAAAATTGGTCGTATAAATCTTTTCTCAATAATATAATCCAACTAAAACTTAAAAATTTTCATTTTAGATGGTTCCATTTGGTAATAAGGAATAAGAACTAGTTTAGTACCAAAAATTATTTCAATTGAAAACTCTTCCTACCTTATTGAGTGAAAACAATAGAATTAAAAAGGAAACATATAAAGAATCTCAATGAAATGTAGAGGGAGATCACAACTCAAAGATTCCAGTCCAAATAAAAGGTGAAAACTAAAATTACTTCCCCTAAATCCAGATAATTTTGCCATGATATTCTCAACCTTAGGTCCCATTTTCCTTGAAAGACATGGAACACACCACATTTTGTAGTAAAGAAGACCCTTAATAGATGAAAAATCAATATGGGATTTATTTTAAATTATCCAATCCCTTTTGAATATGACATTAAGAGGTTTCATGTTAAGAACAATAAAACTCTATGAAATATCAACATCAAATAGAGATAAAACAAAATTGTGACTATGGAGACCCTTCTCACACTTCATACCTGGGGGTGTATCAATATCCATTACACAAGAAAAACTCTCTATAAGAAGATTAATAAAATGAACAATACATTTTGAAATAAAAAAAAAGAGATTCACCAATATCAAATAAAGTAGTCACTAATGACGAAGCTATGGTGATGGTACCTTTCATACTCACTTCCTCTAGAGACTCGTCCATTGCATAAAGTAGCTTCAATCTGTATTCCTATGGCTGGAACCCTATTGCACATAAAGCATATGGTATCACTATAGTTTTATGAGGATCTTATGATTGTGATCCACTACATTGAGTACAATAAACATGAAATAATTTCTATCATTTCACCTTGCGTCTGCAGGGGATACAGTTCTTGGTTCCCTCAATACAAACCCTATTAAAATGTTCTATCTTTCCATATTGCTAGAAAATAGAAATTCCTATTCTAGACACTAAAGAAGGTCTAGAATGACCATGTGGTATAAAACTGCTTTGAGAACCATCATGCTTTTATTTTCCTTTGAAGGAACTCATGTTTCCACAATGAGAGAAAGAACCTCCCGATATCCCTGACATTTCAGCCATATCCATTTCGATCATTAGTCCTCTATCCAACACATCACCTTAAGAAGGAAGATTCAGTAATAAAACCTGGGAATGAATATCCTCAATAAGTCCCAACTTAAACCTTCGAGACTTAATCTTATCATTCGATACAATCCATAGTGAAAAATGATTGATCTCAACAATGTTGGTTTCATACTCTATCATTGTACTCTCAGCCTACTCAATTTTGAGGAACTTTTAATCCTTGTCAAACAACATCATCTTTGTATAGAACATGTTGTTGAAAATAGATTTGAATTCCTTCCACTATAATCCCTTATCATTATTCACAATCATCATCACGTCCAACTATCTCCTTCTTGGTCCTTCCATCATGGAGGTGACATACATTACTTGGATTTCATCATGTTCTTCCATGAACCCAAACAAATGATCTATTATAATAAACCTTTCCTTAGACCCTTCAGGATTATTTCATCCTTCTATTGGATTATATTGAAGGAAATATTGGTAAAAATCAGGATAGCATCCCTATGAGGTTCCATAGCTATAGCCTAAATGGGAACTAGAGGACGTGCATGTCCCAGAGCTTGGACAGTGTGTATAGGAACCTCTACAAGATTCAGATCCACAAAGGGATTTTCTCATTGATTTTAATAAGTAACATCCTACATGATATTATTTTCATGACTTATTATATGAATGATGATACACAACACCAATAGAAAACTAGGATGACATCATATTATCACTCAAACTGAGTGACAAGGGAAATTAATCCCATCTAATTGGACAAACAAGGTTTGGATTTCACTTTTCCCAAATAAAAATAGGGAACATACTAGATATAAACCATAATATGTCATTCCCTAACCACACCTAGTGACTTATGGTTCATTGAGGTGAGATCTGGCCAGGAACTCAATCACAACTACATTCTATGTCCTCAAAATATTTCATAAATGTATACTAACTGGAAGACAAAATCCCAACCTAGAGATCTGATACCGCTTTTTCATGAACTAACCTAGGTACCATGGTAACCCGATAATTTGTCCAATCTTGACAAAACCCAAAGGGAATTATTGATCTCCACATATCGATGACTAGCACCTAGAATCATACAAATTGAATGTTGGAACGATTTTTTCACAAACATTGAAGAAGAAAAAGAAACAATACAATATGAATACCAAAGACCCTCCACTGTGTGTTTTATTATATAATTAAAATAGGTATAAAAATGCCCACATACCACCAAATTTTACTATAAATATAGGAAAATAAAGTACCCAAGTCCTAACTTAGACAAAACTCACCAAGTCAATAGGTAAACTGCTACTACCACCTCTAATATTTGCTTCACCCCTACTCCAAACTGGAAGGAGATAATGTAAAAACCCAGAGGAAAAAGTAGGGAGTGAAAAAAAATACTTGTAGTATTTTCCCCAAAGATTCCATAATAAGATTCCAATATCAAATTAACCATTTAAATTCATTCAATTTTAATTCAATCAGGTTTGTAATTTCAAAATCATACTCAAACAAATCATTCTTTACATTCCAAAAGTGGTAAAGAGTTTAGAAACTCATGCTTAACATTTCAAATGATGTAAATACTTTTGAAATTATATAATTTTATTTAAAAAAAGATGATTTACACAAAAGAATATTTTAAAATGGGTTAAATAAACACAATAATATAAAAGAGTTTTTTTAAATCAGAAGTCATGTAAAATAGTTTAAAACAATGAAATATAATCTGATGTTATAAACATAGTCTTATTCCTAATATGGTATGATAGTTCTAGGTTATGGTTATCCCACACTCAATTTGATACGAAAATATGTACATGCTCTCCTTATAACTCATCCTAAATAGGACTTATCACCATTTCCTAAGGGATGTGATGTGCTAATATGATGTTTTAGATTTTAGTAAATCATAAAGATCCATCTATACAACTCACTAGAAACCTATTTATTTCATGTGATATTGTAAAAAATGATGGGAAATTTATTTCATACAACCATAAAATACAATTCATCCCATTCTCCATTTCACATATGAAAATTTACAATTTAAAACCCATGAAAAAATTAATAAAAAACATGAATTTTATCCATGATAAAACAATAAGGATTATATCAAAAACCGTTTTAATAAATTTTTTAAAAAAAGGAATTGAAATCAGTCCACCATTCAATTTCAAAATCCAACTTCACAATTAACTTCAAAATTTTAATTTTCAGTCAAATTCCATCAATTTAGTAATGAAGACCAAATTCAATTGAATTGGGTGTTTTTACAATTTTAATTCAAATAATTTTGGTTCAATTAAATAAACAAAATTCTCAAAGTTTCTATAAACATGCACAAATTCAATGGAATTTTGGGTTTTCCAATTTCATGCCAAAAAAATATTTTAAAATACCCAACACATAGGGATTGGGTTTTTTAAACCAAACAATTGAAAGAAATTTATTCAAAATCAAAAAAAATATATTTCATTAAGTAAATGAAATTTATTAAATTGGTTTAGGTTTAATATAAATTGGGAATCATGACAGAACCACATACCTCAGCATCAATGGATCTCTAATCACAAAGTTGTTAATGAAAAACTTTAATCGATAACAATTATAATAAGGAACTGTGAATCAATCCTATTTTTTGATCAAAAATATTGGATATTAGATCTAAAAAAACAACATGAGGATCAATGGAACCCTAGAGAGGAGAAGATATATTTCAGGAGATAGGGATCAAGGTTTAGAAACTAACCATGATAAGATCTTGGGGTGTTTCCAAATCTTAAAATCTCTTACAGAAGGGATATGAGGGGGAAAACTTCATGGGATATCCTAGGAATTGATAAACTGATTCGGGTTTGTAAAAATATGTTAGCGAAGTAAATTAAGGGTTCTATAATTTTTAATTAAAATCAGGATCAATTAAAAACCCATAACATGGTTTCCTGGGTAGAGTCTCACTTTTTGATAAACCATGTGGACTAACTGTGCATCTAATATAAATGGGCTTCATAGTTTCTCCAAATAAGGTACATGACCTGACTAATCATGTACCAACTATGAAAAGACCCACTACCTTGTATTGCACGGTTTTCTTGAGAGGGTGAACAATTTGGGATAATCATGCCCAATTATGCCCCAAAAATTAATTTTTAAAACTATTAACATTTTAAACTAAAACCACCCCAAATAAAACCCCTCTAAAGATTGGTAAAAGATGATTTAGGAGTAACAAAAAATAGTAATAGGATTTTACATTAATAAATAAAATACTCTAAAATCTCATCCCAAATCATAATTAAACCATTTCATAAATAGTTAAACTTTTCAAATGATTATAATCCAAGCGATTTTAAGTATGGTCAAATAATTTCCAACGTGTACATATTATTAGACTTTAATAAACATGAACTATTTATTTAATCATCACATAAAAACATGTGAACATTTTCATCATATATACTCTTGAAATAGGGTGTTGACATGGATTACTATAAAACTATATTGTAATAATGTATAATTCCACAGTATTTAAGTAAGAAACAAAATATGTGATATATTTCATAAATCCAAAAGTGTTGTAATCTCCATCAAGGATATCATAAACCACTTTTTCAAGAAAATATAAATCCGTTCAAATGTATTCATCCCATATAAAAAGAAATCATTTCATTATCCAAAATACATTCTATCAACATTAGTAACTTATTAGTTATTATCTTTCCTTTAACCAGGTATTTTACAAAAAACATAACTTTCTAATGCATCGCTTTATTTGTACCTTTCAAAATATGATCTCAAATCCTTAATGAAATAGTATTATAGTAAAATTATTACATATTTACTAACTCTTATAAACATTACATCATTGATAAAATATTGAAATAATATAATTATTGAATCATAGAAAAATACCATTAATCATTTTGTTTCGGTTTTATTGATTACATAAGCTCGAATTTGATCCCTTTTCTTCTTAGGTGGTATATTCTCTTCATGAATGGGGTGGTCATCTGCATAGTGCCCCATATCTTTTGAATTTGTATCATTGAGTAGTATAATTTTTATTCTTTTATTAGCATTATTTTTCTTAGTGACCCTTGTCTCCTCACTTATAATAAACTCCCACTCCTTTCGTGAATATCATTGGGTAATTCATTACCCATTTATCACATGATGGAAATATCTTCATCATTTTATTTGATGCATTATGTTTCTATTAATGTTCATATGACCACTTATTCTCTTGATTCCCAATGAATATATTTATCCTAAAAAATTACTTATCATTATTTTTGTGGAACATAAAAATCTCACTTCGAATAATATAAAATTTGGAGAAACCTGATGACTTTGGAGATTTTTCCTAATACCTTCGATGAAGTGGTTAATCATTCACCTTTTTTTGTGTTTGTAATCTATAACATACCTAGCTTAACTTTTAATTGTAGATTCATAATCTACAATACTTTCTTCTTCATTTTTCCTTATGGTAATGAATAATATCTTCATCACAACTTTTTTGATAAGGATAGTAGTACTTATCCAAGTAAATGTCCATAAAATTTCTCCATTACATGAGTTCTATTCACTCTTACTCCCTAGTATTATAGATCAAAATCCACCATTGATCACCATCACAATTGTGAAAATACTATACAATTGTAACTTTTAACTTTTCACCACATCCTAATGACATGAATATCTAATCCAACGACTTAATAAAATTCTCAAATTCAATATTATTAGTATTAAAACTATAATCATGTGTATTCTATCATATAATGTGATCTAAGATAGGATATTATCACTATAGAATAGGTTTCTCGATTATGGAAATGTTATTTGACCTAACCTGATTATGTTTCCTAAATTTTTCCATAATTTTCTCTATTACAATCCCATAATTATTTGTTTATTCAATAGGGTTATATATAAATTTTCAATGAGTATTTATACTATTCATCCATCCAGGTTCCATTTATAAATAATTTCTAATTCTATATTAGCTCATAAAATACTATCCTTTGTATAATTCTAAATATGGTGTAAAACTTAACATAAATTGAAAATAATTATGCATAGCTAATATCATAAAAATAAACATGGTTTATTTGGGGATATATTTACATTAAAATACTTAATAATGGGTTTAAAATAAAATGAAACTTTTCTTAAGAGTATACCCAAGGAGTGTCAAATTAGGTGTTTAGTAAGGCATGTTGTCAGGTACTAGGTTACATAGATTCAAGCCCAAAACACTTTTTAAGAGTTATTTCCCCTATGTACATTTTTTCTAGAACCACATACACTTGTAGTATCCATATTGGTATTTATTTATAAGAATACCCACATAATCTCTACCATACCAAAAAAAAATTATGTTCTTCTATACTTACCCTCAATGTCTATCTTATGGTTATGTCCCGTAAGATATTTTTTCTAAATCTTGTTTCCAAGGTTGGTGTTAAACTTGATCTGATTGAAACTATAATAGTCCAACCCCAAAACCCTACAGTTGGTTCCTTAATTTATTAAATTACAATATATACAAGCTTCAAATCACAAGGGACTGAATAGTTTAGCAGTTTTTGGAAAACTAGATTACACACATGATACCCATAATACATTAGAAAATAGAAGATAAAAAAACAATGGCAAATAAATTATATCCTTAAGACTCATTAAAGGGTTGTTCTTTATAGCCTGGGGAATGGAAAAAATTAATGGTGAGCTGAAATTATTAGTAAGGGTTTGTACGATGGAAGAAAAAAAGAATTGATGAGAGTAAATCAACATAGAAATCTAAATAAATGATAACAAATTCTATTAAAAATTTATATGTAATAATCAATATATTAAGGTCATAATTTGAAAAGACATTACATTTAATCTATAAAATGAAAATTAAATGCATATACAGATATTTTGACACAAAACCTCATGGATAAATAGTAACTGAGTCTGAATTAGGGAAATGATTAATTATTGTACACCATATTTCCTATGCACAGTGTTCATTTATCTTCAATAACTTTAAAAAATGGTTTAGCATAGTGTGTAAAAAACCATCTTATTTGCCCAAATGTTTTTTCTCATGAGACTATTGATTCATTGAGTGGATTTCTATAACTGACCCCCTATTTCTCAAATATCCAAAGCATTTCTCTTATATCGAGTAATCGATATAATTCATGAACAATGTTCCTTATAAAATATCTATTTTTAATAAATGATATATATTTATCAATAATACCTAATTGGAGGACAATTAAAAAATATTTTTTGATTTTGATTAATGGAAATACCATTGAAATATTATTAAAACATTCTTCAGTAAAATAATATTTAAGCATTAAAAACTATCCCATACAACTTTGAAACATTTGAATCATAATACCCAGGAAGAAATAACATTAAATGATATTTATAATATAATTATAAAAACATTATTCATGAAAAAAAATTTCAAAAGATAGTATATAAACCATATAATCATGAATTGGTGCATAACAACCAATATGACCCAGTGTAATCTAAATTGACATGAAATCCCTTACCATGAGTTTGACTTGCCATGTGTGTCCTAATTTTTTTAAATAATAAACATATGTTAATTATTTAATTTATTAATAACCATTTTCATGTGTACTATTAAATATAATCCACTTATTACATTCTTTTATTGAGCTACTTAAACAATTAAGTTTACGTTGGGTGTTTTGAACAAATTCAGTTTGTATATTAAAAATGTCTTTAGTAGGTCAAATATGGTCTAAGGTTTCATTATATAAACTTATCCAAAATAATAATCATGAAATAATTATCCTATTTATACATTAATTATTCTTTTAAAACCACTAATTAATGGTGGATATGAAAAATGAACCAAGATTACAATCATAGAGACGACAGGCCGTACGTAAGCATGAGTATCATTCCAATTTTTAAATGATCGTTATTGAAATAATTTAAGTAACATTATGTATTTCAATTAATATAACTATATCATAAATAAAATTTTATTTAATAATATTTTCTAATATATATTATTCTTGTTAGGTAAAAGGAATCACATCGTGTTGAGGGGGCGATATTCCACACATCCATGACTGACGTTATCACTTTTTAGTGTGTGAAAAGGGTAATAAAGAGAATGACATATCATATTTTCTTGAAATTTAATGATTTCATGAATATCATATATATTTTATTTTTCTTTCATATTAATTTTAAATCCATCGTTTATACCTTCCATGTATCTCATTAATAAATCACATTGATTTTAGGAGGCGGCAGTCAACACCTCCACAAATGAAGTTATCGTATTCCCAAAAAATGGATAAATTAAAGGTATTATATATATATAAATTATTGGATAATAAAAAATTATAAATATCATATAAAAATATTTTTTAGATCATAATTCCCAACCATGAAAGGTGGTAATGGAAAAATGAACGACATCGTTTTGTGAGGCGGTAGTTCGTTGTACACATAAATGGTAAGTTTGTAATAACAACCTATAAGTATTGTTTGGTTACTTAGGTTATTATATAATAACAACATATAAGTATTATAAATAAATATTTATATTTAGGTTTCTTAGGTTATTATATAATCATTGAATAAGAAGAGTTTAGCACGTGGAGAATGAAAATAAAACCAGCGATCTTGAGGAAGGATGTCACATCTTATTTGGATAACTCTTTTTTATTTGCACCAAAGGGATTAATTGTATGGTTTTTTGATGGAAGGGAGGATTCTAGGACTATGGTATGTTTTTTTAGAGATTATTTGAGAATATTTTGGGCAATCGAATGTTCATTATAGTGTGAGAATGTGGGAGGTATGAATATATTTTTATAGTGGAGGAGTAGTGAAATTATTGTAAATTTTGGAAAAAGGAATTCCAACCTCGTTTTTACTATTTAAAGTGGCTAAAATAATGGACCAAATTATTTAAAATATATTATATTTTAAAAATATTTACATTTAATTGATTTTTACATGTTTCTATGTCATTTTTTCTCTTAATTTTATGGTTAGGTCCTTTGTACGGAAAATTTCCCCCTTAATCGCTGAAATTAATTTTAATCTATTTCACTAATTTATTTGGTAAAAAACTATGTTTAAATTATTATACATTATAAATTATTCTGATTCAAAATATGGAATCAATTTTTCCAAATTCCAATCACATAATTGGTCGAAACTAATTTAAAATTAATCTCTTAAACAGGGTAACAATTCCGTTTTTTAAAGTAAAAATGTTAAAAAGATTGCTAAAATTTTTAGTCCAATTTCAATGTGAAATTAATAAAAAGAAACTAAATTTGATTAAATGATTTATAATGGATCTTACTAAACAATAAAAAGAATAATATATATAGTTTAACCGTATAAATATATTAGTTGAAAAAGTAGATTGGAATTAAAATTCAGTATTTTTCACTATTCATCAATAAAAGGAACTTCAAAGACAAATTACAAAAATTCACCCTATGCTAACATTTATGATACTATTTTAAATATAAATTTTATTTCAACATTTAAAATAAAGAAAAGGTCAAAAAATTGTATTTAAAATAGGTTCCCAATTAAAAGGTTGTCAAAGTGCTTTATAAAAATATTACTTTTATGTGTAGTATTGGGATTGTTCTTATCTTATGACAAAAAAATCTATTGTATGATTATAAAAAATATTTTATTGAATATATAATATATAAATATCCAAAATATCATTTAAAAATAGTAATTAATTTAATTTTTTATGATTAAACACCTTTTTGATCATAAAAAAAATATTTCATTTATATTCCATTGGTTTATATTTTCATTTCTAATTAATTAAAAACAAATGGATTCAAAAATATTTGTCTAAAACATATATTTTCATAAGTTATATAATACTACTCATAACTTCTAAATTAATTTCTATGTTATATCTAATTATATAAAATGAAAATATTTTCAATAATATATTATTGTTTGGTTGTTGGGAAAAGAACCTTAAAATAACATTACAGTGTTTCTGTGCTGATTGTGTTTTTTGAATAAATAGGTTTCCAAGGAATGTTTTGGAGTAATATTGATGTCTTTGATAACTTATGTTGATATATATCCATGAAAATTGAATTGATTCCCTGGAAGCAGTTCAAAAAATAATGTACCAAAGGTGATGAAATTACCTAGTATTCGTCAAATTTTGGGGTTCCAAAATTTATTGGATGGATATTATCAGGGATGATGGCTTTCTTTGAAGGAATTATGAGAATATTTTAAAGTAATGAATTTTTAGGAGACTTAGTTTTGTGAAGGGTTTTTAAATGAAGGTGTGTATTTTTAGAAATCACGAATGGTTTGGAGATAATCTTTATTACTACGAGGAGAGTCGTCAATGGGTAATTCCCATATCGCCTTGAGAAATCGGTAGAATCGTAAATGATATGGGATATATTAATGAAATTTTGATGATATAGATCGAAGCTTATGGAATCAGTGTAATCACCAATAAATAGGCTTCTACCCCTTTTATAAAAGTAGTTATGGCCTTAACGAATATCCATAAGCTCTGAATTCATGAAGGTGGTTAACAAAGGGTGTTCTCATGAAAATATTCTCATAGAAAGTTGATTTCCTGACACTATAAATTCTGATATAATTTTCTGATAATTATGATAGTATTGACATTATCAAAAGCTATGTGACCTTTGTGAATGTTATAGGGTTTTATATGGTTTAATTTACTTGTGAATAATTGAGGAGCATTGTGATGGTTGTGGGCATCATAAATGTAGTGATCATCATTAAATTTTCATAAGGGGTTTCCCAATAAATTTATGGTAAGGTGGTATTAATCATGTGGATTAAATTTTAAAATAATGATGAAATAATTGAGGTGTTAAACCTATTGATTCAATAAATTAATAGATGATCTTTTGAAACTATGAGGGACAGTGAGTCTAATATGAACTTTGTACTAGTAGTGTGATTTTAGTGGATTTTTTATAACCATAAATTTCCATTTTATTCTCCTTTAACATAGGTTATTGAGGGAGAACCAAGTAAAATATTTTAGTCTCATAGATTCTTTTTATATCTATTTATAAATTGCTACTGGACAGAGAGAGAGAGAAGAGTGTTTTATTTAACAAGGAAACCAGATCTGAAGGGGGATTTGTTTTAATCTGTCATACCCTAATTTACACCCCCTCTAATATTTAACATATTTAGGATAATAATAGTAAAACATTGTATTACATGTTACGCAAGACATTGAGGAGAGTTATTCTCGCATGTAACATAATAAAATATCAGTGTTATGTAAGGAAATAAAAAAATTATGTTGTTGTTGCATAAGCATAACATGATGTTTATTAAAAATAAATATATGAACAAGACTCGTGTTTATGCTAACTGTAAAATATTTTTAAGTCTTGGGGTGCTAAAAAATAATATATTTTCAGTGGTACCGATCCATTTTTGAACAACAAGTGGATCAAAAGACACACTGGAAGAATTTTTATGTTGCCTCCTAATGGACTCAGCATAATGTTGTCCCCTCCATTTCTCATTTGAACATCCAACATGATTCATATCTTGATAATGTTATGTGACAATATCAATAATATTTTTAATTCCTCCTACTATAACATTCAGTTTCTCATGAGGAAAATCATGACATGAGCTATTATAGTCATTATTAACGTGATTACTTTGGGTTAAATCCATTGAAAAAAACCATAAATCATAGTGTGAGAAACACTAATCATAATGGTAAGAGCACATAATAAATGGAAATTACTTATGAAATTTCAATCTATAACACCTTAGGTTTCAATCATGGTTACTCATGATCATAAAAAACTATAGGATCATAACCTTTACTTATTCTTATACTTAAGGATCTAACATTGGTTTTCCCATCCAAGTTTCCCAATTTTAACTAAACCATTGCTCTGATGCTATCTATAATGACCCATCATTTTCATGTATGGATATTACATCTTTTTTAGATGAATGTTCATTACTATAAAAAACACATTCCTAAGGACCTTAATAGTTTAGTGCCTTTAGAAACATAGAACTCAAACCTCTTGTTTGTTGAAATATGTACAATGATACCCAAAAAAAGAATCCCCCTTAGTACACCTACTCAAAACCATTCTTCTTTACCTGTGGAAAGGAAACATTCAAAAAGGGTGAGCTTGGATTCTTAGTAAGGGTAAACATGGAAGATATAAATTTTTAATATTTTGAAAGCATAAGATATGAAATATGGGTATGTGATCATGAAAGAATTTCATAACCAAACTATCATTGATCATAAATGTGAGTCGTGGCATAAAACATTAACAATTTAAAAGACATGAATCTTAAGAATAAAACGTCATAAAAACTCAATCCTGAAACATAAGTTGAAATCATAAATATTTCTTCTGTAATCATAAGTATATAAAATAATTTTATATGTCTAAGGAAATTTCAAAGTCTCCTAGATTAGGCCTTATCACATGTTTCCCCAAACTGATCAAGAACATTGACTTGTTTCCTATCATGGATCATGAACATCAACTTGTTTAACATCACGTATCAAGAACACAAACATGTTTCACATAACTATCTCATGATATGTAATTAATTACCCAATACATTTTAAGGGGATATATATACCACTCTCAACATAATTAAAACTATATATATGTGTTCCATAGGACCATTAATCATTCATCACATCACAACCCATCTAATGAAATTATTTTCATAAACACTTTATCATAACCTAACTCGTGGAAAAGAAATATGTTTAATAAATATCCTTCCATCAAAAATATAAACCATTAATATAATGAAAAAAAATGGTAACCTCGGTTCATATAACTATGAAAGCATAAGTAATATCAGTAGAAATCATCTTAGATGGGAAATCCATTTCTTAAATATAACGTGAAATAATTTTGGAGGAAAATATTATTTCAATAATGAAATAAATTTTTTAAATAGAATAAAAATTATAAAATAGATAAATTATTTGAAAATAAACTTTTAATAATATAAATGAAACATCAAATCCTTAATTTTTCATGATGGAAGAAAACTCCACTCATGCAGTGTAATTTAAAAAAATTCCTTCCTTATATTTTTCATCTGAAAAGACGCAAAGTGAATTTTTTAGAAAATGATAGAAATATTATTTTCAAAAACGGTAAAAATATAAAACATGGGTAGAAATGATTTTAAACAATAGTAAAAACCTTTTTTAAAATATTTTTTGAAGACATGGTCTTAGAAGGTAAATATTCCTCAATTGATCCTTTAGTATAAACAATCTCAAATAATGATTAGATTGTGAAATAAACCCATACCACTTTATAACTAGTAAAATAAAATTCCCCATGAAAAAAATAAATTTATATGGATATTTAAATGAAATAATATTTATGATAAGACATATAAAACTCATTCATGGGTAGTACTAAAAACACAATAGAAACAAGTAGTGTATAATGCATGTTCCTTATTGAAATAAAAGTGAGAAAAAAATCCCTTACCTAATGTATTAAATTACATCGTATAGGTTAAAAAAAATTATAATAAATATAATTTTATTAATAATATACAACAAAAATATTCATATGTATAATAAAATATAATATTTATTTATGACTTTATATTACTCTCTTATTAACAATTACATGTTAAAGTTTTGTCTTGGGTAATAACCGATTTGTTTTCTATACATGTTTTCACTTTTTATTCGTGGTCCTCATAATAAGATCATGATTTAGTAATATAAATTATTATAAGCATGAAATAAATATAATATAAATTTAGAATATATTTATTTAGGTTGATTCAAAAAAATTAGATTTATTAATCAAAATACATTGTTCATGGAGACAGTAAATAGTATGTACGCAAGAGTTCTGTTTTCATATTCTTGTCGGGCTAATAGAAAAAAATTATATTATATATTATGTTTTAAAAATAATTATTATTTCATATGAATCACACATTTTTAATAAAATCATTCATAATACATTTAATATAAAATGTGAATGAATCACATCGCTTTGTGAGGCAGTAGTCTAAGGTACCCTTGAACGACATTATAATATTCCCAAAAAATGGAAATCATGAAGGTTTGTACGACATAAAAATTAAATAATCAAAATAACATCATAAAAATAATATATATAATATATTAGATATTAATACATTATTATTCCCAACCATGAAGGGTGTTAATGGATGAATGAACGACATTGGTTTGTGGGGGGGTAGTTCGCCAAACACATAAAAGATGATGGTTTATCTCATTTGATGGATGTTTGTGAATTGTTTTGGTCAAAAAAATAGCATGAAAGTATTAAATTATATTTAATATTACAAGGATATTTTATAAAAATTTAGTAAAAATTTATTAAGGGGCTTAAGTAAGAAAAAAAAATCATTGATGAACGTTGCTTATTCTTCGAGTATCTTCTTTTTATTTTCACAAAAGGAATTACTTGGTTGTATTTATTCCAAATGATATGATTATAGAACTATGGGATGGATATTTGGAGGATATTTGGAAAGATTATGGCTTAAAATAGGTTTTATTTGTGATGAAAATAGACGAATCTGGGAACTTTTAAAAGAGAGGGCAGGGGCACTCTTGGAATTATTCAAAAATATAAAATTAATATAAATTAATTTTCTATTTAAAAATTCTCCAACCGGATTTATTTAAAATATATTATTACTATTGTTTCATTAAATTCTTTCAATCACTTTTAGACTAGTTTTGACTATTTTTACCCTTACCATTTAGTTTTAACCCATATTTAACCTCTTTAACTCTTACAGTGATAACATGTGTTTTTAATCATGGAAGGCTAATATAGTTATAATAAATTGACTAACAACACAAAAATGAATAATTTTTGATATTTTAAACCTTATCCCAAATTTTTTTCATAAGTTATTTTTGATGTTTTATATCATTTCATATAATAGTATTTATTTTAAATTACAATTAATGTCAATTTTGAAACTGTTAATTAATTAACTTTTTAAAAATATTATAACAACAAAATAAATTAGACCATATTTTTGTAAAACCTTAACAACATGTCAAATTATTGTATAATATTTATTTAAGACCTTAATTATATCAAATAATATTTATTTTATTATATTTAATATCATTTATTTAATATTTATATTAATTTAACAATTAATCCATCACTATGTTGTAATCCATTAAGGTGATTATTTATTTCCTACAAATTAAAAAAAATCCATGATGAATATAAAAAAGTTAGATTTTAAAATACTTTTATAGTCAAAAATTTATTTTAAATAACCCAATATTAAAAGCATTAAAGTTATTAAAACATAAGTATGAAATCTTTTACATTTCATTAAAATAAAATACAATAATGAGTATAAACTTATACAAGTTGAACCAAGATTGAAATGTTTTTATATCCAAAATATTTAAAATGATCAAAATATTGAATTTTTTTCTATCAAAATTTAATGTAAAATTGATTTCAATGAACAAAATTGGTTTAACTGATATAAAATTTATCTTATTATAATTTAAAACCAATCAAAAATATATTAAACAATATTTTTTTTAGATGAAAATTTTATTTTCAATTAAAATTCTGTATTTCTCAATATTTATCAAATAATGAAAATTATGAAAAAAATACCAAATATTAAACCAAATTTTATTTTTATATCCAAATCTCAAGGAATAAGTTTATTTTTCAATGTATAATTTATAAAAGTATCAAATTTAAATTTAAAACAAGTGTTCCATTAATAGACTATAAAACTACTTTTATAAAAATATTAATTTTAACCATAAAACGGGATATAATTTTATATCATGTCTAGAAAAAATATTGTAAGAATGCTAAATATTAAATTTAATATTTTATTCATATATATAATTAATATAATCCAACATGAGTTATTTAATTATTTTAGTGGAATAAAACACAATTGTGCATATTTAAATTGTTTTTGGAAAAACATTTCCTTTTAATTTCAAATGTTTTTTACATGTGTAAACCATAATATAAAAATTTATTTAATCCTATTTATACCCTCCATTATAATGGATATGTAATAAATTTATATTCTAAATAATTACAATAATAAAATTATGTTTTATAGAAACTCATTTTGGTATGTAATGAAAGCTAATCTGGTGTTTTATGTAACTCAACATATCAAATAAATAAAATAATTTTTTTAAAATCCATTTAATAAAAATCATTGGTTGTTATGTAAACCATAAATTTTCATAACCATGACCAATTTTATTATAATTTTCATTGGATACTTCAAATGTTTTTAATCTATTCAATGTTGAAAACTTTTTTCTCTTCTGCAAATTCTATTTCTCTTTAACTGAATATATTTTCACAACCAATTTATCCCCCTTAATTGTAACCTTCTCCATTTTCTATGGTTGATAAATTGTTCCAAAAATCTATTTTGTTGTGTCTAATAATTCCACAAAAACAATAATACCCAAAAAAAAGTATCATCTTCCATTGAGTGAAAATCCATCTAATGAAGGGATCTGACTATAGTTGGATATGAATATTCTCTTTCTAGACACCTTATTGGAGAATATTTCTAGTTTTGTTATTTTTTTCCAACAAAAAAAGTGGTTGCTTTCTTATTAAATTTATTCACCCATTTTTTGTAACTAATATTTTAACCAACACTATGACAAACATATAATTAGGGAAAACATTCTCACAAGAAGAAATGCTTTCCTTTTTATTCATCGATTCGATGAAAGATGTATCCTCTACTGACTTCACTCTTCTTCAATTACTATATTTTGTATCCTATGAGGGAAGATACTCTTTATAAAATATAAATGCACATATTCTCTTAGCATAATGTGATGATTCAATATGAGTAACATCAAAATTTTACAATCTCATATATAACTCAAGACAAATTAAATTTAAATTGTTTTTATATCATGATGATATTTTAATTTTTATTCACATTGAACTATCATCCTTTGGATTATTTATTTAAGAATAATTCATTGTTCTTATAATGATTTGTCACACTGTTTTATTCTTTTAGACTTAATTTCAAACAAATAATTCTAGAAATATATAGTATAATTTGATGCATGGACAACATATAAAAAACATCCCAACTTATTTCTTTCTCCCAAACCATCCTTTGAAACTATTTACCACCTATGTAAAATATTGTTTTTTTAAAATACAATAGATTCTTTCTTTTATTCTATGAGTTTTGTGAGAGTATCACCTTTATGGATCTTTTTTCCATTGATACCTCTATCTAATTTTACTTTATTTATAGTTTTTCATTCTCTTAATATAATCCCTTGATAAATGTAAGAATTTATATGATAAATTTAATTGCGGAATTTCTTTTCATAAAATTCAAAATATTATAATTAAAAACACTGAATATTTCAATGGATTTAAATTTTTTATACCTTATTCTAGATTATTCTGGAGTAATGAATTTATCAAATTTACTAGAAATAATATCACTATGATAATCTTCTTGTAGTGGTGTATCCTTCTTCTATTAAACATTAGAGGAACTTTTCCATTTATTTTGAGCTTATTTCTTTCCTATTTTATCAATGTTCTTGACCAAAGCTCCATGTTTCCACCCATTGGTATATCATTAATTCTCTTTAACTTAAAAAAACTTTTCCTAATTTATTATGTTGGAATATATGAATCTTCCTCATCTTCTGGAAGAATTATTTCTTTTTCTTTTAAAAATCTACACATTATGTAAATCAATTAAACACATTATAGAATAGAATTTCCTATCCAATTTGTGGGAACAGTTCTTTGATACCACTATAGAGTCACAGTGGACTGTGTAGTCACACTAAGAGGCTTAGTAGGTGAATCATGGTTTTCCAGACTTTTACTAAATAATTTATAGTTAGAATTTTGTATTCTTGTTAGTTAATCATACATATTCCATCAATTTTGATTATTTAATATGGACCCTCGAAAATTACTACCACAAGAAATATATATATATATATATAACCATGGGAACAACACATATGTATTTTTTTATGGTTTATTCCCAGTTTCATAAACTTGCTCTTTGATATATCTAGTTATTATTCTAAGACATCGATTTTTAGTATTATAATGGGGAAAGTTATTATAATATACTGAATTGAAAATTTATTATCCTAAACTACACATACTACAACAATTTCTAAATTTTTAGGCTATTTCTCAGAAATCATGTAACACCCCAATCTTCCACGGTACGTTTCCCTTTAAATAATGCAGTAACTTGTGTTGTACGCAACATGGAGTTTTAACACACCACGACCAATCAAACTAGCCGTTATGAATAGTAATAACCACTTTCTGAAATTTGATTTTTTTTCAAAATGGAAATCATTTTTGAATTTGGAATATCGAAATTAGTGTAGGGGGAATTTTTGGTACTTTTCTGAAAACATTCAATTTTTGATGAAAATAGAAAAATTCTAAATTTTAATTAAAAACAACTTTTTTATTAAAAATAATTTATAGTGTTAAATTATAAATTTCAGTGGTGTAAAAGTATAATTATATTACATTTTTCTCATTTAATATAATTTAGGTCATTTTATGTAATTTATCATTTAAACTGGACATAATTAAGGGTCAATCTTTTGATAGTTATTATTTCTTAAAAACACGCTTTTTTGACAATGGGAATTAATTTTAAATTAATTTCGGCCACTTATATGTTTTGAATTTGGAAAAATTTATTTCATATTTGGAATCAGGAGTTCCCAATAGTGTAAATAGGTATCTTTTATTTTTAGACATTATGAATAATTACTTTGGTAAATATTTCATTTTCCATGGTTAAAGGGTAAATCTGGTAAATAAGGGTAAGAAATATTATTATAATAATATTGAATTACCCTAACATGTGTGATATTATTATTGGATGATACATGTCTAACCATGGTCATCCTTGAGTATATTTTGGGTCTCCATGGAGAAACTTGAGAGTGATAATGACACTTTATATTAATTAATATAAAGTAAAGACAAAAATTACATAAACATATATCTTTTAGTAAAACAGTATTTAAATGGGCTTATATAAGTTATCATGGCTACTATAAATACTCAACAGAAATCTAAAACTATTTACTATGTAACATTATTTTATTTATAATTTTTATACGTTAAATAATTAATTTTTTTATGACACAATAATGATGATGTAATTACCTTATTAATGAACGAATCAAATAAATAGTATTATAAATATTAAAATAAATATAATTTAAAAGTTTTATTGACAAAAAATACTTTTATAGATGAATATTATATGTTAGGGTTGATTCAATGTATTTAGTTTGAAGTAATCATGTTTTGATGACTTATACAAAAACCAAATACTATATAGTGTCAAAATTTACAAAAATGAGTTTTTAATACAAATATTATATTATTAAAATATATAATAGTCCTAAAAACTAAGGTTCGGCCAAAGAACCTTTATAATGATATTTATATCATTAATTAACCTCTTGAGTTTCTCTTGTCTTTTAATAGTATGAATATTAATCAATTATTTTAATAATACAAAAATACCTGGTAAAAGTTAAACTATTTAACTAAGAGTTAAATCTCAAAGATAAGGTTAATATGGTGACCAAAACCTATCTAAAACCTATTTATTGAAAGTTTTTAGACCCATTCCCACCTTATACTTGAAAAAAATCATTTCGGAGCCATTAGAAACCGAAAATGATGTTATTATAAAATAATATTTCAATATTTTCCTAAGTTTCCCCTCACCTCTCTTATAAAAGGGTGCATCCCGTTCTCTCAAAATCACACTGACAAAGCCATTTGGCTCAGAAAAACCCTACCAAATATCCTCCCAACATCACTCGCTTCAACATAGAGGCCTTATTTTGATCAGAAATATAACATAAGGAGCCCTTTGGATCAACTCAAAATGAAACACCCGAAGAAGAAGTAGTAATTTCACCACCCTCTTACAAGTTCTTTTCTTCTTCCACTACCTATTTATTTTTTGTTTCCATTATAAAATAATAAAAATATTCTATATACTGTGATGTTATTATAAAAAATGGTACAATAATATTCATTATTCTATCAATCATATGAATGAAAAAGTCACCATATGTGCGTATGTACAACTTACCGTCTCCACGTCGTGGTGTAGTTTGTTATTCATAAACTTAATTATTTTTATGGGTATAATAATGAGTATAACTGATATAAATAATCATTATAACATGTTAATGATTCTTTATATATGATATAACATCTAATTATATATGATTTCACCATCAATATAAAGATACGGTCGCTCGTGCGTACGTATGGATTACCATCTTCATGAATGCGATGAGAATCATTCCACATCATAATCATTCAAGAATAATTTTCATTTTAGGATTAAAAATAATTTTTATGAAAATAATATCATTATTGATATGAATAAAATACATCCTATCCATAACAAACATGGCTTATGTAAACGATCATATAAAGGAAAACGGATCAGTTAACACCAGAAACGATGATACTACTAAAATATTATTAACAAAGAAATATTATAGGATCTTTTATGATATCATATTTATGAATATAGTTATTGTAAAATTTAATAACAATGTTTTAACTATTATACCAGAGTTTAACATACCATTGACTAAGGAAAAAGTACAAGTAAAGGTTAATCTCACAATCTCTTTATTATCTGAGGTTGTTTTTAGGTAAGTATCTTCTGGGACCTCTTTATCATTCACAACTGTTTTTTCTTAAAAATTTAATTCAAAACATTTTTATTATTTACTATACTATTGGTTAAATTCATTTATACACTTATTTGACCATATATGTTTTTAAAAAAATATTTTTTCCGTTTTCCAAACAAGGTACTTTATGACCTTTTCGACAAAATTAAGGTAAGAATGTATTTTTTTTAACTTATATGGAGGGTGTGGCTATTTTCTGCCATTATATCATCATCAGAGATTCCCATATAATCTAATAAGAAAATTTTCAGAATAAAAGTTTTCTTTTATAATTAAGTGACTTTTAAATGATTTCAAAATATAAAGAGGTATCTATTTCCAATATTTTTCATTTCATCTAAGTTACATCCTTTGATGGATTTTAACCTTGTTTAAAGTTGATTAATTATGATACAATTATTCCATATTATATTGAATGTTTTGTGATATGATTGTTTGTGGATGTGTTATTTTTTCACCATTCATGGTTTATGGATAAAGTATTGAAATTTCGTATGCTAGTTTTAATACAAATGTTTATGTTATGTTTAAACCTTTTCATATGAGGAATTCATTTGACTTAGTAAGTGATGGGTTGAGTCTGTTATAGATTGCCGATGCATCAGTTGGTCTCAGGAGATAAACCAGTGTCTTGGAATAAGGCATTGAGAAAATATTCTTTGTAATATTGGCAAAAGACCTTGACTATGTGGTTATAAATTATAGAATTATGCATTCCATCATTATGAAAGTGGCCATTGATATTGCATGTGATTATTCAACTAGTAGAATATCCATGAGAATAAGTAAATGACATTATTTAATTTTATCATTACCATATTATGATGATGTTTGTGTTTAAAAGGCTTTTGTTTTAGTCGTATACAATTCCTTAAATGTTTATACTTATTTATGAAAGTTTCTACTTTACTGTTATCCTTACAGAGCATCTCAGATCACCCCTTTCTATGTTTTATTTTTCATAGGATGTGTAGAAGTATATTATGGTTGACCTTCATGGATAGGCTAAGGGTATAAGTTTTTTCAAAAGGGAACAAAAACTCTTTTGTTTTTTCATTTCATGATGTAATGAAGGACATATGATTGTATCTAGTACTTCCAAAGCTACCAAACTGATCGGTCTTTCGGGACATGATTTCTTGTATCATGCCAATGTTATGTAATAATGCACTGACTCTAGGTAACTAGGGTTGGGGTGTTATAGTTGGTATCATAGAAAGTATAATACAAACCTTGGAAGTTATATTTAGAAAAACTCTTATTAAAGAACATTACTGTAAGATAGACTATGAGGATTTGTATAGAATAACATCCTAAAATTTTTGTAATGTAGAGATTTTGTGAGTTTTCTGAGAAATACATCTCTGATTGGATATGATTTTGTAGAGGAAGCTCTAGAACACATGTACCTAGGTGTAAAACCCGAAAACACCACTTTTAGCTAGACTCGAATGGGAACTGGCGCACGACAATAGGCGTTGCTGCACTCTTGGTTACAACACTCTCAGGGGATTTGCATAGGATAAGTCTCATTTTCATTACAAACCATTATGAAGGGTTTATGAGTATATACTTCCTCAAAGAAAACATTTTTATGATTATGGATTTTATCCATAAATTTTTCAATCTATGTTCACAATTTTAAAAGTTTGGAATTATGTATTGTGATTCATAAACTAATCTAGTGTATGCCATTTTTTAGAAATGGAGCCTAGTGGAAGTAATGGAAATGGTATTAACCCACATAATCCATGTAGGGATTTCCCTCCTACTCAAGATAAATATAGTGGAGTTGGTAATCCAACTGGTACTAATCAGCTTATCACCATATTAGGACAACTCACTCAGGTTATGAATAATAACCTTACCCATATAGAGCACCCTAATCCACAACATAGAGGATCAATGATAGACCGCTTCATGAGGAATCAACCACTAACATTAAATGGGAGTAAAAATCCATTAGTACCTGAGAAATGTATAAATTCCATAGAGAAAATATTTCAAGATTTGGGGAGTAATGAAAGGGAAAAAATTTTCATGGTAGTTTATCACCTCACGGGAGAAGTGGATCAATGGTGGTCATTAATCAAAAACACAAATTAAGGAGTAGAAGTATCGAATATGGAGTGGAGGGATTTTATAAACGTTTTATTAGAAAAATACTTTCCCTCGTGACCATCTAGCGGATATGGAAAGACAATTTCTGAGTCTAAGGTAAAAGAGGGATGGAATTGTCACAATATATGAGGATAACTTTACAAGGTTAGCAAGTCATTCATCTGATTATATATGTAACCCAAGGAGTAATATTGGTTGATTATTTGATTGTTAAAACCATTTCTTTATCGATTGTTAGTCTCACAATCCTTCTCCTCGTATGAAGATATTGTCTTATGCGCTATCTAGACAAAAAATGAATTCTCTAAGTCTTACAACTTTAATGAAAAGAAAGAGAAAATAGATATGTTGAAAACTCTGGAAATGGAAATAAGGGAAAGAAGGTAAAAGTGGAATATCCATCATACTGTAAATATGGGAAGAAACACCCTGGTACTTGCCTTAAGGGAATGGGAGTCTCTTACAAGTGTGGTGAAAAAGGCCACCAAACTCATGATTTCAAGGGGAAGAAAGAGTCTGTCAATGTTGAATGCTAAAATTGTAGAGAAAAGGGTCCTTATGAAAATGAATGTCTTAAGCGCTAAGAGAACTTACCTCGTAAAATTCCAAGGAAGAAAGTACAGGCTTATGTGATCACTATTGCTGAGGTTGAAGATTCGAAAGACGTGGTGGCAAGAAATTTAATGGTTTCCCCAAATTTATCCAAAGCATTATTTGATTCTGGATCATCGCATTGTTTCATATCTTCCCAGTTTTCTAAGAAAATTAGATATTTTCAATTTTACTTAACAAGGGAGTTTTCAGTCAAAACACCTATGGGGAGTGTCATCATAATAAAGTTTTGTGGATCAGTTTCCATTAGGTCATATAAATGTTCTTTATCTTCTAATCACATCTTTATACCCATGATTGAATTTGATATAATCCTCAGTATGGATTCGATTTCATACCATTATGCGAAAATTTATTGTAAGAAAAATGAGGTTACAATTTTCGATGATGATAAGAAGTACCTTATCTTTAGAGAAAAAACGTCACCACCTGATTCTTATCTAGATCCACCTCTGGTATCTCTACTAAATTCAATTATTGGGGAGGAAGTGATTGAAATAACTATGGTTGAGGGAAAAATTATTCAAATATAGGATGTACCTATTGTGGAAGAATATGTTGATGTGTTTCTAAAGTATTTACCATGACATCCTCTAGAGTGAGAAATTGAGTTTTCCATTGATTTAATTCTTGGTTTAAGGCCCATATGAAGACCCCTTATAGAATGGACACGGTGGAATTAGTGGAATAAAAGAAACAACTAGAGGAATAGGGTAATAAAGGATTTATTCTCCCTAGTGTTTCTCCATGGGGACCCCCTGTTCTTTTTGTAATGAAAAAATATGGATCTATGAGGATGTACATTCACTACCGGGAGATAAATGCTATAACAATAATGAACTAGTATCTCTTACCTCGCATTGACGATTTATTCGACCAACTTCATGAAGCTCAATATTTTTCAAAGATTGGCCTTAGATTTGGATATCATCAGTTGTGTGTGAATAAAGAAGACATTCCGAAAAGATCATTTTGAACCTGGAATGGGCATTAAGAGTTTACAGTAATGCCTTTTGGATTGACTAATGTACCCTTTTCCTTCATGGATCTAATGAATAGATTTTTCAAGGAATATATTGATGACTTTGTATGGGTATTTATTGATGATATTTTGGTGTACTCAAAAATATTCAAAGATCATGAAAATCACTTGCGCATTATCCTAAGGACTCTTAGAAGAAATGAATTATATGGAAAATTTATCAAGTGTGAATTCTAGCTTCAAGAGATTTATTTTCTTGGCTATATTGTCTCTAAGGATGGAATCTCTATTGATCCTTCAAATATCAAGGAAATCCAATAATTTCCAGCACCGATGAGTATAACTAAGGTACGCAGTTTTATTGGTTTATCAGGTTATTATCAGTGTTTTGTCCAGAAGTTTTCCCAATTGGCTAACCCATTAGCCAAGCTCACTCGTAAAGAATTTAAGTTTGTTTGGAAAAAAGAGTGTGAAGAATTTATTTGACGAACTGAAGAGAAGATTATTTAATTCTTCTATCTTGACTCTACCATCGGGGAATGATGGGTTTGTTATTTATAATGATGCTTCAAAGAAAGGACTTGGTTGTGTCCTTATGTAGAATGATAGAGTTGTTTCCTATGAATCACAGTAGCTAAAAATTCATGAGATAAACTATCCTACTCATGATCTTGATTTATCAGCTAAAATCTTAACTTTGAAAATATGGAGACACTATCTCTATGGTAAAAAATGTTGGATTTATACTGATCACAAGAGTTTGAAGTATATTTTATCACAGAAAGAACTCAACATGGGGTAAATATGATGGCTTGAACTACTGAAGGATTATGATTTCACTATACATTACCACCCGGGGAAGGAAAATAAGGTGGCAGAGGCTTTGAGTAGAGCAGATCAGGGATTTTTGAACCATATGAGAGTTGAAAGGGGTCTTATTTTCATGGATCTACTAAAGATGGATATGGGAAAAACAGTGGATGGTGAAACATCAATACTTTTTCCAATGGTTGTAAAACCATATTTAAAAAAAAGGATAAAGAGTTCTCAGACTGATTATGAGGGGTTTCAAAATAATATTAAAGCTGTGAATTATGGGATATTGAGTGACTTCATATATGAAGATGGAATTTAGAAATTTTTGAAGAGACATTCTATTCCTAATAAACCTGATCTAAAAAGGGAATTGATGGATGATTCTCGTAGCTCCAATTTCCTTATACACCCTAGGAGCACCAAGATGTATAAATATTTGAAAGAACATTTTTGGTGGGACAACATGAAGAGAGAGATTACTGATTTTGTGTCAAGATATATGGTTTGTCAAAAAGTGAAAGCTGGAAGGAAACAACCTAGAGGAGTCATTAAACCTCTTCCCATACCTGATTTGAAATAGGATAATATTACGATATACTTTTTCATGGGGCTACCAAAGACTCATAGAATGAATGATGGAATATGGGTCATTTTTTATTGTCTTACCAAGTCAACACATTTTCATACTATAAGAGAATATTTACCATGTGAACATATGGAAAGACTATATATTAATGATGTTGTAAGACATCATAGAGTACCCCTATCGGTTTTTTTATCGTGATCCCCATTTTACATAAATTTTGTGGAAAATTCATTAGAAAACTCAAGATACTTAACTTCATTTGGGCACTACCTACCACCCTCAAACTAATGGAAAATCAAAATGGACTATTCAAACCATTGAAGACATATTGAGATCTTGCTCACTTGACTTTCGAGGTATGTGATATCAATATTTACCTATGGTAGAATTTTCCTATAATAATAGATTTCATTCAAGTATTTAGATGGAACCATATGAAGCATTATATAGAAAGAGATGTCTCACACCAACTTGTTGGGATGATGATGGTAAATGAAAAATTGCAGGCCCATAACTTGTTGAGGAAACAATGGAAAAGATAAAGGTTATCCAAACCCACATCAAAGCATCCCAAATATGGAAAAACAGTTATTCCAATAACTGAAGGAAGGATTTGGAATATTAGGTATGAGACCATGTTTTCTTGCAGGTATATCCATGGAAGGGTGTTATATGTTTTGGTGAGAAGGGTAAATTGAGACCTAGGTACATCAGACCTTTCAAAATTCTAGAACAAATTGGATTTGTAGCTTATCATTTGGAAATGCATCTAAGTATCTCCAAAGTTCATGATGTGTTCCATTTATCACTTTTAAGAAAATACATGTCTGGCCCAACACATGTACTAACCTATGAAGAAATTGAAATGGAACCTGATTTGTCTTATTGTGAAGAGCCTATCAAAATTCTTGATACAAGAGAATGAGTAACGTGAAACCGGACGACTCTTCAAGTAAAAGTTCTATGGAGAAACCATAAGATGGAAGAGACAACGTGGGAACCCGAGGGACATATGATGAAGAACCAACCGAACATTTTTACGCAGTAATATTCTAAAAATTTCGAGGATTAAATTATTTTTAGGAGGGGAGAATGTAACAACCCAAGCTTCCATTGTATGTTTCCCTTTGAATAATGCAATAGCTTCTGTTGTACGCATCTTGGAGTTTTAACACACCACGAATAATCAAACTAGCCATTATAAATAGTAATAACCAACTTTTGAAACATTATAAATTTTATTTTTCAAAATGGACTTCATTTTTGAATTTAGAGTATCAAAATTAGCTTAGGGTGAATTTTTGGTACTTTTCTGAAAACATTCAATTTTTGATGAAAAGTGAAAAATAATAAATTTTAATTCAAAACAACTTTTTGAATAAAAATAATTTATTGTGTTAGATTATACATTTGGGTGGTTTTAAAGAATAATTAGATTATATTTTTATCATTTAATATAATTTAGGTCATTTTATGTAATTTCACATTTAAACTGGACATAAACAAGTGTCAATATTTTGATAGTTATTATTTCTTAAAAACACGCTTTTTTAACAACAGGAATTAATTTTAAATTAATTTATACAAATTCGGTGTTTTAAATTTGAAAAATTAATTCCGTATTTGGAATCATGAGGTCCAAATTTTGTAAATATATAACTTTTATTTTTTGACATTATGAATAATTATTTCGGTAAATATTTTATTCCTCATGGTTAAATGGTAAATCCGGTAAATATGTGTAAAAAATAATATTATAATATTATTAAATTACCCTATCATTTGTCATATTCATATTGGATGATACATGTCTGACCATGGTCATCTTTTGGTCGATTTTGGACCCCATGGAGCCACTTGAGAGTGATAATGGCACTTTATATTAATTAATTTAAAGTAAAGACAAAAATGACCTAAACATATTTCTTTTTGTAAAAAAATTTCTTAATGGGTTATATAAGTTATCCTTTCAACAATAAATGCTCATTAGAAATAGAAAACGATTTCCTAGATAATATCATTTTATTCATAATTTTTATACATTAAATACTGAAATTTATTTATGACACAATGATAATGTAGTAATTACCATATTAAAGAAAGAATCAACTAAATGGTATTATAAATATTAAAATAAATATAATTTAAAAGTTTTTATGACAACCAAGAATTTTCTTGGTGAATATGACATGTTATATTTGATTAAATGTTTTTGGATCTAATTAATCAAGTAGTGATGACTTTTAAAAAATGAAATACTAAATAGTTCCAAAATTGAAATAAATGATTTTTTAAAACAGATATTATATTATTAAATTATATTATAGTCCTAGAAATATAAGGTTCAGGAAAAGAACTTATATAATGATATTTATATCATTAATGATTCACTTGAGGTTCTCATGGAATATTATAGTTATTTTATTAACCAATTATTATAATAAAACAACAATACATGGTTAAAGTTAAACTAGTTAACTAAGAGTTAAATCCAAAAGATAAGGTTAATATGGTCACAAAAACCTATCTAAAACCTATTTATTGAGAGTTTTTCAACCCATACACACCTTATCCAAGAAATAAATTATTTTGGAGCCATTAAAAACCGAAAATGATTTTATTATAAAATACCATTTTAATCGTTTCCTATGTTTTCTGCACCTCTATTATAAAATGACACATCCCCTTCTCTCAAAATCACACCTCCAAATCCATTTGGATCATCCAAACCCTACCCAAGTATCCTCCAAATTTTCCTCACTTAAACTTAGAGGCCATATTTGGATCATAAATCTAAACTAAGGAGCCCTTTTTATCAACTCAAAAGGAAACACCCGAAGAAGAGGTAATAATTTCACAACCCGCTTTCAAGTTATTTTCTTCTTCCACTTCCTCTTTATTTGTTTTTTCCATTCTAAAATATTGACTACAGTATCTTCTATATAATGTGATGTTATTATAAAAATTGTAAAACCATATTCATTATTCTATCCACCATATGAATGACAATGTCACCATACGTGTGTACGTACGGCTTACCGTCTCCATGTCGTGTTGTAGTTTGTTATTCAAACACTTCATTATTTCGATGGGTATAATAATGAGTATAAATGATGTAAATAATAAATATAATAGGTTAATTATTCTGTATATATATTATATACCATCCAATTAAATATGATTTCACCATCATTATAATGATATTGTCTCTCGTGCGTACATACAAATTACCGTCTCCACAAACGCGATGAGATTCATTCCCCATCGTAATCATTCCAGAATAATTTTAATTTTATGATTAAAAATAATGTCTAAGAACCTAATATAAGTTTGGATATGATTAAAATACAACCTATCCATAACAAACATGTCTTACATAACCAATCATACAAAGGAAAACTGATTAGTTATCACCCGAAACGATGATACTAATGAAATATTATTAACAAAGATATATTAGAGGATCACATATGATATTATATTTATGTATATAGTTATTGTATAATTTAAAAAAAATTAACTATTATACAAGAGGTTAACATACCATCTACTAAGGAAAAGTACAAGTAAGGGTTAATTTAACAATCTCTTAATTATCCGAGGTTGTTTTTACGTAAATATCTACTAGGACCTCATTATCATCAACATCCTTCTTTTATTAAAAATGTAATTCAAAACATTTTTACTATATACTATACTATGTGCTAAATACATTTATACCCTTATTTGACCTTATATGTTTTTAAAGGAATCTTTCCATCATTTTCCAAACATGGTACTTTATGACCTTTTCGACAAAAATTAAGGTAAGAATGTATTTTTTAAATTATACGACGGGAGTGGCTATTTTATTCCCTTATGTCATCATCGAAGATTCCCATACAATATTATAATAATATTTTCAAAATAAATATTTTCTTTTATAATTATGTGACTTTTATAATACTTAAAAATAGAAAGAGGTATTTATTTCAAATAGTTTTCATTTCATCTATGTCAGCATCCTTTGATTGATTATAAACTTTATTAATGATGATTGATTATGATACAAATGTTCTATATTGTATTGAAGGTTTTGTGATATTTTTGACTATGGATGTGTTATTTTTACCCCATTCATGGATTAAGGATAAAGTATTGACTTTTCATATACTGGTTTTAATATAAATGATTACGTTATGTTTAAACCTATTCATATGAAAAATGAATTAAACATAATAAGTGATGGGTGGAGCCCGCTATAGCTTCTCAATGCATCGGTAGGTCTCATAAGACAAACTAGTGTCTTGGCACAAATCCTTGACAAAATCTTATTTGTAGTCTTGGCACAGGGCTTTGACTATGTGGTTATGAAGTCTAGCATTATGCATTCCATCATTATGAAAGTGGCTATTGATATTGAATATGATTATTCCACTAGTAGAATATCCATTTGAAGAAGTAAATGGAATTATTTAATTTTTTATTTTTCATATTATGCTGATGTTTAGGTTTAAAAGGAATTTGTTTTATTCTTATAAATTGCCTTAAATGTTTATTCTTATTTATGAAAGTTTCCACTATATTGTTATCCTTACTGAGCATCTGAGCTCACCCATTTCTATTATTTATTTTTCCCAGGATGTAATGAAGTATTTTATGGTTGACCTACAAGGATAGACTGAAGATATAAGCATGTTCAAAAGGGGAAAAAATGTTGTTGATATTTTTTTCATGTTGTAATGTAATACTTATAATTGTATCTAGTACTTCCAAGGCTACTAAACTGACCGATATTTCAGGACATGACTGTTTACCTGGTATACTTCTGGTCCGGGTGGTCTGGGCTCTCATTCCATTTCGCCCCGGTATCTCCTTCTTATTGTGTTCACAGGGTTGTTCATACCTGATTCGTTGATCTCGATCTTTCCAGCACCAGTCCTATTATGAAGCTGATCTCGCCTGCTCCGGCACGTAGGAACATTGTGGTTGGGGCCAGCATGAGAAGAAAAACTCCATTAAGAGCATTGAAGCATGCGGAGTCATCGGCGTATCATGTCAATGTTATGTAATAATTCACCGAATCTAGGTAATCGGGGTCGGGGAATTACAAATCCTCTTTATTAAACCCTTTTAATTTGTTTTATAATTTTAAATACATTATGTTATGAAAAATAATAATTATTTATTTTAATTAATAATAATACCTATAAACTAATATTTTTCAAATTTATATCTTTCAAATTAATTTTATTTTAATTTCAAAAAAACACTATTTTATAGTATTATTTTGTGTGAATATGTATATTTGATTATATTTATTAAAATTATCATTTTTATCAAATGATTATTTTATTAAATATTTTAAGAATAATATATATATATATATATATATTCTATTATAAATACTAAATCATGTTAGGAATATATTCACTAGTGATACAACACCGAAATATTTTATGGTATGTTTCTTCGTAAATAATTTCATTTCATTATAAAGATTAATATGCATGAAACACTAAGACTCTGTGAAATTTTTTTTTCTATAGGAGATATTTATAGCCCAGCCATTAAACATAATTTATCCACTTTTGTGATTTGAATTCTGAATAACTGATATATACAGTTTTGTTGAGTAATATATTTATAGTCTGATATGATCCACATAATTTTTGGTGAATAGTAACTTACCTTTATGAATAGTAATGTTCCCCTTATTCGTAGTAATGTTATAATTATTAATAGTAATGTACACCTATAAATAGAAACCTCGCCCAGGAAATTATAAATAAAATTCTCAAACATTATAAATGAAAGGGAATATTTTGAAAATTAATAATTAAGTTTTGGTACATTTATGACAAATAAATATTTAATTATAATTTTATAATTAATAAATTTATTTAAAATGAAATTAATTTTCCTGAAATTTATTAATAAATAAATTTTTTGTTGTACTATAATTTTAGGATAATCTAATATGACCTTAGATAATTTTTTAGGGTGTTACAAAATCAGTTATAATTTTAAAATCGGTATTTTTCACGTAAATAATGATTTTAATTAAAAATTAAATTACACATTTTTAGAAAAATATTTTCAAAAAACAGAGATCATATTCTTGATTAATTAAGTCCAAAATTTATTAACATTAATTTTTGGAATTTTTCTGAAATAAATGAATTTTTGGTGAATATTAATATACGGTAATTTACAGTAAAATTCATTATAAGATAAATACACCATTCATTTCATCATGGATAATTTAATAAAAAAAAATTCAAAGTCACATGCACTTAATATTAAGTTTTGTCACACTAATCAATACTTTTTATTATCTTTAGTAATGTACTAAAATAATGAATAAAATATTGAGAAATCACTCATCTCCTCCACTATAAAAACCACCCCTCACCCCCTCTTCCTCTCACACCTCTCAAGATTGAATACATTCCTATGTTCTGCCAAATACATTTTCCAAGCCCCTCACCCATTTCTAATTCCTTCTGGTCTCACCAAAATGCCAAAACCAATGTTCTTAAGGAGGTTCTCAAGGAGAGGAATTCAAGAGGTAAATATCCACTTTTATTTCATTTTATTTTATTCTCAAGTTCCTTCTTTATTTATTATTCTATATTGATCTTCTCACCCAAAATAACAATTATAACTTCATTATAATATATATACAGGATTTATATAATGTTAATGTATGATACAAAATCAATCTCATTACTCTCTTTTATTTTAAAAACAAAAACATCGTCTGAGTGGTGCTGATTTACAACCTTCATGGATGATGACCATTCATTCACAAATTTATCCTTCATGACTAGTCATGAAACCATTTTTATGGTTTAAACATATTATAAAATATATATTATCTCATATTAATGTTTCTAGAACCATTTTATATACATGATACTTAATAATGGAACAAAACTAGTTTATTTCGATCAAAACCCACAAAAATTAAGCTAAACGATCATCCCTAATTATCTTATCTACCTGTTCATCCTCATACCATATAACCAAATGATATTTATAAAAATTTATCCTTTTGATTCTAATTAATTTCATAGGATTGAAATTCTAGATAATTATTTCCATTTTTCACGAACTTCATTACATGTATACCAATGAACGAGTCATGAAAGCCAAGGAATTGAATGATCCCTAGCGATATAATTATATCATATAACTAATCATAAAGTACATAAAATAAAATAATGAAATTATAATAACACGAATAAATGTAGATAAGGTTTTTAATTAACTAATTAAAGGATTTAATTTTACTATCCATGACATTAAGATCAAAGGAAGAACACATTCGAACATAAGGTAAGGGGTTTCTCATCTCACTTTTATTTTCATGAAATTTCCATTGTTCGCCACTTATTTCTTTTATGTGGTATATTTATGCTCCCATTTGATAGAAAATATCATGATTATATTTATATTCACTTTATTCAACTATTCATTTTGTGTTTTTTAATTTTTGGTCATACTATTAGAATTATTACAATGTGGTAAGGGACTTCATCTCAGTTTTCATTTCTTTGAGAATTACATGGTATTGTGCACCTAATCATTTTGATGTGGTGTATATACTTCCCCATTTAGATCATTTTTTATTTGAAATTAAATTCATATTACATATCCATAATCTTCTATAATTTATATGATTATTGTCTTATCCTTATACCCTTTTACATACGGTGTTAATTTTGAAATTTTTTAACTGTGGAAATATTGATGAATTTGTATCCTCTACTCAATATGGAAATTTATAAGGAATATTTTTCTGGAATTAAATATTTTTATAATAATTATTTGGACATTCAGGGATGTATGGCCCCCTTTATATCCCCTTTATTCTATGACAGGTCTTATGCGACAAAATAGTTGGTAAAAAAACCATCGATTTTGTTTCCAAAATATAATAAAAAGGGTTTCTACCCACAATTTTAAACTATCTCGATTGTATGATGGTTCATGTGCCAGATACATGACATAAAAATAATAATAATTCTATTTATTCAATATTTTGTTATTAATTTCCATGATTTTTTCACTATGAAAAAATCTATGGATGAATTTTTAATCTCATTCTATTGAACATGTTTTTTTTCAATTATTCACTATTCCATATTGATTATGTCTAATTTTTCATGATTAATATATTATTGATTCATTAATCCATAATATTTAACCCTTAATGATCATTTGAGCTCACCACTTTCATTTTTTTTTCCTTCCCTATGTTATGAATAAGATATCATTTATTTATTTTTCAAGGATCATGTTTATTAGTTTTTGTTATCTATTATATGTTGTTTTCTTCTCCTAATGAAAAATGGGTTCCATTTTTGTATCTAGTTTATATAGGAATACTAAATTAATCAGTCCTTTAGTATTTTATTCCTTATAATCAAGTCTATATAATAAAATAAGGCACAGCTCCATGCTTCTAGGGTCGGACATTATAGTTGGTATCATATGAAGTTTAGTAGAAACCTTGGGATCTAAATTTAGAGAACAAACATTAGGGAACATAACCCTAAGTTATAAATTGAGGATATTTATATAAGAACATCCTATAATTTTGGATATGTATAGATTATTTGGGTAATCATAGAAATACATCACTCTCTAGATACGACTGGTGGATGTGGTTCTGGAACAGGTGTTCCTAGGGGTATCAAATCTAACAAGGTGTTCCGGGCCTGACTTGGGGTAACCTAGTACCCATAAATGTTCTTTATTGTTCACCTGGTTTAACACTCCCAAGGGATATTCAAAGGATAATTTATATTTCCCTTAAAAAACATTATGAAGGATTAAAATTTAAATAGAAACCATGTTTATGGTTATTAAAGAAACAGTATGGGGAACTTTGGAGATTAGATGTTGTCATCTAAACTATAGTGTATGGATGTTTAGTGGTCTTAGTGTTTCTTCATGCCGGAGGTAAAAATTAAGAATTCATTTTAGTCTGATGAAAAAATTTAAAGGATGAAATTATTTTTAGGGAGGAGTAATGTGAAACCCCTATAATTTATTTTATAATTTTCAATTATTTTTGTTATGAAAAATAATAATTATGTGTTTTAATTAATAAAAATTATTATTATAATTATATTTAAATTTATAGGTTTGAAATAAATTTTAAATTAATGTTCTTAAAACACTATTTTATTGTATTATTTTTGAAGGAATATATATATATATAATTAATTTTATTGAAAAATTAATTTTTATATAAATATTATTTTATTAAATATTTTAACGACAATATATATTGACTATTATAAATACTAAATCATGTTTTAAATATATAGTCACTATTATTATAACACGCCATGATTTTATGGTATGTTTCTTCTTCAATAATTTCAATTCTTTTATAGCTTATTATAAATGAAACACTTAGTATCTGTGAAACAGAACATTGTTATAAGAGACTATTATAACCTAGCCACTAAACTTAATTTTCAAATATAGTGATTTGAATTTTGAAAAACGGACATACACAGTTGCCTTCAGCAAGATATTTAGAGTGAAATAGGATCAACTTAGTTTTTAGTGAATAGTAACTTACCCTTATGAAAAGTAATGTTACGCTTATTAATTTTAATGTATGATTATGAATAGTGACTCCACCCATGAATGTATCAATAAAATCTAGGCACCTTATAAATGAAGTGGAGTATTCTAAAAATAATTAATTAAGCATTTGTATCGTTGTGAGAAATAAATATATAATTATAATTTTATAATTTGTAATTTTATATAAAATAGAATTAAATTCCATAAAATTTATAAATTAATATTTTTCTATCCTATGAATTTAGTAGAATCTAATGAGACCTTATATAATTTTTCAGGGTGTTATAAAATTAGTTATAATTTCAAAATCACTATTTTTCAATTAAATAATGATTTTATTAAAAAAGAAAATTTAGAAAATTTAGAAAATTGTTTTCATAAAATGGAGTTCATGTTTGGATTGTACACATTGAAAAATGGTTAGGGTGCAGTATTTTTTATTTTTCCAAAATACTTGAATCTTTCTAAATAGTAAAATATGGTAATTTACGGTATAATAGATTATAAGATAAATACACTATTCTATGCTTCCTAGATGATGTATGAAACCATTAGTTCAAACTCACATGCACTTATTACTATGTTTGGTCACATGAATCAATATAATTTCTTATCTTGAGAAAAATAATAAAATAATGATGAAAATATTGAGAAATCACTCCGCTCCTCCACTATAAAAACCACCCCTCACCCCCTCTCCCTCGCACTCCTCTAAAACTTTTATCCTTGAATATGTTCCCCAAATACATTACCCAAGACCCTCCCCCATGTCCAAGACCATATTGTCTCATCAAAATTCCAAAACCAATGGCCTTAATGAAAATATAATGGAGAAGAATTTGAGTTGTAAACATCACCCTTCATTTCTTTTATTTTCCGTTCAAGTTCTTTTTTATTTATTATTCTATCTTCGCTAACTTTGACAAAATGGTGATTATAAAACCATTATCATCTATATAATAGTATTTTATAATTTTAAATGAAGATAAATCATCAATCTCCTTACTCTATTTTATTTTTAAAATGAAAACACCATCCGAGCAGTGCCCATTTACAACCTTTGTAGACGAAAAACATTCGTTCTCTAATTTCTCCTTCATGACTGGTCATGAATACATTTTTATCATTAATACAAATTATAAAATATTTATAATCTTTTATTTATGGTTCTGTAACCATTTTATATACATGATATTAAATAATGGATCCAAGCTAATTCATTTTAATCAAAAAATGCTAAAATTAAGCAAAACTATTATAAAAAAATATCTTATCAAATGATTCATCCTAAAAATATATAACAAAATTATATTTATAAAAAATTACCATTATTTTTATCATCAATTTTATATGATTATAACTTTGGATAATTATATCCATTTTACATGAACTTTATTATACGTATACAAGTGGACCAATCATGAAATCCAAGGAAACAAACAATCCCGAGAAATAAAATTGTATTGTAAAACTAATCAAAAATACCAGAAATATTCCTAATTAATTTATAATAAATAAAATAAATTTATATAAGGATCGTAAATAATTAATTCATGGATTTAATTTTAATATATCGGACACTATGATCAAAGTAAGAACGCATTCGTACATAATCTAAGGGGTTTCTCATCTAACATTTCTTTCAGTGAGATTTATGTTGTTCAGAAGTTATTTCATGTAAGTATTGTATGTATGCAGCCATTTTATATATAATTTCATGAATATATTTATATTTATTGTTTCCAATTATTCATTTTATGGTTATTAATTTTTTGTCATATGATTTGATTGATTACAATGTGGTAAGGGACTTCATCTCAATTTTCATTTCTTTGAGACTTACTTGGTATTGTCTGCCTAATAATTTTTATGTGTTTCATATAATTACCCTTTGAGATAATTTTTCATTCTAAACTATATCATTTTTACATATCCATATTCTTGTATAATGTATATGATTATTTTCTTAACCTTATAACCTTTTAGATACGGTGTTAACATTGAATTTTGTTTTAACTAAGGAAATATTGATGAATATGTATCCTCTACTCAATATGAAAATTGATAAGTAATATTTTTCTAGAATTAAATCATTGTATAAGAATTATTTGGTCATTAAGTGATGGTTGGGTCCTTCTAAGACCCCTTGATGAATGAATAGGTCTCATGATACAAAACAAAGGGTGACAAACCCTTTCAGTTTGTTTCAAAAAAATAATCTGATGGATTTATACCCACAGAAATAAACCATCTCGACTGTATGATGGATCAGGTTCTAGATACATGGCGTCTAACTAATAAGCAGTCCCTTTATTCAATATTTAGTTATTAATTTCTATGAGTAATTCAGTATATAAAATATATAGACTAACTATTATTCTCATTCAATTGATGGCCAATTATTTTCAATTATTCACCATGCTATATTGATTATGTATAATTGTTTAGGATTCACTTATTATTAATTAATTCTCTAGCTATATTTAACCCTTACTGAGAATTTGAGCTCACCCATTTCATTATTTTACTTCCCCAGGATGTGAAGAATATATCATTAATTGATTTTCAAAGGATGAATTTTTTATCTTTTTTTTTGTATTAGAGTTTGTTTTCCTATCCCAATGTAAAATTTCTTCGATGTATGTATCTAGTTTTTCCTAGACTAATAAAATGATCAGTCCTTTGAGATTTGATTTCTTTTAATCATTATAATGTAATAAAATAATGAACTGGCTCCATGGTTTTACGGTCGGGCAATTACACTCTTCGACCTCTCCGTATGGATGTTGGTATTGTTTATATTGGAACCAGTAGTATTAAAAGGTTATTCATGAATACCATGTATAAAACTCCAAAACCCAGTAATTCATTTATATATAATTATCATTCACCTTAGCATCTCATAAGATTCCGGTGAACTTAATTTATGGTACTCAGTACTCTATAAACATTGATGTCCAGATATAATGCATGTTGTCACTTGAATTGCTTTTATATATCAACATTGGCCACTTAAAGTTGGCGAACCTTCTCATGTTCTTCAAAACCTAATGATCCAACCTTCTCACTACTTTCATGAAACTATGAGTTCTTGTCTTCTAAAATCCTTCACCCAAATGAACCTCTGATGAGTTTAGTTTGTAAAATCTCACTTTTTAACTATTTTAACTTTCTCAAATTACATTATTAATGAACCATAATATTAGTTAAAAATAATTTAATGATCTCTTTCTTTTATAGACTCAACATTTCCTAAAAATTCCTTGTATTTTAGATCCTCAAAATATCATATTTCATCACATTTCAATTTTAAATAAATCTTCCTTCAATGCTCTTAAAAATATAGGGTTCATATATTATGATAAATATACCACAATTCTATTGATGACTCACTTAAAATCATCAAAAAATATTGGAATATTTACATACATAATCTACATGATCATTGAACATCTAGATCAGCATCGTCTTAAAGATTGTGACTTCACAATGTTTGTGCAAAGTTAATCAAAATATTTCGTTCAACTCACTTTAACATAAATCAACAATTTTAACATTGAATTAATTCTTCCCTTTATTTTGTTATTTCTATTTTTCTAATAAACTTAATATTCTATATCCTTTATTACTTTGAAAAAATTTTAAATGATTATTATGCTTCCAGTGTTTTGAATCCATTTCACTTACACTACATTCAAACATCATCTTGCATCTCCTACTTCCAATAAAATCAACTCCTAGTAATTATATCTTCTAATCAACTTAGCCCCAAAAAATTAAAAATTTAAAAATAATATTCATCTGCTCTTCCTCAATTTCATTCATTTTATAATTTTTTTTATTCGATTATTTTAAAACGTAATCTTATTATTAATAAAGGTCGTTAGCATGACTGAAATCCTAAAATTCTGGTGATTTTAAATTATCTATTCATTCTCTATCATATAGTGACAGTACAACTCCGTGATTAATTACAAAAAAAATAATTTTTTAATGATTATTTATTTTCCAAAATAAAATCAACATGATTCCAAATTTAGAACTATGATATTATTCTTTTGAGAGTTTAGTTAATGCATTAACTGGATTATTCTTCATTTATTCAGAAATTATAATTCTAGATTCTTGTAATATCCTTACACATGCCTCCATATATCAATCCTTATGTTTTGATCTCCATTCATGTCAATCCATATATGTTGATGTTGCTCATGTGAATCCTCATAAAAATATCTCTAAACATCAAATGTATTTACATGAGGACCCTTTAATAGATTAAGACATAGTTATTTTTTCATATATCACTCAATTAAAATCAAATATCATTAATTAAAAATAAAATCCTTCTTTATTGAATCAAATGAACCTCAAAACTCATCCAAAGGATCTACCTTTATCTTTTATAAAACTCAACTCCAAACTATGAGTTTATTCCTTTTCCATTTTCTGATCAACATCATTTTCTTTATTGGAATAACTTATACTTATGAAAACATTAAATGAACATTAAAATTATAATACCTAGATATTTTATTTTATATTTTATTTTAAAATTACACTATGTTTTATAGAATATACCACATGAAAACTCAATATTATATGAATAGTGAAATAATATTATTTCAATATGATAGTTAGATAATGAGACTAACATGCTTAGTAGTGTGGTAAATGTTTTAAGTGAATGATACTAGTATTTATGTGTTTGACAAATGGGAGTGTGAGTTGGGTTTTTATGGTTGGGAGGTAGAGGACCACAAAACAATTGGTTTTTAGAAGATTCTGTGGCAGTGTGTTCATTGTTTATGGGCAGTGGTATTTAAATTGGGATTTTCAATGTTATATTTTTGGGGTAGAGGACTGTTGGTATTAATGAAATTTCATATTCATGGATACCTGGGAATTATGAATCAAAAAAGATGAAATTTCCATCTATGGAAGTGGTTACATCATAAATATATAAGATGGTGTGCGTGTATTGGGAGGAGTGCATGCATGAGATATTGGGATCCATCTAGGGTTTCACTTGAGAATCAATATATTTAAATCCATATAATGGGGTTTCCACCATAAGAAATTTTAGGGTGTGTCCCAATCTTCGATTAAATTTAAGAAAGTACCCATGTTGGTGTTTCCATGGGCCATGAACAAGTTTTGTATGATATTTTATGTGCACTCGAGTACTGGAATTTTTTTCCACAACCAACCATTTTGTTCAGTGGAATATGAAATATGGGATATGGAGATTTAATTTTGATTATGTTAAGTGATTATATTTAAAATCCTATATTGGTGAGTGTCACATCGATTGTGGGTGTGTGAATCTCATAATTTAATGGTTCTAAATATGTGAGATTGTTCGTTGGATAGTAGATCTCTCCTTTTGATGATGGTGAGTAAATAGATTCAAATTTATTTGTATTCCATGGTGAATGTTGAATATAACTTTAGATATGATGTTAGGTAGAGTCTGAGTCTTAGATTTGGGTTCATAATGAATTTAGATGATCATAGTGTGTTCGAATGAGGAATTCAATGGTGATCCAAGAATATCATGACAATATTTTAGGTTAGTTCAAGATCCAATCCTCATATTATAGTCATACTCATGTTTAGACCTAGGTTGGTGAGTTTCAATGATAATGATATGTTTTTAGGGTTTGAGGAATCATGATAGGGTAAATCGATAGCATGTCTGCTACAAAAGTTTGTCATTTTTTGTGAAAAGATAGTAATATGAGGTCCAAGTATCATTTTCACATGTGACTATATGTGTAAGGTCAGATACTACAATGGGTACATTGTTCTAGACATGCTGGGTTCACTTTGGCACTTGTTTGGGGCTTTTCGAAGAAAATCCAGTGTGGTCTGGTTCATTACAAGGATGGTGGGGGTCTATCCAACTCAGTTAGAAATCAATAGAATGGATTGGTACTAGAGTTCGACTATTGATTTGTGGATTTTTTTCGGTGGGTTAGAAACAACATTGATTGGGTCGATGGACTGCCGATAATGTGTTTTCCCAAGAAATTTTGGTAGTAGAAACCATTGTGCATCGAAATCAATTGTTAAGAATTGAGTTCCATGTGGCGGTGCCCCATAATCCCAATGATAAACTTTTTGGTGAAATTGGGACACCTAAGGATGTACATGTGTATTTGGCCACTATTTTGGTAGTTTAATGATGGGGGTAGGTGGTATATTGACTTTGGATGAGTTGGGTTTCACATGATTGGAGATTTAATTTGGGAAATCATTCAGTGCTCAGAGTTGAAACATGATTATTTGATGATCAATTGATAACTAATGTAGTCCAGGATGTGGGATTAAAGAATCACCATGACTTTTAGAGGATTATAAGTGTTCTGGTGGGGAGTTATTAAAATTTTACACCCATTTTTTAGTGTGGAATTAAGGTGGAATTTTATATTTTCATTTTTTAGATGGATAATTTTTGGAATCAGTACTCAAAATTATATTTTGGGTGTATAAAAATCATAATAGAGTTTTTTTGACTTTGAATTAGGTTTGGGTGTTGATGTGGAAGTGTGAGAGAGCTCTAGGGGAAGGTCGGGTGGTAAGGACTAGATCTTTCTTCCAGCAACAAGTTGATGGTCAAGCTAGTGGAATTGTATGCCTACTAGGTTCACCGTCTTGAAAGTGGCCTAGTATTGGCATGTTGAAGAGATAGCACATGGCATGTCTATATAGGTGGTCACACCTTCTAACTGGTTTCCCTAAATGTGGGAAATTTCATTTTTCACCATGTTTTTTTTGTTGGGAAAAACATCTATTTCTCCCTTCTATTTTCTCATGAACATCAAGGGTGGCTCACCCATATTTATCCTTCAAAATCCCTTTAAATTGGGGGGTTTTATTGATTTATGGTGATATACAATGATTCTCCTCCCTTGTTCCCGTCATAATTTCCCCCTCCCATCTCTCAAAAGTTTAGTTTATCATGTCAAGGCTTTGGTTTCAGTTACCCTAGAGAATGGTGTAATCGACTGAATACAATTTGGATTTCATTATTCCTAGAAATTGGATTTATCATGATGATTTATGCATCCTATTTCATAGTGATCTGTTAGAATCATGATGTCCCGACAATATATTAAATGTTTTTGCTTAAATTTAAATTAAATTGGGTGTTGTTATGGAATCTTTTATTAGGGATTTGGCCTGATATTTCATCGAGAGTACGTAGTAGAACTTCAAAATTCTCTAGGTCATGGTTTTGGTGTGATGAGATTGATAAGTGGTTTATCTATAATTTATGGATTATTAAATTCATTTTTTAACTAATTGGAAATTATTATAATTAATTAAAATAATTTCTTTGTTTTTCTCCTAGAGTTAGGGTCTCGTGGTGATGAATAATTTCCAATTGATTCTAAAGGACTTTTATGATCTTGGAAGTCCATGGATGTAGTAATTTGGTATTTAATTAAAAATTGATAGCTTTGTAAAAGTGTTATGTGGTCTTTATTACTCACTTTTTGATTTGATTCATGTTATTTATGATGTATGTGAGGTACATTCGTTCCACTAATAGTGTTGAACCATTAGTTTAATTTATTTAAAGGTTTAATTTAAATTAAATTTTATTTAAAATATGAATAATTTAATGAATAGAATAAAATAAAAACGCCATATTGGCCCTTGTGAAACGGGTTTTTAATCATAGTTTCTAAGGGATGATTTCATGATTCAAATGGTTTCTTGTGAAAGGTGGATTCCCTTGAGGTGCTTCCATAGACTAAGTTGTAATTGTTATGAATTAGTGGCCCTTTTATAGAATATTGTTTCCACCGCTATGTAGATGTATGGCATGACTTGATTATAGTGGATGAGGTAGACCACGTGATGATTATTGTGACACCTTTGAGGTGTTGTCTTATTGATCTAGGTTGGGTGAGTGGACCCCCCTAGCACGACCTACAAATTTATGATATTATTTGATATGTATTTGGGTTGTTTCCTATAAGGTTTTACCTTCAAGGAATATTAAGTAATAAAATTTTAGAGACTTCAGTGTGTGATATGTCACCCTGGGTGACTGGATTAACCATAGTGTGTTTTTTGTTGTAATGGATACCCCAAGTGGTGTTCCTCTCCTTTTTTTCACTTAAAGGAATGAAGTGGTGTATTGTTCTTATGGTGTAATATATGGGACCCATGGGATTTTCCATGAGGACTAGATGACCCTAGTAGTATGGTTGTTTTGAAAAGTTGATATTACTATGGGTGTCACCTTTAAACTCAGACTAGTTTTTGATCATATTATGATTGTGACATGTTGGGTCATGCTTGTGGAAACCTGACTTTGTGTTTCTGTCTATGTTTTGAATATAACCACCCATTTTGTTTCCATTTATATATCGATACATGATATGGTATAATCCCTTTGGGTGTTTTTGATAAGAAATAGAAAATTCCCATAAAGTGGTGGTTTAATTGTTTGAAATTAAAACACCCTAATGTGTGATCATGAAAACTCTCTATAGGGAGGTCCTGAAAACACTCTTCAGTGAGGTCATGAAACCAAGGGAAACAATACTAGTATGGTGGTTATGATACTAATGTTGGTTATTCCATCGATTTGGATTTGAGACTATTGGTTCCATGAAGAGTAGGGGGTCCTTACCATGTGCTCTCTTTTGGGGCGTATAGATTCATTGGGGGTTATGGTCAAATATCATGCACTTTTAGGGATCTCTTTTCAATAACCATTATATACTAGGATGTGGAAATCCCTAGGTTGTGATACTAGGATAGATCATTACCATTTCATTATATTGTATACCATGGTTAGTTTATCCCTTGGGCCCTAAAAAACTATATACTATGGTGAATGTCCCCTAGATAATTATTGTGGTCAGATAGGTCATCACAATGTTCTTTAAGAAACTCAAGAACTCACTAAAGATAGTATAGTAAATCAGAGTGACATAGCTAAGGATCAAAAGTGGTTCGTTTATTTAGTTTTTTATTATCTTTTATATATTTATATGACCTTTTCACATGCACATATCACTGAATTTTCACTCTATGTGTAGGACCGCTTCGGTGGTTCAAAACTATGTTATGCACTCAGACCCTTCTCAGGTGACCATATAACTTGGGTACCTAATAATATTTAACTTGCTTTAGGTATAAGTTGGGTTGAGTCCCTATGTTTTAAAACATTCAATTAGTTATATTATATAGAGTCTGGTGATTAGGATAATGAAGTGATAAATTTTGTCATGGTGGCTTTTGTATTATTTATTAATGTATTTTATTTGTATATATAATCATCCTGGTGAAAATTCATTATTGTATGATTATATTTCCCACATAATCATTATTATTGTTTGGGATTTTATTTATTCCTATTTACTCTGATGGTATATTCTGTTGATTGATTATTGGTTTATTTTATTGTTATTTTGCACTCAAATATGTGGGTGTAGTCTTCCCATAGTACTATCATAGGTCCTCGTTGCTAGTAAGAAGACTCTATCGTACAAGGAGGCATGAGTAATTTCACCAAGTGAATAGTCTGGAAATTGTTCATAGAAATAAAAGATGGTAGATGATAGAGTGGTGAAATGGTGTGATATTAATTAACTTAGGAACTATTCATTATTTTAAAATACACACACACATACATTTTGTAATTTCATCATCCTCATGTTTTGATGCCATATTCCCCTTTTTATTGTGGAATCTCAATATAACTTGAGTGAAAACCTTTTTCCACCATTGGGAATCCACTATCTTCCATGGGTGAACACAGATTCATAAATCAATTCATTATCCATTTTTTAATCCCAAATTCTGATGAAGAAAACATAGTGATATTTTGAGAGGAATGTACACACCCCCAGCATCTTGAAATCATAATGAAACCCCAACTACACCTAGAAATAACAACGGATGAATAGTGAATTTCAACACTAGTAGAATGATCCTCTATTTACACTTTAGACATAGGTGGATAGATATTATTTGTCTAGAAGTGATGTTTCTTGATTTAAGGGTTATGTTTCATGAAAATTTTAGTAGGTTATTTAAAGTTAGATCCCTATCCACTAAACCTTTTCAAACGTAGTAAAAATTAAACATCTAGTTATCCAACTATATAATGAAGTACAATGGGAGCTACACAAGGGTGGATATAACATTTAAAATGTGGCACAAAAGTGACAAGTATGATATGTAAAGGATTTCAAAGAATTTAATCAAGGTTTCCATCCATTTTGTAAAGGTAACCATGGTATTCCGGGAATTGTTGAATGTTTACATGGAGGATATGTGAAGGTAGCTTTAGGATCTACATAATGTTCAAGTGAAGTTTGGTAAACATGGAAGGATTCAACAATTTTATATAATTTGAGCTTTAAAATGAATAATATGGATGATGGATGAAAACATCAAATTAAAAGATCAGATAAAGGATTTTTCATTGCCCCTGAAATGTTATTTTTGAATTGAAAATGTTTGTGCATATAAAATGTTACTTTTTTTCTTTCATAAAAGGAGTTAATTGATGCTACATGAAGTTCTTAGTTCTATTCCCATGTATAATATCACATGTCATTTTAGAGTTCACTTATCAATTTCAATTTTGGAGTACTTTGTGTGATAGTGCCATGACGGAGGATGGATAAGGGTATATTGAGCTATGAGTTTATAACATGATACCCAAGCTCATTTCAAGGAAACTGGGATGAAACATGATCCCCATTGATAGTGAGTTTGATTTTTGTATAGTGAGTATATTTTTTGAAGAAAATGAAACTTTAAAATTTAAGAGGGAGCTTCCTTATGAGGGGATCAATGATTTCATTTAGAGAGTATGGGAAGCCATAATTGATGCTACTATTTTATTACTTACCCTTTAATTATTAATTTTTTAATATTTTTTTCATCCCCTTTATTATTTTTTAACTAGAAAATGGAGGGGTAAATTATTGAGTGATTAATTAATGGGAAGTTTACCTTTGTTTTATTCCTATGTCTTCGCACCTTAATGAATAAAATTCACTCTCTTTTGTTAAATTGTTTTAATACTCAATAGTAGTTATTATTATAAAATAAGATTATATTTGATTTTATATCTTTTTATCACTTATTACTTTGGAAAATTATCAATAATCTCCCTTTATTATTATCTTGTATGTATATAATATAATATGAAAGGGATGAGGGGGAAAGTGATTTGGGATTTCCAACATGTGTTGAAATGGAAGTAGACACCCTTGATTGTTTAGGAAGAACAAGACCAAATTGGGTGTTACATAAGTTAACCAAGGGTGATTCATTGTAACACTTACATTCGTAAAAAGAAGGGTAGGCCAGCATGTGATTATTATTATGGATATTTTCACCATATCAATTCAACCATTTGACATAGGGGAAAATATCATGAATACTCTCACTTATCAGTTAATAATAACTATAGTTGAATAAATTTGTGACTAATTTATAATTGAAATTATAAAACTAACTATAATTTAATCACCCTTATCATATAATTGTTTTCAATCTATCAATTGATTTCTTCCATTTATCCAAAATTAGACTATTTCAAAAAATTATTTTGTACTACCTTAGGTTAAAATATATTTAGACCTCTCCAACCGAGAATATATGACTAGGGTCACCAATAAAAGTTCATTTTACCTTGGAATAATTTCTTTTTCCACACCCCATAATAGACATGTGTCAATATGAATATTTTTATAATAATTCTTTCAAAATAATTCCAATTAATAGAAAATTGAAATATTATCATTAAAAAAGATATCTTCATGGGAAAAATAAAATTTTTTAAGAATGTTTAAATGAAATTAGTATAAAAGTTTCATAGTATATAAAATATATTTTAAATAAAAGTAAAGAGTTATAAGGAAATGAAAAAAAATGTAATTAAATTAGACATATTTACTAGACTAAATTCAAAAAAATAATCATAAATATAAGTGAAATAATATGGAAATGAAAGATAAGTATCCAAAACATTGGTCTGGATTTTTTTATTAAATAATTATATTTTATTAACTAATAATGTTGGAAATCATCAGATAAAAACATGAAGTCCATAAAAAAACAAATGAAATATTTGAGACTTAATCGGTATAATATTCCTAGTTTGGAAGAATATTGTTACTAAAGGAAGGTCATAACTCAATTAAACAAGGTTGAGTTCATGAAACCCCCTATGACTTTGTTTATGTGTGAAGGAAAATAAAATAAAGGTGATAACATTAAATATAATTTTAAACTAGTTGAATCAAATTTTAATTATTAACAAATATTAAAATTGGGTTATATATACATCATATTAGGGAAAATGTATTGATAGTATGAAACATATAGAAATGAAGGGAAATAGAGAGGAGAATCACTCATACACATTATACGATTTTAATTATTCTTGAATGCCTGAGATTACAAATAATGGGTATGTAAATACCAACCAAATTTCAATAAGAATATTAATACTATATTTGGTGTAGAAAAAACATTCCAAACATTTGAAAGGGTATTAGACAACGATAAAGAATCCTGATAGTGAAAGAATGAAAAATACCCTATTGAACAATGTATTTTATGATTGATAAATCTATATGGTATGATAGGATAAGATTAATAAAACACAATTATTGGTAAAATTGTAATTTATTTTTTTGAGACTTTCAATATGATACATATGAGAAAATATAATCAATAAAGAAACAATACCTGAAAATAATAGATATTTGGAAATAATTCGTCTGTTTTTTGAAATTTTATAGGTTTCACTAGAAATAGTTTTCTAGATAGAGGTCAGTAGACAGAGATGATAACACTATAATCATAAGATAGAGTCCAAAATACAAATGATTCCAATTGTATACTTTCATAATCGTTGGGGAAAATGTTTCACCGTTAAAACATACACCAAATAGATTCATAGAATATATATGATTGGATGGACATCATCTAACAGAGTTCTCGGAGATGGTTTTTATCGGGGCAAGAGACTCAATTCATGGGTTTTTTCATGTTGACTGGTCGTTGGTGGTTTCATTAAAAGGTTTAACAATGTATCAAATTTTTCCCAAGTCAATAGTAGGTTGATTATGAATCTCAGAGGTCAATCCAACCTTCTCACAGGATGAAGACCTCTATAAATAAAGGTGTTGGCCCAAATCTAATATGTGTGTGATTGGGTGGGATATTACCCTATTTATTTTTCATGAAAATTGATATTGTGATTATAAAAAACATATATCTTGTAATCATGAAGAGATTTTCACTGAGGAAGTATAGGTAATTGGGTAGACATTTGTTCGGTGTACATAGTGCATGCCAGATCCATCAAGTAGAATAGAGGAAGTGTTTATCCTTGCTTCCTCCTCTAATAATAACCTCTTACATTGAGTTCTAGATCACATCATATGTCTACAAACCACCTAAATAAAAAAGTATATATATAAATTTCTTGATTCATAAGATTATTCATGTTTATTTATTTATTATCATTCATTTTTATTCATTTATTTTTTACATATTAGTTACATGTTTTTATGCCCATCATTCAAAAATATTTCATCTATAGTTATAAAACTGATTTTATGAATTTAAAATGGTCAATAACCAATTTATAATGATTGAATAAGTATTATAAGTGTCAAGGGGTATTTTATACTTTAGTCTATATGAAAAAGAGTTTAATTGTTTAGTATTAAGATACAAATTGTAGAAAGCTTATCGATAAGTTATTTTTTATGAAATAACATTGTCCGTTATAATTTATTTTAAATTTCATCATTCCGGAATCATAAACATAAATTTATTTTACAATTAATATTATAATTATATATAAAAAATCTTTAAAACCCATAAATGAATGATGGTAATGAAAAAAATCATTTCATGCATTACTGGTATAAACCTACCATGGATAAATTATGTTTTTAAGGTGAAATTTAATGTAAGAGAATATTAATAAATATTTAACTTATATAAACAAATTATAGTATAATTTTTCTATTATTTTAATGTTACATTAAGTACTTAATAGGTTATAGAACTGGTAAAAATATAATGGAAAAGAAAAGACTTGGGATTTATAATACTTACCTTTTCATGGATTTGAGTCCTTTAGAATGATAATTAAGCCATTAAGGGAGGGTATAATAGGTTTTAGAGAGGTATTTTGGTACATATGATGTAAATAAAGAAGTTTTTGATGTGATAAAAAATGGGTGGATGGGGTGTTTTTATAGCAAAGAGAGAGATGTATATTTGAATAAAATATTGAATGATAATTTTTTTTGGTTTAAGATTATGAATAGTGTTGATTATTATGCCTATTAGTAGTGTTTGATTAGAAAATGTATATTTTTTTGAAATTTAAACACGCCCAAAAATGAATAGAAACTTTAAAATTTTTTATTCAATGTACAGAATCAAAAATATTATTTTATTAAAATAAAATATACTGTTGGATTTGGATATATATTTATAGGTGTAGTAATTTTATTAACTAAGTTTAAATATTTCATTTTACTCAATAATTTCATTATATATAATTATATTTATTTATATAACATTTATTCATTTTTATATCATAATTATTTCATAAGGCTTATTTTATATGAAAAAAATTGTATTTTTACTATTCACCAAAAATTTAACTTTTGTAGAAACATATTGGAAAAAACACACAAGATAACATGAAACAATTGATTCCAAAAATTAGGCCAATTTTTTCAAAATAAAAATATAAATTTGGTAATTTTAATATTTATAATTTTATATAAAAGATATGTTTTTACCAAATATGTTAAAATGTACCTTATAAAAAATGTACACACATATATATATATATAATTTCTATTATATGATGTTATAAATTATTTTACGGTATTATAATATTTATATTTATTTCTCTATTGGAATGTAAACATTATTTATATGGTTTAATCATTTATTACTGTTATGGTCATTTTATTATTTTAGGGGATAAGTTATTATTTTAATAGTAACTTTTCTAGAGGATACATTACCCATTTACAGTGGTCATATAGGCCTTCTAATTTTTATATATTCCTCCTAATTAATTCATTATTCATTAATTTTTTTATCTCTATATATTCTACATTTTTTTACACAATGAATATATTATATCTAATGTTTTTTTTGTTTTCCTAGATTTTTTTAGAGCCAGGTTATTTACAAGAAACCACAACCCCCTAGATTTCCATGTTCTAGTCAAGTTATTTGCTTATTTTTATAATACCATTATATTATTTTTATTCTTATGGAATTCATTTATCCTTCTTATATAATTTCTAATGATTATGAAATAATATAATATTGATTTCATTATGTGTTTCCATCCATTTATTTATAGAATGCAATTATACTGGAATTTATATTTTTTTAGAAAGATTTTTTTAATAACGAAAACAAATTAAGTGATAAATATATACAGATTATATGTTCATATCTTTAAAACAATAGAAAAAATGTATTTAATATATACATATATAATTTAATATATAATAATCATTAAAATTGTAAAGACCCGTAAATCTCAAGGAAATTTTTTTTCTTAAATACTATAGAAATTTACGAGTCTGTGGTTTCTGACAGAACTTGATTCTGAGGACCGGTGTGCCCGAAATCAATTTATGATGTTTTGTTCAGGTACGTTCAGTAAAAGTACATGTGTGTTTTTCTATCTTTTGAACCAGTGCCCAGAATTGAAATTTGAGGACACCGATGAACTCGCAGCACCGGTATTCACTTAAGGGTACATTTACCGTTGTTGCATTTTATGCGGGTTAAGAGTTAATTTTTGGGGATTCATTAAGAATTAAATAAAATTGTTGTGATACAATTTTATTTTCAGTGGAAGTTATTTCCTCCAAAAGGAAGTGGGAGGTGAGGCCCAGACCCCACCTAACATCCCATGGGAGAATATAACTAAGGGTGGTGGGGCCCATAAGATCCCCTAACTTATCACCTCCCCTAATCTCCCTTCAACCCCCCCCCCATTTAACTCCCCTTATATTTATTATAGAAACTCTTTTTTTATGTGATCTCTTCACCCTCCTCTCTCCATTTTAAATTCTGCCAACACATTTCAATTAATTAATTGAACACTTTAATTAATTAATTAAAGAGTTTGCTTTTTGAATTGGATGTGTGAATAAAATAATAGCCTTAGCTATTATTTTGTGGGAACTTGTTGTCTTGGGAGAACCTTGGGAAAGCACTGTAGAATTATAGAGAATTCCGTTTTTCAACAAAGAACAACTCCGACAAAGAAAGTGAAGGACTTCTCCATCGACGCTTCCCTTCAGACACACCCCGACATCAACAGAATCGATGTCCGTATTCTGCGACGCCCGACCTCCGTGACACTTGTCTTCCATGACTCGTTGAGGTGATCCACTCTTGAAACCTAGGTATGGGGAATTTTATAATTTTAGTTTGATAAAATTATACTGTTGTCGTTCTTGAATGCGAATGATTGTCTATGGATGATTGTTATCGCCTAACGCGGAGGGCACGGGCCGAACAAACATGGCCCGAAGACCCTCCGTCATTTCTTGTTTTATTAATTCACAAATGGAGGCGGTGGAAAATGGAGGTGGCGGTGAGCGAAGGCGGCGGCCGCGCACCAGCCACGTGCGGATGAATCGCGGCCCACAACTGTGAGTCGCACGATCGAAGAAGAACCGGTCGCATATAGCTGGTCGGGCTGGTGGAACAGCGGCCCGCACAGGGCGGGCCGCTCTAGCGAAAGAATCGTCCCGCTCGATGGATGGCTGGGAAAATGGAGTCACGGCACTCATTGGCACCACGACGGAGGGATCGCAGCCCGCAACCGCGGGGCCCTCAGGCCGGGATGTCCAGCCGGACAGGAGGGCGGAGCCGCTTGGCGCCACTGGTTTGGGAAGTCGGTGGGTCGTGCTCCCCCTCAGACCGCTCAGCCAGCCGGGCCGCACCGCACCCCGTTGGGTCGGGCCGGGCCACACGATTCAGCAGGCCGGTCTAACCCTCTTCCGGGTCGGACTCGCCGAAACCAGGTTGACCCGACCCGCCAGCCCATTGGGCTTAACGGGCCGGGCCCGTTTTCACTTAAACGTGAATAACATGAAGACCGCACATCGGATTGACGCGTTGTATGCAGCACTGGGACCCTCAAGACGAATCAGTCCTTATGTGATACTCTAAGTGAGTTTTGGACAAATTTGGAGAACGTCCCGGTTTGGAACAATTGTATTTCCAACCAGGCCCCTGGAACGAAAAAGCCAATATCTCTCAGACCGGGCGTCTGATTGACACGCCGTCTATTGTGTTGGGTTCCTTTTGAAGAGACGTAACTTTGGGATACATCAATTCTGGACTACGTGATATTTTATGTATCGAACCCTTGGCTCGAGGAGCGGACCCACCCAAAATCGAGTGTGTTGTGTACGGGAATCTTAGAGCTGGCTGCGACTGCGACGACAACCATACTGGGATCCTCCGTGGGTTCCATGACAATTAATACTGTACTTGGATCATATGTGCGTTCGGTAGCGATGACTATTGTACATGGATCCTCCATGAGTTCAGAAGCGAGGATTGATGTACTTGGATCCTCCGTGGGTTCGGCAGCGACAACCTCTGTACTTGGATCCTCCGTGGGTTCGGCAGTGGCGACATCTATACATGGGATCCTACATGGGTACAGGAAAGGAGATGATTCAGAGGCTACATCTAATCATCTCCACCCCTCTTCGTGAGTAGTATACCAATGTGTGCTGAGTCTTGACATTCAATCATTATCATCGATGTGGTTGACTTCTTTCCTTCTTGGATTGGGTTGTTCTAGGGATCAAGAGTTGGAGCCGAACTGTGATTTATGACTTAGGTATATGTTTGGGAAAATACCTTAGCAGGGTTGGTTTCTACACGTTGTTTTGTATCTTACTTCTTTTTTATCCTTAGTAGATATTGTGAGACCTTGCGTGTCTCGAGGTCACTACTTAGTATAGTATACTCACCCCTGCACGGGCTATACATGCACTACATTGTGTGGGTTGCAGACGATGGACAACATTGGTCGAGGAAGAGACTTGGAGAGATGGACGATACCCAGTGGTCGACCACATGGAGAGACGTACACGGAGCGGTCGGACGGATTCGGGGTGCTGAGGAGACCATCTTTACCCACCCTTCAGGTGGGATTTCCGGAGGAGGACTCGGGGGGTTGCTGTTTTACTTTACTGTAGTTGTACTTTCTTTTCAGTTGTACAGTACTTTTCTGTTCGGTTTGTATTGTGGCCTATTTACCTTTCAGCACTTACTTTTGTATTCATTTTCTCTTGGTGTGTACTTCAGTTTCATACTTTATTTTGTTTTTTTACTTTTATAAAGGTAATGCCTCCCCATTATTAGGATTTACTTCTTTGGTGCTAGTCGCTAACCCATGGACGTTGGAAGGTGGGCTTGGGGTAGTCAAGGCACGGGTCCCAAGGACAGATCTTGACAAATTGGTATCAGAGAAGTCGGTTCTACCGCAGAACACAGGACTCTGATCATTAATTTCAGTGAAGCAATAGTGTTAAGAGTATTGAGTGTGGATTTTAGTCCAGGGAGTCCATTGTTGGTACGGCAGCCGACGTATCCATACACCAGGACCACGACCTCTGATTTCAGACTTAGTGCACAAAAACACTGATTGCATGTGTGTTTCAAAAAATTTCTTTTTGATTACTTTGAGTCAGCTCACCAGGTATATTTTTTTGATCGTGGAACACATGTTTCCTTCCAAGATGACCCCATGAAGGCAGCCAGATAGGGTTCTGAGTTATGTATGAGATGGTAGCCCACCGAGCGACGAGGACTCGGTGTAGGGCCCCATCTGGGTGGAGGTACCAGTGGTACCACTACAGGCTGGGCCACCGATACCACCTGCCCCAACGACGGAGAGTGCACGCTGCTTGAGTGCACTCCATGAGTTATAGTGATAGAGTTCGCCCAGGTTCTGTGGAGAGATAGACCCTCAGCTAGTTGAGGATTGGTTGGAGGCTATCGTTAGAGTCTTCATATTAGTAGGGACACCAGCCGACCTTATGGTGATCCTTTCAACGAGTCTCCTTCATGAAGCAGCAGGTAGTTGTTGGAGCCCGATGCTCCAGGTGCATGATGAGGTATCACTAATTTGGACAGACTTCGAGAGTCTCTTTCACTTGGAGTTTATTCCATACACCCTTCGTGATGTGTGGATTCAGGAGTTACTTCATCTACAGCAGGGAAGCATGACAATAGCTCAGTACTCAGTGTGGTTTACAGACCTCTCGTGCTACTCCAAGGACATGGTACGGGACCCGGTCTTTAGGGCCTGGTCCTTCAAGCTGGGACTGAGGCATGATATCAGGGCTTTGACGATTCCCCTCAGTATCCCGATACAGGTGGGGGTGCTGGAGTGAGCCCTTCTAGTGGAGAGCTTTCTCGCTGAGCATTCTCCAGCAGCGAGACCCACCGCTGGATGACACTTAGTGGAGTCTTAAGCAGCCAATAGTAGATAGTTGACACAGAGGTCCAAGCGGACTAGGCCATCAGGTGGGTGACCTCAAGATACTGGTTCGGATGTGCGGGGCACACGAAGCAGACCCATCCATATGAGGGGAAGGAAATGCTATGCATGCGGTGGGTAGGGTCACATGGCTTGAGACTGCCCAACCCGCCATGCAGAAGATCAGAAGACAGTAGAGGGACCTCCCAAACATAGGCATAGGTTTGACAGTGGATGTTCGTAGAGAGCAGGCAGACATACCAGAGGAGCTCGTCGGGCAGCGGATGGAGGACGATGTTTTGAGGCCCTACCACCACCACCACCTGGAGGACCACCCTGTACACAAGGAGATAGCAGACATGGGCAGGCTCAGCTCCAGGCAGTCGAGGCCTACGACCACGGTGCCACTGAGATGATTCGAGGTACTATCCGTGTCTACTCCACCCTTGCTGAAGTACTTATAGACACAGGTGCGAGTCATTGTTTTTTTGCTGCTTCCCTTTTTTGTAGCTCAGAGATTCCAAGGGATCCGGTGGCTCGATCCTTACGGCTAAAGACTCCTATGAGAGAAAACTCGACAATTAAAAACTGGTGTTGGCAGTGTGAGCTTACTCTAGGAGGCGAGAGCTTCGGCTGAAATCTTCTTGTAGTGGTGTTGAGGCCGTAAGACATCATCTTGGGTGTGGACTGGTTGTCTACAGTCCATTCTCAGATCGACTGCATTAGCCGCAATGTGTGGTGTATCCATAGGGATGGGAGAAAGTTCACCTTTACTGGCAAGAAGGGGGCCTTTGCAGCGCATGATGGACTTATGCAGAGGAGAGGGCATCCGATCACACATCAGTTGGCTATTCTCATCCTTGGAGCAGTTGATATGTGGAGTCCGAGTTTTCATGTTTTGGTGGATCAGTATGCGGATGTTTTTCTTGATGACGTTCCAGGACTACCTCCTCGTAGAGAGGTAGACTTCTACATTGGCCTATACCCCGTGAGAGCACTGATATCTACTCTAGAATATCGGATGGCTCCCGCCGAGCATCGTGAGCTTCGGGTACAGTTGGAGGACTCATAGGGGAAAGGATTTATCCGACCCAGTGTTTCACCCTGGGCTTCCCCGATTCTATTCTCCAAGAAGGCGGATGGGAGCTTGTGACTGTGTGTCAACAATCGTCGCCTGAATGAGATGACCGTGACGAAAATGTACCCACTCCCGAGGACTGAAGACCTCTATGATCAGCTCAAGGGAGCACGTTGGTTCTCAAAGATAGACCTCAGGTCACACTAGAATTATCTCAGATTTCAAGATGAGGATATGCAGAAGACGGCCTTCAGGTGTCGGTATGGCCACTACGAGTTCTTGGTTATGCCTTTCATTGAAACCAATTTACAAGAAGTGTTCACGAGTCTCGTGAACAGGATCTTCCGGCCTTACCTCGATCGTTTGGTCATAGTCTTCATTGACAACATACTGATTTACTCGACTATGGAGGAGGAGCATGCCTACCACTTTCGAGTTGTATTGGATACACTCTAAGAGCACCCACTTTATGGTAAGCTCTTGAAGTTCCAGTTCTGGATTCGAAGGGTTCACTTCTTGGGACAAGTCATCTCGGATGCTAGAGTAGCAGTGGATCCAACAAAGATTGAGACAACTCTTTCATAGGAACCACCCAGGAGTGTGACGCAGGTGCAGAGTTTCCTTGGTTTGGATGGATACTATTGGAGATTTGTTCCAGACTTCTCCAGAGTTACAGCACCGCTTTCAGCTTTGATGAAGAAGGGGAAACCCTTCGTGTGGTCAAATAGATTTAAGCAGAGCTTTCAGAAGATGAGAATGAGATTGACCATTGCGCCCATCATAAGGCTGTCGGAGGAGGGCGTTGGGTACGTAGTATACTGTGACGCATCAGGGACCAGACTCAGGCATGTCCTGATGCAGGAGAAAGCGGTGATCACGTATGGTTCATGGCATTTGAGACAACATGAGAAAAACTATGATACCCATGACTTGGAGTTACCAGCAGTGGTTTTCACCTTGAAGATGTGGTGGCACTATCTAATGGGAGAGTGCTTTATAGTTTATTCTAACCAACAGAGTCTCGGGTAAATCTTCATGCAGAAGGACCTGAACCTGAGACAGCAGTGATGACTCGAGTTCATCTAGGATTATGACTTTGAGATATTCTATACTCATGGGAAGGGGAACATTGTATCTGATGGTCTCAGCAAAAGATCGGGCATTCAGTTACTAGGAGTGGCGATGGAGCAGATAGTCATGTTGCAGATATCCTTTTTGGATAGAGATGGAGCAGCCTTTCTTTAGTCTCTCACAGTCACTCCTCCACTCATTCAACAAGTCAGAGATGCACATCGTAGAGACATTGATTGTAAGACGAGACGTGCTCAGATATCCACAGGGCAGGCACCTAATGGAGTTTCTAAAGGAGGGGAGCATGTCATCCTCTTCATGGGACGTATGATGGTACCAATTGCACTATTGGAGAAAGAGCTGAGAGAGTTTCACACTTCCCCTCTAGAGGTACATCTAGGAGTGGAAAAGTTGAACTAGGACCTCGGACGACAGCACAGGTGGTCGGGTATGAAGAAGGTTGTAGCAGAGTTCGTTTCACGATGCCTCACATGTCAGCAAGTGAAGGTGGAGCACTAAGTACCAGCAGGCATGGTACATCCCTTAGAGGTCCTAGGGTGGAATGGGATGGAATATATATGGATTTTGTGACAGGGCCTCCACGTACATCCATAGGACACGACTCTATCTGGGTGATCGTAGAACGACTCACCAAGTCGGCCCACTTCCTACCGATCAGAGAGAAGGGATCAGTAGAGAGCATGGGACGCCTCTACATCCAGGAGATCATATGGATTCATGGTGTGCCATCATCTATCATTTCTGATCATGATGCTCATTTCAGTTCCTGACTATGGAAGGGGTTACATGAGGCTTTTGGGACGCAGCTACATCTGAGCACTACCTTCCATCCTCAGACGGATGACCAGGCAGAGAGGACCATTCAGACTCTCAAGGACATGCTCCGTGCATGTGTCCTTGACTTTGGTCATAGCTGGGAGGATCATTTACCCATGGTGGAGTTTGCGTACAACAACAGCTACCACTCCACCATCCAGATGGCACCATACGAGGTGTTGTACAGTCGACCTTGCAAATCACCTTTATGACGGACTGACCCTGGGGAGTCAGCACTTGTAGGACCAGAGATGGTTCAGGCTACTACAAAGAAGGTGCAAGTCATCTAGGAGTGGATGAAGACTTCATAGAGAAGACTGAAGTCCTATGCTGACAGGAGATGGAGACAATTGGAGTTCGAGGATGCAGACCACGTCTTCCTACGGGTCTCACCTCGACGAGGTCTATGGAGATTTGGTCGGGGAGGCAAGTTATCTCCACACTTCATCGGGCCTTTCCAGGTCCTCAGTAGAGTAGGGGAGGTGGCTTACCACCTGGCCCTTTTACCTCAATTGCACCGGGTTCATGACGTCTTCCACATATCTCATCTGAGGAGATACGTGCACGACCCGACCCACATCATTGATCACGAAGAGTTAGACATCGATGATAGTGTGACATTTACGGAGGTCCCGGTGGAGATCAAGGATCGATAGGAGTGGGTCCTACGTGGACGGTCGATTCCTCTGGTGTGCATTCGCTGGTAGCATGGGAACCTCCAGGAGAGCACTTGGGAGCAGGAGGCTCAGATGTGAGCTCAGTACACCCATTTGTTTCCCTAGTGTGATTTGTAGCTTTACGGAGATGTAAATCCCTGAGGTGAAAGTAATGTAAAGACACAGAAAATTCAAGGAGAATTTTTTTCTTAAATACTTTGTAATTTTATGAGACTATGGTTTCTAGCGGCACTGGATTCCAAGGCCTGGTGTTCCCGGAATCAATTTCTAATGTTTTGTTTGGGTACGTTCAGTAAACGTACGTACGTGTTTTTTTATCTTTTGAACTGGTGCTCGGTATTGAAATCTGAGGACACCGATGAACTCGCAGCACCGGTATTCACTTAAGAGGACATTTACCACAGTTTTGTTTAATGCGGATTGGGAGTTAATTTTTGGGGATTCATTAAGAATTAAATAAAATTATTGTGATACAATTTTATTTTAAGTGGAAGTTATTTCCTCCAAAAGGAAGTTGTAGTTGGGGCCAACACCCCACCTAACTTCCCAGGGGATAATAGAACTAAGGGTGGTGGGGCCCACATGAGCCCCTAACTTATCACCTCCCCACAACACCCTTGAACCCCCCCCCCCCATTTAACTCCCCTTATATTTACTATGAAAACACTTTTTTTAATATGATCTCTTCACCTCCCTCTCTCCCTATTAAATTTTTCCAACACATTTCAGTTAATTAAATGAACTCTTAAATTAATTAATTAAAGATTTTGATTTTTGAATTGGATGTGTGAATAAAATAATAGCCTTAGCTATTATTTTTTGGGCACTTGTTGTGTTGGTAGAACCTTGGGAAAGCTCTTGGGAATTAGAGAAAATGTCGTTCTTCAATGAAGAAAAACTTTGATGAAGAATGCGAAGGACTTCTCCATAGAAACTTCCCTTCAGACACACCCTGATGTCAACGGAATTGATGTTCGTATTCCGCAACGCCTGACGTTTGCGACACTTGTCTTCTGCAACTCATTGATGTGCTCCTCTCATGAAACCGAGGTAGGAGAATTCTATAATTTTAGTTTGATAAAATTATAATCTTGTCATTGTTGAATGTGAATGATTGTCTATAGCTGATTGTTACCACCTAACGTAGAGGGCGTGGGCCGAACAAACACGGCCTGACAAACCTCCGTCGTTTCTTTTTTTATTAATTCGCAAAGGGTGGTGGTGGTGAATGGAGGTGGCGGTGAGCGAAGGTGGCGGACGCACGCTGGCCGCATAAGAAAAAACCACGGCCCGCAACCGCGGGCCGCACGGAAGAAGAAGAACCGGTCAGCCGTAGCCGGCCGGGCTGGAGGAACCGCAGCGCTCAATGGCACCACGCTGCGGAGAACTGCGGCCCCCATAGGGTGGGCAGATCCAGGGGAAGAACCGCCTGGCTCGATGGCCGGCCAGGCGGAAGGAGCCACGACGCTCATTGGCACTGCGACGGAGTAATTGCGGCCCGCAACCGCAGGCCGCTCATGCTGGGAAGACCGGCTGGACTTGAGGGTGGAGCCGCTCAGTGCCACCAGTTTAGGAAGTCGCACCCCCCCCCCCCTCAGGCTCACTCGACCAGCCGGCCGAGCCACGGGCAGCTGGGCCATGCCCTGCCTGGTCGCGCCCCGCCGCGCCGGGTTAGGTCGCGCCACGTCGTGCCTGGCCGAGCCGTGCCCCCTTGGGCCGGGCCGCGCGATTCAGCCAGCCGGTCCGACCCTCTACCGGGTCGGACCCCCCGAAATCCGGTTGACCTGACCCGCCATCCCACTGGGCTTAACGGGCCGGGCCCATTTTCACATAAACGTGAATAACTTGAAGACCGCATGTTTGATCGACGCGCTGTCTCCGGCACTGGGACCGTCGCGACGAAGCGGTCTTTATGAGATACTCTAAGTGTGTTTTCGACTACTTTGGAGAATTTCCGGGTTTCAAACAATAGTTTTTCCAACCGGGACCCTGGAACAGAAAAGCCAATATCTCTCGGACCGGGCGTCCGATTGACACGTCTTCTATCACGTTGGTTTCCTTTTGACGAGACGGAACATCAGGATACACCAAATCTGGACTTCATTATAGTTGACGTATCGACCCCTTGCCTCGAGGAGCGGAACCTCCCGGAATCGAGCATGCTGTGTGCGAGATCCTTAGAGCTGGCTGCCACTGTGATGACTACCGTACTAGGATCCTCCGTGGGTTCGACGACAATAACTACTTTACATGGATCCTCTTTGGGTTTGGCAACAAAGACTACTATACATGTATCATTCGTGGGTTCGGAAGTGATGATTACTGTACTTGGATCCTCTATGGGTTTGGCAGTGACGACTTCTGTACTTGGATCCTCCGTGGGTTCGGCAGTGACGACTACTGTACTTGGATCCTACGTGGGTTCGGTAGAGGAGATGATTCAGAGGCTTCATCTAATCATCTCCACCCCTCTTTGTGACTAGTATACCTGTGTGATCTGAGTCTTGACTTTCAATCATTATCATCAATGTGGTTCACTTCTTTCCTTCATGGACTTGGTTGTGCTTGGGTTCGAGAGTTGGAGCCGAACTGGGATTGATGACATAGGTATATGTATAGGAATATACCTAAGCAGGGTTGGTTGTTGCGCTGTGTTTTGTATCTTACTTCTTGTTTATCCTTAGTGGATATCATGAGACCTTGCAGGTCTCAGGGTCCCTACTGAGTATCGTATACTCACCCCTGCACAGGTTATGCCTGCACTACATTGTGTTGGTTGTAGATGACAGACAACACTGATCGAGGTAAATACTTGGAGAGATGGAGGGTACCCGGTGGTGGACCACTTGGCAAGATATACACGGAGAGGATCGATAGATCTGAGGTGCTGAGGATACCATCTTTACCCACCCTTCAAGTGGTATTTCTAGAGGATGACTGAGTGGTTTCTGTTTTACTTTACTACTGTTGTACTAGCTTTTCAGTTGTACTGTACTTTTAGTTGGGTTTGTATTCTGGCCCATTTTCCTTTTAGCACATACTTTTGTATTCAGTTTTTCTTGGTGCTTACTTTAGTTATGTACTCTATTGTGTTTGTTTACTTTTATAAAGGAAATGCCTTCCCAGTATTGGGATTTATACCTTTGGTGCTAGTCGCAAGCGTCTGGCCTTTGGAAGGCGGGCTTGGGGTAGTCACGTCATGGGTCCTGAGGACAGGTTTTGACAAAAATTATAGGATATCAGATATATAAATATCTAAATTTGGCATATTTCAATAGCGTGTACCATAGTACTATCCAGTGATTAAACATAAAAAGTATAATAATTGTCACTAAAATTATCACATAGATACCCAAGATATACAATGAACTTTTCTAATTCAAAACATCAAAATATGAAGAAAAAAATCATTATAAAATCTCCCATGCCAGTACTCATACACCCTCACATAGAAGAAATCCATTTTATAAACTCATTCCATATTAATAAATCCAAAAATCACATGTACAATAATAATTAGAAAATATATACGATATAAAAAACCTATTTATATTTATGTGATCGCCTAGTAGAGTCAGAATGTTTAACAACATGTTTGATAACTTTTCCCAAAATGAGGCTCCATCGCTGCAAGAACCACTAGTCCCTTCTCCGACAACCAAATCAACACTATAAAAATAAAAATAAAATCTATAACTAAAACTTTTAGGATAAAAAATTATTGTTCCATTGAGGTAGTGATAATATCCAGATAAAATAAAGTGAAAAATGTTAAAAAAAAATGGAACTAGTTGTAATGTGGAAATCTTTTAAATTGAAAGGGGTCAACCCCATGGGAAAATAAAATATCACTATGGGTAAAAGTGGGTAAACACTGCCTCAATATTACAAGGATAAAACCCTCGTAATTATCTTTCTTGAATATGTGTGGAATCCTCCTCACACAGTACCACACATAATGTATGGTACATGATGTTACTCAAGATGATCATTGGGTGCTATGTTATTATGAAATTATCAGGGAAAAAACCCATTTATAAGAAATTATCTTTTTACCAACTCCTATCCAACTAGGTTTTAGGTTAGGCTGGCTACCAACCATATCTACCGCTTATTTTCCCCATTAATAAATTAAGTGTGTGACCATCAACCCTATAAATCGATAGGCTTTTGACAAATTTATCACTAGAAAATTGGTTGATAACCAATAATATATCTACACATGCCTTTTGGATTCCAAATTTTTTTTAATGTCTCAATGATTCCACTTGAGGATCTACCCTAGCTGAACTTATAAGAGTCAATCGCCTTTGTCATGAAATTTTCATGATTTTCTTTTCTGTGAATTTTATGTATATCCCCATTTCATTCCTCGACCACATCTCAAACAAGGTGAAATTGTACCCCAATGTGCTTAATTATGGAATGAAAATATGGATTCCTTTAACTGTGAAAGGCCTTCTGACTGTCACCAAATAATATAATATGATATTGTCTTTACCCATGATTATATATTAATATTTATATCTATATTTCTTTTTTTCTCAAGCCTTGTTATCTGTCATGCACTCTTCCTCTATCATGGATAAATCCATAACTGACTATAACATTGAAATGAATCTCACATTTCCTCCTGCAAGAGTAAAAACATAACCAGTAGTATATTTCCTTCAGTTTGAATCACCCAAAATATATAAATAAACTGTTGTTATGATAGAAAAATATGATCATCCATAACATAATTCAATATTTGATGTCTCGTTAATGATTCTTATGATCCTTTTAACTATGTTTCGATCCTACAGTCTTATATTTTCCACGTAACGACTATGTTTCCATATTGAATGTGTAATGTTTTGCCTTGTACCAACCATAGTGAACATCAGACCCAAACTGGTGATATTTAAGCTACTCGAGACATCTACAAAACATCATAGATGATAATATGAATGTAATAAGATATGGGGCAGAGATTGGATAATAGCCTTTCATATTGATGTGTTTCAAGACTCTATGCATGTAATTATTATGTGATATCTGAATCTTCCAATTATTTCAATCATGTAAAATATATATCCCAATAAATATTCCTTCTAGTACCAAGTACTTTATATCAATCTCAATATCCAAATATTCCATCTTATCATATATATGATCATTATTGGGGCCTACAACTAACATGTCATCCACATAAAATAGAAGAATGAATAAATAATTACCATATAACCCCCTGAAGTACATACACAGATCCAAATGAAGTACACTATATCTAATGATCATGATATAGGAATAAAATATCTTATACCAGACCATATCACCTGCTTGATATCATAGAGAGATTTGTTCAACCTAAAAACAAAGATATATTTTCCTTCTTCTATAAATCCTTTCAGTTTAACGTTGTAGATTTCTTCATCAAGATCAACATAGAGAAACAAATTAATCACATATAGCTACTCTAAATGATAACTGTATATTGCACACATCGCAAGAACTACCTGAACAGTTGTCAGAAAAAAAACAGGAGAAAATATTTCACTAAAATAAATACATGTATTCTACGAATATCCTTTGATTATCAATCTCTCATTATATCTTTCCAATTGTTCCCTTCCATCACGATTGTTCATAATGACCAATTTTATATAATATACTTCATTACCTAGGGTAATAGAATAATATCACTAGTCGTGTTCTTTTATAGGACTTTATGTTCTTCCGAAATCACCACCATCCATGAGGATATAAATGGACTATGGGTTTCCTCTATAAAATAACTTAAACATCAATCCTCTATAAATAAGAAATATGAAATATTTATCTTAGTGAAATAATTTGAGTTCCATAATGGTTCAAATTTATCCTTAATTGACCATCATGATCTAAACTCAATTGGTACTTGATCATCATGATCTGGTAATTCCTCAAAAGAACCTAGATTTTCCCTTCATTATTCCTCTACCTTGACTATTGTATTGTTTTGTTCTCTTTCTACATGTATCCATAAATTAGGATTTTCACCTTGTCTTATAAAAAATTAAATTATTGATGATGATAAGTTTGTGGAAAATGGGTTCCCACAAATGACAACCCTTTACACCATTAACGTATCCCAGGAAGATCCATTTCCTAGATCTTGAATCCAACTTCAATATTTATTGGTCATTAAACAATTAATATACTTGAATTAAATAAATAACAGAGATTAGTTAGTGGGTTTAGTATTCCACATCTCTTTTTGTGTCTTCAGATTATTCACCATTGAAAAATATCAGTTGATCACATAAGAAGCGGTATTCACTGCTTTTGACAAAAATGTTTTGGAAATTCCTACAGTCTTCATTGTTACCCTTATTCGATCCAATAATGTTTTATTTATACACTCTTCCACTCGAGTATACTAAGGAGTTTATTCCACCATGAACTATATATTTATTACTTCTCATTAAAAAAATGCACCAAACTGCTCTCTTGTATATTCTTCACTGTTGTTAGTCCATAAACAAATAACCTTCTTTCCAAATTTAAGAAGCCTTAATGCATTTAATTCATTTAAGAATTTAAAAAAATATGACTCCCTCATGATTGGGTACACCCAACCCATCCTATAATAATTAGTAATTAATTATAAAAATTACCTTTCTCATCCTCAGTATATAACATGTACTTGGAAAATATCAGAATAGATCAACTCTAATATCTATTTTCTTCCTATTGATGACATCCCAAACATTTATTTTTGTTTCTCAGTGAAAAAAAATCTCACAAAAATAGTATGGATGCCTTCAAAAGCCCTGGAAAAACATTTGATCAGTAATAATATTTCGGACTCTTTCAAAAATATGAAAATATTTTCATTCCTTAACATTGTCAATGATTTTATCAAGGTAGTTGACGTGGAAACTATCCCGAACTCCGGGTACATTTTACCCATAATCACATATAGTTTCTTTGATGTCTTCTTTTCATTAATCACCATAATATCACCCTTTAAAATTCTCATAACTCCATTACATATATTATTCCTTCATATGATATCAAAAAAATTTCCCAAATAAAATAGGTTCTTCTCTAGACCCTTCACATGGAGTACTACTTGGATAGTTAATACAATACCATCATATATCATCAGTTTGATGGTACCAACTCCAATGATAATGTGGGTGTGATCATTCCCTATATACACAAGTCCTATTGCAGTAGTTTAAAACTAATCAAATCATTCCCATCAAGAATTCATGTACCATTTTTCTCCAATGTTTATTAACCACATGTCGTTGAGATGTTGTCTACTTCCAATAGTCATCACCATTTCACTAATTAGTATATCTCTATTCCTAGAATTACTCACTTTATTTTCATCTGTTTCAGGATTTTCTCTTCCACTAGAAACATTATTCATCATCACACTAGGTATTCCTTCACCAATTTCCAGTATAAAATTATCTTTCCATTACACTACCTTCACTTCATTTTCACAATGAAAAATTATTTTCCTTAAAAAAATTATATGAAATTTTATACTATTTGGAAATGATTTCTATCCAAAACCTCATATATTACACAATGGTGTATTTAATAATTTCAATAAATAAAATATATGATTTGAATAATCAACCAAATTGGAAATCACAAAGAATACTAAAATTTAATAGAAATATTAACAAATACAAAAATTAAACTACATCGGGCTAGAACATTCCTATGATACCACTATTTGGGACAAAAAATAATTGACCCAATAGTAGTGAAATAATAGAGAAATAATATAAAGAAAAAGTTGTGGAAAAAATGAAAACAAATATAATGTTAACCCCCCCACCCCCCAATGAAAGGGGTTTAATCCATGGGAAAATAGAAGGATGATTATGGTTAAAATTTGTTACACACTCCTCACTATTACAAGGATGAAAACCTTATAATTATCTCTATTAAATATATGTGTAATCCACCTCACATAATACCAAACATAAATGATGGGAAATGATGAAGGTCAAGCTGGTCATAGGGTGCGGAGTTGATACTGAAATCATTAGGGAAAAGAACATTTTTTAGGAAATTCCATGTTACCTAACTCCTCTCCCACGGGGTGAAAGGTGAGGTTGTCCACACACCATATCTACCACTTCATTACCCCTTTGGCAGATTAAGGGGGTATCCACTCTCTTTGGATAGTAATGGGATGTGGATAACTACCAACTAAGAGATTCTTCACCAATTCTATGCACATTGAGAAACAATATGATCCCCCAAAGTTGAGTGCTAGTAAACTAAGAAACCATTAACTCCACCATAACCCTCAAAACATAGGGTAACAAATTTATGTGGTTTACATTCTTAAGAGAAAACACTACCTCCGAAAGAGAGAAAAGAATAAAAAAACATATTATTTGGGTTCCCGAAAAGATAATCAAAGAGACTGGAATGAAGGAACTACAAGGTAGGATGAATGAAATAATAATGGACACACTCATAATATAATTAAGGGTGGGGGAACCAACTAGCCACCCAAGAACACCCTACCCACCAAATGAAACACCAAACCAAAAACAATAATAAGACCTATATAAACAGATACTGAAAAACCAAATACATAGGAAATAAAAGTAGTTGAAGGTAAATAAAAACTGAAAACATGAACCCATTGTCCTCGGAAAAAGAGAATATCATCAAAGATCCTAGTCATTGTTTGGACCATCCAATGCTACATTTTAATTGAAGAATGCTACTATTGGCTAAATTAACCACCAAATACAACACCTAAAAGACCCAAAATAAATAATTCAACAATAGTGGGATAAAAAATAATGAAACAGTCTATTAAATATAGAGAATATGTAGATCAATACAATTATAGAGATTGGAGTTCCTTTAAAAAACTGAAATGAATTAAAGAAAACCACAAAACATAAATGAGATGAGTGTATAAAATAAAGGATAATAACATATAATTATAAGGGTCAAAACCCCAAAAAGTTGAATGGATCATTCAAGAGAGGTATCCAAGGGAAAAAGAGTCATCGTTGAATATATGTTCCAATTATGTCATATTAAAATCAAGCCGCTCTTTACCAAAAATATTTATTAATTATCATGAAACCATCTAAAGCTCAGATTATACATGATATATGGAAAATATTTGACATCACATCAATATTTTCTAAAAGAATAGATAATCCTCATAATTAAATATATATTTTTAAAATGAAGTGAAAATGACACTATTTCACCAAATAAGAGTTGATCGGGGATAGAGAGAGGATCTGAACACCTTAAAGACCAAAATAAATAATTATTATCAAACCATAGTTGTTTAATAACCCCACTACTATGCAATATGGAAAATGAAGACAATTATATGGGTAATAAGGAAGAGAGGATGAAGAAAGATACCCTAAACTTGAGTTTTCATGACATATTCACTAAGAAATCAATCCAAGGAGAAGAGGGGAATGAGTCAATATGAAGCCCCCTAAATTGATTCCCAAACTCCATGGAACAATGCAAAATAAACCTCAAGAGAAAAATCATAATATACAAAGATATAAAAATTTTACGGAGATGTATGGACCAACTACATAGTATCTTAGACCATAAATAAAATTGTAAATTTCCAATCATTTGTATCTTTCAATTTTGAATTCTGCCATTAACCAACCTCTAGGGTCATGTAAAATTTAATAATTCCATAATTCCATACCTATACTTCATAAACCCCAAGAAATAATCTATTACTAAAATAAATGAATTCCAATGGAATTATGGGTGTCAAACCTCCTTTATTATGGAAGCCATAACAAAATATGTAGGTAAAATGAATTAAATTATTACTGACCCTTAAATAATTATGTTCATTTACATAAAATAATAATAATATATAATATACATATTTTCATTATGTCACAATCAAGATGATGAATAAAAAATTATAATACTAGCTCTCGACTAACCATTATAACTCAGAGATGAGTCTTGTCTATTCCATACCTAGAATAGTCATCCAAATACTCACCCATGATTGATGTATCATGACTAAAAACCTAAACATCCTTAGTAACTAGGGTTTACACTTTTATTATTTCAGAAAAAAAGAGTACCTTCTACCTCTAACTGAATTTTTACCAAAACTAAGAACCACATTGGTACTATTTTATAACAAAATAGATTATGTAATATGTCAAACTAGACTAGATAGTTAAAAACATGAAGCATGTTCCCAAATATATTGATTTTGATGAAACATTTTGATGATATGAGTTATTAATTAAGGGGATATTTACCCTAAATAATGAACTCCCGAAATTATTTCTGAATTTTACCCAAAATCTGACATGGTTTATCTATAAGATGAACATACCATCCATTAAATAACCTAAAAGTAACCCTATATTTGAAAATTTAATAGCCCAAATAACAATATAAAATAAAATTCCTATATGAATGAAAACAATATAGAACAAAAATTTATATAAAAAATATGAACTATAATTAGATTGAAAAACAATACAATAAATTGAATTAAACAATGTGTTTAATAATATATTATGCTAATGAGGGATATCCTCACTCCATGATAGGATCTCCTCACACCACTGGGAGGGGAGATTCCCAAAGTGCTTACCTAATATAAAACATAAATTAAAAATAGACCTATCCACACTTCTAGAATGATTTTTATAAAAAGTATTACACTATACCTCTTGCACCACTAAGAGGATTCATACTACCTTTGGTCAGCACCAAATAATACAAGAATAAAATATACATATCCCACGATAGTTTCAAAAGGGAATATTAACCATGAATCTAAAGATAAGGTAGCTTAGTACCCATCTCATCATGAGTCAATATTGAATATATATATCTATATATATATATATATGCTAGTATATCAACTATAAACTAACAAAGTGTCTGTAAGAGGAAAAAAATTAATATATAAATACAATATATATTTTCAAAATGGAAAACATGAATATTTTTATTAATAATAAAAATCATATATAGGAACTAATAATTCCTAACCCATCAAAGTAACATGCCCTCACATACACTACTCCATAAAAAATCATTAAAGTTAGACCTTAAATGAATCATCCTTCCAAATGACCCAAGTCAACACATTTGACATGATATTATGTATTTTCTAAAATCATTCTACAAATCATGAAAATGCATACCATACATTGATTAAATTCCCAAATCAATTCCCATTTAGATAACTCTAACCAACTCCTACATTTCCAAGATCCTTTAGCCTCATATAAATCCTTATTAGTTAAAAAGTATTCCCTAAAGACAAATATTCCATCACTAGATATCACTATTCTTCAATCCCACACCAAAAATGGAAAACCACATGGGTAATCAATTATAGACATCCATATCTGATGTAACAAACACAACACTAGAGTCTTTCCTTACTATAATAAGTACATATCCATATTTATACATTGTCAATGTTCTTATCCCACCCAAATAGTTCATAAAATCACTTACACTAATATTATCTCATATGAAATAACCATGACAGAACCCATATAAATAATGGAAGGTCAAAGTATTCAATCAAAGAGAGATACAAATATTCAAATCCACAATCAATATAACTAAATCATAAGAAAAGGAGTGGGTTAAGATAGTCAAGGTTATTGATGATATAATAAAGAGTTGAAATAAATAGTCCACAACATGAATTTATTATTTATACCCTTTGAATTATTTTAATAATATATATAATGGTTTTGTGTGGCTAGTTAAATTTTGTAAGAATCGTGGGGTTTTTGAATATATTTTACATTTTAAAAAATTTATTCATATCAATTATATGTGTGAAAATTAATATATACCAATCAAATACCCATATATAAATTTTAAAACCACTATCATTTCTAGAATTTGGGGGTTTTCATATGTAATAAAAAATATTTACATTTGAGATTTGGTTTTTGGGCCATGACATTTCAGGTTTTTATTTATATTATCAAGGTTACCAAAATTAATATTACAAATAGGTCTCAAATACTATATAAATTGGATTATCCATCTTTAATAATTAATATTAAGCATGGTTGAGACTTGAGGAGATGAGACTTACGTTCATTATTGAGGCAATGAATTCATGGGGTAAAATAATTGGGTCAAGAATCATTGATTATTTAAAATGATTTAATGAATTATTCTCATCTTCAAACTCATAATTATTCTTGATTATTTATAATTTTCTAATTGTATGATGACCTTAGAATAATCATTTTTATGAATAATTTAATTAAAATAATCAATGTTTTTGTATTATAACTAGCTAAAATATATTTATGATTATATATTAATGTTATTATTGAAAATATTTTCTAATTCTATGTGCTTTCAGATTATCAATAGCATGATCTATGTGGAGGTGGTGAAAAATTTATTGGGAAATGAACCTCTCTTTACCTCCCTTTATGTTCTCCGTACACCGTGAACATTCGCCATCAACCATTGAAATGGTCAGTGGCTCAATGATTGTATCATATATGGTAGAAAAATTATGGAGGATGTGAAGGATGTGAGATACCTTTGGAGCAACAAATAATGGATGTGAAATGAGATCAAAATGGAAGGTCCCATTCAAGATGGTGGAAATATAGCCTATCAGAGAAGGTAGAAAAAACATAAAGGGGTTTAGTAAAAAAAATTATGGAGACTGGAGTATGGATTATGTGTATCCAATGTGGAAATGATAAAACCTCCATTGGTATAGTGTGAGGGAAAAATTAAAATCATGGAAAACGGAAGTGTTTACGGTGGTGACGATTGCTAAAAATGGAAATAGATAGGGATTTTATAAACTATGTTTGTGAAAACAAGGGGTGTAATTAATGAAGAACATACTATGTATGAAATTTAGAGGGGATACGGTTTCCATGACAATATTAAATATCACACAATGAGTAATTTTAGATTTCATTCCATGTTTGATAAGGATACATAACTCAGGGTGTAAAAGAGTGTAGTCCAGACTATTCCCCAAACTACACACACTTTTTAGGACAAAGAGAACACTTTTTAAGATTAAAATTCATTACTCAATCTATCTAGGTATATTTCCTATTAGACACTCAAGTGCCACAAATTTTGTCACTATCCTATACTTCTTTATAGGTTATCCTCACATATACAAACAATGATAGTACATGTTTAGTTACTGCCCAGGCCTTACATTCTTTTCCATAATATTACATTCTATGTATTTTCTATTATATTTTACCCAACAGAATATTTAGTATCCTAAACTTATCTAACTACAATATTACACATGTAATAAAGGTATCTTCCAAAAATCCTCTTATACCCCTTAGTAAGAATAAATTCATTATTAGAACCGAAATAACTAGTCTTCAAAGGTTCTACATGAACACCACAGATGAAACATAAACTAACAATCATTATTCTGATATACCTATCATAAATATCTTCATGTCCTCTACTTCTATTAAATTGAATTTTAAGCACTAAATCCTCCATGAACATCAACATGTGGATGTTATATATGTTTTTCTTAGCATCATAATTGATCTGAACATAAGGTCACCTAAATAGGGTGACCTTGATATGCTTCATCCAAACATTATGATCCATCCATCTCAATTATTCCCAAGAACTTTGAGTTTTTTTGTTCTCAAATTTTTGAATAAAATGAAATTCCAAGGAATATAGATTAGAAAATCCATATTTTCAACTCTTATAACATTATTATCTTCTCTTCACAATGAAGATAAATATTATTTCAAAAGGTATTAAATGATGTTCACATTTTATAAACCCAAGCATTCTTAAATGTTAAATTTATTATAGATAAAAAACTAGATACTTTTTCAAATTTAAATATTGAATCAATTCTCCATCAATGATATTATAAATATTTTGGTCAACAATTTAATTAAATATCTAATAAATACAATAATGAAACATATAATCTCATTAAAAAATATCCAATAGATTCAAAAACATAATATTTATGATCATCGAATGTCCAGTTCAACATCATCTCAATGATTGTGTCTTCATAAGGTTTATGTGAAGTTACTCAGTATCATCCATTAAACTCATTTTCATAGACATTATAAATTGTAAATTATATTTTATTCTACCCTTAATCTAGTTCTTCCTACTATTTTTCTCTACTCAATCTCTGATTTCCTTAATTACTTCAGAAAAATCATTTTCGAGTATTATGTTTCTAGTTGTATGAATCCATTGGACACACACAGTAATCAAACATTTTCTTGTTTTTCATTCCTTTTATTTGATCAATTATTTATCATCACATATTCTAATCAACTTATCCTTTATCATCTAATTATTTAAAAATTACATTCATATGATATTCCTCAATTAAATTCACCATATAATTCATTTTTTCTTCTATCACTTTCACACTTGAGCTTCTTATCACTGAAGTTCATTAGCATGAATGACATCCCAAAATGTTGATTATTTTACTTCCTATGTAAATAATACGTATTCCCATCATATTTAAAATCTATGAGGTTTCACATGTGTCATTATTTTTTGCTGAGAAGGAAATTCAAGATATAAACTCATCTAGAATTGCAATTTAATGGTGATGTTCTTCTATTGAGAGTGTAGTGCATGATTTCTCTGGATTATTCCTCATATCTTAAAATTTTATTATTTTGTATTATCTATATATCCTTACATTATTCTCCATACATAAATCACCATACATGGATATCCTTACATGTTGATCCCATTTCATCAATGTGCTATTGTGAATCTCATTATGTAGATCTTCTATCTTGAACTGAATATGTGTTCCATCAAAACTGGTTCCAAAACTAACCTAAGACAAGATCCAAAGTGCTTTCATAATCCCCATGGGCGGGAACATGTTCACGGTTATCATAAAATGAATTTTGTGAATCATTTTCCAGAGTTTATAAATATTTAACAACAAACAAATTCAATATGACAAACCACAATTTTTCAAAACAAACAATCTTTTACAAAAAACAAGAATTGAATTGAATAATTTAAAATAATTCCCAAAAACAATAAGAAAATATTAAACCCAAAAATGAGAACCTATGAAACATTCTCATTTCAAGAGGCACCGCCCTCAAGCCATCTCCTCAAGATAGCACCACGATGAACCACTAGAAACCCAAACTGTTGGCACTAAAAGTTTTACCCAAACCTATGACAAAACTAACTGAGTCTACATACAGAAAAAGGTGTAAGTAGTTTGTGATCCAAATACTAGTAGGATACCACCACTAAGAGAATCTATTTGATAAAAAAATTTAGATGAAACACATATAAGTTTTTAAAACATGAAATGCTAGCTACAATTTATAAAAGATGCAACAATAAAAAAAAACTTTTTTGAAGTGGGCTATTTTAAAGAATCAACTCTTTTAAAAAAATATGTCAATGATACTTAATTTTTCATCCAAACATACCATATTCCAATATTAATCATAAAGTTACTAATTATAACAAGCAAAAAGAAAAACCCCCCTAGGCATTAGCTTGTTTTGGGTCCAATATACCTCATATCTAGGTGAGAGTAACCAACACAATATCTATTCTCATGCAAAATACACTAGTAGGGAACATGCCCATAATAGAGTGGTCCACAATCATCATCATCATAATAGATTAGTTAGTGTCATAAGCATCAATCTTTCTATGTGAAACTTAGGCCAAACCCCACGGGATCACTATCATACTAGTACACGTCCACCGACCTAGATACTCGGGTTTCCCTCTTGTGATCAAACAAGTTCAGAAAGACAATAAATATAATTTTTTCAGGTAAATATCAATTCCTCATCAAAAATTCCACAAACAAATCTCATGTACATCACACAAGTCAAAAAAATCCACTTTTTCATTCAAATTCATTTTAAAATCATACTCACACCAAAATAGCACAAAACATTTTTTACATATCATTAACACTTCCAAAAATCCTATAAACATTTTAATAAAACCATTATAATATATTACAACTCACATAACAGCCCACACACAAATCACATAGTACCCTTCACTCCATCAAATTCCTTTTGTCAACATGCTCACACGAAATAGCCCACAACCATGTTTTGCACCCCCAACGAATTTGGTAAAACTTTTCAGCAACTTACAAAACATTCTAAAAATGTTTGACATATCAAATAACCAGTTTACCATTAAAAACCCATATTATGTTAACATCATCAACAAAACTGTACATATAAACCCTTTTACAACTTTTTTTAACCAAATAAAACATTTACAATTTCCATAAAACAAACCCAAGATGTATAACAATGGTTTGGAAACAAAATCCATTTTAGAACCCCCATTCAAGACCCAAATTATAACAATACCATTCCAAAATAAAATTGGTAGCCCTACAAACATTTATTAAACCACCCCAAAGTGTTATAAAAATACCTCAAATAATACCACAAAAGGAACACTTGAAAAAACACATGTTTTCATAAATCACTTTCAAGAAGTACAACATGGATTTACACCTTAAACCCATACAAAAACCCCCTTTCGAGGCCCACATGACACTAATTCATTGAAAAACTAGAATTTTAATCCCCATTAAACACTAATAAATCACTTTAACTTGTTATAAAATACACCCAAACATTACCCCAAGATTCACATATGAAAAGCACCCAATTACAAGCTAAAATGCAACAATAAAATTAAATGCTTAACCAAATCAATAAAAAATAGTTTTCTCACCACACACAACAGATTAGAAACATGATAAATTAATACACCAAGAAAGCTAACTCGTCATAAAATGGTTACACGTGGAATCACCTACTTTTTGAGTTGAAACCCTCAAATCATGGTATGAAACATCATGTGCACCTCTGTCACACCACAAGGAAGTGAAGAGACACCTAAAACATCAAGATTATAGAAAAAAGACCCCAAATAAAACCCTAATATTGAACCCTAAATTCTTTACTTTTTGAAACATCATGAAAGAGGGATTAAAATCTATGTAAATGTCTGAAAATGAAGAGAAGAACACTTACTTGAAGAAATATTGGAGTTTTCCCACCAAAAACCCCATCAAAGATGGGTTCCATTGGAGATTGAGGGAGCTTGGAGGCCTCCCATGGAAACTAGTGTCGAATGGTGGAAGAATGGAGCAAATTAAACTTATTTCTGGGAAGGCAAAGATGGAATTTTAAAATGTTTTTAATGACTTGGACACCCTTGCATGGTTTTTCTGCACGGTTCGGAACCGTGCGGCCCGTTCTAACTAATAAAAACATACATTATCCATTAATTTCATAAGGTTCCATGGGGGTAATGAAGGGGGAAATATAGTCAATTAATAGGAGAAATAATACCCATAATAAAACCACATTTTCACCCCAAGACTCATCCAACTCAAGGGTACAAACCACCTCAACAACTTACCCCACAAGTGGTGACACTATGAGTGTCACAAAACCAACTCCAAAACACCAAAACCTCACACCATCCCTTTAAAAAAAGAGGATTTCAATTACTACACAATATCCCCAAGACCAAGTACATTGGTCAAGAACACAGGAGACACCAAAATTCCAAACTCGGAACACCAAAAAACCTTGAGAAAGTTGAGAACCAAAAGAAGTTTTGAATGAAAACATTGAATTGAAATTATGAGTGTGAAAAATCTCCACACCATAAAGATTTCAGCCCCCAGAAATCCACTGCAAGACCAAAGCAACATCCAACCCCAATAGATAAACAAAGATGCACCCCCTTTCCAATATTTATCCCCAAAGTCCAAAACACCTCCATTGATCAATTGAGGAAAGAGTGGCCTCACAAACAAAGCCTAAATCACTTACCAGAAATGATTAATAACATTTAGATTTTATCCCAAAACAAAACATCTCAATCACTATCCGAAAAAGATTTGAGCAATCTACCCAAATGAACGACAACAACGAACAATGTTACACTTACCTTGCTTTAGCTAAACTGTTGGGCGTTCTCCAATAACAATGTTTACCCAACAAATATGTATGTTGTTAGATAGCTCTGAAAAATAATCCCTACTACCAAGACAAGACCAAGGACCAATCTCAGATATACTACGGGGAGACCCAAATGGGCGCCCCACCATAAGAGGCAACTTAAATTTTTTCTGAGATAGGATAAGGACATTAACAGGGGAGGCCCGAATGGACTCCCCGACACAAGGGGTAGACATCCATTCAATGTTACTAAAGGAACATACATGATAATAATAGTGGGTCCCCCCACCATAATAACCAACCATATTAACAGACCACCAGGGTCCAACACAGGAAGAACCCAATTTTTAAAACTATGGGGTGGTCGAACGGATAGTCTGCATGGTTTAGAAAGTCATGCACTAACTGTGGGGATCGTTCTTTCTGTATATATTCCTTGAACATAGTCACTACTAATCTTACACAAACCATGTTCTCAACCTGTCTAGACAAATTTCAAACCATTCTCTAAAAACTCAATGGAAAGAAAAGTGTAGGGGAAAGACATTGGGCGATAACATGGGAATCAGGCCCTCAGACTCTTTCCACAGAACAAGAACAACAGAGGTAGTATGATGACACCAGAGGTTTAAACTCTTACTATCATCAATAACATGGATAGGAATTTATACAAGGGTTTTAAAGACCCTGGTATTTCTCCTAATTACGTGTCGCCTTCACTCTGGAACCTATGGCTATAGTTCAAATGAATGAAGAATCTTCCTCCTTGAAGTTAAGATTTAGAAACCCCTGTATGAAACTTCTTATTTCAATGCCACCAAAAACTACACTACAACCCCCTATTAGATCACTATGACATCACATGTTCCAATCTCACTTTACCCTAACCCAACATTTCACTGAAACAAGGGCTTATAAGATTCAAAAACACGTCACACCATGTTTATTCAAGTGAGAAACAATATAAGGAAAAGAAACATATAATAACCATCGTCTAAAATGTAGGATTTTATTGCTTTCCAATGATATACATACTCCCAATATGTCAGAGACTCTCAGAGGATTTCACAACCTTCACCATTATAGTCAACAAGAACACGACATCACAAGGATTCACTGAATGTGACCATTGCTACTGATAGAAAGAATACATGGAAGGGGACCTTATTCCAAGTCCCCAAAAAACACACAATTATATAAAGTGGCATTAATATCCTCTCATGGACAGATTTGACACACTGGTGGTTTAACATGAACACCTACTTTGAAGATACCATTAAGGACATAGAGGCCCTCTTAGGCCCTATCCAGACACTTACCCACACAATGAACCCTAGACTACTTCCATCTTCAATTAATTAGGTAACTTAAGAAACTAAAGTCTCTTTCAACCTTCCACAAGAACTATCCCACTAAAAGAGTATCCAAAAAATAATAAATGGAAGAAGGTACAGACTCATTCTTTAAATCCTGAGAAAATATTCCCTATATTGATCAACTAGAGGATTTTCCAATGGCCAGGCAATCCTGGTTGCACTTCAGTAGTGCACCAACCCTTAATGGGGGTGTACCTTATCCATTAAGAGAACCCAAGGACCCAACAAAGCTACTCCATTGGTGAAAACATTCCACAGAATAGAACCTAACACATGAGGGTATCCCCCATAAAGTCTTCCTAAACATTTCGCAGAAGAAACCACTATCTAGTATTCCAACCCTGCTTATCGACCCAACACAAACCCAAAAAATTGTTCAAACTTGACGGGTTCATGGACTCAAAACATCCCACACCATCAACATTTTCAAAAACACATAATACACACCATCCTAATCTAGTCATCAAGATGTCATGTTTTCCTTTAAAAACATTTATTTGAAAAAAAAATGGTTCATCGGTTAGCATATCCACCAATGGTACCCCATGTGCCTCGCACATGAATGTTTTCATGCCACACCAGGTACCCTCCTCATATCCATCCCGAAACCCATTCAGAAAATACATAAACCATCCATCATCCCATATAACCCTATGCCTATGGTCTCTCATGGAAATACTAAAGGTTAAAACAAAAATTATTTCCACTTTTCAAAACCAAAATAGTCAACCAATACTTCCTTCTTTTTCTCAACACCACAAACAACCAAATCAAACCCAAATAACAGCTTACCAAAAATTTTAGAAAGGAACAATCATTCAAATGAAAACTCACATCCAATCTATTCAAATAAATTTCAAAATATATCTTCAAATTAAAGAACCTTTTAATAGTCTAGAAAACTATATAGGAAACTCATTTTCAAAACCAACTTTAACATAGTTCATACTTTCAAAAGAGATGTAAACACACCATGTTCCCTTTCAAAAGAGTCCTTAAAATTTAGTTCAACCATTTCAAAATTCTAAATATTCACTATTTATTAGAAAACCATTTCAAAAAAGCATTAAACATCATAAAACCATGATATTTTTTCTTTAAAACCAAACTTCCAAGATTCAAAAACCAATAGACACAATAAAATTCAAGAAGAAACTAGCTTCGGTGGGTGACATGAAAATATGGTTGGGGTCCATACTCCACTCACTTCACCATCATAGAGAGTGTTCTTGGTATATATCCCCATCTCCACAAGGCTTTCAAGACCCTACGAGCTCACTAAGACCATTAACCCAACTCTCTTTTCATTTCCCCTAATAATCATCAAACTAAGAAAACCAAAGGACTGAGATAAATACCAACATCCCCTGGAGACATGAATCTAGTCATGAAGAGTGGTGATAAATCACATACCCATAACCAGAATTCTAATTCCCAATAATCCTAACCCCAGACTATCCCAACCGTTCCCCAAATAATGAGACCCAAAGAGTTAACTTAAACCTCCTTTGGTACCATTTTGTTAAGAACTGAATATGGCCGCCATCAAAACCGTTGGAAAACCCAGCCCACGAAAAGGCATGAAGGGAATTATAGATCTCTATGGGCTATAAGAAGTTACCAAGTATCATAAAATGATGTTTGGGAATGATTTACCCATGTTTATAAACATTAAACAACAAACAAATTCAATATGACAGACCTAGATTTTTTTAAACAAACCATCTTTTACAAAAAAACACAATTTAATTAAATCAATTAAAACAACTCCAATAGAATATAACATAATATGAAACCCGAAAATGATATCCCAATAACCATCCTCCTGGAAAGTGGAACTACCCTCAATCTATCTCTACAATATAGCACCATGATGAACCGCTTGAAACCCAAACTGCTGGCACTAAAAGGTTTACCCAAACCTATGACAAAAATAATTGAGTATAGTAACACGCAAAGGTGTAAGAAGGGTGTGATCCAAATCCAAATAGGATTCCACCAATAATATATTCCATTTTATTAAAATTTAGAGACAAAATGCATGCAAGTTTTCCAAACGTGTAATACTATCAACAATTTCTAAAAGATACAACTTTAAATAAAACCTTTTTTGAAGTGGGCTACTTTAAAGAATCAAATATTTTAAAAAAAAAATATGCCAATACTACTTAATTTTCCTTCCATCCATACAGTATGTTTACCTTAAGCACAAAGTAATTATTGAGCACAATAAAAAAGAAATAACACCTAGGCACTAGCTCATTGAGGGTCTCGTATCTTAGTGAGAGTAACCATCACAATATATGTTCTCATGAACGATCCACTACTAGGTAACATACCCATAACCTAGTGGTCCATATTCATCATCATCATCGTAGTTTATTTAGTGTTGTAAAAATCAATCTTGGTACCTGAAACTTAGTCCAAACCCCACGGGATCACTAGCATACTAGTACACGTCCTCCCACCTAGATACCTGGGTTTCCCTCTGGTGCTCAAAAATGTTCCACAAGACCTGAAATATAATTTTCATATGAAAATATCACTTAAACATAACAAATTCACCAAAAATCTCACATTTACATCACAGAATTCACAAAAATCCACTTTTTCATTCAAATTCATTTTGAAATCATACTAACACCAAAATAGCCCACAACACATTTGAAATATCTTTAACACTTCCAAAAATACTTTAAATAATTTTATAAAACCATTCCAAGATATTCCAAATCACATAACATCCCACACACATATAAAATAATACCCTTCTCTCCTTCAAAATTAATTTTTTCAACAGAATCATAGAAAATAGACCACAACCATGTTTCATAGCCACAACATAATTTAGTAAAACATTTCTGAAAATTATAAAACATTATAAACAATTTTGACTTATCAAATCACCATGTTACCTTTCAAAAACACAATATTAGGTTAAAACACTCACCCAAATAGTACATATACACCCTTTTCCCACATTATTTAACCAAATAAAACATTTACAATTTTCATAAAACAAATCCAAGAAGTATAACCATGGTTTCCACAAAAATCACATATCAAATTCCTCATTCAAGAATAAAATTATACCAATACCAATCCAAAACATAATCGGAATCCCTAAAAACATTTATTAAACCACCCCCAAGTGTTATAAAAATACATCAAATAATACCACAAAAGACACACATGAAAAATACACGTTTTCATAAATCACTTTCAAGAAGTACAACGTGGTTTTAAACCTTAAACCCAATCATAAACCCCTTTCAAGGCAGACATGACACTAATTCATTGAGAAAACAGAATTGGAAGACCTTTTTGAACACTAAGAAATCACTTTCATGTGTTATAAAATACACCGAAACATTACCCAAGAGTTGCAAATGAAAAGCACCCAATTTCAAGGTCAAATGCAACAATAAAATAAAACGCTTAACCAAATCTATAAAAACAGTTTTTAAACCAAACAAAACAGATTACAAACATGATAAATTAATAAACCAAGAATGCTAACTCATCATAAAATGGTTACACATGGAAGAACCTAACTTTTGAATCAAGACCCTCAAATCTTGGTGTGAACCATCAAGTGCACCATCGCTGCACCACAATGAAGTGAAGATCAGCCTGAAAACTCAAGATTACACGAAAAAGACACCAAATAAAACCTGAGGTTCAAACCCTGCCTTTTTAACATTTTATAACATCATTAAAGGGGGATTAAACTCTATGTAAATGGAAGAAAATAAATAGAGGAACACTTACTTGAAGGAATTTTTGAGTTTCCCCACAAAGACCCCATAAAAGATGGGTGCCATGGGAGCTTGAGGGAGCTTGGAGGCCTCCCATGCCTGTTGGTGTTGAATGGGGGAACAATGGAGCAGATTAGACAAATTTCGGTGAGGAAAAAATGGAATTTCATAAAAAATTAATGACCTGGGCAACCTTGCAAGGTTTGTCTGCGCGGTTTGGAACCGTGGAGCCAAACTATGAAACATGTTCTGGCCACTCAAAAACCATCCATTCTCCTCTAATTTCAAGAGGGTACATGGGGGAAATAGGTGAAATATAGGGCAATAATATGTGTAAATAATACCAAAAATAAAACCACATTTTTCCCCAAGACTCATCCAAATCATGGGTATAAACAACCTCATCAACTTACTCCACATGTAGTGCCACTATGACTCTCACAAAACCAACTCCAAAACACCACAACCTCACACCACCCATTTGAAAAAATTAGAGTCCAGTTACCATAAAATACCCCCAAGACCATGTTCATAGGTCAAGAACAAAATAGACACCAAAATTCCAAATTTAGCACACTTGGAAACCTAGAGAAAACTGAGAACCCAAATTGGATTTGAAACAAAGCATGGATTTGAAATTTTGGGTCTTACATCTCCATACATCAAATCTCATTACATGAGTACCCTTATGTGGATCCAAACATTGTAATCATTTTAATATTTCACTCAATTAAAACCACATCTTATTCATTCCATCTCCCAACCTTAAAAATCCTTCAAATGAATCTCAACCCTCATCTAAATCATATTCCATCAACTTCTAGATAACTCAAATACAGGCTATGAGTTAATGAAATTTCTATTTTCAATATACTACTTATTCTTCAAAAGGATAACTTATCCTTATGTTAACCATCAATAAAACTTATGATCCTTAGGGGGAATACATTTTGACATTTTTTATTTTCAACTGGTTTCATCCACTTCATTATTCTGATCACACTAGTGACCGGTCTTATTTTTGGAGTGACTTACATTCAACTATGTTTTCCATATTTAGGATATGGAATTATGTATTTCAGATACTTTTTTTCCAAAATACAAAATAAAATATATATTTTCATTTATTTTATATCTATATTAAGTTCCATAATCTTCACATTTGTAGTCCATCCTCTTATCATGAATCTCACTATAGTCACTTCCATGAAAACATCAAACCCATGAAATACAACTATAATATTGTATCCTAAATCACTCCATTGGATAAATATTTAGCATTTTTAAGGCTTTTGCTTTTTTTAATTAAAAATGTTCTGGAAAAGGACATGGACATGATGAAGATCATAAATAATCAACACATATGTATATGTTACTACTTCCAAATATTGTATTGACTATATAAGATCTTATTCATGTGTCCACAACACCTAATATAGTCTTCGAATATAGTTCCATAAAACAATCCCTTAAATAATCTATATAGACTATTATTCATTAATAAATCGGTAACATATATTATTAGAACGGTAATATATGGGTGTTCGTTATTCTGATTGTTTCACTTATTATTATACCTTTCTATGTACATAATTCTTATGAATTTACTCTAGAAACACCAATAGACTTATTTACCTTACTCTTATTTTAAAATAATATAACTCAATTAACCACTATAATTTATAAAAAATATATAATATTTCATCATTACCATATAATGGGATCTTTAATCTCCACATTGAAATTTTTTTCCATACAAATTTTTCTCTTAAGTAAAAATTGTATTCTCCCGTATATTTATAACAAATTTTAAAAATATATTTGGGGGGAACCATTCATCTCATACTTATTCAATTTCCTAGTTATCCTCTTATCCTTTGTTGAACTAACATTTACTTATGAACTTTTTTATTTAAAGGAATACATCTTTTTCACTAAATTAAATGAATCCAAAATCAACCAATTGTAAGTCTATGTGAGTAATTATCAAGGTATAAAAAAAGAGTGATTAAATAAAATAAGAAAATATATCCTATAATAAATTATTTCCAATGTGATACCAACATCATATTAATTTCCTAGTGTAGTTTCAGTAAATTTTCAAAGAATCTCCAATAACTATCTCCACAAATAGATCAAAAATATTAAACCAAAAAAGTTGGTCTATCCCCCTTTAACAAATAATTTTTTGATTTTTATTCGAATGATAAAGTTATCCCTCATTGTTATATAATATATTTTTATAAGATTATATTAGATAATACCATTATACCTCAATGATAACAGTATATTCAACTTTCTAGAACTTCAATTGACGAACATTCATCGTCATCATCATCATCATTAGTCAAAAAATATGATCCTGATACTTCAATATTAAATTTACTAATTTTTAATCATCTCGATTATTTCTTCTCAGTTTGTTTGGAATTTAAATTTTTCCATCAACATATCAATTTTTTGAAACTGCCAAATTTAGCTTTACACTACAAAATGGGGGAAATAGATTTACCATCATCATCATAGATGATACCAATATGAATGGTTAAATTGAAACCACATGAGATAATGTCATCCATGATGGATATTTTCTAGTTTCCATTATTATTTAAGAAACAAATTTTAATCCTACTCTCCCCCTATATTCATCCCATTTAATTCCATTATTATTTTAATATAATAAAAATTTATGAGAGAATAAGTTGGATATTATTTTCTATTAGTTAAAGAAACAATATTGAGAAGATTTTCCCAATCTATAAATTCCATTCACATTATATTCACATATATTCAATCTATCATACTTGATTTTCCATGTGATAATCATCTTGATTAGTATAAACTTCAACAATTCACCTTTAGCTTTCAAATTGAATGCAACCTTTTCTTGATCTTTAATTATAATGTCACATGTAGTATTCTTTTCAATTTATTTAACATTCCTTACTACCACTTTCTACTATGGTCATGCTATAATGAAAAGTTTTACAATATATTTATCTTTATATATTTGTTATGATTTTTGTTTCCTAATAAACATTGTATCTTCTAATGTATGATTCTTCTTATTCAACAACTTCTCCATGCATGGTAATATTGTTATGCACCATTTTGGAGAGTTTCTGTACTTCTTACCTTGTCCATGAAGCTTCCTAATTTCTATTAAGATACTCATCTATTATAACATATTTGGAATTTCAATTTCATCATCAAATAAGTATTTAATAAATCTTGTCTATTGGTTTCTTTCTCAAAGTAATTTATAATGTTGATTCATCTTGATTTAATTGACATGAAATTTCATGGATTGTTTTTAACTATATATTAAGTGTAATTTACATCCATAAAAGAATAATCTATTCTTTATATTTACAATATTATTTGTTTTTCTTCTTAGGTGTTAATTTTATAGATAAATTATGTTTCTTAGAACCCAACGGTAGTCTTACAATACATATTAAATTTATTTCTATTATCATTTCATATCCTCATTCCATTAGTTGAAATTGATTTGTTCTTGGTAAAGATAAAACATCACTCTTCATCATCATAAAAACATTTATTATACGTTCATTAGAAGTATTCAATACTTTTTAATCTATTCAATGTATAAATTTTTTTCCTTCTGTGAATTTTATTTCTCCTCAGAAAATAATTTTTAATACTATTTTGTCCCCTTAAAGTAGCCCTTCTCTATTTTGAAAAATATATAAATTGTTATAGAAATCAATATCATGGTGTATAAACATTCAATAAAACCAAAAATATCCAAAAAATATTCACTTTTTTCTATAGAGTGAAACACTAACATTTGAAGGGATCTTATTGCATATAGATATGAATATTCTTCTTTTAGACACCTTGTGGTATTGTCTTTTTTGATTCCTTATTTTATTTCACCTCCCCTAAAGTGGTGGATTTCTCATTGAATTTATTTACCCATTCTAGTGAATCTATGATTATAACATACACTATTCCAAATATTAGAATTTTTTAAAACGTTTTCACCAAAATATGGGCTCAAATTATTCTTTGATTCAACAAAATATGTATCCTTCACTAACATCAAGCTTCTTCTATCACTAGATTGAGTCTTCTATGAAGGAATGTTTTCTTTAGAAAATATATGAGTGGATCCTCTCTTAGATACATGTGATTATTTAACTTGAGTAACTTCAATATTTCTCAATATTTCTTCTAACTAAATACACATTAAATTTAAATTGTTTTTTTAATAATGAGGATATTATCCTTTTTTCACATTCAAATTTCATATTCCGAATTATTTATTCATAAAAAATTAATTATTATCATATCTATTTCTAAAAAACAGGTATTCCCTATGAACTTAACATTAATCCAAGAATTATTGAGATATACTATCGATTATGACTCACAGACCACTTTCAACAAAACACTCCAACTTACATCATTCCCAAAAATCATAATTTGCAAATATTTTTCACCAAGTCAAAATAAATTATTTCAAAATATGATACATTCATTATTTTATAATATGAGTTATGTGATAGTGTCACATTTATTGAACTACACGGACAATTATTCCTCTATCACATTGGAATATGATTCCAGTTTTATCATCTCTTATTATAGTCCCTTCATAAATGTGGTAATTTATTTGATAAATTAAAAGGGGGAATTTTTCATATAATCCCTGATTTCAGGGTTAAAGTATTTGAATATGTCATTGGTTCCATATTCATCACTACAATATTTTTATTATTCTTTAGGATTATATTTATCAAATTAAATAGAAAAATTATTACCCTATTTATCTTCTAATAGTGGTGGATCCTTCTTCTATTGAATTTGAGATGATGATTTCCAATGATTTTGAGATTTATTCTTCTTCTTGTTTTTCAAATTTCTATAACCAATAACCATTTTCCCCCACTAGTAGTATATTCCATTCACTACATCTTAGGAACACCATTCATAACATATGAAAGTTGTATCTATGAATCTTCATTTTTTTCAAGAATAATTATTTCATCAAATTTTGAAAATATAATCATTATGTAAATTAGTTAAAGAAAAATGAGAATAAAATTTTAGATACAATTAGAGATAACCTTGATTGGAAACCACTTAAGATTCACATTGGAATATGTAGTCACCCTAAGAGGGTCGGGAAGTGAATCTGGGTTGACCACATTTTTATTAAATTATTTATACTTAAATCATTTTCTTCATGTATATTGATTGAACATATTCCATCAGTTAAGATAAATTAATCATTGATATTATCCATCGAGACTTACCCCACCACATAATATAAATATTGTAATGGAAACCACACATCAATACTTTTTAAGGTTTTATCCCCATTTTGGGAATCCAAATCCTTTATATTTCTGATTTTTCTCTTGAGACACAAATTTTAACTATTCTTATAAGTTTAAAAATAGAGAATGTTATTATCCATTATCCAATAGAATATTTATTTTCCTGAACTCTACTTACAACAATATTTCCCAGGTTGTTAGGTTATTTTGTGAAAATACTCTTCTACCTCTTGATAACGATATTGGTATTATTTATATTGGAACAATCATTATTCAAAGGTTATCCATGAATACTATGTATATAAATTCAATAGACAACAATTATTTAGATATTCTTATCATGAACTGCGGCCTATCCTATTTTTCTTGTAAACTAAATCCTAGGTACTATATATTCTACGAACATTGACGTCTGGATATACTATGAGTTTTTTATCAAATTACATTTACATATCAACTTCTAGAAGCCTAAATCATGGGCCCCTACTCATCTTCCCCATAACCAAATGTTCTAACCTTCTCACTCATTCCTTGGAACTATGAGTTCTTGTTTTCTCAAATCTTTAACCCAAATGAACCTATGATGAATGCACATTGGAAACTCCATCTTTTAAAATATTATCAATTTCTCACCTTCACTTTTTAAAGGTAATTTTTCTTAGTGTGAAATGGTTTTAATGATATCATCCTTTTATAGTATCAACCATTTGTAAAAAAAATTGATTTCAGATCTTTAGACTTTGAGATTTCATCACATTTATATTCTCAAGAAATATTCCTTGAATGATCCTAAAAATATTGATTTCAACACATCTTTTAAATATCCTGAAAATCTATTTTTGACTCATTTAAAATAATCTAAAAACTTTTCTATATTAAAAACATGATCTTCATAATTATTTAACATACATATCAACATCGTCTCAATGATTTTAACATCAAAATGTTTATGTAAAGTCTCTCAACATCTTTCAGTCAACTCACATTCATAAACATCAACAATTGTAACATGGAATTCATTCTGCCCTTTATCTGGTTTCGACTCTTCTTCTACTCAACTCAATATTATATTTCTTTTAATAGTTTTAATAACTATAGCATGAGTCTTAGGCATCCAGTTCTTAGAGTACGTTTCAATTTCACTATAATTGAACTTCATCTTGACTCTCCTTCTTCCAATCAACTCTAATTTTTATTATTGTATCTTCTGACCAAATTATCCTCCCACTTATAATTCATTAGGAATAATATGAATCTATTATTCCCCAACTTTTATTCATTTTATATGTCATTTTTTCTTCCATACTATTAACACTTAATCTTATAGTTAATTAAGGTCATCGGCATGACCAAAATATTGAAACTCTTGTGATTTTAATTTATCTGATGAAGATCTATCATCTAGTGGCCAAATCCTTTTTTTTTGGTATTTTCAAATAACCACTTTAAAGAAAAGTGGGAACCCTACAACACAAGTTTCAAAAACACACATCCTGCCATCTCCATAGCAAATTATTTCAAATTCAAAAAACCCTAACTTAGACCGCTTTCTAGTTTTCAGTCCGCGTATCGCCCGACATCATTTCCGAAGAGCCACCTCGAGACACGAGCGTAGAAATCGCGCACCCATCGCAAATCGTGCCGACGTCGAAAACATCATCCAGTCAACATCCAGTCCCCATCATTATCATGCTCCTCGAAACTACCACCACCGTCGTCGTCACCAGAGCACCTCATCGTCGTCGCCGGGGCACCATCACCGGAGGTTCCAAGAAAACCATCATCGACTTCACCAGGATTAATTTTTTTATTACTAGTTATTTTCCAAAATCAACTCAAATAGAATCCCAATTTACGATTGGGATATTCTTCTCCTGAGAGTATTGTGATTCCATCAATTATATTATTATTCATTTCTTTAGAATTTATAATTCATGATTTTAAGAAGATCCTTATATGATTCTTTATATTTGAATATGTATATGTTGATCTCCTTACATGTTTATCCCCTTAATTAAATGATGCTCATGTGAATATCCTTAAAAATATCATCATGCGTCAAATCTATTTACGTGAGCACCCTTACCTGGATTTGGACTTATTTACCTTTTTATTTAACTCAATTGAAACCAAATATAATTCATTTAAACTCCAAGACATATTAATTGACTTAAATAAACGTCATTTCTCATCAAAAGGATCTTCCTTTATCTTCGAGATAACTCAAATCCAAATTGTGGATTCATTCCTTTTCCATTTTTTGATCTACTTCATCTTCTTTGAAAGGATATATTATCCTTATGTAAATAGAAAATGAAAATTATAATTGTAATACGTTGATATTTTCAATTATATTTTATTGTGAAAGAACATTGTGTTTGATAATATACACCACATCAAACATCAATCTTAAATGAATAGTGAAATAATATTATTCGAATATCACAGTTATAACCTATTCAATGGGTTTGTGAGGATAAATAGTAATAAACGCATTATTAAGTATATAAAAGATAATTTTCCATAATTAATATTGAATTAAATTAATAAATTTTACATTCATCTGATTTTTGTACTAGGAAAATAATAATAATAATTTCATTTTACCCTTTAAAAATTATTTTATTCTAAAAATGGATTTTAAAAATTTTATACAACGGTAATTAAATTAAATTTATGCTAGATTTATATGTTTTATTTAAAAACTAAAAATATTTTTTCAAATCATCACATTATAATAATCATATGGTTAATTTTTTATTTTTTTGAAAAGATTAATTTTTATGTGAATATTGAAAAATACAGATTTTGGTGAAAATTATCATCTATTTTATTTTATCTAAAAAATTAAATTTAGTTTGACATTAAATTGAGAACTAATATAAGTCTGTTTTTGTTTAAAAAATCCAATTAACTTAATGTGAATCAAGATTATAATTTTTTTAGTAACATTTTTCTGTCTAAAAATGTATTTTTTCAGAAAATTGTTTTCCATTTGTTTTTTATGCTAATACTAAAATTAGTTTCAAAAAAATTTTATAATTGAATATTGAAAATGGATTTCATATTTATATTTTTTAGGTAATTTTTTTTTAAATATTTCAATTTCATTTTAGGTCTTAATGAATAGTAAACATAATAAAAATTAGTCACTACGTTGAAGGGTTAAATGGGTTAAACGGGGTGAAAACTCAGTGTTTATGCTTCCAGTAGACTCTTACACTTGAATTTATTATACTGTATAAGTTAATTTTAAACAGAATCATCCTATATTTGAATATATTATATTTTAGTTCCATCTTCCTTTGAAAATAACATTTCTATCAATTGAAATAAATAATAAATACAATATGTCACTCACATTCTTTGAATATATTTTATATATTTTTAGATAAAGAAAAATATGGTATGAATGGATATAAATAGTTTTATTGAATATATATAAATTATATTTTTTATTTTAATTTATTTTTAATTTTTGAAAATGGTATAATTACCTAAAATTAATACTTATCACTGATGCAGCGCTTGTCCAAGAGGGAAAAAATTCAAAGTAAATAGTTTTAAAATATTAAAACTAATTTTCAGTATAATTCAATGTATTTCATAATTTTAATAAATAGAAATGAAATATTATTTATTTATTAAATATTAACATCTGAAATCCATGGTAATAGTTTTATTTTTAAAGACAAATTTTGTGAATAGTCTCAAACATGACTATAACGACATTTTATGTTCAAAATTATATATTTAATTTTTTTTAAAAAAATTATCTTTTAAAACTTTAATGAGAAATGATCTAGAATATAAACCATTGTCCACTTATTTTCCACTTCAAAATTTTGAATGGTATTATTTACCCTATATCATACCAAATTCTTATTAGAGCCATTTTACATAAAGGTAACCTTATATTATTTTAATGTTTATAATAATTACTAGTGGGCCACCCACCTCACATATAAAAGGGAACCATCTTTTCTCTCATACCCACACTACATGAGACACTTATCATGGAAAATCCCTACCTAAATGCATTCCAAAAATCCTTTCCCACATCTTAGAGGTCTAAGTCTTACAAAATTTACAATTCAATCTGGCTTATGGTGTAATCAGAAGTAGTTTACCAAAATAATATGTATATGACCTTGACGATATTTTTCAAGTTCATTTCTATTTAAAACTCCTATAAATAATCAATAAAATTATTATAATATTTATAACAATATAATAACCATACTTATTATTTTTTATGTTAATGGTATATCCATTTTCTATATCCTTTCCATCATATAGAAAATGAAAATATTTCTCGTGAGTACATACAACCTACTGTCTCCACATAGTGGTGTAATTTTTTTCCATCACCTCATTAATTGGATGGTTATAAAGATATAATTGATTAATATATATGATACTTTGGAAATAATTATTGTTTTGGAATTAGTATAAATCATATACTTTCTCACCATTTTATCCACCAGAGGTTGATAATATTGTCTATGCATATATGTGGACTACCTCATCCACAAAGCGATGTGAGTAATTTTTTATCATCACTCTCAATTTATGGTTTTAAAATTATATATAATGACCAAAAAATATATCCAAGACATTATTAATATTTTTTTGATTATGAAACAATTTCACAACACATTTAACCATGGATAATATATCGATGTAATTTTGTAAAAATCTATAAACAAACATAAGTAGTCTGCATAAAGAATAAATGTTCAATTAATGGATTAAAAATATTACAAAATAACATTAGAGGTTTGAATATAAATGAAAATTTTCTTAATAAAGTATTTAATAAATCTAAATTTATTTTTTAGGGGTATATTATGAATCTATCCAAGATGGAATACATGTTATGGGGTTTTTCATCTCAATTCCACTCCATTGATACTTATGTTATATTATGTACCTAATTTCTTTTATATGTTGTATAACTTTCCCCTTTTACACATTATTTCATGAATTATTATTTATTAATGGTATTCAAAGTTTTTGATTTATGTATTATCTTTTAAAGTGTTTTGAAACAAAAGTTACTAATGTATTATAGATTTATTTCATAATATCATTTTTATTTGAGACCGTTTATATTCAAATTTTTGTTGAAAGGATTTTATGATCTATTCTACTTAAACCCCATATATATTTTTTCTATTATGGTTATTTTTGGTTTTTACAATTTTTCATCCAAATTTTCCTCAATTTTTTACTGAAAAGTACGAATTATTTTTTAAGAGGAAAAATATTATTTATTATTTGCTAAATAATTTTTTTATTCCATGTCTATTTTCTTTATAATTCTTTTAAAAATTATATTTTTTAGAATAAAATGATGGCTTAAAATCATTTTAAACCATATTTTCCTTTATTTTCAAGTCTTTAAAAGGAATTTTCTTGTCATCTTTTTAACAAGGTGTTATTAACCTTTTACTAAAAGTGTGAATGAAATCTTTATTTTCAATGTTCGCAGAATGAGTGAATTTCCCCATAATATGAAAATTAATTTATTTGAATATTAGTCTATAAGTATCCCTATTTATCTTAAAAGACAATATTTTACTCAATATTATTGAAATTTTTAGCGATTAAATATTGTTTCACGGTGAAGGGGACCTGATCATTTCTCATGTATGATTAATGGGAGTTATTGTTGTTTAATAATTTATATCAGGTTCCCTATCTACCTGACATTTCCTAGTCTCTAATGGGTTTGTTCATGGAGGAATAAATTTCCAACGGACCTTATATCCAACGATCTGTGGACCTGGTTTCCAAAGGCAGGCACTCATTGGGTGATATGGCCAAAAACACTTAAGAACTCACATTGGTCGAGAGGATGGGATTTCAGGCTCATCACACCCTTTTGGAGAAATTATTGCCTATTCTAGGACTCTCTTATATTTTTTAGACATGTTCATATGTTTGTGAATCTTAGGTTATTCTAAAACATTATATCCATAGATTACCCTTGGGTTGCAGGCCACAGGTATATGCAGGGATTCAGAACCATCTACATCTGAGGTTTACCATACCTCATTGGATTAACGATTCTGTGGAAGTTTGAGTTTCTTCAGACAACACTAGTCTCAAACCTCGTAATTGGGTGCTCTGTAGTTTATTTTCATCTAGGGGATAAAGAGTGACTTGAGCATCTGGATGGAAACACTAATAAGGGCTTCCTATGTATCCTTATGAAAGCAATCAAAATCTACAGAGTTCGGTGAAACTTAACGAGACACATCACCTTTTAAGGTCTTGTGACAAGGACCCAATCGTACAGTTTAAATTCATGTGTAAAATAATTCTAGGAGACAAGTTCCTAGTCAAGGTTGGTGTGGGACTTACGCCGATGCGGCCCAAGGGACCCAAGGGAAAATGGTTTCTGGGGCCCGGATATGGTCCTACTAGGGGCATGAGGACACAGTCTGATAAAGATAGATGGGTATCCGACATAGAAGTTGTGCTTATGCCTTAGGGAGGTTTCCTATGTATCCCAATTAGGTGGGAATCAAGGTATACATAGTTACTGAAGGTCAAGTATTACACGTGATAGTCACCTATCGAGGGTGTGATTAGCAACCCATGTTGGGATTTGGTTGGGGCTAACACGTGGTTGGTGGCCTGAGTTGGGATTGAACCTTAGGGTGGTGTCTTACATACCCTTATTATGATATAGGGATCAAAACTCACATAGTTTATTCTACTATCATCATTGTATGGACACCTTGAATATCACAAATATCTAAGCCCATGTGAGTCATGCTCGGTGTGAGAAACAAGAGAATGTGAAAGATTCGGCAAGCCACACACATTTTACATACTAAAGGGAGATGAGGAAGAGGATGGCAAAGGGGGAGTGCCAATACCATGATACATTAATTCCCCATATTTTCAATGAGGTAACAAAAGTTGAAGTCATGTCGGCAGAGTTCGTGGTACAGTGGTAAAGGGCACTGAACAATGAACCTTCCCAGATGAAACGGGAAAGGCTATTACCATCCAGCGAGGATGGAGTGGGGCTTACTCCAGGGGGATTCCCTATTACTCTCTTCCTGGGAGGGGATAATTCCTCACCACATGTGCCCATTGAATGGAAAATAAATCAGGATCCCTCAATCATGAAGAGTTCAGAGGCATATTGGGTCTCCCAGGCTTGGAATCTAGACTTTTGTGGTTATGTGAACCCTGGAATGATCTAGATGTCTGTACAATGGATGGGGTAACCAATTTGTCCCTGCCTACCATGGGTATGTGAACTCTGGAGGGCACGCTAATGCACCTGATGTTTTCCGCATGTCGGTCTGGTGGTTTTGGGAGAGGCCTTGGCATGGTTCTGATTAATAGTCTATTGAAGCGATTTTGGAAGATTGGACAAAATTGGAAGGGCCTTATCTGACTCGGGGGATGGGAACACTGAAGGCCTTGGCGGGCCACATAGCCATATGACGAGTGGTTCCGTTCACGTAGGTAGGTACTACGTGGATGGAGAGGTCTTCCGCGTACCTGTGTGGTATGTGGATTGAGGGGCATCTCGTGTACAGGAGTGGTATGTGGCTTCAGGTTTGGTCTGCGTACCAAATTGATATGCGGTGCTAGAGTCCGCTCCAGTGGTGGTGGCTGGGGGCAGTGCCCATCTTGGATTTTCCCACGTAGGGGGGTGATATGCAGTGCACTAGATCGAAGAGGGGGAATAAGATCCTTTGTTCACTGGGAGTGCATCGCGTAGGTCCCAGGGATAGCGGTTTACCAATTTTAGGTTTGCGGTTTACCAATTTTAGTTTCATGGTTTACCAATTTTCTTATGTGTTCTTCAGTTCTTAATAATTCACCCCCAATTTATACTTGTTGCTGGTTCATGAATCGGAACTTCATGGTGCGCAAAATCCTAAGCTCCCAAAAGCCTAGTGCTTCTCCAAAAGTCTGATACCTTTCTTCAAATATCTGATCTCCAAGAATATGATCCTCAATCACCTAATACCTTTCTTCTCCCCCTTAAAGTCCATTTATAGAGGGGTAAAGGGTTGTATCTATGGTCATGGAGCACCTTTTTCAGAGGCCTATGACAAAAAACCTGGCATAAGGAATACTTAGTCATCCCGAGGTTCATGGGGTATATTAAATGCACCACGCTTGAAAACCAACTCAGTCACGGGGGTGCTTCGCGGCTCTACAGGGCTCTGCCTCGGTTTCGTGAACAATGAGGTGTGCAGCGGGGGGCCAGTCCTCCTGGTTCGCATCTAGTGTGGTTCATGAATGCAGATCGGTCCGGCCACAATTCCCTAGCTATTTGGTTTATCCACTTGTTGGAGATCCACCTATATTTCACGAATGATAGCATATGCATGTAGCACAGTTCACGTAACTGGCTGTGTACCCCTGATCATGAACCGGTACGCGGACTGGTTACTTCCAACACCATTTCTTCTAAACATTATTCATATTTGACCAAATTATTGATGAATTTGGGTAGATTATTCTACTGATTTTAAGGGAGTATCTTCCTCCCCTTCTATGTATTTTTCAAGACCCTACCATGTTATAAAAAGAAAAAGTTATTTTTCTGATTTTTAAAAGAGATGTTTCAACATTATTCTATAATAATTTTAATCCAGGTTAAAATAATTTTATGTTTCATATGATTCATTGAATAAAATAACAAATGATTCAATCCATGTTATTTATTTATATGGTTTCATATTATGTTTTTTTGAAATATTTAAGAAAACAATTTCATTTATATGGTTTATGCTATGATGCATTGATTGTCTTCTTTCATCCTATATGGATTCATGGTATTGTGGTAATTAGCTTTCCCATGATCACAATTCATATTACCCTCCATCATTTTATTGGAGAATATTCTATCCTCCATGTCCATATTTTTAATATCATATATTAATACAGAATCATTTCCACTACTTAGATGTTATCTTAATAGTATATCATTTTGATATATGATATTAATTTAAGTAAGATGGTTAATAAAGGTATTATATTTACTAGAGAAATATTGATGTTCAATATTCATCATTCAATATGTATATTTTTTTATTTATAAAGAATATTTATGACGTATTAAATTATTGATAAAATATATTAGGAATTCATTAGAAATATATAAGTGATGAGTGGGACCCAAATATAGATATCCCCTCCATGAAATAACATGTATCATGAAAAAAAACATGTTGGAAATATGTATAGGACATGGATATAAGATCATGCCATAATATTTGGGTAATTGGTATGTACCAACATGTACAATAAAAGTGTCTTGGTCATAGCCTTAACTGTAAGATGCATGATTTCTTATCTAAGGCCTTACTAGTAAGATTATGAATTTAAAACATTATGAATTCCCATCATTCAAATTATAGAGAATATTATTACTATGAATGTTTTATTTTCCATGGATATATTTTTTAGATCATGTTATTGATTAAATAACATGAGTATTTATTATTTACTCTACCATATTATTTGTGCATTTCTTATTAGTGATAGATTCCATTGTATATGTTCCTTTATAGATAATTTTAGCTCACTATTTATTACATAATATTTTACCAAGGATATGAAGAAGTAATATTTAAATGATCTTCAGGGATGAAATAATTTTTTCATGCAGCGTTTTATTTTTAAAAAAATTAATATTGAAGTCATGTTTGTATCTAGTTTACCAAAACTGCTAAACTTATTGATCCTTCATGGTGTGATACCTTGTGTATTATACTAATGTAAGAAATTAAGCATCAGATCGAGTTTAGTAGATCTAGGGTTACATTTGTTTTCATGAGAGGAATATTAATAGGACCCTTTGGAACTATATTTCAAATAAACATATCTTAAATTAGAATTTTGATAATCCCATAAAATATTTGAGAACATTTTAGGTATTCTTATTCCATGTCTCAAAATTCAAGATGAATTTAGGATAACTATGTGAGTTCCGTTATTTAGGGATGGTTTCTAGAGGAAGGAAGTGAACGAACACATGTGGTTGATATTGGGATCATAATAATAATAATCCCAATACAATGAGTGTTGGAGCTAATAAGGACAATGATATATTAAGGAAACTAAATCAGGATATGATTAATATCCTTTCAACTATAGAGTTACTTAATGTGAGAAAATATATAGTGAATGTTCTTCTAATTAGGCCTGACTAGATCTCTTGACTTTTGACATACAATATGAACCTAACTAAACATCATTATATATGAAGTAATAAAAAATAGAGTTTTAGGGAAGTTTAGGTAAAAAATAAAATGGAAGGAAAAATATTCAACATTATTAATGTTATGAATATGGGAATAAGAATATAGGTAAAATATTAAAGGTTATGTGAGTTTTTTACAAGTGTAGATTGAAATGCCATCAATATCATAATTGCAATATAAAAAAGAAAATACTAATATAGAGTGATTTAATTATAAGTATTTGAGGTATTACCAATTCCCCAAGATTGAAGGATGACCATATTAATTTTTTATTGTATTAATTAATGATATCTATAAATACTCTTTGCATTATGATTATAATAAGAATAATAAGAGATTCATCCTTGAATCATTTTGATGAAAAGGTGTTATATATGAAATTTGATAAGTGTGAATTTTGATTTTAGTAAATTTATTTTCATGACATTATATTTTCCATGGATGGAATATTAGTTGATCATTTTAAGACAAAAAGGGAACAAAATAATATCCATTATGGATTAATATAACTTATAAAGATTTGGATTTAGGGTAATTATGGTTAATTTGGAGAATATATGATCATGATGAAGTATTATTTATTAATGGTAGTCTGGAATAAGTATTCAAATAAAACAACGAAGGATTGTCCTAATAATATTTTTTTGTATGGAAACTTTAATAAAATGGGAATTTTGGAAATATTTTTTTAATGGTAACAATCACCCTAAAAAGTGATTTCTATAGAAATTTGATATTTTTGGGAGAATATATAGATTACCTTTAAAGTTGATTTTTTATATGGAATTTTTATCCATGTTGAAATTTACTATATTTTATTATATTTTATATCCTGATAATTCATGTTATCTCAGAAAATTTATAATTTTAATATATGTGATTAGGGATATATTTTTTATGGGGCTGTATAAGAGATAAATTATTTTTTGGGATAAAATGAAGAAGAAAAAATAAAAAAAAATAATTTTTAGGTTCAAATTTAATCAACATTATTTGAGGAGTCTTTGATTATTGATTGTTATTTTAGCTTCTGCTAACCATTTCAGTTTTAATCACAGGGAATAACTTTTATTCAAATTGGGAATATTATGGTTGATTATAAGTTTATTTTATTCCTTTATGAATGAAAAATTCATCATATTCAGGATTATTTATTTCAAAATAAGAAATCATTCTTATATAAGTGGAATAAATAATGTCATTAAATTTTATTATATTTTATATCCCAATGGTAAAAGAATTATACAAACTCAGGAAAACTAAAGAGAAATCTATCAAGTGTTATGTAGAACATATCCCTCTTCTACCAATGTATCTTCTCACAAACTAATTTTCAATTATGATTCTTATAGAGGAATATTCATACTTTTTTTCCTAGTCATAAACTATAAAATACAGTCTATTTTAAATTTTACATTATATTTTGTTACTATGTTATGATATATTCAGTTTAGAAAATAAGAATTAAAATGTATAGGACATAATTTCTATAATGATGGGGATAATGTAATACCCAAATATTTATGAAATGATAATATTAAACGAACCATTAAATAATGCGATTTATATTGGACTATCATAACCTAGTTTTTGGGTTGGCATGTATGAATAAGAATAACCACATCATATATATTACGTAAGATGAATTTTCCTTATTCTAGATACTTAATTAAATTAGTAGAGTTAACATTCATCAATTTTTTTACTTGTAAAAGAATAATAATAACTTTGTTTTATGGTTTAAAAATAATTTTGTTCAACAAATGATTTTAGGTATTTTAGACGATAGTAATTTGAATTATTTTTTGTTACTTATGGAATTTTTATGTTTAAGTATTAATTTTTTTTGGAAATTTGAATGTGAAAAATAATTTTATTGTGATGTTTATAAATTTTTCTGAAAGTATTTATTTTTTGGGGGAAAGTGAAAAATAACGATTTTGATGTAAAATATCTTTTACATTATTCTAATTAAAAAATGAAATTATGTTTTAGATTATATTTTAATTAAAAGTTATATCATTTGATTAAAAATCCTTCAATTAATTCCATGGTAGTAGACATTATAAAATATTTTTCTTGTAAATTTATTTTTATGTTTAAAAGTTGTATTTTTTCTGAAAACACATTTCGATGCATTTTTCTTATTTATATAAAAATTATTTTCTTCCAATACTAAAAAATTTATATTTTAAAAATTATTTCTAATTTAAAATAAGGAGTTTCAAATTTCCAAAATTTTTCCATTCTATTTTTTGTCATAAGGAATAGTAAGTAGAGTAAAAATTGGACACTGTAATAAATAGTAAAATGGGTAAAATGAGGTTAAAATAGTGAGTTATTGATTTAAGATCACAATTAAACATGGATTTATTTTATTTTATGTGTTTATTTCTACCATAATCATCCTATATTTGAATATATGGTATTTTTTGTAAATATCCTTTGTTAATGACATTTATATTAGATTAAGTAAACTATAAATACAAAATGTCACTCTCATTATTTTAATATCTCTAATATGATTTCCTATGAATAAAAATATTTTATGAATGGATCTAAATAGTTATTTTGAATAAGAATAAATTATTTATTTATATTAATATTTTTTTAATTTTTTTAAATGTTATAATTACCCAAAACGCTTACAAATCATTGATGTAGCACTTATGCAAGTGGGTGTAAAATTAAATGAAATAGATTTAAAATATTTAAAGTGAAGTTTTTTGGATAATTCAATGTCTCACAATATTTTTATGGATAAAAATGAAAGTTAATTAACATTTTATATATTAAAATTTAAAATCCAAGGAAATATTCATTTTTTTAAGCAAAAATTAATTGAATAGTCCCAAAAATTGCTTTAAGAATATTTTTCTCAAGAAATATTAAATTAATTATTTAGAAAACAATAAAAACATATATTGTAAATATAATGGGAAATGGTTGATAATATCAAACATTGTAAACTTTTTATCCTATTTCCCTTTTGGAATGACACTATTTACCCTAAAAGACTAAGTATCTTGTAACCGTGGTAAGAGTTAAAAAAGCGCAATGAGGGTTCAAAATATGAATATTAGGGTTAAAATAACCTAAAACACTACCTAAATCCTATTTTTTTAATTCATTTAAACAATATATTATCCAAAATTTAAAGTATATAAAATTTTATGACACTTTTACTTGAACTTTTTCCTTTATTATTTTAAAGTCCAGAATAATTACAATTTTCCATCCACATCACTTATAAAATAAAATAAACTATCCTCTGTTCAATACACTACTTGAGAAAATTTTATCAAAAAAAATATTCCAAATACCTTGAAACCCCTTTTCACATCCTATATGATCTTCTCTCTTTAAAATACCACATAATTATTATTAATTTGTATTCGAAATGAGGTTAACAAAATAAGAGGTATACTTTCTTACCGAACGTTTTCAAGATCCATTCTTATTAAAAATCACCCTAATAGTAAATAACTATAAAAAAATTTAATATGTATATTAACAATATGTATATTATTTTATGTAAATTTAAATCCATTTTCTATCTCATTTCCATAATATAAAAAATAAAAACATTGATCATGTGTTTGTATGACCTCATGTCTCCACATAGTAGTGTAATTATGTTGTCATCACCACATTAACAGGAAGGTTATAATGATGAAATTATTGAATATATATATGTCTATATTATTTACGAAATTATTATTATTATATTAATAATATATATCATATTCATTTTTACCCTTCCATCTATTGGAGAGAGATAATTTCGTTTATGCGTACATGTCGACTACCACCTCAATAAAGCGATGTGATTCGTTTTTCTATTACCACCATGAATGTATGACAAGAAAATGTATATAATAAAAATATATATATTCATTACATTATTAAAATTATGGAGATTATGGACCCATTTCATGATATCTTTAACCATGATCAATTTACCAAAGTAATTTTGAATAAAGTGACTGAAAACCCATAAGTCATCAACATAAACAAGAACCGTTCAAATAATGGATGATAGAATATTATAAAATTAATTTAAATAATTAAATTTCGATGTAAAAAGTTATTAATAATGTATTTAATAAATTTAAAATTGTAATTTAGGAGTATATAATGAGCCTGACCAAACAGGAATCCAAATAATGGATTTTCTTTCTCAATTCCACTCTACTGAGACTTATGTTATGTTATGCGCCAATTTTCTTCTATATAGTGTATATAATTCAGATTTTACATTTTTTATCAAAAATACCTCTTCATTCATGGTATTGAAAAAAAATTATTCCATTTTTATTTTTTTTAATGGGTTTTTATGACAATGTTACCAAATGAGTAAGGATTAATTTCACAATATCATTTTTAATTAATATTTTTTATGTTCAAAATCATGTTGAAATAATTTATGATATATTCTTTTTAATCCCCATATATTTTCTTATGTAATTTTTTTTATTTTTTTGGTTTCCATTTTTTAATCCATTTATTCTCTCTATGTTACTTATAACGGAAAGTAATTTTTTTAAGAATGGTTGACTTTATTTCCCCTTGGGATGATGAACTTTTTCCTCTATGTCCAGGTTCATTAAAATTATTTCAGGTTTTTTATTTTATATGATGAAACGAATATTTAATCCCATTTAAATGATATTTGAATTTATTGATGAATCCATAAATAGAATCTTCATTTATTCTGAATGAGGTACTTCTAAACTTTTTACCAAAGGTCTGAAAGGAATATTTTTTTAACATTTATCAAATGAATGAATTTTACCACTTCCATGATCATTTTTTAAGATTAATTTATAATTTTAAAATATTATTTTCAACAAAAATATTTTTCTAAATATTCTAGAAATTTTTAGTTTTTAATGATAACAAAAGAAAATGATGTTTTATATTTTTAAAATCAATTATTGAATATTATTTTATTGGTATTTTTCATATATGTAAATATCCATTAATGATTCTCTTACTTAACTTGGGATAATATCTAATTATACCATATACATGTTTTCTCTAGATTTATTATGATTTTTTGATGTTAAAATATTTAAGAAACATATTTTCTTTCAAGAGGTTATTCTATGATGAATTGATGGTCATACTTCCTCCTATTTCAATTCATGGTTTTATGTTCCATTATTTTCTCATGATCACATTCTATATCACTCTCTATCATTTCATTTGACATTATTTTATCCTACATGTCCATATTTTTAGTATCATTGATTTTTACAGTCTCATTTCCACTACTTTGATGTTGTCTTAATCATATACCATTTCTATATATAGTATCAGTTAAATGATTCTTATTAATAATGTTATCTCTTTCACTGGGTAAATATTAATTTTCTGTTTTATATATTTAATATGGATATCAATTTATTGATTAGTCATAATTTTAATATATTATATTGTTGATTCAAAATCTGAAAAATTAATTGGACATATATAATGACTAGTGGATCCTAATTATGGATATCCCTTTATACATAAATAGGTATCATTTAAAAATATAGGTTTGCATGATGTATAGGTTTTGGTTGTAAAATCATTTCATAATAGTGGGGTAATGGGTGTATACTAACCCATATAATTAAAATTTCTTATGCAAGGAATTTAGTATAATATTCATGATGACGTGTTTACGGAACTGATAGTAAGATCATAAATGTCCAGCATTAATAATTTCCTTCTATAAAACTTTATATATTAGTATCTACAAGATTTTTTTTATATGGAAATATTCTGATTCTCAATTTATTTATTAAATTTCATATTCATAGATTATTTACTCTATTATATTTTTAATTCATTAGTTTTTCAAGATAGTTTCCAATTTATGTTTTCCCTTACTGAGTATCTCATCTCTTCCTTTACTATGTTTTCCTTTCTCTGGGATATGAAGAAGGAATCATAAAATGGTCTTCATGGTTGCAATAATGTTTTCCATATTATATTTTTATTTTTTATAATGTAATATAGAAATTATATTTGTATCTAGTTTACAAAAAAAAGATTAATGATCGATCATTCATTGTATGTTCCCTTATAACTTATTCTAATATAATAAATAAAAATCTTCTCTGGGTTACTAGAGTTGGGGTTCCTTTAACAATCCTCAAGGTGAATTATTTGGGACCTCATATTTTTTCCATGAGATTCATCCACTTCACCCTCCAGATCACCGTAGGAACTTGTCTTCTTTACTGAGTGCCATATGGTTAACTCAGATTTATATTCTTTCATATATAAAAGTGTGTATTTGTGAGATTATTTTCCAAAAACCCCAGTTTAATATTGTTTTTTCATTTTATATATATCATAATCTTATTTATCTTTTCATATGTGGTCTAAAAACTCCTCTATAAGTACATTTTTTGACTTCTTAGAAAACTCTCATTCAACTGTCTAATTACATCATTAATAACACAAATTTAATCTCACCTTTAGCCTAAAATTATAATTACATAAGGTTATCGCTTTAGTGAATTAATCATATAGAAAAAAATAACCTATATATGAATAAAAACATATAAAATAAGCATATATATAAGGAAGAATGATTTTCATACACAGATATTACAGAAATTTAGATTAATTTTCAATGCATAACAATATTATCCATATCATAAACATAAAGGTTTTGGGTTTTTTGATATTAGTTATACAATTTAATTATTTAATGAATTATCATAAACATCTCCCAAGAATATCTTCTCATACATTACTCATCATAATCAAACCCTACCTAAACCTTTCTTTATCTCCGGGGGAAGGAAACATAGAAAATAGTGAGCTCAAATGCTCAGAAATGGTAAACATATGAGACATTAATCCATGATCATATGAATGAATAGGATAATAATATGGTTATTTTATCATAATCATAAATATAATTTTCAAACCCAACCTTTCACAGGTCATAAACATGATTCGGGGCATAAATATTATCATTTCAGAAAACACGGTCTATAAGAGTGAAAACCCATCATAAATAAATAATGAACCAAAATATCATATCAGAAAAGTTTGGAACCACCCTATATATGTAAAACCATTTCATATTTCTAAGTAAACTACCAAGTCCATCAATTTTGTGGATTGAGACACACTTGTTTCTCATTGTAGATTTGGATCCACCTATTTACCATTGTGGATCAATCCCATTGACTTGTTTCCCATTGTTATCTAATTATATATAGTGATTTACCCAATGCATTGGAGGTAGATATAGGTCCCCCAACATATAATTAAAACCCTACATATGTTTTCTATAAGAATATAAATCATTCATTATATTATAACCCATGAAATGAAATTAGTGTTATAAAATCCTCTAAAGGGTTTTAACACATAAACCCATGATGGTATCCATAACTCTAATGTTAATATTACATGGATACATATACACATCAATAAGTTAATTCACCCCTTATTTCTAATAATATCTCTTACCTTATACAAGAAGGTCTCATTTGAGTCTTAGGTTCATCCTTTTAACGGTGAAATATCAAATGTGACTGTATTATTCTAGAATACATATAAAAGGAGATAATCACATGAAATTTCTCAAAACAGTTTCAACACATAAACCCATGATGGTATCCATAACTCTTCTATTAATATTACATGGGTAAATATACACATCTTATTGTTAATTCACTCTTTATTCCATATACAATCAGGTATCTTATACAAAATAGCTTCATTGTAGTCTTAGATTCATCCTTTTATCGATGAAATATCAAATTTTATTTCATTCTTCTCGAATCCATGTAAAAGGATAAAATCACATTAAATTTATCAAAATAATAAATAATAATATTTATATTTGGATACTTTATGAAATATCATATATGAAACTCCAAACTAAGTATTAGAGAATAAGGGTTCCCTAACCATCATGATTCACTTCTTCAATTATCATTTCAAAATATTTCCCTTTTTCCACCATGGATCAACTTAACCTTCCATAATATAAATAGCTATGGAAACCTTTTCATGTCCTGGGAATTTAAGAAAATAAAAAAATTTATCAACGGTGTTCGTACACAATTAAACCAATATTGGATCTAAAGACCCACTAAAAGAATGTGCATATTTTCACATGAAGGATTCTACAATACATTATTCCCTTCTTTGATCATTTGGAAACTCACTATGATTCATATCCTTAGATAGTTGAGTGAGAATAGCTACAAGATTCTCCATTCCATCTCTTATAATGTTTGGTTCCTCAATAGTACAATCATTTCATTTTATGTCATTCTTATCATTTAAAATGTTCTTTCAGGTTCCTAAAATTGACTACAATAGGAAATAACAGTCTGAGAAATACTAACCATAGTGGATAACCACATAATTCTAAAAAATAATTTATAGATTTCCTAAATCATGACACCTTATTCTATGAAACATTAGGTTTGACCTAGTTTTATCATTATAATTTTCAAAATTGTAGGATTTTATCCTATACTTAGTCTTATACCCAGGGTACTCATAAAAAAATTCTAACCCTAATCTCCAAATATTGTCTAAACACTACTCTGATACCAACTATAAAGACCCTAGTTTTTCATATATAGGTATTAAATTTATTTAGAAGACTATTCAATACATAACAATACTATCCAAGTAAAAACTATAAGGATATACATTCTCTTGAGATTAGATTTATAATATTCTTATTTTATGAAATATCTTTGACATCTATCCATAATTATCATCTCATATTGGACTCCTCTTACGCATACCATACATATACCATTCTTCATCACCCAGGAAAGGAAATATAATAAATGTTGATCTCATTTTCTCCATAAATGTAAATGTAGGATATATAAATCCATGATCATATTAAATAAGAATATAATATTATTTTTTATCATGAACAATACTTACGAAGGTTTTACCAAACATGTCATAGATCATAAACATGATTCATGGCATAAATATAATCATTTCAGAAAACATGGAAAATAAGATTGAGAAATCATCATAAATCAATCATGAACCATAACCTCATGTCATAAAAATGTTTTACCATCATTATTATAGAAAATAATTTCATATTTTAGGTTTAAATACCAAGACCATAAAATTAGTGGATCATAGATTTCCCTTAGGATATCAAGACACAAATGTTTATCAATTTGTATCATTCCCACTATCTTGTTTCTCATTATTATGTAATTGGATATTAATATTTACCCAATTAATTGGAGGGAAATATAGTTAAATCTCACCTCATAAATAAAATGATACATATGTGTTCCACAATTATATAATTCATTCATCATATCATAACCCATTAAAATAAATCACATTAATAAACATTAAATCCTTGCATAACCCATGGAAAATTAATAAGATTCATAAACATCAATCCATCATAAACATAAACCATCAAGAGAAAGAATAAGGATGGTTTGATTGGATCATATCCCTATTATAGCATATGTAACAAAAAATAATTTTTTATTAGATATTAAAAATGATCTTGAAACATCACATGAAATAATTCATTTGAAAAATATCCTTTCTATTTTGAAATAATTTTTTTAAAAGAGGGGAAATTAAAACAAATATTTGAAAATAACCTTGTAAGATTTTATTGGAAGCATAAAATAATTAAGGCCTCATGATGGCAGGAATATGGGCTCATTCCATATAAGTTATAAAACATTAATTCTATATTTTTTTTAGGAAAGTCACAATGTAACATGTTTGTAAAATGATGAAAATATTCCATATAAATCATTTTGAAAAAAGTAAAACATCAATAAAAATGATTTAAAAAAATTATTATAATATTAATAAAATGAAAACATGTTTTGAAAACATGAACAATGACGATACACATTCCCCCATGGTGTTTTAAATAATAAAAATATGAATAATGATGTGATTGTGAAATAAACCCTTTTCTAATGTATTTCATTTATTTGATCACATTTAAACCTCTTATTTAATAAATATGGATTTATTATAAATTTATTCCGTAAAATTAATTCTATAATGCCAGCTATTATTTACTTATAACATGTTATCCCCGGTTTACACTTTACTATGGTATAAAAATTTATCAATGTTACAATTAATATTGATCAAAAATAAAAGTGACTGACAGAGATAACATTTTCAAAATAATTAATATGTTTTAAATGATTTAATCCCAACCAATTAATTAATTTGATCTTATTTATATCATTTTTTGATTTTTGGTAAGTTTTGAGCTTAAATATCAAAATTGGTCAAATCTGGAAATTTACAGTTCTCTGAACCTTCTGTGTTTCGAGAATACCTTTTCCTATTGTGAACCAAATTGAGTGATTAATTTTTTTTAAGTTTTCCATGTATTTTGGATACATAATTGTCTTATGGACCAAGAGCCAATTCGAAATCTAACATGCCCAAAAATTTCAGTCAATGTGAACACTTCTTCTGGCCAGCAGAATAGACCACACCACATTCAATGAACCATATCGTGGACCACCGGCCTCCAAATTCATTGGTTCGAGCTGGGTTAGAAATATTTCTAGAAGGGTCATAGGATCACAAAATATCATCAATAAATTCATTTTTTAAGTCCACCAATTAAACGGTCAAAGAAGTGTTGGTGGAATAGTGTTTGGCAGCCAGGAAAAGTCTATTCCATTTAGGTGGACATAACTTACTTCAAAAGGCTCCAATAGAAATGATATTTTGATGGTAGATGGAGAACTCCATTCCCCAAATTGTATAAGAAGGTAGCTTGGCCTCATTCTAGAGGAGAGGGCAGAACCGAAGATATATTATGGCAGAAAGATTCTGGAGGGTTTTATTTTTGAGTTCTTCATTTCTCCCTATTGTTCTCCAAGTTCCATAATGATTTATTCCTACCCTTTCATCTTGATTACCCTTACCATGGTGGGGTAAATATTTTGGGTTTTTGGGGGAGGGTAGGTTTTATATTTTTAATGCTTTGATTTCCTGAATTTGACTATATAAAATATTTCTCTCTTTTGCGAAGTTGTTTTCAAATTCTAATAACAGAATTAATTATCTTATGCGATCGTATTCGATTTTATAATCTCTTGTTATAATTTCTTTGATAAATGATAATTTTTCTCCCTCCACTAGGTTCTTATATGTATTTGATATGATAATATTAGGGCATAGTGGTGAATACATAGTGATCTCTAGTACGTGTGGGAGTGGTGGTGAACATTCTAGATTATTTGGCATAAACAATACCCGATTGGTAATTGCCTAATATAAATGGGGGAATTCACTAAACATATATCACATACCAAAAGGATATTAGACCAAAATATAATTTTTTTAAATTCTAATCTGATCATAACCATTTAATCAAAGAAGTGAGTTGAAACAAATTGTTGAATCTCACTTAAATCAACTTAGCAGAAGAGGATTGAATAAAATGAAACAAGGATAGCATTGAAATTATAAAACCGACCCCAAATTGATCAACATTATCATATAATAGTTTTAAATCACATGAATTCCATATTTTTCTTGATTATTTTTCTCAATTTCTTCATTTTTTTTCGTTTCTCTCTATGATTTTAAAATCAAACAATTTTAAAAACACCCAACTTTTTCTCTAAATAAAAAGTGACAAACTAATTTGTGTGCACTCCTCATCGGGAAAAAAACTAAGTTAAACCACTGTACTATATTTTAAATTATTGAAAAAATTATTTTTTCCACACCCCACGACAGGTGTGCGTCAAACTTGGCGCCGTTTCCGTGGAGGAAGTGCCTCAAAACACAAAAACTTAAAAAAACCTTTCTTTAATGACTCGTAGTTCAAATAACCCTTTAATTGAATTTGATCATGAAATTGATCGTACAATAACCCAATTAAGAAAATAGAATTTTCAAAAAGATTTTGAAGAAATACACCTCACATGTTCAAGTGAAACTTTCAGTGATCACTCTGAACCTACAATAATAGCTAAAAATCCCAACCAAACTCTCTGTGATCTATGTGCAACTCAATTTGCTAACAAAAATAACCGACTCACAATACCTACTGTAGAAAATGATTTTGAACTACACATTAATATGATTCATGTGCTACCAAAATTTAATGTTCTTGAAGGTGAAGACCCAAATCGACACATCCAAGAGTTCACCTATGTCTGCTCTAGCTTCAAACCCCGAGGAGTCGTAGAAGAGCATGTAAAGTGGAGGGCATTCCCCTTCTCACTTGAAGGAGTAGCAAAATAATGGTTGTACAATATCCAACCATGGGAGATAAACGATTGGGAAGATCTCAAAAGAATCTTATTGCAGAGAATCATCCCTACATCTAGGAGCACAACAATACAAAAGAAGATTTATCTCATACATCAATTGACTGGAGAAACTCTCTACGAATACTGGGAATGTTTCAAGAAACTTTGTGCAAGATTCCCACACCAAGAAATGGAATAGAACCAATTACTTATGTTCTTATACCAAGGATTGATCTAAAATGATCGAAATCTACTAGACACCTCATCTAGAGGAACCCTGATCGACAAATCACCTACCAATATCTGAGTTCTGATTGAGAAGATTTCACAAAACACAAAGCAATTCGGAACTCGAGGGACGAACACTAGAGGCATCCATGAGGTAACAACTTCGGATTCATCCTCACCCTTACAAGAAGAAACACTTAAGTAAATGACTAGTGTGATGAGGCAACTTTTTCTGAACAAGGTGAAGGTTCAACAAGGCCCAAATCAGGTACGTATTTTATGCTCTTCTAGTTATCATTTCTCTGATCAATGTCTAGAAGTGCAGGGGACTGAAAGTGGTGATGTTGCCTATCAAGAAAGAAAATTCCAATAAAATCAACCACGTCAACCCCAACAATGATATGGATTTATAAATAATTAGGATATGCCTCCTTTTCATAATAAATACCAAAATAAACCTTCATTCTAGAAGCAGCAATACAAGAACCCTCCACCGTTTCAATAACCCTATAAACAACTATACCAGAAAAAAACCATATGAAAAACCTTCAACAAGTTCTCATATTAACCACCAGGAAATGGACATTGAAGATCTAAAGAAGACAGTGAAAAATTTAGATAATAAATTTGATAGCCTTATGGATATTCTAACCAATTATCAAGGCAAACTCCCATCACAAACAGTTCCAAATCCCAAGGAAATTATGATCGTCATTACAACGCGAAGTGGAAAAGAGATCATGTCACCAGAACAAAGTCAGGATAATTATTCTTAGAATCCTAATGATGCAAAACCCATCCATCCAAAAGAAGAAAACCAAAACAACAAATAATAAAGAATTAGGATTAGGAAGGAACGGCCAAAAACACCTTTGCAAAAACAACAAAGGGAGAGAAAGGATATCCAAGCACCATTCACATCTGAATTAGTTGAGTCAAAGAAGGTTGAACAAGGGAGAATTCAAAAATAAATCTAGGAAACTTTTCAAAAATATGAGATCATTATCTTACTACTAGATGCAATCAAACAAATCCTTAAGTATGAAAAATATTTGAAGTAATTGTGCATAAAAATAAGGAGGTTGGATGGAAATGAGAGAATCAGCTTAGGAAGAAGTGTCTCAGAACTGATCACACCAAAAATACCCAAAAAATGTCAAGATCAGGGTACATTCTCTATTCCTTGTACTATTGGTTCTTTAAATTTTACTGATGCAATATGTGATCTAGGAGCTTCAATAAATGTTATGCCTCACTCAGTATTTTCATCCTTGCAGATCGGAGAATTATAACCAACTCGAGTGGTGATCCAATTAGCAAATAGATCCACTGTTTTCCCAAATAGAGTTGTAGAAGAATTACTCGTTGGAGTGAGTGGATTGATCTTTCTATCAGACTTTTATGTCCTTACCATGGAAGAAGATATAGCATCGGGCCACTCTCCCAACATATTAGAGAGACCCTTCCTAGAAACAGTAAGGACTATCATCAATGTCCATGAAGGAACAGTCACAATGGAACTTGGAGACAGTACAGTACACTTCAATATTCATGATGCAATGAAACATCCTTCTAGTAATCATTCACTTTATGTGATCTCCCATGAAGATGGTATATAACCAATTGAAGATTCAAGTATGCTTCATAACTTCTTATCATTAGGATAACATTCTTCATTTGAAAATTCAAATTCCCAAGAACCTGAAATTCCTAATCTCATGTCAGAGGATGAGGTAAAATCTGACTTTTTTGATGATTTGTTAAAAGAAAATGATATAATACCAAAGATTCCAGCCTTAGGAACAAGAGAAATTAATTCAATTTCATCCCTTGGACAACCCCCATGTCTTAAACTTAATCCATTTTCTTGTGATTTGAAGTACGCCTACCTAATTGAAGGAGAAAAATTGCCAGTAATAATTGCAAATAACCTATCCCATTGACAAGAGGAAACTCTAATTGACCTACTCAAAATAAATTTCCATGTTGTAGGATGGAGTTTAGGTGATATACCTGGAATCAATCCAAAGGTATGTCCTCATAGAATATTTTTAGAAAGTCATTCCTGACCAGTTAGACAACCTTAGAAAAGACTCATTCCCAAAATTATAGAGGTTGTTTAGAAAGACATAGAGAAATTACTAGTAGCTGACATCATTTACCCAATCTCTGATTATCAGTGGGTTAGCCCCATTCATGTAGTCCCAAAGAAAACCGGCCTAACAACTATCAAAAATGAAAGAAATAAATTGATCCCAATGAGAGTAAAAAATAGCTGGAGAGTGTGTATAGATTATATGAAGCTTAATCAGGTTACCTGAAAATACCACATCCCTATTCTGTTCATTGATCAAATGCTTGAAAGGTTAGCTGGAAAAACCTATTATTGTTTTTTAGATGGATTCTCAGGATACTTTCAGGTACCAATTGTACCAAAAGACCAGGAGAAGAAAACCTTCATATGTCCATTTGGTACATTCGCCCTTAAAAGGATGCCTTTCGGGCTATGAAACGCCCCAGGTACATTTCAATGGTGTATGGTGAGTATTTTCTCAGAACATATTGAGGACTTCTTGGAGGTATTTCTTGATTATTCCACAGTTTTTGGTATTTCATTTGATCATTTCTTAATAAATTTGGAAAAAATTTGACAACATGCATTCAAAAGAATCTTTTATTAAATTTTGAAAAATGTCATTTCATGGTTGAAAAGGGAATAGTTTTTGGACACATAATTTCACAAAAAGGGATTGAGGTTGATAAATCAAAAGTTGAAGTAATAAATTCCTTACCATATCCCACTTGTTTAAAACATGTTAGATAATTTTTAGGACATGTAGGATTTTACAGAAGATTTATCAATGATTTTAGTAATATTTCTTTCCCTCTATCAAGATTAAAACTTAAGGAAGCTGACATTAATGTTGATTATTCATGCAATAAGTCATTTGATGAACTGAAGCAAAGTTTGATCACACCTCCAATAATGCAACCACCCAACTGGGATTACCCTTTTGAGTTGCTTTGTGATTCATCCAACCAAGCAGTGTGAGCAGCTCTATCACAAAGAATTGAAAAAAATACTCATGTAATATCATATGCATCAAAGACCTTGGATGCCACAAAAATCAATTACACAACTACCAAGAAGGATTTCCTTACAGTTTTCTTTGCACTAGATAAATTCTGATCATATCTTCTTTGTACTAAGGTTGTTGTTTTTTCTAATCATGTAGCACTCAAGTATTTAATGAAGATGGTGGATGCAAAGACAAGGCTAGTAAGATGGATGCTACTCTTAAAAGAGATCAATTTGGAAATTAAAGATAAAAAGGGAACTGAAAATTAGGTGGTTGATCATCTAAGTCAACTACGCCACACTGCTAAAGGCAAAATTCAAAACCAGAACCCACTTAATAATGAGCTTCCTGGAGAACAACTCTACACCATCAACAATGAAGTTCCATGGTATGCCAATATGGTCAATTATCTGGTAACATCTCAAATCCCATCTCATTTAAATTCCCACCAAATTCAAAAGATGAAATATGAATCAAGATATTACATCTGGGTTGATCCATTTCTTTGGAAGATTTTCAATGACCAATTAATAAGAATATGATTGCCTGAAATTAAAATTAATTTTGTCTTTGTGTTTTGTCACACATTAGCTTGTGGAGGCCACTTTGGACCTCAAAGGACAGCAAGGAAGGTTTTATAATCTGGACTTTATTGGCCCACCCTTTTTAATGATTCTCATGAATTTTGTAAAAGGTGTGAAAAATGTTAGTTTTTCAGGAAATATTTCAAAGAGAAAAGAAATTCCCCAAAAACCGCTAAATTGTTTTGAAATTTTTGAAGACTGGGGATTAGATTTTATGGGTCCTCTCCCAATGTCATTTGGAAATTATTATATATTTCTTGCGGTTGATTATGTTTCCAAATGGGTGGAAGCAAAAGCCACCAGGACGGACGATGCTAAAATTGTTTGTGATTGTGTCAGGACTAACATATTTTGTAGGTTTGGAGTTCCTAGGGAAATCATTAGTGATCGAGGGACTCATATTTTCAAAAACAGAATGGAGGATTTTCTGAAGAAGTATGGGGTGCATCATAAAACATCAACTCCGTATCATCCACAGATGAATGGACAAGCTTAATTGTCCAATAGGGAAATCAAAGGAATTTTGGAAAAGATTGTTAATCCAAATAGGAATGATTGGAGCCAAAGGTTGGAAGACAAAATATGGTCTTACAGGACAGCCTACAAAACCCCTATTAGAATGAGTACATATAGGTTCATTTATGGGAAAAGATGTCACCTGCCTATGGAATTAGAACATAAGGCATAATAGGCTGTGCGGAAGATAAATTTGGATGTTGAAAGTACTGGGAAGGGGAGAATATTATAGTTGCAGGAGATAGATTAAACTAAAAGGGAATAATTTTAAAACTCTAGGATTTATAAAGAGAGAACAAGAGTGTCTCATGACAATCTGATCCAACCAAAAAACTTCCATCCTGGAGACACAGTGATGTTATTCAACTCAAGACTCAAGTTGATTCTAGGTAAACTTCGTTCTAGATGGGAAGGAACATTTATAGTCACTCATGTATATCCTTTTGGTGTTTTTCAGATTATGAAGGATAAAGAGAAGAATTCATTCACTGTTAATGGGAATTGGTTGAAAAAATTCCTTGTGACCATGTCATTAGAGCCTGTGGAGGATATCACACTCCTCCAACCTGTTTATCAATAAATCCATCAGGTTGTACCTCTCCTTAACACTTTCTTTCTTGATGTGATTAAATTTAAAATCATCTTACTTGTTTAATCCAATTGAATTCATTAAGGACACTGCATCATTTAAGTGTGGGGGAGGGAACCTTTGTATTTTATTAATTTTAATTATTTACCTTTTTGTCTTTAAAAAAATGTGTTTTTAAAAAAAAATTGTGTTTTTCAATTTTTGTGTGTTTCTGAAACTATTGAGCTAAAATTATTCTCATTGATATTTTTGAAACCCATTTCCATGAGTGAAACTATTTAATCCATGAAACTGAGATTAAATGGATAATAATAATGACTTTGTTTCAAGTTCAAATCTTTATGAATTTCATGAAAAGTACTCTGAATTTTGAATCTCATGCCACATATCACTGTCTTTATATTTAAAATCACTTACCTGTGAGGATTCTAAACCTAATTTTCATATTATTTTTATTCACCTAACTTCTTGAGCGATCCATACCATGCTTGATTTAACCAGAATTAGATTTATTCCTGTTAAAATAGTAGGGTTTGAGGTACTTATGTTTTAAATGATTGAGGAATTTATTTGATTTTAAAGCCCCCTTTTGATAAGAATCCTTTTTTATAATGACCTGCCATGTACATTTAATCCTTGTAGCCCTTAGTAGCCATGAATGGCCTATTAGTTTAGCCATATTACAAGCCAATTTTCCCAATCCAACCTGCTCTTGAGGTGAAATTGTATAATCTAGTTTAACATATGTGTGGGGGAGGTTGACTGGTGCTACCTCATTTGGAGATACATTGGTTGTAAAATCAAACATTGAAGAGATTTTCTTGTTGATGAAAAAAAATATCATTTTGTTGAAAGTTGTGCCTTATCTGGAGCTTTCATGTATGAGTTGATGTGCCTATCTGGATATTCCAATGAAAAAAATTTGTGCCTATCTGGAACTTTCAAGAAAAATCATGTTTTAAATGATTCAAACTTTCGCTGCTGAAATGATGAATTGTGTAAAATTTCACTGAATTTTCATGCGGATGGAGCTTATTTCCTACTAAGGGGAGAGAGATGGAGAAAACACATGAGTAAAAATTAGAGTAATGCAATTTTGATTCAAAAAGATCCTAGCCCTCCTTATTCTGTCTTAGACTTTTTCCCATCAAAATCCTACCAACCAAAGGCCACAGAACAACCCTATAAAGTCCTCATGATATACTTATGTCCTTGACTCACATAGGGTGGATATGTAGGAATTTATCAAACCTATGGTGACCATTTCATGAGTATTGGATGAGAAAGACATTGCTCAAAATTGAGATTTGTGTGATCAGAGAAAATGAAAGTGAGGTAAGTGTTTTGTGTGCATGGGAGGATAAATGAAGAGGAAATATATTGAATAATATAAAATGATAAACTTGAAAAAATAGTGTTTTAGGAGGCATGATATCTTTTGTTTATTGGTATTAAATTAGTGGATCTCATGAATATGTGTTTTAAATTTACTATGATTTGATTTTGACTTTTACTTGTCCAGCAGTCCAAGTTTTAAGTGTGGGGGAATTTACAGAGATAATATTTTAATAATAATTAATATGTTTTTAAATAATTTAATCCCTAACATTTATTTAATTTGATCTTATTTATATAATTTTTTGATTTTTGGTTTGTTTTGAGCTTAAATATCAAAATTGGTCAAATCTAAAAATTTACAGTTTTCTGAACCTTCTGTGTTTCGAGAATACATTTTACTTTTTTGAACCAGATTGAGTGATTCCTTTTAATATGTTTTTTATGTATGTTTTCTACATAATTATTTTCTGGACCAAGAGCCAATTCTAAATACAACATGCCCAAAAATTTTGGTCAATGTGAACACTTCTTCTGGCCGGCAGAATAGAGCACACCACATTCAATGAACCATATCATAGACCACCGGCCTCCAAATTCATTGGTTCTAGCTGGGTTCTAAATATTACTATAAGGGTCAGAGGATCACAAAATATCATCAATAAATTCATTCGTTAAGGCCTCCAATGAAATAGACAAAGAAGGGTTGGTGGAATAGTGTTTGGCGGCCAGGAAAAGTCACTTCCATTTACACCGCCATAACTTCCTTCACACTACTCCAATTTCTCTGATATTTTAAGCGTAGATGTCCAAATCCATTCCCCACATTTTATAAGAATAGTCCTCGGCCTCATTCTAGGAGGAGAGGGCAGAACCGAAGAGGTATTCTGGTAGAATGATTCTGGAGGGTTTTATTTTTGAGTTCTTTATTTCTCCCTTTTGTTCTTCAAGTTCCATAATTCTTTCTTCTTCCTCTTTCATCTCAAATACCCTTAACATGTTGGGGTAAATATTTTTGGTGATTGAGGGAGGATAGGTTTTAATATTTTTAATGCTTTGATTTATTGAATTTGACTGTATAAAATATTTCTCTCTTCTGCGATGTTGTTTTAAAATTCTAATAACAGAATTAATTATCTTATGCGATCGTATTTGATTTTATAATATATTGTTATAATTGCTTTGATAAATTATAATGTTTCTACCTACACTAGGTTCTGATATATATTTGATATAATAAGATCAGGGCATAGTGTTGAATACATAGTGATCGCTAGTACATGTGGGAGTGGTGGTGAACATTCTAGATTATTTTGGATAAACAATACCCGATTGGGAATTGCCTAGTATAATTGGGGGTATTCATCAAAAATATATCACATACCAAAAAGAGATTAGAAGAAACTATAATTTTGTTAAATTCTAATTTTATCATAACCGTTTAATCAAATAATTGAGTTGAAACGAATTGTTGAATCTCACTTAAATCAACTTAGTATAAGAATGTTGAATAAATTAAAACAATGATAGCATTTTAATTATAAAACTAGCCCCGAATTGATCACCTTTCTCATATAATAGTTTTAAATCACTTGAATTCCATATTTGTCTTGATTATTTTTCTCAATTTCTTCCTTTTGTTTCGTTTCTCTCTATGATTTTAAAACCAAACAATTTTAAAAACACCCAACTTTTTCACTAAATAAAAAGTGAAAAACTAATTTGTGGGCACTCTTCATCGGGAGACAACCTTGCTTAAACTACTATACTATATTTTAACTTAGTAAAATAATTGTTTTTTCCACACCCCATGATAGGCGTGCATCAGTGATCTATCCATTAGATTTGGTAACTCTAATTAAAAATGCAAAATCAATTTCTAAAAATTAAAAAACATGAATGTTACAAAATTTAATTTAAAATAAAATTGGAAAACCCGAACAAAATATAAATTTTCTAGAAATATTACCTTTTAAATGAAAAAGGTTTTTATACTAAATTGAAGTATAACATACACTTACAAAACAATAATAGGTTTATTTTAAAAAAATTAACTAATTAAAATTTATTACATAATCAAAAGTCAATTTTATCTTGTAAAAACATTAAAAGAGAATACAGTTTTCAATAAAAACTGAGTATTTCTCACTATTCCTTGAAAAATAAATGTTTTATATAAATTTTCAAGAAAAAATTTAAGATAATTTTCTAATGATGAATTTGAAATTTAAATTAACTATGTAAAATAAATTTTTTAGTACTTATATAAAATAATATTCACTCCTAAAAAGAAGAATTCATTTTTTATGAAAATTTATTTCTGGAGAATGAAAGGTATATTCTAAAAAATGTGTGATTATTTTATAATATTTCAACAACACATTAATATTTAGTTGAAAAATTATTTTTATTTCATAATTTAGTTATTCCTACTCATTCCCTACAATTTAACAAATAGTTTAAAATGGAAATATAATATTTTAATAATTTTTATTGGTTTTTATAAAATTAATGGTGTATAAAACCCAAAATATCCATGAAATAAAACTATTTAAAATTATATTTCATTAAAATAATGGGTTTATATAATATATTTATATGGTACTATTTTTAGATATAGTTTCAACTTAATTAACACTTCTTCATCTATTATTATCACTTAACTCTATATGATTTCATAATTTCGGTGATGACTATCTTCAATAATATGTATATATTATCTATCATTCTTAAATTGTTAAATTCTTCTAGTTGGTAGATTATCAGGTTCCACTTATTTTGATGGTTTAACATTGTATTAGACCTTTTGGTGTATGTACTTCTGGCTAATTTACTTTGGGAACACCCATTGGATTCTTCAAATTACTATTCTACAAATATAATTTTCTTTAATTAAAAAGTGATTGAAAAAAAATAAAATGCTTTATCATCACCATCTAATGTTGTCTTCCTTCATTCCCAAAAGTCATAATTGGAAAAATCAAAATTCAATTATAAGAATTTTTTTCTGGTTGCAATAGTGAAATACTCTTTATCATTAATGACTACTATTGTGGTTCTTTCAGAAGACTGGGGATCTTTTATCTGTGGAGATAAATATGGGATTTGGGAGATGTGTTTAAAGAATAAAGGTAGTTGGTACTCCCCTATATTTCAGTTCATGTTCCTATAGGCATCAGGTCCAAATACTCCCATTTTAGCAAACTCATCACAAGGTGTGTTCCCCCATATGAATGATGGAGTTCATGAACATCCCCACATGTCATGGCATAGTCCACTATAGTGGTAAAGTACACCAATGATCAATATTCATTTCCCTTGATGAGGTATAGTCTCTTACTATAATAACTAATAAGTGGCATAGTATGTTAAGAAACCTATGTTATTAAAGTGTTATAAGACATGTAACACACAAGGCATACATGGTTTCCTTTGAGACATGACACTCAATTGGGTTATTAACATGGTATTTGTTACAACATTAGTTGTATAAATGTTTAAAAAACATTGAATTCTTTTCTATTCATTTCCCTAGTATTTATATTGATTTTACATGTATTTGTTATTCTATTAGGTTTCTAGGGTGTCCTAATCAGTTTTTTAATATGAACTCATACATGAGCTTCATGCCCTTACATATTATGTTGATATAGATAACCCATAGTTTGGAGCTTGCTATGATAGATGGGGAGCTCATTAAGACAGATATTAGTGGTGTATGATGGTGATTGATTTTTCAGTGTAAAGTTTGGTATTTGGTGTGATGTGGATTCATGTATTCCAATTGTTTTACTTCTTCCATTATTTTAGGATATTATGGTCACAGGTTTACTGATAATTTCTAGTGTGGATTTTTCTACTACTTTTATGGACGATTAGCATATATATCATGCACAGTACATTATAATTTATTTTTATGTTTAGTATCAAACATTAATATTTATCTTCCATAAATATGTGGTTATTTATGGGTTATTTAGATGAATTCCTCTCAAATGTGTGATATGCCTTCTTAATGTTAGTCATCAACCCATATCTTATTAGAGTTAGGTTTGAGGTGGAACAATTTAATTTCTATCATCCTAGGTGAGTTCTTGATGTTTCATGTTATGTCATAAGGGATATGGAAAAAAATAGACAATGTAATTAAAAAGTTAATGCATCCCTTTATCTTAACATTTTGTGCAAGATATTATTTAATTGGGTTTTTATATGTCTCCATGTAGGATAAACACTTAAGATAACCATCCCTATATATGTCACTACTCATGTTACCCATGCCTAATGGTTGGAATTTTAACATATTAATCAATAAAAAATTGATAAATAGTTTATTTGAGAGAAATTATATAAATACTATGTGACTAAATCATTGCTTGTTAATCGACCAAACCCATCCATTATATCCCAACCGATGCAAACACTTAATTAAATGATAAGTGTAATTCATTAATTAAAATTCATTTAGGTTTTATATTTAATGTATTCGGTTATTCTTTTAACTATAATATGTAATTGAAAGAACATGTAAAATAATAAATAAAATTGTAATGGGTGATATAAAATCAACCAAACCAATAAAATTTACTTTAAAACCAAAATAATCAAATAAATATTTTACCTGAGGATCCAAAAAAAGAATAAGATGAATAGAGGTTTATCATTAATTAAAAAAGTTATTTATGAAAATAAAATAATAATTAAGGAAATTACTAATAAATTCATGAATAACTGATTGGATACATATATCAATTATATAAATAACAATTTAATTTATCTTACTAATTTACTAGTGAAAATACTTAATTTACATACTATGTATTTTATAGTTCTGAAATCAACATTTTAATAGAATTAGTCTTTTGAGAAAGAAATTTGGAACATCACACAAATACACTATTTAAAATCCATGGGGGGATGAGGAAAATAATTGATGTTCTCCGAAAAATTTTATAAAAATAATTTAGTTATATATATTTCTAGTGAATAACCATGTCAAACCATAGGGTCTTGTTTTGGATTATAAGTATTCTTAGTTGAATAAAATTGGACAACATTAAAGGAATTGTTAAATAAATGAGTATGGGTTACTCTACTACACACTGGGATAATGATAAAAGTTAAAAGAATTTCACCTTACATAGAATTCATAACCAAAGGATTATCCCCCATTGGATTGGATATAAGAAGAGGAATAATAATCCAAAACAATTACACAAACTCATCTACTTATCATACCAGTGAAGTGATAAACAACAATTAGGATATTAGAGAAGATCTTGAGTCATTCGTATGCCATTTTTAAAGATAATAAGGGTACCTTGGAGGTTTAAATTCAAGCATCACATAAAATATTTATGGTCAAACACTCCTTGTTGTTCTGTATCTTTAATATACATTAACATGTTTATTTTTATATCTTTTATATCAAGATAAATAGGTGTGGGATACTGTTTCACAATACTCTCCCCTTGTATAATTAATTTCACTTCTAATAAATGATCTATGAATTAAACTGAAAAATATATGTCCATATTCAACTTTAAAAAATAATCTAGATTATAGGGTGTTTGTCTAATATTTACACTGAAGAATTATCATGAATGTTCTATAAATTAATCCCTAAATCAATTTCTCTCATATTTTCACTTATGTTTAAATAGTAGAGTACAGTAAATGGATCACCAAATTTATTATCTATAATGTCTTTTATCCAAGATTGATTATTTTTATGTACATATTTTCCAATATATACACTTATTTTCTTTTCTCCCTAGGATAATAAGTGAGTAAAAATATATTAATGAAATTTGATTTCAAACATCCTCTGGATAACATCAAATGACAACATACTCATTACATTTTCATAAAAATTTAATTTCATACAAAAAGATTCAACGAAATGATAAATCCCCAACACTTAGAAATAATTATGTTTCTTTCAAAGTACTTCATATTTGGGTAGGAAAGGAAATATGAATTGTAATTTAGCTTACTAATAAGGTGTCCCATGTTCACAAATGGTTTAAATAAAGATAAATGTAATTGGTAGTCACAATTAGATATAAGGGGTTAAAAATAGTTCCTTAGTCATTTTTATACAACTAATAAACATTTAAAAGGATTTAAATGAGCATGAAAATAAATTGAAGAACGAAAATGACAAGAAAATAATTCTCTCAATAAATAAGGTTATACGAAATAATGTGGAAAAAAAGTTTTAGATCCTCGAGGATTGGTGAAATTTGGCATTGGATAGTACTCAAGGAATGGATTTTTAATAAATACCCAAAACGCAAGGAAATATTTGAAAATAAAAAATAAGAAATGAAAAACTTTTCAATAATCATTCAACCATAATTTTATAAATCAAAACATCCCCTTCACTCTATAACTGTTGTCTAAGAGTAAAAAATTAATATTCTTTAAAACTCTACTTTTCATTTCAATTTTTTTTAAACTCACCAAATAGTCTAAGAAGAAAATAATAAATTCATATTGTTGGTTGGTACCCCTGTCAAACAATTATTTTTTAATTAAACTCATTAAAGTTCAACCATAACAAAGTCATAAAATATAAGTAAGATAGTGAATAAAAAATGTGTAAGATCGATGCATCATGGTTATTCTACCATTTACAACAAAAAAATCTATTTTCCTCTAGTTCCTCTATTAATATTTAACAAAAAACATTATTATGTAAATAAATAAAATTAAAAAATTAAAAAGAAATGGAATGAGAATATTGGGTGAACCACCTTGAGTTTTTTCAATTTTCACTATATCAATATAAATAATGGACATGTTTATACCCATTTCAAAGGTTGTTTTATTTTCTTTGATGGGAACTACTACATTTGATTGTCTCCATATCTCTTCTTAAAAAATTTCTATTGAGTACCCCTTGTGATTTGAACAATATATCCTCCTCTATTTAGTTAGAAAAAATTATATTTTTTTGAGTGAAATGATTATGTGAGGGGAATATTCTTCTGTAACTTAAGTGAATGTTCTACAAATATATTTTTAAATACAAATCATATGAAGTGTATCTTCTTCTTATTTATGACCAATAGTTTTTTTATTATTCTTAAGAATTATACCACCTTCCTCATATGACTCTAAGACTAGAACTAATTTATGTTCATTATGAACATAACTTTATTCCTATTTATAATTAAACAAATTTAGAGAGTTTGTTCAATCTATAAAATAATTACATGAGGGATCAATATGTACTTAATATTAAAATATAATTGAATAAAATGAATTCAAATAAGAAATATCCCCTCATTAGGTTCTTCCTTCTTGAATGCTCAAAAGCATTATATTTTTTAATTATTTTTGTATTATCCCATTTTACAGGTTTATAGGTAACCATGTATGGTCTTTAGACCTAGAGATGTAGTCCTAATACATCGACATTTCTGGCCTATGAACCAAACAACAAAAAACAATCCCCACCCAATAGATACAAATTTGATCAATAGCAGTTGGCCTATAAAGCTACTTAGAAAAAATATCCCAATGCATGATTATGTGGGCCTAGTATTGATGGTAATTTCATACCCTCCAAATAATAAAAATATAGGATCCTTTCTTGGTGGATGCTTCTTTCCTTAACCTCTTCTAGGATTGTACCTTGGTATTAGATCCCTCATCCATCTGTTAAATCTCATCATTTTTTTCCAACATCGCTCATAGTCTGTCTATCATCCAATGAGGGTGAAACCTCCTATAATAATTTTAATATATCACCAAGTTCCACAGAAGCTGTGAGACTTCCCTTGTCATTATTGAAGCCCTGCTGAAACTCTGACTTATGCTTTTCCACCTTGGATGAGACCTTCGTCAAGCCACACAACTCTCGCACCATGGAAGAGCCTCCTTGAGGAAGTTTATCATCTTCTGAGCCTGACTGCCACAATATCAATTTGCATACGCAGTCCATCGACTTCATTCCATCATTTCTCATGAAGATCACCGGTTGATCCACTCTCGTACACCCCAAATAAATTGTTATCCTTAATATAAATTCTTCATTATATGAAATTTATTGAATTTTATTTTAGTTAATTGGTAATAAATGAGTTTTAGTTGATTTTATTCAGATCCCCAAATATTAGAGGTTTCCTATGTTTGATCCCTGGTTGGTGCGGTATTATAGGGATGCTTATTCGACTAGGCCAAACTCAAACTACCCCTCATTAGGTTCATCATTTACTCATTTTACTAATGTGAAACCTCTATTATATAATTTATGAAAGAATCGGGTAGTGGGATGTGTTCCTCAATATCCATCCAAATATCCTCTCTATCATCATTTAGACATGTATAGAGACATTAATTATTTATTGTATGTACATGAATTTTGGGTTTTATTGGATTCCTTTTGATAGAAATGAGTTTTTTCATTAATCATATCATGGGTCTGGTCTACCTCTTCCAGTTTCTTAAAAATTATATTGTAAATACTCTTAGACCAAGTAATATCTTCTTCCACTTTATATTAGGGTTAATCACTCTCTTTTTGATGTACATATTCCCAAGGGTTGTATCCACACACTCTATAATAAACATAGAAAACATTGTGAAGGTTCTCATCTATGTTATTTCTAATTTTAAGAAGTGGAATGAAGTTGAATTATTAAAATGAAAATATACAAAAACATAGAATAGAAGAATCTAGATGTTACTTGTTTGACCCCTTGGAAACTGTGCTAAAAATGGATAGAGGATTATTATATTCCTCAACACATTAAATTTATAAAACCTAATAAAAAAGAACTAGGATGATCCCAAGGTTGTCTCTTAAAGAATCTTCATTCCACATAGCCTATCTCATGTTAAAATTTTCTATTTATGAATTTTATTTTTAATGAGAATAGGGAAATAAGGGGTTTTGGTTAAAAAAAATGGGAAATAAATTCATTCAAGGTAGATTAAAATAAATTTAGAAAGAGTTGTGTATTAGTCTTTAGAAATTAAAATTTCATCTTATTTTTGTTATTTAATTGATTTCTTTAAGTCTACTTCTCCTAAGTTTATCACTTGTACTATTAGACACCTTCACTTTTCATATATAAATATTAGTGAACTTATTTCACAAACACACTAATCACATAATACTTTGAGGTATGAGATAGAGTTATACCCTAAATCCATGGTGTATATGCCCATATCATAATGTATGATATAAATATGTCATTTAATGTGACACATAGAAAATTTAACATCATAATTCGTGGATATTTGTATATTTTAATGAAATTAATATGGATTACATGCAACTTCCATTATATATTATAGTATATTACATATTTTTATCAAAAAAATATTGTAACAATAATGTATGCTTTGCATGATTTTTATTATTGGAAATAGCATTTGAACATTAAGTTGTTAACTATTTGAAAATCTATTATAAATGTTAGTTATTAATATAAATGTATCATTATATAATATTTATTTAAGTTTAGATTATTTGACTTTTTAATAAAGTATTTTTAATTTATTTTATTTACTCAAGTGATTATGAAACACATGAGTAAGTATCTGACAACTTTGGTGTTCTCTTGACCTCTATATAAAGAGGATGTTCCCAACCCATGGGTGTGTGATACTCTTATATATATCAGGGATGATTCCATTCCAAAAAATGGCAATAGATGTGGTTTTTTCGTCGACTAGTGGTGGTTGAAACTGCCACCTAATAATACAGTTGTGGTTGTCAAAAATATCGCATATTGCATAGTCGCTAGTCATTTAGCAGTGGTTTCTTTAATTTCACAAAAAAAATAAGTGTTGTTTTTGAAGAATTTAGAGGTGGTTTATTGTTCATATATTTTTTATAAAAAGATATATATTAGGGAATATAAATAAAAAGAAACTAATCTCTATTGGACATATTAATGGTGGTTCGTTTTAGCGGCAGTTAAAAAACCGTTGATAAATCATATTTTTTTTAAAAAAAAATAAAAACTATAAATATAAAAAAACTAAAAATGAAATAAACAATGATAATAATTTATAAGAAACTTATCATAAATACATCATACATCCACAGTCATATGTATAAACATAAATATTCATCATAACCTTAGTCTCAGTCAAACCATACATCTATCAACAAATACCTCAATCATCAATATATACGAATAAAATATTTTCAACAAAAATCAATACCTAATATAAATCTATTTCATGACCCCCACTACATCTATCCACTTCCACATCATCTCGAAAACTGAAACAAACCACAAAATCTCATTAACTGTAAAAAAACTAAACATAATAAATTAGAATTATGGTACAATTATTAAAAAAAATTAACATAACATGGAAACTAAGAACCGTCAAAACTACCTTCTGATGAATGTTGTGGATCAAAAAAATCAACCTCCTGCCTACTGTTGGTATCCTCCACCTATAATGAAAACCAAATAATTCATGAAAAGAAATTCATCAGAGAAAAAACACATAATATATTCAGAATGTTTCACAAAAAAATTATTTTGTTAATCAAACAGACTACATTTTAGCATAAAAGAGATAATATATGATGAAAAACACTTTCAAAAAATAAAACTACCTATTTAAGATATGATTCAACAGTTTAACATAAAAAGGGATAAGTAAATATTCTAATTAATTTTTTATTTGACGTGTGGTTTGATTAAAATTTACATAATAACCAAATTTTAAAGACATTAATATCACATAATGTCCTATACTTTAAAAAAAACTCAGAAGTTGTCTTCCCATTATTCCATGTTAATATGATGTCGTTTGTTATATTTTTTATTGTTCTACACACGTTTTAGTGTTTTAAAAAGCTGAAAAGGAATTTCTGACTATCCCTGAAAAACCATAATTCCAAATGTTGTGTTGTGAGATCCTACATTTCAAAATTAAATATATGCTCATTGTTCTATGATTTTAGGGAAATCCGACATCATTTTCCTTGTTTTTACCCCATGAAACTTGTTTTTAAAGAAATTTTAATCTTTAAGAAGTGTTTACAGAGTGATTCCAGCCACACTGTATATCATATTGATTTGTTGTTTTCACGTAAACATCATGAATAACTCAATTGTAGTTTTTCAATTATTTAAAATAAATATGAGGTCATTTTATATGGTTTTGACTATTTCACACACATTTTAGTGTTTCAACTCCAAAAACACTTTTATAGCTATCCTGGGTAAACTGTAATGTGGAATGATGTGTTTTCAGTTCATATATTCCACAATTCAATATATGGTCATTTTACTTTGATTTAAAGAAAATACAATTTTATTTTCCTGGATTCAACCCCCAATACAAGTCTTTAAAGTCTTTTTCCCTTAAAGATTTGTTTACTAAATCATTCTAACCACAACGCACATCGAATTTACATGTTTTCTTTGAATTCCTAACAAAAATAACTCAATGATGGTTATTCCATTATTTGAAATCAATATGAAGGAATTTTATTTCCTTTTTACTATTACATGAACATTTTAGTGTTTTAAAACACTAAAACATATTTACATCCATCCTAGGAAAATCATAATTTTAAATGACGTGTTGTTGATTCCTACATTTCCAAATTCAATCTAGGATCACTGTCTGATAATTTTAGTGTAATCAAACATCATTTTAATGGTTTTTCCCTTCACACTTGTTCTTATAGTCTTTTATACTATAATGAAGTGTTTACTAAGTCATTCTAGACATACCACACGTCAGATTTATGTGTTGTCTATGTGTACACATCAAAAATAACTCAATGGTGGTTTTCGCATTATTTCACATCAATATTAGGTTGTTTTCATTTTTTTAACCATAACAGGAATGATTTAGTGTTTTAAAACATTAAAAACATATTTACATATTTCCTGGGAAAATCATAATTTTGAATGATGTTCCATAACTTCTTACAATTCACAATTCAATCGATGATCATTATTCTATGATTTCAAGGAAATCTAATGTTGTTTGTCTAGTTTTCACCCCTTGAAACATGTTTTTAAAGGATTTTGTACATTTAAGATGTTTTTACTAAGTCATTCTGAACACACCAAACATTTTATTGATGTGTTGTCTCTTTGTTCAAATAAATATTAAATCAATGGAGGTGGTCCCATGATTCTAAATCATCTGAGTATGTTTTCTATAGTTTTGATAGTTTCATGCATGCTTTTTTGTTTTAAAAAAATAAAAATTTATTTATGTAAATGATAGAATAACTATAATTTGTAATGATGTGTCTTTACTTCCACCATTTCAAAATTCTATCTACAATCATTTTCTTAGTTTTGACCCCCCCCCCCCCCCCGACATATGTTTTGTATTGCATTTATACCTTAAAAAAGTGTTAATTGAGTCATTCTGGCCCCACCACACATCAAATTGATGTTTTTCCTCTGTGTACACATCATAAATAACTTTGTAATGGGTTTTTCATGATTTCACATCAATCTGAGGTTATTTGTGATCTTTTTTACCATTCCACTCATATTTTAGTGTTTTAAAATATCAAAAATGATTTTACAGCTATCTTGGGAAAACCATAATTTAGAATGATGTTTCATCAGTTCATACATTTCAAAATTGAATCTATAGTAATTTTCATCATATTTCTGGTCAATATAGAGCCATTTTCATTTTTTGACCCCCTCCCCCCCCCCCCTCGACACTTGTTTTGAAAGGCTTTTATATCATAAAGTATTTTTACCGAGACATTCTCACCACACCACACATCATATTCATGTGTTGTCTATGTGTACATATAAAAAATAACTCATTTGTGTTATTCTCATAATTTCACATCAATATGATGTCATTTTATATCATTTTATCCATTCCACAAACATTTTAGTGTTTTAAAATACTAAAAATATATTTATGGAAATATTAAAAAAACTGTAATTCACAATGACATGTTTTCAGTTCCTACTTTTCAAAATTCAATATATAGTTTTTATCTACTTATTTTAGGGAAATTTGACTAAATTTTCCATGTTTAACCCACCAACACTTGTTTTAAATTCCTTTATACCTTTATAAACAATTTACTAAGTCATTTAGACAACACAACATGTTAGATGGGTGTTTTTTCTATGAATACACATAAAAATAACTCAACGGTGGTTTCCCCATGATTCCATGTTAATATCTGGTTTTTTTCTTTTTTTTACCATTCCATGCACATTTTAGTGTTTTAAACACTAAAAACTTGTTTACAACCATCTGTGGAAAACCTTAATGAAAATTATGTTTTTTAGTTACTACCTTTCAAAATTCAATATACAGTCATTGTACCTTTATTTTAGGGTAATATAATGTCATTTATTATGTTTTGACCCCTTAACACATGTTGTGTAAGGATTTTTCACCTTTAGAAAGTGTTTTTTGAGTCACTCCAACCACACTACAAGTCATATTGATCTTTTATCTATTAATTCACATAAAAATTAACTCATTTGTAGTTTTCTAATGATTATACATCAATTTTTAGTAATTTTCATGGGTTTTAAATATTCCACACACGTATTAATGTTTTAAAAAAATAAAAATGTGTGTATGGCCATCTCAGAAAAACTATAATTTAGAATGATTTTTCATCATTTCCATCATTTAAAAATTAAATCTATTGTCATTTCCTTTTATTCAATTAAAATTCAATATTTTTTTCCGAGTTTTGACCCCCTAACACTCATTTTTAATGGATTTTGTACTATAAATAAGTGTTTACTGAGTAATTCAAACCACACTACATGTCAGAATGATGGTTTTTCTATGAAAACATGTCAAAATTTACTCATCGGTTTTTTCCATTATTTCAAATCATTATGAGTTCTTTTTCAACTGTTTTAACTATTCCATAAATGTTTTAGTGTTTTAAAAGCATAAAAATTTGTTTACGACCATCCTAGGAAAACCATAATTTGGAATGATATTTTTCAGTTCCTACATTTCACAATTAAACCCATAGTCATTTTTCAATGAATTTAGGGAAATCCAATATTTTTTTCCTAGTTTTGATCCCCCCTGAAACGTGTTTTAAAAGGTTTTTATACCTTTAAGAAGGGTTTACCAAGTCATTACAATCACACCACACATTGGACTCACATGGTGTCTATGCATACATAAATAACAAGGCATTGTTTTTTCCATGATTCCATGTAAATATGAGGCCTTTTCCTAAGTTTTTGACCATTTTATGCATGTTTTAGGGTTTTAACACACTGAAAATGTGTATATGGATGTCCCGGGAAAATCGTAATTTGGAATGAGATGTAGTCAGTACCTACATTTAAAAATTCTATCTACATTCATTGTCCCATTATTTTTGGGTGATCCAACATTTTTTTCATAGTTTTGAGCCCCCGACACTTGTTTTTAAAGGCATTGGGACTTTATGAAATGTTTATCGAGTTATTTAGACCACATCGCTCATCAAATTCACATTTTGTTTGTGTGTACACATAAAAAATAACACATATGTAGTTTTCATATGATTTAATGTCAATATGATGCATTTTTATATGGTTTTACCATTATACAGATGATTTAGTGTTTTAAAACAATAAAAACGTGTTCTCGAACAACCCATATAAACCATAATTTAGACTAGCATTTTCTTAGTTATTATATTTTGAAAATTCAACCTAATATTTTTGTCCAATAATTTTGGAGAAATATTAAATCTCTTTCCTAATTCTAACCCCTAATACATGTTTTTAAAGTCTTTTGTACCTGGAATAAGTATTTACTGAGTCTAAACCAACAAAAAAATGCCCTTATTGTTATCATAATTATGGATAATGATATATAATTTATTTTTTACATGTATGAATCAACCAAAAATTAATCCAGAACAATATTTAGTCGGTATGATTTATAATGTGTATTTTATATAAAATTCCCTTTTAGTTTTATTTATGGATGTCAAATGTGTTCTTTTGAATTGTGTGAATTATCTAGGGAATTTATAATTTTCATACATGGGATGAGCTATAAGTTTGGTAATTTCCTCAAGGATTGGTTCAGACATCAACTAAAATACAAAAACTAAAATATTTTCTATTTGTGACCACCACTGTTCTTATATTTTCCTATAAGAGTCTTATTATTTCACTTTTTCATTCAATATTTCAATTTATCTTTGTAATTCCTAATCAATGGCACTACTCCAACCCCTATCAAGTGAAGTAGTAATGGATGACACTATCCTTAGATAGTGGAGTTGTTCGATAACTCATCTCTCATACATGTACAAGATTATTCATCCCTGAAATAATTCTAAATGCATTATTTTGAGAAACTGATAATGATAGTTATGGGTTCGCATTACATACTTTTTAAATTTTAACCTATTAATACAAAAAAACTAACAACGATTTTTTAAAATATCTGAACATCGTAATATTTTCTAAATAATAAATTTTTCAATACAATTTATTTTTATTTCAATACTATAAAAAATAATAATAGAAATTATATTATAACAACAAACAAGCCATAAACACATTTATTTGGTGTTTCCTAGATATTTTAAATGATGCTAAATTGGAATTTTTTGATCCATAAAGATTGTACTATTTAATTAGGTTTATGTATTATTAGTTGTTATAATATATTTTCCATTATTATTAATTATTTATATTAATTAAATAATATAAATGGTAATTAAAATTACATTCTCCAATATCGTTAGTTCGGTCATTTAGAAAACCACCATCGAGTTTCTAATACACTTTAAACCAAAAATTTATTCAGCTAATAGAGAGACCTAATTCATTCGACTTTGTAAAAATATAGACATGTAATAGAAAATATTGATTTCTAATAAAATAATTTTAATAATAATGAATAAAATACAAACCAAAATTATTCTTTTTTCATGAAAAACATTGAGACCCAGTGATGTGACGAATTACTTGCTTCTCATGATTCACAATATTTTTTTATATAATCCCAAAAAAAACATTAATAAAAAATATAATTTTATGTTGATTATGTTATTAATATACTATAAAATAGGAGATTACTTCATGAGATGAAGCCTTGTTGATATCAAAAATGTTGTTCCATTACTCTTGAGACTTTCCTTTAGGAATATTCTTATACATCTATTAGGAGCTCTGATTAGTGTCATTAAACTCATGGAATAATCTCTATTTAATATCTATCCATTTTTTTGCCTAAATTTTTCATTGTTCATTGGTGTAAAACAGAGTTAGGGACATCAAAATGAAAACAAAAGTCTGTAAAAAATAATTTTTTATAATTATATTAAAAACAAATACTCATATATTTTAAATTAGTTATCAAGGAATATTAAATTAATATTAAAATTACTTAAGTATCAAAGACATAATTTTTGAAGTTTTATAAATATGTCCTTTAAATTTATAATTAATGGGAATTCCCACGGTCATGCAAGAAAATTTCCCAAGAATATGCAAATAGATTCCGGCAACATCACTGGTAGGCACCCCAAAATCATAAAATAGAATAATATTCTTGAAATCCTTTAGGTATCATACATTTCTATTGTTCATATTCATATCCCTTATATGTTTTTCTTTATATGTTTGAAAAATACATTAAACAATTTAAAAATTATATTGTTTTTTTTAAAAATTGGCATGCATACCATTAACAGTAACTTTCTAATATCCCCTAGATAGAGGGGTGACCATCTCCTCCATCACTGAAGGTGAATCAACTCATGGTTTACCAACAACTTCTAGGTAATTGATTGGCTCACTAGTAGCCTCAAGAACAACTAATTCACATGGAACCACTGAAGATGATGGTAATGGCATCGTTCTCCGAGTGGATGATTGGCTTGGATCCTAAAAACATTTATCTCATAATTCAAACATTTCAAGAGGTTTTCGAATATTAAATGCCTAAAAAGGAAAATCAAAAATATTTTTACCAAAATAAAAATGATAAAATAGAATAATGTATATATGTATGAAAAACATTTAAATGAGAAATTGTAATATATTTTCATAACCAATTTATTCATTTAATTATACTCATATTCATTATCTTCATTATTATCAACCTCCATTGTTTTGATTCCTCCTTTTTCACCTTCTCTTTCAAGTTTTACTGTTTCAATATTTTTTGGAAAAAATTGGTCATTATTTTGTAGATGATGAGTTTCACTACCATAGAGCACCAATTGATCTTCATTGCCCATATCATATATGTATGTATTCTTTAAGTGTACAAAATCACTCCAAAATTCATGTTTTTCATCACCCACATAATAAACTATCTTCTCTTGTGAATCAAAGATAAATGGATCTTACTCTACATGCTCACTGATTCCCATTAAGTGAAATAAGTTGATAGAAGTAAAATGTAAAGCATCTTTCATTATAAACCTATCAATACTGACCCACATTCATTTCAATAAGACAACAGAAAACAAGACGTGATAGTTTAATTAAATTATATCATTAATCTTCCCATAGTATCCCACCTATTCAAGTGTAAATAAACAACTATTTTGATTTTTCAATTCTTCTTCACGTTAAATTGTATGAAATATGAATTTATAAATATTGTTGGTATCGAATATCTTATCCTTCCTTAGAGTATCGTAAGTTAAAAACACTAAATAATTTTATATTTCAGCTTCATTCTAAAAATTTATTATTTAGAAAAATATATATAAGGTGTTACTTTTAACATATAAAAATTAACTGCATTTAAATAATATGAATATGAGTATATACTTACTTGATGGGTGAACTGTTCAATAATCTCCCTATTAACAAAGTTTGTTAATCCAGCTCATTTCAAGCATCACCCCTTAGTCTCCACTTTGTTTGCAGTCACAATTCATTAATAAATGGATTTGAAATAACACTATTGAGTAGCACATATCTATTTTCTTATAGAAACTCCAATTTAGTTAGTGTAAAATTTTACCCCTTTCCAATTTGTCATCCAATAGTTAGAAATACCAATGGATGATTTTTAGAATGAGAATTAGTGGATATGTTGTCATCACATTCATCATGATTAAATCTAGTCTCAATCCCATCCAAATACCTAGAACATAAGGTCAAGAACTATTCATATATGTAACCTTTATAAATAGATCATTCAGTTGAGATTTATTCCTCACATATGATTTCAAATGGCCTAAGTACCTGATGAAACAAATAAAAACATATATAATAAATTAATTAAATGATTTTATAAACTTTAATTCACCAATAAAAATAAAAAATATTGTCAACGTACCTCTCAATTGCTTAAATCCATTGATAGTGTACCAGTCCACCAATTTTATCTTATTCAACCGAATGAATAGTCAAATGAATCATGAACATGACTAATGAATGGGTAAATAACATATTGAAATCCAAATGTGTCATAATAATCCTTCTTGATGTTTATCATTCTCAATTGGTTTTAGATATTGCACACAAATATCTCTGGGAAAGGTATATAACTCAACTATAACTATATTTACTTTTTCTAAAAATGTATTTCACTATGCCAATGGAAACAACTTCTCCATAAAAATATGTGATTTGTGACATTTCAATACATCTAACCCTCTATTTTTTATGTCAATTAACCTTGATATGTTACTTGAATATCCCTATATCACTTTTAAATTCTTTAACGCTCAAAGGAATACATATTTGTCATAATTTTTCATTGCAAAAATAGTCAAAGGATACCTTCTGTTATCATTTCCCCAGAGTCCATTCTTTGTATTCATAAATTCCAAATCCTTATAGGCATTAAGTTGATCCATTTATTTACCCTTATCATTAAGAAATGTAAAAATTACATTATCACATACATTCTTCTCAATATGTGATATGTCATGATTACGACATATCAAATTAAAATCACATTAATAAATTTTGAAAAATATAATCTTTTTTCTTCCTTTATTGTTTTCCAACTACTTCGGATATTGAAATTCATACCATTTTCTCCCCTTCTTTAAACTAATGACATTTTTCAAATTATTCAGTGACATTCATTAATTATCCCAATAATTCGGAACCAGATTACAGATTTAGTGACATTATCATTTCAATACCTTCATTTAATCATGTCTTGTTAAACCTAAATTTATGATAAGAAACAGGAAATCAATGATGATATATAAAACACAATTTCCTGATATAAAGTAATCATGGAGGTTCAAAATCAAAATTAAAAACTGGACAAGACAAACCACGATGACTGTTTCAATCAAATAAATTTCATGGTCCAATAAAGTCACTAATTTTCGATATTAAATCAGCATGCATTTTCAATAGTGGTCTCATTGAAGCATCATATGTTTCCTTTCCATTATCCCATATTTATTATAATTATTTTATTTGAGTTTAAAGTTATACATAAATTCCATATCCAGAAATTTTCTTTCATATAATAATCATTGAAATAATGAAATAATTATTCTTTATACACATCTATGGAGGAAGATTATAGGGGATCAAAGTAACTGGTCAAATTTTATAATTAGTACTTAAAGTGCCATAAGGTTTAAAATCATCAAAAGATGATCCCAAAAATATATTCCTAGGTTCCAAATGCAAATATAGATATATTTAATCAAACATATTCCATTATATTGAATATTTTGGATGCCTAATCAAGCCCATGTAACCATCTAGAGAATGTCACATCATGTCGTATATAGACTTAGATGACATGAATAATCATTGAAAGCATGGTTTCATATGAAAGTAATGTGGTACATATGTAAGATTTTTTTTCATTTATTTATTCCTATGGTTGAATTGATTTATACATTTATTGTTGTTAATTGATTCCCATATACTTGTATGGCATCTTATAAATTATGTTTTACCAGAGTATTCTCCACAATAAACCATGCAATCATTAGGGAATATATGTATCTTTATATAATCAAATCCAAGCTTCTTGATGAACTACTTTATCACATAGAATGATTCTGGGATCATATATTTAGTGAATCCATAATGAATAAACTCTAAAATCAAGGAAAAATATTTTTTAGAAATTCTATAGAGACACTTGATGTCATAAAACATAAATTAAAAGGAAAAATTAAAATACTTGTCACACCCTTCATATAGTTATTGTTTTCCATCTTAAACTAATTATAAAATCTAATTTTTTTGGTCACTGATGTTTTTGGAAATATTCACCTATTCTGGATCAAATGAATGTTCAGTTGATCTATTAAAATCATGGATATTTTATTCTCAAAACTAAATGTGTCATTTAACAAGTTTTGAAACCAATTCTCTTCTATCAGGTCACTTTGTGTTTCTTTGATAATATTGTCATTGTTTTCACATTCAATAACATTTGATTCATTATTCCAAATCCAACATACTTATCAAGAAGGAAAAATTTTCAATATAAAATGATCACATGCTTTTTTTATTCATCCATTTCTTGAATTTACAATTAGGACATGATGATTTTGGTCTACCATCCGCTGATCGGTTTTCAATTTCAAAATCTTGAAATTCCTCCAAACCCTTGGCATATTTTGTTGTGTTTCAAGGTAAATTAATCCAACTTTTATCTATAGGTTTTTTATTGTCACTATTCTCCCTACATATTCATATATGATGTTACAAATTTTTAATCAAACAAGTATAATCAAAATTAAAAATTACCAAATATCATAATTGACTATAGTATGGTCTTGATTCAATATAGCATGAATTAAACCTCAAAAATATTCAATTCAATATTATATATCTAAATTTTATACTTTTCATATTATCAATTTTTATTTTATATTTCATAAAGATGATTGTATCTATAGCTAGCTCTTAATTTGATAATTATGAAAATTAATATTGGTTATATCTCAAAACAAGAACTTGACACTATGAAATCTTGTGACATAGTATATTTTAGTCTAGCATGAAAATTCTTAAATTCATAAAATATTAAAGATAGTCATGGTAAATGTAAATTACATCGAAAATCAAGGATAAAACCCAATGTTTCACCAAGATGATAAATATTACATTCATATTAAAATCATGGATAAATCCCAAAACATCTCAACAATCAATAAAAACTAAAGAAACATCATCTACTCAAGGATCAGGAAGAATAAAAATCAAAACTGATAACCATCTCTATTTTAAAATGGAACTGTACCTAGATGAAAAAAAAGGAATCACTCTATAAATTATCCTAATGTAATGACATTCACCCATTTCTGTAACAAATTTCAAGAGAGGAAAATCAAAATAACATGAAACATAGTCTCAAATAAGTAATAATCCATTAATCAAATCAAATAAATCCAAATTAAAGCAAGAAACATACCAAAAAATAAAACCCACAACATATAAAACACCATTAACAAATTTACTGTTTCCCCTTAAAAGAAAAAAAAACATTAAATAAAGGGCTCAAAACATATTTACTAAATTTAAATATAAAAAAAAATTCCACTTTTAATCATAAAATATTTTTGAATCATTTATAAATCTAGAAAAAATTCATTTCTAAAAATCCACTTCCTCTTTAAAATACCATCAAAATTTCTTTATTAAATAACAATGGTTATTTAAAAAAATTCCAAAAAACACATTTTAAAAGTTTTAAAAACCCATTTTGAAATTAAAGAAGAAACCATGTTTTACACTTGAAATAACAACCTTTAAAATCTTTATTTTTTAAAATAATTTAGGTAAATCAATCAAAATTAATTATAAAAATTCCTAGAAATGTTTTCAAACATTTAACATAAAACCAAATAAAGGTTTTAAAATAACTAGAGTCCTAACCAAAGTTTTTCTAAAAACTATATTTCATTTTGGATCTATCACATAAAAAATAACACTAAATAACTACTAATTATATTAATGTTTTAGTATAAATTCATTATTATAACATATTTTAATCCATATTTACTAATTATAAATTAAAATATGTAATTAAATATTAAATATTCAACTTATTGATATTCCAAATTATTATGAGATTATATGAATATTAATAATAATCAAATATAAAACTTCATAATATTCTTAACTATAAATCACTATTATAATTATTAAACATTCAATTTTATTATAAATTTAATTTAGTATGTCTAAATAACATTAACCATTAAATTTATTAATATCCAAGATAATTAAATATAAAATTTAATGATATTTATAATAATTAAACCCTTTAACAAAAATAATAAATCAACTTATTAACCTATAGGATCCAAAAATCTTGAAAATATGGAAAATTTACCAAAATGAATGATTTTAAAGGTGTTATGATGGCTTGGGTAGAGGTCATTAGGGATTGGTCAGGAATATCTACAAAGGTAAAAAAGTTAGGGGAATGAATTTCTAGGAAGAAAGGGAGAGTTTGGGTGTGGGTATCAGTGAGAAGTGGTAAGGGGGAAAGGGGTATGGTAGTGAGGTCACAAGGGAGAGGGATTCCTAGGGGAGAATGGGGAGTATCCAATGGAAAGGGGGAGTACTGAAGGGGGAGTTTTGATTTATCAAGGGAGAGGGGGTGCTCAGGGGAGATGGGAGGAGCACCCAATGAGTGGGGATAATCTAGTTGTGAGGGGAGGTGAGGTCTGAGGGGGTGGTGACTGAGGAGGGGGAGATAACTAATAAGGTTGTGGGGTAGAAGGGGGAGTAGCAGTAGCGTTGGGTAGTGAGCAATGGTGGGGAAAAGGGGTTGTGTCAGCGAGGTTGGATCGGGGAGGGAAGTTCTTGGGTAGAGGGAGGTTTAGGGATAAGGGGGATAGGATAGGGGGTTGAAATTATGCTTTTCAAACACATTAAGTGCCATTTTAAATAAAACTACTAGTAATTGTTAAAAAAATATAGTTGTGGTTTACTATAACCACTGATGTATTATAAATTTTTAATAATATTATATAGTTTGGTTTTGTAACTAAAACATCCAAGAATAAACTACAATTAAGACCATTCTTTTGTAGTGTTCTCCCTTCTTTTAGAAGCTATCATACTTCTCCCATTCCTTACCCCCTTGAGATACTAGCATATCATAGATGAGTGAGGAAACATGTCCATGCAATGGGTGATTTAGTTAGCCATTGGATACACCTTAGAATAGGCATGAATTTTAGCCACCTCTTTGTGTTCTTCATCAAGAATATGAGGTGATCAAATTGGAAATATGATATAGTAAATTTAATTTACCCATGAATCATTCTTCAATTAAAGTATTGAGGTTTTGTGTATCCTTCATAGTTAATCTTTTCTTGGGGATTTTATTTTTTTTCTTAGCTTAAGGGTTATACTACCATTGAAACCTAGCACCACAATCAAAAAATTATCATGGCCTCAAATTCCTGAATTCATTTTGAAATTTAGGAGTTCATGTTGTTCCTCCAAAATATAAATTATAATTTCGTTGTGATATAGGTGATATTGTAATGGTTGTAGGATTTAATGTCATGATATCCCATTTTATGTCTGTGTGGTTTAATCCAATACAAATATCGCCCATGTGGTTTAATCTCACACATGAACTAGATTAATGAAATGTGGGATATTCCCCGTTGTGTTTAATCCCACACTAGAAAGTGAAGAATTGTATCCCAAATAATCCACATAATCTTTCTCACCATTAGAAATTCATTAGAATTTGGTTTAATCTAACATGGGTTTGGTGTTGAAGTATTACATAGTGTCATACTATATTCCATTAATCTCTCTTCTACATGAAGTAAATACAACAATTGGGATTTCTACATTCTATTAATGTCATACCATGCTAATTTTTGTTCTATGCATGGTCAACTATCACAAGTCATGACTGTCGAGCATCCTTACATACCCTTACATAATGTCCCCTCTAATGCTTGACTAATCTAACATGATCAATCACACATTACCATTTTTCTCATTTTTTGTATTAAATAATCATACTTAGTTACTCATACACATGATAGCTGAATATCATTGGAAGGTTCCTATGAAACACAATTTTAATGTCATACCACCCTCTAAGTATTATATAAGTGAATAAGACACAGTATAGTATGGTATTAACCCTCTATAGGTCCCTTTACTTCTTGTTTAATATTACCACTACTGTAAAATCCCATTATACCCATAGTTTATCACTGTTTTTATATCCCTTGAAACCATTGGTATAGGCAATACCAATTTTTCTGTGAACCATGGGGTGTCATTTTGTTGACATAGGGCTATACAAATGTTTCGGGTAAACTATTGGTATAACCCTTTTGGGACTTCCATATACCAACGGTTTAGGTAAACCATTTATAGTCAATTATATAAGAATATTTCACCAATAATCACCCCCACCCATCCTTCACTACCCTACATTCAACATAGTATCTTATAAAAAATAACAATCACTAAGCACATTTAAAATTTAAAATATATTCTATATTTTCGATTTGATCAATTTATAGATTTAAAAACAAGTAATGAAAAATAAATAAAATAAATTTCATTCATAATAAATCATCCTTAGGATTGGTAGTGTCATGAATTTCAAGTAAGAAATGGAGTGGATCAATATATCCCGCAAAAAAATCATCATCATGACCACCACTACCATCATGGACATCACTATTATCAACTTTATCCCACATATCCTCACAAACATCGTCATCTTCAATATCATCATCACCACTATAAGAAAATGCAACTCCCAAAACACCATGATGACCATCCCCACCATCGATCAGTGTATCATTTTTGGATTGAATCATTATCATGCATATATTAAAATCCACAATAGAATCTAATTAATTCGGATGGCATAAATCTATAATAAATTTCTTGAACTCTTCGATGAACTTTTACATATTTCATCTTCATTAATTGGTAGTTTTTTTCCATGAATCATTCCACATGATATTATTTTAACTTGACTCTATGATAGGTTTTTTATTTACCTAATGTTTTCTAATACCTATTGGTAATGATACTCTTCCCACATCAACAACATACTTTCCCCCCGTTCTCATCACTTAATATCAATCACAAATTATTGTTTTTTCTGATGTTATCATCTTCATTCTCGTCAAGGTCCTATAAAGAATGGTCTTTAAAATTTAAATGAGGAATTTAGTTATGAAATAAATATTAAAATTTTAAAAATATAATAATAATACTTAGAATATTGTTTTCATCCCCTCATTTACAACACTCTTATATTTTTTCTTTTAACTCGAGAAAACAAATTGTTGAGGTACCTACCCTTTGATTTTCAAAACCACCCTTTAAAAATTTCATTGAATATTAAAAGAATTATTAAGAAAATTTCAAATATGGAAACAAATTTACCCACCCTAGAAAATATTCCACCAACCAAAACTAAAACAAATTTAACTATGTTTCATTGAAATAAATCATATAATCTCCACTTGAGTAAAACTATAATAAATCAAATGAAAAAGAACAACTATGTACTAGGTCAGGTTGTATGGGTTTAATTCAATTTAGATTTATTCGTTTTTGGTCATTTTGTATCCATTTGACAAGTTTTTTGTGGGATTCATTTGAGTGAGAACTTTTTTGGTCAATTTGGAACATTTATATCTATGTTTTCTTTTATTGTTTTTGTTATGAATAAAAACTTCAGTTTGGTTTAATTTGGGTACATATGGTCTGGACTAATTTAGGGTAGTGAAATTAATGTCAATTTTTTTGGTTAAGTTTGGTTTCATTTAGTATTTTTTTATATTATATAATTCATTTCCTCTTTGTAAAGGCGATTAAAATTCTGTTTTCTTCAAAAAAATTCAATTTTACTAATATTATTGGATCAATTTAATTCCATTGTGTGTAGTTAAATATAGTATGATTTTGAATATTTTTAAAAATGATGTTATAGTTCATTTTAGTTAAGGTGTTATTCTATTTAGTTTGGTATAATTTAATTTTATTCATGTCTGATTGGTTTAGGTATTAGGGAATTTTTGTTCCTTTTGGATCAATTTGGTTTGGAAATGTTTGAGTGGCAGTGGGTATAGAATAAAAATTAATGTTTATTTATGTTTCGATTCTTTATATTCATATAGAATTCATAAAAGTTTATAGTTTAAAATTTTATTTTCCTATATTAAGTAAATCAATTTACATTTTTGTATATTAATATTTGTTTACAATATGAATATGTTAATACTATGTAAAGGTTACTTGATTACATGTAAAAAAATTATATGTGTTCATATTAAACTAGTATTATTTTTAAAATGTTTTTATGTTATTATTATGTGAATATATTTTCATGTTTATATGTTAATATTAATATATATTATCTATACTATATATAGAGAAAAGTTTAAATCATATATCAAATTATTTATAATTTTTAACTTTTTTACATGTTAATATAATTTGTAAATTAATATGTTGACTACATTAATATATAAATTTATAGGTAATTAATAAAATTTAAAATTTATATTTTGAATCTCTATTGAATTTTAAATACTAAAAATATATGGAATTATTTATTTATTTCTAGTGGGCAGTTTTTATTTCATTGTAACAATTTCTAAAAAATTTACTTCAAAAATTCAAAAATATTATTAATAAAAATTTTAATAATTTTTAATCAAAAGACATTAAATTTGAGTAATAATTTAAACATATAACTCTTCCAATAATAAATCATTTCCTATTACTATGTTACAATAATACTATTATGGGTTGGTATACCCTTTAAATATTATCCAAATCTACCATCATAGACGTTATATAACTCATTCTTATATGTTTCCCATATCTCACTTAATTAAATAAGTCATGTGGCCCCCAAAACTTTACCATCCTGAAAAATATAATGAAACTACTACAATGATATTAATTAATATAAATTAAATAATAATACACAATTTAATCTAATATTTTATTATACATATATGATCCCACTCATTATCCTTGATTTCTTCTCCAATATGTCTCCAAGAGAGTAGTTGTAGAGGAATGTTGTCACTATATTTGGAAAGTGCCCCAAAAAACTAATATATTATCTCCTTAATTAAATAGTAAATTTATTATCTACATTGTACAAGACCATTTACTATGTATGATAGTTCCATACTTCCAGTATGTGATTATCACCATGCCACTTCAATGTACTTGATCCAACTGTGAAAGAATATAAAAAATATTAAAATTTACACATGTTACAACATAAATAAATTGTGGTTACCAAATTTACTTGATTTTTACAAAAATAATTGAATCAGGGTGATTAGTAGGTTGTGATGGATACTGATTCTATAAAGGACCAAAAACCTATAAAGCGATAGTGGGTATAGTGTATGCTCATGATGTTTAGTATGCTTAGGATGATTAGAGTGGATTGGAAATCAAGTTTAAGGAGCATGGAAATAAAATCTTGAATAGAATGAAGAAGTTGAAAAAAGTGACGGCATAATAGTCGGAGGAAAAGACATATGGGATCGGTAGTATGATCCATAATTAGAAAAAAAATGATAGATGAGAAGGATTTTATAACAAAAAAGGGGGTGATAATATGGGTGGTTTGAATATCCTTGACTCCTCTATAGAAATTGTCGGATAGTTAACTATTATGGATATATATATATGGAAGGTTATGGATTTTATCATGTATGATGAGTGTAGTGAGTAACTCTAGTACCCCCCCCCCCCGAAAATAGTAATGATTTTCAATACTATTACTAATCTAACCAGTAAATAGTTTTCTCTGAGATGGTGGTTCTAGATTAAAATTTAAAAAAGATTAATTGAGTGACAATATATGTTTTAAATTTATATATATTGACACACACACAAACATATGTGAAATATTACAATAATAATGAGGACCAGCGTTGTAATGAACAAACTTATTTCAACCTGACACATCACCAGTTATGGTTCAATATAAGTCCAGAAGTATGTTCCCGATCGCCACTTGCTAACAACAAGCACCTGGGTATCAAAAAACAAATCATGTTGAATGATTTCACCCTAAAATAGGAAATTACATGTCACATTTATAATAATATAAAGATAATAAATCTATATAGAACACAATATAAAATATTCACAACCATGAGAAATACAAAAAAAAATTAAAAAGGTTAATCTTATAAGCACAATAAACCAAGTCCAAAGGCAAGTTTCCATATAACCAATTTTCACCACAAAAAAACCTCGCTACAAAAAAATATAGAATGAGAGGCTAGTGAGTTAAATGACTACCGTCCCTTCACTTTTATTATGAGGAACAAAATCTAAATACACCTAATTGAATATGTTGGGTTTGAGGAAAATTCCTAGTAGGATACCATGATGAATCTACAAAATGTTGTTCACCATGAAACCATTAGTTCTATATTTAAAATAATAATAATTTCACATTTATAATTTCATTTGTTTTTTTCATAAATAATCCTTTGGTTTTCCATAAAAAAATTTCATATTAAAATAAACGGTAATATTGAAATATATATGAATAACATCATAGAGTTATGTAATAAAAATCATTCAAAACATAAAATATTACAATATGAGAATTAAAAAATGATACATAAATTTAACCATGCATGAAACAAAAAATGGGATCAAGACTATGTAAATATATAACTAGGACATGTAATGAACATTTTCTGTCATAAATGTGAATCCTATGATACTGAATCTTTACATAGTTTATTAGTATCACAACCATATCCCCTAGTTGTGCTACACTCACCATGGTTTTCATATGTCCTTACCCAAGGTTCATAAAGTGTTCTCATATGATATGTTCTCCCAAAAACATTTAATTAAACCATTATCACCATTTTGTAAAAAAATAAAAAGTGAAGTATTATTGCTCCCATGCTTAAAAAATTATGGTCCTAACTACCATTGAGAAATTTCATTGAACATGTGGTGTTAAAAAAGTGTTTATAAGTAAAAACCCTTTAAACCCCATTTTACAAGCCACCCAAGAGTTAATTTCAAAAAACCATCATAAATTAAAAATCATATATTTTCATAAACCATACTAATGGAATTTTCAAAAACATTGATTAAATCATGATACAAAACCATTTTATAGATAATCCTACCTTACTAAATGAGAAAACCCATTTGGATTCGAAAACAATGATTTGAATCAAAGATATAAGGTCCTCACAAGACTTTATATATAATAACCATGGTTAATTACCTATAAAATACTATATATACATCAATCACATCCTAATGGGATACAAAAAAAATAAGGCGAAGAGAGATCGCGGAGCGATCTAGAAATATGAGGATATAACATGTGTAAATCAAAAAATACTTCAAAGAGATCCACCGAGAATAATGTATAATAATCAAGGAAACAATGATATAACCCTCTAGAATATCATGGTGAGGTTATTTCATAATAAATAGTAATTAATAGGAGTTTACAGGTTAAAAAAAGAAACTAAATCAGGGTTATTTTCCATTTTGGATAAACTTGAATATCTCACATGGTTAAGTCGCATAGTTAGAAAAAGATTTAATTAACCATGTGGTATCTACTTTCAATTAAAAATCAAAGAGAAAACCTCAAAAAGTGATGATTATGGTACACATATATTTATGATGAATATAATCTATTTATAATATCTTTTAAATCAACTATAAATTTTCTATCATCTTAATAATAAGAATTCTTCCAAAAAAGTATGTTCTCTCAATTCCACCCAACATAATAGAGATATGCATTCCCTCCCACACAACACCACAAAGGGTGAAATTTCATTTGAATAATGATAAATATTTGAATAGGAAAACATGATAAAATGATGATTTTTCCCACAAACCAAAAAAATCAATAAAACTCTTCCAAAGAATTTCTTCAGGAATCCGAATGGTTCACTCAATATTCTCATCCATATAAGGGTGATATATTGTGATTAACGTTAATTGGGTACCATATAATCTCAAAAACCTTTCAAAAATTGATATGTAAACCATGGTCCGTATCAAAAAAAATATCATAAGAAACTCTAAGGATCTTCCGGATCTCTCAAACCTATAATTGTCTGAGCTCTTCTGCCTTTTTCATCTTTTTAATTATAAGGTAATAAGATTATTTCCTAAAGTCAATCATTTATCCCCCACATATCATCCTTTCCACTAAGATTCTATGGTAAATCAGCAATTAATTCCATGGATGATTCATACCAATTTCGCAATTTAATGGTTAAATGTTGCAAAAAACTGGTAGGTCTTTGGTGGTCTTCCATAATCTTTTGTCTTGAAAGGCATCGTGACACAAAGTCTACAATCGACCACCTCATCCTCTGCCACCACTACTGATGTATCAAATGATGATACAACATGGTGGTCCTATATTGTATAAAAATCTATATGGATGTCCACTATCTATGAAGTCCAACCACATAGATTTCAAAATGACTAATCAACCATAGAAACAAAAAACACCATTACGAGACTGAGACCCATCACATAAGTCATCCCCGCTATTTAGGATTCTACTAAAACACTGACAATAATTGTCTATTGCTTGACTAATACAAACAATATCTAAAGTGATGAATTAAATTTTACACAATCTAAGAACACATTCCCATCAACCTCTTCTATAACCAATATCTTCTCTATGAAATGTCTAATCAAAGATCACTCTTCTACTTATTACTTCATGTATTTAGTAGCTAGCTTCCCACCCAATTCATAAGCATCCTCATTCCACTTTATAGGTGTGTATGAAACATAAAAATCAAAATAATTAATACACTCAACCTAGAGTATCTTCCATAAATTAATTTCCCTATGGGTTAAAATATACTTCAAGATATTATGATTCTAATATAGAAAAATTCTTTGATCGAAGAGGTACTGATGCTATGTATTGAGAGCAGCATCATTACAGCCAACTCAAGATCATTCATATGATAATCCTTATCATAATGGAATATTTAGTGACATCAATAGGAAACAACATAATTTCCAATATTCATCACACATCCTGACCTTATAACCATGAAATTAAAAAAAATCATTACCATAACATGAATCCAATGTAATCAGGGATGGATAAAAATTCAAACTTACATTTAGTTCCTTAAATTATCTCTGGAACTTATCATTACATTTAAATTAACACCCTTATGGGATAACTCTTCCATAAAAGATATAGTGCTATATAAATCTTCAATATACTACCTTTAATAACAACCCAATCCCAAGAAGTACTAACTCTGAATCGTATTTATGGTTTCCCCCTAAGACAAGACTACATGAATCTTTTTATGATCAACTTAGATGACCCTATATGATATAAAATGGCCTATAATCTTCACTTTTTGGAACAAAAAAATAAAATTTAGAATGATTTCCATATAGAGGATGTTCTTTCAAAGTTATGAGAATAATATATAGATGATCTTGGTGTCCAACCTATAAATTGGAATACACAAAATATCATAACAAAAAAAGTGAAATATTCCAATAATCATTGAAATAAATGAATTATTAAATATATAAACACCCCAAAAGATTTATTTTAGCTATATTTAATAACCAAATACACAAAATTCCTATACCTACTCCTGAAGGATTCCTTAGGAATATCCTCCTCCCAAAATATTTGCTAACAGTACCCCAAATATAGACCATTCGTAGAAAACCATATACCTCCACTGATTTGATCAAAAATTTCATCAATTCTAATCAAGGGATACTTATTCGTAACAATAACCTGATTTAGCTTTTGGTAATAAACATATTTGTAGAGACATCCATATGCCTTCTTTTCAAAGAGGACTAGTAGAGCCCAAGGTGACACACTAAATAAAATAATTCATATAGCCTCATGATCTTAAATCTAATATTTCATATTTTTAAACATAATGGGTTCCATATGATAATATTTAAAGTATATGGGACTCATCCCTAGGAGTTTTTTATTAAAGAACGTGGCCTCTCTCTTGGGCGGTAATCCAAAAAAAACATCATAAAATACATTAGGGTTCCCATCCACCATGAATGGATTCTAACCACTTAAAAATGGTTGAATGAACCATGAAACATCACTAAATAGTTTAATGTGGTTATTATGGCCTCTCAAATAATCACGCCCACTCACCCAGATCTAGGATCCCACATACCCTAAAAGAAATTAGTAACCACATCCTGAGAAATAAAGTAAACCTGATGATGATAATAATATATATGGGCTTTAGAACTAGCCATACAATTCATGCCAATGATAATATTGAATATATTAAAATCATGAACATAGAAATACCACACTACCTCAAATTTGATGATCATAATCAAACACTCATAAAATTTAAAACCATGTTCATTATTTTCTGAAAAGGTAAAGGAAGGATCTATGAGGGAATGTATAATCGTCGTGAATAAGACCAAAAAATAAATAAACAAAGATGATATAAATTAATTAGATTCACATATTTAATATAATTATACAACTGTAGTGGATTAAAAAAAATTAACTCTCATAGTAGATATCCCCAAATTAGATTTCTTGAGTATATACTCTGCATCATAAAAATACATGACCTCAACTAATTTTGGATCCTTATTTAATGCATGGGTATCCCCCTTTAAAAAATATTTAGACCAACCACCCTTTTATTCCTCAAAAATAGCATGATATCCTTTGGTAATAGTGGATCTAACTATAATTTCCTAGGACACTATTATGAAAAAACACTAAAAGTGACCAGATTTTCCACAATGATGGAAAATACTTGGTGCTACCAAATAGTTAGGCCTAGCATGGCCTCATATTTCACATTGTACGAAACCCACCTAGTGTTATCTAGAATAATCCCTTGAAACTGCTCATAATATTAAATGATCTCCCATGTTGGGTTTTCATTTCTGTCCATATAACAGACTCGGTATACCCCCTGCTATAACAAAATATCCACCTAAACTCATCTTTCTATCATGTTTTTTCTCATCCATAGTTTTTTTATCATCCTTATCATAAGATGTCAATAAACAAAATATAATAATCATCAATTCAATATCATCCCTAAACCCCAACTCAATCCTCTGATATTTAAGGTGGTTATTAGAAATTAGCATGGGTGATAAGTGAACGAACTCAGGGAAATGACTATCATAAACCATAACAGAATGTCCCCCCTGATCCTTAGTCACAAATTTATATGACTTCACCACCCACAATTTTTTTAGCTAAAATAATTTATTGAATTACTTATTGAAATGTTTCTAGGTAATATCCTCATATAACTTATCTTGCATGATATATTCCCACCATTTACATTTTAACCATTTAATCATATACATAAAAAAAATACCATTGATTCCTATAGATTAATTATGAACTGGAAAATTCATTAAATTCATTCAATTCACTCCTGGGGTTCTTGGTTTTCTTTGTCACCATAAAAGATATGAGGATTCTTCTTGGAAAACTTTGAATCATTGTCCAACATTTGTTCCTAATTTACAATGCCTTCTTGACCTAGAGTATAGATTTTCCAAATAATTACTTCCACAAATTAAGGGTTTATTGGAGGATTCTCCTATATAATATGTATCACAGCTTCCTCTATTGGATTCAGAAGTTATCACTTATGAGTCATTTTCTGTTAAATTAAAAGGATTACATCTGATTATCTTAGGTGCATATATTCAAATAAAAACATAAACAACTAAAATACAGACTAAATTCCATAAGAAAGAATAAAATAAGGAAATAATATATTCAATAAATGAGAGAAAAATTCATTAGAAACTAATATAAAATAAGATTTGGTTCATCTAAATAAACCCCAATATTTTAGCACCCTGGCACAAGAGCCACGTATCGAGTTCTCTAGGTCGGATTGCCACTTGGAATTAAGTTTGAATCTCTACACAATAAAGGTTACTGACAAGAAGAAAATCTATATTAAGTTCTAGTTGGGAGACTATACCCTCTAGTGATTATACAAATTTAAACATAACAACAACACAACATAAGAAAATAAAAGAACTTAGCAGATGCATATAAGAATATTCGGCTATAACTGGCCAAAATTAAACCAAGTATAGTTATTGAAAAATATTAACATGTCATGATAGTCATATAAAAGACACATTAAAAATATCTTGTGGGTGGTAATATATTTATGTATAAAAATCACCAAACATATCTCTATCTCATTACAAAATAACCCCATGGTTTATCTGTCATCCAACCAATGCGCCCATGGTGGATCCCTTCTCACTATGGTAAAGCTCGAAAGTCTGATACCTTACCTGATCTCAAATCCATGAAGCTTATAGGAATCTTAAGGATCCTGTGTTGGGTGTTTGTAAGAACTCAGTAGGCCACAACCAATATGTTCATATCTTACATCCATATATATCAGTGTTTGAAAAACGTAATTAAATAGTTATTATACACATGTATACCACATAACCCACTTCTCATGTTGTCAAAACCAACTAGGGTTATTGTACCTATTTTGGAAGATTCTATAATGGAATGGTGCATCAACTATCTCTCAATTCAGAAGAACTCTTGTTTCCCCAACCATTTACATACCACATGAAATTTCATGCCAACAATTTCCACATGAACAACATGTGAAGTGAACCTTATATCCTATTAGCATGTCCATAAATATATCACAAGTCCCTTAGACGTCTATTTGATAAATCTTGAACAACTCTACAGTTTGGAATCCCAAGGCATTATGATATCCATCCTTTTATAGTCATATATCATCATCCTCAACATCACGGTGATCCTCAACCCCATCCAATAGTCTCACACACCATCAACCATGGATTTATATAGTGACAACCTCTTCCATAACTAATGAACATAACAATATCCTATTATACTATATAAATAGAGGCCTCCACCCATATCTAGTCATAAAACCCACATGACTGGCTCTTGATCCTTTGTTCACAAAACCTTGTTGGTGATTTTGGAAAACAAAGTCAAGTGGAAAGCCACCAACCAACCTAATTCACACCTCCAGTGGGAATTCATCGCCACATAAGAAACACATCACCCAACTATGGCATGGGTCATTGAAATCCACCTAAACCTAATGAACCATGTTACCTCAAATATGGTGATTGACATTTCCCCATGTATTATGTGGTTGTCCAATACATTACCATAGAACTAACATAGCCATATACACCATTCACTGAATTTCAAAATTGGAACAACCTACAAATCCAACTCAAAAACCTTTTTCTTTCATTCCATTCCATACCTGGTTCAATTCATTTAAATATACATGAAAATTTCATTCGACTTCATCCATTCATAATGGAAAATAAAGTAGTTAAACAAAATTTCTTACCCATACCATCCCACTCGTTCTTGTTTACTACACATCCTGTACAACACATATCTATGTGAAATCTAGGTACTACCTACCATATACATGTATATGCTCAATCATTAAATTTTAACCTTTGATTCTATCTAAAACTGGAGAGAAAGTAAATTCATACAATCACCATGGAATTAAGGCATATGAGATCAAATGGAAATATCATTCTAGATAGAAAGATAAAAGAATAATATAACTAATATGACCACTAAACATATCTCTAGCTATCCAATGCAATCTAAAGATCGTGAATCAGATCTCAAATGAAGGATAACCAACAAATCCTCGAATCATAGAGGGAGAGAGATCCACAGCTGGTGGATATGAATTGGGAAAATAGAGGAAGAAAAAAGGTGGATGAATGATTATAGTACGAATGGTAAAAATAGTAATCTCAGTTACTTTTAATAGTTGTATGTCTGGGCTAACAATGTGCCAACTATACAGTGATTCTATCCAAAGAGACACCCATCTTACAAATTTTCATTTCATAGTTTGACAAACCATGTGACTAACCATGAAGTTATCTCCACCCCTATACCAAAATTCTCATGTCCATGAACCTCCCAACATATTTTAATCTTACTATGCTCTATTAAAAATGAGAAATATGTTTTAGGGAACATGATTAGCACTAACCATGCACAAACAATACTCCCAGTGTTGTGTCTCTAGGATTTTGGTTATTGAACACAGATGCACTGGAAATTAAATCAAATCCCAAGACACTTATATAGCATCAAAACCCATAAAAAACAACAGTATTCTCTAAATCGTGGAATTGTATTTTGAATCACAAATTTAATGTTGGTCCATCAAAAAATTTCAAATTTCAAATTCACATTGAATTTCTCAACCCACTCAATAGAATAGGATGTTAAAACATCCACACCTTATTATTTCTCATCCCTATGATATGTATTCATATTATGAGATGATAAAAAAGATTCCTTTATCCTAAATAACACCCAATATGTAACGCCCCGACCCCAGCTACCCAGATTCGATGCATTATTATATAACATTGGTATGATACAAAGAAATAATATCCCGAAATACCGATCACTTTAGTAGCCTTGAAATACTAGATACATTCATAAGGTCAACATTACCACTTGAAAAGAAAAACAACACTAAATTATTCCATTAGAAACATCCAATATTCCTATATTATGCCTGAAAGTCACTCATAACAAACTTCATCATATCCTCAGAATATGAAACATAAGAAAGGGGTGAGCTCAAATGCTCAGTAAGAGTAAGCAATACAGTATAAGATAAAATAAACATTAGGCTTTGTGAATAGTTGAAAACACATGCCTTTACTAATAATTAACATTAATACTAAATGGTAAAAATATTAGCTGAGTAAATAATTCCATAATAAAACATAGTCATGGGTATTCTACTAGTCAAATAACCACATGAAATATCAATAGCTAATCTCATAATGATGGAATGCATAATGTCGGACATCATAACCACATATTCAAGGCCTTGTTCCAAGACTACAAATATGATTTTGTCAAGGCCTTGTGTCAAGACAGTATTTTTTCTCATGAGACCTACTGATGCATCGACGAGCTATAGCGGGTTCCACCTGTCACTTACTTTGTCCAATTCATTCCTCATATGAAATGGGTGAAACATAGTCTAAACATCCATATTAAAAGTAGCATATGAAATGTCAATACTTTATCCACAAACCATGAATGGTATAAAAATAGCACATCCACAGTCAAACATAACTCATTCAATACAATATGGAAGATTTTATTGTAATAGATTAACCTTAATCGACAATAATGAAGGATATCGATATAGATGAAAATTGTCATCAAAACTATTTACGATAAGTATCCCCCTTTTCTTAAAAACATTTAAAAGTCACACTATTTGTCATGAAGTCGTTTAAAAATAGATATTTTGAATCAAACTATCCCATACCACTTTTAAATATTAAAAGTAATTTTAATTTTAAAACTTTAATGTCCATATAAATAATTCTTTAAAACCATTTTAAAAACATGGACATTAATGAGAAAGATTTAGAAAAATAAATCTTTAAAACATTTAAAATGATTTTTTAGTTAGAGTTCCTAACCAAAATAGAGACACTTGTATACCAATAATTGAGGTAATAATAACTTTATAATATCATGAGAATATAGGTATTCAGGATATACCATGTCAAAGGACATTATATACACCATATAAAAGTGATTTTGTGTATAAAAACAAAGAAGTCTCAATGGAATGTAAATTGAGATGAAATATCTTCTAAAGACTCTATCATTAAGTTAAGGAAAAATAAATGACATAATAATGTGTGAAAAATGTAAATAAACTCAATATGATTGGATATTCAGCGTAATTCAGTCATAGTACAATCACACATATTCTTGTAAAAAACACTAATCAATTGGATGTTTAACTCAATAAATGGAGATTGAGTTAAAATTGCTCGTATCAAGATCATATCAATGACTTGAGAATTTATCAATGGAGTGGTTATGTGTATCAAAAGAATATTCATAGAAAGGGGAGTGGAAATTATGACATAATAAAATTAATAGTGATTCCACACACAATCTTGGAGTAAAATAATCAATGAAGTATGTGTAAAGCAGAATGAGTGGAAAATGAAATATAAAATTCCCTTATCGATTTGGTAACATAAGAAACATACAACCATGAAATAAGGATCATACAATGATTATTTAAATATATATAAATTAATATATATTACACAATGAATATTATCATGGGAAGTACACACACAACATGCAATAAATAAGTGGTGAACAATGGAAATCTCACAGAATTAAAAGTGATATAAGAAACCCCTTACTTTGTACTTTTTCCTTGGTTGAGGGTAGGTTAACCTCTTTTTTAATGTTGAAATAATTGTTATTAAATTATTAAATAATCATATACATTAATATGATATCATATATGATCTTTTAAGATTGCTTTGTTAATAATATATTAGTATTATCGTCGTTTCAGGTGTTAACGAATTCGTTTTCCTTTATATTATTTGTTATGTGAGTCATATTTATTAGGGATAGGATGTATATTATTCATATCCAGAATGATATCAAGTATATAAACATTATTTGTAATCATAATATGAAAATTAGTCTTGAATGGATATGATGGAGAATGAATCTCATCGCGTTCGTGGAGATGGTAATCCGTATGTATGCACGAGCGACAATATCATTCCTTTGATATTAAAATAATATATAATTGGACGGTATATCATATATTCATAATCATTATCGTGTTATATTTATTATTTACATCAATTACACATCATTATTATACCAATACAAATAATAATGTATTGAATAACAATTACACCACGACGTGGAGACTATAAGTCATACGTACTCACGTATGGTGACATTTCATTCAAAGGATGGACAGAATAATGAATATGGTTGAACCATATTTATAATAACATCACATTATATAAAAGATACTGGAGTTATTATTTTAGAATAAAAACAACAAAGAAATATGAAGTGGAAGAAGAAAGTAACTTGAAAGAGGCGATGAAATATTTACCTCTTCTTCGGGTTCTTCCTTTTGATTTGATCAAAAGGGATCATTAGGTTGGATTTATGACTAAATTAGGGCCTTTAGGATGAAGGTAGGACAGTTAAGAGGGTATTTGGGAAGGGGTTGGCTGATACAAATGGATTTTAAGGTGTGAATTAAAGATAAGGGGGAGTGCCCTTTTATAAGTAGGGTAAGGGCCACCTTAGGAAATGATAGAAATATGATTTTATAATAAAATCATTTTCAGTTTATAATGGCTCCAAAATGTATTATTTAAAAAATAAGGTGGGTATGGGTCGAAAACCACTCAACCAATATGTTTTAGATAGGTTTGGGTCACTATATTAACGTTATCTTTTAGATTTAAATCTCAGTTAAATAGGTTGACATTTACCATGTCTGTAGAGACACAAAGATTGATGTACATGGACATTACATTACATTTGCGGAATACTTAGTACATAACAAAAACAGACACACAAGGATCGTAATAGTTTTGTGTCTTTGGAAACTTGGAACGTAATCTTCTAATCGTGATGAAAGATCTTCAACGTCTCCCATAAAGATATTCCCCTTTTTGATTTCTTGCCTAAAACCTTTCTTTATATCCTAGGGAAAAGAAAAAATAAAAAGGGTGAGCTCAAATGCTCAGTAAGGGTAAGCATAGAGAACATAAAACAATCCATAAACATTTGAATGAAAAAGCATGAACATAAAATATAAACATCAAAATCTTGAGCAAGGACCTAAATCTTGGAAGTACGTAAGGCATATATCATAAAGGAGCATCAATATTGATAAAATAGCATGGGAATAAACCATGTAATTGTGGAAACCCTTCAGCACTTGTTATGATTTCCATAGTAGCCAAGGCATTGCTGCCAAGACCATTTTAGTGGAAAAAGTCCCTTTCTGAATCAAGTTCACTCCTCGTTCCAGTCCTATATCACTGCACCGGATTAACTTACCATTCCAGCCATGTTTATCTCATTAGATATAAATCATTACCCAATGCATTGGAGGGAGATATAGGTCCCACCCATCTCGTAATTAAATCATTCTTTCATGTGCCACAAAATCATACATCATAGCATAACCAATGTAATAGATTGGGATTCTTAAAAATCATGTCATCATAACATAATCCATATAAAAAATGGATATAATTTCATCATAATAAAAATCAAACCATGTAAATAATGGAGACATTATACTTGAAACATAAACATATTAAATAATGTCATTTTAGATGGAAAATATTTTTGATAAAACACTTGAAATGAAATCTTGAGGAAAATATCTTTTCTTCTTCAAAATCATTTTATTTTCAAAAAATGTCATTCAATTTTAAAATAAAAGGGTTTTATTGAAAATAATCATGCAATATTGTATATGAATCTTCATGAAAATGATGTTATGTGTTATGAAACCATAAAAATCTGTTCACGCCGTATAAGTTAAAAAATAATATTCTCCTCGTACTTTTGTCGAAAAAGTCAAAAAGTACCTCGTTTAGTAAAAATAAGATTCATTACATACCATGTATTAAAAGTAAAAATGGTTAAAAGGGACTTTAAACATACATGAAACCATTTTTAGGAAACATGGAAATGGATGATAACAATAACCCCTGTAAATACTTACGAATAAACAATCTCAGATAAGAACGAGATTGGAATAGTTATCCCTTACCCTAGGTATGATATGCTTTGTACGTATCAGAACCTCCTTTATAATGATTTAAATAATGTCATTGACTTATTACAGAATCATATTCATTGTTATGATATCATATATGGTTCACTTATGATTTTATATTACCCGTTCTTTTGTAAGTTCCAAGTTAAAGCAGCGTTTTGGGTAAAATCGTTTTATTTATCGTACATGTTTGGACTTGTTGTTCTTGATATTATTACTAATATACTTATTTACTTAATTCCAGAATGTAAAAATGCTTTATATGTAATATATATTCATCATATACATATATATATGATAGATCGATAAATGGAATGAAATACACCGTTCATGGAGACGGTAGGCTATACGTACGCATGAATGCTTTTTTCGTTTCCTTATTGAATTGAATGGAATTGAGTAGATAACATACATATATATATACATAAATAAAGTATCATTATTGTGTCATATATATCATGATTACTTATTATATAATCTTTATAATCATTCATGGATGGTTAACATGGAGAATGAATCTCATCGCGTCGTGGAGACGGTAGTCCGTACGTACGCACGAGTGATGATATCATTCCCATGATCGTGGAATTGTATTGAAGTGTATGTATAATATTTCAGAATAAATATCACTTTACAATAATCATATTTAGTTATTTATTTACACCATTATACCCATCCAAGTAATTTGGTGGTCGAAAACAGATTACACCACGGCGTGGATACGGTATTCCGTACGTACGCATGCACGGTGATTTCGTTTTCTATAGGATGGATAGATGGTAAAATAGGGTTGATTAATAATTATAATAACATATAATTATATGATTGACACTGATGTTATTACTTTATAATGAAACAACTAAAGAATAAGAAGTAGAAGAAAAATAAAGTTGAAAGAATCGGTAACGGACATTACCTCTTCTTTGAAGCGCCTCTTCTTAACCTCCTCTTATGGCACTAAAGATGGTCTTTTAAGAAGACCAGAACCTCTAGGATGTTTCTAGGGAAGTGGAGAATAGAAATTGGCATGGTTTGGCCGAGCATCAAGGCTCAAAATGGTGTGAAGTGAAGAGGGAAGGGGTGCCCTTTTATAAGGGAGGAGATGTGCACCTTTGGAAAAACTAAAAATATTATTTTTTTATAAAGTCAAATTCGGTTTTTTAATAGCTCCAAATTGATTTATTTTAAATATAAGGTTGGGATGGGTTGAAATACTATCAAAAAATAGAATTTAGACAAGTTTAGGTGTCTATTTTTACCTTATCATTTATATTTAACTTTAAGTTAAATAATTTTACTTTTACCGTGTCTTCTTGTTTTCTTACACTATAAGGTTAATAAACTTACTATAACAAGCCAAACGAACCCCAAGATGTTTATTATTAATATATATAACCTTATATAAGTCATGTTTCCCAACCTTAGATTTTTATAAATAAAATAACAATTAATAATATAATATTTGTTTTAAAAACTATTTTATGTCAATTTTGACACTATTTGGTAATTGATTTTTTTGAAAATCATAACAAAATTATTAGTTCTAAAATAGTTAATTAAATCAATACTAACATGTCATATTAACCTATAAAATTATTTTAATTCATAAAAAGTTTCAAATTACATTTATTTGGGTATTTATAATATCAATTATTTTAATATTTCATTATTTAGGTAATTACTACATCACCATGTGTCATAAATAACTTAAATTATTTAATGTATAAAAAGTATAAATAAAATATCATGAGGTAGGAAATATTTTTAGAATTCTACTTAATATTTATAGTCTAATTTATCTTATGTATAACCCTATATTAAAAATTAATTAGTTATTAAACATTGATTTTAACTATTTTAACCCTTCTTTAAATAAATTAATAATAAATGTCCTAATCTAATCTAAGTGGACCTAAATGGTCATATTTTATTTATAAGGTTGTTTTTGGTATAATTATACTTATCCAAAAGAATTAGGACATGTGTTAGGGTAATATTAATATCATTTGTACCCTTAATTACCCTATTTACATTTAACCGTGGTAAATAAAAGTAAGAAGTTACTATTCACCAAAAATTATTTTCATCTCATTGAACCACATTTTAGTACTTGATATTAACCGTGTCTCTCGGATTTTTGAGATTCAATTCACAAAAGTGGTAAAATATCATTTAAATGAAAAACTCAGTTTTTTAACTACCACTAAGTGGTTTCACTATTCATCAAAAATTGAAGTTTTTCAGAAAAATACCAAAACTTCAGCCTAAGAATTATTTGATATTCCGAATACAAAATTGATGTCTATTTTTCCAACTTCAAAACATAGAAGTGGCATTAATTAATTTTAAAAGTAATTCTCATTATCAAAACAAATAGCGTGTTTTTAAAAAACAAAAACTATCAAAAGATTGATAATTGTTTATATCCAATTTCAAAGTGAAATTAATTCCAATGAACAAAATTGGATTAAATGTTAAAAATATATTCTAATTACACTTTAAATCCAATTAAAAAGATATCTAACCATATAAATTATTGCGATGAACAAAGTTGTTTTTAACTAAAATATAGCATGTTTTTACTATTCATTAAAATATGAAAGTTATCAGAATAGTATGAAAAAATTATCCAAAGTAAATTTTTATATCATGATTCCAAATAAGAATTTTATTTTGTCAAATTGAACTTATAGACATGTCAAAAACATGATTTATGGTGGGTGTTCCATCAAAAGGCGGGAAAACTGCATTTTTTGAAAAATACATATTTTACACGAAAAATTTATTTTTTTCTCATACCATATTCTAAAAAATGTGTAATATTAATAATAATGTTATAAAATTCAAAATGTAGTTAATAATATTCATAACGGCTATTCCATAATAATATTATAACAATATATCGTTGTTTAGTGAAACCCAGTATTGCGTACTACACACTCTATCTAGGTAGGTCGCAATTGCGTGTAATGCAAGACAAGAATAGTGTTGCGTATAGTACAAGATAATGCGGTGTTGCGTATAGTACAAGCTAATCTTGGTGTAGTGTATAATAGAAGATCAAAGAAATTAAAAATAATATATCTCATAAAATCTCGGGGTGTTACATTATCTCTTCGTATTTTTATATTATATGGTAAATAAACATACTATATACTTCCAAGAGAACCCCAAGTGGTTCATTAATGTTACAAATATCATTATATAATTCTTTTTGATGAACCTGAGATTTTTAAGAATAGAATATCAATTAATAATATAATATTGTTTTAAAAAACGTTTTTATGTCAATTTTGACACTATTTGTTATTTTGTTTTTTCAAAACTCATAACAAAATTATTACTTCGAAAAAAATTCATCTATCCAACCCTAAAATGTTATATTAACATAGAAAATTAGTGTAATTCATAAAAAGTCTCAAATTACATTTATTTGGATATTTATAATATCAATTATTTTAACATTTCATTAATTATGTAATTACTGCATCATCATTGTGTCATAAATAAATTAAATTATTTAATGTATAAAAAATATAAATAAAATACAATTATGTAATAAATCTTCTTATATTTATAATGTATATTTATAGTCTAATTTATCTTTTGTATAAACCTATATTAAAAATGTTTTAGTTATTAAACTTTGATTTTAACACTTTTTACTATTCTTTAAATCAAATTATAAAAAGTGTCCTAATCTAATACAAGTATACCAAAGAGGTTCATATTTTATTCCTATGGTTTTTTTGGGTCGAATTATAATTATCCAATAGAATTAGTACATGTGTTAGGGTAATAATAATATCATTTTTACCCTTAAATATCCTATTTACTTTTAACCGTGGTAAATAAAAGTAAAAAGATACTATTCACCAAAAATATTTTCATCTTATTGAACCAAATTTTTATTACTGATATCAACCGTGTCTCTCGAATTTTTAAAATTCCACTCACATAAGCGGTAAAATTATGTTTTATGTGAATTTGAAAATTCTCCCAGGAGTTGGGTAAAAGACGGTGAAAAGTTCAATAAACTTTTTATATATCTAAAAATATTATAAACTGAATCCAATGAATTAAATTGAACATATATATGTATTATATATGTATTTGGAGTTAAAAAAATTAAATAAAATAAATAATTATTTAAATAAAAATTATATTTTAAACTATAACTTAGTGTTTTTCACAATTCATAAAAAATTGAATGTTTTCAGAAAAATACCAAAAATGTACCATAAGCTAATTTCGATATTCTGAATCCAAAATTGAAGTCCATTTTGAATGGTAAAATTTATAAAAATTCAAAAAGTGGATATTACTATTCATAAAGGCTAGTTTGATTGGTCGTGGTGTATTAGAATCTCGAAGTTTTGTACAATGCAAGCTATCACATTATTCAAAGGGAAACGTACCATGGAAGCTTGGGGTGTTACATTCTTCCCCACTTTTTGGAAATTTCGTCCTTGTAATTTTTAAAATTGGGATTGGGAATATAATTGAAAGTCTCACATCGGAAAAAGAGTCAATAAAACTATCACTTTAAAAGAAAGAAAGAGAAATACAAAGGTCACCTGAGATAACCCATACTAGGATTCCATGTAGGAAAACATGGATATAGAAGATAAACTATGTTTCAAGTTCTGATGGATAGGGATAGAAAACATGATCAAGAGAAAGTTAACAACAAGATAACCACAAACTTTTGATGGGGAAAATGGTCATTAGATTCCCAGTAGGAAAATTAAATGGGCAACGTTTTTTTAAGTTACATTTCATAAAGATGAGGAATTTGTTTATGAGATTGACCAAGAACATAAAGATATATACTTACTTTTTAAGTAGAGTTTCATTATTTAATAAATTTTTACTACTAACTAATTTTTTTAAACAATGAGTATTCAAGATGACTTGGTCACACTAGAAGAGCTAAAATCAACTTCTATAGAATCACATGATTCAAAACGGATAAACTATATATTTAACTTGTATTTAGAGATTAATCAAAACCAAAACAGTTAGTACAAGATCATATGATCCCTCAAAAGGATATTCCTTTAGAGAAAGAAACACTAATATTAATTTCTAAAATTAGACCAACACTACCCTAAAATTAAATAAATACCATTCAATAAACAATTGTCCTTAAAATACATCAATATAATCCAATCTAATATTGAAACCCAAAACATAGAAGAATTTGGTTATATAGTCTTCCACATTAAATTGTATCTCCAAATGACATCGACTACTCTTAGAGTCACATACTTAAAAGTAATTAACCTAGTCACATATTATCTATTATAGGTTAATCATTTCCCTAAATAACCCAAATCACTATAAATACACAATAAAAACATAGATAAAAATCCACCATTACTCCTCAAATGAAATATCATATTATTCTATTTTCCATAGGCATATAGTGTTCCCAACAGAGAAAACTTCTTCCAAAATAACGTTTATCACTTAATCACCAAATCATTTTTCTATACTAAGGGTATTCATTTGATAAGACATAAGATCCCAAATCAAATTATTATTGACCAATAAAATCATTTAACTAAAAATAATTAGTCACACTAACCAGGGACTTCACGTAGTCCAGTGGTAGGTGATAAATCCCAATTGCACCCTAGTTGTGGGTTCGATTCCCACAGCTTTGTCTGACACGACGGGTTGTCACACGGTCTGCAAGTTATCCTTTTTAAAAAACTATATTTTATAACATTACCAAAATGAGATAAATTTCTCTAAATAAACATAACATAATTTAACCACAAATTTTATCTCATACCTTTCATTTTCATCCAAAAATATAAGGACTAGTAATTTCCTCAAATTAAAGTATCACATAAAACCAAATGGTTATTTATAACTATATCCACAAGAGAAAAGATAATTCTTCCCCAAATATCATTTTCACATGATAAACTGCAGGGTTACACATATAAGAGAAAATTAATCCAATGTAATCTCAACAACAAAGAGCACTAATACCTTCAAACATTTTTTGATTCATTTATTACCACATTGGTTCTTCCTTGACCAAGAGGTTATCCTATAGAATACGACATTGACTTGGGTGATGCCAAGGTCCCTTACATTTACAAAAAATGACCGTAATTGGAATCTTAGGATCATTTTTATTTTCTTCTATAGTACCCTACTTTTTTCTTCAGTAATTATTTACTTTATACCCCTCTTTCCCACACATAAATCATTTCTTTGTTCCATTCAGACACTTTCCTGGGTGTCTCCTTCCACATTTCTGGCATGATGGAAATTGAGCTTTATTCTCTCCACGGTCTCCATAGCTGGAGCTCTTATCATTTACTACATTTCTCTTCTTTTTTGAGTCCAGGATTTGGATAATATATATGTTGTTGATCATATTTTTGGAAAAATGATTTGGCATGAAGACAATATCTTTTACGCTTATCAACATTACATTTTGTTTCTCACTTCCACCAATATTCCCACCTTATACATCATGTTCAATGTTACTATGACTTCCTTGGAATCTAGCAATTAACAAAAACCAGAAATAATTGTGTGAGTAAGAATAGTCATAAAATTATTTAGAAAATATCATCACACCTTATTTTCAATCAAAAACACCCTAGTATTAACCAAGGTTATTTATTCTCATATTATATTAAAATACTTCAAATCAGTTTGTAAAGAAAATGTAAATTATCCTAAGCATATCCCCCAGGAGTGTCGAAACTAAGAGTGTAGCAAGACTCGTTATCATACACCAGTTTCCATTTGAGTCTAGATCAAAGTAGTGTTTTCAGGTTTTACCCCTAGGTACTTCTATGCTGGAGTCTCCTCTACCTTCTCGTATCCAGACAGGGATGTATTACTTGGAAAACTCAAAAAATCTCTACAATACCAAAATTTTGGGAAGTTCATCTACACTAATCCTCAAAGTCTATCTTCGGGCTATGTGCTCTAATCATAGTTTATCTATATCTAGTTTCCAAGGTTTGAACTAAACATCCTCTGATACCAACTGTATTGCCCCGACCCCAGTTACCTAGAGTCGGTGCATTATTAAATAACATTGGCATGATAAAAGGAAATCATATCCTAAAATACTGATCAGTTTAGTAGCCTTGGAAATACTAGATACATTTATAAGATCAACATTAAAACATGAAAAGAAAAATAACACTAAAATATTACATTAGAAACATCCAAGATTCCTATATTATGCCTAAAAGTCACTCATAAATAACTTATTCCTATCTTGGGAAAATGAAACATAAGAAAGGGGTGAGATCAAATGCTTAGTAAGAGTAAGAAATACATCGAAAGATAACATAAACATTAGGCATGGTGAATAATTTAAAACACATGCCTTTACAAATAATTAACCTGAACACTTTATGACAGGAATCTAAGTTGAGTAAATAATGCCATTATAAAACATAGTCATGGGTATTCTACTAGTAGAATAACCACAAGAAATATCAATAGCTAATCTCGTAATGATGGAATTAATAATGCCTGACATCATAACCACATAGTCAAGGCCTTGTGCCAAGACTACAAATAATATTTTTTTCAAGGCCTTGTGCCAAGACACTAGTTTGTCTCATGAGACCTATAGATCCATCGAGGAGCTATAGTCGGCTCCACCCATCACTTACGAAGTCCAATGCATTCCTCATATGAAATGGGAGAAACAAAATCTAAACATTAGTATTAAAACTAGCATACGAAATGTCAATACTTTATCCACAAACCATGAATGGTATAAAAATAGCACATCCACATTCAAACATTACTCATTCAATACAATATGGAAGATTGTGTTGTAACAGTTTAACCTCAATTGACAATAATGAAGTATATCGATATAGATGAAAATAATCATCAAAATTATTTGAGAGAAATATCTACCTTTTTCTTGAAAACATTTAAAAGCCACACTATTTGTCAAGAAGTCGTTTAAAAATAGATTTTTGAATCAAAGTGTCCCATACCACTTTGAATCTTTTAAAAGTAATTTTAATTTTAAAACATTCATGTCCATATAAATAAATCTTCAAAACCAGTTTTAAAATAGGGACATTAATGACACTACCACAAAACTGGGAAAGGCATGCGCCTGCCTTTATCAGCGCTAACAGTAAAGCGTTGATAAAGGGTCGGGCCTTTATCAGCGCTAACAAAAGTGCTGATAAAGGTCCACTTTATCAGCGCTAAAGCAAGCGCTGATAAAGTGATTATTTATCAGTGCTAAAATAGCGCTGATAAAGGATGTATTTATCAGCGCATTTCATTTTAGCGCTGATAAATACATGCTTAATCAGTGCTTTTTACTAGCGCTGATAAAGGCTCACGCGGATTTGTTAAAAACCCGCGGGTCCTCTTCCTCCTCCCTGCACTCGGTCAAGCTCTCGCGGAAGCCCTCCTCTGCGCCGTTGCCGCCTCCTCCTCCTCCTCTTCCATGGCCGCCGCCTCCGCCGCCTCCTCCTCCTCCGGCCACTGCCTCCTCCTCCTCTGGCGGCTGCCTCCTCCTCCTCCTCTGCTCCTCCTCCTCCTCCTCCACTGCGGCCTCGTCCTCCCCCTCCTCCACCGGTGCTTCCTCCTCCTCCTCCTAGTCCGCGGCCTCATCCTCCTCCTCCTCCACTGGCGCCTCCTCCTCCTCCTCTTCTGCCTACTCCGCTGCCTCCTCCTCTACCGCGGCCTCCTCCTCCTCCTCTGTTGCCTCCGCTGCCTCTGCCCTGCCTCTGCCCTGCCTCCGCGCTGCCTCTGTTTCCTCTGTTGTCGACACCTCCTTCTCCTCCGCCACCGTGTCCTCATCCTTAAGGTGATTCAAATTTAATTTTCATTAATTAATTATGTTTGGAATGGGTAATTGTTTGGCCAACTATTCTTCGTGTTGAATATTCAGTTTCTATGGGTGGTTTGGGATTGCGGTTATGTTTTGATCCTGACTATGGGTTGGTTTTATGATTTCCCACTACTTTATTAGATTTATTTAGTTATTCTTATGTTTTGGTGTTTTCATTTAGTTCTTTTTTTGTGATTTGATGTTGGGTTTTCCTTGATGGATGTTGTTCATGTTTCTTGTAGACAATACCTCCTAGAAGGACCATGTAGAAGCATAGAGAGTGTAAACCAGAGTACCCCAAAGAGGAACCATCCCATTGATACAAATTTTTTTGGATTCAATGATTTATAATTTCAAAAACGTGGGTTAAATTGGAATCCATGATAAGACATGAACTATGGACCACACTCAAGAATTTTCAAAGAATAATTCAGATTTTTTCCTTACTGAAAAGAAAACCAAGTAATTTAAGGAGTCGTTGGACTGTATCAAGTAGATCTTAGAGTTTTTGAAAACCCCTAAGACATCTAAAGTGTTATTTTTTGGTTCCTTTTTAAAATAATTTATTTGAATGTGGTTCGATTCAATGATTCTTTCGAGGAATAGAGAGGATCTCACTTTTACCACTCTCCATGTGGTATGTCTTCAGAGGTTCTACCCAGATACCTTGAGATTGATGAATGACTATGTGTTTTTAAAGCTAGTTTATGGTGGTCATTTAGTCATGGATTATGCCACTAGATTCCATAATTTGGTTTATGTTTCTCTTTATCTCCCCATGAACGATTATCTTATGGCTATTAATTTTGAGATGGGTTTGAGGAAATATATCAGATTTATTCTTATTGTTCTAAGTCTACCAACCTATTTTTAGGTGTTTCCCAAGGTATTGATGTGAGAGGCATATTTTAATTGAAATATTTTTCTCAATGGTGTTCCATTAATGGGTGGTATCCATAGTTATTTTTGAGGATAAAATCTAAAGCATGATGAGTCTTAAAGAAGTAGTGGAAAGGGATTTGAGTAGTCTTTATGAACAGCTTATGTAGATTCTATCGACAATGGACCTATTTTTTTATCAGATTAGAAATGTGGGAAACATCTGGATGATTTTACTAGAGACTCTAAGGGCGTTCCACCTATTTGGGTAGCCGGGGAATATCTTGTGATTTTTTCAATTGTCTCCTAATGGGAGTAGTGTAGGCTCCACTTTTTTTAGGGCTCTTAGTTAAAATAAGAGGCTTCAAATGGTGGAGTATCACATCCTAAAAGAAAGGGGGATTCTTAATATGGAAATAATACATAGACGAGCCTAATCCAGAAAACATCAATGCAGTAGAGGTCATTCATGAGGACTCATAATCTTGGCCAACCACAATTCGAGGTGAATTATTTTTAATTCTTCTATAGTATTGGTTTCATTTCAAAATGGTGAATCCTAGTCATTAATTTCACATATTTTTTTATTACTTGGTTATGACGGCGGATTTTATGAATTATTTCATGTATTGACTAACCCTTTTGGGTAGGAAAAATGGTCGTGGTTTCATGTTCTTTGAGAGTTGTGTTGTGGTACTTGGCATGGAGGACATTTCGAAATTCCATGTTTTGGACCTGGTCTTTTCCGACCTCATTATCATCTTAGATTTTTTTATTGGATTTACTGCACTAGATGACTATTATCACCATTGGTTTCAGTTACATAATATTAACAGGAGATTCCATGTATTTTATGGAGATTTTGATCTATAACCATTGAGGGTATGTCAAGTTACTTCTATGTTATGGTTCATATCATGTCATTTTTCCAAGGTTTTCCATGGGGTTGTTGAGAAGTGTTCTTCATGTGAAATTCCAGTGGTCATGGAAAAGTATACAAAATCATTTCTAGAGGACTTCATGGGATAACCTCCCAATGAGTGTTTGCGTTTTCTATCTATTTGCTTCACAGGACAATTCCATTTTCCATTCCATCACATCATAAGGCTTTGGCCGATTTAGAGGAGCTAAAAGATCAGCTAGAAGATCTTTAGGGAAACGGTTCTATCTATATGATCATGTAACTATGGGATTTTCCAATTCTGTTTTCAATGAAGTCATATCATAGCCTATTAATTTTAACAGTCTACCGTAGTCATAGCCAGGTGAATGTAATGAATAATTACATATTGCCTATAATTGATGATTTGTTTGACCATCTTATAAGGTTCTATTGGTTTCTGAAAATTTTCTAGAGATTAGGGTACCAACAGTTGAGGGTATGGGAAGAGGATGCTCAAAATATAGATTTTTAAAGTCGATATGGAAATTTAAAGTATTTATGAATTCCATTTGGGATCACCAATGCTCTATCTATTTCATGGAACTGATGAACTAGATCTCTAATATCTTTCTAGACACCTCCATTTTCATTTTTTTAGAATACTTCTTGGTGTATTACAATATATAGGAGGAGTACTCCGATAATTTGGAGGTTGTATTGGGTGTTTTTAGAGAGCTTTGTCTTTATTAAAATATTATAAATTCCCCATATTTGGTTTAAGAAGTATTGCTTCATGGTCACATTATTTCCTTGGAAGGAGTTCTAGGTTATCCAGAAAAGGTTCGAGAAGTCATTTCTCCAAATCAGTCAAAGAATGTATTCAAGATCCACAACATTCTAGACTTAGTCATTTCATGGTCACATTATTTCCTTGATGTATCTTGTTTTTTATCTAAATTATACTCATATTCCTTCTCCTCTAACCTATATACTCATCCTATGGATTTCAAATAGGATGAATATAAATAAAGAATGGATGAATGCCAATCGGTTGACAAAAGAGTATGAAGAAGGCGTGAAAGAATTTATCAAGTTTTCAAAAGATCATGCATGTGACTCTTCTCAAATCCTTTGTCAGTGTTTACGCTGTTGTTATTCAAAAAAAATTAGTCCAGATGAGTTGGAAGTACACTTGATCTGTCACGGAATAGATCAAAGTCATACATGTTAGAATAAACACGGGGAAATAATGAATGTGGGTAGTGACTGGGGTGACACTGTGTTTTATGGATCATCTGATATGATTACAAACATGAAAAATGAAGATGACCGTATGGAGGATGTGATTACAGATGTGAATGATGATGAAGATCTTATTGAGAAAATGACAAGGACCGTCGAAGATGAACTTCGTGATTGCCCAAAATTGTTTTAGAAGTTAAAAAGTTTTGCAAAGACGCCATTGTATGCTGGTTGCACTAAATATACAGCATTGTCATCCATAATGAAGCTGTATAATTTGAAAGCAGATAACGGGTGGAGTGACGACAGTTTTACGAAACCACATGCCCTCTTGAATGACATGCTCCCAGAAGACAATGAGCTCCCGATCCGAACATACGATGCCAAAAAAATTCTACGCTCTATGGGTAAGATCTCTGAAATAATACACGCCTTCCTGAATGACTGTATACTGTTTCTCAAGGACCATAAATCACTTAAAAATTCCCAAAGTGTGGTGCTTCTCGATACAAGAAAGATGAATCCAGTTCTACTAAAGTTTTATGGTACTTTATAATCATTCCAAGGTTTAGATGCCTATATGGAAGTGAGGAGATTGCAAAACAATTTACATGGCATGCAGATACAAGAATTAAGGATGGGATACTACGTCACCTGGAAGACTCTCCTCAGTGGAAGAGAATCGATCATGAGTATCCTGAATTTGGAAACGAGTCGAGAAACCTTCGTCTTGTGTTATCTACAGATGGAGTGAATCCTTTTGGTTTTCAAAGCAACAGTCACAGTACATGGCCGGTTATGTTGATAAATTATAACTTACCACCGTGGTTATGCATGAAATGAAAATAAATCATTTTATCTATGCTTATATCAGGACCAAAACAACCGGGTAATGATATTGATGTTTATTTAGCTCCATTGATCGAAGATTTGAAATTATTGTGGGATTCAAGTATTACATTGTATGATGCTTATAGAAAGGATGATTTCACTTTGAGAGTCATGTTGTATGGTACGATAAATGACTTCCCTGCTTATGGAAATTTGTCAGGATATAGCATTAAAGGAACTCAAGGCTGTCCCATTTGCGAAGAAGGTACACAATCAATTAGGTTGAAACATTCATCGAAAACCGTGTTTCTAGGACATCGCAGATTTCTACCGCGACAACATAAGTACTGTTCTTGGAAGACATCATTCGATGGAAGTTCAGAAGAACATACAGCACCGTCTCCACTAATAGGCGATCAATTGTTTGAGAAAGTTAAAAATGTGGACACTACTTTTGGTAAACCGGCTTCGAAAAACCTTACGAAAATAGGTTGGAAAAAGAGATTAATTTTTTTTTTGAATTATAATACTTGAATTTTCTATATGTAAGACATTTTATTGATGTTATGCATGTAGAAAAAAATGTATTTGACAGTGTCATCGGCACGTTGCTAAATACATCTGGAAAAACAAAAGATGGAATTAAGTCTAGGTTGGACATGGTTGAGATGGGAATACGAGAAAAGTTGGCACCAGTGAAGGGTGAAAAATGAACATTTCTTCCTCCTGCTACTTACACTCTTTCCAGGGAGGAGAGATATCAGTTTTGCAACTTCTTGAATGACGTAAAGGTTCCAGAGGGGTATTCGTCAAATATCAGTAACCTTGTTTCAATGAGCAACTTGAAGTTAAAAGGTCTGAAATCACATGACTGTCATGTTTTGATGCAAAATCTCATTCCAATTGCTTTACGTTGCATTTTCCCCAAGAATGTCCGCCATACATTAAAGAAACTGTTTTTCTTATTCAAAGCTATATGCAGAAATGTTATAGACCCGGCGAAATTTCCAGCTATGGAAAAAGAAATTGCCGTCATATTATGTGAATTAGAAATGTTCTTCCCATCTTCATTTTTTGATATAATGGTTCATTTGATGGTCCACTTGGTGAGAGAGATTCGACTATTTGGTCCTGTATATTACAGATGGATGTACCCCATTGAATGGTATATGATGATTTTGAAAGGGTATGTCAAAAATCAAAGTTGGCCAGAGGGTTGTATTGCAGAGAGATATATTGTTGAGGAAGCCGTTGAATTCTGTACCGAATACTTGTCTGGTGTGGATAGCATTGGCTTACCGAAATCTCGTCACACTGGGCGGCTTGAGGGTGAAGGAATTTTTGGAAGAAAGGTTGTCACAATCAATATTATAGATCGGGAGCAGACCCACCTTTATGTTTTTCATAACAGTTTCGACGTTGACCCATATGTTGAAATCCACAAAGAAATTCTTAGGCATTTGAATCCATCAAGGGCTGAAAAATGGATATCAGATACACATAATCAACATTTTATAAGATGGTTTCGATATCATATTTTTAAGAAGTCAGATAAAAATCCAAAGTCAATTTCGGAACGCCTTCGATGGCTAGCCGGAGGACCAAGTGTGTATGCATTATCTTACAATGATTATGTAGTTAATGGTTATACATTTTGTACTAATGAACATGATGAAGATAGTACCATGCAGAATAGTGGGGTTACACATGTGGCTGAAGCGATTCATGTTTCCTTTACTAAGGATAAAAATCCAATTTATGTGAATATGTCATACTTTGGCATCATCAAACAAATATGGGAGTTGGATTATATGGAATTTCAAGTTCCGATATATCAATGCAAGTGGGTTGATAACAGGAGTGCTGTTAAAATAGATGATTTGGGATTCATGAAAGTTGATTTTAGTAAGTAAGGGGGGAAAGACGAACCATTTATAATGGCATCACAGGCAGTGCAAGTATTTTATGTTCTAGATCCTGCAAACCGAAACTGGTCAATTGTTCTGTTATTGACCAAAACAGTTGAAGGGTCAGATGAAAATTCAATGGAATATGACCCTTTCATTGGGACTTCGCAATCATTTCGCAGTGGTCCCAATGTAGATGACGTTTTGTATGTTAGAGGAGACCACAATGAAGAGATATGGATAGTTGATAGAGGGGTCAAATCCCTTCATCCGTTTAAAAAAAGGGGAGTTCAATAATTAGGTTATTGATTTTTATTGTAATATATATTGTGTTACATTATGTTATTATCTGTTCGATGCTGCTTTTAAGTTATCTAAATTAAATTTGAAAACAATTCTGTAGATAATGACTTCTTCACCTGCTGATGCACCCAATCCCGAGACACAACACGCCTCTCAACCTGTTGCAGCTGGTCCCACTGCTGAGAGACAACAGGTCTCTCAACCTGTTACAGCTGGTCCCACTACTAACGTACAACAGGTCTCTCAACCTATTGCAGCTGGTGTCAGTGTCGATGCTAGTGCTTCGGAAAAACATAATGATGATGCAGAAATTGAGGAAATGGTAGGCGATGAAACCCCAACGACACAAAAAAAATAGGTGCGCCGTAGTTTGACAGTTTTAGCAAAAATCCTTAAGGCAAAAGAAAAAGGCATCAAATATGAGGTGGGATGGAATAAGCTAGGCCAGCATGTAAACCCCAACAAAGCCATGTTTAGTAGCTACATTGGAATAGTCACTCGACAACGCGTTCCAATTGACGTAGAGTCATGGCACCATGTTGTCAGTGGGTTGAAAACATTAATGTGGGAAGAGATTACGGTAACATTACGATATCATCTATTTAATTTATTAATATAAAATAAAATATTGAAATATTGACTAACCCTTCATCATCTCTTATAGAGTGCATTTATAGTAGATGTTTCGCACAAAGAATATGTTTTCAGACTGGCAGGAAGGATTCATAGAGGCTTTCACACCATTTTAACGAAACATCATCTGAAAGATGCCGAAGGGAAAATCAAGCCGCACCCACATCCTCTTTATGCACACTTGATATCCCAAGGAACGTGGGATGCATTTTGCAACCATCGTGCGGAACATAATTTTTAGGTACATTGTGTTTGGTTACACGTTGTGTAACTTTGCTTGTATTCATCATGTTGATTGATAGGGTTTTATTTATGAAACAGAAACTGAGTGCTGAAAATAAATAACGGGCATCAAAACCAGAGTACCCCTACCGTAAAGCAAGGCTGGGGTATGCTTCAATTGAAAAACAATTGGTATGTATTTTAAAAGTACTGTAATAATTTTATGTGACATAAAACAAAACTGTAACCATGTTTCTTTGTTTTTATGCAGATTGATGAAGCAAAATTTCAAGTCACTTCCATTCCACGCCATGTGCTATGGAAGGAGGCTCGTGTTAATAAAGAGGGGAAACTGATAGATGAAAACACACAAAAAGTGTGGGAAACATGTGTAAGTATGACATAATATAAACATATTTTGCTTTAAATCACTATTACATAACGATTCTTACTTATTTTTTCATATTTTATATTTGACATAGTCACAGGAATCAACAACACCCGCACCGGATGCAGACATACTTTCAACGGCCTTGAAACAGCCAGAACAGTATGGCTGCGTCAGAGGTGTGGGTTTTGGGGTGTCACCCCGGACATATTTTAAGAAAAAAAACAAGGGGATGAACAAACTAAAGAATTGCATGTAATGAGAGATAAAGTAGCTACCCTTGAAGAACTAATCCAAACTTAGGGAGAGATGCTAAAGAGTTTTATGGAGGAGAGGCGAAGAGAACAAACAACTCAAGAACAACCCCCGCGAGAAGATCCACCCCTCACTAGCTTTGAGGCGAGCCATTCCCCTCAAAGACCTGACTTAACTGAGGTAATCAATGTTATCATATTCGTTTTTTTGAGATGTGAATCACATAGACACTGATACCTTTCATGTAATGATATTCTTCACGGTGAAAATGAATGTGATTTATATATGTCAACTCCCACCCAATGCCTTATAGCGAGGGCTACGATGTTCAATATGCAGAATGACATGCTACACTCCAGACCACTTCCAATCGGTCATGTAAAAGTGTCGATTAACTTAGCTCATGAGCCGAGCGCTGAGCTACCCATGCCAAATGACGATGACGCCATTCATACGGTGGAAAAGGCTTTTGGAACATCCATTGCATGGCCGTCGAATCTTGTAAAAAACATGTCGAGTAGGAGGTATTCATTTCCAGTTCATTTTTCAAACAGAACCTTTAACATTAAATTAGAAAATGGCTGAACTGATGAATGTTATTACAGAAGGATAAAATGGAGAAGCTAAAACGAAAGAGCGGATCCAACATTGGATCAACCAACTGATAAAAACGATCTACTAAGAGCGCGTTCACCCCGACTGTTCTATATCTACATTTAATATCATTGCAAGCTCATGTGGATACAAAAATGAAAGATGGAAAGAGTCATACAATTGTTTGTGAAAAAGAAATTTACGAAGAGGAAACAATAGATTTCGTTAGTGCAGACGATGTTTCTGAGATCATCACATATGACTGGCTATGCGCCTCAGTTATAAATGTATACATGTGGTATGTTTTCATGACTTGATTTTACAGAAGCTGATATACTTTGATAATTAAGGATAAATACATCTCATATTTTTCACAGGCGTATATATGAAAAAAATTGAAGGGATTTTCCCATGAATACAAATTTGGACTCGTTAGACCTCACACCATTTCTACACAACGAACAGAAATAGATTCTAATTTTCAGGATGAATTGATGTCAAATCTACTCAGAACGTTTCAAAGAATAATTATGATTGACATGCTCTTTTTAATACCAACGATGCAAGGGTAAAACTCTACATTTTATTCATATCAATTATATTTTCATTTCTATCAGTACTTATTTCTTTTTGTGTTTTTAGGGAACATTGGATGCTCATTGCAGTCAATTTGGATACTTCAAAGATTTATTTTCTGGATTCACTGCATGGATATCCAACTAACCGACCACAGATGATGGCGATTGTCAATTTTTAATTCACTAGATCCAACATTTTAGAACTAAATATCTAGTTATATATTTTATATTATCTTTTAATGAGGATTTTGTTATGATAGGGCGGTGTATGAATATCATCTAAAGGCTGGAATGAATCCAGGGCATAAGGACGACAATGCCCACAAGATCTACAAATGGAGAAGTATCTGGATATATATAATTATATTTCACTGTCCAAATACATATCAAAACAAATTACTTATTTTTCTCGATGTTTCTGCAGTGTCTGAAACAAACAAATGACAAGGACTGCGGTTATTATGTTTGTAAATTTATGAAAGAAATCATATTTCATGAACAAACTAGCATCCCTGAAGAGGTATTTTTGTAAATAATTACTACTTTATTTAAAATAATTATTAATCCTTTGTGTATTTATATTTTTTCAGTACTACTATGACTGTCGCAAAAACTCATATTCAAAAGATGATATAAATGTCTTTAGAAACGAATGGGCATCATACCTGATGGAATAATGTAAACAAATAGGACAATGAAGGAGAATTCCTAATACTTATGTTATCTTTATATGGTCATTGATATCTCCCTTTACACTTATTGAGAATCTATGATCTCCCTTTCTTATGTTTCATATCCGTAGATTAGTGAATTCCTACTACTTAGTTTGAAAATGACATAAACATTGGAAAACAACAACAATGACATACTCCAAACCGAGGAAACGCGTTCGGATTGTTTTGATACTTTAGGAAAACGATCCACGAGTCATTTGTGACGTGTACGAATCGACCGAACCTCAATCTGACGCACGGTGTGACCGAGATGGCTAAAAGTGTTTGATATCAGTTTCAAATTGAGATAAACTTTGGAAAACAACACCAATGACATACGGCAAACCGAGAAAACAAGTTCGAATTGTTTTGATACTTTAGGAAAATGATCCAAGAGTCATTTGTGACGAGTACGAATCGAACGTACCTCAATATGATGCACGGTGTGACCGATATGGCTAAAAGTGTCTGATATCAGTTTCAAATTGATATAAACTTTGGAAAATAACACCAATGACATATGCCAAACTGATCAAACACGTTCGGATTGTTTTGATACTTTAGTAAAACTATCCACAAGTCATTTGTGACGTGTACGAATCGACCGCACCTCAATCCAATCCACGGTGTGACCGGTATGGCTAAAAGTGTCTGATATTAGTTTCAAATTGAGATAAACTTTGGAAAACAACACCAATGGAATACGGAAAACCAAGAAAACGCATTCGGATTGTTTTGATACTTTAGTAAAACGATCCATTAGTCATTTTTGATGTGTAAGAATCGACCGCACCTCAATCTGACCCAAGGTGTGTCCCGTATGCCTAAAAGTGTCTGATATCAGTTTCAAATTGAGATAAACTTTGGAAAACAACACCAATGACATACGTAAAACCGAGGAAACACGTTCGGATTGTTTTGATACTTTAGTACAGCGATCCACGAGTCATTTGTGACGTGTATGAATTGATCTCACCTCAATCCGACGCACCATGTGACTGGTATGGCTAAAAGTGTCTGATATCAGTTTCAAATTGAGATAAACTTTGGAAAACAACACCAATGAAATACGGCAAACTGAGCAAACGCGTTCAGATTGTTTTAATACTTTAGGGAAACGATCCACGAGTCATTTGTGATGTGTACGAATCGACCGCACCTCAATCCGACGCATAGTAGTACCGGTATGGCTAAAAGTGTCTGATATCAGTTTCAAATTGAGATAAACTTTGGAAAACAACACCAATGACATACGCCAAACTGAGAAAACGCGTTCGGATTGTTTTGATACTTTAGTACAACGATCCACGAGTCATTTGTGATGTGTACTAATTGACCACACCTCAATACAACGCACGGTGTGACCGGTATGGATAAAAGTGTCTGATATCATTTTCAAATTGAGATAATCTTTGGAAAGAAACACCAATGACATACCGAAAATTGAGCAAACACGTTCGGATTGTTTTGATAATTTAGGAAAACGATCCACGAGTCATTTTTGACGTGTAAGAATCGACCTCACCTCAATCCGACGCACGGTGTGACCGGTATGGCTAAAAGTGTCTGATATCAGTTTCAAATTGAGATAAACTTTGGAAAACAACACCAATGACATATGGAAAACTGAGAAAACGAATTCGGATTGTTTTGATACTTTATTACAATGATCCACGAGTCATTTTTGACGTGTAAAAATAGATCTCACCTAAATCCGATGCACAGTGTGACCGGTATGGCTAAAAGTGTCTGATATCAGTTTCAAATTGAGATAAACATTGGAAAACAACACCAATTACATACGGAAAACTGAGCAAACGTGTTCGGATTGTTTTGATACTTTAGAAAAACGATCCACGAGTCATTTGTGACGTGTTCGAATCGACCGCACCTCAATCCAACGCACCGTGTGACCGGTATGGCTAAAAGTGTCTGATATCAGTTTCAAATTGAGATAAACTTTGGAAAACAACACCAATGACATACCCCAAACCGAGGAAACACGTTCTGATTGTTTTGATACTTTAGGACAACGATCCACGAGTCATTTTTGACGTGTACGAATCGACCGCACCTCAATCCGACGCACGGTGTGACCGGTATGGATAAAAGTGTCTGATATCAGTTTCAAATTGAGATAAACTTTGGAAAACAGCACTAATGACATACGCCAAACCGAGCAAACCCATTCGGATTTTTTTGATACTTTAGGAAAATGGTCCATGAGTCATTTGTGACATGTAAAAATCGACCGCATCTCAATCCGACGCACGGTGTGACCGGTATGGCTAAAAGTTTCAGATATCAGTTTCAAATTTAGTTAAACTTTGGAAAACAACACCCATGACATATGGAAAACTAAGCAAACGTGTTCGTATTGTTTTGATACTTTAGGATAATGATCCATGAGTCATTTATGACGTGTACGAATTGACTGCACCTCAATCCAATGCATGATGTGACCAGTATGGCTAAAAGTGTCTGATATCAGTTTCAAATTGAGATAAACTTTGGAAAACAACACCAATGACATACGCCAAACCGAGCAAATGCGTTCGGATTGTTTTGATACTTTAGGACAATGATCCACCAGTCATTTATGACGTGTACGAATCGACCGCACCTCAATCCGACTGATGCACGGTGTGACCGGTAAAGCATTTCATTAGATAAAGAATCAGTATTTATTAAATGAGATAAATCAATCAAAAACAAATCGATTTTACATTATTCCCTTTCATTGTTATGAAAATGAAAAATTTTGAGTTTAAAATTTCATATTTTAGTTTCAAATTTCCATATTAATGTATTCTTTCCTATTAATGTTTTAATTTCTTTAATTATTTCATTACTAACATAATATTTGTTTTCTTATATAGGTGAATTTTTTTCCTTGAGTTCGGATGCTTTGTTCGGCAACAAATACCATCGAGAGTGGATCACGGATATCAAAGGATGAAACATGAATGTTTATAACTGTTGTTGAATAATTGTAAATATAACCATGTAAAACAATGTTTGAAATGTATATAGCAATGAGTTTTTTGTATTCATGATGTCAAGTAAATGTATATACCGTTTTCAGTCAAAATATTGGGTGCGGGTGCTATGGTGTGTAGGTGTGCATGTGCTACTTTGTGCAGGTATTCTGGTGTGCAGGTGTGCAGGTACTTTTTTGTAGGTGCAGGCGATGGGGCCTTTATCAGCGCTCCGACAAGCGCCGATATAGGAGACCTTTATCAGCGCTAAAAGAATCGCTGATAAAGGGGTCCTTTATCAGCGCTCCGAGAAGCATTGATAAAGGCGGTCCTTTATCAGTGATTTTTTTAGCGCTGATAAAGGTCTCCTATATCAGCTCTTCTCAAAGCGCTGATAAAGGGGACCCCCCCCCCCCTTTATCTATGCCGGAATTAACAACAGTTTTATAGCATTGTTAATGCCAATTTTTAGCGCCGATAAAGGGCCAAGTTGTAGTAGTGAGAATGATTTAGAATAATAAATCTTTAAAACATTTAAAATGATATTTTAGTCAGAGTTACTAACCAAAATATAGACACTTGAATAAAAATAATTGAGGTAATAAAAACTTTATAATATCATGAGAATAAAGGGATTCATGATATACCATGTCAAAGTACATTATATACACCATATAAAAGTGATTTGGTGTATAACAACAAAGAAGTCTCAATAGAATGTAAATTGAGATAAAATATCTTATAAAGACTGTATCCTTAGGTTAAGGATAAATAAATGACATAATAATATGTGACAAATATAAATACACTAAATATTATTGGATATTCATTGTAAATCAATCAGAGGACATTCACACATATTCTTGTAAAATCAACACCAATTAATTGGATGTTCAACTCAATAAATGGAGATTGAGTTAAAATTACTCGTATCAACTTCATATCAATGACTTGAGAATTTATCAATGGATTGATTATGTGTATAAAAATTATATTTACATAAAGGTGAGTGTAAATTATGACATAAGAAAATTAATAGTGATTCCACACATAATCTTGGAGTGAAATAATCAATGAAGTATGCGTAAAGCCGAATGAGTGGAAATTGAAATTTCAAATTCCCTTATCGATTTGGTAACTTAAGAAACATACAGCCATGAAATAATGATCATAAAATTATGATGTAAATATCTATAAATTAAATTATATTACACAATGAATAAAATCATGGGTAGTACACACACCACATGCAATAAATAAGTGGTGAACAACGGAAATCCCACGGAATTAAAAGTGAGATAAGAAACCCCTTACTTTGTAATGTTTCCATGGTCAAGGCTCGGTTAACCTCCTTTATAATGGTTAAATAATTTTTATTAAATTATACAAGAATCATATACATTAATATTATATCAAATATGATCTTTTAACATTTCTTTGTTAATAATATCTTAGTATTATCATCGTTTCGGGTGTCAACGGATTCATTTTCCTTTATATTATTTGTTATGTGAGTCATATTTTTTAGGGATGGGATGTATATTATTCATATCCAGAATTATATCAAGTATATAAATATTATTTTTAATCATAAAAGGAAAATTAGTCTTGAATGGATACGATGGGGAATGAATCTCATCGCGTTTGTGGAGATGGCAATCCGTACGTACGCACGAGCGACAATATCATTTTTTTGATATTAAAATAATATATAATTGGATGTTATATCATATATGAGGAATCATTATCATGTCATATTTATTATTTACATCAATTACACATCATTATTATCCCCATCCAAATAATAATGTATTGAATAACAATTACACCACGACGTGGAGACGGTAAGCCGTACGTACGCATGTATGGTGACATGCCATTCAAAGGATCGATAGAATAATGAATATGGTTGTACCATATTTATAATAACATAACAGTATATATAAGATACTTGAGTTATTATTTTATAATAGAAACAACAAAGAGAGAGGAAGTGGAAGAAGAAAGGAACTTGAATGAGGCTATGAAATATTTACCTCTTCTTCAGGTTCTTCCTTTTGATTTGATCAAAAGGGCTACTTAAGTTGTCTTTATGACTACAGGATAGAATCTAGGATGAATGGAGGACAGTTTAGAGGGTATTTGGGAAGGATTTGGCCGAGACAATGGGTTTTTAATGTGTTAATTAGAGAGAAGGGGGAGTGAGATTTTATAACTGGGGTGAGGGGCACCTTAGGAAAAGCTAGAAATATTATTTTATAATAAAATAATTTTCGGTTTCTACTAGATCCAAAATGGATTATTTAAATTCAAAGGTGGGGATGGGTCGAAAAAAACTCAACCAATAGGTTTTATATAGGTTTGGGTCACTATATTAACTTTATCTTTTAGATTTAACTCTTAGTTAAATAGTTTGACATTTACCATGTCTCTTTGTATTTTTAGATTATATGGTAAATAAACATACTATATACTTCCAAGAGAACCCCAAGTTGTTCATTAATGATAAACCTATCATTATATAAGTCTTTTAGCCAAACCTTATATTTTTAGTAATATAATATCAATTAATAATATAATATTTGTTTTAAAAACTCTTTTATGTCAAGTTTGAAACTATTTGGAATTTTGTTTTTTCTAAATTCATAAAAGAATTATTACTTCAAACACAATTCATATACCCAACCCTAACATGTTATATTTACCTAGAAAATTATTGTAATTCATAAAAATTCTCAAATCGAATTTATTTGGATATTTATAATATCAATTATTTTAATATTTCATTAATTAGGTTATTACGGCATCATCATTGTGTCATAAATAAATTAAATTATTTAATGTCTAAAAATTATAAATAAAATACCATTATGTAGGAAATATCTTTATATTTATAATTAATATGTATAGTCAAATTTATCTTATGTATAACTCTATATAAAAAATGTTTTATTTATTAAACTTTGATTTTAACTCTTTTAACTCTTCTTTAAATAAAATAATAATAAGTGTCCTATTCTAATCCAAGTCCACCAAAGAGGTTCATATTTTATTCCTAAGGTTTTTTATGGTCGAATTATACTTATCCAATAGAATTAGTACATGTGTTAGGGTAACAAAAATATCATTTTTACCCTTAAATACCCTATTTACTTTTAACCGTGCTAAATAAAAGTAAAAAGTTACTATTCGCCAAAAATTATTTTCATCTTATTGAACCACATTTTTCTTACTGATATCAACCATGTCTCTCATATTTTTGAAATTCCATTCATAGAAGTGGTAAAATTATGTTTTATGTGAATTAACAAATTCTCCTACGAGGTGGGTAAAAGACGGTGAAAAGTTCAATAAAATTTTTATATATCTAACATTACTATAAACTGAATTGAAAGAAATAAATTGAACATATATAGGTATTAAATAACTATTTTTACCTAAAATAAATTTAAATAAAATAAATAATTATTTAAATAAAAATTCAGTTTTAAACTATAACTTAGTATTTTTCATTATTCATCAAAAATTGAAAGTTTTTAGAAAAATACCAAAATTTCACCCTAAGATAATTTCGATATTCCGAATCCAAAAATGATGTCCATTTTGAAAGATAAAATTTATAAAATTTCCACAAGTGGGTATTACAATTCATAATGGCTAGTTTTATTGGTCACGGTGTCTTAGAATCTCGAAGTTGCGTACAATGCAAGCTATTACATTATTCAAAGGGAAACGTATTGTGGAAGCTTGGGGTGTTACAAAATACTACATTGATTATTAAATCATTACTAATTCCTCTTGTATTACTCCCCACATTTATAATTACCCACATGGTAACTTCATAAACCAAATTTAATCATTTTGGTGGTCTCACACTGACCATCCCCTGACACACATGTCCCAACATCCCATACCATTATTCCTACATATCATCATATGCTCATATCATACCCACATCACACATGATGCACATAAATTCCCATAGTGTAACTGCTACTCTAGAGTTCCCACATCACACATGATACTCAAAAGATCTCAAACTATATACATAATTCCCAAAAAATATTTTTTATTCCCGAGCATCTAGAAAATGTAGCGCAGTATATCTGATGCCCAAATATTAACTATAGCCTAGTTAATTCAACCATCACATTCACCTCATGCACCAATATCCATCATAAAAAAAATAAAAAAAATAATACATCTATGATCATGACATAACTCTAATCATGATCATCTCCCCCATGATATTTTGAACCTTCTAGGACAACTATATGCACATAGTGTAAAGTCTCCCTACTAAATACATATCATCCCTATATATTTTCACCTCCTACCAACTATTTCCCCCACCTCTAGGTATCTCTCTTCCAATCATGACTTGTGAATGTAGTAGTATCTCAGATACCAACTTCTAGTACTACTCTCAATCCTACCTCAGACCCCTAAGTATGACCTATTCCTTAAATCATAGCTACTTGAGAAATCTTTTGTAAGAGTATCTCCCAGTTACCCATCTTCTTGAATGCTTTAAACTATTTTGGAGGTTTCTCACACTGATTATGGACCTGACCCGACTGCCCACACCTAAACCAAGCTATCGATAACCTACTCCTCATTGGACTTCTCAAATATCTATCCTAAATTCCCTACTAAGGCTCGTGGTCTTTCTTTATGGTACCCAATTCACTACTACCTAGCTCACCTAAGACCGTCACCCATCTCGAATAGTTAATTTATGTCAAGTCTCCCTTGTCTATCAAAACATTATTCACTATCTATAAGAATGAGGTTAATATAAAGATATTTACCAGTACTCTAATGGAATTCCAAAAAACATATTTAATCTATCTCAATATGATAATTTCGTCCATATTCATAGAGAGTGAGAAAAATAAAAGGTTTATTATCTTCCCAATGTAATCCATGGCTGACATGTACCCCTTCTTCTAGTTCTTAAACTTGTGATATTTATCTATCCTCTGTGACTCTGAGAAGAAGTTATCCATGAACTTGGTCTCAAATCCCTTCCATATCAGTCCTTCATTCTTACCTGTATATACTTTTATTTATCACAATTTATTCATCAGGCCCTAGAGTATATACAAATCCAGCATTACCCTCTACTCTTTGGGTGTTTCTATTTGATCAAAAAACATCTTCACAGATTCTATCTAATATTTAGCTACTAGTGGCCAAGACTCACCATGAAATAAAAGAGAGATTTATGACTAGAACTCTCACATCAGATAATCCATGTATGTCTGAGCTCCCTAAGATCCCCAGTCAATACTCTAAGTGACTCATACCACGCTCTCCCTAATTTGTTCATCTAGGCATGGCACAAACTCTATGACTTGTTACAGATGACCCTCCTACCTTAGAGTCTCCACATGTGGCTCATGCTTATCATGGCCCTTAAAGGCCTTATCCTATCCATTATTTGTTCCCACCACATATTATCTCCACATAAACTCTAGTGGAAACCATCTATGAGGAAGTATACTAAAAAACAAAAACCATGCTCAATACCCAAAATAATAGTCCAGATGTCACAAATAGGTAAAGATAAAATAGTTATCACATCTTAACACCCTTACACTTCCATAAAGCCCCATATTGTATGTCATCTTTCCTGACAACCTATTTCCTAACCATATTCAATTTAGTTACCACAAACCCAGAATATAAAAATACATCTCTCTGGGATTGATGAGTAGATTACCACTAAGATTCTATTCAGAAAAACACTTTTTAGCCTGTTGTTGAAATTTTAAATAGAAAACCCCTTTCCTTTTTTCTTTCTTACCCATATCAGTGTCAGGCTCCACACACACCATATACATATAAGATCACATATCAATATCATATGGAACCATATACCTAAGTTGTGTTAGTATAATTCCACCGGGATTATATTTAATAAAACACAGTTTAGCCTGTTCTTGACACATTAAACAGATCCACCCCTTTTTCTTGTATTCCAAGTTCCAAGAAATAATCACAAGCACATAAATATTTCAGGTTAACCTAGTGCCTATCATGATTCATGAATTATATTCCCCTACCATAATGGGCCAAGGTACATAAACCTCGTAAACCAACAACATTACATCCAAGTGTTCCACTTGTGGTTGAAATCATTTGATAGTAAAATCAAAATACCAGAACACCCATTTCCCACAAAAGGAAATCCATTTTATCCACTATACATTGGTTTGTAGGCTCCCATGAAAGAATTGTTTACCATGTCCCAACAAGATCCTAGTCCCTTTTCTACCATTCCCAAATAGCAAGACAAAATGAATTCTCTAATACCACTTGTAACACTCCATCCTAGGTGCCACTTAACATAAGCTTTAGGTTGGAGGGACACTGGACCTTAAAAATGCCTCTATATATTCCAAATGATAATGACTAGAAATAAGGGTATATTGTTTGATAGTGGGAAGACTATACCCAATGGTTATTATTTTACAAACAATCAACATAAAAACAACACTAATAATGGAAAAGACCAAACTCAGTGGAAGAATATGAGAAATAATAGAAATAACAAGCCAAAATCACACTAGATATACAGATAAGATAATATCCACAAGTGATTAAATCTATAAAAAAGAAACATGTAAGATCTCTGATGGATGATCATATATTTCTTTATGAAAAATCCCAAAAATATCTCAATATCGGTGTAAAATAACCTTTTATATATTTTACATCCAACCCATGCACCCAAAATTCATCCCTTATCACTAAGGTCTTTCCCATGAGTCGGATATCTTACTAGATCTCAAAACCATAAAGTCTACATGCATCCTGAGGGGACCATGCTCGGTGTGAGTATGAACTTAGTAGGCCACCACCAACATGCTCTTATCTTACATCCATATTTGAATTAGTGTATGAAAAAAATATAAGTAAATAGTAATTACACACACATATACAACATAACATGCTATTTTTTCTCAACATACATAGGGGAATGTATACCTACTATGTCCAATGTTGAAATGGAATGCTTCATCCACTATTTGTTAAATTAAAATGACATTAAGTTCACTAATTGTTTCCATAACACACGACATGACATGCCAACCATTTTCACATATGAAACATGTGAAGTAAACCTGAAATCTCAACAGCGCATCCATAAGTATATCAAATTTCCCTTGGACTTAGATTTGAAATATGAACATTGGCTCATCATCTTGACGTCAAAAGGCATGGTGATTTCTAAACATCCATAGTTCAGGATGACAGGCCTCCAAATCTTGATGAGCCTCATCCCCCATATAATGTTATCACACACAATAAAACAAGGCATTATATTATGAGAAAATTCTCATTAACTAATGTTCATCACCATATCCTATACATCTATGTCTACATAGGGCTCTACCCACATCGAGTAGTCAAAACCACCTCACTATATCTATATCATTCATGTACAATACCATGATTATGATTTCTTCCAACAATGGTGAGAATAAATTCACCAACCAACCTAAGACACACCTCCAATGAACCTCTGTCACCTCATGAAAACCTAATCACCCAACCACAACATCGGTGATCATCATCTACCTCAACCTCAAGAATCATGTCACCTCAATTATAGTGGTCTACATTACCCCACGTCTTGTGGGAATAGCCCAACACATTCTCATTGAACTATCATAGCCCTAGAAACATTTCAATTAATTTGAACAACCATAAAAACCTCCCAAACCAAATCAAAAACTTGTTTCATTCATTCTATGTCTTACCCGGCTCAATTCCATTTAAACAGACATGAAAATACCCATCAACATCTCCCATTACTATTAGTAAATAAATTTTTGAAAAGAAATTTCTAACCTAGACCATACCACTCATTACTTTTTTCTATGAATCACATAACACATATATAATTTTGGATAAATCTAGGAACCACCAACTTTATACCCATAGATGTTCACTTTTTGAATATCGGCCTCTTATTCGAGCTGAAATCGGAGAATACAGGAGTATAAAAACACCCTGGAAATAAGGAATATGGTATTGGATGTAAATAACACTCAAAATGGATATAGAAATTAATAATAGAAGTAAGTGGATTATTATCCCTACAACTATCTGTCCATTGAAAATGACAAAGCTGGAATCATATCCCAAACAGAGGAGAACAAAAGAAACCTGTGCGATGAGTGAGAGATAGATCCACCTCTATTGGAGAGGAATTAGGTTAATATAGTAATAAAAAAATAGGTTGAAATGTAAAATTAATAAAGATAAAATTTTAATTTAAACCCCTTTAAGAGCTTTGTGGTTTGGCCACATAGTTTAACTAATAGTGTGCCAACCGTGTGGTTCATCATTCTAAAAAGACAGCCACCTCGCATAGTTACAACACACAATTAGAAAAACTATGTGCCTAACCATATGGGTCTCCCCAACCCTCTTCACTAGATCACATGGCCTTGTAACCCCCTTTCATGTATTAATAGAGAAATTCTCTAGTACAACAGGGTTGCACAATTTAGGCCACATGATTAGAACTAACTGTGTGCCCAATGTTGTGTCATGTAGCTTTTGGTTTTCAAAACCCAATGCTCTAAAAAAATAAACCAAACATTGGGACACATATCAGACCTCAACCCCAATATAAATACATCACATTAGTATTCTCCAACTCTCGAAATTATATTCTAAATCCCAAATTCTAATTTATCCCTCCCAGCAATTTAAAATATCAAATTACATTAGAATTTCTTCACCAGATCAAAATCCCTAATAATTAAAAAAATAGGGTTCACTTAAATAACACGAAAACCAAGATTTATAATTTTGAAAAATTCCCTAACCAAACATGTTAACTCAAGATCAAATACAATAGTAAATTGGATCGGAACCCTTCCACCCTTGTTACTCAAGTTCTGATGATCATACACCAATCTACTAAAAGCCCCAGAAACAATCATTCTCTCTGAAACCATTTTGTAATGAATCAACCTATTTTGACCTAACACATCACCCAATATGTGCTAACACAAAAACTAAAACATGTTTCAGGTCACCAAAGATTGGGAACAATCACTTGGGTTTCAAACAAACAAAGCCTTGGGAAAGATTTCACCCTGAAAGATAACCCAAAAAACCTTGTGAATAGTAGGAAAAAAACAAATAGTGTAAAACTCAAAAGAAAAAATTCACAACTATTAAACATATAAAACCAATAAAAATAGAAAATCCTGGAAGTGAAAAAAACCAATACCAAATCCAAGTATACACCGGACCATCTGTCACCACCAACCCAAATCACTATAACGATGACATCAACTTGGAGAATCCAATGAGATACATGAATCCCTTACCTTTACTTTTATCCTAAAAAACTAAATCTCTATATTCCCAATGTATATGTAGTTTGTGGTGAAAAAATTCAATAGTATTCTACTATAAATATATAAAATTTCTCTCACTGTGAAACTTTTAGTTCAAGCTTTAAAAAAGTAAGTTCATAAAAAATTTCATTAAAAAAATTACATAAAAAAATGTTTTCCCATTCTAAACATATCATATTCAAACCATTATAATATAGAAATAAACATAAATAATTACATAGATGTAAGTCATAAAAATCATTCATAACTCAAAATATAACCTTGTTAGAATTAAAACATGATACATAAATGAAACCACACTTAAAACAAAAGTCGGATCTAACCTATGGGAATACATAACATGGACATGAAAGGAATACTATCTAGCATAAATGTTAATCTTATGATACCACGTCCTTCCACATTCTATCGATATAACAACCATATCGTTTAGTGGTTCCACACTCACAAAGGTCTACATATTCCCTTACCCAATACTCTCAATGTGTTCACATGTTATATTTTTTGAAAAAAAAATTACATAAAACATAATCACCATTTTATAAAAATTTTAAAAATTAAAGAATCATTTTTCTCATACTTGAAAACCCCATTTTAGATTCAAAACCATGTTTCAGGTATTTCATTGAAAATGTGGTTTTTAGAAACTTTTTTTAAAGTAAAACCAATTTAAATACCATTTCACAAGCCACCCAAGAAGTAATTTCATAAAAAATACCCATAAATTTCCAATTAACTATTTTTATGAACCAATATAAATAAATTTATAATAACATTTGGTAAATCATGAGATAACATCCTTGAATAGAAACACATATTTTTCCAATGGCTAAAACCTATTGTCTTTCACAAATAGATATGGGAATATAAGTGATCAATCCCTCGCAATACTATATCCATAAGAAACATAACAAATTCCCCCAAAAACCATCTAGATCTAGAAATCATGGCCTAATATAAATCTAAAAAAATAAGGGCAAGAGAGAACAATGAGTGGTCTATAAAAATGAGGAGATATCATGTGGAAATTAAAAAAGACCTCAAATAGATCAACCAAAAACAAAGGATAGTCACTAAGGAACCAAGAAGAGAACCCTTTATAGAGTCAAGAAGAGGCGAGGTCAAATTAATGATAAATTATGAGGATATTATAGGTTTAAAAAATTGATGAAATTAGGGTAACATTGCATTTTTAATAAACCTACACGGGCCATGCGGTTGGGTTGTATTGTTATAAAACCCATGTACTAACCATGTGGTAGCTAATATCTCTTAAAATCTGAAGAATATTTTTACTTGGGAATAGATAAATAGTTTGAAAGTCCACTATAAAGCTATGAAAATCACCACAATAACCAATAAAGCCATATCACATGGTTACCACCAAGTTACTAGTAATTTTTTGTATATCGTATATTTGGCTTGTTTCTCTTGAATATCCAAATTACCATCCCTTAACTCCAAAAATTCATTATCACCTCAAGAGAGATAATCTAATACCAAAATTTGACAAATGAGTGACCAAAATTGCATCACAAGATTTGGAATTCTCATCTCTCTCATGCATCAAATGTTTTGAGACATTTTATTCCTCTCCATATCTTCAATATTTTTATTTTTTAGTATTGAAAAATAAATATAAATTTAATTATAAATTCATTACTAATTTTCAATTAAAACAAGACATAATATGTGACATAACATAATTAAGGCATACCAATTATCAGGATAAACCATGAATATTTAGTGACATAATGTAATAATTTCATGCTAAGTGGAAAGAAAATAAAAACATAAAATATGTGGCATAAATTAATCAACACATACTAATTAGAAAGATAATCATATGTATTCTATGGTTTTCTTATTGTATACTCAATTCAATCCAATTATATTTTCGATAGGGTTTTCAGTTTGGATTAAGTTATTTACTCATTTGGTTAATTTTTTGTTACTTTATTTAGATATTAGATCATTCAGTTAGGTTATCTGGTTAATTTTGGGTTAGGTAATTTTGGTTAATTTTGGGTTATATTATTTAGTCATTTCATAATTTAGTCATTTGTTCATTCAGTTAAATAATTTTGTTCATTTTGGGTTTGATCATTTGGTTCCTTTTTGGGTTAGGTTATTTAGTTCATTTTCATGATTTGGTTCATATCAATCCAATTTAGTTTAGTTAAAATTGATTTGGGTTTAGTTTGGTCTGGTAATCTCTATATGGACTAGTTTTGTTGGATTACTCATGGTTTGATTCTAATCAATTTTGGTTGTACTGATTCAATTTATGTTCGTTCATGTCAACTTTGTTTAATTTTTTTTTCTATTTTATTTAATTATGTTGGTTCAGTTTATGTTGATTTTATTTTTAGTTAGTAATTATTAGTTTAGATTCAATTAGTTATATTTTTTATGTATATTTTATTCGATTAATTCACGTCATTTTAAAAATATAATGCATAAAGTGAAATAATAAATAAAAAAGAAACTCAAATTATTCATATTGTGGATAGATTATAAATGATCTTTAAAATAGAGTATTCCATGGAAATCATTTCAAGGTAGTGAGTTTCAAAGATTTCAATTTCATTTAAAACATAAAAGAAAATATGTTTCAAGAAGAATATGGATAAGAATCACATGAAATTATGTGTAAGACACTAAAATTACAATTTAAATGTAATTATATTTAGATTACATATAAACTATAAAATCAGTTACAAGTTATTCTTTCAACAAAGATGTAAAATATTATTAATTTACATGTAAAATGTCAAAGGATGATATTGATTAATAGAGTAAAAGGAAACATTATTTAATTCAATATTTTGACAACAGGCACCGAAAATGTAGTAATAGAGAAAAAGGCTTACATTGATTAATTAATTTTAAATTAAATTATTTTTGAAAAATTTTAATTAAAATATATTTTACATTACCTTTTTTAAAATGATTTATACTTTTTAATATATTGAAATTATATTATTTTATATTTGATATTTTTTGGACATTCTATAAATACTTGTATGCATATATATATATAAGACAAAGAATATTAGTTAGTGAAGTATAAATGGTTTTTTTTCTAAGCCTTCATAGAGAAATTCATTTATAAAATGCATTTGTGTTATATGGGTGATTCCATATATAGGATATTGAAAAAACTTCATGATGTATAATCCATTTTAATAGAATAAAATAATAAATTATTTATATAAAAGAATAAATGGAATGATTTTAAAATAAGTATTGGTAATTTAATAAATAAAACATGACATCCTCTTCCAACATTAGAAAATTGAACCCCGATATGAAGAAGTAAGTTATACATGAAGCATAGTATGAAAGATATTAATAGAGAAACATTTATTTCTACTCTACAATACCAATATGTAAATTGAGTTATTTATAGTTTACATGTAAACTGTTTTACCGCATACATGGTAACTATTTTTATAGTTTACATATAATTTAAAATTTCTCATAGTCAATATTTTTAGAATATTAAAGAAATATATATATATATATTTTAGTGCATTTAAAATTTCATAACCAATTTTATCTTGAATAAAATAATTATCAAGTTCAAGGGTAATTAATACAGTTTTATTTTTAACAAATTCATTCAATATAGTTCAATTAAAGAATTTATAAGTTTTCATTAAAAACCTATATTAGATTAAAATTATAATAGTTTAAATATATTGTGGGATAATGGGATACAAAATGACACCAAATTCATGAAATTTTAATAGTAACAACCTTAAAGACCCAATTCCTGATAAAATGAATGAACTATAACCACATTTTTTCATGTTTATATAATACCCACCACTACATTAGGTTCAAATTCAACTCTATCAATTAGTGTTTTTGGGTCATCATGCACAATATATTGATCCAGACCAATAGGGGTAGCGATTGTGTCAATTTCATCCCCACCATCATCAAAAATATTTCTTGGGATTACTTAAATAATGATAGTGAATTCAGACCATAGAGAATATTTCACATAAAACACTTGGATCTCCATTGATTACAAAATATATGGACCATCAGTTTCTAGGAAGTGATTCAATTCGATAAATTTAAATCCATATTCAATACTAAATGTTAATTGATTCTTCATTAAATCTAACCACTTTCATTTCATCATAGCAACTCAACCATGAGAATAATAATCCAATATTAGTATTTTCTTAAACACTCGATAATAAGAAACATTTTCATATTGAGGTCGGTTATCTGATGAACTATTATAATATCCTATCATAGAAATAATCATAATTACATCATTTTTTCATGTTCAGTACTTGATAAATTATAAAAAAAATTAATCCATTCATCGTCGATGATTTTTATTCACAAACTAGATTATTTTGACCAAAATTAAAATCTCTTATTTCGTGAGAGGTAGAGTCAACATGTAAACTCAATTCCTCAAATATATATGAATATTAAAATTAAAGTAATATTAACTATATATTTTATAAAATTAAAGGTTGTACCTTAGATTTAAACAAATAATGAAACTAATATTTATGAAAATTTTCTCACCATCACAAAGGTTACAAATGATGAGTTCTACTTATAATTTTTTTCTGTTACCTATATAAAAATATTTCAAATTGTAAGATATATGTATAAAAATTTAGTATAGCATAACATACACATGTTTAAATTAATTAATTTATAAATTCATTAAATAAATCATATTTATACAAGGCTGTGTGATGTTCCATCTCCCACTCTTCAATAATAATTGTATTCAATGCATATGATCAAAATATTCTCTTTGTTTTTTGGAATTGTTGGAAATTTGGGGTAGAATTTCTTATGTTAATCATCTATATTTATCCATTTTTGGTTACATATTATGGTCATATAAAGCAAATAAATTGAATAAAAATCAATAAATTATTTTTCCAAATAAACTTTGATAATATAAACTTTAGAATGATTAATATTCATGACATATGACTTCATTGTGTACATTTTTATTTCATGTGGATATATCCAAATAAAAGAAATATGTCCCCCAAGAATTATTTTAATTAGAATATAGTTAGTTAGATGCAACATATATGTTAAAAAATGGAGGAAATTTTTTCTCTTAATCACACAAAATTAATGGTGCATGTTCCTATATTTTTATTAATAAAGACTTTGACAGTATTTTAGAAAAAATATATCTATAAAAATAAATCTTTCAAATCAATATCACTATTACGTTATTTAATATTAAATGATGAATTTCTATTGGAATCAATTCATGATGAAGGACCTAATAGTCACAAGTTTATGATATTTCAGTTTCACATCTCTTATATTAGTGCATTCCAATATAGTTTCTAAATATCCATTAGGAACCTTGATAGTTTCTAGTACTTCCAAAAATTATTTTTTCACAGAGGGTATCATAACATAAGAATCATAATGAGCTTTCTAGATATTTTCTATGATACAGACATGATTAATTTTTTTCCTGATACTATAATACACCACGCCACAAAAAGATCATAAATTATGTTTATTATTCCCTTTTATATTTAGAAGGATTGAATAATATATTTAAGAAAAAAATTCTTAATTTTCATTACTCCCAAACAACAATGTAAAAAATTGATTGAAAAATATGTAAAATCATATTAAACACTTTTCTTCTCCCAATTGTAATTTGATTTGATGGGAAAATTATTCCTCTGTATAGATTTCATCTTACCTTTATGAAATGAAAACCTAGAATCTTTCAATGCATTAGGCATATTAGTTATGGATAATTTTTTTGACGGTTTCTCGATCTCAATGGTATTTTTAATCCTTTAATGATTTTTTCCTATGTAGAAGATCTATTGGACATAATATATGATTTCGTGTGAAACTAAAACTATGATGATATTTAAGCCTTATGGGTCACCTATTATTCATAAAAATTGGAAAGGATGGTTTATCCTTAATGATCCATCTAGGAATAATTTTATAAATAGGAAATTCCTTTATCATCCACACATTTGAAATATTTCATTAAAAAAGATTCAAATGTGTGCACACCCACATTCAAAGGAGGATTCAAATATTTTATTAAAGGTTTACATTACACATCTATATATTTTTTAGGATAAAAGTTCCGAGATATAATTTTTAATATCTCAGATTTTTTTGTATATTATTTCAGTCTTATATGGGAATTATTTTGAGACCAGGCTCTGAGACGGCGTGCAGTTCCGAGGCTCGGTGATCCCAAAACAAATTTTTGAATTTAATTAAATAAATAAATAATGTGTGCATATGGTTTTCTTGGAAAGGTGTGATAACTCTTGAACTGGTGCTTGGATCAGAAATCTGATGGAACTGTTGCGTTCAGAGAAGCGAGTTTCCCTTAGGCGATACATAACATCATATGGCGCAGATCAGTGGTAAAATCTAGTTTTTGGACATAACCGTAATAAAATATTTAGTAAAAAAAATTTACTAAATCTTTCTGCAGCGAAATGTTTTTAATATTTACTAAATCTTTCTTTAGAAGGACTTCTTGAATAGAGTTGTTGGAATCCCCTCTATGAGACTTATATTTGGATCCTCTATTCCTTTGTGGTACCCTAGGTAGATTTTCTCAGTATCGACATGACCTACATTGCCCAGGTGCAGATCCTCTAAATAGAAGGTTAGTTAAGACTGAGTTGTTTGAATCACCCCATATCTACTGGTTGTGATCCTCATCTGACACATCAAATATCTTTCTTCAGTACTCGTGGAGTGAGTTCTCCTGGAACGAGTGCATCGTATCTTTCTTCATACATAGGAGTATGTTCTCCCAGTTACATACTTAGTGGAATCATCGAGCTGGATCTTAGTGGTGGTTTCGCGATGGTCAATCGTGTATTAGTATATCTGGATATTCTTGTTAGATGTTCTATAAACATATATTGTGTAGAGATGACTATATCATTCCTTTGTAGTATTTCCATTGTTTTATTCCTTTGTGGTTTCGGGGAGTCCTACTGGGTATTGTTATACTCACCCTTTCATGGGCTTTTCCCGCACATGTCATGTCTTGTGCAGACGAGCACGCCTTTGACAGGATTCTGGGTGGACCACGACCAAACGGTGCTCAGTGAGATCATCCAGGATGAGGTGTGTTCCTATGGCTATGGATTGCAGTCCCAGTACATTTCTTTATAGGGTGGACTTTTTTGCATACTTTCTTTTGGTGGGCTTGTAATTTTGGCCCATGGTTTTACATCAATGTACTTTACTTTCATGTCGTACTCTGTTGGTTGGGAATTTTAGTGTATGCATGCATTTCTCTTTTTAGTAGTTTTTACTTTTTAGCTTTGTGGGATTGGATAAGTGTGTGTGTGTGTGTGTGTGTGTGTGTGTGTGTGTGTGTGTGTGTGTGTGTATAGGTTTATAGGCAATGCCTCCTATGTTAGTGACATGCCTACTCGGTGCTAGTCACCGGCCCCTGACCTATTGGAGGTAGGCTTGGGGAGTTGCAGCACAGGCCCCACTAGGATGGGTCGTGACAGAGTGGTATCAGAGGTGGTCGGTTATACCTTATGATCGAGAGTCTGTGAGTTGGTTTGGGGAAACAGTGTTAAGTGTTTCAAGTTCAGATTTCAGGCCAGGGACCCCAGTGTTTGTACGGGCGGTCAACGCATCCATACACCAGGACTCTGATAACTTTCTTTTCGACTCAGAACATGAGAACACTAGTTGCAGGGGAAAATAATGTTACATGCATCATATAGTAATGGTTTGTGGTTTCCCTATCCTTCCTGAGTTAGCTCTCCAGATATACTAACTGATTGTGATACATCTTGTTTCTTTATAGGATGCCTCCATGACATGCACACTCTGGGATCCAGTAGCTCGATCATGAGGATGACCCCCTCAGTGTTGAAGATTCGATATAGGGACCAGATCCCCCAGTTTTACCTTCAGGTGGTGTGCCAGTTATTCCACCACCTGTGGAGTAGTGTTTAGTGCATGTTGTACTAGTAGAGGAGGAGCACATGCTAAGCGCACTCCACGAGTTTTAAAGACAGAGACCCATCAGGTTTCGAGGCGAGTCTGGCCCTCAGGTAGCAGAGGACTGGCTTGAGGAAGTGGCTGGAGTCTTCCATTTGGTCAGGACACTAGTAGACCAGATAGTGATCCTAGAAGCGAGCCTTCTACAGGTCTTGGTTGGGCGATGGTGGAGTTTGGTTATCCAGACTCACGAAGAGGCGCCTCTTGCATGGTCAGAGTTTGAGTATCTCTTCAGAGAGGATTTTTCACCAGTTACCCTGAGAGAAGTAAGTATACAGGATATTCTTCAGCTCCAGCAGGGAACCATGACGATGGCTGACTATTCATCGAGGTTTACAGACCTCTCATGGTACTCGATGGATATGGTCATGGTTTAGTAGTTTAGAGCTCGAACATTTGATCAGGGCTTGCATAGAGACATCCTAGCTAGCATCATCCCTATGAGAATTCCTACTTTTTCTGGGGTGCTCGAGCAGGCTTTTGTGGTCGAGAGCTTCTTGGAAGATCAGAGACAGGCAGCAGCTATCAGTAGTGAGCGAGATGGAGCAGAGACCTCGGCAATAGGGAGCCGACGTCAGGGACCCAGGTGTGGAAGATGTTTCTAGATGAGATTTTAGGATAGGGGATCTGTCGTACAGGGTTCCTAGGGCACATCCAGCCAGCCTCGAGAGAGGCGATGATACTCATGTGATGGCAGGGGACATCTCTCTCGAGACTGTCCAACCCGCCGTAATACTGACATGGGAGAAGTAGATGGACCACTGAGGGTGATGCAATGTGTGGAGCAGACTAATCCATGGGGCGGAGGACGTGGTAGAGGAGTTGGGAGAGCAGCTGGAGGTGGTCGGCATTTTTACCCTTTACCACCACCACCCCCAGGATGTCCACCCCAGGTTGAGGGACCTAGTGGACAGAGGAAGGTATAGATGCAGGCAGTGGAGGCTTATGAACCAGGTACTCTCGGAATGATTTGAGGTATAATCTGTGTCATTTCTACATTGTTTGTCGTACTGATAGAAATAGGTGCTAGTCATTCGTTTCTTGTTGCTTATCTTTTTCGAGATCTTGATATTCAAGTTGAGCCGTTTACTCGACCCTTACATTTAGAAACACCGACTAGAGAAGATTTAGAGATCACACACCTTTGCAGACAGTGTGACCTGACCCTTGGAGGTGAGTGTTTCGGTTGGAACCTCTTGGTGGTAGTGTCGAGGCCTTACGATGTAAATCTTGATATGGATTGTCTATCCACAGTTCATGCCCAGATTGACTGTTTTAGGCAAAGGGTGCGGTGTGTCTGCAGTAATGGAACGATGTTCTCCTTCTTCAATGAAAAGGAGACCCAGGTAGTGCTGGATGGACTAGTACATAGGAAGGTACAGCCGATTTCACATCAGTTGGATAGAATATCCCTTGGCGTAATGGATGTTACGAGTTTCCAGTTTCTAGCAGTAGTGGCTGAGTACGAGGACGTATTTCTGGAGGATGTCCCCAGACTACCACCCCGTCAGGAGATATATTTCTGCATTGAGTTGCAACCCAGGACGACACCGATATCAGCATCAGCATATCAGATGGCTCATGGAGAGCTTCATGAGCTGAGAGTGCAGCTGGAAGAATTGCAGAGGAAGGGCTTCGTGAGACCCAATGTTTCACCCTGGGCGGCCCCAGTGTTGTTTGCCAAGAAGGAATATGGGAGCTTGAGGCTGTTTTTGGATTACCGGTGCTTGAATCAAGTGACCTTGAAGAACCGATATCCACTACCGAGGATCAATGACCTCTTCAACCAGTTAAGAGTGGAACGATGGTTCATGAAGGTTGATCTATTATCAGGATATCACCATTTGTGAGTATAGGATGAGGATATACTGAAGATGACTTTCATATGTTGTTACAGTCACTATGAGTACTTTTTGATGCCCTTCGTCATGACTAACACCCCAGAAGTGTTTATGGGACTCATGAACCAGATCTTTCTTCCCTATCTAGATCGGTTCATGTTGGTCTTCATCGATGATATCCTTGTGTACTCTGCGTCCGAGGAGGAGCACGCGAGGAACCTAAGGATGGTTCTGGACACACTCCGAGAGCACCAGTTGTACGTGAAACTCTCGAAGTGTCAATTCTAGATACATGAGGTCCACTTTCTGGGACACATTATCTCAGCAGATGGCGTAGAAGTGGACCCAGCCAAGGTAGAGGCAGTGTTAGCATGGGAGCCACCCTGGAGCGTGACGGAGGTGCGGAGTTTCCTTGGGTTGGTAGGCTAATATCAGAGGTTCGTTCCTGATTTCTCTAGGATTTCATCACCCATGATATCTTTTACCTGAAAGGGGAATCCTTTCATGTGGACCGAGAGATGCCAGTAGTCTTTTCAGCAGTTGAGACAGAGTCTGACGAGCACCCCGATCTTGAGACTACCAGAAGAGGGTGTCGAGTACGTAGTGTTCTATGATGCATCAGGAACCGAGCTTGGTTTTGTCTTGATGCAAAGGCAATCTATGATTTCCTATGCCTTACGTCATTTGAGGCCACACAAGCAGAACTATGCGACCCATGGTCTTGAGTTGGAAGCGGTAGTCTTCACATTAAATATGTGGCGGCACTACTTGATGGGCGAGCGGTTTATCATCTACTCTGATCACAAGTGTCTCAGATATATATTTTCTAAGGAGGATCTGAATTTGAGATAGAGGCGGTGACTTGAGTTCCTCAAGGATTACGACTTTGAGATCATTTATACTCCTGGGAAGGGGAACGTTGTGGCAGATTCTCTCAGCAGGAAATCCAGTTCGCTGTTGCTGGATGAGGTGACGAGGCAGTTGGACTCTTTACAGTTAACCTCCATGGATAGAGATGAGGGAGCTTACATTCAGTGGATTGTTGTTACTGTTGGAACCATGTTCTTCTATTCATTAATTGGAGTATGGTTTGTGTTTTATTTCAATACTCAATGGAAGTTCAGAATGTATACCGGCAATGTGATCATACAGTTCAAGAATACAATAGTATTGAAGGTGGTATCGTTTCCCAGTGTTTGCCAAATTTTTGGGCCAGAAAATCGACAAATGGAGAAAAATGTTTTTGTCAAAGAGACTTGCGCATCATGTACATGAAGGAGAGTAAACTTGTGCACCATATGTTTTACAAGATCAAAACATGGAAAAATTGCAAATGGATAAGGGTCGTGCATGTTTTGGGTTGGTCGAACAAGTGACCTGCACACCGAGAAAGAACTTGTGTGCCGATTCCTAGGAGGTTTGGAAACTAGCACACCGATTGTTCTTCATGATCAGATATACAAAATATGTAAAAGTAAAAGAGGTCACGCAAGTATTGGTTCGGTCGTGCAAGTGAGTTGCACGACAGAAGCAAGGGCGGATGGACATGTGCGTCGGAACCTGCGCGCCGAGAGGAGGCATGCGTGCCACCACACAGGGTATCCAGTTTGCTTATAAATAGTGGACCACCCCTCCTCATTTGAAACAATTTTCAATACTTAGAGATTTTTCGAGCTCTCATCACGCAAGTGGTTCATTTGCGCAAGTGGTTATCGGGTCATGAAAGTAGAGGTTGTGCGTCGGTTGTTGGCTACGCGACCAAGGAGGTTTGGGAGTTAAAGGTTCAGAGTCGTACAAGATTGGTGTTGAGGAAGTGTGTGTCGTGCAAGTTGTTGAGGTAGACTTGCGCGCCAGTTGTGACTTGCACACCAGATTTAGAACGTGCACACCGGCCTAGAGAAGCGCGCCAGGTGTTGTGGAAATATGCATCTCTTTGAAGCTATACGAAAACTGGAAGATTTCTTGATACCTTCAGTGAAAATTGAGATTAGATTATGGGTAAGAGTCAGACTTCAACAGAGCATCTATATACAACAGAGGATGCATTCTTTTGCAATGATGATGAGACCTTCACATCTATAAACTGAGTGAGACTTCACCAACGGCAGTGAGCTAGGGGGCGTCAACGGGAGTGACCCGAGGGACGCAGTAAGTTATCCCTGAACCTTTGTAAAGGCAGTGATCCTGGGATAGAGTGATAGTTCCCAAACCTTTGTAATCCACAGCTTGTGAAGATTAGTGGAATTTGGTATGACTGAAAACCTATCGGCGTATGCTCCTTGGATGTAGCCCTTAGTGGTGAAACAAGTAAAAAGTGATGTGTCATCATTCTGCATGTGAATGTTTGCTTTCTGACCTTTTTCATCATACAGTTTTAACAAGTTCCTACCATCGTAGGAACACGATCCTTCACTTTAAAAGAAAAAGATTTCACCCTGATTCACCCCTCCCCTCTCAGGGTGTCCCGGGGTCCAACAGTTACCCCTCGAGTCTTACAGTGAGTCAGGGAAGCACAGCTCGAGGATGCTAGTTGTGAGACTCTACGTGCTCAGATATCTGCAGGTGATGCTAATGATGGATATTCAAAAGGTGGGGAGCATGTTGTTCTTTTTAGAGGGCGTATAGTAGTACCAGTGACGTTGCGAGAGGAGGATCTGAGGGGGTTTCATACATATCGTTTGTCAGTGCATCTAGGCGTGGAAAAGATGTACCATGACCTCTGACGTTAGTTCTTGTGGACAGGAATGAAGAAGAGTGTGGCAGATTTTGTTTCTCGGTGCCTTACTTGTCATCAAGTGAAGGATGAGCACCAGGTTCCAGTAGGTTTGACTCAGCCCCTTGAGATGCTAGAGTGGAAGTGGGATTGAATATCCATGGACTTTGTGACGGGTTTACCATGTACGTACAGGGGACATGATGTCATCTGGGTGATTGTGGACCGACTAACCAAGTCATCCCACTTTCAATCCATATGGGAGAAGAGTTCACTAGAGAGCTTGGGAAGCCTCTACGTGTAGGAGATAGTTCGACTTCATGGAGTGCCATCAACGATCGTCTAAGATCGTGATGCTCATTTCGCATCCCGTTTGTAAAAGTTATTGCAGGAAGCTTTTGGTACTCAGTTACGCTTGAGCATAGCGTTTCATCCTCAGACTGATGGTCAGACAGATCGGACCATCCAAGTTCTAGAGGATATGCTTAGAGCTTGCATGCTTGACTTCGGTCATATCTGGGAGGATCACCTACCACTGGTGGAGTTTTCTTATAACAACAATTGTTATTCCACTATTGGTATGTCACCATTAAGGGCTTTTTACGGGAGACCTTGCAGTTCACCACTTTGCTAGACTAACCCAAGAGAGTCAGCGCTCATGGGCCCAAAGATGGTGTGAGCTACTATGGAAAAGGTGCAGGTGATCCAGGAGCATATGAAGACCGCACAGAGTTGGCAGAAGTCTTATTCTGATAGGAGACAGAGGCCCTTGGAGTTCGAGGAGGAAGACCATGTGTTCTTTCGGGTCTCTCCATGATGGGGATTGCAGAGATTTGGCCGAGGTGGCAAGCTATCTCTGAGGTTCGTCAGCCCTTTTATGATTATAAGTAGAGTTGGTGAGGTGGAGTGCCGCTTGGCTCAACCTCCTCAGAAGGACTGGTTACACAATGTCTTCCATGTGTCGTAGCTAAGGAGGTACGTGCATGATCCATCGCACGTTATCGACGGGGGAAGCTGGACATCGATGATGGAGCAGCCTTTGTTGAGTACCAAATGGAGATCGAGGATTTCTAGGAGAAGATCCTTCTTGGGTGAGAAATTCCCTTAGTGTGTGTTTGGTGGCAGCACGAGAATCTCCAAGAGAGCACGTGGGAGCAGGAGGCTCATATTCATGTGCAGTACCCACATATTTTTTAGTAGCCTTTTTTTGGCTTTTTGAGGACGTAAATCCCTAGGGTGGGGAGTATGTAATGTCACGTATTTTTCCTTATATTATTTCAGTCTTATATGGGAATTATTTCAAGACCAGGATTTGAAAGAGCATGCAGTTCTAAGGCCCGGTGAGCCTGGAACAAACGATTGAATTTAATTAAATAATTAAATAATGTGCACATATGGTTTTCCTGAAGAATTGTAATAACTCTTGAATGGGTGATCGGATCAGAAATCGGAGGGCACCATTGCGTTCAGAGTAGTGAGTTTCCCTTAGGCGAGACCTAACATCGGCTGGCATAGGTCGGTGGTGAAATCTAGTTTCTAGAGGTAACTGTAATAAAATATTTAATAAAACTATTTTATTAAATCTTTATACAGTGAAATATTTTTAATCTTTAAGTAATTATTTCGCAGGGTATTAGGGTTACAGATCTCATAACCATAAATTTCCCCTGGAGGCTCTGGAAATCTCTGGAGGAAACCCCCAACGCAGAGACGAAATTCTTGATGAGTTTTGTCGGCGACGACGAAGTAGCGACCAGATCTTTACCAGTGAACGTCGCGGATCCAAGTATGGAATTTGATCTCTTTGTGATTTCTCTCCCGCTCTTGATTTCCAAAATGGATGCAGACCAATCAACGAATAGATTGGCCTGTGGATTGATCGTTATGCGGGATGGGTTAACTGAGGGATCTTATTTGGGGTTTGATTCTTGAAGGTTATTTTGGTTTCGTTTATCCTTCTAATGGTGATGAACCAAGAGCGACAAGAACATTGATCGAGGCTCATCCCTCTCAATTTTTTGTGCCTTTCTTCCCGGATTTATTGTATTCTTCATGTGCGTTCTACGCGTTCTTCCTGTAGATATGATCGATGTATCATTGTGAATCCGTTGTGCGATTCAATGATCCCAAATTGAAGATCTCGCATTAGGACAACCCCATGGAGGTCGGACTGCGGTGGCGATGGACGGATCGAAGCATATTGGAAGATATCGTTCTTTGAACGATTTCCACACAGGTGGCCAGAATCGGATTTTGGAGGATTTCGAAGGCCTGAAACCCATGGATTAGGAATCACAATGACGAGGCGACCTGAGATCTCGAGTTTTGCGAAAAACAGATGGCAGATCGTGAATCCGTAGGTTCGGCCGAGGTGTGAAGAATAAGGCAGGGATTCTGGAGAAATCTCAACTACACGGAGTGTAGTATGGGTTACACGGCGTGTGTTTGTCGGTTCACCACCTGGCGTGTTCTCCGAGAGTACACAGACATGGGTTGGGTACACGGCCAAGGACACAGCGTGTATACCCTTCCCCAGCCAAACCCCGCCAGATACATGGGATACCCCGTGTACTGGTACACAGGAAAGGCTACATGGGTTGAGGCCATGTACGGGCACATGGCCAGCATACAAGGACCGAACCTCGGACACTCGGACATGGTGTGTAATCCTTCTTCACTCCATGTAGTTACTTATTATACTACAATCCTTAATACATGGTCCATTTCACATAGTCATTACCCGGATTAAATGAACATGGCGTGTGACCCTACTACACGCCGTGTAACCTGTTTATGCATGGATTGAGCCAGTTGTATTTTGTGACATAGACTAGTTTCTTTAGGGTTTGTCCCCTTGGTCATTCCCCTGAAGGTTTCCTGTATCATTTCCTACGTACAAAAGTATGATCCCTTCAGCAGGACTTCCTGAATAGAGTTGTTGGAATCCCCTCAATGAGACTTAGAGATGTATCCTCTATTCCTTCATGGTACCCTAGGTAGAGTTTCTAAGTATCGACGTGACCAACTTTACCCAGGCGTCAATCCTCTACTTAGCAGGTTAGTTCAGACTATGTTATTGGAATCACCACATAGTTAATGGTTCTGATCCTCATCTGACACATCAAGTTTCTTTCTTCAGTACTCATGGAGTGAGTTCTCCTGGAATGAGTGCCTCGTATCTTTCTTCAGACTTAGGAGTATGTTCTCCCAGTTACTTACTTATCGGAATCTTCAAGATGGATCTTAGTAGTGGTTTCGTGATGGTCGATCGTGTATGATTATATCTGGATATTCTTGTAATATGTTCTGTAAACATATACTGTGTAGAGTTGACTGTATCATTCCTTTGTGGTATTTTCCATGTTGTATTCATGTGTTGTATCAGGGTGTCCTACTGGGTATTGTTATACTCACCCCTGCACGGGCTTTGCCCGTATGTGTCATGTCTTGTGCAGACGAGCGCGCCTTTGACAGGATTCTAGGTGGACTAGGACCGGACAGTGCTCAGTGAGATCAGGCATGCCGAGGTGTGTTCCTACGACCATGGATTGTAGTCACAGTACCTTTCTTTATAGGTTGGAATTTGTTGCAGACATTCTTTTGGTGGGCATGTACTTTTGGCCCAGGGTTTTATATTACTGTACTTTACTTTCCTAGCATACTCTATTGGTTGGGATTTTTAGTGTATTCATGTATTTCCCTTCTTAGTAGTTTTTACATTTCAGCTTTGTGGGCTTGGAGATGTGTGTGTGTGTGTGTACAGGTTTATAGGAAATACCTCCCATGTTAGTAACATGCCTACTCGGTGCTAGTCACTAGCCCCTGGCCTATTGGAGGCGGTCTTGGGGAGTTGCAGCACGGGCCCCACTGGGACGGGTCGTGACATAATTATAGTCAAGAATATAAATGGGTTTTTCATACAAATATATAGAGTAATGTTATAAATGAAAATATAAACTGGCCACATGATATATGAATTAAGCATCTAAAGAAATATATTAAAACAACTACATGATAGACCCAAACTAACATTTCATACCTTAGTTGAAAAATCAAGAAGTTATGCATCAAATTTCCACCATGCTAATCCATTTTCAAGATAAAACAACTCATAATTTTCCTTAATACTCTTATCATCATTCTACAACATATATTTTGAAATTTCATCAAATGTGAAAATATTTTGGATCCTATGAATCAATAAAATGTTCCAAATCACATTATATGAAAAAATATATGATATTCCATATGAATTAGACTTCAATTGAGATATAATACATTCATTAAAATCATTTTTTCTAAGGAATCCTCCCAATATAATCAGTAATAATTTAAAAAAAGAATTTAATTTGATAAAAATCTAAGGTGGTCAAATAAATTTCATTCCTTGTAATGATTTGGGGGAATATCTATATCAAGGTAAATTAATTCCTCTAAAAATATAATAATTAAATCAATGTTATTATTTGTAAATCCCTGACCCCAGAAGGCTAGTTTCGGTGCATTATTTTATTACTTTGGCATGATTACAAGGAATCAAAAACCAAAGGACTGATCAGTTTTGAAATTTTGGAAGATCAGGTTACATACATGATACCCATAGTATGTTTGGAAATCTAGAAAATTCAAACATGATAAATAATAAAATGAAATAAACAACATCCTTGAAACTCATTCAAAGGATTCCTCATAGAAACATTGGGAATGAAAATATAATAAGGGTGATAAAAAATTAACAACAAAAGTTATATGAAATAATAATAATAAAATTAAATTAAATATTTCATATACATTATCGTAAGGTAAATAATATGAAAAACGCATCCCATTAATAAACTGAGAATGAAAATGCATCCATATATTTTGTCATAGAGAAAATCTCATGGAAAGTAATAAATGAATACTAAATGAAGAAAATAATTTTTAGTAGACGTTATGTATTTTTCACATGAACCATTATACTTTCAAAATAGTTTATGTCTCTGGGTAGAAACATGTCTGATTCAATTTGGAATCAAACATGATGGGTTTGTCGCCAATTATTTTATCTCATGAGGTATTTCTATGCATCGAGGGGATATAGTAGGTCTCACCCATCACTATAAGTCCAAATATTTCTTCATAAAGATATTCAATTCATGAAAATTATGAATTATCAAAATATTAAAATTGAGTAGAGGATACGAATTCACCAATATTTCCCCAGTTAAAAAACACATTAAAAATAAACATCGTAAGTGAAATGGTATACGACTACGAAAATATTAACATCCATGACACAAGAATATGGATATTTATTATAAATATAATTTACAATGAAAAATGATATCAATGGGTCATTAGATACACTGCATAAAATTTATTAGGTTCACAATACCACCTAAGTTTCAATGAAATGGAAATTGACACTAAGTCCCTTACCTTATGTCTAAATGTGTTCTGCAGTTCATCTTAATATACTGGATAATCATATTAAACACATTATTTAATTAATTAATAACCCCTAATTAATGTATTATATTTTTTATAATTATATTACATTCATTTATGAACATTTTTATGAGTTAAAAGATACAATTTCCCCGTATGGGTGTGTTCGTTCTCTTGGTTTTCATGATCGATTTACTTGATTATGAGTATGGAAGTTTATATAGAAGGGGTATAATTCTCCAAAAATTTAATGATTTATTATTAATTTACATATAGAATAATAAATGGTTATATAATTCATTTGGATATTTTATGAGAGGATGAATCATTAGATAAGATGTTAGTGATAATCATTTTGGTTATTTTGGAAGTTTTTGATCATCACGAACTAGTTTTGTTATATTATTTAATATCATATATATATAATGCTTAAAGAACATTAAATAGGATGTAATAAATATATTATAATTTTTTTAACCCAAAAAGGGTTTTATGACCATGCTTGAATGAGTTAATGGAAAATGAAAATGCATCATCCCTGATGTCGGTAAATTGACACATCAAATGCATTGTTTTCATTTATAAAATAAAAGATATAGAGAAATGAGTTTTAAGATGTATCATACATTAACATGATATATTTGTAGAATTTAAATGATAATGGAGTTATCATTCCACTTTATAAATTGATTTGAGTATATAATAAGAGAATAAAATAAATTGAAAATAAATTAAAAGAAAAGAAAAGTGGTTTTTACCTCTTGAATTCTTCTCGTTGAAAACCTTCTTGTGGGACTTGATTTAGATATTTTATAAAGACCAAAGGCTCCTAGAATTGGTAGAAAGCCTTTTTAAGAGTATTGGGAAGAATTTTTACAAGGATAAAATCTTGGAATGTGTGAGGAGAATCAGAGGTGAGGGCTAGTATTTATATTGGAGGAGTGGGGAGTTTTTTTAATATTTGAGTCATTAGTTTATTATTTTGGATCAAGACAAGAAATAGTGTTGATTATTGTGACTAAATATTGTAACTATTAAATTTTAGTTTTAAATAATGGTTCTTACATAAAAATTACAACAAAAATGTCTAAAACATTCATGTATTTTCCATTTATCATAAATTATTATATTTTTCTATTCACTAAAAAGTCATGTATTTTAAATGAATCCAAAAAATTAACCCTAAATTTCTTTTGAAATATATAATTCAAATATGAACTCCATTTTGTAAAAATAATTTTCAAAATATTAGATATTCAATTTTAATTAAAATCATCATTTACCTAAAATATACAGATTTTAAAATTATAACTAATTTTAAATTACATTGAAAAACTAACAAGGTCTCATATAATTATCACAAAATCAAAAGAAAAAAATACTAATTTACTAATAAATTTTAGGAAAATAAATTTTCTTTTAAATCATTTTATTAATTAAAAAATCATTATTAAATATTTATTACTTAAAAAAATACAAACACTTAACAAATAATTTTTCATATATTTATATACTTATACTATGATATAATTAGATCACACATTTATTTATAAGATGTCTAAATTTTATTTATAATTTCATAGGTGTAGTTACTATTATATTGGTTATGTTATTATTCCTAATGGCCATGTCACCATTCCAACAGTCACATTACTATTCATCTAAAATAAAACATATCTGAAAATACCAAAAATTTATCCAAATGAAATATTGATATTATGATTTCCAAAATAATTTTTATTTTGAGAGATATAATTTATAAAATTTTAAAAATTTATATTTAAAAACAATTCTCCATTAAAAGGTGGTAAAATTCTATTTAGAAAAATAGAGCCCTTTAATGCGTAAAAATGTATTCATTATTACCTTATGCCTCCAAAATCATTTGAATGAATATAAAAACATTTGATTAAATAAATAATATATAAATTTCACAACATTTTCAATAATATTCATTCCCACTAATTGAACACCTAGTTTATAATGGTTTTTTTTAAATAATGATATTTAATTATATAACATTGTTCATTTAATTTTGGTGTTATTTGAAATCATTGTTTTAAAAGACATTTAATTTAAAAATATACATACCATAAAATTTTGGGGTGATAAATTATACCAACTTTAATTAAATATGTCCTTGAAATTTAAAGTTTTACATTGAAAATTAAAGTTTGATAATTCAAAATTCATTTGTGGGAAACCCTCATTAAAAATAAGGTTAATAAAATATCCTATTAATAAGAGGGAAAAATAAATTTTTTGCTTTCCAAAAAAACAAGGATTTTGTTTGGAAATAATTATTGTAAATTAATAACATAGACATGGAATAGAAATCTGACTATAAAGTTATAATATAGATTGATATAGAACATGGTGAATAAAAAAATTCCATAAAAAAATTTAAATTTGTGATCAATTAAAAGACATTTGATTTCTCATAAAGAAAAGTAAAAGTATGATGTTTTTGTTACAATATAATTTTCTTATAGTTGGGGGTTTCCTTTACTATCCATTAAACACATGATAAAATAAAATTACTTGATTTCATTCCATGTCATAATCATCCTTTGGTATTGCTCCGATCTATTTTCAATTCATCCCTTTCCACTTGAAATTAATGTTCAAGTTGAATTTTTTCATGCCTAAATCACTTTTAATGAATCAAATGTACCGTAAATCATTCCTTAAACCATTTTGTGTTTACTGATCCTAGAAGGTAATAATATTTTTTGTGATAAATAATTTTCAAATTTTAAATTGATCCATTCCACAAGTAGTTAATCTTAAGACTCGTCTAAAACATGTTTTCCCGCGTTCAATGACCCAGAAAAATTAGAAGAAAGGTTAGTAAATTTTCAATATAAACATAACATAATATTACCCAAATATTTTAGCTATTATTATCACATACAAAATAAACTAATACCATAATATTCTTTAAAACTTTAAGAAACATACATACTTCCAAAGCTATAATCTCTGGTTGTTGAATGATTTTCTTAAATCCAAACATTTAATAATCCCAGTAAAAATCACTAAACATCTTCATTGTCACAAATAATATTCCATAAAAATATATTTATTATTATATCTATCATAGAAACGTATTTAGGTTTATATTTTTCAATTCATGTTCTTATAATAAAATAAATTCCCTTGATTACTGGTGTTATTCATCACATGCATCAATTTCTTTAAAGAAGATGTACTACAGTACAATCCTTATATATCTCATGATTCTTATAACCAAATAGTTATTGATAAAATTCTAAAATTACATATTTCTTGAATAAAAACAGAATCATTTTAATCAATACACTTCATCTATGGTAATAGAATAAGATTGACCATGATCCACTATCCTCTTTTAGGTATATTCTATTGACGCTAAAGAATTTAATTTTCATAGTGTCTCATATCCGGGCATTTAAATCATTTCAAATTGAAAACCTTTTTCCTACCCTTGAAATATTAATCATGGTGTCCTTTATCTACTCACTTTTATAAAACTCCCATTCATTTTAAGAAAGTACCAGGGTATTTATTTCTATAATTATCACATGTGGGAAAATAGTTATTTCTCTTCTTTCCTTCATACAGATTTTTCATAAATATACTCTTGTTGTCATGATTCCCTCTAAATACATATCACTTATATAATCCATTATTTGTCTATTTTGGGCATTATATTATGTCCTTATAAGATGAGAATGTTTGTGAGACTCATTTTCTATGAAATATTTTTATAAAACCTTAAAATATTAGACACTCCTTACTCTTTGGATCATGTGAATTGATGAAGTTAACATTACTCATGCCTGAATCAATTTCTAAATTAATAAGTACACTATATTAGATAATAACATTATGAAACATAATTTATAATCCCAAAACTTGAAAGAAAAAACATAACATAAATTGAAAATTTATGCATATATAATCTCATAATCATAAACATGGGGACATATTTACTTTTAAATCCTTCATAAAGTATTATAAAGATAATGTAAATTATCAGAAGCATATCCCCAAACAGTGTCAAACAAGGTTTGTAGTAAGACATGTTTTCATGTACCAGGTTACCTCAAGATTGGCCCAGGATACCATATCATATTTGTTACCCCTTGGTACATATATTCCAGAACTGCATCCACTTGTAGTATCCAATCAGGGATTTATTTATAATAAGTCCCACATAATATCTACCTAACCAAAATTATAGGATTTTATTCTACACTTATCCTCATATTTAATCATAGGGTAATTTTCTCTAATCTATGTTTTCTAAATCTAGTATCCAGGGTTTCTGTTAAACTATTTTTGATACCAACTGTAACACCCCAACCCCAGAAGCACAGAGTAGGTCCTTTATTTTATTATGTTGGCAATATTATAAGGAATAAAATCCCAAATGACCCATTATTGTTTCATTTTTGGAAGACCATATGACTTAAATGACACTCATAGTATGTTCATAAAGATATAAAATACAAACATGTTATATAATAAAATGAAATAAACAACATCCTTGAAGCTCATTAAAAGGATTCCTCTTTATAAACTGAGGAAAGGAAACATAATAAGGGTGAGATAAACTTCTCAGTAACAGTTTTATGAAATAATAAAAAGTGAAGAAAATTCAATTTGTCATAGACATTATGGAAAGATATATAATTTTAAAAACACATGACATCAATAAATTGAGAATGTTAATGCATCCATAGATTTTTTTGATAGTGAAAATATCATAGAAAGTAATAAATGAATAATGAATGAAGAAATTATTATTTAATGGATGTCATGTATATGGTACATAAACCATTTTACCATCAATATAGTGTAAGTCTATTCATAGAAACCTCTCTGATTCTGTTTGGAAAAAATATAAAGGGTTTGTCGTTAACTGCCTTGTCTCATGAGACTTGTTGATTCATCGTGTGGATATAGTGGGCCCCACACACCACTGAAATTACAAATCATTCTTCATACATATATGAAATTCATGAACCTTTTGACTTACCTAAATATCTTTATTGAGTAGAGGATATGGATTCATCAATATTTCCCTAGTTAAAATAACATTGAAAATAAACAATATATATAAAATTTTATATGGATAAGATAATAATCATGTCTATGATACAAAAATATTGATATTTTATAGAAATATATTTTCAAATGAAAATTTATCTCAAAGGGTCATTATATACACCATATAAAAATTATTAGGTGCAAAATAACAAGTAAGCCTCATTGAAATGGAAATTGAGACGAAGTCTCAAACCTTATGTCTGAAGGTGTTTTTCACATGATCTTAATATATTGTATAATCAGATTAAATCCATTAATTAATTAATTTAGAACCATTATTACATGTATTTTATTTATTATAATTTAATTAAGTTCATTTATGTCCTTTTTTATGAGATAAAGGATACAATTTCATCATATGGGAATGTTGGTTTTTTTTGTTTTTAAGATAAGTTCAGTTGAATATGAGTATGAAAGTTTCAGTAGAATGGGTATAATTCTCCTTAATTGAAATAAATTTTTATTAGTTAAAATATTTAACACTAAAAATTTATACAATTCATTTGAATATTTTTGGTTTGGATGAATCCTTAAATAAGAAATTAGTGATAATCATCTAAATCATTTTGGTTGTTTATGATCATCTCGAACTATATTTGTTCTATTATTTAATGTCATGTATATATAATAGTTCAAGAAAATTAAATATTATTTAATACATATATTATTATTTTTTTACCATAAAAATGGTTTTATTACCATCCATGAAGGCATTAATGGAAAACAAAAATGCACCATCAATGATGTTGGTAAATTGACACATCACAGGCGTTCTATTCATTGATAGAATAAATGAGAGATAGAAAAGAGTTTGATGATGGATATTTCATTAAAAGGGTATATATAAAATATATAAATGATAATAGAGTTATAATTATACTTTATTAAAAGATCTTAGGATATAATAATAAAAGATAGAAAACTGAAAAAAAAAATTAAAAGAAAATGAATGAGTTATTTACCTCTTGAATTCTTCTCCTTGAGAACCTCTTTGAGGGACTTGATTTTGGTATTTTATTAAGACAAAAGGCTCTTGTATGTTGGGGAGAGACTTGGGAAGAGTAATGGGGAAAATTTTTAGAAGGGTAAAATCTTGGAAGGTCTAAGGAGAGGAGGAGGTGAGAGGTTGTATTTATAGTGGAGGAGTGGGGTGTTTTTGATTATTTTTATCATTAGTTTATTATTTTGGATAAAGACAAGAAATAGTGTTTATTATTGTGACTAAATACATTAACTAGTGCATGTGATTTTTACCTAATGATGATTACCTCATCCTTTCATTAACAATGACTCAAAATTCATGTATTCTTTATTTATCATAAATTATTTGTATTTTACTATTACCCAAAAATTAAATTATTTTAGAAAAAACCCAAAAATTCACCCTAACCATTTTTTTACATGTAGAATTAATAAATCAAATAATTTTTATGAAAATAGATTTATAAATATGAGATTATTAATTTTTAATTAAAAATATCAATTACTCAAAAAATTCATATTTTAAAATTCTAACTGATTTTAAAAAAAACATTGAAAATTTAAATAAGGACTCATAAAATTATTTTAAAATTATAATAAAACAAAATATTAATTTATGAAAACATATTATGAAAATAAATTTTCTATTAAATAATTTTACTAGTAATGAAATCACAGTCAAATTTTTATTACTTAAAAAATACCAATACATGACTAATAATTTTTAAAATATTATTTACCTATAATATGATATTATTAAATCATACTTTCATGTATAATATGATTATATTTTATTTATACTTTCATTTTTTTAGTTATTATTATATTTTTTATATTATTATTCCTAAGGGTCACTTTACTATTTCAACTGTCACATTACTGTTCATCAAAAATGAAACTTATTATAAAAATACCAAAATTTTATCTAGATTAAGTATTGATATAATAATTTAAAAAATAATGATTAATTTTTTAAAATTTTATTCATAAAAGATTCAAGTTTTATATTTAAAACCAGTACTCCCCGAAATGGTGGTAAAACTGGGTTTAGAAAAATATATCATTTTTATGCATAAAATTGGATTCATTATTAACATATGCCAATAAAATAATTACAATGAATATAAAAATATTTGACTAAATATATAACATATAAATTTAAAATTTTGGTTAATATTATTCATTCCCTCTAATTTAACACCTACGTTATATTGGTCTTTTTAAAATAATGATATTTATTTGTATAACATTGTTCATTTAAGCTTGGTGTTGTGTGAAACCTATGTTATTGAAGAAATTAAATTTAAAAAGAGACATAGCAGAATCTTTTTTGGTGTTACTGTATTATAAATCCCTTAAAAAAATTTCCCATGATACAATCACATTAAAAATTTCATCAATTTCTTTTTACTAAATACATGATATACCGGATTTCTCGCATCATCCATTTATTTTTTCACTCTCTTAACATTATCATTTTTAGTAGTTACATCATGTATACTCATTCTATTTTATTTTTGGATTCCAATACTTTCTCTATAAAGGTGATGAATAAATATAAACTTATCAAATATCAAATTTTCCATTCCACTCTATTCATTTCCATCATGAAAATTTTTAGATTTCTTTCTATCTCAAATTTTATACTATACATAATAGGTTGTTTGAAAACCATATTTTTTGTATGGTATCTAACATCCTCTATAATTAACCAAGGTATTCCAAAAAATATATAAAAATGTAAACACATAATCCATCTATATGAATAATTGTTAAATTCAAAAATCTAAAAAAAATAAAACTTTTTTTGAAACACCGGTGAGATTTCATCAGTTTTTATATCAAATTTTCATATACTCTATTATAAAAACTAAATATATATTAAAATAAATATATTATACTAATAATAAAAAATATATGATATTCATGAATATTTTAATAAATATTATGGATGAATAATAATTATATAACTAAATGCATGTGTCTTTATCATAGAAAACTTTTATTAAAGTTTTATTGTGTCCCAAGTAAACAAAAAATTATTTCCTTGGATACATATGTTATTATCAGGGGAAAAAATCATAATAATATCAACAAATAATTTAGTATCACAAGTCTACAAAAAAAGTTCAATAACATACTCGAAATACCAATTTTAATACGAATGTCATCAAAGCGTACTAGTAGTTAGCCAAAAAAATAATAACAGATTGAATATACTATAATTTATGAATACTAGTTGTGACCCAAACAAAGTATAAGAAATTTAATAGGAAATAACTAATACATTCTATTATATAAGGTAAAGGAAATCAGTGACTATTAAATTAACTCTTTATAATTACCAACATGCTTATTCCAATATTTCACACCACATTAGATTAATATTAATTATAATTTTTTTGATCATTCTCCAATTAAAGTAAAAAATATGAAATGAATAGTTTCATAACCCCCTAATACATTAAACAAAAAAATTTCTATAATTATTAATTATATAATCACTTGATATATTTTATAAAAAAAATATATTGGTTTTAGGGAGAGGTTATGAGTAACTAAATTAAAAAATACATTAAAAACGTTGAAATATATTATGTAATAATTTAAAAAATATAATCTAAAAAATGACCAGTTCAATGAATTTGGAAGAATCGCGACCTAAAGGGATGTCATTTTTTGTTTTATACCTAGATAAAAATGAAAATGATTATCAAAATAATAGATCATGGACCCATAACTCATTAACAGGATATTGAAGAATAATCAGATCAATAAATTGAAAAATTATAAGAGATTGGGAGGCCGCACCTGAGTAAGGGGGATTTAGGGATAATGGGGGGCATCAATTTGGGGTAAAATCATACCAGTGGTTTTAAAATTGTTTAATAAGCATGAGAGAGTTTAGGTTTTGAGAAAAATTACAAGCACTGATTCACCCCCTCCCCCAATATAGTCCACCCTATAAGTGATCCCAACAGTTCATATCATAGTCGTTCTACTCTTTGATTTTTTTTATATCTATTTTTTCATGGATAAACACAAATTAGTTAATAGGAAAATCATTGCAATATTTTATAGAAGAGTTTTTAATAATTTAAAAGATATATTGGTAGCCCATTTTCTCTCTTTAGGAATTAATGTGCTCAATTTTGTCTAATAAGGATGGACTCTACCAAATGAAACCTCAGTATGGTCTCTAATTGAAAAAAAACAAATATTGATAGTGATAGGAAGGTTATAAATAAATTATTATCATATTTTTTTGAAAATAAGTTGATAAAAATTATGGGTTATTAAACTATAATTTCCATTTGGAAAACATATCATAGAATCTATGAAGGAAATAGAAATTTGATGGAATCCAAATTGAAATTCAATAGACTAAGGTTTGAAGAAATTATAATTCAATAATATGAAAAATAGGTGATTTTTTTACCTGGGTTAACATAGATTTGTATACCATTAAAGGGTTTGAATAAACTATCATTGATTCTACTATAGTAAAGTAGCTTAAGATAATCTTATTAGAAAAGTTCAATATAGTTTCCTCACCTCTTGAAGATAAAAAATATTGATAATTTTACAATTGATAGACATTATAAAAATATCTTAAATTATAAGATGATAATAAATGATACACTTAAAACCGAGTGAAAGAAGGAAAAATAAATTTCTTCAGTTAATTAAATGGTTTGAAAATAGATGATAATATGTTTTTCTTAGAGGAAAAATATGGTAGAGAAGACTATGTGGAGACTTTATCACTTATGTCCAGAAAAATCACATATGAAATTGGTAGGTTTAAAATAAATATACCATTTATTTCTTTAAATATGGGATTATTTTTAACTTATCTCCTAATAAGCCCTTGGAAAATTTTGGTTAATTATATGATGATGAAGTTTCTATGAAGGCTACAAATAAGTGAGATTCTATGAAGAAAAAAATTAATGGAAAAAATAAAATTTAACCCAATTTGTTAATAAGGAACATTTTTTTAGTTGAATAAGATGTCTTAGATAGTGATAAAATTTGTAATGATGAGGAAGATCTCATATAAACATCTCAAATAGATCTCATAGAATAAAAAGAGAAATAAGAAGCTGACTATTAAAAATTTTATTCACTAGTCAATAGTGAGTATGATGATAAATAAGAAGAAATAGGCAAATAATAAACTATGTGAATAAATAATTAAATATTCATGAATTAAATATTAATACTTATAGAAGAAAATTTATATCTCATGAAAAATTAAAAAAATATAAAAATAAAAAATAAGGAATAATTAAGGAAATTGGGAAGTTGAATATTTATATAACTATAAAAAGAAAAATCATAAATGATATGAATTTTACTATTATTATTTGGGATTAAGAAGTTGATAAAGTGAGGAAAAGCATATTTGAAACTGAAAAAAGGTTAAAGTAAAATGTAAGAGAAAGAAAGTTATTGTAGGAAAAAGAGAGTGTTAGAAAAAACCTGCATCAAGAACTTTTTTTGATTAAGAAATAAAAAATGTAAAATAAAAAAATGTTGGAGTTTCACATAAAAATAAAAACATGATTTTAGAAAAATCCAATGTAGGAAAATAATCTTTTTTAACTAAAAAATATGATGAAGAGTTTGAATCCACTCAAATAACAAAGGGAAAAGATTTTGGAAACTAGATCATCATTGTCTCAATAATCCAATAGAGAGTTCCACCAAGGGTCTTTATCAGCCAAAAACAATAGAGAACTGAAAGTAATCCAATTAGAAACCCAAATAGTAAAAATAACTCTCTCAAATAAGAAGGTTTCCAGGCTATTTTTGGTTTTTTGGTGTGCTTTTCCCATGTCAAATATTTTTTAACAAAAATACATTAATAGGTTATAAAGTGGAGAATAAATCAATTTTTTGAAAAAAAAAATAGTTGTTAGAAGCTTATCAAAATCACTAAAATCATAAGAAAACAAATCATGTAAATAAATAAATTTGAATTTGTAAGAATTATAGGGAGAATAGATCAATAATGGAACACATAAAATGAATGCCCCAAATTCAAATTATCCCAATTTGATATCCGTTAAAAATATGTTAATGTTCAGGGGGAAATCATGTAAGATAATCAGAAAATTTAGATGAATCATCAATCAATGATAGAATGTTTAAGAATCCTTTGATCATGGATAATTTTTATTCTTCTAACATGATAGGTTATTGTAAATACTATAGTAATATTGAAAAATATGTAAGAGGATTTATCATTTTCATAAATAATATCTCTCTATAGATCAAAGTATTTGGGATAACGAATATTAGGAAAATATGATTAGGCCTAAAAAATTTTTATTTTATTATTGAATAAATCAAAATTTATTAAGTGTATTTTAAATTTTTGATATTTTAAATAATTATATCTTCAAATAAATTGTTATTTTATCAATTAAATGAAAGATATGGTGGTTATCATAAAAGGTTTGGGAACCTCAAGTAACCTATTTCATGTTGGATAAGCTATGATAGGTTGGTAATTGAGCCCATTAGTAGAAGATAGACTTGGTAAAAAATAACCTGAAATAACTTATCAGATAATTCGTTATGAGAAATATCCCAATTTTGAAAGAAAACACATCCAATGTATGTAAAAACATTTATAAATGGAAAATAGTGAACAAAATTCATAAGGTAGGTGATATTTAAACTATAATACCTCTAGAGTTAATCAAAATTTATTTTCTTAAACTTATACAAAAGAGCTCAAAAAGTGGTGAAATTTAATTCATCACATTCATAGATAAATTTAGAATAATCACATGAATCATGATCAGGTATCACAGTTATCATGTTGTGGACATATTCAAGAGTTTTAAGATGCATTCAATGAGACAAACATGTTTTCCTTAGAGTGGTTGAGATCTAATAATGGCACTAAGTATGCTAGTAAGTAGTTATTGGAGTATCTAGAAAAACATAGTATTACACTTCAGTTTAGTAATCCATACACACATTAAAAAAATAGAATGACTAAGAGTAAGAACAAAATATCAGTTCATATATTTAAAATTATGTTAGCTAAACATGGAACCTAAAGATAATTCTAGTCATAGGTTATCACCACTGGAGGAACGATTCTAAACATATGTAATTTATGGTAAAATATAGATTTGACTCCCTATATATTGTATCTTCAAAATAATCTCAATATTAAAAAAAATTAGGTGTTTTGAAGTCCTTTAATGATCAAGAAGAAAGATAAATGTGGTGAAAATGTTTATCAAAATGTAGAGGATGGAACATTACTTGGATACACACAAAATTAAATTTTATATAGATGTCACAACGAAAACTTTGAGTGACTTTTTAACTATTATGAAGTCAATGTTTTTAAAAATGAATAAGAGGTCAATAATAATATCATAGAAAATAATGATAATGATATTATTTATTTTTAACCAATTGTAGAAACTAAAGAAAACACAAACATATGTTGAAGATATAGATTATTCCAATACTAGTGATAATTTTGATAATGTGAAGGTCCCTGTAACAAGGTTAAGACTAAAGAATTACATTATTGTGGAAAATATTATTGGAGATAAGAATCTGGGGGTTTAGACAAGTAGGGTCATGACCACTAGTCACACTGGTTACATATAAAATAGTAAACATCAAACTATTGATGAAGAAATTGAAAATTAAATAATTCATTCCTTTTATGAATGAAGAACTATATTAAATGGAAAATAATTTAACCTGGGAAATTATCCTCAAAACCATAATTTTTTTTATTGGGTTAAAATGGATTATTAGAAATATGTTTGAGGAAAAAGGTGAAGCAGCTATGAACAAGGATATACTTGTTTTCTAGGGGTATTCACTGGTTTTAGGGGTTGACTTTAATAAAATCATTTCTACCTTTTATAGACTTTAAACAATTAAAATCATCCATTTTATTATAACTCAGATATGATTTAAAGTTTTCTAAATTGATATAAAATAATCATTTTTTTATTTAGAGTTGGATGAAGATGTTTATATGGACCAACCTAAGGGATTTAAGTTAGAATCCAATGGGAGAAAATGTGTGAACTAAAAAGGGATCTTTATTGTTTGAAGTAATCTCTAAGAGTTTGGTATTATATGTTGGATGAATTTCATTCAAAAATGGAATTCAAGAAATGGGGGGTGGGAAGAAACTTATATATAAAGAAGACCAAAACCACATAACTCTTTTTGATTGGGTATGTTGATGAAATTATTTTCTATTGAAATAAGTAAGGTTTGTGTGAATAATTCCCAATGAAAATGAAGAATAAATTTTAAATTATAATTCTTAGAGAGGTGATTATTTTTATGGGTTTATATATTACCCAACATACGATATATATTTTTATATCTAAATAAAATTATTCTAGGGATATTTTCTAAGGGTTTTATATATAGGAGTATAGAGTAGTTCCCACACCAGTTCAAGAGGGTGAAAATTGATAATGGATAATGGGTAAAATATTTTAAGTGATGGGGAATTTAGAACATTAATTAGAAGTCTTGTTACATGGAAGTGTCTAGCCCTTTTAATATTTATGCAGTTAAACTTTATGTTAGATACTAATCCAATCCTAAAGAATCACATTTTTTCAAAAAAAACGAATACTATGATATATTTTAAACACATCTAATTATGGTATGGTTTATAAAAATTATTATGAGATGGATCTAAAAGGGATTATAGATACTGACTGGTTTAGTGCTATAGATTATAGGAAGTCCACATCTAGATGAAATTTTTTATTGGTATAGGTTATATTTTATGGCATTAAAATAGGTAATCAATAGTTACCTTTATTCCTATAGATGATCAATATGTGGATTCATCACATGGTGTTACTCAAATGATCTATATGAATAAAAAACTTGAGGATCTGAATATTGAAGATGAATATCCTCTAATCATTTCCTATGATAATCAAAGTGTTATAAACCTATTCAAGAATATTGTACAATAATAAAAATCAAAACACATTCATATTAAATAAATATTTATGAAGAAAATTTGTTTGAAGGAATCATGATGCTTAATTAGTTCCATATAAGGAATAAATGACTGATATCCTCAATAATCCACTCAGAACTGGGTTTGAAAAAATAAGGCTTTAAATGGGAGTGTATCTAACTGATCAACACTAAGGTATGTTATTCATTGATTTTACTCCTCACCTTATTATAATTAATTTTTCATAAATAGGAGAAGTAATCTATATGTGATAAAATTGTAATTCTTAGTTATGAACTGTTTTATGTTTTTGCAAAGTAGATATAGAAAGGTGATTGTGAAATCTAGTTTTAATGAGCTTCTGGATAATTTGGTTAAACTATAATTTCATGAATGTGTTTCTTAAGGAACAAATTGGTGGCTAGGATGATCACTCCTTCTACCTATAGTAGGATAGCTTGTATATACATAGATTTAATTGATTTATGAATATTTTCTTATAAGTGATTCATTTAAACACTTTCTATTATTATAATTGATTTTATAGTAAAAAGGTGGAGAAAATTGGTTCATATTTCAGTTACATTGATTGAGGGGGGAAGTTTTTTAAGGATTTGAAACTAAATATATTATTTTGTTATTGAATACAATCCTAAAGAAGGATATTGTTAAACCCACTTAGGGATTAGGATGTTTATTCAATACATGTTGATGATGTTTTTGAATATTTATTTCATGTAAAGAATTTTTTTTATTTGATTTAGAGATATTGAGAGGGTATAAATTATATTTAATAAAGCTCTGAACTGATGTGTTGAATTTCGAAATTTTGGGTTGTTTTTAAAATTTAGAAAATTAATACTTTGTAAGAGTAACTAGATACATTCAAAAGAGTAATTTGGGACTTCATAAAGGTATTTAATGACTTAATAAGAATAAACCGAAACATTTTATGAGTGAATACTGACTTTTTAAAGGTTATGACATAATTATAAAGAGTAACCATGAATTCTAAAGAGTGATCTGTTATTTTATAATAATAATTTTTGACTTCATAAGAGTTCATTGGAAGGTTTAGAAAATTAGTTTGAGATATCAGAAGGGTATGATGGAGTCTGCAAAGTTAATTTTGACTCTTGAAGGAAAATTTGAAAAATAGTATAAACATCATAATGATGATTGTAAACATTGTAAGGATAATGATAACATTGTAAGTATTAATTTTCAAAAAATTCTTATTACAAAAGTTCCTAAGTATTATTTCTAAAACATTATAATAATCATTCTCAGACATTATAAGAGTTAAAACATTAAAAAATTTGAAGCAATTCTAGATAAAATTATTTTGAATAGAAATTAATTCAGATGATGTTATGTTGTCTAGAAATGATCTAAATATAATGATTATTCCTATAATTATGATTCATGACATTAAATGATGAAAATAAGGGAAAATGACATGGAAACATACTATTAAGAGGAAAATCAAATCATAAATCAATAAATTAACTAAGGAGAAATTTCATATCATGATATGTATGATTTTATATATATATGGATATAATTGAAAAGTGGTTGTATATTTTTTGGATTTTTTATAGAGGATATATCTCTAATATCCTTGTAAATTTTAATTATATATTTAACTCGGATTTTTTAATGAGAATTCAACCTAGAAATATCTACTATATTTAAATAATAAGTTCGATAGTAGGGAATAAATGATGTTTCCATTTTCAAAATAAGGAAATAAAATTCAAAAAAAATAATATAAAAATATAAAAATGAATAAATGAAAAATAAAAATCATAATTTTACAATTTTTTAATAAAATTGCAATGTATAAGAATTTTATAATTATTATGTTAAAAGTAGTGGAGGTTGAAGATCAACATTCATTTAGACTACATTAAGGTTAATTATTTCATCTATGATCGTTATTCAAAATGAACCATTCTATTATATTGGTGTTTAATTTTAACCAATTAACAAGACCTTTGAAATATGTTCAAGCTGATTTCATTACTAGTAACAACTTATTGATAATAAGATAAGGGATATTTCTACATGGGATAATAACAACATCACACTAGGGATGTCTTCATCCTTTTAGGAGGAAAACATAATTGAAAAATTTCTTGTATCTAATATCTTTCACCAGATCACAATAAAACTAGTGGTTGGAGCGGTTCACTACAAGACCTCAAGGGTGCCTTCGCATACACTAGAGGATACCAACTAGAAACGTGGGTGTAGGATCATAGAGTTGGGAGACTATACCCCCTATATCAAAGTGTGAAGATAATAATTTAATAAATGAACATCATCCATAACAATAAATAATCAGATTACATATAAATGAATAAGAATCTAGTAAAAATACATGACATGTAGTAATTCATGAACAACCATATTGAAACATACAATAATCTTCCCACCGGTTTGTTCACTGATATGTACTGAAGTAAAATAAAAATAAGAGATCCACTACCTCAATGAGATGAAACTCATCTAGACTCCTAACACCATCTGATCCATCCTACGTGACCACATGAACCATGGCCTCGGCCCCAACAAATTCCTACAACAATCATGAAAATAATTCTTGGGTACCCATGTGAAATGGATTCATGTGAAATGTTTGATCAAAAAATAATAGTCCACCCCCAATTGTGTATAAAAAAAATCCATTTTTATTATGTAGTGTATGAAAAAAGTGATAGACAATGTGTATTAATTTAGTAATATTAACTTGATAAGCCCCAAGTTATGGGTTGACACCATAGGTCAGCCACACTTTATATAGTACATTGTGACACATATCTGATTACATCATATAAATATATCTATCATGGTAATAACCACCTACATCGACATGATGATATTTATCTATGTCAAGTGGTGGATCATCCTACATCAAGATAGATCACCCCATTTTGATGGAACATTCTCCTACCCAATATGAATAGAACATAATGTATCATGAAAAAGTTGTCTATATCATGTGGTCATCAGAAATTTCACCTCTAAGCATCTAGTAAAATCATATCCTTCCCTTAAGGATTTTGTGACTGTGTATCTTACCCTCAGGCAGTTCATGTCCCATGTATCCTTCCCTCAGGTGGTCTATAACCTATGTAAATTTCCCTAGGGTGGGAAAATAACCAAACTCCATTCCCTTGGGAATCACATAAGGTGATATCTAGCACAAAACACGATCACATGAAAATATATCACCCTTAAGAATCCAATGACAATGAAAGTTACCCTTAGGTGGTTTGTAACCATGAACCTTTCCCTCAATCATTACATACGGTGCTCTAAAGAACTAATCACATGCACATGACATACTAATAAATAATATCAAACACACATATAAAAACCATACATCAATCTTCTATCAATGCATAATCTATAAAATAATAACCATCCCTTATGCATTAATTATAATATATTTAATCTAAGAAAATATAGCAAAAAAAGATGTCTAAGAACATTTCTTATAAAATATCTCATCAAAATACATAATAGTTAATTTATATATTTACCATTGACCTTATCCAATTTAATTTATTTAGTCAGTTTATTTAAAATACATTAACTTTCCAATTAACTAATTTAATTATCAGTGACTCAATCTCAAGAAAACACCAAAATTCCATACTATAACAAACTATAATTTTTAAACCATGACAATAATTCTCAAACAAAACATCATAATTACCATGTTAGGAAAATTCAATGTAAATTGATGTTCTTAATTTATAAACCAGAACAATACATATGATAATAAAAAAATATAATGAATACCCATTTATTCAAGGGTCTTATATTTATTCTATCCATGATCCAACCTACTATCAAGGGTTGGCACACCCCTTTGGTGGTTTCTTGTCCATGTATCAAAGCCAATAAATCCAATAGTGTATGATGGGGGTCTAAGAATATAAATTTTCATTTAATAAGTGTGTTTCCAATTTCATTGGGTCATGTGAATGACATGACAACATGATCATATATATTTCATATGTTATAATAAAATGAAATAGAACAAATTGAGTTTGTATAGAACACCAACCTCAAATAGAGTTAACTGCAAATCAAGAAAGGTCCAACATCATTTCTTGCATTTCCAAAGTCAATAGGCCCTTACTTAAATCCCACATGTTCTTTTATCATGCCCAAGAAATATAATTAATTAATTATAACGTATTTATAATTAATTAAATTATATTAGGGAACCTTATTCCCAATGCCAAAATAAAACATTCCAGAGGACTCATTAGACAACATCACCTAGTCGGAACAAGGACCAACTATACATGGGTGGTCTGCAATATTATTCTAACTCCAATTTGGTTAAATCCCTATCATTAAAAAATGAAACAACAACCAACTTAATAAATTTAAATTAGGGAAAATTAAAATATAAACCCAATGATAAACCATTAATTTATTTCACTTCAACGGCTCATGCACATCAACATGGGATATCTCCTCTCCAATAATATCCACGATCTCATTATCCTCAGTGATATCCATTAAAATATAGTGCATTTTCCATTTTATTTATCATTAAACATAAATCCATGACTAGTAGATAAAGGATATTCCTAGGAGAATTGAAAATTTCCATGGATTCCTAATACTTTTAATTGATGAGAGGAATCTATATCAACCAATTTATCTTCATTTAAATGAGACTTGGGATCCAAGGAGCACTCGAAAGCCCATATATTTTATCTTATAGCATTTCTACATAAGGGGTTCAAAAGAATAAACTTTAATTGGTTTCAAAAGAATTACTGACACATAAAACATCATCCCTAGTTGCTAATATAGTTTAAAGTGGTAAAATTGAATTCACATATTAAAAAATTAAATCTAATACATTTACTAGGCCATTCCCACATATGTCACGGTGTGACACTATGTGTCATGCCATGAAAATTCAAGTGTTTCCCCTTGATATCAATTTTTACATCATTATTTAATTTGGATACACCACATAAAAAATATTCATTCCATGAATCATATTCATGATGTAAAGGATCTACTAGAGCTATTTTCAAAATCCTAGTCTGTCTGTTTCTTCTCTAGTATTCACCCTAAACCCTTTTGAATTCCACTGAAACTTTAACCACATACAAAAAAATTATTTTCATATGTTCAGAACCCCCTAACATCACTCTGATATGTATATTTAAAAACCACTGATCTTTAAATGTAAAAGTTCAAATTCCCCCATAAAATCATAACTCTTAAAAAATGGATTCTTACACTAAGTTTATTTCATTTCCCAAATCGTTGTGAGTACTGAGATAATAATGTTGAATAATCATGAGATTTTTTTGGATTAAGATAATTCAAAAGAAATAATTCACCCTCTTTTCAGTTATTTCCACCACAAAATTTATCAAGATACTTTCTTCATAGTGTTTGAAATATAACTTCCATGTAGAATAGAGTATACATGTAGTTATCCTACATGTATAGTGATACTCAAGTGGTTTTTCATTCCTATCTATGTATGAGTTTATTTTAAATCCATAAAAATATCCTCTATCAATGATTTTTATGCACTTGTAAATAATTTTATATCTATATATAATTTGTTTTAGTAGTTGGGTATTAAGATTCATTTGTATCCTTAGGTTATTTCATTTCAGTAGCTTTATCTATAACATGAGTTCAATTATGGAATGGTAATTTTCTAAATTAAGGCCGCATATTGTTATATAAGTCATATTTTCCTATGTTGGTGTTAAAAGTAATGTTAGGTTTGTTATAGATAATTAATTAGATTACATTGTATTGTTCTTTGTATCCCCAAAGCATAGCACCATAGCGCACCAATTGTTGTCCTTATCATATAGTATTGAGTTTCATCACAAAAAAAAGTTATATTGTTGTCATATCCAGTGATAGGGATGTAGGTAGTGTAATGAAAATTTTATTATCTTGGAATTAAATACATATGGTAATGAGGATATCTCAATATTTGGTTATGAAATAGGCATCACTATCTACTTTTTATCATCAATTTTAGTCTGGTCCATAGGAAAATATCTATTACAATCACTGATACTATGTTGTCTCTCTTATATGGTAATGCAAGCATTGAATTGAGATAATTTTTGTATGTATTATGTTGGTTTCATTAGTAAATAGTTTATCTACAACATGCATTCTCTTAATGTCTTTGGATATCACATGAAATTTTATTTAATATCCCATTATCTTTCATTTCCTTCCATTAACTAGTCTTGCCAATTTTTCTAATATAAAATTGGTTTTATGTTAGAAATGTTAAAATAAAAAACAAATAAATAAATATTTTTTATAATATACTATTTATTATTTTTTAAATAGTAATTAATAAGAAGAATATTTATAAAATAATTTAGTTAAAATATTATTTAGATATTAAATTAATTATATAAAAATCATTATATTCAAGTGTAAAATTATTTTTCAATAATAATGAATCAATTATTTCCCAAAATTCCTCAAAATAGACACTAATGTTCATATTTTTAAAAATGATATTATAAAAACATAAAATGAGTGAACACAGTGAATTAAAAGGGTTTTAACATGGAATAAAGATAAAATATTGATAAATATGACAAGAAAAATTAGTTAAAACCCATCAATCAACCACATAAAATAGTTATCCAATGGCGAGTGTATATTAACCACCAAACTAAAAAGTGACTCCTAGTAAATAATAAACTAATAATTTTAAATAATATAAACAAATACTATGATAAAACAATTTTGGATAACTCGTGATGGAATCTTAATATCTCCCTACACAGAGTCCTCAAATTCCCTAACTTAAAAAATAATCTACTTGTCCCAAAATCAATAACATCCCTAAAAATCACTAGAAAACTAAAATTTATCAAATATGAAATTAATTTCACACATTAACCCTTCCTTGGACTTTTATAACCTTCTGATAAGGATTACTCATAAATATAATGTTATTCCCCCATGATCTGGTTGAATCACAAACCAAATCCCTAGATCAACTGACCCAAATAAATAAAAGAACCAAAAGAATATAAAAGAGAAAACAATAAGGAGAGAATACCTTAAATAATACACCCAAACTTTCTTAGATTAGAAATTATTAAAGGATATAAAAGGTGGGAGAAGGAGGAGTAAGGGAGGATCATGTCCCTCCATTTGGCCCATCTGGACAAGAGACCCTCGAGTGGGGTGTTTAACATAGAAGTCCCAAAAATATAAAAACTACCCTATTAAAAAATATAGGTATGAGAACCATGGATTACTCAATTATTTTATAATGGACACCATTTGGATCACAAGGATCCCAATAGAAATCCCAAAGCATCCCAATGAAATACCAGTGGGACAAACCCACAAGTTAGATCATAGGGTACCTAGTATAACCATACCAGGTACCTGATGGCCACATGGAGACACCTCCTCTTTTTATACATTTTATAAAAATCCAAAACATTTCACTTCATGATTTCTTACTCAACTCACTATCTCTAAAAAATAGCTATAAATTCCTAAAAAACATCAAGAATGGTCACTCTCTTAATCAAAAATTTAAAAATGTGAACAGTCCTGAGTTTTCTCAATTGATTTACCCAGTTCAAATAAAAAATATTATTAAAATAATTTAATAATACTATGACATATTCCAACTATCATGAATTACGTCCTAATATATTCTACCAAGAAAATGCTTCCTCGTCCCATGCCTCAATCTATCCGTTAGTTATCTTGATAGAGTTAATGGTTGTAACAATCTTGCAATCCATAGAATCACCATATTCTTACCTCAACAAATTTTGGAACTCATAATTCCCTAATGTAAATGGTAGTCACATAATATAAGTAACATAATATAATATAATGGTATAATATAACATATCCTATCATAGATCTTTCATATGAGGAATCATTATAGTGGAACCACTGTCTCATGTTAGAATATCACCTCTATTTCTAGTCATTCATTAACCTAGATCTAAGGGTGATAAAATAATAAATATTTCATGCATCACCATCCACCTTGATCCTTGTGATGTCGGATATAATTATTGAAAACACTCATGTGAATCATTATACACCTCAAACCCAAAAAATATTTTTGAGAATAATAATAGATTTAAATGTATCATTAATAACCACTAGACTAAGATTATGGATGAGAATGAGAATAGAAACATGAATACATAATATTCTATCTCTAAGATTTTCACATGTGTGAGAATTATTACTATGGAGTATCATTTCCATCACACACTACCAATACCTATAATTCATCACACATTTAGGAAAATTGTGTGATTATATAAGTCACACTACAAAATTATAATTAATATATCAATCATATCAAAAAATATATATAACAATCATATGTTCTAAAAACGTCCAAAATGATTCTCATCTCCTTTAGAATATAAAATATCAATGATAAGTTATTTTCATTTTTATATTTATTACCGAAAACTTGAAATCATTTGAATTATAATATCAATATAATGATAATAATAATATATATTTCATAATAATTCATTCTTGAAATCACTAAGATAATCTCTTATTGCTGAAACAAAATCAGTATCTTCATCGGTATCATGCATATTTTAAGATATTTTTCACATAGTAAATCTAAATTATCATCTCAATATGTTTACATCACTCAAAATAAATCACAATGTCCTATGTAATCATTGTAAAATACATATCATGGTTCATATATTCAATAAATCCCTATCATATTTTTTTATTAGAAAAAATCATCTAATTATTTTAACAAATTATCATATTACCCATGTTTTCAAGATAAAGGATACATGACACTCAAAATGGGCAAACTTCACATTCATGGTAAATCTATTTTAAACTCACAAATTATTCACCATGTCTTATTTAAGGATTTATTATAATCATCATAATTTATCCTCAACCTAAATAATATAAGTCATCATATAAAGTTCATGCAATAAGGAAATGATTCAAAAACATTTGTGATTATACTAGTCATAAAAACAAAATTATGTTAAGTCATTAATTATTTAAGAGAAAATTCCCATATTATCCATAAAAAATCAATTGCATCAGAATGAATAGTCAACTTCATTACCACGAAAATTAAAATTCAACACCATAACAATCCCACATCTCTATTGGTATTATTTAATGTTCATCATGAGAATAGTTCAATTCAATTTCAAGAGGCCTCTTCAATGATAATTATTAATATTAGATTATAAATATTTTACAAAATGAATCATACAAGGTTATACTAGGTATATGTGGTTAAAAGGATTCCAATACAATTGTTTTCCTTATTTATGATTCAAATAAACCCCCAAATTCCATAGTGGTTTTTTTAAAATTGGGGAGCCATGTGGAATGATCATACCCCACATATGCCTCTCTCATGATGTACTATCACATGTTTGTGATATGTCTAATTGATATTTGATCAAATGGATGACAGAATCCTATATTTTCTCTAGATGATATAAATCCCCACATGGTAATGTAGACACATGGGGTTTCATCTAAATGATTTGACCAAACAACATTGATCCATCCAGGTTGACATCATCCTATGGAGACATGGAAACATGTGATACAATCTAACCAAGCAGGTCAGATAGCTCCTAGAAGGATATGTCACCTAGGTGAAACGCACCAAGGGTACATGGATATATTAACATTTTCTAATTAGTTGATCTAAAAACCCATGCTTTATTTCTACCTATCTTTCATGATCCACCACACAAAAACTACTATCTACTGTTGCATAAGTTATAACCCTATATAGATGAAGACTATTATGGAATAAAAACTCTGATAGTTTTTTATATCATTTTATGGATTTTCAAGATGTATGATTCAAAATATTCATCAATATATAGCCCCATTAAAAATTAAAAAAATGTGAAATTTAAGAAAACTTATCTCTATAATACATTTTGAATTATATATCGGGACATAACATTCTTCGTCTTGTTTGATTTATTTAATTACACTTCAAAAAATATAATATCAAGAATTTAAATAATTATTTTTTGAATTAATTGTAACATTTATAAAAAAATTATGTAATAACAACTCTCTAAAATATATTTAAAAACATAATTAATATTTCATAAACATTATATCAATATAGGCATCTAAAAACAAGGATTCTTGAGATATATCTTATTCAATGTAAATTTTAGTTTATGGATTTCAAATTATAGAGAAACTTTTAGGAGTATCTAACTTCTCTCTAAGATTAAACTAAATTCATAAATTAGATTGATTTCATTATAACCTCATTATTTCATTCACTATTTTATCTTTATAGTATGTGAAATTACTTTCATAATTCAAAATATATAGAAAAATATAGAAAAATGGATCTGAAGGCCCTTAAATATAACAAAACATGCCAAATCAAAGAACAATACTTGTTCTTCGATGATTTCTCAATTCATTGGTGAATCCTATCATCTCAGTTGGATGCCTCTATTTAGATATAATTTTATGTTTCTAATTTTCTAGTGAATTATCTCTAAAATATGAATATAGAGAGAGAAATTCCTTTAAAATATTTTTATTTAATCTATTTTTATTTATTTAAAATCACCTCCAATTCTCAAAAATCTCAACTCTTCTAGAAAAATTATTAAATTTCACCTAAAATAAAACTCATCATTCAAGATCTGATGAAGAAGTTTGTTTCATAATCTGACTCTCCATAGAAAATAAAAATATAATTTTATCATTTTCAATCCCAAATCAATATATTATTTCAAAAATTTACATGATACTTAATAAATCCACTAAAAAATTTATTTTATAAATATAAGAGTCAATCAATCTAATAAAATCCAAACAAATGTAAAATAATGAGCATAAAAATTTTAATTATAAAATAAAAATTAAAAAATAGTATTATTAAGCCCTAATATCTCAGTTGCATAATATTTTCTAGACTTCTCAATGTTCTAATTTCAACTTCAAAAGGAAACAATTCAATAGAAAGGGTATCAAATAATATATTAAAATTAAAATTGTTAAAAAAATTGAATAAGGGTTTTTTCATTCTCAGAAATAATCAGGAATACTACATGAACAATGTATAAAGACACATCTTGTGGTGGAAATGTCTATATAGAGATATTTTAACACCCCAAGATTTCATAGTACGTTATTTCTTCAAAGTAATTGAATAACTTGCACTACACGCAACACCGGGTTCGAGCACACCACAAGATTACCAAACTAGCCATTAAAAAGAGGTTATGAATAGTATTAGCTGAATATTGAACTATATATATAATCCTTATAATTTTAGAATCCATATTATGATTTTCTTAGAAATAATTTAAGAAAAAATTCATTTTTCAGATAAAAGAAGTATTTATTTCAAAAAATGCACTTTTACCGCCTTTAAATGATGCACCCTTTTTAAATCCAATATTTGAAACTTTTTTATATTCAATTTGAAAAAAATAAACTTCTTCTTTAGAATCATGACATAAGAATTTATTTTCATTAAATTTTTGGTGTTTTTCTGATAACTTCCATATTTGGGTGAATAGTTAAAAATACTATATTTTAACTGAAAACAACTTTTTTAATCAAAATAATTTATAGTTTTAAATTGTAAATTTTAATGGTTTGGAAGTACAAATAGATTAAATTGTTACCATTTAATCCAATGTTGGTCATTGTAACTAATTTCGCTTTGAGATTTGACATTAACAAGTGTCAATCTAATGATAGATATTGTTTCTTAAAAATACTCCTTTTGGTTTTGACAACGGGAATTATTTTTAAATTAATAAATTCAACTACTATGTTTTGAATTTGTTAAAATAAACTTCATTTTTAAATTCGGAATATCAAAATTAGCTTAGGGTGAATTTTTGATATTTTTCTGAAAACATTCAATTTTTGATGAATAGTGAAAAACACTGAGTTATTGTTTAAAACCAACTTTTTATTTAAATAATTATTTAGATTTATTTTAGGTCAGAATAGATACATAATACCTATATATTTTCAATGTAATTCATTGGTGTCATTTTGTAATAATATGAGATATAAAATTCTATTGATCTTTTCACCATCTTTTACCCACATCCTAGGAGAATTTTCAAATTCACATAAAAATTAATTTTACCATTTCTGTTAGTGTAATTTATAAAATCCAAGAGATATGGTTAAAATCAGGGAGTAAAATTTGGTTCAATAAGATAAAAATAATTTCTGGTGAATCCGATCTTTTTACTTTTCTTTACCATGGTTAAAAGTAAATAGGGTAATTAAGGGTAAAAATGATATAAATATTACCCTAACACATGTCCTAATTCTACTCGAAAAGTGTATCTCGACCAAAAAAAACCTTAGGAATAAAATATTATCATTTAGGTCCACTTGGATAAGATTAGGACATTTATTATTATTTAATTCAAAGAAGAGTTAAAAGAGTTGAAATCAATGTTTGATAACTAAAAAAATTTTAATATAGGGTAATACATAAGATAAATTCAATTATAAGTATTCATTGAAAAGATACAAAGATTTCATACATAATGGTATTTTATTTATAATTTTTCGACATTAAATAATTTAATTTATTTATGACACAATGGTGATGCAGTAATTACCTAATTAATGGAATATTAAACTTATTGATATTATAAATATACAAATAAATGTAATATGATACTTTTTATGAATTAAACTAATTTTATAGGTTAATATGACATGTTAAGGTTGGTTATATGAATTTTTTTTGAAGTACTAATGCTGTTATGATTTTAACAAAAAACAAATACCAAATAGTGTCAAAATTGACATAAAATAGTTTTTAAAACAAATATTATATTATTAACTGATATAATGGTCATAAAAATCTAAGGTTCGTCCAAAATACTTATATAACAATATATATGACATTAATGAACCAATTGGGGTTCTATTGTCAGTTTATAGTAAGTTTATTAACTATATAGTGTAAGAATACAAGAAGACACGGTAAAAGTTAAATTATTTAACTTAGAGTTAAATCTAAATGATAAGGTTACAATGGTAACCTAAACTATTCTAAATCCTATTGAATGAAATTATTTTGACCCATCCACACATTATCCTAGAAATAAATCAATTTTGAGCCATTATAAACTGAATATAAATTTATTATTAAATAATATTCTAAGTTGTTCCTAAGGTGCCCCTCACCCCTCTTATAAAAGGGCACTCCCCCTTCTATATAATTCATACCTTAAAAGCCTTTTGGATAGGCCAAACCCTACCCAAATATCCTCTCAACTTCCCTAAATTTATCCTAGAGTCCCTAATTTGGTCAGAAATCCAACTTAAGGATACCTTCTTATCAAATGAAAAGGAAGAACCCGAAGAAGAGGTAATGATTTCACCACCCTCCTTCAAGTTTCTTTCCTCTTCCACTTCTTCTTTATTTGTTATTTCCATTCTAAAATAATAACTCCAGTATCTTCTATATACTGTGATGTTATTATAAATATGTTACAACCATATTCAGTATTATATCCATCCTTTGAATGACATTTCACCATACGTGCGTATGTACGGATTACCGTCTCCACATCGTGGTGTAATTGTTATTCAATATATTATTATTTGGATGGGTATAATAATGATCTGTAATTCATGTATATAATAAATATAACATGATAATGATTCGGTATATATGATATATCATCCAATTATATGTTATTTTAATATCAAACGAATGATATTGTCACTCGTGCGTACGTACGGATTACCGTCTCCACGAACGTGATGAGATTCATTCCCCATCATATCCATTCAAGACTAAATTTCATTTTATGATTAAAAATAATGTTCAGAGACATGATATCATTCTGGATATGAATAATATCCATCCCATACATAAAAAATATGGCTCACATAACAAATAATATAAAGGAAAGCGAATCTGTTAACACCCGAAACGAAGATAATACTAAGTTATTATCAACAAATCAATGTTAAAAGATCATATATGATATCATATTAATGTATATGATTCTTGTATAATTTAATAACAATTATTTAACTATTATAAATGCGTTTAACCTACCCTCGACCAAGGAAAATTACAATGTAAGGGTTTATTTCACAATCTCTTCATTATCTGAGGTTGTTTATATGTAATTATCTATTAGGACCTCTTTATCATCCACATCCATGTTTCTTAAAAATGTATTTCAAAACATTCTTACAATTTTACAGAATATGGGTTAAATTCATTTATACCCTTGTTTTACTTTTTATAAGATGTTTATAAAGGAATCATTCCGTCGTTTTCCAAACAGGGTCCTTTTTAACCTTTTCAACATAATTAAGGTAAGAATGTATTTTTTTAACTTTTACGGTGGGTGCGGCTATTTTCCGCCGTTATAAAATCGTCAAAGCTTCCCTTACAAGCTTATAAGAATATTTTGAAAGTAAATTTTTTATATTATAATTATGTGACATTTAAATGATTTCAAAATTAATATTTTAAGAATTTGTGAAAGGTACTCTTTATCAAGATCATAATTTTAAATGTTTTAAAGATTTATCTCTCTAAATATTTTTAATTGATGTCCATGTTTTCAAAATTATTTTAAGGATTTATTTATATGTACATGAATGTTTTGAAATTATATTTAATTTCAAAAGTTTTAAAGTGGTATGGGACACTTTGATTCAAAAATCTCTTTTAAATTACTTCCTTTATAAATGTGTGACTTTTCAATGATTTCAAAAATAGAGATATTTCTCTCAAATAGTTTTTATTTCATCTATGTCAACATCCTTTGATGTATTTTAAGCTTATTTGATGTTGATTTATTATGATTAAAAACTTCCATATTATATTGAAGGTTTTGTGATATGTTTTGACTGTGGATGTGTTATTTTCATACCATTCATGGTTTATGGAGAAAGGATTGACATTTCGTATGCTAGTTTTAATACGAATATTTATGTTATTTTTAAACCTGTTCATATGAGGAATGAATTGGACTTAATAAGTGATGGGTGGAGCCCGATATAGATCCTCGATTCATGGGTAGGTCTCATGAGACAAACTAGTGTCTGGGCACAAGGCCTTGACAAAATCTTATTTTTAGTCTTGGCACAAGGCCTTGACTATGTGGTTATGATAGTCTTGCATTATGAATTCCATCATTATGAAAGTGGTTAGTGATATTGCATGTGACTGTTCTACTAGTAGAATATCAATGTGAATAAATAAATGGCATTATTTCATTTTATTTTTTCCATATTATGCTGAATTTCAAGTTTAAAAGGATTTTGTTTTAGTTATACATTGCCTTAAATGTTTATGCTTATTTATGAATGTTTCTGATGTATTGATTACCCTTACTGAGCATTTGAGCTCACCCCTTTCTATGTTTTATTTTTCCCAAGATTCCAAGAACTATATTATGATTGATAAGTAGGGTTAATCTAGGCGATTAATGGCGTTCTCAAAGTATAATATATTTTGTGTTTTATTTTCTAAAGTGTAATGTAACGTCCATGTATGTAATCTATTTTCCAAGACTGCTAAACTAATGGGTCTTTCGGGATTTGATTCCTTTTTAATCATGCCAATGTATTAAAATAATTCACCAACTCTGGGTAACTGGGTTCGGGGCATTACAGATATGATTATACTTGACTGAGATCATATTGGAACACTTTTATATTGAGTTGAAATTTAAGGAGATATTCCACTAATCCTTATATATAGTATGTCATTGAATACAACCTACATGCAATAAAACTATTTTGTACATGAATTTTTGTATATATATTTATATGGTACATTTATACCATAGGACACTTCCTTACTGAATTTTGATGCATTGTATCACATTTTATGATTACCTTTACATTCTATGATTGATATTGTAGTCAAATGTTATGAGGTAATATTCATATTCTCCTACAACAACTATCATTTTATGTAATGCTTCATGTTTAGAAATGTTTGGATGAGTTAATTGGGTGGGATGTTTCTATTTAGTTGTGTGTTATGTAAGTCATGAGTAAGTGTATGAATAAATCAAGAGTTTTTTTAACTGTATATATAAGATCATATTACTATACGATGGTTATTCGTTTGAACATCAGGAATCTCTTGACCAATTCTCTCCTTAGTTTGAGATCTACCTTCCACCTCTTCTATTTTCTTCAAGAGGCACTAGCATGTTGTGAGAAAAATGGAGGGTCCTTCCCATGTGATGGATGATTTGATTTCAGCCTATAGATACACCATGGATAGGGGAGTCTATTAGTTTACATTTAGTGGTATTTATTAAGAATGATTAAAGATAGATGTTGCAGTAATCTATGGTGTATGGTACACCCAAATAGTAACTTCATTATATATAAAACATAGTTTTTGGTTTTTTAGGTATCATTGATCTTGGGTCTTGGGTTTATATTGGTTTATACATCCTTTTTTGTGTTAAACTACCCACAGAAACCTAAGAGTGATATCAATGATTTAGATCTTTAAATTGTGCTTAAAATGAAGTTTTGAATACTACTTTAAAAACAAATCATAGATTCATATTTAGGATATATTATATATCATAATAAATTACATCTAGAATTGTAAGTTATATCACTAGATATGATAGGTACATAATTTTTTGGATTAATCTTAAACAATAATTATTTTAATGCTACATGAAAGGCACATCATTGGTTATGACTGATATCACACCGCATGGGTTAATCATATATATCCCCTTCAATTTTTGATTAATCTCACATGTGAGATCTAATGTAAGAACCTTTCATAGTCAATGATGATTTTATTGCAGATATAATCTCACATAGAGTCACCCAACCAAATTTATTCCTGCACGATCTAGTGTTGGTTTTATCTTACACATTCTACAATTCTTCTTAATTAATCCTATGTAGGTCCCTATACCACAAATCATGGATTTCCACGCATATGACATGCGCTGAGTTAAAATCTCACAAGACTTTACTGTAGTTAGTTAATATTATGGGAGGCCTGAATTTTTTAGTTTATTATAACATTGGTGATATATTGTAAACCATGTTATCACTCAACTTATGCAATCCACCATAGTGTGGTTTAATATATCATGGGCCAGCATGGATTTATTCCCATGCATAGGATATTATTTAAAGAGTATGATTTAGGAATATCATTAAAATGATATTTATAGGAACATATGATTTTTTTTAAAATTGAATTATGAATTGAATTACATAATTTATAAATTTTTTATAAATTATCGTAAAAGTTATTTTGGGATATTTATTTATTTATAAACGTGATGATAATTAATTAATTAATTAATAAATTATAAAATGTTTAAGTTTAATTAATTAAATATTTTTGAAACATTTATCAAATAAATATCCCATCATATTACTTATTAAAATTTTTAAAAATATTAAATTATATGGAATGCCTTATAATTTAAAAATAATATTTTTATTTAGAAATTATAACGGTGATTTTAAAAATGATTATAAATTACAAAAATAAGGAAACAATTATTAAAGAGTATATTTAAAATTTTGAATTGTTCATAATTATTTAATTTGAATTTTTTATATTAAAGGAATTATTTGAGAAATATTTTAAACTATATCAAAAAGGGTTTTGATAATTGATTTTATCAAGGTTTAAATTATATTAAATATGTGATGTTTAGATTATTTAAATTATATACATGATAGAATTGAAATCTAAAATGTTTATTTTTCAAATAATATCATATACTTAATGTAAATTTCATTTAATAAACAATATGAAAGAGTTCATATTGTAAATAAATATAAAGTGTTTATATTTTTATAATTATGGAATGTCCATAATGAATATCAAAATTATAAAATATTTATAAGTAAATTTAATTAAAAATTGTTCATAAATTTATTATCTCATGTTTATATTTATGAATTGTTTATCAATTTAGTTTATCCCCATTTTTATTATTCATGAATGTAATTGTTATGTTATGAATGGATGTATGCATTATTTTAAATGTTTTTAAACTTCTTCTAAAAAATATCATACATGCATCTAAGGAGTTACCTTCTAGGCATGACAATGGATTTAGTTTTCATCGATATTGACTTTGGATTATATTGAGTTATGATATTGAAATGAATAATAAATTATGATTGATCGATATTAGGTGTAAGAATAATTATGGAATTTTGATCGTTATTGATTAATGTATCCCTAAGTAGAGGGACTTTAGGTCAAACTAGTCATCATCCTAGAGTAATATGAATTGTATAAAAAAGATGGTTGGATATCTATGGCTTTAGAGATACAAATATGGGGATTTTTTATTTCATATAATTATTAGAAATTTCGTAAAAGGATTTCATATACCTTATAAAATAGATTCATTTTGATATTTTTGTTATAGTTGGATTTTAATTTGGCTTAATAACACAAGTTATGAGTTTTGTAAAGTGTTATACGCCAATATTGTTTAATAATATTTATTTGGTGGAAGGAATGGGATTGCAAAATAAATCAATAGAATAATTTGAAATGCCCCGACCTCACTCACTTCAAATAGTTACTGGACCAGTTCTCTATGTGGCCTCAAGCATGCATCCTTCTATGCTAGATATTATCGACTTGAAATATGTTATATGAATGCATCATGGGAGACTATACCCTCTATACCATAGAACAAAATCATAAAAGAAATAATTGATTATTATATAAAATACATAACCATAAAATTATATAGATAATAAAATAAAAGAAACATATGAGGATATATAAAATACTAAAACACTATAATAATAACCAATCATTAAATAAGTCGGTCATATATAAAAAAATAAGGAAATTAAATACACATGAGTCACTAGTCCAAAATTTAAGTCTAAACACCAATATCTAATTCCCACTTTTATCTACTCAAGCTCAAACACATAATACCCATACTCTTCCCAACTTTTTCCTATAACAATCATCTAAGAGATGCTCAGGTACCTATGTGTAATAGCCACCCATGTAGGGTGAGTTCATAAAAATCAGTATGGAACCACCCACTTGGTCTTACACATAACCAACAATGCAGTGATATGTGTATGTGACATGACAAGTAGAAAACCTTAGGGTGTCACTAAGAATCCCTCTTCCTTAAGCCCTCTGTTTTAACCCTACGGTGGTACATGGGTGGTCATAATGTCAATACAATGTTTGATACCTAGGGGGTCCTCAAAAATCCAATACATTCCAACATGAATGATTTCTGGGAGACCCAGGAAATCAAATGGAATACTCTCTTGGATTCCATGGTCAGTCACTCGGGCATCCACATTTCACAGCTCCCCAACCAAACCAAATTGGTTCATCCACCGATCTAAGTGGTATCATAATCATCAATTCAGGGGATCAAATATCCACCCTTATAGTGTCCTACATCCATTCTTGGTAATATATTCCCACTCAACACCCTATACCAATATTCATTTCCAAGGGATCCTAGGCATTCACAATGGTGCGATGGTATTTCCATTTGAATTTGGGAACCCCATAAATTCAAAATGATCTTACAGTATCAAAGGAATACCTAGAATCTCAGGAATTCATATATGTAATATATCATATAATTTGATCACAAGTCCTATTAACCTATACTATAAATCCATCACTGCATTTACTATAATGGATGTTAGAAAAACTAGGCATCCACTGCAAAAATACTATGAGACCAGATCCCATAAATTATTAGTATCCTAGTTTCCCATCCATCTCAATAGGTGATCCGTGGGCATCCTAGGAAATCACAATAATTACAAAACCAATGGAACATTCTTAGGAATCCTATGAAATCACATATCATAACTAATAATAAAAAAGTAAAATGCTAGAATAATTCTCACATCCATCATCATCATCTTAGCCCCATCAAATGACAAATCAGTTTAGGTTCTAAGGTGATACCCACAACCATCACTACCCAACCATGTGTGCTTGATCAGGGGTGCTCTTACAATGGGGTACCCAATCATGTTCCCTTGGTCATTACATAAGAAGAGGCATCCCTACTGGGATCCTTGGTGACCATTAGTCTCTTAGGTAAACACATGATGCTATAAGGACATCCCATCCCCCAATATCATCAAAATCATATGACAGCATCAATGGCCTCAAGTGTATGCTACAATGGAAAAAATTCAGTAGATATGGGTCAAGACCCATCTCAATGTCTAGGGTCACTCCATGCCAGTTATATCACCCAACCTATCTCTTGTTTGCCTAAGGTTTATCTACCTAGGCCTAGCACATCTCAAGGTTCCTCGGTAGGCTTACTAGGCTCATCCATCTCAGTTCATGTCATAACCCCCCTCTTGGAGGTTTCTATGAGTTACCTTGGAAAGGTACACTATGTTGGAGTTGGTGGCCTAGAACCAACTACTTTTTACTTTATTCACTAATAAATACCTCGTCACATATTGATTTTTATTCTGTGTGACAATGCATGTGATAATGTCCTAAGCACTGGTATTTCATTAAAGGGTCATAGTGGATCCCTACTATGATGAGAACCCAGAAGTTCCATAACACTGTTATTTAATATATGTTCTATGGCCGAATGATGTTATTTGAGGGACAAAAATAAAACAGGCCATTAGGGGTGAGGACTCATAAAACTTTGAGGCACCTTCTCATGGTGTGCACCCTTGGTAATATCAAAGAGGATATTATGAGAATGAGACTCGCTAGTAGAAAATCCACATTTCATAGTGTCATTGGATGTTCCTATCTGTGAATGTGTGTATTGGTCCTTAGACTTTGAGATTAATATTAATAGTAATTAAAAATTGTGCACTAACATGTATTGATGAAAACTGTGATGACACGCTATTAGCAGCATTGTATGATACGTTGGGTTCATCACGAGTAATACTGCATTAATAGATAATGAGATAAAGGATTTGTCCCTTCTGTTCCATAACAGATGTATATATCTCAGGCATTTTGATGGAATTTATATATCCTAAATAAATCCCTGGCCATGGTAAGGTATGGGCCAGTTAAATTTTAGAAAGTCAAAGAAAGAATTATCAAGCACATGGGTTGATGGCACAAGCATGAAACCCTCTTTATTCGAGATATTGTGACAAAGGGATTATATTACACAGTAAGCATTCGTATGAGGTGACACGTCAATACGGCGTCAACTTCTTTCTCTTGGGTGCCTTGACCCATTGCTAGATAGTAATCTTGGAATTTAGGCAAACCCGCCTATTGCCAATGAGAAAGAGGCCTAGAGGGTCACACACTAAGTGTGTCCATGTATCTTTTTTAAATATTAATTTAACAAGTTAAATAAAGATTATTCCCGACTATGGTTTAATAATTATTTGAGGATGATTGATCGCATTTATTTCGACACTAGTTATTTGAGAGAATATATTGTGGGTGAAATAATATATTTATTAGCGAGTAATGCAGTTACATTTATTTCAAAAATAAATAGCCATTATTCAAGGTCTAATAGATGAGGTGGAGGAAATAAATGAAATAAAAACAAGTACACTCTGTGTATTAATGATTACATGCTGTGTAGTTTTTTAGTTAGGATTTTGAGGAAATTATATGTTTTTATTAAATGATATTCATTATGATCAGTGTGGGCGCATGTCAAGGAATTAACGATTCAACATGGGGGTTTTCAATAAGATTTAATGAAATAAATAAAACGTGTAACGCATTTATTTATAGTCATAACTCTATAACCTCAACCCCAATTATAAATATCTACATAACCCCAACACATTTCCCTAGTCGTTGTGAACAACAATTCTGGAGAGTTCTCTCAAGGCCGAAAGAACTCCTTCCTCCAAGAACAATCTCAAGACAAGGAGAGATCCACCACCACCAGATCAAGGCTATCGAAGGAGGACATCGCAAGCAAAAGGTTCTTCCACCATAGCACCCAGATATCCCTTCAGCGACGTCTATAGATACGTGGAGCACGTGTGGATCACCGCTAGAGGAATCCTAAACTTGGATTCTATGACGCAATGATAGATCACACCGGATCATGACCGGAGACATCAACGAAGAAATAATTACATCAAGGTAATTCTTATCAATTAATTAAATTAATTATAACCAACATATGATGATCCAATCTCTATGGTTTAGGTACCCTATCTTCTTTCGTTCTTCATTGTATTCCAAATATATAGCGTTTTAAATCGTTACAGATCTCAGATTGATCATTGTTAACGATAAAATTAAAGTTGGGCACTCCCACCAACGCGCTTCTGCTACGCCCGGAACCTACACATTATGCCTAATCCAAATAAAGTCATTTATTTTCACCCCTTCAGTGGTTTAAATACCATGGTCTTATTCTAATCCATTTCCATTGGTGATTAAGGTATCAGGCTAGTGAACTAGCTCTATAGTGGCCCAGTCACTTTGTTCCTTTTTCACTTAGGTGCTCACAAAATATTAGAATTTAATTTAAATATGATTATTTTAATTAAATTAAAAATTTAATTGATAAAAGGTTATATCACCTTAATGACATGATCATGAATACAAATGTAGGAAACACCACCCATTAGGCCATATGGCTATTTCTTAAATAGAAACCTAGGATTCTAATACATTTATATTAATTAATTTTAGATAAATATTTAATAAATTAAAAAAAACACATGCTTGGGGATCATAATAGTTTAGTGCCTTTAGAAACATGAAACACAATACTCTTAATTTGCTGAAAGATCTTTAATGTCTCCCACAAAGATATCACCCTTTAGTAATATTCAAAAACCAACCCTACTTAAACTTTTCTTCATAACATGGGGAAAGGAAACATAAGAAAGGGTTAGTTTGGATTCCCAGTAAGGGTAAACAGGGAAGATACGTAAGCATGAAATGGACATAAGGGTATAATAACATGATCATAATATATAATAACCATACCCTACATATCAAAGATCATAATATTGTTTCGTTGCATAAATTTTGGAATTTTATAAGAGATGAATAAAATGTAAATTAAAGAACTTGAGTCATGAGATCATAAAATGGGCATAAAACATATAATTTTGGAATAAACATAAGAATATAAAATCATTTCTTTATTATTTAGGGCTCATTTACAAAACATATCATGTCACTCTATGGGAGGATGCCCCTCATGGGTGGGACACACCACCATCCTCAGTGGAAACACTTTCCTCATAGTGGAATGGGTTCACTCCAAAAACTATCATAGTATTCAAGGTTCACTCCCAAGACCATCATAATAAACAAATTCCCTTACTGAATCTATTTCACTCCAAATTATTATCCTAACTATCTCATGACATATAAATCATTACCGAGTGCATTTGAGGGAGATATAGGTCCCACCTGCTATTTGTTATAACTTCACCACTATCGCTTGTAATAATGTAACCATTGTCCCTAGTTATAATTTAATGACCATTATATAATGAAAATAATACATATATGTTCCATAATATCATAAAACATTCATCATACCATAGCCCATTAAATTAATTGGGTTTTATATAAATTTAATCATATCATTATCTGTGTAAAATTCCTAGGTTTCATAATAATTTCATCATTTAATATTATCATAACCCATGAAAAATGGGTTTCATAAGATCTATATAATGATATAACCCATGTGAGAGAGAAATGTGTCATAATAATTTTTTTTAATAAACCATTGAGATAAAAAATAATAATGACAGCATTAGTTCACATCCCTAGTAAAAAATAGGTAATATCATCATATGTCATAATATATTGAAAATAATTTTTCAATATTTCTTAGGAAATTTCTTATGGAATATATCTCTCCATTGAAATTCATTTTTAAAAAAAATTAAAACATTTTGAAAATATTGTTCTTTAAAAATTACCATTAAAACATATTACGGGAGATTTAAAAATCATTTAAAAATTTTCTTGGGGAAAATATCATTTGCTCTTTGAAAAAAAATTTAAAACATTTTGAAAATAATTTTATTTGAAAATAATCTTGAAAATTTATAGATAAATCTTCAATGAAAATAATTCTGATGATGATGGTATGTTTTTTCATATTGAACACATTAAAACAAATATTTCATTCACATTTTTAGTAAATAAAAAACAGGAATTATTTGAAAGTAGAAATGAATATTCCTTTAATAACATGTTGTAGAAGTATAATATCAGTAAAAATCTTTAAAAATCATTTTAATAGTTTCAAAAACATTTTTCAAACCATTTTTCTAAAAAATGGTTTTGGAAGAAAAAAATATTTCCACCAAAAAAATGATTTTCCAAAAAAACATTTTTCTGAGCTATTAAACACATAAAAAGTGTAAAATTAATGGAAAATATGTATTCTCAAGAAATAACTATAGGATAATAATCTTTTTTTATTTCTTGAGAGATACATCATAATATTTCATTATGGAAAGGATAATCATATATAATCCTAATAAATGGTGAGATTGCAACATAAAACTATTACCACATTAATATCATTGAATTTTATGCCCCGTGAAATAATAACATTAAATGAAACATAAAATATCATGACAAATTTGATATTAATAATATAAAATTTAAAAGGTTTATTATATAAACCCCATAGAAACGGATAGGTTCATAAAAAAACTTAGGTCCCAAAGAATGAAAATTGAGAGAAAAAAACTATTATTGATTTGTTATCTTTTGAAAAGTAAACCTAATAAAATATTGATCCTTGAATGGATTTGTTAATATAGATAATTATAATAATCATCATCATAAAATAAATTCATTTTATGTATATTCACCACATAAAATAAAAATATGGTTAATATGTAATGTTTATCACCTAAGTAAAAAATGATACAGAATTCCATTACCTTAAGTCTTAACTTCCTTCATATATGTTCATACCTAATGTATAATAAATATAAGTTTATTATAAATCTATTAAAGAACTATATTCATATATATCATACCATTTATGGTTTTCTTATGACCTTTTATTACTTGTTTATTAATAATTTCATGATAAAGCCATGTTTCGGGCAATAACTTCTTTTCTTTTCTAATATGTTTTAACTTTTTGTTTTTTGGGTATTATTACTTTGATCATGATTTCATAATATATAGAATTATAACCATTATATAAATATCATATATATTCATTAAATATGTTTTTATGTTAGTCCATAAAACATAGTGATAGAGAATTAAATACATCATTCATTGAGAGGGTAGGTCATAAAAATAAGCGATGTTATCGTATGCCCAAAAAATGGAGATTATGAAAGGTATATGTGATATAATAATTATAGAATCATAAATATCATCATAAATATCATAAATAAAAAATAAATCATTCATTAAAAATGGCCTTGAGAGGTGGTAATGCAAAAATGTATGACTTCGGTTCGCAAGGAGGAAGTTCTCTGTACACCCGAACGATGATTTCATAACCCATTTGAGGGAAGTAGAGATTTTTTTATATTATTTATTTAACATAAAAACATATTATTATATTTAATTTATTAAGGGTATTATTTAATCCTAATATAATATGAATTTAATGGGGTTTACAAAGAAATAAAACAAAAATACGTGTTGAGGAAAGTTACCTCTTCTCGGAGTGTTCTCTATAGGTTTGCACTAAAATCCCTCAAAGGATGAATTTATGAAAAAAATAAGGATTTTATTATGAGGTTAGTAAATTTATTAAGTTATTTGTGAAGTTATTGGATGAGGTAAAAGGGTTTTAAGGAGTTAATAAGATAATATAGTGGTGGCATTTTATAATTGGGGGAGAGGACACACTTAATTTTTTTAAACAAATTGAGTTTCCCGCGTTATTCATATCCAAATTGGGTAAAAAATGGCTCAAATTAGACCCTTAGACATTATAAAGTATTTATATTTCCATAAAATAGATTTTATACAATTATATAGGTAATTATAACCCTTTACGTTTTATTTTAACCACTTGTAAACTCATTTTCACCTTAATTGTGGAAATTAATTTTTACTCCATTTGTCAAAAATTAGTTTTACCTTATTAGATAATATAAATTATTCTAAGTATAAATATGGGATCCATTTTTAAAAATTAGATTCATATAAGTATAAAATATTAATTTAAAATTAACCTCACAGACCTTATGAAAAAATAGGTTTTAAATGAAAAAATGTTCAAAATTTTACCAAATTTTTATATCAATATTTTACCAAATTTTTATATAAATATTAAATATGAAATTTATTCCTATTAAAAAAATTTCATAAATTAATTAATAATTTTACTAATGTTTTTTGAAAATAAATTTTGAATATAATCTAATTTTAGAAAAAAGTTAAATGAAAATGCAGTTTTCAATTAAAATTTAGTATTTTTTATTACTCATCAAACAAAGGAAATATTTTAGAAAAATCACAAACATTTACCTTAATATAATTTTGAGATTTTGATATAAATAAATTAATTTTGTTTTTTCATTTTATTTTTATAAAATTGGTAAAAAAATTCATTTTAATATAAGTGCACCAAGGGCGACAAAAATACTTTTTATAAAAATGCAGTTTAAAGCATAGAATTGGATTTATTCTTATCTCTTATCTATAAAACACATTAGATTAATTTTAGAAATTTGATTAAATATTCAATATATATATATATTTAATTAAAATCATTCAAAAAAATTATTTGTTTAATTTATTGAGATAAAAGTTTCTTATTTGAATCAAAACTTGTTTTATAGAAAATAATTTATTTTATTTTCAAAAGGTATTTATTTTCATTAATAATTAATTGGTTACAAAATAATTCATTATATATATACATGTATAAAACATATATTTTCACAATTTAATTATTCCTATTCATACCCTCCATTCCAATGGTAAGGTGGTAACTATCATATTACATGATAATATCTTAATAATATGAAAATTTTCATTTAAACTCATCATTGTGTGTAATTAAAATATGAAAAATATTGAATCCATTTTGAAGAATATATTTCAAAAAATAATATGTAATAATTTCCTAGATCATCTACATAATTTTTAATCAAATTCTCCTTTTAAATTTCCTGGTCTTGTATCTCCATAAAAGCTCTTTAAGACCTGTCCCAGCTTAACTGATCTCATCCCAACTCATCTAGCCATAGCTAACCCACGTGAGTCCCTAACCCAAAAATAAATTCCTAGATCAATTAATTATATCATTTATAATTAATTAAACAACCTCATTAAAACAAGAAAAAATCATTAAAACCCTTGATAAAGCATCATCACACTGGAATTGTGAACAATGCCCAGAAGAGATCTACAGTGAACCCCCCACATCATTTTGGGATAAATCCCTAAAAACATCACCATTTCCATCATTAAACTAATTTTATTTAATAAAAATCATTGAAATAGTTCATTGTGTGATATATCTTTTCCAAATTTATGAATGAAGATAGTTGGATTTTATCTCAAGAAACCCTCTATTGAAGAAGAATGAAAACTCCATTTAAAATGGGTGATTTCACCATGCTCTGGTTAAATATCCAACAAAAAACAACACCATATCAACATATATTCTTATATGATTGAAGAGGAAGATGAGTGGAGGAGGGGTGGCACCCATGCCTCGATCCTCAATAGAAAATTTCACAAATAAATCCCCAAATGAGGGGGGAGGAGGATAAGGGGATTCATAAACCCCATTCTATGTGCATGAACAAAAAGGAAAGGAGGGGGTTACACCCTCATAAAATTCATGGGGGAGAAATCGTAAATTTCCCATTTTTAAGGCCACTTCCTATCTAGTACATTCCTACCATCTTACCAGTGGTGATAATATCTAATACGCTTGTGTCCTTTAGCCACTGGCTGGTTAGTTGTTTGTTACAGTACTTACTACAGTACCTACTTTTTCTCCTCTTAGGGCCCTCCTGATCCCTCAGGATAAATACCAAATATGAAACCTAATTCAAAAATTCTTCTTCGAGGAATTTTAACCTTTTTGATTATATCCTGAGTCTCGGTTCTCAAAATAACCCATCCTCTATAATTGAAAATTCAAAAAACATCAAAACAATTGACACAGGTACAGACATAGGGCATTACAAACTCCACACCATTACACTTCTCAAAAATTGAGAAGTCATTTTGTGACTCCAAAAATAAATACCAACTTATTTCAGTCTACAACTCAAATCAAAATAGCCTCATTCCATCCTTAAATTCCCAGCACACCTCTTAATCACAACTCAGACTACAATACACAAATACACCCGATGTCAAGACAATACTCATTCTTATTATCAAAATGATGAGTTAATTCTCTCCCACTCTTTCTCCACTAATACATGATCATGTCATTGTCCAATCTATCACCTAACCTTTAACACTCACCACCATGGAAATTATCTCCTAATGACCCATCACATTATATCAAATTCAACTATATTCTGCTTTCCACCATCAGAATGTCCTATCAATAATAATTCTAGTGATCCACTAACCCACTCAGCATGGTTCCCAAAAAACTGTACCCTATTTCACATGAAAATGATGGTCAAACACTATCACCAAATCCATATTTTCAATTTCAAACCAATCTAACAAGTTCTAAATTTCCAATCTATCCCCCCAAAAATAACATCTTATCCTTGAAAGGAATTTACTAATTACTAAAATAAACTCATCATATCCAAAATAATTTTCCTAAAGTGGTTCCTAGCCTATACTATCCAATTACACACAAAAGCACCAATCAAACCTCCTCTAGACGACCAGTCTCTACATTGATCAGATTTAGCCACTAAAACACTTCTAAATTAATTTATCATGATGTATTTATCACCTAATTCCTCCCTTGATCATTAAAATATGTCCACATAAGTCCATACCAAATTTTGGTTAAAATCCATGGTTAAAACAAAAACTTCCCAAAACATTCCTTCATGCCCCGCCATACCATGAGTACTGAGACACCTCTGATCCAACACATTCAGATCATCTCAATTTTTCTCAATCCTGAAGTCGATGTTCAAACACCACATATCATCATACCAAAAATTATAGTGGGTATTCCTTGAGGGATCTAGTTATATTTCGATTTTTTTATCCATCAACATTAAAAATTCCCTAATGATTTTCCAATGATCACCCTTATACCTACAAGAATATTCTAGTACGTGGGTCACTTGTTCTATAACTGTTATTATACTCCCAATCATAGGAGTATCCAGTCACTGCAATTCTAACACAAATTCTTGATCATCATGACCCACACCTCATCCATCTTCAAACGCAATGACTGTACATGGATGAACACATTCATTCCTAAAATCCAACACGATTGTAGCTCATCAACGGTTCTCATTCCATAAGAATGTCATCCATGACATCCAATGAACTTACATCGATAATGGGGGTCCCCCCCCCACCCAACCACCAATGGTTCACCCTCCCACCATATGGATTGCCTCATTTAACTCCTTGAGTTCCACCTTATTTGTTCCATCATCAGACGTGTGTTGCTCCTCTCAATCCACACTCATTTACTACAAATTCCTGACCTCACATCTCCCTTATAATATGTTCCAAGTCCAACCTTTGGGTCAAGAATCCCATGAAACTCAATTTACTTCTAATATATCTTCCACCATGGACATATATTTTAAACTATCACCCATAATTCTAGGCCACCATTCCCTCAATCATCTCACTAAATTACATTGGACTTTCTCCAACACATGGTTATTTCCGATTTCATTTTAAATAGAACCACATATAACTAGTTCACAAGATACCCCTATATCATCTAAAAATTAATGGGTGTATTCTCCTTTCCACCTGGTCTATAAAACCTGAATCCCAATCCCATGAATCACCCATTATTAAACCAGGATGACAAACCAAAATCACTAGCCATGATCCATGGAATGTCAGTTTTTCAAGACAACCATACACTTATCCACAACCCTTTGTTGTTATAATTAAATAGCATGTACCTATGATCTCACAGATTTACTCAAGACCACCCATAATAAAAGGCATTTTCCCCTGAGGGGTCATTCCCTTTTAATCCAGTCTTGGTACCATGACACTCTAAGTGCCCCACATCCCAAGGTACTAGCACTAAAGGTTCCTTTCCCTTGAAGTTAAAGGAATCACCATGACTATACCATAAACCTGATTGCTCCTCCCATGTATAGATCTCAACCCAAGGCATCTACACATTCACTTTTTCTTCCATGGCACACATGCTTCTACAGAACCCCCTCGCATGGGTTTCCCTCAATCATACAAGTCATTAATTATATAAGAATATGTAGTTTCATATCATGGGTATCTAGGACCTCCACCGATCCCAAAGCTCCAATTTTTTATAATTTAAAAATTAATGGATGAAAAAAATGATCTTGTCTCAATTATAACCCAGCATCCAATGTCGAAAATGACCACTCTTGGGCGTCATACATAAAATTGGAATCTCATTCCCAAAATACTACAAGGAAACTGATCATAATCAATATTTTGTAAACAGGACTACTCCACTAATAATCACAACTCATTCATGGTCATCAATGTAAATATAACAACATCTACCTAGATGATCTATATTAGGAAACCTATATCATAATTTTGATTTACATATATTTCCATTCCAAGAAATATGGGGAAATGGAATATAGATCATTACTGACACTTGGAATAACTGAACCTAAAAATTAAAAAACACTAGGGGTTTCCCCCAAATACATCATATGACTTAATTATCTACTAATTTCACTAAATATACTATGTACATGGAACAACATCATTGAAATAATAATCAAGAATCTCACCATATATCCTCATGACTTTCCATCAGAAGGAGACATATACAGGTTAGTTCATCTGAGTATAATTTCACCAAGATATTATAAGTGAAAACATTTTATAACCCATTACAGACACTTTAAACATTTTTGCATCATCATTAATCATATATATCATTCTCTAGTAACCCTATATGTCATGTGAATGCTTGCGCACCAAGAATGATGCATACATATTCCTCTTACCTCCATGATCCATGAGTCAAAACGAGAAAAGGTCTCTCTATAATGGGTGAAGATCCAAAAATACATAACAAATCATAAATTCAAACATTATTTTTATCAAACTAGATGAATATCATAAAATTGTAAAATTTTAAGTCCAAAATATCTATCACATCCCTAGAAACTGATACTTCATAACAAAAAAGGTGTTCATGACGCACCTTCCAGATATCCATCATAGGCTCCAACACATCCCTATATCCTGGATACCACATCCCAAATAGTAAGAATGAAAACTGACCTTCTAATACCATTTCTTAATGCCCCATCCTGGCTCACTCTGAATAGTAACCAAACATGACAATAATGTGACCTAGGGCATTCCCCCCTATATGTCATAGGTTGACAACTAGTAGTGAAGGTCTATAGAGGTATCATGGAGAGACTATACCCCAAATATTACAGTTTGTAATCATAAACTAAATAATTTAGTATTATACAAAATACCTAACCATTAGAATATACTAATAATAAAATAGCATAAACATGGGGTGAAAAATAAAGTGATGTCATAAAATCAATCATAAATGATCACCCCCTTAAACAATCATATATAAATAAATAAATATAATATAAATGTGGATATGTTCTCAAATATAAGACTCACATCTAAAATTAAAATCCCACTTGAGATTCTCTATATCAAACACATAATACCAGGAATCTTCCCAACCTCTTCCAGCAATAGACATGTGATAGCTACTTGGGTACTCAAGTGCAATGGTCATCTAAGTAGGGTGACTAAAAAACTCAGTAGTGCACTAACAATATAGTCCCATACATAAATAAAACTGTAGTGATGTGTTCATGTGATATTATCTGATTAATACATGAATTTTTTCAATACAAATAAACCAAAATCATTATAAATCCTTTGGTTTGTGGCCCTGATTGACCATACCTTCCTCAACCAGTACCCGAATTCCTTTGAGCATGATCGTCACTTTAAGGGATACTCTTTCCACACATTTGGTATCTCACAATCATGAATCCACCAAGAATATTGGATGACCCCATAATATCACAAAGCATCCATTACCATAGCCCTATGGTTGAACCCCAGGTAGTACCAAGTCATTCTCTATATCAGTAAGCCATTTTATTCCTATGAGGGGTAGGTCCTATGAAATCATATACATCCATGTGTAAATTATATACTGGCGAACCAAGAAATTGAATATAATACCCTCATAGATCTTGTGGTCACTCAACAAGGAATCCGCATCTCAGGGATCCTCAACCAAACCAAACTAGTGATTCCACATGATCCTAGGGGGTATCCCAGGAAATGATTAAGGGGATCCAATAATTACTATTAGGATATCCAAAATCTATTCTTGGGAAAATAATATCACCTAATATCTTATATCTTCATTCGAATCAAAGAGGTCCCCTGAATTCTCAATGGTCTAAATGCATTTCTATTCCAATCATGGGAACCTAAGTAATTTGAAATGGAATCATTGTATCAAAGAAATCCTAGAAGTCTTGGGTATTATTATATGTGTGTTATTATATACTCTAATTCATAATCCTAGGAACAACCACTATAAATACAACATTGTATCAATAATAATGGATTCTATTCAAACTAGGAATCCACCACCAAAATATTATCAGACATTATCCCATGATTTATGGTAATCCAAAGTTCCCATACATATTAATAGGTGACTCATGTGAATCCTATGTAATAATAATTATGTCAGGACCAATGGGAAATTCCCAAGGATATTGGGAAATCACGTATATTAATCAATATTAAAATAAAACATATTTAGGTTTAGTTGAATTCTCATGCTTATCGCAATCATTATGGTCCCATCGAGACAACTCATTAGTTCATGTTTTAAGGTGACACTCTCAACTATCATTACCCAACCATATATTCTAGTCCAGGGCCTGTCTAATAATTGGTTACCCACTTATCTTCCTCAAGTCAGTAGTTATGTAGAGGCATCCCTCCTAGGATCCTTGGTCTCCATTAATCTCTTAGGTCAACAACTAATACTTTGAGGATATCTTGTCCCTTCTCATCTTCAAAACTATCTTATGGCCTAAAATCTTTTGAGGGTATTCCACACTAGAAACAGACATAAATGGTGGCTCATGGCCCATCTCTATGTCCATAGTCACTCTAAGCTAGTTATCTCAACCAAACCATCTCTAGTAATCCTATGGTCTATCCACCTAGTCATATCACTTCTCTAGGGTCCATACGTGGAAAATATGTTATTTTCTCTCATTTAATGTCCCCCCCATCTTGGTGTTGTCTAATTATTTTTTATAAAATGGAGACTAGGACATATGTTACTCAATTCATTTATTATCACCCAGATGGGGGTTAAAATTATGTGGTCTTACCATTAGACCAAGCCTCAACCATCAGTGGCCAAGGAATAATTCTAGTTCACTAGTTCCATAGTATCCTAGGTACTTTGTTCCATTTTTTAATTCGGTGGTTATTCAAGTTTAAAGTTCAATTTAAATTAAACTATTTAAATGAAATAAAAAAATATTAATAAAAGGATCCATCACCTCAATTCTTTGACCACACATACACATGTAGTCAAAATCATATATAAGGACATAGGAATATTACCAGAACCACCTACTCCTTGGTGAATACAATTCCCATATTAAAAGTCTCATTTTGGAATATCTACTTAGACTCTTCAACATTTTTTCCAACCTGACTGAGATCATCCAAACTCATTCAAAACCACCTACCCACACATCACCCAAACCAAATCCATACAACTCACATCAATTAATTAATAAATTATATTTAACTAAACAACCAAATTTTAAAAATTAATTATCACAAAAAATCCATCAAAGTCCCTATCACATTGAAACCACAAATAATAACCTATGGGAGGTCCGAATGGAACCCATGACATCATCTTGGGTGAAATCCCTAAAAATAATTCCCAATTCCATTATTAAATTAATTTAAGCTTATAAAATTATATAAAAATCAAGGGGAATTATTTATTTGGATAAATGATGAATGGTAATAGGTTTACATAATCTTATTCTACCCCCAATGTATGTAGCATGAAACCCCACAAAAAACATGGGATCTCACCATGCTCTGGTGAAATCGACAGAAAACATTACATCATATCAACATTGAATCAGTGGTGATTAACAGGGAAGATGAATGGAGGAAGGATGGGTACATATACCTATATTTACCATAGAAAATTATACAAATAAAATCCCAAAATCAAGGGGTGAAGATGGTGGTTAAAGGGATTTATCCCCCCCCCCCTTCCATGCACGTGGTTGAAGGGAAATGTGGGGGATCCCCCCTCTTAAAATTCAAGGGGGTGATAAATTGGTCCCTTTTAGGAACACAAAATACCTCGTACAAGTCTATTGGCTAGCTTATGGTGAATATATCCAATAGGATCACTTTCTACTTCCAGTGACTAATTGGTTGCTTCCCCCAGATGGCTTGTGGTTTCCTGAAGTAATGATTGCAACAACCACCCTGACCCCTCCCGGTTCCCTCGCGAGCCCTCAATATAACTCCCAAACATCAATAATAATCAAAAAAAATATTTTGTGTATTCTAACCTTCCAACTTTTATTATAAATTTGTTCTCTCAAAACTACCTATCCACAATGCTCAAAAAATAAAATATCCTTTAGAATTTTCATGACCATACAAACAGAAGGCATTGCAGCATGAATACATAAAGGTATTAACATGAGATAATATTGATAGATTAAATTCTCCGTATAAAATACTAATTTTTAGATTCCATCCAAATTATTACCATGTCAATACCTTGATCATTCAACTGGGTAGGTTCTTCCAAAGTATGGTTCCCTAGATTACCATGTGTATGGCATGGGAAAATGGATAACCATAAGAGTTCAGTAGTGAAATTTAATTGTGATATTTTGGATATAGTTAATAGGGAAACCCTAAGTGTTATGATACTAGAGTAATAGTTTTGAGTTCATCTGGATGTTATATTTGATAAATATCTATTCACTCGACCACCCAAGAGTTATATATGAAATGGTTAAGAAGGTTTGTCGCCTAAATAATTATGTGGTAAGTGGAATACTAAATAAGACTCATTGCTTAGTGAAATATGGATCTTAATTCAATAATGGATATAGATAATTTAAAATTAGTCATCAATTTTATGGGAGAACATTCAATAAATTCCCTTATTAAATTAATTTAAAACATAATACTCATATGATAAAATATTCTATTTTATAAAAATGATATAATCATCAGCCAACTTATATTTGATATTAATAATTAAAAAAAATAGCTTAATATAATAAAATCCTAAGGTCGGTAACTTTATAAAAGTAATTAAATTTAAAAACTCTATGTGTTAGAACAATACCCTCTTAAGTAACCAACTATTCATGTTTTTTCAGACAAGGAATCAAGATGGTTATGAGAATAATATATGGATTCACATAAGTTCTCATGGTAATTAGATGAAAAATAACAAAATTAATTTTATTATTTGATCATATATTCAATATTATTGGATATGTTAATTACTTATAAATACTGTAAGTTTTTTTAAGGCTTGATTTGTCTATAATAATCATTTTTAATCAATAATGGAAATGTTCTTACAATGTGATTGAGTTTATTAATTTTCCCCCATTTTATAAAATAAGTTTAGGTTAGATGAACTAAGAATAATATGTCCTAGTTCAGGTGTTATGCTGATATTAAAAATTGTGTAAAATTTCATACTAGAAGAAGAAATAGTAGTTGGGATGTCAGAATGTGTCTCTTGAAGTATTTCATCAATAAAATTGAAACCAAAAGGTGAAATAAGGAAAGGGAGATTATGATTCCATAAGATAGAATTATTCTAGATACCTAAAGGAGTGTGTAAAACTCCATGGAATTTCCTTGTCAAAAATCTATGTGATATAAATTAGATCTTCTATTTTAAAGGGTATTTGAATCTAAATGTAAGTGTTTTTAATATACAAGTGTTCAAAATTGAGGGAACATTTGTTACAGCTTGTAGTATGAATTCAATTAATGAACCAAATAGTTTCTATATTAATGATTTGAATGTAATGGATTATATCAATCTAAGGTGGATCTATGTTAAATAAGTGTTTATTAATCTCCATTATCTTATACCATAATAGTAGTTTTTTACTAATAAAGATTTGTTATGAATAATATGATATGATGGATCCAATGCAAATGGTTCTTAATTTATGGGATTCTATAACATGTTTTGAGTACAATAAAAGGATTAAAATTGTTTTGTCTAGGATAAAATTCTTTATCTAGATATTTTTTAAAATATTAGAAATTGAGATTCTACCACCAATAGTGGCATTTTATAAATATTAAATACTATTATCTATAGAAATACTTGAAACACATAGATTACCATATTAAATATAGACATTATATTTTTTTTAAATATTTTTATTAAGATTAAATAAGTGTTATTTCTAACACAAATGATTTATTATATCTTAATATGATATTATGAAAAGTATATAATGACTAAGATCTTAGTTGGATTATTTTTGGACTTATATAAGATCAAAGTTAACATATGAAGGATTATAACAACAAAATATTAAATTTAATTATCACATTCAAGGAAAACATTTTAGGGAACGTGTTATAAAAATGATTACAATGCACTTATAAAGAGTTATAATTAGATAAAAAAGTTATTAACATCATAATATTTTGTATTTTTGAGTAAAGGAGTCATAATATGCTCATGGAGGTGAATATTGGGAGTATGGTTCAAAATTCTTACAATTATTCAAACAAGCTTGCTTCATAGATGTTACTACCTAAATAGTTTAGTGGGAGGGTTTTATCATATGGTCAAATAGATATGTCGAACGAATTACATAGAGATGTAATATGGAAAAAAATCCCAAAAAGTGTATCAATCATAAGGCAGATCTATTTTTTCAATCATATTTGATATCTTTTAGAGTTTATGTTGTATATTCTTGTTAATGATCATAAAAAAGTTTTAGAATATAAAATGTACAAAGTTTTATAAATGGATAAAATATACTTTTTTATTCTTTAACATTGGATACATATTTATATATATATATATATCATTGAATAAAATTAAAATTGACCTCTCAAAGTATGACATTGAGTTATCCCTAAACAATGATTTTAATGGAGTAATATAGGTTGTAATGAAATGTTAAAGTTAACATGAGTTTTATTATTGTATTAGGATACTTAATATTCTCATTTGGCACAAAATATAATTAGAGGCCAGTCTTTGATGAGTGAACATATATAGGTATAAGGTAGGTGATTCCCAGCTTTCTCCTAGTTTATTCATGTGTTTTGGAATGCATAATAAATAGGCATTAGTGGGGTGGTCTGAGTGATACTATTTATTTAACTAAATTATTTTCCATTATTATTGGAAGATAATGATGGGTATTTACATTAATTTTTAAATTTTTTGAGCCGGGTTGGACATGGATTGTGTGGAATTTTTTTCCAAGTCGGTTGGGTTGGGTGCCTATTGTTTATTTTAGTTAATAATGTGTTATGTCTATGTGAGTTTCTTTGGAACATGTAGGGCTTGGGCAGTGAGACTTGGGATGATGTTGATCACTAGAATTGAATCTTCATGGTTCTTTGGGTTAAATCATATTATGATGACTCATTCCATAGTTGGGTGATGTAGTTCACATATGGCGTTAGTGGTTTTTTAGAGGTGTGTCTTAAGTATGCTAGTGAAATGTCGCTTAATATTGTTGGTTGAAAGCACCATTGGGGTCATTTTCACACATGATCATGACCTATTATGGTTGTTTTGACACTACATATGGGTGGAGACCTCAATATATATAGTAGCATAGGAGATGGTGATGGCCATGATAATAGAGGAGGTTTTATCTGTATAAAGATGAAATTGATGGTGTGTAAGATCATCATATGGGGATTGAGGCTTTCCATGATGTTGAGGATGATAGTCTAGGACTATAGAAGGATGGATATCATTGTGCCTTTCGACATCAGGCTGTTAAGACAAAAAGGATATATTAAATAGAAGACCAAGGTTATAGTTTTGGGCATAGTTGAAGCGTGCAGTGGTGGAAAAAATATTTATGAATTTATTTTAATAATTATTTCCTCAAAACCGTGAGAGATGATCTTTCATATCAAATTTTATTATTAGTTTAACTAGATCTATAATAAATGAATACCTGGGCATAGGATCATTCTTTGACATGAATGTTGATTATCTGAAAACACCCTTTCAGATTTCCCTTATTGTGTTGTGAGGATCAAAGGATAAAATCCCTCTAGTGGTGATTCACATGTGCTCCTTCAATCATCGATTAATACCAATCGATCTCCAAGTTCTATCAAAGTGATGCACTTTTCTTGAATCATTCATGTTTATTTCTTATCATTCAATCTAGATGAGTAGATAAAGAATTCATTGTCCAAAAAAAAATTTTATTTTGGATTATGGATTGTAAACCCTAAAAAATACATATATCCATATATTTATAGAGTTAGGGTTTAGGTTAAAATATTATTTATTTTAATGATAACCCTTAAATATTATTATATCCTTTAATTAACCTCAACCCACATAATAATATTATTATTATTATTATTTTGTGGAACATACCGACTTGTGTAATAAAAAATATTATTTATTTAGACTCTTAATTTATATTTGTCACTGGACATGATCTTAGTCCATTCGAACTCTTATTGAATTTATTGAACACCGAGATTAATATTTAATTTAAATATTCCATTTAATAATGAATATTTACTATCATAATAAAGTGAATAAAATTATTCCTCGGTGTTGAGAAAAATATTTATAAAATTAATTAAATTAAAATAAAATTTAATTTAGATCATTTGAAATACTTAGTATGTGGGCCTCTGGGACACTTTATCGTTGGAATTAGGTGATCTTACCTAATATCCCAGATTGATTTCTAGAAATAGGTCATGGAACCCATGAGAAAGGACATAATGTCTCAAATATGAAAACTGCATACGAATGATCAATGTGTAACATAATCTATTTTCCATAATATCTCATCAAGCTAGTTTCACATCTATGTCACCAAACTATATGATTGATACATATTTCTCAGTCAATATTAAACAAACATTTCATAATACCATAGTCATGGAATTTAGGGATATGGTTCTATTCTAATCAAATGGCACAGGTATCAGCTTCCATAAAGATGGAAGGAAAAAATCCATCATCGAATTATCCATTAAAGAAATGTAAATCGTGACATACCCAACATACTTAACCTCACCGAAAACATATGTTATCCAAATTTTCATCAGAAAATATAAGGATGTGAGTCAAAACATTCGTTAATGATAATATTAAATTCTATATACCATTACATATGCTCACAGATAGGAATATTCGATGACACCCAAACATGAAAAAATTTTATGGTGGGTCTTTCCCCGTAATCTCTCTTCTTAGTGATTACCATGTGCGAACTTCATGAGATGAAGGATCATCCACTTACAAGTAATCACAACATACATTCTATGTACTATGTTCCCCATCATATTATGTTATCCTACTATAAAACATTATTTAAGAATATCATCATAGCACTTAAAGGTTTTCATCGTAGTGGGGAACTGGTATGATATTATTAATGTGGTGCATAATCTAGAACATTTTTACATTAGAGTCCAATAGAATAGTGAAAAATATATAATAATAATTTTTATTAATATTCAATACATTAAATATACATGTATTAAAAATATAAATAGTTTTTACTAGGAAACCAACTCCAACAAACTCCCACTTGGACTGGATCCAACTGCCTATAAATTTCAGTCTTCTATACCTCACATTATAACCTTGTTTTTTATTAGTCAAGTGTTTTATCAATGGGTCATCCACATTTTCTTCCTTATAAATACTTCTCACTTCAACTTCACCTCTATGAGAAAAATCCATCAATAGATTATACTTATGAATTATGTTCTTCATCTACTAATGTGACCTTAGATCTTTTGTAAGTTCCACCATTTCATTATTATCATTCTAGAGCGTTATAGGATATTTACTACTATGTACCACTTTAATATCTTTGATGAATTATTTCATCCATACTACTTCTTTAGTTGCCTTATAAGCTACAATATAATCATACTATATGATGGAATCTATTAACATAGCTTTCTTTGAGATATTCTAGTTCACAACACCTCTATTCAAAGTGAACATGCATCTTGTTTTTGACTTCATGTCATCTTGATTAGTTAGGAAATGATCATCTCATATCCTCATATTAAAAATTCCTTATCTCCTCTAAAACTAGGAACATATCCTTAGTATGCCTCACATAATTAAAGATAGTCTTGATTTCCATCCAATGGTGGTCACCTAGGTCATATTGTTATCTTCATCTTTACTTAATATATAGGAAACATCTAACCTATTACATAGTATTTCATACATTATTAATCCCATTTCTGTTGCGTATGTAATCCTTTCAATCCTATTTATTTACTCATGTATTTGAGGACCCACTTCCCTAGAAATATGAATGTCATGTGATGACGGAAATAGTCCTCTCTTGAATTGTTTCATACTAAATACCATCATTATCATTTTATTATATGTTCTTTAACTTAGTTTGGGAAACCTCTTGAATCTATCACGAGGGATATTGAGCCCTAGAATATATATTGTCTCACCCAATTCCATCATAGATAAGCATTTATTCATCCATCACTTAATAAACTATAGGACAAGTATTTTATATACAATGATTAATATGTCGTAAAAATATAATTTCAAGAAAAGTAATGCACTCCCACTAAATCATTTGTAGGCACAATTCTCACACTCATTCATTGCGGAACAAAATTTTTTTATGGCTTCCTAAAAATGAATGTTCCATGACCAAGATGCTTAAATTATTCTATAAATGTATTTTTTTCAATTTTAATAACTTGTTAGTATCCTTTGGAGTCACAAATCCTTTTGGTTATGTCATATAGAAATCATTATGATGTTTTCCATTAAGTAAGGAAATTTTAGAATCCATTTGAAAAATATCATATTCCTGGTAACTCATAATGGAATGTATAATTTTGATGTATTTCATTATTTCAATTGGTGAAAATTCTTCATGATATTCAATTCCATGAAATTATTTAAACCCTTTTGTAACCAATCATTCCTTATAGGTAATAAATTGTCCTTATATGTCCCTTTTCTTCTTAAATTACCCTTTTCAAACAACAATATATACATCCACTAGAGGATCTACCAAAATTCATACTTGGTTTTTGATCATGGAATCTAATTCAAAATTCATGGATTCATTCCAATTAGAAAAAAAATCACTTACTTCTTCATTATAGGATATAGGATCATCATTATAAACTAATAATGATTCGCCATCCTTGGAAAATTGAAAACCAAATAGCTCTGGTTCTCTAACCTCTCTTGTGCTCTGATGTAGTACATGTGTCTCTAGAATAGTTTCTTCTTCCATATGGACTGTTAGAGTATGATAATGTTCCAACACTTCTATATCTTCATCTCAGACTTCATCAAAGTCTATCATTATCCCACTATCTCTTCTAGAGATATGATCCAACTCATAAAAATGGGATGTCTTTCAACCATAATCTTTTTTTCTGAAGGATTATATAAGTAGTATCCATTTTTTTCTTTGAGATATCCTATAATGATATAGTTTGTTTCATGTGTTGTAAGATTTTTTCCTGAAGAGGCCTTCAGAAATTATTTACAACCCCACACATGTATGTAAGACAATGAGGGTTTATTTCCATTCCATAATTGGTATGGTATACTGTATGTTACTTTAGTAGACACTTGGGTTAGTTTGTATGTTTTTGTTTGTAACGTGTATCCCCAAAAGGATAATGGAAGACTCACTTGACTCACCATTGATCTAATAATGTCCAGCATGGTGTAGTTCATCCTTTTGCTTACACCATTCCACTGAGTCATAAAAGGAGAAGTGAGTTGAGATAGAATCCCAAAATCCATAAAATAATCATTGAAGTATTGATTAAGATATTCTCTATCATAGTCTGATTAGAGTTTAAAAATCATCTTACCATGATTGTTCTCAACTTCATTCTTATATTCGTGGAATTTTTCAAAAGAATTCAAATTATACCTCATTAAGTAGACATATCCATATCTACAAAAATCGTTAGTAAAAGTTATGAAGTATGATTAACCACTCACTACTTCAATAGAAAATGGTCCACACATATCAATATAAACTAATTCAAGAATATATTTATCTCTTTCACCTTTCCAACTAAATGGGTATTTTTTCATTTTTCCTTATAAAAATGTGTGACATACACCAAGTGGTTCTAGTTTAAAAGAATATAAATATTCATATTGACGTAATTTATTAAAGGGTATTTCATTTACATGGCCTAAGAGGTGATGAAAAATCTAGGTGTGGTATGAGTCATGTGAAGTAATTTCGTTATCTATTATCATTTCATAGTTCTTGTAATCCAACACATAAACACTATTATTTAAATGTTCCTTTACATAATAAATTAAATCTTTAAAAACCCAAATTTTATAAACAAATTTTAAAATAATCTACCAGTATCAAGTCTAGATACAAAACAATGTTTTGGTTAAATGATATAACATAATAAAAACCTTTCAAACCCAATATCATTCCAATCATCATCGAGAGGTGGTAGCCCCCAATAGCTACAATATCAATTTTATCTTGATTGGTTGATTGTAGATCTACCTCTCATTGGTCAATATTTTTGAATCAACTTGTATCATGTATTTGAATACATATGTGAGCACCACAAGCTATAATAATAACTAATTTATAGAAATATTTAAATTTCACTCGGTGAGAAACACTCCAAATGATCCAAATGATTCGATTGCAGGGTTCTATTTTTCTTTGAGTTTCCCTTCTAGACACATGTAAACTTGCAATCATCTTGTTACCATGATTTCCTCAGGATCTTCTCCTTCTTAGAAGGGCATAAAAATCTTTGGACTTAAATTTATTTTCTATTCCTTTCCATTTTTTCACCATAAGGATGGAAGGATTTTCATGCTTCGTATCATTATCTACTTGGGAAATGAGAGTAAGAAAATCTAGTAGATACTTATCAATGTTATTCATATTATAATTTATAACAAATATAGTGAATCTCTAGGGGAGTTATGCTAGAATTATATTTGTTCCCAGTTATTCAAATATTTTAATCCATATAAATTCTAGGAGCCTAATCTATCCAATGATTTTGACTACGTGATATCCAGGTAGGGCACCCTCTCTAAGATTTCTTTTGATGAGTGAATTAAAAATATCTAACCATTACCATCTATAACTTTACTAGAGAAGACTGTGGTGGTGCTAAATCATGTTATAGGAATCCTTCTTTTCTTGAGACTTCATGAGTTCACTATAAATACATGAAAGAATCAAACATTGAATGTAACACCCCAACCCCAGTTTCCCATTGATTAGCCACTAAATGAGGCTAATATTCATTGTTAATATACATAATATTCATGTTATTTGTTATTCATAAACACCATTTTAGTTCATTTTACACTTTGAACATCATTTCACATTAAGATTGTAATACCTTCTTAAAATGCACTATTATGTGGTACATTTTTTAACATCATTTAAAGTACCCAATGATTCATCTGATTTTAAGGAATTTAATTATACATATTTTAATTTTATATTTTTGGAAATTTATCTACACTCCAATATGAACATGTTTCATTCAGGTATAAATGGAGAATTCATGGAGGATGATGGAGATATTTGGCAATGAAATGAAGCAATTCTGGAGAAGGCAGATTGGACACCAGCCCACTGATGAGACTGTGGGGCCCAACTTAAAGGCCCAATTAATCCCAACTTTCGTGAGATGATCTAAGACATTTATATTAACAAATCACTCTTCAGGATTTAATGCTAATTCGGCCTCCATGTTGGTCATTTATTCGTCCCAAGTTAGAGATAAAATTCTGGGCCAGATTCTGCGGCCCAGAAATACAGTCCACTACTTTGATCATATCTCATAATCCACAACTCCAAATGGGCCCAAATTTTACAGGAGGTTAGAAGAAATTCGGAGCTCCATGTTCTTCATATATGGCCCACCATGATTTGGCCGTCGAGAACGTCTTCCAGACGCGTCTGTTCGGTGAAGGAAAGCTGGCTGCCACCTCGGGCCAATGTGGAAAAGTTCAAATTCCACAAGCTTTCCACCACCTATGGCCTACCAAAATTAATTGAGATGCTTTTTACTGTTGGAGCCTCGACCCAAGGCTCCCAAAATTCCTATTTAAGGCAGTGGTGGTGAAGGAGTTTAAGATCTTGGATTCTTTGTTCAATTGTAATGTTATGCTGCATTTTTGTTGCCTCAAATTTGTCTTTCACATGTAAGTTGTTCAATTCACTTTAGTTTCTTAATAAAAGTTCTTCTTATACTCTTATTTTGTTGTTCTTCATATCACTTTGATACCTTTGGATCAAGGTGTGAGTTTATTCAAACCAACCCTTGTAAAATTATTCACACAGCGGTGGAGTGATCAATTTATTTTTGTTGTTTTCTTTACTTCTCCATTTCCTCCCTCATGAGTCTACTTTCCGCTTCCATTGAAACCATGGGATCAATGGAGGGCTAAAACACTTATGGGTTGATCCAAGGGAGTAGAAAGGGGTTGTATTGGATGTTATTTATCACCTAATTAATGTATAATCACTTCTTTAATTGGGATTTTTATTTGATGATTTTTAAACTCCATCGTCCTTGTTGAATTTAAGGCCACACACTTTAAGTACTAATACGATCCTTTACCTTGAAGTGCTCAAAACTTTGATCCTTAAAGTGTATAGGTGATTAGTATTAGAGGGTGTAGGCATTAAACCAATAATTGATGATGTTGTTTTATCTCCTTAAATGAACCCATCTCAAATTTAAGAAATTGAAATCATTAAAAAGAAAATACGTCCAATCCACCCCGAGCGATAACCTAGGATCAACTCATTCTTTTAAATTGAATCCACTTAAATATTTTAGATATCTTTAAAACCCATAAAAAATCAATCCAAGTTGGCCACTACATAGCCAAAAATCCATCCCTTAGGTTGTGTATCTTAGGTATCTTCTTAGGTCTCTGTGGAATCGACAACCCAAGCTACACTACAAGGACCGTTCTACCCTTCTTCTCTTGGGTAAATTTGGGCGTGAACCAAATTTTGGCGACATTTCCGGGGACCAAGTAAGTACCTTAGAACCAAAAAAACCTTCTTTCCTCACCTACATTCTTATACTCTCACCCAAGATCTCTTATCTTGTCCCTTTCTCGCTTTTTTTTTGGCGCATGTCCGCCTACACCCGCGATTTCTCAAACAGACTAGTTAGGGTGGAAAGTCCTAGGATAGGGGAGTCAAGTGAACCTAAGGGATTGTTTAAATCAGATTCAAATATTCTTGAAACCCCAAGTCAGAACTTGAAACAAGTCCAATGGAGGGTCATCCACAAAATCAAATTGTAAACCCCCGGGGGAATCAAATGGGAAACCAAAACCAAGAAGCTCCAAACTTAGGGAATGTAGTTGACAAACCATGAATGACTACCTCACTCCAGCTTGGACCAATGCCCCCTCATGCATTAGACACAATTACATAGGAGACACCAACTACATATTCAAACCCCATGTCCTAAACCACCTTCCAACCTTTCATGGGATGGAGTCAAAAATGCCATACCTTCATGTCAAAGAGTTCAACGACATTGTTGAAACCATGTGTCCCCCACATCAACTAGAATCCGCTAAGATGAGGATATTTCCTTTTTCATTAAAGGATCGAGATAAAAATTGGCTAAACAACTTGAGACCTGCATCAATCCACTCTTGGGACCAACTGCAAAGAGAATTCTACAAAAAATACTTCCCTCATCACAAAACAATTGCACTTAAAAAGAGCATCCAAAACTTTTTTGAAAAAGAGGGAGATTCATTATATGAAACATGGGAGAGGTTCAAAGACACCCTAAACATGTTTCCACACCATGGGTTTTCCATACCTGAACAAGTGAGAATTTTCTATGAAGGGTTGGGTCCGGGGAACATACAGTTCATTGACATGATGTGTAATGGATCCTTTAAAAACAAGGCCCCAAATGATGCTTACGACTATCTCGAAAGTCTGGATGAACAAAACCAAACTTGGGGAACTTCCTCTTATTCTGAAAAGCCACAAAGAACCACTGGAATTCATACACTTATAGAAGAGGAAAGCCTTAGGGCTAAACTCGCAGCACTCTCTAGGAAGGTTGAAGAGATAGACCTTAGGAAAGTACATGAAATCCAAAATGTAGACCTTGTTTGCACAATTTTTGACAAACATGACCATAAAACAGACAACTTCCCAACCATTCCATCCATCAAGGATGTTATTCTAGGAGGACCCCCAGCGGAAGTCAATGCCCTAAACTTTCAAAAGCCCCAATACCAAAACACCTTCAATCCAAGGTACAACGACCACCCAGGATTCCGCTGGAAAGATAACCAACAACCTAGCCAACCACAGGGACAAAATCCTTACCCTCAACAGAACTACCAAACCCATAACCAGTTCCAAACCCAACCTATCCAATACCAACAGCCACCGGTCCATTTTCAACAAACCACCCCACCTCCAAAATATCCCCCTGGGATAAACCAACCTACTCAAGCACCAACCCAAACTGTTCCACAAAGCCTACTAGAACAACTGTGAAAACAAATGGAGAGGATGAACTCGGAGGTATCTTCCCTAAAACAAGAACTTCAAACCATCAAAACAGGAAAGGCACCCATGCCTACTCAGGCGGTGCCACCCTCAACTTCAAGGGGAGAGTCAAGTTGTGCTCAAACAACTCATGAACAACTAAAGGTTGTGACTGTTTTAAGAAGTGGGAAATAAATTGAGAAACCTGAACAACTAATTCAGAACCCACCTGAAGATTCAAACTTGGATGAAAATTCAAATGAACCACAAGATCAAACTGAGGAAACTGATAACATTTTCAAGGAAACAACTCTTCAACAAACAACCCCACAACCTGCACCATTTCCTCAACGCATGAGGGGGAAACCCAAGCCTGAACTGAGTGAAACATTGAGGGAAATCTTCTCACAAGTCAAGTTGAACATTCCTCTTCTCGATGCAATCCAAACCATACCTTCCTACTCAACGTACCTTAAGGACTTGTGCACTTTTAAAAGAAAATTTTCACATAAAAACCACGTCTTTTTGGCTGCTAATGTGAGTACCACCATTCAAGGGACCATTCCTCCTAAGTTGAAAGACCCAGGTTTCCCATACATCAATGTTGAACTAGGAGAAAGCAAAGTTGTCAAGGCCTTGTGTGACCTAGGTGCTAGTGTCAATCTCATCCCATATGTTGTGTACTGCCAGTTAGGCCTAGAAGAGCTCCAACCCACATCTGTCACACTTCAGCTTGCTGATCGTAGCATTAGGGTTCCCAAAGGGATTTTAAAGGAAGTTCTGGTAAAGGTTGAAAACTTCATCTACCCTGCTGATTTCATTGTCCTTGACAACCATCCAAATTTAGTAAATAAGGAACAAACCCCAATCATCCTTGGTCATCCTTTCCTTGCAACAATCAACTCTGTTATCCGAGTCCGAAATGGGAACATGACCATCACCTTTGGGAACATGAGTCTAGACTTGAACATCTATAATGCAAGCTCACAAATAGGGGATGACGAGGATATTCATGAAGTAAACATGATAGGAAGCATTGATAATGAATCCATGGAACATCAAGGAATATTTGATGAATGTTTAAGTCAGAATGAGATTGATTTCCTTTGTTCATATGAAGGAAGTTTATCTCCTTGGCTTGAATCATTTTCAAATTTCTCTTATGATGAAGCCTTAGGTCCAACAATCAGTGAAACCTTTCAAGAAACCACTTTCATGGAGACCACTCCAATTTCCTTCCCTAAATCTGATCAATACAATATAGTAGCTGAAACTTCCACATGTGAGGAATAAATCCTATCTGAACCTCTAAAAAAAGAAATTGATCTTGATCCAATGTCCCAATCTTCTGCTGAAATTCTGAACCAACCTGATCTTGAATTGAAGGAACTTCCTGCTGCACTAAAGTATGCCTTCCTAGGGGAAAATCAAACACATCCTATTGTCATTTCTTCTTCTCTTGAATCCAATCATGAGAGGATGCTTCTAGATGTCCTTAGGAAGCATAAGAAAGCCATTGGTTGGACCCTTTCTGATATTCCTGGGATTAGCCCACTTATCGGGACTCATAGGATTGTTCTGGAATCTGATTCAAAGCCATGTCATCAACCTCAACGGAGACTCAATCCTAATCTCATGGAGGTAGTAAGGAAGGAACTTCTGAAATTGTTGAAAGCTGGTATCATATATCCCATAGCTGAGAGTGAATGGGTGAGCCCAATCCAAGTGGTTCCAAAAAAGGCTGGAATCACAATGATAACCAATGAGGATAGAGAGATTTTTCCAACAAGGGTGAGTAGTGGATGGAGGGTCTGCATTGACTATAGGAAACTAAACTCATTCACCAAGAAGGACCATTTCCCCTTACCATTCATTGACCAAGTCCTTGAGAGAGTGGCAGGTCATGCCTTCTACTGTTTCTTAGATGGGTACTCAGGGTACAATCAAATTGAGGTATCCCTAGAGGATCAAGGGAAGACTACATTCACATGTCCTTTTGGTACCTTTGCCTTCAAAAGCATGACCTTCGGGTTATGCAATGCCCCTGGAACCTTCCAGCGGTGCATGATGGGAATCTTCTCAGACATGGTAGGGGATTTTCTTGAGGTCTTCATGGATGACTTCTCTGTGTTTGGGGATACTTTTGAGGGATGTCTGCAGAATGTGGAGAGAGTCTTGTCAAGATGTGAAGAAAAAAATCTGGTCCTAAACTGGGAAAAATGCCATTTCATGGTTAAAGAGGGACTTGTTCTAGGCCATCTGGTCTCAAGTAGGGGTATTGAAGTTGATAAAGTAAAGGTTGACATCATTCGTCGCCTTCCATCACCCAAAACTGTCAAGGAAGTGAGGTCTTTCTTAGGACATGCTGGTTTCTATAGAAGATTCATCAAGGACTTTATTTCAATATCTCGTCCCCTTTGTGCTCTCTTAGTAAAGGATGCTCCATTTGTTTGGACAGAAAGCTGTGAGGGTTCATTCTCAACCCTCAAATCCTCTCTCACCTCTCCTCCCATTATGAAATCTCTAAATTGGAACCTTCCTTTTAAACTTATGTGTGATGCCAGTGACTTTTCTGTTGGAGCTGTGTTAGGACAACGTTGTGACAAAACTCCTTATGTCATTGCTTATGCAAGAAAATCCTTAAATGATGCCCAAATCAACTACACCACCACTGAAAAGGAGTTACTTGCTATTGTGTTTTCCTTATAGAATTTTAGGTCCTACCTCTTAGTATCACCCATCACTGTGTTCACTGACCATTCTGCACTAAAAAACCTCTTCCAAAAACAAGATGCTAAGGCTAGACTGATTAGGTGGGTCCTTCTCTTACAATAATTTGACCTCACAATCAAGGATAAAAAGGGAGTTGAAAATGTTGTAGCTGATCACCTCTCTAGGATGGAATTCAAAGACAACTCAAATCACCTCTCTGTGTCTGATTCGTTTCCTGATGAACACTTATACTCTGTGAGTGACTGCCCTTGGTATGCTGACATAGCAAATTTCTTAGTGACAGGATTCATTCCAAAATTCTTAGGGACTCAAGCTTGAAGGAAATTCCTTTCTGATGTTAGACACTATGTGTTTGATGATCCATACCTCTATAAGTTCTGCCCTGACCAAGTCATTAGGAGGTGTGTTCCATAATCTGAACAAGAGTCCATCCTTAAATTTTGTCATAGTGAGGCATGTGGAGGTCACTTTTCCTCTAAGAAAACATCTGCTAAGATTCTTCAATGTGGTCTTTTCTGGCCCACCCTCTCAAGGGACTCCTACACATTTTGTCAAAGCTGTCCTAGGTGTCAAAAAGTAGGGTCCATCACAAAAAGGAATAAAATTCCACTCACTCCCATCTTAGTGGTTGAAATATTTGACTGTTGGGGAATTGATTTCATGGGTCCCTTCCCAAACTCTCGGGGGTACCTCTACATACTCTTAGCTGTTGATTATGTCTCAAAATGGGTTGAGGCCATTCCCACAAAATCCAATGATCATCAAACTGTGATTAGATTCCTAAATGAAAACATATTCTCTAGATTTGGAATTCCTAGGGCTATCATAAGTGATCGTGGAACTCATTTTTGCAATCGTCCATTCTCATCACTCATGGACAAATATGGAATTTCTCACAAAGTGTCCACTGCTTACCACCCACAGACTAATGGTCAAGCTGAGTTAGCCAATCGTGAAATTAAGCAAATTCTTGAAAAAACTGTCAACCCCTCTAGGAAAGATTGGTCTGAGAAACTCTTAGATGCTCTTTGGGCCTATAGAACTGCATATAAAACCATTTTAGGAATGTCCCCATATAGGTTGGTTTATGGTAAAGCATGCCATTTTCCAGTGGAGATTGAACATAAGGCATGTTGGGCAATTAAGAAAATGGATTATGATCTCTCATTGGCCAGAACAAAAAGGAAATTAGATCTCAATGAACTGGAGGAACTAAGGATGGAGGCTTATGAAAATTCAAGGATCAATAAAGATAGAGTTCAAGCCTACCAATCTAGGAATATCAAGGTCAAACATTTTGAACTGGGAAAACTTGTTCTCTTGTATAGTTCAAAACTTCATTTACATACGGGAAAGTTAAGGTCTAGATGGTCAGGACCTTTCATAGTGCATCATGTATTCCCCCATGGGGTAGTAGAGATTCAAGATCCCACAGGTGGTTACATTTTCAAGGTCAATGGTCAAAGGTTAAAACCATTCATTGAATCATTCAATAAACAGTAAATAGATGTTGAGTTAATTGATCCAATCTATGAACCAGGAAAGAATTGATAAATTTGGGATCTATGTCGGGCTAACGACGTTAAACAAAGCGCAGAACGGGAGGCAACCCGTGGTTTTTATGTTTCTAATCTTTCTGAATAATCTTTATTTTTTAAATAAGATTACTTAATCATTTTTATATTTAAAAATGAAAAAATAGACTTTTGAACTGTTCTTCTATTATGAGTATGGATGGGTACGAAAGAGGAGCACCATATTCATTCGTGTCACGTGGTGTGATCCTTGAGTAATACCTTACTCAGAAATTTAAAAAGAAGACAATGTATCATCAGTTTATTTTGTTTTTATTATTCAATAGGTTAAAAAAATATATTTAATAATACAAAAAAAAAGTCCACGCCATAGGCCGTGGGGCAAACCCCATCACAACCAGCGAAGCCGCGGGGACTCGAACCCGGGACCGAAGGGAGACAGGGGCGCGCGCTTACCACTGACCTGCGGCTTCTTGTGATACCTTATTCTACAATTTTTATATATATTCTTATATTTTACTTCCTTTATTATATAAATATATATATATATATATTGTTTGTTTTTGTTTGTTTTGTTTGTTTGTTTTTTTCCTTTTTCCACTAGGGAACTTTGCAAGTGACATGGATATCAAAGGAATAAATTCGAGCGGCAAGAACTTCAAACTTCAACCACCAGGTGACTTCATTCCATAATCCTCATTTTCAATTTCCTTTTTAAATTTTTATTCCCTGCCTCTACTCCTTCTAATTTTTCATTTCTTCAAACACTGGGGACAATGTTGTTTTAAGTTGGGGGGGAGATAAAATAAAAAAATTCTTTTGTGTCAAAAACAAAAATTGAATGATTTGAAAAAAAAAGTAAATGGAAGGAAAAATTCCTTTAACTTTGAACATGGTAATATGCATTGCACACTTTGAAACTGAATATCAAATAATTTAGCATGCCATGATTCTGATTTTAATCCTTGTATAATTTCATGAGCATAGATTTTGGAAAGTGTGGTTGTCCAATGTGATATTTCATCATTTATATTTTCATCCAAATAAAAAAATGCCACAATGCACGTCCTCTAGACTGTGGGGTACTAATTTGAATTTTTTGGGTCCCATAATAAATAGCATATTCTGGTTTTATTTTTATGAATAATATGAGTATTCAAAAAAAACTAAAAAAAATTATTAAAAAATAAAAAAAATAAAAAAATAAAAATAAAAATTTGCGTGTAGAGCAATGGATTGATAAAATGCGAGGCTTTCGGCACTTGGGGATCGTGACTCCAGAGTTTTCTAGCCCTGAGTTTTTCAATATATCTCTATTTATGGTAATATGACATTGTTTTTGATTAAGTTAACTCGAGACGATGCCCGAGTATGTGGGCTTCACTTGGTGCCCTAAGGCCTTTGAGTCTGGGAGTCATCGGCAGAGTCTTGATACATGGGTTAATTTGATTAACTGCAATCTCAATTACTATAGCAATATTGAAAAAAAACAAAAAAAAGGATGAAGAATACTCATATTAGGATTAAATGTGATTCCACCTAGCGCTTCCATGATTTCCCCCTTGAATGAAAATGAACCCCCATATCTATTGTGATTCACAACACATCATTACACCTAATTGAGTTGGATGAAGTATGATGATGGATTTGATCAAAGGAATGGGCTTGGGATTGGGATCTGCTTATGAAACTATCTTGTATTAAAATATTTTGATGGGTTTCATGATTTTTTGGTATAAGTTTTTTTTGGTGATCATTGTGTATTAAAATGTTTTTGGAAAAGGGAATTTGAAATTCATATTGTTGAGATGTATTTTGCTCGGGACTAGAAAAACTCAAGTTGGGGGTGTGATTATCCACTAAATGAGGCTAATATTCATTGTTAATATACATAATATTCATGTTATTTGTTATTAATAAACACCATTTTAGTGCATTTTACACTTTGAACATCATTTCACATTATGATTGTAATACCTTCTTAAAATGCACTATTATGTGGTACATTTTTGAACATCATTTAAAGTACCCAATGATTCATATGATTTTAAGGAATTTAATTATACATATTTTAATTTGATATTTTTGTAAATTGATCTACACTCCAATATGAACATGTTTCATTCAGGGATCAATGGAGAATTCATGGAGGATGATGGAGATATTTTGCAATGAAAGGAAGCAATTCTAAAGAAGGCAGATTGGACACCAGCCCACTGATGAGACTGTGGGGCCCAACTTAAAAGCCCAATTAATCCCAAATTTCGTGGTACGATCTAAGACATGTATATAAACAAATCAATCTTCAGGAGTTAATGCTAATTCGGCCTCCATGTTGGTCATTTAGTCGGCCCAAATTAGAGATAAAACTCTGGGCCAGATTCTGCGGCCTAGAAAAACAGTCCACTACTTTCATCATATCTCGGAATCCAAAACTCCAAATGGGCCCAAATTTTACAGGCGATTAGAAGATATCTGGAGCGAAATTTAATTCTTCTATGCCTCACCCTGATTCGTCCGTCTAGAAGGTCTTCCAGACGCGTCTGTTCGGTGAAGGAAAGCTGGCTGCCACCTCGGGTCAAATGTGGAAAAGTTCAAATTGCACAAGCTTTCCACCACCTATGGCCTACCAAAATTAATTGAGATGCTTTGTACTATTTTAGTCTCGACCCAAGGCTCCCAAAATGCCTATTTAAGGCTGTGGTGGTGAAGGAGTTGAAGATCTTGGATGCTTTGTTCAATTGTAATGTTATGCTGCATTTTTGTTGCCTCAAATTTGTCTTTCACATGTAAGTTGTTCAATTCACTTTAGTTTCTTAATAAAAGTTCTTCTTCTACTCTTATTATATTTTTCTTTATATCACTTTGATACCGTTGGATCAAGATGTGAATTTATTCACCCCAACCCTTGTGAAATTATTCACACAACGGTGGAGTGATCAATTTATTTTTGTTGTTTTCTTTACTTCTCCATTTCCTCCCTCATGAGTCTACTTTCCGCTTCCATTGAAACCATGGGATCAATGGAGGGCTAACCCACTTATGGGTTGATCCAAGGGAGTATCAAGGGGCTGGATTTGATGTTATTTATCACCTAATTAATTTATAATCACTTCTTTAATTGGGATTTTTATTTGATGATTTTTAAACTCCATCGTCCTTGTTGAATTTAAGGCCACACACTTCAAGTACTAATACGATCCTTTACCTTGAAGTGCTCAAAACTTTGATCCTTCAAGTGTATAGGTGATTAGTATTAGAGGGTGTAGTAATTAAACCAGTAAGTGATGATGTAGTTTTATCTCCTTAAATGAACCCATCTCAAATTTAAGAAATTGAAATCATTAAAAAGAAAATACGTCCAATCCACCCTGAGCGATAACCTAGGATCAACTCATTCTTTTAAATTGAATCCACTTAAATATTTTAGACATCTTTAAAACCCATCCAAAATCAATCCAAGTTGGCCACTTCATAGACAAAAATCCATCCCTTAGGTTGTGTATCTTAGGTATCTTCTTAGGTCTCTGTGGAATCGACAACCCAAGCTACACTATAAGGACTGTTTTACCCTTCTTCTCTTGGGTAAATTTGGGTGTAAACCACCCATAGTCAGTGCATTATATTTTGTTACATTGGAATGATCAAAAAAATAAAATCTTAAAGGACCAATCAGTTTAGTATCATTGGAAATACTAGATACAAAAAAAAGGTTTACATTACATCTTGAAATAAAAAACAACATATTATCCCCTTTTAAAACTCACATATCCCCTAGACTATCCTTTTAGGTCAATCGTAATATACTTATTCGCATCCAGGGAAAAATTAAAACATAAGAGATCGATGAGCTCAGATGCTTAGTAAGGATAAAAAATATTTTGGAAGTTATCATGAATAAGCAAAACAATTTAAGGAAAAGTATAAAACTAAAAGATAAGCCTTTTAAACACAATCATCAACAAAATTAGAAAATAATAAATCAAGTAATTATATTTAAAAATTCACATAGATATTCTTATAGTTGAATAACCACATGTAATATAAATTATTGAACTCATAAAGAGATAATGTATAATGTAATACATCATAAAAATACTGTCAATGCATTGTGCCATGACCATAAATAACCGTACCCTCAAGGCCTTGTTTCAAGACACTAGTTTGTCTCGTGAGATTTACCGATTCATCTAAGGGATATAGTGGGTCCCACACATCACTTAATAAGTCCAATGCATTCCTCTTATGAAAGAGATAAAACATAACATAACCATTCATATTAAAACTAGCATATGAAATTTTAATGTGTTTACCATAAATGAAGAATGATATTAAAATAGAACATCCATAGTAAAATATATCATAAACCCTTAAATATAACATGGAATATTATATCATAATAAATCAACCTAAATTAAGAATAAAATTCAATAAAGGATATTGACATAGATGAATATAATCTAATAAATTCATTAATACTATTTGAGTGAAATATCCCTTTTAACATTGAAATCATTTAGAATCCATATAGTTATTAAAGAGAAAATTTATTTTGGAAATAACCTTGTAATCTTGTTAGGAAAGATAAAAATATTTAAGGAGTCCTGACGCTGGAAAATATCCTCTTGCACTGTTTAAGTTAAAAAAAATCTTTCCTTATTTTTTTGAAAAGGTTATAAAGTACCTCATTGGAAAAATGATGAAAAAATTCCTTTCAAAACATTTTATAAATTTTTTTTCATGGGTAAAAATGAATTTAAAAATTTTTTGATAATATTTTTAATTAAGTTTTAGGAAACATGGAAATGTATGATAATGATTTCCCAGTAGATACTTACGTATAAACATCCTCAAATAATAATAAGATTGTGAAATTAACCCTTACCTTGTACTTTACTTTAGTTGAGGGTGTCTTAACCTATATTATAATTCTTAAATAATTATATTAAATTATACCAGGACTATATCCATGTTTATAATATCATATATTAGCCTCTTATATCATTTTAATAATAATATTTCAGTGTTACCGTTGTTTCGGGTGTTAAACGCATCATTTTCCTATGCATGTTTTGTTGTGTAAGTATTGTTTTTCAGGAAGAGGATGTATTTTATTCATATCCATAATGATATTAAGTTCATTATAATTATTTTTAATCATCATATAAATTTTATAATTCTAGAGAATGAATCTCAGCACGTCGTGAAGACGATAGACCGTATGTACGCATGAGAAACAGTATCATTCCCTTGAGGGTTAAATGGTATGGAATATGATAGTATATTTGTTATAAAAATCATTATTATGTTATATTAATTATTTATATCTATTATACTCATCATTATACTCATCCAAATAAAGTAGTGTTGAATAAGAGATTACACCACGGTGTGGAGATGGAAAAATGTATGTACACACGCATGGTCATATAGTTATTTTTATGATGGATAAAATGGTGAATATGGTTGTATCGTGATTATAATAACATCATATTATATGTATTATACTGTATTTATTACTTTGGTATGGAAAAAATATATAAATAGGAAGTATAAGAAGATAAGAACTTTTAAAGAGGTGATAAAACAATTACCTCTTTTTTATCTATCTCTTTATATTTGCACAAAATAACTCCTTAGGATGAATTTATGTCCAAAGTATGGCCTATAGATGTAGTGAGAGATGTTGGGAGAGTAAATGGTCATGTTTTTATAGAGGAAAATGATTTTAGAGGAGTTAATTAAATATAAGGATAAGTGCATTTTTATAAGAGTGGGGAGGGTCACTTTTGGAAACTCTTAAAATATTAAATTAATATAAATTAATTTTCAATTAAAAATAGATCCAAAGTGATTTTATTCTAATATAAGATTAGTATTAGTCTAAATATCACCCAAAAATTAATTTTATATGTGTTTAGGTCATATCATTAACCATTTCTTTTGGGTTTAACCCTTAGTTAAATAGTTTAACCTTTACTGTGACAACTTGTCTTTTTTACACTATAGGGTTAATATAGTTACTATAAAATTAAAAAACAACCCCAATTTGATATTTTATGACATATGTAACACTATAAATATTATTTTAATATACCTTATATTTTTATGAAATTTATAACATTTATTAAAATATTATTTATTTTAAATTATCATTTATTTAAATTTTGAAACTATTAAATATTTTCATTTTAAAAAAATTAAAACCAACAAGATAACTTCAAAAAAATACTTCCAATATGTTACTAACATTTATAAGTTATTGAAAAAAATATTTCATTAATTAAGTCGAATTATATTTATGTTATTATTTTTAATATCATTTATTTGATATTTAAATTAAAAATAATAATTTTAAATTCACAATTATTTCATCATTATTGGTAAATATTTAATCTAAAAAATTATAAATAAATTTATACAAGGTAGCTAATTATTTTATCATTACATATAATCTTTAAAATCAATTTTATCTCATCTATATCTCTATATTATAGTTTTTATACTTATAGGAAATGAGAGTGTGACATTTTGTCACATTCATTAATTTAGTAATATTTAGGTCATATTCATTGAAAAGGGTCCATTAAATGATTAAATATCTGAACATAGGTGATAAGGGTCTAATTTAGTCATAAAATATTATTTTTATAGGTTTTAGGGTAATTTTAAAATATTATTTTTACCTTTAGTCACCTGATTTACCCTTAACAGCGGTAATAAAAAATCACTAAAGTTACTATTCATGACCTCCAAAAAAATAAACTATTAAAATAATTTGTAGAAAATGATTCTAAATATGGAATCAATTTTTTAAAATTTAAAATAAATAATTTTTAGTGATTAATTTAAAATTAATCCTCATTGACAAAACGGGAAAACAGGTTTTTTAAAAGTACAAACCAACAAAAGATTGGCATGTGTTTATATATAATTTTAATGTGAAAATAATTTAAATGAACTAAATTATATTAAATTATAAAAACCTAATATAATTATATTTTAAAACAAATTAAATGTATAATCTAACAATATAAATAAATTAGATGAAAAACAGTTTTGAATTAAAATGCAATATTTTTTATTATTCATTAAAATATGAATGTTATCAAAAAAACACAAAAAAAATACAAACTAACTTTTTATGTAACTATTCTAAATAATAAGTTTATTTTCTAAAATTAAAATATAAAAGTGTTAACTACTGGATTTAAAAAGGGTTCTCCATTAAAATATGGTAAAACTGTATTTTTTTAAAAGTACTTCTTCTATTCAAAAAATTTAATTTGTTCTTATATCATGTATAAGAAATACATGAGATGAATATTTTAATTTATAAAATTAAAAATGAGGTTAATAAAATTCATAACCACTTTTTAATAATATTGTTGCAGTGTATAAGAACTCGATGTTTCTTGCAGCAAAAGCTATTGAATTATTTAAAAATAAGTGTACCATGGAAGCATGGGGTGTTACATTATTGTCTCCTTCTAATAATTTCTTCCTCAAAATTCTTTGAATATAATATCATAAAAAGATTTTGGTGGTTCTTCAACATTTTATCCCTAGGTTCCCACATCACCACTTCAATTTTATGGTTTCTCCAAATAACTTTTACCAAACGAGTCATCTGATTTCTCAACACTTATTCTCTGGTATCAAGAATCATGATAAGATCTTCACAATAAGAGAGTTCAAGTTCCAATTATATTTATTTATAGGCAAGTAAATCCATTTTTCTATCATGTATTTCCTTAACATTGATATGTGGAACACATCATGAACCTTGGAGAGACTTTTCATTATTTCCAAATGGTAATCTATAAATCCAATTCATTCTGGAATATCAAAATGTCTTATGTACCTAGGACTTAATTTACCTTTCATACTGAATCTTATAACACCCTTCTTGGTAGATACCTTAAAAACAAGATCTCCCTCTTCAAATTCCAAATATATCCTTTAGTTATCAGCATATCTATTTTTTCTACTTTGAGCTATTTTGATATGGGTCTGAATAGTCTTTACCATTTATAATGTTTCCTCAATAAGTTATGGGCCTGCGAGTTTTATTTCACTAGAAACATCCCAACAAGTCGGTGTATGAATTATCTTTCCATATAATGCTTTATATAGTGCCATCTAAATACTTGAATGGAAGATATTGTTATAGGAAAATTCTACTATAGATAAATACTAATCCCACATAACTTGAAATCCGAATGAGAAAGATCTCAACATGCCTTCTAATGTTTGTGTTGTCCACTCTGATTGTCCATCAGCTTAAGGGAGGTAGTGACCTCTCAAAGGAAGATCAGTATATAGGGCCTTCTGAAGACTCTTCCAAAATGGAGGTCATGATCATAATAAATCAATATGGGTACACCATGATGTCTTACACCTTTATTAATATATATTCTTGCTAAATGATCAAGTGGTAGATCTTCTCTTATAGCCAGAAAATGTGCTAATTTTGTAAGATGATCAATAATAACCCATATCTCATCATTTATTCTAGGGGTATTTGGTAGCCCCAGGAAAAATTACATCATAATATCATCTCATTTCCATATAGGTATAGGAAGAGGTTGCATGACTCCTCAAGGAAGTTTTCTTCCAGCCTTCACCTATTGACAAACAAAACATCTTGACACATAATCAAACATCTCTCTCTTTATTTTGTCTCACAAAAAATGTTCTTTAAAATATATATAAATCATAGTGATAATGGAATTTATAGAGAAATTAGAACTATGTGCATCATCCAATAATTCCCTTTTTAGCTCAAGTATTGCAGGAACACAAAGCCACTTCCCAAATTTCGAAATTTCATCTTCAAATACAAAGTCAATCAATATCTTTTCATTCAGAGATTTAATTTTCTTTTGAAACTATATATTGTTAGACTGAGAACTTTTCAACCTTTATAGTAAATATGGGTTTTCAACTATTTTAAAAAGTAGTGATGTTTCACCTTCCATGATAATTTCCATATCCATATTTACTAGATCCATGAACATAGGATCCTTTTCAACTCTCATTTTGTTTAGTACCTCATGGTCCTATCTACTCAAAGAATATTCCACCTTATTTTCCTTCCCTAGGTGGTAGTGTATTTTTTAATCATAATCCTTGAGTATCTCAAGCCATATTGTTTGTTGAATGTTGTGTTCCTTCTCTGTGAAGATATATTTTAAAATCTTGTGATCTGTATATATCTCACATCTTTCACTATAGATATAGTATCTCCATATCTTTAGAGAAAATTTCATTGCTTCTAACTCAAGATCGTGAGTCAGGTAATTTTTTCGTTATTTTTTAATTGGCTTGATTCATAGGTAATACCCCTATCATTTTTCATTAGGAAAAAACCAAGTCCTTTCCATGATACATCATAATAAGTCACAAACCCATCATTCTAATATGGTAAAGTGATAATATGAGAATTGACTAATATTATATTCAATTCTTCATAAAATTATTCACACTCTTTTTTCCAAATGAATTTAACCCCTTTACATTTGATCTTGGTAAATGGGTTTTCCAATAAGGAAAAATTCTAGATGGAATACTGAGAGTAACCAACTAAACCAATAAAATTGTGTACCTCAGTTATACTCGTCGGTGCTATCTTTTCTTGGATTTCCTTTTCCTTTTCAGGATCAAAAGAGATTCCATACTTGGACAAAATATGAACAAGAAAAGAAATTTCTTGAAGAAATAATTCACACTTGCTAAACATCCCATAGAGTTTATTTTTTCCAAATAGTCTTCAGAATAATCTGCAATTGGTTCTCATGGTCTTCATAGATTTTGAGTATACTAAGATATCATCAATAAATACTGCAAAAAAAATCAAGATATTCATTGAACACTATATTCATTAGATCAATGAAAAAATATGGTGCATTAGTCAATCCAAATAGAATTACTATAAATTCATAATTACCATACCTCATGTATACTGATTTATTTGTAATATCATAATTTTTTACACACAATTAAGTATATCCAAAATGAAGTTCCATCTTCAAAAAATATTGAGCTCCATGAATGTGATCAAATAAATTATCAATTTCTGGTGGTAAATAATTGTTTGTTAATATAACAGCATTGATTTCTCTATAGTAAATGTATAGCCTCATAGATTCATCTTTCTTATTAACGAAAAGAATTCGAGATCCTCATGGAGAAATAATAGGGAGAATTAATCCCTTATTACTCAACTCCTCTAGTTGTTTATTCAACTCAACTAATTCCATAGTGTCCATTCTATAGGGGTTTATTTGATATTGGCCTTGCATCAAGGATTAAATCAATAGTAAACTCAACCTCCTTTCATATAGGTTTTCTAGATAAATCCTCTGAAAATACATCAATATATTCTGGTTAAATAGGTACATCCTCATTTTTAATATTTATTTCTTCATCCCTAGATTTTAATTCCTCTTCCTCCCCAAGAATCTCATTTGGTAAAGATACTGGGGGTGGATTTTGATAAGAATCAGGTGATGAAGTTTCTACTTTAAAGATAATGGATTCTACATCTTCCTCACAAATCGCAACTTCCTTCTTCTTATAATAAATTTTCACATAATATTTTGATATCCAATCCATACCAAGGATTATATCAAATTTGATCATAGGTATAATGATAAATTCAGTAGATAAGTAATGTTAATATGCTATGATGGGAAATACCAGACACATATTTATTACAATGAAACTTCCCTTAGGGGTTTTGACTAATAAATCACTTGTTAATGCGAATTGGAAATTTTATATTTTTAAATAAAACTCAAAAGATATAAAGGAATGCGAGGATCTAGAATCAAATAAAGATTTAGCTAAATTTGAGGAAACTATTAAAGTACCCACCAGCACATCATTAGGAACTTAAACCTCAGTAGTTATTATCACAAAATCTTGCCTTCCTCCCTTGGACTTTTTTGGGGTAAGTTTTCTTGACACTTAGGAAAATAATTTGAATAATTTCCCATCTCTTTACAATTGTAGCATTGAACATTGATATCTTCTTTCATCCACTTAATATCGGGAGCTTGGGGGCCTTTTTCTCCACACCTATAACAAACTATCTTCCCCTTTGGGAAAGTATAACTATGTTTCTTCCCACAATTATTATACAGTAGAAACTCAATATTTCCCTTCTACCCCTTATTTCCTTTTCAATAGTTTTGAGCATCCTTATTTTTCTCTTACTTTACTTTAATGTCAAAAGACATAGAGAATTCATTTTCTCTCTTGATAGCACATGAGACTATATCTATGTACAATGAGAAATATTGTGAGACTAATGTCCATCAGAGGAATGGTTTTAACCTATCAAATAATCGATCAATATTAATTCTTGGGTTATGTATGTAGTCTTCAACGTTCCTTGCTAACCTTGTGAAGTTAGTTTCATACTTGTCCACATTCTCATCCTCCTTCTACCTCAGACTTAGAAATCGCCTCTCCATATCCACTCATAGATAATGAAGAAATTATTTTTCTAGGAAGAGTTATTTAAATTCACTACATTCTATATTTTTGAACTCATCATCCTCCTTCATGTTTTGAATTAATGACCCCCGTTGATCTATATTTCCTGATAGATGATAGAATTCCAAAAAAATATTTTCCCTTTTATTGCTTCCCTAAGCAAGAAATATTTTCTTCGAGGTACTTATCCACTTATCATGTATAAAAGGATTTATAGTCCCATTGAATGTTTGGGGTTGTTGCCTCAATAAGCAGTCTAACATTTATCCTCCAAATTTTAGTTTAGGTTATTCCATATAGATAAGGTTATTATTTATAACTTGAGTCACATATCCTAGTATGGTTATAAGTCTTTTATCACCAATTGAATCACCATCTCTACTATCATTATCTTGAATGGGATGGAAATCCCTATATAGATTACGTGCATTGATTTGGTCTCCATTTCTTCCACTTGGTTCCATTTCTAAATAATGGAATTCACTAAATTAGGTAATGAATCATAATTCATAATTCCAAACTAGGAAAATAAATGGAAAAACTCATGCATATCTAATCAAAAATCATAAAAATGGTTTCTATGGGGTCATATATACTCATAAATAATTCATAATGGATTTTAAAAAAAAATGTGAATTGTCCTAAGAACATCCCCCGAGAGTGTCAAACCAGGTGCGTAGTAAGGCTTATTGTCGTGTACCAGGTTATCCCAAGTCAAGATCAGAACACCTTGTCTAAGTTATTACTCCTAGGTAAATATTTTCCAGAACCACATCCACGTGTTGTATTCAGAATAAGATTTATTTCTTGGAAGTCCCACATAATCTCTACATAACCAAAATTCTCTTATTTTCTAATATTTTTATCCTCAAGTATATCTTAGAGGTAATGTTCCCTAATCAAGGTTTTTCCAAATATAGTTTCCATGGATAGTTTTAAACTTCCTATGATACCAACTATAACTCCCTAGGCCTAATTTCCAAGAGTCAGTGCATTATTTTATGTTACATTTTCATGATCAAAAGAAATCAAATCCTGAAGGACCAATCAGTTTATCAGCCTAGGAAATACTAGATACAAACGTAAGTTTTCCATTATATCTTGAAATTAAAAACAACATATTATACCCTTTTAAAACTCTCATATCCCTTAGACTATACCTATAGGTCAATCATAATATACTTCTACATATCCTGGGGAAAAATGAAACATAAGAATGGGGTGATCTCATATGCTCAGTAAGGATAAAAAATATAGTGGAAGTTATCATAAATAGGCATAAACCTTTAAGGAATGGTATAAAACAGAAATAAAAGCCTTTTAAACAGAATATTCAATATAATATAGAAATAATAAATCAATTATTTCCATTTAAACATTCACACGGATATTCTACTAGTTGAATAACCACATGTAATATAAATAACTAAACCCATAAGGAGGAAATGCATAATGTCGGGAATCATAACCACACCATTAAGGCCTCATGCCAAGATCATAAATAACTATACCATTAAGGCCTTACGAAAAGACAATAGTTTGCCTCATGGGGACTACTGATGGATTGAGGAGCTATAGTGGTCCCCAATTATAACTTACTAAGTCCAATGCATTCCTCTTATGAAATGGGTAAAACAAAATATTAATATTAATAATAAAGCTAAAATATGAAATGTTAGTACTTTAACCATAAACCATAAATGTTTTCAAAATATCACATATACATTCAAATATATCATAAACCCATTAATTCAATATGGAAAATTGTATCATAATAAATCATTCTCAATTAGGCATAAAATTCAACAAATGATGTTAACAAATATGAAAAACAATCTTATAAATTGATTAAAACACTTTGAGGGAAATATCCCTTTTTACTTTGAAATAATTTAGAAGCCCTGAATTATAAAAGAAAAATGTTTCTTTTGAAAATAACCTTTTAATATTGTAAGGAAATATTCATGATGTTAAGGCTTCATAATGGCAGAAAATAGTTGTTTGCACTCTATAAGTTAAAAATCATTATTTCCTTAATTTTTTGAAAATCTTATAAAGTACCATTTTTATAAAATAAAATAAATATTACTTTCAAAACATTTTATAAAAAGTAAAACCTTTGTAAAAATGAACTTAAATGATTTTTTATAATATTATGAATTAAATTTTAAGAAACATGGACATTGATGATAAAGATGTCCTAGTAGATTCTCACGTATAAAAAACCTTGAATAATAATAAGACTTTGAAATTAACACTTACCTTGTACATTCTTTTAGTATAGGGTGTGTTTAACTCTTGTATAATGGTTAAATATTTTATTATATTATATCATGACCATATCCATATTTATAATATCATATATGATCCTCTTATAACATTTTGTTGATAATATTCCAGTATTACCATTCTTTTGGGTGTTAACTGCATAATTTTCCTATGCATGTTTTGTTGTGTAAGTCATGTTTTTTATGAATAGGATGTATTTTATTCATATTAATAATGATATTAATTTCATTATTATTATTTTTAATCATCATGTTAATTTTATGGTTGTGGAGAATGAATCTCACAGTGTCGTGGGGACGGTTGTCTTTACGTACGGACGAGTGATGGTATCGTTCCTTTTATGGTTAAATGGTATGGAATTGGATAGTATAGTAACTATAAAGAATAATTATCTTGTTATATTAATTATTAATATACATTATACTCATCATTATACCCTTCTTAATAAATTAGTGTTGAATTATAAATTACACCACAGTGTAGAGATAGTAAGTCATATGTACGTACGCATGGTGATATTGTTATTCATATAATAGATAAAATGAGCAATATGGTTTTCATGTGATTATAATAACATCTCAGTATTTTGATGATACAGTATTTATTTATTTTTTATGGAAAAAACGTATAAATAGTAAGTATAAGTAGAAAAGAACATTGCCTGAGGTGATAAAACAATTACCTCTTTTTCAGGTATCCCATTTTGATTTGAACAACACCTTAGATAGATTTTTTTCCCAAATTATGGCCTCTATGATTTAGTGAGGGGCGTTGGGAGAAGAAATTTCTAGTTTTTCTTCAAATAAAAGTATTTATAGGTGTGAATTAATGGGAAGGATAAGTGCCTTTTTATAAGAGAGGGGAGGGGCACATTAAGAAAATATTAAAATATTAAATTAATATAAAGTAATTTTCAATTAAAAATGGATCCAAAGTGAATTTATAAGAGGTTAATATGTTTATGGGTCAAAATATCATCAAAAAATGAATTTTATTCATTTTTATTTCATAACATTAGCCTTATCGTATGGATTTAACCCTTAGTTAAATAATTTAACCTTCATCATGACAACTTGTCTTTTTTACAATATTGGGTTAATTTAGTTACTATAAAATGAAAAAATAACACCAATTGTATAATTTATGACACTTTTACAAATATAAATGTTATTTGGAAGAACTTGATATTTTTAATGAATTGAATAACATTTAATAAAATATTATATATTTTAAAGTATCATTTATGTCAAATTTTATACTATTTAATATTTTCATTTTAAAAAAATCAAACCAAAATGATAACATTGAACCAATACTTCCAATATGTTACTAACACGTCTATTTTATTTAAAAAAAATTGTTAATGTCATTAATTAAGTCAAATTAAATTTATTTTTATATTTTTAATATCATTTATTTGATATTTTTGTTAATAAAATAATTTATAATTCAATATTGTGTCATCATTATTGGTTTTTATTAATCTCTAAAATTTACTAATAAATTTATATGAGGTAGGAAATTATTTAATATTTCAATATACTATTTATAATTGATGCTATCTCATGTATGTCTCTATATGAAAATTATTATATGTATAAGAAATGAGATTTTGACATTTTGTCGCATTCATCAATTTGATAATATTCATGCCACATTCATGGAACAAGTGTCCATTAAATGTCTAAATTTAAGAAAAAAGGTTATAAGGGTATAATTTAGTCATCCAAATGGATTTTTACAGATGTTAGGGTAATTTTATAATATTATTTTTACCTTTAATTACCTGTTTTACCCTTAACCACGGTAATAAAAAATTACTAATGTTACTATTCATAATGTCCAAAAAAATAAGTTTAACCTATTAACATAATTTGAGCCCACTGATTCCAAATATGTAATTCAATTTTAAAAATTTAAAACAAAGAATTTGTGGTAATTAATTTAAAATTAATTCCATTGACAAAGTAAAAAAATTGGTTTTTTAAAAGTAAAAACCCTCAAAAGATTGGCAAGTGTTTATGTAAAATTATCATGTGAAAAAAATTCCAAAAACCTACATTATATTAAATGATCAGAACTTAATCTATTTATATTTTAAAACCAAATAAAAGTATAATCTTACAAAATAAATAAATTAGATGAAAAAGTAGTTTTGAATTAAAATGTAGTGTTTTCATTATTCATTAAAATATGAAAGTTATCAGAAAAACACCAAAAAAATTCCAAACTAATTTTTTATGTTAATATTCTAAAAAAGAAGATTTTTTTTCTAAATTGAATATATAAAATATTAAAATTTTATATTTAAAAAGGGTTTGACATTAAAACGTAGTAAAACTGCATTTTTTTTAAAATACTTCTTTTATTCGGGAAATTGAATTTTTTTCTTATATGATTTCTAAGAAACTCATGAAATGAATATTTTAATAATATAAAATTAAAAATGTGGTAATTACTATTCATAACTGCTTTTTAAACAACTATTCATTGTGTGCTCAAACTCAGTGTTGCGTAGAGCACAAGCTATTGAATTATTTAAAAATAAGTGTACCATAGAAGCTTGGGGTGTTACATTGAACGTTAACTATGTCAATAAAAGTTTTTTCATAGAATATGAACTTTTCATCACTCACATATTTGTTAGGTGAATCTGGAATAGGGGATTCTAAAATGTAATATTTATGTTCATGGTTTAGAACAACTTAAAGGCATCTAAACCACTCGTAGAATTTACTACCATTCTGGAAGTTGTCTTTATCCAATATTGATCATATAGATAGTGTGAATGATGATATTTACATTTTATTATAAAATTAAAAGATCATATTATTATTACTTTTCTTAATTAAAATTATATAGGAAATAATAAATTAATATATTTTTTTAATTACCCCACTATATTATCATGTCTCAATACCCCTCACCATTTAACTCAAAATTTTTAGTTTCTAGGAAATTATATTGGGAAGGATCCCCATTAATTTTCTTAATGATCCAAAATTTTTCCATGAAGATAATAAGAAATTAATTAACCGGTCATTATTTCCAAATATGGGATTTTATATCCTTTATAAATTTATTGGATTCCTCTATCCTAAAATCCTAAATTGGATTTCCTCAAAACTTTTTTCCAAATATTTACTGAAAAATCTTTTGACATTGAACTAAATTAAATTTCAGTTAAGTCAACCCAAAACCTTCAGGAAAACACCCCCATTAAAATTAATCTTCCCGACATTGTCTATGTACTAAACTTAGTTATATGGATTCATTCCAAATCAAGTAATGGATGTCCTAGTCCAAATATATATTAGGATGGGGGATTTTAATTATATATGCCTAAATTTTATCTTTTTTACCCTTTACATACCTTTTTAATATTAAGTGTATGTTACGTAATTAATTAACCATGTGGTATAAAACATTTACACATAATTCATTTATTTAATTTACATATTTCAATATTAATTTATTTATTTATTTGATTGATCCTAGTATCCATAAAATAAATAAATTCATAGACAAAAATAAATAAATTATTAAATGATCCATTCATGAGCTTTATTTAATGGTTTATTTAATGAGTGGATATTAAATCAACCATTTACCTAGGTTAAATAACTCATATTTCTAGTCTTTTCATAAGATAAAAAATTACACTTTTCCACCTATGTATCACCTAATTTGGCATCATAATGGTTCTATATTTAACCACCTCCATACACCCTGGGATACTTCATTAATTACATGTATTTATAACTCACACATAGGTGAGGGGAACCAAATGATTAGTTAAATGGGGATTACATAAAAATCCTTGAACATGCAGGTCTTACATTATAATGGAGGGAGAAATGACTCATTGGCCACCATATTAAATTTAATAAAATATAATTGAAAATTCATGCAATAAATTAAATAAAATCATCCAACACATACATAGGTCTCGTTCAAGCTGATGAATGGTCATACAAGATACCTATACACAAAAGTAAATTGTTAACATTCATTTCTTATTAGTTTTTTATTTATTAAGATAAACGCACATTAATTAATTAATTAATTAATACCATTTCTTCTTAATGACCATCAAAATACTCTTGGTGATAGCCGTCATAAATAGATTAATGGAAATTAAATGAGAGAATGAATAGTCAAATATTATTCCAAAAGTATATTAAAATTTAAAATTCTAAAAGTGAAAATCAAGGTAATAAGGTTTTATACTAAAATTGTAATTTTAATGTAATTTAATCATACTCTGAATTAGGAAACTTCACGGAGTTTAATATCCAACAACATGTCATGTACCTCTATTGTCATGTATCTGGGTTACACACCTAGGTATTTGGTGTGTTGATTCAACCAAACAACACAATGTGTACATTCCGACTACACGTTGTGTGTAATCTTTTCGTGTGCCTGATATACTCACATGGACCATCGGTGTGTATCTTAATGGGATCATAATATAGGACCCCGGAACACCCTAAGAGGGAATAGGTGATTTATGGTGTCATATGTTTCTTCTAAAGTGATGGATCTTATTCACACATTGGTAGGAACAAGTTAAAAAAGTATTTTGGTAATGTGTAGCAATTTAAATAATCAAACATATAATGAAAACACTGTAGTTTTACTTAGTTCACCACAAAGAGATTGTACATGGAGCAGATGCCGACATATTTTCATTTGTACCTAAAAACTATAATCATAACTAGTTGTATAATACATAAGTTTATACATAGTCACCTTGTTCCAAGAATACTACCTTTAAGATATTTTATGTATAAAACATTACATCCCTCATAGCACTTCTATCGACTCCCCCTAGCTCACCACCTTCGGTGAAGTCTAAATAGGTTTATCAACATGAAGGTCTCTTCAATAGATTTTCATTGTTGTTTTTGTCCCTATCTATCATGAGACTTACTTTCAATGATATCCAGAATTGATGAACTTGAAATCTATTATTAAACAAACTGGATGTTAAACACTTGCTAGAAGCACACACTGTCACTTACACAGAACACCTAATCTTGTGCGCAAGTAAGATGAATTTTGAACAACAGTTATATTTCACTCTACTATACTATAAGATTCACTTGTTATTTAAAGATTAAAAGAACACTTTTCATGCAATATTTTCATTCTATAACTCTTTCATGGGAAACTCTTCCCAACATTAGAGGAACTTAATATTGATTGGAAAGGTTCTACGTATTGATAGGGTTAGCCTTTTATTTATAGGCCTTAATTACCCTATGCGTAGTTTTCTAATGCATCTTCCTCTATTCATGTAAGATTCTGATTGAGTGAAAAAAAAACCATTTTTGATGTCACATTGGATGCGTAAGTCTCTTTCTCACAACCTCATAGTTAGAGAACATTTAAATATTTCACGCTATTTTTTCCTTTTCCATATTTTTATGTGTTGATACTGAAATATTACTTGTTCAAAACTTTTCAAACCACCATTAAACATGCATGAAACTTCCATTCCCAAAAACATTTTTCTCCATTCTCTAATTTTTGGACCCAAAAATTTGGCAAGCACTAGGAAACGATGTAGCTTTCAATACTATTATCTTCTTGAACTATAAGATCCCTTTCCTTGCATTCTCTCTGATCTCCCAATTGAGAATTGACAACAAACACAACCCATACTCAATTTATTTCAAATAACATCCTTGGTTCCAACACACATAGCTTGTATGGGCCAACTACATGCCATGTTTTCCAAATGGCATATGCATGTGAAATTTGATAAAAGTCTTATTATGTTCTCAGGTGAGAGATTACATGACATGTGGACTCTGGATACATGTCATGTATATATAATACTAGTTTTCCAAATAACTATTCATGTATCACGGATGTGGTAATTGATGAACTACGCACTGTGTACACTACATACACATCATGTTTATCATGAATTATCTAGGTTTTTAGTCTCACATGGTTTGACCATGTATATTGACCACACAAATTGTGTGATTTACACCACTAAACCGTGTAAAATATATGGTTTGTACGACTTATACACATCATGTAATCTAATAATTGTGTGCGAGGTTGGGCAGTTAATATAAGGCATAAATCGTATGTAATAACTGTGTGGCATGCCATCTATCCCACGACATAACCATGTGCAACTAACAAGGGTACACAACATATATTCCTACTACACTCCATGTAAACCTATCTTACAAGAAAAAAACTGGTGGTTCCCAAAGGAATCTTCATTTCTTCTTCATCTATTTTTTGAACCATTAAGAAAATGAAATAATAAATGAACATGACTAATATGTCGATAAAATTTTAATTTAAATCATCTAAAATAATGAATAATATGAAATTAAAATTCAACCATGATAGCATATGGATAAATAATGAAACAAATAATTATAAATTTAAACATAATCCCTCTAATACCAATTTACGGTTCTAGTGTAGAGGAAGTATATGGTGGTGGGATATAAATTAATTTATTTATTTTAATATTTATATTCCCAAATCAATGAGAAATAATATTTCATGTCAAATTTATAATTAATTTATTTGTATCTTGAATAAATGAATACCTATTCATAGGTTCTTTCTTCAATGTGGATATTCATTGTTTGAAAAGACCCTTTTAGATTTCCTTCAATGTTTTTGAGGATCCAAGGATATAATCTCTCTAGTGATGATCCACATGTGCCCCTTTGATATCTAAGTAATTTCTATCGATAACTGAGTGCAATTGTAGAGAAACTGTTGTCTTGTGTTATTTATTCTGATCTGTCATCCATCTATCTTGAAGGAATCTATCAGGTATTTCTCGTTCTTGAGAGGGAGAGAGAAGGAAGAGTTGATATAGAATTTATTTTCTACAATAATTCTTTATTTTCAATTTTGGATTACACACTGTATACAATATACATAACCATCTATTTATAGAGTTTGGGTTTAAATTAAAATATTATTTAATTTAATATCATCCCTTAAACAGTATTATAACCTTTAATAAACCCCCTACCCCATAATAATATTACTATTATTATTATTTTTTGGTGCATCCCAACTCGTGTAGTAAAAAAATACAATTTAACCAGCTTGTTAATTAATATTTGTCATCAGACATGGTCTTAGTCTGTTTGAATTTCTCTTTAATTTATAGAATACCTAAAGAAATATTTAAATTAAACATTAATTTCATAAATAAATATTTTTTATTGGTAAAATGTGGAAAAAATGTTTCCTTAGTTTTGAGAATAACATTTATTCAATTAATTAAATTCAAATAGAATTTAATTGTGATCATTGGAAACACTTAGTGTGTGACCCTATGGGATTATTTCTCATTGTATTTTAGTTGTATTTACTAAAGTGAAATATTACTATCTATAAATGGGTCATGGAACCCAATATAAATAACTTAATGTCACAATGATGACAAACACATATGAAGTATCACTATTTAATATAATCAGTTTTTCACAATGTCTCATCAATCCGGTTCCACTTCTATTTCACTAACCTATATGCTAGAAATATCATTCTTTGAATATCTGAAATAAAAATTTTGTAACAACATGGCCATATAATTTAGGTTGATGGTTCTATTCTAATAAAAGGGACGAGAAAGCAGGATCCAGAATTTTGGAAGGTACAAATCCTTCATTTACTTATCTATTAATGACATGTTAATTGTGACACAACCAATATACCTTAAATCACTATAAACATATATCATCACTCTTGTCATTAAAAAATCTATGATTTTGATTCAGGACATGCATTAATGAAAATATTAATGCCTATGTAAAATTATGCATGCTCATAGATAGGAATATATGATGACACCAAAACATGTGGACTTCCTACTAGATGGTCTATTCTCGTAATCTCTCATCTTGTCCAATATCAATTGAAAACATCATTAAAAGAACCCACATATACTTATGATTAATCAAACCTGATAATATATGCACTATGTTTCTCATATAGTATTTATTCTAATTGTAGAACATTATTTAATAATATCATCATAGCTCTTCAAGGTTCCCATCATAACAGGGAATTATTATAATCTTTTTAATGCAACATATACTCTAGGAAATTATTACATTAGATACATGAAAAAAAATGAAAAATATGCAATAATAATATTTATAAATATTCAATATACTGAATATACATTTAAAAAAATTACAAATAGTTGTTCCTAGTACATGAACTCCAACACGAGGGACTTATGATATGATTATGAATTTATCGAGGTGACATTAGGTTCACTTGACATGTTGTATATGTGGAAATGGTTGGCACATTATTTCATGTTGTATGGATATGTATGGGGATCCAAGGGATATTCTGCATAACTGGATGTGGATACACTATTTCAATTTGGCATTAGTCAAATAAGGTAAATGATCTTGTGTTCTTTTTAATCACAAATGAGGTGGGTAATTTGATATGTGTTGTATTTTCTATTTATTTATGTTTTGAATACACTGTTATAAGTATATATGTAATAAAGTCGCATATCGGTGGGCACATACTTATTTCATACTCACACCCATCATAGGCCCCTCATGATGAATGCATACTTTATGGCATTGAGATCTAGTAAGGGATCAGACTCATGGGATGGACCTCAGTGAGCAAGGATGTGTCGAGGGTGTATGGGGTGTATAAGATATGGACCATGGGTTTCTTTTACACTAATTTGGAGATATTTTTTGGGGTTTTCCATAAATACTTATATGATTGTCCTCAAGGCGATCTTTCATGTTTTTATATTTATTTCATGACATGTATATACATTACCTATTTTTTAGTTATTTATTTTGGGATTATTATTGATATTTATTCTTATAATCTTCTATGAATTTTCTATTATATCTTCCAATGCATAGTTAAATTTTAATCATTATTATTATGTTATCGTTGGAGGCTATAGTCTCCCCACTATCACCAAATATACCCTTACTATTAGTCGGTTACATTTGGAATACATGGAGGCATGCCTAAGGTGTATTATCCCTCTAGAATGGATCACAAGTTAAGTGGATCCCAAGATGGGGTGTTTCTGGAATTCTTATCATGGAATTCATGGTGTTCATGTGTTTTATGTCATGTAAGTTTGAAACTTTTAAACATTCCACGTTTATAAGAAAGTTAGTAAATCATTGAGAAGCATATCTACCTTTCATGTTGATAAGAAATATGATTGTTATTTTTGACTTGTATTTATATCCTGATTGTTACGTGATATATTTATGAGCATGGATCTGTATTTAATAATTTACTTATTTATAATGGATATATCTTGAATGGAACATATGTACGGAAGAGGAAATAAGTATAGGAGTAAAAGGATCCTAGGTACACCTTTGTTTGGTAGAAATTTTGATGATATATAATGACCTCAGAGTGACCTAACTCTTTTATATCCCTTCCCCTACTATCAATGGTATGGGATACAAGAATTCCCTAACTCAAGAATGGATGAACTTGTATCCCATATATACAATAATTATTTCACCCAAACTAAATTATGCTCATTTAGTGGGAATTATTACATGGATTCTTAGATTTACTCATCTCAAACACTAGGTTGAGTCTAAAAGTATGTATGTAATGTATGGATAATCCTTCTATAATGGGTTACTTAGTATTGTTTTTATTATAATTTTATAGTTATTTTTTACTTCCATCTCTAAAGTATGTTTTTTCATCCTGCTAAAATATTTTATCATATATTTATATTAATATATAGTCATGTTCATATATATACCTGATTATTCAATTTTGAGTTGATACACATGGGTGGTTCCCTACTGAGTATGTATATGCTAACACCCTACTTGGACAACACAGGTGACATAAAGCTCCAGGATTAGTTCTTTTTAGGTACCTCATATGTGGTGGGATGTTTGTGGTCTGTCTTTTTTTTAGGAAAATATGAGTCGTACCCTCTTGGAGAGTAATGTACATTTGGTGTGTTCCTTTATATTTTTTGGTGGAATTATTGAGAAAATGTGTTAGATCTATCTAGTGTTGTTTCCTTGAGGTTTCCATGCATTAGACCTCCCTTATTTTTTCTTTAAGTCTGTGTTTGGGTTGTCTTTTTATCTAGAGTAATTTATTTTTTAACTCAAAAATTTTATGGACTTTATGTGAGTTTATTCCTTGTCTCCTTTATTCTATTTTCTTGGGAGAAAAATCGCACCCACTAATGTTAGACTAAACCCTTAGTGTTTATGCTAACCACTAAATCCTAGGAGGTGTACCTGATAAGTTTTAGTGATCTAGATGGATTCCATTTGGGAAATCATGTTATAATCATTATAAGTATCCTAGTCATGTGTTAACCCATGTTTTTTCCCATAAATATAAAAGGTAGAAAAATTATAAGAGGGGTGAATTTTAGAATAAAACAAGAAATACCATTTCCATCCAACTCAAAATATAGGTTGATCAGGAACATGATATTCCAATCAACTAAAAATTCATTAGACTATATGTATTGGAAATTAATATTTCTAAAATTTTAAAACAACCTGAATAAAAATAAAATTCATAATAAAAAATAAAAATACAACATAGTTTATAAACATAATATACAGATAAAGTATTACAAACCTTAAACTCCAAAAGGGATATTTTTACCAAAACAAACATTTATCCAAAGTATAAAGAGGATTTTTAAACTTTATCCAAGGTATCCTATTTTCTTATCCCTAAAATCCCTCAACCTAAACCAATTTTAAGGTGACTCTATATTCCTATCCTCAAAATCCACCAATCATGCTAATCAGAATATAATCCGTCTTCATATCCCTATAATCCCTCGATCACATTGGATTATAATAATATATATATTTGTATCTCTAAAATCCCATAACCCCACAAGTTCAGAAACAAAAAAAATATTATCAAAAAATGTTTAAGATATTTGTAATGGAAAACATCACTTGGAGTTATCTCTTAAAAAACTCTGAAAGAAAAATTACACTAATTAGAATAACTCTTGGTAATAAGAAATTTTTAAACATAAAAATGACCAAAAACTATCAAAATTGTCATTGTTTGTTTCTTTTGATCCAAAAACATATATCCCCATTTATAGATGAAGTTATAAAAAACTCTAACATTCAAATTTTTCATTATTTGGAGTCAGGTGTAAGTGCATCAAATGCATCCTTTTCATCATTAAATGAACTCGCTATAGCTCCACATCTTCTAATGATGTCAATCTTTCACTATTTCAATGCTCCTATATTCAGTGAAATTATTTTTGGCATGAAACCTCGGTTTACTATATTATTATCCTACATATAAAAAAGTATAAAATAAAAAATTAAGTTAAATAATTATCACTAAAAACAATATTTTGATTTCTGATGTAAAGGATTCAAAAAATTCATTGATCTTAAAATCTCACAATTTTTTGAATGAAAAATATATGCAAAGAAATATATAAGTTTTGTTAAATATAAAAAATACATTATTTTTAAAACTATCATATATTCACTTTATACAAGAATATACATTAGAATTATCTTCCAAAAATTCTCCCTAATAAATTTAAATTACAAGAAACCAAAATATGAAATATATTCTCCTCCATACATGATATGCAAGTAAAATATATCATTTCTTGGATATCTCCTATTTTAGACCATTCAAAAATAATCACACATGAAGATGAATCTTGAATAATAACACTCTTTGTGATTATTTAAATATATTCCCATTAGTGATGAAATATATCAATGGATGGAAAACAATTCAGATGGAATTAATTTATCTTTTTTCATGAAATCACTTTAAAAAAAATTCTTCCCCATTAACAAATATTAATCCCAAATATTTTATTTATTTACATTTCTTCTACTTAACAAAAAACAAAAAAAATATTATAAAAATAGTAGATTTTCTGAGATTTCTCCCCCTTAATTTTCAAAAATAAAAAAAATGTAAATAAAAAAATAACGGAATTTTTTTGAAAATTCAATATATATACCAGAAAACTTCCTATAAAATTTAATTCTCTATAAGTAAGACTTTTCTTTATTACTATAGATACATCTTCCACTACATTTAAATAACTCTTCTCATTATATAATTTATTCTTCTATTATCAAGAATACAAGAACGATAAAACCCTTTTTCCCCTTTTTGAAATTAGTAAACATAATAAAATTCAATGAACAGTAAGATAAATAATATTAAACCCTTTACTAGAATAAATCGTCAAATAATTGTAGATAATATTCTTCTTTCATTGATGTTTCCTTTGAAAATTTAAATTATAATTTCTTATCTTTCACTATATTAAAGTTATTATTACTGTAACATACTTGAAAATTCTTTTTTTCACACAAACTAAAAATATTATATGTGAAGATAAAAAAATTGAAATCATTATAATCACCATACCTTAATAAATTTTAAAGTATTATGTTTAGTGAGAATAATAACATTTTTAGGTGTGTCTATGGGGAATGTAAATTTTAATTTCGGAAATATGTAAAAATAAATGTGAAAAAATAAATGAAAAAATAATAAATTAAATAATTTTCCCCATTTAAATTATTTGTTAAATGTTAGGATATAGGTTAAATAAGAATTGAATTAAATATCCATTTTAATTGATTGTTATAAAATTCTATTTAATATATTAAAATCAATCAAAACTATAGGTCTTAGAGAAAACATCAGTAATATAATTTTCAATTATGATAAAATAAAGAAAAATATCTCCTCTTTGTTTTTGATTTAGATGAAAATTGTTTTATACATCTATGTACTTTGATCATAAGTGATGTGTTGGGTTTTTAGAAAAATAAATCTCACTACATTAATCATAATTAATTAGATTTTTGGGTAAACTTTAAATCAAAATCTATGAGGGTCTATTAAATCCATAATACCTGATCATAATTACTTCTAGATACTACAAATTCATCTTCAAAAATAGAAAGTAAAATAAATTCTAACTTTTTCCAATTCGATGAAACTAAATCTTCCCCTAAGAAATGGAATGTTTCAAAAGTACTCATCATATCTGACTTACAACATTCATAATTAGTATATGTGTTACTTTTAATCATAAAATAAATTTTAAAAAAATAAAATATTTCATGTTTCGATAAACCTTTCAAGTAACAAAAAGATATTTTAGTATTTTTAAATGTGATTCCATATAATTTTCTTAAAATATTATGCAAAAACATATAGATTACATAGTATCTGGTTCACCCACTATTAAATATAATAGAATTATAATCAAACCTCTATAAGTTTTTTGATCAAAAATTTTACTAAACTCGTCAAGATCATGTTTTATTGAGGTACCTACTACAGTAATAATACTTAATAAATTGTCAAAACATATTTTTTTAATAAATCTATAATATATTTATGTTCAGATAAAATGTTTACAACTAGATTTTGAGAAATTTTAAAACCAGTAAAAAATTTAAGCTTACCCATCAAGTTTATTTCAAACTCACTCTTTATTTTTTTTGAAAAAATATCATAAAGAGATTTTTAAGTCTATCCAAAAATAATTTTGTCCAAATAAATTTGAAAAATTAAGATTTACTTAAAAAAAAAAAAAGAGTTGGACCATAATTTCATATAAAAAATATTCTGAAGTAAAAATCTAGTAAGCCTATCATTCTAGGATCTTAGAGCTTTTTTAGGATATAAATATCTTTAGTATGCTTAAATACATGTTATGGAAATTGAATATCTTCAAAACCATTGGGTTTTTCAACATATACATCCTCTTGAAAATATATTTTAATAAAATAATTTTTCACATTCATTTAAATAAAGTGGAATTTAAATTTACATCAAAGGGTAATAGAATTTTAAAATACTAGAGCCTGACTACTGGTGAAAAACGTTCACCAAAATATATGTATTTTTCATAATAATTACCATTATCAAATATCCTTGATTTATTCCTTACAATTTTTCCATTTCAATAAAAAAAATTCTAAAACCCCATTTTACTCTAATAACCATAAGTTCATTAAGTTATTCAACCAATGTATGTAATTAATTCAGGTTGATTGGATTAAGCACTTATTTCATATACCTTATCCAAAGTTCATCTCACAATGAATAATTTTTCATTTTAGGTTCCAATTGAGAAAATAATGTATGAAAATAACATCCATTTCTTAAAGAATTTTTTTGACTGGTTCACTCACATATCCAATGATGTTATATATGGGATTATCCCTTAAGATCAATTAGTTCTTAGGTAAAAATCTAATTTCTTCCTCAAATTTTTGTTATACATAATCCATTGAAGTATTTTTTGAATATTGAAAATTCATTGACCTAAATTCTATAAGATTATCTACTTATGATTATAGCTTAAATTTTAGAGAATAAATTCAATTAGATTCAAATACATCACTTGAATGTTTAATTTCTAGAAGTTTTACAAAATTAAAAGGATAATTTTCATCAAATTTTACATGAACTATTTATCTACTAAATTTTTCATTTACTAAAAACTCTATTTTCTTTACTGGTTATAGAATAACTATGAGAAATTCAATAATCATGTTTAGGATTAAATTTATGAATTTTATATTTAGTATTAAAAATGAATAATTTTCACCCAAACTCTAAAGTGTGAAATTTTTTGTTTTATTCCAGTCCATAACTCATAAAGAGTTTTATTAAGAAAATAAAGTAGTAAAAAATTATTTATAATATTACAATAACTAATTATCCAGAACCCAAAAATGTTTATAAATATAATATTAAATCAAAAAGTTTAATTGATTTCCTAAATAATTGAATTTATTTGGTAAACTACTATATTTTATTGAGGTTTTTTTGTGCTGAAAAATTATGAGTATTTATTTTATTACTATAAAAAGTATAAAAATTATAATTTACAAAGTCACCACCAAGATCACACTATATAGTAATCAAATTTGGGTTTTTATCATTTTATAGAATCCTGAAAACTTAATAAAAAATGGAATATTTATAATTTCATGTAAGAAAATTATCCCATGTTAATCTAGTGTAATAATCACCAAATACATGGACATCGTGCTTGCACCTAATGATTCTAGTTTTTGAACGACTAAATAAATACATGTGAAGAAAATGTAAAGATATGGAAGTTGATACTTAACTTATAGGGTTAAAACTAGACTTTTTTTCTTAAAAATTTGAAAAGGATCACATACTCTAGTAGAGTTAAATTTAAGTTATAGTAGATAAAGAACAAGGAATTTACTAAAATTTTTATCTAAAGTTAAAAGATTTCATTTACCTAGCCTCCTATTCCAAACCTAAGAAAAATCTTCAAAAACACTTAAAAAAGGAAAATTATGGTTTGTAAGGTATTCTATATTATTCATGTAAACATTCTCATTCCAATTTCCATATAGAATAAAAGTACCTTCCAAACATTGAACAGTGAATTTATCATTCCTAATGTTCACAATATAACCCTCATCACATAGTTGACCTACTATAATATGGTTGTGCTTAAGTCCTTAAACATTAAAAATATTATAAAAAAAATTCAAATAAAAGATACATCATTGATTTTTATAATTTTACCCTTTCCATTTTCTCCAGAATTGAATCATCCACCATTTAAATTTCTCATTTTCTGGAAGTTTTATTTGTCTCCTTTCATTTGTCAATAACAACCCATATTCATATAAAACATGTTTTATTTGATGGTACTCATCCAATTTTCTTGATAACATTAACATTTTGTTATGGTGTCCCAAAATTACTTGTGTTCAGAAATCTTAGTAAATAAAATTTTAGAAACCCACATCTAACCAAATATTTTATACAGAATAGTTTCTCATTCATTGTAAATAAAAACATTATTAAATAAAAATTATTTAATTTTATTTAACGAATAAAAAATTCAACAATATCCTCACCTTTGGAATTTTTTTACAAAATAATTAACTTTTAGGTAAAAATTAAATTGACTAAAAATATAATTTATCAAATGTATAACATATCCCATTAGATATTCTACATGGTTTTAATTTTTTTACATTTTATCCAATTTTATACTAAAATTAAATCTAAAAAATAAAATTTTCAAACTGTTGACTTCAATGTTATGTTTTATAACTAAATTCTAATCATTATAAATTGATCTTGAACTAGATTTAGAATCTAATTCTAATGAAACTTTAGTAATTTCTTAACTAAGTACTGAAATTATATTATTATATTATATAAGATCTAATTTAAAATTATCATAGTTATTCTTAACACGATTCATTACCTTTTTATTTAGGTTTACATATATTAGTAGTTCTTTAAATGTAGGAAAATATTAATCATATGTTGAATTATTATTTTCATATTCAATAGAATTATCTTTATATTTATTTAATTTTTCATCATCCAATTATGTTTAATAATCATAATCATAAGTATAATAAAATTTTGAATCCAAGGTTAAATTAGTAAGTGATTATACAATTACCTTTATTAAAATAAATTTATCATCCTTAGGAATATTTTCATAGAATCCATCAATATTCTAACTATTACAACAAATTTATTCTAATGAACTATCAAAGGTTGTGCCTTTTCCACTTGTGCTCTAAGAATACAAGGATTTCATTATTTTATTCCCTATTATTTTATAATTTCTCTTAAAATTATTTTCTTTTCTCCTTAACCATAGGAAATCTGGTTTTATATGACCAGTCTTTTTAAACTTAAGATATATAACATTAAAATATTATTTCTTTTCATGTTTTCTCATTTTATATTTTTTGAAATCATATAAAAAGTTCTGGTTTTTGATAATCATATACATTTTGTTTACTATTTGAATATGTTCTTCTTTACTAGATTCAATATTTCTAGTATCTGATGAATTTCTATATTTATTAAAATTAAAATTGGATACAAAACATATACCTTTATAAAAAATAATAATAGATTTATAAGTAAAAGAAACTCCATTATTCCTCTTCTATTTCATAGCATCTCTTTTTAATATACTCTCACATTGAAAAATATTTAATTAAAATAATCATGCCACGACTTAGTTAATTGTTTTGTATCATTTATAGTTATAAGTTTAAATTCCCACTCTTATAGAAGTATATCAATAACTCTCTCTACCATATGATCATATAAAATCTATTTTCCATAAAGAGATCACTGACTATTCAGAATATTCATAAAGAAATTATGCATCAAAGAAACAGACTCCCCAAGAAGGAAATAAAAAGATTGATAATCTATATGTATTATGGATCTTATAGTTTCAATAACCTTAGATGTTTTGAAATGAGTAATATTCTACTTCTTCCAAACATTGTTTATCGTTTCAAAGTAATATATATTATAATAATTATTCCTTATCATATATCATAAAAAGGTGTTTTTCACTTTATAGTTAGCCTAAAAGTCAAGATTTGTTTTAAATAGGTTGAGGGAAATACCCATTCATTAAACATTAAAAACAAATCCCCTTTTATGAAATGGGTGAATGAGGAACCCATACTTGTCACAAAGGTATAATATCCCATAAGATACATGACTAAAAGTTATATGCATGGTTTTAAAGAATCAAAGGGAATAAAACTCTAGTAAAAGAATCAGAAAAAGTCTCATATCCCCCTCTTACAAAAAATACAATAAAGAAAATGGTCGAAGAATATGTTTCACCCCCTGACAAGAATTTGTGTCATATCATTCAACAAAACATGGTAGATAACCCCTCGAACCCACACAAAAAAAAGTTATGATAGGTTTGGATGATAGGTTTATAAAAGCCTATATATTAGTTGAGACGCCCACCTGAAAAAGAATCAAGGAACCAACCTGATGCAACACAAAACTAGACCAAAAACTCTTTGAAAAAAATCAATGGCAGAGTTCCCATATGTCCAATAAAAGGAAGATAGGTTGATGATGATGGATGTGAGAACACCCATCCATACATTGAGGTCTCCCACCTAATGGTACTTGTAAGAAGATTTATTTCACCAAATGAAACAAGATAAGAACTGATTCCCTCAAACCCATTAGCAATCCATCATTCCCAATAAATATAATACAAACTAGAAAACACGTTCCTAAAACAAACAATATAAATCAGTGAAACCCAAACTAGATCATCACTATCGATCCTATCAAATGTATCATAATTTCCTAACCCTAGAATCCCTTGTATTAAACCTATCAGAAGATAACATTGTGTTATTATCCTTAGAAACCATCGATCAAGATGATTGAAACAACAACTATTTTTTATCCCAATAACACCTCAATCATATAGGATCTTAAAACCCAATGTATTATTATCCTCAAAATCCATGGAACATGAAGGAATTGAATCATACAAATACAATCATAAAATTCTAAATAGATTTATAATGGAAAACCTCACATAATAGTAGCTCTTAAAAACACTCAAAAATAAAAAATTATAGTAATCATAATCTTTCCAAACAACAAGAAGTTTCGTAACTTCAAAATGAGCATAAAATTTCAGAATTATCATTATTTTTATCTTTTGATCCACAAAGTTGTGGTCCAGTTTATAGATGATGTTGTACTAAACTCTAGTGTTCAAATTCTTCATTATTTTGAATCAATAATAACATCATCAAAAGCATCATTTTCATCTTTTTTTGAACTCATAATAGATCCTCATCATTAGATGAAGTCATGTTTACACTACTACAGTGATCCTGCAACTAATGAAATTAATTCTTTCATGAAACTTCAGTTTAACAAATTTTCATATCGTAGAAATAGAAAACTACAAATAAACATTTAATATTAAATCAATCTCACTGAAAAGAATTTTTTTTATTTCCACAATAAAGGATTTATAGGGTTCATTGACTAAAATAGGTTCACTAATATATGATTGTTATCAAGAATGTATTACACGGGATATCTCATAGGTGATCAACTTTTCCATGAACCACCCATTTTAAATATAGTTTTATATTGATACATTTATAGAACACATCAAAAAATCCCGCAAGAAGAGCTAATAGAGTGATCATGGGATATTAAACTCATTCTAGATAGATCGTAAAATCCTAATGAGGTCGAAGAGAACAAGTGAAAGACAACATAAAAATTATCATCCCACATAATATTTTTCATAATATATCCAAAAATAATCAATAAAAATTGATATTTATAACCTTCAATGTTTGATTTAGTGTTTTCATGAATTGATTAATCATCAAACCTATCACATTGATTAATGGAAATGACTAAATTATTTTTTATTCATTATAAAACACATCAGACAAAAACAGTTTTAACAATATAATTAACTTTTAATAGATTTTATTATATTTCTCATATCTCATAAATAATAATGAAATAATAAATTTGATTATAGTTAAATTATGGGACATTCATATTATAATATGTTTTAATTTTTCCACTCACAAACCCAGTAATTTGAAAGTGTAATCATGAAAATAGTTTTTATAAAAACCTACTAAGGGGGGGAGAATATGATTACATCATAATTGGTGAGGATTTGGAATTTTTTATAAATATATATTGATGATTTCATATTGGAAAAGTTTTATGAAATGATTTGATAGAGGAAGAATCAATAATCCTAAATCTTCTGGTTTACCTCTCTAACTATGTAAAAGATGAGTTCCAATGAAAACCTTATTTTTAGATGATCAGAGATATTATTGTAATTATTTTTTCACACCTAAACTCTATTATATTTTAATGGAGATATAAATTAAATAAAAAAAATTTGTATGAAAAATCATAAAAAAAAAATAAGGTAATATAGAATGGTATAGTGAAAATATATTAAATGTATAATTAGAATTATTCAAATGAAAATAAATAGAACTAAAGAATATTTTTTTTCTTGAATATTATAACTCAATGTGAATTTTAAAAATATATAATTTAAAATATTATAATAATAGGATTCATAAATTTATTTTTGTATTATATTGATTTATAATCCTATGTTTTTATATTTAGATACCAATAGTCTTTAATTTTTAATGGGTGATTGATTTTTAATAATTTGATATTTGATAATAGTTTTATTTAAACAATGGTCTTTAAAATCCAAAACTTAGTATTTAATTTTCATGATAATTTGTGAGATATTATTCTACATATCATATAATATGATATTAAATTTCTTTTTCAAGATAGACAATGACTCTCATTATTCTTAGGATGTGACCATCAATTATATAACAACTCAAAATTAAAACTCAATACTTGTATTCTATAATTAATCATGTTCATATTTTATGAAATCGTCTCATACAACATGAATTATTCTATTTCTTAATATATTTAACACAATTTCAAAAGAAAACCCAATTTGGAAATGTTGTATTATATGACATCTAAAATTTGTAATTTCCAAATATCATTTGTATATCATAAAAAATGTGGCATAGAATAAATTAATTTAAACACATAATTTAAACAAGTTTATTTATCATGTATTAAATATAATAACAAACTAGTTTCATACGTCACATGAAACATTTTTTCTATCGCATAGAATTTTATTATTTAGAATATAACATAAAAATGAATATTTTAAAACGTAAAATTATTTTATCACACATAGAAAATAAAATATAAAATAAAAATTTATTCAATAGATTTCTGTCAAACATATTATTAAAAATAATTTGAATGATCAGTATGTATATGGTTAAAAAATATTAGTATCTCAAATTTCAAACTGATATGTTGTATATTTAAGACAAAGTACAATACGAGCTTTACGTCCTAATGATAATTTTAATCTATGATTTCATTGTAAACAAGGTATAATACTAATTTTTAAGATATGATATATTATATATGTATTCTTAACAAGATAGACAAGGTATTATTTTTATCCAGTATTCATATTTTCCAAATTGAGTGAAAATAAACTCATAAACTAGTATAAATGATCTCATGTACCAAAATAAAAAATAAAAGAGAACTTGTATTAAATTATATTTACATATAGTATTCTATGACATAACATAGAACCAATTTTTATTTTAATATCAAGAGATATCATGAAACTCTATTTAATATCATATCTAGTTTATACTATAAAAGTGGTAAAATCTATTATACAATATACATAACAATAAACTTCATATGAATAATAGTATAAATAATAGATGTAAACTTAAATTAACCAATGATAAAATGTCTTTCTTAATAAAATAAATATGATTAACAGGATATAATAAAAATATTCATCTTTGGGAAAATAATTCATGGGTTGAGAACTAAAATATCAATTTTCTTTAACATATATTTCCATTTTCATAAAAAAATAATTTCTTCCCCATTATGACACAAATAATTGAACTCATCCAATGTTGTTTTTTGGTTTTGATATCATTAATTTTAGCATAATTATAATTTTTATATTATGAAATAACTTAATTTTGAGACCCTAGATGGATTGTGATTCACTAAAATTGGTTTTTGGTATTACTTTTTTTTGTTTTTTCTTACTCTCCTTGTTCAATTTTTTCTCAATGGATGGAATTTATGATTTTGTAAGTGTATTGTCTCAACATTTCATACTCTCAGTTTCTTGATTTACTAGAAATAATTATCTTTTCATTGTTTGATTATCTTAATTCCCCTTCTTTAATTGATTCTATATAAATAAATAAATATTCTTCCAATGCATTTTATATAGATTCAATACTAATAAATTATTTCTATTTCATTTACACCATAAAAAAGTCTTTTCATTTTTAGTTCATTGAGATGAAACACTACTTAATCACATGTGTTTCATTTTCACCTTTAGGGCTTTCCTAATGTTTGACACTAGTTTTTACTATTTTATTTCAAAATCCATTCTTCAAGAGATTTGAAAACCATCATCTATGGGATATCTCAACTAAATTTTAATTCTACTTTTTTCAACTCATTGATCATGAATATTAAAAGGTTAATTATATTTTTTTAAATTAATGGTTTTCATTGATATTGTATGTTTATTCATTGTTATCATGCTTGAGATATATGATTGACCAAGGTAGTTATAATGATCATCAATATACCCCCCCCCATGCCCTACCCCCACTTTGGATTTAATTATATCATATTTATAATTCCTAAATTTTTTATATGATTATATTTTTCATAAGAAAATATTAGAACATGATTAATAATGATAATTTTTAAGCCATTTATGAAAACTATAATTATTTTTTTATTATATGTTATAAATATTTATAATAATTATATATATTAACAATTATAAAAAACTTATAATAATATTTAAATATATTATACTTATTATGATTTTAGTTACATTTATAAAATTATTAAAAAATATTAAATAAAATATCATTTAATTTCAATTTTACATTTCCATAAAGAAAAATAATTTTACGTTGTGTTTTATAAGACATAATTTCTTTTTGAAAAAAACTTATAATAAATTCATCATTTATTCATTGTTTTCATTTTATTCTACTTCTTTTTTACCTAACAATAATTTATTATACGTTTTTTTATTACTTATCAATTGACTATTTTATCCATTATGTGTTAAAATTGTGTAATTAGCAATAAAACTAATAAAATTGGTTTTGTAGTTATTTTTACATATTTTTTTATATATAATCATTTTTTCTATAATTTTATTTCAATTTTATTATAAATTTTGGAAAATAACATGAAATATTTGTTCTCGATTAGTTTTTAAAAAAAATATTCTACTTCACATGCATTTGATATTTTAGTGTGTGTGTTTTTATTTTAAATATTTTTTTATTTTTTGTATTATGTCATTATTGGAATATATTTGTTCACTAATTTGTTTATGAAATTGGATTAATTTTTATATTTTCAATAAAAACATCAAAATATATGTTTTGTGTTAATTTTTTGTTAGTTTTTTTCAATAAAATATATTTCTATTATTTCTTTTATAATATTTATTTAAAATTAAGGTCAAATAATTTTGCTGTATTATTTTATTAACTTTTAAAAAATTAATTTTTGTTATTTCACACATAAAATAATATTTTCATGTTATTTATCAAATATTTTGAATAAAAAATATTTTTTAATCTTTTTTATTACAATTTCTATATAAACGTAATGATTAAATAATTTTTTCCCTCTTCTATTGATTTTTTAAAAATAAAATTTATAATTTCATAAAAATAAAGTACATAATAATTACTTTTTGTTATTTATTGACTTATTTCAATGATAATATTATTATCTTTCTATATTAATTTACTAAAATTATAAAATAAAACTATCGTTGAACAAGATAATATTAGTATTATTTTATTGACTTTGTAATCGAATAATGTATTTTAGTTATTAAAATAAAATACAAAATAATTGTTTTTTGTAAATTATGGTGTTTTTTTAATATAAAATATAATGTTTTAATTATATATATTACAATTTTAATATAAAATTAATCATGAAACACTTTTTGTGTTTTTATTATTTTTATTTTACTCATTTTATAATTTTAAAAAAAAAATCCAATAATCAATTTTGATGGTTTTAAAATTAAAAACAAAATATAGATGAAGAAATCATGGTTTTAGAATTATATTTTAATATCAATTAATCACATTTTATAGTTTTTAAATTGAATATTTTATGATTTTTTTAATCCCTTTTTTGAGTTTTAAATAAAAGTTCTATAATTTTATATTGCTCATAACAATTACTGTGTATTATTTTATTAATTTTTTTTATTTCATTTAAGAAAATCACATAATAATTTTTTTGTTATTTGTTGATCTTTTTCAAATATGATATTATATTTTCTTGCATTTTCATTATAATGTTCATAACAGATTAATGTTTCTCAGTGTTATTCTCGTATACTAATTTAAAAAACAACCATATGTGTTTTTTTTTAATTTTTTTAAAATTTCAATGATCTAAAAAAAATTAATATAATTTTAATTAAACAATTATTCCATATTGATTAATATTGTATGTTGAAGTCACCATGAGGTTCTTATTTGATCCATATTATTTTGAAATCTTAAATTGATAACAAATACCTACATTAAATACCACATATATAATTATACTAATTTTTTTATTTCGATGTACATGTGTCCACTCCACATTCATATTTCTACCTTCTCTAATTTTAATTCAAGTTCTTATCTCCCTTACTCTCCCACTTCCTCTCTCTATATTAACCTTGCTGTTGAGTCTCGGTTCACCAGGCACCACTAATTTCCACACAGACATCTGGTCCTCTCCCTAGGGCCCACCCATGCACCAGAATGGGTCATCAGAAGAATCACAGTCCCCATTGGACGACACATGTTATTTCTACTGTGTTTTTCCTCACTCTCATAGGCCCTAGGAAGCTTAACATAGGGTTACCCTTCCTGATCACTACTCCATGTCAAGTATGACTAACTATGGATTTCTAATCAAAAGGGGTCCAAAAAGAAAGGTTCACCTTATTAACATGAGCTATATCATTTATCCTTTTAATAGTTTACAGTATGGGGGGTTATATCCCCCCCCCCATGTCTCATCCCAGACAGTGCTACTTCACTTATAGATGGGTTCTTACTGTGATACCAATGTAACATTGAACAATGTTGACAGCACAAACACCCCGGCTTAACCTGATCATTGGATTCGTACCCACTAAGCACCACCAGTTTCAACACAAACATGTTTTCCCCTCACTAGGGCACACCCAATTAGATGAATGGGTCATTAGACTAATGAATTCCCCCACATGAGATCACATGTTCTTTCAAGTGTGCTTTTCCTCACTCGCACACACCCTAGGGAACATTCCATAAGATCACCCATCCTTAACACTACTCGAGGAATAACACACTTAATGGTGGAGTTCAAATCATGTAGACTACTGAAAATAAAGATACACCTTGTTGACATGTGTCATATAATTCAGTCATTTAACCCTTTATCATTTTGGGGTATTATAACCCCAGTTGACTAGAGTTGGTGTTTTTTTATTACATAGAAAACAAATTATAAGATTTTACCTTCCAATCACCACGGTTTAGTATTCATCAAGAGACTAGATACATTACATTACAATTTTACAACATAAAAGTATAAATAATTATCCCACAATGTTATCCTTGTTCAATAAAATTATTCGGCTTCATTACCTAAGAAAATGGGAAATTTAAAGGTGGTGGGTTTAAATGATATGTAAGGAAAAATTCCAAACAAAATCTAATGAGAAATAAATACCACATAATAAATTTCATTAGTATAATTGAAACCATAAAAATGAATTCCTAAGTTTAATCTATGTAAGAAAGGGAAATTCATAGTCGCATGGATCACAAAAATAATCTAAATAATAGAATTATACTAATAATGTTTCCTATTCCATATTTATATTTTGTTAGCTTTTATTGTATTTTTTCCATTATTAAACACTTAATCTCACCACCACTACTTTGTTTCCCAATTTCTCTGGGTAATGAAGGGGTAATATTATTTAAAAAGTATAGTATTGAGGATTAATGATTTATACATTCACATTATAAAATTTCAATGTAATGTATATAGTCTCTTGAGGACTGCTAAACCTTGTTCCTTGGAAAATAATATTTTTAACCTTTCCTACATGTAATTAATTACCCACCATCTCTGGGAAACTGGGTATGGGGGCATTAGATTTGGTATAATTAGAGGATTTAGTAGAAACCTTACAAACTATAATTAGGAAAACATGGGTAGAAAACATATATTTTACCCCTAGAAAAAAATTATAGATTTAATTATAGAATTATTTTTATAGTAATTATTTAAGTCATGCTAAAAGTTTACTAATTAACTAAGAAAATTCTTTTTATATAATGGAACCATCTAGAAGAATTGAGAACCCATCCAATATCCATGCATAATGAGATGACTACCTAAATAATCAGGATAATGGAATTAATATTACTATATATAAAATTATTATTTTTATAGGGAAATTAACTCATTTTATAAAAAAAACGTTCCTGTATAGAGCAACAATTTTATCCTCTATGAGGATCAACTACATTGGATAATTTTATGAGTAAACAACCTCTACCTTTTAATGGAACCACTAATCCTATGTAATCATAATAATTGATTAAGTCCAAATAAAAAATAATTTTGGCATCATAATGCTCTGAGAGGGGGAAACTAATTATGGTTATGTATCATCTAAGAGGTTATATTGACCAATGGTGGTCCATAATTGAAAATAATAAGGAAGTATAAGAGATTGAGAACATGGATGTATTCAAAGTAATTTTTATGGAAAAAATCCTTGAGATAAACTTTTGGATATAGAAAGGAAATTCTTGAACCTAATACTAAAAATAATAATAGATTTTGGTTGTGTACAATACTAATTTTAGATGGTTTTTAAGTTATTATTTGGATTATCTAGGTAACCATAAAAGGAATATTGATTACTTCTTTTATTGTTTAAATCCTAGCCTTCAAATATCCTTATTATCTAAAAATTTATCAACATATAAGAAGATAGTAACAATAATTATCAATACTGTGAAGGGATTGTATAAATCTTTTACTTTTAGAGGGAATTGGGAGAAGAAAAGAAAGGTTGTGTACCATAATGAAAGGAATTCAAAAAATGAAAAAATAAAGAGTAGCTTTCAGTACAAGTAATAAATGTATGAAAACACCTAGGAATATATTTTAGGGGATTGGGTGTAGAATTCCCCATCCTTATACATTATATAATCTTGATTTAAGTCAATAATTCACATTTTGGGTCTTTTAGGTTTAAAGATTTACATAATTTGGACATAGCTATTACATAACATCTCAAATTTATACAAAGTGGATACAACTGCAACAGTATCCATTTCATCCAAAATATAAAACCTTTAAAAGAAAAAATTATTTCTTTTTCTTGATAAAAATATTCTTTACTTCGTACTTTCTCTCACCCATACTTATACCCAATTAAATTATTTTAAAAACAAGGGATGAGCACAAAAAACTCAGTAAGGGTTATAAAATAAAGAAATAAAACATTAGTCTATGAATATTTATAAACCCATGAAGTCATATGAATCATGAAAATTTTCATATAAATCACAAATCATAAAGGTAACTTGAATCATCCATATCATACTTATATTGTAGCATTCATAGCTATATATGGAGTAACCTTGATTGTTATATTTGGAATACCCATCACAGTACATTCCCTAAATATCTTAAGAGAAACATTTTCATTCAACTAAATCTCATTACCCAATTAATTGGAAATCTATCAAGGGCTCACTCTCCCTCGTTTTATCATGGAACCACCCATATACATAACCAATTCCCAAGAACCATAACATGTTCATAACACATTAACCATCATAGGGGAAAAATAAATTTTCCATATTGAAATCATAAGATATCATTTCAAGATATTGATATAATCAATCCATTAGCAAAACCATTTTCAATACCAAAATACCTAAAAATGGAATATGGTATTTACTTTTCTTTTAAAAACATTATGGCTTGTAGAGGAATCAAAATACCAACATAATGGTCATGGCAGCGGAAAGGTCATTGTCATTGCATATGTTAAAAAGTAATTCCTTTTTTTGTTTAGTAAAATGATTCATATAGAAATTATTACTTTTGAAAACATTTTAATTAAATTAAAAGTTATAGGGGTTGAATAAACACCATATAAAAGAAAGTGGTGTATATTATCAAAATATGCCTGAATGAAAGGAGATTGAGAGGAAGTCCCTTACCATGAGTCCGACTCATCACATACAATCTTAATATTCCTGAATAATAATATTATATTAATTTATAAATTCTTGAGATCATTTTTTATATCTTATTATTTATTTTATATCACTTATTAACATGTTATAAAAATTAATTAATTGTATAAGTTCATATTGGTTGTTTTGTCAATTTCAGTACTTGAGTCGAAAATGAACATGGTTTTGATGTCACTAGTCCATGTGGTCACAAGTATATCAACCCCAGAATAATATTCATGACATTATTATAATACTTATACATGAATTTTACCTTTAAATTAAACCATTAATTGTGGTTATGAAAAATTAACAATGTTATAATCAAAGAGATGGTAATTCGTACGTACGCATGAGAAATGTTTTCAATTTTTCATTGATCATTATAAAAATACATAAATATTATTTTAAAATTAAATAATTATAATTAAATCTTTAATAATGTATTAATAAGTTAAATATACTTATATATATCCTAAAAGTGATATAACAAATAAAAATGAGTCACATCGCTTCGTGGAGGTGATAGTTCACACGTACGCATGAACAATGACATCATTTTTATATACATGGAAAGTAAGAATGTAATTGATATATTATTATCATAAAATTATTAATATGTCAATAATATCACATATGAATATTAACTCAATTATTATACCATGTATTCAGATATGGCTATGAAAAATAAATTAGAATTGTTTGTGGAGGTGATAGTCCACATGTACACACGAATGATTAATTCCATTCCAATTTGATGGAAGTGGACTTGGATTTAGGTGATGATATTAACATAATAAAATCTCATTTTATTAATTATAATTTATTTATTATTTCGTCATGGTTTTATGATACTTTAAATAAGTGGGAGAAGAAATAAAATAGAAATACTTAAATAAAATGATACCTCTTCTTCAGTGGATCACCTCTAAAGACCACCTTAACACCACTAAGAAGACTGTTCTGACTAAACTAATGCCTCCAGAATGTGGGGAAGGATTTTAGTAAGTGTTTTGAGTATATCTTGGTAGAAAAAAATGGTTCGTGAAGTGTTATTATTAGATAAGGGTGGGTACATGTTTATAAGAGTTGGGAGGGGCACCCATGGAAACTCTTAAAACATTAAATTGATATAAATTAATTTTTTAATCCAATTGAATCTGACATGAGATATTTCCAAGATAATATGAATATATTTATCAATCCTCTTATCCAATAATTTTTGTACAAATATTTATTTTATTTTAAACCTTATCTTTATGGTTTACCCTTAATTATTCTATTATAATTTTAATTTGGTAACAACATTTTTAATTTTATGAGGCTATAAATTTTAATTATATGGGGTAAATTTCCCATAATTGGACACTTGATGAAATTTCAGATCTTATAATAGTAAATTTATGATTTTAAAATATTTTTTGAATTTTTAAATAATTTAATAAGTTATTTTTTTACAAAATATCAGTTATGTCAATTTTTACACTATTAATTTCATTGAATTTAAATATAATCTAAACAGAGATATAACATCAAAAAAACATTTAATAGGATTATAAAATTCAATATTCACCTATATTTTATTATATGGAATAACTTATGTAAAATAATATTTATTTTAATACTTATAATATTATTTATTTTATTATTTTATTAATAAAACAATCATTTCATCATCATTGTGACATAATTAAATTTAATTATTTAATTTCAAAAATTGTAAATAAAATACCATGATGTAGAAGATTTATTTATATTTCTAATTACTATTTATAAATAAAGATATCACTTATATAACACCATATAGTAATAAGATTCATGTTTATGTTAATTTTTCCTTTACTTTAAATTAAAAGTTATAAATTTCATAATCAAACCCAACTGGCTTCCAAAGGCCAAATTTTCATCCCATGGATTGTATTTGTAACACCCCAGGTAAATAAAGAATATGAAATTTTTATATTTATCCATATTTGTGAATAAAATATTAATATTACTTTAAAGGGGACTCTATGCTCGATGGCGTGCCCAATACGCAACAACGAGTTTCTTGGGAATCTTACATTGCACTCTAATAATAAAATAATATTATTTTAAAAGGTAGTTAACGCCTAGATATTTTGATGGTGGGAATGAATATAACTAACTACAAAATTATTATATATGTTTGTCAAATATTTTTACTTTTTACAATATATGTTAGAAGATTAAAAATGTGAATGAATCCAATTTTAAGCGTAAACATTCTAATATTCTTTAAAAGGTCGATTAACCGCCTTTTAATGGCGAACCTCTTTTAAATACACTTTTTGATAATTTTATGTGTTATATTTGACAAAATAAAATTATTATTTAGAATCAGGACATCAAAATTTACTTTGTGTAAATTTTTGGTATTTTTCCGATAAAGTACATTTTTTAATGAATAGTGAAAAATGTTGTATTTTAATTCAAAACTTATTTTTAATCTAATTTATTTATATGATTAGATTATCTTTTAAATTGGTTTTAAATTGAAATTATAATATATTTTTACCATTAAATCCAATGGTGGTCATTGGAATTAATTTCACTTTGAAATTGGACTTAAACTAGTGTCAATCTTTTAAAAGATATTGTTTCTTAAAAACGCGCTATTTGTTTTGACAGCGAGAATTAATTATTAAATTAATTAATGAAACCTATATGTTTTGAATTTTGTAAAATAGACATCATTTTTGAATTCGGAATATCAAATATAGCCTAGGGTGAATTTTTGGTAATTTTCTGAAAAACTTCAATTTTTGATGAATAGTGAAACCACTAAGTGGTACTTATAAAAACTGCTTTTCCGTTTAAATGAAATTTTGCCACCTTTGTGTTTTGAATTTCAAAAATCCTACATACATGGTTTTCATTAAGAAGTAAAATGTGGTTCAATGGGATTAAAATAATTTTTTGGTGAATAGTAACTTTTCTGTTCATAATCGCGATTAGAGGTAATTAGTGTAATTTAAGGTAAAAATAATGTTTTAATAATGTGAAATTACCTAGACACATGTCCTAACCTCATTGGATGTGTCATGGCCGACCACGAAAATCCATGGGTCAACTTGGGTACCCCATGGAGACACTTTGGTTGGAAAATGACATAAGTAACGTTTTATTTAAAGTTAAAATAAAAATGTCACAAGCATGAGATGTTTCACTAAAACAATTTTTAAATGGGGTTATACAAGTCATATTTTTTACTATAAATATTAATTATAAATCTAAAAATATTTCCTACATCATGATATTTTTTTATAATTTTTAGACATTAAATAAATTAAATTATTTATGACATCATGATGATGCAGCGATTACCTCATTAATAAAGGATTTAAATAAAATGAAAAGATAATGTTAAAACTATAACTTAAACTTGTAAAAAACCTATTGGATGAGTATATTTCGAACCCTTACCACTGTATCCTATAAATACATCAATGTGGGACCTTTAAAATCAGAAACTCATTTGAAAATAAAGTATCATTTTGTAACTTTACAAGAGTGCCCCTCCTCTCCTCTTATAAAAGGCCCCCACCTATACCACCTTACCCACACCTCTCAAGCCTTTGTCTCGGCCAAACCCTACTCATTTTTCCTCTCCACATCCCTCTCTAACTCTTAGAAGCCTCACTTTGGTCATATGTCTTCCCAAGGAAGCCTTTGAGCTCAAACCAAAGGGAGTTACCCGATTTTAAGGTAATGTCTTCACTTGGGTCCTTTTGTTTTATTTCGCTTCTCCACCCCCCAAAAATCTTTTTATTCCTTTCTTTTGTAACAAAAACAGTATCTTAAATATACTAGGATGTTGTTATGTTAAGGATTCGAGCTACACTTACACACACCTTCGACTAATGGTTAAAGAACATACTGTTTCTGTGGATGGCGAATTACTGCCTCACGAAACGATGATTGTTCAATCTTCTATTAACACCTTTCATGGTGGCCATTAAGATGTCACTATATTTATATATGATATATAATATTTTTATGTTTTAATTAAGCTTCTGTATTTTTCTTTTGTGTCATACCTTTATGGTTTCCATTGTGGTTAAACACGATAATTTCATTTTAGGAAGTGCAGACTACCGCCCCCTCAAAGTGATTTGATTCGTTAATGCCATATGTGAGATGTATAAAGGATGTATTTAAAGTTATTATATATGATGTATGTTACATATAAATGATGAATATAATTATGGAATTAAAATATACATACCTCTCATTTAGTTTTAATTCCATTAATATGACATAGAAATGAAAGTATCGTTCATGCATACGTACGGCTTACCATCTCCATGAACGGTGCATTTCATTTATTACCTCTAAATGATTATGTAATATTATAAATACATGTATATTCTGGATATATATGATATATATGATATCCAAATCATGAATATCATTCTGGATATAATGAACCTTTGACCACACGAACAACATGTAATTGTAAGAAGTCCACTTTCGACTTAAGAACCAAATATCGACAAAACAAACATTATTAACATAAATGATTACATAATGTTTATAACATTGAAATAAGTGATATAAAAGGAATAATGAACTTGAAAAAGGTTCTTAATCATGTATAAATTAACTCAAGTTTATTATTCAGGACGTTAAAGAACGATCGAGTCAAGTCGGACCCGAGGTAAGGGATCATACTCCTCTCTTTCTTTTTAAGTACACTCTTTTATGTCATTCCTTTTAATCTCATATTTCTTGTGATTGGGATGTTATTTTATATTAATATTACTGTAATTTTTATTTTCATATGATGAGAGACTCTATTCACTCTCATCAATCCATTTTGGAAGTTTTGATTGGCGCTGTTAGGCTGCCGAATTTTCGTAAGAGATCTAACCTCTCTCTTTCTTTTTAAGTACTCTTTTTTATGTCACTTCTTTTAAGCTCCTATTTGTTATGATGGGGGATGTTATTTTATATTCCTATTTATATTTTATTTCAATATGATGAGAGACCCTATTTGATCTCATCAATCCATTTTTGGAAGTTTTAAGTGGCACCGTTAGGCTGCCGAGTTTTCGTAAGGGATTTTTCATCTCACTTTTATTCCCGTGAAATTTATGCTACATTTGCCACAATTTACTTTGAGTGGTGTATTTACTGACCATTGTTTTACTCATTGTGTAATATACTATCATTTATGAGTATTTACATCAATGTTGTATTTTCCTTCTTTCACGGGGTGTATGTTTCGAAAGATACCCATGTCGGTAAGGGAACATTTCACCCTCCTCTTTTTAAAAGACTTCTTTTGTTATGTCTTTTAATTCACATAACATTATGTTGGGATATGTTCTTATATATCCATAGTGATTTAAATTTTATGTCCAAGTTATGAGATACCCTTTTTATCTCTCATCAACTCATTTTATGAATTTTTTAGTGACGCCGTTAGGCTGTCAAATTTTTGCAAGGGAACTTCTTAACCCAATTTTGATTCTTTGGGATAAGCTTATAATACTTGAATATGTCATTCTATGAATATGTGTGAATAACCTCTGATTGTTTTACACTTAATATCCACTTATATTTGGTGTATTAGTTTGTCACACATAATTATGTAATTGATTTATCCTTAATCCAAGGATACCGTCTTTGTATGGGACTTCGTCTCAATCTTCATTCATTGAGGCATATTTTGTTTTATACACAACCTTCTTTTATACGATGTATAAACCCCTTTTGATTTTACATTTATCTAAAAGGAATATTTTTTATACAAAGCATTTTACTAAATGACAAAAGGGAATTTTTTTTTGTACGTATGCGGAGACAACTACTTCTCCGCCGCCGTGACCATTTTTTTGAGTTTCATCTTCCTCTACAAGCCATACCTTTTTTAAAAAAGAAAAATAAATAACATGTTTTACTTTTCTTTTATTTTGGTATTGAAAATGGTTTTCATAATGTTTTTATATCAATGTGTTGTATTGATATCTTTTGATTGAAAAGTGTAAATGTTATGTTTCCTTTATGCATGTTTTATGTGATATGATTATGTTATGGTTCTTGGGCATTATTATGAACACGGGTGGTTCTGTGATAAACTAAGGGCGGGTGAGCCCGATATAGCTCTCCAATGCATTGGGTAATGCGAAGGGGTTAAATGTTAAGGTTTCTCCGAAGAGATTTAGGGAATATACTGTGAAGGGTATTCCAAAAGTAACCAAAAGGGTTACTCCCTACGTAAGAATGTTATGAATGCCTCAAGTTACCTTTATGTCTTATGATTTCTATGAGTTATTCATGATTTTATGAGGTATGTTAAAGTGCTTTTTTTTATGGGTAAACTATGATTTCATTCTTATGTATACATGTACTCGTGTTTCCTTTCCATATTTTTATATCCCTTACTGAGCTTTTTATGCTCATCCTGAGTTTTTGAAATGTTTTTCATAGTTCAAGGGAAGGGTACATGATATGATGATAGTGTCAAGGAAGTGTCAATAAAGAATCCATGTTTTATTTTAAATATGTTTCCGTTGATGGGAAAAATTAATACTATATTTTATGTAACCACTTTTTTTAAATGTGGAATGTAATGCAAGTTTTATGATCTAATTCTCTAAAACTGTAAACCTGAAAAGATCCTCAATGTGTAATCTTGTAATTACTCAAGATTAAGTAAGGTTTAAGGCTGGGACCTTATAGTTGGAATCAAAGGTCGGTTTAGATAACTTTAGAGGTTGGGGTTTTCTCTAAGCACAAGTGACATTACCATAATGGTTAAGATTTCAGAAAGAGTCCTAGTTTTAGATAAAGTGAATGAGTAAGTATATCATAGTGTTTACCTTCCTCATTAGTACATGATGGTTTTGTTGATATACTCACACTGACATATCTGTTTTTAGTGAATGGATGGATCTAGCAGGCACCAAAGAGACAACAGGTTTGAAGTAAACTGTGGTGGTTCTCTGATTAACATACTAGATAAAATGGGGGATTTAATGAGGAAACTCATGGTTGTTCTAAACCAACTATCAAGGAGTCATGACCAACCAATTGAACCTTGGTATGATTTGTAATGCATCATGTATGAGATGACCAATATATGTGGAAGTTCAGGTAATAATTATAAAGGTAACCATTAGAGTTTATATGATCCTTACTTTTGAGGTAATTATGGGTAATTATATGTTATGATGGAAAATGAAAGGCATGAGATAAACTTGAGGTTAAAATATGTTATGATCATTTTTGAATATTTTATCTCGTTTTGGGGATTGTTTTAAGAATTATATAGTTTTGGAAAAAGGAAAACACGCAGACAGTGTGACAACTCGTCTCGTCGGACAAAGCTGTTGGAATCGAACCCACAACCAAAGTGCGACTGGTATTTATCACCTGCCACTAGACTACGTGAAGTACCTGGTTAGTTTGACTAATTCTTTTCAGTTAGATGATTTTAGGAATCAAGAGTAAGTTTATTTTGGGTTATCTATGGAAATGATTAACCTATCATCGAGGATATGTGATTAGGTTAATTACTTTTCAATATGTGAATTTAAGAGCAACTGATGTTATTTGGAGATAAAAGTTAATTTGTACCTTGGAAGACTATGTGACTAAATCCTTCAAATATTTGGGTTTCAATATCAGTTTGGTTTACTTTGAAAAATTTTATGGACAAATTTTTTATCAAATGGTCCTCGTTGAACTTGGGGTTTTATTGGACAAATTTTGGAGATTAAGAATATATTTTATTTTTATAAAGGGTTATCCTTTTCTGGATTATCTGATCTTGTACTAACCATTTTGGTATTGGTTTTGGTTAAAGTTTAAAGACATGGGAAGTATAGTTATCTTTTGTGGATTAGGTGATTCTCTAGAAGTTGATTATAGTGAAAAAGTCTTCCTAAATGCTCATCTTTTGCAGAAAATATGAGTTTGTGTAAGAAATATAATAAAATTTGAATGTCAACATGATAAGTAATTATGTTTCCTTATGAATAAATTCCTCAATAAAAAAAACAAAAATGTTTTCTATTAACTTTTCCTACTGGGGAATCGAATACCATTTAACCCATCACAAGTTTGGGATTTTCTTGTGGTTAACTTTCTCCTAAACATGTTTTCTATCACTCTCCATCAGAACATGACCCTATGTTTTCTCCTCCATGTCCATGTTTTCCTACATGGAATCTTAGTATGGGTTAACTCGGGTGACCTCTGTACTTCTCATTCTTTATTTTAAAGTGATTGTTTTACCGACTCTTGTTCTGATGTGGGACTTTCAAGGATGTTTCTGAGCCCAATTTTAAAATTTCGAGGATGCAATTCCCAAAAGGGGGGAAGGATGTAACACCCAAGTTAAATAAAGAATATGAAATTTTTATATTTATCCATATTTGTGAATAAAATATTATTATTACTTTAAAGGGGACGCTATGCTCGATGGCGTACCCAATACGCAACAACGAGTTTTTTGGGAATCTTACGTTGCACTCTAATAATAAAATAATATTATTTTAAAAGGTAGTTAATGCCTATCTGTTGTGATGGCGGGAATGAATAGAACTAACTAAAAAATGATTATATATGTTTGCCAAATATTTTTACTTTTTACAATAAATGTTAGAGGATTAAAAATGTGAATGAATCCAATTTTAAGCGTAAACATTCTAATATTATTTAAAAGGTCAATTAACCACCTTTTGATGGTGAACCTCTTTTAAATCCACTTTTTGATAATTTTATGTGTTATATTTGACAAAACAAAATTCTTCTTTAGAATCAGGACATCAAAAATTTTTTTGTGTAATTTTTTGGAATTTTTCCGATAAAGTACATTTTTTAATGAATAGTGAAAAATGTTGTATTTTAATTCAAAACCTCCTTTTAATCTAATTTATTTATATGATTAGATTATATTTTAAATTTTTTTTAAAGTTAAATTAGAATATATTTTTACCATTAAATCCAATTGTGGTCATTGGAATTAATTTCACTTTGAAATTGGACTTAAACTAGTGTCAATCTTTTAATAGATATTGTTTCTTAAAAACACGATATTTGTTTTGAAAGTTGGAATTAATTGTTAAATTAATTAATTAAACTTATATGTTTTTAATTTTGTAAAATAGACATCTTTTTTTAATTCGGAATATCAAATATAGCCTAGGGTGAATTTTTGGTAATTTTCTAAAAAACTTCAATTTTTGATGAATAGTTGAACCACTGAGTGGTACTTATAAAAACTGATTTTCTGTTTAAATGAAATTTTGCCGCCTTTGTGTTTTGAATTTCAAAAAATCCGACATACATGGTTTTCATTAAAAAGTAAAATGTGGTTCAATGGGATTAAAATAATTTTTTGGTGAATAGTAACTTTTGTGTTCTTAATCGCGATTAGAGGTAATTAGTGTAATTTAAGGTAAAAATAATGTTTTAATAATGTGAAATGACCTAAACACATGTCCTACCCTCATTTTATGTGTCATGTCCGACCAAGAAAATCCATGGGTCAACTTGGGGACCCCATGGAGCCACTTTGGTTGGAAAATGGCATAAATAACTTTTTATTTAAAGTTAAAATAAAAATGTCACAAGCATGAGATGTTTCACTAAAACAATTTTTAAATGGGGTTATACAAGTAATATTTTTGGATATAAATATTAATTATAAATCTAAAAAGATTTCCTACATAATGATATTTTCATTATAATTTTTAGAAATTAAATAAATTAAATTATTGATGACATCATGATGATGCAGCGATTACCTCATTAATAAAGGATTTAAATAAAATGAAAATATAATGTTAAAACTATAACTTACACTTGTCAAAAACCTATTGGATGAGTATATTTCGAACCCTTACCACCTTATAATTGAAATACATCAATTTGGGACCTTTAAAATCCGAAACTCATTTGAAAATAAAGTAACATTTTGTAACTTTACAAGAGTGCCCCTCTTCTCCTCTTATAAAAGGCCCCCACCACTACCACCTTACCCACACCTCTAAAGCCTTTTTCTCGTCCAAACCCTGATCATTTTGACTATAAACATCCCTATATAACTCTTAGAAGCCTCACATTGGTCATAAGTCTTCCCAAGGAAGCCTTTGAGCTCAAACCAACGGGAGTTACCCGATTTTAAGGTAATGTCTTCACTTGAGTCCTTTTGTTTTATTTTGCTTCTCCACCCCCCTAAACTATTTTTATGTATTTATTTTGTAGCAACACTAGTATATTAAATATACTAGGATGTTTTTATGTTATTTATTCGAGCTACACTTACACACACCTTCGTCTCATGGTTAAAGAACATGTTGTTTCTGTGGATGGCGAATTACTGCCTCACGAAACGATGATTGTTCAATCTTCTCTTAACACCTTTAATGGTGGCCATTAAGATTTAACTATATTTATATATGATATATGATATGTTTATGTTTTAATTAATCTTCTTTATTTTTCTTGTGTGTCATACCTTTATGGTTTCCATTGTGGGTAAACATGATAATTTCATTTTAGGAAGTGCGGACTACCGCCCCCTCAAAGTGATTTGATTCGTTAATGCCATATGTGGGATGTATAAAGGATGTATTTAAAGATATTATATATGATTTATGTTACATATAAATTATGAATATAATTCTGGAATTAAAATATACATACCTATCATTTAGTTTTAATTCCATTAATATGACATATAAATGAAAGTAGCGTTCATGCGTACGCACGGCTTACCGTCTCCATGAACGGTGCATTTCATTTCTTACCTCTAAATGATTATGTAATATTATAAATACATGTATATTCTGGATATATATTATATATATGATATACAAATCATGAATATCATTCTGGATGTAATGAACCTTTGACCACACGAACAACATGTAATTGTAAGAAGTCCACTTTCGACTTAAGAACCAAATATCGACAAAACAAACATTATTAACTTAAATGATTACATAATATTAATAACATGGAAATAAGTGATATAAAAGGAATAATGAACTTGAAAAATGTTCTTAATCAAGTATAAATTAACTCAAGTTTATTATTCAGGACGTTAAATAATGATCGAGTCAAGTCGGACCCGAGGTAAGGGATCCTACTCCTCTCTTTCTTTTTAAGTACACTCTTTTATGTAATTCCTTTTAAGCTCATATTTCTTGTGATTGTGATGTTCTTTTATATTAATCTTACTGTAATTTTTATGTTCATATGATTAAATACCCTATTCTCTCCCATGAATCCATTTTGGATGTTTTGAGTGGTGTCGTTAGGCTGCCGAATTTTCGTAAGAGATCTAACCTCTCTCTTTCTTTTTAAGTACTCTCCTTTATGTCACTTATTTTAAGCTCCACTTTGTTATGATGGTGGATGTTATTTTATATTCCTCTTGATATTTTATTCTAATATGATGAGAGACCCTATTTTATCTCATCAATCCATTTTTGGAAGTATTAAGTGGCGCCGTTAGGCTGCCGAGTTTTCGTAAGGGATTTTTCATCTCACTTTTATTCCTGTGAAATTTATGCTACATTTGCCACAATTTACTTTGATTGGTGTATGTACTGACCATTGTTTTACTCATTGTGTAATATACTTTCATTTATGAGTATTTACATCAATGTTGTATTGTCCTTCTTTCACTGGGTGTATGTTTCGAAAGATACCCATGTCGGTAAGGGAACCTTTCACCCTCCTCTTTTTAAAAGACTTATTTTGTTATGTCTTTTAGTTCACATAAAATTATGTTGGGATATGTTATTATATATCCTTAGTGATTTAAAGTTTATGTCCAAGTGATTATATACCCTTTTTATCTCTCATCAACTCATTTTCTGAATTTTGTAGTGACGTCGTTAGGCTGTCAAATTTTTGCAAGCAAGCTTCTTAACCCAATTTTGATTCTTTGGGATAATCTTGTACTCCTTGAATATGTCATTATATGAATATGTGTGAATAACCTCTGATTGTTTTACACTTAATATCCACTTATATTTGGTGTATTAGTTTGTCACACATAATTATGTAATTGATTTATCCTTAATCCAAGGATACTGTCTTTGTATGGGACTTCATCTCAATCATCTTTCATTGAGGAATATTTTGTTTTATACACAACCTTCTTTTATATGGTGTATAAACCCCTTTGGATTTTATGTTTATCCGAAAGGAATATTTTTTATACAAAGAATTTTACTAAACGACAAAAGGGAATGTTTTTGTCGTACGTATGCGGCGACAATGACTTCTCCGCCGCTGTGACCATTTTTTTGAGTTTTGGCTTCCTCTACAAGCCATACCTTTTTTTAAAGAAAAATAAATACCATGTTTTACTTTTCTTTTATTTTGGTATTGAAAATGGTTTTCATAATGTTTTTATATCAATGTGTTGTATTGATATCTTGTGATTGAAAAGTGGAAATGTTATGTTTCTTTTATGCATGTTTTATGTGGTATGTTTATGTTGAGGTTCTTGGGCATTATTATGAAGACGGGTGGTTCCGTGATATATAGCTCTCCAATGCATTGGGTAACGTGAAGGGGTTAAACGTTATGGTTTCTCCGAAGAGATTTAGGGAATATACTGTGATGGGTATTCCAAACATAACCAAGAGGGTTACTCCCTACGTAAGAATGTTATGAATGCCTCAAGTTACCTTTATGTCTTATGATTTCTATGATTTATTCATGATTTTATGAGTTATGTTAAAGTGCTTATGTTTTATGGGTAAATTATGATTTCATTCTTATGTATACATGTACTCATGTTTCCTTTCCATATTTTTATATCCCTTACTGAGATTTTTATGCTCATCCCAAGTTTTTGAAATGTTTTTCACATGTCAAGGGAAGGGTACATGATATGGTGATAGTGTAAAGGAAGTGTCAAGAAAGAATCCATGTTTTATTTTAAATATGTTTCCGTTGATGGGAAAAATGAATATTATCTTTAATGTAACCACTTTGTTTAAAAATGGAATGTAATTCAAGTTTTATGATCTAATTCTCTAAAACTCTAAACCTGAAAAGATCCTCAATGTGTAATCTTGTAATAACTCAAGATTAAGTAAGGTTTAAGGTTGGGGCCTTATAGTATTGTTTAGTAATATCTCATAAAATAAGATAAGGACAATTTTTAGGGTAGTTTTATATTAATATAATATTATTTTTATCCTTATTTACCATATTTACCCTTTAACCTCAGTAAATAAAAAAAATTACTAATGTTACTATTCATAATGTCCAAAAATAAAAGGGACCTGTTTAAATAATTTGGATCTTAGGATTATAAATATGGAACCCATTTTTCTAAATTCAAAAAACATAATTGTCATAAATTATTTACAAATTAATCTTGTTGATGGAATAAGAAAACATGTTTTTTATGTAAAACCATCAAAAGATTGACATGTGTTTATATCCAATTTAAATGTAAAATTACATCCAATTACTAAAATTGTATTAAATGATTAAAACATAATTCAATTAAACTTTAAAACCAATTAAAATTATAACTTAACTATATAAATAAATGCGCCAAAAATGTAGTTTAAAACAAAAATGTAGTATTTTTCATCATTTATTAAAATATGAATTTTATCAGAAAAATACCAAAATTTCATCCAAAGTAAATTTTTATATCTTTCTTCCAAATAAAAAGTTTATTTTTTCAAATATAACTTATAAAAGGTTCAAAAACAATATTTAAAATGGGTTTACTATTAAAATGTGTTAAAACTACCATTTTAAATTATTAGAGTATTTTAGGCTTAAAATTGGATTTATTATCATTTAAGCCTATAATTTTTATTATAAGAATGTAAAAATTATGTAATAATTAGGTTTAAACATAATACAGTTAGTTTTTTAAATATTTTTAATATAATGTCTAGGCAATAACTACCATTTAAAATAATAATATTAATAATGTATTATTTTTCTGTATATATTAATCTTGTGTGAAATATAAGATTTCGTAGAAACTCATTTTTCCGTATCGGATGTTCTATAGGATATAGAGTCCATTTTAAGTAAAATTAATATCTAATTCATAAATATTAATTGATATATGAGTGTATTTTTCTATAATTACCTGGGATTTTATATCCTTTCCCTCTTTTGAAAAATGCATCCTCATAATTTTATTCATATATCAAATAAGTAGGGGTATTTCTCCCTTATTGCATTTTTAGATTCCCATGTTTCCTATTAAACCATATGGTTTTCCATAAAACTTTAACATGATTAATCAGTTTATTCCACAACACTTTCTCACTATGGTAAATAATTTGTACTAGCTATTACTCATAAGAAATGTTCTCTTCCAACTGAACTACTTATAGACTCAAACATGATATGGATCTGAAAAATACAATATCAACATTGAAACTTGAAATATATTGTGTACCAGGGATAAACATAAGAGGTAAAGCCACTCAGTAGGAAACTAATCTAACTTTCTCAAGGATTTCTTCAGGTCTAATGAACCATGGGCTCAACTTTCCCTTCTTACCAAAACACATCACACTTTTCTGTGGTGAAACATTAATAAAGACATAATCACCTACCTCAAAATAAATATCCTTCCTATCGTTATCTGTATAGATTTTTGGTATAATCTATGTTTTCCTCATTTGATTCTAAAAAAACTAATGTTTTTCCACCATCACTTCTACTAATTTTTGTCCCATCAATTTCTTTTCACCTACTTCATCCCAAAAAGATGTAGTTCGACACCTCTTTCCATAAAATTACTCAAATGGTTCCATTTGTATAATGGAATGAAAACTATTATTATAAGAAAACTCAACCAAAGAATGATATTGATCCCAACTTCCATATAAATCCATTTAAAAATCATGTATAATATCCTCAAAGGTCTGATTTGTTCATTATGAATTCCAGTCAAATTGAGGATGAAAAGTTGTTCTGAAATTTAAATTAGTTCCCAATGACTTTTGAAGACCTTTCCAAAAAATATAAGTGAACCTAGGATCACGATCTTATATAATGGAGAGGGGAACCCCATTTAACCAAAATATCTCTTTAAGATACAATCAAAAGGTTTATCTAGGGACAGTGTATCCCGAATAGGAAGAAAATGAGAATATTTAATCAATCTATCAATAATAACCCAAATCGCATTGTTACCTCGAGAAGTCATTCTTAATACCACTATGAAATCCATGGATATATATTCCCATTTCCACTCTGGTATTGGATAAGGATGAACCATACCTTTCAGAAACTTTTTCTCTTCTTTAACCTATTGAAACGTCAAACACTTCATAGTAAAGTCATCAATATATATTTTTATTCCATCCCACCAGTAATACACCTAAAGATCTATTTAAATCTTAGTACTTCTAGAATGAACTGAAAATGGAGAACTATGAGCTTTAAATAACTTTGTTTCTTCAATTATGAATCACAAGGCACACATAATCTCTTCCCAGATCACAAAAAATAATATTTATCCATGATAAATTCAGGAAACATATCCTTTTGAACCAATTCTACCTTTTTCTGCAATTCACTATCTTTCATCTCCACTTTCGTAATTCTATCAAATGGAGATTATCACATTGAAACCTAATAGAAAACACATAATTTATTACACCAAAAAATTACATGACAAATTTCATCAAATAATTAATCAAAGGGTAATGTTTCAAATGTAACATGGTTAATGTAGCATTACTTTTCTAAATTAAAGCATCATCCACTTTTTTTCTTTTCCTGGATGCTAAGGAATCATATAATCATAATCCTTGATTAGTTCCAAAAAAAATTATTCTCATGTTCAATTATTTTTAAGTGAATATGTACTTCAAGCTTCTATGGTCAGTATATATTTCAAATTTTACTCCATAAAGATGAACCCTCCAAATTTTAAAAGAAAAAAACAATAGCTGCTAATTCCAAATCATGTGTAGGGTAATTTAACTCATGTGTTTTCAACTGATATGAAGCATAATAAATTAACTCATCATTATTCATTATGACCCATCCAAGAACTTTCAATGAATAATCACTATAGATAAATAATTCTCCATTTTTAGAAGGTAGTTCCAAAACTAGAGCATTCGCCAGTCTTCTTTTCCATTCCATAGAATTGTCCTCACATTATTTTCCTTAGATGAACTTAACACCCTTTCATGTTGACTTAGTTAATGGGACAAATAACCATGAAAATTTTTCAAAAAACCTATGGAAATAACCTTAAGGACAAATAAAACTATAAATCTCAGTTATATTTTTGGGTATTGTCCATTCGTCAACAAATTTTGTTTTAGTGTGATAAAAAATTATACCATCTTTTGAAACAGTGTAGATCACAATTCATAATGTCCATATCTAGTACGAAATATGGTATTTGGAATATCTTCTACATTTACTTTCTACTTATGGTATCCCGAACTCAAGTCAACCTTTAAAAAATAATATTCTCTCTAGAGCTGATCAAATAAATCATTAATATGATAGAAATGATAATTTTTCATAAAATTGATGTTATTCAATGCTCGATAATCAATGAAAAGTATCAATGAATCCCATGTATTTTTAACAAACAATACAGGAGAACCCCATGGTGATGGGCTCGGTCGAACGAAACCTTTATATAATAACTCCTGAAATTGCATCTTTAACTCTAAAAGTTCAATCTATGACATTCAATAAGGAGGTTTTGAAATTGGTTTAGCATTAGGAAATAATTAAACAGTAAATCCTAATTCCTGATTAGGTATAGTACTAGGAAACTCGTCAGTAAAAACTTCAAGATGCTCATTTACCACTGGCACATCATTAATCTGAACAGTTCCTTTGTTTTCAACAATATGTACAAGGTAACATTCATTTCCATATTTTAACATTTTCTCAGCTTCCTGATATGTTATCAATGGTAGGGGTTCATTCTTATACACAAACTGAAAATATTTCTAAAAAGAAACTTATTTATCTCTACATTCAATCTTATCATGGTAAATAGAAATCCAATCTATACCTGGAATAACATAAAACACTACTAGAGTAAAAACAATAAGTTTTTAAGGTAGATTATTTCCGCAGACAAGGATGGGAAAATTCTTCTAATTTATTTATGCCTCAACATTTACCATAGGTGTTTTTACCATAAGTTATGGATTCATTTATTAAGGTGGAATTTCCAATTTTCTAGAAAATTTCTCAAAAATGAAGGAATTTGTAGACCCTGAATCAAACAGTACATTGGAATGATCTAAATAAAAAAATACACATGATACCACTTCATTTTATGTCCAAACATCTGCTGAAGTAGTCACAAAGGATTTCACCACACCTTTTTGCTCATAATCTGGATGCTTCCCATCATTCAAATTCTTTATCTGAAACTCATTTTCATAATGACCCATCTCATTACATTTAAATCATTTTCATTGACTGTATATCATATTTTGTCTTACCATTAACTTTTTCAGTGTAGTTACAATCCTTATACCAAATTTTACCACATTATAAGCACATAACAGAATTCAAAATCCATTCCCCTATATGCTTTTTTCCACAATTTTCACAAACTGTAGACTTAATTTTCTTACCATCGGACTTTTTTGAAGAATTTTTTCCTTTATTCTTCTATCTCAACCTCTTATTATAATTTTTTTCCAAGAACTCAAGATCATTAGAAAACTCTATTTCCAACTCTGCACATTGAACAAGATTTTTATAAATATTTAAATCATGATAATCCAATTCCCTTCAATACATTGCATTTAATCCTGAGTAAAAACAATTGATTTTATTATCAATATCCTAGATGAAAAGTAGAGCATACCTTTCCAATTGGGTGAATTTTTCTTTATAAGTATCCACTGAGTCATCCTCCTACCTCAATTCCAAGAATTTTTTTCTATCCTAAGTAAAACCACCATAGGAATATATTTCTCAAAAACATACCTTTTAATTCATCCCAATCTAGATTTTAAGAACCTGGAGATTCATTTCATGTATGTTTTTTCTTTTTCTGGTGTATTTGCAGAAAAAAGGAGTTTCTGTAAATTTCCTAAGTACACGTTGTGTACTTTAAAATTACCGACCGTGTACTCGATTACCGTAGGTAGCCATGTGTTGGTCGTGTAACCGCTGAACACACGATCATGTGTGGTGACTTGGATACTGACTAAAGCGTAGTATGGAAAATTAAAGTACATTTTGTGTACTTCTAAAGTATGCACTATGTATTTTTTTCATTAAACATACTGGGGTTGCGTTTGATGGGTAGAATTGTCTACTTCTCGACCTAGTTCGTCCGAGATAACCTGTACGGCCGCGTTACTTCCTTGAACCCCTGATCAAGATCTCATTCTCTGAATCGACCATCGTTGATTGTGTTAGGATTGGATCGGTAAGTTCTTCCTCCTTCTAGAGATTCGTTTCCTGATTCTTCATCTTTCAATAGTTATCATTGGTTGAACATTTTATATTTTTTTATAGATCTACAGTGTTCTTCGGCGATTCAAGGATTAAGGTTCACTTATATTGATCCTACAACACCGAGGTAGGTGGTTTGTGCCTTTTCATTGATAATATCTGAGTTATATGCGCAAAAGTTCCCAATACCCTTGAACGGTGTATTGTGTGTTTACTATTTTATCCATGTTAATTTCTTTCTATACTTATATGCTTGAGTGGAGGTTAATTGAATGTGAATAGGGTTAATTTCTATGATTTGGAGGTGTTTCCCATGCATGTTTTGGTTGTGGTTTTTTGGTTTTGCTTAACCTGTTAGGTTGTCTTGTTTTTCCCATGCCTAGTTTTGTAGGATGGAGTGATCTTGTTTATCTAACAGGTTGTTGTTGTAGATTGTTATCCAAGTAGTTCTTGAAAGTTACTTTGGCTGATAGGTGTTACCATGCTTGCTTGACTTACACAGGGCTGTGAGAGCCTGGTGTAGTAGACCATAGGGAGAATGGACATAAGGGCTTCACCAGAGAGTTTGTTTACTCTTACGATGCGAGAATATAGGGGGAATTGACGGATGTGCTTCCTCAGAGTGTCTGTTGTTCCACGACACGGGCCATAGAGGGAATGGGATGTATGTGATTTTCTAGATCGCCTTTAGTTATCGATTTGATACTATAGGAGGAATTGACGGTGAGTACTTCCTCAGAGAGTCTATGCATAATCTAAACCAGAGGGGTTAGACTTAGTGTACTACACAAAGGATTTCTTGTGTTACTAGGTAGGACCAGAGGGGATAGGCTGTGAGTACTTCCCAGAGGGTTAACTTTTGTGTTTACCTTCTTGCTTGTGTTACTAGGTAGGACCAGAGGGGATAGGTTGTGAGTACTTCACAGAGGGTTACCTGTTTGTAATTAACTGCTTTGATTAACTGTTGCTGGATATATGAAACCAAATGCATTGAACTATGGATTTTTTACTATTATGAACTTCTTTGTTTACTTCTTTATTTTACTTATTACCTGCCATATATTCATTGAATGTTAGGCATAGATCTTGTGGTGGTAGCCTACTGGGATCTATTCTCACACCCTGTTTGGGCCAGGATTTTGGGCCCAAACAGATTATATTGCTACAGGTATAGATAAGGCCAAGCACCCTTCTACTTCAAGTACTTGATTTCTATAGAGCTAGAGAGCATAAGACCAAGCTGAGGCTTGCGATGCTGAAGAGCTATTATCTATTTTCTTTTTTACTTTGGTTTAGTAGTATTTGTATTCTAGAATTGTGATTTGTTTGGTTGCTTTCCTAGATATATGTATCATGCATCATTTATATATATGTGTGTGCTCCAGTTTATTATATTTCAGTCTTCCGCTGATTACTTTTTTATGGATTATTACTACTTCTGCTATTGTTATTGTTCTCTTCCCCTATGTTACTCTACCAATGAGGGCATATTTTCCCCACTGTCACACCCAAGGACCTTGCTTCTAGTTGGCAGCCTCTGGCATTCGGGGAATTGCGCTTGAGGTAATGTGACCAACCGGGTACGGGGAACCTCTGGGCACCTTCCAGAACCGGGATGTTACAAAGTGGTATCAGAGGAATTTGATTCTTCTTGACTTACTTTTTGGATCCTATAGTCTGGGATAGGGTGGAATAGGTATTTGGTAATTATTTGTGCCCAGGATTCGCTAACCCATGTACAGGGAAAATCCAATTTACCTCATTAATGCAATTTTCTGGTTTTTCATTTTTACGGTTGATTTTATTTTCACCATTAGGTGACTCACATGTATTGTGTTGTTATCGTTGATGTTATTGTGGTTCTATTTCTATTGCAACCTGATGAGATGAGGGTATTCCATCTCATGCATCATATAGAAACTTGCTAGAAATCACATGTCATGCATTATTATTATGCCATTTAGGGTGAATTAGTGCTTTCATGTTGTTGTGATAGATATTAATGTTGTTGTGATAGATGACTTGATAAAAATGCTTGTTGTTTGATAGGTTATTGTTTTGTGTAAGGTTTTGTTTGAATGGACACCAAACTTTGGTTCTTGAGGTGTTATGGGCCCCATGGATAGTAATTTGGAGGATCATTTATCTATTATGATTTTTTATAACATGTAAAAGACTCAAATATTTGATTCATGTGGAGTATGGGCCCTCACGAATCGGAATTTGGTACTTTAGTGTTTGTTTCCGTGTTTTTCTGGGTTATGGAGAAGTTTCTGAGGCTTACTATCTGGAAAACCCTAGAATAAACGGTGTGTACGGATGAATAAATTCCATGTGTTCTTCTATTTGGGAAGAAACTCTTTTTCTTAAGTACACGCCGTGTACTATATGTACATGTCGTGTAGTCTCTAACCGTGTCACTAGGTGTGTGGGCAGATACACAGGGTTAGGAAATCCTTGGGGGGACATGTCATGTACCGGTTATACACATCGTGTTCTGTAGACCATGTGTCCACCCATGTGAATAATGACACGAATGGATAGAAACTCAAGCAATAAACATTGTGTCTGTATTGAACACGCCATGAAGTGTAATCCCTGGAATCTAGTCGTGTAACTGACATCACAGGTCGGTGGAAATACTTTAGTACATGTCGTGTCCGTATGGAACATATTGTGTAGTGTGAGTCATGTATCTTATCATGTCACTAACTACATGGTTCGGTGATGCTCTTCTAGTACGCATCGTGTCTGACATGAACACACCATGTAGTATTGTTCTATGGAACCGTGTAGATTAGTTGTGTAGAAGAACTCGGGCAGGGGAAGAGGATTCAAGTACATGCCATGTGTTAGGAAAACACGCCATGTGTTTGGGGTGTTACAAGACCTGGGTTGGCCGAAGTACAAGACCATGTGAATGGATTATAGGAACACAGTGTGTATTTAAGTATACATGTTGTTTATCCTTGTTTTGAAAAACATGAATGCTTCTGTTCTCATGTTCCAACTTTTTCTTCTAGTTTTTAGTCCCTGTTAATCTTGATCTAAGGTGTGCACTTTACGTTGCAAACTCATTCCACTGAGATGTCCTTCGGTTGTCCTCCAGTTGCAAGGTAGTGATCAGGGACTTCTAGCAAATCCTTTATTCATTCCAGTCTTGGCACTAGCAGTTATACCAGATACAAGTGTTGATGAACAGTTCAGGGAAGGCTTCATGAGGATGATGCAGACCTTCCAGGGAGCACCACCTCCTACCTCATCTATGGTATAATTGATGCAGTTTTTCTAGAAGCAGCATCCTCCCACCTTCTCAGGGGAAGGAGTACCTCAGGCTGTAGAGTCACGACTAGAATCCATGCTGACTGTCTTTGAGAATCTGGAGATGCCTCCGGAGAGGTGGGTCAATCTCACTACTTACATGCTATGGGATTCCACCAAGAGATGGTGGGATGTAGTCTCATGGGTGGGGAATCAATAGTTTGTGGCTTGGGAGGTGTTCCAGTGTATCTTTTATGACTACTTCTACCCAGAGACCTTGAGGGCCGATCGAGCCTGATAGTTTATGAGTCTGGAGCAGGGTACTCTTTCTGTTATGGAGTATTCCTCACATTTCACTGAACTGCAGTGCTTTAAACCCTTTCTATAGGAATATGGGTTGTTCATGGAAAGGATGTTTGAGTATAGTCTCAGACAATACATCTTCTCACATGTGAACATCTTCAGGTTGACTTCCATCACTTCTATAGTCAGCCAGGCGCTGATCACGGAGCAGAATCTGAGGGATTCTGGAGTTGTGAGCCAGGGCGGCTCGGCATCTGGAGTTAGTATTCCTCCTACTGACAACAGAAAGCATTGTTAGGAGTCTATGCACGGAGACCCGAGGAGGCGAGATATATCTTCTAGTAGCCAGGTGGTGTGGTACCAATGTGGGAAGAGCAGGAATATGAGGCTATATTTCCTGAGAGACCCAGTGGAGTGCCGATCTTGGAGCAAGATGGGTCATCTTCAGTGTCTCTATCAGATCTTTTCACCAGCTAGTGGTGATAGGGGTTCTTCTATGACTCCTCTTTTATGATCAGTACCACTAGTTTCTCGCTAGTTTAGGAACTAGAGTTCTTCCAGCCGTTCAGGTCGAGGTGGAGGTTGTGGCCATGGTGGTCTGTCACCGGGCTTCCAGTGACAGTAGGGTGGATCAGCTCAGAGTGGTAAGGAAGGGTTACAAGGTCATGGTACAGGCCATAAATTTGTAGTGGAGCAGACCCAGTAGGAGTAGGATCCCGGGCCTTCTATAGTTCGAGGTACGATCTTAGTTTCCTCAGTTTTAGCTTCTGCTCTTTTCGATACTGGGGCTTCCCATAGATTTATATCTGGTGTTGTTGTTTAAATCCTCAGGCTTTGTATCTTTACTTCTGTTGATTTCTTGACGTTAGACATTCCGTTGGGTACTATAATAGATAGTGTGCGATAGTGTAAGGAGTTCCCTCTAGAGGTTGGTGAGTGTCACTTCTTATGGGGCCTCTATGTCTTAGAGATGACAGGATATGATTTCATTCTCAGAATGGACTTGGTATTTCCCTTCCAGGAAGTTGTCGATTGCAATCATCATAGGGTGAGTTTCACATCACTATAGGGCATATCATTTCTTCATAAGGGCGAATGGGATGTCCAAGTGAGAAGATCAGAACCCGAGCATCATGGGTTGAGATGAGTTACAGCCCAGATTTCTAGTCTTTATCTAGATGACCAGGGGACTTCAAAGATAGACATTCCTCCAGTGGTGGATCATTTTAGGGACGTCTTTCCAAAGGACTTTTCAGGTTTTCCTCCTGAGCGAGAGGTAGACATTTCAATTGAGCTTGGGTCTGGAGTGTCACTAGTGTCCATTCCTCTTTATAGGATGACTACACTAGAGATACAGGATCCCAAGAGATAGTTGGAGGAGTTGCAGGAAAATGGTTTCATCCGACCCAGTACATATCCTTGGGGATCTCTTGTTCTTTTTGAGAAGAAGGCAGATGGTACCCTCCGGTTTTTTGTGGATTATCAGAGGTTGAATCAGTTGATGGTCAAGAACTGATATTCTTTACCGAGGATTGATGATCTCTTTGATCAACTTCAAGGAGCTCGGGTGTTCTTAAAAATTTACTTGAGATTCAGTTATCATAATTTGTGTGTTAGACCATCTGATATACATCTCACAGCCTTCTGGAGAAGGTATGGTCTATACGAGTATATGGTTATGGTGTTCGGTCTCACGAACGCACCTGCAGTTTTCAGGGCACTGATGAACCAAGTGTTCCATCCATACTTGGATTCTTTTGTGGTTTTTTTTGTGGACGATATCTTGGTGTACTCTCACACTCGACACGACCATTCCACACATCTTGATATCATTCTTAGTACACTGATAGAGCATCAGTTATATGCTAAGATCTCAAAATGCCACTTCTGGGAGGACCAGATTCACTTATTGGGTCATGTTATCTCAGAGACAAGAGTATCAGTAGACCTAGATAAAGTGAGAGCAGTAGTTTCCTAGGAGAAACTGAATAACTTCTTTGAGGTACGGACTTTTCTAGGGCTGGATTGATACTACAGACACTTCATACATGACTTTTCACACTTAGCAGCACCACTGACGGGTCTGACTAAGAAGGGTGTGAAGTTCTTGTGGTTATATTCTTGTGAGTCAGTATTTTAGGAGCTGAAGGGGAGGTTGACTTCAGCGCCAATACCAGTTTTTTCAGAGTTGGGGAATATCTATACCATTTACTATGATGCTTCAGGTATCGGTCTGTGAGTTGTGATTATGCAGGGGGGAGGAGTATTTGCGTACGAGTCTCGGCAGTTGAGGCCACATGAGAGGAACTACTCGACGCAAGATCTCAAGTTGACTGATGTTGTTCATGCCTTACGATGTTGGAGACATTATCTTCTGGGCGAGCATTTTGTTTTTTTCACTGACCAAAAAAGTCTCAGGTATATCTTTACTCAGCGTGACCTGAATTTGCGACAACGAAGGTGGGTTGAGTACCTTCAGCCATTTGACTTTTAGCGTGCCTACATTCCTGGGAAAGACAACATAGTGGCTGAGGCATTGAGCAAGAGGACTCAGATATAGGTAGTTCAAGAGGCCAGTAGTGAGTGGTGTCTTATGCATATATTCTCTGATATGCATTTGGATGTGCCAAATAGACAGGGGTATACTTTTCTTTCTTCTATAGTTTTTATCTATACTCTTCTTCATTGAGTGTGAATGAGGCAGCTATCAAATTCAGAAGGACTAATCCTATGGGAAAGTGTGTCATAAGAGAACCCTATTCCTTGGTGGATAGTAGGTGAGGATGAGATCTTGTGTTTCCAGGGGCGCGTATGGGTGTCAATAGACATACGTGAGGAGCTGAAGGGGGACTTTCATTCCTCGGTTTGGGAAGTTTATCCTGGTGTCACCAAGATGTATCGTGATCAACACCATCAGTATTGGTGGCCAGGTATGAAGAGTGATGTGTCTGGTTTCATCATGAAGTGTTCCACCTGTCATCAGGTAAAGATGGGGCATCAACCACCAGCAGGGCTTTTGCAGCAGTAACCCATTCCCGAGTGGAAGTGGAATGATGTTACGATGGATTTCGTGACCGGGTTACCGAGTTAGGCTTGAGGGAATGATGCAGTTTGGGTTATCATTGACAGACTCATAAAGGTTGCTCACTTCTTTCCGATCAAAGAGACCTTCAGTGTTGATGAGCTGGGAAGGTTGTGCATCCGTGAGATTTTATGTCTACATGGGGTTCCACACTCCATTGTTTCAGATAGGGATGCTCGTTTTACTTCTTGGGCTTGGAAACGGCTTTAGAAGGATTTGGGTACACAGGTAATTTTGAGTATAGCTTACCACCCAGAGACAGATGGCATGTCTGAGAGTACAATTCAGGTGCTTGAGGACATCCTCTTAGAATGCATCCTGGATTTTGGAGGTTCATGGGAGAAGCACATACCTATTGTAGAGTTTTCTTACAATAATAGTTTTCAAGAAACTATTCAGATGGCACCTTATGAGGCTTTGTATGGTAGGCCATGACGATCACCCTTATTTTGGCTGGAGGTAGGAGAGGCAGCTTTGCTGGGACCTCGTCTTGTTCAGGAGACCATAGAGTATATAGACTTCATTTGATAAAGGATGGCTACTACACATTCTCAACAGAAGTCTTATGATGATCATAAGAGACGACCTCTAGAGTTCAAGGTCGGGGATCAAGTTTTCCTACGTGTCACACCGAGGTTGGGGAATATGAGAATTAGGAGACAGGGAAAGATTTCTCCGAGGTATGTCAGGCCATTTGAGGTGTCAGAGAGAGTTGGGATGGTTGCCTATCAATTTCAGTTTCCTCAGAGGTACAGGGCTATGCATGACATCTTCCATGTTTCTCAGCTTCAATGTTACTTCTCAGACCCCTCTCATGTTTTCAATCCTTAGGAGGTTGAGCTCGAAGTGGATGTGTCATTTGAGGAGCATCCTATCTGGATCATTGATTAAAGTAAGAAGGTTCTTTATGGTTAGTTTGTTCCTATGGTATTAGTGTTATGGCAGCACGAGCGAGTACAGGACGAGACATGGGAGAGGGAGGTTGATGTACGATTGCAGTGGCTAGAGTTGTTCATGGTTTCGTCTTCAACGCCGCCTTGCTAAGGAAATTCGGGGATGAATTTCTTTAAGGGGGGAAGTTTGTAAGAACCTAGAACCTCTTTTCAGGTATGTTTTTCCTTTTTTGGTGTTTTTGAAGAAAAAGAGGATTTTCTAGAAATTTCATAAGTACACACCGTGTACTTTATAAGTACACACCGTGTACTCAGTTACCACGGGTAGCTGTGTGCTGGCCATTTAGCAGCTGAACACACGGTCATGTGTGGTGACTTGGAGACCGCCAAAAGTAGAGTATGTAAAAGGAATGTACACACCATGTACTTCTAAAGTACATGCCATGTATTTTCTTTTTTCATTAAACGCACTGGGGTCGCATCTAACGGATAGAACCATCTACTTCTCAAACTAGTTTTTCCGAGAGAACCCGTACAGCTGTGTTTCTTCCCCGATCCCCCGATCGACCACTCGTTCTCCTAATTGACCATCGTCGATTTCATTGGGATCTCCTTGGTAATATCTTCCTCATTATAGAGCTTTGTTTCCTGATTCTTCATCTTTAAAGATTTATCTTCATTTGAACGTTTTAGATGTTTTTGTAGATCTATGGTTTTCTTGGGCGATTCAAGGCTTAAGTTTAACTTATATCAATCCTAAAACACTGAGGTAGTGGTTTGTGCCTTTCCATTGAAAGACTTTGAGTTATATGTGAAAAAGTTCCAAATACCCTTGAATGGGGTATTGCATGTTTATTGTTTTAGCCTTGTTAATTTTCTGCTATGCTTGTATGTTTGAGTATAGGTTAATTTAATGTGAATAGGGTTAATTGCTATGCTTCGGTGGTGTTTCCCATGCATGTTTTGGTTGTGGCTATTTGGTTTTTCTTAGCTTGTTAGGCTGTCAAGTTTCTCCCATGACTAGTTTTGTAGGATGGATTGATCTTGATTATTTGACATGAAGTTGATGTAGATTGCTAGCCAAGTAGTTCTTGAGGGTTACTTTGGTCGATACCTGTTACTATTCTTGTTTGACTTACACAGGGCCGTGAGAACCTGGTGTAGTAGACCATAGGGAGAATGGACATAAGGGCTTCTCCAGAGAGTCTGTTTACTCTTACTATGTGAGACCATAGGGGGAATTGATGTAAGTGCTTCCTCAGTGTGTTTGTAGTTCCTCAATGCAGGCCACAAAGGGAATGTGATGTAAGTGCTTCCCTATAGCGCCTTTAGTTTCCAATACGAGACTATAGGAGGAATTGATGGTGAGTGCTTCCTTAGAGAGTTTATGCTTAAGCTGAACCTGAGGGGATAGACTGAGTGTACTGCCCAGAGGGTTTCTTGTGTTACTAGGTAGGACCAAATGGGATAGGTTGTGACTACTTCCCAGAGGGTTACCTTTTGTGTTTTGTTACTTTCTTGTGTTGTTAGTTAGGACCAGAGGATATAGGATATGAGTACTTCATAGAGGGTTACATGTTTTTAATTACCTTATTTGATTAACTGTTTCTCAATATATGAAACTAAATACATTGAACTGTGGATTGATTACTACTGTGTACTTCCTTGTTTACTGATTTCTTTTACTTATTACCTGCCATATATTCACTAACTGTTAGGCACAAATCTTTTGGTGGTTGCCTACTAGGATCTAGTCACACACCCTGTTTGGGTCATTATTTTGGGCCCAAACAGATTATATTACTGTAGGTATAGATAAGGGCAAGCACCCTTCTACTTTAAGTACTTGATTGCAGTGGAGCTGGAGGGCATGGGACCAAGATGAGGCTTGTGATGGTGAGGAGCTGTTATCTGATTTATTTTTTACTATGGTTTAGTAATTTTGTATTTCATCATAGTGATTTTTTTGGCTTCTTTCCTAGACATATGCATCATGCATTATTTATATACATGTGTGTCATCCAGTTTATTATATTTCTGTCTTTTGTTGTTTACTTTTTTATGGATTTTTATTTCTTCTGCTATTGTTATTGTTCTCTTCCACTATGTTACTCTGCTAATGAGGGCATTGTTTCCCCACTATCACACCCAAGGCCCTCTCTACTAGTCGGCGGCCTCTGGTGTTCAGGGAAATGTTCTTGAGGCTATGTGATCAACCGGGTACGGGGTGCCTCTAGGCGGCTTCCGAAACTGGGATGTTACATAGAGCATCAATCACCTCACTATCTCTGATATTATTAACCATTGAACACCACTAAATGTATTCACCTTCAAAATGGTAAACTGAAAGACTAACCTTTTTATTTTCTAAACACCCCATGACATCGAAAATCTTTTCTAGGGATTTAATCCACTATTAATCTAGAAAAGGTTTAGATGATCCTCTGAATGATGTAGTATGTTTCCTCATGATATCCTCTACTACTGACATTTTCTTCAATGTTTGATCTGGCTGATCTCATTTATGGATACCACATCTATTTATAACCTCATTGAATTGTTCCATCACTACAGTGAATTGTTCATTTCCGATTCCAACCATCTCAGGTTGCTGATTTGGAAGGTAGTTTTCCTCTGGTGGTCGTCCCACCATAACTACCATGTTTCCTCTATGGAAAACCATTCTGAATAAACAGATATTAGATGAAGCAACATGGTAATATTTAAATTCTATATCATTTCAATTTGACCATAAAATAAAAAACATTTCTAGATATTCTATTAATAATATATTAACCCTTAAATTTATCTAAACTGACCTCTGATACCAACTATAAGGCCCCAGATTTATACATTACATGATATTGAGTTAAGTCAAAAATTCACATTAGGTATATTTTTAAGTTTATAGTTTTATAGAATTAGGACATATCTATTGTACAACAAGTAATATTTATACAATTGGATACAAATATCATCCTGGTGCATAGAGAAGGGGCCCTTACCACACACTTGGTTTGACATTCTCATAGGATATGCTATAGATAATTATCATACTTTTTATAAACCAAAAAATAGAATTTATATGTTTTTGTATAATATATGTATTTATTTGGTGTCCTTCCATTTAAAATACAATTTCCTAAACACATTGAAAATATTTAATCTTAATAAGTACTTGTTATCTATAATTTCATATAAATCTCTTGTTGAGGGTACTTTTTGGAAACTTTGAATCCCTAATTATTCTTTTTTTAGGGAATTCACATAGAAATAAAGATTAATTAATTGACGGGATAAATCTATTTTTTACCATTATTATATATTTCTCTATATGAGAAGATCATGTTTGATAGGTATGATTGGGAAAATGTTCCATGTATTTATAAGATGTTCATTCTTGAACATTAAGCCATGTATAGACTATAATAATTTGTAATGTGATGGAATTATTTTAAATTTTATGTAAAGGGTGTAGTCTATAATTATGTAGCCCCTTAGTACACTTGTGGGTCTCATAGGACAGTTAAGATATCGAAATGGGAGTTTTATTACCATTAATGTATAATGTCTTGTCACAATGTCTCGACAACATGATTACGATGTTTGGAATTATGAAATTGGGTTTTCAGATTATTTTTTTGATCCATTAGATTATCAATTTCTATTTCTTCCATGGATTACACATATGTATTCATTATTATTGATTAAATTGTACTCATGATGTTTCTTATTATATATTTATTTTTTGTAGCTTCTACTGTACATTTTTTCCTTATTGAGCATTTAAGCTCATCACCATTACTGTGTTTCCACATTTCCCTAGCTAAGGAATTGGAATACTATGATTAAACAAGGATAGCATTGTGGAATAAATATTTGTACTTTTAAGTTTTAAAATTGTAATGTAATAAATCTAGTCCCTTTATGAATAGTAAATCATGATCCTTAGAATGTAATATATGGTACTTTGTTTTCCATATAATAAATAACCCACTAACCTAGGGAAATCGGTGTTGGGGGAATTACATTTATAATATTTTTACTTTTTAGATTCTCTTGAAATCTGTATATACTATATTGGAAATTCCTTAAATATATATAAAATTTCTTCAAATGTAACTATTTTCGTGTTATAATATTATTTTTTCATGATATATAATAAAATTATACAAGTATGTTTTTCCTTGAGTGAGTAATCTCATATTGACTCTATCACTTCTCAAGTGTCTTATACTCATGTGCTTCTATTACTAATACCCAAAGTAGCATCTATGATTTATTCTAGAATGTAAATCGATTCAAGGTTGAAGCTTTTCACATGAAATAATCATAGACTTACTATCCTCTAATGTGATCAAACCACTAGGTCACAGTTTTTTCTCTCATTCTTTGTAATGATTATATTCTCAGTCCCCAATGAGCTTGGTACATGATTATTCAACATGGTAAGTCTTCATTGTTTTTAAAACAATATTGTTTCAACAAGATTCTAATCAAGGCTCAGACCTGATTAGATTAAACAATTATAAAAAATATTCATTATTCTCACCCTATACATTTTACTCTCTATCATTCAAATTGTGTTTCTATAAATTTTTTATTCTAATTTCATAGACTACCTCATTAAACATGCCTATATTTTCTTCTTATCTTCCATTCCCTTTTTTACAATTCTTAGATATATATTATCGAAAATTTAATTATTACTTTTTACCCAAACATTCATGTTATTCTTCCTTAAAAAATAATTTTAATTTTTTTTATAAGTTACCATGTCACATGAAAACAAATGGGCGGGGGATACTAGTCCTCCCTTAAGAATAATATCTTGACCCTCTCTCCTCCCTTATGATAAAAAGACCTAATAATTTTTTATGTTTAAAAAACTTATTCAACTTTATTATTGACTTCATTAATAAAACACCATTTTTCTCCCTAAAATTTTAATTAAACCTTTTATACATATATGTTAGATTCATTTTTTACTTCTATAAAATTTTAATCTTAAGAAAATTAACTGGGAAAAACTATAAAATAATAAAATATGATTTTTTTTAAAAATTTATTATTTTAAAGTTATTATTTCACTCTTAATAAAAAAATAAATTTAAATACAATCACCAAAAAAAATTATATATAAAATAACGGGATATAAAAAATAAAATTTTAAAAATAATTTAGAATAATTTTATTTTTTGATTTTTTAGTTTTCAAATTATTTAATTCCTTATAATAAATTTCAAATTTTTCCATCAAAAAATAAATAATATCATGTTTAGAATATGAGATAAAATTTTATTTTTAAAAATATATTATTTCATATTGAAAAAAATTTGTTATAAATATTTTAACATAAATGAAAATTTTAAAATACATATATAAATGGGAAAAATTGGGCATATAAATTTGGAATATATTATACATTTATTTAATTATATTCAGGGAGAAAATATTAGTTCCTTTATATAATAAATTTCATTTACTGATAAAATAAAAAAGTTAAATTAAAATAACTTATGCATTTTAATATTAATCTGACACTCTTAACACAATTTAAATTCATCTCATAGATAAAGTATAATAATTTTCATCTAGTACACGAGAAAATTTTCATTTTTTATAACAGATAATATTTTATGTAAAATTTATCACTTTTTTGTTTGTTAATGAAATTTCATTTTTTAAAAGATTTATTTTTATTTTTGAAATTTATTTCATAACTTACATGAGATAAATATTATTTAATAAATATATATATAATTCAATATTAAATTTATCTTACCTATTATATGAAATAATTTAAAAAAATATATAACATATTATGTAAAATGTATTTCATCTCATATGTGAGATAAATTTAATTTTAAAAAATATATATTTTATGTGAAATTTTTTTCATCTCATACATGAAATAAATTTCAATTCATAAAATATATATTGAAAGAATTTATAACTTTCCTTTTTATAAAATATAACATTTTCTGATAAATTTATCACATCTCACACAAGAAAAAAAATTTAATTTTAAAAAATTCATTATAGTGTTTAAAATTTATATCATCTCGTGAATGAGATAAATTTAATTTTATAAAAATATGAATCATTATACTAGATATTTATCTTATCATGTACATAAAGTAGAATTTATATTTTTAAATATGAAACACATTAGAAAATTTTCAATTTGTAACTGGTTTATTATTGTAGTTAAAATTTATCTTATCTTATACAGGTGATAAATTTAATTTTATAAAAATAATCATTGAATATGAAATTTATTTCATATTATATGTTAGATCAGTTGTAAATTTTTAATGATGATTCATATTCAAATTCATCCTTAGGGTTAGCCCTGAAATCCGATGGGATTGGGAAACTAATGGAAAAAAAGTGAAATTTCCATTGTATGTGCATTGTAGCTGCACTATAGCTAATTGGAAATAAAAACATTGGGGTTCATGGTATTAGAAAACAACATTCCCTTTGGTTTTCATTTAAAATACTCATAGTACATATAATTTATCTAATCTCATGCCCAAATTTTTTTATTTTATATAAGATGTATCATGGTGGAAAAAATTAATCTCATTTCACATTTGATATAAATTTAAATTTATAAAATATGAATCATTGTATATTAATTTAATCTCATTTTGTACTAGTGATAAATTTCTTTTTTTATATAAAAGATCAATGAAAAATAACTATCAATAAGTTAAAAAGTGATGATGAGCTTGAAACATTGTTACACCCGTCAAAGCATACATCGATAACGAATGAATATTTTTTTATAATTTTAAAATCGATTTTTTACATGAAATATTTAAATGTAAATTATTTAATAACATATTATAAATAATTTATGTCATCTTTTGGTTGAAATAAATTTAATTTTTTAAAAGATAGAACATAATATATAAAATTTATCTCAACTCTTATATGAGTTGAATTTTATTTTGTAAATAAAATTTCATTTTTTATGAAATGTATCTCATGAGATTAATTTTTATTGAAACATATATTATGATACTTAAATTTTTTCTTATATCATAAATATAAAAAATTTAATTTTATAAAATTTTTGGTATTTATAATGAAAAATATTTCATTATATATATGAGGAAAATTTCATTTTATGAAAAAATATATCAATATATGTAAATTTATCAAAAAATGTACATGAAATTCATTTCATTTTCTAAATAATGTGATGTTATACATGAAATTTATATCACTAATTTCAAAATATAAATAAAAAAACTACTTTAGTATCTCATTTATTTTACCTCATTAATTGGATTATATAAGTTTTTTTATAAAAAATAAACATTGAACCATTTTTTCATATAATATATTCTCACAAATAAAATTTATAATTCTCACTATACGAGATAAATTTAAAAAATATATTAAAACATTCAGGATTCAAAAACATTTAGAAGAAATTTATTTTATCAATTAAATGTAACAAATATAATTTATCGATGAAAGTACATATGTGAAAATAAAATTTCTTATTTTTTTTAAAAAAAAATTAATGTTATGTGAAATAAAATTTTATCTCATCACCTAAATGAGTCAAATTTCATAAAAAAATAAAATTCTTTCGAGGAATATATTATTATAGATAAAATTTATCCTAAAAATTGTATAATTTAAATACTTTATAATAAAATAAATTTTTATTTTTTAAATGATGTAATATTATAAATTAAATTTTTCATTACCAAATAAAATTCATCTTACAATGATAAATTTATATGAGATGAAAAATAAGAAATTTAAACCATTAAATTTAAACATTAATTTAAATAAATTCACTATAATGTTTTTATTTTTTATAAAAATTTAAATTTATAACATCAAAAAATGTTATTAATTACTAAATTTATAAAAAAATATTTTATATATATCTATACACACACATATATATGAGGGAGGATCCCCATTTTAAGTATTAAGAAAAAATAAATAATTAACAAATATATATTAACAAAAAATGATTGTTTTTTAATGATGGATTTGAACAGTTTATAAACATAGATTAATTAAAAAAATATAATGATATGTGTTTGTTAAAAAATTTTAAATAAACATATGTGGTAATAATTAAGATGAAAATATCTACTATTTGATAAACATATATTTTTAACTTTATTAATTTATTTTACTGAGTATAGGAAGTACAAAAAAATACCTTATCAAATACACCATGATGTAATACATGTAAAAAATCAAAGATTTTTATTTCCAATAAAACCCAATGTGAAAATTCCACCCACCTGCATCACAATTTCAATTTTCAGTTATCATCCATATGATAGGAATTTTACTAACTATAAAAAAATAAATAATCAATTGTACAACATTCCTAATTTAAAGAAATAACAGACCAACAATCTTAATAGTAAAATAAACAAAAAATTTCTTCTTTTCATTTTCAAAAAAAAAATATTAAAAACTTATTGAAACAAACAAAAACTTTTGAAATTATACCATTTAAATAAGGTTACAATTTTTTATTTTTAAATAAATATAATGATATATAAGAATCGAGATTGATAAAAAATACACATTCATATTGTTGATAAGAAATATAGTAAACTTATTCAAATAGACTAATCCAAAATGGAACCATATATTAATTATTTAAATAATTTTAATAGAAAACAGTTTTTAGAAAATGAAAATGGGATATTTTGTGGTGAAAAACTATTATTATATTTTTTTTAAAAAAATATATAAGAATAGTTGCATAAAATATTATTGTGAGTGTGTTTGATGGGATTATCCCATTTATTTAGTTTTATTTTAACCCTGCATGGGGTGGTATCTTTTTTATTCCTCCCCTTTTTCATTTATAAATATCCTTAAACTGACCCTTATCCACTCCCTTATCTTTGTCCCCTCTTAATCTCCAATCACCTCTAAGTCATGGAATATTTGATCATTGTACTTCCTAAGAATCTGTCCCTGGTCCCCCCACTGGCTAGCACGACATCGACATTGCCCTCCCAATGCATATCAAACACACATTCAGTAGTCAAACACCCCATTCTCAGATACTCTCTTACTCAATTAACATTTTTTGTTGATGTTGAAATGATTTCCCAACTCTAAAGACATCATATTTATACTAATCTAATCTTATAGAATGTTTTTGTCTATTTTATATCCTTTTATAATGCCCACTTATTTTCTTAGATGGTCTCTCCAAGGTTACACTATCTCGATCATTAGTGGTTGTATTATCTACTAATCACCGTCCTCTATAACTATATGTCACTATTTTAGCTATTTCATTCCATATCAATCAGATATTTACTACTCCATTTTTCAATGTAAGTCTCTATCATTCCACATTATCATCTAAAAACCTTTCCTTATATAACTCAGGCCATTCTGGTGGATAAATTATGTGTTTCATCTCTAAACAATCAATTTTATGGATGTAGGATTCCAGTGCATCTGATATTATGACAAGATATTGGGGTATACATGATGATTATCATCCAACCGGTAGAAAATAAGTTATTATTGTATTTTTTAATGTTTAATGATGGAAAAAAATAGGGATAAACAAGTCCTTACACGATGGACTTAGAAATATTATGGGTAACATACCCAAAATAGAGAGAACATTCTCAGGCAATTTTATCAATATTGAAAAGAGTTGATTACAAAATACTGTTTACACCATAATTATAGACTTAAACCATCAAAAATATTTTACATTAATAATATCCTATGCTAGAGGAAAAAACATAAATTAAAAAACATAAATAAAATACTTAAAATTCCATGAGAGCGTAGACTACTACACCAGAGGGGCACAAAATTGGTGTTGCATTAGTCTCCCTCATAAGAATAGGACTCAACCCCGAGTCACATTGGATGAATATTTTCATATAGGTAGAATGAAAAGGTTTGGAGATACATTCTTTATAAAGGTGTAATACTTGAAGTAAGATCCTTAGTTATAAAAATATGGAACCAATGATCCCATTTTTGTTATGGATGTTTCACATTATTTTCCAGGAATAACCAGTTCCAATTAAGGTGAAAAAAAAATTCGAATATCTTACTTTTATAAAACACAACTAATTTATTCAAACTATCATATTTCATAAAATCTATGTTTTTTAGGATTCTCCATCCATACTTGTTATCATTTGGGTCACCACCTCCTTATAAGTTTGTCTTTGAATTATTATATATATATATATGGGAGTGAAATATGAGAAACAATACATTTATCCTCCATCTAGATTTTTTTAATTATTAAAGGATTCTATGAAATACAGGAAGAAAATTTTATAGGTGGCATGTGAGAAATCTCTTCAGTCGGTGGCATGTGAGTAGTGTCTCCAACTGTGGGTATGTGAACAATGTCTCTATAAAAAATTGATGATTGAATGAACCTTATGAAAAATCTACATCATTATCTTTACTTCCATTAATTCCTTAACTTTTATATTGGGTCTGGAGTTCCATATCTTCATTTCCAAAGGATATTTCACATTAAATCTATCAAAAACAAGGTTGATAAGATCATTATGGGGTGAACTAGTAGTTGAAACCCAATACAACATTAAATATGTTATGTGAAGGTATCATATTTCCCACAAAAGTGGAACATGATGGTTGTGGTATTAAATTTCCTTTTCCTGACATTTCTTTTGTTGGCCATGATTTGTTTCAAAACTAATTGTAGATTTTTTTAAATCTGATAGAGAGTTATTAAATACATTATTGTTGGTAATTAAGACTAATGATTACAGTGATGGTAAAGATGATTTGGATCAGTTTAGATGGATGAGGTGAAATGGGGTTACAAAAATAGATTCTTGGATCAATGTTCTTGGAGAAGGAATAGTTGTGATCAGGCAAAACACTTGTATGTGAGTGGTTGTGTGTTACTAGCGATTCACTAGAGTCTATGTGATTCTATCTCAATATTTTTTGTTTTTTTATTTCTTCATTTTATTTATATGTTTTCTCTTTCTATTTGGAACCCATAAACAAGGAATGTTATCCAAAGTCTCTAATACGAAATTTTTTTAGGAGTCATGTGAGCTTGTTTGCATACAAAATGACTATGACTCACATTGGTACTAGGCACATGAATAATTTTAGGGTGTTCAATGAGCGCACAGGTGGTTGGGGTATGTGGTGGATGGTTGTGCTCATGGGATTTGAGTGCATAGAGAGTGGGGTTGCATTTGGGGTGTTGAAGGTGATCACACTTCACCTGGGGTGAAAGAGATTGACAAGTGAAGGGTTTTTTAGTTCATGTCAAGGATAATGAAAAAAAACATGGATTAGGGTGAAACTGATTGTGTAGTTCATGTATTTTGATCTAAGCATATCCAAATTTGAAATTTTATCCCCTTTTAAATTCATTTGACATTGAATTTTTCTTTTTTCCATTTTTTTATATATTTTCTTTCCAAATGAGCTAGTGGTGAGGTGGTTCTTAACAGAGAGATGTTTTACAAATGCATGATTGGTAAATGTTTATGGGTATATATAGGAAAAAATGAGTGTTTAGTGTTCATATCAGGTATTAGTATGGATGATGTGATGCATCTGATAGTAATATGAAGATAATATAGAAGGGGGCTGAGAATTTAGTAAGGAAAGAATTATAAGGTCTACTGCATAGTGGAACAGGGAACAGGAAGACATGGTATATCTAATATGATGGAGGAAAATGAGTAATAACCTAACTATGGTACTAACTAATGCAGTTCAACAAGGATAAAGGAGTCATTATGCAAGGAACATGGGAAACTTACGGGTATCACACGCAAAACAAAGAGAAAACACTTTGTTAATTTAATGAATATAGAAAAAATCTGATTATAAAGGACTATCGACACACTATTTATAAACATAACCCCTAAAAATAATACGGATTTTTCCTTAATAATATCCTAATATAGAGTAAAAAACAAAAATTAGGCAACAAAAATAAAATAATTAAAAGGACGTAGGGGAAATTGTTTCTACACTAGAGGGACTCCAAATCAGTGTTTCATCATTTCATTATGTCGATTATAGGTATTATACCCTTTACACTATCATCAGATATCTCTAGAATCCAATTATTTTGACTAGTTTCATTCTGATATTTAGGGACCTTGTTTTTTTCAAACCAAATATAAATATTAGTATTATGTTTCACTTATTTATGATTTTTCATGAATGAATTGTATTTACCTTTTATATCATTATTCTAAGAATTTGTGCTCATGTAATATCAAGATATTTTAAAAAATAATTTCTATAATTTACAAGATACACAACACCAAGATTAAACGAATAATGAAATATTATTATTTAAATGTGACCATTATACATTTAAAAAGAGTATTTTTCTAAAAAACTCTTTTTCATTGTGTTTTGTAGGGTTAATTTTAGATTAATTTCTACAAATTATGTGGTTTGGATTTTAAAAATGGATTCAATATTTGGAATAACTTGTAAAAATTTTACTAAATTGTTCTTTTCTTTTTTTTCAATATGAACAGTAACCTGAGTAATTGTTGTCACCATAGTAAAGGGTAAATAGAGTAATTAAGGTTAAAAATAAAATTATAAGCACTAGAAAATGACCTCAACACTTGCCTAAATTTTACTAGATGAGTTCATTTTATCCATACCCTTCCAATATTCATTTATATGGAATTTTATGTCCATTTTAATGATATTATGACATTTATATTATTTTATTTTGAGAAAAGACAAACATGTCACACTATTTTTTTTAATAACTATCATATTTTTAGTATGAGGTTATCATGAGGATATGTTTGAATATAAATATTATTTTGAGACATAAAATTTTTACATTCACCATGATAATTTATTTTTAATTTTTAGTGAAGAAATAATTACCTGAGATTCTTTCACAACACTGATGCATTAATTATTTAATTAATGGAAAAATAAAATAAATGTCATTGAAAATATTAAAAGTAATATAATTTGAGATAAATAATATTATCCATTGATTTTATAGATTACCATGACATTTTAGTGATATAATAAAATATACATTTTTTTTATTATAAGTGTTATATTGATATTATTAAATTCAAAGTAATGAATAGTTCAATAAATCGACATTATTGATATTTTATAAAAAATAAAAAATTATTAAATTATATAAAATTCATAAAAAAAATTATATTCAACTAATTTATTATTATATGGTTATAATGTTATCCATAGTCCATTTATGGGCCTTTTATCCATTTATAGTAACTATACAGACCCTCAAAGAGTAAAAAATCATTGTTGTCACGATTAGTTTAAAAAATGTTAACAAGGGGTTGAAACCAAATGATAAGTATAAATATGTGACCTAAAAATATCCAAAAAATATTTTATTAGATTATTTAAAATCATTTTAATATTTTATTTAAAATAAATAAGTTTTTATCCATTATGAAATAAAAATTAATTTCATATTTTGAGAAAATCCCAGAGTGTGCCGCCCATCTAATATAAAAGGGAAACACTTATTCCCTATCATAGACACTTAAAACCCCAACTTATTTGGAAAATAACTGAAAAATACATTCCAATAATATCTCACCTTATTTGAGAATATTTTTTTGGTATAACACCAACCTTAGTGGACTTAACGTGTTAAAAAGGGAAGGTTGTCTAAAGAAGAGGTATCGTTTTAAGTGAAGATTTATGTTTTACTTTTTATTCAATATCCTTCAAATATTCATCAAGAATGATAAAACAATAACAACATTATCCTAGATATAATGAGATATTATCATGTTAATATCATAACCTATATCCATCTCCTCTTTCATGAAATGGACAACGAAACCATCATTCTTATGTAAGGAAGACTACTACTATGTGAACCAATGTATTTCATTTTCCATCAAGATCTGTCATGGATTGATTATAATGATGTGATTAATTTTTATATAAAATATTAATTAAATATTTAATATTATTAAAATATAATATATCATTTACCTTCTTAGCTTTATATTCACTAAAAATGATAAAATCAGTTGTTTGTATGTGTGGACTACCACCTTCATGAAGTAAAGTGATTCATTTTTTATAAAAAACCCACATAAAGGATTTATATAAGTATATTTGAAATATTAATATTATATTTATGATATTATTATAATTTTTTGAAGTTAAAATAATACTTACATTCTTTCCATAATAATCGTTGAAATATGGACACGTTACCCATGCGTATTCATGGCCAATCGTCTCTATGATTGTGACGTAATTCATTGTACATAACAGTTTTTAATGGTTGGATTTAAAATTATAATTAATATTTAAAAATTATAATTATTTCATGATTATTATTCTAGAGATGATATAATAATTAATTATTTGAACATATTCAACCTACTGAATTCATTTTGGACTTATGTTCCAAATATCCCCAAAACATCTGACGTTAACAAAAATGATTAATTAATTTTTATAACATGGTAATGACTGAGATAAAAGGAATAATGAACTTTAAAAAGTTTATCAAGGTATTAAAAATTAACCAAATTTTATTATTTAAAAAATAAATAATGTATGTGATGAGTTGGACTCTATATAAGGATATTTCCTTAAAAAATTATCATTCAAAGTTACCCTTAAAAATCTTTTTAATTACATGTCCATATTTTCTAAAAATGTTTTCAAAAGGTTATTATTATTATCTAGTGAATTTTAAAGTCATTTTTACCCATGTTTTACTTTTTAAAGAAATGGTTTTAAGGGTATCTTTTCTTCAAATGAGGTACTATGTGAATTTTTCAATAAAATATGGAAGGGATGTTTTTTAACTTATACAGCATGAGTAGATTTTATCTGCATCAATATTCCATTATGATTTTAAGTTTCCATTATAATTTTTCATGGTAATTTTAAAGGAAAATGGTTTATTTATTGTGAGAATCATTTTTATATTGTAAATTGGTTTTTTGAAAAATAAATTTTGATATCTAAAACTGTTTTTCACATTGGTTTAAAAGAGTTTTAACGGGTTTTGTTCGTGATATGGTATTTGGATATTATTTATGAAGGGTTGATCCACATTATATCTCATGGGTGATCTCATTAAAACTTATAATTAGTGTGATACCCAATATATCTACCTAATTCATTAGGTTATGTTTGGAAGTTGGTAATTGTTTTTATTCTAAGATTAACTGTGATGGTTAATACATGTGTTGTTGTGATAGTTGCTCTAAAGTAATTCTTGAAAGTTAACTGTGAATGTATTCCATGATTATCTGTGATGGTTACTCCAAATTTATATTTGATGGTTAATACAAGTTTAAATGTTATAGTTTCTTTATTTATAATCTTGATGGTTATTCCATGTTTACTTATGATGGTTACTCCATTTATAACTATGATGGTTATTCCATATGAAAGAGTGAAAATTAAAAATGTTTCAAAAAATCTTGTTATTTTAAAATTTTCAAATAATCATTTATGATTTTATTTTTCCTTAAGAATTTATAATAAAATAATTTATGTATATTTCTTGGGAGAGAATATGATTTCTTGGGTAATAAAAAGGGGTTTATACCCAATATTTATTTTGAAAAGTGAAAATTTTATAAGTATTAATAGACTAATAGTTTATTTCTTTATTTTATGTTCATTTATGTTATTTTTGGGCACATACCATGTTTTAAAATTTTTTTCATAGGGTTTTAAGGAATAATAGGTAAAATGATGAGGTTAAGTTGAAAATTGTGAATATTTTTCATAAAAATAAATCATGTTTTATTTAAAGGAGTTTTGTTTAATAGAAAAATGGATACTGAGTAGAAGTTTTCACTTGTAATTTATGGGTTTAATATGTAAGTGTTTCTCCTAATTATCTAGAACTATAAACCTAAAATATCTTATGTAATGAGAGAAAGTCAATTCTAGTCTAAAGACACTCTATTATGTGGTGTTTAATTTTAGGTCCTTACAGTTGGTATTAGATAAAAGTTTATACAACATTGAATATTTGGATGTTTTAAGTGAGGTTCTATTAATATTTATGGATACCATCATGGGTTTACAAGTTTAAGGTTAATTATAAGTTCCATTTCTTATATACCCCTTGAGGTTTTAAGTGGTGGAGTTTTGGGTGGTTAATGGTATTTTTTGAGATTTAATTTATAAGGGTAATCGACTTAAGTATAAAGGATTTGAAGGTTAAAGTAATATGGAATTTATAATTGTATTTTATTTATAAAGAACATTTTTATTTTAACATGAAATAATTTATTTCATGTTTTAATGATTTTCTTTTAAATAGATTAAGGATAAATTATCAAGATAGAAGAAATTAAATATTTCAAAAACATATTATCCCTTTGAGATGATTTAATTATCACTATTATTGTATCCTATTAAAATTATTTGTGACTAATTTTTTATTATTAACGTTAAATGAAATAAAGTTCTTTACATATTTAAAAACTTTTTATTTGTGTAAATAATTTGTGGCATGTGGTATCTTTTTCATTTGATTACAAAATCTCAAATCTTCCAACTTTAATGAAAATGGAAATTCTTCAAATCACATGAACTTTTAATTTCTGGAATTTGGGAATCATGTTATAATATATATAGGGGATATTAAATAAGTCCTTATGTCTATATTTAAAGAATGAATTATTTTCTTATGTTCTATGTATGCAATATTTTGTGTTGATATTGATGAATCATAATGATATATTCCATATAATTGATGGGTCTAATGGTTTCTAAAGAAGATATGGGAGTGAATTATTTGTTCTTGAAATGTGAATCATCATCAATTACTTACTTTATTCAAATGGAAGAACTACATATGAAAAGTATTGTAGTAGAAGCTAAGACTCTAGTTAGGACACTTTCATCTAAAGTTTATGAAATCAATGAGCTCTCATAACTTCTAATAATATATATAATTATAGTACATTAGGGTGATATAAATGTTATTATCATGGATCAAATGGATATTTCTTCAATTTATATACAAATAGTTGATAGTGTTAAAATTGTTAATAAGACAACTCTAGCTAACACTAGTGATAGTGAAAGGAAGTGTAGTTAGGATTATTTTACTTATATTATTCACATATTGCATTTGTGACCAAACATATAGTACCCACTCCCAAGTAGGGGAAAGTATGTTTCAATAATGGCACTCCTTTTATAGGTTATGTGGGGTTTCTATATAAAATATTGGTTATTAATACTAATGGATTCATTCTTTATAGAGGAGAGAAATCTTGGCAGTGTAAGAAACCGACCTTCCTTCCCTTTTATACCCTAGGTATTAGGATTATTAGATCTAAAATATATTCCTTTAATGTAAATATTATATATATTATGATATAATATTAAGATGGGATTGGTCACTTTTCAAAAGAGTAGTACAAAAAGGCTTCTAAGACTGAAGCAACTTTGTTAAAAGAGGGGAAAATAAAAAAAATTATAATGTGTATAACCGATTGAATAATTTTACTGAAGAACAAAGAGATTTATTTTATGGGGGAATGTTTCAATTTCTGGTTGGATGGAATCTAGTAAGATTACTCTTAATGAATACTTTATAGTTATGAATTTCATCATTTTTAGGATGGAAGAGTATGTGATGGAATATCCTTCAGAAAATGTATTGGATTAAAATTGGAAATAGAAATTCTAAGGATATTGTAAATAATTATGTTAGGGAATTTATGGTGTCATTTTTTATTTTATCTTGAAAACCATAGGTGAGGTTTTTAATAAATTTTTTCCTTTTTGTAAAAAAAATTGGGAGCTTGTGAAGCTAACCCATGGTGAAGAGGAGGTGGGTTTAAAATGGATCTAGATTGTTGATTAATGTAAATGATCATTTTAATTAAAATAAAATTATCCTAGTCACTAAAGACCTTGATTAGACATATGAATTATATTTCATTGATATTTTTCACCATTTTTATAAATGGAATATTTTCACTTACTGATTTCTATGGTTACTGCTACCCACTTTCCCATCCATCATCTTAATGTAATGATTTAAATCTTGCATTATTTTCTAGATGATGAGGAATGTATATTTTATTCAACTATTTTTATTACATATTCTTATCCCTTAGTAGTTTTTTTCCTATGAAATTCATTATATGGTGTAAAATACTCTTTGAGGGCCTCGTTTGGTCATTTTTCAATGTTTTAACTTCATATGGGATTTTTCAGATAATGTAGGATTATTCTATGTTCTATAACTAGGCTATTGTGGATGTATTTTTTGGGTTTTAGTAGGAACAAAACTTTTCCAAATGTAGTATAAATAAATAATAAAATCATTTCCATCATGATCAAAGAATATTTTGTTTGAATTTAAGGTAATAAATTATGAAAAGATATATCTTTTTACTTGTGAAGTAAGAAATTCTAGTCCAAAAATGTGATTGAAGGAGATATCTCAAAAATATACAACATAAATTTCATCCAAAAGTATCTTTATATTCTATGAATATCCTAACTCTTAGTAAGTATTTCTTCACATTCCCATCCTTCTAGAACCTTTGAGTAAATAGAAGAGAGAAATGAGATACATGGATCAAGTTTTTTTTACATAGTTATTGAATCACTATAATCATACACAATTCAATAAGGATTGAACCTCCTAATATAGACCACTAAGAATTATCTTTATATTCTCACTGTCTTGACCCAACCCACTGGGCCTCCTACCTGGGCTTATGATATAATGAGAGTGCCACTCCAAACCTACCTCCAATAGGATAGGGGGTGGTGACCATCACCAAGTTGGAATGTCACGCATGATTGGAGGAATCGTCCTAATGAACCTTCATAAAATACAAATCACCACACTAGATATAATAATATAGACATGATAAATAAAACTAGATGAAGTATGAATAATACATGTGTTAAATGTTAGTATCAATAAATTTAAGTTAGGTCATAATCCACCAATAATAAGGGAAAAAATACATTCCCAACAAATGAATGGAAAACTGACATAGATAACTATAATGAGGGGGTCATCACAATAATTTGGCTTCAAACACGAACATAACCTATCCACCAAGTTCTCCATGATGATTCATCCCCAAAAAAACCACATCATCTTTATATCTACCAAGATCATATTTGACTTATGCACTAACTACATAGACATAACATGTGTGGGTAAAGAGCTTATACATAGGTGAGTATAAACATATGCAATAGTATTCCTTGAAAACCACAATGGAAACACATAATAAAAATTCATATTAAACTAGTGGAATGATAGGTTACTTAAAGAAAGATAAGGGATAATTTAGAAACATCAATCCATTTTAAATATCTTAGTACTATAGGGAAGGGAGAATAATGATAAGGAATTACTAGCTCGAACTCAAGGGTAATAAAGTAATCAAAGTAATTTGGGAATAATACATGTATTCTCTAAAACACTAGGTTACAGGGACACAAAGGAAACTCAACCATCCATATCCCAATTTATAAATGTTTAACCCACTCATCTTAGCAACAACCCACAAAATAATGAATATGATGAGCAATAAGGTGAATTCCTAAAGTATGGTAAATCCCATAAAAGATCTAAAGTCATTATCTCATCATACATGGAATATATAAGGAAGTCATAGGATGACTCAGGATTCACAAGCCTCAAATAAGTTTATACTATTTAGTCCTTTCAAAATATTACATAGCCATTAGAATCCAAGAAGGTTAACTTACTCTGTCGAAGCACCCTAGTCAGTTAAGGGAGTATCACACCCTTTGGTCCATCAATACCATTCCAATGATCAAAAAACCCTTAGAGGAAGCCTCTCCATGGATAAAATTTATACTTTTTGAGAACTAACTTATATTACATGATCCACTCAGGCCATGAAAAAACCCTGGTCACCACACACAGACTGAACTGGGGATCTTATTCCATGTTGAGGAAATAGTTAACATTAAATGGAATGTTAACCAATACTAATGGAATATAAAAGCCTCATGTGACACATAATTGATGGAAAATAATTCTAAATTTATAGATAGATAACCCACACCCCCTAAGTAGCACATAATAAGAACACAATAGTAAGGGGTAGCACACAACAAGCGAGGAAAAGCACAAAACTAATTAGTATAGAACAAAATAGATAAGGGAAACATTATAAACCAATTAATAATTATATAATCATTCCAAAATCCCATCATGGGTTTTGTGATGCTAAAACATAAATATATCTTACTCATTATGTTAACAACCTTGAAATTCTAAACAGATCAAACAATTGTGATCTATATAGAAAATACTCATGATTGGAAATTCATTTATGGATAATGTGAATTAGTTAAAAATATTCATTTTATAATATTATAAATGAGGTAAAATACATGATGGGACCCAGAACCCCATTCCATGAGTTGGGATTAAATAACACATATTGGTCTTTAATTTTTCATCTTAATGTTTGGGTCATAATGAAAAAAAATCAACAATCAAAAATATCGATATAATCATATAACTAAAACAATATAATAATTGTATTATTATTGTTATCATAAAAATATATGATTATTTATATTAATAAAAATGGTTAGGGGTCATGTGACACCCCCTTTTCTCTCTAATTAGTCACACATCTCATCACTTTTTTATTTTAATTCATTAATTCCCATTTAAAAAAATTAAGAAAGAGGCAGGGGAACTCTGATATCCCCACCTCCTGTGTCATAACTATTGAGATGACTAGTTTATCACCACCCTACACATCATGTTGTGGTCACCGAGCAATGGATCATCGTAATCACAATTGTCGGCTACCCTTATGCTTCCAACTACCACTCACCACCACACTGATGCACGATCGTCTGCTACTGCACCTCAGTCGTGTTATGATTCACTATGAATACAATTCCCACTATCCACATCACACACCCCATACACCTTCTCAAGTAATCGAACACCAACATTCATCATCATATCTCCTCATTACCTCAAGCCTCCTCATCATCCTCCAAGGCTCTATCTGCTTTTCCCCACCTTAGTGGATGGGTGCCTCGACTAAGACATAGTCCACAATCTATGCAGGAAGGATATAAGAAAGAGTTTTAGAATTGAGAGAGAAATGATAATTTATCCACCTTTCACTATAGTTCTCATGATATGCTTCTTTTGAAAAAAAATTATAATCATCACCAAGTGTATGATTCTACTTGTGTAAAAAATCTAAAATAATAATCAAAATTAATTTTCATAATAAAATCATGAAAAAAAAGGTTAAAAAATGTTGAATCAATGTAGATATCAAAAATGATAGAGAATTCATGAATGGTCCCATGAAGAGATAATAATTGATTCAAATGATAAATATCAATGATTAAACAATGGAGAATATAGAGTAAAAGAAATCACATTACCTGATCTAGTTGGTGAACCATTTATGCTTCAATCCTTCCTTAACATCATGATTATGTTTGTCGATGTTGTCATAGTTCTAGGTTAACTCCCTCAATATTTCATCACATACACCATGAATATCATCTATCTCACCCTCCTCTCTCTAGGGTTGATAGTTATAGAACTGGATAAAGCTAGAGGTGAACATCATATGATACATATAGAAAAAGGATCTAGGGTTTTCCATAAACTCACTAATTAATTTATTAATTAATCCATATGTGTGGAGAACACCCTACATTCTTAATATGATCAAGATTCATACCATCCCTAGGGTGAAACCAATTTTTTAGAAAAATATTAATATTATATTTTTTATCAGAGTCTTTATTTATAAGGAAAAGATAATTCTTGAGAAAACACATGTGTAGGCAAAAAAATATTTGTATACATAATATTTTTTTTATGAGTGTCTTCCATGCCCAAAATTCTATATCACTTAAAAAACGTGCTAAACACTACACCATAGATTTAATGGTACCATCAAATATTTTCTAAGGTCGTCTTCTAGGTTAAATTTATCATTTAACCTATAGAAAGGTCCTAATATATTAAATTTCAAAATTGAGATAATTCTCACTCGAGGAAAACCCAAGTAACTACATCCTCCCCACCTCAAAATATTTTTTCCTATAAAATAATAAAATTGTTATATTTAGCAAGAAATATCACAAAAATAACCTCATATAGAAAACAACTCACCCTCACATGATCTTCTGTCATCTTGGAGGTCCAAGTTATAAGATAAATCAGTATGCCCCCACCTAGGAAAGAAATATCATGTTCAATCTCCGAAGGTTTTGAATCCAACTCACTATGAAGATTTCCCTCAATAAAAACACATATCCAATCCATCCTAGTATAGTTGAAAATATACACCTAAAATATTTCCTCATCCAAAGGTCTCTCTACCACAATGGAAAAAACAAATTCAAGAACCTATGATATCTATCTCTGAATGGTTCATTACCAAGGATATCACTTGTGGTATTATTTTACTCCCCACCTTTAAAGACTTTACTATATGATTTCCTCATTATAAAACCCCATATAAGCCACAATCCACCACTAAGAACATAAAAAATCATACTAACACCAAGTAAGTTACAGTTAAGTATATTCCACAAGTCCCAAATAAATTTATCTTATATTTTCTACCTATAAAAAATCAAAACGAATGTAAATTCATCATAGAATAAGATAAATGTGGATTTTATTCACCAAATATCCACACAACCATAGGAATCCTCCATATTCATCTCAATCTCCAATAGGTTTCTATTCACTTTCATAAACATATTGGTTTTGTTTTCATAACTATTTTTTGGAAGCCTTCAATGAGAACATCAGGATTAGGACCAAGAAAAGCATAATACCCAACACCGCATAGTTTCCATTTTAGTTTCCCATTCCCCAAAAATACTAAGATGTTAGTCCTTACTGTTCAGATTAACCTACGTGGTCGACCCCAAACCTCAATATAACATCTTCTAAAAAAAATTGAAAAAACAAAACATTTCACAAGATCCTCCTCAACCATTGCATAAAAAATCATGTAATGAGTCTACCCACAAATATTCACTAAAAAATCCACACTTAGGGATATTCTAATATATGGTGGTCCCCAATTCATATTTCCATCCTAAAAATTAACATAATTACCTTGATATTTCCACTATCCACCTGGGAAGGGAGATGACGTGCTTCCCACATTTCAAGAAAACCTCTTCTGATCTAATGCTTGATAATCTCCAGTAACTCATTATTACTAATACGACATCACTATCATGGCCTTATCATAGACATAGAATGTATAAGAAACACCATCATGAATCATAAGTGAGAATAATCACTCTATCCACATATGAATCACTGCTCTAAATCTTAAGGATCAAGCACATGCACCACTGTCTAAACATGGAGTCCCCTTCTAGAAGATCCATCTTCCATAACACTGTTGCACTACTAGGATAACATTAGCCACCTAAATTTCAAATAACAATACTACTCCATAAATCCAAATATTTCACTATGATAGTTTATCATATAGCTAATACTCTTGAGGTATAACCAACACATTTTTCTTGTAATGTCAAATAGGTCCCTCCACAAATTGATGCTTGGGAGGATTCAATAATTATGATTCATAAACACCACAATAGTATTTTTCATTCCACTTAGTAATATCCAAGAATGATATTTGGAATACAAGTTTATGCATACATTATCCTCTCAACAAGAATCATTCATGGGCTACCCCCTCAAAAGAATCTATGAATTGTTTAACATTTATAGGAAATTAATTTCTCATCTATGTACATAGCAGATAAATATATGCTTACTAGATTATAGTTAAATAGATAAGAATTATTATAGTCATAATATGATCACCACACCTAAGGATATCCCATTAACCCTTGAGAATAGACCACTTCTCATACACAAACACACAATACCATGCAGTACCAAAACAGGTATAGTAATCATACCTAGACAGGTATTTTTCGACCTCATATCTTCCAAAAAGTTGAATCCTATAATAAAAATCTAAATTCACTATGTATAAAATCACTTCATCATAAAAATGGAAAGTAAAATAACACTAAAAAAATTGGTGACTACTTCACATCAAGGAACTCAGAGGTGTCCATGGTCAGATACAAATTGACATTTAAAACATGAAAATATTATGACTCGCTAATCCCATATATGGATATGATGATATCACTTCAAAGGAAGTAGAAAGTGAAATATGTTCACCATTAATGGAAACATTATAGATAATAATGATCTCACTGATGATCTTCTAGGATTTTTAACTCTTGAACATTTTATGCAAAAAAAGAACAGCATGCACTAGTGCCAACTGGTTTTAGGGTCTGTGAAAAAAGTAGAAAAATTGCACCCTAAATTGGGACCCCTAATTCATGGACATATATATCCACCATGAACATATTTAATAGATCTATCTTTCAATAATTCATTCCTAATATGGATTAACCATAGGTGGTTCCCATGAAAGTAGACTAATGTATCATTCATATCTAAATGCTCTCTCACCATTGGGTCTTCTAACAAGTATCTTTATTTTAGGAATATGGTTATATTGAAAAGATGTATATGATATCCAAATTATCCCCAATGTAATGGTCCATCCATAGCACTATTTAATGAGACTTCAGCTAAATTGTTGAACTTGAACAATCTCACTATGAAGCCTGGCTAGGGAAAAACTTACAAGGCCCATGGGCCTCAATGCATACTCATACATGGTTACTCCTCTCTATAGAGAGTAAAATATCCTCATATAAGACTATATTCCAAACAAGATCTCAAACTGCAACCATGATAGAGAATTCACATCAGGAGTTTGATAGAGACATCATCTACTATCAGGCCAATATATCACATAGGATGTTCGATGTAAGAGTCATCATTTAGTCAGTGAAAGTTTAAAATATATGGAAACTTGAGTCTCAAACACCATCTGATCCCCTATGTCATGAGGGTTAGGCTCACCTTGATCATCATAATGAACACAACATATCTAACCACTATTATTTTCATCCTACTTATCAAAAACTACCATCCTCTCAAAAAAGTGGGCAGCACCAAGAATAAAGGGAAGATAATTTTCTCAAAATTATAGGGAAATGAAATTTCTCGGTTGAGTCTGAGAAATAATGCCTCATTGGCCCTCTGTAATCATAAATGATAACCTGCACCTTTTTTTATTTCACACTATAGATGAGGGTGGCATAGAGAAATTGGGTATATATAAAAAGAACTCACACCCTATCATATCACAGATAGTAGAAAAGGGTAGAACATAGTAATTAGGTTTATAAAGAAGACCGCACTTCTTATTGAATTGTAAACAGTAGATGAGGGTAACATTAAAAATTTAGGTGTGTAAACAACATCTCATTCCTCGTTGAATTACACACAACATACAAGGGTAAAACACAATGGTCGGGTGTATTGGGAAGATCTCTCTAATCATCAAAATGCAAACAGAATATGAAGGAAATACAAAATAATTGAGTGTAGCATGTAGTAGAAGACTAGAACACATCATAATGGGGAGAGGTACTAGTCCCCAAAATAGAATCCTCATCACTCATTTGGATAATGATAATAGCCTCAATCATTGGTAGGGTTACACTGCAGCCCTTTCCCAGAATCCTAGTCATATTCCTATACGGTGTCCTATAGTAATTCACAAGGTGAACCATGATAAAATAATAATACTTAGGTATATTAATCAAGAATAACATGGAAATAAATGAATCATTACTATATAATGAATGGGTCATTATTGTTTCCCATCAAAAGGTGTCTTACTGTATTGAGTTGACAAGCAGTTTATTAGAGTCATATTGAATAGATACATAGACTCTTTCACCATCCTAGAGATCTTTATCACAAAATTAGATTGTTGAATTAATTAACACCATTTACTAAATTCACATCCATCCCCTCATGAAACATAACTCAAAAATCCATCCCTATGAAAATCAAGCTTTGATATCACTCTAACTTGACCTGGTCCACTGAGGGCCCTGCTCAGGCTGACAATTGGATAATAATTCCACCCCAAGTCCACCTCTAATTGGATAGGGGATGTTCACCATCACTGAGTTGGAATATCACACATGATGGGAATCCTTAGCCTAATTAACCTGTATATAACAACAATCACCACACATGATATAATAGTTTGGGAAGGATAAATAAATCCTTCTACAATATAATACATCATAAAATGCACATATCCAAAAATTTAAGTCATATCATAATCCACAAAGAATAGTGGGAAAATAAAAAATACATAAACAAAAGGAAAAAATAACAAAAAAACTAAAATTAGGGGGTCCTTGCAGAAATATGTCTCCAAACACAAGCATTTCCCATCCACCAACGTAGTAAACATTTTTCATCCTTCAATAATCCACACCATCTCTGCATCCACCAAATCCATTTCCAACAAGTGTGTGAATTGAAATTACATAACATGGGTGGGAACAAAGCCCATGTATAGGTTAATATAAACATAAATATTAGGATTACCTAAAAAATACAAAGGAAATATGTGGTAACAAGTAAACTCAAAATAATTTAATGATAAGTGACATAGAATAAGACAAGGGGGAAATCTTGAAACATTAATTCATATTAAATATTATGGTACAATAGGATAGCTAGAAGGAATACAAGGAACAACTAACTTGAAATTTGGTGTAAGAAATTGATTAGAGGAAGTCAAGAATAATCTAGACATGATCTAAACCCCCATGTAAGAGGGATAAGTAGGATTCATAGTCATCACTGTCCTAATACAAGAAGTTTCGTTCCAATTATCTAAAAAAACCCACAAAGGTATGAATATCATGAGTAATAAGGGGAATACACATAGTTTGTAAAATCAAACTAAAGGTCCCCAGTCACTAGCTATCTATATATCAAAACTTTAAGGTAGTCAGGGGATTCCTCGGGATACACAAGCCTCTAATAACTTTAAACTACTCAATCATTCATAACTACCACATAGCCACCATAATTATATAAGGGTATCCTACACTACTGAAGCATGATCTCCAATAAAGGGATTAATACACCCTATGGTCTATCAATACTATACAGTCGATCAAGAAACCCTTATGGGATTTTACACTAAGAATAAATGTTATCTTGTGCGGAACTAAACCCTAATACATTAGCCACACAATATATGAGAAAATCCACATCACCACAAATAGACCAAAGTGGGGGACCTATGCCTTTCTGAAGAAAGAGAGATCATTCAAGGGAAGGGTAGCTGATCTCGATGGAAGATTGGTACCCTATGTGAAAAATAATTTATGGGAAAAATATATGACTTCACTTCACCCTAATTAGAATATCGCAACAACATAATGTATGGGGGTATCATAAAAAAGCAGGGAAAATCACACGACATATGAGGTAGAGGATCTGAAACTTTTAATTCTTTGATTTTCATGATAGAATATAGATGGAGGTTCCATGAACCTAAACCATTAATCGTCTTAAATAATCATTGTTACGGCCTCTGAAGGAAAAAAATATGTGTCATAATTATCTATGTGAATAATTACTCAGGATAAGATATTCATTTCTTGAAAATGTGAATCAGATGAAAAATATTCATTTTATTACCTAACATATGAGGGATGTTACGTGACGAGACCAGAGAACCCATTCCACTAGTTGGTATTATGTAACATATATTGGTCTTCAATTATACTTATTCAAGTATGGGCTACAATGTTATAGAAAAATCACCAATATAACATCATGTTATAAAGATACAACATAAACAAGTTAATAATTGTGATAATATTGTCATTATCATCATTACCATCATCATCATCATCATCATCATCATCATACAACATATATAATTATTTTTATTAATAAATACGGTATGGGGATCATGTGACTCCCCCTTCTATCTCCAAACATCCATGAATTTTATCACTCTTTTAAATTCATTGATTAAATTATTTTAAAAACATAAAATTTAGGGGAACCTAGCTATCCCCATCTCCTACACCATAACTATCAAGGTGACCATCTAGTTTTCATTCATCAAAACATGTTGTGGCCTCCAAAAAATGGGCGAACATGGTCATTATTGTATGTTGACCACCAAATCACCATTATGCCAATGTTTGGAGACCTATGGTTGCACCTCATTCATTCCATCCTCCATCATGAAAGTGCTACCTTCTATCCATGTCATGCACTTTGCAGGTCATCATCGGTTGTCGAACACCACCCAACATCATCATATCCCCTCATCACTTCTAGCCTCCTCATCTTCCTCCATACCCCGATTCACTTTTCCCCCCATTGATTCAGTGGGTATTTCTACTGATATGTGGTCCCTAATCCACATGAAAATTATAGGATAAGTAAATTTACATGGGAGAAAGAAGGAAAATTCATCCACCTTGCATTATGGATCACACAATACACTTTATTTTGCACATGAATTCACATCATCACTAAGGGTAAGATTAGATTTAGGTAAAAAATATAAAATAATAATGAAAATGAATATTCATATATTAAGAACATATAAAAAGGTCTCAAAAAAATTAATCAAAATATATACCAGAAAGGACGAATAATTCATGCATGAGTTTCATAAAGATACAAGAATCAATTCAAATGAATAATCTCAATTATTAAACCTTGAAGAAAATAGTATAAAAGAAACTATATAGCCCTACCTCATTAGTGAACCACATATTCATCAATATTTCATTGGTTTTGTGATTACATTCACCAATTTCATCACGTTTCTAGGCTTAGTCCCTCGATCTATCATCTCTTTCACTAAGAATATAATCCCTCCACTACTCCTCTCTCTAGGGTTTTCAATGAAAAATTGACTACCCCTAGATGAGAAAAATAATATTATCCTTATAGATAAAGTATATAAGGTCTTCCATAAAATAATTAATTAATTGATTGATTTATTGATTAGTTAATTAGTTAATTAAATTAATCCATATGTGATGGAAACGCCCAAGGGTCCTGATGAAAATTAAAATTATACCATCCCAAGGGTAAACCTCCCATTAAGGACACAACCATGGTATCATATTTTTCATATGGGGATATTTTAAGAATGAAATGAATAATTCCTAAGAAAACAAGTTTTGGGGATAAAAATATTATTTTTATACTTAGTATATTTTAATTGGGGATATGTCACATTCTCAATTCTATACTAGCTTAAACTAGGGGTAAAGACCACAGCTTGGAATCAATGAGACTATTAGATAATTTTTATAAATGTCATCTACTAGGTAAAATTTACCATTTTAACTATAGGAAGGTCTCTTTACGTTAAACTCAAATTTGAGCTATGTCTCACCTATGAAAAATTTGGTTCTCTACATGTTTCAAAAACATTCGAGCATAACTAAGATTTTTCACAAACATTAATAACATTATAACTATTTTTAACATATAGTTCAACCGTAAATGAAATTTTTAACTCTTTAAATGTTACATAAATCATCATAAATCTCCTTTAAATATCATTACATTATATTATAACTGATATATGCTATCCTTTAGCAGATAGAAGAAACAACTGACATTCATTATCATACAATTCATGTAACATCTATCATTTATAAATTATAATTTTTAATTTTTTTTGTTTATTATAAGGGGAAGAATGTCATTAATTTAAAATTTAAATAATATTTTAAAATTATTTAATGTGATAATTAAAATCATGTTGTATTTGAATATTTTTAGGGTGTATAATAATAATGATAGTGCTATTTTTTTATTTTTTCTTAAATAAATAAAAACAAAAGTCATTTTAATATTTATATTTATATTTACAATTATATTTGTATTTATATTTATATTTATATTTATATTTATATTTATATTTATATTTATATTTATATTTATATTTATATTTATATTTATATTTATATTTATATTTATATTTATATTTATATTTATATTTATATTTATATTTATATTTATATTTATATTTATATTTATATTTATATTTATATTTATATTTATATTTATATTTATATTTATATTTATATTTATATTTATATTTATATTTATATTTAGGAATATATATGTGTGTGTGTAATGTTTTAATCATTATTATTAATTTAGTAATAATAATAATAATAATAAGGGGATGATATTATTATTATTATTATGTATTTAATTGGTTGTGTTATAAATAAAATTAAATGGGGGAGGATTGAGATACTTTATAGGGGGATTTAAAAAAATAAAAAATTTAATGTTGGGTGGGGATTCATTATATATAGTGAATAAGGATAAAACTAAATAATAATAAAAAATAATAGAAAATTGTATAATTGGAAAAAATAATATTAAAACAAATAGGAGGGAAGAAACATGTTTGTAGCAGAAGTACAATCATGGGCTAAAAATTTTACCAATGCCTCTCTCTCTCACCCACTCATATTCTCTACCCTATCTTAAATTCTTCAATATCCTCTATTAAAAAATTAATTCACTATTAATCCAAATGGAAAATGTTTTGTTGCATTGGAATCATCTCAGTAAGTAGAAGATAACAGCTAAGTTAGTTTTTATATGCATTAAAGTATTTTTTCCATATTTAATTAAATCCATAGTTTGTGTTTTAAATGTCAAAGATGGATATTCATATGATTAAATATTCTTTTAGAATCACCTCATAACTGTGGAATACCTACTAGGTTATCAAAAGGATGATTAAATATTAATCATAAAAATGTAAAGGTTTAGAAACCACAATCCCATGATCACCATGATTTTGAAAAACTAGAATTGTAAAGTGTAAATGGAGAATGTGATTTAAACAATATGTGTATCATACCCTAAAGATATACAGTACCATTATTTATATCCATTACATATTCTTGATTAAGAACATATAGTTTAATAAAAAATAATTCCCACACATAGGGTGTGTCTATAATTCATCATAAATCATTCAACATTCAATTGAGATCTGACCAACCTCCATGAATTTCTACCTCAAGCATAAAGGTGTTGAATGAAGAGAGCATTAGGTTATAGGGAGTCTCATCCCATCATGATAAGCTCACACCACTACCATCAGATAGAATGGAGGTTATTATAGGGCCCTATAGGACTTCCCTAGAAAAGTTTTGTATTAAATCAAGTTTTATAGTGCATTATTTGATAGCCTGGTAAATTCATGCATCCTATGCATTAATCTCCCAAAAAATTACATATTATTTAATTCCCATTTAAATAATACCTAGCAAGGAATTTATTCACCCTAATGTCAAAACTTAACAACTGGACACTATAGTCTAAATCCCATGAACTGTTGATCTAATGTATTCTCTTGATATGCAAATCATGCATATAAATCTTTCACTTACATTGAATCATAAAATTATTTGTGTCATTTAACCTTATATTGTAAAATATACAATAACTTTTGAAATAATATCCAAAAATCCTTTTGGATATTTTTCCATAAACATGTTTGGAAATATATCATTAACATCATTCTATATTACATAATATATAATAAATTTTGAATACCCATCCTAAACTATTTTGGATTAAACTCTAAAATAATTCTAGAATAACACTCTCAATCAAACTCAATCTCTATTCTGAAAATCACAAAGTCTATCCCCACAGGACTTTATAGAATTGATAGAAAATATAAATCTATGGATCCATAATTATAAGAAAAGATATGCCTCTAGCAAAGCATAAGTTCTACTCATGATATAAATGGATGTGGTGTGATCTCCATCAAACATTAGTAACTCTATTAATGTGTTAACTAGTCATATCACATTCAAACGTACACTCTGATATGTTCTCAATTTCTATGAAATCGAGTGACCATAACACATGGAGAATTTAAATACCATATATCCTGATCTTTTTTTGATTCTATGAGTATATATTGACCTATTCAATGAATTCTTCACATGTTATTCACCTTTTTTAATTATCACATCACATGAACCTAATCAAAATAGATAATAACGTTATATATACTATCTAGGTTTGTCCACACACTCCAAAATATATCTCAATTGATATGTCATACTCCTTTTACAATAGATATATCCCATATTGGTTGAGCTCCAACTGACGACATCGTCATCAATATACTTAACCATCACTTAATTAGCTAAGCCAAAATTGATTTTGTTAGAAAGGTATCAAGTATGAAGGTTCTCAAGATTGGTATATAGTCAAACATACATCAATATATAATTATATCTATATATCTATATTTCAATATAATAAAACCATCCCACTAAACTCTTTAGTGAGTAACATATAAGAATAATGAAAGTTTGAATAATGGTGAGATTTTGGTATCATATTCCTAATGTTTAACTCCTTGAATATATTCAAACTTCTTAACTCAACAGCATCAAATGTTATAATGTATACTTATATTGTCTACTTAGAATTCTTTATTAGTTTAAAATCATCATCTAGGGAACCTTCTTCCATTAAAATTTTCCATGATGTAATTTAAATATTTATATTATTGTTTAACAGCACACCTTAAACAATTTTTTGATAAAGCGTAATTCACATTGAATTAGTGGTATAATCCTTTGGGAAATAAATATAAACACTTTTCAAGGTAACTTAAATGTAACCCTTATATTTATCTTTATCGACACATATCCTAAACTCTTTATGATATTATGTTTGAATGATTTTATCTTTAGACTAGAATAATCCTTTAATCTTTAACTTTTAAATTTTTTAAGTTCAAACACACTCCCGCTGGCCTCTTAAACACTATATTCTTCTAATAATATCATTCTATGAAACACAAACACATTCACGTAGTAAATAATTCTTACTTAATATTAGTAATAATATTTAACAGTTAAATTATTTCTTCTATATCATATATGGTATTTTAATTCATTGGATAATTTTCCTATGAAAATAGGACATTATTCTATGAAATATTCCACTTATGGGAAGTGGTGACATATTCCCTCATATTTTATTGATAATATAGATAAAAACATTATCCTAAATAAAACATTTTTATCATTATCTCCTTTTCATAACATGTCATAAAATCCAATAAATCACAAACCATTTGTATAAAATAAATTATACCATTTTTTCATAACAACTCTTTGTTGTCTAAAAACTTTCCTCATTATATGAGAGATATGAGATACATATTCACATCCTCTATTTTGATCTATCTAATCTTGATAAAGTCCTTTATATTTAAATCATTGATGTGGAAACTAGTTTATTCATCACTTAAACACAAACTATATGATATATTGATCCTTTCATTTATTTTAAACTCCAATATATTAAAAACACTTGTAATGTACACTTTTGGTTTCACATAACTTTCAAAAAGAATACTTTATTTCTATAACATTGATATTTTTCATGGAAATTCCATAGATTTTCTGAAACATATTAAGGTATATGAAATGATTCCATCCTATGGAATCGCTACTTCACATTCCTAATAATATAAGGTTTAAATAGACTTAACCAGTTACTTGAAGAAACTTATTTGGACTCTCAAACAAACTTTTATTCTTCTGTTTTGAACTTTTTCCCACTTGTACTATTCATAAATTTCATGTCCTAATATCCTTAAGTATTTAACCTAGTCATATAACCCCATGTGTATATTATAATACCTTGGTTTCCTTCCCAACACATCAAATTCTATTATAGACTAAGGTAAATTATTATACTACGGATTTCCCCATAAGACAACACATGTTCTATTGGTGTGCTTTTTCCTCACTCACATGCACCCTAGAAAACTACCTAGGAGGTCACCCATACATCCACTACTCCAATCCCAAAATTTTATCAATTTATTTATTATTAGACATGATCAAAAAAAAAGTTTCACCTTATTGACATGAGTCGTAGAAATTAGAATTTTAATTCTCACTTTTACAAGGGTGTAACACTCTCCCCTAATTTTAAGAACAATGAACACATTGTGGGACCAAAACATAAAACCCAAGAAGTATCACTTCACCTTTGGAAGTTTATTAGCTCTAAAAGATTTTTTCGACAAGATACATATTTCTTCTTGAGAGAATGCCTGATAATATAACAAACCATTTTTCTAATACAATTTATTTCAGGATTTTTAACATAAATATCCATAATATTATTTCAGTAATATAAATTCCTAATTACTTTTAAAATTTATATACATAAACCATCAACATAAAAATAAAATAAAACATAATTATGTCAAATCTCCAAAATATGCTCTTAGAATCCTTTGAGCTCTTAATAATCCATAGGATAACATGGGGAGATACATAATAAAGGGGTGAGGTATAAATCACATTATGATGTCAACAAAAGTAAGCACGATACATATGAGACAAAAGTAAAATCATGATGACATAAAAGATAATAGTATCATATCATGTAAAAGATGATATCATAAGATCATAGAAAAAAAGACTGTGGAAATAGAATAAAACATGAAATCATAAGCATAATTCAAGGATCACACCTAAGATAACACAACACAGTGCTATAGGATAATTTCCCAAGCACCATTCACTGTATCTCATGAGATTAAAACATTAACAAATGCATTATAAAACTATTTGGGAATTGTATTTATATTTATAAATCTATGTGTATCACATAGATCATATAACATAATAATATATTTCATAATTTATATCACATTGATTAAGTAATGTGGGTTTCATAAATAAAAATCTCAAATCAATAAAGGGTAATTTTATCTAGGTGAATTAGTATGAATGAAGATAGGGTAGGGAATTTACTAAAATATTATGGCAAGGAAAAATTAAGTGATAATTTTAGAATTTTAACAGTAATGCATAAAATTTTATGGAAGGTGTTAATTAGAAAGGAAGTTATTTACTCATTGTTTGGTAATCATTTCGACATTAAAGGAATGTTCATAAAAAGAAGACAACATAATAAATTTAGAATCAAAAGGATTATTATAAGGGAAGTTCTTAATTTGAAAAGAAGAGGGTGGGAACCCCATATCTTTAGATGTTACTTTTAAATATTTTAATTAGCTATATGGATCCTCATAAACTCTCTAAGAGGGCTCATGAGTGAGAAAATGATAAGAAATTTATACTAAAAGGGTTTGTATTAAAGATGAATGTGATAATGGTGGGTATTTATAAAAAAAGAGGGTTATTATTTAGTAATCTATAAACTTAGTAATCTATAAACCATTATCCTTAATGTGTTTTTTACCTTGGTATTTTTTAATAGGGAGTTATTTCTAATATTTTAATATCTTAAGGACTGAAATTATACAATTATTTATATTCTGATTATAAGATACCAGTATTTTTTGAAGTTGTCTCAAGCTCATTTACAGGTACTATTTTGACATGTGTTGATTTATTTTTATTTTTGGTTTTAAATTGGAGTGTTTTTGGGTGAAAATTTGAGAAAAATATAAGAATGAGGGAAATTCATGGTCGTCACACAGTTCTCAGAAACCGTGTGCCTTGGCCTTGAAAACTGTGCAACTTAGGAAAGAGCATAATTTCACTGTTAGCGCATGGTTTTTCAAAAAATGTTCTCTCTTAGAAGTAACTATGTTGCCTTATAAAATAGGCTCAAAGTTTAGCCACATGGTTTGGAAAAATCATGCACCCCTATAGAACAAATAGTGTGTGACTTTTTTAATTCACTCGAAAATTAGTTTTAAAATTGCCTAAACCCCCAAAACTCACCTAAATAGAACCCATTCGGCCCCTGACATCCTTTCAAAATTTTAGAACCTTCCAAATAGATTCCAAGACCTCCAAAACTCTATTCTTGGTGGTTAAAATACCATATTTAAAAAATATACCCCTCTTGGTATGAAGATCGCATCATGGTTGTTTCCCCATTCTTCTCTCATTCTTCTCCCTTTCGTTAAGGGAATTTATTCTATGTATTGGTCAGATATAGAACATTTTTTTTTGATCAATATATAGGATTTTAGATCAATATATATATTTAATAGATATTTATTTGATCAATCTTGATTTAGGTTTTAGATTTTGATCTCATTCAATGTCATTACTCTGCTGAAATTGGGGATTTTCGTTGGCTGATCACTCATCAATGAATCGAGATAGGAGGTCTATTATTCAAATCAAATAGTATTCATATAAATTACATATATGTGATTTTATAATTTATATGTTTCATTTATAAATTTTAATTCCTAAATTAAATTTTTAATGTGCTTAATTAATTAATTGAGGAATTGGATATTTTATTGAATAATGGAATTGTGGAATTGGGATAATTAATTGATTAATTAATTATTAGAGTATTTTTTTGTGAATTGGGATAATTAATTATATAACTAATTATTGGAGTATTGATTTTTGGAATTTGTATAATTAATTGATGAATTAATTATCAGAGTATTGAGTTGTGATTTGGGAAAATTAATTGATGAATTAATTATCAGAGAATTGATTTGTGGAATTGGGGATAATGAATTAAGAATTAATTATCAGAATGTTGAATTGTGAATTAAGACTAACTAATTGTTTATTTAATTATTTGAATATTGATATTGTTGAATATGAATAATTAATTGATGAATTAGTTATTGGAATATTTGTGATTGTGGAATTGATTAATTAATTATTGAATTAATTAATAGAAGTAATGGGATTAATTAATTTGTAAATTAATTAATTGAATTGTGGAGATTAATTAATTGGTGAATTTATTAATTTGATTTATATGATAAACTGATTTTTTGAATCGTAATGATATTGATGTAGTTAATTAATTGTTGAATTAATTAATGGAACTAATGTGACTAATTAATTAATGAATTAATTTAAGTGATTTTCGTGATTAAATAATTATTGAATTAATTAATGGAGTTTCTATGATTAATTAATTGTTTAATTAATTAATTTTTTGTTGTGATACATGTTATATTTTTGATTGATTGAGAAAACAGGGTGTGGGACACGAACTGACACTCCAAATACCCATGGGGTCCTATCCTAGACATTTTAGGACCCAAGGCATCCATGAAAAAATATATGGGATAGGAAATGATGCTCCAAATACCCATGATGTATGGGATATGGACTGATTCTAAAAATAACCATGATGTGTGAGATAAGTATGGTTTCTCTAAACACTCATGGGGTGCTATACATGATGATCTATGCCCAAAATAGTGGAATTGGACTATGGTTCCAATTAGCTGTATTATGAATTGAAATGAAGTGGATAATGAAAAACCATTTGTTAAATGAATTTTGAATTGTTAAGGTGAAATGGTTCATACTCTACAATGAGTGAATTAGGTATTGAGGTTTGGGTTCCCTCAGGAACCTAGGGGTTTATGTGGTTAAATAAAGAGTAAATGATAATGTGGTAACTATTTACATATGTGTTGTACTTGTTTTTTTGTACAAATACAAACAATTTTATTGACTGTATATTGTTTTATATATCGTTGGTGGTGGTCTAATGAGTTGTACTCACACCCTACTTGGCTTTCCTGATTAGTACTCGAACATATTTCATGGTTGAAAGACAATATAAGGGAAAAGGCCCCATGTTAGATGGATAATATGGGATGGAGCATGGATGAGGGAACCATCCATGATTCGAGACCCTTTTGGGGGAGTCGTCAGTGTATTTATTTTGGGTTTTAATTGAGACACTTGTCACATACATTAGAATGGAATATCTACTATTAAGTTTGATTTTTTATTTCTAGTTTTGGTTATTTTGTGGTACTGGTATTGTTCTATTTATGGATATATGTTATTCAGTTATTTTTTCTTATTTTATTCTAGTGTATTACTCTGATAAAATAGGGTATAGTCTCCAAATGATCGATATTAGACCCTCGCTTCTAGTTGGAATACTATGGCATATGTGGAGGTGCTCATGTGGTCATGTGACCAATCGGTTTAGGGTACCGGTGCTGGAAACCAGGCTGGGATGTTACCAAGATGTATTAGAGCCTAGTTTTTTTTAATCATATTGTTTAGGAAAGGTAGACATAAGACTAGGAAGAGTCATTCCTTGGACATGTGATTGTTCATGGGAGTTTCAAACCCATGTACAGAGGAAAACCCAAGTACCCTAGGGGGATTGTTTTTATTATTGTTTTTTGTTATAGTAGAATATTATTTTACCTTGGGTGACGCACTTGTGGTGTGATGTGATACTTGTTTTTGAGATTTGTTATTATTTGAATCATGGCCTAGTATTGAAAAAGATATGAGTATGTGTTCATCATTCTAGTAACTCCAAATTATTTTGTGACAAGCATCATTTTATGAATGCATGTGAAAATGGGTTTTGGGTAAATTATTGAACATTAATTGTTTTTCTTTGATTGTGAAATTTAATAGAAAATAGTGCCTAATATGAATTTAGAAGTTGTAAAATGATGTTATAATGTGATTAATTGGGTTTCTAAATTAGAAACATGATTAATTAAAACTTTTTTACCCTTATTGATCATGACCCGGATATAGGATGGTTGCGGGTTGTGATAGCACCTCAGTTTTGACCGTGTGGTGAGGGTTAGGGAAAAGACTTGTTTTGACTTTTTGTGATTTTATCTTATGAAATTATGATAAAGTTTTGTTATGATTCCTAATACATGTGTTTGTAATTGTATAGATATTCCTCTATAATGACCCTTTTTGAGAGGAAGAAAGGAGGAAATTACTAGGGACGATCCTCATTGATGGAACCTGGGGCACTGATAGTATCGGGTGAGGAAGTTGGAGAGAAGTTACAAGATAACATTTCTCACTTCATGAAAATTATAGAAATATACCCAAGGAAGGTTTTGAAAATAATGTCGGATCTGATGAGTCGGTTATAATTGAAACACCCTCAAACTTTTACTAGAGTGGGTGGACTTGAGGGAGATGAGTTCTGGATTGAGTCTATCCACACTATACTTGACCACTTAGAGACTCCTACTAATAAGAGATTAAAATTTTCTACCTATATGTTACATTTTCAGGAAAAAAATGGCGGGACGTCCATACCCAGGATGGATAACTAGAGATTATGTACTAGAAGAATTTTTTGGAGAAGTTATTGGAGAACTTTCATCTAGAGATTCTCATGAAAGAGAGAGAAGTTGAGTTCATGTGGTTTTCTCGGAGGATTATGTATGTGATGGACTATGCTAGACACTTTATATACTTGAAAAAATTTCATCTAGAATTGGAAGTAGATTAGGATAATTCAGAAAAATGCTTTCAAGATGGGATTAAATATGAAATCAAGTACCAGGTGAACATCTTTAGGATGGAGAAGTTTTCAGAAGTGGTGAATTAGACTCTTATCTCCTAGGGGAATGTGAATAAGTCTTCCAATGGAAGATAGGTGGTTTATTCTAGAGGATATAGAGGTACATATTTTGAGAGAAGGAAGAATCATTATGAGAACCTTAGCCAAAGCAGTGGGAAGTAAAGTGTCCAATCAGGGGGATTAGTTACTCAGGATATTACCTGAGTTATTTTCCCCTAGTGTGGTAGGTTGGACCACTTTTGTAAACATTATCCCTAATCACCGATAGAGTATTGATCTTATGTAAAGATGGGTAGTCAATATAAATTCTTCAGGAACCCAAGACAGATGGGTAGTGATAGAGGAGCTAGACAAAACCATGGTGTGGGAAGGGTATCTTTTGCACAATATCAGTCATGTAGCTAGAGTTCTACTAGCTGAGGTGGTATAGGTAGCATACATGGTTCTTCTAGCTAAGAGAACCTATATCAATAGGTTAGTGCATCTTAAGGGAGTCAGACTACATCATAGGGATGAGGTACATGATGGTTTCATGTGATGTAGCCTACACTTGTGGATAAAGAGGCTAGACCATTGACATTGATAGGTACTATTCTTGTAAATTCTACATTATTTAGTGCCTTATGTGATATTAGTGCCTCTCATTCCTTTATATATTCAAAACTTCTTAATGGTTCATGCTTGGTGGTGGATATCATAAGAGGGGTTTCTATGATAGATACACAATTATGAGTACGGTCTAGAGAAATTAGTTTGTGCAAGGGTTGTTCTCTAAAAGGGTGGGAGTATCATTTTTTTATCTTTATATCCTTGAAATGTGAGGCATTGACTAGATTTTGGGTATTGACTAGTTAGTATCATACTGAGCCCACATTGATTTTTACTGAAGGATAATGACATTTACACCTCCTAAGGGTGACACTTATATCCACCAAGGATAATGGGATATCGAGGTGGGTCGAGTAGGGCCAATTACTCAGTAACTAGGGGTTCTCATAGCCCAATTTTCTATATTGTTTCTAAATAAAATATATTTAAAGCATTATGACTTTCCGCCTATAGAGGGTAGGTTTCAATATCTATTACTGATGAATTCTTAGGGATGTCACCATAGAGAGATATGGAATTCACTATTGAGCTTATGTAGAAGGTTTTACCAGTTTTTATTCCACCATACTGAATGAAACTGATGAAGCTTCAAGATATCAAGACTCATCTAGAGGATCTAGAGGATAAGTAATTTATCTGACTAACTATGTCACATTGGGGTTCACCTTTGTTGTTTGCAAATAAGGATGACTAGAATCTATGCTTGTGGATTGATTATCAGAATTTGAAACATATGTATATGAAGAACAAGTATCCTCTTTCGTGTATTGATGATATATTTGACTAGTTAAGGGGAGCTCGTGTTTTCTCAAAGATTGACTTGGTATCCGTGTGTCATTGGTTAAGAGTTTGGACTACTGATATATTGAGGACTGGTATAAATATTATTCATGTCCCATATGGGTTCTTTGTAATGTTATTTGGGTTGAAGAACACACTAACAGTGTTTATGGACTTGATGAATAGAATATTTCAACCTTAATTGGATCATTTTGTGGTAGTGTTTTTGGATGACATCTTAGTGTACTCCAAGACTTCTGATGATCATGCCAAACACCTTGACATCATCTTGAGTATACTTTGAGAGAATCATCTATACACCAACCTAACTAAGTGTCAATTTTTTTTTGTTTAGACACACTTCTTACATCACATAATCTCATAGGAAGGAGTTTTAGTGGTCCCAGAGATGGTTCAGGTAGTTTTATCTTGGGAGAATACCAATAATGTTTTGGTATTTTTAGATTTTTGGGGTTTGATGGATATTATTTGATATTAAACCAAGAATTATTTCCTATATTCAACACCTCTTATGGGAATGACCAAAAAGAGGATAAATTTTGAATGGTCATAAGAATTTTAGAATGCCTTCCAAGAGCAGAATAAGTACTTGATATTGGCATTGATAGTGATTCTACCTGAGATAGGTGAGGATTATACGATGTATTGTGATGCTTCTAGGATAATATTTGGAGAAATGTTGATATAGGGGGTATAGTTGTGGTTTATAGGTCTCAGCAGTTGATGAAACATGACCAAAATTACCCTACACAGGACCTTGTGTTGGCTATAGTGGTTTATGCTTTTAAGTGTTGGAGACATTATCTATTGTGTGAGAATTTTATAGCTTTTATCTATCACAAGAGCTTAAAGTATATCTTTTATCAATGAGGATTTAATCTCCAGAATTGAAGATGGGTTGAGTATACACATTTATTTGATTTTTTTTCTAGCATACATGCCCAGAAAGGGAAACAGTGTGGCTCACACATTGAGCATGAATACTTAGACTCAATTTATTTAGGAGTCTAGTGTTGAGTGGAATATGATGACTATACTGGTAGAAATGCATGTGGAAATTCGTGAGAGTTAGGATAAGATTACTCTCATATAAATTTAGTGGAGTCTTCAATTTTGAGATGGATCAAAGATAGGAAATATGAGGGTCTAGAATGATTTACCTTCAGGGAAATCCTTGAAAGTGGGGAGTCACCTTTATATTGGAGCATAGATCAATATGAAATCATCCATGCTAGGAATTGATTTTTGGTTCTTATGGGCATGTGAGAGGATTTGATGTAGAAATTTCATTCTTCAAGGTGGATGGTATATCTAGGTGTGACCAAAATGTACTATGACCTACGATGATAGTTTGGGTGGCTAGGCATAAAATGGGAGATAACTGGGTTCACAACACAATTCTACACTGATCAGTAGGTGATGGCAGATCATCAATGACCTGGAGGTTTACTATAGCCATTTTCCATTCTAGATGTAAGTGGGACTATGTGACTATGTACATTTTGGTAGGTATCCTAAGGAAACCTTAGAAGAATGATGCTATTTGGGTGATCGTTTACTATCTTAAAATTGTGTCTTATTTCTGGCCTATACTGAATACTTTCTCAGTGGTGCAATTTGGAGAATTATATGTTCAAAAAATAGTCCATATGCATGAAGTTACATTGACTTTAGTTTCAAAATGAGATTTACACTTTACATCTCACTTATGGAAGGGATTACAGATAGCATTGGGCACATAGGTTTTGTTGAGCATGTCATTCCACCCATAGAAATATGGGCCATCATAGCCTACTATACAGGTGCTTGAGGATATATTGCGGGCATGTGTTTTAGACATTGGCGGGTCTTGGTAGAAGAACCTATATTTGGTGGATTTTTCATATAACAATAGTTATCATACTATGATACAAATGGTGCTATGTTAGGCTCTTTATGGTAGGCCATATAGATCACCTCTATACTAGATAGAGGCATGTGAGTCAAAGTTTTTGGGGTTGTGTCTCATGTTGGATACATCAGAGTAGGTTCAGTTGAATCTAAAATGAATGGATATGGCTTAGATTAGATAGAAGACTTGTGATGATAGAATTTTATTAACCCTAGAGTTTATATTGGTTGATTGTGTATTCCTTAAAGTGTTCCTAGGTTGGTTCACCGTAGGATATAGAGAAAGGGAATGTTAGCACCCAGTTTCATTGGATCATTAGAGGTTATGGAGAGAATTGGGAAAGTGGAATCCCAATAGAATATTCCACATAGATACAATGTTATGCATGATGTTTTCCATGCATCACAAATATGGTGGTATCACTCCATCCCTTATCATGTGATCAATGTGGATGATGATGATCTTGATACTGATACATCCTTAGTGAGTAGCATCTTATATGTATGTTGGATCGTAGTGAGGAAGTATTGCAGGGAAATAATGTGCTGATAGTTTGTGTGTGCTATGGAAATGTGGGTGTGTCCAAGAGGAGACATGGGAAAGAGAAGTATATATGTTGGCTTAGTGTCCCATTCTTTTTTTCCTCAGAATCTTAGATAATCATGGGAGTGCAGGTTGAGGATGAGCTCTTATAAGGTGGGGAGATAGAAAGATCAAGGCCTTTTATGGAGTTGTCTTGGTCTCGTTTATAGGTACTCTATTTTATTGTGTTGGGTAATTTTAATTTGGGTTTTAATTTAGGGTGTGTTTGGGTTAAAATTTGTGAAAACAGAATAAAGAGGGTAGGGCATCGTTGATGCAAGGTTTTCCATAACTATTCCCCTTGTCCCATAAAACTATGCAACCTTGGATATTGGGAAATTGCATAGATGACTCATGTTTTTTCAAATAGTGAACCCTCTTATGATTAATCATTCACCCCTATAAAAGGATCATGGTTTAGGTGCACGGTTAGGGAAAACCATGTGTGACCTTTTCATTCACCTGAAAATTAGTTTTAAAATTACACGAGCCCCTAAAACTCACCCAAATAGAACGACATTAAACCTATGACATGATTTAATGATTTCAAAGCCTCTTGGATAGATTCAAATACCCACCAACCTACATTATTGGTGGTTCAAATCCTGGTTCGAAGATTTGAACACCTCCCAGTAAGAGGATCTCATCCTAGTTGTTTTCCCATTCTTTTTCGTTCTTCTCTCTTCATTTAAGGGATGTTATTCTATGTTTTGGTTAAATATATATCTAGTTTTGTGCATCTATATATAGATCTAGATTTAATAGATCTTTATTTTTTTATCATGATTTAGGTTTTAGATCTAGATCTCGTTCTATGCCATTACTCTACAGAAATTGGGGATTTTTGGTGGGTGACCTCTCATGAACAGATTGAGGTAAGTGGTTAATTATTCAAATACCATAGTCTTGATATCAATTACATATATGTGATTGTATAATTTATATAGTTAATTTATCAATTGGAATTCCAAAATTGAATTAATTAATGTGTTCAATTAATTAATTGAGGAAGTGGGGATTTGATTGAATAATGGAATTATGGAATTGGGATAATTAATTGATGAATTAATTATCAAAGTATTAAGTTGTGAAGTGGGATAATTAATTGATGAATTAATTATGAGAGTATTGATTTTTGGAATTGATATAATTAATTTATTAATTAATTATCATAGTATTGGGTTGTGAATTGGAATAATTAATTGATGAATTAATTACAGGAGTATTGATTTGTGGAATTGGGGATAATGAATTGTGGGTTAGTTTTCAAAATGTTGAATTCTGAATTAATAATACTTAATTATTGAAATAATTATTGGAATATAGATATTGTTGAACAGTAATAATTAATTGATGAATTGATAATGGGAATATTTGTGATTATGAATTTGATTAATTAATTGTTGAATTAATTAATGAAATTAATGATATTAATTAGTTGGGAAATTAATTAGTGTAATTATGGAGGTTAATTAATTAGTGAATTATTTAATGAGATTTATATAGTAAACTAATATTTTAATTAGTAATGATAGTGATGTGGGTAATTATTTGCTGAATTAATTAATGGAACTGATGTGGCCAATTAATTAATTAATTAATTAAAGAGATTATCATGATTAATTAATTGTTGAATTAATTAATGGAGTTTCTTTGATTATTTAATTATTGAATTAATTAATTTGATATTGTGAAACATTTGATACATGTGGTACATGTGATATATGTGATATATGTGATTGATTGAGAAAACGGTGTGTGGGACACCGAGTGACACTCCAAATAACTATGAGGACATATCTATGATGTTCTAGGACCCAAGATATGCATGAAAATATTTATGGGATAGGGACTGATGTTCCAAATACCCATGATGTGTGGGACACAAACTGATTCTCCAAATACCCATGATGTGTGTGATAGTGACTGATGCTCCAAATACTCATAGGGATCTATACATGAATTTATATGCCCAAAATAATTTCCTTGGAATATGGTTCCAATTATTTGTATTATGAATTGAAATGAAATTGATAATGAAAGCTTTATTGTTAAATGAGTTGTGAATAGATAATGTGAAATTTTTTGAACATCGGTATGGGATAAATCAAGTATTAAGGTTCGGTTTTCCTTAGGAACTGGGGAGTTCATGTTTTTAAATAAATAGTAAATGATAATGTGATAAATATTTACTTATGCATTGTTATTATTTATTTATACAACTACATACACAATTATTAACAGGATATTGTTTTATAAATTATTGGTGGTGGACTACTTAGTTTTACTCACACCCTACTTAGGCTACCTAATCAACACCCAAATTGATTTCATGGTTATAGGACAGGATAAGGGTAAGGTACCTATGTTAGATGAATTATATGGGATGGAGCATGGATGAGGGAACCAAATATGATTTGGGATCCGCTTGGGGGAGTCGTTAGTTTCTTTATTTTGGGTGTTCATTGAGACACTTGGAATGTACTTTAGAATGCCATATATACTATTCTGTTTGATTTTGAATTTCCAATTTTGGTCATCTTGTGATAATGGTACTATTTTTTATGGTTATATATTATTCAGTTATTGTTTCGTATTTTCTAATGGTATATTACTCTGATAAAAGATGGTATAGTCTCCCCATGATTGATATTAACCCCTCTCTTCTAGCCAGAAGCCTCTGTCATACAAGGAGGCACACCTGAGGTCATGTGACCAATCTTCTTGAGGTATTAGTTCTTGGCACCCTAGTCGGGATGTTACATTGTTGGTAGAATGGATTCCTTTTTATGAATAATTGTTTTTAAACCCTTTAAAATAAACTTTAGGTTTTTGAAGAATAATTATAGGTTTGGAAAATTAATCTTATCAATTTAAAATACTTTATTATAATTATTAATACTATTTTGGTCCCTTTATAGTATTTATTACATCAATTTTAAATCATTATGATGACATAATACTTACAATATATTTACACCAAATTTATTTTTTTCCCAAAATTTCTACTTTCTCAAAAAATTATTAAAAACCACTTTTACCTAATTTTGAAATGATGAATTAAAAATTTAAATTTATTTTATTTAAATAATTTTTTAAATGTGATAAATTTAATTTTTAACTAAAAAATTTTATTTATTGAAAAATATTGGTTTTTATGACATAATCAACTTTCTAACCCTTAAAAGAATTACTTGAGTTGATATGAAATTAAATTATCATTTTTATTAAATTATAAAGTGTTTTATGAGAAATTTTAAGAAAATGAAATTTATTTTAAATTCATGAATTTATCATAAAAGTGTGTTGTGATTATAATCATATTTTTAAAAAATAAAATTTCCGTTTATTTATATATAAAAATTTATTTATCACATTCATATTATATTAATGTTCTTTTTAAATAACATTCATAACTTTATCAATGTTACTTTTATTTAATTTCTAAAAAGAAGATATAAAATTTTCTACTATTAAGGTTTTGATACGTAACTCCTTGTTAAACCAGTATACTCCCTAAGGGTAATGTGTGTGATGGTAATACTTTTCATGGTGTGGTTTGGTGAACATTTATTGGGTAGTGACTTCTATATTCTTGAACTTATATCATTATCTATTTCAATCAATTATTACTTATTGAGTCTCAATTCGGGCATGGTCAAGGGTGGAACTTTGTGATTTGATCTCCCTTAGAAGCTCTGATAAATGAACATCACATGGGATGATTCTACATATTGAGGATATCACTTCTTCCCTCTAGATCAATTATATTTTAGTATTACCATTAATATATACTAATATTAAAGGTCACTTTATAATTGCTATATTAAAAATATTTGTAATGTTTTACAGTCATAATGCCCATTATTCATATTGTGTATTTATTTTATTATAATAATAAAGTGTTTTTTATTTTCATACATGGTGTATGTGTTCTATATTATACTAAATTACTATATGGGACACATATTCCTTCATAAGGGAAATTTAATCTATAAAACTCAGGTTCATTACATTCTTCCCTCCTTAGGAAATTTCCCCATCAAAATTTTATTCCATACCCTAAAAAAGATATGGTTATTTCTATTTCATTTCTTATTTGGGTTCCCATGTTTCCTATTCGTATTTATAGTTCCGCCATATTACATTGAATAGGTGAATTTCCTTGTTTTTTTAAAAAATCAAAACAATCTAAGATCTTTATCGAATGATCCTCATAAGAAAGATCATTTTAAAATGGTGCCACCTATAGATTTAGTACATGTGAGATATTTAGTATGTACTTACTCAAGATAGATACATGAAATGTATCATATACTTGAGATAGGTTAGGTGACATTTATAGTCAATATAACACAACTCCTATGTGATCATGAATCTCAAATGGGTTGGCATATTTAGAACATAGCTTTCCCTTCCTCTTAACACTCATAGCATTCTTCCATGGTGAAATGTGAAGAAAAACCTCATCTCTAACTTCAAAATATAGGTCTTAATTATGATATTAATTGTAGCTTTTTTACTTTCATTGTGATAATTTCATATGATTTTAAATAGTTTAATCATCTTCTATCACATCTTCAAAAATATTAGGTCCTATCAGTTTCCTTTATCCAAATTAATCTCAAAATGTTGGAGTCATTCACCTCTACCCATATAGAGCCTTATAAGGACCCATTTGAATGATATAATAGAAACTTTCATAATATGAGAACTCTTCTATGGGAGGTTTTTATCCCAAGAACCATTTAAATTCATTGAACATGAACTTAACATACCCTCTATAGTTTGAATAGTTATTTTAGACAGACCATTTTTCTATGGGGGATAAGTAGTTCTAAAACTCAGCTCTATATCTAATTCCTTATAAATAATTATCTAGAACCTCAAGAAAAAACTCAAACCTCAATCAGATATAGTGGACTGTGGTTCTCTATCCATCCTTACCACTTCTCATGTATATATCCTAGAGTTTTGGTTAATAGAGAAATATTATTTTATAAAAATGAAATACATCGACTTATTAAGGTAATCAACTACAATGCAAAAATTATTATTACCTTTATGTGTCTTGGGGAGTGATATGATGAAATCCATGGTAATGTTCTCCCATGTTCATATAGGTATGAGTAATTTTTTCATCATACCTTTATACTTTTTCCATTAAACCTTAACTTGTTATCATACCAAGCATCAAGATACAAATATCTCAATTTTTCCCCTTAGGTTATCCCACCATAAGTTTTGATTTATATCTCTATACATCTTTGTGATCCCCTGATGTATAGATAAATATGAGTTATGAACATCATCCAAAATCTACCTCTTAATTTGTGGTTTTTATGGGAGGTATATCCAGGTTCCATATATTATAAGTCCATATTTATCAAAGTTGAACATTAGAATATTCACTACCTTGATCTGTATCTCTATATCATATCTTTAGGTCTCTTTGATCTTCACATAGATTTATAGTTGAGCAGTCATTTGGGAAATATATGATTATGTTCCTTCCTTCTTCATCCTCATGTATATTATTTATATGTCTGTTAATATTTGATCCCTCTCAATCCCCATCATGGATAAGGTTTTAGGATCCCTTCTACTCTGATCATCTACCACGTTATTTTCCTACCCATGTTGGAAATGGATTGAGCATTCATAATCCTTTATTATCTCTAACCACCTTCATTATAACATGTTAATCTTCTTTTGTAAGATTATATACTTAGGATTTTAGGATCCATATAAATTTCACACTTTTATCCATGGATATAATGCTTTAAAATAATTAATGTGAAGATTATTGTAGGCAACTCCATATCATGCATCAGATATTTATTCACATGGATCTTCAATTATCAAGAGGCATAAGGTATCACTTTATAGTTTTTCATGAGTAACTAATAAAATCAATTCTTTTATTCAGTAACATAAATCATAAATACCTCCCCACTAATTGGTAGTGTGATTATAGGTGTAGTGATTAGCCTCTTTTTTAACTCTTTAAATATCTCATTAAATTCATCAATAAAAATAACATTACACCCATCTACATTAACTTGGTTATTGGGTTAGAAAATCATGATAAGTTTCTTAAAAATCACCAATAGTGCCAAGATAAACTAAGGAAACTATGTATCTCCATTACAGTTTTTGGTCTAGGATATTCCTTAATCACATTTATCATAGAAGGATCTATGGATTTCTATTTACTACGGATAACATCCCCCAAGAATGTAACTTGATTCATCAAAAACACACAATTACTGTACTCCACATATAAATTCTATTTTATAAATGTCTTCATCACAATAATAAAATGATCTGAATGTTCCTCCTTTCTTTTAGAGTAGATAAGAATATCATCTATAAAGACTACCACAAATTTTTCAAGATAGTCTCTAAAGACTCTATTCATTCTGTCTATGAAATTTTTTGGATCATTAGTGAGTCTGCATTGAATCTCTTTGAACTTTTAATGTCTATACATTATTTAAAAATTAGTCTTGGTAATATCCTACTTCACCTTTAATTAATAATATATTGATTAAAGTTACACTTTAGATAAGTAATAAGCACCATGAAACTGATCAAAAATGTCGTAAATCTATTGTAGTGGATAGTTATTAATTATCATGATCTTGTTGAGTTCAAGATAATCATTGTTGAGATTTATTGACCCATACATATTCATGGTGAATAAGACTAGTGTAACACATGGTAAATCACTTTGGAATATAAATCCCTTATCTATATTCTATTTTGTTTGATTCATTAGTTTCTCCTACTTAGAAGTGTTTATTCTATATGGATTCTTGGATATTATCAGAGCTCTTGGTATAAGTTTTATTTAGAACTCAAACACTTAGTTATAAGTAAGACCATGAAACTACTTAGGGAACAAATCAATGTACTCTCTCATAATGGGAATATAATCAAGGATGGTCCTTTCCTTTCTCTAATTAATTTTAGGTAGATATACTTTCTCATATAGAAATAATATCGATTCTTGAGATGAATATTTTAAAGGAGATATGTCTTCCTCCTTACATTTTCATAGAATTGGAAGGAAATTCGGTATATATAAGGTGATTTTATTTTCCCAAAAGTTTATGTTGGATCTATACATGGAAAACCAATCCATGCATAGTATAGAATTTAATTACACTAAATGGAGTATGGAAATGTTTTTTGTGAGATTCATCTCATAAATATTTATAGCGGAGAAGTTATATTCTTGAGATGCAATAATTTCCTCATTTACTATTTTCATCGATAACTCAACCTCCATGTTTTCTGGTATTGTTTAAATAGTTATAAGGAACGTGCATGGTTTGAATGCATACATAGAACCATAATCAAATAGAATGTTTTATATTCATGAATGAATAACTATCTTACCTATCACTATTTCATTGTTAGGATCCACCTCAGTAGTTGTGATAACATATTTAGGTCCTTGAACTCTAGGATTTAGTGGTTATTTTCGTTAGTTATCTTAAAAACCCATGTATTAGGTATTTTTTTTCATAGATTCCATGTTCCTTGCAATTTAATCCTTGGACAATAGGTTTTGGATTGACCATAACCTTCTTTTATTCCCTCGCATCGGTGGGATTCTTTATCTCCCTTGTACATTCATTATCTTGACACCCCTCTTTATACACTTGAATCATCTCCTTATTCCCTTGATTAAATTATTGTGATTCTTATTCCCACACTTTTGATAAGTGGTGTGATTGATTTCCATTCCTCTATGATATTTATTAGTTTCTCCCCCATAATTAAACTTCATTTTCCACTTATTATCTCCATTACCATGAAACCATTGAGAATATAAAATATATATTTCAAATTTAAGGGCACAGTAGAAAATTTCCTCATAGCTATCAAAATCTCAAATCACTACGGATTTTTTTATACATGTAATTATACCCCTAAATATGCGATCGACTATAATTTTCATGTCACTGAAAAAGTTAGGGCATAATATGATATCCTTATAAAGTTTTATTTATACAACCCAGTTGATTTATCCCCCTTTTTCATGAGTCCCTAGAACTCCCTCTCTTTTTTAATATAGAGAGTCTGGGGAAAATATTTTTTGAAAAATATTTTATTGAATATTCACACTCCATTGATTTAATTTCTTCTTTGTGTATCATATTCTTGATTAGTTTCCACCACTAATCAGTATGTCCCTATAAGTGATAAACATCCAGTGTGACTTTCTCTTTCATAGAGAATTTTAGGATAGAGAATATATTCTCAACATATCTAATCCATTTTTCAGTGATTAGAATATTAGAAGGTCCACTAAAATTTTGTGGTCTTTTCCACATAAAGGAGTCAATCACGATATACCCTTTCTTAAATAAAGTAGGGAGTTCCAGATGATTCAATTTATTATTCATAACTTCAGTCAGTTGGGAAGAAACTATAATGAAGTTCTTGACTCCCTCTCCTATTAAGTTAGGCATCTCATTCAAGAAATCGTCACATTTCCCATTACATTGGTTGCTGGCATTATTCCTCTTTTTTCTAACCATTATCTAAAAAATGGATAAATTAAGGATGAAAGTATTCAAACTAATAAGCTTATAAAATTGTATCTATGAACAAAGAAGGAATAAGTCATAAATGACATGTATATCCTATATTATGAATTTATAGTCTTCAATCTAGGTTATCCATTATATATTTCCTATTAACTTCTCTAACCTAACATTATATTTAAGTACATCATAATGGTTTTTAAAGAGCACATTAAATATCCAAATCATATCCCTCGGGAGTTCCTTGTGGGGTGGGAAGTCTTAAGCCCACTCAATGTGCACTGAGTGGATATTGAGTTTACACTCATCTAACCTTTTTTAGGGTGATTACCCCTAGGTTCATTTGTTTCATTTCCGTATCCACTTTTCAGTATATGATCATGGATATAATTGATAGAAAACCACAAATTCTATACATTACCAAAACTTTAGGATCTTTTCCAAAAAAGTAACCCTTGGATTTTCTATAATGTTTTCTAGTCCTAATTCCAAAAAAATAACCCTCGATTTAAGACCAACTATTACAACCCATTTTTATAATAAATTTCATTAAATTATTTTTAACATAAATATCCATAATAAAATCCCAAGAATATAAAGAACTAGTTTCTTTGTAAAATTAGATACGTAAACTATAAACAAAAAAATAAAATTAAACATCATTATTTTAAATCTCTAAAATGTTATCTTAAAATATTTTAAAATCTTAATACTATATTGGATAACCTGGGGAGATAAAAAATAAATGGTTGAGATATAAATCCCATTAATTGATCAACTAGAGTAAAAATTATACATAGGAGACAAAAGGCATATCGTGATGTTATAAAAGAGAACTGTATAGTAACATTCCCTTCCAACCCATTGGATTGTGTTTGGTCAGAGGTGATACTGACCATTGGTGTCATCCCCAGGAAACTAAAGTCTATAATGTTCCAAGGGAATATTATATCATTAGGGTGTGATTTTCCCTAATATTAGAATAACCTAGTGAATATGAAACAAAGAAAAACAATAATATATGATGCATGTAATATAATATAATACAAATCAGACCAAAAAGTAATATCATTATAGTAGATATAAAATAAAATTTACAACATTGACATAATAAAGAAAATTAGAAACCAATACACCAAAGAGGCATCAATCCATGCATCACCCCAAACAAGATACAAGCTCTGACTCCAACACCAAATCCCACTACATCATGATGAATCACTAGAAAATTTTGACACCTTTTCTTATCTTATTTCTTGATACAAAATTTCTACAAATGCACCAAAGTATCCAAGAAGAGGGTGAAAATAAAACTCGTTAGGTAATCCCCAAATACTTCCCAACACACACCAATAGGAATTAGAAAATTTTATATAACATTTATATATATATATAAGAAGATAAAATTATAAGAATTTCAATAATAATGTAATTAAACAAGTTTCCAAAACTGTAACCACTTGTAATCATAATTCCACAACTCACACACCCATTAATGCCCAATGATGGTAAAAATACACATGATTGGTGACCCTTCCCATCACCAAGTCATCACTTGATGGAATCAACCATGTTCTACTTTTATAGTAGCCCCAAATAAAAACCAATAAGGAACCATAATATAATATCATGAACTCGCACAGACTAAACATGACAAGTTCTCAACAAAAACCCAATTCTTTTAAAAACCATATTATTTAAATGAATTTATGAAACACATCATGTGTATAATTTTAATACCAAATATTTAGGTACTGAAACAAAGAAATTTTTTCCAAAAAAGTAGTAGAGATTTATTTAAATAATAGGATTTCAAGTTCTAGAATAATTCAAGAGGTATGAAGCCACATACTCTTAAATGATTAAAGAAAATGAAGAAAACCCCATGAAACCTCTATATCTATCCTTAAATATTATTCCATTCAAAGATACAAAATATCTCATCAACATAAACATTATAATACATAGATATATCTATAAGAGATTATATTTAAGGATATATGAGAGATAAGATGAGTAAATCTAAAGGGAGAAAACAAAAAGAGGGCTTATAGTTGATTATGGAGATATAGCACACCTTGATTCATCAAAATAGGCCTCCATGTATAAAGGAATCTCCAAGAATGCCTAGGGAAGAGGAAGATTTTGAGATCCTAAGATATGAGAATAAAAATGAGGGTTTTGTGGCCAAAAACCTAGTTAAACTCTAATTATGGAATAGTAAATGAACATCACACAATTTTTCTTGGGAACCCTCATGGTTTTAGAATATTTTGTTCCAAGCGTTTTCTATCCCAGTGAATCATAAAACCTATTATATAGTTTCGTGGAGAAGTTTCACAGTTTCTCCCAATCGTGAAGAAATCGTGAACCCTTAAAAACACTATAAAAACACCTAAAAACTATTAACACTCAACCTAGGTATTATATATCATAAAAATACATGATAAAAAGGTATATTACATAAAATTGTGGGTGTTACATTCTCCCCCCCCCCCTCCATGGGTATTTATGTCCTTATAAAGTTGAATATTTCTAGTGTTTTGTAAAAGTTTGGGCCATTGCTCCAACATTTCTTTCCATGTTCCCATGTATCTTTCTAAAGTTGACCATGGTACCATAAAACCTATAACAAACCAATTATTTATTCACATAACACTTTCTCATGTCTATCCAAAATCAGTATCGATATATGAATCAACATATCATCAGGCTCAAGATCAACATGGTCCCATCAAATAACATGGTCAAGATTAGGAGGGTGCTTCTTAAATTGAGATTCATGAAATAAATTGTGCACCAAGATAAATTATGGTAGTAAATCCAAAAGACAAGACACTTCACCAATTTATTCTATTATCTCAAAAGGTTAAATGTATCGAGGAGATAGTTTTACTTTATTACCCAAAAAATGATTTCCTAGACTCAAAGAGGCTCTCAAGAAAACATGATCACCCACATCAAATGAGAATGGGTGACGATGATGATATGTGTATTATTTTTGATGATTTTGAGCCATATACTTATATTTCTAATTGTTTTAATATTATTTGATGTTTCATTCACAAGGCTAGGTTTGATAAGGTAAGTCTCACCCATTTCCATCCAAAATCTAGATAACGATAAGGACGACTATAAAAAGATTCAAAATATCCACATGTATTAAGTCCTAATATCTGATATTTTAAGAGAACTCCATTAATGCTATATAATCCTCCCATGATCCACCAAAATCCATATTTCAATCTCTGATAATGTCTTCCATTTTTTGGATTTTCCATTCATTTTAGTATGAAAAGTTATTCCCATGATCAAATGGGTTCTTAGGGATTTATGTAAGGATTTACAAAATTGAGATATAATCTTGGGGTCCCGATCAGAGGAAATTGAAACTGGCATGTCATATAACATTAAAACTTCATGAATGTAGAGTTTTATAAAGTAATCTACCATATTAAATTCATGAATATGGATGAAGTGAGTTGAATTTGTGAGTCGATCCACAATCACCCATATGAAATCATGTTTCTGAATAATTCTTGGTAGACCTATGAAAAAATCCATATATATTTGTTCCCATTTCCATATGGGTGTCGGTAAATATTTTAACATTTTATTTTGTCATCGGTTCTCTAATATGACCTATTTATAGGTGACTTGTAATTATACATACTCTCTCACCATCATTTTCATACCATGCCACTAAAAATGTGTTCTCATCGCCTTCTACATCTTCTAAATGTTAGGATGAATAACCCATCTTGACTGGTGGTGGGAAGAAATAAGTTGTTCCTAATAATTTGGTGTAACCAAAATTTGATCTCCAAAATGAAAAAAATATCTCTCATCTAGTGTCCCTCCCACAATGGTCTCCTTAAAACTGATTATCAACCCCATGGTTAGATATTTAGGATTGAATGTATGAGCATCATTAACCTACTCAATAAAATCAAGAAAAAGAGAAAGTGGAAAGAAAAACACAACATCACTATTCACATCACAATACAGATACATGTCAGTTATGAACACTATCAACAACCACTGATATGAAGCCACTTTAGAAAACTTAATATATGAATTCCTACTCAATTCATCATCCATTGAATTTCCTTTACCCGATGTATACATCAAGTCAAAGTCAAACATCTGAAGGTATTCCATCCATATTAATTACCTTAGCTTCATATATCTCTATGAGAAGATGTGTTTCAATATTTTATGATCTATAAACACTGTGAAAATATCACTAAAGAGATAATGATGCCATGTTTTCAAGTCATGGACCATGGGAGTTAACTTCAAGTCATGCATCAGTTAATATTTCTCATGCACACATAATTATAATGACTAATATGATACAACATGATATCTATGCATGAGAACATATCCCAAACCAGCTCTGAATACATCAGAATAGGCCATATAGCCTCTTCCTAACTCTGGTAATGTAAGTATAAGGTGATGATGTAATTAAAGCCTTAATCCCTTGAAAAGATTTATGACACTCATTACTCTATTGGAAGGGAAAGTATTTTTTCATAAAAATTTCATTAGAGAGTCAATACATTTAAATTCAAGAAAAAATTGTTGGATATACACTATTAATCCACGGAAACTATGTATCTAAAATATATTCTTCAATGGTTTCCAAGATATAGTATATTCTATATTTTCAAGATCTTTGAAGGCTCCTCTTTCAAAAATTACATGGATTAGTAATAATACCACTTTTATCTACAAATATCACTTTGAAAGCATAACATAAAGGTGATTTTCCCATAAGTACCTAACATTATTCCAATGAATTGTTCATGATCATCCTTAGCCCTATATTACACTAGAATTTAATTGAGAAATACCACAATAAAGGAGTCAAGATACCTCTAAAAGATATCATTCTTAAATTACATAAACACCACTAGTGGATTTATAAGACTAAAGGGTAAAACCACACATTTATAATGATCATAATGAATATGGAAAGCTGTATTCAAAATATCCTCTTTATAAACTTGAAATTGGTGATACCCTTCCAATAAATCAATCTTAGAGAAAAAAAATCACCCCTCAGTTGATCAAACATATCATCAATTCATGGAATATGATATTGTTTCTTTATAATAACTTGTTTTAGAATACAATAATCCAAAAAAACTAAATAGTTTTATTCACTTTATTTACAAAAAGAATTGGTGATGCCCACTGAAACTTACTAGGTGAAATGAATCCCTTGGTTTCCAAATCATTTAGTTGAGCCTTAAATTCACTTAATTTCATTAGTTATATCCTATATGAAAGAATTTAAATAAAAATGTTCCCTATTAATAGAGCAATCATAAATTATACTTCTCTATCTGGTGGTAATATAGAGAAATTAATAGAGAATACATCAAAAAATGGGTCTGTGATTGTTGGAAAATATTTATGTTTGATTGCATCAATAGTTTCCAAAGTAACTTCTTCCAACTAGTAATAGTTAATCCCGACCATCGGTAACAATGGTATTTATCTACTTTTATTCACATCCTGATCTCCATTAAAGAGATTCCCAACACCATCAGAATATGTGGAACTAACCTATCTGGCATAACAGTTTATGTGGGCCTTAAAGGGTGTTAACCAATTCATTTCCAAAATCAGTGCATATATTTTAATCTCAATAGAAGATAAATAAAATATAAATTTAGTCTCATTGATAGATATATAACATTATTCACACATAAATGATTGAAATTTTCTTTGGTCGAGAGGTGTTTAAAGTTTCAAGATGTAAGAGATCATTTTAACATCAAATCCTATATAATCCACAACTTGAGCATCAATAAAAGTGTGGGATGTGTTAGTATCAAAAGAATCCTTTATGAGAGTAGAGTTCAATAGAATAGTAACTTGTACAATTAAAGGACCTAATTGATCCTCTATGGTCATATTCTCGGCACCATGCATCTATTTACTAGGTGATCCTGACAATTATTTATTTCTCTGTTGTGACTGTCATGACTGATGATTTGTTTGTCTGATATGAGAATCACCATGGTTCGCTCGAGTATGGTAAATATTACTACTGCATCTCAATAGAACCATATAATCATAAGAACCATGGGACATGTTGATACATTTCTATTACTTGGCCTCAGATTCATCATACAATAACATTTTAGATACACCAACTTTCCACAATTATGGCATTCCTATAAAGGTTCTATGAATTCCTACTTGATTTAATCATAAGATCCACACTAATAACATCATGATTAATTACTATAGTGAGGTGGAAAGGATACTAAACTATTTGACTAGTTTCTCAGTAATTATCTTACTTGAAAATAATTCTCCTTCTTCAAGTTGTTCCCCATGTTATATTTCCCACTAGTATCCATATAGGTAAAAGTGTTTACCCCAATGTAGGTTCCCAATATATATTTTTCCATTACAATAACAATATTCACCATCTCTATGTAATTGTAAATACATAATAAAACTAACTTGGAGCATATGTTTGGTCTCTTCCCTACCTCAAAAATCCTCACTTACAAGTACTCACTAGTGACAACTTCAAGAGAGAAAAGGAATCAACCTATTGAATTGAGTTTCATACTTTATTATGAATAGATTTTTATACTTCCGTGTAATGAAATTTTTTATCTTTTTGATCTTGAATGTATTGGAATAAATTTTTTTATCAAACAAATCCTCAAATCCAATCCATGTTATTTCCTAGTATTGTTTAGTCTAGAAAATAATATCCCACCACATCTTAGTAAGATCCTCCGATATATAAACTTATAGATTCAATTTTATTTCCTTCTAAGTTCCCAGGAAATAAAAAACATTATTTATTTTCCCTATCCATACCTCCACTTTTTCTATAACTAAATCACCTCAAAATATTGATGTATTCTACTTTTGAAATTCCATTGAAATTTTTCATCTCTTTCCTATGAAATTAGATTTCCACTATTTTCGGATTGAGATGAAAAGACTATAATAAATACAAGCTATTAATTTATCTTTGGTTTAGGTTGAAACATATTCTCAACTGATTCCTCTTATGGGTTTCCCAGTCATCCAATTGGTTCTATTATTTCCAAATATTGAGAAAAACACCATTTAGTCATCACTCACTTGAAACTAAAGGCTTAGAATATTCAAAATCATCAAAATAAATAATATTTATCAATAATTTCATAAAATCATCAATAATAATATGAACAATATGGTCCTAGTGTAATGTCTCGTTACTAATTCATGATATGATGCACTCATCATCTAAACCCATGGTAATGAGATGAAAACACACCTATAAGTGTCTTAGATCACTTTTTATACTCGAACAACATAGGTAACTTGAATTTTGTCATAAAGAGTTTAGATATGTATTTTTATGATATATATTTCATGTTATGACATATCTATATCCATGATAGCATCCAATGATGAAGTAATAACCAAGACTGATATCATGTGTAACATTATCACCCAATTCATTTTCATGGGATAGGTTGAAGGTGCTACTGACATTAGGTGATGTCCCAATGACACTAAAGGCTGGAAACAAGTGACAAGGACATACTAGACCATTGGTGTATGATTTTCACTAAGATAAAAAAAACTGATGAAGGTGAAACAAATACATACATCATTATATAAAGTATGTAGTGTAATGTAATACAACTCAAACCAGAAAGTAATATCATAGTAGAAAAAAATAAAATGTATAATTATGACATAACAAAGGAAATCAAAACTCAAGACAAAAAAAGTGGAATTAAAGCAATAATCACACCAAATAATCTTCAATATCCAACTCTAATTCCCAATCCCACTACATCATGATGCATCACTATATAAGTATGACACCTTTAATTTACCTGTATCTTAGTACACAAAATCTACAAATACACCAAAGTGATCATTTAGGGTTGAGTATAAAAAATTGTTGGTAATCACTAAAGACATCCCAACACAAACCACTAGGAATAAGAAAAAGTTATCTCACATTTATATATATATATATATAATAATAATAATAAGAGATAATTATAAAATTATTCATAAAAAATTAATTAAACAAGTTTCCAAAACTATAAATTCTTGGAATCATCATTACACAACTAACACACCCATGGATTCTCAATTAAAAACCCAATACTCATGAGATATGACCCATATTATCACTAAGTCACCGCCTAATGGAATCTACCATGTGACACTTTGACACTGGCCTCAAGTCCAAACCAAAAAGGTGTTGTAAATCAATTTCATGAACTCACGCCAACCACGCATGCCAATTTCTCAGCAAAAAAATCATTTCTTTTGAAAATCATTTTTCTTCAAGAAATTTATCAAAAACTTTATTCCTATCATTTAAATATTAAATATTTAACTACTAAAATTGAGAAAATTTTTCCAAAAAATTCAAGAGATAGATATTTCAACATCATGGCTTCAAGTTCAAGAACATGTCGAGTTGAGGAAAATCCACTTAACCCACAATTGTTAAAGAAAAATGCAGAAGGACCCATGAAACCTATATATCATTACTTGACACTTCTACCCATCATAGATTCAAAAAAACCATGTATCTAACATGTTTTCCCCACTATCTTCACTCACAAAGTTTTTCTAGGGAACCTCATGGTTTTGGACCATTCACCTTTAAAAAATCTTCTAAAACACACCAAAACCATCTAGAAACTCTTAAAACTCATCCCAAATATTATATAAATTCAAAATACTTGATAAAAGGGATAATTTATTGAAAATGAGGGTGTTTCAAGTATTATGGTATGTAAAAGTTTATATAATAAGATCATGTAACAAAATGAATGTGTCAATATAATAAAACATTACATCATTATCATAAATCAAGGTTCACTACCAAGACGTCATAGCATGGTGTTCTAGGATAAACTCCATTAAACCATAGGTGTTTACATATTAGATGAATACATTACCCAATGCATTGGAGAGCTATTAGACGACACCCTTCTAATGTCTAAATTTACGTGTTCCACATCAATCATATAACATAAGAAAGCATTTCATCATTTAAATACCATGATTAAGAAATATGGTTTCCCTAAATGGAAGTCCTCAATCAAATAAGTATGGTTATATATAGGTTAATTACCATGAATGAATATTGGGTTGGGAATTCACTATAAAAATGTTATGGTATGGAAAAATAAAGAGACAGTTTAGGCATTATAGTTGGTATACATACAAATTTGTGGAAGGGTTTAATGAGATAGGAAGGTAGTCTCTAATTATTTAGTCATAATATAGATAGTAAATTAATTTCCATAAAAACAAGACAATATAGTCCATTTATAATTATATAACAAATGATGTTCTTGAATGGAAAAGATGAGAAAGAGAATAAATTACCTTGATAGGTTGTTCTTAAAGCTTTGGAGGAGATATATAGAACCTTAGAAACTCCTTAGGGGATATATTGGGAGAGAATTGAGAGTAATTCCATCCTTAAAAGATTTATATTGAATATGAATGTGTGAATGGGTGGGTACTTATAACAAGATATTGGGGATTCTTTATTAATATTTAAACTTAGGCCTTATACATCTAGTTAATAAAAACATACAAAACCATCGGTCTTGCCATAGTATTTTTCAAAGGGGAGTGGTTTTGATATATTTTGTAGATGTAAGAGATTCCTTTTCAGAAATAATTATTTTAAAACCTTTAAAATTTACTCTATGTTTTGGAATACTCGGTTTAGGTTAGGTTAATTAATTAGATCACTTTAAAATACCTTGTTTTAATGAATAATGATGTTTTTGGTCAAAAATGACATTTATAGAATTTATTACATCACTATTAATTACTTATGATTTAATAATACTTACTATATATTTATATCTTATTTTATTACCCAAAAATCCAACTATCTTAGAAAATTATAAAAATCACCATTAGAATATTTTGATGTGATAATTTTAAAAATGACATTTATTTTACCAAAATAATTTTTTAAATATGATAAAATTAATTTTTAAATAAAAATTCTTATTTATTGAAAAATACTATTATTATGACATATTCAACATTATGAACCTTATAAAAATTACTTGGGACTTTATAAAATTATATTTTCATTTATATTCAAATAAATACTGTTTTATAAGACCATTTTAAGGAAATAAATTTTATTTCAAATATGTAATTTATCATAATAGTGTATTTTATTTGTAATCATATTTTCTAAAAATATAATTTTTTTTGTTTTTATCTAAAAATAAATTTATGATATTCATCTTATATTCATGTGAATTTTAAATAATATAGAAAATGGGGTCAAAGTAACCACTATTTAATTTCTAACAAGAAAATTTATACATTTATCCTACTAGGGTCAAGATACAAAATTCCTTATTACCCCATAATATTCTATAAATGTAAGGTGTTCAGTATTAGTACATTAAATGGATGATTCAACAAACATTGATTTGGAAGTGGCTTCTATAAACATGAACTTATCCCGTAATCGATTCTAATCGAGTATCAGTTATTGAGTCTTCACTTGGAATTGGTCATGGATGAACCCTAGTGATGTCACCTCCCTTAGATGTTATGATAAATGATATTCATAAGGGATGATCCTACTAGTTGAGTCCCTCACGTCTTCCTTCTGGACCAATTAGTTTTTATTATTACCCATAATATATATTAATCTTTATGGTCAATTTATAATGATTATATTACCAATGGTTGTAATTTTTGAGATTGTAATGTCCAATGGTCATATTATAGTTTTATTATATTATAATAATAAAGTTATTTTTATTTAAATTACATAGTTCTTGTGTCCAATATAACACTATATTACTAAATTGGACATATATTCATTCAAAAGGGAAATTTCATTTATAAAAGTTCGGGTTGTTATATATTACAAACATGGGGTTACATTTGTTGTTTATTTTATATTATTTTATGTTATTTTAAGTTATTTTAGGTTATGTTATATTTTGATATCTATAAAAAAATTAATTTTTTAAATTTGGAAGATTTTTGGGTGTCACATGATTCACAAAAGGTTAGCAGTAACTATGGAACAATGTTTCAATTCTTGATTGTATTATTTTTCACAACTATTGCATTGTTCATGAATACGTGTAGGGAATATATGGTAATCATACATACCATCTTTTTCTTGGGGTGATTATCATATTTTTCACATGGTTAGGAGTAACCATGTAATCAAACTGTGTGGATTCCTAGTGCCTGTCTAATTGAAGTCACACATATGGCATGCATTTTACCAAATTGCGCTTCCAAGCCAAGTGAACATACCATATTTCACTTAAAATTTCTATTACCCTTATTAACCCCTTTTTATTTTAAGTTTCTCTTCCCCCCTCTCCTCTTTAACTCATTTGGTAAACCCGTTGGATCCCTAGGGAGAGATCCTCCTTGGTCCTCTATTCGATTTTTTCTCCCTTTCCTTCATATTTCAAGCATTATTCAAGGTAATCTCTCCCACTATTTCTCCTTTTTTATCCCCCTCCCTATTATATTCTCTATTTCTCTAGGTTTCCCCTTCTACCAAGAACTAAAATTCAATTTTCAGGAGGATTTACGGCTTCAGTTTGATTCTAACCTAGGGTTTTGGTTGTTTAGGACCCGTATGAGGTGGTTATTTACTTATTTGAGTGTTTCCCATGGAATTTTAAATGATGCACATTGGTTACCAATAAGTTTGAAGTAGTTGTTTCTTTTACCTTCCTTTATTTTTTAATTCCTGGAATAATTGGACTTTATAAATTTATTTTCAATTAAATTATAGTTATATATAGGTTCTTAGGTGAAATTATATAAATTTCTTTCTTAAATTATTGGATTGGCATAAGGGGTTTTTCATAAAAATTATATGTACTATTTTTAAATTAGATTACATCACATGATAAAAATATTTTAAAAGGTTATTTGGTTCTTTTAAATGGTTTTTATAATAAATTTAGGTTTTATGCCTTTTTTGATTTTTCGAAGGAATTTTCCATATTATTGGAAAAAAATTTGGAAATAAAAAAGGGATTTGTTTTCCAAGTGTTTCCAAAATCATTTATATGATGATATTTTAACGAAGGGGAGTGCGAATCTACATCCCAAGTTGTTTTTCATGTGAAGACCCATTTGGAACTTTAAAAATTAAAAGGTTTATTGCTCATGTGACCATCAATGATTTCCCCTATTCTTATCTCTCTAGTTATAGGTTATTAATTATTTGTATGAAGGATGTATGATTTTAAAAGGCGGTGTTCTATGTAATACTGTTAGAGGTGAGGTGTGGTACATTCCTTATTTTTTTGATTTTGGTAATTATCTTGATTTCTTTCTCACCTCCATGTTTTTTAGGTCATGGTAACTTGGGTGTCTTGGTGGGAGGTCTTGATTCATACTACACTAGTTGGTACACATAGTATTAGGGTCCACCAAGTCATATTTAAGCCAAGGATAGTGGGGCTGCTTCATTATGATGTGGTTAGTGTGGTTTAATCGAGTGGATTAAGTTATTTTTAAATGAAGAATTTATTAGTTGTTTTTCCATGTTGTTATAGAACCATTTTGGATCATCACACACTAGTACTTATGGTATAGCACTTGACATTTTGTTCCTTGATCGATGGTTCTATATAGAGGATTCTGTTATTATATTGATTTCACCCCTTCCCCTTGTTCTTGTTTGATTATTGGAACCATTAGTATTTTGTTACTATTATATTGTTTCTTGATCATATGATTCCCTTCTTAATAGTTCTTTTATTTTCTCTAGTTGAGCGTGTATTGAAATCGATTTAATTATTACTTTGGAAAAGGGTTTTTAAATGAAAATAGATGTTTGTTATATGGATGATTTTTCATTAATGGTTTTATAAAATAATTTAAAAATGGATATGGTATTTCGTAAAATAAATGTGTTGTGTTTTGGTTTTCAAATTATTTTGAATTTGTTTCATATGAAAAATAAATGTTTGTTTTTATACATTAAAAAGAATATGGTTAATTTTATATAACGATGTTATAAATTTAAAATCTTATTTATATTTTATTTAAAACTCACATTCATGACCTATTTTATTATAGTATTTGTATACACTCCTCATTGGGATCATACTAGCCCGTTTTTTCTCACAACCTGTTTGCACACTACTATGTTTATATATATTTTTTCATGTTTTATATAGGTTACAGGTTATGTTATTTTGAACTAATTTTTATTCAATGGGATGAATGTGGTGAGTTAGGATTTTATGAGTAACCATGGGTTTTAGGGTGGTGTTCTGTGATTTGGTATGGTCCGCGCTTTATTATTATGTTGGTAGATTTATGCATCATCCAATAAAACCTATAAATTATTTTTAGTTCATTTCTTCTCTAATTCCTTATCATATATTTTATTTGGATGATGTATGGTGATATGAATTGGTTGAATCGTTATTATTGGTTATGACTCATTGGTTTATCTATTTATACTAGTTTTGGTTATTTGATATTTCATGAACATCCAATTTATGGATGATCCAAGCCAGATTCTTAATGAATGATATTTTTTATTAATTCTAATCTAAGGGTCACACTATTCCCAAAGGTGATTCCCTTGATACTGAGAAAATATGTTTTATCCTATGGGGGTCAAGAATGTTCTTCAGACCTAGTGGTGAGTCTAGTCAGTTGACATGTCAAGTCAGCCTAGGTTGGTTCTCTATAATACTGTACCAGAACCTATACATCACATGCCTAGTTTATTTATTATCAACACTTTGAGAATATTGACTAAACTATTTCCTAAATTCATTAATATTTCTATAAAATTTCCATACATGGAAGAAAAATTAATTCTTTAACCAGAATAAGCCTCAAGTTAACCTCTAACCTCACCAAGTTATTATCATACTCAATTATATTGAGTGATATTGACATATCCAAACATATTTGGTATATGAGACTAATATTTCTTATTTAATTTTGTATCTAATTCCTTTAAAAACCTAAGTGAAAAATTATATTATTCTCATAAGCATCTATATTAATTTTTTAAACAACTTCAACACTTTTTTACTTAAGAAGGGATATTCTCTGACACACAAAATTTGTCATTACTTAAAATATTTTCTTAAGTTACAAGTAATAATAGTTTTTTACACTAAGAATAACTTTTCAAGGATTGATTTTAAATTTATTTTTCATGATTATGATTCTATTATATAAAATAAAATGTTTTTTATATGAGTATCGTGTTTTATATACATTTAATAATGAATTTTATTAAATTATATCCCACTAAAATGATGACTCCTTCTTAAATACAACATACCCATTAGTAGAGTAAGATATATTTTTCACTAAACGATGAGTTTTATTTTGGTTTTTTCTCACCAATTAGTTATTTAGGTAAGGAATCATCCCAATCATATCATATATAATTCTTGTATAATTGGTTGGGTGACTCTTGGTATAGTCCATCATATGGATAAACCAAGCTCTATTTATTTTTTATTCTAACTATTAGGGTTTATCAATTAATTGTAACCTTAAGAAAACACCAAGAATATGTTAAAAAAGTTTATTCTAGTGGCACCCTTATTTAGTATAACCTACCCATTAAATGATCTGTAATCACTTATTACTTTTTTTCTTACATAAGATAATATAGGGGTATCATACTTTGGAAAAAGCTATTCATTTGGATAATAGTGGTCTTGAAAAATGCCACTTTGGAAGGAATATAACACTTAGTATTTTAAGGGTATTTTAATTTCACCGTCTTATCTAATATTATCCCCTTTTTTACAAATTCTTCTAATGATTTAGTTTTGGAATCCTATTCCATCCAGAAAATTAATATATTTGAAACATATTAATTTGTAACTCTTTCCACATCCCATATTTTGTGTTACTCTCCAAAAAATATAATCTAAACATATTTACACATATCCAAATAAATATCATTCATAAGTTAAAATAATTATTCATGTAAAGGTTTTGAATTATACGATATTTATAAACTTTACATGATTAATCCAAGAGAAATAGATAGTCAACCCCCAACTTTTTAGGACAAGGCGTAGCCTCTATGATAGTGGGAAGTCCGAACATAAGTCCCTCAACCCAAGGACACTTTACTCAAGAAAGAATATAATTCATCATAACTCTAATACCTAATAAGTATAAACTATATTAAACTAAATTAATATTAATAACTCTAAATAAAAACTAATGTCAAGTTAGATGAAAACTGAATCTTATGTAATTATTCCTAACATGTAAATAATTTCTTGAAAATTTTATCATTTGAACAACTTTAAACTATAACCCAAACAAATTCTAAATATATGAATAATTTATATTCTGGAATAATTAAAAAGGGTATAAATTTAAAATAAATTAATGATTAAAGTATTTAAAAATTTCATAACTATTGTTAAACACCTCATAAAACTTATCATAATGTTTAAAACTTTATAATATTATCTTTAAATTATGTACATTTCATAATTCTTGAATATGAATAGTTTTACATTCATTTCATAATATGAATTTTTGACATATTATTCCTTATAAGGAATTTAACTTTAAATATATCATATTTTCTGAATTATTAATATTTTCTAATTAAATTTATATTATTTAAACATTTTACATAATCTAAATATCATATACTTAACATTACTTAAACCATGACCTCATAATCCACCAAAATGCTTTTGATGAGGTTTAAATAATATTCTAAGTTCCTTAATTTGAAAAATTCAAATTAATTATTATGAACAATTCATAATTTTTTTAAAAATATAAACATTTTATATTTTTACATTTTTCAGTCTATAAACTCTATAAATTAACCCTTATGATTTGTAAATTGAAATTTTATTTTTAATTCATAAGTTTTACCATGTAATACTGGAATTGTATTTATTATTAACTCTTAATTTTAGGGGAATATTTATTAACAAATATTTCAAAATACATATTTAATTAATTATAAATACTTTAAAAATAATTCACTTATAACTATTCTATAATTAATAAAATTTAAAATACCTTTTAATTTTTATTTTTAAATAATGACTTGTCATTTATAAAAAAATTATAAATTTTAAATGAAATTGAAAAAAATATTTTTTTTTATACCATCACTTGAAATTTTATTGACCCCTCAATGTAGTGTTTTAATTGAAAGGGCTAGTGCAGGTCAGCACTAGAAAGAAGATCACGAGGCATGGCTAGGAGAGAGTTCCACCGTGTGGGGTGGCCTGGTTCCTATAGTGGTGGAACGTAGTTGATTCCATGATATTTCAATGACATCTTTTAACAGAATTGGGTTAATGAAGTAGAACCCTTCTAAATGAATGTATAATGTGGGACTCACTCAGAGCGGGAACTATTCATTATTTAACAAGCATATAAAATCTCATGCTTGACATTACATTATCATATAAGTAAATTTCAACCCCACTCCATACATTACATTGACACTCAACTCAACTTTAAACAACCCATAAATGACTCTCTTTTTCTCCATAGTAAGGATATAGGGTATGTTATCTCAATGACATAATGTTGCATGCTATTGAAAGATATGTCATCACACAAATGTAACTTTAGTTTCATATTTAGATAACATGAAAACATAAAATATTCTCAAATGGGAACATCTCATGTTACATTGTCACACAACATAACCTTAAGTAGTGAACCTCACATTATGTTATCAAATAACATAATATCAAGGTCTCTGGTTGAGATTTTGTTGATGCTAAAAGTAATTTTAATTGTAGTTATTCATTTTAAAAAACATGATTTCAAAGAAACGGAATAAGTTATTTCTTTGATAATACTTTTATGTTTCTAAGGGGTTTATTCATAATTAATCATAGAAACAAAAATGTTTAGAAACCAAAAACAAAAAATCACCATGTTTTTTATTAACTAATATCCTAAACATTAAATGAATAATTGTATGTAAATGGTATGTGTTCCTTGAACCAAATATATACTAAATTATTCTTCATCTATATGACATGGGTTTGATAAAGATCACATAGTAGAATCTAAACGAGTTTCCACCTCTATGGTGTATCCATGGGTCAAGATAAATCATATGGTGTTCGTATGGGATCCATCCAACCTCTGTAGAATGATAGTGAATCGAGCATAAAGGATATGATTGAAGAGAGAATTTGGATATAGGTTTTTTCATCCAGCCATGATGTGCTCACATCACTACCATCACATGGTAAAGATCACTTTAAATGTCCCTCAAGGATGTTCCTTGAGAATTTTTGTATTAACTCATGCATTATTGAATATGAGTTATTACTTTGGTCAATGCATAGATCATATTCATTAATCTACAAATACATTACAAATTATGTAATGATCCTTTAAATTATATCCAGTGTGTAAATGATTCACTCAACTTTTAACACTTAACGATCATCCACTGCTATCAAAATCCCATGTTGAACCAACGTATTCTCATGATATTCATCTCATGCATATCATAATACACCAGTGATAATGTATTTTACTACCTTCATATAATAATACATTGGTAGAAACATAAAGTGAAGCATATAATTAAGACTATATACTATAGAAACAAAATTTTAATGATTCATTTTCCTAAATTCATCATATGAAATATTATCTTCATGGGATATTTTTATCAATAACACATCGTCTTGTGGGATCTAAGGATTGAGGTCGGTTTCTCCATGAATAATCCTTTCAAATTAATACCAAGAGTTCTTTATTTGTTTAAATCATGTTTTAAATGATATAAAATCCATTATTTGATGAATTTAATAAATATCATTAATCAAAATGTTGTCTCATATTTGGTTCTTGAATGACTTGGTAAAAGAGGATTTTTGAATGTATAAAATATATTTTTATTAAACAATGCATATACAATGTTTTTGTAAAAGTCAAATATGTTTTTAAATGATTTAAATAAAATACCCAACATGAAATTTTTTCTTATTATTTATAAATAATTATGAAGATTATTTAAATATAAATTCATCAGTCAAAGATATGTTTTCCTTTTCAAAATGCCAATTGATATTTATAATTATTTAAGGTTCTTTGATTATATTTCCATGGTTTGGTTTACAAAATGGTGGTTTAATTGTTTTAAATAATTTTATACCATCCTTTAGAACTTATTATATGTTTTTTAACTTTTTTAAATTACTTTCATTCAATATGGGTAGTTAAAGTTTTTTTAAGAGCATGTTTTATGTGTGAAATTTATTTTTTCATATTATGTGTTCAATTAAATTTATCTTTGAATATAAAATGGTTTTAATGATGAAAATGTAACTCTTTAAAATGGAAGTTTCCCATAGTAACTTTGGGTCCTTGGGTAGGGTACCTAGGACATGTTCCACCTAGGTATTGATTAATCTCTTCATAACATTGAGATGCATGGTCAGGGTGACACATGTTAGGGTGTTACCTCTCATATTAGCATTGATTCACTCTCCCAATAATTATATGATTGGTTTTAGATATATGATAGTTTTAGTATCTTATAGTTCCTAAACCTTAATTCCCTGTGTATTTTCCCATTATGATCATGATCCCACACATTCTATTTTACTTCAGATTTTATTTATTCCTTATTGATATCTTATTATTTTTGATTCATATCATTGATGTTTCTTTTTTTTAAAGTAAATATGTATATCTTATTCATGCTTGGTCTTTTCCCTATATTCCACTAACTTAGATATTTTAAAGTAATAGCCAAAAGAATTTTCGTTATATTAAGTTTCTCATTTCACTAAATGCTTCATGGAATTTTATATTCTATAGTGTGATAAATTAATAAATGAAAGGATTGGTTATGTTTAATGTCCACTCATTACTTGTTATGTTTAAAATGGAAAAGTAGTTTTATAATTTTGTTTTAAACCAGAATAAAATGGATTTACCTTAAAAGTGTGTGCATGGAGTGTGGGGATAATACCAATTGGGAATTATTTTCTCACACTTATCATATTAAAAGATCAATTAAAATTCATCTTGGATATAGGGAAGTGTCTCTAGGTTTCATTTCGGGTATGTTGGAGGTGGTAAGTGAATGTGATTCACTTAGCACAAAGAGATGGGTGACTGTTGTCCTTGTTTTTATTTTGGTATTTTATTCTCCAATGTATCAATCCACTTTTTATTCTTATTTTTATCTTATTTTCAAGGTTCATGTTAGTTTTTTTATTAAAAACTTTTCCTTAGTAATATTTATATACTTTTCTTCTTCTTATTAGCTTGTATTTAGGATTGATTACTTTTGTTTACCTACTTATTCTATTTTTGGTTTTGTTTACTCTTGAAAAATATTTATTTCATATGTATGTCTATCAAACTTATAAAATTTTCATTCCAAATTTATAGGTGGAATTAATATTTTTATTATTTATTTATTAGGATAAATCATTCCCACCGATGTATGTTTTATTTCCAAGAACTAATTTCCAACTCATGGTGATGAGGAACATGCTATAGTCCATGCCACGGACCTTCTCAGTCACCTGGATCAAGTGTATCCTGGGTTTTTTGTGAAAATATTTTATCAAATCCTTGTTTTCTATGATATTTGGAAAGTGAGGGGTAAAAGTATACAGGTTTTTAGAACTTTGGAGGTAAATAAAAATAAGTGTCTGATCAAAAAATTTAGTACCAAACATTAAGTTATTTGGGGATGTTCTGAATGTTGAATTTCAATTTCTAGTTTAATTTATCCTTCCTATATGAGTAAACTTATATCTTGAAGGAATATGGAAGGAGAACCCATGAGTTTCATTTAAGGATGTGATGGTTGCAGACCGTGTATATAGGTTGTACATCTCGGAATAGTGTGGTCTTATTGTGTTTTCATTTTCACAATGCTTCTTAATTTTTCCTATTAATCTTATGAGTTGATGTGTGTATTTTAAGTTAAATGAAAACGAAATTTATTCTTTTTTAATTATGTGAATAATATCATTTTATCTAGTGACTTAAATAATAAAGTGATTAGTAAATGTTTGGGAAAATATTAAATGGTACTTTTACTAAATCATATGATTTTTTAATAGTATAGATTTTTTATATTAATTTCATTAGGATTTTGATAAATCCTTAAAATCATTATACTCTAAATTATTTGTATTAATTTTTTTATGTTTAGAAATATAAATTATTATAAAATATTCATGTAAAGTTGAAAATGGGTATGAAAGTGAGTTTAATATATTAAATTATGTATCTTGGAAAGTATGATTTGTATTGAGTATTAATTAGAGGCATAATTAGATATTATAAAAGGTGATAATATTTTAATTTATTGGATGAAATGATTAATAATTATATTGATCATGAATAAAGAAAAATTATGATTATTATCAAAGGGAAATATGATAGATTTGATTCCTGAATTTTTTTTGGTTTCTATATAATTAGCATTATGAGAAACATGTAATAATGATTCTTTAAGAAATTTCTTCATGGATGATGTGTGTAATTTATTTTAGGTTGAGATATTTTGGAATTGGGTTAACAATTATGGAATAGGGATTTAAAATTTTTGAAATTAAAGGTGTGTTTTAAAAAATTATATCAACCTTCATGGATATATTGTTGATTGAAGTGGGAATTTAGTATTGAATAGGTGCGTAAGAAAATTGAAATACATATTTAATTTTTTTTATAATTTTTTTCATGTTAATGTGTTGAATGGTATATTGAAATGAAATTTTGTGTGTGGAAAAATAATTTGGTTAGGAATTTTGTTCACTTTTATTATGAGTATGTTTTTTCTTGGTATAATTTTCAATGATACGTGGTAAATTTTATGGAAATAAATAAGTGAAAGAAGATCCTTTTTTATAAAGTGATTCAAAATTAAATGGATTATTTTTTTAAGAGTGTATTAAAACCTGGGTAAATTTTATTGTGATAGATGATGTTTTTGAATAAAAAGGGAAGGTTTAAAACTTTTCATCATTGTTGTTAAACATGGTAGGTGTCATGTTTTTTATGGAAAATGGTATGGTAAACAATGAATAAATTTAATGGGATTTTTTGTTCCTGATATTTGATAAAGTGATTTTAATAAGTGTCATTAAAATAGGTTTTTATATAATTAGAGTGTATTGATTATAATTTTAGAAAATTGTTTCTTATGGTAATTATTTTTTAGGGTGTATTGATTATGGAATTTTCATAACATAATTTTTAAAAAAAATGGATTATTTTTTGTGTAAATTTCAATCTTGTTGACTTGTGATTTTTTTAGGGGTTAACTATGTTTGTCTTAGATTAAAGTGTTAGAAATTTATATTGTAATAATAATGCCTTGTTTGATTGTGGTTGAAATTACTTTTAAGAGGGAATTAAATTTATTTTTTGTGAAATATGTCCTTGTTTGGATAAACAGTAATGTAGTTTTAGTGTTTATTTAGTAATAAAGAATTATTTAAGCTATGAAATAGATTAAAGGTGGTTTTCTATATGTTATGAGTATTTTTTATTGATGTTAAATATTTTTTGGGACTCTTCAAAATGAAAAAAAATATATATTTTGATGTGTTTATATTTGTTTTGTTTTTAAAAAAAATTATTTTGATGTGTTGGAGTTGATTGACCATGGATTATGTATGAAGAGGTATTAAAATTTATATATGCATTATTTTTTTCGGTTTTAAGTTTTTTTTTGTATATTTATTTTAATATGGAATATTCTATGGTGGGTATCACTATGAGTGATACTTAGTGTATAGATTCAAGGAATGTCAATTTGAAATATTTATATGTCTTTGTTTTGGGTGTGGAAAGTAGTTCCATGACTTGAGACACTTCTCAAGGTTGAGAATAATTATCATGTGGAAATTATAACATCTCATGTTTGTAAATCATACTTTTTGGTTTATGATTGTTATTCTAAGAGGAAGAATGTGACTGAGTTAAAAATTAAATAATATTTTGAGATTATTTAAATTGATAATTCAAATATTATTGTGTTTGAATAATATTTGGGTGTATAATAATAATGGTATTTTTTTCCATAAAAAATGAGAACACAATTATTTTATACATAAATATATATATCTATATAGTAAAATATGTGTGTGTGTGTGTGACAGAGATGGGGGTTTTAAGAATTATGACATTTAGAGTTTGATACATCTTCCCACTTAGTTCTGAAAAAAATCCATTCCTGAAAGCATATGAATTTGAAAAACAAGTTCACCCTGAAAACAACTTCAGAACAGAAAGCTAAAACTTATGGACTTTCTTAAGAAATCTGCATCTGATATTCTGAGTCTGATACTCCTTCTTTTGATCATAAACACTTACAATGTAAGGTGATTTATCATAATGAAAAAAAAATAAAAAACATTCATAAAATCACTTATTTTATCATTAAGCATCCAAAAAACATTTTTCATATAACTTGGTCCCAACAGTCTCTGAAAAACATCTTCCATCCAATTTGGTCCCAACAATCTCCCCCTTTAGGTTTTTTTCAACCAATATTCATAAACCAATAAAACATTGTAACTCAATGTATGGGTCACTAATCAACAAGTCTAAGCTTACATGAGTGAACTCGTTATAGGAAACAAGATTCCCTCATAATAAAACTGTGCTTTCCATAAAAAATGTCTTAATAGCTTCTCTTGAACTTATAACTTTCATATTTCCTACCTCTTCATAACTTCTTTCTTAATGTAAAAAACATAAAAACTTTATACCTATTCACAAATTATTTTTACAATAAAAACATTCTTCCTATAACCACTTTAATTAAAATTTTGAAGAGTTCATATATCCACATTTTGAGTTCAGAGCTTACCCCATTTAAAAACTCCCGCTAAATACATGCTTTCTTAAAATCTTAGCACCTACCAAAGGGAAGATTTATGAAAAATCATTTTTATCCCTCTTTAAAAACCTTATATAAATAATAGATGAGAGATGGTAAAAACACATACCTAAACCTTGAATAAAAGAGGTTGTATTCCCAAGTTCAACCTTAGATTGTAAAAAGCTTCCTTTAGAAAAGGTTTTGTCAAAAATGTTAGAAACCTGCTTTGTTTTTGGAAAATACCCCATATTAAGTTCAATATTATACACATGATATTTAATTAAGTTATATTTTATATCAGTATGATTTTAATGAGAAGGTTTTACTAGATTTATATAAATATTTATAGCACTTTTTTTATCACAACTCAAAGGAAGAGGTAACTTCACTTCAATTTGGAAAACATATGTTTGAGTCTTCATCCATAAAATTCATGTTGTAGCTTGAGTAAAGGAAACATTTTCAAATTAATCCATTATAATAGTTAAATAATTTTTCTTTTTATTATTCCAAATCACACAACTTTCCCTCAAAAATAAAACTACACAAGATATAGATATTCCATCATCCACACTTCCTACCCAATCATTATCATCTATAACCAAACAAATAAATTCTTCCTAAGATGAAATTTTTGATACTCAAATATATTATGCCTCTAATATATCTAATAAACTTTATCCATCTATTAGAATAGATTATTTTTTGTTACTTTGGAATCATGAATATAAAGAAAGAATATATATATAATATATGTTCTTAAAGAAGTCAAATATAACCAACATCCAATCAGCTTCTGAAATTATCTAGATTTCACTTCAATTACTTATTAATCATTAGAAAACTTGGTTACCACGAAAATTATTGTGGAAAAGGTTTTTAATCATCCATTCCAAACATCTTAATATTTCCTTAGCAAAATTATCCTAAGATATAAAAATTTATTTCTTATTTTTTGATATTTTCAAGACCAAAAAGTATTTTATTTCACCAATCATGGAAATTTTAAACAACTTATTTATCTATTCAAAAACAATTCACATATTATTTCATTTTTTCCATCAAATATAATATTGTAATCATACATAGTTATAATGAGATAAATCCTACTATTATATTTGATGTATAGATTATTGTCAAAATCTTACTTTCCTAAAATTCAACATCCTTAAGAAAGAATCAAATTTGGGAAACTAATCTCTTGGAGATTTATTTAACCAATACATAGCTTTATTTAAAATTCACAAACAACTTTCATCTTTTCCAATTAACAAACCACAAGTTTTTTCATCATAAACTTCTTCATCAAGTTCTCTATTTAGAAATGAATATTTCACATCCATATAAAAAATTTATAACTTAATTGTGCAATAATTGTATGAAAGATTCTGATTTTTTCTTATATTTAAACAGAACAAAAAGCCTCATGAAAATCAATACCTTTATTTTAAGATTAATCATTGTATACAAGTCATGTTTTGTTTCTTATCACTTCACCATATTTATTAAACTTGTTTTTAAACACCAAATTTGTACCAATAACATTTTTATCAGTTGGTTTGTGTATAGGTTCCAAAGTATAATTCTTCTCAATATGGTCTAACTCTTTATTTATAGCATGAATCCACTTTTGATACTCAAATTTTTCATTAATATATTTTGTCTCAAATTTTGAAGAAAAATAATTATGTGCAACAAACTTTGATGTACTAATTGTTTGAACCTTTTTTATCACCAAAGATGTTTTATACTTCCAGCGATTTCCTTATCCTAGGAATATATGTAAAAATTTATTCCTCGTCACTAGAAAAATCTGAGTCTAATTTTTCCATCTTTATGAAATTACTATTTTTGGAATTGTTTTCATGTTTCTCAACAACAACTCTTTTATCTTCTTTATCTTCTTTTTCTTCATATGTTATTGGAACATATTCTTAAGATTTTTCAAGAACATTTAAATAAATAGAATCAACTATATTTCTTGTTTCTTTGTTGAAAACTTTATATCCTCTACCGTATAAAGCATAGATATGAAATATTCCATCTTCACCTTTATGATAAAATTTTCCAAGATTTCTACCTTTTTGTCTTTATAATATAGGGACTCTCGGAAACCATTAAGTGTTTCAAACATATAATTTCATTTTAGAACCTTTCATAAGGAGTCATATTATAACTTGGAATACATAAACGTTTATTACGAATATAAACTATTGTAATCATCGCCTACCTCTATAAGTAATGAAAAATACCATGTTCAATCTGAATTGTATACCCCATCTCCACCAAACTTATATTCTTCCTTTCAGAAACAACATTATACAGTGGTTTGTATGGTGCACTAAACTAATGAAAAATTACTTGTTTTTCAAGATAAATTCTAAATTATTCATTATTTTATCCACCACCATTATCAGTTCGCAACTTCTTTAAATAATATCTACATTACTTTTATTCCCTTCTCCTAAAACTCATAAACATTTTTAGAGTTTCTGATTTATGTTTCCAATAAATAATGAAAGAAATTAAAGTAAAATAATAAATTAAATAAATGAAGTACTTATCTATGAATTTTTATTGTTTACTCATTCATCCAAAAATATCATAATGAATCAATTCTAGGGGTTTAGTTGAACAAATATCAACTATCTTATACACTGAGTATGTAATATTCCTTTTCTGGAAAATTAAACAACACTAGTATTTTCTTATTATCATATCAGGAACATCAAATACACTGTATTTCTTTATTAACTTGCTCATATTCCTCTAACACATATGACCCACCCTTTTATTAAATAACCCATTTTCTTTCATCGTTCTTGGATAACATGAATTTTATACATAACCAACTTGAAACAAGTTACTTTTTTTACGTTGTGCTTTTGTAAAAAAATTTCCCTAATATATTATTTTCTTAAAAAACTGTCTATTTTAAAAAAACTCCCTTCTTCACATAGTTTTCAAACACTCAATAAGTTTTTATTCCACCCATCCACAAACAAATCCTATGTGGAATTCAATTTTTCTTCCCCAATAATACCAGATCCAACACCTTTTATTCTAATAGATTCATCATTTCTAAACATTATTATTCCATTTTTCATGTATTCAACATGCTTTGATAGCTACAAATCCCTTTACATATGTGATGAGAACCCACTATCCAAAATCCAAGGTTGTTCCCCTTTTGTAGCTTTGAGAGCTGTTTCTGAGATAAAATCTTTTTATTTAATTTTTATTTCTTCACATACTGATTTTGAGATTTGGTTATAAACATGTTGTTGTGGTCTTAGAAAAATGAGACATCCTTATGAAATATGTCTAGGCCATTCACATATTTTAAAAATAGTTTCCATAGGTTTAAATTCTCATGTCTCGGATTTTCTGTGAATTATTTTTAAATATAATACGGAATTATTTCAAGACCATACTTTTTGACGGCATGCGATTCCAAGGCTCTGAGTGCCCATAATAAATGATTGGGATGAATTAAAATTTCAAATAGTGTGCGTGAGTGATTTTCAGGAAAAAGTGGAATTAATTTTAAACGGGTGCTCGAATCAGAAATCTAAGGGAACCATTGTGTTCAGAGGAATGACTTCACCTTTGGTAGGGCCTAACATTGATCAGTGTGGGTCAGCTACAAAAGTTAGTTTTTGGACTTTTAAAAGTAAATAAAATAAATTGACAATTAATTTATTTTAAATGTTTCCTTTTTACTCAAAGACCTAATTCCTCCATTTTTAAATACCTTTTTATGGAAATTTTGCAGGGTCAGCCTCATAACCCTATGAATTGAGGATTTCCCATTAGATCTTTGGAGGAGAACCTGTTGGCGGATGACGATGACACAATCGATCGACACATCTCAGATTTGATGAACCTCACTAACGAACACGACGTGGCAATTTTTCATCAACCGAATCGAGGTAGGGGTTTTGTTTCTTTGTTTTGTTTTCCCGTTCTTTCATTTAATGATGAACACATATCAACCCATGAACAGGTTGATCTGTGGATCACACGTTCTTGTGGGAAGGTTATTATTTTCCATTTATTTCAGGGTTTGATTTGGGAAATTGATTTGTGATAATTTCTGGGTTATCTTTTGATTCTCCCAATTTAATCCTTATGATGGGTGAATATCCACATCATGACAAATGATGATGGAGGTTTATTCCTCAATTTGGTTTATTGGATTTCTTCCTCTTCTCTTATCATTCTTCACATTCTTCACAGGGTGACGAACAATGGATTGTTGTCAGTCCGTTTCACAATACAACGATCCCAAATCGGATATCGAATATTATGACAACCCAGTGGAGGTACAACGGTGAGGGCGTACAATGAATCGGCTCAAAATAAAGAGGATCGTTCTTCGAGCATTCTTCCGGCGGGTGGATAGAAACTTGTTTTCGGGGCCGATCGGAAGCCCGAAAACAACGGAAACATCTTTATAGTGTTGGGGTGACCTAGAATATGGAGTTCGATTGTGACCAGATAGCTAGATCGAAGACCAGATGAGTACCCACGGCATGGAGGATCAGGTTTGCGATTATGGAAATTTCTGAAACACACGGTGTGTATCCTAATGTACACGTCGTGTGCACCAACAGTGGCGGCTAGTTTTTGTGTGCTGCATGCAATGAAGAACACAGTGTGCCTCTAGGGAGACATGGAATGTGGACCCCACCTAGCAGTGGCTAGAGTTGTAGGTGGTAAGAATCGTAGACACAGCGCGTGACCACTATCACACAGAATTTATATCGAACGATACACAAACACGGGGTGGGTACACCCCATGTACTCCACAACACTTCCATATGAGGCCAGTAATGTGGGTCACCCTGTGTACCAATTACACGAGTTGGCATACATATATTGAGTCCATGTACGGGCACATGGACAGCGTATATGGAGATAACCCTAGATACCTTGATATGGAATGTTATCTTTCCTACACGTTGTGTAGTTTAATTTTACATGACAAGCCTTATGAAACGGTTCGTTGTACATGGGCAGTACTCGGGGTCAGAAGACACGGCGTGTGACACTTTTACACATCGTGTACTTCTCAGTACATGGCTTTATCTTCTTTTCCACCATTCCATGGACATGTTATGTTTGGGTTAGTGCCCCTTTTTTCTCATTCTTTTGATGTTCAAGTATTGTTTCCACTCATAGGAGTATGATCCCTTCAGCAGGACTTTCCAAGATAGAGTCAGGTATCCCTCTGAGAGTCCCAGAGCGAGATCTTCTATCCATTCTTAGCCCTAGGTAGAGTCAGGTATCATTCTGACTAATCCTATAGGATGCTAATCCTCTACTTAGCAGGTGAATATGGATGAGTCGTGGTATCCTCCAAGGCCCTAGCAGTGATCGTCATCTGTGTATCATGATCTTTCCCCACTCAGGAGGGTGTTCTACCAGAATGAGTGTATCTATCTCTCATGGATTTTCCTGACGAACAGTGCTTCCCGGACAGATGTCATCAGAACCGTCAGACTCATTGAGTGAGTTCTCCCATATGAGTGCTTCATGGAACCTTTGAACTGAATCCCTAGCAGTGGTATGTGGTTGTGTGACATGCCTCTAGACTACGGGTATGTGTTTTAAGTATATCTGGATTGTTTTTCTATTACTATATGTTCTATAGATATATACTATGCAGAGTTGATTGTACCTTTACTTTGTATATTGATTTATGGTTTTCGGGGTACTCTAGTGAGTACTGTTATACTCACCCATGAATGGAATTTGCTCGCATGTGTCGTGTCTTGTGTAGATGAGAAGCCTTTTGATGGAGTCCAGGGAAGTTTAGGACCAGACTGAGTTTTCTGAGTTTCCTACAGGTCGAGGTGTTCCTACAGCTACGAGTAGCGGTCTCAGTACCTCTTTGTGCTTACAGTTTGGACTTTTTAGTTTGCAGACTTTTGTTTTTGGTGGGATTGTATTCTAGACCAGTTTACGTTCATTACTCTACTTTCTTTCGTACTCTGTTGGTTGGGTTTAGTTTTATGCATGCATTTTGTTCCTTAGTGGTTTTTTTTACATTTCAGCATTTGTGGGCTTGGAGATGTGTACATGTGTACTAGTACTTTTCCAGTGCTTCCCATTTTAGTGATATGACTACTTGGTGCTAGTCACCAGCCTTTGGCCTATTGGAGGCGGGCTTGGGGAGTCATATAATAGTTTCCACTGGGACGGGTCATGACAGAGTGGTATCAGAGGTGGTCGGGTCTACTTTAGGACCAAGATTCTGTAAGATTGGTTTGGGGAAATAGTGTTAAGGGTTTCGAGCTCGACTTTTAGGCTAGAGACTCTAGTGTTAGTGCAAGGCGGCCAATGTATCCATACACCAAGTCTCTGATAACCTTATTTTCGACTCAGTATATGAAAACACTAGTTGCAGGGAAGTAAAATAATGTTACATGCATCATATAGGAATGGGTTGTGTTTTCCATGTCCTTTTTTTCAACTATCTAAATATACTCATTAACCATGGTACATCTTATTTCCTTATAGGATGACTCTACGACACATACCTTCTAGGATTAAATATCTCGATCATGAGGATGACCCCCTCAGTGAAGAGGCTTCGATACATGGACTAGTTCCCCAGGCGTTACCTCCAGGTGGTGCACCTGATATCCCACCACCAGTGGAGCAGCCCATGGTACCTACAGTACCAACAGATGAGGGGCGCAGGCTAAGTTCGCTCCATGAGTTCTAGAGACAGAGACCCATCAGGTTCCAAGGTGAGCCCGACCCTTAGGTGACTGAGGATTGGCTTGAGGCAGTGACTAGAGTTTTCCATCTGGTGAGGACACCAGCTGACTAGATGGTGATCCTAGGAGCGAGCCTCCTACAAGGTTCAGTAGGATGATGGTGGAGTCTGACCACACAGACTCACGACGAGGAGACTCTTTCATGGATGAAGTTTGAGCTACTCTTTATGGAGTATTTCTATCATGTTACACTGAGATCAGTGCTTATCCAGGAGCTTCTTCAGCTCTATTAGGGCAGTTTGATGTTGGATGACTATTCATCGAGGTTCACCAACTTTTCCAGGTACTCAATGGATGTGGTCAGGGATTAGTACTTCAGATCTTATACCTTCGAGCGAGTTCAATGATGGGACATTTGAGCTAGTTTCATGCCTCTGTGCATTTTGACTTATTTTGGAGTGCTCGAGCTGGCAGAGCAGAGACAGCTGACAAAAGTCAGTAGTAGGCAGACAGGTGCGGAGACCTCGGAATTTGGGAGACAACATCAAGAATAGGTATCAGGATGTGGGATATGTCACAGGTGGACCTAGGACATGGGATCGAAATTACAGGGCTCGCAGGATGGATCTAGTCATCCTGGGGGGAGGTGATGTTACTCGTGAGACAGTAGGAGACATCTCGCTAGATATTGTCCAACCTGTCGAGCTGCTAACAGGTAGGTGGTGGATAAACCACTGAGGTAGAGGCAGAGAGTGGAGCAGATAGTCCCACCAAGCGGTGGACGTGGCAGGGGAGCAGGGAGATCAATAGGTGGTGGAAGATGCTTCGACCTACTTCCACCACCACCCCCAGGAGGTCTGCACCAGGCTCAGGGAGCTGGGGGGATAGGGGTGGGGACAACTGCATGCGGTCAAGCCGTACGACCTAGGGACTCCAAGGATGATCTGAGGTATTATTTTTGTATTCTTTACCTTAGCTTCCATACTTATAGACACAGGTTCTATTCATTCCTTCCTCACCACATGTCTTGTGCAATGCTTGATATTCTGGTAGAGTTGTTGACTTAACCCTTATGCATGGAGATACCTACAGGAGAAGACTCGATGATCAGACACCTTTGCAGATAGTTTGATCTTACCCTTGGAGGTGAGATTTTAAGTTGTAACCTCTTGGTGACAACGTCGAGGCCTTAAAATTTCATTTTCGGTATGGATTGTCTATCTTCAATCAATGCCCAGATTGACTGTTTTAGGCAAAAAAGTGTGGTGTGTCTACAGTGATGGGACAAGGTTTTCCTTTGTTAGGGTAAAGGATACGCAGGAACCACGTGATGGGCTCATGCATATGAGGGTGCATCCGATCACTCATGAGTTTCCTAGACTTACCCTCGGAGCAGTAGATGTTGTGAGCTTCTAGTTCCCAGCAATTGTGGTGGAGTATGAGGATGTATTTCCCAAAGATGTTCCAGGACTACCTCCCCACCGAGAGAACAACTTCTACATCGTCTTACACCCCAGGCCGACACTGATATCCTCACTAGCATATCGGATGTATCCCATAGAGCTTCATGAGTTGAAGGTACAGTTGGAGGATTTGTAGAGAAGGGGCTTCATAAGACCCAGTGTTTCACCCTAGTTAGCCCCTGTTTTATTTTACAAGAAGGCAAATGGGGGTTTGAGGTTGTGTTTGGATTACCAGCTCTTGAATCAAACAATGATGAAGAACAAGTATCCACTACCAAGGATCGATGATCTCTTTAATAATCTAACAGGGGAATAATGGTTCTCGAATGTTTACCTTCGGTCAAGATACAACCAGTTAAGAGTACGGGTTGAGGATATACAGAAGATGGATTTCAGATGCCGTTATGGTCACTATGAGTACTTGGTGATGCCTTCTGGCATGACAAATTCCACCATAGTGTTCAACGGACTTATGAACCAGATATTTCAACCATATTTAAACCAGTTCATAGTGGTATTCATTGACGACATCCTTGTATACTCGGTATTAGAGGAGGAGCACGTGAGACACCTATGGATGGTTTTATATGTACTTTGAGAGCACCAACTTTATGGGAAGCTCTCAAAGTGCTAGTTTTGGATTCAGTAGGTCCACTTTCTATGACATGTCATCTTAGCGGATGGAGTAGCAGTGGACCCAGCCAAGGTGGAGGTAGTGTTAGCATGGGTGCCACCCCAGAGTGTGACGGAGGTGCGGAGCTTCCTTGGGTTGGTTGGATATTACCAGAGATTCATTCCAGATTTCTCCAAAATATCATCACTAATGATAGCCTTGACCATGAATGGGAAACCTTTCTTGTGGACGGAGATGTTCCAGTAGGATTTAGAGTAGTTGAGATAGAGTTTGACGAGCGCTCCGATTTTGAGATTGCTGGAGGAGGGTGTCGAGTACATAGTTTTCTTCGATGCATCATGGATCCGTCTTGTCTACGTCTTGATATAGAGATAGGAATTGATTTCTTATAGTTTATTCCAGCTTAGGCCACATGAGAATAACTATGTGACCCATTATATTGTGTTGGAAGTGGTAGTCTACGCATTGAAGATGTGGAGACGTTACCTTATGGGAAAGTAGTTTATAGTCTAATCTGAACATAACAGCCTCGAATACATCTTCTTGAAAAATGATCTGAATATGAGATAGAGGTGTCAGATATAGTTCCTCTGGGACTATGATTTCGAGATCATCTATGCTCCTGGTAAGGGTAACAAGGTGGCAGATGCAATTAGGAGTAGATCGAGCTCGCAACTATTGAGTGAGGTGACGGAACAGTTGTCCTCGTTATAGTTATCCTTCATGGATAGAGAGGATTCAACTTACCTTTAGTCGATGATTTTCACCCCTCTAATCTTACAGTGATTTAGGGAGGCACAGCTAGGGGATGTCGACGGTGAGGTTTTATGTTCTCAGTTATCCTCAGGACATGCTCCTGATAGATATTCTCAAGGTTGGGAGCATGTTGTTCTTTATAGAGGATGAAATGTTGTACCGGTGAAGTTGAGGGAGGATTTCCTAAGGGAGTTTCATACATCCCCCATGGAGGTACATCCTGGAATGGTAAAAATGTACCAGGACCTCTGGCATCAGTATTGGTGGTCAGGTGTGAAGAAGGAAATAGCATAGTTTGTTTATCAATGTCTTATGTGCCAGCAGGTGAAGGCTGAGCACCAGGTTCCAGCAGGGTCAGTTCACCCCTGGAAGTTCCATAGTGGAAGTGATATGGAATATCGATGGACTTAATGATGGGCTTACCACAGACATCCAAGGGGCATCATTCCATCTGGGTGATCATTGACCGACTCACCAAGTCATACCACTTCCTATCTGTTAGGGAGCAGAGTTCTGTAGAGGGCCTGGGATGCCTTTACGTGCAGGAGATAGTTTAGATTCATGGAATCCCTTTGACAATAGTCTTGTATTGAGATTCCCTCTTCACATCCCGGATTTGGAAGGGACTGCAGGAGGTTTTTGGTACTTAGCTACACTTGAGCACCGTGTTCCATCCCCAGAAAGATGGTCAGATAGAGAGGACCATTTAGGTTCTAGAGGATATGTCATGGGCTTGTATCTTGGACTTTGTTAATAGTTGGGAGGACCACCTACCACTGGTATAGTTTGCGTACAATAATATCTACGACTCCACCATTGGTATGGCACCGTTTGAAACTTTATATAGGAGACCCTGCCGGTCACTGATTTGCTGAACTGACCCCAAAGAGTCATCACTCATGGGTCCAGAGATGGTATGAGCTACCACCGAGAAGTTAAAGATCATCCAAGATTGGATGAAGACTTCACATATCTGGTATAATTCTTATGTTGATAGATTATGGAGACCTCTCGAGTTCAAGGATAGAGACCTTGTCTTCCTTAGGGTCTCACCTCGATGAGGGTTGCAGAGATTTGGATAGAGTAGCAAGCTATCTCCGAGGATCATCGGACCTTTCTAGGTACTTCAAAGAGTTGGTGAGGTAGCATACCACTTAACTCTACCACCATAGATTCACCGGGTACATGATGTCTTCTACGTTCCGCAGCTAAGGAGGTATGTGCATGACTCATCACACGTTATCGACTGGGACAAGCTGCACATTGAGGATGGAGAGACCTTTGCTGAGTACCTAGTAGAGATTGAGTATTAGTATGAGAGGATCCTTTGTGGGTGATCAATTCCCTTGGTTTGCATCTGATGGTAGCACAGGAACCTTCAAGAGAGCACATGGGAGCGGGAGGCTTAGATCCATGCCCAGTACCCACATCTGTTTGAGTAGTCTCTTGTTTTAACTTTTTGAGGACACAAAGCCCTAAATAGGGGATAATGTAATGTCTCAGATTTTCCATGTGTTATTTTTAAATATTATATTGAATTATTTCAATACCATAATTTTTTACGGCATGCAATTCCGAGGCCCGAAGTGCCTGGGTAAATGTTTGAAATAAATTAAACTTTTAAATAGTGCACGCGAGCAGTTTTCTTTAAAAAGTGAAATTAATTTTAAATGGGTGCCCAGATCATAAATCCAAGAGAAACGTTGCATTCAGATCAGCGACATCACCTTAGGTAGGGACTACCATCGACTAGCGCAGGTTCGCTGCAAAAGTTAGTTTTTGGACTTTTTAAAGGAAATAAAATAAATTGACAATTAATTTATTTGAAATCTTTCCTTTTTTACGCAACGACATAATTTCTCTATTTTTAAATACCTACTTATGGAAAGTTCTTAGGTTTATCCACATAACCTTGTGAACTGAGGATTTTTTATAGAAGATTTGGAGGAGAAGTCGTTGGTGGACGATGACGATGAAATCGATCAACACATCTTAGATTCGATGAACCTCACTAACGAACGTGACGCAGCAATCGTTCTTCAACCAAATCAAGGTAGGGGACTTGTTTTTTTGTTTTGTTTTCCTATTATTTGATTTAATTACAAACTTAGATCAACCCACGAACAGTTTGATCCATGGATCTCACGTTCTTGTGGGAGGGTTATTATTTTCCATTTCTTTCAAGGTTTGATTCGGAAAATTGATTTGTGATAATGTTTGGATTCCCATTTGATTATCCCTGTTTAATACTTCTAACAGAAGAAGATCAACATTGTGATGAACGACGGTGGTGGTTTTTTCCTCAATTTGTTTTATTGGATTTCTTACTCTTTTCTACTTGTTCTTCTCGTTCTTTATGGGGTGACAAACAAAAGATCATTGTGAGTCCTTTTCGCAATGCAATGATCCCAAATCGGAGATCAAACATCACGACGACCCAGTGAAGGTGCGATGGAGAGGGCGGAAAATGAATTGGCTCAAAACAAGTAGGATTTTTCTTCTAGCGTTCTTTGTGCGGGGGTATCGAAGCGTTTTTTTTTTTTTGAGGCTGATCAGAAGCCCAAATACAATGGAAACAGCTTTACGGCGTCGAGCCGACCAAGAATCTGGAGTTTCATTGCATTCAGATAGCCTGATCGAAGACCGTAGGAGTACTTGAGGAATAGCGGAGCAGGTTCACGATTCTGGAAACTTCCATAACACACAACGTGTATCTTGATGAACACATCATGTGGGCCGGCGGTGGCATCTAAGGTTTGTGTGCCTCATGCGATGAAGAACACGGTGTGCCTCCAAGGATACATGGCATATGGAACCTACCTAATGGTGGTTGGAGTCTTGGGCGGCAGGAAGTGTAGACTTGGCATGTGACCACTATCACACGGCGTGTGGGTCTTTTCATGGGGATCGGTGTGTATCTCGGATGATACACAGACACGGGGTGGAGTACACACCATGTACTCCACCACATGGCCATACGAGGCCAATAATGCGGGTCACCTCGTGTACTGATTACACGTGTTGGCAGACATGGGTTGAGGTTGTGTATGGGCACAGGGCTAGCATGCATGGAGCGGAACCCAGATACCTTGACACTGTGTGTGATCCTTTCTACATGTTGTGTAGTTGGGTTTTACATGACAAGCCTTACGACATGGGATGTTGTACACGAACAATACCTAGGGTCAGAAGACATGGCGTGTGACACTTCTACATGCCTTGTACATCTCAGTACATGTCTTGATCTTCGTTTCCACCATTCCTTAGATAGGTTCCATTTGGGATAGTGCCCCTTTTTATCATTCCTCTTATGGTTAGGTATCATTTCCATTCACAGGAGTATGATCCCTTCAGTAGGACTTTCCAAGATAGAGTCAGGTATCCCTCCGAGAGGCCCGAAACGAGATCCTATATCCATTATTGACCCTTAGTAGAGTCAAGTATCAATGTGAAAAACCTTCAGGACATCAATTCTCTACTTAGAAGGTGAATATGAATGAGTCACGGTATCCGCCAAGGCCCTGGAAGTGATCCTCATCTGTGTATCATGATCTTTCCCCACTCATGAGTGTGTTCTCCTGTAATGAGTGTATCTATTTTTCATGGCTTTTCCTGATGAATAGTAATTCTTAGACAAACGTCATCAGAACCATCAGACTCATAGAGTGAGTTCTCCCAGATGAGTGATTCGTGGAACTTTCGAACTGAATCCCTAGCAGTGGTATGTGGTTGTGTGTCTTACCTCTAGACTATGGGTCTGGGATTTGAGTATATCTAGATTGTGTTTCTCTTACTATATGTTTAGTAGACATATACTGTATAGAGTTGACTGTACCTTTACTTTTTGTATTTCTTTGTGGTTTTTGGGGTCCTCTACTGATTATTGTTATACCCACCCCTGCACGGGCTTTGACCACACATGTCGTTTCTTGTACAGACGAGTGTCCTTTTGACGGAGTATAGGGTGGTCCCAGACCAGACCGAGTTTTCTAAGTTCCCTATAGGCCGAGGTGTTCCTATGTCTAGGATAAGTAGTCCTAATACCTCTTTGTGCTTATAGGTTGGACTTTGTAGTTTGCAAACTCTAGTTTTTTTGGCTTGTATTCTAGCCCAGTATACAGTTAGTACTTTACTTTCTATCATACTCTGTTGGTTAGGTTTAGTTGTATGAATGCATTTTGTTCCTTAGTGGTTTTTTTCACATTTCAGTATTTTGGGGCTTGGATATGTGAGTGTGTGTACAGGTACTTAGGAAATTCTTCCCATGTTAGTGATATGCCTACTCATTGCTAACCACCAGCCCCTGGCCTATTAGAGGCAAGCTTGGGGAGTCTCAGCACAGGTCCCACTGGGACGGGTCATGACATAAACCTATTTTTAACTTTCAAAAAAACATTCTTGAAGTTCCTTCTTTAAGATGATTTACTCCCCCTAGAACTTCGCTTCATCCTTCTCATGGGATAATTAATGTATTTTTTTTATTAAAATAACACATGTTTTATGTATGTCCAAATCCACCACAATACCATTAGTATCCATAGAAATAATATTTTGCTCCATAACTTCCATAATTCGTGGAGTTGTGAACATGTTTTTCTACAACTTTTTAATTTCCCCATCAAAACATAGTTGATCCCCAAAATCCCTTTTATCACCAGAAATATTCTTCTTCAATTCAAATATCTTCCCAAGTTTAACCGAATAATAAGTAGTATTAGTATTTATTTAAGACTTTGAAATTTTATAAAATTATGAATTATCAACTTTGTTGGTTTTAGAAGCATACATGATTTTCTCATCTTTCTTCTTTTTAGAAAAATATTTAAAAAAATTGACCATTAAAGAAAAAATTTATCTTTCTTAGGTTCACACTTTTTATAACTTTCAAAAACATTAAATATATAGTTCTTGAAACTTCAAACTCCCTAATCAGTATTAGATAACTTTTTTGAAGAAGTTCTAACTCTTCCCCCTTCACTTTTATCATTACTTCAAGATGTTCTTTTAGTTTATTTTCATTCTAAAGAGATTTATTCAAGTAATCAATATCTTCTAGAAACTTAACATTCTCTTCATGAAAATATTATTTATTTTTTGTTGTAGAACTATACTTTTTCAAATTCATGATTTCTCTTTAAAGTATAACAATATTTTTAAGATATTATTTCAACTCTCTTTTGAGAGAAAATTATAACTGAGACTCTTTTTTTCATAACTACTTCTTTCATCACCTTCAAACACTTCATCAATTACTTTTGAAATAAATGTGTTTTCTCCAAAAACATCAATGAATTTTTTATTTTAACTTCATTATCCCCATCTTCATCATATTTAGAAAAAAATATCTCCTTTTTCATTTGGAGAAATTTTTATCATTTCCCTTGGAATAGAATTTTAATTTTTCAACATGTTTCTTCTAAGATATTCTTGAATTTCTATCATCTTTATCAATTTATTCTTCATCCTTTATTCAGGGGAAATTTTCAACAAAATGCCTAATTTCTCCACACCCAAAGTATTTAAAAGGTATATTCCCTTTGTAATTCCTAGTTACTCCTTTCACATTTTTAAAAAACAAGTATAATAATTCATCAAAATTGTTACTAAACTAATTTTCAGATTCAGAATCACAAACTTATTCATATTCAATAATATTCATAAATTTTCCTTACTTAGAAACTTTGAAGTAAATTTCTATATCAACCTTTTCTTTAATTTTTATAACTTTATATATTATCATTTCATATGTAATTATAGTTCTATGTAAGTCATCCAAAGATAGAGTTTTAGAATCTCTATCTTCCAAAGATGAAACTTTGGCATCAAACGTTTCAGGAAGAATTTGTAAGATCTTTTCAACAATAGTTTAATCTTCCAGCTTCTCACCAATATATCTTATGGTTCTAAGAATATCATTCACCCTTTTAAATAAGTCTCTAACAAATTCATACTCACCCAATTTGAGATCTTAGAACTTTAGCCTCCATATTTGTAACTTTTCCTTCTTCACTTTTGTATTACCTTCAAAGATATCACTACTAGAAAAATTAAATATAGCCATGATTTATAACCATGTATATAGACCTTAAAACCATAGATATTGGAAATATCCATAGTTTCATTGGACATGGACCCAAATGGCGTGGATATAGGTAAAACCCTGTACCTATGGTTTTTAACAGTGGAAATATGTATACAACCACTGTTAGAAATTGTGGCATTAGACACTGTCATGTAGATTTGTTTCCATAGTTTGAAATCATGGTACTAGAATAATATACATGGTTTAAACCATGGATACATCCTTCATTTTTCAAGAAAAAAAACAAATTAAATAGGAATAGTTGTAAACTATTGCCACATTCTCTGGGTTCCTTAAAAACACCTTACACTACACCCCCACTACATTTCATTGCATCCCTACCGCTCTATACTACATACTCATTCACCTGAGTGGCCACTCTATACCCGGATCGCATACAGTACTACCCATATGAATTAAAATAAAACATGTAGGGTGTAGTCTAAAATAAATAACATACTAGAAACTAAATTCAATTTTAAATAGAGCCTAAGAAAAAAAGGTGAGAACTATAGAGGAATGGTGAACATGATGAATGGACCTCTACCTAAACATACCACTAGCACTGATACTACATGGAGTTTTTATAATTGAACGCATACCAAATCCCAGTTAACCTACATAAAATCCCATAGCTAGTAATATACATTTCATGCATAAATTTATGCAATTAGATATGCATTTCAACTGTAATAATTTAAGGATATCATATGAAAAAGAGACATCATATTGAGGCCACTAACTACACTTGAGAAATCACAATTTCTTGTAACCACAAGGGTAAGTGGAAAACAAGACCACTAAATTTCAGACTATCATGATATTATATCACTTAAAACTCAAAACAACATTCTCTGGGGTGAGGTGTATTTTATAGTTTCACACAGTGCCTCCATGATATTTTTTACCCATGACAATTTACTACATAGCCCGCATATCCTAGGTTTTATTCATTTGAAACCTTCACATATGTGGCTTCCCAATCTTATATCAATTAATGGGGTTTGTGAATAATAAGAAAAGATAGAGTTGAAATTAGTATACAACCTCACTGAAGGATGATTGAGGGGTTGAATGATCATTATAGATAAGGTTTTGAGAATAAATGGGGCTAGAAGATGTTATATAGGATGGATTGGGTGGTTTTTGGGTAGGCTTAGTCTTGAACTAATTTTTGTGTTTAACTAATAGCTTATTGGATTGTTTTAGGTGGTTTTCATTTTCATTTTTAATGGTGGTTGGGCTATCTTTTATGGTCCATGGAGAGGGTAAGAAGTGAGATATTAGATAGGGTTTTGGGATTGTGTTATTAGAATTTGTTTGTGTTTGAGAATGGAGGTAATGGTTTGAGGGGGTATTGGGGGTTTTTGGGTGTTGGTTGGGATATAATGTAATATATCATTGAGAAGAGATGAAAAGAAGGATATGAATCAAATCAAGTAGATTTTGGAGGGGTTACCTAGTTGATTCAAGGTTTTAGTGGTTGATTTTTATGAGGATTGGGTGGTTTGGAGGTGTAACCATGACAGAAAGAGGGAATGGAGATCAGGATGAAAACTATGGTTTATGTTGGGTATTTAAAGGCATTTAAAATGTTATTATGTGAAACCATTGTCTTTGATATAAATCTATTTTGTTTCCATGTCCATGAATTTTATAAAATTATTTTCTCTAAAGTGTTTTATTGAGGGATGATACATCATAGTGTAACTTTTGAATTGAATTTTCCAAATTTATATCTTGTGGGAAGGCTTTTATCATGGATTGAAACTATGAATATTTGGTTCCATTATGATTATATTCACTTTTTTTGATTTTATAATGACATATAACAATACACCATGATTTACCATGGCATAATCAAGCATGTTTCCATAAGGTGTTATTGAAGAGTGATCTCTTCCCTATAAAAATTTATTGTTCCTATATTTTCCATGAAAATAAAAAAAATGGTGTGGTTTTTAATGCTAAACCATTATGAATTATTCACAACCCATGTATGGGGTTGTGTGGACTCATTATATATAGCATAGCTTCAATCCCTTAAATTATTAGTACCCCTCTAATTATATTCACTTTCAATTACAATATATGTTCTACATATCAATTAAGGTACACATGAAACATGTGGGAGTAAATCATAGTAGGATAAAAAATATTCCCCTAATATAAACCAGAATATACTATTGTATTCATGAGAAAATAAATAATATTTTAATATTAAAATTAATGAATTAATTTCATGTTATCATTTACTAACCTAGCTAACTTGAATCACAACCCTACAATGTTTGATTATTAGTGGTTAAGTATAACAGTTTAATCAAGAACATACCATAGAATAAAATTGATTAATGGTTAAAAACCAGTTTATCCTATTTATATAATTGTATAGAGTCCTTGTGGCACTATCAATATATCTAAGAAATAGACTATAAATGAGTATTATTAATAGAATTATTCTATCTAATCCATATACTGGAAAGGATTTATAATTAAAATATTCTCTATTCAATCCTTTTAGTATAAATGATTCATTATAACAAAATAATTCTATATAATTGATGGACTATCATGGAGTATTGGTTACACAAATAGTTTATCTAAGCTATAAAATAACAACGAGACCCATCATAATATTGATCTATCCAATCATATTTTATGGAAAAATGTATAGGCGATTGATCATGGAAAATCCCCCAAAAGAAATATATCGTGTCCCTTTAGTTTTCCAATGGGTTCCAAGTATGTAAATCTCTATAAAAATATTTGCATCATATCAAAATAATGTTGTATAACAACATGATTTAAGATTGTAATCAAAATAAAATATGGAATATAAAACCCAATCCTAGTACTCTAAAAGTATCAAGAATATCCAGCATGTATGTATCCTCACAGACATATCTCTAGTGCATGTCATCTTATCAAGACTTAAATTATTAAAAATAAAATAACCTATCACTCTCTAATCAATATAGGATAAAACTTATATACCATAATCTGATATATATATATATATATAAGTCATAGTAAAGTGAATGGATTTGCTATCCAACTTCATACATGGGAATCTATCACACTTTATTCCATAAGATCTATTTAAATTTTATACCTATTAAAACAAACTCATTTACTTCTCATCCTTTGCAATTATATAGAATATAGTACATAGCCATTTTCATCTCAAGATAACTACTAAGGTCCCACTCTTAATATAAATAATTTAGCACTACTTTTATAGTGGTTACAACCTAAAGGTATATTACCAAAACAAGCTCATTCACCTTGGCATTTTAGTAATACCATCACTAAATCAACCCCTCATCCCACCCTTAGGATAATTACTAACCCATTCCACTAATCCACTAAATTATTCCCCTCACTAGTGATTCCTTAATAGTAATTTTATCTTTCTCAATTGAGATGTCATATATCAGGAATATCATTATTTCAAGATGATATTATTTATTCTTGAAGGAGATTTAATTTCCTGAAATTAGTGGATAGACAGTGCGGAAACACCACAGTTCATTCTATTTCTCACTCTATTATAAACCCTTTGATCTCTATTCCTCAATAACATGAACATTGAACCTTCAATAGAGTATGGGGAAATCAAATATAACATATTAAAGTGATTCAATCAGTACAAAGAAAACTAATTACTTAAGTACTAAGTGGTGAATTATTCTTGGTAAGGTAGTTGATTTTATCTAGTTCAATTTCATAGTGATGTTACTGAAGAAAGTTTCAAGTTTTCAAGGATGGTCATTTGTGTTTGATGAAAAGAAAAAAAATAATTTATTTTTTACATTTTCATGAGAATTTTTAGTTTATATTCTATCAAAATGAGGATACTTTCATCTCTAAACTAAAGGAAATTTCATTTTCTACTATTTAGTTGCATGAAATTTTCTACTAACCACATGAAGGGAGACTCATGTTTATCCGTAAGATATAGAATAATGATTTTTTTATTATAGAGGATTATATATTAAATATATTTTAATCCCATAAGATCATGATGATTCTTTTAAAAGACCTATAACTAGAATAAAAGGTCCTTGTTGTGTTAATTTTGGAAAGGATATCTCGAAGGGAAGAGGATTTTGAAAAAATTCTTGTTTTAAGGAATGTATTTTCTTTATTTTCTAATAAAAGAGGAGAAATTAAACCTAAACATATATATGTTGACATAAATTTATCATTTCTCACATAGATTAGTAAAAATTAATTTATTCCCTTATGGTCAGGTGTTAATCCTTATGTTTGACAAGGTATATGTAAATTCAAATCATCTAATAAAACGTTTTTGTTGTTTCATTTTATTAGTTGATAAAATTATAATCTTTATATTATTCTTAAATTATTTCTTGAAAAAACAAGTGTATATTATATAAAAAAAATTAAAACAATCAAGTAATAATGAAAACATGTTTTTAAAACAATCAAGCAATTATGGAATTCAAATTAAAGTGTTAGGCATAGGGAACCTACCTTAACCTCAAGGAATGATGATTTTGATGGTGACAACTTAAATATTCCTCTTTTCCAATTGAATTTATATTCACCTTCACATATATATAAGGAAACGTATCCCCTATTTATATATTTTCATGACCAATATGCACAAGGTGGTCCTTAGATATATGTTTATACTTGAATATACCCCTTTTCACTTACACAAATATTCATTTTTCATATCTATATATAATCACACCCAGCCCCAATATATATATATATATATATCCAAAATTCCATGAGTTAATATATATAAAGGGGGAACTTATATATGTATATTCCTAACTATGAATACACGTATAAGTCCTCTTCAAAAAACGGAAGCTTGAATCCACCTCAATTAGATCCAAAATGTAATATAAAAAATATAGGGATCCCAAAAAACACAAACCCCTAATAAAATTGATCCAAATAATAAAAATAGAAGAAACATTACCCAAATATGCTGTTGAACTCACTTCCTTAGATAGCAGAGGATATAACTAACCTCATCATAATAAATCATCTATGAGGAAATAATTGTAAATGAAGCGAGACGTAATTCCTTCTTATATATATGTGATAAGTGTTTCAGTTGTACATGATAAATGACACATGAATCCATAACCAACAATGAAAAAAGAATATTTAGGTGGATATTTACATTCCAATACTAAATAACATAATCATTAATAAATTATTTTTCTCAAAATGATATCCATTGTCATTCAATACATACACCACAGAGTGGTATCATGAATCACCATATAACACAAACCACAACATGATTTCTTTTAATATATCATGCCTTATAATTTTTTTCATATCTAAAATAATCTAACACTTTAATCTATTCATCATAGGTTTTAATCAAATTATTGAAAATTGTTCTGACATGATTCCAACTCTTTTGGATATGATTTTCAAATAAAAACGCTCAAACATTGGGATAAAACATTGTAACAAAATTTATCATAATTATATGTCATGTTTTATAACACTAAATACCTTTTTATAATTTTAAAAAATTATAATTCCAAAATTAATAATTGTATAAAAATGGTTTCCAATAGAAAAACATCATTTCTACTCAATCTATAAAGGGTTCTATTGTGATCACAATCAAACTCATATTTTCAAAGGAAAGTGTCCACCATAGGACATAACTATATACATCATTTAAATTATTTTATAATATTTTTTTATATAAATGAGTAAAAAATAGAAATATAAAATATTAATGTATTATATAAAATCTCATATGTTCTTAATACTCCAAAATAGATAAACCAATTTAAATAAACAGGACACATGACATTATTATAAGTAGATCAGTATGTCATGTGTCACTTTACTAAGATGTGTTTACTCCATTGGTGAGGAAAATTTTCATTATCATGGATGATATAGTATTTTCAAAATATGTGTTTAGTCTAGTGGGTATAAAGTATTTTATACCTTGAAGTGGATAGTTTTTTTTCTAATAAAAATGTGAAAGAGAAAGAAAAATATAGAATCACAAAGTCTATTAGATGTATAGGTGATTTTTTTATCAATGAGTCTCAGTAATTACATTAAATTATTTTCTTAGTGGTGAGATATAGAAAAAAAATATAATTCTAGTTTTTTTATTGACATTGTCTTGAGAAAACTCATGAAATTGTTATCTAGGGAATGAAAAGAGTAGTCCTCAGAAAAATTGGATTCTCTTATTTGGTCTTGAAAGAATTAAATATAAGGATTACATATCGGCATAGATATAATCATAGTTGGATTGAAGAAGATGTGTTTAGAAAATGAGGACCTTATCTTTTTATTTACATGGAGTGTAAAATTATAGATATTACAATTACCTATGATGAACAATGAGATGTTATCATGTCTAGAGGAGCAAAAAGTCACTGAATGTATGGAATCCATGGGGTTTGATCGGGTTATTGTGTTGGAGGTGTTCTTTTCATGAAACAATAATTTGGATTTGGCCATAAACCATATGTGAATTCAAAGAGTGACAGTGTTGGGTGGGTTTTTTTCCTTCATTTTCTCATCTAGGATTCATTGGATATTGATGCACTATTATGGGTTCTTATTTAAGAAACGCTGTAATTATTTTTTTGTTTTTAAAATATAATTTATTATTCCTTGAGGAATGTGTTAAATTTTATTGTTGGTCATGTAAACCCTAAAAATATTATAAAATATGAAACACTTATTTAGAACTACCTCTGTCCTCCATTAATATGAACATAAAATTCCATAAAACCATAAAATAAGATAAATCACAGCATTTACCAAACACTAACATCATTATTTGATAAAATTTAATATATAAACCAAGAATAAAATTTACATATGAAATGTAACTCAATATTAGTATCCCCAGAACCATCATTACCCTCATCATCTCATTCAGAAGTACCAACATAATTATCAACTCCTCTCATACCACCAGCATCATCATCAACATATGTATTGGAATATTCACCTAAATCAGTGGAACGAGTAGAATATTCCTCATAACTTGAAAGAAAATAAACGAGAACAAATTTAATTAATAAAAACATGAAAATGTTTTTAATTTAAGTTTCGGTATATGAATTAGTGTAATAATGACCACAAAAATAATAATTTGTATGTAAATAGTGAAGTTTCTATAAAAGAATAAACCAAATAAATTTCATTTATTATTCTTTATATAATATCTTATTTTTTTCAATGATTTTATTTTATAGTATTTTAAATTTTATATGTATTATAGTATTTGTATAAGAATGGATATAAACATAATCATAGGAATTCGTGTTGTTAAATTTTTATGTGATTGTATTGCAGATAGTGTCTAAGAATAAGCATAAACATATGAACTATCAACTTCAAAATGTGTGTATTTCAGTAATTGTATAAGGATTATCATGATACTAGGTATAGGAATAAGAATACGTATATATGTATTCAATATTTTTATAAGCATGATCATAATAATATGCATAAGTACTTACTTTGAAATATATATTATAGTATTATAGTGTTTTTATATTACAAATGAAGAATAAGACGAAGAATTTTAAAAATATGTGTATTTTAATATTTTTTGGGATGTATATATTATAGTTATTTTTAAAATTTGTAACTTTTAGTATATTTATAAATATAATTTTGAGCATATGTAGAGGAAATTTAAGAATGAAAAAATGTTTGTATAATAGTATTTTTTCTAGTATCAAAATTTGTATTTGAATAAACATAAGAACATGTATAAGGAAATATATCTCTTAGTTATGTATTATAGTCCTTCCACATTTTAGAATTTTAAAATGTGTATATATTGAGGGATTTTTATATTAAAATTATCAACTTATTTATTATTATTTATAGAAACCTAATGTGTTACTTTTTCTTTTCATTTTTCTATGTATGCATGAATGTTATTTAAGTTTGATGAAATTTATATTCATGTATGTGAATGTAGAATATATTACATAGAATGAAATCAAAATATATGAGAATATACAGTTTTTCCATAAATTAGGCTATACAAAAGAGGTAATATTATTGGAATACATGGAATATATTGATTTAATGATGTTATGAATAGTTTTTTGATGTAAATGAATGAACTATAAAACCTAGGTTCATATCATAGGGATTTTATCTAGTCTAGATAACTTAACTCATGAATTATATAACTCTGTTATTTTAACATCAGGTTACAATAACAATATGAACCTAGAAAAAATTAAAATATACCATAAAACTAATTATTATGGTTATATATATAAAAATATATAAGAAAATATTATTATAAATAATAGACAATAATTATTTAATTTTTATTATAAAAATATAGAAACAAAGTATAAATCCTTAGGAAGGTATAAAATGGTGAAGATCAAGGAAATCCACAAACAAAATCCTTAAATTATGAAGATAAATAACCTAAACTTGTATAAGAAATTATATGTGCCTCTTAATTTCCTCTAGAAACTAGGAAATTTTCCAAATAGTTACCCCCATTCCATGTATGTAAGATCATCACTCCTTGGTGAATCATGCTTCTGCAAGCCTCGTTAATGTAAGGGATTCTCCAGTGAATGGGATATGATCCCATTATGAATATCCCAACTAAAGATGAAACCAATTAGACCTTTGAAAGGGAAATATTTTATATATTTCAAAGAGTTAAAACATATAAAAAATCCTTAACATTAAGGATAATGTATTTTCATTCTCTATTTAAATAAGATAATGAAATGATGAACAAACCCCAATAATCATGGAAAATATCTCCATCACATTTAGTTACATGAAAATAAAATCTATATGAGTTTATTTTTAACTCTAGGATTTTCCAACACACTGAATAGAGGAGTACTCGGTAGATGCATTGTTGTGCGGTCCACTCGTCAAAGTAATAGGGTTCAGATGATGCACTGAATGGAGCAGAAACCCACAATGAATGGGGTCGTGTGAATGAGGAATCATGAAGAAGGGTATGGGTAATAAAATTGAATGTATGGTTAAACCATCTTACATTATAGCCTCTAATAGTGATTAAATAAAGTAGGAAACTCCCCTGTTGAGTTTCCCAGAGATCGGGATCAGAATCGACATCTGCACGTCACAGTGCAGCATCACGGATCATACAAGGGAAAAAGAAGATGGGGGGGTGTGAGGATATGATGAATCGTGAGTAAAATAGTGTTCAGGTAGAAGAATTTTTGATTAATAACGTGATTATGGGAGTAATTGTGTGGAAGAATCAGCAGGTAGGAGAGGAGAGTTGTTTGCGGGTTAAAAAACCTATTTTAATTGTTTTTTTTAAGAATGGCTTTAAATTAACCTATAGAACTAGTTTTAAATAAAATTTTTCTATAAATTACCCTATATCAATAGATCTATAAATATGTTTCTATATCCTGATTTTTTTAGTAGTGTATTTTTCATCTTTTCCTAAATACCATTAGAAATTCTAAATCACTTCACTCTAATAAATTCTAATTCATATAGTGATGAAAGTAATTCATTCTTTCCCTTCTATCATTCTCTAAATTTTTCTTACCCACAGATGTAATTGGAACATTTTCAACAAGAGGAGGAAATATGTCAGTACTAACTTCCAAAACATCATAACCCAGAGACATTTGACATGGAAACATTTTATATTTCAATATATGGTGGTTATTTCCATAGAAAACAAGTATTCCATTACTATTCACATAATCTAAATTCTCCATAAAAATTATCTTCAAAAAATATATAAATGTTTTAAATGGTTGGAACCTAGATCTAATACCAATTGAAAAGTCCCAACAATAATCAATGTAATCGCTCAGAACAATACCATATTAAAAGTTATTTTTCTAGAATTTAATATATAAATAAGTTTTTTGTAAAAATTTTAGAAACATTCATTAGTAAGTTTTGAACATGTAATTACGATGTTTCAACAACTTCCACTTTTATAATTATTTTAAAAAATATTCACTTTCTTACCTAGAAGCATGTAGGAATAAATTTTCTAGACTTTGTAAAAAAACTCATTCCAATCACTCAAATTGATTCCTCATTCTGGTTCTTCAATCTAGAAACAAGTATAATTCTCTCATCCCAAAACAAGTCTAATTCACTTCATTTTTTTCCGAAAATCTTTCTGTCAGTTTTCTCGGTCTAACCTTATAAATTTGATCATCAATTCACCAAAACACTTCTTATGTCTGGAAAATAATTCTCAAGAAATTCTATTTAGAACCCAAAAATCCATCACTCTCTCTCTCTCTCCCATATATGAATTGTGTCAGAGTACGCTATACTTTGACTTATATTTAAGGGTTCCCTATAAACAAAAAAGGCAAGAACCCAAATTTATTTTACTGCTCAATGAAATTCAAAATTTTAAATTATTTCATAAATTTAAACCTTGTTTGACCTTTTCTCAAGAATTATCAACTCTAATAGATTCTTCTCAAATACTATTTAATTCTCCAGAACATCTTAATTATCGACCTATTTTGAAAAATAACTTCTCAAATTCTCTATCCATAAATTTGTAGTCTGGAAACTCTCACTTTAAAATTATTTTTCATTCTGATTCACTTGTCAATACTTCACACTTCAATTCTATAGAACAACTGAAACTTTTTATCCATAAACATCATTTCAAATTCTATAAACATAAGTTGATCCTCATTCTGATGAAACTATATCTGATGACATATTAATTTCACTACTTGTTCGATGAGTTTTATCTCAATTGAAAACTAAAAAACTTGAGACCCTACTATGATGATTCAAACCAAATTAAAATAGTTTACTATATTATTTTATTTCATCCAATTAATAGTTTTATGATGCCCATTTGATGGGTCAGTCTCTGGATCTCTCCTGATTAAATTGTTTCAATTACTTAATGAAATGATCGGAATCAAAAACTTCTCTACTCAACCACACTCAAAAACTCTAGTCCATCTAATACAATTTATATAGTCCTATGTTCCACCTCTCATGAAATTTTTCATCAAATTTATTATTTCTTTTAATCACTCACCTTATGGATTAGTGGAACAAATTGTACGATGGACCAGTATCAATAGTGAATTATTTCTTTCTATAACTTAGAAACTGATGGTTCATTTGATAGATTGGTTCTTCTGATGGAATGGATCATTCGATGAATTGGCTAATCAGTTCTTTTGAAAACCCTATTTCTTTAGAAAACTCAAACTTCCAACCACTAAACAACTTATTTTTCTAGTACAAATCAAACTGATAATCTCCACCTAGAAAAATTCAACTTCATAGAAACACCATATACTATTATTTTCATTTTCCTTCATAAACTCATACTCATATCATGAATTCTTATTGATGTTGAGAACATTGATATTGGAATTTCATCATCCAACTTCTTCTCACTTAATATTTCATAGACACACTTTGTGTACCCAAAAAAAATTCACCCCTTTCTTTCACAAATCTTATATCACAAGTCTTTAGTCAACTTATGATTTTTGAGAAATTTTATCACGGTAAAACATAATCATATTTATTATACCATAACTTCTTAGAGAAAAAACCTTGTACACCCAACAAATTTCCTCCCTCTTTCTTTTATAAATCTTGGATCACAATTTTTTAGTCAACTTATGATGTTGATAACATTCATAATAGCAAGGAATAATCATATTTCGTATGTATAGCATCACTTATGACATTCAGAGTCTAATACATTTTCCCACTCCATTTTGAAAAACTACATTATGGAAAACATGGGAGTCCAAAAAAACCTATAAAACAAATATAGATTAGAAAGATGACATTGATTAACTTTATTAAGAAAATTTCATCAGATCATATAAGTCTAATACTTCTACATCTGATCACCAAAAATTATAAAGTAAGTTGATTTCTGATAATGAAAAATAAATATAAAACATTTATAAAAACAATTCTTCTAGCATTTATCATTTATAAACATATTCCAACCAACATGGTTCCAACAATATTTGAAAAACATCTTCTAGCCAACTTGGTCCCAATACTCTCCACCAACTTTTTTTCAAATTTATATGGTTCTACCATAGTAACATACTTCAACTATAATATTTTGGCATATATACCCTAAGAAACCCATACTTGACCCCTTGTATCATCCCTATGATGACTTACTCTATGGTATATGTTTCCATTAATTACTCAAACTTTCTTTTTCTAACCTTGTTGTTTTCCCCATAAAGTATAAAATTTGTACTTATATATGTGTATTTTAAAAATATAATGAAATAGATTTTTATTTAAAGTTATTTTATATGATTATTGTAAAATTCTATTAGGATTTTATAATCAAACCCTGCATACACCTTCTAGGCATATATGGAACTTGTTTTAACCATTTTGGGTAAAATATTTTCTACATATAGAGATATAAAATGATCATTATCCAAGGTTTGGGTATGGAGTTGGTAATAATATTTCATGAGAATATAGTAAGTATGATAAGGTTTCTTGGGTTTTGTGTAACATCCAAACTTCAATTATAGTAAGTAAATATTTCATTCTAAAGAAACTGTAGTGTAATGTATATAAATTTATTCAAGAATAAAATTAAAACCTAAATTACCAAATTTAATAATTTTAATTGGATTAAATGATTTTAATGTTTGAATTCATCATGTAAAAATTAACTTTGGGTAATGTTTTGGGATTTTTATGAAATAGTTGATTTTTGGGTGAATAGTGAAAAATACCAACTTTACAAATACTATCTCTTTTATGACATTATAATGATATAAGAATGAATTAAAAGAATAAAAAAAGTTTTTTTAGATAAATATATATATAATAAGTTATATATTGTATTTACAAATTTAATTTTGTACATGTAAATGTATGTTTAACATTTTTTAAATCTAATTAATGTCTGTATTCAAATAAAAACTATTTTTAGTTCTTCTATCCTAATCAAGTATTCACAAGGTTAATTTAGTTTTTCATTGGTATAAATGTCAAATAACTATCATTTTATTTAATGTAATCCAATTAATTTAATTATAATCAATATTATAATTGATGTTTCTATAAAATCATTTTTATTCTTAAAACATGATTTTTTTCTAAAACTATTTTCATTATGTTTTTAAAACTTATATTAAAAGTAATTTCAAACAATTACTGGAATTGAATAATATAAAATATATTAAATATTTGGAATCGAAATAATTAATAATATTTTCTAAGTTTAGATCAATATTTTTGTAATGAATATTAACCGTGGTAAATATTAATCACCTTGGTTAAGGGTAAAATGAGTTAAAACGGTTAAAATAAAGGTATAAGGCTCCATTATTGTAATTCCTTGACCCCAGAATCCTAGAGTTGGTGAATTGTTTTATTACATTGGAATGATTACAGGGAATAAAATACTAAATAATTGATTAGTTTAGTAGTCCTATAGAAACTAGATACATACATGGAACCCATTCTACATTGGGAAAGGAAACAATATATAATAAATAACAAAAGATAATAAACTGTATCCATGAAAACTCAATAAACGGTCTCTTCTTCATAACTTGGGGAAGGAAAAAAATGAAGGGGTGAGCTTAAATTCCCAGTAAGGGTTATATATAGTGGAATAATGAAAAAATAATAAGAAAATCATAATCAATTAGACATAATTAATATGACATGGTGAATAATTGAAAACACATGCCAGTGATAAATTGAGAATGAAAGTACATCCATATATTTTTTTCATAGTGAAAACCACATGGAAAGAAATAACTAAATACTGAATAAAGAAAATTCCTATTATTTTGACATCATTTATCTATCACATGAACCATAATACCATTAAGACAGTTTAAATTTGTGGGTAAAAACCCATCTGATTATGTTTTGGAAACAAACATAAAGGGTTTGTCGCCAACTGTTTTGTCACATGAGACTTGTCAATGCATTGAGGGTCTATATCAGGCCCCACCCATCACTAAAAGTACAAAATATTAATTTATATATATTTAATTCCAAAACAATATGCCTTATCAATTTCTGTATTGAGTATATGATACTGATTCATCATTATTTCCACAGTCAGAACAACATTTAAAATAAACATCATATGTAAAAGGGTGTACGGTTAAGACAATAATCATATACATTATACAAGAATATGGATAAATAATAGGAATGTAATTTAAGATGAATAATTATCTAAAATATATAGTATATGCACCACATAAAAATTATTATGTGCACAATACCAAGTAAGTCTCAATGAAATTGAAATTGAGACAAACTCCCTTACCATAATGTAATCAATCGAATCACCTGACCAAAAATTAATAGTCACAAAATGAATCATTTATTACTATGAATATAAATAGAATAATTATATTATATATCAAATATAATTATAAATACACCACATACATGAAATAAGTAGTGAATAATGTAAATATCACAAAAATAAAAGTGAGATGAGAAACCCCTTACCACATGCCTGAATTCATTCTTACTTTGATATTAGTATCCTAGATAGTCAAATTAAATCAATTAATTAATTATTTAATAACCTTATCTACATTTATTTGATTTATTATATTTTATTAAGTTCTTCTATGGCCTTTTTTATTAGTTATATGGTACAATTTTATTACTCGGGATCATTTGTTTCCTTGGTTTTTGTGATCGGTTCACTTATATAAATGTAATGAAGTTCGTGTAAAATGGATATAATTCTCCATAATTGGAATTTAATGAAATTAATGAGAAATAAGAAGTTTAAATGTTTATAAATATCATTTGTTTATATGGTAAGATTATGAATCATTATATAATAAATTTAGTGATAATCATTTAGCTTAATTTTAGATGTTTTTAATGAAAGTGAATTAGTTTTGTTCCATTATTTAATATCATGTATATAAAATGGTTCTATAACCTTAAATAAGAGATAATAAATATTTTATAATCTATTTCAACTATAAAAAAAATTTCATTACTAGTCATGAAGGATAAATTAGAGAACAAAAGTTCATCTTCCACAAAGGTTATAAATTGGAACCTTCGAGATGGTGATTTTGTTTTTAAAATAGAAGAGAGAGAGTAAGAATATTTATTATGTATATTCTATTAACATGATATAATATCATAGTATTGACGATAATGTAGTTATCATGAACATTTTTATAGAGTATGTGAGGATAGAATAATAAATAAGTAAGGAACTTGAAAATAAATGAAATGAAGGAGGATGTTTACCTCTTGAATTCTTCTCCTTGAGAACCTCCTTAAGACCTTTGGTTTTGGCATTTTGGTGAGACCAGAAGGTCTCGGATATGGGGGATGGTCTTGGTAATAGTATTTGGGGTAACTTAGTAAAGGATAAAATAATAAGAGGTGCGATAAGAAGAGGGGTGAGGGGTGGTTTTTATAGTGGAGGAGAGGAGTTATTTCTCAATATTTTATTCATCATTTTATTAATTTTCTATATACAAGAAATATTATTGATTATTGTGAAAAAAATAGTAATAAGTGTATGTTATTTCAAAAAAATGGTTTCTTATATCATCCATGATTCAAGTAATAGTGTAATTTTCTTATAATGTATTGTACCGTAAATTATTGTATTTACTGTTCACCAAAAATTCAAGTATTTTAGAAAAATCCCAAAAATTCAACCTAACCATTTTTATATATATAGAATCTAAAAATAAAATATATTTTATTAAAATAGTTTTATAAATATGATTAATTTAATTTATAATAAAAAAAATTATTTACTGGAAAAATACAAATTTTAAAATTATAACTGATTTCATAACACCCTGAAAATTTATCTAAGGTCTCATTAGATTATCCTAAAATCATAGGAAAGAAAAATATTGATTTAGGAATACAATTTAAGAAAATTAATTTTCTTTTAAAAAAATTTATTAATTATAAAATTATAATTAAGTATTTACTACTCACAAAAATACCAACACTTAATTATTAATTTTTAAAATATTCACTTTCATTTATAAGGTGCCAAAATTTTATTTATACTTTCATGGGAGAGGTTACTATTAACAAGGATACATTACTATTCATAAGGGAAACATTAATATTTATAAGGGTAAGTTACTATTCACTAAAAAATAAGTTGTTCCTTTCAGACTCTAAATATTTTACTGAACATGACCGTGTATATCCTTTTTTCAAAATTTAAGTCATAGAAGTGGAAAAATTAAATTATTGTATTGGTTATAATTATCTCCTATAAAAAAATTTGTTTCACAAAGACTTAGTGTTGCATGAATAATAATCTATCTAATGAATTTAAATTATTTAAGAAGAAAAGTATCATGAAATATTAGGGTTTTATATTCTTCCCTCCTTCAGAATTTTCATCCTTGAAATTTTTCATGTATATAACCCTCTAAAAATATGTGGGTGGTTCTACTTAATAGCACCCTCAGGTTCCCATGTTGCTTCCTTCATTTTAGTGTTTCTCCAAAGAATTATTACCAATCGAGTTGTCCGATTTCTCAATACTTTCTCTTTAGTGTACATAATATCAACAGGGTCTTCATAGTATGAAAAATTAGGTTCAAGTTCTATTTCTTTATAGGTGAGTACATTCATTGGGTCTAGCATGTACTTCTTTAATAATGACACATGGAACACATCCTGAACTTTGGATAAACTTGGTGGAATCGCTAAATGGTATGCTACATATCCAATTCCTTCTAGAATTTCAAATGGTCTTATGTACCTAGGGCTTAGTTTCCCTCTCTTACCGAACCTTAAGATACCCTTCAATTGAGATACTTTTAGAAAGTCATGATCTCCTAGTTGAAATTCCAAATCTTTTCTCCAGTTTTCAGCATAGCTCTTTTGCCTACTTTGGGTTGCTTTAATATGGGCCTGAATTGTCTTTACCTTTGTCGTTGTCTCTTTAATAGGTTCTAGGCCTATAAGTTTCACCTCACCAACTTCATCCCAACAAGTTGGATTTCAATATCTCTTTCCATATAATGCTTCATATGGTTCCTTTTCAATACTAGAATGGATACTATTATTTTATAAAAATTTCAATAAAGTTAAATACTAATACCAGACACCTTGAAATTCAAGTGATCCTGATATCAACATGTCTTCTATTGTTTAAATAGTCCTCTTAGATTTTCCGTCAGTTTAGGGGTGATAAGAAGTACTCATATGAAGCTCGGTATTCAAAGCCATCTGAATACTTTTCAAAAAAATTAATGTAAATCAGGAATCTAGATCAGAAACAATAAATATAGTTGCACCATTAAATCTTACAAATTCATTAATATAGAGTATTTCTATAGGATCAAGTGGTAAATATTCTATTACAGCAAGTAAATGTGCCGATTTTTTAATATTAGAAATAATTACCTATATTACAACATTCCTTCTAGGTGTCCTTGGTAGTCCTATGAAACTTTCCAACAAAATGACATCCCAATTCCACGTAGGAATAGGTATAGGTTTCATGACTCCTCTAGGATTTTTTCTTTCGGCCTTCACTTGTTGGAAAACTAAACACTTTGACACAAAGTTAGTAATTTCTTGCTTCATGTTATCCCACCAAAAATGTTCCTTAAAATATTTATACATCTTCATGCTACCATGGTGTATAGATAAATTTGAGATATGAGAATCGTCTAATAGATCCCTTTTTAGCTCAGGTATTAATGGAAGACATAACCTTTTTACAAATTTTATAATTCCATCCTCACACTCAATGTATTCCAATCTTTCATCTTTAACAGCTTTTATTTTCATTTTAATGTTCACATCATCATATTGAGGGATCTTTATATTCTCTAGTAAAGATGATTTAGCAATCATTTGTAAAAGGAATTATGTTTCACCTTCCTTAAAAATTTCCATATCCATATTTACTAGATCCATGAACATAGGATCTCTCTCAATCCTTATTTAGGTCAAAAGTCCATGATCTTTCATGATTAATGCATCTTCTTCAATATTTTCCTTTCTAGGGTGGTAGTATATTGAAAAATAATAATATCTGAGTAACTCGAGCTATATCCTTTTCCTCATGTTGAGATCTTTCTATGTAAAAATGTATTTCAAACTCTTTTGATCTGTATATATATCACATCCTTCACCATAGAGATATTGTCTCTATATTTTTAGAGAAAATATTATGGATGTTAACTCAAGATCATGAGTTGGATAATTTTTTTCATGTGTCTTCAAATTCCTTGATGCATAAGCAATAACTTTACCATTTTTCATAAGGACACAAACCAATCCATTCTTTGATCCAACATTGTATATTAAAAACCCATCATTTCTAAAAGGAAGACTCAAAATTGGAGTATTTACCAATCTTATTTTCAATTATTCAAAACATTTTGAAAATTTTTTCCCATACGAACTTAACCCCTTTCTTGTGATCATGGTTAGAAGGTTATCCAATCAGGAAACATTCTATACAAAATGCTGATATTAACCTAATAAGACAATAAAACTACATAACTCAATTATTTTTGTTGGAGTAGGAAATTCTTGGATTGTCTTTGTCTTCACAGGATCAACCGAGATTCCATCCTTAGAGGAAATATAGCCTAGAAAAGAAAATATTTGAATCTAGAATTCACATTTACTGAACTTCCCATATAACTATATTCTTCTAAGAGTCTAAAAAACAACCTGCAAGTGGTTCTCATGGTCCCCATAACTTTTTGAAAATATAACAAAGTCCTCAATAAATACCAAAAAAAATCATAAAGATATTCTTTGAAAACTCTATTCATTAGGTCCATGAAATCAGAGTGTTCATTAGTCAGTCCAAATGGTATAACAGTAAACTTGTAATGCCCATACCTGGTTTGAAATACTATCTTTGGAATATCTTCCTTTCTCACATAAAAATAATCATATCCAGATATAAGTTCAATATTCTAAAAATATTTATCTTCGTAAAGTTTATCAAATAGATCATCAATGTGAGGTAGAGGATACTTGTTATTTATAGTAATATCATTGATTTCTCTATAATTAATGCACAACCTCATGGATCCGTCTTTTTTCTTAACAAAGAGAACAGGGGCTCGTTATGGAGTAACACTAGGGTGAATAAATCCCTTATCACTCAATTTCTCTAGTTGTTTCTTCAGCTCTACTAATTACACAGTGGCTATTCTATAGGGAGCCTTTGATATAGGTCTTTCACTAGGAATTAAATCAATATAGAACCCAACTTCCCACACTAGAAGATCCAGGTGAATACTCTAGAAATACATCAATGTATTCTTTTATAATAGATACATATTCAATTTGAAGATCTATAGATGATTTTTTCTCTTCCTCTCCAATAATTTCATTTAGAAGAGATACTGAAGGTGGATTTGGATAAGATCCTGATAATGATGTTTCTGCTCTAAATATATGGGATTCTACACCATTCTCAAAGATCATTACTTCCTTCTTCTTGAAACAGATTTTCACATAAAATTTTGAAATCCATTTCATATTGAGTATTATATCAAAGTCAATAATAGGTATGATGACAAGGTCAGTAACTAAAGTATATTTATGGGCCATAAAGGGGACTAATTCATACATCTTTTTTCAATGATACTTCCCTTAGGAGTTTTTAATGACAATTCCTTTATTAATTCAAATTGGAAATGTCCATATTTCTTGGAAAAATAGGAATATATAAAAGAATGGGATGATCTAGAATCAAATAAAGCATTGGATAAGTTTGTGGAAATGATTAAAGTACCTTTCACTACATTATTAGGAACTTCAACTTTTATAGTTGTGATCGAATAATCTTTTCCATCCTCCTATGGCCTTTTTTGGGGAAAGTTTCCTTGATGTTTAGTAAAATCATTCTCATAGAGTACCATATCTCTAAAATTTTACCACTAAACAAAATTTATTTTTATCTTCCCCTTAAATTAAATAGATCAGTAACCTTTTTCTCCAAACTTATATCCAACTCCAATGTCTTTCAATAATTTTCTAGAATGATTCCTTCCAAAGATCTAGCATAATGGGAATTAATTTGTTCCCTTCTTCTTCTTCAGTGCTTCAGGTTTTCCATGGTTATCAGAATACATATTCTTATCTTGATTTCCATTGAGAAAATTACATATAAAAAATTCATTCTCCATTTTTATGGAACTTAATATTATTTCATCATATGATGAAAATGTTTTAGAATCCATTTCCCTTCAAAGACCTATCTTAAAACCATTAAATAAATGTTCAATATTATATTCTGAATCATGTATATAATCTATAGCATACTTGTCTCGTCTTGTGAAGGTATCCTCTTACTTTGTAACACTTTCTTTTTCCCTTTGTTTCAAGCTAAGAAATTTTCTCTTCATTTTAGTCTGTTTCTCATGAGGAAAATATTTTTCAAAGAATACTTCCTTAAAAGTTATCCATTACATATCTTATATTTCATCTTCCTCTGTGGTATTATAGGTTAAGGACCACCATTGATCAGCATCACCCTTGAGACAATATACTTCCAGTACTACCTTTTCATTTTCATTTCATCTTAATGCCAGAAATATCTTTTCAAGGGACTTGATACACTACTCAGCTGCCACTAGATTAGTAGTACCAATAAATAATGGGGTATTCTACTGCATAAAACTATCCAACATAAGTGTATAATGGTTATTCATCACGACCAGAGTAATTTTTTCTAATATGTTCATGATTTTCTCAGCTCCAACACTAACCGTGCTGACTAGATTAGTAGGGAAATCCCTAAATTTTCTACAGGTATTGATCCCCTTTCGTCTATTAAGTGTCATCACTAAATAATAAAATACACTAAATTATGTTATAAATCATAGTGTATAATTTCAAACAATAAAAACACTAAACATAAATTGAAAAGTTATTCATATGTAATCTCATAATCATAAACATGGTTTCTATTTAAATTTAAATAATTTATAATGGGTTGTAAAGAAAATGTGAATTATTCAAATAATATCCCCCCATAGTGTCCAACCAGGTGTGTAGTAAGGCCCATTTTCATGTACCAGGTTACCCTGGTTCAGTCCTAGAGCACCTTTTCATAGTAATTACTCTTTGGTACATCTATGCCAAAACCACATCCTCCTATAGTATCTAGATAGGATTTTATTTCTAGGAATACCCACATAATATCACCATAAAAAACTTCTATGATGTTCTTGTATATGTATCCTCACTGTATATCATAGGTTTGGGCTCCATAATTTATTTTTTCTAAATCTAGTTCCCAATGTTTATACTAAACTTCCTCTAATACCAATTGTTATGCCCTGACCCTTGAAGCCCAGAGTCGGTGCATTATTTTATTATATTAAAATTATTACATCGAATAAAATCCTGAGGTACTGATCATTTTAGTAGTCCTAGAAAAACTATATACATACATTGAACCCATTTTACATTGGTAAAGGAAACAAAATATAATACATAATAAGAGCTAATAATTTGCATCCTTGAAAACTCAATAAACAATCTCTTATTCAAAACATGGGGTAGGAAAAAAATGAAGGGGTGAGGTCAAATACCTAGTAAGGATTACATATAGAAGAATCATGAAACAATAATAATATAATCATAATCAATGGTACATAATTAATATGGCATGTTGAATAATTTAAAACACATGCCATCGATAAACTGAGAATGAAAGTGCATCCATATATTTTTTCATAGTGAAAACCTCAAGGAAACAAATAACTGAATAATTAATAGAGGTAATTCTTATTATTTTGAATTAATTTATTTATAACATGAACTATCATACCATTAATAAGTTTTAAGTTTTTGGTTAGAAACACGTCTGATTATGTTTGGGAAACAAACTCTAAGGGTTTGTTGCCAACTGTTTTGTCTCGTGAGACCTATCAATGCATCGAGGGGCTATATTGGGATCCTCCCATAACATCACGTATAAATTATTCTTATAAAAATATTAATTCCAAAATAATATGCCTGATTCATTTCTGTATTGACTAGAGGATATGAATTCATCAATATTTCCACAGATAAAACAACATTCAAAATAAACATTGTATGTAAAAGGATATACGGATAAAAAAATAATCATACACATTATAAAAGAATATAGATATTTAATAGGAATGTAATTTCAGAGGAAAAAGTATCTCAAAGAGGTAGTATATACACCACATAAAAATTATTAGGTGTGCATTACAATTTATGTATCAATGAAATCGAAATTGAGACAAAGTCCCTTACCATATTATAATCAATCGAATCGGAAGACCATAATTTAATAACCATAAAATGAATCATTAATTACCATGAATATAAATAAAATCATTATATTATATATAAAATGGAAACATGCATACACCAAATACAATAAATCTGTGCCGAACAATGGAAATACCACGGAAAAAAAGTGAGATGAGAAACCCCTTACCACATCTCTAAATGTGTTCTTCCTTTAATCATAATATCTGGTATAGTCAAATTAAATCTATTAATTAATTATTTAATAACATTATATACATGTATTTTATTTAATATATTCCATTAAGTTCATCTATGGTCTTTTTTATTAGTTATACAATACAATTTTATCACTCAGTATCGTTCACTTTCTTGGTTTTCGTGATCGGTTCACTTGTATACATGTAATGATGTTCATGTAAAATGGATATAATTCTCCATAATTGTAATTATATTAACTTAATTAGAAACCATAAGTTTATATGGTTATATTTATCATTTGGTTGTATGGTATGAGGATGAATCATTAGATAATATATTTAGTGATAATCATTTAGCTTAATTTTAGCAGTTTTTTATCAAAGTGAACAAGTTTTGTTCCATTATTTAATATCATGTATATAAAATGGATCAAGAACCTTAAATAAGAGATAATAAATATTTTATAATCTTTTTCAACCATAAAATTTGTTTCATTATCATTCATTATGGATTAATTAGAGAACAAAAGTTCATCATCCCTAAATGTTGTAAATCGCCACCTCTAGGACAATGATTTCGATTTTAAAATAAAAGATCGAGAGTAAAGACATTTATGATGTATCTTACATTAACATGATATAATTAAAGTATATATATGATACCATAGTTATCATGATCATTTTGATAGAGGATGTGAGGAGAGAAAAATAAATAAATAAGGAACTTTAAAATAAAAGAAAAGGAGGGTGTTTACCTCTTGAATTACTCTCCTTGAGAACCTCCTTAAGGCCTTTGGTTTTGGCCTTTTATTGAGACCATTAGGTATGTTATGTGAGGGAGGGGCTTGGGAGGATTATTTTGTATAAATTATCCAAGGCTAAAATCTTTAGTGGTGTGATAGGAAGAGGGGGTGAGGGGTGGTTTTATAGTATAGGAGAAGAGTGATTTCTCAATATTTTATTCATTATTTTATTATTTTTCTCAAGAAAAGAAATAGTATTGATCAATGTGACCAAAAATAGTAATAATTGAATGTGAGTTAAAACTAATTGTTTCTTAAATCATCCATGATGCAAGTAATAGTTTATTTATCTTATAATGTATTATATCGTAAATTACCTTATTTTACAACTCACCAAAAAATCAAGTATTTTAGAAACATTCAAAAAAAATAACCCTAAACATTTTTCGATGTTAAAAATCCAAAAATGAATTCCATTTTATGAAAACAATTTTCTAATTATGAAAATTTTAATTTTTATTTAAAATCATGATTTACTCAAGAAATATAGATTTTAAAATTATAATTGATTTTATAACACCCTGAAAAATTATCTAAGGTCTCATTAGATTGTCCAAAAATCATAGGATAGAAAAATATTTATTTAGGAATACACTTTATAAAAATGAATTTTCTTTTAAATAAGTTTATTAATTATAAAATTTTAATTAAATATTTATTGCTCACAAAAATACCAACACTTAATTATTAATTTTAATAATATTACCTTTCATTTATAAGGTGCCTAAATTTTATTTATACATTTATGGGTGAGGTTACTATTCATAAGGGTGAATTAGTATTCATAAGGGTAACATTAGTATTTATAAGGGTAAGTTACTATTCACTAAAAAATAAGTGGTTTCTATCAGACTCGAAATATCATACGGAAGGCAACCGTGTCTGTCCATTTTTGAAAATTTAAATCACAGAAGTGGAAAAGTTAAATTTAACAGCTTGGTTATAACTATCTCCTATAACAAAGTTTTTTTTCACAAAGAATAAATGTTTCAAGAATAATAATTTATCTAATGAATTGAAATTATTTAAGAAGAAACGTTGAATGAAATATTGGGGTGTTATAATGATAATATATAAATTTTATTAAATATAATTGGTTAAATGTATTTTTATTTTAAACATATTATATTATAATATTTTATAATTTTTATTCACTTTAATTGAGTAATACATATATTTTATAATAAATATTATAGTATTTATAAGTTTTCCACACACCTCACTTATAAATGGGATCCTCCTCTCCTCTCTTATCCACACTTATTAGGTCACTTATTTTGAACAATACCTGACCAAATACCTTCAAGATTTTATTTTTATCAATGTATAGGTCATGGTGTCAATTAAATACTACTCCAAGAAGGTTTAAGGTGTAAGCCAAATGGGGTTACCAAAATAAGAGTTATATGTTCTTACCAACCTTTTTCAAGTTCCTTTCTTCTCAAACATCCCCAAAATATTCAATTATATCCTTAAAATAACTACATAAGTATATTTAACATAATTATATGTTGTTATATTTATGGTATATTAATTTTCTATCTCCTTTACATCATATGGAAAATGAAAATATCACACATGCATGCATAGGGTCTACCATCTTCATGAAGCAATGAGTATAATTTTCCATCACTAGCTAGCATGCCTGATTATAAAGATATAATTAATGAATATATATGATATTTAGGAAATAAATATGTAAATATAATATATTATCTACTTTATTTCCTAACCATCCATTGGAAAATGATAATGTCGCTCATGCAAATGTGTGGACTTACACCTTCATAAAGCTATGTAATTTGTTTTTATAGTACTATATTACATGGATGATCATATATTATATTCATTAAATTATTAAAATTTTAAAGATAAAGGATCCATTTCCTAACACCTATATAGGGTCAATATATTGAATTATTTTTTGAAAAATGGATCGAACGTCCTTAATCGGTCGATGTAAGAAAAAACTATTGAATGAATAGAGGTCATATGATTATAAAAGGACGTTAAAAATTGAACATATATGGAAATATTTCTTAAGAAATTATTTTATAAATTTTGATTTATTTTTCAAGTGGATATAACAAATCCAACCAAGAGGGAATCCATGAAAATGGTTTTTCATCCCAATTTCACTCCACTGAGTCATATTTTATATTATGCACTTAATTTATTTTATATAGTATATATATTACTCCTTTTAAATATTATATCATGAATTACACTTTATTCAAGTTATTCAAAGTTTTAATTCATTTTTTCACCTTTAAGAGGTTTTTTATTCAAATTTTATTAAATCTATAAATGTTTATTTTATAATCCCACTCTTATTCAGAATTTTTCACATTTAAAATTATATTGGAATAATTATATGCTCTTTATATTTTTAAATGCCATATATTTTCTTCTAATCTAGTTATTTTTGTTTTTTCCTTGTTTTTATTCCAACCTTTCCTCTCTTTGGAACTCAAATATTTAATGAATTATTTTCAAAAAAAACTGAACATATTTCCTATTTTAAGTTGGATATATTTTTCTTACATATCCGCATTTTTTAAATTGTTTCATGGGAGTTTTTATCTACTTTTAAATGATTACTAAATGTATTTTTCTACAACCATTGACTTTATTTACAAATTTTTAATTTTAATTTTTGTAATATTTTTTGAACAAGTTATTTTTAAATTTTTACTAAAGTGTGAAAGGAATTTTATTTTTAACATATACGTAATGAATGGATTTTCCCACCTCCATGACCACTATTAAGTATTTATATTCTTATAAAATTTTCTATGTTTTTTAAAGGAAAATAATTTTACTTTATTCTGTGAATTTTTATATTTTATATTAAAATAAAAAAGGCATTATATCTAAAATATTGAAAATAAATTTGGAAATGATTTACAATGTTGGTTTTAAAAAAAAGATAAAAAAATATTTAAGGAATGTTCTTTCAAATTTTCTATTCCATTTTACTCTATAATTATCAGAATAATTTCCTTTATTAAAAAAATACATTCCTAATGAATCAATGGTATTCTATCATCCTTTTTTGTTTTATGGATAATACCTTATTTTGAGATCATTTACTTTCTTATGATCATGTTCTACATATATCACCATTATTCATTAGTCGTTATTTTTCTCCTTCATTTCTATATTTTTAGTATCATTGATATATTTGGAATCATTTACACCATTATAAATGTTCTTAACCATTTCCCATTTGAATACTTTATGTTAGTTTATGGGTACTTATTAAGAAATTTTTTTCATTTACAAAGAAAATGTTGATATTTCGTATTCTTGATTCGATATAGATTTTTATTTATTAATTAGTAATGTAGATTATGTATTATAATATCAATTAAATATATGAGTAATGAATTGTAAATATGAAATTTATGGGTAGGTATTATTTATATGCAAACCATCGATGCATTAACAGGTCTCATGAGACAAACAGTTGGAAATATTATTTTGGTATTTGGTGTATACTTTCTCATTAATTGAAATGTCTTGGAATAAGTACTTGATGGTAAGTTACATGATGTCTTGGTATAATTACATGATGGTATGATCATGAAATCCAACATTATTCATTTCCTTCATTACTATTTTAGTTATTATTAATAATGGGATTGTTATGTTGATATTTTTTACTAATACATTTTGAAGCTCAATATTTTTATTAAGTAGTATATGTATTGATTATCCACTCTAACATATTGTTAATTCCTTGTTCACTAGTGATAGATTCTATTGTATAAAACCCCTTACTAAGTATTTGAGCTCACCCTTTATTATTTTTTCCTTTCACGTGGATATAAAGACAGAATATTTGAATGATCTTTAAGGATATAATAATTTTTCCATGCTATGTTTTATTTTTCCAATATATAATGTTTATAATATATATATATATATATCATCTCTTGAGACTACTAATACGACCATCTTGTACCAATGTAATAAAGTAAACATAGGCTCTAGGTTATTTTTTTCACTCTAGTTACAGTTGGTATTAAAGGAAGTTTAGAAGAACCTTTGGGAACTATATTTTAGAAGAATATAGCTAGGATGAGAATTATGATAAAACCCTAGAAAGTTTAATAAATTTTGGGTATTTTTATGTTATATTTCAATATTCAATATTTCATGAGTTAATTATGTTCATGACATTGTTTAGATAATGTTCCTAGAGGAATAAAATAAAATCATGTCTACTCCCATAGTCATGGAAGGGATTTACCTTATGAGAAAGACAATATAGTTAGGGTTGGAGCTAATAAGATCATGGCTATATTGGGGAAATTGAACCAAGTTATAAAAAATTAAATTTCCCATATGGGGAAACCTATTGTTTTAGAACACAATTCACCTATGTTGGATCGTTTTATACAAAATAAGCATCCATATTTTAGCAGAACTAGTATTCCATTGGTAATTGATAAATTAATCAATTACCTTGAAAAGATATACCTATATTTCAGAATTAATAAAAGGGAAAACGTTATTTGGGATGTATATTATTTAAATGGATATTTTCATCAATGGTGGTGATTGATATAGAATACCAAACATGATAGTGGAATAGATAATATGGAATGGATAAATTTTAATGTGATTTTCTTTGAGAAATATTTTCGTCGAGAGCAATGAGCTAAAATAGAGAGAAATTTCATCAACCTAAAGTATAAGGAATAGGAAACTGTTTTTGAATATGATTCCATCATCACATGATTATAAAGGCATGCAAAATACTACATACATAATATAGAAAGAAAGATTTACCATTTATTTGGTGGGATTAATCCTTTCCTTCAAAGGGCATTGGTGTCCTAAACATTTTCAGCATATGACGATATAGTTTCACGTTCCATAGAGAGAGAGAAAGATTTTTTTAGGACATATATCTTTAAGGGGAACTAAGAAAATAAGAGACCAATTGATCTCTAAGGAAAATATTGTTTGAAATAAGAATAAAGGAAATATGGTATTTCCACAATATGATAATTATAGAAAGAAACATCCTAGTGAATGATTAAAGGGAATGGGATTTTGTTATAGGTGTTTAGATAAAGTCCATTTATCCCATAAATTCAATTTAAATAAGTAAACCAATACTATATAATTCTTTAAATGTAGGGATATTGGGCATTATTCAAGATAATGGCCCAAGAATCAAGGGAACCAACTACAAAAGTGTTCAAGGGGGAAGGTCATTCTTATGCGATAACTATAACTAAAGTGGATGTTCATAAAGATACAGAGGAATATACATTGATCATAAACTCAAATTTATTTCATTATGTATCTTCACACTCATTTATATATTACATATTTTCTAAGGAAATTAAGTCATTACTTATCACCTTAATTAGGGATTTTTCAATTAATAATCCTAGTGGAAGTATTATTACAAAAAGGATATGTCAGCTATACCTCATTATGATGTAAAAACATACCATATTTGGAAACATGTTTTCTATAACTTTGGTGAAATTTTATGTAAACCTTGGTATGTATATGATTGAAAAGTATAATTTAAAAATTTATTTCCAAGAGAAGAATATTAGGATTCATAGATGAGGTGATGAATCCCAAATCTTTAGAGGGATGAATTCATCATTTGAATAATATCTTGATCCACCTCAAATAGCTCTATTTAATGCAATTTTAGGAGAAAAGGTGAAAACACAACCTTTGGATAGAAAAGGGGACCTTCTAATAGAATATTTTCCTATTTTTCAATAATACATTTAGGTGTTTCCTAGAGTTACCTAGAAATCCACCTGAGTGTAATGTTTATTTTTCTATCGAACTCATACCTTATAGAAAACCTATATCTAAGTCTCTCTATAGAATAATAACATTGTAATTAGTAGAACAGGATAAAAAACTAAAATAGTTTTGAAATAAGGGATTCATTCACCCCAAATGTTTTACCTTAAATAGACACTATTCTTTTTGTTAAGATGAAGGATTGGTCTATGAGGTCATGCATCGATGAGGTCAATACTTTTCAAATATTTTTATTTTTTATGGTTATCATTAATTGTGGGTAAGGTGGAAAAATATTCCAAGGATATAATTTTTTACAAGGTATAGACATTATGATTTTATAGTAATTACCTTTGGATTTAAAATTTCACCCTCTATTTTTATGGATCTGATGAAAAACATATTCAAATATTTTCTTTTTGTGGTATTTTTCAATGATACCATGGTATAATATAAAATTTATAAAGAACATAAAATATATTTGAGATTTATTATTGAAAGTATTAGAGGAAATCAGTTATATGAAAAAATTAGAAAGTGTGAATTTGGGATTTATTAATTTTATTTTCTAGGATATATTGTCTCCAATAATGGAATATTAGTTGATCCTTTAAAGATAAAGGATATCTTATAATGGACTACATAAATGAACATAACTGAAATATGTAGTTTCCTTAGATTATCAAGTTACTATTGGTGCTTTGCTCAAACATTTTCCCAATTTCAAGTTCAAATGTAAAGTGTTTAAGTTCAGATGGTTAGAATAATGTAAATAAATTTTTGAATAACTAAATAGGATATTTTTTAGTGTAAAGATATCGACAATACGATTGTGAAGGGATGGTTTGGTGATATATAGTGATGCATCAATGAAAGGACTCGAATGCATCCTTATGAAAAATGAAAAACTTTGTATTATGAATTAATATAGTTAAATATCCATGAACAAAATTATCTATCATATGATCTTGATTTTACATCCATAATCATTTCCTTGAAGATATGGAGTAATTTTCTATATGGTGAAAGATTGAGATATATATGGATCAAAAGAGTATGAAATACATACTTTCCAAAAATTATGTCAATATGAGGCAAAGAAAATCTCTAGATATACTCAAGGATTATGATTTCTCAATTTCGATATCACTCTACGATGGAAAATAAGGCGGTCAATTCATTGAGTAGAAACGTTCATGGACTTCTGACTAAAATAATGATTGAAAAAGATCCTATATTCATGAGTTTTTTAAATTTAGATATAGGAATAATTAGGGGTGGGAAAACATCACTAATTTTACAAATTATTTTCAACCCATATTTACTTTAGAAGATAAAAAAGACCCATCATGATGATAAGAGTTTGTAAAAGAAAATTAATTCCATGAATGATGGGAATTTGGAAGAATTTTTTTATAAATAGGGTGTGTTGAAATTTAAAAAAGTATATTTCTTCCATCAATACCTAAGATGAATATACAATGACATGATTAATATTATAGTTCAAATTTCTTTATACACCTTTGTAGCACTAATATGTGAAAGGATTTATGAGAACATTTTTGGTGGGATAATATGAAGTGGGAAATTGTTTACTATGTATCAATATGACTAGTTTTTTAATAAGTTAAAGATAAGGGAAAATATCCTAAATAAGTTATGAAACCTATCCCTATTTCAATATATAATTTGGATGATATTACTATATACTTTTTCACTATATTTCCAAAAAATCATAAATGAAATGATTACATATTGTTTATTATTGATCACCTTTACATGTCTAAAAATTTCCTTGCTATAAGGAATGACTCACCTCTTGAGTGCCTCACACAACTTTATATCAGTGAAGTTGTGAGAATTCATAGTGCAACTATTTCTATTGTATTTTATCATGGCCGATGATTTACATTAAAATTCAATAAATTTCTACAAACAAATCTCGACACCTATTTGACAACTGTTTATAATCCTCAGATAGATGGATAGTCTAAAAGGACTATTCCAGCATTAGAAAACATATTGAGGTCATGCTCAATTGAATTTCAAGTTATATGGGATTTATATTTACCTTTTGTGGAATTTTTTAACAATAATATCTCTCATCAAAGGGTTCATGTAACTCCCCAATATCTAAAATTATATATTCCTTTAAAACCTAATGTGTTTGATATCTTGCTTCACACACAACACTAAACCACAATGAACCATGAAACATTATATAACCAATAGAATGTAGTCATATAATTGGTGGATAAAAGATAAATGTATCAGAATAATTTAAAATATGTATAAATAAAGATAAAGGTTGTTATTAATAACAAGGCATTGATAAAATCCAATTACTGTAGTTAAGGGACTAATAATACTGGTTTATACTTTAAAATATTACCCTTATAAAATAGGGTTTTATGTGAATTTTTTATGATAATGAATATATTATGAATAAAATATATTATCTATTTAAATAATATGTTACCACCAATTTCATTAGTAATTTATAGAAAACAAGGATAAAAAAAGTTAATACTTTTAAAAAAATTATTTTCCTATGGAAACAATTTTCATTATATATTTATGTTTTTATTTAAAATATAAATTATAAAATTTGATAATTTTAAATTTAAAAAATTTATTTCATTTTTTATTTATAATAAAAAATTAACTTAGTATGAAATTTTTTAATTTTTCAGAAATAGTTGATTTTTAGGTGAATTGTGAAAAATATAATTTTTCCAAAAATATAAATTATATGAATTCATCATTATATAAGAAATTATTATAAGTTTATAAAAGATTTTAAATCAATAATATATTTATTTAAGTAGCAAAACTATTCATTTATAAATACCAACTACAATTTATAAAACCAATGTTTAACATTTTAGGAACTTAAGTAATATTTTCCAATAAAGGAAATTTTTTATGGTCTTCTCTTTAATTAAATATTATTCTTATAAAATTAACTTTTTGTGTGCTATAAAAGACACATGAATTTTATTTTTATTATAATAAAATAATATTTATCCTGAAATCCAAATAAATTGATAATTTTAAACTATACATAAATTATAAGCTTAAAAATATATATTTTCTAAAAACGGATTTTTAGGCATTACATGTACTAATGTTAAAGTTTTTTATTACATATTGAAATTTTATATGATAAAATGGAATTAATATTTGAAATAATTAGTTCCAAATTATATAATAATGGGTATTTTATTTTTATTCATAAAAAGTTATTCAGTTAGGAAACAACATGTTACCATTGTAAAACCAAAAATGGTAAAAGTTTAAATTAGAAGAGTAAAATACTAAAAAACATGTTTAAAACATGTGTGAAAATGATTTTTTTTATTATCAAACTTATATAATCATAAAATCCATTATTTTTCATTCTTGAGTCTTATTGACATGTGAAACATGTGAACTCTTTATATTAATCTGAAATATGTACAAAAATCAAATTCTCGCCACTTATAAAAGGGGTCTCTCACCAATCCCTCAATAACACAAACAAAATTTGGTTTAAAATTCAAAATATAACCTTATTATTACCTATATAATACTGTTCCTTTTCCTTATGACTTTGGTCACAAGATATTGGCTTAATATCTCCATTTCCAAGAAGTCTTCCAAGTTAATGCCCAAGTCCTCAGCATGATTAATCTTTTTTTCCCTAACATATTTTCCTTTCATTATTATATTCCCAAATATAATTTTATAGTTGCTATATAATTACATTATTATTCTTTTATAATTAATGACTATTATTCTGTTTTAATAAATATTTACCACCTCTCCTCTTTTTATTAAGAAAAAAACCATCAGTTATGTGTTCTGGAGACTATCTCCTCCACGAAATGAATAAGAAAGGGTGTTAAATATTTATTACAAAAGAATAATATCCATTAATTATAAAAAAATAATGTAATTATAAGGATAAAATTAAGAAATGATGAATTTCATTTTTCACCACCACCTATATTATCTAGTAATAACAATGAAATTTAAGATTAAATTTTCAATATAAAATATAATTATGATTATGAATACAAAAAATATAATCCTCCTTATTTCCTTATAATTCTTTAATAAATGAAAACGTTAATAATGCATTGTGCAGACTACAGACTCCATAAACTAATGTATCTTGTTTTTTATCTAGTTTATTTATTATTTATTAAAACCCATTAAAATATAATTCTAAACTATAAAATTATATAAATAATATCATATTTCTTCTATAATAGTGATATTATTCACAAAATGAACCACTTGCATAATCATAATCATCCATTAATTTTGTTAGGTTCATGTTTGGGTTGGTCTAAACACCTACTTTAACGATGCTATAAAATAATATCATGGATGACTTTGATAACATAATTACTGATAATATATAATATAAATAATAATATAAATATTTTATTTTAGTTCTTTAATTGTAATACTAATACTAAAATAATTAATTATTATACTAATGTCTCTTCATTAAAAAATCACTAAAAGAGACTCATCTTCGATTTTATCTTTAAGTATCGCAACTAAAACATCGACCGAATGAAATTATATCATTATAAATAATTATAAAACATAAATTTCAATACCTTTTATGATCTAGGAAGATTATATTTCAGATTATAATAAAGAACAACACCAATATTATTAAACTAGTTCAAAATGATCAAGATTAGTCAAACCCGATATTTAAAATAGATTATAACTCACTAGTATTTTATAGTAAATAATTATAAATGAAGTTTATAAAAGTTTATAGATATGAATAATGTTATTAAACAATTTATTAAAATATTTATTTATTTTATATGATATACAAGAACATTAGAGGAAGTTGGTAATTAAGTTAAGAGTTTATACTAACTCAATTTTCTTTCATTAAGTTGCAAACATTATTATTAAACTATATTATTTCATGTTTGATTTATTATAACTAATGAATAATTTTTATTTTATTTCATTATTTTTTTCTATTTTTATTACATTATTCTTTATAAAATCATTTTCAAATTATTCCTTCCTCAAAGATTAGGTTACTAGTAAGGGTTTCTTATCCCAGTTTTCACCCCTTGAGACATATTTCTTATTTACACTATTGTTTCTTTTGTATGGTCCATATACTTCCAATTAAATATTTTGTATCATGATCCTCTCATTATTAATTTAATTTAATGTTCCATTTGAATTTATATCATTCAAGGGTTTTTGACTCAAAAGTTGCTGAGGTTATAAGGGTTTTTTTTGTCATTTTCAATTATATGGGACATGTTTCATATTTTACACCATATTTTTATTTATATAGTGTATTCAATACCCTATAAAATTATATTATTATGAATATTTTTCATTTCCTTATATTTTAATTTCATGGTATCACTCTCATGCTATTTTAATTCTTACATTACCATTATCATAAGAGATTTTTCATCTCAATTTTTCTTCATTGATATAAGATTCATATTCACCAATTTCTTCCCTTTTTTGGTCAATATATTATTCATGTACTACCATTTAAATATTCTCATGCAATTTTATTTTGGTGTATTAAATTTAATTAAATTCATCACTTCCTTTGTCTCTCCAAATCATCCCTAATTAGAGGCATAATTTTTCTTCCAAGGGTTTTCCTCTATGAAAACTCTATATTTCCTTACTTTGATTGAAAGTTGTTTAATTAGATGTCATATGTTGATTGATTTAGAAAACTATTGACTTAACCATATATTGTTACTCTATATGGTGTTATCTTTAGGGATTCTTACATAGAATGTTATTCCATTTATTTATTTTGAAAATAATTGACTTAACTATATACCCCTTACTCTATACGGTGTTAATTTGAAGGATTCATACATTGAAATCTATTTTATTTACTAAATTGTGAAATTATTGACTTAAACATATAAATATTACTCTATATGAATTTAGTTTAAGGTATACTTACATAGAAAACTATTACATTTATTTTTTGTAGAAATATTTAAACTATTAATACTCATTATTCCAATATAGATGTTCATTTATTAATAAAAAATATTTTTTATGTATTGTATAAATTATTTATTCATTCCTATGATTAATGAATTGGGATTAATTATAAATGGTTGGGACTTAGTATAGAAAGCCTCTTTATGCATCAATAGGTCTCATAAGACAAACTTTCTTGGGTACTTTGGTGTATGGATATCCAAAATGAAATATTTTCTTAACACAGGGTCTTGAAAGTAAGATCAGGATGTCTTAGCATAAGATGTGGAATTAAATATCCAACATTATGAATTTTATCATTAAGTAACCAGTTATTGTTTTGCTAACTTTTATTTATTTATATGTCAACCACGGATATGTTATTCTCACAATTTATTTTTATTGTGTAATTATTTTAATTATTTATTCTATTCATATTATTCATGATCATATTAATCTCACTTATGATCTTAGATTTTTTTTCTTATGTTCACCCTTATAGATAGTTTGAGATCACCCCTTTGTATGCTTCTATTCTCTTCAGGTCATGAAGATATGTATTACACATGATATTTCTAACAACATAGCTTTTATAGAGAATTTATTGATAGATGTTGAAGAATTATTATAGATTAATTAGTTTCTAATATAGTGGAAAAAGTGTCTATTTAATGAGAAATACATGGGATTTGATAGTTAAAAGTTTTTTTAACTCTATAAACCCCTAAAACTAAAATGTATTTTTAATGTATGTGAATAAATATTTTTTAGTGATATTGTAATTATTGGTAGTTAAAATGGGTATCTTTGGTTCATTTAAATGATGGTATGTAAATATGGTGTTTATTCGCACATAATTTTAGGAGTTTCATTCCAGAGAATAACAATTGGTATCAAAGTAGGGTTTAGATAACTTCAAATTTTATGATGTTATCAGTTGAGGATAATTTATTAGTTATAAATTTCATCAAGGGTTCATAAATTAAGGATGATAAAAATTTATAAGTTATAGATAACCCTTTAGGATTATTTGAGGTAGTGTTAAAAACATTGTGTTTTTTTTTTGAAAGGATGAAATAAATTTAGAGAAAACTTTAGGGATGAGTGAAATTATAGAAAAAATCATAAATTTTGGGAAAAGTAATAATTTTCTTGGTCTCTTGGAAATTATATCCTAGTATGGATACTACAAGTAAATGCAGGCTCTCCCATAAATGTACCCAAGGGTCATAACCCTAAAAAGATAGTGTTGGGTATTAACTCAATTTTCACCTTGTGTACAATAAAGAGGCATAAATTAACACCTTTTTGACACTCTTGGGGGATATATTTTATTGAATTACATTCTCTTTAAAATAAATTTTTATTGATTATTATGTTTAGTAATTAGGATAAAAAGTGTGAGGGAAATCAACTTAAAAAACCTATATTGAACTAAGAGAAATTTAGGTTAAACTAAAACTCAGTGTGATTGTTTTTAAGAGTAATAAATTTTGAGGTTAAATTTTTCTGAGATAATTTAAAATAATTATATTGTAATATTAATTTTTCATTACTTATGTTGACACCACTTGGTTTTATTAATGGTTGAATCTCGAAGTAATAAAGTTAGTGATGGGTGCCGTGTATAATGAAAATATTTTCCCAATTAGAAAACTAAAAAAATAATAATAGAATTGAGGAACCTTGGTATTATTCCGAACTAGATATCAAGAATTTTTATTAACAATGTGGACATAGTTTAATTCCCAAACAAATCAAAAAAGATATTGATGGAGTCTCATGGAATTTTGAGTGACCAAGAGGATAAAGGAAAGAATGTTCAATTTCATACATGTCAAAAATATGAGAATTAAACCAAGGAAAATGTCTCAAAGGAACTAGAAGATGATTCTTGTGTGGAAAATGATGGTGTATAGAAACAATTTTTAGAGGATTAAAAATCAATTTGTTAACATGATGAAGAGAAATGTTTTATTTCTAAGTCGTACTCAATATATTAAGGAAGGTGCCTCGTTCAAAAATTTATCTTAAGTTACATCTATATTTTAGATACCCTTGAAAATTTTATTAGTAATTTATAATTAAAATTAAAAGTCATATATTTATTTAAGGGTGGATAATGCAACACCCCAAGCTCTAAAATTATATTTTCCATTAAAACAAAATGTGTTCAATAGCTAGATTCGCATACAGCACTAAACCACAATGAATAATGGAACATTATATAACCATAAAAATGTATCCATATAATTTGAGGTTAAAATAATAAATTTAACCAAATTATTAAATATATGTAGAAACAAAAAAATAAAGGTCACTATTAATACTAAGGCACTAATAAATTTCAATTTGTCTAGCTAAGTTTCTAATAAGACTAATTTGTGATTATAAATATAACACTTAAAACAATTAATTTTATTTGAATTATTTTAAGAAAGTAAATATATTATGTGTAAATTATAATATTTATTTTATAATATATTTACACTAACTTTATTGGTAATTTATAAAAAAATAGGGATAGGGATAGTTATTTATCTTAAAAAAAATTATTTTTCTATGAAAACTATTTTCATTGTATATTGATTTTTTATTTTAAAATTTTAATTCTAGAATTTTAGAATTTTAATTTAACTAAATTGATTTAATTTTTTATTTATAATAAAAAAATTATCTAATTATGAAATTTTGGAATTGTTCTAAAATAGTTTATTTTTAGGTGAATAGTGAGAAATGCAGTTTTTACCAAAACTATAAATTTTATAACTTTATCATTATATAATAAAGACATATAAATTTTTAAAAAAAATTAATTGATAAAATATGTGTTTAAGGAGTAAAAATATAAATTTATAATGACTATTATGAATTTATAAAACCTAGGTTTAACATTTTATGAACTTAAGAAATATTTTCCAATAAAAGAAATTATATTTGGTCCTTTCTTTTAATTACATATTATTTTCGTAAATTTTGATTTGGTATTGATATTATATACATGTAGTAATTATTGTTTTATTATAACCCAATTTTTGTCATGAAAAATAAATACATTGATAATTCTATCCTACATATAAAATTTAATCTAAAAATACACTTTTCTAAAAACAATTTTTTCCACATTACATGGGAAAATGTTAAAGTTTTATTTTCTTAAAAATATAAATTTTCTATAATAAAATTAATTTAATATTTATAATCAGTAATTAAAAAATTATATAATAAGTTTCAATTTATTTTTCAGCATAAAAATGATTTACATAGGATAAAACTAGTTACCCTAGTAAAACCAGAAATGATAAAAGTGAAAATTCTAAGAATACATGACTTAAAATCATATTTCAAACATGAGTTAAAACAAATGGATGAAGTATTATAAACATTATATCATCCCACACTCCATTATATTTTAATATTTTTTTTATTACAATTTAAACGTATGATTTCTTTATATTGAGATGAAATGTTTCTAAAAATGTCAATATCACCACTTATAATAGGGGTCTCTCACCACCCCTTCAAGACCACTCTCAAAATTAGTTTTCCTCTTGAAAATATAACATCATTAGTTTCAATAAAATTTTATTCCTTTTCTTTTATCCTATAGTCACAATATATTGTCATAATACCTCCATTTCCAAGGATTCTTCTAAAGGAAATCGCGGTCCTTAGCGTTAGTACTTTTTCCAAACTTTTTTAATTTTAATTATTACTTTACCAAATATAATTTTATAATTTATATATAATTAAATCAGTATTATTTTTATAATTAATTTTATTATACCATGGTAATAACAATTAACCACATTTCCCCATTCCTATTAATAAAAATGAAATCATCATTTGTGCATTGTGCGGAGTACCTTCTACACGAAGCAACAACTTCCATTTTTTACCACCACCTATCTTAGCTACTTATAAGGTTGAAATTGAAGAAAAAAATTTAAATATATTATATAATTATGGTTTTAAAGATAAAAATTTTATTCCACCTTCTTTACTTCTTATTCCTAGAAAAATGAAAATGTTAACTATGTGTTGTGCGAACTACTACCTCCACAGAGTAACGTATCTCATTTTTTATCTAGATTATGTATTATTCATTAAACCCACATAAATTTGGATAAAACATCTTAAAATTATCTAAATAGTATCATTATTATTCTATAATAATGATATTAATTTCAAAATAAACCACTTTGTTAATCATAATCATCTATTAATTATGGTATATTCATGTTCGGTTCGATATAACCACCTACTTGAAAAATCCAATAAAATAATATCATAGAAGACTATGAGATAAAAATTACTAATAATATATTATATAAATAATAAAATAATATTTTATATTGGTTTTGGAATTCTAATACAAATATTAAACATATTAATTAAAATACCAACGTTCATTCATTAAAAATCACTGAAACATACTCACCATCAATTTTATCTTTAACTATCATAACCCAAACTCATATAGAATAAAATTATAAAATTATAAATAATTATTAAAATTCCATTATAATAAATTTTTTGATCTAGGATTCAATTACTTTATGAGAATAATGAAGAACAAAAGCCCTATTACGAAGCTGGTTCAAAATGATCAAGATTACTCACACCTGATATTGAAAATAATTAATAACTAGCTAATATGAATGTAGAGAATAATTATAAATGAATCCTATAAAATTTTATATATATGAATAAGGTTCTTAAATAGGTGATTAGTATAGTTATTTTTTTATACAATATATTCAAGCACTTTAGTGGAAGTCGTGAATTAAGGTAAGGGAATATGTTAACTCAATTTTCATCTATTGAGTCACAAAACTTCTTATTGAACATAAGAAATATTTTCTAAATAATGAATAATTTGTATTTTATTTCATCATTATTTTATAGGTATCTACCATTATTACTTATAAAATCATTATCTAATTATTCTTACCTCAAAGATTATGTTACCAGTAAGGGTTTTTTGTCACAATCTTCACCCCATGACACATATTTATTATTATAATCCATTTATTTTATTGTTTATAGTGTATCTAATAACCATTAATTATTTTTTATCAAGATCCTATTATTATTCATAGTATTTAATGTTTCATTTGAAATTTTATTCTTCAATGGGTTTTGAGTCAAAAGTTTCTATGGTTATATGGGTTTCTTTTCTCATTTTAAATTCCAAGAAACATGTTTGATATTGAAAAACATGTATTAATTTAAATGGTTTATTCGCTGTAATATTTAATTGTATTATAATGAATATATTTTATTTCATTAGAAGGGAATCTTGGATCTCGATCGGATACAATAGATATTGGTACTCCATACAGCCTTACCACGTCTCTGATGTATATTCGTGCCAGTTTATCTAGTGAGAAATCCTCCTGAATTATAATGAAGTGTGCAGTCTTTATAAGATGATCCACAACAACCCAGATAGCATTTTTTCCTTTGGATGTCTTTAGAAGTCTTGTGACAAAGACCATGGTGATATTCTCTTATTTCCATGCTGGTATGGGTAATGATTGCATCATCCCCTTAGACTTCTACCTCTCATCCTTCACTTGATGACATACCAGAAACTTTGATGTATACTCAGCGATCTCCTTCTTCATGTTATTCCACCAATAATGATCTTGGAGAATTCGATACATCTATGTGTTTTCTGGTTGAATAGAGAAATTTGAACTATGTGAATCATCCGAAAGTTCTTTTTTTAACTCCGTATTTGATGGAATGCATAGTCTTGACCCAAATATCACAATTCCATCTTCATTAACAATGAACTCTGAGGATTTCCCTTTTTTGATAGTTTCCACCTTCTAAATTTCCACATCATCCTTTTTAGTAACCTTTAACCTTTCCAAAAGAGACGGTTGAGCAATAATTTATGAATGTATCGATGACGTTCCCTTATTTATGATCCCTATATCCATCTTCATCAAATATAAGAGTATTGGATCCTTTTAAATTTTCATAAATGATAGAATTGATGGGTCCTTTCTACTTAGATCATCTTCCACCTTTTTCTCTTTCCCAGGGTGGTAATGGATTGAGCAGTCATAGTCTTTGATTAGCTCTATCCATCTTCATTGGTTCATATTCAACTCTTTCTTTTTGAATATATACTTGAGTATTTTTTTTCCATATATATTTCACACTTATTTTCCAAAGAGGTAATGCCGCCAAATTTTTAAAGTTAATGTCACTATAGCCAACTCTAGATCGTGTGTTTTATAGTTTTTCTCAGGAAATTTCAACTGCCTTGAAGCATAGGAAATGACTATAATTTTCCATCAACACAAAACCTAGGCCCTTCTTCAAATCATCACTAAATACCACAAACTTTTCTCCACACATGGGTAGTGTGAGAATGGGCGCTTTGATAAACCTCCTTTTCAACTCCTTGAATCTCTCTTCGCATTCATCACTCCAAAAAACTTGAATCCCTTCTGAGTTATCCTGGTAAGAGCATTTGAAAATTGTGATAAATTTCTCACAAATCAGTGATAATATCCATCTAACCCTAGGAAACTACGGATATTTGTTACCGATGTTGGTCTTGGCCATCCCTTAATTGAAGTTTTCTTGGAGGGATCCATAGATATCCCATTACTTGTGATGATATGGTCCAAGAATGAGACTTCCTTCAACCATAACTCACACTATCTGTACTTTTCATAGATCTTCTCCATTCGCAAGGTCTCTAGTATAGTTATTAGATACTATTCATGATCCTCCTTGGTTTTGGAGTATATTAGAATATCTTCCATAAAGACTACCACAAATTTGTCAAGGTAATCTCTAAAGACTATGTTCATCAAGTCTATGAATATTGTTGGAGCATTAGTGAGTCCTAAAGGCATTATTATGAATTGGTAGTAACCATACATTGTATAAAAAGAAATCTTGGGGATATCCACCTTCTTCACCCTTAATTGGTAATATCTTGACTGAAAATCCACCTTGTAAAAGTATTGTGCTCCATGTAGTTGATTGAACAAGTCATCAATTAGAGGTAGAGGATACTTGTTCTTTATCATGATTTTTTTGAGATCACGATAATCAATGAAAAGGTGCATTGACCCATCCTTCTTCTTGATGAAGAGGACTGGATCACCCCATGGTGAATCTCTTGGGTATATAAACCCTTTATCCAGATGCTCTTGTAGTTTCTTCTTCATCTCCACGAGATCCACAACATCCATTCTATATGGAGTCTTGGATATTGGAAACGCCCTAGGTATAAGGTCAATTGAGAATTCCCTCACAATAGGAATGTCTTCAAGGATGGTTGCTTCCATGGACTCAATCATCTGATCCAGATATGTGTGCTCATATTCTAGTAATATCCATGATTAATATGATGGTTCTAAAGAAGATTCATCTTCATCCTTTCACTTGTATAGAATCAGGGGTTGATTCTCCATATGGAGAGTGATTTCCCTCTCACGGAAAATTATATTGGCTCTATATAAGGAATGCCAATCCATGCCGAGAATTGCATCAAATTCCACCAAAGGGAGTATGACGAGGTTTACTGGGAAGTTCAATCCACAAATTATGATAGGGGAGGAGTTATATTAATGGGATGTGAGGATTTCCCCATTTTCTGTACTAACCAACATCTTTACTTCTATGATTTGTGGTGGTGTTGGGATTGTTCAACTAAACATTAGAGGTATAAAAGAATGCATAGAACCAGAATCAAAAAGTACGTTCTCTATTCTTGAATGAATAACTATCATACATTTCATGACTTTGCTGTGAGGGTTCACTTTGGTGGTAGTGATGGAAAAAGATCGCCCTTGTTGCCTAGGAGGTTGTTGGTTGCCTCCGAAAACCCTTGGCTTGGGGAACTGATTTGCAAGGTTCCCTAGTTATTTGAAATTGAAGCAATGAACAATGAGTTGAGGGTCAAAAAAATAATTCCTCTCCTATTTCATAGTTGTGGGTTTCTCTTGTCAGCATTTAATGGCTAGGTGCCCTTCTCTTCCACACCTAAAGCATTTTCTTATCCCCCTCAGGAAATTTTTGGGGTGCTTCTTTCTGCACCTTTAGAAAGTGGGGTGTGGGATTTTCTTAGCACTGTTGGATTTATCCATCAGACCGCTAAAATTGAATTCCACCTTATGCTTCTTATCCCCATTATACCCATAAGATTCTCCAATTTCCATTTCAACTTTGAGGGCACATCAGACAATTTTCTCATAGCTATTGAAGTCATGGATCGCCAGAGCTTTCCGTAGTCTAGGTTTTAGCCCACTAAAGAAGTGGTAAACCTTGTATTCAGGGATAATTACAATGCTAGAGGAGTATCGTGCAACCCTTGTGAATTTTTCCTCATACGCTCTGATGGATTCTTCTTCTTTTTTCATGAGTGCAAGGAAGTCGTTTTTCATCTTAAGTCGGAGGGTGTGAGGAAAATATGTGTCAAAAAGCATTTTCTGGAAATCCTTCCATTCCAACGCCTTGATCTCCTCCTCAGTCTTCGTATTTTTTATTAATGTCCACCATTTATTGGATTCACCCTCCATATGATAAGAATCAGTAAGAACCTTCTCTTGTTCTAAACATTTAAGGATAGAGAAGATCCTTTCAATGGAGTTGATCTATTGTTCGTCAATTGAGGGATCATATGATCCATTAAAATTAGGAGGCCTTTGTCTCATGAAGCTCTCGATTATGACTTGTTCTTTCTTATGGGGAGTTAAATGTTCCTATGAACCCATTTTTCTATTCAAATCTTAAGTTAACTGAGATATTATCAGGACAAAGTTCGTGATTCCTGCTCCTATCGGATTGGGAATCTCATTATAACAATACTCACATTGATCTTCACATCGGTTGTTAGCACGATTCCTCCTATTACCTACCATTGGATGGAATAAAGTAAATTTAGGGGTAACACATAAATGGTAATCCAAAGACAAAAATGGATGACTTATAAATTACTTTTATTTCCTTAACTTATGAATCTATAGGCTTCAATCTAGGTTATCCATGATTTACTTCCCTACATTTATTCTTAGGGGAATTTTTTTCCCTTAAAAATGGTTCACACTAAGATTGTAAATTTACTGAATCATATCCCCCAGTAGTTTCATAACCAAGAGTGTATCAAGGCCCATTTTCGTGTACTATGAAACCTTGGTTCAATCCCGAAACTCCTTTTCGGAGTTTTCACTCCTAGGTACATCTCTGCCAGAGCCGCCTCTACCTGCTCATATCCAGACAGGGATGTATTTTCTTGATAAACCACTTAATCAATACTCACCAAAATTTAAGGATGTTTTTATTATACTTAGTCTTATCCCTAAGGATTTCACTATGGTTTTCTAATCCTAATCCCAAAAATAACTAAACCTATCCTCTAATATCAATTATAACAACCCTTCTTTTTATTACAAACTTAGACATGATTTATTACATAAACTCTTCACATGATACAACATGGAATATCAAGAGTTATAGTGTCTTTGGGGCTTAGGAACATTACATAATGACTAAAAACATAAAACACAACATCTTTATAGAAAAATCCCTTCACATGACTACTACATTCCCTCATACTCAGCATTTCATGGAAGAACCTGAGGACATGCATAAGAAAAGGGTGAGCTATAAATCCTAGTAAGGGGGTAAAAAAGGCATAACATGAATAATATATTACATTTTATACAATAGTAATATCAATGGATCACAAGAGAAACATGAACATAAAGGCATGATATAGCATGATTATCCTAACATGGAAATGTGGAAACAACACTTAACATGGTATTAGCATGAGCCAAGGATCATTTCACATGGAGAATGAGTAAACCCTCATTGAAATTGAATTAGAATGAGTAAACCATCATTTAACTTGATTTATCATGATACTAATCTTTACCCAATGCATTGGAGCGTTATTAGGGTGAACCCTTCTTAAACATTTCATTTCATGCATAAGTGTGCCACATGGATCATACAACATGGAATCATTAAAGATCATAATTTATTTCATGATAAAAAAATGTGTAATTCATACATGAAACTCTATAATCAAAAAGTAATCGTGCATAAAGTTTAACACCCCTGATAGAGAAATGGGCATGGTATTCACGATATAAAGACTTTGGCTTGGAAAGTCACGATGTAATTTCAACAGCATAACGGCGTGACATAAGAAGTCATAAAAATGATTGATGAGAGAGAAATGGGGTATCATAATATTTATATGAAATTTAAATTAAGGGGGTCATATAGATACATTTCCTAACATAATTAATGGAATTTTAGTTTCATAATACAAAAGAATTGCTTCAATGTAAATGAGGAGAGAGAAATTCCTTATAGAATTTTGGCATGGTAATGGGTGTACATGGGAGGAATTAATGAGAGATAAATGGGTATCTCATAATTAAAAAATAAATAGGGAATTATGGGGGAGGTTCTAAATCATACCCCAAAATGTTTAATTGAAAATAGAAGTGCATTACAACTTAAAGAAAATTGGACAAAAATGCGAAAGGATAAAATCCCTTACTTGGAGGTGTGATCCCAAAGGCTTGGGAGAGGCTTGAGAGAGGCTTATTAGGAGCTTGGGGAACCTTAGGAGGATTATAGAGAGAGGATGGAAGATTTTGGTCTAAATAAAAAGGATTTGAGTGAAGATAATGTGGGAGCTTGGTGGGTTTATATAGGAAAGGAGAGGGAATTCTTTATTATTTAGGTTTTGGGTACCACACATTAAACTAATCAAAACCACAAACCATCCCATGGTTTTCCCCATGATTTTTGAAAAAGGGGAGTGTAAAAAATTATATTATAAGTCCAATGGCCTAAATTCTTAAAATATTAGGCTTTCTTATGTTGAGTTGAGTCACACTCTCATGGAAATCAATTTAAAAAGGTAAAATGTTTTATAAGTCTTGGAGGGTCCACTAATGCTTTGTAAAATAAATCAGAAAAACCTAAAATCACATTATTTTAATGTTAAAACATATATTGGACGAAAATATCATTTATAGTATTTTATTACATCACTAATGGGTCATTATGATGTCATAAAACACATTATATAATTAAATGGTATTTAATTTTTACCCAAAAATTTGACTTTCTTAGAAAATTATGAAAAATTCACCGTCGGATAATTTAGACATCCAGATTTCAAAAATAATATTTAATTTATCTAAATAATTTTCTAAATATATGAATTTTTATTTTTAAAATAAAAACCCACATTTATCGAAAATTCATGGGTTTTCACAAAAACAGCTTTCAAACCTTAATAAAAATTAAAATTGTATTCATAAAAATTATATGATCATTTATATTTAATAAAAATTAATTTAGTAATAATATTTTATTAAAATATTATTTAATTCAAAAAAATACATTAATTAATCAAAATAGATTTTTTGATTTAATATTTACTAAAAAACCTATTTTTTCTTTAAAAACTATTTACAAAGTAACACTTATAAAATGAATGTATATTCTCTACACAAAAATAATGTACATAATCATAGTGATAGAGTCTTGTTAAATAACCCCTTATAACACCCACATAAGACTAAAGGGTAAGGTGTGCGATGGTGATAGACTCTTGGGGTGGCTTAGATAACATTGCTATGGTGGTAATCTCTATCAGCTTCCACTTCTCCTGTAGGTTGTTCTTCTTAAGCTTAACATGTTGAAGCTCAGCTTGGGCTAGGTCAAGAGGGAAGCCCAATGATGCCACCTCCTTTTCGAGCTTCGACAAATGGGCTTTGTATGGTGCAAGTCTACTGGATGAGGCCATCGCTTCCTTTTTTTGAGTAAATTGGATTTGTTAAATCCAAATATTTATACTAAACATGTGATCACTGTTTAACGGCTATATTAGAAATGGTCACAATTCTTAACGGTATTTTGAAATCCAAAAACATAAAATCAAGGATGTGAATATGTTTTATATATCCATAATAAGACATTTAATTAGATCAAGAGTATTTTTCATCAATAAAAGTTTGGGTCGTTACATTAATTCCTCCCATGTACACTTGTTACCATGCCGAAATTTCGTAAGGGATTTCTCTCTCCTCATTTACATTCAAAAAAATATTTTATATTATGAATCTAAATTCCTTTACATATGTTGGTATATTATGTTCCATGACCCCCTTACTGTTCATTTCATTTATAAATGATTAGAGACCTCTTTCTCTCTCATCAACCCATTTTATGATTTTTATTTGATGTCGTTATGCTACCAAAGTTAGACCAAAATTTCCAATGCCAAAATCATCGTGTAAGTGAATACCATACCCATTTATCTATCAAGGGTATTCACAATTATGCACATGTAATTTTTGATTGAGGACTTATATTTATGTATTCCATATCTCTTATTCGTGGAATTAATTATGATGTTTAATGAATCCATGTTGTATGATATATGTGTCACACTTATGCATGAAATGAAATGATTAAGAAGGGTGAACCCTGATAGTTCCAATTCATTGGGTAAAGATTAGTATCATGATATGTCAAGTGTAATGAGGGTTTACTCATGCTAATTCAAGTTCAATGAGGGTTTACTCATTCTCCATATGAAATGATCCTTAGATCATGCTAATAACATGTTAAATGTTTTTTCCACATTTCCATGTTATGATAATCATGCTATATCATTTCATATCATGTCATTATGTTCATGTTTCTCTTGTACTCCATTGATATTCCTATTTCCTAACATGTACTATTTTCTTCATGTTATGCCTTGTTTACTCCCTTACTAGGCTTTATAGATCACCCTTTTCTTATGAATGTCCTCAGGTTATCCCATGCAATGCTAAGTATGAAGGAATTTTGTGGTCATGTAAAAGAATTTTTCAATAAAGATGTTGTGTTTTATGTTCTAAGTTGTTATGTAATGTTTCTAATTTTCCCAAAACACTAGACATCTCGATCCACAGAGTTGTCTTAAGTGAAATTTTATGTAATAAATCATGTTTATGTTTCTAATAATGTGTAGTGTTGTTATACCGTGGGTCGCCGCAAGGTCTTGCTGCCACGGTCCAGCTAGACCGCGACTCTCCAACCGTGTGATTTGGCTCACTGTCGTATCCACTGAAGTCATCGATGGGTTATTCCATGGGCCACCAGACTCACTCTAGTGGTTCGTTTTCCAAACCATGAGCACCTCCCAGATCCTTGGGTCGTCGTTGCCACTACTGCGTGCTCCAAAGAATCTTTTTGTCACTCCAAGGGTCTGGCCACGTTCGGAACCTCCCGAAAAATCCTAACACGACCATGAGGGTTTGTCGGCGAAGAACATAAGAACGGGGGGTAGGAGAGAATACCAGAAAAACCCAAAGAATGATCTGAGCCTTTATTTGTGTCGTCCTTATATCATTATTGTTATAAATATTATAAAGAACATATATAAAGGTAGTAATCGCAAATATATACTTCCCATTAAATTATTGCAAAAAAATTTCCAAACCCACAAGAATGATTGACCCATGGATCAACTTGTTAGTGATTTGATCCACATTCCTCATTTATAAGGTAATAATGCGGAAAGGTAATCACTTAGAAATAAACCCCTAACCGAGTTTAAATCGATTTCTAATGAAGGGTGAATCCTAGGTTCATTGTTCATCAATCCATCAGCGTCTGATCCCAATCTATACTTTGATATGTCATCATTCATCACCTGTCATCGTTCACCAACGAATTTACTCCAAGGCTTCATATCAAAATCCAAGATCCTCCCTTGATCTAGTATCTCTATTAATCAACTTAATGCAGGAAATGCATTTCAGTATTTCTGTTATGCAAAGTTGCTACATTGCTATGCTTGATTTACTACGTCATTACATTGTTACATTTATGAAATGAAACAGATGGATCGATATTGTTTTTGAGAAAAACATTTTTGAATAAAATAAACTTTCTTAAGTTTATTTTATCTTTCTTAAAAATTCCCAAAAAAATAACTTTTACCCTCGACCCGCACCAGTCAAGGTTAGGCCCCACCTAAGGAAATCACACCCTCAAGAGCTCAATGGTACTCTTTTATTTCCAATCCGAGTTACCATTTATGAGTTATAGTATTTGAAAATAAAATAATATTTATTTAATTTATTTATTTACGGTCACATCCCAAAAACTACTTTCTACAGTTGACCTGTGTGAGCCAATGTTAGGCTCTGTATAAGGAAAAAATATCATTATGAACTCAACGGTGGTCTCAGATTTTCAATCCAAGTCACCATTCATGAGTCATAAGGATTTTAAAAATAAAATAATTTTATTTAATTATTCAATTTATGGTTATTAAATTTTTGGGTTTTATCATTGGAGGCCTGAGATGACTCAATTTAAGTTGCACCTAGGGTAAACACACCATTTTTAATACAAAGGCTCCCTAAGATTTCTGATCCGGGCACCTTTTTAAGAGTTATTCCACTTTTTCAGGAAAACTGCTAACACATACTATTTAAAAACTTAACATCTTTTGATGGACTATTCCAGGCACACTGGGCCTCAGAATCAAATGTCGTCTCAATGCTTGGTCTCCGAATTTTTCTAGAAATTTTCTAAAAATAAAACCAAGAAAATCCAAGTCATTATATTCTCCCCACCTTAAGTATTTACATCACGAAAAGGAAAACCAAGGGATACCCAAATATATGAGGGTGTGAACACAAACTTGAGCCTCATTCTCCAATGTTCTCTTCTAGAGATTCTAGTGTTTCCACTAGGCAAACACTAAAGGAATCGAATTCCCATGGAGGTTCCTCTCTTGCTGATCCTCGATCTCCATGGCCAGGATGTGAAGAAAGAATACCAAGAAGAAACTATTGTCTATGGTATTTTATGGATTTGAGTTATCTTCTGCACATATAGGCATCACAATCTCTCTACTTAACTCTGCTCCTAAAAAGCTGAGAGGTGGCTAGTTTTTTGATTCAGTACACTATCACCCATATGGTATCATGTCCCCCAGATATATGTGGTAAACCCTTCATGAAGTCTATCAATATCCTTTCGCACTCCCTTCCTAGCACCCTAAGTAAGGAAAGATCAACCATTTCTAAGAAAAGGGGCTTGACACGGTGAGTTGACAAATGAAAAACTGAATCAAACAAGCACTCATATTTTATATCAATAGATAAGCCTAGCTTTAAACTGTTCTATCATCCCTAGTGTCTGCCTTTACACCCACATGCATATCCCGATGCATCTCACCACTCTAGGTGTCCATTGATACTACTATACATCCTCTAAAAGGAACGACGTGATCCCCACCTTTTGAATATCCATCAGGGGAATTCCTTATGGACAACTAAGCATGTAAAGTCACATTGTCAGTGTCTTCGAGTTGAACCTCCCTGACTCACTTTAAGAGTGGAGGGGTAACAACCACCAATTGAAGGTGGGATGCATAATCTCTATCCATGAAGTATAACTATAATGAGGCCAAATACTCTGTTTCCTCATTTAGAAGCTACGAACTAGATCTCCTAATGAGAGCATCCACATCCACATTTACCTTACCAGGAGTATAGACTCTCTCTAATTCCTAGTCTAGGAGGAACATTTAGCCAACACCTCTATATCAAATTTAGAACCTTATGAGAGAGGATGTAATTGAGAATCTTGTGGTTTGATTAGATGATAAACTACCCACCCATCAGTTAGTGTCGCCAAATCTTCAATGTGAAGACTACCATTTCCAACACAAGATCATGGGTCTCGTAGTTATGCTCATGTGGTTATAACGAACACGAACCATAGGCAATCACTGCTTACCTCTACATCAAGACACAACCAAGTCTGTTCCCTGATGCATCGCATAACACTACATACACAACTCCCTCCTCAGAAAAACTCATGATTGGGGCGCTCATCAAATTATGTCTTAACTGTGGAAAATCCTATGGGTACCTTTCTATCCATACGAAAGGCTGCCTCTTTTGACTGATTGAATTGTTCATCGACCCTTTGGTAGTCGATACTCGTTCTCTACATCCACTTGGTTAAAGTGACAGTAATCCACACATAAACTCGAACACTGGTCTTATTAATCCCTTTCTCTTCAAGTCCTCCACCTACACCATCATCTCGAAAATCTCTTCAAAATCCATTCAATATATTGATGCTGATATTGGTGCCATCTTGGGGTGTATAGGGATTCATAATTCCATCTCCCTATGGGGAGTTAAACCTGGAATCATCTTCTAGAAAGACGTCCTCATACTCCGACACTAATTTAGGGAACTAAAAACTCAAAACATTCATTGCCATGAGGGTAAGGTTGGATGACTCAAGAGTGACTGGTTTCACCCTCCTATGCATGATTTTATCCCATGCTTCTTGGGTTTCCTTTTTTTATGACCAAGGAAAACCCCATTATAATGTTTTAGACATACCACATCTTTTTTCCTAAAACTATCAAACTGAGCATGGATTGTCGATAGCAATACATACCAAGAATGACGTTGTAAGACCTCGACACTGCCACCAAGAGGATCAAATCGAAACTCTCTCCTCAAGGGTTAGATCACACTGTTATCATAAGTGTGATTATCAAGTCTCCTCCCAAAGGTATCTCTAGACATAAGGGATTCAACAGCTTAACTGTAAACTCTAGGTATCGAACAAGATCTGTGACAAGGAGGAATGATTAGAAAATATGTCTATTAATATGATAGCTAAGAGTAGACATAGACCATACCTCAAGTCATTCCTGGATCCCTTAGGTCATCTTCCTTAACCAAATGTAGCTACCCCTTCCCCTATCCTCCATCTCCCTAAGCCAGGTGTGGACCACATGGGGGTGGTGGCGGTGACATGTCGAAATGTATACCACCTCCTACTTCTCTCCTAGCTCATATTACATGTATCATGCAAATAATTACCTCTCTATAGGCTGACTCGACTCACCCTATAAGCCATGAGCTATATATCCTCTATCAGGGAACCTCTTCTTAGAATGTCTCATATGTCCAATTCTCTAAGACTAATGTTGTCTTCCTCATCCTAAAGTCACTGCTCTTGATTTCCCACCGCTAACATCCACTGGTTGTATTCGCTCAACTAAAGGACTTTCAACCACATAGGTTCCCTATAACACCCTAGAATAGGTAATAATTCACTAAGGAAAATAACTACCTTTGATGTCCCTAAACACACTTCACTCGGAGGTCTGATCCCAAAAGCACTGGTCATATCGTATTCATCGAATACCTAGAGAGGTCAGTATTCCATAATGAATATTGAGCTACCGACTTTTCATTATGCTAGAATTGTAGAATCTCTTGGGCATGCATAGACCTTGGATTTTATTCTGAGAGTCCCTTATTCGATAAATATTCTCAAGCTCTATCCATGGAAGAGTCACCTCATTGTAAGATCAGGAAATCTAAACCCTACCATCATCTTATTATGCCATGTAGAAGGGTCACCTATAGGACCCCCATCTGATCTAATAGTGTTCCAACTATATGGAAAGCTTGGTCACCACATCAATCCAATCCTTAGCCACTTTTGAGTCAGTCTCACCTCAGAACCTGAGGGGTGTTTTCCACTGAAACTTGCGAAATGCACTCAGCATGAACATCTCATCCATCGATACTACGAGTACCATGTGCTACACTATAGGTGGTGGTATAGTTGGTACACCACCAAGAGGTGTTGTCTCTAGTAAAAAACCATATACCCATCTCACCACACCGTGGATCATCCTCGTGATCATGTGGTGGAATCTTGAGTGGTTTTCTACGTGGAAGCATCTTCAAAAAAAACAAGATGTTCCATTATCAATAGAGTATACCAGGTGAGCTGACTTAAGAAGGACATGGAAAACTCGACCCATTTATATACAATGCATGTACCATCAATTTTGTTTTACAACTTGTTTTTTCATTTACCAAGTTGAAAATAAGAATTCGGGGTCCTATTGTATGGATATGTCAGTCGCCACACTAACACTTGATTCCCTAGCCTAAAAGCCGAACTCAAAAAAACTTATCATTATCTCCCCAAACCAAACTCATAGACTCTTGGTTCTTAAGGTATAACTGACCTACTATGATACCACTCTATCATGACATGTCCCCTAAGGCCCATGTCGTGACTACCCCAATCCCACCTCCCATAAGCTAGGGGCTAGCAATTAGCACTGATTAGGCATATCCCAAACAAATGGGAGGCATTTTCCTATGTACCTATACACACGCACACAACTCCAAGCCACAGTTGTTGGAAGGTGAAAACACTAAGTAAACACACAAGGTACGACTGTAGAAAACTGAAGGTAAAAGAGGATAGAATAAAAGCCCAACTAAAACAGAAAATAAAAGTACAAGTCTCTAAAAATCCTCTGTAGAAAACCCTATATGAAGGGTAGGTACAGAAAAATTTTCTGAAGCCACAGAAACACATCTCGTCTGTCGGGTCACTCTAATCACCACCTAGCCATGGTCCTCCAACGACTCTATCAAATCATCGATCATCTTAACAAGACATGACACATGTGGGAAATGCCCGTGTAGGGGTGAGTAAAACAATACTCATTAGGGACCCCAAACCACAAAGGTATACCATAAAGCAATATACAAAGAAGAATAACAAAGAGGTATGAAAACTGTATCATCTAATAAGTATAGTCAAAAGAGTCACTAGAGTCATCTCACATAGGTATAAACTAAATTATTAAAAGCTAGAATATTAGTCGTAAACATTGAACACTATGTACTGTTGAGTCACTCATCCCTGATGAGTCACTTAGGCCCGTTGGGTCACCTAGACCTGCTCATTACTTAGTCCTGCTAGGTCTCCTTAACTCGCTCGTCACTTAGGCTTGATGGGTCACCTAAACCTTTGTGTCACTTAGGCCAGTTGGTTCACCTAAACCTGCTCGTCACTTAGGCCTGTTGGGTCACCTAAACCAGCTCATCACTAAGGCTTGTTGGGTCACCTAAACTCGCTCGTCACTTAGGCCTGATGGGTCACCTGAACTCGCTCATCACTTAGGCATGTTGGGTCACCTAAACCCGCTCTTCAAGTAGGACTGTTGGGTTACCTAAAACATGTTCTTCACTTAGTCTTTCTGGGTCACCTAGACCCTCTTTTCATAGTCTTCTTGTCAAATCTAGCCATAGGATTCCCGCTCGTAGCACACTTGATTCTAGGAGAATATAATCCTTAATCCATTGTTTATATCTCAACTTCCACTAAATCCCACTTATATTATATCAAAATTACTTACTCACCGTGATGGTCCCAACACCAAAAACGTCTCGTCATTCGGATGTATAGTTTGGAAGTTATTAGCCTTTTAGTGAAAAATGATCGCTTGGGTCCAGCCTGAGGTCTGCTGACCCAACCCGTCGGGTTGACCAGGGCCCCTAGGCCTGGCCCGGCCTGAGACTCATTCACTTTTCTATCTTGGACCACTAAAGCGGTTTGGTTTTTTCTACCTGGGATGCGGCAGGCACCGCGTCTCTGAACCACCTCGTGGGTCGTTGCGGGTTCCTGCGGCTGTATGATGTGGCTCGCTACCACATCCACTAAATCTTTCACCGGTCTCTACTAGCCTCCCACGGCTGATTCCCTAGGATTCTTCCACTGTAGCAGAGTGTCGTCGTGGCGGGTTCTTCTATGGGCCACCAGACTCACTCTGGTGGTCTGTTTTCCAAATCGTGAGCACCTTTGGGATCATTTGGTCATCACCATCACTACCACGTGCTCTAAAGTGTCTTTCCATCACTTTGGGGGTCCAACCACATTTGGAACCTCCTGTAAAATCATAAAATGGCCAAGAGGGTCCATTGGAAAAGAACACAATAACAGGGGGTAGGATAGAATACCAGGAACACCCAAAGAATGATCTGAGACTTTGTTCATGTCTTACATAGATCATTCTTGTTAGCAGGATTATAAAGAACGTAAATAAAGGTATTAATAATAAAGATCTACTTCCTATTAAATCCCTACAAAATAATTCTCAGACCCACAAGACCGATTTACCCACAGATCAACTTGTTAGTGAGTTTATCCACATTATTCATTTATAAGGTAAGAATGGGTAAAGGTAATCACATAGAAATATACCCTTACCTAGGTTTAGATCGAACGTTGATGAAGGGTGAATCCTGGGTTCATCGTTTTTCAATCTGTCAATTTCTTATCTGAATCTGTTTGTTGATCCTTCTCCATTCTTCTCCTCTCATCTTTCACCAAAAAAATTCCTCCAAGGCTTTAGAGAAACCTTCAGGATCCTCCCTTAATCATGTATCTTTGTTAATCAACTTAATAGAGGAAAAGCGTTTTAGCATTTCTGTTACACTGAGTCACCACGTTGTTATGATTGAGTTGTAGCGTCATTATGCTATTTCATTTATGAAAGGAAATAGCTAGATCGATGTCGAATTGTAGTGAAATATTTATTAATAAAATAAAATTTCTTAAGTTTATTTTATTTTTCTTTAAAATGCCTAAAAAATAAATTTTACCCTCAACCTACGCCGGTCACTGTTAGGACCTGCCTAAGGAAATCACACACTCGTGAGCTCAATGGTACTCTCATATTTCCAATCCAAGTTACCATTTATGAGTTATAGGATTTGAAAATAAAATAATCTTTATTTAATTATTTTATTTACGATCATGTCCCAAAAGTTACTTTCCACAGTTTACCCACTTCAACCAATGTTAGGCTCCACTTAAGGAAAACACCCCATTATGAACTCAATAGTGATCTCATATTTTCAATCTGAGTCACCATTCATGAGTTATAAGGATTTGAAAAAAATAATAATTTTATTTAATTATTTTATTTATGGTTATGCCATTTTCTGGTTTTCTCACTGGAGGCCCACACCAACTAAAGTTAAGTCACTCCTAGGGTAAACCTGCCATCTTCAATGCAACGGTGCCCTAAAATGTCTGATCTGGGAACCTATTTAACAGTTATTCCAATTTTTTAGGAAAACTGCTCATGTGTTCTATTTAAAAACTTAACATTTTTTTACTGGCCATTGCAGGAACACCAGGCCTCAGAATTGCATGCCTTCTCAGCACCTGGTCTTGAAATTTTCTAAGAAATTTTCTAAAAATTGAATTCGGAAAATCTGAGTCATTACAATTTCTTTCTATATCTTGATAAAATTTAGATCTATTATTGGTTATGGTTATTCTTGGGTAAGTCTAATAAAATTATCACCCTAATCATGTTCCACTACTCGGATATTAATTTTATAATACTTATATAATGAATTGAGGATGGTTTTTGGGATAGTTGGTTCATGGGATTGATTCGGGTGGAAATTATTGACTTTGGGAATTGATAATATTGAGGAAGGAAGTGTTTACCATATGGGGAATTTATATAAATTTGATTGGAATTATTGTAATGTGTGTGTTTGTGTTTGTGTGTAAATATCCCTAAGAACCATTGTGTAATACGGTATTCTTGTGCATGCATGGGAGTCCTATGAGACCTTTTTATGATGTGATTTTCATATGGTAAGTCCATGAGATTGTGAGACCTATAAATTATGGGATATGATTGTGACCTTCCTTGTAATGCCATGTTGTATATGAATACTTTCCATGTGAAGGTTTTTCATCATGTATCAAAGTAAAAATTGGGATCATCATAGTTTTATTATCCCATATAGTGGGAAAATGTGCTAGTGTGACATGTGATAATAACGACAATGGTACCTAGAGATAGGGTGGTAGCATGATGTTCTTGTGTCCTAACCCGAGATAGAGAATGGGGTATGTATTTCATGACCTGACTCACTGGGGCCCACCTAGCCAGTGATAAACCGATTGTGTCACCCTAATCCCACCTCTAATAGTCTAAGGGCTAGAAACCATCACCAATTAAGCATATCACACACATGGTAGTCCTTATCCTAAGTAATTTCACACACATATGCATCTCTAAATACCCATGAACAGATAAAAGGTAAATTAAAACTTATACCATAATAAATACATTCTGGGTCACCTAGACCCTCTTTTCATAGTCTTCTTGTCAAATCTAGCCATAGGATTCCCGCTCGTAGCACACTTGATTCTAGGAGAATATAATCCTTAATCCATTGTTTATATCTCAACTTCCACTAAATCCCACTTATATTATATCAAAATTACTTACTCACCGTGATGGTCCCAACACCAAAAACGTCTCGTCATTCGGATGTATAGTTTGGAAGTTATTAGCCTTTTAGTGAAAAATGATCGCTTGGGTCCAGCCTGAGGTCTGCTGACCCAACCCGTCGGGTTGACCAGGGCCCCTAGGCCTGGCCCGGCCTGAGACTCATTCACTTTTCTATCTTGGACCACTAAAGCGGTTTGGTTTTTTCTACCTGGGATGCGGCAGGCACCGCGTCTCTGAACCACCTCGTGGGTCGTTGCGGGTTCCTGCGGCTGTATGATGTGGCTCGCTACCACATCCACTAAATCTTTCACCGGTCTCTACTAGCCTCCCACGGCTGATTCCCTAGGATTCTTCCACTGTAGCAGAGTGTCGTCGTGGCGGGTTCTTCTATGGGCCACCAGACTCACTCTGGTGGTCTGTTTTCCAAATCGTGAGCACCTTTGGGATCATTTGGTCATCACCATCACTACCACGTGCTCTAAAGTGTCTTTCCATCACTTTGGGGGTCCAACCACATTTGGAACCTCCTGTAAAATCATAAAATGGCCAAGAGGGTCCATTGGAAAAGAACACAATAACAGGGGGTAGGATAGAATACCAGGAACACCCAAAGAATGATCTGAGACTTTGTTCATGTCTTACATAGATCATTCTTGTTAGCAGGATTATAAAGAACGTAAATAAAGGTATTAATAATAAAGATCTACTTCCTATTAAATCCCTACAAAATAATTCTCAGACCCACAAGACCGATTTACCCACAGATCAACTTGTTAGTGAGTTTATCCACATTATTCATTTATAAGGTAAGAATGGGTAAAGGTAATCACATAGAAATATACCCTTACCTAGGTTTAGATCGAACGTTGATGAAGGGTGAATCCTGGGTTCATCGTTTTTCAATCTGTCAATTTCTTATCTGAATCTGTTTGTTGATCCTTCTCCATTCTTCTCCTCTCATCTTTCACCAAAAAAATTCCTCCAAGGATTTAGAGAAACCTTCAGGATCCTCCCCTAATCATGTATCTTTGTTAATCAACTTAATAGAGGAAAAGCGTTTTAGCATTTCTGTTACACTGAGTCACCACGTTGTTATGATTGAGTTGTAGCGTCATTATGCTATTTCATTTATGAAAGGAAATAGCTAGATCGATGTCGAATTGTAGTGAAATATTTATTAATAAAATAAAATTTCTTAAGTTTATTTTATTTTTCTTTAAAATGCCTAAAAAATAAATTTTACCCTCAACCTACGTCGGTCACTGTTAGGACCTGCCTAAGGAAATCACACACTCGTGAGCTCAATGGTACTCTCATATTTCCAATCCAAGTTACCATTTATGAGTTATAGGATTTGAAAATAAAATAATCTTTATTTAATTATTTTATTTACGATCATGTCCCAAAAGTTACTTTCCACAGTTTACCCACTTCAACCAATGTTAGGCTCCACTTAAGGAAAACACCCCATTATGAACTCAATAGTGATCTCATATTTTCAATCTGAGTCACCATTCATGAGTTATAAGGATTTGAAAAAAATAATAATTTTATTTAATTATTTTATTTATGGTTATGCCATTTTCTGGTTTTCTCACTGGAGGCCCACACCAACTAAAGTTAAGTCACTCCTAGGGTAAACCTGCCATCTTCAATGCAACGGTGCCCTAAAATGTCTGATCTGGGAACCTATTTAACAGTTATTCCAATTTTTTAGGAAAACTGCTCATGTGTTCTATTTAAAAACTTAACATTTTTTTACTGGCCATTGCAGGAACACCAGGCCTCAGAATTGCATGCCTTCTCAGCACCTGGTCTTGAAATTTTCTAAGAAATTTTCTAAAAATTGAATTCGGAAAATCTGAGTCATTACAATTTCTTTCTATATCTTGATAAAATTTAGATCTATTATTGGTTATGGTTATTCTTGGGTAAGTCTAATAAAATTATCACCCTAATCATGTTCCACTACTCGGATATTAATTTTATAATACTTATATAATGAATTGAGGATGGTTTTTGGGATAGTTGGTTCATGGGATTGATTCGGGTGGAAATTATTGACTTTGGGAATTGATAATATTGAGGAAGGAAGTGTTTACCATATGGGGAATTTATATAAATTTGATTGGAATTATTGGAATGTGTGTGTTTGTGTTTGTGTGTAAATATCCCTAAGAACCATTGTGTAATACGGTATTCTTGTGCATGCATGGGAGTCCTATGAGACCTTTTTATGATGTGATTTTCATATGGTAAGTCCATGAGATTGTGAGACCTATAAATTATGGGATATGATTGTGACCTTCCTTGTAATGCCATGTTGTATATGAATACTTTCCATGTGAAGGTTTTTCATCATGTATCAAAGTAAAAATTGGGATCATCATAGTTTTATTATCCCATATAGTGGGAAAATGTGCTAGTGTGACATGTGATAATAACGACAATGGTACCTAGAGATAGGGTGGTAGCATGATGTTCTTATGTCCTAACCCGAGATAGAGAATGGGGTATGTATTTCATGACCTGACTCACTGGGGCCCACCTAGCCAGTGATAAACCGATTGTGTCACCCTAATCCCACCTCTAATAGTCTAAGGGCTAGAAACCATCACCAATTAAGCATATCACACACATGGTAGTCCTTATCCTAAGTAATTTCACACACATATGCATCTCTAAATACCCATGAACAGATAAAAGGTAAATTAAAACTTATACCATAATAAATACATAACATATATCCCACATCATAGTATAAAAAAGTACTAGAAATCATAAACTTCCAAATACAAGCCCACCAAAACTGACAAAAGAGTCTAACCCACTAATAATGAGGGTATTGTCTTCAAATGAAACACCTGGTATAAACCACAGTATTTCTATATCATTATGATCTTCCCGGTCCTAGTCCTCATAGGAATCCATCAAAAGGAATGTTGTTTTCATAAGACACTACATATGTGGGTAGATTCTATGCAGGGGTGAGTATAATAATACCCAAAAAGATACCCTGAAATCACTAATCATAAAACATAAAGTGAGTAGTCCAATCATATTCATGATTATTTCCAATAAAAAAGTGTGACATATAAAAAAATAACTACAACCCATATATACTCATAATAGATACCAAGCCTCAAATTAGTCTCAACTGGTAAAGTTTTCTCCATGATCTATTCTATCAATGATGGCACTCATCTGAGAGGTCGTGTTTATTAAGTCTCAATAAAGAAGTAATTTTTGGATCTCTAGAGATATCAATAAATATATAGGTAATCACACCAAAGGCTCATACGGTACATCAAAAACCCCATCCTAAATAACCCACTATGTAGGGGGTCAAACTGCTGCATAAGTTGGTCATGATGATTCCTCAAACCCTTCCAAGGGAAGGTGAAAAAATGATAGAGGATCCAACCTCTTACACATGTAGGGGTTCTTAAAACTCTATCCAAGAATAAACCCATATAAGGGATCACAATATTATGCTCTAAACATAATATCACATTGTACCCACATAGGAATGGACCAAGGGAACACACTCAACCAATACTAGTACAGACTGAAGATATGGAGGGCCTCAACCAAACCTATAAATATTACATGGTGTGTACTGGGGGAGTAAATAGTGTGTCTTCCCTTACCTAGGTCTTCCCATGTCTCACTATCTCATACAACATGTATCTCTCCAAATACACAGCATGTTATTATAGATACACGGTGTGTAAAGGTCAGGCCGGCACTCAAAATATCGCTATCTTGTTCCCATGTACATTTAACTATGCTTGTGTACATTGATTTCTACTCATTTACTTAAGTTCAGGCCAATGTAATATATCCATGTCTGAGTACCATTCTATGACTGTATACTTCATTTGTGCCCATTCCTATGGCCATGTGTGTTCCCATGTACCCCTAGGGTATACAATGAGCTGCTAGCACTGGGTTTCATGGTGTGTAACACTTGTCCCATGACGTGTGATATTTTTCTCTATGTGTAAATCATACTTTTTTTGGAATGGAATACATGTTTTGTGTTATTCTAGAGTACATGCCGTGTAGTTAGGATTTTTTTAGAAATTTTGAACCTTCACACATCTTCTTCTTTCACCACTTCCACTGCTAAATCCTCCATGAGACTCACTGTTAATCATAAATCCCAGTCTAGATAAGATTTTCTGTCATTGGTGGCCAGATTCCAAACACATCCTTTTCATAGGAATCACTTCATATCAAACCACACCACATGTAACATGAAAAAACACAAATGGGGATCTCCAAATTCAAACTCAATCAATCCCCTGTTTCCAAAAATCACAACCATGTTGTTGATATCCATCTCAAACCTATGGTATTGATCTTTTGTTCCAAATATCGATTATTCAATGATTTTTTATAAGGTATTTTTCGAACCTCTGGTCAAATAGAATACCAATGATGATCGCATGAAGAATTGGTAGAAAAATTCATAAAACAAAAACATGAGGAATGGAACTTGTATAATGTTTTGTTTGAATCAATCCATTGTTGTGAATATAATGAATTAATATGATTATCAAATCAATATAAATTTACTATTTCTAGGAATATAAATCCATTCCTGCACAACACGAATGGCCTGTGAATCAAACTGTTAGAATAATTAATTCAAATTCATCATGGGATAAACAAATGGGGATAGATTTACATAAAATAATACCCAAGTTTGAGTAAGTATTGATCATTTATTAGTAAATTATTTTTTTATCATCATTGATGAGATCCAAAAACTTTGTTTTCATTGGAGATCCCTATATTACTTCGATCATTGTTCCATGATCTTGACAACTGATAATACTCATCTATGCTCTTTTCTAAAATCCCTAGGGTTATGTGACTAAACCTAGGGTTTTGTAATAATTATGTATTTATATAGGATATTAGGTTAGGGGAATTTATAAAAATAAATTAGTTTACTTGTTTATTTATTTATCATTACACCCATGATCATTCTTAACCCAAGAATCTGGCATGATCTAAGTTTATTTCAATCCTAGGGAAAAACCTTCATTCCAGATTCAATGATGGTATCAGATTTCAAATCTAATACTCCATTCAAGATTTATTCCATTATTTCAAAAAAAATGTGTGCATGTGATATAAAATATTTAATAATTTTATTATATCATTACCAATCCTCCCGAAACCTCGGAATCTCACACTGACACAATGCTTCGATCAAAAAATATTCCTTAAAATATTTTAAAGTCATATAAGGAAAAAACAGATTCATTTCATTCTCACTACCTTAGGGATTTTCAACATGAAAATAAAATATCCTACTCAAAAAGATGAGGTTACTAAGATTTCATCTTGGTATACTAATCTCAGGTGCTCTCATACAGATTCCAAAGATACTACTAGACAAGCACCAAGGTAATCACTCACCCATGAATGATCTTCTCTTACCAATCCTTGATCTCTTCCAGGTACTACGAAAAGGTATCTTCATACTTAATGTCTAGATTTCCCCATTTGATAACTTGTGATAAGTTGTACATATACTTCCTTAACTATGACACATGAAATACATCATGTTCCTAGTCTTTATATAGTGGTGGGTTCAAATTGTATTCCACCTCACCTTCTCTACATAGTATCTAGAAAGGTCCAATGAACCTCAAAGATAACATTCAACCTCGGCCAAATATTCATAATCCACATCGAGGTGATACCTTCAGGAATACATGGTCTCCAGCCTCAAATTACAAAGGCCTATATCATTGGTCTGTATAAGACTTATAATAGATTTTAGAAGTCCTCATCCACTCCTAGATGATATGTACCTTCTCCATATTTTCTCACACCAACTCGATTCCATTTATTATTGACTCGCCAATATTATTCCAACGTAGTGGTGAATTGTAGGGTATCTCATACATGGCCTCAAATGGTGTCATACCAATGGTGGAATGTTTGTTTTTATTGTAAAAAAACTCCACCAAGGGTAGGTGATACTCCTAAATATGGATAAATCCCAACATGAAAACTGACAACATGTCCTCTAGAACCAAAATGATATGCTCATACTGGTCATCAATCTGGGGGTGAAACATTGTGTTGAAATTCAACTGAGCCCCAAAGGCCTTCTACAGTCCTCTCTGTAATCATGATGTGAAGCTACCATAGTGGTATGAAATTATTTTTTAGGGAACTCAACGAATATTTACTATATCTTTCACAAAAAGTTATCCCAAAATCTCTACTAAACTCACCTCTTGGATATCTAGGAAGTGGGCTAACTTGGTGAGTCATTTTATGATCACCCATATGGATTATGTCCTCTAGAATTTTTTGGTATCCTCATAATGAATTCCATGTATATACCATCCCAATATCACTCTAAAACCTTAAGGGGGTGAGCTAAACCCACAATAACTTGGTGCTCGTCCTTCACATGCTAAAAAGTGATGCATTTAGAGACAAACTCTAATACACACTTCTTTATCCCTAGGAACCAAAACTAATGCCAAAGGTCCTAATAAATATTCAACACACCTAGATGTACTACTAAAGGGGATGTATAAAATTCCCTTGGGAGCCCATATTGAAACTTCACTAGAACCATAATTCGTACTCTAAAAATAATGGCATGCTCCCCACCTTCATATAATCCATCAGAAGCACATCCAGTGGATATCTGAGTTCTAAAGGTCTCATGATCATTATCTCCCAGATGAGCCTCCCTAGAATGTTATAGAAGTGGTGGGGTAACAAATATTTAATAGATTTAAGCTACACCATCCATGTCCACTAAGGACAACTACATTGAGGCTAACTGATCTGAATCCTTGATCAAAAACTATGAACAAGATCACATTCTGAGAGAATCTTCCACCACATTTCCCTTCCTGGGAGTATAGACTATATTGAATTAATAATCATGGAGAAAATATAGCCATTTACTATATCTTAAGTTAATATACTTCAATGAGAATATATATTTGAGACTCTTATGTTTAGAATAGATGATAAACTGATCACCCATAAGGCAGTGTTGCCGCATCTTCAAGGTGAATATTACTGCTACCAACTCTAGATCATGGGCCATGTAGTTCCACTCATGTGGTATCATCAATCATGACTCATAGGAAATCATTGCCTTAATTTTCATCATAAAAAATCCAAGTCCAATTGTTGTGGGATCACTAAATATTATATACTAAACACCATCCTCTGGTATTCTGAAGATGGGGGAGCTCGTCAACCTCTTTCGTAACTCCTAAAAATCTAGTTGGAACCTTTCCATCCCCATGAATGAAATACCATTCCAATTCAAAGTATTAAAGGGTACTGATATAATATAGAATTTGGGAAAAAATATCCTTTATTATATTTACAACCCAAGGAAGCTAAATACCTCCATCATGCTCTTGGGTGGATACAAATCTAACACTGCCTCAAATTTCACTAGGTCCACTAATACACCCTCTGTTGAGATGACATATCCTAGAAATTGGACCTCTCAAATCCATAACAAAAACTTAAATAGATTCATATAAACATGGGGATCTCATATTATGTTTAGTACCATCCTCAAGTGTCTTGTGTGATCCTCCTTGGACACTAAGTACACTAGAATATCATCAATGAAGACCACCGCAAACCAGTCTAAGAAAGGTTGAAGGATCTAGTTCATGAGTGATATGAACACTTCTGGGGAATTTTTCATGATGAAAGAAATCAACAAATACTCATAATTACCATTGTGACATCATAATTTCATCTTCGGTATATCCACATATCATACTCAGAGCTAGTGATAGTCTGATCTAAGGTCAATATTCAAGAACCATATCTTCTCTCTCAACTGGTCGAAGAAGTAGTTGATTCTCAGTAGTTGATACTTATTTTTTATGATAACATGGTTTAGGTGACTTTAATAAACACAAAACCTTAAGGTCTCATCCACCTACTTAGATAACAAAACAGTAGATTCCTAGGGTGATACATTGGGTATAAAAAATCCATTCATCTATAAGTCCTTCAATTACACCATCATCTCACAAAACTCTATAGAATCCATCCAATATGTTAGTATAGATATCAAGGTAGTACCTAGGTGAAAGTATATGTTGAATTATATCTATAAATGGTGGGTTAATCATTACACATCCTCAGGAAATACATCCTCATACTCTACCACAACTGTAGGAAACTCAAATCCCATAGCGTGTTTAGCTCTAAGGGTAATGCTTTCTAACTAGTGAGTAACCGGCTATATATTCCTATATATGAGATTATTATGATCTTATTGGGTTTCCTTCTCATCCATTAAGGAAAACCTCACCCCATAACCATGTACACACTGCATCCTTTTCATTAAATAGTCAATATGGGTGTGAATTATGGGTAGCCAGTATATACCTAAGATGATTTCATAAGGCCTCATCACATCTAAAAAGAGATCCCATAACAAGATATCTCCTACAAGAGTCAGATCACACTATCAGAAGAATTTTTTGATCACTGAATCCCCTCTTCTAGGAGTCTCCAAGTGCAAGGGTTGAGCCAAGGGATCAACTAGATTCTCAAAGTCTCGAATAAGAGAATTATAAGGAAAAGGGTGGCTTGTACCTATGTCTATGAGTACTACATATAAATTATATAAGGAACATATTGTACCTATAATCATACCTAGATCCTATCGGTAAATGGACTCCATGGCCTGTATCTACCCTCATCTCTGACCACCAGCTCCCTGATCCTAGCGCGGACCACCTGAGTGTGGTGTGGTGGTGGCAACAGATCAAACCATCTGCCACCACCAGCTACTCTCCCTGCTTCTCTACCATGTATTCTTCACTTAATACCTTCTTTATCTTATAATTTTCACTTCTTAGATATTCCATTGATTTTATCTCTATTATCTATAAGGTGGATTGGATAATGTCATGTGAGATGTCCCCAACCATCGCAAGAGAAACACCACCTCTCTCTCAACTGACTCGAGCCATCTTGAGAGACCTGAACTATAGACCCTATATCCTTAGATCATATCCTAAAGCATATTGAACACTCAAATCCCTATGTATACCATATACTACCAGCTTTCTAGGACTCAAATAATGTATTCTCACTACCAACACCAACTTTCGGTGTCTTCTCACCAAGAAATATCTCAACTACCAAATCTCACACAAGAACTCCACATAGATGAGAATTAAAAGATATATCACTCCAGTGTTGATATCTTAGTGTAGAAATATATCAAACTTTTGTGCTCAAAAGATAGGATGTTGAACCATATCTAGAGAGTATCATGAGAGGTTGGTGAACCTCAATAAATACTATTCCACGATAATATTTCCATAATAAATCTTTAAAATCTACTGAATATGAACCTCTCACAAGATGGATTGATAAAACTCCTACCTAAATAGATTCTAAAATTTCATATAAGAGAGAGATATATCATTGTGTGTTTGAGTCACCAAACTCTACCATTTCCCTATGAAGCCCTAAATAATACTTGCTGCTAAAACCACCATCTGATCTGGAGGTGTCCTCACAAGACGGGACACTCGAGTAACTACCTATATTCATTATTAAACTTCCTAGGGGTTGGGATTTACCTAAAAATTAAGTGGTAAGTAGATCTTGAACTCTTGTAGTATGCTCAACCTGCACACATCCTTAGTTGGTATTACTAGTGAAACTTGCTACTCGATGAGTGGTGGAAAAACTAGAAAACCACTTTAAGGTACCACCTCATGTAAAGGAACTTGTATTGAAGCCTCATTACTTGATGAACCATCCTCATGATCCAATTAGGGAATCTTGGATGGATATCTTTATAGAGGCATCCTGAAATAAAATTAATATATACCACATTCAAATAGTATATCTAGGGAGATGAATCAAGAAAGAAATGGAAACCAAAACTCATTCAAATATGATGCATGTGTAAATGTTTTACCATAATCCAATTCCTATATATATCGAGTAAACAAGAGAATTTTCAGACTCTTGGTGAATGAATAGGTCAGCTACTACACCAACACTGGATTCCCTTGCTTGAATTATGAATTCAAAACACTTTAACAATGGTGTCATAATTCCCAAACCAATCCTCAGAGATAAATATTCTCCAAATTGCAGTACTAAAATGAAATTTTTTTGATACCACTCTATCATGACCAAACCCACTAGGGCCCTCTTGACTAAAGTTAAGCCAAGTGTGACACCCCAATCTCACCTCTAATGGGCTAGGGGATATCACCTAGTGCCGAGTAGGCATATCTCAAACATATAAGGTCTTAACCTAACTACCTATACACACAAAAATCTCTAAATACCCATAAAAAGTTGAAAGTAAAAGTGATAATGATACCATAATTCATGTATAAAATCTATCCCACATCAAAGTATGATAAAAGTATTGGAAATAATAAAGGTAAAAATAAAATTTCACTAAAACTGACAAGATTCCAACCTGCTAAGAATGAGGGGACTACCATCAAATGAAACAGATGGTATGAACCATGGTCTATCAATCTCAATATGATCTTCCTAGTCTTCGTCCTCCTAGGACTCTATCAAAAGGCATATCATATGTATAAGACATGAAATGTGTGGGGAGAACCCATACAGGGGTGAGTATAACAATACTCAGTTGGACACCCTAAAATCACTAAGAATAAAGCATAAAGAGATTGGTCATATGATCATCATGAGGCATGCCAAAAAAAATATGAGACATGGAAATAAGAACAATAACCCATATATACTCATAACAAACACCAAGCCTCAGAGAGGACTAAACCATACTTTCAGCGATAGGATTCTGCTTGAGGATTCAAGGTAACTCTCATCAGGTATAGTTTTCTCCGCGATCCATGCTATCATTGATGTCGCTTATATGAGAGGCTATTCTCATCAAGCCTCACCAAATAATTACTCACTGGATCTCAGAAGATATTGATACATAGATGGTGTATAAAACCCAAGGCTCATGGGGGACACCGAAAACCCCATCGGGAATAACTTACTAAGTATGGTATCATACACCCATGTAAGTTAGTCATGATGATTCTTCAAATACCACCAATGGAAGGTGATGAAATGATAGAGGATCCCACCCTAATCACAGAGAAGGATTCCCAAAACACTATCCAATCCTAAACCCATAGAGAGGATCATAATCCTATGATCAAGACCTAATGTCGCATTGTACCCTCCTAGGAATGGACCTAAGGAACACACTCAATCGATACTATTCTAGACTGAAGACATGGAGGGCCTTAACCGACCCTATAAAAAGTACATTGCATATACTATGGAGTACACAGTGTGTCTTTCCTACACTGAGTCTTCCCAGGAATCATTATCTCACATGGAATGTTTCTCTCTAAATACACATCATATTGTTATATATACATGGTATATAGAGGTAAGAATGGCACCCAGTGTGGCACCATCCAGTACCCATATACATTTGGTCGTGCCTATATACATAGGTTCATTCTCGTGTAGTTTAGGTTGTTCCCTTGTATTATGGTTGTGAATGAGTATTGTGTCCATGCTTATGTACCCCTAGGGTACATGCTGAGCCACCATCACTGGGTCACATGGCATGTGATATTTTTCTAGGCATGTATACCCTAGAACTATAGCAGGGGACAACATGGTGTGTGTTCTTCTTGAGGGAACACTGTGTAGTTGATATTTTTTCATAAATCCTGAACCTTCATGAATCTTCCACTCATTTTTATTCCACTACAAAATCTTCTATGAGACTATCTATTAATCACATATCTCAGTCCATCCATACCTTCCTTTCCCCAGAATCCATATTCAAGCCACATCCTTCACTCGGTAATCACCTCTGGTCGAACCGCACTACATGCTTCATGCCAAACTGCTAACATAGATCTCTAAATCTAAACCCATTCAATCCCCAGTCACCAAAAAATGCAACCATGTCATCAGTCTTCATCCCAAAACCATGGTAATAATCCATTTCCCCAATGATCGATTTTTCAATGATTATTTTATGGGAAATTTTCGAACTTTCAGTCAAATCAGATACCAATGATGATCACACAAAGAATGTGCATAGAAATGCATGAAACACAAACATGAGAAACATAACTCAACCAATGTTCTCGTTGTACTAAATCCTTTTTCCTGAAGATAATGAACTAAGAGTATTGTCAAATCAATTAAAATTACTATTTTAGAAAGATAAGTCCATTCTGAGAAAATATGATTGATCATTGAATAAAACTGTTAGAAGAATTGATTAACATTCATTATGGGATAACAAATGTGGATAAATCCATATAAAAAACATCCTACATCAATTTAGGATTGATTTATAATGAATAAAGGATTCATGTTTCCTTCATTTTTGATATCCATGAACTTGATTGTCATTATAAATCCTTGTGGTACTCTGATCATTGATCCATGACCCCGACATCCACCAACACTCCTCCATGAAATCCTCTCAAATACCTAGGGTTATGAATTTAACTCTAGGATATTGAAATGAATATGTGTTTATAGATGATATTATCATATGTAATTGATAAAAACTAAATTTATTTATTTATTAATTTATTAATCATTCTACCCACAATTGCTCTCAACCCAAGTGTCTTCTGCGCTCCAAGGTTTTTTTACACCTAGGGTAAAACCTGAAATCTAGATTCAACAGTAGTCTTATATTTCTGATTAAAGACTCTATTTGTGATTTATTTCATTATTTAGAAAAAAATAATATGATATATACTATATTTAATATTTTTATTATATTATTACCGAGCCTCCCTAGGCCTCAGAATCTCATGTTGACTCGGCACCTAGATCAAAAAATATTCCTTAAAATATTTTAAAGTATTACATGGAAAAAATAGATTTTTTAAAATGGAGGCTTTTCATCTTGACCCAAGATAGTGGATGGGGTACGATGACCATGTATCCTAACTTGTGAAATGGGTTGGGGTGTTATGGACTTGTAGCCTAAACTAGTAGAGACAGGGGCATGACAACCTTATGTACTGATAAAAGGTTGAGATAGGGGTGTCATGGCCTTGTGGAATGACTTGGGGGTTGATTTTATATGGGATTTGATCTAAGAAATGTGTTATAATTGTAGCCCAATCTAATATGTGGTGAAGTATGAGACATCATTTCTGAAATGGAGCTAAATCTAGTAATGTCAGGGCTAGTGGCAGTTTGGTTAGCACATGATCGACCATCATATGATTGTTTTCTTACTTGTTCATTTAATTTCAATCAAGAAATACACCATTATATATATATATATATTAAATTTATGTTAAGGAAGAATGTGTGGTGTCTTGGTGGGTTTATACTCACATATTTCACATGAATCTTTATGCATGTGCAAATTTCATGGTTAGGGATTCAGCTAAGGGAAAGGGTCTTGCATTGGGTAGTTGAGTAGGTAGAGCTTAGAGGATAGAGGTAATGTCAGTACAGTCTATGGATTTATATTTTAGTGTATTTATATTATTTTATTCTATCTGCATACATCATTTGACCTGTCATATTGGGTTTCCTTTGGTTTATCTTGTAGGGATTGTATTCCATTTGTTTCTATACGTTATTTTTCATTTTCCTCTATTCAGTTCTATGGTTATTTATTTATGTTTTACTATGTTTTTGATGTATGGATATTGTTACCAAGGGCATAGTCTCCCCACAAAACCATTCAATCCCCCGCCACTAGTCAGAAACCTCCAGTGTATGGGGAGGTGTGCATGAGGTCATGTGGAACCCTGACTCGAACCCAATGATGTGGTTCAGGGTGTTACAAAAACACCTATTAAAATAATAAGTGTTAGATTCCATCCAAAGTTAACAATTATCAAGACATCAGTCATACAACTGGATAGTTCATGTCCAATTTGGGTTATCATGGATTATCTTTTATAAGGAAAACATGTTATGAGTGTCCATAATAGGATTTGGTGCCTGTATTTAGCATATTATTTGGGTTACACTTAGCTCGAAAACCCTAATAGGATTATGATTCCATAGCAATAAATTTGATTGAATCTACATAATGGATTTGGATAAGTATTTTCCCACTCAACAATCCATAATTCACATCTAATGTGACTAACATAATTATCTACCTATATAACTCATTGATGGGAGAAATGCTAAATCATAATCATTACATAATAAAATGTGGATCTTAGCTTACTAAAGTTAATGATTTAAGGGGTCATTATTTTAGTATAAGATAAATAAATGAAATACCTCATTAAATTTTCTTAAAAACATGACACTCATCCATAAATTCTTCTATTATAGATAAAATGACATCATCATCATCAAACTTGACTTTGAGATCAATACTAGAAAAAAAGGATAAATTTAAGAAACTTTCTAGACTAGTATAAAAACATAAAAATCATTCTCAAGAAATAAGAAAAATTTTATGTTTTAGGGAAAAAATCATGAGAAACCTCCCACTAAAAGATCTAGTCAAGAAGAGAATTATTTTTATAGTAATCATAGTAAATATTATCTTGATGTCTCTACATTAATGCATATTTTGATGGATCCCAAGGTATAAATGAAACATGATAATAGGGATGATTTTGGGATGATATAAAACCTAAAAAGTCTCTATCGATAATATCATATACATGAGATATATAAATTTTCAAAATCACTCTTTTAGTGTAAGATAGATTAGGGAACTTCTGTCTCAACTCATGTACTCAATTTGATTGGGTATGTAAATGATCTGGAGAGGTTTGGGTCACCGCTCAAACTAGATTTATCCATGAAAATAATTATACAATGACTACCCAAATGGTTTTGAAAAATTATTTTAAACTATCACATGAATTATTTTAATATAATTTTACTCCCTCTCCACAATATACTGAGGGTAGTTGATCAGGAAAAGAGAGATTCGGTCTCTGGTGCTATATTGAAAGTAAAAAAAAGGGTAAATATTTAAGCCCTAAGAAGAATATTGGAGGATCCACTAGTTATCCTTGATTATTGAAACCAAATGAAAGAGTCAAGAAGGATAGGTAGTGCTTTCATTGAGCCAAACCTATCCACTGACGGATAAATTAACTATAATACTTGAAAGGATATAAGAAACTCTATGGAGATTTCACATTATATATTTATGGTATAGTTATCAATTATTAGATTTTTCAGGTTATATGATATCAACTATGCAGTGAACAATTCTTGTGAATATGTATAGGAGTTAAAAATTAATAGATGATTGATGATTAGATCTTAAATTGTGTATTTAGGTGATGGTAAAAGGGATTGCTACATCGAGGTTTTGGATATAGTTTATTTCTATAAAACTCTAGTATATCAAAATAAATATTTTTTATATTTCATTTAATTTTAATTTTATGTGATCAGAGGAGTTATTGAAAACAATGGTTGTTATATATAATTGATATGATGATTTTGATAATCATAGTTATGATTAAATCAATTATATAACATGTTTTAAAAAATATATGGATAAAAATATTTCATTTATGATAAAAGAGTTTATCTAATATATTTGTTAAAATGTGAGGGATTTAATCCCACTACTGAAAAATAGAATATCTTAAAGAATAAAATCTTCTTCTTAGAATATTTATCCAAACACATAAAATAAGATATAAAATATGGTTATTAATATTGTACTTTTTATATATTTCCAAAAGGGAAATATATGTTATTTCTAAACACAAAGGAGTTTGTGTATAAATATATTTTTCATAAAATATTTTTTATAAGAGGCTAGTGGTAATATATCAAGAATTAAAGAATTTTAAATAATAATAAAATAAAATATTGAACTGTTCAAATTCAAATTGAAACTCAAATTATATACTAAATAATTTAGGGTCTGTTTGTAAATAAATTTATTAATGTAAAGAGTTATATTTTGTTACCAAAATGATCTCAAGAAATATTTTAAATATAATGATTCCATGAAGATGAGGATGATTAACTTATAAAGAGTGTTATACAGAAAACATTATTTATTAAGATCATAACATTTAATGTTATGAATTGACACTACTAGAAATTTAGGCTATAGCCATGGTTCTAAACCGTGGCTATAGGTTATAGCCATGGTTTCATGAACCATGTCTAGTATTGGTGTGGCTATAGGTCAGAGCCTATAGCCATGGTTTGAAACTGTGGCAATATCCCTATAGCCATGGTTTGAACTATGGCTATATCCCTAAATCCATGGCTCCAACCGTAGTTATAGCCTTATAGCCATGCCAATAAAGGCCACGGTTCATAGAACCGTGGCTAAAGCCCTATAGCCCCGGTTTTAAAATGTGACTATAGGTTTATATACACGGTTCAAACCATGGCTATAGGGCTTTAGCCACGGTTTAAAACCATGGCTATAGGCCTTTCCACTGCATAAAAAAAACCATCACGGTTCACTATGGTGGTTGTTGGGAGGTCACTACCAACTCCCCCCCTCCCCCCACCCATAGCTCCCCCACCCTGCACCAGCACCCCCCACCCCCTGCTCCTGCACACCTCCCCTTCCCCACCCCCTACACCTTGCGCCCCACCCCCTTCCCCCTCCTCACTGCACACCCCCCTCCCCCTAGACAGCCCCCCCCCCCCCCACCCCCTGCTCTTGCACACCTTCCTTGCCCCACCCCCTGCACCTTACACCCCACCCCCCCTACCCCCTCTTCACTGCACACGCCCCCTACCCATCCCCCCCCCCCTCCACACCCTGCACCAGCACCCCCCACCCCCTGCTCTTGCACACCTCCCACAACATTCAATTTGAAAACCAGTAACCTAAAGTAACATGTAAACAGAACATGTAACCTAAAATTAATAAAATAATCTGTAAACCAATCATGCATACCTTAAAAATAAACATGGAATCCTTTTAACACTTTTAAAACAATCTGTAAAACCCACAAACCTGTAATCTTATAACCTAAAAACAAACTATAAACATGGAAACCTATAAAACAATCATGCATACCTTAAAAACAATAATACTTATAAAACAATCTATAAAACATGAAAAACATTGAAAAACAACAATACATTCATCCTAAAAACAATAATACCTTCATAGAAAACCTGTAATCTTATAACCTGTAAACTTACAACCTGTAAAACAATCTGTAAACCTGTAAAAAATCCAAACCTAGCAACTAAAACCCACAAACCTAAGAACATCGAAAATTAGTAAACCTGTAAAATAATCTGTAAACCTGTAAACCAGTACAACAATCTGTAAACCTGTAAACCAATCTATAAAATGATCTGTAAACATGTAATATTATAACCTAAAAACATTGAAATCTATAAACATGTAAACCTTTAATCTCCATCATGAATACCTTACAAACAAGAATACCTTCATCATGTAATCCTAGCAACTAAAACCCACAAACCTAACAACCAAAAAACCAGAAAATTAGTAACATGTAAATGTGTAATGCACAAACTATTAACTTATAACTTCCAAACCTGTTATCTTACAGGCCTTCAAACCATGAAACCTATAAACCTACAACCATAAAACTTGAAAAAATGGAAACATTCAAATACAAAAGTAGAAAAAAATCATTCTCTTGAAAATAAAAAAACATAAGACCTGTAAAATAAATAAAATAGTAACAATCTATATACATGTGTGGGAAATGAGCATAAAATTAAGTTTTTCACTAAAAATAATTACATTAATATATCCCATAATATGTTGGGTTAGTGAATATAAAGTAAAATAAATAAAATAGTAACAATCTATATACAGATTATAAGGGTGGTCCACCAAGTGATAACAATGTCACAATGATACACAAATAATCTCCAATAAATTGGTTATTTGGAAAATTCATAATAGCATCAGTGAAAGAAATAAATGATTAAAGACTATGCACTAAGGATGCTCAGAATTCATACAAACTAAAGTAGTGAAATCTGATTAATTACATGGTAACAAAATCTATGTAAACTAGAAAGAGGTCAATTCAAGTAAGTGTTGTTTAAACATACCATCAACTTAAAAATCATCAAGGGGAACTCCAGCAAGGGCATCAATTAGACCAGTGAATTGATTGATTTGTAAATACATGAATAAATCCATAAATACATTAAAAAATGATAATTATCTTAACTAAAGTCTCAGTTGATTACAGTGTACCATGGCTTGAAAGCGACCCAAAATTGTGAGGTAAGTTCCCCGTCATTGAGTTGTATGAGAGATCCATATATGTGAAACAAATCATTATAAAATAATATTCAATTGAACAAGAACCTTCTAATATAACAGATTAAGAAAAGAAAAAATTTGACTCAATAAATGAAAATAAAAATATGAAAGAACTCTAAAAGGATAATTTACAGGGCTATTTGCCTACAATGTGGAAATAAAAAACATAAATCCCTCCATATATATGTTTTTCATGTCCCACCATAACCTTGAAGAAATAAAAAAACCCAAGTAAAAGCATTTTTTATAGTCATTATAGTAAGTAGTTTTGCTTTTTTAGTTTCATGCTAACATTCTAGATGATTATACTCTTTTTATAGATTTTAAATTTAGTAATTAATATCTCTTATGTAACTCACATATTTCCCTAGTATGAAGATGAGTTATATAGTAAGAACAGAGAAGGGTAATATTTGAATGAAATTTCACTACTCTGTATGATATTATCAATTTAAAGCTTAGCATATACCCACATTGGATTATCTGTGAGTAATAAATATGAAAGTGTAATAGAAGATTTTTATTAACAACAATTTTTTTGAGAAGTTAATCATACATTTATTATTATATATCTTAAATTACATAAGTTGTTATAGTAATATAAAACTTTTATATTAATAGCATAAAGTTGATCCAATAACAAAGATAACATAATAGTGACATAAAATCTTATATTTGAAAACAAAAAATCATTATTTATTTGTCATATTAGGAATATGGATGTTGTTATGTTTACATTATTCCTGTAGTCCTCATCAGTTAATGTATTTAATATCATCATAAAGAAATCATCAAGCATCACTGTATACATGATGGATTAAGCAAATAATGTTAAATAAAAACATGCATGAAAATAAACTGTGTAAATCAGATCAATTGCCCCTTAAAAAAACTTTAATAGATTCAATAAATTCATTATCAGCCTAAAGAAAATTCAAAGGAGTGACATGAAAATCTAAAACTGTGATATATTGAATGATTATTAGTAAAATTATCTTAATAAGATGTTGGTTATTTGACCTCAGTAAGCTGAATTCACAAAAGGATATTATAAAAGGTATTGAAAATTAGGTTGTAAATTAATCCAAGTCTGACAATGAAGAATATGAATTAATAAAATGAAATATATTTCATTAAAAATGTATCCAGTGTAAGGTTTTATAAAATTGTGGACAGTGAAATATGAACCGCTGAGTAAGCAGACACCGTTGGTCTATTACAGAATTCGATTGTCCATGAACTTGCATCATAAGAAACCACCTGAAAGGAAATAATGGGAAAAAAAGTGAGATATAACTTCTTATATATATGTGATCAGTGTGTCAACTAAAAATAATAAATGATACATGACTCCATAACCAACAATGAACAAAGAATATTCAGATTGATATGCACATCCCAATACTAAATAACATCAATTATAGTTGCTTGAGATTCAATCCATTTAGAAATATAATATTCTCCCAAGAGAATATAAGTATTTCAAAAAGAAATAGGAAATGGATCATTGAATTCTATATCCCATATATCAAATATTTTTCAAAAAATCAAAGGTTTTTTGGGAATTTCCTATTTTTGGAAATACCTCCAATGAATTGGAAATCCTTACATGATTTATAAAAATATTGGACATCCTTAAAAACTATTACCTAGAATAATCTAACATCCAAAACATTATTATTTGTGTACTGAAGTCTAAAATGGCCTCTGTATATAAGTGTATAACAAAATTTAAGGACACAAGTTACCTCTTAATTTGACATACACCTCATAATCACTTGTTCACTATGGATTTTCTAAAAGTATGGATCCTACTAAACATAGAAATTTGACTTAGATTTTAGATAAAGGAACACATGCTTAGAAAACACTATAATTTTGATGTGTCAAGCAGTTAAACATTTCTGCATACCATGGTACCTTATCAATGCTTTCATAGATCCACTCACTAGGGAGTGCATCATTCAGGTATGTTTCAGTAGGTGTACATACATCATAAATGTATAGAAGTCTGTTCATGTGGTTTGAAACTAGGTTTTCATATCCCTTATTATCCTTTATTTCCAAATAAAATTATTATAGGAGAATCATAAACCTTACTGAACTTGGTTTTGAATAAGTTTTCTTCATTAAATTTCTATGAGCTGCAAGACCAGAATAAATTGTTACTTAACATCCTACAAAATATGAATAAAAATTTTCCAATGCAACAAATATAGAAAAATACTACTTATTGGTTGTTTTATAATTAATCTGAGATGAATCTAGGGTCTGTGAAGAATAATTTATCACATGTGGGTGTCTATTGCCTTTATTTGCACATAAACATTGATCTAATTAATTAATGACTCGTTGATTTATGAAAGGTGATTCTTTCATTCTCTCAATAAAATCAATTTTTATTTCACTTAAGTAACATCTCTTATGAAATGAGGAGATTTAAGTAAGAGAAGAAAAAATGCTCAGTTGTTACAAAATGAGATGAGTTGAATTCTTTCTTATACTTATATCTTTGGTTTTATTGTCAAGTAAATGGGAGAAGAAGACATTGATTTTGAATTTAAAATGGGTATTGACAACAAATCTAATGGGTGATATTGAATAACACAAATTTATTGAAATAATATTTTCATTGTAGTTTTTTTCAATATACGTGTTTGATGAAAAGTCAACATTACAATTATTTAAGAATAGAGTTTATACCATTGAATCAGTATTGAGATTTATTAAGTGAATATAATTGTTTGATTAAAATTAAATGTTACAATTATTTAAGTATGGAGTTTCTATCATTGAATCAGTCATTAAAGTTATTATATTGGCAAGGTTTATTTAGATGAAGCAACATTAAATGTGATGATTTCATGTTTGAAGACTTCTGAAAAGGATACACATTGTTTACACCAATGTTTTGAATAAAAATAGGAAACATTATAAAATGGTTAGAATAATAATCTATGCTAGTTTTTCAAATATTTGAGTATTTCATTTGGTTTATTTGAATATTATTTTTTTTGGGACTTTGTAAAAAATATGGCATATCCCAACTAGCTAGCTTAGGAGGACTGCTTACACTAGTGAGGTGGGTAGTCAAATCCCTATCCAATTAGTGTGATAGGAATTGGTGTGTATAGTGAACCCCACAAAGTCACATAAGAGTCAGTGGTGAGCCACTTTGCAGGGCGGCATGGCAGTGGATGGGAGCACCCGGATGGAGCAGTGCGGCGAATGTAAGATGTAGGCCAGTAACCAATTACATCCAACATATCGATCACTTTGTATTATAAGGTATTGGGGAACTATGATACATTTCAATGTGGGTCTAGGACTCTGAAAAACTCAAGAACACAACTCAGATAAGAAATTGATAATCTCAGGCTTCATGAAATCTTCTTCTTTAAAGTAGCTCACATTTTGTGAAGGTTCTACACTCATATCATGCATGGGTGAAAATGCACCAAATTGAGAATATTGTATTGGGATTATATATGGAATCCATTTTGGAGAAACCATATCCCATAAGGTAGATAGAACTTTTACCACTGCCTCTACCTATAGGGTCATAATATCCTAGGTAGATCTAGAATAAATCAGTAGTGACTCCAAATCAATCCCATATCGCAAGGAAGGGGAATTTTTACTACAACTTCCACCATGGGGGTTATCAAATCCTTAGCAACATAGAAAATTACCAGTGTTGGCAGGGAGGCTGCATCGGTAGGGAGGCGGGGAGGCCGCGTCGGCAGGGAGGCGGGGAGGCCGCGTCTGCCGGGAGGCGGGGAGGCTGTGTTGGAGCCGCATCGGCGGGGAGGTAAGTCGGTTTCCTCATGAGGGGAGGAGGGGTCGCATTGGCGGGGAGGGGAGCATCGTTAGGGAGGTGGGGAGGCTGTGTCGGAGCCGCATCGGCGGGTAGGTAAGTCGGCTTCCTGGCGAGGGGAGGAGGGGTTGCATCGGAGGGGAGGAGAGCTAGCTGCCTCGCAAGGGGAGGAGGGGAAGGAGGATTCAGGGAGTAGGATTCATGAGCAAGGGAGGGAGGGGGAGGAGGATTCTTCAGTGAGGGAGGGAGGGGAAGGAATCATAATGGAGGGAGGGGGAGATATGAGTCTTGACGGAGGGAGGGGATGGAGATGAGTCACGACGGTGGGAGGGGATGGAGATGAGTCGTGATAGAGGGAGGGTTTCTAAACCCATGGATGAAATGAGAGGAGGTCGGTCCCGTGGGTTTTTCTACTCTAAAGTCACTGTTTAAAAAAAGTGTGGCTATATCTTAACTTATATCCATAGATCAATTAATCTGTGGCTATAGGTCATTTTTCTAGTAGTGTAAAGAAGTTTAAATAATATGTTCAATTAGTTGAACATTAAGAATATGATTCCTAAGAATCACCATTATTCAAAAAAACTTCTGTATATGTTACTCACTGAAATATTTTAGTGTAAGGTTTTATCAGATTTTCATACAATGATGTGATGGGAATTATATAGAAAAATTAATGAGACTAACAAAACCCTAGTGCACCAAACATAAGGATTTAATGGAATCATATCATATCAAATATGATTAAATGGAACCTATATGTAGTTTTTTAATATTATTAAAGTAGTTTAAGTATATGAAATGTATCATGTTACAAAACATGCAGTTTACACTACAATTTTTTCAAATTGGTTGCATATATTCATGAAGTGAAATGATAATTAACCTCTTAATATAGAGTTACCCCTAGATAAGTTTTTTCATGGAGTATTATAGGTTGTGATTAAATGTTAAGGTTGGAATGGGTGGGGTTTTATAAAGAGATATGGAATATGATCATGAGACACCAAATGAGTTTTATACACTAGAGGGAAAACTAAATATATCGCATGGAATTCATACATTAAGTCTTTGGAACATTAATGGTGAATATTTCATATTAAATTCTCAGGAATGGGGTTGGAAATATACTTAGTATGATAACATTAATTATTTTATACCTTTCTTACACTATCCTTTAGGTATATTTGATTTGAATATTTATTTGGGTGAGGGGTATGTGATATACTCATCCACGGGACATGGAGTATGTCAATCCCATGGTCACTGGATATTTTGAATAAAGGGATTATATGATTATATATACTTATATATGATACAACTAATGGAAATGGGTATAAAGATACATGTGTTTTATAGAGATCATATCATATCCCTTTATAGCTTGAGTAACATTAGCACTTTACTAGTGGCTAATATTTCCTTATAATTATGGATTTGGAAATTCATAATTATTTTCAACATCACAAAGACTAGTGGGGTCATACTTAGGGGTTTTATAAATGATTATTAATTATAGTATTTATAAAAAACTTTTAGAGTTTCCTCAAAAGGGTTATGGAGGATATCCAAAATAATTTTTGGATGGTTTTTTTACAATTTGTTATATATGATGTAACATCAAGTGAAACTGAATGATACCTTTTCCAAAATAATTTTTAGAAGATATCAAAAAGAAATTTTTGTTATGGTTTCACAATTTATTACATATTATGTGAAATAATATGAAATTGTGTTCAGTCTATGAGGTTTTAGTGAAAGTGGGATATTGATAGAAATATTCACCAAAATAATGACTAATAACCTAGAATTTTATGAATAAAATTTCTATTATGATTATATAAATGTGTCATATTTAGTAATATAGTATTATATAAATCACATTCACAACATAATATACTCTAAAACATTTTATTATATTGATTTGAACATTAAATTTAGAGAATAAATATATCCATAATAATTGAAAGTATTATAATGGGACAAAAAATAGAAAATAAGATAACTATAATATGAAAATTTGGATCTTCTCAAAACTCTATAATAATCACTCTCATAAAAATCTGTATATTAAATAAAAAGGAGTTTTTCAGACTTAACTTTAAAAAAATTAAAAATGATAAAATCAGTGTTTGTATTTTTTAAAAAATATATTTTTTTTATTTGAATTTTGTGATAAATATAATAATTTAAAGTAAATGATATTTTCATAAAATGGGTTTATAAGATATTATTATGTTGTTTTATAATGATCATATATTTTTATGATACCATAATTATCCTTTCAAAGGCTAATGAAATTGATCATATTATAGAAATTAGTATTTTTAAATAAATATTAATTTTATTTAAAAATTAAATTTCTCATATTTAGAAAATTATTTTCATAAATTTATTCCATTTTTATAATTTCCACATCAAAAAATGGTTAGGGTTATTTTTTGGTATTTTTTTAAAATAGTTAAATTTTTTTGTGAATAGTGAAATATGACAAAATACATATTTAACATTATAAGTTAAATACATGATTTATTGCATATGGGGTGATTTAAGAACCCATTATCTCAAACTAACATGGGAAATTTTAATTATTTAGTCACAAGATTCATCACTATTTATATTCTTGAGAAAAAAATAATAAACTAATGAATATTATATTCAAAAAACTCTCCTCCCCTCCCCATATAAATATCTCCTCTCATAGCCTCTTCTCCTCAAACTTTATAATAATTGAATCTCACACAAATTGTAAATTCCCATGTTTTTTAACTGGGTTTAAATTAGGAAGGTTTTTGATTTTTTTCCCATGTATCGACGGGTCGGTTTTTAAACTGAGCTTCAGAACATTATTTCGAGTGTTGAAAAAATTAAAGGTGTTGTTTTGGAATTTGATGAATACTTGATAATTTTAAAGGGTGTCATGATAATTATCAGGAGTATCAGATCCAAAAAAGTCCACTTTAATGGATCTACACGGGCTGCGCACGGTTGCGGTCCAACCCGTGCAGCTTACCCAGTTTAATATTTTCTTTATTTTAATTAAATAATATTAAATAGGGGATTTGTGTTTAAATAGAATAATTTGTTAATAATAATAATGTTATTATTATTATTATGGTGTCATAAATTATTTTTATGTTAAAATATTTTAGTTTCATGATTTATGGGGTGTAACATTTATGTTAAAAGATTTTAATTACATGATTAATGGGGTGTAACATTTGTGTGAAATTAATGTGTCTTTGGGGTATCTCAAAGAAATGTTTAATTAAATTAGGAGTAATAGTTATGTGAAATTAAATGAGGATTTTCATATTTACTGTAGATTCCTTTAATTAAATAAGGATTTTTGGAGTTAATAAAGAAGCATTTTTTATTTAATAGATGTGTTGGGTTTTATTTAAGGTTGAAGAATGATAATAATTCAATTATTATTATTATGGTTTTATGAGTATAATAATTATTATTAATTATTATTATTATTATTATTATTATGAAGAATAATAATAATGGATTGGGGGATTTAATTAATTATTGTGAAATAGTGGTTTAATTTAATTAAATTGAGTTAAACAGAATTTAATTAAATGATGTGTAGTGGGGATGTTTGGGTTTTATCAAAGAAGTGTTTTGTTAATAATAATGATGGTTATTATTATAGAGGATTCATTTATTTAATTTGATATTTAAATGAATTTAATTAAATGAGTTATTGGGGGTTTCTTTTAATTAAATTAAAGTTGTGATAATTTAATTAAATGACATGTAAATGAGAAGTTGGGTGTTATCAACAAATGGTAATATTAAATGGTAATATTAAATGATGTGTAAATGAGGAGTTGGAGGTTTTCAAATAATGGTAGTATTAAATGGTAATATTAAATGAGGAATAAATGTGGAGTTGGTTTTAATTTAACTAAATTCAAGGTAATAAGGAATTTAATTAATAAAGGAAAAATTGATGTTTTTTAATTAATGGTTAAAAATAATATAATTAATCACTATGAAGTGGGGGTTTTATTTAATTAATTCTTATTGAGATAATTAATTAAATAAATGAGTTAGAGTTTTTATTTAACTAAATTCCATTGGAGAGAATTTAATTATTTTGATGTGTTAATGAAGTATTGGGATGTTGAATGGTTAATTAATTGTTTAGTTATTTGACGGGAGATTTATGTTGTTAATTAGTTGTTGAATTAAATAACAGATTTGATTAATTAATGTATGAGTTAATTAATGTATGGTTTTGGGGTGTTAGATATAGTGTTCTAAACCAATGATAAAAATATATGCATGATTGATAAACGGGTTGTGATATAGGTACTAATGCTCCAAATACTCACGGGGTGCTAGACATAGCGTTCTACATCCAGCTTGCAAGGGAATATTCTTTTATGGGACAGGGACTGATGCTTCAAATACCCATGGGTTGTGAGACAAGGACTGATGCTTCAAATACTCATGAGGGTGTTAGACATGATTTTCTACACCCATTAATTGACATTGGACTATGAGTCCAATTGGTCTTATATGAAATGAATTAAATGATTAATGAAATCTATTGTGAGATAATGATTAATGAGTTGAATATGAGAAAGGCTTTAGACTTGTTAATGAATTGGGGGAATCACTATTTTGTGGATGGACCTAGGAACAAATCACTATTTTTAGTGTATTGGATCAGACATAGTATATGAAATATTAAATTTAATATCTTATGATGTGTTATCTATGACAAATCACAAGCTTGGATTTGGTCATTACTTTCATTACTTAGATGGTATTTAGAGACATCTCTTGTGAGTGACTTATATGATAGATATAGAGCTTAAGCCGGATCTCAAGAATTATATAATTTAATGAGTTTTGAATAATTGATAAATGAAAATGAATGTGTGATGGCTGTTGTGTGTGAATGAAAAATGTATGATGTAGGTTCAGACACCAGTTGAGGGCTGAAGTAGGTACATTGGTATTTAGTTACATTGTACTTCTTACTTTATTTATACATGATATCACACTGTTTAAATTGTTTATTGAATGTATGTATTTGGGGTAGACATCGGTGGTCCCGGCCTACTGAGATTTACATCTCACACCCAACTCGAGCCGCCAATTGCACTGGGGTACCTGAGTAGATTCTATTTGGATGTGGGATTGTGTTGTTTGCATATACTTGGGACATAGGAGTAGAGGACCGAGTATAAGCTTGGTATTATCTAGGAAATCATCCATGGGGATTTTAGTCATTGTATATTTATTTATTTATTGATATTTAAAGAATTTTTTATTATTTATCTCTTTCAATTATGTATACATAACATGTCATGCATTCATCAGCTGTAAAAACTGGCATTTTCCACTTTTTTTCAAGTTTTATAAAAATCCACCTTCTGTTGTTTTATCATTTATTAGTATGCTTCCTACTATTTATTTCTATTTTCTATTATGGAACTCTGATATGAGGGTATAGTTTCTCCACTAACCATCCATATACACTCACTGCTAGTCTGTAGCCTCTGGAAAACAGGGAGACATGCTTGAGGCCATGTGGTGACCAGTTCGGCCACCGGTTCAGGGGAGAGCCAGGTCGGGACGTTGTACAAACTCTAACCAACTCCCTCATAACATGTCCCTAGAACCATTTTTCTCCTAAAAATATCAATCCCAAGGTTCCTTTAGTGGAATCTTAAGAGGATACATCCAAAAGAGAAGGTAACACTCTCAACTGGGCATTTTTTAATTATTTACTTCTTTTGCGTCCTCAAGATCTTATTATCCATGAAGGTATAATAATGTAAGTATTATTAATATAAAAAAATTATTTTATCTAGGAAATATTCCCTTCCTCTCTTCTGATATTCTAAAAATTAAAACATTATCCATATTATGGTCAGTTTACCGCCTCCATGGATGATGACTTTTTATTTTCCATTACCTATTTAATGGTAGGTTTAAATTCACTTCATATGGTTGAAAATGATCTAAATATTTATATTATATTTTATTACATATTTTTTAATGGATATATATCCATAATATTAAAGTAAATCAAATAAGTTCATCATGGCTGGAAAACCCACCTAAAGGAACTAATCGTATAGATATAAAACCTATACTCTCTAAATAATGATTACTTTTAATACCATTGTGTATTAATAATGTTTTTAAATTATAGAAACATATTAAATCTATTAAACTACACTTTTTTATTTATGTAATAATTCCATAATAACTTCCATAATTATCCATAAGTGATCCAACCTTGGAACCATGAAATAGATTCCCTTGAAAAAGTGAAATTAAACTTGATATCTCATTGAAATGGTTGAAAATGAACATAATATATTTCTATTAAATCAAATATTGTTGTAAAAATTTTACAAATTAAGTAATTAATTAATCTAATTTCATTATTCAAGACATTAATTGCAAGTGAAAAATGATTCTTGACCTAAGGTGAGCGAACTCTCTAAAACACCCTCTTTTCTTTAAGTAACGACCTTTCTATTTCTAATTCACTTTATATCTCTATTTGATATCATATAATTCTTTTAAATTTTTTATTTATGTCTCTTATATATATACCTATCTTATATTCACTTCCTTTGATTGTTTTATACATGCCTTAAGTTCATTTCTCAATTCCTTCTTTAAAATCAAACCCGATTAAGGGGAACTTTTATATCCCTTCATCCTTTTATGTAACACTATTTTAAAGTATTTTTATCATTCATGATTTCATTAAATAAAGTAATATTTTATGTATAAAAATTCTGGTTTACCTCTATCTTTCAAAGAAAATTTCATATTCTTTCTTTATTCAAAAGTCTTTTTTCATTTCTTTAAAACATCGTTTTTAAAAGTTCATTTCTACACCCAATTCTCTACCCTTTCTCACAAAGTTCATTAAAATATAGACTATATTTTAGACCTACAATTATTTATTCATATATTTACATCCAAAATATTTAATTCATTCTTCTCTTGGTAATATTTATGAAATATCCTTTGATTGTGGTATGAGGTAAGATTAAGTAGCACATTTATTTTCATGAGTATTTCTCATTCTTATGTTCTATGTTTAATTCCCTTATGTGGAAAAAATATGCATTCCCATGTTATGATGGGTGAACCTAGATAGTTATTTAATTCATTGGGTAATGTTTATATATCATGATATGATGTGTATGGGTTTAGGGGTAAGCCTAATCCATTATGGGACTTTGTCCAACATGTGATGTTGTCTTTGCGGTTAGCCTTGACTTACACTTATGTCATCATTATTTACACCAAATTCATATAGTGACTTTATATTATATTTCCTACATACTTATTTCATGCCTCTATGTGATCATTCTGGTTCCTTGCCTCATATTATATCATGATATGTCATTTTATTAATATTTTATGCTTCTTTATCATGTTTATTCCCTTATGAGGAATTCTAGCTCACCCAGTTTTTTTATGTATTTCTGATATTATCATATAAAATTTTATGATATTAAAGTGATTTAGGATCTCATTATGGAGAATAAAATAAATATGTTTTTTTAGACTCATTTTTTTGTATTATGAACCTAGTCTTACAAAGACATTAGGCCTCTCGATTCTCGAGTTGTGTTTATTGGATGTTTATATTAAAAATCATGTAACAATATGTGTAAAAGACTTCAGTATCTATATTAGGTATCCAAGTAAGATCAAGTAATTTTTAGGGATTCAGACTAGAATACTTTAGTGATAACCCTAGTGATAATCCTAATTATAGGAAAATGTCCTAAAATTTTGGTCATGTATATAGATAGCAGTCTTCAAGAAATTATATCCCTATCTGGATACTATAAGTAGATGTGGATATGGAATAGATATACCTAGGGATAATAATCCAAAAAGGGATCATTGGATATTAAATCATCCAGTATCTTGTGCATGACAAAGAGGCCTTATTGCACACTTGGTTTGACACTCCTAGGAGACTTGCTTTGGAAAATTCACAGAATCTTTAAAACCCATTATGAAGGACTTGAATATATTATTAGGTTAGAAAATATAATAGGAAAATTATCATGGATAGAATACATTGAAACCTAGAAACTCATAAGTTAGGATATATGTGTCATTTATAATTAATTCCTTCTAAGTAAATATTTTCCATTTTATATTATTTTTATTTTTTGTATTCTCATACCTAATTTTATTTTTTTTTATTTTTTTTAATGGCGGAAAATAAAATAAACTATTCCAAAAACCAATGTGATAAGTAATTTAATGGTTACCCTAATGAAATTCCTAACCTGATTGGAGTGGGAGCTAAGAAATTCATAGAAACACTAGCTCAACTAACTCAACTTATGAATAATAACTTTAACCATGTAGAATGCCGTACTTCCCCCAAGAAAGGGAACATTGTTCTTGAGTCCTTTATGAGACAAATGACTCCTACTTTTAGTGGATCTAATTATCCTCTTTTCACCAAAAAAAATAGATTAACTCCATTGAAAATATATTTTATGCCCTCCAATGCTATGAATAATAGAAAGTCATACTGGTTGTCTATCATCTTGAGGGGGAAGCTGACCAGTGGTGGACACTGATCAAGAAAAAAAAATCCCAAAAATGAAATTGAATATATAGAATGGGAAGGATTTAAGAAATTATTTTTCAACAAATATTTTCCTCAAAAACTCCATCTTAAAATAGATAGGTAGTTCCTTGGACTGAAGAAAAATAGGGAATCATTTATTGAAGCTTATGAGAAAAACTTCACAAGGCTTTCACGGTACACCTCTGGATTTGTTATCGAAACCAAAAGTAAGGTGGGATGATTTTTTAGTGGATTAAAGTATATTATATGAAAAGATTTTGTGATTTTAGATTTTTATAGATATTCAGAGATTTTCTTTTATTCCTTTAAGGTTGATAGGGATATGGGTGATCCTTAATGGTCTCTAGGGGATGGATATAAAAATGGAGTTTTATTTTGGTGGATCGATGGATAAATCCCATGGAGGAAAAACCTCAACTTTCCATGTTAAAGTATGGGAACGAAAATCATAGAAATTATCTCAAAGGAATAGGAAGATACTAAAAGTATGGAAAAAAAGGGCATCGGGCTAATCAATACTAAATATAGGTGAATAATTCCACTAATGATATGGAAAAAAATAAGGTTCAAATCAACACTTAGACTTTGGTTTATTTTTTCAACTATAAGGAATATGGAAACAATGTGAACCACTACCATAATCTAAGGGCTGTTGGAGATAACCAATTAAAAAAACCAAGGCCAAGAGATAAAGGAAGGTCTTATACTATCACTACTGTTGAGGTGGATTCCAACAACGATGTGGTGATAGGTATGATGGTTATTCATTCAATAATGGAAACCATATTATTTGATTTTAGTTCCATGCATTATTTCATAACATGAATGTTCAGTAGAACTATTAAAATTCCATCTCAAAACATAGACATTGAGTTATCTTTGAGAATAACAAATGGGGAAATTATTGCATCCCAAGTATATAACTTCTTATCGTCAATGTTTGTGGACTGAACATCCCATAAAATATTTCCATACTTCCTTCATTAAAATTTGATGCTATACTAGGAATGTGTTATTTGTCCTTATATAAAGGCAACATCAACTATCGGGAGAGGGAGATCTTTCTTCACATCCCAAGTCATCCTTTGATTTTGTAAAATTGTAAAGAGAAGAATGAATCTTATTTGGAATATTCTTCCCAAGAATGAATATTATTTCATTATGAGCAAGCATATCTAGATCAAATGATTAATAAAAATTAGAGAATAATTCATGAATTCATGCCCATTTTCAGGGGCTATACTGATGTATTCCCTAGAGAGTTGCATGGTTATCCTCATGATCGACAGGTTGAGTTCTGAATTGAACTTATACCTAGAGACATGCCCATATCCAAGTATCCTTAAAGAATGACCACCATTTAATTGAAATAACTAAATAAGAAACTATAAGAGAATATAGACAATGATTTTTATAAGACTGAGTGGTTCACCATGGGGTGCGTCAGCCAACTTCAATAAGAAGAATGATGTGTCAATAAACCTCTACAAATATTATCAAGAACTTAGTAAAATCATGATAAAGAATAAGTATCCACTTACATGGATTGGTGACTTATTTAATCAACTATGTGGGGCCTGATACTTCTCTAAGTTGGATCTTCAATTAAGATATCACCAATTAAAGGTAAAGAAGGAAGATATTCCAAAGACTCTCTTTTGAACAAAGTATGGACACTATGAGTTCATAGTAATAACCTTCAGGATCACTAATTTTACAATAATATTTATAGACTTAATGAATATATTCTTTCGATATTACCTTGATAAATTTTTTGTAGTATTTATAAATGAAATTTATATATACTCTAAGAGAAAGGAGGGATACAAGGAGAATTTGTGTATTTTGTTAAAGACTTTGTAACAGGATAAATTGTATCCAAAGTATAGTAAATGTGAGTTTTGTATGGAAGAAGTATCATTCCTAGGAAATGTTATCACCAGAAAGTGATATCTCTAGACCCTTCTAAGATAATAGTTATTGAGGAATCCCCTGGACTAGTATCTATAATGAATATTCATAGTTTCCTTGGACTATATGGGTATTATAAATGATTTTTGAGAAACTTCTCATGATTTTCAAACCAACTAACCAAGATAATTTGGGATTGAAATTTTTCTAGAACAATGAATATGAAGAGAGATTAAAGTAATTTAAAAAGTGGTTTATCTCTAAAAATTACTCATACTACCCATAAGTGGAGAACTTTTCATGGTATACAGTGATGCTTCAATGAAGGTCTTTGGATGTGAACTGATGAAAAATGATAAAGTGATAGCCTACGCTTCAAGGTAGTTGAAAGTTAAAGAGCAGCATTATCCAACACATGATCTATAGTTGCATGTAGTGTTCTTCACATTGAATATTTGGTTCATTATATTTGTGGGTAGAAGTGTAATATATATATATATATATATATCATAAAATCCTAAAATATATATTCTCATGGATGGATCTAAATATGCACTGGCAAATATGGTTATAGCTGATCAAGGATTATGACTTCTCAATCCATTACCATCCTATGAAGGAAAATAAAGTGAAAAATGCTCTAAGTATAAAGGGTCGTAAAACCTTATCAATTATGATAATTGAGAAGTGTCCAATCTTTTTATACTCACAAAGGATGGGCATGGAAGTCATAAAATAAAAATATACTACTGATCTCAAATGATTTCTCAACCATCCATTCTAGAGAATATAAAGGCTACTCATAGGGAAGATGTTGAAATATAGAATAAGGTGCAAGATATAAGAAAATGGAAATCCTCAGATTTCAAAATTGATGAAGAAGGATTTGTAAGATTTGGGTGAGGACTATGTGTACCACAAAAGCCTAATATAAAGAAGGATTTGTTGAATGATCCTCATAGCTTGACATTTTCTATCCATTCAAGGAGCACAAAGATGTATCATGGTATTCGATAACACTATTGGTGGGACAACATGAAGAAATGGATCATAAAATATACATCAAAGTGTCTATTATGTCAGCAAGTGAAGTTTGAAAGGAAAAAAATCCAAGGGGATGATGCAACCATTACTCATACCCACATGGAAATGGGAGAAAATCAGTGTGTATTTTTTGATTGGTCTTCCAAAGACATCGATAGGGAATAATGTTATATGGGTTGTGGTGGAATATCTTATAAAGACTTCTCATTTTATTTATATTATAGAGGAGTACTCACTTCATAAAATTTCAAGGATATAAATCATAGATTTGGTGATACTCCATAGAATACTACTATAAATTGTATCTAATTATGATCCAATGTTTACCACCATATTCATAAAAATTCTCCAACATGATCTAAACACTGAGTTGGACTTCAATATAGCTTATCACCCCCAAACTAATGGTAGATTTAAGTGAGCTATCTAGACACGAGAAGATATGTTGAGATCCTTCTTCCTCTATTTGAGTTCTCATACAATAATAACTTCAACTAAAGCATCAAAATGGATCCATATGAATCCCTTTATGGGAAGATATGTAGAAAACTTTCATGTTGGTATGAAGTTGGTGGACACAAGCTTCTAGTACCTAAAATGGTCAAATAAATTATACAAAATGTCAAGACCATTCAGCAGCACATCAGGGATTCTCATTGCTGACAGAAGAGATATGTTGACAACCATAAAAGAGACCTAGAGTTTGAGGTTAGAGATAATTTTTACCTCCATATTAGCTCCATAAAAGAGAGTTATGAGATTTTTTAATAAGGGAAATATAATTCTTAGATACATCATCCCCTTTTAGATTCTTAATCACAATGAATTTATAGCCTATCAACTAGTACTTCCACCAACCCTATATAAAGTACATGACATGTTTCATGTATCCCTCTTGAGGAAATACATACTAGATCCTTCACATTTAATGAATTTTTAGGTGGTGTTGTCAGAGAATGATTTTTCTTATAAGGAGAAATCAATGAAGATCTTGGACCATAGAGGAAAACTTCCACACAAAAAGACCACTCACCTCGTAAAAGTATAATGGTGGAACCATTAGTATGAGGAGGTGATTTGGGAACTAGAATAAATGAAATAGAATTACCCTCATATTTTTTCATCTTAGTATGTGAAATAAAATTTTGAGTGTGAAATTTCTTAAGGGAAGAAGAATTTAATGATCAAGACTTTTATAAATGAAAATTCCATTGTGATTATATAAATGTGTTGTATTTAGTAATTTAGTATTATATAAAGAACAAGAACCACATAAAAAAACCAACAAAATTTATTTATATTGATTTGAACATTACATTTAGAGAATAAATATAGCTATAATAATTGAAATTATTATAATGGGATAAAAAATAGAAAATAAAATAATTGTAATATGAAAATTTGGATATGCTTGATCCCATATAATAATCACACTCATGAAAAACACTGTTGAAATGAAAAAAAATATTAGTAATGTAATATTCATTTTGAAAATGAAAATGAATATAACCTTGAGATAAAATATAAATTAATGTATATTAAATGAAATATTATGTATTTATAGAAGGTAGGTAACTCATATGACCGTTACAAATCTGACAGTTAGAATAGTAATCTGACTGTTGGAATAGTAATATGACTGTTAGGATAGAAACCTAAACTATATAATTGTAAAAAATATATTTTTACTATAAAATGAAAATATTGAAAATTTATATCATTATATGAATAAATAAATATTTTAAAAATGATAAAATTAGTGTTTGTTATTTTGTAAAACATATATGTTTTATTTTCAAATTGTGATAAATATAAGAATTTAAAATAAAGGTTATTTTAAAAAAATGGATTTATAAAATAATATTAATTGGTATTATAATGATAATATAAATTTATTATACCATAAGTAACCTTTCAAAGGGTCATAAAATTGATCATATTATAGAAATTACTATTTTACAAATAAATAAAGATTTTATTAAAAAATTAAATTTCTCATATTTAGAAAATTATTTTTGAAAAATGGATTTAATTTTTAGAATATACATGTCAAAAAATGGTTAGGGTGAATTTTTGGTATTTTTATAAAATATTTTAAATTTTAGTGAATAGTGAAATACGGAAAAATTTTGTATTTGACATTAAAAGTTAGATACATGATTTATTGTATATTGGATCATATAAGAACCCATTATCTCAAAATAACATGCATGAATTACTATATTTATTCACATGATTCATCACTATTGATAGCCTTGAGAAAAAATAATCTAATGAATATTATATTAAAAAAAACTCTCATCTCCTCCCCTTATAAATACCCCCCCTCACCACCCCTTCTCCTCCCACCTTCTAATCCTTGAATATTACCCAAAATCTGTCCAAATATATCCTCATATATCACCCCACATCCCTAGAATCATTTTTATCCTAAAAATACCAATCCCAAGGTGCCTTAAATGGAATCCTAAGAGGAGACATCCAAAGGAGAGGGTAGTACTCTCAAGTGATCATTCTTTAATTCTTTCCTTCTTCTACCTCCTAAATCCATTCTTATCCATGATGGTATGATAATTTCATTAGTATTAATATAATTAATTTTCATTATATATATAGAATATCCACTTCCTTTTTTCTAATATTCTAAAAATGAAAACATCATCCATATTTTGGGTTCACCGCCTTTGTGGATGATGAGTTTTGTTTTCCATTACCACATTAATGGTAAGTTTAACTTTACTAAATATGATTGAAAATGATATAAATATGTATATTTTATTTTATTTCGCATTATTTAATGGATATATATCCATAATATTAAAGGAAACACAATAAGTTCATAATGACTAGAAACCCGACCTAAATGAACTAATTGTATCACTATAAAACCTATACTCCACAAATCATGAATATTTGTGAATACTGTTGTGTATTGATAATTTTTTAACTTATAAAAACATATTAACTCCTTTAAATAAAACTTCTTGAGTTATGGAACCATTTCTTAAGAACTTCCATAATTATCCACAAGTGATTCGACCATGGAAATATAAAACAAATGCCCTTAGAATAAAGAAATTAAACCTGATATCTCATTGAAATGGTTGTAAATAAACATAAAATATTTAAAGAAAATAAAATATATATGGAAATTGTTTTTGATTAACTGTTTAATTAATATAATTTGATTATTTTGGATGTTAAGTGCAATTAAAGAATGACTATGGACCTACAGTAAGGGAACTCTTTGAAACACCCTCTTTTCTTTAGGTTATAACATTTCTCTCTCAAAATCACTTTATATATCTATTTGATGTTATGTAATCCTTATAAATTATGAATATATGTCTCTTACATATATATTTATCCTATTATCCCTTCCTTTTATGGGGTTATACATTCCTTAAGTTCATTTCTCAATTCCTTCTTTAAAATCAAAATTTATTCATGGGAACTTTTCTATCCCTTAATAATTTTATGTAACACTCTTTTAAAGTATTTTTATCATTAATTATTTAAATAAATAAAGTAATATTTTTGGGATAACCATTTTGTATTACCTCTGGTTTACAAAAAAAATCCATATTATTTATTTCCTTAAAAGACTTTTGTTGATTCCTTAAAACAATGTTTTAAAAGTTAGTTTTTATACTAAATTATATAAGCTTTCACATGATTTTTTTAAAAAAACACCACATTTTAGAAATATTATTATTTTTTCAGATATGAATTTCCAAAATTCTTAACTCCTTATTCCTTTTGTAATTATTAGAAAATCTCCTTTCATTGTGATATGTAGTATGATTATGTAGCTTATTTCCTTCTATAGGTATTTATTATGTTTATGCCCTATGTTTAATTCTCTTATGTTCCACACATATGCATGTTAATGTTATGATGGGTGAACCCATATAGTGTTCCAATACATTGGGTAATATTTATGTCTCCTGAGATGATATATATGGGATTAGGGAGTAAACGTAATATATGATGGGACTCTATCCACCAATTGAGGATGTCTTAATGGTTATCCTTGACTTGTACTTATATCTTGTTTTATGTTGTTCTAAAATTCCTATTATGCATTGATATTTTGTTTCCTTCATACTTTTGCCATGCCTCTATGTGATCATTCATGTACCTTGCTTATTATGATATCATGACAAGTCATTTGATTCATATTTTATACTTCTTTATCATGTTTATTCCCTTATGGTGCTTTTTAGCTCAACCCATTTTTTTGTGTATTACCCAATTTATCCAAAGAAATTTTAGGATATAAAAGGGTTTTAGAAACTCATTATGGAGAATAAAATAAATATGTTGTGTTCTGGTCTCATTTTGATGTATTATGGACCTATTCTCCCAAATATATTAGGCCTCTAGATTCTCAGGTTGTGTTTATTGTATTTTTATGTTAATTATAACAACCCCAACCACAGTATCCTGGAGCTGGTGTCCACTTTATTACATTATCATAAGATATAATGAATCACATATTGAAGGATTTAATAGTTTAGTAGACTTGGTACACTAGATACATACATGATTCCCAAATTACATTTGAATAAACTAATTACAACATAATTTTTTTCAAGAATATCATTATTCCCTCTAGAATATTATTGAATATATTTCACAGTATACTTCTTGGATTCCTATGAAAGGATAAAAAATAATTTTGAGCTCAAATAATCAGTAAGGGTTAAGTATAGAAAAATATATCATGAATAAATAAGCATAATCAACATTAAAAGTTAAATAACTGAACATGCATTCTATTTGAATGGTTTAACTATCATAATTAAATAAGGCATAATAAATATGTAAAGGTAAATAACTGAAAACACGGGTCATAATTGATAAACTAAGAATGAAATTCATCTGTAGATAATATTATTGAGAAAATAACATGGATAATAATAATTGAATTCTTGATGAAAAAAATGTTTAATTATTAGATGTCATGATCACAAGAATTATGATACCTTTACTGTCAATACCTTTCACAATATAGTTTAAAATTGATGGGTAGTTATACACCAAAAACCCTTTTAACTAAGTCTAGCTAACTGATTTGTTACATGATATTACTGATGCATCAAGCGGATCTATAATTGGACCCCACCTATATCTACATGTCCAACGCATTCCTTAAATATCGGATGATATATTTAATTTAGGAAAAATTTTCCTTATTAATAAATTTCAATGTTAGGTAAATAATATGGATTAACAATAATTTTCCCATTCAATCATATAACTTTTAAAGTAAAATACCATATGTATAAATGATATATGGTTTAAGTAATAAGTATATCCATGATAAATAATATGGATATTTAGGCGAATATTAATGTCCATTGATGATAGGAAAGTGAATACTTCATGGGAAAGATAATGATTACAAAAATGAATCAAGTAAGTGAATGTAAATACTTTACCTGGTCAAACTAATCATAAAATATCATGATAAATAATAAGGATGGTATCAGTAAAATATATCCCTAGTGGATAATTAGTAAAATAAAGGTTTGTGGTCATTTATAAATAGAAATACCATAAAATTTTCATTAATTTTTTATAAGTAAAGTAACCTTTTCAATTTTAAAATATATGTACATGTCATACATGTTAAAATAAAGATTCATTTCATATTTTCGGTAAAATCCAAATAGGTCTTGTTTAGAAATTGACATGAATATTCCATTCAAAATATTTTTGTAAAAAGTAAAACATGGGTAAAAATTTAATTAATAAATCATTTGGATAATTTAAAAAAAAATTAAATATTTTTAGAAAACATATATTTGGATGAACAAATATTTTTAACCGAAAAGAGAAATGAAGTCAGATTTTATTGAAAACATTTTATCAATAATTTTATGTACCAAAGAGTGGGAAAATGGTATTATTACTTGAAAAGTTCATGAATAACCATAGGAGAAAAAAATGAAATTTGTTTATTATCCATTGATCAAATAATTTCCTTCAATGGAAATTCAAGTATAAACAATCCCGATTAAAATGATATTGGGAAATAAACCCTCAAAAAGACAAAAAATTTAAATTAAGGATTAATAAATGAATTGATTATGTGTATAAAATTTAAATAAATATAAAAAAAGTGGAAATAAAACATAAGATAATTATAAGTATTTACACACATAATATTAGAAAATCAAAGATAATGAAGTAGTAGTATAAACCAATGAAAAGAAATTGAGTTATGAAATTCATTACAACTTGGTAATTTTCAATTCAAATCCCCTTAGATGAAATAATTCAAATTGAAACATAAAATACCATGATGTATGAATGATTCAAGATATTACATGTAAAATGGGAATTATATACACTATATAAAAGAAATTAGGTGCATAACATTACAATATGCCTCAATGAAGGGAAATTGTGACGAAGCCCCTTACCTCACACTTTCATTTAGTTTAATGCTCTTTAACCTCATATATATTGGTTTTAAATTTATTATTAACTTATAAAAGAACCATATTAATATTTATAATATCATATATTATCCTTTAATAACATCTTATCACCTATTCCTTAATAATCTGTCATTATTGTTATTGCTTGGGGTCTTAAGTGCCTTGCTTTCTCATGCCTGTTTGAACATGAATGTTATGTTTCTTGAGAATATTATGTAGTTACATAATATCCAGAATTATATTAATTTCCTAAATATAATTTTTTTCATTAGATAAATTTTTATAATCATTATTGAAATTTGAACATTGATAATGGACCACATCACTTTGTGGAGATGGTAGGTTGTACATACGCATGAGCGATGGTATCATTTTCTTAATGGGTGAAAGGGAAAGAAATTAAGTGATATATTAGTTTTAAAAAATAAATATCATATCATATCTATCACATATATTCATTAAATTTATCCTTATTACCTTCCATTTAAATCTTATGTGAAAAATGAAACAGATTTCTTCGTAAGGCGGTAGTCCTCCATACACTTGAGCAACGTTATCATAATTTAAATAGCATGGAAAGTAAGAATGTAGATGTGATATTATAATTTCAGAAGTATAATAATTTCATAATTATTATATATATTTATATATATATATATATTAAATCCATAATTATATACAATCTTGAGGTGTGTTGATGGAAAACGTGTTACATCAGTTTGTGAGACAGTAGTCCGCCAGACAAATGATCGACCATTTCATTCCCCATTTTATGAAGAAGGATATGGATAAATATTATTCCATAAATATAATAAAATATAATTATATTTTATATACTATATTAATTATATTTTTAGTGTTAATACATAGTTTAAGTTGGAAAACAAATAATGAAAACAAAATATCTTCGTTAAGACAATTACCCTCTCTTAGAGAAACCTCCTTTGGATCTCCTCTTAAGGACCCTAGGGTTAGTCTTTTGGGGAGACCAGAAGTTATAGAATTTGGATAAGGGTGTATAATAGATATTTTTAAAGGTTTTTTTCTATCCAAATGGATTTATAGGTGTGAATAATTAAAGGTATGGAGTGTCCTTTTATAAGTGGGGGAGAGGACAGACATGGAATTTTTGAAAAGAATAGTGTGCCCACATTTTTCATATGAAAAAAGGCCCCAAAATGGGAAATTTTAAAACCTTATAGATGATAAGGTCAAAATACGTCTATATAATTTATTATGGATAAGTTTTATGTTATTTTTAACCCTTATATTTTTACTTTAACCTCTTGGTAAACTAGTTTTCACCTTAATCGTGATAATTAATTTTTATTGTTTTCATTATTAATTATTGTAAAAAATTAAGTCAAAATTATTAGATAAAATATATTATGATGATTCTAAATATTTTATCCAATTTTTCAAAATCAATTCAAGGAATTTTTCGAATTAAATTTAATATTATACCCGTAGACACTATAAAAAATGGTTTTCCAAAGTAAAAACTTTAAAAAGTTTAGAAAGTTTTTATATATTCAATATGAAATTTATTTAAATGAATTAATTTGTATTAATTATTATATAATTTAACTAATTTTACTTTTAAAACCATATTAAAATAAAATGGGTCTTGTATATTATTTAAAATAAAATGTAGTTTTTAATAAAAATTGGCATTTTTTACTATTTATCAAAGAATGAAATTTTTCATAAAAATCCCAAAAATTCACTCTAAGATAATTTTGATATTATGATTTAAAAATTTAGGTTCATTTTATAAAATAAATTTTCTAAAAGTTTTCAAAATTAATTTTAGTATAAGGTGTCAATATGCAACAAAACTATTTTCTTTGAAAAATATAGTTTTTTAGAAAGCATTTCATTTTCTTTCAATTGATTCATAATTTATTTATAATCAATATATGTTCATTGAATTTATTTTATAAATGATTAAACCATATTATTTTCATAATTTAGTTAGTACTATTCATATTATCCAATTTGATGACTAGGTTATAATGGTATACTATTTTACAGTTCCTTTAGACTTAGGGTTGTGTGTGTTGCAAGCTAGTAAAGTGATTAAATTTAAAGAAATGTATTCAGTGGGTTTTCTATGTTTTGTGTTTCATATATAATATTATATCAAATATAATATTATTATTTTATAATTTTTTGGTGCTACATTCTCCCCACCTTAAATAAATTACATCCTTACAATTTGATCATGCACTTAGAAATTAAGAGTTTGATATTTGAAAAATACTTTTTTGAAATCCCACATCATAAAAAGTGTTAAAAAATTCCCTTAAGATAAGGAAAATGAAATATGAAACGTCATATGGAATAAAAAAAACTACTTTTCCAAGTAGGATAACATGGGTGGGAAGTGAAGAAATGGAAATGGAATAAAATTGAAATGCTCCAATAATGATGGAGTGTGATAGAGGTCATTGTTAATAATAATTTTAATGATCAAAAGAAATTCAACAACCAAAAAACCATAAATTTTTTATGATTCAAATGACCATTGATTCATTGGATCTGAAGTTAATAGGATAACATATTTGTTTCAATTTCCTTTCCCTAAAGTTGTGGAATTATTTTACTATCTATGAATATAAATAAATATACTTAATTTGATATATTTATATTTCATAAGAATAATTTCATCCTTTTTTTTACTTCGATCAATTTCCACTTTATCTCCTACTACAAGAAATGAATATCCAAAATTATTTTTTAAGGATGAATCACTAAAATTAACTTTTAACTGATCATAATATCCATAAAATAGTGGAAAGTATTTCCACCTATTTCTAAATATTTTCCAAAACCAATATGGTTAGCACAAGTTATCCAATATGATACATTAATCTATAAATCACAATAGTAACACCACTATTTTATCATTAATATTTATTCATCAAATCATTTAAGTAAAAACAATGACATGTTAACCAAGACATCACGTAGGTCAATGGTAGATTCTAAACCATCATCATCCTTCAATTGTGTGTAGGATTGAAATAATGATGTAGATACTCAATTTACAAGAGGAGGGGTGAATTGTAAACTTTAAAAATTCCTTTGGAACCTTTAAAGTTAGTTACGAATAACTATGTTTTCCTTAAGAAAAGGAAAGGGATAAGATTAACAAAGTTAAACTTAAGCAAATTCACAACACCTCTAATACCAAATGAAAACTTGGAAAGGGATTCCGAACATGGGTTCCGGAAATATGGTTCCAGAAATTGATACTTAACAAAAGATTACAATATGAGATTCTACCTTAAAGCGTATAGAATCTAAATGAAATAGAGTATAAGTAAGGAAGTATAAGAAAGTTATACTTTCCTTATAATACAAAATGCAGCGGAAATAAACAAGTAGTAAAACTACAAGTAACAAGATATAAGTGTTTTAACCCAAAGAGAAGGGTATCCAACAACCTTGGATAAAGGTCCCTTGATTTATACTTTCAAGCAAGTCTGTCTTACCCACACCAGGGTAAGCCCTCGATGCGAAGATCGGAGTCTCTGTCTTGCTATCCCCACAAGCCCTCAACTTCAAGGTAGTTGGCAACCTCTGTCTTCCTCAGCAAGGAAGCCCTCGAACTTCAAGGTAGTAGGAACCTCTGTCTTCCTATCCCCAGAAGTCCTCAAATGTAATCACCAACATTCGGAGTCGCACAAAACTTTGAGAGTTAATAAGAGCCTCTCTCTCTAGAAATCACTTCAAGCATGTAAACACATGAGTTGAAGATCAGTCATCCTTTCAGCACTTCAGCTCTGAGCTCTTTTAAATGAGCTCCTATTTATAGGTAAGGTCGGCCTCCTTTCCAACGGTCATATTTTCCTTAAAAATCGGAGGGACCTGTACACGTGTAACTTAACCAATGCTTAGTTCATAACATAATACACGACATCGTTTTATAACAAAACAAGTGTAACAGAATGTACAACATCGTTTTAAATCTTAACTAAAAAGTTCGGAGTGAAGATTCGGAGTAAAAGGAAATATATTAAAGAGTAGACAAATTATAACAGCGTAAGCAGAATGAAAGTTTGGAGTCTAACCAAAATAATTTTTGGAGTCTAAATAAATTCGGAGTGTATAAAACAAAGATGATCAGATTCTGTTTAATAGATGAATTCGGAATGAGAATTCAGAATGAGAATCTGTCGTCAAAATTCGTAATGAGAATTCATCATCAGGTTTCGTAATGAGAATTCATCATCATAATTTGTAATTAGAATTCGTTGTCGAACTTCATAAGGATTCGTATCCTGAATCTGATGTAGAACCTAATTAGAGTTCGTATCCGGCGTTCGGAATAAAACTTTATTACAGTTCTCATCTGGATTTCGGAGTGAAACTTTATTACTGTTCTTGTCCATAATTCGGATCCTAAAACAGAATACTTCATATCAAAGTTTAAAACAATTTCTAGAAAATAGAAATGAATCTGAATATCATACTTTAAGAAAAATCTGGATGAAAATATGATAAGGATAATTTTTCTTACAAAAGTGATTTTCCTTATAAAAGAAATTTTCCTTATAAAAGCGATTTTCCTTATAAAAGCAATTTTCCTTATAAAAGCGATTTTCCTTATAAAAGCAATTTTCCTTAAAGATAAGGTGTTTGTGATTTTCAAAACAAGAAGGAATGGAAAAGTCATAAGGAAAACCTTATTGACTCAAAAATCTCCACCTTTTTGGAAAGCACAAACATCCTTGAAAAAGAAATTCTAAGAAGAAAGAAAAACATTAAGGCTTATCTCCCTTTGCTTTAAGGATATTGATGAATACGACTAACTCCCCCTTAGGCTTTGAAACTCTAAGGATCGTATTCTAGATTTCTGGAGTGAAATTTCATTATGAATAAGAAAGTCTTCTTTAATGAAAAACTCCCCCATAGATAAGCTTTTATTAGAGTTCTTTTTCCTTAAGGATCTCTTCCTTCTCCCCCTTTGTGATTTTCAAAAAGAAATCGAGGGAATGGAAAAAAACAAAGTACCTGAAAAATTAGTAACAAAAAAAATGGAAAAGCACAATTTCTATTAAATTTGAAAATTTCAACAACAAAAAAGTTAAGGTACAACAAAAGATTGGATCTGTCTATTTGGGATCTTTCTCCTTCGCCATGAGACCCTTTAGAATAGTCTTTATCTTCTTTAAGTATTTATGATCTTCTTCAGCTTGCTTCTCTAAGACCACTATTCTTGCACTTTGGGCTTCAATATTTTCTTCCTGGGCTTGAAGCTTTTCTTCCTGGGCTTTAATATTTTCTTCCTGAGCCTTCAATTTCTCTTCAAACTCAATCCAATGATCCCTTTCAAACTTCCAGTTTTGAGAAAAGGAATTCAACTTCCCATTCAGATCTCTGACTTCTTGAATCCGGAAGTTCTTTTCATCTGTCAGCTTCTCTTCAAAAGAAGAAGTCAGCCCATTTATATTCCTATCCTTAGTCTCAAAAGCATCTTTAACATTGTCTTGAAATTCATCAAATAACCTCATTTCTTCTACAGTCTTCCTCATCAGTAACTTTCTGAGAAGCAACCTCTACATTTTCCATCTGAGCAATATCATGTAGAAGTTGTTCTTCCTCTGCATGATAGGCTACTTCTTCTTTTCCTTTCTCCTCATCCATCACTGGAGTAACTATCTTCGAAGATTTAGCTTCTGAAGTTCGGAGCGATAATTGTTTCGAAGGTGTCCCCTTATAATCATCTACTTGCTTCAACACATCTCTGGTTTCACCACTTCCTTCAGCAACATCTTCTTCTTCTTCCACTTTCTCAACTTGCTCTATTTCCTCAGCAGTCTTAGCAACAGCTTCTTCCGGAGCAACAAAATTTCTTCCTGGAGTCTCAGGAAGAGATTATAGAGAAAAGGATCTCAGAACAGGAATATTTGCAGAAACCATCTCATTGAATTTCAACAAAGCCTGAGCTACCTCATCCTCAGACATCTTCTTCTTGAGCTTCTTTTCTTTCTCTTGTTTTTCGAGCTCATCCATAGTTCTTTCCTTCAAGGCCTTAGCCTCCGTAGGGTCCAATCCAAACTGAGGCTCCCCTTGCACTCTCTTCTCTTTCATCTCCCTCCATTTAGCAACAACCTCATCTGGGTAAGATTTCTTCTTCTTTGGTTTTAGAGGTGCGGAATGAACTTCCTTAGACTTGGGATTCTCTGCTTCTACTTCTACTTCTTTCAGCTTTCTCTTCCTTACCAGTTTAGAAGATTCCGGATCAGCAACTTTCAGAACTGTTTCTTCTTGAGCAGGTGAATCAACAAACTGACCAGTCTTCTTGTCAAAAGCTACATCCATCCTCTTAAGAGTACCATCACTCACCAGCATAATCTTGCAAACTCTTGGCTTAGACTTTCAAGCCTCCTTGAAAGACTCAAGGCACTGAACTATCAACTTTGAGAGGATTGCTGGATACATTATAATCTGAGCTCTCAGATTCCCTTTCTTCACATTCTCAAGAGTGATAAGAATGTGCTTCATCAAATTAAACTTCCTCAGATTTATCAGAAAATCTAGGATATAGATCTCACTCTTCTTTAAGATATCTTTTTCACCATTCCTCGGTACAATAATACCTTGTACCCATAAGGATTCGTATCCTGAATCTGATGTAGAACCTAATTAGAGTTCGTATCCGGCATTCAGAATGAAACTTTATTACAGTTCTCATATGGATTTTGGAGTGAAACTTTATTACAGTTCTTGTCCAGAATTCGGATCCTAAAATAGAATACTTCATATCAAAGTTTAAAACAATTCCGAGAAAATAGAAATGAATCTGAATCTCATACTTTAAGAAAAATCTGGATGAAAATATGATAAGGATAATTTTTCTTACAAAAGTGATTTTCCTTATAAAAGCAATTTTCCTTATAAAAGAGATTTTCCTTATAAAATAAATTTTCCTTATAAAATTGATTTTCCTTAAAAAATCAATTTTCTTTAAAGATAAGGTGTTTGTGATTTTCAAAACAAGAAGGAATGGAAAAGTCATAAGGAAAACCTTATTGACTCAACATTGTGGGTTCAAGCCCCATGGCCTTACCGAATGCGATGGGTTGTCACCCAGGATGTATATCGTCCTTTTTCTAAAATTATATTAAAATAATTCCTATAATGTTCCCAAATTGTGATGACCAATGATTACCACAACATCAAATATAATATAAACCTTAAATGTTACTAATAACTTTAAACTAAATTCAAAAAAAATGTAAGGGCATTATTCCTCAAATAAATTTTTAATATACTAAACTAATAGGTTGTATTCCCAAAAATATTTTCCAAAAATATCCTTAATCATGTTATATTCCTTCCATTCAAATCATCAAATGATAAATTTAAGAATTTTAACTTATGATCAACCTTAAATTTACAAACCCATGATGGTATCCATTAATTATATGTTAATGAGCTCATATATGCTTAAAAAATTTAACACAGTCTTTAGATGTTTCAAGATTCTTATAACCAAAGTACCATTGGTAAAAAAATACTTCTGCAATTTAATTATTGATCACAATACATAAGTACTTCATCCATTTTATTTCAACGTGGTTCCTTCCTTAATCTATGGGTTAACCGTTAGGAGAGAACATTGAATTGTATAATACTTAGGTTCCCCACATTTAAGACAAATAACTATAAATAAATCCCTATGATGAAATTTATTTCCTTCCATCATTATCTTTATTTTTCATTATAAATTCATTGATTTATGACCTTATTTTTCACATATAAAACATTTTAACATTCATTTGAGATGCCTTCTCAGGTTTCTCTTTCCACATTTCTGACATGAAGGAAATTGGACCTTCTTTGATCCATGGTATCCACTACTCAAGCTCTTAGTGAACTCCATCCTTCTCTTTTTTAGTGAGGATAGGATTTAGTTATGGTATAGGTTGTTCATCATATTTTTGGATAACTGGTTAGTCATAATCACAATATATTTCACTCATGTCATCATCCCATTGGGTTTCTCACAGTCACCACATTTTCCATCATGTCCAATGTTAAAATGATTCCTTTAGGTTTCATTCATTTTCATGAACCAGCCTGAGTACCATGATACCCTGACACCCAAGAAGATCTTGACGTAGACTGAAGGGAGTTCCCGATCCACATGGGTTGGAGATAATGACTTGGAATCATACAATATATAGTGGGAATGGTTTTTACACATAATATTAATAGAAGAAGCATATACATATCAGTATGATCAAAGAAAAATCCCAAAGGAGATAGAACCAAAAGTCAACAGGTATAAAAAACCCCAAATAGTGCATCAATAAAGTACCATAAAGATAGGAAAAACAACCCAAGTCCCCATAGACACAGCACTCCAAGCCTAAAATATTAATAACCAGAACCTCCAAGTGGTGCTTTCCCCTTGCTCTAACCTAATAGAAGGAAATCTATAAACACCTGAATGCAAATGTAATGTGTGAGTTAAAATCCCAGTAGGGTCTCACCAAGGATCCCATAACAATATTCCAAAATAATTAACCAAATAATTATTTCAATTTTAAATAAAATAGGCATGGAAGTTTAAGATAATATTTAAAGAAAAATATGTTTTTCATTTCAATCAATGGAAACATGTCAAAATAATGGTTAGATAAACATTTTATATAAAATAGCTTATATAAATTCACAAGGCATGTGTAAATCGGTTTTAAAAACAATGGATTATATATTGAAATAATCAAAAATGAGAAACATAGTCATCCTCTAAGAGGTATAATAGTTATAGTTTATGGGATCCTTACTCATATAGGTGATCATGGAAATATGTATACATACGTCCCACAAAAACTAGTAAAAGAGGCCTAATCAACATCCTATTGAGGATATGATCTTCTATGCTATGTTTTTTTAGTGTTGTAAAGCGTCAAATGTAACATTTTTATCCCAAATAACTCACTAACTACATAGGCTTGCATGTTCTCAAAAAATAATCAATAATGGGAAAATTATTTCAAAATTGTTCAAAATAAAATTGCCCCATTTTCCATTTCAATATGTCAGTTTCTCTTTAAAAATCCAAACCTGTGCTTTTAATCATTTCATTCCTTTTTCAAGACAATACCAATCCAATGTTATTATCAAAAAATTATTTCATTTTTCTAGAAATCAATTTCACAATTCAATTTCATAAATCAAACTCCACATTTTCCATCAAATTCAAATCACACCCCAATTCATTAGAATTTGATGTTTTCCCCAAATTCCACACCATTTCAATTTAAAATCCAAATTCATGCTGAATTGTATTTTCAAATTTTAATTTAAAGAAATTAATTTAAATCAAGTAATTATAGGTTAAATAAATTGGAAAATCTTAAATGGAACCACCTGCCTTGGGATCATGGTTTCACATATCACAACACCCCCAACGAAAAACTCCAACACAGAACATCAGAAATAGAGATTCAGCAATCAAACCTAGATTAAAGATCCAAAAAATAGGTTTTATATCTCTCAATAACCATAATATATAAAAAACACTAAGGAGGAGAGAATAATAGAGTGGGAGAGAAGGAATAGGGGAATAACTCTTACTGAGGAGAGATCGAATGATGTTCCCCAAGCTTAGATTTAATTTAGAAAGTTTTTGGAGGATAAAAAATGGGTCCTTGAGAGATCCAAATACCTAGGAGGACATAAAATCTTGATTTAGGTTAAGTGAGGGATCATATGGGGGGTTTGGGAATTTTAATAATATTTTTCTGAATAATAAAAACCCACGTGCATGGTTTGCTGGGTAGGGCCACATGATTTTCCAAATCATGCACCCCTCTAAAGGGGTGAATAGTTTCCACTATGTGGGAACATAGTTTTTCAAACTATTCTACAACCGTGAAAACCCTCACTGCCTAGGCTTTCATAGTTTTCACTAGTAGGGTGCACGGTTTGAGACAATTATGCACTAATTATGAACAGCCCAAGGGCCTTCTAAATTTTCTCCCAATGCACCCCTAAATGATCCCCAACCAAAGTATGATCAAAATATTGGGGTATATAAGTACCTAAAAATAGTAACATGATGTTTCATCAATTTACTAAAACCAAAAATCATAGTGTGAGAAACAATAATCATAGTGGGAAACCATATAATAATTTATAGGATGTCTAAATCATGACACCTTCTTTTCAATCTAAGACACCTAAGGTTTAACCTAGGTCATTCATTTTCATCATCTATTAAAATACTTCATGATTCTTTTTAAATAAAATGTGAATTATCCAAATAATATCCCCCAGGAGTGTCAAACTAGGTACGTAGTAAGGTCCATTTTCGTATACCAGGTAACGCTCGATTCAATCCTGACATGCATGTTTTAGAGTTATTACCCCTAGGTATATATATACCAAAAACAAGTCCACTTTTAGTATCTAAACAAGGATTTACTTCAAAGAAAAAACCACATGATATCTACCTTACCAAAACATTAGGATTTTATTCTATACTTATCATCAAAATGTATCCTAGGGTTATGTTCCCTAGTCTATGTTTCCCTAAATCTAGTTCCCAGAGTTTCTAATAACTTCATTTAATATAGACTGTAATGACCCTAAGCCCAGTATTTTGGAGCTGGTGTATACTTTATTACATTGTCATAAGATACAAGGAATCATATCCCGAATGAACAAATATTTTAGTAGTATTGGTAAACCAAATACATACATGATTCCCAAATTACATTTGAATACAAAAAATACAAAAAAAATCTAGAATATCATTATTCCCTCTAACATATTCTTATATATATTTCATAGTACACTTAATGGATTCCTGGTAAATGAAACAAAATAAGTGTAAGATCAAATTCTGGGTAAGGCTTAAGTACAATGGAAACTATCATGAAAATCAACATGGAAATGTAAATAACTAAACACACATTCCATTTAAATAATTTCAATATCATTATTAGATAAATAATAATTAGTATGAAAAGGTAAATAAATGAAAACACATTCCATTTAATCAATAAAATGAGAATGAAACGCATCTAGATATAATATCATTGGGAAAATATCAAGGATAATGATAGTTGAATTCTTGATTAAGGAAATTTTCTATTATTGTATGTCATGATCTTAGGCATCATGATACCTCTACAGTCATAAGATGGTTTGAAATTGATGAGTAGGTATACAAAAGAAATCAATTTAACTATTTCTAGCCAATTAATTCATCTTATGAGACTATTGATGCATTGAGGGCCAATCTATAAATGTTCCCTATCCATATATGTATGTCCAACACATCACTCATATATCGAATGATCTATTTAATTCATGAACAATATTTCTTATCAAAAAATTTCCATATTGAGTGAGGAATATGGATTAATAATAATTTCCTCATTAAATAATATAACTTTCTAAGTAAAATATCATATGGTTTAACTAATAAGTATATCCATGATAAATAATATGGATATTTAGGGTAAATATAATGACCAATGAATAAAATAAATCCAATATTTCAAGGGAAATTTAATGATTAAAAAATCAATCAAGGAAGTTAATGCCAATACTTTCCTTGGTCAAACTGGTTATAAACCATCTAGGGAAATAATAAGGACGGTATCAATACAAAATATCTCTAGTGGATGATTAGTACAATAAAGTGTTTATTTCATTGATGAATAGAAATACCATAAGTATTTCATTAAAAACATTCTTAAGGAAAATAAAATTTTCACTTTGAAATTATTATTTTAGAAATAATAATTCACAAAATATTTTGAAAATAATTTTATTTGAAAATAACCTTTGAAACTAATAAAGTAAGCTTTAAAACATTGATTGTTCATGATGGCAGGAAATTTTGTAGATGTTGTACATGTTAAAATAAATATTTCTTTCATATTTTTAATAAAAGATAAATGGGAATTATTTAGAAAATGACATGAACATTCCTTTCAAAAAAAATTGAAAAAGTCAAAATAGATAAAAAAATCTTTAATAAATCATTTTTAGAATGTTAAAAACATTTTTGAAACCCTTTTTAGAAACATGGATTTGGATAAAAATTTATTTTCGATCGAAGATAGAATTGAAGTCGTATTTTATTAAAAAAATCAGTCAATTTAAGTACAAAAGATTGAAAAAAACGAACTATTAGTTGAAAATTTAATTACTAAATAGATTAGAATAAAATTAAAAGGTTTTATTATCCAATGATCAAAAAAATTCCTTCAATGTAAATTCAATCATAAATAATCCCGAATAAAATGATATTTGAAAAAAACCCTCACAAATATCATAATGTTGAAGTGAAATTTGATCAAAGAATAAATTATGTGTATAAAATTTAAATCCACATAAAATAAGTGTAAATACAAAATAAGATGATTAAAAAAATTTTCACACATAATATTACAATATTAAAGACAATTAATAAGTAATATAACCCAATGAAATTAAATTGAGTTATGAAACTCTTTACAACTTTGTGATTTTCAATTCAAATCCCCTTGGATGAAATAATTCAAATTAAAACTTAAAATACCATAAATTATGAACCATTCGTGATATTAGATATAAAATGGGAATTATATACACCATATAAAATAAATTAGGTTCATAACATTACAATATACCTCAATAAAGGAAAATTGAAATAAGGTCCCTTACCTCACGCTTCCTTTTAGTTGAACATGCATTAACCTCCTATATAATGGTTTTAAACTTTTTTAAAAATTTATAAAAGAAAAATATTATTATTTATAATATCATGTATGATTCTTTTATAACATCTTATCACATGTTTTTTAATTATCTTTCATTATTATTATTGTTTTGGGTGTTAACTTCCTTGATTTCTTATGCATGTTTTAACATGAAAGTTTGGATTATTGATAATATTATATAGTTCAATAATATATATAATTATATTAATGTTATAAATATCGTTTTTTTTATTATAAACTTTTTTAGAATCATTAATGAAATTTGAACATAGTGAATGGATCACATCACTACGTGGAGACGGTTGGTTGTACATACGCAAGTGTGACGTTATCATTTCATTAAAGGATAAAAGGGTAAGGAAGTAGGTGATATATTAGTTTTATAGAATCAATATCATTTCATATATATCATATATATTCATTAAATTTATCCTTATTTCCTTCCATGTAAAGTAGAAGTGAAAAATAAATCACATCGCTTCACGACGTAGTAGTCCGCCGTATACATGAGGGAAGTTATCATAATTTAAACAGAATGGAAAGTAATAAATGTGATATTATAAAATCATAGGTATAATTATATTATTAATATTTTATATATACATTAAATCCATCATTATATACAATCGTGAGAATTTTTTATGGAAATGAGTTACATCGATTCACGAGGCGGTAGTCTGTTGTACACACGATCGATGATTTCATTTCCTATTTGACGGAGGAGGAGATGGGTAAATATTACAATATAAACTTAATAAAATATAAGTATATGGTAGATGGTTTTTTTATTATATTTTAATTTTTAATACATAATTAATGTTAAAAATAATAAGCAAAACAAAAGAGCTTTGTTAATACAATTACCTTCTCTAAGAGAAACCTCCATTGGATCTCCTCCTAAGAACCTTAGGGTTGGACTTTTTGGAATAAAAAATATTTATAATTTGTATAAGTGTTTTTGGGAGATATTATTTCAAGGTTTGGTTGATCCAAATCACTTTATAGGTGTAAATAAGTGAAGGGAGCGACTGCCCTTTATAAGTAGGGGAGAGGACACACCTAGAATTTTTTAAAAGAATAAAGTATACCCTCTTTTTTCACATTTCAAAAGGCTTAAAAATGGTCCATTATAAAACCTTATAGGTTATAAGGTCATAATATTTCCATATAATTTTTTTTCAATTTTACATCATTTTTAACCCTTATCCTTTTAACTTAACCCCTGGTAAACTTGTTTCCACCTTAACCGTGGTAATTAATTTTTACTTTTTTCACTATTTATTTTGGTAAAAAATTAAGTTTAACTTATTAGAAAAATTATATTATTCTAATTAAAAATATTTAATTTAATTTTTGAAATTAAATTCACATAATTATAATAATTCAATTTAAAATCAAACCAACAGACGCGATGAAAAATAGTTTTCCAAAGAAAATACTTTCAAGATTTTAAAAGGATTTTACATAAAATATCAATATGAAATTGATTAAAATGACCTAATTTAAATTAATAAATATATAACTAAACTAATTTTACTTTTAAAACACTTTTAAAATTAAATGGGGCTTCTATATGATTTAATATAAAATAGAGTTTTTAATAAAAATAGGTATTTTTTACTATTCAGTAAAGAATGAAGCCTTTCAGAATAATCCCAAAAATTCAAACTAAGATAATTTTGATATGGTATTTTTTAAAATAAAGTTAATTTTTAAAATAAATTTTGTAAAAGTGGTAAAAATTAATTTTAACATAAGTGCTCAAAATGTGATGGAACCGTTTTCTTTGAAAAATACAATTTTTCAGAAAACATTTATTTTTATTTCAAATAATTATTTTTTTATTTCTAATAAATATATATCCATTGAATTTATATTATACATGGATAAACCATATAATTTTTATAATTTAGTTAAAACTATTCATACCCTCTAATTTAATGGCTAGGTTATAAAATTATTCTATTTTATGGTTCCTTTAGACTAGGGGTTGTGTGTGTCGCAACCTATCGAAGAGACTAAATTTAAAGAAATATATTTTCTAGGTTGTTTAATATCAATATTTCGTGTCTCATATAATATCTAATACAGTGTTCTTATCTTATAATTTTGGGTTGTTACATTAAAAATCATGAAATAATACCTGTAAAATACTTGGGTCACTATAAAGACCATGGCATGTTGGTTTAGACCATGTTATGGTATGTGTTGTGATAGAAAATATTGTGGTGGGTTGCATGGAATTTTAGTGTTTATGATATAATGTGTGTCTCAAAATTATTCTCCTAATATAATCCATAATATTTTTATTATCATATGATTATAATTTAGAATAGTTTTAATGGTTGAATCAATTATTTAAATGTTAAAAAAATGAATCACAATGACGAGTTACTAAGAAACATTTTGTGAAATGACTCGTTAATAAATTAAACATTTTAGAAACATTTTGAATCCATCAAATGTCCTTGTATGGTATATATAAACAAGATCATAGATTATAAGGTGTGTGGTACTATGATACGATTATCCAAATGTTGTGAAACTTCTAAAGATTAAGTTCTTTATATCTCATTCTCTTCATCCTTTAATATTAGGTTCTAACCAACCATGGATAGGAGTGAATCCTTCCCAATCATTGGGAGTTTCACATAGCCTATGGATACCCTATGAGGAAGGATCCCATTGGATGCTTCTTCATGATCAATATCAAGATTGTGTCATGGAACTTGGACAAGCTAGATAAATAAATAAACATGTATATCATTATTTATTTAAATTATCCAATCTAAAAAAATGTGCAGATCATGTGGAATAATCAGTTTTAGTTGATGTTTTCCACTATGTTTGGAAAAGTATTATCCCCTCCAAAACCCATCAATTACATGATTATGTATATTATTGATAGGATATTACGTTTTATTTAATAATGGAGTTGGTGTTGATTGGTGTATTTTCTTATTGTTCCTTGGATTATAGAGTGAAATGTCTCCCATGTTATATGTTATGTAATTTCAATGCTAGGTACTAACTTATGGCTTATTGGAGGTGGTAGTTAGGTTCACACTCTGCTTCACTACCAACCCTGGATAGGTTCTAGTGGGGATAGGTTATAACAATTATTTAATTATTTATTCAGAAATAAAGGATCGAAAACTCTAAGTGATTAGGAAAATAGGCATTATATGTTTGAACACAAAATGATGTGCAGAGACCTTAGGTTTTGAGATTCAATTAATTACCAAGGTAATATCAATTTTTTTATTCTATAGTAATATATGATTTCAAAGTAAAAAAACAATATAGATAATGATTGTAAGGTTCTCACTTTTCCTTAAAGTGGATTTTCAATAAAATAAAAAATTGATTTGGAAGGATAATGAGATGTAAAAAAAATCAAGGGAATGTTGTAGGGCTATGAATACGTTATTAGATTTATCATAAATAATATTTTCCCCACTATTTGTATTGGACTTATCAATAAAATTATTTCATGATTCATTATTCATCATTTCAATTTTTTCTAACAATAACAACTCTTTCATATAGATCATAATAATTTTATTGATATCCCCAAAAATGGGGTTTTATCCATTTTTTTGTTTTAAATACAACATATAAAGAAATATAAATTAGATCAATAAGTTAAGATACCTCCAGTTTCATCCAACTCTTTATCCTTTAGAGAAATACTCTACTTTACCTTTTGAGTACCTCACCTTTGGATCAAATTCTCTCTAAAATTATCCTAATAAAATTTAACAATACTCACTTTACAACATGGGAAAAACCATGAAATTTTTTTATGTAAATGAAAATTTTCATACCATTACCACATGGGAATGAGATATGATTTTTCTCTACATTTGATCTTATTCTTCTAGCTTTCTCAGATATGAAGAAGGAAATTCATAAATATGACTTATCTGGAGATATTTTTCATATTAATAGTATGTTCAATGTCATAATCATGAAACTTAACACACTTAATATTTTTATTTTTATTTTTTTCATATATGATTATTTTTTAAGTTCATGATTTGTATTAACTTTCAGTAATTTTCTATCTCATTGCAACTTGTATCTGAGACCTTCCTAGAATGAAAATCCATGAAATTTGATCTTGGTAGAAGTATTGATTGTTAGAAACACTAACACACCAAATGGAAATAGATCCTATATTTAGTGGGGTTAACTAAATTGGAGGCACAAGTATGAAATTGAAACATGTATGTGATAAGATCCTTAAATTATATTAACTACTGGTTAGCCTATTGTGTGGTGATTACTTGGCATGGGTGTTATTGTATGTCATAGTTCTCTTTGATAGGGTATTATTTTAGCATGTGATGGGAATGAAACATCCCATTAACTTTATATTAGGTACGTTTCAAACCTTGTCATGGTTTTCCTTTTTCATTGTATAGGTAGGGCTAGGGAGGAATTGGGAGGATACCTATCATGGTGAAGTCAAAGATTTGTTGTAAATTTTACCAAAAACCTGTTGGTTCTACAGGCTGATGGGAATTTACATGTCGTGTAATATGGTCACACACCATGTAAATTATAAAATAATAATAAAATTTTTTAACAAAATGCGATGGTTTTTTAAAAATTATGGGATTTTTTAATTACATGACTTGTAATTGGGTTACACGTCATATAAAGTCATGATGGTTGTTTTTAAATAGAAAACTTCGCTCAATTTTTATTTCCTCCTCTCCATATTTCCTTTTCCTCGACCCAAGAGATATTCCTAGGTGATTTTGGAACCCTAAAATCCTTTTGGGGTGTTTAATTTAGTGATTGATCATTGTTGTGGTTTCGGTGTGACTCGATGGGTAAGTGTTCTCTCTATTTCCCGGTATCTTTCTCTTTCCCTTCTTGGAGTTTGATATATCATCTTGAGATTGATGGATATAAAATTTGTTTTGTTAAATCTTTTTTCTAGTTTGATTTCCTAGATCATTTGTTCCTTTGTTCTTTTTGGTGGGTTTCGTTGTGGGCTTTGTGTTTCCATGAAAAAGGTAGGTGGTTCCGTTAGGATGGCCAAATTTGATTAACCTTGAATTTATTGATTTAAAATCGATTTTTAAATTTAAATGAAATTACCTAAAACTACTTTAAATTGGTTTATTAGAAACCCAATTCTATTTAATTGGTGAATTTGAATGTGAAATTAAATTTCTGGCACAAAATTGTGAAAAAATCATAATTCCATTGGATTAGGGTGTGTTTTTTAAATTGATAGAAAATTGTGGAATTTAAATTGTTGAATTTAAATTATGAAAAAAAAAATAGAAATTGATTTCAAATTTTTATTTGATAAAATTTGTTAAAATGGTTTTGATAGAAACCTAGTGGTTTTATCTTAGAAAAGGCATGATTTGATTAAAATCACATTTTGGTTTTTAAATAGAAAATTGAAACTTTTAGAATGGGGTAATGGGATGAATTTTATTTTAAGTAGTTTTAAAATTAATTGACCATAATTGGTTGTACTTGAGTATATGAAAGCCTAGGTAGTTAGTGAGTTATTGGGATATCCCCCTTTTGATGCTTTACAACTGAAACAAAACATAGTGCAGCAGGTCACATCCCCAATGGGATGGTGATGAGTTGACATTGGCCAGTGTCATAGGGAAGTGTGTATACACATATTGTCATGATCACCTTTGAGTGTGTGAGGATCCCATGGCCTGGAACAATCATCCCTTTTGGAAGATGACCATGTTGGTCGCTTGTTTATATATAAGATATAAATGTGTTCCAATGTTTTTAAAATATTTTACATGTCTAATGAATTTATATAAACTGTTTTATATAAATTTTTTGTGAATCCATTTGTTTAAAGTATTTTCCATCATTTAAAATGTAAAAAATGAATTTTTTTTAATTAAGCTCTGAAATTCCATACATTTTTATTTTAACTGAAATCTTTAATTGGTTAATTAAATGTTGGCATCTATTATGGATTCCTTGGCGAGACCCTGCTAGGATTTTATCTCACACACTACATATGCCTTTGGGTGTTTATATATTATCTTCTTCCAGTTTCAATTAGGGGTAAGGCGCCACTTGGTGGTAGTATTTGTTGATCCTTGGGTCTTGGAGATTTGCGTCCATTAGGACTTGGGGTTTATCCTATTTTATGTTACTTTATTGTAGTATGTTGGGTTGTTTTCCTATTTGAATTCTAGTAAACTAATCCATATGGAGTTTTGTTTTCTATGCATATTGACTTGTTTATTTTCATCCATGATTTTTATAGAAAATTTGTTCCCACTTTCATTTTGTATGATGCCAAGTGCTAGTCTCCAACCTATGGGGATTGGAAACACCCTTCGGGCTATGTTAGTGTCAACTCGGTTATCGGGTTACCAGGATAACCAGTTTGGTTCATGAAAATTCATGCCTTACATAATATGGTTGTGCACTCTAGAATATTAACTTCTATCACATGGAATGACAATGACATAGATTTCAATATTTTCACTTTTTAATTTCAAAAATCAACCCCAAAGGGGTCTCTAATGCTCCAAAATGTTTCAATTTTTTTGAATTATTCATTTTTTAATCACATTATACCTATATAACATAATTACACCAAGATTTTAATGATTTAAATAGAATATTTTATGGATTTCAAAGGATCTAATGGCACTCATTAAACACAAAAGAATCAATATAGAAAACCCAAATCTATGATCGACCATGTAAGAAACCAAAATCATGTGTATTGTAAAATAAAGAGGTGTGTGCCTTTCACTAAAGATTTCCACTTTATCTGTCTTCATATAATTTTCTTGATGAAGATCACATGAGAGGTATCCGAAAATAATCCCTCCTCCAGAGGTATCCACAAGTTTTGTTGAATTGATTGACACTCAAGAAGGATTCTATCGTTACCCACGGCATGCTAGTGTCTCATAAAGGAAAATGGTGAAGAGTAAGAGAGCCACGAGATCAAGGGATTTTCATCCAATAATGCTTGATAAATATTTCCACCATCATATGGTAGTATGATAATTTATATAGGGTCCTATAATATTCTTCTTTGGTGAACATACATTTAATCATGCGTTATAATGCATGAGTAAATGTCACTCAGGAAGTCTATGAAATTGTTGCATGAATACATCAAAATCTCAACTATTTAATTATATGAATCATATATATAATGATAGACATAATTGTAAGGTTCCCAAACCTTAACCTTTAACATTTCAGTTCCATTCATTTCATAGGGAATGATATTTTCATATCGTACTAAATGACATGAACATCATGGCATTTTGAATTTCCATGAAATAAGTATATCATCACATATGATACCCCTATATCATACACAATGAAATAGGCTAACATGTATCAAATATATACTATTCTTTATAGAATATATCCTTCAATCTTCCACTTACACTAAAGAATCGTGTACATTGTTTCATTTCACCTTATATTGTATCATATACAATAAGTAATGAAATCATATCCAAAAATCTTTTTGGATATCTTCAAAAAACACTTTTGGAAAGTTATAATCAACTTCACCATGTATCACATTATATGAAATACCTTTTGAATACCCATACAAAAATCATTTTAGATTAACTCTAAAACACATTTAGAGAACCTCTATAATTCAAACTCAATCCTTATTCATTCAACCATAAAATATGAACTCACGGACCTTGTAGCATAGAAAAAATATATAAATCATCATATCCATAAATGTAATAAAATAGTGGCCTCTAGAAAAGTATTAATACTGCTCAAGATAAAAAGGTATCTTCTTTGATCTCCATCAAATACATGTATCTATATCCATGTGTCATTAAACTAAATAATATGAAAGAATTCATTTTCATCTGATCCATTTATCAAATACATTGAGTAGCCATTAGACACAAAGTATGTCAATCTCATATAGCCTACTCATACATTCTTGATTCTCTGCATATAGACTACCCAGGTCAATGAATACATCACATTCCATTCTCTTTATGGATGATCACATCACATGTCCCTCGCATGAATAGATAATCACATCATATGTAATATCTAGGTGTGGTCTCACACTTCCACATTCAATCTTAATCAAGGGCTCGGATTTTATACTTGTTATATGAGAGGAAAAATATCATCGTAGTTGAGCTTTAACCGATGATATGATCAGCAACATACCAAATCACCCCCTGATTAGCTCAGCCTCAAGGATTTTGTACGAAAGGAATCAAATTATAAAGGTTCTTATGTTAGGTATTACACAAACCTTGGGTAGTGAGGACTCCAAATATGATCCATTCACTAATAGTATACTAAATACATAATGTATGACAGTCCATGTGGTATGCTTCATGGTTCAACTCTTGCACAAAACTCATTTTGTGACTCATGAAGGATATTTTGTATCTTGATACAAGAATTATTCTCATACTAAACTTAATATATTTTCATAACCTATAATACTCCATCATGCGAATTGGTTAGAGATAACTCAAATTCACACTTTTAGAGGTCAATTATTATTTCACTTCACAATGAATATATCATTATATATGCATATGAAACCAATGTTCATGAATTTTAAAGTGGAGATTACTTTTTTTATAACATGATACATTCTATATTCTGAAACTTGTTTAATAATACTTAACAAAATAATACATAAGAACATGTTTAATATATCACATGTGATAGTTTTATGAATTAGTCTTGTGTTTACTACACTTTTAGGTGTTTTTTTAACTCATTATGTCTATATATAATTCCTGAAACATCTCTATGTAGCCACTAGATAAAACTATCCCACTAAACTATACAGTGAAAAACATATATAAATAAAGATAGCTTAAATGAGGGTGAGACTTAGGAATCATTTTCATAATTTTCAACTCCTAGAACGTATTCAAACTCCCTAACTTCACAACATCAACTGTTATGATTTTAATAACTTATTAGGTCTATTTTTATAAGTACATCATCATCATTCTTGGAGGAATTTTCATTAAGAAAAATTTAAATATTTTGGTAACTAATGTTACTATTTATATTATTACATTACCAACACATCCTAAACTTCTTTAGGATATTAAGTGACATTCACTTTACACTATGACTGGTATAATCATTTATTTTTTAACTTTGAACTTCACATGTCCAAACATACTCCCACTATTGTAACATCTCATTACTTGATTTTAGGTATGTTTTCACCCTTGTTTTGATCATACTTTTATTGGATCTTTTTCTGGGAAGTTTTTATTGAATTTTGAGAAATTTTGGATGTTTTTGGGACTGCACACAATTGGCGCACAGTTAGGGAAAATTATGTAGTTTGGACTAGAAAATGGTGTTTCCTATATTCGTGCTTTGGAGGGAGAACACTGTTTTTTCAAATCATTAATCTTCACCCTTCAAATCATGCACCCTTGTAAAAAGGTATTTTCATGGTTGGATCATGGTTAGTTTAACCGTGCATCCAAATCATGCAGCCTTTCTAGAATCCCAATAAGGGTTCATGATTAGGGTGCATGGTTACTACTAACAGTGTGACCCAACCAAGAAACCATACACCCAGGTTTTTAATCCCATAAAATTTTTAATTAAAATCCTAGGACGTCACACCCCGACCCTAACATATTAATTTTTTTAATCATTTAATTATTTTTTTCCTTGATTTTCTATTTTGGACCATCTCGGGTTTAAATTTTAAATTTTTTTGTTTTTATCATGGGAATGCAGTTGACGCACAGTTAGTAGAAACCATGTTCAAATTTTGTGTTCCCATATGTTGTTTTAACATAGAAAATTTTCATGGTCATCATATATTTTTTCAGACCATGCAGCCTGCCCATGCAAGGTGATCTAGGGTCCCGATTAGGGGTGCATGGTTGGTTCACGGTCTGGCCAACTGTGCATCCAAACTGTGTGTAGTAACTAATTTTCTAAAATAATAATAATAATAATAAAGCCTAATTATATCTCCCCCCCCCCCTTCCCCTCTCTCTCGATAGGCCACCCAGATTGGCTCCTCGTGCATGCAACACCCCTCCTCCTAGAACCTCTCCTTGGAAGATTTCTTCCCCGAGTCCACTTGTGATCTCTAGTGAGTTTCTCTTCTCCTCCTCTTTCTTATTCTTAATCTATTTCTTGGTTTCTTTTTCTCCTAGGTAGTTCATGTGATTTGGTCAAAACCCTAACCCCCTTTGGGAATTTCTTTTATTGTATCTTTATTTTTAGGGTTTTTAGGTCCTACTGAGGCCGGTTCTAACCACCATCATCGAAGGAAGTGAGTTTTTCATTGTATTTGGGTGAGGGTTCTTGTTTTCCTTTAGTTTGGCCCAATTTTAATTTGGAATTTTGTAATTTTTGTGTTTCTTATATTTTTCTAGAGTACTTTGGACTGCATTGAGGTGTATTTGAACCGTTGTTGTTAAAGGCATATTACATTTGTATGCATACATAGGCATATACATATATAAGTTCCCCCTTTAAATATATTCACTCATATAAGTATGAATATATATATTGGGTATAGGTTTTCTTATAAATATATGAAAAATTCATACGTGTGTAAGTGTAAAGGGGTATATTCAAGTATAGGAATATGTATAATGATCCCCTTGTATATATTTATTCCCATGAGAATATGTATATTGGGGTTAGATGTCCTTATATATGTGAAGGTTCATATTCTTGTAAGTGAAAAAGTAAATATTCGAGTGGCCATCATTAAAAACTAGTGTGTATTGATGTAGGTTCCCTATGTCTAAGCCTTTAATTCGAATTCCTTAATTGCTTGAATTTTTTAAAATTGTGATTTAAATATTAAGTAGTATGTATATGCTATAAAAATGGTTGTGGTTCTTAGAAATGGTATTTTAATCTTTTTTACATAATTTACCTAATCTTCAAGCATGGTTCTTCTTCATGAAGCATATTTTCCTACTCTAATTGTAACATAAATTATATTGAATGTCCCATTGGTTTTATAAATGATTTTGAATGAGTAATGGGTAATTTCAAAAGGTTTTTTTTGTGTGTGAAATGGTTGTGAAATGGATTTCCCATAATTTGTTATTTAAAGTTAGTTCTTAACATTTGATATTTGGATTTGAATGATATTGAATATGTGTGTGGTTTAAAAAGGGGAAACATCTATGATTTGGAAAGTTAGAGAACTTGGGAATCCTTAGTATCTAGGTGCAAAGATCAGGTCTAGTGTGCTAGGTTAGAGGTCAGGTTTGAGTCATGTTCTTTCTACTAGGATTACGTCTCAACACTAATTAAACTTTTTTGATGTGGATTTGTCACGAACTAGCCCGAGTCAACCCTGAACCAATCACCCAGGCCAGCCCGTGACAAGTCCCAAGAGGTGTTCCCGATCCTCCTAGGATGGAGACAATCAATGAGGGAATCAATAGAGTACAAAAGGGAACGATTTCTCCCAAACATAAATAATCAAACAAACAATGAAAAGAAATAGAAAGCCCAAAACACATTTACATAAAAAAATTGAACTGAACAATATTTGTACAAGAAACCGAAAGTACAACTAAACCAACAACTCAACCGACCAAACCTAACAACCAACTAACTCCATGTGACCCCACTATTCACTCTCCAACACAATGATCACACATCACCCAATGTGATCGAACTCAATTTGAAACCTACACAAGGGATAAAAATAGAATAAGACTATTGGCTTGAGTATTAAAACTCAGTACGTTAGCCCGATATTCTATTCCCAATGAACTTACTTTAAAATAAAATAAACATAAATTTCAAGTTTTAAATATAATATATAAAATTATGTTTTTTAAAATGAGGTTCCATGCTATAATAATTATCTAAAAAAAACTTTCATGTTTTATAAACAGCAATGCTAGTAACAATTTTTCAAAGAGGTGCAACTTCAAAATGAAAATAGTTTTCAGGAGGGCTGCTTTAAAGAAGGTAAAATTTTAAATAAAACACACACTCTGCATTATTTACCAACTAATCACACTGTATGTTGATGGTGAGTACAAAATATCCAATGAGAACAAGTCTTAGGAACACCCCTAGGCACTAGTTCGTTGTGGGCCCCAGGTACCTTGTATCTCGGTGTAAAAGTAAACATAACAAATATCCATTCTCGTGAACATGAGACACTAGTAGAGGAATAATCCATAACCTATTGTTCTCCAACATCATCATAATCATAGTTTAGTTAGTGTTTTCATCGTCAAACTTGCTACGTGAAATGGGGACAAAACCCCTCCGGATCACTAGCATACTAGTACAAGTATGCCCACCTATATACCCAGGTTTTCCATTTTTGTGCTCAAAAAAGTTACACATATATAAAATAATATTTTCTCATAAATATTCCATTTAAAAATCATACACACATCAAAAATTCTACACACATGTCTCACATTTCTTTCACAGATCAATAAACCACATAAATTTCCATAAAACAAATTCAAGAAGTATAATGAGGCCTTGCACATAAAATCCATTAAAAAAGATATTTTAAGGGAAAACCCATCAATACCATATAAAACCAGATTTGGATTCCTCAAAACCAATTAATAAATCAATTTCATGGACCATAAAATGGCCCCAAAAGGTAGAACATGAAATACACATGGAAACCATTTTTACAAGAAAAAAATGTCAAACAGGCCTTTAAGCCTTTCTCAAAACTAAAATTTGATAAAGGTATGCATTTAATTTTTATTAAGGAGGGGTATACACACCATTAATAGTATAAAACCACTTTCATAAATATCTTAAAACACTCAGGTTATATATTCAAAACACAACCATTTTCATGAGGATGTGGAACGGGCCATTTTCCGGCAACTTGGGCCAAAACATGTTATAAACCAAAACCCATTTGTTTGTAAAACCAAATCCACATTTGAAAGACATATAAGGACCAAAAAATACCATTTTTAATTCTTCAAATTAATTTATAAATCCAAACAAATAATTTTTAAATCACACTTAACACATAAAATCCAGCTGGGAAATTTACCGAACACATGACATGCACTTTTAAACAAAACAATTTATTTTAAGAACTTGGAAAGGAATAAAACACCAATTTCATGACATATTTTATTAAAGATAATGAAACATGTTAAAAATACCGTAAACTAGGTTCTAAACCTAAAAAACAAGGTTTGAAAGATAACAGATCATTTAAACAAAAACTTAGTGTGCACTTTTACGACAAAACAACCCTACCTTACACAAAACAAGGCTTAAAACCCCATTTTTCACACTAGGAAAATTATTCAAAGGCTGAAAAACAATAATAAACATCTATATCTGATTATAAAAATAATAAAATGATGAAACATAAATGATAAAGTCATGTGCAAGGGATATCATACCCCAAATCCTTGGCGTAATGGAAACACACACCTGATATCATCATCTGAGGGTTTATAAAACCTAAAACTATTAAAACCAGCCCCAAACGAACAAAGAACCCATAAAATCATGGGATAACATAACCCTAGGATGATAATAACTAGAGGAGAATATAAAACCGAGAAATAATGAAAGGAGGAGGAATATGGAGGAGAAATGAGAAGGAATCTCACCTTAGAAACTAGAAAATTATTCATCATCCCTTAGATATGTACCCTTAAGAGGATATTTAATGGATTGAAAATTATTAGAGAGGATCATAAGGTCTGAACAAACCATGGAAAGAATATTTGTGGCAAAAAAAGTATGAATTGAATGATTTATGAATGAGACAAATTACCTTTGGAAAATCTAGACGATTTGAGAAACATTGAGAGGTTTCTCCCTAATCTGCGACTACGATAAACTCCAAATAGGTAAAATAGAACATGGGGGTGCGACTAGGGTTCTTGGACTAAAGTGGAAGGTAAAATCACTGAAAATTATAAAAAAATGAATATTATATAAAAGAAACAAATTATTTTTTTAAAACTGGAAATGGCCCCACGGGCTGGCCCAATACCTGAATAAATAACCCAATTTCACCATGCTTATGAATTTATAAGGGGTCTAAAAGGATATGGTGATTTTAATATGTCAGTGGAGGCTAAGTGGGAATTATAATGAGTGAAAAAAATTTAAAAATGAATTATTTATAAAAGATACAAATTTGGTTTTTAAATCTGTAAATGGGCTCATGGTTCGCCCAAATCATGAAGTAACCACCCTTTTCTCCAAAACAACCAAACAAGATATGGGGAACCCATGGTAGGATGATTAGACATATATGAAAGTTAAAAACTAAAAAATAATCTCACTAAAAACCCAATAAAAGTATTGGTATTTCCAATGTACTAGATCAAAACCAAGACATGAAAAGAAAAAAAACGAGTGTGACAATTCTCCCCACCATTAAAGCTTTCCGCCCCTGGAAAGCCATAACACTTTAAAACTGATAGAAAAACACCTAAGGATTTATTATCAACATGATAAAACCTACCAATTAAATTAAATATCATTTACCACCAATGGAACTTAATCATCTTCCCTAAACAAAGCACCAACTCACAACCACTTCTTGAGAATCAACAGAAAGATCAAGCCACTACCTCCACAACCAAGCCAAAAACTAGATTGTTGGGACTTCTCCCAATGAACCCAATGATAACACAAACCAAAGTTCACTAATGAAATCCAATTACTTGGGAGAGGCTAGAATGGGATCCCCACTATTAAATCACAACTACCATCTGAAAAATCCTTAAAGGAAAGATCTTCGAGACCCACAGTGGGTCTCCCCACCATTAAAGACCAACTAGAAATAAACAAAAAGGAATTAAACATGAACTATAATTGGGGATTACCCGCAAATTCCCACCAAAAATCTCCTACAATAACCTATAAACCCAAGTTAAGAGGATTATAACATGAACATCTAAACCAACCACTCTCGAACGGAGGGGACAAGAATTGGGCCAAAACATTCTGCACGAATCCATACCTCCACAACTCGGGGAGAGGATGGAAGGGATCCAATAATTAGGCCACTAAAACCACAAAAGAAACAAAGTAACTACCCAACACTCTCCACCTACGAACAGGTGAAACCAAGACCTCACCCGATTTACACAAGCGTTTCACACATGGACATTGATCAGAAACCCATATTTATGAAGGTATAACCATAGAAACTTTGTGAGGGGTAAGTCCACCACGCTCATTAAGACAAGAGTAAATTAAAAGTTATGAGGAACCAAAATAGATTAGAAACTACCTTAACAAAATGATGGAGACAGGAGCCTTGTCGATCCCTCCACACCTCTGGTCATTTCCTAACTGTGTGAAAAGCTTCACTCTGAGGCCTATGGCTGGAGCCCTAATTCTTGAAGCATCTGTTTCACCACAGTCAGGTGATAATGATCACACCACTCAAAAAAACTCACTTTCTCAACAATACACCTTCATCTAAATATAAACTCATAGATACATAGCACAATTATCTCTCACTCAGAATGAGGAGCAGAATGGACAAGGAATACGACGAAACACATCAACATCATCGAACACAACTTCTATGTCCAAAATAATTATCATGACCTGGAAGCACTTTAAATCAATCCCAAACAGCTCTCTATTCAAAAAAAACGGGCCGAGGAATCATCCGAATAGATGGATTTAACATTTGAAATGAATCCATAGGTTGATCAATGGGAAGTTTTTCCAATAGAGAACTATAAATGGCCACATCAAAACATCCAAAACATCTTTAGAAACCTATTAAACATTACTCTAAAACCAAGACACCAACAAGATACCATATCATGACACAACAAGAGTATGAATTTCAGATCACAAGGAAGCATATTGAATAAACAACTTTGCTAATACATAAAAAAAATCTAGCCACATAACCATCGGTTTATAAAAAAATGCCACAATGTTTTAGCTCAAAACACTTTTGAAAAAAAAAAATATCACTTGGTGAATTTCAACATTCACCAATGGTGTTTCATAAAGTCTTACTCACATGCACATTTCCATGCCACCCCAGTCACCCAACCACCATGCCATATAGTCCATCCTTCCAGATATTAATAAAACCATGCATGTGAGCACCCATTAAAACACCAAAGGATAAAAAAATAACATCATTCCAAAAATCATGTGCCTTCCAAAGAAAAACTAACCACCAAGTCAAAACCCATTTCATATTTCAAAAAACAAACCACACTTCATCAAGAACCATTTTCTTAAAAACCTTGCCCTTAATATTTTTACAACTTTAAAAACAACCAATCTACTCCAAAAAATCCCTTCCCATTTTCTAACATTCATCAAGGTATATTTTCATAATCTGATGTCCATTGAGACCAATACCCTTTCTAGGAAAACATTAACAGCTTAAAACCAATTCATCATATTCAAACACTTTTCAACATCCCAAAACACCCCATTTAAAATGAATATTCAAAATCACCTTAAAATGATTCACACTTTCAAAACATTTTATTCCAAAAAACCACAAGTTTAGATTAGGGATAATCCAATCCCATTAAATCATTTCCACTTCCTCCTAGAAAAAATTACTTTACAAAAACACAACCTTCCAAAACCATTCTTATATTTAATTTTTGAAAACCCATTTTTCCACTTTTAAAAATCCAATCCTTCCTTTAAAACCCATTTCCACAATTCTCACAAAAGGATTTTAAAAAAAATCATAATTTAAGAAAGGTCCAAGAGACCAATAAAAGAGAACTAGTTTAAGTGGGTGACTTGACCATATGGTTGGAGGTCATATGTTAGACACAAAACCAACACGGAGGGACCTATTAGGACCATACCCCATCTCCACATGGCTTTCTAGGCCATGCGAGCTCACAGAGGCCATTAGTTAGACTCCCCTTGTCATATCCCAACACCAAACAATCAACAAGAACAAAGGACATTAATAAAACTGGACTTCCCGTGGAAACCTGAGGATCATAACGAGAAAGATTTCACGATGCTATTCCCATACTTACCCCTAAAGTCTCAAAAATCCTATTTTTTCTACCTTTACATCCCCCAAATAACAAGGGATATCTAAAAAGAAAACTCCTCTAAGAGCCAACCTCCTTTGATACCATTTTTTCATGAACTAGCCCGAGTTGACCCTGAATCGGTCATATAGGCCAGCCTGTGACAAGTCCCGAGAGGTGTTCCCGATCCTATCGGGATTTAGATAAGCACTGAGGGAATCAATAGAGTACAGAAGGGAATGATTTTTTCTAAATATAAACAATCAAACAAATAATGGAAAGAAACGGACAGCCCAAAATACATTTACATAAAAAATTGAACTGAACATTATTTTTACAAGAAACCGAAAGTACAACTAAAAAACAACTCAATAAACCAAACCTGACAACTAACTAACTCCATGCGACACTTCTATTAACTCTCCAACATAATGATCACACGTCACCCAAGGTGATCGGACTCAAGCTGAAACCTGCACAAGGGATAAAAACAGAATAAGACTATAGGCATGAGTATTATAACTTAGTAGGTTAGCCCGATATTCTATTCCCAATACACTTCCATTAAAATAAAAGAAACATCAATTTCAAGTTTTAAATACAATATATAAAAGTATGTTTTTTCAAATGAGGTTTCATGCTATAATAATTATCAGACAAAAACTTTCATGTTTTATAAACAAGAATGCTAGTAACAATTTTTCAAAGAGGTGCAACTTCAAAATGAAAATAGTTTTCAAGAGGGATTCATTAAAGAAGGTAAAATTTTAAATAAAACACATAAATAGCAGAATTTGGAAACTAAGAACACTGTATACTGATGGTGATTATAAAATATCCAATGAGCACAAGTGTCAGGAACACCCCTAGGCACTAATTCGTTGTGGGTCCCAGGTACCTCGTATCTCAGTGTAAAGGTAACCATAACGAATATAAATTATCATGAACATGAGACATTAGTAGGAGAATCATCCATAACCATGTGGTATCTAACATCATCATCGTCATAGTTTAGTTAGTGTTGTCATCGTCAAACTTGCTACGTGAAACAGGGACAAAACCCCTCCAGATCACTAGCATACTAGTACATGTCCACCCACCTAGATACCCAGGTTTTCCCTTTTTGTTCTCAAAAATGTTACACATATATAAAATAAAATTTTCTCATGAATATTACATTTAAAAATCATACACATATCAAACAGGACACACACGTTTCTCACATTTCTTTCATAGATCAATAAAACACCTAAATTTCCATAAAACATTTTCAAGAATTATAATGAGGCCTTACACATAAAATCCATTAAAAATTCTCTTTTAAGGACAAAAACCCATAAATACCATATAAAACCATATTTTTAATTCCCAAAAACAATTAATAAATCAATTTCATGGACCATAAAATGGACCCAAAAGGTAGAACATGAAATACACATGGAAATCATTTTTAAAAGAAAACAATGTCAAACGGGCCTTTAAGACTTTCTCAAAACTAAAATTTGACAAAGGTATGCATTTAAATTTTATTAAGGAGGTGTATATGCACCATTTAAAGTAGAAAACCACTTTCATAAATCCCTTAAAACATTCAGGTTACATATTCAAAACACAACCATTTTCATAAGGATGTGAAAGGGGCCATTTTCTGGTAACTCAGGACAAAACATGTTGTAAACCAAAACCCATTTGTATGTAAAACAAAATACACATTTTAAATCCATATAAGGACCCAAAAATAAAATTCTTAATTCTTAAAATGCATTTATAAATCCAAAAAATAATAATTTTTAAATAAAACTTAACACATAAAATCCAACTGAGCAATTTACCGAACACATGACATGCACTTTTAAACAAAACAATTTATTTTAAGAACTTGATAAGGAATAAAACACCAATTTCGTGCCATATTTTATTCAAGATACTTAAAAATTTTCAAAATACCATAAACCAGGTTCTAAACCTCACAAACCATGTGCGAAAGATAATGGAACATTTAAACAAACACTTAGTGTGCACCTTTATGACAAAACAACACTGTCTTTCACAAAACAAGGCTTAAAAACTGTTTTGCACACCAAGAAAATTATCCAAAGGCCTAAAAACAATAATAAACATATATATCAGGTTATAAAAATGATGAAATGATGAAACTTAAATGATAAAGACATGTACAAGGGGTATCCTACCATAAATCATTGGCATAATGGAAATGCACACCTGAAATCACTATCTGAGGGTTTATAAACCCTAAACCTATGAAAACCGTCCCCAAACTAAAAAAACCCATCAAAAATCAAGGTATAACAGTACCCTAGGTTGATAATGACTATAGTGGAGTATAAAACCAAGAAATAATGAAAGGAGGAGGAAGAGGGAGGAGAAATGAGAAGGAATCTCACCTTGGAAACTAGAAAACTTTTCATCTTCTCTTATATATGCACCCATAGAAAAAGGAAATGGCTTTAAACTCCTTGTAGAGGCTCCTAAAGTCTGAAAGAACCAGGGAAATATTATTTGTGGCAAAAAAAATTGCAAATTTAATGATTTATGATTGAGATAAATTACCTTTGGAAAATATGGACGATTTGAGAAACATTGAGAAATGTTTCCTTAATATGTGACTAAGATGAACTCCAAGGAGGTAAAATGGAACATGGGGGTGTGACTATGGTAACTTTACTTGACTGGGAGGTGTAATAACCTGAAATTATTAAAAAAATAAGATATAAAAGAAACAAAATATTTTTTTAAAACTATAAATGGGCCCACAGGTTGGCCTAATACCTGAATAAATAACCCAATTTCACCATGATTATGAATTTATAAGGGGTCCAAAAGGATATGGTAGTTTTAATATGTAAGTGGATGAAATGTTGGAAGTATAATGAGTGAAAAATTTTGATAAATTAAGGATTTATAGAAGAAAACAATTTAGTTTTTAAATCTGAAAATGGGCTCACGGGGTTAGCCCAAATCATGAAGTAACCACCCTCTTCTCAAAAAATCCCAAAATAACTATGGGGAACTCATGTTATGATGATTATAAATATATGGTTGTTCAAAAATAAAAATTAATCTCACCCAAAAACCGTGAAAAGTATCAGTATTTCCAATGAACCGGATCAAAACCAAGACATCAAAAGAAGAAAAAAACTGGGTGTGACAGGATTGGTTGGATTGAGCATGAGATAGACCATCATGTCCATTATTTGATCATCGAGAGTATAAGGATCCTAGAACCCCTATTACACTAGTTACATAGGGATTTCCTATGTTTATTTCTTACCTTTACTTATTTTTTTCCATGGTAATGATTTTAAAATTCACTTTGTTGTTATATTTCCATATAGTGGAATCTATTTTTGTGTTAGTTAGGCTTTATAAAGAATTTTTCTGAAATTTATTTCAAGCATTGAATACTATTTTGAAAATATAAAATAAATTAGTTTTTCCTAAAAATGTAATTTTGTTACATTTTTTCTCAAAGAGTAGTAAAACCCTATTTTTATGTCTTATTTTCAAAATATCATGACTTGGATTTATTTTAAAAGTTAAGTCATGGGTAATAGTTTATTCCAGAATGCATACTGAGTTTTAATACTCATTCCTATAGCTCTATATTTTTTTTAGCTTCTGGTGCATCTTCCATCTCGAACACAGCTACCATGGAGCAATTTTGGTTCATTGGTTGGTAGTGACACATAGGGTAACATAGAGGTATGTCATGTTTTATTTCCTTATAATTCTAGTGTTTATTTTTATTGTTTAGTTTATATTTATTTATTTGTATATAATTTATGGGATAAATAATTCCCAACTAAGTTTTATCTAATGTCTGGAAGTATTTTTCATCCCAGGAGTATCAGTAATGCTTCTCAGGCCTTGTTGTGAGCTAGCTCGGGTGACCGGTTTGGGGGTAACTCAGTTTGGTTCATGAAAATATTGTATTAGAGCATTATACCATGTTATTTGGGGATATAATATATTTTAAAGATAGTATTTTGTTCTAATTAAAGTGGTTATTCATGGGTAGGTTCATAATCAACACCTATGTGGAAAGACGCTTGAATTTACAAGGTGGTCTGGGATGGTTGCGCCTCTAAATCTGAGCTTGAATCTCATGTGTTTTGAGGTTTTTGGTCTTTGTTTGAGTTTTTGTGATTGAATTTGAGATTTATTTTGTTATTTTGTGAAACTCCAAAGGTTTGAATGTAATTTTTGAGGGAATGAAGGGGTGTATGGTTTTTTATGTGGTCTAGAAAACTATGTGAAGATCATGCAACAACCTTTGATGACCTCTTATGTTCTCACCTAGTTGTTGAATGGCCAAAAAACCATATATCCAAGCAATGCATAGTGATTGTTCCTATTAGATTTTGTGATTTTAATTGAGTATTGGGGTTCTTCTATTTGTTCTTGGTAGTGTTTTGAGTTGGTTTTTGGGGTGTTTCCATTGGGTTCTAAAATTGTAATTGGTTTATTGAAATTGGATTTCCAAAATGAAAATCTTGGGTTCTTTGGAAATAAAAGGGGTTGTTCTGAAAATGGGAATTGTTTTGGAAATGAAATCATTTTGGAAAATGTTTTGGGATTTTTGTAAGGTTTTGTAAAATGTGAAATGGAAGTTTCTTGAAAATATTTAATTTGGAAATACTTTTTTTGAGATGATAAAGTATGGATTAAAATTGGTTGTGAATTTGAATTTAGGTTGAATGTTTTGTTTTGATAATGGGAAATTGTTTTAAACTGACCCTTGGTATTCATATTAATGATCACATATATGGATGTATGTATGTGGTAAGTGGATGGTTGTTTATTATCATGTTTGGATGGGTTCTTTTACTGTCACAAGGATGTATATATGTGAGGATTCATGGAATACCAATGGTGGTTACTTAACCTCTTAAGTTTGTTTTGTTTTCTAAGAATGGTTTTCAAAAAAAAGGAGATTTAAATATTTTTAATAGTGTGAGTGGTATGGTGTTTACTTTTTTATTTAGAGTTTTCATTTTTGGTACTTTTTGGTTTTTATGTGTTCGAAGTGTTTTTGAGGTGTTATTTGAGTTGAATTGTTTATTTTTGATTGGGATATGAAGTTTTGGATTGTGATGCATTTTGATTTGATTTTTTGTTTATTTTATTTGGAGTATGCCCCAGAAAATTCCTAGTGAGGAGTGGTTGGTTGGTCTCTAAGGTTCCTTACTTGGTAGTCTAAGTGAAGGTCAGCTTTGGAAATCAGTGTTGGTAATCATGTAGTGGTATGATCTTTTCAAATTTTAGTTGGTTAGAGTCTTTGAGTAAATTATGAATAAGTGTTTATCTGGTTATTCTCATTGATGACTCTATCCAGACACTAAATTTAGTGGTAGAGTTAGATCATTTCCTAACTTTGGACCACACCTGAGTCTTCTTGGTTTTTCACCCACCTTTTTTAGCTAAAAAATATAATAATACCTCATTATTAGTTGTCTTACGAGAATATTTTTCAGTTGGAATGGACACTTGGGTCACCTAAATGGGGTTATATAAGTTATTCTATTGAAAGAGTAAGTTTCAATCAAAGAACTAAAAATCATTAATGTGGGGAAGCAGATGCTTCAAGACATCAGGACTCTAGCCATAGGTATTGGAGTAAATCTTTTCATGCATTGGAGGATCTCCTATGTGTGGTGGATGTGTAACCAACATGTTGTCTATGACGACAGTGTAGGAACTTTTTACGTTTCCCCTTATTGTGGCATTTCATTTTTTAAAACTTCTTATTAGGAGATCTTCTTGGCCTAATCTTTTTTATATTTATGTGGTTATGCTTTGTGGATGTGAACTTTAGAACGTTTGGCCTTCTTTTGGAGTGGTTTTTGTTTCAAGACGCACCTATTTGAAGATTATCTATGTTGGATAATTATAAATTGTGATCTGGTTCGGTTCATTATTCTAGTTGGTTCTTAAATGGTGGAGTGACCCACTGTGTATCTTCTCCTTTTTCTGTAGATTTTTATGATTGTGGATTGGGTAGCCAAAAGGCCACACTGGTGTCATCATCTTTCTTCGATTATATTTTTGTTTTAGTGGTTTCATTCCATCTAGAGAATCCTTCCTTTGTCCCTCATTTAGGCTTGGGGGTTTTTCCTGAGATCCATCTGTCTTTTCACCCTTTCTTAGAAATTCAGGTTTTAGTGGAAGTATCTTTTGGGAAAGAATTTTGAGACTTGTGGTAGTGGATAGTGGTATTTCTTGTCTCTTGCCTCATCTTCTGGGATCTTGTTCTATCTTGAGGAAACCAATATCGATCAAAGTTATAAAATGGTGGGGATACCACTATAGCACTTGCTTATGGTGAACTCGTTCTTCAAGGAATTCATGACAGGGTGATTCCTTTTTTGTACTCTACCCAACCCTAATCATGGTAATTGGTTGGAACATATAGTGGTCCATGTGATGAATGATCATAGATATTTCGAACAGGCCTTGATGATTTATAAGTTAGGATTTAAGGTGTTCCATGTTGAGGTTGTGTTTGTGGATTTGATATTCTTCATTGAATATTTTTTTTGGTGGCTTTAGTTCTTGAGTCTTAGTTTTTCTCTCTTCCAGTGTGGTTGTGTTTCATTGGGAATAACCTCTTTAGTCTTATTTTTAGGATTAGGGTTTTGTGAGAAGGGTGAGTATTAGCTCATGGTCATTAAGTTTCAAGAACCTATTCTCGTGTTGCGGTGTGATTTCTTCTAATGTTGTGACCAAATAAATATTTGGGACTTTCTGGGTGTAAAAAGTGTCATGGTTGGGATAATTTTCACACCCCAACCCTAACATATTAATTATTTTTATCCTTGATTTTTATTTTTGGGTAAGGCTGGGTTTAAATTTAATAATTTTTGGTTTTTATCATGGGAACGCGGTTAACGCACGGTTAGTAGAAACCATGTGCAACCCATGTGAGCCCTTTTGTAGTTTTGACAGAGCCAAATTTCATGTTCAGTGCATAATTTTCCAAACCATGTGGCCTATAAGTTCAAGGTGATCCTAGGGCCCAGTAAGGGGTGCATGGTTAGCACATGGTTTGGCCAACTGTGCGGCCAAACCATGCATAGTATCCGGTTTTAAAAAATAAAATTAAAATAAAATAATAAATTAATAATAATAATGATAAACCCCTAATTCTATCCCCCCACATGACCCACCCCCCCCCCCCCTCCCATCTCACTTGACATGCTTCCCATAGGGGCTCTCCACGCACATGGCACCCCTCCACCTGGAACCTCTCCTTGGTCAATTTTTTCCAAATCCCTACTTGTGATCTTCTCTAGTGAGTTTATCTTGTCCTACTCTTCCTTCTTCTTCCACTATTTCTTGGTTTCCTATTCTCTTGGGTGGTGTGCATGACTTGGTCTGAATCATAACCCCCTTTGAGTATTTCTTTTGTTGTCTCTTGATGTTAAGGGCTATTGGGTCCTGCTGAGGCTGGTTCTAGCCACTGTTGTTGAAGGTAGCGAGTTTTTCATTGATTTTGGGTAAGGTTTATTTGGTTCCTTCACTTTGGCCCAATTTTAATTGGGGATTTTTTAATTTTGGGGTTTCTTATATTTATCTAGATTACTTTGGACCTCATTGAGGTGGATTCAAGCCACCATTGTTGAAAGCAACTTACATGTGTATGAATAGGTGGGAATATGCATATATATGTTCCCCCTTTATATATATTCACTCATGGAAGTATGAATATATATATATATATTAGAGATAGGAGTGCTTATATATATATATATGTGAAAAATTCATATGTGTGAAAGTGTAGAGGGGAATATGCAAGTATAGGCATATGTATAAGGACCCCCTTGTACATATTCATAGACATGGGAATACGTACATTGGGGGTAGGGGTCCTTATATATGTGTAAAGGTGAATATGTGTGTAAGCATAAAAGGGAAGATTCAAGTGACCATTATCAAAAAGCAGCATATATTGAGGTAGGTTCCCTATTTCTGAGCCTTTAATTTGAATTCCTTAATTTTTTTAATGTTTTAAAAGTATGTTTTTAAAATTATGTAGTGTGTATATTCTATGAAATATGGTTGGTATTATTAGAAATTGTATTTTTACCTATTTTACATAATTTACCTTTGCTTCCAACATGGGTATTCTTCATCAAATATGGTTTCCAACTCTAATTGTAATGTAAATTATTTTTAATGTCACATTAATTTTCTAAATATTTTTGAATGTGTAATGCGTAATTTCAAAAGGTTTTTTTTCTGTGTGAAATGGTTGTGAAATCGATTTCCCCAAAGGCCTTATTGAAAGTTAGTGATTGACATGTGATTGTTGGATTTTAATTATAATTAATTTGTGTGTGGTTTAAAAGGGAGAAACATCCATGATTTGGAAAGTTAGAGAACTTGGGAATCCTAGGAATCTTGGTTGGTAGACTAAGTCTAGTACATTAGGCGATTCAGCAAGGTTGATGCCCGGTCTCCCTAGTAGGATTATGTCACAACACTAAATAAAAATTTATGATGGGGATTGGTTGGATCAAGAAAGATATGGACCTTCTTGTCTAGTATTTGATCACCGATAGTACAAGGATCCTAGAACCCCACTAACCCTCGTTACTTATTCATTTCCCATGGTTATTGTTTACTTTTACTTCTATTTTTTCCATGTTAATGATTTTAAAATGCACTCTATTTTTATATTTTCATATCATGGAATCTTTTTTTTGTTAGTTATATTTAATAAATAATTTTTTTGAAATGAATTTCAATCTTTGAAAACTATTCTGAAGATATAAAATAATGTAGTTTTTCCTAAAAAATGAAGGTTGTTACTTGTTTTTCTCAAATAGTAGAAAACCCTTTTTATATTTCTTATTTTCAAAATAGCATGACTTGGATTTCTTTTTAAAGGAAGGGAATGGGGAATAGTTTATTTGGGCATGCCTAATGAGTTTTAATACTCATTCCTATAGCTCTATATTTTTTTTAGGTTCTAGTGTGGCTTCCAACTCAAACTTGGTTGTCGTGGAGTGATGTTGGTTTAGTGGTTTGTGGTGACCCACAGGGTTATATAGTGGTATGTCCTATTTTATTTCCTTCTGATTCTTGTTTTTATTTTTATTTTTTAGTTTATATTTATTTATTTGTATGTCATTTATGGGATAAATCCTTCTCAACTGAGTTTTATCTTATGTCTGACACTAGTTGCTAGCCTAGGATGATCGGGAATGCCTCTCAGTCCTTGTTGTGGACTAGCTTGGGTGACCAGTTTGAGGTTGACCCAGGTTGGTTCATGATGTGATAATTTTGGTTTAACCTCTAATAACCTCCCCCCCCCACCACCACTACCACCACTCAACCCTAATTAAATTCCTTGGATTTTAGAGGCTCTCTAGAGAATTTCTTGGATCCTCCAACCACTTCTCTGGTGAATATGAGTATTGATGGAAGATATTGATCCCTATCTGGTATGTGGTTTCTCCCTTGGTTTGGGTTTTCTATTTTCCTTCTTTATCTCCATTTTAAGATTAGTAAATCCTCATGTTGCTGAGATATTGGATCTTTGATTTGACAGATCTTGATTCTAGGGTTTGTTCCTTGATATTCTTTACCTTTATTCTCTATCGGAAGTTCCTATTGTGGGTGTTGTTTTAATTGATCATGCAATTAAAGGTAGGTGGTTTCATAATAATTTACCATATAATTAAAACCCTATGTTTATTGATTGAATCCAAATGAGTTTTTATTTGATTTATAAAACTTTGATTTGAAATGATTTGATGTTTGATTTAAAAAGGTCATGGAAATTGTGAACCCCCCCCCCCCCCAATTTCAATGGAATTGAAATTTTTGGGTAGATTTTGAAAAAAATAGTGGCTTGAAATGAGAAATAATTTGATGAAATGGTTTGATGTTTACTCTTTATAAGATTATATTTAAATTAAATATGATTTGAAAGGCATGAAATTTATGAAAACCTATTATTTGGTTTTAAAATTTAAATGGTATGTTGAAACCTGAAATTGGGTATTTGAACTATGAATGATGAATTAATTTAAAATGATTGATTTTCTAATGTTTGATTGATTTATTGAATAACATGTGATTCAGAGTTGTTAGTGGGTGATTAGGATAATCATGTTAGGACTCTGACTCCCTAGTAATGGATTGATGATGAAATCTGTAACTAAACTGAGCTTAGCATTATTGTCTCATATGTGAAGTTAATTGATTATTCTTGTTGGGATGGGCCTTAGGGATGAGTGCCCACATACTTGAGCCATGATAGATGATTGAGTAGTGAAAAGATCTGAGAACCTGTAACTAACTTAACTTAGGGCATATGACTATGGTTATTTTTTTTATTTGACTTGATTATGGATTCCATTTTTTAAAGAATTTTTTTATTCATGTCATTCAATTTTGTAAATATTGTTCATTTAAGTCTATTTTGGATATATTTGTCATCTACTTGATTAAAAACCATGTTTTGATTTCAAATATGTAAATGTTATCTCATGACTTCTATTATTTAAATTGAAATCATAAATGGTTTAATTGCTATGGAATTGATTATAGAACACTTGGTGAGACCATACTAGGTTTTTTAGATCACACACTACCTTTTCCTTCAGGTGTTTATAGGTATTAATATTCTACGTTTAGGGAAAGGGAAAGATTCACTTGGAGGTGATGGGTGCGCTTGATCTGTAGGAATCTGATGTGATATTGGTGATTAGTGGAGCTATGGTCCACTTATTGCATAGGGATTTTGTGACAACTTATTTTTGGATGTTTTGTTTTCCTTTGGTTTATGTTTTACCTTGGGATGTTTATCTATCTTTTTGTAGTAATTTTCTCCTTGAGGAGTGTTTTTTCATACCGACATGTTGTTTTTTATTATGTTTTCTTCCAATGTTATTTATTTATGGTTGTTCTTATGGAAAAACTATTCCCTTTTATGTTTGATATGGTAGAAGGTGCTAGTCATCAACCCATGGGGATCGGGAACACACTTCAGTCTATGTCAGGACCAGATCAGGTATCAGTGTGCCAAGGTATCTAGATTGGTTCTTGAAAAAATGGTATCGAATATAGGTTGAGTTTCTTTCTTTGATGTTGGTATGCAATCTGGTAAGTCCTAGTAGACATAAGGTGGGATTTTCGGAACTTTAGGGGTAGTTATGAGTGATTTTCTACCCATTTATCATCATAGAATGCCTTAAGTTACCATGGGTGTTTAGTAAAATTTTCCTATTGGAATAAATTGATCTGATTATATTCTTTTCCCAATTTGATATGAGTATTTTTAAATCTCAAAAAGTTGGATTCTATTTGGTGTAATTGATATTCATGTATCTCTTGATTGAGTTGATGGCTTGAGTATCCTTTCTAATGTTTTTGTGTTTCCTGTTGATGTTGTGTAGTATCATTCCTCTAAGAATCCATTTGAACAAGTCACAGGAGGAATCTATTGGTGAACCATAGAAATAGAACCCTCTAGTTGATTATAATCTTGTTGAGATAGTGGTGTGTGTTGTCCAAGCTCTGTGAAAAGTGCATTCACTTGTTCCCCTTCATGCTCTATTTTTGAAACCTCAAATGGATAATTCTAGAGATCATACCCATATGTTTCATCACCAGCAACCACTATCATTCCAAGGTTTTAATTAATATCAAGAGGTTGATGATTGGTTGAAAAATATTTAGTTCCTTTTTAAGGTCTTGGAAATTCCTGATTCAATAAAGGTGAAGTGTGTTACCTTCAAGTTTAAAGGACCTAATCAAAGATGGTGGGATTCAATGGTTAAAGCAATATGAAATGTGTTCTTGGAGTGTAAATACTTTAGAGTTATTTTCACTAAATAGTTCTATCTATAATAAATGGTCTTTTTAAATTCTATAGAGTTTCTCAGCCTCCAGCAGGGTGATAGGATTGTGACTCAGTATCCGAACTGCTTTTCTGAACTTCTTCAGTTTTATTCTAAGGTAGTGACAAATGAGAAGTTCAAGAATTGAGGATTTGATATAGTTATTCAATGTGATATTCAATATCAGTTTTTCATTTTGAAGCTCACAACTTATGTGGATGTACTATAAAAATCATTAATGGATGAGATCAACTTGGCTGGTAAGTCAGGGTTGATGGGAGTATCTCTTACCATTTGGTTGGTTCATTTAAAGGGAAAAAAGAAAGTGTGATAAGTCTCGTGGTAATTATTGATAGAAGACTTTATCCATACCTCATATATTGTATGTAATAGGCCCATTTACTTGCTTCCAATGTGGAAAATTCAGACATTCTAAGCAGGTTTGCATTGAGGTACCCAAGATATGTGGTTCATGCGGTCGCTTAGGCCACCTACAGAAGTTTTGTTATGTAACACCCTGAGTTTTTGTGAACCTTTTTTTAATAAAAAAAAAATTATTTGATTTCATTAATTACACACTACAATAATTCAAACTTTCATTATACACTACACCAAGATAATCTTTCACTACAAGCAACACCAGTTTGGCTTGCATTACACACAACACCGAGTTTCTATAAAACATTGTTTTATTATTATAATTATTTAAATGAGATAGTTATAAACTAGTCATTAAACTTATTAATATGAATAGTAATAAATAATTTTTAAATATTACTTATAATGGTTTTATATTGATAAAACATATTGATAATAAAACATGTAATATTGGTAAAGTCTTTATATGTTTAAAAATATTATTTTCTCAAATGAACTAGTTTTTATGTCCATTTGTGAACAATAATAAAATTAATTTTATAAACTGTTAGGAATTTAATTTTATAAAATAAACATAATTTTTGAATTCATAATGTAAAAATTATATTAGAGTGAATTTTAGGGATTTTTATGAAAAACCTCATTTTTTGGTGAATAGTGAAAAATACTGAATTTTAATTCAAAAATGCCTTTTCATATAATTTATTTATATAGTTAAATTATATTATAATTTTTTTAAGTTTAATTAAATTAATTTTACAAAAATTAATAAAATTTAGGTCATTGGAACTGATTTCACATTGAAATTGGATTTAAAAACTCTCCAAACTCTTAAACTTTTTTGCTAAAAAACTCATAGTCACGACACGTCTGTAGGATTAATTTTAAATTAATTTCATATACATATGTTATTAGAATTTTTAAAAATTGATTCCATATTTATAATAATAATAATTTTTAATTTTTAATATTTTCAACTTATTTTTTGACCAAAAATATTAGTAAAATTGATTAAAATTAATTACAGCGATTAAGAGAAAAAATAGCTTAATAAGGGACTAAAACTTACACTTAAGGGAAAAAATGACGTATAGAATTATCCAAAATACATTTTTATAGACATATTTATAACTTAAAATCCCTTTTATATAATTTTTTCATTATTTGAGCCACTTTTTATAGGAAAATTGTGAGTGGAATTCCCTTTCTAGAAATTTACAAGAATAACACTGCTCCTCCACTATAAAAAGTCACTCACCCATTCCACTTATTAACACCTAAAAATACCTTTTTATAACCCAAAATCCACTCAAATAATCTCCCAACATACCTACCTTAATCATAGAATCCTCCATTTTGGAATAAATCCATCCAAGAAATCCCTTTGGTGCAAACTAAAAAGAGTTAGCCAAAGAAGAGGTAACATCCTTCCTCAAGCTCCTTTGGTTTTTTTCATTATCCACTACATCATTTTCTCTTATTAAATGATTATATAACAACATAATTATACTAAATGTACTTAAACATTTTTATTCTATGTTTTATACCTACACATACACACACTTCCATCTAATGAGTAATGAACTTATCGTTCTTGTGTACGGTGAACTATCGCATCATGAAATGATGTTGTTTGTTTTTCCTTTACCACCTCTCACAGTTGATTATTATGATGGATAATATATTTTTATATTATATTTATTATATTTATGATTTAATTATTCTTATATAATTAATATATAAAACATACCTTCATGCTTTCCATTTTGTGTAAACATGATAACTTCATTTGTGGACGTTTGGACTACCGCCTCCTCAAAGCGATGTGATTTTTTTATACTTCAAAAGAAATGTATTAAGTATGGGTTTAGTGAAATTAAATTATATATATTATAAAATAATTATAATTAAATTATTATATATATATACATATATTTCACTAACTTTCTTACTTTCAATAAGATAATAAAACGGAAATAATGTTCATGCGTTCGTACGACCTAATGCCTCCATGAACGGTGTATTCCATTTCATCATTATATATTTTATAAATACTTATATATTGAATATTTATGATATTTATATCATTTTTTACATCCTAGAAATATTAAAATCATGACCTAAGAAAGTTGATCAAGAATAATAATTCAAAACAAGTACGAAGAACAAAGTGGATATTACCAGAAGCAAAACCTTAACATGGAATTGTTAAAAAGTAGGTAATATAAATTCATAATCAAAAAATATTTGGTATTAAATATAATAATATGATTATATAAAATATTTATAATAAACTTATATTTATTATATGTGATGTTTGTATGAGTATGAATAGATTCAAGGCATATGGTAAGGGGGTTTCTAGTCTCACTTTTATTTCTATGAGATTTATGTCTTATTCACCACTCATTTATTTTGTGTTGTGTATATACTACCCATAAATATATTCTATGATTATTATAATTAAATCTATGGGTATTTACATATCCATTTTATGATCTCTATTTCTTGGGGTTTATGTTTCAAAATTTACCAAATCGATAAAGTAGTTTTGTCTTAATTTTCCTTCTTTGAGACACATGTCATGAATTTTAAAAACCATATTTTCAAAAATCTTTTTAAAGAGGATATTTTAATCTCATTTTAAATTAAAATTATTTAAAAAAATATATTTTTTCAAATAATCTCTTATATGTTTTCAAATTGTTTTCAAAGAAATTTTTTTCAAAACATTTTCAAGTTTTCTTTATAAGTTTTCAAAGTGTTTTCAAAGAAATGGTTTTCAAAAAAAATCAAGCTTTATTTATAAGTTTTAAAGTTTATTTTAAAATAAATGTTTTTCAAAATATTTTCAATATTTCATTATAAGTTTTCAAAGTGTTTTAAAAGAAATGGTTTTCAAAAAAAATTCAATATTTCTTTATAAGTTTTCAATTTTATTTTCAAAGAAAATGGTTTTAAAAAGGTTTTATGTTTTAAAAATATCTTTTCAAATAATAAAGGATATTTTACTCATGAAATGTTTTTAAAAGTATTTCAAAATTAATTTCCATCTAAGATGGAATCCGTTGGTGTTACTCTTTACTTTTGGGGAAATGATCCAAAGGAATCATTCATATTATTTATATGAATGGTTTATGTTTGGATGGAATGATGTTTATCAAACCCATTTCTCTTTCACAAGTTATATATTTATGAAACACATTTCTTTTTAATAGGTTATATTTTTATGAAACCTGATTATCTTCATGGGTTATGATTTTTATGAAATTATTATGAAACTTGTCTCTTTTTCTGAAGCTTATGATATGATTACATGTTTATGATACCAATTTCATTCCATGGGTTATTATATTATTATTTATGATCTTGTAGAACATGTATGTGTGATTTAATTACGAGATGGGTGGGACCTATATATCCCTATAATGAATTGGGTAAATATTTATATCTCATGAGATAATGATTCAAATCAAGTCGATGGCCTTGATCCACTATGGAAGATGGTGTAATGCCCCAACCCCAAAAGCCCGAAGTCGATGCATTATTTTATTATGTTGGAATCATTACAAGGAATAAAATCCCGAAGGACCAATTAGTTTAGTAGTCTTGTAAACCTAGATAACATACATGGTAACCATAAAACAATGGGAAAAGAAAATAAAATATTATAAATAATAAAAATAAATAAATTGCATCCTTGAAAGCTTATTCAAATATTTCTTCTTCAAAACATGGGGAAAGGAAACATAATAAGGGTGAGCTCAAATGATCAATAAGGGTAAGTAAAGAAGAATAAATAATGAATAATTAAGAATAAATCAATGTGTAAAGGTAAATAATTGATAACACATGCCATTAAACTAAATAAATAAGTAAAAAATAAATATGGAAAGGTAAGAAACTAAAACACATTTCATTTAATCAATAAACTAAAAATGAAATGTATCCATAGATATGTTAATGAAAAATATCATGGATGAATAATAACTAAAATATCTATGAATGAAATGATTAATTATTGGATGTATTGTCTAAGGTACATGAAAACCTATATTATCAAGACCTTTCAAAAGATGATTAAAACTACGAATAAAAAAACCGTTTAATTTGTCCTACTTATTCATCTCATGATAACCTATCGATGCATTGAGGGGATATATAAAGTCTGGGGCCCACCCGTCATTACCAGTACAAATAATTAATCAAAATAAATAATATTCCTTATCAAATATCTATATTGAATAAAGAATATGTATTTATCAATAATTCCCCAGTTAATCAAATAACTGTCAAAGTGAACATCATAAGTTAAAATGATATACGGTTTAGAAAATAATAATATCCATTGTATGATAATATAAATATTAAAGTAAATTTCCAATAAAAAATGAGTAAAATAAAGTGATTGTTTCAAGGTAAAGTTAACAATCACAAAAGTAAGTGAGATTTTAAAGATAATCATTATGAAAATTCTTTAGAAGAATAATCTTTAAACATTCCAAAGTGTCCTATACCACTTTGAAACATTTAAATCATAATCCCCATGATGTAATAATATTATATGAAACTTATAAAATCATGATATTAATTAGATTCATTATATAACATGTAAAAAGGTAGTATATACATCAAATAAAAGTGAATTGGTGTGTAATAACCAATAAGTCTCAATGGAATATAAATTGAGACGAAATTCCCTCACCTTAACCTTCATTTTTGTTGTGTGGTATTTATCGTCATGTATAATGGTTGAAAATATGTTACTAATATATAACAGAACTATAATAATATTCATAATATCATATATTAACTTCTTATAATATCTTATTACTTGTTTGTAAACAATCTTTTATTATTTTCATTGTTTTGAGTGTTAATTGCCTAGTTTTCTCAAGTATGTTTTGACTTGTTATTTGTTGTTATTATTAATCAAATCATGGTTTCATAATATACAGAATTTAAAACATGATTTAATTATTATATATATTTATTACATATGTATTTATAATAATTTATAAATTTTGGAGATAATAAATGAAATGCATCGTTCATGGAGATGGGTGGCCATACATACGCATGAACATTACTTTCATTTATTTATTATATTAAAAAAATGAAAATTAAATGATATATATGTATATTATAAAAATATAATCATATCTATGTAATATATTTTACATATTTTTATTAAAATTTTCCTTAATACGTTCCATTTATAGTGTGAACGAATTGCATTGCTTTGAGAAGACGGTAGTCCACACTTCCACAAATGATGTTACCGTATTTAGAAAAAATGGAAAGTATAGAGGTATGTGTTATAAAATAATTAAATAATAATAAATACATAATAAATATCATATATAAACATATTTTTAAACATAATTAACACCATGAGATGTGGTAAAGGAAAAATTAATAATCATCGTTTCATGATACGGTAGTTCGTGTACACATAAACAGTGTGTTCTTTACACATTAGATGGAAGTGTGTGTAAGTGTAGGTATAATCCATATAAAAACAACATATTATTATATTTAGTATAATATTTTTTTTATATAATCATAGAATAAGTATATTTTAGGGGGTGGATAATGGAAATGAAACTAAAGATCTTGAGGAAAGATGTTACCACTTAATCGGGTAACTTCTTTTCGTTTGTACAAAAATTCTTCCTTGGATGGATTTATAGACAAGGGAGGATTATAGTATGAGGTTAGGTATGTTGAGGATATATTTGGTCAGTTATTTTTCAATCCAAAGTGTCTTTAGAGGTGTGAGGAAGTGGGAGGATAGGAGGCCTTTTATAGTGGAGGAGGAGTGGCACTCTTGTAAATTTTGGGAAAGGGAATTCCATAAACATTTTTCACATTCCAAGTGGATCCCTTAATGTACCAAATTAGATAAAAGGGATTATATGGTGGAAATATGGCCATAAAATGTCTCTTGGACAAGTTTCTAGGTCATTTAGGATATTAAGATTAAGGTTTTTTCCCTTATTAAGCTTAATTTTACCTTAATCATTGTAATTAATTTTAATTACTTTCACTATTATTTTTGGATAAAAAATAATTTGAAATTATTATAAATTATAAATTATTATGATTCCAAATATGGAATCCATTTTTCATAATTAAAATCATATAATTGGTAGAAATTTATTTTAATTTAATCTCGCAGATGGGACAACAATACGGGTTTTTAAGGTAAAAACATCCAAAAGTTTGCTATGTTTTTATAGTCAATTGCAAAGTGAAATTGATTAAAATTACCTAAATTGGATTAATTGATAAAAATATTATCTAATTAAACATTAAAACAAATTTTTAATATAATTCAACCTTACAAATAAATTAGATGAAAAAGCAGTTTTGAATTAAATTTCAGTATTTTTCATTATTCCTTAAAAATAAAACTTCACAAAAAAAATAAAAACAATTCACCCTAAGATAATTTTTATGTTTTTGTTCCAAATATGAAGTTTATTTTCACATATTAAATTTATAAAAGGGTCAAAATTGGATTTAAATGGGTTCTCCATTAAAAGGTGGCAAAACTACCTTTATAAAAATATAGTATTTTATATGTAATATTGGGTTTGTTCTTATCTTAATCCTATAAAATATATTGGATGAATATAAAAAATATATGATTGAATATAATATATATATATATATATATATCACATTAATACCACTCCCTAATTGTAATTAATTTAATTTATTTTATTAAAACAGCTTTATGATCAAAAAAATAATATTTTTCTTTATATTCAATCGGTATTCATATTAATTTCTAATTAATTTGTAACTAATGAATCCATTTTATATTTTTTTAAACCATATATTTTCATAAGTTAGTTAATCCTACTAATAACATCTAATTTAATGTCTAGGTTATGTCTTATTATAATAATTTTTTAATAATATATTTTTGTTCAGTAAAACTCAGTCTTGCGTGTAACGCATGCCATTTAAGAAACTCATTGTTGCATGAAACATACACTAACCCATTATTTCATAAATTTAAATCATTAAAATATAATTAATTTATTTTAAATAGTAAATATATTATAAATTTTCTAGATATTATATTCTCTTACGTGCTTGGTGTTGTGTGTCATACACGCAATCGAATACAATATTCTTACTCTAGAATTTTGGGGTGTTACAGATGGGGGAAACTGATCCACTATGGGAAGATGTGGAAACCCAATTCACTATGGGAAGGTGAGGAAACTAGATCCACTATGGGAAGATGGGGAAACCTGGTCCCTTTCAATGAAAGGACTGTGACTGGGGATGGTGGTGTGTCCCGCCCAGTAGGTGTAGTCCCCATTAAGTGCCCTAATAAGATTTGGCAGTGATCCTTGACTTATAGGTAATGATATTACATGTTTATGTGTCTACCACAATTCCATGTCTTATTCCTACATTATGTTTTCATGTATCATGCTCTTTATTCCCTTATGATTCATGTCTTATGAACTACCAATATTTATTCCATGATTTATTTTTATGATCTTTGGTATATAGGGTATGATCCTCTAATGTTATGATCAAATTCTCATACCATTATTCTCATGTTTATACTTATATATCTCCCTTATTTACCCTTAATTTTAATCATATCTCACACCTTTTTATGTTTCCTTCCCCAAGTTATCAATATATGTATTAATTATGATGTGTCTAAGAAGGGTGCTAGTCATGAAGAACCAAGTGGGATATAATGTAGCTCACTTATATATCTGTATTTATGTTTCCATGTTTTCAAAGGAACTGGGCTAATATGGTCTTTAGGATTCTATTTTTGTAATGTATTAAGTATTATAAAAATTTAATGTAAATTTAATGTATGAAAAGAGAGGTTCACTATAGTTGGTATTAAAGAAAAAATTTAGTTAACCTTTGGAAATTAGGTTGAGAAAATATTAGTGAGAACTCTAAGGACATGTCTAAGAATAAGTATAAGGATAAGGAAAAGTATATGAAAATTCCTTGTAATTTTTGGTAAAGTATAGAGTGATTGGTTTCCTAGAAATACATCTTTGTCTGGATACTACAAGTGGATGTGGTTCTGACACAGATGTACCTAGGAGTAACAACTTTGACAAGGTGCATCAAGCATGACTCAAGCATAACCTGGTACACGAAAATGGGGCTTACTGTGCACCTAGTTTGACACTCCTGGAGGATATTATTTATGAATTCAAAAACTCTTCATGAATAATCATGAATGATTTAAAAATAAGTTGGCTATGAATAAACTATGATAAACCTAGGTTTTCATCAATTAAGGAATGTGTAATAATTTAGACATCCTATAAGTGGTTTTTCATGATTATGTGGTACCTTTATATGAAAAAATTTTAATTACTCTATGATTTTTAGTTTTATTCAATGGCTAGAACCTGAAGGAACCGCATTAATGGTGATTTAAATGGAAAATTCAATGATTTTCCTACTAAGAATCTAAATTCTATGGGATCTGGAATGCATAATCTCATTGTTATGATCACCCAACCTTTTGAATATATGAATCATATTGCACTTCTAAATGAGAAAAGGAGGGAACAACATTCTGTTGAGTCCTTTATGAGGTAGCACCCACCTTCTTTCAGTGAATCTTATGATCCACTTGCTATTGAACACCAGATCAGTACCACTAAAAATATATTCTATATTATCTAATGTTTAGAAAATGGGAAAATCATTCTGGATGTTTATCGGTTAGAAGGTGAATATGAATAGTGGTGGACTCAAATAAAGAATATGAGAAATCAATATGAAATTAAATCCATTGATTTGGATGAGTTCAAGAAATTATTTTTTAATAAGTACTTTCCTCATGTTCTTCTTACGAAAATGGAAAAGGAGTTCCTTGAGTTGAAGTAAAAGGATAATAAATCTTTCGTTTCCTACAAGGCTAATTTCACAAGACTTGTGAGTCACACTTATGGTATTATCATCCAACCTAAAAGTAAAGTTGATAGGTTCTTCGGTGGCTGAAATCCAAGTCTCATAAGGTCATTGTACATAAGAGACTTTATTATTTATGAAGAGGTTTGTGTTGTGTAATAAAAGTTGAAATGGAGATTGGATTTACATATCAATCTCATGGTTTTAACAAGAAAAGGAAGATGGGGTTAAAAGGAAAATATAAAAACCATGGATAGAAGAAGATGAGCCTCCTTTATGCTCTAATTTTGGAAAGAAGCATGGAGGGAATTTTCTTATGGGTTCTAATAAGTTTTTTTTAAGTGTGGAAGGGAAGGCTATCAGACAATTTATTTCCAAAATAATGGGAAGAAGTTAGCCAATGATGCAAATAAAGGGAAAGTTTCACATAATACACCTCCCACGCTTCAGTGATTCAAGTGTAAGGAGGATGGGCATTATGCTAACCAGTGCCCAAACCCAAGGGTTGGTGACTATGATCGATGTAAGTAGCCTCTTAAACCAAGGTATAAGAATAAATATTATGTGATCACCGTTTCTAATGAGGGGTGTGATAATGACATGGTGAAAGGTACACATACCATCCACTCTAGAACTAAAAATGTCTTATTTGATTCTGGATATACCCACTCTTTCATATCTAAAGAATTTTCTAAGGGTATTAATATTCCAACCAAACAATTGTATGTGTAATTAGTAGTAAAAACCTCTAATTATATGATTATTTCATCTCAAGTTTGTGATTCCTCTCTGGTTGACATTTGTGGGAATGTACTTTATGAAAATATTTTCATTCTTCCTTTAGTTGAATTTGATGTCATCTTAGGCATGGATTGGATTTCTCTGCATAAATCCCACATCAATTTTCAAGGAAAGGATGTTACATTTGATATTTCAAACCAACCTATGATAATATATTAATTTGATGATAAATATGAACATCCTATAGATATTACATCCATTGTATGGATCTTAATTCCCATTCAAAAGGTGTGTTTATCTCAAATGGTTGGGGAGAAACTTGGCATAGATGATATGACTATTGTTTGGGAATTTTTGGATGTATTCCTGAAAGAGTTTTCTAGCCTTCCACCAAAACATGAAGTTGAGTTCTCAATAGAACTCATACCTGGTTTCACACCAATTTCAAAGACTCCCTATAGAATTTCCAGAATTGAGTTGCAGGAATTGAAGAATCAACTCCAAGAAAACCTTGAAAAGGGATTCATTCAGCCAAGTGTTTCACCTTGGGGTTCGCCTATTCTCTTTATGAAAAATAAATATAGATCAATGAAAGTATTCATTGATTATCAAGAGTTGAACAAGATCACAATCAAGAAAAAGTATCTTATTCCCTATATTGATGACTTGTTTGATCAACTGCATTGATCTCATTACTTTTCCAACATTGACCTTTATTCTGAATATCATTAATTAAAGGTCAATAAAGATTATATACCCAACATAGAATTATGTAAAAGTTATGGACACTATGAATATATAGTGATGAATTTTGGCCTTACTAATTCCCCTATTATCTTCATGGATTTGATGAATAGAGTCTTTAGATATTACCTCAATCAATTTGTGGTAGTCTTTATAGATGATATCTATATCTATTTAAATAAAAAAAGAAGAGTATGAAGACCACTTGAGAATTATACTAAATACCCTAAGGTTTGATAATCAGTATGAAAAATTTACAAAGTGTGGATTTTTAATACAAAAGGTTTCATTTTTTGGGTCACATAATCTCAAGAGATGGTATATAGTAGATCCATCAAAGACATATGCTATTTAATATTGGACTAGACCAACCATGGTGACTGGGATCTATAGTTTTCTTAGATTAGCTATATACTATAGACAGTTTTTGGTGAATTTATCATGACTATCGAATCCTCTAACCAATTTAACTCATAAGGGTTCCAATTTCCTCTAGATAGACGAATGTGGGGGAAATTTCAAGGAACTAAAGAGAAGGTTAGTCAATACACCTGTTCTTACATTACCCTATAGTAGATAATGGTTTGTAATCTAAAGTGATGAATACAAGAAGGGATTGAGATTTTTTCTTATACAGAATAACAAGGTAATCACTTATGCCTTGCGACAATTGAAGATCCACAATAAAAATTACCCAACTCATGATTTGGAGTTAGCGGCGGTAATTTTTACATTAAATATGTAGAGGCATTATCTTTATAGAGAAAAGTGCGATATATATATTGATTATAAAATTATAAAATATATATTCATACAAAAGGAGTTGAACATGCATCAGAGAATATGGTTAGAGATGATAAAGGATTGTGACTGCTCAATACATTACCACCTTGGGAAATCAAAAAAGGTGGTCTATAATTTGATTTGAAAGGATCATACTAGATTATCCATGATGAGGATAAAAAAAATATACAATATTTCTATATTTGAAAAGGATGGATATAAAAATCTTGTAGGAAGAGGAAAAATATTATCTTTCTCAATTGACTATTCATCTCTTTACCCAAGTGAAGATCAAAGAGCCATAGAAGGAAGATATAGAGATGAAAAAGAAGTTTAGAGATGTTTTGCAGTTTAAACTTGATCGGGATAGAATGATAAGGTTTAGGAACCATATATGTGTTCCATTCATACTAGATTTGAAGGAGTTGTTAGAGGAAGCACATAGTTCTTCATTCTCTATTCAGCCTGGAAGTATGAAGATGTATAGAGACTTGAAAGAATACTTATGGTGGGATGGAATAAAGAGGGATATTTCTGAGTTTGTATCTTGGTGATTGGTATGCTAGTAAGTTAAGGCTAAAAGACAAAATTCTAAGGGTATGTTGCATCCTTTACCTATACCAGAATGGAAATGGGAGAACATCACTGTGGATTTTGTCATTGGACTCCCCAAAACCTATAAAGGGTTTAATTCTATTTGGGTGGTAGTCTATTTCCTTACAAAGTTAGGACACATCATTTCTATCAAAGAAGACTTCTCTCTGGATCATATTTCCAGGATATACATTAAGGAAGTGGTAAGGTTGCATAATGTACCACACTCTATTGTATCTGATTAGGCTCTAAGGTTTACCTCAATGTTTTGGTGAAGTCTTCAGTAATAACTTGATATATAATTGAGTTTCAGCACTTCTATTCTTCTTTATATGGGTGATCAGTCTGAAAGAACAATTTAAACCCTAAAGGATATATTGAGATCTTGTTTGTTGGATTTCAAAGGTGGTTGGGATAAATACCTTCCTCTGATTGAGTTTTCTTACAATAATATATTTCACTCAAACATTCATATTGATCCTTACGAATATCACTATGGGAAGAAATGTAGAGATCCAACGTGATGGGATGAATTCAGAGAAATAAAACTATTAGGACCTGAGATAGCTAAAGAAATGGCAAAGAAGGTTAGAGTTATTCAACAACATATCAAGGAAAATAAAATTTAGTAGAAAATTTATGTTTATAATCATCGACATGATCTAGAATTTGAAGTTTGTGAGGACATATTTCTATGAATATCTCCCTGGAAGAAGTTCATGAGATTCAAGAAGAAAGGGAAACTAATCCTTAAGTATATTGGCCCCTTTGGAATTCTTGATCGTAGAGGGATGGTAGCCTATTGCTTGGAACTTCCTCAAAATCTATATCAATTACAAAATGTGTTACATATATATCTCATGGGTAATTACATACCTAACCCTTCACAAGTACTAAATTCAAAGGTCATACCACTGGAGTAGGATCATTCTTATGAGGAACAACTAGTTGAAATTATGGATCATACAGAGAAAGTTCTACGAAATAAGACCACTCACATGGTCAAAGTTTTGTGGATAATCTATGAGTTAGAGGAAGATATGTGGTAACTTGAGGATATGATGAGGCAAAATTATCCTCATTTTTTGTATCAGAATAATGAATTTCGAAGGAAAAAAATCATTTTAAGGGGGGTGGAATGTAACACCCCAAGTTTTTGTGAACCTTTTTTTTAATAAATTAATTTTCTTTGATGTCTTTAATTACATGCTACACTAATTCAAAATTTAATTTTACACTACACCAATATAATATTGTGAAACACACAACACCAAATTACCTTGCTTTACACGCAACATCGATTTTCTATGAAACATCATTTTAGTGTTATAATTATTTAAAAGAGACAATTATAAACTAATCATTAAACATAGTAATATTAATAGTAAAAAATAATTTTTAAATATTATTTATAATGGTTTTATATAAATAAAACATATTGATAATAAAACATGTAATATTGTCAAATCCTTTATATGTTCGAAAATACTATTTTCTCAAATGAACTGCTTTGTATGTCCTTATGTGAACAATAAAAAATTTAATTTTCGACACTTTTAGAAATTGAATTTGATAAAATAAATATAATTTTTGTATTCATAATATCTAAATTATCTTAGAGTGAATTTTAGGTATTTTTCTAAAAAACTTCATTTTGGATGAATAGTGAAAAATACTGAATTTTAATTCAAACTGTTTTATCATATAATTTATTTAAATAGTTAAATTATATTCTAATTTTATTTTAAAGTGTAATGAGATTAATTTTACAAAAATTATTCAAATTTAGTTCATTGTAACCAATTTCACATTGAAATTGGATATCAAAACATTCAAAACTTTTAAACTTTTTTGCTAAAAAACTCATTGTCGTGACACATCTATGGGATTAATTTTAAATTAATTTCTCCAAATTTTGTGATTAGAATTATGAAAAATGGATTCCATATTTGGAATCAGAATAATTTCTAATTTCTAATAATTTTAACTTAGTTTTTGACCAAAAAATATTAGTGAAAGTGATTAAAATTAATTATAGTGATTAGGAGAAAAATTAGCTTAACAATGGACTAAACCTTACACTTAAGGACAAAAATGACCTATAAACTTGTCCAAAAGGAATTTTTTGACCATATTTAGACCCTATAATCACTTGGACCAAATTTTTTTATTATTTTATCAACTTTTAATATAAAAACGTGGGTCAAATTCCCTTTCTAAAAATTTGCAAGAATGTCATTCCTCCTCCACTATAAAAAGGCACTCAACCCTCTCACTTATTCACACCTATCAAGACCTTTGGATCTCCCAAAATCTACTCAAATAGGCTCCAAAAATCCCTCCCTTCATCCTATAATCCTCTATTTATGTAGAAATCTATCCAAGAAATCCCTTTGGTGAAAACCAAATGGAGTTACCCAAAGAAGACGTGGCATCCTTCCTCAAGCTCCTTTGTTTTATTTCCATTATCCATTACCTCAATTATTATTATTAAATGATTATATAATAAAATAAGTATCCTCGATATAATGATATGTTTTTATTCTAAGTTTTTGATATACACTTACACACACTTTTATCTAATGGGTAACAAACTTATCGTTCTTGTGTATGGTGAACTAAAGCCTCACAAAATGATGTTTTTCATTTTTCCTTTACCACATCTCACGGTTGAGAATTATGATGTAATATAATATTACATGTCCTATCAGTCCATTAATTTTCCATTTTTTAGTTTTGGAGATGTTCGGGGTAGGTTCTGGGAGTTTTCAGTGGAAGTTGGAGGTGCAACAGAACAGCTACAGGAAGTACACGTCGTATAAGTGTATTACACGACATAAAAGTTGGTTTCACAGATTTTCCATGACTGGTTCATGATGTTTAGTTTTTCTAGGTTAAATAATAAAAAGTTGATTCATTTTTTATCAAAAATTGGAATCCCATGATTACACGGCGTTAAAAGGGATTACATGTCGTGTAATTTCCCAATGTTGTACATTTTTAAAGGTTTCATCCATTCAGGTTTTCCCAAAACCCTACGGCCAGCACGACTTCTCTCATTCCAAGAACCTAATGACCTTATATTTCCATGTTTTTATATTTTTTTCAATGGTTATTGATTCATTTCCTTCCTTATTCAATCCTTGGTGAGTTATCCTCTTGTTCTCATCTATTTTCTTCTGTTCTTCTTTTGGGGATTTATTATGGTGATGTTGTTTTGGTTTGGGGTGTGTATTGGGTTTCATTTTGATGGATACTTGGTATGGTATAGTTTTATCTATTTTCCCGTGGTGAGGTTGTGTTTTGTAGTTGTTCTTCTTCACCCTGTGATTCACAACGAGTTATAAAGATTCATTGAGGTAGAGATCCCCTCTTTTCTCCTTATTGTGTATCATGCGAGTGGGGTTTAATTTTTTTTACCTATGGTTTATGGTTTTTTTTATAAATAAAAGATAAATAATTTTATAATTAAATTTTAAGGGGAAATTGGGGATTTATTTTCATGATTTTACATATTTGATATTATTTTTGATATTGTGAATTATATGGGCTTGATTCCCCACTGAAAATTGTGTCCATTGGGGGATTTTCTTACATTAGATATATGTGTTATGTTTTCTTCTTTTTTTATGATTATTTTGATATCACCCTAAATGTAAATTGGTTAATTACTTATACTTGGATAATGAAATAGTTTCCCCAAGATTCTGGTTTGTGTGATAACACCCCTAAATTAAAGCGGAATGTGATAAAATCCCCTTTATAAATCTGTAAATGGATCTTGATGCGTTGTGATGTGTGGTAGTGCTTGTGGGATGGTGATGTGTGGTTGGGGTGTGGGGTTATATGTGGTTTTTTGGCTATTCTTTTGGGGTGGTGATGATGTGGTTTGTTTTTATGTGCTTTTGGGGCAGCAAAGAGGTGGTTTGGTTGGTCATGCTTTTGGGGTGGTGAGGAGGTGGTTTGGTGGTCGTGATTTTGGGGTGGCGAGGTGATGATATGATGCAGATGTTGAGATATTTTTTATATGTGGTTCTCATGTTTCTCATGTAGTGATGGAATTAATAGATGAATGTTTAATGATGTTTGAAATGGAATGGGTTGGTTTGGTTAATGGGACGAAAATTTGTCAATGGAAATTTAATGATGGGTTGTGTGATTAAATGCAGTTGATAAAAAATGATAAAAATGAATGGGTATTAAATGTGGAGGAAATGTGAAGATTCATTATATTATCATAGATCTTCACCTTCTAAAATTATTGTTGCAGATACTAATAAATGCATTTATATGTGGAAGCAAAGGTGACGGTGTTGTGAGTTGGTTATTTTTTTGAGAAACCATAGGTTGGGCTTGAAAATTTGATACTATACATATATACTTGTATTACCCTCATGATTTCTATACGCACCCCCACCCACATTGATAACTATGTGCTGAACAACCGTGTAGTCATGTGGGGGTGTCTTTACCAACATCTTGGTGGGAGGATGGATGGTTGGTCGCCCACTCTTCCCTGCTCCCTCTTCTGGGGGATGATGGCCCATGCTTCTTTGGGAAAGTTGTGATGTGGTTCCTAGGTGACTTTGGGATGAGTTGTGATGTTCTTTCCCATGTTTCTTTAGGATGAGTTGTGATGTTATTTCCTAGGTGTCTTCAGGATGATATTAGATGTGATGCAATGTGATTTTTTGTGGTATGTAGCCCAGTTGTGTGTGGGCAGGGTGTGTTGTGGTATGTGGACTAGGTGTGTGCAGGTAAGATTTATTGTGGTATATGGCCTAGGTGTGTGCAGGTGAGATGTGACATGGTAGGTGGCCCAGGTGTGTGTGAGTGGGTTGTGTTGTGGTGTGTGGAACAGGTGTGTGTGGGCGGGATGTGTTGTGGAATGTGGTCTAGGTGTGTGTGGGTAGGATGTTATGTGGTATATTTGGAAGAGGTGGGAGTGTCTGGTTGTCTTCTGTTGGGGTGTGAGAGTGGCTAATCAATGGTAAAGTGGTGCAGGGTACCCTATCATAAATGTGCTTTATATTATATTATATTACTTGGATTGCATTATTTGGTGAGCGTGCCTTAGTGATGTTGGGGTTATGGTTAGTCTACCTAATAGGTGCTGTTTGGTTCTACTATTTTCTCACAGGTGCATTAGTATTCTCCATCCACTTGTGCATGAGAGACTTTGGTTTTCCTACTGAGTATAAATGTATGCTAATCCTATGTATATAAAACTATTTTTAGGTTTATAGGATGATTGAGTGGACTATGTTGGACATTACTAGTTCAGATCCTTGACAGTTGTTATGTTGATACTCTATTTTTGTTTTTGGGTACTTACTTTGGAGACTTTTTTGTATCAGTTCTATTTACATGTGCATTATGGGATGGTTTTTGGTTTTCTTATATATATGTCTTGGAGTTTTTTGTGGATGATTCATCTTATCTCCTGATTTTTTTTCCTTATAAATTGTAATGCCTTCCATATTGTGAGATTTTTACACCCTTGGTGCTAGTCAGAAACCTAAGGACTATTAGAGGAAAAACTCAGGGGGTCATTATCTCCCTTTCTTAATTTTCATCCCAGAAGGGGTATATTTGGAGGGATGGGGTTGTGATAGAGTGGTATCAAAGGTATTTTTGATAGATAGGATGGAGTTTGGAGTTAGACATAGTGAGTATTGCATGGGTTGGTATGGAAACAGTTCTAGTTGACCTTGGTGTGTGACATCAGATAGGGAGACAGGCTAGGACATGGGATTTTAGCCCCCCCCCCCCCCCCGTGATTCAATGCACATACACTAATCATATTCAATGTCCAAGTGAGATGAACCTGCTTGCAGGTTAAATACCTAGGAAAGGTACATGCATCATAATGACTTGTTTTCTTATTTGGATTAGGCTATTTTGGGAAAGTTTAAATGAATAAAAAAAAGAATTAAATGTGTTAAAATGGATCTTAATAAAATTTCATATTACTCAGGCTTAGTAAATCCTTGTTTTCCTTTTATCTATGGCTCCTGGTAATCGTCTATGTGTGGATCAGGAAGTAGAGGTTCAGCAGGCTGATCCGATTTATTTACGGATGGTTGATCCAGTTGAAGAGGAGGATTAGTGGAAGAGGACATTTCTTTCTTTCTAGCGGTAGACTTTGGGAAGTATGAGGGAATTCATTCAGACATGGAGACAGATATATGGCTAGAGGATCTTGAGATTGATTTCAATTTAATCTGGGCCCCGACAGAGTACTGGGTCCCTTTTTCAGTTAGTTAGATGCGAGCATTTGTGTGTCAATGGTGGACGTTGTATCTTATTGAGAAAAAGGAGGCAGATTTTTCATGGGTCAACTTTTAGAAAGAGTTTCGGGTAAAGTTCCTTTAATTAATAATGAAGGCTGATAATATTCATGAGCTACTCTCCCTTCAACAAGGGAGTATGTCAGTATGGGGACTAGGAGTTAAGTTAAAAAAACTTCTGTATTTTTTTCCAGATATTTTTTCATATGAGGAGTATCATGTGAGACGTCTTGAGGAGGCACTTAGTCCTTCTATCTAGTACTTAGTTTCTCCTTTTACATTACCAACATATCTGGAGGTCCAGAAGAAGGTAGAGGTGGTCGAGCAGATGCACTCATGAGGAGGTTTACCATGATAGGGGTACCAGTAGGGTTCCTTGAGGGGAAAGGTTGTCAGTGGAAGGTCTTAGGTGTGAGGACCTTCAAGGTTTCGACTGGCAGGGATTCAATCCCAGCTTCTTCTTTTCCAGCCTTCTTGTGTCAATGGTTTTTGTGCTTTTACCGGGAGCTTTGTACCAATGGTTTTTGGTTGTGGGGTTCATGTTCATCGTCATAACTAGTTCCCAATGGCTACTTGATCTTATTTTGGTGGAGGTGGACAGGTTCATCACTATCCTCAGCAGTATTTTTTAGTGAGGTTGTTTTAGTAGCAGGCTTATACTCCACCAAGGAGGGATAGGGTAGGTAGAGGTTAACCTCAAGATGTTCCTCGTGTTTAGGGACTACTACCCGAACATGTACATGGAATTTTTTTTCATCAAAGAGGTATAGGAGTTAGGCATGGTCAATTGCATACAGTGGAGGTAACAGTTCCAAATGGTCCAAAGATCATTAGAGGTATGATCAATTTTTTTAATACTCTTATTTATGCCTTGTTTGATTCAGGAGCTTCGCACTCCTTTTCTGCAACCTCTCTATCCCATGATCTAGAACTAGATTTAGAGAGGCTTCTTATAACCCTAGTTTTGACTACGCCAATTGGAGGCCAGACTAGCTTCTCTGATGTGTGTCGGGGGTGTAGACTAGTGATGCGGTCGCATCAGTCCCATGGGAATCTTTTCTTGGTATATATGTAGTCATACAATTTCATCCTCGATGTGGACTGGTTGTATTCTGTAGGTATTTTTATTGACTACTTCCTTAGGAGAGTCATGTTTTTAGATGTGGATGGTAAGTGTGTAGTTTTATTCGATGAGAGAAGTTTCTATGTGGGATTTTAGAATTTGGATCCCCTTATTTACATGTTGGTTGATTTTTTAGTGGAATCAATAGACACTGGGATGGTATAGGCTCCTAGGGTTGTTGGGGAGTTCCTAGATCTTTTCCTTGATGAGGTTGTGATGCTACCCCTTCGATGTTATGTTGATTTTGGGATAGACTTATAGCCCGGTGATTCTCTGATTTTAATGGATCCTTATCAGATCTCACCTTCTAAGTTGCAGGAGTTAAGGGTTTGGATAGATGATCTTATACATAAGGGTTTTATCCAGTCCAGTGTGTCACAATGTGGGGATCCAATGTTCTTCTCCTAGAAGGTGGATGGTGGTCTGAGGTTTTTTATAGACTACTAGAGGTTGAATCAGGTGATAGTCAAGAACTGTTACCCTCTTCCAAGGATAGACGATCTTTTTTACTAGTTTATAGGGGAGATTTTGTTTTCTAAGATCGATCTATGGTCTGGATATCACTGATTTAGGGTGAAAGAAGGCGATATCCCAAGGAATTCCTTCAGATATAGGTATGGGAACTTCAAGTTTGTAGTCATGCCATTCAGTGTAACAAATGCACAAGCTATGTTCCTAGGGCTTATAAACTCTGTGTTCAGTGAGTTCTTGGATCAGTTCATTGATGATATCTTAATCTACTAGAAGTCAGAGGAGGAACATGTCGAGAATCTCATAACTGTCTTTAATGTTCTTAAATTCTAGCAACTCTATGGAAAGTTGTCCAAGAGTAAGTTTTGTACACGAGAGGTGCATTTCCTCAGGAACTTGGTGTCTCAATAGGGTGTGTAAGTATACCCATCAAAGGTCTAAGTAGTTGTTTCTTGAGAAGAAACCAAGAATGTGGTATAGTTTCATAGTTTTATTGGTATCACAAACTATTATCAAAGGTTTGTACCTAATTTCTCATGAGTTTCATCCCCATTAAAATATTTTACAAGGAAAGACTAAGATTTTGTGTGGAGTGATCAGTTTCAGGGAGTGTTTGGTTACCTGAAGGGGAAGTTGGTTAGTGCTCAAGTGCTCCAATTTCCTGAGGAAGGGGTGATGTTTGAGGTGTTTTTTGATTATTTAAATATAGGATTAGGATACATGCTAATGCAATAGTGGGAGGTGATCTATTATAGGTCTAGGCAGTTATGTCCCCATGAATGTAATTATGAGACCCACGATATGGAGCTCATAGAAGTTGTGTTTGCGCTGAAGTTATGGTGGCATTGCCTCATTGGGGAGCTCTTTGTGGTCTTCATAGATCACAAGTGTTTGAGGAATATCTTTTCCTAGCGTGATTTGAACTTATAGCAGTAGATGTGGATGGAGTTTCTTTATGATTATGATTTTCTGATCTCCTATACCTCGAGAAAAGGGAATTTTTTGGCTGATTATTTGATTATTAATTCAAGTAAGGGTGTTATTTAGGAGTATGGGGATTCTTAGAGAGAAATGGAGGATTTGGAATCATTTCAATTAAATACAATAGTGGATGGTGGTAGAGGCTATTTATTTCAAATGATGGTTTAGTCTTCTCTGATGCAGCAGGTGGAGGAGTCTCAGTGGGGAGACTCAGAAGTAGAGGTGATGTGTGATCATTTTGGATATGGTGATGCTCTAAAGGGATGTTGAAGGATAGTAAGAACCAAATGAGAAGGTTTCTTATTCCGGTATTAATGCATTACGGAGTCCTTCATGATTTTCATAGCTCACCTTTGGTGGTACGTCTGAGAATTTCCAAAATGTATCGTAGCTTAAGGACTCAATTTTAGTGGATCATGATGAAACATGAATTGGAAGAGTTTGTGTAAAAATTCTTGGTTTGTCATAAATTAAAGGGTGGTCATCATGTTCCTAGTGTTTTTTTTTTCAACCCTTAGATGTCCCCAAGTGGAAAAAAGATGATATCTTAATGGATGTCATCATAGGGTTACCTAGAACTCAAGGAAGTTATGATGATATCTGGGTGATAGTATATCGGTTGAAAAAATTGGCCCACTTCTTAGTAATTAAAGAGTCAAGAGTAGTGGATGATTTGGATTAGAGGTATATGGATTAGGTGGTGCAGTTACATGTATTTCCAAGTTCCATTATCTCATATTGGGAAGCAAATTTTATGTCACAAGTCTAGAGGGTATTGCAGCAAGCTTTTGGAACTTATTTATGCATCAGCACTTCTTTCCACCCATATAAAGATGGGTAGATGGAACGAACTATCCAGACATTGGAGGATATGTTTTGGGTGTGTGTCTTGGACTTTGGTGGATCTTGGGTATAACCCATACATTTGGTATAGTTTTCTTATAATAATAGTTATCACTCTTCCATTAGAATGGATCTATTTGAGGCTTTGTACATATGACTGTGTTATTGTCCTTTGTGTTGGATAGAGGTTGGGGGGATAGTAGTTCTTGCTCCCAATGTGGTTCAGAGAAAGTTAGAGAAAGTTTATCTTGTTCATGAGAGGATAAAATTAGTACAGGACTGGAAGAAGTCTTATGAAAATCATAGAAGGAGGTCCTTGGAGTTTGAGGTTGGGGACCACATGTTCTTGAAGTTTTCCCCTCGATGTGGGAAGTGAAGGTTTTGTATATGGAGTAATCTTTCTCCCATGCTTTTTGGACCCTTTTAGGTGTTAGGATGGGTTGGTGAGGTGGTGTATCAGTTGAAATTGCCACCGTAGTTGGAGATGATCCAAGAAGTCTTCCACGTCTCTCATATTTGTTGATATCTTCATGATTATTCTCATATCATCGACTGGGGAGAGTTAGATATCAAGGATTATTTGGATTTTATAGAGCATCCAGTAGTGATCTAATATTTCCAAGAGAATGTTTTGTGTGGACAAACCATTCATTCGGTTCATGTGTTGTGAAGGCATGGTGTCCTGGAGGAGAGTACTTGGGAGTGAGATACGTAGATGCATTCCTAGAACCCTAATTCATTTTGAGTTTTTATTTTCCCTATTTTCCATTGTGATGTGATGTTTGAGACCCTATTGTTTTATGAGATGAGTTGTTTTCATTGGTTTGTGATGTGTGTGGTGTGATGTGTGATAAAGTCCTGACATATGAAACGGGGGGGACCTGACTCCTAATCAAGACACATTAAATGTAACGTGATTAAACTCATGTGGGTGAGTTAGTGCCACACAGATTGGATAGTATCTTGATATAGAGAACATAATTCCCTTATTCATGTGATTAGGATAGTGCAGTTCATTGGTTATAGTGGTTGTTGGTTTGGGTTCCATGGATATTGAGATGGTTGTATAGAGGTTTTGTGGTAGTGTGGTTTGGGTTGGTGTGTTTGGTTGGTTGTAGAATTTGAGGTATGATGAGATCCTTCATAGGTATCTTGTGGGGTGGTTTTTCAGACCTCTTTTCTTCTGCTCTTGGGTTTAGATTCTTGAGTGTGAGAATCATTTTAGAGGTATTTGATGTAATAGTATACGCCCTCTCATTCCATTACTTTTTTAGTTTTGATTGCTGGAGGTTTCTGGGGAGGTTCTTGGATTTTTTAGTGGAAGCTGGAGGTGCAGTAGAATTGTTGTTGGAAGTACGCATCGTGTAAGTGTATTACATGAAATGAAAGTTGGTTTTATAGCTTGTCCATGTCCAGTTCAGGGCATGTATTTTTTCAAGGTTAAATAATAAAAAGGAAATGAGTTTTTCATCGGAACCTGGAATCCCAGGATTACATGACATGAAAGGGGATTACATGTCATGTAATTCCCCAATGTTGTATAGTTTTAAAGGATTCAGCCACTCGGGTTTTTTCCAAACCCTATGGCCAGCATATCTTCTCTCATTCTAGTAATCTGACGTCCTTCTCTTTCTATGTATGGAGATTCCTTTGTATGGGTATTGATTCCTAGACTTCCTTCTTTGATCCGTGGTGAGTTATCCTCTCATTCTCATCTGTTTTATTCTATTATTCTCATGGGGATTCACTGTAGTGATGTTGTTTTGGTTTTTGGTGTGTGTTGCATTTTGTTTTTATGGATCATTGGTAAGGTATAGGTTGATATGTGGTTCTCATGGTGTGATTGTGGTTCGCAGGCGTTCTTCTTCGCCATGCGATGTGTAACGAGTTGGAAAGCTTCTTTAAGGTAGGGATCCCCTCATTTCTCCTTATTGTGTATCATGCGGGAGGGGTGTACATTTTTTACCTATCTTTTATGGTTGTTCCAGATAAATAAAATATAAATAATTGGATAATTGAACTGAAAGGGGAAATTAGGTTTTTATTTTCATGCTTTTATAGCTTTGATATTATTTTTAATATTCTGAATTGTATGGGATTGATGCCCCACTGAAAATCATGGTCATTGGGGACTTTGTTTGTGTTGGATATATGTGTTGTGTTTTCTTCTCTGGTTTTGATTATTTTGATATCACCCTAAATTGAAATTGGAAGTTACTTTTACTTGGCTAATGAAATAGTTTCCCCATGAATCTGGTTTGGGTGAAAAAACCCTTAAATTAAAGCGGAATGTGATAAAAGCCCCATTATAAATCTATAAATGTCTCTTGATGTGTTGTGATCTGTGGCCATGCTTGTGAGATAGTGATGTGTGGTTGGTGTGTGGGTCGATATGTGGTTTTCTGATCGTGCTTTTGGGGAGACGAGGAGGTGGTTTTTTTTTGCCATGATTTTGGGGTGGCGAAGAGGTGTTTTGGTTGGCTGTGCATTTGGGGTGGTGTGGTAGTTTTTTGGTTGTGATTTTGGGGTGGAGAGGCTATGGTATGATGGGGATGTTGAGATATTTATGATATGTGGTGGCCTTATTCTAGATTCCCAAGTAGTTATGGAATAAATAAATGAATATTTAATGATGTTCTAAATGGTATGGGTTGGTTTGGTTGATGGGATGGAAATTTAATGATGGGTTGTGTGATTAAATATGGTTGATGAAAAATAATAAAAATGAATGGGTATTAAATGTATTGGAAATTTGAATCCACATTAAATTATCAGGGTTATTCACCTTCTGAAATGACTATTTCAGATACTAATAAATGCATTTAGAGGTGAAGTAAAGGTGAAAGTGTTGCGATTTGGTTGTTTTTTTGAGAACCCATAGCTTGGTTATGATTATTTGATATTATATATATATATATATACTTGTATTTCTCTTGTGATTTCTATACACTCCCCACTCATGTTGAGAACTATATGTCGAATGCCCGCAGAATCATGTGGGGGTGTCTTTCTCAATATCTCGGTGGGAGGATGGAAGACTGGCCACCCACTCTTCCCTGCTCCCTCTTCCAGGTGATGATGGCCCAAGCTTCTTTAGGTGAGTTGTGATGTGGTTTCCCAGGTGTCTTTAGGATGAGTTGTGATTTGCTTTCCCATGTGTCTTTTGGATGATTTTTGATGTGCTTTCCCATGTGTCTTTGGGATAGATAAGATGTGATGTGATGTGATGTGATGTGATGTGATGTGATGTGTCATGGTATGTGGATCAGGTGTGCATAGGCAGGATGTTATGTGTTATGTGGCCTAGGTGTGTGCAGGCGAGATGTAATGTCGTAGGTGGCCCAGGTGTGTACAGAAGGGATGTGTTGTGGTATGTGTCCCAGGTGTGTATGGGTAGTATGTGTTGTGGTGTGTGGACCAGATGTGTACGGGTGGGATTTTTTGTGTTCTATGGCCCAGGTGTGTTCGGGCAGGATGTGATGTGGTATATTCGAAAGAGGTGGGAGCGTCGGGACGTCTATTGCTGGGGTGTGAGAGTGTCTAATCAGTGGGAAATTAGTGTGGGGTACCTTATCATCAATGTGATTTATATTATATTATATTACATTGTGTGAATTATTTGGTAATAATTCCTTGTTGAGGTTGGGTTTATGGTTAGTCTACCTGTTAGGTGTTGTTTGGTTCTGCTATTTTCTCATAGGTGAATTAGTATACTCCTTCCACTTGTGCACAAGAGACTTTGGTTTTCCTACTGAGTATACCTATATGCTCACCGTATATATATAAAATTGTTTTCATGTTTCTAGGAGTATTATGTGGACCGTTTTGGACATTATTAGTTTTTATCATTGATAGTTGTTTTATTTTTTCTCTAGTTTTGTTTTTGGGTACTTACTTTGGAGATTTTATTTGTATCAGTTCTATTTACACATGCATTGTGGGATGGTTTGTGGTTGTCTTATATATATGTATTGGTGTTTTTTGGGTATGATTCATGTTATATTATGATTTTTTCCTTATAAAGGGTAATACCTTCCATATTATGAGATTTGTACACCCTTGTTGCTAGTCGCAAACCCGGTGCCTACTCGAGGAGGGACTCGGGGGGTCATTATCTCCCTTTCTTCATTGCCAGCCCAGGAGGGGTATCTTTGGAGGGAGGGATTCATGACATGGACACTCTATTTTTATATGATATTTGTGATGTACTTATGATTCTATAATTATTATATAAAAAATGCCTTCGTTATTTCCATTTTGTGTAAACATGATAACTTTGTTTGTGGGCGTGTGGACTACGACCTCCTCAAAGTAATGTGATTCGTTTACACTTTACATGGAATATATTAAGGATGTGTTTAGTTAACTTATATGATATATATGATATAATAATTCAACTTGAATTATTATATATATATATATATATATGTATACATATATGTCAATTACTTTCATACTTTCAATATGATAATAAAATAGAAACAGCATTCATGCGTACGTATGGGCTACTATATCCATGAACAGTGTATTCCATTTCATCTTTTTATATTTTATAGATACATATATACTGAATATATATGATATTTATATCATGTTTTAAATCCTTTAAATAAGTAAATTGTAATCTAATTAATACTATCATGAATAATAAGTCAAAACATGTATGAAGAACAAAGTGGATATTACCCAAAGCGAAACCTTAACATGGAATTTTTAATAATAAGGTAATATAATGTCATAATCAAACCATATATAGTATTATATATAAGAATATGGTTATGTATAATAAAATTATATTTATTATATAGGAGGATTGTACGCGTATGAAGAGAGTCAAGATATAAGGTATGGGGATTTCTAGTATCACTTTTATTTCTGTAAGATTTATGTCTTATTCTCCACTCATTTTGTTTGTGTAATGTATATACTACTCATGAATATGTTCTATGATTATTGTCCTTAAATATATGGGTATTTACATATCCATTGGATGATCCCTTTTTCATTGGGTTTATGTTTCAAAAGTTACCAAATTAGTAAAGTAGTTTTTTCTCAATTTTCCCCCTTTAAGACACATTCCATGAATTTCAAAAACCATGTTTTCAAAAATGTTTTCAATAATGTTTTTAAAGAGGATATTTTAAGCTCATTTTAAATGAAAATTTATTTTAAAATTTTTTTATGGTTTTCAAAGAATATCTTATAATTTTTCAAAGTGTTTTCAAAGAAATGGTTTTCAAAATGGGGGTTAGTGGTAAGCACCTCGTAATACTACATGAAAAATGGGGGTTTAAAACCCATTGGGCATAGGTTACTGTAGCAGTACTGTAGTGGTATTGTAGCAGTGGCGGTACTGTTGATCGGTGGTTACTGTAGCGGCGGCAGGGGCACTGTAGCGGTGGCAGTACTGTGCGGGTACTGTAGCAGTCAGGTTACTATTCACATAATTGGAATTGGGACTAAAAATTAGGCCTACGGGCTATGTAATGGGCTAAAAACCCCACTGGGCCTTCGGGCTATGTAATGGGTTCCCTCTACCCAGTTAAAAATAGGTTTTCTTTTCTTTATTAATAAAATTGAGGCTTCGTCCCCAACCTTTAAAAAAATGGTTTTCAAAATGTTTTCAAGCTTTATAAGTTTTCAAATTGGTTTCAAAGAAATGGTTTTCAAAACGTTTTCAAGCTTTCTTTATAAGTTTTCAAGTTTATTTTCAAATAAATGGTTTTCAAAATGTTTTCAATCTTTCTTTATAGGCTTTCAAATTGCTTTTAAAGAAATGGTTTTCATAACATTTTTAATATTTCATTATAAGTTCTCAAGTTTATTTTCAAATAAAATGGTTTTAAAAAGGTCTTGTGTTTTAAAAATAATTTTTCAAATAAGAAAGGATATTTTCCTCAAGATATGTTTTAAAAAGTATTTCAAAATTATTTTCCATCTAATATGAAATCTATTAGTGTTACTCATGTCTTTATGGGGAAATGATCCCAGGGTTCCATTCATATTATTTCTATGAATAGTTTATGTTTTGATGACATGGTTTTTATGAAACTCGTTTCTCTTTCATGGGTTATATGTTTATAAAACCTGTTTCTTTTTCATGGGTTATATGTTTGTGAAACCCACTTATTTACATGGGTTATTGTTTTAATAAAATGATTATGGAAGCTGTCTATTTTTCCAAAGGTTATGATGTGATTAAATGTTTATGATACTCATTTCATTTCATGGGTTATGATATGATTTCTTATGATCATGTGTCACACGTATGTATTATTTAAATATGAGATTATGGGACCTATATCTCTCTTCAATGCATTGGGTAAATATTTATATCTCGTTAGATAATGATGTGTATCAAGTGGACGTGCTTGATCCACTATGGAATATGGGGAAACTTGATCCACTATGGGAATATGGGGAAACCTAATCCATTATGGGAAGATGAGGAAACTTGATCCCTTGTAAGGAAAGGATTGTGACTGGGGGTGGTGGTGTGTCCTAACCAGTAGGTTCAGTCCCCATGAAGTTCCCTAATAAGTTTTTTCAATGAACCTTGACTTATAGGGAATGATATTACATATTTATGTGTCTACCACAATTACATGTATTATTCCTATGTTATGATTTCGTGGCCCATGCTCTTGATTCCCTGATGATTCATGTTTTATGATTTACTCATCTTTATGCCATGATTTATGTTTATGATATTTGATATGTGAGGTATGATCTTATAATGTTATGATTATGTTCATTTTTATGCTTACATATATACCTTGTTAACCCTTACTGATCATCTAAGCTCACCCCATTTTATGTTTGCTTTCCCATGTTATGAAGATATGTATTAAGTATGATGTGTTTGAAAATGGTACTAGTCATGAATAACCTAGTGGAAGATAATGCAGCTCACTTATATATGAGTATCTATGTTTCCATGTTTCCAAAGTAATTAGGCTAATATAGTCTTTGGGCATCTATTTGTGTAATGTATTACATATTTTTCAAAAGTTATGTAAAGTTAATTTATAAAAATTTAGGTTCGTTATATCTCACATATTTTCTACCCTATATGGTGGAATGGGTTCATCAGCACCTAAAGGTACTATCATGTAATCACATGCTTCAAGAACTAAGGGGTTCTATCCACAGTCATCCAAAATTAATATTCTTCACGTTGTGGAAGAGTCTCAAGAGGAAGTTGATGCGGGTCTAGTGATAGTGCTAGGTATCATCACTATAGCTTCATCTTTAGTGACTACTCTATTTTATATCGGTTCATCATATTCATTCGTATCGACTTGTGTTGTGAAAATTATAAACCTTTCTATAGAGCTTATGTCATATGTGATAGATATTACAATTCCAATTGGAATGAAAAGAGAGTAGGGTGTCTAATGTCCCTTGTTCATTTTATCTCTATCACAGATTGATCTCACTTGGAATTTTTGGTTCTCAGTATGAAACCTCTTGGCATCATTATCGGGATGGATTGGTTGACTACTCATAAGTCCCAAATTTACTGTTATCTTTGATGGTTCACCTTTACTATGCTTGATGAGGTGTGTCATGTTTTTTAGGGAGAATGGGACCCGATATTGAGTAGATCCGAACCTTCTTTTCCAAATTTATGCAGGATAATATTAGTGTTTTCTTTTGAATTAGATGGTATTCTTTGAGTGGTGTCTCCCTCCAATTTTCATCAGGTTTCTTGATGTGTTTCCATATGATTTTTTGTCTTACCACTGGTATGGGAGGTTTATTTTTCCATTTATTTGGTATGTGATACTCATCTAGTGTCTATTCCTTCTTACTATATGGCACTAACTAAATTGAATGAGTTGAAAACTCGGTTGGATGATTTGTTGAATAAAGGATTTATATGCCCAAGTGTGTCACCTAGATTTCAGGTATATTTTACCCTTTTTTATCATTCTTTGATTGTAACTTTCTCTAGGGAGTTTTTAGTGACTTTTGAGAAATTTTGGATGTTTTTGGGACAATACATGGTTGGCACACAATTAGGGAAAATTGTGTTGTTTGGACTAGAAAAATATGTGACCTGTGTTGGTTCTCTAGAGGGGGGGTGCATGGTTTGTCTAAACTATGCAGCCTCACACTTCAAATCATGCACCCTTGGATGGAATTTTTTTCATGGTTGGTGTACTATTAGTTTAATTGTGCAGCCAAATCATATACCATTTCCATAAGTCCAAGAAGGGTGTATGGTTACTACAAACCGTGCACAGGGGGTTTTAATCCCTTCTTTTTTTAATTAAATTTTTGGGACCCCCAGTTTAACCTCCAATAATCCCTCACTCAACCCTAATTTAATTCCTTGGATTTTATAGGATCTCTAGAGGATTTATTTTATCCACCAACCTCTTCTCTTGCAAATCAAATTGCTGGTGAGAGATCGTGATCCCTCTCCAATATGTGGTTTCTGCCTTGGTTTGGGTTTTCCCTCTTTCTTATTTATCTCCCTTTTGAGAGTGTTGAACCCACACATTGTTGGAATATTGGATCTTTGGTTTGAAAGATCTTGATTCTAGGGTTTGTTCCTTGATCTTATTCTCCATTGTTCTCCACTTTCATTTCCCATTACGAGTGTTATTTTGATTAATCGTAGGATTAAAGGTTGGTGGTTCCATAAAAAATTACCCTTTTTGGAACCAAGGCTAGTATTTTTTAAAAATAGAGTATGGTTTGTGTTTGTTTCCAATCCTCACATGGAAGATCAGAGAGTTTTCAAGGAAATGGATACTATAGTTCAAGCAAACAACATTATTGAAGGTGGCGTCATTTCCCAGTGTTTGCCAATTTTTTGGATCCAAAAATTAGAAAATGGAGAAAAGTGTTTTTGGAAAAGGGAGTTTCATGTAAGACTAAAGGAGATGTGGAAAATTGTGTGAAAGGCGTGATTCGGGGTCATTTCATCAAAATATATCGAAGTAAAAAAGCATGTGAAAGATTTAAAATGTGTGCAAAATATGAGGTTTCGTGAAAGTGAGTTAATTGAAAAATAAAATGTCAAAAGGGGGTTTACAAGCACGGATTGAAACTTACGCGCATCAAAAAAGAGAAGTCAAAATCATATTTATAGGTTCATTGAGTCCCATAAATAGGCGGATACCCCCTCTCGAGAGTTAGAACTTTTTTAATGAAAATATGGGTGCTTTACTGCATGAAATAATTGTGTGTAAAAGATTTACGTATAGTTAAACTTGCACAAAAAGTGTTCCTTTAGTCTAAAAATAAAAAGTTAACCTTTTTGTGTAGTTGTGTTAAAGATAAGGGTTTAATGAAAAATAAGGGTGTCGTAAAAGTCATCTTGCGCGACAATCACAAAACTTTCACAAAAGAACGGGTGTTGCGTGCAAGTGCAATGTTGAGCTTCTAATAGACTTTAGATATACGATTTGTGTGATCAGTGATTTCCAGTACCTCAATTTAGGAATTTGATGCAAGAAGTGTCTCTTTCTAGACAGAGATAAATACTTCAATGAAAATCTATTGAAGAGACCTTCAAGTTGATAAACTGAGTTGGACTTCACCCACAGAAGTGAGCAAGGGGGAGTCAACGAAAGTGTTCTGAGGGACGCAGTGTTCTATCCCTAAATCCTTATAAAGGAAGTGTGTTTATAATAGAGTGTATGTATCTAAATTATTGTACTCCATAACTAGTGAATATTAGTGAACTTTGGTATGACTGAAAACCTGTCGACATATTCTCCTTGGACTACCCCTTAGTGGTGAACCAAGTAAAATTTTTGTGTCATCTCTTTGCATGTGATTGTTTGTTTTCTACACATTCTCATTAGATAGGTTTAATAGTTTCCTACCAATGTGGGAAAAATATCCATCATTTTAAATGAAAAAGTTGACACACTGATTCACCCCTCCCCTCTCAGGGTGTTCTGGGGTCCTACAAGTGGTATCATAGGGAGGTTGGGGTTGGTGGTGTTAAAGTTTTCCTTTATTTCTATCATAGATAATATAGTGAATGTTATGGGAGTACCCATATTTTATGGAAGAAACTTTTAGATCTAGAAGAATAGGATGAGATATCATCTAATATCTCTTGGACTGTAAGTCGTTTTTTCTTATGCACAAGGAATATAGTTCACTGATCCTATAGGGATATCTATGACTGATTCAGATAGAAAAATAGGATGAGATCTCATCTAATATCTCTTGGAATGGAAGTAATTTTTGCTAATTCAAAAAGAATATAGATCCCTGATCCTATAGGTATATCTATGATTGATTCAGATTGAAAAATACTTTATGAAGATGATAAAGTGTAGAATTCCCTCTCTACTACTCTTTCTGATCAGATCTATTTGAAGGCGATGAGTTTCACCTCAGCAAAGTGTATGTGGAAAAAACTCAAAAATATTTATGAAGGAGATGGTAAAATGAAGGAGGAGAAAATCCAAGTTTTTCACAATAGATTTGATGATCTAAAGATGCATCTTGATGAAAATTCATATTCCTTCTTCAATTGAATTACTGAAGTTATAGGATAAATTCTAGGGCTTGGTGAATAGATCAAATACATCGACATTTTAAAGAAGATTTTGATAAGGATTCCACCTCTCTGTAATCCAAAAGTGGTATCCCTTGAGGAAAGGGACTTGTCTAAACTTTATATGGATTATATTCTAAGTATTTTAGTCGCCTATTAAATGAGAGTCAGGCAAGATGATGCAATGACACGTGTCAGTAGGGAAATGGCATTCAAAGCCATAGAAAAACTCAAGATTTTAGGATATAGTGTTAATGAAGACAATGAGGAAGTAAAATTCCTTTCCCTATTTCCCAATAATTTCAAGAGAGGAAAAGGTATATTTGAAGGAAAGCTACACTTTTCATGTTTTCATTGTAGTAGAGTTGAGAACATTTCTTCTCAATGCTCAAGGAAGTTTGATGATGATGAAGGTGAAGCTGGAAACTCGCAGAAGCCTCAGAAAAGGTTTTCTCAAAAGGGAAACTTCAAATATGGAAAGAAACTATAGAAAAATAGTTTTATCTATGAAGAAGAAGATGATTATAGTGAATTATTTTAGGAATAATAAGTTGAGTTTAAATCAAGAAACAAAGATTTTATGATGTATACCATTGAGAAGTCAAAACCATCAAAAGATAAATCTAGAGATCATTAGTTGAGTCCCGATGCTAATCTAAAGGTATAACTTAATAATACTCTTGGTAAGACTGCGAATCAAAGAAAAAGATGCAAAAATGGAGAGCAGTTGTGGAAGAATCATCATAATATATTGATCATCTTGAATCTAAAATTGAATAACTAGAAGAAGTAGTGAAATTACAATCAATAACCCTTCAAAGCATAGAATATGTAGTGGAACTAAAGCTCAGAATTGAAGAACAGGAAAATGTCATCAATGAACTTACCTTTAGACTAGAGGAGAAGTCCAAGACTATTGGGAAACTCAAAGAAGAAGTTTTTACTCTTATTAATAAACTCAAAAGTGAATAAAATTCAAAATAATCAAAGAATAAAATATAGTTTGTAAAATTCTTCGATGCTAAGTTACTGGAGAGAGATAAGCATGGTTCTAGTGGAGTTGAAAAGATTTTGATTGATCAAAGACCTACATGCATAGAAAATAGTGGAATTGGTTGTGATGTTGAAACATCAAATACTACAAATAAAATGGGTCAAAATAAAGGCAAGATGAAAATTGGACATATTGAAAAGTCACCTAAAGTGCTGAAAAAGAAACCCTCAATTCAAACTGAAAGTAGAATAAAAAACTATCCTTAGGCATCCAGAAATGATAGTCATCAAAACTAACTTCCTAAGGAAGTATACATGAATAGGAATATAAATGAGAAGACATTTCCACTTATAAAATGTCAACTCTATGGATATTTGTGCCATACCATGTCACAATGTGAAGAAGTAGTGATCTATTTGAATGGGGAAGATCTAGAAAGTCAATAAAGGAGAAAAAAATCATATCCTAATTCTTATAGAAAAAATAATTTCTAGGGATATTGTTTTCGCTATTCTAACTTTTTCCATAAATCTATTTATTGTAGGCAGAGGAAAGACATGAATAATTTATACAGAATTCAGAGACAGATCAATACTAATCAATCAAATGGTGTTTCTCTTAAAAACAGGTTTTCTCATCTGGAAGAAGGTTATGAGTATGAAAAACCTTCCCATATGGAAGATATATCTGAAAGGATATATTTATTATTCACTCAATCTAATATTCCATGGAAGGAAAAGAAGAAAATTTAAGAGTTTAACCTTACAGAAATAGCTCTCAAAGCTACAAAGAGAAACAGCACCTGGATCCTTAATAGAGGATTTTCATCCCACATGACGGGTAATGATGACTTGTTAACAAATGTTAATAAAAGGTTCGATGGAATGGTAAGGTTCAATAATGATGGTGCATTAAATATCATAGGTAGTGGAAGTATTAAACTAGCTAATGGAGAGCTGAAGAAAATTGAAGTTCTTTATGTGGACGGTTTGCATCACAATCTCCTTAGTGTGAGTCAACTCTATGACTCAGGACTTATAGTGACTTTCAATCAAAAAGGATGCACTATAAAGGGAAAGACAGGTAATTGTCTCATGAAAGGATACAGAATAGATGGAAACTTATATTAGGTTGATAGTAAAGAGAACATTTGATATCTGATAGTTGAAGAAGAAAACAACTTGTGGCATCGAAGGTTGGGGCACATAAATCAAAAATACATGGAAAATATATATAAGCTAAAGATAGTCATGGATATCCCCAATCTGAAGTGTGAATAGTAAAAGACTTGTGATTATTTTTTATGAGGGAAGTTGGTCTATAGTTCTTATTGTCTAAAGAAGAAAAGGGCATCAAATCTTCTTGATCTCATCTATAAAGACATATGTGGTCCGATAAATGTTTTTGGAACATATGGAGAAAGGTACTTAATCCTTTTCATTGATGATTATAGTAGAATGGATTGTGTGATGGTTATACATAGGAAACAGCAAGTGCTTGACTGCATGAAAACTTATCACTGAATCACTGAGAATGATACTGGATGGAAAATCAAAGTTTTTCAATCTAAAAATGGAGGGGAATACAAATCCATTGAGTTGAAAATTACCTAGAGAATCATGGAATACAAAATGAGGTGACTTTTATGATAACCCCATAGAAAAATGGAGTCGTTGAGCGTAGGAATTGACATGTGAACAATATGGACAGAACTATGATTATTGAGAGTTATATCCCTCTACATTACTAGAAATAGGTCATTCAAGTTGTGATTTATATTCAAAATCAAATAGGGCATTATATGGGTGAAACCAAGACATCGTATGAGTTGTGGTATAGAAGAAATCCCCCTTTAAAGTATTTTTGTGTTTTTAGAAGTAAATTTTTTATCAAAAACAAATAAGGAAATCAATGCAAGTATGGTGATGCAGTAAGTGAAGGAATATTCCTTGGATATTCAATTAATAGAAAAGCCTATAAGTGTTTCAATAAGCATCTCAGAAAACTTGTGGAAAGTAGTGATTTTAAGATAGTTAAAGAAAATACCACAAATACCATGATGGGATTATAAGATGATGTGATTGAAGATGAAAAAGACAGTAGACATGGAATATATTCAAATGCAGATGTAGAGGAAGGAGTGAAAAACATTCAGAGGTCACAATAAGATGTTGATTCAGAAGAAGAATCAGAAGATGAAAATGTGGCTGAAGAAAATTATTCTGAACCTTATAAGAGAAATTGAAGAGTAGAAATTGATTAATACAACATCATTAGAGATTGGATAGCACCCACACAAACAAGGATAATGAGTAATAATGCACAATTTGTCTTCCTATCAATTGTGAAACCATCCTCATTTGAAGAAGCTTTAAAGGATGAATCATGGGTTAAATCTATGAATGAAGAGTTGGATCATATTGAAAAGAACCAAACATGGGATCTTGTTACTTAACTTGAAAGTCATAATGTGATTGGTATGAAGTGGATTTTCAAGAATATATTTGATGAGCATGGTAATGTGATCAGAAACAAGGCATGATTGGTATGTAAAGGATATTCACAGATTTATGGTGTTGATTTTGAAGAAATATTTTCTCCAGTGGCTATACTAGAGTCTATTAGACTTTTTCTTTCCATGTAAATTCAAAGAGGATACAAAGTGTATCAAATAAATGTCAAAACATCTTTCTTAAACGGATTTCTTGGAGAATAAGTATACATAGAAAAAATTGGGTGGTTTATTCTTAGTAATGATGAAATGAAGGTTTTCATATTAAAGAAGTCACTCTATGGTCTAAAGCATGTGCCACAAGCATGGTACTCTCGTCTGGATTTCTATCTAAAGAAGCTTGAATTTAAAAAAGGAGGTTTCGACCACAACCCCTATGTGAATAATTCAACGTAAGAATAATTTATGGTATTGGTGTACATGGATGATATTATATTTGGTATAAGTAGGCAGAGATCAGTTGAATAATTTTCCAACCACAAGAAATCAGAATTTTAAATGTCTATGATTGGTGAACTCACATAATTCTTAGGGCTGTAAGTGATTCAGAAGCAGGATTACACATTCATTTCTCAAGAAAATTATGCAAGAGAGATGCTGAATAAATTTAATATTCATGACTCCAAAACAATGTTGACTTTGATTTTGGTTGGAACAAAACTTGGAAATCATGAGGATGGGACTTCTATGGATCCCAACATATAAAAGAGAATCATTTGAATCCTATTATACTTAACTAAAACACATCCATATATCATCTTTTCACCATGATTAGCATCCCTATTTCAAAGTAATCCTAAGGAATAACATATGGTAGTAGTGAAAGGAATCATGAGGTACGTTCAAGGTACTCAAAACTATGGGTTATACTTTGATGCAGTTGGAGATAATGAACTTTTAGATTTTTTTTATGTTGACTGCGCTAGAGATGTGGTTGATAGAAAGTCCACAAGTGGTGGATCATTCTCTATTGGCAAGAAATGTGTGGGATGGTTAAGTAATAAATAGTAAATCACTTCTCTTAGTACTGTTGATTCTGAGTATATCTTCGCTATAAAGGCATGAACTCAGCTACTATGGATGAAGCAACAACTGAAGGATATTGGTGATGAGGTGAAACAACCAATGGTTATTCACTATGATAACAAGAGTGTGATTGATCTCACAAATAATCCTTTTCATCATTATCATATGAAGAATATTGAAATCGGATATCACTTCATCAAGGAAAAAAGTTGAACTAGGTGTGGTTAAACTAGATCATGTGGGAACTGATGAGCAAGTGGTTGATATTCTAACCAATCCATTGGTAGCGGCTGTGTTTGAGAAACATCGGTTGAACTTCGTAGTTCAACCACCTCCCAATGCACAAGGAGGTCATGAAAATTATCCTCTCCCTAGTTGTATTAACTGTTTTAATCTGTTTGTGGAAGTGATGCATGTTTATAGAGGAGATATGATCTAAGAGGAGTATGATTTTAGCACTACAAGTTAAAATCAGGTTCTTTGGGTTTATTTCCAATGGGAGTAATGGATAAATTCAGTGGTAAAAAGGATTTAAATGGTTAGTTATAAAGAGGGAAAATGAGAATGGATAAATTCAATGTGGAAATGGCGTAAAAATGGAGAATGAAAGGTTTTTCTGGTTACAGGAAATATGGAGAATAAAGAAATTCAAAAATGTTAGAATGGGGGAGAATAATGAGTTTCGAAGGGAGAAAATGATCATGGAGAAAAAAATTCAGTGTTGTGAGGAAACAGATAAGCATTCCAAAATATGAGAACTCAATTCATGCTCCCCCTCTTGTTTTCTACACTGAGAATTGCTCACATAGACTTAGAGTGTTGGCCGGGTTGATTCTTTCATATCAGGTTTTGATAGTGGTTGGTGCTCTATTGAATTTATCCACAAATTTCCAACAAACCCAAAGGGGGATATTGTTGGAACCAAGGATGGTCTTTACGGTAAATGGAGTATGGTTTGTGTTTGTTTTCAATCCTCACATGGAAGATCAGGGAGTTTTCAAGAAAATGGATCCTACAGTTCAATCAAACAATAGTATTGAAGATGGCATCATTTCCCAAGGTTTGCCAATTTTTTGGGTCCAAAAATTGGGAAATGGAGAAAAGTGTTTTTGGAAAAGGGAGTTGTGCACAAGACTGAAGGAGGTGTGGAAACTTGTGCATAGGGCATGATTCGGGATCATTGTAACACCCTAAGATTTTATGATAGATAATATTTTTAATTTCTTTGATGTCTTGCGTTGTACGCTACACCAAGATTAGATTGCGCTATACGCAACACCATATTATCTTGTAGTATACGCAAACAATATACTTGGCTTGTATTACACCCAAGAGTGACCTTCCTCGATAGCTTGTGTGGTACACAATACCGAGTTTCACTAAACAATGATATATTATAATATTATTATGAACTAGCCGTTATGAATAGTATTAACCACATTTTGAATTTTATAACATTATAATTCCTCTTACACATTTTCTAGAACATGGTATGAGAACAAAATTAATTTTTCGAATACAAGAAGTATCTTTCAAAAAAATGCAGTTTTGTCACCTTTTGATGGCGCGCCCATTTTAAATATAATTTTTGACAAGTTTATAAGTTAAATTTGAAAAATTAAACTTCTTATTTTGAATCAGGATATAAAAATTTATGTTGGATAAATTTTTGACATTATTCTGATAACCTTCATATTTTGATAAATAGTAAAAATACGCTAAATTATAATTAAAAACAACTTTTTTCATCGAGATAATTTATATGGTTAAATTATAATATTGAATGGTTTTAAAGTATAAATAGAATATATTTTTACCATTTAATATAATAAAATTTATTTTCATTAATTTTACATTGAATTCATAGGTAAAAACATTTCAATCTTTTGTAATGTTTTATCTTTTAAAACTCATTTTCTCAATAGCGGGATTAATTTTAAATTAAATAATGCAAATTATGTGTATTGAATTTGGAAAAATGTATTCCATATTTGGAATCAGTATGTCCAAATTATGTTAATAGTCTACTTTTTATTTTTGGGCATTATGAATAGTAACTACGGTAAATTTTATTTACCATAGTTAAAGGTAAATCCGTTAATTAAGGGTAAAAATAATATTATAAAATTACACAAACACTTGTCTTGATATCATTGGTTGATTATATTTCTCTCTAAAACATACTTGGGTCGAAATAGAACCTATTGGAACCCACTTAGATGTGATTAAGACCTTTAATTTATTTTATTTAAAGGAAAGTGAAATATGTATCATTCAAACTTCAATAATTAAAGTATTTTAAATATAAGGTTATACAGAATATAAATTCGATTATAAATACTCATTTGAAATCTAAACTATTTTTCTTTATTATAGTAATTTATTTGTAATTTTTAATAAATATATAATTACCTTAATAGCTTATACATTAATGATGCAGAAATTATTTATTAAGTGAAAAATCAATAATACAGTTTTTATTAAACTAATAATGCTCATAAAAGGAAAAAACATTTGACTAAGACTTATTGGTCATGTACATGTAAACCATAAGCATCCATTGGTCGAATTTTTGACCATTTGGAGCCTTATAAAAGTGATTATGACACTTATATTATTTTATTTTAAATGATGTCAAAGTTGTCACCTTCATACTTTAATAAATATAAAAATTTAAATGTTGTGATTTTAAGATGATAAATTCAAGTAAAAGTATTATTATGGAAGATATTATATTTATCTGCATCATAGTATTTTATTTTACATAAATGTTGCAGTAATTATTTTATTAAGAGAAATATCCAATAAATGGTTTTAAAAATATTAAAATAAATATTATATGAACAAATTAATGTGCTCCATGAATTTTTTAGATGAATATGACATGTTAGTAATCTATTAAATATTTTGGTTTGAATATATCTTCTTTTTGGATTTTATTTAAATTCAAATAATTGAATAGTGTCAAAATTGGCACTATTGATATTTTATAAAAATAACATATTATTAAATTGTTTAAAAATAAAAAAAATATTTAAAAAATTACAAATTTAAAATTATATGGTCGAAAATATAATAATGTATCTAATTATGGAAAATTCACAACACATAAGTAAGTATTTATAACAATTTAAAAATTAGAATATTATTACCGCAAATAAAATTAAATAGATTAAATAAGGATAAATCAAAATGATAAGGTTTAAAATAAAATCAAAACATGTATAAATTTGATTTGTTGATGATATTACAACACTATCTTACCTCATATCTAAATTTGAGTCACTTTGGAAGTTTTTATGTGGGGTTTGAGTTTATTATAAATTAATATTTTGGAGGTTTCCAAAAGTGTCCCTCCCCTCTCTTATAAAAGGGAACCCCTTCCCTCTCCTCTTCACTCAATCTTGAGCCTTTAATCTCAGCCAAACCCTGCCAATTCCTCTTCTCAACCTCTCTAGTTACATTATAGAGGTCTTGGTCTTCTAAAAAGTCCAACTCTAGTGCCCTAAGAGGAAGTTTAAAAGAGGCACATCGAGGAAGAGGTAATCTCTTCTACCAATTCTTTCAAGTTTCTTTCTTCTTCAACATCCTTTTCTTTATTTGTTTAATTATAAAGTAATAAAATCAGTATCAATTATATAATTATATTTTATTATAAATATGAAACACTCCTATATCCATCCTATGAAAAACGAAATCATCGCGCGTGCATACGTACGGCTTACCGTCTCCACGCCGTGGTGTAATCTGTTTTTCCACCACCACCATACTTGGATGGATATAATTGTGGGAATAATAACTATATATGATTATTATAACATCATACTTATTCTTAGATATTATATCATCCACTCCAATTCCATTAAATAATTATGGGGACGATATCATCGCTCGTGCATACGTACGGATTACAGTCTCCACGACGCGATGAGATTCATTCACCATGTTAACCATTCCAGAATGATTATAAAGTATATATAATAAATAATCATGAAATATATGACATAATAATGATACTATATTTATGTATATGTTATTTACTTACTTCCATTCAATTTAATAAGGAAACAAAAACAGCGTTCATGCGTATGTACGGCATACTGTCTCCATGAACGGTGTATTTCATTTCATTTATTGATCTACTATATATATTTATATGCTGAATATATATTATATATAAATCATTTTTTATATTCTGTAATTAATTAATCATGATCTAAGTAATCATATGAATAATTACAAGTCAAAACACGTATGATAAATGAAACGATTTTACCCAAAACGCTGCTTTAACATGGAATTGACAAATGAACGGGTAATATAAAGTTGTAGGTGAATCATATATGATATCATAAATATTATTATGGTTCTGTTACAAGTTAATAATATGTTTAAACCCACTATATAGGAGTATCGGACACATACAGAAGAAATTGGACATAAGGTAATGGATTATTTCGTCTCACTTTTATTTCTATAAGACATATGCCTTAATCACCATTTATTTCTTTTTTATGGTGTTTATTCTTCCCATGAATGTTTTAGTATTTTTATTATGGAGGATATGATATTTACATATTCATGTAATTTTCTTTATTTTATGACACATATGATTCCAACGATCATAAAAGGTAAGGTATAATTATTCAAATCTCATTCTTATCCAAGATTGTTTATTCATAAGTATTTACTGGGGTTATATTTATCATCCATGTCCATGTATTCTAAAAATATTTTCATAAAATGATTACTATTATTCCATGTATATTTGCAGTCATTTTTATCCTTTGTTAACTTTTACCACATTGTATGGAAGGAATCTTTCTTTTGTTTACCATACAAGGTAATTTTTGACTTTTCTAGCTAAAGTACGATAAGAATGTTTTTTTAACTTATACGGCATGAACGGATTTTTACGGTTTCATAACGACTTATTTTCATGAAGATCCCTCTACAAGATTTCATTATTATTTTCAACAAAAATCCTTTTATTTTAAAATTTCATGGAATTTTGTGAAAAGAAAATGATTTTGAAGAAGAAAGGATATTTTCCTCAAGAATTCATTTCAAGTGTTTTATCAAAACTATTTTCCATCTAAGATGACATTATTTAGTATGTTTATGTTTCAAGTATAATTTCTCTATTATTTACATGGTTTGATTTTTCTTATGATGAAATGATATCCATTTGTTTTATATGGATTATGTTATGATGGGATGATGTTTATGAAACTCATATTATTCTTTGGGTTATGATGAATGATTTATGTTTATTTTGTGGCACGTGAAAGAATGATTTCATTATGAGATGGGTGGGACCTATATCACCCTCAAATGAATTGGGTAAAGATTTATATCTCATGATATAGACATGGCTGGAACGGAAAGTGAATCGGGTTCAGTAATACAGGGCTAGAATGGAAAGTAAACTCGGTTCAGTAATGGACTTTGTCCACTATGATGGTCTTGGAAGCAATGTCTTGGCTACTATGGAAATCATAACATGTGCTTAATGGTTTTCCACAGTTACATGTTTTATCTACATGCTAATTTATCATGATAAATGTTCCTTTATGATCTATATCTTGTGTACTGCCATGTTTTATGTCATTGCTCAAGATTTGGATGTTTAGATTTTATGTTCATGTTTTTACGTTCAAATATTTATGGATTGTTTTATTTTATCCATTTTTACCCTTACTGAGCATTCGAGATCACCCTTTCTATGTTTTCTTTTCCTAGGATATAAAGAAAGGTTTTAGGTAAGAAAACAAAAGGGGGAGATCTTTATGGGAGATGTTGAAGATCTTTCACCATGATTAGAAGTTTATGTTCCAAGTTTCCAAAGACACTAAACTAATACGGTCCTTGGGAATTTTTTTGTTATGTATTAAGTATTCTAAAAAATTAATGTAATGTCCCTGTACATCAAGTTTGGGTCTCTACAATCATCACATCAAAATATGGAAAAGGCAAAAAGTGCACAAAATATTTAAAATGTGTGTGAAAGACAATGTTCTATGAAAGAGACTTACACGCCAAATATGATGTCAAAAGGGTTTTTGTGCACTCGGAGTGAAACTTACATGCACCGACAAAGACACATAAGAATCTTATGTTCAGGTTCATATAGGCCTATAAATAGGTGGCTACCCCCTCTCAAGAGTTAAAACTTTTTCAATGAAAATCCGGGTGCTTTGTTGTGTGAAGGAATTGTGCGCAAAAGATTTATGTATAGTTAAACATGTGTGCAAAGTGATCCTTTAGTCTAAAAATACCAAGGGAACCTTTTTGTGTAGTTATGAGAAAGATAAGGCTTGCATGAAATTTATCTTTCACGACAATACCAAAACTTTCACACAAGAATAGGTATTGTGTGCAAGTCCAGTGTTGAGATTCTAATAGTCTTTAGATATCTAGTTTGTGTGATCAGTAATTTCCAATGCATCAATTTGGGACTTTGATGAAAGAAGTGTATCGTGATGGATAGATACAATGAATTCAATGCAAATATATTGAATATACCTTCAAGTTGATAAACTGAGTTGGACTTCACCCATAGTAGTGAGCAAGGGGGGGTCAACAGAAGTGTTCCAAGGGATGTAGTGTGTTATCCCTAAATCCTTGTAAAGGTAGTGTACCTGGTGCAGAGTCACTGTGTCTAAAATATTGTACTCCACTACTATTGAAGATTAGTGGACTTTGGTATAACCGAAAACATGTTGGTGTATGCTCCTTGGACTAGCCCTTAGTGGTGAACCAAGTAAAATTGATGTGTCATCTCTTTGCATGTGATTGTTTGTTTTTTATACATTCTCATCTTATAGGTTTAATAGGTCCCTACCAACGTGGGAACAAGATTCATCGGTTTAAAAGAAAAATTTGACACCCTAATTCACCTCTCCCCTCTCAGGGTGTTCTAGGGTCTTGCAACCCTACAATTGAAGACCTAAGTTTCATGATTGAATTGAAATGAGTTTTCAATTGATTTATAAAGCCTTGACTTGAAATGATTTGATGTTTTATTTAAAATGGGCATGGAAATTTTGAAAAAAACCTAATTTCAATGGAATTAAAATTATTTGTTAGATTTTGAGAAAAATGGTGGCTTGAAATGAGAAATTATTTGATGAAATGGTTTGATGTTGATTCATGAAAAAATTGGCTTTAAATGAAAGATGATTTGAAAGGAATGAAATTGATGAAAACCTATTATTTGGTTTTGAAATTTAAATGGTATGTTGAAACCTGAAATTGGGCATTTGAACTATGAATGATGAATTGATTTAAAATTAATTATTTTACCATTTTTTGATAGATTGATTGAAGCACATGTGAACCTGAGTAGTTATTGGGTGATTAGGAAAATCACGCTAGAACTCTGACTCCCTAGTGATAGATTGACAATGAAAACTCTAACTAAACCAAGTTCAGCATGATTTCCTTAGATGGGATGTTGATTGAATAGTCCCATTGTTTTTAGACTTGGGGCGTGTGCACACATACTTGAGTTGTGATCGATGATTGAGTAGTGTGAGGATCTGAGAGCTTGAAATTAACATAACTCAGGGCATATGACCATGGTGCTTTGTTTTGTTTGACTTGGTTATGTATGTCATTATTTAAAGAACTATTTTGTTCATGATGTGTTTGTTTTTGTGAAATTTTTTCATTTAAGCCTATTTTTTATTTATTTATCATCTAATTGATTATAAAGCATGTTTTTATTTAAAATTTGTAAAATTTATGTCATGAATTTTTTATTTAAATTGAAATGATAATTGATTTAATTACTATGGAATTGATTATAGAACACTTTGTGAGACCCTACTGGGTTGTTTAGATCACACCTTACCTTTTCCTTTGGGAATTTGTGGATCTTATGATGTCAGCCCCAAACAAAGGGAAAGAACCACTTAAAGGTGGTGGATGTGTATGATCTGCGAGACTCTGGAGTGATGGTGGTAACCAGTAGAGCTATGGTCCACTTTTTTCATAGGGATTGTGAGACTTTTCCTAGATGGATTTTGTGTTTTCCTTTGGTTAATTTTTTACCTTGGGATGTTTATCTATCTATTTGTTGTACTTTTATCCTTGAGGAGTATTTGGCATACCAACAAGTTACTATTTATTATTTTGTCTCTCGTTATTGTGTATCGATGATTGTTCTTGTGGAAAAATCATTCCCTTTGATGTTTGATATGATGTCAGGTGTTGGTCTCCAACCTATGGGGATCGAGAGATCCCTGCAATCTATATCAAAGTTGGACCAGGTATTAGTGTACCAGGGTATCCAGATTGGTTCATAACAACTAGGCTCTTCGACACTATATTCTCTTCAGAATGCCTACTAAGATACACAGACTCCTTTGTGTAGAAAATAACTCTCATTTCCTCTTAGTGATAATATTTAACAAATAAACTATTGATCGCCATATCTTATATGGTATTATATATTTTTGGTGAATTTTCTTGAAAAGAATATTATTCTTTAAAATATATCACTAATAGTGATGGAATCAAATCCCTCATATTTTAAAAAACATTTGGATAAACATTGTTATCCTGGATAAAAGATTTTTATCATTATATTCTTCTCAAAACAGGTTATAGAACTTGATAAATCATAAACTTTATGTATAGAATCCATTATCTCATATTTTTCATAAAAATATTTATTAGTAAACAACTCTTTATTAGTAAACAACTTCTCTTATCATATAAGAGAAATGAGCTGAAGATACAGATCCTTTACCAAGATCCATCTGAATGTGATTTATTATTTTTCATTCAAATCTTTGATGTACCAACACTTTGTTTCATCGATTGAATATAAAATACAAGATCTATCAATTCTTCCCTTGATTTTTAACTCCTATATATTTACAACACTTGTAAATTATATATTTGGCATCATATACCCTTCAAAATCAAAGAATTGATTTCTATAACATAGATACCTAACATGGACATTCCATGGAATTTCATAAACCCTTTTTAAGTATACTGGAAACTTCAAAAATAAACTCCATTATATGGAAACATTACCAATCCTTCATGATAACACTTTTAGGTTTCAATAACCTAAACTGGATACTTGAAGAAACATTATTGGGCTTTTCAACTAACTTTTCTTCTTTTATTTTGAACTTTTACCCACTTCTAGTATCGACATAGCACCAAAACATGGAAATCATTTTCCTAATTCACCTATCCTCAACACATTTTGAATAATAGGGTAAACATTTCTTGAATTCATTCATCATTTCAGAAGATTTCCATTGATGACAACATAATGAATTCCATAACCTAAATATTCCTTATAGGAAACCTTCAGTCTCACCGGGTCATTAACATACCCAATCATTTTGAGTATATGAGATTAGAATAAAATCCCATAGGTCATTTTGCATCTAATTCCTTTGAAACCTCAAATGAATCATTGTATGCTTCTCATAATAATCTAGATTCATTTTTTGAACTACTTCGACACTTGATTACTCAGGAAGGGGTTACTCTAACACATATTATCTTTGTTACTTAAGAACTTTTCTTAAGTTACTAGTCTTAGGAGTTTCTTACATCAAGATTATTCATTTCAAGGATTGATTTCAAAGTTAAGTTTTATGGGGATGATATCATTTATCTACAACAAAATATTATATCAGATGAGTATCATGTTTTACAAACATTTAGTAAGGAATTTTATTAAATGGTCTCCCACTAAAATGATGACCCCTCTTGAACTCATCATATTCATTAGTGGATCAAGATCTATATTTCACTAGGAAATGAGTTTGTTATGTAATTACTCTCACCACTTAGTTATTTAGATAGGACATCATCCTAATCATATCATATATAACTCTGGGATGGTTAAGCGGAAAACTCTTTGTCCAATCCATTAGATGGATAAAATCAACATCATTCCTCTAGCATCCTAACTCTTAATATTTCCCAGATAAGTGTAACTCAAATATCACGGTGGGATTTTTTTACCTAACTCACAAGGCTATCCATTTCCACCATGCCTTACACAATATAATTCATGGGCACCCTATTGTGGCAGAACCTACTCAGTTGAATGATTAAGGTCATAACATGCATTTGATTTGAAAGTAATCTAACACTTAGAATTTTTAAAGTGGATTTAATCTCACCATCTTATCTCATGTATTCTCTTTACATGTATACATTCTTCTAATGATTTAGTTTGAAATATTATTCCTTCCACCTAATCAATATGGTCAACCCATATTGATATGTAACTCTTTACACAATTCATAACTTGTATTACTAACTCAAATAAAAATCCAACTATATATATACATATCTAAATGCATCATATGCATAAGTTATATGAAACTCTTTCATGTAACGGTTTATAATTATGTAAAATCAATAATCCCCACATGAGTAAGCCTAGATCCATAGATAGTTAACCCCTACTTTTATAGAATAAAGAGTAATCCTCTATGATAGTGGGAAGTCCAATTCAAAGTCTTTATATCCAAGAATACTTTACTCCAGAGAGATATCAATTCCATCATAAATCCAACACGTAATATATACAAATCATAATTAACTACTTAATTCAAGCTCAAAACTCAATACAAGTCAAAATCAAGGTAGAAAAAACTAAATCTTTTATCATACCGAGCATGTAACTCCTTAGATGCATATATGATAATCACTAGAAGCAGTTTTAATAATTAAACTAAGCATACACACATTCATAATATAAAAAAATTATAACTATGAATAATAAAGTAGGAAATGACCTTTAAATAAATTGAAAATTTATAAATTTAAACATAAGATAAAAATTTATTAATAATTCATAAATTAATCTAATTATAAATAATTTATAATTTTAGGTAATGGTTATGTAAATTTCATGATCTTGAATATAAACATTTTATATCCATTTTATAATATGAACTCGTTCATATTATTCATTATATGACATTTCACTTTAAATATATGATATTGCATTAATTATAGACATTTTATATTTCAATTTCTATAATGTAACAACTTACTTAATTTAAATATCATATATTAATCATTATTTAAACCTTGATCAAATCGATCATCAAAACTCTTTTTAATGTGGTTTAAATAATTTCTCAAATACGTCCATTAATTTGAATAATTCAAATTAAACATTATTAACAATTCAAAATTTTAAATATAAACACTTATATTTTTCTTTATTTTATAATTTATAAACACTTTATAAATCACCCTTATAAATTTCATATAAACATGCCAAATATTTTTTTGAAAAAGGTATCAATATTGACATTTAATATTGTTGAATATTTATTAATAAATGTTTCATAAACATTTAATTAATTAATTATAAAAACTTTATAATAAATTAATTTATAAACGATGTTATAAACTAATAAATATCCCACAATACCTTTTCTATAATTTATAAAAAAAATTATAAATTATAAAACTCAATTCATAATTGATTTTTTATGAAAAATATTTTTCCTTAAAAATCAAATCTAACAATATAGTAGGAATCCTAAAATTCAGTTGACATGGTTGCAGCACTTAAACCTTTTATGTGCTATTAGTTTTATTTTATGACTAATAGTTCTATCACTGCTTACGACTATCGGCTAGAATTAGGTTTTTTACTTTTGTGGCAAAGGGAAGACCCTTATGTATTCAAGGCTCCAGCGGTATAACCATTACGCATCTAGACCCTTACATATCAAGGGTTCCTCTTTCATGGAAAAGGCAAAGACTATTACATATACATGGTGGCAATGGTGTAACCATTATGCATTGGAAAAGGCATACATAAAGTTTTCCAGATCAACCCTTATGCATGGGAAAAGGTATATGTAAAGGTTAACTGCCGAACAAAGGCATACGTAAAGGTTACTAGTGGTGTAACCCTTACATATCTGCAACGTGACCCTTACATATGGGTGATTCATAATTGGAAATATCACCAATATCACAATTACAATTCGATGCTCTATTTTGACACAACTTGTGTTTCAATCTAGTCAATGATATCACATATATCATAGCTTACGATACAGAACAAAACCAAAAGATCTTGTTGTATCATACCTTATGATAAAAACCATCCATACCCTAAGACTAAGAAAAAAAGGAATCGCGCATTATGAGATCCTATATCATAAATCCGAGTAGAGTGATCCAACAACTGATGCTCACTCACATTATATCTTACATTATGATATGGAATGTTGTAGATTTCGACACACAGGTTCTTCATTTTAAAAAAACGATTTCAAGAATCAAACTCATGGTAAAGATTTGATACCATTGTTGGGTTTTATTGAATGATAAAAAGAGGTAGACCCAATACCCAAGGTGTCACTCTAAGGGAGGCCTTGAGGTTATTTTATAATCAATAATAAAGACCACATAAGACCATAAGTATGATATGGGATACAGACTCCAACACTCCCCATCAATCTAGGTGTACCTAGCTTGGACACATAATTAAAGAAACGAAAGAAAAGAAAACAAATAACACTATAAACACTCCCTTTCAAGTTGGACATATCCAACTTGATTACAAAACAAGAAGAAACAAAAAAAGAAATCATTTGTGGTTAGAACTCTCCCTAAAGATCGTAGCTCCCCCTTGAGATGAAAAATACAGATGATTGAAGATGGTAATGAAATATCTGGATTATATCAGTGGTGCGGCAAGTTGTCGAGGTACATCAGAGGAACTGTGCTGGCGAGGCTGGTCGACGGGGTGCTGGAAAATCCGCACAGGCGAGGACGATTGACGGAGCACTGGAAAAGCCACACTGGCGGGGCCGATCTATGAAGCACCGGGAAAGCTGCACTAGCAGGGCCGCTAGACAAGGAACCAGCTATCATGGTCTGGTCGTGGTGGAGAAGCGCGAGGGAGCTGCAGGAGGTGTCAGTGATGCAGGCGATGGGAGGCGGGGCTACCTCACAAAGGAGAAGACTATGGGTGTCTCATGAAGAGGTTGATGCCTAAAATAGGGCAATCATGAGGGTGTGACGTGCAGGGACTCATCCCGCAGGAAGGAGCGGCACGCAAGGGGGAGTTGGAATAGGAGCATCGTGCCAGGAGGGCCTATGAAGATGGCCAGAGTGAAAGTGGAGTAGCCGCACAAAGTTGGAGAAGGTGAGAAAGCAGAAGAGGCAGCTGATCGGCGGGAGGAGGCACGCATGGTGGATGGGATCCGACCGGATCTGGTAGGATCTGGGAGGGCAGTGCCGCTAGTGTTGTTTCTTGTATAGGGAGAAGTCGCGGCGGAAGTCGTTGGATAACGGAGGGGCACTGGAAATTCCATCGAGGATGCATAATAGAGGGGTCGCACCTGGAGGAGGTCGCCTCTCAAGGGAGTCGTGGTAGATGGGATCCGTCGGGAGGAGGAGCATGCATAGCAGGATGTGAGGTCACACAGGGGTCATCACTCGTTGAGGGAGTCAGAGCACCGACAAGAGGCGGGCGGTCATCTTTGATGCTGGCCAACGGCCTGGGGCCGTAGCCCCCCAAAGGGGGGGCATAGGAAAACCTAGGGTAAGAGAAAAATGAGAGTGAGGGATCAAGTTAGAGAACCCCCTATGATACCATGTAAAATGATAAAAGATAGGTGAGACCTAATTCCCAAGGTTCTACTCTAAGGGAGGTTTTGAGGTTATTTTATAATCAATAATAAAGACCACATAAGAAAATAAGTCAGATGTGGGATATAGACTCCAACAGGTTTCAAAGGGTCTAATGACACTAGTTAAACACAGCGAAAGCAATATAGAAACCCAAATTCAAATCAACCATGCATGAAACAAAAATCATACATACTATAAAATGTAGACATGTGTGCCTTTCATCGAAGATGGTCATTGCATTTATCTTCATCTCATTGTCTTATTGAAGATTGCATGAGAGGTAGCCAAAAGACATCCCTCCTCTAAAGGTATTCATAGTTGTGCTGAATCGCTCAATACTTAAGTGGGATTCTCTCATCACCCATGACATTTTAGTGCCTCATGAAGGCAAAGGTTGAAGAGGGAGAGAGCTACGAGATCGAGGGAGTTTTGTGCAAGAATGCTTGAGTAGGATCATCACCATCATATGAGAGTAGGATCCTTTATATAGGGACCTCAAGGACGCTTCTTGAATGAACATGAATTTACTCACGCATTATAATGCATGAGTAGATGTCACTCGACCAATTCATGCAGTCGTTACATGAATACATCAAACTTTTGACTGTTTCATCATATGAAATGTTTATATAATGATAGCCATAGGTGGAAGATTCTCAAATGTTAACCTTTAATGTTCGGGTGCTATGCATATCGTAGGGTATGATATCTCTATATTGTATCAAATGGCATGCCCATCATGGCGTTTTGAATTTCCATGAAATAAGTATATCGTCACATATGATATCCCTATATCATACACTACGATATAGGTGTTATGGAATCGGTATGGTTTTCAAAGATTTGTTCGAAGTAAACTCAAAAGGATATAAGACATTTTATTAACAAAGTCAAAGAACAGAAAACAAAAATGCTGTAAAGTAAACAAAACAAAAGTATCGACATGGTTCGGACCTTTTGGTCCTACTCCATGGAAAGAACACCACCAAAGTCTTTCTTATTATAATGAAAAATGAAAATAATGTAGCACATAAGAAGAGAAGCGAAATAAAAGAAGACCACACACACAGACCAAAGAAACTATCCAAGAATAGAGACCTCTTCACCCTAAGAGCTAGTGATGAAATCTGTCTCGGAGTTAGCAAAATTCTCCCCCGAACTGGATGGACTCATGCACGCAACCCCAGACACCGAGAACCAGATCAACAAAAGAATCAAGAACATACAATGCAAAGCTAAAAAAATAAAGAAAAGCACAATCTCACAAAATAGAATCACCGAAGAACATAGCTCTACAGGTTTAGAGAATCAAGACTCTGATATGTTGTCACAGAGCTTGCAAGGTGTCGAGCTCTCCACTGGAGGTCACTGAAATAGCATCGAGAAGGCGGCGTGAAAGTGGCGGGTCACAGAACTAGTGAAGGTTCTCTCTCGGTGCTCTCGACGCAGGAAACTGAAGATGATGAAGAACCGCACACAAGAAAAGCACTTTTTAGTTCAATTATGGAGCAACATAGGCCAATCGAAGCCTTGACAGGCATAACAGATGAGACGGACACACGGTAGGCTAAGACCAAATAGAAGGATTGCAAAGCAACAAGGTTGAAACAAATCCCGCATCATCCAGGACATGCGGATGGTTAAGGGTGCATGGGTGGCAGTGAATAAGCACACCGAGAAACACAAAAAGTGGAACCATAACCATCAGATCACAAAGCATCAACGACCAGCAGCAGGCAAAACAAATGGATCACCACGGTGGAAAAGGCGAGACAGGCCAGCAGAGCAACCCAGCAAACCAGTGGGCCATGGCCTAGAATAAGGCTAGTGAAGAAGAAGGCCCAAATGAAGGCTCAGGAATGAACAACCCACAAGAATATTTGCATAATGATAATAAGAAAAAACACACGTAATTTTTCATGGAAATTGAAGCAATAATTTTAATTTTAAAAACTTAAAAACAACAAATCTCCACCTTTTCAATAGTAAAATAAAACTATACTGATAATGTTCTTGAAAAAACACTAACTACCATTATCCTATAAGTAGTTTGGGAAGATTCTCTTAAAACTGAAAAACCTAGGTCTACAAATATTCACCCAGCATGAATATCACCTAGAATGTGCTAGTAGTATCACATGTTCTACCCATACTACACATTTACCGCTTAACATATTACAGCATGCTTAGAAAATTAAACCAACTAAGCAACCACATTAAAACAGAGCTTACCCAAAATTACCTTTTTTTTAACCAAAAAGAGTGACCCCATAAAAATGCAACACCTGCAATTTAAACAGCCTTTCTCGGGGTAAAATACAGTGAACAATAAAACAAAGAAAAACTCATAAATGCAATAGTAATCAAAAGGAAATAGAAACAATTCACAGGAACCACAAAACAGGATGTCATGACCCATCCTTGGGACCTGTGGAGTGACTACCCCAAGCCCGTCTTCCATAGGCCAGGGGCTGGTGACTAGCACCAAATGCGTAAATCTCTAAGCTGGGAAGGCATTGCATTTATAAACTGAAATCAAACACAAACAGAGTAAAAGATGGAAGCAAAACACTAAGTAAAACTGTGTAAAAAAGGAGTGCTGGAAAGTAAAAAGGGGTTGGAAATACAAGCTCAACTATAAAGTACAAGGAAATGGAAAGTGCAAGTATAGGAAAAAGGGAAAACAGCTCCTGGATCGTCCATCCGAAAATCCTACCTGAAGGGTAGGTACAGAAAGCCTCCATAGCACTCCATGTCTGTCCGTCTCCTTCGTGTACTGTTACGCCGTGTGGTCCACCTCTGGGTACCGTCCAGTCCTAATCCACTCAACCTCGGTCGACGTTGTCTGTTGTCTGCAACCAACACAACGAGGTGCGGGTATAGTCCGTGCAGGGGTGAGTATAACGATACTTAGTAGGGACCCTGAGATCCTCAAGGTCTCACAAAATCCAACAAGGATAAACCACAAAGTATGAATTCAATAGATAAACCTACTTAGGTATATGCCTATACATGTACCTAAGTTATCAAGTAATTCATCTCAATCATGAGGTAAACACAAAAGTTACTGACTCAGCTCAACCATGATTTTTATTCACAATATCGAAACCACGACTGCTGGAGAACTCCTCCTATGTCGAGTACAGTGGGCATGCTGTGACACCAAGGTGCTTCCAACTAACCTTGGACTGCTGAGGTACTCCTCCTATCAAGTATTGTGGGTCTTCGGCGTCACCAAGTCGCTCCCCACTGTGGGTCTGCCGCCACAACCAGGAGCTCCCCCTGATAGCCTGTATAGGTACTCCTCTTGTCGAGTACCGCGGGTTTGTCGCCACAACTAGGTGCTCCTCCGCCGTGGGTCTGTCGCCACAACTAGGTGTTCCCCACTGGGCTGGTCGAATCACTCTGAGTCGAATCGGTCAGCAGTCGTCAGGTCTCAGCCAGCTACTAGGTCTCTGTACTCTGCTCACTCGTCTCCGGGAGGGTCCGCTCCACGAGCTACAGGTCGATACTCCAACTGTCACGAAGTCCCACGTAGAAGTATCTCAAAGGTCCGCCTCATCATAGGGGTCTCAACGCAACAGACGACGCATCAATTGGACGTCTGGTCTGTGAGTTATAAGCTTTTTAGTCCTGGGGGCCCGGTTGGATTCGTGTACGATCCAACCTGACTATATCTCAACATTACCCCGAACTCCAGTCAGGTATACTCAAAGAGACCATCATGCTCCTAGAAAACCAGCGCCCCTGACGGTTCATCAAACGGTCGTTTGGTGCCAAAGATATGGCCAAAGAAAGTAAAGGGGCAGTAGTGGGCCAGGGTCCGGTCCGACCTGGTCGGACCGACTCGGGCCAACCCAGTCTGGGCCGACCCGATCTGGGTTGACCCGGTCAGACCTGTTGGGTCTGGCCCGACCCATTGGGCGGGCCAGCCTATTAGGTTTGGCCCGGCCCACTGGGCCTAGCCCAGCAGGCCGCGAGGGCGGTTCGGCCCGGAGCGTCGTGAGGGCCCGGCCCGGCGCAGCTCAGCCCGGATGGCGCAGCCGGGCCGTTTCGTCTAGGGCACCACGAGGGGGCTGGGACGCCGGCTCGGCCGAGAGTTTGCAAGGGAGCCGGTTCACCGGAGGCGGGTGGGGCGCACGTGGAGGCCGGCAGGCGGCCGGTTCGAGGTGGCGCGCGCGGAGGCCGGTAGGGCAGCCAGTTCGGGGTGGCACGCGCGGAGGCCGGAAGGGCATCCGAGTAGCGGCTCGGGCAGGCAGGGCGCGACCAGGCGGAGCGGCCGGGCGGCCAGTTCGGGCGCAGCCAGGCGGGCGGTCGGGCGGCCGGTTCGGGTGCGACCGGGTAGGCCGAGGCACGCAGGAGGTGCGGGGTTCGGTCGGGGAAGCTAACAGCGGCGTGGGCCGGGGTAGCTCGGCCGGTTCGCAGGCGGACGACACGGCCAGGGCGGCTCGGCCAGAGGGTCACGGTTCAGCCCGGAGCACCGGAGCGTCGCGGGGGCGGCGCTGTTTGTGGAGGCCGCAGGGTTCGGCCGGGGAAGCCGGCAGTGGTGTGGGCCGGGGTAGCTCGGCCAGTTCACCGGCGAATGGCGCGGCTAGGGCGGCTCGGCCGGAGGGCCGTAGTTCGGCCCGGAGCACCGGAGCGTCGTGGGGGCGGCGCGGTTTGTGGAGGTCGTAGGTAGCACGGCCTTTTTCGTTGTCGCCTTCGTCGTTTCGTCACCACATCGCCATGTCGGGGAAACATCACAAAGAGATCGGCGGAGGGAGTCTGGCCATATTAGTTTGGCCCGCACCCTCTGCGTTTAGGGGTGATAGCAATTGGTTCATCAAAGGAGTACGATGAACATCAATTATTTTCAATACTTCTCATCAGTTCCTTTTAAACGAAGAAGAGAAAAAGAAAAAGAATATTACTCAAAGTAAACACCCTACCTTTGATCATCATTCGTCGTTCATTAACAGAGTCGTAGAAAGTAGACGAAGATGATCGTAGTTCGTCACATCCACCACGCACTTCCAAACCCGAGCTGCGTCAGTTGTGGAAGACACTCCACGTCGGTAGGTGTCCAGGGAAGAAGTCGAATAAGGATCGTCGTCGGCGTTCTTCATTGTAAGAACACGTTCTTCGTTCTTCGTTGGGAGAATTCTAATCCTCCCAATCTCTCCTCTTTCCCAACTTCCACCCAAATGCCAAGTGAAATAATATTAGATTGAGTTATCTAATATTTCGTTGGCACAAAAATTCAAAAGGAAGAATTAAATTAATTGGCTCCCCCTAATTAATTCATGAGAGTTGGCACGAATTAATTAGGTAAGATTGGCACAAAGAATTAATTAGGGGGGTGAAGAGGCTCTCCCTCATTAATGAGGGAGAGTTGAGAGGTTTGACTCTCCTCCATCAATAGGGGGTTAAGCCCCATGTGGTCCCCACGCGGTAACCTCTCACGGGAAGTTATGTTCAGGTGGGCCCCACCACCATAACCTCTCATGGGAGGTTAAGGTGTGGTGGTCCCACCTCCAACTCCCAAGAGGAGATTTCAACTACCAGTTACCCACATAGCGGCTCAAATAAAATAAAGTTTAGCTCACTTTATTTTATTATTATTTTTATGAAAACCCAAAAAACTAACTTTTATTCTCGACCAACTGTCATCGAGGTGAAAGTGTCCTTAAGAGAATACCAGCACTGCGAGTTCAACGGTGCCCTCGGATTTCAATTCCAAGCACCGATTCAAAAGTTATAAAATCATGCTTGTATGTTTACTGAACATACCCCTACAAAACTTCAAAAATTGATTTCAGGCACACCATGCCTCAGAATCTTGCGCCGTCAAAATTCACGGACTCAGAAAATTTACATGTATTAAAAAAAATCCACAGGATTTCCAGGTCTTTACATTCTCCCCACCTCAGGGCTTTACTTTCCCATAAGCTACAACTCGAACTAAGAGAACAAGTGGGGGTACTGATCATGCATCTGAGCCTCCCGCTCCCATGTGCTCTCCTGGAGGTTCTCGTGCTTCCAGCATATGCGCACTAGAGGTATCAATATTCCACATAGGACCCACTCCTATCGGTCCTCAATCTCCACTGGAACCTCCGTAAAAGTCACTCCATCATCAACTTCCAGCTCTCTATGGTCGATGATGTGAGAAGGGTCGTGCGCGTATCTCCTCAACTGAGATACATGGAAGACGCCGTGCACCCGGTGTAACTGAGGTGGAAGAGCTAAGCAGTAATCCACCTTTCCAACTCTGCAGAGGACCTGGAAAGGTCCGATGAATCTTGGAGATAACTCACCACCTTGGCCAAATCTCCGTAGACCTCGTCGAGGTGAGACCCGTAGAAAGACGTGGTCACCATCATCGAACTCCAGAGGTCTATGTCTCCTGTCAGCATACGACTTATGTCTGCTCTGTGCAGTCTTCATCCGCTCCTGGATGATCTGTACCTTCTTCATGGTAGCTCGTACCATCTCTGGTCCCACAAGTGCTGACTCCCCAGGGTCAGTCCAGCACAAGGGTGATCTGCAAGGTCACCCGTAGAACGCCTCAAAATGTGTCATCCCTATGTTGGAGTGATAGTTGTTGTTAAAGGAAAACTCCACCAAAGGTAAGTGGTCCTCCCAGCTGCGACCGAAGTCGAGGACACAAGCACGCAGCATTTCCTCGAGAGTCTGAATGGTCTGTTCGGTCTGACCATTTGTCTGAGGATGGAAGGTGGTGATCAGACGAAGCTGCGTCCCAAAAGCCTCCTACAACCCCTTCCATAGCCGGAAAGTAAATCATGTGTCACGATCAGAGACAATAGAAGAAGGTACTCCATGTAGCCACACAATATCCTGCACATAGAGGCGTCCCAAGCTCTCTACTGAACCTTGCTCTCTAATTGGTAGGAAGTGGGCCGACTTGCTGAGTTGGTCGACGATCACCCAGATAGAGTCATGTCCCCTGGACGTACGTGGAAGACCTGTCACGAAGTCTATGGATATCTCATCCCACTTCCACTTTGGGACCTCTAAAGGTTGAACCAAGCCTGCTGGTACCTGATGCTCTACCTTCACTTGCTGAAAAGTGAGGCATCGTGAGACAAAATTCGCTACTGCCTTCTTCATACCTGGCCACCAGTGCTGTCATCGAAGGTCTCGGTACATCTTCGTCACTCCTAGATGTACCGCTAGAGGGGATGTGTGGAACTCCCTCAACACTTCCTCCTGAAGTGACACGGGTACCATAGTACATCCTCTGAAGAGAATAACATGCTCCCCACCTTCAGAAAATCCATCAGGTGCTTGTCATGTGGATATCGTAGCACGTCGTGTCTCGCAGTCAGCGCCCCTATGTTGTGCCTCTCTGACTCGCTGAAGAAGTGGGGGAGTGATTGTAAGGGACTAAAGGAAAACTGATCCATCTCTATCCACAAAGGATATCTGCAAAGCGGTCAGATGCTCCGTCACTTCGACTTGCAGCTGTATTTCAGATCTCCTACTGAGTGCATCAGCGACAACGTTCCCCTTCCCAGGAGTATAGACTATCTCAAAGTCATATTCCTAGAGGAACTAAATTCAACGTCGTTGTCTCAGGTTCAGTTCCTTCTTAGAGAAGATATACCTGAGACTCTTGTGATCAGAGTACACGGTAAAATGTTCGCCCATCAGATAGTGTCGCCACATCTTCAAGGCGAAGACCACTGCTGCTAACTCCAGGTCATGGGTAGCATAGTTCTACTCATGTTGTCTCAGCTGCCGAGAACCATACGCAATCATTGCTCGCTCCTGCATCAGGAAACACCCGATTCCATTCCCTGATGCGTCGCAGTAGACTACGTACTCTATGTATTCCTCTGTAAGCCTCAAGATGGGGGCACTAGTCAGCCTCTGCCTCAGCTCCTGAAAGCTCTGTTGGCATCTCTCCGACCACACGAAGGGTTTCCCCTTCTTCTTCAAGGCTGATAGTGGTGCTGCAACTCTGGAGAAGTCTGGGACGAACCTCTGGTAGTAACCAGACAAACCCAGGAAACTCCGAACCTCCGTCACACTCCTGGGTGGCTCCCAAGAAAGTACCGCCTCAAACTTCACTGGATCCACTGCAACTCCAGCCTCTGAGATGACATGACCTAGAAAGTGAACCTCTCGGATCCAGAACTGGAACTTCAAGATCTTACCATAAATCAGATTCTCTCGGAGTGTGTCCAATACTACCCGCAAATGGTAGGCATGCTCCTCCTAAGTAGTTGAGTGGATCAGAACGTCATCGATGAAGATTATGAAAAAGTGATCGGGGTATGGTTGTAAGATCATGTTCATGAGTCCCATGAACACTGCTGGAGAGTTGGTTATGCCGAAAGGCATAACCAAGAACTTGTAATGGTCGTACTGACACCTGAAGGCCATCTTCTGCACATCCTCATCTCGAACTCTGACCTGGTGATAGCCTGACCTGAGGTCTATCTTCGAGAACCACTGTGCTCCCTTTAGTTGATCAAAGAGGTCGTCAATCCAAGGGAGTGGGTACTTGTTCTTCATGGTTACCTGGTTCAGGTGACGGTAGTCAACACAAAGCCTCAAGCTTCCATCCGCCATCTTGGAGAACAGAATCGGGGCTGCACAGGGAGAAACACTGGGTCAGTTGAATCCCTTCCCCTGTAAGTCCTCTAGTTATACCCGCAGCTCGCGAAGCTCCACGGGAATCATCCGATACACTGGTGTAGATATCGGTGTTGTACTGGGGTACAGGTCAATGTATAAGTCCACCTATCTATGATGAGTTAGTCCTGGAACATCGTTAGGGAAAACATCCGTGTACTGGTCCACCACTACAGGATAGCTCAGACTATCCACATCAACTGCTCCGAGGGTAAGGCAGGCCAACTGATGAGTGATCAGCTACACCCTCCTCCGTGTAAGTTTGTCCTGTGCTGCAAATGCTCCCTTCTTGCCGGTGAAGGTGAACCTGGTCCCATCCATGCAGACACACTAAGATGACATCGTAAGGCCTCGACGCCACTACTAGGAGATCTCAGCTGAAGCTCTCACATCCTAGAGTAAGCTCACACTACCGGAACCAGTGCGTAATCATCGAGTCTGCTCCCGTAGGAGTCTCTAGCCATAAAGATCGAGCCAATGGCTCCGTCGGAATCTCCAAGCTCCGAACGAGGGAAGTGGTAATGAAAGAGTGACTAGAACCTGTGTCTATAAGAACTGCAGCTAAGGTGGAGTAGACACAGATCATTCCTCGAATCATCTCTAGAGAACTGTGATCATAAACCTCAGCTGTCTGGAGCTGAGCTCTCCCATGTCCACATACTCCATGCGTTCGGGGTGGACCTCCTGGTGGTGGTGGTGGTAACACCTCGAAACATCGCTCACCACCAGCTGCACGACCAACTCCTCTTCCACATCCATCTGCTCCCTGCAGACCGCCTCGATCGAATCTATGTCTCTGCCTGGATGGTCCTTCGACCGTCTACTGATCATCTGAACGGTGGGTCAGACAGTCACGAGCCATGTGACCCTGCCCGCCGCATGCGTAACACTACCCGCTCCTGGTATGTCTGGATCTATCTCCACTATGGGTGTCCCGCACAACCGATCCTGGGTTGTGCAGTCGTCCACCTGTAGGTCTGGTCCTCTTAGACCTCTGCGACATATGTCTACTTCCAGTTCCAGAAGATTCTGCTGCATGTCAACTAGTGGTGGGTCTCGCTGCTGGAGACTACTCAACAAGGAAACTATCCACTAAGAGGGCTCACTACAAAACCCCTACCTGCGTTGGGATGCTGAGGGAGATCATTGAAGCCCTGATCTCTCGCCTGAGTCCCTGATCGAAGGTCCAGACCCTAAAGAATGGGTCTCGTACCATATCAGTGGAGTAGCGTGAGAGGTCTGTGAACCTCGCTGAGTACTGAGCTACAGTCATGCTGCCCTGCTACAGATGAAGTATCTCTTATATACGCCCAACGTGGAGAGTGGCTGGGACAAACTCCGCCCAAAACAGGCTCTCAAAGTCTGCCCAGAGTAGTGTCACCTCGTCATGCACCTGGAGCATCAGGCTCCACCATCTGCCTATTTCTGCCTGAAGGAGACTCGCGACAAGGATTACCATTAAGTCGGATGGTGTCCCTACCAGTCTGAAGACTCTCACCACAGCCTCCAGTCAATCCTCAACTGTCTGCGGGTCCGTCTCTCCACTGAACCTGGGCAGCCTCTGGCACTGGAAATCGTGCAGCGTGCTCAAGCGGCGTGCATCGTCTGCTGCTAGGGCTAGTGGCATCAGTGGCCCAACAGGAAGTGGTACCGCTGGTGCCTCCGCTGGAAAAGGGCCCTGCACCGAGGCCTCGTCGCTCGGTGGGCTATCTGTGCGTACGACTCTCGGGGCTCTAACTAGTCGTCCGCTGGGAGACATCCTAAAAGAAACAGATGCGACACGGTCAAAAGATTATACCTGGTGAGCTGACATGGTTGAGCTGACTTAAAGAAAACTTTTGAAAACACACATGCAATTAGTGTTTTCGTGCACTGAGTCGAAAATCAGTAGTTAGGGTCCAAGTGTATGGATACGTCGGTCGCCACACCAACATTGGACTCCCTGAACTGAAAACAACACTTGTTACCCTTAACACTATTTCTTCACATTAAAGAAAGATCAAAGTCCTAAGTTCTGTGGTAGAACCGACTGCTCTGATACCATTTGTCATGACCCGCCTCCCCGGGCCATTAACCTTGTCAAATGACCCCATGGGTCTCCTGTAATACCTTGGTTGTCTTCCCAGCACACCATAGGCTATTACTCACTAGGGTCGCTTATCAAACTAAAGAATGTCCCTACAGGCCAACACATGTTCTTTCAGTGTGTTTTTTCCTCACTCACACACACCCTAGGAAACTTCCCAGAAGGCCACCCATCCTGATTATTACTCCATGCCAAGCATGCTTAACTATGGAGTTCTAAACAAGTAGGCTCCCAAAAAGAAAGGTGCACCTTGTTGACATGGGTAGAACCGACTGCTATGCACATCCTCATCTCGAACTCTGAGCTGGTGATAGCTTGACCAGAGGTCTATCTTCGAGAACCACTGTGCTCCCATCAGCTGATCAAAGAGGTCGTCAATCCTCGGGAGTGGGTACTTGTTCTTCACGGTTACCTGGTTCAGGAGACGGTAGTCGACACAAAGTTTCAAGCTTCCATATGCCTTCTTGGAGAATAGAATCAGGGCTGCCCAGGGATAAACACTGGGCTGATTGAATCTCTTCCCCTATAAGTCCTCTAGTTGTACCCGTAGCTCGCGAAGCTCCACGAGAGCCATCTGATACGCAGGTATAGATATCAGTGTTGTTCCGGGGTACAAGTCAATGTAAAAGTCCACCTCTCTATGAGGAGGTAGTCCTAGAACATCGTTAGGGAAAACATCTGCATTCTAGTCCACCACTACAGGATAGCTCGGACTCTCCACATCAACTGCTCTGAGGGTAAGGCAGGCCAACTGATGAGTGATCGGCAGCACCCTCTTCCGTGTAAGTCTGTCCTATTCTGAAAATGCTCCCTTCTTGCCGGTGAAGGTGAACCTGGTCCCATCTATGTGGACACACCGCACTTTGCACCTAATACAGTCAATCTGAGTATGGACTGTAGATAACCAATTCATACTCAATATGACGACGTAAGGCCTCGACGCCGCTACTATGAGAACTCAGCTGAATCTCTTGCCTCCTAGAGTAAGCTCACACTACTAGAACTAATGTGTAATCATAGAGTCTGCTCCCATAGGAGTATCTATCCGAAAGGATCGAGCCAACGGCTCCATCGAAATCTCCAAGCTCCGAACGAGGGCAGTGGCAATGAAAGAGTGACTGGCGCATGTGTCTATAAGAACCGCAGCTAAGGTGGAGTAGACACAGATCGTACCTCGAATCATATCTGGAATGATGTGATCATAAGCCTCAGCTGTCTGGAGCTGAGCTCTCCCCTATCCACATGCTCCCTACGGTTGGGGTGGACCTCCTGGTGATGGTGGCGGTAACACCTCGAAACGTCGCCCACTGCCAGCTACACGACCAGCTCCTCTGCCACGTCCGCCTGCTCCCTGCGGACCACCTCAATCGAATCTCTGTCTCTACCTGGGCAGTCCTTCGACCGTCTGTTGATCATCTGAACGGTGGGTCGGACAGTCACAAGTCATGTGACCCTGCCCGCCGCATGCGTAACACTGCCCGCTCCTGGTATGTCTGGCTCTGTCTCCACTCCGGGTGTCCCGCACAACCGATCCTGAGTTGTGCGGTCGTCCACCTGTAGGTCTGGTCCTCTTGGACCTCTGCAACATATTTCTACTACCAGCTATAGAAGATTCCACTGCATGTCGACTAGTGGTGGGTCTCGCTGCTGGAGACTGATTAGCAAAGAAACTCTCCACTAAGAGGGCTCGCTCCAACACCCCTTCCTGCGTTGGGATGCTGAGGGAGATCATCGAAGCTCTGATATCTCGCCTGAGTCCATGATCGAAGGTCTGGGCCCTGAAGAATGGGTCTCGTACCATATCAGTGGAGTGGCGCAAGAGTTCTGTGAACCTCGCTGAGTACTGAGATAGAGTTATGTTGCCCTGCTGTAGATGAAGTAGCTCATGTATACGCACTGCGTGGAGAGTGGCTGGGACAAACTCTGCTCGAAACAGGCTCTCAAAGTCTACCCAGAGTAGTGTCTTCTCGTCATGCACCTGCAGCATCAGGCTCCACCATCTGTCTGTTGCTGCCTGAAGGAGACTCGCGACAAGGATTACCATGAAGTCGGCTGGTGTCTCTACCAGTCTGAATAATCTCACCACAACCTCCAGTCAATCATCAGCTGCCTGCGGGTATGTCTCTCCCCTGAACCTGGGCGGCCTCTATCGCTGGAACTCGTGCAGTGTGCTCAAGCATCGTGCATCGTCTGCTGCTAGGGCTGGTGGCATCAGTGGCCCAACATGAAGTGGTATCGCCGGTGCCTCCGCTGGAAAAGGGTCATGCACTGAGGCCTCATCACTCAGTGGGTTATCTATGCGTACGACTCTCGGGGCTCTAACTGGTCATCCACGAGGAGGCATCCTAAAAAAACAGATGCGACACGGTCAAAAGATTATATCTGGTGAGCTGACCTGGTTGAGCTGACTTAAAGAAAACTTTTGAAAACACACATGCAATCATTGTTTTCGTGCACTGAGTCGGAAATCAGTAGTCAGGGTCCTGGTGTATGGATACATCGGCCGCCGCACCAACACTGAACTCTCTGAACTGAAAACCACACTCGGTAACCTTAACACTATTGCTTCATCGAAAATAAAGATCAGAGTCCTAAGTTTTGTGGTAGAACTGACTACTCTAATACCATTTGTCATGACCCGCCTCCCCGGGCCATGAACCTTGTCATCTGACCCCATGGGTCTCTTGTAATACCTTGGTTGCCTTCTCAGCACACCATAGGCTATTACTCACTAGGGTCTCTTATAAGACTATAGAATGTCACCACAGACCAACACATGTTCTTTCAGTGTGTTTTGTCCTCACTCACACACACCCTAGGAAACTTCCCAGAAGGCCACTCATCCTGATTACTACTCCAGGCCAAGCATTCTTAACTGTGGAGTTATAATCAAGTAGGCTCCCGAAAAGAAAGGTGCACCTTGTTGACATGGGTAGAACCGACTGCTCTGCACATCCTCGTCTCAAACTCTGAGCTGATGATAGTCTGACCTGAGGTCTATCTTCGAGAACCACTGTGCTCCCTTCAGCTAATCAAAGAGGTCTTCAATCCTCGGGAGTGGGTACTTGTTCTTCACGGTTACCTGGTTCAGGTGACGGTAGTTGAAACAAAGCCTCAAGATTCCATCCGCCTTCTTGGAGAACAGAATCGGGGCTGCTTAGGGAGAAACACTGGGTCGGTTGAATCCCTTCCCCTATAAGTCCTCTAGTTGTACCCGCAGCTCGTGAAGCTCTGCGGGAGCCATCCAATATGCTGGTGTAGATATCGGTGTCATCCCGGGGTACAGGTCAATGTAGTAGTCCACCTCTCTGCGAGGAGGTCGTCTTGGAACATCATTAGGGAAAACATCCGCGTACTGGTCCACCACTACAGGATAGCTCGGACTCTCCATATCAACTGCTCTGAGGGTAAGGCAGGCCAACTGATGAGTGATCGGCTGCACCCTCCTCCGTGTAAGTTCGTCCTGTGCTGCAAAGGCTCCCTTCTCACTGGTGAAGGTGAACCTGGTCCCATCAGTGTGGACACACCGCACTTTGCGCCTAATACAGTCAATTTAAGCATGGACTGTAGATAACTAGTCTATACCCAAGATGACGTCGTAAGGCCTCGACGCCGCTACTAGGATATCTCAACCGAAGCTCTTGCCACCTAGAGTAAGCTCACACTATCGGCACCAGTGTGTAATTATCGAGTCTGCTCCCGTAGGAGTCTCTAGCCATAAGGATCAAGCCAACGGCTCCGTCGCAATCTTCGAGCTCCGAACGAGGGCAGTGGCAATGAAAGAGTGACTAGAACCTGTGTCTATAAGAACTGAAGCTAAGGTGGAGTAGAAACAGATCGTACCTCAAATCGTCTCTGGAGCGTCGTGATAATAAGCCTCAGCTGCCTGGAGCTGAGCTCTCCCCTGTCCACATGCTCCCTGCGGTCGGGGTGGACCTCCTGGTGGTGGTGGCGGTAACACCTTGAAACGTTGTCCACCGCCAGCTGCACGACCAGGTCCTCTACCACGTGTGCCTGCTCCCTGCAAACCGCCTCGATCGAATCTTTGTCTCTTCATGGGCGGTCCTTCGACCGTCTGCTGATCATCTGAACGGCGGTTCGGACAGTCACGAGCCATGTGACCATGCCCGCCGCATGCGTAACATTGCCCGCTCCTGGTTTGTCTGGATCTGTCTCCACTCCGAGTGCCCCGCACAACCGATCCTGAGTCGTGCAGTCGTCCACCTATAGGTCTGGTCCTCTTGGACCTCTGTGACATATGTCTACTGCCAGCTGCAGAAGATTCCGATGCATGTCGACTAGTGGTGGGTCTCGCTACTGGAGACTGCTTAGCAAGGAAACTCTCCACTAAGAGGGCTCGCTCCAACACCTCTTCCTGTGTCAGGATGTTGAGGGAGATCATCGAAGCCCTGATCTCTCGCCTAAGTCCCTAATTGAAGGTCTGGGCCCTGAAGAATGGGTCTCGTACCATATCAGTGGAGTAGCACGAGAGGTCTGTGAACCTCGCTGAGTACTGAGCTACAGTCATGCTGCCCTGCTGCAGATGATGTAGCTCCTGTATACGCACTATGCGGAGAGTGGCTGGGACAAACTCCGCCCGAAATAGGCTCTCAAAGTCTTCCCAGAGTAGTGTCGTCTCATCATGCAACTGGAGCATCAGGCTCCACCATCTGTCTGCTGCTGCCTGAAGGATACTCGCGGCAAGGATTACCATGAAGTCGGATGGTGTCCCTACCAGTCTGAAGACTCTCACCACAGCCTCCAGTCAATCCTCAGCTGCCTGTGGGTCCGTCTCTCCCCTGAACATGGGCGGCCTCTGGCACTGGAACTCGTGCAGCGCGCTCAAGTGGTGTGCATCGTCTGCTGCTAGGGCTAGTGGCATCAGTGGCCCAACAGGAAGTGGTACCGCTGGTGCCTCCATTGGAAAAGGGTCCTGCACCGAGGCATCGTCGCTCTATGGGCTATCTGTGCATACGACTCTCCGGGCTCTAACTGGTCATCCATGAGGAGGCATTTTGAAAGAAACAGATGCGACACGATCAAAAGATTATAGCTGGTGAGCTTACCAGGTTGAGCTGACTTAAAGAAAACTTTTGAAAACACACATGCAATCAGTGTTTTCGTGCACTGAGTCGGAAATCAGTAGTCAGGGTCCTAGTGTATGGATACGTCGGTCGTCGCACCAAAACTGGACTCCCTGAACTGAAAACCACACTCGGTACCGTTAACACTATTGCTTCACAGAAAAGAAAGATCAGAGTCCTAAGTTATGCGGTAGAACCGACTGCTCTAATACTATTTGTCATGACCCCCCCCCCCCCCCCAGGGCCATGAACCTTGTCATCTGACCCCATGGGTCTCTTGTAATACCTTGGTTACCTTCCCAGCACACCACAGGCTATTACTCACTAGGGTCGCTTATCATACTAAAGAATGTCCTCACAGGCCAACACATGTTCTTTCAGTGTGTTTTGTCCTCACTCACACACACCCTAGGAAACTTCTCATAAGGCCACTCATCCTGATTACTACTTCAGGCCAAGCATGCTTAACTGTGGAGTTCTAATCAAGTAGGCTCCCGAAAAGAAAGGTTCACCTTGTTGACATGGGTAGAACCGACTGCTCTGATACCATTTGTCATGACCCGACTCCTCGGGCCATGAACTTTGTCATCTGACCCCATGGGTCTCTTGTAATACCTTTGTTGCATTCCCAGTACATCATAGGCTATTACTCACTAGGGTCACTTATCAGACTAAAGACTGTCCCCACAGGTCAACACATGTTCTTTCAGTGTGTTCTGTCCTCACTCACACACACCCTGGGAAAATTCCTAGAAGGTCACTCATCCTGATTACTACTCCAGGCCAAGCATGCTTAATTGTGGAGTTCTAATCAAGTAGGCTCCCGAAAAGAAAGGTTCACCTTGTTGACATAGGTAGTAACATTTAGCCTTTTAAGTCTCACTTTTCCAGGGGTGTTACATTATCCACCCCTTTAAAGAACAACGCTCTCATTGTGGACCCCAAGCCTTAAACTCAGACAGTGCCTAAGCACTTCCGGCTGGGTATTGGCTCTGATACCATTTGTTATGACCCACCTCCCCGGGCCATGAACCTTGTCATCTGACCCCATGGGTCTCCTGTAATACTTTGGTTTCCTTCCCAGCACATCATAGGTTATTACTCACTAGGGTCGCTTATCAGACTAAAGATTGTCCCCACAGGCCAACACATGTTCTTTCAGTGTGTTTTGTCCTCACTCACACACACCTTGGGAAACTTCCCAAAAGGTCACTCATCCTGATTACTACTCCAGACCAAGCATGGTTAACTGTGGAGTTCTAATCAAGTAGGCTCCCGAAAATAAATGTGCACCTTGTTGACATGGGTAGTAACATTTAGCCTTTTAAGTCTCACTTTTCCAAGGGTGTTACATTTTGGGCCATGAACCTTGTCATCTGACCCCATGTGTCTCCTGTAATACCTTGGTTGCCTTCCCAGCACACCATAGGCTATTACTCACTAGGGTCGCTTATCAAACTAAAGATTGTCCCCACAGGCCAACACATGTTCTTTCAGTGTGTTTTATCCTCACTCACACACACCCTGAAAAACTTCTCCGAAGGTCACCCATCCCGATTACTACTCCAGGCCAAACATGCTTAATTGTGGAGTTCTAATCAAATAGGCTCCTGAAAAGAAAGGTGCGCCTTGTTGGCATGGGTAGTAACATTTACCATTTTAAGTCTCACTTTTCCAGGGGTGTTACACAGGAAGCGGACAGAAAAAGAAAAACTTCTCCACCTAAGCTCAAACGGCTTAAACCATCACACAGAACCCTCTTTCTCAACCACTGTTTCCCCACAAAGATAAGTGGAGTCAGTCCTTGGAACGCAACAAAAAGACTATACAGAACCTATGTCTAGTTCTAATGAAGGGGCTGCAAACTAAAGGACTTCGGCAGTTTCATAACCGGGACATACCACATGTGTATGTGTCATATTATCTCTATCTTTTAGGTTAGGACGGTAACGTTTAATGTGGTTGGTATTACCACACTCAAAACACTGAAAACCCTTATACCGTGCTTGTATTTTTTTACCCTTGTTTTGCGTAGGTGCCTTAGTATAAAAAATATGAGGTTCACTCTTAACAGTAATCATCTCTTCCTTCAAACCATGTGTTTGAAGATCACGGGACAAAACAACCAACTTAACTTCTTCTAACGTAATGGAATCTCTACCATACATCATGGAGTCTTTTAACGAATTAAAAGATTCATCAAGAGAAGTTAACAAAATTAAAGTCCGATCCTCGTCTTTAACCTCAATATCAATATTAGCTAAATCTTACAATACTTTGTTAAACTCATCAATATGGGCTCAGAAAGATGAACCAGGGGACATCTTAAAATTGTATAATCACATCTTTTTATACAGACGCCTAAGTGGAGACTTGATCACATAAAAGTGTTCGAGTTAAAGCCAAATTGATTTAGCAGTGGTTTCATGTGCAACCTCATGCAAAACCTTATCACCTAAAGGTAACAAAAAAGTACAGTGAGCCTTTTCGAGTATACTAGGATCTACATCTACAAAGGAAGTGGTGGACTGACCATCAGCGACGACAGTTACTACGGTTTTCTTACTATTGTGTAAAGCATCGGCAAGACCATTATGAACTAATAAAGCACGCATTTTAACTCCACAAATTAAAATCATTTTCTCTGTCAAATTTTTCAATTTCAGATTTGACATACATTGTAAAATAAAACGAATAATAGGCTTTGATGCCACTTGTTTTGGAATCAGTACAGTTTACAAAGATTTGTTTGAAGTAAATTCGACAAGATATAAGACGTTTTATTAACAAAGTCGATGAACAGAAAATGAAAATGCCGGAAAGTAAATAGAACACAAGTATTTATGTGGTTCGGATCTTTTGGTCCTACTCCACGGCAAGAACACCACCACAGTCTTTCTTATTATTATGAAAAATGAAAACAACAGAGCACATACAAGCAGAGAACTGAAATAAAAGCAGACCACACACACGGACCAAAGAAACTATCTGAGAACAGAGACATCTTCACCCCAAGAGCCGGTGATGAAATCTGGCTCGGAGTTAGCAGAGTACTCTCATAAATTGGATGGACTCACGCATGCAACCCCAGACACTAAGAACCAGACCGAAGAATCAAGAACATACAACACAAAGCTAAACAAATAAAGAAAAGCACAGACTCACAAAACAGAAGCACTAAAGAACATAACTCTACAAGTTCAAAAGATCAAGACTATCGTCACAGAGCTCACAAGGTACCGAGCTCTCCACAGGAGGTCATAGGAACGTCAAGAAAGTGGCGTGCAAACGGCGGGTGATAGAACCAACGAAGGTTCTCTCTCAGTGCTCTCGGCGCAGAAAACTGAGGACGACGAAAAATCACACACAAGAAAAGCACCACTGAGTGCAATTATGGAGCAGAAGAGGCGAGACGACGCCTTGATAGGCATAACAGATGAGGCGGACACGCAGTGGGCAGAGACCGGACAGAAGGATCGCGAAGCAGCACGGTTAAAACAGATCCCGCATCATCCGGGACGTGGATGACTAAGGGAGCACGGGCGGCAGCGGATAAGCACACCAAGGAACACAAACAACAAAACCACAGCCATCGGATCACAAACATCAACAGCCAGCAGCAGGCAAAACAAATGGATTGCCACAGTGGCAAAGGTGAGACAGGTCAGCAGAGCAACCCAATAAACCAGCGGTCCACGGCCCAAAACAAGCCCAGCGAAGCAGAAGGCCCAAACAGAGGTCTGAGAACAGAACAATCCACAAGAATATTTGCATAATAATAAAAAACACACGTAATTTTGCATGGAAACCGAAACAACAATTTTAATTTTGAAAACTTAAAAACAACAACAGGCTAATAAGTATCACATACATACTAGGTTTTAGGACATATCTCCTTCAATATGTACTAAATTATCATCAAAGCATGTTATAAAATGAGTGCACTGATTGAGACATCGTGAATCAAGAAGTGAGATCCAAGGATTTGTGAATAGTGATTTTATTACTAATATAAATAACAAAAAATCTCGTATATATCATGAATTTACTAGTTTTGGGGAAGATTTCATGTAGTTTATTATTGATCGTCTACAGGAATATCGCATGATTTGTGATTCTGCCATACACAATCGCGTATGCTTTAGGCTTGGTTTGACAGACGTAAAAATTGGTAGTGTTTGTTTTTGCTTCTGAAAATACAGTTGGCATTTAAATTCCGGAAGAAACCCACTTTAAGTGGTAGAAAAACACTTTTTCAAGAAGCAAGTTGAAAACACTTAAAATAAGTACTTATTGTATCTGTTGTAAACTGTTATTGTCAAGCGGAGCCTTTGAGGCCTCAAAATGCAGGTTATGCTGACATTGCAGTATATTTGGTTTTTGGTGAGTTGCCTTTTACCATGAATGTAATTTTCCAACGCGCATTCTGTGCTGTTAGATTTAAGCTGCATTTTCATGAGATTTTTGCATGGAAAGATATTGCTTTTTAACATCAACAATGCTAACATGAATTTATGATTTTAAAAAATAATACTATATTTTTGTTAACCAAAATGTCATATATTTAACAAAGAATCAATTGTGTCATGGTAGATCAAAACATGTTGATATTATGTTATATTTTGTTGGACAAGTCATCTAGTCTAAGCAAATTAACATGGGAAAATTGCATACTAGTGACAATCTAGTTGATATGCTCACTAAAGAAATCACTCACTAAATTTAGAAATTGTCTAGATTTGGAGAGACATGATTTGAGTGTGTGATCCCCTTATAGGATGGTGCGTGAGAAACATCAAGAAAATTCAGTTGTGTCATTATGACATGGTGAAGAGCACAAGTTGAGTGTGTGTCAAGCATTATTTAGCAAGCCCCAAGGCTTTTAACATTTAAGAGTGATTTGAAAGCTTTACATTCAAAAGTGGCTCAAAGGCCTTTGCCCCCTAAAGTTTGGTTTGAGGGGTCCGCTCAAGGATAGCCCAAAAGACCGCTAGAGAGTCTTTGAGATCGACTTTAGGGAAATATTTAGGTTTTTTTCAACTTGCTGGCTGGGAAGTGCAGTCTGGCCATCAGAGGCCGGGGTGCTCGGGTTTTCCGGTCAAATCCCCTCACACATACGTACCCTGCCATCAATGACACCGCACATATAAGGCTTGGGTGAAGTAAAATGTGAATGCTCTTTGAGAAAATCACATTCTAAGGACCAGATAATCAAATTAATTCTAACAAAGGACCTTCAATTTGAAAAACTACAGTAAACCAGCACTTTTGGAACTTGATTATGGTCAAGTGCCTCAAATCGTAAATATAATTACAGTCACAGATATAATAAGGTACAATTGTAAATCTATCAACACATTTAAATGTAATTCTAAAATCATTTCACAATTGCACTTCATTACATTTACAATTGGAATTATATTCATGGGAATAATTTTTTTATTTCTATTGATTTACAAGTAACTTTTAAAACATTTACAACTGGAATTGTATTTACAGGTAGAATACATTTTTTTTCATCAATTAACAAAATTAAGATCCTTCGGTGGAATTAATTGCATAAGCAGTCATTTAATGTCCATCACATGATATAATTTCAAATTTTAAAGTCCTTGATTTGAATTAATTTGTGTCGGTGCTACTTCATTGTCATTTTCCTTTTTTTTAAATAAGGTTTACTAAGATGCATTTTTGTGAAAATGAAAGATATTTTCCATGACCAATCATAGCCACACTGTTTCATACCTCTCCAAAAGCAGTGTTGAATATCCTCTGTTGATAAGCCTAATAAATAGGAAAAAAGAGAACAAATCACTTATTGAAATAAAGGCGGGGTAGCAAAATCACTCCCCTTCTATAAATCTTACCTTTTAAAATTGTCGGGATCGAAGTTCCAAAATAAACCGTACGCCTCTGAAGATTCCATAGCAAAGACCTCGGAACATCAATCGGGTTAAGGCTTGAATCATGATCCGCAAACACCTGCCAAGAATAACACACAATTTGTGCATCAAGACGAGCCAATATTAGTTCATGCTTATATGCCTTAAAAAAAGTGTTTGCATTATATTTTCACCTCATTAACTTGAAAGTATGTACCATTAAGTGGAAAGCTCCCTCTCATTGCGGTTCGACAAGGGATCTGCTCAAAATGCAATGGTCATTTAAAATTTTAAATAGCCATTATTCATGTCCACCCATAGACATCCATGTTCTTACCAAAAGTGTTCCTCGCACAAATTGTGATTCTGCTTCACGTTTTCTGTTGCACGAAAAACATGTTTCTAGATTACATAACGTGCCATCCTCTTGCAAGTCGCACCTTCTTTCAGGCATTTCGATCGAATTTGCAGTTTCACCTAGTACGGTCATTTACATTTGATGGAATTGGTTAGCTAAGATACTCAAAAAACAAAAGCAGCATTGTGTTTGGATCATGTGAATTACAACTAAAGGTAGCAATTCGGGTTCACGGGTCGGGTTGGCCATCCTGTGAACCCATTTAAGCTCAACCCTAACTCGATCCATTTAATTAAACGGGTTGAACCGATCCAACGCATTTATGAAGAGGTCAACTCTAACCCGACCTGTCAACCCATTTAAATATGTAATATAGATTGCATCATGACATGTCCAACTAATTAATATCACATAAACTCACCTAACCAAATTGAATAATCCAATTTAGACTAAAAAAAACATAGTTAATATGAAATATATGTTATTCATATTGCAACTCAACCCTCAAACCATTTAAAATAATTAATGTGTTATAAATATGCTGAATTATTTGAAATTAAGTTGATTACAAGAATAAAATATATTATAAATTTAATTATTTTTATGTTTCTAATATTTTAAATTATCATTAAATTTTTAGTCAGGTTACATGGGTTAGACGGGTCAAGAATGGTCAACCCGAACCAAATCCAAATATTATTCATGTTAGATTACTTAACTCGATTACAACCCGAACTCATTTATGACTGACCCAAACTCGTTTAACTCGGGTCGTGTGATGTCGGGTTATCGTGTTGGGTTCAAAATTGTCACCCGACTAATTATAACTTAATAGGTGCTTCTGTATGAAATGTTTCCAGATTGCTTGTTGAAAAGGTTCATTTCCGTCATTTAAATGATGTTATTTTGAAATGTAAGTACAAATTCTTCTCAGAAACAAAACAAACACCGCTTCTTTTTTCAACTGCTTTTTATAAGTGCTATAACCTGTTTTCAATAAATACTATCAAATGGACCCTTGCTATATCATATTTACTAAAGTTTCTTACATACCAGGAGCCCATATAGCAAGAAGATAAGAGCATGGATCGTCGCGCTCTCGTTTATCCAACTGAAATTACAAACAGTTCAGTTCGATTTTGGACATCAAAATCCAAACTTGGAATACAGAGAAATAACTAACCCCGTGAAGCAGACAGTGTTCATCTGAAAGCTCGTAGCTGCACAGACATGTGGAAGAAATGAGTGTAGTTTTCACTACCCATGCACCATCATTTCCATTTTCATTTCCTAAGAATCTAATGGATTTTTAATATATTTTTTTGGAAAATAAAAGCATAAAACGTATTCTATAGAAAACAGAGCCAAAAAACTTGTTTTCATGTTTCCAGAAAATGAACTAATGAGCTTTATTAGTTTTCCCCCATTCAAAATATTTTTTTAAACATAGTTTTTAATACATTTTTTAAAACTGAAAATAGTAAACGTTTTCAAAACCAAACACAAACTAATTTTTCTCAATTAGAGCAACCAGCTTACACATAATGCTCCGTGCGCAGTCGGTTCACATTCTTTAGCTTGGGCATGGGGATGGAAGCAGCCTCAGGAGTCAAAGCAACTAGGGCCTTTGACATTTCAGCCTCTTGAAGTTCCATGTTATTTTGCATATAATTCTGCAAATTCGGCTTGAATTTCTCAGTGTTAAGTTTTATCATTGGAATTTCATTGGGATCCTCACGGAGGATATCTTCAATATCAATCACAGCTTGATGTGTGCTTTCTGGCTCTGGACTTGCCGGTTCTTCAATAATAGGGTTACAGATGTTCTTTTCTGGTTTTGATTCAGTCAGCTGATTTGATTGAGGAAGAAGCAACAGAGATGGATTCCTGATATCATCAGTACCATGGGCTTCTGCAAAAACTGGATATGTGCAAACTAAACTTTTCTCTTCTGGCCCTGGTAAGGCAAGCCTTGCACTGCACAGACATAACCAAACACAGCCTTATTGTTTTCCATAATCATTTCACTTGCCTTGACAAATTCAACTTGACCAACATTTCAAGTCTGAAGTTTTGATAGACATCAATTTTTTGGTTCTAGTTCAAAAGATGAAAGCTTTCAAGATGTTTTTAGCTGAACATTTAACAAAAACTCAAAACCGGCTTCAATGGGTGAAAATTTCAAGAAAAATGTGTTCTGCAATGGTGCCAGGATAGTACATGCAGATAAAAATGAATACCTTGCAAATGCGCTTGCAAAATGTCTGCACTCCCCTCTCATCGGACATGCATTGCAGTTTGGATTGCTCTTTGTGCAGAAAACCTGGTCAAAGATTGAAAGATTATATTTTGCATTGGCCTCCACTCATAATTTATCACTCATGAACTTATCACTTAAGAATTTATAACTTATGATAGCAATTTCAAAAAATAAGCACTGTTTGTTGTTTTTCTAAAAAAAAAACACATGCACTCAAATTCCAGAAGAAAATCACAACTGTCAGAAAAAACTATTTCAATAAACATTCTAAAAACACATGTATATAAGCACTTAACATAAGTGATAAGTGTAAGTAGTGTCAAACGGAGTCTAAAATGTTGAGAAGATATCCGTTTGAAATAAAGTATACCTTCCCGAATGTGATCATCTGGTAATGCAGCTCGTATCTGTTGTAGTATAGTGAAAATCAGTTAGAATCTTCATTTAAGTGATTGTTGAAATCACTAGCTTAGTTTAAGTTAAAATTTTCTTTGGAATTCATAAATATCCGAAAGGGTTCTGTTTTTACAGGGTTCCTTGTGCTAGCTTGCAGAGCCGAGGCCAGAGGTACTTCTGAATGGATTCCCGCACCGGGTACCTATACCATGGGAGGATAGTTAGCTATTCAGGAATAGAGAAATCAGCATGAATTAATGTGTTATTATCAGCATGCATGTTCACATTTCTACACTGAAAATGATTTGAAAAGTGAAATCAATACTTACAGTTCAAGAAGGTGCAACTGAAGTGATTCGGGCAATGGTTGAAGGGGCACCCATCCCAATCTTACGGCTATCCGTCCAACATTTGTGTCAACCTTATAGAAAAGAGAAAACAAAACATTTGAGTTCAAGATCAGTTCCGCCTCATTTAAGGGTCTGTTTAACAGCACTTATTGGAAACTATTTATAACACCTATCACTTATGACAAGTAGTTTCAAATTCCAGAAGAAATACACTTAAATAAATGACAGAAGAGCACTTTTTCAATAAGCAATCTGAAAACACTTACAAAAAAGCACTTATCGAAAGTGATAAGTGCTATAAGCATTTTTCAAAAAGTGATGTCAAACGGAACCTTGGGTCAGTGTGACTCCACTTACAGGGAATGCAAGATGATGGAGGGTCAAGAGCCGCACACACTCCACGCTCTTCAGGCCCAATCCTCTTATGCTTAGCAGGTACTCCCTGTTAGCATGAAAATGTGAAGCTGTGCACTATATTGACCCGAGACATCGGACACATTGCACATCTGTTGTATAACATATAACAAAAAAAAAGCCCACTTTTACAGGGCAGGTTTTACCGCATTAATATACATACTTGTAAGGATTTGATTTAGAACACTGTGTTCTTACTTTGCTTTGTCAGGTGGAACATCCCTAAGCCATTCTAGATCAATGCTTCCATGATCTGCAACCAGACGATCAAGTAAAGCCTGCAAAAATTGCTCACAACCGTCAGATGTTCTCACAGGCATTTTCTGTTTTCATTTTTCAAAAATGCATTAGAAAATAAGTTAGAAATTTTCTTGAAGAATGGGGGAAATTAAAAGAGTGAGTTACCTATACAAACATTTTCATTCACTGAAAACATGAAAACAATTATTTTTTCTTCTAAAAATCCATTGTTTACATTTTCCAAAAAACATTATCCATTTACATGATCAAATACCTTTCTTCTAATAAATTTAGGGAAAATGAAAACAGAAAACAGTTACCAAAACCAAAGGCAACCTATAGTTGTTGCTTGCACCTTTATTCTCCCTGCAAGCACGTGGTTCATTCCCCGTTCCTTGATGGTGTCTGCAATGTCCTCAACTTCAGCTAATCTTACAGCATCCCAATCCAATGAGTCCATTGTTTCAGCTGTCTGGTCTCTTCTTCTACCATTGGCAGCCTCTGCCTCCCTTCTTAATTTATCCCAGTCGCATGCTTTCTGATCCCTGAATCCCTTACTACTTGAAGTGCTGGATTTCATCTCAGCAATTGACCTGTCAGTAGAAACTGCATGCGCTCTAATATTTGACCCAGCAATCGAATTTTCAAAACTCTTTTGGCAATGTAGCACACTGGTGCTTTCAGTTCTCTCCAAGGTTTCTGGGTTATGCTGTGTTTTTCCATTCTGCTTCGGAGCTGATGTCGCGAAATTTTTTTCCTTGTTTGGGATATGTTTGACATCATGGCACTGCTCTGTGACTACTATGCCTGAACCATCAATGCATTGTTTATTGCTGCCTCTTGACTTCCGAGGAAATCGTGCAGCAAGGGACATGAAAGCTGAGCTGTAAGAATGAAGTGCCATATTAAAGTGGTTCTGCAAATTCATTTTCTCTCATGAACTGGTTTTGAAACAATAGCTTACCTAGAAAGATGATCCGAGACATTTTGAGTGAGGAAAACACCAATAACTGAGTCCAGAACGGAACCCTTCCATTGAGAGAAGCGCCTATCCCCTGCAATTATATGAAGACAAATTATCATTATATCAAGCAGAAAATCATGAAATATTATTATGCTTTGATTATCAAACAACAACCGATTTCGCAAGAGAATTCTTGGATTTGATACATACTGTGCATAAAACTCAAATTTAACAAGGCATCGGAGAAATTTTGGGCTTCATATGCTTCATGTCTATTACAGATTATCAGGTGGGTTTCATTTTAAAGTCACTCTTTTTATTTTTTTATGGTTTTTGTATCTCCCTTTTCTGCATCCTCAAGGGCAACTGGATTTAGTGAAAGGACCACTTAACAATAATTTCTTGCTATGCTGTCTTGTCTGCTCATACAATTATTTATGACTCTTGATGATCACTGGCACAAGTTTCTCACTAGCAATCCAGAAAATAACAGGTAAAATTGTCATCCATGTAAGCAGATCAACAAAATTTGAATCAAATACATTTTTGAGAATCTTTAGTGAAAATTTTGATACCTTGGACAAGCCGCATACGGGCAATAAATGAATCCGCCCTTCCTTGGAAAACCCTGCGTTCTTCTTCCCACCATTTTGCCTTCTGTGGATCTGTTCCATCAATGCCTTCACTGTTAATACTACCCATCAAAAGCTGCCATACTCTGTTTGTCTCTTCATCAATGTCCACTTTAGGCCGTGGACGGCGTTTCCTTATTGGTCCCTCAAAGGGAACAATAGAGCCATCTCCTCTATAAAGAACAATTGCCTTTGGATCTTGGTTCTCCATATTATAAGGAACAACAGCATGCCGATCTGGATGTGCATTCTGATTATTGATATCCAGCTGCTTTAACCGATCCGCCAGTGAGTCAATGAAAGATGGACTCTTTTGTAATGGCTGCGGAGAATCTGCATCAAAAGCCTCGAGTAAACAGAGGAATCACATAGGAGGGCTAACGAAAATGCACAGACTCAACCTCCGTTTGACAACACTTACTGAAAACTACTTACAGAACTTATCACTTATGGTAACTTCTTCTGTATAAGTGTTTCATTGTTTATTGAAAATGTTTCTTTCTGCCGCACTTATTCAGGTGGTTTTCTTCAGAAATTGAAGTGCGGAGTGTTTTTTCAGAAGCAGAATAAACACCGCTATTTTTTTTTTAAACAGCTTATCATAAGTGTTAAAGTGCTATAAGCAGTTTTCAGTAAGTATTTTCAAACAGGCCCTCAGTAGCCCCATACCTTTTGATTTGGAAAAGAATGGTTGATGACCATTAACAGCATCGATCGCTTTATGTTGATTTACAACATACCTTACCTTTCTTGCCCTCTTTTTTTTCACCAACATGGCCATGGACTCGGCAATTGGGGTTTTCAAGCAAGTGGTGGAACTGCCATACGTTGCTAGTGGTGGTTTATCAGGGGAAAATGGTCCCCATATAAGTGAAGCTGGGTCACGGACGCGAGTATGGCCTCTGGTTCTCTTCTTTGTCGACTTCTCTGGTAGGCTTGGTATTGTAATGCATTGAACAAGTGGCATCTTACACGAAGTATCCTTAGGGGCCATGGGATGAGCACCACTTGTATTTAACTGAAAACCAGAAATCCAACAGCTATTTTTTGAAAGGGGTGGGTTCGCTCTGTAATCAATCTGATTACATGATTTTGCCGGTCCCATAGGCATTTCAGCACTGTCTGCCGAGGATAGCATTCCAGATTTGATTGGACATGTAGACTTTTCAGTCCTCTTTCTCTTGTATACTTCCCGGAAAAACATACCATTTGTGTTTAAAATTGGTAGGGATTCCTGCAAAACCTTGTAGTGGCCCCCCTTCAAATTTGGAGAAGTGGGCTCTTCCTGGAAAGGAGTTGATGAAGGTTGCCTCTTCAATCCTCTGGCACGAGCATCCCCGGCAGTGCTCATGTGGGAGCTGCAGTTGGAGTCATATTGGCTTCGAAGAGTAGTTGGAATATTTGTTCTTATCGAATCTTGTTTAATTCTTCCCAGATGTGCATCAGTTGTTTGGCCATAATCAATGTCCCCTGCTGCTTCTGAGGCTTCAATCAAAACTTCTGCAGTTGAATTTCCTTCATTTGATCTTGCACACATATCATGTGGCCGGTTGTCCAAGTCGAAATTCAAGGATCTTCTGCACGATTTCTTCCTGGTAAGCTCTGCCCTTTTTGTATCCATGATTCCTGTAGTTGTTTCTTGAGTCGGTGGTGTCGTGGAGGATTTGTTCTGGGTGTTTCTTCTCACATACTTCCTCCTTCCGGTCGGGGTCTCCTTGGACCCAGTTGGATTCGGAGTCTTTGGCTTTGGAGTCCTTTTACGAGCACCTTCAATGACTACTTTAGGCCTGTGCTTTCTTCTTCGTGGCTTCTGCTGCTGTGGTGTCTTGTTCAGGTCAATATTGCTTAGCTCCCCAGGGCTGGGATCCACCGGTTCCCTGGAGTCAGCAATAAGCTGCTGCCGTTTACAGTCAATTTCATTCGCCCGGTCGGCTGAGAGTAAATTTTGTACCTCAGAAGCCTTCCACTCATCTGGAGTTGCAGGGGCAATGGAGGAGATGATCCCACTAGAAACAGAGTCATCCATTGCACCAGGCAGTGAATTGAGATCGTAGGAGGGGCGGCAAGGAACAGAAGGCCCCACTGTAGTTGAAAAAAACAGTGTCATTTCCCACACAACAGATGAAAAAACACAATAATTATCATAAAGGAAAACTCTAGCCCGCTAATCATGAAACATTTCAGTTAGAGATCAAATTGGGGGGGAAATAGTGAAAAACACCATTTCTAAAGGGGGTTTTCTGCTTCTTCCTCTTCTCGGGGTTGCTTACAGATCACAACAAAGTTGAACCCAAGAACACAAATTAGTTGATAACTGAGACATGCGAACTCACAATCAAACATCGTCTCCTTCTCCATGCCGTCCTTGTCTGAGACAAACCTGGGATTCTGGCCGGTGAACAACGGAGAAAGAGAGCACGATAGGAGTCCGCTGGCTATGGAAGGGTTGCCTGGAATGACCGTCGAAACAGAGAGAAATCAGTGGAAAGGCGACGGAGGAAGAGAGCACAATAGGAGTCCGCTGGCGATGGAAGGGCTGCCTGGAATGACCGTCGAAACAGAGATAAATCAGAGAAAAGGCGACGGAAGAAGAGAGCACGATAGGAGTCCGCTGGCGATGGAAAACAGAGAGAAATCAGAGGAAATGCGACGTATTTAATCCCAACGAAGTGACAAACAGTTAACTATCCCGCAAATATAACGGTTTGTAAGATTTGCATGTACAAGGTGGAATAGATTTGAACCCCTTACCTCTTGATTATAAATACTTTACCACAATTGATTATAAATACTTTACCACAATAATTAGCATTGATATGTATAAATGAAATAGATTTAAACCCTTATATCTTGAATACATTACACATAATTTACCACTCAAACAAACTCTTCATCTAATAAGTAAAGACCTTGTAATATAATTACACATATACAAATAAAAAACAAATAATGATATTAAATAATAATAAATAATGAATATATAATAAAGAAGTAATAAATAAATAATAGATAATAGATAATAGATAATAGATAAATAATAAATAGATTATAAATAATTATTAAATAAATAATAAATACGTAATAAATAAATAATAATTAAATACCAAATAAATAAATAATCGACAAATAATAATAATAATAATAATAAATAAATATTAATAATAATAAATAGTAAATGATAATAAATAATAAATGATAATAAATAATAAATAGTTATAAATAATAAACAATAAAAAATAATGATAAATAAACAATAAATAACTAATAAATAAATAATACATAAATAATAAATAATAAACAATAAATAATGAATGATAAATAAATATTAAATGAATAATAAATAATAAATAAATAATAAGTAATAAATACATAATAAATAAATATTAAATAAATAATCAATAACTAATATAAATAAATAAATAATGAATGAATAATGAATAATAATAAATGATAATAAACAATAAATCATAAATCATAAATAAATCATAAATAAATCATAAATCATAAATAATAAATAATAAATAAATATTAAATAGTTGTTTAGTAATAAATTAAAAATAAAAATAAATCAATAAATATTAAATAATAAATAATAAATGAATATAAATATCTATAAACATATATAAACATAACAAAATTTACATAAATATATATAAACACACATTTATATAAAGACTTGAGCCTGCGCTTCCGGACTTGGTGCTTAAAAACATGTGTATTTTTTTATAAAAAGAAACTTAAAAAATACACAACATTTAATTTGCATATCAGGATCTTTTACTGGTCTAGGTTCGGGATTATTAGATACAAACTTCACACGTTTATCAGAGTTACAACAAGCATAAAATAAAACAATAAGCCTTTTATGCTTCTGCGCGCGCGAGCACCAAAACAACGACATCCAACTTAGGACTTCAAGGTGACCTGTGAAAAAATATTAAATAAGGGGTGTGCATTGGATATGCCCAGTAAAGGGTTTCAAAACAACCAATAAATTTCTTAAAACATCTCTTGCAAACAAATAGTCATACTTAAAATGGATTCTCACAAAACATGATTATATATATATATAGAAAAACAGTATTTCACAAAATAATTATACTTGAAAAGCCATTAGGAATTCTCCTTTGAAAATATTTTTTTTTCGTGGGTCGTTAATAATACTTGGCAGACCATATTAAAATTCATAACTACGGCCACTAGTCATCACTAAAACTTATGGGTTCACTCCCCTTAACGTTACGCATTTCACCAGTGCCAATTTTTGAAAACATTTTCCCATGGACCTATCTTTCTTATTTCTCACCCAAAATCATTTTCAAATACTTACATAAATTTATTTCCTTTGAAAGAAACGATCTCTCTCATGTCATCACCATTTCCTCAAAAATTACTAAAATCATTTTAGGGAGAATCTCATGATTAAAATAACTATTCTTTTCAGTATATCATAAATAGAATGGCTAATGAAGTAATGCATAATTGACCTGAAAACACAAATAATTTTTTCTTCTTCAATTAATCATACAAATAATAAATTATGTGACTCACATGGAATTATTAAAGAAACATCCTAAGTAAACATGTAACATTTATTTTGTATGTCGATAAATAAATAAATAAATATATATGTATGTATTTTTTATTCCATATTCATAATTTTACCTCATATTCTTGCGTGTTTTTCTTGCGCAATCAAAACATGTAACCATTGTTTAGTATGTCGATATATATATATATATTCTTGAATAATGTAATGTCAGAAATTAACATATACACATGGATTTTGAGATACCCATTTTAGCTTAAAATCGTTCTTGCACAAAACTTTGATAAATGAAAGATTCACTCCATGCACATTGTAACACCCTGACCCCAGAAGCTCAAAGTCGGTGCATTATTACGTATCATTGGCATGATCACAAAAGATCAAGTCTTGAAAGACCGATTAGTTTAATAGCTTTGGAAGTACTAGATACATTCATAAGGTTTACATTAAATCATAAAATGGAAAACTACAACAACATTGTTTCCTAGACAACACTGAGATCTCATAGACTATCCCTGTAGGTCAGTCATAATATACTTTTTCGCATCCTGGGAAAAATAAAACATAGAAAGGGGTGAACTCAGATGCTCAGTAAAGATAACAATATAGCAGAAACTTTCATAAATAAGTATAAACATTTAAGGCAATGTATAAGACTAAAACAAAAGCCTTTTAAACTTGAACTTCAGCATAATATGACAAAGATAAAATCAAATAATGTCATTTACTTATTCACATGGATATTCTACTAGTCGAATAATCACATGCAATATCAATAGTCACTTTCTTAATGATGGAATGCAAAATGCCAGACTTTCATAACCACATATTCAAGGTCTTGTGCCAAGAATACAAATAAGATTTTGTCAAGGTCTTGTACCAAGACACTAGTTTGTCTCATGAGACCTACCGATGCATCGAGGAGCTATAACAGACTACACTCGTCACTTACTAAGTCCAATGCATTCCTCAAATGAAAAGGTTTAAACATAACATAAACATTCGTATTAAAACTAGCATACAAAATGTCAATACTTTATCCATAAACTATGAATGTTATAAAAATAGCACATCCACAGTCAAACATAACTCATTCAATACAATATGGAAGATTTCATTATAATAGATTAACCTCAATCGAGAATAATGAAGGATATTGACATAGATGAAAATAATCATCAAAACTATTTTAGAGAAATATCCCCTTTTTTCTTGAAATCATTTAAAAGTCACACTATTTTTCAAGAAGCTGTTTAAAAATAGATTCTTGAATCAAAGTATTCTATACCACTTTGAAACATTTAAAAGGAATTTTAATTTTAAAACATTAATGTCCATATAAATAAATCCTTAAAACCATTTTTAAAACATGGACATTAATGAGAAATATTTAGAAGAATAAAATTTTAAAACATTTAAAATGATATTTTAGTTAGAGTTCCTAACCAACTGAGAGATGCTTGAATAAAAATAATCGAGGTAATAAAAACTGTATAATATATTGAGAATAAAGGATTTCATGATATATTATGTCAAAGGACAGTATATACACCATATAAAAGTGAATTGGTGCATAACAACAAAGAAGTATCAAAGGAATGTAAATTGAGATGAAATCCCTTATAAAGACAGTATCCTTAGGTAAAGGATAAATCAATGAAATAATTATGTGTGAAAAATATAAATACACTCAATATGATTGGATATTCAGTGTAAATCAATCAGAGGACATTCACACATATTCTTGTAAAAACAACACCAATGACTTGGATGTTTAACTCAATGAATGGAAATTAAGTTAAGATCGAATTTTTATCTAGGACTTGAGAAATTATCAATGGAGTGATTATGTGTATCAAACGTATATCCACACAAAGGGGAGTGGAAATTACTATATAAATAATAAATAGTGATTCCACACATAATCTTGGAGTAAAATAATCAATGAAGTATGCGCAAAGCCCACTGAGTGGAAATTGAAATTTGAAATTCCCTTACCGATTTGGTAACTTATGAAACATACAACCCATGAAATAAGGATAATACAATGAAGATGTAAATAACCATAAATTAAAGTATATTACACCAAGAATATAATCATGGACAATAAATACGCCACACAAAAGGAAATAGTGGCCAATATAGCATGAATCTCACGGGAATAAAAAGTGAGATGAAAAACCCTTACTTAGTTGTAATCAATCGAGTCGTATGACCAAAAGTTAATAACCACCAAATGAATCACAGAATACTATGAATATAAAGATAATCATGATAATATATATCGAATGGCAGTACACAATACACCACATCCAATAAATAAGTGGCGAACAATGGAAAACTCACAGAATTAAAAGTGAGATATGAAACCCCTTAACTTATACTTTTCCTTGGTCGAGGGTAGGTTAACCTCCTGTATAATGGTGAAATAATTGTTATTAAATTATATAAGAATCATATACATTAATATGATATCATATAAGATCTTTCAATATTGCTTTGTTAATAATATTTTAATATTATCGTCGTTTCGGGTGTTAACTGATTTGTTTTCCTTTATATGCTTTGTTATGTAAGTAAAATTTGTTATAGATAGGATGTATCTTATTCATATTCATAATGATATTAAGTCTTTAAAAATTATTTTTAATCATCTAAGGAAAATTAGTCTTGAATGGATACGATGGGGAATGAATCTCACCGCGTTCGCGGAGATGGTAATCCGTACGTACGCACGAGCGACAATATCATTCTTTTGATATTAAAATAATATATAATTGGATGGTATATCATATTTAAAGAATCATTATCATGTTATATTTACTTGTCACGACCCGTCCTCAGGGCCCGTGCCGTGACTACCCCAAGCCCGCCTTCCATAGGCTAGGGGCTAGCGACTAGCACCAAAGGCGTAAATCCCAAAAGAAGGGAATACATTGCCTTTATGAAGTAAAATACACAACAGAGTACACAAGTGAAATAAGCACTAAGTAAAATTGGGTACAAGGTAAGTGCTGAAAAGTAAATGGGCCAGTATTCAAACCCAACTGAAAGTACAATACAACTGCAGTAAGTAAAACAACAACATCGAGTCGTCCTCCGAAAATCCCACTTGAAGGGTGGGTACAGATAGTCTCCTCAACTCCTTGGGTCCGGCCGCCCGCTCCGTGTACGTCCCGCCAAGTGGTCCACCTCCTGGTACCGTCCATCTCCACAAGCCTCCACCTCGATCAGTGCTATCCGTCGTCTACATCCAACACAACGTAGTGCGGGCATAGCCCGTATAGGGGTGAGTATACGATACTCAGTAGGGACCCCGAGACCCCCTAAGGTCTCTTAGAATCCACAAAGGATAAACCAAAAAGAAAAGATACAATCACGAAGTATCAATCAACTCTACTTAGGTATATGCCCATACATATACCTAAGTCATCGGTTACAGTTCGTCTCCAACTCTCGAACCCAAACACAACCCATTCCACACAGGAAAACACAACCCAGTCCACACGGGAAAGCAAGACAATCACATCGATGATAATGATTGAGAATCAAGACTCAGATCACACAGGTATACACTTTGTAAGGAGATAGAGATGATCAGATGTAGCCACTGATTCATCTAAGCTGTTAGACCCACATAAGATACAAGACCAGCTAAACTGTCGGACCCACAAAGGATACAAGACCAGCTACTCCGCCGGACCCACTCAGGATACAAGTATAGAGGTCATACTGCCGGACCCACATAGGATACAAGAACAGTAGTCTTCTCCATCGAACCCGCAAAGGATCCCAGTACGGTCTTCATCATTTCCAAACCCACGGAGGATCCAAGTACAATCGTCCTCGCTGCCGAACCCACGGAGGATCCAAGTGCAGTCGTCATCGTCGTAGTCGCAGCCAACTCTAGGGTTCCTGCACACAGCATGATCGATTCTGGGAGGGTCCGCTCCTCGAGAAAAAGAGTTGATACATCAACTATCACGAAGTCCAGAGTTGATGTATCCCAAATTTCCGTCTCGACAAAAGAAACCCAACGCGACAGACGGTGTGTCAATCGGACGCCCGGTCTGAGAGTTATTGGTTTTTCCATCCCAGGGACCCGGTTAGTTTTTAAGCTAAAACCAACCTGACCGTACTCCATCTACATCCAAAACTCAAGAGGAGTAATCCAAATGGACCATCTCAACAAAATGATCCCAACACAATTGATGACACGTCAATCGGATGTCTGGTCCTTAAGATATAAATGTTTCCACTCCAAGGGCCCGGTTGGTTTCGAGTTCGAACCAACCCAACCATACACAAACTTTGTCTAAACCTCGAGTGTAATATACCAAAAAGACCGTCTCGATCCAAGGATTCCCATGCAATAGATGGTGCGTCGATTGGAGATCTGTAGCTCAAGTTATGGGAAAAAGACCGAAAATGGTCCGAAGTGGGGGTCTCGGCCCGGTCCGACCCGGCCCAACCCCCCCTCGGGTCGGCCCGAACCGGTTCGAACCGACCCAGGTCCGGGTCCGGCCCGGCCGGGGCACGCTGGCTCAGCCAGCGAGCCGAGCGGGGGGGGGGGGGGGGGGACGCGGCCCCCCCTCTGTTCCGCGAACGTGGCGCCTGGCACCGCGTCTCCCCTGGATCCCGCGCGGCCGTGGGATCCGACCCTCGCCATCACGACTTCAGCCGTCGTGGGCTTCTGTCGGCGGTGCGCCGCCACTGCCTCCGGCCACCGGGGACTTCCGCGGGCCACCAGAGTTATTCCGGTGGTCCGATTTTTCTCCCGTTTGCGCCTGCGGTCGTCTCAGGACCCGTACATCACTACGAAGGCCTCCAATCGCCATTTTGGTCTCGCTTCGTCATCGCCAATTGATCCGCACATCAAGAACAAAATAGCGGTGGGTTCGGACTTTTTCGTTAGTCCGCACCCACCGCGTTAGTGGTTCTAAACATCACCAAACAATTTGCACGCCATGCCACGAGTATAAAATCACATAAATAAATTTATACAAATTTCCCTACCTCACAAAGAAGACGAACTTCGGCGTCACGGTAGATGGCGTCGCGGGGAATAGGGTTCGTAGGTGTCGTCGGAGTGCGCCGAGGAGGAAGTGGCGTCTCCTCTCTTATCGCGGAGAAGATGATTAGTGGAACGTCGTTGTTCTTCGAGGAACCGACATTCTTCGTCGGAGGCCGGCGTTCTTCCAAAACCTCAAGAGTTCTCCCGTTATTCCTCACACAACGAAGCTCTCCTCCTTAATAAAATAATAGGTTCCTCCTATTATTTTATTATACACGCAAAGTAACTCTCCCAAATTAAATCACCACATTAAATAAAACGCGATGATAATTAATTAAAGAAGGGAGAGAGAAGGTTCCCCATTATTAAACGTGTTGGTAGTTAAATAAAAAGGGGGAAAGAGGAAGATTCCTCATTAAATTATGGGTTGACATAATTTAATGGATTGAGGTGGAGAGATTGGCATTTAATGGAGGTTTGCCAATTTAATGAGGGGATGTTAATGAGATCAGAGGGAATTAAATGGTGGGGCTCATGTGGGCCCCCACCTCTCTAACATCCACACTTGGGTAGTTAAGTGGCTGTGGGCCCCACCCTTAACTACCCATGGGAGGGAAAAACCTCCTTATAAAATAAAAATTGTTCTGACACTTTTTATTTACTTCTTAAATAAACCCCCAATTATTAACTTCTTCTCCCGCGCAAACGCAAATATGGTAAGGATCCCATTAAGCAATTACCGATGTTTCGAGTTCATCGGTGTCCTTAGATTTCAATTCCGAGCACTGGTTCAAAAGATATAAAAACCCGCTAATTTGTTCACTGAACGTACCCGAGCTAAACTTTGGAAATTGATTTCGGGCACACCGGGCCTCGGAATTGAGTGCCGTCAGAAGCCACAAACTCGTAAAATTACAAATTATTTATTAAAAAAAATTCCTTGAAATTTCCGGGTCTTTACATTACTCCCACCTCAGGTATTTACGTCCCTGTAAAGATACAACATAAACTAAGGAAACAAATGGGGGTACTGAGCACGCATCTGAGCCTCCCGCTCCCATGTGCTCTCCTGGAGGTTCCCGTGCTGCCAACGAATGCACAAAAGAGGAATCGACCACCCACGTAGGACCCACTCTTATCGATCCTTGATCTCTATCGGGACCTCCTCAAATGTCGCCCCGTCATCGATGTCCATCTCCCCGTGGTCGATGATATGCATTAGGTCGTGCACGTATCACCTCAGCTGAGATACGTGGAAGACATCATGCACCCGGTGCAACTGAGGTGGAAGGGCCAGACGGTAAGCCACCTCACCTACCCTGCTGAGGACCTGGAAAGGTCCGATGAAGCATGAAGATAACTTGTCATCGTGGCCAAATCTCCGTAATCTACGTCGAGGTGAGACCCGTAAGAAAACGTGGTCGCCATCCTCGAACTCCAGTGGTCTCCGCCTCTTATTAGCATATGACTTTTGTTTTCTCTGTGCAGTCCTCATCTGCTCCTGGATGATATGCACCTTCTCCGTCGTAGCCTGAACCATCTCTGGTCCTACGAGTGCTGACTCCCCAGGGTCAGTCCAGCACAGAGGTGATCTGTAAGGTTATCCGTTCAGTGCCTTATATGGTGCCATTCCGATGGTGGAGTGGTAGCTGTTGTTGTACGCAAACTCCACCAAGGGTAGGTGATCCTACCAAATATGACCAAAGTCAAGGACACATGTACGGAGCATGTCCTCGAGTGTCTGAATGATCCTCTCTGTCTGGCCATCCGTCTGAGGATGAAAGACAGTGCTCAGGCATAGCTACGTCCCAAAAGCCTCCTGTAACCCCTTCTAATGCCGAGAAGTAAAGCGAGCATCTCGATCAGAGACGATAGATGATGACACACCATGAAACTGTACGATATCCTGAACGTAGAGACATCCCAAGCTCTCTACTGAGCCCTGCTCTCTGATCGGTAGGAAGTGGTCCGACTTGGTGAGTCGTTCCACGATCACCGAGATAGAGTCGTGTCCTCTGGAAGTATGTGGAAGCCCCGTCACAAAATCCATGGATATCCCTTCCCACTTCCACTCTAGGACCTCTAAGGGCTGTACCAAGCCTGCTGGTACCTGGTGCTCTGCCTTCACTTGTTGATAAGTGAGGCATTGAGAAACGAACTCTGACACAACCTTCTTCATACCCGGCCACCAGTACTGTCGTCTGAGGTCCCGGTACATCTTCGCTAACCCAGGATGTACTGCTAGAGGGGAAGTGTGGAACTCCCTCAGCACCTCCTCCTGTAGTGTAACCGGTACCATGGTACGTCCCCTGAAGAGGATGACGTGCTCCCCAACTTCATAAAATCCATCAGGTGCTAGTCTTGAGGATATCTGAGCACGTCGCATCTCACAGTCAACGTCCCCACGTTGTGCCTCTCTGACCCGCTGAAGAAGTGGAGGAGTGACTGTGAGGGACTGTAGATAGGCTGCCCCATCTCTATCCATGAAGGATATCTGCAAAGCGGCTAACTGCTCTGTCACCTCCCCAAGTAGCTGAATGATTGATCTCCTGCTGAGAGCATCAGCCACAACGTTCCCCTTCCTAGGAGTATAGACAATATCAAAGTCATAATCTTGGAGGAACTCGACCCATCACCACTGTCTCAGGTTCAGGTCCTTCTGCGAAAAAATGTACCCGAGACCCTGGTGGTCAGAGTAGACTATAAAGCGCTCACCCATCAGATAGTGTCGCCACATCTTCAGGGCGAAGACCACTACTGCCAACTCCAGGTCCTGGGTAGCATAGTTCTACTCGTGCGGCCTCAACTGCCATGAACCGTAAGCGATCACTGCTCGCTCCTGCATCAGGACAGACCCGAGTTCAGTCCCTGATGCATCGCAGTAAACTACATACCCTATGCCCTCCTCCGGAAGCCTCAAGATGGGTGCACTGGTCAATCTCCACCTCAGCTCCTGAAAGATCTGCTGACATCTGTCTGACCACACGAAGGGTTTCCCCTTCTTCGTCAAAGCTATAAGCGGTGCTACAAATCTGGAGAATTCTGACACAAATCTCCAATAGTACCCAACCAGACCTAGGAAACTCCGCACCTCTGTCACACTCCTGGGTGGGACCCGTCCTCGGGGCCTGTGCCATGACTACCCCAAGCCCGCCTTCCATAGGCCAGGGGCTGGAAACTAGCACCAAAGGTGTAAATCCCGATAACTGGGAAGGCATTGCCTTTATAAAAAGTAAACAAAACACCACAGAGTACAAGAGGAAGTAATACACTAAGTACAAAAGAAAGTGTTGAAAAGTAAATGGGCCAGAATACAAACCCAAATGAAAGTACAACTACAACTGAACGAAAGTACAACAGAAAAGACAAGCAGCTGGAAGAATAGAAGTAGATCCTAGGTCGTCCACCTCGGATCCTACTTGAAGGGTAGGTACAGATAGCGCAGCTCCTGGATCATCCACCTCGGATCCTACCGGAAGGGTAGGTACAGATAGCACAGCTCCTGGATCGTCCACCATGGATCCTACCTGATGGGTAGGTACATATAGCCTCCACAACGCTCTCTCCCTTCAACCTCCTCCGAGTATCGTCTCATCATGAAGTCCACCTTCGGTTACTGACTCGTCGTGAGGTCCACCTCTGGGTACCATCCAGTCCTCGAATACTCGGCCTCTGTCAGTGCTTCCCGTCGTCTGCAACCAACACAACGAGGTGCGGGCATAGCCCATGCAGGGGTGAGTATACAATACTTAGTAGGGACCCCGAGACCCTAAAGGTCTCACTAAATCCAACAAGGATAACCACAAAGAAGGATCTCAACAGATAACCCTTACTTAGGTATAAGCCCATACTTATAACTAAGTTATCAAGTAACCCATATCAATCATGAGGAAACACAAAGGTTATGAAATCAACAGATAACCACTACCTAGGTATATGCCCATACATATACCTAAGTTATCAAGTGACCCATCTCAATCATGAGGTAAACACAAAGGTCATAGACTCAGCTCAAACCAGGATTTTCATTATCGAAACCGTAACTGCTGAAGAGCTCCGTCTCTGACGAGTATAGTGATCCTGTCACGACTCTGAGGTACTGCTCACTAACCTAAGACTGCTGAGGTACTCCTCCTGTCGAGTACCGCGGGTCAGCCACCCAAACACAGTAGTGCTTCCTACCAGGGTCTGCCACCCAAACACAATAGTGCACCCCCCCTAATAGCCTGCAGAGGTACTCCTCCTGTCGAGTACCACGGGTCTGCCACCCAAACACAGTAGTGCTCCCCGCCGTGGGTCCACCACCCAAACACAGTAGGGCTACCCACTGGGCTATACAAGTCACTCCGACTCGAGTCGGACAAACAGTCTTCAGGTCTCAGCCAGCTACACGGTCTCCATACTCCGTACGCTCGTCTCCAGGAGGGTCCGCTCCACGATCTACAGGTCGATACTCCAAGTATCACAAAGTCCCATGAAGATGTATCTCAAAGAACCGCCTCGTCATAGGGGTCTCAACGCAATAGACGACGCGTCAATCGAACGCCCGATCTGTGAGTTATTATCCTTTTTGTCCCAGGGGCCCGGTTGGTTTCATGTACGAACCAACCCGACCGTATCTCAACTGTACCCCGAACTCACATAGGGTATAATCATAGGTACCGTTTCTCAATGTGATCACCAACGCCGCTGACGGCTCGTCAAACGGACGTCCGGTCTGAAAGTTATCGGCTTTTCCGTTCCAGGGGCCCGGTTGGATTTCGGGTACAACCCAACCCATCCATACTCCAACTACGTCCAAACCTCGAGCGGAGTAAGCCAAAAGGTCCGTCTCACTAATAGAAATCCAACAAAGTCGACGACACGTCAATCGGACATCCGGAGCTCAAGTTATAAGCGTTTCCGCTCCGAGGGCCCGGTTGGTTTCATGTTCAAACCAACCCGGCTGTACACAAAGTTCTTTAAAACCTTGATTGTAGTATACCTAAACGACCGTCTCGATCCAAGGATCGCTACGCAACTGACGGTGCATCGATCGGAGGTCCGTAGCCCAAGATATGGGCAAAAGACCAGAAATGATCCGAAAATGGGGGGTTTGGGCCCGGTCCGACCCGACCCAACCCCCCCGGGGTCGGCCCGAACCGGGTCCGACCCGAAAGGGCGTGGCCCGGACCGGCTGGGCGCGGCGCGGCCCGGCCGAGTGGCACGCTGGCTCGGCCAGCGAGCCGAGCGGGGGACGCGGTCCCCCGCGGCCTTTGCGCTTCGCGGACGCGGCGAGCGCCGCCTCCTACTTCCCCAGATCCCGTGCGGCCGCGGGATCCGGCCGCCTGCCGCCGTGGCTTCAGTCACGGCGGTTCCTCCTGGCGGTGTGCCACCGACTCCGAGCGGCCGGCCGGTGCCGGTCGCCGGTGACCCGCGCCGCCGACGATGTCCGCGGGCACCAGAGTTGCTCTGGTGGTCCGTTTTCAATTTCGTCTACGCCGATGTTCATCTCGGGTCCCACACTTTACTGCAAAGGCCTCAAATCACTATTGTGATCCCATTCCATCACCGCCGTCAATCCGCACACCAACAAAAATCTGCTGAGGGTTGTCGGGCCGTGTTTGTTCGGCCCGCACCCTCCGCGTTAGGTTTTATCAAATGAAAAACATTTAAACACATGCTTTTAATCATTGACGAGGGTATAATTCACATAAACACAAAATACGAAAACCCCCTACTTGGATATCTGATGTCGCACGTCGGGCGTCGCGGAGAATGGCGTCACGGGGGTCAGACGTAGATTCTGTGGATGTCGGGGTGCGTCCGAGGAGGAAACGACGTCTCCTCACTTGTTGCGGAGATGAAGAAGGAAGGTACGTTGTCGTTGGCGATGATCACCGCGGTCGGCAACTTCTCCCTTGTCGTGGAGGAAGAAGAGGATGAAGAACCGTGATCGCTGAGTCATTCTATGTTGAGGGGTCAATGTTCTTCGTCGGAGAAGAACCATTCTTCACGGAGAGGACGATGATCTTTCACCCAAGAGGAACTTTCTCCTTCTTTTACACAAGAGCTCCTTCCCTTTTCTCCCAACACAAAATGTGTCAAAGTAAAATAATAGGTTCATGCTATTATTTTATTAACACAAGTAATTTCAATTTTTTTTCAAAATTCAAACACTTAGTTAATTAATTGAATTTGTTCAATTAATTAATTAAGGTATGTGTTGGCAAGAGATAAGATGGAGAGAGAGAGGAAGTGGAAGGTTACTCAATTTAAGATGAGTTTACAAAATTAAAGAAGGAGGTGAGGAGTTATGGAAAAAGTGAAGGGGTGGGGATCTTGTGGGACCCACCTCTCCTTTATTCTCCCAAGGGAAGTTAGCAACCCAACGGGTCCCACTCTAACTCCCACACCTAGGAGTTAAACCACATAAGAGAGGGAAAAAGTGTTGTGACACAACACTTGTAACGACCCAAAGTTTCATTAATGGAAAATCCCTCTTAATCCAGTTAAATGTCTATTTATGAATTTTTTTTATAAGATGTCAACTTCTTTGGTTTTATGTTAAGAATTTTGACCGTTGTTAATATAGTCGTTGAACAGTTATCACATGATTAGTATAAATATAAGGATTTAACGAACCCAATTTTTACTCAGACAAAGGAAGCGATGACCTCATCCAGTAGAATCGCCCCATACGAAGCCCATTTGTCGGAGCTCGGAAAAGAGGTGGCGTCTTTGGGCTTCACCCTTGACCAAGCCCAAGCTGAGCTTCATTATGTCAAGCTCGAACATGACCATCTACGGGAAAAGTGGAAGTTGATTGAAATTACCACTCGAGCGATGTTATCCGAGCCACCCCAAGAGTCTGTCACCATCGCACACCTTACCCTTAGGTCTTATGCGGCTGTTTTAAGGGGTTATGTAACAAATAAGTAGTACTATGTTCATGTACATTATTTTTGTATATAATAGTGAATATAATTTCTAGTCATTTTTGATACATTGTAAATAGTTTTTAAAGTACAAATGGTGTTTTTAGTTATTATTTAATTAAGAAATCTATTTTATTAAATTAAGGGATTTTTGAATTAAATAATATTTTAATAAAATAATAATATTATTATTATATTAATTTTTATTAAATATAAATTATCTTATAATTTTATGAATGAAATTAAAATTTTATATTAAGGTTTGAAAGGCATTTCTGTCAAAACCCGTGAATTTTCGATAAATGTTGGTTTTTATTTTAAAAGTGAAAATTAACATATTTAGAAAATTTTTTTAGATAAAATAAATGTCATTTCTGGAATCAGGATGTCGAAATTATCCAACGGTGAATTTTTCATAATTTTCTGAGATAGTCAAATTTTTGGGTAAAAATTAAATACCGTTTAAATATATAATGTGTTTTATGACATCATAATGACCCAATGGTGATGTAATAAAATACTATAATCCTTATGTTCTGCCAATATATGTTTTACCATTAAAATAAAGTGATTTTGGGTTTGTTTGACTTACTTTTCAAAGCATTAATGAACCCCTCAAGACTTATTCAACACTTTTCCTTTTTAAATTAATTTCCATGGGAGTGTGACTCACCTCCACATAATCAACCTTATTATTTTAATAAGTTCAGAACTTGGCCTTATAAAATATTTTTTTCCTCTTTCCTATTCCAGAAACCATGGGCAAAAACCATGGGATGGTTTGTGGTTTGGATTAGTTTAATATAAGGGGTCCCAAACCTAAATAATAAAGAATTCTCTCACCTTTCCTATATAAACCCACCCAAGATCCCACTTCCTCCTCACTAAAATCCTTTGGAGTTCGTCCAAACTCTACCCTACTCTCTCTATAATCCTCCCAAGGTTCCGCAAGCTCCCAAGAAACCTCTCACAAGCCTCTCTCTAGCCTTTGGAAGCACACTTCCAAGTAAGGGTTTTTTCTTCCTTTCTCATTTTTGTCAATTTTCTTTAATTTGTTTTGCCCTTTTAATTTCAATTATGAATGTTGGGGAATGGTTTCACACCTCCCCCATAATTCCCTCTTATTGTTTGAATAATGGGAGACCCCTTTCTCTCTCATTAAACGCCTCCCATGTACACCCGTTACTATGCCGAAATTCCGAAAGGAACTTCTCTCTCTTCTTTTACATTCAAGCAAATAATTTTGTATCATAATTCTAATTTCCATTAAAATTGTTGGGACATGTATCTATATGAACTCCTTACTGTCCATTACATGTAAATATGATGAGGAACCCCTTTCTCTCATCAAATTTTTTTATGAATTCTTATGTCACGCCGTTACGCTGCCGAAATCACACCGATTTTCTAAGCCAATTTCATTGTGTAGTGAATACCATTCCCATTTCTCCATCAAGGGTATTCACCTTTATGCACATTTACTTATTGATTATAAAGTTTCATGTATTAATTCCACATTCCTTTATCGTGGAATAAATTATTATGTTTTATGAATCCATATTTTATGATCCATGTGGCACACTTATGCATGAAATGAAATGTTTAAGAAGGGTGCGCCCTTATAGCGCTCCAATGCATTGGGTAAAGTATAGTATCATGATATGTCATGTGCAATGAGTGTTGAATCATGCTAATTCAAGTTCAATGAGGGTTTACTCGTGCTTCATGTGTAATGAGGGTTTACTCATGCTCCATGTGCAATGAGCCTTAGATCATGCTAATTCAATGTTAAGTGTTGTTGCCACATTTCCATGTTATGATTATCATGCTTTATCATGCCTTTATGTTCATGTTCCTTTTATGCTCTATTTATATGCCTATTGTTTAACATGTATTGTACTCCTCATGTTATTCCATGTGTACTCCCTTACTGGGCTTTATAGATCACCCTTTTCTTATGCATGTCCTCAGGTTATCCCATGCAATGCTAAGTACGAGAGAATGTAGTGGTCATGTAAAGGAAGTTTTCAATAAAGATGTTGTATTTCATGTTTTAAGTTTTTATGTAATGATCCTAAGCCCCAAAGACACTAAACCTCTCGATCTTATTTGTTGTATCAAGTGAAGTTTTATGTAATGAATCATGTTTAAGTTGTAATAAAAAGCAGGGTTTCCATAACACTTAAACCACTAGCAAGAAACAAAAATAAAATTGTAAAACAATTATATTTTTTTATTCCCCACTCTTTTTTTAAAAACTCCTCCCGAGCAAACGAAACTCCAGAAAGGGTCTTATTAAGCAATTACTGGCACTGCGAGTTCATCGGTGCCCTCGAATTTCAATTCTGAGCATCGGATTAAAAGTTAGAAAAACCAGCTCGTTCGTTCACTGAACGTACCCGAGCTAAACTTAGAAAATTGATTCCGGGCACACCGGGCCTCAGAATGAGGCGCCTTCAGAAACTGTGTACTCGTAAAATTCCAATGAAATTAATAAAAAAAATTCCTTGAAATATCCGGGTCTTTACATTACTCCCACATCAGGGCTTTACGTCTCCGTAAAGCTTTAACACAAACTAGGGATACAAAAGTGGTACAGAGCACGCATATGAGCCTTCCGCTCCCATGTGCTCTCCTGGAGGTTCCCATGCTGCCAACGAAAGCGCACAATAGGAATCGACTATCCTCGTAGGATCCGCTCCTGTTGATCCTCAACCTCTACTGGAACCCCACAAAAAGTCACCCCATCGCCAAAGTCCAGCTCCCCGTGGTCGATGATATGCGTCGGGTAAAGCACGTATCTCCTCAGTTGAGATACATGGAAGTCGTCGTGCACCTGGTGCAACTGAGGTGGATGGGTCAAGAGGTAACCCACATCGCCTACCCTGCTGAGGACCTTGTAGGGTCCGATGAAGCATGGAGATAACTTTCCGCCTCAGCCAAATCTCTCTAATTCCACGGCGAGGTGAGACCCGTAAGAAAACGTGGTCGCCATCCTCAAACTCTAGTGGTCTCTGCCTCCTGTCAGCATAAGACTTCTATCGGCTCTGAGCTGTACTCATCCACTCCTGGATGACCTGGACCTTCTCTGTCATGGCCTGGACCATCTCTGGTCCCACAAGAGCTGCTATGATTTCTTCTTTGCCGATAAGAGAAATCTGGTCTCATACCCTAGATGAACCACATTCTTTGCCTAATACAGTCAATCCGGACATGAATGATGCATTCATGCCATGGACGACATCGTAAGGCCTCGACGTTACTACCAAGAGATCCAACCGTCACTCTCGTCTCTAAGGGTCGAGTCACACTGTCGGCATCAGCGTGAGGTAACTAGGTCTCCTCTAGTAGGAATCTCGAAAGTGAGGGTCAAGTCAACAGTTTTTAACCGGGACCTCTCAGTATCAACCAAACAAATAGACAGGATAGTAATTATCACAAATATAAGTGTCTTTTATTATTACAGATCATAGTACAATGACACAAAAACAATAACAACAACATTGAACTAGAAGTTCAAGGGACAAAATAAATCCACTAGTTCCGCTCGTGTCCACCTGCTTCTGGAGCTCTACTACCTTGTCCATCGCTCGGTTGTCGCTCAAGCACTCACCGCTGCTTCTGTCTCGGTGGCTCCTCCAATGCGTGCGGATCAACTGTGCGGGGAGTCGGACAGTCACGTGCCATGTGACCCTTCCTACCGCAGGAGAATAACTGTCCGTTTTTGGCACGCCTGGCTCTGACTCCACCCCGAGTTCCCCACACTACCGATCCTAAAATCCGAGATCGGCCATCTGCTTGTCTGGTCCTCTTGGTCCCCTTCATCATCTTTCTACTACCTACAGATGACTCGACCACTGATCAAAAATCCTACGGCAAAGGCAGTGGCTCCTGAACACGCTCGGGGTGTAGAGTCACTGGTATAAACTCCACCCTAAAGAAGGTCTCGAAGTATTCCCAGGCGAAGGTCATCCCGTCGCAAAACTGGAACAAGTGGCTCCACCATCTCTCAGCTGCTGCCTAAAGGAGGCTGATAGCAAAGATCACCATGAAGTTTGCTAGAGTACCCACTATCCTGAAAACTCTCACCATAGCCACCATCCAATCCTCAGCCGCCTGTGGGTCCATCTCTCCCCTGAACCTGGGAGGCCTCTGGTGCTGGAACTCGTGCAACGCGCTCAAGTGGCGTGCATCACCTACTGCTGGGGCTGGTGGCATCGGTGGCCCAACGTATGGTAGTACCGCTAGTGCCTCCGATGGTGCCTCAACTGAAAGAGGTCCCTGTACCGAAGCCTCATTGCTCCGCAGGCTGTCAGTACGTACATCCCTCTGGGCTCTAGCTGGTCGTCCGTGGAAAGGCATCCTGAAAGAAACATACGTGACACAGTCAAACGATTTATACCTGGTGAGCTGACCTGGTTTGAGCTATTTTAATGGAAAACCTTTGGAAACACACACACAATTAGTGTTTTCGTGCACAAAGTCGAAAATCAGTTGTCAGGGTCCTGGTGTATGGATACGTCGGCCGCCCGTACCAACACTGGACTCCCTGAACTGAAAACCACACTCGGTACCCTTAACACTATTGCTTCACAGAAAGAAAAATATCAGAGTTATAAGTTCTGCGGTAGAACCGACTCCTCTGATACCAATTTGTCACGACCCGACCTTGGGCCCCATGCCGTGACTACCCCAAGCCCACCTTCCATAGGCCAGGGGCTGGCGACTAGCACCAAAGGCGTAAATCCCGATAACTGGGAAGGCATTGACTTTATAAAAAGTAAACAAAACACCACAGAGTACAAGCGGAAGTAATACACTAGTACAAAAGAAGGTGATGAAAAGTAAATGGGACAGAATATAAACCCAACTGAAAGTACAACTACAACTGAACGAAAGTACAAGAGAAAAGATAAGCAGCTAGAATAATAGAAGCAACTTCTAGGTCGTCCACCTCGGATCCTACCTAAAGGGTAGGTATAGATAGCGCAGCTCCTGGATCGTCCACCTCGGATCCTACCTGAAGGGTAGGTACAGATATTGCAGCTCTTGGATCGTTCACCACGGATCCTACCTGAAGGGTAGGTACAGATAGTCTCCACAATTCTCTCACCCGTCAACCTCCTCCGAGTATCATCTCGTCGTGAAGTCCACCTCCGGTTACTGACTCATCGTGAGGTCCACCTCTGGGTACCATCCAGTCCTCAAAAACTCAGCCTCTATCAGCACTGCCCGTCATCTGCAACCAACACAACGAGTTGTGAGCATAGCCTGTGCAGGGGTGAGTATACGATACTCAGTAGGGACCCCGAGACCCTCAAGGTCTCACTAAATCCAACAAAGATAACCACAAAGAAGGATCGCGACAGATAGCCCTTACTTAGGTATAAGCCCATACTTATACCTAAGTTATCAAGTAACTCATCTCAATCATGAGGAAACACAAAGGTTATGAAATCAACGGATAACCACTACCTAGGTATATGCCCATATATATACCTAAGTTATCAAGTGACCCATCTCAATCATGAGGTAAACACAAAGGTCATAGACTCAACTCAAACCAGGATTTTCATTATTGAAACCGTAACTACTGAAGAGCTCCGTCTCTGAAGAGTACAGTGATCCTGTCACGACTCCTAGGTACTGCTCACTAACCTAAGACTGATGAGGTACTCCTCCTATCGAGTACCACGGGTCAGCCACCCAAACACAGTAGTGCTTCCCACCGGGGTCTGCCACCCAAACACAGTAGTGCACCCCCCCTAATAGCCTGCAGAGGTACTCCTCCTGTCGAGTACCGCGGGTCTGCCACCCAAACACAGTAGTGCTCCCCACCGTGGGTCCGCCACCCAAACACAGTAGTGCTCCCCACTGGGCTATACAAGTCACTCCGACTCGAGTCGGACAAGCAGTCTTCAGGTCTCAACCAGTTACATGGTCTCCGTACTCTGTACGCTCGTCTCCGGGAGGGTCCGCTCCATGAGCTACAGGTCAATACTCCAAGTATCACAAAGTCCCATGAAGAAATATCTCAAAGGACCGCCTCGTCATAGGGGTCTCAACGCAATAGACGGCGCGTCAATCGGACGCCCGGTCTGTAAGTTATTAGCCTTTTCGTCCCAGGGGCCCGGATGGTTTCATGTACGAACCAACCCGACCGTATCGCAAATGTATCCCGAACTCACATAGGGTATATTCATAGGGACCATTTATCAACATGATCACCAACTCTACTTACGGTTCGTGAAATGGACGTCCGGTCTGAAAGTTATCAGCTTTTCCGTTCTAGGGGCTCGATTGGATTTCGGGTACAACCCAACCCGACCATACTCCAACTGCGTCCAAAACTCGAGTGGAGTAATCCAAAAGGTCCGTCTCACTAAGAGGAATCCAAAAAAGTTTACGACACATCAATCGGACACCCGGAGCTCAAGTTATAAGCGTTTCCGCTCCGAGGGCCCGGTTGGTTTCGTGTTCGAACAAAACAGGCCATACACAAAGTTCTCCGAAACCTTGATTGTAATATACCGAAACGACCGTCTCGATCCAAGGATCGCTACACAACTGACAGTGCATCGATCGGAGGTCCGTAGCCCAAGATATGAGCAAAAGACCAGAAATGATCCGAAAATGGGGGGTATGGGCCCGGTCCGACCTGGCCCCAACCCCCCCTAGGTTGGCCCGAACCGGGTTGACCCGACCCGGGTCCGGGTCCAACCCGGAAGGGCGCGGCCCAGCCCGGCCGGGTGGCATGCTGGCTCGGCCAGCGAGCCGAGCGAGGGACGCGGTCCCCCACGGCCTTTGCGCTCCGCGGACGCAGTGAGCGCCGCGTCCTTCTTCCCCGGATCCCGCGCGGCCACGGGATCCGGCCGCCTACCACCGCGGCGGTTCCTCCTGGCGGCGCGCCGGGGCGCCGCCACCTCCGGGCGGCCGGCCGGCCGGTGCCGGCCGCTGCGCCAGCGACCCGCACTGCCTGTGATGTCTGCGGGCCACCGGAGTTGCTCCGATGGTCCGTTTTCAATTCTGTCTGCGCCGGTGTTCATCTCGGGTCCTGCACTTTACTGCAAAGGCCTCAAATCACTGTTGCGGTCCCATTCCATTACCACCGTCAATCCACGCACCAACAGTAATCTGTGGAGGGTTGTCAGGCCGTGTTTGTTCGGCCCGTGCCCTCCGCGTTCGGTGTTATCAAATGGAAAACATTTAAACACATGCTTTTAATCATTAACGAGGGTATAATTCACATAAACACAAAATACGAAAACCCCCTACTTGGATATCTGACGTTGCACATCAGGCGTCACGGAGAACGACATCGCGGGGGTCAGACGTAGATTCCGTGGACGTCGGGGTGCATTCGAGGAGGAAACGATGTCTCCTCACTTGTTGCGAAGATGAAGAAGGAAGGTACGTTGTCGTTGGCGATGATCACCGCGGTCGGCGACTTCTCCCTTGTCGTGGAGGAAGAAGAGGATGAAGAACCATGATTTCCGAGTCGTTTTATGTTGAGGGGTCAATGTTCTTCATCGGAGAAGAACCATTCTTCACGGAGAGGACGAAGATCTTCCACCCAAGAGGAAATTCCTCCTTCTTTTACACAAGTGCTCCTTCCCTTTTCTCCCAACACAAAATGTGTCAAAGTAAAATAATAGGTTCATGCTATTATTTTATTAACACAAGTAATTTCAATTTTTTTCAAAATTTAAACACTTAGATAATTAATTGAATAGGTTCAATTAATTAATTAAGGTATGTGTTGGCGAGAGTTAAGAGGGAGAGATAGAGGAAGTGGAAGGTTACTCAATTTAAGATGAGTTTACAAAATTAAAGAGGGAGGTGAGGAGTTATGGAAAAAGTGAAGGGGTGGGGCTCGTGTGGGCCCCACCTCTCCTTTATTCTCCCAAGGGAAGTTAGAAACCCAACAGGTCCCACTCCAACTCCCACACCTAGGAGTTAAACCACACAAGAGAGGGAAAAAGTGTTGTGACACAACACTTAAACCACTAGCAAGAAACAAAAATAAAATTGTAAAACAATTATATTTTTTTATTCCTCACCCTTTTTTTAACAAATCCTCCCGAGCAAACGCAACTCCAGAAAGGGTCTTCTTAAGCAATTACCGGCGCTACGAGTTCATCAGTGCCATCATATTTCTATTTCGAGCACCGGATTAAAAGTTAGAAAAACCCGCTCATTTGTTCACTGAACGTACCCGAGCTAAACTTTGAAAATTGATTCCGGGAACACCGGGCCTCGGAATCAGGCACCGTCAGAAACTGCGTACTCATAAAATTCCAAATAAATTAAGAAAAAAAAATTCCTTGAAATTTCCGGGTCGTTACAAGTACCGCCTCGACCTTCGTGGGATCCAATGCAACTCTCACCTCTGAGATGACGTGCCCCAATGAGGGAACCTATCAGAGCCAGAACTGGTACTTCAAGAGCTTACCATAAAGCTGGTGATCTCGGAGTATATCCAGTAATACCCGTAAGTGGTAGGTGTGCTCCTCCTCATTGGTCAAGTAAATCAGTATGTCGTCAATGAAGACTACGACAAACCGATCGAGGTAGGGCTGGAAGATCCTATTCATGAGACTCATGAACACTTCTGGAGCATTGGTCACACTGAAGGGCATGTCCAAGAACTCATAGTGGCCATACCGACACCTGAAGGCCGTCTTCTGCACATCCTCATCCCGAACTCAGAGCTGATGATAGCCTGACCCGAGGTCTATCTTTGAGAACCAACGTGCTCCCATGAACTGATCGAAGAGGTCGTCAATCCTCAGAAGCAGATACTTGTTCCTCACAGTCACCTGGTTTAGGTGACGGTAGTCGACACACAGTCGCAAGCTCCCATCCGCCTTCTTGGCGAACAAAATCAGAGAAGCCCAGGGTGAAACACTGGGTCGGATGAAACCTTTCCCCTGTAAGTCCTCTAGCTGTACCTACAGATCACGAAGCTCAGCGGGAGCCATCTGATATCCTGGAGTAGATATCAGTAATGTCCCGGGGTACAGGTCTATGTATAAATCTACCTCCCTGCGAAGAGGTAGTCCTGGAACATCGAAAAACGTCCGCATACTGATCCACCACAACAGGAAATCTTGGACTCCGCACGTCAACTGCTCCGAGGATGAGACTAGCCAACTGATGTTTGATCGGCTACCCTCTCCTCGGCGTAAGTCGATTCTATGCTTCAAAGGTTCCCTTCTCCCCAGTGAAGGTGGACCTGGTCCTATCCGTATGGACACACCGCACCTTGCGCCTAATACAGTCGATCTGAGCATGGACTGTAGATAAACATTCCATACCAAAGATGACGTCGTAAGGCCTCGACGCTGCTACAAGAAGATCCCAGCCGAAGCTCTCGCCTCCTAGAGTAATCTCACACTGTTGGCACCAGTGCGTAATCGTCGAGTCTGCTTCGGTAGGAGTCTCTAGCCGTAAGGATCGAGCCAAAAGCTCTGTCGGAATCTCCGAGCTCCGAACAAGGGCAGCGACAATAAAAGAATGACTCGTACCTGTGTCTATAAGAACTGCATCAAGGGTAGAGTAGACACATATAGTACCTCGAATCATCTCAGGTGCGCCGTGGTCGTAAGCCTATGATGCCTGGAGCTGAGCCCGCCTCTGACCGTCAGCTCCCTGTGGTCGGGGTGGACCTCCTGGGGGTGGTGGTGGTAGAGCCTCGAAGCGTCGTCCACCACCCGCTACTCGGCCAGCTCCTCTGCCTCGTCCGCCTGCTCCCTGCGGACTGCCACGGTTGAACCTCTACCTCTGCCTGGGCGGTCCCTCCATTGTCTGTTGCTTATCCGCATGGCGGGTCAGGCAGTCACGATCCATGTGGCCCTGATCTCCGCATGCATAGCACTGTCTGCTCCTCGTAAGGCTGGCTCTGCACTGTGTGCCCCGCACAGCAGAACACGTATCATGAGGTTGCCCACCTGAAGGTCTGGTCCACTTGGACCCCTGCATCATCTGTTGACTGCCAACTATAGAAGACTCCGCTCCGTGCCATCCTGTGGTGGGTCTCGCTACTGATGGCTTCTTGGCGAGAAATCTCTCCACTAACAGGGCTCGTTCCAGCACCCCCACCTGCGTCAGGATGCTAAGGGTAATCGTCGAAGCTCTGATCTCATGCCTCAGTCCCTGCTCAAAGGTCCAGACCCAGAAGAATGGGTCTCGTACCATATCTGTGGAGTAGCGCGAGAGGTCGATAAATCTCGCCGAGTACTGGGCTATTGACATGCTGCCCTGCCGCAACAGTAGTAACTCCTAGATGCGCACCGCACGGAGGGTGGCCGGAACAAACTCCGAGCGGAAGAGGCTCTCGAAGTCCATCCATAGTAGAGATGCCTCATCATGCACCTGGAGCATCAGGCTCCACCATCAACCTGTTGCCACGTGCAGGAGACTCGTGACAAGGATCACTATGAGGTCTGCTGGTGTCCCTACCAACCTGAAGACTCTGACGATAGCCTCCATCCAATCCTCGGCTGCCTGAGGATCCGTCTCTCCACAGAACCTGGGCAGCCTCTATCTCTGAAACTCATGCAACGCGCTCAGGCGGCGTGCACTCTCCGCCGCTGGGGCGGGTAGCATCGGTGTCTTAGCGGGTAGAGGTACCGCTGTTACCTCTGCTATAATGGGGCCCTACACCGAGGCCTCGTCGCTCGGTGGGATGCCATCCCGCACGTAACTAGGAACCCAAGCTGGCTGCCTTCGTGGGGCCATCCTGAAAAGAAACAGGTGCGCCACGGTTAGTACAGTATACCTGGTGAGATGACACAAAGTAATCACAAAGAAAACTTTTGAAAGGAAACACACACGCAATCAGTGTTTTCGTGTATTGAGTTGGAAAATCAGAGGTCAGGGTCCTGGTGTATGGATACGTCAGCCGCCTCACCAACACTGGACTCCCTGGAATGAAAACCACACTCAATACTCTTAACACTATTCCTCCACAGAGAAGAAATTATTAAAGTTCTGAGTTTTGCGGTAGAACCGACTCCTCTGATACCAATTTTTCACAACCCGTCCTCGGGACCCGTTCCGTGACTACCCCAAGCCTGCCTTCCATAGGCCAGGGGCTGACGACTAGCACCAAAGGCGTAAATCCAAAAAGAAGGGAAGGCATTGCCTTTATGAAGTAACATACACAACCGAGTACACAAGTGAAGTAAATACTAAGTAAAACTGGGTACAAGGTAAGTGATGAAAAGTAAATGGGTCAGTATACAAACCCAACTGAAAGTACAGTGCAACTGTAGTAAGTAAAACAGCAACATCGAGTCATCCTCCGGAAATCCCACCTTAAGGGTGGGTACAGATAGTCTCCTCAGCTCCTCGGGTCCGGACACCCGCTCCGTGTATGTCCCGCCAAGTGGTCCACCTCCGAGTACTGTCTAGCTCCACAAGCCTCCACCTCGATCAGTGCTGTCCGTTGTCTGCATACAACACAAGTAGTGCGGGCATAGCCCGTGCAGGGGTGAGTATACGATACTCAGTAGGGACCCCGAGACCCCTGAAGGTCTCTCAAAATCCATGAAGGATAAACCACAAAGAAAAGATACAATCACTAAGTATCAATCGACTCTACTTAGGTATATGCCCATACATATACCTAAGTCATCAGTTACTGTTCATCTCCAACTCTCGAACTCAAGCACAACCCAGTCCACACAGGAAAACACAACTCAGTCCACACAGGAAAGCAAGACAATCACATCGATGATAATGATTTAGAATCAAGACTCAGATCACACATGTATACACTTTGTAAGGCGATAGAGATGATCAGATGTAGCCACTGATTCATCTAAGCTGTCAGACCCACATAGGATACAAGACCAGCTAAGCTGTCGAACCCACAAAGGATACAAGACCAGCTACTCTGCCGGACCCACTCAGGATACAAGTACAGAGGTCATACTGCCGGACCCACATATGATACAAGAACAGTAGTCATCACCATCGAACCCACAGAGGATCCCAGTACAGTCGTCGTTGCTACTGAACCCACGGAGGATCCAAGTACAATCGTCCTCGCTGCCGAACCCACATAGGATCCAAGTGCAGTCATCATCGTCGCAGTCGCAGCCAGCTCTAGGGTTCCTGCACACATCATGCTCGATTCCGGGAGGGTCCGCTCCTCGAGCAAAAGAGTCGATACATAAACTATCACTAAGTCCATAGTTGATGTATCCCAAAGTTCCGTCTCGACAAAAGAAACCCAACGCGATAGACGGTGCGTCAATCGGACGCCCGGTCTGAGATTTATTGGTTTTTCCTTCCCAGGGGCCCGGTTGGTTTTTAAGCTAAAACCAACCCGACCGTACTCCAGCTGCATCCAAACCTCAAGCGGAGTAAGAAAAATGGACCGTATCAACAAAAGGATCCCAATGCAATTGACTCCACGCCAATCGGATGTCCGGTCCTTAAGATATAAGCATTTCCGCTCCAAGGGCCCGGTTGGTTTCGAGTTCAAACCAACCCGGCCATACCCAATCTTTGCCGAAACCTTGAGTGTAATATACCGAAATTACCGTCTCAATCCAAGGATTCACACGCAACTGAAGTTGCGTTGATCAGAGGTCCGTAGTTCAAGTTATGGGAAAAAGACCGAAAATAGTCCGAAGTGGGGGTTTGGGCCCGGTCCGACCCGACCCAACCCCCCCTTGGGTCGGCCCAAACCGGGTCGACCCGACCCCGGGTCCGGGTTCGGCCTGACTGGGCACAACCGCGGCCCGATCTGAGTGACCTGCCCCGACCCAGCCGGGGCACGCTGTCTAGGCCAGCGAGCCGAGCGGGGGGGGGGGGGGGGGACGAGGCCGCCCCTCTGTTCCGCGGACGCGGCGCCTGGCGCTGCGTCTCCCCTGGATCCCGCACGGCCACGGGATCCAACCCTCGCCGCTGCGTCTTCTGCCACAGCGGGCTTCTACTGGCGGTGCACCGGGGTGCCGCCGCCTCCAGCCAGCCAGCCGGTGCCGGCCGCCGCCTCCGGCCGCCTGGGACTTCCGCGGGCCACCATAGTCATTCTGGTGGTCCGATTTTGCTCCCGTCTGCGTCTGCGATCATCTCGAGACCCGTACATCACTGTGAAGGCCTCCAATCGCAATTTCGGTCCTGCTTCGTCATTGCCAATTGATCCTCACATCAAGAACACAATAGTGGTGGGTTCGTACTTGTTCGTCAGTCCGCACGTACTTGTTCGTCAGTCCGCACCCACCGCGTTAGTGGTTCTAAACATCACCAAACAATTTTCACGCCATGCTGAGGGTATAAAATCACATAAAGAAATTTATACAAATTCCTCTACCTCACAAAGAATATGAACATCGACATCGCGGTAGACGGCGTCACGGGGAATAGGGTTCGTAGGCGTCGTCAGTGTGCGCCGAGGAGGAAGCAGCATCTCCTCTCTTGTCGCGGAGAAGAGGGGGACGAGGCCGCCCCTCTGTTCCGCGGACGCGGCGCCTGGCACTGCGTCTCCCCTGGATCCCGCACGGCCACGAGATCCAACCCTCGCCGCTGCGTCTTCTGCCACAGCGGGCTTCTACTGGCGGTGCACCGGGGTGCCGCCGCCTCCAGCCAGCCAGCCGGTGCCGGCCGCCGCCTCCGGCCGCCTGGGACTTCCGCGGGCCACCATAGTCATTCTGGTGGTCCGATTTTGCTCCCGTCTGCGTCTGTGATCATCTCGGGACCCGTACATCACTGTGAAGGCCTCCAATCGCAATTTCGGTCCTGCTTCGTCATTGCCAATTGATCCTCACATCAAGAACACAATAGTGGTGGGTTCGTACTTGTTCGTCAGTCCGCACGTACTTGTTCGTCAGTCCGCACCCACCGCGTCAGTGGTTCTAAACATCACCAAAAAATTTTCACGCCATGCTGAGGGTATAAAATCACATAAAGAAATTTATACAAATTCCTCTACCTCACAAAGAATATGAACATCGACATCGCGGTAGACGGCGTCACGGGGAATAGGGTTCGTAGGCGTCGTCAGTGTGCGCCGAGGAGGAAGCAGCATCTCCTCTCTTGTCGCAGAGAAGAGGATTGGTGGCGTGTCGTTGTTCTTTGAGGAACCAGCATTCTTCGTCATTCTTTGTCGGAGGCCAACATTCTTCCAAAACCTCAAGAGTTCTCCCATTCTTCCTCGCACAATGAAGCTCTCCTCCTTAATAAAATAATAGGTTCCTCCTATTATTTTATTATACACGCAAAGTAACTCTCCCAAATTAAATCACGACATTAAATAAAACGTCATGAAAATTAATTAAAGAAGGGAGAGAGAAGGTTACCTATTATTAAATGTGTTGGCAGTTAAATAAAATGGGGGAAAGAGGAAGGTTCTTCATTAAATTATGGGTTGACATAATTTAATGGATTGAGGTGGAGAGATTGGAATTTAATGGAGGTTTTCCAATTTAATGAGGGGATGTTAATGAGATCAGAGGGAATTAAATGGTGGGGATCATGTGGGCCCCCACCTCTCTAACATCCAAAATTGGGTAGTTAAGTGGCTCTGGGCCCCACACTTAACTACCCATGGGAGGGAATAACCACCTTATAAAATAAAAATTGTTCCGACAATTTTTATTTACTTCTTAAATAAACCCCCAATTATTAACTTCTCCTACCACGCGAACGCAACTACGGTAAGGATCCCATTAAGCAATTACTGGTGTTACGAGTTCATCGGTGCCCTCAGATTTCAATTCTGAGCACCGGTTCAAAAGATAGAAAAACCAGCTCGTTCGTTCACTGAATGTACCCGAGCTAAACTTCAGAAATTGATTTCGGGCACACCAGGCCTCAGAATTGAGTGCCATCAGAAACCACAAACTCATAAAATTACAAAGTATTTAAAAAAAAATCCTTGAAATTTATGGGTCTTTAAATTATTATTTACATCAATTATACATCATTATTATACCCATCCAAATAATAATGTATTGAATAACAATTACACCACGACGTGGAGACGATAAGTCGTACGTACGCACGTATGGTGACATGTCATTCAAAGGATGGATAGAATAATGAATATATTTATAATAACATCACAGTATATAGAAGATACTGGATTTAATATTTTTGAATGGAAAAAACAAAGAAATAGGAAGTGGAATAAGAAAGGAACTTAAAAGAGGTGATGAAATATTTACCTCTTCTTCGGGTTCTTCCTTTTGATTTGATCAAAAGGGCTCCATAGATTGGATTTATGACTAAAGGAAGTCCTCTAGGATGAAGGTAGGACAGTTGAGAGGGTACTTTGGTAGGGGTTGGCCGAGCCAAATGACTTTGAAGGTGTGAATTAGAGAGAAGGGGAAGTTCCCTTTTATAAGAGGGGTGAGGGGCACCTTAGGAAAAACTAAAAATGTTATTTTATAATAAAATAATTTTCAGTTTACAATGGCTCCAAAATGAATTATTTAATGTATAAGGTGGTTATGGGTCGAAAAACACTCAACCAATAGGTTTTAGATAGGTTTGGGTTACTATATTAACTTTATCTTTTAGATTTAACTCTTAGTTAAATAGTTTGATATTTACCATGTCTCTTTGTATTTTTTTATTATATGGTTAATAAAATTACTATAAACTTCCAAGAGAACCTCAAGTGGTTCATTAATGACATATATAATATTATTTAAGACCTTTTTTTGAGCTTTATATTTTTAGGAATAGAATATCAATTAATAATATAATATTTTCTTTAAAAACTCTTTTATGTCAATTTTGACACTATTTGGTATTTTGTTTTTTCTAAATTCATAACAGCATTATTACTTCGAAAAAAATTCATCTAACCAACCCTAACATGTCATATTAACCTATAATATTAGTGGAATTCATAAAAAGTGTCAAATTACATTTATTTGGATATTTATAATATCAATTATTTTAATATTTCATTAATTAGGTAATTACTGCATCATCATTGTGTCATAAATAAATTAAGCTATTTAGTGTCTAAAAAATGTAAATAAAATACCATTATGTAGGAAATCTTTTTAGATTTATAATTAATATTTATAGTCGAATTTATCTTATGTATAAATCTATAATAAAAATGTTTTAGTTATTAAAAATTGATTTTAACTCTTTTAACACTTCTTTAAATAAAATAATAATAAATGTATTAATCTGATCCAAGTAGACCTAAAGGATCATATTTTATTCCTAATGATATTTTTGGTTGAATTAAACTTATCCAATAGAATTAGGACATGTTTTAGGGTAATAATATCATCATTTTTACCCTTAATTACCCTATTTACTTTTAACCGTGGTCAATAAAAGTAAAAAGTTACTATTCACCAGAAATTATTTTCATCTTATTGAACCACATTTTACTTACTGATATCAACCGTGTCTCTCGGATTTTTGAAATTCAACTCACATAAGCGGAAAAATTAAGTTTTATGTAAATTTGGAAATGCTCCGAGGAGGTGGGTAAAAGACTGTAAAAAGTTCAATAAAATTTTATACATAAAATTTTATTATAAAATGACACCAATGAATTACATTGAACTTATATAGGTATTATAAATATATTTTTATTTAACATAAATTTAAATAAAGTAAATAATTATTTAAATAAAATTCAGTTTTAAACTATAACGTAGTGTTTGTAACACCCCAAGATTTTATAGTAAGTTATTTTCTTTAAAGTAATTCAATAGCTTGCACTACACGCAACACTGAGTTCGAGCGCACTACGACTTACCAAACTAGCCGTTCAAAAGCATTTATGAATATTATTATCTGAATTTTTAATTTTATATACTCCATATAATTTTAGAATCCATATTATGTGTTTCTTAGACATAATATAAGAACAAATTCATTTTTTCAGATAAAAGAAGTATTTTTCAAAAAATGCAATTTTACCACCTTTTAATGGAAATCCCTTTTTAAAACAAATCTTTGAAACTTTTATATATTCAATTTAATGAAATTAAATTCTTCTTTATAATCATAACTTAAAAATTTATTTTGGACAAATTTTTGGTACTTTTCTAAAAACTTTTATATTTTGATGAATACTGAAAAATACTAAATTTTAATTGAATTTTTTTTAATCAAAATAATTTATAGCGTTAAATTATGTATTTGAATGGTTTGAAAGTATAATTAGATAATATTTTTATTAATTAATACAATGTAGGTGATTATAATTAATTTCACATTTAAACCTGACATAAACACATGTCAATCTTTTGATAGTTTTTACTTTTTAAAAACCCACTTTTCGGTTTTGACAACGAGAATTAATTTTAAATTAATTAATGAAAATTATATGTTTTGAATTTGGTAAAATAGAATTATTTTTTGAATTCAGAATATCAAAATTAGCTTAGGGTAAATTTTTTGTATTTTTCTGAAAACATTCACTTTTTGATGAATAGCGAAAAACACTACGTTATAGTTTAAAACCTACTTTTTATGTAAATAATTATTTATTTTATTTAAATTTATTTTAAGTCAAAATAGATTTATAATACCTATATAAGTTCAATTTAATTCATTGGTTCCATTTTATAATAAAATTATATGTATAAAATTTTATTGAACTTTTTACCGTCTTTTACCCACCTCCTAGGAGCATTTGCAAATTTACATAAAACTTAATTTTATTGATTTTGTGAGTTGAATTTAAAAAATACGAGAGAAATGGTTGATATAATCAAGTAAAATTTGTTTCAGTAAGATGAAAATAATTTTTGGTAAATAGTAACTTTTTACTTTTATTTACCACGGTTAAAAGTAAATAGGGTAATTAAGGGTAAAAATGATATTATTATTACCCTAAAACATGTCCTAATTCTATTGGATAAGTGTAATTTAACCAAAAACAACCTTAGGAATAAAATATGATCCTTTAGGTCCACTTGGATTAGATTAGGACATTTATTATTATTTTATTTAAAAAAGAGTTAAAAGAGTTAAAATCAAAGTTTAATAACTAAAACATTTTTAATATAGGGTTATACATAAGATAAGTTCGACTATAAATATTAATTATAAATATAAAAGGATTTCCTACATAATGGTATTTTATTTATATTTTTAGACATTAAATAATTTAATTTATTTATGACACAATTATGATGCAGTAATTACCAAATTAATGAAATATTAAACTAATTGATATTATAAATATCCAAATAAATGTAATTTGAGACTTTTTATGAATTACACTAATTTTCTAGGTTAATATGACATGTCAGGGTTGGTTAGATGAATTTTTTAGAATTAATAATGCTATTATGAATTTAGAAAAAACAAAATACCAAATAGTGTCAAAATTGACATAAAAGAGTTTTTAAAACAAATATTATATTATTAATTAATATTCTATTCCTAAAAATCTAAGGTTCGGCCAAAGGTCTTAAATAATATTATATATGTCATTAATGAACCACTTTATGTTCTCCTGGATGTTTATATTAATTTTATTAACCATATAATATAAAAATGTAAAGAGACATGGTAAATGTCAAACTATTTAACTAAGAGTTAAATCTAAAAGATAAAGTTAATATAGTAACACAAACATGTTTAAAACCTATTGGTTGAGTGGTTTTAAACCCATACCCACATTATCCTTTAAATAATTCATTTTTATCCATTAGAAACCTAAAATGATTTTATTATAAAATAATATTTCTAGTTTTTCCTAAGGTGCCCCTCAACCCTCTTATAAAAGGGCACTTCAACTTCTCTCTAATTCACACCTTAAAAGAAATTTTGATCGGACAAACCCTGACCAAATACCATCTAAAATGTCCTCCCTTCATCCTAGAGACATTACTTTTGTCAGAAAGCCAACATATGGAGCCCTTTTGATCAAATCAAAAGGAAGAACCCGAAGAAGAGGTAAATATTTCATCGCCTCTTTCAAGTTACTTTCTTCTTCCACTTCCTATTTATTTTTTGTTTCCATTATAAAATAATAACTCTAGTATATTCTATATAATGTGATGTTATTATAAATATATTCATTATTCTATCCATCCTTTTAATGACATGTCACCATACGTACGTACGTACGGCTTACCGTCTCCACATCGTGGTGTAATTGTTATTCAATACATTATTATTTGGATGGGTATAATAATGATGTATAATTGATGTAAATAATAAATATAACATGATAATGATTCTTTATATATGATATAACATTCAATTATATATTATTTTAATATCAAAATAATGATATTGTCGCTCGTGCATACGTACAGATTTCCGTCTCCGCGAACGCGATGAGATTTATTCCCCATCGTATCCATTAAAGACTAATTTTCATTAGATGATTAAAAATAATGTTTAAAGACTTAATATCATTATGAATATGAATAAGATACATCCTATCCATAATAAACATTACTTACATAACAAATTAAATAAAGGAAAACGAATCAGTTAACACCCGAAACAACGATAATACTAAAATATTATTAACAAAACAATATTGAAAGACCATATATGATATCATATTAATGTATATGATTCTTTTATAATTTAATAAAAATTATTTCACCATTATAAAATAGGTTAAACTACCCTCGACCAAGGAAACATACAAAGTAAGGGGTTTCTTATCTTACTTTTAATTCTGTGAGATTTCCGTTGTTTGCCACTTATTTATTGGATGTGGTGTATTGTGTACTGAAAATTGATATATATTATCATTATTCTCTTTATATTCATGGTATTATGTGATTAATTTGGTGGTTATTAAATTTTGGTCATATGACTCGATTGATTACAATGAAGTAAGGGTTTTTCATCTCACTTTTTATTCCCGTGAGATTCATGCTATATTGGACACTATTTCATTTTGCGTGGCGTATGTATTCTACATGAATGTATTCTTGGTGTAATATACTTTAATTTATGGTTATTTAAATCTTCATTGTATGATCCTTCTTTCATGGGTTTCATGTTTCATAAGTTACCAAATCAGTAAGAGAATTTCAAATTTCAATTTCCACTTAGTGGGCTTTACGCATACTTCAATGATTATTTTACTCCAAGATTAGGTGTATAATGACTATTTATTATTTATGTATTAATTTAAACTCCCATTTGAGTGGATATAAGTTTTATTCACATAATCACTCCATTGATAATTTCACAATTCATTGATATAAAATTGATCTTAACTCAATTTCCATTCATTGAGTTAAACATCCAAGTCATTGGTGTTGTTTTTACAAGAATATGTGTGAATATAATCTGATTGATTTACACTGAATGTACAATCATTTTTAATGTATTTATATTTTTGACACATAATTATGTCATTGATTTATCCTTTACCTAAGGATACTGTATTTATAAGTCATTTCATCTCAATTTACATTCCTTTGTGACTTCTTTGTTGTTATGCACCAATTCACTTTTATATGGTGTATATACTATCCTTTGACATAGTATATCATGAAATCCTTTATTCTAAAGATATTATAAAGTTTTTATTACCTAAATTATTTTTATTCAAGCGTCTCTTATTTGGTTAGAAACTCTAACTAAATTATCATTTTAAATGTTTTAAAAATTTATTATTCTAAATCTTTCTCATTAATGTCCATGTTTTAAAAATGGTTTTAAGGATTTTTTTATATGGAAATTAATGTTATAAAATTAAAATTCCTTTTAAATATTTCAAAGTGTTATGGGACACTTTGATTAAAAAATCTATTTGTAAATGGCTTCTTGAAAAATAGTGTGACTTTTAAACGATTTCAAGAAAAAGGGGGATATTTCTCTCAAATAGTTTTAATGATTATTTTCATCTATGTCAATATCCTTCATTATTCTAGATTGAGGTTAATCTGTTACAATACAATCTTCCATATTGTATTGAATGAGACGTGTTTGACTATGGATGTGCTATTTTTATAACATTCATGGTTTGTGGATAAAGTATTGACATTTCGTATGCTAGTTTTAATACGAATATTTATTCTATGTTTCAAACTTTTCATATGAGGAATGAATTGAACTTAGTAAGTGATGGGTGGAGCCCATTATAGCTCCTTGATTCATTGATAGGTCTCATGAGACAAACTTGTGTCTTGGCACAAGGCCTTGACAAAATCTTATTTTTATTATTGGCACAAGGCCTTAACTATGTGGTTATGAATGTCTGGCAGTATGCATTCTATCATTATTAAAGTGGCTATTGATATTTAATGTGATTATTCTACTAGTAGAATATACATGTGAATTAGTAAATGAAATTATTTGATTTTATCTTTGCCATATTATGCTGAAGTTCAAGTTTAAAAGGATTTTGTTTTAGTCTTATACATTTTCTTAAATGTTTATGCTTATTTATGAAATTTTCCGCTATATTGTTATCCTTAATAATTATCTGATCTCACCCCTTTCTATGTTTTATTTTTCCCAGGATGCGAAGAAGTATATCATGACTGACCTGCAGGGATAGTCTGTGGGATCTCAGTGTTGTCTATGGAAACAATGTTGTTGTAGTTTTCCATTTTATGATGTAATGTAAACCTTATGACATTATCTAGTATTTACAAGGCTACTAAACTAATTGTTATATTGAGAATTGATCTTTTGTGATCATACCAATGATACGTAATAATGCACCGACTCTAGGCTTCTGGGGTCGGGACATTACAGTGTTTTTCACTATTCATCAAAAATTGAAGGTTTTCAGAAAAATACCAAAAATTTACCCTAAGATAATTTTGATATTATAAATTCAAAAATGAATTATATTTTACCAAATTCAAAACATGGAAGATGAATTAGTTAATTTTAAATAAATTCCCCTTGTCAAAACCGAAAAGCGGGTTTTTAAAAAGTAAAAACTATCAAAAGACTGACATGTGTTTATGTCAAATTTAAATGTGAAATTACTTATAATCACCTAAATTATATTAAATTATAAAAATATAATCTAATTATACTTACAAACCATTCAAATACATAATTTAACACTATAAATTATTTCGATTAAAAAAGTTTTTTTCAAATAAAATTTAGTATTTTTCAGTATTCATCAAAATATACAAGTTATTAAAAAAGTAACAAAAAATTATCCAAAATAAATTTTTATGTCCTAATTATAAAGAAGAATTTAATTTCATTAAATTGAATATATAAAAGTGTCAAATATTGGTTTTAAAAAGGGTTTTCCATTAAAAGGTTGTAAAATTGTATTTTTTTGAAAAATACTTCTTCTATTTGAAAAAAATGAATTTGTTCTTATATTATGTCTATGAAACACATAATATGGATTCTAAAATTATATAGAGTATATAAAATTCAAAATTTAGTTAATACTATTCATAACCTCTTTTGAACGGCTAGTTTGGTAAGTCGTGATGCGCTCGAACTCGGTGTTGCGTGTAGCGCAAGCTATTGAATTACTTTAAAGAAAATAACTTACTATGAAATCTTGGGGTGTTACATTATTCCCCCCTTTTGGAAATTTCATCCTCACAATTTTAAAATTGGGCTTGAGAACTTCATTGAAATTCCCACATCGAAAAAAGAGTCAATAAAACTATCTCTTTAAAAGAAAGAAAGAGAAGTACAAAGGTCACCCGAGATAACCCACACTAGGATTCCATGTAGGAAAACATGGATATGGAAGATAAAATAAGTGTCAAGTTCTAGTGGAGAGTGATAGAAAACATTATTAGGAGAAAGTTAACAACAATAAAACCACAAACTTGTGATTAGATAAACTTTCATTAGTTTCCTAGTAGAAAAAGTAAACAAATAATTTTTTTTTGTTTTAAGTTCCATTTCATAAAGTTGTGGAATTTATTTATGATATTGACTAAAAAAATAAAGAGATAGACTTACTTTTTAAGTATATTTTCATCCTTTAATAAATTTCTACCACTAACTCATCTTTGTTTTTCAAACGATGAGTATTCAAGATGACTTGGTCACACCTGAAGTGCTAGAATCAACTTATAGAGAATCACATAATCCAAAAAGGATAAACTATATATATTTACCTTGTCTTTAGAGATTAACCAAAACAAAAAATGGTTAGTACAAGATTAGATGATCCCCAAAAAGGATAATCCTTTAGAGAAAGAAATAATTATCTTAATTTCTAAAATTAAACCAACAATACCCAAAGTTCAATAAATACCATTCAATAAACAATTTTCCTTAAAATACATCAATATAATCCAAACTAATATTGAAACCCAAAACATAGAAGAATTTGATTACACAGTCTTCCACGTTAAATTGTATTTCTAAATAACATCGACTACTCTTAAAGTCACATACTTAAAAGTAATTAACCTAATCACATATTCTCTATGATAGGTTAATCATTTACATAAATAACCCAAATATCTATAAATACACAATAAAAACATAAATAAAAATCCACCATTACTCCTCAAATGAAATCCCATAGTATTCTATTTTCCTTAGGCATATAGTATTCCCAACAGAGTGAACATCTTCCAAAATAACATTTATCATTTAATCCCCAAATCATTTTCCTATACTAAGGATATCCATTTGATAAGAAATAAGATCCAAAATAAACTTATTATTGATCAATAAAATCATTTAACTAAAACTAATTAGTCACACTAACCAGGGACTTCACGTAGTCCAGTGGTAGGTGATAAATCCCAATCGCACTATGGTTGTGGGTTCGCTTCCTGAAGCTTTGTCTGATGCGACGGGTTGTCACACGATCTGTGTGTTTTCCTTTTTCAAAAACTCTATTTTATAACGTTTCCAAAATGAGATAAATTCCTCAAAATAAATATAACATAATATCACCAAAAATGTTATCTCATACCTCGCATTTTCATCCAAAAATTTAATAACATGTAATTACCTCAAATTCAAGGATCATATAAACCCAAATGGTTATTTATAACTATATCAAAAAAAGAAAACACAATTCTTCCTAAAATAGAATTTTCACATAATAAACAGCAGGGTTACACATAAGATAAAAGTCTTACAAAGTAATCCCATCAACAAAGAGCACTAATACTTTTAAACATTTCACCATCCATTTATTTCCACATAGGTTCTTCCTTGAAAAAGGGGTTATACTATAGAATATGGCATTCACTTAGGTAATTCCCAGTTCCCCTACATTTATGGAAAATGACTGTAAATGGATTCTTGGGATCATTTTTATTTTCTTCCATTGCACTCTTCATTTTTCCTCAGCAATTCTTTACTTTATATCCTTCTTTACCACACATAAAGAATTTATTTGTTCCATTGAGACACTTCCCTAGGTGTCTCCTTCCACATTTCCTACATGATGGAAATTGATCTTTCTTTTCTCCATAGTCTCCACTGCTGGAGCTCTTATCATTCACCGTCTTTCTCTTCTTTATTGAGTCTAAGAGTTGGTTAATATATATGTTGTTGATCATATTTTTGGAAAACTAATTCGGCATGAACACGATATCTTTTACACCTATCAACATTCCATTCCGTTTCTCATTTCCTCCTTCATGCCCACCTTGTACATCATGTTCAATGTTACTATGACTTCCTTGGAATCCATCCATTGACTAACACAAGAAAGCATAGTGTGAGTCAAAAAATCATTTAGAGAATATCATAACACCTTATTTTCAATCTAAAACACCTTAGGATTAACAAATATTATTTATTCTCATCTTATATTAAAATCCTTCAAATATTTTTGTAAATAAAATGTGAATTATACTAAGCATATCCCCTAGGAGTGTCGTAACCAAGAGTGCAACAATGCCCGTTGTCGTGGACCAGTTCCCATTCGAGTATAGCTCAAATCGGTGTTTTTGGGTTTTACCCCAAGGTACATCTGTGCCAGAGCCGCCTCTACCTGCTCATATCTAGATAGGGATGTATTGCTTGTAAAACTCACAAAATCTATACAATACCAAAACTTTAAGAAGTTCTTCTATAATAATCCTCAAAGTCTATATTAGGATTATGTGTTCTAATCAGAGTTTATCTAAATCTAGTTTCCAAGGTTTGTACTAAACTTCCTCTAATACCAACCGTAACGCCCCGACCCCAGAAGCCCAAATTCGGTGCATTATTACGTATCATTGGAATGATCAAAAAAGATCAAGTCTCTAAAGACCAATTAGTTTAGTAGCCTTGGAAGTACTAGATACATTAATAAAGTTTACATTACATCATAAAATGGAAAACTACAACAACATTGTTTCCATAGATAACACTGAGATCCCATAGACTATCCCTACAGGTCATTCATAATATACTTCTTCTCATCCTGGGAAAAATAAAACATAGAAAGGGGTGAGCTCAGATGCTCAGTAATGATAACAATATAGCGGAAACTTTCATAAATAAGCATAAACATTTAAGGCAATGTATAAGACTAAAACAGAAGCCTTTTAAACTTGAACTTCAGCATAAAATGGAAAAGATAAAATCAAATAAATTTACTTATTCACATGGATATTCTACTAGTCAAATAATCATATGTAATATCAATAGTCACTTTCATAATGATGGAATTCATAATTCCAGACTTTCATAACCACATAGTCAATGTCTTGTGCCAAGACTACAAATAAGATTTTTTCAAGGCCTTGTGCCAAGACACTAGTTTGTCTCATGAGACCTACCGATGCATCGAGGAGCTATAGCGGGATCCACCCGTCACTTACTAAGTCCAATTCATTCTTTATATGAAAAGGTTTAGACATAACATAAACATTTGTATTAAAACTAGCATACGAAATGTCAATACTTTATCCATAAACTATGAATGTTATAAAAACAACACATCCATAGTCAAACATAACTTATTCAATACAATATGGAAGATTGTATTATAATAGATTAACCTCAATCGAGAATAATTAAGGATATTGACATAGATGAAAATAATCATCAAAACTATTTGAGAGAAATATCCCCCTTTTTCATGAAATCATTTAAAAGTCACACTATTTTTCAAGAAGCTGTTTAAAAATAGATTTTGGAATCAAAGTGTCCCATACCACTTTAAAACATTTAAAATTAATTTTAATTTAAAACATTAATTTCCATATAAATAAATCCTTAAAACCATTTTTAAAACATCGACATTAATGAGAAAGATTTAGAAGAATAAAATTTTAAAACATTTAAAATTATATTTTAGTTAGAGTTCCTAACCAAATGAGAGATGCTTGAATAAAAATAATTGAGGTAATAAAAAATTTATTATATATTTAGAATAATGTATTTCATGATATACTATGTCAAAGGATAGTATAGACACCATATAAAAGTGAATTGGTGCATAACAACAAAGAAGTCTTAAAGGAATGTAAATTTAGATGAAATCCATTATAAAGACAGTATCCTTAGGTAAAGGATAAATCAATGACATAATTATGTGTGAAAAATATAAATACACTCAATATGATTGGATATTCAGTGTAAATCAATCAGAGGACATTCACACATATTCTTGTAAAAATAACACCGATGACTTGGATGTTTAACTCAATGAATGGAAATTGAGTTAAGATCAAATTTATATCAACGAATTGAGAAATTATAAATGGAGTGATTATGTGTATCAAATGTATATCCAAATAAAGGGGAGTGGAAATTACTAAATAAATAACAAATAGTTATTCCACACATAATCTTTGAGTAAAATAATCAATGAAGTATGCGCAAAGCCCACTGAGTGGAAATTGAAATTTGAAATTCCCTTACCGATTTGGTAACTTATGAAACATACAACCCATGAAAGAAGGATCATACAATTAAGATGTAAATACCCATAAATTAAATTATATTACACCAAGAATACAATCATGGACAATACATATGCCACACAAAAGGAAATTGTGGCCAATATAACATGAATCTCATGGGAATAAAAAGTGAGATGAAAAACCCATACTTCGTTGTAATCGATCGAGTCATATGATAAAAAGTTAATAACCACCAAATTAATCACAGAATACCATTAATATAAATATAATCATGATAATATATATCAAATGGAAGTACACAATACACCACATCCAATAAATAAGTGGCGAACAATGGAAATCTCACAGAATTAAAAGTGAGATAAGAAACCCCTTACCTTGTACTTTTCCTTGGTAAAGGGTAGGTTAAACTACTATATAATGGTGAAATAATTATTATTAAATTATATAAGAATCATGTACATTAATATAGTATCATATATGTTTTTTCAATATTGCTTTGTTAATAATATTTTAGTATTATCGTCATTTCGGGTGTTAACTGATTCGTTTTCCTTTATATGTTTAGTTACGTAAGTAATGTTTGTTACTGATAGGATGTATCTTATTCATATTCAGAATGATATTAAGTCTTTAAATATTATTTTTAATCATCTAATGAACATTAATCTTGAATGGATACGATGGGGAATGAATCTCATCGCGTTTGTGGAGACGGTAATCTGTACGTACGCATGAGCGACAATATCATTCTTTTGATATTAAAATAATATATAATTGGATGGTATATCATATATAAAGTATCATTATCGTGTTATATTTATTATTTAAATCAATTATACATCATTATTATACCTATCCAAATAATAATGTATTGAATAACAATTACACCACGATGTGGAGACGGTAAGCCGTACACACGCTCGTATGGTGACATGTCATTCAAAGGATGGATAGAATAATGAATATATTTATAATAACATCAAAATATATAGAAGATAGTGGATTTATTACTTTTAATGGAAACAATAAAGAAAGAGGAAGTGGAAGAAGAAAGGAACTTGAAAGAGGTGATGAAATATTTACCTCTTCTTCGGGTTCTTCCTTTTGATTTGATCAAAAGGGATCCATAGGTTGGCTTTCTGACTAAAGGAATCCCTATAGGATGAAGGGAGGACAGTTGATAGGGTATTTGGGCAGGGTTTGGCTGAGATAAATGGCTTTGAAGGTGTGAATTAGAGATAAGGGGAATTGCCCTTTTATAAGAGGGGTGATGGGCACCTTAGGAAAAGCTAGAAATATTATTTTATAATAAAATAATTTTCAGTTTCTAATGGCTCAAAAATAAATTATTTAAAGGATATGGTTGATATGGGTCGAAAACAACTCAACCAATAGGTTTTAGACAGGTTTGGGTTACTATATTAACATTATCTTTTAGATTTAACTCTTAGTTAAATAATTTGACATTTACCATGTCTCTTTGTATTTATATATTATATGGTTAATAAAATTACTATAAACTTCCAAGAGAACCTCAAGTGGTTTATTAATGACATATATAATATTATTTAATACCTTCAGCCGAACCTTATATTTTTAGGAATATAAAATCAATTAATAATATAATATTTGTTTTAAAAACTCTTTTATGTCAATTTTGACACTATTTGGTATTTTGTTTTTGCTAAATTCATAACAGCATTATTACATCGAACAAAATTCATGTAACCAACCCTAACATGTAATATTTACCTTTAAGATTATTGTATTTATAAAAAGTATCAAATTACATTTATTTGTATATTTATAATATCAATTATTTTAATATTTCATTAATTAGGTAATTACTACATCATCATTGTTTCATAAATAAATTAAAGTATTTAATGTCTAAAAAATATAAATAAAATACCATTATCTAGGAAATATTTTTATCTTTCTAATTAATATTTATAGTTGAATTTATCTTATGTATAAACCTATATTAAAAATGTTTTAGTTATTAAACATTTATTTTAACTCTTTTAACTCTTCTTTAAATAAAATAATAATAAATGTCCTAATCTAATACAAGTGGACCTAAAGGATCATATTTTATTCCTAATGTTGTTTTTGGTCGAATTACACTTATCCAATAGAATTAGTACTTGTGTTTGGGTAATAATAGTATCATTTTTACCCTTAATTACCGTATTTACTTTTAACCATGGTAAATAAAAGTAATAAGTTACTATCCACAAAAAAATATTTTCATCTCATTGAACAACATTTTACTTACTAATATCAACCGCATCTATAGGATTTTTTAAATTCAACTTAGAGAAGCGGTAAAATTAAGTTTTATGTAAATTTGCAAATGCTCCGAGGAGGTGGGTAAAAGACGGTAAAAAGTTCAATAAAATTTTATACATCTAGTTTTATTATAAAATGACACCAATTAATTACATTGAAATTATATAGGTATTATAAATCTATTTTGACTTAAAATAAATTTAAATAAAATAAATAATTAGTTAAATAAAAGTCGGTTTTAAATTATAATGCAATGTTTTTCACTATTCATAAAAAATTGAATGTTTTCAGAAAAATACCAAAAATTTACCCTAAGATAATTTTGATATTAAGAATTAAAAAAATTATTCTATTTTAAGAAATTAAAAACATGGAATTTGGATTAATTAATTTAAAATTAATTTCCGTTGTCAAAACCGAAAAGCAGGTTTTTAAAAAGTAAAAACTATCAAAATATTGACATGTGTTTATGTCAAATTTAAATGTGAAATTACTTATAATCATCTACATTGTATTAAATTATAAAAATATAATCTAATTATACTTCCAAACAATTGAAATACATAATTTAACACTATAAATTATTTTGATTAAAAACGTTGTTTTCAATTAAAATTTAGTATTTTTCAGTATTTATCAAAATATATAAGTTGTTAGAAAAGTACCAAAAATTTATCCAAAATATATTTTTATGTCATGATTCTAAAGAAGAATTTAATTTCATTAAATTAAATATATAAAAGTTTCAAATATTGGTTTTAAAAAGGGTTTTCCATTAAAAGGTGGTAAAATTGCATTTTTTTGAAAAATACTACTTTTATTTGAAAAAAATGAATTTGTTCTTATATTATGTCTAAGAAACACATAATATGGATTCTAAAATTATATGGAGTATATAAAATTCAAAATTCAGTTAATACTATTCATAACCGCTTTTGAACGACTAGTTTGGTAAGTCATGGTGCGCTCAAACTCGGTGTTGCGTGTAGCGCAAGCTATTGAATTACTTTAAAGAAAATAACATACTATGAAATCTTGGGGTGTTACACACATGAATTAATTTAGATATGTAAATAATTTTACATATAACAAGGTACGAAACGTCAATGGAAAATTAATTATGAATGTCCATAAATCATAATCGTTGAACATAAACTCAAAAAAAAAATAACTTTTATATTTTTAAACCATAAATTTATAATCTAAGTTAAAGAAAAGTTTTCCATAATTCATGTGTATATATATATATAAATGATAATAATTCTCATTACACAATATGGAGGATTAATTCATGTTTATTCAAGACTTAGATAAATAAAAATATAAATTTCTAGCAAAAAGCAAAACATGGTTTTGATTAACGCAAAATTCCATTTTCAAAGAACATAATTAAACGCCATGTATTAAACACATGTCAATCTTTTGATAGTTTTTACTTTTTAAAAACCTGCTTTTCGGTTTTGACAACGGAAATTAATTTTAAATTAATTAATCCAAATTCCATGTTTTGAATCCATAACCGTGATCGAAGTAGGTTGACATTACTCGGACTTGAAATCATTCGCCGGTGGTCCTCCTTCACTGCAGTCGGTTTCACCTGGCCTGGTTCAAGCCGTCACCGCAACTCTTCTCCCCGAGAGAGCTTCGCTCAACTCAACCTCCTTTCTTGAAACGAGACCCCTGGACCCCTAACCCAAGCCGACACACCTCACCCATGACACCCAGAGAAGAAACATGACCCCCCACTCTGAATGGAGCGACCTTGAGACCCTCGGCCTCCCCCTTTCACAGGTCGATGCGCCCCTCCCTAGACAAGTGAAACCCTACCTCTAACTCGTGAAGCCTTTCCTCCCCAATACACTCCCTTTATTTATTTATCATTTTATCATTTTTATTATATATGTCATTTCCTAAATAAAATCTATATAAATGTTATTTAATAAGTTTAATTTTAAAAAATTAATTTTGTAATCTTATCACATTTTATATAATTTTTTTTATTGATATATTTATTTAAACATCATATTTTCATAATAAAACATCTTATTATGAATATTAAATATTTAATTAAAATATACAATATAAAATTTTAGTAATTTTTTTTAATAATTTTATAAAATGTTATTCTAGTCAAAGTTTATAATTTAAAACCAATAATTATAATTTCATATATATATATATATCATATTTTTGAAAATAAAACAAAATTAATTATATTCAATGTTTAGTATTTATTATTTAAATAATTTTAATCATAGTTAGTATAATTACAATATATATATATATATATATAGAAGAATATTTAATCAAATATCCCTTTTGATAAAAATAAAATTTTCTATTCAAATTCATTTTACAAAAATAATAAATATATTCATATTAAAATATTCCTTAAAATAAAATAATGCCATAAAATTAATTTTAAAATTATCTATATGCATACTTATGATCAATTTAATTAAAATACTCAATTTAAATTATTATTTTTAAAGGAAATTGACTAAAAATATTATTAGTTCGTTTTTATTATAGCAAAATCCATTTAAAAAATATATTTTTAATAAATTTAAGTTTAGAATTTTTTAGGTTGTTACATTTATGCCACATAAATATATATAAACGCACTCAGATATATAATTGTATATGAATATAAATATATATATTAACACAAGTAAATATAAATATATCTCTCTCTATATATACACATATATGATATAAAAATATATAAACATAAATATGTATAAATATTTACAAATGTATATAAATATACACAAATACTTACATATACATGTTTTTATTTACATATATTATAATATACAATTAAATATAAATTTTTTTATTGACACACATATTTATATATAAACATTACTTGTATAGGTATATATATATATATATATATATATAATTTAATGCATTTTTATATGGTAAATAAAATTGATAATTATTTATTTTAAATGAAATTAATAAAATATATTTATTTCCATATGGTTTATATGTTTAAAAATACATTTCTATGTAAATATATATTTATACAAGTGATTTATTATAATTAAATATAATAAAATCTGTATATATTTAATTAAAAATAAAATTACATTGTGAAAAGTGATAAAAATACAAAACCACAATATCAATATGAATGTAATTCCTGAGATTATATTTTATCCCCATCGAAAAAAGACAATAAGACCCCCTTAAACAAGGATGAAAGTCCAACGAATGTTAAAAAATTGGGATTGGGATACCCCGACTAAAAATTCAATTTTGGAGGCCTTTGGGGCCTATTTTTACTTCAAAAAAATTGTGACCAAGTTTCCCCCAATTTATTATGATAGAACTCATCGCAGGATTCGATTTGATATGTAGTAAAGCCCAAACCGACACTCGGATCCAAAGTTATGGATGTCTGAAGTTCAAGTTCGATTTCCTACTTTCCTTGAAACTATAATAACTTTTATTATTTTAATTATTTAAAAATTTAAATCTAATTTGGTTTTATTTCATTTCATAAGCTTTGATTTGACTAGTTGTGGAGCTAAAACAGACTCTCAGATTAAAAGTTTTGGTTAATTGATGCCGAAATCTGATTTTCAACTTATTAAACATTTGTTATAAGTTTCAAATTATTATTAACTAATAATTATAAATATTTATTAATTATAACATTATAATTAATTAAAATTATAAATAATAAACTACATATGATATTAAATAATAAATAATAAATCATGAATCATAATCATAATTATATTTTTTTAATTTTTTTCTTTTAATTTAGCTGTGATTTTTTAAAAATGCCACGATTTCCGGGCAGTTTTTAAAAAAAACTGTGATTATTTTTTTTTTGAAAAAAAAAATCAAAAAAATAAATATTTCTTTTAAAAACATTTAGCAGTGGTTTTAAAAAGTTCCTTTAATTGTTTTTCAGAAAAACATTTAACAACAGTTTTCAAAACTGCAGTGAAAAAACTGCCACTAAATGCCTATTTTTGGCATAACACTCTTATCATCGAAACCAATAACAAAGTACATGCTTCCTTTTTATACTTATATAATTATATATTCTATATATTATTGTTATTGTTGTTGTTATTGTTTTTATTTTGAATAGTTTTTATCGGTGTTTTTTATAGTTACACCGAATCGACAGTTTTCACTCCATTTTTTTATGAGACTTCATATTTTCTATGGGTATCGATGAGGTCTCAAGTTCGAACACTACCGAGTAATTCCCTAAATTTGTATGTTGCGTGATTTTATTTGTAATGTATCTCATTACCCTCAAATAGATGTAAATTAATAAGACAAAAAAAAACCGATTTATTGCTAATTTTTTATTTAATTAAATTTATTAAAAGTTAAAATATTAAATGGAATAATAATATAATTTTTAAGACAAATGGATACTTTTTTAGCTTAATGTAACCCAAAATAGATCAAATATACTGATAAAATTTTAAACTGAATTTTTTTAGCTCCATAGGGCACACTCTAATGGTTGAGTCCCCCTGATGATGTTTGGGAGGTCTCAGATTCGAGACTTTTCATGATCATGTAGTGTAGATTTTTGTTATTTATCCACCTTTCTTCACCGATATAATATTAAATATTTGATAAAAATCCATTATCTATACTAAAGCTTGTATTCTTTCTTCCACATTTCTCCATCACATTAATTTTCCTAACGTGGCTGCCTCCTGTATCTCCCGATACCTACCAGCTATCACCTCTCTCCATACCCAGAATTGCTCCACTTCCTCCTGTGCATTGGCCTCCCCCTACGCCACTGAATCTGCCTACGAATTCACCTCTACCTCGTCTCCTCCTCTGCATAATCCTTCGCCTCCTCCTTCGCATCGGCTTCCGCCTCCTCCTCCACATCGGCCTCCGCCTCCACCTCCTCTTGCGCATCGACCTCTGCCTATGCCTCAGACTTTGCCTCTTCCTCTACCTCATATCCTCCTCTGCCTCCGCCTCCTCTGCCTCCTCCTTCACCTCGGTATCTTCCTCCGCATGTTCCTCCACCTCCGCCTCTCCTTATCCTCCAATACAATCCCAATGACACTATCCACCACACAGTTTCATCATTCCTAACTCCCCTTCCCTATTCTACATCCAAATCCTAACTTTCAATCCATCTATCTCTCCCCATGTTGATCAGGGAATCTCCTATGAAAATCTTAATTTTTTTCTCCTCCGACTCATACCTGTGAAACCCTAGGTGATTTTCTTCTTTCGGATTCCTTGAAGATTGTTCTTCTCACACTTAAGAGCTCTCATTCATATATTTAATGTTTTCTAAGCACTATTCCTACATGTCATATCCTCCATAACTATAGAGTCCACAACCTGATTAGCCACCTAAACCATGCTATCGGGCCGGGTTCCACTAGCCTTAAGCACACCTCCCCTAACACCAAATACTTCCAACTAGCAGTGAAGGTGTAAAGAGGGAAAGTGGGGAGGATATACCCTCAAGGTATGATAATATAATGGTTCGAGTCCATAGATATATATATATAACATGTAGTGAAAATAAAGACTTAGGAAACTCGAACCAGACTCGTCAAAAAGTAGGAATCATAATAAATATCAATATATAGCGAAAGAAGATCTAAATAAAATAGAAGTAGTAAAAACTAAACAATACAAGCAAAACACACCACTTTTAGCACTAAAAAAATAGATCATGCATATCTAAACATGTCATACATATCAGTATACAGAAGAAGGGTCTCCCAAAGGCTGACCACTGTAGTTATACACATATAAAAATTCTGTAACTAAATAGAAAAGAAATAAAAGGAAAACACAAATTGGCACGACCACAAGGTCCCTAGCCAACATCCCATGTCAAATGACTACTACGAACCAACTCCTAAAGATAATACCTTACCTAAATGCAAGGAAATAAAGTCCACACGCATCTCTAAGGGCCTATGTAGGGTGTGAAAATGTGTATCAGTAGGATACCACCCATGTGTGTGTACCTGTCACAAACCAACCCAGGTCGACCCTAAACCGGTTACCCAAGCCAGCCCAAGACATGGCCAAAGGGGCGTTCCCAATCCCCACGGGCTGGAAACTAGTGCCGAGCATCAAAACTAAACAAGTGGGAATGATTTGGCCCATAAACGAAAGACAAATAAATAAACAAAAACTATATAGTGAAAAAAAACTAGGAACAATGAGAAAATAAAGTCGTACATACCTTCATGGACCCTATGAGTCACCACCAACCTCAAACCAATGTCGCGCTATGGTGACTGAATCCAAGCAAGATGCAAAAACCAAGGCTAAAAAAACAAAGGTTAAACTATAGACGTGAGTATTAAAACTCAGTAGTCATGCCCAAACAATCTATTCTCATATTCATTTACTTTAAATGAAAGATCCATCAATTTCAAGTTTGAAATACAATTTATAGAACTAGGTTTTTACACCTTTTCTTCCTTAAAAGAAAATCACAATCTATTTCCCTTCATATTTTAAACTAAGTTCTTTTCCAAGGATGAAGATTTAAACTTTTTAGAGAAAGAGGGATAGTGAAGTGTAAAAAATTTTAAAAACCGTTTTCCACAAACTTTTGAAGTCCACTTTTATCCACTTTAACAAAGAGGTGTATCATACACGAAGGCAAAAGCAATAATCGCACAATGGCAATGGAAAATAACAAGCAAGAGTAATCAACCAAACAAGGCACCTCAATCATCCGCCGCAGACAACTAAGTGCCGATATACATGGGAAAACCTAGGAGATTGTGAATAGTCTAGAATGTACTATACATGTAACTCATCCTGAAGGCATGCCTACTCTCGATTATGTCATAATGCCCAAATGCTCGGTATCTCTCTACCTAGCCTAACTAAGGGGCCCAATCCCCTAGCAGAGTTCATCCGTACTAGGGGCCACTAGCCAGTGTGTAGTCTAAACTAGTGCAGAAATCATTCACTGAAAATTCATTCGCTATTCTAGGTTATCATGTTAAGACTAAAAAGGGGGTGAGCCAACAACGTCAAACAAGTATGAAGTCACAAGTACATTCCTCACACACAGTCAATACACACAACAAGTCACCCCCGAGTCACCCTAAGGAATACCTCCCTCTCCTTTCAACCATTTGATCACAAGAAAGTCTTACCCAGCGGACCATCCATAACATATAACTCAACCAAAGAAAGGGGACCACATCCAAGGAGAGTTTTCTTAAGATAACAAGTGTTACAAAAGTGCCAACTAGGCCTCACAAAATTTTCGCATGCCAAACCATTTCTTAAAGAATCACACGCACGCCACTTTGCAAACCAGAATTACACTTCGAAACCAATTTAAGAAACCCAAACCAGAATTTTAAATCTAAAACACATTCACAAGGGACAAAGGGGAATTTCATCAGGCAATTGATGTGGAGACACAATAAAACCACTTATTGGAACACATTACAAGAAATAAACCACTCCAGTTCAAGACAGAAAATTTTACTAACAGTTCTATATCAATAATTAATATTAAAACTAGGTGTGAAATGCAAGAAATAAATGATTCTTAAATTTAAAGGTTAATGCATAGAGATCCTACCTCAAAGAAAAAGCAGACCAAGCCGAGACACTTCGGATCTTGAAGCTTTCGACGAAAAACGCTAACACTAACACACACATACATTCTCATACATATATATATACACCCTTAATCCATTGGACATATTCCCCACACCATGAGGGAATATGTGCAAGGAATATATATATATATATACACACATATGTACCTATGTATGTGTGTGTGCCCACCACCAAGAATCCACCCAAGCTCTAATAAATTAACCTAGAGGAACCAACACTATTTAGAAATCAACAGACCGTTCAAGAAATCAAGATCTAAAGAAACACTATTTTAATGTGAGCTGTTTCAAACATACCTTTATGTTTTTAACACCACAAATACATTTTCCAAACACACTTCAAAATCCATTTTCCATAAACAAATAGCTTTCAATTTCACAAACACCAAAAACCATTTTCCAATGCATTTACCATTAATTAATCAATTTATTAAACCCCTTTGTAAAAAATCACTATCAATTCATTCATATCTCCAGTGCCTTTGAAATCACATTTCGCACATTTTACATAGTCCTAAAAAAACTTCCAAGAATCAGCCTAATGAAGCACACATGAAAACATAACCATATCATTTAAGAAATTATCTTTCACCATATACTCATGTCAGAACAATTTCGAAATATATTTTTCACCCCCTAATGCATTTACCAAAGGCAATTTAAAACCATTACAAAACAAACTTCACATTTCTTGAAAAATGTATAAAATACTTTAAAAAAGAACCATAATAAAACACAATCAAAACATAGTCATTATCCCTTATGAAAACCATTTTCACTACTTAATCATGCCAAAGAAATAATTTCGTAACACAATTAGAACCACACAATAAATTCATGTAACACATTTATAAAGCCACACAAGAATATTAAGAACATCTAAATAAAATAAGCCACAAAAACACCTACCAATTGAGTGAAAATGCAACAAAACCTCGCTCTAAGGGAGGAAAACACCCCGCAATGATATGCAATCCCTAAAACCCTAATAAAACGAGTAACGCACCAACCTGGGATTTGGGGTCTGGCTAAAATGAATAAAACCACAAAATTAATATAAAAAACACTACGACAAGAGCAGGGAGGATGTCAGAAAGGTAGGGGGATTGGCTGTCCGAGTTGTGCGCGCCCGAAAGGTGTGCCAGAGGGCCGCTCGTTGATGGAGGGGAGGCCAGATCACGACTTATGGGGGAAGAGGGCAGAGGGAGTTGGCGAGGGTCGAGTGTGCTACTTCCTACTGGAGCATGGAAGGTCGGAGGCTAGCTACTGGCACGGGCAAGACCAGAATGAGGTAGGGGGAGAGGGAGGTGGTGTGCGAGCAGGAGCCGACGACAGAGGGCCTGGCCATGAGCAGGAGGTGGTCGAGAGGTGAGGCGCTTGGGGGCGATCACGGAGGGCCGAAGCATGAGAAGGCGATGATGGTATGGGTGAAGTGCAGGGTAGTGAGCAGGAGGCTAGGGAGGGAGGCTGTAGCATAGGACTCCGAGCGGGAGGCTGGGTGAAGCGCCGTAGCATAGAGGAAAAAAACAAGGCGGCTGTTCACGCAGGGAAAGGGAAGGGGGGGATTTAGGGTTAGTTAAAAAAAATTCATTTTATTTTATAATAATAATAATAATAATAATAATAATAATAACCAAAATAATGATATTATTATTAAAACTATAATATTATTATTATTTTATGATTAATTTTTTTTATCAAACTCTATTTTATTAAATTTTTATTTTACTTAATTTAATTTACCTTGACCTTTAATTAATTAATTTACTTATTTTGGATATTGGGCAATTGCACGGCTCATGTTCCATCAAGTGTGCGGTCGAGCAGGCAGCACTCGAACCATTCCACCCGGCACTAACCTCCCACAAAGTCAAACTGTGTGTCGGCGCACTGTTTTATAAGTCGCACGCAAGTTGAGCATCAAACTTGGTTGGGGTGTGACAATTCTCCCCACCACAGAAACTTTCTGCCCCCAGAAAGTCACCAAGTCAACAGATAGCCAAAGCTTGAGTCTATGCCTGAATAGATCCAAAAGTAAAATAAAAAACCTTGGGTTGACGATTCACTCCACAAGTCACACCCGACCGATCACGAATAAACCATTACATAAAAATAGGGGAGAACCCGAGAGAGTTATCCCCACCACAAGAACTTGACTAACATGGAAACTTTAAAACCCACGCACACCAACCCGAGGAGGGGTTAGCGTGGGAACTCCCAACCTGAACTTACCGAATTCTCCACTTGAGTTGAGCGGGACCACTGAGGCTTAAACAAAACCCCACTAAAGGCCGTCCGAATTATCAGGGCACCAAAACAATGAACTCCCTATAACAACACTGCTGGAACTAAGAATTCCACAAACTGATTTAAAACTCCCAACACATCCAAATCCCTTAGTACGAGTGAGACAACGCTTCCACTAAAACCCAGAACTCTCGGCACAAGACAAAAACCCCCAACACTCACATATCCAAACAATCACTAATGAAATCAGGACCAATCCACATAAGGGACAAATACACTTTTAAGAAAAACAAACAATTACAGAGGCCACATTCATAAGAACACAACTTCTCTGATCATGAAATAATAAGTTCATCACACTATTACTGCAAAATATGAACTTAAAACATCAGGAAAACAAGGAAAAGGAAATCCTGAATGTCTCTATTCCATGAAGAAAGATAAAGAACCAAGTAAAGGTCTCACATGCCTTTGACGCCCTGACTGTGTGTGAGATTCACCCCGAGACCTGAGGCTGGGGCTCTGATGGCTAGAGAATCTTATGCCTCACAGTCAGACACGAGCATCCCCCGATCAAGACTCCTTCTTTGAACAACACTTATTTCGGAACCTTTCCCAGTGACCTGAATGGTCACACAATAGAAGGACTTTGGAGGGATGAGACAAGATGGATTAGGATGCTCAAACTGGAAACACTGATAGAACATTAGAAAGTAGTCTGATGAACCAGAAGTCGACATTGAAAAAAGGGATTTCCTCAGAGGCAGGTTCCTCCCGTACACCCCGCTCAAAAAATGGGGAACCCTTACGAATGACGATAGGCGATGGATTTGCCAAGCACTTGCGATCCAGATGTCGGCTGCTTAAAGTGGCCGACACAGGCCTTCACCAACCACTGGCCTTGTGAACTACGGATAGGTTGTCACCTTCTTTCTCCATTACCTCCTTAGGTATGATCCATTGGATAAAGATGGTCTTTAACACCTCACACATCATCCCAAATCCAAGTATGATGAGACATACACCCCCATTGGTCCAAGTCTGGACCATCCACTAAACCCAAGACAATATGAACTCTAACAAACTCAGAAGTCCCCAACCACCTGAAGAAATGTTCTACTCCCCTCAAACCACTTCACTTCCCCTAAAAAACCCTGAATGCCTCAAAAGACAAGCAAAACTCGATAGAAACCATAATTGGGCATGACTAATTAACAAATTTTGAGGATATTTCTAGGTGGAATATTCAGAATAACATAAAAAAACAAAATCGAGACTGTCATCAAGCCAAAACTCAATCAAAAGAAACACCCCGAGATGAGAAAACCGTCCTAGAATCCCGAACAAGATCAAACACAACCAAAAGCAACACCACAAGCCAAAGGTAACAGACTCATAAATCAAACATATATAAACACATGAAAAATCCACTTTTCAAAATACCAAAACCCACATTTCACGAAAAACAAAGTCCCAAAATCATTTCTTTCATTCAAGTCTATTTTAGAAAAATCAAGCCAAGCCTTAAATTCCAAAACCCCACCCATGGCATCCTATGAACCACTGCATAATCCTTCATCCATTTCCACTCAAATCACCCATACATATGTGTCAATGTGAGCATCACGTATTTAACCACACATATGCAGATGTTCCTAAGGAATACCAAGGGTCACACTTACCATTCTGTTACCAAATCTAGATATAATCCAACTTTTCCAAATCAAAACACTTCCTCTTTAAAAACGCACTTCACCAATTTCAAAACAACTTGAAAGCAATCTCCTTTTTACTAGTTTTAAAACCATTAAAGAAAGACCCCTTTCAATTCAAAACCACCTTCACTTCTAAAAACACTCTAAATCCAACCAAAATAAAGAAAATTAACAACCAATAGTGGACAACCGGAATGAGGAACTAGTGCTTATTCCCAACCCGGTGACATGGTAGTGAGCCACGCCCCAAGTAATACAAAACACTAGAGGACCTTGAACCTGGGATCCACATGGGTCACTACTCCATGTGGGGTCATAGTGTGACACTGAGTCACCTTTATTGTCATCCTTCAATCCAAAACAGAGTCAAAAGACCCAAAACCCGAACTACCCCTGGTAACTCAGGTCTCGTCGTGAGCAGCGGTGATTAGGCACCAACCCATAAACTACCTCCTGAGCCTCGACAGTCCTAATCTCCATCTACCAGACATCCCAAATAATGAGGGCCTCCTCTGATACCATTTTTTCATGAACCAACCCAGTTCGACCCTGAACCGATCACCCGAGCCGACCCAAGACATGGCCCGAGCAGCGTTCCCGATCCCCACGGGCTGGAAACTAGTGCTGAGCATCAAAACTAAACAAGTGGGAATGATTTTACCCATAAATGAAAGAAAAATAAATAAAAAAACTGAATAGTGAAAACAAAAACTAGGAAAAATGAGAAAATAAAGTCTTACATACCTCCATGTGACCCTATGGGTCACCACCAACCTCAAACCAACATCACGCTATGGCGAATGAAACCAAGCATGGAGCAACAACCAAGGCTAAAAAAAACAAAGGTAAAACTATAGGCATGAGTATTAAAACTCAGTAGGCATTACCAAACAATCTATTCTCATATGCATTTCCTTTAAATAAAAGTTACATTAATTTAAAGTTTGAAATTAAATGTACATAATTAGTTTTTTATACCTTTTCGTCCTTAAAAGTAAATCACGATCCATTGCCCTTCATATTTTAAACTAATTTCTTTTCCGAGGATGAAGCTTTAACCTTTTTAGAGAAATGGGGATAGTGAAGTGTAAAACATTTTAAAAACCTTTTCCCAAAAACTTTTGATGATCACTTTTATCCACTTTAACAAATAGGTGCATAATACATGAAGGAAAAAAGCAATAATCACACAAGGGCAATGGAAAATAACAAGCAAGAGTAATCAACCAAACAAGGCACCTCAATCATCCGCTGCAGAAAAATAAGTGCCGATATACATGGGAAAACATATGAGCTCATGAATAGTGTAGAACATACTATCCATGTGACTCATTCCAAAGGCATGCCTACTCTCTATGTCGTCATAACACCCAAATGCTTGGTATCTCCCTACCTAGCCTAACCGAGGGGCCCAATCCCCTAGCAGAGTATCATTTGTACTAAGGGCCACTGGCCTGTGCGTAGTCTAAAATAGTGTATATATCATTATCTAAAAATTCGCTCGCTATGCTAGGTTCCCATGTTCAGACTAAAAAGGGGGTGAGCCAACAAAGTCAAACAAGTATGAAGTCACAAGTACATTCCTCACACATTCAACACACACAAAAAAGTCACCCCTCAAGTCACCCCAAGGAATACATCCCTCGAATTTCAACCATTTGATCATAGGAAAGTCCTACCCGGCGGACCATCCATAACATATAAATCAACCAAATAAAGGGGACCACATCCAAGGAGAGTTTTCTTAAGATAACTAGTTTTACAAAAGTTCCAACCGGGCCTCACAAAATTTTCGCATGCCAAACCATTTCTTAAGGAATCACATGCATGCCACTTTGAAAACTATAAATACACTTAGAAACCCATTTAAGAAACCCAAAGTAGAATTTTAAATCTAAAACACATTCACAAGGTCCAAAGGGGAATTTCATCAGGCAATTGATGTGGAAACACAATCAAACCACTTATTGGAACACATTACAAGAAATACACCACTCCAATTCAAGACAGATAATTTTAATAACAGTTATATATCAATAATTAATATTAAAATTAGGTGTGAAATGAAATAAATAAATGATTCTTAAATTTAAAGGTTAATGCATAGAGATCCTACCTCAAAGAAGGAAGCAGACCAAGCCGAGACACTTCGACTCTTGAAGCTTTCGACGAAAAATGCTCACACTAGCACACACATACATTCTCATACATACATACATACATACATATATATACCCTTAATCCATTGGACATATTCCCCGCTCCATGAGGGAATATGTGCAAGGAAGATATATATATATATATATATATACACACATACATATACACATATGTACCTATATATGTGTGTGCATGCACCACCAAGCCCTAATCAATTAACCTAGAGGAACCAACACTATTTAGAAACCAACAGACCGTTCAAGAAATCAAGATCTAAAGAAACTCTTTTTTAAAGTTAGCCGTTTCAAACATACCTTTATGTTTTTCACACCACAAATACATTTTCCAAACATACTTTAAAATCCATTTTCCACAAACAAATATCTTTCAATTTCACAAGCACCAAAAACGATTTTTCCAATGCATTTACCATTAATTAATCAATTTATGAAACCCCTTTGTAAAAACCCACTATCAATGCATTCACATCTATATTGCCTTTGAAAATACATTTTTCACATTTTTTATAGTCCTAAAAACACTTCTAAGAATCACCCTAATGAAGCACACATGAAAACCTAACCATATCATTTAAGAAATCATCTTTCACCATATACTCATGTAAGAACACTTTAAAAATATAATTTTCACCCCCGAATGCATTTACCAAAGGAAATTTAAAACCATTACAAAACGCACTTCAAATTTCTTAAAAAATTTATAAAATACTTTCAAAAAGAACGATAATAAAACACTATTAAAACATAGTCATTATTCCTTATGAAAACCATTTTCACTACTTAATCATGCCAAAGAAATACTTTCGTAACACAATTATCACCACACAATAAATTCATGGAACACATTTATAAAGCCGCACAAGCATATTAAGAACATATAAATAAAATAATCCATGGAAACACCTACTGATTGAGTGAAAAAGGAACAAAACCTCACTGGAAGGGAGGAAAACACCCCACAATGATCTGTAATCCCTAAAACCCCAAGAAAAAGAGTCGTGCACAAACCAGGGATTTAGGGTTTGGAAAAAATGAAGAAAAAAAAATATTAATATAACAAACACTACAACCGGAGCAGAGAGGACACCAGAAAGGTAGGGGGTCGGCTGTCCGAGTTGCACGCGCCCAGAAGGTGTGCCAGAGGGCCGCTTGTCGATGGAGGGGAGGCCAGATCCTGACTGCTGGGGGACGAGGGTAAAGGGAGATGGCGAGGGTTGAGTGCACTGCTTCCTTCTAGAGCATGGAAGTTCAGAGGCCAGCTGATGTCTTGAGAAAGACCGACATGAGGCAAGGGGAGAGGGAGGTGGTGTGCGAGTGGGAGCCGATGGCGGAGGGCCTGGGCGTGAGCGGGAGGTGGTCAAGAGGTGAGGTGCCTGGGGGTGATCATGAAGGGTCGAAGCAGGAGAAGGAGACAATGGTAGAGGCGAAGTGCGAGGCGGCGAGTAGAAGGCCAGGGAGGGAGGCTATAACACAAGACATCGAGCAGGAGGCCACCACAGCACAGAGGGAAAAACCGGGGCGGCTGCTCGTGCAGGGAAAGGGAAAAAATGGGGGGTGAAGGCCGAGATTTAGGGTTAGTTAAAAAAATTCATTTTATGTTATAATAATAATAATAATAATAACCAAAATAATGATATTATTATTAAAAATATAATATTATTATTATTTTATGCTTAAACATTATTTTATCAAACTCTATTTTATTAAATTTATATTTTACTTCATTTCATTTCACTTGACCTTTAATTTATTTATTTACTTATTTTGGATGTTGGGAAATTGCACCTCTCACGTGCCATCAAGTCGCAGTCGAGCAGGCTGCACTTGAACCATGACACCCGACACTAACCGCCCAAAAAGTCAAACTACGTGTTGTCACACAGTTTTATAAGTTGTGCGTAAGTCGCACGTCAAACTGGTCAAGGTGTGACAATACCCAACATGAGTGTTTAAGTAGTGTGATATAATAAAATATTAAACAACACATGTGTAATTTAAATAAAAAAAGATTCCCTTGGTTCTTAACAACCACCAGGGAGTCATCACCTGCCTCGACCAATGCTGAAATCCCTTGATAGGAGATGATCCTTGAAACATGGCCCAATGTATCCCTCTGATATCAAATTTCTAGGTGAACCCTTGGGTTCCACCTTAAATGAGATAACTCGGCACCACGTGCCTCCCGACACATCGTGTCTCAAACAATCACCAACATCCCAAAGGCACACCCAAATCAATTCATCATCCCCTTAGACCCCTACTTGAAAGAACCTATCAGTTCAAAGCCCGACATCTAGAGGCATAAAGATATATTTCCTCAAATAAATATCAACATCAACTCATAGCTCGAAATCTTGAGTTATAATGATACCCTTCCTCCCAAAATAATCCAGGACCTTGGACTCAATCATAACGAGCCTTAACCCCCAACAGATAGCCTCATCACTATCAATCGAAGGCTTAACACCTTCCACATGGATTTCTAAAACAAGAACCCCAAATCAATTCACCTAATACACAACTACCAGGGGACTTTACCCACACAAGTGGTCAAAACCACCTCATCATTGAGTCCTACTATGTGCACATGACTCCTATCAGTGCTTTGGCAATCACAGGTGAGCTACAATAACCAAATAAATACCTAAGCCACATCCAACCGACACCTTACACCTCTATGACCATGTCTCTCAAATATGATGGACATGATGTCCAATATCACAGGCTATACCCCAACCTGACATCCATTCCACCACATTCCAATGACCTTGAAACCCAATCGTTGTTCAACACCACCCAAGTAATCCATGACAATCCCAACCGGATGATCAACATCACCTCAATCCCGATGGTCATGCCATCCCAATCCCTTGGGCCAAGACCTTCATGACCCCATGGGTCTCAATAGTATATCACAATTATTTTATATATGCATTTCAAATCAAATAATCAATTCAATTTAATATTATTTAATTGCAACATTTAAATGAAAATATCAATTCAATATAATTGAATTGGATAACTCCAATTCAAACATCCAACTAAATTTAAATAAGTAATTCAATGTAATTAAATTTCAAAACACCAATTAAAAAACAAATCCAATTTAAATAAAAAACTACAATTATATCAAAAACACACCCCGACCTAGCTACCCAAGGTGGTCTATGACCTCTAACCCAACCTCACTCGTATGGATAGGGTTAGGGCATGCCCATAGTCATCCCACATGGTCATATGTTCAATTTAATACCAAGAAACAAGGTATCACTCAAATACCCCAAGATGCACTAAAATCCACACCCCCAAAATGATCGTGAAAACACAAAAGAAGGTATGAACCACCTACCTTGGACTCATAGATGTAAGCACATCCAATATCAAGCTCGAACTCCAATAAGTTTGGAAGAGATCTGGGTTTCCGTCATATTCCCTGAAAATAAGGAAAATGATTCAAACATATTTAGCAATCTCTGAGGATAAAACAAAGGAGAAGAGAAGGATGGGTGTGATAAGTCAAACCAATGGGGTTCCAATGCCACCAACAGATCAAAGAATGGATCAAAGATGAAGGAGGTGGATCAAATATGATGGAAGGAGGAAAAAAGAGGTCTTCCTCTTACTTTACAGGGCCAAAAGAGAGGAAAAGAGGAGGAAAAAGGGGTAAAAGAGAGAGGGTAAAATTTTCATTTGACCAACTAAATATGCCTCATGGTTATCCCACATAGTTATCCAAACCATATAACAACTGTGAATGCTACAGTGCAATAGTACTGCCTAAGTGGTAGTACCCATGCGACCTACCACATGGTTTGCTCTAACCGTGGGCAAACCATGCAGTAGCCCTTTTCAAAAAACTGCAGAGATGGCCGCATGGCCGTGCACCTCCCTGTATGTTTTATCCAAACCATGAAATAGTTCAATACCATACCACAGAGTTTTCTAGAAGGGTTGTACAGTTTACCCCAAACCATGCACCCTAGTCTACAACCCAAAAATAAGATTTCGAGCCTCCGACACTCCCATAACATCTTCAGAATACATGAGGATTCAGATAACCTCCTAAACCCATCCAAAATATGGATATTGGATTCAAGAAACTCTTAGAATTTAGTTTAATTCTTGAAAAAGAAAAGGGCACCCCCGATAATTGAAAAAAAATCAAAAAATGGAGTGATTTTTTAACTGATTCAAAAACCAAGTACATTACAATAACAGACCCATGAAACCATAGGAGATTATCTTCTTTAATCTTCCATCATGTTTGTTCTTCTTGCACATACAAGAACTCTTTAATATTGTTAATATTCTAAAGACAAAATCCCTTTCTGGTGGATTCGTTCTCTATGCTATTAATATTAAACTCTATAATATAGGATATAATGTATTCATATTCATGTTTCTTCATATGTCCTCACTACATTGTGGTATATATCCATTTGGTAAGCTATTCTTAATGGATCGATCCATGTTTTTTTAGATTTTGAGGTTTTTCTGCCTATATGAATTATACCTTTTATCAAGGGAGACAAAGTGGAATAAGCAGCAATGAAAGGTCATTCTTGTACCTCTTTCTGGAAATCATGTATCACAAATGAAATTTAAGGGTCAGTGCTTCTTGATTTCAATTGAAAATATTTATTATGTTCATTAAAACATTTTAGTGATGTTGATTTACATCATACCTCTTTAGCATTATTCCAATTTTACCACAAATATTTAATGGGGTGATAGAATATTGGTTTGTGTTCTAGAATATTTTCATTATTTTTCCTATGTTTATAATTGATTTTTTATTTTAAATTATTGACTCTTTATGCAGTTGGATAGTTTCAGATGCAGGTTGGAGAGGTTCCCATGGCTGATTTAATTTGGGTTTCAAAGATGTAGGTTATGGTTGATTAATTCATATTGTTGGTTTATTTAATTCAGGCTATAGAGATGCACTTAGATGGTTTTTGGTGAATTAAGGTGATTTAATTCATTGCATATTCCTACTGTATTATTTGATTTGGAGGTAATATTATAGGTTTTAGTGTAGTAATAACCATCTTGATGATGTTTTTTTCATTATGATACTTTATTTATTTGGTTGGGAACTAGGAATCCCATAAAATATTGTAAATTGTTTGATACCCTATTCATCACATGAATAGTTTCTTTGGATACATGGTTTCTTATCCACCCAAGATCTTCTCCTTTAATTTTTTTTCAAGTTTCTTGAATTTTTAGTATTCAAGCTATGTTGATTTCTTATTCTAGATTTTGGTATGTTCTCGATCCATTGATCCTTTTGGTTTAGATATTGTTGTTTTTTAAATTTAAAACGTTCCATGGGATTTGATCACTTAACCATAATTTATGTGGTATATATTTTCTGATCTCCACCATTTTCATATTTTAGATGCATATGATTAATTCATATTTTCAATGATTTTTGTTCTATCTTTTCATGACTTTGAATCATATTTCTAGATGGATGTTCATTTACTCTGATCTGGATGTAGGTAGAAGAGTATAACTTGGGATATCATCATAGAGAATGTTATTAAGGTAATGTAGCATGAATAAATTCAAACAATATGGAATTAATTAAATGTTTATGACCAATTTATATTTTTTCCATGATTATTAAATCAATAATCGATAAACATTATGGATTTTAATATCCTGTAATTAGTTTGAAAGTTATCTATTATATATACTAAATCTTCTAATTTAAATTCCATGTTTCATCACCTTAATGATTTGGATAATTTGGCCTCCTACCCATGCTTCCTGATTACTTCACAACTTTGATTCAGTGTCTCCACCTTGATTCATTTTCTATCTCTGCCTAATTCGCCTACTGTACCACCTACACCTCAGTCTCCTCCTCCAACTTTGCCTCCTTCTCCGATGTCGCCTCTATCCTCTACCTTCATCTCCACCACCACCACCTACTCCTCCACCTCAATGCTCACCTCCACCTTCTCTACCTCGTTATCTTCCTCCTCCTTGGTTTCCACATCTCCATGATTCCCTTTCCCTTCTTCCATTCCTACAAACCCTTCTTCCTCACTTTGTTTGATTCATTTTCCAACAAAAATACCTCTTCCCTTTCAATGGAACAACATCAAATGTGATTCATATTGACACTCTTGTCAATCTGTCATCATGATTGAGTTTCCACAGTTATAAATCCCCTTGTGAAACCCATATTTCGTTATCCTATCGATCCATCCTCATGCGTATCATTGGTTCATATCCCTCCCCACATCCCTAACTCTGCCTCACCATCAACACCTCCTCCTTACTATCGACACCTCTACGTTGACGCCATTTCCTTTGACTAGCCACCTCATCAACACACATCCCTACCTCCACCACTCACCCCCGCCTCTCCACCTCCGCCTCCACATCTGCATCCTCGCCTCACCGACTCACCCCTCTACCTACACCTCAACCTCTATATCCCCGCATATGCATATGCCTCTGCCTATCACCATCCACCTACTTCTCCCATTACCACTCACCTCCTTCCAATCCCCACCACTTACCTATCACCCCCCCTCGACTCCATCTCCTTTTCCCTGTATAGATAAGAGAATTTTCATATCACATATACATGTATCAAATGAATTACAAATTTTATATATTTGATTTTCTCAAATTTTTTATTGTCCTCAGTTTGTGATCTACAAGCATGGACTGCCTATATTTACCATTACACTCTCATTTTCAGATCTTCTGTGATGTATCTAAACTATAGTTTCTATAGAATGAGACATCATCCATTTCTTGTCAAATGTTCATCAGTAATTATTCCAGTTGAAATTTATATTTTTATTTAATTTCCCATATTTCCAATCCTATTGTTCTTCACTATTCTTGTATTTTTTTTCTTCTGAAATGACATATTTCCATTCTTCAACAGTCCTATATCCTCACATTAACATTTGATTTTTGATATTTCATATCAAATGTATCAATATCATTATAGATTTAATATATTTGTTTTGATTAAGTTTTTTTTTACTATCCTCAAGTTATGATCTACAACTGAGCACATCGATTTTTATCATCCCTCAGTGTCAGATCTTATTTCATGCATCTAATCTCTAGTTTCCATGAAATACAACCTTATCCATTGACTGTGAGTTGTTCATTGGGAAGGAGAATGTTTAGGAAATTATTTCTTTTGAAATTTATGTATTTAGTTAGTTTTTTATATATCCCAATATTATTATTCTCCACCATTCATGTATTTTTTTCTCCAATGACATGTATTAATTCTTCTAATGCTAATTAAATTCTTATAAACAAATTACTTTTCTCATCAATGTTTTTTTTCTAAAACATGTTTTTTCCCTATTCTTCATTTTTTAATATTTGGTGCATCACATCATCGGTAACCATTAAGACTCATGATTTTTTATATTGCACATACATGTTTCAAAATCATTACAGTTTTTATATATTTGATTTCATCATATTTTTTATTGTCCTCAGTTTATGATCTACAAGAGGGAACCACCGATTGTTACCATTCCACTCTCATTGTCAGATCTTCTGTGATACTTATAAAATCTAGTTTCTATAAAATTAAACCTCATCCATTTCTTGTCAATTTTTCATTGGTAATTATTCTAACTGAAATTTATGTGTTTAGGTAATTTCCCATATTTTTAATCTTACTTTTCTTCACTATTCATGTATTTTTTTCCTGAAATGATATGTTTTCATTATTCAATGGTCCTATGTCCTCAAATTAACTTTCTATTTTTGTTATTTATTATCATAGGTGTAACACCACAATATTTCAAGGTATGTTACCTTTTTAAAGAAAATTGATAGCTTATGTTGCACACAACACCGAGTCCGAGTGCACCATGATCTACCAAACTAGTCGTTTAAAAAGCAGTTATGAATAATATTAACCAAATTATGAAATTTATATATTTTATTTTTCAAAATAGAAATTATTTTTGTATTTATAATATCAAAATTATCTTAGGTTTAATTTTTGGTATTTTTCTGAAAAGTTTCATTTTTTTTTATAAATAGTGAAAAATACATCATTATTGTTAATAACTGACCTTTTTATTTAAATAATTAATTTAATTTAAATTGATTTTAAAGTCTCAATAGATAAATAATACATATATTAATCCAATATAGGTCACTAGAACTATTTTTATAATAAAATTGGATATAAAATTTTATTGAACTTTTGAACGTCTCTTTACCCGCCTTCTAGACACATTTGCAGTATTAGTATTAAATGTAACTTTACCACTTTTTTGAATTGAATTTTGAAAAATGGATATACATGGTTGTAATCGGTATTAAAAATGTGGTCCAATAGGATCAAAATAAATTTTGGTGAATAGTAACTTTAGTAATTTTATTTACCACGGTTAAAGGTAAATAGGGTAATTAAAGGTAAAAATAATATAATATTATTATTATGTTATCCTAAAACTTGTCCTAATTTAATTGGATGAGTGTGTATTGAAGAAAATCATCCTTGGGTTGATTTTGGGACCACTTGTAAGCCACTTGGGTGTGATTATGACCCTTATAAACATTTTATTTAAAATAAAGACCAAGATGTCATAATCATGTCTCTCATAATTACAACAATTTTAACATGGGGTTATATAAGTCATATATTAGACTATAAATAATATTTAGAAAGATAAATTTATTACCTACTACATGGTAATTTATTTATAATTTTTAGGAAATAAATAATTAAATTAAATGGTGACATAAGGATGATGTTGTAATTTCTTAATTAATGAAAGAATCAAAATAATGATATTATAAATATTAAAATAAAAATTAATTTACATAATATATTCCATAAAATAATTTTATGGATATATTTTCATGTTGGTGATGATTTAATGGATTTGGTTAAAACCTATTTTTCTATTATGATATTTTTAAAATTCAACTAATGAATAGTGTCAAAATTGACACTATTGGTATTTTAAAATATAATTTTTTTTTAAATGTTATAAAATTCATAAAAATACAGAATTAGGCCAAATATATAGGATAATGTCAAATATATAAAAATTATTTATTTTTAATCATTTAATGGGACACTTGTCTATAAAAATGACATAGATATTATTAAAAACAAAGAATGTGACAAAATGTCACACTCTCATTTCTTATAAGTACAATAATTTTAACATAGGGATAACCTAGAGATAAATTTTATTACGAATAGTCTATGGAAATATAAAATAATTATATACATAATAGTAATTTATTTATAATTTTTAGAGACTAAATAATTTCCATAAATAATGACACAATAGTGAAGAAGTAGTTATTTTATTAATAGAAATATCAAATAAATGATTTTAAAAATATTAAAATAAATATAATTTGACATAATTGAGGTCATCCACCAATTTTAAAGGTGAATATGAAATTTTTTGAGTGTATTAAATGGTTTGGTTCGAAGTTATATTTCTTTTTGTATTTTATTTAAAGTCAAAGTAATGAATAGTGTTAAAATTGACACTATTGATATTTTATACAAATAACATTTTATTAAATTATTTTAAAATCATAAAAAACTTTAAAAATTAAAAAATTATAATTATAAGGTCTAAAATTTCATAAATTGTCAATTTATGGTCAATTTACACCATATAAGTAAATATTTATAACAATTTAATATTTAGAATATTATTACCACATTTAAAATTAAATATATTAAATAAGGATAAATCAAAATGATAAGGTTTAAAATAAAATCAAAACTTGTCTAAAATTTATTTTCTGAGAGGATTTAAACCCATATTTATCTTATCTACTAAATAATTCAATTTGGATCCATTTTGAATTGAAATTTATTTGATATCAACGTATTATTTTGAGAGTTTCCTAAAGTGACCCTCACCTCTCTTATAAAAGGGAAATTTTCCTTCTCTTTTTTCACACCTCTAAATCCATTTTCCTCTACCAAAACCTACCCAATTATCCTAACAACTTCCTTCAATTAATCCTAGATTCCATAATTTTGGAAGAAATCCAACCTAATAAGTCCTTTTAGTGAAAATTAAAAGGAGACACTTGAAGAAGAGGTAATTGTTTTACCAACTCTTTCGAAGTTATTTTCTTATTCTACTTCATTTTAAAAAGTTATTTACATAATAAATTAATAATTAAAGAATATAATTTATGTTTATATTTTTTTAAGATTATGTAACAACCATATTTCACCTTTTATCCATCCTATGAAAAACAATATCACTATGTGTGCGTATGTACGACTTACCGTCTCCACATCGTGGTGTAACTTATTTTTCATCACTAATTTATTTCAATGGGTATAATGATCAATATAATGGATATAAATAATCAGTATAACATGATATTTATTTTTTTATATTAACATACCATCCATTTCATTACCCTTTTACCATTAAGGAAATGATACTGTCGTTCGTGCGTATGTATGACTTACCATCTCCACAATGTGGTGAGATTCATTCTTCATGTTAACCATTCAAGAATGATTATAAGATATATATAATGAATAAGTATAAAATATATGGAATAATAATGCTACTGGAATAATATATATATATATATATATATGTCATTTACTTGCTTCTATTCAATATGATAAGAAAACAGAAACAACATTCATGCGTATGTATGACTTACCGTCTCCATGAATGGTGTGTTCTATTTCATTTATCTATCTATTATATATATTTATATACTTAATATATATGACATATAAATCATGCTTTACATTCTTGAAGTAAATAAATCATGATCTACATAATATGATCCAGAATAACAAGTCAAAACATGTATGATAAACAAAGTGATTATTACCCAAAATGTTGTTTAAACTTGGAAATTATTAATAAACGGGTAGTATACGGTCATAAAATGATCATATATGATAACATAAATACTATTATGATTCTAGTATAATTTAATAATATGTTTAAAACCATTATACAGGAGTTTCAGACACGTATGAAGAGTATCAGACCTAAGGTAAGGGAATTCCATCTCACTTTTAATTTTAATGAGAAAAAAGCCATGTTCACCACCTATTTCTTGTGTGTAGTATATGTACTTCCCATATTATATTTGATATCATGAATACATTTATCCTCATGATTTTTAAAAATTCATTTTAAGATATCGAGCTTATTATTTAAATGTTCAAATTGGTAAGAGTTAATTTTACAATCTCATTATTATACAAGATTGTTTATATGTATGTATTTACTTGGACATATTTATCATCCATATCTTTGTTTCTTAAAAATATTTTCAAAAGGAATATTTTTAAGGTTTTATGTAAGGGAATATTCTACTGAAACATAATTTTAAATATTTTAAATATTTATTCTTTTAAATATTTCTCATTAATGTCTATGTTTTCAAAATGGTTTTAAGGATTTATTTATATGGATATGAATGTTTTAAAATGTTAATTCCTTTAAGAAGTTTCAAAGTGGTATGAGAAACTTTGATTCAAAAATATATTTTTAAATTTCTTATTTTATAAATTGTGTGGCTTTTTAATGTTTTTAAAGTAAAAGGGATATTTCCCTCAAAGAATTTTAATGATTTTATTAGATTATTTTCATCTACGTGAACATATTTTGTTGGATTTTATGATTAATGTAGGTTGTTTTGTTATGATAAAATCTACCATATTTTATCGAAGGTTTTATGATATGTTTTACTATGGATGTGCTATTTTGATACCATTCATGGTTTATGGGTAATGTATTAACATTTTGTATGCTAGTTTTAATACAAATGTTTATGTTAGTTATGTTCTAACCATTTCATAAGAGGAATGCATTAGAATTAGTAATTTATGGGTTAAGGAATTCTTAATAAAAGCCCAATGGGTTGGGGACTGGTAAATGAAATCCCCTTGATGCATCGATAGTTCTCATGAGACAAACTAGTTTGAGTTTTTACCCGTTTATGTATGGTCTTGTCATGAGGCCTTAACAATATGGTTATGATGTCGGACATTTAGAATTTTCTTATTATGAGATTAATTATTGATATTACATGTGATTATTAGACTAGTATAATATCCATGTGAATGTTTATATGGAATTATTTGATTTATCCTTTCTATATTATAATAAATATTATGTTTAAAGGCTTGTGTTTTAGTTTTATACCTTGAATTAAAATTTTATGCTTATTTATGATATATTCCACTATATTGTTTACCCTTATTGAGCATCTGTGCTCACCCATTTCTTATGTTTTACTTTCGCAGGATGCCAAGATGTGTATTATGACTGATATTTAGGGTCAAGCTTGGAAAATAATGGAATTATCAAAGGATTATCTATGTTGTACTTTATGTTTTGAATTGTAATGTAAATTTCATGTATGTAATATAATTTCCAAGACTACTAAACTGATCGGCCCTTTAGGATTTGATTCCATGCAATCATGACAATTTATTAAAATAATTCATTAGCTTCGAGATTCTAGGGTATGGGTGTTACAGTTGGTATTAGAGGATGTTTAACAATAACATTTAAAATTATATTTAGAAAACATAACCCTATGAATGACTTTGAGGATAAGTCTAAGTATAGGATATAATCCCTTAGATTTGGTAATGGATAACCTATGTTAATCCTATGAAAAATTGATTGAGAAAAATATTCCACCATTTAGAGATCCTATAAATGATTCTTCATGACTACTTCACTATGATTATTGTTTCTCACATTATGATTTGAGTTTTGGTCAGTGGTTAGAATTAGCAGGGTTATACATGCAATGGTTATACTGCTGATAATGAAGAGGATACAAAAAAAATGAGATGAAGGAGGTATTAAGGAATGCAGTGTTAAATTGTAGTTAATGGTTTAAGAGTTAAGTGAAATGATTAAGGTTATTTTATAATTGGATTCAATAATTATTACATCAATGGTTCTATGGTTATAATATTCATGAAATATATAAGGATTGTACTACAATACATCTTCATCAAGTATTTGGAAGCATGCATTATTTCATTAATTTTTTTGAGGTTATAAGGTTATTTATAAATAAGAGATACATTATGTTTTTTGGGGAACTAATGTTATGATTGATTTTTGAAATTTAGAGACCTTTTAGGACTGTTAATTTGCATAAAAGTATTTTGGAAAAGTTTTAAGGTTAGAATAGAGTAAGTTGAACATTGGATATTATTGTTTGAGGTTAAAGTATGACTTATTGGATAATTTGGGATAAAATCATTGGTTTTAGTAAACATTTATAGGATGAAGGAAATACTTGTGGGCCCTATCATTTATCAAAAGTTCTTAAGGCATGAAAAATTCATTTTGAACTTTCATTTCCATAAGTAAGGGATGAAGTGAAAATAGATCAAAGCAAAACCAAAGGATGATATTATGATTATGACATGGAATGAAATCAATTAAGTGATTATATAAATAGTAAAATAATTATTCAACTCTAGGGAAAGGATCCTGAAACCAAAAAAGCTATCCTAATACTTTTTTTGATGAATCAAATGGTCCCTTAGATCATCATAGATTTATAGCTTTGTGATTGTTAACTTTATCTTAACCATGTTCTCTATCACTATCCACCAGAACTTAAGGGTTATATTTTTCTTTCATGTCCATGTTTTCCTATATGGAACCCTTGTATGTTTCATCTATGGTAACCTTCGTACTTCTCTTTCATTATTTTAAATTAGAACTTTTATCAACCCTTGTTCTGATGTGGGATTTTAATAAAGGAATTTTGAATAGTCTAACCAAATTTACCGAACCCGAATTTGAAAATTGTGGAGGATTAAATTTATTGAAGGAGAGTAGAATGTAACACCCCAATATTTAATGTTATTTTATCGTTTTAAAGAAATTTTATAGCTTACATTGCACGTAACATCAAGTTTGAACGCACCATGATATACCAAACTAGCTATTTAAAAAGTGGTTATGAATATTATTAACCACATTATGAAATTTATATATTTTATTTTTCAAAATAGACTTTATTTTTGAATTTTTAATATCAAAATTATCTTAGGGTTATTTTTCTGTATTTTTCTAAAAAGATTCAATTTTTGATGAATAGTGAAAAATACTGCATTGTTCTTAATAATCGACTATTTTATTTAAATAATTATTTTAATTTAAATTTATTTTAAAGTCACAATAGATAAATAATATATATATTAATAAAATTTAGGTCACTAGAACAATTTTCATAAAAAAATTAGATATAAAATTTTATTGAACTTTTGAATGTCTCTTTACTCACCTTCTAGCCACATTTACGGGATTAGCATTAAATGTAATTTTGCTGCTTCTATGAATTGAATTTAAAAAAATGTACATACATGGTCGTAATCAGTATGAACAATTTTATCCAATAGGATTAAAATAATTTTTGATTAATATTAACTTTAGTAATTTTATTTACCACAGTTAAAGGTAAATAAGGTAATTAAATGTAAAAATAATATAATAAAATTATTAAGATACTCTAAAACTTGTCCTAATTTGATTTTATGAGTTTTTTAGACCCAAATAATCATTTTGTAGATTTTAGGACCACTTGGAAGCCACATGGGTGTGATTGTGACCTTTATAAACATTTTATTTAAAATAAAGACCAAGATGTCATAATCATGTCTTACATAACTATAAAATATTTAATATGGGGTTATATAAGTAATATATTTGACTATAAATAGTATTTATAAATCTAAAATTATTACCTATATCATGGTAATTTTTTTATAATTTTTTGGAAATAAATAATTAAATTAAATGTTGAAACAAAGATGATGTTGTAATTTATTAATTAATGAAAGAATCAAAATAATGATATTATAAATATTAAAATAATTATTATTTTAAATAATTTATGCCATCAAAAACATTTATAGATATATTGGAAATGTTTTGGATTATTTAAAGGAGTCGGTTTGAACCTATTTTTTTGTTATGATATTTTTAAAAATCAACAAATGAATAGTGTTAAAATTGACACTATTGGTATTTTCAAATATAAAATATTTTATTAAATGTTATAAAATTATTCAAAATCTATAATTCATCCAAATATATATGATAATGTCAAATATATCATAATTATTTATTTTTAATCATTTAAAGGACACTTTTCTATGAAAATGACATAGATATTATTAAAAACAAAGAATGTGACAAAATGTTAGACTCTCATTTATTATAAGTATAATAATTTTAGTATAGGGATAACCTAGATATATATTAAAAAATGAATAGTATATGGAAATATAAAAGAATTATCTACATAATAGTAATTTATTTATAATTTTTGGAGACTAGATAATTACCATAAATAATGACACAATAGTGAATAAGTAATTATTTCATTAATAGAAATATCAAATAAATGATTTTAAAAATATTAAAATAAATATAATTTGAGATAATTGAGTTGATCCACGAATTTTATAGGTTAATATGAAATTTTATGAGTGTATTAAATAGTTTGGTTTGAATTTATTATTCTGTTTAGATTTTATTTAATGTCAAAGTAATGAATAGTGTCAAAATTGACACTTGATATTTTATAAAAATAAAATTTTATTAAATTATTTAAAATTAACAAAAATATTTAAAAATTAGGAAGTGATAATTATAAGGTCTAAAATTTCATAAAGTGTCTATTTATAGTCAATTGAAACTATATAAGTAAATATTTATAATAATTTAATATTTAGAATATTATTAACATAATTAAAATTAAATAAATTAAATAAGGAAAAATCAAAATGAAAAGTTTTAAAATAAAATAAAAAAATTTATAAGTTTTATTGGATGATATTATTTAGACCCATATTCATCTTATCTACTAAATAATTCAATTTTGATCCATTTGGAATTGAAAATTATTTTATATTAATTTAATATTTTGAGAGTTTCCTAAAGCAACTCTTACCTCTCTTATAAAAGGGAAGCTATCCTTCTATTTTATTAATACCTATAAAGCCCTTTGTCTCAGTAAAAACCTACTCAATTCTCCTTAAAAATTACATATCTTTATCCTAGAGGTAATAATTTGGGAATAAAGCCAACCTAATGAGTTCTTTTGTGAAAATCAAAAGGAGTCACTCAAAGAAGAGGTAATTGTTTTACTAACTCTTTCAAAGTTCTTTTCTTCTTCTACTTACTTTTACAAAGTTGTTTCAATACTAAAGTAATAAATCCAACATCTAATATATTCTGATATATTTTTAAGATTATTTAACAACCATATTCCTCCTTTTACCCATCCTACGAAAAACAATATCACTATGCGTGCGTACGTATGACTTACCGTCTCCACACTACGGTGTAACTTGTTTTTCATAACTAATTTATTTAATGGGTATAATGATGAATATAATGGATATAAATAATAAATATGACATGATATTTATTTTTTATGATTAAAATACCATCCATTTCACCATCAAGTAAATGATACCATCGCTCGTGCGTACGTACAACTTACCATCTCCACGACGCGATGAGATTCATTCTTCACGTTAACCATTCAAGAATGATTATAAAAATATATATAATGAATAAGTATGAAATATATGGAATAATAATGCTACTTTAATAATATATATATGTATATATATATATATATATCATTTAGTTTCTTCCATTCAATATGATAAGAAAACAGAAACAACGTTTATGCGTACGCACGACTTACCATCTCCATGAATGGTGTGTTCCATTTCATTTATCTATATTTTATATATATTTATATACTGAATATATATGACATATAAATCATGTTTTAAATTCTGTATGTAATTAAATCATGATCTACATAATATGATCAAGAATAACAAGTCAAAATACGTATGACAAACACAGTGATTATTAGCCAAAATATTGCTTTAACATGGAAATTATTAATAAATATGTAATATAAGGTCATAAAATAATAATAAATGATAAAATAAATATTATTATGTTTATTTTAGAATTTAATAATTTGTTTAAAACCATTATACAAGAGTTTTAGACATGTACAAAGAATATCAGACCTAAGGTAAGGGGATTCCATCTCACTTTTAATTTTCATGAGATATATGCCATGTTCACAACCAATTTATTATGTGTGGTGCATATAATTCCCCTATTATATTTTATATCTTGAATAAATTTATATTTATGCTTTTTAAAAATTCATTTGAAGATATCGAGCTTATTATTTAAATGTTCAAAGTGGTAAGATTTAATTTCACAATCTCAATATTATCTGAGATTGCTTATATATATGTATTTACTTGGACATATTTATCATCCATGTACTTGTTTCTTAAAAATAATTCAAAAGGAATATTTTTAAGGTTTTATGTGAGGGACTCATTAACTAAAACATCATTTTAAATGTTTTAAATATTTATTCTTTTAAATATTTCTCATTAATGTCCATGTTTTCATAATGGTTTTAAGGATTTATTTATATGGACACGAATGTTTTAAAATGTTAATTCCTTTAAAAAGTTTCAAAGTGGTATGAGACACTTTGATTTAAAAATCAATTTTTAAATGTCTTTTTTTATAATTTTTTGACTTTTTAATGTTTTCAAAGTAAAAAAGGGATATTTCTCTCAAATAATTTTAAAGATTTTATTAGATTATTTTCATCTATGTGAATATACTTTGTTGGATTTTATACTTAATGTAGGTTGATTTGTTATGATAAAATATACCATATTGTAGTGAAGGGTTTATGATATGTTTTAATGTGGATGTTCTATTTTGATACCATTCATGGTTTATGGTTAATGTATTAACATTTAATATTCTAGTTTTAATAAAAATGTTTATGTTGGTTATGTTTTATCCCTTTCATAAGTGGAATGCATTGGAATTAGCAAGTGATGGGTTATGGACTGCTTAATGAAGTCCCCACTATTTGGGGACCAATTAATGAAATCCCATTGATGCATTGATTATTCTCATGAGACAAAATAGTTTGGGTTTTACCTGTTTATGTATGGTCTTGGAATGAGGCCTTAATGATATGGTTATGATGTCCGATATTATGTATTCCCTCATTATGAGATTATTTATTGATACTACATGTGATTATTCAATTAATAGAATATCCATGTGAATGTTTAAATGACATTATTTTATTTATTCTTTCCATATTATGCTGAATATTATGTTTAAAGGCTTGTGTTTTAGTTTTATACATTTCCTTAAAAGTTTATGCTTATTTATGTTAGCTTTCGCTAAATTGTTTACCCTTACTGGGCATCTGATCTCACCCCTTTCTTATGTTTTACTTTTCTAGGATGCTAAGATGTGTATTATGACTGATATATAGGGTCAAACAAGGAAATTAATGGAATTATCAAAGGATTATCTATGTTTCACTTTGTGTTTTGAATTGTGATGTAAATTTCATGTATGTAATATATTTTCCAAGACTACTAAACTGATCAATCCTTTGGAATTTGATTACTTATAATCATGTGAATATATTAAAATAATTTACCGACTCTGGGCTTTTGGGGTTGGGGAGTTACAACATATATCAATATCATTACAGATTTCATATATCTGATTTGCCCAATTTTTTTTACAATCCTCAAGTTATGATCTACAACTGAGCACATCAATTTTTATTATCCCTAAGTTCTTGATCTTCTTTAATTCATCTAATCTCCAGTTTCCATAAAATTACTCCCCTTCATTCTAAATCCCTAATGAAACCCCTATTTGTTCATCCTCATCCTCATTCTACATTCCCTATCATTCCCACATACTTCATCCTCCTCCCCATTTTAGATTCACTCCAACACCACCTATCAACCCCTCTACCTCAGTTTATGCCTCTATTAGGTATCCATGGGATCCTTTTACCTTCATTTTTTTTTAAAATTTTGTTTCATGTACTTTTCAATTAGTTGTCTTGATCTACTTTGGAACATTCAATTGTCCACCGTATCATTTCTTAGATGATTTTAAACTTAATAAATGAGATAAATTATCTTGTGGTCATGTTGCACGGTAGTTTAAGGCTAAGCATATCTTTGTTGGAACCTTATTAATGAGATTTTTTTAGGACCAAAGCACCTTTTTGGGTCTTTTTTTTTTGATTTGTATGAACAATTTTGGTAGATGGGTATATATATGTTTTACTAATTTCAAAATATCTGGTTTTTATTGAACGAATTCGGTATCTACTAATGTAATATATCTATTGGAAAGTAAGTGTTTATAGCGTGCCTTTCCCAATGTATTGGCCAAACCATTGGGAAAATCCCCCTTTGAGGCCACTTTTCCCAACGGTTTAGCCAAACTGTTGGGAAATCCATACCCTTTCCCAATGGTTTAGCCAAACCCTTGGGAAAATACCACTTTTAGGAAACTTTTCCCAATGGTTTGGTCAAACCATTGGGAAAGGGTGGGTACCTATCCCAAAATTTCTCAACACCACTGGTAAAGGCCTATCCCAATGGTTTTGAGAACCGTTGGGATAGGTACCCTTATTTTTTTTGAATTATTTTGTCAAATATCATCAAATAAATCAATATATAAATTACATATATATATATATCCGAATATATTCACAAAGTTAATTTTAGTATAGTGGTAAAGTCTTTGATATATAACCGAGAGGTTGTGGGTTCAAACCTCTACTGTAACTTTTTTTTAATATACCTATACCAATGGTTTGGGAAACCTTTGGGTGATTTGTCATGGGGATAGACTTATCCCAACAGTTTATGGAAATACTTTGGGAAAGATCTATCCCAATGGTTGGTTTTCCCTAAACCATTGGGATAGGTCTATCCCCACGCCAAATCACCCAACAGTTTCCCAAATCGTTAGTATAGGCTATAACAACGGTTCCAAACTATTGGCATAAGTAATTTTTCCATTAGTGATTTTACCTCAAGGGGTAGTTTGGTATTAGTAAAGTGATTATGGTGTGAAGTGTCTAGAATAAATAAATTCCTGGAAAGTGATTGTTAGTTTAGGAACATTTCAATGTTTGATCTATAGTGTAAAACTTTATTTATACTGCTAGAAAAATAGTAATACAATGTTGGGTATTAATATAAATAAATAAATAAAAAATATAACTTATGGATGAGATTAGTTCATTTTATAGTAATATATGCATAAGTTTAATGCATATTTATGATAGTTTTGGTTATATCTTTGCATATCTTTGAATCATATTTTCAGTTTGCTACCCATCTACTCTGATTTGGTTGTAGGTGCAAGCTTAACATTGGAGATATCATGGAAGAGCCTGTTATCGAGTAAATCAACATGACTTGATTCAAGAAATGGTGAATTTATTATATGTTTTTCATTGATTTATATTTTTTCTTAAATTTACCATTATTAAATTTCTTTAAATGTTTTATAAATTTTTCTGGATATACTGAACCCATGAAAATTATGTTGATTCACTATACAACACATAATTAGTTCTACAATTTAATTACAAAAATATCATTTTATTCATTAAAAAATATAGACATGTAAAGGAAACCAAATTCAAAAAAATAACAAATTCTATTTATTCATTATACACTAACCGAATCCCTGATACCGCCCCTATTTGTTCCTCCACCCCATTATGGTTTCCCCATGACACCCCAATACTTCCTCCTCTTCTCCATTCTGGTTTCACTCCACATCACCTATCAACCCCTCCACCTAGATCTTCACCTCTATCAGGTATCCATGGGATCCTTTACCTTCAATTTTTTTCAAATTTTGTTTCATGTAATTTTCAAATGGTTTTCTCAATAATATTTGGAGCATTAAATTATTCACCATATTATTTCCTAGAATATTTAAAACTTAATTAATAAGATAAATTTTCTCAGGGTCATGTTTCAAGGTAGTTTTAGGCTAAGCGTATCTTTTTTGGAACCCCATCAGTGAGATTTTCTAGGGGTTCAATTCAGTTGCACTATAAGGGGGTAGATTGACATAACCATGACTGTGCATTTTACCTCAAGGGGTAGTTTGGTATGTTTAAAGTGATTATGGTGTGAAGTGTATGGAATAAAAAATTCCTAGAAAGTGATTGTTAGTTTAAGAACATTTCAATGTTTGGTCTATAGTGTAAAACTCTACTTACACTATTGAAAAAATAATAATACATTGTTGGGTATGCCTATAAATAAATAAATTAAAAATATAATAAATTCATGATCTTAGATAATTTTATAATAATATATGCATAAGATTAATTCATATTTACGATTGTTTTGGTTCTATATTTTCATATCTTTTAATCATATTTTCAGTTTACTGATCATCTACTCTAATCTAGTTATAGGTGCGAGCCTAATATCAGAGATATCCTGGTAGAGCCTATTATTAAGGTAAATCAACATGACTAAATTCAAATAATGGTGAATTTATTAGATTTTTTTCATCGATTTAAATTTATTCTTAGAGGTACCATTATTAAAAGGAGAATTCATGTTTTTACAAAGATAAAAAATCCTTTTTATTCATTATACACTAACCAGATCCATGATACCTCCCCTATTTGTTCCTCCTCCTCCCCATTCTGGCTTCTCTATCATGCCCTAATAATTCCTCCTCATCCCCATTCTGGTTTCACTCCACCACCACCTATAAACCCCTCCACCTTAGACTCTTCCCCGGTCTCTACCTCTATGAGGTATCCATGGGATCCTTTTAACTTCAATTTTTTTAAATTTTGTTTCATGTACTTTTCAATTGGTTGTCTCGATCTGCTCTGAAACATTCAATTGCTCACTGTACTAGTTCTTAGAATATTTAAAACTTAATTAATGAGCTAAATTATCGTGGGGTCATGTTACAAGGTAGTTTTAGGTTGAGCGTATTTTTTTTGGAACCGAATCAATGATATTCTCCAGGGGTTCAATTCAGTTTCACTACAAGGGAGTAGATGACATAACCATGATTGACCATTTTACCTCAAGGGGTAGTTTGGTATGTGTAAAGTGATTACAATGTGATGTATTTGGAACAAAGAAATTCATGGAAAGTGATTATAAGTTTAGGAACATTTCAATGTTAGGTTTGTAGTGTAAAACACTATTTACATAGTTAAAAAAATAGTAATACATTTTTGGGTATGCATATAAATAAATAAATTTAAAATATAATAGATGCATGTGGTTAGATCATTTTATAGTAATATATTAATAATATTAATTCATATTTATGATATTTTTGGTTTTATGTTTTCATATTTTTGAATCATATTTTCAGTTTACTGCTCATCTACATTGATATGGTAATAGGTGTGAGCCTATTATTGGAGATATCATGGTAGAGCCTATTATAGAGGTAAATAAAAATGACTATATTCAAAAAATGGTGAATTTATTATATGTTTTCACCGATTTATATTTATTCTTAAAGGTATCATTTTTAAATTTCTTGAAATTTTTTATAATTTTTTTTGGATGTACTGAACCCATGAAAATTATTTTGTTTCACTATAAAAAAAATAATTAGTCTTACAGTTTCATAATAAAAATAAAATTTTTATTCATAAAAAAAATATAGACATGTAAAGGAGATTTCATTTAACAAAAATAACAAATTCTATTTATTCATTATAAACTAATAGAATCCCTGATACCACCCCTATTTGTTCCTACTCCTTATTATATCTTCCCTATCATGCCCCAATACTTACTCTTCCTCCCCATTCTGGTTCCAATACACCACCACCTATCAACCCATCCTCCTCAGTCTCTAAATCTATCAGATATCCATGGGATCCTTTTACCTTCAATTTATTTTTCAAATTTCATTTCATATACTTGTCAACAGGATATCTCAATCTGATTCGGAGCATTCAATTGTTCAATGTATTATTTCCTAGAAGATTTAAAACATAATTAACGAGCTAAATTATCTCGGGGTCATGTTGTAAGGCAGTTTTATCTTGAGTTCATATTTGTTGGAACCCAAAAAATGATATTTTCTAGGGGTTCAATTTAGTTTCACTACAAGAGGGTAGACTGAAATAACCATGACAGTTCATTTTACCTCAAGGGGTAGTTTGGTACGCATAAAGTGATTACAGTGTGAAGTGTTCATAACAAAGAAATTATTAGAAAGTGATTTTTAGTTTTGGAACATTTCAATGTTTTGTCTGTAGTGTAAAACTCTGTTTATGTTAGGTCCACTAGGTCAAAAACCCTGGGGGGGGGGGGTGAATCAGGGTATGACAGATTAAAACAACAGCCCATTTGATATTGTTTCATTATTAATAAAAACTATCTTATCTATATTTCCTATAGAAAAGTATGACTAGAAATTAAATCATGCACGAGACACAATATATTTTACTTGGTTCACCCTCACTGGGCAACATCCAAGCCTCTGTCGTGCTAGCCACCTTGCGCGACGCTCCATAACTTGTGAAAAATTCTTTACTTTTACATATTTTTATATTATGATCTTGAAAAATATATGGCACAAAAATTTATAAACCTTCTGATGACTGGCGCACAAATCCCTTTTCCACAAACACTTTTCTCCAATCTCCAAATTTTGGACCCAAAAATTTGGCACACTAGAAAATGAAGTCACCTTGTATATATTCTTTTTTTACTTACTCTATATCCTTTATTCCTTTGTCATAGTTATTTTTTAACATATATTTTAAATAATATCTTTGGAACTCGATAAATGACAAAGAAAACCTTATTTTCAACAAACGCAATCAACCAAAAAATTATTCAATGTAACCTTGAGGGATTTTTTCTCAACAATCTCTCCCTTTGGGTTTGTTGACAACTCTTTATTAAATTGATACATCTTTATAACTTCATCTATCTTATACCACCATTCAATTCATGTGATTTAGATAGAAATCAAAGATTTACTCAACACACACTCTAATCCCACATGATCCATGCTCAACATGAGAAACAAGAGTAATATGTAATGTTCATCAACGAACAACTTTATTCTAGAAACCATTATAGAAACCATTCATCTGCTTTCATCACAAACCTAAAATGTCATGATATACATCCTCTTATCAATCACTTCAAGCATCATCAGATTTAAAACCCCCTATCTCACTGCCCCCTATCTCATTGCTCCACTTGTCAGCTTCTCCCCATGTCTTGACTAAGAAATTTTCTCCCTTTTATAGCCACAATTTATCCCCCTTTGTCAACAAAACTGAAGGTCACTTCATCAATGAACCCAAAGGTTATGTCATTATAATCTACAATAGGGTAAAGAACATAAATTAGTACCTTAGGAAAAAACACACCATACCTTGAGGAGAGGGAGGAGGGGTTCCACATCCACAATTTTTAAATTTCTAGAAGTCGACTGAACTCCTAAATCTAGTTGATGCCTCTCAAACACTTCTTTGGGTAATGCCTTTGTCAAAATTTCTATAACCTATAGTTCTATAGGCACATACTCCAACTTCATAAGCCCTTGCTCCACCTTCTCCTTGATAAAATGATATTTTATTTCAATGTGCTTTTTCCTAGAGTGATGGATTGGATTTTTTATAAGATTTATAACACTTGAACAATCTCAATGGATTCCGATTAGAGACTTCACATCAACTCCAATATCATGAAGTTGCTTCTTTATCCACAATAATTGTGTTCATGATTGAGTGTCCGTAATATACTCATCTTCTATGGTGCTTAATGAAATGAAATATTATTTCTTGATAAGACAATAAATACACAATCCTCCAAGATAGAAAGAACCTCATAACGTTGATTTCATTCCATCTAATGAACCGAACCAATAAACATCTTTATATCCCAATAACTCTTGTTGAGATTAATCATTATACATAAAAACAAAATCCACAGTGCCCTTGATATAATGAAGTATTCTTTTTTACTGCAAGCATGTGGCTTTCCTTATGATTGATTTGATATCTCACTGCTTGGCATGTGGAAAAAACAATATCAGGTCTTTTCACTATCAAGTATAGTAAAATTCCAATGATTTGACTATATTTTGTGATATTAACTACCTTACCATCATCATATTTTGATAGTTTCAGCCGGGTAGCAACCAAAATTTTCATCTCCTTGGAATTTTCCATTCCAAATCTTCTCATAACCTCCTTGGAATATTTGGATTGAGAAATTAAAGTTCCATTCCTTAATTATGACACTTTTAAACCAAGGGAAAATTTTATCTCACCAATCATTGACATTTTAAACTCATTTTCATGAATTTAGAAAACTATCTGCGCTGTGATTTATCCGATACACCAAATATTATGTCATTGACATAAACCAACACCATAATCCTATGATTACTATCATTATTGACATAGATATTGTAATAAACTCCACCATGTTGAAAGAAAAGATTCTTAAAATACTTATCTAGTCTCTAATACCATGATCTTGGTGCTTGATTCAATCCATATAGAGTCTTATCCATCCCAAAAAAGTTTTTCTCATCTCCATGAATGAGAAAACCATATGGATACTTAATATACACTTCTTCTTCTAGAACCCCATTAAAAAATGTGGACTTGACATCCATTTGAAAAAATTTGAACTTTCATTTCACTACAATGACCAAGAATAAACTAATTTTCTCTAGACTTGAAACATGTGAAATGTCTCATCGAAATCAATACCCTCTATATGGGAGTAACCTTTGCATAATAGTCATGATTTGTTTTGAATCACTAAGCCATATTCATTCAACTTGTTTAGAAAGACCCATTTATTCTCGATGAAATTATTATCTTTTGGCATCAAAAAAATCTCCCATGTTTGATTCTTCTGAATTTGTTCAAGCTCTTCATTCATCACCTGAACCCAGTTTTTATCTCCAACTACATCGGCAAAACATTTAGTCTCTAATTGAGATAGGAAAGATGCCTATTGTAATGAATTCATTATTTGTGTCTAAACTGACACTATCTGATCACCAATAATGTTCTGCCTATCAATTTTATCTTGACTCTTTGGGTTTTGTTTAGATACCATCTTGGAATATTCTTACTCATCATCAATATCTTCTTCTGAATTAGCATCTTCCACTTCTTCTCCCCCTATGTTTCTTACCTCCTCATCACTTTCATCAAGAAATTGTTCACTATATTGTTTAATATTCGCTTTATTTTCCACTACAATGACATCATTTCTCTAAAATACTTTTCCCATCCTCTTATTGAAGCATTTATATGCTTTTATTTTTTCTTGAGTGTCCAAGGAATATCGACTCATCTTTACGTGACTCAAATTTCCTGTGCTTATATTTTTTGAGAATAAATCACTTACTTCCAAATATAAAAAAGTATTTTAACATTGGATTCTTTCCATACCACATCTCATATGGAGTCTTTCCTTCCTTTTAACACAACCAAGCCTTATTAGAAATGTAGACTGATGTCAAGACTGATTCCTTCCAAAATTTCTTTGGTAGGTCTTTTTCAATAAGAATCATTCTATCCATTTTGTTGATGATCCAATTTATGCTCTCAACCAGTCCATTCTGTTGGGGAGTTCTCACTGAAGAAACTTTATGCCTTATCTCATGTTTCTCAAGATAATATTCCACTTGACTATTTGTGAATTTCATACCATTATTAGTACAAAACCTTATAATTTTTTATTGTCTTTTAGGTCTTTATGATGATCTTACCTTGTTGAAATGCATCGAATGTATGATTATGATCACATGATAGCTTAGGTAGGTCTCTAGCTACATCACACTTTACCAGATATCCCAAGGATGGTTGGTATAGATGACCAAGTCTTTTATGCCACAACTTGTTTTCTGTATATCTGGATAAAAATCACATATCATCTTCCCCACTAACAAGGTATAGATTCCCATTTGTACTTTTTACCTATAGAAAAATTGTACCATCTATTCCTTTCATGCTACACATCCTATTGGTAAATCTTATAGAATTACCTGAGTCATATATTTTACTGACTCTAAGAAAGTTGTGACTGATGCCTTCTACTACTAAGACATCAACACGTCTTATTTATTTCCCCCCAAACCTGGCCTTTCCCAAGCCAATTATATCCAGGACTTCATTGTTTCCAAATTTGAAAACTCCTTATTTTTTATATTTTTTGTCTGTAAAAATATCCTTATTCCCTTTCATATGGGGCATGAAACTACTATCAAGGATCCATACACCAAAATGATCTGATGCTTTAAGGGAAATTTCCACAACCACTGACTTCTCTACTATTTTCTTTTTGATCCATGTTTTGACTTTATACTCAGTATAGACTGATAGTCTTGATCTCCCACAGAGTATGATGGACTAGCTTCATCCTGTAGAGCTACAAATTGATTTTTAATTTTCATCTCACCTATTGATTCTTTGATTTGCTACTTGTGACCACTTTGGTTCTATTTTGGAACATTCCTCTATATGGTTTATGTACAATATCTAGACATGTGGCCAAATCCTCCGCACCAAAAACAATTTCCCTCAAAAGATATTCTAGAGTATCATGCTCAGTTTGGATTCCACTATTGTTCTTGTGACCTTTAATATATCTTACCTATGAAACACAAATTTTGTGACTGTCCCATCTTTCCACAGAAATAACACCTATTCTAGGGTTCATTCTTACATGTCACTTATACACCACTAGGTGTCCCTTGGGTTCTCTGAATATTATGATTCTGATTCTTACCGAAATCAATCTTCAATCTCGGAGTGGGTGCTTGCAGTCTAACTTTAACCATAACTACTTTATATTTTTCATCAAGCCCCATACCAGTCTTATCATTTAGATTTGACTGTTTCTTCTGTTCTGCTAGACCTCTATACCCCACTTCCAACTTTTATGTCTTTTTAATGACCTTTATTCCCAATTTCATATTGGGATTCAATAGTTTTTATTGATCCTTAACTTTTTTTTTTCATATCCTGAAATATTTCTTTTAGAGTTCTTCTATACGTTTGATTTGATCTCTTCTAGTGTTAGTCAAACTATCAATCTCACTTTTCTATTCTTTTATTTTGAGTTTGTACTCAATAGTATTTTTTGATCGCTCTGGTGTTTAAGACTTACGTTTTTTAATTTCTTCCATTATCTCGGACTTCTCTTCTTCTTTTTGTTGCATATAGAGTTTGGCATCATGAACCACTTTTTCAGATTTCTTTGTTTTGGCTCTCCAAACATCTATCTCCTCTAGAGAAGCCTCTAGATTAACCTACAAATCAACTATTAATTCAAATTATTCTTCATCAACATTAGTTTCAACCTTTTTTTGAGCACTACTGACAACTACCACTATAGTATTTTCTCCACAATATTTGCAGTTCTCTATCTATTCAGCCTCAAATTCATCTGAAATGTCACATTATTTTGAAATAAGATACTTCTTATTGAATAATTTTTTCTTAAAATTTTTATTTACTTTCACATAGCCAAAATACTTCTTTATAGGGATTTAAACTTCATCCTCATCATATTCTTGGAACTTCTTGGGGAACCTTACCACAAGATGACCAAACTTTACACATCTAAAGCAAGTAAGTGGAATTTTTTCCATTGAACTTTCCTTTTTCCCATTTATAGATTTGAGGAAAGGAATGAAATCACCTTGTTTGTCTCTTCTTCTTCTTGATAATCTTAAATGGTGAGATTCTTCATGCCCTTGAATTCCAATTACTTAGAATTAATTTTTCCATACACTCAATGTCCTCAATTCTCATCTCATATGTGATAAGAGTACTGTGCAAGCTATCTAATGTAAGCTCCTTTGGATCTTTGTCCTCCAACATAAAATATTTCAGATTTAACCGAGGTGGAAGTCTTCTAAAGAATCACTTTATGATCTTTACATATTCAATAATATCTCCAAGACCATGCATGTATTCCACTACAAAATTCACCCTATTAAATAATACATCAACAAACTCATTAGGGTTTATTATCATATATTCATACTTGTTCCACAGAACCTGCAAATTTTCCTCTCTGACCTTTGAATCACCTTCATATATATTCAACATCTTCTACCACATAGCATGTGATGTTTTAAATGACATAAAATTCATATATATTTAATTGGATAGGGGTCCCCCTAATTCATTGATTCTTTTGGAATCAACATCCAATTATCTTCATTCAACTTTTGATAAAACACTACTATTAATGTTGGATGAAATACCATGCATTACTACTGTAAATAAATCCCTTTATAAGGATTGGAAGTAGTGTTTCATATGATTCTTCCATAATTGAAAATTATTCCCATCGAAGATAAGAATCCCTTTGTGATTGATGACCTATATAGAGAGAAAAACATCGATATTAACCTTTCCCTCTAACACCAATTATTAGGTCCACTAGGTGAAATACCCAAATAGGGGGGGGGGTGAATTAGGGTATGTAATGAATGCCTATTGTAAGAATGTATTTTTTTTTAAATTACCTAAGTATAGTCTAGTTATTAACCCAACGTAGTCTCTCGATAAGGAGTGCACACAAAATAGTTTTTCAATTTTTAATTAGAGGATAAATTGGGTGTTTTAAATTGGTTTGGTTTTGAAAATGAGAGAAACAAAACAAAAGAAAGAAATTAAGAAATAGGTTCAAGAATTTTTTTTAACACAAGTGATTAAAAACTATTATATGATATGAGTGATCAATTCAGGTTCATTTTTCTAATTGGAATGCTATCCTTGTTCCATTTTATTCAATCCTCTTTTACTAAGTTTATTTAAGTGATATTTAATGATTGCTTACTATAACTCACTTGTTAAATGGTGATGGTGAGAGTAAACCTTACCAATATCTTAGTTAGGTATACTCTCCTTCCTATGTGTGAAATAGATTCAGCGAATACCCTCAATTGAGTTAGGTAATTCCCGATCAGGTCTTGTTTATCCCAAACAATTAAGAACATTCAATACCCCTACCACACGTACTTACGATCATCAAGTACTTCACCAATAAGATCCAATCTATTCCATTGTATATATACCAGAACCTAGTGGATGGAGACTATGAAAATTTACCAAATAAATAATAACAATAGAATATTAAATCAAATATGATCTCATAAGATAATTAAACTGCTTATTAGAATTTGAAAACAACTTTGCAAAAGAGAGAGGGTTTTTATTGATCAATTACAAGAACTCAACCTTTAAAAAAATAGAAGACATACGCTTCCCCAAACACTTAGATGTTTACCGCACCATGGTAAGGGTAATTGAGAATAATGGGGAAGATAAAGGAATTACAAAGCTAAGGAGAAGAAAAGAGAGAAAAGAAAGAACATAAATTTTCTCCTCCAGAATCTGTCCACCAGAAGTATGCTTCAGTTATGCCCACCATATGGTCGAATCATGCCATAATACCTTCTTATAATATGTGGGGAATGGAGTTGGACATATATGATTGAAATTTAATAGCATTTTTATTCGTGTCAAATAATTTTTATCCACCTAAAAAGAGTTGACTTATTATGGCTGCCGAACACTATTCCACCAACCCCACTTTTACCGGTTCAAGGGCAGCCTTAATGAAATCCTTTCTCTTTAAAATTTAATGAGAATATTACCCTTAATGTAATATTTCCAACCCAGCTAGAAACATCCCATTTTAAATTCTATATCCTGATATATACCTCTTTGAATGATTTATGTTCCATTCTTTCGACCAGACCAACTTTTCAACTTAGTCGATTTTTTGGGCATGTTGGAGTTCGAATGGGATCTTGTTCCAGAAGAATAATTTGTATCCAAAAAATATAAAAAATCCTAAAAAAAGTAATTACTTGAATTGGATAAAAAATGTAGGAGTTATGATCAAAATATAGAGCCAATAGAAAACTACTAAATGTCTAAAATTAACCAATTTTCACACTTAAGCTCAAAACTCACCAAAAATCATAAAATGATGAAAATAAGTTCAAATTGATTAATGGTAAGGGGTTAAATAATTTAAAAAACACATGAATAATAATGAAAATATTATATCTATCAATATGACAGATTAAGAAACTACCCCTTTGGTCTTATTTTATTGTTAAAAAAACTCCCTTCTCTCTCTTTCCCATAGAAAAGTATGAAAAAAAATTAAAGCATGCATGAGAAAAAATAATTTTTACTTGGTTCACCCTCAATGGGTTATGTACAAGCCTCTGTCTTTCTATTCACATTGCGTGCCACTCAATAACTTGTGTGACCCTCTTTCCTTTTCCATATTTTGATGTTCTGATCTTGAAAAACATATGGTGCAAAAATTCCTAAATCTTCTAATGACGGGCGCACGACTACCTTTTCTAAAAACAATTTTATCTAACCTCCAAATTTTGGACCCAAAAATTTGGAAAGCAATGGAAAATGACACCACCTTGTATATGTTCTTTTTGTACCACCTCTATATCATCTATTACTTTGTCATGGTTCATTTTCAATATAGATTTTCAATAATATCTTTGGAAATCAACAACTGACCAAGGAAACCCTCTTTTTCAAAAAAAAATCCACCATAAAATGATTCAATGAAACCTTGAGGGATGTTTTCCCAATTGTTTAAACTGTTGAAAAAATAGTAATACATTGTTGGGTATGCATTTAAATAAATAAATTAATAATATAATAGATGCATGAGCTTCAATCATTTTATAGTAATAGATGCATAATATTAATTCATATTTATGATAGTTTTGGTTCTATATTTTCATATCTTTGAATCATATTTTCATTTTTCTACTCATCTACTCTGATATGGTTGTAGGTGTGAGCCTAAGATAGGATATATCATGGTAGAGCCTATTATTAAGGTAAATCAATATGACTATATTCAAGCAATGGTGAATTTATTAAATGTTTGTTATAAATTTATATTTCTTCTTAAAGGTACCATTATTAAAAGGAGAATGCATGTTTTGTCAAAAATAATAATTTATATTTATTCATTATACACAAACTAGATCCCCAATACCACCAATGTTTGTTCCTCCTCCTCCCCATTTTGACTTCCCTATCACACCCCAATAATTCCTCCTTCTTACCATTCTAGTTTCACTCCACCAAAACCTATCAACCCTTCTACCACAGTCTCTTCCTCGATCTCCACCTCTAACATGTATTCATGGGATCCTTTTATCTTTGTTATATGTTAAGTTCTTTCGAGTCCTACATCAGACTTGAGATATCATGTCATCCTTATTATTCATTACAAAATAACCAAAAAACCTCCCTTAGATAGGTACTTTGGCTATTCGATCCTATCTTCCATTTCTAATTGGCATCAGAGGAGGTCTAACCCAAACCTTCCCTGCACAATTTCTCTCCTTTAATTAGGGTTCATTCAAGTTTTCCCTCCAAGAGGGGAGGTGACCCCAATGGCTAGCAGGGGATCATTTTGTGCTGTCACCCCTTATCCATGATTCCCATTTTACAATTACCATAACCTCCTTCGTCACACCTCCCTCCCTTCTGCCATGTTTAGCTCCTCCCTACCTTCCACCCTGCACCCAGTGCGATGGTGCCTCCCAACCCCTTCTCTGTTGTTTTTTATGCCCCTAAGCCCCAACCCTGAAGAAGCCCCAACAGATCTTACCAAGATGACCCCCATGTGCAATGCCTCCCTGCATGCCAACCCCTATGTGATGATCCACCCTAAGTCATTACCTCCCAAGTCGGCGAATCCCATGTGTTGGCCCCCCTTCCATGCCTGAGATACTACATAATGGGCCACCCTCACGCATCTCCTCTCCCTCCATGAGATCCCCACCATCGATGGATCCTACTGTGCACCTCTTCTCCCCACCGTGAAGGAACCTCCCTAATTGCGACCCAGGAAAACATCGCTTCCCTACTCAACCTCCACCCTATGCGATGACACTCGATCAACAACCTTTTTGTTTTGCATAAATATGCAAGATTTACAATAAGATATTATCAAACATATTTTACTCAACCTACCAATTATTTTATTTATTCCCCACCTATATGCTTTTTGTTCTTTTTGGGAGGAGATTTACCATCATGCCTGCACTATATCAACTGATGGGATGCAACAAAGTTTCTACATGATCAATTATATGTTGTATCTCTTTTTTTTCCCTTGGATTTCTTCTCTATTGTGGAAGTATATTATTGATGCTAAAAAATGAATTCTTTGTCTCTATTAGGTTCTCCACTGCTCCCTACTATAGACCTTTATTTTCAATCACATTTTAGGGTCTACTAGTTGGGAATCATTTCACCTCATAATTTTAGAGTTTTCTAACCGAAAAACATTTTACCTCGAAATTTTGGATCCACAAAGACGGGTGCCGTATCACCCGACCTTTTAGGGTTGCTAGTCGGGCGTCGTTTCACCCAGCCGTTTTGAGGCCTTTTTCAATCTCCTTTTCATCCAGCTTCTAGAAGAAAGGGTCTTACTCAGTATGGGAGAATGATATTTCTATGATGATCATCATTTTTTCCTTTATCCTCCATGATCATGAGCGTAACAGGTGGAGACAAACCAGTGACCTGTGTATGATGGAAATTGTTTCTTCATCAACACATCTTTTTCAGCAGCATAATCCATAATTTTCTTGAGGGGGAGCATCATCCATGGAAGTTTATATTTTGTTATGTTTCGTCTTGTTATGTCATCAAGTTGGCTATTTCCAGCTTGAGGGGGAGTCTTGAAGTTTCTTTTATTTTTTTTCTTTGATTTGTTTTATTTTATTATGTATCTAAGATATATACACCTAGTTTTAGGGAGAGTGTTAGAGGTTAAGTTCTGTCAAGTCTCACATTTTACTTGATATGTCATGTAATAATAATTATTCATTATAAAATAACCTCAAGGCCTCCCTTATAGAGGTAATTTGGGTATTCGGTCCTCTCTTCCATTTCTACAACCTTCATTTTTTTTCAAATCTTATTTCATGTACTTTTAAATTGGTTGTCTTGATCTTCTCTGGAACATTAAATTGTTCAGAATATTTTTTCATAGAAGATTTAAAACTTAAAGAATGAGATATATTATCTTAGGGTCATGTTTCAAGGTAGTTTTAGGATAAACATATCTTTATTGGAACCCCAATAATGAGATTTTCCAAGGGTTCAATTTAGTTGCACTACAAGGGGGTAGACTGACATAACCATGACTGTGAATTTTACCTAAAGGGTTTGTTTTGTATTTGTAAAGTTATTATAGTGTGAAGTTTCTAGAACAAAGAAATTCCAATAAATTTATTTTACTTTAGAAACATTTCAATGTTTGGTCTGTAGTGTAAATTTTTTTACAGTGCGGGAAAAATAGTAATACATTGTTGGGCATGAATATAAGTAAATAAATTAAAAATATAATGGATTCATGAGATTAAATCAATTTATAGAAATAGATGCATATGATTAATTCATATTTTCAATAGTTTTGGTTCTATATTTTCATATCTTTGAATCATATTTTCAATTTTCTACTGATCTACTCTGATCTGATTATAGGTGAAAGCCTAATATTGGATATATCATGGTAGAGCTTGTTGTCGAGGTAAATCAACATGGATAGATTCAAAAAATGGTGAATTTATTATATTTTTTTCATTAATTTATATTCCTTCTTAAAGGTACCATTATTAATTTTATTTATTTTATTTATAAATTTTTTGGATATACTAAACCCATGAAAACTATGTTGTTTCATGATACAAAAAATAATTAGTTATGGAGTTTCATTATAAAAATAATTTTTTATTCTTAAAAAAAATATAGACATATAAAGGAGACTTAATGTTTTTATAAAAATAACAATTTTTTTTATTCATTACACACTAACCACTGTTATATTGTACAAATAAAAACCATATCAACTGCACTATATATGTTTTTTTTCTTTCAATGATACAATGATTCTAAAAATTTTGTGACACAATAGGCAAGATTCATTGTATTACTGTGTAGAAAGAAGAAAAAACAAAGTAAAAATTCCGAGGAGGGAGAGAATATTGGAGGTGATGGTGTTGGGATGTTTTCAAACTGACTTGCAGAAGATATTCTAAGATTGAATAATTAGAAATATATATGAAGAATAATTATTCTTCACCTGGTTTTCAAGCTACATATAAAGAGTTATTTTTTTGGTAAAGGCATATGTTTTTTAATTCTTCAAACTATGATGGTTGTTTTGACTAGTTTTTCACAAGAAAATAAATTTAAGTTTTAGGCCATAAATAAACACCTACCATCTATTATAGATGGTCCAACACTATTTAATTAATAGGATTTCACAAATGGAAAATCCACATCATTTTTTCACATTATATGCAATTTACTCATATATACAATTTCTTTTCATAAAGGTTTACCCAATTATTTTCATATATGGAATTGGGTATAACTTTACATATCATATATGATATTTCTTGGTGATATTACCCTATACAACATAATGAGATCCACATCATTCTTGTACAGTAACATGAAACTACTTTGCGAATATAGTTTTTGAATATAGTATCATGATATTTCTCTATGAATACATATTTCATTAGGAAGATAATATCCTGAAATTTGATTGAATACGAATTTTCCTTTCATAATGATTTAATTATGTTACATTGTCACATGATTTCTTTTTGAATACAATATCATGATACCAACATCATTCCAATAGAGTATCCACATCATTCCTATATAGTTTCATTACACATTATTCCTGTATAATATGAATACATTTTACACATATATGCATATAGTTTATTTATATGATTTATACATTTTTTACAATAGAATAATGTAATGGAATTTACCAATATATTTATGTAAATGAATTATATATTTGAATCAATATATAGATTCATAATTGACTGTTTAAATAGTTTCTATATAATATCACACATAATACATGGATATATACTCCAAAAATCTCAAATAAAATATAGATGATAGTTTACTAACTATATGTAAGCATGTAACAATACTATATAGTTAAAATATGGGATGCACTTCACGGAGTACGCATTGAAAAACATATGCTACATTATTGCTCTCATATTAATCTATGAACTTTGACTGACATGTTACAAACAAATTCCGTACAGCGACTATTAGAACATGGTTTTGATTAAGAGGTCTTTGATGAAATAGAAAATGTCCAAACTAATTTAAACAGAGACACTTCAACAGTGTATTTCATGAAAAATAAATTCATTATAAATTAATGCAAGTTGAAATGAAAAATTTAATAGACAATATTTTTCTTGAAATGTATTGGTTCCCTAAATAGAGATTCCTTTTGATGGTTAACTAAAACTCAATGTTTATTTTTTATATATTAAATAATAATTACTCTTCTATTTCTTTGTCTTTCAATATTTCATTTTACTATAAGTTTTTGGTTTAAGGAGAAACTCTTAGGGGCATTGTAAGGATGAAGATCACATGTACATTGGATAAAATATTTTCATTGTAGTACTTAACTCATTTATTCATTACTTTATTGATGTTTAAGCCTTATTATTTCAACCAACCCTCTATATTTCCTATCTATTATTATAGTACAATTTTTTTATTACAAGTTCTGTATTACATTTTAATTCCATTTATTTAGGTTGGTTTATATTCTTTTTTAAAACCAACTATACTTTTTTAGTGTGTATAGAGGGGAATCCTCGTGTTCTAGATTATGAATTTGAAACAATGGGGTCACTATGTGACATATTCCTTGGTCAAAAGGGGGTTAAAGGTGCACAACCTGGTCCCGTTATTGACTGGTTGTAGTGGGTGAGACTTTCTGTTGATGCTACAAGCGAGTTAGATTATTTTCATGAAAACGTTCAACCATATATAATACATAGATACATAATATCTAACAATGTGATTTTATTTGAAGACTTTAAAGCCAAGATAATAAATTTTAACCTTCTAAATTAGGCTCTTGACATGGATTATTGACTCCATTATACTATATTTTAGAGGAATTTTGGTTATCATTCATTATAATATGTAATAATGGGACAACTAAGATAGTAGGGATATCACGCTTCTTCAGGTATGAATAGTTTACAGATTATGGGAATAAATGGAATTTACTATTCTAACATGTCACGACCCGCCCTCGGGGTCCGTGCCGTGACTACCCCAAGCCCGCCTTCCATAGGCCAGGGGCTGGCGACTAGCACCAAGGCGTAAATCCCAGTAAAAAGGGAAGGCATTGCCTTTGAAAAGTAACCAACTCCACAGAGTAAGCAAGCGGAAAGTAAACACTAAACAAGCAGAGTACAACTGAAAGTGCGGAAAAGTAAATGGGCCAGAATACAAACCCAAACTGAAAGTAAAGTACAACTCGAAAAGGGAAAAACAGCAACTGTAAAGTAAAAGCCGCTACTCCGAGCTGTCCACCGGAAATCCCACCTGAAGGGTGGGTACAGATAGCTCCTCTGCTCCACGGGTCCCGCCGTCCGCTCCGTGCACGTCCCGCCCAGTGGTCCACCTCCGGGTACCGTCCCGCTCTACAAGCCTCAGCTAAGTCAACGCTGTCCGTCGTCTGCAACCAACACAACGTAGTGCGGGCGAAGCCCGTGCAGGGGTGAGTATAAGCTACTCAGTAGGGACCCCGAGACCCCTGAAGGTCTCTCAAATCCACAAAGGATAAACCACAAAGAAAAGTACAATCACGAAGTAACAACCGACACTGCTTAGGTATATGCCCATACATATACCTAAGTCATCAATTCAGATACGCTCCAACCTCCGAGCCCAAGTACAACTCAGTCCACGCAGGAAAGTATACGTAATCCACAAAGGGAAGCAAAATATAATCCACACAGGATTGCACAACACAATCCACACAGGAAAACAACAGGGTTCAGCTCACACAGGTATACTTCTTCAAGGACGATAAAGATGATCACTGATCCATCTAAGTCGTCGGACCCACGAAGGATCGATAGGTAACTAACCCCCGCAGAAGACCCACACAGGATCGGGCTCACACAGAACCTGTAGGCGCTGGCTCACACAGAACCGCTGAGCGCAAGGACCCACACAGGATCGGGCTCACACAGAACCTGTAGCACTGATCCACGTAGGATCGCTGAGTGCTGTAGTCGTCGTCGTCGAATCCACACAGGATCTCTGTACTGTCGTCGTCCAATCCACACAGGATCTCTGTACTGTCGTCGTCAAATCCACACAGGATCTCTGTACTGTCGTCGGCGCAGTCACAGTAGCAGTCGTAGCAGTAGAACAGTCGCAGCCAGCACTAGGGTTCCCGCACACAGCAAGCTCGTACGGAGGGTCCGCTCCACGAGCCGAGAGGCTGATACATCAACTGTCACGAAGACCGGAGTTGATGTATCCAAAAGTTCCGTATCGTCAACAGGAACTCAACGCAACAGACGGCGCGTCGATCGGACGCCCGGTCTGAGAGTTATTGGCATTTTCGTCTCCGGGGCCCGGTTGGTTTTTAAGGCAAAACCAACCCGACCGTACTCCACCTGCGTCCAAACCTCGGGCGGAGTATGCCAAAAGATCCGTCTCACTAAGAGGAACACTACGCGACTGACGGCACGTCAATCGGACGTCCGTAGCTCAAGATATGAGCGTTTCCGCTCCGAAGGCCCGGTTGGTTTCGTGAACGAACCAACCCGGCCGAACTCAAAGTAAACCGAAACCTTGAGTGCGATATACCGAAACGACCGTCTCGATCCAAGGATCGCGTTGCCACAGACGGTTCGTCATTCGGAGGTCCGAGGCTCAAGTTATGAGCGAAAAAACCAAAACTGGTTCGAAACGGGGGGGTCCGGGTCCGGGCCGACCCCCCCCTGGGCGGCGCGGCGGCCGGCGGCGGCGGACGGCGGCGGTGGGCAGCGGCGCGGCGGCGCGGCGGCGGGCCGCGGTGGCAGCGGCGGCGGGCGGCGGCGCGGCGGCGGGCCGCGGTGGCGGCGGCGGCGGGCCGCGGCGGCGGCGCTTGGCGCCGCACGTGGGTCACGCGGGGGGCAATCAAGCCCCCCCCTGTTTGTGAAGGCGGCACGGCTTTGAGCCGTGCCTTTGCAAAAAAAAAACGGCCCCCGCAAGTGGGGGCCGGCTGGACGAACCGGGGGGCTGTTGCCCCCCCTCCTTAAATGAACCGCCCCCCTCATTAAGAGGGGGGTTTGATGAACCAGCCGGGGGATTTATTCCCCCGGTTTTATGACATCCGGCCGGCCCGCTGGCCGGCCGGTTTTTACCAACGGGACCGGAAATTCCGGTCCCGACCTCGTCTTCCGACGCCGGCGGCCCGGCCGCCGGTCTTTCCTTCCGCCGCGGCCCGGAACCGGCCGTGGTCTCCTCGTCCCGCCGCGGCCCGGAACCGGCCGCGGTCTTCTCGTCCCGCCGCGGCCCGGAACCGGCCGCGGTCTTCTCGTCCCGCCGCGGCCCGGAACCGGCCGCGACGTTCGTCAACCGGCACGGTGCGACGGCACCGCGTCCCTTCGCCGTGCTTTGATAATATTCAACGCGGCGCGACGGCGTCGTGTTCTTGTTGTTTCTTCAAAGGTGCGTGCGATGGCATCGCATAAGATATTCGCACGTTCATCCGCGTGGTGCGACGGCACCACGCCACTTGCTTTCCTCCGCAAAATAATTAAACAAGAACGATGGAGGGGGTTCGGCCATGTTCGTGCGGTCCGGCCCCCCTCACGTTAAAATAAAAACGCAACTTAAAATAAATCAAGTCACACGTTAGTCTTGATAGAATCACGATCAAGAATAAAAATAAGAAAACCCAAAGAAAACGACAACCCCTACCTCGGGTTTAAGATTCAAAGGTTCGGCTACGCTCCGCGGAAGACGGCGTCGCGGAGGTCGGGTGTCGCGGTCGTCGTTCGTCAAATCCGTTGACGAAGAGTTATGCCCGAAGAGACACGTCGTTGGCGGATCTTCGTTTGTCGACGAAGAAGGTCCGATGAGGGTGCGGCGTTCCCTTTTTAAAGACACCGAGGACGAAGAAGAGAGGCGTCGTTCTTCGTCGGAGTTTGAGAGATCTTCGTTCTTCGTCAGAGCTTGAAGATGAAGAGGAGCTCTCAAAAAGTTCTCAAGGGAATAAACAACAACCCTTAAACAAATAAGATTGCATCTTATTTTATTAACACATAACTCAAAAGAATTTCAAATGTTTGAAATTCAAAAGAGTTTAACTCCCCAAAAATAAATTAAGTAACTTAAGTCATTAAAGAGGGGGGTTAAGTATGTTGAGAGAATTTGAAAAGAAAAGGGGTTCGTGTGGGCCCCACCACACTTAATCCTCCCAAGGGAGGTTAAGTGGGTGTGGGTCCCACTTCCAACCTCCTTTGATAGGTTTTTAAATAAGTTAAAATAAAATTTGTCTTTACACAAATTTTATTTAACTTAACTGAAAAACCCCAAAACGTAACTTTCAAACCGCAACAAACGCAACTCCCGATAAGGTCTCATTAAGAGAATATCGGCGCTGCGAGTTCATCGGTGCCCTCGGATTTCAATTCCGAGCACCGGATCAAAAGTTAGGAATTCCCGCTCGTTCGTTCACTGAACGTACCCGAGCCAAACTTCGGAAATTAATTCCGGGCACTCCGGGCCTCGGAATCAGGTGCCGTCTGAAACCGCGCTCTTGTAAAATTCTAAAGAAAATTAAGAAAAAATTTTCCTTGAATTTTACGGGTCTTTACATAACACATGAAAAATAATAAAAATCTATAATAGTAATAGTCTATACTACTACATTATGGGAATCTGATTATGAGAATAGCCAAATCGTTACCAATCAAAATTCTCACACAAAAAAACTTTCGAGTAGGAGAGGAAGCTACTGGCATCACAGGAGGCAGTGGATCAAGTCACTTGAAGGGATGGAGATTATCAATGACATCCAATGCCACCACTTTCATTCCAAAATAAAAAATACCTGAATCACAATTTATCATCTTTACTCTCCTCAGATCTATCACCTCAACTCGTAACACTCAGGTAATCCTCCCACAACTTTATTTCGTTCGTTTTTTTCCCGGATAGTCTATATTTACATTTTGCGATTTTTTTGTTTAAACTAGGTAAGATTCTTCGATTTTGAACCCTCTTACCTCATTTTTCCATCATCATCTTATTTATTATCCCCAGATCTGTTATATAGACTCGCAATATTCACGTAAGCCTCACCTACTTCTATTTCGTTTGTTTTTGTTTCGCGAATGCTCGACATTGATGATAATTTTTGTTGTAATTGACAACTAATGATCTCATTCACCTATATTACTGCAATTTATAGGTAAAAAATTGCGATACACCCATTCTATGTACCAATGTGATTTATTTTATAAGTATATATATGGTTTTCATGGTGGAATGTTTGTTTTGGATCCTTGGTTGTTTATATTTTGGGTATCACTTTTTGTTGTTCCATAATCTATTTACGTCGCTTATTTTCATAGACTATTATAAGTCTTCATATGCTATTAAAATACAATTCATTTCACAATAGAGAATTTTAGACTAGTAGGCGATACAATTCATGGTTCTCATTTTGAAGAATGGCATGATACCAAAACTAGTAGCTTGAGGTTAGAATCTCTAGATATGCCAAAACTAGTAGCTTAAGGTTAAAATCCCATGGTTCCGGGGGCTGTCAAGAGGGTTGGTGGCTGTACAGGGGGTTGGGGGCTATCCAGGGTGTCCATGGAGGTGGGGGGGGGGGGGAGTCCAGGGGTGTGTGTGTGGGGGGGGGGGGGGGGTACAAGGGGGTGGGGGTGTCGAAGGGGGTGGGGGGGCTGTCCAAGGGGGTGGGTGCCTGTCCAGAGGGTTTGGGGGGTTGTCCGGGGGGTGGGGGCTATCCAGGGGGTTGGGGGGTGTCTAGGGGGTGTCCATGGGGGTAGGGGGTGGGGGGTGGTGTCCAAGACGGGTGGGGTGTGCTGTCTAAAGGGGTGGGGGGCTGTCCAGGGGGTGGGTGGGGGGGCTGTCCAGAGGGTTGGAGGGTGTCCAGGGGGTGTCCAAGGGGGTAGGGGGTCGGGGGTGGTGTGCATGAGGGGTGGGGGGTGCTGTCTAGAGGGGTGGGGGATGTCTAGGGGTGGGGGGGGGGGGGGCTGTTGAGAGGGTTGGGGGGTGTCCAGGGGGGTTTCCAAGGGGGTGGGGGCCTGTTCGGAGGGTTTGGGGGGTTGTCTGGGGGGGGATATCCAGAGGGTTGGGGGTGTCCAGGGGGTGTCCAATGGGGTAAGGGGTGGTGTCCAGGAGGGGTGGGGGATGCTGTCTAGAGGGGTGGGGGCTATCTAGGGGGTGGGGGGGGGGGCTGTTCAGAGGGTTGGGGGTGTCCAGGGGGGGTGTCCAAGGGGGTAGGGGGTTGGGGGTGATGTCCAGGAGGGGTGGGGGTGCTATCTAGAGGGGTGGGGTGCTGTCCAGGAGGGGTGGAGGTGCTATCTAGAGGGGTGGGGTGCTGTCCAGGGGGTGTCTAAGGGGGTAGGGGGTGGTGTATAAGAGGGGTGGGGGGCTATCCAGGGGGTGGGGGTGTCTAGGAGGGGTGGGGGGGGGGGGGGTGGTGGGGGGCTATTCAAGGGTGTGGTGGTGTCCATGGGGTGTCCAAGGGGGTGAGGGGTGGTGTCCAGGGGGTGGGGGGATGTACAAGGGGGTGGTGGTGTCCAGGGGGTGTCCAAGGGGGTGGGGGATAAGTGTCAGTTGGGATTGACTACTGCATCGTGGTTTTTGAGATTATGCAATTATGATTGTGCTGTGATGATTGTCTTTACATTGTGATTTTCTCCATCTGAATTTTTATTTTAAATTTGATTTGATTCTCAGGTTTAGTCCATTTTCTCCAATTTTCTATCAACCATTGTAGTCCCCAGGGTTTTCCTTGATTCAATGGAATTTAAAACTATTATATCTAACTATATTTTGTTTTTAAAATAATATTCAAGCATATTTTTTTTAAATACACATAGATTTGTTTTATATTTCAAAATTGTTTTACATTAAAATTATGATTTTTTTCATATAAACATATATTTGTCTTATCTTAAATATATATATATATATATTTGATATTTGTTATAGGTAATAATGAGTCATAGTTGGATTACGACACATCGAATGAGAAATGAATATGAGGAAGGTGTTGATTCTTTTTTGGAATTTTCTAAACGAAATGTTCCAAGTAGTGACATTTTTTTTCTGTCCATGCCTGAAATGTTTGAATATGAAGAAGTTGAAACGTATAGAGATAAAAGATCATCTGATTTGTCATGGTTTTAATCCGAGTTACAACCCTTGGATTTGGCATGGTGAAACAGGATGGAATATCACTGATGACGATGATTTGCAAGATGGTAACTCCTATGGAATTAAAGAAATGATTCACGATATTGTAGTAGAACAAATTGAGATAGAACCGATAGTTGTGCGTCTATATGGTGATACTGAAAAACCATTATATCCTAGTTGTATAGATTTTACAGTTTTTTCAGTGGTGTTAAGATTGATTAACCTGAAGGCGAAACATGGATGGAGTGACAGAAGTTTTACAGAGCTACTACAATTGATGAAATACATTCTTCCAAAAGATAACGATCTTCCAGATTCACATTATAAGGACACAAAAATATTATGCCTGATGGGATTGAGATACAAGAAAATACATGCCTATTCGAATGTCTGCATTATATATAGGAAGGAATATGAATTTATTTCAGAGTGTCCTAAATGTGGGACATCACGGTATAAGGTGAAAGAAAAATCACAGGCTGATGTAGATATTACAAAGATCCCTTCAAAGGTATTTTGGTATCTTCTTATAATTCATCGTTTCAAACATTTATTTTATTATTCACATGATACAAAAAGGTTAATATGGCATGCTGATGAGTAGGTATGTGATGGAAAAATACATCATCTAGATGATTGTCCACAATGGAATAAAATTGATGCGCAATATTCTACATTTGGAAAAGAAATTAGAAATCTCAGACTAGGGTTGTGCACATATGGAATGAATCCATACCGAACCCTCAGTAGCACACATAGTTCATGGCCTATTTTATTGGTAATTTACAAACACTAACCTGAATTTTGTATAAAGCATAGATATGTCATGTTGAGTATAATGATCTCTGGTCCAAAGAAACCTGGCAATGATATTGATGTTTACTTGTCACCGTTGATTGATGATTTGAAACTGTTATGGGATGATGGTATTAGAGTGTATGATTCTTATAAAATGGAATATTTTCAACTGCATGCAGTGCTTATGTTCACTATAAATGACTTCCCAGCATATGGAATTTTTTTTGGATATAGTGTTAAAGGGCATAAAGCATGTCCAATTTGAGAACAACAGACATCATATTGTCAATTGCATCATGGGAGAAAAATAGTGTACATGGGTCATCGAAAGTTTTTGACTATAGATCACCCTTATAGAAGACTAAAAAGGAATTAAATGGCTCACAAGAATTTGATACTGCTCCAAAACCTTTATCCCCTGATCTGTATTTTGAGAGGGTAAAAAACCTTGATGTGACATTGGGGAAGACACAAAAATCTGGTAATGATAGACATATTTGGAAGAAAAGGTCAATATTTTTTGAGCTACCATATTGGAGGTATCATGAAGTTAAACATAATATTGATGTCATGCACGTGGAGAAGAATATCTATGATTGTTTTATTGGAACATTGTTAGATATTAAAGGAAAGACAAAATATGGGTTGAATGCAAGATTAGACTTACTATCAATGAGAATACGTTTGGAGTTAGCTCCCACTTCTAAAGGAAGACGAACATTTCTTCCCCCAACTTGTCATACATTATTGAAGAGGGAGAAAATTAGCTTTTTTCAGTGTCTTCATGATATCAAAGTGCCTCAAGGTAATTCTTAAAATGTAAAAATTTTTGTCTCATTGAAGGACTTGAAGTTGATAGGTATAAAGTCACATGATTGTCACGTCATGATGCAACAAATTCTACCAGTTTCATTGTGTGGAATTTTTCCCATCCGTTTCAGAAAGACTATAATGAAGTTGTGTTATTTTTTCAATTCAATTTGTAACATGGAGATTGATGTGAATGCTTTGAACATTTTGGAAAAGGATGCAATTTTTATACTTTGTCAATTGGAAATGTATTTTCCTCCAACTTTTTTTGATATAATGGTGTATTTAATGATTCATCTGGTTCGAGAAATAAAGCTTTTTGGACCTGTATATCTTTGTTGGATGTATCCTTTTGAAAGGTATATGAAAATATTAAAGGGGTATGTTAAAAATCCATATCGACCTGAATCCTCCATTATTGAAAAGTATATTTATAAGGAGGTAGCAGAGTTTTGTACGAGCTACTTGGCTGTGGCGTAGAACATAGGTTTGCATCCATCTCACCATGAACGAGTTAATAATGAGGGAAAGGGGATTCGTGGCTTGAAAGTCAAATCATTGTCAGCTGAACAGATGAAGAAGTTAGAATCATACATCCTGAATAACATAGATGATGCTCAACTATATATCACATTGCATATTAATGAGTTGAAATAATGTCATCTAAAGAAGAAAGAAATGTGGATTTTGAATGAGCACAACAAAACTTTTTTTTCATTGTTTAAAAAGACCTTGCTTGGTAGATCAGATGTATCAGAGAAATTAAAATGGATAGTGGGTGGTCCATGTTTAAATGTGATAACATGGTCCGGTTATGAAATTAATGGCTATACATTTCATACAAAAGCTCAGGACAACAGAAGTGCAGTACAGAATAGTGGTGTATTGGTGTTCAAAAGCAATGCATTTTTAGAGTGCTAAGGACAAAAACCCAATTTCTGTATCAAGTGTATATTATGGAGTGATTGAATACATATGGGAGGTTGATTAATTTAAAATTAAAGTTCCTGTTTTTAACTATAAATGGTTTATCGGTAACAATAGTGTCAGACATGATGAATTTGGAATGACACTTGTTAATCTGAATAGATTGGAAGACACAACTGATTCTTTTATAATGACAACACATGCAAAAAAAATTTCTATATAGTATATCAATCAGATATGCAGTGGGATATTGTTTTACAAGGGAAAAAAAATATGTTGGTGAGGATGAACTTGATGAAGATGCTGATTTATGTGAGATCCCTACTTCCATGGAAATATTAACAGAACATAATGATGAGCATGTTGAAGACATGGTTTGTGCCATAAGGAACGATCATGACGAAGGAATTTGGAAAAAAAAAAATCCATTTGTACATTACTAAAATTACAGGTAACATATGTTTATTTCTTGTTTACATTTATTTTTTTCATAAAATGTTTGATATTGTAAGTTTTTTCTTTATTAAAACATGTATTAAAACAAAATAAGTATAATTTTTTGTTTGTTTTAAGTTTGTTTAGTTTACTTTACCATGTTTACCATTACATGAATTATATATCTATTATTTTTGTTCAGTGACAATTACTTTACCATGTTTACCAGGTATACCATGTTTACCATGTTTACCATCTTGACCATATTGACCATCTTTACCATTGTTTAACATGCTTACCATATTAACAATGTTTACTATTACGTAACTTAGTACACTTTTCTATTTTCTGATTACAGTAGTATTAAAATATTTGAATTTGTATATTTGTGAACTAATGTTTGTTATTTTGATTTTAAGGATAATGACAGATCATTTAGTTGATCAACCACATGATTCTGGAGATGAGCATATTGATCATACCTCTGGGGAGGAACATTCACATACTCCTATTGATGTTCCCCAATCTTCCTCATGTAATCTTATTACAACAAAGAGTTCAAAGGTTGGTAAACATGGGTGCATACGTTTACCAAAATTAGCACTTGCATGTACGCAGGATCAGAGGATACTCATTGAGTTTGATGATGATGATATTCCAAGAGGTCCAAATGAAAAATATTTTAAGAGTTTTGTATCAACTCAAGCTAAGAGAAACATAAGCATTCTGTATGATGACTGGAGAAGTGTGGATAAAGCGATAATCTCTCAGTTGTGGGAGACTATTTTGGTAAGATCTTTTGCTATTGTTTGACTATTCTTTAAATGTTTCTAGTATATATAATCTATTTAACCTCTTCTTTATCAGATGACATTTGATATTCCTGACACTGGAGGAGTCAGGAAGAAATGCTTATCTTTGGCTTCCAGGAGATGGAGGGATTTAAAATCAACCCTCTCATCTGATTTCATTTATGGTAATAGGAGTCATGAAAATCCTTGTCATATATATCCTTTTATAGATGAAGACACATGGAGATAGTTTTTTGAAAGTAGAAGAAAATAGTCATTTTTGGTAAGGGAAATGTAAACTTTTATAATCTTTCTTATATAAATGATCGTATTAATGTTTTGTTAATGATTTCTTATTCTTAATTTATAGAAAACAAGGAAATATCATCAGAAGATCCAATCTAAAAATGTATACCCTCATAGTTTATCTTAGGGAGGGTATGAATTTTTGGAAGAACAAATGATGGCGGAAAAAATTCAACAACTAAGAGCTGAGTCTTCAAGCTCTGGAGAGGTGGCCCCTCCATCCCCTCCATCTAGACATGAAAAATGGAAGAGATCTCGGATGGGCAAAAAAGGGAAATATCTTTTGGAAGAATCGAGAATCATAGCTGAGAGGATTGTAAGATATCTATTTTATTTATTTAAGTTAACTATTTTATTTATATAATTTCAATCATTACAGAAATGTTCAATTAATTAATACAGGAATCTCTTGAGGAGCAGAGTTCACAGGGGCATTTACATCTACTGGGAGGAAAGATATTTTATCTGTAGCATTGGGAAAGCCCGAACATCATGGTCGTGTAAGAGGATATCTGGAAGGTGTATCAGTAAGAAAAGTGTTTCCACATTCTTCAACTTCTAACGTTGAGGGGGTTTATAAAAAAAATAGAATCCTTGGAGGATGAAGTTCATAATATTAATGCGATGATGGAGGAAAAGATTAGAGCGTTGGTACAGTTTATGTTTGCAGACATGCAAAGACAATTTCAGATTACAGCTCCCACTCCTCCACCGCCCCCTGCAGACCCCATTATTTATCCTCCACCTCCGCTAGTAGCTCCCACTCCTCCAACCTAGCCTGAAGACCCCATTTTTTATCTTACTCCTCCGCCACAGCTTCCTACTTATTGCGAGTTGAATGTTGATGATCCTCAACATCATATAGTTGCATATGGGTTGGTATATTGTATAGGAGATACATTTCATCATCAACAATTAGAGGTAGAGAATCAGAGGGTCACTGTACAGGATATTATAGATAGATCAGCTTGAGTACCATTACCTACAGATGAGGTGATGACAGTTGGACATAGTATCAACCATTTTTTAATTTGGCCATCCAGACTTCTTCGACTCATTACCCTAGAGGTATGAATGTTATATCTTTTTTTATTAAAGTTGTTTTATCATTTGAAAACTAATATATTTTTCTATTTATTTTTACAGGAACACTTCAAAGGTAAATAAATACTGTATAGACAACAACAAAGATAAATGGCTATGACATCAGATACAGATTCTAGTAGTCTTGACAGATTTTCAAGATATTCAAATTTTTTGGCGGGTCATTATGAGTTTCCAATGGAAGCACATGTTTGTGGATGTGCAATAAGTGTGAGTATTATAAAAAATTATATCATGGAGCTTGTTACTGGAGATAAGTTGGGCATCAACGTGGTGAATTTTTTTTTCCATGTAAGTCTTAACACCTTTTCCCTGCATTATATTTATTAAAAATGTATAATTATGTCTGTTTTGTATTAGGTATCTTTATAAAATTTGTGAGAGGAATGAGCTGGAAGATGTATATGGATTCATGGACCCGCAATTGATTTCCCCTGAAGCATGTGCATTGGATGAGGAACAAAGAATGTTTTATATTGCTGAAAGACTTGAAAAGAATATAGTCACACAATGTTGGATGATGCCTTTTTGTGAGAGGTATGAAACACATATCTCTCAAAGAGTTCATTATCTTTTAACATAAAAAGCCACTAACCTTAAATTTCCTTTTATCAGTGATCATTGGATGCTAGGGGTTTTTTGCCCAAGGGAGAAAACACTTTATTGGATGTTCTCTGTCCATGATGATGTGCGAGAAAGTTTTAAGAATATATTAGAAAAGTAAGTTTCAATTTCTCAATAGTTTTATATATTATAATGAATTTTAAATTTACCCCATTCGTATTATTTTCTAACAGGGCATGGGTTTACTTTAGAAAAAATGCAAAGAAAAGGAGTGCAAAGATCAAATATGTAAATGTGAAGGTAAATATCCATTTATAATTTGTACCTTTTGATTTATTAAATAAAAATAATATATTTAATTTACACTCATTCAAACAGAATTGTCATGAACAACAAGGCGTCATCGAATGCAGATATTATATGTTAAGATTTATGTATGAAATAATAACAACTGGGACAGTTGTGAATTTTGACCTGGTAAGATTTCCTCTTAAATTTTTCCATAAATTTCAATTTGATTTATTCATTATACACGTTAACTACATTACTTTTCATTTTTAGCTTTTTGATGACCCTCAACCCTATAATGTTGAAGACATCAAACACTTACAAGTGGAGTGGTCAAATTATTTTACAGGTTTGATTGAATTTTAGTTGTTTGTAATGTAAAATGTAATTTTGAATATTGTCATTTTAATTGTGTATTTGGTAGTTGTTTAGGTTGGATTTAGTTTTTTTTGAAGTTTACAGTGTAAGTTTTGAATGTTATATATGTGAATGTTTAATTTTTCTCTACTTCTTGTTTTGGTACAATTATGATGGTTTTTTTTGGTATGAATTTTGGTCTGGGGGGGAGGGGTTCCAAGTGTGTGGGGGGTGTTTAGTGGGGTGGGGGGGGGGGGGTGTCCAGGGGTCTGGGAGGGCTATCCGGTGGGGTGGGGGGTCCTGGGTGTCCATGAGAGTAGGGGGGGGGGGGCAGTCTAGGGGGGTGGGAGAGTTTCAAGGAGGGTGGAAGGGCTTTCCAGGGGAGTGGGAGGCTGTCTAGGGGGTGTACAGGGGTGTGGGGGTGTCTTGTGGGGTGAGAGGGGTTTCCAGGGGTGGGGGGCTATCCAGTGGGGGGGGGGGGGTCCAAGGTGTCCATGGGGATGGGGGGGCAGTCCGGGGGTGTGGTGGGGGCTGTCTAGTGGGTTGACGGGGTTCTGGTCTGTTTTTGGTAACTTTTTGGTCTGTTTCAAGGGTGTGGGAGGGCTATCCATGGATGTGGGAGTGCTATCCTGGGGGTGGGGGTGGGGGTCTACAGGAGGGTGGGGGGATGTCCAGGGGGTGGTGGTGATGTCCAGGGGTGTGGGGGGGGGGAGTGTCTAGGGGTGTGGTGGGGGCAGTCTAGTGGGGTGAGGGGGTTCTGGCTTGTTTTTGGTAACTTTTTGGTCTATTTCAGGGGTGTGGGAGGGATTTCTAGGGGTGTGGAAGTTCTTTCCAGGGGATGGGGGGTATAAATGAGGGTGGGGGGGGGGGGTTTCCGGGGGTGTTTGGGGCTGTCCAGGGGGTCGGGGGGGCAGTCCAGGGGTGTGGTGGGGGCTATCCAGTTGGGTGGGGGAGGGCTGTCCAAGGTGTGGGGGGGTTTACATGAGGGTGGGGGGGGGGGTGTTGTCCCGGGGTGTTTGGGGCTATCCAGGGGGTCGAGGGGCAGTCCAGGGGTGTGGTGGGGGCTGTCAAGTGGGGTGAGGGGTGAGAGGGTGCTGTTCCGGAGGGTGGGGGGGTGTCCCGGGGTGTTTGGGGCTATCCAGGGGGTCGGGGGGCAGTCCAGGGGCATGGTGGGGGCTGTCAAGTGGGGTGAGGGGGTGCTGTTCAGGGGGTGGTGGGAGGGATATCTAGTGGGGTAAGTTTTATATGTTATCAATGTAAATTCTTAATTTTGCTTTAGTTCTTGTTTTGATCTACTTCTATTTTTGTGGTACAAATTCTTGATTGGTGTCTGGTTATTTCTGGGGGAGAGCATAGGACTACATTCAATTTTTTAAAAAAAATTTGTCTTCCACATCGGTTATTTTATAAATGACGTGATAAAGAAATCGGGAAGGGTTTATCAGATCAGTTTTTTGAATAACCGATGGGATAAACACTTGTGGATTGGTTTATCACGTTAGTTATTTAATAACCAACATTATAAAAGGTATGGGAAATGGTTTATCACATTGGTTATTTAATAACCAATGTGATAAACCCCCTCAGACTAGTTTAGAATGTCAGTTATTATATAACTGATGTGATAAACCATTTCCCAGGGGTTTATCACGTCAGTTATTAAATAACTGACGTGATAAACATCCCCCGGATGGGTTTATCACGTCGGTTATTATATAACTGATGTGATAAACCCCCCCGGTTTTTACACATCGGTTATTAATTAACCGATGTGATAAACACCACGATGTTATGTTTTTTACGTCGGTTTTTAAATAACCGACATAAAAAACTTTATTTATAACGTCGTCCGTATTAACGTCGGCTAAAAACCGACATAAAAAATGAAAAATAACCGATATAAATAACGTTTTATGCACTATTGATTAGAGATATGATGCTTCTTATGCTTCAAATCATGTGCATTGGTGAAGTTTTTATTCCTTGTTCTAGGCACCATTTCTAATCAATTTTCTTATTATATATTATCTCATAAAATTATGAACTATATATAACTCTAAACATGGTATATCACATTGCATAAATTTAAGCATCATAAATCCTAGAACCATTTTCTTTGGTCACTTTGGGGGTATAAATCCTTTATAATTGTGGGTAAATAAAATATGAATTATCCTAAACATATCCCCCAGGAATGTTAAACCAAGAGTGCAGTAAGGCACGTTGTCATGTACCGGGATACCCCGGGTGAAGCTCAAAACTCCTTTTCGGAGTTTTCACTCCTAGGTACATCTGTTTCAAATCCACCTCTACTTGTTTGTATCCAGACCTGGATGTATTTACTAGAAATATCCACGTAATCTATTCCTTACCAAAATTATAGTATGTTCTTGTTTATTTATCCTCATAAATGATCTTATGTCTTTGTTCTCTAACCTATGTTTTCTAAATCTAGTTCCTAAGGTTTCTACTAAACTTCCTCTAATACCAACTGTAACATCTCAAAACCCTCTAGACTAGAGCCGATGCATTACTTATTACATTGGAATGCATAAAAGGAATGAAATACCGAAGGAATTACCAGTTTATTAGTCTTGAAGAAACTAGATACACATATGCAACTTGAATTACATTGGGAAATGTAACAAAATACAATACATAATAAAAACTAAAAACTGCATCCACGGAAACTCAATACATAATCTCCTCTTCAAAACCTAATGAAGGTAAAAAAAATTAAAGGGGTGAGATCAAATTCTTAGTAAGGATTACGAATAGTGGAAGCATGAATTCAATAATAAGTGAATCATAAACAATTTGACATAATCAATATGGCATGGTAAATAAATGGAAAACACACGCCATTAATAAGATGAGTATGAAATAGCATCCATAGATTTTGTCATAGTGAAAACCTCATGGATAGAAATAAATGAAAATGAATAAAGAGAATTATTATTAATTGGATGTCATGTATCTGGCACATGATACCATTATACAGTCGAAATGGTTTAAGTCTGTGGGTAAAAACTTGTCTAATTTTTGGAAACAAACTCGAAGGGTTTGTCGCCAACTGATTTGTCTCATGAGACCTATCGATGAATAATGGGGCTATATCAGGCCCCACCTGCCACTTCATGTCAAAATAATTCTTTATACATTGATTTAATATAAGAGTACTATGCCTTTTCAATATCTGTATAGAGTAGAGGATACAGATTCATCAATACTTCCACAGTTAAAACAACATTCCAAATAAACACCGTATGTAAAATAGTATAAGGTATAGGCAATAAAAATATCCATGATATGAGAATATGGATATTTAATAGAAATATAATTTCAAAGGAAAAGTGATCTCAAATGGGAATTAGGTACACCACATAATAATTATTAGGTGCACAATACAAAGTAAGTCACAACAAAATGGAAAATTGAGACAAATCCCGTTACCACATTGTAATCAATCATTTCGTGTGACCAAGATTTAAAAATAATAAAATGAATATTTTAATACCATGAACATAAAAATAATAATGATATTATATATTTAACGATAGTACACATATACGATATAAAAGAAATAATAGGAGAATAATGGAAATCCCATGAAATTGAATGTGAGATGAGAAACCCCTTACAAATATTTCGATATGGCAATGGGTGTTCTTGTTAGGGATTAATGAGAGGTAACTGGGTATAAAATCATTTATATTACATAAGTGCAGTATGGGGGAGGTGAGAAAACATTCCCCATCATTAGGAATTAAAAATAAAATGGCACAACATAAGGGTAATTCTTGGAAAAAAGTGAGAGGGGAATCCCTTACCAAGAACGTATCATTAGATTGAGGACAAATCAATGAAAAAATTATGTGGGATAAAAATAAATCCACACAATAAAAGTTTATATACAAAATAAAAAAATCATAGGTCATTCACCCATGTTATATTAAAATAAAAAACCAATGAAATTTATGTTTAACTCAACAAATGGAAATTGAGTTAAGATATCCCTTACCTTAAGCTCAAAGGTGTTCTTGATTATCCTTAATGACCAGAATAATCAAATTTAGCTTAATTAATTAATAATTAAATAACCTCATAAACTTGTAATTGATATGGTATAACCTTATTAGGTTCATTCATGACCTTTTATATAGTTTTTAAGAGATTTAATTTTATTGTTTTGGAAGCATTTTCTTCCTTGGTTTTCATGACCCCTTTACTTGTATTCATGAATTGAAGTTCCTTTGAAATGTGGTTAAACATCCAGAATTATTAATATATAATATTAGTGGAATTATATATATATAAATGATATTATAATGATTCTAGTTATATACCATGAGGATGACTCATTGGATGAGTTAATGATAAATTCTTGGATTTGGATTGGTGGCTTTGTGAAAAATGAACTTGTTTTGTATTATTATTCCATATTATGAGTGTGTAAGGATATCAGAACATTAAAGAAGATAAAATACATATATTATGATCTGTTTCAACTATTGAAAAGGTTTCATGACCAATCTTGAAGATAGTAATGCAAATTGAAAACCCTTCTTCCATGAGTGTGATAAATCAACACATCTGAGACGGTGTTTGCATTTATAGTTTAAAAGGAAGGGAAAAAGAGATATTATGATGAAATATTATATTAGAATAATTAAAATATAGTACATGTAAAGTAATAGAATTATCATGGAATTTGTATTAGGGGAGGTGAGTAGATAGCATCAAAATAATGGAACTTGTGAAAGAAATTGAAAGAGAAGAGAAGAGAGGTTCACCTCTTGAGTACTCCTCCTTAAGAATCTCCTTAAGGCATTTTTTCGGCCTTTTGGTGAGAAAAACAGGTCTTGGACCTTGGATAGAAGTCTAGGGATCTATTTTAGCAAAATTTAGGCAAGTCTTGAAGCTTTAGTGGTGTGGGAGGAAGAGGGGGTGAGGGGTGGTTTATATAGCGGAGGGGAGGATATATTTTATGTAACGACCCAAAGTTTCATTAATGGAAATCCCTTTTGATCTAATTAAATGTCTCTTTATGTTTATATAAAATTTCAACTTCATTGGTTTTATGTTAAGAATTTTTACCGTTTCTAATATAGCCATTTAACAGTGATCACATGATTAGTATAAATATAGGGCCTTAACAAATCCAAATTTACTCAGACAAAAGAAGCGATGACCTCATCCAGTAGAATTGCTCCATACGAAGCCCATTTGTCAGAGATTGGAAATGAGGTAGCGTCCTTGGGATTCACTCTTGACCAATCCCAAGCTGAGCTTCATCATGTCAAGTTCGAACGGGACCGTCTACAGGAAAAGCGGAAGTTGATAGAAATTACCACTCGACACTACTGGAATGTGGGTTTTTCCCCACAGTTACATACCAACGGTTTGATAGAACCGTTGGTAAATGATTAAAATAGAGGTTTTTCCCAATGGTTTCTTAGAACCGTTGGGATAGCTTGGTTTGGGGGAGTTTTTCCCAACGGTTCCCTAGAACCGTTGGGATAGGCCTTGTTTTGGGGAGTTTTTCCCAACGGTTCTAAGGAACCGTTGGGGTAGGCTTGTTTTGGGGAGTTTTTCCCAATGGTTCTAAGGAACCGTTGGGATAGACCATGTTTTGGGGAGTGTTTCCCAACGGTTCTAAGGAACCGTTGGGATAGGCCTTGTTTCGGGGAGATATGCCAACGGTTTTAAAAAACCATTGGCAAAGGTTTTCCCCAAATCACCAGCAGCCCGTTCTCTCCCCCATTCGCGTTACAGAGCCCTAACGGGAGCAGCAGCAGGCGATTTTGGAGTACTGCCGGCCGGACCTTGAAGCTCTTCTTCAGGTTCTTATTCTTCTTTATCTCAAAAGGTATTCAAATGTTTGGATATTATTGAAACTTATTTTTATTTTTCCCTTCAGTTTGGACGATTTTGGAGCTACTGCCGGCGCCTAAGGGTGAGTTTTCTTGAAAATTCCTTTTTGGATTTTACCCTTTGAACATGGGATGTCATTTGTGAAAGGTTATATAAATCGAATTGATTGTTCGATTTATGAATTGAATTGTAAATTAAATTAATTAAGGGTATTTTATGGTTTGCATTCCCCTTTAACACTTATATTTTATGTTACCATGTTAGATATATTATAACTAATGCATGTGATATCTTTATAGTCTTGTTAGGAGTGTTATATTAAAAATTCCCATGTGAGTGCTTGAATTTTCATTGAATTTCTAGCCATTATGAGTTATGTTGAGACCATGATATGGAATTGATTGATTAAGCAAGAGAATCTCATTATCTTGTCATTACAACATGAGTAAATGAAGCTTCATTCTTTTCAGGTTATTATTTGATTGAGTCGCCATTTTGAGGTGAGTTGTATTAAATACCTTTGTTTTTGACCTTGGTATGTTTAATGAATTGTTTAAATGAAATTAAATTCATTAAATGATTAATAGTAAATAGTGATACATGGATTCTATTAGGATGTCAGGTATATAATCTTGTTTCTATTAACTTATATGCTTTATGTGATAAATGGATTCACAGTGGAATTCCACGGATAGACTCATTTCTTTGAATATTGATTAAGTCATTGGTGATACATGGATCCAAGGGAGGGATTCCATAGATAGACTTATTGAATGTAGAATTATATTCCAATTGATACATGGATTCTTATGATAATTCCATAGATAGACTTATTGAATGTAGAATTATATTCCAATGATATGCGTCTTGTGTGGTGGTGGTGTGGTTTATGTGTTTTATGGTAGTAGTGAAGTGTGTGATTATGTAGTTAATGTGAACCCATAGGTTGAGTATTTTGTGCTATCTATATATCATGTATTTTTATGTTATTTCTACACATTCCCAACCAGAGTTGGATAAACTTACCAACGATCAGAGGTTTTGAGTTATGGGTATTTTTTCTAATATCTAGGATGGTGGTTATATGTTTGGATAGCTACCATGTCTTCCCTACTCTTCCTTAAAAAGTGATTGACCATGTGTTTTTAGGCAAGATGCGATGTGATTGTCCATGTGTCTTCAGGTGAGATGTACTATGATTTCCCTAGTGTTTTTCGGTGAGGTGTGATGTGATAAGGCTATAATAAGATGTGGCATGTGGTTGGGGTCATGTAGGGTAGGAGGATGGCACAAGGTTGATGTTATTCATGTTCATGATACCCTACTAATATGGTTATGGGATGAGTCATGCTGTTATGTGATATAACACATTAAGTTCTTGTTGGTTTTACATTTTTTCAATAACACATTTGTATGTTTTTTTGACATGTGTAGTTGATACCTTGATTATTTTCTTCCTGTATCGTTTACTTAAATGTATTTTCTATTATAGTTAATGCCTATTGAATTGTTTATGACAAAATGACTTATATAAATTCTTTTTACAGAATGGACAGAAGTTGGATGTATGAAACCGATCGGATCTCAGACGATTTTCAAAACAATTTGGAGAGCTTTATAGATTTTGCATTTCACAATGCTTTAGATAGTGGTCGCATACACTGCCCATATTCCAATTGTATTGGTAGACCTTGGTTGATCCGTGAAGAAGTCAGCTACCACATAACCAAAAATGGGTTTCAAGCAAACTACTTTCTGTGGTATCACAATGGGGAGAAAACGAAATCTCAAATTGGTGATGATCGAAATGAAAAGACTGGAATGGAGAATTTGTTAGATGATCGGTTTCCGTTTATTCATCATCATGAAAAAGAAAGGATTTCGACTCAAGAAGACTTCGATATGAGGACAGCTGATGCATCTAGTGAAAATGATGATATTGATAGGGTGAAAAAATTGAATGATGCTGCCACGACTCCAGTATATCGACAATGCGATAAAATGAAAAAGCTGGAATTTTTAATCCGATTATTTCATGGGAAAACTATGTATGGGATTTCTAATACAGCAATCGATTACATTCTTACCCTCTTGAAGGATTTACTTCCAGATGATGCAGATATTCCCTCAAACCACTATATGGCATGGAAGTTAGTTGAGGAACTTGGATTTTCAAGAAACAAAATTCATGCTTGCCCGAAAGATTGCAGTTTATTCTGGGAGGAAACCGCTGAACGAAATGAATGTATAAAATGTGGCACGTCCCGCTGGAAGTCAAAATCTGATGGAACACCATCCTGCGTTCCACAGAAAGTAATGTGGCACTTTCCATTGATCCCCAGACTCCAGAATCTTTTTATGTCTGATGACATATCAATAAAAATGAGATGGCATGATACCGAGAGAAAGAAGACTGATGATGAGTTGGTTCATCCTGCAGATGGATTTGCATGGAAGAGATTTGATGCTCGACATCCTGATTTTGCAGCTGACGTGCGTAATGTGAGGCTGGGTCTTTCATGCGACGGTTTTAATCCGTTTGGGCAGATGCTTACTTCGCACAGCACATGGCCCGTTTTTATGCACATTTATAATCTTCCCCCATGGTTGTGTATGAAAAAATCTTTCACTTTCATGAGTATACTCATATCTGGTCCTTCTGATCCCGACATTGATATTGATGTATACATGCAACCTTTAATAAAAGAGTTGAAGCTTCTTTGGGATGTGGGTGTGCGCACATACGATGCATGTTCGAAAGACATATTTCAGATGCGCGCTGCGCTTATGTGGACAATCAATGATTTTCCGGCTTATGCAATGATGTCTGGATGGAGCACGAAGGGGAAACTTTCATGTCCAGTTTGTATGAAGAATACACGATCCAGAAGACTGAAACATCATTGTAGTTTCAGTTTTATGGGACATCGACGATTTTTGCCAAAGGATCATCCATATAGAATGAATCATCGAAGATTTGATAATACTATAGAGACCGATGATCCACCTCAGCGTATGTCTGGAACTGATGTGCTTAATGAATTGAAAGATTTCAGTTTTTCATTCGGGAAGGGTCAAATGAAATCTGGAAAGAGAAAGAATGTTTCCACAGAAACCTGTTACAATTGGAGGAAGAGGAGTATCTTTTTTGATTTGCCTTATTGGTCAACCAATTTGCTACGTCATTGCTTAGACGTAATGCATATTGAAAAGAATATATGTGAAATGTTGCTTTCAGTTCTTCTAAATGTCAAGGGGAAGACAAAAGATGATTTACGATCTCGACGTGACTTGGTGGATTGGGGCATCAGACCAGAATTGCATCCTGTGCGTATCAGTGAAAATAAATGGCAACTTCCATGTGCTTCTTATGTGATGACACCTACTGAAAAAAAAACAATTTTTGGAAGTATTAGAGACTATTAGAGTTCCTGATGGCTATTCAAGCAACATATCTAAACGGGTCAATAGAAGAGATTTGAAGCTAAAATCTTTGAAGACTCATGATTATCACGTTCTACTGCATGAGTTGCTTCCAATAGCAATCCGTCATCTTTTGTCCAATAATGTAAGGGTGGGTGTTATTCGGTTGTGCCATTTGTTTAGAGATCTTTGTGCTAAGAAGTTGTCCAAGTCTTTCTTGCAAAAAATGTTGACAGATGACCCATTAATTTTGTGTGAGTTGGAGAAAATATTTCCCCCATCATTTTTCACATGCATGCTGCATCTGACTGTCCATATTCCAACTGAAATACTTCTCGGAGGACCTGTTTCTTTTCGTTGGATGTATCCAACTGAAAGAAATATGTTCACATTAAAGTCTTATGTTCAAAACAAGAATCATCCCGAAGGTTCTATCGTGAACGGTTACTTAGCTCAAGAATGTATGGATTTCTGTTCAATGTATTTGTCTGATCTTACTACAAGAATGAACAGACCAATGAGAAATGAAGAAGAACAATATGAGAAAATTTAACCCAGTTTTCCATCACTTCCTCAAACAGGAGGAATTCCTGGATCATATACATTGAAGACATTAAGCCATGAAGAGCGGGAGATGGCACATCGCACAGTTTTGTTCAACTGTGATTTGTTCGATGACTATATCAGGTAACAAAATTGAATATGTATATATCTTACATATATATCTGTTAAACTATTCATATTTTTTTATCTACAGGGAACATAAAACAATGATAAATAGGAAGCATCGTTCTTTATCTTTGAGAAGGAGAGAGACTGTGCATAGCAAAGAGTTTTCTGCTTGGTTAAAATTGAAGGTAAAAATATTACTGTTTAAATTAATTATTTCAATATTTACTTAAGTTTAACTGTCATTTATATTGCAGGTATTGAGTTTGTCTGCTTACTCTGTCTCTGAGGAAATAAGAGCTTTGGCTTTTGGTCCTAATACCGTGGTTCGTGACTGTAAATCAATTGTTATCAATGGGTACATATTTATTGTCACTGAACGAGCCAAAAACATGAGAACACAACATGATGGTATTATGGTTACTGCCACAACAGATTGTTATGACAGTGCATCAGATAGTAGACCGCGACTTGAAAATGTGGGTTATTATGGAGTCGTTGAGAAAATAATAATATTGGATTATTACTCTCTTGGACGAGTCACAATGATGAAATGCCATTGGTTTGATTCGATGACGAGACATGGCACATTTATTGATGATTGTGGATTTCGAGTAATTAATATGACCCGCACTCTTGCAACTGAAGAACCATATGTGTTGGCATCAATGGCTAAACAAGTTTTTTATGTCAAAGATCAACTTCAACCAGAATTTGGTGTCGTAGTTGAAGTAATTCCAAGACATATTTTTGATGATGCTGATGATGGAATTGACACTGTCCCTATTGCCATTGGAACCAATCCATTTATTTCTTTTGATGACTCCAATAGCTCAATTGTCAGAGTTGATTGTGAACCTGAAGTTGTGGTTGGAAATATATAGAATCATTCATCCATGTTCTCAATTCTTTTGGTTTACCTCGAGTTGGGTTGTTAAGGTTGGTAATATTCATATTTATTTAGTATTGATCACAAATATGTTTTAGCTGACTTGACCGTTATGTGAATTTTCAATGTTTATTGGTTGCTGTTTTATTTGAATTGCATTTTCTAATTTGGAATTGAACTGTATTCAAACCAAATCAAACAATATTTCTAACTTGGTGAACATTACAACTTGTATGTTTTATTAAATTCATTCAAGCTCTTCTAAAACAATTGATAGCTAAATTACCAATGAATCCCCTCATTCCCTCATATATTTAGTTTTTTGGTTTACACATTAATTTTCTTTTTCTAATTAATTACATATTTGTTTTCCAATGCAGGAAATGAAGCCAATTGAAGAGAGACGAAGAAAAAAAATGGCGGAGAACAATCGTCGGATGGAGGAGATGGGCATTCCACCATTAGTGCCTACAGTGAGTACTTTATTTCAAATATATATATATATATTTACAGAATATATAATGTCATGTGATTAATTTTTTTTGTAAACTTTTTTGTAGGATCCACCATTACGTCGACAGTTATTCGACGAGGAGCCTAGTACTGGTCCTAGTACTCAGGCCGGTGGTACGAGGAGGGTTCGTACCAGAGGTGGACATAGAGCTGCGCGTGCCCGACTAGACCCTGCCCCTCCCACTAACATTTCAGCCTTCCCACATTCTGATCCCGGTGTGTCGTTAGGGACACACGGGATATTTAGACCTCCCATGTTTTCACTACCTTCTGCATCTTCTGCCCCATCATTTTCACATCCCATGATGATTCCCACTCCCCAGTCAGCATCAGGTCATACAGTTGTTCCATCTTCTTTTCCTTCTACTTCTGTCTCTCCGAGCTTTTATATTCCATCGTCTTCGACTCCTGTTCCACCAGAGGGTGTTCCATCAGGTTCTGTGGATCCGGCGCCACTCATTGATCAGACTAGCACAGGTATATTTTTAAAACCCTATCAAATTTTTATAGCAATATTTATTTTCATTATAACATGTTTTGATAAAATATTTGTTTTTCTTTCATGACAGATACATCTACTGACAGGAGGCGGGGGCGGGGCCGTACACGCATGCGTTCGGTGTGGAACCGTCGCACACAGGTTATGGTGGAATATAATGAAGACAATCAGATGGTTGAGAAAACAGGGCAGCAATGTCGGAGTTTTATGGCGACGCTTGCCAAATACTCCGACATCATTCCCGTCAGCCCGCTGTCGTGGAGACATTTGCCACATGAGGTCAAAGATAGAGCTTGGGCAGAGATATGGGTAAAAAAATCTGTTGTATTTAATGCCATGAATTTTTTTTTGTATTTATATAAATTAATATTTTCATTTCAGCTTCGATTTAATTTTCCTGATGGTGAGGGTGCACGACTGGAACGTCTAAAGGATTTAGGCGAGCTTTGGAGAGCCTACAAGCATGAGCTGTATATTGGCTGGCGTGCTAGAGTTGGAACTGAGTTAGAGGCGGTACCAGTCGTGGATGATTGTCCTATAGAGCAGTATCGTCAGATGATTACTCATTAGACGAGTACCCAGTTTAAGGTATGAATTACATTTGAGGTATTTAAATAACAACTTTCAAGTTTTGCATTAATATTATCCTTTTCATTATCGAATTTTATTTAGGAATCATCTGGAAAAAATAAAAAAAACATTGATGCAAAAAAATACCTCCATACACTAGGACGCACGACGATGCCGGATCATGAGAGGCAGCAGGTATGACAATTGTTTATAAGTTTTCTTTACGACTTACATTTTCTTTTGTTTCCTCAATTATTTAATTATTTTCTGAAGTCTTCATATAAATTTTGTTTTCAATATCATTGTAGAGGCAAGTACAAAATATTGAAGGACGTGTGCCTCGAGCAAAACTGTTTTGCTCGAGTAGACGAAAAAAGGATGGACGTGCTGTCAACGAAGCGACTCAGCAGCAGATTGTAAGTTTTAATCTGTTGATTTTATATTTTAATATCTATTTCGTAACTTAATATTATATTTATATTTGTAACAAGATGCTTTAGAGGCACTCGATGCCCAAGAAGCAGACAATTTTGGGCCATCTGATCACTTACATCAGGTGTTGGGAGATGATCATTCTGGCAGAGTACGCTGCCGACCTAGGATAGCCCCGACGAGGTATTGGTCTACCTCAGGTACGAGTTGTAGTGCCACCGAGCTGCAGCAAGTTAGGGAACAGGCAGAACAGGCTGAGAAAAGGGCCACAGAGACGGCAGAACAGTCTGCTAGGGAAAACAGTGCATTTATGAAATTTATTGAAGTTCTACGTCCAACACTTCCAGCAGAGGCCAACCCAGCGATTGATGAATACATGTCGTCGATACATTCTATATATGGTGCACCAGGTGGCAGTTCCAGTGGTGGTTAGGCCGATGTCCAGCTTGAAGATGATGATGGAGAGCAGTCTGATGCGGAAGAGGAGGGAGATGAGGAGGGCGAGGAGGAGGGCGAAGGCGAGGAGGAAGGCGCTGTGGAGGGTGAGGACGATGAGGAGGACGATGGCGAGGGCGATGATGATGATGATGATGGAGATGGTGATGCTGATGTGGGACATATTGATCCGTTACATTTTTGACTTGAGATTTGATGTTTAATCTATTCTAGTTGTTGGTTTTATCTAGACTCGTAGTATAAGATTGGAGTTGAGTTATTTTTATATATTGTCTGTTTTTATGGATGTTGTTGTCTTTTAGTGGTTGTGTGTTTGAGAACTCCCTGGACAACCCCCCTCATTCTTGGACCCTGGACAACCCCCCCTCCCCCTTGGACCCCGAACACCCCCCGAACACCCCCCAGACAGCCCCGCGGACAGCCCCCTGGACAGCCCCCTGGACAGCCCCCCGTACAGCCCCCAACCCTCCACCCTGGACCCCGGATAGCCCCCCGGACAGCCCCCCGGAAAACCCCCCCACCCTCCCCCTTAGACCCCGGACAACCCCCCAAACACCCCCCGGACAACCCCCTGAACAACCCCGGACAACCCCCTGAACAACCACCGGACAGCCCCCTAAACAACCCCGGACAGACCCCGCACAGCCCCCCCCACCCTCCTCCTTGGTCCCCGGACAGCCCCCCGGACACCCACCGGACAGCCCCCCCAGACAGCCCCCTGGACAGCCCCCCGTACAGCCCCCAACCCTCCACCCTGGACCCTGGATAGCCCCCCGGACAGCCCCCCGGACAACCCCCCCACCCCCCCTGGACCCCGGACAACCCCCCCACCCCTTTGGACCCCGGACAACCCCCCCACCCCCCCCTTGGACCCCGGACAACCCCCCAAACAACCCCCGGACAGCCCCCTGAACACCCCCAGACAACCCCCTGAACAACCCCCTGAACAACCCCCGGACAGCCCCCTGAACAACCCCGGACAACCCCCTGAACAACCCCCAAACACCCCCCGGACAGACCCCGCACAGCCCCCCCACCATCCTCCTTGGTCCCCGGACAGCCCCCGGACACCCACCGGACAGCCCCCCCGGACAGCCCCCCGGACAGCCCCTCCACCTTCCTTAATTTCATTAGCTCTGAAATGTTTCATAGCACGATCAACTAAAATCTAATCCATACTAAATATGATATAAAAATATTCTATATGAATTTCCATAAGATTTTAAGTGAAAACAAAAAGTGACATACGAAAAACTGACCAAACGCATTCGAAATGTGTTGATGCTTTAGGACAACGATCCATGGGTCATATGTGACGTGTACGAGTCATCCCCGCCTCAATCCGAGACGCGGTGTGGTCGGAACAACTCAAAGTGTATGTCTTTTGTTTCAAAAGGACATCATTTTAAGTGAAAACCATCAACTGGCATACGGAAAACCGGCCAAACGCATTCGGATTGTGTTGATACTTTAAGACAACGATCCATGGGTCATTTGAGACGTGTACGAGTCAACCCCGCCTCAATCTGAGGTCGTCCGCTATGAATTTGACCGTTGGACGCCCGTTTTGGCCGTTTATGACACCAGAACTGCGTTGTCGGTCACCGCGGGCACACGGCACGTCCGATTGACGGGCCGTCTACTCGACCACTTCATAAATCACTCACCCGTATTTGTCGTCTGATTTCAGGCCATTCCGACATCGTTCGGCCCGTTTGGACCCCCCTCACGCGCGTTTCGAAGCGTGCACATCACTTAAAACACGAATATTGAGCCGTACCGGGAAAACCGCACGTCCGATTGACGTGCCGTCTGCGCGTACACATCACGAATAATAATTAGAATGTTTCACGGTGGTTTCGGGTGAATCCGTGGTCGTCCGCTATGAATTTGACCGTTGGACGCCCGTTTTGGCCGTTTATGACACCATAACTGCGTTGTCGGTCACCGCGGGCACACAGCACGTCCGATTGACGTTCCGTCTGCGCGTACACGTCACAAATAATAATTAGAATGTTGCACGGTGGTTTCAGGTGAATCTCTGGTCGTCCGCTATGAATTTGACCGTTTAACGCCCGTTTTGGCCGTTTATGACACCCGAACTGCGTTCTCGGCCACCGCGGGCACAGGTCATGTCCGATTGATGTGCCGTCTACTCGACCACTTCAGAAATCACTCACCCGTATTTGTCGTCTGATTTCAGGCCATTCCGACATCGTTCGGCCCGTTTGGACCCCCCTCACGCGCGTTTACGAAGCGCACGCATCACTTAAAACAAGAATATTGAGCCGTACCGGGCAAACCGCACGTCCGATTGACGTGCCGTATGCGCTTACACGTCACGAATAATAATTATAATGTTTCTCGGTGGTTTCAGCTCAATCCGAGGTCGTACGCTATGAATTTGACCGTTGGACGCCCATTTTGGCCGTTTATGACACCATAACTGCGTTCTCGGTCACCGCGGGCACACGACAAGTCCGATTGATGTGCCGTCTGCTCGACCACTTCAGAAATCACTCACCCGTATTTGTCGTCTGATTTCAGGCCATTCCGACATCGTTCGGCCCGTTTGGACCCCCCCGCACGCGCGTTTCGAAGCGTGCGCATCACTTAAAACACGAATATTGAGCCGTAACGGGAAAACCGCACGTCCGATTGACGTGCCGTCTGCGCGTACACGTCAAAAATAATAATTAGAATGTTGCACGGTGGTTTCGGGTGAATCTCTGGTCGTTCGCTATGAATTTGACCGTTTAACGCCCGTTTTGGCCGTTTATGACACCCGAACTGCGTTCTCGGTCACCGCGGGCACAGGTCATGTCCAATTGATGTGCCGTCTGCTCGACCACTTCAGAAATCACTCACCCGTATTTGTCGTCTGATTTCAGGTCATTCCGACATCGTTCGGCCCGTTTGGACCCCCCTCACGCACGTTTACGAAGCGCGCACATCACTTAAAACAAGAATATTGAGCCGTACCGGGCAAACCGCACGTCCGATTGACGTGCCGTCTGCGCGTACACGTCACAAATAATAATTAGAATGTTTCACGGTGGTTTCGGGTGAATCCGTGGTCGTCCGCTATGAATTTGACCATTGGACGCCCGTTTTGGCCGTTTATGACACCATAACTGCGTTGTCGGTCACCGCGGGCACACGGCACGTCCGATTGACGTGCCTTCTGCGCGTACACGTCACGAATAATAATTAGAATGTTTCACGGTGGTTTCGGGTGAATCCGTGGTCGTCCGCTATGAATTTGACCGTTGGACGCCAGTTTTGGCCGTTTATGACACCATAACTGCGTTGTCGGTCACCGCGGGCACACGGCACGTCCGATTGATGTGCCGTCTGCTCGACCACTTCATAAATCACTCACCCGTATTTGTCGTCTGATTTCAGGCCATTCCGACATCGTTCGGCCCGTTTGGACCCCCCTCACGCGCGTTTCGAAGCGTGCACATCACTTAAAACACGAATATTGAGCCGTACCGGGCAAACCGCATGTCTGATTGACGTGCCGTCTGCGCGTACACGTCACGGATAATAATTAGAATGTTTCACGGTGGTTTCGGGTGAATCCGTGGCCGTCCGCTATGAATTTGACCGTTGGACGCCCGTTTTGGCCGTTTATGACACCATAACTGCGTTGTCGGTCACCGCGGGCACACGACAAGTCCGATTGACGTGCCGTCTGCTCGACCACTTCAGAAATCACTCACCCATATTTGTCGTCTGATTTCAGGCCATTCCGACATCGTTCGGCCCGTTTGGACCCCCCTCACGCGCGTTTACGAAGCGCGCGCATCACTTAAAACAAGAATATTGAGCCGTACCGGGCAAACCGCACGTCCGATTGACGTGCCGTCTGCACGTACACGTCACGAATAAAAATTAGAATGTTTCTCGGTGGTTTCAGCTCAATCCGAGGTCGTCCACTATGAATTTGACCATTGGACGCCCGTTTTGGCCGTTTATGACACCATAACTGCGTTGTCGGTCACCGCGGGCACACGGCACGTCCGATTGACGTGCCGTCTGCGCGTACACGTCAAGAATAATAATTAGAATGTTTCAAGGTGGTTTCGGGTGAATCCGAGGTCGTCCGCTATGAATTTGACCGTTGGACGCCCGTTTTGGCCGTTTATGACACCAGAACTGCGTTGTCGGTCACCGCGGGCACACGGCACGTCCGATTGATGCGCCGTCTGCTCGAACACTTCAGAAATCACTGTCCCGTATTTGTCGTCTGATTTCAGGTCATTCCGACTTCGTTCGGCCCGTTTGGACCCTCCTCACGCGCGTTTACAAAGCGCGCACATCACTTAAAACACGAATATTGAGCCGTACCGTGCAAACCGCATGTCCGATTGACATACCGTCTGCGCGTACACGTCACGAATAATAATTAGAATGTTTCACGGTGGTTTCGGGTGAATCCGTGGTCGTCCGCTATGAATTTGACCGTTGGACGCCCGTTTTGGCCGTTTATGACACCATAACTGCGTTGTCGGTCACCGCGGGCACACGGCACGTCCGATTGACGCGTCGTCTGCTCGACCACTTCATAAATCACTCACCCGTATTTGTCGTCTGATTTCAGGCCATTCTGACATCGTTCGGCCGGTTTGGACCCCCCTCACGCGCGTTTCGAAGCGTGCACATCACTTAAAACACGAATATTGAGCCGTACCGGGCAAACCGCACGTCCGATTGACGTTCCGTCTGCGTTTACACGTCACAAATAATAATTAGAATGTTGCACGGTGGTTTCGGGTGAATCTCTGGTCGTCCGCTATGAATTTGACCGTTTAACGCCCGTTTTGGCCGTTTATGACACCCGAACTGCGTTCTCGGTCACCGCGGGCACAGGTCATGTCCGATTGATGTGCCGTCTGCTCGACCACTTCAGAAATCACTCAACCGTATTTGTCGTCTGATTTCAGGTCATTCCGACATTGTTCGGCCCGTTTGGACCCCCCTCACGCGCGTTTACGAAGCGCGCGCATCACTTAAAACAAGAATATTGAGACGTACCGGGCAAACCGAACGTCCGATTGATGTTCCGTCTGCGCGTACACGTCACAAATAATAATTAGAATGTTTCACGGTGGTTTTGGGTGAATCCGTGGTCGTCCGCTATGAATTTGACCGTTGGACGCCCGTTTTGGCCGTTTATGACACCATAACTGCGTTGTCGGTCACCGCGGGCACACGACACATCCGATTGACGTGCCGTCTGCGCGTACACGTCACAAATAATAATTAGAATGTTGCACGGTGGTTTCAGGTGAATCTCTGGTCGTCCGCTATGAATTTGACCGTTTAACGCCCGTTTTGGCCGTTTATGACACCCGAACTGCGTTCTCAGCCACCGCGGGCACAGGTCATGTCCGATTGATGTGCCATCTGCTCGACCACTTCATAAATCACTCACCCGTATTTGTCGTCTGATTTCAGGCCATTCCGACATCGTTCGGCCCGTTTGGACCCCCCTCACGCGCGTTTACGAAGCGCGCGCATCACTTAAAACAAGAATATTGAGCCGTACCGGGCAAACCGCACGTCCGATTGACGTGCCGTCTACGCGTACACATCACGAATAATAATTAGAATGTTTCTCGGTGGTTTCAGCTCAATCCGAGGTCGTACGCTATGAATTTGACCGTTGGACGCCCGTTTTGGCCGTTTATGACACCATAACTGCGTTCTCGGTCACCGCGGGCACACGACAAGTCCGATTGACGTGCCGTCTGCTCGACCACTTCAGAAATCACTCACCCGTATTTTTCGTCTGATTTCAGGCCATTCCGACATCGTTCGGCCTGTTTGGACCCCCCTCACGCGCGTTTATGAAGCGCGTGCATCACTTAAAACAAGAATATTGAGCCGTACCGGGCAAACCGAACGTCCGATTGACGTGCCGTCTGCGCGTACACATCACAAATAATAATTAGAATGTTTCACGGTGGTTTCGGGTGAATCCGTGGTCGTCCGCTATGAATTTGACCGTTGGACGCCCGTTTTGGCCGTTTATGACACCATAACTGCGTTGTCGGTCACCGCGGGCACACGGCACGTCCGATTGACGTGCCGTCTGCGCGTACACGTCACGAATAATAATTAGAATGTTTCACGGTGGTGTCAGCTCAATCCGAGGTCGTACGCTATGAATTTGACCGTTGGACGCCCGTTTTGGCCGTTTATGACACCATAACTGCGTTGTCGGTCACCGCGGGCACACGACAAGTCCGATTGACGTGCCGTCTACTCGACCACTTCATAAATCACTCACCCGTATTTTTCGTCTGATTTCAGGCCATTCCGACATCGTTCGGCCCGTTTGGACCCCCCTCACGCGCGTTTACGAAGCGCGCGCATCACTTAAAACACGAATATTGAGCCGTACCGTGAAAACCGCATGTCCGATTGACATTCCGTCTGTGCGTACACATCACGAATAATAATTAGAATGTTTCACGGTGGTTTCGGGTGAATCCGTGGTCGTCCTCTATGAATTTGACCGTTGGACGCCCGTTTTGGCCGTTTATGACACCATAACTACGTTGTCGGTCACCGCGGGCACACGGCACGTCCGATTGACGTGTCGTCTGGTCGACCACTTCATAAATCACTCACCCGTATTTGTCGTCTGATTTCAGGACATTCCGACATCGTTCGGCCCGTTTGGACCCCCCTCACGCGCGTTTCGAAGCGTGCGCATCACTTAAAACACGAATATTGAGCCGTACCGGGAAAACCGCACGTCCGATTGACGTGCCGTCTGCGTGTACACGTCACAAATAATAATTAGAATGTTGCACGGTGGTTTCAGGTGAATCTCTGGTCGTCCGCTATGAATTTGACCGTTTAACGCCCGTTTTGGCCGTTTATGACACCCGAACTGCGTTCTCGGCCACCGCGGGCACAGGTCATGTCCGATTAATGTGCCGTCTGCTCGACCACTTCAGAAATCACTCACCCGTATTTTTCGTCTGATTTTAGGCCAGTCCGACATCGTTCGGCCCGTTTGGACCCCCCTCACGCGCGTTTACGAAGCGCGCGCATCACTTAAAACAAGAATATTGAGCCGTACCGGGCAAACCGCACGTCCGATTGACATGCCGTCTGCGCGTACACGTCACGAATAATAATTAGAATGTTTCTCGGTAGTTTCAGCTCAATCCGAGGTCGTCTGCTATGAATTTGACTGTTGGACGCCCGTTTTGGCCGTTTATGACACCAGAACTGTGTTGTCGGTCACCGCGGGCACACGGCACATCCGATTGACGTGACGTCTGTGCGTACACATCACGAATAATAATTAGAATGTTGCACGGTGGTTTCATCTCAATCCGGAGACGCGGTGTGGCCGGAACCACTCAAAGTGTCCGTCTTTTGTTTCAAAAGGACGTCATTTTAAGTGAAAAGCATCAACTGGCATACGGAAAACCGACCAAACGCATTCTGAATCTGTTGATAATTTATCCCAACAATCCATGGGTCATATGTGACGTGTACGAGCCAACCCGGGATGAATCTGAGTCGCAGTGTGGCCGGGATAAGTCTAAGTGGCTCTCTTTTGTTTAAAATGAACACCATTTTAAGTACATACGGAAAAACGAGCAAACGGATTCGGTTTCCATTGAAACTTTAGGAGAACGATCCATGGGTCATATGTGACGTGTACGAATCAACCCCGCCAAAATTGGAGACGCGGTGTGGCCGACACCACTCAAAGTGTCGGTCTTTTGTTTCAAAAAGACGTCATTTTAAGTGAAAATCATCAAGTGACATACGAAAAACCGACCAAAGGAATTCGGACTGTGTCGATACTTTAGCACAAGGATCCATGGGTCGTATGTGATGTGTACGAGTCAATCCCGCCTCAATCTGAGGAGCGGTGTGGCCGACACCGTTCTAACTATGTATCTTTTGTTTAAAATGGACAGGATTATAAGTGAAATGAACAACTGGCATACGCAAAACCGACCAAACGCATTCCGAATCTGTTGATAATTTATCACAACGATCCATCAGTCATATGTGACATGTACGAGCCCACTCAGGCTCAATCCGAGTCGCGGTGTGGCCGGGATCAGTCTAATTGGATCTCTTTTGATTAAAATGGACATCATTTTAAGTACATACGGAAAACCGACCAAACGCATTCGGTTTCTGTTGAAACTTTAGGAGAACGATCCATGGGTCATATGTGAGGTGTACGAGTCATCCCCGACTCAATCCGAGGCGCGGTGTGGCCAACACCGCTCTAACTGTGTCTGTTTTGTTTAAAATGGGTAGGATTATAAGTGAAAATAACTGGCATATGCAAAACCGACCAAACGCATTCGGTTTCCATTGAAACTTTAGGAGAACGATCCATGGTTCATATGTGACGTGTACCAATCATCCCCGTCTCAATCGGATTCCACATATAATTGTCATCTAAATTTTAAATTGAATTATATATGAATTATGTATGTTTATGAATTGTAAATTAATTATGGATGTGTATAGTTTCAGGATCCATTATATGTTAAATGTGTATGAATTTGTTCGTAATTGTATATGTATGTTTTAGTTTATTACAGGTACAATAGTTGGATCGAAAATGAGGTGAGAATGAGGCCTGATGAGATGAGAGGTGGCTGATGTACAGAGGGGCTGTGCAAATTGCAGGCTGCTGCAATTTGCAGCCTAGGGTATGCCAACGGTTTTAAACCGTTGGCATTGAATCTTAAAAATATGTTTTTACCAACGGTTCATTGAACCGTTGGTAATAACTCTTTTCCCAACGGTTTAGAACCGTTGGGAAAGAGTTCATCCACATGTATATTTAGTTTTCCCAACGGTGGAAAAACTATTGATTTTTCCCAACGGTTTTTGAAAACCGTTGGGAAAAACAGTGTTCTGAGTTTTGCCAATGATTGTCAACTGTTGGGAATCTTTTTTAGTATTTTTCTCAGCCTATACCAACGGTTCAATTTAAACCGTTGGGAAAAGTTTTTCCCAACGGCTTACTTGCCTACGGTTGGCAGAACCGTTGGTATAACATATACCAACGGTTCCCCAGCCTTTCCCAACAGTTCTAAACCGTTGGGACATCCTCTATTTCCAGTAGTGCGAGTGATGTTATCCGAGCCACCCCAAGAGTCCGTCACCATAGAACACCTTACCCTTAGGTCTTATGCGGCTGTTTTAAGGGGTTATGTAACTAATATATAGTACTATGTTCATGTAAATTATTTTTTTATATAATAATGAATATAATTTCTTGTCATTATTGATACATTGTAAATATTTTTTAAAGTACAAATGGTGTTTTTAGTTATTATTTAATTAAGAAATCTATTATATTAAATTAAGGAATTTTTGAATTAAATAATATTTTAATAAAATATTATTATTATTATTATTAGATTAATTTTATTATATATAAATGATCATATAATTGTACGAATGCAATTATAATTTTTATTGAGGTTTGAAAGCCATTTTTGTCAAAACTCGTGAATTTTCGATAAATGTCAGTTTTTATTTTAAAAGTGAAAATTAACATATTTAGAAAATTATTTAGATAAAATAAATGTTATTTTTGGAATCAGGACGTCGAAATTATCCAACGGTGAATTTTTCATAATTTTCTGAGACAGTCAAATTTTTGAGAAAAAATTAAATATCGTTTAAATATATAATGTGTTTTATGACATCATAATGACCCAATAATGATGTAATAAAATACTATAATCTTTATGTTCGGACAATATATGTTTTAAAATTAAAATAATGTAATTTTGGGTTTGTTTGGATTACTTTTCAAAGCATTAATGGACCCCTCAAGACTTATTAAACACCTTGTCTTTTTAAATTAATTTCAATGGGAGTGTGAGTCACCTCCACATAAGCAACCCTAATATTTTAAGAAGTTCGGACTTTGGCCTTGTAAAATAATTTTTTCCTCTTACCTTTTCAAAAAACCATGGGCACAAACCATGGGATGGTTTGTGGTTTGGATTAATTTAATATAAGGGGTCCCAAACCTAAATAATAAAGAATTCCCTCACCTTTCCTATATAAACCCACCCAAGCTCCCACTCCCTCCTCACTAAAAGCTTTTGGAGTTCATCCAACCTCTGCCCTAATCTCTCTAGAATCCTCCCAATGTTACCCAAGCTCCCATGAAGCCTCTCACAAGCCTCTCTCTAGCCTTTGGAAGCACACTTCCAAGTAAGGGTTTTTTCTTCCTTTCTCATTTTTGTCCAATTTTCTTTAAGTTGTTTTAACTTTTAATTTCAATTATAAATGTTGGGGTATGCTTTTTCACCTCCCTAATACTTCTATATTTATGTTTTAATGATGGGAGACCCCTTTATCTTTCATTAAATTCCTCCCATGTACACCCGTTACAATGCCGAAATTCCGAAAGGAACTTCTCTATCCTCTTTTACATTCAAGCAATAATTTTGTATCATGAATATAAATTCCATTAAAATTGTTGGTAAATGTATCTATATGTCCTTCTTACTTTCTATTACATGTAAATATGATGAGGAACACATTTATCTCTCATAAACCCTTTTTATGAATTCTTATGTCACGCCATTACGCTACCAAAATCGCACCGATTTTCTAAGCCAATGCCATTGTGTAGTGAATACCATGCCCATTTCTCCATCAAGGGTATTCAACTTTATGAACATTTACTTATTTATTATAAATTTTCATGTATGAATTCCACATTCCTTTATCATGTAATAAATTATTATGTTTTATGAATCCATGTTTTATGATCCAAGTGGCACACTTATGCATGAAATGAAATGTTTAAGAAGGGTGCGCCCTTATAGCGCTCCAATGCATTGGGTAAAGTATAGTATAATGCTACTTCATGTGCAATGAGTTTTGACTCATTCTAATTCAATTGAAATGAGGGTTTACTCGTGCTTTATGTGCAATGAGGATTTACTCATGCTCCATGTGCAATGAGCCTTGGCTCATGCTAATTCCATGTTAAGTGTTGTTGCCACATTTCCATGTTATGATTATCATGCTTTATCATGACTTTATGTTCATGTTCCTCTTATGCTCTATTGATATTACTATTTTCTAACATTTATTGTACTCATCATGTTATTCCATGTGTACTCCCTTACTGGGCTTTATAGCTCACCCTTTTCTTATGCATGTCCTCGGGTTATCCCATGCAATGCTAAGTAAGAAGGAATGTAGTGGTCATGTAAAGGAAGTTTTCAATAATGATGTTGTATTTAATGTTTTATGTTTTTATGTAATGATCCTAATCCCCAAAGACACTAAACCTCTTGATCTTCTTTGTTGTATCAAGTGATGTTTTATGTAATAAATCATGTTTAAGTTTGTAATAAAAGCAGGGTTGTCATATTTTACATTATTTTAGTTATTATTTTAATATTTTTTTCTCAAGACTATGAATAGTATTGATTCATGTGACCCCAAATAGTAATAATGGCATGTGAGTTTGAACTAAGTGAGCTTACATCATCCTTGAATCACCTATGATGCAGTAAATCAATTATTTAGCATTTATTGTAATTTATTGTATTTTACTATTCATCAAACATTCAAGTATTTTAGAAAAATATCAAAAATTAACCCTAACCATTTTTTGATGCATAGAATCCAAAATAAAAACTCCATTTTTTAAAAATAATTTAATAAATATGATAAGTTTAATTTTTTTATTAAAATCATTATTTAATTGAAAAATATAAACACTTAAAATATTCATCTTCATTTTTGAGGTACCTAAATTTATTTATACATTCATGGGTATGGATACCATTCATAAGAGTCATATTACTATTCATAAGGGTAAGTTACTATTCATAAGGGTAGGTTACTATTCATAAGGGTAGTTTACTATTCACCGAAAATTATTTTAATTCTATCAGACTCTAAATAACTTACTAATCGCAACCGTGTATGTCAGATTTTTGAAATTCACATCACAGAAGTGACAAACTTATGTTTACTTGGCTAGGTTATAAAAAAGTGGTGTTTTTAGAGAGTCAGTGATCCATGAATTCTATAATAAATATATTTTTAAATTCTTGGGGTGTTACAATATAAGTGGGTGAATGCTCTTTACTAGGATCATACATCATCTCAGAGACAAAAAATTAAATTCATTTGATTTTTAAAATATTGGAGACAAACTAGAGTCATCATAAATCTTATTTCAATTATCATTATCGACCATTGGAATTCACTGTAGGTGATAGGGTGTTTATTAGGGTGTCTCCTTGGTTGGGACATCATTGATTAGGAATGTAAGGTAATTTGGTATCATGATATTCCAGACCTTTCAAGATCATAGTGCATCTAAAAAAGGTGTCATAAAAACTAAAATTTCCATCTCATTTGATGACTATTCATTAGGTATTTCATGTTTCTCAGCTAAAGAAATATCATATGAACCCATCCCATGTAGTAGAGTGGTAATATTTGCGGTCGGAGCTTGAAACCTTTGTGATTGAGAAGCCTATTCATATCATGGATTATCATAGTAATGTTTTGTGTGGGAATTAGATCCCATTAGTCAATGTGTTGTGGTAGTAGGGTTAGGATATCCAAAAGGCTCAGGAGTGGGAAGCCTTGGTGATGGAGCATTGACCTCACCTCTTCTCGGATGTAGACTCCTGAGAACTTCTTGGGGAAATAAAGTGGAATTATGTGGAGAATTATGACACCTATTGGGTCACTGGTATGTATTTATGTCATGTTTTTCATATAATTATATTAATTTTTGAGATTTTAGGGAATTTTAGGTTGAAATTTTTAATTTGGGGAAAATAGGTTAGGGCACACGATTGGCTCACAGTTAGTTCTAATTATGTATCCAATTATGTGAAAAGAGGGTAGGTGATACTAGAGTCATTTTTTATGGCTGATGCACAATTTTTTAAACTAAGAAAAATCTCTAGGAAAATAATTCTCTCTACTTTATGAGTGTGTGTGTGGGGGGGGGGGTGACCCGCAGTGTTGACACACAATTTGGAAAACCGTGAGGCCAAACCGTGCGACTCACCCAACTCACATATAATTGTGAATTCACCATAATACCCATGTTGATTTTAACTTACCCTCACTACCTTCTTCCTCCATTTTGTTTGACCTATCCTCTCCCAGCCATGGAGATTCCTTCCTATTTCTACCTTGGTGGATCTCTTTTAATATTGGTGGTTTTTCTTGAGGTAAGATTGTAATTCCTTGAGTTTTATTCACTATTACTCCTCTAATATATTATTCTTACATTTTTTCATGTTATCGAAACCTATCTCTCCATTTAGGGATGAACGTAGGATTAAGAATGGATTATTATGGGGTTTATTTATGGTTTAGTTCCTTGATGATCCTTCTTCCCATCTTCCTATAATCATGTGTGAAGGTGATGAGTTTTATATCATATTCAAGGCAGGTGTCTCTACATTGATGGATTTTTTTGGATCATCATATGACCCTTGATAGTAGAAGAAATCCCCAAACACATACAAATATATATCCAAGGAATCAAAAACATAAGTGAAATTAAAAAATATAGTATAAAATGGCATTCTTGGAATGCCCAAACATCAAAAAATTCCATCCTTGTTCTTTGATAAAGTTATCTTAATGACGATCAAGAGAAGTACCAGATGAATTCCTCTTGCCTCTGACTGGGAACATTGGATAATGGATCCACAGACTCTTCATGAGGACTTCTGAATTCCTAAATGGGTAATAAATCCTTCACCAAGCAATGAAAAATCTTTGATAATGGATGGCCATTTTGGTTCTAGATCAATAATGTCTCACACATATGGCCTAACCAATAAGATAGGATCACATCATATTATAGGAATCCTTAGCACTCTTCATTAAATTAAGAGTTTTGAACATGTGATATAGTTCAAGTTTCATTTAATGACTCTTGAATGTTACACCTATTATAGTGTTCATTATATGAACACTTCAACGAATGAGGATCATCTACTATAAAAAAACAAACCCTTTGGTTCGTAACTGATGAAAAAAATAAGTGGAGAAGGACATGGAAGCTACATGCATCACATGCATGCTAAAACTAGTGTGGTTATCGACCAAAACATAAAAAACATCACCATGTAATGGTGGTTCCCATTTTAGTACAAATCCAAAAATATTCCACATTCTCTAAAATTACAAAAATACTTTATTAAAAACTTTACAATTCTTTGTGAATCCATCCAAAACTCCTTTTGTATATAGTTTCATTAAAATTTCTTCATTTTGGAACAAATAATTTGTCTAAAAATCAATCCTTATCCAAGGAACTAACTGTGTGACCATGTGGGACTTATAATCATTGAAAAAAAATATGAAATCCATATTTCATAGATGTGATCAAAGAGTGGGATTGAGCAAAGAATTAATGCTACACAAGCTACTAAGGGGTATGATGTGATCTCCATAAAACATACTCACATCTCTATAATTTTTTTTTCATATCTAGATGTATCATATACATTATATTTATTCCTATATAATCCATTTTTCCATGATATCTAGTGACCCCTATACATATAACATGCCAATCTAGTATAATACAACCCATCTTTTATTGATTCCCTGAAAAATATTGAATAAGTCAATGAATACATCATATTCCACTTATCCTTATGATAAGCACCTCACATGTCACTCATCCATGTATTTGATCACATAATATGTGAAATGGATATGAGTGACCATGAATTTCCTTACTCTAATTAAATCATGGTCCATATGTCTTTACTTGTCATACAAGTTGACAAATCTCATCTTGGTTGTGCTCTAACTAATCACATGATCACCAAAATTCCCAACCACCACCATATTAACTAATTCATAACCTAGACTAGTGTAAGTAGCATATCAAAGTATAAAGGTTATAATTCTAGGTATCTCTACAACCTTAGGTAAGAATTATTGATAATAATAATACACCCCTAAGTATATTGATGATTTTATGATATTCCAAGTGAAATAATTTATTGGACCAATCCAAGTAATAATTATCTACTTATTACCTCATGAATCTATTATTTATATTTATTATAAAACTCTTTTTAATGAATACAAGATTTGATTCATGCTAAAATTATCATATCATTACAAATCGTAATAATTTTTAATGATAATTAGTTTGGGGAAATTCAAAGTTGTACTTTGAGGGGATATTATCATTTCACTGTTCATGTAAAATAAATTGAAGAATGAATGAATGAATTATAATTAGATATTTACTTTATTATAATTACATGATACATTTATAATCATTACAACTAACCTGAAATGTGTATTACACCAAAAGATTCCACATGACCCTCATGTTGTTGATCAAGTAATGGTTTCATCAATGGATCTGCAAAATTCTCCTTTGTAGTCACCCAACTGATCTTTACATCACCCCTATCAATAATATCCCATATTAAATAGTATTTTTTAAGGATTTTTTTGATCATTTGGTGAGAATTAGTTACCTTATCTGGAGTAACATCCCCATTATTGTCACATTATAGCTTAATTGGTCCCTCGATGAAAGAAACCACCCCAAGTTTAGAAATGAACTTCTTGATCCAAATAGCTTCCCTCAAAGCATCTGATGTAATCATGTTCTCTTACTCTATTATCGAGTCGTATATAGTGGCTTGTTTGGAACTCTTCTAACCTATATCTCTACTATTTAGGTTAATCATGAATCTATATTGATATTTCATATCATCTTTGTCAGATTTGAAACTATCATTTGTGTAACCCCTTACAAAAAGTTCATCCTCTCCTCTAAAGACCAAGAATATATTCTTAGTTATTCTAATGTACTTAATAATTCCCTTTACAAAAATCCAGTGTCTCTTATAAAGATTTTATTGGTATATATTTTTTATCTTAAAAGATAAAGATACATCAAGTCAAGTACATAACATGAAATACATGATAGATGCTATGGAAGACACATATGGAATTCTATCCTCCCTTTCCAACCCTTTATAATGAACCTGAATCTTTCTAAGATTTGTGACATAAAACATTGATAATATAACGACCCATACTTTACATACATTATTATTACTTCAAAATTGAATCACACTTATTACAACATATAACAAAACCAGGAAAGGACCGTATAGGTATAGTGTCTTTAGAAACTGGGAAACATAAACAACTGGTTCATAAAGCATCTACACTGTCTCCCATTTATTTCATCATATCTATAGTCCCTTTTGGCATATCTTACTTAATAACCTTCTTCCTGACCTAGGGAAATAAAACATACAAAAGGGTGAACTCAAATGCTCAGTAAGGGTAAACAAAAGAAATATCAATCACATCATATTCATAAGAACATAACATTTTGGAAATCTTAACCTGCAAAAGAGAGCATAATTTAATAACATGGGATAAATCATAGTAGTGAAATGAAATCCCAATAATCATAACTTAAAACATGAAACTTTGTGGCATACAAACATAATCATAGAGAATCATTTCTTATTAGTCAAGACTCATGGACAAGACTATCTTAGTGGACAAAGTCCATTTCTGAACCGTGTTCACTCCTCGTTCCAGTCCTGTTTCACTGAACCGGTTTAACCTGCCGTTCCAGCCATGTATATCTCATGAGATATAAACTCTTTACCCAATGCATTGGAGGGAGAAATAGGTCCCACCCATCTCATAATGATACCATTCTTATGTGTTCCACAAAATCATAAATCATACATCATTGCATAACCCATGTAAGAAAAATGGGAATCTTAAACATCGTGACATCATAAAAAAATTCATATAAGATAAAGGAATTCATAAAAATATTTCCATCACAACATAATCAAATCAATGTAATAATAGGGATAGAAACAGAACCCTTTATTATCTTAGATGGAAAATAATTTTGATAAAACACTTGAACTCCATTCTTGAGGAAAATATCCTTTCTACCTCAAAATTTTTTTTCCTTTCTTAACATGTCATACCATTTTAAACTAAAAGAAGTTGATTAAAAATAAACTTGAAAACTTGTAAAGGAAGATTCTTGTAAATAATGTTTTAAAAATCCATCCATTCCGTATAAGTTAAAAAAAACATTCTTCTCGTACTTTTGTCGGAAAAGTAAAAAAGTACCTCGTACGAAAAACGACAAAAGATTCATTTCATATTCTTTACTAAAAAATCACAGAAGGGTAAAATTGGATTTAAACAATTGTAGGTGGATGGAAATAATATTAAATATTGAGGTAACCTGGATGCAGATGATAAAATACACCCCAGTAAATACCAAAGTATAAACAATCTCAGATAAAAATGAGATTGTGATATTTTCCCTTACCTTAGGTCCAATTTGCTTCGTAAGTGTCCGAACCTCCTGTATAATGATTTAAATAATGTTATTTACTTATTACAGAATCATACTTATTTTTATGATATCATATATGGTCATATTCTTAGCTTCTTATTAGTAATATTTCATTACTACTTGTTATTCGGGTGTTTATTACTTTTTGTTCTTATGCGTGTTTTGTCGAATAAATTCTTATTTTTCTTTTTAGGTTATAGATACCTCATTTCCATAATGGTATTAGTGTAATATATATCAAATTCATTCATTAAATTCATTTATATAATCATTATGCAATGAAGATCATGTAGAACGAGTCGCATCACATCGTGGAGACGGTATTCCATACGTACGCACGAGCAATGATATCGTTACCATGATTGTGGAATTGTATTGGAGTGTATATATACTATTTCAGAATCAATATCACTTTACAATAATCATATATAGTCATTATTTACACCATTATACCCATCCAAGTAAGGTGGTGGTGGAAAATAGATTACACCACGGCGTGGAGACGGTATTCCGTACGTACGCACGCACGGTGATTTTGTTTTCTGTAGGATGGATAGATGGTGAAATAGGGTTGTTTCATACTTATAATAACATATAGGTATATTAGTGATACTGATGTTATTACTTCATAATGAAACAACTAAAGAAGAAGAAGTGGAAGAAGAAATAAAGATGAAAGAATCGGTAACGGACATTACCTCTTCTTTGAAGCGCTTCTTTGAGACCTCCTTTTAGGGCACTAAAATTGGTCTTTGAAGAAGACCATGACCTCTATGATGTCTATAGGGAAGTGGAGAGAATAAATTGTCCGGGGTTTTCCGAGCTTGAAGGCTCAAAGTGGTGTGAGGAAGAGAGGGAGGAGGTGCCCTTTTATAAGGGAGGAGAGGGGCACCTTTGGAATAACTAAAAATATTATTTTATTATAAAGTCAAATTCGGTTTTTAATAGCTCAAAATTGATATATTTCGAAGATAAGGTGGGTATGGGTCTAAATACTCTCATCAAATATAATTTAGACAAGTTTAGGTATCAATTTTAACCTTATCATTTGGATTTAACTTTAAGTTAGATAATTTAACTTTTACCGTGTCTTCTTGTTTTCATACACTATAAGGTTAATAAACTTACTATATCAAGCCAAACGAACCCCAAGTTGTTTATTATTAATATATATAACCTTATCTAAGTCATTTGGCAGAAACTTAGATTTTTAGGAATAAAATAAAAATTAATAATATAATATTTGTTTTAAAAACTATTTTATGTCAATTTTGATACTATTTAGTAATTGATTTTTTTGAAAATCATAACAGAATGATTAGTTCGAAAAAAGTAAATTAAATCAATAATAACATGTCATATTAACCTATAAAATTAGTGTAATTCATAAAAAGTCTCAAATTACATTTATTTGGGTATTTATAACATCAATTATGTCAATATTTCATTAATAAGATAATTACTGCATCATCGTTGTGTCATAAATAAATTAAATTATTTAAGGTCTAAAAATTAAAAATAGAATACCATTATGTAGGATTTTTTTTAGATTTCTAATGAATATTTATAGTCTAATTTATCTTATGTATAACTCCATATTAAAAATGATTTACTTATTAAACTTTGATTTTAACTATTTTAACCCTTCTTTAAATAAATTAATAATAAATGTCCTAATCTAATCCAAGTGGTCCTAAATGGTCATATTTTATTCCTAAGGTTTTTTTTGGTCGAATTTCACTTATCCAATAGAATTTGGACATGTGTTAGGGTAATAATAATAACACTTTTACCCTTAATTACCCTATTTACTTTTAATCATGGTAAAAAAAGTAAAAAGTTACTATTCACCAAAAATTATTTTCATCACATTGAACCACATTTTAGTCCTTGATATTAACCGTGTCTCTGAGATTTTCTAAATTCTATTCACAGGAGCGGTAAAATTAAGTTTTATGAAAAATTCAGTTTTTTTAACAACCACTTAGTGGTTTCACTATTCATCAAAAATTGAAAGTTTTCAGAAAAATAACAAAATTACACCCTAGGCTAATTTCGATATTCCGAATCCAAAAATGAAGTCCATTTTGAAAAATAAAATTTATAAAATTTCAAAAAGTGGTTATTACTATTCATAACAGTTAGTTTTATTAATATTTTAATAGCATATCATTGTTTAGTGAAACTCGGTATTGCGTACGACACAAGCTATTGAGGAAGGTCGCGGTTGCGTGTAAAGCAAGACAAGCTAGTGTTGTGTGTATTGAAAGATTCCTTTGATAAAAACAAAATATTTCTCATAAAAGTCTCGGGCGTTACAGATAAAGACCCTTTTTTGGTGTTATCCATGCTAATCCACTTTAGTACTTTAAAAATATATATGTTTTGACTTAGTCTAAGAAACCTATTAGATATATCTTTATAGATCTTCATACCCAGTATGTAGGCTGATTCATCCATGTATTTCATTGAGAAACATTTACCCAGCCACACCATCATAAAATGAAGTTTTGATATGTAATTTCTGATAAGTAGTATGTCATAGACATACAATATCATAAATAATACTATAATCCCACTAAACCTCTTATATACACAAGAATCATCTCTGTTCTTGATGAAACCAAACTCTTTTATTGTATCATCAAACTAGATATTCCAACTCTGAGAAGCATGAATGAATCTATAAATGGACTAATGCAACTTTCATACCTTATCAGAATCATTTGGAAATTAAAAACCTTTGGTCCATATCATATACATTACCTCTTCAGTATTCTCATTATGGATAGTAGTTTTGACATCCATTTGATATATATCACAGTCAAATAAGCATCTTAATAAACATCAAAATAAGTGAAAAGGTTTTTTCATAGTCAATACCATGAATCTGTTGGTAAACCTTTACCATAGAGGATGATTTATAGGTAGACACTTTAATATCCACATAATTTTTCTTACAAAACACCCACTTACAGCATAATTTTATTACCCCTTCAGGTGAATATACCAAGTTCCAAACACAGTTAGTGTATACAAAGTCCATATCAGATTCAATGGATTTTAACTATTTCTTAGAAATAGAACTCTTAGTGGATTCTTGGTAAGTGATAGTTTCATCACCTATGAAATATACATCATCATCATTTTATATGTGAAATCCATATCTCACTAGATATTGAAGAATAATACCAAACCTTCTAGGATTTCATGTAACTTGAGTTGGTTTTTCTTCCATAACTCTTTGTAGAATTATCTCAACATCTATCTTAGTAATACTTACCATTTTTTGGCCTTAAACTTCTATAAGTTCAACATTCCTACCATTTAATACTCGATCCAAGTGTTTTATTTTAAGGAGAATACCATTATGATCCATAAAAACATTATGTTCAGTAATATTATTGAAATAACATCCCTTAGTTTCCTTAGGATAACTAATAAATAAGATTTTTTCTAACTTGGGGCATAGCTTGTCAGAATCCAATTTTCATACAAGTGCCTCTCATCCGAAAATACTCATAATATAAATAATGGGTTGTTTCCTAGTCCATATATCATAGGGGGTTTTATGAATTATTTAGATGAAATGTGGTTGAGTAGAAATGTAGAAATCTCAAAATCATAACCCCTAATGAAATAGGAAGGTCACATTGACTTGTCATTTATCAAACCATGCCCACTAAGTTAAAATTACTTCTCTCAGACATACCATTCTATTATGGCCTTCCAGGAGGAGTGAGATGTGAAATAATTCCATAATATTTTAGAAGAGTTATGAATTATTAGATTAAGTATTCACCAACCTGATTTGAGAGAAGAATCCTAACACTTTTTCCCAACTAATTTTGTACTTCATTATGAAACTCTTTGAACTTTTTGAAAGATTCATACTTGTGATTTATAAAAAACACATAACTATACCGACTAAAGTCATCAATAAAAATAATGAAGTACCAAAAACCACCACTTGATTGTATAATTATTGGTCCATATACATCACTATGTATGACATCCAATAGTCCACTATCCCTCTCAACTTTTCTCCAAAAACTTGTCTTTATCATTTTATCCAATAAACAAGATTCAAATGTATCAAATGATTCATAATTAAATGTGTAAAATAATCCATCTATATAGATTCTTTTAATATGTTTCTGAATTATATTTCCAAGGTGATAATTCCAAAGGTATGTGGGATTAAAATAGACCCTGACCTTCTTAGTCCAGGTTTTATAAACAATATTATCTGTATAAATATTATATAAACCATTAATTATATTCTTGATTCCATAAAACATATCATTCCGATATATATAACATCACCTAGTCCTGAATAGCCTGAAGACCATCATTTTTTATTTATTTTTTATAATCCCCATTTTTAGGATTTAAGGGGAACCCTAACATTACATTTCCCATAGGCTTGGAGACATTATAGGAACCGTAGGTCTTAAGGAAATCATACAAACTATGACTACTTGAAACCGCCCCTCCCCAGTATTTGCATCGTCATCAGCTCTCTAAATTTTCATGGATGTTTGGCTAGCTATCCTTTGCAGAGATTAAAATTCCTATTACCGATGGCAGTTCCATACCCTCTCATTCTTCTAAATCCATTAGCCCTGCTCTGGTGAATGCGCCCTACTCTTGAATCCTCTTCTTGTCTAAAAAATACATGGAAATCAAATTTATATTTATGGAGGGAACATAATAATAGTTATCCAATTACAAGAATAATACATTGGGTATAATTAGATAACAAGTGTTGAATTATAATGAAAAAACTCTTTCTCCATTACCAATATGAAGATCTACTTCACCCTACAACAATTCCATCCTATCTCTGAGTCTGTGTTAATCATCACAATGAATGGTGGATACCCAAAAACTAATAACCATGAATTAAGATTTTGTGGAATTAATTTCTATAACATCCACATTAAAAGAATCTGAATGTTTCTCCTTGATAACACTTCTCAATCTTAAATACCAATATTTTACTATTTTATAGGTCATACTTATTAGTGATCTCAAAATGATTGTTATTAAGTATGTCATAATCTACAAAAAGACATATCAGTGGGAGAGTACCATGTATTATAACTTTTTATTAAAGTATTGTAATGATATTTCTCCCACTGAAATAATTAATCGATACATCATATCCATTTAGTGAGATAAGATCCATATTTCACTAAGAAACAACCCCACTTTTCCATGAAACTCGCCAGTTTAGTTATTTAGGTAGGGAATCATACTAATCACAATAGTTAATATTATTGGATAGTTTAGTGGATAAATATTTTTCTATATCCATAATATGGATAATAATAAAAACTATTCTTTTGGTATCCCAACCATTTGGGGTTCTCAAGTAAGTGTAACAACAAAACAAAACAAAAAAAATCTAACATAAGAAAATTCAAGGGCACCCTACTTTGGCATGGAACTACCTGGTTTAATAACCTAGAGTCACTAATTACTTGATTTTATTACACAAGATATGTATTAACACTAGATTTTAGGCTATGTCTCTCCTTTTTTAAATAAATTTAATCTATTTGATAGCTTACCTTGCACAAAACACCGAGCATAAACGAACTCTGAAATATTATTATTTCAACACAACTATTATTTCAAAGTTTTTGGAATGGTGGGAATTAATGATATTAAATAAATTATAAAAATATTGTTTACACATTTTTATAAAATTAATTAATTGGTTACCAATTAATTATAAATTAAAATAAAAACCAATTGAACATAAGGGAAGTTTTTTTTATAAAAAACTATTTTTATGCCCATAATGTCATTTTATCATAATAAATTAAATTAATCACTATTGCTGAAAAATATCAATGAAATTTATATTTTTTATATCCAATAAAATGTTTTTAAATTCATCCATTATTTTTTATAGGCTTATGATAAGAATAAATTCAATTTTAAGCATGGAATTCTATATTTTTCTAAAAGGAAATTTTACAGTCTTTTAATGGCACACCTATTTTAAAACTAAAATTTTACACTTTTATAGATTTTATTTGAAAAAATAAACTTCATTTTTTAAATTGAGACATCAAAATTATCTTAGGGTGATTTTGTTTTGTATTTTTCTGATTAGTTTCATCTTTGTTATGAATAGTGAAAAATACTGCATTTTAATTAAAAACTGATTTTTTATATAAATAATTTATAATATTAAATTATAATTTAAATTGATTTAAAAGAATAATTATTTCAATTATAAATCAATAAATCCAATTTATGTCATTTTAATCAATTTCACATTGAAATTATATATAAAAACATTTCAAACTTTTAAGCCTTTTTCACTTTAAAAACCTTCTTTCCCGTTGTGTCTGTGGGATTAATTTAAAATATAATTTTGAAAATTATTTAAATTGTATCAGATAAAATGGATTAAATATTTGGAATAATAATTTAAAAATTATATAGTAAGTTCATTTTCATTTTTAGGCATAAAAAAGTTACCATGGTAAAAAGAATGATTTACCGCAGTATAGGTAAAATAATGTAACAAGTTAAAGTTAAAAGGTAATAGAATTAAATAAATAAATAATACAAAATTAAATGGTTGGTTAAAGTTTTTATCGACCCTAAAAATAATTAAAAACATTAATTATTATCCAAATTCCTGGAAATTAATTCCACCTCAATGTGGTCAACTTTAATTATAAAATAATCATTATTTAATCACATAAAACAACCCCTCCTCAGGTATAGATACCACCCCTCACCAATCAATTTCTCCTCAAAATTATTGAATATACTAAAATAACTAAAAAAAACCTCTACTACCCTCTCTCACCATGTCCAAGTTGTAAGAACCCATGTTTCTTCGGACAATCGTTTTGAGCAGAAATTTGATTTTTTTGCTGTTGAATGCTCGTGAGGGGTAAAATTGTCATTTTCCCCTACCATCAAATCTTGGATAATTTTTTCTGACAACTCCGTTGGTCCTGGAATAAGGAGTTTACCCTAGTATATGAGTTTGGAGGAAATCTGAGCTGTTCGAATTTTGGCGGAATATTTAATATTTAATATTATTAAATTAAATATTAAATTATTTTCATAGGTTCTTTTGGAAATAACTTTTAAACGGAGCCTCGTATTGAGATTCCATCTGCTTCGTTGACTCCATAATGGGGAGTTTATCCTAGGGAAGGCATAAAATCATGTCGGGCGCCGGTGCCGGCCCGAACCCCTTTTTCTTCCTTTTATTTTCTTCTTTCCTTTTATTTTCTTCTCTCTTCTTTACTCCTACTCCTTGAGCATGTCTCATACGCCGCTCCTCCTTGGCTATGACCTATGGGAGAATTTGGAGATCGAGAAAACGGGATAGAAGGAAGGCGAGAGTGGTACCGATTCGAAGCTCTCGACGCGCTGAGTCGGCGTGCGACAACCGTGAGCCGTGAAATCAACCGAAGCTTTGGTGGTTTCCACCCGAAGGTAGGGAAGTTTATGTTTTCACCTTAGATCCTCATTAAACATGTTTTCTTAAGTCTTTAAAGCCTTATATTTCTTGCTTGTATGCCCTTGGGGTTCGATCTATTGTTTTGGGGGCGAAAACGGGCGAATCGGGTGTTTTTAGGGTTTTCCGGTCGAAAAACCCAGTATACCCGGCATGTATTCCAGGGGTACACGCCGTGTGTTCCTTCCATTTGGGGAATACAAAGTTTTCTTAAGTACATGCCGTGTACTTTGAGTACACGCCGTGTAGTGGGTAGTCGTGTGGCTGGTTGTGTGAAATAGAACACAGAATAGGGGTTTTTAAGGACTACATGCCGTGTACATTAAGTACACGCCGTGTAGTGGTACATGGGCATGTGTTCGGGTGAAAACAGACATGGTGTAACTTTTTGTGATCAGTACACTCCATGTACAGTAAAGTACATGCCATGTACTATTACACTGGCAGGCCCATCGTGCTCTGGCTATGTACTCTGGCCATGTACTGCTTCAGTTTAGTAATTTTGAGATATCTTGGGCTCTGGAAGTCATATTTGGGCGTGTGAGTGATCGATTCTGAGTGTTTTTCTGCATAGATCGAAATGGTGAAATCCTCTTGACTTTTATAGGTCATCTAAATGAGTTTTTTTGAGTTTCTATCTAAATAGAGGGGTTATTCCTCCACTTATAATGTTCAGTTGTCACCTGAGAGTGAGAGATGGTGTGGATGATAGGTTGGGTGTTCAGACCAACTTAGTTGAGAACTTTAATAGGATATGAGCTATGAGCTATCTCCCATAACCTATGATTTATAGAACGTTCCCCTTTTGAGACGTTCCTTCTGGCCTATGAGGCTTTGAGACCAGGTAATTCTAAGGATCCCCTGAGGGATGCTTTGCTTGTGTGCTGACCTAGGGAGTCCATTGTAGGATCTATCACTTGTTCTTCCTTTGACAAGAACCATGTTACGGAATGTATATGTTGTCCTTCCTTTGAGGATTCCGTGTATGATTCCTCCCTTACTCTTTTCTAAGGATCCCACGTAGGATGCCTTCGCTCGTGTTTACCTGGAGGATCCCGAGTATGATTCCTCCTCAGTGTTTGACCTGAGGGACCCAGTGGGTGCTCGTTGTTTGACCAACCCTAAGTTGTTATATTGGGTTTGGGTAGAGATGGTGATCAGGTTTCACCTAGAACCTATGCCAACTGGTAATCCCTTTGGGATTTGGATGTGTTGTTGGGTTGGGCATTCAGACCACCCTCTCTATTTTTTTATATCTGACTTGGTTTTGCTGATGATGTAGTGATTACCAGAGGTGCTTCCTGGTTGGTGGCTGGTGAGCCTGAAGCGAGACGTCTTTCTTAATTGTTGTTCCCTACCTTTCTTTTATACTTGTTTATAGGTAAGTTGATCATGTTTGAGGATATTTTGTTGTGCTTGGATGTTTTTCCCATGCCTTGTTCTATTTACGACCTTTGGGTCTTGTTAGCCTTTGGCCGTTATACTTATTTTCCATGCCTTGTGACTATAGGATGGAATGATATTCATGACATGCCTTATAATGACACGACCTTAAACCTTACTTAATATTGAATTAAATGAATAATTTACATTGAGGATCTTTTCAGGTTTAGAGTTTTAGAGAATTAGATCATAAATCATGAATTACATTCCACATTTAAACAAAGTAGTTACATAAAAGATAGTATTACTTTTTTTCCCATCAATGGAAACATATTCAAAATAAAACATGGATTCTTTCTTGACACTTCCTTGACACTATCATCATATCATGTACCTTTCCCTTGACCTGTGAAAAACACTTCAAAAACATGGGATGAGCATAAAGAGCTCAGTAAGGGATATAAAAATATGGAAAGGAAACATGAGTACATGTATACATAAGAATCAATGAAATCATACTTTACTCATAAAACATAAGCACTTTAACATACCTCATAAAATCATGAATAAATCATAGAAATCATAATACATAAAGGTAACTTGAGGCATTCATAACATTCTTACGTAGGGAGTAACCCTCTTGGTTACGTTTGTAATACCCATCACAGTATATTCCCTAAATATCTTCAGAGAAACCTTAACATTTAACTCCTTCGTGTTACCCAATGCATTGGAGAGCTATATCGGGCTCACCCACCCTTAGTTTATCACAGAACCACCCATCTTCATAACCATTCCCAAGAACCATAACATAATCGTATCACATAAAACATGCATAAAGGAAACATAACATTTCCACCTTTCAATCACAAGATATAAATACAACACATTGATATAAAAACATTATGAAATCCATTTTCAATACCAAAATAAAAGAAAAGTAAAACATGGTATTTATTTTTCATTCAAAAAAAGTTATGGCTTGTAGAGGAAGCCGAAACTCAAATAATGGTCACGACGGCGAAGAAGTTGTTGTCGCCGCATACGTACGAAAAAAAACATTCCCTTTTTTCATTTAGTAAATGCTTCGTATAAAAAGATTCCTTTTGAATAAACATAAAATTAAAAGGGGTTTATACACCGTATAAAAGAAATTTGTGTATAAAACATAATATGCCTTAATGAAAGGAGATTGAGACGAAGTCCCTTACAAAGACGGTATCCTTGGATTAAGGGTAAATCAATTACATAATTATGTGTGACAAAAGAATACACCAAATATAAGTGGATATTAAGTGTAAAAAAATCAGAGGTTATTCACAAATATTCATAGAACGACATATTCAAGGAGTACAAGTTTATCCCAAAGAATCAAAATTGGGTTAAGAAGTTCCCTTGCAAAAAATTTGACAACCTAACGGCATCACATCAAAATTCAGAAAATGAGTTGATGAGAGATAAAAAGGGTAACTCATCACTAGGACATAAAATTTACATCAATAAGGATATAAAAGAACATATCCCAACATAACAATATGTAAATTAAAAGACCCAACAAAATAAGTCTTTTAAAAAGAGGAGGGTGAAAGGTTCCCTTATCAACTTGGGTATCTTTCGAAACATACACCCCATGAAAGAAGGAGAATACAACATTGATGTAAATACTCATAAACGAAAGTATATTACACAAAGAGTAGAATAATGGGAAGTACATATACCACTCAAAGGAAATGGTGGAAAATGTAGCATAAATCTCAAGGGAATAAAAGTGATATTAAAAATCCCTTACAAAAACTCGGCAGCCTAACAGCGCCACTTAAAACTTCCAAAAATGGATTGATGAGATCAAATAGGATCTCTCATCATATTAAATTAAAATTTACATAAAGAGTAATATAAAATAACATCCCCCAACATAACAAAGAGGAGCTTAAAATAAGTGACATAAAGAAGAGTACTTAAAAAGAAAGAGAGAGGTTGGATCTCTTACGAAAATTCAGCAGCCTAACGGTGCCACTCAAAACTTCCAAAATGGATTGATGAGAAAAAATAGGGTCTCTCATCATATTAACATAAAAAAGAACATTAATATTTATATAAAAGAACATACCAATCATAAGAAAGATGAGATTAAAAGGAATGACATAAAAGAGTGTACTTAAAAAGAAAGAGAGGGGTAGGATCCCTTAGGAGTTTTTTTAAAATATTTTTTTTTTAAAAATATTTTTTAAAAACAGGCTAGGTTAAAAAAATTTCCGAAAATACACCCCAAAGGCGGCATCCTAGATGCCGCCTTTCCACTAAAATAGAAATTTTTTTTTCTAGAATTTATATTTATATTTTTTTTTGTTTTTTTTTGTTTATATATATATATATATATATAAACAAAAAAAAAAAAAAAAAACAATAATAAAATTTTCAGCAGAATTTATCCGTAATTTAAAATCCAGCAGTACTGCCATTACAGCAATCTGGATTCTGAAAGAAGCTCTCACCCATGACTCCTTTTTATAAGAGAGCTTACCCTGGAAACCATTCTGCATTTCCGATGTGAGATTCTGGTTCTCCATTTCCTGCACAGAACATTCTGCATTTCCGATGTGGGATTCTGTTTCAAGTACGTGACTTTGAAAGACTATAAAATATAAACTATAAGGCCAATATAAATGAAACTTAAAACACGGATTAAACATATAAAAAATAGTTGAAAACAAAAAAAAATCTTAAAAAATGATGATAAAAAATAATTTATAAGCTTTCAAAACCACTTACTTTAAACATAAGAAGTTTCAAGCATGTGATTTTGAAAGCTTATAAAATATAGATTATAAGATCAATATAAATGAAACTTAATATATGAATTAAAAATAAAACAAATATTTGAAAATAAAAAAAAATTTGTAAAAAATATTGATGAAATATAATTTATAAGCTTTCAAAACGACCAACATGAAACTTAAAAATGTTTCAAGCATGTGACTTTGAAAGCCTATAAAATATAAACTATAAGACCGATATAAATGAAACATAAAACACGGATTAAACATATAACAAATAGTTGAAAATAAAAAGAATTTCGTAAAAAATGTTCATGAAAAATAATTTATAAGATTTCAAAACCACCTACTTGAAACTTAAAATGATTAAAGTATGCGGTTTTGAAAGACTAAAATATAAACTATAAGACCGATATAATTTAAAGTTAAAACATGGATTAAACATATAATAATTTATTTAACTATTAAATTAATATTATTAATAATTAATTATATAATAGTTAATTAGTAATATAATTATTCATTATAATTATTCATTAGTAATTATTAAAAATTATTATATAATAAATAAGTAGTTAATTAGTAATATATTTATTCATTATAATTATTCATTATAACTATTAATTATTATTTATTATTTATATAATACTTAATTAGTAATATAATAATTAATTATATAATTATTAACTATATAATAAATAATTATTTAATTAGTAATATCATTATTAATTATATAATAATTAATTAGTTAATTATAAATAAGATAATTAATTATAATAAGTAATTATAATTATTAATTAGTAATTATTAATAGATAATTATGTAAAAATTAATTAGTTAATTAATAATATTATTATTAATTATATAATAATTAATAAGTAAATTTGTAATATGATTTTTAATTATAATTATTCATTATAATAATTAATTAGTAAATTTTTAATATGATTTTTAATTATAATTATTCATTATAATTATTAATTAGTAATTAATAATAATTAATTATATAAAAATTAGTTAGTTAATTTGTAATATTATTATTAATTATATAATAATAAATTACTAAAATAGTAATATAATTTTTAATTACATTTATTTATTATAATTATTAATTATTAATTAGTAATTAGTAATTAGTAATTAGTAATTATTAATTATTAATTAGTAATATAAATATTAATTACAATTAGTCATTATAATTATTAATTATTAATTATTAATAATTAATTATATAATAGTTAGTTAGTTCATTAGTTATATAATTATTAATTATATAACAATTAATTAGTAAATTAGTAATATAATTTTTAATTACATTTATTCAGTATAATTTTTAATTATTAATTAGTAATTATTAATAATTAAATATGTCATAATTAATTAGTTAATTAGTAATATTATCATTAATTATATAATAATTAATTAGTAATATAATTATTACATATATAATAAATATTTAGTTAATTAGAAATACATTTAATAATTATATCTAATTAATTAGTAATTATTAATTATTAATTAGTTAATTAGTAATATAAATATTTATTATAATTATTCATTATAATTAGTAATTAGTAATTAATAATTATTAATAAGTAATTAGTAATTATTAATTAGTTAATTAGTAATATAAATATTAATTATAACTATTCATTAAATTATTAATTATTAATTATTACTCATTAATTATTACATGTATAATAATTAATTAGTTAATTATTAATACAACTATTAATTATATAATAATTAATTAGTTAATTAGTAATATAATTATAATCTTTCAAAGTCACGTACTTGAAACATTTTTACGTTTCAAGTAGGCGGTTTTGAAAGCTTATAAATTATTTTTCATTAACATTTTTTTGGAAATTGCTTTTGTTTTCAACTATTTCTTATATGTTTAATCAATGTTTAACGTTTCATTTATATTAGTCTCCTATTTTATGTTTTATGGTCTTTCCAATTCACACACTTGAAAAATTTTAAGTTCCAAGTATGTGGTTTTGAAAGCTTATAAATTACTTTTCATCAACATTTTTTTGGAAATTTCTTTTGTTTTCAACTATTTATTATATTTTTAATCAATGTTTAAAGTTTTAATTAAATTCGGTTTATAGTTTATATTTTACAGTCTTTAAAATTCACGTATTTGAAACATTTTTAAGTTTCATGTAGGCGGTTTTGAAAGGTTATAGATTATTTTTCATCAACATTTTTGAGGAAATTCTTTTTGTTTTCAACTATTTATTATATGTTTAATCAATGTTTAAAATTTCATTTATATTGGCCTTATAGTTTATATTTTATTGTATTTCAAAGTCACGTACTTGAAACAGAATCCCACATCGGAAATACAGAATGTACTGTACAGTAAAGGTAGAACCTGAATCCCACATAAAAAATACAGAATGATTTTCAGGGCAAACCCTCTTATAAAATGGAGGCCTGGGTAAGAGTTTCTGTCAGAATTCAGACTGCTGTAATGGCTGTAGCGCTGGATCTTTAATAGAAGAGAAATTCTGCTGAATTTTTTTGTTTTGTTTATATATATATATATATATATATAAACAAAACAAAACAAAAAAAAAATAAAAATAAAAATAAAAATTTTCAAAAAAAATATTTTTTTAGGAGAAAGGCGGCATCGCGGATGCCGCCTTTCACCCGCAGCGCAAAGGCGGCATCGCGGATGCCGTCTTTCACCCGCAGTGTAAAGGCGGCATCGTAGATGCCGCCTTGCTCTTGAAATGCAAAGGCGGCATCCGGGATGCCGCCCTTGAGGTGCATTTTTAAAAAAACTTTTGCCGTAAACGTTTTCTGGAAAATATTTTTTTTTAAAAACGTAAAAAAAAAAATCCGATCCCTTACCTCGTGTCCGACATGACTCGATCGTTCTTTAATCTCCTGAATAATAAAATTTGGTCAATTTATAATTTCTTAAGGACCTCCTTTAAATATTATTATTCATTTCATATCACATATTATAATTTTATAATAGTTGGTTAATAAAGTGAGTTCATATCAGACGTTTTTGTCGATGTTCGGTACATGAGTAAAAATTGAACTTGTTGGAAAATAATTTTCCATGTAGTTATATTTACATCATATCCAGAATAGTATTGATGTTTTAAATATCATATATATCCAGTATATATTCATTTTATACTATTCCATAGCATTTGGAGATAAAAAATTAAAAGCACCGTTCATGGAGACGATAGGCCGTACGTACGCATGAACACTACTTTCATTTTTTGTCATATTAATGGAATTAAAAAAAAGAGAGATATATATATTATAATTACAGAATGATATCCATCATTTATATGTAATATATTATATATATGTACTTATAATAGTACATAACATTTGGAGATAAGAAATGAAATGTACCATTCATGGAGACGGTAAGCCGTACATACGGATGAACACTACATTCATTTCTTTTTTTGTTGTTGTATTAAATGGAATGAAATAATAATGATATAATGGTATATTAAAATTCCATTAGGATATCATATGTAATACCATTAATTCCATCCTTTATACGTCCCACATATGGCATTAACGAATCAAATCACTTTGAGGGGGCGGTAGTCCGCACTTCCTAAAATGAAGATATCGCGTTTACCCATAATGGAAACCATAAAGGTATTCCATAAATGAAAATACAGAAGATTAAAGAAAACATAAAAATATTATATATAATATATAAATATAGTGACATCTTAATGGCCACCTTTGAAGGTGTTAAAAGAATATTGAACAATCATCGTTTCGTGAGGCAGTAATTCGCCATCCACAGAAACAGTATGTTCTTTAACCATTAGACGGAGGTGTGTGAAAGTGTAGCTCGAATAATTCTTATAAAAAAATCCTAGTATATTTAAGATACTAGTGTTGTTACAAAAAAAATTAATAAAAAGAGTTTAGGGGTTTAGAGAAGAAAAATAAAACAAAAGAACACAAGGTAGAACATTACCTTTAAATCGGGTAACTCTCTTTGATTTGAGCTCAAAGGCTTCCTTGGAAAGGATTCTGCCCAAAGTGAGGCTTCAATGATGAAGAGAGGGATGTGGAGAGACAAAATGGTCAGGGGGTGGCCGAGCCAAAGGCTTGAGAGGTGTGTGTAAGTTGGTAGAGGTGGGGGCCTTTTATAAGAGTAGAGGAGGGGCACTCTTGGAAAGTTATAAAATATTACTTTATTATAAAATGATTTTCGGATTTTAAAGGTCCCAAAATTATATATTTCGAGGATAAGGTGATAAGAGTTCGAAATCCACTCATCCAATAGATTTTTGACATGTGTAGGTCTTAGATTTTACATTATCTTTTCATTTTATTTAAATCATTAAATAATGAGGTAATTACTGCATCATCATGGTGTCATAAATAAATTAATTTATTTAATGTCTAAAAATTATAAAAAAAAATGATGTAGGAAATATTTTTATATTTCTAATGAATATTTATAGTAAAAAATATGACTTTTATAACCCCATTTAAAAATTGTTTTAGTAAAACAACTCATGTTTGTGACATTTTTATTTTAACTTTAAATAAAAAGTTATTTATGTCATTTTCCTACCAAAGTGGCTCCATGGGGTCCCCAAGTTGACCCATGGATTGTCTTGGTCGGCCATGACACATCCAATGAGGGTAGGACATGTTTCTATGTCATTTCATATTATTAAAACATTATTTTTACCTTAAAATACACTAATTACCTTTAATCGCGATTAATAAAACTTAAAAGTTACTATTCACCAAAAATTATTTTAATCTCATTGAACCACATTTTACTTCTTAATGACAACCATGTTTGTAGGATTTTTGAAAATCAAATCATAGAAGTGGAAAAGTTTCATTTAAATGAAAAATCAGTTTCTTTAACTACCACTTAGTGGTTTCACTATTCATCTAAAATTGAAGTTTTTCAGAAAAATACCAAAAATTCACCCTAAGATATATTTGATATTCCGAATTCAAAAATGATGTCTATTTTAAAAAATTCAAAACATATAAGTTTCATTAATTAATTTAACAATTAATTCCCATTGTCAAAACACATAGCGTGTTTTTAAGAAACAATATCTATTAAAAGATTGGCACTAGTTTAAGTCCAATTTCAAAGTGAAATTAATTCCAATGACCACTATTGGATTAAATGGTAAAAATATATTCTAATTTAAATTTTAAAACAATTCAAAAGATAATCTAATTATATAAATAAATTATATTAAAAAGAGGTTTTGAATTAAAATACAACATTTTTCACTATTCATTAAAAAAATGAACTTTATTAGAAAAATAATTTTTTTACACAAAGTAAATTTTGATGTCCCGATTCTAAATAAGAATTTTATTTTTTCAAATATAACACATAAAATTGTCAAAGATTGGATTTAAAAGTGGTTCTCCATCACAAGGCGGTTAATCGACCTTTTAAAGAATATTAGAATGTTTACGCTTAAAATTGGATTCATTCGCATTTTTAATCCTATAACATTTATTGTAAAAAGTAAAAATATTTGATAAACATATATAATCATTTTTTAGTTAGTTCTGTTCATTCCCGCCATTACAACGACTAGACGTTAACTACCATTTAAAATATTATTATTTTATTATTAGAGTGCAACGTAAGATTCCCAAGAAACTCATTGTTGCGTATTGGGTACGCCATTGAGCATAGCGTCCCCTTTAAAGTAATATTAATATTTTATTCACAAATATGGATAAATGTAAAAATTTCATATTCTTTATTTACCGAGGGTGTTATATCCTTCCCCCCTTTTGGGAATTGCGTCCTCGCAATTTTAAAATTGGGCTTGGAAACTTCATTGAAAATCCCACATCGGAACAAGAGTCAGTAAAACAATAACTTTAAAAATAAAGAAAGATAAGTACAAAGGTCACCCGAGTTAACCCATACTAGGATTCCATGTAGGAAAACATGGATATGGAGGAAAAAAAGGGTCATGTTCTGAGGGAGAGTGATAGTAAACATGTCTAGCAGAAAGTTACCCATAAGAAAATCACAAACTTGTGATGGGTTAAACGGTATTCGATTACCCAGTAGGAAAAGTTAACAGACAACATTTTTGTTTTAAGTTACTCTTCATTGAGGAATTTATTTTTGAGTTTAACTAAATCATAATGAAACATACTTACTTGTCACGTAGAATTTCAACTTTTACTAGATTCCTTAATCAAACTCATATTTTCTCCAAAAGACGAGTATTTAGGAAGACTTGTTCGCATTAAGAGTACTATAATCAACTTCTTGAGAATCAACTAATGCACAAAAGAGAACTATATATTTCCCATGTCTTTGGACAAAAACCAAAACCAAAATTGTTAGTATGAGATCAGATAATCCATAAAAGTATAATCCTTTATAAAAAGAAAATCTATTCTTAATCTCCAAAATTTGTCCAAAAAAAACCCAAAGTTCAACGAAGACCATTCGATAAAAAATTGTCCATAAAAATATTCAAAGTAAACCAAACTAAGATTGAAACCCAAATATTTGAAGGATTTAATCACATAGTCTTCCAAGGTACAAATTAACTTTTATCTCCAAATAACATCAGTTGCTCTTAAATTCTCATATTGAAAAGTAATTAACCTAATCACATATCCTCCATGATAGGTTAATAATTTCCATAGATAACCCAAAATAAACTTACTCTTGATTCCTAAAATCATCTAAATAAAAAGAATTAGTCAAACTAACCAGGGACTTCATGTAGTCCAGTAGTAGGTGATAAATACGAGTCGCACTTTGGTTGTGGGTTTGATTCCCGCAGCTTTGTCCGACGCGACGGGTTGTCACACGGTCTGTGTGTTGTCCTTTTTCCAAAACTATATAATTCTTAAAACATTCCCCAAAATGAGATAAAATATTAAAAAATAATCATAACATATTTTAACCTCAATTTTATCTCAGGACTTTCATTTTCCATCATATCATAGAGTAACCCATAATTACCTAAAAATTAAGGATCATATAAATACTAATGGTTACCTTTATAATTATTACCTGAACTTCCACATCGATTGGTCATCTCGTACATGATGCATTATAGAACATACCAAGGTTCAAGTGGTTGATCATGACTCCTTGATAGTTGGTTTAGAACAACCACGAGTTTCCTCATTGAATCCCCCATTTCATCCAGTCTCTTAATCAGAGAACCGCCATAGTTTCCTTCAAACCTATTGTCACTTCGGTGCCTGCTAGATCCATCCATTCACTAAAAACAGAAATGTCAGTGTGAGTATATCAACAAAACCATCATGTACTAATGAGGAAGATAAACACTAAGATATACTTACTCATTCACTTTATCTAAAACTAGGACTCTTTCTGAAATCCTAACCATTATGGTAATGTCACTTATGCTTAGAGAATACCCTAACCTCTAGAGTTATCTAAACTGACCTCTGATACCAACTATAATGCCCTGACCATAAACCTTAATTAATATTGAATTAAATTAATAATTCACATTGAGGATCTTTTCAGGTTTAGAGTTTTAGAGAATTATATCATAAATCATGAATTACATTCCACATTTAAACAAAGTGGTTACATAAAAGATAGTATTCGTTTTTCCCCATCAATGGAAACATATTCAAAATAAAACATAGATTCTTTCTTGACACTTCCTTGACACTATCATCATATCATGTACCTTTCCCTTGGCCTGTGAAAAACATTTCAAAAAGATGGGATGAGCATAAAGAGCTCAGTAAGGGATATAAAAATATGGAAAGGAAACATGATTACATGGATACATAATAATCAATGAAATCATACTTTACTCATAAAACATAAGCACTTTAACATACCTCATCAAATCATGAATAAATCATAGAAATCATAATACATAAAGGTAACTTGAGGAATTCATAACATTCTTACGTAGGGAGTAACCCTCTTGGTTACATTTGGAATACCCATCACAGTATATTCCCTAAATCTCTTCGGAGAAACCTTAACGTTTAACTCCTTCGCATTACCCAATGCATTAGAGAGCTATATCGGGCTCACCTCCCTTAGTTTATCACAAAACCACCCATCTTCATAATAATTCCCAAGAACCATAACATAATCGTATCACATAAAACATGCATAAAGGAAACATAACATTTCCACATTTTAATCAAAAGATATCAATACAACACATTGATATAAAAACATTATGAAAACCATTTTCAATTCCAAAATAAAAGAAAAGTAAAACATGGTATTTATTTTTCATTCAAAAAAAGTTATGTCTTGTAGAGGAAGCCGAAACTCAAATAATGGTCATGGCGGCGGAGAAGTCATTGTCGCCGTATACGTACGAAAAAAAACATTCCCTTTTGTCATTTAGTAAACGATTCGTATAAAAATATTCCTTTTGAATAAATGTAAAAGTAAAAGGGGTTTATACACCGTATAAAATAAAGTTGTGTATAAAACATAATATGCCTCAATGAAAGGAGATTGAGACGAAGTCCCTTACAAAGACGGTATCCTTGGATTAAGGATAAATCAATTACATAATTATGTGTGACAAACGAATACACCAAATATAAGTGGATATTAAGTTTAAAAAAATCATAGGTTATTCACACATATTCATAGAACGACATATTCAAGGAGTAAAATTTTATCTCAAAGAATCAAAATTGGGTTAATAAGTTCCCTTGCAAAAATTTGATAGCCTAACGACATCACATCAAAATTCAGAAAATGAGTTGATGAGAGATAAAAAGGGTAACTCATCACTTGGACATAAAATTTAAATCAATAAGGATATATAAGAACATATTCCAACATTACAATATGTAAATTAAAAGACCCAACAAAAGAACTCTTTTAAAAAGAGGAGGGTGAAAGGTTCCCTTACCGACTTGGGTATCTTTCGAAACATACACCCCATGAAAGAAGGACAATACAACATTGATGTAAATACTCATAAACAAAATTATATTACACAAAGAATAGAATAATGGGCATTACATATACCACTCAAATGAAATGGTGGAAAATGTAGCATAAATCTCATGGGAATAAAAGTGAGATGAAAAATCCCTTACGAAAACTCAGCAGCCTAACGACGCCACTTAAAACTTCCAAAAATGGATTGATGAGATCAAATAGGGTCTCTCATCATATTAACATAAAATGTACAGAAAGATGAATATAAAATAACATCCCCTAACATAACAAAGAGTAGCTTAAAAGAAGTGACATAAAGAAGAGTACTTAAAAAGAAAGAGAGAGGTTGGATCTCTTACGAAAATTCAGCAGCCTAACGGCGCCACTCAAAACTTACAAAATGGATTGATGAGAGAAAATAGGGTCTCTAATCATATGAACATAAAAAAATTACAGTAAGAGTAACATAAAATAACATCCCAATCATAAGAAAGATGAGCTTAAAAGGAATGACATAAAGGAGTGTACTTAAAAAGAAAGAGAGGGGTAGGATCCCTTACCTCGTGTCCGACATGACTCGATCGTTATTTAATCTCCTAAATAATAAAATTTGGTCAATTTATAATTTATTAACGACACACTTTAAAGATTATTATTCAGTTCATATCACATATTATAATGTTATAATAATTGGTTAATAAAGTGAGTTCATATCAAACGTTTTTGTCGATGTTCGGTACATGAGTAAAAATTGAACTTGTTGGAAAAGAATTTTCCATGTAGTTATAGGTACATCATATAAAGAATAGTATTGTTGTTTTAAATATCATATATATCTAGTATATATTCATTTTATACTATTCCATAGCATTTGGAGATAAAAAATTAAAAGCACCGTTCATGGAGACGGTAGGCCGTACGTACGCATGAACACTACTTTCATTTTTTGTCATATTAATGGAATTAAAACTAAATGAGAGATATATATATTATAATTCCAGAATGATATACATAATTTATATGTAATATATTAAATATATATCCAGTATATATATGTACTTATAATAGTACATAACATTTGGAGATAAGAAATGAAATGTACCGTTCATGGAGACGGTAAGTCGTACGTACGCATGAACGCTACTTTCATTTATTTATTTTTATTCAATGGAATGAAATAATAATTATACAAAGGTATATTATAATTCCATTAGGATATCATATTTAATACCATTAATTCCATCCTTTATACGTCCCACATATGGCATTAACGAATCAAATCACTTTGAAGGGGCGGTAGTCCGCACTTCCTAAAATGAAGATATCGCGTTTACCCATAATGGAAACCATAAAGTTTTGCAATAAATGAAAATACAGAAGATTAAGGAAAACATAAATATATTATATATCATATATAAATATAGTGACATCTTAATGGCCACCTTTGAAGGTGTAAAAGAATATTGAACAATCATCGTTTCGTGAGGCAGTAATTCACCATCCACAGAAACAGTATGTTATTTAACCATTAGAAGGAGGTGTGTGAAAGTGTAGCTCTAATAATACTTATAACAACATACTAGTATATTTAAGATACTTTTTTTGTTACAAAAAAAAGTAATAAAAAGATTTTAGGGGTTTGGAGAAGCAAAATAAAACAAAAGAACACAAGGGAAGACATTACCTTTAAATCGGGTAACTCTCTTTGATATGAGATCAAAGGCTTCCTTGGAAAGGATTATGCCCAAAGTGAGGCTTCAATGATGAATATATGGATTTGGAGAGACAAAATGGGCAGAGTTTGCCGAGCCAAATGCTTGAGATGTGTGTTTAAGGTGGTAGAGGTGGGGGCCTTTTATAAGAGGAGAGGAGGGGCACTCTTGGAAAGTTATAAAATATTACTTTATTATAAAATGATTTTCAGATTTTAAAGGTACAAAAATTATATATTTCAAGGATAAGGTGATAAGGGTTCGAAATCCACCCATACAATAGGTTTTTTTTTCATGTGTAGGTCTTAGATTTTACATTATCTTTTCATTTTATTTAAATCGTTAAATAATGAGGTAATTGCTGCATCATCATGGTGTCATAAATAAATTAATTTATTTAATGTATAAAAATTATAAAAAAAATATCATGATGTAGGAAAGATTTTTATATTTCTAATGAATATTTATAGTCAAAAATATGACTTGTATTACCCCATTTAAAAATTGTTTTAGTAAAACAACTCATGTTTGTGACATTTTTATTTTAACTTTAAATAAAAAGTTATTTATGTCATTTTCCTACCAAAGTGGCTCCATGGGGTCCCCAAGTTGACCCATGGATTGTCTTGGTCTGACATGACACATCCAATGAGGGTAGGACATGTGTCTATGTCATTTTATATTATTAAAACATTATTTTTACCTTAAATTACACTAATTACCTTTAATCGCGATTAATAAAACTTAAAAGTTCCTATTCACCAAAAATTATTTTAATCTCATTGAACCACATTTTAATTCTTAATGACAACCATGTATGTTGGATTTTTGAAAATCAAATCACAGAAGTGGAAGAGTTTCATTTAAACGAAAAATCAGTTTCTTTAACTACCACTTAGTGGTTTCACTATTCATCTAAAATTGAAGTTTTTCAGAAAAATACCAAAAATTAACCCTAAGCTATATTTTATATTCCGAATTCAAAAATTATTTCTATTTTACAAAATTAAAAACATATAAGTTGCATTAATTAATTTAATAATTAATTCCCGCTGTCAAAACAAATAGCATGTTTTTAAGAAACAATATATATTAAAAGATTGACACTAGTTTAAGTCCAATTTCAAAGTGAAATTAATTCCAATGACCACTATTGTATTAAATGGTAAAAATATATTCTAATTTCACTTTAAAAACAATTCAAAATATAATCTAATCATATAAATAAATTAGATTAAAAGAGGTTTTGAATTAAAATACAACATTTTCACTATTCATTAAAAAATGAACTTTATTGGAAAAATACCAAAAAATTACACAAAGTAAATTTTGATGTCCCGATTCTAAAGAAGAATTTTATTTTGTCAAATATAACACATAAAATTGTCAAAAAGTGGATTTAAAAGAGGTTCGCCATCAAAAGGCGGTTAATCGACCTTTTAAAGAATATTAGAATGTTTACGCTTAAAATTGGATTCATTCGCATTTTTAATCCTATAACATTTATTGTAAAAAGTAAAAATATTTGACAAACATATATAATCATTTTGTATTTAGTTCTATTCATTCCCTCCATTACAATGGCTAGGCGTTAACCACCATTTAAAATAATATTATTTTATTATTAGAGTGCAACGTAAGATTCCCAAGAAACTCATTGTTGCATATTGGGTAAGCCATCAAGCATAGCGTCCCCTTTAAAGTAATATTAATATTTTATTCACAAATATGGATAAATGTGAAAATGTCATATTCTTTATTTACCTGGGGTGTTACATGCCTCTTTCTGTAGACTGGTTAGCCAAGTATCTCTATAGGTGTACTTTGGCCTTATAGCATTATTATGCACTGATTGGCATGGGGCCGTGAGAACCTGGTGCTATAGACTATAAGGGATAGACCGAGTGAGATTACCAAAGAGTCTTGGATATTATAGACTACAGGAGGGTATACTGAGTGTGCTTCCTCAGAGAGTCTAAGATATTATATACTACAGGAGGGTAGACCGAGTGTGCTTCCTAAGAGAGTCATGGACATTATAGACTATAGGGGATAGACCGAGTGAGCTTCCCAGAGAGTCTTGGATATTGTAGACTACAGGAGGGTAGACCGAGTGAGCTCCCTCAGAGAGTCTTTACCTTGTTTGAATTTCTTTAAAACCTTTCCAGACTAGAGATGGAATTGACTGAGTGAGCTTCCTTGGAGAGTCTTATATAGACCTGAGACTGTAGGAGGAATTGAACGAGTGAGCTTCCTCAGAGAGTTTCTAGACCTTGGGGCTATAAGAGGGTTAGAACACATGATATTCCTAAGAGAGTCCCTAACTACCCTAGACAATAAGGGGAATTGACCGAGCGAGCTTCCCCAAAGAGTCTTATAATTTTTGTATGACCATACCAGAGGGGTTAGGATGAGTGCACTGCCCAGAGGGTTGTTGGTACTTCTTGGATAGGACCAGAGGGGTTGGATATGAGTACTTCCCAGAGGGTTACCTGTTGTGTTATATACTTTCTTGTGATTGACTGGTTGAACTGGAGGATAGTTTGTCTTTGTTTAGCTTGTTCAGAGGCATATCTCCAGCGTTGGCCGAAGTGGGTACATGTCGATGAGATTACGGACCCAGAGATCGACATATTTGATATACGTCTTGAGTGGAAATACGTCCAGCTCAATTCCCTTGAATAGGATGTCCAAGAGATCAGGCTTATGGTCCCAAGGATTGACTGCTGATGTTGTTTCTTGTTATTTGAATCACTTGATCATGAATATTCATATTTATGTATATGTGTATAGGTGTGGGACTATACATGTGTACGTATATAGATATGGACATCCATGGTGGCACTTTCCCAGTTGACAGGGGTAGCATACCCTGAGTTCAACTGTTGCTGCACATTTGGTTTAATTCCTTTTGTTGTGTTCCATCTAGGCTGAGCACATTGTTGTTACATACACTTTTAGTAGCATAGTTGTAGGTTGCTTATCGGGGTGCCCTACTGAGATTATTTATCACCCATGTATGTGTACCTCAGTGTACATATAGACCTTATGTCTGCTTTTCAGGTTGAGCACAGGTTGCATAGTGGATAGGGCTGAGGCCTAGTGTTGCATGATCAGGCAGATCTGCTCGAGTGGTTCTACTGATCAGGCTTCTGCAGTTCGACCGTGTCTGGAGATCTGGTACGTGGATTGGCTCAGAGTTAGTAGCAGACCCCTGTAATTTTACTTTTAGTTTCTTTTGTACTTGTATTTTTATGGTCGGCCCGGTGGGTGACCAATGTTGTATTGTATTTCATAGCTGTTTGGGCTTTTACAACATTTTACTATTTCAACTTGTTCTATTTCAGTTGTTTACTGATTCCACACTCTATTTACTTTATGTTGTGTATGTTACTTAGTTATTTCCACTATTTTCTTACTCTGGTATGAGGGAATAGTCTCCCCACTATCACACCCTAGGCCCTCACTACTAGTCGGCAGCCTCTGGCATACGGGGAGGCACGCTTGAGGCCTTGTGGCGAACCGGTTTGGAGCACCAGTTTAGTGGATTCTAGGTTGGGACGTTACAAAGTGGTATCAGAGGAGTTTCCCTTCTTGGTATTTACTATTTGTTATATGGTAGACAGGAGTATTAGGAATTTTTCAGAACCTGTGATGGATATCAGGCTGGTGTGTCGTGAACACTTGTTCCGGTAAGAAGTCCTGGTTTCTAGGGTTTGGGATTGTTGTTCTAGTTTTGTGATGTTACAGTTGTATATGATTTTTGCCTTGAGAGACTCACATGTTGTGTGGTGTTTTTATTTATTATGGATCTCTAGATCTTGGTCATTGGTAAGATTCCAGTGATAGATTTTGAATCTTGGTTAGTAAAGGCAAGAGGCATCTCATGCATCATACTAGGCACGTATGATTCACAGCATATAGGCTTGCTAGTGTGTGTTTTTACTAACGACTGAGACCTTTGAGTAATCTTTCACATACTTTTTACTCTGATGGAAGGTTACGTGGATCTACATTAAGGAATTTTTGATGGGGATGATGACTCAGTCCTTTTGCACAAGTGGTGCAGTGACCCTAGTTGGTCTATGTGGCACATGATGCCTTTTTTGTTTAACCCCTTTTTGGGTGTTGTTTCTCAAGTTTGTGGTTATCTAGTCGGATCGTTGAGAACGATGTCGATAGATACCAATGATTTTCTTGTTAACTGGACCTTCTTGTGGTATTGTTGTATACAAATACCCAATGGGTGTTAGCTCAACTTGTCTCTTATGTTTTGTTTATGACCTCCAAGTATTTGTTCCTTTTGAGGATGATAGGAGAGGATTGGGGCCCTTGTAGGTTGTGTTTTGGTTTTTACCTTCTTGGGTTGTTGCGAACATTACCATCTTCTGAGTGGTTTTGGATCTTTTGGGCTAGGTGGTTAGACCGTGTTACCAGTTGTGAGCCTTTTTCTGTAGGGCTAGGTGGAAGACCTCGAGACCCTGGGTTTCGAATCAAACCCTTATTGATCGATGTCTGTTCCGTTTTAGGGAAACCTGGGTGAGAAGGTTGGATAGCGTTTTCCAATGCCTTTTTGGCGGTGTTTGTTTTCGCAACTGGTTTCGATGAGCGGGCCTGTTCGGGTGCCTGGCCTGGTCGACCAGTGTTTCCGATGTTGCTGTTGTAGAGGTGAGTTTGTGAAATTTCAAGTTACCGTGAAATGGTTGACCCATTCTTGAATCCTAGTTGGGTTTTGGCAGGATGTTAGTGTGGCTCGGAGGGAGATGGACACACCTTTGGTGAAATTGTAGTATACTCCTATAAGAGACGATCATGCGATATCTTGATTCGTCTTGAGTATGCTGAGAGAGCTTCGACCCAACATCGAGCTCTTTTTTTTCTTTCTTAATGTTCATCCGTGTGGTGGATGGAACATGTTCTGGTTTTGCTCTCGGAGAAGTGTAAGGAAATCCATATGGTGGGGAGTGCAGCTTTTGCCTTTTTAGGGTGGTTTTCCTTGTTTAGGTTAAACACTAGTGTTTTCCAGGAGCTTTTGACCCCATGGTTTTCTTTTAAGACGACGATAAGGGTATTCCTATGATGGGGAGTACCAGTTGGTTGTAGTTGAATATCTTCTGTGTAGAAGGTGGTTGTTAATGCTAAGGCTGGTCGTTGGACGGTCCAGGTAGCTTGGTTGTGCAGATGCTTGGGTTAGGGGCATGGCTACTGGTCCTGCTTCTGGTCCTTTTTCTAGGCTTCTCAGGGATGAGAAGGTTTATGGTGGGGAGTTTGTAAGAACCTGTGTATCTCCGGACAGTCGTTTTGAGCATAAATTTGAATCTTTTGCTGTTGAAAGCTCGTGAGAGGTAAAATTGTCATTTCCCCCTACCATCAAATCTCGGATAATTTTTATGAAAACTCTGTTGTTCCCGGAATAAGGATTTTACCCTAGGAAAGGAGTTTGGAGGAAATCTGAGCTATTCGAATTTTGGCAGAATATTTAATATTTAATATTATTAAATTAAATATTAAATTATTCGCATAGGTTCGTTTGGCAATAAATTTTAAACGGAGCACCAGATTGAGATTCTGTCTACACCGTTGAGTCCAGAATGGCGAGTTTAGCTTAGGGAAGGCATAAACTCATGTCGGGAGCCGGGGCCGGCCTGGGCCCTTTTTTCTTCATTTTCTTTTCTTCTTTCCTTTTCTTTTCTTATCTCTTATTTCCTCCTCCTCCTTGAGCATGTCTCCTATGCCTCTAATCCTTGTACTTGACCTATGGGAGAATTTGGAGATTGAGAAAACGGAAGAGAAGGATGGTGAGAGTGGTACCGATTCGAAGCTCTCAACGCGCTGAGTCGACGTGCGGCAACCGTGAGCCGTGAAATCAACCAAAGCTTCGGCGGTTTACACCCGAAGGTAGGGAAGTTTATGTTTTTTCCTTAGATCCTCATTAAACATGTTTTATTAAGTATTTAAATCCTTATATTTCTTGCTTGTATGCCCTTGGGGTTTGATCTATTGTTTCGGGGGAGAAAACGGGCGAATCAGGTGTTTTTAGGATTTTCCCTTCGGAAAACCCAGTATACACGACATGTATTCCAGGGGTACATGCTGTGTGTTATTTCCATTTGGGGAAGATAAATTTTTCTTAAGTACACACCCTGTACTTTGAGTACACGATGTGTAGTGGGTAGTCCTGTGGATGGTCTTGTGAAATAGAACACATAATAAGGGGTTTTAAGGACTACACATTGTGTACTTTAAGTACACACCGTGTAGTGGTACATGGGCATGTGTTCGGGTGAAAACAGACACAGTGTAACTTTTTGTGAACAGTAGATTCCATGTACAGTAAAGTACACACCGTGTACCATTACACAGGTAGGCCCTTCGTGCTCTGGACATGTACTCTGTCCATGTACTGCTTCAGTTAAGTAATTTTGAGATATCTTGGGCTCTAGAAGTTAGATATGGGCATTTGAGTGGTTGATTCTAAGCATTTTTTCATATAGATCGCAATGGTGGAATCCTCTTGAATTTTAGAGGACATTTAAAGGCGGGTTTTGGGGTTTCTATCTAAATGGAGGGGGTTTTCCTCCACTTATCATGTTCAGTTGTCACCTGAGAGTGAGAGATGGTGTGGATGATAGGTTGGGTGTTCGGTCCAACATAGTTGAGACCTTTAATAGGACATGAGATATGAGATATCTCCCATAACCTATACTTTATAGAATTTTCCCCTTGTGAGATGTTCCTTCTGGTCTATGAGGCTTTGAGACCAGGTACTTCTAAGAATCCCCTAAGGGATGCCTTTACTTGTGTGCTAACCTAGGGAGTCCCTTGTAGGATCTCTCTCTTGTTATTCCTTTGACAAGAACCATGTTACGGAATGCCTATGTTGTTCTTCCTTTGAGGATCCCGTGTAGGATTCCTCCCTTACTCTTTGCTAAGGATCCCACGTAGTATGCCTTTGCTTGTGTTTACCTAGAGGATTCCGAGTATGATGCCTCCTCAGTGTTTGACCTGAGGGAACCAGTTGGTGCTCGTTGTTTGACCGACCCTGAGTTGTTATGTTGGGTTTGGGTAGAGATAGTGATCAGGTGTCACCTAGAACTCGTGCCAACTGGTAATCCCTTTGGGATTTGGATGTGTTGTTGGGTTGGGCGTTCGTGCCACCCTTATTGTTTGTTTATATCTGACTTGGTTTTTCTGATGATTTAGTGAATACCAGAGGTGCTTCCTGGTTGGTGGCTGGTGAGCCTAATGCGAGACATCTTTCTTAATTGTTGTTCCCTGCCTTTCTTGTATGCTTGTGTAGAGGTAATTTGATCATGTTTGAGGATATTTTGTTGTGCTTGGATGTTTTTCCCATGCCTTGTTCTGTTTACGACCTTTGGGTCTTGTTAGCCTTTGGCCGTTATACCTGTTTTCCATGCCTTGTGACCATAGGACGGAATGATATTCTTGACATGCCTGTTTCTGTAGACTGGTTAGCCAAGTATCTCTATAGGTTTACTTTGTCCTTATAGAATTATTATGCACTGACTGGCACGGGACTGTGAGAACCTGGTGCTATAGACTATAAGGGATAGACCGAGTGAGCTTCACAGAGATTCTTGGATATTATAGACTACAGGAGGGTAGACCGAGTGTGATTCCTCAGAGAGTCTTGGATATTATAGACTATAGGAGGGTAGACCGAGTGTGCTTCTTCAAAGAGTCTTGGACATTATAGACTACAGGGGATAGACCAAGTGAGCTTCCCAGAGAGTCTTGGATGTTATATACTACAGGAGGGTAGACCGAGTGATCTCCCTCATAGAGTCTTTACCTTGTTTTAATTTCATTAAAACCTTTCCAGACTAGAGAAGGAATTGACTGAGTGAGCTTCCTTAGAGAGTCTGTGATAGACCTGAAACTATAGGAGTAATTGACCGAGTGAGCTTCCTCGGAGAGTTTCTAGACCTCGGGGCTATAATAGGGTTAGACTATGTGATCTTCCTCAGAGAGTCCCTGACTACCCTAGACTATAAGGGGAATTAACCGAGTGAGCTTCCCCAAAGAGTATTATAATTTTCGTATGACCAAACCAGAGGGGTTAGGCTGAGTGCACTACCCAGAGGGTTCTTGGTACTTCTTGGATAGGACCAAAGGGGTTGGATGCGAGTACTTCCCAGAGGGTTACCTGTTGTGTTTATCTGCTTGCTTGTGATTGATTGGTTGAACTGGAGGATAATTTGTCTTTGTTTAGCTTGTTCAGAGGCATATCTCCGGTGTTGGCCGAAGTAGGTACATGTCGATGAGATTATAGACCCAGAGATCGACATATTTGATATACATCTTGAGTGGCACTATGTCGATCTCAATTCCCTTAAATAGGATGTCTAAGAGATCAGGCTTATGGTCCCAAGGATCGACTGTTGATGTTGTTTCTTGTTATTTTACTCTCTTGATCATGAATATTAATATTTATGTATATGTTTATAGGTATGGGACTATACATGTGTACATATATAGATATGGACATCCATGGTGGCACTTGACCAATTCACATGGGTAGCATACCTTGAGTTCAACTGTGGTTGCACATTTGGTTTACTTCCTTTTGTTGTGTTCCAGCTAGGCTGAGCACATTGTTGTTGCATACACTTTTAGCAGCACAGTTGTAGGTTTCTTGTCGGGGTTCCCTACTGAGATTATTTCTCACCCCTACATGTGTACCTTAGTGTACATGTAGACCTTATGTTAGCTTTTCAGGTTGAGAACAGGTTTCATGGTGGATAGGGTTGATGCCCAATGTTGCATGATCAGGCAGATCTGCTCGAGTGTTTCTATTGATCGGGCTGCTGTAGTTCGACAGTGTTTGGAGATCGGGTACATGGATTGGCTCGGAGTTAGTAGCAGAGCCCTGTACTTTTAATTTCAGTTTCTTTTGTACTTGTATTTGTATGTTCGGCCGGGTGGGTGACCGGTGTTGTATTGTATTGCATAGCTGTTCAGGCTTTTACAACATTTTACTATTACAACTTGTTCTATTTCAGTTGTTTACTGCTTCCGCACTCTGTTTACTTTCCGCTATGTATGTTACTTAGTTATTTCCACTGTTTTCTTACTCTGGTATGAGGTAATAGTCTCCCCACTATCACACCCTAGGCCCTCGCTGATAGTCGACAGCCTCTGGCGTACGGGGAGGTGTGCTTGAGGCCTTGTGGCGAACCGGCTCGGAGCACCGATTTAGTGGCTTCCGAGTCGGGACATTACACAAGTGCTGTTGGTATCACCCAAATACCATTTCCAAGGTCTTTATGAGATCCTTCAAGGAGGTGATATTCAAGAGGTAATTTTCTCAAAATACCTCTCTTATATTATTTTCTTCTTCTACTTTATTCTCACATACTTCATCAAATAATACATGATAACTCCAAAATCATGTTTATACTAGATTTTTATATTTATAATGGAACATATCATTAACATTTTCTTTCTCATCATCTCTTATTAAAATAAATGAAACTATTGTCCAAATTATACCAGTTAATCACCTTTGTGAATAATGATTTTGTTAATTTTACACTACCTCCTTCATGGATGGTCATAAAAATATTATTATGGTTAACTAATATTTTAATAAGTATATTATAACCTATTTAATGTTCCATAACTAATATATATACACATTATTAAATAAATCAAAACTAGTTCGTGATGGTCAAAAAAACTGCCAAATTAAACTAAAAATTTATCATTAACATTTCATAAAATTAATCATCCTCATGTAAGAAAGAAAAATGATATATGGGACTATTTAAAATTATGTAATTTCATTAATATCATTTAATTACACTTCTATAGTTTTATTTCCATTTTAAAATAAATCCATAATTATACACAAATGAACTAATCATGAAACCATGAAACGAACACATCCAAAAGAATGAAAATAATGAAATTTTTATTGATTAATGGGTGGTAATATGTTATAAAAGTATCATATAATTTATTAAAAATATTAATATGGTTCTATAATTAATTAATAACATTCTTTAAACCTTTATATAGGAGGTTAAAGTATAAAAATATAAAGGGAAGTGTGAGGTAAGGAGTTTCTTAACTCAATTTAAATTCATTGGGTTATACATATTCTTAATTGATTATATCATGCTAATATTGTAAGGTACATAATCCATGTGGATTTACACTTTGTGTGTTTTTTAAGATTGTGGTGCTTGAAGGAGGCTCGGAGGAAGACTGGAGGATTTTGGATGCGAATTGATGGAAATAGGAAGAATTACATGCCGTGTAAGTCAGGTTCACAACATGTAAGTTTTCAGGGATAACTAAAATGAAAAGATGATGGATTTTTTGGGGGACCCAAACCCCGAGGGTTAAATGAAATGAAAATGGATTAAACATTGTGTAATTCTATTATATAGTCTTGTATTAAGCATTTCATCTACTTGGGTTGTTCATAGACCTACGACTACAATGGACCTCTCATTCTAGACGACTCGATGACCCCCTCTTCGACATTTTGGGGATTCCTTTGTCAAGGATTAATTCCTAGATTCCATACTTTGATCTGTAGCAACATTTATTTGATCCAAGGTATGTTATATATCCATTATTATGGTTTCTTTGATCTGTTTCACCCATTTACTCTTTTCCTTGTAATGGATCTGGTTCTCCATGTTTCTAATGGTGCTTTTTTGGATGTTGGTTGGTGCGGTTGTGCCATAACATCCTTGGGTGTATGCAATTCTTGCAAGAGAGGTAATGGAGATCTGTAGTGTTTGTCCATTCTCGTGTGAAGAGAATTAACACCGTTTTGAGGTTGGGGATTCACTGATTCTCTATTTATTTACATGAAATAGTAGATCTAGCATGATTTATACCCTTGGATCATAATTACATTAACATAATAATTATTTGAACTAGATTAAATAATTTTTATTGTTTGCATAAAAATGTTTTTGATTGTATCATGATAACGTGTTGCCTCTTGATTTTCTAGATAGTGTGGTTTCTATGATATGATTGTTATTCTTGGAGTAGCATGCGAAATTGGTAAAGAACATAAAACTATAATTAATTGATAATTAATTATCTAATTCTTTAAATAGGCATGTTTAATAAATCTAGTTGTTGTTGTTACAATTTGATGATAATCAAGTTGATGAAAGTATGCATGTTTAGACCATTTGGTTAATAAACCTGAATCATGTTGATGTTTGTTGATAAAAGAATTAAAGTCATGTTAAATTAATTGATCAATTAATTTGTGATATCTTGTGATAGATTTCTTCTTAGGTTTCCCATAGTTGGAACTTATGAATAATGAATCAGTTAATTAAAGATGGAATAAGAACCATTTGTGTGATAAAATATAATGCCTTTGTAGGGTCTGGGTTTCCCTATTTCTTGTAAAGGATGAGTGACTTGTGCTTTGAAGCCATGAGAGATCGTTGTGTGTGATGGATGAATGCCTTGATTTAGGACCAAGATCCTAGTTTAAATGTTTGTTTTCTATTACTTGTGATGTGACGTGAGCCTGTGATGGATGATCCTAGAGGGCTATTGTGGTATGTGGGGTAGGGAGTCTAAATGTGATATAAGACTGGGATGGATGAGCCTGGAGGGTTGTTGTGGTATGTGGGGTAGGGAGGCCCAAAACTTGTGGCAGTAGTTGATGCCTGTGATGGAAGGATGCATTGGGATATGCATGTGGGTGTCAGGGAGGACACTGGGTATGATAGAACATGTTGAAGCTGGGATTACCTATTGATATGATAGCTGGATGCTTGTTTGAATTTGTTTCTTGGTTGTTTACCTTGGATCTTATACTCTCCTTCCATGAGGGGTGAAGATGCGTGAGGTATACCATGTGATTTCCATGTTTAGCTTCTTGTGGTTGGATGAGTTCACTCTCCTACTATGGGTGGTGAAGATTTGATGTGTAGTTCACCTATTCACCATGCCAACCCCCCTATACTTGGATGAGGTTACTCTTATTTCTTGAGGAAGATGGATGTGATTGGTCATGTTTCTTGTTTGGTATCTTATGATGTTTTCCTAGAGCACCTAGTAATATGTAAAGTAATGATGTTAATTAATGAATAAATTTTTAACCCATGGGGTTGGAGTTTTCTGGTATGCAATGCTGAGGTTATAATTCTGAGAAGCCATGGACTTGGGGTTTCTTATGATGTAGGGAATGGATCTCTATTGAAATGGTAATGAAATTTAATTTGGAAAATGTTAATGGTTAATTAATGGTAAAAAATTAATTAACATAAACTAAAATTGATGAAAAGTAATAAAGTAATTTAATGTATCTCTTTAAATGGTTGTGTTATTATAAGATATCTGGTCTTAATAGCGGTAGCCATGAGTCCAAGATATGTTAGCTATAATTGATTCTAAGACTAGGTTATTCCCATAGTGTGATTATGAGCTATATTATATCATGTACTTTTTGTGTTATTATACACTACTCCACCCTCTCAGTTATGGAAACTAACACCCCATGGATTTTGAGCCCTGATGGGGTGTGTTTTCTCCAACATCCCAGTGGGAGGATGGATGGATGACTACCCTCATTGGCTCTTCTCTCTTCTCTTGGTAGTTACTTGTGATGGTCTGTAAGACAATTATTTTTCCCCATATATGTGTATAGAGGGATATAATGGATTGTGGTTATTTCACACACATGTGTTATGGATATAATTTCCTAAGGAATTCTATAGGTATAACATGTATAGGGTGTGATAGCTTGAGGATCCTTGCCCAGTGTATGGGATGTGATGGTTTGAGGTATAATACCCAATGTATGATACATGTTATATGGGTTATGGTGGATCTTGGAAACTACCTGGTTACTTTTGGTTATGTGGACATGGTGGTATGTTTCATGAGGTGAATGTTGTGGTGCTTTGCCTAGGTGTCTATGAGCTAGATTTTTTGGAGAGAGATGCTCAGAACATGCGATGTTGGGGCAAAGCGACAAACCAGTGGGGAAGAGGTAGTGGGGTACCCTTGAGATTATTTATTATATTATATGATCTTGTATGTGATACTTGGGGAGAGTGTCCATGGTGAGGATTTGAACTTTGTATACCTGTTTAGGTGATGAGTTAGTTTCACTTGTTGTTTATTGTTCTTTAGCATGATTTATTTAACTTTTGTATGAGAGGATCCAGGGAGGATCCTACTAAGTATACATTTATACCCACCCTATATATATATAAACTATTTTTAGGTCAGTTGGAGTAGGTTGGAGATCAGTCTAGTTAATAATAGCTTGGGGGTTTAGCAGGAGCTATTTGGGATTTGTGGTCACTGTCGTCTTTACTTTTCTTTTGGTACTTGCAGTCTTCCCTTCAATTGTAGAATTTCTTTCATGACATTACATATGTGCACTTTTTTTCTTTTGATATTGGAATCTGAGAAGGAGTTGATTAGTTTCTATATTATCTCTTTATTTCTCATGTGTTCTCTTAGTGGGTAATGCCACCCATCGGTGTGTTTACTATGACCTCAGTGCTAGTTAGAAACCCGGGGCCTAATGGTGGCGAGAATCAGGTTTCACTATCTCTCTTCTCCCATTTCCGGTCTAGGAGGAGTACACATTATGGGTAGGGGGTCATGGAAAAGTGGTATCAGAGCTATGGTTGAGGGATACGATGAAGTTTTGAGTTAAGCACATGTGAGGTTTCATGGTACGATAGGGAAACATTATCATATATGTTTAGTAATAAATGAAAACATAGGAGAATGACTTAGACATAGGTATTTAGGTCCCCCATATGATCTGATTCATAAACCATTAAGCTTATAACGAATACTAAATGAGGTGATACTAGTTACAGGGTAGATACCTTGGAAAGGATCATGCATAATTCTTCTTTGTGTATGTGTTTGAATGGGTAAACCTTGGGTTATATTAACCTAAAATGAATAAAATAAAACAATTAATTAATGTTAAAGTCTTCCATATACTAGGTTTATGACCTCTAAATATTTTTTATTTTTTAGTCATGGATCCAGGTCGACATCCTCATTAGGTTTTCATAGAATATGTTTAGCAGGTGTCCCCAGCAGATCATCACATAGTGGAGGTTGATGATGAAAAATCTTGGAGGAGGAAACTCTAAGAGTTTTAGTGCCAGACTTTCTAGAATTATGAGAGCTCCATTTCATATGTAGTCACATAAGACTGTTTGGAGGAGGTTGAGATAGCCTTCAGTTCAATCCGTGCTCAGAAAGAGAACTTGGTGTCATTGGCTGTGATGATGCTGTATGGGGTAGGGAGGCAGTGGTGGTTCTTGTTCCTCAGAGATTGTGGGGATTCAATAGTCACATGGGAGAAGTTTGAAGACCACTTCAGAGTTGAGTTTCTTTCTTTAACCACAAAGTTGGATAGTCCCTAGGAGCTACTGACCCTTTAGAAGGGGAACTCTAGTGCGCAAGAGTTCAGGATCTATTTCAAGAACCTTATGCAATATGATTCAGACCTATTTTCAGATGAGGAGGCTAGGGAGAGACATTTCGAAGAGGATTTTCATCTAGAGATATAGTACCAAGTCACCCTGTTTATACTGAATATGTATCTCGAGGTGCTAGAAAAGGCAGAGGTCATCGAGAGGATGTTATCCAGAACTAGATCTTCATGAGAGGTGAGTCATTGGGATTCCTCATGAAATAGAGTGTTGGTCTAGGGTTCATAGTTTACAAGACATAAGAGCTTCCAACCAGCCATGGGAAAGTCCCAACCCTCAAAGCCTCATTTCTATGAGGGCAACAAATCTCAGTCTTATTATAAGGGATCATACACATGTTTTTCTTATGGAGGTTGAGGTCATCAAAAGTGAGAGTGCCTAGACTTTCTGACTAGTCAACTTGTTCTAGTTATTCTATTTCATGTTCCTCCACTGAGGTAATTCTAGCCAAGACAACAATAGTAGCAAGTTGCTCTAGTTTGGGATTAGTAGAGAGTAGATGGGGAAGACATATGATATCCCTGGGATAATCCCCTTCCTCAGAGAGAAGAGTGCATCCATAGAGGTGTTCGTCATTAGGGTCAGAGAGGCTGTGGATCTGGTCATGGTCAGCTTCATGATTTAAAATTTCCAGCACCAGGCAAGCCAGACATTGTTCAAGGTACCTTTTTCTTGTTTTCTACTTGGGTGCATGAATTGTTTTATCTCAAAGCAACACACTCCTTTATATCACCCACCCTTTTCCTTGATTTGGGCATTTAGTTAGAGAGGCTTACAATTCCCTTGGCATTGACTATGCCAGATGGAGTTTGAGATGAATTGTTCAATGTATGTAGATACTGTGAGATAGTTCTGGGAAAACACAATTCTTGGGGAGATTTCCTATGTTTATTAATACAACTATTTGACTTCATCCTTAGCATGTATTTTTTTTATTCACTGTAAGATATCCTGGATTTCTTCAAGAGGCATGTTGTGTTCTTCGATGATGATGCAGAGCGAACCGTGTTTTTTGGTGAGCAAGACCCTCGGATGGATCAGAGGTGTGTTCCTTCCTTGTCATCCCTGATGAATGAAATGATTTTGAGTTCATCATAGGTTCAGAAATTGGAATTTACCATGGTCATAGAAGAGTACCCTAATGTATTTATAGAGGAGTTTGTATCATTACCCCCTCGATGAGAGATTGAGTTCAAGATCGAACTACGAGTAGGTGTTTCTCCTATCTCGATGTCTCCATATAGGATGGTGCCTTATGAGTTGTGAGAGATACATATATAGATCGATGGTCTATTATAGTGAAGTTTTTTTTGGCTGAGTGTTTCACCGTGGGGTGCACCCATTTTTTTGTGAATAAGGCTGATGGAAATTTGAGGTTGTGTATCGATTATCACCACTTGAAACAAGTGATAGTGAAGAAACACTATCCTCTTCCATGGATTGATGATTTATTCGATCAATTGAAGGGTGAATGTTGGTTATAAAAGATTGATTTTCATATGAGATACCATCAGATGTGTGTAAAGGATCAGGATATCCCAAAGTATTCTTTCCATTATTGTAATGGGCATTACGAGTTCGTTATGATTCCATTCAATGTGATGAATGCTCTATCTGTGTTCATGGGGTTGATGAGTGGTATGTTTCATGAGTTCATAGATAAGTTCTTGGTAGTTTTCATTGATATGTTCCTTATGTACTCTGTATCAATGGAGGAGCATGCAAAGAATCTTCATGCCATTTTGGGAGTTCTTCATCATGAGAAGTTGTTTTGGAAGTTTCCGAAGTGTGAGTTTTGGGCTCGATAAGTCCATTTATTAGGGATTTTTGTACTCATATAGGGAGTATTTTAGGATCTTTCGAAGATATAAGTAGTTGTGTCTTGGGAATCCACCATGATAATGGAAGAGGTAAGAATTATCCTTGGTCCTATAGGCTATTATAGGAATTTCATAGCCGATTTCTCTCAGGTTGTGAATCCTCTAACAACATTGACTAGAAGGAATCATGAATTCATGTGGACTGATCAATGTATGGAATCTTTTGAGTATCTAAAGAAGAAGTTGGTTAGTGATCTAGTTCTTTGTTTTCCAGCAAAAGGAGTTTAGTTTGAGGTTTTCTGTGATTCTTCATGTCTTGGGTTGGGCTATGTTCTAATGCAGAAGAGACCGGTAATTTCTTATGGGTCCCATTAGTTACATCCCCATGAATGTAACTATTCCACCCATGATCTAGAGTTATAGTAAATAGTGTTTTCCCAAAATTTTTGAAGACATTACCTCATTGGTGAGTGTTATTTGGTCTTCACCAATCAAAAGAGAATGATGTATGTTTTCTCCCAGCGTGACTTGAACTTGTGTCAGCATCAGTGGATGAAGTTCTTATAGGATTATGACTTCAAGATTTTGTATACACCTGGAAAGAAGAATGTTGTAGCCGACACGCTAAGCAGGAAGACGTGTAGTGATGTAGTGAATGAATCAGGCGATTCCTAAAGAGTTATGGAAGAACTTTCAACATTGCATATAGATATGGGAGAAGTCAGGGGTAGAGGTTTTCTTTTTTAGATGAAGGTGAATTCATTTATAGTGCAGTATGTGGAAGAATCCTAGTTGGGGAATCATGAGGTGGAGTTCTGGAGAGACCGAGTTGTTTTTGGAATTGCTACTGATGGTTGGTATGAGGATGAACAACACCGAGTGTCGTTTCAAGGAAGGATTTTCATTACTTTGGTGATGCATGAGATGGTTATCATAGAGTTTCATATTTCACCTTTAATAGTACATCCTGGCATAAAAAATATGTACATAGATTTGAGAGATCATTTTTGGTGGCCTGGGTTGAAGCATGTGGTTATAGAGTTTGTGTCTCGATGTTTGGTCTGTTAGAAGGTGAAGGCCAAAGTCTGTGTTCTCAATGGTTTTCTCTTGCCATTAGAAATTACTTAGCATAAGTAGGAGGAAATACCGATGGACTTTATTACTGGTTTACCTTGATATTAGGTAGGCTATGATGCTATATGGGTGGTAATGGATTGTTTGACGAAATCATCCCACTTTATAGTGATCAAGGAGTCAAGATCAGTGGAGGTTTTGTTGAGGTAGTATCTAGATTAGGTGGTGAGAATATATATGGTCCCTAGGGTGATCATTTCTTATTGAGATCCACATTTTACTTCTTGGATGTGAAGGGGTCTCCAACATGATTTTGGTTCTCATCTATGCCTTACCACTACTTTTTATCAGCAGAAAGATGGGCAGACAGAGCAAACCATCCATACTATTGAATGAATGTTTCTATCTTGTGTCCTGGGTTTTGGAGGTTCATGGATGAAGAAAATTTCTTTGGAAGAGTTCTCTTACAATAATAGTTTTCACTCCACCATCTATATGGTTTCGTTTGAATCCTTGTATGTACGATATTTACGTTATTTGTTATGTTCGACTAGGGTTGGAGATTTGGTAATTCTTAGATCACAATTGGTACAAAATATGATAGATATGGTTTAGATGATTTGAAAGAGGATAAAGCAAGTGCAGTATTTTCAGAAATCCTATGCTGATCATAGTAGGAGACCTATGGAGTTCGATGATGGGAATCATGTGTTCCTAAAGGTGACTCCCCATTGTGGGAAGTGAAGGTTTAGTTGTGGGAGTAATCTTTCTCCTAGGTTTGTTGGGCCTTTTGTGGTCTTGGCTCATGTTGGAGTCATGATGTATCTGATAGAACTTACTCTGTAGATGATCTAGATACATGATGTTTCTCACATGTCACAGATCCATAATTATCTTCACGATGACTCTCACATCATCGATTGGGGAGAGATCGATGTTGAAGATGATGTGACCTTCGATGAGTGGCCTGTAGAGATCTAGGACTACTAGGAGAAGGTGTTTCATGAGAATTCTATCCCCTCGGTTCATGTATTGTGGTGACATGGTGGAATAGAGGAGAGTACTTGGGAACATGAGTCGTAGATACATGCTCAATACCTTGAGCTTTTTGATGTTTATCTCTTCTCTTGTAACACTATTCATTTTGTGGTTTTAGATCTTTTATGGGTTATGAGATGGCTTTATCTCAATGGGTTTTGTGGATTATACTCTTTTGATAGGAATCTAACCTAGGATAGTATTTAGGAGTTAGTTGTGATTGTTACGTAGTTTTGCGCTTGTTCCTCTAGTGATATGGTTGAGATCCTATGGTGGAAAGAGACTTGAGAGGTATCTCATGGGGCGACTATTCAGATGACCCCTTTTTTATTTCCTCTTTGGGTTGATTTTGGATTATTTAGGAAGATAATGTTTTGATAGGTATCTAAAGTAAGGGTCTGGATATACATGGATTGACCCTTTGCATGTTTTCAAAGGTCGAGGTACTCGGAGGAGGATCAAAGGAAGTCTAGAAGAGTTTGCATGCGAATTAATAGAAACAAGAATAATTACACGTCATGTAATAATTACATGTCGTGTAAATCAAGTTCACAACATGTATGTTTTTGAGGTTAAATAAAATGAAAAGGAGATAGGTTTTTTGGAATAACTGAACCCTGAGGGATATATGAAGTGAAAGGGGATTACACATCCTATAATTTCCTACTATAGTGTTGTATTAAGAGTTTTCATCTACATAGGTTAATGATAACCCTATAGATGTGGCGACCCTCTCATTCTAAAATTCATAGAAACCCCCTCTTGGATTATTTGAGGATTCCTTCATCAATGATCGATTCATAACTTCCCTCCTTCGATCTATAGTGATATTTATTTGATATAAGGTATGATATACCTCTATTCTTGTGTTTTCTTTAATTACTTTACTCCTGATCCTCTTTTGATTGTGATGGTTCTTGTTCTCCATGTTTCTAATAGAGAATTGTTAGATGTTGGTTGGTGCGGTTGTGCCGCTATGTCCTCGATTGGTTGCAGTTCTTGCGGGAGAGGTGATCAGGATCCACAATGTTGGTACATTCTCATGAAAAGAGTATTAAAACCCTTTTGATATAAGGGATTTGTTTATTTTATATTTATTTATGTTAAATCTTAGAGCTATAATGATTTATCCCTTTGGATAGAAATGAAATTAACAAAATAATTATTTGAACCGGGTTAAAGAATTGGGTTTGATTGCATAGAAATGTTGTTGTTTGTAATGTGATAAACTTTTGCCTCTTGATTTTTTAAATAGTGTGTTATCTATGATATATATGTAATTATTGTATTATCATGTGAAATTGGTAAATAATGTGATTCCAAAATTAATTTATAATTAATTGGATAATGGTTTAAAGAGACATGTTTAATGAATCTGGTTGTTGTTGTTGGAATTTGATAATAATAATGTTGATGAAAGTATGCATGTTTAGTTGAATTGGTTAATGGACCTGAAGCATATTGATGACTGTTGATAAAATAATTAAAGGAATGTTAAAATTAATTGTTTAATTAATTTATGACAGCTTGTGATAGCTTACTACTCAGGTTTCCCATAGTTGGAACCTATGAATAATGAATCAGTTAATTCAATATGAAATAATAACTGGTTATTTGATAAAATATAATGCCTTTATAGGGAATGAGTTTCTCACTTTCTTGTAAAGGAAAAGTGTCTTGCGATTTTGAGTCCTGGGAGATTTTTGTGTGTGATGGATGAATGCATTTTTTTAGGGCCAAGAGCCAAGTTGCTATGTTTTTTTGCTGCTTATAATGTGACGTGAGGCTGAGGTGGCTGATCCTGGAGGGATATTATGGCATGTGGGGTAGGGATGCTCAGATTTTACGTGAGCCTGGGATGGCTAGGACTGGAGGGATGTTGTGGTATGTGGGGAAGGGAGGCCCGGATGTTTCGGTAGCAGTTGACACTTATGATGGAGGGATGCATCGGGATATGCATGTTGGTGTCAGGGAGGACATTATGGATGATATAATAGTCCTAATATGGGATTACCTGTTGATATGAATGCTGGATTCTTGTTTTAATTTTTTTCTTGGTTTTTTACCTTTGATCTACTACTCTCTTTTTATGAGAGGTGAAGATGCATGAGGTATGACATAAGATTTCTATGTTTAGCTCCTCATTGTGGGATGAGTTCACTCTGCTTCTATAGGTGGAAAAGATTCAATGTACAGTTCAACTACTCACCATGTTGATCCCCCTGTTCTTGGATGAGGTTACTCCTTTTCTTTTTTAAGGTAGATGGATGTTCTTGGTTGCGTTCCTTGTTTGGTAGCTTATGATGTTTTCCTAGAGCACCTGATAATATGGAAAGTAATAATGTTAATAAATGAATAAATGTTTAACCCCTAGTGTTGGAGCTTACTAGGATGAAATCTTGAGGTTATAATTCTTAGAAATCATGGACTTAGTTAGCTTATGCCTGGAGGGCATGGATATTTGTTTAAAGGGTAATGAAATATAATATGAAAAATGTTAATGGTTAATTAATGGTAAATAATTAATTAATATAAAGTGAAACTAATGAAAAGGAATAAATTAATTTAATGCATCTCTTTAAATGATTGTGTTCTTATAGGATATTTTGTCTTAACAAAGGTATCTAGGAGTCCGAGAGACGTTAGGTACAATTGAGTCTAAGAATAGGTTATGCCCATAGTGTGGTTGTGAGCTATATTATACCATGTACTTTTTGTGTTTCTATCTGCTACTCCACCCTATAGATTAGGGAAAATGACACCCTAAGGATTATAAGACCGTGGGGGTGTTTTCCCTAATATCCTGGTGGGAGGATGGATGGATGACTACACCATTTGGAATCACTCCCTTCTCTTGATAGTTACTTGTGCTGGTATGTATAGTGGTTAGTTTTACCCATATATGTGTGTAGAGGGCTGTAATGGATTGTTGTTATTTCACGCACATGTATTATGGATATAGTTTCCTAAGGACTACTATAGGTATAAAGTGTATAGGCTGTGATGGATTGATGATACTTACTCTGTGTATGGAATGTGATGACTTGAGGTATAATACCTGATGTATGATACACATTATATATCCTATGGTGGCTCTCAGAAACTACCTGGTTACTTTTGGTTATGTGAAAGTGGCGGTATGTTGCATAGGGTTCATGTTTCGGTTCTTCACCCAAGTGTCTATGAGTTAGAATTTTTGAAGAGAGATACTCCGGATGTGTGACGTTGGGGTAAAGTAGCAAACTAGCGGGGAAGCGGTAGAGGGGTACCCTTGAGATTCTTTATAATATTATATTCTCTTGTATGTGATACTTGGTGAGAGTTTCCATGGTGAGGCTAGGAACTTATTATACCTATTTAGGTGATGATTTAGTTTCATGTTTTTTTCACTAGGCTTTAACATGATTTCTTTACCTTTTTCCTGAGAGGCTCCAATGGGGATCCTACTGAGTATACTATTACAATCACACTATGTATATATACATTGTTTTTCATATAATTGGAGAAGGTTAGAGATAAGGATGGTTACTAATAGCTTGGGGTTTAGCATGAGTTTTTTGGGCTTTGTGGTCACTTTCGTCTTTACTTTTCTTTTGGTAATTGGAGTTTTCCTTTCATTTTTTGTAGGTCCTTCATGACATTACATATGTGCACTTGGATATTTTTTTTATATTGGAATTTGTTTAGGATTTGGTTGGGGTATGCCTTATCTCTATCTTTCACATGTGTTCTATTAGAGGGAAATGCCTCCCATTAGTGTGTTTACTATACCCTCAGTGCTAGTTGTGAACCTGTGGCCTACTGGAGGCAGGACTAGGGTGTCACTATCTCTCTTCTCCCATTACCGGCCCAAGAGGGGTACACTTTATGGGGTGGGGGTCATAAAAAATATTATTCATGGAATAAATGTTTAGTGACTTATGTTTCAATCCTACTTCTCTTTGTGTGTGGATATATTTTTATTACACATAATCACTCCATTGATTAATTCTGACCTTAATGATATGAACTTTGTAAGGGTTTCTCATATCAGTTTTTCTTCTTTGATATATATGAATTATTCCTTAATTATTTCATGTATGTAGTTTATATGATACCTTTTCATATATAATATCATTAATATCATTTTATTAATGTTATTAAATGTTTCATTTGATAATTATTACTTTTATGGGGTATACGATTTGACTGATTACAAAGTAGTAAAGGAATTCTTAACCCAATTTCCATTCTTTGGGTTAAACTTCTACTTCATCGATTATTTAATTCTATGATTATGTGTGGGATGAATTTTTCTTATCATATGTTTAATTTACACTTGTTTTATGTGGATTTATAATGAATACACATAATCAATTAATTATATTAATGTTCACTTCAATGATATGATATTTATATGGGATTTTATTTTAATTTTTTTTTAAAAGTTTAACTTAACAATTTATTTTTCTTCCTTGACCTTTCTTTTCTAAAATTATTTCCAAATATGTTTTTACTATTCTATTATGATTTTTTAAATTCATTATTAATCATGTTTTAATTTTTAAAAAATGGTTTGAAAGGATTTTTTTTTCATATTCTAAGTAAGGTTCTTTATGAATTTTCTAACAAAAATATGAAAGGAATGTTTTTTTAACTTATATGACATAAGCATATTTTCTTGCCATCATGAAGCTTTAATGACTTGAATCTTCCTTTACAAGCTTAAAAGGTTATTTTAAAATAAAATGTGTTCTTTTATAATTTCATGGAATTTATTTATTTTCTAAATAGAAAGGATATTTTCATAAATAATTATTTAAAGTGACCTTTAAAAATTACTTTGCATCTAAGATAACATTATTTGATGTTAAAAATGATTTAATGAGAATATTATTCAAGGATACTATCCTCATTAATTATATGGTTGGTTTATGTTTGTTATGTAATGATGTTTATGAATCCCGTTTCTTTTCCATGAGTTATGTTATGATAAAATGTTTATGATACTCATTTATTTACATGAGTTCCAATGTGATGAGTGATTTATGTTCTTTTGGAACACATATGTTTTATTTTCATTGTGTGATGGGTGGGACCTATATATTCCTCCAATTCATTGGGTAAAGATAAATATTCTATGAGCTTAAAGAGTACTCGAGTGGTCAGCCCAAGCCTGAAATAAAAGGGTAAATGGGTGTTCAACCCAAGATGACAATAAAAGGGTAGATGGGTGTTTAGATCAAGCTCATAACATAAGGGTACACAAGTGTTCATCCGAAGATTGCAAAAAAGGGTACATGGGTGGTAATCCCAAGCCTACAATAAAAGGGTATATGATAGGTCATCCAAAGTCTGAAACTATAGGGTACATGAGATTTTATTCTAATCCCGCAATAAGAGGGTACACTAGAGGTCATCCTAATCCCAAAACGTGAAGGTACATGAGAGGTCATCCTAGACCGAAAGAAGGTACAAAAGTGAATATCCCAAGACTAACATGTTATGAATTCTTTGGTAGGTATCCTTGATAGAATATTTTTTAATCTTATGTATATTCCACAAATTACATGTCTTATGACATTATTATACTCTCATGGATCATGTTCTTTGATTATGTTATGATTCACGTCTTATGAAGTACCAATCATTAATTCCATTATTCAATATTATAATCTATGATATGTAGGGTATGATTTTCAAATTTTATACTCATGTTCTCATACCCTTATTCTAATGTTATGCTTATGTATCTACCATGTTTACCCTTACTAAGAATTTGAGCTGACCCTTATTATGTGTTCTTTCCACAGGTTATGAGGAAATATGTTAAATTAATTGTTCCTAGAAGGATTTCACATGGAAGATGATGACGAAATATTTTGAAATTTGTGTATAGTGGGACATCATGTTATCTTTTTGATCCAGTTGTTTATGAACCCATGTTGTTAATATTTTTTACTAATTCTCTAAAACTCTAAACCAAAAGGCCCTTAGGTATGTAAGTGGTCCAATATTTCCTTTCTAAATTGTAATTATTTGGAGAAAAATCGGGTCACATTTATTAGTATCAAATTCAGAAATATAATGTTTATATTTTTAACACCAGATCTAGATGTGAATATTCTGGGTTGTTATAGTTGATATCAGAGAAGGGTTTAGAAAATTTTGGATATTATGATATTTTCTTTTGTGGTATTATTAATAGTTATGGATATCATCACGAGTTTATAATTTTCAAGTTGATCATGATTTTAGTGTCTTAGAAACCCCTTTTGAGAATTTAAGTTATGAAATTATTAAATGTCTAATGGTATTTTTGGAGACATTCATTTTTGATGTATTTATGGGTTAATACATTTTGGGATGAAAAATGAAAGTTATGAGATAAAATTTGAGGTTAAAACATATTAATACTGTTTCTCAAATTAATGGAATTTAATAAGGATTATAATAATATAGTTTTAGTGAAAGGAAAAACCATAGGATGGGTGACAACCCGACGCATCCGACAAGGCCAGATGAATTGAACCCACAACCAAAGGGCGATAAGGGTGAATCGCGTACCACTGGCCTATATAATTTCATAGTTATTATAAAATTATTTTATTTTATTTAAAATATCTGAAGGATAAATATTAAGTTCATTTTGGGAAAATATATTTAATATATAACCACAACATTGGAAATGATTTAGTGATTGAGTGATTAATGTTATTTCATAAGATGTTCACAATTTTGGTAACCCTATATGATTAATGTAAATAGAATAATATGGGATTTTATTTGAGTAATAAATGTTGATTTATATTTTGGAAGCATGTATTATTTTATTGTATGGTGGGTCAGGTTATTTATGAAAATGGTTAGCATATCTTGGAGATTATGTGATTTAGGAAATTAAATTTTTTGTATGATACATTAAGAGTGATTGATGTTATTTAGATATAAATGTTAAAATTTATATTGTAAGACTATGTGATAAAAACATTCTATTTTTTTGGGTTTTAATGTTAGTCTAGAATAGTTTTGAGGAATTTTAAGGATAGTTATTTATCGAATGATTTATGTTTAACACTAGGTATTAATATTTAATTTTTTTATATTAAATTAGTTTTTCATCATATAATGGTTTATTATTGCTGGAAGATTATATCTCATACTAAACATTTTGGTTTTGGTTAATTCTTAAAGATAGGAGGAATAAATAGTTATACTTGTGTGAATATTGTGATTTGTAGAAGTTGATTCTGATGCTTCAGGTATAAAAAAAATTCATCTTGAATACTCATAATTTGGAGAAAATATGATGATTAAATTATAATTTTCAAGTATGTATGTTTCCTTATTTTCTTAATATAGATAGTAAAATAATTCCTCAATTTTAGGAAATGTATTTTGACACAAAAAAATTATCTGTTTACTTTTATCTATAGTATTTTAAGCCATCAAATATTTAAGGTTTTGTGATGGTTAACTTTCCCATGATCTTTTTCTCTATCACTCTCTATTAGACCTTGAGAGTTAGTTTTTTCTTCCATTTATATGTTCTCCTACATGGAAATATAGTAGGTGCTATCTCAGGTGACCATCATACTTCCCTTTCTTTATTTTCAAGAGGATGATTAATTTACCCTATTTATGATGTGGGTTTCCCACTAAGGAATTTCAAAATATTCACCTTTTATTTTAAAAGTGCAATTTAAAATTTGTGAGGATAAAATTTCTTGAAATTATTGATTGTATCAGGATGGTGTCTTATCAATTGGTGCTCTCACCAAACCTCTCTCAAGTCCATGATGTGTTCCATGTATTTATCCTGAGGAAGTACATACTTGATATTTCACATATACTAAAATCAGATGTCATACTACTGGAGAAATATATTTCTTATGAGGAACAACCAGTAGATATTATAGATCGAATAGAGAAATTACCATGAAATAAGACCACTCATGTGGTCAATGTTTTGTGGAAAAACCTCTAGCTTGAGGAAGATACATGGGAAACTGAGGATGTGATAAGGTAGATATAACACCTTGAGATTTTATGAGAAATGTTTTGTTTTTATGTATTATGTTATACGCAACAAAGAAAGAATATTTCACTACACACAACACTGTCTTGGATTGTGTTACACGCTAGAGCAACCTTCCTCGATAGCTTGCGTTGTACGCAATACCGAGTTTCACTAAACAATGATATGTAATTAAAATATTATATAAACTAGCCATTATGAATAGTAATACCCACTTTTTGAAATTTTATAAATTTTATCTTTCAAAATGGACTTCATTTTGGATTTGGAATATCAAAATTATCTTAGGGTGAATTTTTGGTATTTTTCTGAATACTTTTAATTTTTGATGAATAGTGAAAAACACTAAGTTATAGTTTAAAACCGAATTTTTTATTTAAATAATTTTTTATTTTATTTAAATTTATTATAGGTCAAAATAGATACATAATACCTATATAAGTTCAATTTAATTCATTGGAGTCATTTTATAATAATTTTAGATATATAAAATTTTAATTGAACTTTTTACCGTCTTTTACCCACCTGCTAGGAGAATTTGCAAATTTACATAAAACTTAATTTTACCGCTTCTGTGGGTGGAATTTAAAAAATATGAGAGACATGGTTGATATAAGTAAGTAAAATGTGGTTCAATGAGATAAAAATAATTTTTGGTGAATAATAACTTTTTTACTTTTATTAACCACAGTTAAAAGTAAATAGAGTAATTAAGGGTAAAAATGATGATAGTATTACCCTAACACATGTACTAATTCTATTGGATAAGTGGAATTCGACCAAAAACAACCTTAGGAATAAAATATGACCATTTATGTCCACTTGGATTAGATTAGGACATTTATTATTATTTAATTCAAAGAAGAGTTAAAAGAATTAAAATCAAAGTTTAATAAGTAAACAAATTTTAATATAGGGTTATACATAAGATAAATTAGACTATAAATATTAATTAGAAAGATAAAAATATTTAATACATAATGGAATTTTATTTATAATTTTTAGACATTAAATAATTTAATTTATTTATGACACAATGATGATGTAGTAATTATCTTATTAATGAAATATTAACATAATTGATATTATAAATACCCAAATAAATTTAATTTGAGACTTTTTATGAATTAAAATAATTTTCTAGGTTAATATATCAAATTAGTGTTTATTAGATGAATTTTTGTCGAAGTAATAATGCAGTTATGAATTTAGAAAAAACAAAATACCAAATAGTGTCAAAATTGACATAAAAGAGTTTTTAAAAAAAATATTAAATTATTAATTGATATTCTATTCCTAAAAATATAAGGTTCGGTAAAAAGACATATATAATAATATATATGACATTAATGAACCAATTGGGGTTCTATTGTCAGTTTATAGTAAGTTTATTAACCATATAGTGTAAGAATACAAGAAAACACGGTAAAAGTTAAATTATTTAACTTAGAGTTAAATCTAAACGATAAGGTTAAAATGGTAACCTAAACTTGTATAAAACATATTTTTTATAGGATTTATACCCATACCCACCCTAGACTCGAAATAAGTCACTTTAGAGCCATTATAAACCGTATATGAATTTATTATAAAATAATATTTTAAGTTTTTCCTAAGGTTCCCCTCTCCTCCCTTATAAAAGGGAACCTCCTCCCTCTCCTCCTCACACAACATTGAGCCCTCAAGCTCGGCCAAAACCTGAAACTTTTTCTTCTCAACTTACCTAGTAACATAATATAGGTCCTGGTATTATTCAAATACCAACTTTAGTACCCTTATAGGAGGTTAAGAAGAGGCGTGTCAAAGAAGAGGTAATATCCTTTACTGATTCTTTCCAATTTATTTCTTCTTCTACTTATTATTATTTTTTGGTTTCATCATAAATTAATAACATCAGTATAAATAATATACTAATATGTTATTATAAATATTAATCAACCCTATTTTACCTTCTATCCATCCTATGGAAAATGAAATCACCACGCGTGCGTACGTACGGAATACCGTCTCCACACCGTGGTGTAATCTGTTTTCCACCACCACCTTAATTGGATGGGTATAATGGAGTAGTGGATAAATATATATGATTATTATAACATGATACTAATTCTGAGACATTCCATCATCCACTCCAATACCATTCAATAATTATGGGAACGATATCATCGCTCGTGAGTACGTACTACCTACCGTCTCCATGATGTGATGCGACTCATTCTACATGATATTCATTGAATAATGATTATATAAATGAATTTAACGAATAAATATGATATATATTACACTAATACCATTATTTAAATAAGGTATATATAACATAAAAAGAGGAATAAGAATTTATTCGACAAAACATGCATAAGAACATAAAGCAATGAACACCTGAATAACAAGTAGTAATGAAATATTACTAATAAGAAGATAAGAATATGAACATATATGATATAATAACAATGAATATGATTCTGTAATAAGTCAATGGGATTATTTAAATCATTACACAGGAGGTTTGGATATGTAGGAAGCATATCGGACCTAAGGTAAGGGAAAATCTCACAATCTCATTTTTATCCGGGATTGTTTATACTTCAGAATTTATTGGGGAATATTTATCATACACATCCATGTTTCCTCAATATGTAATATTATTTCTATCCTCCTACAATTGTTTAAATCCAATTTTACCTATTTTTTAATTTTTATTAAAAGATATGAAAGGAATCTTTTGTCATTTTCAGTATGAGATATTTTTTGACTTTTCCGGCCAAAGCACGATAATAATGTTTTTTTAACTTATATGACATGAATGGATTTTTATGATTTCATAGAACATTATTTCCATGAAGCATACTTTACAATTTTTCATGTTTATTTTTAATTAACTTCTTTTAGTTTCAAATATTATGACATGTTATGAAAGGAAAAATGTTTTTGAAGTAGAAAGGATATTTTCCTCAAGAATAGAGTTCAAGTGTTTTATCAAAATTATTTTCCATCTAAGATAATATAGGTTTCTATTTATATAACAATTATTACATTGATTTGATTATGTTATGATGGAATTATTTTTATAAAGTCCTTTATCTTATATGAATTGTTTTATGATGTCATGATGTTTAAGAATCCCATTTTTATTACATGGGTTCTGCTATGATGTATGATTTATGATTTTGTGACACAGATAAGAATGGTTTCATTATGAGATGGGTGGGACCTATACCTCCCTCCAATGAATTGGGTAAAGATTTATATCTCATGAGATATACATGGCTACAACGACAAGTTAAACCGATTCAGTGATACATGACTGGAACGAGGAGTGAACTTAGTTCAGAAATGGACTTTGTCCGCTATGATAGTCTTGGTAATGAGTCTTGACTAATAAGAAATGTTTTTCTATGATTATTTTTATATGCCAAAAATTTTCATGTTTTATGTTATTATTATTGGGATTACATTTCACTACTATGATTTATCCCATGTTATGATATTATGATCTCTTTTGCAGGTTAATATTTTCAAAATGTTATGTTCTTATGAATACGATATGATTGATATTTCCTTTGTTTACCCTTAATGAGCATTTGAGCTCACCCTTTTGTATGTTTTCTTTTCCCCAGGTTAGGAAGAAGGGTATTAAGTAGGATATGACAAAAGGGACTCTAGATATGATGAAATAAATGGGAGACAATGTAGATGTTTTATGAAACAGTTTTTATGTTTCCTAGTTTCTAAAGACACTATACCTATATGGCCCTATCATGGTTTTTCTATATGTTGTAATAAGTATGATTCAATTCTAAAGTAATAACAATGTATGTAAAGTATGGGTCGTTATAGTATAAGTATACTCATATGTTTGTATCCAGGTGAAGAATTTCAAGGGAAAAATTCATTTTAATGGGGGTATAATGTAACACACCAAGATTTTATGTTATGTATATATTTTTAAATAAAATTAATCTCTTAGATAGCTTACCTTGCACAAAACACCAAGCTTAAATGTGCTCCAAAATATTATTACTTTAACACAACCATTATCTCATAGTCATTGGAATGGGGTGAATGAATGAAATCAACAAAATTAAGAAAATATAGTTTACACATGTTTAAAAATGAATTCATTGGTTACCAATTAATTATAAATGAAAATAAAAACCAATTGAACATAAAGGAAGCATTTTTATAAAAAACTATATTTATGCCCATAGTGTAATTTTATCTTAATAAATTAAATTAATCCTTAGTGGTGAAATATATTAATAAAATTTATATGTTTTGTATCCAATCATTTTTTTTAAATTCACCCATTATTTTTTATAATATTATGATAATAATAAATCCAATTTAAATATAAAAAGATATATTTTTCTGAAAGGTAATTTTTCCATATTTTAATAGTGCACCTATTTTAAAAATAAATTTTGAAACTTTTATAAATTTTATTTGAAAAAATAAACTTTTTGAAATCAGGATATAAAAATTATCTTAGGGTTATTTTTTGGTAATTTTCTAATAAGTTTAATTTTTTTTATAAATAGTGAAGAATACTGTATTTTAATTAAAAACAAATTTATAATATAAATAATTTAAAATGTAAATTTATATTTTTAATTTATTTTAAAGAATAATTAGTCATATTATACATCAATAAATCCAATTTATGTCATTTTAATCAATTTTACATTGAAATTTGATATAAAATCATTTCAATCATTTGAACTTTTTTACTTTAAAAACCCGCTTTCCCATTGCGTCTATGAGATTATTTTTTAATTTATTTTTGAAAATTATGTGAATTGAATTTGGGAAAATGGATTCAATATTTTTAGTCATATGGTTCAAATTATTTAATAAGTTTATTTTTATTTTTAGGCATAAAAAAAGTTACCATAGTAAAAAGAATGATTTACCTCGGTATAGGTAAAATAATGTAACGTGTTAAAGTTAAACGTTAAAATCATAAAATACCTAAATAATGCATCATTAATTTTTTGTAAGTGTTCATATACCATAAAAATCATTTAAAACATTAATTATTATCCAAATATTTGGTAATTAATGCCACTTCTATGTGTTTGGATTTAATTACAAAATAACCATTATTTAATCACTTAAAACCACCCCTCATCAAGTATAAATACAACCCTATTTCTCATAAAAATACTTTAATATCCAAAAATATATGAAAAAATATCTACTACCCAATATCCCCATGTCTAATTTCTTCTGGTCTCACCCAAAGACCATTTCCAAGGTCTTTATTCGATCCTTCGAGGAGGTGATATTCAAGATGTAATTTTCTCAAAACATATTTCTTATTTTATTTTCTTATTATAATGTCTTATCACATAATTCATCCATAAAGTAATTATAAATAGGAAATAATTTATATACTGTATTTTGATGTTTCTAATGTAATATCTCATAACCATTTCATTTCTCTCTCCTCTTATTAAAAAAAATGAAACTGTTGTCCAAATTATGCTGGTTAATCACCTCCGTGAATAATGATTTCATTCGTTTTACATTTAAAACTTCATGTATGGTCATAAAACTATTATTATGGTTAAATATTATTTTAATAATTATATTATAACCTATTTCATTTTCATAAACTAATATATAGACACATTATTAAATAAAACAAAACTAGTTTTTGATGGATGAAAAACCGCCAAATTAAACTAAACATTTATCATTAACATTTTATCAAATGAATAATCCTCATGTAAGAAATAAAAGTGATATATGGGAAAATTTAAACATTTGGAAGTTAATTAATTTCATTTTATTAAAATTCTGGAGTTTTATTTCCATTTGATAGTAAAATCCATAATTATACACAAAGGAACTGATCTTGAAACCATGAAATGAACACACCTAAAACAATGAAAATAATGAAATATTATTGATGAATGGGTGGTAAGATGTTATAAAAATATAATATAATGCATTATAAATCTGAATATGGTTCTTTAATTAATTAATAAAACTATTTAAAACTTTATATAGGAGGTTAAAGTATGAAAAAACTAAAGGGAAGTGTGAGGTAAGGTGTTGCTTAAATCAATTTTAATTCATTGGGTTATACGTATTCTTTATTGATTATATTATGAAAATATTATGTGTGGAATAAATTTTTATTATATTATTTTTTACTACCACTTATCTTTGTGTGGATATAATTTTATTACACATAATCACCCCATTGATTAATTCTCAATTTAATGATGCGAACATTGTAAGGGTTTCTTGTCTCACTTTTTCCTCTATTAGATATATGCCTTATTCACCAATTATTTAAAGTGTGTAGTGTTTATGATAATATTTTATTTATAAAACCATAAATCTAATTACATTAATTTTATTCAATGTTTCATTTAATAATAATTAATTTTATGGGGCATATGATTTGATTGATTACAATGTGGTAAGGGAATTCTTAACCCAATTTCCACTCTTTGGGTTAACCTTCTACATCATAAATTATGTCATGATATGATTATGTGTGTGATGAATTTTTATTTTATCATGTTTCATTTCCACTTGTTTTATTTGGATTTATATTTAATACACATAATAAAATAATTTTATTAATTATCATTTCGATGATATGATATTTATATGGGATTTTCTTTTTAAAAAAATATATTTTTAAAGTTCCCCTCAAAACATTAATTTTCTACCATGACCATGTTTTTATGAAAATGTTTCCAAATTTTTTTACTATTATATTATTATTGTTTAATGTCATTTTTACTGATGTTTTACTTTTTAAAAAAAATGTTTTAAAATATTATTCTTGTAATTTTCTAAGCGACATTTTTTATGACTTTTCTGAAAAAAATATGGAAGGAATGATTTCTAACTTATACGGCATGAGTGTATTTTCCCTACATCATAATTATATAATTAATTTAATCTTACTTTATAATATTAAAAGGTTATTTTAAAATAAAATTCATTCTTTTTTAATTGTGTGGAATTTTTTTTTTTAAAAAAAAAGGATATTTTCATGAAGAATTATTTCAAGTTCTTTAAAAATTACTTTCTTTATAAGATAACATTATTTAACTTTACTTATGATTTAATGTGGATATTATTCAAGGATATTATCCCTATTATTTTTATGGTTGGTTTATGTTTATAATGGAATGATGTTTATGAATCCCGTTTCTTTTACATGTGTTATGTTATGATAAAATGTTTTTGAAACACATTTCTTTACATGGATTCCAATATGATTAATGATTTATGTTCTTCTAGAACACATTTATATTATTTTCATTTTGTGATGGGTGGGACCTATATATCCCTCGAATTAATTGGGTAATGATAAATGTTCTATGATCTTAAATGGTATACGGGTGGCCAGTCCAAGTCCACAACAAATGGGTAAATGGGTGTTCAACATAAGTCCAAAACAAAAGGGTACACAGGTGTTCATACCAAGTCCACAATAGAAGGTTACATGGGTGTTCATCCCTTACCCACAAAAAGGGAACATGAGTGGTTATCCCAAGCCTCCAATAATTAGGTACATAGAAGGTCATACTAAAACTGAAACTATAGGGTACACGGGAGATCATCCTAATCCCTATGAGAATAGGGTGCACGAGAGGTCATCCTAAGCCCGAAACTAGATGGTAAATGGGAGTTCATCCCAATCCCAAAGAATGTACATGGGTTAATAGATCAAGCCAAACATGTTATGAATACCTTGGTAGGTATCCTTGACATAATATTTTCTAATATTATGTGTATACCACAAATTCCATGTCTTATGCCATTTTTATACTCTCATGCCTCATGTTATTTGATTCTCTAATGATTCATGTCATACGAACTTCCAATCCTTAATTCCATTATCTACGTTTATGATCTTTGAAATGCAGGGTATTCCATTCAAATGTTATGATCATGTTCTCATACCCTTATACTCATGTTATGCTTACATATCTCCCATGTTTACCCTTACCGATCATCTAAGCTCACCCTTATAATGTTTTATTTTCACCAGGTTATTATAAAATATTCTAAATGAACCATTTATAGAAGCATTTCACATGGATGATATTGATAACCTATTATGAAATTTGGTTATAGTGGGAGATAATTTTGATATTTATGAGCAAGTTTTCTATGAACCCAAGTTTTTAAGAGTTTTAACTAATTATAAAAAACTCCAAACCTAAAAGGACATTGGGTATGTAAGTGATCCAATATTTCCTTTAGAAATTATAATATTTTTTGGAAACAAATTGGGTGACATTTATTAGTATCAAAGTCAAAAATGTAATGTTTATGTTTTTAGCACCAAAATTGGAAGTGCGGATTTTGAGATGTTATAAGATAGTCCAGGGGTACCCCTCTTTGGCGTTAAACTACCCAGTTGTAAGATTGAGGTCTGAAAAAATGCCACTTTGGAAGAAATGTAGCACTTAGTATTTAAGGTGTTTTATTTTATGGTCTCACTAATTTTATATAAATCATATTCATATCAAATTCATAACTATTACATCTTATGTAATCATAATATTCTCATTTTTTATTCCTCTTGTGTATGCATGATTATATCATTTAAGTTTTGGAATCTCTATTCCAACCACCAAATTAATGTATTCACAATACATTAATGTGTAACTCTTTACATAGACCACAAGTTTATATTACTTACCCAAAAGTAGAAGCTAAAAATATCCACACATATAAAATTCATCATATATATACGGTATATGAAATTTTCATGTAAATTCATAGAGATATACGAGATTTAAAATCTCTACACGAGTAAGCCTAAATTTACAGATATCCAAACCCATTCAATTTTTTGAAAAGGCATAAGGCTCCAAGTCGTAAGTGGTCCGAACCCAAGTTCCTCTACCCGGGGAGACTTTAACCATGAAATAACATAATTTATGATATCTCAAACACCTAATATGTACAAATTATATTTAAAAAATATTATTAAACTTATAAGTTAATTTAGAAACAGAAGTTAAGGTAGATGAAAACTAAATTTTATGGAGTTGTGCCTAACATATAATGCAGGGCTTTAACTCTTAGAAATATTTTAATAGTTAAAGATAAATTATACACAATATTATCATTTCATAATAAATATAATAAACATGAATATAAAACGAATTTAACAAATAAATAAACATTTTATTTATTATCCAAAACATGAGACATTTATAAACTATTCACAAACCAATGCTAATTATAAAAAAATTATAAATCAGCTAAAACATGAATATAAACACTTTACATTCATAATAAAAATAAACCCTTTAATATTTTTTATTATATGGTTATAATATTTTATGAATTATATACATTTTAAAATTCAATTTCTATTATGCAAGCCTTTTACATAATCTAAATATCATATATATTTTTAATTATTTAAACCTTTTGTTCAAAACATTATTGATGTGGTGTAAATAATAACCCAATAAGGACCCTTTAATTTGAAAACTTCAAATTTAATTAATTATGAACATTTTATAATTATAAATATAAACTCTTTTATATTTTGGAATATTTTTTAATTTATAAATGCTTTATAAATTACCCCTTATGATTTCTAAATAAACTAATTTGTTTCTAGATCATAAGGAATGACATATTATTTTGGTAAAAGTCATATTAATATTAATATTTAGTATTTAGGAATATTCTAAATGTTTTAAAAACATTTAATTAATTTTAAAAAATTTATAATTAATTAATTTATAAACCTTTTATAAATTAAAATATCTTAAAATAACTTTTATAATGATTTAAAATCATTTTATAAACCATTTAAATCGAAATTCTAAAATATAATTTTTTAACCAATTTAATGGTTCACCATGGCATGAAAAATAATGGTCCTTAAATGGTGTATGTTTTTCAACCCTTCACATTAAGATAACCAAAAAATTACCTTTATGTAGAACCTTCTCATAAACGTAATTTGGGTTGAAAAAACTTGTCAAAATTGACAAACAAGTCATTTCACCACCCATGGTACAAGCCATCATCAAGAAACATATCACATAAAGGTAAGTTGTCTCACCTTTACGTACTGACAACTCAAAGGATCACCACGCTTTACACTATAGTGTGGTGATAGTGATTTTGGTATTTTGAAGGGCCATGAGGATTCCTACACCACAAAGATAATTGTGGTTCCTGGAGAACCCATCAAAGAACCACCACATGCATCACTACACTATGATGATAGTGATGTTTTTAGAAATCACGGATTAAACACATTTAATCCTTGAATAAAATGGATTTAATTCCACTAATGGGTTTTTTGGATCATCATATAACCCTCTAAATTAATAGAAAATCAAAACACATAACAATCTATCTCCAAGGAATAAAACACATAAGCGTATTAAAAAATAGTACATAAAACAGTGTACCTGAAATGCTAAAACATCAACAGATTCCATCCTTATTATTCTATGAAGTTACATTAATTATGATCATAAGGAAATGTAGATGAATTATTTCTACCTCCATGGGGTATCAATTTCCAATGGATTTAGGAATACTTTGTGAGGACTCTCAAAAACCCAAAAGGGTGTTAATAATAAATGAGCTTTAGGAATGGAAGATAGTTTCTTCTATGGATTAATTATGTATCACTCTTGGCCTAACCAATAGGTGATTATCACATCCACTTATATGCATAATTTACACTCTTAATTAAAGAAATATAATCATCCATGTGAAACTATTCGATTGTCATCGAATTAAACTCAAGCATTATACATATTAGAGTGTTCATTCATTGAACACTTCAATGAACGAGGTGCAATATCCATAAACAAACTAACTCTTGGATTCATGACTATTGAAAATCTATTTAGAGAAGTATGTGGTAGCCACATGCATCACATGCATGATAAAAATATCATATTCATCAACCACAACATTAAATGCATCACCACGGGGTAGAGGTTCCCACTTCAGCTCAAATCCACCATACATATCGGGTCTTTCCTTTAGCATACATAGAGTGATTTACTTTCCTTTTATTTATATTCTTGAATAATGCTTTAAATTTTGTATTTAATGGGGGTTTTTGATTGATGCTCAATACTATTTGATCATGTCTGATTAAAATAATGATTTTATGGTCTTCTATAAAGAAGTGGATTTATGCACACCGAGTTCTCAATAAAATGTTTTAAATAAAACCTTTATTTTAAAATAAGGCTTCAATTATTTTTATTAAAGATATTTAAGTTTATATTTTTATATCATTTATTTTTTACTGGTTGGAATATGTGATTGTTGTTTATTGGCTATGGGTTGGTTATGGGTGTACATGAGTGACCTTGGTTGTGTGGGTAATTAGATGGATACTAATTTTTACTATTAGTGGAATAGCTATGGGACATTTCTGATGAGACCTTGAGAGATACCTAGTTGAATTACTTTTTCAGGATCACATAGGTTGACTAGTGTTTTGAAAATGGGTCCTAGTTAACATTGGGACCTATAGGTTGAAGCTCCCCCATGTTGCACATATATTGAGCATGTTTGGACGTGTTTTTATTTCATGCCCATTGGTTTTTTTGTTTGTGGTATGGTTGTGTTCTATTTCGCTTAACCTATGTATTTTATTACCTTTTATTTAAAGATAGAACTTGGCTTATTTTAATTAAAACAAAAGGATATACAAAACATTATTTTAAAAAGGAATTTTAATTGAAATTTTCAAATTAGACTTAATGGTTTTAAAGGAAAAAAATATTTTGTAGATTCATCATGGTATCATATTGGGATTTGTTTCACACTCTACATATGACACTAGGCATATTTAGACTTATTTTGGTAGGACATCGTTAGTGAGAAAAGTTTCATACAGTACAGTGTTTCTCTTAATGATCTTTATCATTCCTAAGTATGTTCTAGTGGTGAATAATTATCATAAGGAGGTTGGTCTTGTGTGGAGCATTTTAGGATCTTCAGTGTTGTTTGGGTTACTTTTCATTGACCTTTCTATCCTGGATTGTATTTTTTGGTAATCGTTTTTATTTTGATATTAGTTATCATTTTATTTATATTATTGTTATTATGTTTATAAGTTATGTATTGTTACTACTGATCCTATTTCAATGCTATACTACTTTTTTATTCTTTATATATTTTGAAACTTCTTATTTGATAGCGCATGCATCCAACTTATGAATAGGTCATTCCATAATTTTGAGAGGAATCTGCATGTTGTGACTATTGGATTAAAAAGGAAAAACCATTCCCAAAGATTGTATTTTTATTCCATAGGGATTTTCACTAGCATGTGGAAATCAAGAACTCACTTCAAGACATATGTAGATCTAGGTAGGGTGATGTGTTTGGTCAACCCGGGCTGGTTCATTACACAAACCATTTAAACCAATTACTTTAGTAGGATTCATTCCTTTAAAGACATTTTTAATTTAAAAATTTGAAAGAGTATGCTCTAAAAATTCATTAATATCATCTGAAACCAATTTGATTACATATTAGTTAGAGTAACAATTGATTTTTCTAGACACCTGTGAGGGGGAGGGGGTGAATCAAGTGTGGTCAAATTTTTAACAATTTCCAATTTCTTATTTAATACTTTCAACCCATTTAAAATTTGAACCTATTATAACTGTTAAGACTAATGTATATATATATTTTTTAACCTAGAATACACTTATATGAAATATAGTAAAGAAGTAAATTGACACATGTGTTTTTACAATGTTAAACCCCTCAAAGGAATTCTACTCCATGCTATGCTTGGGATGTCCAAGTTAAGACTATCCACTAAAATATTTTTATAAATACAAGTGGAGTCTGTTTAGGGATTATCTTGAAACTATTAAAAACCATACTACACAATTTTGGGTTTATAATATGACACATTTGAACATGGTTTGCATCCCATAACTCATTTTCATGCTTAAATCCCACCAACTTCTCTTCTTAGAACTTATTTCTCCTCTTTAAAGTAAACGAACAATTATATCCAGGATGTTAATAAATTAAAAAATTGACATACTTCCTCAATAACATATAATATTTTTCCACCTTTAGGTCTCTATGAAATTCTCATGGAACTCATCCTCTATTTCTATGAAAAAATTCCTATTTCTTCTAGAATATGATTGTCAGCCTCACTCTCAAATCAAAATTCAAGAATACTACCCCAAAATAATCATAGTCATACGAATACTTTAAGGTATACTTATTATTATTATTTTAGTTTTTCTCAAACTTCTTTAACACGCTATTTATTTATAGAAAGTGGTTGACTTCTTTTTCTTCCCTTAAACTCTTTTTATTCTTCAAAACTTAAAAATTTGTAACTATTTATCACTAAATCAACATCTCATCTTTTCTCTATTATTCTCCATAGAGAGATCTATTTACCTTATATATTGATGTGAATAATATCAAAAGACTTACATAAATAATTTTTAAAACTCTTGGAATACATCCTAGTGACCAAGGTCATCTCTCAAGGAGTTGGGACTCAGAGATTCACTATCCTAACACTTATTTTTAAAAAAATTTCATTTTCTTAATTTTGAAACCATGATAAAAATGAGATATTTTTATTGGTTTTATATTTGGTTTCATAATATTGAAAAAGGTCAAAGTGAAAGGGTTTAGAACCAGTTTTGATCAAAAGGGATCTTCATTATCCAAAAGTGTTCCCATCTAACAATTAACTCATGAAAAATTATCAATTTATCCCTCTATCTGAATTGTGGGATTGAAAAAATAGGGGTATAACATTTGTATATATATCCCACCACTTCCATAGTGTAAAGGTAATGAACAAACTCAACTAACGAATCTACTATCCAAATACCCAGATATAATCTTATGTTGTTTATCGCTTAGTCCACACATCTCAAATCATATGTTGTACAGACTAAGAGAAGAGAGGGAGAGAAGGTTTGATATATGAGAGGATATAATATAAAATAAGAATAGAATATGATGATCATTTATCCATTTCCTATCATCCATTTCAAAATCAATTTTTTCAAATAAAATATATATTTATAATAAAAATTAATTTTTACATTAACACATGTAATTTTTTAGAAAAAGTATATTTTATGTGTAAAAATAATGTCTAAGATAAAATTATCAATGTTACTGATTTTAATGATACTAATAATTTTATTATTAATATAATAATATTCATATGGGTTATGAAGAAAACCAAAATAGAATTATACCTTGTGATATCCTAACTAAAACAAATTAGGAAAAATAATTTTTTATTAGAATAAATGATTACTTAAGTTTCATAATGTTAAACATAGGTTTTCTAAATTAAACATAGTATTTTTGTCAATTCATAATTTCAATTAATAAATAAATATTTTATCATGATTTTTTTTATATTTTTTTAAATTGTAATTACTTTTTTATATCTTCAAAAACACTATGATTTTATTAACAACTGTATTTTTCAGTATTCACTTAAAAATCAATTATTTCAGAAAAATATTGAAAATACATATTAGGATAATTTTGACATGATAAATCAATAAATGAAGTTATTTTTATTATTTATTTGTCATATAAACCTTAAATTTACTCAATAAATAAATCATTCATCAAAAATAATAATTATATGTAAAGAATCTAATATATGTATTTATAATAAATCATTTTATTATATTCTTATTTTCATAAGGTTTTATCTTTATTGAATCTTTTTTTGTTGATTTTTCAAATATTGCATTATTTTAATAATGTGTATCATGAATCATTTTACTTTGGTGTTATGTGTAAAGTAATTTATTAAATATAGTATTTTAATAAATGAAATTATATAATAAAATATTTAGGTGTTTCATCTATTACCAAAGAAATTTGTTTTGAGCTCCAAAAATAACTTCAACACCTTTTATTCCCTAATATACTATTTAATTTAGTTACTTATATAATAATATTATAAACTAAAACTTTTTCTTTGAATTAATAGATTTCATTTCGGTCTATAGATTCTTCCCCAATGATACCACTTCCACCTCAAGAATTTCAATCTTATTTGTTTTCTCCATGATAAATATATTAATATCATCAGTGATATTAGCCTACTGATCTATTTTTATCATGAAGTTAAATACTTCATTAGATTTGAATTTATTATTTTCATTTTCCTATATAACATTATCTTGGTGATAAATTACTACTTCAAGATCATCAATATAATTTTAGGATTCTTTTAAAAAATATCTAATATTTTTATTCATATTTCATCTTACATTGAGTGTAAATACCCCAACCCCAATAACCAAGAGTCATTGGTCACTTTATTTAATTAGAATAAGATACAAGAAATCACATCCAAAAGGACTGAATTGTTTATTAGTCTTGGTAAACTATATATATATTTGAAATTCACATTACATTTTAAACATAAAATACACAAAGTTTTTTATTTTAAAATACAATTATTCCCCTCAACATATCCCTGCATATCAATCAAAAAAACTTCTTAGTATCTTAGGAAAAATAAAACATAAGAAAGGGGTGATCTCAGATAGTCAGTAAGGGTATGAATAAAAAAAAAGCTATCATGAAACAATAATCATAATGAACATAGAAAGGTGAATAACTAAAACACATTCCATTTAACAAATAACTTGAGCATAATATTTTAGGAATAAAGGATGATCAAATAAAGCCATGTAAAATAATCACATGAGCTTAAAAATTCTCTATAGATATTCTAACTAATATAATAATCATATAGACATCCATAAATAATCTCATAATGAGGGAATTCATAATACCAGATATCAGAAACCTACTACCAAGACCTTTCATAGGAATTATTAAAACTTTGGGTAAAATCCCATATAATTAGGCCAACTAATTTGTCTCATTTGGCCTATTGATGCATCGAGTGGTTATCTTTAACCATTATCCACCAATAACATACTATGTATAATACATTACTCAAATTAATGGGGTGAAACATAATAAAAAATTATTGAAAAAATAACATATGAAATGTTAATACTTACCCAATTAAAATAAACATAATCCTAAACCATCTAGAGTAATATGGTGAATGGAAATAAAATTGTACATAATCTATCAAACTAATAATAAACCATACAAATAAATAATAAGTATGATATAAATACAACATAACCCCATTGAATCATAAGTATAATAAAGGTTTTATGTCATTGATGAATATGAATACCATAAAAATTTCATTAAAAACATTTTTGAGGAAGATAACCTTTTCAATTTGAAAATATTTTTAAATAAAAAAGTTCAAAATTTTTTTGAAAATATTTTTATTTGAAAATAAACTTTGAAAACTTGAAAATAATCATTAAAACATTGAATGGTTATTATGGCATATAATTATATTTATTATATACACATTAAAACAAATATTCCATTCTTATTTTGAATAAAAGTCGAATGAGTATTATTTGGAATATGACATGAAGAATCATTTCAAAAATTTCTGTAAAAAATTCAAAAATGGGTAAAAATATATTTAATAAATCATTTTTATAATGTTAAAAACATTTTTTAAAACATTTAGAAGACTTGGTTTTGAAATAAATAGGATTTTCAACCGAAGAGATAAATAAAGTTGGATTCTCTTAAAAGAAATTTCTAAATCATTTTAAGTTCTAAAGAGTGTAAAATGGTACTATTACTTGAAAATTTCCAAAATAACCAGAGTATAATGAAATAGATTGAGTTTATGATACAAATATCAAATAATTCCCCCAAGGGAGACCTAAACATAATTATTCCTGAATAATGATGTGATTGTGAAATAAACCCTTACCACTTTGGTTACTTTTGAATAACAATCCCCATTAAAAAAATTATATAAAATAAAACTTTAAATACAATGAATATAAATATATTAATTATATAAATATCAAAATTTTTCATATATACACCACACAGAGGAATAAGTGGTGAATATGGCGTATGTCTCACGGAAGTAAAAGTGAGACGAGAAACCCTTACCTCAGGTTTGACTTCCTTAATATGTGTCCAAACCTCATATATAATAAATATTTATTTATTATAAATATATTAAATAACCATAACAATATATATCATACCATATATGATTTAATTATATTATTTTATCACTCGTTTATTAACAATTCTTTGTTAAAATATCTGTTTTGGGTGATAATTGCTTCATTTTTCATGTATGTTTTAGTTCAGTAATTTTGGTACTTTTAATTTGATCATGGTTACATAATACCTATAATTTTAACCATTATATAAATATCATATATATCCATTATATATTTATTTATAGTAATCCAATAATTTTAGTGGTAGAAAATGGATCACACTATTTATGGAGACAGTAGGTCGTACGTACGTATGAATGTTGTTTCAATTTTTCTTGATGGATGGAAGGAAAATAAATATAAATTAACCTTTATAGAATAATTATTATTTCATATATATAATTTATATTAATATAATATATCATTATTACCATCTATGTAAAAATAAAATGAAAAAAATTTCATATCGCTACGTGAAGGCGACGATCCACACGTACGCACAAGTCACGTAATTGTTTTCCAATGGATTGTAAGGTAAGAAGTTAGATTGATATTATATTTAAATAAGTATTTGTAGATAATAAATAAAACATATATTCATTAAATTTAACCTTAATACATTTCATGTAAAGCGTAAGTGAAAAAGGAATCACAACACTTCGTGAGGCGGTAGTTCGCATACACATGAGCGACATTATTGTATGCCACACAGAATGGAAATTAAGATGGTATACATGATATAATAGTTATATAAGTATAATAATATCATAAATATAATATAAATATGTTAAATACATCAATATATTCAACCTTCAATGGTGGAAATAGAAAACAAATTACATCAGTTTGTGAGGCGGTAGTCCACCGTACACACGATCGACAATTTCATTTCTCATTTGATGGAAGTGGAGATGGATATGGGTTATTAAATTAACATTAAAAAATACCATTATATATAATACACTAGTTTTATTATATTATCATAGTTGAATAATGTTTCAAGGATGTGGAATAATAAATAAAATAATTACGTATGTTTAATAATTTTACCTCTTCTTCGGAGCGCCTTAATAGGTTTATAACTAAAGAGTTATTAGGAGGAATTACTAATAAAAATAAGGCCTCTAGGATGTGGTAATGGAATTAAATAAGGTATTTTATTAGTTATTTTCCAATCAAAATGTATTTATAAGCGTGAATATGGGAGGATAGGGGGTGGCCTTCTATAAGTGGGGGAGAGGACACACACACATGGAATTTTTGAAAAGATAAAGTTATACCCATGTTTTTCCCAAGAAATAATCCTCCAAAATGATCCATTATCAATAATTATAGGTTATAATGTTGAAATGTTACTAGATAATGGGTTTTGGACAAGTTTTACGTCATTTTTAACCCTTATCATCTTAGTTTAACACCCCCAGTAAACCTAATTCTACCATAACTGTGGAAATAAATTTTACTTTTTTCACTATTCATTACAGTAAAAAAATAATTTTACCTTATTATATAATATAAATTATTATGATTAAAAATATTAAATCCATTTTTATATATTAAATTCACATAAGTGGCATCGTTCAATTTAAAATTAAACCATAGATGCGACGAAAGAGAAATTTTCCAAAGAGTAAATTCTCATAAGTATAGAGTGTTTTAATAACAAAATTAAATATAAAATTTATTCTGTAATTTAATTAATTTTACTTTAAAATTAATTTGAAATATAATTTAACTTTATAAATAATTTAAATGAAAAGGCAGTATTCAATAAAAATTAGTATTTTCACTATTCTTGAAAAAATTAATCTTTTCATATTTTTCTAAAAAATTCACCCAAAAATAATTTTTTTATGAAGATTTACAAAATTAAGTTTATTTTCTAAAATAAATTTCCTGAAATTTATAAAAATTAAATTTAAATTATGTGTGTAAAGCACATCTAAAAAACATTTTTGAAAAATACAATTTTTCAGAAAACATTTCTTTTTCTTTCAAATGGTTTTTATTTTATTTATAATCAATAAATAACAATTGAATTATTTTATACATATTTAAATCATATAATTTTATTAATTTAATTATTACTATTCATACCCTCCATATTAATGGCAATGTTATAATGGTTATGTTTAAATAATAATATTTTAATAGTGTATCATGTTTTCTTTAGACCTGATGTTTTATGAATCACAAGATATCAAATAGATTGAATTTAAATAAATATATCATAAAGTATTGGGGTGTTATATTATATTATAATATTTTTGTTTCTTTTTATACATTCTATCGAATATGATGTTCCTATTTTAAAGTCTTGAGGTTTTACATTCTACCCCCTTAAATAAATTGCATCCTCACAATTTAATCTTGATCCTGGTAATAAAGGGTTTGAAATTTGAAAATAACTTTGCTGTAAAGTCACATCATAAAATTGGTCAATAAAAATTACTCTTGATAAGAGATAAAGGTAAGTATAAATGTCATATAGAATAACACATTACCAGGTTTCCAAGTTGGTGGACATTGGTGAGAAATGAAAACATGGACATGGAAAAGAATACTAATGGCTAATGATTAATAGATAGTGATAGAGAACATGGTCATGATAAAGTTAACAAAAAAAACCATAAATATTTGATGAGTTAAAATACCATTTATTCAATAGAAATGAAAGTAATAGGATAACATTTTTTTCTCAAGATCTTTCTCCTAATGTTTAAGGATTCTGTTTTTATTATGATAGCAAAAACCAAAAAATATACTTAAAATTTCATCTTTTTTTGTGCTTTGATTAATTCTTACTTCATCTCTTACTCCATGAAATGAATATCCAACAATGAATTTTTTATTCCTGAAGCACTAAAATTAATTTTTAATTGATTATAAAATCCATAAAAGAGTGACAATCTAATCAACCCATCTTTTGTAAAACAAAAATAGTTATAAAAAGTTATCTGATATCACCAAAATTTCAATATAATCCATTCCATAAATAGTCAAATTTAAGGATAATCTAAAATATTCTTTACCAAATTTAGAAAGAAGGTCACTAAATCAACATTATATTACCAATAAAATAAAAATTATCTCTTAATGTAACATTCCAAATATGTGAATACCTTGATCACTATAAAACCTTAATGAAAACATACATGCTTTCAAAAATAAAATCTCAGGTTATCATATATATTCCATAAATTCAATCATTTAGTAAACTCGATAAAATATAACATAAACCATCAAATCACAATATAATTTTATGGTCACCAATACTACCCCATAAAAATCCCTTCATCATTATTATATCAACATCAATAACATGCTAAGGGTTATATTCCCGAAATCACATGTTTTCCAAAAATATCAAATTTTCACTAAAAAACTTTTCCTAGTCATATATACCATTCAACATATGATCTCAAATCCTTAAATAAAAATTAATATTTTAGAATCCTTATACATTTCATAATTCTTATAATTAGAATATAACTAATAATAATAATCCTATAACATAATTCTTGAATCTGAACACAAAAAAATTACCCATTTGACTTAATATGTAGTAATAACATAAACTTGACATTGATCCCTTAGATTCTTATGAGGTACATTACTCTGATGCTTGGGGAATTCATTTTGGTAGTTCCCCATCTCCTTATAGTTTAAGCATTAAAAATTATAATATTATTTATTTCCCTTTAAATAATGATCATGGATTACTTTATCTCTATACTTGTACAAAACTCCCATTCCCTTCAAGAAAGTACTAGGGTGTTTCTTTCCATAATTATCACATGTGGGAAAATCCTACTTTCCCTTCTTCTATTTACCTATCTTTTTCTCTATCATCCTCTTATTATCTTATTTTACTTTGAAGGAATATGATTTGGAGAATTCTTTATCTATCTTTGTTTCACATGATACTATGTCCTCATATGTTGGGAATTTTTGGGAGACTACTTCCCTTAAAAAGATTGTCTTTAACCCCTCAAAGAAACGGTCAATATTACTCTTGGAATTACACATGTAGTCCATAAAATACCTTGATAACCTTGTAAAGTGGTATTAATAAATACCTATATTTTTATATTCATTTTTTATTATATTTAATAATTTTATCTCTATATCTAATCAATACTTTCAAGGAAAATAATTTTTGAATAAAATAACCTTAAAATACTTCCATTCCATGTTTAATATTTCTTCTTCATCCTTAGTGTTTTGAATCAATTATAACCATTGATCCACATATCCTAAGAGATGATAAAATATTAGGACAACCTTCTCCCTATCATTAATTCCCAAAGTTAAAAATATCTTCTTTAAGGAACTTATCCATTGCTCAACCAAAAATGGGTTTTAGTACTATTTAATGATGGAGGTTGTTGATGCATAAAGTTTTCTAACATTATTTCACTGCATAGTAGATAAAAATGATACTCTATATGAGAAAGGTTATTATTCATAACTTGAACCAACTTCCCTAATATGGTTATAATTTCTTCAGTTTCAGCTACAACTCTAACTCTAACTTCATTATCTTTCCCAGGAGGGAAATCCCTACATGGGGTATATGTATTGATACAGTTTTCATTACTTACACTAGAATACATTTATAAATAATGGAATAAACTATATTGGATCATAACATTATGAAAAATAATATATAATACCAATAATAACTAAATATATAACATAAATTGAAAAATTTATGCCTAGATAATCTTATAATAAAAAAATAGTTTCTTTGGAGAGGTTTTTGAATCATAAAAAATATTTTCAAATCCTTCCTAATGGTTTGTAAAAAAATATAAATTTACTAAATAATATCCTCAATGAGTGTCAAACTAGGTATATAGTAAGGCCCATTATCATGTACTAGGTAAATCTTGAGTCAAGCTCTATAGGCCTTTTTCAAAGTTATTACCCCTAGGTACATCTATGCTAGAACCACATCTACTTGTAGTATATAAACAAGGATGTATTTCCAAGAAAACCACATAATATATACCTTATATAAACTTTAGGATGTTATAATATACTCAGACTTATCCTTAAATAAGTCATAGGGTTATATTCCCTAATATATGTTTTCTAAAATATAGTTCCCAAGGTTTCTACTAAACTTACTCTGATACCAACTATAAATAACCTGACACCAATAACCCAAATTTGGTGATTACTTTAATACATTGGCATAAGATACAAGGAGTCACATCTCAAAGGTCCAAATAGTTTATTAGTCTTGGTAAACTAGACACATACTTTAAATTACAATTACATTATAAACATAAAATACAAAAAGTTTTTTCTTTGAGAACACCATTATTCCCCTTAACATATCCATAATTATCAATCAAAAACACTTCTAGGTATCCTAGGGAAAATAAAACATAAGGAATGGGTAAAATTGTATGCTTAGTAAGGGTATGATTACAATAGAAACTATCATTAATAAATAATCATAATCAACATGGAAAGGTAAATAAATGAAACACATTCCATTTAAACAATAACTTGATAATAATATATAAGGAATAAAGGATTATCAAATAAATCCATATAAAACTATCACATGAGCTTGAAACTTATCCATTGATATTATAACTAATAAAATAATAACATAGACATAAATAACCAATATTATAATGAGTTTCTTCATAATTTTGGACATCTGAAAGATATTGTCAAGACCTTTCACAAGACAGTTTAAAACTGTGGGTAAAACCCCGACTAATTTGGCTAATTAATTTGTCTTATAAGACATGTCGATGCATCAAGGGGATATCTATAACCATGAACCACACATAACTTACTAATTCCAATGCATACCTAAAATTAATGGGCTGAATCATAACCAATATACAAATTTATATTGAAAAAATAACATACAAAATGTTAATACTTACCCTAATCAAATATACATAATCATAACCTATCCAGATTAATATGGAGAATGGTAATAAAATTGTACATCCTTAGTCAAACTGATCATAAAAAATTAAAATAAATAAAAAGGTTGATATCAATATAACATATCCCTAGTTAATCATAAGTATAATAAAGTTTTGATTTCATTAATGAATAAAAATACCATAAAAATTTCATTAAAAATATTTTTTAGGAAAATAACCTTTTCTATTTGAAAATATTTTAAAAAAAAAATTCAATTTTTTTTAAAATAAATTTATTTTAAAAAAAACTGTGAAAATTTGTAAATATTATTTGGAAGATTAAGTGATCATGATGGTGTAAAATTCGGTTCATATCGTACACGTTAAAATAAATATTCCTTTCATATTTTCAATAAAAATTAAATGAGAATTCTTTAGAAAATGTCATGAAGATTCATTTTGAAAATTTTTGTAAAAAATTTAAACAAGGATATAAATATATTTAATAAATAATTTTTATTATATTAAAAAAAATTTAAAACTTTTTTATAAAAAACTATTTTGGACGAAATAGGATTTTCATCTGAAGAGTGAAATGAAGTCAGATTTTATTTAAAAAAATTCTCAATCATTTTAAGTACCAAAGAGTGAAAAAATGGTACTATTAATAGAAAAGTTAATGATTTACTAGATTAAAATGAATTGGATTTATTTTATGATATAAATATAAAATAATTCCCCCAAAGGAGACTTAAACATAAAAAATCCCAAATAATGATGAGATTGTGAAATAAACCCTGACCACTTTGGTAAATTTTTAATCATAAGCCCCATGAAATAAATAACATAAAATAAAACTTTAAATACCATTAAGATAAATATATTAATGATATAACATATCAAAATGCGAATTATATACACCAAACAATGGAATAAGTGGTGAATATGGTATATGTCTCATGAAAGTAAAAGCGAGATGAGAAACCCTTACCTTAGGTTCAAATTCCTTTATATGTATCAAGAAATACTATATAATAAATATAGGATTATTATATATATATATATTATAGAACCATAATCATATATCTTATACCATATATGAATTACTTATAGTCTTTTATCTCCTATTTATTAACAATTCTTTCTTAATATCACTATTTTAGGCGATAATTTCTTTTTTTTTTCATGAATGTTTTAGTTCAGTAATTTTGGTCATTTTAATTTGATCATGGTTAAATAATATTTTTTAACATTATATAAATATAATATATATTCATTATATATTTATTTATAATAATATATTAAATATATAGATAGAAAATGAATTATACTATTCATGGAAACGGTAGGTTGTACGTACACATGAACACTGTTTCCATTTTTATCAATGAATGGAAATAAAGGAAAATAAATATTAATTAACCTTTAAAAAATAATTATTATTTTTATTAATCATTTATTTTAATCAAATAAATCCTTATTACCATCCATGTAAAAATAAAATAGAAAAAATTTCATATCGCTATGTGGTGGCGGTAGTCCACACGCACACACGAGCGACAATATTGTTTTCTAAATTATTGTAAGATATGAATTTATATGTGATATTATATTTAAAAAATTATGTTTATATCATAAATATCACATATATTCATTAAATTTAACCTTAATATCTTTCATGTAAAGGGTAAGTGAAAAATTAATCACATCACATCGTGAGGCGGTAGTCCGCCGTACATACAAGTGAAGTTATCATATCCCCCATGGAATAGAAAGTAAGAAGGTACATATGATATAATAGTTAAATAAGTATAATAATTTCATAAATATAATATACACATGTTAATTAAATAATTTTTTCCAGCCTTCAAAGGTGGTGATGGAAAATAAATTATATCGACTCGTGAGGCGGTAGTCCGTTATAAACATGATCAATATTTTCGTTTCCCATTTGATGGAATTGGAGATGGAAATTGATAATTACATTAACATTATAACATATAATTATATATTATATAATGGTTTTATTATATTATCATAATTTAAAAATGTTTTAAGTAGGTTGAATACGAAATAAAACAATTACACATGTTTAAGAATTTTACCTCTTCTTCAGAGATCCTTTATAGGTTTATACCTAAATACTTATTTTGAGGGATTAATAATAAAAATAAGGTATATATGATGTGGATATGTGATTATTTAAGGTATTTAGGTAGTTATTTTACAAAACAATGGGTTTTGTAAGTGTGAAGAGGAGGGGATTTATAAGGACCTGGCCTTAAACATTTACATAATCTTGAATTAAAGGAATGATTCAAATTGAGATTATTTTAAGGTTTATAGTTTTAGAGAGTTAGGTCATAACATTTACATAACAACATGAATATTACATATTGACACATCTACTCAGTTTCCATTTTTTTCACAAAATAAAAACTCTTGAAAAAAAGAGTCATGTCTTGTTCCATGTTTTAGACAACATAAAATTTCCTTGATCCCATCCTTGACCCTCTTCCACTTTATGTCCTATGAAAAACATTTAAAAAACTTGGGATGAGCATAAAAATCTTAGTAAGGGATACAAAAATAAGGAAAATTGTTAGTTTTTCAAAACAACATGTAAACCATGAATATATTATCATAAGTAATACATTTCACCTTTATAAAGTAGTAAATACTCATCACTGAATAAAAGATCATTTATTACCCTTTTGTAAACAAAATATTACCATAAAAACCATATAAAAAAAATAATATATAAAGGTAACTTGGGACATAAACATTCTTAATTGGAATAACCATACGGTCGACTTACACACATATCACTAAATGGAATAGCCATACGACTGACCTCCATACCCAATGCACTGAAGGTTATAATGTAACCACCCATCCTGGATTATCACGGAACCACCCATCATTTGGTTTAACATGTAACCACTCGTTAAATGTCCAAGTACCATTATAAAATAATAACACATAAAATATTGAAAATATAAACATTTCCCTAATAACATTTAATTTTAAATCACAAGAAATAATTTCAAGATATTGAAATAATAAATCCATTTCAAAAAATAATTTTCAATACCAAAACACCCAAAAACAGAATAAGGGATTTCTTTATCATTTTAGAAAACATTAAGGCTTATAGAGGAAGCCAAATAACGATTATGGAGGTTAAGAGGTCATTGTCGCTGTAAACATTAAAAACACTCCATTTTTCGTTTAGTAAAACGATTCATAGAAAAATATTCCCTTTGAAAAAAAGTAAAAGTCAAAGGGTTTTATTATACACCGTGTAAAAGAAGAAGGTATATATTATCGAAATATGCCTCAATGAAGGGAGATTGAGATGAAGTCCCTTAAAAATATCATTTTGTAAATAAAATAGACCGATTATGTGTATTCACTATAGGTACACATAAGTAATGTAAAAATACAATAATGGACCTCAAAAGTTAGTTCTTACATAATCAGAGCATGACATAATTTAAAAGTAGAAGATTAACCCAAAGAAAGGAAATTGGGTTAAGAAGTTCCCTTATCTCATGTCCGACTTGAATTGTTCGTTCTTTAACATCCTGAATAATAAACTAAAGTTAATTTATACTTGCTTGAGAACCTTTTTAAAGTTTATTATTTATTTTATATAACTTATTACCATGTTATAATCATTATTTAATCATTTAAGTTAATAATGGTTGTTTTGTCGATATTTGGTACTTGAGTCACAAATGAACACCATATAATTACAAGTTGTCCATGTGGTCAATAGTAAATTATCTCCAGAATGATATTCATGATTTTGATATCATAAAAATCATATATATCCAGTATATATTTGTATTTATAACAGGTCATAACATTTTGGAGATATGAAATGAAATGCACCGTTCATGGAGACGGTAAGCCGTACATACGCATGAACGCTACTTTCATTTATATTTAGTACTTTAATGGAATTAAAACATAATGATACATAGGTATATTATAATTCCAGTATAATATCATATATAATATCATTAACTATATCCTTTATACATCCCACGTATGGCATGAACGAGTCATATCACTTTGAGGGGGCGGTAGTCCGCACTTCCTCAAATGAAATTATCACATTTACCCATAATGGAAACCATAAAGGTATGCTATAAATGAAAAATACAGAAGCATAACGAAAAAATAAATATAATATATATCATATATAAATAAAGTGCCATCTTAATGGCCACCATGATAGGCGGTAGGAGATAATCGAACAATCATCGTTTCGTGAGGCGTTAGTTTGACATTCACAGAAACAGTATGTTCTTCACCCATTAGATTGAGGTGTGTGTAAGTGTAATTCGAATCATTCTCATAAAAACATCCAAGTATATTGAGGATACTGGTTTTGTTATAAAATAATGTAATAAAAAGATTTTAGGGGTTGGAGAATTAAAATAAAAGAAAAGAAGTTAGGAGGAATCATTACCTTTAATTTGGGTAACTCCCTTTGGTTTGAACCAAAAGGACTTCTTGAAGTGACTTCTGACTAAGGTAAGGCTTCTAGAAGGAAGAGAGGAATCTTTAGAGCTTATTTGGGTAGGGGTTGGATGATTCAAAAGGCTTGAGATTTGTGAAGAATGGGTTAGAAGTTCTGTCCTTTTATAAGGGGGAGAAGGGGCTCTTTAGGAAAGTGTGAAAATATTATTTTATTATATAATGATATTCGGTTCCTAAAGGTTCAAAACTAATTAAAGTTTAAGATAAGATGACTCATGGTAGAAATAAAATCACCCAATAATAATTTTACAGGTTTTGGATATTGTTTTAATATTTATAATCTTATTTATTTAAATATTTTATTAATGAGGTAAATACTGCATCATTATTGTGTCATAAATAATTTAATTTATTTGATGTCTAAAAATTTTAATACAAATACCATGATGTATTAAATATTTTTATATTTATAAGTAATATTTATAGTTGAAAATATATCTTATATAACCCCATTTAAAAATTTATTCACTAAATGATATTTGTTTGTGTCATTTTTATCTTTACTTTAAGTTAATTAATATAAAGTGTCATTATCACTCCCAAGTGGCTCCATGGGGTCCCAAAATCGACCCAAAGATGACCATGGTCGTAAATGACTCAACCAATAAGGTTAGGACAAGTGTTAAGTAATTTTTTATTATTATAATATTCTTTTTACCTTGAATTACCCTATTTACCTTTAATCGTGGTAAATAAAAGTCAAAAGTTACTATTCACCAAAAAATATTTTCATATTATTAAACCAAATTTTACTTACTAATATCAACCATGTATGTCAGATTTTTTAAATTCAATTCACAGAAGTGGTAAAATTTCATTTAAATGAAAAAGTCGGTTTTTTAACTACTACTTAGTGGTTTCACTATTCATCAAAAAATGATGTTTTTCAGAAAAATACAAAACATTAAGCCTAAGATATATTTGATATTCCAAATTAAAAAATTATTTCAATTTTAACAAATAAAAAACATATAAGTTTCCTTAATTAGTTTATAATTAATTCCTGTTATCAAAACAAATAGCGTGTTTTTAAGAAACAATAACTATCAAAAGATTGATACTTGTTTATGTCCAATTTCAAAGTCAAATTAATTCCAATGATCAAAATTGGATTAAATGGTAAAAATATAATCTAATCAAAATTTAAAACCAATTAAAAAGATAATAAAACCATATAAATAAATTATATTAAAAAGAACTTTTGAATAAAAATACAGTATTTTTCACTATTCATTAAAAAATGAACTTTACCAGAAAAATACCAAAAATTCACCCAAAGTAAATTTTGATGTCCCAAATATAAATAAGAATTTTATTTTGTCAAATAGAACATTTAAAAATGACCAAAACTAGATTTAACGAGGGTTCGCCATTAAAAGGTGGTAAATCAACCTTTTAAAGTAAATTATTCTTAAAATTAGATTCATTAACATTTTAAGCCTCTAATTATTTTTGGATAAATGTAAAATCATTTAAAAAACATGTATAATCATATTGTTGTTAGTTTTGTTCATTCCCTCCAATAAAATGGCGAGGAGTTAACTACCATTAAAAATAATAATATTATATTATTAGTGTGCAACGTAAGATTTCAAAGAAACCCGTTGTTGCGTATTGGGTACGCCATTGAACATAGTAACCCCTTTAAAGTAAAATTAATATTTAAATCAAAAAATATTAATAAAAAATAGAATTTGTTATTTCTTTATTTACCCAGGATGTTACAGGATTGGGGGGGGGGGAATTTTTAAGTGGAGGAGATGATACACATGGAAGTTTTTAAAAGATAAAGTGATAACCATGTTTTTCTCATTAGAAAAGCATAAAAAAATATAATTATAAAATATTAGAGGTTATTATATTGTAATATGTCAATATAATTTGTTTTGTTTTCAATTTTTAAATCATTTTTAACCCTTATCTTCTAAGTTTAACCCCATGGTAAACCCATTTATAACTTAACCATAGTAATAAATTTATATTGTTTTCACTATTTATTATGGTAAAAAATTAATTTGAAATTATTGTATAATATAAATTATTATGATTCTAAATATGGAATACATTTATCCAAATTCAATTCACATAAGTGTCATAATTAAATTTAAAATTAAACCACATACGCGACGCAAGAGCTGTTTTCTAAAGAGAAAATTCTCATAAGTATAGAATGTTTCAATATCAAAGTTCAATATGAAATGGATTCCAATGAACTAAATTATTTAAAATTTAATAATATTTAAATAATTTTAATTTAAATCAAATTTAAAATATAAATTTAACTTTATAAAAAATTTAAAAAAAAGAAGTTTTCAATAAAAATCATTATTTCTCACTGTTCATCAAAAATTTGTCTTTTCTGGAAAATTCTCAAAAATGAAACCAAATATAATTTTTACATGTACATTTCAAAAACAAAATATTTTTTTGAAATAAATTTTCTAAAATTGGTAAAAAATAATTTTAAATTATGCATGTAAAGCTTAACTATACCACCTTTTTGAAAAATATAGTTTTTTAGAAAACATTTCATTTTATTTCAAATGGTTTTTGCAACACACTGAGTTTTTTTGAAATTTTTTTGTCAAATCAATTTAATATTCTTGGTACTATATGTTAAATGATACACTTTTTAAATGTTTCTTTATACACAAAATTGATTTTATCATGTATTATGCTCAACAATGAGTTTCTTCAAAAGTGTGTGTGACACCCAACAGTGAGCTTCAGCAAGACATGTAATAATATTATTTAATATATGTCAACTATAAGATATATGTTAAATAATAGCATTTAAAAATTTATGAAATATACATATAAATTTCATACTGGATATGAATTTATTTATAAATTATTAGTAAACAATCAATCAATTTATAGTAAAGTAATTATATTCTGCAAAAATATGTTTTCTCAAAAAATGATTTTTATTGATTTTCTTGGGAAAATATTATAATTAATTTATAGAAAATTTATAATTTTTTTTTGACAAAATTAAATTTATTTTTGAAATCATCATATCAACATCTTATGGTGATGTTTTGGGATTTTCTAGAAAATATAGATTTTTCAGTGAATTGTGAAAAATACTGATTTTTGTAAAACTATCATTTTTTCGATTAGTTAAGTAATTTAAATGAACCATTATGTTTTAAATTAACATATTTATTATTTAGTTATATTTATACAATTAATTACTTTTGAATCAAATTTATATTGGATTTTTTTATAAGTTTATTTTTGGGTTTGAAAAATGATTTTTTTATCAAAACTATTTAAAAGTGCATAATGAATCTCCATTTTAATTAATTAAAATACTCCCTAATGAGGAATATTTTAAATTAAATTTATAGATTATATCTCAATAAATTTTAATTTAGATTAATAAAATGTTTATTATTAGACATAGAGTTAATATAAAATCATGTTGTGTTGGAAAAAAATACACATCTCAAAAACCTTCTTTTTCATCGTGTATGTGGGTTTTGTTTTATATTTAATTTCATCCGATTATATAAAATTTATTTGAAAAAATGAAATTCTTTTTTAAATAATAATGTAAAAAATTATATTGGGGTTAATTTTTGAGATTTTTCTGAACATATTAATTTTTTGATGAATAGTGAAAATACTGAATTTTAATTGAAAACTGCATTTTAATTTAAATTATTTTTAAAGTTAAATTATATTTTCAGTTACTATTAAAGTTAAATTAGTTCAATTATATATCTATTGATCCAATTTAATTAATTTTAATGAATTTCATATTTAAATGGATATAAAAAGTTTGTAAAATTTTGAATATTTTCTCTTTGAAACCCTTCTTTCTCATCGCATCTGCATGATTAATTTTAAACTATTTTTTTTACAATTATGTGAATTGAATTTGTAAAAATAGAATAAATATTTTTAATAACAATAATTTATATTATCTAATAATTTTGAATTATTATTTTACCAAAATGAATAGTAAAAACTGTAAAAACTAATTATCACGGTTAAGGTAAAAAAGGGATTAATGTGGGTTAAACTAAAAATATTAGAGTTAATATAACATAAGATTTATATAAAATATATTTATATACATATTTATACCATATAATTTCTAATTCTTGAGAATAATCGATTTATTATCCTTCTATCACGATAAAAACGTGGGTACTCCTTTTTCTTTTAAAAAATTACAAGTGTTCCACTCACCTCACTTATAAAAGGCCACATCTCCCCTCTCTTATTCACACATTAAAACCCTTATTTTTATGCCAATACCTACCCAAATACAATCCCAAATTCCATAATCTTATCATAGAAGCCTTATTTTTTAAATAAATCCAACCTACAAAGGCTTTTGGTGAAACCCAAAGGAGGATACCCAAAGAAGAGGTAACATTCTTGAACAAGATTTTTTATTTTATTTATTCATATAAATACTTAAAGTATTATTAAATAATTATTATATAATAAAATAAGTATATTTCATATAATTATATGTTTTTATGTTAAGTTCATGACCTAAAAATATCTCTATATCCACCAAATGGGTTACAAAATCATCATTCATGTGTACGGCGGACTACCGCCTCATAAACCGATGTCATTAGTTATTCCATTACCACCTCTCACGGTTGGGTATTATGATGGATAAAAAGTTTATATATTATATTTATAACATAATAATACCTATTAAGTCATTATATCATCTATAAATTTTTAATTATCATTCCATAAGGGATATGACAACGTCACTCGTGTGTATGGAGGATTACTGCCTCGCGGAGTGATGTTATTCATTTTCCCCAACTCTTTACATAGAAGATAATAAGGATAAATATATGTGATATAAAAGGAATAATTATGATATTAATTAAATATTTATCATTCTAAAAATATAATATATCATTTTCCTTCTTACCATTTCACTCACTGAAAGATTATAACGTCATTCTTGTATGTGTGGACCACCGCTTTCATGAAGCGTTGTGACCCCATTTTCATCACCACACCACATGGATGATATGTATAAGTATGTTTAAATAAATAATATGGTATTTATTATATCTTTATCACTATTTAAATATAATATATTACTTATCTCCTTTCCATAATGATTGTTGAAAAATGGAAACATTACTCATGCATACATTTGATCTACTGTCTCCGTGATCGTAACATACTTCATTTCTCAAAACCATATTTCATGACTAGTAATAAAAGTATAACTGATGTATAAATATGATAAAAAATTCATTATTACTATTATTTAGGTTATGGAATGATGTTCAAAGTAATATAATTGAAAATAACAAATCAAGACATATATGAAAAACCAAGTGGTTATTACCCAAAACACGACATTAACATGGAATTGTTAATAAGATGATAATAAAAGGCCATAATTAATCCATATATGGAAAGATATATATAATTAAGGTTCTATAATATATTTATAATAAACATATATTTATTATAAAGGAGGTTTTAATGAGTGTGAAAGAAGTCTAGACTTACAGTAAGGGATTTCTGTCTCACTATTATTTTATATGTGACAAATACCATATTCACCACATGTTTCTTTTATGTAGTGTATATAATTTCCATGAATGTATTTTATTATAATTATAATAAAAATTATTTGTATTTACATATCCATTTTAGGATCTATCTTTCATGGGGCTTATGTTTCAAAGTTACCAAAGTGGTAAAAATTTTATGTTACAATCTCATCATTTATTGGGATTTATTGTGATCATGTTTCCAATGATAAAATATTATGATAAATATCTCAATAGACTCATAAATTTTATTATAATCTATTTATTTAATTATAATACATATTTACCATTCATTTTACCCTCTTTATGTACTTAAGAGTTTAAAAATAATGTTTTTCATAAAAATTGTATTTTCAGCCGAAAACCCTTTTTCTTCCAAGACCATGTTTTCTAAAAATGTTTTAAAAAGTGTTTTTATATTTATTAAAATTATTTATTAGAGGAAGTTTTACCCATTTTTGACTTTTTATAAAACATTTTAAAAGGATTCTTCATGTAATTTTTTGAAAACAATGCACGTTTGGCCTTTACCAAAAATGTGAAAGGAATATTTATTTTAACGTATACAACAAGAATGGAATTTACCACCTCCATGAAAATTATTTTATTTTAATATTAATATATAAGTTTTCAAGGTTATTTTTTAAAAAAAAAATTAAAAAATGTTTTATTAATTTTTATTTTTAAAATTTTATTTTCAAAGAAAAGTTATTTTCCTTAAGAAATGTTCCATGTGAACTTTCAAAATCATTCTCCATCTAAGATGACATCATATGCTGTAACTTATGATTTTATGGGGATATAAACCAAGGATACCATTATTATTCCTTATATTAATGTTTTATCATGGAAATATTGTTATGAAACCCATTTCTCTTCTATGGGATACACCATGAAATAATTATCATGAAATCAACTTCTTTTCTTAAGGGTTATGTTTTGATGAAATGATTATGAAACCTGTATATTTTCTATAGGTTTTGATTTGATGAAATGTTTATGAAACCCATTTCATTTCATGGGTTATGATAAGATGAAAGTTTTATGATATTTTGACACACATATGTATGATTTTCATTATTTGATGGTGGTTTTTTTATAACCAAGGATGGTGGTTATGTTATAACCAAGTATGATGATTACATTATAACAAAGGATGGTGGTTACATTATAACCAAAATGGGTGGGACCTACATCCTCCTCCAATTAATTGGGAAAATATTTATATCTCTTGAGAGATATATGATTAGAATGGATAGTGAACTCAGTTCAGTAATGGAATTTGTCTGCTATGATGGTATTGGGAGTGAACCTTGACTACTATGGTGGTTTGGGGAGTGAACCCATTACATTATAAATAAAGGTCTTCCACTGGGGATAGTGGCATGTCTTTTCTAGGAGGAGTATCCACCCATGGAGTTCCCTAATAAATTTTGGAAATGATCCCAGACTACTAAGGAAATGATCTTCTATGCTTATGTTTATGCCAGAATTCCATGTATTATGAGAATGTTATTTTATCATGGATCATGTTCTTTCATTTCCTTATGATTAATGGCTTATGAACTGCCAATATTTATGTCATGAATCAAGATTCTATTCTTTTATATGTGGGGTATGGTTTTCATATGTTATGATCATGTTCTCATACCCTTACGTTCATGTTATGTTTACATATCTCCCTTGTTTATGCTTACTGATTATCTAAACTCACCATTTCTTAGGTTTCCTTTCCCTAGATTATGAAGAAAGTTATAAAGTATAGTGTGTTTTTGAAGAGTAATAAAGTTGGAGATATTAATGGGAGATGTTGAAGATCCTTTTCCAAATTAGAAGATTCTATACCTAGTCTTAAAATTCACTATAATATTATGGTCCTCAGGTGAGTTTTTGTGTAATGTAATGAATATTAATCTAAAAAGATGTAATATCCATGAATGAGAAGCCTAAGTTTCTGTAGTTAGTATCATAATAAAGGTTTATTTAACCTATGGAAACTAGGATGATAAAACTTTAGTGAGATCCCTAGGGATATTACTAAGGTTGTATATGGGGATGTATCTAAGGATAAGTCTAATGATGACTCAAAGTATAGGAAAATATCCTAGAATTTTGGTAAATGATAGAGAAAGTGCTTTCCAAGAAATTACATCCCTGATTGAATACTATAAGTGGATGTTGCTATGGAAAAGAGTTACCTAGTGGTAATAAATCTAAAAAGGAAGCATTGAGTTGGACTTTATAGTCACCTAGTGTATGAAAATGGGCCTCACTACACATCTAGGTTGACAATCTCAGGGGGTATTCTTTGGAAATTCACAAAATCTTTATGAACTATTATGCAGGATTTAAATAGATGATGGATTTGAATGACCTAGGATAAACCTAAGGTCTCATAGATTAAAAAGAAGTTGTCATAATTTAGACATACTATAAGTTATTTTTTTATGATTATTTGGTTTTCCAATATGCTTAGTGTTGTTAAAACTATGATTTTTGGTTTTAGTCAATAGAGGGAACCAGAAGGAACTGAGTTAAAATTGAATGTCATATAAAATTTACTAATTAGTAGCCAAATTTTATGATAATTGGAGTTAAGTATGCTGTGATTATGCCTAATCATCTATCACAAAAAATGATTAACAACATTCACCATAACCAAATCTCAGACTCACCAAAGAAGAGAAGGATAGGGTTTGGAAAGAGTTTAGGTAATGGATACCATAGAGGAAATAAGATTCAATTTCCTATATTCTTAGAATGTGGAAATAATTATTCAAGGGAATTCATTAGAGGAACAATAATTTTTTTTAGTGGGGAAAATAAAGACATGAATCAAGTAATTGTAGAGTAAATAGGAAATGTTTGGTGAACTCAATGGATGAGAATAATGGTCTCCCTAATATATCATTGACATTTGAATATTTTAAGTGTGGAAAGTATGATAATTGTGAAAATTGATGTCCTATGGGGAAATATCATAAAAATAATCTTCAAGGTTGTATAATCAATTTTTTTTATGTTGATGATGAAGAGACTACAAATGATATATGAAAGAAAAGTGGTATTAAGGAATAAGATGATGAATCATAGTAAATGTTTTGAGAAGGAAGTGTTATGATTAAAGTATTTAAGTATTGTAATTTAAGAATTATGAAATATATAATGATTTCTCAATTTATGTTTTTAGTTAAAGATTTGAAAGAATATGTTGAATGATGCTCCTGACCAACAAAATTAATTTAATATCAAGGTGACATTCATGGAAAACACATGATTAATGTAAAGATAACCCTTAATATGTTCATGATAATGATTTTGGGATAAATAGATGATTAATATGAATAAATTAAATTTATATAGTATTGATGGCCTTAAGACTGATCAAGGAATTGTGAAAAAGTAGTTTATGCTATCATTGATAGAGTTTACAACAATTTTGGGTTTATATAATATATCCAATAATCTATGTTTTTTTCAAGGAATGAGGAAGAAAGTACGTTTTCAATAATGTTTTATGGTAATTCACATTATGAACATGTTTTAAGAGAATACACGATTAAGGTATTCACATGTTTGGTATGTAAAAACCAAGAGATACTTTTTGATATATGGGGGGATTAATGTTAAGTTTATTTTGTGAAAATTAGTGACCTTATTTATCAATTTTGAATCCTATAAGGGTTAATTTTTTTACCATTTATGAAATGGTTTAAGTTTAACTTTGGATGAGGTTTTAGATATTAGCGTATTACTCCACCATATGATGATTTATCCATATTGGATAAAAAATGTTAAAAAACTTTAGTGATAAAAGGAATGAATTATCATTATATTATGGATATTATTTAATGCTTCAGACATGAAAAAAATTCACCTATTAGAGTAAAATATGAGGTGTAAATTGATTAATGAAAAATAAAAGGATTAAATTGTGCCTATGAAATAAAAATATATCAAGTAAGTACATTTTCATATGTTCTCATTCTATATGGAAACATAATCCCCCAATATTAGTAAAAGAATATTGAAATAAAATGTTGTCCTGTTATCATAAATTTTGAAGATATCTATCACAACCTGTCCCCTAGGTCCCATGTCGTGACTACCCCAATCCCACCTTCCATAGTCCCGAGGATGGAAACTAGCACCAAAAGGCATACCCCCCCCAAAAGGGAAGACATTTTCCTTTAAACCTGTACACACACACAAAGCTAAAACTATGGAAAGTAAAAACAAATTAAACCACAACCGTCACTGATACAACTAATAAGAGTACAATATAAATGAAAGTAAAAAGGGGCCAGAATACAAGCCCAAAACCACCAAAGAAAGTACAACTTCCATGGTCCATATGCTTGAGACCCTACCTGAAGGGTAGGTGAAGGGTAGCTGCTTGTAGCCGTAGAAGTACTCCCATCCGTCCCATCTCACAGGTGGGTGAAGCCTGTGAAAGGGTGAGTAACAAAATACTCAATAGAGACCCAAAACCACAAATGAAAGACCAAAAATCATGACCAAAAAGCAAGGACACAAAGTAAGAACACAAATCAAGACCACGAAGTAAGAACATCCCACACCAGGTATAAATCAAAGTATAGAAAGTAATATTATTAGTTGTAAAGATGAATAATCTTGTACTGCTGAGGGACTCATCCCTGATGAGTCACCAAGGTTCGTTTAGCTACTAGACCACTGAGGTCCGCTCCACTACTAGACCATTAAGGTATGATTGGCTGCTGGAACACTTAGGTCTGCTTGGCTGCTAGACCACTGTGGTCCGCTCAGCTTTTGGACCACTAATGTCTGCTCTGCTACTGGACCACCAAGGTCCACTGATCTACTGGACTATTGAGGTCTGCTCGGTTACTAGACCACTGAGGTCCGCTCGTCTACTAGACCACTAAGGTCCGCTTCACTACAGGAGCACTGAGGTCCACTAATCTAATGGAACAATAAAGTATTCTTGGATACTAGACCACTAAGGTATACTCGTCTTCTGGACCACAAAGGTCCACTCATCATATCCTTCGTGTCACCGCCAGCCGTAGGATTACTACTCTCTAGTGCGCTTTATTTCGGGACAATCTACTTCTCAAGTTATCGGTCATATCTCTACTACCATTAAAACTCATTTAGACTATACCCAAAGGACCATCTAGAATCAAGGGTCCCAACGTCATAGACAACACATCAATCTGATGCCTGGTTAGAAAGATATTAGCATTTTAGTAAAGATGGGATGATTGCATCTGGGCCTGGTCCGACTTGGTCAGACCTACCCAACCAACCTGGCCCAGGGGTCCCTCATGACCAAAACCATTTCTTTCGACTCGACATGACTTAGTTGGGTCTGGGACAGACCATTCATGCCTGGCCAAGTGGCCAGGCCCATTAGACCTTACTGGACCTGGCCTAGTTCGGTCGTGGGTCTAGGCCACCGGGTCACCCAACGACCTGGTTCTCATCTAGTTCAGTCTGACTTAGTTAGACCGGTTTTGACCAGTTATGCCGACCAGTAGTTTTGTTTCCCATCTAGCCCAGGCCACTCAGTATCCCAGTTCGCACCATCTGCCTATCCCGCATGGTGGGATGGTTCTCCCCCTACCCAAATGCCATGCTTGCATCCAATTTGAGCGGCCTTGCGGCCAACTAAGGCCTGCTACCTCCCCTCTGCATGAGATCCAAAGGGGACTACGTGACAGAAACATGCTGGGGATCGCTTCCGCGGACTGCTCCTCTGATGCGGTGCCTGGATGACACCACCACACCACACTTCCATGGCCAGCAAGGGCCGCGACCTCTGCCGCCTCCTGCCCCCTGCCATCGTCGCTGGGCATCATCACCGGTTTCCGGCGCCGGCGGTGGTGGTATGTTTCGTAGACCACTGGGTCCACTCTGGTTGTCTGATTCTCAATCCTTATTCACCCTCGAACTTCTCAGGTCTTCACCATCCCTGATACGAACTCGAGGTCACCTTGGCATTGATCTAGGTGTTTGGTCACAAAGAACACATGAACGCCCAATGAAATAGGAATCAAGGCCTTGTTCGTGTTGGCCTGATTCCTCTGAGTTAGAGTTTTGAAAATAAGGTATGGGAAGATTAATTTTCTAACAAGGATTACCCAATACAAAACCCTGAGATAAAACCCTACCGCATAGGTGATCGATCTATGGGTCTCCTATTCGTTGGTTGACCCACATTTGTCACTCATACCCAAGAATGAGGAACAAAATAAATTCACTTAGAATTAAACCCCTACCTAGGATAGAGTTGTTGTTCGAGGATGAATAGGATTGCACACCCATGTTCTTCATTCTTGATCCCCAACCCACCGTCTCTAGAGATTCTTCAAAGGGTGGAAGAAAGTGCAATCGTCATTTTTCGTCGCCACCCGCCAAAGTCTCATAACAATCCCAGGATTGTGCCCACAATCCTTTATTTATTTACTGGATATTAATTGATGAAACATGAATCAGAGTTTCTATTAAGCTGTGTTGTATCATCATTATGCTTTGTTGCAGCGTCGTTATGATGCATTAAAGGGTCATTATTTTGAATCATTAATGAGGTTTATTAATGAGATTCATCGTCGCCACGTCGCTGCACTGCAGCGCTGACATGACACTTCTCAATGATTAAGAAAAAAAATAAAATAACTTTTCAAGTTATTTTATTTCTCTTCTGAAATGTCTAAATATTAAATTTCACCGTTGAACTACCTTGACCAAGGTTAGGCTTTTCCCAAGGAAACACGCCTTCACTAGCTCGACGACACTATCAGATTTCTAATCCGAGTTACCGTTTAGAAGATATAAGGATTTGAAAATAAAATAATCGTTACATAATTATTTTATTTATGGCCAAAAAATAATTTCCATTGTTGGCCAACGCCGGCCAATGTCCAGCCCTTTCTAGGTGAATCCCGACACTCTATGTTCAACAGTTCCCTCATAGTTTTGATTTGGGCATTGGTTTAAAAGTTAGAAAATCCCACTCACACTTTTATTTAGTGAACCTAAAAAATAGTTCAAAAATACATTTCGGCCACTCCAAGACTCAGAATTACGTTTCATCTCAGAGCCTGATCTCTAAATAATCCCATTTAAATTAATAAAAATTCATGGAATTTTGAGGAATTACATTACTCCCCCCTTTAGGGATTTACGACCTCATAAGCCAAAACCAGGTATAATCAAACAAATGGGGGTACTAATCACGAATCTGGGCCTCCCACTCCTATGTGTTCTCTTGGAGATTCCCGTGCTACTAAAAAACATGCACCATAGGAATAAACCATCCATGAATGATCCTATCCTATTGATCCTCTCTCTCCACCGGGTACTTTGTGAATTTCACCCTATCGTCAATATCTATCTCACAGTGGTTGATGACGTGAGAAGGGTCATGCACATATATCATCATCTGGGATATGTGGAAGACGTTGTACACCCTCTCTAACTGTGGTAGTAGAGCCAAGTGGTACACCACCTCACCCACTCTATGCATCATTAGGAAAGGTTCGATGAACCTCAGAGATAACTTGCCACCCTGGACAAATCGTCATATCCATTTTTGAAAAGTGACCTGTAGGAATACATGGTCCCCCTCTTCGTATTCCAAGGGTCTCTATTTCCTATCAGCATAGGAATTATGTCGGATCTTTGTAGTCTTCATACACTCTTGGATGACCTGCACATTCTTAGTGGTATCCTGTACTATATCTAGACCCATGAGTGCTGACTCCCATGGGTCTGTCCAGCATAACGGGGACCTACATAGTTGCTTGTATAGTGCCTTGAATAGTGCCATTCTGATGGTGGAGTGGTAGCTGTTGTTGTATGCAAACTCCACCAGTGTTAGGTGGTCCTCCCAACTGTGACCAAAATCAAGAAGTCAAGTATGAATTATGTCCTCCAAGGTATGTATGGTCTGCTCTTTCTAACCATCCTTCTATGGGTGAAAGGCTATGCTCAAGCGAAACTGTGTCCCAAACGTCTCCTAAAATCCCTTCCACAATCGGGATGTAAAGCATGTATCCCAATACCAGACTATCATAGATGGGAATCCATGGAGTCGGACTATCTCCTGCACGTAGAGGCGTTCTAAGATCTCTACTGAACTCTTCTCTCAAATGGGTAGGAAGTGGGCTGACTTGGTGAGTCGGTCTACGATCACCCAGATGGTATCGTGCCCACTTGACGTACAGTGTAAGCCTGTCACAAAGTCCATCAATATCCCATCCCACTTCCACTTCGGTACCTCAATGAGTTGTGTCAAACCTACTAGAACCTAGTGTTCATCCTTCACTTGCTGACAAGTGAGGCATCTAGAGACAAACTCTACCGCTGCCTTCTACATTCTGAACCACCAGTACTGAAGGATTAGGTCTTGTTACATCTTTTCCACACCTAGATGTACTACCAAAGGGTATGTATGGAACTCCCTCAACAACTCCTACTGCAATTCCATCGGTACTATGGTGCATCCTCTGAAAAAGATGGTGTTCTACCCACCTTTACAATATCCATCAAGGGCATGCCCTATGGACATATGGGAACATGTAGTCTCGCAACTTGAATCTCTGAGTTTTTCCTCCCTGACTCGCTGTAAGAGTGGAGGGTAAACTACCATTGAATAAATATAATTTGCCTCATCTCTATCCACAAATGATATCTGAAGCAAGGCCAAATGCTCTAAGGCCTCATTTAGTAGCTATGAACTCGATCTCATATTGAGAGAATCTGACACCACGTTTCCCTTTCCAAGAGTATAGAATATATCAAAGTCATAGTCCTGAAGGAACTCTAGCCAGCGTCGCTGCCTCAAATTCAGGTCCTTCTGAGAAAATATATACTTGAGACTCTTGTGCTTAGAGTAGATGATGAATTATTCAACCATAAGGTAGTGTCACCGCATCTTCAGTGTGAAGACTACCACTGCCGACTCAAGGTCATGAGTCAAATTGTTCTTCTCATGCGGTCTCAACTGTCATGATCCATAAGCAATCACTGCTTTCCCCTGCATTAGGACACAACCAAGACCAGTTCCTAATGCATTATAGTACACCATGTAGTCGGTTCCCTCCTCTGACAGCCTCAAGATAGGATCACTCTTCAAGCTCTGCCTTAGCTGCACAAAGCTCTATTGGAATCCTTCTATCCACACAAATGGTTTTCACTTCTTCTAAAATGATTTAATTAGTTCTTACACTCTGAAGAAGTTTGGTAAAAAGCTCCGATAGTACCCAACCAACCCAAGGAAATACCACACCTCAGTAACTATCTTGGGTGGATCCCAAGAAAGTAATGCCTTGATCTCTACTGGATGCACTGCAAATTCAGGCTTTGAGATGACATGTCCTTGTAAGTGGAACTTTCATATCTTGAACTCACACTTCGAGAGATTTCTGTAAAGATGGTTCTCTCAGATTGTGTCCAGAACAATCCTCAGGTGTATCAAATGATCCTACTTGGATGCTGAATACACTAAGATGTCATCAATGAAGACCACTACAAACTAGTATAAGTACGACATGAAGATCATGTTCATGAGTACCATGAAAACTACTAGGGCGTTCGTCACACCCAATGACATCACTAAGTACTCGTAGTGGCCGTAGCAACATCTGAAATCTGTCTTCGAGATGTCTTCATCTCATACTCGAAACTGGTGATAGCCTGATCTGAGGTCTATCATCGAGGACCATCTTGATCCCTTCAGCTGATCAAAGAGGTCATCAATCCTTAGTAGCGGATACTTGTTCTTCATGGTCACCTGGTTCAGGCACCAGAATTCTATGCATAACCTCAAGATTCTGTCTGCCTTCGTGAAAAACAACATTGGTGATGCCCATAGTGAAACACTGGGCCTTACGAACCCCTTCCTCCACAAATCCTCCAACTATACCCTCAGCTCTCAAAGCACTACGGGAGTCATTTGATATGAAGGTGTAGATATTGGTGTTGTCATGGGGTATATATTAATGCATAAATCTACCTATCTATGAGAAGATAGTCATGGAACATCCTTTGGAAAGACATCCTCGTACTCGTCCAATCCACTGAACCAAGGGTCATGATATAAAAATGACGAGTGATCAACTGCATCCTCCTACATGTGAGTCCATCCTATGATGCTTTAGTTTCCTTTTTTCCAATAAAGGAGAACCTGGTCCCATATTTAGGGATACACCACACAGTGTGCATAAAACAGTTGATCTGGCCATGGATTACTGATAGCTAGTCCATACCCAGAATGACATCGTAAGGCCTCAAAGTCCCTACTAGGATATCGCAACTGAAGCTCTCACCTCCAAGATTAATCTCACACTATCGGCACTAGTGTGTGATCGTCAAATCCCTTCTCGTAGGCATCTCTAATTGTAAGGATCAAGACAATGGCTTGATCGGAATATCTGAACTTCTAAAAAGTTATGTGGAAAGGAAAGAGTGACTGGAACTTGTTTCTATAAGAACTATATCTAAAGTGGAGAAGACACATATCGTACCTTGTATCATCTCTATGATTTTGAGACCATAATCATCAATGGACTGAAGCTGAGTCTGCCCCTATCCAAATGCTCCTAGAGACCATAGTAGACCACCTGGGGGTGGTGGTGGTAGTACACCGTACCTACACCCACCTTCTTCCGCTCGTCCTGCTCCTCTACCACATTTGCTTCCTGGTGGACTGACCTGTTCCAATCTCTACTGCTGCTTCGGTGGTCTCTCGACTGTCTGTCAATCCTTTTTGCAGTGAGTTGGGAAATACCAAGCCATGTTCCTCTATCCAATGAATGCATAGAATACTTTACTCCCCTGAATACTCCATATTCACTAGGAGCCTCGCACCACCAACCTTGAGTCCTAGGGTTTTCCTCTAAAAGGTCTGGCCCATTTGGGAATTTGCGTCTTCTGCTGGCTACCTAACATGGATGAATCGTCCACCCATCACCCGATGGTATCTCCCATCATCAGTATCTACTCAGTGAGGAATCTCTTTACTAGTAGATCTCTCTCTAGAACCCTAGCCTGCATAGGGATGCTGATGGAAATCATTAATTCCCTGATATTCTATCAGAGACCCTGATCAAAGGTTTGGGCCCTGAGGAAAGGGTCCCATACCATATCCGTAGAGTAATGGGAGAGGTCTCTGAACCTCGCAAAGTACTCAACCATTTTTGGACTGCCATGCTATAATTGAAGCAACTCCTATATAGATATTGATCTCAAAGTTGTAGGGAAGAACCCCTCCCTAAAAAGTCGCTCGAAGTCAGACTAGGTGAGGGTCACCTCCTCATGATTATGGATGGTCAAACTCCACTATATCCCCACCAATACTTGAAGAAGGATCACTTCTAGAACTGTCATCTAGTTAAGTGGCGTCCTCACTAAGAAGAAGACTCACGTCACCGCCTCTATCCAATCCTCAGTGACATGAGGATCTATCTCTCCCCTAAACATTGGAGGTCTATGTCATTGGAACTCATGTAAGGAACCGAGCCTACATGATTCCCATACTAGAAGGACCAATAGTAACTACTGACCAACATGTGATGGTATCACTAGGACACTACCTGAAGGTTCTGTCTCAGGCAACAATCCCTATACCAAAGCCTCATCGCTCTATGAACCATCCTCATTCTCATGCACTGGAATCCTGACTAGCTGTCTGCATGGAGGCATCCTAAAAGTGATCAAGATGAACCAAAATCAAATTATCATACCTGGTGACCTAACTATGACTCAAAAAGATCATGAGAAACACTCAAGGGTGCATGAAACTAGTGTTTTTATTTACCGAGTTGGAAAGTAGAATTTAGGGTCCTGGTGTATGGATACGTCAGACACCGCACCAACACTGGACTACCTGGCCTAAAATCCTAACTCAAAACACTTAACACTATTTTCCCATTAAAATTTAGAGACTCTTTGTTCTTATGGTAAAAAAGACCTCCTCTGATACCACTTTTTCACAACTCGTCCCCCAGTGCCAGTGCCATGAATACCCCAAGACTTCCTTCTATAGGCCAGGGGCTAAAGACTAGCACCAAAAAAGAATATCCCAAAAAGGGAAGGCATTTTCCTTTAAATCTGTACACACACACAAATCTCAAACTGAGGAAAGTAAACAAAAAGTAATCCACAACTATAACTGAGTCAAATAATGATATTACAGTACAATTGAAAATAAAAAGAGGCCATAATACAAGCCCAAAACCACAAAAGAAAGTAAAAATTCCATGGTCCATCTGGTCGAGACCCTACCTGAAGGGTAAGTGAAGGGTAGCTACCTCTAGCCATATAAGTATGCCTATCTATCTCATCTCACTGAGCACTATCTAGTCACAGACCACCAATGTCTCTGTTGAAGAGTTGATCACCTGCACGTGACATGGAATGTGTGGGCGAAGCCCGTGCAGGGGTGAGTAACACAATACTCAGTAGGGACCCCAAACCAAAAAGGAAAGACCAAAAATTAAGAATGAAAAGAAAGACCACAAAGAAAGAACATCTCAAACTAGGCATAACTCAATGTATATAAAGTAATATTATCAGTCATAAAGATGAATCATCTTTTACTACTGAGGGACTCATCCATGATGAGTCACTGAGGTTCATTCAGATACTGGATCAATGAGGTCCGCTCCGCTACTAGAACACTGAGGTCTACATGGCTGCTGGACCACTGAGGTCCATTTGGAAGTTGGACCACTTAGTTTTGCTCGGCTGTTGGACCACTGAGGTCTGCTCGGCTACTGGACCACTAAGGTCAGATCCGCTGCTGAACCACTGGGGTCCACTGAGCTACTAGACCACTGAGGTTCGCTCGAATGTTGAAAAATTGAGGTATTCTCATCTGCTAGACCACTAAGGTCCTCTTATACACTCTACCAAAAAGGTCCGCTTGTCTGTTGGACCACTGGGGTCCACCTGTCATATCCTTCGTGTCACATGTAGCCGTAGTATTTCTGCTCTCCAGTGCACTTGATTTTGGGAGAATCTAATCCTCAAGTAATCAGTTGTATCTCTACTACAAAAAAAACTCACTTAGAGTATTCCCAAAGGACCGTCTTGTCTCAAGGTTCCAAACACCACAGAAAACGTGTCAATTGGACACCCAGTCTGAAAGATATTAGTGTTTTACTAAACAGGGACTGATTGCATTTGGGCCCGGTCCAACTTGGTCGGACCTACCCGATCAACCCGACCCGAGGGTCTCGCATGACCCGACCCGACCCAGTTTTGTGTGGCCCAGCCTAATTAGGCCTGTACCAGTGGCCATGCCTGGTTTGGTCATGGTTCCATCCTGCCGGGTCGCCCCGCGACCCGGTTCTCATCCAGTCTAGTCTGAATTAGTCGGACCTGTTCTGACCAGCCAGGCCGCCTGATGGCCCAGTTTCCCATTTCCCTTGGTGCACCCAGTGGATTGGTTTGCACGATAGGACCGAACCACATGGAGGGCTGGTTCTCCCTCTATTTTGACACCGCACTTGCATCTGGTTTGAGCGGAAATGTAGCCAACTGAGGCTGGCCGCCTCCCCTCCGCACGTGGTCCATCGGGGACTGCGTGCCTGCTGCACACCACGACCTGTGTCTGCGAGCCTCTCCTCTGATATGACACCACCATGCCGCATAACCATGGCCAGAAGAGGGCATGACCTCCTTCGCCTCAGCGCATTGCCTCCTGGCCGTGACCGCAGCTACCATTGGTGGTATGTTCTGTGGACCACTGGGTCCGCTCTAGTGGTCTGATTCTCGAACTGTCTAGTCCCTTAAACTTCTCATTTCACCGCCATCCCTGCTAATACATTTAGGTCTCATTTCCATTGATCCGGTGGTTTGGTCATAAAGAACACACAAATGATCAATGACAAAGGAATCAGGGCCTATTTTGTGTAGGCCTGATTCCTCCCTGTTAGAGTTTTGAAAATAAGGGATGGGGAGATTAAGTTTATGACATGTATTATCTCGATCTTAAACCCTAAGATCAAACCCTACCACATAGATGATCGATACACATTCCACTCGTTCATGGGTTGACCTGCATTCATCGCTCAAAACCAAGAACAGGGAACAAAAGAAATTCACTTAGAATTAAACCCCTACCTGGGATAGAGTTGTTGGTCAAGGAAGAATGGGATCACGCACCTCTATTCTTCGTTATTGATCCACAGCCCACCATCACTAGTGATTCTTTGAAGGGTGGAAGAAAGTGCGTTAGTCATTCTTCATCACCACCCACTAAATCCTTATAGAAATCCAAGGATTGTGCCAACAATCTTGTATTTCTTATTTGGATATTAATTGACGAAACACGAATCAACATTTCTATTACACTACATTGTAGCATTGTTATGATGACTCATTAATGAGGTTTATTAATGAGATCCATAATCACCTCATCGTTGCACTGCAACGCTGATGTTCCACTACTCAATGATGATGAAAACAAATAAAATAACTTTTTAAGTTATTTTATTTCTTTTCCAAAAAGTCTGAAAATTAACTTTCACCCTCGACCTGCACCGGTCAAGGTTAGGCTCTGCCTAATGGAAACACACCCTCATGAGATCAACATTACTATCAAAATTCCAATCTAAGTTACCATTTAAAAGTTATAAGAATTTAATAATAAAATAATCATTACTTAATTATTTTATTTAAGACAAAAAACTACTTTCCACTATTGGCCCACACCGGCCAATGTTAGGCCCTTCTAGGTGAATCCTGACACTCTGAGTTCAACAGTGCCCTCATATTTTTGATCTAGGAACCCATTTAAAAGCAAGAAAAACACGCTCACATGTATATTTAATGAACATTAAAAGTAGTTTAAAAATACGTTCTGGCCACTCTAGGCCTCATAATTACATACCGCCTCAGATCCTAGTCTCGAAATAATCCCATTTAATTTTTTTAATAAAATCATGGATATCCGAGGTATTAGAATATCGATAACCATTTTCATGCCTATTTGGTTTATGGTTTAGATTTTTTTAACCTTATTTGGATCATACACTTTATTGTGATCAATGATCCCTATCACTCTATAATTATTTACTCTTTTATTCCATTTCTAAATATTCACTCACCACCTATGTTCTCTAATGTGGAAACATAGTTATGAGTTATTTTAGGGAACTTTTTTGCTTCCAAATTTCGCATTTTAAGGGAAATTTTATTATTATTTTGAATGATGTGGGTTTAAATGAATTAATTTTAAAATTTTATTCATTTTATGAACAAGATGAATTTCAAGGGTGGAATTCATTTTAGGGGGTGGGGGGGGGGGTAGAATGTAACACCCCATAATTTTTTGAAATATATATTTATCAAATGAATTTAATCCTTTAGATATTTTGTGTTATATGAAACAATTATTATATATTTACTTATAAACAACACTGATTTTAGCTTATGTTGCACACAATAATGAGTTTCTTCGAAAGTGTGCATGACACGCGACACCGAACTTCAATAAACCATGAAATAATATTATTTTAAATATGAAAATTATAAACTAGATATTAAATAGATAGGTATGATTAGTATTAAATACTTTATGAAATATATATATAAATTTCCAACTCAATATAAATTTATTTTTAAATTCTTATTAAATAATAAATTAATTTTTAGTAGAGTAATTATATTCATTAAAAACATGTTTTCTTTAAAAATGATTGTTATCGATTTTATGAGAAAGAGTTATAATTAATTTATAGAGATTTTAGAAAATGTATTTGATAAAATGAACTTAATTTTTGAAATTATCATATCTAAATTAACTTATGGTGAAATTTTTTAATGTTTTAGAAAATATTGATTTTTTATTGAATAGTAAAGAATATTGATTTTTGTAAAAGTATTGTGTATTTTTAATAAATTAAGTAATTTAAATTCCCCATTATATTTTAAATTAACATAAGTAATATTTATTTATAATTAATCCAATTAATTTATTTTTAATAAAATTTATATTTTATTTAAGTATAAGTTTATATTTGTGTTTAAAAAAGGGTTTTTTTGAAAACTATTTTAAAGCGCATAATGTTTCTCCATCTTAATTAATTAAAATAATCCCTAATTATGAACTTTTTAAATGAAATGTATAGATTATATATCAATAAATTTCAATTTATATACATATAATGAATATTATTAGATATATAGTTAATATAAAATCATCTTCTGCTTGAAAACAATACACTTCTTGAAAAGACCCTTTTTCATCGAATCTATGAGTTTTGTTTCAAATTTAATTTTTAGAAAATTTATTTTTAAAACTAAAATTTATTTTTTAAATAATCATGTATGAATTATTTTAGGGTTAATTTTAATAGTTTTTCAAAAAGTTTAATTTTTTGATGAATAGTGAAAAATACTGAATTTTAATTGAAAATGGATTATCATTTAAATTATTTATAAAGTTAAATTATATTTTCAATTATTTTTAAATTAAAATTAGTTTAATTATAAATATATTTATCCCATTTAATTCATTTTAATAAATTTTATATTGAAATCAAATATAATAACTTTGTAAACTTTTGAACATTTTCTCTTTGAAACCCGCTTTCCCATCACATTTGTGGGGTTAATTTTAAATTAGATTTTGATAATTTTGAGAATTTAATTTTTAAAAATGGATTAATTTTTTGTAAGTATAATAATTTATATTATATAAAAATTTAAATTTAAATTTTTACCAAAATGAATAGTAAAAATAGTAAAAAATCAATTACCATAGTTAAGGTAAAAATGGGTTTACAAGGGGGTTAATTTAAAACTATTAGGGTTAAAATGATCAAAAAACATTTCTAAAATAAATTTTATAGAAATATTTAGATCCTATAATGTCTAATTATTTATAATACTCTATTTTTTATCCTTAAAGAATGAGAAGAACGTGGGTGCACCTTTTTCTTTTCAAAAATTGCAAGTGTGCCACCCACCTCACTTATAAACAACCGCCCACTCTTGACTCTTATTAATGCCTAAAAACTCTTTTTGGTTCGGAAAATACCAAACTAAATAACTTAAAAAATTACCTAATATCATCCTATAATCCTTAGTTTTGGAATAAATCCAACCTACGAAGGTGTTTGGTGCAAAATAAAGGAGGATACCCAACGAAGAGAAGATGTTTTTCAACAAGTGTTTATATTTCATTTCTTCCTCCACCTCCTTAAATTGTTATTAAAAAATTATTATATAATAAAATCATAATATTAAATATAATTATATGTTTTTAGGTTTTTTTCATGACCTACAACAAGATCTACTTCCATCAAATGGGTTACGAAATCATCTTTTTTGTGTATGGAAGACTACCGCCTCACGAACCAATGTCATTCATTTTTACACTACCACCTCTCATAGTTGGATATAATGATGAATATAAAGTAAATATATGATATTTATAACATAATTATACCTATTGATTCATTATATAATATATATAAATTTTTTACTTTCCATTCCATATGGGATACGATAATATCACCTGTGTGCACGGCGGGCTACCGCCACATGAAGCGATGTGATTCTTTTTTCACTAAAGATTTACATAGAAGATAATAAGGATAAATATAAATGATATTAATAAAATTATTATGATATTAATTACATATTTAACAATATTAATATATAATATATCATTTTCTTTCTTACATTTTCACCAACTGAAAGATGATAATGTCATTCTTGTACGTGAGGATTACCCTCTTCACGAAGCTATGTGACTCTATTTTCATCACCACACAACATTTATTATATTATAAGTATATTTAAAGAAATAAAATGAAATTTATTTTATAATTATAATTCTGGAAAGATAATATATTACTTACATCTTTTCCGTAATTATGGTTTAAAAATGGAAATGTTACTCATGCATATGTACAGACTACTGTCACTATGATTGTAACACACGTCATTTCTCAAAAAAATATTTCATGATTGGTATTAAAAGTTTATTTTTTTGTATAAATATTATAATTATTTCATGAATATATTTATTTAGGTTATAGAATCATGATCAAAGTAAGAGAACTGAAAATAAAAAATCAAGACATATATGAAAAAAGTGGTTATTACCCGAAACATGACATTAACATGGAATTGTTAATAAATGGGAAATAAAAGGACATAAGTCAATAATATAAGGTATGATATATATAATAATTGTTCAATAATATATTTATAATAAACTTATATTTATTATACATGAGGTTTGAAAAAGTTCAAAGGAAGTCTAGACTTACGGTTAGGGATTTCCGTCTCACTTTTATTTTTCCTGAGACAAATTCCATATTCACCACATTTTTCTTTTATGCGGTGTATATAATACCCATTAATGTATTTTATTATTATTATAATTAAAATTATTGGTATTTAAATATGAATTTGAGGATCTAACTTTCATGGGTCTTAGGTTTCAAAGTTATTAAATTGGTAAATATTTTATGTTATAATGTCATAATTTATTAGGATTATTTATGGTAATGTTTCCAAGGATATAATATTATGATAAATATATAAATAAGATCATTAATTTTATTATACTATTTTTATTTCATTATAATACCATTTTTTTCTTCATTTTCCTCTCTTTATATAATCTAGAGTTCAGAAAATAATGTTTTTAAGAAAAATCATCTTTTCAGTTGAAAACCATTTTTCTTCCAAAACCATGTTCTCTAAAAATGATTTCAAAATTTTAAACATTATTTAGATTATTTATTAAAGAAAATTTTACCAATTTTTTACTCTTCAATTTTTTAAAAAAGGAATCTAAATGTCATTTTCTAAAAAAATGCATGTTTGAATTTTATCAAAAATATGAGAGGAATATTTCTTTTAACATGTACGACATGAATGGAATTTTCAACCATCATATACATTATTTTATTTAAATATTAATTTATAAGTTTTTAATTTATTTTTAAATAATATTATTTTATAACTTTTTAATGAATTTTTAGTTTTAAAAAGTGATTTTCAAATACAATTTATTTTCCTCAAGAAATGATCCAAGTGATATTTCAAAACCATAATACATATTAGATGACACCATTTGATGTAACTTATTATTTTTTTCATATATAAAATAAGGATACCATTATTATTATTTATCTGAATAGTTTATCATGAAAAGATGTTTATTAAACCAGTTTCTCTTTAGTCGGTTTTACCATGATAAAATTATTATAAAAACCACTTATTTTTTTCATGGGTTATGGTATGATGAAGTGATGAAATGATTATAAAACCTATTACTTTTTTACAGGTTATGATATGATGGAATGTTTATGAAACCCATTTCTTTGAATGGATTATGATAATTTTAATGTCTGATGATCTTATGCCACACATATGTATGATTATCATTATGTTATGGTGGTCATGTTATAACTAGGGATGGTGGTTATGTTATAACCAATAAAGGTGATTAAGTTATAACTAAGGATAGTGGTTACATTATAACCAAATATGGGTGGGACATATATCTACCTTCAATGCATTGGGTAAATATTTATATCTAATGAGACAAATAGGATTGGAATGAGGAGTGAAATCAATTCAGTAAGGGAATTTGTTCTCTATGATGGTCTTGAGAGTGAACCTTGACTATAATTATGGTTTGGGGAGGAAACAAATAACACTATGAGGAAAGGGATACCACTAGTGATGGTGGTGTGTCCCACCCAGGAGGTATATCCACCCATTTAGTGCCCTGATAATTTTTTGTAATGAGCCTTTAATACTAAGGAAATTATTTTACATGCTTATGTTTATGCCGAAATTCTCTATCATAATCCAATGTTGTGATCTCATGGCTCATTTTATTTGATTTCATTATGATACCTATCTTATTAACTATCAATTTTTATTCCATGACTCAATATTCTGATCTTTTATATATAGTGTATGATTTTTATATATTATTCTCATTTTCTTATACCCTTATGTTCATGTTATGCTTACATATCACCCTTGTTTACCCTTAATGAGCATCTAAGATCACCCATTATTATGTTTACATTCCCCAAGTTATGAAAAAAGGTATTAAGTAGCATATGTTGGTGAAGATTACTAAAGGGGGATATCTTTATGGGATATATTGAAGATATTTCTTCTAATTAGAAGATTGTGAACCTAGTCTCCAAAGGAACTAAACTCTTATAGTCCTCAGGCATGTGTTTGTGTAATGTAATGAATATTCATCTAAAAAGATTTAATATCCATGTATGAGAATCCCGAGTCACTGTAGTTTTTATTTTTTTTTCGAATCAATAGATAAACAGTGAATTTATTTTATACATCAGTAAACATATAATTTTCATAATTTAGTTATCACTATTCATACCCACTATCTTAACAGCTAGGTTATAATGGTTATATTTAAATAATAATATTTAAGAGAGAATCATGTTTCTTTTAAACCAGACATTGAATTCATAAAAAAACTATTGAATATATTCAATTTAAAGAAATTTATCTTAAACTCTCAGGGTGTTATATTCTCTTATAAGCTTGGTGTTGTGTGTCATACACACTATCGAACATGATAATCCTATTTTAAAATATTAGGGTGCTGTATTGAGTTCTTTAAGAGATACTTATAACTCTATATTAAGATCAAAACCCCCTCTGGTTTATATTCCCCTTCTACTTTAGTTTATTGATTCTCAACTATATCCATCATAACATCTTCTAGGTTTCAGATAAATTCAGTTTCAGCACCATCCAAGGAACCTTATTTAGAATCATCTTCTTTTTTACTTAAGATTACTTTTCTATAAAATTTCTTTCCAATTTCATATTCTAAATTAAAATTTATTATAGGAGAAAATTTATTTCTTCATTTTTGGGTGAGTTTAATATTACCATCCTCTCCATAAAATCTTTTAAGAAAACTAGCAACAATGTTTCTAACCTTTCAAAAATAAAATAAAACCAACTAAAACTTACCTTCAAATATCACCTTACATGTATTAAGAACAATTTCCATAAGTGACAATAACACATAAATTACATCTTCAATATCAATATTCTCAAAATATTTAAATTCCATTTACTTTGATGAATATTATGAATAGCTTTCTAGCTTCAACCACATTTCATATACCACTAACTTTATTTGCATATCATCATGAGTTAACTCCCCAAGATTTACTTCTTTAAGTTCTAATATATAGAATTATATATTGGTGGATATATTAGTATAATCTTCATTAAAATATCAACCTATTTAATCTCATCACTATGTCCATGGATAAATCTAACCAGCACAATAAAACTTTTGAATAAATCATCAATATTTTCACTTGGTCTCATCTTTAAGTCATCAAATATGTTATGCATAACTTATAGATTTTCTTTTTTCATGTTCCAATAACCATTATAAATATTGGTAAGTTTATGAAAAATAAATTTCACTAATGTAAATATCATCACCTATATTTATTTTTGATTTTATAATGCTCCAAATAAATAATTTATGGCTTTAGCATCAACATTCAATAATTTCCTGAACACTTCTATCATTGAAAATTTTGTAGCATTGCTGACATGTGTTCCATGAACTTCTATTTATATGAAAATGATCCCCATAGACCATAAGTGCGATCTCATTATATTAATTGAGATTTTATAATTACAACCATCAAATAATGGCATTACTTTTGTATCCAAATCATTCTCCATGAAAATATATATCCCATGATAGATTCACAATAAATTAACTAGTGGATTTGATAAAACTTGTTGAAATCTGAGGTCCAGATATACACCTTAATAGGGGGGGGAGTTAGGGTGTTAAATTTTTTTTTTTGTTTCATTCTAGAATAGATCTTGTCTTCACATTTTCAAACACACCTGGTACTAGTCACAATAATCCCACAACCATAAAACCACACTAAAAAAATGAATGATGAAAAAAACTGAGATTTTATTTGGTTCACGTACACTAGGATACATAAAAAGATAAAAAATAAATAATTTTTTTTATATTTTTAAAATCCCTACTTCTCTGGAAGATGACTATAATCTTTAGGAAAATATCAATGCACATCCAAGGTCTAAAAACACTTCCTATCTTTTAATCATTACATTCAAAAGGGAAATAACGAAGAAAGATAATGAAGAAACATAGTTTTTTCATAAAAATATAACTAGTAATAAAGTGTAATTTCACAACAAAGTGTGTTATCCATGATGTTATGCACTTATCTTCAATCTCATATATTCCATAAGATCGTTTTTTGTATCTTCATCTATACTTTTTCTTGATATAATAAATTTTAACTCCTCTTCTTATTTCACAACACTATGATTTCCACATATATATAGTAATTTAAATAACTTATTAAAATAAAAAATATTATCCACTTCCAACTTCCTTTATTTTAAATTCTTATAATGGACCATCTTATGATCAATATGCACCATTGATCTTCATTTTTTCAATTAGTGGTCATCCTAAAACAAAAAAAACTTTTTTTATTGACTATGAATCAAATTTTATCAAATAATAAAATTATATACATATAATTGGGTGACATTTTTCATTATGGTATGATGGGTTAGTTTCCCCTTTAGTTATTCCAACCACCAACCACATTGCGATTAGAAGATAGCTTCCACTATATGATGACCATTTTGTTACAAAAAATAAATTAGCCTAAATTTCATGTCCTTACCATTGAAGAGTGATTCTTCTATATAAGAAAATTATTATCAAATAACATGTTTATCTAGTTTACAATGATCCCTTATTCCACAAACAAGGTCACACCTTATTTTTATGTTATAAGCATTCACATGTGAGGCCATCCTAAAAAATTTACTCCAATATTACTTTGAATTTTATTACAGTATGAAGAAACCATTACGATATGATGAATTTTATAACACCCATAGATTTTATAAAATATTTTGTTTCAAATAAATTTAATTTATTCGAGAGTTTTCTTTACATGCAACACAAAGTCTTAACGAACCACAATATAATTTTAATATTATTATTTAAACATGATAGTTATGACCCAACCATTTAACTTAGTGGTATGAACAAAAATAAACCATATTTTTAAAAATAATTATAAATTTTTTATATAAGTAAAATATATTTATAAATAAGAAATTAATTTTTATAAAATTCTTTATACTCTTTGGAAATATTTTTTCACAAAAAAAGATTTTTATTTTTATTTTCTGAAAAAATAATAAAATATTTTTTCTATGAAAATTTAATAAAAATAATTTGACCAAATAAAATTTATTTTTGTAATAAAAATTTTAAAATTATCTTAGGGTGATCTTTAATTTTTTTTTATAAATTTTTTTATTTTTTATTGAATAGTGAAAAGATACAAATGTTTATTAAAAACTTCCTTTTCATTTAAAGAATTTACAAGCCCTATTTTATATTAATATGGTTTTAAAAGTAAAATTAGTTCAATTATATATTTATTAATCAAATCTATGTTATTGGAATCATTTTCATATTGATTTTTTATATTAAATTTTTTTATATTTATAAAAAGTTTCTTATTGGAAAACCACCTTTTCATCTCATTTACTGGATAAATTTTAAATTAAGTAATTCCACTTCTATGAGTTGAATTTGAAAAAAATGGATTCCATATTTAGAATCATAATAATTAATATAATATAATATGTTCAACTTAATTTCTATTATAATGAATAGTAATAACATTAAAAATTAGTTATTGTAGTTAAGCTAAAGACAAGTTTACCGGGGTGTTAAACTAAAACTATAAGAGTTAAAAATGACACAAAAATTTATAATTTCTGTTATATATTAAAATTTATACCTTATTTATGATAATGTTTTATAATGGTCCATTTTGGATCCTTGTGTCATGTAAAAAATGTGGGTATAATTATTTCTTTCCAAACATTCAAGTGTGTCCTCTCCCTCACTTATAAAAGGCCACCCCTATCCTCTCCTATTTAAACTTAAAAAACTATTTGGATATGAAAATTACTACCCAATTACATTAATTAATTACCAAAACACATCCTATAATCCTTATTTTTATTATGAAACCCTTCTAATAAGGCTTTAAGTACAAACCTAAAGAGGCTCTTTAAAGAAGAGGTAAAATTATTAAACTTGTGTTTTTTTATTTATTCTTCCACCTACTTTAAATATTCTTATACTATGATGATATAATAAAAAAATATCTCCCATATAATGATATATTATTATGTTAATTTCATAACATATATCTATCTCCTCTTTTATCAAATGAGAAACGAAACTATCGATCATGTGTAGGATAGACTACCGCCTCGCGAACTGGTGTAATTATTTTTCTATCACCACCTCCCACAGTTGGATATAATGATGGATTTAAATTATATATTTTATTATGATGAAATATTTATACTGATATAATTATAATATCACATATAAATTCATAATTTCCTTTCTGTGGGAATACAATAATGTTACTCAGTTGTATGGTGAACTACCGCCTCACGAAGTGATGTGATTAATTTTTCACATACACATTACATAGAAGGTAATAAGTATGAATTTAATGAATATATGTGATAAATATGACATAATAATTAATATAAAAAGGTCATATATTATTTAACTTCCTTTCATTCCATTCTTAAAAAAATGGAAATGATGTTCATGTGTACACCAACTGTCTCCATAAACGATGTAATTAATTATCTATCTATAACTTTAATAGATTACTATAAATAAATATTTAATGAATATATATAATATTTATATCATGGTTAAAATTTTTATGATTATGGAACCATGATCAAAGTAAAAGTATAAAAGATACCAAATCAAAACAAACATGAAAAACAAAGCAGTTATTAAACGAAACATGATTTTACCAAGGAATTATTAATAAGCTAGTAATAAAAGTTCATAAGTAAATAATATATGGTATGATATATATAATAATGGTTCTATAATATATGTATAATAAAAATATATTTATTATATATAAGGTTCAAATGTGTTTTAAGGAATTTGAGACTTATGGTAATGGATTTATAGTATCTCTTTTATTACTAGGAGACATATTATATATTCACCACTCATTCTTTTGTGTGGTGTATATACTACACATTAATGTATTTTATAATGATTCTTATGAAATTTAGGGGGATTTAAATAAATTAATAAATAAATATATATATGTATATATAATATTCTTGCATGAGGCTTATAATTCAAATGATACTAAAGTGTTAAAGATTTTATGTTTCAATTTCATCAATTATCAAGATAATTTATGATTATGATTCCAATAATGAAATTTTATGATATATCTCTAAATAAATGAATGTATTTTATTATACTATTTTAATTTATGGAGAATACATGTTTTTGTTTCCTTTTCCTCTTTTAGGAACTCAAGAGACTGAAATAATGTTTTTTTAAGAAAGTCGACTTTGTTTCTCTCTTTGGCCAAAAACCCTTTTACTTTCATATGCCTATTTTCTAAAAATGTTTTCAATAATGTGTTAATTTTAATCTATAATTGTTAAAATTAATTTTTACTCATCTTAAATTTTTTTAAAAATGTTTTGAAAGGAATCTTATTTTAATTTTTTGAATGACGCGTTTTTTACTTTTTTACAAAAAATGTGAAAATAATATTCATTTTAAATTGTATAAATGAACAAAATTTTATGTCATCATGAACAATAATTATTTTAAATATTAATTTATAACTTTGAAAGTTTATTTTAAATAAAAAATTATTTTCCCAATACATTATAAATTTTTATTTTTAAAAGTGATTTTCAAACTGGAAAGGTTATTTTCCACAGGAAATGTTCCAAGTGATCTTTCAAGATCATTTTCTCTCTAAAATGATATCCTTTGATGTTACTTAATATTTATTGGGGATATGATCCAATTATACCATCCTTATTATTTCTTTGGGTGGTTTATGATTATGATGAGAATATATTCATGAAACCCAATACTTTTCCATGGGGTTTTCTATAATGAAATGATGAAATGTCTATATAAACCGTTACTTTTACATGTGTTTTCCAATAAAGAAAAGATGAAATATTTATGAATCCTTTTTCTTTTCCATGGTTTATACTACGATGAAATGTTTATGAAAACCATTTATTTTCATTGGTTTTGATATGATGAATATTTTATGATATTTTGGAACACATATGTATGGTTTTCATTATGTGATGGTGGTTATATTATAACCAAGGATGGTGGTTACATTATAACCAAGTAAAGTGGTCATGTTATAACCAAGGATAGTGGTGAGGTTATAACCAAGAATGGTGGTCACATTATAACCAAGTACGAGTGGGACATATATATCTCTCCAATTCATTGGGCAATGATTGATATATCATGAGATAAATAAGACTAAAATGGGGAGTGAACCCATTTTAGTAAGGTAATTTCTCCACTATGATAGTATTGGGAGTGAACCTTAACTACTATGATGGTTTTGGGAGTGAAATAATTCCACTATTATAACCTTTGTAAGTATCCTTTACTACTAAGAAAATTATTTTATATTTTTATGTGTATGCCATAAGTCTGTAACTTATGACAATGTTATGATCTCAAGGCTTATGTTATTTGATTCCATTATGATTCTTATCTCATGAAATTACAAGATTTATGAAATTACTCAAGTTTATGATCTATGATATGAATGGTGTAGTTTTACAAAATATATTCTCAAGATATAATACACTTATTCTCATGTTATATTGATATCTAACTTGTTTACCCTTATATATCATCTAATTTAACCTTTTCTTGTGTTTCCATTCCAATGGTTAGGAATAAAGGTATTATGCATGCTATGTCTAAGAAGGGTGCTGGTTATAAATAAATTAGTGGGTGAGGATTTAGTTCAACTATGAACTAATTATTCATGTATCCAAGTCTCTAAAGGAACTAGAAATAAATGATTCTGGCGCAGATCGTTTTGTTATATAATTAATATTCATATAGTAATATGTAATATTTATATATGAAAAGTTCGGGCTGCTATATTTGGTATCAGATCAATGTTTAGTTAACTTTTGGAAACTAGGATGAGAAAAATTTAGTGATAACCCTTATAATAATCCTAATTATAGGTGAACGTCCTATGTTATGGTAAATAAAGGAGCGTGGTTTTCTAAGAAATTAAATCTCTCTCTGGATACTATAAGTGGAAGTGTATATGAACTAGTTTTATGTAGGGTTAATAAGTATAAGAAGGGTACATTGTGCTAGAATTTATTTTCACCTGGTACATGAAAAAGAGCCTTGTTTCATTCCTAGTTTGAAACTATTGGGGTATATTCTTTATAAATACACAATAAATTTATGAACCATCATACATGATTTGAATAATGATCATGAATGACCAAGGTTAAACCTAAGGTTTCATAAATATAAAAAAACGTTTCATGATTTAGATATCCTATGAATTATATTTCATGATAATATGATATATTGGTGCTTATATATTTGTTTTTGGTTTTAGTCAATGGTTGAAACTAGGAGGAATTGTGTTAAGGTTGAATATAATGGAAAGTGAAATGATTACCCTCATGAGAAATCAAATTTTATGGGTGATGGAATACAAAATCTCATTGTTATGATCACAAAACATTTTCAAGATATGAATCAAACTGAAATTGAAAATGAATAAAGGGGGGAACAATATTTTATTGATTTCTTCATTATGAAACATCCACATTATTTTAGTGATTTCATAGATACACTAGTTACTGAGAAATAGATCAATAACACAGAAAATATATTTTTCATTCTCCAATGTTTGGAACATGAAACATTCATTTCATCTGTCTATAATTTGGAAGGTAAAGTGGATCAATGGTGGAATATTATGAAAAAAATAAAACGCAATAATATGAAATTGACTCCATGGAGTGGGATGATTTTAAGATCATATTTTTCAATAAGTACTTTCCTTATATTCTTCACATGAGAATGGAAAAGGAATTACTTGAGCTAAAGCAGAAGGATAATGAATCTATTGGTATCTATGAGTAAAATTTTAAAATACTTGTGAGGTACACTTATAGTATTATCATCCAACCTAAAAGTAAGTTTGATAAATTATACAATGTCTTAAAACCATGTATCTGAAGTGTGTTATCCATAAGGGAATTTCATATCTATAAAGAAATCATCCTATGTTCCCTCAAGGTGTAAATGGAGATCTATTTTACCCCTCAATATCATGATTTTGATAAGAAAATGAATATTAAATTCAAATGAAACTCTAAAAACAATGGATATAATAGGATAATCCTTTATTTATTCCTGATGTTTAGAAAGAAACATGGTGGAAATTGTGTTAAGGGTACTAGTAAATATTTTAAGTTTAGAAGGGAAGGTTATTGAGCGACTAAATTCCAATGTTATGGGAAGACGTTAACTAATGATATGAATAAAGAGAAATATCCATTGGATTCACCACCCACAATTCAGTGCTAAAGATTCAAGGAGGTTGGGAATTATGTGAATTAATGCCATATTCGAAGGTTTAATGAGGATAATAATCCAAAACAACCGTTGAAGAAAATGGATAAAGGGAAATATTAAGAAATCACAGTAGTTGAAGTGAATCATGATAATTAGGTCACACTTATAATCCACTATATATTTTGGAATTTCATGTTGTGGTTTTCATAAATAATCCCAATAAAAATATTATTTTTCATCCTTTAATGGAATTTTATGTGATTATGAGCATTGAATATTTATCTCTACATATATTCTTGAACAGTGAAATCACATTTGATATTATATAAATGAAAGGATGAACCAATGTTTCCAATGGAAATATTTTGTCTAATATAAGAGTTTATTTTAATAATAAAGGGTGAATTTTATTTTGTAATCACATATGTATCTATGTAAGATTAACATAAGAGTTATGAATACCATCATAAGTTTATGAGTTTAAGTTTGATCGTAAGTTAAAAGTTATAGAAACCCCTATTGAGATTTTTGTAATGGAAGTTTATTAAGATTAATGATATTTAGGGAGATATTTTTGGGAATACAACCATTTGGTTTTTTATATGTTTTTAGTGAATTTTTTTTTGAGTATGAATACCTTTAAATTTTATGAAAATAAGATTAAAGGTATTGGAAACTATTAGGGTTTATATTATCTTTGATGTAGTAGTAATTATGGGTTATTAAAACTTGGGAATTTTATATGAATTATATTAATATAGTTTTATAAAAGGATAACCTACATGTTGGATGAAAACCTATCACATTTAGAAAGTCCACAGGGCTTGAAACCAAAACTAAAGTGAAAAGATGGTATAACGACTACCACTGGACTGCATGAAAGAGTATTTATGGTGGGAAAACATGAAGATAGATATTTATAAGTACGTATCTCGGTTCCTGATATGTAATCAATTTAAACATGAGAGACAAAATTTTAATGTGATTCTACAACCATTATCCATACCATAATGGAAATGAAAAAATATCACTATATATTTTGTTGCTAGAGTCCCAAAAAATCTAAAGGGAACAATTCTATATGGGTTGTAGAAAATGAAATTATAAATTCATCACACTTAATCACTATCAGAGAATATTTTTCTCATTATCACCTTTATAGAATAAGTAAGTTTTCATAGAGTACCACATTCTATTTTAGCTTATTTGGATCTAAGGCTAACCTCAAAGTTTTGGAGAAGTATTCAATAGGCACTGGATACAAAGTTGAGTTTAAACACAAATTATCATCCTTAGATAGATGGTATGTCTAAGAGAATAATTCAAAACCTAGTGGATATGTTGAGATCTTGTTCTCTTGTTTTTAAATGTAGTGGGGATCAACACATTCCTATAGTTGAGTTTTCTTACAACAACAACTTTCACTCAAGAATTCAGATAGATCCTTTTGAATCCCTCTATGTAAAGAAGTTTATAACTCCAAAATGTTAGGATTAAATTGAATAAATAATGATATTTGGACAAAATTAATCTCAGGAAATGTTGGATAAGGTTATATACATTCAATAGCACATGAAGGAAGATCAAAGTCGATAGAAAAGTTATATTGACAATTTTTGGTGTGATCTAGAGTTTGATGTTTCTGAGAAGGGGTTTCTATGAATTTATACATGGAATAATTTTATGATATTTATAAATAATGGAAAAATATTCCCTAGGTATATCTTTACCTTTGAAATTATTTATCATTCAGGACCATAGCTTATCATGTGGTGCTTCAACAAACCTATATCAGGTTAATAATGTGTTTCATGTATGTATCTTAAGTAAGTATGTACTTGATAAATCACATGTACTGAAATTATAGGTCATACCATTGGATCGTGATCATTTTTATGAGGAACAAATAGTGTATATTTTGTATTATACAAATAAACTTATAATAAACTGAACCACACACCTGGGAAAATTTTTGTGGTGAAACCACTAATATGAGGAAGCCAAGTGGGAATGTGAGGATGTAATGATGCAAAAGTATCTTTATTTTATTAATAACTATGAGTTATAATTTCAAGGGTGAAATTAATTTTTATGTGGTTGTAATATAACACCATAATAATTTAGGAAATATATTTTTTCAAATAAATTTAATTTCTTTAATAGGTTACATTATATGCACCACCGAGTCTTAACGAACCACGATATACTATTAATATTATTATTTAAAAATGACTATTATGCCCTAGATGTTACATTTTTAAAATTATGTATAATTATTTTAGATATATAAAATATATTTATAAATAAGAACTTAATTTTTTGAAAAGTGTTTATATGCTTCGAAAATACATTTTTTTCTGAAAAAAATGATTTTTATTGTTTTTTGTGAACAAATAATAAAATTAAAATTTGAAAATATTATAAAATTTATTTTACCAAATAAATTTCATTTTTTGAATAAAATTTCAATATTATCTTTGGGTGATTTTTTTTGGATTTTTTTGAAATGTTTTAATTTTAATGAATAGTGAAAAATACTGATTTTTATTGAGGACTGCCTTTTCATTTAAAGAATTTACATGATCAATTTTATTTTAATATTGTCTGAAAAGTAAAATTAGTTCAATTATATATTTATTAATAAAATTTGGGTCATTATAATAATTTTCATATTTAATTTTTATATTAAAACTTTTTTATTCATATGAATTTTTTTTTCTTTGGAAAACCACTTTTATATTGCGTTAGTGAGATTAATTTGAAAGTAAATTCTAAATATTATTTTAATTTAATTTAAAAAAAGATTAAATATTTGGAATAAATATAATTAATATAATATAATAATTTCAGCTTCATTTTTGGTCATAATGAATAGTAATAACTTTAAAAAATTATTTACTATGGGTAAGGTAAAATCGGGTTTACCGGAGGTTAAACTAAAAGGATAAGGGTTAAAATGACCAAAAATTTATCTAATTAATATTTTATAGTCATATGTTAATATTATATATTCTAATGAATGATAATTTTCCTTTTTGGATCCTTGTTTCATGTGAGTAACATGTGTAAAATTATTTCTTTCCAAAAATTCCAACTGTGTCCTCTCCGCCACATATAAAAGGCCACCCCATCCTCTCCTCTTCAAACTTACAAAACCCTTTTTTTAGAAAATATATGAAAGGGTACCTAACATATTTATCTACCCACATCCTATATTCATTATTATTTTTAGGAAACACTCCTAATAAGGATTTAGTTATAAACAAAAAGAGCCTCTTCGGAGAAGAGGAAAAATTCTAAAAATTAGGTTTCTATTTTATTTATTCTTCCACATCCTTAAAATATTATTAAAAAATGATGGTATAATAAAACAAATATATAACATATGATAATAATATGTTATGTTAATTTAACAACCTATATCCATCACGTCTTCTATAAAATTGGAAATGAAACCATCGAGTGTGTGTACGGAGGACTACCGCCTCAGAAACCGATATAATTAGTTTCCCATCCCCACCTATCATGGTTGGATATAATGATAAATTTAAATTATATATATTAAATTTAGGATATATTTATGATTATATAAATATAATATCACATATAATTTCTTACTTTCCTTTCCATGAGAATACGATAACGTTGCTTGGGTGCACGACAGACTACCGCCTAGCGAAGTGATGTTATTAATTTTTCAATTACACTTTTCATGGAAGGTAATAAGGATAAATTTAAGGAATATATATGATATATATTAAATAATAATAAATCTATAATGGTTATATATTCTTTACCTTCATTTCATTACATTTGTTGAGAAAATAGAAACAACCTTCTTGGGTAGGTATGACTTACCATCTCCATGAATGGTGTAATCCATTTTCCATATCTAACATTAACAGATTAATCAAAATACATAAGTAATGAGTAAATATGTTATTTATATCATGGTTAAAATTTTGGATATTATGGAACCATTATCAAAGTAATATGACCAAAAATACTAAATCAAAACCAACATGAAAAATTAAGTAGTTATTACCTGAAATGTGATTTTAACAAGGAACTATTTATAAACAGGTATTAAAAGCTAAAAAAGTAAATAATATATAGTATTATATATGTAATTGGTTCTATAATAGATGTATAATATACCTATATTTTTTATACATGAGTTTCAAACATGTATGATGAAATTTGATACTTAAGGTAAGAGATTTATAGTCTCATTTTTATTTCCAGGAGGGATATGTCATATTTACCAATCGTTTATTTTTGTGTGGTGTATATACTTACAATGAATGTATTTAATTATTATTATTATTATGAAATTTATAGGGATTTAAAAATTTATATAATATTATTTATTTCATGGGGATTTTGAATTGAAACATTACCAAAGTGGTAATGATTTTATTTCACAATCTCATCGTTTATTGGGATTGTTTATGATAATGTTTCTAATGATGAAATATTATGATATATATCTCAAGAAAATATTTTATTTTATTTTCCTTTGTTTACTTATATTGAATAAATATGTTCCTTTCATCTTCCTATTTTAAGAACTCAATAGACGAAAAGAATGTTTTTTAAAGAAAACCAACATTATTTCTCTCTTCGGTCAAAAACCATTTTTCTTCCATATACATGTTTTATAAAAATGTTTTAAAGATTTTTTTTAATATTTATCTATGAATGTTTAAAATAATTTTATCATATTTTTATGATTTTTACAAAATGGTCTGAAATAAATATTCTTATCATTTTTTGAATGAGGAAATTTTGACTTTTTTACCAAAAATATAAAAGGAATATTTATTTTAAAGTGTAGGGAATGAATTGAATTTTCCACCATCATGAACAATAAATGTTTTAAATATTAATTTATAAGTTTCAATGGTAATTTTAAAAGAAAATTATTTTCACAAAACTTTGTGAATTTTTAGTTTTAAAAGTAATTTTCAAATTGGAAAGGTTATTTTACTCAAGAAATGTTCCAAGTGATATTTTAGGATCATTTTCCATCTTAGATAAAATAATCTTATGTTACTTAAGCTATAATGGGGATGTGATCCAATTAAATCATCCTTTTTATTTCTTTGGTTGGTTTATGATTGTGATGAAAATATATTTGTGAAACCAATTCATTTTTCATGGGGTTTTCTATGATGAAATGATGAAATGTTTATGTAACCCATTATTTTTCCATGATTTTTCCAATGTTGAAATAATGAATTTTTTTTGAAACCCATTTATTTTCCATGGGTTATGTTATGATGAAATGTTTATGAAACCCATTTCTTTTCATGTGTTATGATATGATGAATGTTTTATGATCTTGTGGCACAAATATGTATGGGTTTTAGTATGTGATGTGGTTTCATTATATCCAAGGAAAGTGTTTATATTATAACCAAGTATTATGGTCACATTATAACCAAGGATGATGGCCATGTTATAACCAATGAAAATAGAAACATTTTAACCTAAGAAGGGTGAGACCTACATCTCCCTATAATGCATTAGGTATTGACTGATATCTCAAGAGATAAATAGGGATGGAATGGGTAGTAAACCTGGTTCACTAAGGGAATTTCTCCACTATGATAATATTAGGAGTGAACCTTAACATCAATGATTGTTTGGGGAGTGAAAAAATTCTACTATGATATCCCTAGAAACATTCCATTACTACCAAGGAAATGATTTTATATGCTTATGTGTATGCCAAAAATCCGTCTTATTCCAATTTTATTATCTCATGGATTATATTCTTTGATTACATTATAATTATTTTCTTATGAAATACCAAGATTTAGTCCATAAATCAAGTTTATGATCTATGATATAAAGGTTATGTTTTTTCAAATGATATTCTCATGTTCCCATAACCTTAAACACATGTTATGTTGATATCTCTCTTATTTACACTTACTAATAATATGAGATAATCTTTTATTATGTTTCCATTCCCAAGGTTATAAAGAAAGGTATTATGTTTGATATGTCTTAAAATGTTTATAGTTATGAAAAAATTAGTGGGATATGTTTTAGTTTAACCATAAACCATTTGTTTATGTATCTAAATTTCCAAAGGCACTAGACCTAAATGATTCAAGAATATATTGTTATGTTATGTAATTAATATTTATCTAGTAAGATTTAATATTTATGTACGAAAATTTTGGGCTGCTATAACTTTGATCATCCAAAATTGTAGAAACACAAAATTATTATGGGGTACTCACTGTGGCGTGAGACCATGCATTATAGTGTGACTTCAATTGTTATGGCATGCCAATAATTATCTTTCCAAATTTACTTATTTTATAATTATTTCATTTCTTTACCCTCATGATTAAATCGTGATTATATTTTATTCATCCTATAATACCTTTAAATATTCATCGTTAACTCCATTTGACTCCAATTCACAAACAAAATCCAACATTACAGCCACTTGTTACAACAGAGCAACTAAGTGGGGGATCTAACCTCCACTTAGGGAGAAGATATTACTTCAAATTAGGCCTCTATATTGATTTATTTTCACTGAAATAATCAATAATTATAGGATGAATCACTGACATGGTCTCATTACTACTTCACCTCAGTATTTGTGATGGATTTATATGGGGTGGAATCAGGCATTTTGACACATTGAACCCATAGTTATTAAATAATATCTTGTTGATCTGACATATGATAGACATGGAAAATAGAAACAACTGACATGTAATATAATGCATGAAATATAAAATTATACCAAATAATTGAAATCTCATAGATCAAAGTTTAATTATTGGTTATCAGAGTCTTGGTGAAAGGATATATTTTTTTTGCTCGTACTAATCAATGGGTTCCGTGGTCTGAAAACCAAAATGAGACCCCTTATCATCATTTCCCTATTTTTTCCAAACCAAAATCATAGAATCAATAACTATAGACATATTTTCTAGGAATAAAATCTATTTTATGTCATTTTACATGAGCCAACCCAGCAGGACCCCGACTCTAGGTAGAAGATAAAGCTGATTGTTCCCCTCCAAGTTAGCCTATGATATTATAGGGGATGGTGATAAGAACCTAAAAGGAATAACCTAAACTAAGTCTAATTATTAAGCTTAACACAACCATATATATTCATAACAATATATAAAAATATAAATCATACACAACAATCAACTTTAACATGAAATTCTTGTGACACATGCTAAGCATCCAATATAAAATGGGAAATGAATATTCAAAAGTAGTGAAAAAGAAAAGAAAACAACATCCTAAAATAAATATAGACATTAGATGACTATTAATTGGAACTCTATGTCCCATTATCACTCTACATGAAATTTTTCATCAATAACCTCCATTGAGAACCACCTATATCTATCTTAATTATGTCTATATACACCAAAATCACCTATAATCAGTGTATATTTTTTACAAAATCCAAAACATGTGGGTAAAAATCATATATAGGGTAGATTATAAACATTCCCAATATGATTACTTAAAGACAAGAAAAACATAAGTAACCTCAAATCCAAAAAAAGGATAAATATAAAGAAGGATTGAGATAAGTTAAGAATTATACAAACAATTTCATAACAAAGTCCAAAGTAGAAAACCCATGTTTATGTCATATCTAAAGTGAAGTCACAAATACCTAATACTTCATAACAAGAAGTACCCACATTACCCAGCTCCCATTACATCCATCCCATCCCTCAATAACTGTAGTGGGGGAATATGAATCACCAATGTTTGATAGTATAATATGAGGGAGTAACTACCCCATGTGGAGGACTAAACCCCAAATAATCAGGGATTATTTAATCCATATATCATATGGGAGAAATTTCCCTATCATGAATATTCCACTGGGAGAGTAATAGAACCCCATGCATGGAGAGCCATTACCTGACACATGGGGGAGTACCTGGAATCCATGTCTTCTGTAAATTACTCTCTTGATCCATATAACCATCTATATAGAGTTAAAATACTTGAACTGGACATAAATTCATAGACACATCATTTAATAGTGAATATTCACACACCAATATATTATATGTGTAAAACGATTAGAATAGAAAATTATTTTATCCAATAGAGACACCCGAGGAAGAAGATGCAAAAAAAATCTAGATAATTCCCAATAAAAATCATTTACTCCTATATACATGGAATGTGGGCCTTGGGTGATAGATAAGAATATACCAATACTATCCAGTTTTTTTTTCAACATATACGTCATGTTTCCAAGTAGTAAATAGTGTGTGGGACCGATTGAACAACATGGCTTGTAATACCACTGGAGCCCAAGTCGTGTCATCGAAATTCACAATGTTCCCACCAGAACAAATGGAATGTGGTGATAGGGGGTTATCTAGGAATGTACTTCGATGCATCCAAGGTCATGATGTATGATATACATGGCGTGTTCCCTACATTCACAACTCATGTGATATTAAATGGTACACAGTAACCATATCTTCCACTAATGACCATACATGACATTTACCATGAAGTTACATACCATGGGACATTTAGATTCCTGTAAAACATATACAATGCATGGAAAATGATACATGATGTTTTATCAAATTATTTTTCATCTTTTAGTAATATTTTCTTTAATAACAATATTCCAAATAGTTCTGATCATTCCACAAAAATCATCATCAATGATGTTATCTCTGACTGTACCTCCACTATTGATCAATCCTAATAACCCCAGGGATCATAGCCATACCTGGTGCATTAATTCTAGTGTGATCTCACACATCATATCCATACCTCACTATAGTATTTTTTCCACCATCTGTTATTATTGTTATCCCTTAAACTGAACTTACATGCCTGAAATTCCATTCAAGAATCTATATCCTGCCACATGATGTCCTACCACATCCATGACAATGTCATTTCTACTACCTCATCCAAAAAACAGCACCCTTATATCATCATCTATTTAACAATATCATTCCTTAATTTTTGAATCATCAACTATTGTGAAGCTTGGTAGTGAATGTTCACCATGAGAACGATTTGAGAGATGGGGAGATGTTTTGGGTTTGTGATTGGTTTGATTTCGACTGCTAAAGAATTCATTCAAAATGTATCCATTAATAGAATCTTGTAGACAATAAATACATCATGATTATTTATATAAAAATATGTGTAAATAAATACCTCAATTAACATATCACAAATAATTCATGATGAAAAGTTTATTTTCCAAAAATTCATCATAAAATCAAAGGCTGCAATCAACCAAGATATGCTATGATATTATATGATTAATAACACATTATTCCAAGAATATGATATTTCATGATTCATAAAATATATTCTAACATGGTAATTATATATTTAATCACATTATAATGAGGTAAGTAAAATAATATAAAATATTACCTCATAGCGAGTTACCTAATGATTTAAACTTCCTCGATCCATGAGCGTCATCAATTTCACCAAGAACAGGGATCCCCCAAATCCTAAATGGTTTTTCCCACTATATAATACTCTAAAAAAATATTACCTACCTATTTATAAAAATAAATTATATTATTGGTAAATTAAAAAAATAATATTAAAGATTCATGGTATAAATGTTGAAGCCCGAACACAAAAATTATACCTCTTTTAAGTAAAACCCTGTATTTTAACACAACCACAATGTTAGATTTTACAAAAAAGGATTATATTTAAATAAAATTATTTATTCATGTTCTTGGAATAAAAATAATATTTTTGGGTAATATTTTTAAAATAGGAAATATTTTACAAATACCCATGAATCTTATAGAAATAAACCAACCAGATGAAAAATTAATAAATATTACTCAATTTTTTTTAAAAGATTAAATAAAAAATCCGGGTCATTATAATGTTATTGAATACGAAGAATCATAAAAGATGTGAATTATAAATAATCATCTCATATATTTATCAAACAACCATTGTTAAAAAAATATAATTTAATATAATAAAAAATAAATGAAAATCCATATACACATATTTTATTCAAGATTCATCAAAACAATGAAGTAATATATCACATCACACTTCTTGATGTGACAAATTAAATAAATAATAAACGTTTTAACCCTTAATATTTCATTAATTTTTAATTCCAAAACATAATCACAATAAATGTATAATATAAATTTGGAATCAATTCCATTAAAAGTTTAAGAATTAATTTATATAATATTAATATATGGTGTGAAATCTCCATTATTTTTTTCACCCCTTTAGGTGTTATGTATAGTTATTCCTCCGGTGACAAGTATTTCCAAAATATAATCACTTCCCATCCTTCGCAACTCCTCTATTAGGTTCCAAATATTCTTACTATCTATTGTAATTCACATTGTCTGTATTTATAATAGAATTATTCTTTTTCTAGTTTAAAATTTTATACTCTTTCACTATTATTACAACACTTGAACCCTATCCTACCATGTCATTATGAACTATCCTTAACAAATTGTGGAGACTAGTTTAAAAAAAGTTAAATTATTAATATAGCTATAAATTTTCTAAAAATAATTTAAAATGAATTATATAGCTAGATCAAGCCTAAAATGAGACCTTCCGTCTTTTCCAGTCATTAACATACCCAATCATACTAAGTACATGAATAGATATTCCAATTTATTTAGGCATCTTGCATCTAAAAAATTCCTTAGAAACCTCATACCTCTAATGTATAGCCCAATCTGGATAAAGAATCTCATGTTATCTATCATCTTTAACATGACCATATTATCATGTTTCTTTTACAACTTAATATCAATGAACACAAGAATATGAGTAGATGATAGGTACATAAAGGAGTTTCTCAACTTCTAAGAGGGATGAATCATTGGTTTATCTCCAATATGAATTTTTTCCTAATTTTCCTCATTTCTATGCTAATTACCCATATTTCCAATTAGTGTATATATCACATAACAATAACTATGACAAGAGGAGAGATATAGAACACAAACAAATATAAGGGATAACATGGTTCATAACACTCTTTTAATAAAGTGGTTATATCTTTCGTATATAACAAGTTATCATCCCAATGAACACTTAAAAAATTATTATTAGTGATTAAAAACTCAATTTATTGAGAAAGGGGATATATTTAAACTCTTATAGGAATATCAAAGACAATTATAAGGGAAATAATTCAGCAATAAGAAATATCCCCTGTATGTGCGATCTTTCCGTAATATTTATCAAGTGTATCTAGAATTTTGACTGGGTGTGCACTCATGTTCTTCCATAAATCCAGAACCAGATGTGAATCCCTCTCTTCAAATCATCCAATAGACTACCTTGTTAATTTCATCATCACATTTTCAGCAGCATGAATGATACTTTTATAGATATATCTCATATATCTATATAAATTTAAATCTATATTAATCCATGAGTTCTATACCACCTCACCTTTCACTATTATATATCCTTAGTAAATTATTATTCATTTTCATATGGTTGATAGTTGATGTCACTTATTTTTATTCCTTGTTTCATCTCAAAATGACAGGTCATGTGATTTCAATATATTTTGAAGTTAACATGATTATGCAATGATGCTAAAAAACACCTCGCAATGTAAGATAATATGATTTTATATATTCATTAAAGGTGAAATATTTAATGAAACTCCATATCCAAAAATCATGGCTGAAATACCTATTTGAATATCTCATCAGATCAACCAAATCATTCTTTAACATGTTATGTTATCATGCATATTACGAAGTGGGCCATCTGACCATGGCATGACACATTTGATACCTCCAAAACTAGAAACCCATCACAATCCAAAAACCATACTCATTATAGTGTTCATTATTCTATTTTGACATAGTCTTCTTTACTTAAACAAACATTGTGGGAAATACCACTTGGATCCCAAACCCGAGCTACATCAAATTTTCCAGGATAGTCTTCCTGACACAGTTGAATCCACTTTAATTTCTCAAATAACTACTCAAAACATAATACACATGGTTGTGGAATGATTATATTCACATTATATTAATTCAATGTTGAATCCATCCTATATAGGAATAAATCAACCTTCTACCAGTAACATCATGGTGTGACTGAAACTCGCACAATGTGCTTCTTCTCACTTTACATTAAACATATTTCTATAGAATACCAACTCAATATTGATGTGGTGTGGGTATAATAATCCAAGCCATGATTTCATCATCCTTAGAAAAACATCATCTTAACCAAAACTACTTTATGGTGTGGTCAATAAAATTGTAGTGTGACAAATCCATGTAACAATAAATTATTATTCTGGATCAACTAGTCACAACATAATAATCTTTCTTACATCATGATATTCACTAACTTATTGATTTATTAAAGTACATGAAACCATTTATACACTTGTCTTATCTATAATCCATAATGTTCTCTAATCACCATCATCATGCTAAAAATGATATCAAGATCCTCCATTCACCTAGATCCTTAAACACCACCTCCATTCTATTTTTCCATCTCAATATTTCTAGGATATGTCAAGATTAATTCTAGTCACAAGGACATATTCTCAAGAGTAACTTAAAAAGCATTGAAACACATGTATATATGTGATATATTAGTGTGTCATGAACACATCATTAATCTGGTAGATTCTTTAAGAAACTACATTTAATGGTTCATGCCACAACACAATCAGGTTAGAGAGTGTGTGTGATAAATATATATCCCTCGATGAACATAAAATCATGTTTCCAATGAAAATTTTATTGATCATCATAAGAAGTTAGATGATCTAACTTCTAATTTATACTCCATGTGATTCTCTAATTTTCCAAGAGTACTTTATGAACTAGTGAAGGCATGCAGTCTTTAATGACTTGATTCCATAATAGTCCTTATACCATTTCATGAATCTTATCAATGGGTCAACCAAGGAAACTAGTATAATCAAACAAATTCATTAATTTCATAGATAATATGGAATATGATCCTATAGAAATCCAATATTATATGCTAGAATCTCCAATACTCTTCTTCCAAGGATAGACTTCTAACTTCTTCTATATTCAACTCAGCATATAATGATATTATTTAATATTCATCTTCCTTGAATAAAATAAATATTTAATTCATATATAAATCTAAAAAATATATCTACCTTCAATGCATTCTAAATCTAATAGGTTCTAAATCATCAAGATTGAATAGTGATAGCACCATTAGTAATAAATCTAACATGTTATAATAATACAAGTAATGAATAAAATTCATCTTCATGAAATGAATGATAACATAAATTGGACCCATTAGATTTGTTTGAAATATGAAAATGATAAATTTTCTTTAGTAAAACCTACATTTGTTTATGAAACATCATGTTAGTATCATAAATCAATCAATTACTTTTAATCATCAAAACCCTCTTTTTAATTCTATCAAAGCCACTTTGGATTAATGTGTTTCTTCTATCCATTTAACAACATAATCAAAATAAAAAATGTATAGTATGTGATTGAATTTTTAATTTTAATATTCTTAAACACTTTTAATCCATATTCTTTATAAATACCCTTCTTTTATTACTTGGCCACATTAATATCATGTCATTATCCTCCTTTGATCATTCCATCCACTACCTTTGTCTTCTTCATCCCTTCAAAATTTTGAGAGGTTACAAATGGTATCTCCATATTAGATATTACTTCAACATTCCTTTTGTGTTTTTAATAAATTAATCCACCTAAAATAGATTTAAATTTCTTCTTTGAAGTGTATTGATCATGTTGAACCACAAGGTAAATATCAAAAACACTTTTGGTCACCAGATTATTTTTCTCATTAGAATATAATATTTATATAGTAAGATATTATATCTTTTCTTAAACCAATTCTTAAATACCATAATTATAAATCCACGACCTTTGGGATTGGATTTATCATGTAATTCCATTTTCTCTATTAGTATTATGAGATAGGTTTTGGTGGTGTATCTTAATATTTTGCACTATCCATGTAATAGAATAGGTATTCAGGAGAGGTAATTTGAGTCAAATATTGGATTGAACATGTGTCTTTGGACCCTATTGAGGTTTTAGAGGTGCTGTTGTAGGTTGGGAATCAGGTTTGTAAGTTTTACAGGGCTTAGGGTTGGGATTCTATAATAGAAAAAACAACCCTTTTTGACACATGGTATCATGGTGTAGAATGGGTATGCATTGGGAATTAATTATTAGGATAGTTATAGATCACGTCATTACTAAATATAACAACAAATTTATGTGTATATAATGATTAAAATGTTGTATTTTTTGTTAATTAGAAGTCTAGATGTGTTTAGAGAAGGCTAGTGTGAATCTAAAAATGTTCAAAAAATTTGGTAAAGTCCGCAAATGTAAGGGTTAAATTCTTAGGTGTAAGGGTAACTAATTTATTAAAAAATCTTTAAATCCTTATTCATATGGAAATCATGAATAAAAAATTCAATTTTAAGAATTTTTTTTAAATCCCCATGTTTAAGGGACCCAAAGAAGAAGTTTCCTCATGCATAAGGGTTCATAACTCATTCAGAAAAATGATTAGTCCCCATGAGCAAGGGTAATCAACCCATTTGGAAAATTGATAAATTTTTTATGTGAAAATGGTACCATGTGATATTTAAGGGTCATCCTATAGTATATAAATGTCACTTTATGATGCATAAGGTTAACCCCATGATATGTAAGGGTTACTATAGATAGATCTGAAAATTAAAAAGTATGATATGTAAGGGTAACCAAAATATCCCTTATGATACATATGGGTAAAAAATGGTAATTTTTTTATATATAAAGGATTTTATGAATTCTAGGTAAGTGTTGTCTGTGGGCTATAAATGATGTTTGATCTATAATATTCCAAAAAATCGAGAGTAATGACCTGGAGTGGAAATCATGTCATAGCCAAGGGATCATGTTATGATGTGCATTGTGTCAAAATTTGTTTAATATTGTTAATTAATTGGTTAAATTGCGTATTAAATGAGGGTTTTTACATTATAGAAATAAATACAATGGGTATGACCTAACTCTTCTCTCTCCCCCATTCTTTATTCCCTCTTGAAAAATCTTCATCAATTGTTGTCTGTTCCTTGTGTTATTCATTGTAGGGAGTAGATGTAGGTAAGGATAGTTATACTTGTGTGTTTATTCTTTGTTTATCTCACTTTTTATATGTTTTCTATTAGTTTTTGAATTAAAATATGGTTTTTTATAAATCACTTGATTTCTTATAATCATATCTAGATCATCCATAGTTTCTTAGAAAGCGGAGTCCTTCTAAATCTAGTTATGTGGTGCCCTAATATTTCATATGTTATACATGTGCTATGTTTCATGTGATAATAATAGTGGGTAGGTTTGTGTGAGTGATAAAGAAAAAAAATACTTATGGTTTTTATTTATTATAAGAGATACCTAGGGTAGAGTCATATGGAAATTTATAGGTTTTCCTGGTTAAGCTCTTTTTGCTTGGTTTCATGGTTTGAGGGTATGATCAACATGATGTTATGTATTATCAATAAAGATTACTAATATGTGATGATTGAAATGGTTCCATGGGAATGATTTTATGATGTGATTTAAAAAGTGGTGACCATTGCTATGGATAGTGATAGAGGTTCTCCAAGTTATGGTCTTAGGTTGTTCAAAATTGATTCTCTCCACGAGTTTGCAGTTGTTGGGATAATTTTCACACAGAATTGGGCCCATGATGTGTTTTTTACCACTGGTTATTTATGGTATCCTTTGTAGATTAATCATCTTAATGGTGATGGGGTTGACCGTCACTGTGGATGAGGGATAAAGTATAGGTGGTCACATGTCCTTGGTGGAAACTTAATTCACTAGAGTGGAGTTTGATGATTATTTTATATGTGACAAATTTTAGGTTCAATGATATGGTCTTAGTAATTAAGGGTGTAATCATGCCTTGTATTTCATTAGGCTATTCATATGGTGGTTGGTAATAGGTTCAGATGACCATGGGTCTTATGATACGATATATAGATGTGACTTATTGGTTCTGTGGTTTACTTGATATGGTTATATTTTTTATGTATAGAGTGTGATGTCTTGTGGTATGGAATTTGGTTATAGTAATTAATGAACTTCTTGTATGATAGATTATGGATTGATTGATTCACTATGACACTAACTAAATCAAGTAAAGTTTCACTCATAGATTATTGATAACAAAAGGATAGGATTGAGTGGTCATCTTGGTTATTGTTTTTTTACATTTAAAACACTTTTATAAATATGGATATTATATAAGGATAATATTGGTGGTGGATTACTAATTCCATACTCACACCCTAAATGAGCCCTCTAGGTTGCATGCAAACATTACCAGTAGCTCTTGCCTACCCCCCATGGGTTTTCCAGTAGCGCCTCCTTTTTGCGCAAATTTGGTTTTAAACCATGTTTTGACCCCTTTAAGCCTGTTTTAAATCCCATTAACACCAATTAATGGTGTTTAATTAAATGTTTGATGAGGTACCCTGGTCTGTTTCGGTTTAAACTGCCCCTAAAGGCGGGGACCCTTTAATGACGTGTGGGGCCGCGTGGTCAACCCACGACCGCGCTCCTTACACGGTTTCACATTCTTATCTCAGTATCTCAACCGTCCCCGTCCATATACCCTTATAAACTAAAGGGTTCTCCCTGTGTTTCTTTTTCTTGGCCACCCTATGATCGATTCGTCTGCTCCTCCTTGGAGTTCCCGAGGCCCCTCCCCTGCAATTTGTGTATCCGATGTTCCTCACGCATGAGGATAAGCTTCAATCGTTGATCAATCAAGTAGGGGTTTCACCATCGTCTCTCCTTTTTGGGTATCTTGCGGGGTGGGTACGCTACTGCTTCTGTAGAATTGGATGAACCAAACTTTAATGATGATAATAAATGGATTCTAAAGAATGAAGGGGAGGGGTGTGACCGATGATACTGCTATGTTTTTCTCCTCTTTCATGATTAATGATTTATGATTTGTGTGGGCTTATGCCTACTGAAAATCATGGCCATTGGTGGTCTTTCTCTGTGCACTAATAAAACCTTACCTCTTGTGTTGGTGGTGTAAAGGAAATTGGTTAATTACATATATTCGGCTAAATAAATTGAAAGCACCAGGATCAATCCTTTTCTGTGATAACCCCGGTAAAAGTACAACAAAATTGGAATCATGGAGTGTGTTAAATCTTTTAAATCTGAAAATATCGGCATGGGCCTGCTTTGTGTTGGTGGTAGTGGTTTGGTTGTTTTTCATTCACGGGCCGATTTCTCGGTGATGTGGGTGGGGATGGGATCCCCTGTTTTTATGGTTTCGCTGGTTTTGAATTTGAGGAAGTATGGTAACTTTTCTTATATCACGAATTGGGGTGGAATCCTCTATTGTTGAGAAACCACTGCCTCCTGGGTTTTGGGAACATGGGGTAGTATCTTGGGGTTTTACTTGGTTCTAGTACTTTGAGGGATCTCACTTATCCATTTTTGTGGTTGTGACTTTACAAGAGAACCAGGTGTGAACGTTTAAGTTGATGTTTGACTGTACTCTTTCCTTGGCCTGTGATTATTCTTTCTAGTTGCCCAAGTAGGTGCATAAACTTATTTAAACATTATTACTGAACATGAAAACAAGGATGGGACAAATGAGTTTTGGTTTGGTGTGAGTTGTGACTTGGACATGGGTACTGATTGTGTTCTTTAGGCTGGCTGAAGAAAAACCTTGATTTGGGTGAGTGCTTGTTACCAATACATATACTTGTAGTTTTGTGTTTCTTGTTCGCGCCCCTCCCAAGTTGAGAACATAGTGCCGAACAACCCCATTTCACGGGGGAGGGTGTTTTTCCCAACACTTCTATGAGTGGCTGGTTATTAGCTCCTTTTCTGCTCCCTTTCCCAAATAGCCCAAGACTCTACGGGCAGGCTGTGATGGCTTGAAGTCCATTATTAGTCCAAGAATCTTCGGGCAGGGTAGTGTGGTGGTTGGCCCAGGTGTGTGCGGGCAGGTGGTTTCCCAAGTGTCTTCGAGATGAGGCCCAGGTGTCTTCAGGCGTGGCAGTAGATCTTCTAGCCCAGGTGTCTTCGGGCGTGGCGGTGGTTGTTCTGGCCAAGGTGTTTGCAAGCATGGTTACATGTGACAGTTGTGGCCCAGGTGTTTGCGGGCAAGGTTTGGCAGTGCGACTGCGTGAGGATATGGCCCAGGTGTGTGCGGGCGGGGTGTGGCAGTGAGACTACGTCGAGAATGGAGGGATTGGTTCGATGCATAGGATGTCTTCAATAACCAGTGGGGAAGTGGAGTGGGGTACCCAAACATCGATGTTCTTTTATTATACATTACTTGAATTGCGTTATTTGGGGAGTGTACCTTGGTGAGGATTGGGTGGTTAGTTTCCTTTTCGGGTGTTTGGTTATCTCTTTTCTCACAGGGCATTAGTATGCCTCCCCACTTGTGCACGAGAGCCTTTGGTTTTTCCCTACTGAGTATACTTGTATGCTCACCCTACTTATATAAAAATGGTTTCAGGTTTTAAGGAGGACTTCAGGGATCGCGCGGGACCACACTAGCTTGGACCTTTGGGGCTGTTGCTGTTGTTCTTTCCCTTTTTCTTGGTATCTTTTTACCTTTGGAGTTTTGTGACTTGTATCTTTACCTTTGAACATGCATGTGGGAATGGTTTATTTTCAGTCGTATTTGCACTTTTAGTTTTGGTGTTGTGGGATTTACTATATTATCTCCCGATCCTATGAAAAGAAAAAGGGTAATGCCTTCCATTTAGTGTGTGATTTTATACCCTTGGTGCTGGTTTCCACTCTAGGACCTATTGAAGGCGGGATTCAGGGGGTCATTATCTCTCCTTCAACTTAAAGAAGGAAGGGTCTGGAAATCTGCTGACCTTTCCCTGCTTCTGGTGAAGGCGGGTCGTGACAGAATGGTATCAGAGGAAGGTTGAGAGATAGGATGGAGTCTGGAGTTATGCACAGTAAGGATTTCATGGGATGGTAGGGAAACGGTGTTGGGTAATCTTGGTGCCTGAATTAGGCCAGGGAAGACCGGCTAGGACACAAGATTTTAGGCCCCCCCGTGATCCGATGCAATGACTCTGGACCTACCGAACAACCAAGTGAGGCCACACTGATTACAGGGTAGAGAACCTAGGAAAGGTACATGAATCATAATGAATTGTGTTCTCATGTTTCATGTGTGTTTTTCAAATTTAAATCAATAATATGTTTAAGAAATTTTCAGAACAATATTCTGCACTACTTGGGCTTAGGAATTCCTTGTTTACCTTCCAGCTATGGCACCTGTGAGGTGACCACGGGCGGTACGGGTGATCGAGTCCCAGGAGGTTGACTTGGCCGATTGGCAGAGGGGTGATCGAGAGGAGGAGGACGACCAGTGGCAGAAGATGCTTCGATCCTTCCAGCGACAGACCCTCGAGAAGTATGAGGGCAGCACCTCTAACATGAGGACAGAGAGATGGCTAGAAGAGCTGGTGATAGCTTTCAGCCTAATTCGGGCACTGCCTGAGTACTGGGTTCCTCTGGCCGTTAGCCAGATGCAGGGAGCAGCGCGTCAATGGTGGACGCTTTACCTGGGGGAGAGGAGAGAGGCTTAGGTGGCCGACAGCTGAGAGGTAGAGGAGCTCGGCATGTGCAGTTGTACGCCTCGGAGGCAGCAGTTCTAGTAGGACTTGAGGTCGTTCGAGGTATGATTAGTTTGTTTAGTACCCTTGATTACGCCTTTTTTGTTACCAGGGATTCTCACTCCTTAGTTGCACCCAGTCTAGCCTGTTCTCTAGGACTAGACGCTGAGATACTCCTAGTGCCCCTGGTGTTGAGCACACCAGTCGAAGGTCAGACCGACTTGTTATATGTTTGTCTAGGATGCAGACTGATGATAGGGCCACATCAGTCGGTTAGGGATCTACTACTGCTACAGATACATCCATACGATGTCATCCTAGGCATCGACTGGCTATTCTATGTGTGTGTCGTCATCGACTGCTTCTGAGGAAGGGTTGTGTTCTCAGACTTGGGCGACTGGCGTGTTACTTTCACCGGCGAGTAGAGCAGTCATAAGGGTAGCAGCTGAGAGGAACCCCTCCTCTCCTTGTTAGTCGAGATGTCAGTAGAGTTAGTAGATGCTGAGATGGTGGAGGTTCTAGTAATTTTCAGTGAGTTTATGGACATCTTTCCTAAGGAGGTAATGACTCTACCCCCTCGACGTGATATCGAGTTTGGGATAGACTTTCAGCCTGGTGCTCGTCCGATTTCAATGGCTCTTTACTGGATGGAACCATCGGAGCTACGAGAGTTGCGGATTCAGATTGATGATCTGATGAAGAGGGGTTATGTTCGACCAAGTGTATCACCGTGGGATGCTCCAGTCTTGTTCGCAAAGAAGGCAGATGGTGGTCTTAGGTTGTGCATAGACTACAGGAGGCTGAATCAGGTGATGGTCAAGAATTTCTACCCACTTCCGAGGATAGAAGATCTTTTCGACCAGCTGAAAGGGGAAGGATGGTTCTCAAAGATCAACCTGCGGTCCGGGTATCACCAGTTAAGGGTGAAAGAGGGGGACATCCCGAAGATGACCTTCAGGTGCAGATATGGACACTTCAAGTTTGTAGTCATGCCTTTCGGTGTTACGAACGCCCCAGCTATGTTCATGGGGCTTATGAACTCCGTCTTCCGAGAATACCTGGATCAGTTTGTAGTTGTGTTCATCGACGACATCCTGATATATTCAAGATCATAGGAGGACCACGCGGAGCACCTGAGGATGGTTTTGGAGGTCCTCTGACAGCACCAGCTCTCTGGGAAGTTGTTGAAATGTAAGTTATGGACGCGAGAAGTGCACTTCCTTGGGCACATAGTGTCCGAGTAGGGGGTAGCAGTGGACCCATCAAATTTTTAGGCAGTTGTTTCATGGGAAGTGCCCAATAATGTGGTAGAGGTTCATAGTTTCCTCGGGCTGGCGGGTTACTATCGGAGGTTCGTACCCAAATTCTCCTGAGTTGCATCCCCTTTGACAGCCTTGACCAAGAAGAACTAGGTTTTCATGTGGAGTGAGCAGTGCGAGACAGCCTTCAGCAATCTGAAGGAGAAGTTGGTTAGTGCCCCAGTGATGAGACTACCAGAAGAAGGGGCGGTGTATGAAGTGTTCTGTGATGGTTCAGGGCAAGGCCTCAGATGTGTGTTGATGCAGCGACAAGGGGTGATCTCTTATGGGTCTAGGCAGCTACGACCTCATGAGCATAATTATTCCACCCATGACCTGGATCTTGCAACAGTCATTTTTGCGCTAAAGTTATCGCGGCATTACCTCATCAGAGAACGCTTTTTGGTCTTCACAGATCACAAAAGTTTGAGGTATATCTTCTCCCAGTAGGACCTAAACTTGCGGCAGCTAAGGTGGATGAAGTTCCTCTAGGATTACGACTTCGATATTTCCTACACTTCAGGGAATGGGAATGTAGTGTCCAATGCCTTAAGAAGGAGGTCGCAGAAGGATGCGGTCCGAGATTCGGTAGACGCCTGGAAGGAGTTGGAGGAGTAGGCTGCCTTTCACATAGATGCGAGTATGGATAGAGGTAGAGGTTTCTTGTATCAGATGACAGTGCAATATTCTCTGTTTTAGCAAGTAGAGGAGTATCATTGGGGATACCTAGAGTGCAAAGTGATGCGTGACCGAGTTGACCAGAGCAATGCTTTGAAAGGATGGACGAAGGATGGTCAGAACCAGATGATTTTCCAGGGAAAGCTATTTATTCTAGAGGCAATGCGTGGAAAGGTTCTTAGTGAGTTCCATAACTCACCCCTAGCTGTACAACCAGGAGTTTACAAGATGTACCAGGGTCCGAAGAGAAAGTTCTGGTGGCCCGGAGTAAAGCGAGCAGTGGCAGAGTTTGTGGCCAAGTGCCTAGTGTGTCAGCAGGTGAAGGTTGAACACTGAGTTCCAGGCGGCCTACTGTAGTCTCTAGATGTCCCCAAGTGGAAGTGGGAGGACGTATCAATGGATTTCATCATGGGACTACCCAAGGTTCAAGGGGGGTACGACACTATTTGGGTAGTAGTGGACCGGTTGACGAAATCGGCTCACTTTCTGGTGATTAAGGATTTGAGTGCAGTGGATGCTTTGGCATGAAGGTACGTGGATGAGGTGGTGCGGTTGCATGGAGTTTCGAGGTCCATTGTCTCGGATAGGGATGCATGGTTTAAATCATGAGTCTCGAAAGGATTTCAGCATGCTTTTGGCACCCAACTACGTCTTAGCACTGCTTTCCATCCCCAGACAGATGGACAGACAGAGTGCACCATCCAGACCTTGGAGGATATGCTGTGAGCATTTTTTCTGGACTCAGGAGGATCGTGGGTGTGACATTTTCCTCTCATTGAGTTCGCCTACAATAATATATATCAATCTACCATTGGTATGGCCCCATTTGAAGCCTTGTACGGGAGGCCATTCCGCTCACCTGTGTGTTGGACCGAAGTTGGAGAGGTGGGCATCCTTGTCCCGGAGGTGGTGCAGAGCACGACAGAGAGGGTTCAGCTTATACGGGAAAGGATGAAGGTGACCTGGGACCGACGGAAGTCATATGCTGATAACAGGAGAAGGCCCTTGGAGTTTGAGGTTGGAGACCACGTGTTATTGAAGGTATCCCCTCAGCGTGGACAACAAAGGTTCAACAAGGGGAGTAAGCTTTCTCCCAGGTTCATCGGACCCTTCGAAGTGTTGTGGCAGGTCGGAGAAGTGTCTTATTAGCTAGCATTAACCCCGCCGCTACTGAGGATACATGAAGTCTTCCATGTGTCCCAGCTCCATCGGTATCTACATGATAATTCACACGTCCTTGGCTGGGGAGAGCTAGACATCGAGGACGACGTGACCTTTGTGGAAAGACCAGTGATGATCGAGGATCGTGAGGAGAAGGTGCTTCGTGGGTGAACCATTCCCTTGGTTTGTGTGTTATGGAGACATGGTGGACTTGAGGAGAGTATGTGGGAGAGGGATGCACAGATGCGTGCCCAGTACCCAGAGTTGTTTTGAGTTTTGTACTGTTCTATTTATACTTATTGTGGTCGAGCGTTTTACCTTGTTGGATATGAAATATGTGGTTTTTTTTCCTTTGAATGTTCATGAAAAGTCCTGGCTATGGGGAGGGGAGGACCCAACCCCTAATCAAGATGCATTAAGGTGGATGCGATTAAACCCGTGCGGGTGAGTCAGTGCCGCCCAAAGCGGATAGTATCTTGAAAGGGGGGAAGAGACTCCCCAACCCACATGACTGGGTAGTTTGACATGGTATGTTGCTTGGTTCTTGAGAGGGAGGTGTTTTTAGTTAACAATTAGGTTCACTCCTGAGAGGTATCTTTCGAGGTGGTCGTTCGGACCCTCTCTTTCCTTCTGGGTTGTTTTGATTCTTGAGGGCGAGAATAGTTTGAGAGGTATCTGATGTAATGGAATGAGTTCTTGGAGGTCCATTACTTAGTAAAAATCTGTTGTTTGAGGTGTTCTGGGTGGTCTGGAAGGCCATCCCAGTTTCTCAGTGACTCCTAGCGGTAGCCTTGGTCTACCGGTATCTCTTGGCCAGCGGTAGCTCTCGGCTACCGGTGGCTGTCAGCCACCAGTAGCTCTCAACTACCGGTCGATGTCAGCCACCAGTATCTCTCAGCTACCGGTCGCTGTCGACAACTGGTAGTTCTCGGCTACAGGTGGCTCTTGCCTACCCCCCACGGGTTTTCCAGTAGCACCTCCTTTTTGTATAAATTGGGTTTTAAACCCTTTTTTGACCCCTTTAAGCCTGTTTTAAAGACCATTAATGCCCATTAATGGCGTTTAATTAAGTGTTTGATGAGGTAGCCTTGTGTAAGTCGGTTTAAACCGCCCCTAAAGGCGGTGACCCTTTAATGACGTGTGGGGTCGCGTGGTCAACCCACGACCTCGCTCCTTACGCGGTTTCACGTTCTTATCTCAGTATCTCAACCGTCCCTACCCTTATACCCTTATAAACTAAAGGGTTCTCACTAGGTTTATTTTTCTAGGCCACCCTACAATCGATTCATCTGCTCGTCCTTGGATTTCCCAAGGCCCCTCCCCTGCAATTTGCGCATCCGCTGTTCCTCGCGCATGAAGAGAAGCTTCGATCGTTGATCAATCAAGTAGGGGTTTCACCTTCGTCTCTCCTTTCTGTGTATCTTGCGGGGTGGGTACGCTACTACTTCGGTAGAATTGGATGAACCAAACATTAATGAAGATAATAAATGGATTCTAAAGAATGATGGGGAGGGGTGTGACCGATGATGCTGCTATGTTTTTCTCCTCTTTCATGATTAATGATTTCTGATTTTTGCGGGATTACGCCTACTGAAAATCATGGCCATTGGTGGTCTTTCTCTGTGCACTAATAAACCCTTACCTCTTATGTTGGTGGTGTAAAGGGAATTGGTTAATTACATATATTCGGCTAAATAAATTGAAAGCACCAGGATCAATCCTTTTCTGTTATAACCCCGGTTAAAGTACAGTGGAATTGGAATCATGGAGTGTGTTAAATATTTTCAATCTAAAAAAACCAGTATGGTCCTGCTTTGTGCTGGTGGTAGTGGTTTGGTTGTTTTTCATTCATGGGCCGATTTCTGGGTGATGTCGGTGGGGTTGGGATCCCCTATTGTTATGGTTTCGCTGGTTGTGAATTTGAGGTCGTGCAATTACTTTGATTATATCACGAATTGGGGTGGAATCCTCTGTTGTTGAGAAACTATTGGATCCTGGGTTTTGGGAACATGGGGTAGTATCTTGGGGTTTTCCTTGGTTCCAGTACTTTGAGGGATCTCACTTATCCCTATTTGTGGTTGTGACATTACAAGAGAACCAGGTGTGAACATTTAAGTTGATGTTTTACTGTACTCTTTCCTTAGCTTGTGATTATGCTTTCTAGTTGCCCAAGAAGGTACAAAAACTTATTTAAACATTATTACTGAACATGAAAACAAGGATGGGACAAATGGGTTTTGGTTTGGTGTGAGTTGTGACTTGGACATGGGTACTGATTGTGTTCATTAGGCTGGCTGAAGAAAAACCAAGATTTGGGTGAGTGCTTGTTACCTATACATATACTTGTAGTTTTGTGTTTCTTGTTCTTGCCCCACCCAAGTTGAGAACTTAGTGCCGAACACCCCCATTTCATGGGGGAGGGTTTTTTTCCAACACTTCTATAAGTGGATGGTTATTAGCTCCTTTTCTGCTCCCTTTCCCGAATAGCCCAAGACTCTATGGGCAGGCTGTGATGGCCTGAAGTCCATTATTAGCCTAAGAATATTTGGGTAGGGTAGTGTGGTGGTTGGCCCAGGTGTGTGCGGGCAGGTGGTTTTCCAAGTGTCTGCAGGATGAGGCCCAGGTGTCTTCGGGCGTGGCAGTAGATATTCTAGCCCAGGTGTCTTTAGGCGTGACAGTGGTTGTTCTGGCCTAGGTGTTTGCAGGCGTGGTTACATGTGACAGTTGTGGCCTAGGTGTTTGCGGGCGGGGTTTAGAAGTGGGACTGAATGAGGATATGGCCCATGTGTGTGCAGGCGGGGTGTGGAAGTGGGACCACAGTGAGAATGATGGGATTGGTTCGATGCGTAGGATGTCTTCAATAACTAGTGGGAAAGTGGCGCGGGGTACCCAAACGTCGATGTGCTTTTATTATACATTACTTGACTTGCGTTATTTGGGGAGTGTTCCATTGTGAGGCTTGGGTGGTTAGTTTCCTTGGTGGGTGTTTGGTTATCTCTTTTCTCACAGGGCATTAGTATGCCTCCCCACTTGTGCACGAGAGTCTTTGGTTTTTCCCTTCTGAGTATACTTGTATGCTCACCCTACGTATATAAAACTACTTTCAAGTTTCCAGGAGGACTTCAGGGATCGCGCAGGACCATACTAGCTTGGACATTTGGGGTAGTTTCTTTTGTTGTTTCCCTTTTTCTTGGTATCTTTTTACCTTTGGAGTTTTGTGACTTGTATCTTTACCTTTGAACATGCATGTGGGAATGGTTTATTTTCAGTCATATTTGCACTTTTAGTTTTGGTGTTGTGGGATTTACTATCTTATCTCCCAATACTATTAAATGAAAAAGGGTAATGCCTTACATTCAGTGTGTGATTTTATACCCTTGGTGCTAGTCGCAACTCCGGGACCTATTGAAGGCGGGTTTCGGGGGGTCATTATCTCTCCTTCAACTTAAAGAAGGAAGGGCTTGGCAATCTACTGACCTATCCCTACTTTTGGTGAAGGCGGGTCGTGACGCATAATCAATTGAGGATATACATAAAAAATGGGTGATCTAAAAGCCCAGTAAGAGGATAGATAGGAACAGTAAAAAAATGGGGGAGCACAATTATAACATAGGAAAATGATCATGAACATGAGAGGAAGCATTAATAAGAGACTTGAAATGTGGCAAGGCATAAAAATGAAACATCATGTCTTAGTGGTTAACTACCACACATACTTGTGAAAAAAGATAGTATATTGTTCACACATAATTTCACATTAACCCATGAGATTCATCACTTTAAACAATTCTTTTGAGCCCTGTATAACTCTAGGCACACCCGTCACATTGAAACATTCATATTGTTCTATATAATTCCGGGTACACCCGTCACATCATAACATTATCATTTATCATGCATGAAACAATGAAAATATATCAAAAAATTAACATAACTAACCCATGGAAAGGAATGGGTTTCATCTCATAAGAACATATTCATAAACATTGTGTTCCCAAAATTATGTGGTAATAACATACTTGATACGATAACCATCAACCTTGAGTGAGAAGTAAAAGGTGTATTTTTGAAAGAAGTGTTCTTTTAGAAAACATTTGTTTGACATAAACTTCAGTATAAAACATGTATAACCCATAAAAGGTAAGATAATTATGATCAAATGATTTTAAGGAGTGAACTTTCCAAAAATGGAGTGAAAGATGGAGAACTCAAAGAAATAAAGTTGGGTTTGAGATTTTCCCCATACCTTTTATCTGAACGCTTTCTTCACAATAATGTCTTGTATAACCACATTATATTAATTAATTAAAAATTAAATAATCTTCTATATATTAATATTTTTCATTATGGTTTCATTAAGTTATTTTATTGGCCTTTTTATGAGTTTTAGATTTTAAAAACATTGTTCAGGAATATTCATTTTTATGGTTTTCTGGGGCGATTCACTTGTATTCATAAGTCGAAGTCCGTGTAGAACATGGGTAAACATACAGAACTGATATTACATGTTATTAATTATATTCCATGATTTTAAATGATTTTTTAATTGATTATATTATATACCATTTGGATTAATCATTAGATAAGAATTAAATGATGATTGTTTGGGTTAATTTGGTCGATTTTTGACCACAACGAACTTGTTTTGTTCAATCATTTAGTAATATGTACCTAAGTTATTTCCATAACATGAAATAGGATATAATACATATAATATAACCTGGTTCAACCATAAAAATGGTTTCATGACCAGATCTAAAAGCTGTAAAGTAAATTGAAAAAATGACGTTATTGAAGGTGATAAATTAACACCTCCCAAACAACGTTCTCATTTATAAAATAAAAAGAAGTGGAGAATGGGGGTTTGATGATATAATATCCCATTAGTATCATAAAATTATAGTATATGTATTATAATAGAGTTACCATACCATGTGTACTAATATAGGTGGGGAGAGATTAAGAAATGAACTTGAAATTGAAAGGAATTTAAAGGAAAGAGAGAGAGAGAGAGAGATGAATTACCTCTTGAATCCTCCTCTGGAGATCCTCCTTAAGGGACCTAGGATTGGTATTTCGATGAGACCATAATCTCTTGAACATGGGGGATATTCTAGGGAAAATGTTTGGGAATATTATAGACAAGGATTGAAGATTAATAAGTGTGAGGAAATGAGGGTGTGAAGGGTGGTAATTATAGTGGAGGGGAGAGGATATTTCTCAATATAAAATTCATTAATTTATTATTTCCCCACAAGTCAAGGAATAATGATTCTTAAATGAACAAGAATAGTAAGTTTATCATGTGAACCCAAACCAATTTGGATTACATCAGCATAACATCAGGCATGACTCTATAATTAGCTTATTTAGTTTATTTTGTAAATTATTGTATTTCACTATTCATAAAAATTCATGTATTTTAGAAAAATCCCAAAAAATTACACCACCCATTTTTTGATGTTTAGAATCCAAAAATGAAGTCCATTTTTCAAAAATAATTTTCTAAATATGATTTATTTAATTTTTAATCATAATTTACTTGAAAAATATAGTTTTTAAAATTAAAACTGATTTTATAATGCTTTCATAAACTACGTAAGGTCTTATAAAATTATATTAAAACTATAAGACATATATTTTTTTAATTTATGAACAAATTTCAAGAAAACAAATTTTATTTTAAATTAATTAATTAATGATAATTAATTATTTATGACTTATAAAAATACCAATACTTTTACTATGGTCAAATTGTCACTTATAAGATGCCTAAATTTTATTTAATTATTCATGGGTAAGTTTACTCTTATTTTGGATGGTTTACTATTCATAAGGGTCATATTACTATTCATAAGGGTAGGTTACTATTCACCAAAAATTAAGTTTTTCTTATCAGACTCCAAACATCTTACTGATCATAACCGTGTATGTTACATTTTTGAAATTCAAAAAATATAAGTGACAAAATTTATTTTAACAGATAGGTTATAAATGTCACATAGTACTCATTAGTTCATTTAAACACATAGTGTTTCCTTTTTAAATCTTGGGATGTTACATTCTTCTTCCATTAAATGAATTTTTCCCTCGCAATTCATTCACTATACTTATAATTTTAAATTTATATATTGATAATTAAGGTAAAATATTTTCTTATGTTTACCTAATTAACCATAAGTTTAAAAGTAAATTTTAAAATGACAACGTCTAGTCTCCAAATTTGTCTAGAACATTCCTTTGATACCTACTGTAAAGCCCTGAACCCACACTTCAGGATTCAGTACTAAAACATGTAGTGTATTTATTTTTTGTAAAAGATAGAAAAAATAAACAGTATATTATACATTTGAGGACCTTTTCTGGTCTAGTTTTTGGAGGATTAGACAAACAATACATTAACATTTACAATAATAAACATTTACATTTATTTAATTCATTCTTCTCTATCTTCTTATTGTCCCTTGAAAACTCTTTAATACACATAATCACCTGAGGATATACATCAAAAAGGGGTGAGATAAAAGCCTAGTAAGAGGAAATATAGGGACAATATAAAAATGGGTGAGCACAATTATAACATAGTCAAATGACCATGAACATGAGAGGAAGTATTAATAAGAGAATTGAAATGTGGCAATGCATAAAAATGAAACATCAAGTCTTAGTGTTTAACTACCACAAATACTTGTTAACAAATCTATAATATTTTCACACATCATTTCACATTAACTCATTAGATTTATCACTTTATCCAATGATTTTGAGTGATATATAATTATGGGAACACCCGTCACATTGAAACATTCATATTGTGCTATATAATTCTGTGCGCACCCATCATATCATAAAATTATCCTTTATCATGCATGACATAATTAAAATATATCAAAAATGAACATAACTATCCCATGTAAAGGAATGGGTTTCATCTCATAATAACACATTCATATACATTGTGTTCCCCAAATTAAGTGGCAATAACAAACTTGGTTCGATAAACATCCACCTTGAGTGAGAAGTAAAAGGTGTGTTTTTGAAAGAAGAGTTCTTTTGGAAAACATTTGTTTGACATAAACTTCAGTAGAAAACATGTATATTATATATATGTAATATAATGATGAAATTATTTTTAATGAGTGACCATACAAAAAATGGAGTGAAAGAGGGAGAACCCGAAGAAAGAAAGTTGGGTTCAAGATTTTCCCCTTACCTTGTATCCGAATGCTTTATTCACATTAATTTCCTGTAAAACCACATTAGATTCATTAATTAAAAATTAAATAATCTTGTGTATATTAATATGTTTCATTATGGTTTCATTAAGTTATTTTATGGGGATTTTTATGAGTTTTAGAGTTTAAAAACATTGTTCGGGAATGTTCATTTTTATGGTTTTCTTGAGTGGTTCACTTGTACTCATAAATGGAAGTTCCTGTAGAACATGGGTAAAAATACAGAACTAATATTACTTTTTATTAATAATATTATAAGAGTTTAAATGATCTTATAATTGATTATATTATAAACCATGTGGTTGAATCATTAGATAATAATTAAATGATGATTGTTTGGGTTAATTTGGGTGGTTTTTTGACCACAATGAACCTATTTTGTTTAATCATTTAGTAATATGTACCTAAGTTATTTCCAGAACATGAAATAAGATATAATAACTATAATATAATATTTTTCAACAATAGAAATGGTTTCTTGACCAGATCTGAAAGCTGTAATGGAAATTGAAAACATGTCGTTCTTGAAGGTGATAAATTTACACCTCAGGAACAACGATCTCTTTTATAAAATAAAAAGAAGAGGAGAAGGGGGGTTAAATGATATAATATCCAATTAGTATCATAAAAATCCAGTATATATATGATACTAGAGTTAAGATACCATGTGGATGAATATATTTGGGTAGATATTAAGAAATAAATTTGAAATTGAAAGGAATTTAAAGGAAAAAGACAGACAGAGGAATTACCTCTTGAATCCTCCTATTGAGGTCCTCCTTAAGGGAATTGGGATTGGTATTTTGATGATACCATAAGCTCTTGGAAGTGGGGGATGGGATAAGGAAGATGTTTGGGTAGATTTTAGACAAGACTTGAAGCATGATAGGTGTGAGGAAATGAGAGTGTGAAGGGTGGTATTTATAGTGGAGGGAATTAGAGATATCTCTATATAAAATTCATTAATTTGTTATTTTCCCACAAGAAAAAGAATAGTGAGTCTTCTAGGACCGAGAATAGTAATTGTATCATGTGAAACTGAAACAATTGGGCTTACATTAGCAGAAAAACATGAATGACTCTATAATTAGCTTATTTAGCTTATTTTGTAAATCATGGAATTTCACCATTCATAAAATTTCAAGTATTTCAGAAAAATCCAAAAAATTCACCCCAACCATTTTTCAACATTTAGAATAAAAAAATGAATTCCATTTTTCAAAAATAATTTTTTATGTATGATTAATTTAATTTTTAATCATAATTTACTCGAAAAATAAAGTATTTAAAATTAAAACTAATTTTAGAATGCTTTCAAAAATTAAGTAAGTTATTATAAAATTACATTAATACTATAAGACATAGATTTGATAATTTATGAAAAAATTTTAAAAAACTAAATTTTATTTTAAATTAATTAATTAATTATAATTATTTATTTATGAATAACAAAAATAACAATACTTTTACTATGGTCAAATTTTCACTTATTAGATTCCTAAATTTTATTTAATTATTCATAGGTAAGGTTACTCTTATTTTGGATGATTTACTATTCATTAAGGTATGTTACTATTCATAAGGGTAGTTTACTATTCACCAAAAATTAAATTTTCCCTATCAGCCTCCAAACATCTTACTGATCACAACTGTGTATGTCAAATTTTTGAAATACCAAAAATAGAAGTGACAAAATTAAGTTTAACAGATAGGTTATAAATGTCACATAGTACCCATTAGTTCATTTAAACACATAGTATTTCCTTTGAAAATCTTGGGATGTTACATATAGTGTTTACCATCATTATGGATGCGGGATATACTATTTATGACCATGATATTTTATTAGTGATTGCGATCATCAAATGGGAGTGTGATTATTTCCATATATTTGACATATATTGAGGAAATGATCCTAAAAAGGTAAAGGATAAGTGTCTTCATGCCTTGGGTTTTTCATGGATATTGAGATGATGGTTTGTTAAGGAATTTGATCACCATTGGTTTTATGATATGATATATGGGAATGATTTCAGGGTGTCACGTTTGACTCGGTATGGTTACATTTTTTATTGTTGGAATGAGATTCCATGTTTTATGGGATTGTTTGGAAGAATAATGGAATTTATAGTACGATAGACTATGGTTTAATCGTTACAATATAGTATTGGACAAACAATTTAAAGTCTCACTAAAATCTATCTGATCATGAGTGGGGTTATGTTGAGCAGTGTGTTTTGGTTTCCATTCATTACACTTTTAATACACCGGTATATGTATAGATATTATCTAAGGATTTTGGTGGTGGTGTCCTATTGAGTTAATACTCAAATGATACAAATGAATTCCAAGGTTTGGGTAGAATTATATTTTATAGAATAGGTAAGGTTAAGGTATTTTTATATAAATTCTAATGGAGATAGAAGTGAAGGGTTCACAGTTTGGATGTTGTGGTGTTGTAGACGGGCCATGTGATTCCTAAATGTTGGATTGAATGTTTTTTGGCTACCATTATGAATGTAAATATGTGTTCAGTATCTAGGAAGTTAATTAATTTTATATGTGTAAAATGATATTGTACATGTTTACTTTTTTAATCATATGTATGCCCATACATTTTATATCATGTTATTCAATATTGCTTCTATTTTTGTTGTGTTATTTTCATTATTTATATTTAGAGGGTATAGTCTCTCCCCTATCACCCCATAGAACCTTTCTACTATTTGGAACCCTATTAAGTATATATAGGTGCACCTGTGATCTAGTGGAACTCTAATCCAGTTACTATAGAGTGATTCAGGTTGTTGAATTACAAGGTTGTATTACAATAGGTTAAGGTAAAATGATACTAGAATGTTTTGTTTAGTTATTTGGGTTGTGGTCGATGGAGGTTTAGGAAAGTATCAAAACTAGGGAAGGATGTCATTTTTTTTCTTATGAAGTATAATTACAAACTAATGTCCATGTTACCAAAGAAAAAATGATTTTAGTTTTGTTTTCATGGATATAGTTATGTTATTTGATTTAGATAAATTGGTATTTATTTTTATTGATTTATATTTCAACCTATTATCCCAAAGAGGTTGGTGGTGGTACTAATGTATCATTTTAGGAACATAGGGATCACATGAAATGTGTGTTATAGAATATGATTTATATTATTGTTTCGGAATTGAAAGTGGTTTGTCTATTTAATTTGTAAAAAACAACCTATATATTTTTTTACCATAGAGCTTCTTGGAGGATTTATACTTAGCGAGACCAGAGACGTGGCGACTAGTGTGAATAAATATGTGGATCTTACATGTGAATTGTGTGTATAGTACTGAAACTTGAAATGGATAGGAAGGGTTGTGAGGTTGGATGGTATGGGATTTGGGTGTGGTAGGGAAGTTGAAGGGATAGTGGGTTTCACTTCTAGTTACAACTTTTCCATATTTGTGATATATAGACTGTAATATCTATATTGATCATGTTATTAATTTCTCATATAAATTCCACCTATATGAACTCTATTAAATCATCAAGAGGGAGGATATATGGTGTTAGAAAGTTTTGTATTAGATGAGTAACCTAATGGAAAAGATGATGATGATCCATAAACAGAGGTTACAGGGCAAACATATCATACGAAATGGATAAAGGAGACATGGAAGTGGTTGGATGAATATCTTAGGGTGAGATTGGTATATGTTATAAAAATAATTTATCAAGGGGATTAGGGAGATGAGTTATCCATGGAATACCTAACACAATAGTCTCAGTCACAACATCCTCATTTTTTCTAGGAGGATAGTACAACCCAGGAAGCGAAGTGATGGATTAAGTCAGTAAAAATGATTTTTTCTTAGATCTAGATTCAAATAAGGTGGAGGATGAAATGGTTAGGTATATTCTCATGTTAGTAGTGAAACACTGATGATATATTTTGGTATTGGAATTTAGGCATAAGGGAAAGGATTATAAATTTTTTAAGGGGGTTTACTTTTATCACTTCTTCACCAATAAATTGAGTCTAGATAGAGTGAAGAGTTCATAAAATAGGTGAAAGAAAAGAATTTGGCCATCAACTATAGCATATGGTTCATATATTTTATGTGATTTTCACCAATGTTAATGGGATATGGGATCTACAATGTGTGGTGATTCATTGATGGATTATGACATTCTATTGGGGTGTAAGAAAATATCTTTAAGTTGAACTCATTTATAGAAGTGGTGAGACAAGAACTGATAATAGAACAGAATCTTATGAATGGGAATATAACGAGATATATATTAGTGTTGGAAAATACGACTAGTGAAGCTCTAAGTAGCTAGAAGTAGGGAACTGAGGAGACCTTGAAGTTCTATCAGAGAATATTTTTGATAATTCAACCTTGGACCGAGTCATTGGTGAAGTATTTATAGTATTGGAATACAAATAATGCTTGATTCAAGTGTGATCGACCATCAAAGGAGTACTAGTCATGAGGCCAGATATAAATTCTATATTGGTTTTTTCAGATGATATCATAATCAATTAAGGTCATAGATCCGGAAAGAATTAATCTTATGTAGGACTTGGAGTGGTACTGAGAACCATTTGTAAAGTTTGTGGGGGTAGTGGTCAACCATGAGTGCGACTCTATAGGGAGGAAAATACCAAGAAATTGGGTTTTGTATTAACTACATGTGATCGAGCAGATGTATTTGGATCAAGATTGGGATCCAATTATAGTCAGTGGTATGTCATGAACACATTAATTAATGTTTTTTTTGTAATGAGTATCAATGCATAATATGCATATGTGATGAGTTGAAGGACCAGATGATGATTGAGTTATGGGTTTCAAATAAGATACATGATAACTATATGATATGTTAGAATAAGTTATAAAGTGATGCATCAAATATGATGCATGATAACTATAGGGTGAATTTTCATTGAGTATGACACATGATGATATTGGAATAAGGTATGTTGTGGGAGGATAGTTGAATCAGCATGATGTGGGATGGGGATATATAATTGTCATAATGTATGTGTTCTATGATGATAGATCAATATGGTATCGTCATGGTATCTGCTAGTATTCTTTTGATGTGACTAGGTTGGTGATTAATGCAGTGGGGATTTCCCATATAAAGAATAAACCTGTAAGAGTTAGTTAACTGGGACATTTAGGATGAGAAATATATATATGGAATCCTCTTAATGTTTCAAGAATAAGGAGAGAAAGACACTTAGATTTCAATAAGGGTTGTTCAATGTCTGTCTAGAAATAGATCAAAGATGAATTTTCATGTGGTGGTTAGGTTGTAATGGCCCAAGAATTTGGGAGTGGTAATTAAGGTTATATTTTAGATTGAGTATGTGTCTTTGGACCTTATAGAGGGTTCAAGGGTGTCAGTGTAATATGGGAATTAGGTTTGAGAGTTTTCCCAGGATCATGGGTAGAATTACATAGTAGTAAGAATACCATATCACAACATAAGGAAACATGGAATAGTGAGGGGTTGTATCAAGAATGAATTATTAATTTGGTTATAGGTTATCTAGTATTAATGTGGAACCATGGTATGGTGGGTGTAATGTGATTAAAATGATTTATTTTTTGTTAATTGGATGTTTGGACATATTTTGAGAAGGTTGGGATGAATCTAGAAATGTTTGGACAATTTGGTATGTCTTTAAACTTAGGGTTAAAATCCTCATCCATAAGGGTACCTAAATCTTTTGGAAAATGGTTATTTCCTACTGCTAATGTTCCTCATGTGTAAAGGTATTTATATTCATAAAATTGGTTAAGTCCTCAGGAATAAGGGTCGTCATGCATAAGGGTTGGTAACTCATTCCAGAAATTTATAAAATGATCAAGTCCCCATGTGTAAGGGTACTCAACTCATTTTGAAAATTGGTAATGTTATGAAGTGTATGGGTTATTTTATGATATAAAAGGGTTTACCTATGATGCATAAGGGTTACCCTATGATATATAAAGGTTACCATATTTGGTTTAGAAAATGGTAAAGTGCAATACATAAGGGTAACATTAATCTCCCTTATGATACATCATTTTAACAAAAGGGTAAATTCTTTTATATATAAAAGTTATATGTGGATGATATGTAAGGGTTGTATCTGGACGATATATAAGGGTTGATCTATACTTTTCAAAAAATGAGAGTAAGAGAATAGAGGGGAAATTAAATATTGATTCATGGGGTCACTTCATTATGTTTTTTATGTATATTTTTTTTAAAAAACTAGATAATTAAATATTTTAATTGAGTGTTTAATGAGGGTTTCCCCATTTAGGATAGCATTACTGTGGGTACACCCCAACTATCCTCTCTCTATCACTATTCATTTCTTCCCTATTGAGTGATCTTCAACGATTGTCGTTTTTTAATCATTTCATTAATTAAAGGGATTAGTCATATATAAGTATAGCTATCATTGGTGTTTATTCTGGGTTTCTATCATTGTTTCCATGTTTTCTTTCAGTTTTCCCTAAATTTGGGGTGTTTTATATATTATCTGATTTCTTCTTATCAAAGTTGGATTAGAAAAATTTCCTTTTTGATTAGATTTATGGTAAATTAAGGTAGGTGGTTCATATATATTTTATATGCTATTCATGTGTTATTTATCATGTGATAATTTAGAGTGGGTTGGGTCATGTTTGTGACCATCAATCAAACCACTAGTAGTTTTTATTTTTTAAGAGACACTTAGGGGTAGTATTATGTTAAAAATGATGGGTTAGTGTGGAAAGGCTTAGATTTCATGGTTGTGTGGGATGAGGGTTTTATGGGTATGATTTCGCTTGTTGTGGGTAAAATTTATTAGGATTAAATGATTTTTATGGTTCCTTGGTAACATGATGGCTATAAACTATGATAATTTAGGTGTTATTAATCACTAAAAATGGGGAAATTTGGTTCACTAGTATGATATAGATTATGTTGACTATTTTCATAGGTGGTGATAGAGGTTCACTGGGTTTTTTCATTGGTATTTAGTTATTCCACTCACAATAGGGATAAGTCCACTAGGGTTGTGTCCACATAGTATAGAGCCAATGAGGTAGTTATATTCACTAGTTTTTGGTGATATCCTATGAAGATTGATCAACATAGGGGAGATAGAGTTTGACATCATTATGTAGGTTGAATATTCCATAGGTGGACATGAAATCTTGGTGGAGATTGAAATCACCGGATGGGAGAATGATTATTGGAACATATGTGAGATATGTTGGGGAAAAATAGTAGGTATTTTTAAATGATGGTTTTTCCCTACCATGGGTTTCATTAGGATATTGAGTCAGTGATGGGTAAAGGGTTCAAATGACCATGGGACTTGTGATATGATATATATATGTTACTTTAATTAGTCACGGTTGAATCCATATAAATACATTGGTTATGGTTGGAATGTGATTTTGTGTGACATGGGATTGGTTGGAAGGATGAGGAAACTTTCGATATGATATAATGTGGATGAATTATTTCACTCTAGGATTGGATGAAGAAGTTAATGGAACACTCATGGATAACCAAACATGATTGGAGTAGGTTGAGTGGTGTATTTCATTTTTTATAGCACTTCCATACACTAGCATACATATGGATACTATACAGGGACCCATTAGTGATGTTTAATTGAGTTCACACTCACACCATGCATGGGCCCTTCCATATGTGTGTGAAACTTATAATTAAAGTCATAGTTAAGTGTATGGTCTCATCAAAAGGATACTAGTGGAGATAGATGTAAAAAATTGTGCACATGATATAAATTATTGTTTCAAAAATGGGTTAGGTTATTCTAGAGTGCTGGATTGGAATTTTATTTTGGTTAACTTTGTGCATATATATCAGTGATAAACCTACAAGTGATCCTTTTATTTTGAAGGTTTAACAAGATATTGTATATTTTTACTTATACAATCATGAATATACTCTATCTTGTTATTAGTTATTATTTATTACTTCTTCCATGGTTTTTATGTTATTGTTATAATTTCTCTTTAGAGGTTATATTATCCTCAATATAACCCAATATATCCTCACTACTATTCAAAATCATATATCATATGTGGAGGCATGCATGAGGTCTATTAGTTCTTTTATATGGTTACTTTATAGTGAGTCGTGTATACATATTACAATCCACAAGTCTCCTTGAGAATACCATGATTGGAAGACACTTTTTCTATCTCATCAAACTATTGAACAAAATTATTCTACCAATATTTTACTAATAAAATTTTATAAGTTAGTTATTCAATTCTTGAAAAAAACCACACTATGTGAAATAACCTTGTATCTTTGATTGTTTAATGAAACAAGTGTTTCTTTATGATTTCATGTGTTTCCATTATTATATTTGATTATTATTATTAGTAATGTGATTTTATTTATTTTTGGTTATCTATAGACTCTTCTAAACATGAGTGAGACTCCCCTTAGACTATTCCCATCCTCAATGGTATGATGTATTTCTCACCATTATTCAAATTCTTCAAATTCTCTTGACATAAATCTGGGGTCCCTAATGATGATGCCTCATATTTATCAACCCATTCACCATATTATTTTTCCTTCTCTAGGATGTCTAATTTGGAATCAATATCACTTTCCTCATAAATTACTCTATTATTTTGAACCAACCTATCCCACATAAAAGTTTCCCTTTTAGATGTACTTTTTATCTTTCTTCTATAGATCATATTGGTTTTAACAACATATTCAAAATTTTCTTTCTTATTTTGAGATTTATTTTACAAAAGAACCTTGAAAATTTAATTCTCATCCAAATAAAAAAGTTTTGAATTCATAACATTGGCCTCAATGGAAAAATAGTGACCTAATTCCATATCATCCTGTTGATATTTTATTAGACTTATCTTGGCCTCCATGAGTTCATTGCATAATCCATCAATATTTTCCTAGTGAGTCATAAATTTAGATTTATAGGAATTAACATCATTTTATATTTACAATGTGTATATATTAATGAAATCCAAATCCCTTTAAGCCATATAAATCCACTTGATAATTGAGAACTTAGTGTAAATATTCTAATTTTATTTCTCAAGCTACATAGTATTTTTTGATGTAACTGCATGAGAATATGAAGTGGTACTTATCATCCTTTTTAACTTATTTACCACCAATTTAATGTGATTTATAAATAACTTATTGTATATTGCCTTTAATTATACATTGGAAACTTTATCTAAAATCTTATAGATAGATCAATGGAATTTCACTTCATGATATAGGGGAGAAATTAATTTTTTTTAGAAATAAAAGGATAAATCTTTATAAAAAATATATCTAAAAAAATAGATATATAACAAATACTATATATAAATATAAAAATAAAACTCAACCTTAGTTTTTAAATAACCCATGAGAAAGAATATATCCATGAGAATATTAAATGGGCATTAAGACCCAAACTTAGACTATTTAATTACTTATATTTTAGAAATTCATGATCCTTTGTGGGAATTATTTTGGGCCTTTAACTTGAAGCTATTTAGAGTTTTAAATCCTTCTGGTCATTTAATTATAAAATCATATATATGATATAATAAAATTAAGGGTTGTGATTCACATGTGTAGACCTACTTTGATACTCATTGTCATGAAGGGGAAGGAGTTTTTTAACTACTATGAGGTGGGTTAATCAGTGGTCAAAGTCTAATAATAAGTTTCCACACTTTACCTCCTTTCCATGATAATATTTCACATTACCTATTAGTGTACTAATCACTTAATGATCCCAACACTAAGAAGGATATTTATGGTGATATGGGACAAATAGAACACTGACATAGATATAAGATATTACAAGGTTCACAACACTCATTTCATTAAGTGGTTATATACTTGGTGAAACACCAGTTATCATCCCAATGTCCACTTAACCATGTTATTACTAATGAAGGATGTATCAACAGATTGAGAAAGTGGATATCCTTGAACTATAAAAATAATTTCAAATAAAATTATAATGAAAATAGATTAGAAATAAGAAAGCTCTTTGGAATGTGTGTGTAACGACCCAATCTTTTTGAGTAGTATATTAACTTACTCTTAATGATTTAATAAGATGTTAATGGTTAATGCAGAAAGAGGAGTCGATGGCTTCACCCAGTAGACTCGAACCTTATGAAGCCCACTTATCAGAGCTTGGGAAGGAGGTAACATCTGTGGGCTTCGCTTTGGACCAAGCCCAAGCCGAACTCCAGCGTGTCAAGCTTGAACGGAAACGCATGCGGGAGAAGTTCAAGTTAGTAGAGATTACTACTAGGGAAATGTTATCTGAGCCTCCCTCAGATTCTCTCACCATAGCACACCTTACACTTAGGTCATATGACGGTGTTATAAGGGGTTATGTGATGAGACCCTTGCTTCTTTGTGTAATCTTTTGGGATGAATGAATTGATATTTCTTCCTTCAGTTATGTTTGTGAAATTTCAAATGTCCGGATAAGTTTAGGATGTATTTTATTGATGAATTTTGAAAAAAGGATATTTTAAAATATTTATGTAAACCCTAAATAATTAATGATGTGTAATGATTTTCAAAAAATGGTCTTCTAAAAAAGTGTTCAGTAAGGAATTTGGAGTCTAATAAGATCAACTTAATTTTTGATGAATAGTAAATTATGAATAGTGATTTTACGCTTAGGATTAGTAATGTGACCAAATGGATTAGTAATTTCACTCAAAGAAAGTTTTAATATAATTTATACACTTAGATTAAGTAATGTGATTCAATAAAATGGGTAAATAACGGTTTCATAAATTATTATCCAAGTATTAGTTTTTTCGGGTGAATAGTGTTTTTTAATTAAAAATTTAATTAAAAATAATTAGAAAATTATTTTTATAAAAAGGACTTTATTTTTGAACTCAGAGCATCGATATTATGTTATGGTAATTTTTGGGGATTTTTCTGAAAAAAATGATTTATCGAGGAATAGTGTTTTTATTTTAAAATTAAATTAAAAATATTTAGAAAAATATTTTTATAAAATGGAGTTCATAAATGTAATTAGAGCATCTATATTTGGTTAAGGTGAAATTTTGGGATTTTTCTGAGTAAGATGAATTTTTTCAATGATTAGTAAAAATGCAGTTTTAGGGTTTCGGTATGTTTAATGACATCATAACTGTGTCATGATGATGTCATGAGATATTTTAAGGCTTGACCGGACAAGGGTGATGAATTATTGTTTTGGGGGCCCCATGTGGCCTAACTCCATGGTAAATTCCAAGGGAGAGCACATGGTTTTGAGAAAAGCACTTGTGAGGTGTCCCTTGGCCATTAATGCCTTGTCCCCTCACTTTCCCTATAAATAACAACCCTTTACTCCTTTAGTTTTCACTCCCAACTCTCCCCCAACGAATTTCGGGTCTCCTTACCTCCCAAGGAGTCCTCCCAAGGTGCCCCCAAGCCCTCAAGGTCCAAACCATTGAGTTTTAAGAGTTGCGTTTTAAGGTAAGGGATCCGACCTCTCTCTTTCTTTTCATGTAATCTCTTTTATGTCATTCCTTTTATGCTCCATGTTATTATGTTAGAGGATGTTCTTTTATATTCCTCTTACTTCCCTTTTCATTTTTATATGATGAGAGATCCCCTCTTACTCTCATCATTTCGTTTTATGAAAGTTTAAGTGACGCTGTTAGGCTGTCGAATTTTTAAAGGATTCTTTCACCCTTCTCATTTTTCAAGTTCTATTTTGATGTCAAGTCATTCAAGTTCCTTTTTATTATGTTGGGGTATGATCTATACATCTATCATACTGATCTCTTATGATCATATGATGAGATACCCTATTTTATCTTGTCAAATAATTTTTATTGAAGTTTAAGTGACGTCGTTAGGCTGCCGAATTTTTGTAAGAGAAATCTTATTTTTGTCTTACTTCCATGTTTTTCATTTCAAATGGTATGTCCTTAAAATTTCATTACCATGATTCATATCCTTTATATTATGTCCCTATACTATTTTTATAGATCATTTATGAGTGGGTTACCCATGTTCCCTCTCTTTTCAATGTTTTCTAAAACCTTGTAACATAGCCGTTATGCTGCAGAATTTTCGTCTCAAAATGCCTCTCTCTTTTCTCAAAATTATTTTATGTTATAAAGTGAATACTCAAAGCTCTTATTTCTACAAGGGTATTCACATATATATCAAAATTCTCTATTTTAAATTCTGGGATTTACATACATGAAACCCGCTTCCCCTTTCCGTGGGTTTTATGTGACATAAAGATCATGTCTTTAAAGCAGTTTTTAAAACGTTATGATTATGAAATGAAACCCATTTCTTTTATGCTACATGGGTTTTTTATGAAATGATTGATGATGATATATGTGGATCACATGATAATAAAGACATGTCAAGGGTGCGCCCAGATAGCGCTCCAATGCATTGGGTAAAGACTTAATCTCTAGAGATGACTTTTTAGACTGATACCTTGGTGAATAACCTTGGTAATTTTAATGACACCTTGGGGATGGAGCTTGGTGAAACGAAATGATTGTCAATATTGAATGTTGTAGCCACATATTCAAGTTATGAAAAATTTTATTTTTATTATGATGTATCTCATGATTTCTTTCTCATGCCTTAAAGTTCTTTTCATGTCCTTATTGAAGTATCTCAAGTTCACATGTAAAATGTTTCTCTTGTTTCCCTTACTGGGCCTTCTGCTCACCCTTTCTTTTGATGTATGTCCCCAGGTTATGAGATGTAGTAATGAACCTAGGATGAACTTAAGGAGAAGCCTTTCAAGTGTTTAAGAAGAATGTTTTATGTTCTTTTCATGTATTATGTTCCTTGTTTCCAAGACACTAAACCTTAAAGATCCTCAGTTCCGTGTAATGAAATGAAAGTTATGTTATAAAAAGACGGGATGCTATAGTTGGTATCAAAGGATGGTTTAGTTATTTGTGAAAATTAGGATATAAAAAACTTTAGGAATAACCCTATAGAAAAGTTTAAATATAGGAAAACTTCCTGGTATTTTGGTAAGTATTGAGTAAGTGGTTTATCAAACAAATACATCCCTGTCTGGATACGAGCTGGTAGAGGTGGCTCTGGCACATATGTACATAGGGTTAAAACCCAAAAAAACCGCTTTGAGCTAGACTCGAACGGGAACTGGTGCACGATAACGGGCCTTGCTGCACTCTTGGTTACGACACTCCCGGGGGATATGTTTGGTTAATCACATGCTTTTTATGAATCATTATGAAGGAATTATAGAGAAGTGTAATTGTCTAAGCATGAAGTCTTAGTTAAAAGATTCATAAATGAAATAAGTTTCTCACTAAGGTTTTATTCTTTTAGAAAATGGTGGGAAATAGGAGGAACCATGCCGATGGTGACCGCAATGCACCATGTGCTGACGGCCCTCCGATGGAAGCCGGAATGGAAACATTCATGCGAATGATGAACCAACTGACTCAAGTTATTAGTAATAACTTGAATAAAGTTGAGAGTCCGACCTCACCACAAAGGGAACAACACTCTGTTGAGTCCTTAATGCGTCAACGACCACCATCATTCAGTGGATCTACTGACCCTTTGGTTGCGGAACAATGGATAAGCTCCATTGAAAAGATCTTTTCTATACTCCTTTGTTCGGAACAAGAAAAAGTCACCCTTGCTGTTTATCGCCTAGAGGGAGAAGCTGACCAGTAGTGGTCACTGGTCAAAAACACGAAACCTAGAGGAGATATGGAAGCTATGGAGTGGGAAGAGTTCCAGGGAATATTCTTTAACAAGTATTTCCCTCGTTCCATGAGAACGAGAATGGAGAAAGAGTTTCTTGAGCTGAAGCAGAAGGAGAACGAATCTGTCGGAAGATATGAGATGAACTTCACCCGACTTTCATGATATACCTCTATATTTGTCATGGATCCAAGTGGGAAGGTTGATAGATTTTTCGGTGGATTGAGACCTCATCTGCGGAAGAATTTAGCCAACCGGGACTACGATAGCTACGAGGAGATCGTGCAGAGTGCAATGAAAGTTGAGCTAGAGTTTGGTGAGACACAGTGGTCTCATAAATCAAATGAAAAGAAGAGATCGTTGGAGCCTAGTTTAGGGAAGACTTTTGATCAGGAAGAGGTGGAAAGAAAATGCAACTTACCACATGCAATAAATGTGGGAAGAAGCATGCGGGGAACTGCATGGTCAGAAGTGGAAAGTGCTACAAGTGTGGAAGAGGAGGCCATATTTCTCGGAATTGTCATAGTGAGGTGAATCCTCAACTCCCCAACACTAACGACAGAGGAAAGATGGTTCTGGCCTTACCCGAAGTCCATTGCTTCAAGTGTGGACAACTTGGGCACTATGCTAATCTCTGTCCAAATCCAAGGGCATTGGAGGGGAATCACCATCAACCTCAACAAAGGCCAGGGGAGAAAGGTCATGCTTTTTCTATCACAACAACTGAAGTTGAAGCTCCGAATGACGTGGTAGCAGGTACTCTTGTTGTCCTCTCAAAACTAGCAACTACTTTGTTTGATTATGGTTCTACGCATTCCTTTATTTCCTCCAAGTTTGCAAAGAATATAGAATCAATCCCGGAATTGCTTGAGGTAGAGTTGTCAGTCAAGACTCCAAGTGGGATTATCCATGCATCAACAGTGTTTAGAGACTCTAGTGTTTACTTTAGTGAGCACAATCTTATCACAAATCTTGTAGTCATTCCCATGTTGGAATTCGACGTTGTACTAGGGATGGACTGACTCTCAAAGTATAATGCTAAGATCAAATGCAGAAGTAAGGAAATCTCAGTAGTCTTGAATAAACGACCTATAGTTATCTTCCAAGGAGAGATATCCCGAACTGATCCCTATCTAGAAGCACCTCCTATAGATTTCTTTATGGAGTTAATCAGTGATGATGAAGAAGAAAAAAGGAGCATACCAATAGAAGATGTTCCAATTGTTCAGGAATACATGTATGTATTTCCTGAGGAGTTACCTGGACCTCCCCCTGAAAGAGAGGTAGGGTTATACATTGAACTTGTACTTGGGTCTCAACCGATATCAAAGACTCCGTATAGAATGGAAAATATGGAGCTAGAAGATTTAAAGAAACAACTCCAAGACTTGTTGGAGAAGGGGTTTATCCATCCGAGTGTGTCTCCTTGGGGAGCACCAGTTCTCTTTGTAAAGAATAATGATGGATCAATGCGGATATGCATTGATTATAGAGAACTGAATGGGATCATAGTGAAGAAAAAATACCCTCTTCCAAGAATTGATGATTTATTTGACCAACTTAATGGGGATCAATTCTTCTCCAAGATTGACCTTTGATCTGGTTATCATCAACTGAGGGTGAAGAAGGAAGATATTCCAAATACTACCTTCCGATCAAGATATGGGCATTATGAGTTTACTGTTATGCCCTTCGGCTTTACTAATGCTCCTGCTATTTTCATGGATTTTATGAATAGAGTCTTTAAGGACTACCTTGATAACTTTGTGGTAGTTTTTATTGATGATATTTTGATATATTAAAAAAGTCGTGAGGAGCATGAAGATCATCTGAGGGTTATTTTGAAAACTCTACGGAAGAAGAGGCTCTTTGGAAAGTTCAGCAAGTGTGAGTTTTGGTTACAACAAGTGGCTTTCTTGGGGCACATCGTAACCAATGAAGGAATCTCGGTTGACCCTGCAAAGACAATGGTTGTGGAGGAGTGGCCTCAACCCACAATAGTAACTGAGATTAATAGTTTCCTTGGTTTAGCGGGATATTATAGGAGGTTTGTGAAAAACTTTTCACGGCTTTATAATCCACTAACCAAGTTGACTCGAAAAAGGGTTAAGTTCACCTGGACAAAGGAATGCGAGGAAAGTTTCCAAGAGCTGAAGAAGAGATTGGTTACTGCACCTGTGTTAACACTACCCTCTATCAAAGAAGGATTCGTTATTTTTAGCGATGCATCTCTGAAAGGGCTTGGGTGCATCCTCATGCAAAATGACAAGGTAATTGCTTATGCATCTCGACAGCTGAAGATTAATGAGCAGAATTATTCTACGCATGATCTAGAGCTAGCGACAGTTGTTTTTGCTCTAAAGATATGGAGGCACTATCTTTATGGGGAGAAATGTGATATATACACTGACCACCAAAGTTTAAAATATATTTTCACGCAGAAAGAATTGAACATGAGACAAAGGAGATGGTTGGAGCTTATTAAAGACTATGATTGTTCAATTCATTATCACCCTGGAAGAGCAAACAAAGTCACAGATGCGTTAAGCAGGAAAGATCCTGTTGTTCTGGCAACAATGAGGATCCTAGGAGATCCCTTGATTAAAGATCTAGTAAAACTAGACATGGGAATTATAATGAAAGGGACATCATCAACCCTATCCCAAATGATGTCTCAACCTTTATTACTAGATAAGATCAAGAAGGCTCAAAAAGAAGATCCTTTGCTGCAGGAGAAGTTGGAGGCTGTAAAAGATGGGAAGTTCCCTGATTTCAATATTGATCAAGAAGGTGAATTGAAATTTCGTACAAGACTATGTGTTCCATCTATTCTAGAGATAAAGAAAGAACTGATGGATGAAGCTCATAGCTCTACCTTCTCTATACATCCGAGAAGCACTAAGATGTATAGAGACCTTCGTGATCATTATTGGTGGGATAACATGAAGAGGGAGATTGCTGATTACACTACAAGGTGCCTGGTGTGTCAGCAAGTAAAGGCAGAATGAAAACTTCCTAAGGGGGTATTACAACCGCTACCCATACCAGTATGGAAGTGGGATAATATCACTATGGACTTTGTAACTGGGCTCCCGAAAACATCCAAAGGAAACAATGCGATATGGGTTATTGTGGACCGTCTCACCAAGACAACCCATTTTATCTCTATTCGGGAAGATTTCTCTCTGGATTAGCTTGCCAAGATATACGTGAAGGAAGTGGTAAGGGTGCATGGGGTACCACTATCTAGCGTGTTTGATCGTGACCCAAGATTCACATCAAAATTCTGGAGAAGTCTTCAACATGCTCTGAATACTGAATTGAATTTTAGTACGGCCTATCATCCTCAAACTGGTGGCCAATCTGAAGGACTATTCAGACACTCGAAGACATGCTGAGATTATGCTCAATGGAATTTAAAGGTGGATGGGATCAACACCTCCCATTAGTTGAGTTCTCCTATAACAACAACTTCCATTCGAGTATTCAGATGGCACCCTATGAAGCTCTGTATGGAAAGCGATGTAGAACTCCTACTTCTTGGGATGAAACTGGTGAGAGAGAGCTACTTGGGCCTGATCTTGTGCAAGAGATGACAGAATAGGTTCATGCCATCCAACAACACATAAAGGATGATCAGAGTCGGCAGAAGAGCTATGCTGACAATCGTCGAAGGGACTTGGAGTTTGGTGTTGGTGACAAAGTCTTCCTTCAAATTTCTCCCTGGAAGAGGGTCATTCGGTTTGGGAGGAAAGGGAAGCTCAGGCCTAGGTACATTGGCCCCTATTAAATACTTGATCGCATAGGAGCAGTGGCCTATCGTCTATAACTTCCACCGAACCTAGATCAAGTTCACAATGTCTTCCATGTATCTCTCTTAAGGAATTACATACCCGACCCTTCGCATGTACTGAACCCAGAGGTGGTACAACTGGAACATGACCTCTCTTATGAGGAGCAGCCAGTGGAGATCTTGGACTGTAGAGACAAGGTTCTACGAAACAAGACTACCCACCTTGTGAAAGTGTTGTGGAGGAATCATAAATATGAAGAAGCGACTTGGGAGCCTGAGGAAACAATGAAGCAAAAGTACCCTCACCTTTTCGACTAGGCCTCAAGTATAAGTTTCGGGGACGGAATTTCTTAAGGGGGAAGAATGTAACGACCCAATCTTTTTGAGTAGTATATTAACTTACTCTTAATGATTTAATAAGATGTTAATGGTTAATGCAGAAAGAGGAGTCGATGGCTTCACCCAGTAGACTCGAACCTTATGAAGCCCACTTATCAGAGCTTGGGAAGGAGGTAACATCTGTGGGATTCGCTTTGGACCAAGCCCAAGCCAAACTCTAGCGTGTCAAGCTTGAATGGAAACGCCTGCGGGAGAAGTTCAAGTTAGTAGAGATTACTACTAGGGCAATGTTATCTGAGCCTCCCTCAGATTCTCTCACCATAGCACACCTTACACTTAGGTCATATGCCGGTGTTATAAGGGGTTATGTGATGAGACCCTAGCTTATTTGTTTAATCCTTTGGGATGAATGAATTGAGATTTCTTCCTTTAGTGATGTTTGTGAAATTTCAAAAGTCCGGATAAGTTTAGGATGTATTTTATTGATGAATTTTGAAAAAAGGATATTTTAAAATATTTATGTAAACCCTAAATAATTAATGATGTGTAATGATTTTCAAAAAATGGTCTTCTACAAAAGTGTTCAGTAAGGAATTTGGAGTCTAATAAGATCAACATAATTTTTGATGAATAGTAAATTATGAATAGTGATTTTATGCTTAGGATTAGTAATGTGACCAAATGGATTAGTAATTTCACTCAAAGAAAGTTTTAATATAATTTAGACACCTAGATTAAGTAATGTGATTCAATAAAATGGGTAAATAACGGTTTCATAAATTATTAGCCAAGTATTAGTTTTTTTCGGGTGAATAGTGTTTTTTAATTAAAAATTTAATAAAAAATAATTAGAAAATTATTTTTATAAAAAAGGACTTTATTTTTGAACTCAGAGCATCGATATTATGTTATGGTAATTTTTGGCGATTTGTCTGAAAAAAATGATTTATCGATGAATAGTGTTTTTATTTAAAAATTAAATTAAAAATATTTAGAAAATTATTTTTATAAAATGGAGTTCATTAATGTAATTAGAGCATATATATTTGGTTAAGGTGAAATTTTGGGATTTTTCTGAGTAAGATGCATTTTTTCAGTGATTAGTAAAAATGTAGTTTTAGGGTTTCGGTATGATTAATGACATCATAACTGTGTCATGATGATGTCATGAGATATTTTAAGGGTTGGACGGCCAAGAGTGATGAATGATTTTTTTGGGGGGCCCATGTGGCCTAACTCCATGGTAAATTCCAAGGGAGAGCACATGGTTTTGAGAAAAGCACTTGTGAGGTGAACCTTGGCCATTAATGCCTTGTCCCCTCACTTTCCTTATAAATACCCACCCTTTACTCCTTTATTTTTCACTCCCAACTCTCCCCAAACGAAGTTCTGGTCTCTTTACCTCCCAAGGAGTCCTCCCAATGTGCCCCCAATCCTTCAAGGTTCAAACCATTGAGTTTTAAGAGTTACGTTTTAAGGTAAGGGATCCGACCTCTCTCTTTCTTTTCATGTAATCTCTTTTATGTCATTCCTTTTATGCTCCATGTTCTTATGTGAGAGGATATTATGTTATATTCCTCTTACTTCCCTTTTCATGTTTATATGATGATAGATCCCCTCTTACTCTCATCATTTTGTTTTATGAAAGTTTAAGTGACGCCGTTAGGCTGCCGAATTTTTAAAGGATTCTTTCACCCTTCTCATTTTTGAAGTTCTATTTTCATGTCAAGTCTTTCAAGTTCATTTTTATTATGTTGGGGTATGATATCTATATCTATCATACTGATCTCTTATGATAATATGATGATAGACCCTATTTTATCTTGTCAAATCATTTTTATTGAAGTTTAAGTGACGCCGTTAGGCTGCCGATTTTTTGTAAGAGAAATCTTATTTTTGTCTTACTTCCATGTTTTTCATTTCATATGGTATGTCCTTCAAATTTCATTACCATGATTCATATCCTTTATATTCTGTCCCTATACTATTTTTATAGATCATTTATTAGTGGGTGACCCTTGTTCCCTCTCTTTTCAATGTTTTCTAAAACCTTGTAACATAGCCGTTATGCTGCAGAATTTTCGTCTCAAAATGCCTCTCTCTTTTCTCAAAATTATTTTATGTTATAAAGTGAATAATCAAAGCTCTTATTTCTACAAGGGTATTAACATATATATATAAATTTTCTATTTTAAATTCTGGGATTTACATACATGAAACCCGCTTCCCCTTTCTGTGGGTTTAAAGTGACATAAAGATCATGTCTTTAAAGCAGTTTTTAAAACGTTATGATTATGAAATGAAACCCATTTATTTTATGCTAAATTGGTTGTTTATGAAATTATTGATGATGATATATGTGGCTCACATGATAATAAAGACATGTCAAGGGTGTGCCTAGATAGCGCTCTAATGCATTGGGTAAAGACTTAATCTCTAGAGATGACTTTTAGACTGATACCTTGGTGATAAACCTTGGTAATTTTTAATGACACCTTGGGGATGGACCTTGGTGAAACGAAATGATTGTCAATATTGAATGTTTTAGCCACATATTCAAGTTATGAAAAATGATATTTTTATTATGATGTATCTCATGATTTCTTTCTCATGCCTTAAAGTTCTTTTCATGTCCTTATTGAAGTATCTCAAGTTCACATGTAAAATGTTTCTCTTGTTTCCCTTACTGGGCCTTCTACTCACCCTTTCTTTTGATGTATGTCCCTAGGTTATGAGATACAGTAATGAACCTAGGATGAACTTAAGGAGAAGCCTTTCAAGTGTTTAAGAAGAATGTTTTATGTTCTTTTCATGTATTATGTTCCTTGTTTCCAAGACACTAAACCTTAAAGATCCTCAGTTCCGTGTAATGAAATGAAAGTTATGTTATAAAAAGACGGGATGCTATAGTGTGATCCTTCCTATATAATCCTAAAATGTATCTAGAATTTGGACTATATGAGAACTCATGTTCTTCCCTTAACCCAGACCCATATGGGTGTCCCTCTCATGACTCTAACCTATTTCAATTTCATATTCAATTTTTTAGTTTAATGAATGATACATTTCCTAGTCACTTTTTTATAGATATATCTCATATCTCTATATCTTTAATATATATATAGATTAATCTATGAGTCCTAGATTTCTTTACTATTAGGAATTATATATATTCATTAAATTTTGAGTCCAATTCATCTAGTTTACTACAGTTATTTCCAATTTTGACTTATCATTTCATCCTCAAAAAATAGGTCATATTATTTTGGGTATTCTTGAATTAATCATACTATGATGTGATAGTATAAATCATAATGAAATTATTGATTTTTCATCATGATATATTCCTTCACATCATAGGATTCAGTCAAAGTCCAGATCCAAAAAAATCCTTATTAGAATCTCTCACTGAATCTATCATTATATCCAGCAAATCTTCTTTTTTATGGCATCATGATCATGTACCTTGTAGCATGGAACCTCTGGCTGCAACAATATAGGTTTCATACCTATAGAAATAAAAACCCAATGTACTTATGCATCAAGACTCATTATAATGTGGCTTTTTCTATTTTGGTATGGTCTTCTTTACTTCACTAGAAATTTTGGAAAAATACTACTTGGCTCCCAAACTATTATTAAATCAACTTCTCCTGAATAGACTTTACAAAAAATAAACTACTCTTTAATTCCTCAGATAATTTATCATGGTAAAATCCACACAGTCATGGCATAATTATATTCACATAAGATTAAATCAGTAGTGAATCCTATTTTTTATAGGAATTAATAAAAATTCTATCATTATAATTACTACACTATTGAAATTGTGATGGTGTACTTATTTACTTATTAGAATAAACTCATTCCGGTGAAGTTTAATCTCCATATTGTTACAGTACAGTCATCATCATCCACACCGTCATTTCATTAACCATAGTAAAACATTATCTCATCCTAAAATCCTTCACAAAATAGTCAATATAACTATAGTGTAAGGTATATAGATAAGAATAAATTCTTTTCCAAGATCAATTAATCATGGTGTGGTGACCTATCTTACATAGTGACATTCTCTAACTTAGGGATTCCCTCAACTTAAAACCACTACGTTTACTCATGTCCTCACCAACATCAATAATGTTATCCAATATCTATTATGATTTTATATAGTAATCTCAACATCCTCTGTTTACATAGAGTCTTACACTCTATAGTTATTCTCTTTTTTATGTTAGAAGATATATTACATATAAAGAATTATTCTAATAAAAATGAAATAATCTCAAGTTTACCTGAAATAAATCACTATAACACATGTACTCATGAGATATATTTGTGTTTCGTGAACAAATAATAAATCTGGTAGAATCTATATTAAAATTCATTTGAATATTTATTCCATAACACCATCAGGATAAATAGTTTTTGTGATATGTCTTCATACCTTAGTGAAATTGTAGTCATGAGATAATGAAAACTACCTTGATCATCATAAGGAGTCATAAGATTTATATTTTCCTTTATAATCATTTTTAATATCCCATTATCTTAAATTTATTAATAATCTATTCAAATTAATTGATCTTCAATGAATTACTTCCAAAATAGGTCTATGTGACTTTTCATGATTCATATCAATGATTCAACCAATTAAACTAATATAATCAAACATATTTATTGATATTAATAGATTACATGGAATATGTGTCATGACCCGTCCACTGGGGCCCATGCTGTGACTACCCCAAACCTACCTTCTATAGGCTAGGGGATGGAGACTAGCACCGAAGGCGTATTCTATAAAACTGAGAAGGAATTACCTTTATAACTTATAGCACACAAAAACAAGAACACAACAAGATACGAACTCAAGTAAATTGAATAGTAAACAGAGCGAGTACAATAAGTAAAAAAGGGCCAGAATACAAGCCCAACTGCAAAGTACAAGAAACTGAAAGTACAAGTAAACTGGAAGAGCTCCTGTGATCACCTTCCAAGGATCCTACCTAAAGGGTAGGTACAACTCTCCAACAGCCGTCTCCACGGTACGCCTCATCCAGGGTCCACCTCCAAGCTACCTCCAGTCCTAGTACTCTCATTCTCATCCAGTGTTGTCCGTCGTCTTCACCAAACACAATAAAGTGTGGGCATAGCCCATGCAGGGGTGAGTATATCGATACTCATTAGGGACCCTGAGACCCTCAAGGTCTCACAAAATCTAAAAAGGATAAACCACAAAGTATGAAATCAACTGAAAACCCTGCTTAGGTATATTCCCAAACATATACCTAAGTTATCAAGTATACCCATCTCAATCATGAGGAAACACATAGTCCAACTCAAAATCCCAATGCTTAACTGTTCCACAAAGGAAGGAACACCATGAAGGTAAGTACCACATAGGTACACCAAAGGGAAGAATACCGCCAAGGTATTACCACAAAGGAAAGTACTACACAGGTAAGAACTCAGCTCACACTAGGTATTTCTTAGGTACATAAGTAGAGATGATTAGATGCAACTACAGAATCATCTTAATCTCTTAAGAGGCCGACCCACGAAGGATCACTAATCATCATCAGACCCATAGAGGATTGTAGTATATCATTAGACCCACATAGGATCTCTAGGGGCCGACACACACAGTATCACTCAGTGCTGACCCACACAGGATTGATCGGTGCTGACCCACACAGTATCGCTCGGTGCTGACCCACACAAGATTGCTATGTGATAACCCACACATGATCGATCGGTGCTGACCCACACAGAATCTCTCAGTGCTGATCCACACAGGATCTCTATTCATTCTTCACGTCATAGCCAGCTACAAGGTTCCTACACTAAGCTTTATTATCTCTGGTAGAGTCCGCTCCTCAAGCCAATGGTCGATACTCCAACTTCCACAAAGTCCCACAATGAAGTTTCACAATGGGCAGAATGGGGTGTGGGATAACCGCAGGATGGCGTGGCCGTAGGGTGGCACAGTAGGCCGCGGGTCAGTGAGGCCGTGGGGCGGCACGATAGGTCATGGGTTGGTGAGGCCGCGTGGCAGCGCGGTAGGCCATGGGGTGGTAGAACCATGGATGACGGAGGCTGTGGGGCAGTGGAGCTGCGGATGGAGGAGGCTGTGGGGTGGCAGAGCGCTGTAGGGTGGCGGGGCATCGTGCCTTCGCCGGCGGTCGTCTTGACCGGCCACCCTTTGTTCCTCGCCTTAGTCACGACTAGGTGTGGTGCCAACCGCGGTTCTCAAGTTCCATCGATGCCAACCACCGACACCGGTCTCCGTCACCATCGTGAGGAACACAAAAATAATGAAGAATGGCGGAGGGTTCGGGCCATGTTTGTTTGGCCCGCACCCTCCACATTAGAGCGGTGGTATACGACTCAAGGAAAATTGATTCAATGCGAGAGGGAAATAACATTTATCAATTTTAAACACACCCCTACCTCGTTCGATTGTTGACATCGACGAGAGAAGTCGAAGTTGTGCGTCGGCATTCTTAATTGGAGGTGCTCTTCTTTGGAGTATGTGTTCTTCCAGGTTCTCCTCTTGCCAACCCTTTCCTCTCAATCCCACCAAAATGAAAATAATCCCACATAATAGAATAAGTTATCTATTATGTTTGTTGGCATAAGTTCATAATAGCTTAATTAATTAATTGATGAGTTGGTATAATTAATTAAGGGGGTGGCACAAATAAAGTGGGGGAGTTCAAGATGGTTTTAACCCATAAAGAAGGGAGTTCAAGGGGGTTTTAGCCTCGGGTGGTCCCCACCACCATAACCCACATGGGAGGTTAAACCTGGTGGTCCTCACCTCCATAACCTCACATGGGTGGTTTAATTCTGGTGGTCCCCAACTCTCAACATCCAAATTGGAGTTCCAAATAAAATAAAATGTTACACAATTTTATTTTATTTTATTCTTCCATGAGAAACCCAAATTCTATCTTTAACCCTCGAACTACTGCAGTTGAGGTGAAGGCCCCCTATTTTGAATACCGGCACTACGAGTTCAACAGTGCCCTCAGATTTCAATTCTGAGCACCAGTTCAAAATTTACAAAAACCTGCTCGTACGTTAACTGAATGTACCCTAAAAAAAGTTCATAAATTCATTCTGGGCACATCGGGCCTCAGAATCACGCACTGTCAATTTTCACAGACTCGTAAAATTCCCAATTAATTAAAAAAATTAAATGGAAATTCTGGGTCTTTAAATTCTCCCCACCTCAGGGATTTGTGTCCCCATAATCCACAACTCAAAATAAGGGAACACGTGGGTGTACTGAGCACAAATCTGAGCTTCACGCTCCCATGTGCTCTCCTGGAGGTTCTCGTACTACCAACGAACACGCACCAGAGGTATCAGCCACCGACAAAGGACCTAATACTGTCGATCCTCAATCTCTACTGGAACCTCCATAAATGTCACCCCATTGTCGACGTCCATCTCACTGTGGTCGATGATGTGGGAAGGTTCATGCACATATCTCCTCAACTGGGATACGTGGAAGACGTCATGCACCTGGTGCAGCTAAGGTGGAAGAGTTAAGTGGTAATCCACCTCACCAACTCTACTGAGGACCTAAAAGGGTCCAATGAACCTCGGGGATAACTTTCCACCTCGTCCAAATCTCCGCAAACCTCATCGGGGTGAGACCCATAGAAAGACATGGTCACTATCCTTGATCTCTAGAGGTCTCTGTCTCCTATCAGCATAAGACTTATGCTTACTCTATGCAGTCTTCATCCACTCCTGGATGATCTTCACCTTCTCTGTGGTATCGTGTACCATCTTTGGTCCCACTAGTGCTGACTCCCCTGGGCCAATCTAGCACAAAGGAGATCTGCATGGTCACCCGTACAACACCTCAAAAGGTGCCATCCCAATGGTGGAGTGATAACTATTGTTGTTTGAAAACTACACCAAAGGAAAGTGATCCTCCCAGCTGTGACTTAAGTCGAGGACGCAAGAATGTAGCATGTCTTTGAGGGTTTGAATGGTCCGCTCAGTCTTACCATCCATCTGAAGATGGAACGTGGTGCTCAATTGAAGTTTCATCCTGAAAGCCTCCTGCAACCCCTTCCATATCTAGGAAGTAAAACATGTATCACCATTAGAGACAATTGTTGAGGGTAATCCATGTAACCACACAATCTCCTACAGATAGAGGCGTCCCAAGATCTCTACTGAACCCTGCTCTCTGATCGGTAGGAAGTGGGCCGACATGGTGAGTCGATCGACGATCAACCAAATCGAGTCATGTAACCTATATGTAGGTGAAATTATTGTCACAAAGTCCATGGATATCCCATCCCACTTCCACTCTGGGACCTCTAAAGGATGAACCAAGACTGCTAGTACCTGATGCTCCGCCTTCACTTTCTGACAAGTGAGGCACCGAGAGACAAACTCTGCAACTGCTTTCTTTATTCCTGGCCACCAGTGCTATCGTTAGAGGTCCTGGTAAATCTTTTCCACACCTGGATGTACCACTAGAGGGGATGTGGGAAATTACCTCATCACATCCTCCCTAAGTGACACTGGTACCATGGTACATCCTCTAAAGAGGATGGCATGCTCCCCACTTTCAGAAAATTCATCCGGTTCCCTTCCCTGTGGATATCTGAGCATGTCGAGCCTTGCAGTTATCATCCCCATGCTGCGCCTCACTGACTCGCTGAAGAAGTGGTGGAGTGAATGTAAGAGACTGAAGGAATGTTGCTCCATCTCGATCCACAAAGGATATCTACAATGTGTCCAGCTTCTCCGTCACCTCACATAGCAGGTGCTCCATATCTAGCTGAGTGCATCTGCTACAACGTTCCCCTTCCCAGGAGTATAGAATATCTCTAAGTCATAGTCCTAGAGTAATTCAACCCAACATCACTATCTCAGGTTCAGGTCCTTCTGAGAGAATATAGACCTGAGACTCTTGTGATCAGAGTACACTGTAAAATTCTTGCCCATCAAGTAATGTCGCCACATCTTCAAGGAGAAGACCACTGCTACTAACTCCAGGTAATGGGTTACATAGTTCTACTCATGTTATATCTGCTGTAGAGAACCATATGCGATCACTACTCGCTCCTGCATCAGGACACATCCGAGTCCAGTCCCAGATGCGTCACAGTAGACTACATACCCCTCACCCTCCTCTGGAAGCCTCAAGATGGGGGCACTAGTCAGCCTCTACCTCAGATCCTTAAAAATCTATTGGCATATCTCCGACCATACGAAGGGTTACCCCTTCTTTAGCAATGATGATAAAGGTGTGGAAACTCTGTAGAAATCTGGCACAAATCTCCGGTAGTATCCATCCAGACCCAGGAAACTTCGTATCCCAGTCACACTCCTGGATGGCTCCCAAGAAAGTACCGCCTCAATCTTCCCTAGATCCACTGCAACTTCATCCTCTGATATGACATGTCCCAGAAAGTGCTCCTCTCGGATCCATAACTATAACTTCGAGATCTTAACATAAAGATGGTTCTCTCGGAGTGTGTCCAGTACTACCTGCAATTGATAGGCATGCTCCTCCTCAGTAACCGAGTAGATCAGAATGTCATCAATCAAGACCACCACAAAGTGATCAAGGTATGGCTTAAAGATCTTGTTCATGAGTCCCATGAACACTCCTGGAGCATTGGTTACTCCAAATGGCATAACCAAGAACTCGTAGTGGCCGTACCGACATCTGAAATCTGTCTTCTGCACATCCTCATCCCATACTCTGAGCTGGTGATAACCTGATCTAAGGTCTATCTTCGAGAACCACTGTGCTCCCTTCAACTGATCAAAGAGGCCGTCAATCCTTGGAAGTGGGTACTTTTTCTTCACGGTCACCTGGTTCTGGTGCTGATAGTGAACACAAAGCCTCAAGCTCCCATATGCCTTCTTGGAGAACAAAATCAGGTCTACCCAAGGAGAAACACTGGGTCGTATGAACCCTTTCCCCTGTACGTCCTCTAGTTGTATCTGCAGCTCACGAAGCTCCGTGTTAGCCATCCGATACACTGGTGTAGATATAGGTGCCGTCCTAAGGTACAAGTCAATGTAAAAGTCCACCTCTCTTTGAGTTGGTAGATCCAAAGCATCATCAGGGAAGACATCTCTGTACCAGTCCACCAGTACAGGATAACTTGGACTCTCCACATCAACTGCTTCAAGGGTATGTCTAGCCAACTAATGAGTGATTGGCTGCAATCTCCTCTAGGTAAGTCCATCCTATGATGAAAAGGCTCCCTTCTCTCCAGTGAATGTAAACCTAGTCCAATCCATGCGAACACACTGCACTTTGCACCTAATACAGTCAATTTGAGCATGGACTGTAGAAAACCATTCCATACCCAAGATGACATCGTAAGTCCTCAACACTACTACTAGGAGATCCCAGCCGAAGATCTCGCCTCCTAGAGTAAGCTTGCACTATCGGCACCAGTGCGTAATAGTCGAATCCACTCCTGTAGGAGTCTCTAGATGTAAGGATCGAGCCAACAGCTCCGTTGGAATCTCCGAGCTCTGAATGAGGGCAGTGGAAATAAAAGAATAACAGGCACCTGTATCTATAAGTAATGTAGCTAAGGTGGAGTAGACACAAATTGTACCTCGTATTAGCTTCGGAGCGCCGTGATCATAGGCCTCAGCTACCTGGAGCTGAGCTCACCCCTGTCCTCCTACTCCCTAAGGTCGGGGTGGGCCTCCTTGTGGTGGTGGTGGTAACATCTTGAATCGTCAACCACCTCCAGCTGCATGAACAACTCCTCTACCACATCCTCCTCCTCCATACAGACCTCCTCGGTTGAACCTCTGTCTCTGCCTGGGCGGTCCTTCGACCGTATTCTGATCATCTGTACAACAGGTCATATAGTCACGAGCCATGTGACCCTAACCTCCACATGCATAACACTACCCATTCCTGGAATGACTGGTTCTACCTCAGGGGCCCTGCACAACTGATCCCGAATCCTGCGGTCACCCACCTATAGGTATGTTCCTCTTGGACCTCTACAACATTTGTCTACTACTAGCTGCAGAAGACTCTTCTATGTGACGTCCGGTGGTGGGTCTCGCTATTGGTGACTGCTCAGCAAGGAAAATCTCTACTAAGAGGGCTGGCTCTAACACCCCCTCCTGCATCAGGATGCTGAGTGAGATCATTGAATCCCTGAACTCCCACCCAAGCCCCTTCTCGAATGTTCAGGCTCTAAAGAATGGGTCCCGCACCATATCAGTGGAGTAGCGTGAGAGGTCAGTGAACCTCGCTGAGTACTGAGCCACATTCAGATGCCCTACTGTAGATGAAGCATCTCTTGAATGCACACTATGTGAAGAGTCGCTGGGACAAACTCTGCCCAAAATAGGCTCTCGAAGTCTACCCATAGAAGTGTCACCTCATCGTGAGCCTGGAGCATCAAGCTACACCATCTGCCTACTGATGCCTGAAGAAGGCTGGCGGGAAGGATCACTATGAGATCGACTGATGTCCCTACCAGTCAGAAACCTCTCACCACGGCCTCCAGCCAATCCTCAGCCGCCTATGGGTCCATCTCTCCCCTGAACCTGGGAGGCCTCTGGCGCTGGAACTTTTGCAATGTGCTCAAGTGGCATGAACCCTATGTTTTTGGTGCTGGTGGCATCGATGGCCCAACGGGTAATGGTACAGGTGGTGCATTCACTGGTTCCTCTATTGGAAGAGGGACCTACACCGAGGCCTCATCGCTCGGTGGGATATCAGTGCATACTACATCCGGAACCCTAGCTATCTATCTGCATGGAGGCATCTTGAAAAGAAACAGGTGCACCACGATCAATAAGTTATACCTGGTGAGTTGACTCAAAGAGTTCACAAAGAAAACTCTTGAAAACACAAACACAATTAGTATTTTCGTGCACTGAGTCAGAAATCAGAAGTCAGGGTCTTGGTGTATGGATACGCCAGTTGTCGCACCAACACTGGATTCCCTAAACTGATAACCACACTCACTAAACTTAACACTATTGTCATTAAAATAAATATCATAGTCCTATGTTCTATGGTAGAACCGACTCCTTTGATACCAATTTGTCATGGCCCGTCCCATGGGGCCTGTTCTGTGACTACCCCATGCCCGCCATCCATAGGCTAGGTGCTGGCGACTAGCACCGAAGGCGTATTACCTAAAACCGGGAAGAAATTGCCTTTATAACTTGTAGCACACGCAACCAAGAACACATTAAGATACAAACTCAAGTAAACTGAATAGTAAATAGAGTGAGTACAATAAGTAAAAAGGGGCCAGAATACAACCCCAACTGGAAAGTACAAGAAACTAAAAGTACAAGTAAATTGGAACAACTCCTATGATCACCCACCAAGTATCCTACCTGAAGGTTAGGTACAACTCTCGAATGGTCATCTCTGTAGTATGCCTCGTCTAGGGTCCACCTCTGAGCTACCTCCAGTCCAGGTACTCTCGTCCTCAATCAGCACTGTCCGTCGTCTGAACCAAACACAACGTAGTGCGGGCATAGCTCATGCAAGGGTGAGTATAACGATACCCAGTAGGGACCCCGAGACCCTCAAGTTCTTACAAAATTCACAAAGGATAAACTTTAAAGTATGAAATCAACTGACAAACCTACTTAGGTATATGCCCATACATATACATAAGTTATCTAGTATACCCATCTCAGTCATGAGGAAACACAGAGTCCAACTCAAAATCCCAAAGATCAAATATTCCACAAAGGAAGGAACACCGTGAAGGTAAGTACCACATAGGTACACCACACAGAAGAATACCACCAAGGTATTACCACAAAGGAAAGTACCACACAGGTACAGACTCAAATCACACCAGGTATTTATTAGGTACATAAGTAGAGATGATTAGATGAAACTATTGAATCATCTTACTCTATTATGACGCATTCCCAAAAAGGATCTCTAATCATCATTTGACTCACGAAGGATCGTAGTATATCATCAGAACCATATAGGATCTCTAGGTGCTGAACCACACAAGATCGCTCAGTGCTGACCCACATAGAATCGATCAGTGGTGACCCACGCAGGATCGCTCGGTTCTAACCCACATAGGATCACTAGGTGTTGAACCACACAGGATCGCTCGGTGTTGACCCACATAGGATCGTTCGGTGCTGACCCACACATGATCACTATTCATTCTTCACATTATAGCCAGCTATAGGGTTCCCACACTATGGTTGTTCATCACTGGGATAATCCACTCCTCAAGCCACTAGTCAATACTCCAACTGCCACGAATTCCCACGAAGAAGAATAAAAAAGGACCATCATGTCATAGAGGTCTCAACGCAATAGACGGTGCATCAATCAGACGCCCGGTCTATGAGTTATTAGCCTTTTAGTCTTGAGGGCCCGGTTGGACTCATGCTCGATCCAACCCGAGTGTTCCCCAACTTTATCCAAATCTCTAGTGGGGTATACTAAAGGGACCGTCTCGATCCAAGGTTTATAGTACCATTGACGGTTTTCCAAATGGATGCCTAGTGCAATAGTTATGGCCAAAAGAGCGTAAATGGGTCGAAGTGGGTCTGGGTCCGGTTGGCCCGACTCGACCCGACCCGTTTTGGGTCGACCCGGCCCAACCCGTTGGGACCGGCCCGGCCCGCTGGGTCCGGCTCAGCTTGATTTGGGCAGCTTGGCCTGCACTGGGCGGTCCAGCCCATGCTGGGTGGCCTGGCCCGCGATGGGTGGTCCAGCCCTCATCGGGCAGCCTGGCCTGACGGCCTGGCCTGGGCGGCGCGGGGTGACGCAGAATGATGAAATATTGCTGGTTTGTGAAATGGTCTTTTAAATGGACTTTCCCATTAATCTTGTTGATGAAATTTGTTTTAAATAACCCTTATCTTTTATATATTAAATGATTTTAAATATTATTCTATTTGATGAAATGTTGTTTGAAATACTATTTATTTTGATTAAATGTGGTTTCAAAGCATAGTAGGAGAATTTAAATGGTGCCGATTTTCTTTTAATGATTTTCATTAGCATTAGAATAGAACATGTGAGAATTGGATACATAGGTGAGGGTTAGGTGTGGGGACTTTCCATTGATTTTTTTGGGGGAATCACACCTTAGGGTATTACCCTGCTCCTTTATCTGGTGCGGTGAGTACTAGTTTACATGACATCATCGGGAGGAATTACACATCGGGTATTACTCTGCTCTTTTGAAGGGTGTGATAGGGATAGGTTTTTGGGTCCACTAGTCATGATAGATCATAGTAAAATATACCTAGCTATCCCGAACCTATACTACCTTAGGACTAGTTTTCATATTCATTTTCTTATAAATTTTTTGTTTAAATATTATTGGAAATATGTGGAGATATATAAACGATATATGATGCTTTGAGAGCTTTGAAAGGGAAATGGTTTTGTTAAATGTGTTTTGAAAAGTGGTTCATTTTGAAAGACTTTTTAAAATAAGTAAAAACAATGATTTTCATGTTTTAATATGAATTATGAAAATGTGTTTCATGAATTGTTTTTGTTATATTGAGTAGAACTAGTTTATCTAATAATGATTGTTTATATAAAACTTGGTTTGACCCCAGTGGGATCATTTTATCACACCCAGGACATAACTTTGGGTGTGTTTAGATATTGTTTTATTTAATATCGGTAAAGTCAAGGAGCCTTAATGAGGGCATAGGTTTCCATGTTAGTTAGTAGTGGGGGATTCATAGGTGATGTTGTTTACATGAAGATGGGTTGTTCATCCTTTTGAGTACTTGAATTTTTTATTTATGTGATTTGGTGAATTTTTTTATTAACAATATTTTAGTATTTTTATTTTGAATCTATTTTGGAATGTTGAACTTCTTTATCATATATTCCATTCTTATTCCCATGATATTATATTGTGGGTGAAACCATTACCAAAGGTAGTTTTTGATTCTCTGGAGCCTTTCACCAGCAAATGGGGATTGAGAATGCCCTTCAAGCCTTTACCATGGGTCTAATCGTGGGTCTGGTCTTAGGATGGCGAGGATCGGGTCTGAAATATTGGTATCATGGGAGGTTCTGATATAGTATAGATTTATTAGGATGTATGGTAATTATGATATAGGGTTATTGAAACTTGGGGCTAGGTTACAAGTGAGTGATTGGAAAAATCTCATTGTAAAAAACCTCAAATCTATTATGTTGGGTTTTAACCTAGATCTACAATTCTTATTACATTATTTTGAATAAAACAAAAATTTTTCTTATTTTGATTGAATTTTCCTTCATTATCTATTGTGTAGAATCTTGCTTCCTAAAAGAGGCCCCAGAATCCATCAAGAGGATATAGTTGGGAATTCTTGTCAAGGGAATCCTCCCATTGATCAAAACATCATTGAGGATTTTGTAAGGGAAGTTCTCATATTGTGCCTCTTGTTCAGGCATAAGCTCAAGAGGTACATATAGGAGTTAGAAGAGATAAGTATTGAGTGATATAATTCCTTCACCAGAATCCACCATCCTTTCAGGGTAAGAAATATCATAAGGAGGTGGAGGATTGGCTGTACAAAATGAATAGATCTTTGACTTCCTAGATACACAAGAATTAGTAAAGTTGTAATGTTCCACCTTTAAGATCAAGAGTCTTAGAAATAGTAAGTGAAACACTATGATTTAGGGAATGTGGAATGAGGACATGGATTGGAAGGAATTCAAGACCGTCTTATTTCAAAAATTCTTCCCAGAATCCTTGACTGTAGAGAAGTCTATAGAGTTTATCTCCATTCAGTATGGGGATAAGTCATTGGAAGAAAATGATAATAACTTTTCCGAGTGGTCCTTCTTTTCTATGAAGGTTATGAAAAATAAAAAGGTTAATTCTTAGAGGTTCGAGATAGATTTGGGATTGGAAATTCATTCACTGGTATTTATATAGAAGCGTGAAACATATTCCAATGTAGTGGATAGATTTATGATGGTATATTTGGATTTCATAGTGAAATCATGTAATGACCCATCTTAATAGGGCCCATACAACGAATCTCTAAACTCTCCTCCAATAGGACATGGGATAGTGACTATCACTGAGTAGGCATATCGCTAAAATGGGAGGCCTTGGCATAATTACCTATAAAAATGCACACATCTCTAATCCTATACAATGATGAAAAGTAAAAACAACTAAACAACCATGCACGTATAAATTTAAATCCCACTACTAGAGTACGATAGGAAGTAAAGGAAATTAAACAGTTCCAAATATAATCCCACAATAAGGAGTTTGAAAACAAGTCCAACCTAAAGGTAAAATTGGGACTAATGATAGAATATCGTAGGAACACACCTTATACCATTTGGTATTACTAGGCACCGTCTGATCCTGGTCTGTCAATGACCCTATCAAAAGGTCAATTGTCTACAAAATATAATACACATGCATGAAATGCCCATGAAGGGATGAGTATAACAATACCCTACAGGACACCCTAAAATGAAAAAGCATACAACAAAGTTAATACAGTTATCCCTACATAGGTATATGTATACAACACATATAACAATAATATACAGATATACTCAACAAATACACACAGTCTAAAGGTAAGTCACAACTGTAGTATACCAACCTAGGATTTCAAGATCAAAGATTCCATAAAACACTCATACAGGAGAACACACACTTGAGTCTGATAGCAATGATAAAGTTATTCTAAGTGGTAGTTCTCATTGAGTCTCATCATTATAAGTACACACTGTAGGTTTGAAGAGATACCATATACAGATGAGGATCACACCCAAGGCCATGGGGTGATACCAACAACTCAATATGGATTAACCTACTAAGTAGAGGATCAGCGACCACATACTGTTGATCATGATGATATCAAGAACTCTACTTAGGGAACTAAGATGAATAGAGGATCTCACTTCGGGCCTCTCAGAGGGATTCCACCAACTCTATCCAAGAAGTCCTACTGAAAGGATCATTGTTCGAGGAATAGGAGAAGATTCCATACTAACCTTAAGAGAATGGATAAGGGGAACATGCCCTAATGAAATTTTTCTAAGATATAGAGGAAAAGGGCCCCAATACATGTATAATAAATTACATGATGTGTATAAAGGGTTACACACCCTATCTATTGACCCTGGGACCTACCCATGTATACAAACTGTGTCTATTACTCATGTTCGTGTAGAAGTACATGATGTGTAGGCTACACATGTAGTCTACCCGTGTGGAAGTACATGGATTTAGCTAGGATACATGTGCCCATGTACGAGTACACAACATAGCCCATGTACTTGGTCTGGGACATTTCTGTCTGGGGGAGTACATGACATGCTCCAACCTGTGATCTCAAACCCGTGTCTGTGTACCCTATGAGGTTCACACTGAGTCTCATGAGAGGTAGCACACACCGTGTGATAGGGTTCACACGCTGTGTGATAATTAAGTTCCTTCTAAACCCTATCTACCATATAGGTAATCCCACATGGTGTGTGGATCTAGTTCACACACAATGTAGCTCAATATTTTCTAGAAATCAAGATCTTCTTTTGTGTGTCCAATCCATTCCTCTATCCTTTGATCCAGTAACTTTTTGTCCAAGTAAATAAAGATCCCATCTCATTTGAGACTCACCATTGTTGAAAAATTAATCCCACCATCAAATCCATTCAAAAATAGGTCCACATGTCATTCTTCATTGTGCACCCAAGAACATTTAAGAACAAAAAATTGGGTATCCAAAACTATTCCATTATCCACTGCTTGCATCATTGTACCCCTGTCGTGTCGTTTCGATCCTAGATCTATGATATCAGATCATTATTCCAAAAAATGACTGCGTAATGATCTATTTTTGTGTCGATCTTTGTTTGTTTCTGTTAGAAAAAATCAAAATAATCAATAACCATAAATAATTATCTTGATAAAATCCCCATAATGAAACCCATCCCACAATATGCACAATATGCAAATCAATCTATTCGTTGATTGATTTTTGTTCTTTATAGAAATCAATTATGGGGATTAAAATCCAATTAAACATATCCCTTCCTCTATTTGGATCAATTGATGATGAATAATGGAGGTTTGTCATGATCTTCAGTGAGATCCTTCGAATATGTTGCGTGTCAATCATCGGTCTACTCTCCGGTCACCATTCATCTGATAGAAATCCTCCAACTCTCTCCAAAAACTCTCAACATACCAAAATTCCATGTATATTTTTAATCAAATCCTGGTGAGTTTTTTGATTTTCAATGATAATACCTTTAGATTTAAGTGTTTTAGTAAATTGTTGGTAATTTGAGAAAAGTAAAAGTAAATGGTTTAAAATGAGTAAAAGGATGAGTTTTTAATTCAAAAATTTATTTTTGAATCTTTTAAATATTTGTAAAATTTTGGCTAACTATTTTATTGATTTTTGAGTAAAAGTTTACCGAAAAGGATGGCCCTTTACCACTGATCCACCAAGTCACATAGCTAGCTTGAAAGGCCATCTGACCAAGGCAGACTAGCAGGAAGGCCTGCTAGACTAGTGGTCACTCAAGGAGGTCAGACCCGAGTGTACCCTATGGGTGATGAATCCCCGCAGGTGGGCTGCGGTTGATCAAGTTCCTTAGTGAGCATAGACGACGAGAATGTGGCATAGGCCACGTGTGTCACCACCCACATATTTAGTGTGTACAAGTGGGGTCCCAGGAGCCCACCCCATAACAGGCATGCCTGTAGCTCCTGCTTCTAGGTTAATAAGAGATCATACCCCATCCCACGGTTTTGATGTGGGATAGGATCTCCACTACGTGCCTCCATACTCTGTTGTGGCCCACTGCGGTCTGCTGATGCCGCACTACCTCCACCTCCTCTCCATCTCCCCTCCATCCTAGACCACCACGAGATGCTATTTTAAACACCTCTAAACCCTCAGCCTCAACTCCAAGCATGTCTTCCACTCGAGGTCACCCCCACACCTTCACCCACACCATCACCATTGCTGCCGCTCAGTGTCGCCAACTTATTCGTCTCGGCCCGAGCTGCTTATGGCTGCTCTCTCGCCTCCTCTACCCTAAGGTCACCACCGAATAAGATCTGCTTGTCTACTACTGCTGCATCAAGGGAATACTCTGGAAACTGTGAAGGCCATAAGAGGTTTTCTCCATTGTCGATGCTACACCCAAGGACCACACGACCACCGCCCACAGAACTAGATCCCCCCCTACGACGTATCCTGGCTGCATGCATGCAACCACCACCACCACCACCCAAGGCCCCACATTCATTTCTTGCACACTATGCCACATCCCACTAACCACCTTCCTTCTTTGAACCCATGTTCCCTAGGTTCCATGCATGAAGCTGGGCTCCTCCATCGCATGTAACATATCTATGCGGCCCCTGAACACCTGCAACTGTGGGTGTTATCTCCTCAGAAAGAGAGAACTATGGGGAGGGATTTTAATTTAAACCCCTCATCACATGGTTTTATTAGAAGAAAAGGGAGGTGAAGTGATAACTCCTAGTCTATAAATGTAGAGGACCTACTCCTTCCATTAACCTAAAGTCATCAACCCACTATCCCGTGAAAAAGGGAAGAAACACCACCACCATGGAGGAGATCCTCCTCCTCATCTAATTTCTTCAATTATTTCATGGGCTATTCATTTTATGATTCAATGACTCCTTCTTTCATTCAGGGGTAGAATCCTTAGTGATTGGTTGAAGGGAAGTGGGACACACTTTTTTGATTCTTGAGTTTATGAAATTTTACAAATTAAAAATAATTCTATTCTTTTAATCAACTATTTTTTCAATTTAATTTAATTTTGAATTTAATTTAATTTATATTTTATTTTAATTTGTTCTTAAATTTTAAGTTTCTTTGATTTAAAATATTATTCTACCCTTAATTAATGAATTTATTTTTATAGCAATTAGTTAATTAAAAAGAAGATCAAGTATGGGAGTGGTTTAATGATTACTAAAACAAGTGAAGAAATTAAGTTGGACTAATTTAATTATTTAGGAAAAATAAATACCAGATTTGGTTTGCCTAAGTAATTAAAAATAGAACATTTTGATTTCTACACTTTGATAAATAATTAAATCAAAGGTGAATTGAAGTAGAAAATTTTATTCATTTCATTAAATTATTTTGATCTTAAACAAAAAAAATTCAATTTTTTCTCCAAAACTATGATGACATCAATAAAAGAAAGCTCAACCTGAATCCAATCACTCCTCCCTCAATTGAAATATCTTGTTTTCCAAAAATCTTTCAATCTTGATAATTTTTAAGTGACACCTATATTTAATCACAGCTCTTTTTAGAATTAAATTATGGTTACCACTCATACTACACCCTTATAGGATTTAATCATTTTTTCCACACCTCCAAAAAAGTGTGTGTCAAAACTAGTGCCACTGTTGGGGAGAAAGTGTAAATCTAAATCTATATGACTAGGACCTCTAACAAGGAACTAATCAATTTTGATCCAGAAATTTAGATGAGTTTGTTTACTAGGGTTTGGAATCTCGATCATGATGATAATATTGAATAAATAAATTTAGAAGACACCAGTGTTCATTCAGGATCACACATAATGGCACTAGACCCATAACAGACCTTAAGGGACCCTTGTGTCCCACAATTTACCAACATGAAAAATTAATTAACCATGCCGACACTAAATGACTTTGAGTGATGTATTAACATGATTCCTATGATACTCAAATTTAACAACCTTGTAGGTGAGGATCCTAATCGGCACATTCAAGAATTTAGCTATGTGTGTTCAAGCTTCAAAGTAAGCGGTGTAATGGAGGATCAAGTCAAGTGGAATGAATACCCTTTTTCATTTGAGGGAGAAGCTAAAGAGTGGTTATATACCTTATAACCTAGAGAGATCCAAGACTGTTATGATTTCAAAAAAGTTTAATGAAAATGTTCTTCCCAGCATCCTAGAGCATAGAAATTATGAAGGATATATATTCAATTCTATAAGATACTGGTGAGACTCTTTATGAGTATTGGGAACAATTCAAGAAGCTCAGTGAAATCCACCTACATCAAATAGTAGAGGAGAACCACTTCTTGGTCTTATTATACCAAGGATTTGTGGACAATGATAGTAACCTTTTGGATGCATCCTATGGAGTAAATTTGATTGAAAAATCACTCACAGAATCTCATAACATCATGAAGAAGATAACTTAGAATTCATAGCAATTCAGAACAAGAGGCACTAGATTAAGAGGTATACACAAGGTAAGGACTTCTGAATCATTACCTCTCTTTACAACCCAAATTCATGAAATAACAAGCATTGTGAGACAAATGGATATTGAACAAGTGTGTGAAAAACTATCTCCACCTCAAGTATGTGGATTATGTTCATCACCCAATCATTACACTGATCAATGTGCTAAGATATAGGATATATAATGTTTTTAGATACATTTATATAATGAAATTTCCCAAAAAATCAACAATGAAGAGAAGGTCAAACCCAACAAGGATTTAGAGATGAATTGAACCAATCTAGGACACCTTTTCAACAAGAAATCCTTCTAAGAAAAAACCATCACCTTTCTAATAAAAGAATTTTGAACAGGCTCCAACAAGATATCATAAGTATCACCATGAAATGGAGATTAAATATCTAAAGAGGACAATAAAAAATTTGGACAAAATTTTTGATAGCCCTACAGATATTCTAACTAGAAATCAAGGAAAACTCCTAACAAAAACTATCCCTAATCCAAAAGAGAATGTCAGTGTAATCTAAACTCGAAGTGGAAAGAATATTCCACCACCAGATCCATGTAAGTTTGATTATTCCAAACAAAAACCTAAAGGGAATGTCATCCACCATAAGAAAAAGGTAGAAACAAAAGTGAAAAGGAAACAAAGGGAGAAAAGAGACAACAAGGTACCATTCCCTTCTGTATTGTCTCAATCATCAAAGTATGAAGAGGAATAACTTCAAAAAGAGATCCATGAAACATTCTAAAAAGTTAAAATCAATATTCCCTTATTGTAGGAAATCCATTAAATACCAATATATGAAAAGTTTCTAAAATAAATATTCACAAATATAAAGAAGTGCGATGAGGATGAAATAATTAGATTTGGAAGGAGTGTCTCATCCATGATCACTCTATCTTTAACCCAAAAATGTTAAGATCGAGGGACATTCTATATTCCCTACATAATGGGTTCCTTATATTTTTTTGATGATTTTTGTGATCTTGGTGCTTCCAAAAATGTAATGTCTAATTCTACCTTTTCATCTTTAAAATTAGGTGAACTGAATCCCACAAGAGTGGTTATCCAACTAGAAAACTGATCCACCATTTTTATAGCTAGAGTTATAGAACATGTGCTAGTGGCAGTTGAAGGACTCATTTTTACAGCATACTTTTACATACTCACCACGGATAAAGATGATGCATCAGGACATTGACCCATAATTTTGGGAAGACCATTCCTAAAAACAGCCAAGAAAATATCAATGTGTATGAAAGAACCCTAACCATGGATCTAGGATATAACAAGGTAAAATTTAATGTTCTTGACTAAAAAATAAACCCTTCAAACAACTATTATGTCTTTATTATCTCCCATAGAGAAGGTAGTGATCCCATCAAAGATTTAGGCTTGCTTTGATAATTCTTAGCTTTAGACGATCACACCCTAAGATGAGAGAGTACTCAAAAATATGAAAATTATAAAATAAACTCTAGATTCTATGATAATTTACCAAAAAAAACCTGTTATGATACACTTTGTCAAGGGAGCCCAAGATTTTGAGATAGGAGAAGTGAATTCATTTTCATCCATATAACAAACACCGAGTCATGAATTGAAACCCCTCCCAAGTGATTTGAAATATGTGTAGCTATTGGAGGGAGAGAAATTTACTCTGATCATTGCCAATAATATGTCTGGGACCCAGGAGAATACATTGATTGACATTCTAAAAAGAAATTTCTGAGCCATAGGATGGAGTATAAGAGATATAACCGGGATCAAAACCATGGTATTCTCACATAGAATCCTTTTAGAAGAGGACTCTCAACCTATTAGGCAGCCCTAGAGGAGACTAAACCCCACTATCATAGAATTTCTAAAGAAATAAGTTGAAATTTTTTTGGAGACCAACATAATTTAAACAATTTATAACTCTCAATGGGTCATCCCCATCAATGTGGTTCCAAATAAAATATTTTTGACCATTGTGGAAAATAAAAAAATTAATAAATTACCATGAGAGTCTAGAATAGTTGGAAAGTTTTTATTGATTGCAGTAGACTAAACCAAGTCACCAAAAAGATCATTTCCCAATCATATTAATTGACTAGATATTAGAAAGGATAGCTGGTAGAAAAAATTATTTCTTTTTGGATAGATTTTATGGATATTTTCAGGTCTCTATTTCCTCAGAAGACTAAGAGAAGATGACCTTCACCTATCCGTTCAGAACCATTGCGTACAAGAGGATGCCTTTTTGATTGTGCAATGCCCCATGTGCATTTCATGTTGTAGGGTAATAATTTTCTATGATCACATAGATGTCTTCTTGGAGGTATTTCTCAATGAATTTACTATTTTTGGGAATTCATTTGATCATTTCTTGGAAAATCTTGAGAAATATTTGGAAATGTGTATAGAGAAAAATTTGGTTTTAAACTTTGAAAAGTGTCACTTCATGGTTGAAAAGGGAATAGTTCTAGAAAATATCATTTCACAAAATGTCATTGAGGTGGATAATTCTAAAATTATAGTAATCAATTCTTTTCTATACCCCACATGTGTGGGACATGTTAGATCATTTCTGGGGCATGTAGGATTTTATAGAAGATCTATCCAAGATTTTAGTAAGATCTCTCCTCCACTATCAAGATTTATCTAAAAAAGGATGAAATTTTTTAAATAATGATTTTAGCAATGCACTTGACGATCTGAATAAGAAGTTGATTACCCCACCAATAATGTAGCCCCCAAATTGGGAACACCCTTTTGAGTTAATTTCTGATGCACCAAATCAAGTTGTTGGAGTGGTTCTTTCCCAAAGAAATGAAGGAAACCCACAATTCATGACCTATTTGTCAAGGAACCTGGATACAAATAAATTGAACTAAAAATAAACTAAAAAATATTTTATTATCTTTGTATTTTCTTTAGATAAATTTCGGTAATATTTTCTTGGAACGAAAGTAGTGTTATTTTTTGACCATGCAACACTCATGTATTTGATGAAGAAGGATGATTCCAAACCAAGGTTCTTGAGATGAATACTACTATTTAAGGAGTTATTATAGAGATTAAAGATAAAAAGGGAGCTAAAAACCAAGTGGAAGATCACCTCAGTAGGCTACCCAACCCTACTGAATTAGAAATTACACAGGTGATCTCACTCACTGATCACATACCCATAGATCAGCTCTACATTATAGAGGATGAAGTACCATGGTATAATGACAAAGTAAATTATATGGCCACATATCAGGTACCTTATTCCCTTAACTCCCATAAAAAACATAAAATAAAGGCTGAATCTAGATTCCATATCTGAGAGGATCCCTTTAAAAAATTTCAATGATAATGTCATTAGAAGATATATGATGAAAAGTTAAATAGAACCCGTTTTATACTTTTTCCATACACTTTATTGTGGAGGATATTTTTGACCTCAATAAACTACTAGGAAATTTTTGGAATCTGTAATCTATTATCCTAACTTTTTTAAATATTCTCATGTTTTTTTTTAAAATGTGAAAAGTGTCAATTTTCTAGAAAACTTTTGAAAAGGAAAGAAATTCCCCAAATTACCATCATTTTTTAATGAAAAATTTTGAAGTTTAGGGAATTGATTTTATGGGACCATTTAAAAGGTCTTTTAGGTAATATTATATTTTAATTACTGTTGATTATGTCTTGAAATGTGTGGAAGACAAGTCCACCAAAACTGATGATTCCAAATTTGTGCGTGATTTTGTTAGGGAAAACATTTTTTGTAGGTTTGGAGTGCCAAGATCCATCATTAGTGACCAAGGGACACATTTTTTCAATATATTAATGGAGGATATTGTAAATAAATATGGGGTGCACCACAAAACGTTTAAACCTTTCCATCCCCAAAAAAATGTCCAAGATGAAGTATCAAACCATGAGATTAAAGTAATTTTGGAGAAGGAAGTAAAACCAAAATAAAAAGATTAGAGATAAAGGGTTGAAGAAAATTTATGGGAATAACATATAGTATACAAGAAACCCATTAGTATGAGACCATATAAGATGATTTATGGAACAATCTGTCACCTATCGATGGAATTTGAGCACCAACCATACTGGGTTGTGAAAAATATTAACTTGTATTTGGAGAGTGCTGGGAAAAAAAGAAAACTATAGTTGCAGGAATTAGAAGAAATCAGAAGAGAATATTTTGAAAATGAGAGGATTTAAAAAGAATTAACCAGGGTGGCATATGAAAAACTAATTCAACCAAAGACTTTTCAACTCGGAGACCATGTTCTACTATATAATTCCATATTGAATTTAATTCTAGGTAAGATTAATTTGAGGTGGGAATAACCTTTTCTTGTTACTAATGTATATACTTTTGGTTTTATTTAGGTTGAGAAAAAAGGAGTAAACCCATTCACTATAGATGGGAAAATGATAAATAAGTTCTATGGATGTTTACCTTAGGAACCGGTGGGGGGAGGTAAAACTTCTCCAACCTATATACTGATTTCTTCTCATGAGGTGAGGTCGATCCAACAATATTAAACAAAGGAACTTCTAGGAGGCAACCTGCGTTTCACTATTTTCTTAGGATTTAGGAATCAATAAAATTTTTCATCACCTTTTTGAACATTAATGAAATGGTTCTTACACTGGTATGAGTGGTTTTGATATTTCAAGAACAATCATCGAAGGAAACCAAAAATAAGGCCCCAATAAGTAGAGGAATATAACCAAAATCTTTATTTTATAAGGGAGTTAATTTTCATTATCTATATTTTTAACTCCTTACTTTTTGTGTGCAACAACAAATTTTTGAGCATTAAAAGATAAAATTGCATACCCACACTTGAATTTAAGATCTACTTTACTAAACTAGGATACAACAGTTTCTTAGGAATCCTGTGATGCCATATTTTATATTTTAATGTTGATATGATTAATTGAGTTAAATGGAGAATTAAATTTTTTAAATGAAACATGGATATTAAAATGAGGACCCATGATTAAAATAAATTGATTGATTCATGTAAATGAAATTCCCCTACCATTTTTTATAATTTTATTTTTCTGAAATTCATGTGAATTTATTTGTTATTATTAATCATTCCTTGAGTGATTATCCAAAATCATTTGTCCCATTACCATGAGGTTGTCTACGTCATGTACTTCTTATTTTATCTCGAGAATATTTCTTGAGTGATCTTGGGACATGCTACATGCTAGAACTTTAATATGAACTTGTTTTATGGATACAAAAAAATACATTTTAAATGATTGAATAATATTTTTATAAACCACTTATCCTTAAAATACTACCTTTAAATCAATCATTATTTTTCCCATAGAGACCATGAATTACCTTGTTAGGGATGAGTCATGTTTCAATTAATTATTATACATTCCTACCCTACTCATAGTAATTGCTTGAAATTTTAAAGTTTAAGTGTGGGGGTATAAGGAATCATGGTAAATTAGATGATTTATATTGTAAGAGAGAAATATGGGGGGTGATTATTGTGGAAATTATAAAAGGTTATGGAATTATTCATTTTACACTATTTTTTTTCCCTATTGAATATAAAAAAATGAAAATGACAAAAACAAAATAAAAAAAAGAGAAAAATGGGTTGTGATTTGGGTAAAAAAATCACCATTAATAGAACTTTGATTTTTATCATATGTGGTTAGTTGGTAGATGTGAGGTTTATTATAATCATAAACTTTATATAAATGATTTTTTTTCAAAATGTTGTTTGAAAAAGAAAAAAACGTATAAAAATAAAGAAATATATTTAAGAGAGGGAATAAATCATTCATTATGCTTTAAATGAACAGAATCTTTACTTTGGTATTTTTGGGATGTTGAGAGTTGATATAAATTAAATAGGAGGATTTCATTATACTGTTTACTTTAAATATCATACTTTATTCATTAATAATTAAACCTCCTCCTTGAGATTTATTTTTAAAAATCAAATCCTACCAACCTTAATCATCATATTCATTAGAACTTTAATTTCCAGTATTCATGATTTTATGTGCCATTGATCTTTATAAAGTTAAAAAATTAGTTCTTTTACAGGATTATGGATAAGTATCACTTTCTCATGATATTAGCATTAATATACTTTAATTCTGTCATGAGAGATGAGAGAAAAGATTCATATGTGGTAAATCATGAATTAAGATATTTAATAATAATTAATTGAGGAACTTGAATGAATGAGAAGATAAGTTACCCAATCTTTCAAATGGGGAAAGTAAAATACTTGAGTTGATTATTTATTTGAAAATGGGAAATTGAATTGATATTTCATGTGACATTTGATAATTTAATTTGACATTGGATTTTTTTTGATTTTATTACATTGAAAATTTAATATTTATAACACTAATGACCTCTAATCTTCCATGTAAAGATTTTATGCCTGAGGAAAAGCATTGTTTAAATGTGGAGTATTTGAAAGACCAAAATTTCATGCATATTTTTAATCAAATCTTGGTGTTTTTTGATTTTCAATGATAGAACACTTTAATTTTAGTGTTTTAGTAAATTATGGGAAATTTGAGAAAAGGAAAATGAAATGGATTAAAATTAGTAAAAGGATGAGTTTTTAATTCGAACTTTTATTTTTGAATATTTTGAATATTTGTGAAAATTTGGTTAACTGTTTGATTGATTTCTGTGTAAAAATTTACCCAGCAGGATGGCCCAATACCACCAATCCAGCAAGTCACATCGCTATCCCTATGGACCAGATGACAAAGGTGGACCAGTAGGAAGGACTTCTATACCGGTGGGAACTCAGGGATATCTGGATTGAGCACAAACTATGGGTGATGAAGCCCTATAGGTGGGACATGGGTGATCAAGCCCCATAGTGAGCATTGGTGGCCTAAAGGACATGCAAGCCGTGTATGTCATGGACTGCATATTTTGCACGTGCAAGTGCTGTATGAGGATCCCACCTTGGAGTGAGAATTCCTAGATATCCCTTGTTTGGGATAATAAGGGAGAAACCATCGTCCCATATTTTTGATGTGGGATGGGATCTTCACCTCAATGCTACTGCACTTTGTTGTGGATCGCTGTGGTCTGCCTATGCTGCACTGCCTCCGCCTCCACTCTAGCTTCCCTGCCTCCACCTCCACTCTAGCTTCCCCGCCTCTCGAAAAACCACCCGAATCCATGTCGGACATCTCTCTACCCTTGGACTCACCTCCAAGAACCTCCATCACTCTATCTTACCCCTGTAACCTTCACCCACACTAGTGCCGCCACTGCTGCTCCGTGTCGCCACTTCCTTGATCTCAGCCTGAGACGCCTAGCACTGCTCGCTGGCATCCACTACCCCAAGGTGACCACCAGAAAAGATCATATCATATGACACCAATGGTGAAAGCTAATCATATGTACAATATGAAGGCCATAGGAGTAGGTATCCATCACTACTACCACATCAAAGGACTGCATGATTGCTGCCTGTAGCACCGGAGGCCCCGCTACAATGTGTCCTAGCTGCATTCATGCGGCTTCCACCACCGCCAACCGAGGCCCCACCTTCACTATCTGCACACTAGGGAACCTCCCATAGACCTACTACCTATATAGAACCTACACACCTCAGGTTCCATGAATGCACCCGGGCTCCTCCACCACATGGAACACATCCACACGACCCCCAAGCACCCGTAACTGTGGGTGTTCTCTCCTCTGATGGAGTGAACTGTGAGGAGTGATTTTAATTTCAACCCCTCCCCACAAGTTTTTATTAAAATAAAAGTTAGTGGAAGTGATACCTAATCACCTATAAAAGGAGATTACCTCCTCCTTACATTGGCATGAAGTCATGAACCCAATCATTCTGTGAAAAAGGGTAGCAACACCACCACCAAGGAGGATATCCTCCTCCTCATAAAATTTCATAAATTGTTTCATGGGTCATTAATTATATTATTCAATAACCCCTTTTTTCATGGATGGGTAGAATAGTTAGTGATTGGTTGAAGGGAAGGAGGATCCCCTTTTGTACTACTTGTGTTTTTTAATTTTTCCAATTAAAAATAATTCTCATCTTTTAATTAAATGGTTTTCAATTTAATTTATTTTTTAATTTAAATCATATGAAATTGTATTTTAATTTTTTCTTAAACATTATGTTTCTTTGATTTAAAATATTATTTTACCCTTACTTGATTTATTTATGTTTTACACAAATTGGTTAATTAATAAATAAGATCAAGTAAGGGATTGGTTTAGTGATTACTAAAAAACATGTAGAAATTAAGTTGGAATAATTTAATTATCTAGGGAAAAAAATACCAGATTTGGTATTTTCAGAGTAATTAAAAGTATTCTATTATTCTTTATACACTTTTTCTTTCCATTTACCATGTTTTCCATCCTTCAGGTTTGTCTTTATTGGCTTTTTCCATGTTGTCTGTAATGGATTACCACTTCCCCATTTGTCAAAACAAGATTTCATGTTTTTTTCAATAAATAGGGCTGGTACCTCAAACATTTAAAAAGAAGAATAATCTTGTATCCATTTCATTAAATAATTTTTATCATAAACCAAAAAAATTAAATTTCTCTCAAAAACTATCATGGAATCACAAAATGGAAAACCAAACCTGAATCCAATCACTCATCTATCAATGAAAATATATTAGTTTCTAAAAATATTTCAATATTTATATTTTTTATGTGACACCTAGATTTAAACACTTCTCTTTAAAGATCGACATTTTGGTTACCACTCATACTACACCCTTAGGGGATTTAATCGTTTTCCACACCTCACGAAAAGCATGTCTTAGCTCTATAATGGTTCTAGGGTTATGAATCTAACCCTAGAATTCCAAAATAATAGTCTAATTCAAGACTCTCCAATTTATATGTCAATGAAATAATTAAAATAATTTTATTTAATAATTTTATTTATTTTCACGCCCTTGATGAATTTTACACAAATGACCCCTGTAGAATAAGGTTAAGTCATGCCTAAGGTAAAACATTCATTTTTAACTCAATGGAATGCTTGGATTTATAATTAGGGCACCTGTTTAGATGTTATTATACTTGGAACACTAGGCCTCATAATCATAAACTTTCTTAATGATTGGTATTGAAAATAATCCATACAACATCCAAAAATAATACACAGAAAATATGAGTCATTAAATTATCACTACTTGGGGGCTTTATGTCCCCTAAAATCTAAATTAAGGTCTGCCCAAAAAAGATGTGGGTATTGATCATGAATCTGGGCCTTTCACTCCCATGTGCTCTCCTAAAGATTCCTATGCTGTCATGGAACACAAACTAAAGGAATTTATCACCCACAAAGTATTCCTTATTTTTGATCATCGATCTATACTAGATACTCAGTAAAGGTTTCTCCATCCTCAATGCCCATATCACCCCAGTCAATAACATGTGATGGGTCATGCACATATCTCCTCAACTACGACACAAGGAAGACGTCACGTATCCGGTCTAACTACAAAGGTATAGATAAGTGGTATTCCAACTCACAAACTTTATGAAGTATTTAGAAAGGATTAATGAACCTCAGAGATAACTTTCCATCTTGGAAAAATCTCTATAATCAATTTCATGGTGAATCCCATAGGAACACATGGTCTCCTTCCTCTAACTCTAAAGGAATCCATCATCTATCCACATAAGAATTATGATGATGTTGTGCAGTCTTCATCTTCCCCTAGATGATATTTACTTTCTTGGTAGTTTCTCACACTAATTCAGGTCCCATGAGTGCTGAATTTCTTGGTTGAGTCCAAAAAAGTGATGAAATGTAGGTTTTCCTATAAAAAGCCTCTAATGGTTCCATAATGGTTTTGTAATGGTAATTTTTTTTGTATGAAAACTAAACTAGTGGTAGGTGATCCTCCCAACTATATCCAAAGTCGAACTTGCAATCTCACATCATGTCCTATAGAACTTGAATGGTGTTCATAGTCTGGATATTATTTTGGGGGTGAAATAAAATTCTCAAGTGTAATTGAGTCCCAAATGTCTCTTGCAATTATTTCCACAATCGATAAGTAAAGCTAGTATCACAGTCAGAAATGATCATCGATGGAACTCCATGGCGTTGAATGATATCCAGCACGTAGAGGCATCCCAATATCTCTATTGAACCCTATTTCTGAATTGATAAAAGTGGGATGAATTGGTGTGTCGGTCTATGATCACCCAGATGGAATCACATCCCCTCGACGTATGTAGTAAGACCGTCACAAAATCCTTGGATATACCATCCCACATTCATTCTAGTAATTCAAGGGGTTGTAATAAACCCACTATAACTTTGTGCTCAGGCGTCACTTGCCGACAGGTAAGGCATTGAGAGAAAAACTCTACAACTCCCTTCTTCATAACTAAACACTAAAACTAATGTCGGAGGTCTTGGTACATATTTTCCACACAAGGATGTACCACCAAAGTAGATGTATGAAACTCTCTCAAAACATCCTCCCATGACATCCCTGGTACCATCATGCATTCTATAAAAATAATTTCATTCTCCCCAAATTTAGAAAATACATTTGGAGCATGATTAGTAGATATCCATGCATGTAGGGTCTCACAGTTGGAATCCCCCATCCATGCATCCCTACATTTTTACAAGAGTAGTGGGGTAAAAACCATAAATTGGAGCAATTATTATCCATATACATCCACAAAGGATAACTATAAGGAGTACAACTACTTTGATGCCTCATTTGGAAACTAGGAATAAAATCTCATGATGTGATCATCTTCTTCCACATTTTCCTTCCCAATAATATAAGATATTTTGAAGTCATAATCTTGGAGGAACTCTAGAAACTGCCTCTATCTCAAGTTAATATCCCTCTAATAGATGATGTAGTTGAGAATATTATGATTAGAATAGATGATAAGCTGCTTTCCCATTAGGTATTATCACAACATCTTTAATGAAAAGACTACCATTACTAACTCAAGATTGTGGGTCGCATAGTTTTTCTCATGTGGTCTCAACTAACGTGAACCATAGGCAATCATCTATTTCCTCTGAATCAGAAAAAACAAGAACAGTTCCTGATGCATTGTAGAACACTAGGTACTCAACACCCTCCTCTAGAAATCTTAAGATGGGTTCTCTCATCAATCTCTACCTCAATTTCTGAAAATCTTATTGGAACCTTTTTGTCTACATGAATGGTTTCCCCTTTCTGGTAAAATCTACCATGGTTGCTGATATCCTGGAAAAATAAGGTACGAATCTATGGTAATAACATTCCAAACCAAGGAAGATATGCAACTCCATAATTCTCTTAAGAAGATCCAAATCTAACACTACCTTGACCATGACCAATTCCACTATCACTCCTTCCGTTGTGATAATGTATCCTAGAAAGTGGACTGCATGAATCAATAACTGACACATCAAGAGATTCCCATAAAGTTGGTACTATATGAGTATGTATAGAACTATCCTCAAGTGTCTCATGTGTGCCTCCTCAGACACTGAGTACACAAGGATATCATCGATGGAGACTACGATGAACCGGTCTAAGAAAGGATAAACGATCTGGTTCATGAGTCCCATGAACATTGCTGGGGCGTTCGTTATGTCGAAGGGAATATCTAAGTACTCATAGTGACCATAGCGATATTTTTATTCTGTCTTAAATATATCTTCATTCTGTAATCGCAATTAGTGATATCCTGACTTGAGGTCAACCTTCTAGAACAGTTTCCCCCAATCAACTAATCCGAGAGGTAATCAATAATCAGAAGTTGATACATGTTCTTCATGGTCACTTGGTTCAAGTTCCAATAGTCCACACACAACCAAAATCTCCCGTTTACCTTTTTGAAAAAAAACACTAGGGCTGACCAGGGTGAAACATAGGGTCTAACAAATCTCTTCCACAACAAGTCCTTTAACTACAACCTCACCCTACATAACTCTTTGGGAGTCGCCTGATATGCTGGTGTAGATATCAGTGTCATCCTAGGATATAGATAAATTTAGATGTTTATCTCTCATTAAGGAGGTAAACCTATAACATCCTCCGATAAGACATCCTCATAGTCTTACACCAATTCAAAAAACTGGGAACTCATAAAATCAATTATACTAAGGGTTAGGCTAGAAAACTGATGGGTAATCGGCTGCACCCTCTTTTACATGAGTCCATCCTATGCTGTCTAGGTTTCCTTTTCACCAAAAAAGGAGAACTTGGATCCATCACCATGGAAACACTATATCCTCCACCTGAAACTATCAATATGGGAATGAACTATGGATAACTAGTCCATACATAAGATGATGTCATAAGGCCACATTTCTATTATAAAGAGATCCTAATAGAAGCTCTTACCTCCAACAGTCATGCCTCATTGTCAGCACAAGTGTGTGATCACTGAGTCTTCTCCAGTAGGAGTCTCGAAGCATAGGGGTGGATCCAAGGGCTCAAATAGAATCTATATGTCTCATTATAGTAATTTGGTAATAAAGGAATGACTAACATCCATGTATATCAGTACTTCATCTAAGGTAGAAAAGATACATATCATATGTTGAATCATTATCGAAACCTCTGGGTCATATGATTCGACCACCTATAGCTATCCCCACTCCTATTCTCCAGCTCCTTGATCCTAGCATGGATCACTTAGGGATGATGGTTTTAATAAGTCAAATCATTGACCACCTACTACTTATCTCCCAACTCCTCTTCCACATCTACCACCCTGTGAAATACCAACTCCTATCATCGTCTCTTCTTTAGAAACCTAACTACGGTCACTCCATCTGCTGTATGGTGGGTCAGATAGTCTCATGAAATATTCCCCCTATCTCCACATGAGTAAAACCACCTCTCTCTAGGATAATTGGACCCACCCTGTGAGCCCTTAACTGTAGACCCTATATCTTAGGGAATCATACTGAAATGTATCTCACATCCAGGTCACTGAGATTAATGTTGGATCCCCGCTGTTGAGGAATCTAATCCTGTTTATCCACTACTGGAAACTACTTGTTGTATATGCTCAGCCAAGAAATTATCATGAACCAAATCTCACTCTAGAATCCCAGTATAAGTTAGAGTGAATAGAGGGATAAGATTGGATCATATGTCTCTACACATACCTATCTTGAAGGTATGAGCCTTGAATAACTGATCGCTAACCATATCTATTGAGTACTTGAAGAGGTTATTAAACCTTGATGAATACTCAACTACTATTGTACTGCCCTACTAGAGCTGCAGAATCTCCTATATATGTACATCTCCCAGCATAACTAGTGATAAATCCTCTTTAAAAAGGTGCTCAAAATCTGTATGTGGAAGAGTCACCTCATCGTAAAACTGGGTCACCAAATCCCGCCATCAACCTACTGAGCCATGAAAATGTCCTGTTGCTAGGAACACTATATGATTTGATGTTGTCTTGAATAGATGGAAAACTTAGTTCACTGCCTCAAGCCAGTCCTCAGCCACCTGTGGTTTGGTCTTGCCTCAGAACCTGAGGGGTCTCTATCACTGAAACCTGTGAAGCGCGCTCAACCTGTGCTTCTCATCCACTTGTACTTCAGGTTCAAAGTTATATTCTACGAGTGGTGGTATATATGGTGCACCACCCAGAGGTAACATATTGGGAAATGGTCCTTGTATCAATGCCTCATCTGTGAGGGAATCATCTCATGATCAAGATGCTAAATCATAGTTAGCATATTCTATGAAGGCATCTTGAAATAAACAAGATGTAAGACGATCAATGATTATATATAGATATCCAACCCAAGAAGGATATGGATACCAAAACCCATTTCTATATTATTCATGTACCATTATTTTACTTACAACCAATGTTCTCATGTACCAAGTTGAAAGGCAGTAGATCAGTATCCTGGTATATGGGTATGTTGGCCACTGCACCAACACTAGAGTACTTGGCCTGAAAGTTGAACTTGAAAAACATAACACTATTTCCCCAAACCAATATCATATACTCCGGTCCTAATGTATAACCGAACCCTTCGATACCATGATGTAATGAACAATCCTAATAGTTCCCATGCCGCGACTCCCAAATCCCACCTCCAATAGGACAGGGGTCGGTGACTAGCACCGAGTGGGAATATCAATGACATGGGAGGCCTTAGCCTAATTACCTACACACACACACAAAGTTCTTAAATACTATACAATTCTAAAATGTAAAAAAAATGAACAAACAAGCATGTATACATCTGCATCCCAAAACAAGAGTACAATATGAAGTAAAGGAAAGTAATAAAGGCCAAATACAATCCCACCATAATGAGTCTGAAAAAATTTCTAAGCTGAAGGTAAAATTAGGACTGTTGATAGAATAACACTGGAATACACATTGGTCTATTCAGTATCACTAAGAACCATCTAGTCTGACTCTATCAAAAGGTAGATCATCTGCACAAGACACAACACATGTGGGAAAATCCCATTTTGGAGTGAGTATAACAATTCCTAGTAAGACACCCCTAAACCACAAAGTATACAATAAAGGAAATACAATCATCTCTACATAGGTATATTTCTACAACACATATAACAAGAATATCCACATATACTCAAAAAATACACATAGTCTAATGGTAAGTCACAACCATAGTATACAAGACTATAATTTTATGCTCGAAGATTCCACAAAGCACTCATTAGGGAGAACACAATCCTAAGTCTGATAGAACTGATGGAATTTGTCCAATATGTAGTGGCTGTTGGGTCTCACTATTATAAGTACATGCTAAAAGTATGAAGAGATACTATACATAGATGAGGATCACACCCAAGGCCATGGGGTGATACCAACAACAAAATATGTATTAACCTACTAAGTAAAGGATTAAAAGTCACTTATAGTTGGTCACAATGATACCAAGAACTCCACTTAGGGAACAGAGATAAATAGAGGATATCACTCTAGGCCTCTCGGAGGGATTATAATGAATCTATCCCAGAGGTCTTGTTGAAGGGATCATTGTCTTATGAGTAGGAGATTTTTCTATACTAACATTAAAGGAATGGAAAAGGGGGAACACACCATAACAAAACATGTCTAAGATTCAGAGGAAAATGGCTCAAATCTGTGTATAATAAAGTACAAGGTGTTTAGAAAGGGTTATACACTGTGTCCATTTACCTCAGGTCCTGCTTGGGTAAATAACACGTGACTCTTGCCCATGTACATAAAGAAGTACATGGGGTGTAGGTTTCCCTTGTAGTATACCCGTGTTCTAGTATATGGATTTAGCCCAGGTACATGTTCCCATGTACCAGTACACGGCTTAACCCTTGTACTTTCTCCAGGATATGTATTTATAGGGGAGTACATGGCGTGCTCCAACCTGTATACTCCATCCCATGTCCGTTTACCCTCTGAGGAACAAGCTGAGTCTCTTAGGAGGGACCACATGTTGTGTGATAGGGGTCACATGACCTATGATACTTAAGTTCCTATGAAACTCTATACACTACAAAGGGGGACCCACATGGTGTGTAGACCCGATTTACACACCGTATAGAATGAGATGTTACAGAAATACAAATCTAGTTCCATGCATCTTAGTTACTAAATTGTCCTTCGATTTGGAAATCGTTTCACCAGGGAAATCAATATCCCATATTGTCTGAGCCTTTCCATCATCGAACAATGTATTCTGCTATCAAATTCATTCAGAAAATGGATCTACACATTTTTGTTTTTGTTCGCTGAAGTAACTCCAATGAACACAAAATTGGGTATCTAAAACCATTTGATTTGACATCACCTCCATCATCGCACCACCATCATGTCGTGCGAATCCCATATCTATGATATCAAATCTTTTCACCAAGAAATGGGCGTGAAATGATCAATTTCATCAATAAATATCTAATTATGGGCCAAACAATGAATACTCATGATGAACGGAGAATCTAGGGGATAAAATCAAAAAATAATCAAGAGGAATAGACCGCAATCGATATTCATATCAATATCAGTTCATTTCTGTTAGAAAAAAATAAAAACAATCAACAACCATAAATAATTTTCTTGATAAAATCCCCAAAATAAAACCCATCTTGCAATACAAACAATCCATGAATCAATTATTTCATTTATTTATTTTCCTTCATTATAGATATCAAGAAAGGGGAAGAAAATCCAATTAAAAAGACCCTACATTGATTTGGATCAATCAATAATGAATAAAGAATGTGTTCCATGATAATTGGTGAGATCATTCGAATCTATTCCACACTGATCATCAATCCATGATCTGATTTCTATTCATCTAAGAGAAATACTCCAACTCTCTCCAATATCTCTCCAATGGTTCTAGGGTTATGGGGATAACTATATAATTCGAACATAATAGTATATTTAACGACTCTTCAATTTATTTGTCCTTGAAATAATTAAAATAATTTTGTTTAATTATTTTATTCATTTCCACACCCGTGATGAATTTTCCATAAATGACCCAAAATGACTAAGGATAAGTCTTTCATAGGGTAAAACTGAAATTCTAAACTCAACAGTGTCCTCATATTTATTACCTAGGAACCTTTTTACAAGTTATTCAATTTTTTAGGAAAAATTATTGTGTGTTATAATCAATATATTTAATATATTTCAAACATTTATTATGGGAACACCATCCTCAGAATCTCATGCCATATCAACTCCTGGTCTCAAAAATTACCCATACAATATCCAAAAATAATACATGGAAAATTCGAGTAATTATAAATTAGGTTTGGTTAGGCATGAACCAATACCTAGTGGTAGCTTCAGTGGATCTCAATGAAAGAAGAGAAATTGATATGACATGCACAGAGGTTATGGTGGTGGTTCTTAATAGAAAACCTCCTCAATACCATAAATAATATCAAATGGTATCTATTGAATTACTACTAGTGTGGAAAAATTGGGTGCAATAAATTTATTTCCCCACACCTCTAAAGACATATAATTAATGTAGATGTTATGTTCATATATAGAGGATCTTCTAGGATATATATGTTTCAAGTTATGGTTTTGGTTTATCATATACAAAGGGAATTATGGTTCAATAATATGATTTATGAAAAAAGGGATCTATCCACATGCCTATGGAGTGAAGATGATACAAAAAGTTGAAGAGTTTCTGGAAAAAGTTGATACAGGTCCAACTACTATGAGAGGTACCATATTTATTGCATCCTCTATAACAACATATCCATTTGATATGGGTACCTCCCAATCTTTTATATCTTTCTATTTTTTGGATCTTTCTAAACATCCAATAGAAATCATACTATTTTTTATAGAGCCGGTGATGCCTCTTGGAAATAAGGAGCATACGTTTTAATGTTCTTCATATTATCTCTTAATGTATTCCACTAATTTAGTCTATTATTTTTTTGGTTCATAATATGAACCTCTTTGATTTTATCATAGGGATGCACTGGTTGGATTATGAAAGGGGTGAGATTGATTTTTATCATCGAAGAGTGTCTTTATTTTTTCCCGATGGGAGTTTTTGGGTGTTTTAGGGAGAGTGGTATCTGAGGTCCAATCATTATGACCTTATCATTTAGAGATTAAGAATATGATATCTTCTGGTTCATTTCAGTTTGATGATGTGTCTTCTAGATCCCACCTTATTTTAGTGGTTCAACAATTTCCTGATGTTTTCCCAATTTTTTATTCTGGTCTTCCTCTAGAAAGGGAGGTGAATTTTTACATTTAATTGGTTCCTGGTGAATAAAAAATATCAATTAATTCATATTTTATGGATCCTACTAAGTGGAAGGAACATAAGATCCAGTTAGTTAATTTATCATAGACATTATGTATGATCTTAAGTGTTGAGTACACTACCTTCTTTGGGAGAGGTTCAATGACTATTCTAATCATAAGAGTTTATAATATATATTCTCTCAGAATGATATGATATTTAGGCATAGGTGATGGGTGGAGTAATTTCAAAAATTTGATTTTGACATCACCTACACCCCTAGAAAGGGGAATGTTATTGGTGACACTCTTAGAAGGAACATTCCCTCTCAAGAAATCATGGAATCAACAAAGGAGTTTAATCTTATTAGAATCTTAGATTAGTTGAACCTAGATGCAAGGGATAATTACTCAGTTATGGTTCTTACCAGTGTTCCCTTTAATTAATCTCTCCATGAATCGATTTTTCAAGAACGGTAGCGAGGGGGGGGGGTAATTTCCAAGGAATCAGCGACTCTTTATATGTGGGGTAGACCATTGCTTATTGGTATCTCTCTTTTGATGGGATACTATTCTTTGGATATCATTATATTATCCCTATATTTTCTTGAAATTTAGGGATGTAGTGTTTCCAATGTTATTAATGGGTTGTTCACCTTGTAATCGAAAAGATGTATTATGACTTGATAAACTGGTTCTAGTGGCCGGGTATGAATCATAATATAGATGATTTTGTGTCATGTTGTTATACCTATAGGAATATTAAGTCTAAAAACCAAAAGGATTCTGGTTTTCATTAATCCCTCCCAATGTCAATATGGAAATGGGATTATGTGTATATAGATATTGTTGTAGAACTAACACAATCTCCCTGAGTGAAGAACATGATTTGGGAAGTGGTTGATTGGTCAAATAATTTGGAAAAATTAATTCTAATTTGTAACACCACTAAGGGTGAGAATTTTGAAAAGTTATATGTATAGGAGTTTGCGAGGTTATATTGGGTTTCATATATTATTTTGTCATATAGAGATCTTAAGTTTACCTTCTGGTTCTGCAAGGGTATCCAAGAGGTGATGGGGAATCAGGTCAGATTGAGTATGAATTACAATTAGATATATGGGCATTCGAAGTATGTAATTCTAATCCTATAGGATGTACTTCATGATTCTTTACTAAAATTTATAGGATCCTGTTATATCCCCTTAGGACTGGTTGATTTTTCTTATAATAATTATCACCAGTCATCTAAAAAAATGTATCCCTTTAAAGATATGTATAGTCACCCATGCAATTAACCTATTTTTTGGTCATGGGTGGGTGAGGATTCTCTTATAGGATTGAGTATTGTTTAAGAGATGATACAAAAGTTCTAGGTTATACATCAATGCGTGATGATAACTTATATTTGAAAGAAATTATATGTTTATCATCAACATCATCCTTAATGATTCTCTATTAGTGACCAGGTCTTTTTGGAAGTATCACCATGTTTAGGCCACCATAAACTTGATAAATATGGTAACTTAGCTTAGAGATACGTTAGACCATTTGGAATTATTGAGGGAATCATGAAGGTGGCATACTAGTTAGAGTTTTCATATCAAATGACCACTATTAATGATGTTTTACACATATATCAGCTCTCAAAATATAACCCTAACCCCTCCCATGTTCTAAATTGGGAGGAAGTGGTTATGGAGATAAATGAATCAGTGGTTGAGGATCTAGTGATGATCATTGACTCTCACGTGAAATTTTTTATGTGGTAATTTGATCCCATTTTTTAAAATTCTATTGAAGAATAGATCATATTCTCACTCGATTTGGGAGAGAGAATCATTGATGAGGTATCAATGGACTGACATTTTTATGGATTATCCTTTTTCTAAGTGACTTAATAGATATAAAAGTGACATGGTTGGGAGGTTTTTACATCTTAGCTTGAGGTATGTCCAATTTTTGAGATTTAGGATGGTTCCTTCCTGGTTTGGGATGTGTTGGTTAGTGATAGTGTATTATTGAAGGGTGTTTGGAATTTCTAAATGAAAAACAGGAAATACCATGATATGGTCCAAGCTATTTTTCTCCTAGGTAGATCATGTAAACCATGGTCAGAGCCACCATTCCTAGTATAGGGAATGATATTGAGCATTGAAAGTTGGTGGTATCCCTATACACAACAACCACTAAGACCCCACCATGGTGTGGTGGATTCCATGGATAGTCCCAAAAGGACATGGTTTCAGAGCTACATCATGTTTAGTGGGAATTTCAGGATTATAAGGTATGGTGTGATAAAGACCACCATGGGAATAGTTGGAATCTCCATGCCATGGTGGTGATGGTTTCAAAATTTTAAGCAGCCTATTTGGCCGCCTAATATTTAAGGAAGTTATAACCCTCATTTTTTTGGAATTTATTCTCATTTGAAGGATTTTTATTGAAATATTCACATATTTTTCTCCTATATTAATCCTTATATATTCATTAATATTCTAGGGGTGTGAATCTGATGATTTTTCGAAGAGATTTGGGCATTCATTCTATATTTTGGAGTCTACCTTGGGTGATCTAGTTACCTTGATCTATTCCTATTATTCTTTTTATGTGATCAGTCTAAGTTAAATAGTTGTTATTGTTGATCAATGTATTGTTTTCAAACAATTCAAAATAATTTTTTTTAAAGGGGGAGATTATTTTAAATAATACTCTGTCTCTTTATGATGATTTTGATTCTCACAAATACCCTTAATTATTTACTAATTATTTCGTTGAGTATTTTGCAGGAATTTATTTTATTTATTTATTTCATACAACGAGATTTCATACTTCATTTATTCCGAGATCAATTTTAGCATGTTCTGGAATCACTGTAGCGCGAGATCAATTTTAGCGTGTTCTGGAATCACTGTAGCGCGAGATCAATTTTAGCGCGTACTGGAATCACTATTCATACCCTACGCTGATGAACGTAATGTATGGATGAAAAGTTTACTTTTTATGTTAAAAGAAACGTATGGTTAAGGAACCTTACGTTATTTTGAAACGTATGGTTAATGAACCTTACGTTGTTGAAAAGTATTGAAGAAGAACATTACGTTTGGAAGGAACCTTACGTTTTCATTGTTGAAAAGTATGGAAGAGAAACCGTACGTTAGTTTTCAGTGTTGAGTTTGTTTCTCAAGAGTATGGATCATCAACCTTACTTTTATAATCAATCGTACGTTCTTTGAAGAGTTGAAGCGAGACAAAGTATGGATGATCAACCCTACGTTTGAATGCTGAAGAGAAAGTATGTATGTTCAACCTTACGTTTGTGAACCCTACGTTTGGAGCCACGTCATCAACCCTACGTTTGGCGTCGGGATATTTTTGACAGACGATATTTCCTTTTGCATTGGTCAAACAAGCGGATTATTAGGCGGATTTCGAGCCGATTCTTAAGTACGACTTTGACTGAATCAAAGACGATTTTCAATGGATTACTGATTGATTTAAACGGAGCTTTTTATGCCGATTCCTCAGGGGAGTTACAACGGCTCTGTTATTTCATTTAATATCGCGAATCTAAAGGAGATTTTCATGGATCTATTTATGCGGAAGATTTTATCAGATTTGAATATATATATGTTCTATCTTGGAAACTTCGGATATATATATACACAGGAAAGTGTGTGAAATAAATAGATTGATCTTTTAACGAGCAAGAAACAGAGACTGTGTAAAGGCGTTCTTTTCTGGTGATTGAGAAGAAGCGTAAAACCTTTATTACCGAAGGAAGATCTTGATAGCAGATTCACGTGTTCTACATCGACTATCTGTTGTGAATCTATTGCTGCTGAAGTTGTGAAGTTTCTGGTAATATCTATTGCAACTGGATCGACTCAGAACTGTTTTGATTACAGATCTTTATTTTCTGAAGACAACGATCTATCTACTGTCAATTGCATTCTGTTGCAATTGTGAAGAACAACTGGAGAAGTGTTTTCTTTATCGAAACTCTTTTTATTTTTGAGTGATCAGCTTCTCGTTCTAAGCTGTGTGGGTTCGTGTTTGAACCAGGAAGGCTGTGTGTGCCTGAATCTTGTAAAGGTGTCAACTGCCTGTACTCAGTTGTGGACAGGTCTGTGGAAACGAGGACCAGATAGTGAAAATCGCCAAGCTCGTGGATTTGAGCGTTGGTGGAGTGGACTAGGGGCCTTCTGTTCCCCGAACCACTATACATCCGTGTGTTCATGCTTTTACTTTTTCCGCTGCATATTTAACTGAGCAAAAGCATAGTGGACAGAATTTGTCTAAATTGAAGAGATTGTAATAATTTTGAAAAAGACACAATTCACCCCCCTCTTGTGTGTAATCTGTAGATTCAGATCCAACAATTGGTATCAGAGGAGGAGCTTCTTATTTTTAAAGTCTTATCAAGCTAGATGTATTTAAAGATTATACATAGTGTATCATGGATGATATGAGAGAGGGAATGTCAATGGCCAGAGCACCTTACTTTAATGGAGATAATTATGGCTGCTGGAAATCACGTATGATTATTTATCTGAAAAATCTTGGTTACAAAGTCTATTCAAAGATTCTGACTCCCTATGAAATTCCTGAAAATCCCGATACATGGAGTGCTGCTACAGAGGCTGAGTATGACATAAATTCAAAAGCTATGAATGCAATCATCTGTGGTCTAGGACCAGATGAATTTAACAGAGTATCTCAATGCCCGACTGCATATGAAATGTGGCAAACAATAGCTGTTGCTTATGAAGGAACAGATAATGTAAGACAGATGAGATATGCAACTGCTAAGTTAAAATTCGATACTTTCAGAATGATTGAAGGAGAGAGCATCACTCAGATGAATGGAAGATTGACAGAAATTGTCAATAATATAACAGCTCTAGGAGAACCAATCAAGCAGGCTGATCAAGCGTTGAAGGTACTGAGAGTACTTCCTACTCGATGGAATGGAATCTCTGCAGCAATCAGACAATCAACTTCTGTTAAAGATCTAACTATGAGAGAACTGATTGGTACATTGATGATGTACGAGGCTGAAATGAAAGATGAGGTAAATGAGCATAAAGTCTACATAAAAAGGGAAAACACTGCGTTGAAAGTAACTTCTCAACAAAAGGATAGAAAGATGAAGAACAGAGAAGTAAGTGCTAAATCAGAAAGCTCCGATTCTTCAAATTCGGATGAAGAACTGGCTCAGCTAGCCAGAAAATTCAGAAAGTTCTATAGTAAGAAGAAAGACTTCAAGAAATCCTTCAAAAAGGATAGCAAGGAAGTGAGATGTTATGAATGCAAAAATATGGGACATATCAGACCGGATTGCCCAAAATTGAAAGATGAAAAGAAGAAGAAATTCTTCAAAAGAGATGATTATGAGCAGAAAGACAAGAAAGCTATGAAAGCTACTTGGAGTGTTTCTGAAGACTCAAGTAATTCTTCTGAATCAAGCTCAGAGAAGGAGGAAGCCAATTTAAAAGCAAATATGTGTTTCATGGCTGAAACTGATGAGGTACACTCATACTACTCCTCTGACTCAAATAATGAATCAAACTCTGAAACAAGCTTCTCAAATAAAAAACTTGCAGCTTACTGCAATATGCTTGAAGAAAGGTATGACTCATTATTTAACAAATATAAATCTATAAAGAACTTGCACAAAGCTATTTCAGATGAGAGAAATACTTTGCTAAAACAACATAAGGAATTAATTGACAGATACAACTCTGCTGACTCAAATAAAATTAATTTTGAATCAAAAATAAAAACTCTACAGGATGAAGTAGAATCTTATAAAAAGGCTGCATTTGTTTTTACAAAAGGAGAAAACGTCTTAAATGAGATACTTGGAAAAACTGTAATTAAAAGGGAAAGGTTTGGAATTGGAAGTAAAGGAGAAAAACCTAAGTTATACAAAAATTATTTTGTTCCTAGAAATAAACAGGTTATTTGTAACTTCTGTGGAACAAAAGGTCATATAGCTAAAAACTGTTTTCTAAGACAACCTCAAATATGTGGAATTAAGAAAGCTTATATCTCCAACGATCTATATGATTCAATCAATTTTAAGAAAACAAAGCAAATCTGGATACCCAGATCACTGCTTGCTAACACTCCTGGACCCAACAAAATATGGGTACCAAAGCAATTTGTTTGAATATCTTTGCAGGTAGCAGGTCACCAAAGAAAGAAAGAAATATGGTATATGGACAGTGGCTGCTCAAGACACATGAGTGGAACTTCAGCTAATTTCTCTTCTCTTACTCGAAAGGAAGGAGGACTTGTCACCTTTGGTGACAATGCCAAAGGAAAGATTATTGGTATTGGAACAGTTGGTGATCCAGAGACAGTCTCAAACAACAAAGTACTTTATGTACAAGGGTTAAAACACAATCTGATAAGTATCTCTCAACTCTGTGATGATGGATACACTGTTGATTTTACTAACAATAGTTGTACTGTTTCTAAAGATAAACTGTTTAAGTTTAGAGCACCCAGAACTGATAATGTTTATACTTTGGATTTGTATTCCTTTTGTAAACAACAAGTAAACTACTTAACTGCTAATATAAGTGAATCCTGGATCTGGCATAGAAGACTTGGTCATTGAAATATATATGCTTTACATAAATTATCTAAGAAACATCTAGTTTCTGATTTGCCTAGTCTCAAATTTGAAAATGACAGATTCTGTGATGCATGTCAGCTTGGTAAGCAACACAAATCATCATTCAAATCTGTTAATAAAGTTGCTACAACTAAACCTCTAGAACTTATCCATATGGATTTGTTTGGACCTTCAAGAGTAGCAAGTTTAGCTGGTAAATTATATGTTTATGTATTAGTTGATGATTATTCTAGATTTACTTGGATTTTCTTTTTGAAATTTAAAAGTGAAGATTTTAGTTTATTTGAAGGTTTTTGTAAATCTATTCAAAATGAAAAAGGTTTTAATATAATCTCATTGAGAAGTGATCATGGTGGAGAATTTGAGAACCAGGAATTTAATTCCTTTTGCTCAAACATGGGTATTAAACACACCTTCTCTGCTCCAAGAACACCTCAACAGAATGGGATTGTAGAAAGAAGAAATAGAACTATTCAAGAAATGGCTAGAACTATGTTAAATGAATATAGCCTACCTATATATTTCTGGTAAGAAGCTGTTAATACAGCTTGTTATATAATGAATAGAATTTTAATAAGACCTATTTTGAAAAAGACACCCTATGAACTATGGAATAACAGAAAACCTAAAGTAAATTACTTTAAAGTTTTTGGATGCAAGGTTTACATCTTGAATACCAAAGATAATCTTGGTAAATTTGATCCAAAATCTGATAAAGGTATTTTCTTAGGATATTCTGCAACCTCCAAAGCTTATAGAGTCTATAATAAAAAGTCAAGGATTGTTGAAGAATCAGTTCATGTGAAATTTGATGAATCTGATCCTTTTGAGAAAAGGATAGAACAAATAGATGAACCTGATTCTAATGAAAACATGAGACTTGAGAATTTAAAGAATGATTTTGAAAATGATATAAAAGAAATTCAGTCCAGTTCAGAAGAATATGATACTGAAGAACCTTTGAATATAATGCCTAGACAGTCTAGAACCTTAAAGAATCACCCTTTAGAATCTGTGATAGGTGACTTAGAGACTGGTATTCAAACTAGAAGAAACTTTGGAAACATAGTTGAATTCTCTGCTTTCCTATCCCAACAAGAACCTAAGACCATAGAAGAAGCCTTAGATGATGAGAGCTGGGTAATAGCAATGCAGGATGAATTGAACCAGTTCAAGAGAAATAAGGTTTGGGAATTAGTTGAATGACCACATGATTATCCAGTAATAGGAACTAAATGGGTCTTTAGGAATAAACAGGATGATCAAGGGATAATAACTAGAAATAAAGCAAGATTAGTAGCTAAAGGATATAATCAAGAAGAAGGAATAGATTATGATGAGACCTTTGCACCTGTAGCCAGGTTAGAAGCCATTAGAATCCTTTTAGCCTATGCATCTTATATGAATTTTAAATTATTTCAGATGGATGTTAAATCTGCCTTTTTAAATGGTTATTTAATGGAGGAAGTTTATGTTGAGCAACCTCCTGGTTTTGAAAATTCTCAAAAACCAGATTCTGTTTTCAAACTTACTAAAGCTCTTTATGGCCTTAAACAAGCACCTAGAGCTTGGTATGAAAGACTAAGTTCTTTTCTTTTGAAAAATTATTTTACTGTTGGACTAGAAGATCCAACACTCTTTAAGAAAACTGTGAAAAATAATGTTTTGTTGGTTCAAATTTATGTTGATGATGTAATTTTTGGACCAACCAATAAAATTCTTTGTCATGAATTTTCAGAATTAATGCAAAAAGAATTTGAAATGAGTATGATGGGAGAATTAAATTTCTTTTTGGGTCTTCAAATATTTCAAAAAGATTTTGGAAATGTTTTAAATCAATGCAAATACATTACTGATTTACTTAAGAAATTTGGACTTGAAAACAGCAAGACATTTACAACTCCTATGTGTACTAATATAAAACTTGATTTGGATGAAACTGGAAAATCAGTGGACAACAAGTTATATAGAGGTATGATTGGTAGTTTGTTATATCTTACTGCTAGTAGACCAGATATAATGTATTCAGTATGTCTTTGTGCTCGATTTCAATCAAATCCCAAAGAATCCCACTTAACTGCTATTAAACGAATTTTTAGATATTTAAAAGGTACTATTTATCAATCTCTGCTTTATCCAAAAACCTCTGATTTTAATTTAATTTCATATTCAGATGCTGACTTTGGAAGCTGTAGATTAGATAGGAAGAGTACTTCAGGAACATGTCACTTTTTAGGAAAGTCTTTAGTATCATGGTCTAGTAAGAAACAACACTCAGTTGCCCTGTCAACAGCCGAGGCAGAATATGTGTCTGCAGGTAGTTGCTGTGCACAAGTGTTGTGGATGAAAAACACTCTTATGGACTTTGGATTAAATTTCAATAATACGCCTATTTTATGTGATAATACTAGTGCAATTAATATTTCAAAAAATCCTATTAGTCATTCTAGAACTAAGCACATTGATATAAGACATCACTTTTTAAGAGATCATGTGTTTAAAAAGGATATATTTTTAGAATTTATAAATACAGAAAATCAATTAGCAGATATTTTTACTAAACCACTTCCCACGACAAGGTTTGAATTTATTAAGGGGGAGTTAGGTTTATTTAATTTTAAATAGTTTTTTTTATTCTGTTTTCGAATTCTGTTTAATTTTTGTTTCCTGCTATAAGTAATTTTATTTTGTTTTAAATAAATGTAATGATTAGTGATTACACGGGAATCAAGGCTGTCAGAACCGTTTCACCTTCTAAACTGTTTCACCTTTTTCGGAAACCCTTTCGAAAACCTAAAACCGCACATCTGCTCCAAAACCCTTTTCTGAATCTTCAAACCCTAAACTTACGAACCTTCAGAAATCGTTGTTGAAATGGCAAAGACTAAGCGTCCAGATGAAGCTGAGAGCAGTGCTGCAAAGAAACCTAAAGTAGTTGGTCGGAAAATACTGCAAGGTAAAGTCATAGATTTAGAATGGCTGTTTGAAACTAATTTACTGTTGAAGCAAGCGTTGTCGTTTCAGAGCCTTGAGCAAGCTTTTAATAGTGAAAATTATGAGTTTCTATATGAGCCAGAAATGAGACATTTCTTTAGAACAGTTCAGTTTAGCCTTGGAGATACGGAGGATAGTTTATTGGCTCAAATAGAGGATAAGGACTTTTCCATATCATCTGTAGAGATAAGTCAAATTCTTAACTGCCCTCATGAAGGAGTTTTTCATTTTGATTTACGGAATATTGGAGATTCTGTACATAAGTCTGAAGACATTATGTCTTTTCTGTTTGGAACCAGAGTGATAAAGAAAATGTTTATTAAAGATTTGGAGCCCGATCAGAAAATCTTGGTAAAATTTGTTCAGACTGGTTTAGCACCAAGGATGGCTGAGATGGAGAAAATCCTATACCCTGACATGTACATAATGTATCTTCTGATGTGTGATATTAAGTTTAATTTTCCTCGGTTTATGATAAGATATCTGAGATACTGCTGTCAGAGTGAAGCAAGAATGACCTTTTTCCCTTATGGAAGGTTCATTTCTTTGTTTTTGCATAAAAGAGGAATGATCAGATTGGTAGATGCTGGGGTGAAATGTCACCATAGTAATGTTTTTAACGCTGTAACTTTGAGGAAAGTAGGATACTTCTGGAGCACAATTAAAGGAAAACTCTTACCTGTTGGAGCTGAGGAAGACTCGGAGAGTGCTCAGGCTCAACCGGCTAAGTCCAAGGAGGGACAAGCAGAATCAAGGGTTAGTACAGTGGCAAGAAGAATTCGCTTTGAGATGGAGGAAGTTGAGGAAGAGAGAAGTCAAGAAGGACTTCAATCTAGAAGGAAGAGATCAATTGATGAAGAAATTATCTCTCCTGCCTTGAAATCCTCTGAACCGGTAATTTCTTATTCATTTGTGAGAGAAGCTGTTGTGGAGCAGACTGCACCGATAGAGGAACCAGCAGCTCAACCGGAAATCCAAAAAGAACCTCAATCTGCTGCTGTGGCTGTTGAAAATGTAATACAACAAGAACAACCTATGGAGGCAGTGCCTGGTGAAGAAGTGGCCCGACCTCAAGATTTACATGAAAATATTGTTCTTGACCATTCAGTAGAAGTCAGAGAGACTACTGTTCGTGATGAACATACTTCTGAAGCTAATACAGAGGTACTTCAGGAAGATTTTTCAGTGGAAGAGTTTCAGGCTTCAAAAGCTAGTTCAGTGGATCAACCTTGTCAGGACAAGGACAAAGAACAGTCAGATGCAGATTCTTTACCACTTGCCCTGCCTCATCAACCTTTTTCTGGACATGAGAATAGAGCACAGGGTGCCCCTGATTCGAGAAAAGAAGAAGTTGTTGAGTTGTACAAGCGTATCTCTCAATTAGAATATGAGAATGTTAGTCTCAGAAATTCTCTGAACTTAGAGCAGTTGAAGTTTCAGAAGCTGAAAGAATGTATTGTTTCAAGACAGGAAGTAGATTTGTTTAAGACTGATATGTTGCATGCTGTTGATCAGTTAAAATCAGAGATGGTAAAGAAAGATGATTTGTCTGAGATGAAGATTTACATGGAGAATAAATTTGAGTCTGTTGCAAATAGTGCTGTGAGTGGATCAGGTTCTTCACCTGATTTGATTCGGAGATTTCAAGCAATTACAGGAGCACTAAGCAATATGAGTGACAGATTACATGATCTTCAGTGTAATAGTGCCCCTTTGTCAGTTTTGCTGGATAATCAGAAATTTTTAGTGGATCAGTTGACATCTGGAGAGCAACCAATTAGGATTCTTTTGAATCAGTTATCAGAGAAACTGGCTCTTTTTGTTGAAAAAGAAGAAAGGATGCATGAGTTTTTCAGAGTTAATTTGATTGAAGATATTCATATGACTCAAGAGAACAGAGATCTTATCATCAAGTTAGGATATGGGATGATGAAGAGGCTCAGAGAACAGTTTACAGAGATCAAGACCGCGATTCAAAGGAGATAGACACCTTTTTTCCCTGTCTTATCCATGAACCTTGATTCCTCTGTATATCACAATCGTTTATATATATAACATCTTGTGAATGAAAATTCTTTTCTTTTGTTTTTGTTTTGTTATTTATTGATTTATGATTAAGTTAGCCAGTATAACAAATTCACTTATTCATACACAGTTAATTATAGCATTTACTTATAGTTCAGTGCAATATTGAATGTGTTCAAATCCGTAATTTTTCATTCTTTTTGATATCACAAAAAGGGGGAGAATTTGGATAAACACAACATTTAAATTCATTTGTTTCCTATGAAGATATTTGGATATATGGGAGAAGACATTTATCTTTTTTTTAGCTGAAAATTTATTTTTATGGGGGAGAAATTTTAGTATAGTTAAATATTGTTTTAATCCTTTCAGAATTCTAAAATTTTATAAAACTAATTTTTCAATAAAGATTGCAATTAAATTAGTTTTATTATTTTATGGGTTTTGTGATCATCAAAAAGGGGGAGATTGTTGAGCAATGTATTGTTTTCAAACAATTCAAAATAATGTTTTTTAAAGGGGGAGATTATTTTAAATAATACTCTGTCTCTTTATGATGATTTTGATGCTCACAAATACCCTTAATTATTTACTAATTATTTCGTTGAGTATTTTGCAGGAATTTATTTTATTTATTTATTTCATACAACGAGATTTCATACTTCATTTATTTCGAGATCAATTTTAGCGTGTTCTGGAATCACTGTAGCGCGAGATCAATTTTAGCGTGTTCTGGAATCACTGTAGCGCGAGATCAATTTTAGCGCGTACTGGAATCACTGTTCATACCCTACGCTGATGAACGTAATGTATGGATGAAAAGTTTACTTTTTATGTTAAATGAAACGTATGGTTAAGGAACCTTACGTTATTTTGAAACGTATGGTTAATGAACCTTACGTTGTTGAAAAGTATTGAAGAAGAACATTACGTTTGGAAGGAACCTTACGTTTTCGTTGTTGAAAAGTATGGAAGAGAAACCGTACGTTAGTTTTCAGTGTTGAGTTTGTTTCTCAAGAGTGTGGATCATCAACCTTACTTTTATAATCAATCGTACGTTCTTTGAAGAGTTGAAGCGAGACAAAGTATGGATGATCAACCCTACGTTTGAATGCTGAAGAGAAAGTATGTATGTTCAACCTTACGTTTGTGAACCCTACGTTTGGAGCCACGTCATCAACCCTACGTTTGGCGTCGGGATATTTTTGACAGACGATATTTCCTTTTGCATTGGTCAAACAAGCGGATTATTAGGCGGATTTCGAGCCGATTCTTAAGTACGACTTTGACTGAATCAAAGACGATTTTCAACGGATTACTGATTGATTTAAACGGAGATTTTTATGCCGATTCCTCAGGGGAGTTACAACGGCTCTGTTATTTCATTTAATATCGCGAATCTAAAGGAGATTTTCATGGATCTATTTATGCGGAAGATTTTATCAGATTTGAATATATATATGTTCTATCTTGGAAACTTCGGATATATATATACACAGGAAAGTGTGTGAAATAAATAGATTGATCTTTTAACGAGCAAGAAACAGAGACTGTGTAAAGGCGTTCTTTTCTGGTGATTGAGAAGAAGCGTAAAACCTTTATTACCGAAGGAAGATCTTGATAGCAGATTCACGTGTTCTACATCGACTATCTGTTGTGAATCTATTGCTGCTGAAGTTGTGAAGTTTCTGGTAATATCTATTGCAACTGGATCGACTCAGAACTGTTTTGATTACAGATCTTTATTTTCTGAAGACAACGATCTATCTACTGTCAATTGCATTCTGTTGCAATTGTGAAGAACAACTGGAGAAGTGTTTTCTTTATCGAAACTCTTTTTATTTTTGAGTGATCAGCTTCTCGTTCTAAGCTGTGTGGGTTCGTGTTTGAACCAGGAAGGCTGTGTGTGCCTGAATCTTGTAAAGGTGTCAACTGCCTGTACTCAGTTGTGGACAGGTCTGTGGAAACGAGGACCAGATAGTGAAAATCGCCAAGCTCGTGGATTTGAGCGTTGGTGGAGTGGACTAGGGGCCTTCTGTTCCCCGAACCACTATACATACGTGTGTTCATGCTTTTACTTTTTCCGCTGCATATTTAACTGAGCAAAAGCATAGTGGACAGAATTTGTCTAAATTGAAGAGATTGTAATAATTTTGAAAAAGACACAATTCACCCCCCTCTTGTGTGTAATCTGTAGATTCAGATCCAACAGTTACCACCATCCATTTTTTTGGAAATGATTGTGTTATATGATCAATCTCATATCAGTAAATTTTGGTATCAATGATCCTTGTCTTGGGACTTCCTCTCATTGTTGTTGAATCTCTCCTTCTATTGCTACTATTAGGTTAATCATACCTGTTCATTTTAAATCTAATTCATTTTATTAGAGAGCTCCGTGTGTTTCCAATTCATGTGGTTTCATTCAAAGACTTCATATAATGAGCATTAATTGTTTCCTATTTTCCAAAGGTTTATAAAATGGTTTGAAACTTTTTTTATGGATATATTATGGAAATCAATTTTAAATTTTTTTAAAGGCATGAATGGGGAAATATGTGTGGTTTGTGAAATGGTCATTAAAATAGATTTTCTCTATGATATTTTTGATAAAATTGGTTACAAATCACCGTTGAATTGTATATAGAAAATGATTCAAAATCATGTTGTATTTTATGAATTGTGGTTTCAAAGACTATTATATATGATGAAATGTGTTTTCAAATCATAGTATGATAATTGAAATGATTTTTATTTTCTTTTAATTATTAGACTTGGAATAAGTAGTACAGATGGGATCCTTGGGTACTTAGGTAGGGTTTTGGTGTTCGAAATTATCATAGATTTATCAGTGAGAATTACACATCAGGGTATTCCCCTACTCCTTTGGTGGGTGTATCAAGGACTGGTTTACAAGACATCATCTGGGGGGATTAAACTTAGAAGTAGTCCATGATTCCCATGTGATTTTCACCAGACCATGAGAATCAGTAATTCCCTTAAAACCATTCCATGATCCAACTCATGTGTCTAGTTCTAGGATGACCTAGTTCGAGTCATGAAAAATCCCATAGAAGATTCTAGAACATCCAATATCCTTGTTCCAAGGAAAAACTACTCACTTATTATTTCATAACTCAACTTATGATGATATTATTTAATCATTATCTTCTTTGATAATTCTAAAATGTCTTGCAAATATCAATATCCTAAAGAATATCTCTTTATTCAATGTATTTCAAATCTAGAATGTTCCAAATCATCATATATGAATAGTGTTTTCAATCATTAACAAAAAACCCAATATGAAATAATAATACGATTCATGCATGGAATTAATCCTCATGAAATGCATGGGAACATTAGTAGAGACATATAATTAATATTTTATGTGATTATAAAAAATCCAAATTGGTTTCTTGATCAGCTTCACCTTTTACTTATTCAAGAAGGGGTTTCATAAACATGTAGAATATTATTTATTGTTTAAGAAAAATTAATAAGTTTTTACACCATACTATTAAGTTGATTACATTAATCTTCTATTTTATCTGATTTCTATCAAAGTAATTTTCGATAATAATTATTCCATTTTATATATAATTGAATATTTTATCAGATGAGTATCATGTTTTAAATTAATTTGAAATTAAATTTTACTAAATTTACTCCCATTAAAATGACGAACCCCTTTTTAACTCCATTATATCTATTAGTGGTCCAAGATCCACATTTCACTAATATTTGGGTAAATTTATAAATTTTCCCATAATTTAATTATTTTTATGTACTATCATGTTAATCATATTATATATGATTTTATAAAGTTGAGTCGAGAAATTATTACCTTAATCTATCATATAGATTATGCCAACTCTATTCTTATGCTATATTAATCCATAGGGTTTACCAGATAAGTGTAACCTAAATATCACATTAGGATTTGGTTAATTAACCCTAATGTTTTTCATTCCACCATGTATTATATAAGATAATACATGTGCACCCTACTCTAGAAGAACCAATATATTTGAATGATGAAATATTTATATGTGTTTTCTTTGGAATAAATTTAACACTTAAGGTGTTTGAATTGTCTCACAATATTATCCCATGTATTATCATTACATGTATATATGATTATAATGATTTATGTTTTAATGCATGTTCCTCCCACCAAATCTATATGTTCTAACCATATTGATGTGTAACTCTTTATAGAACTCATATCTTGTAACACCCCAAGTTTTTGTGAATTTTATTTACAAATAAATTAGTTTGATTTGATGTAATATGTTTAATTATACACCAATAAAAAAGTTCATTATACACCACACCAAGATAATCTTCAATTACATGCAACACTGGATTGACTTGTGTTACACGCAATACCGAGTTTTTACAAAACAATATTTTATTATCATAATTATTTAAACAAGATAGCTATAACATAGCCATTAAACATAGCCATTAAACATAGTAATATGAATATTAATAAATTATTTTTAATTATTTTTCTTTAATTGTTTTATAAATAAATCATATTGATAATAAAACATGTAATATTTGTAAAGTCTTTATATGTTTGAAAATACTATTTTTTCAAATGAACGGCTTTTTTTATGTCCTTATGTGAACAATAATAAAATTAATTTTAGACAATTTTAGAAAATAATTTTGATAAAAAAAACTTTATTTTTTAATTTAAAATTTAAAAATTACCTTAGTTTAATTTTTTGATATTTTTCAAAAAAACATAATTTTTGAATGAATAGTGAAAAATATGAAATTTTAATTCAAAACGGCCATTTTTGTCTAAATTATCTATATAGTTATTTTTTAAATTTGTTTTTAAAGTTTAATTAGTTAAATTTTACATAAATTGATCTAATTTAGGTCATTTTAACCAATTACACTTTGAAATGGGATATAAAAACATAAAAACCGTTTAATTGTTTTTTGCTAAAAAACCTCACTGTTGTGACAAGTCTGCGAGACTAATTATAAATTAATTTATTCCACTTATGAGATTAAAATTTGAAAAAATGGATTTAATTTCGGGAATAAGAATTAATTATTATGTATTATAAGTTCAAATCAGTTTTTGACCAAAACTATTAGTGAAATTGATTAAAATTAATTATAGCGATTAAGAGAAAAATTAGCTTAATAAAGGAAAAAACCCTAAAATTGAGGCCCAAAATGACCTAGAAACCCGTACAAAGCCATTTTATATTCATATTTCAAGCCTATAATCCATTTTATTATATTTTAACAATTATTTATTCCACATTTCATGGAAAAAATGTGGGTATAATTTCTTTTTAAAAATTTACTAGAATGCCACTCATCCTATACTATAAAAAGGAACTCACCCTCCCACTTATTCACACCTCTCAAGAAATTTGTATCACAAAAAATATGATCAAATAAGCTCCCAATATCCCTACCTTAATCTTATAATACTCTCTTTTGGAATAAATCAATCCTAGTAATCCCTTTGGTGCAATCCAAGAGGAGTTACCCAATGAAGAGGTAACATCCTTCCTTATGCACATTTGTTTTATTTTCATTCTAAACCACCTAAAATATTATTATTCCATGATTATATAATAAAACATGTATAAATAATATTCTTATATGTTTTAATTATATGGTTTTTACCTACAATTATTCACATTTCCATCTAATAGGTAACAATCTTATCGTTCTTGTGTACGATGAACTACTTCCTCATGAAATGATGTTGTTCGTTTTTCCTTTACCACCTTTAAAAGTTGGTAATTATGATGGAAATTATATTTTCATATGATATATATGATATTTATTATGTAATTTTTATTCTTTAATTACTATATAAAACATACCTTCGTACTTTCCATTTTGTTTAAACACGATAACATCGTTTGTGGAAGTGTGGACTTCCGCCTCCTCAAAGCGATGTGATTCGTTCACACATTACATGGAATGTATTAAGGATGATCTTATTGAAACTATATAATATATATGATATAATTATTCTAATTTTACTATTATGATATATATATATATCTATATATATACTTCACTTACTTTCTTACTTTCAACATGACAATAAAATGGAAACAACATTCTTGCGTATGTATGACCTACCATCTCCATGAATGGTGTATTCCATTTCATCTTTAAATATTTTATAGATTATTATAAATACACATATAATGAATATATAAGATATTCATATAATTATTTACATTATGGAAATAAGTAAATCATGATCTAAGTAATATGATAAAAATAATAAGTCAACACATTTATAAAAAACAATGAAGATATTACCTGAAGAAAAACCTTAACATGGAATTGTTAATAAGAGGGTAATATAAAGTCATATTAAAACAATATATGGTGTTATATATAAGAATATGGTTCTGTAAAAGATATATAATAATCTTATCTTTATTATACAAGATGTTTTTGTGAGTATGAAGAGAGTCAATATATAAGGTAAGGGTATTTCTAGTCTCACTTTTATTTCTATGAGATTTATGCCTTATTCAAAACTCATTTATTTTGTGTGGTATATATAATTCCCCTGAATATATTAAATGAGTATTATACTAAAATATATGGTTATTTATATACCGATTTTATGATCTTTCTGTCATTAGGTTTTTGTTTCAAAAGGTACCAAATCAGTAAAGTAGTTTTGTCTCAATTTTCCTTCTTTGAGGCACATGACATGAATTTCAAAAAACCATGTTTTAAAAAATGTTTTTAAAAATTATTTTAAAGATGATATTTTAAGCTCATTTTCAAGGAAAATTTATTTTAAAAATGGTTATTGATTTTAAATAATCTTTTATAATTTTTCAAAGTTTTTTCAAATAAATGGTTTTCAAGCTTTCCTTAAAAGTTTTCAATGTTTTTTTCAAAGAAAATGGTTTTAAAAATGTTTTCAAGATTTATCTATAAGAATTAAAAGGGTTTTTGAAGAAATGGTTTTCAAAACATTTTCAAGATTTATTTACATATTTTCAATAAAATTTGAAAGAACAATGTTTTCAAAATGCTTTCAATGATTCCTTTATAAGTTTTCAATTTTATTTTCTAGAAAATAGTTTTCAAAAATTTTCATGTTTTAAAAAGATAGTTTTAAATAATAAACAATAATTTACTCAAGAAATGTTTTTAAAAGATATTTTAAAATTATTTCCCATGTAAGATGACATCTTTTAGTGTTACTCAGCCCTTTTGGGTAATAATCCAAAGGTTTCATTCATATTATTTCTCTGAATGGTTTATGTTTTGATGCCATGATGTGTATAAAACCCATTTTTCTGTCATTGGTTATATGTTTATGAAAACTATTTATCTTTCATGTGTTATATGATTATGAAACCTGATTCATTTCATGGGTTATATACTTATGAAGCCCATTTCTTTTCATGGTATATATTCTTATGAAACTCTCTTATTTTAACGGGTTATATTCTTATGAAACACACTTATTTTCATAGGATATGGTTTAATGAAATGATTATGAAACCTAGCTTTTTTACACATGTTAATGTATTATTACATTTTTATGACACCCATTTCATTTCATGAGTGATGTTGGTTATGATTTTTTAGAAAATGTTGTTTGATTTCATTATGAGATGTCTGAGTCCTATATCTCCCTCCAATGTATTGGGTAAAGATTTATATCTCATGATATAATGATGGGAATCAAGTCAAAAATATTAATTGACTATGGGATATGGGGAAACCCAATCCACTATGGGAAAATGGGGAAACCTGATCCATCATGGGAAAATGGGGAAACCCTATCCCTTAAAAGGAAAGGACTACAACTGGGGATGGTGGTGTGTCTCTCCCAATAGGTGTAGTCTCCATTAAGTTCCCTAATAAGTTTCGGAAATACACCCTAACTTATAGAGAACTATATTACATGTTTATGTGTTTTCCAGAATTCCATTTCTTATTCCTATATTATGATTTCATTGATCACACTCTTGATTCCCTTATTATTCATGTATTATGAACATACAATATTTATTCCATGATTTATGTTTAAGATCTTTTATATGTTGGGTAGGATCTTATAATTTTATTTTCACATTCTCATACCCTTATGCTCATGGTTATTATTACATATATCCCTTGTTTACCCATACTAAGAATCTGAGCTCACCCGTTTTTATGTTTTCCTTTCCCCCCAGGTTATGAAGATATGTATTATGTATGATGTGTCTAATAATGGTGTGAATCATGAAGAACTTAGTGGTAAATACTGTATCTTACTTATGTACCAGTGTTTATGTTTCCAAGTTTCTAAATTCACTAAGTTAATATGGTATTTGGGAATATTTTTGGTTAATGTATTAAATATTCCAAAAAAATGTTGTAATGTTAATGTGTGAAAAGTGAGGGTCGCTATAGTTTTTTTCAGAGAAAAATATTATTTAATATTTGGAAACTTGGTTGAGTAAACCTTAGTGATAAATCTAAGGAAATATCTAAGGATAATTCTAAGGATAATGAAAAGTATAAGAAAATGTTGTCAAATATTGTTAGAAGATAGAGTGAGTGGTTTCCAAGAAATAAATCCCTTTCTGGATACTAAAAGTGGATGTGGTTCTAAAACATATGTACTTAGGAGTAACAACTCAGATAAAATATTTTGGGCCTGACTCGAGCATAAAGTGGTACATAACAATGTTCCTTACCACACAATTGGTTTGAAACTCTTATGGGATATGATTTATGAATTCACAAAAACTTCAAAAACCATCATGAAGGATATAAAAAAAGTTGGCTATGAATAACCTAGGATAAACCCAAGGTGTCATATATTAAGGAAGGTGTCATAATTTAGATATATTGTAAGTGTTTTTTTCATGATCATGTGGTTTGTCACTGTGAAAACAATTTCTTACTCTATCATTTCTTGTTTTAATCAATGGATGGAACTCGAAAGAACCACATTAATGGTGATTACAATGAAAAATGAAGTAATTTTCCTCTTAATAAACTAAATTCTATGAGAGATGGAATGAAAAATATCATTTCTATGCTCACCCAAATTTATCAAGCTATGAATCACGTTGAGATTCTAAATAAGAAAAGGAGTAAACATAGTTATATTGAGTACTTCATGAGGAAACATCAAAATTCTTTCATTGGGTATTCTGATCTACTTATTACTAAACACTAGACCAATACAACTAAAAATATATTTTCTATTCTCTAGTGTTAGGAAAATGAGAATGTAATTCTAATTGGTTATCAGTTATAATGTGAAGTAGAATAGTGGTGTACTCTAATAAATAATATGAAGAAGTGAGATGAATTTTAATCCATGGATTGAGATGATTTCAAGAACTTATTCTTGAATAAATACTTCATTCATTTTCTTCATAAAAATAAGAAAAAGGATTTCCTTGGGTTGAAGAAAAAAGATTATGAATTCATCAGTACCTATGAGGCTAATTTCACAAGACTTGTGAGGTACGCTTCTGGAATTATTATCGAACCCAAAATTAAAGTTGATAGGCTCTTTAGTGGCTTAAATCCAAGCCTCATAAGGGAATAGGCTATAATAGAATTTATTATCTATGATGATATTGTGAATTGTGAAATAAAATTTGAAATTAAGGTCTTAGTTACATATAAATCGAAAGGTTTTTATAAGAAAAGGAAGATGGAGTTCAAAGGAAAATATAAAAACCATAGAGAGAAGAAGATGATACTTCCTTTATACTCTAAGTATGGAACAAAACATGGATAGAATTTTATTATGGGGTCTAATAGGTGTTTTAAGTGTGAAGGGAAGGCTACAAGAAATTGATTTCTACACTGATGGGAAGAAGTTGTCCAATGATTCAAATATAGTAAAAGCTACACCGAATGAACCTCCCACACTTTAGTTCTTTAAGTGTAAGGAGTATGGGAATTATGATAACCTATGACCAAACCCAAGGGTTGGTGATGATGAATGAAATAATCAACCTATTAAACTAAAGGATAAGGGGAAATATCATGAGATCACTGTTTCTAATGAGGGGTGTGATAACAACATTGTGAAAGGTACATTTACCATCAAATGTAGAACTATTAATGTCTTTTTTGATTCTAGATCAACCCACTCATTCATATATAAAGAAATTGATAAGGGTATTAAGATTCCACCCAAATGATTTGAAGTGGAATTAGAAATACAAAACACTAATGGTATGATGATTTCATCTCAATTATATGATTCCTCTCTGGTTAATGTTTGCAAGAATTTACATCCTGTAAATATTTTTCATTCTTCCCCTGGTTGAATTTGAGGTCATATTAGGCTTGCAATGGATTTATTTACATAAATACCACATCAATTGTTTGGGAAATGATGCTACATTTGATGTTTCTTAACATCCAAAGATTTTATATCAATGTGATGATAATTATGAACTTCCTATGGAGAATAAATCCAGTTTATGGGTCTTAATTCCCATTAAGAAGGCGTGTTTGTATCAAATGGTTGGGGAGAAATTTAACATCAATGATATACCTATTATTCAAGAATTTTTGGATGTGTTATTGGAAGAGTTTCCTAGCCTTCCACCAAAATTTAAAGTTGAGTTATCAATATAACTTATACCTGCTTCCACACCAATTTCAAATACTCTTTATAGAATGGCCCCAATTAGGTTGTAGGAATTGAAGAAGAAGATCCAAAAGAACCTTGATATGGGATTCATTTGGTCATGTGGGCCACCTTGGGGTGCACCTATCCTCTTTTTTTAAAATGAATTATGGATCATTGAAACTCTGCACTGATTATCTGATGTTGAAAAAGATCACAATCGAGAACAAGTATCATCTTCCATGTATTGATGACTAGTTTGATCAACTGCATGGAGGTGAATAGTTTTATAAGACTGAACTTCATTTTTAATATCATCAATTGAGGGTGAATAAAGAGGATATACCGAGGATAGAATTCTGTACAAGTTATGTGCACTATGAATATATAGCGATTCCTTTTGGTCTTACCAATTCCTCTACTATCTTTATGGATTTGACGAATAGTCTTTAGATATTACGTTGATCAGTTTGTGGTATGTCACGACCCATCCTCGGGGCCCGTGCTGTGACTACCCCAAGCCTGCCTTCTGTAGGCCAGGGGCCGACAACTAGCACCAAATGCATAAAACCCAAAAGAAGGGAAGACATTGCCTTTAAAGAGTAACAAAAACCACAAAGTAAGCATATGAAGTAAACACTAAGTAAAACCGGGTACAAGGTAAGTGATGAAAGAAAATGGGCCAGTATACAAGCTCAACTGAAAGTACAGTACAACTAAAAGAAAAGTATAGCAACAGAAATTAAAACAGCAACACCGAGTCATCCTCCGGAAATCCCACCTGAAAGGTGGGTACAGATAGTCTCCTCAGCTCCTCGGTCCGACCGTCCGCTCCGTGTACGTCCTGCCAAGTGGTCCACCTCAGGGTACCTTATTTCTCTACAATCCTCCACCTCGATTAGTGATGTCCGTCATCTGCATCCAACACAACGTAGTACGGGCATATCCCATGCAGGGGTGAGTATACGATACTCAGTAGGGACCCTGAGACCCCCCGAAGGCCTCTCAGAATCCATGAAGGATAAACCACAAAGAAAAGATACAATCACAAAGTATCAATAACACTACTTAGGTATATGCCCATACATATACCTAAGTCATCAGTTACAATTGGCTCCGTCTCCTGATCCCAAGCACAACCCAGTCCACATCGGAAAACACAACCCAGTCCACACAGGAAAGCTCAACCACATCAATGATAATGACTGAGAACCAAGACTCAGCTCACACAGGTATACACTTTGTAAGGTGATAGAGATGATCAGATGTAGCCACTGATTCATCTAAGCTGTCGGACCCACATAGGATACAAGATCAGCTAAGCTGTCGGACCCACAAAGGATACAAGACTAGCTACTCTGCTAGACCCACATAGGATACAAGTACAGAGTCAAATACTGCCAGACCCACATAGGATACAAGAATAGTAGTCATCGCCGTCAAACCCAAGGAGGATCCTAGTATGGTCGTCGTCGCTGCCGAACCCATGGAGGATCCATGTACAGTCGTCCTCACTACCGAACCCAGGAAGGATCCAAGTGCATTCGTCATCGTCGCATTCACATCCAGCTCTAGGGTTCCCACATACAGGACACTCGATTCAAGGAGGGTCCGCTCCATGAGCCAAGGGGGCGATACATCAACTATCATGAAGTCCAAAGTTGATGTGTCACAAAGTTCCATCATGTCAAAAGGAACTCACCACGACAGACGGCGCATCAATCAGACGCTCGGTTTGAGAGTTATTGGCTTTTCCGTCCCAGGGGCCCGGTTGGTTTTTAAGCTAAAAACAACCCGAACGTACTCCAGCTACGTCCAAACCTCGAGCGGAGTAATCCAAAAGAACCGTCTCACTAAGAGGAAATAAACAAAGTCGATGACACGTCAATCGGACATCCTAAGCTTATGTTATAAGCGTTTCCGCTCCGAGGGCCCGATTGGTTTCGTGTTTGAACCAACTTGGATGTACACAAAGTTCTTAGAAACCTTGAGTGTAATATACCGAAACTACCGTCTCGATCCAAGGAACCCAATGCAACTGACGGTGCGTTGATCGGAAGTCTGTAACCCATGTTATGGGCAAAAGGATGAAAACAGTCTGAAGTGGGGGGTCTGGGCCCGACCCAATGCCCCCAGGGTCGGCCTGGTATGGCGCGGCCCGGGCCGGCTGGGTGCGGCCCGGCCTGATCCGCACGACCCACCCCGGCGCGGCCGAGGGAGTGCGCTAGCTCAGCCAGCGGGCCGAGCAGGGGGGACGCGTTTCCCCCCTTTGCGCTCCACAGATGCGGCGGGCACCGCGTCCTCCTCCTCCGGATCCCGCACGACCATGGGATCCGGCCGCCTTCCGCCACGGCGGTTCCTCCAGGAGGCACGCCGGGGCACCACCGGAGATGTCCGCGGGCCACCAGAGCCGCTCCGGTGGTCTGTTCTTGTTCTCGAATGCGTCTGCGGTCCCCCCTGGGACCCGTTGATTACTGCGAAGGCCTCCAATCGCCATTATGGCCTCTCTTCACCCTCACCAATTGTTCTGCACAACAAGAACAAATCAGCTGTGAGTCGGGCTTGTTCGTTAACTTGAACTCACCGATTCAGAGGTTTTAAGCACCACCAAACAAAATAATACCAACCACGAGGTTATAATTCTCATGAAAAGATTATACAATTTCCAAAATCCCCTACCTTGACAAGGAAGACGATCGTCAGCGTCGCGGTACAGGGCGTCGCGAAGAAGAGGATGGTAGGCGTCACGGTACACGGCGTCGTGGATAAGAAGATCATAGGCGTCGCGGTACACGGCGTCGCGGAGAAGAGAATCGTAGGCGTCACGGTACACAGCATCGCGGAGAAGAGGATCATAGGCATCGCGGTACACGGTATCGCAGAGAAGAGGATCATAGGTGTCACGATACACGGTGTCGTGTCGTCGATCTCCGAGGAACCAATGTTATTTTTCATCTTTCATTGGAGGCCGGCATTCTTCGTCGTTCTTCGTCAGAGGCCGGCGTTCTTCCTCGCACAACAAATCTCTCTCCCTTAATCCCCAAAATAATAGGCTTCCCTATTATTTTATTATCCACGCAAAGAAACTCCCTCGGAATTAATTCACAACCTTAATTAAAATGTGTTGTCATTTAATTAAGGATGGGAGAAAGAAGGTTCCCCATAATTAAACGCGTTGGCAGTTTAAATTAAAAAGGGGAAAAGGAAGGTTACTCATTATGTTATGGGTTGACATAATTTAATGGGTTGAGGTGAAAATTAATGGACGTTTTTCAAAATTAATGTGGGGTTTACTAATGGGTTTAGAGGGAATTAAATGGTGGGGGTCGTGTGGACCCCACCTCTCTAACACCCACACTTGGGTAGTTAAGTGGCTGCGAGCCGCACCCTTAACTACCCATGGGAGGGAAAAACCACCCTTACAAAAAAAATAAAAAATGTTCCGTCCATTTTTATTTATTTCTTAAACAAACTCCCAAAAATTATATTATCCTCTTTTGCGAACGAAACTACAGTAAGTGACCCCTTAAGCAATTACCGGCGCTATGAGTTCATCGGTGCCTTCAGATTTTAATTCTGAGCACCGGTTCAAAAGTTAGAAAAACCCGCTCATTCGTTCACTGAACGCAACCGAGATAAACTTCAAAAATTGATTCCAGGCACACCGGGCCTCAGAATCAAGTGCCGTCAGAAACTGCGTACTCGTAAAATTTCCAATAATTATTAAAAAAAATTTCCTTGAAATTTACGGGTCTTTACATTACTCCCACCTTAGGTATTTACATCCTTGTAAAGCTACATCATAAACTAGGGAAACAGATGAGGGTACTAAGCACACATCTGAGCCTCCCGCTCCCACGTGCTCTCCTGGAGGTTCCCGTGCTGCCACCTAATTCGCACTAGAGGAATCAACCATCCACGTAGGACCCACTCCTGTTGATCCTCGATCTCCACCGGGACCTCCGCAAAAGTCGCCCCGTCATCGATGTCCATCTCCCCATGATCGATGATATGCGTCGGGTCGTGCATGTATCTTCTCAGTTGAGATACGTGGAAGACATCGTGAACTCGGTGTAATTGAGGTGGAAGATTCAGGCCATAAGCCACCTCGCCTATCCTGCTGAGAACCTAGAATGGTCCGATGAAGCGTGGAGGTAACTTAATGCCCGACCAAATCTCCGTAATTCACGTCGAGGTGAGACCCGTAAGAAAAAGTGGTCACCATCCTCGAACTCCAGTGGTCTCCACCTCGTGTCAGCATAGGACTTCTATCGGCTCTGAGTAGTCCTCATCTACTCCTGGATGATCTGTACCTTCTCTGTCGTAGCCCGAACCATATCTAGTCCTACGAGTGCTGACTCCCCAGGGTCAGTCCAGCACAGAGGTGATCTTCAAGGCCGACCGTACATTTCATCGTATGATGTCATCCCGATGGTGGTGTGGTAGCTGTTGTTGTATGCAAACTCCACCAAGGGTAGGTGATCCTACCAGCTGCGACCAAAGTCAAGGACACATGCACAGAGCATGTCCTCAAGTGTCTGAATGTTATTCTCTGTCTGGCCATCAGTCTGCGGGTGAAAGGCAGTGCTCAGGCATAGTTGCATCCCAAAGGCCTTCTACAACCCCTTCCAAATCCAGGAAGTAAAGCGAGCGTCTCGATCGGAGATGATAGACGATGTCACACCATGAAGCTGTACAATATCCTGAACGTAGAGGCATTCCAAGCTCTCCACTGAGCCATGCTCTCTGATAGGTAAGAAGTGGGACGACTTGGTGAGTTGGTCTACAATCACCCAAATGGAGTCGTGTCCTCTGGAAGTACATGGAGGCCCCATCACGAAATCCATAGATATCCCATCCCACTTCTACTCTAGGACCTCTAAGGGTTGTACCAAGCCTACTGGTACCTGGTTCTCCGCCTTCACTTGCTGGCAAGTGAGGCATCGAGAAACGAACTCTGCCACAACCTTCTTCATACCCGTCCACCAGTACTGTCGTCTGAGGTCTTGATACATATTCTCTACTCCAGGATGTACCGCTAGAGGGGAAGTGTGGAACTCCCTCAGCACCTCCTCCTATAGTGTAACTGGTACCATGGAACGTTCCCTGAAAAGGATGACGTGATCTCCTCCTACAGAAAATTCATCAGGTGCCTGTCCTGAGGATATCTATACACGTCACGTCTCATAGTCGACATCCCCACGTTGTGCCTCTCTAACCCGCTGAAGTAGTGGAGGAGTGACTGTGAGGGACTGAAGATAGGCTGCCCCATCACTATCCATGAAGGATATCTGAAAAGCGGCTAACTTCTCTTTCATCTCTCCAAGTAGCTGAATGCCCGATATCTTGCTGAGAGAATCAGCCACTAAGTTCCCCTTCCCAGGAGTATAGAAAATCTCAAAGTCATAATCCTGGAGGAACTCGAGCCATCGCTGATGTCTTAGGTTCAGGTCCTTCTGTGAGAAGATGTACCTGAGACTCTGGTGGTCAGAGTAGACTGTAAAGCGCTCGCCCATCAGATAGTGTCTCCACATCTTCAGGGCAAAGACCACTGCTGCTAACTCCAGGTCATGGGTGGCATAGTTCTGCTCATACAACCTCAGCTGCCGTTAACCATAAGCGATCACTGCCCGCTCCTACATCAGGACACACCCGAGTCCAGTTCTTGATGCGTCGTAGTAAACTACGTACCATACGCCCTTCTCCGATAGCCTCAATATGGGCGCACTGGTCAATCTCCGCCTCAGCTCTTGGAAGATATACTGACATCTGTCTGACCACACGAAGGGTTTCCCCTTCTTCGTTAAAGATGAATGTGGTGCTGCAACTCTGGTGATGTCTGGAAAAAATCTCTGATAGTACCCAGCCAGACCTAGGAAACTCTGCACCTCCGACACGCTCCTGGGTGGCTCCCAAGCAAGTACCACCTCGAACTTCACGGGATCCACTGCAACTCTAGCCTCAGAGATGACGTGCCCCAAGAAGTGGACCTCTCGAAGCCAGAATTGGCACTTTTAGAGTTTACCATAAAGCTGGTGCTCTCAGAGTGTATCCAGTACAACTCATAAGTGGTAAGCGTGCTCCTCCTCAGTCGTCGAGTAAATCAGTATATCGTCAATGAAGACTACGACAAATCGATTGAGGTAGGGTTGGAAGATCCTGTTCACGAGACTCATGAACACTAGTGGAGCATTTGTCACACCGAAGGGAATGACCAAGAACTCATAGTGGCTGTACCAACATATGAAGGCTGTCTTCTACACATCCTCATCCCGAACTCAGAGCTGATGATAGCCTGAACTGAGGTCTATCTTTGGGAACCAACGTGCTCCCTTGAGCTGATCAAAGAGGTCTTAAATCCTTGAAAATGGATACTTGTTCCTCACGGTCACCGGGTTTAGGTGATGGTAATCAACACACAGTCGCAAGCCCCCATCCGCCTTCTTTGAGAAAAGGACTAGAGAATCTCAGGGGGAAACACTGGTTTGGATGAAACCCTTTTCCTGTAAGTCCTCCAGTTGTACCCACAAATCACGTAGCTTGGCGGGAGCCATATGATATGCTGGAGTTGATATCAGTGACATATCGGGGTACATGTCTATACAGAAATCTACCTCCCTACGAGGAGGTAGTCCTGAAACATCTTCAGGAAAAACGTCCGCATACTGGTCAACCACTACAGGAGAACTAGGACTCCACACGTCAACTAATACGAGGAAGAGACTAGCCAAATGATGTGTGATTGGCTGCCCTCTCCTCTACGTGAGTCCATACTATGCTGCGAAGGTTCCCTTCTTGCCGGTGAAGGTGAACCTGGTCCCATCCGTGCAGACACATGACACCTTGTGCCTAATACAGTCGATCTGGGCATGGACTGTAGATAACCAGTCCATACCCTAGATGACGTTTTAAGGATTCGATGCAAATACAAGTAGATCCCATCCGAATCTCTCGCCTACTAGAGTAAGCTCACACTTCCGACACCAGTGCGTAATCGTCGAGTCTGCTCCCGTAGGAGTATCTAGCCGCAAGGATCGAGCCAACAGCTCCGTCGGAATCTCCGAGCTCCGAAAAAGGGCAGCGGAAATAAAATAATGACTCACACCTATGTCTATAATAACCACAGAAAGGGTGGAGTAGACATAGACAATACCTCAAATCATCTCGGGTGTGCCATGGTCGTAAGCCTCTACTGCCTGGAGCTAAGCCTGCCTCTGCCCGCCAGCTCCCTGTGGTCGGGATGGACCCTTTGGGGGTGGTGGAGGTAGAGCCTCGAAGCGTCGTCCACCACCCGCTGCTCGGCCAGCTCCCTGTGGTCGGGGTGGACCTCCTGGGGGTGGTGGTGGTAGAGCCTCGAAGCGTCGTCCACCACCCGCTGCTCGGCCAGCTCCTCTGCCTCATCCGCCTGCTCCCTACGAACCACCATAGTCGAACCTCTGCCTCTGCCTGGGAGGTCTCTCTACTATCTGCTGCTCATCTACATGGCAGGTCCGGCAGTCACAAGCCATGTGACCCTTCCCACCACATGCATAACACTGTCTACTCCTCGGAAGGCTGGCTTTGCGCTGTGTGCCCCGCACAGCCGAACCAGTGTCCTGAGGTAGCCCACCTGACGGCCTGGTCCACTTGGACCCCTGCTTCATCTGTCGACTACATGTTGTGGAAGAATCCGCTCCGTGCCGTCCTACGGTGGGTCTCGCTGCTGATGGATGCTCGACGAGAAATCTCTCCACTACCAGGGCTCGCTCTAGCACCCCCACCTGAGTCGGGATGCTGAGTGGAATCATCGAAGATATGATCTCATGCCTCAGCCCCTGCTCAAAGGTCTGGGCATGAAAAAATGGGTCCCATACCATATCCGTGGAGTAGCACGAGAGGTCGGTAAATCTCACTGAGTAGTGGGCTACTAACATGCTACCCTGCCGCAGCTGTAGTAACTCCTGGATGCGCACCACATGGAGGGTGGCCAGAATGAACTCTGAGCGGAAGAGGCTCTCGAAGTCTATCCAAAGAAGAGATGCCTCATCGTGCACCTGGAGCATCAGGCTCCACCATCTACCTGCTCCTGCGTGCAGGAGACTCGCGGAAAGTATCACCATGAGGTCTGCTAGCGTCCCTAACAACCTGAAGACTCTGACGACAGCCTCCAGCCAATCCTCGGCTACCTGAGGATCCATCTCTCTGCGCAACCTGGGCGGCCTCTGCCTCTGAAACTCGTGCAACATGCTGAGGTGGCGTGCACTCTCCGCTGCTGGGGCTGGTAGCCTCAGTGGCTCGATGAGTAAATGTACTACCGGTGCCTCTCCTGTAATGGGGCCCTCCACCGAGGCCTCATCGCTCGGTGGGCTTCCGTATCACACAAAGCTTGAAACCTTAGCTAGCTGCCGTCATGGGGACATCCTGAAAAGAAACAGGTGCGCCACGGTTTATACAATATACCTGGTGAGATGACATAAATTAATCATAAAGAAAACTTTTTTAAACACACATGCAATCAATATTTTCATGCATTGAGTTGGAAATCAAGGTCAGGGTCCTCCTGTATGGATACGTCGGCCGCCGCACCAACACTAGACTCCCTATAATGATAACCACACTCAATACCCTTAACACTAATGCTTCATAGAGAAGAAATTATCAGAGTCCTATGTTCTGCGGTAGAACCGACTCCTCTGATACCAATTTTTCACGACCCATCCTCAGGGCCCGTGCCATGACTACCCCAAGCCTGCCTTCCATAGGCTAGGGGCCGACGACTAGCACCAATGAATTAAAACCCAAAATAAGGGAAGGCATTGACTTTAAAGATTAGCAAACACCACAGAGTAAGAAAGTGAAGTAAACACTAAGTAAAACTGGGTACAAGGTAAGCGCTGAAAGAAAATGGGCCAGTATACAAGCCCAACTGAATGTATAGTATAACTGAAAGGTTAGTAAAACAACAGAAAGTAAAACAGCAACACCGAGTCATCCTCTGGAAAACCCACCTGAAGGGTGGGTACAGATAGTCTCCTCAGCTCCTCAGTCCGACCATCCGCTCCGTGTACGTCCCGCCAAGTGGTCCACCTCTGGGTACTGTCCATCTCTACAAGCCTCCACCTCGATCAGTGTTGTCCGTCATATGCATCTAACACAACATAGTGCAGGCATATCCCGTGCAGGGGTGAGTATACGATACTCAGTAGGGACCCCAAGACCCCCGAATGCCTCTCAGAATCCACGAAGGATAAACCACAAAGAAAAGATACAATCACGAAGTATCAATAACACTACCTAGTCATATGCCCACACATATACCTAAGTCATTAGTTACAGTTGGCTCCGTCTCCTGAGCCCAAGAACAACCCAGTCTACATAGGAAAGCACAACCCAGTCCACACAGAAAATCTCAACCATATCAATGATAATGATTGAGGACCAAGACTCAGCCCACACAGGTATACAATTCATAAGGTGATAGAGATGATCAGATGTATCCATTGATTCATCTAAGCTGTCGGACCCACATAGGATACAAGATCAGCTAAGCTTTTAGACCCACAAAGGATACAAGACCAAGTACTCTGCCGGACCCACATAGGATACAAGTACAGAGTCAAATACTGCTGGACCCACATAGGATAAAAGAACAATAGTCATCACCGTCGAACCCACGGAGGATCCCAGTATGGTTTTCGTCGCTGCCGAACCCACGGAGGATCAAAGTACAGTCATCCTTGCTGCCGAACCCACAGAGGATCCAAGTGCAGTCATCATCGTCGCAGTCACAGCCAGCTCTAGGGTTCCCGCACACAGCACGCTCGATTCTAGGAGGGTCCACTCCATGAGCCAAAGGGGTGATATATCAATTGTCACAAATTCCAAATTCTATGTATCACGAAGTTCCTTCACTTCAAAAGGAACTCACCGCGACAGAGGGCGCGTCAATCGGACGCCCAGTCTGAGAGTTATTGGCTTCTCTGTCCTAGGGGCCCAGTTGGTTTTTAAGCTAAAACCAACCCAAACATACACCAGCTGCGTCCAAACCATGGCCGAAGTAAGCCAAAATAACATTCTCACTAAGAGGAAATCAACAAAGTCGACAGCACATCAATCGGACGTCCAAAGCTTAAGTTATAACCGTTTCCGCTCTGAGGGCCCGGTTGGTTTCGTGTTTGAACCAACCTGGACATACCCAAAGTTATCTAAAACCTTGAGTGTAATATACCGAAACAACTATCTCAATCCAAGAATCCCAACGCAACTGACGGTGCATCGATCAGAGGTCTACAACCCATGTTATGGGCAAAAGACTGAAAACAGTCTGAAGTGGGGGGTCTGGGCCCGGCTCGGCCCGGCCCAACCCCTCTGGGTTGGCCCGAACTAGGTCGACCCAACCCAGGTCCGGGTCCATCCTAGATGGGCATGGCCCGACCTGGTCCGCGCGACCGGCCCTAGCCCGGCCGGGGGGGGGGTGCGCTGGCTCGGCTAGCGGGCCGAGTAAGGGGGACGTGTTTCCCCCCTTTGCGCTGCACGGACGCTGCGGGCGCAGCATCCTCCTCCTCCGGATCCCATGCGGCCGCGGAATCCGGCCACCTGCTGCCGCGACTTCAGCCGCTGGTGCCGCCGTGCCGGAGACCCGCGCCGTCGGAGATGTCCGCGGGCCACCAGAGCCGCTCCGGTGGTCCGTTCTTGCTCCCGAATGCATCTGTGGTCCCCCTAGGACTCGTAGATTACTGCGAAGGCCTCCAATCGCAATTACAACCTCACTTCGCCGTCGTCAATTGTTCCTCACAACAAGAACAATACAACGGTGAGTCGATCTGGTTCGTTAACCCGCACCCGCCGTGTCAGAGGTTTTAAGAACCACCAAACAAAATAATACCAAACACGAGGTTATAATTCTCATGAAAAGATCATACAATTTCCAAAATCCCCTACCTTGACAAGGAAGATGATCGTCCGCGTCATGGTACATGGCATCGCATAGAATAGGATCGTAGGCATCACGGTACACGGCGTCGTGGAGAAGAGGATTGTAGGCGTCGTGGTACACGACATCCCGGAGAAGAGGATCGTAAGTGTCATGGTACACGGCGTCGTAGAGAAGACGATCGTAGGCTTCGCTGTACATGGCATCGCAAAGAAGAGAATATTAGGCGTCACAGAACACGATGTCGCATCATTGATCTCTGAGGAACCAGTGTTCTTTATCGTCCTTCGTCGGAGGCCGGCTTTCTTCGCCGTTCTTCATTGAAGGCCGGCGTTCTTCATTGCACAATGAAGCTCTCTCCCGTATTCCCCAAAACAATAGGCTTCCCTATTATTTTATTATCCACATAAAGAAACTCCCTTGGAATTAATTCTACACCTTAATTAAAATGTGATTTCATTTAATTAAGGATGGGAGAAAGAAGGTTCCCCATAATTAAACGCATTGGCAGTTTAAATTAAAAAGGGGAAAAGGAAGGTTCCTCATTAAGTTATGGGTTGACATAATATAATGGGTTGTGGTGACAATTAATGGAGGTTTAGCAATATTAATGGGGGGGGGTTACTAATGGGTTTAGAGGGAATTAAATGGTGGGGGTCGTGTGGACCCCACCTCTCTAACACCCGCACTTGGGTAGTTAAAGTGGCTGTGAGCCCCACCCTTAACTACCCATGGGATGAAAAAACCACCCTTACAAAAAAATAAAAATTGTTCCATCAATTTTTGTTTATTTATTAAACAAACCCCCAAAAATTATCTTCTCCTCTTTTGCGAACGCAAATACGGTAAGTTCCCCCTTAGCAATTACCGGTGGTGCGAGTTCATTGGTGCTCTCGGATTTCAATTCCAAGCACTGGTTCAAAAGTTATAAAAACCTGCTCGTTCGTTCACTGAACGTACCCGAGGTAAACTTCGAAAATTGATTCCGGGCACACCGGGCCTCAGAATCAACTGCCGTCAGAAAATAGGTTCTTGTAAAATTCCAAAAAATTAAGAAAAAAAGTTTCCTTTAAATTTTCAGGTCTCCACATTGTAGTCTTTATGGATTACATCCTGATATAGTTGAAGAGAAAGGAAGAACATGAAGGCCACTTTATAATTTTAATAAAGAACCTATGGAAGGAGAAGATGTATGGAAAATTTATAGAGTGTGAATTTTGGATGAAAAAGGTTTTGTTTTTGGGTCACATAATCTCAAGAGAAGGTATAACAGTAGATCCATCAAATACAGAAGCTATTGAATGATGTCATAGAACAACCACAGTAACTAAGATTCATAGTTTTTTTGGATTTTCTGGATATTATTGATGGTTTGTGGATAATTTCTCAAAACTATCTAATATTTTAACAAAGTTAACAATAATGGGTTCCGAGTTCCTCTAGATAGAATAATGTGAGGAAAATTTCAAGGAACTAAAGAGAAGGTTGGTTAGCGCACTTGTTCTTACATTATCCTATAGTGGATAAGGGTTTGTAATCTATAGTTATGCATCTAAGAAGTTATTGGGAAGTGTTATTATGAAAAATAACATCGTTATCTCCTATGCATTGTGATAGTTGAATATCCATAAGAAAAATCACCCAAATAATGATTTGTAGTTATTAGAGGTAACTTTTTCATTAAATATATGAAGACATTATATTTACAGAGAAAGGTGTGATATATATACCAATCATAAAAGTCTGAAATATATATTCACATAGATGGAGTTGGACATGTTCCAGAGAATATGGTTAGAGATGATAAAGGATTATGATTACTCAATACAATACCACTATGGGAAATAGAACAAGGTGGTCGATGCTTTGATTTAAAAGTTTAATGCTCTCTTATCCATGATGAGGATTGATAAAGGTACAATATTTCTGGATTTTCAAAGGATGGATCTAGAAATCGTGAAGAAAGGTGAAAAATATTATCTAGATGAACTGAATGTTCATCCCTCTATCCAAGTGAATATAAAAGAAGCACATAGGGAAGATTTAGAGATACAAAATATGGTTAGAGATATTACTGATCATAACCTTGATCAGTATGGAATGATAAGGTTTATAAACCATGTATGTGTTCCATCCATAATGGATTTGAAGAAGGGGTTGTTAGAGGAAGATCCTATCTATTCATTATCTATTCATCCTAGAAGTAAAATGATGTATAGAGACTTAAACGAATACTTTTAGTGGGAATGTATGAAGAGGTATATTAATGAGTTTGTATCCTGATGCTTGGTATTCCAATAAGTTAAGGCTGAAAGACTAAATTTTAAGGTGATTTTGCATACATTACCCATACCATAATGGAAATGGGACAAAATCACAAAGGATTTTATTGTTGGACTCTCCAAAACCTATAAAGAGTTTAATGCTATATGGCTGTTAGTTAATCACTTTACGAAATCAGCACACTTCATCTCTATAATAGAACACTTCTCTATAAACCAACTTTCTAGGATATACATTAAGGAAGTGGTAAGGTAGCACAGATTACCACATTTTATTATTTCTGATCGGGATCTGAGGTTCACTTCAATGTTATGGAAAAATAATCAGAAATAATATGATATATAATTGAGTTTCAATACTGATTATCAAACTTAGATGTATTCTTAGTTTTAAAGAAAAATTCAAACCCTAGTGGATATGTTGAGATCTTGTTCACTGGATTTCGAAGGTGGTTGGGACCAACACTTTCCTCCAGTTGAGTTTTCTTACAATAAATGCTTCACTCAAGAATTCAGATGGATCCTTATAAAGCTCTATATGGGAAGAAATGTAGAGATCCAACTTGCTGGGATAAAGTTGGAGGAAGAAATAAATTGGGACCTGAGATAGATGAAGAAAAGGTAGATAAAGTTAGAGCCATTCAGCATCATATTAAGGCAACTCAAAGTCAATAGAAAAGTTATACTGATAACCATCAGCATGAACATGAATTTGAAGCTGGTGGGAAGGTGTTTCTATGAATTTCTCCATGGAAGAAGCTTATGAGGTTCTAGAAGAAAGGTAGACTAAGCCCTAGGTATATTGGCCCCATTGAGATTATTGATCATTTCAGAATGGAATCCTATCAATTGTACCTTCTTCCAAATCTCTATCATGTCAATGATTATTCCATTTATCTCTCCATAGGAATTAAAAACATGACCCATCACATGTACTAAACTTAGAGGTCATATCGCTAGAGCGTGATATTTTTTACGAGGAACAACCAGTTGAAATTATGGATCATACAGAGAAAGTTCTACAAAACAAGATCAATTTCCCAGTCATAGTCAAGATTTTTTTGTACAAATAAACTATTATAGGAATCTATTCTGGAACTTGAGGATATGATGTAGCATAAATATCCTCATTTTTCATAACAGAATGATGAATTTCAAGTGTGAAATTAATTTTAAGGAAGTTAGAATGTAACAAAATGTTTTTATGAAACCTTTTTTCAGAATAAATTAATTTTATTTGATGTATTAAATTATATGATACACTAATTCAAACTTTCATTATATGCTACACCAAGATAATCTTGCACTACATGTAACACCAACTTGTCTTGCGTTACACACAACATCGAGTTTCTACATAACATCATTTTATTGTTATAATTATTTATATGAGAAATTATAACCTTGAAGTTACACTTATTAATATGAATAGTAGTAAAAAAATTTAAATATTATTTATAATTGTTTTAGAAATAAAACATATTGATAATAAAACATGTAATATTGGTAAATCCTTTATATGTTTGAAAATTATATTTTCTCAAATGAAATGATTTTTTTGTCTTTATGTGAATAATAATAAAATTAATTTTAGAAAAAATAAGAAAAAAATTTTATGAAATAAAATTCATTTTTTGATTCATAATTTAAAAATTATCATTAGGTGATTATTTTTCTAAAAAACATCATTTTTTGATGAATAATAAAAAATAAGGAATATTAATTTAAAAATTATTTTTCTTCTGAATTATTTATATAGTAAAATTATATTTTAATTTGGTTTTAAAGTTTAATTATTTCTATTTTATATAAATTGATTCAATTTAGGTCATTAGAACCAATTTCACATTGAAATTAGATATAAAAACAACCCAAACATTTAAACTTGTTTTGCTAAAAAATCCCACTGTCACGACACATATATGGGATTAATTTTTAATTAATTCCTACCACTTATGTGATTATAATTTAGAAAAACTGATTCCATTTTTGGAATCATAACAATTTTTAATTTATAATAAGTCCAACTTATATTTTCACAAAAAAATATTCGTGAAAGTGATTAAAATTAATTACAGAAATTAAGAGAAAAATTAGCTTAACAAAGTAATGAACCCTAAACATAAGGTCCAAAATGACCTAGAAACTTGTCCAAAATGCATTTGATATTCATATTTCCACACAATACTCCATTTATATTTTATTTTTACCATTATTGGAGCCACTTGTCTTGGAAAAAATGTGGGTGGAATTCCTTTTTAAAAAATTTACAAGAATGCCACTCCTCCTCCACTTCAAAAAAGTCACTCACCTTCCCACTTATTCACACCTACAAATCCCTTTTTATAAGATAAATTATACTTAAATAATCTCCCAATATCACTACCCTAATCCTATAATCCTACATTTTGAAATAAATCTATCTGAGGAAGCTCTTTGGTACAAACTAAGAAGAGTTACCCAAAGAAGAGGTAATATCGTTTCCTCAAGATCCTTTATTTTATTATCATTATACACCACCTAAAATATCATTATTCTATTATTATATAATAAAATAAGTTTCCTTAGTATATTAATATATTTTTATTCCATGTTTTTAACCTACACTTACACACACATCCATCTAATGGGCAATGAACTTACATTTCTTATGTACGACGAACTATCGCTTCATGAAACGATGTTGTTCCTTTTTTCCTTTACCACCTTTCGCTTTTGAGAATTATGATGTACATTATATTTTTATATGATATATATGATAATTTTTATGATTATTCTTATATAATTATTATATAAAACATACCTTCATATTTTCCATTTTGTGTAAACATGATAAGTTCGTTTGTGGATGTGTGGATTACTGCCACCTCAAAGAGGTGTGATTCGTTCACACTTTACTTGGAATGTATTAAGGATGAGTTTATCAAAATTATAGGATATATATGATATAATGGTGCTAATATAATTATGATATATATATATATATAAACATATATGTCACCTACTTTCTTACTTTTAATTTGATAATAGAAAGGGAACAATGTTCATGCGTACGTACGACCGACCATCTCCATGAATGGTGTATTAAATTTCATCATTATATATTTTATTGATTATTATAAATACATATATAATGGATATATAAGATATTTATATCATATTTTACATTATGGAAATAAGTAAATCATGATCTAAGTTAGACAATCATGAATAATAAGTCAAAAAATCTACGAAGAACAAAGAGAATACTACCCGAAACGAAACCTTAACATGGAATTGTTAATAAGCGGGTAAAATAAAGTAATATTAAAACAATATATGGAATTATATATAATAATATGGTTCTATAAAATACGTATAATAATCTTATCTTTATTATACAAGATGTTTGTATGAGTACTAAGAGAGTTAAGACATAAGGTAAGGGTATTTCTAGTCTCACTTTTATTTTTTTGAGATTTATGCCTTATTCACCACCTCATTTACTTTGTGTGGTGTATATACTACATATGAATATATTATATGATTATTATCCTTAAATATATAGTTATTTATATAACCATTTTATGATCTCTCTTTCACGTGGCTTATGTTTCAAAATCATCCAAACTTGTAAAATAGTTTTGTCTCAATTTTCCTTCTTTGAGACACATGCCATTAATTTCAAAAAACCATGTTTTCAAAAATGTATTCAAAAACGACTTTAAAGATGATATTTTAAGATTATTTCCAAGAAAAAATTATTTTAAAATTATTTTATTAATTTTAAATAATCCTTTATAAATTTTCAATGTATTTTCAATGAAGTGGTTTTCAAAAAGTTTTCAAGATTTCTTTATAAGTTTTCAATTTGTTTTCAAGGAAATAGTTTTCAAATTTTTTTCTAGATTTATTTTTATGCTTTCCCAATGTTTTAAAATATTTTTTTTCAAAATGTTTTCAATATCTATTTATAGGTTTTCAGAATGTATTCAAAGAAAAATGTTTTCAAAAGGTTTTCAATGATTCCTTTATAAATTTTCATGTTTATTTTAAAATAAATGGGTTTAAAAAGGTTTTATGTTTTAAAAGTAAATTTTCAAATAAGAAAGGATATTTTCCTCAAGAAATTTTTTTAAAATATTTTTCAAAATTATTTTCCATCTAAGATTACTTCTATCAATGTTACTGATGCCTTTCGAGGGAAATGATCCAAAGATTCCATTCATATTCTTTCTCTGAATGGATTATGTTTTGATGGAATGTTGTGCATGAAAACCATTTATCTTTCATGGGTTATATGTTTTTAAAACCAATTTATATTTTACGGGTATAGGATTATTAATCTCCCTTATTTTCATGGGTTATATACTTATGAAACCAACTTAGTTTCAAGGGATATATGATTATAAAACCGACTTCATTTCACATGTTATTTTTCGATGAAATGATTATGAAACCTTTCATTTTCTATTGGTAAATATGTAATTACATTTTTATGAAACTGATTTCATTTATTGGGTTATGATATTATTTTTTATGATTTTTTGGCACATGTATGTATGTTTTAATTATGAGATGAGTGGGATCTATATATCCCTATAATTCATAGTGTAACGATTTATATCTCCTGAGATATTGATGGGAATTAAGTCAGTGGGATTGATCCACTGTGGAATATGGGGAAACCTGATCCACTGTAGGAAGATGGGGAAACCTAATCCACTATTAAAATATGGGGAAACTGATCAACAATGGGAAAATAGGGAATTCTGATCCATTACAAGGGAAGGAATATGTCTGGGGATGATGGTGTGTCTCTCCTAGTCGGGTTAGTCCCCATGAAGTTACTTAATACGTTTTGGAAATTCACCCTTACTTATAGGGAATGATATTACATGTTTATGTGTATTTAACAATTCCATGTCTATATCTTATGTAATGATTTCATGGATAATTCTATTGATTGATTTATAATTCATTCTTTATGAACTTCCAATCATTATGCCATTATTTTTTATGATCGTTGTTATATAGGGTATGATCTTATAATGTTATTATCACATTCTCATACCCTTATGCTAATGTTTATGCTTACATGTCTCCCTTTCATAACCCATCTGAACATATGATCTCACCCCTTTTTATGTTTTCCTTCTCCCTAGGTTATGAAGATATGTATTAATTGTAATGTTTCTAAGAAGGGTGATAATCATAAAGAACATAGTTGGTGATAATTTAGATCACTTATGTACCGGTGTTTTTGTTTCCATGTTTTCAAAGGCACTAAATTAATATGGTCTTTGTACATCTATTTTTGTAATTTATTAAGTATTCAAAAAAAATGATGTAATCTTAATGTGTGAAAAAAGAGGGTCACTATAGTTGGTATGAGTGAAAAATTTTAGTTAACCTTTTTAAACTAGGATGAGAAAAACATAGTGGTAACTCTAAGAACTTGTATAAGAATATGTATAAGGATAAGGAAAATTATAGAAAAATATCCTCAAATATTGGTAAAATATAAAGTGTGTTGTTTCCTAGAAATAAATCCCTACATGGATTCTATAAGGGTATGTGGTTACAACATATATGTATTTATGAGTAACGACTCTAACAAGGTTTGTCTATCCTAACTCGAGTGTAACCTATTACATGAAAACAGTCCTTACTACAGACTTGGTTTGACACTCCTAGAGGAAATGCTTTGGGAATTCACAAACTCTTCACAAACCACCATGAAATATTTAAAAACACTTTGTATATGAATAAGCTAGGGTAAACCTAGGGTGTCATAGATTAAATAAGGTGTCCTAATTTAGATATTCTATAAGTGAATTTTCATGATAATGTGGTTTTTTCACTATGAAAATTGTTTCTTACTATATTTTTTTTGGTTATAGTCAATGGATAGAACCCAAAGAAACTATGTTAATTGTGATTACAACAAACAATGAAATTATTTCCCTCCTGATCATCCAATTTCTATGGAATATAGGATGAAAAATATCATTTCTATGCTCACCCAACTTTCTCAATCTTTTAATCTGTTAAGATTCTAAATGAGAAAAGTAGGGAACAATGTTCTATTGAGTCCTTCATAAGGCAACACCCACCTTCTTTCAGAAGGAATTTTAATCTACTTATTTATAAAAACTAGATAAGTACAAATAAAAAGATATTCTATGTTCTCTAATGTTCAAAATAATATAAATTCATTCTAGTTTTTATCAGTTAGAAGGTGAAGCAGGCCATTGGTAGGATCTAATCAAGAATACAAGTAACCAAGATGAAATTTAATCCATGGATTGGGAAAAGTTCAAGAACTTATTCTTCAATAAGTTCATTCATAATGTTCTTTGTACAAACATGGAAAAGGAGTTACATGAGTTGAATGAAAAGGATAATGAATTATTTTGTACCAATGAGGATAATTTCACAAGACTTGTGAGGTACACTTCAGGAATTATCATCCAACCCGAATGAGAAGTTGATAGGTTATTTAGTGGATTAAATCCAAGTTATAGAATAGAATTAGACATAAGATAATTTAGTAGCTATAAAGAAAATTTTCATTGCACAATAAATGTTTAAATGAAGGTTGGATTTATGTATCAATATCATAGTTTTAACAAGAAATAGAAGATGGAGTTCAAAGGAAAAAATAAAAACCACATAGAGATGAAGATGAGGATTCCTTTATGCTCTATGTGTGGAAAGAATCATAGAGGTAATTATCTTATGGGGTCTAATAGGCGTTTTATGTGTGAATGGAAGGCCATCAAGAAATTAATTTCCAAACTGATGGGAAGAAGTTTTCCAATGATGTAAATAGAGTAAAATCTGTACAGAATGCACCTCCCACACTTTAGTGCTTCAAATGTAAGGAGGATGGGCATTATGCTAACCTGTTACCAAACCCAAGGGTTTATTTATTATGATTGGTGTTAGAAACCTATTATACTGAAGTATATGGGGAAATCTCATGCGATCACAATTTCTTATGAGGGGTGTGATAACAACATGGTGAAAGGTACACTTACCATCCACTCTAGAACTGCGTATATCTTGTTTGATTCTATATCTACCTACTCGTTCATATCTAAAGATTTTTATAAGGGTATTAATATTCCACCTCAATTATTATATGTGTAATTATCAATACAAACCCCTAATGGTACGATGATTGCATCACATGTCTATGATTCCCCTTTAGTTGACATTTGTGGGAATGTACTTCCAGAAAATATTTTCATTCTTCCACTAGTTGAATTTGATGTCATCATAGGCATGTAGTGGATTTATCTGCATAAATACCATATCAATGATCAAGTAAAGGAAGTTATATTAGATATTTAAAACCAAATTATGATCTTCTATCAATGTGAATATAAGTATGAACTTCCTATGGAGATTATATCCAGTGTATGGGTCTTAATTCCCATTCAAAAGAAATGTTTTTCTCAAACGGTTGGGGAGAAACTCAACATTGATGATATTCCTATTGTTCGAGAATGTATGGATGTGTTCTTAGTAGAGTTTCAAGCCATCCACAAAAAAGTGAAGTTGAGTTTTCAATAGAACTCATATCTAGTTCCAAACCAATTTTAAATACTCCCTATAGAATGGTCCAAATTGAGTTGCATGAATTTAAGAAGTTACTCCAAGAGAACCTTGATAAGGGATTCATTCAGTCAAGTGTGTCACCTTGGGGTGAACCTATCCTCTTGGTAAAAAATAAAGTTTGATTAATGAAACACGACAATGATTATCTAGACTTTAACAATATCAAAATCAAGAAAAAATATCCTCTTCCTCATATTGATGACTTGTTTGATCAACTTCATGGATCTAAATACTTTTCCAAGACAGACCATGATTTGGGATATCATCAATTGAGGGTTAAGAAAAATTATATACACAAGATGACATTTCGTAAAAGGTATGGACACTATAAATATATAGTAATTCATTTTGGTATTACTAATTCCCCTAATATCATTATGGATTTGATGAATAGAGTCATTAGAGATTACATTGATTAGTTTGTGCTAGTCTTTATAGATGGCATCCTGATATATTATAAGATAAATTAAGAGCATACATACCATTTCAAAATTCTACTAAAGACCCTAAGGAAAGAGAATATGTATAAAAAATTTATGAAGTGTGGATTTTGGATGCAAAAGGTTTTGTTTTTGGGTCACATAATCTCAAAGGAAGGTATAACAGTAGATCCATCAATAAAAGAATCTATTAAATGATGTCTTATAATAACCATGGTAACTGATATTCATAGTTTTCTTGGTTAATCAAGATTTTATTGATGGTTTTTGGAGAATTTAACATGAATATCTAATCCTCATACCAAGTTAACATAGAAGGGCGTCAGGTTCCTCTGGATAGAAGAATGTGAGGAAAATTTCAAGGAACTAAATAGATGTTTTGTCAAATCACATATTCATCCATTAACCTATAGTGGAGATGGGTTTGTAATATATAGTGACATATCCAAGAAGGTATTGGGATGTGTTATTATGAAAAATAACATGGTTATAAATTATTACTCATAAAAGTTGGAGATCCAGGAAAAAAATTAACCAACTCATGATTTGGAGTTAGTAGTGGTAATTTTTTCATTAAATATATGGAGACGTTATCTTTATGGAGAATGGTGTGATATATATATACCGATCATAAAATTATGAAATATATATTCATATTGATGGAGTTGAACATGTTCCAAAAAAGATGATTAGAGCTGATAAAGGATTATTATTTCTCAATACATTAGCACCCTAGGAAAGAAAACAAGGTAGATGAAGATTTGAGTTGAAGGGATAATTCTAGCTTATATATGATGAGGATTGAGAAAGATCCAATATTTCTATATTTTCAAATGATGGATCTAGTAATCTTGAAGGATGGGGACAAATCTTTTCTTTATCAACTGAATGTTCATCCTTGTATCCAAGCAAAGATCAAAGATGCACATAAGGAAGATGTAGAGATATAAAAGAAGGTTATATATATTCCAGAGTTTAACCTTGATCGGGATGGAATGATAAGGTTTAGGAACCATGTATGTGTACCATCCATACCAGATTTGAAGGAGTATTTGTTAGAGGAAGATCATAGTTATCCATTCTATATCAATACTGTATGTACAAAGATGTATAGTGACTTTAAAGAATACTTCCAGTTAGATGGAATATAGAGGGATATAACTGAGTTTGTATCTCAGTTCTTGGTATACTAGAATGTTAAGGTTGAAATAAAAAAGACTAAGGTGTTATTGAATCAATATCCATACCAGAATGGAAATGGGAGAACAATACTATGGATTTTTTCATTGGACTCCCCCGGACTTCTAAAGGGTTTAATTCTATATGTGTGGTAGTCGAACTACTTACTAATTTAGAAGACTTCATAACTATTATATAATACTTATATCTAGATAATCTTGATTGGATATACATTAAAGAAGTGGTAAGATTTCATGGAGTACCACATTCTATTGTATCTAATCAGGATCTGAGGTTCACCTTAAGGTTTTGGAAAAGTCTTCAGCAAGCACTTGATACTGAATGGAGTTTCAACACTGATTATCATCCTCATAGGGATGGATAGTTTTAAATAAAAATTCAAACCCTAGAGGACATGTTGTGATATTTTTCATTGGATTTAAAATGTGGTTAGGATCAATACCTTCCTCCATTCGAGTATTCTTACAAAATTATTTTTCACTCAAGAATTCTGATGGATCTTTATGAAGCTCTATATGGGAAAAAATATCGAGCTCCAAAATTCTAGGATGAATTTGGATAAATAAAGCTATTGGGACTTGAGATAGCTGAAATAATGGTATATAATGTTAGGTCAATTGAGTAGCATATCAAGGAAACTCTAAGTCATAAGAAAAGGTATACTGAAAACTATTGGTATGACCTAAAATTTCAAGTTCATGGGAAGGTGTTTCTACAAATTTTTCTAGGGAATAATGTCGTGTGGTTTTGGAACAAGGGGAAATGAAGCCCTAGGTGTATGGGCCCCATTGAGATTCCTGATCATATCAGAATGGTAGCTTATCGCTTCAAAATTCCTCAAAATCTCTCTCTATTCCACGATTATTCAATGTATCTCTCTTGATGAAGTGCATACACGATCCTTCACATGTACTAAACCCAGAGTTCATATCGATGGAGTAGGATCTTTTTTACGATGAACAACCAGTTAAAATTCTGGATGATATAGAGAATGTTCTAGAAAGAAACACCAATTTCCTAGTTAAAATTTATTTTTTGAGAAATAACCTATTATATGAAGCTATTTGGGAACTTCAGGATATTATGAGGTATAAATATCATCATTTTTTTTATTATAATGATCAAATTCATTTTAAGGGGGGTAGAATGTAACACCCTAAGTTTTTGTGAAACTTGTTTTCATAATAAATTAATTTTCATTGATGTTGTGGGTTGTATGATACACTAATTAAAACTTTCATTATACTCTATTCTAATATAATATTTCACAACAAGAAACTCCGACTTGTCTTGTGTTACATGCAACACGAAGTTTCTACGAAACATCATTTTGTTGTTATAATTATTTAAATTAGATAGTTCTAACTTAGTCGTTAAATATAGTAATATGAATAATAATAACTAAATTTTCAATAATATTTATAATGGATTAATAAATAAAAAATATTTATAATAAAATATTTAATATTGATATAGTCTTTATATGTTTGAAAATACTATTTTCTCAAATAAACTACTTTTTATTTCCTTATATGAACAATAATAAAATTAATTTTAAAAAATTTTAGAAATTGAAATTGATAAAAAAAATTCATTTTTTAATTTATAATTTCAATATCACCATAGGTTTAATTTTTTTTATTTTTTAAAAAACAATATTTTTTTGATGAATAGTAAAAATACATAATTTTAATTGAAAAATGTTTTTTGTCTAAATTATTTGTATAGTTAAATTATATTTTAATATTGTTTTAATGTTTAATTAGTTAAATTTTAAATAAATTTATCCAATTTATTTCATTGGATCCAATTTCACATTTAAATTTGAAATAAAAACATCGCAAACTTTTAAACATTTTTTGTTAAAAAATCTGCTGTCGTGAGACGTTTATGGGATTAATTTTAAATTAATTTTTGAAATTTCTATGATTATAATTTGGAAAAATGGATTAATATTTGGAATCATTATAATTTATAATTTATAATATGTTCAACTTAGTTTTTTACCAAAAATATTAGTGAAAGTGATTAAAATTAATTACAACGAATTAGAGAAAAATTAACTTAACAAACAACTAAACCCTAAACTTAAGGCCCAAAATAACCTAGAAACTTGTCAAAAAGCAATTGGATATTCGTATTTAGACCCTATTATCCCTTTTATTTTATTTTTACCATTATTGGATCCACTCTCCATGGTAATAACGTGGGTGGAATTCCCTTTTCGAAAATTTACAAGAATACCACTCTTACTCCTCTATGAAAAGGAACTCACATCACCCACTTATTCACACCTCTAAATCACATTGGATCATAAAAAAATCTGATAAAATAATCTCCCCAAATCCATACACTCATCATATTATCCTCCATTTGGTTATAAATCTATCCATGGAAGCCCTTTGGTACAAACCCAGAGAAGTTACCCAAATAAGAGGAAACATTCTCCCTCAAGATCCATAATTTTATTTTCATTCCCCACCATCTCAAATATTATTATTCAATGATTATATAATAACATCAGTATAATGAATATGATTATATGTTTCTATTATATGGGTTCTATACACACTTAAACACACTTTCATCTAATGGTTAATGAACTTATCGTTCTTGTGTACGGTGAACTACCGCCTCACAAAACGATTTGGTTCTATTTCCATTTACCACCTATCATAGTTGGAAATTATGATGTAAAATATATTTTTATATGATTTATATTATATTTATTATGAAATTATGACTCTTTAAATAAATATAAATCATATCTTCATGCTTTAAATTTTGTGTAAACACGATAACTTCGTTTGTGGATGTGTGGAATACCACCTCCTCAAAGAAATGTGATTTGTTCACACTTTACATGGAATATATTAAGGATGAATTTAGTGAAAATATATGATATATATGATATAATAATTACACTATAATGATGATACATACATATACATATATTTCACTTTCTTACTTTCAATATGACAATAAAAGGGAAACAAACGTTATTGCGTACGTACGACCCACCATTTCCATAAATGGTGTACTACATTTCATATTTATATATTTAATATATTATTATAAATACATATATAAGATTATATATTATATTTATATAATTATTCACATTCTAAAAATAAGTAAACCATGATATAATTAAGACGATCAAGAATAATAAGTCAAAACATATACGAAGAACAAAACTGATATTACCCAAAGAGAACACCTAACATGGAATTGTTAATAAGAGGATAATATAAAGTCATAATAGAACCATATATAGTACTATATATAAGAATATGTTTTGATAAAATATGTTTAATAAATATACATTTACTATATATGATGTTTTTATGAGTACTATGAGAGTTAAGATATAAGGTAAGAGGACTTTTAGTCTCACTTTTATTTCTGTGAGATTTATGCCTTACTCACCACTCATTTATTTTGCGTGGTGTATACAATACCCATGAATATAATATATTATTATTATCCTTAAAAATATTTGTATTTATATATATAATTTATTATTTCTCTTTCATGTGTTTTATGTTTCCAATGTTACCAAATCGGTAAAGTAGTTTTGTCATAATTTTCCATCATTGAGACACATGCCATGAATTTCAAAAAACCATGTTTTACAAAATGTTTCGAAAAATGATTTTAAAGATGATATTTTAAGATAATTTTTAAGGAAAAAGTATTTTAAAAATGTTTTATGGTTTTCAAAAAATCATTTATAAGTTTTCAAATTGTTTTCAAATAAATGGTTTTCAAAAAGTTTTCAAACTTTCATTATATGTTTTCAAATTATTTTCAAAGAAATTGTTTTCAAAATGTTATCAAGATATATTTTTAATTTTTCAAATTTCCTTCAAATAATTAGTTTTTATAATATTTTAAATCTTTATTTACAAATTTTCAAAAAAAATTCATATAAAATGTTTTTAAATTATTTTCAATGTTTTATTTATATGTTTTCAAGTTTTAAGAAAATAGTTTCCAAAAGGTTTTATGTTTTAAAAATAATTTTTTAAAGAAGAAAGGATATTTTACTCCAGAATTTTTTTAAAAATATATTTCAAAATAATTTTCCTTATAATATGATATCTGTCAGTGTTACTCTTGCATTTCTGGGGAAATGATCCAAAGGTTCACTTAATATTCTTTATCTGAATGGTTTATGTTTTGATAGCTTGATGTATATGAATCCCATTTCTCTTTTAATAGTTATATATTTATGAAAGCCATTTATAATTTATGGGTTATATTCTTATTAAACTTGACTATTTTAATTGGATATATGATTATGAAACATACTTCTTTTTACGGGTTATAAGCCTTTGAAACTCGCTTATTTTCACGAGTTATTTTCTTATGAAACCCGCTTCTTTTCACAGGTTATGATTTGATGAAATGATTATGAAACCTGTATTTTTTCACAAATTATGATATTATTACATGTTTATGACACCCATTTCATTTCTTGGGTTATGATATGATTGTTTATGATTTCATGGAACATGCCTATATAATTTCGTTATGAGATTAGTGGGACCTATATCTCCTGCCAATACATTGGGTAAAGATTTACATCTCTTGAGATAATGATGGAAATCAAGTCAACGGGATTGATCCACTATGAAATATTGGCAAGCCCAATCCAATAATAAAATATGGGAAAACCCAATCCACTATGGTAAGACGGGGAAACCTGATCCACTATGGGAAGAAGGGGGAACCTGATCCACTATGGGAAGATGGGGAAACCTGACTGCTTACAAGGAAAAGATTATGACTGGTGATGGCAGTGTATCCTTCCTAGTAGGTTTAGTCCCCATGAATATCAATAATATGTTTTTAAAATGAACCCTCACTTATAAGGAATGATATTACATGTTTATGTGTCTTCCACAATCCCATGTCTTATTCTTATGTTTCCTTTCATAAATCATGCTCTTGATTCCATTATGATTCACGTCTTATGAAATAAAAATATTTATGGAATGATTTATGTTTATGATATTTGATATTTAGGGTATGATATTCTAATATTATGATCACATTATAATATGCTTATGCTATTTATGCTTATAAATCTCCCTTATTTACCCTTACTGAGCATCTGATCTCACCCCTTTTTATGTTTTCCTTTCCCCCAGGTTATGAAAATATGTATTAAGTATGATTTTTCTTTAAAGGGTTATAATCATGTATATCCCAGTGGGATATAACATAGCTCACTTCTGTACCAGTTTTTATGTTTCCATGTTTTCAAAAGGCACTAAACTAATATGGTCTTTGGAAATATGTTTGTGTAATGTATTAAGTATTCTGTAAAAAATGATGTAATGTTAATGTGTGAAAAGTGAGTTTCTCTATATATCTTATATTTCGAACCCAAATTAAAATCCAACTATGTTTACAAATATCCAAATGTGTCATATGAATAATTTACATGAAACCCTTTCATGAAAAGGTTTAAAATCATATGATTTTAACTATCATAGTAAGAAGGGTGTGGCATATAGTTAACTCCCACTTTTCTAGATATAGTATATACTCCCAAGCCGGTGAGTAATCTGAACCAAATTACCAATACCCATGGTTCAACATTAAAGAGTGACTTAAATTACAAAAACCTTATAACTATCTCTCTCTATATATATATATACACTATAATTAACTCCTTAATTCTGGATCATAACTCATAAATAATCCAAATTCTAGGTAGAAAAATAATAAATAAATTATCAAAACTAACATATAACTCCTTAAATGCATGTATGATAATTTAAAGAACCAAGTTAAACATATTAAAAATAAAACAAAAATACATTCATAATATCACAATTACATTCATGAATAAAACAAATAATAACACTAAAAAAATAAATATTTAATTTATTAAGACATTAGATAAAAATATTTGAGCAATTTATAAGCAAAACCTGAAAAGAAATTTTTACTTAATTTTGATTTATGGACATTACATAATTTTAAAAATATAAAATTTTTATATTTATATCAAATATAAATGTATTCAATTTATCAATCTATATGGATTTTATTTAAGTATATTATATTTAATTGAAATATAAACATTTTATATTTGTTATAAACAATTCATACATTATGTAAAAAAATTTCACAATTAAAACACATATATAATATTTCATAAACAAAGATAATATCAATTATTAAAATTCATTCAAAAAATTTTAAAATAAATTTTAAAATTAGGATTTTATTTGACCATTTTACATTTTATAAACATGAACAATAAATAATATAATATAAGTTCTTATATTTTTCCTTATTTTTTAATTTATAATCACTTTATAAATAACCCTATAATTTCTATACAATAATTTTATATCCAAATTATAATTTATTATATATGTATTAAAGGTATTTAATATTAAAAAATAATATTAAGTATATTTATTTATTAAATGTATCGTTACTATTTAATAATTAATTATAAACACTATATAATTAATTAAATTATAAACAATTTATAAATTAAATATATATCTCAAAATTCATTTTTATATTACTATAAAAAGATTATAATTAATCTAAATATATTCATTACTGAATAATATAAAATTCAAAAATCCCATTTATACCATATTTAATGATATATCAATACTACATGTCTTAGTTTAGTTCAAAACCATACTGTTTTTTACAATTGATAAACCTTGGCACGTGATACTCCCTTTATATTTATAAATCATATTTTAAATTGAATTATCAATCATAATACATGATATAGTTCATAATTATAGTGACCCTAGCCTTTTACACATATTGCTACATGATTTTTTTACATAAATATCTTATAAATACAAACCAAGGATCGAAAGGCCTAGAGTATTGGGAAGATAAAAAATCAAATTTAAAATAAAATAAATCATATTTATTTTAATCATAAAAATGATATCCTATACCCATTATCTATCCCAAAACTATATAGGATAACTTGGGGAATACATAGATAGATGAGGTGGGCTAAAAATCCCAGTAAGGGAATAAACATGATTACAAAGCATTGGATATGAGTCAGAAGGCATAAAATGATATCATAAAATATAGGGATCATGAATAAAAATATAGGAGATTAACTTAAGGAACATGGAGTTATAAGATCATGGAATCATGGAAAAGTGTCATCAACATATAACTTGACATAATATTAACTTAAGGCTAACTACCAAGACCATATCACATGGTGGACAATGCCCCATCATGAATTAGGTTTATTCCCTAATCCTATATTATATCATGGGAAATAAACATTTCAAAATGAATGTAAGTGATATCTGGGTGAACACAGAAAAACATTTACTTTCTTATGTGTTCCAAAAATGGAAATCAGATGTACGTAATAAACATAAGAATTCCCCATGGAAATAAATGGGTCACCTAATCTTGTTTTATGTCACAATCAAATGACATTTCATCAAGATTCCAAATATAAGATGGAATTAAATAAATTGGAAATTTATATCTGAGAAAATAAACATAGTTCTTGAAATATGGTGTTCATTTTGAAAAAACATCATGAAAAAGGGTATATAATTGGGTATATAAAGGAACTTTCAAAATAGTGTTTTAATGAATCAATTAATTTTTTTTAAGAAATAATAAATGTGTAACTTTAATTTAAAACCAAATATAAATGAGAATTATTATACCAAAAATACTCCTTTAATTATAGAAATCATAAATTGGAATAAATTGTTTAAAATAGTGTTACATAAAAGGGTTAAGGGATAGAAAAGTTCCCCTTAATCGGGTAGGATTTTAAAGATCATATTAGATAAATGAAGTTAAATCATGTATTACCCCATCAATGGAGGAGATAATAAGATTGGTATATATGTAATAGAGATATATATATATAGAATTTATATTTATTACTTAATATCAAGTAGATATATAATGTTATTTAGAGAGATAAAGGTCTTAACCTAATTAAAATAGGGTTGTTCAAGTAGATCCCTTTCCTTAGGTTTTGTAATCGTTCTGAACTTTCACTTAACATACTGAATAATAAAATTAGATTCACTAATTAATTAATTCATATCATCTAACATATATAATTGTTTTGCTGTAATTTTATTATGTTCATTTATAACCATTTTAATGATATATAATGTTTAATATTATTGTTCTGAGGGTGTTCATTTCATGGTTCCAAGGTTGGATCACTTATTATTTATTTTATTGTAAAATTACAATAAAAATCTAGAAGTGAAATGAAATTTCATCCATGTCTTAAATGAAATTTAAAGGGTACCAAATATCGTTTTTTGTTATGACATAGGGATGATTCATTTAGTAAAAACATTAATGTTATACAGTTAGTTCATTTAATCAATTTTACCGACCATTATGAACTAGTTTCATTATATTTAATATTATCTCTATATATTCATTATAAAACATTAAATAAGTTACAATATAAATATTATAATATTATATAACGATAATTATATTTTTATAAACAACACTGATGGTGGTGGATAAAAATAAAGTCTGTTTTTCATGGAGGCGGTGAACCAAACATATCGTAAACAACATTTTTGTTTTAGAATATCAACAAGGGAGGGTAGAAGATTGATATTACCTAATGATAATAACATATAATTATAATTATGATACTAATGTTACTAGTTCTAGTTGGTTTGAAAATATACGGGTGTGGTAGAATAAGAATAAAATTAGAATAGGTTAGTTGATAATTTTACCTCTTCCTTTGGATGTCTCTTCTTAGGCTAACCCTTAAGGCTCCTTGATATGGTATTTGGTGAGACAAAAAGCACTAGTATTTGGGTAAGTGTATTGGGAAGATAATTTAGTATAAAATTTTCAATATAAAAGGCTTTGAAGACGTGAGGTTAAGGGTTGGTGAGGGTGGTATTTATAAGGGGAGGAGAGAGGTGTTTTTGAATATTATATTCATTAGTTTATTATTTTGGATCAAGACTACCAATAGTGTTAATTCATGTGACTACATGTAGTAAATGGTGTGTGAATTTTCAAACTAATGGGTTCTTAAATGAGTCATAACTCAAAAATTTATGTATTCAGCTTATTATATTAAATAACAAATTTTGTCATATTTCATTATTCACCAGAAAAATCAACTATTTTAGAAAAATATCAAAAATTAACCCAAACCATTTTATAATTTTTATATTCAAAAAAGGAAATAAATATTATGAAATTAATTTTAAAAATTTGATAAATTTAATTTTTAACAAAAAGACTAATTTATTTGAAAAATACCAATTTTAATATTACGATCAATTTTCTAACCCTTTTGAAAAATTACTTATAGTCTCATAAAATTATATTATCATTATTATGAAACAAAATAATAATGCATAATCCCATTTTATGAAAATAAATTTTATTTTAAATTACTATATATGTTATAAAAATTCTAATAAATCATTTATTTTTTATAAAAATACAAACAATTATTTTATCATTTTTAAAAAAAATGATTTAATAGTATTAGGAAATAAATATGTCATATTTTAATTTTATAAGATAAAAAATATTATTTTACACTAATATAGCTTAAGATAATATTCTAACATTTAGTTTTCTATTCCTAATGATTATATTAATATTCTAACAATCAAATTACTATTCCAATGGTCATATTACTATTTCAATGGACATATTACTAATTATCATATGGGTTCCCTAATTTTTATTAATATCTCATATTTCATTAATTAATCATTAAATTATAGTTTCTTATTTCAATGTTATATATATTTCCATTTTCAAGATTAGTATTTCATTCCAATTATTTTTCTTTATTTCTACAATGTTGTTCGTGAGTGCGATTATTTTGGGGGGTCAAGCAGATCCAAAATTTATTCTTATTATTATTATATTATTTTCCATTTTTCCAATTGTAATAATTTATATTATTATTTTAAATACCCCACCCTAGTTGCTCGGATCTAGTGCCTTAATTCATTACATTGGCATGATTACAAGAAATTTGTAACCCAAAGGAAAAAATAGTTTGGTATTTTGGAAATCCATATACATAAATAAGTTAAACATTAAAACTTGAAATAAAATAAAATATGTCAATTCCTTTGACAACATCCATAAATCATAGGTTATACCTCTATCATTCATAATATACCTCTCCATGTACTATGAAAATGAAAAATAAGAAAGGGATGAGCTAAAATGATTAGTAAGTTTAATAAATACAACAAAAGATATCATAAAAATAAACATTAGGCATGGTGAATAACTAAAAACACATTCCTTTAAAAATAAACTTGAACTCATTATTGCAGGAATAAGAGATGAATAAATAATTCCATAATGAAGAATAATCAAGGGTATTCTACTATTAGAATAACCTCATGAACTTTCAATTACTATTTTCATAATTAGGGAATGCATAATGCTGGACATCTTCACCATACCATCAAGGCCTTTTGCTAAGATAATAAATAACCATTTTGTTATAGCCTCACGCCAAGACCTTAGTTTGTCTCATGATACCTACCGATGCATAGAGGGGATAAAATGGGCCCCAAACATCACTTACTAAGTCCAATTCCTTTATAATATGAATGGGGATAAACATAAAAAATATATATATTCATATTGAAACTAACATATGAAATGTAAATAATTTTCCCTGAACATTAATCATAAACGCTAACCATTAGGTGTAAATTGGTGAATGGTTTTAAGATTGCACATCAACAGTCAAACTAATCATAAACCATTAAATTAAATATAGTAGATTATATGATAAAATATTAATCACAATAATAAATAATAATCAACAAGAGTGTTGAAACAGACGACGATACTCTTATAAAATCATCGAGTAATTCTTGAGATAAATAATCTTTTACTTTGAAAAGAAGAGTTATTTTGGAAAAGTCCTTGTATAAAAATATAAGTGAATTAAGATAGTATTTTACTAATAAAATTATTTATTTTATAAAGATAATGGTTGCTAAAATTAGATTATATAGTTCCCTTTAAAATAGGTAAGAATTTGAGAAATTCCCTTGAATCGAGTTGTATTTTAGGAATAAATTTTGAAAGATCCTTTTAAAAGTTATAAATCCCCATAATGAATGTTGGATTATGGTTAGTAAACATAAATAGAACATTCACACATAATTTATGAGGATTAAATATGAATAAATATGAATTTAATTGAGGTAATTAGAGAATAAGAGTAACCTGAATGAAAATGGAGGTTCGGGTAGAAAAGCCTTACCTTAAGTCCGATGGTGTTCATCACTCGATCTTAATGTCTTGTATAACAGAATTAAATTCACTAATTAATATGTAGAAAAACTATTATTTAGGTAATTTATTTATTATATCCTTATTAATTTCATTAATGGCCTTCATGATGGGTTTAAGAGGTTCAATTTTATTGTTTGGGAAGGTTTTCTTCCTTGGTATTCACGACCGGTTTACTTATATACATGTAAAGATAATCATGTAAGATGAGAATGGTTATCTAGAATAGAAGAAATATTTTATTTTTTAACATCCAAAATATTACATGGTTATAAAATTAATTTGGTTATTGGGAGTTAAGATGAACCATTATATAAAACATTAATGAAAATTGTTTGGGTTAATTGGTGGTTTTTGATCACAATGATCTCATTTTGATTTAAAAATTAATATCATGTGTAAAAAAAGATTAAAAAACTATAAATAATTTGTTATACATATATTATTGTTTAATTCAACCATATAAATGTTTTCATGACCATAATTAATGATTCTAATAGAAATTGAAAACTCATCGTCCTTGAATGTGACAAATTAAAACATCTCAGATGGTGTTTTCATTTCTAGCATAAAATAATGGGAAAGGAAGGATGATTATGAATTATTACATTATCATAATAAAATTAAATTAAATTCAAGGTACAAGAGTTATCATAACATTTTGGTGAATGGAGGTGAGGAAAGAAAAATGAAATAAAGGAACTCGAAAAAAGGAATGAAAAGAGGAATTTACCTCTTGAAGTAATCTTCCTTGAGCCTCTTTAAGGGAGAGGTTTTGGTATGTTTATGAGACCTATGGACTATGGAAGTGGGGTAGGATCTTGGGAGGATATTTGAGCAAAATTAGGACAAGGAACAATGCTTTATAGGTGTAAAGAGAAGAGGGAGTGAGGGGTGTTTTTATAGTTGAGGAGAGGATTGATTTTTGAATATATTATTCATTATTTTATTATTTCCCTCAATAAAACCAATAGTGATGATTTATGTGACCTTTAATATTAATAAGTGCATGTGATTTCGAACCAAGTTCTACTACATCATCTATGATGCTAGGAACATTGAATTTAAGTGATACTGTATATATACGGTAAATCACTGTATTTTACCATTCATAAAAAATTTGAGTATTTCAAAGCATGTAACACCCCGAGCTTCCACGATACGCTTCTCATTCAATAATGCAATAGCTTGCATTGTACGCAACTTCGAGTTCTAACACACCGCGACTAATCAAAGTAGCCATTATGAATAGTAATAACAACTTTTTAAAATTATAGAAATTTCATATTTCAAAAATGGATTTCATTTTTGTATTCATAATATCGAAATTATCCTAAGTTGAATTTTTTGTAATTTTCTGAGAACTTCCAATTTTTTATGAATAGTGAAAAATACTTAAAAACAACTTTTTTAATCAAAATAATTTATAGTGATAAATTATACTATTGAGTGGTTTTAAAGTATAATTAGAATATATTTTTACCATTTTATCCAATGGTGTTCATTATAATTAATTTCACTTTGAAATTAGATATAAACAATTGTCAATCTTTTGATATATATTGTTTCTTAAAAACACGCTATTTGTTGTGACAGCGGGAATTAATTATAAAATTAATTAATGAAACTTATATGTTTGGAATTTTGTAAAATAGAAATCATTTTTTAATTCGGAATATCAATTATAGCTTAGGGAGAAATTTTGGCATTGTTCTGAAAAACTTCAATTTTTGATGAATAGTGAAACCACTAAGTGGTAGTTAAAAAACTGATTTTTCGTTTAAATGAAACATTACCACTTCTGTGATTTGATTTTCAAAAATCCGACATTCATGGTTGTCATTAGGAAGTAAAATTTGGTTCAATGAGATTAAAATAATTTTTTGGTGAATAGTAACTTTTATGTTTAATTAATCGCGATTAAAGGTAATTAGTGAAATTTAAGGTGAAAATGGTATTATAATAATATGGAATGACCTTTACACTTTTCCTACCACTATTGGATGTGTCATGGCCGACCAAGACAATCCATGGGTCAACATGGGGACCCCATGGAGCCAATTTGGTAGGAAAATGACATAAATAACTTTTATTTAAAGTTAAAATAAAAATGTCACAAACATAAGTTTTTTTACTAGAACAATTTTTAAATGGGGTTATACAAGTCATATTTTTTACTATAATTATTAATTAGAAAGATAAAAAGATTTCATACATCATGATAGTTTTTTTTTATAATTTTTAGACATTAAATAAATTAAATTATTTATGACACCATGATGATGCAGTGATTACCTCATTAATTAACGATTTAAATAAAATGAAAGGATAATGTAAAATCCAAGGAATAAACTTGTCAAAAACCTATTGGATGAGTAGATTTCGAACCCTTATCACCTTATCCTCGAATTATATAAGTGTGGGAACTTTAAAATCTGAAACTCATTATATAATAAAGTAACATTTCATTACTTTCCAAGAGTGCCCCTCCTCTCCACTTATAAAAGGCCCCCACCACTACCACCTTACTCACACTTTCAAAGCCTTTTGGCTCAGACAACCTCTGCCCAAATACTCTCCCAACTTCCCTCCCTTACTCCTAGAAGCCTCACTTTGGGCAGAATGCTTCCCAAGGAAGCCTTTGGCTCAAATCAAAAGAGTTACCCGATTTTAAGTTAATGTCTTCTCTTATGTTATTTTGTTTTATTTTTCTTCTCCAAACCCCTAAAATCTTTTTATTAATTTCATTTGTAACAAAACCAGTATCCTCAATATACTAGTATATTTTTATAAGAATGATTCGAGCTACACTTACACACACCTACATTTAATGGTTAAAGAACATACTGTTTATGTGGATGGCGAATTTCTGCCTCACGAAATGATGATTGTTCAACACTCATATAACACCTTCAAAGGTGGCCATTAAGATGTCACTATATTTATATATATGATATATAATATGTATATGTTTTACTTAAGGTTTTTTATTTTTCATTTATGGCATACCATTATTGTTTCCATTATGGGTAAATGCGATATTTTCATTTTAGGAAGTGCGGACTACCGCCCCCTCAAAGTGATTTGAATCGTTAATCCCATATGTGGGATGTATAAATGATGGAGTAAATTATATTATATATGATATTATATTGTAATTATAATATACCTTTATATCATTATGATTTCATTAAATACGAAATAGAAATGAAAGTAGTGTTCATGCGTACGTATTGCTTACCGTCTCCATGAACGATGCATTTCATTTCTTACCTCTAAATGTTATGTAATATTATAAATGAATGTATATACTAGATATATATGATGTATATGATATATAAATCATGAATATAATTATGGATATAATGTATATTTGACCACATGAACAAAGTGTAATTATAAGAAGTTTATTTTTGACTCAAGTACCTAAGATCGACAAAACGACGGTTATAAACATAAATAATTACATAATGTTCATGACATGGTAATAAGTGATATAAAAGGAATAATGAACTTGAAAAATGTTCTTAAGAAGGTAGATATTAACTCTAGTTTATTATTCAGAAGATCAAAGAACGGTCGAGTGAATTCAGACACGAGGTAAGGGAACTTCTTAACCCAATTTCTATTCTTTGGGTTAATCTCCTACTTTCAAATTTTTTCAGGATATTATTGTGTCCTATCTTGTATTTTTACTTTATTTATGTGTACTTATAGTGAATACACATAATAGACCTACTTTATTTTAAAAAAATGATCTTTTTAGGGGTCTTCGTCTCAATCTCTTTTCGTTGAGGCATATTTTGTTTTATACACAACTTTCTTTTATACGGTGTATAAACCCCTTTGACATTTATATTTATTCAAAAGGAATATTTTTTTACGAAGCGTTTTACTAAATGACAAAAAGGGAATGTTTTTCTTGCCGTACATATGCGGCGACAACGACTTCTCCACCGCCGTGACCATTATTTGAGTTTTGGCTTCCTGTACAAGCCATAACTTTTTTTAATGAAAAATAAATACAAAGTTTTAACTTTCTTTTATTTTGGTATTGAAAATGGTTTTGAAAGTGTTTTTATTATATCAATGTGTTGTATTGAAATCTTGTGATTGAAATGTGGAAATGTTATGTTTCCTTTATGAATGTTTTATGTGATATGATTATGTTATGGTTTATGATATGTTTAAACCTATTCATATGAGGAATGCATTGGACTTAATAAGTGACGAGTGGAGCCCGCTATAGCTCCTCGATGCATCGGTAGGTATCATGAGACAAACTAGTGTCTTGGCACGAGGCCTTGACAAAATCTTATTGTAGACTTGGCACGAGGCCTTGGCTACGTGGTTATGATAGTCTGGAATTATGCATTCCATCATTATGAAAGTTGTTATTGATATTGCATGTGATTATTCAACCAGTAGAATATCCATGTGAATAATTAAATGGCATTATTTCATTTTTCTTTTGCCATATTATGCTGAATTTCAAGTTTAAAAAGGCTTTTGCTTTAGTTATACATTGCCTTAAATGTTAATGTTTATTTATGAAAGATTACGCTATATTGTTAACCTTACTGAGCATCTGAGCTCACCCCTTTCAATGTTTTAATTTTTCCAGGATGAGAAGAAGTATATTATGAATGACCTGCAGGGATAAAATAAGGGGATATGAAGAGAAGATGTTGTAGTTTTGTTTTAATTTATGATGTAATGTAAGACTTATGAATGTATCTAGTGTTTCCAAGGATACTAAACTAATCGGTCTTTCGAGACTTGATCTTTTGTGATCATGCCAATGTTACGAAGTAATGCACTGACTCTGGGTAGCTGGGGTCGGGGCGTTATAGTTTGTATCAGAGGCAGTTTAGTACTAACCTTGGAAGCTAGATTTAGATAAACTCTGATTAGAGCACATATCCCAAAGGTAGACTTTGAGGATTAATATAGAAGAACTTCCTAGAATTTTGTTGTTGTAGAGATTTTGTGAGTTTTCTGAGCAATACATCCCTGTCTGGATACGAGCAGGTAGAGGCAGATCTGGCACAGATGTACCTAGGGGTAAAACCCGAAAACACCGTTTTGAGCTACACTCGAACGGGAACTGGTGCATGACAACAGGCCTTGCTGCACTCTTGGTTACGACACTCCCGGGGGATATTCTTAGGATAATTCTCATTTTCTTTACAAACCACTATGAAGGGTTATGAGTATATACTTCCTCAAAGAAATTTTTTTTTATGATTATGGATTATATCCATAAATCGTTCAATTAGTGTTAAGTGTTTTACAAGTATGGAATTATGTATTTTGATTCATAAACTAATCTAGTTTGTGCCATTCTTTAGAAATGGTGCCTAGTGGAAGGAATGGAAACCATATCAATGCACGCACTCCATGTAGGGATTGCCCTCCTGCTCAAGACAATTATTGTGGAGATGGAGATAAAACTGGTGCTGATAACCTTATCACCATACTGGGAAAATGCACTCAGGTTATGAATAATAACCTTACTCGTATGGAGCACCCTGATCCGCAACGTGGAGGATCAATTTTAGATCGTTTCATGAGGCAACAAACACCAAAATTTAATGGGGGTATAAATCCATTAGTAGCTGAGCAATGGATAAAATCCTTAGAGAAAATATTCCACGCCTTGGGGAGTAGTGAAAGGGAAAACTTTATCATGGCAGTTTACCGCCTCACTGGAGATGCTGATCAATGGTGGTCATTGATTCAAAACACAAAGGAAGATGATGACGTATCTAATATGGAATGGAGAGAGTTCAAGACCTTTTGTTAGAAAAATACTTTCTTCATGACCATCGAGAAGATTTGGAAAGGCAATTTCTGAGTCTGAGGCAGAAGGAGGATGAGAATGTAGCAAAGTATGAGGCTAACTTTACAATGTTAGCGAGGCATGCTGCAGATTATATACGTAACCCAAGAGGTAAGATTGATCGTTTCTTTGATGTGTTAAAACCATTTCTCCATCGAGCTTTAGTATCACAATCCTTCTCATCGTACGAAGATATTGTCTCATGTGCTATCAAGACAGAAAATGGATTCTCTAAATCTTATGACAATAAAGTAAAGCAAGAGAAGAAGAGAATGGTGGAACAAGAGACAGATAAAGGGAAAAAGGAAAAGAAGGATTTTCCATTATGTGATAATTGTGGGAATAATCACCCTGGTACTTGCCTAAAAGGAATGGGAGTTTGTTATAAATGTGGAGAAAAGGGTCACCAGGCTCATGATTGCAAGGGAAAGAAAGAGGCTATCAATGTTGAATGCTACAATTGTAGGGAAATGGGGCATTATGCAAATGAATGTCCTAAGCGTCAGGGAAACTTACCTCAGAAAAGGACAAGGGATCAAGGACAATCTTATGATGTTACTACAGTTGAAGCAGAATAATTAATGTATTGGTGCTTTTGGACTCAAGGATTATATTCTGGTTATAGAAATAATTTGATATATATAAGGATTGTACTGCAGTACTTGTTGTTATCATTAAGGATTTAATATGATGAAGGAAATCATATTTTTATTATGTGACAATAAGAGAAACATTACTTTGTTTGGGGAATCTGATGTTACAATTGATTTTGGAATTTAGAGACCTTTTAGAGAAAGTCTGGACAGAGGTATTTTGGAGAACTATAAAGGTTGGAATGGATTAATTTGAACATTGGATATTATTGTATAAGGTTAAAACATTTATGAAGATTATTTTTGGAATATTATAATACTATAGTTTTAGGAAAAGAACAACCTGCAGGGTGGGGCATAACCCGTCGCGTCGGACAAAGCTGCAGGAATCGAACCCACAACCATAGTGCGACATGCCTTTATTACCTACCACTAGCCTACAAGATGTCCCTTGTTATTAAAAAATAGTTTTACTAATCTAAATGGTATGTGTTAATATTTGGAACCATATACAATTAGGATAAATAGAATATTTTTGATTTCTATTACCTTTTAGAGTGAAAGATGGGTTTGTGGTAAAAATTTATTAAAGAATGAAAGTCTACATAACAATTATGTATATTCCCTTACATTCTTAGTAAATATCCTAAATAAATTCATCAACTTTATAAAAGGTAACTTAAAACAAAAATTTTGTCGGTTAACTTTTCCTACTGGGGATTCAATGACTATTTAACCAATCACAAGTTTGTGATTTTCTTATGGTTAACTTTCTCCTAATCCAGTTTTCTATGACTCTCCATCAGACCTTGATGGTTTGTTTTTCTTCCATATCCATATTTTCATAGAATCCTAGTATGGGCTGTCTCAGGTGACCTTTGTACTTCTCTTCCTTTATTTTAATGTTATATTTTTATTAACCTTATTTCCGATGTGGGTTTTCCACAAAGGTATTTTCTATTTTCAACCTTTTATTTTCAAAGAAAAATTTCAAATTGCGAGGACACAATTTATTGAAGGAGGGGAGAATGTAACACCAAGAGCTTCCACGATATGCTTCTCATTCAATAATGCAATAGCTTGCATTGTACGCAACTTTGAGTTCTAACACAGCGTGACTAATCAAAGTAGCCATTATGAATAATAATACCCACTTTTTAAAATTATAGAAATTTTATATTTCAAAAATGGACTTCATTTCTTTATTCATAATATCTAAATTATCCTAAGTTGAATTTTTTGTAATTTTCTGAGAACTTCCAATTTTTTATGAATAGTGAAAAATACTTAAAAACAACTTTTTTAATCAAAATAATTTATAGTGATAAATTATAATATTTAGTGGTTTTAAAGTATAATTAGAATATATTTTTACCATTTTATCCAATGGTGTTCATTATAATTAATTTCACTTTGAAATTAGACATAAACAATTGTCAGTCTTTTGATATATATTGTTTCTTAAAAACACGCTATTTGTTGTGACAGCGGGAATTAATTATAAAATTAATTAATGCAACTCATATGTTTGGAATTTTTTAAAATAGACATCATTTTTGAATTCGGAATATCAATTATATCTTAGGGTGAAATTTTGGCATTGTTCTGAAAAACTTCAATTTTTGATGAATAGTGAAACCACTAAGTGGTAGTTAAAAAACTGATTTTTCGTTTAAATGAAACATTACCACTTCTTTGATTTGATTTTCAAAAATCCGACATTCATGGTTGTCATTAAGAAGTAAAATGTGGTTCAATGGGATTAAAATAATTTTTTGGTGAATAGTAACTTTTAAGTTTAATTAATCGCGATTAAAGGTAATTAGTGAAATTTAAGGTAAAAATGGTATTATAATAATTTGGAATGACCTTTACACTTGTACTACCACTATTGGATGTGTCATGGCCGACCAATACAATCCATGGGTCAACTTGGGGACCCAATGGAGCCACTTTGGTAGGAAAATGACATAAATAACTTTTATTTAAAGTTAAAATAAAAATGTCACAAACATAAGTTGTTTTACTAAAACAATTTTTAAATGGGGTTATACAAGTCATATTTTTGACTATAAATATTCATTATAAATATAAAATGATTTCTTACATCATGATAGTTTTTTATAATTTTTATACATTAAATAAATTAAATTATTTAAGACACCATGATGATTCAGCGATTACCTCATTAATTAACGATTTAAATAAAATGAAAAGATAATGTAAAATCCAAGGCATACACTTGTCAAAAACTTATTGGATGAGTAGATTTCGAACCCTTATCAAATTAGCCTCTAATTATATAAGTTTGGGACCTTTAAAATCCGAAACACTTTATATAATAAAGTAACATTTCATTACTTTCCAAGAGTGCCCCTCCTCTCCACTTATAAAAGGCCCCCACCACTACCACCTTAATCACACTTTCAAAGCCTTTTGGATCGGCCGAAATCTGCCCAAATACTCTCCCAACTTTCCTCCCTTACTCCTAGAAGCCTCACTTTGGGCATAATTCTTCCCAAGGAATCCTTTGGCTCAAATAAAAAGAGTTACCCGATTTTAAGGTAATGTCTTCTCTTATGTTATTTTGTTTTGTTTTTCTTCTCCAACCCCCTAAACTCTTTTTATTCATTTCATTTGTAACAACAACATTATCCTAAATATACTAGTATGTTGTTATAAGAATTATTCGAGCTACACTTACACACACCTACATCTAATGGTTAAAGAACATACTGTTTCTGTGGATGACGAATTTCTGCCTCATGAAACGATGATTGTTCAACACTCATATAACACCTTCAAAGGTGGCCATTAAGATGTAAATATATTTATATATATGATATATAATATGTTTATGTTTTACTTAAGGTTATTTCTTTTTCTTTTATGGCATACCTTTATTGTTTCCATTATGGGTAAACACGATATTTTCATTTTAGGAAGTGCGGACTACCGCCCCCTCAAAGTGATTTGAATCGTTAATCCCATATGTGGGATGTATAAATGATGGAGTAAATGATATTATATATGATATTATACTGGAATTATAATATAACTTTATATCATTATGATTTCATTAAATACGAAATAGAAATGAAAGTAGCGTTCATGCGTACGTACAGCTTACCGTCTCCATGAACAGTGCATTTCATTTCTTACCTCTAAATGTTATGTAATATTATAAATGAATGTATATACTAGATATATATGATGTATATGATATATACATCATGAATATAGTTATGGATATAATGGATATTTTACCACATGAACAAAGTGTAATTATAAGAAGTTTATTTTTCACTCAAGTACCTAAGATCGACAAAACGACCGTTATAAAAATAAATAATTACACAACGTTCATGACATGGTAATAAGTGATATAAAAGGAATAATGAAATTGAAAAAGGTTCTTAAGAAGTTAGATATTAACTCTAGTTTATTATTCAGGAGATCGAAGAATGGTCGAGTGAATTCGGACATGAGGTAAGGGAACTTCTTAACCCAATTTCTATTCTTTGGGTTAATCTCCTACTTTCAAATTATGTCATGATATTATTATGTCCTATCTTGTATTTGTACTTTATTTATGTGTACTTATAGTGAATACACATAATAGACCTACTTTATTTAAAAAAATGATGTTTTTAGGGGTCTTTGTCTCAATCTCCTTTCATTGAGGCATATTTTGTTTTATACACAACTTTCTTTTATACGGTGTATAAACCCCTTTGACTTTTACGTTTATTCAAAATGAATATTTTTTATACGAAGCATTTTACTAAACGACAAAAAGGGAATGTTTTTCTTGCCGTAAATATGCGGCGACAATGACTTCTCCGTCGCCGTTACCATTATTTGAGTTTCGACTTCCTCTACAAGCCATAACTTTTTTTAATGAAAAATAAATACAAAGTTTTAACTTTCTTTTATTTTGGTATTGAAAATGGTTTTGAAAGTGTTTTTATTATATCAATGTGTTGTATTGAAATCTTGTGATTGAAATGTGGAAATTCTATGTTTCCTTTATGCATGTTTTATGTGATACGATTATGTTATGGTTTATGATATGTTTAAACCTATTCATATGAGGAATGCATTGGACTTAATAAGTGACGGGTGGAGCCCGCTATAGCTCCTCGATGCATCGGTAGGTCTCAAGAGACAAACTAGTGTCTTGGCACGAGGCCTTGACAAAATCTTATTGTAGACTTGGCACGAGGCCTTGGCTACGTGGTTATGATAGTCTGGAATTATGCATTCCATCATTATGAAAGTGGTTATTGATATTGCATGTGATTATTCGGCCAGTAGAATATCCATGTGAAGAAGTAAATGGCATTATTTCATTTTTATTTTTCCATATTATGCTGAAGTTCAAGTTTAAAAAGGATTTTGTTTTAGTTATACATTTCCTTAAATGTTAATGTTTATTTATGAAAGCTTCCTCTATATTGTTAACCTTACTGAGCATCTGAGCTCACCCCTTTCAATGTTTTAATTTTTCCAGGATGTAAAGAAGTATATTATGAATGACCTGCAGGGATAAAATAAGGGTATATGAAGTGAATATGTTGTAGTTTTGTTTTACTTTATGATGTAATGTAAGACTTATGAATGTATCTAGTGTTTCCAAGGCTACTAAACTAATCGGTCTTTCGAGACTTGATCTTTTGTGATCATGCCAATGTTACGAAGTAATGCACCGACTCTGGGTAGCTGGGGTCGGGGCATTACAAAAAAAAATACCAAAAAATAATCCAAACCATATTTTGATGTGTATAATTCAAAAAATGAAATCCATTTTTTGAAAATAATTTTTTAGATATGAATAGTTTAATTTTTAAATAAATTCAAAATTTATTCAAAAAATAATAATTTTAAAACTATAATTCGTTTTATACCACCTTGAAAAATCAATCAAGACCTCAGTATCATATAAACTTATGACAATAAAATAATAATACAATTTACTATTATTAAGTTTCATATTAATATTAATATGAATATTTTAATGGTATGTTACTATTCACCAAAAATTAAGTTTGTTTAATCAGACTCTAAATATCTTACCGAACGCAACCGTGTATGTCAATTTTTCAAAAAATCAAAACACAAAGGTGGATAAATTATGTTTACTAGATGAGTTATAATAAATTGATGGTTTGAAAAGACTCAGTGATTCATGAATTCACTATTAAATTTATTTATAAATCCTTGGGGTGTTACATTCTCCCCTCACAAAAATTTCATCCTCAAAATTACCAGAATGTTACCTCACAAAAATATTTTGGTATTTCATCATCATAAGATCCCCAGGCTCCCATGATGCTTCTTCAATTATATTATTTTTCCAAAGTAACTTTACCAATCTTGTCATTCTATTCCTAAATACCCATTCCTTAGATTATAGAATCCGGATGGGCTCTTCATAGTAAGATATGTCAGGTTCCAATTCTATACCTTCAGAAGTGAGGACATGCATTGGGTATGGGAAGTACATTCTCAACAATGAGACATGGAAAAAATTTTGTACTTTAAAAAGGATAGTCTATATTGATAAATGATATTCCATAGATTCAACTCTCTCCAAAATTTCAAATGGTCCAATGTACCTAGGGTCCAGTTTCCCCTTCTTCCCAAATATTATAACACCTTTCCAAGGAGATACTTTTAAGAAAACATGATATCCCACTTGAAATTCCAAACCCTTCCTTCAATTATCAACATATTTATTTTTTATGATTTGAGATAATTTTATATGGGCTTGAGTAATATATAACTTTGCTGTTGTTTTCTCCACAAGCTTTGGGCCCACAATATTACTTTCACAAACATCATCCCAACATGTTGGTGTATGAAATCTATTTCCATACAATGCTTCCTATAGTGCCATTTGAATACTATAATAGAAACTATTATAGAAGGAAGACTCAAAAAAGGTAAATACTAATCCCACATACCTTGAAAATCATGTGATAATTATCTCAACATGTCTTCTAAAGTTTGGATTATCCTTTCTGATTGCAAATCAGTTTGAGGGAGATAATAAGTACTCAAACGAAGATTAGTATCCAAATATTTATGAAGACATTTACAAAATTTCTATATAAATAGAGGATTGTGATCAGACAATATTGAAAGAGGTTCTCCATTATGTCTTACGACTTCATTTATATAGAGCCGTGCAAGGTGCTCTAGTGGAAAATCTTCTCTTATAGTGAGGAAATGTGATGATTTGGTAAGTTGATCCAAAATTACCCATATTTTATCATTCCTTCTTCGAGTTTTGGGAAATCCAATGACAAAATCGATGGTGATATCAGTCCACTTGCATGTTGTAATAGGTAGAGGTTTCTTGAATCCTCTAGGATGTTGTTGTTTGGCCTTCACGTGTTGACAGACTAAAAATCTTGATACATAATCAGTAGTTTCTTTCTTCTTGTTGTCCCACCATAAACATTACTTCAAATATCTATAAATTTAAGTACTACTAGGGTGTATAGAGAAATTTGAGCTATTAGAATCATAAAATAACCCCCTTTTAATCTCAGGTATAGAGGAAACACATATCCTATTCCCAAATTTCAGAATTTCATCTCTACATAAAAAGTCATACAACTTCCCATATTTTATAGAATTAATTTTGTTTTGAAGATTTTTTTCATCAAGTTGATAACTTTTAATTATTTCTAATAAAGATAGATGGGAAACCATTTGAAAAAGTAATGATGTTTCACCTTCTTTGATAATTCCCATGTCTATACATAATAGATCCAAGAATACAAGATCCCTTTCAATCCTCATTTTTTTTAAAACTCCATGATCCTTCCATCTCAATGCATCAGCTACATTATGTTCATTTCCTGGGTGGTAGTTTATGGAACAATCATAATCCTTGAGTATCTTGACACATCTCCCTTGCCTCATGTTGATTTTTTTCTATGAGAATATATATTTTAGACTCTTTTGATCTGAATATGACTCATAACATTCACCATAAAGATAGTATATCCATATTTTTAGAGTAATGATCAGAGTAGCTAACTCAATATCATGATTAGGATAGTTTTTTTCATGAATTTTTAACATGTTTGATGCATAGGGAATGATTCTATCATTCTATATAAGGACACAACCAATTCATTTCTATGATGAATCAATATAGATCACAAATACACCATTCCTCAATGGTAGAGTTGAATCAGATAATTCACTAATCTCCTATTCAATTCTTAGAAACATTCCTCACATTATTTTGTCCATACTAACTTAAACCCTTTACATGTAAGCTTCTCCATTGGGTTGGATAAATGAGAAAAGTTCTGAACAAAATGTCGATAATAACCTGCTAAATAAATAAAACTATGTACCTTAGTTTTTTTCATTGGAGTAGGCCATTATTGAGAAATCATTATCTTCATAGGATCAATTGATATTCCATCTTTAGAGATAATGTTTCCAAGAAATGAGACTAATTAATCTAAAATTCACACCTCCTAACCTTACCATTAATTAATTTCTTCTAAGAGTGTTCAGAATAACGCACAAGGGATTTTTAAGATATTTGTAGCTTTTAGAGTATAACAAGATATAATCAATAAATACCACCACAAATTCATCAAGATATTCCTTGAAAACTCTATTCATTAGATCCATGAAAACAGATGGTGCATTAGTCATTCCAAAAGGCATTACTATAAACTCATAATGCCCATACCTAGGTTGAAATGATGTGTTTGGAATATCTTCCTTCCTCACTCGCAATTGATGATATCCAGATCTAAGGTCAATCTACTAAAAATATTGGTTTCCATGATTTTGATCAAATAAATCATCAATACGTGGCATGGGATATTTTCTCTTTATTATTATAGCACTGATCTCTATGTAGTCAATGCACAACCTCATAGATCTATATTTCTACTGAATGAAAAGAACATGGGGTCCCCATGGGGAGACACTAGGGAGAAAAAATCCTTTATAACTCAATTATTATAGTTGTTTCTTCAGTTCTACTAATTCCATAGTGGCCATTCTATAAAGAGTCTTTGATATATGCCTTGAACTAGGAATTAAATAAATAGAGAACTCAACTTCCCACTCTGAAGGATGTCCAGGTAAATCCTATGGAAAAATATCAATATATTCCTTCACAATAGGGACATCCTAAATTTGAATATTGTTTTCCTAACTCATATATATTGAGTTATAATATTCTACAATAATTTCATTTTGTAGAGCAACTAGGGTGGATCTAGATAAGAATCAGATTGAAACATTTCTGCTCTAAAGATAAGGGAGTCTATATCTTTCTCAAAAATTTTAAACTCATTCTTCTTGCAATAGATTTTCAAATAATGATTCGAAAGAAAATCCACAATAAGGACTATATCAATGTGAATCGTGGGTATGAAAATAAAATCAGTAGATAAACCACGTTTATATGCCATAATGGGGACTTCCAGAAACATCTTTGTTATAATGATACGTCCCTTAAGAGTTTTGATTAAAAAATCCCTAATTAAATCAAATTGTAAATATCTAATTTTCATGGAAAACTAGGAAGATATGAATGAACACGATGATCTGAAATCAAATAAAGAATTGGCTAAGTGTGAGTAAACATTTAAAGTACCTACCACCACATCATTTGGAACATAAATTTCAGCAGTTGTGATTGCATATTCTTGGCCTTGTTCTCTTGGAATTATTTGGCGAACATTTCCTTGACACTAGGACAATCATTTTCATAATTTCCCCTATCCTTGTAATTTTTTCATTGAACATCAGTAGATTCTTTATTCCCCTTACAATCCTGGGATATGAGGCCTTTTTCTCCACACATGTAGCAAACAACCATACCCTTTAGGAAAGTACCATGGTGTATCTTCCCATAACTATCACAAGGTGGATGGTCAACTCTTCCCTTCTTATCCATTTCCTTATTTCCTTTTCCAGAGTTTTTGGCAACCCTCTTCTTCTCTTGGTTTCCCTTAAAATCATTAGACTTAGAGAAATAATTTTCCATATTGATAGCACATGAGAGTATATTTTCATATGATGAGAAACTTTTGGAGACTAGATCACTTCAAAGGAATTGTTTTAAACCATCAAAGAATTGATCAATATTGCTCCATATATTTTGAATATAGTCAATGACATGTCTTTCAATCTTTGTGAAGTTAGATTTGTACATTTCAAAATTCTCTCCTCATTTTTCCTCAGATTCAGAAACTACCTTTCCATATCTACTAACTATTCACGAGGGATGTATTTTTCTAAGAATATTTCCTTAAAATACCTCTATTCCATTTCTTATATTTATTCCTCATCATTTTCGTTTTTATTTACTTACCACCAGTGATCCACATCACTCAATAGATGATAAACTAGAATTACAACCTTCTCCCATTCGTTACATCCCAAAGTGTGAAATATCTTCTCTAATGAAATTATCCACTACTTTACCACGAATAGTTTTCTAGTCCATTTAAATTATGGAGGATGTTGTACCGTAAAGCAATCTGACATAGATCCTCCACATTGTGGATCTAGATGCTCCATACATGTAAAGTTATTGTTCATAACCCGATTCAACTGTCTGAGTATAGTTATAAGTTTCTCAACACCGGTTGCAGAACTAGATCCAACACTATTATCTTGTATCCGAGAGTTATACCTACATGGGATACACACATTCATGTGGTTTCTATTCCATATAATAGGATCCATTTCTAAATAATGGCATACACTATATTAGGTTATGAATCATAATGTATAATATCAATGTAGAAAAATACTTATCAAAAATTAAAATCCTATACATAGATAATATCATAATCATAAACATGGTTTATTTGAGGAAATATTTACATTTATATAATTCATAATGGATTTTAATGAAAATGTGAATTATCTTAAGCATATTTCCCATGAGTTTCAAACCAAATACACAGTAAGGCCTTTTTTAATGTACCAGGATACCCTAGGTCAAGCTCGAATATCCTTTTCAGAGTTATTACTCCTAGGTACATCTATTCCAGAATCACATTCACTTGTAATATCCAGACAAAGATTTATTTTCTAGAAATATACACATAATCTATTCCTTACCAAAATTCTAGGATGTTATTTTATGTTTATCCTCAAATTCTATCTTAGGTATTTTTTCCATAATCTACATTTTCTAAATCTAGTTTCCATGTTTTCTACTAAACATTATCTAATACCAATTGTAAAGACCCCACCCTAGTTTTCTAGAGCTAGTGCCTTAATTAATTACATTCGCATGATTACAAGAAAGTTATAACCCTAAGGAATAAATAGTTTTTTAGTTTTGGAAAACCAGATACATACATAAGTTCAACAATACTACTTGAAAGGAAATACAATGTATAAATTCCTTTGATAACATCCATAACTCCTAGGTTATCCCTATATGTCATTCATAATATACCTCTTCATGTCCTTGGAAAATGAAACATAATAAATGGATGAGTTTAAATGATCAGTAATGGTAACAAATACAATAAAATATATCATTTACATAAACATTAGGCATGGTTAATAACTAAAAACACATACCTTTAAAAATAAACTTGAACACATTATGACAGGAATAAGAGATGAATAAATAATTATATAATAAAGAGTAATCATGGGTATTATACTAGTCTTATAACCTCATGAACTTTTAATTTCTTGTTTCATAATGAGTGAATTCATAATTACAAACATCATAACCATAACGTGGAGGCCTCACGCCAAGACCATAAACAACCATTTTGTCAAGGCCTTATGCCAAGATTGTAGTTTGTCTCATGAGACATACCGATGCATCAAGGGGATATAGAGGACCCCACACATCACTTAATAAGTCCAATGAATTTATCATATTAACGGGGATAAACATAAAAAAATATACATTGATATTGAAACTAACATATGAAATGTAAATAAAGTTCCCCAAACATTAACCATAAATACAAACCATTCAGTGTAAATTGGTGAATGGTTTTAAGATAAAAAATCCACAGCCAAACTAATAATAAACCATTCAATTAAATATGGTATGTGATATATTAAAATATTAATCCTAATAATACATATTAATCAATAAGAGTGTTGAAATAGATGAAGCTACTCTTATAAAATCATCTTGCAATTCTTGAGATAAATAATCTTTTACTTTGAAAAGAAGAGTAATTTTGGAAAAGTCATTGTATAAAACTATAAGTGAAGTAAGATATTATTTTCATAATAAAATTATTTATATTATAAAGATAATTGTTTCTAAAAAATTATTATAGAGTGACCTTGAAAATAGGTAAGAATTTGATAAATTCCCTTGAATCGAGCTTGTATTTCGGGAAGAATTTTCGAAAGATACTTCTAAAACATATAAATACCCATAAATTAAAGATGTATTTATGTTTGTACACATATATAGAACATTAAAAAATAATTTATGATGAGTAAATATGAATTAATAATAATTTAATTGAGGTAAGTAGAGAATAAGAGTAACCCGAATGAAAATGGAGGCTTGGTTAGAAAACCCTTACATTAAGTCCAATGGTCTTCGTCACATGATCTTAGTGTCATGGATTACCAAATTAAATTAATTAATTAATATTTATAGAACCAATTTTTTATGCAATCCATTTATTATAGCCTTATTATGTTCATTCATGGACATCATGGCGGGTTTAAGAGGATCAATTTTATTGTTTGGGATCATTTTCTTCCTTGGTATTCATGACCAGTTTACTTATATACATGTAGAGACAAACATGTAAGATGAGAATGGTTATCCAAAATAGAAGTTGTATTTTATTTTTTATCATCCATATGATTAAATGGTTATAAAATTATTTTGGTTATTAGGAGTGAATTTGAATCATTATGTAAAACTTTAATGATAATTGTTTGGGTTAATTAGCGGTTTTTGATCACAACGATCTCATTTTTATTTATAAATTAATAACATGTGAAAAAAAAATATTACAAAAACTTAAATAAGTTATAATACATATACTATAGTCTTCTGCACCATTAATTTTTTTCATGACCATAATTGAAGACGGTAAAAGAAATTGAAAACTCGTCGTCCTTGAATATAATAAATTAACACATCTCAAATGGTGTTTTCATTTCTAGCATAAAATAAGGGGAAATGAGAGATGATAATTAATTATTACATTATCATAAAAATAGTATAGTAAATTTATGGTATTAGAGTTATGATATCATTTTTATGAAAGGATGATAGGAAAGAAAAAGAAAAGAAAGGAACTCAAAATAAAAAAGAAATGAAAAGAGTAATTTACATATTAAAGTTATCTTCATTGAGAGCATCTTTAAGGTAGAGGTTTTTGGATTTTTTATGAGACCAATGTATTTTGGAAGTGGGGGAGGATCTTGGGAGTATATTTGAGAAGAATTTTGACTAGGAACAAGGCTTGAGAGGAGTCAAGTGAAGTGGGAGTGAGGGGTTTTTTATAGTGGATAATAGGGGTGCTTCTTGAATATCTTATTCATTATTTTATTATTTACATCAAGAAAAACAATAGTGTTGATTAATGTGACCCATATTATTAATAATTTAATGTGAGTTAGAAAAAAGTCTGATTATATCAAACATTATGCTAGGAATAGTTAATTTAACTGATAATGTATATATATGGTAAATTATTGTATTTTACTGTTCATAAAAAATTCGATTATTTCAGAAAAATATCAAACATTCACCCAAACCATTTTTTGATGTATATAATTCAAAAAATTAACTCCATTTTTTGAAAATATTTTATAAATATGATTAATTTTATTTTTAAATAAATTCAGAATTTATTCAAAAAATAACAGTTTTAAACCCATAATTCATATTATATCACATAGAAAAATTAATCAAGATCTCATTATTTTATAACGTTATGATAATAAAATAATAATCTGATTTACTATTAATAAGGGTCATATTACTATTCATAAGCGTATGTTACTATTAACCAAAAATTAATCTTGTCTTATCAAACTCTAACTATATTACTGAACGCAACCATGTATCTCAGTTTTTTAAAATTCAAAAAATAGAGGTGGAAGAATTATATTTACTGGCTGGGTTATAACAAAGTGGTTTTTTGTAGAGACTTGGTGAATCATGCTTTCACTATTAATTTTATTTATAAATCATTAGGGTGTTACACTTATGGATATATTTATTCTCTAAATGTGATGTTTAAATTAATGTATTAAAATATAGTTGGTTTTAACAATTTGGTGCATGTGCATTATAAAATATTATATTACTAAATATGAAACAATTATATACCCAGAAGCGAAATTCCATTGATAAAATTATTGATTGTTAAATTATTCACCAATTAAGAAATTCCATCCTCAAAATTTTATTTTACATAATAAGGTGAAAATAGTTGAGGGTAATTCTGATTCATAGATTCCTCTAGATCTCATGTCGCCTCATCATACTTATTGTTTTGTAATAAAACTTTAACTAGGTGAGTTATCTCATTATGTAAAAATTTATATCTATGGTCCAAGATCTTCACTGGTTACTCTCGATAATATAGATCATTTCTAGTTGTACCACTACTAAATTTAGTACATGTGAGGGTTATTTTTGGTACTTACTCAATAAGAAAAACTAGAATACGTCATTTAATTGAGAAAGGGTTGGTGGGAGTGATAGTTGATAGGCCGCATCTCCAATGTGATTGAGAATCTCAAAGGGGTCGATGTACCTAGGAATTTTATTTCCCTTCTTCCAAAATATCATGAATCTCTTAAATGGAGATATGAATAGGAATAATTTACCTCTAACCTCTAACATTAGGCCCCAATAATGATTATCAACATAGCTATTCTGTCAAATTTTAGAATCTGAAATGTGCTGTTGAATTGTCTGGACCTTTTCTAATATTTCCTCAACTATTTTAAGACCCAAAAACATTTATTCTTTAAACTCATCCAAAAAATATGTTGTTATACGTATCTTCCTAAAAAATTATTCATATGGATCCATTTGGTTGCTTTGGTGGAAACTATTATTGTATGAGAACTCAACCAAAGGTCGATGATGATCTCATCCTCTTTTGAGGTTCATTGAGCATGCTCTCAACTTATCATCAAGTTTTGGGATATTATTCTTATATTATAAAACATTTTTGGGAATATAATACATAGTAAATATTAATTTAGTGTTTAGATTGTGTAAGATATTTTTCTTTAACTTAAAGGTAAATATCCTATCTCTATCAGATATAATCAATAGTGATGTTATGTATAGCCTCATCTCTTCTATGATGTATATCGTTATAACTTGATAAAGTGTGAATTCCTCTCAAGTATCAATTAAATGAGAAGTGTTTTTAATATGATTAACAACATCACATATAGAATTATTTCCTATTTATTTCTTTATAATACCGGTGATAAATTCCCTAGTGATGTTTTCCCATTTCCATGTAGTTAAGGGTAATGGTTACATCATCCCCTTGTATATTTTCATTTCATCCTTTTCCTACTCACATACCAAGAATTTTGATGTATATTCTATGATCTCCTTATTCATATTGTTCCACAGATATTTCTCTTGGATATATTAATATATCTCCACTCTTCCAAGGAGGTTGGAGAATGTCGAGATGCGTCCATCATTCAACAGATCCTTCTTAATCTTATGACTTGATTTCACACACAGTCATGATCGAAATCTTACATCTACCTTTTCATCTATTTTGAACTCCAAGGATTTACCTTTTTTTTATATCTTACACCTTATTTTTAATTTTCACATTATTACATTAAGTATCATTTATTTTTTCTATAAGGGATGGTTGAGAAATAATTTGAGAAAAGAATGATGACGTTCCTTCATTTATAATCCCTATGTCCACCCATTGCAAGTTTAAGAAGATTGGATCCATCTAAAGTACCATAATTTATTAGGTTGTTGTATAATTTATACTTAGAGCATATCCCACTTTATTTTACTTCCTAATATGTTAGTGGATTGAGAAAATATTTTCCTTTATCATCCATGACCATATTCACATGAAAATTTTAAGATCCTTTTCTGTGAATATATATATTTTAGGCTCTTATAATTTGTTTATATATCACACTTCTACCCATAAATATAGTGTCTCCAAATATTCAATGAAAATATCATTGAGTCTAACTCTAGATAATGTTTTAGGTAGATTTGGTCTTGAAATTTCAACAGAATTAAGGTTTAGGCTACCACTTTATCATTCTACATCCATACACATACCAATACAATCTTTGAAGTATCATTGTATACCATGAAATATTCCAAACTTTATGGATTTTTGAGGACAAGTGTAGTGATAAAACTCTTTTTCAATTTCTTAAAAGTCTCTTCATATTCATTAGTCAATAAAAACATTACTCCCTTCTTAGTCAACTTGTTTAGTGGGTTTCAAAATCATGATAAGTTTCTCACAAATCACCGAAAATACCTATCTAGTCCTTGAAAACTATGGATATCTGTTATAGATATTGGTTTGGGACACTCCTCAATTAAAATTATCTTATAAGTGTATAAAAATATCCCTTTTTTGATGATAATATTCCCCAAGAATGATAATTCCTCCATCCAAGAAATCACATTTGCTGTACTTTTCATATAAATTCTCCTTTATAAAATCATTTAACATAGTATTTAAATTCCTCTCATGATCCTTATTTATTTTGGTGTAAATACAAATATCATCTATAAATATTATAATAAATTTATTGAGGTAATATATAAAGACTTTATTCATTAATTACATGAAGAATACTAGAGTATTATTGAGTCCAAAGGGCATCACTATGATCTCAACGAGTGTGTACCTTATTCTAATGGAAGTCTTGGGAATGTACTCCTTTATCACCTTTAATTGGTGATATCATGACCGATGGTCCACCTTAAAGGAATATGGTGGACTGCATATTTGATTAAACAAGTCATCTATCTATGGAAGGGGATACTTGCTATTTATCATGATTTTGTTGAGTTCATGATGGTCAATGAAAAGGGACATTGATCTATATTTTTTATTGATGACGAGGACCAGTGAACCCAATGGTGAACAACTATATCATATAATAAACTTGTCCATATTATCTTGTAACTTCTTATTTATTTCATCCATAAAAATGGTGGCCATTATTTACAGAATTTGGAATTTAGTAAGATATCCAAGAATAATTTCAATTGATAAATCAACATCTCAGTTAAGAGGAAGAGCATGAGACTATTCAAGAAATACATAAATATATTCCCTCATAATGAAAATTTCTTCAAGTATGATTATATACTTTGTATAAATTATTTTACTAAGATATTATTACTCATAAGGAAATAATATCCACACTAGGGAAGGAAACTCCAAAGTAGTTTCATTAACCTTATGAATGTTGTATATAATTAAAGGGTGACTTGAAAGGTGAAGGGTGATCTACCTCACCCAAAAGATCATGTTGGATTAATATAAGGATAGTTAATCCATTATCAATATATAATCAAACTCTAATAAAGTATGTATGATAATATTTTCTAATAAGTTCTACCCACAAGCATTGACTAGGGAGGAGTTATATACTTGGGTTACAATAATTTCCTCATTTGTTGTTCTCACAGATTGCTCAACCTTTATGTTTTGAGGTGGAATATGAATATTTATACTAAACATGAAAGATAAGAAAGAATTAATATAGCCATAAACAAATAGTTCATTCATTATTCATGAATGAATAATCTATTTACCTATCACCATGTCATTTTTGGGATCCCACTCATCATTAGTGATATCATATGCCATTCCTTTCTCTATAGGCGTTCGACATTGTTTGCATTGAGTGTCTCTAAAAACCTTTGTCTTAGGGAATTGGCTTTCATGATTCCCATATTTCTTATAATTGAAACAATTAACCACTAACTGAGTGTTTATATTAACCTTATTTTATTCCATCACGTTAGTGGGTTTCTTTATTTCTCTTCAGAATCGATTAGCCCAATTCCCCTCTTTTCCTCACATGAAATATATCCTATTTCCTTTAAGATAGTTTTTTGGGATGCTTCTTCTCACACTTTTTACACATGAATAATTTAGTTTTTTTTTCATCCATGAGATTTATCCACTGATCCTTCTAAATTAAAATCCATTTCATACTTTTTTCTCTATCCCAATGAGACCATCGAGATTCAATGATCTCCATCTCAACCTTAAGGTAATAATGAAGAATCTATTCATAATTTTCAATGTATCAAATAAAAAAATATTTTCATATACTTAGTTTTAATACAATAAAGAAGTAGTACATCTTACTTTCAGTTTTATGAAAAATCTCGAGGCATGCCATATAAGCCTTGAGAAGTTTACCTTGTTAACCCTAATAAGATCAACTTACTTTTACTTCAGTCTATGGAACTCCTATTACATTTTAAGTCGAAGAGTTTTGGAAAAGTAATGATTGAAAAATATTTTTATTGAATACTTCTCATTACCTGGAATAAATTTCCTCTTTGGAATTCATGTTCTTAATCTATTTACAACACTGATCATCTTCCAAATTCACTAAATAATCAGCCACTACAACTTTATCTTATTCCAAGGATTGGAGAGAAGAGAATATATTCTCAATGGAGTTAATCTATTTTTCAGTGATGAGGGGATTATAATATCCACTAAAGGTAAGTGGATAATGTAACATTAAAGACTCAACCAATTCTATCTCTTTCTTAGGTGTAGGAGGGAATTCCACATGGTTTATATAATTATTCATAATATGATTCAGTTGAGCTAGTACTGTAATTAATTTATCATCTCCTTCTCCCATAACATTTGACATCTAGTTTGGGAAATCATGAAATTTCCTATCCTATTTATTTTGGAAATAATTCATCTTAATCACCTCCATTAAATAAAAATGATAATTAGGAATGAAAATAACTAACCAATCCAGAATATAAAAAGGAAAACTATGACCATAAAAGTAATAACTTATAAAATACACACAAATCAAAACTTATGAGTCTATAGGTTTCAATATAAGTTATCTATGTTAATATGTTTCTATTAGTTTTTCTAACCTACCAATTAATTCAGGTAAATCATAATGTTTTTCAAAGAGTTTGTGAATTTTCCACACAATATCTCCCATGAGTGTCAAACCATGTTTGCAGTAAGGACTCTTTGTCATACACTAGGCGACAATCGAGTTAATACCCTAGTTAAAACTATACCAAATCCACATACACTTTTTTTATTCAAATATAGATGTAATTACTTAGAAACCACTTAAATCTTACCTTAATAAAATTCTAAGATATTTTTCCATTCTTTGACTTATCCTTAGGGATATTACTAAATTATTTTAGTCTTAATCCACAAAAAATTACCATACCTCCCTATTATACCAATTATTGCGACCCAATAATTTTACACATATATCTATATGATTTTAACATAAATATTCAATAAATAAAAACCAAGTAAAGAAAGGCCTAGTGTCTTTGGAAGGCTAGGTATATAAAACATCGAACTGAAACTAAAATAAAACGTATTTATTTTATTCTTCATAATGAGATCCTAAATACCTATGATCTCCTAGAATTTCATAGGACAAACTAGGGAATAAATAGGAAAAATGCGTGAGCTGAAGAGCCCAGTAAGGAAATAAACATGATAAAAAAGTATTTCTTATGAGTTAGAATGAATAACATGATATCATAAAAGAAAAGGCGGATGAATAATCATACGGGAGAATAAATTAAGGAACATGGAATCATTATATCATGGTAATATAGTAAAGTGGCAGTAATGTATAAAAATATATATGAGTAAGTCAATGATAACTTCCAAGACAACATCATATGGAGAAAAAAGTCCCATCATGGATTATGAATACTACCAAATACCATAAATATAATCTCACAATACATAAACATAACCAAACAAATTGGAGTGTTTTATAGAAACACCCATAATATCATGTGAATTTTTAAGTGTTCCATAAATGAAAATCAAACATAATTCATATACATAATAATAATCTATGGAAAGAAACGAGTTTCATAATATTTTCTCATATCACAATCAAAGGATATTTCATCAAGATTCCAAATATAAGAAGGAATTAAATATTTTTGAAGTTCAAATTTGAGTATATAATAATAGTTATAAAAATATGGGTTTTATTTGTAAAAAACAACATGAGAAAGGGTAGATAATTTTTTATGTAAATAAACTTCAAAAATGATGTTTTAAGGAATTAGTTAAAGAAATTTGGATAAATAATAAATATAAAATATTAGTTAAAAACCATAGGTAAACTAGAATTGTTATCCCTAAAATATTACTTTAATTCTTAAAATCATTAATGCTAATAAAAACTTTAAAAAAGTGTTACATAAATGGGTTAAGGTATCGAAAAGATCCCCTTAATCAGGTTTCATTTTGAAAAACACATTTGAGAAATGAAATGAATGCATGTATTAACCCCCTTAAAAAAAGGGAAAATAAGATTGTTATATATGTAAAAGAAATATATACATAATTTTGAAGCATTATATTACCTAAAATATAGAGATAATGTGATTTATAGGTAGAAGGGTCTTAACTAAAATAAATTTGATTTTTTAGAGAGATCCATTAGTTTAAGTTATAGACTCATTATAAACATGCATTTAACATCTAGGAAAATAAAATTATATTCATAAATTAGGTGATTAAGTACATTTTACATATATATTTAATTTACCATAATTTTATTATGTTCATATATAACAATTTCAATGAGATATAATGTTTAATTTCATTATTCTGAGGGAATTTTTTCATCATTCCATGGTCAGATCACTTGAGGATAATTATTGATGTTCATTTGAAATGTGAATATAAATATTTAAGGGAAATTAAATGGAATAATGTACTTATAAAAGTTTAATTGGTTCCAAATATCCTTTTTTGTTCCTATATAAGGATGATTCCTTTAGTAAAAATGTTAACATTATACAGTTAGTTTGTTTAGGCGGTTTTATGGACCATTAGAAACTAGTTTTGATTTATTTAATATTTTTTATAAATATTAATTACTAAACATTAAATATGTTATAATATACTTATTATCATCTTCTTTGACTATAATTTTATTTTTATGACCATCCTTGAAGGTGGTGGAGAAAAATGAAGTACGTTGTTCATGGTGGATGTGAACCACCCATACAGTAAACAATGTTTTCATTTTAGAATCTACATAATGGAAGCTAGAATATAGATATTACACCACAATAATATAATATTATTATATTTGGGATACTTATTTTACTATTTAAAGGTGGATGGAAACCATAAGGGGTTGTAAAAGAAGAATAAAATTGAAAGTGGTTAGTCGAGAATTTTATCACTTACTTTAGTTGTCTCTTATAAGAATACCCATTAAGGCTCCCTAAAATGGGCATAAGTGAGACTAGAAGAACCAGGATTTGTGGTGGGGATTGGGAAGATAATGGGGAATAAATGTTTTAAGATTCAAGGCTTGGAATATATGGGGAAAAGGGTTTGTGAGATATGGTATTTATAATGTAGGAGAGGGGTATTTTGAATATTATAATATTTAGTTTATTATTTTGGATTACTACTACCGATAGTGTGTATTTATGTGACTATATATCGTATTTTTTTCATTAGAGTTCAAAATAATGGGTGATTATAATATCCATAACTGAAAAATTCATGTATTTTGCTTACAATGCAATATATCCTATTTTGTTGTATTTCATTAATCATCGAAAATTCAACTATTATAGAATTTTTTTTAAAAAATCACGCTAAATATTATTCAACATTTAGATTCCAAAAATGAAATCTATAATAAGAAATTAATTTTCTAAACATGAAAATTTTAATTTTTCATTAAAATCATTATTTATTTGAAAAATATGAATTTTAATATTATAATCAAATTTATGACCCTTTAGAAAATTACTTATGATATCATAAAATTAAATAATCATCATGATACAACATAATAAAAATTTATAAACACATTTTATGAAAATAATATTTCCTTTAAATATTTATAAAAGTTATTAAAATAAAATTAAAACATTTATGTTTTATAAAAATACAATCATTTAATTTATCATCTTTAAAACATTTATTTACATGCATCATTATATAAATATGTCATATTTTCAGTTTATAAGATAAAAAATATTATTTTACACTTAAAAAGGTGATCCTACTATTATAACTATGAAGTTATTATTCCTAACAGTCATATTACTATTCCAACATTTAGATTACTATTCCAATGGTTGGATTTCTATTCCAATGGTCATATGGGTTCCCTAATGTCCATAAATACCACATATTTCATTAGTTCTCCATTAAATTATATTTTCTATCAATTTTATATATATTTTTGTTTTCAAGAAGCATATTTAATTTCTAATATTTTTCTTAATAATTATAGTGTTGTTCATGACTGTGATTATTATAGGGGATCAAATAGATCCAAATTTCCTTATTATTTCTACATTTTTTTATATATTTTTTATCATTGTAATACTTTAAATTCTTATGACCATATTTATTCTCTAAATATGACATTTAAATTAATATAATAAAATGTAGTAGGTTTTATCATGTGGTGTGTGTACATTATATAATGTTATTTTACTAAATTTAACACAATTAAATATTTAGAAGTGATATTACATAGATAAAATTATGGTTTGTTACAATATGTAATATCATGATTTATTATAGGAACTTTGTGGCTTATGATGTCATACTTTAGTTGCAAGATATCATATTTTATGATTATCCACATTACAAAATATAAAAACTAAAAGATTTTTTGTGGTTCATCTGTTATGATATCACATATCTAATGGTGCAAGAATATTTCATTTTATGATATCCTATATCAAATGATATTTCATATTATAAAATCCATGTCATTTATTATGATTAATAACATGATATTGATTTTTTATTTATTTACAACATGATTTCATCAATCAATTCAAGAATGAAAAACTTTGAAACCATAAGATTGTTTCTTAGGTTTAAATAAAACTTATTTTAAGTTATAGAATATAATAATTAACAAAAAACCAAGACCTATATGTGTTGAAAATTAAACCATTGATAATAAAAAATGAAGAATATTTTTATTTCTTATACTATAGATAACCACGCCTTATAGTTTCAACAACCCATTTAATAAAGATCACAAAGAGTAAATAAAATGGTTTATTCATTCTAGGGTGGACACAGGTTTAAAAATCACTCTACACATAAGAATTATCCTGCTTTTGACCACAATATTATATTACCACTCAATGGTAATGTATAAAGAAAAAGTGATTTTTAGGGAGAGTTAGTTTCATACACATTGGTTTTGATTATGATTCATTATCATGGATTTACCTCTTTAAATATGACTTAAGGAACTTCCCAGGACTTTATGGAATTTACCTAGATTTGAAGTAATGTTTGAGTAATTAATATGTTTTAAATGATTTTTAAACATTAAGTCATAATTAATTTGACATTTAAATGAATACATTTGATTCTTCTAAACATTACATCATATGAAACATTAGTAATTGATGATAGATATACATAGATGGACCCCAAATCCTCTACGTTAATCATAGAATATAATTAAGACAAATCACAATAATTTTAATATAGAAATTCCATATATTACTATCTTACAAAGTAAGTGGTGACGCTGATATGATATCACTATATTATATCCAATAATTCACCCCGCCAAGGCATATGATATTCCTTTATATCATGAATATCATACTACATTATATAATAAATCAAAAATTTATCATACATATAAATCATTTAGAAAATTTCTCTATTAATCCTAACCACTATGATGAAACATTTCAAGGGATATCTTGGATGCTGAATCCAAATAAGGTTATCAAAACGTAGTGGAGGATATTTGTTTTCATTGTTCAAATGTGTAATTTTAATACATGAGGATTTATGTATGGAAAAAATAAATAATCAAACAAATGAATAAATATTATATAATTAATATATTAATCCGAATAAAAAATCAAACAATTATTATTTTTCATTACAATACAATACAATATAGAGAATTACATTAACCATAATCGATAAAAATGAAAATAGGAAATAAATGAAAATATATAACACCACATGAATTAGGAATATCTATGAATCATAGTCCTCAATAAATAGTATGATAAGAAGATATACATAAATTAGGAAAATATTTTAAAACATAAAATAGGTGAAGAGATGGGAGATTGTCTAAGATTACTGAGAGGGGTGTTAAATCGGTTATACAATGTTTTTTTAAAACCTATAATTATTTTTTAAAACAAAAAAAATGTTTCATTAATAAAAATCAAGTATTAAACTGATTATATAAAGTAATTCAACTACTTTAAGATCTTTTAAAAGAAACCACGTTAAATAGTGAGAAAGACACATGGATTTTTGTAAGGTTCACCACTCAAAGTGAGTGACTAGTATTTAAAGTGTAATAAATGTTACCCATATAGGATCCAAACATAATAATGGGGGATTATGTGTTATTATAGATTTAAATTTACATTTAAATATTATATTCCATATCTAAATATTTGAATGTACTAAAATTTTAGCATTGGAATTAGTGATATTCATAGGGAAATTTTGTAATTTCATACATAAGGGGAAAATGTCCATTTTAATCTAAAAAATGACATAATTTTATTTATAATGGCATCATTGATATTGGAATAGGGGTTTTCTATAGGTTGAAATTTTTTCATGAATAAGAGGAATTTTTAATTTTAGTGCCCTAATTAATTAATGGTCATGTGCATGATATTTCAATGTTAAGAGAAAAATAGTGACATATTACAAACAATAACTTGGATTCAATTTTTATGAGTATATTATTTTTTGGGACTGATTTTTTCATTTAATGGTGATATAAATTTATATCAGGATATGGTCTAAAAAAAGGGACATTTTTTTAATAAATATCAATTGTCAGTTGTTAAACATCATTTTCAATCGAGACTCGATAGATATTCTAAGTGAATTTTGAAGGGAGTGTATGGATATCCACTGAGGGAGGATAAAAGACCCTTATCAATCTATATAATGAATTTTAGTTATTAGAATTAAATTATAAATAATAATTGATTCTTAAATCCATGTTCATTCATTAATGTAATTTAATTATTAAATTGATAACTTTACTGTTCATCCTTCTCACTAAGTCACCATAGCTAGATGTTTGTATTTATACACCTATTTATTATCATGACTTATGTCATGAATGAATTGGACTATCCTTCTGAATCTTAGTTATGTTTGTATTTAATTAACTTAGATATTTCAATGATATTAGTGGAGTCCATAATTATAGATAACAATAAATGTGTAGAAGATCACTCAGTTATTGGTTTTTTGAGGGATAAGTTAAGAAATTTTTGAGGGGAGTGATTAATATAGAAAAGAATAGGGCTATAATAGATGATAAATAGAAGTTCTATGGTTATGGTTTGGTGTGTTTGAATTATATAGTGAATATCATCCTGGAGTGAGATATTGATAGAGGTAGATTTGTAAATGAAAAGTGAAAAGAGTGTAATAAAACAATTTCCAAGTGTCTTTCGAATATTCCATTATAAGTCTCCATAAGGGTAAAGAAGGTATGGTAAGCTATTTATCTATGTATTAGTGGTTGGGTTGATAGTTTTATGGGTAGAATTAAGCTTTCTTTTTAGGAAGATAATATCACTACCAATTTTCATGGAGGAAGAATACAAAAATGTGGTTATTGATTATGTTATGAGGCATATAAGAGATCACCCAATCAGAGGATTAGTTCCATATACTCAACTGAGTTAGGTAGAAATGAATAATTTTATATTATGGGTAATGTGGTGGGTTTATACAAATTATGAGGCAACATTAAGCATCCCATTAGCCTCAATTAGGTACTTTACAAGGATCTCTAAGAGTTCCAATAAGCAAGTATAAAATACTCCAACGCCCAAAATAGAATACAAAAACAAAGGTTGAAAAAGATTGATGATGGGTACTTTACAACAATATCTAAAATATATATTTTAAAAAATCATTGTTAATCCCATAATCTCAAGAAAAAAAATTAAATAACGCTCTTTTATTGGATTATATATCAAATATAACATTTACCTCATGATATATGTCAGTTAATACCGAATAAATTAAGTATATGTAACTCAAACACTTCAACCATTGTAGTAAAATATTCCGTGATGAATATATTTGATATTTCTAAATTTGTTGAATAATGGATATTGGGTAACATCAAATCTATTTATTATTCTATCCTCTCTATTCTTAAATGCTTACCACTATGAAAAATCCCTATATCTTTGCCTCTATAGAAAAATTTGTATCATAAAAATAAAAAAAATATTCTTATAACATCGCCATATTTATTTTTAAAAACACTACCACATCTTACTGCACTTGGATCTCAATTAGATTCACTATTAGTGTTTTGTTTTATCTATCATAAAGGTTAATAATTTAAAATAATTCCAATTATAACTTTATTCACTTTAGTTTTACCATTATTTTTAACTCACCAGAAAATAGATAGATCATGAAGAGAGTTTTCAGCATGTCCATTTTATAAGAGATTAACATCCAAAATATCATTAACCAAATGAGATAGAGAAGTAGAAACTGATAATGTCTTTCCATAAAATAGAATATCATTTCTGGTTTTCTATATATAATAATAATAATAATCATCAATATAATAGTCATAATGATAATTTTATTATCATTATCACCACCATCATCATCATAATAATTATTATTATTGCTATTACTGTTACACATACACATGTATATTAATGGAGAAAAAACCTATTTTTTCTCTAGTCTCCAAATTTGATAAGTGAACAGCTGATCTCACACATTTCTTCCCATAAATATAAAGGATGATATTTTAATTGTTAGTAGATAATGGTTGAGGATAATTTTTAATATTTTAATAAATTGGACACAAATATTGATGGTGATGAAACTTAAGGAAATTTATAGAGTACCCTCTTTACTAATTATCTCTTATGTAATGAAATGGCGCTATTTATAAGGTTATCTTGAGTTCCATATATTATGAAATAAATTAAATATGTTTTAGAAATTATCCTACTTTGTGGAAGTATAATTACTATAATGATGATCATGATGCACTATGAATTATTCAAAGGGATCCATAACCATAATAATAAATATGTTGACCCATATCAGTCAATAAAATCATCATAATATGAGTATTTGATTATCTTATTTTCCATGAAGTGTAGTGAAAAATATACTGAGTTATAAAAGGTATAAAATGATCATGTTAAAATTAAAATGGTTAATGTGATTTTATGTGATGATTAATGATGAAATACAATATTTATCCTTGAATGAACAACATGTAATTATCATATAAACTGTACCGAACCATTCTAGGTTAACTAGAAAAACCACTTGAACAATCCCATCACATTATTTGGAAAAAATAGGATACTAATAACTTGTATTTTATAAAATAAAAACAAGACATATAACCTAAGTAAGAAGAATAAATAAGAAACATACCCCAAAAGAATACAATCCAAGCCAAAAAAGGCTAACCCAGAAAGTATATCAAAACCCCACATGACCAGCAGTCACCACCATACCAACCCTAACTGAAAACAGCAATAAAAAGATAAGTAAACATACTAAAAGATCCTCTTCCCTTTACCCGAATCCTAAAATGTGTACAACATCTAAAAAACCCAAAGGCACAAGTAGGGTGTGAGACAAATCCAAGTAGGATACCACCACCGTTTCTATATAAGGACTAATATCAATAATGAAATAATTCTAAATTTTACAACAAAATAGTTTTAAAAATATTTTTGATAAAATAAGTCCCAATAAAAATCATTTTCCATTTGGTTTTCATAAAATCCATTAATATTGTATATCCATAAATATGAAAAGTAAAGGTGATAAAATAGGAAAACATATCCATTCATTAAGAGGCACACAAGTAAACACATATCCATGAAATAACCTATCATGTGAAGTTATGTGATACAACCTCATATATAAAACCTAGTGAGAATATAACCTTGATATAAAAAAAATCATGCAATAAATAACCACAAATGAAAAATGAAAAATCACTTTGTATTGTGATTTAGCCTACTTGAAAATACATACTATAAACTCACAATCCAAAATGGGCATACATTAGTTCCAAAAGATATCAATTATTATTAGTCTATACCAAAATAAGTTACCTCCTAGTGGTGAAACAAAAACTAAGGCAACTCGTGTCTCTATACCAATGCACCCAAGGTTCCTAATGTGCATTTTTCAAAATTAAATTCAGAAACATGATGAAAATTTTATAAAACCTTTTAAAATACAATCCGATCGACTTTGGAGTTTGAAAACCCATGTCAAAATCATGAAAATCCATTTTCAAAGTAAAAACCCTTTTTGAAAAAAATTTCCTTTTAAAGAAATAATTTGAAACCATTCATAACTTCAAATAATTGAAAAATACAAATGAATATATCAAGAATGACATGGAATTCATTAAATTAACCCATTGTATTGAAACAACTACCTCATCATGGTAAAAACTTAGATGAATATGACAATAGAGACTGAAAACCATGAGAAAAACCTTCCAAAGATAAGAAATGCCAAGAAACTGAAAAGGATTGATTGAAAACACTATGTGATAAAAAAACTACAGCCAAACCTAAGAAAAAAAAGAATTACCAAATGGATTATATACCCAAATAGAAGAAATCCAATCCCACTGGTGATCAATTATTGAATGAAGTGATCAGTAAGGAAATGAATAAACCGAAATCACATAGGAATATCTCTAGTTTGAGAAGATAGAAATTCCATATGAATGAATGAATTAAATGTACACACAACACCCTAAAATCCTTGATCATGACTGTTACATGGAATAAAACACCATTACACACCATGTATTCTATGAGACCCAGATTTAAAAAAAAACATCACCTTTTAAAAAAAATTGTATTTTCTTTTTACATGACATGTACCTACTACATGGAATGTAAAAAATTAATGCCATGTATCAAGTTCATGGTTTCTTCTCGATAACCATTACACTGTGTGTACTTTACTTACATGGTGCGTAAGTTTCTAGTGAGTAGAAAAAAGTGATGGTCAAAGTGGAAAATTCCCACAAATCCTTGAATTCACCATTACATGTATCCTTCTAATTCCTTCTCAATATTACTCAACTAAAGAAAAAGGAAAACCAAAACAAAGGTAAAAACATACCTGATGGAAAGGTAACAGGGAATTATAATATCCTCACCATAAATGCTTCCTACCCCTAGAAAACCCTAAATATCCTAGATCTTCAAAAATAGAAGGGAAATTCTTCCTCATAAACGACTCCCACTCCCACATCTCATGGATGACTATACTCAACACTATAGTACTCGAACCAAGGGATCATTTTACCATGCAATACCTTATCCTGATGATCCATAATATGAACTGGATGGTCAACCAAAGTGGCATTGGGCGCAAGATCAACATCCTCCCATCTAATCACATGGTTAGGATTTGGTATACACCTCCTAAATTGGGAAACATAAAACACATCATGGATAAATATCAAACCATATGGAAATTGAAACCGATATGACACCCCATATAGTTCTCCAAAAATCTAAAATGGTCCCACAAACCTTAGTGAAAACTTACCCTTATTAACGAAATAACGATGTAACAAGAAAGGTGAAACTCTGAGAAACACCTGATCACCAACCTGAAACTCAATAGGATGACATTGATGATCTGCATAAGATTTTTTACAACTATATTCCATAATCAAATGCCTCTGGATCAGCTGCACCGTATCTTTCTTCTCCTAAAAAACCCTCATCATAACCAAGGACTACTCTTCCAAATCCTACCAACACAAGGGTTATCTACAAGGTTACCCATAAAAATCCTATAAGGGAACCATTTTTATCGAATCCTATTAATTATTATTATAGTAAATCTTAACCAAAGGAAAATGATTTTCCCAAGATCCTCCAAAATCAAACACATAATCCCAGAGCATATAATCTAGAACCTAGATAGCCCTCTCTATCTATTCTTCTATCTATAGATGAAAAGTTATGCTTAATTTAATATGGTAACCCATAAAATCTTGAAAACATTTATATATCTTAGGAGTAAATCTCAGATCCATGTTTGAATCAACTACATATGAAACCTCATGAAGTCTCAAAATCTCATGGACAAACAATTCACCAAGATGTTCTACTTTTATCAGCTCCTATATGGTAGAAAAAGTGAATATTTCATGAGTTGATTAATTATCATTCAAATTGAAACCTTCCCACCGTGATTCTATGGAAAAAATGACTAAATTAATATAAATCTCATTCCACTTCCATACCTAAATGGGTAAAGGTTTCAACAACCCTGAATTTCTTTGGTTCTCTACCTTAATTCTCTAACAAGTGAGGCATCATGATAAAAAATATGAAATAGACTGACTCATCCCTTGACACCAATAACCATGCCTTGAGTTTTGATACATCATGGTTGACCTAGGGTGCACATACCAATAAGAATGATGTACAATATCCAAAAATCATCTCTCAAGAAAGAAATAACAACTAACCTCCTACATAAGTAAAAAGAACCACTGGGAGGCCAAGACCACTCACCAGAGGTCTCCCCAACATAAAGGATTTCACTAAGGCATTGGCACCTGGTGTCTGCCACCTAATCTAGCTGAACTCACTCATAAATAGATGAGTCATATTTAATATATTCGAAGAAAACCTATCCACCAACCTCTTCCACTTCCAAAATTTTCACAGCAAACAAACTCATCATAGATTACTGCTCAACTGATTCCTTCGCACATTGTTTGGTAATTTTATGCACAACACATCGACAACCACAATTCATTTACCAAGGGTATCATCTATGTCAAAATCAAAATTATGAAGATAATATACCTAATAACTCTTTCGAAAATTCATATCCCTCTGAGTAAAAATATATTTCAAGATATTATTATCAGAATATATCATAAAATGGTCCCCAAAAAGATATTGATGCCAAATTTTGAGTTAATGTATAAGAGATACCAACTCAAGATCATGGATAGGGTAGTTCTTCTCATGAGGGAATAACTTGTGAGAGCCATAAGCCATAACCTCTTTCCCCAGCATCAAGACACATCCCAAACCCATAACAGAAGAATCATAGAAAACATCACAACCAAACCCTAGTTCTAGAAGAATCAAAACTGGCATTAAATTCAACCTCACCTTTATCTCCTCAAAAGATCTTTGACACTTGACATTCAATTCAAACATTACACCATTATGGGTTAAATGTATCATCAAAGATGAGTGATTGGAGAATTTCTGAACAAACACTCTATAGTAACCATCCAAACCCAATTACCTATGGATCTCAAACAAATTTTTGGGCCACTCCCAGGGTATAACTTCCTATACCTTTTTATGATCTACCGAGACACCCCTCTCAGACATCACATGACCCAAAAACATCACCTCTTGAATCAAAAACTCATAATTAGAAAGCATACTATACAAAAGATCTTCTTTCAAGGTTCTAATAATGATATAAAAATGGCTTATATTCTCCTAATTTGACATAAAGTGAACCAAAATATCATCCAGTAACACATCAACAAAAGAGTCCATGAACTAATGTAATATCTGATTCACCGAAACCATAAAAACATCAAGAGCATTAGTGAGACCGAATGGCATAACCAATGACTCAAAATGACTATATCAAATCCTAAATGTTGTCTTAGGTATATCCTCTTCTCATACTATCAACTGGTGATACCCTAACCAAAATTCAATACTAGAAAACCAACGATCCCCTCTAATCTAATTAAAGAGATCATCAATCCTTAGAAAAGGATATTTATTCTTAACGGTCACCTGATTCAACTTTCAATAATCAATAAAAAGTATGAGGCTCTGATAAGAATTCTTAGAAAAGAGGATAGGTGAATTACATGATGACATTATAGGAAGAATAAATACTTTAGCATCTAGGTCCTCATGTTGGACCTTAAGTTCCACCAACTCACCAGGTTCCATACAGTAAGATGGTATAGAGACAAACATCACACCAGGGAGCATGTTAATAGTAAAATCAACCTATATCTATGGATAGAAACAAAAACAATCAACCAAAAGACCTCAGGGTACTCACAAAAAACTTTATTAATTCAACCACCCAAGAAAGGCTCTACTTAATTAAGAAACATCTCCGAAAACTGACATAATATTACCCTAGTATATGGAACAACATGCCCTTCCCTTCCAAATCTAGAGTGCTACTCACCCTGACATACCTGAGTTAAATCATCATAAAATAAGAACTAAACACAATGATCATATAATCTATGCTGACAATCAAGTCAAATATGTTATGATCAAGCACCAAAAAGTCACACTCCACCTCAATGTTAGCTATAATCACCCAAAAGGAGGGACATCTGAAACCTTTTTCCGACCTCTTTCCCAAAGGCATGTAAAGATCCAAAAAGAAAGGAATAATCACCGATCAGAAGAAAAATATATAAAATAAATTTTATGATACAAAATAATGAATAGTACACGTATTAAAAAAATATAGAACTATAGAATATGAAATAAAAACCGTACCTCTAACAATCATCGAACCTGCTTCAGATTCCTTTAGTGCACACTACACTACATAAATTAATACAGTCTTATCCTCATGAACTTTTACCATGGCCTAAGTATTAGACCCAACACCCTTGGAAGCATTTTCATGAACCTATGAACCCTTGGTGAGAGTAGATCCTACCCTACATCCCCGAGATATCTTTTCCTAAAAGCACTGTAGATGATAAGAGTATTAAAAGAGATGGAATTTATTAGTAGTCTCCATAAAGTTAGTATTGGTGTGGCCTCTCCTTACACATTATTAGAAACAAACATGGTACAACCCTATTTTATCCCCTAATTATGGTATTGAGGAAAACTTACCACTCTTACGCTTCCTATTCTGGTCAGAAGGAACACCCTAGCTTGCCACTGAACCAACTGAAGCTCCACCCAAACCTATATTACCAACCATGTGTACATAAAATAAACAATCCTTTTCAAACACCACCATGATGGTCAAGAATCACAATAGTGTCAACAATGAATAAATATCGGGCCTCAGTCCTAACTGAAACCTCTGAGCCTTCAGGTACACATTAGTGATAAGCTCTGGTTCCAGATACAATAACTCAAAAAGAGGGTAGAATACTCCAGAATGGTATTTTCTGGTAGATCTAAGGTAAAAACTCATAGGTCTTAATTACATTTACTGTCTTGATATAGAAAGTATGGTTAAATATTTTCTTGAAGGAATCCTAGGTAAGTTCCTCATGCAACTTAACTTGCACAATAGAGTCCCACCACCTCCTTCCAAGTCCCTCAAGCATATACGTGGAAAAACCCACCATAGATTCTGTAGGAGTCTTTAATAAGTTTAAGATACTCTCTATTTACTCAATACAATCATCAAATTCCCGGGGTCCATTTTCACCATGAAATATGAGTGGATGATAGTTAGTAAAATCTGAGCTGTGATCCACTATGCGTCCTGAGTTCCCAACAGCCACTTGACCCAAAGTCTAAACAGTGTGGATAACTACTTCTACCAAAGTAGTGTCCACTATAGAATTCACCTGTAAAGCATATCCTGATACTACCTCTCTTATATTTGGAATATCTCTTCCAATATATATTGTCTAACAAAAGGAAAAAACCGATCAGTCACAAGGAAATTACAAAATCAAATGAAAAAATTTTTCAATTGAAAAAAAATATTTTAAAAATTAATAATTTAAAGAAACCATGAAGAAACACCCTTAAAATAGAATATTTATATTTAAATAAACCTCCAATATATTTCATTCAAATGACCTAATACTCCAAGTCTCAAAACTGGTAAAAATCCTTGACGACCCATGGCAACTCTGTTTCAATCATGGAAGTGAGTTGTCTAGGACCCTTTTTCACACCTACTCTCAAAATTATAATGGTCCTAACTTAATTCTACACAAGACATAGAACCAAACATAGTAAGTGCTAACACACTTCAGGATAAGAAACCCAATGATACCAAATTGTAATGAACAAATCTGGTTCAGCTAGAAAATCCAACCAATCCAACTCATCACATGATAAGGGTAAAGTATTATAAAAACCAGTATTGTATATAAGAAAAACAAGAAATAAAATCATAGTTTTAAGAAGAAAAAAAGATACCACAAAAACATACAATCCATGCCAAAATAGTCTAAACAAGAAAGTATATCAAAACCTCACGTAACCAGTAGTCACCACAAGACCAACCTAAACTAAAATTAGCATCAATAAGAGAAGCTGGAATACTAGAATATGATTTTCCCTTTACTTGAATCCTATAATACAACACATACAAATTCCAAAAGGTAAAAGTAGGGTATGATCCAAATCCCAATAGGATACAACCACTATTTATATACAAGTCCTAATATCAAGAACACAAAAATTATAGATTAAAAAAATAGTTTTAAAAATATTTTTCATTAAATAAATCCCATTATTAATCATTTTCCTTTGGATTTCTATAAAATCATTTCATATTCCATTATTAGAAATATGAAAAGTAGAAGTGATAAAATAGGAAATCATATCCATGCATCAAAAGGTATATAAGTAAACACAAATCCTTGAAACAACCTATCAAGTAATTATATGTGGTACAAACTCATATATAAAACCATGTGAGATGTAATCCATGATATAAAAACAATCATGTGATAAATAACCACAAATGAAAAATGAAAAATCACATATTATTGGGCTCTAAACTATGGGACAATTCCTACTAGACACTAAAAAGATTAAAAAATCCTACATTAGATCCAAAAGATATCCATTATTGTTAGTTGATACCACAAAAGTTACCCCATAGTGGTGAAAAACACAGTAAGGCTACTTGTGTGTCTATCCCAATGCACCCATCATTCCCAATGTTAGTTTTTGAAAATTAAATTCAAAACAATGCTCATAATTTTATAAAAAAATTTCAAATCCAAGATGATTTTCTTAAAATTTTGAAATTCCATTTCCAAATTGAGAAAATCCATTTTCGATGAAAACAAACTTTTAGAAAATATTTTCTTTTCCAATAAATAATTTGAGGCCATTTATAACTTCAAATTAATGAAAATCTCAATGTAATTTATCAATAATGACATGAAATTCATCAAATCAACCCATTATATATAAATAATACCTCAACTTGGTAAAAAACTAGAGGATTTTAACAACAAAGACTAGAAACCAATAGAATGGACATAGAAAGACAAGGCATGCCAAGAAACTGAAAAAAAGAGAAAACACCATTCAATTGAAAAACTATAGACAGAGCATATTATTAACCCAAAAAAAGAAAAAAAAAAGGATTACATACCTAGAGAGAATAAATCCAATCCTAATGGTGATCAGTCACTGAACGAAGAGATCCAAATGAAAAAGAATCACCCAAAATCACCAAGGGAGATCTCTAGGTTATGTGGAGGGATGATGCAAACGAATGAATGAATTAAATGTCCTCACAACACTCTAAAATTATTACTCGTGACTATTACATGGAATGTACTAACCTTACATATCATGTTTTCTATGAGACCTAGATACACCGAATTTTTTTTACTTATTTATTAAAAGTCATATTTTTTTTCTTTAAATGACATGTACCTATTACACAGTGTGCAAACCATTCACAACATGTATCTAGGTCATGGATTCTACCCGAAACCCATTACATGGTGTGTACTTCACATACATCGTGTATAAGTTCCCAGTGAATATAGAAAAGTGTATGTATAAGCTGAAAATTCCCAATATTATATGACTTAACCATTATAGGTATCCTCCCAATTAATTCTTGTCATTACTCAACCAATGATGAAGGAAAACCAAAACAGAGGTAAAAACATACCAAACAGAAAGGTAATGGGGAACTGTAGAAATGATGTGTCTAGAAATTATAATATCTACATTTCACTATCATTCTATATCATTGGAGGGCATTATAATAAAATGTGGTTCTATAGTAGGTGGGGGAATTATCTTATGGTTTACAGTAAAACCATGACAGGGTGATTGACTGGTGTTTGAAAATGGCTCAACATATCATTAACTGGCTTTTTTAACTCATGAAGATTAACCTCAATATTTTTATTCTATAATAATTTATTTCTGATGATGATATAGATTGTGAATAACAATAATGTGTAGATGGTTTGTCCCTATAAGATCATCTATGAGAAAAGGGTAGTATTTTAATGGGATTCTCAAATATCCTTGTAGACTAGTTAAATTAGATTACTTTTTTGAGACTCTACTAGGATGATATATTACAAACCAACTTGGGTCATCCATCTACCAGGTACCCGATCCAACCCATGATATACCTGATGTGAATTATTGATTTCCATGGGATGAAAACTAGTGATAAGGTATAAAAAATGAAATAAAGTGGGAATTATTTCATCCTCAACTAAGTCAAACACCTAAAATCAAATCATAACACAACATAAATAAATAATGACATCCATAAAAATTAATGATCAAGTAAAAAAAATAATTTAATAACTAAATAATAATAATAATAATTATACAAGAAAAATAAATAAACTAAACATGATTTGGGACATTAAGGTTGATACAATAGCATCCTAAAAAAATCAAAAACCAAAAAATTACTATCCATCTCCCTGAGACCCTCAGGAACTCTCCAAATATCAATAAAACTAACATGAATAACTTGAACATCCCAAAACATCAAAAAAATCCAAGGAACCTAACATGATATCGTAAGAAATGAATATACTGAATGGTGTATGTATGGTGTGAGTGAAAATGATCCCTCTATGATTTCACTAAAGAGTTTTTGTTATTAATTTCAAATAAGAAATCATTTATAGTAGTTTTAAATTGAATTAAGAAAAAAATATATCCATCCATAATTACATAAAACCAAAACCACATGAATCACCATTTTATAAACATACATTCCCTTTTATTAAATGAAAATAGTCACTTGAAAACTATTTCAATTGGCCTAATAACTATTTTTAAAAAATATATTTTAAATAAACTTTCCCAAAATAACATTGTAAATAAATCTTTCCAAATTTTTTAAGAAACATTTTAAACATAAAAGATAAATACAAAGAATGATAAATACCTCCCAAGGCACCACATTAGTAATAAGATAAAATAGGAAAGAAAATTCAATAGAAAACGGTTCCATATATGCCAATAGATCCACAGAACACAAAATAAAATGTTCCCCAATTAGTATTATATAGTATTATGAAAACAAAAAGTTATAAGGTCATACTATCCTCGAATTTACCAATAGAATGGAACCAACATTTAGCGTATATTGTATCCAACCCACACAAGACACCTTACTTTTCTAATGCAAACATTGATGAGGTCACCCAGTGCTAGATCAACTAGAGGTGACAATATTAGTGTGTGAATATATATTTTTGTTAGGTCCACTAGGTAGAATACCCTGAGTGGGGAGGTTAATTTGGGTATGAAAGATTAAAATTTTTTCCCCTTATAATCTTGTTTCCTCGTTAAACAAAACTATTTTCTCTCTTGTTCCCATTGAAAAGTGTGAATATAATTTAAATCATGCATGAGACACATAAATTTTTTACTTGATTCACCCTCACTAGGCTACGTACATAGAGCATACAACGATGATGTTATAATCTACCAAATTCACTAAGGATCACTACCAATAATGATTACAAGGTTTTGGATAGATATTCTATGACCAGGATCACTGCATTTACAAGATTTAGGGTCTGTTCACTACATTCCCAAGGGTGACTCCCTATGCATCTTTCTCTGGATCACTGCCAGTGGAAAGGGTCACCGTCCTCCTCTTCCTTCGCTTACTACTCATGGAAAGGATTCCAATCACAGATTATATACATATAGATTAAAAATAGTTTATGGACATGTTGGTCTCATCATTTTAATTAATTCATGCATCCAAAACTATAGGTAGATGCACTATTGAATTCTCTTTTTCACTTGTAGATGAAATCCACCTTTCCGTACACTGTTAGGTAATAGAAATGACTTTTTGAAACTGATTTGAATCTTTTTTATGATTTCTTGAGAAAACTATGAACCACCTTTCTTCGTCTGTGTACAGTGTACTAGGTATGGTACGCAGACCGCCTACTCTACAAACTGTCTCCAATTCCACGTACCTATTATCCTATACGAACTGCATCTACCTTATCTGTCACATACCGCCTCCGCACATCAACTCTGTGGACCTCCTCTGCGAACCACTTTCGAAATTCACCAAATTACCGAAGCAAAGATATGTTCTCAAATGATATTTTCTCTCAATTATAATTGGTATGAATAATGATCCTTATATTGGAAAAGATATCCTCAAAATCATTTAATCCAAGAATTACCCAATCTTTGATTCGGTATAGCTCCCACTACATACCGATCCACCTGCTGTGAACCCCAACTATCCCACAAAATATTTTTCATACCCCATCTGAATACCACCTTTTCTCCTCTGTGAAAGATGACCCCTTATGCTAACAACAAACCATCTATTCCTACATGGTGGAAAATTCTATGAAACCCTATACTTTCATCATATTGTGATCCCTTCACCGCAAACCATTCTTCGTATTATTCCCTCAACTTAGTACATGGATGAGAACCATTCTTAGACATGGTACGTGGTACATGTTCCAAGGTACGTGGTTCCATTATTTTGTTTATTTTATTCACAATTATTCATACCATTAACTCCTTTGAGGAATAAATTCCTTTTACAACATCAAAATCTTGATTTTGAGGCCCAAAAATTTGGAAAACACTGGGAAACTATGCCACCTTAAAAACTTGTCTTCAACAAACACCAAGAATTCTTATTCTTGGTAATCAGGTTTTGTCAAAAAACACAATCACACACAAAAATATATTGAGAGGAAACCAAATGGTATTTTTACAAAAAATCTCCTCATTTGGGTTCATTGAAAACTATTATCATAAGAATTTTTCACATTTTGGATACCTCATTAAGTCTTCGTCCTTCTTCAATCAGCATTCGCTCCATGCGATTAAGATAAAGATCACAGATTTACTCAACACATACTATAAGAACACATGAGGCATTATAAGTATGAGAAACAACAGTATAATGAAAAGTTTATCAATGAATCACTTCATTCCTAACACCAACTATTAAAACCAATAAACTGCATTCATCATTAACCTTAGTTATCATGATATGTAATCTTTGATCGATCACTTCTAGCATCATCAGATTTAATAATCCCCTATATCACAACTCCTTTTAATAACTTCATCTTAGCTTAAAATATCCCTATCTATATTATCCACTTAATAGATTCTCCCTGGGTCTTTCCTCCCTTAGAATAGTCATACTTTATCCCCCTTTGTCAATGAACTCGAAGGGCACTTCTTGGTTGTCTGCTAGAGGTTAAAGAACACATATCAGAACACTAGAAAAAACACACCATACCTCGGGGAGAGGGGGGGGGGGGGGGGTCCACATCCATACTTTTTCTAGTGTGGGGAGTCTACTGGACTCCCAGATCTAGTCGATACCTTCCAAATGAATCTTTGGGTAGGGAATTCATAAAAATCTCCACAAATTATTATTATATAGAAACATACTCTAACTTTACACGATGTTGATCCACTATCTCCTTGATAGAATGATACTTGATTTCAATGTGCTTTTTTACATTATTGATTCACTATATTTTTTCTAAGATTTACAGAACATGAATTATCATAATGGATTCAGATCGGAGACTTCATTTCAACTCCCATATCCTCAAGATGATGTTTCATCCACAATAGCTATATGCAAGTTTGAGTAGTGGAAATATATTCATCTTCTTTGGTGCTCAATGAAATGTAATATTGTTTTTTGATCAACTAAGAAACGGAAAATCCTAAAAGATAAAAGGAACATCCTGACGTTGATTTCCTGTCATCTACTGATCTGGCCCAATCTGCATCTATATATCCCAATAACTCAGGTAGATTTTTGTTATTATACATTAAACCGAAATCCACAGTGACTTTGATATACCAAAGTATTATTTTCATTACAATCATGTGACTTTATTTAGGATTGATTTGATACCATGCTTCTTGACATGTGGCAAATAAAATATCAGGTCTTGTCGCTATTAAGTATAGTAAATATCCAATGATTTTCTTATATTCTATGATATTAACTTACCTGTCATTATCATATTTTGAGAGGTTTTTCTATGTAGTAATCATTCATTTCATCTCCTTGTTATTTTCCATTACAGTTTTTATCAAAACATCCTTGGAATATTTTTAATGAGAAATGAGTGTTCCATTCTTTCCTTATGTCACCTAAAGACTAAGAAAAAATGTTAGTTCACCAATCATTGACATTTCAAACTCCCTTTTCTTGAATTCAGAAAAATATCTTTATTTTTCTTCGTATGGTCCACTAAAGATTATTTCATCGACATAAACCATCACCATCCTCCTTTGACTACCTCAATTTTGAAATATAGATTGTAATCAACACCACCACATTGGAAACTGAGATTCTTCAAAAACTGATCAAGCCTTGAATACCATACTCTTGGGGATTTATTTAACCAATAAAATACCTTCTCTAGATAAACACTATGTTCCTTTATTCATGAATGATAAAACCATCTACATGCTGAATTTATACTTCCTCTTCTATAAATCCATTTATAAATGCTGATTTCACATCCATATGGAACACCTTGAACTGATTTTGCATTACTATGGCCAAGAATAATATAATTGTCTATAAAGTTGAAACTAGATAAAATGTTTCATCAACACCAATGCCTTCTATATGGGATTACCCTTTACAGAATAGTTGTTCTTTATTTGGAATCCCAACACCATATTCATTCATTTGTTTTTCAAAAGACCCATTTAGTTCCGATAAAATTCTTGTGTCTTGGCCTCAAAACAATCTCCCATGTCTAATTCTCCTCAATTTGGTCAATCTCTTCACTCAATCCCTGAATCCAAAACTCATCTCCACCTGATTCACTAAAACATTTAAGCTATACTTATGATAAGTATGATGCTTGCTGTAGAGTCTTCATTCTTCTTATCTATACTGGTGCTTTCTGATCACCAATTATGTTCTACCTATCAATTTTATCTATTTTATTATATCTTTTTGAAGATACTAAATCATTCTAATCCTTCTCATCATATGAGTATTCTTATGAATCAACCTTTATAAATGGAGTTTCTTCTGACATGCTTATCTCTTCATCAAAATCCTCCAGACAATGATCATGTATTTTATGAATATTACGCACATTCTCTACTATGGTTAAATCATGACATTAAACAATCTTTCCTATCCATTTATAGAAGCACTTATATGATTTTATTTTCTTTTATTAGCTAAGAAATATCACTTCATCTCTATGATATTCAAACTTCATGTGTTTCTCTTTATTGAGAATGAAACACTTATGTAGATTCGAAAGTAATTCAATGATGGATTCTTTCCTTACCATTGCTCATATGAAGTCTTCTATTATTTTGAACATAATAATGCTCTGTTTGATGTGTAGACTACCATCATCACTGCTTCTTTCCGAAACTTCTCTGGAATATCTTTCTCAATGAGCATTTTTCTAGCCATGTTTTTCACAATACAATTTATTATCTGAACTACTTCATTCTACTGAGGATTTCTTACTGCTGATACGTGATTCCTTATAACATGTTTCTCATGAAAATCCTACACTGGGATATTTGGGAACACTATTCCATTATCAGTTTGAATTTTCTAGATTTTATGACCATGCATCTTTTCACATTACAATCAATATCTTATAATGCAACTAAAACCTCAGGTTTTTTGCTGACAATTGAAACCCATGACATTCTACAATAATCATCTTTTAAGAGAACATAATATCTCCTCCCATCAATTTCCCTTGGAGAAATTGGACCATACACATAAATATGCACCAACTCAAGCAATCCTGTTGACCTTTTCTCTTTTAGTCTATATGAATTTAGAATGATATTCCCTTGTTGGTAGACATCACATGTATGAGTATGATTATGTGATAATCTAGGGAGACTTTGAGAAGCATCATATTTCACTGGATCATCTAATGATGTTTGGATTATGTGGACCATATGATTATGACATAACTTTTTTTCTTAATCCTTGGATAGAAAGCACATATCTTCTTATCCACTCATGAGGTATATTTTACCTTTTGTACACTTTCCTTTCAATACAAAAACACCATCTTTTACTTTATGATACATAATTTCATGTAAAAACTTATGGCATTCCCTAAGTCACAAAATTAACTAACACTATGAAATTTGTGACTTATCCCTTCAATGACCAAGGAATTTGCTTGTCTCAGGTCTTTTCCTCAAAACTTGGCTTTTCCTAAACCAATAATTTTTAGGCCCTCATCATTACCAAATCATATGATACCTTCTTTATCGTAACTGATTCCAGTCAATAGATCCCTATTTCCCATAATATGGGATGTTCCTCCACTCTTAATGATCCATATAACAATGTGATCTAAAGCCTTCAACACAATTTCTACAAAAAATACTTTCTCATTGCTTTTATTTTTGACCTATTTATTTGAATTCATACCCGAAAAATAATGATAATCTTGATCTTCCTTATTATATGATGGACTGAGTTTAACTTGCAGAGTTGAAAATTGATTTTGAATTTTCATCTCTTTTGATGATACATTTGGATAATTATTATTAATAAATTCAATCTTACTTAGAACATTCCTCTACATTGTGGATGCACAATATCCTTCCATATTTCTGATTCCTCTACACTTGAATCAAATACCATCCAATGATGACCTAGAATATTGAGGCCTGTACGACCACCTCTATTGGGCTTGTTCCCTTCAATACATATTTTCTATGGAACATACATTTTGAGAGTGTCCCATCTTATACCAATAATATCATCTTATGCGAGGTACATTCATATGTAGAAATGATGCACCACTAGTTGTACCTTGGGTTCTATGAATCTTCCGATTCTGCTTCACACCCAAATCAATCATAAATATTATAGTGGGTTCTTGTTGTCTGAATTGAACCATAACTACTTTCTATTTTAAATAAATCCCCATACCATCCTTTCATTCATAGTTGATTGTTGCTTCTACTCTACGGGACAACTCTACTCAAATTACATCTTCTCTATTTCCTGTATGATATTTTTTCCTAATATCGAACTGAGAGTCAAAAGTTTTTCCTGATCTTTAACTATAATTCAGATACTGATGACTTCCTATTTTAGTTATTTTATATGTTTGATTTGATCTTTTCTAGTTTTATTCAAACTATCAATTTCTCTTTTCTGTTCTTCAATTTTGGGCTTGTACTCAATAAACTCTTTTGAATTATCTGGCATTGAAGACTTCAGTTTTTCTATTCCTTCCTTAAAACCCTAATTCTCTTCTTCCTTATTCTCTATGTATAGTTTTTTTATAACAAATAACATTTTTGGATTATCATATTTCAACTCTCCAAACATCTATTTCATCAAGATAATCATCAAGCTCGACTTGAAGGTCAAATATTTCTTCAACTTCTCCATATTCATTGTCTATTTTTTATTTTGTTTCAGAATTTCTATTATTAGATACCAAAGCCTCAACTCCATGATCCTTATAGTCCTCCAATTATTCTACCGTAGATTATTATGAATTATCATATTCTATTGACAACAGATTCTTCTTTTTGAAGAAATTGTTCTTAAACTTTTTCTTCCCTTTCAAGTAGGCTGAATATTTATTCATGGGAATTTAAGATTCATCCTCATCATATCCCTGAATCCTGGGGAACCATGCTACAAGATATCCAACTTTTCCACATCTAAATCATGCTAGTGGAAGTTTCCATTTGAACATTAATTTTCCTATTTGGAGGTTTGAGGAAAGGAATAACATCACCTCATCTGTCTCTTCATCTTCCTATCCATCTTTAATGGGTATATTATTCATGGAATTCAATGCCTTCTCTTTGGATTTCAACTTTTCCTTAGCATCATTATCATCGTTGCTCAATTAATATTATACAAGGGTAATATTAAAGTTATCAAAGGTTAGCTCTTTCAAATTATTATCCTCCAACACTGAGACTTTTAGATTAAACCGTGGTGGAAAGTTTCTCAATATATGCTTCACAATCATTATATCTTCGATAACTTCTCCTAGACTGCAAATTTATTCCACTACCACATTTACCATATCCCATAATTTATCAACATATTCATTGTGGTTCTCATACTTATTTCATAGAACTTTAATCTTTTCTTCTATAACTTTTGAGTCACCCTCATAAATATTCAACAAAATTTCCAACATAGCATGTGATGTTTTTCCTGATCTCAAATTTATATAAATTGAATTTTATAGGGATCCTAATAATGAATTAATCCATTTATCATCATCATCCTAATATTTATTTTAGTTTCTAATAAAGCTCTACTATTGATATCAACTGATATTCCATGCATAGCTGCTGTGAAGACATCTATTCCTAATGATCAGAAGTAGTGTGGTATCTGATTCTTCCATAGTTGAAAATTATTTCCATTGAAGATCATAATTCCTTTTTGATTGACCACCTCAATTTCATTCACTGATAGAGAACCACTAACATTTAACCTTTCCCTCTTATACCAATTGTTAGGGCTACTAGGTTGAATACCCTGAGAGGGGGTGAATCAAGGTATAAAAAATTAAAATTTCTTCCCATTAGGATCTTGTTTCATCATTAAAAAAACATTCTCCTCTCTCATTCCCATTGCAAAGTATGAACATAATTTAAATCATTCATGAGACACAACAATTTTTACTTAGTTCACCATCACTGGGCTATACCCACATATCATACAATGGTGATGTGCCGATGTACAAACTTCACTAAGGCACACTTCCAATAATGATGACAAGGTTCGACCTAGATTTTCAATGCCCATACTCACTAATTTTAAAATATTTAGGGTATTCTCACTACATTACTAAGGTTCACTCCCTATGCCTCTTTCTCTGGCTCACTATCGGTGGAAAGGGTCACCATCTTCCTATTACTTCTCTCACTAATCTTGGACAAGAATCCACTACCAATTTATATACTTGTAGGTAAAATACAATTTATGGACTTCTAGGTCCCTTCATTTTCACTTATTCAAGTATCCTCAACAATAGGTAGATTCATTATTGAAGTCCCTTTTTAACCTGTATATGTAATCGACCTTTCTGTCTACTGTTAGCTAATAGAAATTACTTTCATAAACTGATTTGAAGTGTTTTCATGATTTCTTGAGAAAACCGCAAACCACTTTTCTTCATCCGTGTATAGTGTATCAGGTATGGTATGCAAACCAATTACTCCATGAACTGCCTCTAATTCCATACATCAATTATCCTCTACAGTCTGCATCTGCCTTTGCTGTCGTGTACCGCCTCCACGTATTGACTTTGCGAACCTCCTCAGTGAACCACTTTCGGACTTCACCAAATTCTCCGAGAAAATATATGTTTTTAATGATATTTGATCTCACTTATAATCAGTGGGATTAACACTCCATATATATGCAATGATATCCGAAAAATCCTATAATCCAAGATTGACCAAATCATTGATTCTGTATAGCCTCCACCGCATATGATCCTCCTTTAATGAACCACAACTATCCCACAAACCATTTTTCTTACCATGTACACACACTACCATCATTCCTCCATGGTGAGAGATCCCTTCCACCAATGAAAATCCATCTCTTCCTACACAATAGACTATTCTGTGAACCTCCATGCCTTCCCCGTATCGTAATCCCTTCACCGTGAACCATTCCGTGTACCATTCCCGCTACTCGGTACGTGTCTGCGAACCATTCCCGAACAATGCACGTGATCTATGTGATGAGATATGTGGTTCCCTTATGTTGCTGATTTTATTCATAGTTATTCATACCACTCACTCCTATGAGGAATAAATTCATTTGAACAAATAAAAATCTCGATTTTGAGGCCCAGAAATTTGGCAAACAATGGGAAACTATGCCACCATTAAGACTTGTCTTTGGAAAACACCAACCATGCTCATTCGCAATAATCTGGATTTTTTAAAAAACATAATCACACCCAAAACATACTGAGAGGACACCTTGAGATATTTTTCCCATTTTATTAATCTATTCCTCTCACTAAATTCTCAAAGAACCCATGAAAACATCAACAAGAGGCGAGCAATCCAACAAGGAGCATCACATGCATCCTACCCATAAACAAATATCACTCATCTCAACTTTAACTCCATTATATAGAACACCCCTAGTCACATGTTATCTATATCATTCTTAAATATAGAAAATTACCGTAGGGATATAATCAATGTCCAACATATCAAGAAAGGGTATTAAATATGGTTTCATAATCACACCAATAAAACCTATTTTAAAATTCCAAATGGGCCTTTTTATGAATCCCGACATGGTGTTCAAAACCCCTTACTGAATGGTTTGAAATTTTTTTTATCCCATTTACTCAAAAATATTTTATTAAAACCTAACTTTAAACAATTTCAAAATATAATCCCTTTACCTTTTTATTCATTGGAAAAACCAAACCACGTTTATCCATTTTGTGACACAAATGAGGTCAAATTTCTTTCTAAAACACAACTATCATTTGAAATAAAATATTGAAACTATTTCACAAAAACTTTTAATGAAAAAACATTTTTGAAACCAAAACCCATATTAAATAACCTATAATTCCATAATATTTCAATAATTAAATCTCATTTAAATTAATACAATGTTAAAAATATTTTTTCACAGGTAATATAAAATTAAAATAAAACTACAATAACTTTTATGATGATAATATTATAAGTATTAAATAAGACTATTATAATATAGTCATTGAATATTTTCTGTATAAATAGATGTAACCAAATTTTGAAATAAATATGGAAATAAAAATTAAAATTTATTCTAATACCAATTCAATTATAAATTCAATTAGTTTATCTAGATAACTAATCACATCATTTTTGGATTAAAAATTATTTTCTTAAAAATTACATTTTTAGGTGATATATAATTTTATTTCAAGAAAATAAAAATATTATGTTTTAATGTTTAAATATATTTTTTATAGGAATAAAATAATAATTATAATTTCATTAGTAATTGATAAGAAATAAGAATAAGAATATTAAATATCTAAAAAATCATTTTCCTAATAAAATTAGTTTTTAATTTTATTTTATATTTCAATTTAAAAGTTAATGTCATGAATTTTTAAATTTTATTTTGATAAAACTAAATTATTTTTTATTGTCAACAAAAAAAATTATCTTAGGGTGATTTTTTTTTGATTTTTCTGAAATAGTTTATTTTTAGGTGAATAATGAAAAATACTGTTTTAACTAATATCATAGTATTTATGACTATATCATGAGGTTAATATGACTTTAAAACTTATACATAATTATTAATGTCTAGATAAATATTTATGGAGTAAAATGGTATATTGAAAACATATTAATTTATAAAACACATGTTTAAAATTTTGAAACTTAATTAATATTTGTTTCAATAAAAAATATTTTTAGTCTATTTCTTTTAACTATGTATCAAAATGGTGGAATTCAATTTTCTATCATTTTAAAATCCATATAAATATTCTTTGTCTACAAATAAACAAATTAATTTCATATAAATCAGCAACATTGATAATTTTACCTTAATAAAAAATTTTAAGCATAAAACATAATTTTTTGTAAATTTGTATTTAAATATTATGTGCACTAATATTAAAATTAGATTCTCTCACCTTTATATATTTTATTTGAAAAAATTTATTTCATATTTATAATTATTAGATAAAATTTATTTAATAAACCAAATTTTATTTTTATTCTTCAAAAGTAAATTACTTATATAAAAATTAGTTACCATGTTAAAATATCAAAATGGTAAAAGTGAAATATCTAAGAGTAAAAGACATAAAAAAAGTTAAAAAATATGATAAAATGTATGTATGAGGATTTATATACCTTAAATATTAAAATAACCCATTATTGTCCATCATTTTACCCATTTAACATTTTAATAGTGACATGCCCTTTTATATTATTACAATTTTTCTTCTCCTTTCACTTATAAAATGAGCCTTCACCACCCCACTTATCCTGAAACCCAAATGAACTTATTTTAACAATAAATCAGGCCAAATAAAACAACAAAATTCCTAGACACATCCTTGTGGTTTTATTCATCTCAAATTACCACCCTTTAAAGGATTAATGCTTTCTTGAATGGAGTTTTCCAAGGAGTAACGTAAAAATTCCAAATTACTCCTATTTATTTCCAATTATTTTATGTATTATTTTCCATATTTAAGATATATTTTATAAATTGTATTATAATTAAATAAGTGATATTAATATAATTAAATTTTATAATGATGATGGAATAATAATTAATTACCTTTTCTCTTTTACTTAAAAAAATGTCACCATGCATACATAAAAACAACCGCCTCAATGAATGACGTGTTCCATTTTTCATCATTTCATTTAATGGATAGTTTATAGGAGATATTTAATTGTTTTATATTATATTTATAACCTTATTAATATTCCTAAATTATAATCTATTCCATATATTCCTTCCATTTTATTGTAATTGAATGTGTCACCTATGCATACGTATGGACTACCGCCTCCACGAAAGTGACGTATATTGTTTTTATATAGATTTTATTATTTATGAAGATATATAAAAATATGATCCACCAATTTAAAAAAATATAAATAATATCATTATTATTTTTTATAAAATTATATTATGCTAAAATAATCCCTTTCTTAACCATACTCACCCATAGATTATAGCTTTTTCTTGTTTGGGTCGATTTAATCACCTATATGAACAATGAAATAAATTCCTCTCATGTATGAATATAGAAACATCAATACTAGTTATATTAGGAATTAATGATAAATAAAGTTTTATTTTTCAATTTTTAATGTTTATATTAATATTTCAATTATTATTAAAGTACCACCCTTTGGTTCGTTAAAAATTAATTGAACAAGCCCATCGCAGACTTTTTCATCACAAATCACAATTTAAATACATATGAAAATAAATTATAACATTATAAATAATTAAAAAACATATATTCCAATATGTATAATTATCTCATATATATGAACTTTGAATCTATAATCAAGAATCTACATTTCTATTACAAAACTAGTACGGAACAAACAATCAAAACTAATAAAATCCAATTATAAAAATAAAATATAACTAAAATATTTATAATAAATAATTATAAATAATTTTTATAAAAGGTTATGGGTATGAATAATGTTTTGAAATAGGTTATTAAGATACTTGTTTTTCATAAATAAGGTTAAATCACTTTCTACTAAGATGTGTTAAAGGTAATGGTTTTTGTTAACTCAATTTTTATTCATTGAGATTGTTCTTTTTGAACATTATTATTATAAGTTGTTTATATCGTACCCTATTATTTTTTTTGTGATTTAGTTCCAATTTTTTTTTACATTTCATTATTATAAAATATCTTTAAATTGATTCTTCCATCAAAATACATTTCTTGTAAGGGTTTTTCATAACTAAATTTCCTTTATACGAGTTATAATGATTATTCTTAAGCCCCATTTGACATAGTTAAATTATTTTTTCCTATGATTGTATAAAATTTTATTTATAATTTAATTTCTATGTATATATAATTATTTATCATAAAATAGTATTTAAATTATTATTACTTAAATTATTATGATATTCTTCAAAGTTATTTTTAACTCAAACATCATATATTTGGGTTATAATGTTACTTCATGAAATTCATTCTTATAAGTCACCTATATTATCAAATTTATTATTTCATATTATATTACCACACCTATCCATAAAATGTGTAATTTTTAATTTAAAACCCTTACCCTAATGAATTTCTTTCTCATAAAAATATATCATTGTTAAAAATAATTATCATTATTTATAAAAGTTATTTCTATTCTACGTGCACATTTTTTCTTCCATCCAATGTTCTATTTTTAATTTTAAAACCTAATTATATGTTATCTCACTTGGAATTCATTTTCAAACAAACACATTTTCCAAAGGGATTTAATTATCCTTTTTAATATGTGATATTCAGAAAGGTATTTTCAAAATATTAAAGACTTAATTACCTTTAATGATTGTATTTTTTAATCCAATCCACATTTCATCAAGATAACATTTATGACCTTTTCAAGGATATATTATTTAATATTATTTATACAAGTATTTTTTTTTAAAAAATCACTTCAATTTTTTTTAAAATAAATTTGTAATGTGACTCATAAATTTATATTTTAAGACTATGGTAAAAATATTTTCTAGAAATATTTTTAATTCAGATTCCATTTTACTCTTTATCTCTAAAATATCTATCTCATTTATAGTAATATTTCATGAATCACCCTCTAAATGAAATTATGAAATATGACTTTTGGTGATTTAATTTTGGGTATCAAAGAATGTAATTCTTTGTCCTTTATTATGTGATACCATTAATATTTCTCTTCTTATGAAAGCGTTTTTCATCATTTTCAACACAATTCAAGGATTTTGTGCTTCGGTTATGATATACCCTAAGGTATCATCCAACATCATTCATTGGATATATTATTATCATATAATTAAATTTATTTATTGGGGAAATTATTTATATATCCATATACCAATTACTCTATACTATCTTAGTCCGATGGATGCTAACATAGAGAGCTATTCCATTTATTGATTGGTGAAATATTAGAAATACTTGTACTTAAAATTTCAAAATATATGTTTAATTATTATTAAGGAATATTGTTTATGTAATATATATTTTATCCATTCCTTAATATGATGAATTATTTGGACTAAATTAGTTATTAGGGGACCCATGATTGTCCCTCAATGCATTAATATGTTTCATTAGACAAACTAGCCTGAGTATTAGGTGTATTACTGGCCAATTTACATAATATGTATTTGAACAAGGCCTTGATTTTAGGATTATTATATCTAACATTATATTTTATACAAATATAAAACTAGTTTTTTAGTATCAATGTGATTATTTATATTTTTGTATCATCAATGGATTTATTTCAAGCTCATGAGATCAGTTATATGGAATTTGTTAATATCATTTACTCCCATTAATATTATTAAAACCATATTTATTATATTATAGATTCTGGTATAATAATTACCTTATAAATCCTTTTATCTCACCTTATTATTTTCCTATTTCCCCATGATATGATGAAAAATGTTACATATGATATGTCAAGAAGAATACCCTGTGTTGAGAATTTGGGGGAGATGATCAATAATTATTATTGATTAAGTACTTTCTTATATAGTGGGAAAATATTCCATTGGTTTATAAAGACATGGGATTTATTAGTTAATATTTTTTTCCTAATTCCTTAAATCAAATATCCTAAAATTTTGTGATATTTTATATAATGTTATATTTTCTAAAAATAATGTAATTATAGGAATGTTTTTTCAGGCTTCCACACATCCCTTTATCACAAGTGTTAAACGAATATAAAATAGCTAGAAAATTAATTTGAATATCAAATTTTGGAATAATTGTAAGTTTAAAAAATTTATTACCCTCATGCATTAAATTATAATCTTAATAAGGGAAACACAAAAAATCTCCCACATTAGTTCAACCATAACCATGCTGGAAGTTATCACCTTCAATGGAGAATGATCAAAAAATACATAAGGGAACCCAAGAAATCCATAAAGAACAAAATAAATAATAATAAATTATCTAAAACCCTAAATATTAGCCTGTAGGTCCCTAGGGAGTGTTATAGAGGAAGAAACAAAAGAATAAAGGGAAATAAGGAAGATGGCGAGAGAAACAATGAAAAAAAATATTTTTCCAAGGGTTTACACTTGAAGAATAAAATAAAATAGGCTTGAAATAAATAATGGAGTGAGGGGGAGTTCCCTATAATGAACCTAGGAATAGTAAAATTTTAAAGAGGATGAAATTGGTAGAAACACCTTCAAAATTCTAAGAGGGAATAGTTATAAATTCATGATTTTACAAAATATGAATATTCACAACGTTACAACATGGTTTGAAAAACAATAAACCAACTGTGTAGAATAGATATGTTTAATTACATAACACTATTTCATGGTTTATTCAAATTTTCTTCTAACTATTCACAAACCATGTGCCATACAAATCCTACAGAAGGGTAACCATGCATAGTCTCTCCAAGATATGCACTACCTGTTAAGACTTAACTTTTATGTTAAAAAATGATTTAAAAATTACCTATAAATGGGTAACACACATGGATTATCTAAAAATTATGTGCCCCAAGTTATGTACCTATAGAATTATATTAAAGGGTCATATGTACGGTTCCAACTAACTATGCAGTGACATTGTGAAAACTATTCCAAGGATAAAAATTAAAAAAATATTAAATTCATTCCAAAACCTTATAAAAATTTAAATTAACAGAAAATTAATTTAAATAGTTAGTATAATTATTTATATGATCAATTTATGTGTGTAAAACAACCTCACCATGACACATTCTTTCCCTATAAAGTCCTTGGTTAAAGTGGATAAAATCCATGAACAAGAATAAACAATACCCTGTGGAATGAGGGGAGTTGGATGATGAAATTACTAAAGAGAGACATGAAATAAAACATCAAGAAAAACCTATTAATATTAACCATTAGTTCATATCCATAAAACCCCAAAACATCTCCAAGCATAATGTAATTATAATCACCAATAAGAGACCAAAAGGATAAAGATACCAAGAACAAGTCTCCTTTCTATTTTATTAGTATAAAATAGTGAATTTAAAGGGTAAATTCAACACCAAAAAAATGAAAAAAAACCAAATCTACCAGAATTATATAATTTTAACAACCACAATGATAAAAAATTATAAAAACCCAAAGGAATACATAACTCAAGGATAAATATACATCCACAAATCAAAGACCATCTCCTAACTCAAGATCAAAATGTTACCTTGAATCCCAAAAATAAAAACCCATAACCATTCCTGAATAAGAATGGAAATGGACTCCAGACCTAGGTCACAATACTCAGTGGGTAAACTAGGATCTAAATATGAAATACCATACCATGGTGATTCCATATAATCTGAGCTATAACTAATGGGTTTTAAACAGCCTGAAGGTAATTCTCATCCTAATTACCCAAGTACCATCCCTAAAGTCTCCCACACTCAAAACATCATTAATCAAACCTTAATAAAAACACTATAAGAAAACACTTGAAACCTGGAGAAAGGGTAACCCAGATAAATATGTCACACACACAAAACCAAAAATCATCAAAATTTAAAAAAAACAAACATAGGAATACTCAAAATAGATTAAGTTAAATTATCTCAAATCATGAGCCACCAAAAACCCGATTATAACTATTACAAACCTTTTAAAAAAATTTAGTCAAAAAACATATGATGATGGCCTGAATAGTCACACAAAAAACAATCCCTCAAAGATTTCAAATAAGAAAACTTGGAAGGACCAGGTTTTCCTCATCAAAAGCACATGAGATGTATCTTATTCTTCTTAGGTCACTAAAAATTCTCCACCTTCCCATCTATCTTTGGCTCAACCAAAATTTTTTCCATCTAAAGGAGTATCCTCACTAGAATCCACTAAAACTAAGACCTCAATAACTTTTAAAGAATCTTTACAAAATCCTTCTATAGGGTCTAAGTACAGATATGAAGTTGGATCCACCACTCGATATAGAGTCTAGGTAGAGATGAAAAATATAGGAATCACTGATAAATTGTGAGAGATTCCATCTTGATGACAGTCCGAGTGAATATAATTTTCAACTTTCTTAAATGACACTATATGAGGTGTGTTATAAATTCACAAGAAATGGATCATAATCTGTGAATATCCCAAAAATATTGTCAGTAATTCCATTATAAAAAACCAATTTTGGGACATAATTCCATAAAATAAAATAAAAAACACATATCCCATCCAAAAAATTCATTCACATACGTAACAATGTTAAAATATCCTTTTTGAATAAACATTTTATAAAGTCCCACCTCTATTTCTAGAATACCTTTCCACCCTACTCTAAAAACCTCTAACCCAACCCAAAAACACATATAAAACCCTTTTAAAAATTTATCACACCCAATTAAAATTTTAAAAATAGCCCCTAATACACTTTTACTCAATTGAAATTTCTATGAAATCCATTCTTTCAAAACTTTTTCTTACTTTTCTTACAAAACCATTCACATAAATCATTTGAGGTAAATAATATACAAGGATAATTTCCCAAAAAAAACCTCCAAATTTATTTAAAAAATGTTTTATAATATTTTCTAAAACTTTTAAAACCAAAATCCATTTTCCTATATAAAAAAAACACCTGTTTCATTCTAAAAAATATTCAAAATTCAATTTTTAAATCAATTTCTTTAAAAAAGAAACTAAGAAAACTATTTAACAACACATGATAATTTAAAAATTTTCAAAAAAATTTATAAAACTCCAATTTCATCCAAGAAATAGTTTTTACAAAACAAATAATGAAACATCATGGTAAAAACCAATAAATAAAACATAAAAACAGACCAAATAACATCAATTACAAAACAAAAATTCTTTATTAACCCTCACAATAATGGTAGGAACTATCTAGGTCAATATGGAAAGAAAGGGAGTCAAACCAATAAAATTGGATGAGAAATAATATTATGATATGGTTTGGTGGTCTTGGATGGTAAATCATGCACTAAAAGTGTAATATGCTTTGGAATTTATATTGATCCATTCTATATGGGCTCTACATTGTATATCAAATCACGCAGGCTAAAAATGCATTCCATGATCATTCAGGATGCTCGCTAATGAAACTGAAAACAATCCTATAAATCTTATACACACTCATAAAGGATTAATTCCACCTGATAACATATAAAAAACCTCAATATTATCCAAAAACAATCATGAATCATGAATCAAACCCCAAATCTATATGCCAACTCAAGTTTTTTCACAATGGGTGGTGATCAAGAACCCTTATGTTATCTCCCTCTTGAGTCCTGATGAAAATCCATGTCTATATTATTCCTAGAAACATTATAAATAATAATATTGAATTATCAGATAAAAATTTGTCACAAACCAACCCAAGTCATCTATCCATAAGACACCTGAGCTAACTCTTGACATACTTGAAGTTTGTTTTTATCACCTAAGGCAGAAACTAGTGTAAAGGTATACAAACTATAATCATATTTGAATGGGTTCACCATCAACTAAGACAGCCACATACAATCATATTATAACACATAATAAATAAATAAATACATATAGATATATTTTTCATTAATTATAGAAATACTTCCAATAAATAAACAAAAAATAAACATCATGATATAAGAAAAATAAATTAACCTGACAATATTTGGTCCCTCAAGGTCAATAATAGTAAATCCAAATATAAAAATAAAACCAAAAACAAATTTATTCCATCAATATCTAAGAAAACCTTGGTCACTCTATTCATCCAAAGAACAACTTTCATGAATTATAAGAACATCCAAAATTATAAGAGCATGCTAATGAACGAAAAATGAAATAATAATAATGGAATACACTAAATAGTGTATGCATGGGGTGTAAAGGAAAATGATACCAGTTGGATTTGAATAAAGAGTTTGTGTTATTCCTTTAAAATAAAAAAATAATTTATGATAGTTTGAAATACAATTTATAAAACAGGTTTTCTATCCTTAATTATATAAAAACAAATATTACATTAATCAAAATCCTATATACAAACATTCTATTTTCATAAATGAAAATAATCACTTGAAAACCATTTTATGTGGCCTAATATCCTTTTTTCAAAACATCCACTTTATATACACTTTCACAAAATCACATTATAAAAATAAATTTTCAAATCATTTTAGAAAATTATAAAATATACAAGATAAATGAAAATAATTATAAAGAACTACCAAGGTACCATATCAGTAATAAAATAAAATATTTAAATAAATGAAATTGACCACAATGCCGTATATTCTAATCCAACTGGGGAGAAAATAAGAGAAAGTTCCCTAAATTGTATAATCTTCTATCAAGGGAAACAAAATAGGTTCTAATTTGAGATTATACTAGACTTTATGAATAAAATAAGATCAAATTTTTTCATATGTCGCATCCAACCCACACAAGCTACCTTACCAGCTTCAACCCAAAAATCAGCATGGCCACTCCCCACTTGCTCAAACAAATGGGATAATAGATGTGTGTGACTGTATAGTGTTTCATAAATCTAGACCTCTCACTCAGTGTTTATTAAACCCATTAAAATATAAATATAAGGTGAGTAGTCAAATAATGATAATCAAATACACTTTAATAATTAATAAACAAATCTCACATCACCTCCAACTCCAAATCCAACTCCCTCATAACAAATATCCCCACTCATAAATCATTCATATCAAAATTAAATATATAACATGAACGTTAGGCCATAATCCATTTCCACCATTACATCAAACAAGGGGCTTCAAGTGGGTCTCATAATCACATTATTAAAACCAATTTTAAAATTCCAAACACACCTTACATAGAATCTTGGATCGGTGTACCAAGCACCATTCTCAATGGTTTCAGATTCTATTTGAGATAGTTTCCTCAAAAACATTTCATTTAAACCCAAATTTAAAACATTTCAAAACATATGCCAATTTAACTTTTTAAGATTAAAAAAACCACTTGTATCCATTATGCGATGAAAATAGGATAATTGTTTTTTAGAAACATAGATATCATTTTAAATAAAACATTAAAACCATTTCATATGAAATTGGAAGGAAACACCATCTTTGAAACCAAAAAACATTTAAAACCACCCATTACACCAAGTTCTAAACCAATATAAAATAATTAGAAAATCCATTTGACAATCACATATAGGAATAATTAAAAAAATAAAAAATATAGAAAACATCAGGCATTAAATAAAAATCTAAATACAAGAATCATACAAAATAACCCACCTTGGTTCAAAATAAACCAATTTTGGAGTTGTCACTATCAATGGAGAATGATCAATTGAGCCACAAGGGAACCCACAATTTTTTTGGAACAAATACCATAATAATAAATCACCATGAACCCAAAATCCAACCCTATAAACACCTATGGTTTATATCTGAGGAAAAAAATCCAAGAGTAAAGGGAAAGTGGAAGAAGAAGAGAGAAACAAGTAAAATCAAGGATCTTACCAATGGTTTCCCCTTAAAAATGTAAGAAAAGAAGGCTTGAAATGAAGAAGGGAGTGAGGGAGTATATTCCTCTCATTCACCTAGGTTTGGATAAATATTGATGAATAAGAAATGGGGGAACCCGATTTTAATTTGAAGAGGGAATAATTGGAAATGTATGATTTTACAGAACAAGGTGATTCACACAGTTACCACACAAATTGAAAAACTATGTTCCAAACTTATATAATTATAATATTAAACTAAATAACACTAAATAACGATTTCCACATGGTTTTATTAAATTTGTGTGACCCATGCACCAGAAAAATCCTATGGAAGGGTAACCCCATATGATCTCCCCTATCCATGCACTACCCAAGCGGACTATCCATGTAAGTTCAAAAATGAACAAAAATAGGCCCTATATAAAGAAAAAACACAAAATATATTAAAACTTTGAACCACTTGAATGTTTTGGAAGGATCATACACATGGTTTTTATGAAACATGAGGTGACCATGTGAAAACTGCACTAAGGACAAAAATTACAAAAAATTAAAATTTCAAGTTCAAAGAATATAAATATTTTAATGTCCACAAAATTAATTAAATAAATTAATATAATTAAGGATATAGTGACATGGGGTGTGACATGAGTATCATATATTTCTATTAGACCAAGGATGATAAGAAAATGGTAATGGGTATGTGGTAAGTAAAATGATGTCTTTATTAGTATTATGATCATAGGAATAAGATTCGTTGAATTTTTTCCTTATTATGTTTAATGTTACATCATCCATGAGAGTATCATTCAATTTGAAACTAACCACCTGGGAAAATTTTATGGAGTGTTATACAATATCTATTTTATAATGTTTCATCCCTCACCACCCAAAAAATTGATTTATATAATTTTGGAATGGTTTAAGAGTGTTAATAAATATTTTACAATTTTTTGTTAGGGAAATTTCATGTCACTTACTTGGTCTTTTTCATAATTTTTGTTACCCATTATGATTGTCTCACTATGATAATTTTAATGAAAATAAATTTCAGTATCTAGAATCAATGATATATAATTCCTTATAGATATATGAAGCTTTTGGATGATAAATTTATAAATATTCACCATAGAAAATAAAAAGTACCAAATAAACCAAAGTTCTTCAATCAATGAGACCTCAAGGTGATAATGTGTTGGAATTTTGGGTTCATAACATCAATTGTAATAATTAATTAATTTGAAATCGAGAGTGAAATGAAGTTTTATGATGTGATTATAATGAAAAACACAATATGATGTACAATAGATTAGGAAAAATTACAAGACCGATATATAATGTAAGTAACATAAAGATACACGAGGGGGATAAAATATAGAACACAAAGATCTCATTATTAATAAATTGATATCACAATATTGATTAAATCTATGAAGTATTTAAAAATTATTTATGCCATTTAAATTTTGGATGTGATGAATACAAAAAACACACAACATATCATGGGTCAAAAAAATTACAACTCTCACATATAATGTAAGAAAGAAAAATTACACAAGAGTGATAATAAAATATAGTTACGAAAGTCCTTGTTATACAATCATATCATCACATATATAGGTTACATAAATATATGATCTATGTTCCAAAAAAATCATTATATTCTATGTAAAATCCCAAGGCTAGAATTATATACTAATGGTAGAGGATATGATGAGATGATATTGGAAAACATTTTCCATTAGGATCATAATTTATAAAAAATTATTACATATATAAATATAATTATTTATAACAGTCCACTTTAGATATAATAAATTTCCTAATTAAAACCCCCTGATGGAAAAAAATTAGTGAATCCATTAATAATTGAATTTCACATGTATTTGAAGTTTTTTTGAAAACCTTATCAAGAAAACCAAATGGAAAAGACCTAATGGAGGGGGAACAATTCATAATTACAAACACCCACATATAAAATTATTATAGGAATTAAAGTATTTATATCCTAACTTTATAAATTCTATTTTTCAAAAGTTATAGTTGGTAAAGTATTCGAGAATTAATATTTAAGATTATTGTATAATCTATTTTTTTTGGATTCAATCTCTCCACTCTTTTGAATACTATGAGTAAATTAGAATTTTGGGTATATTTTTTTCTTTCACATATAATATAACCCACCATTAATTTAATTATAGAATCCATATTAACATAATGTGAAGTAGTTAGACTATCATTATCCATGGTTAGTCCAATATTTTTGATATAATGCATAATTTATCTCAACCTAACAGATTCTTTAATTTCCCAATGAATCATAGTTATATAAGAATGATTAGATAAATTTAGGAAAATGGTTTATTTTATAGGACACCATAAAATGGTGGTTCCGCCATATGGGAATAAATATCCAGTTTGGGATCTAACTTTTTATGAATATGAAAATATACAAAATTATTATAACCAACCCATTTTGGTTATAATTTTTTATTAAAATAATATTTAATCAATATATCCTTAAAGGTATCTAAATATTTTTTTGATATCCTTATAATGTATCTTACTAGAATATCAAATACAAATGGATAATAAATTCATATAAAAATATATCTCTTAACTTTTATTTTTTATGAGGTATGTGAATTTTTCTATAATATAAATATATAGTACATTATGACTAAGAAGTTATATATTATCCTCTCATATTTTAAAAGTTATTTTATCACAATAATGCTATCATATAGGCATTTTTCTGGAATATTAATGTGATCCATCCAAATAAAAACATTCTAGAACTTTTATTGCATATCTTGATTAGTGAAAACAAATTATATCTTATATATTTCCAATAATTAATCCAAGATAATATATTTTATTTAAAAAATATGTCACTTTGGTACATTTATTAAATACTTTATTTCCATAAAAATCTCATTGAGATCCCAAATATGATTAAAATCATTAAAATATGCTATTGTGATTACATATTTTTATCCAATACTTCTTATGAAAACACATGGAAAAATTAAATCATTTTTATAATACTATTTTATCAAATAATAACTCAGATGACTATATCATATATGTCCTAACTTATTTTGTATTTATAATGATTTTATTTTTTAATTTATTGGATTAATGATCTTGATATCTTGAACATGCTAAAAGTATTTTGAATATTTTAGTAATTATCACAGGATCATCATTATCAATGTTACCATATAGGTATATAGTTACAAGATCCATCAAATGTAATTCATGATATTAAAGTAGAAAATAAATAATGATATATCAAAAATTAATATTATATATTATAAGAGAATATGTTTCATCATAGTCAATCTTTTGTCTTTATGAGAATCCTTGAGAATATAACTATGCATTAAACCTCATAACTTCAATCATTTCTTTTAAAATTTTCATAAATATCTATTTATAACCAATAAGTTTCATCCCTTCTAAGGATTTAATAATCAATACTAAAATAAAAAATTTACCAAGTGATTATAATTCATATTGGATTATAATTTGTTATCCCATTATGGTATATCAGGAAATTAATCCCTTAATTTCGGTTCTTGGTTCTTAACAAGGATATAATGTGATACATTATATAAAAATTATCCATTAAAAATGGATTTCATTGGGTTTAAACATCTTTTAGTATTATTAAAATTTATAAAAATTTATTGGTCATCATGATCAGGTACTTTAAGTGTACTATTTTCTCAAGGAATGTATTTATCAAGAAAATTTCAATATTTCATTAGTCCATTAACTTTATCAACATAAATGATTTGATTTTATTTCCTTTAATAATAAATTTAATCCTCTAAACCAGGTTATTAATCATGCTTCAAACATAAATTACAAACATTATTGATAACATTATTATATTTTCCGTTTGAGGTTATTTATTTTAACTACTTTTCAATAAGTTGGAATGTTGGATTTGTAACATATTTTAATTCAATGATTAAATTATAAAATTTATTTTAATAACTTAAAAAATTTATGATATTTTGAACTTCAAGTTAACTCATTTTTATATGAGGATCAATATGGTGTAATGATGTTGTTTTTGAGGATATTTTTATAGATATTTATAGATTTCCCCTTAAATTATAGAAGATATATTATTTCAAACTTAAAACCGATAAATATTATTATAAATACATATACTATCATTTTTTAAAGTTAATTTATAAGTGAGGGAAATCCAAATCCAAAATAAACCCCCAAACTTCTTTGATATTCAATCAACATTCAATTTAGGGGTATTATATACAACACAAAAAAAGGATCACGAACATGAAGATTTTGGTTCATCACCATAATATAATTATAGAAGGGAATATTCATTATAACATGATGGTCTTATTTGAAACAATGTTTCTGTAAAAAAATTACATATCCTCATTTAATAATAGGCAATTAGGTTTTCATGAGTATCAATCAAGTAAGAATTATGAACACTTTATGAATGATTCAACTAAAACATTTTGACTCTAAAATTGAGAAGCATTATGTTTAAAACATATTCAAATTAATATTTTATGATTATTAAAAGTGTTTAATGAATATTCACTGACATTTTAATGTTGAATTAGTATAATTGAGTAATTTTGATGTAGTTATTTTATTTGGGAAATCAATCTAACAAACTACATGTTTTGAATTTATTATAAGAACAAATGAGACCATTAAACAGTTGAATACATAAATATCCTAAAATACCTAAATGGTCTATTTTGTAGATGTATTAGACTATACATATAGCCACTAATTCTTTCCAAGAACAAAGGTGATTTAATCTCAATTATCAATAGTGAGGGTCCTATAAATAGATTTTCCTAAGAAAGAGATTGGAATGAGAAACCATTAAGCATAAAAAATATTTTACTAACCAATGGATTCTAATTAAAATATTTTACCATTTATTTTATAAAAAAAGATACCAGATGACCCAATTGATCATTTCATATATTAGAAATATCATGTTCAGTGAACATCTATTTTACCATAAATGATTCAATTGTAAAAATATTCATACAGTAAAAACCAAACGGAAACCTTTAAATTTTATGATAATTAATTTTTTTTTTATTTAAAAGTATTAAACACCACATTCATCTATATTACCAATATGTTATCTATTTTTATTATTATATAGAATTTATAAAAAATCATTAAAACTTAGGAGAAAATAAAGAATTATTTATTTTAATTATTTAACAATTATGTGTATATTTATTTTATCTTCTAAAACCTACAATTAATATAGAACCATTAGTTAAGTTAATTACATGAGAACTCCTCATTTTAAGGTTAAAATATTTCTCATAATTAAGTATTATGTACATCATGGAGATGTAAAAGAGACAAATATATTTTACATGAGAATTAATCCCAATTTAGAAATTGATTATATTTATTTCTAGTAAAAGTGTTAGAAAAGTATTCTTCAAAAATTTTCTCTTTACCTTAAGTTAATTATAGATAAAATAAACAAATTATTTAGATTTATTCTAAGTAAATGAAAAATTTATTTTCAAAAAAAAAATATTCATAATTTTATTTATTTTATAGTTGTGATTTTCCATCATCTGACAACTTCTAGTAGTTACCTTTTCTATTTTCATTTGATGAATTATTATAACCACTCCAAGAATTAACTTTTAATTGATAACAAATATTTCTATTATTATCAAAACATCAACTAAAAATATCATATTCACTTTAAGGTATAGTAGTAAACCCTTTTTTTCAGGCTCTGTTATTTCTCAGTAAAACTTTATTTTTTTATTCCATAAAAATATGGTAAGAAAACAACTTAGAATATGTTTCAAACCCTTTATAGTTATATTTATCCTGAATAATTTTGTTTATGGTAATAAATAAAGAAAATTTATTTTCTAATATATATTTTTTGATAATATCCTCTCTATAGAATTTTATTTTTGAAGTGATTTCGAACATAAGATATTTTAATTTTCTTATCAACTTGAAATATTAAAACATTAAATAAATAAATTCATAACATGTCTTTGGTAAAATTATCAACCTCTAGTGGTACTAACATTATTTTTAATTTTTCTAGAATATTGAAGGTTATTTTAGCATCAAATATATTTTTCATTATATCTTTAAGGAGAAGAATACAATTTAATAATTAGGTTCTTACATAGTATTATGTGAAAAAACAACTACCTACTATGATTGTATCCCTAAGGTCATGTGTATATTGATTTATTTTAATATTCATAATCCATGATAGAAAATTATTTTTATTAATTTCAACAATGAGGAAACCAATTTTTTCAATATTTTCCCTAAAATGGGAAACTTAATTGTTAAAACTAATCTATGTAGATTAGGAGAACTAGTACCAATGACATATTAGAAAACTAATATCATATTGTTTTATTAAATCCATGAATTATTTTGAAATTGAGAGTGTAATTTGAATTGAGGATGTGATGAATATAAACACAATAGGATTTATAATAAATGAAGAACTATTAAAACTATTTTATACAATGTATCTAAAATTAAGACACATTAGGGAGATAAAATACTAAACTAAAAGTCCCTATTTTAATTTCATATTATCACATATATATAGTATACATAAATATATAATCAAGGAATCATATGGAGAGGGAAAATATTTGGGTTCCCATGAAATTTTGGGTACTCAAACCCTAATCCCTTTTAATTTTCCTAAAACCAAACTCAATTAAAATTTATTTATTTTTAAACTAATTTCCCTAACCCCATCCTATTATATTTTGAAATATCCTTTTAAATACCAAAACTCATTAAAATAACCATTTATAATTTATAAATTTGAAAAAAAATTTATAAAACATTAATGAATGGAAATAAAATTTAATAAATATATTTTTGTTATAAAATAATTATGGATCCATTAATTTCCATGGGGGTGATTACAATGGTTTTCATTCCCATGGGTTATAATCACTATGGACATTAATATTTCCCTGTCTATATCCTATTTATAAAAATAATATTCATTATATATTTCTTAAAAAATAAATATTAATCTAGAATTTTTATGTCATGTAAATATAGTCCATATATATGTTGACATAATAATAAAATTAGAACTTTTTTACTCTATTATTATATCAAATACATTTCTTCATTTTCTATTATTATTACCATGTGATTGTGTACTCAATTTCCCTCACCATCACAATCACTTTTGAATAAAATCAGGATTTGTGGATTATTTTCAATAAGTTTATGATTAATACATAATTTTCCCTATCAATAATAATTTCCAAAATAAATTTCACAACGCATTATAAAAATAAGTTCTACCAGACAAAAAAGGTTAGTCCAATCAGGTAATTCATATATTCTATTATGATAATTTATAAACTTAGTTTTCTTTCTAAAATTATTGAATAAAAAATTAATTTTTCTTCTCATCAAATAATAAAAAATTCCCCCCATAATTAAAATCCCAAGAGTAATAAAGGAACCAAAATAAATAAATAGACTTTATTCCTTGAAACGAATGTGGTTGTACTTGAGATCATAATAAAAATAAATATGTTCAGGGTCAATGTGAATATTATAATAAAGTAAATATTAAATCAAATATAATGAAGTAAGTATACCATGAGAAGTGGATTATTAGTGAAGGGGAATTGGTTTCAAATGTATCATACAATGAATAATCTTATTTATTTTTATCAAAAATCATTTAAATATAAATAAAAAATTGTTGAGAAATTTTTTCAGAATATACCATGAAGTATGAGGATGAAATAATGACTTTTAAACTCTCTTATTATTTTATAAAAATTGAAGGTATTTATAATAATGAGAATCTATATATTTAAATGGTTGATATTATCTCTATTTTTATATTGTTTTAATCATTATTATTTATTTATTTATTTTTACATTTTTTAGTTACTATATATATACTCAATTATATTTTCTCAATCAAATATTCATAATTCCAATAATTATATGGATTTTCTCAAGCAAAGATTTCTCAAAAAACATCAAAAATGAAACTTAAACTATTTTCAGTCTTCTATCTGGCCTTCTATTAGAAATATTTATCATAATATCACGAGCAATGTTGGATGGTTACTCAATGCTGATTCCTCTTTGAAATTATAGATTGATTATTGGACGGGTTCTTCCTTATCATCTTTGTTTCCTCCCAACCATTCTCCTGAAAAAATAAATATTTCCATTAAAGATGTTATTTACTTGAACAAACATGATATTCCTGATAACATTAACTTCATAATTGACAATTACCCCTTTTCAACTTCTGAATAATTCCCTATCTGGGAACTAGTTCAAAATGACATTCTTGACTCTAAATTTTTTTACAATCATAATTTTTTGAACTCCACTTATGGTTTTGGGTGGTTGAATGATTTTAACAAGCCTTGGATCAAACCTTCGAGACTCACTCTTATATAGAGAATATCACACAACAGAATTCCTAGTGATGTGTGTCTCCCATACTTCGGTATTCATCTTTTCTCAATGTGTCATTTATGAAATCAACACAGGGAAGATGTTAATCATATTTTTATTTCATTTGACAATGCCTTTGCTCTTTGGAATTACATCTCTGACATTTTTAATTATAGATGGACTTTTACTGACTCCATCATCTCTCAGATTAAAAGATGTGTTTATCATGATGCCTCTCAGAAAATTAATCACGAGTTATCTACTGCAACTGTAGAATTGATGCATGTGATCTGGTATGATAGAAATAATTTTATTCACAACAAAGTCTCACTAACTCTCAATGAAGGTAAAGCTATAATTCTAATTGAGGTGCAAGAAGAATATTCAATCCAGAAAGCACACTACAACAACTCTGTTACTGACTTCAAAATTCTTCGCAAACTTCAGATTATTAGAATATTCAAGAAACCAAAATGTACCCTTGAAGTTTTTTGGCAAGTCCCGATACCTAGATGGATTAAAGTAAACATTGATGGAACCTCTATGAGATGTCTTGATATGATTCGGGATATCAACTACATTGTCACACATGCATATCGAGAGACGAACATGATTGCAGATGCTCTTTCCAACAAAGGTATCAACCATGAATTAACATAGTCTGATACCCTACCTCATGAATTTCATCATTTGTATGAAAAATATTGTAAGAAAATCCCATCTTTCAGACTCATGTAACTCCTTTAATATTCAATAAATTGTTCCTTGGTCTTTTGACTGAGGCACTACCTTCTTCAAAATATTCTATTTTATTATTCATGAATAAAAAATAATAATTACACATTAATTTTCTTGGTCCCGAAGACACAATATATATTCATTAAATTGATTTATTCCATTTTTTAATTAAAATTTGAATATTTATTAAAATATTTTATTACTTTAACCAAATTTAATGTAATTATTTTTATAATTGATACTAATTGTAATATGAAATTTTATGTCCTTAAATGATGATATGAAAGTAAAGACTTTTGATACTATATTTAAGTATATTTATATTTATGAAAAATTGGTTTTGTGGTAGAAATATTGAAATATAAATTGGTATTATTATGTCATTATGATTTAATAAAATAAACCTTTATAATTGAATCAACATAATACCCTAAAGTGAATGTTAATTTTATAGAGTTCATAGTGGACTAAAAAAGTTTAGATAAAATATATTTTAGACAATCAAATTTTCTATTTGAAGTAGTAAAACCATGATCACCACTATAAATAAAATAATTATTTTTGTATGAGAAGATAACTATTGTTAAATAACAAATCATCATTCAAGAATTATGAAATTTAATAAATGTATTATATAATTAATTATTCAATGTAAATGTAATTTTATTTGTTTCATATCATTCTTATAATTGGATGATATTATAAATATTTTTTTTTAAATTTAAATTATCAACATTGAATGAGATTATTTATAATTTTTCTTCTCTATTATGGCCCACTTATGCTCGACACTTCTTCCTTTTAATTTCTTCTTATTACTTCTAGTTCTCACTATAGTGTGTTTCCTCCCACATCCTATTCATATTATCAACAGGTTATACTAGGGTATCCCTAAGACGCTCTAACCCTACTCTAGGCCCAGGTGACTCAACACCTCTTATGGTTGGAGTTGGTGTGGTTCTTATAATAGGGATTTGGGTTATGTGGTTCGGTGGACTATGAGTTTACAAGGGATACCACAATAGGTTCATTTTTTTGTTCAACTTTTGGGTTTCTACATTCTCAATGATGGTGGTGTTAAGATCCCTCATATGCTTAAATATCTTCTATGACCTTTAAATCATCAATTCCTCTACTAGTCGGATCTAGTGAGGATGTATATTTGGGGTTTTGGGGACTTGTGGTGTGGTGGTTTTTGGGGTTCTGGGCACGAACAGAGTCAATTTTCTCTTGTGAAGATGAAATTTGGTTTGAAAAATCTGCATGGTGTTTGTAAAGACCAGGAATTTCTGTGGATTTTTTTTCTTAAATACATGGGAATTTTACGAGTCTGCAAAAATTTATAGCGCTTGATTCTGAGGCCTGGTGAGCCCGGAATAAATTTATGAAGTTTTGTTCAAGTACGTTCAGTAAACGTATGAGCGGGTTTTTATAACTTTTGAACTGGTGCTCGGAATTGAAATCCGAGAGCATCGTTGAACTCGCAGCGCCTGTATTTACTGAATAAGACTTCCACCTCGATGGCAGTTGGTCGAGATTAAAGCATAGTTTTTTGGGTTTTAAAGAATAAATTAAATAAAAATATATTAGTAGCTTTATTTTAAATTTCTAGTTGGTTAAGACATCCACTTGGGAGTTGGGGGTGGGGACCACCACACCTTAACCTCCCATGAGTGGTTATGGTGTTGGGTCCCACCCGAGGTCTAGACACCACTTCTTAATTAATTTGGTGGGGACCACCTGAGGTTATAACCTCTTGGACCCCCCATTAAGTGGGGAGAAACTCCCTTGAGCTCCCCACTTATGGTGCCAAACCTCTCAATTAATTAATTTAACACATTTAATTAATTAATTTAAACCTTTTAAATTATATGCCAACAATTTAATAAGATGTCGTAATATATTGTTTTGTTGGCATTTTTCTTTTTGGTGGAGCTTGGGAGGAAAAGAACTCTCCAACGAAGAACACTTCCTCTGCCAACGAAGAACGATCTTCAACTGGGGCAAGGGGGGAAGCACCGTCCTTGAAGAATTATGATGATGTCATCCTCGACTTCTTCATCTTCTTTCCTAATGTCAATGAATCACGTACTCCTTTTTGCGACATCGTCAAAGAACACCGAACTCAAGGTAGGGGTTCAAGCTTGCTAATTGTTGAGTGTTCTTCGTCTTCCATCGTGGTTTAGATTTCGAAGCCACCTGATATCACCCTAATGTAGAGGGCGCGGGCTGAACAAACACGGCTACACCCCTCCACATTCTTTGTGGATTTTGACGCTCAACGCAACATGAGTCCTGGTTGAGCATTACCCGTCAACAATGGTTGCGGATCGAAGGAGATGACCTAGGGAATGCACGACTTATTTCAGAGTGAGAATCGGGCCACCGAAACTCGTCCAGTGACCCACAGAAAGTTTGCTGATGGTTGGTGTGACGATCATCACCGCATGGGTGGAGGTGGCGCAACCGCGCCACCAGAGGAGAAGGATGCAGACGATGGACAACGGAGGTGCAGCGGCGGCCAACACAAGTCTAGTCACGAAGGAAGCCGGCGGCCCGAGCCGCTGGGACGCTGGAGAAGGTGTGGCACAACCAGAACCGCGCTTTGGACCAAATGAGGGCTGCGGCCCCTGGTCGCGGTGGTGCAGCAGCGGTCGGCTCGAGCCCGACAGCGAAGAGGTGTGGCGGCCCTAATTTTCGGATTGTCGGAAGAGGCGCGGTGCAACTAGTGCCGTGGAAGGAGCCGGCTGGCCACTCGGCCAGCCGGAAACTGCGGGACCCCGCTGGGTCTCACGTGACACCCCGGCGCTAGCCTGGCACCGATTCCACCCGACCGAATAACTAAGAAGTTCGTGAAATAGGGGGCACGACCTTCCCCCTGGACGTGGCTAGGGTGGACCCCCATGGGCCGCAGGGCCGGACCCAGCGTGGGCCGGGCTGCCCCCTCGGGCCGGGTTGGACCCGCGGGCCTGGTCGGACCCACGGGCCGAGTCGAACCCACGGGCCGGGTCGAACCCGCAGACCGGTTCAGACCCACATACTTGGTCAGACCCCAGTTCGGACCCGGGTCGGGCCGGGTTGGTCCGACTGGGCCGGACCGGACCCAGACCCGTTTGACCCAATTTCACCCTTTTTCCCATAACATGGGCTATGGGTGTCCGATTGATGAACTGTCTATGGTAAAGGAAATATTGGAGCAAGGAGTTTCTTTTGGTGTACCCCAATTAAGGTTTTGATGCAATTGGGGTACGATCCAGTTGGATTGAACCTAAATCCAACCAAGCCCTTAGAACGAAAATGCCAATAACTCTCAGACTAGGCGTCCGATTAACGCACCGTCTATCGCGTTGAGTTTCTTATGACAAGAAGGATCTTTTGGATACATAAAAATTGGACTTAGTGGTAGTTAATGTGTCGACACTTGGTTTTAGGAGCAGACCCTCCCAGAATCCAACGTTCTTTGTGGAAACCCTGTGGATGGTTGTGCACTATTGACTATTCCTGGATCATGTGTAGGTCCAATAGTTCTGATGACTGTTCCTGGATCATGTGTTGGTCTGAAAGTTCTGAATTCTGTTCCTAGATCATGTGTTGGTCCTACAGAATAGCTGGTCCTGGATCATGTGGTGGTCCGACAGCTCTGACTACTATACGTGGATCTTGTGTGGGTCTAACAGTTCTAACCGTTGGTCCTGGATCTTATGTGGGTCTGACAACATAGATGATTCAGTGGCTACATCTGATCATCTCTATTTATCTACAAAAGTTGTATACTTCTATGAGCCGAGTTAGTGATTTATGTGTTTCCTTCATGAATGATATGGGTTACTTGATAACTTAGCTATATGTATGGGCATATATCTAAGTAATGGCTATACGTTGATTTCATAATATGTGGTTTATACTTTTTGGATTTGGTGAGACCATGAGGGTCTTGGGGTCCCTACTAAGTATTGTTACACCCACCCCAGCACGGGCTATTCCCACACTATGTTGTGTTGGATGCAGACGATAGACAACGCTGACTGAGGCTGAGTGTACGAGGGCTGGACAATACCTGAGGGTGGAACACACGATGAGTTGGTACCCGGAGGAGAATAACAGACAAGGAGTGTTGGGGATCCTAAATGTACCTACCCTTCAGGTAGGATCCGTGGTGGATGTTCCAGGAGATTCTATTCATCATTCAGCTATTTAGTCCCTTTTTAGTTGTACTTGTACTTTACAGTTGGGCTTGTATTTCCAGCCCCTTTACTTTTCAACACGCTTTTATATACAGTTTTTTACTTAGGGTTTTCTTCTAGTTTATACTCTGATTGTGGGTGTTTACAGTTTATAAAGGCAATACCTTCCCAGTTTGGGGATTTTATGCCTTTGGTGCTAGTCGCCAACCCCTGTCATGTGGAAGGCGGGCTTGGGGTAGTAACGACACAGGCCTTGGGGGATGGGTCGTGACAAATTGTTATTAGAGGATTTGATTATACTGCAGAACTTAGGAATCTGATCTTTATTTTATGTGAAGCAATAGTGGTAAGAGTACTGAGTGTGGTTTTTAGTCCAGGGAGTCCAGTGTTTGTGCGGAGGCCAACGTATCGATACACCAGGACCTTGACTTCTGATTTCTGACTCAGTGCATGAAAACACTAATTGTGTGTATGTTTCAAGAGTTTTCTTTGTGAACTCTTTGAGTTGGCTCACCAGGTTTATCTTATTGACCGTGGTGTAACTATTTATTTTCAGGATGCCTCCACACAGACAACCAGCCAGGGTTCCGCGAGTTGTATGAGATGACACTCCACCGAGCGATGAGGACTCAGTGTAGGGACCTATTACAGAGGAGGCACCAGTGGTACCACTACCCATTGGGCCACCGATACCACCATACCCAGCAATAGAGAGTGCACGCTACTTGAGCGCATTGCATGAGTTCCAGCTCCAGAGGCTGCCGAGGTTCAGGGGAGAGATGGACCCAATCGCAACTGAGGATTTGCTAGAGGCTATGGTGAGAGTTTTTAGACTGGTAAGGACACCAATAGACCTTATGGTGATCCTTTCCGTGAGTCTCCTTCAGGAAGTAACAAGAAGATGGTGGAGCCTAATACTTCAGGAGCATGAAGAGGTGACACTTATCTGGGCAGACTTTGAGAGCCTGTTTTGGGCAGAGTTTGTCCCAGCAACCCAATGTGAAGTACAGATCCAAGAGCTACTACATCTACAATAGGGTAGTATGATAGTTTCATAGTACTCAACGAGGTTCACTGACCTCTCTCTTTACTCCACGGATATGGTGTGAGACCCATTCTTCATGGACTGGACCTTCGAGCAGGGGCTCAGGAAAGAGATCAGAGCTTTGATGATCTCCCTTAGCATCCCAACGCAGGCAGGGGTGTTGTAGAGAGCCCTCTTAGTGGAGAGTTTACTTACTAAGCAGTCACCAGTAGCGATACCCACAATCAGGCATCACGTAGTAGAGTCTTATGTAGCAAGCAATAGACAGATGTCGTAGAGGTCCAAGCGACCTAGACCATCTGGTGGACGACCTTAGGACACGGGTTTAGTTGTGCGGGGCACATGAGAAAAAGCCAGTCATGTGAGGAACATGCAGTGTTTCTCATGCGGCGGGGAGGGTCACATTGCTCGTGACAGTTTTACCCACCATATGGATGATCAGCTGACGGTCGAAGGACCACCGAGGTAGAGATATAGATTCGATCAAGGCGGACATGGCAGAGGAGCTGGTCGAGCAGCTGGCGGTGGGTGACGTTTTGAGGTCTTACAACCACCACCACCAAGAGGACCACCCGACCACAGGGATCAGGTGGACATGGGAGATCTCAGCTCTAGGAAGGTGAGGAATAAGACCATTGTAACGACCCAGACCAGAATAGCCTCCCGAACAATGCTAAACGGGTTGGGTGTTACAACCTTAGTCACACCTCCCTGAATGCCAAAGGCTGGCGACTAGCAGCGAGGGTCTTATAGGTATAGTGGGGATCTTATACCCTCTCAAAGGATAATAATGGTACGAGTCCGAGTATAATAATAACGATGTAGAGGAAAAAGTGACTTAGAAGACTCGAACCAGACCCTCAAATCGGAAGCACATTCAAACACAATAAATAGCAGAAGAAATAAATGTAACAACAACAGTAGAAAGTAAGCACAATAGCATGCTAATCACTGGTAAAAACTAACAACCAAACCTGCATCCATTGCAAGTCAATATTCAAAAGGGGCGACAATGGCTAACCAACTGTATCTATAAAACAATCTTGCATATAAAGGAAAAAACACAGAACAAAGTGAACTCCATCTAGGAAAGACCTTAAGGTCCATACCATATCAATGCAACAACTAACGTAGCCCATCTCCTGAAGCTGGCCTCTTTCCTGTACGTAAATCCATAAAGGCTGCACGCATCCCGAAGGGCCCGTGCATGGTGTGACACAAATCTCAGTAGGATACCACCCAATGGTGCATACATAATATAAGTGGTTAAGTAGGAACAAATTTATAAGGAAAATATTAAATAGTACAATGAAAAAATAAACCCAAACTCCACTGGTGATCAACAGCCACCATGGAGTGTCACCTGCTTCGGCCAATGCCAAAATTCTGTCATGTAACCCAGCACCATGTGCCCCCCTGACACTGCATGTCTCAAGTACAGACGTCCCGAAGGAACACCCAAGAAGTAACCCGAAGGAACAGTGATGCCTGTCCTCAAATAAATAACTGGAGGGAAATTGATGTTTTCCCTCAAATAAATTAACCGGAGGGATGGCGATATCCACCCTCAAATAAGTAACCAGAGGGACATTGATACCTGCCCTCAAATCACGACGATCCTCAGCCACCAACCCGATAGCCTCAAAGCTATCCCTTGGAGGATCCTCACCTCCCACGTGGATTTCTATGGAAAGCACCCCCAACCAAAGTACCTAAACTTCATCTATGTGGGCCTCTACCAACACGAGTGGTCAAAACCACCTCATCACGGAGTATCTATGTGTGCACACTACTCAAAGTTCTGGGTGAGCGATAATCACCAAAATAGTACCTAAGACACCACACATTTAACACCTCGTGTCCCTGCGGCCATGCCGCTCAAGTTCGATGGCCTCACCATCCAAGTAACCCAGGCCATTCTCAACTTGAAAGTCGTACTGCCTCAAGCTAACGTCCATGATGCCCAATATCGTGGTCAAAACCACCCATGGTAACCTGGGACAGGCGTAACCTGACAGTCATACTGCCTCAAGTTGATGTCCCTGACACCCAATACCATGGTCAAAACTACCCAAAGTAACCCAGGCCAAGACCAACCTGTGATCAGCATCACTCAATAATATTTGGGCCATGCCCAACACCACCCAAGGGGTCCAGCAGATGCAATTTAACAAATACATATAAAACACATTTAAACAGAACACGTAACAGGAAAAACAATCTAAACAGATGAATTACACTAAGCAAGTGTTGTCCCATACCAACACCAGAGTTTCTAAGGTCTCCCACAATTCATATCAAGGTTCAAATATCTAAACCTAACAATTTAAACCAATTCAATTCAAGTTTTATCATTTTGGAAACATCGGCCGAAATGACCCATGTGAGCAACGACCTCTCGCTCGACCCTGCTCAATCAAGACAGGACAAAGGGAATACCCAATGTATCCCATACATCTAATAAGCAATTTAAAATGAAATAGAAGATAAATTAGGGTCTCTCTCAAAACACCAAAAAACGCGCGGAAGGCCGCGCTACCCAAATGTCCACGAAAACACGAAAGAAGGTATGCACCACCTAACTCGTACTAGTACAATGTTACTTATTTGATATCAGCCTCCAATTAGGTCTAAAACACGGTAGATAGAGTGGGTTCCAATGGATCAAACGGTGCTCTAAACGGATTTTAGACGAAGATCCGGGAGGGATTTGAAGGTCCGACAGGATCTCCCCACGTAAGCCCTGAGTAGAAGGAAGAAAAATATGAGAAAGGGAATTCCCGGGTGGACTGGAAATTAAAAACACTAATTTTATGTGGCTGCAAGGTTAACCTGCACGGTTTAGAAATCCGTGTGCCAACTGTGCGGTTTCCACTGCCTCACCGAGGAACTTCGCACGACCAACCCACACGGTTTGGAAAACCATGCACTTCCCATGCAGAGCCCACTATCTCACCTAGAGACTTCGAACAGTTTGTATGCACGGTTTTTTCAGACTGTGTGCTAACCGTGCGCACCATCACGACCTCCCTAACTTCAAAAGTTTAGCCCAAAAATTTCCAATTTCTCTAGTTTTCTCAGAAGCGAGTCAAAATTCAAACAGGGTCAGGATTTGGACCCGTTACAAAAAACCGGGTTCTTACAAACTTCCCACCTTAACATAGATCATCCCTGAGCTATGATACAAAACCTGGAGATGGCACCGAACACACAAACTCACTCAAGGTAACCCGAACTATCCCTATCTCAAAGGTTCCGACCAAATTCTTCAAGGGGCTCCCCCCCTTAGGAATTGCCTAACCCTGTCTCAACCCAACAAAACTTAAAGCAAACAAGGTTCACTAACCTGTTTCCGGAATCAAGGTCCTTCCGTGACGCATCATCTCCCCTATGCCTTATTGGAACCCCCATGTCATTTCTGACACCCAAACGCATCCCGCATCGCATCGGTGTCTGCCTCCATGAGGTCCGACATCCCATGGATGCTCAAAACGAACCTAGTGCCTAGCACCTCAGGTAACCCACATCCTCGATGCCCCGATGCCCATGACACCTCAAGTAACCAGCATCCTCAATTCCCCGATGCCCATGGAACCTCATACATATTTATATAAATATATCACACACATGAGATGCTGCCAAGCCCACTAACCAGCATCTAGTTAGTCCACATAAAACCTATGCACTTCGTGCACTCAAAATAGAGATGCCTCTATAGGTCATGCCAAAAGAGAACAAGGAAATATTGACCACACCCATGGTGTACCTCTAACTATCGTCGACTCACCAGCATGCTCAGCCTCTGGAAGCTCCTTGACATGCACCTGGCCTAAAACATTGCTAACTAATGCCTGACCTCCCTACGGTGCTGCTCCAGTCACCCGCCACTGACCCTTCTGCTGTGTCCCTCTGTATCTTTCACGTCCTCTGTGTGTAGTTGAACCTCAGCTACCCTATCCTAGTACCGAACCTGAACCAAATACAGATGCCACTGTCTGTCCTGGTCCTTGTCTATTGGCTGTCTGAGAAGGCTTCCTGCAAAACCTCTCCAGATGCCTGACCTGTCCACATGCTCGACACTCCTTTGGGGGCCTATCGCACTGAGTCCGAACATGCCCTGGCTTTCCACACTAGAAGCAAACCACTGCAGAACTATTACGAGGTGGTATATCTGAGTCCTTGGCCTAACTACCCTGCTAGAACTCATCCTGTACTCGATTCTTGCTATCTGAACCATCACCTAAAGCTATTTCCCCGCTAACCTAGGGCTTGTCCCTCTAGTTGCCTTATGCTATGAGCGCCTAGCTCAAAACATCTGAGAAAAACCAAGCCTGAAGATATTCACCTGGACCTAATGGCATGTCATAAGCCATCCTCGAAACGCCTCACCCTATCTGCGTCAACGCGTACCATACCAGGTGCTAAGAGAGGCAGCTCTATGAAGGTAGCTACATAGTCCATAACGGATATGTATCCCTGCTGAAGGCTCAAGAACTCCCGAGCTCTCTCTTCCCTCAGTGTATATGGGTAAAAGTGCTCAAAGAACCTGTCCTTAAAGTCCTTCCATGTTAGTCCCTCATGCCTATGAGCTTAAACCTGGACATCCCACCAACGCTTCACCGGTCCTCTCAGTATGTACGTAGCCAGCTTGACCCTCTACCCTGGAGGTGTCTCAAGCTTCTCGAAGATCATCTGCATGCTCTCTATCCAATTCTCACCCGCCTGCGGACCAACCTCACCCAGAAAAAGTGGCGGGTGATGCGACTGAAACTCCCACAACAAATATTTCATAGATGGTTCTGTACCCTGCGCGCCTCTGTCAATCCCCTGAAAGAAACGTACCAGGCTAGCTCGGAGATGCTCGTCGAGCAATGGTCTGAACACTACCAAACCCGGATACTGACCTGCCTGAACTGGATCCTGAACCTATTCCTATCCCTGAGCCTGTACCTGTGGCTCAAGCTCTGCCTATACCAAATCCTGAACCTAATCCTGCACCTGCGGCACTGTATCCTCACTCAACTAATGCTGCATCTGAGTCGGCTAAAAGAAACCCACTGAATACCATAAATGGTCAGACATCCCATATATATATATATACCAATATTCATTAAACACAGATAAGAAAGCAGTAAAAGGAAGTTCATAACTACTACCCTTACTCTCCCCCACTATAACCCATGCCCCACGGCATCCCGACCTCATGGCCTCCTTACCCACCCTTAACAAAGCCATGTATCAAAAGTACCTCGGGCCATGCCCGTCTTGATAACCAATGTTGCCTCAAACTGATGACTGGGTCGCCCAATCATGGTGATCAAAATCACCTAAGCCGATAGTACCTTCATGCTCTCATAAGAGCCAGACCCGCATATCCTTCCATATGAAATTATACAATATAAATCTTGGAATACACATTGCAACAATAAGAAATTATATCAGGAATTTCACCTTTTACATTTCAATGAATATAAAGCATGTTAATTGATTTTTTTTACTCACATGGTATTATCACTTCACAAAGCATATGTGTAATTATGAAATTGAAACACCCTAAAAATGTGCCTATCAAAATCCAAACAAACAAGCCTTGCCATACCGGGCAAGGTCCAATTATCCCTTACCACCCCGGGTCAAGGGTCACATATCAAAATCAATAACATCACACACCAAGTGAGCCACCGAGTAGGAAATATTATAAACTGTAATTTGAGAAAAAAGCAACAACAATTCCCACCCATTGGAAACTTGGTCCATCCCTCATTCCTGGGGTTGCAGGTTCCCAAGCACAAGCTTGAAACCCAGTCCTAGTAACAACCTATCTCCAGTCCACCATATCCAAAATAGTAAAACTAGCAGAAATAAAAATAGAAGTCTCAAACTCATTAAAATTCATCAAGGCACTACTACTAAATACCTATCAAGAACCCCTCTAATACCACTTTGTAACAACCCGGACCCAAGAATCCACCCGAACAGTGCTAAATGGGTCGGGTGTTACTACCTTAAGTGCACCTCCCGTAATGCCAAAGGTTTCGGAATAGCAGTGAGGGTCTGATAGGTATAGTGGGGAGGCTATACCCTCTCAGAGGACAATAATAATGGTACTGGTCTGAGTATAATAATAACGATGCAGCAGAATAAATTACTCACCAGACTCAAACCAAACCTGCAGAGCGGAAGCACATTCAATAACAATAAAAAGCTGAAGAAATAAATGTAAAAACAGTAGCGGAGAGTAAACACAACATCATGCTAATCACTGGTAACAACTTACAACCAAACATGCAACCATAGAAAGTCAATATACAAAATTGGCACCAATGGATAACCAAATGTAGCTACATAACAACCATTCTGATACAGGAACGAACACGGAACAAAGTGAACTCTAGCTAGGCAAGACCTCAAGGTCCATACCATCTCCATGAAACAACTAACGCAGCCCGATCCTGAAGCTGGCCTCTTTCCTATACGTAAATCCATAAAGTCTGCACGCGTCCCGAAGTGGCCGTGTAGGGTGTGTGACAAATATCAGTAGGATACCACCCAACGGTGCATACCTAATATAATTTTTTTAAGAAAGCATGAACTTATAAAGAAAATAGTAAATAGTAAAATGAACAAATAAAAACAAACTCCACTTGTGCTCAATAGCCACCATGGAGTTTCACCTGCTTCGGCCAACACCAAAATTCTGTCATGTAACCTGGCACCATGTGTCCCCCTGACACTATGTGTCTCAAGTACCGACATCCCAAAGGCACGCCCAAGAAGTAACCTAGAGGAAAAATGATGCCTATCCTCAAATAAATAACCAGAGGGACAACGATGTCTGTCCTCAAATAAAGTAACCGGAGGGATGATGACATCCGCCCTCAAATAAGTAACCAGAGGGACAGTGATACCTGCCCACAAATCACGGAGAACCTCATCCCCCAACCAAATAGCCTAAAAGCTATACCCTGGAGGTTCCTCACCTCCCACATGGCTTTATACGGAAATCACCCCAACCTATGTACCTAAACCACATCTACGGGGGCCTCTACCCACACGAGTGGTCAAAACCACCTCATCACGGAGTATCTATGTGTGCACACTACTCAATGTTCTGGGTGAGCGGTAATCACCAAAATAGTAACTAAGCCACCACACATCTAACACCTCGTGTCCCTGCGACCATGCCGCTCAAGTCTGATGGCCTCGCAATCCAAGTAACTCGCGCCATGCCCAAACTGAAAGTCGTATTGCCTCAAGCTGACATCTATGACGCCCAATCCCATGGTCAAAACAACCCAAAGTAACTCGGGCCAAGCCCAACCCATGATCAACATCACTCAACAATATCTAGGCCATGCCCAACACCACCCAAGGGATCCAGCAGATGAAATTCAGAAAATACATATAAAACAAATTTAAACAGAACACAAAATAGGAAAAACCATCTAAACAGATGAATTTCAGTAAGCAAGTTCTGTCCCATACCAGCACTAAAGTTTCTAAGGTCCCCCACAATTCATATCATGGTTCAAATAACTAAACCTAACAGTTTAAAACAATACAATTCAAGTGTTATCATTTTGGCAACCCTGGAAAAAATGCCCCATGTGAGAAACAACCTCTCGCCCGACCATACTAAATCAAGACAGGACAGAAGGCATACCCAAGGTATCCCATAGGTATAATAAGAAATTTAAAAGGAAATAGTAGATAATTTAGGGTCTCTCTCAAAATACCCAAAAATGCACTGAAGGCTGCGCTACCCAAATGTCCACAAAAACATTAAAGAAGGTATGAACCACCTACCTCATATGATTACAATGTTACCCCATCGATATCAGCCTCCAATTAGGTCTAAAACGTGGTAGATTGAGGGGGTTCCAACGGATCAAATGGTGCTCGAAACGAAGTTCGGACGAAGATCAGAGAGGGATTTGAAGGTCTGGCCAGCTCTCCCTGCGTACGCCCTGAGTGGAAGGAAGAAAAAGAGGAGAATGGGAATTCCCGGGTGTCCTAGAACATAAAAACCCTAATTTTAAGTGGCCACACGGTTAACCCACAGAGTTTAGAAAATCATGTTCCAACCATGCAGTTGCCACTGCCTCACCCAGGAACTTCGCACGACCAACCCGCACGGTTTGGAAAACCGTGCGCCGCCTGTGCGGAGCCCACTGTCTCACCCAGGGACTTCGCATGGTTTGTCCGTATGGTTTGTTCTGACCGTGCGCTAACCATGCGCACTAGCACAACCTCTCCAAATTCAAAATTTTAACCCGAAAATGCCAAATTTGCCTAGTTTTCTCAGAAGCAAGTCAAAATTCAAATAGGGTCGGGATTTTGACCCGTTCCAAAAGCCCGGGTTCATACAACCATGGCGCTCCAGAGATAAATCGAGGTACGATCTGTGTCTACTCCACCATAACTGTAGTTCTTATAGACACATGTTCCAGTCAATCTTTCATTTCCACTACCCTCGTTTGGAGTTCAGAGATTCCGACGTAGTTGTTGGCTCGATCCTTACTGCTAGAGAATCCTACGAGAGCAGAATCGATGATTACGCACTAGTTCTAGCAGGGTGAGCTTACTCTAGGAGGTGAGATCTTTGGCTGGGATCTATTTGTTACGGTGTCGAGGCCTTACGATGTCATCTTGGGTATGGACTAGTTATTTACAATCCATGCTCAGATTAACTTCATTAGGAACAAAGTACGGTGTGTCCGTAGGGATGGGACGAGGTTCACCTTCACCAGAAAGAAGGGAGCCTTTATAGTGCAGGACAGACTTATTCGGAGGAGGGTGCTATTGATCACTCATCAGTTGGACTGCCTTACCCTCAGAGCAGTTGATGTGGAGAGTCCAAGCTATCCTGCAGTGGTGGACCAGTACATAAATGTTTTCCTTAACGATGTTCCAGGACTAGCTCCTCGTAAATAGGTGCTCTTATTCATTGATCTGTACCCTGTGATGACACCAATATCTACTCCAGCATATCGGATGGATCCCACTGAGCTTCACGAGCTGAGGGTATAACTAGAGGACTTGCAGGGGAAGTGATTCATTTGGCCTAGTGTTTCTCCCTAGGCTACCCCGATTCTATTTTCCAAGAAGGTGGATAGGATCTTGAGGCTCTGTGTCGACTACAGTCACCTGAACCAGGTGACCGTGAAGAACAAGTACCCACTCCCAAGGATTGACGATCTCTTTGATCAGCTGAAGGGAGCACAGTGGTTCTTGAAGATAGACCTTGGTTCAGGCTATCACCAGCTCAGAGTTCGAGATGAGGATGTGCAGAAGAAGGCCTTTAGGTGTCAGTATGGCCACTACGAGTTCTTGGTTATGTACTTCGGCGTAACCAACACTCTATCAGTGTTCATGGGACTCATGAACATGATCTTCTAGCCATACCTTGATCTCTTTATTGTAGTCTTCATTGACGACATTATGATCTACTCGACTACTGAGGAGGAGCATGCCTACCATTTGTGGGTAGTACTAAACACACTCAGAGAGCACCAGATTTATGTTAAGCTCTTGAAGTGACAGTTCTGGATTCGAGATGTTCACTTCTTGGGACATGTCATCTCAGAGGCTGGAGTTGCAGTGGATATAGTGATGATTGAAGCGGTACTTGTTTGGGAGACACCTAGGAGTGTAAAGGAGGTGAGGAGTTTCCTGGGCTTGGCTGGATACTACCGAAGGTTCGTACTAGACTTCTCCAGAGTTGCAACACCACTATCAGCCATGATGAAGAAGGGGAAAACCTTCGTGTGGTTGGAGAGATGCCAGCAGAGCTTTCTGGAACTAAGGCAGAGTCTGACTAGTGCCCCCATATTGAGGCTTCCAGAGGAAGGCGTAGGGTATATAGTTTACTGCGACACATCAGGGACCAGACTCAGGTGTGTCCTGATGCAGGAGTGAGCAGTGATCGCGTATGGTTCTCAGTTTCTGAGACAACATGAGAAGAACTACGCTACCCATGAACTAGAGTTAGAAGCAGTGGTCTCCGCCTTGAAGATGTGGAAACACTATCTGATGGGCGAACACATGACCATTTACTATGATCACAAGAGTCTCAGGTATATATTCTCTCATAAGGACTTGAACCTGAGACAATGACGTTAGCTTTACTTCCTACATGACTATGACTTCGAGGTAGTCTATACTCCTGGGAAGGGGAACATTATTGTGGATGAGCTCAACAGGAGATCTAGTATACAGCTGCTAGGAGAGGCGACCGAGCATATTGTTTCCTTATAGATATCCTTTGTGGACAATGATGGAGTAGCCTTTATACAGTCTATTACATTCACTCCCCCAATCCTTTAGTGAGTCATGGAAGCACAACATGGGGACGCTGACTACGAGACACGATGTGCTCAGATATCCACAGGGCAGACACTTGATGGATTTTCTGAAGGTGGGGAGCACGTAATCCTCTTCTGGGACATACTATGGTACCAGTGTCACTTTAAGAGGAATTGTTGAGGGATTTCCACACATACCCTTTAGAGATACATATAATAATGGTGAAGATGTATCAGGACCTCAAACGATAGCACTGGTGGCTACGTATGAAGAAGGCTGTAGCAGAGTTTGTCTCTCGATGCCTCACATGTCAACAAGTGAAAGCGGAGCACCAGGTACCAGCAGGCTTGGTTCAACCATTAGAGGTACCAGAGTGGAAGTGGGATGGGATATCCATGGACTTCGTGACATGACATCCATGTACTTCTAGGGGTCATGACTCGATTTGTGTGACCATCGACCGACTCACCATGTCAATCCACTTTCTACTGATCAGAGATCAGGGTTTAGTAGAGAGCTTGGGACACCTCTACATGCAGGAGATTGTGCAGCTACATGGAGTACCTTCATCTATTGTCTCTGATCATGACACACAATTTAATTCCTGGCTATGGAAGGGGTTGCAGGAGGCTTTCAGGATGCAGCTTCTTTTGAGCACCGCCTTCCATCCTCAGATGGATGGTCAGACTGAGCGGACCATTCAGACCCTCGAGGAAATTCTCTTTGCATGTGTTCTCAACTTCGGTCACAGTTGGGAGGATCACTTACCTTTGGTGTAGTTTTCCTACACCAACAGTTATCACTCCACCATAGGGATGGAACCTTTCGAGGTGTTGTACGGTCGACCTTGTAGATCACCCTTATGATGGACAGTCCCTGGGGAGCCAGAAATGGTGGGACCAGAGATGGAACAAGTTACCACTGAGAAGGTGTAGATCATCTAGGAGCAGATGAAGACTGCACAAAGTAGACAGAAGTCATATGATGACAGGAGATGGAGGCCTCTGGAGTTCGAGGATGGTGACCACGTCTTTCTACGGGTCTCACCTCGACAAGGACTACCGAGATTTGGCCAAGACGACATGTTATCTCCAAGACTCATCAGACCTTTCCAAGTCCTCAACAGAGTAGGCGAGGTGGATTACCGCTTAGCTCTTCCACCTTAGTTACACCGGGTGCACGACGTCTTCCACATATCTCAGTTGAGGAGATATGTGCATGACCCTTCGCACATCATCGACCAAAGGGAGATGGACGTTGACGATGAGGTGACTTTTACGGAGGATCCAGTGGAGATTGATGATCGACAGGAGCAGTTCCTATGTGGATGGTCGATATCTCTGGTGCGCATTCGCTGGAAGAACGGGAACCTCCAGGAGAGCACATGGGAGCGGGAGGCTCATATGCGTGCTCAATACCTCCATTTGTTCCCATAGTTCAAGTTATAGCTTACAAGGACGTAAGGACATGATGTGGGGAGAATGTAAAGACCTGGAATTTCTGTGGAATTTTTTTTCTTAAATACATGAGAATTTTATGAGTCCGCGAAAATTTACGGCCCTTGATTCCGAGGCCCGGTGAGCCCAGAATCAATTTTTGAAGTTTTTTTCGGGTACGTTCAGTAAACGTATGTGCAGGTTTTTTATAACTTTTGAACCGGTGCTAGGAATTGAAATCCAAGGGAACCATTCAACTCGCAGCACTGGTATTCACCTAAGAAGACTTCCACCTCGACGACATTTGGTCAAGAATAAAGGATAGTTTTTGTGTTTTAAAGAATAAATTAAAAAAAATAAAGTAGTAGATTTTTTTTTAATTTTTAGTTGGTTAAAACCTCCACATGGGGGTTAGGAGTGGGGACCACCACACCTTAATCTCCCATGGGAGGTTATGGTGGGGGGGGGCCCACTCGAGGTCCAAACACCTCTTCTAAATTAATTTTTTTGGGACCACCTAATGTTATAACCTCTTGGACCCCCATTAAGTGGGGAGAAACCCCCTTGAACTCCCCACTTATGGTGCTAAAACACTCAATTAATTAATTGAACACATTCAATTAATTAATTTTAACCTTTTTGATTCTATGACAATAATTTAATAAGATGTCATAATCTATTGTTTTGTTGGAATTTGTCTTTTTGGTGGAGCTTGGGAGGAAAATAACTCTCCAAATAAGAACACTTCTTCAGCAAACGAAGAATGATCTTCAACCGGGGAAAGGGGGGAAGCGCTGTCCTTGAAGAACGCAGACGTCGTCGTCCTAGACTTTTTAATCTTCTTTCCCCACATCGATGAATCGACGTCCCCCTTTCCGTGAGAGTGCCAACGAACAAAGAACCTGAGGTAGGGGTTCAAGCTTGCTAATTGTTGCGTGTTGTTCGTCTTCCATCATGGTTTAGAATTCGAAGCTTCTTTATATCACCCTAACGCATAGGGTGTGGTCCAAAAAAACAAAGCTCGATCCCTCCACATTCATTGGGGATTTTGACGCTCAACACGACATGAGTCTGGGTTGAGAGTTACCTCTAAACCATGGTTGTGGATCGAAGGAGACGACTCGGGGAATGCACAACTTCATCCGTAGCAAGAATCAGGCCACCGAAACTCATCTGGTGACCCACAGAAAGTTTTCGGATGGTTGGTGTGACGATTGTCACCGCATGGATGGCAGTGGCGCAACTGTACCGCTGGAGGAGAAGGCTACGACCAATAGACAATGAAGGTGTAGCGGTGGCCGGCGCAAGGCCGACCGCGAAGGAAGCCGGCGGCCCGAGCTTCTGGGATGCCAGAGAAGGCATGACGCTACCGGTGCCATGCAGTGGACCGAAGGATGGACGCAGCGTCTAGACACAATGGTGCAGCAATGGATAGCTCGAGCCTGACCACAAAGAGGTCCGGCGGCCCAAGCCGCCGGATCACCGGAAGTGGTGCGACGCAACTGGTTCCGCGCGAGGAGCTAGCTGGATGCTCGGCCAGCTAGAAACTGTGGGACCCCACTGGGTCCCGTGGGACACACCGACCCCAGCCTGGCGCCGGTTCCACCCGCCCGAACGGCTAAGACATTTGGGAACCAGGGGGCACGACCTTCCCCCCGGATGCAGCTAGGGCAGACCCCCACGGGCCACTGGGCCAGACCCAGTGCAAGCGGGACCCTGCGCGGGCCGGGTCGGACCCATGGGCCAGGTAGGACCCACGGGCCGGGTCGGACCCGTGGACTGGGTCATTTGGACTGGGCTGGACCGGACCCAAACCCGTTTTACCTGATTTGACATGTTCACCCATAACATGGGATACGAGTGTCCGATTGACGAACCATCTGTGGAGACAGAAATCATGGATCAAGGCACTTTTTTTATACGATATTAATGTTTGGACGAAGTTGGGTTATAGTCTGGCTGGATTGAACCTAAATCCAACTAGGCCCTCAGAACGAAAATGCCAATAACTCTCAGACCGGGCATCCGATTGACACACCGTCTGTCGGGTTGAGTTGGCAAGACAGATATTTTGGATACATCAACTTAATACTTTGTGGACGTTGATGTATCGACACTTGGATTGAGGAGCGTAACCTCCCAGAATCCATCGTGCTTTGTGGAAACCCTGTGGTTGGCTGTGCACTATTGACTGTTCCTGGATCATGTGTTGGTCCGAATATTCTAATGACTGTTCTTGGATCATGTGTTGGTTTGACGGTTCTGACTTATATTCTTGGATCATGTGTTGGTCTGACAGAATAGTTGGTCCTGGATCATATTTTGGTCTGACAACTCTGACTACTATACCTTGATCTTGTGTGGGTCCGAACGTTATAATCTCTGGTCCTGGATACTATGTGGGTCCGATAGCTTAGATGATTTAGTGGCTAAATCTGATCATCTCTATCTCTCTACAAAATTTTTATACCTGTGTGAGCTGAGTTAGTGACATCTGTGTTTTCCTCATGATTGAGATGGGTTACTTGATAACTTAGGTATACGTATTGGCATATACCTATGTAATGGATATCCGTTTACTTCGTACTCTGTGGTTTATCCTTGTTGGATTTGGTGAGACCATGAGGGTATCGGGGTCCCTACTGAGTATCATTATACTCACCCCTACACAGGATATGCCCACACCTTATTGTGTTGGATGCATATGATGGACAACGCTGACCGATAATGAATGTACGAGGGCTGGATGGTACTGAGTGTAGACCACACGATGAGTCAGTAATCGGAGGAGACTGATGGACGAGGATTTATGAGGAGGCTAACTGTACCTACCCTTCTGGTAGGATCCGTGGTGGACATACCAGGAGCTTCTCTTCATCATTCAGCTATTTAGTCCCTTTTCAGTTGTACTTGTACTTTACAATTGGACTTGTATTTTTGGCTCCTTTACTTACCAGCACTCTTTTGTCTATAGTTTTTACATAGTGTTTGATTCCAGTTTATACTCTAATTGTGGGTGTTTACAATTTATAAAGTCAATGCATTCCCATCTTGGGGATTTTACACCTTTCATGCTAGTCACCAGCCCCCGGTCTATGGAATGCAGGTTTGGGGTAGTGACGACACGGGCCCCGGGGGACGCGTCGTGACAGTGTTTCTTATTCTATGTTTTTAGTGATGAGGTATTGCGGTATTTTGGTAATTTTGGTTTTATGATCGCTCGATGAAGTTGTTATTGTTTTTATCTAGTTTAGTGAATTTCATTTCATGTGTGGGGATGTATTCGACACCGACGGTGATTAAAAGGGTTAATCAATCATTTTTCTTCTGGTATGGTTCACGAAGGATGAATTGTTTTTTACTAACTATGATTTTGATGTTTTTTACAAGCATGGATGCAGCAGTTTCGGTGATGAGGATCTCTGGTGGGTGGTTCTCCATGGTTTAATGGATGATGATGGGTGTTTTGGTGTGTTAGGATTTACAGCATGAGGCTACAGCTCGTGGTTTGTAGGTCGAGGCAATGGCACATCACTTTTTTTTTTTATTTTTGAATTTTTTGAATCCTGAAAGTTGGTATGTGATCTTCTTGAAATTTGTGAAGTCTGTTTTGTGGTGTTTGAATTAGTTTTTGAATTTGTGCGGTTCCCACTCAACCAAAAGGTTCTTATGTAAAATAAAAAAAACTAAATATTTGCGAACTAAGATGAATGTGTTATGAATGTTAAATATTTCTCCATGTCACTTCTTACACCAAATGCATCAACACTAAAATACGGGGGGGGGGGGGGTCCCAATGGTAGATATATTTTAAATATACATGGGCCATTTTTTTTAAATAATATAATATATATTAGATTATTTTATTCGACCGTTATGATTATATTTTAAATTTATTAACTCATAATGAACCACTAGAAGAGAAAATTATAATAATAATTAAAAATATGAGTATTTTAATTTTTTTATCACATTTTATAACATATTAAATATCTACAATGAATGATCCTAGAGATTATATTTATATATATATATATATATCCTAAAGAACCAAGTTGTAAGTATTATTTTAATTTAATACTTTAAAATAACTCATTAAAATTTATTATTAATCAATTCTATTAAAGTGTTAGTACAATCTCATTTAAGTACTTTAACTGGAAATGAAAAATTAATTTTAAGCATAATAAGAATGAATATATTCCTACCTAATGTTACATATATTTAAATAGTTAATTATTTTTATCTAAAATATATTTATCTTTAAATAAATTATTGAAAAAAATTTAATATAAAGACCATGGGTGAAGGAGGTTCCGAATGACTCTATATATAATATCTGTATATAATAGAAAAAAATGATTTAAGAAAATATTGTAAGGTTTCCATTTATTTCTATCATGTTGATATATGAAAATTGAATCTAATATAGTAAACTAGATGTTTACTAATCCTGTGAATTTCACTATTACACATTATAATGACTCATACATTTCATACATAGATATTAAATCTATACTAATGAATATTCATTACATAACATTTTGATTCATGCCAAAAATCATTTAGGTCTAGTATCTTTGGAAACCTGGAAATGTAAATAAATAGTTCGTAAAATATCTACATAAAATCTCACTTATTTCGTCATAACTAGAATCCTTATTATGCATGTCATACCTAATAAAATTATACAAAACCACGGGAAGGAAGCACAAGAAAAGGTGAACTCAGATGCTTAGTAATGGAAAATAAGACAGATATCACTGATCACATATGCTTAACATGAGAATAATGGTATAAGAACATGATCTTAATGTTTTAAAACTATACCTTGTATATAAAAGATCACAATATTTGGTCATATAAAAAATCTTGGCATTTATAAAGCCTGAATCATAAGGAAATAAAATAACATGAACCATTAAATCTTAACATAGGAATATGACATTAATTTGTGGCATACACTTAATCATGGAAAATAATTTCTTTAGATTTAAAGGATCTTTACCAAGATAATCACAGTGGAATATGTTCACTCCACAAACTATCATAGTAGTCAAGGTTCACTCCAAAGAATATCATAATGGAAAAATTCACTTACTAAACTGGGTTTAATCCCCATTCTAGTCCTATTTATCTCATGAGATATCAATCTTTACCCAATGCATTGGAGGGAGATATAGGTCTCACCCATCACATAATGATAATAACACATATATGTTCCATAATATCATAAAAAATTCATCATTTTAGAACCCATGAAAAGAAATTATTTTTATAAAATATTCATCATAATATAACCCATGAATGGAAATGGGTTATATAAAAATTTTATCTTAGTATAATCAGTGGAAAAGAAATTATTTTCATAATAATCTTGTTATCAACAACATAAAAAATTTAGATAAAGAATAATTATGGTATAATTGGATCTTATCCCAAGTAAAAATTAAGTAATATATAATTATTTCATCTTATATGGATAATTATTTTGAAACATCACTTGGAATATTTCTTGTTGAAAATACACATTCAATTTTGAAATCAATTATTTTAAAAAACTACACAAATATGAAGGAAAAAATTTTCTTTGAAAATAATCTTGTAAATTTATAAATTAAGCTTCAAATTAAATATTAATCATGATGGTGGGAAAATCCATCAATTCTATGTAAGTGAAAAAAATCCTTCCATATTTTATTGGAAAAGTCACAATGTACATTGTTTTGAAAATGAAAAAAAATTCCTTTCAAAGAATTTTATAAAAAGTAAAACATGGTTAAAAATGAATTCAAAAAATCATAGGATAATGTTAAAAATATTATTTATTTTTTTTATAAAATTTTGAAGAAAAACATTTCCTAGTGAATACTTAAACATAAATAATCCCAAGTATTCTTGATATTATAAAGTAAAACACTTGCCTCGAGTTAACATTGTTTCGAAAGCACTCTAAACAGATGTATAATAAATTTAAATTTATTATAATTATAAATAATATTCATCTTGATAATTATAATATCATATATTATACCTTTATATCATTTCAACACCCCCTTTTATTAATAATTCTTTATTAAAATTGTTTTTTATGGGTGTTAACTGTTTCATTTATCATGAGTATCCCTGTTCAATAGTTCTGGTACTTGTAAATTTATCTTGGTTACATCAAATTTATAGTATAAATAATTATTTAAAAATAATATGTATCAATTATATACATATTTATAGTCATACATAAAATTTATAGATTGAAAAATGAATTACATCATTCATTAAAATTGTAGGTCCAACGTATGCATGAATACTGTTTTCATTTTTCAATGGATGGAATGAAAGAAAGGTAAATATTATTTCACCTTTATAGGATTATTATTATATAATATATATCATATATATTCACAAAAATATTCCACATTACTATCAAAATAAAATATAAGTGAGAAACAAATCACATCACTTTGTGGAGGTGATAGTCCACACGTATGTACGAGTGACATTATCTTTTCACAATGAATTTGATGGCAAGGGGTATAAATTATATTATAAATAAAGAATTATAGTTTTTAACAAATATAATATTTTAATATTAAACTCATAATAATACCCATCTAGAAAATAACATGTTGAAAATGAATTGTGTCATTACTTGCAGATGACAAGCCGTACGTATGCATGCACAATACTTTCACTTCTCATTTTTTTGGAAAGAGGGTGTATAATAGAGTTTTGAAAATAATAATAAAATTTTATAATATTTATGATATTTAAGTTATTATTTTATAACAAATACCATATATTTATTGATATTAAAGAAGAGTAGAAAAGAAAGGGATCAGTTAAGGCGATTACCTCTTTGCTAGACGACTCATTTAGATCTCATCTAAAGGGATACCATGTTGGTCTTTTGGTAGATACAAACCTATAGAATGTGTCTATCAAAATTTAGAAGATAAATTTTCATATTTTGGCTGATCTATAAGTCTTAAATTTGTGTAAATAACTTATGGAGTTTGTGTCCTTTTATAATTGAGGTGTGGGGCACTTTTGAAATTTCTCAAAATATTAAATTATAAGAAATTAATTCTGATGAAAAATGCCACCAAATGTTTAGGGATTAAAAGATAAGTTAGGATATGGTTTTAATAACATCAAAATAATAATTTATAAAAAATTTTGTTCCATTGGGAGAATTTTCATTTTAATTCACCCTTATTTAACCAATTTTATTTTTAACTACAGTAATACATTTTTCAATATTAAAGGGTTAAAAATTTTATTTATAAGGTAAAAATTGGACCATAAATGGAAACTTTATACCATTTTAGACCATATTCTATCCATATTGTCCTATTTAAATAATTTCCTTATTTTTAAATATTTTAATAAAATATTATTTTGATAAAATATCATTACTTTCAATTTTAACACTATTAATTTATTTTAAATTTAAATTCTTCAAGACAAAGGGTTAACTTGAATATAATTTAGAAAAACCTCCCTTATATATAACATAGTCCTATAAAATTCGTGGTTAATAGTAAATCATTCAAATTATATCATTTTTAATATTTTTAAATCATTTATTTTATTTATTAATAAATGAATAAATAATGAAACGGTGATGAATAAGAAATTAAGGCCATTATATAATTACTAAAAAAATAAAAATAAAAATATATCATGATATATAATTTTATTAAAATCAAAATATACAATTATATTCATTCATAAATTACTTTTTTCCCAAAATGGAAATATAAGGCCCCAGCCTTAAACCTTACTTAATATTGAATTAAATGAATAATTCACATTGAGGATCTTTTCAGGTTTAGTGTTTTAGAGAATTAGTTCATAACTATTACATCTCAAAAGATTACAAAGTAGAAACTTCTACTAAGTTTCCATAAAATAAAAACTCTTAAAAAGAAACATGACTAGTTCCTTGTTTTAGATAGCATGACATTCCCTTAATCCCATCCTTGACCCAATTACACATTACGTCTTGTGAAAAAAACATTTTAAAAAAACTTGGGGTGAGCATAAAAAGCTCAGTAAGGGATACACAAAGAATGAAAACGGTTAGTTCTTAAAACAATAAGTAAACCATGTATACTTTATCAAAGTAATAATTTCACCTTTATGAAGTAGTAAAAACTCTTCATTGAATAAAATATCATTACTTACCCTTTTGTAATCAAAATATTATCATAAAAACCATAAAAAGAACACATAACATATAAAGGTAACTTGGGACATAAACATTCATAAGTGGAATAACCATACGGTCGACTTCCACACATATCACTTAATGGAATAGCCATACGGCCAACTTCCATACATACTTAATGGAATAGCCATATGGCCGACTTCCATACCCAATGCATTGGAGGTTATAACATAACCACCCGTCCTGGTATTCACGACACCACCCGTCATATGGTTTATCATGTAACTACCCGTAATATTTCCAAGTACCATTATAAAATTTTAACACATAAAACCAATAAAAAGGAGTGATAACATTTCCACATTTCAATCACAATATATCATTTAAATATATTGACATAATAGAATAATTTATCAAAACCATTTTCAATACCAAAAACACATAAAAGAGTATATGGTATTTATTTTATTTTAAAAACATTACGGCTTGTTAAGGAAGCCAAAGATCAAATAATACTCGCGGCGACGGAAAAAGTCGTTTTCACCGCGTACGTTAAAAGAAACATTCATTTTTGTCATTTTGTAAAACGCTTTGTAGAAAAAGATTCCTTTGGTATAAAAGTAAAGGTCAAAGGGGTTTATACACTGTATAAAAGAAAGTTGTGTATAAAACAAAATATGCCTCAATGGAAGGAGATTGAGACGAAGTCCCTTACAAAGACGGTATCCTTGGTTTAAGGATAAATCAATTACATAATTATGTGTGACAAACGAATACACCAAATATAAGTGGATATTAAGTGTAAAATAATCATAGGTTATTCACACATATTCATAGAACGACATATTAAAGGAGTATAAGTTTATCCCAAAGAATCAAATTTGGGTTAAGAAGTTCCCTTGGAAAAATTTGACAGCCTAATGGCGTCACTACAAAATTCATAAAATGAGTTGATGAGAGATAAAAATGGTATCTCATCACATGGAAATAAAATTTAAATAAATAAGGATATAGAAGAACATATTCCAACATAATATTATGTGAATTAAAAGACATAACAAAATAAGTCTTTTAAAAAGTGGAGGGTGAAAGGTTCCCTTACCGACTTGGGTAACTTTCGAAACATACACCCCGTGAAAGAAAGACAATAAAACATTGATGTAAATACTCATAAATGAAAGTATATTACACAATTAGTAAAATAATTGGAAGTACATACACCACTCAAAGGAAATTGTGGCAAATGTAGCATAAATCCCACGGGAATAAAAGTGAGATGAAAAATCCCTTACGAAAACTCGGCAGCCTAACGGCGCCACATAAAACTTACAAAAATGGATTGATGATATCAAATAGGGTATATAATCATATTAACATAAAGTTTATAGAAAGATTAATATAAAAGAACATCCCCCAACATAACAAAGATGAGCTTAAAATAAGTGACATAAAGGAGAGTACTTAAAAAGAAAGAGAGAGGTTAGATCTCTTACGAAAATTCGGCAGCCTAACGGCGCCACTCAAAACTTCCAAAATGGATTGATGAGAGAGAATAGGGTATCTCATCATATGAACATAAAAATTACAGTAATATTAATATAAAATAACATCCCAATAACAATAAAGATGATATTTAAAAGGAATGACATAAAAGAGCGTACTTAAAAAGAAAGAGAGGAGTAGGATCCCTTACCTCGTGTCCGACTTGACTCGATCGTTCTTTAACGTCCTGAATAATAAACATGAGTTAATTTATACTTGATTAAGATCCTTTTTCAAGTAAATTATTACTTTTATATCAATTATTGACATGTTATAAACATTATTAAATCATTTAAGTTAATAATGTTTGTTTTGTCGATATTTGGTTCTTAAGTCAAAAGTGGACTTCTTACAATTACATGTTGTTCGTGTGGTCAAAGGTTCTTTATATCCATAATTACATTCCTGATATGGATATCATATATATCATATATATCCAGCATATACATGTATTTATAATATTACATAATCATTTAGAGGTAAGAAATGAAATGCACCGTTCATGGAGACGGTAAGCCGTACGTACGCATGAACGCTACTTTCATTTCTATGTCATATTAATGGAATTAAAACTAAATAAGAGATGTGTATATTTTTAATTACAGAATTATATTCATCCTTTATATGTATCATACATCATATATATTTATTATATGTACTTATAATAGTACATTACATTTGAGGATAAGAAATTAAATGCACCGTTCATGGAGACGGTAAGCCGTACGTACGCATGAACGCTACTTTCATTTCTATCTCATACTTTAATGGAAAGAAAAAAATAATGTTATAAAGGTATATTATAATTCCAGTATAAAATCATATATAATAAATTTAAATCCATCCTTTATACGTCCCACGTATGGCATTAACAAATCAAATCACTTTGAGGGGGCGGTAGTTCGCACTTCCTAAAATGAAGATATCGCGTATACCCATAATGGAAGCCATAAAGGTATGCCACAAATGAAAAATACAGAAGTTTAAGTAAAACATAAAAATATTATATATCATATATAAAGATAGTGACATCTTAATGGACACCTTTTAAGGTGTTATATGAGTGTTGAACAATCATCGTTTCGTGAGGCAGAAATTCGCCATCCACAGAAACAGTATGTTCTTTAACCATTAGATGAAGGTGTGTGTAAGAGTATCTCGAATCCTTATTATAAAAATATCCTAGTATATTTTATATACTGGATTTGTTACAAAATAAATGAATAAAAGGAGTTTAGGGGGTTGGAGAAGCAAAATAAAATAAAAGGACTCAAGTGACGACATTACCTTAAAATCGGGTAACTCCCTTTGGTTTGAGCTGAAAGGCTTCCTTGGGAAGACTTCTGCCCAAATTGAGGCTTCAAGGAGTTATAGAGGGATGTGTAGATACAAAATGGGCAGGGGTTGTCCGAGCCAAAGGCTTTGGAAGTGTGGGTAAAGAGGTAGAAGTGAGGGCCTTTTATAAGAGGAGAGGAGGGGCACTCTTGGAAAGGTATAAAAGGATACTTTATTTTAAAATGAGTTTCGGATTTTAAAGATCCCACATTGATGTGTTTCTAGGATAAGGTGATAAGGGTTCGAAATATACCCATCCAATAGGGTTTTGACATGTGTAGGTCATAGATTTTGCATTATCTTTCCATTTTATTTAAATCGTTAAATAATGAGGTCATCGTTGCATCATCATGATGTCATAAAAAATTTAATATATTTAATGTCTAAAAATTATAAAAAAAAATATCATGATGTAGGAAATATTTTTATATTTCTAATTAATATTTATAGACAAAAATATGACTTGTATAACTCCATGTAAAAATTGTCGTAGTAAAACAAATCATGTTTGTGACATTTTTATTTTAACTTTAAATAAAAGGAATAAATGTCATTATCAAACCCAAGTGGCTCCATGACGTACCAAAAATCTACCCATGGGTTGTCTTGGTCGGACATAACTCATCCAATAGGGTTAGGACATGTGTCAAGATATTTTCATTTTATTATAATATCATTTTTACCTTAAATCACACTAATTACCTTTAATCGTGATTAATAAAACTTAAAAGTTACTTTTCATCAAAAATTATTTCCATCCCATTGAACCACATTTTACTTAAACATTAAAATAATTTAAATTGGATTTTTTAAATTCAAATCACAGAAGTGCTAAAGTCCCATTTAAACGAAAAATCATATTTTGTAACCACCACTTTATGGTTTCACTATTCATAAACAATTGAAGTTTTTCAGAAAAATGCCAAAAATTCACCCTAAGATATATTTGATATTCCGAATTCAAAAATGATTTCCATTTTACCAAATTCATAATATATAAGATGCATTAATTAATTTTATAATTAAATCCCACTGTTAAAACAAATAGCGTGTTTTTATGAAACAATATCTTTCAAAAGATTGACACTCGTTTATGTCCAATATTAAAGTGATATTAATTACAATGACCACCATTGGATTAAATGGTAAAAATATATTCTATTTACTCTTTAAAACCAATTAAAAATATAATCTAATCATATAAATAAATTAGATTAAAAAGAGGTTTTGAATTAAAATACAACATTTTTCACTATTCATTAAAAATTGAACTTTTTCGGAAAAATACCAAAAATTTACACAAAGTAAATTTTGATGTCCCGATTATAAAGAAGAATTTTATTTTTTCAAATATAACACATAAAATTGTCAAAAAGTGGATTTAAAAGAGGTTCGAAATCAAAAGGCGGTTAATAGACCTTTTAAAGAATATTAGACTATCTACGCTTAAAATTGGATTCATTCGCATTTTTAATCCTCTAACATTTATTGTAAAGAGTAAAAATATTTGAAAAACATATATAATCATTTTTTAGTTAGTTCTGTTCATTCCCACCATTACAACGGCCAGGCATTAACTACCATTTAAAATAATATTATTTTATTATTAGAGTGCAACGTAAGATTCCCAAGAAACTCGTTGTTGCGTATTGGGTACGCCATCGAGCATAACATCTCCTTTAAAGTAATATTAATATTTTATTCAAAAATATGGATAAATATAAAAATGACATATTCTTTATTTACCTGGGGAGTTACATCCTTCCCCCCTTTTGGGAATTGCGTCCTTGGAATTTTAAAATTGGGCTTGGAAATATCCTTGAAAGTCCCACATCGGAACAAGAGTCGGTAAAACAATCACTTTAAAATAAAGAAAGATAAGTACAGAGGTCACCCGAGTTAACCCATACTAGGATTCCATGTAAGAAAACATGGACATGGAGGAGAAAACATAGGGTCATGTTCTAATGGAGAGTGATAGAAAACATTTTTAGGAGAAAGTTAACCACAAGAAAATCACAAACTTGTGATGGGTTAAACGGTATTCGATTCCCTAGTAGGAAAAGTTAACAAAAAATATTTTTGTTTTAAGTTACTCTTCATTGGGGAATTTATTTTTGAGCCTAACTAAATCATAATGAAACATACTTACTTGTCATGTAGACTTTCAACTTTTACTAGATTCCTTAATCAAACTCTTATTTTCTCCAAAAGACGAGTATTTAGGAAGACTTGTTTGCATTAAGAGTACTATAATCAATTTCTAGAGAATCACCTAATCCAAAAAAGAGAACTATATATTTCCCATGTCTTTAGACTTTAACCAAAACCAAAACTAAAACGGTTAGTACAAGATCAGATAATCTAGAAAAGGATAACCCTTTATAAAAAGAAAATATATTCTTAATATCCAAAATTTGTCCAACAAAACCCAAAGTTCAACGAGGACCATTCGATAAACAATTTTTCCATAAAATTCTTCAAATTAAACCAAACTAAGATTGAAACCCAAATATTTGAAGGATTTATTCACATAGTCTTCCAAGTTAAATCATAACATTTATCTCCAAACAACATCAGTTTCTCTTAATGTCTCATATTGAAAAGTAATTAACCTAATCACATATCCTCCATGATAGGTTAATAAATTTCCATAGATAAACCAAAATCAACTTACTCTTAATTCATAAAATCATCTAACTAAAAAGAATCATTCAAACTAACCAGGGACTTCACGTAGTCCAGTGGTAGGCGATAAATACCAGTCGCACTTTGGTAGTGGGTTCGATTCTCACAGCTTTGTCTGACGTGACGGGTTGTCACACGATCTGCATGTTTTCCTTTTTATAAAACTCCAAAAATAACCCTAACATGTTTTAACCTTAATAGTTTCCTTATAAGTCTCATTTTCATCCAAATTCGTTACGGTCTCAACATCTTAATTCTTGAAGTGTTATTTCACCACCATAAGATAAAATAAAACGATTCCCAAAATGAAAAACATTATACCTTGATCATGGCATCTACTCGGTTTCATCGTCATCTTGCTCACGTAGGTATAAGTCCCATGCATTACAATAATGATTTAGAGATCATTCAAAATAATTTGCTTCCTCCATCCAAATACACCTTGTACAACATGGGTCATATGGGTGTTCACAGAAAAATAGTTTTGGAAAATAATCATGTATGACATATAATTCCAAAACATCTGATAAAACATGATTTCTATAAAATAGTCATACAAAATTTGAGTTGAAACTTTCTATTATTGGTCCTTTTAAAATACCATAAGTATGTGCTGAGAGACTATATTTTAAAATCAAATATAAATAGGTTACACAAGGGTCTCCTTCCTCAGCACCATCTTTAAAATCATAATATGCTTCAAATTCTTGTGATAAGGTAAAATATTTGAAAATATCTTGATAATATTTACATTTCTTGAAAATATGAGAATATTGTGAAAATAGTATTTGTCTAAAAACAACCCATGATCCATGATGATAACGAGGTATAATGGAGGTGTTTGATATCTTAAGCAACTGCTTGCAAACAAGTTGTATGTTAGAAAAAGTTTCACAATCATCCGAACATGACTTTGCAATAATTATTGCAAGCATGTCATCAGGAATAGATAGGAATGTCATTTGAGATCCTTCTCCTTCCATTCGTAACCGACTTTACTTCTCCTGAAAAAAGTTATAAAACAAGGATTTAACAAAAATAATAGATATAGGGACAAATCATGTGTCTAACAAAAACTCCTAATCCCTAAAGTTGTCTAAGCCGACCTCTGATACCAACTATAAGGCCCCAGCCTTAAACCTTACTTAATATTGAATTAAATGAATAATTCACATTGAGGATATTTTTAGGTTTAGTGTTTTAGAGAATTATATCATAACTATTACAACTCAAAAGATTACAAAGTAGAAACTTCTACTAAGTTTCCATAAAATAAAAACTCTTAAAAAGAAACATGTCTAATTCCATGTTTTAGATAACATGACATTCCCTTGATCCCATCCTTGACCCAATTACACATTAAGTCCTGTGAAAAAAACATTTCAAAAAAACTTGGGGTGAGCATAAAAATATCAGTAAGGGATACACAAACAATGAAAACTGTTAGTTCTTAAAACAACAAGTAAACCATGTATACTTTATCAAAGTAATACTTTCACCTTTATGAAGTAGTAAAAACTCTTCACTGAATAAAATATCATTACTTACCCTTTTGTAATCAAAAGATTATCATAGAACCCATATAAAGAATGCATAACATATAAAGGTGACTTGGAACATAAACATTCTTAAGTGGAATAACCATACGGTCGACTTCCACACATATCACTTAATGGAATAGCCATACGACCAACTTCCAAACATAATTAATGGAATAGACATACATCCGACTTCCATACCCAATGCACTGGAGGTTATAACGTAACCACCCGTCCTGGTATTCACGGCACCACCCGTCACATGGTTTATCACGTAACCACCCGTAATATGTCCAAGTACCATTATAAAATTTTAACACATAAAACCAATATAAAGGAGTGATAACATTTCCACATTTCAATCACAATATATCATTTAAATATTTTGACATAATAGAATCCTTTATCAAAACCATTTTCAATACCAAAAATACATAAAAGAGTATATGGTATTTATATTATTTTAAAAACATTACGGCTTGTTGAGGAAGCCAAAGATCAAATAATACTCGCGGCAGCGGAAAAAGTCATTGTCACCGCGTACGTTAAAAGAAACATTCCTTTTGGTCATTTAGTAAAACGCTTTGTAGAAAAAGATTCCTTTTGTATAAAAGTAAAAGTCAAAGGGGTTTATACACTGTATAAAATAAAGTTGTGTATAAAACGAAATATGCCTCAATGGAAGGAGATTGAGACGAAGTCCCTTACAAAGACAATATCCTTGGTTTAAGGATAAATCTATTACATAATTATGTGTGACAAATGAATACACCAAATATAAGTGGATATTAAGTGTAAAATAATCAGAGGTTATTCACACATATTCATAGAACGACATATTCAAGGAGTATAAGTTTATCCCAAAGAATCAAATTTGGGTTAAGAAGTTCCCTTGCAAAAATTTGAAAGCCTAATGGCGTCACTACAAAATTCAGAAAATGAGTTGATGAGAGATAAAAAGGGTATCTAATCACATGGAAATAAAATTTAAATCAATAAGGATATATAAGAACATATCCTAACATAATAGTATGTGAATTAAAAGACATAACAAAATAAGTCTTTTAAAAAGAGGAGGGTGAAAGGTTCCCTTATCGACTTGGGTAACTTTCGAAACATACACCCCGTGAAAGAAAGACAATAAAAAATTGATGTAAATACTCATAAATGAAATTATATTACACAATTAGAAAAATAATGGGCAGTACATACACCACTCAAAGGAAATTGTGGCAAATGTAGTATAAATCCCACGGGAATAAAAGTGAGATGAAAAATCCCTTACGAAAACTCGGCAGCCTAACGGCGCCACATAAAACTTACAAAAATGGATTGATGATATAAAATAGGGTATCTCATCATATGAACATAAAGTTTATAGAAAGATTAATATAAGAGAACATCCCCGAACATAACAAATAGGAGCTTAAAAGAAGTGATATAAAGGAGAGTACTTAAAAAGAAAGAGAGAGGTTTGATCTCTTACGAAAATTCGGCAGCCTAACGGCGCCACTCAAAACATTCAAAATGGATTGATGAGAGAGAATAGGGTCTCTCATAATATGAACATAAAAATTACAGTAAGAGTAATATAAAATAACATCCCAATAACATGAAAGATGATCTTTAAATGGAATGACATAAAAGAGCGTACTTAAAAAGAAAGAGAGGAGTAGGATCCCTTACCTCAGGTCCGACTTGACTCGATCGTTCTTTAGCGTCCTGATTAATAAACTTGAGATAATTTATACTTGATTAAGAACCTCTTTAAAGTACATTATTCATTTTATATCAATTATTGACATGTTATAAACATTATGTAATCATTTAAGTTAATAATGTTTGTTTTGTCGATATTTGGTTCTTAAGTCAAAAGTGGACTTCTTACAATTACAAGTTGTTCGTGTGGTCAAAGGTTATTTATATCCATAATGAAATTCGTTATTTGGATATCATATATATCATATATATCCATAATATACATGTATTTATAATATTACATAATCATTTAGAGGTAAGAAATGAAATGCACCGTTCATGGAGACGGTAAGTCGTACGTACACATGAACACTACTTTCATTTCTATGTCATATTAATGAAATTAAAACTAAATGAGAGATGTGTATATTTTTAATTCCATAATTATATTCATCCTTTATATGTATCATACATCATGTATATCCATTATATGTACTTATAATAGTATGTTACATTTGAGGATAAGAAATGAAAGGCACCGTTCATGGATACGGTAAGCCGTACGTACGCATGAACACTACTTTCATTTCTATCTCATACTTTAATGGAAAGAAAACAATAATGATATTAAGGTATATTATAATTCCAGTATAAAATCATATATAATTACTTTAAATCCATCCTTTATACGTCCCACATATGTCATTAACGAATCAAATCACTTTGAGGGGGCGGTAGTCCGCACTTCCTAAAATGAAGATATCGCGTATACCCATAATGGAAGCCATAAAGGTATGCCACAAATGAATAATACAGAAGCTTAAGTAAAACATAAAAATATTATATATCATATATAAACATAGTGACATATTAATGGGTACATTTTAAGGTGTTATATGAGTGTTGAACAATCATCGTTTCGTGAGGCAGAAATTCGCCATCCACAGAAACAGTATGTTCTTTTACCATTAGATGAAGGTGTGTGTAAGTGTAGCTAGAATAAATATTATAAAAACATCCTAGTATATTGAATATACTGAAGTTTTTACAAAATAATAGAATAAAAAGAGTTTAGGGGGTTGTAGAAGCAAAATAAAACAAAAGGACTCAAGTGAAGACATTACCTTAAAATCGGGTAACTCCTTTTGGTTTGAGCTCAAAGGATTCATTGGGAAGACTTCTTCCCAAAGTGAGGCTTCAAGGAGTTATATAGGTATGTGGAGATACAAAATGGGCAGGGTTTGGCCAATCCAAAGGCTTTGGAAGTGTGGGTAAAGAGGTAGAGGTGGGGGCCTTTTATAAGAGGAGAGGATGGACACTCTTGGAAAGGTATAAAAGGTTACTTTATTTTAAAATGAGTTTCGGATTTTAAAGGTCCCAAATTGATGTGCTTCTAGGATAAGGTGATAAGGGTTCGAAATATACCCATAAAATAGGGTTTTGACATGTTTAGTTCATAGATTTTGCATTATCTTTCCATTTTATTTAAATCGTTAAATAATGAGGTCATCGCTGCATCATCATGATGTCGTAAAGAATTTAATATATTTAATGTCTAAAAATTATAAAAAAAATATCATGATGTAGGAAATATTTTTATATTTCTAATGAATATTTATAGGCAAAAATATGACTTGTATAACCCCATGTAAAAATTGTTTTAGTAAAACAAATCATGTTTGTGACATTTTTATTTTAACTTCAAATAAATGGCATAAATGTCATTATCAAACCCAAGTGGCTCAATGGGATACCAAAAATCGACCCATGGGTTGGATTGGTCGGCCATAACTCATCCAATAGGGTTAGGACATGTGTCAAGATATTTTCATTTTATTATAATATCATTTTTACCTTAAATCACAGTAATTACCTTTAATTGCGATTAATAAAACTTAAAAGTTACTTTTCATCAAAAATTATTTTCATCCCATTGAACAAAATTTTACTTAAACATTAAAATAATTTAACTTGGATTTTTTAAATTCAAATCACAGAAGTGGTAAAGTCCCATTTAAACGAAAAATCAAATTTTGTAACCACCACTTTGTGGTTTCACTATTCATCAAAAATTGAAGTTTTTCAGAAAAATACAAAAAATTCACCCTAAGCTATATTTGATATTATGAATTTAAAAATGATGTCAATTTTACCAAATTCATAACATATAAGTTTCATTAATTAATTTTATAATTAAATCCCGCTGTTAAAACAAATAGCGTGTTATTATGAAACAATATCTTTCAAAAGATTGACACTCGTTTATGTCCAATCTTAAAGTGATATTAATTACAATGACCACCATTGGATTAAATGGTAAAATATATTCTATTTACACTTTAAAACCAATTAAAAAGATAATCTAATCATATAAATAAATTATATTTAAAAGAGGTTTTGAATTAAAATACAACATTTTTCACTATTCATTAAAAATTGAACTTTTTCGGAAAAATACCAAAAATTTACACAAAGTAAATTTTGATGTCCCGATTATAAAGAAGAATTTTATTTTGTCAAATACAACACATAAAATTTTCAAAAAGTGGATTTAAAAGAGGTTCGAAATCAAAAGGCGGTTAATTGACCTTTTAAAGAATATTAGACTATCTACGATTAAAATTTGATTCATTCACATTTTTAATCCTCTAACATTTATTGTAAAGAGTAAAAATATTTGACAAACATATATAATCATTTTGTAGTTAGTTCTGTTCATTCCCGCCATTACAACGGCTAGGCATTAACTACCATTTAAAATAATATTATTTTATTATTAGAGTGCAACGTAAGATTCCCAAGAAACTCGTTGTTGCGTATTGGGTACGCCATCGAGCATAGCATCCTCTTTAAAGTAATATTAATATTTTATTCAAAAATATGAATAAATATAAAAATTTCATATTCTTTATTTTCCTGGGATGTTACAGGACACATAGTAGATATTAAGAACAAAAAGAGTGACATTTTGTAACTTTATTATTTAAATAATATATAAGTCATTTTCATGGAAATGTTTCCATAAAACAATTAAAATTTCAACCTAAGGTGTTAAGGGTATAATAAAAATCATTATGTTTGAATTATAATGGAAATAGCCTTATCATTTCTTTTTAATCCATATTTATGTGATTTACCCTTTATTGAGGTGATAAATTTTACCATGATTACTATTCATATTGTCCAAAAATAAAGGAGAACTAATTAAAAGATTTTAACCTATTTATTATAAATATGTAATGTAACACCCCAAGATTTCATAGTGTGTTATTTTTTCAAAATAATTCAATAACTTGCACTACACGCAACACCGAGTTAAAGCGCACCATGACTTACCAAACTAGCCGTTATGAAGACTAATACCTATTTTTTAAAATTTTATAAATTCTATCTCTCAAAATGGACTTCATTTTTGGATTCTTAATATCAAAAATTATCCTAGGGTGAAAATTTGGTACTTTTCGGATAACTTTAATATTTTGATGAATAATGAAAATTACTAAATTTTAATTAAAAAACAACTTTTTTAATCAAAATAATTAATAGTGATAAATTATGAATTTGAGTGGTTTTAAAGAATAATTAGAATATATTTTTACCATTTTATCCAATTGTGTTCATTATAATTAATTTCACTTTGAAATTGGACCTAAACAATTGTCAATCTTTTGATATATATTGTTTCTTAAAAACACGCTATTTGTTGTGACAGCGGGAATTAATTATAAAATTAATTAATGCAACTTATATTTTTGGAATTTTGTAAAATAGACATAATTTTTGAATTAGGAATATCAATTATATCTTAGGGTGAAATTTTGGCATTATTCTGAAAAACATCAATTTTTGATGAATAGTGAAACTACTAAGTGGTAGTTAAAAAACTGAATTTTTCATAAAACTTAATTTTACCGCTTCTGTGATTGGAATTTCGAAAATCTGGGAGACACTGTTAATATCAAGAAGTAAAATATGGTTCAATGAGATGAAAATAATTTTTGGTGAATAGTAACTTTTTACTTTTATTTACCACGGTTAAAAGTAAATAGGGTAATTAAGGGTAAAAATGATATTAATATTACCCTAACACATGTCCTAATTCTATTGGACAAGTGTATCTCGACCGAAAACAACCTTAGGAATAAAATATTATCATTTATGTCCACTTGGATTAGATAAGGACATTTATTATTATTTAATTCAAAGAAGAGTTAAAAGAGTTAAAATCAAAGTTTATTTACTAGAACATTTTTAATATAGGGTTATACATAATATAAATTCGATTGTAAATATTAATTAGCAAGATAATAAGATTTACTAAATAACTAAATTTTATTTATAATTTTTCGACATTAAATAATTTAATTTATTTATGACACAATGATGATGCAGTAATTACCATAATTGTGAATAATTAAAATAAATGATATTATAAATACCCAAATAAATATAATTTGAGACTTTTAATGAATTAAACTAATTTTCTAGGATAATATGACATATTAGGATTGTTTTAATTGACCTTGTTCGAAGTAATCATTCTGTTATGAGTTTCACAAAAACAACTATTGAATAGTGTCAAAATTGACACAAAAGAGTTTTTAAAAAAATATTATATTATTAATTGATATTAAATTCCTAAAAATCTAAGGTTCGGCCAAGATACTTATATCATGATAGGTGTATCATTAAGGGACCACTTGGGGGTCTCTTGTATGTATATAGTATGTTTATTAACTATATAATATAAAAATACAAAGTGACATGGTAAATGTCAAACTAATTAACTAAGAGTTAAAACAAAAAGATAAGGTTAATATAATGACCCAAACCTCTCTAAATTCTATTGGATGAATGTATTTCTACCTATCCCCACCTTAAAATATGAATAATCAACTTTTGAGCCATTAGAAACCAAATATTAATTTATTATAAATTAATATTTCTAGCTTTTCCAAAGGTGCCCCTCACTCCTCTTATAAAAGGGCACTCCTCCTTATCATTTCTTCAAACATTCAAAGCCTTTTGGTTCCGCCAACCTCTTCCCAAATACTCTCTCAACTTACCTGAATACAACCTAGAGGCCTTAGTTTGATCATAAAGCCAACCTAAGGATCCCTTTTGATCAAATCAAGAGGAAGAACCCGAAGAAGAGGTAATGTTTTCACCACCCTTTTTCAAATTCATTTCTTCTTCCACTTCATATTTCTTTGTTTTTACCATTATAAAATAATAACTCTAGTATCTTATATATACTGTGATGTTATTATAAATATGGTACAACCATATTCCATTTTCTATCCACCCTTTGAATAACATGTCACTATACGTGCGTACGTACGGCTTACCGTCTCCACGTCGTGGTGTAATTGTTATTCAATATATTATTATTTGGATGGGTATAATAATGATGTGTAACTCATGTAAATAATAAATATAACATGATAATGATTCTGTATATATGATATACTATCCAATTATATATTATTTTAATATCAAAAGAATGATATTGTCGCTCGTGCGTACGTACGGACTACCGTCTCCACGAACGTGATGAGATTCATTCTCCATAGTATCCATTCAAGTATAATTATCATTTTATGATTTAAAAATAATGTTTAAGGACTTTATATCATTATGTATATTTATAATATACAACCTATCCATGAAAAACATGGCTTACTTAACAAAACATATAAAAGAAAACGAGTAAGTTAACACCCGAAACGACGATAATACTATGATATTTTTAACAAAGCAATGTTAAAAGATCATATATGTTATCATATTAATATATATGATTCTTGTATAATTTAATAAAAATTATTTCACCATTATACAGGAGGTTACCCTACCCTCACCCAAATAAAAGTACAAGGTAAGGGTTTATTTCACAATCTCTTCATTATCCGAGGTTGTTTATACGCAATTATCTACTGGGATCTCTTTATCATCCACATCCATGTTTCTTCGAAATGTATTTCAATTTTTTTTTACTATTTACAAAGAATATGGGTTAAAGTCATTTATACCCTTATGTGTTTTTAGAGGAATCTTTCCGTCGTTTTCCAAACAAGGCACTTTTTACCTTTCGACAAATTTAAGGTATGAATGTTTTTTTTAACTTATACGGCGGGTGCGGCTATTTACCGCCATTATAAAATCGTCAAAGCTCACCTTACAAGCTTATAAGAATATTTTCAAAGTAAATGTTTTATTTTATAATTATGTGACTTTTAAATGATTTTAAAATGAATATTTTAAGAATTTTTGAAAGGTACTCTTTATCAAGATCATAATTTTAAATGTTTTAAAGCTTTATCTTTCTAAATATTTTTAATTAATGTCCATGTTTTCAAAATGATTTTAAGGATTTATTTATATGGACATGATGGTTTTTAAATGATATTTCTTTTCAAATGTTTCAATGTGGTATGGGAAACTTTGATTCAAAAATCTCTTTTAAATTACTTCCTTTATAAATGTGTGACTTTTCAATGATTTCGAGAAAAGAGATATTTCTCTCAAATAGTTTTGATTTCATCTATGTCAACATCCTTTGATGGATTTTAAGCTTATTTTAAGTTGATTTAATATGATACAAAACTTCTATATTATATTGAAGGTTTTGTGATATGTTTGACTATGGATGTGCTATTTTTATACCATTCATGGCTTATGGTGAAAATATTGACATTTCGTATGCTAGTTTTAATACGAATGTTTATGTTATGTTTAAGCCTTTTCATATGGGAATGCATTGGACTTAATATGTGACGGGTGGATCCCGCTATAGCTCCTCGATGCATCGGTAGGTCTCATGAGACAAACTAGTGTCTTGGCACAAGGCCTTGACAAAATCTTATTTGTAGTCTTGGGATGAGGCCTTGGCTACGTGGTTATGATAGTCTGGCATTATGCATTCCATCATTATGAAAGTGGTTATTGATATTGTATGTGATTATTCGATTAATAGAATATCCATGTGAATAAGTAAATGGCATTATTTCATTTTACTTTTGCCATACTATTTTGAAGTTCAAGTTTAAAAGGCTTTTGTTTTAGTTATACATTGCCTTAAATGTTTATTCTTATTTATGAAAGTTTCTGCTATATTGTTATCCTTACTAGGCATTTGAGCTCACCCCTTTTCTATGTTTTATTTTTCCCAGGAAGTGAAGAAGTAAATTATGAATGACCTGCAGGGATATTATGTGGGGATATGAGTGTGGAATATGGACACAATATGTTGTAGTAGTAGTTTTTTCACTTTATGATGTAATGTAAGACTTATGAATATATCTAGTGTTTCCAAGGCTACTAAACCAATCGGTCTTTCAAGATTTGATCTTTCTTGTGATCATGCCAATGTTATGTAATAATGCACCGACTCTAGGTAACTGGGGTCGGGGCGTTACAGTTGGTATCAGAGGAAGTTTAGTACAATACTTGGAAGCTAGATTTAGATAAACTCTGATTAGAGCACATAGACCTAATATGGTCCTTGAGGATTAGTATAGATAAACTTCCTAGAATTTTGATATTGTAGAGATTTTGTGAGTTTTCCGAGCAATACATACCTGTCTGGATACGAGCAGGTAGAGGCGGCTCTGGCACAGATGTACCTAGGGGTAAAACCCAAAAACACTACTTTGAGCTAGACTCAAACGGGAACTGGTGCACGACAACGGGCCTTGCTGCACTCTTGGTTACGACACTCCCGGGAGATATGCTTAGGATAATTCTCATTTTCTTTACAAAACATTATTAAGGGTTTATGAGTATATACTTCCTCAAAGGAGACATTTTTATGATTATGGATTATATCCATAAACTATTTAATTTATGTTATGTGTTTTACAAGTTTGGGATTAGGTATTGTTATTCATAAACTAATCTAGTGCATGCCATTGTTTAGAAATGGCACCCAGTAGAAGGAATGATAACTCTAACAATGCACATGATCTAAAGAGAAAGAAGGATCATATCTTCCATGGTCTTAAGCCAGAATTTATAAGAGAAATAGTCTCCCATGTATTATCATCATATGAAGAAATAATATCATGTGTTGATAAGATAAGTAAAGAGTTTACTGAGTCCTATGGCTTTGAAGGGAAGCAAGAGAAGAAAAGTATGGAAGAGAGAAAGATGGATAAAGGGAAGAGGGAAAAGAAAAATTTTCCCATATGTGATAACTGTGGGAAGAAACACCCTGGAACATGCCTGAAAGGAATGTGAGTTTGTTATATGTGTGGAGGAAAAGGGCACAAAGTACGTGACTGCAAGGGTAAGAAAATGGTTTCAAATGTACAATGTTTCATTTGCAAGGAGTTTGGACACTACGCGAACCTATGTCCCAGTCATCAGACTATGTCGCAAATGATGCTATTGGATAATAATCAAGTTATGATACTACCACAGATGAAGAGGAATGATTAGAGTTCTTATGTTGATTATGACAATTAAGTGTTGTATCAACAATGTACTTGTTATAATAATTATGGAGTATATAAGGATTGTACTGCAGTACTATTTCATTAAGGACTTGAGATTGTGTGGAACAAAGAAAAGTGACTCAATAGCAGGATAAATTTTTGGAAAATATATGGTTGAGAGAATGATAAACCATAATATAGTTCTGATACCGAGGTAGTGATTTTGGAATAATACATGATTGATTTGGATAAATTATATTGGATATTCTTGAATACCTTGAAACTGATTAATGATTTGTATATTCCATCATTGTTGGGGTTTAAAACATTTTATTATTGAAGGAGTATATCTATTATTCTTTAAGGAATAAGGGATCATGAATGTAATCAATAAGGTTTTATGGTAATTCCGGATGTTGCAGTGTTTTAAAATAATTCATGATGAAGGTGTTCAATTGTTATTACATGGAAAAAAAGGATCTGTTTTGTGTTTACCTTCCTTATAAATTTTGGACTGAAGTATTTTGGATAGTTCTAGTTTGGATTATTTTGGATTTCCATATAAGGACAACCCGGAGGTCGGGCGATAACCCGTCGCGTCCAACAAGTCCACGAGACATGAACCCACAACCGAAGGGTGACAAGGGTGTATCACCTACCACTGACCCATGTGATGTCCTGGATGAAATAATGTCGTTTTTTAATGGTTATGTTAGATGAATTATAAATTAATTTTTCAATCCTATACAAATAGGATAAATAGAATATTATTTTTAAGTTCTATTATCTTTTTGAGTGAAAGATGAGTCTATGGTAGAAATTAGTTAAAGGATGGAACTCTACTTGTCAGGAATATATTTTTCTTTTTCTATTATTCTATTAAGAAATTAATTCTTATACTTTATTTAAGGAATCCTAAAACCAAAAATGTGTTATCCTAATACCCTAGGTTTTGTTGAACCGATGGTATTTCAAATCATCATAGATTGATGAATTTAAGGACCTCAATTTTACACTTGTTTGTGATTGATGACCTCAATCACTACCTATAAATATTTACGTTTTCCCTCCAATTATATGTCTCTAATTTCCACCAATTTTCTCCTAATTGAGATCATAATTTGGTGGTGACCCTTTTATTTCTCTTTTCCTTATATTAAGACTAAATTTTAGTAACCCAATTTCTGATGTGGGTTTTCCCACAAAGATATTTTTTGTTTTCAACCTTTTATTTTCGAAGAACAATTTCAAATTTCGAGGATGAAATTTATTGAAGGAGGGGAGAATGTAACACCCCAAGATTTCATAGCGTGTTATTTCTTCAAAATAATTCAATAACTTGCACTACACGCAACACCGAGTTAAAGCGCACCATGACTTACCAAACTAGCCGTTATGAATAGTAATACCTACTTTTTGAAATTTTATAAATTCTATCTCTCAAAATGGACTTCATTTTTGGATTCGTAGTATCAAAATTAGCCTAGGGTGAAATTTTGGTACTTTTCGGATAACTTTAATATTTTGATGAATAGTGAAAATTACTAAATTTTAATTAAAAACAACTTTTTTAATCAAAATAATTAATAGTGATAAATTATGAATTTGAGTGGTTTTAAAGAATAACTAGAATATATTTTTACCATTTTATCCAATGGTGTTCATTAGAATTAATTTCACTTTGAAATTGGACCTAAACAATTGTCAATCTTTTGATATATATTGTTTCTTAAAAACACACTGTTGTGACAACGGGAATTAATTATAAAATTAATTAATGCAAATTATATGTTTGGAATTTTGTAAAATAGACATCATTTTTGAATTCAGAATATCAATTATAGCTTAGGGTGAAATTTTGGCATTGTTCTGAAAAACTTCAATTTTTGATGAATAGTGAAACTACTAAGTGGTACTTAAAAAACTGAATTTTTCATAAAACATAATTTTACCACTTCTGTGATTGGAATTTCGAAAATCCAAGAGACACAGTTAATATCAAGAAGTAAAATGTGGTTCAATGAGATGAAAATAATTTTTGGTGAATAGTAACTTTTTACTTTTATTTACCACGGTTAAAAGTAAATAGGGCAATTAAGGGTAAAAATGATATTAATATTACCCTAACACAAGTCCTAATTTTATTGGACAAGTGTATCTCGAACAAAAACAACCTTAGGAATGAAATATTATCATTTAGGTCCACTTGGATTAGATTAGGACATTTATTATTATTTAATTCAAAGAAGAGTTAAGAGTTCAAATCAAAGTTTATTTACTAAAACATTTTTAATATAGGGTTATACATAATATAAATTCGATTGTAAATATTCAGTAGAAATATAATAATATTTCCTAAATAATGATATTTTATTTATAATCTTTAGACATTAAATAATTTAAATTATTTATGATACAATGATGATGCATTAATTACCATAATAGTGAAAAATTAAAATAAATGATATTATAAATACCCAAATAAATATAATTTGAGACTTTTAATGAATTAAACTAATTTTCTAGGATAATATGACATATTAGTATTGATGTAATTGACCTTGTTCGAAGTAATCATTCTGTTATGAGTTTCACAAGAATCAACTATTGAATAGTGTCAAAATTGACATAAAAGAGTTTTTTTAAAAAATATTATATTATTAATTGATATTAACTTCCTAAAAATCTAAGGATCGGCCAAGAGACTTATATCATGATAGGTGTATCATTAATGGACCACTTGGGGGTCTCTTGGATGTATATAGTAAGTTTATTAACTATATAATATAAAATTACAAAGTGACATGGTAAATGTCAAACTAATTAACTATGAGTTAAAACAAAAAGATAAGGTTAATATAATGACCCAAACCTGTCTAAATTATATTGGTTGAATGGTTTTAGACCTATCCCCACCTTAAACATTGAATAATCAACTTTGGATCCATTAGAAACCGAATATGAATTTATTATAAATTAATATTTTTAGCTTTTCCAAAGGTGCCCCACACTCCTCTTATAAAAGGGCACTCCCCTTCTCATTTCTTCACACATTCAAAGCCTTTTGGTTAGGCCAACCTCTGCCAAAATAATCTCTCAACTTCCATAAATACAACCTAGAGGCCTTATTTTGATCAGAAATCCAACCTAAGGAGCCCTTTTGATCAAATCAAAAGGAAGAACCCGAAGAAGAGGTAACGTTTTCACCACCCTTTTTCAAATTCATTTCTTCTTCCACTTCTTATATCTTTGTTATTACCATTATAAAATAATAACTCCAGTATCTTATATATACTGTGATGTTATTATAAATATGGTACAACCATATTCAGTATTCTATCCACCCTTTGAATAACATGTCACCATACGTGCGTACGTACGACTTACCGTCTCCACGTCGTGGTGTAATTGTTATTCAATATATTATTATTTGGATGGGTATAATAATGATGTGTAACTCATGTAAATAATAAATATAACATGATAATGATTATGTATATATGATATACTATCCAATTATATATTATTTTAATATCAAAAGAATGATATTGTCGCTCGTGCGTACGTACAGACTACCGTCTCCACGAATGCGATGAGATTCATTCTCCATAGTATCCATTCAAGTATAATTATCATTTGATGATTTAAAAATAATGTTTAAGGACTTGATATTATTCTGGATATGTATAATATACAACCTATCCATGACAAACATGGCTTACGTAACAAAACATATAAAAGAAAACGAGTAAGTTAACACCCGAAACGATGATAATACTAAGATATTATTAACAAAGCAATGTCAAAAGATCATATATGATATCATATTAATATATATGATTCTTGTATAATTTAATAACAATTATGTAACCATTATAAAGGAGTTTAACCTACCCTCATCCAAGGAAAAGTACAAGGTAAGCGTTTATTTCACAATCTCTTCATTATCTGAGGTTGTTTATATGCAATTATCTACTGGGATCTCTTTGTCATCCACATCCATGTTTCTTCGAAATGTATTTCAAAACATTTTTACTATTTACAAAGAATACGGGTTAAATTCATCTATACCCTTACGTGTTTTTAAAGGAATCTTTCTGTCGTTTTCCAAACAAGGCACTTTTTACCTTTCGACAAATTTAAGGTAAGAATGTTTTTTTAACTTATACGGCGGGTGCGGCTATTAACCGCCGTTATAAAATCGTCAAAGCTTACCTTACAAGCTTATAAGAATATTTTCAAATTAAATGTTTTATTTTATAATTATTTGACTTTTAAATGATTTAAAAATGAATATTTTAAGAATTTTTGAAAGGTACTCTTTATCAAGATCATAATTTTAAATGTTTTAAAGATTTATCTTTCTAAATATTTTTAATTAATGTCCATGTTTTCAAAATGATTTTAAGGATTTATTTATATGGACATGAAGGTTTTGAAATGATATTTATTTTCAAAAGTTTCAAAGTGGCATGGGACACTTTGATTCAAAAATCTCTTTTAAATTACTTCCTTTATAAATGTGCGACTTTTCAAGGATTTCGAGAAAAGAGATATTTCTCTCAAATAGTTTTGATTTCATCTATGTCAACATCCATTGATGGATTTTAAGCTTATTTGAAGTTGATTTATTGTGATATAAAACTTATATATTATATTGAAGGTTTTGTGATATGTTTGACTGTGGATGTTCTATTTTTATACCATTCATGGTTTATGGTGAAAATATTGACATTTTGTTTGCTAGTTTTAATACGAATGTTTATGTTATGTTTAAACCTTTTCATATAGGAATGTATTGGACTTAATATGTGACGGGTGGAGCCCGCTATAGCTCCTCGATGCATCGGTAGGTCTCATGAGACAAACTAGTGTCTTGGCACAAGGCCTTGACAAAATCGTATTTGTAGTCCTGGCACGAGGCCTTGACTACGTGGTTATGATAGTATGGCATTATGCATTCCATCATTATGAAAGTTTTTATTGATATTCCATTTGATTATTCGATTATTAGAATATCAATGTGAATAAGTATATGGAATTATTTCATTTTACTTTTGCCATACTATGTTGAAGTTCAAGTTTAAAAGGCTTTTGTTTTAGTTATACATTGCCTTAAAGGATTATTCTTATCTATGAAAGTTTCCGCTATATTGTTATCCTTACTGGGCATTTGAGCTCACCCCTTTTCTATGTTTTATTTTTCCCAGGAAGTGAAAAAGTAAATTACGAATGACCTGCAGGGATATTATGTGGGGATATGAGTGTGGAATATGGAGACAATATGTTGTTGTAGTAGTTTTTCACTTTATGATGTAATGTAAGACTTATGAATATATCTAGTGTTTCCAAGGCAACTAAACCAATCGGTCTTTCGAGATTTGATCTTTCTTGTGATCATGCCAATGTTATGTAATAATGCACCGACTCTAGGTAACTGGGGTCGGGGCGTTACATGTAATTAATTTAATATAATTATTTATTTATAAATATTAGGAATTAATTTTTAATTAAGTGCACAAAATGAGATATAAAATTCTATTTAGAAAAAAAATTCATTTTTAAGCATAAAACTAGATTTATTCCTATCCTTTTTCTATAAAAATATTTTTTTATTATTTAAATTATTTTATTAAGAAAATAATATATATACTTCATTTTAATTATTCATAAATTTTTATAAATTTAATTTATTAATATTAAAATACATTTTTTCATAAAAATATTTTTTTAGAAAAGGCAACACTTATATTTTCTAAAAAAACATTTTTAACTAAAATCTAAGGAATTAATTTTATAAATGTTTAGAATGTATGTTTTTCATAATTTATTTATTAATATGCATACTGAATAATCCAACAGCTCGGTGATGATGGTCAAATAATAATTTAAAAATGTTTTGTGGTTTGTCTTAACTTGGTGTTGTGTATAGCGCAAGATATTGAAGAAATCAAATTTGTTAAAGAGAAATATTTCATAAAGATATTTGGATGCTACAAAATTACCATTCGATCCATCGAAGATCAATTATAATGAAAAATATTAACAAAATTTTATATGAGTATGAATTTTTTAATTAAATTATAAACTTCCATCTAGGATAGAATCTTAAATTTGTTTAATGGATGTATGCCTAATAAATTATAACTTATAAGATATTTTTTCATTCTCCTCGTGATATTATTAAGGCCCTTGATATGTTGATTTACTACGTGATACATATTATTAAGGTAAAATATCTATACCATTACAAGCTATATTGAAATTAAATTTTTAATATTTATAAGAAGGGTCAATTATGGAATATATTTTTATATATATTGGTGCACCCATATAACATGTAAAATATTCAATTATTTTATATCTGTGTAATAGTAAAATGTATTTTAATTTTAAAAATGATATATATCGCATGTATTGAATAATTATTTAAATTAATATTGTTAATCACATTCCTTATATGAAATGATAAAAATAGAATCATTTACAAGATACTCACAACACTTATATAAATAATTTAGTTGGGAAGTGTTAAAAATAAATAGTATAATATGTATACTATACACACTCAAATATTGGATGAATTAGTGATATAAAATCATATTTTATCATAAGTGGAAAAAATATATAAATTGTTCCCCTGAAGTGGAAAATTAGTATATCAATAATAATATGTCTTTTTTACATTTTTTTTGCAAATGTGACACACGTGCAGATAAATCATGATATCTTATTAAATTTTATTGATTATATATTTAATTTTTTAATTCTTGAAGAACTCATAAATTATAATAGATTTTATGTGCTGTGGGAATAAAAATATGGTTAAGATAATTGAAGGAATTTTTTATTTCTTAAATGTATAATGTTTTAAAATTAGTTAACCAAACTACCGAGATTATTTAATACTAATGACAATGTTGTAGAAAGGTTATTTTGCAAGTACATTTGATTATAATATCAATATTGGAATCCTTAAATGTTTCAAAATTATTTCATTAAGTACAAAATGATGAAAACTTCACCTAATTAAATAATTTATTATATGGGTTAAACTAAATAAGGAAAACATGATATAGCCATTTTATTAAATATCCAAAAAAATAATAATATAAAATTAGTTTTATCATCTCAGGGCTTGTATAAATTAATTTATTTTCATTAATCATTATATTATAATTATTTTTCTATTGAAATAAAAACTCATTAAGTGTTTCTATAAGTAATGTAATATTTGATAATCAAATTACAAAGAATGTCATTTTACTTTTTTAATTAATCATCCAAGAGTAGAAATCGTAAATTTTGAACATATTTTTCATATTAATGAAAATAACCTTAATTAATGATTAAATATTTTTCCTTGAAGAGTGATACATTTCATAATTATGCGATAATAGAGAACTTATTTTTCCCTGAAGGGTTGATACACATTTTATTTATCCCAAAAGGATATACATGCACATCTCAACTTAAAACTCATAAATAATTTGGGGCCTTATTACATTGATTTTTATAAAAGGAAATGTTTATATTCTACTCATTTAAAATTAAAGGATAGAAATGATTACTCATTATAAAATTTGAATCAAAATTAGTTGATTATACTAATATTTGATATTTTTATGATCCCCATGAAAGTAGATATCCAGAGAGAGAGTTATTCACATATGTGGGAATAAAAAATATCACTGAATTATGTAAAACATATATTTTAAATAAATTTCTTAAATCATGTTGAGTTACTTTAAATTCATGAGAAAATCCATGAATGTGTTTCATAGAGATATGTTATTCATAATATTATAAATATTTGTGGATTAAATATCAATAAAAATATTATTAATATATCATATAAGGACAATCCATCTTTTATAACACAATAAAATAATGGGAATATGAAATGTTATTAGATAAAAAATATATAATAAAAAAAATCTTTACCAATTAATTTTTGAATAAGTTGTAGGAAAAATATTTATCAAATTAAATCATGTGATAAAATTAAAAATTTATTCAGAAAATAATTAGGAAAAGATATTTTAATAAGTGGATTTATAAATTTTACAAGAAAATAAAATAAATTTTATCATGATTTTATCAGTTGGATTTGATACTTATTTTTTTTCCTTCATCAGGTTTTCCCTATAAGGATTTCTTGATATGGTTCTTAATTTGGTAACTTGAAATGATATGAATTCAAATATTTTTTCTTCAATTTTTTTTACCATATAGTGTTTTTAAGAGAAGGATAAATAATTTTCACAGAAAATGAAGAAACCTAAGGGAATATGATATAAAATAATTATAGATATATCAAGTCCCTTAGGTGGTTATTCTCATGGGATCTATTCCCATGGGTTGTAATTAGCATGATTATTCAATTCTTCAAATCTCCATCCTATGTCCAAAATCATTTATATTGTATTTTAATTGAAAAATAGGGTTCACTCTATACTATTTGTGATGATTAAAAGATAACATTCATATATTTTACATCTTTTTTTATAATTATATATCACATATTATAAATAAAATGCACCCCTAAAACAAAAAGGTTTAATGTCTTTAGATATTAGTTAGAAACCAATATTATTTCATAATGGAGTATAAATTTATTTCAAAAAATTATTAATATTTGATTAACATGTAAAAATATAATATATAATATCCCTCTTAATTACATAGAGGAAAAGAGATACACCAGAAAAAGGTGATCTCAAACACTTAATAAAGGGAAAAACATAACAATGACTCACATAAAGCTTATCATTACATTATAAAAATGAGTGGAACATTGTCATGGATGAAATGGAATGATTAATGAAATAAGATCATGGAAAAATAATGTAACATCCTGTCCTAGGTGAACTAAATCGGTGCCCCAAGATGGTTCACCACAAGAACTCTAGTGCACCACCTCGTACGCTAGAGGCTGCCGACTAGAAACAGGGGCCAAAGTGAAACTGTGAGGAAACTATACCCACATATCAGAGTACACATCTAGAAGAAAATAACATAATACCATAAAAATCAGAGTAGGTATAAAGAATAAATAAACTGAAACTAAAACGTGGTTTATTAAAATGAAATGTGATAAAGGTACTGAACGACCATGTCATACATACCACCAACCGCCCACCTGGAACGTTACACAATATAGAAAAAGAAAATAAAATATAAGAAGGCTTCACAACATCACCGAGAAAAATACATCCAGTCACAAGATACCACCTGAGCAATCTTACTTGACCAAAAATACTCAATGTGGTACATAGAACAAACATGTGCCTGGAATAAACATGTGAGGGATACTCAGGTAACCATGTGAAATGGTGGCTCAATAAGGCTGTGAGTAAAACTCATTAGTACACCACCAATGGTGTATAAAGAAAATACCAGTCATTTCAATAGTACATGCAGGATAAGGAATAACAGTAGACAAGAAGGTAAATAAACCAAGTTTCATTATTTATCAATATTTAATTTAATCATTTTAATCTTTGTTCAAATAGTTACTCATTTCCATCAAGACTGACTTAGCATAAGCCGGTCATCTAAGCCATATATTAAGGGGATAAATGGTTTGAAATAAAGGATCCTTAATCAAAGAACCCAATCAAGATTCAGAGTGCCATTCTCTAAAATCCTAACCACTAGGTCAAAAGTTGGAAAATATAGAGAACCAATCCATGAATCCAAGAAATATGTATAACATCATATCCGACCATCCCATCCTTTAGGCCAAAAGTCAAAATATAAGGAGCATCGGTTCATGAATCTAACTGGGACTTAGAACTTCATGTATGACCATCCCAACCTTGATATGGAAAGTGGTCTCTATACCCTTGGGTTTAGGAGTGTCAGTGATTCCCATAAAAAACTATGGTGTACTGGGGTTCCCAGAGTATCAGTTTGGCCCACCCAAAATCATGGAGTGTAGAATCAGTACAATATCTCAACATCACTAGTCACAAGTCATAAACCATGGAGCCTCTATCCATTAATCCAACCAGGATTCATCACGTAATGTCCAACCATCCCAAATAATTCCATTATCAATTATTAATCTTTATTTAAACACTTACATATTCCATTACTTTCGTCAATGAAAAAAATTCACAATTTAACCATTTTACTTTTTACCCATATACATATTCATGAAATGTTTTTCAAACCATTTAACAATTAAGAACACCCATTTTTACCATTCCCATTTTCCTTATAAATTACAACATTTACCATGGTCCCCAAAGGACCTTTAAATCAACACAGGGATAATTAAAATACAAACCCTTTTTTTAAACTCATAAAACACAAAAATCAACATAGTCTTTACAAATTTTGAAACCAACCTTCAAAACATAGTTCTTTCCAGTTGAAAAACCTAACAAGTTCCAAGACCTTAATATTCCACGAAATTTATTTTACGAGTAACTATATTACAATTTCAAATCCATATTTAATATCAACATAAAACCCCTTTAAAATTACCTCGATGTCACCACCTCATTTCAAAAAAATAATATTTTCAAAACATATTTTCTCCCTTTGACATCCAAAGCTAGGTTAAAACCCAACACACACATTTAAACCATTTAAAAAACCTCATTAAATTTTAATAAGAACTTATCACTTAAAACATACCATTTCCGTGGTTGGTACACCCCACGATGTCCCTAAGTTAGTCGCGCATCACCATGGATCCTCTGAGATCTATGGAAAGTCCATGGTGTTAATATAAGGTCAAAAACCACTTATTAAGAATGGGGAACACACATAACACCTATAGACTATAAGGAATATACCACAACACATATATTAAAAATATTAAGAATATGGGTAAAGTTCTTAGACCACCTACCTCATTAGCGAAGATATACAAAACATTACCAATGAACGATGCCTTGCCAAGGCTCATAAAAACACTATCCAAACCTCTCAGAACCCATCCGATCTCATCTCCAACACTCGGGATCTATTATCACACCAAGAAACTACAATTAATTAGATATAAAAATTATAATTAATTAATTAACCAAATCAGAACATGGAACAATGTTGGAATACTCATTAGGTCATCGTGTTGTTCCAAAATCGAAGCTAACCACTCATAAAGGACCCAGAACATAAACCCGACCACAATCTAAGCCAAGAACCTAAGAGGAGATACCAATTAAAGCACTAATTAAATTAATTCAAATGGGAAAATCTATGAAAATTCACCACAACCACATACCTTGAAAAAATTCTACGCAAAAAGTGTAGGATCCATATTAGGATATCCTCTAACCAAGATGACCAACAACCACTTGATAAAGGGAGAATTACATGATTCCTTTGTGTACTATTCAAAAAAACACTAACTAGAGAAATCCAAAATTATAGAGGAGAAAGGAGAGGAATAATGAAGATCAACGAAGGAAGAGAACTGACCTCAAACATCCAATATTTTTCATGAAAACACCCCAAAATCGAAGGAGTGAGGAGGAGTAATGGGGTGGGTGAGCCCCCCGATTTATGTGCCTAAAATAGGGGAGAAAGGCATTGGATATGCTAAAAAACCCAAGGTCGTATTTTGGTAAAATCCCCATTATTAAATAAATCTATGCAGTCACATGGTTTGGTCACACGGTTTTCCAAACCGTGAACCAACCATGCAGTTGGTTTTTTCTAAGATCACCACTCACATGGTTTGACTAAATGGTTTTCCAAAACCTGAAATAACCATGAAACAAACTTCGAATCAACACCCCAGTCTCATAGTTTTGTGCCACACATTTCAAAAAACCATGCACCAACTGTGTTATCAGCATTACCTCCCCTCTACCAAAAGGTGACCTGTTTGTTTGAAACTATGAATAGCCCATGAACCATGCCTTATAACCTCATTTTCCTCACACGGTTACTCTTTTTTCCTCAAATGGTTTACACATAATCATTTTCTAATCATGTAAACCAACTATTAATGTTTCAAATTAAAATAAAAAATTCATGAGAATCAAGGTGTTGCACGATTTCTCTTAAACCATGCACACCAAACTATGTACCCTTTCCAGACGTCTCCCAAAACCCAAAATTAACCCAAAGCCTTTAAATCTAATCCTATAACTTGGTGTAACTCTCCAGACTCATTATTCATCTCATAACACCTTTTTAAGACATTTCAACTCTCATAACTCCATTTCGAGTCATGATTCATGATTCGACCGTCTGGTAATGAAAATTTAAATTCCTTTTGAAATTATTGATCCATCTGAATGATGGATCTTACAGCCTCACCATAATAACACTTATCATCATTGAGAATCCTTGGTGGTCAAACGTCTACACCTTCCAACCTACATTGTACACCGTATTTTAACTAACAGCCTTGTCTCTCCTCCAATAGCTTGTAACACTACCGAGCCCCAACCTCAAACTCACAGCCTTTAACTGAACGAAAACCCATGCTAACACCCATTACCAAAGCAAAACACCATGTTGGGGCCTACCCAATCCCATCAATAATAAACATTTTTTTAGATCATTAAACAAGTATTCATCACGTTTTGGTGCTCCCCACCATAATATTCAATTTATACCCTCTAACTTCCAACACTTAACACCCTCATCATCTGGAAAACCCAACCAAACCAAGACTCATGCTACCACAAAGAACCAAAATAATTTCCAAAAAAACTCGCTCCACTTTTCTTTCCATCATCATCTCATCTTATTACCATTCTCTCACACCCTAGTGAATTCCATAGCCACCGAATCATACACACTGGTGCCACCCTCAAACTACTTCCCAAGACACCTTGAGCATGAAGACAAATCTTGTCTTGATCATATGCCATAAATAACTGTACATTATCATTTTCTACAGAATTTAAGTGTGAAGTACAATGGTTTTTCACTGATATCACAATGACCCCATGAGCAATCCACAACAAGTTCCATACACCTATGACAGATAGATTACATGGGTCATATCTCTCCAACTGATACATAAATCCCCACCATAGGAGTGTCTTCATCCCCAACTTACCCAATCAACCAAAAACACTTCAGCCCAGACACCACCACTACTAACTAAAAAATCATATATGGTCATCCCGACCACACCTAAATGACCATATGAAACATTAACAATCACCCATGACAGTTATCCCAGAACAAAACCCATGGAATTCTTTGACGTCGAATCAATCATGAGGACCTCACCAGAAGATAGTGGATGGTCCACTCCCACCATATTAATCCACATTTACCACTCCATGAACGTAACTTATAAGAGGACACATACCAACTAAAATATATTAGAGTATCTAAGAATCTAGCCAAATTTCTCTTACCGTACCTAGGATGATGCAAGATATTGGGCATGATCGTTTGTAAACTATGTGTACTCCAATAATTCATCGATGAATAACAAATTCACTCATCGATTTTGAATGTCATATAAAACTATAGGGATATGAAAACCCCAAAAAATGTCATAGGGATTCTTTCTCGTAAGTACCTCATCATTTACACTTCATTCCTCAGCCCACTCATGGTTGTCTTCCCTACATGAGCACCTCAGGAATATGCTACCATAAATTCCAATCCGCAAACCAAATGACATAGTGAATCACCATCCATTCATGCCTATAGAATTCCATTAACAATTATCAGTTACACCTCCTTATGTAACCCACCCACAAAACCTATTTACAACCATAAAAATCTACATCTCACAAAAAATCAATTTACAAATCCTATCCATTGGTCATATCTACCCCACACGCCTATCTCAACCAGCACATTAATGCCTTTGTGCTTTACAAAACCAAATAAACTCATGATCCAAAACCAATTATATGAACACTCAATACATGATCTTTATTCAAATGTTCCTCTATGTTCATGTATGCTCACACCATGTTCCTAGAGACACATTCAAAGTCAACCAGATTAGGCACTTAGTCGGTCCTGCCCCCATAAACAAAAACTTCCTCAAAAACAAAAACACTCCAAGAAATTACTATTTTAAGTAAACTATACGCCTTAATTTTAATTTTACCAAAACAAAATCTCACACATAGTCTCCACCCGAAGCGGATGTGTTCACATAAAACCACATTTCCTTGAGCACCCCTCATTCTACCTATCTATCTCAAAACCACAAGGGGCACCCATATTAACATAAAATAGTTGATATAGGATCCCAAGAAATCCCTCCCCTATATAAACCAACCTCAAGGATAAACCACTATCACCCATGTTCAGTTTATCAAAACCAAATCTATCCTATATACCAAAACCTTATACTAGGATGCACCCTTTTTTCACCTTTTTCAAAAGTAAAAAAAATCTATCTAAAACAAACACACAAAAAAAACACTTGTAACTTTGTCGATCCCTCTCACGTTTTACCAATGAAAGCCACAAAACACCACCCTAAAGACTAGAGTCAGGTTATGATTTAACTTGGTCTAACTATCCAAGGTCTATGCTAACCCATCGAAGTCCACAACTCTAAGGGCGTCAATTTGCACCTGTTTTATCATCACACAACATAAATAAACCAAAACAAATTCTCTAGGGTTCCACACCATAAAGGTTTCATATACCACCTAAATGAGAATAACTAGGGTGCCCATACTCTCTGAGCATCTACACATCAAATATCTCTCTAGAAGACCCAGACATACTACTAACCTAAAAAAACCACCCAAATGGGACCCAACATCCCTATGATCACACCGTACTATCCCACTATGGTCACTAGACTAACCGTTCATGACTTCCAAACCATTATCCTCATCATTAATCTCCACACCATAGATCCACAAAACCTGCAACCTATAAGAAATCCATAAAATCACACACTATAAGCCCTATAATATGTGGATCCTACATGCCTAACATGATACATGATATTCCTCTATAGGAAAACAAGAAAAACCATACCATAGTCCTATTTACCTTAGGAGAAGATCCTGACATACATCATAAACCATCAAATCCAAAAAAAATTGTGCATGGATCGAATTGAAAATCATATACAATAGTAACATTAGAAATTAAAAACATAAATCCCAGCCCCTGGTAAGTTGGACTTCGCAATAGAATAAGTGTTCATGTTGTACCATCCTGGTATCCATCCCAAACACTAATACATTACTATATATCATATTTATCAAACCCCCAAATAGCTAAATATTAGGAAAGAAAAATACTTTACTACCAATTTGTAAATCCTAGCCTGGGTGCTACTAAACTGGTTCCTTGAGCCAGTTCTCCACAAGATGTCAAGTGTGGCTACTCATATGCTAGATGCTATCGACTAGAAGGTGGTCCAATATGAAACTATAAGGAGACTCTGCACCATATAATAGTGCAAAACCATATGAAAATAACCAAATATCATACACATTACATTATGTAGATAGAATAAAAAAACTAAAACTGAAACATGCTGCAAGAAAAATAAATGTGATAAAGGGACCAAATGACCATGTCATACATACCACAAAACTCCCACTTGGAAATTTATTTAACATACCAAATTAAAAGAAACTATAATAAGGATCCACAATGTCACTAATCCAAACCCATATAGTCACCTAATACCACCCAATTAATCCCTCGCAACCAATAATACTCAATGAGGGCCTTAACCCAAACATATGCCTGAAATAAACATGTGACAGATTCTTGGGGACCCAATTGCAATGTTGGACTAAGAAAGGTGTGAGTAAAACTTAGTAGACCACCACCAAAAGTGTCTAATGTAAATACCAGTTAGTGCAACAATGCATGTAAGATAAGGAATAATTGTAGACAAGCAAGTAAATAAAATAGGTTTAATTATTTAACCATATTTAATTTAATCTATTTTATTAATTGTTCAAAAAGATACCCATTTCCATCAGTACTACCTCAGCCTAAGATGGTCATCTGAATAGTATATCACAGGGTAACTAGTTGGATATCAATGATCCTTAGTCCATGAATCCAACTGGGATCTAGAGATCTAGGCCTAAAAATCCCAACCATTAGAGAAAATTTCAGAAAACATAGAGAATCCATCCATGAATCCAACAAGGATATAAAACATCATTTCCGACCAACCCAAAATATAGGTCATAAGTCATAAAAAATGCATAATTAGTCTATGAATCCAATCAGAACTCAAAATATCATGTCCAACCATCCCAAACATTATATAAAATTCCATGTACATATCCTTGGGTTAAAGAGCATGAAAACTTCTACAAAAAATCGTGACTAATGGAACCTGAAGCATCAGTTTTCCCCAAAAAATGGGGAGTGGAGTATCATTCCAACATCCCAAAAACATTATTCACAGATTGGAAAACATGGATCCTTAGACTATTAATCTAACCAGGATTTATCACGTCATGTACTAACATCCCTAATAATTACATTATCAATTATTAATTTTTCATTCAACATTTTCATAATCCTTTAATTTCATCAATAAAATAAAATTTACAATTTTACCATTTCACTTTATACTCATATACATATTCATGAAATTTTCATTAAACCGTTTAAAAACCAAAAACACCCCTTTTTACCATTTACATGTCCTTTATAAATCAAAATGTTTCTCATGGCCCCTAAAGGGACTTTTAATCAACACATGGATCATTAAAATACAACCACTTTCCAAAATACATTAAACACCAAAATCAATATTTTCATTACAAATTTTAAAACCACACATTAAAACATGGGTCTTTCCCTTTGAAAAATCAAAAAAGGTCTAAGAACATCATATTACCTAAAAACCATTTTAAGATTCACTACATTACCATTTAAAGTAAAAATTTAAAATAAACTTAGAACCCCTTTAATATTACATCAAGGTAAACACCTCATTTAAAAACAAGAATCATTTCAAATCGTAGTTTTGTCCTTTGAAAACCAAAATTAGGTCATAACCCAACAGACACATTTAAACCATTTAAAAAAACTCATAAACATTTTCATAATAACGTATCACTTAAATCATACATCTTCTATTTTTTGAACACCCCACGGTTCACCTAAGTCCAATATAACACCACCAAGGATCTAATGGGATCCTTGGAAAGTATATGGTGTCAATATAAGGTCAAAAACAATTTCTTAAGACAAGGGAGAAATAATAAAACACATGTTCTGTAAGGAATATACATTAATTTTCATATAAAAAAAATATTAAGACTATGGGTAAAGATCTCAAACCACCTACCTCGTAAGTGAAGCCGTCCAAAAAATTACAAAAGCACGACAGCCTTTCCAAGGATCGTCCAAACCTTTCGACACCCAACCGCGCTCATCGACAACACATTGGATATAGTTTTAAAAAAAATGAACTACAATGAATTAATTATAAACATTATAATTAATTAATTAACCATATACCATCTTGGGAAAATTCCATAAAAATCATCCGGTCATCATGCCACACTGAAATTGAAGCTAACCACTCACCGAGGAACCACACCATAACCTCGAGCATAGTATGGGAAAAATCCTTAAGAGGTGATATAAATTAAACCATTAATTAAATTAATTTAACTAGGAAAATCTAATAAAATTCACCATGGACACTAACTTAATGAAACTCCTTGCAACGAAGTGTGGAATCCATCTTGGGATCTTCTTTAACCAAGCTGACTAAAAACCCCATGAGAAATAAATGATTCTATTATGATCTGGTGGAATCATAAAGAAAACATGACTTGATAAATTCAAAATTAGAGAGGAGTAAGGATAGGAATAAAGTATACCACGAGAAGAAGAAAACTCACCTCAAACATCCATGATTCATCATGAAAAAACTCCAAAATTGAAAGAGTTTGAGGAGGAAGGGGTTGGGAGAGCCCCCTGGTTCATGATCCTAAAATGGGAGAGAAATGGGGTTGAGAGGTTGAAAAACATGGGGGATTATTTTGGTATAAAACTCCATTTTAATGAAATCTGGGCAGCAATATGTTTTGGTTGCACAGTTTTCCAAAGATGGTGCCAAATGTGCAGTTAGTTCTTTCCAAGACCACAACTCACACAGTTTTTCCACATGGTTGGATAAAACATCAACCAACCATGAAAAACCCTACTATCTAAAACCCATATCCATTCATGGTTGTGTATCATGACTTTAATGACAATGTATTACTTGTGCTGTCAGAACTTCCCCCCCTCTACAGTGAGGCACACAATTTGTTTAGAACTTTGTGCATCACATGCACCATGCCTCAAAACCTCTATAGCCTTACAAGGTCACTCCTTTTTCCTCACATGGTTTTCTTAAAAACATTATCTAACTGTGAAAATCAATTATGAAAAGTCCAAATTAAACTAAAAACCTCTTGATCATCAATGTATCACATGGTTTCTCCTAAGCCATGAACTCCAAACTATGCACCCTTGCTAGAAGGCTCCCAAAACTCATGAAACATAACCCGAATGCTCCAAATATCATCAAAAAACTCATAATACCTTCTGATCCTCATTCCACATCACAAAACCCCTTTTGAGACATTCTAACTCTCAAAACTGTATTCGGAGTATTGATTCAAGATTCGACCCGTCCAGTAATAAAAAATCAAATTCCTTTACAAAATTTTTATTTGTCAAGAAAAAAATGTTACACATAAAAATTTGTCATAATGAATGAAACAAATGATCATTGACCATGTCATATTAATGAAAAACTATAAAATAATCATCATGAAAGCCTAACACATACCATTGTAAAAGAATATATAGTCATTAACTATGAACCATGGTAACAAAACACAGGAATGTGGAATAAAAATAAGTATAAAAAATCATAACATATTCCAATTTTATCCTTCAAGACCATAAAAACATTATGTACATAGATAACTGAATAATTTCATTGCATAACCTTGTGAATATAGTAAAATGCATCATGTTCATTCATAATATTATAAACATAACTAATTGCATCAAGTCCATGCGTGGAATAATAATATCATGCGATATAAAAATGTACATAATGCATTGGTGGAATATATAATTATAGAAGCATCCATAACAAAATTATAAATCATATATATATGTGTAACACATGAGATAAATATAATATTTTTTTCTTGATTAACCTATAATAATAATATTAGTTATAAAAAATTTTCTATAGGTGCCTTATAAAAACAATAAATAATTAAATCATATGATACTAAAACTCCCAAGAAAAATATATCATAACATAATTTAACAGGATATATATTAGTGAAATTAAATAATAATAGATAATGGATATTCTTGAGAAGTAAAGTCGAATGGAATAGATATCAGCAAAAGGGTTATCTTTAGATTATGGTGATATTTTTTTAAAATGAAGATATAAATCAATTTCAAAATGATTTTCAAAATTTTATAAGATACTTTTAATAAATTATATAACACTATAAGATCTTAAATTATATTTTCCTTTAAAACCTAATGTGTTTTATTACTTTATTCACATGTAACACTAGTCCAAAAGAAACTATGGAACATTATATAACCGTTAAAATGTATAAATTGAATTAGATGATAAAAAATATATATAATTAATTATGATATATGTTGAAATAAATATAAAGGTAATTATGCATTATAATTCATTGTTAGATTAATTTTTTTGTAAAATAACTAGTAAGACTTATTTATTCATTAAAATGCACCCCTTAAAAAATTATATTTTATGAACTTTATTTTATGATAATAAATATATTATGAATAAAATATATTTTTTATATTATTATAATATTAGAACCAATTTGATTAATAATTTATATTAAAATAGAATAATAATAATTAATATTTTTAAAAAAGTTATTTTCTTATGAGAACATTTTTATTACATTTTTCTGTTTTTATTTAGAAGTAAAATTATTCACTTTTAGGATTATAATTTTGAAAAATAAAATTTATTTTTAGATTCATAATGTTCATATTATCTTAAGATTCATTTTTGGTATTTTTTTGAAGTATTTGTTTTTTAGTTAAATAGTGAATAATATTTTTTTACCAAAATTGTAAATTTTATAAATTATCATTATATAAGAAATACCCATATATTTATAAAACCTTAAAATTGACCAAATCTGTAGATAAATATTAATACTCTACATTTTAAAATACCATTATGAGTATATGACAACTATGTTTAAAATTTTATAAACTTAAGTAATATTTTCCGATAAAAGAAACTGTTTTTAGTGTTTTATTTTAATTAAATATTATGGTAAAATTATATTCTCTATTTATATAAAATCAAAAAGTCTTTTATTTTTTTATAATAAACTTATATTTATCATAAAAAACAAATACATTGATAATTTTATTATATACCTAAATTTTAATCTTGAAAATATATGGTTTTCTAAAAATGTGTTTTTATATATTACATTGATTTCTATTACTCATTGAATGTTTATATATTAAAATTAATTTAATATTTGGAATCACTTGGTATAAGTTTTTTAATAAGTTCTGTTTATTTTTAATCATTAAAAGTAAATTACATAGTTAAAAACTAGTTTCCAAGGTAAAACCAAAAATAGAAAAAGTGAAAATTCTAATAATAATGGACATAAAAAATGTTTAAAAAATGTTTTAATGAAGTTTTAGGGTTTATTAATATTATATAATTCCCTAATAAATTATTTTACATTCATGTATCCACTTTACTTATGAATCATGTGATCTATTTATATTAAGTTTAAATATTTCCAAAAATCTCATTCTCACCATTTATAAAAGGGGCCTCTCAGCACCCCTTTGAAACCACTAAAAATTTAGTTTCATCTTGAAAATATATCCTTATTCCTTCGCATATAATCCTACTGTATTAATAATTTTTCAAAATATATTGGCCTAATCCCTCCCTTTCCAAGAGTCCACCCAGGGAAAGTCCAAGTCCACAACATTAGTACTAATTTTCCCAAATCTAATTTCATTTCTATATTAATTTTCCAAATATATTTTCCCAATTAATTTATAATGAAATCCACAATTTTTTTATAATTAATATTATTATTCTTATGGAATAACTATTAACCACATTTTTTTATTTTCCCTTAAGGAAAACAAAAACAATATTCGTGCATGTGTGTAGACTACCACCTCCACGAAGCATCATGTTTCGTTTTGTCCTTAACCACCTTAAAAAGATAGTCCTAATTTTGAATTTATTTAATAATAATTATATATATAACATATTTTTTATTATTATTAAATGATAAAAAATATTATTAATTTCTTTTAGTTTATTGAAAATGAAATCATCAATAATGAATACGTGTAGACTACTGCCTCCATGGAAGGAGTAATTTATATTTTTTTTAAAACCACCATTCATGGATGGTCATTATAATGGGTTTAAAGGAGAAATATTATATTTATTAAAATTTTAAGGCTATTTTAATTCAAAATTTTCATCCTATTGATAATATTATAAATAAAATACGATAGTAAACTCAAAAAAATAAAAGATCATTCTAAGAGAAAAACGATTTATTCATACTATGTAATAAAATAGTATAGGTTATATTATTTTTATAAAATTATTATAAATCACAATGATTTATTATATATAACTTTATTATGCTTATGGTATAATGATATGAAAGATTAATCATTTCATAACCATATATTAACTATGATATGTTCTATTTTTGTTTGTTTAACCTCCTACTTAAAAAATGTTAATAATTTATATTATGGATAGATATTGGGATTTAATTTTTGTTAAATATATGATATAAATAATTAGATAATGATTTTATTTTAGCTCTTTAATGGTTATAAAAATACTAAACTCTTTATTTATGATACTAATGTATGATCATTCAAAATCACTGAAACATGATCATCATTGATTTCATATTTTAGGATCGTAACAAAAATTACCATAAAAAGAATTTAAAAAATTATAAATAATAATAAAACATAAATACTAGTATGTTTTATGATATGGTAATGATGAAATTTTTGATAGTATAGAAGAAAAACAGTGCTATTACAAAACTAGTTCAAGATGATCCAGATTACTCACAACCACTATCAAAAATAGATTATGACTAACTAATATACATATATAGAATAATTATAAATTAAGTTTATAAAAGGTTATATATATTAAAGTTTTTCTAAAAAGGGTTATTATGATAGTTATTTTTGTTACAAAGTATGTATATCCCATTTTCACTAATCAGAAATTAAGGTAAGGGTTTTTGTTAACTCAATTTTCTTTCATTGAGTTACAAACATTCTTATTAAAACACAATTATTATAAAAATGATTAATTATACCTAATGAATACATTTTATTTTATTTCCTCATTCTTTTATGGGGTTATAAAATTTTTCTATATAACACCATTATCAAATGATTCATACGTCAATGATTATTTACTAATAAGGATTCTTTGTCTCAAATTTCAATTCCTTGATACAAGATTATATTGTACGTCATTATTTCTATTTTATGGTGTACATAATACCCCTTTGATATTTTATATCATTATTAAAAAATTATTCAACATATTTAATGGTCCATTTTAAATTTCACCCTTTAAGTTGTTTTGATTCAAAAGGTTCTAAATCCATAATTGTTATTTGATTGTATGTTCCATTCCATGAGACATGTTTGATACTGAACACCATATTTTACTTTATATTTTGTATTTATATCCCAAATGATTCATGTAAAATTAAAATCTTTCATTTAATTAAAATTTAATTTTATTTAATTCTTATAAAGTTCTTTTTTAACTTATTTTAATAATACCATGATGGTTTTTGTATCTCAATTATGTAACATTGAGATATGATTTATATTCACTTCATTTTACCTTTATTTTAGTGTATATATTAGTCTTGTATTTCCTTAAAAATACTCTAGTACTATTTTATCTTTGAGGATTAAACTCAGAATATTCTACTATAACCTTTTTCTTTCCAAATAATCCTAAGTTACAAGCATAATTTCCCTTCAAATTTATTTCCTTTGTGAACACTTTATATTTAATTCCTTTGGTTAAGGGGTGTTCACCTAGATTCCATGTGTTTGTTGACGGGGGAAATTATTTACTTAACCGTATACTCCTTTCTATATAGGGTGTTAGTTTTAGGGATACCTAAAAAGAAAGATATTCCATTTATTTAATGGGAAAATATTAAAAATCCATATACTTGTTATTCCAATATAGACGTTAATTTATTATTAAGGATTATTGGTTATATATTTTATATATCTGTCATTCTTTCATAGGATGAATGCATTGGAATTAATCAGTGATGTTTAGTTCTCACAATATCCCATCAATGCATCATTTGGTATCATGAGACAAACTATCTTATTTAATTTGGTGTATACCTTCCCAGAACAAAATATTTCCCAAATATAGGGTCTCAACAGTAAGATCATGATGCCTAATATCAGGATGTTTTTTTCTTAAGGAATGGAATTAGTTATACAACATTATGAATTTCCTCATTAAGAAATAGTTATTGTTATCCATGTGATATTTTAATTTATATTGTTATCTATGGATATATTATCCTTTTAGTTTCATTATAATAAATAATTGTTTTTGGTTATCTATTCATGAAATATTAAAAATTCCCATCTTATACTTAGTTATTATCTATGATTTTTATCACTTATTTTTACCAATACTGAGAATTTTATCTCACCCTTCTTATGTTTCCATTTATCTAGGTCATGAAGAAATGTATTACACATGATATATTTAATTGAAAAACTTGTGTGCATACTTTTTTTTGGAGATTTTAAAGACTTATTATGGATTAAGTAGTTTCTTAGATAGTGGAAAGATTTACATTTGATAATAAAGAACTGGGATTTTTTAGTTAACTTTTTTTCTTAACTCTCTAAAACTATAATCCTAAAATTTATGTTGATTTAATTTCCCAAATATTTATCAGTGAAATTATAATTAGTGATGGGTAAAATTTGGTCATTTCCAGTTATTTCAAATCTAGTATGTAATGAAGGTGTTTTTTCATATCGGATTTTGGGAGTGTGGGTATGGGAAATCACAATTGGTATCAAAGGGAGGTTTAGTTAACTTTAGATATTGTGATGTTATTAGTAAAGTATATTTTAAGAGTTATAAATGTTATTAAGGGTATATAAGTTAAGCATGATAATGATTTTAGAGATGTAGATAACCCATTAGGTTAGTTAATGTAATATTGAATATTTTATACATTATGATAAGGGAGATTTAGTAAAAAATATAGGGATAAATAAAAGGTATAATTATATGAATAGTATAACATCCATAAATTTTGGTAAAGTATAGATTGTATGGTGTTTCTTGAAATAATACCTATGTCTGAATATTACAAGTGGATGCGAACACTAGAACATATGTACCTGGGGGTAATAAACCTAAATATTGATTATATGGTATTAACTCTATCATTACATGGTGCACTAAAAAGAGTCCAAACTACAAAATAGGTGTGAATCGCTAGGGGATATTAATTTTTAAATCACATTTTAATTACATAAAACTATGAAGGATTTATTGTTTTTAGTAATTAAGATATGAAGTATAAGAGTACTAAATATAAAGAAACCTAGATTGAACTGAGAGTGATTTATGTTGAACTAAAAGATAATTAGATGATGTTGAATAGAAAAACATTTCAATCATGAGTTATTATGATATAATTTAATATAATTATATTATGATGTTAATTTTTCCTCACTTATTTTAATCCCTTTTGGTTTTATTAATGGATAAAGTCTGAATGAATCAAGTTAATGTTTGGTTCCATGTACAATTCATAGTTTGTCCCAATGAGAAACCTAACCGGACAAGAAATAAATTCATATAACTTGTGATCATTCCAAATGATCTATCAAGAATGATGAATAACAATGGGAACATAATTGAATTCCCAAACAAACCAAATAATATAATGATGGAGTTACAAGGATGTTCAGGTTACAAAGATGATGAAGGAAAGCATGATCAATATTTTACATATAAAAAATGTTTAAAAAAACCAAGGAAAATGTATCAATGGAATTGGATTATTATTCATGTTTGGGAAATGGAGGCATATAGAAATATTTTTTGGAGGAAAAATGAATCAAATTTTAACACGATAAAGGGAAAGGATTTATTTCCTTATCATAGCTATTACATTAAGGTAGAAGACACATTGGAGAGTATTTCATGAATTGTATATATATTTTAAATAACCATGAATATTTTTATTATTATATTATATTTAAAAATATGAGGATGAAATTAATTTAAGGGGGGGATAATATATCACCCAGAGATCTAAAATTATATTTTCCTTTGTGTTTAATAAGTTTCTTCACACACAACCCTAAACCACAATGAATCAAGGAACTCTATATATCCATTAAAATGTTGCCATAGGATTGGAAGATAAATAAATATATGTAAACAAAATATAAAATATATGTTGAAATTAAAATAAAATTCATTCTCTATGACAATCCATTAAAAAATTAAATTAGGGCATTTAAATAACTAATAAGACTTATTTTTGATTTAAAATGAAACCCTTCTAAAATTGGATTTTAGGGTCCATACTATAATAACAAAATATATTACAGATAAAATATATTTTTGATATGAATAATAAATTAACACTAATTTTATTATTAATTGATAGTAAATGATAATAAGAATAATAAATATTTTTTAAAGAAGTTAATTTTTCTATGAAAAAATTTTCATATATTTTTTAGAATTTATTTAAAGTTTGAATTCTAAAATTTTAGAAACAATTAAATTAATTTTTAGATTCATTATTTTAATATTTAATATTGGTATTTTTCTAAAATTAATGAATTTTTTGGTGAGTAGTGAAAAAAATAATTTTTACCAAAATTGTAACTTTTATGACTTTACCATTACTTAAGAAATAAAAATAATTTTATAAAACCTTTTAATTGATAAAATACGTTTTTAAGGAGTAATGATATATATTTTTAATTCCCATTCTGAATTAATAAAACCTATCACTACTAGAAAAGTGACCTTTAGAAACTGCCAAAAGTGGTCAGTAAATTTATTTAGAGAGTGCCCCACAACCGCCATTGGAAGTCACATATGCTTTATCAATAACAACCTTTAATGACCTCCTTTAACAAACCCTAATGGAACCAACCTAAACCATGAAAAAATCATCATATTGGATGCTCAACGTCATGTAGCTGCCAGGTGTGTTTCCCCACCTTGGAGTCATCGACCATGATAGATCCACGGTGGTCAATAACTGGGTTGAGTGGTTATAAGGGGTTGGGATGGTAGGATGTGAGTCAGGATAGTTGATAGAGGGTCATGATCACTGACATAAGGATGAACGGTCATCTATAAATAGATTATGAGTTGCGACGTCTGATGTTGGGAGCGACGGTGTAGGGTTGCAGAAAGTGTGGGGAGAACTAGAGGAAAATCAGTGGGATGAAGAAAGGATGAGTCTGGAAAATCCCATATGAAAATGAAATGGTATTAAAGAATGATATTAGTAATTTCTATTACTACTAATAGAAATAGAAAAATTGGTCTCCCACTTCCACAACCACAAAAACTAAAAATTCTAGTAGTGTATGTTTATCAATTTATGAACTTATGTAATATTATTCAATAAAAGAAACTATTTTTATATTTTATTTTAATTAAATATTATTTTGGTAAAATTCAGATTTATATTAATATAAAATTCACAAAAAAAATATTTATTTATAATATAAAAATACATATATTGAAAACCAAATACATGGATAATTTTAACGTATACATAAATCTTAAGCATAAAAATACATTTTATTTTCTAAAAATGGTTTCTATGCATTACATGCACTAATGTTGAAATTGTTTCATCATAAATTTAGAAATTTTATATGAGAAAATGGATTTAACATTTTTATTCAGTAGTTAAAAATTATTTAATAATTATAATTTGATTTTTATACATTAAAAGTAAATTACATAGGTTAAAAATAGTTAACACGGTAAAATAGAAAATTGTAAAAGTGAAAATTATAAGAGTAAAGGAATTTAAAAAATTATTTAAAACATGCGATAAAATTAATGTTTGAGGTATTATCTATATTATATGATATAAAACTCAATTATTTTCCTTTTTTGGATCCACATGACTTGTGAAATATGTTCTTTCATTATATTAATTTGAAACATTTGAAAAAATGTCATTGTCACCAATTATAAATGGAGACTCTAATCAATCCATTAATACATCTCAAAAAATTTAGTCTAAACTTAAAAATATTCCATTGTTACTTCCCTTAGAATCCTATTCACCATATTAATCTTATGTTCATAAGATATTATCAGAAGCCATCCCCTTCCATGGAAACATCCAAGAGAAAGTAAAAGTACTCAATGTGAGTACTAATTTTCCATTATTTCTTTTCTTTTTCCATAATAGTTATAAAAATATTTGTTTTAGATTCCTATATAATTACATAATTATTGTTTTTATGCATAATTTTATTTTGTTTAGTTAATAACGTCTTGGTCTTTTATTTTTTCTATTGAGGGACACAAAAAAGACATTCGTGCATGTGTGCAGACTACCACCCCCTTGAAACCCAATTTTTTTTCCATTAGCCACCTTACATAGATGGAACTAATGTTGAAATTTATAAATAATTATGATATTTATTAAATATTTTTTATTATTAAATTATAAAATATATTATTAATTTCTCTCATTCTTTGGAAAAAAATCATCAACCTTGCATACATGCAGACTACTAGTTCCATGGAATGAGTTATTTTCATATTGTTTTCATCACCGAATTTTATGGATGGTCATGAGAATTGTTTTAATAGATAAATATTATTTCTATAAAATTATCAAGGATATTTTAAGAAAAATTGGATATCTTATAAACAATATGATTAATAAATAAGAGTGGTAAATTTAACTCTCCAAAAGACTGTTCTAAGAGAAAAAATGATTTATTTGTGTAATGTAATGACATCGTATGGATTAAATTTTTCTAATAATGCATTAAAATTATGATATATAACATAGATAAAAACTGAATAAGTTAATTATTCTTATATTATAAATTTATGACAACTAAATCACTTAATAATAAAGCATTAATTATTTTATATTCTTATTTGTGTCAGTTTAACCACCACCTTGAATAATGCTATAAATTTATATCATTTGTAAGTATGGGGATTCGAGTTAAATTAATATATTCTATGAATATTTAAATAATAATTTGATTTTATTTTTTGAATGGTAAGATTAATATTAAACACATTAGTCAAGATACATACATCCATTCATGAAAAATCACTGAAAGAAGCTCATTATTGATTTCATATTTAAGGATTGAAACTAAAAATTTCATATGATTAAATTATAAAATTATAAAAAAGTAAAAATATTAAATTTTAATTCCTTTTATTATCTATTAATCATTAAATTTTGGAGAATAATTAATAACAACACTCCTATTATGAAACTAGTTTATGATGTTAAAGATTACTCACACCCAATATTGAAAATAGAGAATAACTATCGAATATACATGAATAGGATGATTATAAATTTATTTAATAAAAGATTATAGATGTGAATTTTTTCAATGGGTGATTAATATGGTTATTTTTTTGTATAAGAGGTTAGATTATATTTCAACAAAGAAAGAATTAATGTAAAGGTTTTTTCTAACTCAATTTTTTCCAATGAGTTACAAACTTTTTTATTAAAACTCTATTGTTACCATGATTTTTCATTCTCACTAATAAAAAAATGGTATTTTATTTCTTGCATATTTTTTGGGCACTATAATTATTTCTTATGATCTCATTATCAAATGATTCTTAACTCAATTATTATGTTACATATACGAGTTATTTTTCTCAAATTTCAATTCCTTGAGACTTGATTATTATATACATAATATTTTCTATTGTATGGAATACTTACTACCCATTTAATATTTATATCATTATTTTCTCTTTATTTCTTTTATTTAAAGTTCCATTTAAAATTCAATCATTCAAGGGGTTTTAATTTGACAGTTTCTAAATTCATAAGTGTTATTTGTTTCCATTTTCAATTCCATGAGAAAATTTTGATATTAAAAACCATATTTTGTTTTATATAGTGTGTTTAATTCCCTATTTAACTTGAGAAAAATTAATATCTTCCATTTTATTATACATTAATTTCATGTCATTTCTCTCAAGTTTTTTGATTTATTTGTTACCATTACTATAACAGTTTTTATATCTCAATTTTTCTTAATTAATATGTTATTTGTATACAATACATATTACCTTTTGTGGTGTATATATTTTACATTTATTTCTTTTTAAATACTATAATAATATTTTGGGTGATTAATCTCCTAGAAATATATCAATACATTTTTCATGACAAACCGTCCAAGGGAAAACAATTCTTCAAATTTCATTCCATTATAAACACTATATATTTCTTTCCATTAATTGAAGGGTGTTAAACTAGATTTCATACATCAAATGATCTGGCTAATTATTTACTTTACAGTATACCCCTTTATCTATACAGTGTTAGTTTGAGGGATTCTTACATAGAAAGTTATTCCATTTATTGATTGGGGAAATATTAAAAATCTCTATATATGTAATTCTAATATGGATGTTTATTTATTCTTAAGAAATATTGGTTATATATTGTATGGAACATTAATTTCTTCATAAGATTTATGAATTTACTTACTTATTGAAGAGTGAGGATTGTAATATCCTGTATTGGTTTGTCTCATCAGACTACCTAACTTGGGAATTTTGGTGTAATACTTCCCCAAATAAAATTTTGACTAGACATAGGGCTTTGGTGGTAAGATCATGATGTCTAAGAGGATGATATATTAGATTAGGGCATGTAATTATCTATATGGAATTATGTATTTCATTAATAATGATATAGTTACATTTATCCATCCGAACATTTCATTTCTATTATTATACATGGATATATTATTATTTATGTTCTAATCTATTATGGAATTATTTTTGGTTATCTATTTATTCAAAATCATTTATTCACTTTCTTATGTTTAGTTAAGATCTTTGATTGTTATCAAATATGTTTACCATTTCTGAGAATTTTATCTCACCCTTCTTATGTTTCAATTTCCTAAGGCTGTGAATAAATTTATTACACTTGATATGTCATGAAAATTAACTTTTGTGGAGAATTTATAGGAGACATTGAAGACATATTATATATTATGTAGTTTCATATATAATGGTATAAATGTTTATTTGCTGAAAAAATCATGGGATTTGTTAGTTAATTTTTTTTCTTAACTATATAAAACACTATAACTAATAGGCTCTTGAAATATATGTGGATAAATATTTTTTGGTGATATTATAATTACTGATAGTTAAATCTACGTTGCGTTTTGGTTTATTTCAAAGCCAACATGTAAATAAGGTGTTTATTCACAACAGATTTTAGAAGTGTGGATCCTAGGAATAAAAATTTATTTAGTAATAATTGTTTCAATGATGGAAACTTAAAAATAATTAAATTTAAAGTAGAATAAAAATTTATAGAAATCTAGTAAATAATATGGAAATTAAAAGAATTAATTTATTATCATTTTCAAAATGTTTTGAAATATCCCTCTTTGATTATAGAGATATAAAATGTCCTTTAAAATATTGATAAATATAAATAAGAGAGTTATAGGATGGAATACATATTTAAAATAAAAATTTATAAAAGTAATTTTTTTTTGTAATAAAGAACACGAATATAAAAAAGAAATACAAAAAATTGAGAGTAAGATTTTTTCTTTATAGTGAAAAATTATATGAAGTGGTAATTAATCGAAAATAAAACATTGTTGATGAAATGAAAATTTCTTTATAAATTAAAGGAAAATTATATATTTAAAATAAAAAGGGTCGAATATATCAAATATAGAATAAAAAATTCATAGAAGAAAGAGTACGACTCAATAAAAGGAGACTAAGTAAAGAAAATCAATACCATTGATTATTACTTACTCAGGCATGCCAAAATTTATATATAATAAAATTAGCTTAATTAATATTCTATATTACAATATTATTATTCTTTATTTTACATAATTCCATTAACTTATATTTTATTATTACACATTTATTAATCATTCATTATTAAAATTACTTTTGGGTCTTAATTATTCCATTTGTTCCCCCCTTGATTCAGTATGGTAGTTTTAGTCTAGGCCCCATGATCATGTTTTAATTACCTTGATATTTTTCATGGAGGTTACATATATATATTTAATGTATTAGTAGAGTACCATGATTATTTCATGGATGTTATGGTAACAGTTCATAAATAATGGTTATAAATTATCCTTTTTGTGAATATTGAATCAATAAAAATATTTCATTTTATTAAAGAATATAAAAATATATATTCCAATTATAAAATTATAAAATCAAATTAAATTATCCATTAATAAAACATATTAACAATATTTTAGTTTTTTAAGTTGTTTTCGATGAAAATGTTATAGCATTGTTTTTCTTGGTGGCTAAACTACCCCAAATAAGAATGTGTTATAAAATATGAATAAGGATTTATTGTTGTATTATTAAATATAACATTAATAACTGAATAATTATTTAAATTAAATTTTATTAAAGTGTTAAATAATATACTATAATATCTGGATGAAGAAGATAACTTTTTTAAGGAGTAGACAATACTTGTATTGAATAGTGGAATCTGGTTTTAAGGACCTTCATAAAAATTAATGAATTTTCTCTCCTTGTGAGGAGAGGACACCAAAAATTAAAGAGGATTATTGGAGATAAAATTTTGTTATATACTGAATAGAAATTAAAATGATAGTTCTGGTTTGGAGTTGGTAAAGGATGGCCCTTTAAAGTTGAGTTTGAGTGGAATTTTTATAAATAATAATTGCTTAATGTGTAAGTAATGTAATTTTATAGAGAAAGTGGATCAAAAATTGAAAATATATGAGGATATGTCATAAATTGACTCATAGAATAATTTTTATAAGGTTTATTGAAAACTTATCACTTTACACATTAGTCTAACCTTTTACCTTATTTTACGCTTTGTCATCATAAATCTCTTTTTACCTTTGTAAATTATTTTTATCCAAAAAATGAAATTGACATTATTATATAACTTCATTATTATGATTCCAAATTCTGTTCCCATTTTATTAAAGTAGATTCCTATATGTGATAAAAATTAATTTTAAAATAAGAACTCATAACGCATAAAAATAATATTTTCTAGAATGTTTATTTAAAAACAATAAATGAATTTGTTCTTGTTTTCAAATAATTAATAATAATTCGATGTATTTTAATTTATTTTTTAAAATGTGATATATTTAATAAAAATATGTATTCTAATAATAAAATACATTTTTAATAACATTTATAACAATAATAATTATATACTTATAAAATTCAAACTTCTATATATAAAATCCATCAAGACCTATGCAGAAGCCTTAAGGGTGAGAAAATAAATTGCAGTAGTTATGAATAGAGATTCATCTAGAATGAATCTTATTCCTAAAATTAAAATATAATATATATTATTTCAATAATGTAATAATTTTTAAATTTCATATTGGGATTGGTCAAGGAAAATTCTTATGGCGATACCTCATTTCGAACTCACAAAAACAAGACTCATAAGGATGACTTGCACTACTTGATTCCATAAATTCTCCCTTTCTATATGAATTTTATAATATGATTACTTTTATTTATACTAATTATATCAATGAATATATTATAATGGCCGCATCTCATAATTACTTTAATTATGTATCGATTATTATTTCAACTAACCTTATATTAATATATTTTATCCCATTAATCACTCTTATTTCCAATGGAAATGTTTCCCCAAAACCATATATAATCAAGGACTATTTATACCCAGAAACTATATAATAACTTTGTTAACAATTTCTATTTTCATATATAACCTTATAAACTCCTATAAAAATAATTCATCCCATTTTGTTTTCTACAATTATCATTAGTGGTATGATCATTATAGGAGATCATGATGATAAATATTTAAATCTAATAGTATTTTAATTTACTTATGGTTTTATTCCTCCAATATTTTTTAAAATAAGTTTCATTTATCTTTATTGTAATGAATTATTGATTTTATTCCTTTTATATTGTAATATTATACCCTAATGGAATAAAGAATTGTTTTTTAGTTCATTGTTTCAAATTAAATAAGTTATTAATAAAATAAAATTTGTTAAAGATAATTTCAAACTAAAAATGTGGAGTGTTACACCCCCCTTAAAAAATTTCATCCTTAAAATTTTATAACTCGGAAGAATATAGATGCAGCTACTTTTATCTCATTACATCTTTGAGTTCCCACATTGTTTCTTTGATCTTATGATTTCATAGGTGGGATGTATAATTTTATATTACATTATTTATATAAATTAATATGTTTTTCGTCTTCTCGTCATAAGAGATATCATTTATTATTTATAAAATCTATGAGTTTAGTACACATGATTTATCTTGTATGCACTTACTCAAAAGTTATAGACAGAACAAATTGCATACTTATGAGAGGTTTTATGGAAGCACCAATAAATATTATACAGTTCCCATGAGATAAAGAATCACTAAGGGGGATATGTATATAGGGAAAAAAATTTCATTCCCCTTAAATCTCATGTCCCTATTCCATGGGGAAATTTAAAAGGAACAATTTTTCATCAACTACAAATTCCATATCTCATTAAAAATTATCAATATATCTCTTCAATAAAATTTTGGTTACATTAATATATTACTAAATATTTTTAATGTTCTTTTTCATTTGTAGACAACAATATAATTTATAACATCCCAGTATTAACATACATGAATATTACATCATTTTTGTGGAATAATTAATAAATTACACGAACAGATGCCAAAATACCAAATTAGTTTGGTGGTTTTGGAAGCATGGAACCATAAAAACTTCTATATAAGTTGATATATTATCTCTTACAAGTTTTTTCATGAATATAAACCTTCTTATACATTTCATACATAATACATATATTCATAAACTAGGGAATGCGAACATAGAAATTGGTGAGATCAGATGCTCTCTAAGCGTAAACAAGGGAGATATGAAAGAATAACATGAGAATAATGGTATGTGAACATGATAAAAATAATATAAGACCATAACCTATATATCAAATATCATAATGTAACGACCCAAACTTTTAATAATTTATTTTTCCTTTTTTGTGTTTTATTTTATTTTATACTCAATGAAACTATTTCATTTAATGAAATGAGTATAATTAAAATAAGACTATTGGGTTTCAACTGTTATATGACCTTTGGTCAATATGACCATTGGAAACTAAACTCTATGTTGCAATTATTATTCAACAAAAACAAGTGACCTTGGTTAATTAAAACAGAAAGTAGATACGATGGCCTCATCCAGTAGTCTCGGGCCGATCGAAACCCATCTGATAGAACTGGGGAAGGAGGTAGCCCCACTGGGTTTTTCTCTGGACCAAACCCAAGCCGAACATCATCATGTGAAGATGGAACAGAATCACTTTCAGGAGAAGTTCAAGCTTATAGAAATCACTACTTGGGAAATTTTGGCCGAGCCGCCCTCAGATTCTCTTACCTTAGCACACCTTACACTTAGGTCCTATGCTGGTGTGATAAGGGGATATGTAACGAGACCATAACTAGTTCGTGTAATCCTTTTTTATAAATAAAATTTTGTTTTCTTCTTATGGTAAATTTTGTGAGTTTCCAAATGTTCTAATAAATATAGGATGTATTTTATTGATGAATTTTGAAAAAATGATATTTTAAAATATTCTTGTAAACCTTAAATAATTAATGATGTGTAATGATTTTCGAAAAATGGTCTTATGCAAATATGTTTAGTAAGAAATTTAGAGTCTAATAAGATCAACTTAATTTTTGATTAATAGTAAATTATGAATGGTGATTTTATGCTTAGGATTCGAAATGTGACAAAATGGATTAGTAATGTCACTTAATGAAAGTACTAATATATTTTAGGCACCTTGATTAAGTAATGTGATTCAATAAAATAGGTAAATAATTGTTTCAGAAATTATTAGTCAAGTATTATTTTTTTCAAGTGAATAATGTTTTTTTATTAAAAAATTAAACTAAAAATATTTAAATTTTTTTTTACAAAATGGAGTTCATTTGTTAATTCAGAGCATCGATATTAGGTTATGGTGATTTTTGGGGATTTTTTTGAAAAAAAATGAATTTTTAGAGCATAGTGTTTTTTATATAAAAAATTAAATTCAAAATATTTAGAAATATATTTTCATAAAATGGAGTTCATTTTCGAAATCAGGGCATTGATATTATGTTAAGGTGATTTGTTTGGGATTTTTCTGAAAAAGTTGATTTTTTCGTGAATAATGAGTTTTCAGTTTAGAGTTTCGGGTGTTTAATGATGTCATTAAGGATGTAACAATTTTGCAATCATTCTGATAGACTTATGAATAGTAAGATAAGGTTTTAGGTGTCCCATGTGGACAATACCATGAGTAAATATCTTTGGATAGCCCATAGTTTTTCCAATACCACTGATGAGGTGTCCCTTGGTAATTAATGCCTTGTCCCCCCACTTCCCCTATAAATACCAAGACATTATCTAATCCTTTTCATTCAAAAATCCTCCTCAACAATGTTTTGGTCTCTTTACCTCCCAAGGAGTCCTTCCAAGGTTCCCTCAAGCCTCCCAAGGTGCCAAACTTCATGCTTTTGAAGTTACTCTTCAAGGTAAGGGATTCTTTCACCATACTCTTTTAAGGCATGACTTCCTTTATGTTGTGTCTTCTAGATCCCATCTATTTATGTTGAGGGTATGTTCTTATATGTTGTTATTACTGTCCATTTTTTGTCCAAATTATGAGATGCCCTTTCTTCTCTCATTAATTTGTTTTCTGAATTTTTTAAGTGACGTCGTTAGCTGCCGAATTTATCATAAAAGAAATCACATCTTCTCTTTTCTTTTATGTTTCATTTTCATGTGGTATGCCATTGAAATTTACATACCATGTTCATATCTCCATGTTTTTATATATTTATAAATTTTTATAAGTTATTTATGAGTGGGTTACTCTTGTACCCTCTCTTTAAAATGTTTTCTAAAACCATGTTATATAGCTGTTATGCTGTAGAAATTTCACCTCAAAATTTCTATATCTTTCTCTCATGAAGTTCTCTTGTTTTATTTATGTAAATAACCAGAACTATTTCGTTTTTATGGGTGTTCATAAATATAAAAAAAGATATATTTGGTTCTAGAATTGACATACATACAACCCTCACCCCCTTTCCATGGGTTATAAATGACATAATGATCCTATTTTTAAGTACTATTTAAAAAGTCATGATTTTGAAATGAAACCAATTTATTTTATTCTCAACGGGTTATTTATGAAATGTTTTATTATGATCTATGTGGATCACATGTAAGTAAATAAATATTAAGGGTGCTCCCTGATAGCGCTCTAATGCATTGGGTAAATATTTAATCTCTAGAGATGACAATTTTCACGATACCTTGGTGAATAACCTTGGTAATTTTTATGACACCTTGGGGATGGACCTTGGTGATATCTTCATGAATGTATAAATTAAATTTTTTAGCCACATATTCAAGTTATGTTATATGTTCTCTTCTTTATGATATTACTATTCATCTATTTCTCATGTCTCTATGTTTTTATTCATGTTCTTATTGATATCACAAGTAAACTGCTTCATTCTTTACCCTTACTAGGCCTTCTGCTCACCCTTTATTTTGATGTATGTCTCCCGGATATTAAAGGCAGTAATTGTACTTAGGATAATCTTATGATGAAGCCTTACCAGTGGATTAGAAGAATGTTTTATGTTGTTCTTCATGTTTTATGTTCCTGATTTCTAAGACACTAGACTTTAAAGATCCTCTGTTTGTAAAATGTGATGAAAAGTTATGTAATAAAAAGGTGGGATTCCATAGTTGGTATCAAATGGAGGTTTAGTTATTTATGGAAATTAGGATATGAAAAATTTAGGAAGAACCCTATATAAAAGTTTAAATATAGGAAAACTTCCTGGTATTTTGGTGTGTATTGAGTAAGTGGTTCATCAAGAAAATACATCCCTGTCTGGATACTAGACGGTCGAGGTGGCTCTAGCACATATGTACATAGGGGTAAATCTCGAAAACACCGCTTTTAGATAGACTCGAATGGGAACTGGTACCCGATAATGGGCCTTGCTGCACTCTTGGTTATGACAATCCCGGGGGATATGTTTGGTTAATCGTGAAATTTTTATTAATAATTATGAACGAATTATAGGAATGTGTAATTTTTTAAGCATTGTGTTTTAAGACATAAAATCCTTTATTGTTAAATTATTCGTAAATGAAATTAGTTTCTCACTAAGGATTTATTCTTTTAGAAAATGGAGGGAAATAGGAGGAACCATGCAAATGGTGACCGCAAGGGACCATGTTCTGATGACCCTATGATGGAAGCCAGAATGGAAACATTCATGAGAATGATGAACCAACTAATTCAAGTTATGGGAAATAACTTGAATCAAGATGAGAGACTGATCTCATCATAAAGAGACCAACATGTTGTTGAGTCCTTTATGTGTCAGCAACCACCAACCTTTAGTGGATCGACAGACCCATTGATTGCTGAACGGTGGATCAGCTCTATAGAGAAGGTCTTTTCAGTGATGCGTTGTTCAGAGCAAGAGAAGGTCACCCTGGACATCTATCACTTAGAGGGAGAAGCTGATCAGTGGTGGGAACTGATCAAAAACACGAAGTAAAGAGTGGAAGTTGAAGCTATGGAGTGGGAAGAGTTCAAAGGGATCTTTTTCAGTAAGTATTTACCTCGTTCCATGAGAACAAGAATGGAGAAGGAGTTTCTCGAGCTGAAGCAGAAGGAGAATGAATCTATTGGAAGATATGAGATGAACTTCACAAGTCTTTCACGATATACCTATAGCTTTGTCATGGGTCTAAATGGTAAGGTTTATAGATTCTTCGGTGGACTAAGACCTCATCTGCGGAAGAATCTATCCAACCGAGACTATGATGGCTACGAGGATATCATTCAGAGTGCGATGAAAGTAGAGCTAGAGTTTGGTGTGACGCAGTGGTATCATAAATCCAATGACAAGAAGAGATCTATGGATCCTAGCTTAGGGAGGACTTTTGATCAGGGAAGATGAGGAAATCAATTGAAACTTCCCAAGTGTAATAAATGTTGGAATAAGTTTTCCAGGAACTACCTGCTCGGGAGCGGGAGATGATAAATGTGTGGAAAAGATGTCCACATTGCGAGGAATTGTCATGGTGAGGTGAAACATCAACTTACAAATACAAATGACAGGGGGAAGATGGTGCAGGACCTACCTAATGTCTAGTGCTTCAAGTGTGGACAACGTGGGCACTTTTCCAATCACTTTCCAAATCTGAGGGTAGTGGAGGAGAACCACCATCAGCCACATAAAAGGCCAAGGGAGCAAGGTCATGTTTTTGATATCACGACAGCTGAAGTTGAAGATCCAAATGATGTGGTAGCAGGTAATCTTGTTTTCCTCTAAAAGCTAGAAAGTAATTTGTTTGATTTTGGTTCTAAGCATTCCTTTATTTCTTCTATGTTTGAAAAGAATTTAGAATCAACCCCTGAAGTTCTAGAAGTATATTTTTCAGTCAAGACTCCTGGTGGGACTATCCAAGAATCATCAATGTTTAAAAACTCTGGCATTTACTTTAGTGAGCACAATCTTATCACAAATCTAGTAGTCATTCCCATGATGGAATTCGACATTATACTAGGGATGGACTGTCTCTAAAAGTATAATGCTAAGATCAATTGCAGAAGCAAGGAAATATCAGTAGTCTTGAATATAAAACCTACAATTATCTTCCAAGGAGAGATATCTCAACCTCATCTGTGTTTAAAATAACCCTCTATATCCTTTTTATGGAGTTTATCGGTGAATAAGAAGAAGGATAAGGGAGTTTGATGATAGAAAATGTCCCAATCATCGAGGAATATGTTGATGTATTTCCTGAGGAGGTACCCGGACCTCCCCCAGAAAGGGAGGTAGAGTTCTCTATTGAACTCGTACCTGGATCTCATCCAATATCAAAGACCCCATATATGATGGACAATGTAGAGATATAGGAATTAATGAAACAACTCCAAGATCTTTTGGAGAAGGGGTTTATCCGACTGAGTGTGTCTCCTTGGGGGGCACACATTCTCTTCATGAAGAAGAAGGATGGATCGATGCGGCTATGCATTGATTATAGAGAACTGAATGGGAAAACAGTGAAGAAAAAATACACTCTTCCAAGAATTGATGACTTATTTGACCAACTTTGTGGGGATCAATTCTTATCTAAGATTGATCTTCATTCTGGTTATCATCATTTGAGGGTGAAGAAAAAAGATATTCCAAAAACTGCCTTTCGATCAATATATAGGCATTATGAGTTTTTTGTTATGCCTTTTGGACTGACTAATGCACCTACTTTTTTTTATGGATTTGATGAATAGTGTCTTTAAAGAATAACTTGATAACATTGTGGTAGTTTTTATTGATGATATTTTGATATATTCCAAAAGTCGTGAGTAGCATGAGGATCATCTAAGGGCTATTTTTCAAACTCTATGGAAGGAGAGGATTTTTTGGAAGTTCAGTAAATTTGAATTCTGGTTACAACAAGTTTCTATCTTGGGGCACATTGTAACCAACAAAGGAATCACAATTGACCCTGTAAAGAAAAAAATTGTAGAGGAGTGGCCTCAGCCGACAAAAATAACTGAGATTCTAAGTTTCCTTGGATTAGCTGGATATTATAGGTGGTTTGTGAATAACTTTTCAGAACTTTCTAATCCACTAACCAAGTTAACTCGAAAAGGGGTCAAGTTCATCTGGACAAAGTAGTGTGAGGGATGTTTCCAAGAGCTGAATAAGAGATTGGTTATTACCCCCACGTTAACTCTGCCCTCAAGTGGAGTCAGATTTGATATTTTTAGCGATGCATATCTAAAAGGGATTGGGTGAATCCTCATGAAAAATGACAGGGTCATTGCATATTCATCTCGATAGTTGAAGATTCATGAGAAGAATTATCCTACGCATGATCTGGAGCTCGCTGCGGTCATTTTTTCTTTGATGATATGGAGGCACTATCTTTATGGGGAGAAATGTGATATATACACAGACCATCAAAGGTTGAAGTATATTTTCAGACAAAAGGAATTGAACATGAGTAAAAGGATATGGTTGGAACTTCTTAAAGACTATGATTATTCAATTCATTATCATCCAGGAAGAGCAAACAAAGTTGCTGATGCATTAATCCGGAAGGATCCAGTTGTTCATTCCATGATGAGGATTAAAAAGTATCCTTTGATCAATGACCTAGTAAAGCTGGACATGAGATTTTTAAGGGAAGGGAAATCATCAACCCTAACCCAAATGATTTCTCAACCGACATTAATAGAGAAGATCAAGAAAGCTCAGAAAGAAAATCCTTTGTTAGAAGAGATGTTTGAGGTTGTAAAAGATGGAAAGTTTCATGAGTTAAATATTGATCAAGAAAGTGTACTGAGATTCCGTACAAGACTATGGGTCCCATCTATTGGAGAAATAAACAAGTATATGATAGTTGAAGCTCATAGCTCTACTTTCTCTATACATCCTGGAAGAACAAAAATTTATAGGGATAATATGAAAAGGGAGAATGATGAATACACTTCAAGGTGCCTAGTATGTCAGCAAGTGAAGGCAGAACGACAACTTCCTAAAGGGGTGTTGCAACCACTACCCATACCAGCATGTTAGTGGGACAATATCACTATGGACTTCATCTTTGGTCTTCTGAGAAATTCCAAAGGAAACAATGAGATATGGGTTATTGTGGACCGTCTCACCAAGACTGCCTATTTTATCTCTATTCGGGATGATTTCTATCTTGATCAACTTTCCAGGATTTGCGTGAAGTGGTCAGGGTGCATGGAGTTCCACTTTCTATCATATCAGATCAGGATCCAAGGTTCACATCAAAATTCTAGAGAAGTCTTCAACATTCTTTGAGCACAGAATTGAATTTCAATATGGCCTATCACCCCCAAACAGATGGCCAATATAAAAGGACTATTAAAACACTTGAGGACATGTTGAGAACTTGCTCAATGGAATTTAAAGGCGGATGGGATCAACATCTTCGTTTTGTTGAGTTCTCATACAACAACAGCTTTCACTCGAGAATTCAAATGGCACCCTATGAAGCACTATATGGGAAGAGATGTAGAAATCCCACTTGTTGGGATGGAGCTGGTAAGAGAAAGCTTCTTGGGCTTGATCTTTTGCAAGAGTTGATAAAAAACGTCCATGCAATCCAACAACACATTAAGGCTTCTCAGAGTCAGCAAAAAAGCTATGCCGACAACCGTCGAAGGGACTTGGAGTTTGATGTTGGTTACAAAGTCGTTCTTTGGATTTCACCTTGGAAGAGATTCATGAGGTTTGGGAAGAAAGGGAAGCGCATCCCTAGGTTACATTGGCCCCTATGAAATCCTTGATCGCATGGGATAAGTGGATTATTGGCTTGCACTTCCTCCAAAACTAGCACAAGTTCATAATGTATTCCATGTATCCTTTTTGAGGAAATACATACCTGATCCTTCACATATACAGAACCCAAAGGTGGTACAACTGGAACATGACCTCCCTTATGAGGAGAATCTGGTGGAGATATTGGATCATAGAGACATGGTTCTACGCAACAAGACTACCCACCTTGTTAAGGTGTTTTGGAAGAACCAAAAATATGAAGAAGCCATGTGGGAACCAGAGGAGTCTATAAGGTAGGAGTACCCACACCTTTTCTTTTTTGAGGGTACGAGTTAAAATTTGGGGGATGAAATTTCATATGGGGGGAAGAATTTAACGACCTGAACTTTTAATAATTTATGTTTCCTTTGTTTGTGTGTTATTTAATTTTATACTCAACGAAACTATTTCATTTAATGAAATGATTATAATTAAAATAAGAATGTTGGGTTTCAACTGTTATATGACCTTTAGTAAATATGACCATTGGAAACTAAACTCTATGTTGAGATTATTATTCTATAAAAAAGTGACCTTGGTTAATTAATACAGAAAGAAGATACGATGGCCTCATCCAGAAGTCTCGGGCCGATCGAAGCCCATCTGAAAGAACCAGGGAAGGAGGTAGCACCACTGGGTTTTTCTCTGGACTAAACCCAAGCCGAACTTCACCGTGTGAAGCCGGAACAGAATCGACTTCAGGAGAAGTTTAAGCTTATAGAAATCACTACTCTGGAAATGTTGGCCGAGCCACCCTCAGGTTCTCTCACCTTAGCACACCTTACACTTAGGTCCTATGATGTTTGTGATAAGGGTATATATAACAAGACTGTAGCTATTTTGCATAATCCTTTTTTATAATTAAAATTTTGTTTTCTTCTTATGGTGAAGTTTGTGAGTTTTCAAATGTTTGAATGAATATAGGATGTATTTTATTGATGAATTTTGAAAAAAAAAGACTATTTTAAAATATTCATGTAAACCTTAAATAATTAATGATGTGTAATGATTTTTAAAAAATGGTCTTCAACAAATGTGTTCAATAAGAAATTTAGAGTATAATAAGATCAACTTAATTTTTGATGAATAGTAAATTATGAATAGTGATTTTATGCATAGGATTAGTAATGTGACCAATGGATTAGTAATCTCACTTAAAGAAAGTATTAATATAATTTAGGCACCTTGATTGAGTAATGTGATTCAATAAAATAGGTAAATAACTGTTTCAGAAATTATTAGTCAAGTATTAGTTTTTTCGGGTGAATAGTGTTTTTAATTAAAAATTAAATTAAAATTATTTAGAAAATTATTTTTACAAAATGGAGTTCATTTTTGAATTCATAGCATCAATATTAGGTTATGGTGATTTTTGGGGATTTTTCTGAAAAAATGAATTTTTAGTGAATAGTGTTTTTATATAAAAAAATTAAATTAAAAATGTTTAGAAAATTATTTTCATAAAATGGAGTTCATTTTTAAAATCAGAGCATTGATATTATGTTAAGGTAATTTTTGGGATTTTTCTGAAAAAGTTGAATTTTCGGTGAATAGTGAGTTTTCAGTTTAGAGTTTCGGTTGTTTAATGATATCATTAAGGATGTAATAATTATGAAATAATTTTAGTAGACTTATTAATAGTAATATAAGGTTTTAGGTGTTCCAAGTGGCCAACACCTTGAGTAAATATCTTTGGATAGCCCATAGTTTTTCCAATACCACAGATGAGGTGACCCTTGGTAATTAATGCCTTGTCCCCTCACTTCCCCTATAAATACCAAAACATTCTCTCATCCTTTTCATTCCAAAATCCTACTCAACAATGATATGGTATCCTTAACTCCCAAGGAGTCCTTCCAAGGTGTCTTCAAGCCTCCCAAGGTCCCAAACATCAAGCTTTCGAAGTTACTCTTCAAGGTAAGGGATTCTTTCACCCTACTCTTTTAAGGTATGGCTTCCTTTATATTGTGTCTTCTAGATCCCATCTATTTATGTTGAGGGTCTGTTATTATATGTTCTTATTACTTTCAATTTTATTTCTAAATGATGAGAGATCCTTTCTTCTCTCATCAATTTGTTTTCTGAATTTTTAAGTGAGGCCATTAGGCTGCCGAATTTCTCATAAAAGGAATCACGTCTTCTCTTTTCTTTCGTGTTTCCTTTTCATGTGTATGCCATTAAAATTTTCATACCATGTTCTTATCTCCATGTTTTTATATATTTATACTGTATTATACATTATTTATTAGTGGGTTACTCGTGTACCGTCTCTTTTCAATGTTTTCTAAAACCAAGTTATATAGCCGTTATGCTGTAGAAATTTCGCCTCAAAATTTCTCTGTTTCTCTCAATAAGTTCTCTTATTTAATTTATGTGAATAACCAGAACTATTTCGTTTCTATGGGTGTTAATAAATATACAAAATGATATATTTTGTTCTGTAATTGACATACATACAACCCTCACCCCCTTTCCATGTGTTATAAAGGACATAATGATCCTTTTTTAAGTACTATTTAAAATGTGATGATTTTAAAATGAAAACCTTTTCTTTTATTCTCTATGAGTTGTTTACGAAATGTTTTCTTATGATATATGTGGATCACATGTAAGTAAATACATATTAAGGGTTCACCCTGATAGCGTTCCAATGCATTGGGTAAAGATTTAATCTCTAGAGATGACAATTTTCACGATACCTTGGTGAATAACCTTGGTAATTTTTATGACACCTTGGGGATGGAACTTGGTGATATGTTCATGAATGTATAAATGAAATGTTGTAGCCACATATTCAGGTTATTTTTCAAGTTCTATTCTCTATGATATGCCTATACATCCATTGATCATGTCTCTATGTTTTTATTCAAGTACTTATTGACATCACAAGTAAACTGCTTCCTTGTTTACCCTTACTGGTCCTTCTTCTCACCCTTTACTTTCATCTATGTCTCTAGGATATGAAAGGCTGTAATTGTACTTAGGATGATCTTATGATTAAGCCTTAAAGTGGATTAGAATAATGTTTTATGTTGTTCTTCATGTTTCATGTTCCTGATTTCCAAGACACTAGACTTTAAAGATCCTCTTTTTGTAAAATGTAATGAAAAGTTATATAAAAGAAGGCGGGATGCCATACATAATCCCAAGTTATGGATTAAATATTATCAGTTCATAAGACATGAGTCATAAGGAAACCAATGAACATGAGTCATGATAATATAAAACTAGCATAAGACATAGGCTTGTGGCATAGACATTATCATATAAAAACATTCCCTATAATTCAAGGCTCAAAAAAAATATTAAGGAACTTCATGGGGATAACACCTATAGGGAGAGACACACCACTATCCCCAGTTGAAGTCCATTCCTTATAAGGGATAAGGTTTCTTCATTTTACCATAGTGGATTGGGTTTCCCCATCTTCCCATAGTGGATCGTGATTCCCCATCTTCCCAAAGTGGATTGGGTTTCCCCATCTTTCATAGTGGATCAAGCCCATTTAATTGATTCCCATAACTTTTTCATGAGATATAAATCCATACCCAATTAATTGGAGGGATATATAGGTCCCAACTATCACATAATAAAATCAGGCATACTTGTCTCGCAAGATTGTAAAAGTTTCATCATATCATGACCCATAAAAAGAGAAGGGTTTCATAAACATCATAACATAATCCATGAATTGAAATGGGTATCATAAAAATTTCATCATAACATTACATATAAGAAAATAGATAGGTCTCATAATCATTTAATCAAATCATAACCTGTTAAAAAAGTGGGTTTCAAAAGCATATAACTCGGGGAAGTGAAATGGGTGTCATAAACATCATTTCATCGAAACATAAACAATTACTTAAATAATAAGAATGGTATTCTTGGATCATATACTCCAATAAATCAGAAAATAGAATAAAAAAGAATTTCATCTTAGATGGAGTAGGGATTTTGAAATATCACACGGATCATTTCTTAAGGAAATTGACTTTCTTTTAAAATCTTTTTTCATAAAAACATTTCAAAAAAAATTTCTTATAAATATGTCTTTAAAATTTCATTTAAATAATTTATTGAGGAAAATATATTTTTCATTTGAAAAAATATTTTTGAAAATTAAATCATTTTGAAAATAGTTTTCTTTTAATATATATTTAAAATCTTATATAGAAAGCCTAGAAACATTTGGAATACCTATTTCTTTGAAAACACTTTGAAAAATTAAAAATAATTCTTGAAATCATTTTGGAAACATTTTTCTATTAAAATTCTTTGAAAACATAAAAATAAGTCTTGAAATAATTTTTAAAACCTTTTTCTTAAGAATGTATTTTAAATCTTATAAATAAATCTTGAATTCATTGAATTCATTTTCTTTGAAAATAACCCAGTGAAAACATATAAAGTAAGCTTTGAAAATCCTTTAAAACAATTTTTTAAACATAATTTTTTTTAAAAACCTTTTTATTTGAAACCACTTTAAAACAATTAATTTACTTAATATTATGGAAAAATATTTCTTTAAAAACAACCTTTTAATCTTTTAAATGAAGCTTCAATGGATTGACGTTCATGATGGCGGGAAAATCCATACAGACCTAACATTTATTTTTGAATGTAGAAAGTTTAGGAATGTGACTTAATAAGAAAAAGGTAGGGATATTCCTTATAAAACCATTTTAAAAAAAATTAAAACATGGGTAAACATTTATTTTAATAATAATTGGATAATATTAAAACATTTTTGAAAACATTTTTAGAAAACACAGTTGTGAAAGAACACATATTTTTGACCGAAATGAAAAATCGTTTCTAACTTCCATGAAAATATTTTCTTAATTATCTTAATTAAAAAATAGTGAAAAAAATTATACCGTTACATTTGTATAAAATAAATAAATATAGGTTATGAAAATTCATGAGCTTTCTTGATATATGGATCCTAATATTTTATCAATGGAAGCATAATCATAAAAATCATGATAAATGTTGAGATTGTAGCAATAAACCATTACCACATTGGAAAATTGAATCATAATATAAGGGAAATAATAAAATTATATGAGGATCAAAAATATCATTAAAATAAATAGGTTCATGATGTATCATTTCAAATGGTGTTATATACACCTTGTAAATGAATATAGGTGAATAAAATGGCGTGTGTCTCAAAGATGTAATATTGAGAAAAAATGAATTTACCAATTGGTAGATATTGAAACATACATTACATGAAATAAATATCATAAAAGGATATTTAAATAAAAATAAATTTATGTATAATATTCATAGAATACGTACATGGTATTCAAAAACACCATATATTAGAAATATGTGGTGAACATGGCTCGTGTCTCACAAAAAATAAAAGTGAGACGAGAAAACCGTTACCTTAAGTCTTGAACTTCTTCGTACACATTAAAAAATCCTATATAATAAATATATTTTTATGATAAATATTATATAGAACCATATTATTATATATAAAACAAGATATTGTTTGTTTATGACTATATGTTACCTATTTATTAACAACTACAAGTTAATGTTACATTTCAGGTATTATCCTCTTCGTTTTTCGCTTCATTTTGTGACTTTTTATTATTAATCCTCTTAATAAAATCATTATTTACTTATATAAATAATGTAAATCATTATATAATTATCATATGTACTAATTATATAAGTATTTATAAAAATCTATAAAATAAATAAATATAAAATGGAACACACTGTTCATAGAGATGGTAGGTCGTACATACGCATGAGTGACGATTATGTTTTGTTATCATCTTTAAAGTAAGAAAGTAAATGAAAAATATGTATATATATAATATAATTAAAATAGAATTATTATGTCATATATATCATATAATTTCACTAATCACACCCTTAATACGTTCCATTTAAAGTGTGAATGTATCACATTTCTTTGAGGAGATGGTAGTCCACACGTCCACAAACGATATTATTCTATTTACAAAAAATGATAATATTAAAGTTATGGATTATAAAATAATGAAATAAGAATAAATAAATTATATATATCATATAAAAATATAATTCCCATCATAATTACAAACCATGAATTTTGGAAAAGGAAAAACAAACGGCATCTTTTCCTGATGCGATAGTTCATCGTAATAACGAATGGTAAGTTTGTTACAAATTTGATGGAAGTGTGTTTAAGTGTATGTATAAATAGTAATATAATTTTTTTAAAATATATTTAAGATATTTATATAATTATTTATGCATGGAATACAAATATTTTAGGGGGGGGGTGGAGAATGAAAATAAAATAAAAGAGCTTGAGGAAAGATGTTACCTATTCTTTGAGTGACTTTTTTAAGTTTAAATCAAATTGATACCGTAGATGGGTTTCTACATAAGGTGTGGATTATATTTTGAGATAAGGGATTTAGAATAGCTATTTTTTCAGATATTTTTCAAGCCAATGTGTCTTGAGAGGTTTGAGGAAGTGGGAGGTATGAGTGCCTTTTATAGTGGAGGAAGAGTGACATTATTTTAAATTTTTGGAATGGAAACACATCCCATATTTTTCCTATGAAAACTGGTTGAGATAATGAACCAAATTAGTTAAAATGTAGGATAGTTTCTGAATATTAATAAACAATTTATTTTGGAAAATCTTATAGGTCATTTGGCACTTATGTTTAAGTTTTAGTCCCATGTGAAGCTAATTTTTCTCTTAATCACTCTAAATAATTTTAACTTCCATCTCTAATTTTTTAGTCAAAAACTAATTTTACCTTAATATAAATTATGAATTATTATTTCTAAAAATATGGAATACATTTTTACAAATTCAAATTATTTAAGTGTTAGAAATTAAATTAAAATTAATCCCACAGACCAAAATACAAAGCGGGTTTTTTAAAGTAAAAATATTAAAATGTTTGCTAAGCTTCTATATCTAAATTCAGTGTGACATTGTTTAAAATGACCTAAATTTGTTTAAATTACATAAAATTGATCTGATTATTCTTTAAAACAAAATTAAAACATTATTTATCTATATAAGTAAATTAGATGAAAAATTAGTTTTGAATTAAAATTTAGTGTTTTCACTATTCATCAAAAAATGAAACATCACAAAAAAAACCTAAAATTCACCCAAAAAAACTTTTTATCTTAATATTCGAAAAATGAAGTTTATTTTTTCAAATAAAAATTATATAAGTTTCAAAAATTATATTTAAAATGGGTTCACTATTAAAATGTGGTAAAATTACCTTTTAGAAAAATACACCTTTTTATTCATAAAATTGGGTTTCTTCTTATATTATATCTATTAAATAAATTGTATGTATATAAAAAATATTTATTTAACATATAATAATTAAATTTTATTGAAAACATTAATCATAATTTTTTTAATTTATTGAAATAAAATTGAGTTTGTACATAGAAAAGAGCATTCTTTAAAACATAATTTCTTTTTTTCAAATAGTTATTTTATTCACTTCTACTAATTAATAACCAAAGGATTAATGTGTAAAATAATATTTTAATAATTTAGTTAATATTTTTATTAAATTTAATTCCAATGGATAAGTTGTAGCTATAATAATTTTATAATAATAAATTATGATTAGATTGTAGTTTGGTAAAAATAAGTCTTGCGTGCAACGCAAGCTATCAAAGTGAATCTGGTTGCGAAAAATACTGGAACCAAACCTGGCCTGTGGAAAGGCCTGATGTGAATTCCCTATCACCATGGGCTGGAACAAGTGCCCAGGTATCATTTATATAGGTTTGGGAATGATTTACCGGATTATGAAAGCATAAAACTTTAAAAACAATCCAGAATATAAATCTGAAATTTTCGATCCAAACAAGTCTTAAGAAAAAACCATAAATGAATACATTGGTTTAAATAAAATTCATGTGGTCCAAATACAAATAAATATAATATAAAAACAACTCCAAGGACTCCCCATGACAAGAGGTCATCACCCAGAAGCCGTCTCCACAACTCCGCACCAAGGATGGGAACTAACACCCTGAACCGCCATCACCCATATCCTTCCCTTTACATGAATCAAGCATAATAAAGTATACTTACACCCAAGGGGTGTATGTAGGGTGTGATCCTAATCCAAATAGGATACCAACCAATGATTCCAAAGATCATGCAATACAATTTGAAAAAGCTTGCTGTTCTAATATGCAAAGAAAAGCAGTGATAAAATCCATGAAATGAAACTTTCAATTGAAAATAGTTTTCATGCTAAAATTTTCAGAATGCTCATACATTTAAATAGAAATGTTAGATACTATAAATTAATTCCAAAAACACCCCAATATAAGGGAAACACCATGAACACAATGAGAATCAAAATCGGGAACACCCCTAGGCACTAGATAGTCTCGGGCCCCATGTACCTCATACCTCGAGGTAAAGTAACCATAGTAAATTCTGTTCTCATGAAAAAGACACTAGTATCGAACATACCCATAACGAAGTGGTCCCAAATCATTATCCACATAAGTTTATTTAGAGTTGTCATTATATAAATTCTATGTGAAACGGGGACAAACCCATCTGGTCCACTAGCCGTACTAGTACACATCCACCCCACCTAGGTACCCAGGATTCCCCCTTTGTGCTCAAACAATTTCAGCATTCAAAACATATCGATTTTCATGTAAAACAACACTAATGGTCACAAACACCTAGTACATTAGATTCACACATTTTATGCCATTTAGAACACATCACAAAACACTTTGAGTTTCAATAAAAACAACTTCTCCAAATCTTCGCTTTTTTTTCATCCCAAACTCTTTGAAAACCCCGCATTAACACCATGTGAATAATGAAATTAACCAAAAAATAATTCAAATAACCTTACAAATTTCTTTAAACCGATTGCATGAGTTATAAAACAACCCCCAATAATCATCACATAGAATAACCATGTAAAGAACCTAATTCAACCCCAAATTGCTACTCAAAAATCATTTTCTTAACAAATGTCACCCAAAACAAATTTCATGCCAACAAACTGAAGATAATAACATTGAAAAAATTATTTTCAGCCCTAATACAGTTCAATAAAATCAACTAAAGAATTATATGGTTGACCTTATTGAACCAACAAAAGATTTAAATAAATACCCCCCAAATTTCACATGAAATTGGCATTAAAATTTCACTTGCAATACAACCACCACTAAAAATCCTTTCTGCGGAATTAATCAAATGAAATAGGCATGAAAATATCATAAATACATCATTATAATCACATATATTGCATAAATATTGGAATCACATACCAGTGTAATGAAAACCCTTAAATCACTGTGTTAAAAGTAAGTTGCACCACCGCCGCACCTAGAGGGACTTAGAACAAACCAAAAACCACAATAATTGACCATGAAAACTTATTGTTAAACCCTATGTTAGAAACCCTACCCCCTGGTCATTTGGTACTTCATAAAAAAGGAAAGAAACCCTAATCAAATTGAATGAACCCCTGAGAAATTTGAAAGAGGAATGAAATTGACTAACTTACTTGAGGGATCTTGAAAAATGTCTCCAAATACACCGAAATATGAAATTGAAAATAGCCACAATTCAGGGGTAGTTAGAAAAAGTTTGAGGAGGTCATTTTGGAACTAGAATGGATGAAAAAAGAGAAATAATTGAGAGAGTTATAAAGGAAAGAACTTACCTCCTCAAATCTGGATGATTTGAGACATCCTATGAAGTTCTGCACTAAATCGTGATGAAACAGAGGTCCAAAGAGGGGGGAAAGAGTCTTAGTGCGTGGCTAGGTTCAATTGTCTTGGGTGAGACTTATAATCACCTAAAAATCGTTAAAATTGAATAACTTACAAATTAAACAAATTTTGTTTTTAAAACTAGAAATGGGCCTTCGGGTGGCCCAATTCCATAAATAAAAACCCCAAATAAACCATTATTATGGATTAATAAAGGTTCCCAATTTCAATTTTGGTGTTAATAGGTCATGGGAGGAAATTTAGGAATTCGAATGGGTGAAAAATATTAAAAAAATAAAAATTTATAAAAGAAACAAAATTTATTTTTAAATTTGGAATTGTGCTCACAATTTTGCTCAATTCACGAAAACTCACCCATTTCTCTATAAAAGATTGGGAAACCCCAAAAACAAAGCATGAATGGAAAATAAATGAAAAATACCTCTAAAATATGTCATTTATGTGACAATTTTCCCCATCATGAAAACTTTACATCCTGAAAAGTCAACATGAAGCTTTATCGAAAAACATGAACAAATACTCTTCCTCAACTAATGACTTCCACTCCCATGCCTAATGTGTATCATTACCATTATTACAATGAAATCAGACCCAAGGAATAAACTTCACTCAAAGAACCTTCTCTTGGGAGTCTAGTATTTTCACTAGCTGCACAAAAATTGACAAGTCTGGATATATCTCCAGTTCTTCCCAACTCCGCACATGGGACAGATCCGAGTTGTATTTCTTCAACTGGGAGACATGGGAGACATGATGGATGGACATCAATTGAGAAGGTAAGGAAAACCTATATTCCACCTTGCCAATACTCTTGGTGATCTCAAAAGGGACAACAAATTGCAACGTCATCTTCCCTTTCTTACCCAATCGACGATGTCGTAGACAAGGGGCCACTTTCAAGAATACCCTGTCACCCACAGAAAACTATAGGTCTCGGAGCCTCCAGTCAGTATAATATTTATGATGACTATGAGCTGTCAACATGGGTTTCCTGATCAATTTGACCTTCTTAGAAGTCTCCAGCACAAGGCTCGACCCCAATAGTGAAGTCTCACCTACGTTAACCCAACACAGGGGGGACTGACATGGACGACCATAGAGCACCTCAAAAGGATACATTCGAATCGAGGATTGGTAATTGTTATTATAAGAAAACACATACACCCCCAAATGGAAATCCCAAGAACCTCCAAAGTCCAGAACACATGCATGTAGTATTTCCTCCAAAATATGATTCGCTCACTCTATCTGACCATCTGTCTGAGGATGGTATTTTGTGCTCATCTTAATGTGATACCCCAAGGCCTTCTGAAGGGCTTCCGAGAACCAAGAAGTGAAACGAGGGTCTCTATATGAGACAACTATTAATGTAATGACATGGTGTCTCACCACCTCCTGAAGATACAAATGGCCCACCTCATCCACTTTAGCTGTATCTCTAATCAGAATAAAGTGGGATGATTTTTTCAGATGATCAATCACCACCCAAATGGAATTCCTAACCCAAGGTGTATGAGGTAATACAAAAATGAAGTCCATGGAGACCTCGTCCCACTTTCAGGTAGGAATTGGTAATGGCTGGAGAAAACTGGAGGGCCTTTGATGCTCTACTTTCACCTTCTGGAATGTTTAGCATCTCGACACAAAGTTTGTAATGTCTCATCTCGAACCAGGCCACCAGAACTACCAACGGACATCATAATACATCTTGGTGTCATCCAGATGGACATCCCACTGAGATTTGTGGCTGTAATCTATCACCACCTTCCGTAGAGATAATGTCATTAGTGAATGGTCCTTGAAGCACAATATTCCCTTGGGAGACGATGACCAATTAGAGGATATCTCCCCACCATGAATAAACTACTTTGACCACTAAAAATTCTCATCATTGGGCTGTTACCGCTGATTCAACTCCAAATAGAGAAGGATTCAATTGGACGCTCACCAAGAATGCACCTCCACTGAGTTCCCTGGTCCACTCATCACTGGACTTCCTCAAAGCCTGCACTGGAACTCTTCTGCTCAAAGGATCGGCCACCATGTTACCCTTTATTGGGGTATAGGAAATGTCAATGTCGAAACCTTGTAAGTACTCAATCCAACAACGCAACCTCAATTTGAGGTCCTTATGCAAGAAGATATAGGCTAAGATTTTGTGATCAGAGTAGACCAAAAACTTCTCCCAAATGAGGTAGTGATTCCAAGTCTTCAAAGCATGCATCACCACTGCCAACTCCAAGTCATGGGTCGGGTATTTCTTTTAATGCGGTCGGAGTTAGAACGATCCATACGCTATCATGTGATCATCCTACATAAGAAAACACACAAGACCCATACCTGAAGCATCACAATAGACCATATATCCCTTTACAGACTCTGGAAAAATTAGCACATGGGAAGTAGTCAATCACCTCTTCATATCCTTGAATGATTCCTGACATTCTGGACCCCATACAAAATTCACCCCTTTTCGGGTGAGCGCGGTTATTGGTGAAGCATGCCGAGGGAAATCCCAAATGAATTGCCTATAATAACCAGCCATGATAAGAAAACTCCTGATCTTGAACACATTATACAGATTCTCCCATGAAATAACCACACTAATATTTTTAGGGTCCACTGAAACCCCCTACTCAGATATCACATGCCCTAGAAATATAGCTTCCCTAATACAAAAAGTGCAGTTTGACAAATTTGCATAGAGGTGGTGATCCCGCAAAGTTCCCAAGATGATCCTCAAGTGATGTTTGTGTTCCTCCTCAGAGCCAGTGTATAATAGAATTTCATCCACAAACACCACAATGAAGGAATCATGATACTGATGGAACACCCTATTCACGAGTTCCAGAAAGATCGTTGGAGAATTGGTCAATCCGAAAGGCATGACCAAATACTCAAAATGGTCGTACCTACCTCGGAATGCTGTCTTTGGGATATCTGACTCTTTCACCCCGAGCTGATGATATCCCGAACACAAGTCTATTTTTGATAACCACTTTCCCCCCTTTAACTGATCGAACAAATCGTCTATTCTTGGAAAAGGGTATTTGTTCTTAATTGTTACCCCATTCATATTCTGGTAGTTAATGCACCGCAGAAGGGATCCATCAGCCTTTTTTTGCGAACAACACATGAGTGGACCAAGGGGAGACGCTCGGGTGAATGAATCCTTTGGATTCTTAGCCGTCCAATTGTATCTTTAATTCCCTCAACTCGATGGGGGCATGTGATAAGAGGGAAGAGATATCAGCTATGTTCCCAGCGCCAGATCAATCTAAAACTCCACATCCCTCTTCGGGGGAAAACCTGAGAAATCATCCAGGAATACCTCCAAAAACTCATTCACCACATGAGTTAGTGCACCCCCAGGGGAAATACCATCATCCTCTAGCATGATTGATGATAAATGGAAGGTAAGACTTCCCAACTCTGGGAGTGGAGGTCCTGTGCGACCCGAAAAAGGATCCCATTCTCCCCGAAAAATCCGATGACTCCCATCAGGTGCCGTGAAACTCACTCACTGTATGTAGCAATCAATGTGTTCCTGTAAGTGTACTATGAAATAAATGAAAAGTATTATGTAAAATAGTTCCATATCTAGAACCAGGAGGTCCCACTCCATCTCAAATCATGACACAGAAAGCGCACATGAGGGGAACCTAAGGCCCTTCTCCTTTTTCCCATAGGTGTCACCAAATCCATCGCAAAAGACATCAACTCTGTTGGAAAATTCATCATTTCCACAAAACAGGTAGAAATAAATGAAATATAGGCACCAATATCAAAAATATTAGTAGCTATAGAAGATGCGATCAGAATGGTACCATGAACTATCGACAGTCCCGCCATTGATACTGCTGGTGCATGATACACTACATGGAGATGTCTGGTCTCTACCTAAGGATGACCCCTAGTATGTGCCTATTACATAAACTAGATCTACCTAACAGATGACCCAGCCCTACCACCATGGCTACCATGTTTAGATCCCCTAGTCCTCGATGGCTCAGACTGTGCTGGAATTCCTCTTGAATCCACTGACCCTTCCCCACTCAGAAGTGGACATGCCACACTACAGAAGTGATGCAAATGCCCCATACCTCCACACTAGTAATAGGCCTTCAGAGGAAGTGGAGATTCTAGTCGGATGTGGCAGGTCTTCCCACACTGGTGGAACACAACCGATCTCGCATCAGAAGCCACAAATAAACACTGCCTAGAAGAGTGGCCTGAACTGCCACCTCGTTTCTTCACATGGTCCTCCCGCTTACTTTTCTTCTCTGAAGAGATGCCACTTCCCACTAATGATACTAAACCTGAGAAAAAATCCCCTACATTCCTATAAATCTCTACCATGCACGCCCGATCAACGACCTCATCATAGGTCGTTAACTTAAACAAGAACACCTGAGAGTATATCTCTGGTCGCAATCCTTTCTCAAAACTCTAGGCCTTTGCCTGCTCATTGGAGAAAATTTATGGGGCATACTGAACGAACTCAGTGAAACAGTTTTCATACTCTATCACATATAGATTCCCCTGAACAAGTTCCATGAACTTTCTGGACCTAGCATAAGTCAAAACCTCAGGGCAGTACTGTTCATTGAAGACAACCTTGAATTCTCCCCAGTGCATCTGCTCATTCTTCCCAATCTGAAACACTGACTCCCACCACTTAAGACTAGGACCCTCCAACAAAAATTATACACACTTCACCCTAAGATACTTTGGTGGTTCTTAGAACTCTAACATATGCTCGATCTTCTCAATCCATTCTTCTGCTTCTAGGGGTTTTGAGCTTCCTCAGAAGGTAGGAGGCTTGTTTTATTAGAAAATCCTGAGCTCTATCTTTTCTAGGACCCATATATTATGCCCTAGAAGGAATAGTAGTATGAGTTAGTCCCTACCTAAGATCTTGGATAGCCTAGACCACAGCCTCAACTAGCCTCTGATCAATCGGTGTGGGAGAACTCTCTCCAACTTCCTCTCGTTGGTGCATGGGAGCTTTCTAGGGAGGCTTGTTTCTACAAAATGCAACAACCACAAAACAATAATCAATACAAAAATTTTAAAAAATTTAATCAAATGCATCAAATATAAATAAACTAAACAAATTCTATTAATAAAAGAAACAACTACTCCACATCTGCTTGATGTTCGTGTGTGGTCTGCAGCCCATACGTCTCACCTAAAAGTGAAGTCAATCTGTAAATTCCAACATCCCCTAGTGAATCAAGGTCTTCCATGAGAGGTATGATACATGCACCCTACTCACAAAAAAAACCCGAGTCCTAACCATCCTAGTTCTTTTCTAACCCGACTCATCCCCAAATAGCAATATAACCCAAAAACATTAACCTCCTCTGATACCATTTTGTCACGAACAGAATCTGGTTTCCACCAATACCGTCACAAAACCCAGCCCATTGAAAGGCCCGAAGGGTGTTCCCTATCCCCACAGGCTGGAACAAGTTCCTGAGTATCATTAAATTAGGGTTGGGAACAATTTACCTGAATATGAAAGCATAAAACATTAAAAACAATCTAGAATATAATATGAAATTTTCGAGCCAAACAAGTCTTATGAAAAAACCGTAACTGAATACATTGGTTTAAAGACAATAAAATTCTTCCAAATGAAAATAAAGAAAATATCAAGAGTTCTCCTAGGACTCCAAACGACAAGGTGTCATCACCCACAAGCCGTCTCCACAACTCCGCACCAAGGATGGGAACTAACACCCTGAACCACCACCACCTATAGCCTTCCCTTTACCTAAGTCAAGCATAATAAAGTCTACATAAACCCAAAGGGTGTAAGTAGGGTTTGAGACTAATCCCAATAAGATACCACCCAATGATTCCAAAGATCATGCAATACAATGTGAAAATGAAAGTAGTTTTAATACGCAAAGAAATACAGTGATAAAATCCACGAAATGAAACATTCAATTGAAAACAGTTTTCAAGATAAAATTTTCAGAATGTTGACACATTTAAATAGAACTTTTAGCTACTATAAAGTAAATCCATAAACACCCCAATAAAAGGGAAAATACTATGAACACAATGAGCAACAAAATCAGGAACAGCCTTAGGCACTAGATAGCCTTGGGCCCATGTACCTCATACCTCGGTGTAAAGTAACCATAGTAAAATCTATTCTTGTGCATGAGACACTAGTATAGAACATACCCATAACCTAGTGGTCCCGAATCATCATCCATATTTTTTAGTTATAGTTTTTGTTATCCAAAGTCTAGGTAGAACAAGGAAAAAACCCATCTGGTCCACTAGTCGTACTAGTACACAGCCGCCCCACCTAGGTACTTGGGCTTTCCCCTTTGTGCTCAAACAATTTCAGCATTCAACACAAATATATTTTCATTTAAAACACCACTACTGGTCACACATACCCAGTATAGTATCTGAACACATTTTATACCATTTATAACACACACCAAAACACGTTGAGTTTCAATAAAAACGACTTCTCTAAATCTTCCCTTGTTTTGCTCCCAAAACACTTTGAAAACCCAACTTTAACACCATGTGCATACTCAAATTAACCAAACGAGAATTAAAAAAAACCTAATAATTTCTTTAAATACATTACATGAGTTATAAAACAACCCCCAATAAGCATCACATAGAATATCCTTGTAAAGAACCTAATTCAACAACAAATTACAACTCAAAAATCATTTTCTTAACAAACGCCACCAAAAACCAATTTTTCAGCAACAAACAAAGAATAAAAACATTGAAAACATTATTTTCAGTCCGAATACAGTTCAATAAAATTAATTAAATAATTATTGGGCAGCCCTTAATGAACCAAAAAAAGATTTATATGAAAAAACGCCAAATTTCACATGAAATTGGCATTAAAATTTCACATGAAATTGGCATTAAAATTTCACTTGCAATACAAACACAACTAAAACTCGTTTTTGAATCATTAATCCAAAGAAATAGGAATGAAAATATCATAAATACACCATTCTAGTCATATATATTGCATAAACATTAGAATCATATACCAAAGTAATGAAAACCCTTGAATCACGGTGTAAAAATCATGTCGCACCACCGCGACACCAAGAGGGACATAGAACAAACCTAAAACCACAAGAATTGACCAAGAAAACTCATGGTTAAACCCTAGGTTCGAAACCCTACCCCCTGGTAATTTGGTTCTTCATTAAAAAGGGAATAAGACCTAATCAAATTGAATAAAATCCTAAGCAATTTGAAAGAGGAATGAAATAAACTAACTTACTTGAGGGATCCTGAAGTAATCTCCACAGATAAAACCGAAGATGGAATTGAAAATAGCCACAATTTAGAGGTAGTTTGAAAATGGAAAATGAGGTCATTTAGGAACTGTAATGAAGTAAAAAGAGTAATAATTGAGAGAGTTATGAAGGAAATAACTTACCTCCTCAAATTTGGAATATTTGAGACATCCTATGAAGTTCTATACTAAATCAAGACGAACAAGAGCTCCAAAGAGGGAGTAAAGAGGCTGAGTGCATTTCTGGGTTCAATAGTCTTGGGTGAGCCTTGGAATCACTGAAAAATAATTAATATAGAAAAACTTATTAATTAAACAAATTTTGTTTTAAAAATTGGAAATGGGCCTTCGGGTGGCCAAATTACTTAAATAAAAGCACGAAATAAACCATTATTATGGATTAATAAAGGTCCCCAATTTCAATTGTGGTGTTAATAGGCCAGGGGAAGAAATTTAGGAATTAGAATGGGTGGAAAATATTAAAAAAAGAAAAATTTATAAAAGAAAAAAAATTTATTTTTAAATCCGGAATTGGGCTCACGGTTTGGCACAAATCACGAAAACTCACCCATTCCTCCATAAAAACTTGGGAAACCCCCAAAACAAAGAATGAATGTAAAATAAATGATACCTCTAAAATATATCATGTATGCGACAAGGTTTTCACATAAAAAATCAGAGGTGGAAAGTGAAAACATGGATATGTAAGAGAAATATAACTTTCAAGCTCTATCAGAGGGTGATAAAGAACATGGTCCGAAAAATGTTAATAATCACAAAACCATAATTATGCAATGATCTAAGGGGCCATTTGATTCATCATCAAAGAACATACTAGGATAAGATTTTTAGTTTCAAGATCCTTTCATGGGAGTTGAATAATTTTCATGAGATGAAATTCATACGTGATTCATTACATTTATTAAGTACAATCTTATCCATTAATTGTTCCTTGATCATTTTTCACTTTATCTCTTTAGGAATTAAGGTGAATTTGTTATGTAAGAAAACCAAATAGATCAAAAGTTCCATAATATTCATTAATTCTATATCAAGTTAAAACTAATCAATGGTTATTCAATATGTATAAATCTTTATATAATGAAGTCATACGTTATAATTTAACACCACATACAAAGTTCAACTTAAACCTTTCCATAAATTTTTTAACCTTGTAACCCTTCCAAAAATGAAAATCCAAAACTTTATAAATGATTTCACTAAATTTATCAGAATAGGATTAACATTAATTCCAAATATATCATAAAGTATCTCTTGGTTGTCACATTTAAAACTTGTGAATACCCTCATCATATATTCTCAAGAAATATGGTAATGACCTGAATTACCATAAATCCTCTTTTAAAACATACATTCTTCCTTATTCCAAAGATTACTAAATATATTCCTTAAATAAAATATATTTTAGACATCAACCATGATAACATATAATAATTTTTCATAAAATACTTTATCATTTATGCTTTCATAAATACTATCTAATTTACATTATCTATACTATAATTTCATTATCCATATAAAATATCATTTCTAATCATCATGAACATGTTAGTGGTTACCTTTCCTAAATCCAAATATCAACTTTTCATTAAATAAAATTTCGATTTAATAAAAACCATTTAATATATCCTTTTAAATCCATAATGAAAAAATTATACTGAAAATACTTATATATTTAATGATTCATATAACATAGTCTATGAATTCCAAAACATTTTCACTTTAGTCATCCAACTTTATTCTTAAACATTACCCAAGATTCATCATCTTATTACTTAATAACTCTTTCCTAGAATCTGAAATATGAATCATGTATTTGGGTTACTCAAAATAAATCTAATTATTCTTCTTACAATTAATTTAAATAATACTAGAAGAACATTCCATATCTCTCACATGTCATTTTTGGTCTCTTTATCTTCATTGGTATAACCAATACTCATACCGGCTTCTTTATTATATTCAGGAGATTTACAATTAGGATGATGATTTTATAATTTCCATGCATTCCACATATGAATCATTCATTTTTAACCCAGTTACTTCTAGTTCCTTTTATTGGCTAAGACCATAAAACATACTATGAGCAACACTTATCATAGAATAAAACCACATAATCATGAAAAAAATACTTATATGATGTCTAAATTATAACAACTTCCCCAATATATGACACATTAGTTTTATCCAAGTTTATTCATAGCCAAATTATTTTTAAATCCATCATGATGGTTCATGAAGTGTTTGTAAATTCTTAAATAATGTCCCCCAGGAGTGTCAAACCAGGTGCACAATAAGGCCCATTATTGTGTACTATGTTATGCTCGAGTTTGGCTCGAAGAACCTTATCAAATTTGTCACTCCAAGGTATATCTATGCCAAAACCATGTACACCTGTAGTATCCAGAAAAAGATGCATTTCTTGGAAACCAATCACTCTATCCACCAAAATTCCAAGACATTTTCCTATACTTTTCATATCATTATACTTATCCTTAGATATTTTCTTAGAGTTATCACTATGGTTTTCCCATTATATTTTCTAAATGATGACTAAACCTTTTATCTGATACCAACTATAACAAACTAGTCTTAATGTACATGGATATTAAATTTTTTTTTCAGAATACATAATATATTATATAGACAGACACCCAAATATCGTATTAGTTTAGTGATTTTGGAAACATGGAAACATAATCACAAGTACATAAGTGAGCGAAATTATCTTATACTAGGTTATTGAGGAATGTAACTATTCTTAGAAATATCATATATAATACATATATTTATATACTAGGGAAATGAAACATAGAAAGGGGTGAGATCAGATGACTAGTAAGGGTAATAAATGGAGATATATAATCATAACATGAGCATAAGGGTAAGATAACATTATCGTAAAAATAAAAGACCATACCTTGCATACCAAAGATCATAATTATATGTCATGGTATAAATATTGGTAGTTCATAATACATGAATCATATTGAAACCAATGAAAATGAGTTATTAGAGCGTAAAACTAGAATAAGTCATATACTTGTGGAATAAACATAACCATAAAAAAACATTCCCTATTTGTTAAGTCTAATATCCAAAAATTATCAATACACTTCATGGGGATAAACCTACTATGCAACACACACTTCCATCCCTAGTCATAGTAATTTTTTTATAAGGGATCAAGTTTCCCCATTTTCCATAGTGGATTAGGGTTCCTTATATTCCCATAGTGGATTGGGTTTCCCCATAATCCCATAGTGGATCAGGTTTTCCTATATTATAATGTAGATCAAGCCTGTTGAGTTGATTCCTATAATTATCTCACAAGATATAAATATTTAACCAGTTCATTAGAGGGGGATATAGGTACCACCCATCATATAATAGAAACATGCATACATGTCCCACAAGAAAGTAAAACTTGCATCATATCATGACCTATAAAAAGAGATGGGTTTCATAAACATCATATTGTAACCAATGAAATGAAATGGGTATCATAAAAATTTCATCACATGATTACCTACAGAAAAGAGATAGGACTCATAATAATTTCATTAATGCATAACCTATAAAAAAGAGTGCTTTAAAAGAATGTAACCCATGGAAGAAAAACAGGTGTTGTAAACATCATTTTATAAAAACAAAAACCATTAAAGAAATAATATGAATGATATTCTTGGATCATATCCCCAAATAAAGCATAAACTATAAAAAAGTATTTCATATTAGATGGTGGATGGATTTGAAAGATCGCATGGAAAATTTCACAATTAAATATCCTATGTTTAAAAATCCCTTTCATAAAACCATTTCAAAAATAATTTTATTATAAATAAGTATTTACAATTTCATTTAAATAATTTTTTTAGGAATGTATCTTTTCCATTTGAAAAATACTTTTTAAAACATAAATAATTTTTAAAAACATTTTAATTTTAAATATCTTTGAGAACTTATAGAGGAATCATGAAAAAATAATAAAAACCCCTTTATTTGTAAATAATTTGAAAAGATAAAAATATTTCGTGAAATAATTTTAGATGTCTTATTCTTTGAAAATAATTTGAAAACTCAAAAGGAAGGATTGAAATCATTTTGAAAACCATTTTGTTTTAAAATAATTTGAAAACATTATAAGATGGCTTGAAATCAGTTTGGAAAACTTTTTCTAGAAAATGGATTTGAAAACATATAATGAGATCTTGATATCATTTAAATCATTTTATTTGAAAATAATCCTTTAATAATATATAAATTAAGATTTTAAAATCATTTAAAACATTTTTTTAAACAGAATTTTTTTGAAAAGTTTTTTATTTTCATGATACTTTGAAACAACAAATTTCTAGAATAGTAGGAAAAATAATTTCTTTAAAATTAACCATGTAATCATTTAAAGTATTCTTCATGTTAATGAAGGTCCTCTTCTTGAGTGAATCTGTATATAACAAACATTTTTTTGCGCTGTAAAATGTTTAAGAATGGGCCTTGATCAGAAAATGACAAGGGGATTCCTTCTAAAAATATTTTTAAAAAAATTAACAAGTGGGTAAAGATTTATTTTAAAAATATTAGGATAATATGAAAAAAAAATTAAAACCATTTTAGAAAACATTGTTTTAAAAGAAATGGATTTCCGACCGAAAGGAGAAATAAACTCAATTTTTCATAATTTTGATTATTAATTATGTTTAGCACCAAAGAGTGGGAAAATTGAAAAATTATATGGTTATAACATTAATAAACTGAGGGTAATAAAATTCAGTAGGGTTCTTGAATATTTATCATAAGATTTAATCAACAGAAGCATAATCATAACCAATCTCGATAAATGATGTGATTTTAGCAATAAATTGTTACCACTTTGGTAATTTTGAATCATAATAAAATGGAAATAATAGCTACATATGAATACTAAAATATCATTAATATAATTTGGCTCATGATGTATCATGTCAAATGGTAGTATATATACCTTGGAAAATTATATAGGTGCATATCATGGAAAATGTCTCAAAGAAGGAAAATTGAGACAAAATTACCTTATCGATTTGGTAACTTTTAAAAAGTAAGCCCCATGAAATAAGTATCATAAAAAAGATTTATAAATACCCATAAATTTGAGTATAATAATTATATAATACATCTATGGGAAATAAATTCCTTGCATATATGAAATATGTGGTGAAAATGGTTTGTGTCTCATGGAAAATAAAAGTGAGATGAGAAAACCCTAACCTTCAGTCTTGACTATCTTCATACATGTTCAAAACTCCTGTATAATAAATATAAGTTTATTATACATCTACCATACAACCATATTATTATATCTAATACCATATATGTTTTTATGACTTTATATTACCCATTTATTAAAAACTCTATGTTAATGTTATGCTTCAGGTAATATTCCCTTTCTTTTTCATATCTTTTTTTATTTGTAATTCTTCATCCTATTACATAGATAATGATTTACTTATTTTAAAATTTTAAAAGATTATATTATTATAATATATATTCATTTTATAAGTGTTTATAACAATAAAAAATATATACCAATATTAAATGGAACACATCGTTCATGGAGACGGTAAGTCATACGTACGCATGAACACTATTTCCGTTTTATTTTTATTTTGAAATAATGAATGTAAATTATATATTTATAAATAATATCCTTAAATAATATTTTTTATTTCATATATATCATATAATTTCACTAAACTCAGCCTTAATACATTCAATATAAAATGTAAACGCATCACATCACTTTGAGTGGGCGGTAGTCCACAGGTCCACAAATGATGTTATTGTATTTACAAAAAATGGAAAGCTTAAAGGTATGTGTTATAAAAGAATTAAATAAGAATAAAAAAATTATCATATAATATATATCATATAAAAATATCTTGTCTATCATAATTCCAAACCATGAAAGGTGGTAAGGGAAAAATGAATGACATCGTTTTGCGAGGCGGTAGATCATCGTACACACGAATGGTAAGTTCGTTACCCATTTGATGTAAGTGTGTGTGAATGCAGGTAAAAATATTAATATATAAACTTATAAGTATATTTATTATAAATAATTAATTATTTAAGAAAGGAATAATAATATTTTATGGGGTGTATAATGAAAATAAAACATAGGATCTTGATGAAGGACATTACCTCTTTTTTGGGCAACTCATTTATGTTTTGACCAAAGGGATTACTTGGATGGATTTATACATAAGGTGAGGATTATAGGTTGAGGGTAGTTATTCATAGAATATTTTTGGTAGATATTGGACAACCCAAAGTTTCATGAATGGTGTGAGTAAGTGGGAGGTGTGAGTCTCTTTTTATAGTGGGGGATGAGTGGCATTCTTCTAAATTTTTGAAAAGGGAATTCAACCCATGTTTTTCCTATGAAAAGTGGATGTAATAATGAAAAATATTATATAAATGGGAGGATAGTGTATAAATATTAACATAAAATTTCTTTTGGAGATGTTTCTAGATCATTTTGGCTCTTACGTTTAAGGTTTGGTTCCTTATTAAGCTATTTTTTCTCTTAATTTCTATAATTAATATTATTTACTTTTACAAATCCTTTAGGTAAAAAACTAAGTTTTCATTATAATAAATAATAAATTATTTTTATTTAAAATATGGGATCAATTTTTCAAAATTACAATCACACAAGTCGTAGAAATTAATTTAAAATTAATCCCACAGACGAGACGACAAAGCCGGTTTTTAAATTAAAAATTTTCAAACGTTTGTTGAGTTTTTATATCCAAATTCAATTTGAAATTGTTAAAAATGGACTAAATTGATTTAAATTATATAAAAATTATATAATTTTACATTAAATTCAAATTAAAATATAATTTAACTATATAAATAAATTAAGTGAAAAAGCTATTTTGAATTAAAATTCAGTGTTTTTCACTATTGATCAAGAAATTAAACTTCTCTGAAAAATACGAAAAATTCACCAATTTTTTTGATATTGAATTTCCAAAACTTAATTTTATTTTTTCAAATAAAATTTATATATATTTCGAAAATTACTGTTAAAATGGTTTCTCCATTAAAAGGAAGTCAAATTACCTTATAGAAAAATACATATTTTTATTTATAAAATTAGATTTATTATTAAATTATACCTGAAAGATATTGGATGAGTATACAAAATATTTATTGAATATATAATAAATATATTTTATTTAAAAAATTAATAAAAAGTTTTTTTATATTTATTGAGATAAAATTGTGTTTTTACATAAAAAATAGTTTTCTTCGAAAAAGAATTTCTTTTTTTTCAAATACATCTTTCATTCACTTATATTTATTGATAACAAAAGTATTCATTTGAAAATCATATTTTCAAAATTTAATTATTCTTATTTTTAACATTCATTCCAATTTCCTGACATTAGATATAATAATATTATAATAATAATATTACAAGCACAATATAATTTAGTTAAACTAGGTATTGCATGTAAAACAAGATATTGAAGGGACATGAAATTGTGTGTAATAAACACCAAAAATAGTGTTATGTGTAATAAAAGCTAATATAATTGTTGCATGTATTGAAATATTAACTTGGTTTCTTGTATAACTCAATCAAAACCTAGTGATTTTATGTAAAAAACTAGATTCAGTGTTACAAGAAATGGAAAATTTCAAAAATATTAAATTAACTTGAAAAAAAATATTTCACAGAATCTCAATTTGTTACATACTCTCAATAAATTTCTCTATATAAATTTCTCTTAACATATCATAGTTCTGCATTTCATCCAAGAAAAAGACCCATAAGATTCAATTTGAATACTTGATTAGGAACCGTTGTTATAATAGAAGTTGACCAGTGGAAGAGGTTGATCCTACTATCCATTAAAATCCTTTGAGAAATATCTTAGAAAATTTTACAATGTGTGAATGGTCCCATTGGATTAACCATTAAATTAAGGATAATTAGTAGTTCAAGAGTTTAATTTAGTATCCAATGAAATTTCAAAACTTCTCCAAAACATTTATGTGAATCCAAGATCTCTATTGAAACCATATTGTTTTGAGTTTTTTTTTTCAATATTCTTGATGGTAATAAAAATGATATAAATATGTGGTGAATTAAAATATCTAGGAAGATTTTTTGAGAAACCAATAATATTGAAATGATATTGGTTGTAGTTCCCAAGAAATATATCATAATAGGTTGAGTTGGAGAGGATTAAAGTGAATTTTGAGGCTTGAAGATTAATTTTTTCATCATGTGATAAGGCTGATGTGAGGAGTTTCTAATGATCTTTGTAACAACCCATAGTATAAAAACCTAAAGATGGTATTTATATTAAATTATTGGCACTGAATAAAAGATTCCCCTATGCCATCTCATGTATTTTATACACTTCATTTCATGATTTATTACATAAATATACACTTAATGTAATAAAAAAGACCATGTGGCCTAATGTCCTTGGTAATGAGATACATAGCATAAAAATTGAAACATGGGTACAATAATTTTTTTTAAAACTCAAAAAACATAACCTTATATTCAACCAATATTCTAATATGTTATGGGATAACTTGGGGACATAAATAAGAAAGGGGTGAGTTATAAACCATAGTAAGGAAATAATTAAAGCATAACATGAAAAAATTAATACATGCTATTAAAGAGGCATATCATGGTGACATAAAAAGTGTGATAATAATAAATAAAAACATTGAAACATGATATATGATGATAACATCTTGGAAAATATGAGTGTGTAAACTACATAAAACATGACATCATACACATATGTCAAGGATAACCATTGAGAGATCATAGCATAATGTTCTTAGGATAACCTACAATGCACCATACATGGTATATCCTGAGATAAAAAATTATCCAATTCATTGGAGGGTTATATAATTCTACACCCACCCATCAAATTCATATTTTGTACATTCATTTGTGTTCCACATAGATTGTACAAAATTAGAACATATTTAATAAATTTGTATCCCATGATTAAGGGGTGTGGGATAAAAACCTGGAGGTATGAAATTAATTAAGGATATGTACATCTATTTGAATACCCTTGAGTATAAATGGGGATGGTTATTCATAATAAGAAATCTTTTCTTGAAAAAACACCTAATAATTTTGGCAGCATAACAGGTGTACTTAAAGGTTCAAGGGAGGATTCGATGAGAGTACAAGGTGGAATTTCATTAATTTTAAATCATGAGTTTAATAAATTAATATGTAAAAATAAATTAAAACATGAAAAATGGGAAATTTTGAGGATAAGAATAAAGAAACTACTTGAAATAAAAAGTAATAGGAGAGGATCCCTTACCTTGAGAGGGTGATTCAAAAAGATTGGTAGGACCTTTTTAAGAGATTAGTAACACCTTGGGAGGGGTTTAATGTGGGATATGCGGAGTAAATTTATGTTCAAAGTTTTTTGAGTGAATATGAGAGGTAGGATGGGGGAGTATTTAAATCAAAATATGGGGTAATTCTTTTTTAATTTATAATAATAGGTTTTGGACTTTGTATGATAAAATAATCAAAACCACAAACATTACATTTTTTTCCATTGTTTCTACCAAAAAAAGTGGTTTTAAATATTTTATAAGGTAAAAAATGGCCTTTTTAAAATAATACCCTTGGTGATGTGGAATTGAATCATGTTAATGAAGAATTTATTTTAAAATCCTAAAATATAATATCAGTTTTTGAGGATTCTTTTAGTGTTTATAATAATAATAAAACAAATTCACAAAACACATTACTTTATAGGTAAGATCTATATTTGGTCATGGATTGATTTTATATAATTTATTAAATCACTTTCAAGATATTATGATGGCATATTACAAACCATATATTTATACCATATTTAATTTCAACCAAAAAATTCGATTGTCTATAAAAATTATGAAAACATTTACCATTGGATAATTTAGAAATTATGATTTAAAAATATTTTTTTATCAAAATATTTCTCCAAATATAATTATTTAAACATTTAATTCAAAATAATAATTTATTGAAAAATACTGGTTTTGTCAACAATAATAGTTTTCTAGCCCTTATAAAGATTATGTTGAAACTCATTAAATTATATTATCATTTATATGAAAATTTTATTTAATAATAATCTGATAAAAGTTATTTATTTTAAAAATGACTGAATTCATCAAAAATAGTATTTTAATTTAAACCACATATTGTTTTAAAAAAATTTATTTTTCCTCATATCAAAATCATGTTTTCATCAACTCAAACATAATTTTAATAATGAAAAGGGATAGATATAATCATTATTTTATTAAAAATAAAAATATAAAATTCACACGACTAGGTTCTGGATATATAACTCCTTATTACACCAGTACACACTACGAGTAAGATTTGTGATGTTGGGGATTTCTTGGGGTGGTTTAATGAACATGGTTTGGGTCTTGATCTTAGTAATCTTGAACTAATACATCAATTGGTTTTGTTCTATAATGATCCACATTTTGAACCGAATGAATTCTAGGAGGAAATTGAACCTTTTCAAATACTAAATGGTTCATTTTTAAAATAGAGCATCATAATTTAATTCTGATAGTTGAAACACTTCAAAGTGATGATTTTGGAATTGGGTGAATGAACATTAAGTTTACCAAGTGGCCCGAAGAGTATCGGTTGGGCCGAACTTGAAAACATCAAGTTTTGAAAGATTGCAAAGGGTGTATGGGTTTTCTAAAAGCATGCGGCCCACTGTAGAAGACCGTGCGAACTAGATCAAAGGGGATAGTGGCAGTACACATGGGATACACACAATTTTCCAAATTTTGTTCCTATCCCATGTGGAGTACCCAAAGTTCCTAGCAGAGGGCACACAATTAGCGCCTAATTTTCTAAACCGTGAGGCCCAAACCGTGCACCGAGGTCTGTTTTTTAAAATAAGATTTAATTTAAATTTTAAATAAAATAAATAAATTAAAAAATATAACTCACTCACTCACCCCTCTCATTTAAAACTCACCCCAAGGGGGTTCCCCCTCTCGACGTGCACAACTCCCTCCCTTGGATCTCTTCAGATCTTTGATTCTAGCCAAATCTATCTTGATTTCTGACACGATCATTCAATGTAAGATCTCCCTCACCTTATTATCCATATTTCTAGTCAGATGTCAGCCTATCTATCACCACATAGGGTTCATGCAAACCCTAGTTCTCTCGGGTTGATCATATTTTTTCTTTCGATGTTAGGTCATGTGGAAGGTCTCTTGGGACGTGTTCAGGTCTGTTTAGACAACTACTGCCGAAGGTGAGAAAGTTAGGAATGTTTTTATTAATATATTATATCTAAGGGGAGTTTTTTTCCTTTATTCATGGTTTTTAACCTACTAAATCATGGTCTTTATGTGTTTTATGGTTTTTAGCATTTATCTTGTATTGCGTTGGTTTCTGATTTGTGTTTTCAAGTCTTTGGGTCAAGGGCGACTCGCCCGCGTATGCATAGGTACATAAATATATATGTATGTGGGTTCCCCCATTATGTATATAATCATCCATGATAGTGATTATACAACTATGGTGATATGTGTTCCCATGTATATATATGAAAATTCATTCATAGGTGAGTGGAGACGGGTATATGCATATAAGCTTATGTGGAAGGATCCCCTTGCACATGATCATGTCCATGCAGGTGTGTGCATAAGGGATTAGTGTTCTTTCATGTGTGTGAAGGTGCATATGATTAGTGGGGGAGAAAAAAACTTTTAGTTAAAAAGCATCAAGATCCAATTTGGATAGCTTGGTTCCACTTTGAGGTATGATCCTTTCCTTTCCCTTTAAATTATGAAAGCATTAATTTATTAATCAAACATACATAATTTCATTGTTAAATTATGGTAGTTTGTTATAAGGAACATTCTTTGATAAAGTTAATGAAATTTTTTATGGTGATTGAATCATACATTTTTTTCCTTATTGCATTGAGATTTCTTATTCTTGGGATCCCTGATTGATAAATGACATGCGTAGACTTCGACATATTTTTTATAAACTAAGTTACAATAATTCCTAAATAAAGTGACCCCTATATATCATGTATTTAAATGAAACCAAGACACCAAATTTGTTTTTATTCTACCTATACTTGGAATTACCTAATTGTGTAATTGATTTTTTGCCAAAACATTCTCTCTGAACATGAGAATTGGATTTAAAAGTGACATTTCCTTTCTTTAGTTGATCCATTGAATCTGTTAAGGTGAATGAATTTATTACGATGGAAAAGGTGAGATAGAGACATCCTCTATGTTAGTTTTCGATTCCTTAAATCAGTTTTCCATGTTTAGGAAAATTTAGAGGGGATAAATTTAGTAGGATGGCTCACACATAATGAATGGTTCCTCTTTGAATGAATTAAGCCAACATGACATATTCAGGATGGTTGAGTCTATACCCCTTATTTTTTATTTATAAATCACCGTATATCAATTTAAATGATATAACAGAAATTGGGAATGGCTAATAAAATGCATGAGAGGGGTTTTCCTCATGCTTTTAATTGAACATGTGACCATTCCTTGATTAATGTTTTAATCGAAATGCATGAGATGGTTTTTTCATATGCTACTCATTATAAATGATTATGAATATGGTATTTTGTTTTGAAATGAATAAGAGGTACTACCATATGAATTATAATATGATTATGTCAATGATTTAATTATTATGGATGTGAGGCATTCTCACCAAATTCCATCTATGTGAATGAATATGGATGGGAGGAATTCATACCCCATTTCATCTATGTGAATAACTATGTATGTGAGGAATTCATACCTAATTCCATCTATGTGAATGAAGATGGATGGGAGGAATTAATACCCCATTCCATATATGTAAATTACCATGGATGGGAGGAATTCTTACCCCATTCCATATATTATAAATGATTATGGCCAAGAGTCATTATTACCTTATGTCATTTATATAATATTCTATAGATGTGAGTAACAATTACCTCATTCCATTTATATAATCTCCTGTGGATGACAGGAATTATTACCTAATGCCGTTAATATAATCTACTATGTATGAGAGGAATTATTACCTCAAGCCATTTATATAATCTCTTATGGCCGAGAGGCATTCTTACCTCGTTCCATTTACATAATCTCCCTTAGACAAGAGGAATTCTTACCTCATGCCAAGTATACCCTCTGTATATATATACATGAAGGGAAAAGTGGCATAATTACCTCATCCTAGTGATAACCTATATATATATATATTTATACATGGTGACTTGATTAGACAAACCATCCATGGGCTAAAGCAGGTATTGCTTTTGGGTGTCCCTTAGAAACTTCGATGGGTGTTAATTATTTATTCAATTATATCATTAATAATTTATACGTACACACAGTTAAATTTACATCACACTATCTAGATAGGGCTAGACACTAGTGGTGGAAGCATACTAAGATTTATATCTCACACCCTATTTGTGCTGCCATTGCCCTGGGGTACCCGAGTAGACATTTCTTGTTCATTGGACTGCAGATCTTGGACCTTTCTTATTGTTGTATGCTCATACCTAAAGTTATGATAAAAGCAATGAGTTAGCGATTAAGAGGTTCATGGATATTTCCTTAAGTATTTTTAGGTATTTTACTTATTTTATTCCTGTACTGATCTATTGTAAAAATCATGCCATTGGTTTACTAATTTAATATATGTATTATCAACAGGTCATGAATTATTTTTTTTATAAACTGGAATTGTATTCTTTTATTATATTCTTATTATCTATCTTCCATTACTTTATCATTTCTTTATATAGCTTATTCTGATATATATTGATTTCTATTACTGTCTATTTTCAATTGTGCACTCAGAATATGAGGGTATGGTATCACTACTGACTATCCTTACACCCTCTCTCCTAGTAGTCAGCCTATGTAATATGGGGAGATGTTCTTAAGGTCATGTGACCCACCGATCTGGCTACCTGGTTAATGGTCAGTTGGGTCGGGAAGTTACAACGTGGTATCAAAGGTTGTTTCATTTCCTTTATCTTATTATTTTGGGTCACTATATAGGTGATTTGTAATGTCTCGAAACTTTGTTAATAGCCAGGCTTGGGACTAATCACCCCCCATATAGGAAATGACCAAGTGGCCATGGATGGGAACTGATGTTTATACTATTTGATATTATAGTTGGATTTTATTTCACCTAGAGTGATTGGTGTACTTTCTACTGCTTATGAATTATGTAATTTATGGTATTTTTACCCGTGGCCCAATATGTTAAGGAAGATGCTTCGCATGGATCATCATATGCACATAGGAAAATTCAAATTCCATGCATATTCCATGCCATGTTGTTCAATATGTTGGTTTCTTATTTATTTTGAATTTCTTCCATGAGTGTAATGCTATGGTAGGTGTTTTAATAACATTCTTAGATTTTTACTTGCTTAGGAAATTTTTATGCCTGATTTCCTATTAGTATAACATGAATTGCTGATTAGTTTTCTATTCGTTTTCTTTCTTTAGAATTCCTTAATTGTTAATATGTCATGATTTTTTGTTTATAGAATGTTTCTATGTGTTTACTGTCTATTATAACATGATAGATATGTTCTATATACAATTTGTTTCACGGGATGAAAATATATGGGTTCTGAATAAACGAGAACCATGTTTCAATTATGAGGTATATGGGCGCATTATTACTGGGAAATGGTAACTGGTAGATTTAATCCATCTGGAGTATGACATATATATATGTACATTTTTAGGCTATTAATAAAATGTAAAGTTTTCTAAAATTTAAATGAAAAGGTAAATTGGTTTTGGTTAAAGGGGATCCAAATGCCAAACAGTAAAGTGTATGGGCACTTTATAGGTAAATAGATGGACACCCCTATGATTACGCCATTATATATATATATATATATATATATAAGCATGTTTCATTTTGGAATGTGATCAGTATCTATTAATGGGGGTAAATTTTCAATCCATGGAGTGTATGGGCGATTCATGAATTGGGAAATAACAACCCATGTAAGTGACCTATGTTATGTTGTGAAATGGATATTAATGTAAATGGTATTTATTTTTGATCTAAAATGAATAGATAAACTTCTATTGGGATGTTTTCTAGAAAACCCAGGTTGGCTCGATGGAATTTTTATTGGTCACCTTACTTGTTAAAAAGTAATATGATGAAACTTGCCTATTTTTCTTTGAGGTGATTGTAAAAAAAACTGAGTTCCATGTGATTTTTTTTGAAAGGGTACTTGTTTGTTTTGAATTAAATCCTTTAAATTTGTTAAATATTAATTGTGGATAAATTAAAAGGGATTGGAATTGGATCTTGTAGTGGAATCCTTGTTTGAGACCCTTGTGAAAGTGTAGTTTTGAGAATCCCTCTGAGTTTACTTAGAACGGAACCACAAGTGTTTTCTGAAGGCATTGTTTCATTAGTGATGGCTTAGAGGTTAGGCTCATGAGCCTGTGACTTTTTTTTTAACATGACCCGACATTAGAGTTGATGATTTTTCTTCATTCAGGTCTTGCTCGTGGTAGGTAGCACCCTTAGAACGTGAATGACAGACTAAATCCTATGAGCTATCTGAAGTTTGGAACTGTTTGGATCTTGTTTTCCCTTGTAAGATTTGCAATTTTTAAATGAAACACTTGATCAGAAGGGTGTTCATGTTTTTCATGACCTTGTTATGGGTTTGAGCACATGGTAATGCTCATTTTCCACATGTCAGACATGCCAAGGGCATGGTCTTATGCTTCTTTGATCATTTTAACCCCTTTTTTTTCCTCAAGTGGTATGGATTGATGTATGTGGTACCGTAGAGTGTTAAATGTACTAACTAACCAGATGATGTTATTTGAATCTTCGAGCCTTGAGTTGTTACATGCAGTCTTGGATCATCTCAATGTAGAGTAACATGATCATTAAATAAGCAATTCATATCAATGTTCGAGAGAACTATGTCGAGACTCGGTTGTTTTTATATGTCGATATGTGTTGGTTTTGGTTTCCTTATCTAATGTTTTGATTTTTCTATCATGTTTTGGAGGGTGTCACATAAGATATATTGGTTATTTGTCCCTCTAATCCTAATGAACACTTAAGAGGACCATTGAGAAATGGTCGGTTTATGCATGAATGCCTTTGAGGATTTTTGGTGTTGTTTTAAGTTGGTGCTTACTTGGCAGCATGAATCAGGTATGGTTGACCTTCTTCTGCCATCATGAAAGCACTGTTGGCCTCAAATAGATTTAGGTGGATAATCGTGATCAATCATAGAATGACTATTTTATAAATGTCTAGTGATCAAATAGGCATGCGTCAGAAGGTGAAGCTAAGTTCCCTCTTTAAATTTGAACAATTGTGATTTGAATGATATTCTATGTAATCTTAAAAATTATGTTAGTGTACTCTTTTATGTGATGAGTATGTACCATATATTTTCATCATCCTAGATTCACTAAGAGAGTGTCGGTATTACACCGCACTTAATGATTTAAAGATTTTGGGTTTGTTTGGGTGGTTCTCTTAAAGAGTTTCATGCGGGATACATGGTTTATCTTGTGGTTTGATCTTAGAAACATCATCGTGAGTCAGGTATAAGATTCATTGAGATTGTCTGTTGTTATGGTGATATACGTTGGGAGAAGGAATCATGATTTAGCTTATAAAATGCTGACCTTCTAGGTCGATCATCTTCTTGATTAATCGATCGTTCTAGCATGACTCTTTTCTTTCTTGTTTAATGTTTATGATTGGTGACAGACCGTTTTCGGGCACATCGTCAGGTGGGGATGAGTGTGGTGGGTGTCGGCAGGTGCTTTTCATGAAAATTCCACTCAACACGGGCTTTGAGGCCGATGGGGATCAACTATTTTATCCATTCTAAGAATCACACCAGGAGAATTGTTATAACAATTAGAGGAACACTTGTAAGGAAATTCAAAAGATGGTTGAGTTGATGTTTGGAATTGACTACATAATATTAAACCCTAATGTGGGAAGTATCTTTGGAAATTTTTTTAAAGAGGTGATGATAGGATTGAGTCTTTGGGTGAATGATCTCACGTGAGAGCCATTTCAGTGTTTTAGTTGGGAAGAGAGTGTTTTATCAAGTTTTAAATGGCTTAAGTGCCATAGTGCAATGAAATTCGTATGGATATGTTGGATGTTTGGAAATAAAATTTTACCATTTGAATGAAGCTTCATGGACCTAGTAGGTCGGGTGAGTTGAAAGATTTTCTCAAAGGCTTCTTGGGGATGACAAGTTCTATGGTGTCAAGGTTATAACGATTCAGATTTGGAACCGGATGAATTTCAAGAGGAAATTGAACTTTTTGAATTACTGAAAGATAAATTTTTAAAAGAGAGAATTATAATTTAATTCAGAGAGTTTGAATGCTTTGAATAGATGTTATTGGACTTGGGTAAAGGACCGTTAAGTTTCCCGGGTGGCACAAAGAGTTTCAGGAGCAACGGACTAGAAAACGTTACATTTTGAAAGACTGTAGAGGGCGTATGGTTTGTTCGAAACCGTGCATATCACTATAGAAGATTGTGCGGCCTAGCTCAAATGTGATATTGGAAGTGCACATGGGCTGTGTACAGATTTCTAAACCACGTGGCTAGACCGTGAGGAGTACCCAAAGTTCCCAGTAGAGGGCGCATGGTTGGCGCATGGTTGGCGTATGGTTGGCTAAACCATGTAGCCCAAACCGTGCACCGAGGAATTCTTTTAAAATTTGATTTAATTTAAAATAAAAATTAAATAAAAATTAATTAATAGCACAAACTCACTCTCTCATCCCTCTCATTTAGGATGCACCCCAAGGGGGTTCCCCCTCCCAACGTGCATATCCCCCTACCTCAGATCTCTTCCATTCATTGAATCAGACAGAATATCTCACAATTTCTCACATGATCCTTCATGGTAAGGTCTTCCACCCTTCTTCTCTCTGTTTCCAATCATATTTCAGCCTATTCTTTTCCCTATAGTGTTTATCTAAACCCTAAGTCTCTCTAGTTGACCTAATTTCATTTTCCCTTCAATGTTAAGTCATGCAGATGGTCTCTTGGGATGTGTTCGTGTGTGTTTTGACAATCCCTACCAAAGAGAAGGTGGTTCGACATGTTTTGGTTGGTCTCCACTATCTGAGGTGATTTTTTCTCCTTTTTTATAGGTTTTACACCTGCAAAATTTGGGTCTTTATGTGTTTTATGGTTTGTAATATTTATCTTGTAGGGTGTTGGTCACTGCTTTGTGTTCTCGAGTCGCTAGGTCAAGGGAAACTCACATGCATATGCATAGGTACATAAATATATATATGGGTTCCCCCGTTATGTGTATAATCATCCATTGTAGTGATTATACAAGTTTGGGCTAGGTGTTCCCATATATATATATATTAAAATTCATTCTTAGGTGAGTTGATACGTGTATAAGTATATAATCAGATGTGCAAGGATCCCCTTGCACAATCTCATGGACATGCGAGTGTGTTCATAGTATCCAGGTGTCCTTGCATGTGTGTTAAGGTTCATAGGTTCATTGGGGAAGAAGATTCTTTTAGTTAGAATGTTTCTAGAGCTGAAGTGGACATCTTGGTTCCACTTTGAGTTAGGATTCGTTTCTTTCCCTTTAAATTATGAAAGAATTAATTTATTAATCATACTTACTTTCGTTATTAGTAATAGTATGGTAGTTTTTTCTAGAGGAATTTCTCAGATAAAGTTAATGAAATGTTAAAAGTTGATAGAGTCTTACATGTTCTGCCTTATTTAATTGATATTGCATATTATTGGAACCCATGATTGATAAAGGGCATTCTTAGAATTCAGCCAATTTTCTATAAACTGAGTGAAATTCCATTCTAAATAAAGTAGTCGTTATCTCTTATGTATTTTAATGAAACCAAGACCTCCCATGGGTGTTTGTCTAGATTAGACTTGCAATTACCCAAGTGGGTAATTGAGTTATTTCCAAAACCTTCCCTCCAAAACATGACGCTTGGATTTATAAGTGACCTTTCCATGCCTTAGTTGAGATCTTGAATCTATTAAGGTTAATGACTTTATTAGGATGGAATAAGTGAGATAGAATCATCCTCTAAGTTAAATTTCCATTCCATAAATCAATTTTTCATTTTTACATTAATTGAGAGGGTATACATTGAGTAGGATGGCTCACACATAATGAATGGTTCCTCTTGGAACGAATTAAGAAAACATGAAATATTCAAGAAGGTTTAGTCCTTTCCCCTTATTTATACTTTATAAATCACCTTATGTCAATTTAAATGATATGAAGAGAATTGGGACTAACCAATAGAATGCATGAGAGTGGTTTTCCTCATGCTTTGAATTGATCATGTGACCATGCCTTGATTGATTTTTAAATTTAAATTCATGAGATGGTGTTGCCTTATGTTACTTAGTATAAATGATTATTAATATGGTATATATATTTGAAATTCATAAGAGGTATTTAATTATGAATTATAATATAATTATTTAAATTATTGAATTATTATGGTTGGGAGACATTCCTACCCCATTCCATCTATGTGAATGACAAGGATGAGAGGCATTCATACCCCATTCCATCTCCCTTAGATGCTCTAATTAATGGGCTTCATAGGGTATGATCCAACTAGTTTATGTCATTTCTTAATCTTTTTATGTACATTGGACATTATCATAATACATAATATATACTAATCTTAATGGTCACTGTAAAAATTCTATATTATCAAAGGTTAAGAAGCGTAATGGGTTTTTAAATCCAATAGGCTATATTTTTTAATGGTCCAAAATAAAAAATGTAGTGCATGATTATTCTATAATTTCTTAATAAGAAATTTTTTCATTTAGAAGGTAATTTTATTTATCAAAGTTTCAATCATTAAATTCTTCCCCCTTTATAAATTTCTCCTTCAAAATTTCATTTCATACACTAAAATAGATTAGGGTACTTTTGTTTCATTTCCTCTAATAGTTACCATGTTTCTTCCTTAGACTTTTCATTCTACCACAGTACATTGACCAGGTGAGTTGTATTATTTTATAGAAATTTGTCTTTATGATCTATAATCTTCATTAGATACTCCTCATATAAATGATTATTCTCCAAGGGGACCATTTCTAGATTCATTATATGTGAGGGGTTTGGTATCTACATCCTCTAGAGGGATACATGAAAAAGATCAGGTAAATGAGATGGGTTAGGTGGGAGTGTTAGTCAAAAGGAAACAACTATAATGAGATTAAGGATCTCAAAGGGTACGATGTGTCTAGGAATAAGCTTTACCTTATTCATAAAGTCATTAATTTATTCCATTATGATATTCAAAGGAACACCATATCTTTGACCACAAACTCTAGGTCTTGTTAATGATTTTTAGTGTAGATTTTTTTTGTCAAATTTGTATAGATTTATTATGATGTTAGATGATTTAAACCTTCTCAATAATTTCATGGATAAAATTAGGTCTCAGAATAGTATTCTCGCCAACATTATCCTAGAATGTTGAAGTTCAACACCTCTTCCCTTAAAGAGCCTCATAATGATTCATTTGAATGGTAAAAGGGAAACTATTACTATATGAGAACTATTCCAGGGGGATGTGTTGATCCCAACATACTTTTAAATCCATTGAACATGATCTCAGCATATCCTATAGTGTTTGAATGATTCTATCCGACTGAACATACACTTGAGGGTGATAACTAGTACTGAAAGTGATCTCTATATCGAAATCTTGTTGAAGGATCATCGAGAAACTCCAGGTAAACCTTTTATCTCAATCAAATAGAATGGGGAGTGGAACCCCATGCAGTCTTACCAGTACTCTTATGTATATCTTGGTGAGTTGGTTAATCGAATAGTCTTACATAATAACAATGAAATGAGTTGACTTTTTATGGATTTCTACTACCACCTAGATAGTGTTATTAAATTTAGATATCATTGGGATTACTATGAAAATATCCATGGTTATTTTTTTATATTTATTAACTAGTATGGGAATGGTTTCATTGTACACTTAGACATTGGTCATTTATCCTTTATATTTTTTCCATACCAAGAATAAAGATATAAATTATACAATCTTCCCTTAATGATATCCCACTAGATGTTTTTCATCATATCTCTATATGTCTTAGAGCATCCTAGATGATTAGAGACAGATAATCCATGTAAATAATCATAAATTTACCTATTTAGTTTTGAATTTTAGAGACACATATCTTATTTCTCAACCTCAAAAATCCATCTTTAGAAAAGTTGAACAACAAAATATTTTCTATATTTTTCTACAGCACATCATCATGTTTTTTCACATCCTTAATCCTCTCATGAATAGATAGTAGAATGGTTATTTGATCAATCTATAATTAATATCCTTTTATTATTCACATGGCCATCCTTTTAATGTATAAAAATATTGGATCCATTAAATAATCACCATGGAAAAGTTTTTAAGATCATTTTTACTCAGAGAATATTCTACTTTGTTCAGCTTTCTAGAAATTTAATTGCTTTTACAATCACAATCATTGATCAAATTTAACCACTTTCATTGGTTCATATTGAGATGATTTTGTATTATTATAAACAGTAGGATTTTATGATTCGTATATATGTTACAATTATCCATGTAGATACAATTCCACCAAATAATTAATGTGTGGATCACTACACTCAATTATAGATCATGAGTTGGGTAGTTATACTCAGGGATCATTAATTTTCCAAAGTAACGACCTATCAAATTATTATCTTTCATGAGTACACAACCAAACCCCTTTTTGGAAACCTCACTTTAGATCACAAGTCCTTCCCCACTGGTGGGTAATGTAAAATAGGTGAACTAATTAGCCTCTTCTTTAACTATGTAAAGATTTCCTAACATTAATCTGTTTATAAAACAATTACTCCCTTTAGAGTTATTTTCGTTAGTTGGATTGAAAATCATGAGAAATTTCATAAAATCGATGATAGTACCCAAATAATCCAAGGAAACTATGAATCTACCTCACATATATTGGTTTGGGACATCCTTCAATTACTATGTCTTTTTAAGGATCTAATGATATCCATTTTTGGTGATGATATTCCCTAAGAATGTTACTTTCTCCATCCAAATGTCACATTTACTATATATCTCATATAGATTTTATGTTCATAAGGTCTTCAATACAATATCCAAAATACTACTCATGTTCCTCCTTTATTTTGGATTAGATAAAGAAGTCATCTACAAAGTCTACCAAAAAAGTTTCAGGGTAATCCCCAAATACTCTATTCATTATGTACATGAAGATATATAGATAATTATTGCATAAAAATAGAATCACTATGAACTGGTAGCGCCCATACCTCACATGAATATAAGTCTTCGATATGTCCTCCTTTTTCACCTTTTCTTGATAATATCCTGACTGAAGATCCACCTTAGAGAAGTATTGACCTCAACATAGCCGATCAAACAAGTAAAAAATTCATGCTAGAGGATACTAGTTTTTTATCATGATATTTTATTCTCATTATAATTAATAAATAATCATATTTACCCATCATTTTTCTTGAAAAAAGTACTGGTGGAGCGAATGGTGAATAACTTGGGAGTACAAACCCTTTTCTATATTCTCTTTTACTTGCTTCTTCAACTCCTCAAGCTCAATAGTGGATATTTTTTATGGAGTCTTGGATACTAGTAAATCATTCAGTCTAAACATTATTTTGAAATCAATCTCATGGCTTGGGGGAAGATAAATAAATTCTTTGGGAAGCACATCATCATATTACCTACCATGGGAATATCATTAGGGATAATCTTTTACGTGGTCTCAATATTTTTATCATGATATGCTTTCTTATATGGAAATAATATCCATGCATGAGATGAATATACCAAAGGATATTCATCCTCCTCCTTGAACTTGTATATAATCAGAAGGCGATTCCTGACACAGAGGGTGATTTCCTTCACTCCGTAATTTTTTCTCTTTAAAGGACTAAATTGAATCCATACCTAAAATAGCATCAAAATATTCTATATAGAGTATCATAATGTTTTTTTGGGAAATTTAGCTTGAAAATATGGATAGAGGATAAGTTATATACTTGGGATACAATAATTTCAAAATTTTCAATTTAAATGATAGATCTACTTCCATGTTTTGAGGTGGTGTTTGAATAGTTTTAATAAACATGGGTTATATTAAATAATTCATAAAACCAGAATCAAATAGTCTATTTTTTATCCTTGAATGAATAACTAGATGACCTATCATATAATGTCTCATATTTTCCCTGTATTATTTTTAAATATTATACAGAATTATTTCAAGTCCATAAATCTTGAAGGCATGTGATTCTGAGGCCCCTAGTGCCCAGAATAAATGTTTGAAATAAATTAAAATTTTAAATAGCGCGCGTGATCAGTTTTCCTTAAAAACTGCAATATCTTCTAAACAGGGGCACATATCAGAAATATGAGGGCACCGTTACATTCAGAGCGACTACTTTACCTTAGGCAGGGCCTAACATCGACTGATATGGGTCAACAACAAGAGTTAGTTTTTGGGACGTTTTTAATGAAAATATAATAAAATAATAATTTATTTTATTTCGTTCCCTATTAGTGAAGTGACCAGATTTTCCCCTATTTAAATACCCGCTTATGGAATGTTCACAAGGTTACCTGCATAACCCTATGAAATTGAGGATTGGGCATTAGAGCTTTGGAGGAGAACCCGTTTGCAGATGACGACGATGCGAGCGATCTACACGGTTCTGAATCAATGAACCGCACCAATGAATGCGACACAGTGATTGTTCTTCCACCGAATTGAGGTAGGGGTTTATTATTTTGATTTTATTATTCCATGTTCTTGGATTAAAGGATGAACGTGGGTCAAACCACATACAGGTTGATCCACAGATCGTGCATTCTTGTAGGAGGGTTATTATTTTCTGTTTCATTCGGTGTTTGATTCAGGAATTTGATATGATAGTTGTTTGTTTATCATTTGTTTCACCCTGTTTAATCCTTCTAACGGGTCCAGATCAACACCATGATGAATGATGGAGTATGTTCATTCCTCAATTTTGGTTTATTGAATTTCCTCCCTTTTTTCTTTGCATTCTTCGTGTTCTTCGTGGGGCGACGAACAACGGATCATTGTGCATCCGTTTCGCTACAAAACGATCCCAAATTGGATATCCGACTTCATGTAGACATAGAGGAGGTGTGACGGAGATGGAAACAAGAGAATGGACATGGTTCAGTAATAATTTTCCTTTAAATGTTCTTCATGCAGATGATCAAAACTTGTGTTCGGGGCTGGTCTGAGGCCCAAAACTAACAGAATCGACACCATAAGGCCAGGGGGGCCTAAAATCTTGAGTTCCATAGTGATTGGATGGACAGAAGGAGGATCATATCTTTACCTGAGGTGCATGATGAAGGTACATGTTTCTAGAATTTTCCAGAACACACGGCGTGTATCTCTGAAGAACACGTTCTGTGGTATCAGCATTAGCAGCTAGGGTTACGAGTGTCAGACAGGTATCACACGACGTGTGACCTCGGTATCACAGCGTGTTGGACCTTCCCCGAATCTCAGCATGTATTCTGGGAAGTACACAGACACGAGATGGACTACAAGGCTTCAGAACATGTCATGTAGATCCTACGCGGCATGGCAGAGGCGACTACGTGGAACTCGACATGTATCCAAGGGATAAAAATACACGAGGTGAAGTACACGACCGTGTAATCCACCACACGGCTAGTCCATGTTGGCTACATAGGTAACCCCATGTACCGATTACATGGGATAACACACACAGAATAAATCCATGTACGGGAACACGACCGCGTACACGGAGCCGACCCCAGTTACTCCGACACAACGTGTGGTATGTACTACATGCCGTTTACTGAATTTTATACACGAACAGCCTTGCGATATGGGCCGTTGTACACGGGCAGTACCCGAGGTCGGAAGACATGGCGTGTGACACTTCTACATGCCATGTAATTTTCGGAACACGACTTGATCTTCTTGTCCACTGTATCTTGGACATGTTTCATTTGGGTTAGTGCACCTTTTCTTCATTCCCCTGAAGGTCAGGTATCATTTCCTACTATAGGAGTATGATCCCTTCATCAGGACTTTCCGAGATAGAGTTAGGTATCCCTCTAAGAGGCCCTGAGTGAGATCCTCTATATATTCTTTACCCTAGGTAGAGTTAGGTATCAACATGACCACTTCCAATTGGCACCGATCCTCTACCTAGTAGGTGAATCCGGTTGAGTCGCGTCATCTTCCAATTCCCTGGTAGTGATCCTCATCTGTGTATCATGGTCTTTCCCCACTCAAGAGTTTGTTCTCTTGGAAAGAGTGTATCTATCTCTCATGACCTTTCCCGACAGATAGTACTTCTCGGACAGACACCATTATAGCTATCAAACTCATGGAGTGAGTTCTCCCGGAAGATTGCTTCATGGAAACATGGAACTAAATCCCTAGTGGGGGTATGCTGTGGTGTGACTTGTCTCTAGACTGCGGGTCTGGGCTTTGAGTATATCAAGATTGTTTTCTCCTATTATATTCTTAGTAGACATATAATGTGTAGAGTTGACTTTACCTTTCCTTCGGGTATTGCTTTGTGGTTTTTAGGGTCCTCTACTGAGTATTGTTAAACTCACCCCTGCATGGGCTTTTCCCACACATGTTGTGTCTTGTGCAGAAGAGCATCCATTTGACAGAGTCCAGGGCAGACCAGGACAAGACCGAGCTTTCTGAGTTCCCTACAGGATGAGGTGTTCCTACGGCTACGTGAAGCAATCCCAGTTCCTCATTGTGTTTACAGGTTGGACTTTGTAGTTTTCAGACTCTTGTTTTTGGTGGGCTTGTATTCTGGCCCAGTTTACATTTAGTACTTTACATTCCATCATACTCTGTTGGTTGGGTTTAGTTGTATAAATTCATTTTGTTCCCTAGTGTTTTTTTACATTTTAGCATTGTGGGCTTGGATATTTGTGTGTGTGTACAGGTACTTAGGCAATGCTTCCCATGGTAGTAATATGCCTACTCAGTGATAGTCACCAACCCCTGGCCTATTTGAGGCGGGCATGGGGAGTCGTGGTGCGGGCCCCACTAGGATGGGTCGTGACTATGTGACCCATGATCTTGAGTTGGTAGTGGTAGTCTTCGTGTTGAAGATGTGGTGACACAACCTTATGGGAGAGAAGTTTATCGTTTACTCTAACCACAAGAGCCTCAAGTACATCTTCTCACAGAATGATCCGATTCTGAGATAGAGGCATTGGCTAAAGTTCCTCCAGTATTATGATTTCGATATCATCTATAATCTTGGGAAAGGGAATAATGTGGCAGATTCTCTTTGTAGAATGTCAAGCTCCCAGTTGTTGAGTGATGCGATAGGGCAGTTAGCCATGTTGCAGCTATCATTTTAGGACAGCAAGGATGCGGCTTTCGAATAGTCGATGGTTGTTACCCCACTACTCTTATAGTGAGTTAGGGTGGCACAACTTGGGGATGTCGACTGTGATTTTTTATGTTCTCTGTTATCCACAAGACATGCTCTTGATGGATATTCTCAAGGTGGGGAGCACGTACTTATTTTTAGAGGATGCATAGTTGTACCAGTGGTGTTGCAAGAAAAGGTCCTGAGAGAGGTTCATACACCCCCCTTGGCGGTACATCCTGGAGTGGAGAAAATTTACCAGGATCTCCAATGATAGTTCTGGTGGTCAGGCATGAAGAAGGTAGTACCAGAGTTCGTTTCTCGATGCCTTACATGCTAGTAGGTAAAGGCTGAGCACTAGGTTCCAGTGGGATTAGCTCACCCCTGGAAGTTCCTAAGTGTATGTGGGATGGAATATCAATGTAATTTGGGATAGGCTTACCATGGTTGTCCAAGGGGCATGATTACCTATGGCTGATCATTGACCAACTCACCACATTGGGCCAGTTCCTAGCTATCAAGGAGCAGAGTTCCATAGAGAGCATATGAAGCCTCTAAGTACCAGATATAGTTTGGCTACATGGTGTCCATTCGACAATAGTCTCAGATCAAGACCCCTGCTTCACATCCAAGTTGTGGAAGGGATTGCAAAAGGATTTTGGGACTTTGCTACTATTGGGACCAAGTTGAATGGATATGGAAGTAAGAGAAGTTTTCTATTATAGAGTGTTGTCTTTTTTTGACAAAGAAGCTAAATCAATTCACTTTGTAAAAGACTTGGAAAATCAGAAGATGCATTGCTGGTATGTATTTCACACATATCATGAGTTAGGAGAACTTGTGATGCAAGACTTATGAAGGAAAGGGGGAGAAATGATGATGCCAGTCATATAAAGTTTTGATTGGAAGGAATGATGCTGCTGGGGGATTGGGAAGTTTCAGTTCCCATTGCAACTCTAACGATGCTAAAGCTGATCTATCAATGGATAAATATCACGATAGTGGGATTCATGATAAGAGCAGAAGAATGGTTATGGGAAGCAGTGAAGAGAGAAAATGACAAAGCAATGGACAATCTGGGGATGGTAGAAAAGCACAGTTTAGGGCCTAAAAATCGGGGGATGAAGATGTGTTTTTGGCAATGGGTGAAGAATGAAAGATTGAATATGGTTTAGATTTTTGCGTGAAAGTCATGATTCAAGATCAGAACATCTAAAAATGACAAAGTCATGGAGTGCGGGGAAATTTAGGCATGTTGCGCGCAACAATAATGTGGTGCGCGCAATATATGCGGGTTGCGCGAAATAGTAGCGGGTTGTGCGAAAAATTGGATCATTGCGCGAAATATCTGTGGGATGCGCGAAATAGAGGAATGTTGTTTTTCACGCAAAAGGTGTTTCGAGTTTAGAAGCTCAAAAAGTTTCAAAGGCATGAGCTGCGCGAAAAATTGGATCATTGCGTGAAATACGATGTCGCGTGAAAGGATGGGTTTGCACGCAATATGGAATGCGGTTTGGAATTTTGCGCGCAATTGGTGCTTCATGATTAGAAGAATGAAAAATGGAAATGTCATGAGGTGCGCACAATATTGAAGCATGGCGCAAAATATGAAGTTGCATGAAAGAGTTTTTTCGTGCATAAAGGAGTTTTTATGCGCGAATTAGTGTTTTTCGCACGGGGTCAAAATTGCCTATAAATATGAGGCTAACCCACCCCATTTTTTAAGACTCGACACATAGAAGAAATTCCGAGCTCTGATGCGCATAAAATCTTATGCTAAGTGGGGTGCGTGAAAAGGAAGAGGTTTTCGCGAAATAAAGACAGTTGCACAAAAAATTTGGAAGCAGCGCAAAAAGTGAATCTTTGCACGAAAAAGGGAAGTTGCGCGAAAATGATTTCCGCGCCAAAAAGGAATTTTTACATGCAAGACATTTGAATTGCACGCAAGGCACCCTAAAGGATGAACGAAATATTTGGGGTCTTTTCACGTATTCAGTAGTGCAGAAGAGAGTTCTTACCAGCTTCTGGGTAAGAAAGTGAAGATTTGTACTTCAGAGAATACATCTGTTCAATTGTAAAGAATCCCTGAAACATTGTGTTACCCTATTTGTGCTAAGAGGGAGCACACACACTATTGGATTGTTTTGAAAGTGCTGCATGAGTGTAAGGGTATATCCTACTTGTTGTATTCCACATAAAAGGATTTTTTTCTAGTGGATTGTGTGGTACTGGATTATTTCTGTACCATACCAAGGACGTAGCTACTCTTATTGAGTAGTGAACCTTGTAAATCTTGTGTTCCTGTGGTTGTGTGTGTTCAGCAGGGAAGAAACTCTTTAACAGGAGGCGAAGGTTTTTTCATAAAGAAGGAAACTTAAAAAGAAAAAGATATCACTGATTCACCCCTCCCCCTCTCAGTGATACTTGGATCCTGACTGGGAACTTCAGCTACGCTTGAGCATGACGTTCTGTCCCTAAACCGATGGTCAGAGGGAGAGGACCCTTCAGGTTATAGAGGATATGTTGCAGGCCTGTATCTTGGACATTGGTCATAGTTGGGAGGACCACCTACCACTGGTAGAGTTTGTGTACAAAAATAGCTACCACTCCACCATTGGTATGGCTCCGTTGGAGGCCTTGTTTGGGAGACCCTACCGGTCACCACTTTGCTGGACCGACCTCAGAGAGTCAGCACTCATGGGTACAGATACGGTATGAGAAACCACCAAGAAGGTGAAGATCATCTAGGAGAAGATGAAGACTGCAGAGAGCCAACAGATGTCTTATGCTGACAGATGATGGAGACCTTTAGAGTTCAAGGAGGGATACCACGTCTTTCATTGGGTCACGCCTCGACGAGGGTTATAGAGATTTGGACAGGGTGGCAAGATATCTCCGAGGTTCATCAGACTTTTCTAGATACAACCCAGAGTTGGCGAGGTGGAATACCTCCTAGCTCTACTTCCAAATTTGCACCGGGTAAATGATGTTTTTCACGTAACACAACTGAGGAGTTACGTGCATGACTCATCACACGTCATCTATTGGGGCGAGCTAGACATTGATGTTGGAGTGAACTTTTCTGAGTACCTGGTGGAGATCAAGGATCGATATGAGATGATCATTTGTGAGTGATCTATTCCCATGGTGCACGTCTGGTGGCATCACGAGAATCTTCAGGATTGTCCAAGGGAGCGGGAGACTCATATCCGTGCCTAGTACCCACATATTTTTGAGTAGCCTTGTTTTGGATTTTTAGGGATGTAAGGCCCCATTGTGGGGAGAATGTAATGTCTTTTATTTTTTGTGTATTATTTTTAAATATTATATGGAATTATTTTGAGACCAGATTTTCGACAGTGTGCTATTCCGAGGCCCGGAGTTCCCAGAATAAATGGTTGAAATAAGTTAAAAATTTAAACAGCTGGCGTGAGAGGTTTTCCTGAAAAAGTGGAATATCATTTAAATCGTTCCCCAGATTAGAAATTTGAGCGCGCCGTTGCGTTCAGAGTTGCGACTTTACCTTAGGAAGGGCCTAACATCGACCGGTACGAGTCAACTGTAAGAGTTAGTTTTTGGGACGTTTTTAATGAAAATAAAATAAAATAATAATTTATTTTATTTCATTTCCCTTTTCAACAGCGACAAAATTTCCACCTCTTTAAATACCTACTTATGGAAATTTTTTAGGGCTAGGCGCATAACCCTTGAAAATTTATGATTGGACAGTAGAGATTTAGTGGAGAAACCATTGGTGGAAGACAACAACGTCAGCGATAGACACACTTCGGAATCAATGATCCTCGCCAACGAACACAACGCCGTGATCGTTCTTCCACCGAATCAAGGTAGGGGTTTGTTATTTTGATTTAATTCTTCCCCGTTATTGGAATAAATGACTAAGGAGGGTCAACCCATGAACAGGTTGATATGCGGATCCTACGTTCTTGCGGGATGGTTATTATTTTCTGTTTCTTTTGGGGTTTGACTCGGGAATTTGATGTTATATTTGTTTTTTTATCATTTGACTCACCCTATTTAATCTTTCTAATGGGAGTGGATCAACACCGTGATGAAAAATGGTGGTGGTTCATTCCCCAATTTTGGTTTATTGAATTTCCTTCATATTTTCTTTGTGTTCTTCTCATTCTTCATGGGGTGACAAACAACGTATCGTTGCGCATCCATTTCACAATGCAACAATCCCAAATTGGAGATCCAACATCGTGGTGACCAATAGGAGATGTGACGATGATGGCTATAGATGAATTGACACGGTTCATGAATAATCGTTCATTAACCATTCTTTGAGAGGATGATCAAAACACTTTTTTGGGGCCAGTCGGAGGCCTAAAACTAACGGAATCAGCACCATAAGTTCAGGATGACCTAAACCCTTAAGTTCCATGGAGATTGGAAAAATAGAAGGAGGATCAGAGCTTCACCCGAGGAGCACAAAATAGGTTCACGTTTTTGGAATTTTCCAGAACACACGACGTGTATCTCTGAAGAACACATCCTGTGGTATCGGTGACGACGACTGTTGTTTTGGGATTCATACAGGTATCACACGACATGTGACCTCGGTCACACAGCGTGTTGGACCTTCCCTGATGTAACACCCCGAGATTTTATGAAAAATATTCTTTTTAATTTCATTAATGTCTTGTGTTGTACGCTACACCAAAAGGAGCTTGCTCAACACGCATCCTAGACTTGCCTTGCACGCAATTGCGACCTTCCTCGATAGCGTGTGTAGTACGCAATACCGAGTTTCACTAAACAACGATATGATATTAAAATATTATTAAAACTAGCCATTATGAATATTGATAACCACCTTTTAAATTTTTTAGAGATTTTATCTCTCAAAATGGACTTCATTTTTGGATTCGGAGTATCGAATTTAGCCTAAGGTGAAATTTTGGTACTTTTCGGATAACTTTCATATTCTGATGAATAGTGAAAATTACTAAATTTTAATTAAAAACAACTTTTTTAATCGAAATAATTAATAGTGATAAATTATTAATTTTAGTGGTTTTAAAGTATATTTAGAATATATTTTTACAATTTAATACAATGTTGGTCATTGGATGTAATTTCACATTTAAATCAGTTATAAACAAGTGTCAATCTTTTGATAGTTATTATCTCTTAAAAACACGCCATTTGTTTTGACGACGAGAATTAATTTTTAAATTAGTTAATGTAACTGATATGTTTTAAATTTGGTAAAATAGAAATCATTTTTGAGTTCTTAATATCAAATATAGCTTAGGCCTAATTTTTGGTATTTTTCTGGAAACTTTCATTTTTTGATGAATAGTGAAACCACTAAGTGGTAGTAAAAAAATGAATTTTTCATAAAACTTAATTTTACCGCTTCTGTGAGTGTAATTTCAAAAATTTGAGAGACACGGTTGATGTCAGTAAGTAAAATGTGGTTCAATGAGATGAAAATAATTTTTGGTGAATAGTAACTTTTTACTTTTTTTTACCACGGTTAAAAGTAAATAGGGTAATTAAGGGTAAAATTGATATTATTATTACCCTAACACATGTCCTAAATCTATTGTATAAGTGTAATTCGACGAAAAACAACCTTAGGAATAACATATGACCATTTAGGCCCACTTGGATTAGATTAGGACATTTATTATTATTTAATTCAAAGAAGAGTTAAAAGAGTTAAAATCAAAGTTTATTTACTAAAACATTTTTAATATAGGGATATACATAAGATAAATTCGATTGCAAATATTACTTAGAAATATAATAAGATTTAATACATAATGATATTTTATTTAAAATTTTTATATATTAAATAAATTAATTTATTTATGACACAATGATGATGTAGTAATTACCATAATAGTGAAAAATTATAATAATTGATATTATAAATACCCAAATAAATATAATTTGAGACTTTTTATGAATTACACTAATTTTATAGGTTAATATGACATGTTATTATTGATTTAATTAACTGTTTTCTAACTAATCATTCTGTTATGATTTTCATAAAAATCAATTCCTAAATAGTGTCAAAATTGACATAAAATAGTATTTAAAACAAATATTATATTATTAATTGTTATTTTATTCCTAAAAATCTGATGTTCAGACAAATGACTTAGATAAGGTTATATATATTAATAATAAACAACTTGGGGTTCTTTTGGCTTTTTATTGTAAGTTTATTATCCTTATAATATAAGAACACAAGAAGACACGGTAAAAGTAAAATTATTTTACTTAATGTTAAATCTAAATGATATGGTTACAATAGGAACCTAAACTTGTCTAAATTCTATTGGATGAGAGGATGTCAACCCATCACCATCTTATCTTCGAAATAAATCAATTTGGATCTATTTAAAACCGAATTTGGCTTTATAATAAAATAATATTTTTAGTTATTCCAAAGGTGCCCCTCCCCTCCCTTATAAAAGGGCACCTCCTCCCTCTCTTCCTCACACCATTTTGAGCCTTCAAGCTCGGCCAAACCCTGAAACTTTCTCTTCTCCACTTCCCTAGAAACATCCTAGAGGTTCTGGACTTCATCAAAGACCAATGTTAGTGCCCTAAAAGGAGATCTCAAAGAGGCGCTTCAAAGAAGAGGTAATGTCCGTTACCGATTCTTTCAACTTTATTTCTTCTTCCACTTCTTCTTCTTAGGTTGTTTCATTATAAAGTAATAAAATCAGTATCAATAATATAATGATATGTTATTATAAGTATGAAACAACCCTATTTCACCATCTATCCATCCTACGGAAAACGAAATCACCGCGCGTGCGTACATACGGAATACCGTCTCCACGCCGTGGTGAAATCTATTTTCCACCACCACCTTACTTGGATGGGTATAATGGTGTAAATAATAACTATATATTATTATTATAAAGTGATATTTATTCTGAAATATTATACATACACTCCAATACAATTCCACGATCATGAGAACGATATCATCGCTCGTGCGTACGTACGGACTACCGTCTCCACGACGCGATGAGATTCATTCTCCACGTTAACCATTCATGAATGATTATAAAGTATATATAATAAGTAATAATGAAATATATGACATAATAATGATTCTGGATTTATATGTATATATATTTATGTCATCTACTTAATTCCATTCAACTCAATAAGGAAAAGAAAACAGCGTTCATGCGTTCGAACGGTCTACCGTCTCCATGAACGGTGTATTTCTTTCCATTTACTGATCTGTTATATATATATATATATTCTGAATATATATTATATATAAATAATGTTTTATATTATGGAATTAAGTAATCATGATCTAAGTAATCATATGAATAATTACAAGTCAAAACAAGGACGACAAATGAAACGATTTTACTCAAAACGCTTTTTAACATGGAATTTAGAAAAGAACGAGTAATATAAAGCCATAAGTGAACCATATATGATATCATAACAATGAGTATGATTCTGGAATAAGTCAATGACATTATTTATATCATTATACAGGAGGTTCAGACACATACGAAGCAAATAGGACCTAAGGTAAGGGAAAATATCACAATCTCATTTTTATCCGAGATTGTTTATACTTTGGTATTTACTAGGATGTATTTTATCATCCACATCCATGTTTACTCAATATGTAATATTATTTCCATCCAAATACAATTGTTTAAATCCAATTTTTACCCTTCGGTGAGTTTTTAGTAAAAGATATGAAAGGAATCTTTTGTCGTTTTTCGTACGAGTTACTTTTTGACTTTTCCGACAAAAGTACGAGAAGAATGTTTTTTTAACTTATACGACATGAATGGATTTTTAAAACATTATTTCCAAGAAGCTTCCTTTACAAGTTTTCATGTTTATTTTTAATCAACTTCTTTTAGTTTAGAATTTTATGACATATTAAGAAAGGAAAAGTGTTTTTGAAGTATAAAGGATATTTTCCTCAAGAATGGAGTTTAAGTGTTTTATCAAAATTATTTTCCATGTAAGATAATATAGGGTTCTGTTTCTATCCCTATAATTACATAGATTTGATTATGTTGTGATGGAAATATTTTTATGAATTCCTTTATCTTATATGAATTGTTTTACGATGTCATGTTGTTTAAGATTCCCATTTTTATTACATGGGTTATGCTATGATGTATGGTTTATGATTTTGTGGAACACATAAGAATGGCATCATTATGAGATGGGTGGGACCTATATCTCCCTCCAATGCATTGGGTAAAGATTTTATATCTCACTAGATAGACATTGCTGGAACTGTAGGTTATACCGGTTCAGTGATGCAGGACTGAAACGAGGGTAACTCGGTTCAGAAATGGACTTTTTCCACTAAGATAGTCTTGGAAATGAGTCTTGACTAATAAGAAATGATTCTCTATGAATATTTGTGTATGCCACAAAGTTTCATGTTTTAAATTATGATGATTGGGATTACATTTCACTCTTATGATTTATCCCATGTTATGATATTATGATCTCTTTTGCAGGTTAAGATTTCCAAAATGTTATGTTCTTATGAATATGATGTGATTGATATTTCTTTTGTTTACCCTTTCTGAGCATTTGAGCTCACCCTTTTATGTTTTCTTTTTCCCAAGATATAAAGAAAGGTTTTAGGTATAAAAAAAGGAAGATCTTTATGGGAGATGTTGAAGATCTTTCACCACGATTAGAAGATTACGTTCCAAGTTTCCAAAGACACTAAACTATTACGGTCCTTGTGTGTGTGATTTTGTTATGTACTAAGTATTCCACAAAAGTAATGTAATGTCTATGTACGTCAAGCTTCGGGTCTCTACAATTGGTATCAGAGGAAAAGTTTAGTCAACCTTTGGAAAATAGGATGCGAAAACGTTAGTAAGATCCCTAGAGATATTTCTAAGGTATGTCTAGGGATGTCCCTAAGGATAAGTATACGTAGAGGATATAGTCCTAGAACTATGGTAACGATATTAGATTAAACCAAAGATGTTAGATATTGAAGTTACTCCACCTTTATTATGATTTTTGCCTCACACACTACTTTTTTTGGGTTTTAGAAAATGGCTGGAAACAAGATGATTCACAATAATGGAGGATATGATGGACAATGGAATGATATTACTCATGAGAAACCAAATGAAATGGGATTTGGAGGTCCAAACATCATTATTATTCTGAATCAACAATCTCATAATATGATCAATAAAGTAAAATATGGTTAGTTTCCTGACTCGGCTAATAAGAGAAAGATGGAGTTTCATGATGATCACAGAGGAAAGAAAGTTCAATTTCCCCTATGTAAATCATGTCGGAATAGGCATCAAGGAGAATGTTTCAAAGGAACTGGAAGATGCTTTGGGTGTGGAAAAGAAGGACACAAATCCAGTAAGTGCAAAGGAAAAGGTTTAGTTAACACCAGGGATGAGGATAATGGTATTGCTACAACATCAACGATGGTTAAATGTTTTAAATGTGGAATGTACGGGCATTATGCAAACCAATTCCCTAAGGTAAAGTCTCATGAAGAGAATCAGTATGGTCGTATGGGTAGTATTTTTGTTGATGATGATGAAGAGACTACAAATGATATGTGAGATGAAAGAATTGTTCAAGCTCGGTCAATGGTTTAAGAATGTAGTGGAATGATTACATGTTTATCATGTGTAATGTTGTATAAGTAATCTCATGGTACTATGGAATAAAGAGACATCTAAGGATTGTTACACTGTTGTCTTTCCTTGAGTTTTGAAAGTGTATGATTAATGGTACCAGTATCCATGAAAAGTTATACAGATATTTTTGGAATGTAGATGATATACGCATAATGAGGGGATAAGGAGAAAATTAAATGTTTGATAGTATTCATGATCTCATGACTAATATAAGGAGAAGGTTATGTAATGGATTGAGTATATAGAATTTTTGGATTATGGTATGTGGAAAGAGTTAAATTTTGACAACATTCATGTTTTTACTAAGGTTTAATGGGTATTCATTTTTCAAGAGAATACATGATTAAGGTATTCACATGATTGGAATGTGACCAACAAGATATATGGGGGATAAATGATGGTATTTACATGCTTGGTTGATGACATTTCAAGTAATCATTTTCTTTATATTATGAGCTTGGACCGAAGTATTTTAGATAAGCCTAAAGATTGGAATAGATTATGTTGGACATATGTTTGTATTGTTTAAGGATAGAACTTTTGATATTATATAGTTTTAGAAAAAGGACAACCTGCAGGACGGGCGACAGCCCATCGCGTCGGATAAGGCCGTGGGAATCGAACCCACAACCGAAGTGCGACTGGCCTTTATCGCCTACCACTGGCCTACAGGAAGTCCCTGTTTAGTAGAAACTAGTTTTATTATATTAAGCACTGTGATATATGAAGTATAAGTCCATTTTAGGAACCATATATGATTAATCTCACTATAGATCGACTTATGTATATTTAATAACTTTTGCTAACCTTTTGTTTGAGACAGATGGAATGACCTGTCATTCTATCACGTGATCTGCTAACACTTCACGAATGACAAATTCAACTTCATTTATTTAAGAGATGAAGTGGAAATTGTTCAAGGCACGAATAATAGTGAGATTGTACCAAAATAAAGTAAGTATTTATTGTAATTCAAATTCATCAACTTTAGGGAAATGATCTTGAAAACCAAAAATGTTGTCCTAGTGCTCTTATATCTGATGAATCAGATGGTACCTTAGATTGTCACAAATTTATGGCTTTGTGATTGCTGGATTTTTCATAGCCATGTTCTCTACCACTCTCCATCATAACTTGATGGTTAGATTTTTCTTCCATATCCATATTTTCACCTATGTTCTCCTACATGGAAACCCAGTGATGAGTTAATTTGGGTAACCGTTACGTTTCATACTTTATTTTTTTAAAGAAAAGTTTTGGTATTCCTTTTTACGATGTGGGTTTCTATTAAAGAAACTTTTGAATTGTAAGCCATTTATAACCCTGACGAATTTCAATGGCGAAATTCATTTTAAGGGGGGTAGAATGTAACACCCCGAGATTTTATGAAAAATATTCTTTTTAATTTCATTAATGTCTTGTGTTGTATGCTACACCAAAAGGAGCTTGCTCAACACGCATCCTAGACTTGCCTTACACGCAATTGAGACCTTCCTCGATAGCGTGTGTAGTACACAATACCGAGTTTCACTAAACAACGATATGCTATTAAAATATTATTAAAACTAGCCGTTATGAATAGTAATTACCACCTTTTAAATTTTTTAGAAATTTTATCTCTCAAAATGGACTTCATTTTTGGATTTGGAGTATCGAATTTAGCCTAAGGTGAAATTTTGGTACTTTTCGGATAACTTTCATATTCTGATGAATAGTGGGAATTACTAAATTATAATTAAAAAAACTTTTTTAATTGAAATAATTAATAGTGATAAATTATTAATTTGAGTGGTTTTAAAGTATATTTAGAATATATTTTTAGAATTTAATACAATGTTGGTCATTGGATGTAATTTCACATTTAAATCTGTTATAAACAAGTGTCAATCTTTTGATAGTTATTATCTCTTAAAAACACGTCATTTGTTTTGATGATGGGAATTAATTTTTAAATTAGTTAATGTAACTAATATGTTTTGAATTTGTTAAAATAGACATCATTTTAGAGTTCGTAATATCAAATATATCTTAGGCCTAATTTTTGGTATTTTTCTGGAAACTTTCATTTTTTGATGAATAGTGAAACCACTAAGTGGTAGTAAAAAAAATGAATTTTTCATAAAACATAATTTTAACGCTTCTGTGAGTGGAATTTCAAAAATCTGAGAGACACAGTTGATATCAGTAAGTAAAATGTGGTTCAATGAGATTAAAATAATTTTTGGTGAATAGTAACTTTTTACTTTTTTTACCACAGTTAAAAGTAAATAGGGTAATTAAGGGTAAAAATGATATTATTATTACCATAACACATGTACTAATTCTATTGGATAAGTGTAATTCGACCAAAAACAATCTTAGGAATAAAATATGACCATTTAGGCCCAGTTGGATTAGATTAGGACATTTATTATTATTTAATTCAAAGAAGAGTTAAAAGAGTTAAAATCAAAGTTTATTTACTAAAACATTTTTAATATAGGGTTATAAATAAGATAAATTCGATTGTAAATACTAATTATAAAGATAATAAGATTTCATACATAATGATATTTTATTTATAATTTTTAGATATTAAATAAATTAATTTATTTATGACACAATGATGATGCAGTAATTACCATAATACTGAAATATTATAATAATTGATATTATAAATACCCAAATAAATATAATTTGAGACTTTCTATGAATTAAAATAATTTTATAGGTTAATATGACATGTTAGTATTGATTTAATTAACTTTTTTAGAACTAATCATTCGTTTATGATTTTCACAAAAATCCATTCCTAAATAGTGTCAAAATTGACATAAAATAGTATTTAAAACAAATATTATATTATTAATTGTTATTTTATTCCTAAAAATCTAATGTTCGGCCACATGACTTATATAAGGTTATATATATTAATAATAAAAAACTTGGGGTTCGTTTGACTTCTTATTTTAAGTTTATTAACCTTATAATAAAAGAACACAAGAAGACACGGTAAAAGTAAAATTATTTTACTTAATGTTAAATATAAATGATAAGGTTAAAATAGGAACCTAAACTTGTCTAAATTCTATTTTATGAGAGGAGTTAGACCTATCCCCATCTTAGCTTCGAAATAAATCAATTTGGAGCTATTTAAAACCGAACTTGGATTTATAATAAAATAATAGTTTTAGTTATTCCAAAGGTGCCCCTCTCCTCCGTTATAAAAGGGCACCTCCTCCCTCTCTTCCTCACACCATTTTGAGCCTTCAAGCTCGGGAAAACCCTGCCACATTATCTTCTCCACTTCCCTAGAAACATCCTAGAGGTTCTGGTCTTCCTCAAAGACCAATTTTAGTGCCCTAAAAGGAGATCTCAAACAGGCGCTTCAAAGAAGAGGTAATGTCCGTTACCGATTCTTTCAACTTTATTTCTTATTCCACTTCTTTTTCTTAGGTTGTTTCATTATAAAGTAATAACATCAGTATCACTCATATACTGATATGTTATTATATGTATGAAACAACCCTATTTCACCATCTATCCATCCTACGGAAAATGAAATCACCGCGCGTGCGTACGTACGGAATACCGTCTCCACGCCGTGGTGAAATCTATTTTCCACCACCACCTTACTTGGATGGGTATAATGGTGTACATAATAACTATATATGATTATTATAAAGTGATATTGATTATGAAATAGTATACATACACTCCAATACAATTCCACGATCATGATAATGATATCATCGCTCGTGCGTACGTACGGACTACTGTCTCCACGACGCGATGAGATTCATTCTCCACGTTAACCATTCATGAATGATTATAAAGTATATATAATAATTAATAATGAAATATATGAAATAATAGTGATTTTGGATTTATGTGTATATATATGTATGTCATCTACTTAATTCCATTCAACTCAATAAGGAAAAGAAAACAACGTTCATGTGTACGAACGGTCTGTCGTCTCCATGAACGGTGTATTTCTTTCCATTTAATGATCTATTATATTTATATATATTCTGAATATATATTATATATAAATCATGTTTTATATTCTGGAATTAAGTAATCATGATCTAAGTAATCATATGAATAATTTCAAGTAAAAACACGGACAACAAATGAAACGATTTTACTCAAAACGCTCTTTAACATGGAATTTACAAAAGAACGGGTAATATAAAGCCATAAGTGAACCATATATGATATCATAACAATGAGTATGATTCTGGAATAATTCAATGACATTATTTAAATCATTATACAGGAGGTTCGGACACATACGAAGCAAATCGGACCTAAGGTAAGGGAAAATATCACAATCTCATTTTTATCCGAGATTGTTTATACTTTGGTATTTACTAGGGTGTATTTTATCATCCACATACATGTTTCCTCAATAAGTAATATTATTTCCGTCCACCTACAATTTTTTAAATCCAATTTTTACCCTTCGGTGAGTTTTTAGTAAAAGATATGAAAGGAATCTTTTGTCGTTTTTCGTACGAGGTACTTTTTGACTTTTCTGACAAAAGTACGAGAAGAATGTTTTTTTAACTTATACGACATGAATGGATTTTTAAAACATTATTTACAAGAATATTCCTTTACAAGTTTTCAAGTTTATTTTTAATGAACTTCTTTTAGTTTAGAATTTTATGACATATTAAGAAAGGAATAGTGTTTTTGAAGTAGAAAGGATATTTTCCTCAAGAATGGAGTTCAAGTGTTTTATCAAAATTATTTTCCATCTAAGATAATATAGGGTTCTGTTTCTATCCCTATTATTACATGGATTTGATTATGTTGTGATGGAAATATTTTTATGAATTCCTTTATCTTATATGAATTGTTTTATGATGTCATGTTGTTTAACATTCCCATTTTTATTACATGGGTTATGCTATGATGTATGGTTTATGATTTTGTGGCACAAATAAGAATGGTATCATTATGAGATGAGTGGGACCTATATATCCCTCCAATTCATTGGGTGAAGATTTTATATCTCATGAGATAGACATGGCTGGAACGGTAGGTTATACTGGTTTAGTGAAGCAGGACTGAAACGAGGGTAACTCGGTTCAGAAATGGAATTTTTCCACTAAGATAGTCTTGGCAATGAGTCTTGACTAATAAGAAATGATTATCTATGAATATGTGTGTATGCCAAAAAGTTTCATGTTTTAAGTTATGATGACGGGGATTACATTTCACTCTTATGATTTATCCCATGTTATGATATTATGATCTCTTTTGCAGGTTAAGATTTCCAAAATGTTATGTTCTTATGAATATGATGTGATTGATATTTCTTTTGTTTACCCTTACTGAGCATTTGAGCTCACCCTTTTATGTTTTCTTTTTCCCAGGATATAAGGAAAGGTTTTAGGTATAAAAAAAGGAAGATCTTTATGGGAGATGTTGAAGATCTTTCACCATGAATAGAAGATTACGTTCCAAGTTTCCAAAGACACTAAACAATTACGGTCCTTGTGTGTGTGTTTTTTTTATGTACTAAGTATTCCGCAAAAGTAATGTAATTTCTATGTACTTCAAGCTTCGGGTCTCTACAGTTGGTATCAAAGGAAAAGTTTAGTCAACCTTTGGAAACTAGGATGCGAAAATGTTAATAAGATCCCTAGAGATATTTCTGAGGTATGTCTAGGGATGTCCCTAAGGATAAGTATACGTATAGGATATTGTCCTAGAACTATGGTAACGATTTAGATTAAACCAAAGATGTTAGATATTGAAGTTACTCCACCTTTATTATGATTTTTGCCTCTCACACTATTCTTTTTGGGTTTTAGAAAATGGCTGGAAACAAGATTATTCACAATAATGGAGGATATGATGGACAATGGAATGATATTATTCATGAGAAACCAAATGAAATGGGATTTGGAGGTCCAAACATCATTATTATGCCAAATCATCAATCTCATAATATGATCAATAAAGTAAAATTTGGTAAGTTTCCTGACTCGGCTAATAAGAGAAAGATGGAGTTTCATGATGATCATAGAGGAAAGAAAGTTTAATTTCCCCTATGTAAATAATGTGGGAAGAGGCATCAAGGAGAATGTTTCAAAGGAACTGGATGATGCTTTGGGTGTGGAAACAAAGGACACAAATCCAGTAAGTGCAAAGGAAAAGGTTCAGTTAACACTAGGGATGAGGATAATGGTATTGCTACAACATCAACGATGGTTAAATGTTTTAAATGTGGAATGTACGGGAATTATGCAAACCAATGCCCTAAGGGAAAGTCTCATGAAGAGAATTAGTATGGTCGTATGGGTAGTATTTATGTTGATGATGATGAAGAGACTACAAATGATATGTGAGATGAAAGAATTGTTGAATCTCGGTCAATGGTTTAAGAATTTAGTGGAATGATTACATGTTTATCATGTGTAATGTTGTATAAGTAATCTCATGGTACTATGTAATAAAGAGACATCTAAGGATTGTTACACTGTTGTCTTTCCTTGAGTTTTGAAAGTGTATGATTAATGGTAACAGTATCCATGAAAAGTTATTCAGATATTTTTGGAATGTAGATGATATACGCATAATGAGGGGATAAGGAGAAAATTAAATGTTTGATAGTATTCATGAGCTCATGACTGATATAAGGAGAAGGTTATGTAATGGATTGAGTATATAGAATTTTTGGATTATGGTATGTGGAAAGAGTTAACTTTTGACAACATTCATGTTTTTACTAAAGTTTAATGGGTATTCATTTTTCAAGAGAATACATGATTAAGGTATTCACATGATTGGAATGTGACCAACAAGATATATGTGGGATAAATGATGGTATTCACATGCTTGGTTGATGACATTTCAAGTAATCATTTTCTTTATATTATGATCTTGGACCGAAGTATTTTAGATAAGCCTAAAGATTGGAATGGATTATGTTGGACATATGTTAGTATTGTTTAAGGATATAACTTTTGATATTATATAGTTTTAGAAAATGGACAACCTGCAGGACAGGAGACAGCCCATCGCGTCGGAAAAGGCCATGGGAATCGAACCCACAACTGAAGTGCGATTGGCCTTTATTGCCTACCACTGGCCTACAGGATGTCCCTATTTAGTAGAAACTAGTTTTATTATATTAAGCACTATGATATATGAAGTATAAGTCCATTTTAGGAACCATATATGATTAATCTCACTATAGACCGACTTATGTATATTTAATAACTTTTGCTAACATTTTGTTTGAGACAGATAGAATGACCTGTCATTCTATCACGTGATCTGCTAACACTTCACGAATAACAAATTAAACTTCATTTATTTAAGAGATGAAGTGGAAATTGTTCAAGGCACGAACAACAGTGAGATTGTACCAAAATAAAGTAAGTATTTATTGTGATTCAAATTCTTCAACTTTAGGGAAATGATCTTGAAAACCAAAAATGTTGTCCAAGTGCTCTTATATCTGATGAATCAGATGGTACCTTAGATCGTCAAACATTTATGGCTTTGTGATTGCTGGCTTTTTTATAGCCATGTTCTCTACCACTCTCCATCATAACTTGATGGTTAGATTTTTCTTCCATATCCATATTTTCACCTATTTTCTCCTACATGGAAACCCAGTGATGTGTTAATTTGGGTAACCGTTACGTTTCATACTTTATTTTTTTAAAGATAAGTTTTGGTATTCCTTTTTACGATGTGGGTTTCTATTAAAGAAACTTTTTAATTGTAAACCATTTATAACCCCGATGAATTTCGAGGGCGAAATTCATTTTAAGGGGGGTAGAATGTAACACCCCGAGATTTTATGAAAAATATTTTTTTTTTAATTTCATTAATGTCTTGTGTTGTAAGCTACACCAAAAGGAGCTTGCTCAACATGCATCCTAGACTTGCCTTGCACGCAATTTCGACCTTCCTCGATAGCGCGTGTAGTACGCAATACCGAGTTTCACTAAACAACGATATGCTATTAAAATATTATTAAAACTAGTCGTTATGAATAGTAATAACCACCTTTTAAAATTTTTAGAAATTTTATCTCTCAAAATGGACTTCATTTTTGGATTTGGAGTATCTAATTTAGCCTAAGGTGAAATTTTGGTACTTTTCGGATAACTTTTATATTCTGATAAATAGTGATAATTACTAAATTTTAATTAAAAACAACTTTTTTAATCGAAATAATTAATAGTGATAAATTATTAATTTTAGTGGTTTTAAAGTATATTTAGAATATATTTTTAGAATTTAATACAATGTTGGTCATTGGATGTAATTTCACATTTAAATCTGTTATAAACAAGTGTCAATCTTTTGATAGTTATTATCTCTTAAAAACACGTCATTTGTTTTGACGATGGGAATTAATTTTTAAATTAGTTAATGTAACTAATATGTTTTGAATTTTCTAAAATAGACATCATTTTTGAGATCGTAATATCAAATATAGCTTAGGCCTAATTTTTCATATTTTTCTGGAAACTTTCATTTTTTGATGAATAGTGAAACCACTAAGTGGTAGTAAAAAAATGAATTTTTCATAAAACTTAATTTTACCGCTTTTGTGAGTGGAATTTCAAAAATCTGAGATACACGGTTGATATCAATAAGTAAATTGTGGTTCAATGAGATTAAAATAATTTTTGGTGAATAGTAACTTTTTTACTTTTTTTTACCACGATTAAAAGTAAATAGGGTATTTAAGGGTAAAAATGATATTATTATTACCTTTAACACATGTCCTAATTCTATTGGATAAGTGTAATTCGACAAAAAACAACCTTAGGAATAAAATATGACCATTTAGGCCCACTTGGATTAGATTAGGACATTTATTATTATTTAATTCAAAGAAGAGTTAAAAGAGTTAAAATCAAAGTTTATTTACTAAAACATTTTTAATATATGGTTATAAATAAGATAAATTCGATTGTAAATATTAATTAGAAAGATAATAAGATTTCATACATAATGATATTTTATTTATAATTTTTAGATATTAAATAAATTAATTTATTTATGACACAATGATGATGCAGTAATTACCATAATAGTGAAGAATTCTAATAATTGATATTATAAATACCAAAATAAATATAATTTGAGACTTTTTATGAATTAAAATAATTTTATAGGTTAATATGACATGTTAGTATTTATTTAATTAACTTTTTTCTAACTAATAATTTTGTTATGAGTTTCACAAAAATCAATTCCTAAATAGTGTCAAAATTGACATAAAATAGTATTTAAAACAAATATTATATTATTAATTGTTATTTTATTCCTAAAAATCTAAGGTTCGGCCAAATGACTTAGATAAGGTTATATATATTAATAATAAACAAATTGGGGTTCGTTTGACTTCTTATTGTAAGTTTATTAACCTTATAATATAAGAACACAAGAAGACATGGTAAAAGTAAAATTATTTTACTTAATGTTAAATCTAAATGATATGGTTAAAATAGGAACCTAAACATGTCTAAATTATATTGGATGAGAGGATTTCGACCCATACCCATCTTATCTTAGAAATAAATCAATTTGGAGCTATTTAAAACTGAATTTGGCTTTATAATAAAATAATAGTTTTAGTTATTCCAAAGGTGCCCCTCTCCTCCCTTATAAAAGGGAACCTCCTCCCTCTCTTCCTCACACCATTTTGAGCCTTCAAGCTCAGGAAAACCCTGCCAATTTCTCTTCTCCACTTCCCTAGAAACAGCCTATAGGTTCTGGTCTTCCTCAAAGACCAATTTTAGTGCCCTAAAAGGAGATCTCAAAGAGGCGCTTCAAAGAAGAGGTAATGTCCGTTACCGATTCTTTCAACTTTATTTCTTCTTCCACTTCTTCTTCTTAGGTTGTTTCATTATGAAGTAATAACATCAGTATCACTCATATACTGATATGTTATTATAAGTATGAAACAGCCCTATCTCACCATCTGTCCATCCTATGGAAAACGAAATCACCGCGCGTGCGTACGTACGGAATACCGTCTCCACGCCGTGGTGAAATGTATTTTCCACCACCACCTTACTTGGATGGGTATAATGGTGTACATAATAACTATATATGATTATTGTAATGTGATATTGATTCTGAAATAGTATACATACATCCCAATACAATTCCACGATCATGAGAACGATATCATCGCTCCTGCGTACGTACGGACTACTGTCTCCACGACGCGATGAGATTCATTCTCCACGTTAACCATTCATGAATGATTATAAAGTATATATAATAAGTAATAATGAAATATATGACATAATAATGATTATGTATTTATGTGTATATATATGTATTTCATCTACTTAATTCCATTCAACTCAATAAGGAAAAGAAAACAACGTTCATGCGTACGAACGGTCTACCGTCTCCATGAACGGTGTATTTATTTCCATTTACTGATCTATTATATATATATATATATTCTGAATATATATTATATATAAATCATTTTTTATATTCTGGAATTAAGAAATCATGATCTAAGTAATCATATGAATAATTTCAAGTCAAAACACGGACAACAAATGAAACGATTTTACTCAAAACGCTCTTTAACATGGAATTTACAAAAGAACGGGTAATATAAAGACATAAGTGAACCATATATGATATCATAACAATGAGTATGATTATGGAATAAGTCAATGACATTATTTAAATCATTATACAGGAGGTTCGGACACATACGAAGAAAATCGGACCTAAGGTAAGGGAAAATATCACAATCTCATTTTTATCCGAGATTGTTTATACTTTGGTATTTACTAGGGTGTATTTTATCATCCACATCCATGTTTCCCTCAATATGTAATATTATTTCCATCCACTTACAATTGTTTAAATCCAATTTTTACCCTTCGGTGAGTTTTTTGTAAAAGATATGAAAGGAATATTTTGTCGTTTTTCGTACGAGGTACTTTTTGACTTTTCTGACAAAAGTAAGAGAAGAATGTTTTTTAACTTATACGATATGAATGGATTTTTAAAAAATTATTTCCAAGAATCTTCCTTTACAATTTTTCAAGTTTATTTTTAATGAACTTCTTTTAGTTTAGAATTTTATGACATATTAAGAAAGGAAAAGTGTTTTTGAAGTAGAAAGGATATTTTCCTCAAGAATGGAGTTCAAGTGTTTTATCAAAATTATTTTCCATCTAAGATAATATAGGGTTCTGTTTCTATCCCTATTATTACATGGATTTGATTATGTTGTGATGGAAATATTTTTATGAATTCCTTTATCTTATATGAATTGTTTTATGATGTCATGTTGTTTAAGATTCTAATTTTTATTACATGGGTTATGCTATGATGTAAGGTTTATGATTTTGTGGCACACATAAGAATGGTATCATTATGAGATGGGTGGGACCTATATATCCCTCCAATGCATTGGGTAAAGATTTTATATCTCATGAGATAGACATGGCTGGAACGGTAGGTTATACCGGTTCAGTGAAGAAGGACTGAAACGAGGGTAACTAGGTTCAGAAATGGACTTTGTCCACTAAGATAGTCTTGGCAATGAGTCTTGACTAATAAGAAATGATTCTCTATGATTATGTGTGTATGACACAAAGTTTCATGTTTTAAGTTATGATTATTGGGATTACATTTCACTCTTATGATTTATCCCATGTTATGATATTATGATCTCTTTTGCAGGTTAAGATTTCCAAAATGTTATGTTCTTATGAATATGATGTGATTGATATTTCTTTTGTTTACCCTTACTGAGCATTTGAGCTCACCCTTTCATGTTTTATTTTTCCCAGGATATAGAGAATGGTTTTAGGTATAAAAAAAGGGAAGATCTTTATGGGAGATGTTGAAGATCTTTCACCACGATTAGAAGATTGCGTTCCAAGTTTCCAAAGACACTAAACTATTACGGTCCTTGTGTGTGTGTTTTTGTTATGTACTAAGTATTCTGAAAAAGTAATGTAATGTCTACGTACGTCAAGCTTTGGGTCTCTACACCTGAAGCTCGGTGTGTATTCTGGGAACTACACTGACATGGGATGGACTAAACGTCTTTGGAAGACGGCATGTAGACCCTATGTGGCATGGAAGAGGTGACTACATGGAACTCGGCGTGTATCCATGGGATACACGTACACGAGGTGAAGTACACAGCCATGCACTCCACCACACGGCCAGACCAAGTCAACTACATGGGTTACCCTTGAATCGGTTACATGGGATGGAACACAAGAAATGAAGTCCTGTACGGGCACATGGTTGCGTACACAGAGCCGACCCCAGTTACTCGGACACAACGTGTGGTATGTTATACACACCGTGTACTGCCTTTTGTACATGACCTGCCTTGCGACATGGTCTATTGTACACGGGCAGTACCCGAGGTTAGAAGAAACGACGTGTGACACTTCTACACACCATGTAATTTTTGGAACATGGCTTGATCTTCTTGTCCACCATATCTTGGACATGTTTCGTTTGGGTTAGTGCCCCTTTTCCTAGTTACCCTAAAGGTTAGGTATCATTTCCTAATACAAGAGTATGATCCGTTCAACATGACATTCTAGGATAGAGTTAGGTATCCCTCTGAGAGGCCCGATGCGAGATCCTCTATCCATTCTTGACCTTAGGTAGTGTCAGGTATCGAAGTGACCACTTCCATAGGGTGTTGAACCTCTACCTAGAAGGTGAATCTGAATGAGTCGTGGTATCCTCCAAGGCCCTAGTAGTGATCCTCATCTGTGTATCATGATCTTTCCTCACTCAAGAGTGTGTTCTCCCTGAATGATTGTATCTATATCTCATGACCTTTCTCGAGGGACATTAATTCTTGGACAGACGTCATCAGAGCTTTCAGACTCATAGAGTGAGTTATCCAAGATGAGTGCTTTGTGGAATCTTAGAACTGAATACCTAGTGGGGGTATTCTGTTTTGTGACTTGTCTCTAGACTGCGGGGCTGGGTTTTGATTATATTAGGATTGTGTTCTCCTATTATATGTTTAGTAGAAATATACTAAGTAGATCTGACTATACCTTTATTTTTGTATTGATTTGTGGTTTTTAGGGTCCTATATTGAGTATTTGAATATTCAAACCTGGATGGGATTTTCCCATATGTTTCATGTCTTGTTCAGACCAGCATCTTTTTGACAAAGTCGAGGGCGGACCATGAAAAAAACAACATTTCTAAGTTCCTTAGAGGATGATGTGTTCCTACGGCTATGAGAAGTAGTCCTAGTACCTCTATATGTTTACAGGTTGGACTTTGTGATTTTCAGACTCTTGTTTTTGGTGGGCTTGTATTCTGGCACATTATACTTTCCGAACATTACTTTCCATCGTACTCTATTGGATGGGTTTGGTTGTATGAATTCATTTTTCCCTAGTGTTTTTTTAAATTTTAGAATTTTGGGATTGGAGATGTGTGTGATTGTGTGTAATGGAACTTAGGAAACGCATCCCATGTTAGTAATATGCCTACTTGGTGCTAGTAACCATCCCTTGACCTATTGGAGCCAGGCTTGGGGAGTCGCAGTGCGGGCACCACTAAGATGGGTTGTGACATGTCCCCACATCATTGACGAGGTCAACCTCAATAGTTATGATGGAATAAAATTTCCCTTGTTATCTAGGCCTTGAAGGTTGTTTTCCTTGGTTATCATAAAAAACCCTTGGTTTAGTGAATTGATTTAAAAAGATTCCTTCTTCCTTACTGTTGAAATTTTGGACTTAATGATGAGGGTTAACTGGAGAATTCTTTTGTTCTGTTGAGTTGGTGGGATTCTCACATAATCATTCTCTAGCTAGGTTCACATAATTATCATACCTAAATCATTTTCTTATCCACTTAAATAAATTTTATTGATGATTCTTCCTACAATTTTAAAAAGTGGGGTATTGGAATTTTTTTCCACTATGATATTTATACATCAATCCCATAGAATTTAAATCTATTTTAAACTTCCTATATCTATACAGGTGTATCCCTTGTGATTCACTGATCTCTATTTGCACTTTGAGGGAAAATTTGAAAATTCCTCATAGCTGTCAAAGTCTTAAATCACTAAATCATTCCATAGACTCAGATTTACCTCACAAAATAAGCCATGAAATTTACATTTTTGGTTAACAATAATGTTAGAGGCATATCATGAAAGTATTGTGATGTTCATGTCATTTACCATAATGGATTATTCATCCTTTTACTTGAGACTAGGGAAGAACATCTCTATTTAAAGTTATAGAGTTCAAGGAAAATATTTATCAAAACTAATTTTCCACAATTATTTCCACCGCATCACTTTGATCCTCTCCTCTGATTTTTTATTGTTGATCAAAATTCCCTATTAATTTATTTCTCCCTCTATATGGTAGACAATCAGCATGAACTTATATTTCATAGAGAATTTAATGATAGATAATATCATTTTAATGGTGCTGATCTATTTTTTCATGATTAAATAATTGGAAGATCCGCTAAAATTCATAGGTTTTTTTATATAATGGTCTTAATTGCTACTTATTCTTTACTAAGTGGATATAGGTTTCCCCTAATTCGATTTCCTTTAAAAAATATTAGTTAATTGAGAAATTATTATCATTATGTTCCTAAATCCTACTCTCATCATGTCTAGAATCCCATTTGGGCATTTTAAACATTGTTTATCACATTGGTTGTTGACTCAGTTTCTCATATGTATATCCATTAACTAATGATAAATTGAAAATTGGGGATGATAACTTCTAAAATATTAAACACATAAAATGGAAAATACGAACATTTAAGGGATAAATCATAAATGATATATATTTCTTAACTAATAAATTAAAAGGTCTCAATATATTTTATCAATGATATATTTCCTATCATAAACTTTTATAGTTATATTTTCCCCTTTAAAATGGTTCGTCAAGATCCGGTGAATTTAAAAAATAATATCCTCTAAGTGTGTCAAACTAGGCATGAAGTAATGCTTATTTTTTATGAATCAATTTATGGTCGAATCAATACCCAATGTTCCATTTTTGGTTTATAACCCCTAGGTACAATTATGCTAGAGTCACATGCACATGTAGTATCCAGACATAGATTTTTTTCTTGGAAACTAATTAATCTATACATTACCATAATTTTAGATATTTTTTCCTATATTTAGTATTATACCTAAGTCTATCACTAAATTTTTCTAATCCTAATATCCAAATATAACTAGTACTTTTTTGATACTAACTATGGTAGCCCATATATTTTATATTCTTAATTGCATGATTTATCACATCAAGATACACACAGTAAAAATCTCAAAGGATCATGAGGCCTGTTGTGTTTTGGTAATTAGATACATAGAATGATAACATGAAAAATGGGAGGAAAAATATTTCCTAAAAACCTTAAAAAAATCCCTTATATTCCATCGAACTTCAAATATGAAAAAGTATATTATGGGGGAGTACATAAGAATATGGCAATCCCTAAAGGTTGGTAAGGGAATAATCAAAGCATAAAATGTTGAAAATAATAAATTTAAGTAAATAGGAATATCAAGGTGACATAAAAATGGTTATAATAATAAACATGCATATTGAAGAATGATATATGATGATAATATCAACCAAGCATAGGGGTGTGCCAACAATATGAAACATGACCTCATAAGAATAATTCACGGATAACCATTGAGGCATCATAAAATTATGGGCTTAGGATAACCTCTAATCTCCTATATGGTATCCGATGAGATAAAAACATTACCCAATTAGTTAGAGGGATATATAATATGAGGCCACCTATCACATTCATATTATGTACAAGAATTTGTGTCCCACATAGATCACACTACATAAGAACATATTTTATTAATTTTGATCCCATGATTAAGGAGTGTGGGTTACATACATGGATGTACCTAATAAATTATGGATATGTAAATCTCTATGATTACCCTTTGGAGGAAATGGGGATGTTTTTGCACAATAATTTTTTTTCTTGGAAAAAGACAGAATAATTTTGGCAATATGACAGGTGTACATAATGGTTCAAGGGAGGGTTTAATGAGAGTGAAAGGTGGCCTCTAATTACTTAGAAATCACAAGTATAGTAAAAAATATGAGTAAAAACAAATTAAAATAATAGAAATTATAAGTCTAAAGGCTTATTATCAATAAACTGTGTGAAAAAAGGAAGAGGAGATGATCCTTTACCTTGATAAGGTGATTCTAAAATATTGGTAAGAACTTTTTAGTATTTTGTGAACATATTGGGAATGATTTAGAAAGGGACAGAGAGAGTAAATTTGTTCCCAATGAGATTTGAGTGAAGATGATTTGGTTGATAGGTGGGTATTTATAACAAAAGAGGATGAAATTCGTTATTAATTTTTAAACAAAGTTTTGGACTCTATATCCTGAAATAATCAAAACTATAAACCTCTCCATGGTTTTACCCATGAATTTTATAAAGGAATAGTGGTTTAAAATATTTTTAAGGCCTAAAACCAACCCCTTCAAATAATTCCCTTGGTTATGTGAAAGTAAATCATGTTTATAATGAATTTAACTTAAAGCATTGAAATATAATATTTGTTTTATAGTACTCATTAAGGGATTATAAAATAAATAAAATAAATTCAAAATAATAATATTTAAAAGGGGAATTTTATATTTAGTAAAAGTTGAATTTTATATCATTCATTACTACTCTTTTGGGATATTTTGATGTCATAATAAATACTATATACTTATACCATATTTAATTTTTACCCAATAATTCAAATGTCTTGGAAGATTATGAAAAAATATCAATTAGATAATTCCAATGTGATACTTTTAAAAATATTATTTATTTTATAGATATAATTATCTATGTACTAAAATTTATACTTATAAATCAAAATCAATATTTATTAGAGAATCATTATTTTAGAAAAATAATTGTTTTCTAACACTTATGAATATTAAATTGGAATTTCTTAAATTGAATTATAATTTATATATAAATATTATCAAATAAAAATATTATATAAAAATAAAATTTATTTAATGATTCAGAAAGATATTAAAATGTGTGTTTTAATTAAAACTAGATATATAAATATATTACATTTTATAACATAAGATACAATATGAACACATTTTGAGATAATTATTATGCCTTCCATCATATCCCTAAAAATAATAAATAATTCTCCTCTAACATTCCTAGGGAAAGAGAAAAAACAAGGGTGTGAGATCCGATGCTTAGTAAGGAGTATAATTCATTGGAGATATCATAAAATAAACATTACACAATTGATAAGATAAGAATAAATATACAATTTAAATCCCTAATATTCTGAAATTTAGGGAGTGTTATATCCATGACAATAAATGGAAACATGGATAATAAAAATCACTAATCTCATACTGATGTAATATATAATAAGAAACATGAAAAAAATGATTTTAAGGCCCCATTAAAAAAAACTATACTGATACGGGGATAGAGAAGAAACAAAAACTATTCAATTTTGTCTCATAATATTTTTAATGCATCAAGGCGATATATAATTTTAAGCACCACCCATCACCTAATAAATCCCAATTCATTCACCATAAGAGTCAAAAAGACATATCATACCATTCTCTAAGGAATATATGGATGAATAAAAATATAAATCCACATAATAAAAAATAGAGAATATAAATAATTTCCCATTCAATGAAAAAAATTTGTTGTCTAAGATAATATCACTTAATCAACTTAGATGTTTTGGGGTACTGTCAAAGTAATAATAAGTACCCTTACCAATGAAATGTAGTAGAGAGGGAACATTAAATGTGTTGGGTTATTAAAGAAAGATAACAATTAGATTCAATAGTTTTTATTAGTAATATACAATGATAATGGTAGGATAAATCCTTCAACATGGTTCATACTGAGTGTGAATTTTCCAAATCACATCTCTTGGAAGTGCCTATCCAGATGTACAGTCTTAAGTCCACTCATCATGAATTAGAGGGATGATTGAGTCAATTCTCAACCAATACCTTTTAGGATTATTAACCCCATATTCATATTTTCCACATCAAAATCCACATTCTAGTATCTAGAGAGGGATTTATTTTAAAGGAAACTATATATAATTTTACTTTAGCTAAATTTTGGTTGGGTTTTTCACTATGGAAAAGATTTATTTTTTCAACTCTTTTGAATTATTTTAAATGAGAAAAATACTAGGGAGGGATAATAATATAATGTTTTAAATCCCAAAATAATTCATGATTAATATTGGGAAATTGATTCCATGGTAATATATTCACCACAAAAAAATAAATATAATTAGTGAATATTGGAGGAGTACCAAAAAAGAAAATTGAGATGAAAACCCCACTTATGTCTTGGGTAGAAATTCAATAAAAACTGTTGAAAGATATTGATTCAAATTGATTTAAAAATATCATGAATAAAATTTATTTCATGATGAAATATCTGAAATTGGTTGTATACATATAATATAAAGGAAATTATATGCATAATAAAAAACATGTCTCAAAGAGATAAATTTGTGATATAAAACACTTACCAATAATATTACTTAGCTGAATGTTCTCTGACCTCATATATAACAAAAATAACTCTCTTAATCTTCTATTTTAGAAACTTGTTCATAATTATAACAATTAAAATTTTAATTTATAATTATATTATACATGTGTATTAGTAATTTTTTATCTATTTTCAATATTGGGTGTGAGTAATCTTAATAATATTGAACTAGTTTCATAGTAGAAATGTTGTTTTTTATTCTTATCGCAAATTTAATCATTCTTAGAAAACATAAGGTACTATAATATATAAGTTTTATTTATTTATAAAAACCTCATATAAATTCCTTATTCTTTTAGTTATGTTTTGTGAAATTGGAATTGGTGTCGAGTTATTTTTTGTATTTTTTTTCAATCGAAAATGATATTTAAATAAAAAGTTATATACTGAATAAAAACTTTCTATAACTACTACAAAATATTTTCTTATTAAATTATTATAATATTAGTATTTATGTTCCCATAATCATCCATGGAAGAGTTTTATAGCGTCGTTCCAGAAGGTGGTTTCATTATTATAGGATAATAATGATATTATTTGGATTCTTTTAAGGTGTTGAGTTATATTTAAAGAGGTTTTAATAAATAATAAATAAACTAGATGATAAATGAGATAGGTTATTTCACAGAGGTGGTATCCCACATTGTGCACGATTAACGTTTTAATTTCATGAAGAATGAGATGGAATTAAGGTATAAGATAATTTGAAATTTTATAATCATAGTTATATTATATATATATATATATATATATATATATATCATATTTATTCATCAATACCATCATTAAAACCAACCATGATAGATATTATGAAAAATGTATGATGTCAATTCAGGGAGCCAGTAGATTACCCACACACACTAATGAATATTTTATTTCTTTAAATAGATAGTGGGGGATAAATAATGGTTGTTAAATTCATATAATATCATATAAATATAATAATTACAATGATTTCACTATATTGGTATGGATATAAGAGTTTAGGAAGAGGAATATTAAGAATAAAATATTATCTATGAGGTAATCATTATATCGTGAGCTTGAGTTTTCTCTTATAAATCACCATGGAAATAGAGGTGTTAAGCTGACTAACGGTGAATAGAGGAATAATGAAGTGGTAGAGGGTTAAATGGGTGACTAAATTTCATATTTATAATAATAAATTAGAAATTATATGTGTGATATCAAGGATAGGAAGTGTTTCACTTTTATAAGTGAAGAAAAGGGTAGTTTTTTTTAATAACCTTTACCTTTCAATGATATAATTACACTATTCATGGTTAAATGAATCCAAAAGTTATAAATAGTGTATTTTTATGTTCATTCTGGATGATAATGTCACAAATAATAATTTCAAATCTTGTTTTAAACATTTTTTAGTTATTTAACATTATATTTATAATTTGATTTTCATTTTAACTTATAGTCCTCGTAATAAGTTTTTAATAATTAATTTATATTTTATTAAAAATATCAAGTACCTCTCCTTCCTTAAGTTTAGATTAATGAGAATATGTATAAAATATATTTAATAATATTAAATTTCAAAATATTATAAAATTATCTTTAGATTTAAACATATAATATATATAGAAACAATTTTTCACAGAGATAAAATTTTTCATAGAGAAATAACGTTATCCCAATTTAGGGTCTATAATCATATTTAGTATTGATTAATAGACATATTAGTGTTATTAAATTTACATATATGTTTAAAAATTATATTATATTAAGTATTTAGAAGATATTAATTTATTTATTCGATAAGAACTATATAATATTACCAAATAAATTCATTGAGAAAAATAGTTTTACCATTATCGTAGCAATTAACATTAATCCCAGAAAAATTGTTTTTATTACTATAAATTAATTGAACATATTAACTAATTCATACATTTTAATTTTAAATATTAAATCCATTATTTGAAATTATATTCCTAGAAGTGATAAAAGGTAATTTTTAATATAAAATCATAAAAAGAGTTTTTCGAGTGAAATATTACTTAAAATTCCAAAATGATAAACATGGGTTTTTAAGATAGTACATAGTATTCTTAAATTATTTATTATAATTTATAAATATAAATAATTAAAATTAAAAATGTTTAAAAACATTTAATTCATTATTTTTTTATGATAATTTCCTAAAATAAATATTTCTCGAAAAATCAGTTTTTTACTCTCCACCTAAAAAATAATTATTTCAGAAAAGTACTAAAGATTTATATTATGATGATTATGATATATTGAATTAAAAAAATTAAGTATGTATTGTTAAAGTGATAAATATGTAATGTTCATCACAATATTAAAGGAAATATGTTAAGGTAATTCCTTTTCTAAAAATTTAATATTTCCATAATGAATTAATCTGAAGAAGGATGAAATTTAGATGACACTTAATCAATTATTCAGTGATTTAAATTTCGTGGATGCAATTTTAATCCTGAATAAATATAAAATTACTTTTGAGTATTCTTTTCTAATATTAAATGGCTTAAATATCATGACTCTAGTAGTGATTAGTGATGATTCAAGTATATATGAGGTTTGAGATACGAATAAAGCGATCGGGTCATGGGAATAAGGATACATAGTGGTGTGTAAAGAATAGAATTTTATAGGAGTTTTTCACAAATGATATGAAAATAATTTTTAGAAATTTTCTAGAATGAATTCATGGGCTGTGTCAAATCACATAATAATATGCCTCAACACAACTTCGGGAAGATAAATAAAAGCCATGTCATGAGAAATTACTTCACACTGTAATTTTAATTCTCTATTTTATCAATAAAGCATTTAGAGAATAATGTGGATATCATAGAAACAGAAATTTTTCAATAATTATGATTATTGTGTGGATATTTAAAAAATGATTGAATTAGAGATCTCATTTGGGGCTGGTTTAAATATTCTCAATGTCTAAAAATGGCGAAGTATTGATGTGATATTATTGAAGGGTTTTTTTATCCAATATATAGAAATAATATATATAAGAGATACTATGAATAAATAAATGATGTAGAGTGGAATAGAAAATAAAAATAAAGATAGAGGTCATAAATTGTGGTTATCCTATATATTTAGTGTGTTAAAGAATATATAGATCCAACACTAATGTTAGAACATCATCCTTGTCCATTAAAAAAGAATAGAGATAGAGAGTGTGTCTTGCATTACTTATATTGAAGATATTACATGTCTATGAAGAGGAAATGAGGATCCCATCCTGTGATAACTTTATATCATAAGGATATAAAGTGAAGATTCTTTACATCATAAGGCACAATTGAGTGGAACATCCAATGATATCATCATATCATAAGTTTTGAATAGTTGATATGTAACCCTTGATATTAATACACACTAATGAAGGATATCTTGAAATTTCTATAAAACTATACCTGTACTTCATTACCTATTAAACTTAAAGGAGGATCCATCTAAAATAGTTAATTATTAAGTAATGTATTCTTGGTTTTAGATCCTAAAAAATAACAATTTGGTGCTTTAATTCTACCTGGTTAGTGACAAAATAATGGTTCCAAGTATATAACCTTACTCAAGATTTATCTTTATAATACAATAGGTGTTTTGTTTGAGTGGGATAATATCCATCATGTATCTAGGACATAGTCATCCGTATTGGATGAAAAAAATGTTAAAAAATCGAAGTGTGTCTTAATTATTTATTTTTAGTTTATATAACATACATGAAAACTGAATATGAGTAGAGATAAATAGAATGAAATTTATTCCCTAAATAGGTGAATAGGAACATGAGAGAAAAGTTTTTAAATTAATGATAAGTCACTCACAATAACTCCCCTCTCGGTGTGGCTGCATTGATCACGATGGAACAATAATTTCTATCAAATCCATGGATCAACCTTTTCTAGGTTCTCAATAATCTAAACCTTAGTACATTTTTTATATTTTACGTTTTTTTTCTAAATGGACGACGAAGTTCAGGCTTTGATAAGAGCCATTTATTATTGATCAAAACACTATATCTTATAATACTTTGAATAATAAAAATAAGAAATAGATGATGAAAATAAAAAAGGCACAACTCTTGAGTAAATAGGATGAGAAATCATGTTCAACATATTTTGATCATGATGAAATCAGACCTATAATGGATGGAGAAAACCTGGTGGAAGAAAATACACTACTGAGAAGATGTAAAAAACATAACCTCAAGTGATTCATAATATTGATATAAAGAAGAGGTAAATAAATATTCCTGTCAAAATTTTCTTATATAAGAACCAATAAAATGTTGGTAAGATCACATATCTAATGATTCACAAGATAAATCAATTACCTCTTTAATGGAAATCCTGTATAAGTTTCCCAATTAAGTAAATACATTTTTTATGACTCTTTTATATGCATAAAATTGGAGATCATCCAATATGAAAGAGATTAAATTTGGATAAATATTTGGGAAAAAGAGTGATAATGTGTGTAAATCTCAAAAAAAATATGAATCAATACGTTCCTCATATTTGGGAATAAAATAAAGGATCTCCATATTTTTTAATGAGTGGATTAATATAATCCAATAAAATAATGAATCCAAGGAAAAAACATAAAGAAAATATCCATGAAATCAAAAAGAAAATTTCCTTTAAATATGCTCAAATAAAGATAAAATCTAATAGTATTAAAAATATTGATATTTCAATATAAGAGATGAAATATATATATTAAGATAATATTGGGGAAATAATAATTAAATTTGAACAGAAGTTTAAATCAACTAAAGATGTTAAAAATATCCTTAACATGATGTCTTTGTAGATAGAAGTTATGTTAACAAATATGATAGTGAAATAAGATTCTGATAAAATACTTTATACCACACAAGCATTTAAGGAGTATATTTATTACAAAAAATATCTATCTTGTATCAAGAGGATGTTGAAATAATTTAATAATCAATTTATTTAAATAAAATACAAAAATATTCCATCCACTCTAAGAAATTATGATTGTGCTAACATTGTATTCATGCATAATGTAGGTAAAAAACTAAATTAAAAATATAAATATGAATAATAATAAAGAAGAATTCACCAATATATTTTTAGTGAATGAAGTAAATTATAGAAAAATTTTTTTCTCAAAATATCGCTAAAATAATGGTTTAGTGACCCAAAATAGGATGATTCTAAATATAAACAGATTTATCTTAAAAGGAGTTGAAAAATGGGTTTTGGATAGTAATTGTGTTTTTTAAGGTTTGGGAATAAAGATCCTGATTGTTGGAATAATTATTTTATTCATGGAAGATAAATTAAGCCTATATTAAGGCTGAAAAAGATGATTTTATGAAAATAAAATAATATAAAGTTGTAAAACAATTTATCTCTAATTGATTTGGAATCTTGGATATTTCCTATTGTATATAGAATCAAAGTGGTCATTGTGAAGATGTGTTCATGTGAAAATCAACCAATCAGGACCACATATAACTTGAAGGAAGAATACTATTTAATAAAAGGTTATATAAGAGGATAGGTGAGAATTCATTAGGTAATGAGAATTAGAAAAATGTTAATAGATGCAATCCGAAAAGGAATTGGAAGGGTTATAAATGAAGAAGAATTTGAATATGTTTAATTTATGGAAATAATGGACCCAACATGGATTTTTGTAAACAATACATGGGTATTGGTTTCAATGGATTTAGGCTTGATCAAAAAAGAAGTGAATCAGACTTAAAAAGAAATAAGAATATTTTTTTGGTGGAATATACCCCTAAAGAAGAATTAAGTCTCATGAAAAATTTCCTAATGCTGGTAATGTGATTATTCATGAGAAACCGTGTGGAATATCTATACAAGTATATCATGTTTCTCAAGAATGTATAATCATTTAAATAGATTAATTATAAAAGGAAATGAAAATGAAATAAGTATAAGAAATATAAATTGATAAATGGAAAGAAGTAATACCACATGAATAAAAACAATTTCGCAAGTGGTTTTATAAAAATAGTGACCTAGGAGCTTGTGAAAATAGGTGTGGAAGGTAAACTAACCAAGGTCATATCTCAAAGGATTTTTTGGTCAAACTAACATCTGATGAATAAATTTAGATGAATATAAATCAGTCACAAGAAGACTGATATGATTTAATGGATAATATAATGGTGAATCTTCCAAAAAGATAAGTAAGAAGCTCATTCCTCTTCATATTGCTACAAGAAAAAAGTGAAATCATGAAGAGTTCACCTAAACATGGATATGGAAATAAAATATTATCTCTTTTTAGAAGAAACTATCATCCTTTTTTCTCTCATTAAAGGTAAAATTATTTCCACCTCATTCCCATACATATTTTTTTTGTTATCTTCTCTGAAGTGAATTTTGACACTCACCATGTAACAATATTGTTTATTTTATACTATTTTATGTGATTGATCAATGTTTTAAGTCTTCACGAGGTTTCTACTGGAAATTTGGGATAATATGTAGTTCTTTTCTAGGCACATGGTTTTGGGTAGAGGTTTAGGGTAAACCATGGGATGGCCATTATGTGTAACTTGGTAACAGTTATGTGTAGTTCATTTTGAAAATTCATGGTTTATTTTTATTGGGTAGTTCATGGAAGAGTAAAAACCATGTAGAGCCTAGGAGAAACAATGTCATGCCTTTGGTTTACATGGTTAAGTGCATATGAATTACACATTATTAGGTAAACTTTTTGGAATGCACGTGAATTAGCACAAAAATTTAATAGTGCCATTTGGAATGGTTTGATCAATCATGAGGAGCCTCTAGGTGAATTTTTGTGAGATGGGTTGGTCTAGAAACTAGATCCCGCATGATTGGTGCACAATTTTGAAATTAGTGAATCCAAACCATGTGTCATAGCCAGATTCATTAAAAGTTGAATTTATTGTTTCCCCCAGTCAATTTTAACCCAAATACCCACTTATTCTGCTACCGCTCAATCACACATCCTAGGAAAACTCTAATAGGGTCTTATTTCTTTATCGCTTACATTTTCATGTTTTTTCATCTTTGATTTAATTGAGTTCCTCCTTGTTAATTAAATTTAAAACATTAATTCTCTTCTATATCCAATTTTATAGTGATTTTAGTTTCTCACATGAACCAAAAAAGTTGTGGTGCTAAAAATTAGATTTTTGGAAACTTTTATCTTTATTTTTTTCCTTGTTACGGCTTAAGAAGGACCTATTGTTGCTCGATTGGGTGTTCTGGCTTGGTTTTCATTGAACAAAGATGGTTTTTCTTTATTTTCACTTTATTTTATATACCATTGAATGATTGTGTGTTTTAAAGTTGTTATTTATTGAAATTATAACTATATTTAAGTCTTTTGGAGGACTAAAGTTGAGTTCAAGTGGATTTAACCCTAGACATGGAATTGGATTCCACCAAAAGTGTTTTTAAAAATTCTCAATTGACTTTTCAATGTTTGTGTGCATTTTTATAAATGGTTCTTGATGTTATCTTGGATTTTACTTTTTCAGTTTGTATCCAATGATTTTTAAAACCATGTTATTGATGTGTTTTGAATTGTTAATTTTTTTTACAAGTGATATTGACTTGAAAGGGGTGTGTTATCCCCTTTGTGTGATATTTGAATACTTTTCATAACCTCGGTTGATTTCAAAGGTTGTTTAATGGGAAGTGTGAGTTCCAAAATAGGTTTCCAAAAATGTTTTAGTAATGTCAGTCTCAATAGGGGATTGATATGGAATTTTAATGTAGTGTGATTTGGCTTGGAATTCCAATCATGTTTTGGAAAAATGTTTTTTTTTGGAATTTAGGAAAAATTGGGTTTTTTTTAAAGTGCGTGATACCCTCTTTATTTATGTTTAAATTTTTTACAATAAAGGATTTTAACCCCTCAGGGGACATTTATAATTGTTTACACATATTGATATTCTTAAAAATAGACATTATTAGGGTTTTTATGGTGTATGGGGCAAGGAATAAGTTATTTAAAATGTTTTATATCTGATACATGTGATTCTTTATGTTTGATCACATCCATTTGAACTATGAAGGGATTCTTAGGTATATAGCAGATGAACTCTAAGAGGGAAATCCTTAGTGTACAATAGTGGTCTACCTAGGTAATGCTTCTTGGATATACCCCATAAGTTAGGATGAGAGTATAGTGGGTCATTGAGTTTGAATCCATTTTTAGTGCATATTGAGAAGGATCATTTGGCATATTTATTTTTATATAGTCCGATGGGACTAATGGGGATGTGGATAGGTTCAAAAGTGTTATCCTAGGTTCCTTATTTCTAATTGAATTATTTATTGCTATAAACTTAGGACGATTCATAGGACACTAAGATCTTACTCATCATTATTTAAAAGATTTATTTTACTTTATTTGATCCCCTAATTCTTGTTCTATCTATATACACCTATATACTTGTGGTTTTTTCCTTATCGTATGACTTTGACATATTTTTGTCAGTTCATGTGCCAACAAGCCTGTATCCTAGTGTTATAGGCTCCTGATTGGCATCCAAAAGACTATGGATCAAATCCAGGTAGGGACTAATTTCCAGGTACTGTATAGTGCTTTTTAGCTATACTGCAAACGAAACTGTAGGAGTGGTGGAACTATAGCGGCGACGACACTGTAGCGGGAGAGGAACTGTAGTAGGAACTATAGCGACAACATACTGTACCAGCCCGGGTACTATAACATTACTATTCATTGAGGGCCCTTTGGGCCAACACAATGGCCTTTCAAGCATAGTATTAAGGCCACTTGGCCTTGGGCCTTCGGGAAATGTAATGGGTCGCCCTCTACCCAGTCTAAAGAGGTCTTTGCTTTACGTAATAAAATGAGGCTTCGACCCCATCCTTAAAAAAAATATTTTTGTCAGTTCATGTGCATTCGTATTTATTAATTTCTGTAATTCATTTCCAATTATTTATTATGTTATTTGTGGATTGTTTTTAAAAGAATAATTGTTAACCTCTCATTTTAGTGAAATTTTTAACTTTTTTTTAATGATTTTGAAAGGGTTAAACTTTAAATATAATTATTTTCAAATTTTTTTGAAGTGTTTTTATAGAAAACTGAAATTGGGTTTTTTGAACACTAGGGAATAAGTTTTTGAATTTTGGTTTTAGGCCATCATGGATATTTTTAATTGGGAATTGGTTTCCAAAGATAATTCAGAAAAACCTTTTAAAATTGGAAAACCATTTTGAGTTTTAAAATTTGTATTTTGAAATAGGTATTTATGATATGGTTTTAAACTAAGATTTAAAATGGTTGCTCACTGAAATGTGATTTCAACCAAGTGATTTTTTTCATTTAAAATAAAATAAGAAAAAATAGTTTTAACACAAATTTGATGTGTTATTTGTATCGTTACATAAAGGATATAGAAAATGAATACTTTTATACAGTATTTCAGACTACCATTTTTTCTATGTAATATGAAAGTGACTAAAAATATTTCACAGCTGGTGTCATACTATACTACATATCTCATGCATAAATTTTATTGGTTACTGGTTTTATATGGACTAGGGTTTCTTTATTAATTTTATTTGAGATTTCAGGGGAGAGATTTAATTTTCATGGTGATCATGAGACACATGGAGGCTTATGAGAGTAGTTGGGGATTTTCATTCATCTTGGAGTTTTGTATTAGCCACTTTGGCTTGTTGTATTATCTACCTTGGATTTACTTATTTTATCGTCCACCATTTCATTATTTATGTTTTTAGTTGTATGTCTGGTTTGGATGTTGAGTATTAATTATGTTTTATTTAGTTGTATTTGTTAATTGTTTATACTACTAATTTATATTTTCTTATAAGGGGTAAATCATTCCCAATGTATCTCCCATGATTCCAGGTTACTAATTTCCAACCTATGGGTATCGGGAATTCCTTTCAGGCCTTGTGGTGGAGTAGGTAAAGTGTCATTTTGGGTGGAATCCAGGGATGTTTAATTTCTAAATAGTGTCATAGCCTATTTTATCATTGTGAAAAAGGTTATTGAAAACCCCTATTATAATTAGAAAAGTTGGTAGTTTGGATATAAGGATTTTGGAACCTGAGTGGTAGGTGGAAGGAGAGTGTCATGAGCTCATTCTAGCCTTGAGCCTCAAGTTTCCTTTGGTGGTTAGGATTTTTTCATTAATTCTAGATTTCCATTTGATTGTGTTTTTTTATCATGATTTAATGAATATGGTGGTGTTTAATACCCCATTGAAAATCCTAGGTTACTTTATTGGACATTTTTTATGGTTTGGGATAGAGATAAAAAACAGGATCAAATCACGAGGTTGTATTTCTAGGCATGAAACACCCTACATTAACTAAATTCTCGATGAAAATACATGTTTAAGAGACCAATGATTGATTGGAATGTTACTCTAAAAAATGTGTCCAAGTCAGGCATGATTGTACATCTCATTTGGTTTTGATATTTTGACCCCTTGACACATAAATTTCATATTTTTTTGGGAAATGGGAAAGGATTCAAGGTGGGTCTCATGATGTGTGGTCATCAAAGGATTAGATTTTGGTTTAGTCCAATATTATTCCTTTTTATATGTGATTTCATGTGTGATGTGAATTTTTTTTTGTGTGTGGGAAAATGTATTTCACCATAAAAGTGTTTTCAGATTTAAAATAAGGCCTTAGGACTTATTAGTAAAATTAGATTTCGTTCATTAAATATTTGAAAATAATTAATTTTTTTTTTAAATTGGTAATTTTTTTAGTGTTAATTGTTTTATAATAAAGTTCACACCGTGTTTAGAAGGTGTGTTTCATATTTTAAGGTAAATTGGTGATTTTAGAAAATTGAATTTTCTGTATTTTTTGGTTTTTAACATTGGTGTGTGTTTAAAAAGGATTAAATGATTTATATTATTTCAAAATATGAGTGTTCATTTTCATTATGAAACCCAAAAGGGTGATTTTGTTTTAAAACTAGATACTATTTATTTTGAAATAAAGTTTGGAGACATTTAAAATTTACCAGGTAAGGTTTGGGTATAGGTCTGAAACTGTAAAATTGTTTTCGTTTGAATTTTTTATAAGGGTAGGTCTATTTATAATAGCACCTTGGTTTTCCAAAATTGATATTTGGGACTCTTCAAAGGGGTTTATGGTTTAAAAAATAATTATTATAGTGTTAGTAAAGAATGTGATTTGGATTAAGCCTTTTTACACTAAAGACTCCTTGACATGGTTTAGGAGGCATCAATGGGTTGATCTCAAGTCTCATGTTTTTAGTGTTCACTACCTAAAAATGTTTAGTGTAAAGGTCAAGTGTTGGTCTTTAGGTTTCTTCAAAACTGTTTAGTTTTAACACTATATCAGATTCTAGAGGAGTGGTTGGTATTGTTTACTCCTCTTATTTGTGTGTTTTGGAATTATTCAAGGTTTTCTCACAGGAATTGATTTCTTGTAAATCATATAGGCCAAGTATATTTGGATATGAGACTTTATTTGATAGGAATACTGATAAAGGTCAGATTTCTTAGAGAAGTTGAGGCTAGTAGAGTGTCCATTATTTGATGTAACCATTAAGTGCTTGGTTGTGTATCTTTTGCAAGAACATTGGTTATTGGGATCTCTTATCATTAAGTTCAGAGATGTTTTTTCACTAGGGAAACCCTGACCAACGTTTTCCTTGGTTGATTTATATGAGAATTGTTTTTTTTGGTAATGTTCATGCCTCATTAGTGAGTGATTTTATATCTATTTTTCATGGTGTAGACCATGGTTTGAGCTTCTTTTTTAGTTTGGATATTGTAAGACCTAGGGTACATGCATAGGTGATTATGATTGTAATTATTTTTAGTTGGTATGTGTGTGTCACCATGATATGTTATTAGTCAGAATCATAATGGGGTAACATTTCATGGGTTTGGATCCAAAAACCCCAACCTACCGGTTGTGAACCTAGGGATATCACATTTTAATTTCTTAGAAAATATGTTCCCAGTTGTCGTTCTTCCTGTTTTTGGGATTCCTGTGTTTTGGGTGACCCAATATCAAGATAATTTGGGATGTGGTTCAATTTGGTGCCTCTCTTGTGGGTTTTGGAGCTTCTATTTTGTATTAGGATTTTTCTTGTTGATTTTCCTATTTCCCTTAAGAGATTTTTCGAATGAGTTTGTTCAGTAAAATACCCTTATTTTATGGAAAATATTTTTTTAGATGTTCCACCTTTTTAGTTTTATTTTAATTAGTGGGGATACCCATGATATGTCTTTTAATTAGTATACTTTCATTTTATTGAATTATTGACATGTTCTTCTTAAGAACATCCAATTTTTCATGAGGATTCATCTGATTATTTGAGTAATTCTCTTTTTTATAGAGGGTTTGTTTAAAAACTGTATTTAGCTGTCCTCTATATAGATCAGAGAAATTCATGGGGGTAGAAAGTGGAATATTAGGTAGAATTGTGACTCCCTCCTTGTCAACTTTGGTTTATTTTATATTATTTTATGTGATTGAGGGATGTTTTATGTCACCAAGATGTTTCATCCAAAAAATTTGGGAAAATGTGGAGTTTTTCTGGCACATAGTTTAGGTGCATGGTTTAGGGTATATCATGTGGTGAACCTTACATGGCCCTCAGCTACCCTTACATAATGTTTATTTTGAACATTCATAGTTTGGTCTACATGGTTAGTGCACAATTCATTTCAAGCCATGTGGATATTAGGGTAAACTATGTAGGAACTTTGGTGTGCATGGGTAGGGTTGTACAACTTATGCACAGTAGGTTAAACCATTCTCCAAGTATGTGAATCAACTATACGATTTGATAGTTCCATTTGGAATGGTTGATCCATATTTTTTTCCAACCATACGGAGTCTCCATGTTAACATGTTCTATTTAGGTTGTCGTAGGTATTGGATCCCACACAGTTAGTGTTTAGTTTGGAAAATCATGAAACCAAACTATTTTTCCTTCCCAAATTCATTAAACCCTTCCTCTCTTTTATCTCCTTTTCCCCTTGATTTTAGTTTCTCCCATAAACCCAACATTTCATGTGGATCTAAATCATGGTTGGGGAAAAATTAATCTTCAAAGTTTTACTTATTAAGGCTTGATAAGGGTCTCTTATGGAATTTTTGGGTGTTCTCTGTTGAAGAAGAAAACTCACATTTTAGTTATCATTGATTAAAGGAATGTGTTTCTTTGTTGTTTATTTAAACTACACACCATTTATTGATTGTAAATTTTAAAGATGTTATTTAATTAAATTATTCTTATATGTATGTACCATGATGGAATAATGTTTATTTTAAGTTGAAATAACTATTATAAAGTAATTGGATTCCATTCCTAGGGTTTTCAAAAATTCCCAAGTGGCTTTTCAAAGATTATGATAATTTTAGAAGTGTTTTTAATACAATATTGTATTTAAATTAGGAATTTTGTATCTAATGATTCTCAAACTAAGTTATTGAGGTGTTTTAAAGTGTTAAAAATATTTTGAAAATGTATTTTTACTCGAAAGGGGTGTGTTAACTCTTGTGTGTGATATTTAAAGCCTTGTTATAATCTTGGTTGATTTCAATGGTGGTTTAAAGGGAAGTGTGAGTTCCCAAATGGGTTTTAAGATATTTTTTCTAAAAATAGTCTCAATAGTAAATTGGGATGGTTTAAAAAAATATAAATTACTTATGCATTACAAAGGTGTTGTATAAAAAGGACCATTTGTAAATTTATGAAAATGAGTTTACATGAAAGTGGGTAAGACCCACTTTGAAGCCGTGTGATATTTGTCCCCTTTGTGGCTTGTAACATCTCGAGGTATGTTCTTATTTTTTTCATATTGATTTTATTATACACATATGTGATATGGTTTTCTTTTGTGAGGGTGTATGGGGGTGAGGTGTGAGTTATTTAATTTTATTTTATATTTGGTACATGGGATGGTTTATTTATGATCATAACCATTTGAATTTTCATGGATGTACTATGAATATTATAAGGGACCTATATGAAAGAAATACCTAGAGTACTATAGTGGGAGGCCAATGGAATTTTTCCCAGTTATACGCCATCATTTAGGTTAGAATAAGATAGTGGGTAGTTGAGCTAAAAACCTTACTATAGTCTGTGTAGAAAAGGATATTTATTTCTATTCATTTATGGATGGTTAATAAGAACTATCATGGATATAAATAGGTTTTATAGTATAATACTAGGTCCTTTTATGTAGTTTATTATTTTTTACTTGACATAAGAAAATTCCCATGACAGTTGACACCTTCCAAATGAGCATCAGAAAAAATAGAATTAAATAAATACATGAATGATGTGAATCATTATTTCTGCAAAATAAACGACAGGAGGGTGGCTGAATCATGTAGATCCCATATCCTTCATAAAGAAACATGATCACATGACCTTCATAAGGTAATTAAAACATACCATGTGATGCATATGATCTTCTAATGATCACTCAAATCCTCTATAATAAACATACTTGTTCTTGTGAACACATATAAGAAAATCACTTATGATCATCCAGAGTATTCTAGAATAATTTCTATGATCTTGAGACTTTCCAACTGGCAGACACTTATTAATCACCCAAACCCCTCTATAAAATAAAGGTGGAAAATGAGGAAGCCTCATGTGATGGAGATTAATGTTGATATTCATGTAATTTATTCATGAGATTCACAATACCCCACAAAGCCCTTAGCTACATTTCCACCTTGTCACACAAGAGCATGTTGTCGTGTTACTTTCATCAAGTGAAGGACCTCATACACAAACATTCAAGCATATGACACCCCTTTGGATCCATATACAAGAATAAGGGTTATCCATTTCAATTTTTCACATCATTTCAAGGTGTATCATTGATCAAGTGATGCATTGAAGACAAGGAGAGTGTTTTCCCTTATAAACTGTTGCACGGTGTCACATTATCTCCTATCCTTGTAAAATAAATAAGAAAATAAATAGTGAAAAGTTGTAAGCATATTGTGAAGGGAATATATGGAAGTCTTCAAGAGAAATGGGTTATATTCATAGATATATCACAATTGATCAACAGAATACCCCTCGATTTTTAATCTTGATAGTATTGAGGCCTCCTTGATAAGCCGCCTTAGTCTCATGATGAACCCCAAACAAGTAATCTTCAATCACAAAAAACCATTCCCACGGGCATCGTGATCTCACAAAGACTCCTAGACATGTTGGCATAAAAATTTGAAAGCTATTTGACATGTCATCTTGGTTAGGTGAAATCCCTTTGATCAGTTGGGGTCCAGTAAACATGGTGATATTAGGATATTATCATAATATATATCATCATGTAGCTCCATGGATGATCCACAACAAGATCACACAAAGTGCGTGATACAAAAATATATCTTCCAACTCCATATCATATTTTCAAGATACGCACCATGCCAGGTGGTTTATAAATAGGGTAGTTAGGCCTATAAACTCTTCCCCCTTAGCATAAAAAAGTACACGATTGTGATTGATACACGAGAGCTCAAGAGGAGACTTCACAGAGCGACACGTAACACGATCAAAACAGTATTCAACCAGGTAAAATTTTGGGAATGACCTAAGGGTTCATGTGACATTAATATGTTATTCTCAAGAACACTCTACAGATCACATGGAGGACTTCTGGAATATCATCCATATCATGTGAAAGAGGTCCCACATGTCGGATGGGTCCCAAGAAATCTAAAATAAGATAATGCTTTACAAACCTTGAGAATAAAATGAAAAAAAACGAGAAAAAGAAGAAAAAATATGGAATACTTATGAAAATATAGATACAATAATATTCATGTGATTCACATGACCTACCTGGGTCATGCAAAAGCCCTATGATTTTTTCAGGCAAGTCATATGACTCCCTCCATGCATGCCATTTGGATGATGAAATGTCCCTTATACATGTTAAGAAAGCAATGTGGTGACACTAGATCATGCCACCCATGTCTTTAGAATTCCTCTAAGATTTATAAAATGGTCTTGTGACATGGTCCATACATGTCTCCCAAGTCATACAGCAACATTAGGGCATGTCACCCAAGCCATGCGTAGTCCTCCAGGCATTCCAGAATGGTCTTATGACATCCTCCAGACATGTCATCCAAGTCATGTGGCATCATTAGGTAATGTCAACCATGCCTTGTGAAGTCCTTTCAACATATCACACAGGTCTTATGATGTCCAATATACATGTTGAGTAGGTCATGCGACACCCTCCAAGTATTTCAACCTTGACCATGTGGAAACCTCCTTGACATGCCATCCAGATCATGTGATGTCCTCTGGACAAGTAAAATGGATCATGAAGCTATATTTTTTCATGTAAACTATCCAACTAGGAAAATCCTAGACATCCACAAACATGTCATACAAGCACATTAGACATGTCATACAGACACTCCAAACATGTTAGGCACACAATCATGACTTGTTTAACTGACTTCTCAGTACATGATAACCTTTTCCAGTGGACACATTCTACAATACCTCTATCTGAACTATGATAACTCTGATTCCTATAGAAATTGGATACTCATGACTCCATACTAATGTCTGAGCTCTAATGGGAACGAACCTTGGGGTAATCCCCTCCATGTCTCCAATGCTCTTGCCCATGGGATATAAAACTCCCCCATGGCTACACCATTCTTCCTCATCCATTACTGGATAGAGAATTTATCTAAACTATGAGAACTATGACTCATACCCTAACATGATACATAGGACACCTCCATAAGGTCTGAGCTCTAATGGGAATCCACCTTGGTGTAATTCACTCCATTTATCAAACATTTTAACCATTGGGACCTAATTTTTACAGGGGGTTTATCATTCTTCCTCTTTAATTAGCGAATCAGGGAGCCAAAACGAACTATGAAAACTTTGATTCCTATCTAAACTGGGTATGTGGGACAACTTCCTAATGTATGAGATATAGATGAGGCACCCCATGGGGACACCCTAGTGCATAATTCCCTAATCCATATGTGATTAGAATGATCACTTATTATCCATTGTTTCTCACACCAATCATGGATCATATAGGCTTAAGTATTCACAGTGGCCATATCATTGATAGCATGAATATTCTCTATAAAGGGAAACCATAGTGTGTAAACCACATTTAATGGAATGATATGACTAATCCCATAAAAGGGCATTCACATCATGGTAATTCCCAAGGGCATGATAAATTTTTTTCGAATCAGATAATATTTTAATAATAATATAAATACTAAATTATGGTTTGGTAAAAATAGGTAATGCATGTAGTGAAAGTTATCGAAGGAAATCATTATTGGGTGTAACAAAATACAAACATTTTTATGTGTGTACTACAAGCTAATCTATGTGTTGTGTAAATTGAAAAATATAAAACACATTAAATTAATTCAAAAAAAATATATTTCACCAAATCTGGGGGTATTACATGTATGCCATGTATCATTATTATTAATGATTGGGATGTCATTTGTTCCAGTGTACCCTGACTATTTGTTGCGGTGCTTGATGTTTGGCTTATTTACCTAATATCTCAAACTCTCATATTAGGATGTAGTCTCCTCATGGTACTACCATAGACCCTCATTTATACTAAGAATCCTATGTCATACAGGGAGTCTCTCCTAAGGTAACATAACAAATGGTCTGTTTATTGTTCACATTGAAAAATGATGAGACATTACAGAGTGGAGAAACAATGTGGGATTTATTCACTTGGTCAGAGTTCTTAATTTTAAAATGCATGCACTTGTACATATTTTAATGTCTTCACCCTTATGTTGTGCTGCCAAATTCACATTTATATCATTGAATCTCTATAGAAGTTGAGTTTAAATATTAGCCTACTACTAGGAATACACAATATTCCAGTGGTGAATATGGATTCTTAAAACCATTAATTTTACCTTTGTGAATCAAAAATAAAGAATAATCCAATATAGAAATCCTATGATAATAATGACCATGACTCCAAATCCTATAAACCATGTTTAATCCCTTACAGTGCCTATAAATCACTATGGATAAACAATGAATCTCAACACTAGCAGGATGCTCCTCTGTGAAGAATTTAAACATAGGTGGGTAGAGTTTATTTTTTTAGAATTGATGTTTATTGATTGAAAGAGGATGCGTAAAGATAACTTCAGAAGGCTATGTAGAGGCAGATCCATGGTCACTAAGTCTATGTAAAGGTAACAAATAAGATACATCATGGTGTATATCCATTATGTCAAGGCCTTAGGGAGCTATATAGTGGTATTAGACACATTTACCATTTTGCATAATTATGATGAGAAGACTATGCAAAGCTAATAAGACCCTTTCAATAAGTTATCCATCCATTTTATAAAGGTATCACTGAGTTTTTAGAAGTTATGTGAAGGAAACCTTAGTTTTCAGGGAATTTGTGAAAGGTTCCAAATAGGCTTCATGAAGGTAGATTGAGGAGATACTTAAAGTTTATGTGAAACTATGTAAACATGGAATGATTTTCCTAATTTAGAGAAGTTGAGTTGATAAATTCATGGCTTAGATGATGGATGGAATCACCCATTAAAATGGTTAGATAATGGATGTTGCATTGTACCTCCCATGTGAATTATAAATTTGAAATTCATATGCCTATGATGTGATAGTTCTCATTATTTCTTGCATAAAAGGTATGGAGTGATGATACATGAAGCCCATAGTTCAATACCCATATTGAATATACCATGTCAATTTGGCATGCCTATTCCAATTTAAATTTTAGAATACATCGTTTGATGGTGCCACGACAGAGGATGAATATAGAGAGATTGAGCTATGTGTTTAAAAAATAATACCCACAATCTTTGTTGGGAAACAGGGAATAAATATGACCCCTTTTGATAACGAGTTTTATGTGTGTCTTGTGAAGATACTTTTAAAAGTAAATTCTTCCTATAAATTGAGGAGGAGGCTTCTATTTTATGGGATCACATATTTCACTTGGAGACTATGGGAGATAATAATTGATGCTACTATTTTACAACTTTGTTTTTATTTTCTTATTTTTTAATTTTGTTTTCATCATAATGAGTCTTTGTTACCCTATAAATTAAGGGGTAAACTATTTAGTGATTAAGGATTGGTATTTTTACCCTTTTAATGATTCATTCTTAACATAGAAATGAATAAAATGATATCTTTTGTAAATGAGTTTCAATACCTACAAGGAGTTCTTATTATAAAATGTGATTTATTGGTTTTAAATATCTTTAATGCTTATTTCTTTGGTCAATTATTCATAATATACCTACATTGTTTTTTGGAATGTATATGATGGAAGAAGAAATGGAAGATTGGTGATGTTCTAGGTGATTTTCAATATGCTTGTAAGTGGAAGTGCGAACTATTGATTGTTTTGGAATAAAAATACCAAAATGGATTTTTCCTAAGTCAACCAAGGGTGATTCATTTTAACAATTACATATATAGAATGGAGGTTAATACAACATGATATTCTAGTTAGGGATATCTTCACTATAACTATTCAACAACGGGAGAGAAGTGAAATGATTGTTAATCCTTTAACTGATTAGTTAATAAAAAGAAGAGTTGAATAAAATTGAGATAAAGATAGAATTATTATTAGAAAACAAACCTTTACCATATCACCTTTCTCGTATTGCTATTTTTAATCACTTCAATAATTATTTCTTTTATTTGAAAAATGAAAAAATTTAAGAAAACCTTTATAGATTAATATAGGTGACAATAGATTCTGATCCCTCTTTTCGAGATATTAACCCTAGAGTTACCAATTATATTTCATTTAATCTAAAAATTATTTATTTTTCCACACCCCATGATAGGAATGTGTTAGTAATGTTATTTTTATAAGAAAATATTTATAATTATTTTGAATGATTATATAATAGAAATATTGTCTTCAAAAATAGATATTTGTGGGAGAGACATGAAATTATAGGTAAGTTTAATTAAAATGGATTTGGAAATTTCATATTATATTAAATATATTTGAAATACAAGTAATTTTTTTTAAAAAAAGGATACATAAAATTTAATTTAATCAGAATGATTTATATAAGAGTATCCCAAAAACATTTTTTATAAATATATGATAAATAATATAGATATAGAAGATAAGTATCCCAAATAAAGATTCATTTTTTATTAAATAATTATATTTAATGAATTTATAATAATGGAGATCATGAGATAAAAATTTAAATTACAACAAAATAAGAAGAAATATAATATTAGATAATTAAAAGGTAGAATATTCCCAACATAGAAGAATATAGTTAAAGAAGGAAGACCATAACTCAATGAAAGGGTATTGATTAAAAGAAACCACTTACAACTTTGGTTATGTATGAATCAAAATAAAATAAAGGTGATAACATGAAATGGAATTTTCAATTACATAAATCAAAAGATAATTGTGATTAAATATTTAAATTGTGTAGTATATAAATAAAATAAAATAATATAGATAGATAATATGGGAAATTTTACAAAAAATGAAAAATGAAATGATAATCCCTTATGAACTTTATAAGATTTGACTTAGCATGAATGCCTAAGATTATAAAGATTTTTTTAGTAAATAACAATATAATTTCAATAAGAAAATATATACTACACTTGGTGTGGAAGGTACTTTCAAAACTTATGAAAGAGTACTAGACAAAGATAAAGAATCCAAAAATAGAATGATTAATAAAAATCCCCTTACAAAAAATGTAATGTATGAACTATAAATCTATAAGGGTGGTAATGATAAAACTAATACAAAAAATAAAGGTAAAATTGTAATTTATTGGTACAATAATTTGGATATGAGACATAGGAGTGAAGATATGAAATAGTGAAATGATACATGAAAAGAATGGAGATTTGGAAAGAACCCTTATGTTTATGGAAATTAATTATGTTTCACTTGACATATCTTTTAGAATAAAGGTCATCAGAAAGAGATGATAAGACTGAGATCATCAGATAGATACCTACAAAAAAATTTCTTTCTATATAGTTTCAGAGTGGTTTGGGAAAAAGAGATTCACCAGATAGTCTTCTATTAGAAAGAGTAATCGAATACAGATGACGAGGATTACATAATCTAACAGAGTTCTCATATAACATGTTTACTATGGAGGTGAATCACTGGATTGGATGATTTTAGGGTCACTAGATTTTGGTGGTTCCATTGAATAGTCCAATAGTGTATTAGAGGTTGACCAGGTAAATTGAAGGTTGACTGTGAATCTCAAATTTCTGGATAACTAATTCACCAGATTAATACCTCTATAAACAGAGGTGGTGGACCATCTTATACATGTGTGGGATTGGGTGGGATGTCATCATATTTCTAGAGCACAAACCCAGAAGAATATATTATTGTAAAAACCCGTGTTTGGTAAATTTGAAGATCTTTCCACTATATAGGATGAAGCAATTGGGTGGATGTGAATTTAGTGTATGTGGTGCTTGCAAGGTCTGCCTAGGGGAAAGTATGTAGTGGTTTCCCTTACTTTATCCCCCAATAAGAACCTATTCCCTTGATTCATGGACCACATCATATTTTCTCAAACATCCTAAATACTAAAATTATATTTATCAATTACTTCATTTAGAACTTTATTCATGTTTATGTCATTATTATTATTCCTTTTTATTAATTTATTTTTAACATATTTGTTTCATGTTGTTTATGTCAGTCATTTTAGAAATTTTTGATCCATAGATTCAAAACTAATTTGATGAAATTAAAATGGCCCACAAAATTTTTAAAATTATTATTTAAGATTTAGTAGTATGAAGGGATAATTTTGAATGAATTATTGAAGTAAAAAAATTCAATAGTTTAGAAGATAGTTACAAATTATAGAATGTTTCTCGTAAGTTAGTTTTCATGGGATTTCACTAAACATTATAATTATTTTTCAATATCAATAATATCATAATAATTTTATCATTCTAAAATAATAAAAATAAATTATTTTATTTATTAGTATTATAATTATACAAAAAAAAACTATTTAAAAACTAAATGAATTGTCATAATGAAAAACATCATCGTTTGCACTGGTGGTGTAAACATACAATGGGTGAGTGGTGTTTTTAAGTGAATTTTAAAAGAGGATAAAAAATAATCAATATTTAATTTTAAAATATTCATTATAGTATTATTATAATTTTATTTTATTATTACATTAAGGGTTACTTAATTTATAGAAAGGGTAAGAATATAATGGATAATAAAGGACTTGTGATTTGAAACTCTTACATTTTTCTTTGATATGTATCCTTTAGAATGGGACTAAATCATTTAGAAGAGGGTCTATTATCTATACTAGGGAATCCAAAACATGTAAAAGAGATTCTTAATAGGGATTTTGGTAGGGACTGGGTAAATTAGTTTTTGAAGTGAGTAGGAATGGGTAGAGGGGGTGTTTTTATAGGCAATAGAGAGAGGTATCTTTGAATAAAATATTGAATAATATATTATTCTAGCCGAATACCATGAGTAATATTGATTCATATGAGTATTATTAGTGTTTAATTAAAAAATATATATTATATTGAAATTTAAACAGACCAAAAAATGAATGGAAACATTGAAATATTTTATTCAAAGTAAATAATCAAAATTAGTATTTTATTTGAATAAAATATAAAGTAGTCTTTCTAAATTTTTTATAGGTTTGGAAATTAAGTTTATTATTTTTAAATATATTATTTTAATAATTTAATTAATTTTATATCTTTAATTGTTTTAAAGTTTATTGAGTCATTTTTATATCATAATGATATCATAAAACATACTGTATATTCAACAAATTGTATTTTAACTATTCACTCAAAACTCACCATTTTCAAAAACATATTATAAATACACCAAAGATAATCTGAAAATTTTGATTGAAAAAATGGGGTCCATTTTACCAAAATAAACTTATATATTATGTAATTATAGTATTTTAAATTTTATATAATGATAATGTTTTACTAAATAAGTTAATCCATATAATATTAAAAATGTATACCTATATATAATTTATTTCAAATGATTTAAGTAATAATATTATGGGATTATAATATTTATATTTACTAATCTAGTTGACTGTCAACATTATTTAGATGGTTTCTTAATCGGTTACCCTTATGGTCCTTTTACTATTCTAGAGGTAAAGTTACTATTTTAATAGTCACATTTTCAATGGTAACTACACCCCTTTATAATGGTCATTTGGGCCTTCTAATTCCTATATATACCAATTAGTACCTTTATTATTCATTCATTTTATTTTCTCTCTGGATTATCCATATCTATTTTACACAATTATTATCTTATTTCTAATGTTTTTTTGTTTTCATAGTATCTTTCATATCCATGGTATTAATGGGAAACCACAACCCCATATATTTCCATGTTCTAGTCATTTTATTTTCCTATTTTTACAATACCATTGTATTTTTTATGTAATTCATTTATCCTCAATATTTTATTTTTTATGACTATGAAATAAAATAATTATCATTTCATTTTGGGTTTCCATCCATTTATTTACATCATTTCATTATAATTGGATTTATATTTTATTTAAAAATATGTATTTAATAAAGGAAACTAATTAAGTGATAAATATGTATTAATTATAGGTTAATATCTTAAAAATAAAATAAAAAATGTATTTAATATATACATATCTAATTTAAGAGATAATATTCATTGAAATCTTGGACAACACATCTATAAACATATAAATTTGGCATACTATAATAGCCCATACCATGGTACTATGACAAGTATAATCATAACTAGTATATTATAAATCACTAAAATTTTCACATACATTCCCAAGCCTCTCACCCTCACATGTGAACAACCCCAATTATCAATGAACACACCCCGACACACCCAACCCAAACAATGAAACCCCTATCCCAAACAAACAGGAGGTCCTATATAAACTAGGGATCAAAAAATATAAATAAGAAACCAATGTAATTGAAGGTGAAGGATACCTGAATCCATGAATCCCTATTACACTGATTGATATAATATCATCCAAGATCCTGGTCACCATTGTGTCACATGGGATTGTCAAAAAATATTTTTTATTGGAAGGATTCCACCATGGTTTTAAGGAACCTATGAATTCATCACCTGAAAGGAACCAATATAGAGGCCCCCATTGAGCATATTTATTTAAACCAGGAATGAGATAGGGAAATAAAAAATGGTTAGAGATAAAATTATGGGACTCTCTATTATGTATGGAGAATATTTGGAATAATACAATCAAGGAAATTATGCTTTTGGGGGTTACTGAAGCTTGGAATATAAAACATCATCGCAAGGGTCAAAACCCTAGAATGCCAAAGAGATCATTCCTGAGATGTATTCAGGGGAAACAAAGCCATCATTGAATATAAGTTCCAATTATGTAACAAAAAACCATGTCACCATTTACCAAAAAAATTGTCTTATCATGAAACCAATCTAATGATGAAATTAAACATGATATATGGATTAAATTTTACATCACATGTGTGTTTTAAAAAATAATAGATAAAAATCATAATCAAATATATAATTTTAAAAGATTGTGAAAATCAAACTGGTTCACCATATATGATTAGACTGGGGATTAAGAGAGGACCAAAATACCATAAAGACAGAAAATAAACAATTTTCATTAAACCCTAATAGTGTAATTAATCCACTATAATAGATTATAGAAATGGAAGAAAATCTAGTGGGGAATGAGGAAGATATGATGAAGATAGATACTCCAAACGTGAGTTTTCATTACATATTCAATAATAAATCAAGCCAAGTAGAAGAGGGAAAGGAGTCAATATAGAAACCCCCTTAGTTTATAACCAAACTCCATAGAATAATGGAAGTTAAACATAAAGTGGAATATGTTAAAATATATAGATATCCATGTTTTACAGAGATGCATTTCCATAATACACAACATCTCATACCATGTATATAACGGTGAATTTCACATTATTCTTATTTTTATTTTTTCATATCCCCCTTGAACAACCTATGGGACCAGGAATTCTATAAAAATTTTCAAAATTTTAAAATTCCATGACTACTTCATAAAACTAGAGGAAATTAAAAATGAATAAAATAAATATATACCAATGAAATTATGGGTGTTATATAATTATGGTCATTCATATGAAATAATAATAATATATAATATACAATTATCCTTTATTCCAATATCCATATTATGCATAAAAAATGAAAATAGCAGCTCCTTGTTAAGCCTTATGACTTATATATGAATCTCTTCCATTCCATGCCTAGAATAGTTAACCAAACTTTCACCTGTGATTTATGTTTCAATAATAAAAACCTAAAGAACCTTAGTAACTTAGTTTTATACTATTCTATGTTAGAAAAACAGGGGTACCATCTACCTATAACTTAATTTGTCACACAATTAAACACGACTTGGATACTATTCTCTAAAATGCTAACCAAGATAATCCATCAACCAAGATTAGATAGTAAAAACCCTATGTTCATTCTTCAATATCTTGAGTTTGTTGAATAGTATCTGGGATCTGAGTTAATCATTAAAGAGTGGTTTAACCTATATAATTAAATCCAAAAGATCATTTTCAAATTATACAAAAAATATGACATGGTTAATATATAATATGAACATACCAACCTTTAAATAAAATAAAATTAACCATATATTTGGGATTTTATTGTCCCAAATAAAAATACAAAACAAATAATATAGGTGAATGTAAAAAATATACCACACTAGTCCATATAAAAAATATGAAAAATAAATAGATTCAAAAATATTAAAATAAATCAACTCAAACAACGTGTCGAACAATATCTCCTACCAATGCCTAATTTCCTCACTTTTTGATAGGCATCCTCACACCACCTTGAAGAGAGATTTCAAAAGTGATTACCTAATATGAACTATAATTTAAGAACATAATTTTAGAAAACTAGAAGTGGTTATATGAAAAGTATTAAACTATACCTCTCACACCACCAAGAGGATTCATATCAGCTTTAGCCAACACGAAATTATACTATAATAACATCTATATATCCTTTGGAAGTTTCAAAAGTGAAAATTACCCATGAACACAAAGTTAATGAGCCTTAGTAACCATATAATCATGAGAAAATAATATATATACATATATATATATATACATATATATATATATATTATATTATATCAAATATAAACAAACCAAGTGTCCACAAAAGGAAAAAATTAAAAATATAAATACAAGATTTATTTTCCATATAAAAAAGATGAATATTTGTACTAATAATAAAATACATAAAAATGAACTAAAAATAATTTCCCAATATAAGTCACATCCCATCAAAAACACTAATCTATATAATATCATTAATGTTATAAGTTAATGTAATAATCCTTTTAGATAACCCAAGCCTACTCATCTGACATCATATTAGGTACTTCTGAAAATCATTCAACTAATCATGAATAACCACACCATACACTGATTAAATTCCCAAATTAATTATAATTTACAACATTCTTTACAAGTAATAATTTAACATGAGACTCTAGCCTCACATAAATCAGTAAGAGTAAAATAATATCCACTGAGGACTAATATTGCATCACAAGATATCCCTATTCTTCAGCCCCACTCAAAAAAGGGAAAACCACATGGGTACTTAGGAACAAACACACCCATGTCCCATGTATCCACCGCAATACTATATTCCCTCTATTATATAATAAGGACATATCCATATTTGTGTCTTCTCAATTTTAATATTCCACTCAACTTGATCACAACATCACTTAAACCAATCATATCTCATATGACATAACCATGATGGAACCCATAATAAATAAAGGAAGACCAAAGTAATCAATCCAAGAAAGATAGTGATATTGAATTCCCTAATAAATATAACTATATATTAATACTTGTATGGGGTATAAGAAAGTAAAATGGATTGATATCATAATAGATATTAGGAATAAAAAGTTTTATAACCATAATTCATTATATAATCAATTTGAAAAATATATATTATTTTTAAAGGTGTTTGTTTGGAAGGTTCTTTTTTTGGAAGCATTGTGGAATTTTAAAAATATTTAATATTTTAAAAAATTTATTTTTATCTAATGCATGTGTGAAAATTAATATCTCCCATCCAAGGACCCATATATAAATTCTGACACGACTATTATGTTTGTAATGTGGGGTTTTTTCTTGGAAAGAAATAATCATTAGGCTGGAGATTTGGATTATGGGCTAAGAATTTTTAGTTTTTTATTTAAATTACTAAGGTATCCGACATTAATATTATAAATTGTTCTCAAATATTATTTTAAGAGGATTATCAATATTTGATAATGAACCCTAATCATGGTGGATACTTAAGGAGAGGAGGCTTACATTATTTATGGAGGCAATGAGTTCTTGGGTTATAATTATTGGAATAAGAATATTTGTTAATTTAATATGATTAATGGAATTGTTCTCATCCTCTAACATCATCATTATTCCTGATGATTTATAATTTTCTAATTTTATGATGATCTCTCTACAATCACTATTATGAATAATTTTATTATAATAATCAGTGTTTTTATCTCACGTAGGCCATACATAAATTTTCCTTTTGATATATTATTATTGTCATTGATCATATTCTCTAATTTTATGTGTTATTAGATTAATTACCTCATGATCAATGTAGAGGGGGTGAAAAAATTATTGGGAATTGATCCTCCCTTTATCTACCTTTATTTTATCACCACACAATAAAAATTCACCATCGACCTTTGAAAAGGTTAGTGGTTCAATTATGGTAGTCGGGATAGAAGGACCAATGGGGAGGATGTAAAGGAGGTGGGATACCCATGAATCATTAATAAAGGATGCAACATGAGGTCATAATGGTAAGTCTTATCATGGATGATGGTAACATAGCCAATCATAGGAGACAACGACAACATTAAGGTGTTTGGTGAACATTGATGAAGACCAGAGTAGGTGTGATGATGATCTAATAAGGCAAGGAGGAAACCACCAGAGGTATCATGTAATGTAAATGGTATAAGGATGATCAATTAAAGAGTTTACGATGATGAATATGGCTAAAAACATGGGTATACTGGGTTTCTATAAAATGGATTTTGTGATCAAAATGTGTGTAATTGATGAATCACACACTATGTGTGGAATGTAGAGCTGGATATGTCTTCTAGGACATCATTAAATAAAACCCAATTTGTACTTTTAAACTTAATACCATGTATATGTAGGTTACACTACTCATAGTGTACAAGATTATAAGCCTGACTGTTCCCAGGACTACACACACTTTGTAGGCCAGGGAGAACGCCATGTAATACTAAATGACATCACTCAAGAAGTCTGGGTATATTCATAGTTAGATCTTCAAGCGACACATGTTTTTTCTCTTTATGTACATGCCATGTAGGGTAACCTCATATAGAAAAATGATTATAGGACATGCGTAGTTACTACCCATGTTTTACACGCCATGTCCAACAGAGTACTTTCCATGTATTGTCTATTATCCTTTACCCAAGAGAATAGTTTTTATACTAATATTAACTAACAATAATATTACACTTTTGGTTTGTATATCATTCAAGAAACCTATTATAACTCTTTGTACGTATAGTGTAATTGTTTATATCAGAACCACTAGTCTTCAATGGTTCTCTACAAATACCATGGATGGAACTTTAACTACCAATCATTCTTATTCTGTACTTATATTTCACATCGACATGTCCTCCAATTTTGGTAAACTGAATCAGGGGAACTTATTACTACATGAACATTAACATGTGGATATTCTATAGGTTTTCAATCAACATCAGTATGGATATAAATATATTGTCACTTTAATCTAGTGACCTTGATAAGATTCTTTAAAATCTTTTGTTCCAGCCTTATCACTTCTTCCTATGAACTATGAGTTCACAAATCCTTGTCCAAAATGTAATTCCAATGAATGTAGGTCAGAAAATCCACATTTCAAACTCTTTTAATTATCTCATCTTATTTAAAAAATGATCAAAAATATCAATGCATAGGGTTTTGAATGAGGTCAAATTATTATAAACATAACCATTTCTATCAAGATAATTTATTTTAGATCTAAAAAAACTAATACTTTTTCAAATTTTAAATTTGAATAAATATTACTTCAATGATCTTGTGAATATAATTCTCAACACGTCTATTAAATCTATAAAATAATATAGTAATGAATCACATCAACTCATTCCCAAATATTAGCTAGATTCATGAAAATAATATTTATGATAATTTACTATCTAACTCAAAATCATGTTACGGATTGTATCTTCATAATGTTTATGTGAATTCACTTAGTATCATCCAATCAACTAGGTTTTGAAAAATTCAGAAATTGTAACATGGATTACATTATACACTTAATCTAGTTCTTCCACCTCTTTCTATAAACTCAATATTCTATATCTTTAAATATATAAAAAATATACCATGTGTATTATGTAATTTTTGGACTGAATAAATTACACATACACTGAATTAAAAAATTTTCATGTGTCTCATTCTTCTAATTAGATAAATTCCTTATAATCATTTATTATGATCAAATTATCCTCTAGTACCCAATGATTTATAAATTCCATTGATATGATCTTACTAAATTTTAAACACTATATTATTAATTTTCCTTTCTATCCCTTAACACATGATATTTTCATCACTCAAGGTCATTATCATGACGAACATCTCAAAATGCTGGTTATTTTACTTCATTTTTTGACACTCTTTCTTCCAGTGACATTAGAACTTCTTGATGTTGCATATACATCCATAATTTTTGGTGTAGAACCTTTCCAAAATAAACTCATCTTGAATCACAATTTATAATGGGGATGTTATTCCATTGAGAGTGTAGAGCATGCATTTTCTGGATTATTCTTCATTTATTTAGAATTTCTAATTTTTAATTCTCTAGAGATCCTTACATGAGCCTCCATACATGAATCCACATACATGGATATCCTTATATGTTCATCCACTAACATTAATGACACTCATGTGAATCCCATTATGTAGATCTTCATACCTAAAATATCTTTATGTGAGCATCCATATATGGATCCTAACTTAAGTAATTTTTTAGATTTCACTCAATTAAATCTAAATCATATTCATTCCATATCCAAGCCTTCTTACTCAACTTAAAAGAACATCAAATATCATCTTAATGATTTTCCTTCAACTTTTGGGGAACTCAAATCCATATGTGATATCATGAATTTTCCATTTGTCAATATACTTATTATTCTTCTTCATAAGGATAACTAATCCCTATATAAACCATCAATAAACCTTATGATCCTCATGGAGAAGGATTTGGAATGTTATTTATTTTCATTGAGTTTCTTCCACTACATTCTTCTGATCAACTTGGAAAATTTTGTTCTTTAATGAGTGTCTTTTAATCAACTAAATTATCCATATTTTGGATATGGATGTTTTTATTAAGTAGCATTGTTTCCAGAAGTCCAACTATAATATATATTTTCCATCATTTTAAATCTATTGGATTCTGCCTCAACCTCACATATGTGGTCCATAATCTTATCCAGAAGCTCACTATTGTGACATCTACGAAAACAAGCATCCAACCCATCAACTACAATATTAATATCATATCTTCAGTATCCCCTTTAACTAACCATTTATCTTCCTTAATGTTTTTCATAAGTGCATTAAAAAACTATAATAACATGACATGGAAATTATGAAAAACAAAAATAATTGTCACATATGTATATGGTACCAATTTTGGATATAGTGTTGACTCAATGAGTTCTTCTTCACATGTTGATATCACATAATCCAGTATTCTTCCATACTTTGAGTGAATGGTCCCTTCAATCATCTGGATAAATTATATATCCTTCCAAAATGGGTAACTTCTAGTAGTGTAATGGGCATGTAGTGGTATCTTTTATTCAAATTATTTCACTAATTATTACTCCTTCACGTATATGTACATCCTATGAATTTATTCTAAAAACAGGAATATACATATTTAACTTTGTGTTCTTTGAATATAATTGACTTCAATTAACCACCATGATTGAAAGAAAATATATTTCATTATCATCACCATATAATTGGATCTTAAATATCCCATTTGGATTTTTTTCAATAATAATTCATATTTTATTTCAAAAATTTATTCTTCCCCTTATTGATAAAAAAATTAAGAAAACTTTATTTATTGGGGACACTGCTCATCTCATACCTATTCACATTCCTTATTCTCCCCTTATCATATTTTAAACTGAATGTTACTTATGAAATATTCGAGTGGAAGGATGAAATAACATTCCCTAAAAAAATGAGTCATAAATAAATATAATGCAGGTCTGTGATTAATGATGAGTTTAAAAATCAAGAGTGATTAACTCAAAAAAAATATCAGATAATAAATTATTTTAAATGTGATACCAAATTTATATTTGTTTCTTGAGTTAGCTTCAATATATTTTCAAGAATCTCTTACAAACACCTTGATAAACATATAATAATTATTCAACCCAAAAATTATGTTTATCCCCTTTTATAAATTATTTTTTACTTTATATTCAAATGTTAAATTCCTCCTAATTATAGAATATATTTTTATGAATGTATAAGAAATAATATCATCATACTTCATAGATGAATGTATCATTAATTTTACAGAATATCAGTATCTAGAAATTCATCATCATCATCATCACTCAAAACTTATGTTTTATAGTACTTCAATCTTGAATTCACATGTTTTTCAAAAATTGGTGTATTTCTTCTTTTGTTTTCTGGAATATTAATTTTTTACTTCAAAATATCAATTCTTCAAAACTACCAGATTATTCTTTACTCTTCCATAATAGGTGTACACCTACTACCTTCTTCATCATGGATGATACTAATATGAATAGTTTTGTTGGTGCCACTTGAGATGAATTCCTCGATGATGGATAACTTCTGATGTGCTGTAAGATTTATAAAGAACATTTTAATCCAACTCTCCCCCTATATTTCATCACCTTCAATTCACTTCCTAGTGTAAGATAATAGAATTTATTATGGAAGAAGGTGGATATTATTTTACATATTTTTTAGATAAAATATATCTATAAGTGTTTCTAACTCCATAAAATACCTTCACATTATATTATCGTTTATTCATTATATCACATGTGATTTTACATGTGATAATCATCTCAAGTAATATAAACTTATTCCTCTTACCTTTAACTTTCACATTTCATGTAAAAATTTCTTGAATTTTTTTTAGAACGTCACATGTATTCTTCCATACATATTCTTCTATTTTACTTACTACCTCTAGCTGATCTATCCATAATATCATGAAAACCATTATAAGACATTTATCTATATATTTCGACTATATATTTCATTTATAAATACACATTTTATCTTATTATTCATGATTATTATTATTCACCAAATTCTCTTAACATTTTAATATTGTTATGCACTTCTTGGGAGTGTGTCTAACCATCTTACATTATCCACAAAACTTCTTAAGTACTATTAAGATGATCTTGTATGGTATATGTTGTTTAATTTAAATTTATTTATTAGAGTTTTATTTAATAAATCTAGTCTATTTGGTTCTTCCACATATTTTTTTATCAGGTTGCTTCATATTATTTTTGTTAACATGAAATTTCATGGAATTTTTTTTACTAGCGATGAAGTGGAATTTTCTTCCATAGAATATTAATTTTTCTTCATATTTAAATCATCTATGATTTTATTATTAAGTAATTATTTTTTAAAAACATCAATTTCTTGACACCACAAGTTAGAAGTACCATCTATATTCTTTTTATTTATATAATGATTTTGTTTCCTCATTTTGTCCGTTCAAATTATATGTTCAGGGAAAAGGTAACTATAAAAACCTAGGATTTTCAATCATGGATATTATATCTTTGTTTAGATGAATATTCATTAAATTAGTAAAAAACATTCTTATGAACCGTAATAGTTTAGTTCCCTTGAAAACTTGGAACATAAACTTCTAGTCAGATTAAAGGTCTTCAACGTTTCCCACAATGATCTCCCCCCATAGTACCCCTAATTAAATCCTTTCTTCATAACCTATGGAAAGGAAACATAAGAAAATGGTGATATCAGATGCTCAAAAATGGTAAACATGGAAGATATTAATTTATTATATTATGAAATCATAATATAAAGAAATACAGGTATGTGATCATGATAAAAGTTCTTACCTAACCTGTCATAGATCATAAACACAAGTCATGGAATAAAAAATTAACATTTCAAAAGACATGAATCGAAATAATGAAACATCATCATATCTCAATCATGAATCATATTATCATCTCATAAATGTGTGTGTAATCATTTTATGTATATAAAACCATTTTCATATGTCAATGCTAACTACATAGACTCTCATATTAGGCTTTACTAGCTTTTTCTCTTAACAGATTATGCACCCCAACTTATTTCCAATCAGGGATCAAGCGCATAGACTTGTTTCCCATCAAAGATCAAGAACATCAACTTATTTAAATAAATATCGCATGATATATAATTCATCACCCAATGAACTAGATGGAGAAATAGTTCCTACGTTTCACTAGATGAAAACTATACATTTGTGTTCTAGAGGGCCATGAATCATTCATCACATCTGAACCCATGTATATAAATGATTTTCATAAACAATTTCTCATAATAGATCTAGTGGAAAATAAATATGTTTCATAAATATCATTCCATAATAAACATAAATCATTCAGAGAAAGGATAATAATAGTATCCCTGGTTTATATCCCTAGTAAAGCATAAATAACATCAACAGAAGTCATCTAAGATAAAAATATATATTTTTGAAAGATTAATTGAAATATTTATTAAGGAAAATATCAATTCCATTTATATAAAATTTATATCATTTAATAAATTATTATTTATTTTAAATATCATTAATGTCAATTTTGACACAATTCATTAAATGACCTTTTACAAATACCATAACAACAAGAAAAATATGAATAAATTCTTCTAAAAACTCACTAAAATGTAAAAATATTATATAAAATTTAACTATTACATTAATTATTTAAAAGATATTTATTTTAATATTTTTATTATCATTTATTTGATATTTCCATTAACTAAAAAATTACTACATCACTATTGGGTAATCCATTATGATAATTATTTATTTATGAGAAATTAAAAATAAATTTTCATGATGAATATAAAAATTTTATATTTAAAAAACTATTTATAGTTTAATATATCATCTAAATAACCCTATATTGAAAATATTATAGTTATGAAAACATAAGTATGACATATTTGACTTTTCATTAAAGTAAAATAATATAAAGAGCTTAAAGTCATCCTAGTGGATTAAAGAGGTAATAAACTAGTTCAAAGGATAATATTCGTCGAAACAAATCATATAATAAAAGTTTTATAAGTTTTACGGTAATTTATTATCATTTATAATGTTATTTTTACCCTTAATTACTCGACTTACCTTTAATAGTGGTAAGAAAAATTACCAAAGATAGTATTAATATTTTCCAAAAATAAATGCGAACTATTTACAAAATTATAAATTTATGATTCAAAATATTTAACCCATATTACAAAATTCAAAAAATAAAATTGGAAAAAATTAATTTTTAATTAATCACGTAGATAGAATGAGAAAATTATTTTTTAATGTGAAAACGTTCAAAATAATAAAATGTTTTTATATACAAATTAAATTTTAAATTGATTCCAATGACCTAAAATGGATTAAATGATATACCATTTATCTAATTATACTTTAAAATAAATCAAAAATAAAATTTAACACTATATATTATTTATTTGAAAATGTGTTTTTCGATTAAAATTCAGTAATTTTCAATTTTCATAGAAACATAAAAGTTATCATAAAAATAAAAAAATGAAAACAATGTAAATTATTATATAACTCTTTAAAATAATTTTTTTTAAATATAGTTTTAAAATTTTAAAAATTTAGTTATAAAACATGTTACCTATTAAAAGGTGATAATACTAATTTTAGAAAAATATTGTTTTTAAGCATAAAACTGCACTTATTTTTATATAATTTCTAGAAAAAACATAATTTGAATGTTAAATTTTAAAATTAATTATATATATATTTTTTATTAATATGAAAAAAAAAAGTTTGATTTGATTATTTTTTGGTGAAAAACACACTTGTGCATATTTAAATAGTTTTTTAGAAAATATTTCCTTCGATTTTAAAAAGGGTTTTACATGGGTAAACTATACATTCATAATTAAGTTAATCCTATTAAAACCCTACATTATAATTTATAGTATATAATTGTATTGATTAAATTATTAAAATTATAAAATGATGTTTCATAGAAACTCTATGTTGCATGTAACGTAATATAATCTGGTATAGCATGTAATGAAAGAAGTCAAAAAAACAAATTATTTATTTCAAAAATAATATATTTCATAAAAATATCTAGGTGTTAAATTATACCCCCTTAAAATGATTCTCCCCCTAAAATTTATCAGGTTCATTAATGTTTTAATCCCAGAAAGTTACTTTCATAGAAACCCACATCAAAAAATGAATACTAAAACTTCATTTAAAAAAAGAAAGTTGGAAAATTAATAGTTACCCAAAGTCACCCATAAATAGGTTTCCAAATAGGATAACATATGTAGAAAGTGAAAACAAGGAAATAGATGTAACAAACTAATCTTTTATCAATAAAAATTCCTCTTGATCTAATTAAATTTCTGATTATGTATAATGGTTATATAAACATTCTTGGTTTTATGTTTTTGTATTTCAAAATACCAATATGAATTTTTACCATTGCTAATATAGGTGTTGAACAGTGATCAAATCATTAGTATAAATACAGGGCTTTAATAAATACAATTTAGTCAAAAAAAGCAGTGGCCTCATCCAGTATAATTGCTCCATACGAAGCCCATTTGTCCAAGCTTGGAAAGGAGGTGGAATCATTGGGATTATCTCTTTACCAAGACTAAGCCAAGCTTCAACACATTAATCTCGAACGAAACTGCCTACGAGAGAAGTAGGAGTTGATAGAGATTACAACCTGAGCAATGTTATCCAAGCCACCCCAAGAGCCGGTCACCATCACACACCATACCCTTTGGTCTTATGTGGGTGTTATAAGGGGTTATGTAACAAGACCCTAGCACTATTATTGTGTTCATTATTTTTGTATATAATAAATAATATACATTCATTTTATTATTGTTACATTGAAAATAGTTTTTAAAGAAAAAATAGTATTTTTAGTTAATATTCAATTATGAAATATATTTTTGAAGAATTATTGGATTTTTGAATAAAAAAAGATTTTAGTGAAATATTATTACTAAATTACATCTTATTAAATTTAAATTATCGTATAATTTTTATGAATACAATTTTAAATTTTATTATGGTTTGAAAGCTTTTTTTGTCAAAACACTTAAATTTTCAATAAATGTCAGTTTTTATTTTAAAAGTAAAAATTAATATATATATATAATTATTTAGGTAAAATGAATATTTGTTTTGGAGTCAAGATGTTGAAATTATCCAATGGTGAATTTTTCATAATTTTCTGAGATAATTGAATTTTTGGGTAAAAATTAAATATCATTTAAATATATAATGTGTTTTATGACATAATAATGAACCAATGGTGATGTAAGAAAATACTATAAATGGTAGTTTCGGCCAATATATGTTTTAAATTTAAAATAATGTGATTTTAGATTTGTTTGATTAATTATATGGGTTTTTAGTGGACCCTCCAAGACATATAAAACAATTTAACTTTTAAAATGATTTCCTTGGGAGTGTGACTCACCTCCACATAAGAAAGCATAATATTTAAAGAAGTTCTCCCATTGGCCTTATGAAATAATTTTTTTAACTCCCCTTTGGAAAAAACCATGGAAAATAACCCATTGGTTGGTTTGTGGTTTTGATTAGTTTATTGTGTGGTGTCCAAAACCTAAATAATAACTAATTTCCTCTCTTTTCATACATAAACCAACCCAAGAACCCAATTACTCTTAACTCAGATCGTTCATAGCTCGACCAAACTCTTATATATGCTCTCTATAATCCTAAAAAGGCACCCCAATCTCCCAAGAAGCCTTTCACAAGCCTTTGGGATCACACTTCCTGGTAAACAATTCCTTCCTTTCTCATTTTTGTCAATATTTTTTTATATTTTTGTACACTTTTATTTTCAATTAAAAATGTTGGGGTATGATTTAAAACATCCCCCATACATCCCTCCTAGTTTTTTATTGATTATATACCCCTTTATCTCTCATTAATTCCTCCCATGTACACCCGTTACCATGCCAAAATTCCAAAAGGGATTTCTCTCTCATCAATTTCATTCAATAAATTATTTGTTATTATGAATCTAAATTATATTAAATATGATGGGAAATTTATATATATGATCCCCCATTACTATTTATTTCATGTACATATGATGAGAATCCCCTTTCTCTCTCGTCAGCCATTTTTATGAATTCTTATGTCCTGCCATTATGCTGCCAAAAATGCATCATGATTTTCGATGCCAATGTCATTGTGTAGTAAATACCATGCCTAGTTCTCTATCAAGGATATTAAAATTTATGCACATTTACTTATTGATTATATATTTTCATGTATGGATTCCATATTCCTTTATCTTGGAATAAATTATGATTTTTAATGAATCAATGTTACATGATCCATGTGTTACACTTATGCATGAAATGAAATGATTAAGAAGGGAACACCCTAATAGAGCTCCAATTCATTAGGTAAAGATTAGTATAATGACACATCATGTTCAATGAGGGTTTAATACTGCTATTTCAAGTGAAATGAGAGTTTACTCCTATTCAATGTGCAATGATCCTTGTCTCATTCTAATATCATGTTAAATGTTGTTTCCACATTTTCATTTTATGATTATCATGTTATATCAAGATTTTGTGTTCACGTTTCTCTTATATTCCTTTGACATTCCTATTGCCTAACACATACAATATTCTTTATGTTATGCCTTTTTTACTCCCTTACTTGGATTTATAGCTCACCCTTTTCTTATTCATGTCCTTAGGTTATCTCATACAATCCTAAGTATGAATGAATGTGTGTGGTTATGTAAATGAAGATTTCAATAAAGATGTGTATTTCATGTTTAAATCTATTATGCAATGTTCTTAAGCCCCAAGGACACTATAAATCTTGATCTTCTATTTTGTATCAAGTGAATATTTTATGTAATAAATTATGTTTAAGTGAGAAATAAAGATCAATGTTGTTATAGTTTGTATCAAAGGATAGGTTTAGGTATTTTAGGTGGTATGATTAGATAACCATAGTGAAAGCCTTCCAAATAAGACTAAGTATAATAAAAACATCCCTAAATTTTGAGTAGTATTGAGTAAGTTGTTTATAAAGACAATATGTCCCTATCTGGATACGAGCAGGTAGAGGTGGCTCTGGCACAGATGTATCTAGGGGTAAAACTTGAAAACATGACTTTGAGCTAGACTCAATCGAGAACTAGTGCATGAAAACGGGACTTTCTACACTCTTGGTTACAACACTCTCCAGGGATATTATTTGTTAAATTTATGAGCTTAGTATGAACCATTATTAAGGGAAAAATACCCATAAGAATATATGTTAGGAAGTAGATCAAGGATAACATAGGAGGAATCAAGATAACAATCGATGCGAAGATCAATGTGACGACTGTTCTAATGAGATGCCCAATATGATGGGAGAAAGAATCAAGAACTTTGTCATGATACTCTCTTGGTTAACTCAACTTTTGAATAAAAATAATGGTCAAGAGGAACGTTCAACCTCATTAAGAAAGAATAAGTCACAATTGAGAGCTTCATGAGACAAAGGCCCCTTACTTTTAATGTATCACCTGATTCCTAGATCAATGAAAAATGGATAAAATCCAATGATAAGATCATCTCCATCCTTAAATTTTCTGAACAACAGAAATACTTGTAACACACCATGCATCCATGGTAATCTTATCTTTGAATAATATAGTAAAGTGTGTTGTATACAACTTCAAGTTCTAACACACACCACAACCAATCAAAATAGCCGTTATTAATAGTAATACATACTTTTTGAAATTTTATAAATTTTATCTTTCAAAATGGACTTCATTTTTGGATTCAGAATATCAAAATTAGCTTAGGGTGAATTTTTGGAATTTTTCTAAAAACATTCAATTTTTGATGAACAGTGAAAAAACACTAAGTTATTGTTTAAAACCAAATTTTTTATTAAATAATTTTTTATTTTAATTAAATTAATTTTTTGTCAAAATAGACACATAATTACTTTATAAGTTCAATGTAATTCATTGGAGTCAATTTATAATAATTTTAGATATATAAAATTTTATAGAACTTTTCACCGTCTTTTACCCACCTCCTAGGAGAATTTGCAAATTCACATAAAAAATAATTTTACCGTTTCTGTGATTGGAATTTCAAAAATCCGATAGACACAGTTGATATCAGTAAGTAAAATGTGGTTCAATGAGATGAAAATAATTTTTTGTGAATAGTAACTTTTTACTTTTATTTACCACGGTTAAAAGTAAATAGGGTAATTAAGGGTAAAAATGATATTAATATTACCATAACACATGTCCTAATTCTATGGAACAAGTATATCTCGACCAAAAAAACCTAAGGAATAAAATATTATCATTTAGGTCCACTTGGATTAGATTAGGACATTTATTATTATTTAATTCAAAGAAGAGTTAAAAGAGTTAAAATCAACGTTTAACTATTAAAAAAATTTTAATATAAAGTTATACATAAGATAACTTCAATTGTAAATATTCATTAGAAAGATAAAAATATTTCCTACATAATTTCATTTTATTTATAATTTTTAGACATTAAATAATTTAATTTTTTTATGACACAATGGTGATGCAATAATTACCTAATTAATGAAATATTAAAATAATTGATATTATAAATACCCAAATAAATGTAATTTGAGACTTTTGATGAAATCCAGTAATTTTATTGGATAATATGACATATTAGTATTGGTTATATGATTTGTTTTCGATGTAATAAATCTATTATAAATTTATCAAAAACAAAATACCCAATAGTGTCAAAATTGACATAAAAGTGTTTTTAAAACAAATATTATATTATTAATTCATATTATATTCTTAAAAATATAATGTTTGGACACATGACTTGTATCATGATAGGTGTATCATTAATGAACCACTTGGGGGTTTCTTGGATGTATATAGTAAATGTATTAACTATATAATATAAAAATACAAATAGACATGGTAAATGTCAAACTATTTAACTAAGAGTTAAATATAAATGATAAGGTTAATATAGTGACCCAAACCTGTCTAAAATCTAATGGTTAAAATTATTTCTACCCATACCCATCATAACCTATAAATAATCCACTTTTGAGCCATTAGTAAATGAATATGGACTTATTGTAAAATAATATTTCTAGCTTTTCAAAAGGAGCCCCTCACCCCTCTTATAAAAGGGAACTCGCCCTTCCATCTCATTAACACCTTAAAAGCCTTTTGTCTCAGCCAAACCCTACCCAAATATTCTTTAAACTTCCCTCAATTCAACCTATACGCCTTAGTTTGATAATAAATCCAACCTAAGGATCCCTTTTTATCAAATCAAAATGAAGAACCGGAAGAAGAGGTAATGTTCTCACCACCCTCATTCAAGTTCCTTTTTTCTTCAACTTCTTCTTTCTTTCTTATTTGAATTATAAAATAATAACTCCAGTATCTTCTATATACTGCGATGTTATTATAAATATGGTACAATCATATTCAGTATTCTATCCATCCTCTGAATGACATGTCACCATACGTGCGTACGTACAGCTTACCGTCTCCACGTCATGGTGTAATTGTTATTCAAAACATTATTATTTATATGGGTATAATAATGATGTGTAATTCATGTAAATAATAAATATAACATTATGATGATATTTTATATATGATATACTATCCAATTATATATTATTTTAACATAAAAAACGATATTTCCGCTCGTGTGTACGTACAGACTACCCGCTCCACGAACGCAATGAGATTCATTCCCCATGGTATCCATTCAAGTATAATTATCATTTGATTATTAAAAATAATGTTTAAGGACTTGATATAATTATTTATATTAATAAGATACAACCTATCCATAACAATCATGGCTTATGTATTAAAACATATAATATAAAATGAGTAAGTTAACACCTGAAATGACGATAATAATAAGATATTATTAACAAAGAAATGTTAAAATATCATATATGATATCATATTAATGTATATGATTCTTTTATAATTTAATATCAACTATTTCACCATTATATAGGAGGTTAAAATACTCTCAACCAAGTAAAAGTACAAGTTAAGGGTTTATTTCACAATCTCTTCACTATCTGAGGTTGTTTATACGTAATTATATACTAGGACCTCTTTATCATCCACATCCATGTTTCTTAAAAATGTATTTCAAATCATTCTTACTATTTTATAGACTATGGGTTAAACTAATTTATACCCTTTTTTTAATTTTTATAATAAGTTTATAAAGGAATCTTTCTGTTGTTTTCCAAATAAGGTTTTTTTATCCTTTTCGACAAAATTAAGGTAAGAATGTCTTTTTTTAACTTATATGGACGATGTGGCTATTTTACGCCATTATAAAATCTTCGAAGCTTCCCATACAAGATTATAAGAATATTTTCAATGTAGATGTTTTATTTTATAATTATGTGAATTTTAAATGATTTCAAAAAAAGAGTTATTTCTCTCAAATAGTTTTGATTTCATCTATGTCACCATCCTTTGATGGATTTAAAGCTTATTTGATGTTTATTTATTATGATACAAAAATTACAAATTGTATTGAAGGTTTTGTGATATTTTTGAGTGTAGATGTGTTATTTTTATACCATTCAGGGTTTATGGAGAAAGTATTAACATTTCGTATGCTAGTTTTAATACAAATGTTTTTGTTATGTTTAAACTTGTTCATATGAGAAATGAATTGGACTTAATAAGTAATAGGTGGAGACTGCTATAGCTCTTCGATGTATCGGTAGGTCTCATGAGAAAAACTAGTGTCTTGGCACAAGGTCTTGACAAAATATTATTTTTAGTATTGGCACAAGACCTTGACAATGTGGTTATGATAGTCTGGGACTATGCATTCCATCATTATGAAAGTGGTTATTGATATTGCATGTGATTATTCTACTAGTATAATATCCATGTGAATAAGTAAATGGAATTACTTCATTTTATTTTTTCCATATTATGCTGAAGTTCATGTTTAAAAGGATTTTGTTTTAGTTATACATTGCCTTTAATGTTTATCTTATTTATGAAAGTTTCCGCTGTATTGTTATCCTTACTGAGCATCTGAGCTCACCCCTTTCAATGTTTTATTTTTCTCAGGATGTGAAGAAGTATTTTATGAATGACCGGTAGGGATAGTATGAGGGGATATTAAGACAATATGTTGTTGTAGTTTTTTACTTTATAATGTAATATAAGACATATGAATATATCTAGTGATTCCAAGGCTACTAAACTAATCAGTATTTAGAAGACTGAATATTTTGTGATCATTCCAATGTTGTGTAATAATGCACCAACTCTAGGTAACTGGGGTCGGGGCATTACAGTTGGTATCAGAGGATGTTTATTAAAAACCATGGAATCTAGACTTAGATAAACTCTAATTAAAGCACATAGACATATGATGTAATTTGAGGATTAGTATATAAGAACATCCTAGAATTTGGTATTGTATAGATTTTGTGAGTTTTACGATAAATACATCCCTATTTGGATACGAGTAGGTAGAGGCAGCTCTAGCACAGATGCACCTAGGAGTGAAAACTCTGGCAAGGAGTTTTGAGCTTGACCTGGGGTATCCTGGTACATGACAACGGGCCTTGCTGCACTCTTGGTTACGACACTCCCAGGGGATATCCTTAGGAAAATTCTCATTTTCTTTACAAACCATTGTGAAGGGTTTATGAGTATATACTTCCTCAAAGAAAACATTTTTTCATCTTATGGATTATATCCATAAACTGTTCGATTTTTTAAGTGCTTTAGAAGTTTAGAATTATCTATTTTGATTAATAAACTAATATAGTTTATTCCATTGTTTAGAAATGGTTCCTAGTGTATGGAATGTAAATCATATCAATGCACACACTCTATGTATGGATTTCCCTCCTGCTCAAGATAATAATAGTGGAGCTGGTGATGCAACTGGTGCTGATCAGCTAATCACCATGTTGGGACAACTCACTCAGGTTATGAATAATAAACTTACCCGTATGGAGCACCAAGATCCACAGAGTGGAGGATCAATGTTAGATCACTTCATGAGGAAACAACCACCAAATTCAATGGGAGTTAAAATTCACTATTAGCTGAGCAATGGATAAATTCCTTAGAGAAAATATTCCATGCCTTGGGGAGTAGTGAAAGGGAAAAAGTTATCATGGCAGTTTACCGCCTCACTGGAGATTCTGATGATTGGTGGTCATTGATTCAAAACACAAAGGAAGATGATGAATTATCAAATATGGAATGGAGGGAGTTCAAGGAGATGTTGTTAGAAAAATACTTTCCTCATGACCATCAAGAAGATATGGAAAGGCAATTTCTAAGTCTGAGACAAAAGGAGGATGTGAATGTCGTAAAGTATGAGGCTAAATTTACAAGGTTAGCGAGGTATGTTGCAGAGTATATATGTAACCCAAGAAGTAATATTGATCATTTCATTGATGGGTTAAAACCATTTCTTCCTTGAGCATTAGTCTCACAAGCCATCTCATTGTACGAAGATATTATCTCATACACTATCAAGACAGAAAAAGAATTCCCTAAGTCTTAAGACTTTAAATCAAAGTAAGAGAAAAAGAGATCTACTGATCACTTTGGAAATGGAAATAAGGGGAAGAAGGGAAAATTTGATTTTCCATCCTGTAGTAAATTTTGGAAGAAACACCCTGGTACTCGCTTGAAAGGAATGAGAGTATGTTACAATTGTGGGGAAAAAGGCCACCAAGATCGTGATTGCAAGGGAAAGAAAGTTTCTGCCAACGTGGAATGCTATAATTGTAGAGAAATGGGGAATTATGCAAATGAATGTTCTATGCGTCAGGGGAACTTACCTGAGAAAAGGCCAAGGGATCAAGACCAAGCTTATGATATCACTACTGCTGAGGTAGAAGCTCCAAATGACGTGGTGGCAGGCAATTTAATGGTTTCCTCAAGTTTAGAAAATGCATTGTTTGATTCTGGATCATCGCATTGTTTCATATATTCCCAATTTTCTAATAAAATTAGATATTTCCAATTTGATTTAACAAGGGACTTGTCAGTCAAAACTCGTAAGGGAAGTATCATCGCAACAATGTTTTGTGAATCTGTTCCCATTAGAGCACATAAATGTTCATTGTCCTCTGATCTCATCGTCATACCTATGATTGAATTTGATATAATCCTTGGTATGGATTTTCTTTCAAACCAGGATACGAAGATTTATTGTAAGAATAAGGATGTTATGATTTTTTATGATAATGATGATAAGGAACACCTTATCTTTAGAGCAGAATCATCACCACTTGATTCTTATCTAGATCAACCCATAGTAGCTCAAATAAATTCAATTATCAGGGAGGAAAAGAATGAAATAACTGTGGGTGAGGAAAGTAATGTTCAAATAGAGGATGTACCTATTGTGAAAGAATATGTAGATGTGTTTTCAGAACATTTACCTGGACATCCTCCAGAACGAGAAAATGAGTTTTCCGTTGATTTAATTCCTGGTTCATGGCCCAAATCGAAGACCCCTTATAGAATTTCCACTGTGGAATTAGTTGAACTAACGAAAAAACTTGAGGAATTGATTAATAAGGGATTTATTCACCCTATTGTTTCTCCATGGGGAGCCCATGTACTTTTTGTTAAGAAGAAAGATGGATCTATGAGGTCATGTATCGACTACAGGGAAATCAATGCTATAACAATAAAGAACATGTATCCCCTACCTCGCATTGATGATTTATTCGACAAACTTCATGGAGCTCAATAGTTTTCAAAGATTGACCTTCGATCTGGATATCATCAGTTGTGTGTGAAGAAGGAAGACATTATGAAGATAGCATTTCAAACAAGGTACGAGCATTATGAGTTTACAGTAATGCCTTTTGGATTGACTAATGCACCCTCTATATTCATGGATCTAATGAATAGTGTTTTCAAAGAATATCTCGATGATTTTTTGGTGGTTTTTATTGATGATATCTTGGTATACTCCAAAAGATACGAATATCATTAAAATCACTTTCACATTATCCTAAAGACTCTTAGAAGACATGAATTATATGGGGAGTTTAGTAAGTGTGAATTCTGGCTTCAGGAGATCTCTTTTCTTGGCCATATTTTCTCTAAGGATGGAATCTATGTTGATCCTTATAAGACCAAGGCAATCCAAGAATGGCCAGCACCGACGAGTATAACTGAGGAACATAATTTTATTGGATTAGAAGGTTATTAACAAAGTTTTGACCAAAATTTTACTCGGTTGGCTAACCCATTAACAAATATCACACGTAAAGGGGTTAAATTTATTTGGAAAAAAGAGTGTGAAGAATGTATTGAAGAACTATGCTTCTATATTTACTCTACCATCAGGGAATTATGTGTTCATTATTTATAGTGATTCATTGAAGAAAGGACGTCGTTGTGTCCTTAAGAAGAATGATAGAGTTATTGCCTATGAATCACGACTGCTGAAGATTCACGAGAAAAACTATCCTACTAATGATATTGAGTTAGCTGCTATAATCTTTTCTTTGAAGATATAGAGACATTATCTCTATGGTGAATAATGTGAGATTTATACTGATCACAAGAGTTTGACATATATTTTCTCACAGAAAGAACTCAACATGAGGCAAAGGCGATGGCTTGAACTACTAAAGGATTATGATTGCACGATACAATACCACCCAAGGAAGGAAAATAAGGTGGAAGATGCTTTGAGTAGAAAGGATCATGGGGTTTTGAACAAGATGAGAGTTGAAAAGGATCCTATATACATGGATCCAGTAAAGATAGAAATGGGAATAACAATGGAAGGTGAAACAACAATGCTTTTTCAAATGGTTGCCAAACCATATTTACTAGAAATGATAAAGAGTTCTCAGACCAGTGATGAAGAGTTTCAAAAGAGGATTAAAGCTGTGAATGATGGTATATTGAGTGAATTTGTGTATGAAGATGGAATTTTGAAGTTTGGGAAGAGACTTTGTGTTCCCAATATACCTGATCTAAAAAGATAATTGTTGGATGATGCTCATAGTTCTAATTTCTCTATACACCCTAGGAGCACCAAAATGTATAGAGATTTGTAAGATCATTTTTTGTGGGACAACACGAAGAGGGAGATTGCTGATTTTTTGTCAAGATGTATGGTTTTTTAACAAGTGAAACCTGGAAGGCAACAACCTAGAGGAGTCATGCAACCTATTCCCATACCTTAGTGGAAATGGGATAATATTACGATGGACTTTGTCATGGGACTACCAAAGACTCCAAGAAGGAATGAAGCAATATGGGTCATTGTTGATCATCGTACCAAGTCAGCACATTTTATTGCTATAAGAGAAGATCTTCTAATTTAATGTATAACAAGACTATATATTAATGAAGTTGTGAGACTTCATGAAGTACCCCTATTGATTGTTTCGGATCGTGATCCCCATTTTACTTCAAGATTATGGAAGAGTCTTTAGAAGGCCTTGGATATTGAACTTCATTTGAGCACTGCTTACCACCCTCAAACAGATGGACAATCAGAACAAACTATTCAAACCTTAGAAGAAATGTTGAGATCATGCTCACTTGACTTTCAGGGTATGTGGGATCAATATTTACCTATGGTGGAATTTTCCTATAACAACATCTTCCATTCAAGTATTCAGATGGCACCATATGAAGAGTTATATGGAAAGAGATGTCACACACCAACGTGTTGGGATGACGTTGGTGAAAGAAAACTTGTAGGCCTGGAACTAGTGGAGGAAACGATGGAAAAGGTAAAGGTAATCCAAAACTACATTAAAGCAGCTCAAAGTAGGCAGAAGAGCCATGCCGATAACCGATGGAAGGATTTGGAATTTCATGTGGGAGATCATGTTTTCTTGAAGGTATCTTCATGGAAGGGAGTTATATGTGTCAGTATGAACGGTAAATTGAGTCCCTTGTACATCAGACCTTTTGAAATTCTAGAACGAATTAGGGTTGTAGCTTACCATTTGGAAATGCCGTGAAGTCTCTCCAAAGTTCATGATGTGTTCCACGTATCACTGTTGAGAAAATACATGCCTAACCCAACGCATGGACTCACCTATGAGGAATTAGAACTGAAACCCTATTTATCTTATTGTGAAGAGCCTGTCAGGATTCTTGATACCAGAGAACAAGTTCTGAGAAACCGGACAACTCATCTGGTAAAAGTTCTATGGAGAAACCATAATATATAAAAGGCAACGTGGGAACCCGAGGAACTTATGTTGAAGAATCACCCGAGTATTTTTATGCGGTAGTATTTTAGAAATTTTGAGGATGAAATTATTTGAAGGAGGGGAGAATGTAACACCCCAAGCTTCCACGGTACACTTCTCTTTGAATAATACAGTAACGTGTGTTGTACGCAACTTCGAGGTATAACACACACCACAACCAATCAAACTAGCTGTTATGAATAGTAATATCTAATTTTTGAGATTTTATAAATTTTATCTTTCAAAATGGACTTCATTTTTGGATTCGAAATATAGAAATTTGCTTAGGGTGAATTTTTGGTATTTTTCTGAAAACATTCAATTTTTGATGAATAGTGAAAAAACACTTAGTTATTGTTTAAAACCGAATTTTTTATTAAATAATTTTTTATTTTATTTAAATTTATTTTAGCTCAAAATAGACACATAATTCATATATGAGTTCAATGTAATTCATTGGAGTCAATTTATAATAATTTTAGATATATAAAAATTTTAAAAAAGTTTTCACCGTCTTTTACCCACCTCCTAGGAGAATTTGCAAATTCACATAAAACATAATTTTACCTTTTATCTGAGTGGAATTTCAAAAAACTAAGAGAAACGGTTGATATCAATAAGTAAAATGTGGTTCAATGAGATGAAAATAATTTTTGGTGAATAGTAACTTTTTACTTTTATTTACCATGGTTAAAAGTAAATAGGGTAATTAAGGGTAGAAATGATATTAATATTACCCTAACACATGTCTTAATTCTATTGGACAAGTGTATCTCGACCAAAAAACCGTAGGAATAAAATATTATCATTTAGGTCCACTTGGATTAGATTAGGACATTTATTATTATTTAATTCAAAGAAGAGTTACAAGTGTTAAAATCGATTTTTAATAACAAAAACATTTTTAACATAGGGTTATACATAAGATAAATTCGATTGTAAATATTAATTATAAAGATAAAAATATTTCCTACAAATATGTATTTTATTTATAATTTTTAGACATCAAATAATTTAATTTATTTATGACACAATGGTGATGCAGTAATTACATAATTAATGAAATATTAAAATAATTGATATTATAAATACCCAAATAAATGTAATTTGAGACATTTTATGAATTAAAATACTTTTCTAGGATACTATGACATATTAGTATTGTTTATATGAATTTTTTTCGAATAAATAATGCTGTTATGAATTTATCAAAAACAAAATACCCAATAGTGTCAAAATTGACATAAAAGAGTTTTTAAAACAAATATTATATTATTAATTCATATTCTATTCCTAAAAATCTAAGGTTCGGAAAAAGGAATTGTATCCTGACAGTTGTATCATTAATGGACCACTTGGGGGTCTCTTAGATTTATATAGTAATTTTATTAACTATATAATATAAAAATACAAAGAGATGTGGTAAATGTCAAACTATTTAACTAAGAGTTCAATATAGATGATAAGGTTAATATAGTGACCCAAACCTGTCTAAAATATATTGGTTGAAAGGATTTAGACCCATCCTCAACTTAACATTTAAATAATAAACTTTGGGGCCATTAGAAACCGAATATGGATTTATTATAAAATAATATTTCTAGCTTTTCCAAAGGAGCCCCTCACCCCTCTTATAAAAGGGCACTCCCCCCTTCCCTCTAATTCACACCATCAAAGCCTTTTGGATCGGACAAACCCTTCCCAAATACTCTCTCAAATTCTCTCACTTCAACCTATAGGCCTTAGTTTTATCATAAATCCAACCTAAGGAGCCCTTTTGATGAAATCAAATGGAAGAACCCGAAGAATAGGTAATGTTCTCACCACCCTCTTTCAAGTTCCTTTCTTCTTCAACTTCTTCTTTCTTTGTTATTTACATTATAAAATAATAACTCTTGTATCTTATATATACTGTGATGATATTATAAATATGGTACAACCATATTCAGTATTCTATCCATCCTTTGAATGACATGTCACCATACGTGCGTATGCATGGCTTACCGTCTCCACGTCGTGGTGTAATTGTTATTAAAAACATTATTATTTAGATGGGTATAATAATGATGTGTAATTCATGTAAGTAATAAATATAACATTATAATGATTCTGTATATATGATATACCATCCAATTAAATATTATTTTTATTTCAAAATAATGATATTGTCGCTCATGCGTACATACAGACTATTGTCTCCACGAACGCGATGAGATTAATTCCCCATGGTATCCATTCAAGTCTAATTCTCATTTGATGATTTAAAATAATGTTTAAGGACTTTATATAATTCTGTATAGAAATAAGAAACAACCTATCCATAACAAACATGGCTTATGTAACAAAACATATAAAAGAAAACGAGTAAGTTAACACCTGAAATGACGATAATAATAAGATATTATTAACAACTCAATGTTAAAAGATCATATATGATATCATATTAATGTATATGATTATTTTATAATTTAATAAAAACTATTTCACCATTATACATGAGGTTAAACTACCCTCAACCAAGGAAAAGTACAAGGTAAGGGTTTATTTCACAATCTCTTCAGTATCCTAGGTTGTTTATACGTAATTATCTACTAGGACCTCTTTATCATCCACATCCAGGTTTCTTAAAAATGTATTTCAACTCATTATTACCATTTTAGAAACTATGGGTTAAAGTAATTTAAACCCTTGTTTGGGATTTTAAAATTAGTTTATAAAGGAATAATTTCGTCGTTTTCCAAACAATGTCCTTTTTAACCTTTTCGACATAATTAAGGTAAGAATGTCTTTTTTAACTTATACAGTAGGTGCACCAATTTTATGCCATTATAAAATCATCAAATCTTCCCTTAAAATCTTATAAAAATATTTTCAAATTAGATTTTTTATTTTATAATTATGTGACTTTTAAATTATTTTAAAAAAGAGTTATTTCTCTCAAATAGTTTTGATTTCATCTATGTCAACATCCTTTGATTGATTTTAAGCTTATTTGAAGTTGATATATTATGATACAAAACTTCCATATGGTATTGAAGGTTTTGTGATGTGTTTGACTGTGGATGTGTTATTTTTATACCATTCATGGTTTATGGAGAAAGTATTGACATTTCATATGCTAGTTTTAATATGAATGTTTTTGTTATGTTTAAACCTGTTCATATGAGAAATCCATTGGAATTAATAAGTGATGGGTGGAGCCCACTATAGTTCCTTGATGCATCACTAGGTATCATGAGAGAAAATAATGTCTTGGAACAAGGCCTTGACAAAATCTTATTTGTAGTCTTGGAAGAAGGGCTTGACTATGTGGTTATGATAATCTGGAATTATGCATTCCATCATTATCAAAGTGGTTATTGATATTTCATGTGATTATTGGACTAGTAGAATATACATGTGAATAAGTTAATGGAATTACTTAATTTTATTTTTTCCATATTATGCTGAAGTTATAGATTAAAAGGATTTTGTTTTTGTTATACATTGCGTTAAATGTTTATGCTTATTTATGAACGTTTCCCCTGTATTGTTATCCTTACTGAGCATATGCGCTCACCCCTTTCAATGTTTTATTTTTCTGAGGATGTGAATAAGTATTTTATGAATGACCTGCAGGGATAGTATGAGGGGATATGAAGACAATATGTTGTTGTAGTTTTTTTTACTTTATGATGTAATGTAAGACTTATGAATATATCTAGTGATTCCAAGGCTACTAAACTAATTGGTCTTTTGAAGACTTGATCTTTTGTGATCATGCCAATGTTATGTAATAATGCACCGACTCTGGGTAAATGGGGTCAGGGCGTTGCAATACTTCTAGATTTTTATCTAATGGAGTTTGAATCTAACCAATGGTGGACATTGATAAAAAATACAAAGCCTGAGGAGGAGATCATGGAGTTGTAATGGAAGGATTTACAGAAAAGGTTTTTCGATAAATATTTTTATCGAAACCTCAAACATAATATGGAAAGGGACTTCCTTAACCATAAGAAAAAAGACAAAGAATCCATCAAAGTGTATGAGGAAAACATCACAGGGATTGTACGATATGCCTCCAGCTTTGTCGTTACCTCCGAATGCAAGGTTTAATGCTTCTTTGGTGGGCTAAAACCTAGACTACAAAAATCCATAGAGATCTGTGACTTCGAGAGCTATGGGGAATTATTGGATGTGCCCTCAAAGTTGAAATAGAGGTCGAAGAATTTCAGGGGTATCATGGGGATAATAAGCATAAGGTGGACTTTAATTATAGTAGTCTGATGGATAAATCCATCGGTGCTAAGAAACTCCATCACCCACTTGCCAAAGGTGCAGAAAGAAGCACCCTAAAATTTCCTGAAGGGGATGAGGAAATTTTTTAGGTGTGGAAGAGATGGGAACGTAGCCATTAACTATCGACAAGAAAAACCCATGACTGAGACAGAGGATAGGAACACTCCATTCAACCATCAACAAATTGTCCATATTTTCAACTGCAATGAACTAAGGAACTTTGAAAACTAGTTCCCTAAGACAAGGGTTTTCAGAGGCAACCAATAGCCTTCATGGAAAAAAGGGAAATCTTTTTCCATCACTACCACTAAAGTGAATCCCAACAACAAAGTGGTGATATATAAACTAGTTATTCATTCAAGAATAATTAACATACATTTTGATTCTACGTTTATGCATTATTTTATATCCCAAAAGTTTAGTAGAACAATCCCAAAACCACTACAAATAATTTAAGTAATGATATCACTGAGAATTGAAAATGGGGAAATCATTACAACCCATAAATATAAATCCTCCCCAATAACTATTTGTGGATTGAACTTCCCAAAGAACCTTTTCATACTCCCTTTGGTGGAATTTGATGCAATTATTTTATTGGATTGGATTTCCTTATATAGAGCCAACATAAATTGACGTGAGAGGGAAATAAATATCTATATAAAGAATTGACCCCTGATTCTGTACAAGGGCAAGGATGAGGATGAATCTTCTTTAGAACCATCATCTAAAGCGTGAATATTACTTCCCTATGAGCATGCATATCTTTCTCAGATGATTGAGTGTAGGTAAGTGACCATATTTTAATACATGCATATTGTGAGGGAATTCACATAAGTGTTTCCTGAGGAATTTTGCAATCTTCCTCCTAGAAGAGATGTTGAATTCCCAATTTACCTTATACCCGGGGAATTTACAATATCCAAGAATTTGTATAGAATGGTTGTGGTGGAGCTTGAGGAGATGAAGAAAAACAATAGAAGAATCTAGATAAAGGGTTTATTCACCCAAGTGCTTCACTATGGGGTGCACCAGTCCTCTTCGTCAAGAAAAAGGATGGGTCAATGCGCCTTTTCATTGATTATCGTGTGCTCAACAAAATCACGATAAAGAACAAGTATCATCTATCATGAATTGATGACTTTTTCAATCAGATATGTGGATCAGTCCATGGTTGATTTGTGTTCAGGATATTACCATGTAAGGGTGAAGAAGGAGGATATCACCAAGAAAACTTTTCGTACAAGATATGGGTACTATGACGTCATAATAATGCCTTTTAGACTCACAAATTCTCCATAAATTTTCATGGAATTGATGAATAGATTCTTTAGAGATTACCTTGATAAATTAATGGTAGTATTTATAGATTATATTTTAATATACTCCAAAACCAAGGAGTATCATGAGGATAATCTAAACACTATACTAGAGACCTTGCGAAAGGAGAGCCTCTATGAGAAGTACAACAAATGTGTGTTCTGGTGGAAGGAGGTCTCATTCTTGGGTCATATCATCACAATAAATGGTATATCTATAGATCTCACAATGAAAATTTCAATTGAGGGATGACCGAGGCCAACATTGGTAACAGATATTCGTAGCTTCCTGGGGTTAGATGGATATTATCGCCGATTTTTTAGAAATTTCAAATGATTGTCCAACCCTCTTACCAAGCTAACTCAGAAGGGAGTAAGGTTTTCATGGAATGATTAATAGGAAGAGAGCATCAAGTATTTGAAAATGAGGCTTATCATTATGCCCATTCCCACACTACCCACAAGTGTTGATTTTTTTTTGGTATTTAGTGATGTTTTGAAGAAGGGACTGGGCTGTGTATTAATGCAAAATGAAAAAGTCACTACCTAAGCTTCATGGAAATTTAAGGTTCATGATCAAAACTATCCAACTCATGATATGTAGTTGGCTGAAGTAATATTCACTTTAAAAATTTGGTGACATTACCTATTTTGGGAGAATTATGAAATATAAATGGATCACAAAATCCACAAGAATATTATTCATACAGAGAGAGTTGAATACCTACCAATGAAGATGGTTAGAGCTGATCAAAGACTATGCCTGTTCAATCCATTACCACCCTGGAAAAGCGAAAAAGGTGAAAGATGATTTAAGTAGAAAGGACCCAATGATTCTATAATTGATGAGAATTTAAAAGGATCCAAATTTCTTAGATTTAATGATGATAGACATGGTAATCATAAATAAGGGAACATCATAAATACTTTCACAAATGATTTCTCAACTGTATCTTTTGGAAAGGTTAAAGTACGCTCAAAAGGATGATGTGGGAATTCAGAAGAAAGTGGAAACTATCATAAAAGAGAAATCCTTGGATTTCAATGTTATTGAAGAAGGAATTGTGAGATTTTGGACAATAATATGTGTTTCATCAAATCTGGAGTTAAACAATGTACTTTTGGATGATGCACATTGTTTGAATTTCTCCATTCACCCCAGAAACACAAAGATGTATCAAGATATACAAGATATTTATTTGTGGGATAACATGAAGAAGGAGATCACTGAGTTTACATCAAAGTGCCTGGTATGTCAGCAAGTGATGGTGGAGAGGTAAAATTCTAAGTTGATGATGAAACCATTACACATACCAACATGGAAATTGGAAAACTTCACCATGGACATTGTCACCGGACTTCCGAAGAAATCCAATGGAAACAATGCTATCTGGGTTGTTGTGGATCATCTTTCAAAGACTACACACATTATCGCAATTCAAGAGCATTTCTCAATGGATGAATTGGCACGAATATACATCAAAGATATAGTAAGGTTGAATGGAGTAACACTATTGATTTAATCCGATCGAGATCTAAGATTCACCTCTATCTTTTGGAAGAGTCTTCAACATGCTCTGAATACTGAGCTAAACATCTGTACAGTTTACCATCCTCAAAATGATGGCCAATCTGAGTGGAATATCCAAACATTTGAGGATATTATGAGAGCATCTTAAATGGATTTCAAAGGAGGATGGGATCAACATCTTCCTCTAGTTGAGTTCTCTTACAACAACAAATTCCACTCAAGCATCCAAATGGCTTTTTATGAAGCCATTTATGGGAAGGGGTGCAGAACACCGGCATGTTGGGATGAAGTTGGGGAGTGAAAAATATAAGGTCAAGAAATGGTCAATGAAATGGTGGAGAAGGTTAAAACCATCCATAAACACATTAAAGCCACTCCAAGTCGAAAGAGATATGCTGATAATCATCGACGAGACCTAGTTTATGAATTTAGAGACATGGTATTCCTCCACATATCACCATGGAATAGAGTTATGATATTTGGGAATAAGGGAAATCTTAGTCCAAGGTACATAGACCCTTTTGAGATCCCTGATCGCATTGGAGTAGTGGCCTATCGACTAGAAATACCACCGAACCTATCTCTAGTACATGATGTATTCCACATATCAATATTGAGGAAGTACATACCCGACCCATTGCATGTGCTCAATCCAGAGGTTGTACCATTGGAGAAATATCTCTCCCATGAAGATAAGCCATTGAATATCTTATATTATAGGTAAATGTTCTACGAAATAAGAAAATACCCCTCATCAAGGTGTTTTCGAGAAACCAAAAGTTTGAAGAGGAAACGAGTGATTCATTGGAAGTGATGAAGTAGAGATACCCACATCTGTTTTAGTGTGGGAAAAGGAAATTTTGAGGATGAAATTTCTTAAGGGGGAAGATTGAAATGAACCAAACATTTTTAATGAAAATTTATATTGATCTAATTAAATGTATTATTATTTAAAATGGTTTTATTCACTTCCTTGGTATTATGTTTTTTGATTTAAAATACCATTAGGAATTGTTACCATTACTAATATAGCTGTTGAATTGTGATCACATGATTAGTATAAATATAGGACTTTATCTAATCCAATTTACTCAGACAAAGGAAGTGATTTCCTCATCTAGTATAATTGCTCCATACGAATCCAATTTTTCAGAGATCGGAAAGAATATGGAATCATTGGGATTTTCTTTTGACCATGCCCATGCGGAGCTTCAATATGTAAAGCTCGAACAAAACCAACCATGGGATAAGTGGAAGTTGATAGATATTACCTCCCGATAAATGTTATCCGAGCCACCCCAAGACTCTGCCACCATCGCACACCTTACCCTTAGGTCTTATGCGGGTGTTATAAGGGGTTATGTAACAAGACCCTATAACAATGATTGTGTTCATTATTATTTTTATATAATAATGAATATACATTCATTTTATTGTTGTTACTTTGTAATTAGTTTTTTGAAGAAAAAATAGTATTTTTAGTTAATATTCAATTAATAAATCTATTCTGATGAATTAATGGATTTTTTAATTAAATAATATTTCAATGAAATATTATTATGAAATTAATTTTTATTAAATATAAATGATCATATAATTCTTTTGAATACAATTGTAATTTTTATTAAGGTTTGAATGCTGTTTTTGTCAAAACCCATGAATTTTTGATAAATTTCAGTTTTTATTTTAAAAGTAAAAAAGTCACATATTTAGAAAATTATTTAGATAAAATTAATATTATTTTTGTAATCATGAAATCAAAATTATCCAATAGTGAATTTTTCATAATTTTTTGAGACTATCGAATATTTGGGTAAAAATTAAATACCATTGAAATATGTAATGTGTTTTATGACACTATAATGACCCAATAGAGATTTAATAAAATAAAATAATTGTTTTTATCAGAAAATATATGTTTTAACTTTAAAATAATGTGATTTAGATTTGTTTTATTAATTATATGGTCCCTTAGTGGACCCTTAATGACTTATAAAACTTTTTATCTTTAAAAATGATTTTCTTGAAAGTATGATTCACCTCCACAAAAAAATAATAAGGTTTTAAGAAGTTTGAAAATTGTACTTATAAAATATTTACTTCCACTCCCATTAGGATAAAACCATGGGAAAAAATCATGGGTTGGTTTGTGGTTTTAATTATTTTAATGTATGGTGTCCAAAACCTAAATAAAAAAGAATTCCCTCTCTTTTCCTATATAAACCCATGAAAGCTCCCACTTTATCTTCACTCAAAGCCTTTGGATCTCTAAAAACCACTTCCCTACTCTCTCAATAATCCTCCCAAGGTTCCCCATGCTCCCAAGAATCCTCTCTCAAGCCTCTCCCAAGCCTTTGACATCACACTTCCAAGTAAGGGATTTCTTCCTTTCTCATTTTTTTCCAAATTTCTTTATATTGTTGGACCCTTTTATTATCGATAAAAAATGTTGTGGTATGATTTTAAAACTACCCAATACTTACCTAATTATGTTTTAATAATGATATACCCCATTTTATCTCAGTAATTCCTCCCACATTCACCCGTTACCATGCCGAAATTCCAAAAGGGATTTCTCTCTCATCATTTGCATTCAAGAAATTATTTTATATTAGGAATCTAAATTCCATTATATATGATGGGACATGTATCTATATAACCAACCTAACATTAAATTTAATTTACATATGATGAGACACCCCTTTCTCTCTCATCATCCATTTTTATGAATTCTTATGTCACGCTGTTAGGCTTCCGAAATTGCATAACGATTTTTCATGCCAATGTTATAGAATACCATGACCATTTATGTATAAAGGGTATTAAAATTTATGCACATTTACTTATTTATTATATATTTTCATGTATTAATTACACATTCCTTTATCATGTAATAAATTATGATGTTTAATGAATATATGTTACATGATCTATGTGGGACACTTATGCATGAAATGAAATAATTAAGAAGGGGTGTGCCCTGATAGATTTCCAAGGCATCAGTTAAAGATAAGCATCATGATATGTCAAGTGAAATGAGGGTTTACTCATGATAATTAAATTTAAATGAGGGTTTACTCATTCTCCATGGGCAATTATCCTTGGCTCATGATAATATCATGTTAAATGTTGCTTCTACATTTCCATGTTATGATAATCAGGGTATATCATGACTTTATATTCATGATTCTCTTATGTTAAATTGATATGACTATTTCCTAACATGTAATGTATTATTTATTTTATTCCGATTTTCTAATTTAATGGGATTTATATCTCACCCTTTTCTTATGCATGTCCTCTGGTTATCCCATGCAATGCTAAATACGAAATAATGTGTGCGGTCATGTTAAAGACGTTTTCAATCATGATGTGTATTTCATGTTTTAAGTTGTTATGTAATGTTACTTGGCCCCAAATACCCTATAACTATAGATATTATATTTTTTATCAAGTGAATATTTTATTTAATAAATTATGTTAAAGTGTTAAATAAAGAGAAGGTTTGTTATAATAGAAGATAAAACTAACTGTCAAGTTCTGATGAAGAGATATAGAGAACATGTTCAAGATAAAGTTAATGAACACAAAAACATAGACCAAATAAGTATGGAAAAGGACATTTATATCCTACATAATTATTATAATACGGTACCCATTTATTAAAAAATACTTTAAGAATATATAATTACTTTATTTCATCTAATAAGTACAATAAATCTCAATAGTTTTGCCTCAATAATTCTCAATCTCTTACTATAGGTAAATATGAAGTTGAAATTGTAATTCCTGAAGAATTAGTCGATCATTAGATCTATAATGTCATGATAATTCATTCCTTATATCTCTAGTCATAATCCTAAAAAATGGTTATCACATGTTATTTAATATGCATAAATCCCTACAATATGAAACTTTATTCTCTAAAACCTCATCCAAAATCCATCATAATAAATCTCATAAATGTTTACCCTTATGAACCTTACAAAAGATTAAAATTGAATATTTTATAAATAAGGTCACTAAAAATATATTTTATCCCATAAAAAACATTTTGTACTTCTTAATTTTGACATAAAAAACATGTGAATACCATTATCATGTATTCTCTTGAAACACGGTAATAACCTGAATTATCATAAAACCTTATCGAGAACATCCATTCTTTCAAAAATTAACTCTTTAATCATTTCATAATACAAAAATTCTATAAATTCAATCCATGATATCATAAACCATATTTTCATCTTATGAGTCCCAAGGTCATCAACACTATACCATTTATTTTATCACAATCAAACATATATTTATTTCATTATCCTAACATTATGCACATATTAAGGGTTATCCTTCCCTTAATCACGTTTTTTCACAAAAATATCACCTTACCAACTCAATAAATGTTCATTAGTACCAGTACCATTCAAAATATTATCTCAAATCCTAAAGGAAAAGTTAAAGTTGACCAATCCTTAGATGTTTTCATTATTCTGTAAAACCATAAAAGTACTTCTATAGAATTGTTAATGAATTCCAATACATAAACACCCAATCATTCCACCACATTGTTCTCATACTCCACATCACCAAGATGGAGTGCATGATATTTCTCTTTGTCTTTTTCTTTAGGAGGTTGATTATGTAGATCATCGTCAGTAACCCTCATATTTGAACACTAGTTAGCATAATGATCATTTTCTTTACACTTGAAGCACTGATATGTGGGTGGTGCATTAGTTCGAATCATCTTTTCCTCTATTTCATTAATCAGACCATTCATCACCTTTCAACATTAGTGAGATTTATTTCCTGCCTTTCCACATTTAGAGCACCTCCTAGTTCCATTTAAACAATTTCATTGATGTTTCTACCCACATATATAGCATGTAGATGGCTGGAATTTCATTCCACTATGTTGTTAATTCGAGTTCTAATGAGTCTGAATATTTATTTTCTTCTCAAAACCATAGGAATAGTCGGTATCTCCTTTTTCCATTTCATCTTTGTGTGAAAAATGAACACCTTATTCATAGATACTGAGGTCACTTATGGATAACACCCTTAAAATACATAGTATTAATCCCCTGAAGAATCGATCAACCTTACTTTCATGTTGGATGATAATACCCTTAACATACCTTGCATGTCTTGAAATTTTTTCCATATAAGTACCAAATGATTCTTTATCCTTTTTATTTATCTTAAGGAACTATTTATACATTTTCATATGATGAATATGAGGAAAGTACATATTTAAAAATAAGTTCATAATCTCATCTCATTCCATGGAGTTAGTTTCATCATATTACCACACGTTCTTGATAATATCCCACCATTGATTTGATTCACCTTCTAAATTACAAAAATTCAAAATGAATTTTTCAGTTCCAATTAGTGGAGGATGGAAAATATGACATCATGTCCTGAGAATACTAGATCTGATCCGTTAATTTATTACATTGGCATAGATACGAGCTTCAAATGTGAAGGGAACGAATAGTTTAGCAGTTTTAGAAAACTAGATTACATAAATGATACCCATAATATATTTGGAAATAGCAGATAAAACATAAAAAATATTAATAAACTTTATACTTGAAACTATTTCAAATGATTCCACTTACAACCCTGTGGAAAGGAAACAAAAATACGGGTGTGCTCAAATTCTCAGTAAGGGTTAGAACATGGGAATTAATAAATAATATATTAGAGTAAATCGTCATAGAAAGGAAAATAATTAATAACACATTCTATTCAAAAAATTTTATAAGGAAAAATTAATATGGAAAGTTAAGAAACTAACATCACATTCTATTTAATCAGTAAACTAATAATCAAATGCATCCATATATTTGATGAAGAAAAATCTGATGGATAAATAGTAACTATGACTGAATGAGGGGAATGCTTAATTATTGGATGAAATGCTTCATAGGTACATGGTACCTTAACCATCAAGAAAATTCACAATATTTTTATCATATTTGGTAGAAACCCATCTGAATTGGCCAACTCATTCATCTTAGGAGACCAACAATGCATCAGGGTCTATCTATAACTGAGCCCCACCCGTTTTATACATATTCATATTATTCTTCATATATCGAGTAATCGATTTAATTCATAAAGTTAATTTATATATAATTTATCAAAATAAACATCAAAACCAATAAAAAATTTAATTTTACATTATATATAATTAAGATGAAAAAGTAGTTTTGAATTAAAATTCTGTATTTATCACTATTCATCAAAGATGAAAATTCACCTAAAATTAAAAAAAAATCACCCTAAGATACTTTTTATGTTCATATTTCTATGATTAATTATACTATTACATTTAAAAACAATAAAAGTTTCAAATGTTGGATTTAATGTTGGTTCTCCATTAAAAGGTTGTAAAAGTGCCTTTATAAAAATGTAATTTTTTATGTGTAATACTAGGTTTGTTATTATGTTATGCCTATAAAATATATTTGATGAATATAAATAATATTTTATTGAATATATAGTGTATAAATTTTATTAGTATCATTCACTAATAGTAATTGAATTTATTTATTAGGATAAAATTCCTTTGTGAGCAAAAAAATAAAAATATTTCCTTTCTATTCAACTGGTTTATATTTTTGATACCAATTAATTATAAACCAATTAATTCATATTTTATTTTTTTAAACCATATATTTTTATAATTTTTTAATATTATTCATAACTTCTAATTTAAGGGCTAGGTTATATCTTATTATATTAATTTATAATATTTTTAAAAATATATTATTATTCTATAAAACTCATTGTTGCGTGTTATGTACGCCACTGAGGAGATTCAGTTTTCCATGAATCTGTTCTAACCTTGGTGTTCCTTATATAGAAAGTTAAACTTTATGTTTCATGTAACATAAGAATAACTTATTGTTTCATATAATAAAATTTGGGAAAAAATTAAATTTATTCTAAAAATAATATATTTTAATGTTCTAGGGTGCTACATTCACCCCACATTAATTAACTTGTTCCCTCAAAATTTAAAATTGATCTCAGTAATAAAGGGTTTTATATTTAAAAATAAACTATTTTTTTTAAAACCCATATCCTAAATTTGGTCAATAACACATATTATTAATAATCAGGAAAATGAAATGCGATGGTCACCACAAAACTAGGCTTCTCAATTGGAGAACATTAGTTAAAACATGGATATAGAATAAAATTTAACTATCATATTCTATTGGAGTGTGTTGGAAAAAATGTTCATAGGAGAGTTTATGACAAGAAATCCTTAAACTATGATTGTGTATAAAGGATATTGATGATAATATGATAGCATTTTTAATTCAAGACCTTTCTCCTAGTATTGATAAATTCATTAACTCTCTTATAATATAAGAAAATATACATTCAATAGTACAAAAAACATTTTTTACGTCGTCATTTTTTGACGTCCGTTATTTATAACTGACGTGAAAATCCAGATAATTGATTTATAACATCGGTTATAATATAACAGACGTTAAAAATGAATTATGTTGATTTATCACGTCGGTTATTTTATAACCGATGTGATAAATCAAATATATCACTTTCTCACATCGGTTAATTTTTAACCGACGTGATAAAGCCAATTTTTTAGACCAGTTATTTAATAACCGACATAATAAATTAGTTTATCACGTAAGTTTTAAAAAAACCAACGTGAAAGATAAAATTTTGAATCGCGCCAATCATGAGATCGATTTTTTTACAATGAGGCATTGAAATTTTCAATTTCCGCATAATATTTCATATTCTGCGAATTTATTTTCACGTCGGTTATTAAATAACCGACGTGAAAAATACATTTTTTTGAGTTTTCCCGTCGGTTATTAAATAACCGACGTGAAAAATTGATAAAAAAAAACATGTAGTTAATTTCCTATTCTTCTAGTTGACATATCCCAGAGCTAAAATGGTGTTACAGATCAAAAGTTATAGCCATCAAAATTTGATCTCCTCTAAATGAAGTCTTAAAAATTTCAACTTCTAAGGGACATAACTTTTGATCCATAAATCCGTTTGAGCTCTGTGACCTGTCAAAACGAAGCTTGGAAAATTATCTACATGTTTTTAAACATTTTTCACGTTGGTGATTTAATAAACGACGTGAAAAATTACTTTTAACGTCGGTAATTTAATAACCGATGTGAAAAATGTTTAGAAACATGTAGCTAATTTTCCATGCTTCGTTTTGACAGGTTGCAGAGCTCAAACGGATTTACGAATCAGAAGTTATGGCCATCAGAAGTTGACATTTTTTAAGACCTCGTTTAGAGGAGGTCAAATTTCGATGGCTATAAGTTTCGATCCGTAACACCATTTGAGCTCTGGGACATGTCAAATAGAAGAATAGGAAATTAACTACATGTTTTTTATCAATTGTTCACGTCGGTTATTTAATAACCGATCTGAAAAAGTTATAAAAAAGTATTTTTCACGTCGGTTCTTATATAACCGACGTGAAAAGGCCATAAAAATTTATTTTTCACGTCGGTTATATAATAACCAACGTGAAAAATCAGAGAAAATCGCTTAAAAATAAATTCGCATCATACGAAATATTAGGCGGCAATCGAAAATTTCAATGCCGCGTTGTAAAAAAATATGAAATATTAGGCGGTAATTGAAAATTTCAATGCAGTGTTGTAAAAAAATTGATCTCATTATTGTCGTGATTCTAAATTTTAACTTTCACGTTGGTTTTTTATAGCTAACGAGAATGATAAATTTTTTATCCCGGCAACGCGGAATTTCAATTTTTTACAGCGTGAAATTGAAATTTTTGATTTCCCCCTAAAACATATAATACCGCATTTTATTTTACCATATCATTTATATATTTTCATTATACGCATATCGTTAACATTTTTTACGATCGTTTCTTTCAACCATCACCGTCCAACCGAGTCGACTCGTTTGATCTACATCATGAATCCATTATTTCTTCTTCTTGCGATCTTATCAAGGTATTTGTTATTATTTTTCCTTGATTTATGTTTTTTATGATTAGTTTTCTTAATTATTATACCATTTAATGATTTTTATTTTATTTTAATGAAAAATAATTTTCCGTATCATGGTAAAACTACAATTCATCCTTCAGATTTAATTTTTTTAAGACAATGTTCTTCACTTCACGATCTCATCAAGGCATTTGTTATTATATTCCCATGATTTATGTTTTTTATGATTAGTTTTCTTAATTATTATACGATTTAATGATTATTATTTTTTTATAATGAATAACAATGTTTCTTATCATGTTAAAACTACAAATCCTCCTTCGGATTCAAAAAATCCATTTAAGACGAAGCTTTCGTTGTCTCATTCGATGTTGCCTCGTAAAAAAATATGAATCTTCTAATAGTCATAACTTTCGAACCGTAACTTCGTTTTAGTTATACGACCTATAAAATCAAACCTCATGAAATTATATACAATATGGTTAATAGTTTTCACATCGGTTATTAAATAAATGACGTAAAAAATTCCATTTAACGACGGTTGTTTAAAAACCGACGTGAAAAATTCATCATTTTTTTAAAACGAACGGTCTTTCATGTCGGTTATTTAAAAACTGACGTGAGATATAGAGTTTCAACGTCATTTTTTTTTTTGAAAAATCGACAGTCTTTCATGTCGGTTTTTAAATAACCAACGTGAAAATCATGATTTTTTTTATAACATCGATTAATAAATAACAGACGTTAAAAATAAAATTTTTAACATCGCTCACAAACACGTCGGTTCAAAACCGACGTGAAAAAGAAAAAATAACCGACATAAAAAAATGTTTTTGTACTAGTGATTTTAATAAGTGAAATATTTAACTTTGATCATGAATTGAACTATTTTTACTCCATATCCAAGAAAAAGTTGCATTATTGGGTGAAGTAATATAATAATCTCTAAAACCTCATCCAAAATTATACATAAACAATTTCATAAATGGTTAACCTTTTTAAAAGGTTATGATCTAGAATTTTATATACAGGGTCACTAAATTTCCAAAAATTAATTTATCATTAACCTTTAATCAACATGGAGTAGCTCTTTAATCACCACATATCGAACATGTGAACACCTTTGTTATGTATTCTCTTGACATAGGGTAAAAAATTGAATAACTATACAACTTTATTGGAAACAGGAATTAATCCTTATTAATTAAGTAAGACACATTCTGTAGGATCTATTACTTAAATAAAAAAAATTATTCTCAATTAATGATATCATAACCCACTTTTAAAAAAAATCATTAATCAATTCTGAGGTAGTTAGTGAAAATCCCAATCAATCATTTCTTCATCCACACAACATTTTATCAACATTAGTGACATATTAAGGCTCATAATTCCCTCAAACATGTATTTAAAAATTAACTTTCTGATGAATCACTTTTCTTGGTACCATTAAATATATGATCCCAAATCCTTGCTGAAATAGTATTTCATTACAATCCTTACATATTTCATAACTCTTATAACCAGTACATCATAGATAAAATACAGAAATAACTTATTTATTGAATCTAAATACATCCCATTAATCATTCAACTTCAGTGTCATCAATAACATAAGAATAAATTTAATCCCTTATCTTAATAAGTGGTATATACTCTTCATTATTGGGGTATTTTTTTGGGTAGTGCCCCATCTCTTTGAAGTTGTAACCCTGAATAATAACTTTTTAATTATTCCCATTGAATTATTTTTCATGTTGACCCTTTTCTCCACACTTATAAAAAATCCCATTCCCTTCAGTCATTTCCCAAGGTTATTATTTTTATAGATCTCACACGATATAAATTTCATCATCATCATCATTGATGCATTCCCTTTTTCTTGATGTTCATATTTCCTCTTCTTCACTTGATTCACCATAAAATAATGATCCTATAAAATTACTTATCCATTTTGATGGAACATAAAACTATATCTTCCTATTATGAAAAAGTATGAGAAACTAGTAACCATCATAGATCTAGATTAAGACCTTCAAATAAGAGGTCAATCATTCACTTTGTGTTGGGTATGTAATCTATAACTTACCTATACACCCTTGTAATGTTAGCTTCATAATCTATAATAATATATTCTTCCTTTTAATTTAATCTAAGGAACATTCTCTTCATCTCAACTTTCTGATCATGAGGGAAGTATTTATCAAATAATTTATCCTTAAAAGTTACCCATTTAATGAGTTATATTTCTACTACCTCCCAAGAATTTTGGATAAACGACCACCATTAATCAACATCTCTATTGATACAACACACTATAAGTGAAACCCTTTCCTTTTCACCACATCCTAATTCCATGAATATATTCTCTAAATACTTAATCCATTACTCAACTAAAATTAGATTTGTAGTCCCACTAAATTATTGGGGATTATGTCCTATAATCTAATCCAACATATGAGATTATCGTTGTAGAATTGGTTGCTGCATTGAGATAATGTTATTTTTCATAACCTGATTAAGTTTCCCTAATATTTTCATAATTTTCTCCTTTCCAAAGAATATTTATTGGTTTCCTCAATAGGTGAATATCTACATTTTCCATGAGTATCGATACCATTCATCTTTCTAGGCACCATTTATAAACAATGTCCTATAATGGATTAGATCATAAAATTATGAACATTGTATAATTTTAAATATGGTGTAAAACATAACATAAATTGAAAATCTTATGGATAACTAATATTATTATAATAAACATGGTTTATTTGGGGAGATATTTATTTTAAAATACCACATAATGGGTTGTAAATAAAATTATACTTGTCCAAAGAGTATCCCACAGGAGTGTCAAACTAGGTGCATAGGAAGTCCCATGGTCATGTATCGGGTTACACTGAGTCAGGAAAGACACACATTATTGGTGTTTTTAACCCTCAGTACATTTGTTCTAGATGAACATCCCCTTGTATTATCCAGATAGGGATTTATTTCTAGGAAGAACCATATAATCTATACCCTAAAAAAATTATATGATGATGTTCTATACTTATCCTCAAAGTCTATATTAGGGTTATATTCTCTAATCTAAGTTTCCAGAATATAATTTCCAAGGTTTCTAATAAACCATATCTGATACCAACTATAACATCATGACCCCAGATGCTCAGAGTCAATGCCTTACTTTATTACGTTATCATAGATATAAGCTTCAAATCCTTAGGGACTGAATTGTTTAGCAGTTTTGGAAAACATGATTACATACATGATACCCATAATACATAGGGAAATAGAAGATAAAATATTAAAAAGGCTAATCAACTACATCCTTGAAACTCATTCAATGGATTCATCATCATAACCAGGGGAAATTTGTAACACCCTTATATTTTATAGTATGTATCTTTTAAATTTAATCTCTTCAATATCTTATGTTCCAAAGAACACCAAGAATAAATGAATAATGATATAAACTGAAATATCATTATTTTAATATGACCATTATAAACTAGCCATTATATCACTAGGAATAAATCGTATTAAAAAATTATGACATTTATATAATATATATTGAATCAATTTTTTTGACATTCATCCAAATAATTTTATCGGGGTAAGATAAGAATTAATCTAATTTTACACATTAAAATACAATATTTTTTTAAAGGAAATATTACCACCTTTTAATGGCACACCTATTTTAAAAATCAATTTTAGAATTTTTTTTAAATTATATTTTTGAAAATGGACATAATTTTTGAATTTAAAAATATAAAAATTATTTTAGGGTGAAATTTTGTTATTTTTTGAGAATTTTTATTTTTTGATGAATAAGGAAAAATATTACATTATAGTAAAAAAATCCTTTTCGTATAAATAAATATTATAATTTAAATTTATTTTAAATTCACAATATATCAATAAGACATATATTAATAAAATTTATGTTATTAGAATAATTTTTATATTTAAAAAATATATAAAAACATATTTATCTTTTAAACATCTCTTTTACTCACCTTTTAGCCACATCTATAGGATTAGCATTGAACGTAATTCTACCACTTATGTGAATTGAATTTAGAAAAATTGGAAAAGATGTTTGTAATAACTATGATATTTAGCATATAATCGGGTCAGGTTATTTTTTAATTTTCATTTTTTGAATAGTAATTTTGATAAAATTTTATTTATCACATTTAAGGGTAAATCCGGTTATTAAAGGTAAATATAATATTATATTATTTAAAAGTTTTCGTAAAAATTTTCCTAATTTAATTGGATAAGTTGATTTCAGATAAAATAAAACTTATGCCGAAATTATGTATTTTAAGCCACATTGGTAAGAATAAGTCTTTTATGGCATTTTATTTAATGATAAGTTTAAAAATTCATACTCACAATGTTAATAAATAAATAATTTTCAATATGTGGTTATATATAGGATAAATTAGACTATAAAAAATCATTCGAATTATAGTAATTTTATCTTAACCGTGATTTTTTTTAATTTTTGGATAAGAAATAAGTTAATTAGTGGCTTGCATAATAATGATGTAGTAATTGTTTAATTAAGGGAAATATCAATTAAATATCATTCATAATATTAAAATAAATAAAATTTGAAATAATTTATGTCATAAACGAATAGATTTTATCAATTTGACATGTTAGGGATGAGTAAATTTAGTTTTTTCAAAGGAATAAAGTTGTTCTGATTTTTTAAAAAGTCATGTAATAAATAGTGTGATAATTGACATAAATGAGATTTTAAAATAAATATTATTTTATTAAATGATATTAAATTCATGAAAATACATATTTTTAGAAAATAAATATTATAATATTAAATATTTCAAAAATGATTCAATTGAGACCTGTATTTCATTTTATAGTAAATATATTAGCCATATAAAATAAAAAGAGATGTTGTCGTGGTAGTAGTTAAATTGTTTAACTAAGGGTTAAAGACAAAAGATAAGGTTAATATTGTGACCTAAATATGTCAAAAATTTATTGGTTTAGAGGATTTCTATCTATCCCCATATTATCCTCTAATTAATAATTTTGGATGTATTTTAAATTGAAATTAAATTTACATTTAAATAAAAGTTTGGGTGTTTCCAAAAGTTTCCCTCCCCTCCCTTATAAAAGGGAAAAACTCCTCTTTTATTCACACCTCTAAAGACCTTTGGATCTACCAAAACCTGACCATTTCTACTTAAAACATCCCTAAATTTATCTAAGAAGCCATAATTTGGGTATAAATCCAACCTTAGAAGTCATTTGGTGAAAACAAAAAGGAGATACTCTAAGAAGAGGTAATTGTTTTACCAATTCAATTCAACATCTTTTCATCTTCTACTTCATATTCCCGTATTGTTTTCATAAATAGGTAATAAATCCAGTAGCATCTATATGATGATATTTTATTATTATGATACAACCATAATCCTCCTTTTATTCATCTTAGGAATAAAAATATCACCGTGTGTGCATACGCATGACTTACCGTTTCCACGTTGTGGTGTAATTTGTTTTTCTTTACCACTTTAGTTTAATGTGTTTAAAGATAAATATAATGCATATAATGGATATAAATAAAAAATATCACATGATATTTATTCTTTATAATTAACATACCATTCATTTCTTTGCCCCATTACAATTAAGGGAATCATATTGTCACTCGTGCGTATGTATGACTTACCATCTCCACGACCCGATGAGATTCATACTGCACTTTAACCAATAAAAAATGATAATAAAAATATATAACATGAATAATTATGAAATATATGACATAATAATTCTCATGGAATAATATATATATATATATATGTATCTCATTTACTTTCATCCATTCAATACGATAAGAAAACTGAAAAAACATTCATACATACGTATGATCTACCATCTCCATGAACAATGCATTCCATTCCTTATTATATATATATATATATTGAATATATATGACATATAAATCATTTATAATATAGTGGAAGAACTTAAATCATGATCTATGTAATATAAAAATTCAAAATACGTACGATTGCAATGATATTATTACCCAAAACGTTAATTTAACTTGGAATTTGTAATAAATGAGTAATATACATTCATAAATGAATCATATATGATAACATATATATCATTAATATTCTGGTACAAGTTAATAATATGTTTAAAACCACAATACAAGGGTTTCTGGCACGTATGTAGGGAATAAGACCTATGTTATGGGTTAATTTTACAATCTCATTATTATCTGAGATTGCTTATATGTAATTATTAATTGGGACATATTTATCATCCATGTCATGTTACATAATTTTTTTAAAAAGGAATATTTTTATGGTTTTCAATGTGGGATTCTTTAACTAAAAAACCGTTTTAAACTATTTATTTTTTTCATTCATGTCCATGTTTTGAAAATGATTTTTGTTGATTTATTTAGAAGGACATGAATATTTTAAAATGTTAATTTTTGAATTTATCATAAATTTTTCAAATAGGTATGAGAAAATTTGATTCAAAAATATTTATTTTTTAATTAAATTTATTCCTTTATAAAAGAAAATATTTTAAATAGATTATTTTAATGAAAAAAGGGGTATTTCATTGATGAGATTTCTAAATGATTTTATTAGACTATTTTTATCTATTTCAACATCCTTGGTAGGATTTTATGGCTAACTGAGGTTGATTTCGTATGATATAAATTACAATATTTCATTTAATGGTTTATAATTAGTTTAACTATGGATGTGCTATTTTTATATCATTCATGGTTTATTCTTGAATTATTCACATTTCGTATAACAGTTTTTCAATATAAATGTGTATATTGTTTATATTTCACCCCCTTCATATAAGGAATTCATGAGACTTAGTTAGTGATAGGTGGGGCTTGCTATAGACCCTTAATTCATCGATAGGTTTCATGAAACAAAATTGATATGATTTTGGCTGACACGTTACCCATTTATTAGATTCTTGGTATGAATGCTTGAATGTATTATATTCTTAGCATTAAGTCTTAGAAGTATTAGACTCATGGCATGAAGCCTTGATGCCGTTATATTATTATCATGAATCCTTGATGGTACATTTCATATCTCTATCATTATATGTTCCTTAATTATTATATTAGTTATTTATATTCCATGTGTTGATTAGATTAATATAATATCCATGATTATTCTTATTTTATAAGGGATTATTTATTCTTTCCATATTATATTCTCATGATTTTTCTTAAAGGGATTGTGTTTTAGTTATAAATACTTCATTAAGGTTCATTATTATTTATTCATAATTGCTTCTGTTGTATTATTATTCTAACTAAGCTTATGTGCCCACCCCTTTCTTATATTTAATTTTCCCAGGATTCCTAGATGGGTATTAATACTTATATTAAGGGTTAATCTAGGAGAATAATGACATTATTAAAGTATTATCTATGTTTTATTTTATGTTTTTAATTTTAATGTACGTTTGTTGTAGGTAATATATTTTCCCAGAATATTAAATTAATCAGTCCTTTAGGATTTGATTCCTTGCAATCATTCTAATGTATTAAAATAATGAATTGGATCTAGGCTCTAGGGTTGCGGCGTTACAGTTGGTATCAAATAAATATTAACTGCAGCCTTGGAAACTAGATTTAGAAATCAAAGGTTTGAAAACATAACCCTTTGAAGGAATTTGAGGATAATTCTAAATACAGGATATCATCCATTATATTTGGTAATAGATAACCTAGGTTAATCCTATGGACTTATGGATTGAAAAGAAGGTGGAATCTTTTCGAGATTATATAAATGATTGTTCATGACAACACCACTATGATTAGTGTTTCTCACTTTGTGCTTTGAGTTTTGGTCAATGGTTAGAATTAGTAAGTTTATAAAAGAAATGGTTATACTATTTTTGATGAAGATACTACAAAAGGAAAATGAATTGAAGTAGTTATTAAGGAAAAGTGTGATGAATTATAGTTAATGGTTTGAGAACAATGATGATTTATTAAAGTTTATGTGTATTTGGATTTCTGAATTATTTCATCAATGGTGCTCTGGTTATAAGAATCATGAGATATATAAGGATTGTACTAAAATAATTATTCATCAAGTATTTGTAATAATGAATTATTTAATTATTATTTTTGTGACTATAAAGGTATTTCACAACATGATGAATATTACATTATTTGGAGAACATAATGTATTTTGAAAAAATTTCGAACTTTTTGGACTGTGAATTTTGACGAGTTTATTTTCGATGAGTCTTAAGGAGGGAATGTATTATGTTTAACATTGGATATTAATTTTTTTAGATTAAATTATGATTTTTGGGTACTTTATTGTATTCTTTTTGGTTTCCCTATATTGATGAAGGGATTTCAGGTTGACTTTATAAAAAATAATCTAGAATATCAATATTAATGAGTAAGAAATGAAGTGAAAATTGATCGAAGAAAAACCAAAGAAAAATATTATTATTATGCTATGTAAAGAAATCAAGTAATTTATTATTTAATGAAATACTTCTACTCTAGGGAATATATCTTGAATCAAAATTTTATCCCAATACATTATTTTCCAATTAATCAAATGGTACCTTAGATTATCACTGACTTCTAACTTTGTGATTGTTAACTTTATCATGACCATTTTCTCTATCAATCTCAATCTGAACATGACAGTTATATTTACCATATATGTCCATTTTTTCTTATTTGCGATGCTAGTATTTTTTATGTCTTGGTACGTTCGTACATACCATTCTTTTTTCTTAAGTGGAGGTCATATTTATCCTTTTTCCAATGTGGGATTTCAATAAATATATTTTGAAAATTCAAACCCTTAGTTTTCGATCCTGAGTTCAAATTGTGAGGATGAAATTTATTTAAGGAGGGGAGAATGTAAATCCTTAATATTTTAGAGTATCTATCTTTTAAATTTAATCACTTCAATATCTTATGTTTCAGACAATACTACGATTTAACGAATAATGATATAAAATTATATATCACGATTTTAATAAGATCGTTATAACCTAGCAGTTACATTGTCAGGAATGATTAATACTAAAGAAATTATGAAATTTATATATATTATATATATAAACAATTATTTTAACATTCATCCAAATTATTTCATAGGCTTAATATAATAATGAATTCGTTTTTATGCATTAAAAGGTAATGTTTTTCAAAATGTAGTATTACCGCCTTTTAATAGTGCACCAATTTTAAAACTAAATATTGGATATTTTCAAAATTTAATTTTTTAAATGGAATTCAATTTTTAATTTATAATATAAAAATTAGTTTATGGTGAATTTATAGTATTTTTCTGAGAAGTTTCATTTTTCGATTAATAGTGAAAAATACAGCATTAGAGATAAAAAACTGACTTTTTGTATAAATAAATATTATAATATCAATTTATTATAAATCCAAAATAGATAACTAATAAATATATTAATCTAATTTAGGTTATTATAATCATTTTATATTGAATTTATATATAAAAATGAATTGATATTTTGAATGTCTCTTTTAGCTACCTTCTATCCACATCTGTGGGATTAGTATTGAATGCAATTTTACCGCATTTGTGAATTGAATTTTGAAAAATAGTCCTAAATAATTGTAATCATTATGATATTTAGAGTTCAATAGGATCAACTTATTTTTTAGTTTGGATTTGATGAATAGTACCTTTTGTAAATTTTTAATTACCACAGTTAAGGGTAAATCAGGTAATTAAAGGTAAAAATAATATTATATTTTTTAACAGTTACTATAACACTTGTAATAATTTCATTAGATAAGTGTTTTTTGACCAAAATCATCATTAGGACAAAATTATGATCTTTTCAAGCCACTTGGGTAATAATAAGGTTTTTATTATATTTTATTTAACGATAAGTTAAAAAGTCATTCTCATAATTTTAGTAACAAAAACATTTTTAATATAGGGTTATACACAATATATATTCGACTATAAAGATTAATTTTAAATACAGTAAATTAATATTCATCATTATATTTTATTTTTAATTTTTTGAGAAGAAATAAGATATTTAAAGCTTGGTATAATAATGATGTAGTAATTGTTTATTAATGGAATTATTAATAAAAAGATATTAATAATTTTAAAATAAATTAAATTTGATATATGCTATTTCATAAACTAATTTTACTGATTATTTTTACATTTAATGGATGATATGATTTTTTTGATGTAATCAATTATTTTTTTTAAAGTCGTGTAACAAATAGTGTCAAAATTTACATAAATGAGATTTTAAAATAAATAATAATTTATTAAATGATATAAAATTCAGAAAAATATATATTTCTGAAAAATAAATATTAGAGTGTTAAATATTTCATAAATTAACCAATTGGGTTTCATTTATAATATTATTGTAACTATATTAACCCTATAGTGTAAAAAAGACAAGTTGTCATGGTAAGAGTTAAATTGTTTAAAAAAGGGTTAAAGCCAAAGGATAAGGTTAATATTGGGACCAAAACATATATAAAATTAATTGGTTAAGATTATTTCGATACTTAATCATATTAAAATCTAAGTAACTCACTTTTAAGATATTTAAAATTGAAATTCAATTTATATTAAATTAATAGTTTCTGAGTTTCTAAAATTTACCCTCCCCTCTGTTATAAAAGGGAATCGTTATTTTTCTTTTATTCACACCTGTAAAGACATTTGGATCATCCAAATCCCTCCCAATTATCATTAAAACTTCCCTAAATTAATATTAGAGGCCATAATTTTGGGAATAAATCCAACCTAATTAGCCATTTTCTGCAAATCAGAAGGAGATACTCGAAGAAGATGTAATTGTTTTACCAATTAAATTCAATTTCTTTTCTTAATCAACTTCAACTTCCTATATTGTTTCCATACATAAGTAATAAACCAATAATCATATATATTCTGAGATTATATTATTATGGTAAAATAATATTTCTCATTTTATCCACCCTACAAATATCAATACCACCATGTGTGCGTACCGACGACTTATCATCTCCACGATGTGGTGTAATTTGTTTTTATTACCAATTTATTTGGATAAATATAAAGATGAATATAATGGATATAAATAATAAATATGGTATTATATTTATTATTTATAATTAACATACCATCCATTTCCTTACCCCATTACCATTAAAAGCATGATATCGTCACTCATGGGTACGTACGACATACCGTCTCCACAACACAATGAGATTAATCCCCCACGTTAACCATTAAAAATGATTATAAATATATATTTATATAATGAATAATTATGAAAAATATGACATAATAATTCTATTAGAATATATATATATATATATTTCATTTACTTTCTTCAATTCAATATGATAAGAAAATTTAAAACATTGTTCATGCATACGTACAACCTATAGTCTCTGTGAATGGTGTATTCCATTCCATATTATATATATACACTGAATATATATTATATATAAATCATGTTTTATACCCTTTAAGTAATTAAATTAGGATATAAGTAATATTACATGTTAGAACACATATGATTAACGAAGCGGTTATTACCCAAAATGTTGCTTTAACTTGGAATTGTTAATACATGAAAAATATAAAGTCATAAATGAATCATATATGATATCATAAAAATTATTAAGATGTTTTACAAGTTAATAATATTTAAATAACCACTATAAAGGATTTTCTGAAATGTACTAAGGGAATCAATCCTATGGTAAGGGATAATTTCTCAATCTCATTATTATTTGAGATTGTATATACATAAGTATTTACTAGGATATATTTTTCATCCATGTCGATGTTTCTTAAAAAAAATTAATAAGGAATCTATTTAAGGATTTATGTAAGAGAATTTTTAACTAAAATGTATTTTTAAATGATTTATTCTTTTCATTCATATCCTTGATTTCAAAATGGGTTTTATGGATTTATTTATAAAGACATGAATATTTTAAAATGTTAATTTTTGAATTTCTCTTAAATGTTTCAAAGTGGTATGGGACACTTTCATTAAAACATCTATATTTTTTTTGAAAATTATTATTTTATTAATTCACTTATTTTAAATGAATTAATTATAAGTAAAATGGGTTATTTCTTTAAAGAAATTTCTAAATGATTCTAGTAGTTTATTTTCTTCTATTTCAACATCCTTCATTGGATTTTAGGCTTAATTGAGGTAGATGTTTTATGATATCAATTACCATATTTAATTGAAGGGTTTATGATTTATTTGGCTGTGGATATGCTATTTTTATACCATTCATCGTTTATGGATAAGGTATTTACATTTCTTATGCTATTTTTTCAATACGAATGTGTATGTTATTTATATTTAAACCATTACGTATGAAGTATTCATGGGACATAGTAAGTGACTTTCCGGGCCCACTATAGCCCATCGATGCATCAATAGGTTTCACGAAACAAAAATGATAATGTTTTTACCAAGGCCTTACCCATTTATTAGATTATTTGCATGAATCCTAGAAAGTATTAGATACTTATCATGAATCCTTAACAATATTAGATTCTTGGAATATAGCCTTAATTGGATTATATTCTTGGAATGAAGCCTCAATGGTTAGTTTTAGATGTCTAGCAATATGAATTCCCTGATTATGATATTAGTTAATAATATTCCATTTGATTATTATACTAGTATAATATTCATGGTTACGCTTATTTTATATGGTATTATTTATTCTTTCCATATTATGCTCAATATTTTGTTTAAAGGTCTTTTGTTTCAGTTATACATCTTTTCTTAAGGTTTATTATTATTTATTCATAATATATTCCTATATACACTTACCCTTACTGAGTATCTGAGCATACCCATTTCTTATGTCTTATTTTCCTAGGATTATAAAAAGTTTATTATAATTGATATGGAGGGTTAATCTAGGGGAATAATGATATTCTAAAAGGATTATCTATGATGTATTTTATGTTTTGAATTATAAAGTAAGGTTCCTATATGTAATATTTTTCCAAGATTTATAAACTGATCAATCCTTTTAGATTTAATTTCTTATAATCATGCCAATGTATTACAATAATGAAATAATTCTATGCTTCTAGGGTTGGGGCGTTACAAAAGATAAACAAAAATGGTGAGCTTAAATTATCAGTAAGGGAAATTAGAATGGAATAAATAATGATTTGATGAGTGTAAATCAACATGGTAAGGTAAATAAATGATAACACATCCCATTCAAATGACATGATAAGGAATAACCAATATACCAATATAAAAACATAAAACACATGCCATTTTATCAATTAAATTGGAATGAAATGAATCCATAGATATATTGAAACAAAATCTCTTGGATGAATAGTAACTGAGTCTGGATGAGGGAAATGCATAATTATCAGATTCAATATTTCCTAGGTACATGGTACCATTAAAATCAATAGAATTCACAAGATGATTTATAAAATCTAGTCGAAACCTATCTAATTTGGCCAACTAATTTGTCTTATGAGACTACAGAGGCATCGATGGGATATCAATAAATGGACCCTACCTATATTTTACCTCTCCAATGCATTCCCCATATATCAAGTAATCTAAATAAGTAATGATCAATATGATTTATAATATATCAATATTTCACAAGATATATGGCTTTATCATTACTTCATAAGTAGAGTACAAGTAACAACAAGTTTTATTGACATTTACTAACAGAAATACCATTGAAATATCATTAATAAATTCTGGAGAAAAATAATCTTTAAACATTCCAAAGTGTCCCATACCAGTTTGAAACATTATAATAATAATCCCCAAGAAGGAATAAAATAAAAAAATTAATATATCATGAGAATAAGGATATTCATGATATAGCAAGTAAAACGACAATATAAAACCCATATAATTGTGAATTGGTTCATAAAAACAAATAAGTCTCAATAGAATGAAAATTGATATGAAATCCCTTACCATAATTCCAACATGTCACATGTGTCTTTAACTTCGTGAATAATAAAATTACATAAATTATTTATATTCTTTATAACAATTTTTATGTTTACTATTACTTTTAATTCACCTATTACAATGTTGTAAGAAATCTGACCTTATTTTTAGTTATGTCTTTATTTTCTTGTTGTTTTTTAGAAAAAGAGGTGTTTTTGGGAAATTTTAGGAGTTCATGCACTATACATATAAGTATATTCCATGTACTCAGTTTTCACGGGTAGTCGTGTGCTGGCCGTGTAACGGCCGAACACATGGCCGTGTGGGGTGGCCTAGAGACAGCCTGAACTAGAACTCGGTAAAGGCAAGTACACGTCGTGTTCTTTTAAAATACATGGCATGTACTTTCCTTTAATTTCATTAAATGGAACGGGGTCACGTCTAATCGACATAACACCCTTCATCTAGGTGGGACTCATCCAAGAGAATCTGTAGCCAATGATTCTTCTATAAGCCCCTGACTCACTATCTGTTCTTCGAATTGACCATCATTGATTGCGTTGGAATAACCATGTTAAGCTATTCCTTTTTCTAGAGAATATTTACATGATTTATCCTCTTTCATGATATATTTTTGGTTCAAAAATTCTCATAATTTTTGTAGATCTACAACATTCTTGGGTGATTCAATGCTGAATGTTCACGTATATCGTTCATACAACGCCGACGTAGGTGGTTTGGGCCTTTACGTAGTCAGTCATTGAGTTATATGTAAAGAATTTCCCAAAACCCTTGTTCAAGGTATTTCATGTTTAGGGATTTTAACCCTATTAATGTCTTTTATGCCTTCTATGTTTGAATAGAGGTTTTCGATTGTGAATAGAGTTAATTGGAATACTATGGATGTGTTTTCCCATGCTTGTTTGATTTTGAAAATTTGGCCTAGTTATTCCCGTTAGGCTATTTGTTTCGATTCCTAGTGTTGCTAGGATAGAGTGATTATTTATCTAATATGTTGTGCTATGCCTTGTATATAATTATCCAAGTAGTACTTTGAGGTTTAGCTTGGCTATTGATTATCGTTTGCGTACGATTTCTTTACCCGGGGTTGCGGGAACCTGGTGTAGTGAGACCATATGGGAAATTGAAGTTGAGGGCTTTCCCAGAGTGTATGTTAAAATTATAACGATGTGAGACCATAGTGGGATAGGTGTTGAGTGCTCCCTCAGAGTGTCTATATATACATTATGAGACCATAAAAGGAATTGATATTGAGTGATCCTCAGAGTGTTTGTAGTTTACCGTTAAAAGACTACAGGGGGAATTGATGGTGAGTGCTTCCTCATAGATTTGTTGGTTACACAAGACTATAGGGGTAATTGATGGTGAGTTCTTACCCCGAGAGTCTTCATTATATCCTTCCTGTAAATTGAACCATAGTGGTTAGGCCATGACAACTACCTTGAGGGTTACTTGAGATTGTCGGTTGAACCATAGGGGATAGGTTGTGAGAAATTTCCCAGAGGGTTTCTGGTTTTTATTTTTTGGTTGATTAATTTGTTAAATGTAAATGATGTAATGGAAACTGTGGGATTGATTACTTTTGAGTACCTCCTTATTTACTACTTCGTGATTATTAATATCTTCCATATATATTCAGGGACTATTAGGCATAGATCTTTGGGTGGTTACCTACTGGGATTTTCCGCACACCCTGTTTTGGTCATTATTTTGGGCCCAAACAGATTATATTGTTGCAGGTATAGATAAGGGGAATCACCCTTATACTTTAGGTTATTGGTTGTTGTGGATCTAGAGAGTAGATGACCAAGTTGAGGCTTGTGATGCTAATGTAGTAATTTTTTTTATTTGTACATTGATTTAGAAATGTATTCTAGCATTGTGAAATTTTTGGCTTCTTTCCTAGACATACATATCATGCATAATTTATATATGTGCTCAAATTATTTATTTCTTCAGTATTCTGTTGTTTACTGTTGTATGGTATTGTTACTCCTTCCACTATTGTTAACTAATTATTTCCTCTACATTACTCTGCCAATGAGGGCATAGTTTCCACACTATCACACCCAAGGAACTCACTGCTAGTCAGCAGCCTCTGGAGTTTGGGGAGATGTTCTTGAGGCCATGTGACCAACTGGGTATGGGGCACCTTTGGGAGACTCTCGAAACCGGGATGTTACAAAGTGGTATTAGAGCCTCATTTTCATCATGACCTAATTTTTGGAGAATATATTCAGGGACAAGATGAAATATGTAATTGGTAAAAAGCTTTTTTCGGGAGTAGCTAACCTGTGTATAGGGAAAATACAATTTACATCATTATTGTAATTTTTCAGGTTTGAAATTTTATAGTTGGTTTGATTTCACCATTGGGTGATTCACATCTTTTGTTGTTGTTATTGATGATATTAATGATGTTCTATTTCTATTGAAACCTGATGAGATGAGGGTATTCCATCTCATACATCATATATGCACATTCTAGAAATCACATGTCATGCATCCTTACCATTACATTTAGGGTGCATTACCGATTTCATGTTATTGTGATAGATGTTGTGCTAAAAATGCATGTTTTTGAGATATATGCCTTGATAGAATACCTGTTATTTTATAGAATATTGTTTGAAAATGTTTTTTCTTGAATGAACACCAAACATTGGTTCTTGAGGTGTTATGGACCCTCATGGATCCGAATTTGGTGGATTATTGCCTTGTTATTCATTGTATTTAACATGTATAATATTCCACGATTTGATTCTCAAGGAATACGGGCCCTCATAGATTATATTTTGGAACTTTAATGTTTGTTTTAGTGTTTTCTGGGTTTCAGATTAGTTTCTAAGGATTACTATCCAGAAAAACCCAAAATACATGATGTGTAATTATAAATACAAGACATGTATCCTTCTATTTGGGAAGGAACAGTTTTTCTTATGTACACGCCATGTACTATGTGTACACGCCATATGGTCTCTAACCATGTCACTAGCTATGTGGGTAGAGACATGAGGTTGGGAAATATTTGGTGGGGCACGCCATGTACTAGATGTACACGCTGTGTTGTGTAGACCAAGTGTCAACCCATGTGACTAACAAAACAGATGGATAAAAATTATGTTATACACGCTGTGTCAAGCTTGAGCATGCCGTATAGTATAACCCTTGTATCTGACCGTGTATTGCACAACATGGGGCAGTGTAAATCCTTCTATTACAAGCCGAGTTTGGAATAAACATGTCGTATAACGTTAGTCGTGTGTCCAATTATGTGACTAACAACACAAGACATTGAAACCTAAGTAGTACATGCCGTGTCTGAAAAAAAACACACACTGTGTTGTCTAGTCCTAGGAGAACCTTATGGGGTTTCCTTGTATAATAACTCGGTCTAGGGAAATGAATCAGTTACACACCATTTCTTGGGAGAACATGCTGTGTGTATGCGGTGATACATGACCGGTTTTGGCAGAAGTACACGCCTATGTGAAGGCTCAAAGGAACATTCTGTGTAAGGTTTATACATGACATGCAACCATGTTTTGAAAAACAGGAATGCTTTCTTTATCATGTTCCCTTATTTCACTTATATGTTTCTTTCCTTGATAATCATGAACTAAGTTATGCCCTTGAACTTGCATAATCATTCCACAGAGATTTCCTCTAGTCATAAGTTAGTTATATTGCATTGATGAGACACCGGATATGGAAGATCAGGGACCAGTTGCAGATCCTCTAGTCATTCCCATCTTGGCACCATCCGTTATCCCAGATATAGGTGCTGATGCATAGTTTTGAGAGGGATTTATGAGGATGATGCAGACCTTTCAAAGAGAACCACCTCCAACCCTGTCGATGGTATAATTAATGCAGGTATTTCAGCAGTATCATCCTCCCACTTTCATAGGAGATGGGGGACCCTAATCTAAAGAGTCATGGCTAGAAGCCATGCCTACAATCTCCAAGCATCTATAGACACCTTCAGAGAGGTGGGTGAATCTCGCTATGTATATGCTTTGGTATTCCTCCAAGAGATGGTGCGATGTGATCCCATAGACCGGACGCCAGCAGGTTAAGGATTGGGAGGAGTTTCAGCATACCTTCTACGATTAATTATAACTAGATACTTTGGGGGCCAATCGAGCCTGAGAGTTCATGATTATGAAGTATGATACTCTTTCAATTATGGAGTATTCTTCTCTCTTCACAGTGCTGAAGAACTTTACACCCTTTCTAGTGAGAGATTAGTTATTCTTAGTGAAAATGTTTGAGGATGGTCTCAGATAGGAAATTATGGCTCAGGTGAACATCTTAAGGTTGACTACTATATCTTCTATAGTCAACTAGGAACTGATCCCAGAGTGCAACCTGAGGGATTCTGGAGCTCTGGGCCAGGGCGGTTGGAAAACCAGAGTTAGTGATTCTCTGTATAATAGTAGGAAATTCTGCTAGGAGACTACATGTGGAGATCTGAGAAGGTGAGATATGTATTCAAGTAGCCAGGTGGTATGAAAACAGTGTGGGAAGGTCGGGCATACGAGGCCACATTAACCGAGAGACTTATTCGAGTGCTAATCTTGCGGAATGATGGGATATCTTCAGTGATTTTGTCAGTTCTTCTCACCAGCAGCTGGTGATCAGAGTTCCTCTATGACTCCGCATTCTGGAGTAGCACCACCAGTTTCTCATCAGTCTGGGAACTGGAGTTCATCCGGCTGTTCAGGCTGAGGTGGAGGTCACGGCCGTGGTTTCCAGTCGGCAAGCTTTCAGCGACAACATGGTGGATCTGCCCATGGTGGTCAGGAAAGGTCATTGTGTCGTGGTACATGATAGAGTTTTGTAGTGGATCATACCCAACAATACCAGGATCCTGACCCTTCTACAGGTTGAGGTACTATTCTTGTTGCCTCAGTTTTAGCTTCTACAATCTTCAATACATGGGATTTCCATAATTTCATATATGTTGCTATTATGGAGAGACTTAGTCTCTTTATATTTACTTCTTATGATATCAGGATGTTGTACACTCCGTTGGGGACCAGAACGACTAGTGTATGAATGCACAAGGAGCGACCTATAGAGGTTGGTGGGTTTCACTTCTTGTGGGACCTCTATGTCTTAGAGATGACATGCTATGATTTCATTCTCAAAATGGACTAGTTACTTCCCTTCCCAGAAGTCATCGACTGTTATCGCCGAAGGGTGAGATTCACATTACCAGAGGGCGGATCGTTTATTCATAAGGGAGAGTGAGATGTCCAGGAGAGCATAGCAGGACTGGAGTATCATGGGTTGGGAGGATTTATAGCTCAAATTTTCCGTCTATATCTAGATGACCTGGAGACATCATAGTTATAATTTCATCCTGTGGTCGATCATTTCAATTATGTCTTTCAATAAGAACTTTCAGGGTTTCCTCTAGAGTGAGAAGTAGACTATTATTTTGAGCATGTTCCAGGAGCAGCACTGGTGTTCATTCCTCATTATAGGATGGCTACACCAGAGTTACAGGAGCTCAAGAAGTAGTTGGATGAGTTGTAGGAAAAGGGTTTCATCCAACCCAGTACTTCCCATTAGGGTTCGCCTGTCCTATTTGTGAAAAAGGTAGAGGATACCCTTCGACTTTGTGTGGATTATCGGAAGCTGAACCAGTTGACAGTCGAGAACCAATATCTGTTGGTGAGTATTGATGATATCTTTGATCAACGTCAAAGATCCTGGGGGTTCTCGAAGATTGACTTGAGATTCGGTTATCATCAGTTGCGCATTAGACCCTCAGATATACCTCTCACAGCCTTTTAGAGAAGGTATGATCTATACGATTATGTGGTAATTCCGTTTGGTCTCACAAACACACCTGTAATATTCATGGCACTGTTGAAAAGAGTGTTCCATCCATACTTTTAATCTTTCATGGTAGTTTTCATGGACGATATCTTGGTGTACTCTCACACTCGACATAACCATGCCATACATCTTGAGATCATTTTTAGAACACTAAGAGATCATCAGTTATATGATAAGCTCTCAAAATACCACTTTTTAATGGACCAAATTCACTTCTTGGGTCATGTTATCTCAGATATAGGAGTTTCAGTAGACCCATAAAAGGTAAAAGAAGTAGTATCCTGGGAGTAGCCAAAGAAATAATTTGAGGTATGATGTTTTCTAGGGCTATATAGATACTAAAAGCATTTTATAACGGACTTTTTAGGACTAGAAGACCCACTGAGGGGCCTGAATAAGAGGGGTGAAAAGTACTTATGGTCTGATTCTTGTGAGTCAGCCTTTCAGGAGTGGAAAGGAAGGTTGAATTCAGCACCGATACTTGTCTTTCTTGAGCCGGTCAAGATATATACTATTTACTGTGATGCATCAGGTATCGGGCTCAGAGTAGTTCTTATATAGTGGGTAAGACTCATTACATACAGGTCTCTGTAATTGAGGCCACATGAGAGGAATTACCTGATGCACAAACTCGAGTTGGTTTTTGTTGTTCATGCTTTACGTTGTTAGAGACATTATCTTCTGAGGAGAGAATTTTGTGGTTGTCACTGACCAAAAAATTCCCAAGAATATCTTCACTTAGCGTGATCTGAATCTGAGACTATTAAGGTGGGTTGAGTACCTTCAGTACTTTGACTTTGAACTTTCCTACATTCATGGTAAAGGCAACACAGTAGCTGATTAGTTGAGAAGGAGGACTCTGATACATGCAGTTCAGGAGGGCAGCAGTGAGTGGCAGCTTAGGGATCTATTCCTTGAAATGCATTTGGACGTGCATGACCGACGAGGGAAGACGTTCCTTTCTTCTATAGCTGTTACCTCTACTCTTCTTTATTGAGTGCAGATGAGATAGATATCAAAATATGAAGGCCTAGTTCTATTGGAGCATGTGTCATGAGAGGAACATTTTCCTTGATGGACAGTAGGCAAGGATGAGATCTTTCATTTTCTAGGACACGTATGGGTGTCAGTAGACAAGCATGAGGAGCTGATGAGGGACTTTAATTCCTCAGTTTGGGAAGCTCATACTGGTGTCACTAAGATGTATTGAGATTCGCAATGTCAGTATTGGCGGCTAGGTATAAAGCGAGATGTTTTAGGTTTTGACGTGAGGTGTTCCACCTGTCAGTAGATGAAGGCAGATCATCAGTGACCAGCAGGGCTTTTACAGCAGTTACCCATTTTAGAGAGGAAGTGGATTGATTTCATGATGGACTTCATGAAGGGTTACCGAGATTACCTTGAGGTAATTATGTTGTTTGGGTTGTCATTGATAGACTCATGAAGTTTTTTCACTTCTTGCTGATCAAGGAGACCTTCATTGTTGATGAGTTGGGAAGGCTGTACATACGGGACATTGTACATATACATGGGGTTACACACTACATTATTTCAAAAAAATACACACACTTTACTTCTCAGGTCTGGAAGGGACTATAGAGAGATTTGGGTGTCGAGGTACTTCATAGTACATCTTACCATCCCCAAACGGATGGCCAGTCCAGGTGTACGATTCAGGTTATGGAGGAAATTCTTCGAGAAAGCATACTGGATTTTAGAGGTTCTTGGGAGAAGTATATACCTCTTTTATAGTTTACCTACTATAATAGTTTTCAAGAAACTATTCAGATGGAACCTTTTGAGGCTTTGTACGGTAGGCTATACCGATCAACCCAATGTTGGTTGGAGGTAGGAGAGGCGGTTATGATGGGACCTCATCTTGTTTAGGAGACCACGAAGCATATAGAGTTGATTCAGAAGATGATGGCTACTACACAGTCACAAAAAAAGTCTTATGTTGATCGATGGAGACGACCTATGGAGTTTAAGGTTGGAGATCATGTTTTCTTACATGTCACACCGAGGTTGGGACACAGAAGGTTTAGGAGATAGGATAGGCTTTCATTGAGATATGTTGGACCTTTTGAGGTTTTGGAGAGATTTGGGATGGTTTCCTATTAGTTGTGGTTACCTCAGATGTACCGGGATATGCATGAATTCTTCCACCTTTCTTATCTACGACATTACCTCTTAGATCCATCTCATGTATTTCAACCTGAGGAGGTTGAACTAGAGGTGGATACATCATTCAAGAAGCATCCTATCCAAACTATTGATCGCAGTGCAAAGGTTCTTTGTGGTTGGTTTATTCCTCTAGTACGAGTGTTATAGTAGTACTGGTGGGAACATGATGAGACTTGGGAGAGGGAGGCTGATGTTTGAAAATAGTGTCCAGTGCTATTAGAGGATTCAACTTCTACACCACTTTCTTAGGGAAATTTTGGGACATATTTTTTAATGGGGGAAGTTTGTAAGAACCAGAGCCTTCTTTTTTAGGTATGTCTTTCTTTTCGAGTTTTTTTGAGAAAAAGAGGAGTCTCTGAAAATTCAAAGAGTACATGGCGTGTATATATAAGTACACATTGTGTACTCAGTTTCCATAGGTAGCCATGTTTTGGTCGTGTAATAGCCAAACACATGTTCATGTGGGGTGACCTGGAGACCACCAAAATCGTATCTCGGTAAAGGTAGGTACACATTGTGTACTTTTAAAAGACACGCTGTATACTTTATTTTCATTTCATTAAATGGACCAAGGTTGCGTCTTATCAATAGAACATGCTTCTTATCGGCCAGACATGTCCAAGAGTGTCTGTGGCTGACGATTCTTCTCGGATCCCCAGAATCGCCATCCATTCTCTAAAGAGACCACCGTTGATTTCATTGGAATCGACACGTTAAGCTCATCCTTCTTCTAGATCCTCATTCCCTGATTTCTCGTCTTTCATGAGGTATTCTTGGATAAACGTTCTTAGAATTTTTGAAGATCTACAGTGTTCTAGGGAAATTCAATGCCTGAGTTTCACATATATCATTCGTACAATGCCTAAGTATATGGTTTGTGTATTTCCATAGTTATTCTTTGAGTTATATGTTGAATGAAGTGCCCAATACCCTTGTTCGGGGTGTTGGTTGTTTTGGGATTTTAACCCTTTTAATGCCTACTATTCCTTGTATGTTTTAATAGTGGATGTTGATTCTGAATAGAGTTATGTTTTAATAGTGGTTGTTGATTGTGAATAGAGTTAATTTCAATGATATGGATTTATTTTCCCATTCTTGTTTGAATTTGACCGTTTGGTCCAGTTTTTCCTATTAGGATATTCATTTAGATTCCTAGTGTTGCTAGGATGGAGTGATTATTTATCTGATATGTTGTGTTATGCCTTGTATCTAATTATCCAAGTAGTACTTTTAGGTTTACCTTGGTTGATGATTGTCGTTTGTGTATGATTTATTTACATGGGGTTTTGGGAACCTAGTGTAGTGAGGCCATAAGGGAAATTGACATTGAGGGATTTCCTAGAGTGTCTGTTATAATTATCATGGTGTGAGACCATAGGGGGGGTTGAAATTGAGTGATCCCTCAGAGTGTCTATATATATGTTACGAGACCACATGAGGAATTGACATTGAGTGCTTTTTCAGAGTGTCTTTAGTTTACTGTTAAAAGGCTATGGGGGGGATTGATGGTGAGTTCTTCCTCAGAGAGTCTTTGATTACACTAGACTATAGGGGGAAATGTAGGTGAGTGATACATCATAGATTCTTTGTCATATCCTTCTTGTAAATTGAACTAGAGGGGTTAGGCCCTGAGAACTACCTAGAGGGTAACTTGATATTGTCGGATGAACCAAAGGGGATAGGCTGTGAGAACTTTCTTATTGGGTTTCTTGTTTTTGTGTTTGGTTGATCAAATAGTTAAATGTAAATTATGTTATGAAAACTGTAGGATTGTTTACTTTTGAGTACAATCTTGTTTAATGCTTCTTGTTTCATATTGTATTCCATATATATTCACTGACTATTAGGCATAGATATATGGGTGTTTTCCTACTGGGATTTGTCTCACACCCTGTTTGGGTAAGGCTTTTGGGCCCAAATAGATTATATTGTTTTAGGTAATGTAAGAGAAAGTACGCTTCTATTTTAGCTACTTGATTGGTATGGAGCTGGAGAGTAGGGGACCAAGATGAGGATTGCAATGCTTCTGGAGTTATTTGTCTTCTTTGTACATTGGTATAGTACTGTATTCTAGAATTGTGGATTGTTTGGATACTTTCCTAGACATACGTATCATGCATCATTTATATATGTGCTCCAATTCTTTATTTCTTTAGTCATCCACTAATTACTGTTGTATGGTATTGTTACTACTTCTGCTATTTTTATTTGTTTATTTCCACTGCGTTACTCTACCAATAAAGGCATAGTTTCCCCACTATCACACCCAAGGACCTCAATGCTAGTCGGTAACCTCTGGAGTTTGGGGAGATGATCTTGAGGTCATGTGGCTAACCGGGTACGAGGCACGTCTAGGCCACTCCTAGAACCGAGATGTTACAAATGATTTATACAACTACTTAAACAATAAACTTTATGTTGGGTGTTTTGACCAAATTCGTGTCATGTTTTAAAAATGAATCTTGTAAGTAAAATATAGTAAAATGGCACATTATATAAACATATAAAAAATATTAGTCATGAAATGATTATAAAATTTATACAACAATCATACTTTTAAAACCACTCAGGAAATATGGTTATGAAAAATGAACCGACATAACAATCCTAGAGATAACAGTCCATATGTATACATGAGTAACGTTACCATTTTTCAACAATCGTTATTGAATGATGTTAGGTAATATTTTATATTAACAAAATTATAATTAAATCATAAATAAAATTTTATTTAAACATATATACTTACATATTTAATTCTTGTGATGTGAAATGAATCCCATTGTGTCAAGGACGTAGTAGTGCACACGTCCCCGACCGACGTTATCAATTTTTATTCTGTGAAAAGGGTAAAAAATAAAACGATATATTATATTTTCAAAAATTTAATTTTGTAATTAAGATCACATATTTTTTATTTTTGTCCCATATTTTCATTAAATCCATCCTTTTTTCATTCTGTGTATCATGTGAACGAATCATATCGCTTTTTGGAGGTGGTTGTCCATACTTCCACAAATGATGTAATCGTATTCACAAAAAATGATAGAATAAATTTAAATTATATATAAAAATTAAATAAGAATAAATAAATTTTAGACATCATATATAAATATAGTTTCCATCATAATTCCCATCCATGAATGGTGGTTAAGGAAAAAATGAATGACATCATTTTACAAGGCCGTAGTTCATAGTACACATAAATGTTATGTTTGTATCCCATTAGAATAAAAAATATCAGTTTATTGAGGATAATTAGGTTGTTATATAATCATTTAATAATGATATTTCATGGTGTGGATAATTAAAATAATAAAAATTATCTTGAGGAATGATATTACCTCTTATTCAGGTAACTCCTTTTGGTTTACACCAAAGGGCTTCCTTATATGGATTTACGCCAAAGGGTAGGCTTATAGGATTATGGTATTGGTGTTGTGAGAATATTTGGGTATATATTGGGTGATCCAATGATCTTGATATGTTTAAGGAAATGGGAGGGTTAACTTCCTTTTTATAGTGGAGAAGGAGTGGCATTCTTGTAAATTTTGGAAAAAGGAATTCCACCCACATTTTTTCCATGTCATGTGGATACAATATTGAAAATATTTTTATAAAATATATTATAGGGTTTAAATAGGAATATAAAATTGCTTTTGGATAATTTTATAGGTCATTTTGTCTCTTATTTTTAAGGTTTCGTCCATTGTAAAGCTAATTCTCCACATAATCACAAATTAATTTTAATCACTTTCACTAATATGTTTGGTAAAAACCTAAGTTGAACTTATTAAAAATTTTAAATTATTCTTATTAAAAATATATAATCCATTTTTTCAATTGAAAATCACATATTTTTATGAAATTAATTTAAAATTAATTTCACAGAAGGGATGCCAATGTAGGTTTTTAAAGTAAAAATGTGAAAATGTTTTCTATGTTTTTATATCATATTTCATTATTCAAATTGGTCAAAATAACCAAAATTGTATTAATTTATTTATAATATAACTAAATAAAAATTAAAAAAATAAAAAATTTAATTTAACCTTTTAAATAATTTATTCAAAAAACAATTTTGAATTAAAATTCAGTATTTTTCACTGTTCATAAAAAATTGAACATCACAGAAAAATACCAAAAAATAAAACTAAGCTAAATTTTATGTTCTGATTTAAAATATGAAGTTTATTTTAAAATGAAAAATCAATAAAATTTAAAAATTTGGATTTAAAATTGGGTTTTCATTAAATGGTGGTAAAAGTTCCTTTATAAAAAAAATATATTTTTTGAGTAATACTGGGTTTCTTCTTATTATATGCCAATAAAATATATCAAATTAATAAAAAACCTATTTGATTGAATATATTATATATAAATTTAATTTATACAATTCAAAAATATTTATTAATTTAATTTATTAGGATAAAACACTATTGTGAGCTTAAAAAATATTTCATTTATATTCAATTGGTTTTTATTTTCATTTCTAATTAATTGGAAAAAAATGGATTCATATTATATTTCTGTAAACAATATATTATTATTATATTTTTAATACTATTCATAACCACTAATTTAATGCATAGGTTATATATTACTATATTATATAATAATATTTTATATAATATATTATTTTTCGGTTGTTTGGAAAAAATCCTTGAAGGTAACATTGTATTGTTTTTGGGTTGATTGTGCGTTTTAACCGAATGGGTTCCAATTTATGTTGTATATTTCTAGTAATTTTTTTGGAAATGTATGTTTACCATGATCCATTAAAAATTAATGGATTCCCTAGTAGCAATACAGAAAATTTCACACACAAGGTGACACTATTTTCCCAGTGTTTGCCAAATTTTTGGGGTTCAAAATTTGAAGGATAGATATCATAATGAAAGAAGGATTTACTTGAATTCCTTATAAAAATATGGTAAATTAATGAATTTCATGATGTATGGGATTCATTAAGGGTGTTTTTTGAATGTATGGATCATCATGAATAGAGCATCGTGAATCACGAAAGGTTTGATATAAATTTCTGTGACTATGATATGCAGCTTGAATAAGGAATTCCCATGATGCTTTGAGAAAAATGGAGAATCGTAAATGATATGGGAGAGATTCAAGAAATGTTTTTATTGTACGGAACCTTCTATAATCAATGAAAATTCCTATAAATAGGCCTTTAACCCATCAAAAAAAGTTAATGCCTTAACGAAAATCCATAGGCTCTAAATTTGTAAAGGTGGATTGTGAAGGGTGTTCAGAAAAAAAATATTCCAAAATAAAGATGATTCACTATAGTTATAAAATATTAATTAATTTTTTGAGCATCAAAAAATTATTTTTGTTCTTGAGTGATAAGTGAGCTTCAAAAATGATGCGGGGTTCCTGAAGGAAGAATTTACCTATGGGAAGATTTTATGAAATTTTTGATGGTTGTGAGCTTCATGAAGGTTATGAGCATCACAGAAGTGTTCATAAGGGATTTACCAATAAATCTAGGTTAAATTTTTATTCATCATGTGGATGAATGTGGAATATAATGATACATAAATGAGGTGTAAACCATACTAATTCAATAAATCAAAAGAAGATATTTTGAAAACTCAGTGAGAACACGTCAATTGAGAGAGTAGTGAGCTTTCATATTGTGATTGGTTGTTAACCAGGAGGGACAGTGAGTCCTCTCTAGACTCTTTAAAAGAAATTCACATTTATTTAATTTGGTATAGTGACACATTTGTTTGTATTCCTTACGTACATATCCTATTTAGGGTGAACGAAGTAATTTTTTTTCTCTTATATGCCTTCATTTCTATTCATACATTGTTATGAGAGAGAGAGAAGAGTGTTTTTTTAATAATGAAACAATATCTAAAGGGGTGGTTGTTTTATTCTATCATACCCAGATCCACCCCCTCTTTTTTTATTTAATATATTTTGGATAACATTGGTAAAACTATTTATTATTTGTTATGAAAGCAATCAAGGAGAGTCAGTCGTGCAAGTAATGCAAGTTAACCTTGATGTTCGGTATAGAGAATGCATAACATTATTTTGTGTGTATCATAATCAGAACATGGTGTTTTTAATAAATTAATCTAGGAACAAAAATTAAATTTATTCTAAATGTAAAATATTTTAATGTCTTGGGGTGCTACAAAAAATATATTTTTAGTGGTACTAATCCATTATTCAACAAAAGTGGATTAAAGACCAACTGAAAGAAGGTGAACATTTCCTCACAAAGGAATCAAAATAATGATGATTAGTAAATTTCACATTTATAAGTCCATTAAGATTCATATCTTGAGAATGTTATGTGGTCATTTCAATAAGATTTTTCATTCATCCTCCCAAAACATTTGGTTTATTGGGAGAAAAATCATTTCATTTCCCATCAAATTCATCATTAAAGTGACTCCTTTGGGTTCCATCCATTGACTAAAACTAGAAATAATTGTGTACGAAACACTAATCATACTGGTAGAACCACATAATCAAGGGAAATTACTTATAAAATTTCAATATATGATACCTTAAGTTTTGTCATAGTTTATTCATGATCATTAAGAAAACTATAGGATAATAACCAATACTTAAACTTATACTTATAAATCTATCTATGGTTTTCTCATCTGAGTTTCTAACGGTTTACTAAACCTTTTTCTCTGATACCAACTATAACGACCCAGGATTTTCATACAAGGATATAACATCTTTTTTAGATGAGTATTCATAAAATTACACAAATAGATGTCTGAGGACCGTAATAGTTTAATTCCCTTATAAACATGAAACACAAAATTCTATACTAGTGAAAGATCTTCAATGTTTCCCACTAATATCTTCCCCCGTAGTACACCTAATTAAAACCTTTCTTCATAACACGTGGAAAGAAAACATAATAAAAGGGTGATCTTAGATGTTTAGTAAAGATAAACAAGATAGATATCAATTTATTATATTATGAATGCATAAGATAAGAAATATGGGTCTGTTATAAAAGAAAAGTTAATACATAACATTTAATGGATCATAAACACGGGTTATGGCATAAAACATTAAATTTTCAAAAGACATGAATCATAAGAATGAAACATAATCATAAATCAAAACATAAGTTATTATCATTAAATTTTTTGGAATAATCATAAGTATATAAAACCATGTCATATGTATAGGATAACTAAAAATACTCTTGGATTAGGACTTATCACTTATTTCCCCTAATGGATCAAGCACATCAACCTGTTTCCTATCATGGATCCTGTACATTGACTTATTTACCATCACAGATCAAGAAAATAAACTTATTTCCTACAACTATCTTATTTGTCATAATTCATATCACAATACATTAAAAGGAAATAAAGTTCCCACTAATCACTTAATGAAAACTATACATATGTGTTCCTTAAGACAACAAATCATTCATCCCATCAGAACCCATACGAATAATGAGTTTATTAAAAATATTATCATAACCTAACTCATGTAAAATAAATAGTTTTCATAAATATAATCCCATCATAAATATAAGCCATTAAGATAAATAACAAGAATGGAATCCTTGGTTAATATCCCCAATAAATCCTAAGTAACATCAATAGAATTAATCTAAAATGGAAACATGGTTTTTGAAATATAACTTGGAATAATTCTTGGGGAAAATATCCTTTCTATTATGAAAACTTTTTTTAAATAGCTCAATAATTATAAATGAAAAAATTTAATTTGAAAATAAAATTGTAATATTCTAAAGGAATATTAAAATAAATAATTATTCAAAATGGTATAATATTCTTTTCATTCGGTATAAGTTAAAAAAATATTCATTCCGTATATTTTTTGTCAGAATATTCACTAAGAGAGTTGTTTAGGAAAAAAACAGAGTTTTTTAAAACCATTTTTTTAAAAGGTAAAACATGGATATAAATTATTTTAAAAAATGGTAAAAACTTTTTTGAAGATATTTTTAGAATACATGGACATGTAAAGTAAATATTCTCTAATGTAGGATTTAATATAAACAATTTCTTATGATGATGAGATTTGGAAATAAACCTTTACCACTTTATAATTAGTCGAATCATATGGCCCATGAAACAAAGAAAGTTATATAGATATGAAAATTAAATAATATTTTGGATCATAAATATAAAATACATTCATGGGATGTATCTAGAATATAAAAACGAAACTAGTAGTGAATAAGTATTGTTTCCCACATAAATTAAAGTGAGAAAAAAATCCCTTACCTTAATTCTTGAATTCCATCATATAAGGTCAAAAATCCTATATAACTAATGACATTTTTTATAAATCTTCCGATGTAAAATATTCAAATATATAATATCATATATGATTTACTTATAGTGTTATATAACACTCTTATTAACAAATCCATGTTAAAGTTATGTATCAGGTAATAACAACTTTTTTTATACATGTTTTGACTTTGTATTCTCTTTCATCTCAATTAGATCAATATTTAATAATATCCATAATTATAACCATTATATATGTAGGTTCTAGGTGCAACAGAAGTGCATTGGTAGGTGTACCCAATGATAATTTTTCGGTTAACAATGATCATTCTGATATCCGTCACAATAACAAAATGTCGGATCATCAAAATACAACGAAGAACGAAAAAAGGAAGGGTTTCATGAATCCATAGATAGGATCATCAAATGTTGGTTATAATTAATTTAATTAAAATACATGAATTACCTTGATGGAACTCTATCTTCGTTGATGTTTTCGGTCATGATACGATATGATCCATTGTTGTGTCATAGAATCCAAGTGTAGGATTCCTCTAATAGTGATCCACACATGCTCCACATATCTCTGGAGGTTAATAAAGGGATCTATGGCTTCTACCATGAAAGAGACTTCACTTGCGATGTTCACCTTTGATCACATTGAGTGTCGCTTGTAAAGTGATCTCCTTGATCTAATGGAGTAGGATCTCTGTCGTAGCATGAGAGAGTTATTAAAAGAAAATAATTCTCTCTTGGATTGAGAGATTTCTCTAGATCTATTGTGCACAGACCCCAAAAATGGCTAGGCTAATAAGAATTATATAATTGGGATTTTAATTACTTAGAATAATAAAATGAATTAATTGCCCGAAATAATTTTTTCATTTCATTTGATTCTTTGTAAGACTCCATGTCTAATAATAACAGTTGACTATTATTATTACTTAACATGAACCCATAAAATTAAACGTAATATTATTTAATTAAATAAATAATATAATTTCTTATAAATTGCTAGAAAAAATACATAGTGTGTATTTAAATATACACATCATGTGCTTTTGTTTTTCCATTCTCTTTATTTCCTCCACAACATTTATTAGACCTTTAATAATTGATATTTATTTCATAAATAAATATCACTTCATTAATCTCTAATAAATATATTATTTTGCCCACAATATATTCTCTCGAATAACTAGTGTCGAAATAAATGTGATTAAACATCCTTGAGTAATTATTAAACCATAATCGGGAATAATCTTTATTCAACATGTTAAATTAATATTTAACTGAGATACTTAGAGACACTTAGTGTGTGACCCTCTAGGACTCTTTCTCAGTGTCATTAGGCGGATCCTGCCTAAAGATAAAAGTTAGCATCTAGAAACATGACAAGGCACCCATAGAGAAAGAAGTTAACACCTCAACGATGTGTCACCTTCTATGAACACAAAACGTGTAATTTAATCCCTTTATTTAGATATCTTCAATCAAGGGGGTTTTTTTCTAGTGTCATCAACCCATGTGCTCGATAATTATTTCTTTGACATTCCAGAATTAAACATTCTCATTCCTCCCCATGGGAAAGAAATTTTTTACGCTATACCAATTCCATCAAAGGGCTTGAGATATCTACTCCCATTATGGAATAGAAGGGAAAAACATTTCTCACATTATCTATTAATGTAATATTACTCATGACTCACCCAATGTGTCCTACCTCTCAGAAAGTAGTGTGTCATCACAGTTTTTTCAATACATCTAAGTTCTCAATTTGTATTAATCATTAATAATAATCTTAATGTCAAAGAACCAATACACACGTCCGAAGATAGGAACATCCATTGAAACTATTAAATGTGGATTTCCTAATGCTGGGTATCTTTCCCCTAATATCCTCCTTGTTATTACCAAGGGTGAACACTATAAGATGGTGCATCAATTTTTTATGAGTTATCAACCCTATTGTCTTGTATTATTTGTGTCCCTCAAATAACAACATCCGGACATAGAACATAAATTCAAGAACAATATTATGACACTTTCGGGTTTTCATCATAGAAGTGATATGCTATGACATTTTAGTGAAAAAACTATCCTTAGTAAATTATCATAGGAATTTTCATGAAAAATAACAATCAAGATATGATAAGGTATTTATTAATTAATAATGTACAATGTAGTTGGTTATTAGGCCACCAACTCCAAAAGACTCCCACTTGGACTGGAGACAACTGCTGGCAACCTTTAACCTACTATCTCTCACATGATATTCATGATTATACTGAGATAGGCCTTTTTTATGGGGCCTTCCACGTTCTCTTCCTTGGACACTCTTCTAACTAAAACTTCACCCCTTTTATAGAAATCCCTCAATAGGTGATACTTTCAGAGTATGTTATTTTTATGTTGATTTGACCTCGGTTCTTTTGCAAGATCCACTACTACAGTATTATCACAATACAATGTGATATAATCTTTACTGCTAGGCACCACATCAAGCTCCTAAAAAAATTTCTGAATCCATATGGCTTCCTTGGATATATTAGAAGCCATTATATTTTCGGAATCCACTATAGAATTAGTGACCACTTGTTTCTTTGAAATCTTTTAGCTCACAGCTCGTCCATTGAGACAGAAAACATATCTAGATTGAAAATTTAGATCATTCTGATATGTCTAAAAACTAGAATCAGCATACCCTTTGACGACAAGCTCCTTGTCTCCTCCATACACCAGGAACATATCCTTAGTTCTTCTCAGATACTTAATAATTGTTTTAACAATAGTCCAATATTGGTCTCCAAGATCTGCTTGATATCTGACTATAATTCTGAGTGCGTACGAAACATCAATCCTGGTATATAACACGACATACATGATGGATCCTATAGCCGAAAATTATGGGATCTTACTCATTCTATATTTCTCCTATTGTGTCCGAGAACAAATTTTCTTAAAAAGTTGTAGGGCAGGTGACACTAGAACCAATCACCTCTTGGAAAGTTTAACACAAAATAGCTTTAGTATATGGTCAATTTATGTACCAGAACTTAGTCCAAGCAGCCTCTTGGATTTATCACAAATGATATTGATCCCTAGAATGTAGGATGCTTCACCCAAGTCCTTCATGGAAAAACACTTTTTCAACCAATCCTTAACTGTCTGTAAGACTGGAACATCATTTCCAATAAGTAATATATCGTCAACATATACTACTAGGATAATGAATGCATCCCCATTAAACAACTTCTAGACACATGGATCACATTCTTTCTTAATGAAACCAAATTACTTTATGGCTTCATCAAATAAAATGTTCCATGACCTGGATGCTTTCTTTAACCCATAAGTGTATTTCTACAACTTGAAAATGATTTTGCGTTCACCTGGTGTCACAAACCCTTCTAGTGGTGTCATATAAACATCTTCTTGAAAGTTACCACTAAGGAATGTTGTTTTGACACCCATCTGTAAAATCTCGTATTCATAGTAAACAAGTATGGAAAGTATGATTCTTATGGATTTACACATGGAAACTAGCGAGAAGGTTTAATCATAGTTAATTCCTTGACATTGTCTGAATCCTATTGCCACTAGTCTTACTTTATAGGTTCTAACTTGAACTTCCATGTCCAACTTTTTCTTGAATACGCATTTCCATCCAATAGGCTTTACATCAATTGGCTCATCGACCGGAACCCATACATGGTTCTGATACATGGAATCCATTTTAGAATTCATAGCGTCTAGCCATGTTGTATCTTTTGAGATTTCTTTATATTCCTTGTAGGAGAGAGGCTCATAATTTCCCAGCAATAATGATTCACCATCCTCAGTGACAAGGAAATCAAATATCTCTAGTTCCCTTAACTTTCTTGAACTCCTACGCAGTACTTGTGTTTCTGGAACCTCTTCCAAGAGGACCTGTAGAAATTGTTCCTATACCAAATACTATGTATCATGACCATAAAATTCATAAAATTCAATCTTTCTCCCACTATTCTTTTTTAGGATGTTCTCCCTCCCAATAATTATGGATTGTCTGGTGACAATCACTTTCGTGTTTGAAGGGTTATATAGGTAATATTCTTTCGTTTCCTTGGGATATCCTATAAAGATACACCTCATGCCTTAGGGAGCTAGTTTGCTACCTGAAAAAGCCTTAAAAAAAGCCTCACATCCCCATACACAAGTGTGAGAGTAAATGGGTTTCTTTCCATTCCATAACTCCTTTTAAATTCCCTTTTCTGCCTTATATGGTACTTGGTTTAATGTGTATGGTGCAGTTTGTAATGAAGCCCCTCAAAAGGATAAAGGATGATCTGTATGACTCATCATTGACCTCACTATGTCCAACAAGGTGCAGTTCCTCCTGTAAATAACACCATTCTACGATTGTGAATAAGGAGGAGTGAGATGAGATAGAATCCCAGACTCGCATAGAAGATCGATGAACTCTTAGTTCTGATATTCTCCACCTCGATCTGATTAAAGTTTCTTTATATTCCTACTAAGATGTTTCTCAAATTCATTCTTGAATTCCATAAATCTATAACTCATTAAGTAGAAATAGATGTATCTACTCAAATCATTAGTAAAATTAATGAAGTAAAAATATGCACCGCTAGCTTCTACAAGAATTGGTCCACACACATCTATGTGCACAAATCCTAGAATATCTGTGGCCCTTTCTCCTTGTCCACTTAAAGGATGCTTTGTCATTTTACCTTGTAAAAAAGCATGACATCTAACATGTGGTTTCACCTCAGTAGAGTCTAAATAACCATCTTGGTAGTTCTTTTTCAAGTGCTTCTCGTTTATATGACTGAGACTATGATGCCACAATTAGGTGATGTACAAGTCGTGTGATTTTGTTTCGTTATTGAATGCCAACACTTGGTTTTCTTAATTTAATACATAAAAACCATTATTTTAATGCACCATACCATAAAATACATAGCTCTTATAAAATAGGAAACCCTAATTTACAAACATGAAAATAAATCCATCCATATCCAAAAACGATACATAAATTATTTTTTGGTAACACTTGGTACATAATAACAGTTATGTAAAATGAAAATCATCCTAGTTTGCAATGTGATGTGTTTATCGCTAATGGATAATGCAGCCAGCCTCACGCCATTGGCTGTTCGAAGGTCCACCTATCCTCCTAAAATATTTATAAATATACTTGGTTCTTGCATTTGAATACAGATGTGATCCCCCTAAGCTGTATCTAATATCCAATGTGTAGAAATAGGATGATTACAATCAATAACAAATGCACCATTAGTGTCCTGACGCTTTTGGGTGAAATTCCTATTCTAGTGTCCTAGCTTGCCACATGAAAAACACACTACCTCCCATTCCTTTTCATGCCTATAGATCTTCCCCTTCTTGGAGGGACGCTGCTCAGGGTCTTCAGGCTGTTTATGAATCCTTGGACCCTTTTCTTTGTCCTTCATTTTTTTATTCGCCATAAATAATGAGGGATTGTCACGCATCATGTCATTATCTACCTGGAGAATTAACTTCAGAAGTTCCGATAGTCTATTCTCATTATTTCTCATGTCATAGTGGACAAAAAATCAGGAGAAGGTCATGGGAAGTTATGATAGGATGAGATCTGTACGCAACTCATTCGGTAACTTAATCCCTATAATGTCCAGGCATTCAATGTAGCCAATTAGCTTTAATACATGAGGCCCATTATGAAAAAAAAACTCTCCAATATTAGTTTTAAACAAAGCATTAGAGATCTCATATCTCTTCTGTCTCACATTCTCTTGATAGAGATCTTTAAGGTGAGACACCATTGTATACATGTACGTCTTTTCATGTTGCTTTAAGAGATCATTAGACATGGCTAATAGAAGGAACATTATAAATATATGGAATCATCCAAATGTTTCATCTTGAGAGATAGTTCCTCACCACTGGCCTCTTTTCTTGGAACAACTATAATAGGCTCCTCTTGCATATATAATTACCTCTCGTGGAAAAGGATGAAGCATAAACACCTCTACCACTCGTGGAAGGTGGTGCCTGTGAGAAGGTTTTCCTTCTCGATTATGGTTTTCAATGATATGTTTGAAGTCATGTTTCTTACCATTTCTAAAAATGAAGATTATAAAAGGTTTAGTACTTTATGGTGATAAAAATGAGAAAAATAAATAATTTAATACTTTTTAGTCTCCAACTATTTTATTGAAATCCAATAGAATCACCATTTACTTCTGAACATTATGTTTCCTTAATAATCTGGAGGCAAGGATCCATATTACCCTTTGAATTACCCCAACTAGGGTTGGTGAAGCATCTTTAAGGGTTTTAAGTATGCATTCTAAATGCCAACTGCATTAACTCGCAGCTCCTTGATCCACTAAGTGGACTCCCCAATCCTGAAATCCTTTTATTTTGGATTTCTTGTACCTTTTCCTCTTAGTCACACCAAGTCCTACTGTAGAAGTCAACCGTTGATGTGAAAAAAGTAAATTCAACCCAAAATCTTGAATTATAATTTCATAGTAATTGAAAGCACCCCATCTAGGGTTGGTCAAACACTTTGAACTACAGTTTGATTCTAACCATGATTATGGAAGGCTATAGTGACTTAATATTTTAATTGAAGGATTTTATCCTTAAATGTAAATTTACATTTTATTACCTTTAATTTCATGCTTGTTATTATTAAGTGGGATATACTTAAGTGATTAACCATGTCTAAGATAACATTTATGCATAAGCTGGTCTTATTTTAGTTCCATCTTGCATGATTGTTTAATTCATTAACTGTGCGATCGTGACAACACACCCACAATAAATAAACCACACAACTAACAAAAATAAAATAAATTTTTTTATCATGAGATTGTTCTATTGGTTATTTTATCTAGTGGTTGATAAAATAACTCAGTACCTAGGGGATAAATTCCTTGAACCTTTTGGGTTCCTGTTTATAGCTTTCCACTTGTCCACCTTTGTATCTCCTTCGATTTGTTTCACATTGGCTCCTAACATGATCCACCTACACTATCTTGGGAGATCTATCAATTATACATGCTTTTATCTCACTCACAGGTGAGGGTTAAAATGGGGTTTTACATAAAATAAACCGTGGGCATGCAGGGCCTACATATTAATGATGAGAAGGCTCGCAGGCCAAAAAAATTTAATTTAAATAAATAAATTAAAAGAAAATATTCAAATAAAATGGTCTTGGTCTAGATCATGATCATCTATACATGCAATGATATTTATTCATAAATAAAACTATATTAAATAATCTTTATTGTTTAAGATAGGTCATGCTCAGATTAATTAATTATATTTAATTAATCAATCCATTTTTCTTAAACCCTTTTTCTGAATTACCTTGAGATTATCATCCATCATAATTTTAAACAAATAAATTAATTGAAAATTATCTTTGTATGTAACTTGTACCATGGAGGTAACCCGGAGAATTACCATTCATAACTACCCAATGAGTAGAAACAAACATTATGCAGATCTTAAATTAAACACAGATATATAAAACACCTATCATGTGTTGTGACTCAGCTAAACTTCCGCACTATGGTACACTTCTCAAGAGTTTTTATAATATAATAATAAATTTTAATAAATCTGCGTAATTTGGATGAGTACACAACGTGTAGTTCTGACTATATGGTGTGTACATTTGTTCATCGTCCATCCGATGTACACACCCGGGGACATGGTGTGTAGATGTACTTCGGAAAACTTCGGAGTACACGGTGTGTTCTGTGGGACAAACATCATGTAGTATCTACATTACACAGTTTCCAGCCAGTCAAGCCGTGTATGGGTCACACAGTTCAACCCTAACCTGAAGGGACTACACGTCGTGTCTAGTGGACCACATTGAGTGTAATCCAGAAACAGTATGCCATCTATTCCTGGTCTACACACAGAGTCATTTAAGACATAGAAAGACTCCAAAACATGACCTGATTTGGAGGACTGGTCCAATGCATTGAATATTGAGTACATGGAGTGTACTATTAAATACATGATGTGTGTTCTGGTTTTGTACAACTAGGAAAATTTGGAACCTTCAGATGAGATCCTCTGTTTTATTTAATCTGAAATTAATATAAAAGGTCATTTCTGTACGGTGAACGAGAAACAATAGAGGAGGAATAGATCTCGATATTTTTATTTGAAGAGTGATTAACTTTCACCTAAAAAAATAAATTATTAAATTTGTAAATCATCAAGAAAAAACTATGTAATTATAATTAATGATATGAACCCTCTGATACCACTTGTTGGTTCAGGGCGCAGCGGAAGCATGTTGGTGGGTGTACCCAATGTTAATTTTTTCATTAAAAATAATCAATCCGAGATCCATCATGATAATAAAACACCGGATCATTGGGATAGAGTGAAGAAATAAAGAAAGTAATAGAGTCCCAAAACCATATAGAGGATTATCATATGTTGGTTATAATTAATTTAATTAAAAGACATGTATTACCTTGGTGGAATTCCCTCTTTGTTGATGTTTCTGATCACGATCTGATGTGATCTGTCATTGCATCATAGAATCCAAGTGTAGGATTCTTCTAGCGGTGATCCACACGTGATCCATGTATCTTTTTATGCCTTTAAAGGGATCTACAGCTTCTAGCATAGAATAGCCTTCGCTTGCGATGTACGCCTTCGATCACCTTGAGAGCCGCTTGGAAAGTGCTCTCCTTGATCCAATGGAGAAGGATCACTCTCATAGCTTGAGAGTGTTCTTGGAAGAAAATAATTCTCTATTGGATTGAGATATCTCTCTAGATCCATTGTGAAAACCCCCAAAAATGGTTAGGATAATGAGAATTGCATAATTAGGATTTTAATTACTTAGAATAGAAAAATAAAGTACTTACCCGAAAGCATTTATTCATTTAATTTAATTCTTAGTAAGACCCCATATCTAATAATAAAAGTTGAATATTATTATTACATGACATGTTCCCATATAATTACATCTAATATTATTTATTTAAATAATATTATTTCTCAGAAATTGTTAGAAAAAATACATGGCATTTATATTAATATACATAGTGTGTACTTTTGTTTTTCCATTCTCTTTATTTCCACTACCACATTTATTAGACCTTTAATAATGGATATTTATTTCTTAAATAAATATCACTGCATTACTCACCAATAAATATATTATTTCTCCCACAATATATTCTCACAAATAACTAGTGTATGGAAAATGAGATCATACATCCTTGAATAATTATTAAACCACAATCAGGAATAATCTTTATTCATATTGTAAAATTAATATTTAACAGAGATACTTGGACATAATTAGCGTGTGAACCTCTAGGCCTTTTTCTCATTGGAATTAAGTAGATTCTACCTAACTTCCAAGTTTAGAGTCTAGAAACATGCCAAGGCACCCATAGAGAAAGAATTTAACGCCACAATGACATGTCACATACTACGAATTCTTACCATGTAATGTAATCTCTTTGTCTCGATATCTCAAATCAAGCAGGTTTCATGCTAGTGCCATCAACCCATGTTCTTGATTATTATTTCTTTGACATTCTGGAATTGAACTTCCTATTCCTAGACATGGCCATGGATTTATTTAGGATATATAAATTTCTTCAAAGGGCCTGATATATATACTTCTGTTATGGAACATAAGGGAAAAATCCTTTCTCACATAATCTATGAATGCTGTATTACTCCTGACGCACCCAATGTATCCTAACTCATTGTGAATAGTGTGTCATAATAGTTTTCCATAATACATTTAAGTGTTTGATTTGTTATACCCATTAATAAATATCTTAATGTCTAAAGACCAATACACACGTTTTCAAATAGGAACATCCAATGAAATTATGAAATGTCGATTTCCTATTGGTGGGTATCATTCTCATAATATCCTCACCCCTAATGTCCTTTATTATTTGTGTCCCTCAAATAACATCATCCAAACATAGAACATATATTCAATAATAGTGTTATGGAACTTCCAGGTTCTCATTATAGCAGGGATCCGCTATGACCTTTTATTGAAATAGTTATCCTTAGGACATTATCACATGTATTGCCATGTAGAAGAACAATAGGGATGTGATAAGGAATTTATGAATGAATAAAGTACAACGTAGTTGGTTCATAGGACATAAAATCCAACAATATATATATATATCATATATTTTCATAATATATGTATTTATTTTGATTCATAAAATTTAGATCTGGAAAATAAAATACATCGTTCATTCATATGGTAGGTCGTACATATGCGTGAATGTTGTTTAAATTTTCATGTTGTGTTAAAAGAAAGAATAGTATATGACATGATATCATTTAAAAATAATTTTTTATGACACATATAGCACATATTTTTATTAAAACCATTCATAATACATTCCATGTAACGTGCAAAAGAATCACATCGCTTCGCGAGGCGGTAGTCCCCTGTACACTTGAACAACGTTATCATATTCCCGCAAAATGGAATGTAAGAAGGTATGTGACATAAAAATTTGATAATAAAAATAAAATCATAAAAATAACATATATAATATATGAAATATAAACCCATAATTATTCCCAACCTTTAAATGTGTTAATGGAAGAATGAATGACGTCGGTTCACGAGGCGTAGTTCACCATATACTCAAATAATGATTGTGTGTTCCATTTGACGAATGCGTGATAAGATGTGTGTAATAACCATAAAATAAAAACATATAACAATATTCAAAATAATTATGTTATTTTATAAACATGAAATAAGAATAATTGAATGGGTTTAATTAATAAAAAAAAACAAAAACATTAGTTTATGAATGTTACCTATTCTTCGGGTATCTCCTTTTGAATTGCACAAAAGATTTTCATTGGTTTTATTGATTCAAAAATTAAGGATTCAAGGAATATTTTAGAGGATTTGGAAGTATAGTTATTTATATTTGTGAATAAAAAATTGGTTTTATTTATGAATAAAATATAAGTATAGGTTCCCTTTTATAATCCTGGGTAGAGCACTCTTGGAATTATTGAAAATATTAAATTAATATAAATTATTTTTCTATTTAAAATCGATCCAAACTAATATATTTATAATATAGAATGATTATGGGTAAAAATAAATTTTTCTAATGAAATTTAGTCATGTGTTCATAATTTTTTAATCCATACCCTCTTTTTAACCTTTATTTAACCTCTAAAACTATTACCATGACTACATGTGTTTTTGAACATATAAGGTTAATATAGTTACCATAAAATGAAAAATGAAAAATAAAAGAATCATTTTTGAAATTTTAAAAATTATACCAAAAATTTTCTAAATTTTATATTTTTATATACATTATATCATTTAATAAAATATTTTAAAATACCATTAATGTCAATTTTGAAACTATTAATTACTTGATATTTTAAAAATATAAGGACACTAATATAAATTCAAAACAATTAGTATAAATATATAATAAAATTTAAAATTATTTTATAAAATTATTTTATTATATTAACTATTTCAAATTATATTTATTTTAATATCTTTAATATAATTTATTTGATATTTCGATTAATTAAATAATTACTACAACACCTTTATGTAATCATTTAAGGTAATTATTTATATCCAAAAAAAATAATAATAAATTTCATTAATGAATATAAGCATTTTTACTTTCCAAATACTATTTATAGTCAAGGATATATTCTAAATAACCCTATATTAAAAAATTTATCGTTATTAAAAAATAATTATGGAATATTTCACTTTTCTTTAAAATAAAACACTATAAAGAGATTAAAGTCATCCAAGTGGATCCAAGAGCTCATAAAATGATTCTAAGGATGAATGTTTTGACAATAACTCATAAAATAAAATCAAGACATATTTTTTGGGTAATTTTATCATATTTATAATATTATTTTTACCCTTAATTATAGGATTTACCCTTAACCGTGGTAATAAAAATTACCAATGTTAATTTTCATATTTTCCCAAAATAAAATGGATATATTTAATAAATTTGGAAAATATGATTAAAAATATTGAATCCATTTTTTAAAATTCAAAACCCAGAGGGTTAAAAAAATTAATTTAAAATTAATCTTGTAGACGGGGTGAGAAATCAAGTTTTAGAGTGAAAACGTTCAAAAGATTGAAATGTTTCTATATCCCAATTCAATGAAAAATTGATTCCAATGACCTGAATTAGATTAATTGATATAATATTTATCTAATTATTATTTAAAACCAAAAAATATATATGATTTAACACTATATTTTATTTAGATGGAAATGCTATTTTAAATTTAAATTTAGTATTTTTCATTGTTCATAAAAACATGAAACTTATCATAAAAATACGAAAAAACCCAAAGTAAATTGTTATATAAAATTTTCAAAGAACACATTTATTTTTTCAAACATTATTTATAAAATTATTAAAATATAGTTTTAAAATCATTGTTCCATTAAAAGGAGATAAAACTGCTTTTAGAAAAATATAGTTTTTAAGCATAAAACTGGATTTAATTTTATATAATTTCTAGAAAAAAATTAATATGAATCTTAAATATTATATTAAATATTATATTTATTTATATTTATTTCTATAATATAATCCAAAATAATTTTTTTTTATTTTATTGGTATAAAACACACTTGTGTCCATTTAAATATTTTTAGAAAAATATTTCCTTTTAATTGCAAAAGGATTTTACATGTGTAAACCATACATTGATAATTAAGTTAATCATATTCATACCCTTCACTATAATAGATAGGTTATACTTTTATTTATAGATAATTAAAATAATAAATTTATATTTCATAGAAACTCAGTGTGGCACGTAATGCATGCTAAAATGGTATTTCATGTAATGAAAAACATCAATGAAATAAAAATAATTTTTTTGAAAAAAATTATTTCATAAAAATATCAGGATGTTACATAAACCATCACACTTCATCACCATGAAAACAATTATCATACCTTTCAAATAATTCTTCAATGTTTTTGAATCTTTTCTGCATAGAAAATGTTTTCTTCTTCTATGAATTCTATTTTTCCTTAGGAGAATATCTTTTTACTAACAATTTGTTCCCTTTAATGTAAACCTTCCACATTTTATACACATGAAATATTGTGAAAAAATATGTAATAGTTTCTAATCATTCCATAACACCAAAAATATCCAAGAAAAATCTCTTCTACCATTGAGTGAAACTCTAGCTATTGAAGGGATATTATTGTACTTGGATATGAATATTCCCCATCAAGACACCTTATGGGTGACTTTTATTAGTTTCCTGATTTTATTACACCTCCTATAAAGTGGTGGGTTTCTTATTACATTTATTCACCCATTTTTGGAACTAATTTTATAACATACACTATTACAAAAAGTAGAATTAGTGAAAACATTTTTACTAGAACATAAGAATTCTTGTTTTCATTGATTCAATGAAAGATGTATCATCCACTAATTTCATACTTATTCTATCATTGGATTGAGTATTTCTAAGGATCCAACCCATGTTTCCCAGAGCCCGTTCATTATTTTATTACATTGGAATATAAACAAGGAATTTGAATCCATAAGGACCAAGTAGTTTAGTAGATTCTGGAAACAATATATATACATATAAGTTCAAAATTACATCATTAAAGGAAAATACATCACTAATTATTCCATTAGAAACATCCAAGCCTCCTAGATTAAGCATGCAAGTCACTCAGAACATACTTCTTTAGATCCTGGTAAAATGAATCATAAGAAAGGGGTGAGATCAAACGCTTATTAAGAATAAGAATAACAGTGGAAGATAACACAAACATTGGACACGGTGAAAAAATTAAAACACATGCCTTTACAAATAATAAACTTGAACACACTATGTAGGAATATGAGATGAGTAAATATTTCCATAATAAAACATAATCATGGGTATTCTACTAGTCTAATAACCACATGAGATTTAAATTACCATCTTCATAATAATTGAATTGAATATTCCAGACATTCGAAAACATTTTTTCAAGGCCTCTACCTAGGTGTTTAAAAAGTATTAAGGCCTCGACCAAAACCATATATCACATTGGGAAAGGCCTTGACCAATTCCAGGTCTATTTGTCTCATGAGACCTAACGATGCATAGAGGGGATATAGTGGGCCCCAACCATCACATAATAAGTTCAATTAATTCCTCTTATGAGCGGGGATCAACATAAACAACATATACATTCATATTGAAACTATCATATGAAATGTAACTAACTTTACCCAATCATCAAACATAAAACACTAACCATTCTGAGAAATATAGTGAATGGTTTTAGGTTAGATCAACCATAATAAAATTAGTCAAAAACCATTAAATAAAACATGTTTGATGAAATCATAAATTGTTAAACCCAATAATACAAATAAGTAAACAAGAGTGTTGAATCAGTCGAAAATACACTAAAATATCATTAAGCAATACATGAGATAAATACACTTTTATTTAAAAGAATGGTTCTTTTTGAAACATATTTATATAAAACAAAAAGTGAAGTAAGATAGTATTTCATGATGAAATTATTGTTTTATAAGGATAATTATTTCCAAAAATAGATTATAGAGTGCCCTTGAAAATAGATATGAATTTGAGAATTTCCCTTGAATCAGGATTTTATTTGGGAAACTATTTTGAATGCTTCTTTTAAAACATGTAACTATCCATAAAATAACGAAGTGTTAGGGTTTTTAAACATATATAGAACACTCACATATATTTTATGAGTATTAAATAATAATATACAAGAATTTCATTGAGGTAATTAGACAATGAAAGTAACCCGAATGAAAATGGAAGTTCTGGTGGTAGAACCCTTTACACATTGTAATCAAATGATTTGTTTTCCCCAAAATTAATAATATTAAAATTATTCATTGAATAACATAAAAATAAAGATATTAATTATATTTTATATCAATAGTCATTATATATACACCATACACATGTATTAGTAGTGAATATGGGAAATCTCACAAAAATGCAAGTGATATGAAGAAACCCTTACCTTAAGTCCGAATGTGTTCCGCTCATGAAATTAAGGTCCAAGAATATAAAATTATAATTATTAATAACTTATTTAAGAACGTAATATAAATGTATTTAGTTTATCACAACTCTGTTTAGTTCATTGATGTTCTTATTGATAAGTTATTATATTAAATTTCGTCATTCTCGAGTGTTTGTTTTCTTGATTTTCATAATTGGTTCACTTGTTTTTACGTAATGGAATTCATGTGGAATGGTTGTAAATATCCATAATTGAAATTAAATATTATTTATGAACAACAAGAATTTGTAATGGTCATTTCTATCATTTGGTTACATGGAAATAAGATGAATCATTAGATGATAAACACTTTGATTATTTGGCTGTATTTGGATTATTATGAACTAGTTGTGTCATATAAATATATAATATGTACATATACTGGTTCTTTAATTTTAATTAGGTTATAATACATAAATTATATAATTTTTAAACCATATAAATGGTTTCATGACTAGTGCTGAAGTAGAAAATGAAGAATGAAACTTCGTCATCCACGATGGTTACAAATTGGAACCTCATGGACGTTGATTTCGTTAATAAATATAAGAGGGAGTAACAATATTAATTATGGATCTTCCATTAACATGATATAATTACAGTATATATATTATAATTGAGTTTTAATGGTCATTTGGACAGGGTAGGTGAAGAGAGAAAAAAGAAAATAGATGAATGTGAAAATAAAATGAAAAGTTGAGAGATCCCTTATAAACATTCGGCAGCCTATTGACATCGCATAAAATTTAATAAAATTAATTGATGGGAGAAAATGGGTATCTCATCATATTTAAATCCAAAGGTAAGTAATATGAATACATAATTTCAACCTTAACATATGATAATGGAAATTCAAAGAGATAACATAAAAGAAGTGTCGACTAAAAGTGGAGGGTAAAAGATTAACTTTCCTTATATAGTAACTCATATAACATGAAGGTTGGGACCTTGGGGGATTAAGAACACCATGCAAGGACTTATATGGAGTTAAAACCACCAGATAATCAAGGATTATTGATTTGTAATGAAATAAAAATAATGGATAAAGGGGTATTTATAGAAAAAGAGGGTGTTTTTTAATAATTTCAAAGGGAAACCTCATTAGTGGTATTTGCCAAACCATGGGCTTGCACATAGTATTTGACCACAATTTTAGCCACTTGGGACACCACATGTCTTATGTTACTATACACAAGTCGACAAGACCTTTTATTTTAATTAATATTTCATTTTGATGTCATTAAATTACCGAAAACTCAAAACATTATTTTTACTATTCACGAAAATATCATGTATTTTTTTAATATCCCATAAATCCACCCTTAAAATTTATTGAAGAGTAGAATAAAAAAATGAACTCCATTTTTCAAAAATACTTTTTTAAATATTATTTGTTTAATTTTTAATTAAAATTATAGTTAATTTGAAAAATAAAAATTTTAAGGTTTAATTAGTTTTATATCACATTGAAAAATTAATTAAGATCTCATTATATTATTACCTTAAGAAAATAAAATAATATAATTATCTAATATTCATAAGGGTTTGTTACTATTCATATTACTATCCATAAAGGTATTTTAATATTCACAAAAAACAAGTTTGTTTTATCAAACTCCAAATGAATTACTTGTCCCAACTCTATATGAACGTTTTTAAAAATTCAAAACATAGTAGCGGAAAAATAGTGTTTAAAGGATAAATTATAAAATGAATTCAATATATATTTTCAAAACCTTTTGGTGTTACATTCTCCCCTCCTTAAAAAAATTTCATCCTTGAAATTCAGAAAATGTTGGCTAAAAATAATCGGGTATGTCTTTTACATAAGCACCTCAGGATCCCATGTTGCTTCCTCCATCTTATGGTTCCTCCAATGAACAATTACAAGAAGAGTCATCTGATTTCTCAATACATGTTCTCTGGTATCAAGAATATGAATAGGCTCTTCACAATAAGATAGATCGGGATCATGTTCTTATTCTTCATAGGTGAGTACATGTGTTGGGTATGGCATGTATTCCCTTAACATTGATACATGGAATACATTGTGAAATTTGGAGAGATTTAGTGGAATTTCCAAAGAGTGAGATACAAATCCAATTAGATCTAGAATTTCAAAAGGTCTGATGTACCTGGGACTTAATTTTCTTTTCTTACTGAACCATATAATACCCTTCCATGGAGATACCTTTAAGAAAACATGATCTCCTTCTTGAAATTCCAAATCCTTCCTTTGGTTATCAGTATAGAGCTTCTACCTACATTGAGCTATTTTGATATGGGTTTGGATAATATTTACCTTTTTAATTGTTTCCTAAAAAATTTATGGGCCTACGAGCTTTCTCTCACCAACATCATCCCAGAAAGTCGGTGTATAACATCTCTTTCCATATAACACTTTATATAGTGCCATATGAATACTTGAGTGGATGATATTGTTGTAGGAAAATTATACGAGAGGTAAATAATGATCCCACATACCTTGAATTTTTTGTGAACAAGACCTCAACAGTTCTTCAAATGTTTGAATAGTCCTTTCTGATTGTCCATCAGTTTGTGGGTGGTAGGAAGTTCTCAAATGAAGATAAGTATCTTGGGCCATGTAAATAATTTTCTAGAATTGTGATGTAAAATGGGGATCATGATCAAAAACAATTGATAAAGGTATACTATGAAGTATTAAAATTTCATTAATTTATAGTCTTTCTAAACGTTCAAGTGGTAAATCTTCTCTTATAACAAGAAAGTGTACTGCTTTTGTAAGACGATCAACAATGAACAACATCGAATAATTATTTCTTAGAGTATCTGGTATCCCCATGAAAAATTATATTGTAATATAATCCTATTTCCACATAAGAATAGGAAGGGGTTGCATGAATAGTCTATGATGTTTCCTTCCAGCCTTCACATGTTGACAAACCATACATCTCGACCCATAATCAGAAATATCCATCTTCTTGTTTTCCCACCATAAATGTTCCTTCAGGTCTCTATACATTTTTGTTTTACTAGGGTGTATAGAGAAATTAGATCTATGGGAATCATCCAATTGTTGCCTCTTTATCTCATGAATAACGAGAACACAAATCCTCTTTCCGAATTTCAAAATTCAACCTACATATACAAATTCTATCAAATTCACATCATTTACAACTTTAATTTTCTTTTGAAACTCCCCATCATCAACCCGAGAACTTTTTACCCTTTCTAGTAAATAAGGTTTGTAAACTATTTGAAAAAGTAGTAATGTGTTAACTTCCTTGATAATTCTAATTTCCATCTTTACGAGATCAATTAACAGAGGATCTCTTTCAACTCTCATCTTGTTCATAATTTCGTTGTCCTTTCTACTCAAAACGTCTTACACCTAATTTTCCTTCCTCGTGTGGTAGTGTGTTGTTCAATCATAATATTTTAGTAGCTCAATCTATCTCCTTTGTCTCATGTTGAGTTCATTCTGGGAGAATATACATTTCAAACTCTTATGATCTGAATATATCTCACATATTTCTGCATATAGGTAATGTCTTCCACCTTATTGGGATCTATGAAGTTCACCAAATAAATCATCAATACGAGGTAGGGGATACTTTTTCATTATTTTTATAGCATTGATCTCTCTGTAGTCAATGCAAAACCTCATAGACCCATCTTTCTTATTAACAAAAAGAATAGGGGCTCCCCATGGAGAAACTCTAGGGAGAATAAATCTTTTATCACTCAATTAATATAGTTGTTTCTTTAGTTTTACTAACTCCATAGTGGCCATTCTATAAAGGGGTCTTTGATATGGGCCTTGAACATGGAATTATGTCAATGGAAAAATCAATTTCTCACTCTGGAGAATGTCCAGGTAAATCCTCTATAAAGACATCAATATATTCTTTCACAAAAGGGACATCTTCTATTTGTAAATTCTTATCCTCACCTATAGTTATTTTATTCCCTTACTCCCCAATAATTGAATTTAGTAGAGCTATTGGGGTGGATCTAGATGAGAATCAGATGGAGAGGTTTCTAATATAAAGATAAGGGATTCTACACAATTCTCAAAAAATTTAACTTCCTTCTTTTTGTAATATATCTTCGCATCATAATTTTACATACAATTCATACTGAGAATTATTTCAAATTAAGTCATTGGTATAATGATAACATTAGAAACTAAACCATGTTTATGTGAAATTAGGGGGACTAATTGACACTCTTTTGTTGCAATGATACATCCACTATGAGTTTTTATTGATTACTCCTTTATTAAATCAAATTGAACATATCTAATTTTCTTTGAAAACTGGGAAGATATAAATGAATGAAACAATCTAGAATCAAATAAGGTATTGGATATGTTTGATGAAACTATTAAATTACTTTCCACCACATTATTTGGAACACCATCCTCTGCAGTTGTGATTGCATAATATTTTCCTTTCTCCCTTGGTATTTTCTATGTCATGTTTCCTTGACGCTTTGGACAATCATTAGCATAGTGTCCCAAATCTCAACAATTATAGCGTTGAAAATTAATGTATTCTTTCTTCCCCTTGAAATCACCAGCAAGATGGACTTTTTGTCCACATTTTTAGCATACTCCTTTTCCCTTTAAGAATGCACCAGAGTGTTTCCTTCTATAATAATCATAGTGTGGGAACTCAACTCCTCCCTTATTCTATGTTTCCTTATTTCCTTTCCTTATGTTTTTAGCATCCCTCATCTTCTCTTGCTTCCCCTTAAAATAATAATACTTAGAGAATTAATTTTCTATCTTGATGGCACAAGAAAATATATCATCATATGATGAGAATCTCTGGGAGACCAGAGCCCACCAGAGTAATGGCTTTAGTCCATCAAAGAATCGATCAATATTAATCAACAGATTTCATATATTGTTGACAACATAACATTCTAAATTTGTGAAGTTAGATTCATACTTTGAAACATTATCTTCTTTCCATTTCTTCAAATTCAATAATTTCCTCTCCATATCCGCTCACTGTTCATGGGGAATGCATTTCTATTGGAAGACTTCCTTAAAGTCCCTCCATTCAATCTCATCTATTTCTTCCTCCTCCATTGTGTTCTGGATTAACGACCACCACTAATCTGCATCTCCTGATAGACAATAAACGTCCATGAATTCCTTCTCTCTTTAATTACATCCCAAAGAGAGAAATATCTTCTCAAGGGAACTTATCCACTGCTCAGCTAAAAATTTGTTTGTAGTTTCATTGAACGATGGAGGTTGTTAATGCATAAAGCGACATAACATAGATCCTCCACATGCTTTATCAGGATACTCCATATGGGTAAGGTTATTATTCATATCCTATTTAAGTTTTCCCAATATACTTATATGTTTCTCATCACCCATCGCAGTACCAGAGCCAACATCATTATCTTGCATCGGAGGGAAATCCCTACATGGGACACGCACGTTTGTGCGGCTTTCATTTATTCAACTAGGTTTCATTTCTAGATGATGATATACACTATATTAGGTCAGAGATCATAATTTATATTCTTAAAATAACAAAATACTTATCATAAATCGATATCATGCACATGTCTAATCCCATAATCACAAAAAAAGGTTTCTTGGAGGAAATATTTACATTTAAATCCTTCATAACAATGTGTAATGAAAATGTGAATTATCCTAAGAATATACCCTAGGAGTTGTAAAGATCCAGATATTCATGTAATTTTTTTAAATTAAATACTAATTTTACGAGTCCGCAAAAATTAACGGCGCGTGATTCTGAGGCCCGGAGTGCCTAGAGTGAATTTCTGAACTTTTATTCGGGTACATTTAGTAAATGTGCAAGAGGGGTTTTCAAAAATTTCAACCCGTGATCTGGATTGAAATATGAGGCCACCGTTAAACTCATAGCACCAGTATTCTCTTAAGGGGACCTTCACCTCAACCGCAGTAGGTCGAGGGTGAAAGATAGAATTGGTGTTTTTTGTAAAAGAATAAAATAAAATAAAACTGTTTAATATTTTATTTTATTTGGAACTCCCATGTGGATGTTGAGAGGTGTGGACCACTATAACTAAACCTCCCATGTGAGGTTATGGAGGTAGGGACCACCGGAATTAACCTCCCATGTGGATTATGGTGGTGGGGACCACCTGAGACTAAAACCCCCTTGAACTCCCCTCTTTATGGGAGAAAAACTTCTTGAGATCCCCCGCATTATTTGTGCCACCCCCATTAATTAATTTTAACAACTCATCAATTAATTAATTAAAATAATTTAAAATTATGCCAACAAACATAATAGATAACTTGTTCTATTATGTGGGATACTTTTCATTTTGGTGGAATTGAGAGGAAAGGGTTGGCAATAGGAGAACTTGGAATAACACATCCTCCATCGAAGAGCTCCTCCAATGAAGAACGCTGACACATGACTTCAACATCATCCTCGAGACATCCTCCAATGGTGGAAATATTCAACAATGAAGAACCACCTCCATCAAAGATCATTTATCTGACGAACAATCTTGGGATCAGAGGCGTGTGGTGCGCATGACAAACGTCGACAACTTCGACTTATCTGATCAAAGTCAAAAATCAAATGAGGTAGGGGTGTGTTTTAATTTGATCATTGTCATTATCACTCTCACATTGAATCATCTTACTTGATCCATATGCAACAGCACTAACGTGGAGGGTATGGGCCAAACAAACATGGCCTGACCCCTCCCCAAATCCTGTGGATCTTTTGTGTGATCTTCGTGATGGCGACGGCGACCAGTGCCGATGGTTGGCACTGGTGAAACTTGAGAACCACGGCTGACACCACGCCCAACCGCGACGATGGAAAATAATAAAGGTTGTCCAGTCAAGCCGTCTGCCAGTGATGGAACGATACCCCGCCGCCCCGCATCCCCCACCGTCCACGTCTCTCCCGCCCCACGACCTCCACCTCCTACGGCCTCCACCGCCTGTGGCCTCCACTGCCCGCTGCATCTGCTGCCCCGCGGCCTCCACGCCTTGTGGTGCTCCACCACCCATGGCCTCCGCCACTCTCTGGCCCCCGCGGTCACGCGTTTCCCTCACGGCCCCGACTACCTCGTGCTGCCCGCAACCCCTGTGGCCTCGTGCTGGCCCCATGTCCCCCATGGCCTCACGCCTCCGGCAGCCTCACGCGGCCTTCGCGGTATGTAGTGGCCCCCGTGGCCCTCCATGGCCACTCGCAGCCCTCGTGGCCTACAGAACTATGTAGCGGGCTGGGCCGAACCCAGCATGCTGGGTCGAACCAAACCGAGTTGGGTCGGTCCAGGCCGATTCGTTTCGGGTCAGACCGGAACCGTACCAGCTATGAACTTTTTACTCTAACAACTATATCTTTGGCACCGGGTTTCTGTTTGACAAACTGCCAATGACGATCTAAACCTTGGAGCGAGATGGTCCCTTTGGTATACCCCCAATAGAGTTTTCAGTAATGTTGAGGTATGGTCGGTTTGGATCAAGCACGAATCCAACTGGGCCCCCAGGACTAAAAGGCTAATAACATACAGACCGAGTGTCCGAATGATGCCTCTTCTGTTGCGTTGATACCCCTATAATGTGGAAAACATTTGGGATACTTTTTCTTGGGACTTTGTGGTAGTTGGAGTATCTACCAGTGGCTTGTGGAGTAGACCCTCCCAGAGAAAAGCAAGCATAGTGCGGGAACCCAGTAGCTGGTTGTAACTTGAGAAAGAGATCCTTCATGGGTATATGATTGAGGGTCCCCCATGGAACCACTCTAGGATTCCTTACGGGACTACCCAAGTGATCCAGTGTGGGTCAACACCTAGAGATCCTATGTGGGTCAGCACTTAGAGATCCTATGTGGGTATGCACTGAGTGAAGCTGTGTGGGTCATCACCTAGGGATTTGTGTGGGTCAGCACCGAGCGATCCTATGTGGGTCATCACTGAGTGATCCTGTGTGGGTCAGCACCGAGCGATCCTTTGTGGGTCAGCACCTAGAGATCTTATGTGGGTGTTATAATGATTAGTGATCCTTCGTGGGTCTACCTCTTAACAAAGTAAGATGATTCATTAGTTACATCTAATCATCTCTACTTCTGTACCTAAGAAATACCTGGTGTGAGCTGAGTCCGTAGCTTTGTGGTACTTTCCATGGTGTTAATACCTTGGTGGTATGTTTCCTTGTGGCGTACCTATGTGTTACATACCTTTGTGGTGTTCCTTCCTTTGTAGAATAGTTGAGCTTTGTGATTTTGAGTTGGAATCTATGTTTCCACATGATTGAGATGGGCATACTTGATAAAATAGGTATGTGTATGGTAATATACCTAAGTTGAGTTGTCAGTTGATTTCATACATTGTGGTTTATCCTTTTTGGATTTTGTGAGATCTTGAGGGTCTCGGGGTCCCCACTGAGTATCGTTATACTCACCCCTGCATGGGCAATGCCCACACCTCATTGTCTATAGTGAAGACGACGGAAAACACTGACAGAGGACGAGAGTACTATGAATAGAGGTAGCTTGGAGGTGGACCCTAGACAAGGAGTATCAAAGAGATGACCATTCGAGAGCTGTACCTACCCTTCAGGCAGGATCCTTGGTGGGTAATCACAAGTGCTATCCTGGTTTAATTTTAATTTTAGTTTCTTGTACTTTCTAGTTGGGCTTGTATTCTGACCCCTTTTACTTACTGTACTCACTCTGTTTACTATTCAATTTACTTGAGTTTGTATCTTGTTGTGTGATCGGTTGCATGTGCTTACAGGTTATAATGGCATTGCCTTCCCAGTTTTAGGGAATACGCCTTCAGTGCTAGTCGCCAGCCCCTTGTCTATGGAAGGCGGGCTTGGGGTAGTCACGGCATGGGCCCCGAGGGATGGGTCATGACAAAGTGGTATCAGAGGAGTCGGTTGTACCATAGAACGTAATAATATGATATTTTTAATGGTAATATTTTTAAGTGTAGTGAGTGTGGTTATTAGTTTATGGAATCCAGTGTTGGTGTGGTGGCTGATGTATCCATACACCCGGACCCTGACTTCTGATTTCTGACTCAATGCATGAAAACACTGATTGCGTGTGTGTTTTGAAGATTTTTCTTGGTGATCTATTTGATTCATCTCACCAGGTATAACTTATTGACTGTGGCACACCTGTTCCTTATCGGGATGTCGCTGCGTTAATAGCCATCAAGGATTCTTGAGTCAGTAGACGATGACGGCCCACTGAGTGATAAGGCCTCGGTACAGGGCCCTCTTCCAGTAGAGGCACCAGTGGAAGCACCAGCCGTACCATTACCTGTTGGGCCACCAATTCCACCAGCCCAAGAAGTAGAGGGTTCACACCACTTGAGCACATTGCACGAGTTCCAATGCCAGAGGCCACCCAGGTTCAGGGGAGAGACGGACCCACATGCAGCTGAGGATTGGATGGAGGCTGTGGTGAGAGTCTTTCGACTGGTAGGGACACCAGCTGATCCAATGGTGAACCTTGCCGCCAGCCTTCTATAGGAAACAAAAAGAAGATGGTGGATCTTGATGATCCAAGTTCACGATGAGGTGATGCTTCTCTTGGCAGACTTCGAGATCTTGTTTCGGGCAGAGTTTGTCCTAGAGACTCTTTGTGAAGTGCGCATACTGGAGCTACATCATCTGCAGTAGGGAAACAAGATTGTGGATCATTACACAGTGAGGTTCACTAACCTCTAACTCTACTCCAAAAATATGATACAGTACCCATTATTCAAGGCAAGGACCTTCGAGCAGGGACTCAGGTGTGAGATTAGGGATTCGATGATCTCACTCAGCATCCCGATGCAGGCGAGGGTGTTAGAGCGAGCCCTTTTAGTGGAGATTTTCCTTACTGAGTAGTCACCAGTAGCGAGACCCACTAATAGTCATCATGTAGAAGAGTCTTCTACAGCTGGAAGTAGATAGATGACACAGAGTTCCAAAAGGACCTGACCTACAGGTGGACAACCACAAGATTCAGGGTCGGTTGTGTGGGGCACCTAAGTCAGAGCTAGTCATTCCAGGAGAGGTAAGTGTTACAAAAGCGGCTGGCAGGGTCACATGGATCATGATTTTCCAACTTTACATACGTATTATCAGTATAAGGCCGAAGGAATACCCCGGTAGATACAGATATTTGACCGAGGAGGTCCGTAGGGAGTGGGAAGAGGTGGAAGAGGAGCTGGTCGTGCATCTGGTGGAGGGAGACAATTCAAGATGTTACCACCACCACGCCTAGGTGTTCCCCCGCCCAACCACAGGGAGCAGGAGGACAAGTGAAATTTTAGCTCCAGGCAGCTGAGGCTTATAATCACGGCACTCCGGAGATGATATGAGGTACGATCAATGTCTACTCCAACTTAGCTATTGTATTTATAGACACAAGTTCCAATCATTCTTTAATTTCCACTTCCCTCGTTTAGAGCTCATAAATTCCGATGGAGCCCTTGCCTCGATCCTTATGGCTGGAGACTCCTACGAGAGCCGATTCGATGATTACACATTGGTTCCAGTAGTGATAGCTTACTCTAGGAGGTGAGAGCTTCGGCTGGGATCTCCTAGTAGCAGCATCGAGGCCTTACAACGTCATCATGGATATGGACTGGTTATCTACCGTCCATGCTCAGATTGACTATATTTGGTGCAACGTGCGGTGTGTCTTCATTAATGGGACCAAGTTTACCTTCACCGGTGAGAAGGAATCCTTCGTAGCACAGGATGGACAAACCTGGAGGAGAGTGCAGCCGATCACTCACCAGTTGGCTAGCCTTAACCTCGGAGTAGTTGATGTGAAGACTCTGATCTATGCTGTAGGGTTGGACCAGTACATGGATGTTTTCCCTGATGATGTCTCGGGTTTACCTCCTCACAGAGAGGTGGACTATTACATTGACTTGTACCCCAGGATGACACCGATATCTTCACCAGCGTATCGGATGTCTCCCGCGGAGCTTCGTGAGATGTGGGTACAACTAGAGGACTTGTAGGGGAAGGGATTCATTTGACCCAGTGAATCTCCTTGGTAAGACCCAATTTTGTTCTCCAAGAAGGTGGATGGGAGCTTGAGACTTTGTGTCGACTACCAGCACCAGAACCAGGTGACCACGAAGAACAAGTACACACTTCCAAGGATTGACGACCTTTATGATCAGTTGAAGGGAGCACAATGGTTTTCAAAGATAGACCTCAGATCAGGCTATCACCAACTCATAGTATGAGATGAGGATGTGCATAATACGACATTCAGATGTCGGTATGGCCATTACGAGTGCTTATTTATGCCATTAGATATAACCAATGCTCCATCAGTATTCATGGTACTCATAAATAGGATCATTCAGCCATACCTTGATTTATTTGTAGTAGTCTTCATTGATGACATTCTGATCTACTCGGCTACTGAGAAGGAGCATGACTATCACTTACAAGTAGTATTGGACACACTCTGAGAGCACCATATTTATGGTAATCTCTTGAAGTTCTAGTTTTGGACCTGAGAGGTTCACTTTCTGGGACACATTATCTCATAGGCTGGAGTTTCAGTGGATCCAGCGAAGATTGAGGCGGTAATTTCTTGGGACTCACCCAGGAGTGTGATGGAGATACGGAGTATCCTAGGTTTTTCTAGATACTACTGAAGATCTGGTATAGAACTTCTAGGTGAGGGGACAGAGAAACCGGCCTCTTTACAGATATCCTTTGTGGATCGGGATAGAGCAGTTTTTCTTCAGTCTCTTAAAGTCACTCCCCCACTTCTTTAGTGCGCCAGGGTGGCACAGGATGGGGAAACTGACTACAAGACTCGACGTGATCTGATATCCACAGGACTGGCACCTGATAGATTTTATGAAGTTGGGGAGAACTTCATCATTTTCAGAGGATGTACAATGGTACCAGTGTCACTTAGGGAGGAAGTGTTGAGGGAGTTCCAAACATCCCCTATAGCAGTACATCCAGGAGTGTTGAAGATGTACCAGGAATGAAGAAAGCAGTTGCAGAGTTTTTCTCTTGGTGCCCCACTTGTAAGCAAGTGAAGGCAGAGCATCAAGTACCAACATGCTTGGTTCAGCCTTTGGAGGTCCCAGAGTGGAAGTGTGATGGGATATCCACAAACTTCATGATAGGACTTCCACGTATATACATGGGTCATGACTCGATTTGGGTGATTGTCGACCAACTCACCAAGTCGGCCCACTCTCTACTGATCAGAGAGAAGGGTTCAGTAGATTTCTTGGGATGACTATATGTGCAGGAGATTGTGAGGTTACATGGATTACCCTCGACTATTGTCTCCAATCATTATGCACATTTTACATCACAGCTATGGAAGAGGTTGCAGGATGCTTTCGGGATGCAGCTTCATTTGAGCACCACCTTCCATCCTTAGTCGGATGGCCAGACTGAGCGGACCATTCAGACCCTCGAGGACATGCTGCGTGCTTGCATCCATGACTTCAGTCGTAGTTGAGGGGATTATATTCCTTTGGTGGAGTTTTCATACAACAATAGCAATCACTCCACCATTGGGATGGAACCTTTTGAGGGGTTGTATGAGCGACCTTGCAGATCACCTTTGTACTGGACTGTCCCAGGGGAGTCAGCAATAGTAGGATCAGAGATGGTACATGCTGCCATAGAGAAGGTGCAGAACATCTAGGAGCAGATGAAGACTGCATAGAGCAGGCAGAAGTCGTATGCTGACAGGAGATGGAGACTCCTGGATTTCGAGGATGGTGACCTCGTCTTTCTATGGGTCTCACCTCGATGTGGCTTGTGGATATTTGGCCTGGGTGGAAAGTTATCTCGGAGGTTCATTGGACCCTTTCAGGTCCTCATCAGAGTTGGTGAGGTGGCTTACCGCTTAGCTCTTCAAACTCAGTTGAATTAGGTGCACGACGTCTTCCATATATCCCAGATAAGGAGATACGTGCATGACCCATCTCACATCATTTACCACAGAAAGTTGGACGTCGACGATGGGGATACGTTTATGGAGGTTCCAGTAAAGATTGAGGATCGACAGGAGTGTGTCCTTCTTGGGTGGTCGATACCTCTGGTGCATGTTCGTTGGTAGCATGGGAACCTCTAGAAGAGCACATGGCAGTAGGAGGCTTAGATTCACGCTCAGTACCTCCACTTGTTCCCTTAGTTTGAGTTGGGGTATACAAGAACTCAAATCCCTAAGGTGGGGAGAATGTAAATACCCCAAAATTCATGTAATTTTTCTTCATTATATAGGAATTTTTCGAGTCTACAAAAATTGATGGTGCGTGATTCCGAGGCTCGGAGTTCCCAGAGTGAATTTCTGGACTTCTATTTGGGCACATTCAGTAAACGTATGTGTCGGTTTTTCATACTTTTTAACTAGTGCTATGAATTGAAATATGAGAGAAATGTTGAACTCGCAGTTCCATTATTTGATTAAGGGGACCTTCACCTCAACCGCATTAGGTCGAGGGTGAAAGATAGAGTTGGGTTTTTTCATGAAAGAATAAAACAAAATAAAATTGTCTAACATTTTATTTTATTTGGAACTCCCATGTGAATGTTGAGAGGTGGGGACCACCATAACTAAACCTCCCATGTGAGGTTATGGAGGTGGGGACCACCATAATTAACCTCCCATGTGGGTTATTGTGGTGAGGACCACCCAAGACTAAAACCCCCTTGAACTCCTCTCTTTATGGGAGAAAAACCTCTTGAACTCCCCCACTTTATTTGTGCCTCCCCCTTAATTAATTTTACCACCTCATCAATTAATTAATTAAGATAATTTGAAATTATTCCAACAAACATAATAGATAACATGTTCTATTATATGGGATACATTTCATTTTGGTGGAATTGAGAGGAAATAGTTGGAAATAGGAGAACATTTATGAACACATCCTCCAATGAAGAACGTCAACACACATATTTATCTTCTTATTTGAGACATCCTCCAATGATGGACATCTCGAACAACGAAGAACCAACTCCATCAAAGAGAGTTTATCCGACAATTGAGCTCTGGATCGGAGGCGTGTGGCGGGCACGACGAATGTCATCAACTTTGACTTCCCTCATCAAGGTCAAAAATCAAACAAGGTAGGGGTGTGTTTTAATTTGATCAATGTCATTTTCCCTCTCACATTTAATCATCTTCCTTGACCTGTATCCTACCGCCCTATCACGGAGGGTACGATCCCAACAAATATGGCCCGACCCCTCTACAAATCCTGTGGATATTTTGTGTAATCTTCACGATGGTGATGGTGACTGGTGTCAGTGGTAGGCACCGATGGAACTAGAGAACCGCAGATGGCACCACACCTGAATGGAACAAAGGAAACGAATGAAGGGAGGCATGTCAAGCCATCATCCGGCAAAGGCATGACACCCCACAGCCCTGCAGCACTCCGCCGCACCATGACCTCCACTGTCCGCCACTCCGCCACCCCATGGCCTCTGCCACTCGCGGCCTCCACTACCCCACAGCCTCCGCGCCCCACAACTCACCACTTCCCGTGGCCTCCGTCGCCCTGGGGAACTCCACCACCCCACAGCCTCCGTGCTCCGCCACACCGTGGCCTCTGTGCCCGGCAGTGCCCTGCTGCCCATGGACTCTACCGCTCTACGGCCCCCGTGGCCTCACGTGGCCCTCACAGCCCCCGCGGCCTCACGCCGCTCGTGGCCTCCCACGACCCCTCGCCCGCGGCCCTCTGCGGCCCCTCGTGGCCCTCGCGGCCAGCCCGACCGCATAGTGTTCCGGGCTAGACCCAGTGGGCCCAGCCGAACCCAACAGGTCGGGTCAACCCAAACTGGGTCAGGTCGGCCCAGGTTGGGTCAAATCGAGTTGGACCGGACCCAAACTAGCGACGAGATTTTCTCTCTAATGACCATAACTTTCATACTATGCTTCCAATTGAAAAAATAGTAAATAGAACTGTAAACCTTGGAGAAAGACGTTCCCTTTGGAATACCCCCACTGGTGTTTTGGGTAATGTTGAGGTACGGGCGGTATGGATCAAACACAAATCCAACTATGTCCCCAGGACTAAAAGGATAGTAACTTACAGACCAAGCGTCTGAATGACGCACCATCTGTTGCATTGAGACCCCTATGACATGATGGTCCTTTGGGATACATTTTCATGGGACTTCGTGGTAGTTGGAGTATTGACCAGTGGCTTGGGGAGTGGACCCTCCCAGATACAAGAGAGCGTAGTGCAGGAACCCCGTACCTGGCTGTGACTTGAGAAAGAGATCTTTTGTGGGTCTGTGATTGAGGGTCCCACATGGAACAACTCTAGGATTCCATGCGGGACTACCCGAGCAATACTGTGTGGTTCAGCTCTTTGTGATCCTATGTGGGTCAGCACCCAACGATCCTATTTGGGTTAGCACCGAGCGATCCCGTTTGGGTCAACACGTAGAGATCCTGTGTGGGTCAGCATCAAGCTATTCTATGTGGCTCCGCACCGAGTGATCCTGTGTGGTTCAGCACCGAGCGAACCTATGTGTGGCAACACCTACGGATCCTATGTGGGTATGATGATGATTAGTGATCCATCGTGAGTCTTCCTCTTAACAGAGTATGATGATTCAGTAGTTACATATAATCATCTCTACTTATGTACCTATGAAATACCTGGTTTGAGATGAGTTCATACCTTTGTGGTAATTTCCGTTGTGGAAATACCTTTGTGGTATTCTTCCATGTGGCGTACCTTTGTGGTAAATACCATTGTGGTGTTCCATCCTTTGTATAATAGTTGAGATTTGGGCTTTTGAGTTGGAATTTGTGTTTCCTCATGATTGAGATGGGTTTACTTGATAAATTAGGTATATGTATGGGCATATAACTAAGTTGAGTTGTCAATTGATTTCACAAATTTTGTTTTATCCATTGTGGATTTTTTGAGACCATGAGGGTCTCGAGGTCCCTACTAAGTATCTTTATACTCACCCCTGCACGAGCTATGCCCGCACCTCGTTGTGTTTGGTGGAGACGACGAACATCACCGACTGAGGACAAGAGTACCAGGATTTGAGGTAGCTCAGAGGTGGACCCTAGACGAGGCGTACCGCGGAGACGACCATTCGAGAGTTGTACCTACCCATCAGGTAGGATCCTTAGAGGGTGATCACAGGAGCTGTTCCAATTTACTTGTACTTTTAGTTTCTTGATCTTTCCAGTTAGGCTTTTATTTTATCCCCTTTTACTTACTGTACTCGCTCTGTTTACTATTCAGTTTACTTGAGTTCGTATCTTGTTGTGTACTTGGTTGCGTGTGCTTATAGGTTATAAAGGCAATGCCTTCCCAGTTTTAGTGAATACTCCTTCGATGGTAGTCAGCAGCCCCTAGCCTATAGATGGCGGGCTTGGGGTAGTCACGGCACGGGCCTCGAGGGATGGGTCGTGAAAGGAGTATTGTAATCAAGACTGCATAGAGGCTCATTGTCATGTACCAAGATATCCTGGGTCAAGCCCAAAACTCCATGTTGGAGCTTTCACTCCTAGGTACATCTGTGCGATAGACGCCTCTACCTGGTCGTATCTAGATAGAGATTCATTTTTTGAAATATCCACATAATATATTCCTTACCAAAATACTTGGATGTTCTTGTACGTTTATCATCAAAGAATATCTTAGGGAATATTCCTTAATCTATGTTTTCTAAATCTAGTTTCTATGTTTTCTACTAAACTTCCTCTGATACCAACTGTAAGGACCCGACCCCAGCTTCTTGGAGTTGGTGCCTTATTTTATTACATTGACATATAAACAAGGAATTCGAATCCTGAAGGACTAAGTAGTTTAGTAGCTTTTGGAAACAAGATACATATAAAAGTTCAACATTACATCATGAAATTAAAATACAACACTAATTATCCCATTAGAAACATCCAAGCCTCCAAGATTAAGCCTACAAGTCACTCATAACTTACATCTTCATATCCTGGGAAAATGAAACATAAGAAGGGGGTGAGATCAAACACTCAATAAGAGTAAGAAATATAGTGGAAGATAACATGAACATTTTACATGGTGAACAAATGAAAACACATTCCTTTACAAAAAATAGACTTGAACACATTAGGGAAGGAATATGAGCTGAGTAAATAATTCCATAATAAAAAATAATCATGGGTATTATACTAGTTGAATAACCACATGAAATTTCAATTATAAGCTTCATAATGTGGGAAGTGCATATACCAGACATTCTGAAACATTTTTTCAAGGCCTTGGCCACGAATTCTAAAAATGACTAAGGCCTCAGCAAAAACCATATATCACATTGGGAAAGGCCTCGGCCAATTCCATGTCTATTTGTCTCATGAGACCTACCAATGCATCAAGGGGATATAGAGGTCCCCACCCATCACATAATAAGTCCAAATAATTCCTCATATTATTAGGTATCAACACAAACAACATATACATTCATATTGAAACTATCATATGAAATGTAACTAACTTTCCATAATCATCAAACATAAAACGCTAACCATTCAGAGAAATATGGTTAACGGTTTTAGGATAGATCACCCATAATAAAATTAATCATAAACCATTAAATACAATATTTTATATGAAATCATAAATTATTAGACCCAATAATACATAGGAATCAAAAATAGTGTTGAATCAGTTGAAAATACTCTTAAAAATCATTAAGAAATTCTTGAGATAAATGCTCTTTTATTTGAAAAGAAGAGTTATTTTTGAAAAATCACTGTATAAATCTAGAAGTAATGTAAGATAGAATTTCCTAATAAATTGAGTTCTTTTATATGGATAATTTTTTCCATAAATATATTATAGAGTGCCCTTGAAAATAGATATGAATTTGAGAAATTCCCATGAATCAGGATTGTATTTTGGAAATAGTTTTGAAAGTTTCTTTTAAAACATGTAACTATACATAAAATAAGGAAGGGTTATGGTTGGTAAGCATATATAAAACACTAACAAATATTTTATTAGGACTTCATAATAATATACAATAATTTCATTCAGGTAATTAGGCAATGAAAGTAACCCGAATGAAAATGGATGTTTGGGTGGAATCCCCCTTAAAACATTGTAATCAAACGATTCTTATGACCCAAAATTAAAAATATTAAAATTATAAATTGAATAAAATTAAAATAAAGATATTAATTATATATTATATCAATGGTAGGTATTATATAAACCATACACAAGTATTAGTAGTGAATATGGGAAATCTCTCAAAAATGGAAGTGAGATGAAGAAACCCTTTCCTTAAGTCCGAATGTGTTCTTCTCTTGAACATAAGGTCCTGGAATATGAAATTAGAATTATTAATAACTTATTTCATAACCTAATATACATGTATTAAGTTTATCACAATTATTTCTATTTTATTTATGTTCATATTGATAAGTTATTAAATTGAATTCCATCGTTCTGGAGTGTCTGTTTTCTTGATTTTCATAACTGGTTCACTTGATTTTAAGTAATGTAATTCATGCGGAATGGTTGTAAATCTCCATAATTGAAATTACATATTATTTATGAACATCCAGAATTTTTAATTGTAATTTCAATCTTTTTGTTACATGGAAAGAGGATGAATCATTAGATGATAACCACTTTGATTATTTGGCGGTATTTGGATTATTATGAACTAGTTTTGTAATATAAATTAATTATATGTACATATACTGGTTCCTGAATATTAATTAGGTTATAATAAATATTTTATATTTAGTTTCAACAACATAAATGGTATTATGACCAGTACTGAAAGAGAAAATGAAGAACGAATCTTTGTCGTCCACGAAGGTTATAAATTGGAACCTCATGGACGTTGATTTCGTTTAAAAAAATAAAGGTGAGGGAGTAAGAATATTGAGGATGGTTCTTCAATTAACATGATATAATTATATTATATAGATGATATTGGAGTAATCATGGTCATTTGGAGAGAGGAGGTGGGGATATAAAAAAGAAAAGAGATGAACTTGAAAATATAAGAAAAGTTGAGAGATCTCTTATGAAATTTCGGCATCCTGACGGCATCGCTTAAAATTTCATAAAATGAATTGATGAGCACAAAAGGGTATCTCTTTAAATTGAAATAAAAATTAATTTAAAATTAATACATAATATCAACCGCAACATATGAGAATGTAAATTCAAAGAGATAACATAAAAGAAGGGTCGACTAAAAGAGGAGGGTGAAGGATTCCCTTACCTTGTAGGGTAACTCCTAGAACATGAAGGTTGGGACATTGGGGGCTTTAGGACACCTTGGAAGGACTCATAGGGATGTAAAACCAATATATATTCTAGGATGAGGTATTTTGAATGAAATAAAATGAATTTATGAGTGGGTATTTATAGAAAAAGAGAGGGAGTTTTTTAATAATTTCAAAGGTACACTTAATTAGTGGTTTTTGAAAAACCATGGGCTTGGCCACTGTATTTTCACATGGTTTTATCCACATGGGACACCTCATGACATATTTTACTGTACAAAAGTCTACTGACCCTTTTATTTTAATTATTATGTCATTATGAGGTCATTAAATTACCGAAAACTCCAAACTGTATTTTTACTATTCATGAAAATTTCAATTATTTTAGAAAAATCCCAAAAATTCACCCATACCATTTTACGACATGTATAATTCAAAAATGATCTCTATTTTTCAAAAATATTTTTTTTAAATATTATTAGTTTTATTTTTAAATAAAATCATAGTTAATTCTAAAAATAAAAATTTTAAGGTATAATTAGTTTTATATCACATTGAAAAATTAATTAAAATATTATTATCTTGTCACCATAAGAAAGTAAAATAATACCATTATTTATTATTCATAAGGGTATGTTACTATTCATATTACTATTCATAAGGTTATGGTACTATTCACCAAAAGTCAACTTTGTTTTATAAAACTCCAAATGACTTACTGGTCACAACTCTAGGTAACTATTTTTTGAAATTCAAAACGAAGTAGACAAAAAATTGTGCTTAATTTAAACATTATAAAATGCATTCAATATTTATTTTTAAAAACTTGGGGTGTTACAGTATTCTATGAAGGAAAAATCTCTTGATAATATTTGGAAGTGGATATTCCTTCCATATCATGTGATGATTCAACTTGAGTAACTTCAGTATTTCTCAATCCGACATCTAACTCAAGACAATATAAATTTAAAGAGTTTTTTTGGATCTTGTGGATATTTTAATTTTCATTCACATTCAACTTTAATATTATTAATTATTTCTTCATGAATCATTCATTCTTCTTATAAAAAGTCGTCACACTATTCTATTCTTTTGGCCTTGATGTAAAACCAATAATTCTTGAAATCTAATCTATCTTTTTTTCTATGGACTATTTCTAAAAAAAATTCAAACTAATATCTTTCTCAAAACCATATTTTGAAAATATATTTCCCCTAGGGATTTTTTTCTTCAAACTATGATAGATTAATTATTTTGTTTGTGTATTTTGTGAGAGAATAACATTTATGGAACTTCTTTTCCATTATTTCCTCGGTCTAATTTTGCTCCGATTCTAGTTTTTTTCATTATATAGTCCCTTGATAATAGTAATAATTGATATAATAAATGAAATAATTGAAATTTTCATAGAATTCTAAATTTTAGAGTTAAAATATTTTAATATTTCAATGGCTTCATATTCATCATATCATGATCTAGATTATTCTCGAGGATTGACTTTATCAAATTTACTATAAATCTTACCACCATGTTAATTTTATTGTACTAGTGGATCCTAATTATGTTGAACATGAGAAGATAATTTCCATTTCATTGGATCTTCTTTCTTCTTCTAGTTTATCAATGTTTCAAACCGAAGAACCATGTTTCCACCACTAGGATTACGTTTCTTTCTCTTTAGCTCAGAAACACTTTTCTTAATTTATGAATGTTGCATCTATAAATCGAACTTATCTCCTAGGTGACTTATTTCTTAAACTTTGAAAAATATATACTTTATGTAAATCAATTAAACATAAATGAGAATAAAATTATAGATCAAATTTTATGGAACCTTTCCCTAATACCACTTGATAGACACAATGGAGTGTGTAGTCACCATGGGAGGGTGGGTAGGTGACTCAGGGTTGAAATTTTTTTAATAAATAATTTCTATTTATATTTCTTTATTACCTTAACTTAAACAAACCCATTCCATTAGTTAAGATTAATGAGTCTTTGATATGATCCATAAACAATTATTTCCACATGAAATACATATTTTTAAGGAAACCAAAACATAAGGTTTTTTTCAAGGTTATATTCTTGTGTGTTAAATATACTCTTTCTATCTCTAGTTATTATCTAAAGGCATTGATTTTCACTATCCTCTTATGTGTTATAATGAGGAAATTTATCATCATTTAAAAAATAGAGTATTTATTATCCTAAACCCCTAATTCTATAATATTAACCATGTGGTTAGGCTATTTCTCAGAAATCAACATCTACCTCACATTAGGGATGTCGGTATTGTTTATACTAGTACCACTAGTCATTAATGGTTCTGCATGAATACAATGTATAAAATATAATCTACCAATAATTATTTTTTACATACATAGAATGCACTTGAACATATAATATGGTTTTGGTGAACTAAATCTACAGTACTCAGTAATCTATGATCCTTGAAATCCATAAATACTACAAGTTTTCACTTGAATTACATTTAGATATCATCTTCTCATCACCTGAATATGGTAACCCTGATCATCCTCTTCAAAACATAATGATCTGAACTTATCACTACTTCCTTGGAACTATGAGTTCTGGTCTTCTCAAATCCTTAACCAAAATAAACCTATGATGAATGTAGGTTAGAAAATACCTCTTTTTTTAACTCTTAAATATTTCTAAAATTCTCTTATTAATGATCTATAATATTAGTTAAAAATGTTTTGAATGAGCTCAAGCTTTTCTAGACTCAACCTTTCCTGAAAATTCCTTTTATTTGAGATCTTCAGACTCCTATATTTCATCACATTTATATTTTAGTAAAATTTTCCTTAAATGCTCGTAAAAATATTTTGTTCATATCTTAGGTTAAATCTCTATCAAATCTTATGAAGAATCACTTGAACCTGCCTAAAAATATTGGAAATATTATAAAACATAATCTTCATGATCATTGCACATCCAGATATACATTGTCTCAATGATTATGGCATCACAGTGTTTATGTGATGTCACTCAACATATTTTGGTCAACTCACTTTCATAGACATAAACAATTTTTACATGTAATTAATTCTTACATCTATCTAGTTCTTTATATTCCTTTAATCAACTCAATATTCTATATCCATCAGTACCATGAAAAATTATGTAATGATTCTTATGAATCCAGTGGTTTGAATCCATTTCACTTACAATTCATTGAAACATCATCTTATAGTTCCTCATTCCAATAAAATAATCTCCTGGTAACTATATCATCCAATCATCGTAGCCTCTATCATTTAATACATTAAAAACAATAACCATCTGAGCATCCTCACTTTCATTCATTGTCTAAGTTAGTTGTTTTTATATCTATTTAACACATAATCTTATCATTAATAAAGGTCATTAGCATTAATAAAATACTGAAATTGTGGTGATTTTAAGTTATATTCTAATTCTATATCTTCCAGTGACATTAAAAATCAATGATTATTTAAAAACATTATTAATTTTCAATGATTATGTATCTTCCAAAATAAAATCAACTTGAATAACTGCTTACAACTGTGATATTATTTTTTTGACAATTTAGTACATGAATTATCAATATTATTCTTCATTTATTCAGAAATTATAAATCTATATTATTAGAAGAACCTTACATGTGTATCTATATATTAATCCATATATGCTATCTCTATACAAGTGGATCCCCTTATGTTGATGATGATCTTGTGAATCCCCTTACAATGATATCTATTTGTCAAATCTTCTTATGTAAGCACACTTACATGTATTTGGAATTATTTATTTTTCCATATATCACTCTATTAAAACAAAATATCATTCATTAAAAATACAAGATTTCTTAATTGACTCTATGTAATGTGAAACCTCACCCAATGTATCTTTCTTCACCTTTCTGATAACTCAAATCCAAACTATGAGTTCATTTTTTTCCAATTTTTGGATCTACATCTTCTTCATCATAATGATAACATATACATATTATCACATTAAATTAACATTATAATTGTAATACCTTTATATTTTATTTTAAAATAACATTATGTTTGATAGAATACACCACATACACCCTCAATATTAGATGAAGAGTGAAATAATATTATTTAAATAGTACAGTGAAATAATGAGACTGATATCTTATGTAGAGTGGTCAATTGATTTGTTGAATGATAAAAGTTTTGATGTTTTTGACTCATGGGAGAATGATTCTAGTATTTATGTTTGAGAGGTACTACATAACACAGCCATTTGATTATAAATGATATCGAGGAAGTGTGTGCTGGTTACGGGTGGGGTTATTTTAATTGAGTATATCAAAGTGTTAGTGTGTGGGGGTGGAGGAATAATGTTATTGAAGAAATTTCATATGCATGGTTACGTGGGAAATATGATGAAAAAAGAGGAAATGTACCTCTATGGAAGATGAGACATCAAAAGAAGAAAGGACTATATTGGTGGACCGGTAGGATCAACACACATGTGATATTGGGATCCATGTAAAATTAAACTTGAGGATCAATATGAAGAAATTCATATAATGGGGAGTCCACCATAGGCTATTGTAGGGTGTTTCCCTCTCTTAAAAATAATTTCATCAAGTACCGAAGATGGTGTTACCATGGTCCAAGAATAGGAAGTGTTTGGCATTTTCAGGGGCACTTGGGTACGAGAATGTTTGGCCACATCCAACCATTATCATAAATGGAAGTTGAAATATAGGATATGAAGATTGAATTTTGATCATTTGAAGTGATTATAAGTAAAATATTATGGTGGAGAGTTTCACTTCGGTTGTGGGAGTGTGAACCTCATATAATAAGAGTTGTAGATATGTGAGACTGGTCATTGGACTATTTATGTGGCCTTTCTATGATGGTGATTAAATAGATTAAAATTAATTTGGATTCCATTGTGAATGTTGACTATAATTTCTAATATGATATCCACTGTAGTCTATGTGTTAGGTTTAGGTTTGTGATGCATTGAGGTGATCTGAGTGTGTTCAAATTAGGAAGGAATTGGTGATCCGGGTAGGGAATGAAAATATTTTATGATAGTTGAGGATCAAATCATCATATTATATTGATATTCAGGAATGGACCTTGGTTGGTCAGTTTCAATGATCATGATATGTTTTTAGGATTTAAGGAATTATGATTGGGTAAATGGATAGCATGTCAGTGGCTGAAGTTGAGTGTTTTTTGTAAAAATAACGTAATAGGAGGTATGATTATCATTTTAACACGTGATTGGATGTGGAAGGCTAGAAAAATGGGTATGTTTTTCTAGACACAACTAGTATATTTTTGGGCTTTTTTGGGGCCTTTTGAAGAAAAATCCAACATGTTCTGGTTAATTGCAAGGATGGTGGAGGCTAATCCAATTTAGTTGTAAATAAAGAAAACGTTTTGGTACTAGAGATTTATTGGTGTTTTGAGGAAGTTTATTTTTTTTTTTTGAGTTAGAAACCACATCAAGAAGGTTGATATACATCTAAGAATGTTTTTTGAAAGTGATTCTGATGGTGGGAAACATTGCGCGTCAGAATTTATTGTTATGATTTGAGTTCCAAGGAGGAAAACACCGAGAACCCAATGATGATTTTTTAGTGAAATTGGGACATCTCAGGATGGATGGGTACAGTTGGTCACTATATTTGTAGTTTAATTATGGTGGTATGTGGTAGATTGACTTTTGATTAGTTGTGTTTCAAATTTTTGGAGATGTAATTTGGGAGATCATTCCGTGCATGGAGTTGGAATATGATAATTTGATGCTTAATTGAGAACTAATTTAAGTTAGGATGTGTCATTGGAGAATATCTAAGACTTATTAAGTATTATAATGTTATGTTGGAGAGTCTATAAAACTATATACATATTTATGGGTGTGAAAATCAGCGGAAATTTTAATTTTTTATTTTTTGGATGGTTAATTTTGGGAATCAAGACTCTGAATGATATTATGAGTGTTTAAAAATATTAAAATAGTGTTTGAGGGATTGTAATTATGTAATGGGGGTGATGTAGAAGTGTTAGATATATCCATAGTAAGGTCGGGTGGTTAGGACTAGATCTTGTTACCACCAAAAAATTGATGGCCAAGCTAGTGGCCTTGTAGGCCAAGTAGGTCCACCAGCTTGTCAATGTCCCAATACTATCTAGTCCATGATCTAGCACATTACCTATCTAGATAGATGGGCACACCTGTTACCGAGTGTCCATTAAATGTGGGAAATTCCATTTTTCACTATGTGTTTTTAGAGGTGGAAATGTCTATTTCTCCCTTCCTCCTTCTCATACATATCATGGGTAGCTCCGCTATGTTCATCCCACGAACTCCCATTAAATTTGTGTTTTTTGGTGATGTATGGTGATCTATGGTAGTTATTCTCATCATTTTCCCTCAATTATTTTCCCCTCTCTTCTCTCAAAATTTTAGTTTCTAAAGTCAAGGCTTTGGTTTCAATTACATCAGAGCATGGTGTAATCGACTGAATAAAATTTTAATTTCACTATACATAGAAAGAGTTTGTCTGATGATGATTTCTTCATCTGGTTTCCCGGTCATCTATCAGAGGTATGATTCCCCACCATGTTATATAAGTATTTTACTTAAATGTAAATTAAATTTAGTGTTCTATTAGAATCTCTTGTTAGGGATTTGGATAGATATTTCATTGAGAGTATGTAGTGGGACTTCTACATGCTCTTGGTCATGGTTCTGGTGTGATGATATTGATCAGTGGGTCATCTAAAATTTATGTCTTATTCAATTAATTTTTCAATTGATTGTAGATTATTATTAATAATTAAATTAAATACATTTTTTGTGTGAATGGAGTTTGGGTCTCATGGAGATGAATGATTGAAAATTGAGATGAATAGATTTGGATGATTTTATAAAGCCTTAGAAGAATTTGTTGGGTAGTTAATTAAAAATGGACAGATTTATAAAATAGATCTATCGTCTTTAGTACACACCTTATAGTTTGATGCATGTTTTTTATGATGCATTTGAGGTGCATTCGTTCCATTGAAGGTGCTGAACAATTATTTTAATTAATTTAAAAGTCTAATTTAAATTAAATGTTAATTTAAATTTCATGAAGTTAAGGAACTAAACAAACTAACAAGGCTACATTGTCCCTTGGGAATTGTCTTGTTAATCTCATCCACTAATGGTTGATGTCGTGATTCAAATGGGTTCTCATGAAATGTGGATTCCCATCAAGTTTATCCCTAGGTTAAGTTGACATGGTAATGAATTAGTGGACCTTGTGTTTGATCTTTTTTCCACCTCCATGTAGATGTGTGGAATGAAATGATTTCTGTGGCCCAGGAATTCCATGTGAGGATCCTTGTGACCCTTTATAGGTTTTTCCTCGTTTAACTTGGTTGGGTGAGTGGAACTACCTAGTATTAACTAAGAAGTTAGGATAGTCCTTCATCTGTATATGGGGAGTTTCCTGTAATATTTTCGTACTAAGCCTATGAATTTAAAAGATGGTAGATACCTGGGTATGTTATGTGTCACCCTAAGGGAATGGTTTAATCCTATTGTGTTTTTTTGTTGTAATGGGTACACCAAGTAGTTTTCCCCTACCTTGTGTTCACATAATGGAACCATGTGATGTTCCTTTATTATTAAATAATAAATAGGACCTATGATAGGACCTAAATGTATAGATGGCCCTATGAGTGCGTGCGTTTTTAAAATAAGAGATGGTTGTGGGTGTCACCTTAGAACTCGGACTAATGTTTGATCCTACTACGACTAATAAAAATTTGGGTTAGGCCCATGGAAATATGAATATGGGTTTCAGGCTATATTTGGAAGATGACCACCTATGTTTGTTCATTTATATATCTATACATGATATGTTATACACCCTTGGGTATTTTTATATTAAATAGAAAATTCCCATAAGGAGGTGGTTATATTGTTTTAAATAAAAATACCATTATGCATGATCATGAAAACACCTTATGGGTAGGTCAAGAAAACTCTCTAATGGGAAGTCATGATACTATGGAAAATATCCCTTGTAGGGTGGTTGTGATACTACTAATGGGGCTTCCATGGATTCAGATTTGAGACCATTGGTTCTAGGAAGAGTAGGGTGTCTTTGACACATGCTCTCTTTCTAGGGATTGTAGTGTAATTGGTGTTCATGGTCTTGTATCCTGTACTGCTAGGGATCTGCTATCGAGAACCATCATATATTGGAATGGGGAACACCCTAGGTTATGATAACAGGATAGTGAATTCCACATTTCATTGTATTTTATACTAGGGTGAGTTTATCCCTTGGGTCCTAATCATTGTATACAAGGGTGAAAGACCCATGGATCATAATTATAGTCTGTTGGGTCATCCAAAAGTGCTTAAATACTCTCCAACATTGGCCAAAGGTGGTATAGTATATTTTTTTGACAAACCTGAGGAACAAAAATTCTTTATTTATATAGTTTTTAGCATTTATTTATTTATATGATCTTTTCAAATGTACAAATTACTGAATTTACAAGCTTTGTTCAAGACCTCTTTGGTGGTGCCCTACTAAATTATGTAATGACATCCTTCCACGTGACCATGTCACTTGGGAACCCAAGAATATTTCACTTGCTTTGGGTATAAGTTGGGTTAAGGCCTAAGGCTTTAGATCCTTCAACTAGTTATCCGAGACATAGTCCGGTGATTGGTACAAGGTATGGTTCAGAGTTACGGTGGATTCTTTTGTATTATTTATTTATGTATATTATTTTAATTTATTATCATCATGGTGGGAAGTCATTGTTGTCGATTTTATTCCCCACATTATCATAATTATTCGTTGAGATATTATTTATTCCTCTATACATTGATGGAATATTGTGTTTCTTGATGTTTGGCTTATTGTCTTGTTATTGTGCACTCTGATATGGGGGATTCAGTCTCCCCATGGTACTAACCTAGACCCTCATTGCTAGTGAGAAGACTTTTTCGTATAGGGAGGCATGCATGATTTCACATATTTATTTCTCTAGTAATTTTTCACAGTAATCAATGATGAGACATTATAGATTGAAGAAACAACCTGAGATCCATTCACCTAGGAATTGTCCATTCTTTTGAAATATTCAAACTCGTACAATTTAAAATTTCATAATCCTCACATTTTGGTTCCACATCCACCTTTTCATCATGGAATCTACATATAAGTTGAGTGAAAATATTAGTCTGCAACTAGGAATCCAAAATATTCCATGGGTGAACATGGATTCATGAAACTATTCATTGTTTCTTTTTGAATCCCAAATAATAAAGATGTTAGTATAATGATCCTTTGAGAATAGTGTACACACACTATGCACCTATATATCATGTGTAATCCCCTACCACACCTAGAAATTTGCATGGATGAACAGTGGATCTCAACACCTGTAGGATGATCCTATATTTAGAATTTACACATAGGTGGTCAGATTGTATTTATCTAAAACTTATTTTTCTTGATTGAAATGAGATGTGTAAAAATACCTGTATTTTTCTATATAAAAATATATCTAGAGTCAATAATCTTAAATTAATGCAATGAAAATAATACATAAAGGTATCCAACTATAGCATGAAGTCCTTTGGGAGATACATAAGGGAAACAACCACATTTCCACTACTGCATAAAGGTGACAAGCATGATATGTAATGGAAATCAAAGTATTACATCAAGGTATCCAACCATTGTGTAAAGGTATCAGTGAGTTTTTAGAGTTTATGTAAAGGTAACAATGGTTTTAGAGGAATTATTTCTATGTTCCAATGAGGATATGTGAAGGTATCTTTAGGAGATACATAAAGTTCATTTGAAGTTGTGTAAACATGGTAGGATTTTCATAATTCAGAGAATTTGAGCTGCTAAATACATGAGATGGATGATGTTTGAAAACACCCAGTGAAAATTTTAGATAAAGTATTTTTCATTCTTCCTTACATGTTATTTTTTGAATGAAAAATTCTTGTGCATATGACATTTTAGTTTTTGTAGTTTCTTGCATAAATGGATGAAATCAATGCAACAAGAATCTCTTAGTTCTATTCCCATAGTGAATATCACATGTCGTTTTAGCATGAACAGGTCAATTTAAATTTTTGAGTACTTCACGTGATGTTTCCATGATAGAGCCTAGATAAGAGTAGTTTGATCTATGAGTTCAAAACATGAGACGTGAGATCATTGTAAGAAAATAGGAAAGAAACATGATACCCTTTGATAGCGAGGTGTATGTGTTAATTGTTCGGATATGTTTAGAAGTAAATGCAACCTATAAATTTAGGAGGGGATATTTTATAAGGGGATTGATAATTTCACTTGGAGTGTATGAGATGGCTTATTTGATGATACTATTTTACTACTTTCATTTTTTATTTTATCATTTTTTAAAGTTTTTTTCATCCAAAATTATATTTCATAACCTAAAAATAGAGGGGTAAACTTTTGAATGATTATGGAAGGGGATATTTACCTTTTTCAATTCCTGAGTCTTCAGAATTTAATTGATAAAATTAACCCTCTTTTGTTAATAGGTTTCAATAATCAATAATATTTTTTATTATAAAATGCAATTGTTTTTAGTTTCATATATTTTTATTTCTTACTGATTCAGTCAATGATTGATAATATCCCTCAATTGAGTTCTGGTATGTTTATGATGGAATAGGAATGGTCTAACTGGTGATGTTCTTGATGATTTTCAACATGTATGGAAGTGGTAGTTAACAGTCTTGATTGTTTAGGAAGGAAAATAACCAATTTTTTATTTCTTAATTCAAACAAGGGTGATTCATTGTAACAATTACATACATAGAAATCAGGGTAGTACAACACGAGGTTCTAGTTATGGATAATCTCACTAAATTAATTCAACCAAGGATAATAGGGGAAGATATTATGAATACTATAACTTATTAGTAAATAATAAGTAGAGTTGATTGAATTTGTGACTAAGATAGAATTGTAATTAGAAAACTAACCATGACATAATTAATCTAATTATATAATTTTTTAGATCACATAACTGATTTCTTTTTTCTTCAAAATAAAACTATTTCAAAACACCTTTTTTACTAACATAAGTGACAATATATTTAGATCTCTCCTCTTTAGAAACTAGCACTATGGTTACCAAAACTACTATATTTAACCGACGAATAATTTCTTTTTAAACACCCAATGTTAGACACGTGTTTGTAATAATATTTTTATAATGAAATATTTTTAATTATTTCCAATTATTAGCCAATAGAATTTTTTTTTTGAAAATGATATCTTTCTAGGAAAGATAGGAAATTGTAAGAATGATTAAAAAAATAAGTTTTGAATTTTCATAGTATATAGAATATATTTGAAATAAAAGAAAATAGTTATAATGAAAATAAAAAATAAAATGTAATTAAATAATAAATATTTACAAGATAGTATTCAAAAATATTTTTTATAAATATAAGAGAAATAATGGTGAAATTGAAGATAATTATCCAAAACATAGGGTCATTTTTTTTTGGTATAGAATTATATTTTATGAATTAATTACATTGGAGATCCTCATATTAAAACATAAATTCCAAAAAAAATGAGAAATATAATATTTGAGACCTAAAGGGTAGAATATTACCAACATTGAAGAAATTTTTAAAGAAAGAAGAATATAACTCAATAAAAAAGGGTTGAGTTCAAGAAACCCCATATGACTTTTTTTATTTACGAATTAAAAGAAAATATTGGTGATAAAAGGAAAATAAATTTTAAATTAGATGAATAAAATGATAATTACGATTAAATATTACAATTGGGTAGTATATATATCATATAATTGAAAATATATGTATAATACGAGACATGTCACAATGAAAGGAAATGGAGACCAGAATCCCTTATAAACTTTATAATATTTTACTGAAGCATTAATGTCTAAGACTACAATTAATGGATATGTAAATCCCTATAAAATTTTAAAAAGAATGTTAATACTATACTTTTTGGAAAAAATAATTTATAAACTTTTGAAAGTGCACTAGAAGAAGATAAAGAATCCCAAAAGTGAAATATCGAGAAAAATTCTCTTTTAAATTATGTATGGTATAAATGATAAATCTATATGGGAGGTAGAGATAAAACTAATAAAACACAATTTATGGTAAAATTGTTAGTTAGTTTTTAAAAACATAGGATATGAGACATATGAGTGAAAATAGGAAATATAAATGTTATACCTAAAAAAATGGTTATTTGGAAAGAACTCTTAGGTTTGTTGAAATTCTTTATGTTTCACCAGACATAGTTTTCTAGATATATGTCACTAAACTGACATGATCACACTGATATCATTGGATATATACCACCATAGATATATTTCATATTGTATAGTTTCAAACCAGTTCAGGAAAAATGTTTCTCCAGAAAGACTTCCATAAAATAGGGTCATCGAACAGAGATGATCATATAGACATCATTTGGAGGAGTTTGCATAGATGGCACTTATCAGGGATGGAGATTTAATGCATTTTTTTATCATGGTGATCAGATGTTATTAGTTTCATAAAATGTATTAGTAGTGTATCAAAGGTTTCACAGGGCAATGAGAGGCTAATCGTGAATCCTGGATGTTGGGGAAACCTGCTCACTGTATGAAGACCTCTTTAAGTAGTAGTGTTGGCGCAACTCTGACATGTGTGTTATTGGGTGGGATTTTATCCCACTTTTTCAAAATCTTAGAGGATTATATTATACAAAAAAACTATATTTATTAATTTGGAGGAGATTTCTACTGAGAAACTAAAGGAAATTGGGTAGATATTTGTTTGGTGTACACAGTGAATGCCAGATCCATCTGGTGGAACATATGAAGTGTTGCTCCTTGATTTCTCCCCTAATAATAACCTCTTAACCTGAGTCCTAGATAACTTCACATGTTTAGAAAACTCATAAATGAAAAAAAATTATATTTATTCACTTCTTTAATCAGAAACTTCTTCATGTCTATTTCATTATTATAATTCCCTTTTATTCATTTATTTTTTACCTATTAGTTTCATGTGGTTCATGCCTATCATTAAGAAATGTTTCATCCATAGTTATAAAAATTATTTGAAGCAATGGAAATGGTCAATAGCCATTTTACAATGATTAAATAAGTTTTAAAATTACAAAGGGGTATTTTCAATTCATTCTATAAGTGAAAGATTTTAATAGTTCCGTAGGTTGTTCAAATTATAGATTTTTTCTCGATAATATAGTTTTTAAGTAATTACACTGACCATTATAATGAATTTTCAATATCATTAAAATCATTAAAATTTAATCATACCAGAATCATAAAAATAAATTAATTTAACAATTCATATTATAATTATAAACAAAAAAATTAAAACCATAAATGAATGGTGGAAATGAAAATAATCATTTCTCGTATTGGGGGGTGTATACCTACCATGAGTAAATGATGTTTTTTGGAAACATTTAAAATAAGATAAAAATAATCAATTTTTAATTTTTATAAATACATTAGAGAATATCTATACTATTATTTTAATGTTATGTTACTGATTACTTAGGTTATGGAAAGCGTAAGGTGATAATGGAAAAGAAAAGACTTGGGATTTGAAACTCTTACCTTAATCTTTGACTTGTTTACTATAGAATAAGACATTATTCTTTATCGGAGGGTATAATATGATTTAGAGAGGTACTCTGGTAGAGATAAAGTAAAGGAAGAAGTTTTTTATATGAGAATAAATGGTTGGAGGGGGTGTTTTTATAGGCCATAAAGAGAGGTATATTTCAATAAAATATTGAACGATTTTTTACTTTGGTTTAAGACTATAAATAGTGTTGATTATTATGACTATTAGTAATGTTTGATTAAAAATTTATATTTTTTTTAACTTTAAAAACACCCAAAATAGAATGTGAACTTTAAAATTTTTTATATGATGTAATGAATAAAAAGTATTCTTTTATTTGAAAAAAATATAATGTAGGCTTTGAAAATTGATTTATAGGTTAGGAAATTAAATTTTTTATTTTTAATATGTTATTTTACTCATTAATTTTTTTATCATTAATTTTTTATATAATATTGATTTATTTTTTATATCATAATTATTTCATCAAAATTACCTCATATGCAAAAATTTGTATTTTAACTATTCACCCAAAATTTATCTTTTACAGAAAAATATTGAAAAAACACCCTAATTAATTTTAATAATGTTTATTAAAAAAATGTGTACCATTATATCAAAATAAATTTATAAATTAGGTAATTTTAATATATATCAATTTATATTAAAGATAATTTTTTTAAAAATAAGTTAAAATTAACATCATAAAAAATGTACACATATATATAATTAATGTTATATGATTTATGAAATAATTTTAGAATATTATAATATTAATATTTACTTATCTAGTTGAATGTAAAAATTATTTAGATGGTTGACTCATCAATTACCCTTATGGTCATTTTATTCTTTAAGCATTCGAGTTTCTATTTTAATAGTCATATTTCCTATGGTTAATTTACCCCTTTACAATAGTAATATAGGCCTTCTAATTTCTATATATACAAGTTAACTAAATCATTATTTATTAAAGTCTTTTTCTATATAGATTATCTAAATTTATTTTAAAAAATGTATATTTTATTTCTAATGTTTTTTTTCAATAGTTTTTTTCATAGCCATGGTATTTATGGGAACCCACAACCCCATAGCTTTCCAAGTCATAGTCACGTTATTTGCTTATTTTTACAATACCATTTTATTATTATTTTTAATAGAATTCATTTATCCTTCCTATATAATGTTATATGACTAGAAATAAAATATTATTCATTTCATTATGGGTTTTAATCCATTTATTTAAATTATTCCATTATAATTGAATTTTAATTTTATTTAAAAACATGTATTTAGTAAAGGAAACTAATAAATATGTATAAATTATATGTTCATATCTTAAAAAAATAAGAAATATATATTAAATATATACATATCTAATTTAAGATAGAATATTCATTGAAAATATAAGATATCATGTATATAAATATCTAAATTTGGCATATTCTGATAGTGTGTACCATAGTACTATACAGAGTTATATAATAACAAGTATTTTACTTGTCACTAAAATTTTCACTTAGATACCCAAGTCTTACCATGATGTTTTCTAAATATAAAAATTAGAATATGAAGAAAAATCGTTATAAAATATCCAATGTTATTATGCATACACCCTCACATAGAATAAATGAATTTTATAAACACATTCTTTGTCAACAAAAATATAGCAATTACATGTACAATTTTAACTAGCACATCAACACGATATAAAAAACCAATTCAATTTTATGTCATTAACTAGTAAGCTCACAATATATATTCACAATATTTATAATTATTCCCTCAATAAGGCACCACCACTACAAGAACCATTAGTGTCATCTCTGACCACCAAATAAATAGTAGAAAATAACCATCATTTAAGAACTATTAATATTAATAATGAATATTATTGTCCCACTATGGCCATGATAATAGCAACACAAAATAATGTGAAACATTTTGAAATAAATCGAACAAGATTTTTCATGGAAAACCCAAAAAAAAATAAAAAGGGGTCAAACCCATGGGAAAAATAAAAAGATCACTACGGGTAAAAGTGGGTAAACTCTTCCTCACTATTACAAGGATAAAATCCACAATATTATCTCTCTTGAATATGTGTGGTATATTCCACACACAATAACAAACATAAATTATGATACATGATGCTTCTCATGATGATCATTTGGTATAAATTTAATTTTGAAATCATCAAGGAAGTGCCCCATTTATAGGAAATTCCCACATTCCAAAATCCTCTCCCACCAAGAGGTAGGTGAGGTTGGCCACCATCCATATCTTCCACTAACATTCCCCTTTGGAAAATTAAGGGTGTAGCCACCATCCATTATAAAAAATGGTGTTTTGACACATCTATCAATTAGAAATTGATTGAGAACCAAACACATCTCTACAAATCCTTTCTAGCTTCCAAACATTCTATTGATTTCTTTATGAGGACACTTGAGGATCTGCATGATTTGAACTTATCAGAGTCAATCGCCTTTTTTAGGAAATCTACCAAATTTTCTTTATTGTGAATTTTATGTATATCCACACTTCATTCCTCCACCACATCTTGAGGAAAGTGACACTCCACCATAATGTGATTCATTATATAATGAACATACCGATTCTTTATGATGTGAAAGGTGTTATGACTATCACAAAATAATATAATTTGACCATGCCTATTACCAAGATCCTCCAATAATATTTACATTTATATTTCCTCTTTTCAAGCTTGTGTAACATTCATGTAGTCTACATCTGTGAGGTATAAATCCACAATTGACTATAACATTGAAATCCAACTCACAACTCCTTATACAAGTGTAAAAAGATAACCAAAAGTGGATTTATTTCAATCTTAATCTCCTAAAAAATATAAATCAACATATCCTTTGATATAAAGTTCTGATACCCCATAACATAATTCCACATTTGAGGTCTTGTTGATATTTCTTAGGATCCTCTTCCCTGTGTTCCAACACTACCATCTTGGATTCCCCATGTTTTAACTAACTACTCCCATTGAATGTGTAATGTTATGTTTAGTACAAACCACAACGAACATCAAACACCATAGTGCTAATACTTAAGGTACTCGAGACATATCTATATCATCATAGAGGATTAATTGAATTCAATAGGAAGTGGGGTAGATATTGGATTATTGTCTTTAATTATGATGTGTTTCAAGATGTTCTGTTAGTAATTTTTTGGGCTATCCAAGTCATCTAATTATTTATATCCTTGAAAATATGTATCCTAGTAATCTTTCTTGTGGTCCCAATTCTTTCATGTCAAACTCCATAGCCAAATGTGCCTTCGTATCTTGGATATGATCATTATTTGGAACTGCAACCAACATTTCAACCCCATACAATAGAATAATGAGTAAATAATTAACATATGATCCCCTAAAGTATACACAGAGATATGAATGAATTCTGTTGTATCCAAGGATCATGATATAGGAATAAAATCTCTTATACCAACACCATATAACCTTCTTAAGATTGTGCATTTATTTGGTCAACCTATAAACCAGGTTGTTTTTTTCCTTCTTCTATAAAACCTTCCATATTGAGCATATCGATTTCTTCATCAAGATCATCATGGTGAAAAATAGTATTCATATATACCTACTCTAGATGCAAACTGTATGTTACACACATTTCTAGAACTACCTGAATTGTCATCAGAAAAAAATAGGATAAAATATTTCAATGAAATTAATTTTTTTCTTTTAAGAATGTCCTTTGAACACCAGTATTTCATGATATATTTCCACTAGTTTCTTTACATCCTGATTGACCATAAATAACCATTTTTTCTAATATATTTCCTTCTTATTGGGTTATGTAATAAGATATCAAGTCTTATTCTTGTGAGGGACTTAATGTTCTTCCTATATCACCACCAACCATGATGATACATCTGTACATTGGGTTGCCTCTCCAAAATAAGATGGATCTTCATCCATTATAAATAAGAATTATGAAATATTTCTCTTGGTGAAATAATTTGAGTGATATAATGGTTGTATTTTCACTTGAGTTCACCATCATGTTCTAGAATCAATTGCTACTTGATCATCATGATCTGGTAATTCCTTAGATGAAATTGGTTCTTCCCTTCATTTGTCCTCCTCTATGATAATTTTATTTTTTGTATTCTCTTTCTAAATGACTACATCAATTGTCATTTTCCGCATGTATTCTAAAAAATGATAAATTTTATAATGATATTTTTTGTGGGAAATGGGGCCCCATAAATGATACCCCACCACACCATTAGTATATCCCAAGAAGATAAATTTCTTGGATCTCAAATCAATATTCAATAATTCCTGGTCATTAAACAATTCATATACACAACATCCAAAATATTGTAACTAAGATTAGTTAGTGGGTTTACTATTCCACATCTCTATTAGTGTATTTAGATAAATCATCCTTTAAAGAGATCAGTTGATCACATAACAAGTTGTATTCACTTATTCTGACCAAAATGTTTTGGTAATGCCTACAGTATTCAACATTTCCCTTACTCTATAAAACATGGTTCTTTACATCTTCTCTTCCACTTGATTCTGCTAAAGAGTTTATGTAACCTTGAACTATCTCTTTATTCCTTCTCATTAAAAAAATTATCAAGCTCCTCTCTTATATATTATCCATCATTGTTTATCCTTAAACACATTACCTTTGTAAAAATTCAAGATCCTTCAGTGCTTTTAATGTTTTCAATACATAAAAAAACATTCCTTACTCATGATTGGGTACACCCAACATATATTTTAATAATCATAAATGAAATATACAAGGCACCATTATCCTCTAAGATATATAATTGGTACTTTTGGGAAGTTGGAATGGATCAACTATAATATCTCTTAGCTTCCTATTATTGACATCCCAAACCTTAACCTATGCTTCTTAATAAAAAAATTCTCAAAAAATCGTAAGGATGCAATTATTATCCCAAGAATAAATTCTGATCAGTAATAATATTCAAGCGTCATACGAAAATATGACCAAGAATTTCATCATAAACATCATCAATGATATTTTTGTGAAATTTGATATTGAAACTCTTTCTTCCTCCATGCATATTTCATGCACAAGCACATATTTTTTCTTTGATATCTTCTCTACCATAATCACTATAAGATTTCCATTCACAATTCTCATCACTCCATTCATGGAATGTGTCTTACATCTAATGTCATTTAATTTTACCAAAGAAAATATGTTCTTCTTCAGACCCTTCACATGGAGTACTCCTTGGACAGTTCACATAATACAATCATAAATTTTAAGTTTGATGGAAATGAATCCAATGATCATCCCATTTTGATGATTCCCTATATACACAAGTCCTTTTGGAATATTTTTATACTAATAAATCCATTCCCATAAGGATTTGATGGATTATGTGTCTTTTGATTTGATTATACATGCACCGTTGAAATGTTGTCCGCTTCTTGTAATCATCGCCATTTTAATGACTAGTATATCTCCATTCATAGAATTACTCACTACATTTTCCTTCATTTTATGATTTTGAATTCTATCAGAACCATGCTCAATCATCACACATACTAGTCTTTCACCAATTTCAAATATTAAATTATCCTTCCATAAAACTACCTGCATCTTCATCTTTTACATTGGAAAATAATTTCTGTTGAATTTTTTGATATCAAAATTTTCCACCATATGGACATTCTATCATTCAAGAACCTCAACTACTTCACAATGTTGAATTTAATAATTTCAACAAAAACATTTATGATGTGAAAGATCATCCAAATTCTCAATAAAAAGAATACCCAAATTTAATAGAATTATTCACACTCAAACCAATTGAACAATGGAAGGCTAGAAATTTCCTTTGATACCACTTTTTTAGAAAAAAAATGATTGTCCCACTAATATAGAAATAATAGAGATATAATATAAATTAAAAAATGTGGAAATAAATGACACTACATGTAATGTGGAAAACCCCTCAAGGTGAAAGGGTTAAAAGGACAAGGGAAAATTGAAGGATCACTATATATATATGTTAATACACAAACCCTCACTATTACAAAGAGAAAACCTCATAAATTCCACCCTTGAATATATGTGGGAATCATCCTCACACAATACCACACATATATTATGGTAAAAGATATTTTTCAAGACAGTTGTTGGGTGTTGAAATCATCATGGAAAATCCCATTTTAAAGGAAATTTCCCCTTTCCTAAATCCTCTCCCACATAGTGGTAGGATAGGTTGGACACCCACCATATTTTCCATTGTATTCCCTATTTGAAAAATTAAGTGGGTTGCCACTTTCTTTGGAAAATAATGGGCTATCAATAGATGCCAACTAAAAGACTCACCACCAACACTGAGTACATCGAGCAACACTGGGATCCCATAAAGTTGAATGCCATTAAACTGAGAAACTGTGAACCACACCACCATCATTAATATGTAATGTCACACAATAAAGGGGTTTTCATCTTGAAGAGAATACAAAACCTCCACTAGAGAGGAAAATATAAAAAACCTTATTAGTAAGCTTCCCAAAAATTAAAACAAAGAGATATGAATGAAGGAATTGCAAGGGTGGTTGAATGGAATAATAGTATCCACACTCATCATATAATTAATGTATGGGGAACCAAGACACCCATGAACACCCATCCCAAATAATTAAACCCCCAGAAAACACAAAAAGTAACACCTACACAAATAGGGGATCAAGAATCTAATACATAAGAAATCAAAGTAGTTGAAGGTGAACAAAAACTAAAAACATTCACCCCTAATCCACCAAAAAAGAGAATATCATCAATGATCGTGGTCACCATTTAGTCCAAAGGATCTTTCCAATACTATGTTGTATATGAATGATGTCACCATGGCCTGAAGGAGACCACAATTTTAACATATGTACGCACTCAAAAGAGAGTCCCCCACTGAGCATATTCGTTCAAACTAGGAATGAGATAGATAAATCAAGAGCCTTCATAGAGAAAATGATAAGACATTATATTAATTATGGAGAATACATGGAATAATATAATCAAGGAGATAATGTTTTCTGGGGTCCTCAAATAAGAAAACACTGAAATGAAATATAGAAAATCACACAAACGTCAATGAGATGAGTTAATAGAAGCTTAGACTAGAACATATCTTTGTGAGGGTCAAAACACCAGCATGATCAAGATAACAATAAATAGAGGTATCCAGAGGAAAATAGAGCCATCATTGAATATAGGTTCCAATTATTTCATAATAAAATCAAGTCACCATTTACCAAAAATGCTGAATTATCATGAAACCATTTAAATCTAAATTTATACATGATTTATGAATTTTTTACATCAGATTTATATCTTCTAAAATAATTGATAAAACTCATATTCAAATATATAATTTTAAAAGGATGTGAAAATATCATTGTTTCACAAAATATGAGTTTATTGGGGATTGATAGAGGATCCAAACACCTTGAAGACCAAAATAAACGATTCTCATCAAACCATAGTGGTGTCATAAACTCACTAAAATAGATTAAGGAAAATTAATACAATTAAATTGGTAATAATGAAGAAAGGATGAAGAAATATACCCTAACCTTGAGCTTTTAGGACATATTCAATAAGAAATCAAGCTAATGAGGATAGACAAATGAATCAATATGGAATCCCCCTTTGTTAATTCTCAAAATTCATAGAATAATAGAAAAGAAAATTCTGAAGAAAAATCATAAAATTAAAAGATATACATGTTTTTTCGAGGTTCATGGACTAACAATAAGATATATCAAACCATGAATAGAGAATTAAATTTCCCATTATTCATATGTTTCTATTTTATATGCCCCACGGATAAATCTTTTTGACCATTGAAATTTTTATAATTTCAAATTTTCATACTTATACATCGTAAAACTCTCAGAAATAAACAATGACTAAAATAAATTTACACAAATGATATTATTGGGGTCTATCCTCATTAATTATGGCACCCTTAATAAAATACTTAGGTACACATGAATTATTTTATTATAGAGCTTTAAATGATTAAGCTCATTCATATCAAATAATCATATTATATAATATACACTTTCCCTTTTTCCACCATCCAGATGATGCATAATAAAGGAAAAGATTGGATATTGTCTAAGCCTTATAACTCAAACACGAGTCTTTTCCTTTCCATAGCTGGAATAGTCAACAAAATCCTCTCCCATGATTGATGTGTCTATAATAAACACCTAAACATCCTTAATAACTAGAGTTTCTACTGTAGTTATGTTAGAAAGAAATAGTGTACCATCCACCTATAACTAAATTTAACCCAAATTAAACACCACATCGATAATATTTTTTAACAAACTAGATTGGATAAACTGTCAACCTAGAACAGATAGTCAAAAAACGTAAGTGAATACCCCAATATCTTGAGTTTGAGGACAAGATTTGAGGATTTGAGTTAATCATTGATGATAGATTAACCCTATATAATGAACTCCCAAAATAATTTTTTGAATTCCACCAAAAATACAACATGATTTATCTATAATATGAACATACCAACCTTAAAATAAAATAAAATAAGCCCTATATTTGAAATTTTATAATCCCAAATAAAAATTTAAAATAATCTGTATAGAATAATGAAAACAATATAACCTCACAATCCGTATAGAAATATGAAAAATAATTAGATTCAAAAACAATAAAATAAATTGACTCAAACAATGTGTCAAATAATTTATCATGCTAATGATGGATGCCATCACTCTATGATAGACTCTTCTCACATCACTGGGAGGAGAGATGAAAAAATTACTTACCTAATATATTTCATAACATTACAATAGACTACCCCAAACAATCATAAGGTGTTATATAAATATTATTATACTATATCTCTTGTGCCATGAAGAGGATTTATACCAGCTTTGGTCATCACCGAATTATACTAGAAGAAAATATATATATCCCACGACAGTGTCAAAAGGGAAAACTACCCATAAACATAATGTTAAGGTATCTTAGTACCCATCTCATCATGATTCAACATAGAATATATATATATATGTGTGTGGGTGTGTTTGTGTGTGTTTGTTTGTGTGTGTCTGTTTGTGTGTGTGTGTGCACTATTATATCTACTATAAACTAACTATGTGTCCAACAAATGAAAAAAAATAAAAAAATAAATACAAGATATTTTTTCCAAATTGTAGAGTTGAATATTTTTCTTAATAATAAAATTCATATATATGAACTAATAATACATACCCCATTGGATTCACATCCCATCACACACACTACTCTATGGGATATCATTAAATTTAGACCTTAAAGGAATATTCCTTCCAAATGAGCCAAGTCAACTCATCCGAAATTGTTTTAGTTATTTACTAAAATTAATCCAGTAATTAGGAAAATCCACACCCTACATTGATGAATTTACCAAATCAATTCACATTTATATAATTCTACCTAAATCCTACTTTTCGATGATCCTCTAGCCTCATATATATCATTAATATTAAAAAAGTATTCCCTGAGAACTAATATTCCATCACAAGATATCACTATTATTTAATCACACTCCAAAAATGGAAAACCACATGGGTACTCAATAACACACACACACACCCATATCCCATTTAACCACCAAAACACTTGATTCATTCCATAGTATTATAAGTATATATCCATATTTATACATTATCATTGTTAATATCCAACTAAACTAGATCACAAAATCACTTAAACAAATCTTATCTCATATGAGCTAACCATGATGGAATCCATAAAAAATAAAAGAAGACCAAAGTAGTCAATTAAAGTGAGATAGTGAGATTGAAATCCCCAATAAATATAAATATATCTTAGGAAAAGGAGGTAGTATTATACAGTCAAGGGTGCCAATGATATAATAATGATCGAAAATAAATAGGTCATGCCTTAAATTTATCATTTAAACCCTTTGAATAATTTTAATAATATTTATAAAGGTGTTTGTGTGGATAGTTCCTTATTGGATGAATCATGGGTTTCTAAAACATATTTAATATTTTAAAAATGTTATTTTTATCTACTGTATGTGTGAACATTAATATCACCCAATCAAATACCCATATATATATATATGTATATATATATATATTCTGAAACCACAATTACTTCTAGAATGTGGGGGTTTTCATATGCAATAAATAATATTTATATTTTAGATATGTGTTTTTGGCCAAGCCTTTTCAGGTTTTTATTTATATTATCTATTTTTCCTAAATTAATATAATAAATATGCCTCAAATAATATTTTAATAGGATTATACATCTTTGATAATGAAGCATAATCATGGTGAAGACTCTGGAAGAGTATAATTACATTCATTATAGAGGCCATGAATTCATGGGTTACAATGATGGAAACAAGAATCATTCATTATTTACTATTATGTAATAAATTATTATCATCTTCTCAACTCATCTATATTATTAATGATTTATAATCTTTTAATTCTATGATGACCTCTCTATAATCAGTTTTATGAATAATTCAATTTTAATAATCATTGTTTTTTGTTGTATAAGTACCTTATATATATTTTTGATTGATATATTAATGTTATTATTAATCATATTATCTAATTCTATGTTTTCATTGGTTATCTACCACATAGTTGATGTGGAGGTGGTGAAAAAATTAAAGGGAAAGTATCCCCCTTTCTCTCCCATGATTTCCCCCCTACACGATGAACATTCACCCTCAACATCTGAAATGGGAAATGGTTCAATGATTGTATCCAAGAAGGTAAACCTAATGTGGAAGATGTGAATGATGTGACATACCTATGAAGTAACCAAAAAGGATGTGAAATGAAGTCAAAAATAGAATGTCTCCTCTTGGATGATGGAAACATAGCCTACGAGAAGTGGTTTCAAAAACATTAAGGGGTTTGGTGAACATTGATAGAGACTGGTGTATATGTGATAATGATCCAATGAGGAAAGTCAGAAACCTACAGTGGTATCATGTGAGGTAAACCATAGAATCATGTCCAATGTAATAGTTTACTGTGATGAAGATGGACAAAAATGTCGATAGATAGGGTTTTTATAAACTGAGTTTGTGATCAAAAGGGGTGTACTTACTGAAGCACACATAGTGTATGGAATGTAGTGGTGGATAATGTTTCCAAGACAATATTAAATATCACATAGTCAGTACTTTTAGACTTCATTCCATGTATGATTAGGTTAAATAACTCAGGGTGTTCAAGAGTGATATACTAACTACTCCCCAAACTACCAACACTTTGTAGGACAAAGAGAATACTGTATAATATTAAATGAAATTACTTGATCCATCTAGGTATATGCCCGATTATAACCTCATGTACCATATATTGTGTCCCCATATGGAAATTTTATATAGGCTAACCTCAAATAGAAGTATGCTGACGGTACATGATCAGTTACTGCCAAAGGCTTACATTCCATATCCACCAGAGTAAATTCCATCTATTTTATATTATTCTTTAACCAAGAGAAATGTATTATCATAAACTTATCTAACCATAATATCACACATGTGGTAAGGATATCTATAATGGAATAGACCTCCCTAGTCCATTAATTAGTTGAAATATGGTTTTTGAGGGGTGGTCAAGGTTACTTTTCCCCAAATAATTTTAAAATTTCCAAACTATTTCATGAAACTGTTTCAAAAAACTATGTCACTTCCTTTTATAAAATTCCAAACTTTTTCAGGAAAATATTTCACAAAACTGTGACACATCCTTTTCCAAAATTCCAAACTGTTTCATGAAATTGTGTCACATACATTGCCATAATTAAAAACTATTTCATGAAACGGTTTCCTGAAACGGTGGCCCAGAAATGGTGGCATAGAAATGGGGTCACATAAACGGTGTCATAGAAACATTGGCACATAAACGGTGTCACAAAAACGGTGACACAAAAAATGTGTCATAGAAACCGTGTCGCAGAAACGGTGCCATAGAGACGGTGTAATAGAAACAGTGTCATAGAAATGGTTTCATTGAAATGGTGTCACATAAATTGTGTCACATAAAGTGTCTCATAAATAGAGTTTCTAGAACTATTTCACTTTTCCTTTGTTAAATTTTTTGATTTTTCAAGTTTCGGCCATTTAATGTTTTCTTTTACTAAAAATGCATTTAAATAATTTTTTAGGGATTTAAGGCCAATTCAAAGACCATAACTCCTATATTAATTTTACAATGGTTCATGATTCCTTTACTTGGTCAGACCATGTGGTTTAATATGATCCTCTTTTAATGGAAAATCTAGTGTATCATAAACTACGGCTCCGTTAAATCTTATAAAGGGATGAGATATCTTCCTTCCTTGTTTTTCCACCATGTTCTCTGGTGCGAGATTCTCGAACCTTTTATCCTTCCCATAGGTTAGGTGTGATTGAACTATAATCCTTGGAACATTTCCCCATGATTTTTCTTCCTACTACATGCGCACCCCTATTTTCATGCGACCAAGAAGTATCAATCAATGTTTGATATAAGGTATGACCTATCATTGTTCTTCTAGGTTCTTATCCTTTTGTTTCTCCTTTCCCTATTATAGAATTATATCTACATGTTCTTAATTGAGTTTTTCTAGGTGATGGTCGGTGTGGTGGAGTCTCCACATCCTCAGGTGCATGAAGTCCTCTAGGGGAGGTGATCATGATCTATTTGGTTAGATTGTTCCCATTTAAAGAGAATTAGAAACCTTTTGAGGTAGGGGATTCATGGTTTCTCAATCCTTTCACATGAAACTGTAGAGTTAGCATGTTTTATCGCACTAGATCACAATGGAATTGACATAATAAATATTTAAACATGATAAATAAATTGGAATCAATCATATGTTATTGCCTCGTGTTTTTTAAATATATTATGACATTTATTCCATGCTCTATAGCATGTCGTTCTTGATGATATTGTTAAAGAACATAATTCTAGAATTTATTGATAATTATTTGGATAAATATAAAGATGCATGTAAATGAATCTGGTTGTCACTGTTGTAATTTTATGTTTATCAAATTTTTGCAGTAATCATGGTTAATTATTCATGATTGCTATGATATCTTTTTGTTTAGGTTTCCCATAGTTGGAACCTACTAATAATTAAAATGTTAATTCAATTTGGATTATGAGTTACCCTCTTTCTTGTATGGTCGAGTGCCATGTTCTTTGGAGACATAAGTCATCATTATGTTTGAAGGATGGATTCCTTGTTTATGGGCCAAGAGCCTAGTTGATATGATGTTTTCTTCCTACTGATTTTGTTGTGATGTGAGGATGGATGGCAGTTCTGACATTTGGGGTAGGAAGGACCATAGGTTGTGGCAGCAGTTGAGGCCTAGAATGGGGAGATGCATCAGTTTATTCATGTGGGTGTTAGAGAGGACTCCGAAGCTGATGAAATGGGTTGGATGTGAATGTTGGATGACTGATGAATCTTGTTGGCTATTATCTTCTTTACGTACCCCGCAGCTCAACGAAGCCTGTTTTTCTAACCCTCTTTCAAAAAAGGGGAGAATACGCACAAGGTATGACACATTCTTTCCCTTTTTAGCTTCTTGAGGGAGTATGGGTATACACTACTGCTATAGGTGGAAAAGACATGATGGGTAGTTCATCTTCTCACCATGTTTATCCCCTTCTGTTTAGTATCTTAGAGTGTTTTCTAGAATCCCAGGGAATATGATAATGTAATAATGCTATTAATAAATGATTGAATAAATGATGTTAATCCATGGGATTGGAGCTTGTTGGGATGAAATGTTGAGGTTGAAATTTAACGGAAAAATGTTCTTTGGGTGTGATGCTAATGAAATAAAATGTGGAATTGTTAATGGTTAATTAATTATTAAAGAATTAATTAACGTAAAGTGAAACTGATAAAGATGTAATTAATTAATGTAATAAATGTATTTGAATGGTTGTGTGATTATATGATACCTATTCTTATATGTGGTGTCTGGGAGTCTGAGAGACATTAGTTAAAGATGATTCTAAAACTAGTTTATGTCCATAGTGTGGTTGTGAGCTATAGTTTATTATGTAATTTTTGTGTTTCTGTGTGCTACTCCACCACATCAGTTAAGAAAACTGACACCCCGGGGATTTTGATCCCCAATGGGGGGGGGTTCTCCATCATTCTGGTGGGAGGAGGGATGGATGACTAGCCCCTTTGGCCCCGCTCTCTTCTCTTGGTAGTTACTAGTACTGGTGGGCATCGTAATGTTTTCCCCATATATGTGAGGAGGATTGTAATTGATTGTAGTTTTCACAGAAATATATTCTGGATATAGTTTCCTATGGACTACTATAGTTGTAAGGTGTGTAGGCAGTGATGGCTTGAGAATCCTTACTTGGTGTATGTTCTATAATGGCTTGAGGCTGAATTCTCGACACATGATACACATTATATGAGATGTTGTGGCTCCCAGAAACTACCTCGTTACTTTTTTTACATGGATGTGGTGTTTGTGCTATTGGAGGTTCATGTTTTGGTGCTTCGCCTAGGTGTCTGTGGGCAAAACTTTTTGGAGAGAGATGATTAGGACGTGTGATGTTGGGTCAAAGTGGAAAACCAGTGGGAAATTGGTAATGGGGTTCCCTTGATATTCTTCATTATATTATATAATCTTGTATGCAATACATGGTGAGAGTATCCATGGTGAGGTTGCAATCTTAGTATAATAGTTTAGGTGAGGAGTTATTTTTAATTATAGATTAATATTCTTTAGCATGCTTTCTTTACATTTTCATGATAGGATCTAGGGAGGATATTATTGAGTATACTGTTATACTCACCCTACGTATATATAAATTATTTTTCTGGTCACTAGGAGTTGGTTGGAGACCAGGCTGGTTAGTACTAGTTTGTTATTGCAGTATCTATTTAGACATCATGGTCACTTCATTTTTTTACTTTCCTTTGGTACTTATTTTTTTTTTGTTTCTATTATAGTAGTTTTGTATGACATTACATAAGTGTACTTGGTATTTCCTTTACATTTCATTCAGATTTGGAGTTGGTTGATGTATAACTTATCTCTCTCTTTCGCATGTGTTCTCTTGGAGGGAAATGCCTCCCATTTGCATAGTTACTATACCCTCAGTTCTAGTTGAAAACATGGGACCTACTGGACGTAGGACTCAGGGGTTCACAATCTCCCTTCTCACATTGTTGTCCCTGGAGGGCACACCGTATGGGGAGGGGTTCATGAAAGAGTGGTATCAGAGGTCAGGTTGAGGGATTGGATGGAGTTTGGTGTCAGACATATGTGAGGTTGCATTGGTTGGTAGCGAAAAAATATCAGTTAAGTATATCAAGTGATTTAAACACTGGAGACTAGCTGAGGCATATGAGTTTTGGTTCCCCAATGATATGATAAATAGACCATTATGTTTACAGTGGCTACAAAATGAGATGATTCTAGTTTCAAGGTAGAGACCTAAGAAAGGATCATGCATCATTCTTATTTGTGCATGTGTTTGAATGGGTAGACCTTTTGATAGTTTAACCTAAAATGAATAAAAGAAAATAATTAATTAATTAATGTTGATTCTTCCATATTCTAGGTTTAGGAGTTGTAACTATTTTCATATTGAAGGTATGGAACCTGGTCGACTTCCTCATCAAGTTTGGGCAGCAGATGTCCAGTAGGTTGTGTTAGTAGATCCCCGCATGGTATATGTTGACAATGAAGACACTTGGAGAAGAAAACATTTAGAGTTTCAGAGCCTGAGTCTGTAGAAGTATGACGGCTCCATTTCAGATGCTGTCACAGAATACTGGTTGGAGGAGGTTGAGATATTGTTCAGTTCAATCTGTTTTTAGAAGGAGAACTTAGTGTCTTTTGTTGTGACAATGTTTTCTGGGGTAGTGAGGTAGGGGTGGTTCTTTCTCCTCCAGGATCGCGAAGAGTCAGTTATCTCGTGGTAGCAGTTCTAAGACAAGTTCAAGTTAGAGATGCTTTCTGAAACTACAAAGGCATCCAGACTCCAGGACCTATATACCCTTTAAAAGGGGAGATCCAGTGTGTGAGATTTTGGAATATGCTTTTGAACCTTTTACGATATGCTTCAGACCTATTTCCAGATGAGGAGTCCAGGGCGAGGAATTTCAAAAAGGATTTTCATGCTGAGATCTAGTGCTAGGTCACTCCGTTTATAACTGAGGAATATCTTGAGGTGCTTGCGAGGGAAGAGGTCATCGAGGAGACATTGTCTAGAATCGGATTGTCACAAGAGGGGAGTCATTATGATTCCTCATAGAGTAGAGTTGTGGTCTAGGGTTCCCAGTTTTTAGGGCATAAGAGATTCCATTTTTCTTAGGGTAGGCCCATTCCCTCATCATATCATTTCCCTAGGGGAGGTGTTTCTCAGTCCTTTGCTAATGGATCAAGAACTTGTTTTTCTTATAGAGGTCAAGGCCATCAGCATCGAGACTGACCGGACATTTAGAGCAGTCAATGTGCACCAGGTTTTCCATTACAGGTTCCACCATTGTTGTAGTTCCAACCAAGGTAGCAGTAGTAGGTTGCACCAGCTTTGGATCAATAGAGAGAAAATGGGGCAGGCAGAGGATATCCCTATTAAACTCCTTGTCCACATAGGGAAGACCATGACTATGGTGTTGGTCTTCATTAGGGTTTGAGAGGATCTGGAGGTGGTCGTGGTCAACTTCACGCTTTAGTGTTTCCATCTCCAGGTGACCAAGACATCGTTCAGGGTACCCTTTTCTTTTTTTATACATGGGTGTATGGCTTTTTTGATTGAGGTGTGACCCACTCTTTCAAATCACCTACCCTTTTCCATGGATTATGACTTGAGGTAGAGAGTCTTCCAGTGCCCTTGTCATTTACTACGCTAGTTGGAGGTCGAGGTGACTTGTTTGATATATGTAGAGACTGTGATCTAGTGTTGGGGTGGCACCACTCTTGGGGAGATTTAATATGTTTAAAGATACAACCATATGGTGTCATCCTCATCATGAATTGGTTTTATGTAGTGTAGGTTTTCTTAGATTGCTTCAGGAGGCAGGTGGTGTTATTCTATGCTAATAGACATCCAACATGGTTTTTTGGTGAGCAAGACCCTTGGATGGGTAAAAGGCATGTTCCATACTTGTAATCCACAATGTTTGAGCTGATGTTGAGTTCTTCAGAGGTTCAATAGTTGGCCTTTCCTAGGGTCATAGAAGAGTACCATGATGTCTTTCTATAAGAGGTTTTAGCATTACCCCTCGACGAGTGATCGATTTTGGGATCGAGCTTCATCTAGGAGGGTATCATATCTCTATGTCTCCATATAGGATGGAAACTTATGAGTTATAGGTGATGCGTTTACAGCTCAATATTTTATAATAGTACTATTTAGTTCGACCGAGGGTGTCCCCATGGGGTAACCAGTTTTTTTTATGAAGAAGGCTGATGTTGGATTACAATTTTGTATCGATTATCGTCACTTAAACAAAGTGAAAGGGAAGCATTGCTATCCTATTCTCTAGATTGAGGTTTTATTCGACCAACTGAAGGGTTCATGATGGATATTTAATATCGACTTGCAGTCAGTATATCATTAGATGCGTGTTAAGGATGAAGATATCCCAAAGAATGCTTTTCATTGTCATAATGTGCATTACAAGTTGGTTGCAATGCCATTCGGTGTGACTAATCCTCCAGTTGTGTTTATGGGGTTGATGAATGCTATGTTCTATGAGTTCCTAGATAAGTTCAAGTTGGTTTTCATCAATGAAATACTTTTGTACTCCACGTCTGAGGAGGATCATGTAGAGAATTTGCACGCTATTTTGGGAGTTCTTCATCAACAACAGCTGTTTGGGAAGTTTTCAAAGTGTGAGTTTTGGGCAGGAGAAGTTATTTTCTAGGGGCATGTGGTGTCCCGTTAGGGAGTATCAATGGATCCATTGAATATAGATGCGTTTTTGTCTTGGGAATCCCCAAATAAAGTGGCATAGGTGAGAAGTTTCCATGGTCTCGTAGGATACTACAGAAGTTTCATAGCTGATTTCTCTCGGGTTGTGACTCCTCTAACAACATTGACCATGGAGTATCTGATGTTTCTGTGGACTGATCAGTGTCAAGAATCTTTTGAGTATTTGAAGGAGAGTTTGGTAAGTGTTCCATTTATTTGTCTTCCAGTAGTGGGAGTTCAATATGATGTTTTCTGTGATGCTTCGCATATGGGGTTAGGCTATGTTCTAATGTAGCAGAGATCGATCGTTTCTTATGGGTCCTGGTTGATGCATCCCCATGAATGTGACTATGCCACCCATGATCTCAAGTGGGCACCCATTGTGTTTGATATGATGTTGTAGAAACATTACCTCATTGGAAAGGGCTTTGTGGTTTTCACTGATCATAAGAGCCCGAGGTATGCTTTCTCCCAATGTGACTTGAAATTGTGGCAGCATCGGTGGATGGAGTTCTTACAAGAATATAACTTCAAAATCTCATATAAATTTTGGATGTGGAATGTTGTAGCTAAAGCACTGAGCAGGAAGTCACATAGTACTAAAGTTCATGAATCTGGTGATTCCTGGAGAGGGATGTAGGAACTTTCAGCTTTACATCTCGATATGGGAGAAGTTGAGGGAAAAGGTTGTTTTTTTATATGATGATGCAGTCATATCTGGTGTAGTAGGTGGAAGAGTCATAGTTGGGGGATCTAGAGGTGTAGGTCTAGAGAGACCGAGTTGTTTTTGGCGAGGCCCCTGATGGTTGATCTAAGGACGGACAACTCCGAGTGTTGTATCAGGGAAGGATTTTCTTTCCTTTGGAAATGCATGAGACAATTATCAAAGGGTTCCATATTTTGCCTTTAGCGGTGCATCCTAGAATGACAAAGATGTACCTATCCTTGAGGAGTCAGTTTTGGTAGCCTAGGTTGAAGCATGCAGTTGCGTAGTTTGTGATTTAATGATTGTTCTCCAAGAAGGTGAAGGTCATGAACCATATCCCCAGTGGATTCCTCCAGCCATTAGATGTTCCTTAGTTGAAGTGGGAGGACATATTAATGGTCTTTGTTACTGTTTTACCTCGAGATTATGGAGGTTGTGATGCTATATGGGTAGTATTGGATCTTTTTTACGAAATCAACCAACTTCACAGTGTTCAAAGAGTCATGATCAATGGAAGTTTTGTCAAGGAATTATCTAGAGTAGGTTGTGAGACTTCATTGACTGATAAGGATGATAATTTCGGATCGAGATCCTCATTTTACCACTATGGTGTGGAGAGGTCTCCAACATGGTTTCAGTTCTCAGGTATATCTTAGCACTACTTTTCATCTGCAGATGGAAGGTCATACAGATTGAACCATCCAGACTCTTGAAAACATGTTTCACTCTTGTGTCCTAGATTTTGGAGATTTTTGGATGAGGCACTTACCCATGTTGGAGTTCTCTTACAGTAGCTATTTTTACTCCACCATCAACATGGATCCTTTTAAATCCTTGTATGGAAGACCTTACTGTTCTATATTATGCTGGACTGGGGTCAGAGAGTCTGTAATTCTCATGCCACAACTGGTACAAAATACGACAGAGATGGTTCAGGCGATTTGTGAGAGGATGAAGGCAGCACAGGATTGTCAGAAATCATATGCCAGTCAATGGAGGGGACCTTTAGTGTTTGATTTTGGGGATCAAAAATTTCTGAAGGTGACACCACATCAATGGGTAGCGATGGTTTGTTCGTGGGAGTAATCTTTCTCCCCAATTTTTTGGCCCTTTAGAGGTGTTGGATCATGTTGTATTCATAGATTATCGTGTATCACTTCCCCCACTATTGATCATGGTACACAATGTTTTTCATGTGTCACTACTCTGTCGTTATCTTCATGATGACTCTCACATCATTGACTGGGGCGAGATTGGTGTTGAAGATGATGCGACCTTTGAGGAGTAGTCTGTGGAGATCTATGAATGCAAGGAGAAGGTGTTTCATGGTTGTTCTATTCGCTTGGTTCATGTCTTGTGGAAACACAGTGGCTTGGAGGACAGTACATGGGAACATGAGTCGCAGATACATGCTCGGTACCCCACATTTTTTGATGTTTAACTATTTTCATATAATGATGTTCTTTTGTGATTAGAGACATTTCGTTTTTATGAGATGGATTTCTTTTTTTTTCTTTTGTGTATTCCTCTCTTTTTGAGAGGTATGTCCTTGGTTGGTTGTTCAGAACCCTTTTCTATTTCCTTTTGGGTTAGTTTTTAATTCTCTAGGACAATAATGTTTGAGAGGTAGCTGAGGTAATGACCCGGAATTATCTAGTCCATTCCTTTGCTGAAATCTGTTGTTTCAGATGTTCTGGTAGGTCAAGGTGACTTATCCCCAACACTTTTCAAAATTTCCAAACTATTTCATGAAACTGTTTCACAAAACTATGTCACTTCCTTTTCCAAAATTCCAAATTATTTCATGAAACTATTTCATGAAACTGTGTCACTTCCTTTTCCAAAATTCCAAATTGTTTCCTGAAACTGTTTCACGAAACTCTGTCACTTCCTTTTCCAAAATTTCAAACTGTTTCATGAAAATGTTTCATGATACGGTGGCACAGAAATGGTAGTAAAGAAATGGGGCCATGGAAATGGTGTCACGGAAATGGTGGAACAGAAATGGTGTAATAGAAATGGTGATACAGAAACATTGTACATAAATGGTGGCACAAAAACAGTTTCACAGAAAAGGTGTCACATAAAAGGTGGCAGCGAAACGGTGACACGGAAACGGTGGAACAGAAATGGTTTCACAGATATAGTGTTATAGAAATAGCAAAAAAATTGGTTTCATAAAAATGGTTTCATAGAAAGGGTGTCATAGAAACAGTAGCACAGAAACGATTTCACAGAAATCATGTCACAAAAATGGTCTCACAGAAACTATCTCATGAACAGTGCTGCCAGAACTATTTCACTTTTCCTTTGTCAAATTTCAATATTTTTTCATTTACTCCCATTTAATGTTTTGTTTGATGAAAACTGAATTAAAATCATTGTTTTAAGGGATTTAAGGCCAATTAAAACCCCATAACCCCTATATTAATTTTCTTAATGTTTGGGATACCTTTACATGGTCAAACTTTGTGGTTTAATGCGATCTTATTTTAATGGAAAATCTATAATATCTTAAATCTATTCTCCATTAAATCTTCTAAAGGGATGATATATCTTCCATTCTTATTCTTCCCCCTTGGTCTCTGGTGTGAGATACCTGAACCTTTCCTCCTTCCCTTAGGAGTGATGTGATCAAACCAACATCCTTGGATCATTTCCCCTTGATGTTTCTTCCTACTGAATACACACCCCCTATTTTGGTGAAACCATGTAGTATTGATCAATCATCGATATAAGGTATGATCTATCATCATTCTTCAGGGTTACTCTCCTTTTGTTTCACCTTCCCTTATTTTTTCACACTATCTACTTGTTCCTAATGGAGTTTTCATGGGTGTTGGGTGGTGTTGTGGTGTCTCCACATCCTCAGGTGGATTCAATCCTCCAGGATAGGTGATCGTGAACTATTTTGTTGGACTATTCTTGTGAAAAGAGAATCAGAAACCTTTTGAGGTAGGGTATTCATGTTTTCTCTATCCTTTTACATGAAACTGTAGAGTTATCATGTTTTACCCCACTGTATCACAATGTAATTGACATAATAAATATTTTAACTGGATAAATAAATTAGTATCAATCATATGTTATTGCCTATTGTTTTTTCATGATAGTATAATATCTATTCCTTTCTATCTAGAATGTCATTCTTGATGAAATTAGTGAAGAACATAAATCCATAATTAATTTATAATTATATGGCTAAGGATAAAGAGGCATGTAAATGAATTCACTTATTGTTGTGATTTGATGTCTATCAAATTGAAGTAGTAATCATGTTTAATTATTAATAATAGCTATAATAGATTTCTTCTTAGTCTTCCCATATGGTAGAAACTACTAATAAAGATCTAGTTAATTCAAGATGGATTATGAGTCACCCTCTCGCTTGTTAGGTTGAGTGCCTTGTGCTTTGGAGCCATAAGTGCTCATTATGTTTGAAGGCTGGATGCCTTGTTTAAGGGCGAAGATCCCAGTTTATATGATATTTCATTCCAACTACATGTGTTTTGATGTTGGCCTAGATGGGTGTTGTAATATGTTGGGTCAAGGAGGCCCATTTTTGTGGGGGTAGTTGACTCTTAGGGTGGTGAGATGCATCGGTTTATGCAAGTGGGTGGCAGGGAGGACACCGAAGATAATGAAATGGGTTGGATGTGAATGTTAGATGCTTTCTAAATATTGTTGGTTGTTTTCATCTTTACATTCCAAACTACTCAAGGCAGTTGGTTTTTCTTACCCTCCTTCCAAAATGGGTGAAGATACGTGGGGTATGCCAGCTGCTTTCCATGTTTATCTTCCCATGGGAGGATGGGTCTACGCTCTTGCGATAAGTGGAAAAGACTCTATGGGTAGTTCATCAACTCACCATGTTGAGCCCCTTATGTTTAGTATCTTAGAATGTTTTTTTGAATTACTCGGAATATGGGATTGTAAAAATGTTGTTAATAAATGATTTAATAAATAATTCTATCCCATGGGATTTGATCTTTCTAGGATTCAATGTTGAGGTTGCAATTTAAATGAACAATAGACTTTGGGTGTGATGCTAATAAAATAAAACATTGAATTTTTAATGGTTAATTAATTTTTAGATTATTAATTAACATAAACTAAAAATGATAAAAAGGGAATGAAATATTGTAATAAATCTCTTTAGATGGTTGTGTTCTTATAGGATACCTAGTCTTAACTATGGTGGCCCGTAGTATGAGAGACATTAGCTATAATTGAGTCTAATACTAGGTTATCCCTATAGTGTGGTTGTGAGATATAGTATATTCTATAATTTTTGGGGTTCTATACATTACTCTACCCCATCGGTTAGGGAAACTGACACCCTGGGGATTCTGATCCATGGGGGGTGTTTTCCCCAAACATCTGGTGGGATGATGGATTGGTGACTACCCCCTTTGTCCCTTCTCTCTTCTCTTGGAAGTTACTAGTTCCAGTGGTAACAATGGTTAGTTTTCCCCATATATGTGTATAGACAGATTTAATGGATTGTGGTTATTCACACACATATATTCTGGATATAGTTTCCTATGGACTACTATAGGTGTAACTTGTATAGGCTGTGATTTCTTAAATATACTTACTCGGTGTATAGGCTATAATGGATTGAGGTTTAATGCCTAACCTATGATAAACGATATACGAGCTGTGGTGGATCGTAGAAATTACATGGTTAGATTTATTAGGTGGGCATGGTGGTAGTGCTCCATGAGGTTCATGTTGTGGTTTTTCACCCAGGTGTTTGCGGGACAGTCTATTTTGAGTGAGATGCTTAAGACATGCTACGTTAGGGAAAAGCGGCAAACCAATGGGGAAGTGGTAGCAGGGTAACATTGATATTCGTTATTATATTATGTAATCTGATATGTAATAATTGGTGAGAGTAGTCGATGTGAGGCTAGGAACATAGTATAACTATTTTGGTGACGAGTTAGTTTTACTTGTTTTCCACTGTGCTTTATAATGCTTTATTTACTTTTTTCACAAGAGGCTCTATGGAAGATCGTATTGAGTATATAGTTATACTCACCGTACGAATATACGATCTATTTTTCAGGTCACTTGGAGCATGATGGATATCAGGCTGGTTACTACTAGCGTGGGGTTTCCGGAGCTATTCGGGCTTCGTGGTCACTGATGTTTTTACTTTCCTTTGGTACATGTAGTTTTTCATTTCAGTTGCAGTAGTTTTTCATTACATTACATATTTGTACTTGGGATTTCGTTTATATTGAATTCTGAGTTGGAGTTGGTTGGTGTTCGTCTTATCTATCTCTTTCGCATGTGTTCTCATATAGGGAAACACCTCTTATTTTTCTGGTTATTATACCCTTGATGGTAGTCTCCAACCCAGTGTTTACTAGGGGTGGGACTCAGGGGTCACTATCATCCTTCTCACATTACAGACATAAGAGGGGTAAAACTTTTGGGTAGGTGTTCGTGACACTATCTTCCAAAAAACATCTTATACATCTCAGTAAGAATAGAGGAATTTTTATACTAGAACCACTAGTCTTCAAAGGTCCTCCATGAACACCATGGATGGAACATCGACTACCGATCATTCTTCTGATATACTTATTATAAATATCACAAAGTCCTCTACTTATGGTAAATTGAATTTTGGGAACTCAAAACTCCCTGAATATCATCATGTTGATTTTCTACATGTTTTTACCCAACATTAGAATGGATCACAATATACAGTCACTGAAATATGGTGACCTTGATCAGCTTCATCAAGACATTATATTCCGGCCTTCCCAATTCATCCTTATAACAAGGAGTTTTTGTCTTCTAAAGTCCTTGAAAAAATTAAATTCCATGGAATTTAGTATATAAAATCCATATTTTCAACTATTTTAGCTTTCTTAGCTTCTCCACATAATGATAAAAAATCATAGGGCCCTAGGTTTTAAATGGGGATCACAATTTATAGACTCAAACTTTCCTAAAAAGTTCATTTATTTTAGATAAAAAAATTTATAATTTTTTACATTTATATTTTGATTCAATCATCTTCTAATGGTCTTGTAAATATTGTGGTCAAATATACTGTTAGATCTCTAAAAAATCTAGTAATTAATCACATCAAATCATTCCCAAATCTACACTAGATTGATGAACAAAATTTTTATGTTCATTGAATGTCCAGGTCAACATCATATCGATGATTATTTCTTCATAATGTTTATGAGAAATCACTCAGTATAATTTGGTCTACTCACTTTCATAGACATTTAAAATTACAACTTGGATTTCATTCTACCATTAATCTCGTTCATCCTCTTCTTTTTCTCAACAAAATATTTTATATCCTTCATTATATCAGACAAATATTTCCTGAGTATTATTGTTTTGGTGGTCTAAATCCACTGTACATACAAAATATTCAAATATTTTCTTGTTGCTCATTTTTCCAATTAGATCAATTCCTTATCATCATATATTCTGATTGACTTAATCTCTAGTATCTGATGCATTAAAAATTCAATTCATATTAGATTTCTCACTTTAATTCTCCATATAATTCATTTTTTCTTCTATCTCTTTCACACTTGAGATTATTATCATTCAAGTTAATTAGAATGACAGACATAAAAATCTATTGATTCTTTTACTTCGTTTGTAGATGATCTATATTCCAATGACATTAAAACTCCATGATTCTTCACATGTTCGTGACAATGACATACCTAAAATAAATTCATTATGAATCATAATTTATAATGGTGATTTTCATCCATTGAGAGTGTAGTGCATACATTGTATGTAATATTCCTCATATATTCAAAATTTATAATTTCGGATTCTCTATAGATCCACACATGATTCTCCATACATAAATCACCATACATGGATCTCCTAACATGGGTGTCCCCTTACATTAATGTTTCTCACGTGAATCCCCTTATGTATATATCCATACATAAAATATCCATACAAGAGTACCTTTATGTGGATCCAAACATCGTAATTTGTTTTCATATTTCATTTAATTCAAACCAAATCATATTCAGACCCTCTCAAACAGTTCTTTATCAACTGAAATGAACCTCAAACCTCATCTAAACGATCTTCCTTCATCTTATAGATAATTCAAATCTAGGCTATGAGTTGATGAATTTTTTATTTTTAATATACTAATTATTATTTATAAGGATAACTTATCCTTATGTAAACCATCAATGAACTTTATGATACTCAGGGTAAATACTTTGGGAGATTTTTTATTTTCAAAGAGTTTCATCCACTTCATTTGTTTGATCAACCTGGTGAAATTTATTATTTACCGAGTGACTTCCATTGAACTAATTTTTACATATTTCAGAAAAGGATGTGTGTATTTTGAATTTTTATCTTCCAAAATACCATCTATAATATATATTTTCCTTCATTTTACATCTATTGGATGTTCCCTTAGCTTCACATTTGTAGTCAATCATATTATTCTAAAGCTCACAGTTGTGACTTATTAGAAAACAGGCATCCAACCCTCCAACTACAACATTAATATCATATCCTCAATCTCTCCTTTGGTTATCAATTCAACTTCCTAAAGGTTGGTTTGTTAGTTCATTCAAAATTTTGCAGAACAAGAAATGGAAAAAATGAATAACATAAATAATCAACAAATATGTATATGTTCCTACTTCAAGATAAATTGTTGACTCAATGCTCTCTTATTTCAGTGTAAACATCACATAATCCAGTATTATTCCATAATTCTAGTGAACAGTCCCTTCAATCATCTTGATAGTCTTCCTTTAATTAATAAATAGGTTACTTATTGTGGTAGAATGGGAATATTGGAATGTACCTTATTATAATTGTTTAACTAATTACTATACCATATAGATTATGTAATTCCTATGAATTTACTCTAGAAAGAGTTATAAACTTCTTTAACTTCCTCTTATTTGAATATCATTGACTTTAATTAACCACTATAATTGAAAAAAATATATAATATTTCATCATCACCATCTGATAGGATATTTAAACTCCACATTTAAATTTGTTTTCAATACCAATTTGTATCTTAATTCAAAAATTTAGTGTCCCCCTTATTAATAATAAATTTTAAAACAACATTTTCAAGGGACAACATTCATCTCATTATTCTTCACTTTCCTTATTATCCATTGTTGATCTAGAAGTTGGTTATGCAATCTTTTAGGGGAAGGATGACATTACTTTCACTTAAATAAATGATTCACAAATCAAAAAAATGTAAGTCTATGTGAGTAATTATAAGGGTAACACAAACTAGAAAATCTACCCTATAATAAATTATATCCCAAAGTATACCAACTTCATATTATTTTTCTAATGTTGTTTCAATAGTTTTTCAAATAATATTCTATAATAATATTTTCAAAATGATAAAAGATATTGAACCCAAAAAGTAGGTTTATCCGCCTTTATAAAATTATTATTTTTTGTATTCGAATGATTGACATCCCCCATAGTTATAGAATATATTTTTATAAAAGGATAAGCGATAATACAATAATACCGCAAATATAGTAGTATTTTACATTTTCTAGAACTTCAATATGTAGATTTTTTTAATAATAATAATAATCATCATTAGTTAAAGCTTGTGATTCCAATTAATTCAATCTTGAATTCACTAAATTTTCATCATCTGATGTTTTTATTATTTGGTTTTTTGGAATTTTAATTTTTAATTAAACTTATCAGTTCTTTTAAATTTCCAAATTTATCTATACTCCCCAAAAAGGGAGAAATACATTTACCTTCTTCATTATGTCTAATACCAATAAGAATGGTTTAGTTGATACCACTTGAGATAATTTCCTCCACGACTGATAACTTCTAGTGTCAATTATGATTTAAAAACACATTTTACTCATATTATCCCCTTGATTTCACCCCATTTAATTCCCTTATTACTGTAAGATAATCATAATTTTGGAGGGAATAAGTTGGATATACATTTTTTGGTAGTTACAGAAACAATGTTGATAACCTATTTCCAATTCATAAACTTCCTTCACTTTATATTCACTTTTATTCAAGTTATTATCCTTGATTTTCTATGAGCTAATCATCTTGACCAATATAAACTTCTTCCACATTCCTTTATCTTTCACTTTGTACGAAACCTTTCCTTGAACTTCCATTAGACATTATCATGTACTATTCTATTAAATTTCTCCAACATTCCATACTACCGATTTATAATCTGGTCGCACTATATTGAAAACCTTTGTAATATAATTATCTTTATACTTCAATTAAGATTTTTGTTTCATAATAAACATTTCATCCTCTCATTTATGAGTTTTTTATTCCCCAACTTCTCTAAGAAAGGAAATATTGTTAGGAAAATTTTTGGAGTGTGTCTATCTTTGTTACATCATCCACACAACAACATAATTTCTGGTGAGATACTCATATTTGATAACAAATTTTGAATTTCAATTTATTCATCAAAGATGTATTTAATCAACCTAGGATATTACTTTCTTTCTTGTATTGATTTATCATGTTTCTTCATTTCTATTTCATTGACATGAAATTTCATGAAATGTTTTCAAATATCTGTGAAGTGGAATTTTCTTCCATTAAATAAGAATATTTTATTCATCTTTAAATCTTTTTTGGTTTTCTTCTTGGGTGTAATGTTCTTGATAACTTCTATTTTACGACACCCCAAGGTAGTCTTACCTTATATATTAATTTTATTTCTCGTATCATTTTGTTTCTTCCTTCGGTTAAATGAAATTTATTTGTGATTGGTAAATGAAAACCATTACACTTCATCACCATGAAAAATTTTATTATACCTTTCACTTAAGTATTGAAAACTTTTGAATTTTTTTGAAGTATAAATTTTTTCTTCGTCAGTGAATTCCATTTCACCTCAGATAAATTTCTTTTTAATACTATTTTCTCCCCCTTAATATAGATCTTGTCCATTTTCAATAGTTGATAAATTTTTCTAACAGTCAATTTCTTGGTGTCTGTAATTTCCACAAAACCAATAATAGCTGAAAAATATTCTCTTGTTTCTATTGAGTTCAAATCTATTAGATGAAGGGATATTATTATACATGGATATGAATATTCTTATTTTAAAAACCTTATGGGGGACTCTTTCTAGTTTCCTTAGTTTATTCCACATCCACGGAAGTGGTTGGTTTCTGATTGAATTTGTTTACCCATTTAAGTGGAACTTAGAATAAAAACACACTATTAAAAAAATTATAATGTTTGAAAATGTTTTCACTAGAACATCGGATTTCCTTTTTTATTCAAAAAAAATATGTATCCTCAACTAACATAAAGATTCTTCAATAACTTGATTAAGTATTCTATGAAGGATGATTATTTTTAGAAAATCTAGCAGTGTATTTTATCTTAGCTTAGTGTGATGGTTTAAATTTATTAACTTCAATATTTATGAATATTAATTCTAACACAATACACCTTAAATTTAAAGTGTTTTATATATCTTTATGTGATTTTACTTTTTATTCTCATTAAACATTCATATTTTGAATTATTTCTTCATGAATATTTTATTCTTCTTATAGATATTTCCAAAATTATTTTATTCTCTTGGCCTTAACATAAAACTAATAATTATTGAAATATTTAATAGATTTTGATTCACATACTTCTGTCAACAAAACTTTCCATCATATATCTTTCCCACAAACCATCATTTGAAAATATTTTTCACTTGGGTAAAATATTTTATTTCAAAATATGATATATTAAATATTTTATTATATGAGTTTTGTTAGAGTCTCATATTTATTAAACTTCTTGGAAAATGATTCCTCATGCCCATTGGACTCCGATTCAAATTTTAACACCCCTTACTATAGTCCCATGACAAATTTAATAATTTTTTTGATAAATTAAATGGGGGAATAATTTATATAATCCTAGATCATAGAGTTAAAATATTTTAATATTTCAAGGGTTTCATATTCATAACAATTTGAGTTTTACTTTTTGGGGGATTGACTTTGAAAATTTTATTAGAAATATTACCACCATGTTTAACTTCTTGTAGTGGAGGGTCCTACTTCGATTGAACTTGAGAGTCTAGTTTCCATTTCTTTTACGCTTATTAATTCTTATGATTTTTCAAATTTCTAGACTAAAGCACCATGTTTCCACCACTATGAGTATCTTTCATTCTTTTCAACATAGGAACACTATTCATAACATAGAAAAGTGGAATATATTAATATTACATATCTTCTAGAAGAGTTATTTCTTCATCTTTTGAAAATATAAATTTTATGTAAATCATTTTTAGAAAATTTAGAATAAACATATATATCCAATTCGAGGAAACAATTATTTAATACCACTTGAGAGTCACAAAGGACTATTTAGTCAGCTTGAAAGGGTGGGGAGGTTAATCTGGGTTGAACAAATTTTACTGAATAATTTCTACTTAAATTTTTTCTTCCTTTAAATTTATTGATCCTCTTACATCAGTTAAGATGAATGAATCATTGATATTCTCCATCAACACATACTACAACATGAAATATAGATAGTATAAATGAAACTTAAAATTTGTATTTTTCATGTTTCAGTCCTAGTGTGGGAATCCTACTCTTTTATACTGCTAGTTATTATCCTGAGACATTGATTTTAACTATTTTCGTAAGTGTAAAAATGGCTAAAGTTATTATCCATTACCCAATAGTATATTTATTATCCTGAACTCGCCTTAAAAAAATATTTCCCTTGTGGTTAGGTTATTTTCCAAAAATCATATTCTTCTTCTCAGATGGGATGCAAGAACAATTTATACTATAACCAGTAATATTTAATGGTTCTCTATTAATACCATGTATATATATTCAAAAAAAATAATTATTTAGATATTATTAACATGAGCTTCAGCCTATCCAATGTTTCTTTCAAACTAAATCTATATAACTCAATACTCTATGAATAGTGACATCAGGATATACTATATGTTGTTTCTTGACATAAATTTATATCTCAAATTCTTGTCACCTAAATCTTGTGACCCCATGCAACTTCATTGGAACCTAATGTTTTGAACGCCTCACTCATTTCTTGGAACAATGAGTTCTAGTCTTCTCAAATCCTTGACCCAAATGAACCTGTGATTAATACACCTTGGAAACTCAATATTTTAAAATATTCTCACTTTCTCAGATTTACTTCTTAAAGATCAGTAATCTCATTGCACAAAGGATTGAATGTTCCCAATATTTTAGAGACTAAACAATTCCTATTATTTATTTGAGATCCTAGGACTCTGAGATTTCATCACATTTATATTTTCAAGCAACCTTAGTTCAATTCCCATAAAAATATTGAGTTCAACTATTCTGTCAAATATCATGAAAATCTAGTGATGACTCACTTCAACTAATATAAAAAACATATCTAGATTAGAAAACATAATCATCAAATTAATTGAACATCTAGATCAACATCATCTCAATTATTATTTCTTCACAATGTTTATGTGAAGTCACTAAACATCTTCCTATAAAATCACTTTCATAGACTTAAACAACTATAACATGGAATTCATTCCTATTTTTATATATTTTTTATTAATCATCCACTAAACTCAATATTCTATAGAATTTAACACTTTGAACAACTATTTCATGTGTCTTGTGCTTCCAGTTTTTAGAATCCATTTCACATACACTACATTCAAACTTCATCTTGTTATTACTTATTCTGATCAACTGAACCCTTGATTTTTAAATCTTCTGATTGAGTTATCCTCCAATATATAATGCTTATAAATAATATGTATCTAATATTACTCACTTTTATTCATTTTATAATTCAACTATTATTTCATCCTTTCAACACATAAGCTTATCATTAATTAAGGTCATCAGCATGACTGAAATCTTGAAAAACTAGTACTTTTAATTTAATCGATGATTATATATCTTCTAAATAAAAAAACCCAATAATAATTTTCACACATACTTAAATTTTTATGAGTAGTTATATTCCAAAATCATCTGAACTTGAATATCAATATGCAACTATGATGTTCTTTTACTGAGAGTATAGTGCCTGCATCATCTGGACTATTCTTCATTTCTTTATAATTTATAATTATAGATTCTTAGAAGATCCTTACATGAGTCTCCATACATGAATATTTATATATTCATATACTTACATGTGGATCCCCTTACTTTAATTATGCTCTTTTGAATCCCCTTACAAATATCTTCATTTTTCAAATTTCCTTATGTAATCAACCTTACAAGGATTTGGAATTAGTTATTTTTCCATATTTCACTCAATTAAAACCAAATATCATTCATTCAAATTCAATGACGTATTAATTGACTCAAATAAACCTCAAACCTCATCTAAAGGATCTTCCTTCATCATTTAGATAAATCAACTCCAAACTATGAGTTCATTCATTTTTCATTTTTTGATCTACTTCATCTTCTTTATAAGGATAATTTATCCATATGTAAATAGAGAATGAAAATTAAAATTTTAATAACATGATATTTTAGTTTATAATTTATTGTAAAATTACACTATGTTTGATAAAATACACCACATGAAACCTCAAGCTAAAATGAATAGTGAAATGATATCATTTAAAATGATATTTATAACCTATTCATTGGGTTGACGAGTATGAATATGAATAACCACAATATGAAGTATAGGTAAGAGTAGTTTCCCTTAATAAAAATAATGAGTTAGATAAATAAATTTAATATTCATCCAATTATTTTTACTAGGACAAGAATAAGAATAATTTCATATTATCCTTTAAAATTAATTTTCTTCTAAAAATTGTTTTGAAGAATTTTATACAAGGTTAATTAGACATAAATTAATCTAATTTTAAATTTTTTATTTAAAAAAGAAAATAATTTTCTAAATCATCACATCAAAATTATGATCTAGATAATTTTTTAATTTTTTTGAAATGATTAATTTTTTGGCGAATAGTGAAAAATACAGACTTTGGTGAGAATTATCATTTTTTTATTTTAATTAAAAACATTAATTCATTTTTAAATTTTATTGGGATCTCATATAAGTCTATTTTGATTAAAAATAATCTAATTAGGTTAATATGATTCGAAATTATAATTTATTTTGGTGTAAAAAAATTTATGTCTTAAAATGGTATTTTTTTCTAAATAATGTATTTGACGTGTTTTGCTTGATTATATTAACATTAGTTTCTACAAGATTTCATAATTTTTCATTAAAAATAGATTTCATATTTATAATTATGAGGTTAATTTTTTTAAATATTTCAATACCATTTTTGTTCATAATGAATAATAAACATAATAAAAATTAATCAGTGCGATGAAGGGTAAAATGTGTAAAATAGGGTTAAAACTATTGGTTAATGCTTCAAGGTGACTATAAAACATGAATTTATTTTAATAACTAAGTGGACATAAACCATAACCGGTATATATTGGAATATATAGGATTTTTGTTCTATTTTCCTTTGAAATTTAAATTTATATTACATTAAGTAATGAATAAAGACAAAATGTCACTCTCATTCCTTTAATATATGTATAAATATTTTCGGAGTAATAAATCATATTATGAATGGATATAAATGGATATTTTGATTATAAATAATTTTTTTCAATGATATTAATTGATTTTTATTTTTAGAAAAGGTATAATTACGTAAAATTCTTACTCATTGATGATGCAATGCTTCTTTAAGTCGGAAAAAATCCAATGTAAAGTTTTTTAAAATATTAAAAGTGAATTTTTTGAATAATTTAAAGTCTTTCATGATTTTTATGGATGAAAATTAAATATAGGTAATGTTTTAAATATTAAAATCTGAAATACATTGTAATATACTTGTTTTTAAAGTCAAATTATGTGAAGATTCACAAAAATGACTTTAATGATATTTTATTTTAAAAAATATTTATTTATTTTTCTTTAAAAACATAAAAACATTATCTTTTTTCAACTGATTGAGAAATGATCTAGAATCTCTTCCATTTTCCACTTATGATCAACTTTACCTTTTGGAATGGTATTATTTACCCTAATATCATAGCAAATTCTAATTTGAGCCAATTTAAGGAAACTTTTCCATGAATGTAAACTTATATTATTTTAATGTTTATAATATTTAAAAGTATTCCACCCACCTCACATATAAAAGAGAACATACTCTTATTTATTCCCCACACTACATGAGCCACTTATCTTGACATACCCCTATGGAAATACCATCACAAAATCCTTCCCCACAACATAGAGGTACATGTCTCACCAAATTACCACTTTAATAAAGATTAAGGTGTATTAAAAAGGGTTTTACCAAAATAATAGGTATAGGTTGTCACACCCCATCATTGGATACTCCTTCATTTTATGTATTTCTCAATGTCGTATCTTTTGGTTGAGGTTTGGGTTAGGTTCCCAATTAAAGTATATTTGTTTTTTGTTGTATTTTTTTTATTATAGACCTATTTATGGTTGTTGTGAATTTTGTAGAATTAATGTGTCATGTTGGAGATTTTGTGATGCCATCGGTGACTCTATATTGTTTTTAAAACATTCAGAGATCTTTGAGTGGACTTACCTAGTGTTTGGGGCATAATTTGGGGGTTTGGGGACAATTTTTACGGAGGCACATTTTTGGCATAGTTTCCCCAAACCATGAAACTTAACCCTGCAAGTTTCTATAATCTTTGCAGCAGCTCTCGCATAGTTTGTGCATGGTTTGAAAAACCATGCAGAAAAACTATGCAGCCCATTACAGGATTAATAACCATTGATGTGCAAACATATTTTTGGAGATTCCACCTCAAAAATGAATCAATACCTATTATTTATTGACTAGAGAAGCCTCTCCCTTTATCATCCATCAGTTTTGGGCACCTTTGGTGTGATTTATCAATGAATTTTGGTGATTCTTCCTGTTCCCTTCATTAAATCTCCCCTCTTTCCATTTCCCTCTTTGTTTTGGGGGTTTTCTTTAGGGTTTCCTCCCTTGGACGAATTCTAGGGTTATTTTTGGATCATTTGGTTCATTTTTATTATGGATAGGGTATTCGTATTGTTTGTGTACTTATATTCCCTCTCCTTGAAGTTATATTCCATTCACACAAGGCTTAGGTAGGTGAATTCAACTTTTACTTTCCAGAATAATACTTTGGAACATTAATGTTTTCATTTACTTATCAAATGTTATTATAACTTCTATTATACACATTGGGTAGATATAAATTATGATTTGGTGTTGATTTATTTCATTAAAAATAGTTTCTTAAAATGAGTTTTGTGAAATATTTAGGTTTAAGGCACATATGGTGCTTGTTTTGAAGTGACTTGTTCTTTTAAACTAGGATTATGTCTTTTAGGAAATTATTAACTCTTATGTTGTGTGATGGAGATTATTTGGTTGTGAACTTGGTTCTGTTTGTGTGTAATTTGGAAATGGTTTTGCATGATAGGTGGGTTTAATGGTCTTTAAAATAGGTTTTATGGAAAAAATGGGATGGTTGTGTTATTTTAAAAAATGAATGTTTGGATTTTGTTTTCAAATTGTTTCTTGGATGAAAGGGGTACCATAGGATGTTAGAACGTATATGGGTGCACTATAAGCACACATGGGTGTTCACTAAAATGAAGATGAAACTTGAAAAATGATATTCTTGTAAAATCTTGATTTCTCAAATGACTCAAGGTTTTCAAACATTATTGGTTCCCTTAAAAGACTTCTAAATAGGGTTTTAAATGGGTTTTTGATAATGGGGTTCTTAAAGTGTTTTTGCAAAGAATTTTTTGTATATTTTTTCCTAAAGTTTTGGTCCGTTTGGACATGGAACATTCTTTTTGTTAGTTTGGAATGGTAAAGTACTATTTGGAAATTATGAAGAGTTGGGGTATGTGTTTCGAACATAAATGACCATTTTTATTTTCATATATAGAAGCAGTGATGGTGTGTTTTTTTGGAAATGGTGTTCGGATATGTCAATCTAAAGGCTCCTTTGGCACATCTAAATTATAGGATAATTTTTTATTAAAATTGTAATGGGTTGTGATTTAGAAATGTTTTGGTAAATTCATTTGGGTTTGTAAACATAAAGGCTCATTTTTCATTTTTTAATAGTTTCATGTTTTTTTTCTAAAATGTGAAAAGGATTGTTTAGAAAATTGTTCGAGAAGTGGTGTTCCTCATAGTTTTGAAGAAATTTTTAATTGTATTGGAATGGATAATTTCTCAAGAATGGTTTTTTGATGTTAAAGTGGTGTCTTATGATATGAGATTCTTTGTTTGGTTAATAAATGGTGTATGTGGTAACACGTGATGCATGATATTTTATTGAGGATTAGAAGGGAATCCCAAGTGCCTAGGTGGGTTGACATGTACTAATATACTAGTGATCAGGTGGGGTTTGGCCCCTATTTCAAGAAGCAATATTGATGATGACAACACTAACTAAACTATAATTATGATGTTAGGGACCACTAGGTTATGGGAATGTTCCCTTCATATGGCTCGTGCATGAGAACGAATATTTGTTATTTTTACTCTTACACCAAGATATGAGGTACTTGGGGCCCATAGCTAGCTAGTGCCTAGGGGTGTTCCCGTAAATAGTGCTCAATGAATATATTGCACCTCCCATCAACACACGGTAGGTTGGGATAGTAATTCTAAAAGTAAGTGTCTTTTTATAAAGTTTATTTCTTTGAAACTACTTTCTGTTTAATTTTTTTCCATTGAAAATTGATACTTTTATAATTTGGTTTGGGTTTTTGGTTATAAATTAGCTTCTGGTTTTGGAAATGATCGGTATTGTGTGTTGGATTTTGAAATGGGAAAATTATGTTGTTTTATATAAAATTTGAAAACCATAATTTTTTAACTTTATTTAAAACTTTTGTTAATGGTTTATTCTAGGAAAGTAAACTCTTAGAATAAGTGGTTATCTTTGGCATCCCTACTGAGCATTTCAGTGCTCACGTCGATCCTATCTTTTCATTTGTAGGTTTAGTTTCTGTCCAGGTTTCCTGGTAGGTTCTCATTGTGTAGAATGTTCAGTTTAGTGGTTTGAGGGAACCAAGAGGTCACATGAAGATTTTGTTAGAATGGATTAATTTTCATTTTTATCCTCTTTGTTTCTGCTTGATCAGTTTTATCATGTATTTGGACCAACTATTTATTTTTCTATATTAAGTTTTTGGTTCTCATGGCTTGTTCAGTTTTGTTGTTATTTTGGTCTTGGTTGGTTCCTTTTAGGCTTAAATATTTCCGAATAGTATGTTTTTATGCCCATTACTAGTTTCCAGCCCATGATAATTGGGAATTCCCTTCGGGCTATGCCACAGACCGACTCGGGTTACCGGTTTTGGGTGGAACTGGGTTGGTTCATGACAAAATGGTATTATAGGAGGCCCTTTTTATTTTTAGTGTCTAGTAGATGGATATTATGATGTTCGTGGTTCAAGAGGTTGGTTATGGGTTAGTACCTTATCACCTCAATAGGTGACGAGACCTGAGTTACATGGGGTAGTCTAGAAGTGAGTCATTTTCTTGGGTTGTTGTGGGATGAGGAATGAAAATGGAGATCAACCGATGTAATGTTGTGACATCACATGGAGTGGAGGTCCTTGTGGAGTCCAAGTTCCTTGTTCCAGGTCCTCTTAGTGTTATCCCGTACTTGGGGCATAGCCACCACCATGTCACAAGGTTGGTAATAAACACTAGTTCCTCATTCCAGTAGTTATTTTTTGGTTTTTCTTTTTTTCCTTAATTGTTGTGAGCATGTGCTAAAAATGAAAATTTATTTTTTAAATGGAAATGGTTTTAAAGTGAATTTGGTTTTTAAATGGATATGGTTTTTTCAAAAAAAAATTGGAAATTGGTGAAATGGGTTTTAAATAAGGGAGTATTTGGATTGAAAAAAATTGAGGTATGTATCGACTTGATAAGGAAAAGAATTTTTTGACCCTTGGTGTTCTTTATAAATGGTCACATGTGTTGGTTGTATATAGAAAGTGCATGTAGGGACTTGTTCATGGATTATGTGAAAGGAATTATGTGAAAACACATGCGAAAGTTCATAAGATTCCATGGATGTGGTTTTGGAATTTAAGGCTTGAATTGATTTTTCCAAAATGTATTTGAATGGAAAGGTGATTTAGAGACCTGAATTTTCATAGAAAGAGGTTTTTTTATATTTTAAAAATTACCATAGATAAGGAAGCATTATAATTTAATGAAATTATATTTTTTGGAAAAGTGGTTTTTCTTGTGTGTGTATATGTTTTTCTTGTAAGCCTATTTCTCATGGTTTCGGTTGTTGACTTTGATTATGTCTAGATTTATTTCTGTTTCGGATGTGTTTTTCGTTTTGTTAGGAGCACGATACACAAAATGGTTTCCAATGTTGCTAGGGAGTCATGAACATTCCTGAGTTCTTCTAGAGTGTTGTTGGTCTTTTGGAGTGTAATGTGTCCATTAGAGGCATGCATGTGGTTTAAAGAGGTAGATTGTACTTTCACTTGGTTGGGAACTCTTGAGTTTGTTGAAGTATATTCTATCTTGGGTTTGTCTGAGGGTCCGGTTATGGAACTGTGATGGTTGGGTGTTTCTTTTTTGCTGGAGTTTCAAGTGTAGCTGGTAGTGGTAAGCTTTTTTGAGATTTCCCTATCTAGTGAGTGGGGTATGCCAGAGGAACCTATTTTTGATAATCATGTCTATCAGTGTCAACTTCTATATCTTCAAATAGATCATTTTGATGTTACTAATGTGGCCGGTTTAGGAATTCCATGTCTTTTTTGCATCCCTCCAAGGTCTTGTTATCATGGTGACTATTCTTGTCGATAAGGAATGCTATGAAAGTACTTCTGTTCATGGATGGAGTGTTTTTCGAGCGTATGTTGGTGCCTGACTATGAGGCATAATATGCTTTAGCCATCAGATCCCCAGCCTCAGGTCTCTGGGTGAAGCACGTGCATAGTCAGGGGTTGCCAAGGGTGTGAGGGATCTCAGAATGATCCACGTTTTTTCATATTGGAAACATCTGATCTTCCCTTGCATTCATTTCTTGGTTGGGGTGTGTTCATAATTCTAGTGTGAGGGTGTGGTGGTCATGTTCTATTTTTATGGAAATAGTTCAATTCATTGACCATGGATTTTGGAATTTCTCATCTTTCTTAGGGTGTGTTTGTTTTTATTTAGGATGAGTTTTGGATTTAGAGGTTCTTGTTTGGTGATAAGAGTGTCTGGGCTTGGTGGAGGTTTTGGGTCGAGTTCTCCTCAAGGTATCCCATTCTGCTTTGAGTCCCAGCTAGTGTGGAGGATTTTAACTCTGGTGGTGGGGTTAATCACCCTTGTATGAAATGTTGTTGGATCTTGTTGGGGTTTTCCTATTTAGTCACTTGGTATGCCAGGTTGCTCCGTAGCAGGTTCTCTATTCTGGTACTTGGGGTAGAGTTGTTTTTTTAATGCTAGATGTTATGTAAATTTTAGTTGGAAGTTCTTGTGGTTCCCCCCAGGGATCGTGTGGTGAGGTTTTCAATCTAGTTGAGTTTTTTGGTGGGGAGAACCCTCTAGTATTCTCCCTTAGTCATGGGCTTTAGGTTATTCATGAATCGTTCAGGTGTGACTTGTAGAGAGTAAGGTCACCCCAAGATTGATAGTTTTCTTTGGTTTTGATTGGGTATGGACTCAAAACATGACTGTCTTTTTTCATGGTGAATTTATGGGGGAAGAATGTGTCCTTGGTGGGGAGAATTTCCACACCCCAACCTCAGACACTCCTTTATTATAGGTATTTCACAATGTTGGATCGTTTGGTTGAGGTTCAAGTTGGTTTTATAATAAAATTACTTGTGTTTTTATTGAAATTTTTCTCTTCTTGACCTATTTATGATTTTATGAATTTTGTGGGAATAATGTGTCATGTTGGAGAGCTTTTGATTCCATCGGTGTTTCTATTTTGTGTTTAAAACATTCATGGATCTTTGGGTGGACTTCCCTATTGTTTAGTGTGTAATTTGGGGGGTTTGGGACAATTTTTTCTATCACACAGTTTGATCATGGTTTCCCCAAACCATGAAACATAACCCTGAAGGTTTCCAGAATCATTCCAGTAGCTATTTCATGGTTTGTGCACAGTTTGACAAACCGTGCAGAAAAAAAGTACATCCCATTATAGGCTCAATAACCTTTGATGTGGAAACCCATTTTTGTTGATTCTACCTCCAAAATGAATCCATTCATGTTGGGTATCTACAAAAGGAGACTACCCCTTCATCCTACATCTTTATGGGGAACGTTTAGTGCAATTTATCAATTAATTTTGGTGATTCTTCATGTCCCCTTCATTAAATCTCATCTCTTTCCCTATCCCTCCTTATTCTTGGGGTTTTCATTGGGGTTTCTTCCCTTGGCCAAAACATAGGGTTAGGGATGGATTATGTGGATCATTTTTCTTATGGATAGGGTATTCAGATTATTCATGGGGCTTATATCTCCCTCTCCTTGAAGTAATATTCCATTCGCACAAGGCTATGGTAGGTGAATTCGTCTTTTCCTTTCTGGAATAATCCTTTGGCACATGCATGTTTTCATTTACTTCTTAAATGTTATTCTCACCTCTATCATACTGATTGGAAAGATACAAATTGTGATTTGGTGTTGATTGATTTCATTAAAAATAGTTTCCTAAAGATATTTGTGTGAAATGTTTAGGTTTTAGGAACATATGGTGCTTGTTTTGAAATGCCTTGTTCTTTTAAAGTAGAATTAAGTCTTTTATGAAATCATTTACTCTTATGTTGTGTGATGGAGACTATTTGGTTGTGAACTTGTTTTTTTGTGTCTATAATTTGGAAATGGTGTTGCTTGATAGGTGGGATTAATGGTCTTAAAAAGGTGTTTTATGAAAAAATGGGATGGTTGTGCTCTTTTAAATATTGAATGGTATGATTTAGTTTTCAAATGGTTTCTCAGATAAAAGGGGTTCCATTGGATGTTGGAACTCTTATGGGTGTACTGTGAGCACACATGGATGTTCCCTCAAATGAATATGACACTTGAAAAATGGTATTCTTGAAAAATCCTGATTTATCAAAAGAATTCTGGTTTTCAAATAGTGTTGGTTCCCTTATGATACATCTAAATAAGGTTTTAAATGGGTTTTTGATAAAGGGTTTCTTAAAGTGTTTTGGGAAATCATGGTTTTAAATTTGTTCCTCAAGATTTGGTCCATTTTCCTTGGAACATTCTTTGTGTGAGTTTGGAATGGTAAATTCCTGTTTGGAAATTGTGAGGAGTTAGGGTATGTTTTTGGAACATAATGGAAAATTTGGATTTCCATATGCATAAGTGGTGTTGGTGTGTTGTTTTGGAAATTATGTTCGGTAACTTTGATCTAAAGGACCTTTTGTAAGTTTTAAATCAAAGGTGATTTTTTTTATTGAACTTGGAAAGGGTTGTGATTTGGAAATGTTTCAGTAAATGCATTTAGGTGTGTATACATAAAATCCCATTTGGAATGTTTTTAGAGTTTCATGTTTTTCCTAAAATGTGAAAAGAAATTTTTAGAATATTCTTGGGGATGTGGTGTTCCTCAAGGTTTAGAAGAAATTTATAAATGTTTTAGTGTGCATAAGTTCTCAAGAATGGTTTTGTGATGTGAAAGTGGTGTCTTAGTAAATGAGATGTTTGGTTTGGTAGATAAATGGTATGTGGTAACATGTGATGTGGGAAATTTGATTTTTCACATGAAGGGAAGCCTGTGTATCTGTGTGGGTGTACATATACTATTATGTTAGTGATCCGGTGGGGTTTCTCCCCTATTTCACGTAGCTTGTTTGATGATGAAAACCCTAATTAAACTCTGATGATGATGTTAGGGATTACTAGGTTATAGGTATTTTCCCAATTACATACTCATGTATGATAATGGATATTGTTATGGTTACTCTTACACTAAGATACGAGGTACATAGGGCCCACAACTAGCTAGTTCCTAGGGGTATTCCTATGACTAGTGCTCAATGACTATATTGCACCTCCAGTTGGCATACAATAGGTTGGGATGGTAATTCTAAAATTTATTGTTTTATTTATAAAGTGGATTTACTTGAAATTTTCTTCCATTTAATGTTATTCCATTAAAATTTTTTTCTAGTATAATTTGTTTTGGGTTTTTGGTTATAAAATGGAATCGGTTTTGAGAAATGATCGGTATTGTGTGTTGGATTTAGAAATGGGGAAATAATGTTATTTTATTTAAATTGTAAAAACCATACTTTTTTAAATGTATGTCAAATTCATGTTAATGGTTTTTTTTGGGAATAGAAAATCTTGGATTGAATGGTTATCTTTGGCATCCCTATTGAGCATTTCAGTTCTCACGCCTACCCTATATTTTCAGTTGCAGGTCCAGATTTTTTCTTGGATTCCTGATAGGTTCTCATTGTGGAGAATGTATGGTATAGTGGTTGGAGGTGACAAATAGGTCACATGGAGGTTTTGGTAGTGTGGCTTCATTTTCAGTTTTTTTCACTTATTTTTCTTTTGTTTAGTTGTATCATTTATTTGGACCAAATGATTATTTTTCTATTTTAAGTTGTTGTTTCTTATGTATTGTTCGATTTAGTTTATTATTTTGGTCCTAGTTGGTTCCTTTAAGGTTTAAATCATTCTCAGGTGTATTTTTTCATGCCCAACACTAGTTTCCAGCCTGTGGGGATCATGAATTCCCTTTGGGCCAGACTGTGGACTGGCGCAGGTGATCGGTTCAGGGTGGACCCAGGTTGGTTCATGACATATGTCCTTTCTTAGCTTTTTCATGTTACATTATACTTAAACCTCATAATATATTCAATAACCTTATTAAAATAATTAAAAAATGATATTAACCATACTTATATGTTTTTATGTTAATGGTATATCCATTTTCAATCTCATTTCCATTCTATGAAAAATTAAAATATTTCTTGTGCGTACGTACGACCCACCATCTCCACTTTACTTAGATGGTTATATAATTAATGAATTTATATGAAATTTATGAAATAATTGTGATATATTAATTATAATATATCATCTACCTGTTTACCTTTCCATCCATTGAAGATTGATAATATCATCCATGCGTACATGTGGATTACCACATCTACGAAGTAGTGTGATTAATATATTATTATCTCCATGGATGTATGATTTAAAAATTGTAAATAATGACGAAAATTTATATCCAAGAAAATATTATAATTATTATAATTATGGAACTATTTCATAACACCTTTAACGATGGTTAATATTCCAATGTAATATTGTAAAAACTTACTGAACAAACTTAAGCTGTTAGAGTAAAAAAAACTAATCAATGAATTTATTAAAAATGAATATTAAATTACCTTAGAGGTTGAAATATAAATAAATGTTTTTTAATAAAGTATTTAATAAATTTGAATTTTCTATTTAGGAGTATATAATGCATCCGACCAAGTAGGAACACACGGAATAGTGTTTTTCATTTCAATTCTAATTTATTGATACTTATGTTATATTATGAACCTATTTTATTTTTTATAGTGTACAAACTACCCCTTTGACAATTTATGTCATGAATTATTATTTATTAATTGTATTCAAATTTTTTTATTCAATTATTCTATTTTCAAGGGTTTTGACTCAAAAGTTACCAATGTTTTATGTCATAATATCATTTTTAATTGAGACCATTTATGTTCAAACATTTATTGAAATTATTTTATTATCTATTATTTTTAAACTTCATGTGTTTTTATATATTTAATTATTTATTGTTTTTACATGTTTTCATAGAAATTTTCCACCCATTGGTATATAAAACTACCAAGAATTGTTTTTAAGAAAAAATGAATTTATTTACTCATTGGTCAATGAGAATTTTCTACCATGTATAAGTCCTTTAAAATGTTTTCTGGAATGTTATTTTCTTAAAAAATGATTATTTAAAATCACATTCAACCATATTTGAATTTATTTTCAAATTTTTCGAAGGAATATTCTTGTCATCTTCTGAACGAGGTTCTTTTGAACTTTTAACCAAAAGTGTTAAAGAATTATTTATTTTTAATGTTTGCAGAATGAATGAAATTTCCCACTATCCTGAAAATTATTTTATTTGAATATTACTATAGAAGTTCCCATGTTTATTATCAATGACATTATTTTTCTCAATATTCTTAAAATTCACAGTCATTAATGATATCAAAAAAAATGTTATTTTTCTAGATTTGAAAGAAAAGTTCCTACCTTATTAAAAGGTATTTTTCATCTAGGTAAAAAGAATATTATTTTTCTTATGATTCTTAGAAGAAAATATATAATGGTACCATCTATGTTATTTCACTATACAGTTTAGGATTATGTTATGTTGGAATATTTATGAAAATCGTTTTATTTCAATGTATTATGCTATGACCTATTTATGGTTTCTTTCATCCTATATGGATTCATGGTATTATGGTCATTAGATTTCCTATGATCACAATTCCTTTTACTCACCATCATTTCATTGGACATTATTTTATCCTCCATGTCCATATATTCTATATCATGTATTTATATGGTATCATTTCCACTACTAGGATGTTATCACAATAGTTTATCATTTTTATATATGATATTAATTAAGGAAGCTTAAAAAGAAAGGTATTCTATTTAATAGGTAAATATTTATGTTCTATATAAGTGAATCAATATAGACATTTATTGACTTATAAGGAATATTTATTATGTATTTTATTATTGATTCAACATATGAGGAATTCATTGGACATATATAAGTTATGAGTTGGGAATTATTATATATAAACCCTCAATTCATCAAAATACATCATGATAAAAAACATGTTGGCGTGATTTATATGGTATGGCTATAAGATCATGTCATAATAGCTGGGTAATTGGTGCATACCAACCCATACAATGAATGTGTCTTGTCCATGGCCTTGAATTTAATATTCATGAAGTCTTATTTAATGCTTTTATGGTAAGATCCTGAATATACAACATTATGCATTTCAATAATTAAAACTCTAGATATTATTATTAATTATATTTTTTCATTTTCCATGGATATATTTTGAATCTCGCATTATTTATTAAATGATTTTTTTTTAATTATTTACTCTTCCATATTATTTATTCCTTTTTTATTAATGATAGATTACATTATATACTTCCCCTTGTAGATAATTTGAGCTCACCATTTATTACACATCCTTTTACCTAGGATATGAAGAAGGGATATTTGAATAATCTTTGGGGTTGAATTTTTTTCATTCTATATTTTATTTTTTTTCATTGTAATATGGAAATCATGTTTGTGTCTTGTTTACCAAGAATGATAAACTGATCGATTCTACATGGTGTGATCCCTTATGTCTTATAGTAATGTAAGAAAGTAATCATCAGCTCTAGTTTTCCGCTGTCGATGTTACTTCAGTTGGTATAATAGGAATTTTAATAGGACCCTTGGGAACAATATTTTAGATAAACATAGCAAACATGAGAATTTGGATAATCACTTAGAATATTTGACAACTTTTTAGGGATTTATATTCCATAAGTCAATATTTTGGATTAATTTTAGATAACTATGTGGCTGTCATTATTTTGAGATGGTTCCCAGAGGAAGGAAGAGAACAAACACATGTATTTTATAAAGGTATTACTATACTAATAATTCCAATAATATGAGTGTTGGGACTAAGAAGGTCATAGAAAAATCATGGAAACTAAATCAAGTTATGAAAAATATCATTGCATGTATAAAGTATCCAAAAATGAGAGAATCTAGAGTAAGGAAACATTTAATTATGTGTGACTAGCTATATTGAGTTATAAAATACAATATGAAACTAACTAAACGTCATAATGTATGAAATAAAAGAAAATAGAGTTTCGTGGAAGTTCTGGTGATAATGACCATGGGAGGAAAAATCATTAATATTCTACATGTTAATAATATGGGAATAATAACCTAAGTAAATAATTAAAGGGTATTGAAGTTTGTTTCAAGTGTACAGAAAAATTCCATCATTCTCATAATTTCAAATGGAAAAAAGAATATAATAATTTCTAGGGATTTAACTCTAAGGATATGAGGTATTATAAAAACCAATTCCCCAATATTCCAGGATGACCCTAATAATTTTATTATGGTATTAATTGATGATATCTTGAAATACTCTATGGATTATGAAGAGAATGAGAATAACATTAGAATCATTCACTAATAATTTAAGAGAAAGGTTGTTATATTAGAAATTTGATATGCATGAATATTTATTTTAGTACGTTTCTTTTTATGATATTATTTTCTCCAGTGATAGAATATCAGTTGATCATTTAAAGAAAAAAATGCAATAAAATAATATCTATTATGGATTAATGTAGACTTTAAATATTTGAATTCAGTGTAATTATAGATAATTTTTTGAATATATGATCATGATAAAGTATAATTTATTAATCTTAGATTGGTATGAGGATTAAAATAAAACTTCCAAGGATTGTTCTAATAATATTTAGTTGTACAGAAAAATTTATAAATTGTGAATTTTTTAAACATGTGTTTAATGGTATAAATCACCATGAAAAGTTATTTCTATGAAAATTTAATATGTTCGGAAGAATATATAGATTACCTTTAATGTTATTTTTTGATATGATAAGGTGATCCTTGGTAAAGTTTACTGTATTTTATTGTAGTTCATATATTGGTAATTCTGGTTAATTGGGGTAGAATTATATTTTTAGAATATGTAATTAGGGATATACATATTTTAATATGGGAATGTACATGGGATAAATATTTTTGGGGGTAAAAGGAAGAATAAGTTAATTTACATTTCTTTTTGGGTTAAAATTTAATCAGTCGTACTTGAGGATTCTTCTATCTTTGATTATTATTTGATCATGTTCTAACCATTTTAGTTTCAAACATGATGAATAAATTTTATTCAAATTGTGGATCTTATGGTTGATTAAGAGTTGATTTTAGTTCTTTAATAATAATCAATTCATCATAAGAATAATGATTCAAATAAAAATTTGAAATCAGGATTATAGAATGGGAATAAATTAATAATTATTTTTTATCATATTTTCAATCCCAATGGTAATGGAATTTATCAAACTCAAGAAAAATAACCATAAATATATCATGTATTATGTAGAATGTAATATTAATGTACCAATGTACTTTTTTATAAACTGATTTTAAATTATGACTCTTATAGAGTTATATTCATAATAAGTTTCCAAGTCATAAAGTAGAAAATAAAGTTCATGAAAAAATTTATATCTGATTTTGTAAGTATGTTATGAAAATTTTCATTGAGAAAATAAGAATTAAAATTAAGAGGAAAAAATTTATATAAGTAGGTGGATAATGTAATACTCAAATATTTTAGTTTATATTTTCTTTTAGAATTACATTATGTTAAATAAAATACACCACATATAACCCTAAGGATAAACTAACCATGAAATAATGTTATTTAAATATGAATATCATAACCTAGTTCTTGGATTAGTGGGTATTAATAGGAATATCCATATAATGATGTAAATGTAAGATGATTTTTACTTACTAAAAATAATTAATTAAATCAATAATGTTTACATTTATCTATGTTTTTTACTAGGAAAATAATTAGAAAAACTTCATTTTATGATTTAAAAATACATTTCATCTAAAAATGGTTTTAGGTGTTTTATATGAGTGTAATTAAAATTAAATAATGATAATTATTCAATTTTTATTTTAAAAAATAAACATTATTTTTGACATTAGCATTTAAAAATTATCTTATTTTGATGTTTAGGATTTTTGTAAAAATATTGATTTTTAGTGAATAGTAAAAAATATAAATTTTGTTGAAAACTATCATTTATAATTTTTAGATTAAAAATTTAAATTATGTGTTAAAATGTATTTTAATTTATATAACTATCCTTTGATTAAACGTAATCCAATTAATTCTATGGTAATTAAAATTATACATTATTTTTTTTTATAAAATCATTTTTAGGTTTAAAAGGGTATTTTTTTCTAAGATCACTTTTCGATGCATTTTATATAATTATATTAAAATTGATTTCTTCTAATACAAGGAATTGAATATTTAAAAATTTATTTCATATTTAAAATAAATAGGTTCAAATTTCATAAATAGTTCAATATCATTTTTTCTCATAATGAAGAGTAAATTCTGTAAAAATTAGACACCATAATGAATGATAAAATGGCTTAAATGAGGTTAAAAATATTGTTTAATGCTTTAATATCAATATAACAATTGCCTTTATTGTATTTTACATAATTATTTTGACCAAAACAATCCAATATTTTAATATATGGTATTTGGTGCCATTTTTTACTAATAATGACATTTATATTACTTTAAGTAGGGCATAAATACAGAATGTCACTCTCATTCATTTAATATCTCTAATATGATTTCATATGAATAAAAATATTTAATTAATGGATATAAATGTCTAATTTTTATATGAATGAATTATTTCATTATATTAATATTTTTAATTTTTTTAATGGTATAATTACCCAAAACGCTTACTTATCATTGATGTAGCGCTTATCTAAGTGGGAGTTAAATTAAAGTAAACTGTTTCAAAATATTAAAAGTTAAGTGTTTTGGATAATTTAAAGTCTTGAGAGAGTTTTATGGATTATTATGAAATTTAATTAATATTTTATATTTTTAAAATCAAAATCCCCAGCAATCTTAGTGTTTTAAAAGTCAAATTATGTGAATAGTTCCAAAATTGACTTTACGGATATTCTTTTGTTCAAAAATAGTTAATTAGTTGTTAAAAAAATAATGAACACAACTATTTGTCAATTTAATGTAAAATGGTCTATAATATCAACCATTTTCAACTTATGATCCGTATTTTGTATTTGAATGACATTATTTACCCTTAAAGAGTAAGTATCTTATTACTATGGTAAAAGTTAAAAAAGGGAAATGAGGGGTCAAACTAAAGAGATAAGGGTTAAAATAGCCTAAAAACCAATATAAATCTAAATTTCTTAATTTATTTAGACCCTATATCATCCAAAATTTTTAATATATACAATTTTGATAAACTTTTACCTGAAATTTAACATTAATATTTTGAGGTTCAGAATAATTACAAATTTTCCATCCGCCTCACTTAAAAAATAAAACAAACTATCCTCTATTATTCACTCTACATGAGCCACCCTTATCAGCCAAAATTTTCAAAATACCTTACCAATATACTTTTACACATCCAACAGGTTCTGGTATCAATAAAATATCACTAAAAGAAGTATTATGGTGTATTGAAAATGAGGTTACCAACAAAAGAAGTATATGTTCTTACCAATATTTTTAAAGATCCATTATTCTTAAACATAATTAAATTAATAAATAACCACGATAAAATAATTAAATATTTATATTTAAAATATTATTATTATTTTATGATGATGGTACATCCTTTTTATGTATCTATTCCATCATATGGAAGATAAAAACATCACTCATGTGTATGTACAATCTCTCATCTCCACGTAGTGATGTAATTCGTTTTTTCCTTACCACTATAACTAGAAGGTTATAAACCTAAAATTAATGAATATATATATGATATTTTATACATAATTTTTATTATATAAATATTATATATTATAAAAAAATTTACTTTCCATCCGTGGGAGAATGATAATGTTGTTCGTGCGTATGTGTGGAGTGTCACCTCCATGAAGAGATGTGTTTCATTTTTTTATTACCACTATGAATGGATGATAAAAAAACTTATAACGAAAAAGTTTATATTCATTACATTATTATAATTATGTGGATGATGGAGCCATTTCATAACATCTTTATCCATGGTCAATATACCAATGTAATTTTGATGAAATTGATCGAACAAACTTAAGTGGAAAACATAAACAATAACAATTCAATGTATAGAAAAAAATTATTATAAAAATTGCATAAAAATTAAATATATTTTAGAAATTTTATTAATAAATTATTTAAAAAAGAATAAAATCATTATTTAGGAGGTTATAATGCATATTACCAAACAAAAATCCGGAGAATGAACTTTTCATCTAAATTATTCTCCATTTATATTTTTATTATATTATCTTCCTAATTTCTTCTATATGGTCTTTATACTACCTATTTTACATTTTATATAAAATATTTTTCTTTATTAATGTTACTACAAGTATATTCAATTTTTATATTTTAATTGGAATTGATTCCAAAGATACCAAATAAGTAAAGATTTATTTCATGATCTCATTTTTAATTAAGATTGTATATGTTCAAATTTATGTTAAAATGATTTTATGATATGTTATACTTAAACCACATATATTTTAGTAAATTCATCTTATTTTTTGGGTTTCCAATTTTTCATCCAATTGTTTCTCTCTTTATTACATGTAATGACCTAAAAAAATTAAAGAATAATAGACTTTATATCCTCTATGGTCGATGAAATTTTTCATCCAGGTCAATGTTCTTTAAAAAAATTTCAAGATTTTAATTTTAAATTATTAAATGAATATTTAAAGCTATATGAACCATATTTTAATTAATTTTAAAATCCATAAAGGGAATCTTATTTCATTTTGAATGAGGTACTTTTGGAATTTTTTCTAAAACTATGAAAGAAATATTTGTTTTAAATATTTCTCAAATTAATGAATTTTACCATTATCATCATAATTATTTTTTTAAGGTTCATTTAAAATTTCACATGGTTATTTTCAATGAAAACATTTTTATCAATATTCTAGAAATTTTCAGTTTTTAATGATGGCGAAAGAAATTGATATTTTCCTAGTTTTAAAATAAATGTTCAAATGTTCTTTTAAATGTATTTTTAATCTATATCAATATCTGTTAATTTTTCATTATCTTTGTTGGTAATAATATATAATGAAACCATATACATTCTTTCTCTATATTTATTATTATTTTTTGTTGAAATATTTATGAATCCTTTTTTTTATCCACAAGTTAGGCTATGATGAATTCATGGTCATCTTTCATCTTATACTAATTTGTGGTTTTGTGTTCAATAACCTTATCATGATCTCATTCCCTACCACTATCCATCATTTCATTGGACATTATTTCATCCCCATGTGCATATTTTTATTATTATTGTTTTATATATTCTCATTTCCACTACTTTGATGTTGTATTAATCATATACCATTTCAATATACGATTTCAGTTGAATGAATCTTATTAACAAAGTTATTTCTTTCAATAGTTAATTATTTATCTTCTATATTCTAGATTCAATATAGTTATTTATTAACAAATAATTCATATTGTTAATGTATTTTATTGTTGATTCAATATTCGAGGAATGAATTTGACATATGTAATTTATAGGTAGATCCTAGTTATTGATATCCCCCTAATACATAGATAAGTTTCATGTTACAAAATAGTTTGGCATGAGGTATAGGACGAGGTCATAAAATCATTTCATAATAGTTGGGTAATTGCTGTATACCAACCCATATAGTGAAAGTGTCTTGTCTGAGTACTTTACTATAATATTAATGATGACGTGAGTAATTCCTTGACAGTAAGAACATAAATGTCCAACATTTTGATTTTCACTTATAATTTCTTTTGATATTCTTGTATTTGTTATAGTTTTCTTTTCTATAGATATATTCTAAAGCATAAGTTATTAATTAAATTTCATATGTATATATAATTTACTCTATCAAATTTTTAATTCATTACTTAGTCAATATAGCTTCTATTGTATGGTTTCCTTTATTGAGCATCTAATATCACCCGTAATTATGTTTTTATTTCCCCAGTATATTAATAACGAATAATTTAATGATTCTCATGGTTTTAATAATGTTTTCCATGTTATTTTTTATTTTTTAAAATTTAATATGGAAATCATGTATGAATCTAATTTACCAAAAATACTAAAATTATTGGTCCTTTATGGTATGTAACTCTGTATATTGTACTATTATAATAAGTAAGAACCATCAATAGGTTACTAGAGTCAGGATTCCTTTAACAATCCTCAAGGTGAAGACTTTGGGACTTTGACTTTGTTTCAATGATATTCATCAAATTATCTCTTCTGATCACCCTAGCTACTTTTCTTCATTACTAAGTGACTTGTGTTCAACTAAAATTTCTCTCTTTCATATATCAATGTGTGTATTTGTGAAATTAGTTTTTAAAAACCCTTGTTTGATATTTATTTTTTTCCATTTTATATCTATTATATTCTCTTTTAGCTTTACATATGTGTTTCATCATCTCCTCCATAAGTTCATTGTTGTGAATTTTGGGATAACACTCATCCATCAATCCAATTAATTCACTAATCACATAAATTCAATATTAACATTATCCAACCATTATACATCCATAAGGTTGTTTAATTAGTAAATTAAACATATAGAAACACTTAACATATAAATTAAGAACAACATAAAAATGAGCATATATATAAGGACATGAGATTTTCATACATATATATTACATATATTTAAATAAATTTTAAATAAATAATAACACAGTCCATGTCATCATTATAATGCTTTATAGTGTATGGTGATTATATATACAATATTATTATTTTATAAAATATCTTAAACATCTCCCATAGAGATATTATTATATAGTATTCCTCTTAACTACACCCTACCTAAACCATTCTTCATCACCTAGGGAAGAAAATATAATCAAGATTAGGTCAAATGATCAGTAAGGGTGAAAATAGGAGATATAAATACATGGTCATATCAATGAATAAAATAATAATAAGTTTATGTGGTCATGAATATATCTTACAAAGTTCATACATAACCTTTCATAGATCATAAACATTATAATTTCATAAAACAGGGACCATAGGAGTGAAAATTCATCATAAATAATTCATGAACCATAGTATCGCGTCATAATAGTGTGGAAGAATTATAAATATAGAAAACGATCTCATATTTCAAGGTTAACTACCAAGACCATTAACCTAGTGGATTAGGATACACTTGTTCTGGGTAGTATTTTAGGATTCACTTATTTACCATTGTTGAACAATCTGATAGACTTGTTTCCTATTGTTATCTCATAATATATTAAGATTTACCTAATTAATTAGATCAATATATAGGTCCCACTCATAAAATAATGAATAAAATACATATTTTTTAAACAATAATATAAATCATTCATCATATCAGAGTCCATGAAAAGAAATCAGTGTCATAACAATTTCATCATTGCATAACCCAAGGAAAAAGTAATAGGATTCATAAACATCATAAAGTCATAAACCTAAATCATCTTGAGAAATAATAAGTATTTTATCCTTATATAATATCCCTAGTAAAAAATAAGTAACATCAAATAATTTTGTCTTAGATAAATGTTTTATGAAAGTTCACTTGAAATAATTCTTGAGGAAAATATTCTTTTCATTTTAAAATGATTTTTCTTTAATTAAAAGAAATTAAAAAGGATTCTTTTGAAAATAAAATTGAAATAGTTTGTAGGATGTTTAAAAGAATTTTGGAATTATGAAGGTAGTAATATCCACTCAATATGTCCATGCTTAAAAATTATTCCTTCTATATTTTTATCAGGAAGGTCCCAAGATCCCTTGTCTGGAAAATGACAAAAATATTTCTTTCAAACCATTTATTTAAATATAAAACATGTGTATAAACGACTTTAATTTTTTTGGAGAATATTAAAAAAAATCGATATCATTATTAGAATACATAGACATGGAAGATAAATACTCCACATTGGCATCTAAAATGTAATCAATCATGAATAATGATGAGATTGTCAAATAAACTCTTACCTAATGTATTACCTTTGTTTGAACACATTAAAACTGTTGGTATAATAAATATGGATTTATTATAATTTTATTACATAACCATAATTATATCATACTATTTATTATTTATTTATAACATCATATTACAAGTTTCTTAACAGTATGTTATTCAAACCACTGTTCTTAGTGGTAACTGGTTTTTTACAAGCATGTTTTAGTTCGGTTGTATGTGTCATTATACTTTGATCTTGGTATAATAATTTACATAAGTTTAATCATGGTAAAAAATAATATATAATAATTATATATACTTTAATAATATTTTAGATAAATTAGAGATATAAAACTGAATTACACCATTCATGGAGATGGTAGGTCGTACGTACGTATGAATGTTGTTTTCATTTTTTTATGTAATTAAATAATGTTAAATAATAATTCATATTTCCACAATCATTATTAAATCATATATTGTAATTAGAAAATCAAAGTTAAACAAGACTATGTGATATTCAATCTCCCACTCTTTATTGATCAATTTAGTCAATGTATATGATCCAAATATTCCCCTTCTTTTTGGAAGTGATGGAAATGTGGGGTAGATTTTCATATACTAAACAAATGTATTTACCATTTTAGGATACATATCATAGTATTATCATCAAAACAAATTGAACATAAATCCATACATTCTTATCACAAATAACCTTTGATAATAAAACCTTTTTATGATTTATTTTCTTAACATAAGACATCATTGTGTACATATTTATTTTGGTTGTATATATCCAAAAAAATAAATGATTCCCCCAAGAATTATTTTCATAGGAATATTGATAATTAGATGCAACATACATGTTAAAAAAAGTGAGGAATAATTTTATCTAAATCACAAAAAAATGGTAAATGTTCCTTTACATTTATCAAGAAAGACATTGAAAACATTTTTGAAAAAATATATATATATAAATCACATATCTGAATCACTATCACCCTTACATTACTGGACAATAACTGATTAATTATTATTATAATAAATTTATAAATACGAACCTTATAGGCATGAGTGTTTATAGATTTTAGTTTCTAATATCTTTTATTAACCCATTCCAATATGGTTATTTAATAGCCAAAAAGAATCTGGATAGTTTCTAGTACTTACAAGAATTATTTTTTCTCATAGGCAATTATAATATTAGAAGTATAAAGAACTTTCTTGATATTTTCTCTGATACACACATGGGTAATTTTTGTTCTGATAACATAATCCACCAAGTTACACAATGATAATTAATTATCTCCAGTCTTCCCTTTGACATTTAGAAGGATTGAATGAAATATTTTACAATTTATTTATTGGTAATTATAGCTAAAAAAACATAATATATTGGTTTTCCAATATGGGAAATCAATGTGGAAACCTTTATTCTCCCAATTGTAGTTTGATTCAACGGAAAGATTCTCCAACATTCTATATTTCATCCGACCTTAATAAAATAAAAAGCTGACATCTTTAAATTCATTAAGAATATATATTATAGACATATTTTTTAATGGTTTCTCAATCTCATTGGTATTTTAAATCCTTAAATTATTATATTCTTTATGGATGATCCATTGGAAAGAATATTTTTTGTCCCATGAAACTAAAACTATAAGGATATTAAAGCTTTATAGAAGACATATTATTCATAAAAATATGAAATTATGGTTCATCCTTCATGATCCATATAGAAATAATTTCATAAGTAGGAAATTCATTTATCATCAACAAAACTGAAACACACATCTAAAATACTTCTTTTGAAAAACATTGAATGTGAGAACGCCCATATTCCAAACGACTTTAAATATTTTAATAATGATTGAAAATAAACATCTATATCTTTTTCAGGACCAAAAGTTATTGATATAAGTATAAACAAGAATGTAAATGGGTTTTTTCATACACATATATAGAGTAATTTTTTAAAGGTGAATATAAATTGGCCACATGTTGTATAAAGTAAGAATATGACCAAACAGACTAAAATGATAACATGATAGACCCAACATGACATTACACACATGAATTGAAAAATAGAGAAGATATGTATCAAATATCCCCAATGTTAATCCATTTTCAATGTAAGACAACTCATAATTATCCTTAATTCCCTAAGTATCGTTACATTATTTATATTTTGAAATTTCATCTGACATAAAATGATTTTCGATCCTAGGAATCAATCTAATGTTCCCCATCACTGTATTTGTCATAAAATATGGTATTCCATATACATTATAATTCCAATGGGTTACACTATATTCTTTACAATAATTTAATATAATTATTTTATCCTAAAATAGTCACTAATATTTTAGGAATAAATAATTTTTTTTGTTGAAAATCAAAGATGATCAACTAACTATCATTCCTTATAATGATTTTTGGGAATACCTACATCAGAAATAAGTAATTACTTTAAAAATGTAAGAATAAAATCAATGTCCATATTCTAAATTCTATATAGGGTTTTCCCGTGGTATAATAACTGTAAAAACATCCATCAATTTCATTTTACTAAAAACCTGATATGTAGGATTCCCGGTATCATCTATTGATTTTTTCACTCTATCAACATCATCATTTTTTGTAGTTGGATCGTGTGTACTCATACCATTGTATTCTTTCATTGGAATAATTTCTCTCTCTTGATGATGAAAAAAATATAAACTTATCTAATATCCAATTCTCCATTTTTCTCTATTCATTTCTATCATGACCATTTTGGGTTTTCTTTTTAGGTTAATTTTGATACTATACATAAAAGTTGAATTGAAAACCAACTTTTGGGTAAGGTAGCTAAATTATTATGGAATAAACCAAGGTATTCAAACACAATTATAACAATTGAAACATATATTTCCCCCATATGAAGCATTTTTAAATTCAAAATTTAAATAAATAAAACTTATTTTGCAACTCATTTGAGATTTGATTAGTTTTTACATCCAATTTATATTTATTCTATTATAAAAAATTAATTATTTTAAAATAAATACAGTATACTACTATTAAATAATACATGTTTGTTAGGAATATTTTGAATACATGTTTTGACAGAAAAATTAATAACTAAATAAATATGTCTTTATCATAGAGAACATTTATCAAAGAAGAACATTGTCTTGTGCAACCTGAATTTTTTTCCTTTGATACATATGTTTTAATCAGGGAAACAAATTCATAATTAGGTCAAGACATAATTTAGTATCACATTTCTATATAAAAGTTTCAATAACATACTCAAAATATCAATTTTAATATAAAATTTATTATAGAATAAAATTAGTTATCCAAATAAAGCATAAGATATTAAATATACTCTAATTGATGCATAATATTCACGACCCAAAAAATTATAATCAATGTAATATGAATCAACTAATAAATTAAATTAAATTAGGTAAAGTGAATTAGTGACTATTAAATTAACTCCTAGTAATTACAAACATGCTTATTCAAACATTTTAGACCACATTATTTTAAAAATAATTATATTTTTTTACCATTCATTAATAAAACTAAAACTATCAAATGAATGATTTCAAAACCCCTTAATAAATTAACAAAAAACAAATTACTATAATGATTAATTAAATAATCCCCTGATATATTTTATAAAAAATTATATTGGGTATAGGTAGAGATAATAAGTAACTAAATTAAAAAACATGCCTCAACTATGATGAATTTTATTCTGTAATAAAATAGCAAATATAATATAAAAATCCTCAATTCATTGAATTATGATGAATCATGACCTAAAGGGATATATTTTAATATTTGATATGTATAGAAAAATGAAAATGACGCTCTAATGAATATAACATGGACCCAATACTCATGGATTTGATGTCGAAGAAGAATGAAATCAAGAAAGTGATAGACTATGAGAGATTTCAAAGTAGAATCAAGGGGAGACTACACAGGAGTGAGAGGGAGTTAGGGATAATGTGGGGAATTAATTTGGGGTAAAACTATAATAGAGGGTTTTTAAAACCCCTGGTATAGCCAGCCCTACACAAAAAGTTTCTTAAAACTATTTGTATAAGGTTCTGGTTTTGAATCTATACTGATGGTTTGTATAAACTGATGGAATAGGGTCCTCTAAACCCACGATTTCACAATCCATGGGTATAGAGGTTTTGTGATACCTTAGATTTCCACTAGCTTAGATGGTCCATTCTATAATAGTTTTAATCTCATGCATGAGGTATATCATATGTTTTTTTATGATTTTAATCCTACATATAGTCAAAAAATAGAAAAAAAATCTTTTGAAAAAAATTAATTATGTACAAAATTGTATAATTTATAATTATTTATAAATTATAGAAAATGGTTTTTAATGAGATATTTATTTATTTATAATGTTTTTTGTAAATTAATTAATTATAAATTGTTTATAATTAATTAATTTAATATTTATGAATCATTTATTAAATAAATAACCATAATATTTAATATTTATATTAAAATACCTTTCAAATTATATCACATGGATTATATTTTAAATAAAAAATTATATAGAAAATTATAAGAATATTTTATAAAATATTAATAAAATAAAAAATAAGGGAAAATGTAAAGGGATTATCTTTATTTACAAATTTCTCACAATTACTTAATTTTAATTGAAAAATTAAAAGTCCTTATTCGAGAAATTATTTCAATCACATAAAAATGAGTTTTGGTGATTTATTTTATCAAATTTTAAAAATTATTAAACAAGTGATATTTAGATTTTGTAAATATTTATGTAATAAATTTTGAATATGAAATGTTTATATTTTATCTTATTTCATTATATTTAATGTAAATTATATATAATGAATTATATGAAAGAGTTAAAATTATAGATAAATATAAAATATTTATATGTATTTAATTATGTATTTTTAGTAATGATTATTAAATCATAAAGTGTTTATAATTTCTTATTTAAGAATTACTTATAAATATTTTATCTCATGTTTAAATTTATGAATTAATCATTTTTTATTTTAATACATTGTTTGTTATTCATAATTAAAATTTTTATGTTTATGATTTAGTTTAATATTGTTAAACTAATTCTAGAGATTATCATACATGCATATATTAATTTACATGATATAATGGATTTAGTTTTCATCTGTTGTTACTTTGGATTTTATTGAGTTTTGAGCTTGATTTATGTAGTAAATTATGATTTAAACATATTAAGTATTATAATTAGGATAAAATTAAGATCTCTCTTGAGTAAAGTATCCCCAGGTAGAGGGAATTTGGATTGGACAAGTCACTGGACTGGAGTCTAATGAAATCTATAGAAAATCAAGGGTTTACTAGGGATTATTGATATTATATAATTATATTCATTTACATGAAAGTGTTTATGTAACTTATGTATGAGATGAATTTATTATATTTATAGACATATTTGTCTTTTGATTTGGGTTAACTGCAGAATCTATGAGTTGTGTGAAGAGTTTCACATCAATATGTTCTGAACATATTATTTTAGTGGATGGAATGAGATTCCTGACTATAAATCCTCAAAAGAATGAATAAATAAAGGGAATATTGTGACATAAGATTTTGAGACTAGATCCTCTTTAAAATAATATAATGTAGATTATTTTTAAAGAAAACCCATCTTAATACTTCGATGATTCAACTGGGTAGGTTCTTCTAAAATAGTTTGCCCATGGATTATCTTGCATAAGGCATGGTGGAAATGTATAACACTAAGAGTTAGGTAAAGAATCTTATCTTGGTCTGTGGGTTTCAAATAGATAGAAAAATCTAAGAGTTTGGATACAAGAAGAATGATGTTGAGTTTATCCGTAGGATGGATCGGAAAAAGATTTTTCCCACTTGATCATTACAGATTTATATATTATATGATTATGAAGATTCCCTAAAAATAACTATGAGGTGTGATGGATTCCAAAACATACTCATTACTTACTATAATATGTATCTTTTCCCACTGATGTACATGATGTGTTAAAAATGGGTCATTATTTTAGTGGCAGGACATTTAATAAATTCCTTTATTAAAATTCTGTAAAAGATGATACTCATCTGACAAAATATTCTATTGTAGATGAATTGAATCATCATCATCAAACACTACATTAATATTAATCCTTGAAAAATGTAATATTTATATAAATAAATCCTTATATTGGTAACTTATGATTGTTTTTTATATAATAAGAAATTATATTGGTAAGAAAAAACACTTTCCTAAGTTATGATATTTTTTTTCAAATGATGAATATAGATTCTTATAAGAAGAATAAAATTATTGACATGCAGTTTCAAAGAAATTTTATGCAAGTTGACCAAATGAATTTCAGTTTCCTCTCATATATTCTATATTTTTGGGAATTTTTAAAAGAATTAAAGTGAATAAAGGTCTCATTTAAATTATGTTCTAATGATGGAATTATATCTTTTTCAACAGTGTAATTGTACTAATAATATGTATATGTTCAAGAAAATTTTAACCAATTTTCTCAAACTATTGAGAATAAATGAATTATGGAATGTGATTTTCTCTTTCTAGTTTTTCATAGATAGTATAAGTGGGTAAAATTTAAAACTAAAAGATGAAAAGTTATAGAGTGCCGTAATGATTCTTTGAGAATCCATCAATGTTCATTGAAACCTAGTGTTTTCTGGAAGGAGGAATAATGATCCCTTGTGATGTAATTTTCCATGAAACATGAAGGGGAATTAGAAACTAAATGGAATGTCCATTTTAGGTATCAATGTTATAGAATCAATTTTATTAAGGTTATATGATACCAAATATATACTTCCCAAATTTTGTGAGTATGAATGAGATCAAAATCAAGGGAAATTTTGAAAAATATTTTAGTATACATTCAAGTGATAAAGGTAATAGTTGTTAAATAAATTATTTAAATAAAAATTAATTTGTAAACCTGAGAGATATATAAATAAAGGATTATAATTTCATCATGTTTCTATAATATGATTGGATAAGTTTATTATTAAAAAATATTTTTTATAATCAATATGAGTAATAGATTCAAACACATGGTTTATGATTCATTGGATTATATAACATATTTGAAAGGGTGTCAAGGAAAAACATGTGTTTTACCCAAGGTAATGTTGTTTATATTTATGTTTGTTAAATTTTGAGTAATTGAAATTCCACCACCCATAGTGGTATGTTTTAATAAATAATCTTTTTCTAAGAAAATTCTCTAAACACATATAATTCCATATTATATATGGATGAAATAGTTTATTTGTTAAAATTTTATACTAAAAATAAATAACTATTATTCCCTAACAAAAATGAGTTTTTATATTTTATCATGATATTTATAAGTGAATATAATGTCAAAGAGTATATTAATAGTATGTTTGGACTTAAATAAGTTAAAAGATAACAAATAAAGGATTATACCAGTCAAAAATTAATGTTAAATATGACTTTAAAGGGACAATTTTGATGGAAAGGGTTACAAGAATGATGATAAAAATTGAAATAGTTTTATATGGATAGAATAAGTTATTAAAATTTGAGAATTTTATGTTTTAAATTTGATAATTTTGAATATGTTTTAGGATTTTAAAAATCAAGAATTTTATTCATAAGTCTCACCATTATTAAAATTATCTTTCATAATATTGTTTACTCACTAAAGCATTTAGTGGGGGAATTTTATCAGATAGTCACATAGTAATATGGAATAAATTATATAGAGATGTGATGAGTATAACAAAACCAATGAAAGTGATGAAAACATAACACTGATATGGAATTCTATCGTATATTTTTTGTTATACAAGTTCTCATATATAGTTTAATTAAGTATTATTAAATGAATTTAAGAATACAGAAATGTATCATGTTATAAAAAATGAAATATCTACTTTCTCATTCACATAGTAATGTGGCATAAATTATATAAAGATTTAATTAGTATAACAAAATAGATTAAAGTGATGAAAATATAACACAAATATGGAAGTCTATCATATATTATTTTTTTACAAGTTATCATATATAGTTTTATTATGTATTATTAAATGAATTCCAGAATACAAAAATGTATCATGTTATAAAAAATTAAATCTCTTATTTGTCATTATTTCACATTGGTTATATATATACTGATATATATATATATATATTGTGATGTGAAATGATAATTGACCTCTTAGAGTATAACTTTGATTCATCCCCAACTGAAGTTCTTTATTGAGTGTATAGGGTTTTGATGAAATGTATTGTTTATCATGAGTAAGATTCTTGAATTGGGATATTGAATATCCCAATGATGCAAAAAAATGTGTTTTTTAAACTGTATAACCCACAAAGTATACCATAGGGAGTGTCATATGCTAATTATTTGGTATATTAGGGGTGTTTCGTTTATATTTTATGTCCCCGCTACCTGAGGTTTATGAGATACATAGCTTGATAAACTTTATACATTGATACTTTTCTTATACAAGACTTCGATCTTAGCTAATCTAAGGGGTCATTATGTTGAAGATCATGTTATTGGTTAGATATTAACCAAGAACCAATTTTTTTTCTCTTATGAATAGTGTGACATATGGGCCCTCAATTGTGATATATTAAGGATGTGTATTGTCATATCTGAACAACACATATGTTGTTCTTATCTATTCGAGTGAGGGGCATGTGATGAAATCATCCAGAAAATTAGATGACATATGATGTTTCTATCAACGTGGCCAATATATAATTGAATAATTGATAGAGTATGATTTGTGTATATGGAATTGACATACTTCATGTATCATAGTCACTCAATGAATTATAAAAAGGTATCATATTAAAATTAATACTTTATGGAGATCCTAAAAGATCCCTTTGAAACTAGAGTATTATTGATAATTATCTAGAGGCTAAAATTTTCTTACATTTATAGATTCAGTTATTACTATTTGATTCTAATGACACAATGAACCATGGGGTAACACATTTTGGTTGACAAAATGATGATTGAGTCCGCCTCAAAGAGATACTCTAAAATAGTCTTATAGTTAATTAAAAATAGTTTTTAATGGGTATTCATAAGGTATTACAAATGATGTGATATAGCATGATGTTGATGACAGCTCTCCAAAAGTGATTTAGAAGGTATCCAAAATGATTTTTGGATACAGTTTCATAATTTTTTATATATGAAATAATATGATGTGAAATGATGTGAAATTTATAAGGATTTAATAAAAGTGATATATTTCTAGATTTATTCCATACAGTAATTTTGTATATGCCTTTACCATTATGTACAATATAAATGTCTCATATAATATGAAATATATAAAATAAGTCATATCAAAATGTATGGTTATTTGTATATCACAAGTAATGTTATATTTATTATATGAAACTACCATTATATATCATATTCTAGGATATATTTTTATCATAAAATTGGTTTACCCATAATGTATGTTTTTCAATAGTTTTATGATTAGAAATGGAAAATGAACATTATGTTGTTATGATTTAGATTATATTCCTTTTGTGGATATAGTTAATTTAAATGTCTCATTATATTAAATTTATCTTAGTTTTTTTTATTAAAAGTGCTATAAAGGATTTTTAGTTGAAGTTATTTAGTCATGCATTTATAAACACATGAGTAAATGTATGCAATGGTGTGAGAGTTATCTCAATACCTATATAAATATGTAGTTCCAATTTTATGGGTTTGTGATACTCATACATGAATGATGGATGTTTCTCCTTTATTATTTATTCTCTCATACTTCTCTTTTAATTTAACCCAAAAGACGCTATCATATATTGGATGATTGAGGAATCACAACCATGTGATAGGTGATTCAACTAGTTTGTGGATACACTATAGAAGAGGTATATATTTTTTTATACGTCTTGGTTTTCTTCCTCAGAAATTTGATATGATCAAAGTGGAATCACCTTCTCATCGGTGTAAGGTAAACATGAAATGTTTTTTTATTCATATTATTATTATTTCTGGTATCTTGTATAATCAATCATGTTTTTGGGATTCTAATTTTTTTCTTCTTCTAAATTTAAGTGTTAAACTATTCACTGAATACAAATAGTAAAATATACACACCCAAGGAATGTATAGTGGTAACCTATTCTTAGTCACTCCAAACATATATTTTCATGGTATTCATCCACCTAGAAACAAATACAAGGTGATGGACCCCATATCACATAGTGACTATTATGGACCAATTTTTATTTAACCTATGAGTTCATAAATTGTATATTGTATATATAATAATGGACTTTCTTAAATAAATAAATATTATAGAGATGAAATCATTATGAGATAAAATGGTATCCAACTATCATCAAAACCCATCACAACTCACTATGAGAACTCAGACTAAAAAATCAATATAGAAGCAATGGAATATTGTAGACTGAACTCAAAAATTATAATGAATTTTCTATCATACTAATTGTATATGGTTATTAAAATATTTAAATTGAGTAATAACAAAGGGTAATTACAAATATATTTAAAAAATGAAAATGAAATGTAAAAAACAAGAAGATATTAAATTATAATTGAGGGGTTATCCTATCAATATCGTAGAATCCTAGAATAACTATTCCCCAAGACCAGTTGGGATTTAAGTTCCCCTGATCCTATTTTTTAACAATTATTTATTAAATAGTGCTCTATATGGTAAAATTGTATCTCTATTGCATGATTTCATCAAGAAAAGTGTGTGGAGGAATATTTTTATCTCCTTGATCCTTGATAAACTCCACATGTCCTTCCTCCATCATCCATGACATGGATTCTATCCTATCTTGGTTCTTCCTTTATTTTTTATAATGTTCATAAATATGTATGTGGGGTTATATGGATAATAATTTAGTTTAATGGATAGAATTTATATGGTTTTAAAATGTAATTGTAGTGTCTAATGATATGGATATATCATTTAAAAAATATGATAAAATTGTAGTACACTATCCAAATTTCCCTTTACGATTATGCCCAATTATATGAATTGATTCATTATACGTCTATAAATATTTACTATCACTGGATATAACATGTTCTTATATATTGATTTTATATTTCATGGCCATTGTGTTTTACTTCAGATTTGTAATCATAAGACCTAATATTCCATGAGCCTTCTATTTCTAGCACCAATATATCTATATTGTATAATATGAATTCTTATATAGACACTATATATTTCCACCCTATAAATTGGGTAATGTGGTTACATTGTGATATCCCGATACAATAGGGTATGATTTTTTCACTAGAACTGATGTGGGTTTATCATAAAATATGATATTCTTTCCCTAGTTAGTTTCCTTCTCTAAGGATGATAATATGCTGGTATCATAAGGGACAACATCAATCATAACTGATGATATCATTTTGTAAAATTATTTAATGGTGACATGAATATTTAAAATGGAATTTCATTATCCCATAAAACTTTATTCTTTCTTACACAAGATCAGTCATCAGTTATGAATTCCTCAGGTTGTTCAATATGATTACCCTATTTCTTCAATAACCTTTTATTTTCAATATCATCATGGCTCGACTTGGAATTCTCCCACATCTTCATAAATAAAATTACTTAATAAAAATTAATTAATCATAATTAAATCAAATAATGGAAAATTAATCAACAAAATCCACATCATAGGTCAATTTTTCAATAATGTCAAAAAAATTCAATATTTATAAAAATGAAATATATTTACTACAAATAAAATAACTGTAGTGTTATTAACATTAACCATTAACATAAAAATTTTCTTAAATTTATCTTTATTTCCACACATAGGATATTTATTCTCAAAATATTATTGGGGTTGTGTGTGTTTCCACTTCATCAAGATTAATATATTTTTGTGTGGGTTATCATGCTACAAAAGTATTGGTTTTAAGCTAAACTACTTTCCCTCAAGTGAAAATATCCCATCCATAGATCCTAGAGTGAACTTCCACTTTTTCTCATTAACTCACCCCTATGTTCAAATAACAACTATGACATGAGAAAGAATTACATTAAAGGGAAATAATCCAACAAAAAATTCCCATATTAGATAAACAAATGTTCTACAATTAAAACATTATACCAAAAGAGACATTATAAAAGTCTAAGAAACATTAAAATCATGTATTAAATGAAGAAAAATAGAAGATGAAGGCTTGATAGATCTTGTGTGGAATATGGACACCTCTACTAAATTTTTAATTCTCTCCTCCAATTGAAATCCACTCCCCTAGACGTCTATTTTTTGTTCAGAAAATCTAAAGATACATACTATATTATCTCAACCATCCATGAATGGATACCTCTTATTAATTACTATTATCTAATTAATAGGCACTTATCATCCCTTCTTCATAGTGTTTCAAGGATCGCTTTCTTTTGGCATGGAGTATGAATAAATGCCTTCCACATAGAAAGTGATGCTTGGGGGGGGGGGGTTCCCAACTAAGTATATGTTCAGTGAAAATATCCCATAATCTAATCTCTCAATGATCTTATTTTATTTTACCTTATGTTATGGTTATAACCTAATTGGTTAGATAGTTGTGTGAGATGATTCTTTTGTCTCCTTGGATGGTTTTGTGTACTTTGAAGATGTCGATTTTCATTAAGGACCGAGGGAACTTACTTTAGTCCTTTTCTCAACTTCACTTGAGACATGGCTGGAGGTTATGGGTTTTTGTTGTTGGGATTGAAAATATAGAAGGTGATATGAGTCATATCCACTAGTGTTGACATTACAAGAAGTTTTATGGGTGATGCAGATAGTGACATCACTTGCAGGGTATTTTTCATTCTATCCCTAAAGTAGAGAAACATAGTTCACCCTTCATGGAAATTCTCAAATTTTATTGATCCATAATATAGATGAAATTGAACTTTTATCATATCAAATTATAGGGACACATACAAAATGATAGGAATTTATCTATCTTGGAATGAAACACATATAACATTGAAGATATCACTACCTTAAGAATTGAGGTAGTTAAAGTTATGTGCTCATTTTTAACCTGTGTTATGACATGGGAAACCTTATAACTTTTTAAATTATTCATATTGGATTGGTTACTAGGGTGATATATATCTAATCCATTAATACCATGTTTTCACTCTACTGGATGATGACATAAGTCATGACATGAGATTTTTTTTATCCATGTTATCTTGGTTTCCTCAAAAAATGGATTGTCAGGGCTTATCATATTCTCATACTGTTGGATATGACATTATCTTTTCTTAAACATCCCATTGTATTTTGTGTCCTTCCATAATCCAACCTTTTACCTAATCAAAATTTAAAATAGGTAAATATATAAATTTTATTAACATAATAAAAAGATATAATAAAATAATTAATTTACATAATATAAAATTTGTACATTTGAAAAGAATAATAAATAAATATTATTTTTACAAATTTGTTTAAAAAAATATAATTTATATATTAATACTTATCGAACAAAAATTAATGTATCCATGTGTAAAAGTATTGTTCAATTATAATGAATCAATTATTACCCATAATGACTCTTATTAGACACTAAAATTTGTATTTTTTAAAATAATGATGTAAAACCAAAAAATGAGTGAAATTAATTATATATAAGGGTTTTAGTATGAAAGGAACATAAAATGCTCCAAAATTTATAGGAAAATTTAGTCAAAATAATCACTAATCACATACCCCCCACACTTAAGCAATTTATATCCTCAAACATCAACCTTAACATTATCACAAAATAATTCACCCTATAAAAAGGTCAACAATTATTTTATTTTAACACATTAAATCACTGATTTTTAAGAATTATTAAGTTTAAAATGATTAATCTTCTTATTAAAACACTCCTCAAATGATGTTAATAAATTATAACAGAAGAAAATTCACTCCATATTTTCACCTTAAACATTGAATTTATATTAATAACTCAATTATTCATTTATGATATGAACATCTATATCCTCCATTATCTCTTGTAATTTTCCATACACATACTTCTCTCTTTTTTTAGTCCATTATATAAAAATCACTAATTCAATAATATGTTAATAAAATATATAAACAAATAATTATAATTATAAAACACCCACTAAGGTTAAGTCTAATAAAAAAGGAATAGATGAAATGTTAGGAATCCATGTAATGAACCAACCCAAGAAACCAATAATATTAATTCTTGATATGGTTTTGGAATGTCCCAAAATGCATTCCAAATATACATATGATTACAAATAGTATTGAGGAATGAAATATACATACATAGGAGTAAGATTTTATGATAAATTAATATTAAATAGATGGAACTTACACTCTTAAGTATTAAATGATAATTCTATATATTGATGTGCCACAAAAAAATAAACATATCCAACACAAACAGAACCAAATAAGGTATAAGCCTAAAATCATACCTCATAAATCATGAGAAAGATTAAATCATACTACTAAATATATGTATAACTGAATAAATAATAAAATTTCAATAAAATACCAAAATTAAATGGTAGAATAAAAGTTTCTAAATGGATTGATACAACAAACGATCAATAAAACAGAAAAAAAAAGTGGAAACAAGAACCTACCTCTACACACCTAGTGAATCATCCTCACTTTTCACCACCAATATACCCACACAAAGACCCAATGTATTATCCTCTATATCTAAGAGAGACCTTATAAACCATAAATTTGATTAGAATGAGCACAAATCCAATAGGTATTCTTCACTCTCCCAATGAGTTAACTTTAAAAAGAGGTCCATTTCATTATAGTTTTGAAATAAAAATATAAAATTAAGCTTTAGGGTTTTATCCAAAACCCAATAATAAGATATAATCATTTTAAAACAATTTATATAAAAATAATAACGTTATTAAAATAAAAATTAATCATTATTTTAACACCTTTAAAGATAAGCAGTCACTTTCCACAAGAAAACCCTTTTTAAAAACCATTCTTTCAAAAATTCACAAATGAAAGGGAAAAAACCTAAGGTATTTTTAAAATACATGATTTGAAATAAATAAAACCATTTATCCTTTTAAAAACAAATATTCCCATGGAAATGGTAATGGTGAATTAATCACAAATTAATTACAATCAAACCACCATATAAATAGTTGTGTTATAACCCTTATGACATAATTGAGAACTAAAAATCAAGGGAACACATAAGAGATCTATGAAATCTATGATAGTAATAAAAAAATCCATCATATCAGCATGCTTGATGAAACTCAATATCCCTAACAGTCAAGGTTTTCCTACATGGACAAATTAATGTAAAAACGACTTAATCAAATAAAATTCATACATAGGATCACTATAAGATAGAAATAATACTATAATATAACATGAACTTGGAAATACACTCTAGAAATGATTGGTCTCCTGTGATATATCAAATAATGTTTAACCATTGAACAATATCAATTAAGGATTAATAAAAAATTAGAACCATAAGAACCACCTCCCTCTGAACACCATTCATAGAAGTTATCCTTTTTTCTCAAAACTACAGAAAATATTTCCTATATTAGGTACAATTACATATATGTTATAAAAAATAACAAGGGGAACACATCAACTGTTTATTAATCATTATGAATATAATTTTGAATGTGTCGGATAGGCCTTTAAAACGTCATTCACGAAATCAGTTCTACAATCCTTTTGAAAACCCAATCACACAACATCATAAAATTAATTCAACAAATCAATAAGATAATCAAAAATAAATCTATTTATAAAAAAAATCACACAACTTTAAGGACAAAAATATTCTGGGAAGAGTCTCTTATCAATTTAAAACAAGTATAAGGTGTTCCCCATTTATATAAAAATTTGTTTTCACCATAAAAAACTGGGGAAACTATCTTTCTTAAGAAACAATCAGTGCTTAAACTTGACATGATTTCAAAATAACAGAATGAATGTATTAAAAAAGTAATCAATTAATGGATTTAAATTTAAAGGCCAAAGCGTGGATAAACCCACTTCAAACATGTAACTACAATGATAAGAAAACACTAAATCCGACCAATAAGGAAAAATAGACCCTTAAAGACCATAAATACCCCTAAAACTAAGGAACTGGAAGTTAAAAAATCAATATAAGGCAACCCTAGGTCACTAAGAACATTCTATGATTATAAAGAAAGTGGAAAAATTAGGAAATAGAGGATAAAAATAATTTTTAAGGATATTACCTTAAATAATCACCAAGAAATCTTCAAAAGACTATATGGAGGAGAATTTGAGGGAAAGGGGGTCATGAGAGAGAGGTTTATGGAGTTTAGAAGCTGAAATGAAAGGAAAACTGGGTCCCAAAGGATTTAACTCGAATGGGGTAGAAATGTAACTCAAAATATTAATCAATATAGAAAGGCTATATGCTTTACCAAATCGTGCACAAAAATTTAAACCCTCACTTGTCAAGACAAGGGAAATCACATGGTTTGGCCACATGTATTACCCAACAATACACCAATCAAGCATAAGGAACTGGAATACAATGGGTGTTCAGTGTAGTTTGGATGACAACTTTGAAAAACCATGTTCCATCTATGAACATTCTTCTGAGACATCTATAGTCTTTTTATGTTTATGTATCATGTTTTATACTAACTACATGAAAAACATACAGTAATATATTAACAAAATACTCATAAAAAATAAAAGTAATTTAGACTCAAAAAACATGGTCAAGGATAAAAATCAATAAAATATAAAAACATTAGAAAAAATGAGGTCTGAGAGTGATAATCCAACTCTAATATTTTTTTTACTATTATTTATGCTTTCATAAAAATTTTATTTATATAAATTTTTTTACACAGACATGAATAAATCATATTTGAAAAAATTATATTGATTTCTTTACATCACACATACTAATCCAATAAATTATCATATCGATTAAAACTATAACTAATAATTTAAAATTTCCTCACTATAAAAATTCATCAACTCTCTCATGTTTTGATTTAAAAATACATTATGTTACGATAACTTAATAACTAGTAAATTCATATTTTATTTAATGATTAAAAATAAATATTATTTTAAAATAATTTCTTTAATGTTAATTATATGTAATATGTCTCCTATGTCATTATTTTGAAATAACATGATACTAGTGTGTACCAATACTGCCAATACTCCCCACACTTAGCCTAAATGTATGTCTAGTAAAAGAAACTAATTTACGTATTCAAAATACATATAAAATAAAATAAAACAGAAGGATAAGTTCAAAGTATAAATGAAAATAAATTAAATCCCCAAAATATTAGTTTATATCCTCATATGAGTGTGTGTTAGGCCTCTACTTCTTCATCATGATAATTAAGTTTCATATAAATAAAAGAAGGGTTCAAAACATTTTTGGTTTAATATTTAAATTATGTAAATCTTACTAACTAAAAAATATAAATTAAACTAAAATAAACCATGTAAAAGAAAAAATCTCTAAACACCCCTTGGGAATCTACCTCAGAAACAATGGTTTTAATATTTTACTCAGGCTTCACCAAAAAGGAACACCCCTAGTCTATGAGTGATAATTTCAACCTTTTTAAGAACCACCACGTTTGGGTTCCTAATTTAATCCTCAAAATGAAAACTATTTTGTGATGTATAGGAGGCTCCATGGTAGCAACCTCAAGATTTCTTGCTAAAATCGACTATTAGAGTACCCTATATCTGGTGAACTGAACAATATAATCTACCTCAACCGTAATTTATATTATCATGTTTAATTGTTAGTAAATGATAATGAAATGTTAGGATCCTCCTTGGGTTATATAATTTTTACATAGCCTCCAAACCCTTTCTCTATATCCTCCTCTACTTATTCTTCTACCAGACAACTCTAACCATATTCTTCAATGCGTTTCACATGGACTAAAGTCTTGACCGTTTCTTTTTCTATCACTAACTTTCTAAGAATAGAAAAAATCAAATTTTCCTTTATGGTTCCTATATTTTTTCCAATTTTTTTTCAAAAACAACATATGATATCTCGAACTCATAATTTATATATTGAGAAATATTTTAAACTAGGATTCTGTCTTTGTATGTCCCATTTTATCATTACACACAATAATTTATCATTATTCAATGGACTAAGCATCAATGTTCTCATATTATTCAAATAAGGGTTCCCACTACCTCATATCATCTTAAATAAAAAATGGATGTCTAACCAAACCACAGATTATACAATTTTTATAATGTTGATTATTCCACCCAATACCTTCAATTTCTGAAAAAAAAACATCACATAGTAAAATACAACATCATAGATGGATGATATAAAACAAGATATAGTAAAAACTAATATTTTAGAAATATAATTTCGAGGAAATCAATGAATAATATAAAAAATAAAATCACCTATGATATTTTAAGTATTTTTCCATTTCTAATTTTTCTATCTTATTTTCTATTATATGATTTTTGTCAAATTTTATTCCAAAAAAAGTTAACCACAAAAAAAATATCCTTATAAATTTCTCAAAAATATTGTTAATATTTCTTCTACAAGTACAATAAGTTTCATTCATGAAAAAATAATTCTTGTGAGTAACCAATTAAAACCACATGGACATGTTTTGGATTACATATATTCTTGGTTGAACAAAATTGGAATATATTAAAAAAACGGGTTAAATTAATCTGTATGGGTGTCACTACTATGCACTAAGACAATGTGGTATGTATCAAGGAGTTCACATAATCCAAAATTAATTGCAAAGACTTACCTCTACCAGGGTTACTATAATTATGTGAAGAATAATGTAACCAAATTATAAAAATTCACTAATTTCTCAAGAATGTGTTGTGATAAACCATAACTATAAACATTGGGAAGCTCTATGGAATCATTCCCTAAGCATTACAAATGATTCTACAGGACCCTATAAGGTTTTATGTAAATACAATCTTAAGATATTTAAGATCAAATACTTAGTTTTTTTGTGTATATTGCAATTGCCTCATGAAGTTGAGGTTTCTATATAGGTTGTCAGTTGCAGAGGTGTTGGTTTCCATGTCTCACTTGTTTCCCTCTTGTGAAAATATATCATCCTTATTACCAAGAGTGTTCTAAAATTTTCACTCCTTCGCTCACCCCATATAATCATCTACCCATTCACTGATGAGTGAGCATTAGGTACAAGGGAAAGAATTATATGAGAAAAAAACTAACCGTAGTTAAAAATAAAAAATTAAATTGAAAAATCACCCCATACAAAACATTATATAGAGCCTAATAAAAATAAAAATAAAATATGAAATGAAGAATAAGGGAAGATGATTTATTTTTAGAAATCATGGGGATTATTACCACATTCATATAATATTGAATTCTCGACTCTAATTAAAGCTTATACCCCTAGAAGTATCCTCTTAGTTTAGATAACATCTAGCTCCAGACAATGTTATTTTAGGCTATTATGAATTTATCCCCCTACATATTTATTATTTTTTAATAAATAGTAACTTATCTGACATTTTTTTTAACCGCCTTGGGGATTATATCTTATTTGGTTTCAATACATGTTAATGATTTTTTTGACATTTTTAAGGTGTTGAGAATTTTTTTGTTGATTTAGATTCATTGTGAAGGCTTATAGTGGATTTGAAGAAGCTATAAACTAATGTGATGAATTATGTAATTTTGAGTTGTATCTGAAATTTGGCTAAGTGATGCATTATAAGAGTAACTATCCAACTTCGGAATAGTAATCAGGGACTTCACAAAGGTATGGGTAGACGTCAAAAGAGTAAAGTAGAAAATTATATGAGTAAATATTGACTTTTTTAGAGTCATGGAATACTTTGAAATAGTAATGATTTCTTTGTAACAGTGACTCTATAACATGTTAATAGTGATATTTGATCTCATAACTATCATTTGTAAAGTTTAGAAGAGTAAGTTTAAGCATCAGAAGTGTAATATGGAGTTTATAAGTCATTTTTGAATTTTGAATAAAATTTTAAATAGCATGGAAACCTCATAAGGATGAATGTTGACATCATAAGGATAATGAAGAATTCATAAGGATCATTTTTTGACCTCATAATATTCATTGAATAATTTTTCATGGCTGGTTTCCTAAACTTAATTAGGAACATACCCCATATTTGTAAGATTCAACACTTAAAAAAATGTGGCAATTCCAGAATAATGTATTCAAAAAATATTTAATTCATATGATTTTGTGTTATTCATAAATGATATAAATATCATAATTATTCTTATAATTATGATTCAATATATTTTGTATTGAAAATGAGAGTAGACAATCTAGATTCATTTCAAAAATAAGAAAACAACAAAGTGAAGCTATCCACACAATGAGAGGAAGTTGTACATTGTGGTCTACTTGTTTCATAAATACATGGATACAATTTTAAATAGGTTGGGCATATTATTGATTTTTCATGGAGGAAGTATCCCATGTATCATGGTAAATTTAAAAGAGATGTTTGGAAAGTATTTTTGAATAAAAATTCAGACTAGAAATATCTACCATATTTGAATGAATGGAAATCGCATTGAGAATGAAATAAGCATCCACAGTTGGATTATGAAAAAAATATTCCTCAAAAGATGTGAATAAAAAAGTAAATAAGAAAAAATGAATGATAAAAATCCAAATTTGAGAAATGTGAAGTTGATACTAGATGTGATATTTTCAAAACAACTATATTAAAGGAAGAGAAAGAGGAAGAAAATAATTTTTCTTATACAATGTTGAGGCTTGGGCATTCATCAGTGATTGTTCTTAAAAAGTAATTGTTCTATTCTACCAATTTTGAATATACACTGGTTAAGGCTATCCCTTTTAAATGTTTCATGGTGATTCCATTACTTGTAGATACTTCTCGGTAAAAATAGACGGGTTGTGTGTGCATGGTAATAAAATAAAAACACACCGAGGACATAGTCATCTTTTCATGTAGTGAACTTTGTGGAAAAATGTGTTGTATTTATTTCATTTCATGAACCACTATGAGTACTGATCTAACTTTTTTGAATAATCTTTGGAGAGTTTAGGTTCTATAAAAATTATAAGCATTGATTCAGCCCCTTCCCCAATACTTTACATCCTGTAAGTTATCTTAATAATGGGAATCACAGTAGGTCAACTATTTGATTATTTCTCTGTATTGTTTTCATTGATAAATAAAAATCGGTTAGTAGGAAATTCATTCCAATATTTTATGAAAGTGGTTTTCATATTTGAAAATTTATAATGGTAACCCACTTTTTCTCTGTACAGATAAATGTGCTCGATTCTGTCTAATGTAGATTTACTCTACCAAATGAGTCCTAAATATGTCTCTATTTGACAAGAAAAATAATGATAGTGATGGGATGGTTAAAAATACATTTTTTTTCCTCTTTATTATAATATTATTTGATAAAAACTATGTGTTACATAACTATAATTTCCATTTAGAATAAACTTCATAGCATTTATGAAGTAATCAAAAATTTGAATGAATCCAAATTAAAGATTTGTAGACTATGGTTTGAGCAAATAATAATTTAATAATATGAAACAATTAAGGAATTTTTTTAGGGTTACATAGTTTTATGTACCATTATATGTTTTGGAGAAAATTGTTAAGATTTTATTATGGTGAAGAAGCTTATTAGAATCTTACTAGAAAAGCTCAATGATGATATCTCAACTCTTAAAGATAAAAATATTGATAATTACACCATTTATGAACTTCATAACACCCTCATAAATTATGTGATGAGAATATTGGATACCCTCAAAATAAAGTGAAAAAATTAGAAGTAATTTTCATTAATCAATTAAATGGTTCAAAATAGAATATAATGGAAGTTTATTAGAGGAAAAATATAGTAGGGGAGACAATGGAGAGACTCTATTACTTATGTCAATAAAAATAACATGTTAATGAGGTAGGTATAAAGGAAATATTACATTTTAAATCCTTAACTATGAGAATATATTACACTTCTATTCTAACAATCCCTTGAAAATTAGAGGTGAAGGTGATGATGATGAAGTAGCTATGAAGGCTACCAATAAGAGATATTCCTTGAAGAAAAACCAAATAAATCGGAAATATTTACCCACATTATTTATAATGAACATTCTTTTATTTTAAGGATATGTATATGATTGTGAATAATGTTTTAATGATGAGGAAGCTCCTATATAATATTCTAAAATAGATCCCATTGAATAAGAAGAAAAAGAAAAAACTGACTGTTCAAAAGATGATTAGAAAGTAAATAGTGAATATCATGAAGAATAAGATGAAATAGGAAAGGAATAAACAATGAGAATAAAGAATAAAATGTTCACATAAAATTTTTGAATACTTATAGAAGAAAATTTCGAACTCATGAAAAAAGTAATAAAATTAAAAAATAATGCCTAATAAAGGAAATTGAGAAGTCAAATATTGATATTACCCTGAAAAGTAAAATAATTGATGAAATTAATTCTTCTATTATTCTTGTTGATTAAGAAATTTATAAACTGAAGAAAAAGATAGTTGAAACTAAAAAAAATTAAAACAAAATTTAGCAGTAATAAAGCTATTGAAGGAAAATGTGAGGGTTATAAAAAACATGCATCAAGAACATCTGTTTATTATGAAAGACATAATTTTAAAGAATTTTTTTTGGAGTTTCATATCGAAATAAAAACATTATTTTAGAAAAATCTAATAGAGGATAATAATATTGTTTAACTATAAAATATGGCGATAAGTTGGAATCCACTCCAATCCAAAAGGGGAATGATTTAGGATACTAGACTATTCCTGCCTTAATAATCCAAGAGAGAGTTCCAAAAATGGACATTAAAATCCAAAAACAATTGATAAATAAAAAAATCCATAAATAAACCCAGAAGTAACAATATTTCCCTCAAATAATGGCGTTTCAAGGATATTTTTGGTTTTGTAGTGTGTTTGGACCAAGTCCAATAATTTTTTATACAAAAGTACCCTACTAGGTTATAAGTGAGAGAATAAATCAATTGGGAGGCAACAAAAATAGTGGTTAGACGCTTATAAAAATCACTATAAACATAATAAAAAGATACAATTAATGAAAAAATTGAGAACATATAATAATTTTATGGAAAATTTGACCATGAAGGGAACACTTCAAATAAATTCCACAAATTGAAAACATCCTAATTTGATCTATGTTAAAAACCAATTAATTATTAGGGGTAATTAGGTATGTAAGTAAGCAAAAGATGATGAGGTTTTATTCAAGGAAATAATGTTTGAGAATACATGGATCATGGATAATTTTTATTATTCTGAAATTACTGGTTATTTTAAAATTATTAGTAATATTTAAAAATATTATGGTGGATTTATCACTATCAACAATGATAACTCTGTAAATATTAATGTATCTAGAATAAAAAATATTGGGGAAATTTTGATTAGGCCATAAAATTTCCAAATTTTTATGGAATAAATCATTATCTATTGAGTGTATTATAAATTTGTGATGTTTTAAATAATTTTGTCTTTAAAAAATGGGGTTTTAGTCAATAAAATTAAATATGGGGATGTTATCAGAAAATTATTGAGAACATCAGGTAACGCATTTTAAGATGGAGATATAAGATACATTGTTGATTGAGACTATAAGTAGAAAATAATATATATTATAGAGGGCATGCACACATTTTTCGACAAAACATGAAGAAACATTTTAGTGAAGAGGTTAAAATAAATGTCCAATTTTTTAATGAATACACCGCCAATGTTTGAAAAAAATATAGAAAGGGAAAATGGTGAACAAAAGTGACATGGGAGGTGATATTCAGACTACAAGAGCTCTAGAGTTAATCCAATCTAAAATTTTTGGACTTATAATAATGTGGTCAAAAAGTGGAAAAAATTAATTAATCTTTTTCATAGATAACATCAAAAAAATCACATTCATCTTGATTATGTATCACAATTATTAAGCCTTTCACATTTTCAAGATTTTTAGGAGATTTAAAATGAGAGAAGCATGTTTTTATTTAATGCATTTGAGATCTGATAAAGGAATTAAGTATGATAGTATGTAGTTCTTATATTATCTATGTAAACATAATATGATAATTTATTTCAGTACTCCATTCACACCCTAACAAAATCGGGTGATTGTGAGGAAAAAGAGATTCTATGTTCATATGTCAAAAAAAATGTTTGCTAAACATGACACCTCCTGATATTTCTAGTTGTAGGTTATCCCCACTAGATTAATTTTTCTAAACATATATATTTTAAGGGAAAATAGATATATCACTTCCAATAAAAGTTTCTTTAAAAATAAAATCAATGTTAAAAAATTTTGGCTGTTTGGGAGTCCTTTTCTTGGTCAAAAAGACAGATATAAGTGGTGAAAATTTTCATGAAAAGTCATAGGGTGTAACATTACATGGATGGACACAAAATTAATGTTTATAAAGATATCACAAAAACAAATTTGACTGAATTTATATCTTGGATGAGGTCATATATTTTTAAAATGCATAAGAGATCAAGAATAATATCATAGAAAATAATTATGATAACGTTATTTATTTTTTAATCAGTAGAAGAAACTGAAGAAAACACATAGACATATATCAAAGATACAGATTCTTCCCACACTAGTGATGATGTTGAGTATTTTAAGGTTAGTGTCACATGATCAAGACTTATGAAGAATGTTAATGTTGAAAATGTTATTGGAGATCATAATCGAGGGGTTCATTCAATAATCATGGTTATGACCACTAGTCGCAATATTTTCTTATAAATTATTAAACATCAAACTGTTGAAAAAAAACATGAGAATTAAATAATAGACTCATGTTATAAATGAATAACTTGATTAAATAGAAAATAATTAAATATGGGAAATTATTCCCAAAGGAATAATTTTTTTATTAGGGTAAAATAGATTCTCATAAATAGTTTTTAGGAAAAAGGTGAACAGTCTAGGAATAAGGATAGACTGGTTTTCTAGCAGTATACACTGATTAAGGGGTTGAATTTGATAGAATCTTTGATCCATTTTCTATACATAAATTCATTAAAATCACCTTTTCTATAACAATTAAAAGATGATTTAAATTTTTCCTAATTGACATAAAATCAATATTTTCTAAAAGAGAGTTGGATGAAAATGTTTATATGGAAAAACCTATGGGATTTATGTTAGACTCCAATGGGTGAAACATCTCTGAACTAAACAAGATCTGTATCATTTGAATTAATGTCAATGATTTTAGTATTGTAAGATAGATTAATTTCATAGAAGAATGGGATTCAATAAATGTTGGGTGGAAATAAAATTATATATAAAGAAGACCAACACCACAAAACTCTTTGGGATCGTGTATGTTGATGAAATTTTTTATACTGAAAAAAGTAAGGACTGTGTGAATAATTACCAATGAACAGGAATGATAAATTTTATATTTTTATTCTTGGAAAGATGATGTTTTTCTTGGGTTTACATATTACCAAAAAAACTATCTATATTTCTATCTCTCATAAAAATTATTCTTAATTATATTTTCAAGAGTTTGGTATATAGGAATCTAGTGGAGTGTTCACACAAATTCAATTGAAAAAATTTATAATATATAATGAGGAAAAGATTTTAAGTGAAAGGGAATTCAAAAGATAAATTAGTATCATCGTTAATTGGCAGCATCTAGGACTCATATTATTTATATAGTTACAATTTATTTTAAATACTAATCCAATCATAAAGAATCATAAATTTTTCAACAAAAAAGAATACTAAGATATATTTTAAAGACATCTAATTGTAGTGTTTTGTATTAAAAGTATGGGGAGATAGATCTAAAAGGGTTTATAGATGTTGACTGAGCTGGTGCAGTAGATGATATGAAGTCTGCATCTGTTTAAATGTTTTTCATTGGTAGAGGTTGCATTTCATGGATTTCAAATAAGTAATCATTAGTTACCTTGAGTTATATATAGGATGAAGATGTGGTTCTATCACAAGGTACTAATAAAATGATTTACATAAATAAACCACCTGAGGATATGAATATTGATGTTGAATATCCACTGGTCATTTCCTATGATAATCAATTTTCTATAAACATATCCAAAAATCCTGTAAAATATTCTAAATCAAAACAAATTGATATTAAATATATTTTTCTGAAGGAAAAGTTTGTTGGAGGAATTATAACTCTTTAATTTGTTCCATACAAGGAACAAATCATTAATAACATCAATAATCAACTCAAAACTGAGTTATTTGAAAACTGAAGGCAGTAAATGGGAGTGCGTCCAACTTATCAACACTGAGGTATGTTATTACTTCAGATTCCTACACTCTTTCTTATACAAAATAGTATCATAAAAAGGATAATTAATCTATAGGGTAGAGATCTATAAATCGTATTTATGAACTATTTTAATTTTTTGGAGAGTAGATATAAAATAGTTGTATTGAAATCTTGTTTATGTGAGCTTGTAGATATTTTTGTTAAATTGGAATTTCATGAATTCCTTTCTTAAGAAAAAACAGGTGACTAGGTTGATCACCCATTTTATCTATACCAAGATAGCTCACATAGATATAGAGTTGATTGATTTATGAATTTTTTTATAAGATATTCATTTAATATATTTCTATTAGTAATTTTGACTTTATAGTGAAATAAGGGGAGAAAAGAGGTTCATATTTCAATTACATTGATTGAGGTGGAGTAGTGGATTGTTATGGATTGGAAACTTAAATATATGGTTTTAGTATATAAAACAACCATAAAGAGGTAGATTGTTAAACCCACTTGGGGATTATTTTTTATATTTTTCAATACATGTTTATGATGTGTATGAAGTTTTCCTACTTGTCCAGAATTATTTTTATTTTATTTATAGTGATTAAAAAGTCATGAAGTATATCTGAAGAAGCTTTGAACTAATGTGATGAATTTTAGAATTTGGAGTTGTAACTGAAAATTGGAAAATTACTACTTCAGATGAGTTACTACACCACTTTGAAAGAGTAATTTTGTGAATTTAGAAAGGTATTTAAAGACTTAATAATAGTAAAATAGAGCTTTGTATGAGAGAATGTTGACTTTATAATGGTTATGAAAAAACTCGAAAGTGTAACAAAGAATTCATAAGACTCACTAAATAACTTTGTAAGAGTGATATTTGACTTCATTAGAGTTCATTAGAATGTTTAGAAGAGTATGTTGAGACTCTATAAGGGTAAGTTGTAGTTTGTAAGAGTTAATTTTTACTCTAGAATGAATGTTTTAAAAACAATAGAAACTTTGTAAGGAAGATTTTCAATGTTGTAAGCATATTGAAAACTTTGTAAGGAGTCATTTTTAAAATTTTTAATCGTCATTAAAAAATTACCCAAGGATTATTTCTCAGACTTCATAAGAGTCATTCCTTGGATTTAGAAGAGATAAAACTTAACTAAAATTTATAGAATTATAGAAAAAATATTTTGAAGAAAAAATAATTCAAATGATTTTATCTTGTTTAGAAATTATCTAAATATCATGATTATTCTTATAATTATAATTCAAGACATTAAAGGATGAAAATGAGAGAAGATGAACCAACCACATACTTTTAAGAGGAAAACCAAATCATGAAACAATCAATGTAGCAAGGAGAAGTTCCATATCATGATCTATATGAATTTATGAAGATATTGATAAAATATAAAATAGGATATAGATTTTAGGGTGTCTTTATAGAAGAAATATATTGAGTGTCTCTATAAATTTAAAGTATATATTTAAATAGGATTTTTAAATGAGAATTCATCCTAGAAATATATTCCATATCTGAAAAAGAATATATACCATAAAGAACCATATAAGCTTCTATATTTGAAATATGGAAATAATATTCATGAAAAAATGTGAATATAAAAAGATAAAAATGAATAAAGGAAAGATAAAAATAAAAATTTTCCAATTTCAAAACTAATACTATGTATAAAAATTTTATAACTATAATGTTAAAATAAGATAAGGAGGAAGATCAAAATATTTTATCTTATATTGAGGCTCAGGATTTCAACTATGATCATTCTTAAAAAGGAATCATTCTATTCTATTGTTGTTCAATTATAAAATCTTTAAAATATCCTTCGAAATAGGTTCAAACGGATTCCATTACCAGTAAAATATTCTTGATAATAATATAAGGGATATGCCTACATGGTATAAGAACCACAACACACCAGGGATGTAGTCATCATTTCAGGAGTAAAACCCCAATAAAAAATTTATTATGTGTACCACATTTCCCCAAATCACTATAAAATTAGTGGTTGGACGGATTCACCACAAGACCTCATGCATTTCTCCCCATACATAAGAGGCTACTAACTAGCAACAAGGGTCTAATATGGTACAATGGGGAGACTAGACCTTCTATATTAGATGTGAAAATAATAAATAAATGAATAAACAACATTCATGGTAATAAGTAATCAAAATATGTATAAATTAATAAGCATCACGTAACAATACATGAAATGAATTAGTGACTTAACAAATGTGTTTAAACATACAAAAATCCTCCCACTATATCGGTCACTGATACATACAATAGTTAAATAGAAATAAAACCAAAAGAGATCTACTACCTCACTAAGATGAAACTCATCCAGTATCCAAACACCATATGAGACATCCTATGTGACAACACTAACCGGGGCCTCATCCCAAACAAGTACCTAAAGAAAACATGTAAGGTTTTATTTGGTACCCATGTGAAATGGTGTCATGCACAGGGTTTGACAAAAATAAATTAGTCCATTGCAAAAAGTGTATAAAGAAATCCAGTTTGAGTATAAGTGCACGAAAATATTGATAGACAATGGGTATTAATTTAATAAAATATATATTGTACATAAGATAAAATTAACGACCCTTGAGTTTCGGGATGACACCCGGGGCCAGCTAAACTTTCATCGGCACATTTTCAAACATCTCTGAATATGTCAAAGAAATATGTCAATAATAATCATAATAATCTACTTCGACAAGATTTTTGATATCTCCATTAGGTGGTGGATCCTCCTACAACAATATGGTTCACCCCATGTTGATGGTAGATTCTCCTAACCAAGATGAATAACGCATAATTTTTCATGAACATGTAGTTTCTGCTATCAGTTCATTAAGAATTTTATCCACAGTCATCCTATACAATCATACTTCTTCCCTTTGGCATTTTATGACTATAAAGATTACCCTTAGGAATTTTTTCTCCCTCATATCATTCCCTCAGGTGGTCCATAACCCAATTAAATTTTCCTTGGGTGGGAACATAACCAAAAACCTTTCCCTCAAGCATCACATGTAGTTATATCTATCAAGAAACACAATCACATGGAAAAAACTCACTCATAGGCAACCAATGAAAATGAAACAAACCCTCAGGTGGTTCATAACCATGCACCTTGACCTAAAGCATCCCATATGATGTTGTCAACCATCCATCATAAGTATGTGACATACCAATAAATATTATCAAATAGACATATAACAACCATCTATAAAGAATCAATCAAAGAATATGAAGTTAGAAAATAATTGTCCCCCGTATGTCAATAATAATAGATTCAATCCAAGAAAATATAGCAACCAAAACACATGGATAATAACCTCTATTATAAAATATATCATCAAAATACATAATTATTAATTCATCTAATTACCATTAACCATATCCAATTACATTTCTTTATTCAATTTAGACAAAAATCCATTAACATTCCAATTAATTGATTTTATTCTTAGGGATTTAATCTCAATAAAACAAAAAAATTCCCTACCATAAAAAACATTCATTTTTAAAACATTTCAATAATTCTCAATCCAATCGTCACTATTATTATGTTTGGAAAATTCCTTGTCAATCCAAGTTCTTAATTTACAATCCCAACCTATTTACATGATAAAAAAATATAACAAATACCCATTTATTCAAGTGTCCCTATGTCAATTCTTCTTAGGATCAGACCTACATTCATGGGTGGGCACACCCCTAGGGTTCCCACTTGTGCAAGTCTCAAATCCAATAGACCCAACGGTTTCTAAGGGGTTTCTAAGAATAAAAATTTTCATTTAAGAAGTGGGATTCCAATTTCATTGTGTCAAGTGAATGACATGCCAACATTATCGCACAAATATCATACACTATAACAAAATGAAACATAAAAAATAGAGTTTTTATATACCACCTACCTCAAAAAAAGTTATCCCAAATTAAAGAGAGGTCCAACAATATTTCTCGCATTACTTATGACCAATCATCCCTTCCTTAAATGTCATAGGTTCTTGTATCATTACCATGTAATCAAATTAATTAATTACAAATCAATTATAATTAATTAAATTATATTAGGGAACCATATAACCAAATTCCAAAAAAAATATTCTAAAAGCCTCATTAGAAAAATCACATAGTTGGAAAAATGACAAACAATCCATGGGTGGTCTATAATATTCATCTGAATCCAATCTGGGAAAATCCATATCATGAAAAAAATTCAATGACAAACAATTTAATAAATATAAATTATATAAAACTAAAATAAAAATACAATGATAAATCATCAATACATCTCACTTAAATAGAATGTGCACATCAGTACATGATATCTCTTAACCAGGAAGATCTATGACCTCATTATCCTTTGAGATGTCCATTAAGATCTTGTGTATTTTCTATATGATTTATCATTCAGAAACAATACATGACTAATAGATAAAAGATATTTCAAGGAGAATTGTAAATTTCAATGTATTTTAAATACTTTGACTTGATGAGAGGAATCCATTGCAACCAATGGCTCTTCATTCGAATGAGACACAAGATAGAAGGAGAACCAAGATGGCTGAATATTTCATCTTCTTGGTTATCATAAAAAGGTATGCATTGGAATCAATTTTAGAGAGTTTAAAAAAAATTATACCACTTAAAAATTCATTCAAAAGTTATCCAATATGGTTATTTATGTGAAAATCGAGTTCACATCTTAAAAAATTCAAGCCAATTAATTTATAGGGCCATGCCCACATGTTTCACAGCATGAAAATATGTGTCATGTCATCAAAATTTAGTTTTCCACATCAATATCATTTTTTATATAATTTTTTACATTTTTATGCACCCCATTAAAATTATTCACATCTTTAATCTCATTCATGATGTGAATGACCAACTGGATCTATTTTCAGCAGCTTAGTTTGTCTGTTTCCCCACCGATGTTCACCCCAAACCCCTGTAACTTCCACTAAAACTTTCACCACATAAAACAACATTATTTTAAGATGTTAAAATCCCCATAACATAACTCTAATAACAATATTTACCAACCAACCATCCATCAAAGGATAAATTTAAATTCCCCCTGAAAATCTAGACTCATAAAAACACGGGTTCTTACACTGTGTCTATTTCATTCCCTGCATCTCTTTGAGTAATTAGTGAACTATGTTGAATAATCATAATAGTATTTAGGTTTGATAAAATTTATAATAAATAATTCACCCACTTCTTAGTTATTTCCAAGATAAAATTTATCACAACACTTTCATTAGAATTCTATATGTACAACTTCCACATAGATTTGATTATACATGTACTTCTACTACATGTAAAGTGATACTCAAGGGGGTTTTCCATCCTATATAAGTATGATTTTAGTTTCAATCCCTCAAAATATACTCTCTCAGTGATCATTCTCTACATGGAAATCATTTTATAGTAAAACCTAATTTGGCATAGCAGTTGTGTATTAAGATTCATTTTCGTCCTTAGGTTCTTTCATGTGTGAAACTTCATCTATAACATGAGTACAATTATTTTCTTGTCATTTTATACTTTGAGGTCACATATGGTGATATAATTCATCTCTTTCTATATTGTTGTTATAAGTAACATTATGGGTGATGCATATAGGGAATTTGATAACACGATACTCTCCCTTTTATCCCCAATGAATAGCACCGTAGCACACCCTATGTTGTCCTTCTCATGAAATATTGAGTTCCATCACAAACCAAGTTATATTATTTTCATGTCCAGTGATAGAGATGTGGGTACTATAATATAAATTTTACAATCTTGTAATGAAATACATATGGGGTTGAGGATATCTCCAAATTGTGTTGTGACATAGGCAACACTATCTCCTTTTTATTATAAATATCAGTCTGCTCCATAGGGAAATATATATTATAATTAGTAACACTTTGTTTTCAATCTATTAGATGGTGATTTAGGTAGTTACATGAGAATATTATTGTCTTCATTATCTTGGTTTCTTTAGTAAATATTTTTTCAATATCCTACATTCTCTTCATGTCATTGGATATCACATGAAATTTTATTTAATATCGCATTATCATTGATGTCCTTCAATTAATCAACCTTTCACTTTTTTATAATATAAATTTGATAATTTATTAACATGATTAAAATTAATAATAATAATGTACATAATATACTATTTTTTATTGGTAAATAATAATTAATAAAATATGTATTTATAATATACTTTTATAAAAAAGTAATTTAAATATTAAATTATATTATATAAAATTCATTATATTCAACTGTGAAATTGTGTTTAATAATAATGAATCAATTATTTCCCCAAAATGCCTCAAATAAGACACTAATGTTCACATTTTAAAAATGATAATATAAACACCTAAAATGAGAGAAAGTAATGATATAAAAGGGTTTTAGTATGAAATAAACATAAAATTATGATAAAAATGACATGGAAAACTATTTAAAAATCTACCAGTCAACCACTTAAAAGAATAATCTAATGGATAGTGTATCTTAATCAAAAAACTAACAAGTGAATCCCAATAAATAATAAACCAATGATTTTAAATATTAAAAAATACAGAGATAAAACACTTGAATAAATATGCAAATGGACTCTTAATAGATCCATACCTAAAGACCTCAAATTCCCTAACTTAAAAAATATTCTATTTGACCAAAATCAATAAAATCCATAAAATAAATCACTAGAAAACTCACCTTCGTCAAATATGTAAGTAATTTCACACATTCACACTTCCTTGGACTCATATAACATTGGAATAAGGAATCCCCATCAATCTGATGTGATTTCACCAAGATTTGGTTGAATCATAAACCAAACCCCAAGACAACAACCAAAAATCAGTAAAAGAACAAATGGAATAGAAAATAGAAAAGAAGTTGGAGAGACTACCTTAAATAATTCAACAAATATTTAATAGATCACAAAAAATTGAAGGAGAAAATGGGTTGGAGGAGTAAGAGAGGATCACATCCCTCCATTTGGCCCATTGGGACAAGAGACCCTCGAGTGGGGAGTTTAACAATGAAAATCAAAAAATATAAAAATTTCCCCATTAAAAAATAAATGCCTGAGAACTATTGATTACTCAATTATTCTCTAATGGACACCCTTTGGATCATGAGGATACTAGTGGAAATCCACTAGCTTCCTAATGGAAAACTTGTGGGACAAACCCACTAATTGGATCCTTGGGTACAAATTGGAACCATACTAGGTACCTAATGACCACTTGGAGATAGCACATATTTTTATACCTTTTATAAAAATCCAAAAAAAATCCTTTTATATTTCTAACTCAACTCACTGTTTCTAAAAACTAGCTTTAAATTCCCAAAAAAACATCGAGAATAGTCACCTTCTTAATAAAAAATTTAAAAATGAGAACAAACCACGATTTTCTCAATTGAATTAACCAGCTCAAACAAAAAAAATTATTTTAATAATTTAATAATACTATTCAATGTTACAACTATCAGGAATTATATCCTACAATAGGCCACTATGAACCCATTTCCTCATCCCCTGCCTCAATCTATCCATATGTTATCTCGAGAGAGTGAACAGTTGTAACAATCTACCTATCCATAGAATCACTATATGCCTCACTCAATTAATGTTGAAACTCAACATCCCCTCATGTAGGTGGTAGTTAAATAAAATAAATAATATAATATAATATAATGGTATAATATACCACATCCCATCATATATATTACACAAAATAGATGATCATAGTGGCACCACTATCTCATATTAGAGTATCACCTATATGGATAGTTTTCCTTGAAGCTAGAGTTGAGGGTGATAAAAGATTAAATATATCATGCAACACCATCCACCTTGACCCCATGGATGTGGGATAGAAAGTGTATAAACACTTAGGGGAATCATCATCCACCTCAAACCAAAAAATTATTTGTGACGATAATAATATAATTCAATATACCATCAACAACCTCTAACCTAGGATTATGGATTATAATTATAATATAAACATGAATACATCTTAATATATCTCTAAAAAAGTTATATGGGTTAGAATCTATACAATAGAGTATCATTTCCATAAAAAACTATCAATCTCTAAAATTCCTCGCACATTTAGGAAAATTGAGTGAGTATACAAGTCACACTTCTAAATTATAAATAATATATTAGTCATATAAAATAATCTACACAACTTCCATGTTCTCTAAAAACATCATCCATGATTCCCATCTCCTTTAGCATATCAAATGTAAAAAATAAGTTAGTTTCATTTATATATTTATTAAAAAAAATAAAAAATCATTTCAACTATAATATCAATTATATGTCAGCATAATTCTATCTTGAAGTCATTAAGATAATCTATTGTTAAAAAAATCTATAACATCATTATTATCATCCATGTTTTCATACAAATTAGTAATCGCATGAGCATTCACACAGTGATATTATCCAGAACTCTAAAAATTGATTCACTATTCAATTAAAATCCATAATCCACTCGTAAAATAAAATGCATGCACCAATGCTCTAAAAAATATCCACTATTCAAATGAGATACACCATAAACTACTAAAATAAAGTAAATAATATAATAATAAGAAAGAAAATATACTATCACTGTAATTTAGATTAGTTCCATGTAAATTATTATAGTGAAAGACCAATTAAAAAATAACTAATAATGAATTTATCTTAAGAAAAAAGATAACCATAAATACAATAGTACTTTTTTAGAATCATGTAGAATCCAACAAAATCTAGATTCTAGCACCAAAAAAATCAATTTTAGAATCTCAAATCCATAAATGGGATCATGGATTACAATTGAGAGAGAAAGGGATGTCTTTCTTCATCATGATATCATGAAAGGATCCAACAGGGAACATAAACCTCACCACTACATCAGGTTTTTCCAATGTGCTCTCCCCTTCAGGATTTGATGATTCAGCAAGATATTGGAGTGGGATGGAATTTATGTAGACTTCTATTTCAATATAAAAAACCACACCACAATGTTAACACCCCATGAAGTAATATAGTGAAACAACATGCATTTCAATGAGAATTAATCCTAAAAACAGGAAAACCAAAACAATATATATATATTGATCAACATATAACATTGTTATTTCTTGATGAAACAAAGTCATCCAAATTCAATTAAAATCACACAACATCACAATTGGATGCTTTGAAAATTGACCAACTAAAGAAAAAAACAAATAAAGAATACATACTATAATAAACATTGACATTTTCTTTTAAAAAAATGAATCAACCGAGCAAGGTCTTGAAATAACATCTGGTTCACAGATGAAAACTTAATGAAATGAAGAAGCATCATATAATATGAGAAGAGATAAAAATACTAAATGGAGATTTAAAACATACATATTGGAAAACATGTTCCCAATACCTTTGAAATGCATGAAAAACATGCAATCATGTTTTTTAGTTTTTTTCATCTTTTAATCCTTTATACAAATATGAAGATAATTGGCATGAGTTGATGTCAATGTGGAGTCTTGAGACAATGAATCATTTCTATCAACCACATATTTATCATTGAAGTCAATATATAGATTTTTCTACATGAAGATATCATTGTAATGAACGACTATCTGTCAATACTGAAATGCCATACCATTGAAGTGGTAATGTAATATTTAACTATTTTTGAAACTCAGAAAAACAATTGTTGTGTTTTTATAATAAAAGGAAAAAATATAACAAAATCAAGAAAAAACCAGTATTGACTATGACATGTAAAGAATGACAAAAATAGAAAATTATGATAGAGATCATATACATGAGTTGAAGAAATAGTTATACTTTTTTTAACGAATCTAGCATTAGTGTTGTAGCAGACTCTTGAAGATCCATCGAAGTGATGTTCCTAAAAAAATGAGTTAAATGAATATTATAGTTACATGTGGTGATTTTTCTTAAATAATAGTAATGGTAATGAAATATAAAAAAGTAGTACCTATTAATAATGGTGACTCTTTTTTCAAAATTTATAAATATTTTCAAAAGTAAATAATTAAAAATATTTACAAATATATTCAACTTACATGTTAGTTAGAGATAATATTGGAAGGGTTGTAGAAATTTCTAAGTCATAATCATTATAGTAGAAAACAAATATGATATATGAAAAAGAATGAAAAATTATTTTTATCATGGAGAAATAATAAACATGAAGTAACCTAGATTTCAAATAAGTAAATATAGTCATGAATATTAAAATTTGAGAATTGAAATTGTTACTACAAAAATTAAAGAGATTTTTTGAAACTAAGGATCATAATAAAATATTTATAAATAAGGGTTTCATTCTGAAAAATGGAGAGTTATGTAATAAAAACTAACCATTATAAAATTATCTACCATGTCCTTCAGATATATTCTTTTCGGGGATGCTATTTTTAATAAGATTCCACTAGTAGTGGTGTTAGTTGTTGTTGTAGTGGATCCACTATTATAGATGTGGGTTTCACATTGATGTTGATTCCTGCAACAATTAATATAGATGAGGAAAAGAAAACTATGAAATATGTCAAGTTTACAGTGGGTAGTCATTAGAAACCCAAAAATTGTAAAAAAAATGTATTGAAAAGAGTATAATTTTCTTGTTAAAAAAACTGTGATGAAAAATGTTCAGAATATTTGTAAATATTAATAATATTATATCCTATATAAAAAATTAAAAATTTTAAAATAATTTTAAAATATCATAATCATGAATTTTTTTCAATTACATTATAATTTCATAATGAATTATCAGTCAATGATTACAGTAATTTAGTTTATATTTTCCATCATACGGGTTGTAGTAAATTATCTAAAAAGACTACCTTGTGATGGTTTGGGAAAATCAATTAAAAACATAGTAGTCAGTAAAATTTTACACACTAAACAAAAATAACATTAATTTCATATAAATTTTCAAATCACGTTTAAAAAACACAACATCACATGAAACTCCTAATGATGAAAGAAAAAAATGTATAGAACATACGTAAGAACATAATTTATAATAAAATTATCAATGAGGAGGGAAATGGAATAGAAATTCTCATAAAACTATTGAATGGGGAAGATATTATCTAACAAAAATGTTTGAAAATGAAGACACACACCCAACCAACACAAACCACAATAAAAATATAAGTCCTAATAATTGGTTGAAAGGTCAAATGATATCATCAAATTTTTAACATTTTCCTTCTACTCAAATTATCTTAAACAAAAAAATATTTAAGGATTTATGGGAACATTTCAGGTAATTTTTTTTAGAATTATAAAATTATAAAAGGGATATTGATTTTACGTAACATAACCTTTCAATGTTTGGTAAGTAAAGAAATGTTTAAATTTTATTGAAAGTAAAAATAATGTTACAAATATATTCACTTTACTGTAAATGTTAAATCAAATTTATAAAATATGATTAAATATGATAGGTAAATTAATATTTTTTCTATTTATTTTAAAACACATAACTACACTCAAATTATATCTTGTATAGTAGGAAATTAGAAACCGAAAGTGAGAGGGAAAGTAGAATATTCTGCAATTCAAATATAAGGCACTCATTTTTAACTTCTCATACCATTTAATCATAATGATTTCTATTTAACATATACTCATGGGAAGAACATTCTTTACATTAAATCTAATTACCTAAAAAAAATATATGAGGAGATTTTTTATCAGTGAAATATGCATTAGACTCCTAGCATGCAATCTTGATGAAAATACTCATCGAGTAGTGTTGCTTTGGTTGACCCCGTGAATGTGTTGCCTAGGGAAGTACTTCATGATTCCATCATGACTCTCTATATCTTCAAGCATTGGATCATTCTACCATATTAACTAGTAAAACATGTGAATGAATTTAACTACAATAATTTTAGGGGAAACAAGGTTTATCACAAACCATGAAAAGTAGTTAGAGTTTTCAAAAGCAACGAAAACTAAAGAAACCATTAATGAAAGTGAGAGTTTTAACATCTCTAATAAATAGGCTCTAATATCTTATTCCTAGAAATTTAATACATTTTCCATAAGAATAAAGAGGTTCAATAAATTACCAATCAAAAGGAATTAATATAAATATAAATTCAACCATTATAATGTCAACTGAACAATTCATAGCCTATCTATTCTATGTCAGTATTTTAATCTATATTTTAGTTAATAAATAATAAAAAAAATATTCATTGAATGGAAAAAAACATGATATATGAGAATAACTGTGTTTTTTTCAAATAGATTAGTCTTATGGATGGTAAAATCAATGTCGTCGACCAGTCACCTAACTTTTGGAATGGTAAGTAGTGTCTATATTTTAACTATAATGACTGGTAGGATTGAAGGATTATATTAATATAGCATTTCTATTCCACTAATATGCTCAACATCATTCCTCATTAACAATAGAACAAATAACAGTTTCCTAAATGGAAAATGAATGTAAATAAATCAAAATAAGAATATAAATAAAATGATTTAAAGGAAAATTATAAATAACTTTTCAATGTAATAAAATGTTTTCATTATGTATATGACAATTTTTTTCTATAAAAAACAATTATGAATATATAAATGCATTTATAATAAATAACAATATCTATAGAGATGTAAAATTATATTACCATGGTAATCCATAGTTTCAAAAATGAAAATTATCAATTCATATGGAACAGTTTCCATAAAGCTGTTAAATTAATGGAACACAAAAACTAATTATCAAAATACATACCTTCATATAAAATAATTTATGTCACTATACACACAAATATGATCTAGGTATTGAACCACATAAAACAATTAAGATATAAGAATTTATAATAAAATAACAAAGATGTATATGAGTGTTTATAAAATAGTTTTGTGAGTCAATTTTTTAAAAAATTCTACCCTTGTGTCAAGATATCCAACTGCTTGAGGGAGAAAACTTATTATTTCAAACACCTATAGGGAATATATTAAAATATATTCAGAAATATCAAATTAATTAAATCATACACCATTTAAACAAAAGGACAATAAATTTTTCTGATATAGAAATGGAATGGACCTGTGATTGAGAGGATAATAGACCACAAAAATGCAATGGATCAAGGAGGCTAAATAAAGTGAAACATGATTATTTCTTCAAAATATAATGAAAATAAAACATTAAAAGGATAAGATTATCAGGGATGAATTCACAGCTAAACTGAAATCCATCCCACTTTCCCAAACATGAAAAGTATGAGTAAATACAGAAAAGTAAAATCAAATAAGAAAATTGGATGAGCTTACATATAATGCAATCCAAGAATACCAAGTAACAAAGTCAACTGAACCATCACTTATCCATTCCAAAAAGATTTCTTCCATGTGATCCCATCTCCTAATGAGCAAACGAATCAAAAAAATCGTGTATGGATTTACACATAAAACCATAATGAAGAGAGGTAGAGCTCAGCAAAATTTTCTAGGAGAATCTTGATGATAGATTTGGGTGGTCACTCTTGTAAAGGAAAATGATCTACCAACTAGTTGAGAAATAAATAGTCAAAGGATGTTGGAAAAATAATACTAAGTTCTCTAAATGATTTTTTTTCATAAGAAATCGGAGTTTTGAATCAAGGAAGATACCATTTATGATGAAAATGGTGGTGTTGACCAAGCTTGAATCTAGAAATTTTATTCAACATTAATCATTGGTGTCTATCACAATGGAGAACATGATCTTAGATTCATTTGATGAGAAATAACTTGAATCACGCAACACTATATAAATTATCAGTTTCAACTGAGATTGATGAAGATGAGAAAATAATTGAATCCTGAGCACCAGAGATGGGATCTGGAGACTATAATTTGAGTCTTCATGATAATATATAGAAACCTATAATAAAGATAAAACTAATTGAAAATGTCTAGGGTAGTTGATGAGGTAGAGGGAGATGAGAAATGAGCTATTGAGCTAAGTAGTTTGCTGATGCAGAGATGATCTCCCACAAAATGAGAGATACTAACAGAGAATCTTTTGAAATGACCCTTAGTTGATTCCAACAACATTTTTGTGGTCAAGATTGATATCCAATTAAATTCATGGTTGCTAAAATAGAATTTGAGGAGGTGGGGGATCCATATGCAGAGTAGATGGAGGAGGAGGTAAGGAAGCTGGAGGCACCGAGGGTGGTTGTGGAGGTAGCGGGGGCCGACGGTAGAGGCGCAAAATCTAGGTCAAGAGAAAGTAACTGAGACCAGTTGTAGATGGTGGAGAGGACATGGTAGATGATGAAGAAAAAATTAGAGGTGAGGCGAGGAATTTATTTTCAGTGGAAAATCAGGGATGGAAGAGTCTCGGATGGAGAGTAGATTCGAGAATGGGAAGAGATGACGGCTTGGGGGAGAGGGTGAGGAGAATATTTTGAAATAGTGGTAAAAGAAGAGGAAGTGTGACAGGGGAGAGGGTAAGGAGAAAGAATGAGGGAATAGGGTTACTGAATAGTTTATTGAGTTGATGTGGGATTGACACGTGGAGGAAAAATTCCAACCTTATAAAATATATAGATTTTATATAGTAAATAAAATTTATCATTTAAAGATCTTTAGGTCACTCATAAGAAATCACAATAGCCCATGTATTATCAGCCATATAATATTTTTTATTTCTTCTCAAAATTCATCTAAAATTATAAACATGTCATTATCTTACCCATGTTGTCAATATAAAGGATACATGAGACTCAAAAGGAGTAAACATCACCTCCACTGAAATTACACTTTAAACTAACAAATTATTCATCATGTCTTATTTAATGATTTATTATCATTATCATAATTTATCCACAACCAGACTAATATAAGTCATCATAGTAAGTTCAATACATAAGGAAATTATTTAAAATGGTTTGACATTATCAAAGTCATAAAAACATAAATATGTGAAGTCATTAACAATTTGATAAAAAATTCACATATTTTCCATCAATAATAAATCACATCAGATTGAATAGTTTTCTTTATTACCATGAAAATTATAAGTCAACATCCTTACAAGCCCATATCTCCAATGGTAATTCAATAACGTTCATCATGAGAATAGGTCAAAACAATTTTTAGAGGCCTATTAAATAAAAATTAGTCAAATTTTATTACCCATACTCACGAATATGATCCAAACAAGGTTTTTCATGGTATATGTGGTCAAATTTTTTCCAAAAATTGTTTTACATTATTTCAACTTCAAATGAATCCCCAAATTTCATAGTGGTTTTAGAAAATAGGGGAGCCAAGTGGAATTCCCACACCCTACCTAAGACTCTTTCTTAATGTACTATCACACAGTTGTGATGTATCCAATTGATATTTGATTAGATGGCAGATATTATCCTAGATTTTATGTAGATGATATGAATCTCAGATGGTAATGTAGACACTTGGGGTTTCATCTAATCAAGTTGAATAACAGCCTAAATTGACGTTGTTTTACATAATTGTATGGAGATATGGGCACATTAGATGAAATCTAACTGAGCCAGTTAGATGGCCCCTAGAAGGATATTTCACCCAGGTGAATCACACCAACAGAGGGATACATATACCTCCAAACATTTTCTAATCAGTTGATCGGACAACCCAATCATTATTACCACCTCTCCAGAATGATCATCCACACCACAACAACTATCCACTAATTCCTATGATGTAACCTTTGAGAGATAAATAATTTAATTTCATCAAAATTCACATACTAAACTTTTATCATTTTATGGATTCTAGTGATGTATGTTTCATGTTATGAATCAACATAAAAAACTACAAAAATTTAGAAATAATTTGAAAATTGAAAAAATTTATCTTTTTAATATCTTTTGATTTATATATAATATTATATCTTTCCTATTCTCGTTATATTTTTTTCATTAATATTTAAATAAATATGTCATTTGAAATATGAATAATTATTTTTTGAATTAATTATTACTTTTATAAAAAATGATGTAAAAACATCACACTAATATAACATTAAAACCATAACTCAAATTTCAAAAAATTAATATCAATATAGTCATATAAAAACATGGATTATAGAAATATATCTCATTCAATGTAACGTTTACTTTGATGATTTTAAATCTAAGAGAAAATTTTAGGAGTAACTAAATTCTATCTAAGATTAAACTCAATTCAAAACGTAGATTGATTTCATTCCAACACCATTATTTCATTAACTATTTTATAATTATATTTCATGAAATAAATTTCATAATTAAAAAAATATAAAATAATATATAAGAATGTATTTAAAGGCTATTAATTATCACATAAAATGTTAAATAAAAGAATTATACTTGTTCATTGATGACTTCTCAATCTATGGTGAATCATATAATCTTTGGCGGATTCCTCTATTTAGATCTAATTTTTTATATCTAATTTTCAAGTTAATTATATCAAAAATATAAATATATAGAGATAATTTTTTTTAATATATGTTTAATTAATATTTTTTTATTTGTTAAAAATCACCACCAATTATCAAAAATCCCAACAATAATAGAAAAATTAGAAAAATTTACTAAAAAACTCCTCATTGAAGATCCAATGAAAAAGTTTGATTAAAATTCTGACTCTTTATTAAATAGAAAAATATAATTTTTCCATTCTAATTCCAAAATCAATATATTAGTTTAAAATTTTATATGATACAGAATAAATACACTAAACTTTATCATCTAAAAAATTTGAGAGTAAATGAATCAAATGAAATAAAAACAATTGTAAAATAATGTTAATAATATTGGTGATTATAAAATCAAAATAAAAAAATATTCTTTGTAAGCTGTAATATCTCAGTCACATAAAAATTTCTTGACTTATCAAACTGATCATTTCAACATCAAACATAAATAATTTAATAAAAAGGTATAAAAATAATCTATTAGAATTAACGTTAGAGATAATATTTGAATAATGGTTCCTTCATTATCATAAAGAATCTAGAATATTACATAAACAATGTATTAAGGTACATCTTGTGGTGGACATGTCCCTATAGAGATATGGGTTTTCACAATTGATATCACATTAGAACCCTTTTATATTGAGTATAAATTTAAGTAGATATTCCCTTAATCCATTTATATAGTATATCATTGAATATGGTCTATATGCAAGAAAATTGTTTTGCACATGAATTATGGTATATATTTTTATATGGTATACATATACCATATGACACTACTTTACTAAATTGTAATTCATTATATAGTATATATTGTTCTAGTTTTATCTTAAACATTATATGGTGATTCTTAATTAATCCTATACAGTTCATAATACCATAAGTCAAGGTTTTCCATGCATATGAGATGTCCTAAGTTAATCTCACACTATACCTTGCTACACTTAGTTAATAATACTCGAGGACTGAATGTTTTAGTTTATTCTAACATTGGTTGTATATTATAAACCACATACTCACTCAACATACGCTAGCCACCATAGCGTGGTTTAATCTAACAAGGCACATCTTGGATTTATTCTTACACAGTGAATATTAATCATATGGTATGATTTAGGTATATCATTAAAAATGATATGTAGAGGAAAATATGATTTCTAGAAATTTAAATTAAGAATTGAATTAAAAAAATTATAATTTTTTTTAAAGTATAGTAAATGGTATTTTGGGATATTTATTTATTTATAAGAGTGTTTATAATTAATTAATTATAAACTGTTAAAATTAATAAAATAAATTGTTTTGAAATATTTATCAATTAAATATACCATAATATTAATTAATAATATTTAGATAATTTATCAATTTATATATTCAGCCTTATAATTTAAAAATAATATGTTAATTTAGAAATTATAATGGTAATTTTAAAATGTTTATAAATTAGAAAAATAAGGAAAAAATATTAAATAGTATATTTAAAATTATGAATTTTTCATAATTAATTGATTTGAATTATTGATATTAAAGGCATTATTTTAGAAATAATTTATACTCAGTCAAACGGTGTTTTGAAAATTAATTTTTCCAAGATTTAAATTGTAATAAATATGTGATATTTAGATTATGTAAATTATTTAGATGATATAATTGAAATATAAAATTTTTATATTTCATATAATATCATATATTATATGTAAATTTCGTGTAGTAATCTATATGAAAGAGTTTTTTTTTTAAATAAATATAGTGTGTTTATGTTTGTTTAATTATTTAATTTCCATAATGAATTTCTAAATTATAAAGTATGTATGAATAGTTTTATTTATAAATTGTTCATAAATTTTAATCTCATGTTTTTATTTATGATTTTTTCAATTTTTAAGTTTATCCCCATTTTTATTATTCATGAATGTAATTTTTATATTATGAATGGATATACTATTTAGTTTAAAGGTATTTAAACTAATTCTATAAATTATTAGACATGAATATAAGAAATTACATGCTAGGAATGACAATGGATTTAGTTTTCTTCTATCTTGAAATAGGATTATATTGAGTTATGATATTGAATTAAGTAACTCATTCTGAGTTATCCATATTATGTCTCATAAGATTAATGGATTTTTTATCTTTATTAAGAAATGTATCCCTGAGTAGAGGGAATTTTGGTCAGAGTAGTCACTATCTTGGAGGTGTATGAAATTTATAGAAAGTGATGGTTGTCTATCTATGGATCCAGGACTACTAATATGGATATTTTATATTTCATATAATTCTATTAAATTATAGGAAAGTGTTTCAAATACCTTATACAAGAGATTCATTTGGATATGTATGAATATAGTTGGATGTTAATTTGGGTTAATAACACAAGGTATGAGTTTTTTAAAGGGTTATAAGTCAATATATTTTAAACATATTAATTTGGTGGAAGGAATTGAATTCCAAAATAAACCACTCGAGTCATGTGTAATGCCTCGACGTGGATCACTTCAAATAGTAATTGGACCAGATTGCTATGTGACCTCAAGCATGCCTCCCAGAATACTAGATATTTTAGACTAGAAATACATTCTATGAAGTTATCGTGTAGAGTCTATACCCCATATTTTAGAGTGAATAATCATAAAATAAATAACTAATTAATATCCATAACTAATAACCATCAACATACATATATACTAAAATTAAAGAAACAAGTGAAGATAGATAAAATGGTGACATACAGTAATAAGAACCAATCACCCACTGGGATGGTTGTATATACAAAAATAAATAAATAAATGAAATACACATGAGGCTTTACCCCAAAATAGATGCCTAACCACCAATCTCTAATTCCCACTTAGCGGCTCCAGCTTGAACACATAATATCTGGACTCTACCCAGCTTGTGCCTGCAACAATTGTGCCTGAAACAATCATTAGAGAGATTCCTAGGTGGCTAAGTGTATTGGCCAACCAAGTAGGGTGTGAGTAAAAAACTCAGTAAGTAACTGCCAATATGGTCGCATACATAACTATAAATGGAGTGATATGTTCATGTTACATGGTGAGTAACAAACCCTGGGGAATCACTTAGATTCTCTTTTCTTTAAGCCCTATGGTAGAACCTCATGGTAGTACATGGGTTTTCACAATGTTGGGACAATGTATAATTACTAGGACGGGGTACTCAAATATCTTATACATCCAAGCATGAATGATTCCTAGGATTCCAAGGTAATTTAATGGAATACACTCTTCGATTCTATGGTCACTCCTTTAGGAATCCACATCTCACATCTCCTCAACCAAACCAAATGGGTGTGTCCACCAATTATAGTGGTATCATAGGCATCAATCAAGGGGATCCAATGTCAACCCTCATGGTTTCAAAAATCATTTCTTGGGAATATATTCACACTCAACTCCCTATACCATCATTCAAATATCAAGTCCCAGCCATTCAAAATGGTATGATGGTATTTCAATTAGAATACTTGGAACCCTAGGAATTCACAATGGTATCACTATATCCAAGGAATCCCTAGTATTGTGGGAATTACTATATGTACTCTATCATATACTCTGAATGTCATGACCCATCCCCTGGGGACCGTGTCATGACTACCCCATTCCCTTCATACACTGGCTAGGGGTTGGTGACTTGACTAGAAAGGAATATCCCTAACCTGAGAAGGCATTGCCTTTAAATTTGCAAACACACATACCAATAATAAAACAATAGAAAACCACATAGTGTAACTGCTCAAATTAAATGTGGGAACTAAATTATAATGGTCCAGTATACAAACCCAACTCAAATAAAGTACAAAAAAGAAATAAATAACTCCTGAGGTCTTCCTCTAAGGATCCTACTTGAAGGGTAAGAACGGGCCATCATTGTGGTTCTCTACATCAACCAGTCACCTCTATACATTGTCTAGTCTTGGCTCCCAAATCTCGATCATAGATGTCTGTCATCTACACAAGACACAATAAGGTGCGGATGAAGCTCATGCATGGGTGAGTATAAAAATAACTAGTAGGGACCTGGAGACCCTCGATGGTCTCCCATAATTCTACAAAGGAAAAACCAAAAATCATAATCTCAATCACAAAACACAAAGTAAATGATAGCTCACACAAGGTATATAACTTATAGAACAAGAATAATGATGATTAGTCATAATGATAAATCATATTATTCCATTGAAAAGTTCAACTAATAAACCACAAAAAAGTTGTTCTATTTTCGATCTAGAAATTTTCGTAAGTCATCGATCCATGTAGGGTGGTAGGTCGATGATCTGTGACAGGACACTCTAAGGATGGTCCTCATTAGGTCGCGCTACTGATGATCCACATAGGGTCATAATTCATCAATCCACACCGGGTCATAAGTCTCTGATCCACAATGGGACCCTCTATGTCTGGACGTTATCGGGTTGCACTACTTCTGATCCACACAGGGTCGTATGTCGTCGACCCACACAGGGTCTCTCTAATGTCGATCTACAAAGGGTCACTCTTCACTTGACAACCAGCCACAGGAATCTCACACTCGATGTGCTTGAGTTCTATAGATTCTTCTCATCAAGCCATCACTCATAGCTCAACTTCCTTTAATAATTACCCCCAAGAACATCCATGTCATAAGGTATCCAAGGCAATAGACGGCGCGTCCATCTGACGCCTAGTCTGTAAGTTATAGGCATTTTAGTACCAATGGGCCGGTTGGACTCGAGTTTGATCCAACATGTACATTATCCAACACTATCCAAAACCCATGTGGAAAATCCCAAGAGGACCATCTCTTCCTAAGGGTTCCAACAACATGGATGGTCCATCAAATGGACATCTCGTTTAGTAGTTATGGCCCTTTAAGCGAAACTGGGTCAAATTGGGTCGAAACTTGGTCAAATTGGGTCTAGGTTGAACTGACCCACCCCGATCCAACTTGACCCGCTAGGCTAGGCCCGAACTGGCTGGGCCACTAGCTTGTGTGGGTTCCACTCCACACCCCTGAATGGACCACATCCATTTGGGTTCTCCAACCGGCGACGCCAAGCTATTCCCCCCCCCCTAGATGATTGGTCCGGTGGACCGGTCTTGGGCTTGTCCAACTGACATGGGTCCACCACCATCATGGTTGAAGCAGCAGCATCTCCTATGAGGTGATTCTCCACCCTTCATCAAATCTGAAAATGGTTGACCGCCCCCTGTCTGCCGTTGTGCCTACGGGCACCGACACCCTCTCGCTGCCGCCGGTCACGATCACCACCACGCCGGTGGTGTTGCACCGGCGGGTATTTTTTCGGTGGTGCATCCACGGGCCACCGGTGGTCTATTTTCCTTCCCTTAAACTCCAACGGGCCTCTCGGTATGCCGACTTTACTGTGTGGCCCTCGGTTTTTTCCTGATGCTGTATTTCTCTGTTTCCCATAAAGAATGCATAAATACCGAGATCAGTGAAGGGTATGAGCCTTGTCTGGATCATCCCTCTACCTCTGTGTTAGCATTATATCATGGGAAGAAAATCAAAACAAAACCAAGATAATTTTTTAATCCAATTAAAATCCCCATTAGAACCTCCCGCATATTTAAACGAATTACAGATCAACCCTTAGTGGGTTGATTTGTGTTTTCATATAATTCAAGAAAGAGGTATGATGAATAATTAAGCAATTTTAAATATTAATTCCCCTACCTTTAACATGTTGTATTCGCTGATGATGAAGGAGGATAATCCGTTGGTCGAAGATTTTCTTCGGTGTTTGTTGATCTCCGGATTGAATCCTCAAAGGTGTCGTCGAATCTCCGTTCTTTGTTGGAGGAAGATGTCACTCGCGGTACATTGATTTTTTGTCCCACATTCCTCAAATCCATCCCAATGGATTGATTAATTCTTATAGTTAAAGGGTTTAACATTTGGGTCATTAATGTGGTTTATAAATGAACGGAAATTAATGAAACAATAAATTACTCGAGCATAGCGGTGTCTCAACCGAGTGTAACATGTAAATTAATGACCTATATTAAATGAGTGACCAACTCTTTGGTCCTACCACTGTTTCTCAACAGTTGAAAAAATAATAAGATAACATGTTTAGTTATTTTATTATTATTTTTCTGTAAGTCTAAAAAAATAACATTTCCATCCAACCCTTATCGGTAAAAGTTAATCTTAGCTTAAGTGAATCCAGGTGTTGTGAATTCAATGGTGCCCTCATATTTTTAATTTGAGCACCGGTTCAAATGATATAAATTCCCTCTCACAAGTTTACTGAACTTACCTTAAAAAAAGATCAAATTTCCATTTTTGGAACTCCGGGCCTCGGAATCACGTGTTTTCAATCATCGTAGTTTCGTAATAATTCCATATAAATAAAAAAAGATACAAAATTTCTGGTTCATTACATTCTTCCCACTTAAGGGACTTTTGTCCCCGAAATCCACAAAAAGTATAAGAAAAAAAATGCAGTTACTGAGCAGAAATCTGAGCCTCCTGCTCCCATGTGCTATCCTAGAGGTTCCTATACTACCACTAAATGTGCACTGGAGGAATCAATCGTCCACAAAGGACCCAATCATTTCGATCCTATATCTCTACTAGAAACTCTACAAATGTCACCCCATCATCAATGTCTATCTCTCCAGAGTCGATGATGTACGACAGATCATGCACATATCTCCTCAGCTGCAGAACGTGGAAAAATTCATGCACCCTAATCATTTGTGGGGGAAGAGCTAGGTGGTATGACACCTCTCCAACTCTTCTGAGAATCTATAATGGTCCAATGAACCTCAAATATTTCATGCCGCCCCAGCCAAATATATGCAAACATCATCGAGGTGGGACCCATAGGAAGACATGGTCTCCCTCCTTGAACTCTAAGGTTCTTCATCTTCTTTCCGCATAAGACGTTTTCCTACTCTGTGCAGTCTTCATCTGCTCCAGGATGATCTGGAACTTCTCAGTGGTATCACGTACCAACTCTGGACCCATAAGTACGGACTCCCATGGGTTTGTCCAGCATAGAGGTGATCTTCATGGTCGCCTGTACAAGGCCTTCAACAGTGCCATGCTGATGGTGGAGTGATAGCTATTGTTGTATGTGAACTCCACCAAGGTAAAGTGATCCTCCCAACTATATTCAAAATCAAGGATGTAAGAACGAATCATGTCCTCAAGCATCATTATGGTCCATTTCGTCTGACCATCTCTCTAAGGATAAAAGGCGGTGGTCAAACATAATTGAGTCCCAAACGCCTCCTGCAATCACTTACACAACTTGAAAGTAAAATGATCATCATGATCTGAGACAATCATCGATGGAACCCCATGATTGTGCCTATATTTTTTTTAGAGATATCCCAAGACTTCTACTAATTCTTTCTCCCAAATAGGTATGATGTGGGCTGACTTGGTGATTCATTCAATGATCAATAAAATAGAATCGTGGCCCATGGATGTACGTGGTATCCCTGTCACGATGTCAATGGAGATTCCATACCACATCCATTTCAAAACCTCAAGTGTCTATGTTAATCCAACTAGAACCTAATATTCATCCATCACTTGCTGGAAAGTGAGGAATCATGAAACGAAATATGCCACAACTTTCTTCATCTCTGCCTAGAAGTACTAACGTCGGAGGTCCTAGTACATCTTCACCACACTAGGATATACTGGAAAAGGGGATGTGTGGAACTCCCCCAACACCTCCTCTCATAGCATCACTGGTACCATGGTGCATCCTCTGAAATGGATGATGTGCTCCCCACCTTTAGAAAAAATTTCAGGAGTAAGTCCTGTGGATATCTGACCATGTCGGGTCTCGCAGTCAATTCGCCCAAGCTATGCCTCCCCGAATCGCTAATGCAGTAGGGGAGTGACTGTCATAGACTGGAGGTAAGATAATCCACCACTATCCACAAAGGATATCTGCAATGCGGCTAGCTACATTGTTGTCGCACTCTGCAACTATAAACCATACCTTCTGCTGAGTGCATCTACCATAATGTTCCCCTTCCAATGAGTGTAGAATATCTCAAAGTCATAGTCATGGAGGAACTCCAGCCATCACTTATATATCAATATCTGGTCCTTCTATGAGAATATATACTTGAGACTATTGTGATCAGAGTAGATAGAAAATTGTTCATCGATCAAGTAGTGTCACCACATCTTTGAGGAATAATCCACTGCTGCTAACTCCAAGTCATCGGTAGTGTAGTTCTTCTCATTCTATCTCAACTATCATGAGATTTAGGCAATCACCACTCTCTCCTGCATAAGGAAACATCCTAGTTCAATCCCTAATTGGTCCTAGTAGACTAAATACCTAACACCTTTTTTGGTAGCCTCATGATGGGGGCACTCGTCAGTCTCTACCTTAGCTCCAAAAAACACCGATGGCATCTCTCTTTCCACAAGAAGTGTTTTCCCATCTTTTTTAATGCTTACAAGGGTGTTTCTACTCTAGAAAAGTTAGGTAAAAATTTATGCTAGTACCCAGCCAACCCTAGGAAACCTTGTACATCGATCACACTCTTGGGTGGCTCCCAAAAAAGCACTGCCTCTATCTTTGGTGGATCCACTGCAACTCTAGATCCAATACAATGTTTTCAAGAAATTATACCATTCATATCCATAACTGGAACTTGGAGATCTTACCATAAATAGGGTTCTCTTAGAGTGTATGCAGAACTATCTACAGATGAGTGGCATGCTCCTCCTCTGACATCGAGTACACCAAGAAGTCATCAATGAAGACCGCCACAAAGTGATCGAGGTAAGTCTGGAAGATCTTGTTCGTGAGTCCCGTGAACACTGTTGTGGAGCTGGTCATGCGGAAAATAATCACCAAAAACTTATAGGGGCCATAATGTCTTATGAAGGTTGTCTTCGGTACATCCTCATCTCGTACCCTGAGCTGATGATAGCTTGATCTGATGTAACACCCCAACCCCAGTTACCCAATGTCGGTGCATTATTACATAACATTGGCATGATCATAGAAGATCAAGTCTCTATAGACCAATTAGTTTAGTATCCTTGGAAACAATAGATACATTCCTAAGTCTTAAATTACATGATAAGGTGAAAAACTATAACAATATAGTCTCTATATTCCACACTCATAACCCCTCAGACTATCCCTGTAGGACAGTCATAAAATACTTCTTCACATCCTAGGAAAAATAAAAAATATAAAGGGGTAAGCTCAGATGCTCTTTAAGGATAACAATATAGCAGAAACATTTGTAAATAAGTACAAACATTTAAGGAAATGTATAACTAAAACAAAAGCCTTCTAAACTTGAACTTCAGAATAATATGGAAAAAATAAAATGAAATAATTCCATTTACTTATTCACATGGATATTCTACTAGTCAAATAATCACATGAAATATCAATAACCACTTTCATAATGATGGAATGAAAAATTTCAGACTATCATAACCACACAGTCAAGGCCTTGTGCCAAGAATAATAATAAGATTGTGTCAAGGCCTTTTACCAAGACACTATTTTGTCTCATGAGACCTACCGATGCATCGAGGAGCTATAGCGGGCTCCACCTTTCACTTACTAAGTCCAGTGCATTCCTCATATGAACAGGTTTAAACATATCATAAACATTCGTATGAAAAATACCATACGAAATGTCAATAATTTCTCCATAATCCATGAATGGTATAAAAATAACACATCCATATTCAAATATATCACAAAACCTTCAATACAATATGGAAGTTTTGTATCATAATAAATCAACTTCAAATAAGCTTAAAATCCATCAAAGGATGTTGACATAGATGAAATAAAAACTATTTGAGAGAAATATCTCTTTTTTTAAATCATTTAAATGTCACATAATTATAAAAGAAAACATTTATTTGAAAATATTCTTATAATATTGTAAGGGATGATTTTATGATTTTATAATGGCGGAAAATAACCGCACCCATCATATGAGTTAAAAAAAGACATTCTAACATTAATTTTGTCGAAAAGGCTAAGAAGGACCTTGTTTGGAAAACGATGGAAGGATTCCTTTATAAACATCTTATAAAAAGTCAAAAAAGGGTATAAATGACTTTAACCCATAGTTTATAAAATAGTATGAATGTTTTGAATTGCATTTTTAAGAAACATAGATGTGGATGATAAAGAGGTCTCTGTAGATACTAACGTAAAAACAACCTCATATAATAAAGAGATTGTGAAATTAACCCTTACCTTATACTTTGCCTTGTTTTATGGTAGGTTAACCTCCTATATAAAAGTGAAATAATTTTTATAAAATTATACAAGAATCATATACATTAATATGATATTATTTGTGATCATTTAACAATGTTTTTTTAATAATATCTTAGTATTATTGTCGTTTTGGGTATTACCGGATTCATTTTCCTTTATATTATTTTTTTGTGAGTAATATTTATTATGGATGGGATGTATCTAATTTGTATCCAAATTGATATCAAGTCTTTAAACATTATTGTTAATCATTTAATTAAAATTAGTCTTGAATGGATACGATGGGGAACGAATCTCATCGCGTTCGTGGAGACGGTAATCCGTACGTATGCATGAGAAACAATGTCATTCTTTTGATATTAAAATAATATATAATTGGATGGTATATAATATGTACATATTAATTATAATGTTATATTTATTATTTAAATGATTTAAACATCATTATTATACACAACCAAATAATAATGTATTGAATAACAATTACACCACGACGTGGAGACCGTAATTCGTACGTATGCACGTATGGTGACATGTCATTCAAAGTATGGATAGAATAATGAATTTGGTTGTACCATATTTATAATAACATCATAGTATAATAAAGATATTGGAGTTATTATTTTAGAATGGAAATGACAAAGAAAGAAGAAGTGGAAGAAGAAAAGAACTTGAAAGAGGGTGGTGATATTATTACCTCTTCTTCGGGTTCTTCCTTTTGATTTGATCAAAAGGGATCCATAAGTTGGCTTTCTGACCAAATAAATTCCTATAGGATTAATTGAGGTAAGATGATAGGATATTTGGGAAGAGTTTGGCCGACCCAAAAGGCTTTGAAGGTGTGAATTAGAGAAAAGGGGGAGTACCCTTTTATAAGAGGGGTGAGGGGCACATTAGGAAAAGATAGAAATATTATATAATAATAAAATTATTTTCGGTTTATAATGGCTCCAAAATGGATTATTTAAAGTCTAAAGTTGGTATGGGTCGATATATAATCAACCAAAAGGTTTTATATAGGTTTGGGCCACTATATTATCTTTATCTTTTAGAATTAACTCTTAGTTAAATAGTTTGACATTTACCATGTCTCTTTGTATTTTTATATTATATGGTTAATAAAACTACTATATACTTACATGATAACCAAATTTGGTTCATTAATGATACAAATATAATTATATAAGTCATTTTTCCAAACCTTATATTTTTAGGAATAGAATATCAATTAATAATATTATATTTGTTTTAAAAACTTTTTTATGTGAATTTTGACACTATTTAATAATTGATTTTGGTTAAAGTCTTAAAAACATTACTAATTTGAGATAAATTCATTTAATCAATAATAACATGTCATATTAACCACTAAAATCAGTGGATGGTATCAAAACTTTCAAATTGTATTTATTGTAACATTTATAATACCATTTATTTGATTCTTTCATTGATAAGGAAAATATTGCATCATTACTATGTCATAAATAAATTTAATTATTAAATGTATAAAAATTATAAATAAAATACCATTATGTATGAAATAATTTTATATTTTAATGAATATTTATAGTTGAAAATATAACATATATAACCCTATGTAAAAATTGTTTTTCTAAAAGATATATGCTTATGTCATTTTTGTATTTATTTTAACTTAATTAATATAAAGTGTCATTATCACTTACAAGTGGCTCCATGGGGTCCCCAAATCGACCCAAAGATGAACATGGTTGGAAATGTATCATCAAATAGGGTTAGGACATGTGTTAGGGTAATTTAATATTATTATGATATTATTTTTTACCCTTATTAAATGGATTTACCATTTAACCATGGTAAGTAAAATATTTACCGAAGTAATTATTCAAAATGTTTAAAAGTAAAAGATATTTATTTACACAATTTGGACCTCCTAATTATAAATATGGAATCCATTTTTCTTAATTCCAAACATAGAAGTGGCAGAAATTAATTTAAAATTAATTCTCGTTGTCAAAACAAAATGAGTGTTTTTTAAGAAATAATAACTATCAAAAGATTGACATTTGTTTATGTCTAGTTTAAATGTGAAATTACATCCAATGAACAAAATTGGAATAAATGGTAAATATATATTCTAACTATACTTTAAAACCACTCAATAGTACAATCTATCCCTATAAATTATTTGGATTAAAAAAGATGTTTTTAATTAAAATTTAGTAATTTTAACTATTTATCAAAAATTGAAAGTATTCAGAAAAATACCAAAAATTCACCCTAGGCTAATTTCGATATTCCGAATCCAAAAATGAAGTTCATTTTGAATGATAAATTTTATAAAATTTCAGAAGGTGGGTATTACTATTCATAACGGCTAGTTTGATTGGTTGTGGTGTGTGTTAGAACTCGATGTTACATACAACACACGCTACTGCATTATTTAAAGAGAAGTGTATCATGGAAGCTTGGTGTTTTACATCTGAGTTATGTCTTCTAAAACCGTCGAGCTCCCTTTATCTGATTGAAGAGATCATCAATCCTTTGATGTGGATACTTGTTCTTCATAGTCACCTAGTTTAGGCACCGATAGTCCACGCAAAGCCTAAAACTCTTGTCTTCCTTCCTGGAGAACAAAATTGGGGCTGCCCATGGATAAACACTAGGCCTTATGAACCCATTCCCCTAAAATTCCTCCACCGGTACCCTAAACTCACGAAGCTCCTAGGGATCCATCTGATATACGTTTGTAGATATCATTGTTGTCCTGGGGTACATGTTGATGTAAAATTCTACCTCTCTATGAGGAGGTAGTCCCGGAACATCCTAAGTAAAGACATCAACATACTGGTCCCCCACTACATGATAGATCAGACTCCTCTAATCAATTTCTAGGTGGTTAACGCTAGCCAAATGATGAGTGATTGTCTACACCCTCCTCCAAGAAAGTACATCGAGAGATGCAAATGTTCTCATCTCCCTAGTGAAGGAAAACCAGGTCCCATCCTCACGAACACATCACACATTATGCCTAAAACATTCTATATGAGCATGGACTGTGGATAGCCAGTACATACACAAGATGATGTCATAAGGCCTCGACGCTGCCACAAGGAGATCCCAACCAAAGTTCTCACCTCCTAGATCAAGATCACACTATCGGCACTAGTGTTAAATCATCGAATCCTCTCCTATAAGAGTCTCCAGCAATAAGTATCTAGCCAACAGCTTCAATAGAATCTATGATCTCCGAACGAGAGATGTGGAAATGAAAGAGTGACTGTAACCTGTGTCTATATGAACTAAATCTAGGGTGAATTAGACACAGATCATACCTTTAATCATCACTATAGCACTGTTGTTGTAGGCCTCAGCTGACTGAATCTGATCTCATCCTTATCCACCTACTCCCAAAGATGGGGTTGTAACACCTAGAGGTGGTGGAGATTGAACCTCGTAATACTTCCCACCACCTACTACATGGATAGATCCTCTTTCACATCCACCTCCCTACGAACCTCCCCACTCGAATATTTTCCATTGCCTTGGCGGTACCATGACCATTTGTTGATAGTCGGTACGGTGGGTTGGGCAGTCACGAGCCATGTTACCTTGCCTGTCACACGAGTAGCATAGTCTTCTCATTTACTGACCTCTTCTGTCCCATGATCTCCACAACTACAACCCTACATCCATGGGTTATCCACCAGAATGTATGGACCACTTGGACCTTTTCATCATCCACCTTCTACCTGCTGAAGATGCCTCGACAACATGTCGTCCGGTGGTGTCTCTCATTTTCGGTGCATGCTCAACTAGGAAGCTCTCCACCAGAAGTGCTCACTCTCACACTCCATCCTAAATTGGTATGTTGAGATACATCATTGAAATTCTAACCTCTTATTAGAGACCCTACACAAAGGTCCACGCCCTGAAGAAATGGTCTCGTACCATGTTGTTGGAGTAGCGAGAGGGGTCAGTGAATCTCTCTGAGTACTTGGACACTATCATTATTCCCTCCTATAAGTGTGATTGCTTCTGAATATGCACAGAGAATATTATCTCTATTATGAAATCCACCCTAAAGAGTCTCTCAAAGTCAAAATAAGAAAGTTTTGTATCCTTCTGCGTCTGGAGTGTCAGTCTCCACCATCTTCCTCGTGTGCCCTGTAAGAGACTAACAGCTAGGATCACCATCTGGTCTACTGGTGTCTCGACCAAATGGAAAACCTATACCACAGCCTCCATCCAGTCCTTAGCTACCGGTGGATCTGTCTCTCCTCAAAACCTAGGAGGCCTCTATCTTTGGAAATCATGAAACTTTCTTAGTCGGCATGCATTGTCCACTGGTGGGGATGTGGGAAACTCCTTCCCTATGGGTGGTGGTGCTACTGGTGCACCACCCGAATGTGTTATCACTGCAAGAAGGCCACATACTGAAGCCTCATCACTCGGTGGGAAATCATCATGATCTCTCACTAGATTCCTAGTTGTCTATCTATGTGAAGGAATTCTATGAGGAAATTGATGTCCCAAATTCAATAAGTTATACTAGGTGAGCTGACTCAAAAGAGATCAAAAGAAAAAAAATCAAAACACAATAAAATAGTTTTTCATGTGTCGAGTCGAAAATCAGAACTCAGGGACTTAGAGTATGGACATGTTGGCCACCGCAACAACACTGGACTCCCCGAACTAAAATCTGTACATAAAAAACATAACACTATCCCCCCATTGAAAAGATCATAGACTTAGTTATTCAGTAAAATCGAATCCTCTGATACCACTTTGTCATGACCCGTCCTCAAGGCTCATGTCGTGACTACCCCAATCCCATATTCCATTGTCTAGGGGTTGGTGACTAGCACCGGAAAGGCATATACTTAAAATGGGAAGGCATTTCCATTAAACCTCCAAACACACAGACTAGGAATACAACAAGAGAAACCCATGTAGTATAACTACTGAATGTAAATGTGTGAACTGAAGAAGAATGGGAAAGTATACAAACCCAAATCAAATAAAGTATAGAAAAAAGAAAAAAATATCTCCTGAGGTCATCCACCAAGGATCCATCCGGAAGGGTAGGTACAACTCATCATTGTGGCTCTCCACGTCAACCGATCACCTCTATACACCATCTAGTCCTAGCTCCCAAATATCAGTCAATTTTGTCCATCATCTACACAAGACACAACAAGGTGTGGGCGAAGCCCGTTTAGGGTTGAGAATAACAATACCTAGTAGGGACCTCGAGACCCCTGGAGGTCTTCCAAAATTCCACAAAGGAAAAAACACAAAGCATGATCTCCATCACAAAGCACAATGTAAAATACAGCTCACACCAGTTATATAACTTAATTAATAAGAATAATGATGATTAGTCATAAAGATAAATCATTTTATTCTGCTGAGAAGTTCCACTTCTGAACCACGAAGAATTCGTTCTATTGTCAATCTACACATGGTCGTAATTCACTGATCCACATAGTGTCATAAGTCATCGATCCACAATGGTTCATAAGTTTTCTATCAAAACAGGTTCATAAGTCATCGATCCACATAAGGTCATAGGTCACTAATCAATGAAAAGCTGTTATAAGGTCGGTCCTCATCAGGTTGCACTATTACTGATCCACACAGGGTGGTAAGTCATCGATCCACATAGGGTCGCATGTCACTGATCCATGATGGGACGATCTATGTTTTTCCCTCATTGGGTCTCTCAACTACTAATCCACACATGTTCATAATTCATTGATCCACACTGGGTTTCTTTTATGTTTATCCAAAAAGGGTCTCTCTTCACTTGACAGCCATCCAAAGGATTCCCGTACTCGGTGCACTTGAGTTCTGTAGATTCTGCTCCTCAAGAAATCAGTTGTACCTTAACTGCCCCACTAATGGATTCGAGTTTCATCCAAACCATATGTACTCCATCATTCTCCAAAACCCATGTGGAGTATTTCAAAGTGATCAGCTCATCATAAGGGTTACAACTCCAAAAATGGTTTCTCAGACGGACATCCGATTTTGAAGTTATGGCCTTTTAAGTGAAAGTTGGTCAATTGGGTCTGGGTCTAGTCTGACCCAGTTGGACCGACCCGACCCGACTCTCTGGGCTCAGCCTGAACTGGCTGGGCCATGGGCTCACCCCACTGGTCTATGGGATTGACCAGTCCATTTGGTTGGGCATGACCCACTGGCTGGGCATGACCCGTTAGCTAGTGCAGGGTCCACTCCGCCACCCCTCCACCTCCCACCCCCCCCCCCCCCCCCGAACGGACTACGTTCCATCGGGTTCTCCAACCAGTGGTGCCATTATGGAGCCAACCTGCTAGAAGAATGATCAGGTGGACCTTTCTAGGGCTGGAACTGCAGACACGAGTCTGCCACTGTGGCGGTTGGAGCCACGAAATCTCCTCCATAGCGTGCTACCCACCTTTATAGGAACCATTGATGGCTGACTTCTCCCTATCCAATTCATCACCTATGGGTGCCACCAACCTCTCACGGATGCTGAGATCTGGCTGCCACCTTCGGTCGATGGCTCTCCCGCACCGACGGTGTCGCATCGGTGGTGCTTCCGCCGGCCACTGGTGAAGTTCCAGTGGTCTATTTTTCCTCTTGTCTTTACCTACGGGCCTCCCGGGACACCCCCTTTACCATGTGGCCCTCATTTTCTTCTTTCCAATATATTTATCAGTCACCGACAAAGAACGCATCAAAACCAAGATCATAGGAGGGTTTGAGCCTTGTTAGGATCAGCCTGCACCCTCCTTGTTAGCATTATATCATGGGAAGAAAATAAAAACAATACCAAGATAAAGATTTAACCCAAATCAAAACCCCATTATAACCACCATATATTAAAGTGAATCTTAGATCTACCCATTAGTCAATTGATCTACATTCATCATATAATTCAAGAATGAGGTATGATGAATCTTTAAAAACTTTTAATGATTATTTCCCCTACCTTGAACATGTTGGGATCACTGATGAAAAAGGAGGAGAATACATTGTTCGGAGATGTTCATCAGTATTCATCATTCTACGGATCGAATCCTCAATGGAATCATCGAATCTCTGTTCTACGTTGGAGGAAGACGTTCTTGGCAGTATGTTGATGTTTTCTCCCACATTCCTCCCATCCATCCCAATGGATTGGTTAACTCTTAGAATTAAAGGGTTTAAATTTTGGTTCATTAATATAGTTCATAAATAAACTGAAATTAATGATCCAATTAATTACCCGAGCATAGAGGATACTCAACCAAGTGTAACAGGTCACTTAATGACATACATTAAATGACCAACCTACTCTGTGGTCTTGTCATCATCACTCAATGGTTGCAAAAAGAATAAAATAGCTTCTTTAGTTATTTTTATTTATTTTTTCCGAATGTCTAAAAAAATAAATTTTCCATCCGACCCTTTAGGGTCAAAGTTAAACTTTTCTGAAGTGAATATCGGCACTACGAATCCAACAGTTCCCTAAAATTTTTAATACAAGCAATGTTTCAAAAGATAGAAATTTCCGCCCGAACATTTAATGAATGTACCTTAAAAAGTTAAAATTTTCATTCTGGGTTCTCTAGGCCTCAGAATCACATGCCATCAATTTTCACAGTCTCATAATAATTCCATATAATTAAAAAAATATACGGAATTTTTGGGTCTTTACATTGATCCTAGCTATAATGAACCACTTCTAGACAACCATCACAACATCGACCATAACTGTTTTTAGAAAAACTTGGCATCCACCCCAAAATACTATGAGATCATATCCTAGAAATTCTATATATCCTTGGGTCCCATCCATCCCAATAACTGAATCTTGGGTATCCTAGTAAATCAAAACAATTACTAACCCAACAAAACATTCATAGTAATCCTAATAAATCACATATCATAACCAATAAAAAATGATGTCTAAGGTTAGAAGAATTCCAATGACCATCATCTTCATCTTGGCCCCATCGAACTGACACTTCAGTTTAGGTTCTAAAGAGGCACCCACAACCATCACTAGCCAACCAAATGTTCTCACTCAGGGTTCCTTTTCCAATGGGGTACCAACTTAGGTTACCTCGGTCATTATATAAGGAGATTCATCCCTCCAGGGATCCATGGTGACCATTAGTCTCTTGGGAAAATACCTTATGCTATAAGGATATCCCATCCCCCAATATCATTAAAATTATCTTACGACCTAAAAGTCCTCAAGTGTAGTTTACATTGGAAGATTTATTGAGAGATGGGTCAAGACCCATATCTATGTCTAGAGTCACTACAAGTAGGTTAACTCACTAACCTATCACAAGTACCCCAAGGTATATCCACCCAAGCCTAGAAAATCTCAATGTTCCTCAACATGCTTATTAGGGTATTCCATCAAATTTCATGTCACAAACCCCCTCTTGGATGTGTCTAATAGATTCCTTATCAAGGGCCATTGTGCCAAATACAAACCAAGTCATTGATTTTCACCCCTATGGGGGTTTAAATACCATGGTATTAACATTAATCCACGCCTCATCCCTTGGTGGCTATGGAATCAAGAAAGTGAACTAGGTCCATAGTTTCACAGGCACTTTGTTCTTTTTTTCACTTAGGTGGTAATGAAAGATTACAAATTTTTTAATAAAAATATTTAAATTAAATCAACAATTAGATTAATCAAATGGTATATCGCCTCCGTGGCATGATCATTCATGCACATGAAGAAAACAAAATGCATAGGCTATAGGGATAGTACCTCTATATTGACCTAGTATTTTCATAAATCTATATTAAATCATTTTATATAAATATACAATACATTACAAGAACACACACCTAAGGGAATTAATAGTTTAGCACCTTTGGAGACATGAAAAACAATCATCTTAATTTGGAGAAAGATCTTCAATGTCTCCAAAAAAAACCCACCCGTTTAGTAATCTTCACAAAAATACCCTACTAAAACTTTTCTTCATAACATATGGAAAGGAAACATAAGAAAGTGTGAGCTTCGATGCTCAGTAAGGGTGAACAAAGAAGAAACAAAAGAATGACATGAACATAATGGTATGAGAACATGTCCATAACATAAGAAAACCATTTCATACATATCAAATATAATAATTTAGGACATTCCATAAAGGTTGGATGTTTTTAAGACAAGAATCATTTGGAAATCAGTGAACAAGAGTAATGAGATCATAACATTTTCATTATTGATAGAATTTTGGAATACAAATAAGCATAGAAAATAATTTCCTTAGTATTCAAGGATAATTTCCAAAACATTTTAGGTCACTCTATGGTTGGATACACCTCTTTGGTGGGACACACCACTATCCCTAGTGGAAACACATTCCCAATAGTGTAATGAGTTCACTCCCCAAACCATCATAGTAGTAAAGGTTCACTCTAAAGACCATCATAATAGACAAATTTATTTACTGAATCTAGTTCAATCCTCATTCCACTTCTTTCTATATCATGATATATAAATCATTACCCAATTCATTTTAGGGAGATATAGGTACCACCCATATTTGGTTATAACATAACCACCATACATGGTAATAACAAAACCATTTTCATTGGTTATAATGTAACCAACATCACATAATTAAAATCATACATATATGTTCCATAATATCATAAAAGATTCATTATATCATAACCCATGAAATGATATGGGTTTCATAAACATTTCATCATATCATGAACTATGTAAAAGTGATAGGATTTATAATAATTTCATCATTTCTTCATAGCATAAACCATCAGAAAAATATGTTTCATAATAACTATATCATGTTATAACCCAAGTAAAGGAGACATGTTTCACAAACATTTTTTATGATAAATCATTCAAAGAAAGAATTAGAATGGTATCCTTGGTTCATATACATAGTAAATCATATGAAACATCAAAAGATATAATAATAAATATAAAATGACTTTGGAAGATTACTTAGGACATTTCTTACAGAAGATATATTTTCTTTTAAAATCAGTTTTTTAAAAACTTAAATCATTTTGAAAATCATCTTCTTTAAAAACTACATTGAAAAAATATAAAGGAATCTTCATAAATAATTTTAAACATTTATTGAGGATAATATCTTTTCCAATTTTAAATACACATTTTAAAACATTTGTAAAATCATTTTATTTAAAAATAATATTGAAAACATATGAAAAATAATCAATGAAAATAATGGTTATTAGTATGGGATGTTTTGTTTATTTCATACATGTTAAGATAAAGATTCCTTTACAAATTACTGTAAAAGAAAAATAAGAATTCTTTGAAAAGGGAAAGGAATATTACTTTCAAAACATTTTGTAAAAATTAAAACATGGGTAAAAATTTATTTAATAAATCATTCGAAAAATTTCAAAAACATTTTTTAAATCATTTTTAGAAAACATGGTTTTGGAGGGATAATGTTTTTCATCAAAAAGATGATTTTTCATAAAAACATTATTTTGAACTCTTAAGACAATAAAACTGGAAAATGAAGTGAAAAAATTTATTCACATGACATAACTAGAGGAAAATAAAATTCATAAATTTATTGAGGGATACATCCTATGATTTCATTGTTTTAAGCATTATCATAAATAATCCTGATAAATGATGAGATTGGAACATAAAACTATGACCACTTTGGTAACATTGAATTGTATTGCCATGAAAGAATAACATTAAATGAAACATAAAATATAATGAATATATATATATTCATAATATGACATGTAAAATGGTTAGTATATACACCTTATAGAAGAGGATAGATGCATAACATAACTTATGTCCCAAAGAAGGAAAATGTAGACAAAAAAATCCATTATCGATTTGTTAACTTTGGGAAGTAAACCCCCCAAAATAGAGATCCCAAAATGGATATATATATCCAAATAATTTTAAGGATAATTATAATAAAATACATTAATGTGAATTATATTCACCACATAAAATAAATAGATGGAAAATATGGCATGTGTCTCATAGAAGTAAAAAATGAGATGGAAATCCCTTACCTTAAGTATTGACTTACTCATACTTGTTCAAAAATGATGTATAATAAATATATGTTTATTTTAAATATATTACAGAACCATATTAATATATATCATACCATATATGGTTTATTATGGCCATTATTACCCATTTATTAACAATTCCACATTATGTCATGTTTCGGGAAATAACCTTCTTTTCTTATATGTTTTGACTTGATATATTTTTCTCTTATTACCGGGATCATGATTTAATCATATTTATAATTATATCCATCATAAAAATATCATATATATTAATTATATATTAATTTATGGTAAACCATAAAACATAGTTATAGAAAATGAAATAGTCGTTGATGGAGAAGTTAGGTCGTACGCACACGTGATCATTGTTTCAATTTTCTTATTGGATTGAAAAAAAAACATAAAAGGGACATGAGTTTTTATCATTACATAATCATTTTTATGTCATATAAATAAAATATTTTTGTTAAAATCATCCTTAATACCTTACATGTAAATAATGAATGAATCACCTCATTTCACGGGGTGGTAGTCTATCATACACACGAGTAACATTATCGTATGCCCCAAAAATGGATACTATGAAGGTATGTGTGATATAATAATTATATAATTATAAAAAAATAATAAATATCATATATAAATAATAAATTAACCATCACAACTGTCCTTGAGATGTTTTAATGTAAAAACATCTGATATTGGTTCATGAGGTGGTAGTTCTCTACGCCCATGAATGATGATTTCAATACCCTTTTGATGGAAGTAGAGATTTTTTTAGATATTTTTTTTAAAATCAAAACATCTTAGTATATGTATTATGATGAGGATATTATATATTAATGTTATAATAATAATTTAATCGGGTTTAGGAAAAAATAATAAAAAAACGCATGTAGATTAACATTACCACTTCTCCAGTTATCCTCCATAGATTTTCACTAAAAGACTTCCTAGGATGGATTTATGAAAAAAAATAAGGATTATTGTATTATGGGAGTTAATTTTTGACTTCATTTGGTAAGTTACTGGATGAACCAAAATGCTTTTGAGGAGTTAATAAGAGAGGATAGGGGTGGAATTTTATAAGTGGGGAGAGGACACACTTGGTTTCTACTGAAAAGAATTGAGTGCTCCCACATTTTTCATATGTCAAAAGGGTAAATAATAAATCAAATTAGATCCTCAAACATATTAAAGTATAAATATGTTCATAAAATAGATTTTATACAAGTTAATAGGTAATTGTAACCCTTATCATTTCAGTATAACAACTGGTAAACTGATTTTTAGCATACTTGTGGTAATTAATTTTTACAGCATTCACTATTCATGTTGGTCAAAAAATAAGTTTAAATTATTAGATAATATTAAATATTTTAATTACAAATATGGGATCCATTTTTTAAAATTCCATTTATATTTTTTGAAATTTATAATTTAAAATTAATCCCACATACACTATGAGAAAATGAGTTTTAAAAGAGAAAACATTCAAAAGATTACAATGTTTTTGTATCAAAATTAAATAATAAATTGATTCCAATTACCTAAATTGAATAAATGAATTAATAATTGAACTATTTTATCTTTAAAATAAATTTTAAATATAATTTAACTTTATAAATAAATTAAACTAAAATACATTTTTCAATTAAAATTTAGTATTTTTCACAATTAATCAAACAAAGAAAATATTTCAAAAAAATCCCAAAACATAACCCTAATATAATTTTTACATGATGATATAAAAATTTAATTTTAGTTTACCCATTAAATTTTCTAAAATTGGTAAAAATTAATATTAATATAATTGCACTAAGGGTGACCAAATTGCATTTTGAAAAAAAATATAGTTTTAAGAATAGAATTGGATTTATTCGTATCTCTTATCTAGAAAACACATAATATGATTTTTAAACATTTTATTGAATATATATTATATAAATTTAATTAAAATCACTCAAAAAATTAATTTTTTAATTTATTGAGCTAAAATGTGTTTATGTGCATCAAAATTAGTTTTCTATAAAATCATTTCTTTTATTTTCAAAAGGTTTTCATTTTAATTTATATTTAATTGGCCACCTAATAATTAATTATATATATGAATGTGTAAAAATATATTTTCGTAATTTAATTAATCATATTCATACCCTCCATTCTAATGTCTAGATGATAACTATAATATGAAATGATAATATCTTTATAATTTAACACTTTTCATTTAAACTCAGTGTTTCATGCAATGAAAAACACCCAAAAGATTAAATTAATCTAGAAAAACAGATTTCAAAAAATCATGAAGATTTATTACCTAGATCTACTACTTAAAGGTAAATCCAATTCCCATTTGAGATGTCTTGGTCTCATAGCTCCGCATATGTTCTTGGAGACCTATCCTAGCCTGACTGAGCTCATATCAACTCATCCAGCCACAACTAACCCACGTGAGTCCATAACCAAAGCTAATAGACCCACATCAATTAATTATAGAATTTATCATTAGTTTTAAAACCTAATTTAAAAAAGTAAAATCATAAAAACACATGAGAAAGCCTCATCACAATAGAACAATAAACAACTAACCTCAAGAGATCCACATCAGACACCAAATATGATCTTGGGAGAAATCTCAAACAGGCGTCACTATTTCCATCATTAAACTAATTTTATTTAATAAAAAGAATATAAAATTTATGGTGTGATGTACCATTTCCTAAATTAAAAATGATGATAGTTGGATTTCATCTCGAGAAACCCTCTATGCAAGCAGCATGAAAAACCCCATCAAAAATGGGAAATTTCACCATGATATGATGAAATATCCAATAAAAACCTATACAGTGCCAACATCAATTCAGCTTCAATTTAAGACAAAGATGAGTATAAGAATGGTGAGGCACTAATTCCTTGATCCTCTAAAGAAAATTTCACAAATCAATCCCAAAAATAAAGGGGGATAAGGGATTAATACCCCCTTCCATGCACATGAACAAAAATAAAGGAGGGGGTTACCCTCTCATAAAATTAAAGGGTGGATCATAAATTTCATATTTTTTAGGCCAATTTATATATATTACTTCCATATTGGCTTTTCAATGGTGACAAAATACAATATTCGTATGGTCTGTAGCCACCAAATTCTTAGTGGTTTGTTGTAGTCTTGACCATAGTAACCACTTAGGCTGTTCTTGGGGCCCTCCTAAGCCCCTAGGATGACTCCCAAATATCAAACCTAATTCCAAAAATATTGACCTCTGGGATTATATTCTGATATCGTGTTCTCAAAATAACCCATCATCCATACTTTAAAATTCAAATTCCCTCTGGAATTTTGACACCTGTATAGACATGAGGCAGTAAAACTCCAAACCATTTCACTTCTCAACCCCAAAGAAGTCATTGTCTGACTCCAACCATACATCCCAAATTATTTCAGTCAAAAACTAAAATCCAAAATGCCTCATTCCATCCTTAAAGGCCCAAAAAACCTATTAACCGCAAATCCAACTATAAGACACAAAGAAACCTGATCTCAATAAAATACTCATACTTATCATCAAAATACTAAGATGATGCTCTCCAACTCTCTTCTACCCTGATATGTGATCATGTAACTTTCCAATCCATCACGAAACCTTTAACACTCCCCACCATAGAAATTATCTCCCAATGACCGAACTCATTATCACCAATTCCACTGTATTGTTCTTCCTACCATCATATTTTCCTTCAAAAAATAATTCTAGCAGTCAACCAACCCACTAATATTTGTTCCAAACACACCATACCCTATTTAAAATGAGAATGATGGTCAACCACCAACACCAAATCCTTATTTCTAATTTCAATCCAATCTTAAAAGTTCTAAATTTTTAGTCTATCCACCCAAAATATAATATTTTTCATTAAAAGTCTCATCAAATTCCAAATCCATACACACCATATCCAAAATAATATTCCTAGTGTGGTTCCCATCCTACCTTATCCAATTACACACAAAAGTACCAGTCCAAACTCCTCTAGCTGACCAGTCTCCAAGATGCTCAGATTCAGCCACATAATCACTTATAAATTACTATAACATTTCATCTTTATCACCTATGGAATCCCTTAATCATTCAAATATGACCACCAAAGTCTTCACGTAACTTATGGTTAAACTCTATAGTTAAAAAAACATCTAGCTAAAACATCCCTTCGTTCCTTGCCATACCATGAGCATTGACACACCTTGGATATAACTCATCTAGATCATTTCAATTTATCCCAATCATGAATTCAATTCTCATAATACACCTAACATCATACCAAAAATTATAGCTGGTATTCCCAGAGGGATGATGTTTTATTCCGACTTATTTATCCAACGACAATAAAAATCCCTAATGATTTTCCATTGATCGACCTCATACTTACATGACCATTCTGACCAGTGGATAACATCTTCTTTAACTGATGTCATACTACCCATCATAAGATTATCCTAGTCACCAAAATTCTAACCCAAATTATTGATCATCGTGGCCCACACATCATCCATCTTTGAATGTGATGACTGTACATGAAAAAACACACTCATTCCTAAGTGTTAACCCTATATGTAGCTCATCACACATTCCTAGACAATTAGAATATCATCCACAACATCAACTAAAATTCCATCGATAATGAGGTTCACCCCCAACCACCAATGTGGTATCGTCTCACCAAACGGATTACCTCACATAACTCCTCATGTTCCACCTTATATGTTCAATCTTCAGATGTGTATTTCTCCTCTCAAGTCGCATTAATCTATAACTAATTCCTAACATCACATCTCCCTAATAATATGTTACAAGTACCGCCTTTGATTAAAGCATCCCAGGACACTCAACACACTTCCAATTTATCTTCCACTATAGAGGGGCATTTCAAACTCTTACCCAAAAACCCAGGATACCATTCCATCAAGCATATCATTGACTTCCATCATTCTTTCTCTCACACATTCTCATTGATAATTTCATTTTAAATAGAAACAAACATAACAATCTCACATAATACCCCTATATCATTTGAAAAAATAATAGTTGAATTTTTCATTCCACCAGATTACTAAAACCAAACTCACAAACCCACGAATCACACACTATTAAACTCGGATGACATGCCAAAATAACTCTCCATGATCCATGGAATGTTATTTTTTCAAGACAACCATACATCTAGACACCAACCTATGTTTTTATAAGTCAGGGGAATGTAACTATGTGATCACTGAACAACTCAGGTGCATCTATAATAACAAGGTTACCACCCGAGTGGTCTTGCCCTTTGAATCCACTCTTGGTACCACAACACACTAAGTTCCCCACATTCAAAGTTTCTAGTACTAAAGATGTATTTCCCTGAACACTAAGGCACCACCATGCCTATTCCATAAACCTGATAGAATCTCCCCGATATAGATCTCATCCCAAGTCATCTACCCATGAATGTTTTCATCAAAGGCATATAAGATTTTAGGAAAAGCCCTCACATGGGTTTCCCTTAATCATACAAGATATCAATTCTATAAGAATCCAAAGTTTCATATCATGGGTTTCCATGTCCTCCCCCAAATACCTAAGGTCCAATTTCATATAATTAATAAATTAATGGATTCCAAACATGATCATATATTAATTATCACCTAACATCCAATGTGGAAAATGCCCAATCTTGGGCGTCATACATAAAACTGACATCTCATGCCAAACTTCCTTCAAGGGAACTGATTCTCATTGAGAATCTATAAATTGGAATACTCCCATGGAAATAAAAACTCATTCAGGGTCATATATATAAATATAATGGCATCTACCTAGATGATCCATATCAAGAAACATATATCATGATTCTCAGTTACATATAATTCCATTCCAACATATATAGGAAAACAGAATATAGATTGTTACCGACACTTTAAATAACTGAACCAAAAAAAACCTAGTAGGGGTGTCTCGAGAAGTAATCATAATCCTTACTTACTTACTAATGTCATTGGACCTCCTATGTACATGAAATAACATCATTGAAATCATAATCAAGCATCTCACTATATATCATCGTGGCATTCAATCCGAAGAAGATAAATGTAGGGTGGTTCAGTTGAGTAGAATTTCACCAATAGATTATAAGTGAAATCATTGTGTATCCAATTATATAAAAATTAAACATTTGGGACTAGTAAATAGTAATATAGATCATGATTTAGTAGTCCTATATGTCATGTGAATGCATATGTGTCAAGAATGATGCATATAGATGCCTCTTGCCTCTATGGGATAAGAGTCAAATCCAAAACTGGTCTCTTGATAATGGGTGAAGATCCAGAAATACATAATAAATCATAAATTCATGCATCATTTTCATCACAATAGATTAAAATCATAAAACTGTAACATTATAACTCTACCATATCAATCCCATCCCTGGTAACCTGGACTTCATATAAGAAAATGTGTTCATAATGAACCAGTCGATTATCCATCACAAGCTCTCACACATTACTATATCCTTGATACCACATCCCAAATAGTAAGAAAAATAAAAATAACCCTCTCATACCATTTTTTAATTCCCCATCCTGGATTTCTATAAACAGTCACAAAACTCATCTGTCATGTGACCAAGGGGACACCACCCTATATTCCAAAGCCTGACATCTAGAAATGTGGGTTATGTATGTATCATGGGGTGATTATACCCCAAACATTAGATTGTATAATCATAAAATAAATAACTGAGTATCATAAAAAATCCTTAACCATTATATTTTATAAAAAGTAAAATATAAAAAACATGAAATTAAATTTAAAATAATGACATAAAATTAAACAGAAACAATCACCCACTCAACCAATAATATATGTATAGATAAATAATTAATTAAATAGAACAAGTATTTGGATCTGTTCTCAACTTTAAGACTCACCTATAATCTTATATTCCCACTTGAGAATCTTTATCTCAAACACATAATACCAGGCTTCTTCCCAACATCTATCAGCAATAGACAAGTGACAGCTACTTAGTTGCCCAAGTGAAATGGTCATCTAAGTAGGGTGTGGGTAAAACAGTCAGTAGTTCACTACCAATAGGGTCCCACACATAAATAAAAATGTAGTTATGTTTTCATGTGACGTCATTTGTGTAATGAATAAATTGTTTCAAAAAATAAATGAAACCCACCATTAATCCTTGGGTTTGTGGCCACTATTGACTAAACCATCCTTGACCAGTGCTGGAATGTATGAGAGCATGAAAATCACCTTGGGGGAGGGACTCTTCTGATACTATAGAAATCCCACTATCATGAATCCACCATAATGATCAAATAGACCTAAAACATAACCAATCACCCCTTATCCTTAGGTCTTATGGCTGAACCCCATTGTAGTACCTGTTCATTCTCGATTTCAGGAAGTCATTTGATTCTTAAGAAATCATATACAACCCAGTGTGACTGATTCCTTGGTGAACTATAAAATATAATGGAATACCCTCATAGATCCTATGGTCACTCTCCTTGGAATCCACATCTTAAGGATCCTCAACCAAACCAAACTGGTGAATCCACTTGATCTTAGGGGGTATCCTAGGAATTGATTGAGTGGATCTAACAATTACCCTTAGGATGTCAAAAATCCATTCCTTGGGAAATAAATCCACTCAACATCTTATATATCCATTCAAATCACAAGTGTCCCATGAATTCTCAACGGTCTAAATGTATTTCCATTCCAATATCAAGTACCTAAGGAATTAAAAATGGTCTCATTGTATCCAAGGAATCCCTAGAATATTGTGTATTATTATATATGTACTATCATATACTCTAATGCTAAATCTTGGGAATAGCCACCAAACATCCATCTCTGCATCAACCAGAATGGATTCTAGTCAAACTAGGAATCCACCCCTGAAATATTATGAGATAGTATTCTTGGAATTCTCATAATTACATGGTCTCATTCGTCTCAATAGATAATTCTTAGGAATCCTAGCTCATCACCATTATTTTAGGCTTAATAGATGACTCGCATGAGTCATGGAAATCACATATACTAATTAATAATAAAATAAAAATATATTTCTGTTTAGTTGATTTCCCACACCTATCACAATCATCTCGATCCCATCAAAACAACTCATCAGTCCATGTTATAAGGTGACACTCTCAACCATTATTATCAAACCATATGTTTCTGTTCAGGGTCATTCTGACAATGGGTCACCCACTGATGTTCCTTAATTCAGTAGTTAATTATAGAAATCCCTACTAGGATCTTTGGACCCCATTATCCTCTAGGGTCAATGCCTGATACATTGAGGACATCTTGTCCCTTAGTATATCCAAAATCATCTAATGGCCTCGAAGGCCTCAAGGGTATGCCACACTAGAAACAAAATTGAATGGTGGCTTGTGTTCCATATTTATGCCCATGGTCACTTCAAGATGTTTATCTTAACCAAACCATCTCTAGTTATACTATGATCAATCCACCTAGGCCTATCACATCTAAAGGGTCATCACTTGGCCTAATAGGGTGTTTCATCTCATATGAGTTCACACTTCCTCTTAGAGGTGTCTAATTATTTTCATCACAAAGAACATTGGGACTTATAAAACTCAATAAATTTATTATACCTCACTTTTTGTAAAACCCCAAGCTTCCATGGTATTCTTTTCTTTGAATAATACAGTAGCATGTGTTGTACACAACTTAAAGTTCTAACACACACCACAACCAATCAAAGTAGCCGTTATGAATAGTAATACCTACTTTTTGAAATTTTATAAATTTTATCTCTCAAAATGGACTTCATTTTTGGATTCGGAATATCGAATTTAGCCTAGGGTGACATTTTGGTACTTTTCAGATAACTTTTATATTTTGATTAATAGTGAAAATTACTAAATTTTAATTAAAAACAACATTCTTAGTCAAAATAAATAATAGTGATAAATTAGGAATTTGATTTGGATTTAAAGTATTTTTAGAATATATTTTTAACATTTAATACAATGTTGTTCATTAGACATAATTTCACAATTTAACCGGACATAAACAAGTTTCAATCTTTTGACAGTTATTATTTCTTAAAAACACACTTTTTGTTTTGACAGTGAGAATTAATTTTAAATTAATTTCTGCCACTTCTGTGTTTTAAATTTGGAAAAATGGACTCCATATTTGGAATCATTATGTCCAAATTGTGTAAATAGGTAACTTTTATTTTTATACATTTTGAATAATTACTTCGGTAAATATTTTATTTACCATGGTTAAAGGGTAAATCTGGTAAATAAGGGTTAAAAAAATAATATTATTATAATAATAAATTACCCTAAAACGTGTAATAACATTATTGGTGGATACATTTCTAACCATGGGAATATTTGGGACAATTGTGGGACCCCATGGAGCCACATGTAGGTGATAGGGACACTTTATATTAATTAAGTCAAAGTAAATACAAAAATGACATAAGATTATATCTTTTAGAAAAAAAAATTACATAGGGTTATATATATTATATTTTAGATTATAAATATTCATTAGAAAGATAAAAATATTTCCTACATAATTGTATTTTATTTTTAATTTTTAGACATTGAAAAGGTTAAAAAATATATGACACAATAATGATGCAGTATTTTCCAAATTAATGAACGAATCAAATAATTGGTATTATAAATGTTAAAATAAATATAATTTTAAAGTTTTGATGACATAAAAGAATTTTATTGGTTAATATTACATTTTATTATTTGATAAATGAATTTTTTTCGAATTAATAAACTTTTTAAGATTTTAACAAAAATCAATTATTGAGTAGTGTCAAAAATGACATAAATGATTTTTTAAAAAAAATATTATATTATAAATTTATATTCTATTCCTAAAAATCTAAGGTTCGTCCAAAGGACTTATATCATTATTTTTGTATCATTAATGGACCACTTTGGGGTCTTTTGGATTTATATAGTGAGTTTATGAACTATATAATATAAAAATACAAAGTGACATGGTAAGTGTTAAAATAATTAACAAAGAGTTAAAACTAAAAGATAAGGTTATTATGAGGATCCAAACCTGTCTAAAATCTATTATTTGAAAGTATTTAGACCCATACCAACCTTATACTTTGAATAATCCACTTTTGAGCCATTAGAAACCGAATATGAATTTATTATAAAATAATATTTCTAGCTTTTCCAAAGGAGCCCCTCACCCCTCTTATAAAAGGGATCTCCCCATTCTCATTAATTCACACCTTCAAAGCTATTTGGATCGGCCAAAATATTCCCAAATATCCTCCAATATTTCCTCAATTCATCCTAGAGGCCTTATTTTGATCAGAAAGCCAACCTAAGGAGCCATTTTATCAAAACAAAAGGAAGAACCTGAAGAAGAGGTAACGTCTTCACCACGCTCTTTAAAGTTCCTTTCTTCTTCAACTTCTTCTTTCCTTGTTATTTCCATTCTAAAATAATAACTCAAGTATATTATATATAATGTGATGTTATTATAATTATGGAACAAACAAATTCATTATTCTATCCATCCCTTGAATGACATGTCACCATACGTGCGTACGTACGGCCTATCGTCCCCACATTGTGGTGTAATTTTTATTCAATATATTGTTATTTAGATGGGTATAATAATAATGTGTAATTCATGTAAATAATAAATATAAAATGATAATTATTCTGTATATATGATATACTACCAAATTATATATTATTTTAATATCAAAATAATGATATTGTGGCTCGTGCGTACGTACGGACTACCGTCTCCATGAACGTGATGAGATTCATTCCTGATCATATCCATTTGGGTCTAATTCTCATTTAATGATTAAAAATAGTATTTAAGGACTTGATATAATTTTGTATATGAATAATATACAACCTATCCATAAAAAACATGACTTATGTCACAAAACATATAAAATAAAATGAGTAAGTTAACACCTGAAACGACGATAATACTGAGATGTTATTAACAAAGAAATGTTAAAAGATCATATATGATATCATATTGACTTATATGATTCTTGTATAATTTAATAACAATTATTTCACCATTATACAGGAGGTTAACCTACCCTCAACCAAGGAAAATTACAAGGTAAGGGTTTATTTCACAATCTATTCATTATCTGAGGTTGTTTATACGTAATTATCTACTGGAACCTCTTTATCATCCACATCCTTGTTTCATGAGAGTGTATCTCAAAAAATTCTAAATAGTTTACAGAATATGGGTTAAAGTCATTTATACCCCTGATTTAATTTTTATAAGAGGTTTATAAAGGAATCTTTCCGTCGTTTCCAAACAAGGTCCTTTTTAACCTTTTTGACAGAATTAAGGTAAGAATGTTTTTTAACTTATACGGTGGGTGCGGCTATTTTTCCATTATCAAAATCTTCAAAACTTCCCTTACAAGCTTATAAGAATATTTTCAAAGTAAATTTTTATTTTATAATTATGTGTCTATTAAATGATTTCAAAAAAAGAGATATTTCTCTCAAATAGTTTTGATTTCATCTATGTGAACATCCTTCGATGGATTTTAAGTTTATTTGAATTTTATTTTTTATGATACAAAGCATCTATATTGTATTGAAGGTTTTGTGATATGTTCGACTATGGGTGTGTTATTTTTATACCATTCATGGTTTATGGAGAAAGTATGGACATTTCGTATGCTAGTTTTAATACGAATGTTTATGTTAAGTTTAAAACTATTCATATGAGGAATGCATTGGACTTAATAGGTGACGGGTGGAGCCCGCTATAGCTCCTTGATGCATCAGTAGGTCTCATGAGACAAACTAGTGTCTTGGCACGAGGCCTTGACAAAATTATATTTGTAGTCCTAGCATGAGGCCTTGGCTACGTGGTTATGATATTTTGGCATTATGCATTCCGTCATTATGAAAGTGGTGATTGATATTTCATGTGATTATTTGAATAGTAGAATATCCATGTGAATAAGTAAATGGAATTATTTGATTTTATCTTTTCCATATTATGCTGAAGTTCAAGTTTAAAAGGCTTTTGTTTTAGTTATACATTTCCATAAATGTTTATCATTATTTATGAAAGTTTCCTCTATATCGTTATCCTTACTGAGCATATGAGCTCACCCCTTTCAATGTTTTATTTTCCCCAGGTTGTGAAGAAGTAATTTATGAATGACATGTAGGGATAGTATGTGGGGATATGAGTCTGGACTATGGAGACTATGGTGTTTTAGTTTTCATTTTTATGGTGTAATGTAAGACTTATGAATATATCTAGTGTTTCCAAGGCTACTAAACTAATTTTTCTTTCGAGATTTGATCTTTCTTGTGATCCTTCCAATGTAATGTTATAATTCACTGACTTTGGGTAATTGGGGTCGGGGAATTACACTTGGTGTGTTCAAATACTAAGGTCTTACCATTAGATCAAGCCTCATCCATCAGTGGTTGATGCAGCAATCTAGTTCACTAGGTCCATAATATCCTAGGTACTTTTCTCCTTTTTTACTCATGTGATTATTCATGTTTAAAATTTAAATTAAATTAAACTCTTTTTAAGAAATCAAAACATTTTTTAATAAAAGGACCCATCACATCAGTTATTTGACCATAGATACACATGTAGTAAACATCATGCATAAGGACATATGGATATTACCCGAACCACCTACTACAAGGTGAATACAATTATATTTATAAAAGTATTATTTTTGAATATCTACTTAGGATCTTTTATATTTTACCCAACCTGACTGAGCTCGTCCCAACTCATTGAGGAACCACCAACCCACATGATTCCCTAACTAAATCTATACAACCAACATCAATTATGGAAAACTTTTATAATTAATTAATCAAACTAATTTTAAAAAGTCATAATCATTAAAAAATAACAGGAAAGCCTCTACACACCAATACCACAACCAACAACCTATTGGATCTCCAAATCAAACAACCAACATCATCCATAGTGAAAGCCAAAATAATAATTACAATTTTCATCCATAAATTAAATTAAATCAATGAAAAATATATAAAAATATATAGTGCATTATTTATTTATAGAAATGATGAATTACAATAGGTTAACATCATCTTTAGCCAGCCTCAATTCAAGAATCATGAATGCCCCACCACAAACATGAAATTTCACCATGCCCTTATGAAATCACGAACAAAAGCCTTCATTAGATCAAAATTGAATCAGTGGTGATTAAGGAGTAAGATGAATAGAGGAATGAGTGGCCCTTGCACCATGATTCACAATAGAAAATGATACCAGAAAATACCAAAAATCAAGTGGTGAAGATGGAGGAAATGGGGATTCAAACCTTGTCCCCCCTGCTATGCACACTAATGAAGGGAAGAGTGGGGGATTCCCCCCATAAAATTCAAGGGGGGATGATTAATTGTCCCCTTTTAGGACACCAGATACATGTTATAAGTACACCAACTAGATGATGGTGAAAACAACCAATACTCTTACTGCCTAGTGCTAACGGTCGATCGATCAGTTCCCACAGATGGCTGGTGGTTTGGTGCAGTATTGACTACTACAACTACCCTGACCCCTCCTAGGTCCGTCCCGAGCCCTTGATATGACTCCAAAATTTAAATACTCATCCAAAAATTTTATTTAGTGTATTCTAACCTTCAAAATTCAATTATAAATATGTCTTATCAAAACTACATGTCTACAATATGCAAAATGAAATAAAATTACCTTCAGACTTTTCATACTCATATAAACACAAGGCATTACAACAAGAATTCATAAAGGTAATAACATGATATAAGATAGTGATATTAAATACTGTTCAAATAAGACTAATTTTTTTTATTATATCCAAATTAGAAGCATGTCAAGACCTTGATCATTCAACAGGGTCAGTTCATTTAATGTAGTGTTCCCATGGATTATCTTGATTAAGGCATTGGATAAATGGATAAAATTAAGAGTTGGATTGAATGATTTAATTATCATATTTTGGTTACACTTAATTTGGAAACCCTAAGGGTTATGAGAATATAGGAGCAATGTTGAGTTTATTAAGATGTTTGATTGGATTAATAGTTATTCACTCAACCCTCCAGAAGAGATATATGATATGATTAAGAAGGTTCCCTACCTAAATAACTATGAGGTGAGTGGAATACTAAATAGGAGTAATTGTTTTTTGAAATTTGGATCTTGATTCAATAATGAATCAGTACTAGAAAAAGTGTTATTTATGATGGTACATTTGCGATGGGTTCCCATCGAAAATGTACCTTTGAGGAAAAGGGCATCGCAAATATAATCTTTAGTGATAGACCATCACAAAATCCATTATTTTTTATGGGTAGTAGTATCATTGCAAATAGGTTTGGATAATTTTTTAAAAAAACCATTATGATGGCCCGACTACCCATCACAAATACTTCTCCCGATTTATTCAGAATGATTTTTTCAACGGGCATGTCACAAATAATGGGAAAGAATAAAAAATGTAATTATTAATAAAAATATAATATTAATATAAATTAAATAATAATATTAAAATTAGTATAATAAATCATTTATAAAATAATATTAATAATAATACTATAATATAAATATATATGAAATAATAGTATTAAAATTTGTAAAATAAAATTAATTATAAAATAATTAAATAATATTATAATAATAACTTTATTATTATTAATGAGACAATAATATTAATATTATTAATATAATAAAAACCAAAATATTCTCAAAAATATAAAAATATTTGAATTAATAAAATAACTAATATAATAAATAAATTAATAAATAATAAAAACAATAATATTTGAAAAATATAAAAAACTCCCTATTTAAAACATTAAATAGTACACAAAAATTACAATCAAATGTTTCATTATAAAATAAAAATACATCACTAAGGGGTAGGGTCGTCTAGAGGAGTTGGAGGAGATGGTGGAGGGAACTCCATCCCTAAACAATGAGTCAGATGTCGTTTATACTCCATCTTCTCTTGCTCCTGTTGATGCCGCCATCGACGCATCCCATTCTGCATCTCTTGTTACTGATGTCATAGAAACTCATCCTATTACTAATGCTACCACTAACACATATCCTTCCCCTCCCTACACATTGTATCTAGAATCTCTCTTTGATCTTGTAGATTCTCCTGATATTGTGCAATAGATGATGACGACTCTCCATGATCTCTACTCAAGATGGATTCTGGCAATGGGATAGTGCCATAAAAACACCCAGGGGTTAATCAAGAGTTGATACAAATAACTCAACCTTTCTAAGAGGCATATTGGGTCACCTGCATCCATCCAGCCACATCAAATCAAGGGGCACGCAGACGACCATCGGTCTCGGCCTAACTCACACTATGTGTCTGAGATGTCGCAACCTCATTTGACTCCTTCAATTGAAATTTAAAATTAAAATATTTAAAAAAATATTCTCATTTAAAAGAGAAACACAAAATGAAAATATACTAACCACAATCTGACGCTTGAGAGCACCTCTAAATCTCCAATGGATGGATCATTTTAAATCCTCCAATAAATATTATACTCCATAATATCAGGATACTCAACTACCTATATGAATATAAAATAAACTGTTTACATTTAAATTTGTTTAAAATATTTAAGAAAATGTACATACCTTATGCTCCTCATGGGTACTGAATGTTTGACTACTAAATGGATGTGTCACCTCATGTCTCTCTCAATTTTTCCAACCTACTGATGATCTGCTATGAAACAACTTATTCAACCAATGTGTACATAATCCATCCCAAACCTAAGATGAAGTATAATACGTTTGGGGGATGCAACATGTCTCATCCAACTCTTTCACTCCTACTTTATCCACTGCTTTCCTTTTCAAATTTTCAAAAAACTGAGTACAACGTGGATACATAGCTCCCTACCATGCATTCCAGATAGCCTCACACATTCTCTCATCAATGGGATAACATAAACCATAAAAATAATTTATAATATCAAGTTATTAATTAAAATCAATTCAAAATAAAAATTATTTATTTATCTAGCATCCAATGCTCGAAAATGAGATGCTAAACCTCAATTGGAATTTGATCCCATGAAACCCATGCCTTTGAAAAATAATTGTACAATATTGTACTCCCCTTTCCAACAACTATATGCATAAATATGTGAAAAAAAATAACAATTAATAAAACAATTAGAATATAAATAAAGTATTTAAAACTAACTAAAACACACAGGTAAACAAACCTCCGCACATGTGGATCAAATCCAAGACGTGGACATCACTCAAGGATAGGGTCAGGAATCATCAGTTGGGAAAGATCATGATCCCTATGAGTTGTCTCTAGACTGCCAGTAGTCTGAGGGTTGGATGATCTTACATCCTGATCATCCAAAGGTAGATCATCCTCCTACAATAGACGATAGAGATCCTCATCCATCTAAAAACACAAAATTATTGCAATTATCTAACAGTTTAAAACCACTATTATATATAGATATCTATTATATATGATTATAACCAATATTTAACTATTCCAATGTCCATATTCATCTTCATATTCGTATCTATTTGTGTTAATGTCTTCATCTTCCTCCTCAACATCAACAATTTCCAAATTAGTTTCAGTTTCGTCATCTCTTTTCATTTTAAATTCAGTTGTAACATCATTAACATCATCATCACCATCGGCCCTTAACTATGGGGTTTCATCAATGATATTCGTTCTTATTCATGAAAAATATGGATTTGGAGTAGTCTATTGAAAAATGTCACTTCCTTGCACTTTAGTGGGACCATAATTACTTTTAGTAAATTGATTCTCTCGAGATTTAATTTTTATTATGCTCCACCGATCAACCAAATCTCTTATAGTAGCACAGTAATTTACATAATAAAATTTATGTGCCTAATTAACCAATAAAAATCATTTATTTAGTTCAAGAATAATTTTATATTTAATATTAATGATTTCATGGATCATATGAACCCGCAATCCTATCTTAGTATCTAACCACTGATATTTAAATATCGTTATGTAATGGTGTCCCTGATAACACAGTTCAATGATTTCTTCCAGCATGCTGTAAAAGTCAACTACATCTTCTCTATACTGAGATCCTCTCATGAAAACACCATTAGTCATTTTTTTATTCTCCATATTCATGTGTATGAAATCGAAAACCTTTCACCACATTTTCATTATAATATTTACCCATTTTTGGATGGTGGTATACTCAATACATACAATCAATTTTCAATTTTATCTTCATGTTGAGATACTTAAATTTTTTTAAAATAATTACCACTATAACAAGTATTAAATTTTTTCATTATGTGAAATTAAAAGTAATTTATGTTACCAGTTTTTGAAACTAGTAGGAAATTCTTTTTTGAAGGCTTTCTTCATGAGAAACTGTTGTAATTTGTGAAAAATGTTTCTTTATATGATTATCATAAAATGTACAGATGAATACAGATTAATGTACTATTACAAAAATCATAGAATAAGTGATAGGAGCACTCATATACAAAAGGTTTCATTTCTTCATAGTTGAGCAGAATATATGTATGAGCTCTGTGATGTTCATCATCTAAAATCCATCATTCTGAACTCCACTAAAGGCATGTTTGGGCTAATGGAAAACTGATAATTGATTTCTCATGTCATAATCAACATTTCACTCGTTAAGGCTCAAGTGGTTATTTTTTAGGAATATTCATATTGAAAGTTATGAGAGCATAAAAGAGAAATTTTCTTTTGAAAATTAAATTTTGTAATTGAGCAATCAACTAATTATTTGTTACGTACTTTTTTCTTCAATTTCTACATGCATCTCCTAAATTGGTATATCCATCAGAACTATAAAGGAACTCCAAATTTTGTTTCATCCGGAAAATTCCATATCAAATGTTCCATTGATTCAAAAAAAATGGCAGGATTTTTTTCCATTTATATAAAATTAAAACGACATCTTGTTGTAGTTTTTTTATGAATCTTTGTCTATTGTTGATGAAAAAATGTCACGAAAAAAATATGACATGTCTGTTAGGGAATAACAAATAATAGGATTTAACAATCCACTTAATCCAATCGGCAGTAGTATTTCCATTAAAACATAGCAGTCATGACATTTAAGTATTGTAATATGTCCTTTTCTGACATATCTGTAAAAATTGGAAGCATAACCATCTGGAAGTCTCAAATATGAAATCCCATATCAAAATAATAAGTGACTCTCTTCATATATTGTATAATATTTTTTGGGGTTCATTAACTAATGTGATCTAACATTTTCAAAGAGTTCAAGTTTTGGTCACTTCAAATTTTGGGGAAGATCTAATCATGCCTTTACATTATCTTTGGTCTTACCTTGGTTATCCAAAAATTTATGAAAAAAATTATAAAAATAGTTCTTATCAATATGAATCACATACAACATGTGATAAGGAAAAAAATCATACCAATATGGAAAATAAAAAAATTACTTTGTTTTATCCAATTTTTCTCTTTTCCAAATCCATTAACTATTCTTAGTTTATTGTTGGTCCAAATGTTATGGGAGGTAATGAAAAGGCAATTTAGTTTAACTCTATACCTGAGATCATTGTTGGAGAACCATCATTTTCAACTATTCCTTTTCTAAAGTGATATTTGTTTCTTCGAAAAAGATGATTGGTTCGAATGAATCTGCGATGACAGTCGAAAAAACAAGGTTTTTTCCATTGATGACCATAAACAATTTTTTCTCTCTCATATTGTATGGACATGATTTTGGATCTTGTGTACTCTGTAAAAATAGCATTTCAAATGTTGGGAAGTCATTAATTTTCCAAATCAATGTAGCATTTAGTAGGATTTTTTGTTTCACCTAAAAATAATATATACTACCACCATTACTCTACAATGAGTTTAACTCATCAATCAATGCTTTCAAATAAACATCAATATTATTTTTCAAATGACCCGGAATTAATAATGTCAAAAAGATATATGGATCCTTCATCAACATCCATGGCAGAAAATTCTGTAGAATTATAAAGACAAGACAACATGAATACTGAATACCATAAAAACTAAATGGATAGAAATTGTCAGTAGAAAGACCCAATCACATGTTTCAAGATTATAATGAAAAATATGGATGAACATGGTCAAAATGTTTCCACGAATCTCCATTAGAGGGATGATTTATGCTTTTACTGGTTGAAATATTGGTTTTGTTCCATGATATCGATGTTGTTGTGTTATGAGACATAAATAAACGCAGTAATCTACGTGTGAGCCAGAAATATCACAATTGTTTTACAGGAATAAATCATGACATCCCTTTCTTGAGATTCTTTATACTTGTATTGTCTACATGTAGGAAAACAATACAATGAATCATTTTCACCATAATATAAGATGCAGTCATTTGAACATGCATGAATCTTCTAATAACCAAGACATATATTATGAAAAATCCTCTTTCTGTCATAGAAATTTGTAAGAAACACATTTCTTTCAGGTATTAGTGTCTTTAAGAAATAGAATATATCATCAAAACAACTATTTGACATTAAATTATTTTATTTAAAAGTCATAAATTCTAAAACTACTTCAAACTTTCTTATCTTGTAACCAAGATATAAGGTATCCTCAACAGACCTAAAAAACTCATATAAATGAGATGATTCCCACTCAGGAGTTGAATCATAACCATCTTGAGTTTTAGTTTGTTGAAAAGACAGACCTGCCACATCATGTACTAAATTTTGAAATCGTTCTAGAACTGGAACAAAATTATCTTCTCTAGAACTTTGTTCACCATGTGGATACAAAAAAATATAAGTTGGTTGAAAACCAAATTGCAATAAATGACTCCGACATTGTAAAATGTCTCATACATCCTCAGAGAAGATTTTTTTACAAGGACACTTAATTTTTCCTTCCGAAAAAATATATGTTTTGATGATGAAAATGATAAGAAAGGATGAACACCATCAATATATAAAATATTTAAACTGAACCTATTTTGATTTTCTGCAATGATTTATCCAAGCATGATCATCTAATAACGACTATTTTCGACTTCCTGGTTCCATATTTTTCGAAATAATATTAAATAATTAGTTATTCTGTATTATTAGATATAAGATAAAGACAATCCAAAAAAGAGAATACAATTATTAATTAAAGGTATTTTTTACTAATTATTGTTAATTATCAGTGGTGTAATTTCTAACGGATTGGTTGCAGATCTTTTTCCCAATAACTCATCCCCTTAAAACTTTCTCCGACTAAAACTACTATGAAAAGTCGACTCTGATGTATGAATATCCATTTTCGTATACACGAGGATAGAGAGTATGGAGGCCTCACCGTAATACTCTTCAGGATCGTGCATATGAAAATTGATATTCATATGTCGGAGCATACTTTTAATAGTGATTTCAGTGGGAGAAGTTATAAGGAGATGAGTTGTCAAGAAAAAGAGCCTCTATATTCCGACAGCTCACCTCCTTGAAACATTCTTCGACTAAAATCACTATGAAAAATCTGTTCTAACGTACGTTAGAGAAAATTTTTCATACTGATTCCAATGGGATAATTTTGCAAGGAGCTGAGACATCAATCAATAGGAATGATGATAATCCCCTAGAAAATTGTACCACTTTATCACATTGTACACGAAATAATTCGAATTTATTACTAATTAATCCTAATTATTACTAATTATCCCAATTATTACTAATTATCCCAAATTATTACTAATTATCCCAAATTATTACAAATTATCCAGAATTATTACTAATTATCCTGAATTATTACTAATTAATCCATAATTATTACCAATTAATCTTAATTATTACTAATAAATCCTAATTATTACTAATAAATCCTAATTATTACTAATTAATACAAATTATCAATAAATAATCCAAATTATTACTAATTAATTATAATTTGTTAGATGATTGGTTTCCATTTATTCACCATCATGAAAAAGAAAGGATTTCGACTCATGAAGAGTTAGATATGAGGACAACTGATGCATCTAGTGAAAATGATGATATTGATAGGGTGAAAAAAATAAATGATGTTTCCACGACTCTAGTATATCGACAGTGCGATAAAATTAAAAAGATGGAATTTTTAATCCGATTTTTTCATGGGAAAAATATGTATGGGATTTCTAATACAATAATCGATTACATTCTTACCCTCTTGAAGGATTTACTTCCAGATGATGCAGATATTCCCTCAAACCACTATATTGCATGGAAATTAGTTGAGGAACTTGGATTTTCAAGAAACAAAATTCATGCTTGCATGAAAGATTGCAGTTTATTCTGAGAGGAAAGTACTGAATGAAATGATTGTATAAAATGCGGCACATCCTGCTGGAAGTGAAAATCTGATGGAACACCATCTCACATTCCACAGAAAGTGTTGTGGAACTTTCAATTGATCCCCACACTCCAGAATATTTTTATGTCTAATGACATATCAATAAAAATGAGATGGTATGATATCAAGAGAAAGAAGACTAATGATGAGTTGATTCATCCTGCAGATGGATTTTCATGGCATAGATTTGATGCTCGACATCCTGATTTTGCAGATGACGTGTGTAATGTTAGGTTGGGTCTTTCATGCGATGGTTTTAATTCATTTGGTCAGATGGTTACTTCGCACAACACATGGCCAGTTTTTATACACATTTATAATCTTCCCCCATGGTTGTGTATGAAAAAACCTTTCACTTTCATGAGTATACTCATATCAGGTCCTTCTGATCCCGGCATTGATATTAATGTATACATGCAACCTTTAATAAAAGAGTTGAAACTTATTTGGGATGTGGGTGTGTGCACATATGATGCATGTTCGAAAGACATATTTCAGATATGTGCAACGCTTATGTGGACAATCAATGATTTTTCGTCTTATGCAATGATGTCTGGATGGAGCACAAAGGGAAAACTATCATGTCCAATTTATATAAAGAATACACGATCCAGAAGACTGAAAAATCGTTGTAGTTTCTGTAACATCCCCAAATGATAAAGGGTTAAATGACTAAATCATATGACTCATGTCAACAAGGTGCACCTTCCTTTTCGGGAGCCTGTCTGATTAGAACTCCACAGTTAAGCGTGCTTGGCTTGGAGTAGTGGTCAGGATGGGTGACATTCTGGGAAGTTTCCCAGGGTCTGTGTGAGTGAGGAAAAAACACACTTGAAATGTCATGTGTTGGCCTATGGTGACATTCATTAGTCAGATGACCCGTTAGGGCACATGGGTGGACCCTGGGGTGGGCCCCACGTGTCTGCGAGGCATCTGGTGGTACCTGGTGGGCCAGGACTCGACGACCATGTTAAGGCGGGGTGTCTGAGCTGTCCCTAGGACCTGGTTGTGACAATTTCAGTTTTATGGGACATCGATGATTCTATCCAAATGATCATCCATATAGAATGAATCGTCGAAGATTTGGTAATACCATAGAGACCGATGATCCACCTCAGCATATGTCTGGAACTGATGTTCTTAATGAATTGGAAGATTTCATTTTTTTCATTCGAGAATGGTCAAATTAAATCTGGAAAGAGAAAGAATGTTTCCACTGAAACCTGTTACAATAGGAGGAAGAGGGGTATCTTTTTTTATTTTCCTTATTGGTCAACCAATTTGTTACGTCATTGCTTAAACGTAATGCATATTGAAAAGAATATATGAAAAATGTTGCTTTCGGTTCTTCTAAATGTCAAGGGGAAGACAAAAGATTATTTACGATCTCAGTGTGACTTGGTGGATTGGGGCATCAGACCAAAATTGCATCCTATGCGTATGAGTGAAAATAAATGGAAAATTCCATGTGCTTCTTATGTGATGAAACCTACAAAAAAAACAATTTCTGTAAGTATTAGAGACTATTATAGTTCCTGATGGCTATTCAATAAACATATCTTAATGGTTCAACAGAAGAGAGTTGAAGTTAAAATCTTTAAAGACTCATGATTATCACGTTCTACTACATGAGTTGCTTCCAATAGAAATCCTTCATCATTTGTCCAATAATGTAAGGGTGACTATTATTCAGTTGTACCATTTGTTTAGAGATCTTTGTGCTAAGAAGTTGTCCAAGTCTTTCTTGAAAAAAATGTTGACAGATGCCCCTTTAATATTGTGTGAGTTGGAGAAAATATTTCCTCCATCATTTTTCACATGCACGCTGTATCTGACTGTCCATATTCCCACTGAAATACTTCTTGAAGGACCTGTTTCTTTTCATTGGATGTGTCCAACTGAAAGAAATATGTACACATTAGAGTCTTATGTTCGAAATAGGAATCATCTCGGAGGATCTATCATGAATGGTAACTTGGATCAAGAATGTATGGATTTCTACTCAATATATTTGTCTGATCTTACTACAAGAATGAAATGAGAAATGAAGAAGAACAAAATGAGAAAATTGAACCCAGTTTTCCTTCACTTCCTCAAACAGGAATAATTCCTGGATCATATACATTGAAGACATTAAGCCATGAAGAGCGGGAGATGGCACATCACACAGTTTGGTTCAACTATGATTTGTTCATTGACTATTTAAGTTTTTTAAATTGAATATGTAAATCTTACATATATATCTGTTAAACTATTCATATTTTTTATCTACAGGGAACATAAAACAATGATAAATAGGAAGCATCGTTCTTTATCTTTGAGAAGGAGATAGACTTTTCATAGCAAAGAGTTTTCTGCTTGGTTAAAATTGAAGGTAAAAATATTGTTGTTTAAAATAATTATATCAATATTTAATTAAGTTTAATAGTCATTTATATTAAAAGTATTGAGTTTCTCTGTTGACTCTGTCTCTGAGGAAATAAGAGTTTTGGCTTTTGGTCCTAATACCGTGGTTCGTGACTGTAAATCAATTATTATCAATGGGTTCAAATTTATTGTCACTGAACAAGCAAAGAACATGAGACCACAACATGATGGTGTTATGGTTACTTCCACAACAGATTGTTATGCCAGTGCATCTGATAGTAGGCCGCGATTTGAAAATTTGGGTTATTAAGGAGTCGTTGAGAAAATAATAATATTGAATTATTACTCTAATAGAAGAGTCACAATGATGAAATTCCATTGGTTTGATTCGATGACGAGATAGGGCACATTTATTGATGATTGTGGATTTTGAGTAGTTAATTTGACTCACACTCTTGCTACCGAAGAACAATATGTGTTGGAATCAATGGATAAACAAGTTTTTTATTTCAAAGATCAAGTTCGGCCTGAATTTGGTTTCATAGTTGATGTAATTCCAAGACATAATTTTTATGATGGTGATGATGGAATTGACATTGTCCCTAGTGCCATTGGAACCAATCCATCTATTTATTTTGATGACTCTAATATCTCAATTGTCAGAGTTGATTCTGAACCTCAAGTTGTGGTTGAAAATATATATAATCATTCATCCATGTTCTAAATTCTTTTTGTTTACCTCGAGTTGGGTTGTTAAGGTTACTAATATTCAAATTTATTTAGTATTGATCACAAATATGTTTTATCTTACTTGACCATTATGTGAATTTTCAATGTTTATTGGTTGCAGTTTTATTTGAATTGCATTTTCTAATTTAGAATTGAACTTTATTTAAACCTAGTCAAACAATATTTCTTACATGGTGAACATTACAACTTGTATGATTTATTAAAACCATTCATCCTCTTCTAAAACAATTGATAGCTAAATTACCAATTAATCCCCTTATTCCCTCATATATTTAGTTTTTTGGGTTACACATTAGTTTCCTTTTTCTAATTAATTACATATTTGTTTTCAAAAGTAGGAAATGCAACCAATTGAAGAGAGACAAAGGAAAAAAATGATGGAGAACAATCGTCGAATGGTGGAGATGGGATTTCCACCATTAGTGCATGTGGAGAGTACTTTATTTCAAATATATATATTTAATGAATATATATAATGTTATGTGATTAATATTTTTGTAAAAATGTTTGTAGGATCCACCTATACGTCGACAGTTATTTGATGAGGAGCCTAGTACTGGTCCTAGTACGGAGGCCGATGGTACGAGGAGGGTTCATACAAGAGGTGGACGAGCAGCTTCGCATACCTGAATAGGCCCTGCCCCTCCCACGTACATGTCATACTTCCCACATTCTGATCCCGGTGTGTCGTTAGGGACACACGGGATATTTATGCTCCAATTTTTTGCCACCTTTTGCATCTTCTGACCCATCTTTTTCATATCCCATGATGATTCCCACTCCCCAGCCAGAATCCAGTCTTACAGCTGTCCCAACTTATTTTTCTTCTACTTCTATATCTCTGAGCGTCTATATTCCATCATCTTCGACTCCAGTTCCACCACAGGGTGTTCCATCAGTTTCTGTGGATCCAGTGTCACTCAGCAATCAGACTGGAGCAGGTATATTTATAGAACCCTAACAACTTTTCATACCAATATTTATTTTCATTATAACATGTTATGATAAAATATTTGTTTTTCTTTCATGACAGATACATCTACTGACATGAGGCGGGGGTAGGGGTGTACACGCATGTGTGTGGTGTGGAACTGCCACACACAGGTAATGGTGGATTACAATTAAGACAACCAAATGGTTGAGAAAATAGGGCAGCAATGTTGGAGTTTTTTGGTGATGCTTTCCAAATACTCTGATGTCATTCCCGTCAGCATGCTATCATGGAGACAGTTTCCACATGAGGTCAGGTATAGCATCCCGCCATTTTATAACATAAACTTTCATTTCATTACACGGAACTGAGGATCGTTAAGGTTTAGTGTCTTGGAAACAAGGATCATAATACATAAAAAAAACATAAAAACATTCTTCTTAAACACTTGAAAGGCTTCTCCTTTAGTTCATCCTATGTTCATTATGCATCTCATAACCTGGGGACATACATCAAAAGAAAGGGTGAGCAGAAGGTCCAGTAAGGGAAACAAGAGAAACATTTTACAAGTGAACTTGAGATACTTCAATAAGGACATGAAAAGAACTTTAAGGCATGAGAAAGAAATCATGAGATACATCGTAATAAAAATAATCATTTTTCATAACTGGAAGATGTGGCTACAACATTTAATATTGACAATCGTTTCGTTTCACCAAGGTCCATCCCCAAGGTGTCGTTAAAAATTACCAAGGTTATTCACCAAGGCGTCGTTAAAATGGTCATCTCTAGAGATTAAGTCTTTACCCAATGCATTGGAGCGCTATCAGGGCGCACCCTTAAATTTGTCTTTATTTTCATGTGAGCCACATATATCATCATCAAACATTTCATAAATAACTCATATAGCATAAAACAAATGGGTTTCATTTCATAATCATAACGTTTCAAAAACTGCTTTAAAGACATGATCTTTACGTTACTTTAAACCCACGGAAAGGGAAGCGGGTATCATGTATGTAAATCCCAGAATTTAAAATAGAACATTTTTATATATATGTGAATACCCCTTTAGAAATAGGAGCTTTGAGTATTCACTTTATAACATAAAATAATTTTGAGAAAAGAGAGGCATTTTGAGACGAAAATTCTGCAGCATAACGGCTATGTTACAAGGTTTTAGAAACTTTGAAAAGAGAGGGAACATGGGTTGAACATTAATAATTGACCCATAAAAAGGTATAGGGACAGAATAAGAAGGATATATGGACATGGTGATGCAATTTCAAGGACATAACAATTGAACTGAAAAACATGGAAGGAAGACAAAAAATTTGATTTCTCTTATGAAAATTCGGCAGCCTAACGGCGTCACTTAAACTTCAAGAAAAATGAATTGGACAAATAAAATAGGGTCTCTCATCATATGATCATAAGAGATCAGTATGATAGATATAGAGATCATACCCCAACATAATAAAAAGGAACTTGAAAGATTTGACATGAAAATCGAACTTGAAAAAAAAGAAGGGTGAAAGAATCACTTAAACATTCGCCAGCCTAACGGCGTCACTTAAACTTTCATAAAACGAAATGATGAGAGTAAGAGGGGATCTCTCATCATATAAACATGAAAGGGCAGTAAGAGGAATATAAAAGAACATCCTCTCACATAATAACATGGAGCATAAAAGGAATGACATAAAAGAGATTACACGAAAAGAAAGAGAGGGGTCGGATCCCTTACCTTAAAACGTGACTCTTGAAACTCAAAGGATTGGACCTTGAGGGCTTGGGGGCACCTTGGGAGGACTCCTTGGAAGGTAAGAAGACCAGAACTTCGTTGGGGAAGAGTTGGGAGTGAAAACCAAGGGAGGAAAGGGTGGGTATTTATAGGGAAAGTGAGGGGACAAAGCATTAATGGCCAAAGGACACCTCACATGTGCTTTTCTCAAACCCATGTGCTCTCCCTTGGAATTTATCATGGAGTTAGGCCACATGGGGCCCCCAAAACAATAATTCACCACCCTTGGCCGGCCAACCCTCAAAAGATCTCATGACATCATCATGACACCGTTATGATGTCATTAAACATACCGAAACCCTAAAACTGTAATTTTACTATTCACTGAAAATTCAACTTTCTCAGAATAATCCCAAAATTTCACATTAACCAAATATCAATGCTATGATTTCAAAAATGAACTCCATTTTATAAAAATAATTTTCTAAATATTTTTGATTATATTTTTAAATAAAAACACTATTCATCGAAAATTCATTTTTTCAGAAAAATCCCCAAAAATTACCTTAACATAATATCAATGCTCTGAGTTCAAAAATAAAGTCCTTTTTATAAAAATAATTTTCTAATTATTTTTAATTAAATTTTTAATTAAAAAAACACTATTCATCCAAAAAAACTAATACTTGAATAATAATTTATGAAACCGTTATTTAACCATTTTATTGAATCACATTACTTAACCAAGGTGTCTAAATTATATTAAAACTTTCTTTGAGTGAAAATTACTAATCCATTTGATCACATTACTAATCCTAAGCGTAAAATCACTATTCATAATTTACTATTCATCAAAAATTAAGTTGATCTTATTAGACTCCAAATTCTTTAATGAACACTTTTGTAGAAGACCATTTTTTGAAAATCATTACACATCATTAGTTATTTAGGGATTACATAAATATTTCAAAATATCCCTTTTTCAAAATTCATCAATAAAATACATTCTAAAATTATCTAGGCATTTGAAATTTCACAAACATCACTAAAGGAAGAAATCTCAATTTATTCACCCGAGAGGATTACACAAGGAAACTAGGGTCTCATCACATAGCCCCTTATAACACTGGCATAAGACCTAAGTGTAAGGTGTGCTATGGTGAGAGAATCTGAGGGAGGCTCAGATAACATTGCCCTAGTAGCAACCTCCACTAACTTGAACTTCTCCTGCAAGCGTTTTCGTTCAAGCTTGACACGCTGGAGCTCGGCTTGGGCTTGGTCCAAAGCAAAGCCCACAGATGCTACCTCCTTCCCAAGCTCTGATAAGTGGGCTTCGTAAGGGTTGAGTCTACTGGATGAAGCCATCGACTCCTCTTTCTGCATTAACCATTAACATCTTATTAAATCAATAAGAGTAAGTTAATATACTACTCAAAAAGATTGGGTCGTTACATTCTTCCCCCCTTTAGAAATTTCGTCCCCGAAATTTATACTTGAGGCCTAGTCGAAAAGGTGAGGGTACTTTTGCTTCATTGTTTCCTCGGGCTCCCAAGTAGCCTCTTCATATTTATGATTCCTCCACAACACTTTCACAAGGTGGGTAGTCTTGTTTCGTAGGACCTTGTCTCTACGGTCTAAGATCTCCACCGGCTGCTCTTCATAAGAGAGGTCATGTTCAAGTTGTACCACCTCTGGGTTCAGTACATGCGAAGGGTCGGGTATGTACTTCCTCAAGAGAGATACATGGAAGACATCGTGAACTTGAGCTAGGTTCGGTGGAAGTGCTAGACGATAGGCCACTGCTCCTATGCGATCAAGGATTTCATAGGGGCCAATGTACCTAGGGCTGAGCTTCCCTTTCTTCCCAAACCGCATGACTCTCTTCCATGGAGAGATTCGAAGGAAGACTTTGTCACCCACCCCAAACTCCAAATCTCTTCGACGATTGTCAGCATAGCTCTTCTGCCGACTCTGAGCAGCCCTTATGTGTTGTTGGATGGCATGAACCTGTTCCGTCATCTCTTGCATGAGATCAGGCCCAAGAAGCTTCCTCTCACCAGTTTCATCCCAACAAGTAGGAGTTCTACACCGCTTTCCATACAGAGCTTCATAGGGTGCCATCTGAATACTCGCATGGAAGCTATTGTTATAGGAGAACTCAACTAATGGGAGGTGTTGATCCCATCCACCTTTAAATTCCATTGAGCATAATCTCAACATGTATTCGAGTGTCTGAATAGTCCTTTCAGATTGTCCATCAGTTTGAGGATGATAGGCCGTACTAAAATTCAATTCAGTGTTCAGAGCATGCTGAAGACTTCTCCAGAATTTTGATGTGAATCTTGGGTCACGATCAGATACGATGGATAGTGGTACCCCATGCAGCCTTACCACTTCCTTCACGTATATCTTGGCAAGCTGATCCAGAGAGAAATCTTCCCGAATAGAGATAAAATGGACTGTCTTGGTGAGACGGTCCACAATAACCCATATCGCATTGTTTCCTTTGGATGTTTTTGGGAGACCAGTTACAAAGTCCATGGTGATATTATCCCACTTCCATACTGGTATGGGTAGTGGTTGTAATACCCCCTTAGGAAGTTGTCTTTCTGCCTTTACTTGCTGACACACCAGGCACCTTGTAGTGTAATCAGCAATCTCCCTCTTCATGTTATCCCACCAATAATGATCACGAAGGTCTCTATACATCTTAGTGCTTCCCGGATGTATAGAGAAAGTAGATCTATGAGCTTCATCCATTAGTTCTTTCTTTATCTCCGGAATAGATGGAACACATAGTCTTGTACGAAATTTCAATACACCTTCTTGATCAATATTGAAATCAGGGAACTTCCCATCCTTTACAGCCTCGAACTTCTCCTGCAGCAAAGAATCTTCTTTTTGAGCCTTCTTGATCTTCTCTAGTAATGAAGGTTGAGAAATCATTTGGGATAGGGTTGATGATGTCCCTTTCCTTATAATTCCCATGTCCAGTTTTACTAGATCTTTAATCAAGGGATCTCCCAGGATCCTCATTGTTGCCAGAACAACAGGATCTTTCCTGCTTAACGCATCCGCGACTTTGTTTGCTCTTCCAGGGTGATAATGAATTGAACAATCATAGTCTTTAATAAGCTCCAACCATCTCCTTTGTCTCATGTTCAATTCTTTCTGAGTGAAAATATACTTTAGACTTTGGTGGTCAGTGTATATATCACATTTCTCCCCATAAAGATAGTGCCTCCATATCTTTAGAGCAAAAACAACTGCCGCCATCTCTAGATCATGCGTAGGATAATTCTGCTCATGAATCTTCAACTGTCGAGATGCATAAGCAATTACTTTGTCATTTTGCATGAGGACGCACCCAAGCCCTTTCAGAGATGAATCGCTAAAAATAACGAATCCTTCTCCGATAGAGGGTAGTGTTAACACCGGTGCAGTAACCAATCTCTTCTTCAGCTCTTGGAAACTTTCCTCGCATTCCTTTGTCCAGATGAACTTAACCCCTTTTCGAGTCAACTTGGTTAGTGGATTAGAAAGCCGTGAAAAGTTTTTCACAAACCTCCTATAATATCCCGCTAAACCAAGGAAACTACAAATCTCAGTTACTGTTGTGGGTTGAGGCCACTCCTCCACAACCATTGTCTTTGCAGGGTCAACCGAGATTCCTTCATTGGTTACGATGTGCCCCAAGAAAGCCACTTGTTGTAACCAAAACTCACACTTGCTGAACTTCCCAAAGAGCATCTCCTTCCGTAGAGATTTCAAAACAACCCTCAGATGATCTTCATGCTCCTCACGACTTTTTGAATATATCAAAATATCATCAATAAAAACTACCACAAAGTTATCAAGGTAGTCCTTAAAGACTCTATTCATCAAATCCATGAAAATAGCAGGAGCATTAGTCAAGCCGAAGGGCATAACAGTAAACTCATAATGCCCATATCTTGATCGGAAGGCAGTCTTTGGAATATCTTCCTTCTTCACCCTCAGTTGATGATAACCAGATCGAAGGTCAATCTTAGAGAAGAATTGAGCCCCACGAAGTTGGTCAAATAAATCATCAATTCTAGGAAGAGGATATCTATTCTTCACTGTGATCCCGTTCAGTTCTCTATAATCGATGCATAGCCACATTGATCCATCCTTCTTCTTCACAAAGAGAACTGGTGCTCCCCAAGGAGACACACTCGGTCGGATAAACCCCTTCTCCAACAAGTCTTGGAGTTATTTCTTTAGCTCCTATAGCTCCACATTTGCCATTCTATACGGAGTCTTTGATATCGGTTGAGACCCACGTACGAGTTCAATGGAGAACTCTACCTCTCTTTCTGGGGGAGGTCCAGGTAACTCCTCAGGAAATACATCCATGTATTCCTGAACAATCGGAACATCTTCAATTTTTATGCTCCCTTTCCCTTCTTCCTCATCACCGATTAACTCCATAAAGAAAGCTATAGGAGGTGCTTCTAGATAGGGATCAGTTCGGGATATCTCTCCACGGAAGATAACTGTAGGTCGTTCATTCAAGACTACTGAGATTTCCTTACTTCTGCATTTGATCTTAGCATTATACTTTGAGAGCCAGTCCATCCCTAGTATAACGTCGAATTCCATCATGGGAATGACTACTAGATTTGCGATAAGATTGTGCTCACCAAAGTAAACACTAGAGTCTCTAAACACTGTTGATGCATGGATAATCCCACTTGGAGTCTTGACTGACAACTCTACCTCAAGCAATTCAGGGATTGATTCTATATTCTTTGCAAACTTGGAAGAAATAAAGGAATGCGTGGAACCAGAATCAAATAAAGAACTTGCTAGTTTTGAGAGGACAACAAGAGTACCTGCTACCACATCGTTCGGGACTTCAACTTCAGCTGTTGTGATAGCGAAAGCACGACCTTGCTCTCTTGGCCTCTACTGAGGTTGGTGGTGATTCCCCTCCACCGCCCTCGGATTGGGAAATTGGTTAGCAAAGTGCCCAAGCTGTCCACACTTGAAGCATGTGACTTCGAGTAGGGCCAGAACCATCTTTCCTCTGTCGTTAGTGTTGCGAAGCTGAGGCTTCACCTCACTATGACAATTCCGAGCAATATGGCCTCCTCTTCCACACTTGTAGAACTTGCCACTTCCGTTCAAGTAGTTCCCCAGATGATTCTTCCCACATTTATTGCATGTGGTAAGTTGCATTTTCTTTCCACCTCTTCCCTGATCAAAAGACTTCCCTAAACTGGGATCCAACGATCTCTTCTTTTCATTTGGCTTATGAGACCACTGTGTCTCACCAAACTCCAGCTCGACTTTCATAGCACTTCGAACTATTTCTTCATAGCTATCATAGTCCCTGTTGGCTAGATTCTTCCGCAGATGAGGTCGTAGTCCGCCAAAGAATCTATCAACCTTCACATTAGGGTCCATGACAAAGCTTGAGGTATAATGGGAAATCCTTGTGAAGTTCATCTCGTAGCTTCCGACAGATTCTTTCTCCTTCTTCTTCAGCTCGAGAAACTCTTTCTCCATTTTTGTTCTCATGGAACGAGGGAAATACTTGTTAAAGAAAATCCCCCGAAATTCTTCCCACTCCATAGCTTCCATCTCTCCTCGTGGCTTCGTGTGTTTGATCAGTGACCACCACTGATCAGCTTCTCCCTCTAGGCGGTAAACAGCAAGGGTGGCTTTTTCTTGTTCCGAACAATGAAGTACAGAGAAGATCTTTTCAATGGAGCTTATCCATTGTTCCGCAACCAATGGGTCAGTAGATCCACTGAATGTTGGCTGTCGTTGACGCATGAAGGACTCAACAGAGTGTTGTTCCCTTCGTGGTGAGGTCGGCCTCTCATCTTGATTCAAGTTATTACTCATAACTTGAGTCAGTTGGTTCATCATTCGCATGAATGTTTCCATTCCGGCTTCCATCGGAGGGCTGTCAGCACATGGTGCATTGCGGTCACCATCGGAACGGTTCCCCCTATTGCCCGCCATTTTCTAAAAGAATAAAACCTTAGTAAGAAACTTATTTCATTTATGAATCTTTTAACTAAGACTTAATGCTTAGACAATTACACTTTTCTATAATTCCTTCATAATGATTCATAAAAATCTTGTGATTAACCAAACATATCCCCCGAAAGTGTCGTAACCAAGAGTGCACCAAGGCCCGTTATCGTGCACCAGTTCCCGTTCGAGTCTAGCTCAAAGCGGTGTTTTCGGGTTTTACCCCTATGTACATATGTGCCAGAGCCGCCTCTACCTGCTCGTATCCAGACAGGGATGTATTTGTTTGATAAACCACTTACTCAATACTTACCAAAATACCAGGAAGTTTTCCTATATTTAAACATTTCTATAGGGTTCTTCCTAAAGTTTTTATATCCTAATTTCCACAAATAACTAAACCATCCTTTGATACCAACTATAGCATCCCGCCATTTTATAACATAAACTTTCATTTCATTACACGGAACTGAGGATCGTTAAGGTTTAGTGTCTTGGAAACAAGGATCATAATACATAAAAAAAACATAAAAACATTCTTCTTAAACACTTGAAAGGATTATCCTTTAGTTCATACTATGTTCATTATGCATCTCATAACATGGGGACATACATCAAAAGAAAGGGTGAGCAGAAGGCCCAGTAAGGGAAACAAGAGAAACATTTTACAAGTGAACTTGAGATACTTCAATAAGGACATGAAAAGAACTTTAAGGCATGAGAAAGAAATCATGAGATACATCGTAATAAAAATAATCATTTTTCATAACTGGAAGATGTGGCTACAACATTTAATATTGACAATCGTTTCGTTTCACCAAGGTCCATCCCCAAGGTGTCGTTAAAAATTACCAAGGTTATTCACCAAGGCGTCGTTAAAATGGTCATCTCTAGAGATTAAGTCTTTACCCAATGCATTGGAGCGCTATCAGGGCGCACCCTTAAATTTGTCTTTATTTTCATATGAGCCACATATATCATCATCAAACATTTCATAAATAACTCATATAGCATAAAACAAATGGGTTTCATTTCATAATCATAACGTTTCAAAAACTGCTTTAAAGACATGATCTTTACGTTACTTTAAACCCACGGAAAGGGAAGCGGGTATCATGTATGTAAATCCCAGAATTTAAAATAGAACATTTTTATATATATGTGAATACCCCTTTAGAAATAGGAGCTTTGAGTATTCACTTTATAACATAAAATAATTTTGAGAAAAGAGAGGCATTTTGAGACAAAAATTCTGCAGCATAACGGCTATGTTACAAGGTCTTAGAAGCTTTGAAAAGAGAGGGAACATGGGTTGAACAATAATAATTGACCCATAAAAAGGTATAGGGACAGAATAAGAAGGATATATGGACATGGTGATGCAATTTCAAGGACATAACAATTGAAATGAAAAACATGGAAGGAAGACAAAAAATTTGATTTCTCTTATGAAAATTCGGCAGCCTAACGGCGTCACTTAAACTTCAAGAAAAATGAATTGGACAAATAAAATAGGGTCTCTCATCATATGATCATAAGAGATCAGTATGATAGATATAGAGATCATACCCCAACATAATAAAAAGGAACTTGAAAGATTTGACATGAAAATCGAACTTGAAAAAAAAAGAAGGGTGAAAGAATCACTTAAACATTCGCCAGCCTAACGGCGTCACTTAAACTTTCATAAAACGAAATGATGAGAGTAAGAGGGGATCTCTCATCATATAAACATGAAAGGGCAGTAATAGGAATATAAAAGAACATCCTCTCACATAATAACATGGAGAATAAAAGGAATGACATAAAAGAGATTACACGAAAAGAAAGAGAGGGGTCGGATCCCTTACCTTAAAACGTGACTCTTGAAACTCAAAGGATTGGACCTTGAGGGCTTGGGGGCACCTTGGGAGGACTCCTTGTAAGGTAAGAAGACCAGAACTTCGTTGGGGAAGAGTTGGGAGTGAAAACCAAGGGAGGAAAGGGTGGGTATTTATAGCGAAAGTGAGGGGACAAAGCATTAATGGCCAAAGGACACCTCACATGTGCTTTTCTCAAACCCATGTGCTCTCCCTTGGCATTTATCATGGAGTTAGGCCACATGGGGCCCCCAAAACAATAATTCACCACCCTTGGCCGGCCGACCCTCAAAAGATCTCATGACATCATCATGACACCGTTATGATGTCATTAAACATACCGAAACCCTAAAACTGTAATTTTACTATTCACTGAAAATTCAACTTTCTCAGAATAATCCCAAAATTTCACATTAACCAAATATCAATGCTATGATTTCAAAAATGAACTCCATTTTATAAAAATAATTTTCTAAATATTTTTGATTATATTTTTAAATAAAAACACTATTCATCGAAAATTCATTTTTTCAGAAAAATCCCCAAAAATTACTTAACATAATATCGATGCTCTGAGTTCAAAAATAAAGTCCTTTTAATAAAAATAATTTTCTAATTATTTTTAATTAAATTTTTAATTAAAAAAACACTATTCATCCGAAAAAACTAATACTTGAATAATAATTTATGAAACCGTTATTTAACCATTTTATTGAATCACATTACTTAACCAAGGTGTCTAAATTATATTAAAACTTTCTTTGAGTGAAAATTACTAATCCATTTGATCACATTACTAATCCTAAGCGTAAAATCACTATTCATAATTTACTATTCATAAAAAATTAATTTGATCTTATTAGACTCCAAATTCCTTAATGAACACTTTTGTAGAAGACCATTATTTGAAAATCATTACACATCATTAGTTATTTAGGGTTTACATAAATATTTCAAAATATCCCTTTTTCAAAATTCATCAATAAAATACATTCTAAAATTATCTAGGCATTTGAAATTTCACAAACATCACTAAAGGAAGAAATCTCAATTTATTCACCCGAGAGGATTACACAAGGAAACTAGGGTCTCATCACATAGCCCCTTATAACACTGGCATAAGACCTAAGTGTATGGTGTGCTATGGTGAGAGAATCTGAGGGAGGATCAGATAACATTGCCCTAGTAGCAACCTCCACTAACTTGAACTTCTCCTGCAAGCGTTTTCGTTCAAGCTTGACACGCTGGAGCTCGGCTTGGGCTTGGTCCAAAGCGAAGCCCACAGATGCTACCTCCTTCCCAAGCTCTGATAAGTGGGCTTCGTAAGGGTTGAGTCTACTGGATGAAGCCATCGACTCCTCTTTCTGCATTAACCATTAACATCTTATTAAATCAATAAGAGTAAGTTAATATACTACTCAAAAAGTTTGGGTCGTTACATCAGGGATAGATCTTGGGTAGAGATATGGGTAAAAAAATCTGTTGTATTTAATTCCATGAATTATTTTTGTATTTATATGAATTAATATTTTGGTGTCAGCTTCGATTTAATTTTACCGATGAGGAGGGTGCACGACTGGAACGTCTGATGGATTTAGGTGAGCTTTGGAGAGCCTACAAGCATGAGTTGTATATTGGCTAGCATGATATATTTGGCACAATGTTAGAGGCGGTACCAGTCATGGATGATTGTCCTATAGAGAAGTCTCGGTAGATGATTACCCATTGGACGACTACTCTGTTTAAGGTATTAATTACATTTGATGTATTTAAATAATAACTTTCATGTTTTTCATTAATATTTCCCTTTTCATTATCGAATTTTATTTAGGAATCATCTGGAAAAAATAAAAAAAAACATTGATGCAAAAAAAATACCTCCACACGCTGGGACGTACTACAATGTCAGATAATGAGATGAAGCAGGTATGACAATTGTTTATAAGTTTTATTTACGACTTATAGTTTCTTTTGGTTCCTCAATTATTTAATAGTTTGATAATTTTTTCATATAACTTTAGTTTTCAATGTCATTGTAGAGGAAACAACTGAATATTGAAGGACGTCTGCCTCGAGCAAAAATGTTTTCCTCGAGTAAACAGAAAAGGGATGGAAGTGTCGTCAACGAACCGACTCAGCAGCAGATTGTAAGTTTTAATCTGTTGATTTTATATTTTAATATCTATTTTGTAACTTAATAATATACTTATATTTTCAACAGGATGCTTTAGAGGCCCTGGATGCCCAAGAACCAGACAATTTTGGGCCAACTGATCACTTACATAAGTTGTTGTGAGAGGAGCATTCTGGTAGAGTACGCTGCCGACCTAGGATATCCCCGAAAAATTATTGGCCTTCCTCAGGTACGAGTTATAGTTCCAATGAGCTGCAGTAAGTTAGAGCATAGGAAGAACAGTATAACAAAAGGGCCATAGAGACGGCAGAACAGTCTGCTAGGGCAAACAATGCATTTATGGAATTTATTGAAGTTCTATGTCCAACACTTCCACCAGAGGCCAGCCCATCTTTTGATGAATATATGTCATCGATACGTTTTATATATGGTGCACCATGTGGAAGTTATAGTGTTGGTCAAGAATATGTCCATCCTGAAAATGAGGATGGTGAGGAGAATGATGCGGAAGAGGAGGGAGAGGAGGAGGGAGAGGCGGAGGAGGAGGGTGAGGCGGAGGGTGAGGGCAAGGAGGAGGGCATTGAGGAGGGTGAGGATGATGATGGGGATGAGGAAGAGGGTGATGGTGATGGTGATGGTGATGTGGGACAAATTGATCCGTTACATTTTTGATTAATATTACTGAGATTTGATGTTTAATCTATTCTAGTTTTTGGTTTTATCTAGACCCGTAGTATAGTATTGGAGTTGATTTATTTTTTTATATTGTATTTTTTCGTGGATGTTGTTGTCTTTTATTGGTTGCAGTGTATATTGGGCATGTTTATAGAGTTTTGTGTTCTTGGGAACTCCCTGGACAGCCCCCCTCCTTCTTGGACCCTGGACAACCTCCCACCATCCACCTTGGACCCCGGACAGCCCCCTGGACAGCCCCCCCCCCCCCCCCGCCACCATCCTCCTTGGTCCCCGGACAGCCCCCCAGACACCCCCCGGATAGCCCCCCCAACCTCTTCCTTGTACCCTAGACATCCCCCCGAACATCCCCGAATAGCCCCCCGTACATCCCCCCAGACACCCCCCGGACAGCCCCCCGGATAGCCCCCCAGATAGCCCCCCACCCTCCTCCCTAGACCCCGGACAGCCCCTCGTACCACCCCGCCCCCCGGATGGCCCCCCACCCTCTTCCCTGGACCCCCAGAGATCCCCCCACACTCTTTGATTTCACATTCCTTTTTTTATTTCTCTGATCATGCATTGTTATTTAGGATTATTCCATTTTTGTATTTCTTGAATTATATGAATGTCTTGGTAAGTTTATTAGCTCATGCTCATCAGATGAATGTGATGATATAATTTAATTTGAATACAAATTCTTTTTGTAAATTCTCCATGTTATGTGAATTATGCCTTGTTTTATTTGTTTTACTTGTCAATTGTTAGGATAAGACATGGGTTACATGTTAAGGACACATGGACGGACTCGTAATGCTCAAGGAATTTAGACTTAAAATTCCAAGATGTATGCTTTGGTTTCAAGGTGTGGGATATCAAGATGGTTTCTATTAATCATTTATGACATGTACAAGTCAACCCTGCCTCAATCCAAGGCCTGGTGTGGCCGACACCACTAAAAGTGTCTCATGTTTATTTGAAATGGACAACAGTTTAAGTGAAAATAAAAACTAGCATACAGAAAACTGACCAAACGGATTCTAATTGTGTTGATACTTTATCACAACGATCTATGGGTCATATGTGATGTGTAAGAGTTAACCCTACCTCAACTTGAGGCCCTGTGTGGTTGTCACAACTCAATGTGTCTCGGGTTTATTTGAAATGGACAACATTTTATGTGAAAATAACAACTAGCATACGGAAAACTGACCAAACAGATTCTGATTGTGTCGATACTTAAGAAAAAAGATCCATGGGTCATATGTGATGTGTATGAGTCAACCCCGCCTCAATCCGAGGAACGGTGTGGCCGAAACTACTCAACGTTTCTCTCTTTTGTTTAAAATGGACATGAATTTAAGTCAAAAAAACAACTGACATACGAAAAACCGACCAAACGAATTCGGAATGTGTTGATGCTTTAGGAAAACATTCCATGATTCATATGTGCCGTGTATGAGTCAACCCTGGCTCAATATAAGGTGCGGTGTGGCCGGCACCATTCGAAGTGTCGCACTTTTATTTGAAATGGATAACATTTTAAGTGAAAAGTACAACTGACATACGTAAAACCAACCAAACGCATTCGGATTGTGTTGATAATTTAGTAAAATGATCCTTGGGTCATTTGTGATGTGTACGAGTCAAACTCATCAAAATATGAGGCGCGGTATGGCCAGTAGCACTCTAACTGTGTCTCTTTTGTTTAAAATGGATGACATTTTAAGTGAAAAGAACAACTGACATACGGAAAACCAAGAAACGCATTCGGATCCTGATGATACTTTATCAAAACGATGCAAGGGTCATATTTGATGTGTATGAGTCAACCCTAGCTCAATCCGAGGCGCGGTGTGGACGGAACCATTCGAAGTGTCTCACTTTTGTTTGAAAAGGATAACATTTTATATGAAAAGTACAACTGACATAAGGAAAACCAACCAAACGCATTCGGATTGTGTTGATACTATAGGAAAATGATCCTTGGGTCAATTGTGATGTGTACGAGTCAACCCTGCCTCAATCCGAGGCCCATTCTGGCTGACACCACTCAAAGTGTCTCTCTTTAGTTTAAAATGGACTTCATGTTATGTGAAAACAACAACTGACATACGGAAAACTAACCAAACACATTCAGATTCTGTTGATACTTTAGGAAAATGATCCATGGGTCATATGTGATGTGTACGAGTCAACCACTCCTCAATCTGAGTCGCAGTGTGGCCAACACCACCCAAAGTGTCTCTTATGTTTAAAATGGATAACATTTTAAGTACATACAAAAAACCAACCAAACGGATTCTGATTATGTTGATACTTTATCACAACGATCCATGGGTTATATGTGACGTTTATTAGTCAAACTTTCCTCAATATAAGGTGTGGTGTGGTTGGAACCACTCAAAGTGTCTCTCTTTTTTAAAAAATGGACTTAATTTTAATTGAAAACAACAACTGACATATGGAAAACCGACCAAACACATTCGGAATGTGTTGTTTCTTTAGGAAAAAGATCCATGAGTAATATGTGACATGTATGAGTCAACCCTGCCTCAATCCAAGACTTGGTGTGGCTGGAACCACTAAAAGTGTCTCTTTTGATTCAAAAGGACATCATTTTAAGTGAAAACAACAACTGACATACGGAAAACCAACCAAACATATTTGGATTCCATTTAAACATTAGGTAAACGTTCCATGAGTCATATGTGATGTGTATTATTCAACCCAACCTCAATCAGAGGTGCATTGTGGCCGGCACCACTTGAACTGTCTCTCTATAGTTTAAAATGGACAACAGTTTAAGTGAAAACAACAACTGACATACAAAAAACCAACCAAACGCATTTAGATTCTGTTGAAACATTAGAAAAAAGTTACATGAGTCATTTTTGATGTGTACGAGTCAACCAAACCTCAATCCGAGGCCAGGTGTGGCTGGTACCACCCAAAGTGTCTCAGGATTATTTGAAATGGACAACATTTTAAGTGAAAACAAAAACTAACATATAGAAAACTGAAAAAAAAACGCATTCAGATTCTGTTGAAACTTTAGGACAACGATCCATGGGTCATAGGTGAATTTTACATGTCAACCTATCCTCAATACTAGTCACGGAGTGGCCAACACCACTCGATGTGTCTCTCTATAGTTAAAAATGGACTTCATTTTAATTGAAAACAACAACTAACATACAGTAAACTGACCAAAAACATTCGAATTCTATTGAAACATTAGTAGAACAATCCATGGGTCATATGTAACGTGTACAAATCAACCGCGCCTCAATCTGAGTCACAGTGTAGCTGGGACCACCAAAGGTGTCTCTCTTATGTTTAAAATGGATAACATTTTAAGTACATAAGGAAAACCGACCAAACGGATTCTGATTGTGTTGATATTTTATCACAACGATCCATGGGTCATTTGAGATGTGTACTAGTCAGCCCCACCTCAATCAGAGGTGCGGTGTGGCCAGAAACACTCAAATTGTCTATCTTTTATTTAAAAATCAATTCATTTTAAGTGAAAACAACAACTCATATACAGAAAACTGACAAAACGCTTTCGGAATATGTTGATACTTTAGGAAAACGATCCATGGGTCATTTGTAATGTGTACGAGTTAATCTCACCTCAATCTAAGGCACTATGTGGCCGGTATCACTCCAAGTGTATGTATTTTGTTTAAAATGGACATCATTTCTAGTAAAAACATGTGGTATACGAAAAACTGATCAAATTTTGAATTGAATTACGGATTCCACATATAATTGTCATCTAAATTTTAAATTGAATTCTAAATGAATTATGTATGTTTATAATTATGTTATGAATTATGATTTAATTCTGGATTTGTATAGTTCCAGGATGCATTATATGCTAAATTTGTATGAATTTGTTCTCTATATGTATGTGTTAGTTGGTTATTTCATGTACAATAATTGTATATGTATGTGTTATTTTATTGCAGGTAAAATAATTAGAAATGATTGGAAATGATAGGTAATTAGAAAGGAGAGGGAATGGACACCCTGCTATGTGGTTGCTATGCAAATTTCAGGCTACTGTGCAATTTGCACAGCATAGGATATGCCAATGATTTGAAACTCTTTGCATAGAATTATGAGTATATCATTTACCAATAGTTCTCTATGAACCATTGGTAAAACTCCTTTCCCAATGGTTTAGAAACTGTTAGGAAAGAAGTCATCTGGTTGTCTTTTCCCAATGGTTCAAACAAAACCATTGGGAAAAACTATCCCAACAGTTGTGCCAAACTGTTGGGATATGTTCATTTTTTCTAACCTATCCCAACGATTCAGTGTAAACCGTTGGGAAAACCTTTCCCAGCGGATTACTTCCCAACGGTTTGCAGAATTGTTGGTATAAGATATACCAACGGTTCTGCAGGCTTTCCCAAAGGTTTAGAACCTTTGGGAAAGCCTGCATTTCCAGTAGTGAACCTTTATGATATTATTAATATGGAATATAATATAGAATATTATTACATTAGATTCTGAAAGATTAATGAACAATATGAAATAATTGTTTTTATTAATTTTAGATACATCGAATATACATATAATATAAATATAAATAGTTTGTCCTAAGACACTAAATATTATAAACATTAACTTGGACTAGAGCCAACAAACTATGAATTCCAGTTTTCTAGACCTCACATGATAATCATGTTTCCTCTTAGTCAAGTATTTTTTTCAAGGGGTCCACCACATTGTTTTTCATGGAAATACTTCTCCCTTAAACTTTACCTATCTAAGAAAAATCCTCCAAATATTATACTTCTTGAGTATGTTATTCATCTACTAATGTGGACTTAATTATTTTGAAATATCCATTATTTCATTTTTATCATAGTAGAGTGTGATTTGATACTTACTATTGGGTACCACAACAAGATCATTGATGAATTTTTGCATCTGTATTGCTTCTCTAATTTCCTTAGAAACTGTAATATAATCATATTGTATTGTAGTGTCTATGATCACAACTTTCTTTAATCTATTCCAACTCTTGACACCACTATTTAATGTTAAGATGTATCTTGTTTGGGAATTCATGTCATCTTGATTAGTTTGAAAACTATCATCTTCGTTACCTCTGATGACTACTTCCTCATATCCTCTAAAACCAGGAACATATCCTTAGTAAACCTTATATACATAAGGATAGTCTTTATTTATATCCAATGGTGGTCACCTTGGTCATCATGATATCTTCCTTTGTACTTAATATATAGGTGTCATCTAACCTAGTACATAGCATAACATACACGAATTACCCAATATCTGATTCATATGGAATCATCTCCATTCTATTTCTTTTCTCATGTGTCTAAAGATACATTTTACTAGAAATATGAATGTCATGTGATGCTGGAAAAAGTTTCATCATGGATTGTTCCACTCAGAATATAATCATTATCTTTTCAAAGTATGTACTTTAATTTAGTATGCACAACCTATTGGATCTATCATGATGGATACTGATCCCAATAATATATGTTTTCTCACCCAGTTATTCAATAGAGAAGAATATATTCAACCATTCATTAACATACTATAAGACCAATATTTTGTTTACAATGAGTAATATTTAATTAACATATAATTTTAACAAAATTAATTCACTCCCACTAAATAGTTTATAGAACGAAGGGTCCAACTAATTATTTATGAAACCAAATATTTTTTTAGATTCATCAAAATGAATGGTTCATGACTAAGATTTTTACATTAATCTATAAATGTATTTTATTCAATTTTCATATCTTTTTATTATCCTTTGGAGTAACAAACCCATTTGGTTGTGTGATATAGACATATTTGTGAGGGTTACTATTAGGGAAGGAAATTTCATAATCCACTTGAAAAATATGATAGTCCTAGTAAGCTATAATGGAAAGTATAATCCTGATTTATTTCAACAATTCAACTGGTGAAAATGTTTCATCATATTAAATTCTTTGATATGTTTTAAAACCTTTTGTAACCATTAGTTCCTTATAGGCACTGACTTGTCCTTTTATTTCCATTTTCTTCATGAATACCCATTTTCAGCCAACAGGCTTTTAGACCCACTGGAGGATCTACCAAAATCAATACATGGTATTTGTACATGGATTCCATTTTTGAATTCATGACTTCTTGCCAATTGGAAACATGTGTGCCTCTTAATACTTCCTTAAAGGTTAAAGGATCATTATTATCAACTAATAATGATTCACCATCCTTGGTGAATAGAAAAATTTTCTATTCTGGATCTCTAACCTCTCTTGGACTCCTAAATAATACTTGTGTCACTCGAACAGTTTCTGGTTCCACAAGGATTTTTTGAATCAGTTCATGTAAAAATTATTCTATATCTTAAGCCTCATCTTCATCAATTTATATCTTGATCCACTATCTATTTTACAGATATAATCATCCTAAATAAAAATAGGACATCTTTTAACCAAAAAAATTCTGAAAGATTTTATAGATCTTATCCCATTGTTTATTTGAAATATCCTATAAAGATACACTTTGTTCCTTGGGGTGTAATATTTTTACTTGAAGAGGACTTAATAAATTATTCTAAACCCCACAATTGGCATGTTATACTACAGATCTCTTTAGGTAGATCTTGGTTTAGTACGCATGCTGCTATTTGTAACATGTATCCCCAAAAATGACAATAGAAGACTCACATGAATCTTTATTGATCTCACCATGTCCAACATAGAGCAGTTCCTCCTTTCACATACACCATTCGACTGAATCATGTAAGGAGGAGTGAGTTGAGATAGTATCCCAAACTCCAGTAAATAATCAATGAAGTATTGATTAAGATATTTCCCACCATAGTATGAGTGGAGTTTCTTAATCATTATACTAAGTTGGTTCTCAACTTCATTCTTGTATTCCTTTAATTTATCAAATGAATCCACATATACCTCACTAATTGGTAATTTCCTTGTCTTATAAAATCATCAGCATGAGTACGCACCCACTACTTTTATAGGAAATATTCCATACATATTAGTATAAAATAATTCAAGAATATATTTATCCCTTTAACCATTCCCACTAAATGGGGATTTGGTCATTTTTCCTTGTAAACATATATAACATACACCAAGTGGTTTTAGTTCAAAATAATATAAATATTCATATTAATGTATTTAAGTCTAGTTTTTTTAATTTACATGGACTATGTGGTGATGTCAAATTTGGGTGTGGTATGAGTCTTGTGAATTAATTTTCTTATCGATTTACATTACATGGTTCATGTAATACAACACATAATGAATTTTATTTAAATATGACTTACCATAACAAATGAAATATTTATAAAAGAACCAAAATTTATTCCCAAATTTTAAAATAATTTTTCAGTATCATGTATAGATATAGAATTAATGTTTTCATTGAATGATGGAACATAATAACAACCTTTTAAAACCAATATCTTTTCGGTCAGCATCGAGAGGTGGTAGCCCCCAATAGCTACAACGGAAAGTTTACCTATGTTGGATGCTTGTAGATCCACCTCCACTTGGTTAATATTTCAAAATATATATGGTTCTAGTATTTGAAGACATATGTGAGCACCACAAATTTATCTAATAACCAATTTATGTAAATAGATAAATTCCACTCTGTAACAAATTCACCCAAAGCTTCCCCATGCTTCTTTTTCTATGTTTAGTTTTTTGTCCAGTTCCTTTTTTCCCACATGCGAACCCGAAAACATCGTGTTCCCTTACATTCCCCTTGATATTCCTCTTATTGGAAGGTCATGAAAAATAATTTTACTTAAATCCATTTTCTTTTTCGTTCCATTTTCATCCTTAAGTATGGAATTATTTACATGCTTTGTATCATTATCTACTTTGTAATGCAGTGTAATATTATTTGGTAGAGAATACGAAATGTTATTCATATTATAATTTACAAAAAGATGGAAAATCTATATGGGAGTGATGAAAAAAATGAGATTAGTGCCTAGTCCTCCAAGGAGTTTAATCCTTAGAACCTCTAGGTGCTTAATGTACCCAACGAGTTAGACTATGTGAGGCCCAGCTAGGGTACCCTCTCTAACCTTCTCTAGAAGGGTGCCTCAAAAATTTCAAATCATTTCAATATAGCTCTCTCCTAGTGAAGATCTTGGAGGTGCTCAATCATGTTATACACATCCATGTTTTCATGAGAATTCATGAGATCATAGTACATATATGAATGAATCAAACATTGAACATTAACCATTTCATTAAAATGTTTTTCATAGATTTTTAACTCTTAAACATTAACCACTTTGGTATGAGGATCTGGAAGTTAGGATTCTAGAAGTTAAGATTTATATTAATAGTTTAGATTAACTCAAAGTAATATAATCCACTTCTGGAAGTTACTATCAATTTGGAGGCTATCTTTCTCCAATATTGATCATAGGGATAGTGTAGAGGATGAGATTTCCATTTTATTCTAAAATTAAAAGAGCATATTATTATTACTTTTCTTGATTATTAATTATCTCACTATGTTATCATGTCTCAATATCCCTCAACATTGTACTTTGAATGTCTAGTTTCTTTGAAATCATCAGGGAAAGGATCCCCGTTACTTTTCTTAATGATCCATAATTTTTCCATGAAAAAAATAATAAAGCAATTAGGTAGGTGGTATTTCTAATTTGGGGCTAATATCTTCCTAATCTGTTGAGTGGATTCCCCTATCGTGAAATCCTAATTGGATTTTCTCAAAACATGCCTCCAGATTTGTATTGAACAAACATTGTCCGTTTAAATTAATACAAGTTCATTTAAGTGAACCCAAAACACTCATGAGAACACACTGATAAATGTAACTATCCAGACCATGGATATGTACTACACTTAGTTATATGGTTTCATTACCAATAAAGTAATGGAAGGATTAGTCCAACATAATATTAGGTTGATGGATTTTAATTAATTCTGCATAAATTTTATCTTTTTTATCCTTTACTTTACTTGTTAATATTAAGTGTATATTACTAAATTAATTATCCCTGTTGGATAAAACATTTACACATAATTCCTTTATTTTATTTCCATATTTTCGTATTAATTCAATTATTTATGTAATCGCACCTATGTATCCAAAAAATAAATTATTTCATAGATATAAATACATAAATAATTTAATGACCCATCCATGGGATTTATCTAATGGTTCATTTAATGAGAAGACATTATATCAACCATTTTTCTATGAGAACTAACTCATATTTCTGGTCTTGTTATGAGTTAAAATATTCCACCTAACCACCTGCGTATCACTTGACTTGGAATCATAACGGTTCCAACTTGAACCTCCTCCATGAACCTTGGGATAATCTATTAATTATGTGTATTTATAACTCACATGAAGGTATGGGGAACCAAAGGATTGGTTAAATTGGTATTAAAAAAATATCCTTGAACCTAAAGATCCTACATGATAATGGAGGGAGAGATTACTCTTAGGACACCATATTTAATTTAATTATAAATAATTGTAAACACATGTAATAAATTAAATAAAATAAACTGAGGCATACAATGGCCTTGGACATGCTCATGAATGATCAAACATGATATGTATAGAAAAAAGTAATTGGTTAAAATTAATTTATCATTCTTTCATTATTTATTAGGATAAATACATTTTCATTAATTAATTAATTATTTCCATTTCATCTTATTTACTATCTAAATCCTCTTAGTGATAACCATTATAATGGAATTAATTGAAAATAAATGGCATAACCAACAGTCACAGATTTATTACAGTAAATTAATTAAGAATTTAATATTCATTAAAAACCTTGTCAAATTTTAAAACCGTGTAAGTTCAAACTACAGTAATAAGTTTTTATGATACAATTTTCAATTTTATGTAATTTAATCTAACTAGGAATTTAGAGATTCAGTGGAATTTACTATCTAGATACATGTTGTGTACCCATGTGGTCTTGTATCCAGGTCACATGCCATGAGATTCGGCATGTTGACTCAGCTAGAGTACACAATGTGTACATTCCAACTACACACTATGTATCTTATTGTCGTGTTCTTGAGATACTCACCTAGGTCTTTAGTGGGTATCTTAGTTGGCTCACATAGCATGTACATGCTAGCTACATGTCATGTAGTCCAAATGTTGTGTGCCAATTCAATACACCAAAAGACTCGGTATGTTCTCGAGCGAGAGATTACACGACGTGTGGACTCCAGATACATGTTGTGTATATCAAATACATTTCATCTATATAAATTGGATGTATCATAAATGTGAGAATTTAGGAATTAATCACTATGTATACCACATACACGTCATGTATGTCATAAATTTTCTAGGTTTTCAGTGTCACATGGTTTAACTGTGTATAATGGCCACTCAAATTGTACAATTTACACCACTAGACTGTGTAAAGTACACATTTTGTGTGCTGTATACACATCATGTAATCTGATAACCATGTTCTAGGTTGGTCGGTTAACACATGGAATACACCACATGTAATAACATTTTGGCATGATGTGTATCCTACTACATAACCATGTGAAACATTTCATGGTACACGACATATACACCTACTAATCTCTGTGTATCCCTATCTTGCCAGCCAAAAAATGGTAGTTACCAATGGAATCTCCATTCTTACTTCATCTATTTTTAGGCCGTTAAGAAAATTTAACACTAAATGAACATGATTAATATGTAAATAACATGTTAATTCAAATCTAATTAAAGAATGAATAAAAGGAAATTAAAATTCAACCATGATTTCATATGGATAAATAACTAAATATATAATTATAAAATGAAATGTAACCCATATGATACTAATTGATGGTTCTAAGTGTAGAGGAATTATAATATGATGCATGAGAAATTGGCTAATTTATTTCAATATTTATATTCTCAAAACCACGATCCATTTTATTTCACATAAAATTTATAATTAATTTATTTAGATTTGTAAGAAACGAATACCTAGACATTTGATGTCTCTTAAATATGGATGTTAATTTTATGAAAAGACCATTTCTTATTTCTATAACTTCATTATGAGGATCCAATGATAGAATCCCTCTAGATGTGATCCATATGTGCTTATCTGATCTATGAGTAATGGAAATTGATCTCTTTCTGCTAGCACATTGAAGAGATTGTCTTGTGTTGTTCATTTTGATCGCTCGTCCTTTGTTCTTCATGAAATCTCTATATATATTTTTCTCATTCTTAAGATGAATAGGGAAGGAAGACTTGAGAGATAATTAATTGTCCACAATAATTCTATATTTTTTATTTTTGATTACACACCCTATAAAATATACATAACCATCTATTTATAGAGTTGGGGTTTAAGTTAAAATATTATTTAATTGCATACTATCCCTTAAGAAATATTATATACTTCAATAAACCCCATGCCACATAATAATAATAATAATAATATTATTATTATTATTTTGCATGATCCAACTTGTGAAATAACAAATATTAGTAAACTGGATTTTTAATTAATATGTGTCATTATTCATGGACTTGGTCCATTCAAACTCCTCATTCATTTATTGAACATCAAAATAAATATTTCATTTAAATATTTATTTCATCAATAAATACATTCAATTGATAAAATGTGAATACAATTATTCATCGTTTCTGAGGATAATATTTATTCAATTAATTTAATTCAAATAGAATTTAATTTTGATCATCAAGAACACTTAGTGTGTGACCCTCTATGATTATTTCTCGTTGTAATTATGTGGGATTTCACAAAGTACAACATTACTATCTAGAAATATGTCAAGGAATCTAAGATAATGAAATTAATGTCACAATGATAAATAAAATATGAATTCAAACTGTGTAATATAGTTTGTTTCTCACAATATCTCATCAATCAGGTTTCACAACTGTGTCACCAACCTATATGCTAGACACATATTTCATTGAATATCTGAAATACACACATTGTAACAACATGATAATAGAATTTAGGGAGAATTTTCTATTCCAATAAAAGGGTCAAGATAATATCTTCCATAAATATGGAAGGGACAAATCCTTCCTTTACTTAACCATTAATGACATGTTAATTGTGACACACCCAACATACCTTTCCTCACTATAAAAATAGATCATAATTTTTTCATTAGAAAATCTAGGTGTGTGAGTCATGAAATGAATTAATGATAATATTAATGTCTGAGGAACATTACACATGCTCATGGATTGGAATATTCAATGATACAAAAAAATGTGGAATTCCTTCTGGTAGGTCTGTTATCATAATCTCCCAGCTTAGAGATTACCAAGTGAAAACATCATTAGAAGAATCCCCATCTACTTATGAGTACTCACACCTGACAGTCTATTTACTATGTGTCTCATCTAGTACGTTATCTAGCTTTAGAAGATTATTTAATAATTTCATCATAGCGCTTCAAGGTTCTCATTATAGTTGGGGAAATACTACGATCTTATTAATTCAATGTACACATGAAGAAATTATTACATTATATTCATGAAAAAAATGAAAAATATGTAATAATATGTTTTATTAATATTTAATAAATCTAATAGACATGTAATTAAAATAAAAATATTTGTCCCTAAGATAGTAACTCCAGCACAAGAGACTTGTGATATGCTTATGAACGTGTCAATGGGACATCAGGTTCACATGACATGTTGCATATGTTGAAATGGTTGTCACATGATGTCATTTGATATAGATATGGATGGGGTACCAAGGGTTATTATGTATGACTGATTGTGGATAAAATATTCCAATCCAGCATTAGTTAAAGCGGTTAAATTCTCTTGTGTGGTTTTTGATCATAAGTGAGGTGAGTAATTTGATATGTGTGTGTAGTTGCTGTTTATTTACATTTTTTATACACTGGTATAAATATATATGTAAGAAAGGAACACATAGATGTTGTAATACTGAGTTCATACTCACACCCTTCTTGATTCCCTCAAGATCCATACATAATTTACATCTTTAAGATCATGTAAGGGATCATACTTGTCAGTTGGACCTTAGTGACTAAAGATCTACTGTGGGTGTGTGAGGTGGATGATATATGGACTAGGGGTTCTTTTACACTAAGTTGAATATATTTTTTGGATTCTATGTGCATACTTGTACGATCATCCTCATGTATATATGACATATTTTTATATGCATTTCATGACCTGAATATATATTACCAATTTTTTTCTCTGTTGCTTTTGGGATTGTTTTTTCTATTTTTTCTTATATTATTTCACTAAATGTTTTTTAGATCTTCTAATTTATAGTTAAATTTTAACCATTATTATTATTATTAGAGTGTATAGTCTCCCTACTATCATAAAATAGACTCTAATAGGTTTTTGAAAACCTTTGGAATATAGGGAGCATGACTAAGGTGTAGTGGCCCTCCAGATCTGATCAAAAGTTAAGTGACTCCCAAATCAGGGTGTTACAAGAATTACTATCATGTAAATCTCGAGGTGCATATGTTTTAGGTCATTTTAGACAGATATTTTAAACATTACATGTTGATATGAATGTTTGTAAATCATAGTGAATCATGTCCACCTTTCATGTTGATAAGAAAGATTATTGTTATGTTTGACCTATATTTATTGCAAGATTGTTGTGTAATATATTTATGAGCATGGCTATGTTTTTTATAATTTACTTATGTATAATGGATTCCAATGAATGGAAAGTAAGTAAGAAAGAGGAAATATCTATGGGAATACAATTTTCCAAGGTACACCTTGGTTTGATAGAAAAGTTGATGATATATGATGACCTCAAAGTTCCCTAACTCTTTTATACCCCTTCCCCTACTCTCGATGATATAGGATTCAAGATTTCCCAAACTCAAGTATTCATGAACTGGTATCCCTTATATACAATTATTTTTTCATCCAGACTAATTTATGCTAATTTATTGTAATGACTGTAATATTTCCTAGTTCTTCTCATCTCAAACCCTAGGTTGAGTATAAAAGTAGGTATAGAAAGTGTGTATAATCCCTCTATAGGGGCTTACATGGTATAGTTTTTATTATAACTGTATAGTGATTGTTTACTTCCATCCTTATAGTATGTTTTTTCATCCTGGTAAATTTTTTATCATACATTTATATAAATATATAGTCATGTTCATACATACACAAGATTATTTGATTTTGAGTTGATACACATGGGTGGTTTTCTAATGAGTATATATATGTTACCACCCTATAAGGAAACCATAGGTGACATGAAGCTCCATGATTGCTTCATTTTATGTACCTCATATGTGGTTGGATGTTTGTAGTAAATCTAGTGCTAATGAAAATATGATTTGGACCCTCTTGGATTCTAATTTTTATTTTCAGTGTTCCCTTATAGTTTTTAGTTGAATTATTGAGAAGCATATCAAGAGCTATCTATAGATTTTTCCTAGAAGTGTCTATGAATGATACCTCCCTTAATTTGTATTTAAGGTTGTGTTTGGGTTTACTTTTTTATAGAGTAATTTTTGGTTTAACTCACATCGGTTATGGACTTTATGCTTGTCTTGGATAGGTTTGGAATTTATATACATGATAAATAATGTATTTACATCATTTTCAACCAGTGTTGTCTATTAAATAGGTACCTTTATAGCAGGTCACTATGTTTAGTTCTTGATATCTTTTAGCCACATGTTCATGATGAAATTTATTTTGATCCCTTGTCTCCTTTATTCTATTTTCTTGGGGGAAACCACACCCACCTATATTAGACTAAACCACTAGTGTTTAAACTAGCCTCTAAAGACTAAGAGGTGAAACTATGATCATATAGTGATCTGGGCGAACTTAATTTCGGAAATCAGGTTATAATCATTATAGGTATCCTAATCAAGTGTTATCCAATGTGATGTCCCATGAATATAAAAGGTAGTAAAAGTATAATAGGGGTGAATTTTAGTCTAAAACATGACATACCATTTCCATCCAAATAAAGATATAGGTTGATCTGAAATACGATATTCCAATCAAATCAAAATTTGTTAGAGTAAATGTATTGGAAATTAAAACAGTCAGAAGTGTAAAACAACCTAAATAAAAATAAAATGCATTGTATAAAATCAAAATATAACATAGTTTATAATCATAATGTGCAGAGTAAGTGTTACAAACATTAAACCCCTAACAGGATATTATTACAAAAAACATTAATCCAAACTATAAGTAGGATCTTTAAACATAATCCAAGGTATACTAGGTTCATATCCCTAAAATCAAGTGACATAAACCCATTGTAAAGTGACTCTATATTCCGATACTTAGAATCCGACAACCATGAAGGTTAGAATAAAATCTTTTTTCATGCCCCTAGAATCCTTTGATCACATAGAATCACAAAAATATATAAATTCATATCTCTAAATTACCATTACCACATTATATCATAAACAAAAAATATAATAATATAATGATAAAATGATAAATATATTTATAATGGAAAAAATGCAAGGAGGAATCTCTTCAAAAACACTCAAAAAGAAAAATTACACTAATTGGAAGCACTATCGATAATAATAAATTATGCAACAAAAAAAAGAACTACAACTATCAGAGTGATCATTCTTTATATCTTATGATCCAAAAATATTTGATACCATTTATAGATGAAGTTATAAAAACTCCAACATTCAAATTCTTCATTCTTTGGGGTCAGGTGTAAAATCATCAAATGCATCTTTGTCATCTTTAAATGAACGCAATATAGCTCCCCATCTTGCAATGTTGTAAATATTTCACTATTGAAATGATCCTATATTCAGAGAAATTATTTATGGCATGAAACCTTAGTTTAATATATTTTCATCCAATATATAAAACAATTATACAAAAATATTTAATGTAATTAAATATCACATAAAAGTATATTTTTATTTCTAATTTGAAGTACAAAATGTATTCAGTAACCCAAAATATCCCCATTTTTTACAGCACAAGAAATTAAAGGAAATTTATATGTTTGATTAAATAAAAAAATACTTTATTTTTTCAATATATCATATATTCACTTTATAAAAGAATACACATTAGAATTATCCTCCAAAAAATCTACATAATAAATTTGAATTACAAGTAAAATATTTAATACATTCTCCTCCATATCAAATTTGAAAGGAAAAATTATCATTTCCTAAATATCTCCCCTTTATTATTTTCAAAAATAATCCCACTTGAAGATGAATCTTTAATATCTCCCCCTTTTTTATTATCTAAATCTCTTCCCCTTTGTGATGAAATATAATAATATATGGAAATAAATTCATATGGAATTAATTTATCTTCCTTTCAAGAAGGAAGCTAAAAAAATTTATTTCCCATTAACAAATATTATTCTCATATATGTAATTTTATTCAATTATCTCCCTTAGAAAAAAAGAAAAATATTTTAAAAATGGAAGAATTTTTTATATGTCTTCGCATTAATTTTAAAAATGAAATTAAAAGTTAAACAAAAAAATTCAAGGAAATATTTTGAAAACACAATATATAAATTATAAAACATCCTATCAAATTTAATTCTATAAAACTAGGACTTTTCTTTAATATTAGAGACACACCATCCAGTATATATAAATAACTCTTCTCCTTCAAGAATTTATTATTATATTAATCAAGAGAACATGACCAAGAGAAACTTTTTTCTCCTTTTGGAAATTAGTAAACTTAATAAAATTCAATTAAAAATAATATAATTAATATATAACCTTTCCCTAGAAGATACATTCAAATAACTATGGATAAGAATATTCTTCAAAATATCTTTCTAGTGAAAATTCATATTATAATTTCTAATCTTTCTCTATATTATAGTTAATTATTATATAAAATTCTTCAATTTTTTTATCACACAGTGTAAAAAAAATCATAAGAAAACATAAAAAATTAGATCTTTATAATCATTAGATCATAATAAATTTGAAAGTATTAAGTTCAGTGAGAATAATTACTTTTTTAGCTGTATTTATGAGGAATTTAAAATTTACTTTAAGAAATTTTTTGAAACAAATGTGAATAAAATAAATAATCAAATAATATATTAAAAAATATTCTCTTTTTTGTGTGTGATTTTGAAGGAAATTGTTTCATATATCTCTGTGATTTTCTCATAAGTGATGTTTCAGGTTTTAGACAAATAATAACCACTAGTATAAAAAAAAGGAATTGTATTTTGAATAAATTTCAAAACAAAATCATTGAGTGTTCATTAAATCCACAATACATAATCATAATAACTTCTTGAAACTGAAAATTTAACTTTAGCAATGGCGAGTGAAATAGACTCTTACTTTTTTCTAGACCATGAAACTAAAGCTTCCCTAAAGAAATGGAATCTTTTGAAATTACTCTTTATATCCATCTTAAAAACTTCATATTCAGTACCTGAGTTAAGTTTAAATATAAAAACAATTTTAGAAGAATAAAATAGTCCATGTTTCGACAAACCATTTGAGTAATAAAAATAAATTTTACTTTTTTTAAATGTGATTCCACAGAATATTCTTAAAATATCACAAACAGACATATAGAAAAAATAATGTCTTTTTGACTCACTATTAAATATAGTAAACTTCTTGTCATACTTCTATATAGTTTAAAATAAACCATTTCCAAAAACTCATCAAAATTGAGTTATATTGAGGTACCAACTAGTGTATTAATAATTAATAAATTGTCATCATTTTTTCTTTAATAAATCTATAATATATTTATGTTGAGTTAAAATGTTTCCTTCTAGATTTTGAGAAATTTAAAATTTAATAAAAAAAGTTAATCTCACCCATCATTTTCATTTAAAACTCACTCTTCATATGTTTTGAAAAACTAACAGAAATAGATTTTCAAGTTGAGCCAAAAATAATGTTGTCGGAAAAAATTGGAACAATGATCCTATCCCAAAAGAAATATTTTTTAAAAGAGTTGGACCATAATTTCCCTTAAAAATTTATTCTTAAGTAAAAATCTTATAAATCTATCATACCTGGATCGTAGAGATTATTTTAGGCTATAAATATCTTTAGTATGTTTAAATACATGTTATGGAAATTTTATATCTTCAAAAACATGGGGTTTTTCAACATAAACATACTACTGAACATATTTTCTAATAAAATAACTTTTCACATCCAACTAAAATAAAGTAGAATTTAAATTCACTCAAAAGGATAATGGAATTTGAAAATACAAGAACCTAACTACTGGTGAAATATTTTCACCAAAAACAATTCCATCTTCTTAATAATAATCATTAGTTATGAGCCTTAATATATTCCATACAATTATTCAATTTTCATCACATTTATTTCTAAAAACACATTTTACCCTAATCAATTAATGTTATTTAAGTTATTAAACCAATGTATATACTTGATTCTATTTTAGTTGATTATAATTTGATTTGTATAGACCCTTTCCAAGTTTCATCACCCAAGGAATAATCTATCCTTTTAGGTTCAAATTGAGATAAGAATGCATGAAACTCACATTAATTTATTAAGGATTTTTTGATTGGTTGACTCAAATCTAAAATTATATTGTCTATGGTATGATCCCTTATGATAGACTAGTTATTGGGTAAAAATGTAATTTGTTCCAAATTGTTTATTATAAATTTTCAATTGAAGTAGTTTTTGAATATTCAAAGTTCATTGACCTAACACTTAGAGGATTCACTACAGATGATTGTGGTTTAACTTTCAGAAGATAAATATAATTAGATTAAAATATATCATTTGAAGGTTTAATTTCTTGATGTTTTACAAATATAAAATTATTATTTTAATCAAATTTTACATGGACTATTTTCTCTACAATATTTGGTCATTTATTAAAAACTCTATATTCCTTACTGGTTATAGAATAAATAAGAAATATTCATTCATTATATTTATCATTCAATTTATGAATTTTATATTCATCATTAAAAATGTACAATTTACACCAAAATAATCTAAATTATGAATGTTTTGGTTTTCTTATAGTCTATAACTCATAAAGAGTTTTATTGAGATAATGATGAAGTAAAACATGATTTACAATATTTCAAGAATAACTTATAGCCACAACTGGAAAAAAATCGCAATATAATATTAAATAAAGAAGATGAAATAATTTCCTATGTAATTATATTTATTTGGTAAAATACTCTATTTTATTGAGATCTTCTTGGTTATGAAAAATTTTGAGTAATTACTTTCTTACTATAAAATTTTTAAAAATTAGAATTTATAAACCCACCACCATAGTCAGTCTAGATAGTAACCAAAGGTAGGTTTTCTCATTTTTAATAGAATTATGAAAAATTATTAAACAAATGAAAACCTCATATTTTCAAGTGATAATATTAGTCCATTTAAATATAGTGTAATCATTGATAAAGACAAACACATAGTGATTTTCCCTGATGGTTATATTTTGTGTACAAACAATGGAATCAATGTAAAGAAAATGTAAATCTATAGAAGTTGATAATTATCTTATAGGTTTAAAACTATAATTTTGATTCTTACCAAATTGAAAAGGATCCCAAACATTGGTTGAGTTAAACTTATGTTGTAATAGATCCCTAACAAGACCTTTACTAGAAAGTCAATCTAAAGTTAAAATATTTCAGTGACCTGTCCTCCAATTACAATGATAAAATAAACTTCAAAAAACACATAAACAAGGAAAATTATAGAATCTAAGGTATTCAATAACATTCTGGTAAACAATCTCAGGCCTATCAGTAGATAGAATAAAAGTACCTTCCAATAATTGAATAATTAATTTATCATTCCTGATGTTCACAAGGTAACCCTCATCACTTAGTTGACCTATGATAATATAGTTGTTATTAATTCCAAAAAAAATCAAAATATTATAAATTAAATATTCTCCAATAAAATATACATCATTGGTTCTTAAAATTTCACCTTGTACATTTTCTCTAAAATGTACACATCCACCATTTCACCTTTTCAAGTTTTAGAAGTCTGATTTGTCTCCTGTAATTTTCCAAGAAAAACCCATATCCATATACCATTTATTTTTTTGTTGGTGCCCATCCAATTTTATTGAAAACAATAATAGTATGTTCTTGGAACCAAAACTTCCTTATGTTCAGAAATGTTAGCAAATAAAATTTTAGGAACCCACATCTTTCTGAATATTTTATATTTAATAGTTTCTTATTATTTGGAAATAAAAACTTTATGAAATATAAAATATTGAATTCCATTTAGAGAAATAAATCCTTCAAGAGTGACCTTACCATTTTAATTTTTTACAAAATTGTTAACATATACGTAAAAATTAATTTAACAAAAAATGAAATTTATCGATAGTATAACATATTATTTTAGATATTCGGGATGGGTTAAATTTTGTATACTTTTTATCAAAATATTATCTACTGAAATTAAATCTAAATAATAAAATTTTCAAACTGTTAACTATAATGTTAGGTTTAATAACTAAATTATAATTATTATAAATTGAGCTTCAACTAGATTTTGACTCTAATTATAATGAAAGTTTATAAATTTCATAAGTAAGTACTAAAAATATATTATTAGATTTTTCAAGACCTACTTCTAAATGATCATAGCTTTTCTTCAACTCTTCTTTCTTTTCAATGAGAGTTACATATCTCACGAGATCTTTAAATGAAGGAAAATTTTAATTATCTGATGAATTAACCTTTTCATGTTTAAGAGAATTATCTTTACATGGATTTACTTTTTTAACATCCAATGAAGATGAATAATCATCACCAGACGTGTAAGAAAATTTAGAATCCAAGATTAAATTAGTAAGTGGTTCTAAAGTTTCCTTTACCAAAATATATTTATTATCCTTAGAAATATTTCCATAGAATCCAATAATCATCAAATTGTCACTACAAATTTCTTAAAATGAACTATCAGAAGTTTTGTATCTACCACTTGTACTCTATGTATCCAAGGATATAATTCTTTCTTTTCTCTCTTATTTTAGAAGTTCTCCTAAAAAAAATTTATTTCCTCTGTAATTTCATGAAATCTGGTTTTATATGACCAGTCTTCTTTCACTTATGATATATAACATCATAATATAATTTCTTCTCATGTATTTCCCTTCTATATTTCTGAAAATCATGTCAAATGTTCTTATTTTCTAATAATCATTTGAATTTTTTTACTAGTTGAACAAGTTTCTATTCACTAAATTCAACATTGCTCATATCTGATGAATTTATAGATTTATTCTTTTTAAAATTGTCTCTAAAACATATAGCATCAGAAAAAATAATAGAATAAGAAGAAAGGGAAACTCCATTATTCCACTTTTCCTTCATAGCATCTCTTTTTAATATAATCTCATATTTCATTAGAATCCAATCAAATCATCATGAATAAAATTATTTAAATTTTTTATATCATTAATAGGTGTAAATTTAGATTCCCACTCTTGCAGAAGTATATATATAATATTATCTACCATCTGATCATGTGATATCTCCTTCTCACCAAGTGATTGTAGACTATTCACAATTTTCATAAAGTGATTATGCATAAAAAACAGACTCTCCATGAAGGAAATCAAAAGCTTGATAATCTATACATATCATGGATCTTATAGTTTTAAGAACATTGGATGTTTTGAAATGAGTAATCTATGGATCCTTACAAAAATCCAATATCATAATAATATATTTTACTTTAAATTTCCCTTATCATCTATCATTAAAATGTGTTTTGAACTTTATAGTTAGTCTGAAATTTAATATTTTTTCCAACAAGTTTAGGGAAAGATCTTTTTATTTAATAAAGATAACAAATACACTTCTAATAAATGGGTGAAGGGGGTACCCATACCAGCAAAAGAGGTATAATGAATTTTATGAAACATGACCCAAAGTTCCATTAATGGTCTTGAAGAATAGAAGGGAAGAAAATAAAAAGACAAGACTATGAGAAATTCTCATTTCCCCATCCACCTGGCGCTACAAAAGAGGAAACAATTGAAGAATTTTGGTTTTCCCATTCCAAGAAGTTGTATCATGCTGGTTAACACAACAGGGAAGAGAACCCCTATATGCTATACTAAATAGTTAGGGTATGGTTGGATTATAGGTTTTGACACACCTATATTTCAACCGAGCCACATAGTCGCAAAATATGTAAGGAACCCACCCCCTTTGTCAAACTGATGTAACAGAGAACCAGACTGAAAATTCTATGAAATATTCCAATGAATGTGTTCCCATATATCAAAAAAAATTAATATAGATTGATGATGATGGATTTCATCACACCCATCCCTCTATTGAGGTATCCCACCTAGCAGTGCTGGCAAGAAGTAGAATCGCATCGAATTCAACAAGATAAGAACAAATTCTATCAAATTTATTAGCAATCCAAAAATCCCAATAAATAGAATAGAATGTAGAAAAACATTTATAAAAAACAAATAAAAAAAATCAACAACACCCAAACTAGATGATCACCATTGAACTCATCAAAGGCATCTTTTCTTTCAACCCTCATAATACCTTGACTTAAATATGTCAGAAGATGACTCTACGTTCCTATCGTCATAAACCGTTGATCGAGATGATTAAAAAAGTTATTTTTCTGCCTAGAATCCCTCGATCATGCAGGATCATACAAGCCTATATATTCTTCTCCCCAAAATCCCCTAATCCTGAAATAATGGAAATATACCAATATAATTAGAAAATGCTAAACAAATTTGAAATGGAAAACCTCTCATGATGGGAGCTCTTTGAAAAACACTCAAAAATAAAAATTACAGTTATGAAAATATTTCTTATTATAAATCGGTTTTATAACTTCAAAAAATAATAAAAATTTAGAATTCTCATTGTTTGTACCATATGGTCTAGAAACCTATGGTCCAATTTATAGTAGAATTTTTTTAAAAACTCTATTGTTCAAAGATAATATTCTTTGGAATATGTTATAATTGAATCAAGAGAAACATTTTCATCTTTAGATGAACTCATAATAGCCCTTTATCTTTAGATTAAGTCATTCATACACTAATACATTGGTCCTACATTCAGTGAAATTAATTATAGAATGAAACATCAGTTTATCAAATATTTATATAGCACAAAAAAACTACAAAACAAAATTTTATGTTAAATAAATCTCATTATAAATTATATTTTTATTTCCAAAATAAAGGATTTAAAGGATTAATTTACTCAAAAATGTTCTCGAATAAATTATTGTTATCCAGCATTCCTTAAACAAGATATATCATGGGTGCTCAACTTTTCTATAGACCACCCATTTAAGAAATTGATGTATTTATATATGTAAATATTTAATGGTGTCTTGAACTTAATATTTTTATTGAAGTTTTTTTAATTTATCACTCTATTTTAGTTTCTACATCATATGAACACCATTAATAACATGATTACATGCGAATTGATCCATTATTCAAATGAACATCCTCAAAAAATTTAAAATGCATCTTATGAATCTAAATATATGTTCCATGAAAATTCCCTATTCTTATAGGATTTTATATTGATACATTTATATCACACATCCAATAATCCCCCCCCCAAAGTTCTAATAGAGTGAGCATGGGATGTTCGACTCTTACTAGATAGAACATAAACTCCCAATGAGGTCGAAGAGGCCAAGTGAAATAATAAATAAAAAAATCTCATACCACATAATAATTTTCCTAATATATCAAAAAATAATCAATAAAAATTGATACATATAAACATTACATGTTTTATTTAGTGTTTTCATGAATTGATTAATCATAAAGACTGTAATACTGATTAATGTAAATGATTAATTTTTTTATACATTAAAAAACTCATTATACAAAAATGTTTTAAAAAATATAATTAATTTTTAATAGATTTTATTAATTTTTTTAATATCTCATAAATAGAAAGAAATTAATAAATTAGACTATAGTTAAATTATATAACCTTCATATTAAAACGATATTTAGTTTTTCCACTCACAAACCCTATATTTTGAACGCCTAATCATGAAACTGGTTTATATAGAAACCAAATAAGGGGTTCTGAAGATGACTACCCCCTGATTGGTGATGATTTGGGAATTTTCATAATTATATATGGATGATTTCATAATGACAAACATGAATGAAATTATTTTATAGAGGAAGAATCAATTATCTAACATTTACCAATTTTCCTCTCTAACTATGTAAAATATGAGTTCCAAACAAAAAAAAATTAGATCATCAATGATATTATTGAAATTACTTTTGCAAAAATAAACTCTATTACCATTTAATGGAGACATAGATGAAATGAAAATAATATTTTTTTATGAAAAATCAAAATAAAGAATTAGGTAATATAAAATTGTGTAGTTAAAATATATTAAAAATATAAGTTTAATGATTACAATGAAAATAAATTGAACTATAGAATATGTGTTTCTTCACCTATATAACTCAATTTAAATTTAAACAACATAGAAGGTAAACGAGTAGAATAATAGGATTCATAAATTTCATTGTGTTTTATAGAGATTGGTTATCCTGTGTTTTTATATTTAGATACCAATTCTCTTTAATTTTTAATGGGTGATTGATTTTTCATTATTAATGATTTGATAATAGTCTAATTTGTACAATGGTCTTTGAAATACTAAGAATATGATTGAATTTTAATGTTAATTTTTAATAAATTATTCTACATATAATATAATGTGATATTAAATTTCAATTAAAACATTGAAAATAACTCTCGTTATTCCTAGGATATGACCATCAATTATATAATAAATCAGAATTATAATTCATTACTTGTACTTTTCAATTAATAGTGCATATATTTTATGAAATCATCTCATACAACATGAATTGATTTATTTTTCTAATATATTTAAAAAAAATTAAAAAACAAACCAATCTAGATGTGTCATATTTTATGACATCCATAATATTTAATTTATAAATATATTTTGTATATCAAATGAAAATGTATAATAGAACTAATTAATTTAAACTAGGAATTTAAAGAAGTGTATTAATCATGTATGAAATATAATAAATATCTAATTTCATATTTTACGTGCTACATTTTTTCTACCACATATAATTTTATTATATAGAATATAACATAAAAAATGAATATTTTAAAACATGAAATTATTTTAGCACGCATCAAAAATAAAATATTATACTAAAATTCATTAAATATATTTATTTCAAACATAATATTAATAATAATTTTAATGTTCAATAAGTAGTTGGTAAAAACAAGAGTAATATATAAAATTATAAACTAATATGTTATATATTTAAGACAAGGTAAAATACAATATTTATGGACTAATGATAATTATAATCTATGATTTCGTTGTAAACAAGGTAGAATCATAATTTATAAGTTACAACATATTATATTTGTATTCCTAACTAGACAGTCTTGTAATTATAATTTTTTAGCATTTATATTTTCCTAATTGAGAACAAATAAATTCATAAACTAGTATAATAGGTCTCATTTACTCAAATTCAAAATAAATTATACTTGTATTGTGTGATATATAAATCTAGTATTATATAACATCAATTAAAACAAATTTTTTTTAAATATCATGTGATATCATAAAACAATATTCAATATCATATCTTGTTTATACTATAATGGTTGTGAAATCTATTATACAATATACATAAAAATGAACATATTGATTAATAGTATAAATCATAGATGTAAACTTAAATCAACCAATGATATAATGTTTTTCCTTTCAAAATAAAGATCCTTAATAGAGTGTAATAAAAATATTTATCAATAGTAAAATAAATCATTGGGTGATAACTAAAAATTCAATGTTTTTAACATATATTTTTATTTTCATAAAAAACATTATCCCCACTATGGCACCAATAATTCAACTCATTTAATGTGTTTGTTTGGTTTTAATATCATTAATTTTTCTCTTAATTATATTTTCACTATTCTGAAATAAGTTAAGGTTGAGACCCTATATGGATTTTGATCTGCTAAAATTGATTATCGGTATTCCTTTTTTGGTGTTTCCTACTGTCCACTTTTAATTTATTCTCAATTGATGGAATTTATGATTTAGTATGTTTAATGTATCAATATGTCATTATCCTAGTTTCATGATTTACTAGAAGTAATTGACTTTTATTTTGTTGATTATCATTATTCCACTTCTTTGATTTATTCCCTATAAATATAAATATTTTCTTCCCCCACATTTTCATGAGATTCACTAATAATAATTCAATTATGTTTCCTTTACACATTCTAGAACTTCCTTATAATTACAATCCATTGAGTTGAAACACTAATAAATAACTTCTATTTTGTTTTAACCATTGGGACATTCCAATATTTTGATTCTACATTTTACAATTTTTTGTTCAAAATCTATTATTCAAGTGATTTTAAAATAATAATCCTTGGAATATATCAACAAAATTTTGTTTCTACTTTTTTGAACTCGTTGGTTTCATATATTTAGAAGTTAACTATCTTGTTTAAATTAATTTCTAGCATTGATGTTGTAAGTTTATTTATTATTATCATTCTAGAGGGAGACGATTGACCAAGGTATTTGTAATGATCTTAAATAAAACCCCCAACCCCAACCTCTCTCAACCCCCACTTTGGATTTTATTATATCATATTAATAATTCTTAGATATTTTTAGATGATTATATTTTTCATAAGAAAATATAAAAACAAAATTAATAATGATAATTTTTAAGTCAATTATGAAAACTATAAATATTTTTATATTATTTGATATACATATTTTTAATAATTATATATAGTAATAATAATAATAATAATCATAATAATAATATAATAATATCTAAATAAATTATAGTTATTATAATTATAATTATAATTATAAATTGATAAAAATAATAATAAATAAAATATCATTTAATTTCAATTTTACTTTTCAATAAAGAAATGAAATGATATATTGAATTTTATTATACTTAAATTTATTTTTAAAAAATATTTTAATAAATTAATCATTTATGCATAGTTTTTATTTTAGTCTACTTCTCTTTGACCTAAAAAAATTTATTACACATTTTTTATAATTTATCAGTTGATTATTTTATCCATTGGGTGATAAAATCATTCAATTATCCAAAGAAACAAATAAAAATTGTTTTGTAATTATTTTTACTTATTCTTTTAAATCTATCCATGTTTTCTATAAATTTATTTCAATTTTAATATAATAATAGAAAAATAATAAAAAACATTTTTTCGGTGCTAGTTTTTTTAAAATATTATCTTTCGCATGAATCTGATATTATATTGTGTGTGTTTTTATTTTTATTATCCATTTATATTATTTATTATGATTTTATTTGATTTTATTTTTTCACTAATTTGATTATAAAATTTCATTAGTTTTTATAATTTCAATAAAATTTAAAAAATATATGTTTTTTGTTACTTTTTTGTTATTGTTTTGCAATAAAATATATTTCTTATGTTTAAATTATAATATTTATTTAAAATTGAGCTCTAAAAACTGTTTTTTATTCTTTTATTAACTTTATAAAAAAGAATATGTGCTATTTAGATCATAGAAGAATATTTTCTTGTTATTTATCATGTGTTTGGAATATAAAATATTAAGTTTTCTCTATTTTTTATTATAATTTCTATATAAAGTAATATTTAATTAATTTTTTTCTCCTATTTTATTGATTTTTTAAAAGTAAAATTTATAATATCATAAAATTAAAGTACATAATAATTACTTTGTGTTATTTATTTAATTTTTTTATTGATAATATTATTATTTTCCTATATTTTTTATTACAATTATAAAATAAAACTAATGTCGAACATGATCATTATAGTATTGTTTTATTGATGTTATAAACAAATAATTTATTATATTTTTTAAAATAAAGTAAAAAATGTTTTTCTTTGTAAATTATGGAGATTTTTTATATAAATTATTATTTTTATACATTTTTATTACAATTTTCATATCAAATTAATCATTAAACACTTTTTATGTTTTTATTTTGGTAATTTTAAGCATTTAATAATTTTTAAAGCATTTTTTATTCTCCAATAATAAATTTTTATGGTTTTAAAATTAAAATTTTATAGATGATGAAGCCAGGGTTTTGGAATTAGATTTTAAATTCAATGAATCGTATTTTATAATTTTTAAATAGAAAATTTTAGGATTTTTTAATCCATTTTGAGTTTTAAATAATATTTCACTAATTTTATATTTCTTATAACAGTTATATGGTATTATTTTATTAATTTTGTATGTTATTTAATTTAATCAAAGAACATAACATTTTTTCTGTAATTTATTGATCTATTTACAATGTGATATTATATTTTCCCAATTTTTATTATAATTTTCATAACAGACCAATGTTTCTCAATATTATTCTGATATACTAACTTAAAAAACAAAAATATGTTTTATTTGTTCTTTGTATAATATCAATGTCTTCAATAATTTTTTAATATAATTTTAATTAATTAATTATTTTATATTCATTATTAAGTATGCCAAAGTCACCAAGAGGTTCTTTTTTAACCCATGTTATTTTTAAATCAAAATTTGATAAGAAAAAATACATACACTGAATACCACATCAATAATTAAACCAATTAATTTATTTCCATGTACACATGTTAACTTCACATTTACTTTTCTCCAAGATATTATTTTCATTCAGGTTCCCCTTTTCTCAATTCATCATTCTGGTCATTGCCTCCCCACCTCCCACCCCACCATACCAAATCTCACCTCATTTCCATTCCTCTACCACTTCTTGAACCCCCCTCTCCATCTCTATGCAAACTCCCCTCCCCATGCATACACATCATAGGAGATTCCCCTACATCATTTTCCTCCCAAACTCTATATCATACTACCAAAAATATCATCTTCTAATCATAATCCTCCCCTCCTCCACCCACCCAACCCCCCAAACCTATGATTTCAAAATCATCATCTCTAAATGGATTCTAGGAAATTTCTTTCAAAATCATCATCCACTGACTATTTACCCATGCCAATCCACCTCTCACACTATCTACTCATTTTTAGGCCCAATCCCTCTACTGTGTACCTATTCTGAGAGATACCCCTTCATTTCATCTAAAAATCCTAACCATTGTTTCATCATGAAGTCATACATTTTTATTTCCACATAAAGTATATTATTTCATTTTGAAGATGTCAGTTTTTCATTTTCATTTGAAGTAGTCATCCTTAAATCTTTAACTCACATATTAGAGTCGTAGATTTGAATGGGAAAGTGTCAAGATGATAGGTTGTTTTACTTTGATGGGTGGAAGGGATAAAAATAATTCTTACCATCCCACCTCTAATCTAATGGTGCCATCTAGATGGGTTAGGAAAAGAATTAATTATTCAATTCAATATCAACCACTATATTTTTGGATTTAAATAAAAAATTATTCAATGTTATGTATATATAATTATGATGGGTAATTAGATATGTCTTTCTTTGTCCATGAAATTGTATTGTGATTTTATTGAATATCAGGTTTTTGAAAGAGATATTTTCCCACTTCAATTGATCTCTACAACTCTTCCAATTTCGATGTTTTCCTTGGGTTTTTTCACATTTTGGAATCAATATTCCTATATGAATCGGTTCTCTACCTTGACACCAGATGAGATTTAGGTAATCCCTACATCTGAGGCTTCATTCATCTATTCCCTCTCCTTTAACTGTTAGTGTTTGGTTATTGTTGTTGTTTTTCCATAGTGCATCTAGTCTTTTAGTTACAGGTTTACCATACAAATAATAATTGGAGAACATAATTAGATCTTCACGTGTTTCATATTTTTAAGTGTTTTTATTGGGAAGAAAACTTTTCTTGGGGCTTGAGTATTGTTTATTCAGTTGGAATCATTATTTTTTTTATATTTTATAAATCTTTGTTTCTAAAGAACAATTCCTGCCTAAAGTTATTTTTATATGACATCTAAATATTTTAATTTTGGGATTTTCTAAAAACAATGCACTAAAAATATTGATTTTTTACTCCACTTGAAGGATTTACGTTTAATTACTATTAGATTTTTTGTTGAATAAATACATTATAATTTTATTTCAGGTATATCTTCTACTACCAATTAAATACATTCAAGTACTAAAATGGTGAATATAATTTACATGGATATAATTGTTTCAACTAACATCAGATTATAGAGCTCCATTTTGATGCATTTATCAACTATATCATTAAATTATACATTATGTACTCTCTTAAAATTGTAATGATTTATTTTTTCCAAAAAATATGATATTTATCATTCATTTCCATTATATCAATGATGCCTTTATAGATAATAATCATCTAAAAAATTTAGACACCCAAATAGATTCTGTGAAGAAACTACTAATATTGAATACAAAACCAACATGATGTTAAAAAATTATTCATTATATCGTATCTTATTCTTTCCAAATTCTATTTCCCAAACAAATTTAGAGAATATTAAATACTATTCCATTTATGGATTCATCTTAGGTTTCCCTAGAAAATTTGATAACAATGGTACTCAATTTTAGGATCAACTTCCACTATCCCTAGACCTTCCAGGCCTAATAAAGAGGCACATATGGTTTTCCATCAGAAAACTCATCGGTGATAAGAGAAATTCCCCCATTCAATTTTAAATGTAACCCACCATCCTTGATAAAATCTCATGTGGGACTTGGATTTTTACCCTAGAATTCTACCCTAAAACAAAAAATACAACACAATTGGTGCTCACCTTAAATGATAATACCTTATATCCAACCATTTTGAACCATCATATTCTTATCACCAAGACTTTCTGTGAGACCACCATTTATCCAGATGACTTTCTACACAAGGCACTATGGATTCACATGCTTCAAATTAGCAACCCATGTCATTTTTGAACTAGTTTTTGGTTAATACTCCACCCTACATAACAATTGGGATACATAATAGCTCAGATACCACTTTTTGGGATTGATTTCATCCAGCACTAGGCCTTCCAAGCCCAACACATAGACCCTTATGGGGTTCCATCCAAAAACTCATGGGTGATTGGAGGAATTTCCCAAACAATATTATATGTGACCCACCATCCTTGGTGAAATCTGATGTGAAACTTGATTTTGTACCCAACACTCAATACATTATTGTTTGAACACCTGTTTATTAACTAGATATCAAATTGAAAAATGTAATTCAGTCAATGAATCAGGTACACATTTAATTATCATAATTATTTTAGTATCCATTGTTTCTTACTTATTCCAGTATTTTGTTTATCATCATTTGAGTATGTTTTAATAAAATCATAAAAACTAACTTCTTCAAATATTTATTCTCAAACAACTTTATTTTTAATATATATATTATATATAAAAACATTAAAAAATTTCTGTATACTTATTATTAAAATGTTTTTAGCCATGCATCCCACGTGTTTTTTATGAACATTTATTTACATATCCATCCTATAACATTCATTTTTTAAATATATATTTATAAAAAATTTGTTCAATTCCACCATGAGTTTATTTAATTTAAGTAAATTTTTTAAACCATTATTCATTTTTATTTATACAAAACCACACATGGTTTCTTTTTTAGGATATAAAATCAAATATTTTTCATTAAAACCCTTTATGTTTATTCCTATCATATTTTCTTCAATCAACATATTCTCACCCTAACAAACTAGTTTTTTTGAAATTATTAGAGAAATAGAAGAAAAATGTACTACTTTAAGAATGAATTTTAGAGTTTTAACAACTTTTTAAAATGTTAACTTATTTGTTTTCCCACATTAAATAGAGTTAAATATTCAATTACTTCACAATAATGGTTATTGTTTGTGACACACTATGTTTGTAATGAGATTTTGATATTACAGAAAAGTCTAGTAATTTTTTAGTTATCCTTATACCTATTCATTTGAGAATTGATATGTTTGTTAAATATAGTTTTAAGAATGTCATGTATTCATAACAACATAAAAATGGAAGGATTTTCATTGTAAACATGCCTACTCCAAGATGTGTTCAAAAACTATAATTCTCTACCTATGTATTTGATTCATTCCACAATATCTATGTTGGAAATTTACCTAGGGATTTTGATGATTCCAATATTTAAGAGGTCCTTAGTAAATATGGTGATGTGGTAAATCCAATGGTTCATTTATGAATGATAAACAAATAGTTCACAATGGTTTGTCTTGGTAACAATATCTGGTGATGAAGAAATGAATAATGTTGCTTATTCTCTCGATGGCCATGTAATACCTTCATTCCTTCTTAATTCATGGATTTTAGATTTTATTCCTTATCTTGGATTTCAATATTTAACACATCTTAAATTTCATCAATATGTAGCTGACCCCGTAGACTCATAATGAGAAGTTTTTTTGTGAAAACACTTCACTTATGATATGTGCTTCTATATATGGATCATTTTAGTAAAAATGTTTTTATAGAAATAAACATATTTGTGTAATTTTATAATTTTCATGGTTGTGTTGTAGGATTTTGGAGGTAGTGATATGAGAGTGAACATTTTAGCGGAGTTTTTAAGGCCCGATCCTTTCGTTTGAGATCACAACGATGTATTTTTCTCACAAATGGAAAATATAGGGATATTTAACCATTTATTATAGTACATATTGATTTTTGTGTATCATTATGTTGAGCATGTCATTTATTTGATGAATATTGATATTTTTCAAGTTGAGAGATGAATGAAGTTATTCATTTTATATATAAATTTGTTATATCCCACTATTTTTAGAATTTTTTTAATGTATCTATTTCTATAGATTTTAAAAATTAATAGTTAAACAATAAAAAGGATTCATGTACTTTTAAAATGTCATAAAATTTCTGAATATATATTAATCCTTCAAAAAATTATTTATTATTTAAAACACTATTACAAAAGGAAGATTGTAAGTTCTTTGGTGAATTTCTCATTCATTTCATGATAGATTTATCTTTAATATAGCAATGTTATTATTGATATCATGGAATATGTATCATTGATATTCACCTTCTAATAACATAAATTTCAACATCTGTCTAAAATCTTAATGATTTTGGTTTTTGAAATTATAATTCCAATTGAAATCCTATCCATAATATTTTCCCATTTATAAATGAATATTTAAAAAATACACTGATATTATTCTTAATTTTTACCATGATATTTCCCAACAACCATAATCTAGAATCACTTCATTTTTATTATTACATATTATGTTCTTAGTTTTTATATTCATAGAATTTCCAATTTTTTATTATTATATATTTTATATTATGGTCTTAACATAAATATTATTGAATGAATTTATATATACTATTTTTATAGTAATACTATTAGAATTTATATTCTGATTCGTTTACAAGGGTTGAAGTTGGACTTATTTTTTTTATTTAAAATGTATTCTTTAATTTTTTTTTCTATATTTTTTATTAATATTTTTAAAAAAAGGTATTTTAGATTCCAATGATATTTATTTACACTCTCATTTCAATGTTTCTTCACATTTTTTCCAACTAATGAACAATATCTTATTTTTTCATTATGCATTGAATGTGTTCTGAACCACAATACGCTTACCCCGTAATTTTATCTTGATTCCTTTCATGTATTATGTTATCATAATTTTTATCCTTTTATGAAAAGATAATTTGTAGTCATATATAAAAGGATAAGTCTACTAGAAAACATATTTTTTATTTTCTCCCTATATATTGTATTCCCTATAATAAAAATTTTGTTTAAATGAATGTCTTTTCTATTTCAATGGAATTATTACCTTCTCAAGCATGCCTATCTTTTCATCCTTCCTTCTATTCCAATTTTTATAATTCATAGATACTAATTATTCAAAATTTAATTATTATTTTCTCACTCATGAATTAAGGTTATTTTTCTTTAAAAAATGTTATTTTACATTGAATAAAGGTTTTTTATCACCACCTTATACCCTTATTATCTATCAATCCTAGGATCTATATATGTTCTCGTCATCTTCAACGTCATCTTATAGCCCTCGTGACAAGCTATTTTACTTTACCTTTAATATTCACATCACAAGTTGGTTCCCATCAAAGGCCACCCTTTCACCTCAGTCCCCACCACTAGTTGTGGATATTGGTATATTTGGGGTTATCTCTCACAAATAACCCATATAAATCGATCTTAATTTTTTATCATTAGATTTATTTAGGTCTAATTTCTTCCCTCAAATTCCCAGGTATGGTTACAGACTAGTTTATGTATTTTTCCTAATTTACCCCTATAAAGTGATTTATATTATATTTTTATTTTTATTTTGTTAAAACCTAAATTTTATTGAATTTAGAAACATAAAATAATAATATTAAAATATAAAAATGTCTTAAAGGAATGGAGTGGACAATTGTACATTATAGAAGCTAAATATTTAAAAGGGAATATTTTTAACCATTACTCTGATAAATATATATATATTTATTATATCTTGTAGTATTGCATGATAATTTTTTTTAAAATAAATCATTCTAAAACTGTGTTTTACAGAATCCAGGGCAGTGATGTTATTTCAGGGACCTAACTCCTCTTGGGATATCACCAAAATTTGTATCCCATGGCTGCATTCGGAATCTTCATCTAAATTGGATGGATAAATGTGAATCATTTTGTAATTTTTATTATCTTTTATAATTATTTACAGAACTTTCATGAATTTTAATCTATTATTTATATTAATATTGAAATGGGTGTTGAATTTGAACCATTACAGTGTAACATTCCTACTGCCAGCCATGCTGAACATGGGCAAGTTATGATTTAAATTTTTATATGTAGCATATTTTTATATTTCATTGATTTTTATATTTTATGTTATACTCTATTATTAATACTCAATGTTTTACATTATGTTATACAGATTGTTAAAATTAAGGATATATTTATTATTTGTGATGGATTTATAATGGATTATACAACATTACATTGAATTTAAATATATATAACAATGATAAAATATTCTTACCAAGACCACATAAATTCAAAATTACTTTTTATGGTAGAAAATATTTACACCAATATAAAATTAATATTTCTCATTTTGTACTTGACTTTGTTCCATATGCAGCAGTCTCTAATAGGTATTGTCTCTTTAACCCAATAAATAAAAATTTACCTCATTTCTTAGTTGTATCATCTTTCTTAATGATTTTTACTGAATGAAATTATCTTCATACCATTTCTTTGTTATATCCAATCTAGAGTTGTGTTCTCTATAAACTTCTTATAATTTCATAGTTTTTATAACTAACGATTCTTTAAAAATATCAATTCCATGTTTATTTTAGTTTAAGTTAACCCAAATAACTTTTTATTTGACTTTTTTCATAATGTGGTGGTCCCTAACATGTACAATCTCCTTAAATTGATAATAAAAATTAAACAACATTATTTATCATGTATTCTTTCTTAATGAATTTTACTATGTGAAATTCTCCTCATTCCATTTTTTTGGTATCCAAACAACAGTTATGTTCTCAATCATGTTCTTATAATTTCATGGTTTTTATACCTAATCGGTATTTAAATATATCAATTCCAAAATTAAGTTTTTTTTATATACAAACCCATGGGAATACATGGGTGATATACAAGGGTTTTGATAGAATTGGTTAGTGGCATAATAACTGTTGAAACAAATAAAATTATATTTCAGTGAAATTATTGTTTTGAAAAATTATGACTTCCACTTGAAATGTATTAGTTTCTCAAAGTAATTTATATCTTTGATTTATTGTATATATTTACATTGTGAATTTTTATAAATTGGTCACCATAAAATTTTTAGTTACATATTCATTCCCTGATTATTGTATGCAATTTCATGACTCATTTAAGTTCAAGTTTGAAATTAATAATTATTTTTTATATAAAATGAATTTTTTTTAATTTTTGATGTTTGAATTTAAATTATAAATCTTCATATGTTGAATATAAAAAATTAATATAATGAATAAGTAAAATTCATTCAATATAATACTGAATGAAGAATAACTATAAACTATTTTGAATTTTCTTTTTCATAATAAGTAATATACATACTACTTAAAACATAAGTTTATTGTTTAGTATAACCCCCAACCAATGTAACAATTGTGCCCTACTGAGGCAAAAACACTCTACCTTAACCTGGTCATCAGGTCCTGTCGCACCAAGCACATCTAGTTACCCCGTAAACATGTGATCCCACCCTGGGGCCCACTCACACACCCGAAAAGGTCGTCAGACTAATAATTGTCCCCACAATCCAACACATGTTATTTCTAGTGTTCTTTTTCCTCACTCTCACACAACCTAGGAAACATCATAGAAGGTTCCCCATACTGATCCCTACTCCAGGCCAAACTTTCTAAACTGTGGATTTCTAATCAGGTAGGATCTAGAGAAGAAATGTGCACCTGGTGTTGCATTCAACCCCCATTTTAGATCATAAAATCCTTATTTTGGACACTATAACTCAACCTAATTGCTAACACACTACTAGGTTCTAACTCTAACACCAATTTTACAACTAGGTCATGCTGATACACGTACACCCCTCCTTAACATGGTCATTTGGTCTGGGCCCACCAGGCATCACCTGTTTCCTCACGTACATATGTTCCCCTCCCTAGGTCCCACACACAAACCTAAATGGGTCACCATACTAATGATTATCCTCACAATCCAACCCATGTTTTTTATAGTGTTCTTTTTCCTCACTCTCACAAACCCTATGAAACTCCCCAGATGATCACCCATCCTGATCACTACTCAATGAAAATCATTATTAACTGTGGATTTCTAGTCAATAAGGCTCATGAAAACAAAAGGTGAACCTTTTTGACATGAATCATATAATTTATTATATTAACCCTTTATCATTCGGTGGTCTTACATCCCCCCCCCCAAGGAATAACATCCCCGTCGGGGATCCTATATCTAAACCTAGTAAGTGCTACTGCACTTATGGCTGGGTTCCTACTCTAATACCAATGTAAAAACTAGGACATGTTGAGAAAAAAGAAACACTTCCATAACCTGGTCGTCAGATCATACTTCATCAGGAACCACCATTTTCAACACAAACACAAGATCCCCTCCCTAGGGCCCACCCACACACCCAAATTGGTCATCAGATGAATGATTTTCCCCACATGCCAACACATTTTCTTTCTAATGAGCTTTATCCTCACACACACACACCCTAAGAAACTATAGATAAGGTCACCCATCCTTATAATTCAGGGGTGGTACATTCATCCCCCCCCCCCTTAAAGTGAAAAAAACTCATTGTTGACCGTATATATCAACTTATGTAGTGCTACCACACTTATGGTTGGGTTCCTGCTCTAATAATAATGTGACAACTATGCCAAGATGAAATAATATACACCCTTCCATAACCTGGTCGTCAATCCGGGTTCACCATGCACCACAAAATTTTTACACAGACACATGGTCCGCACTTTGGACCCCACCCACGCACCTGAATGGGTCATTATAAGAATTAATGTCCCCATATGCCTACACATTTTCTGTATAGTGTTCTTTATACTCACTCGAACCCACCCTAGGAAACTTCCCAAAAGGTTACCCACCAAATCACTACTCTATACCAAACATTCTTAACTGTGGAGTTCTAATCAAGTATGCTCTTTAAAAGAAAGGTGAATCTGGTGTTGCATTAAACCCCTTTTGGAGCACAATTCCATCATTGTGGAACCTATATCTGAACTCAAGATGTTCTACCTCACCTAATATAGAGTTCCTACTTTAATACCTGTGTAAAAACTAGGCCCTATTGATTGCACAAACACCCTGACTTAACCTAGTCATCGAGTCATCGCCCACTAGGCACCACCAGTTTCCACAATGACACATGGTCCCCTACCTGGGTCCCACCCATGAACCTAATTGGTTCATTATACTAATGACTGCCCCCAAATTTCCACACGTGTTCTTTCCTGTGTGCGTTTTTCTCACTCACACAAATGCTATAAAAATTCTCATATGGTCACCCATCCTAATAACTACTCCAAACAAATCATTCTTATTTATGGGGTTATAATATAGTAGGATCTTAAAGATAGAGGTGTTCCTTTTTGATATGATTCATATCATTTATAATTTAAACCCTTTATCATTCATGGGTATTAAATCCCCCCCCCCCCGCTAAAGCACAATATCCTCACAGTGGACCCTACATCTCAACTCAGGAAGTGATACCACACTTAATGATGGGTTCCGGCTCTTATATCAATGTAACAACTAGGTCCTACAGATATAATAAACATCCCACCTTTTCTTAGCCATCAAGTCTTGGTTCACTAGGCACCCCCCTTTTCCTTGCAGACAAGTGGTCCCCTCTCTGGGGCCCACCCATGCACCTGAATGGGTCATCAGAAGAATGATTTTCCCCATAGGCCTACACATGTTGTTTCTAGAGTGATTGTTCCTCACTCTCACACACCCTAGAAAACTTCCCAGTAGGTCACCCATCTTGATCACTACTCCAAGACAAGGATGTCTAACTTTGGATTTCTAATCCGGTAGTCTCCTGAAAATAAATTTGTGCCTTGTTAACATGACTTATATAATTTAGTATTTTATCCCCTTTCCATTCTGGGGTGTTACATTCACCCCCCCCCCCTTTTTAGAGAACGACTTCCTCATTGTGGACCCTAAATCTCAACATAGGAAGTGCTACTACCTTTAAGGTTGTGTTCCTACTCAGATACCAATGTAACAAATTGGCACTACTGATAGCAAAAACACACCTCATTAACATGGTCGTTGGGTCTTGACCCACTAGGTACTACCATTTTCCCCACAAACATGTGGTCCCCTCCCTGGTTCCCACCCACATAGCCAAACATATCATTAGACTAATTTTTCCCCATAGTCCATCACATGTTCTTTAAATTATGCTTTGTCCTCACTTGCAAAAACTGTAGGAAACATCCTAAAGGGTCACCCATATTCATTAACACTACTCCAGACCAAACATGATTAACTGTGGAGTTCTAATAAATTAGACTCCCAAAAAGAAAGGTGAATCTTATTGACAGGAGTCATATCATTTTTAATTTTAATCCTTTATCATTCTCGAGTGTTACAACTCTGATTCACCAGAGTAGGTTGTTTATTTAATACATAGAAAGCCGATTCAAAGATATTACATTCCAATGATCATGGTTTTGTAGCCATCAAGAAACTAGAAACATTACATTACAATTGTAAAACATAAAATTATAAATAATTATTCCAAAATGCTATACTTGTTCAATAATTGTATTCCAATTCATTGCCTGGGGAAATGGGGAAAAGTAAAGGTTGTGAGATTAAATGATCTATAAGGGGAAACATAAATCATAATCTAATGAAATATCAATATTTCATAAGAAACATCACTAGTATAATTGAAATCATAAAAATGAATGAAAAAGTGTAATACAAGGAAGAAATAGAAATACATAATCACCTAGACCACAAATATAATCTGAAAGAGGGAATCATACTCATGATGTTTCATATTCCGTATTTATCTTTTATTATCTTACATTTTATGTTTTCCCCTTATTATGCATTTAATCTAACAACCTTTACTTTATTTCTATATGTCCCCATGTAATGAAGGTGGATAATATGATTGAAAAGAAAAGTATTGAGGTACAATGATATATTCATTTATATTGTAAAATTTTAATGTAATGAATCTAGTCTCTTGAGGACTAGTAAACCTTATTCATTGGAATATATCATATTATAATATTTTTTTTCATCTAATAAACAACCCAACATATATGGGAAACTGGTGTTTGGGGAATTATATATTGAATTATATGTGGATTTCGAAGAATCCTTACAAACTATAATTTAGAAAACATAGGTAATGAACATAGATTTTAACAGTTAGAACACTAATTGGTACAATTATTACAACAAAGGTACACTATGTAGTTCAAATTAAGATGTAAGGGTGTTATCTCAGTGAAAAAATAATCGTCATACCTATGGTGGATTTTGATGTAATATTGTGGATGGATTGGCTAATTAATTTCAAATAAATATTTTATTATGGGTTGAAAGAAGTTAGAATTGGTAAATAAATTATATATTTAATTGTTTTTTTAGATAAATTTATTTAGCTGAATCATGTCTTGAGGTTACTCTAGTTACTCAACATAATGAAATTATTGGGTATGATATAGATAGAATTAAATCTATGGTGGGTAAGGTTTTTTGATAATAGAGGATGTACCACTTTTTCAAGAATATATTAATCTATATCATAATGAGTTTCCTAGATTACCCCCTAATCGAGAAGTTGAATTCTCTATTGATCACATCTTTGAAAAAAAGTCGATATCTAAGTCACCTTATTGGATGGATATAGTGGAGTTAGTTGAATTTAAGAAGAGAATTCCAGAATTATATGATAATGGTTTCACTCATCAAAGTGTTTCACCATGGGGAGAACATGTGATGTTTTTATAGAATATGGATGGGACAATGTGGTTATGCATCTATTATAAGGAAATTTATGTAATTACTATAAACATCATGTATAAATTACCTTGTATTGATGGCCTCTTTGATCTACATCAAAGTAATAAACTATATTCAATGATTGACCTTCTTTCTGGATACCATCAGTTAGAATTTATGAAGGGGGTATTCGAAATATAGATTTTTATATAAGATTTATGGTCATTATGAGATCACAATCATTCTATTTTGATTAACAAATTATTCCTCTATATTTATGGATTTGAAAAATATAGAATTCAAAGAAAAACTTGATAAGTTTATGGTAGTACTTATTGATGAAATTGTTATATAATATAAGAGTTAAAAGGAGAAAGATACACATTTATGAATTGTTTTAAATCTGTTGAGGATAAAAGGGTTATATGGGAAATTTAGTAAATGTGAATTTTGGCATCAAAAATTTTCTTTGCTTGGTCATATTTTATCCAAGGAAGGAATATGTATTGAACCTTAAAAAATATATGTTGTCAAGGAATATCCAAGGCCCACCAGCATAATAAAAACTTTAGGTTTTATTTTGTTAGCTTGATAATATCATTGTTTTCTTGAAAAAAAAATTTGATTGGATAATATGTTAACCAAGATAACACCTAAGGGGGTTAATTTCACATGGAAAAAAGAAATTTGAAGATATTATATGATAATTAAATAGTATATTGGTGAATGGTCCTATTTTGACTCTTCTGTATAATAAAGAATGGTTGTTTATTTATAGTAATTCATCAAGGAAGGATCTTGAATTTATTTTAATGTAAAATGATAGAGTTATAGAATTCAAATCAATACAGTTGAAACCCCTTGAGATAAACTATTTGAATCATAATTTAGAACTATTTGTATTAATCAATGCTCTGAAGATATAGATTCATTACCTATATGGATATAAATTTGATATATATAAAGAATACAAGAGATTGAAATATATATTTACTAAAAAATATCTTAATATTATTAAAATAAGATGGTTATAACTACTAAAGGATTATGAATGTACATACTATTAACATTCAAGGAAATCTAATAAGGTGGAAGATGCATTAAATAGAAAATATCATGTTATATTATTGATGTTGAGGGTGATGAATGATCTGATTATCAAAGGCCTAGTAAGGATGGACTTGGGTATTATAATGGATAGTGAATCATAATTATAATTCCATATAATCATCAAAAAATAATTATTAGATATGACTAAGAAATATTAACATTGTGATAAATCCCTACAAAATAAAATTAAATATGTGATGAATGGGATATTACCAGAGTTCAACATTGGTGACGATGGAGTTTTACAGATTGGTTAGAGGTTATGTATTCCGTATATAAAAAAGTTAAAGAAGAATATGTTGAATAAGGATCATATCTCAAACCTCTATATACATCTTGGAATTATCGAGATGTATAGGGATATCTGAGAGAACTTATGGTGGGAAAATATGAAGAGATAAATAGTATAAAATAATGTAAGATACTTAGTATTCTAGTATGTTAAATCGGAAAGGTTTCTTTTCAAATAGTAAATGAAACTTCTAAAAATACCATAAAGTAAGTGGGATATTATTACTTTTGATTTCATCACTAAAATTCCTAAAACATATGAGGGGAATAATTCTATATGGTTCATTGTTGATCATCTCACAAAGATATCACATATCCTTATAATTCAAGAATATTTTTCTATGGACCATATTTTAAGGTTATATATAAATAAAATTTTGAGACTTCATGGAAAACCCATATAAATAGTCTCTGATTGAGACCGATGTTTCACATTAAAATTTTTGATGAGTCTATAGAATTATTTAAAAAGAGAGATAATCCTTATGATATTTTATCACACTCAAATATATGGGATGTCTTAATAGACTATCCAGACTATTGTGGATTTTATAATGTCATGCTATCTTGAATTTCAAGGAAGTTGGGCTCATATTTTACTCTTGTGTTTTCCTACAATAATTGTTACCACACTAACATTAATATGGCACCATATAAAGCCATGTATGGAAAGAGATTCTAAACTATGATGTGTTGGGATGAATTTGGAGAAAAGAATATTTCTTCAATAACATTGGGAAGAGACAATGAAGAAGGTAAACCCTATCCAGAAGCATATCAATGTATCACAAATTATATATAAATTTTATACTAACTATATAATAAAGGATCATAAATTCCAAGTGAGAGACTACAGGCCTTGTAAGGGTTCCCCCTCATCCCTTGAAAGGGGGTTATCAAAAATCAATAAAAATGAAGGCCTTTAGGCCATTCGGGCAGAGACTATGTCTTGATGAAGATATATCTATGGAAAGAGGTTAAGAGATTTGGAAAGAAGGAGAATCTTAGTCCAAGATATACTGGTCCATTTAAATAGTATAATGGATAGGATCATTGGAATATCATTTTCCCATGCCACTAAACCTGTCCAAAGTTCACAATTTCTTCCATATATAACCTCTAAGGAAGTATATTCCAGAACCTACTTCTATTTTAGAATTTGATCATGTTTATTTGGATACAAAATTATTATATTAACCATACTTGATTTATATTTTTGATATAATGAATCATTTACTAAGAAATAGAACTGCTCAGTTGGTGAATGTTCTTTGGAGGAATCATCTTTTGGAAGAGGTGACATCGGTTCCAATGGATGCTATGAGAAAGTATTATCCACATCTATTTTTGGATTTATTAAACAATTCAAGGAAATTTTTATTAGTGGGTTATAATTTAATACTCAAGGTTCTGTAATAGTGAATAAACCTTTCATCATAAGATTTTCTTTACAATGCACACATTATCATTTCATCGCAATAGTAAAACACATTTTGATACCAAAAAAGACTAAGTAATTAAATATATAAAAGATGCTAAAACAAGTACCATAAATCATATAACAATGTATGGAAACACCATAATCATGTACTCAAGTATATCTTCATAAAAATAATAATAACATCTATACAAGATACATTTTTATTAAGAAGGAAATAATAAACATTGAAATTGACATAATGTAAAACATAAGGACTGCTATAAAGGGGTTGAGATGCTATAGTTTATATATAAGTATTACTATAACTATTGTGGATTATAGGTCATTGGTCAATATAACTATTAAGAATTATGTTCATTGGTCAATATTACTGTTGGTCAATTTTTTCCACTGGGAATTATGATGTTAGGTTGTATAACAATTAATAATAGACAGTTTAGATTTTTCTATATTAGGGGTAATGATGAATGTTAATTATCATATAAGGGATTAAATAAAGATTTGGACATTACTAAAATCTCATATGTAGTTCATTTATAAAATATTGGGAAGGAGGTAGCATCACTGGGGTTCTCCCTTGACCAAGAACAAGTAGGACTCCAACAACCGAAGTTGGAGCGTAGCCATATGCAGGAGAAGTTAAAGTTAATGAAGATTACCACCTAGTAAATGTTTATGGAATCTCCCCATGAAACTAACTTCAATTCACATCCTACCCTTAGGTAATATGAATGTGTGATTGTAGGTTTTGTATTAATGATTTTATTTGTACTATACTGTAAATTCTTTAAGAAATTAAAAGGATTTTTACTCATATACTATATTTTTTTATGAATGTATCAGTGTAGAATAAAAGGTACAATTTTGGTAAATTGAGAATTAATATTATAAAATGGAATGAATTTATGGAATTAGGACATAAAAATTATCCATGGGATGTAATTTTTTAATTTTATATTAAAATATTAAAATGTGGTAAAAATGGTGGAATATGGTAGAAAACAATATATATGACACCATATTTATGTAAGAATTATTAATTTATAATATGTATGTTATATGTCACTATTTTTTGAACTAATAACTATATTAAAGAATTAATGGTAGTAGTGGATCATAATGGCTACAGTGGAGAAGTAAAAGAAAGTGGAATAATATAATAATTAATAAATGATTCCATGAAATTCTACTCACCACACCAATAAATACCCACCCCCTTATCTCATTAATATGAACCAAATTATAATTTACCACTTAATTTATCTCTTAAGGAGTCTCTCCCCAATATCTCTCTTTTTTCATGATGATGTCGGTTAGATCTATGCTCAGTTTCCAAGATAAAAAGCTCAAGAGAGTTAAGGGTTCCTATTTCTCTCTCTTAACTTCCTATTTGAATTTAATTATTTATAATCACTTTTAAACTTCCATTTTATACGATTCGTTTCTATTGATACACTTTATTATGTATCCTTCATATATTATCATTGTTACATTACCCATACCCCTTACTTTATACCCATTTTGTAAGATGTTGTTATATCAAAGTATGGGTTGGTTTTCAGTCTCTTTAAAATTACTTTTTTAAATTACAATTATCATTTCCTTTTTAATATATAAGTTAATATCCCATTATTTTTTTTCAATTTATTTTCCATTATTATGACATCTCATCCACTGTAGCATTTCATTCATTGAAATTATTCCCAATTCATAAGTCATTATTATGACTAAGCCCCCTTGTGGCCATATAAATACTATATATTGGTTAAGAAAAAGTTTTGATTTCCCAAGAAAATATATAATTATCTAGATAATTTAAGTGGACATGATATTTTCTATGATATATCTAGGATTAATAACCCGAAAAATATCTTTTCAGGTATATCTTGATTATCATCCTAGTGCACGGTGAAAGGGCACTAACAACACACCTGGTTCGAAACACACAGGGGATATGATATAGATAATTTTCATTCAATTTATAAAACAAAAAATATAATTCACATGGTTTTTTTATAATATATGTATTTATTTGGTCTCTTACCATTTATAATTCAATTTCTTAAGAACATTGAAAAAACATAATCTTAATAAGTACATTTTAACTATTATTTCCTATAAATATCTTGTTGAGGGTAGTTTTGGAAATCTATGAATCCCTATATATTCCTCATATGTGATGAGGGAATTCACATAGACATATGTATTAATTAATTGATTTTTTATGTCTATTTATGACCCTTATTATCTATTGTTCTATATGGTAAGATCATGTTTGATATGTTCAATTGAGAAAATATGCCATGTATTTCTAAGTAGTTCATCCTTGAAAATTATTCCATGTATATCCTAGAATAATTAGGAATGTGATGCAATGAATTTAAATTTTTTAAGGGTGGAGATCATAATAATATAACCCCTTATTTAACTTATAGGTCTCATGGGACAACTAAGATAGAGTAATGGGAGCTTTCTTAATATTAATGTATAATGTCTTCGAACAAGTCCGAGAAAATATGATTAAGATGTATGGAGTTATGCAATTCGCTTTTTTGATTATTTTTTTGATCCATTTTATTGTCAATTTATATTTCATCCAGGGATTAAACTTATGTATTCATTATTATGGATTTATTTGTACTCGTGATTTTTCTTATTCCATATTAATATGTTCTTATATCCCACAGTACATTTTACCTTACGGATCATTTAAGCATTTCACCTTTACTTTTTTCCCATTTTCCACAGGTAATGAAGTGGAATACTATGATTGAACAAGGAAAATAATTTGTAATAAATATGTGCTCTTTTATGTTGTAAAACTTATACTTAATAAATCAATTTCTCATGTACTATTTAATCATGATCCTTGGAATGTAATATATTATGCTTTGTTTTCCATATAATAACTAACCCACTATCCATAGTAAATCAGGGTTGGGGCCATTACATTTAGAATATTTTTACATTAAAGAACCTCTCGAAATGTGCATATACTAATCAGAACTGCCTTGACCATATAAAAAATTTCTTCAAAAGGAACTATTTTCATATATAATATAATTTTTCGATTATACATAATAAAATTATACAAGTATTTTCTTCCCTAAGTGAGTAATATCATATTTAATCTATCACTTCTCAGGTGTCCTATACTCAAGTTATCCTCTTACTATAATCCAAAGCTTCAAGTGTGATTTATTTTAGAATGTAAATTAATACAAGTTTGTAGCTTCCCATATGAAATAATACATTAAATTCTCTCATTTAATATGATAAAACCCCTAGGTCACAATTTTTAGTCTCACGCTTTGTAATTACTATATTCTTGGTCCTCGATGAGGCCAGTGCATGATTATTCAACCTATGTAGTCTTCCTTCTTCATGAAACTAGACTGTTGCAACTATAATATCATCAAGGCTAGGACCTAATCAGATAAACCAATTATAAAAAATATTTTTTAATCTCACCCTATATATTTTATTCTATTTCATTCACATTTAGTTTCTATACATTTTTTTATATTCATTTAACTTATTACCTTGTAAAAAATGTCCAGTATTTCTTCTTATCTTCAATTCCTATGTTAACAATTCTTATATACATATTATCCAAAATTTAATTACAACTTTTTCACTAAAAAATTCATGTTCTTCTTCCTTAAACAATTTTTTTTAATTTTTTTATAAGCTACCATGTCACATGAAAATAAATGGGTGGTAGATACTATTCATCCCCTAAGAATTGAACCTCGACCCTCTCTCATCCCTTATGATACATACACCTAATAAATCATTATGTTTAAAAAAATTATTCAAATTTTTTATTGATTGCCTTAATAAAACAAAAAAATTTATCAAAAAAATTAATTATACCATTTTTGCATATATGTTAGATTCCTATTTCACTTCTTACATATTTTTATCTTAAGAAACTTAACAGGAAAAAACTATAAAATATGAGAAAATGAGTTTTTAAAAAGTTTTTTATTTTTAAAATATTATTTCAATCTTAATAAAAAATTAAACTAAAATACAATCTCCAAAAAATTATATATAAAGTTAATTGTTATAAAAAATAAAATATTAAAATTTCATTAAAAGATTGTAATTTTTAGCTCTTCTATTTTTAAAATTATTTAATATCTTATTATAAATTTAAAATTATTCCATAAAAAAATAAAAAATATCAGGTGTAGAATATGAGATAAAATTTTATTTATAAAAAAATATCATGGCATATAGAAAAAAATTATGTTATAAATCTCTTAATATATATGATAATTTTCAAAACCATATATAAATGAGAAAAATTGAGGATATAAAATTTAAAGATATTAAAGTTTTATTTAAAGATGTTCAAGAAAAAAATATCAATTTGTTATATAATAAATTTCATTTATTAATAAAATAAAAATATTCAACTAAAATTACATCTATATTTTAATATCACTATAACATGCTTAAGGCAATTGAAATTCATCTTAGTGACAATGTGTTATAAATTTCATCTAGTACATGACAAAATTTATATTTTGTATCACAGATAATATTAAATGTTTGATTTATCACTTTTTTGTTTTTCAAGGAAATTTCATTTTTAAAAATATTTATTTTAATTTTTGAAATTTATAAAACTACATAAATGAGATAAATTTATTTTCCTAAAAAGATATATCAGTAAATATTAAATTTATATCATCAATAATTTGAGAAATTCTTTTTAAAGAATATTCCATATTTAATTAAATATATTTTATCTTTTTTGTGAGACAAAACTCATTTTAAAATAAAATATTATTTTATGGGAAATTTTTATCATCTCATACATGAAAAAAAATCACTTCATAAAATATATATTGAAACATTGGATAAATTTCAATTTTATAAAATAAAACATAGTATGGGATATTTATCTCATCTTGTACATGAAATAAATTTCATTTTTTAAAAATTTATTATAGTTGATAACATTTATATTGTAAGAACTCAGATCATCATTTCTGGAATGTTTTTCCTTTTTCTGGAGTTTTTTAGAAAAGATGAGTTTCTGGAAGTTTTTGAAGTACAGATCATGTGCCTTATAAGTACACATCGTGTACTTTGATGTCGCTCGAGGTCGTGTGTTGGTCGTGTCATGGCCACACACACGACCATGTAGGGGTGATGTGGAGGCCACATAATGCGGAGTACAGAAAAGCCTACTACACATCGTGTACTCCAAGAGTACATGTCGTGTACTTTCTTTTTTTCATTAAATGGATCGGGGTCGCGTCTGATCCCTAGAAACTCTTCTTCCCCTGCTTCTTCGACCGAGAGAAAGGGTATGGCTGCGGATCTTCTCCGAACCACTGATCCATCACCGGTTTTCCGAATCGAATGTTGTTGGTTGTAATAGAATTGCAGTGGTGAGTTCTTGGTTCTTCTTTTGCAATGTTTTCTGATTCTTTCCCTTATGAGAGTTATCGTAGGTTGAACATTTTAGATGTTTTTGAAGATCTACTCCATTCTAGGCTGATTCATGGTTCGAGGTTCGAGTATATCTATCTCCTTGTATCGAGGTAGGTGGTTTGTTTCCTTACATTGAATGTCCCTAAGATTTTGTGAAAAGATGTCGGATTCCCATGTTTTGGGTATCCCGAGTTAGGGATTTTGGTCCTATTGTTTAATTTCCATAGAATGATTGTTATATTAAGGTTAATTGGTGATAATATATGATTTTTCTCATGTTTTAGGATCACCCCATGGGTGTTTTCCTTGTTTTGGTTGTTTATCACTATTTGGCTTAGGTTTCCTGTGAAGCAGACCTTGTTGCATTGATTGTCTGCCTTGATATAGTTGATTGCATGTGTTGCCTACTGTTTATATGATTTTGATTCATTGTAGGTATTATCCAAGTATTTTGTTTGAACATAAATAGGGTTTTTGATAGTCGATTACGCACGACTGGACTGCTCAAGGCTGTGTGAACCTGGTGCGGTAGACTAAAGTTGGAATTGACGATTAAGGGATTCCCTAGAGAGTTTGTTATAAATTTGTATCATTTTAAGGACCTGCGGGAATGGGACTTTGTGCTTCCCCAGAGGTTCCTTAGTTATATATCAATACTACATGGGGAATTAGACGTAAGTGCTTCCTCAGAGAGTCTATAGCTATCGTTGCAAGACTGTAGGGGAATTAACGGTGAGAGATTCACAGAGTGTCTGTTCCTTTGTATGATTACTTGACTAGAGGGGTTTTCTAGTATGATCCACCCAAAGAGTCAGTGTGAATATTTTTTGTTTGTTTGTGACGATTCCACCAAGCTAAGGAACAAGCTTGGGTTTTTTAGTGCTTGTTGTTTAGGTAGTCTTTTGAGATACTTGTTGTGTTACATGCTATGCCTTGGAAATATAGACTTGTTTTCTTGATTCCTTGGTTGATAATTAAATGATTGAATTAAATTAATAAATAAATTTTAATGGAGATTTTTAAGATTGTTTACTTTAGTGTACTCCTATTTCTATTATACATTTATTTCCATTACTTTTTCTATATTTCTCACTGACTATAGGGAATAGATCTTATGGTGGTTGCCTACTGAGATTAGTCTCACACCCAGTTTGGGTCCAACTTTTCGGCCCAAACAAGTTATATAGTTGTAGGTGTGGATAGGAATTATGGCCCTTCTACTTCAGTTACTTGATTTCTAGTTGGATATGGAGAGAATAGGACCGAGATTTGGCTTACGATGCTTCTGGAGTTGTTTTTTACATTTAGTACTTTGTTTCTCAGTTGTATTTCAACACGTTATTGTGTTTGCTATTTTCCTTAGATACTTTTACCTGCTACATTATTATCATCATTACTATATATTCATTTCTTCTGGTGTTTAGTTTCAGTTATTGTATGCTGTTTACTACTTCCGTTATTGATTGTTATTTCCTTTTCCTTGAATACTTTACCAAATGAGGGCATAGTTTCTCCAATGACTCACCAAGGCCCTCGATGCTAGTCGGAAGCCTCTTGAATTTATGGAAATGCACTTGAATTCATGTGGAGAACTGGGTACGGGGCACCAGTTGAGTGGCTCCGGATTCGGGTCGTAACAAAGTGGTATCAGAGGAGTTTCTTTCCTTTTCTATTGACTTACTATTTATTGAAATTAGACAGGGATAGTATGGAATATGTAAATGGTAAATTTCTATGACCGGGATTTCCAGAATCCGTGTTCAGGGAAAAAGCCAGGTTACCTTGAATATTGCAATTTTTGAGTTTTTCAAATGTTACAGTGTAATTGATTTCACCATTGTGTGGTGCACATGCATTGTGTTGTTACTGTTTATATGATTGTGGTTCTATTTTGTTGCAACCTGATGAGATGAGGGTATGCCATCTCATTCATCATATAGTCACTTCTAAGAAAATCATAGGTCAGGTATTTTTTCAGGCCATCTAAATTGCATTAGAAGTTGAATACTGTTGTGATGGAATTTCTAATAAACTATGAATGATGTTGTGATAGCTGCTATGATAGAATACCTTCTTATGTTGATAGGGTATCATTTGTTTAGATATTATTTATCAGGGATGCCAAAATTTGGTCTTAGAGGTGTATGGGCCCTCGAGGATCGTAATTTGGTGGATCATTGCCTGGTTGCCTTGTTATAACTTGTATAAGATGCCTTGATTTGATTCTTGGGGAGTATGGGCCCTCACGGATAGGAATTTGGCACCATAAATTTCAGTTTCTATGTTTTCTGGGCTTCGGTACAGTTTTTGAGTTATTGCCTGAAAAACCCAGAATACATGACGTGTATTTTATTAATACACGCTGTGTAGTTTTAAACAGTATCACTGACTGTGTGAGCAGAAACACGGGGTTCTGGAAAAAAATCTTGTAGGAACACACCGTGTACTAGTTTAGCACGCCGTGTAGTATTAAATAGGTACCCCGCCCATGTCACGAACAACACGGGTCGTGTTATCATTTCACATACACATCGTGTCTGAATATTACACACCGTTTAGTTCGATCTTGGTACCCCGACCGTGTCATGAACAACATGGGTCAGTGTTACCCTTCCTTGTAAATGCCGTTTAGTGTCGGATGTGTGTCAGGCCGTGTCACTAACAACACGGGCCAGGTAAGGAATGTCTAGTACACGCAGTGTCTTCCTTGAACACTCCATGTAGTTTTGTCTTAGAGGACCCGTGTGGTTTAACTGTGTAGAAGGACTTGAGTAGTGAAGATGATTCAAGTACACGCCGTGTGTTAGTACAACACCCCATGTATTTGGGGTGTTACACGACCAGTTTAGGTGGAAGTACACGTCCATGTGAATGACCTAATGGAACACACCGTGTAGGGAAAGAACATGCCATGTAGTCATGTTTTGCATAACTTGAATGCATTCTTTTCCCTGTTCCTTCCTGTGCCTTCAGTTTTTTTGTCTTTGTTAATCTTAAATCTGAGGTGTGATTTTGACCTTTCAGAGCTATGGCACTGAGACGTCCTCCGGTTGACTGTCAGTTGCAAGGCAATGACCGTACGCCTGATATGGAAGATCAGAGACTACCAGTAGTTCCGTCTATCATTCCAGATGTGGCACCTGCAGTGATTCCAGAAACTAGTTTCGACGCTCAGTTCAAAGAGGGTATCATGAGATTCATGAAAACCTTCCAAGGAGCTCAGCATCATGCCCTGTCAATGGCATAGCTGACACGGGTTTTTCAGCAGCATCATCCTCCCACGTTCACAGGGGATGGAGGACCAAAGGCTGCGGAGTCATGGCTTGAAGCCATGCTATCCATATTAAAGCATCTGGAGACACCTCTGGAGAGGAGAGTGGAGCTCGCGACTTATATGTTGAGGGATTCCTCAAAGAGATGGTAGGATGTGGTTTCGCATGTAGGGCGCCAACAGGCTATGACTTGGGATGAGTTTCAGTGTACGTTCTTCGACTACTTCTACCCGGAGATGCTGAGGGATGACAGAGATAGAGAGTTCATGAACCTACAGTAGGATACTTTCACAGTTATGGATTTTTCCTCTTTCTTCACAGAGTTACGGCATTTCACTCTCATTTTGGGGAATGACGAGTTGTTTTTAGCAAGGAATTTTGAGGAAGGCCTCAGAACGAATATCAGATTGTAGGTGAACATCATTCAGTTGACTTCTATTACTCTGATAGTCAACCAAGAGATTATCACAGAAATAAATCTGAGGGAGACTATATCTGTGAACCTAGGAGGTTCATCATCTAGGGCTGATTCTTTTTAGATAGACAGTAGGAAGTTCCACCGAGAGTCTACACAAGGTGACTCGAGGAAGCGAGGTATTCCTTCTAGTAGATGGAATATTCCTTCTGTAAACCAAGTGGTGTGCTATCAGTGTGGAAGAAGCGGGAATAAGAAGCCTCAGTGCCCGAGAGACCCAGTGGAGTGCCGATCTTGCAGCAAGATGGGACATCTGCAGCATTTCTGCAAGGTTCTCCTTTCAGCGGTTAGTGAAGGAGGATCAGTCTCGACTCCGCGTACAAGAGCAGTATTACCAGTTCCGTAGTAGACTGGGGGCTGTATTTCATTAGGACATTCAGGATAGGGTAGAGGATGTGGACATAGTGGTTAGCCTCATGAAGGGTTAGCTCAGGGATCTTAGGCTGCTACACAGGGCCGCGGTGCAGGCCAGACTTTTGCGGTAGAGCAGAATCATCAGGAGCAGGATCCTAGACCTTCTACAGTTCAAGGTATGATCTTAGTAGCCTCAGTTTTATCTTCTTCTCTCTTCGATACTATTGTTACTCATATCATTATCTTTGTTTCTATTTTGGATATCCTTGGGCTCTGTATCTTTTCTTCTGTCGACATGTTGACACTAGACACACTGTTGGGGACTAGGACGGCTAGTGTATATCAATTCAAGGAGTTAGCTCTAGAGGTGGTTGCGTATCACTTTCTATGGGACCTTTATGTCCTAGAGATGATAGGCTATTCTTTCATTGTGGGAATGGACTATCTCGTTCCCTTCCGGGCAGTCGTCGACTATTATTGTCGTAGGTTGAGTTTCATATCACCGGAGAGTGAATCGTTTCTACATAAGGGAGAGTGGGATGTCTAGGAGAGTAGAGCAGGACCAGAGCATCATGGGGTAGGCGGAGTTACAGCTTAGATTTCCAGTCTATATTTGGATGACCAGGGGACTTTATAGATAGACTTTCCTCTGGTGGTGGATAGTTTCAGGGATGTCTTTCCAGAGGAATTTTCAGGTTTCCCTTTAGAGCATGAGGTAGATTTTTCTATTGAGCTTGTGCCAGGAGCGGCACCAGTGTCCATTCCTCCTTATAGGATGGCTACACCTGAGTTGCAGGATCTCAAGAAGCAGTTGGAGGAGTTGCAGGCAAAGGGTTTCATCTGAATCAGTACTTCTCCTTGGGGTTTGCCTATCCTGTTTGCGAAGAAGGTTGACGAAACTCCTATGCTTTGTGTGGATTATTAGAAGCTGAACTAGATGATGGTCAAGAACTGATATCCCTTGCCTAGGATTGATGACCTATTTGATCAGCTTCGAGGATCCCGGGTGTTCTCAAATATCGATTTGAGCTCCGGTTATCATCAGTTGCACGTTAGACCATCTGATATACCTCATATAGCTTTCCAGAGAATGTATGGTCTATACAAGTATTTGGTTATGTCGTTTGGCCTCATGAACACGCCTAATGTTTTCCTGGAACTGATGAACTATGTGTTCCATTCATACTTGTATTCTTTAATGATGGTTTTCATGGACGATATCTTGGTATACTCTCACACTCGACACGACCATGCTACCCATCTTGAGATCATCATGAGTAAACTGAGGGAGCATCAGTTATATCCTAAGCTATCATAGTTCCAGTTTGGGATGGACAAGATTCACTTCCTCGTTCATGTCATCTCAGAGATAGAAGTATTAGTAGACCCTGAGAAGGTGAGAGTAGTAGTTACCTATGAGCAGGCGAAGAATGTCTTCGAGGTACGAAGATTATTAGGGCTGGATGGTTACTACAGGAGGTTTATAAAGGACTTCTCACACTTAGCAGTGTCGTTGACATTCTTGACTAAGAAGGGGGTGAAGTATGTTTGGTCAGAATCCTATGATTCATCCTTTCAGTAGCTGAAGGGGAGATTGACTTCAGCACTGATTCTAGTTTTTCTGGAACAGGAAAAGAGTTACAGAGTTTTCTATGATGCATCTAGAATCGGGCATGGACATGTTCTTATGCAGGAGGATCTTCTTGTTGCATATGGATCTCAACAGTTGGGGCCACATGATAAGAACTATCCTACGCATGACATGGAGTTGGTTGCAGTTGTTCATTCTTTGCGTTGTTGGATACATTATCTGCTGGGAGAGCATTTGGTGGTATATACTGATCACAAGAGCCTCAAGTATATCTTCACGCAGTGTGACTTGAATTTGAGATAGTAGAGGTGGGTTGAGTACTTACAGTCTTTCAATTTTGAGCTTTCTTATATGCCTGGGAAAGGAAACGTTGTGGTAGACATACTGAGCAGGAGGACATAGATACATGAAATTCATGAGGCCAACAGTAAGTGGCAGCTTATGGCTCTATTCTCTGAAATGCGTTTGGAGGTGGATGACAGAAAGGGTCATACTTTTCCATCTTTTATAGTTGTTACCTCTACCCTTCTTGACTATGTTCGAATGAGGCAGCTATCAGATTCTGAAGGCCTAGTCCTATGGGAAAGCATGTCAGGAGAGGACCCTCATCCCAGATGGATCGTTGGAGAGGGTGAGATATTTCATTTCTAGGGATGTGTATGGGTTCCAGCAGATATACACTAGGATCTGATGTGAGACTTTCATTCCTCAATTTGGGTAGTAAATCCTGGCGTCACCAAGAAGTATTGTGATCTACACTGCCAGTATTGGTGGCCAGGTATGAAGAGAGATGTTTCTGGTTTTTTCATTTGTTGTTCAACCTGTCACCAGGTAATGGAGGAGCACCAGAAAACAGCAGGGCTTTTACAGCAGCTGTCCATTCCCGAGTGGAAGTGGAATGATGTCGCAATGGACTCTTTGACAGGGTTACTGAGATTGGCTCAAGGGAATGACATAGTATTGGTGGTCAATGACAGGCCCACGAAAGTTGCTCACTTCTTGCTGATTAATGAGACCTTCAGTGTTGATGAGCTAGTATGGTTGTACATCCGTGAGATTGTACGCTTGCATGGGGTTTCGAGTTCTATCATTTTAGATTGGGATTCCCGCTTCATGTCGCATTTATTGAAAGGGCTACAGAGGGATTTGGGTAAATAGGTACTTCTAAGTACAGCTTACCATCCCCAGACAAATGGACAGTTAGAGCACATGATTCAGGTGCTAGAGGACATGTTGTGAGTATGAATCCTTGATTTTGGAGGTTCTTGGGAGATACATATACCTCTAGTTGATTTTTCCTACAATAATAGTTTTCAAGCAACTATTCAGATGGAACCTTATGAGGCTTTGTACGGTAGGTCGTGCCGATCACCCTTATGTTGGCTAGAGGGAGGAGAGGCAGCTATGCTGGGACCTCATCTTGTTCAGGAGACCACAGAATGGGTTGAGTTGATTCAGAAAAGGATGGCTATTGCATAGTGTCAGGGGAAATCTTATGCTAATCAGTGGAGAAGACCTTTCTAGTTCAGGGTCGGGGATCAGGTTTTCTTATGTGTTACCCCGAGGTTGGGACACGAGAGGATCATTAAACAGGGTAAGTTTTCACCGAGATATGTCGGGCTGTTTGAGGTTCTGTAGAGAGTCGGGCTGGTTGCTTATAGGTTACAGTTACGTCAGAGATAACTAGATATGCACGACATCTTCCATGTTTCTCAGCGTTGACGCTATTTCTCATACTTGTCTCATGTTTCTCACCCCGAGGAGGTTGAGCTGGAGTAGGATGCATCATTCGAGGAGCATCCTTTCCGGATTGTTGATTTTAGTCAAATATTACTCTGTCGCCGGTATGTTCCTCTAGTATGGGTGATATGGCAGCACAGACGAGAATAGGATGAGACTTGGGAGAGGTAGGTTGATGTACGATCGTAGTGGCTGGAGCTGTTCAGGGTTTCTTCTTCCAGTCCTTGCTAGGGAAATTTGGGGATGAATTTCTTTAAGGGGGGAAGTTCGTAAGAACCCGGACCTTCGTTTCAGGTATGTTTTTCCTTTTTCTAGAGTTTTTGAGAGAAGATGATATTATGGAAATTTTTTAAGTACACATCATGTACTTTGATGCCACTCGAGGCTGTGTGCTGGCCGTGTCATGGCCACACACACCGCCATGTAGGGGTGATGTGGAAGCTTCTTAATTAAGAGTACGAAAAATCCTAGTACAAGCCGTGTACTCCAATAGTACACACCGTGTACTTTCTTTTTTTTCATTAAATGGACTGGGGTCGCGTCTGAACCCCAAAAACGTCTTCTTCTCTAGCTTCTTCAATCGAGAGTGAGGTTACGGTCACGGATCTTCTCTGAGCCACTGACCTGTCACTTGTTATCTGAATCGAACGATATCAGTTGCAATATAATCGCAGCGGTGATTTCTTAGTTCTTCTTTGGCCATGTTTCCTGATTCATTCTCTTATGAGAGTTATCGTAGGTTGACCGTCTTAGACAATTTTACAGATCTACTCCATTCTAGGCCAATTCACGGGCTGAGGTTCGAGTATATCGTTCCCCTAGGATCGAGGTAGGTGGATTATTGACTTATGTTGAATGTCCTTGAGTTTTTGTGAAAAAGTGCCGGATTCTCGTGTTTCAGGTATCACGGGTTAGGGATTTTTTACATATTGTTTAATTTCCTTAGAATTCTTGTTAACTTAATGTTAATTGATAATAATATATGCTTGTTTTCATGTTTTAGGATAACCCATGGGTGTTTCACTTATTTTGTCTATTTATCGCTGCTTGGCTTAGGTTGCCTTTGAGGCAGACCTTGTTGCATTGATTGCCTGCCTTGATATAATTGATTTCATGTGTTGTATACTTTTTATATGCCTTTGATGCACTGTATCTATTAGCCAATAATTTTGTTGAACATACTTAGGGATACTAATAGTCGATTATGCATGACTGGACTGCTCAGGGATGTGTGAACCTGGTGCGGTAGACTAAAGAGGGGATTGACGATTAAGGTCTTCCCTAGAGAGTCTGTTATAAATTAGTATCATTCGTATGACCTACAAGAATGAGACTTTGTTCTTCCTTAGAGTGTCCTTAGTTACATATCAAGACTACAGGGGGAATTAGACGTAAGTTCTTCCTTAGAGAGTCTATAGTTGTTGTTGTTATACTGTAGGGGAATTGATAGGGAGAGCTTCCCAGAGTGTCTGTTCCTTTGTATGATTACATGACTAGAGGGGTCTGTCAGTACGAGACACCTAAAGAGTCAGTGTGAATATTTTTTGGTTGGTTGTGAGAGTCCAACAAGCCAAAGAACAAGCTTGGGTTTTGTACTGCTTGTTCTTTAGGTAGTATGTTGAGATACCTATTGTGTTGCATGCTATTCCTTGGAAATATAGAGTTGTTTGCTTTATTACTTGGTTGATAATTAAATGATTGAATTAAATTAATAATTAATTATGAATGTAGATTTTTAGGATTTTTTACTTTAGTGTACTCCTATTTCACTGATACATTTATTTCCATTACTTTTCCTATATGGCTCACAGACAGTAGGGCACAGATCTTATAGTGGTTGCCTACTCGGATTAGTCTCACGCCCTGTTTGGGTCCTGCTTTTCGGCCCAACCAGGTTATATGGTTCCTGGTGTCGATAGAGATTGTGGCCCTTCTACTTTAGGTACATGATTTCTGGTTGGAGCTGGAGAGCATAGGACCGAGCTTAGGCTTGCGATGCTGCTATAGTTGTTGTTTGCCTTTAGTACTTTGTTTCTCAATTTTATTTTAGCACGTTGTTGTGTTTTTTGTTTTACTTAGATACTTGTACCTACTTCATAATTATTATATATTTATTTCTTCTGCTATTTAGTTTCAGTTATTGTATATTGTTTACGGCTTCCGCTATTGACTGTTATTTCCTTTTCCTTATATACTTTACCAAATGAGGGTATTGTTTCCCCAATGACTCTCCAAGGCCCTTACTTCTAGTCGGTAGCCTCTGGTGTTTAAGGAAATGTGTTTGACGTCATGTGGCGAACTGGGTATGGGGAACCAGTTGAGTGGCTCCAGATTTGTGTCATTACAAAGGGTTATGACAATCCCACATCAAAGGAGGAGGAGCACGAAGCACCCCTTTATAAGGTAGTGTGGATACCTCTCTCATCATGAGGCCTTTTCCTGGTGGGTTCCTGAGGGCCGGAGCCCAGGGAAAATAAAACCATGCGGGCTTGGCCCAAATCAGACAATATCTTCATCATGGGCTGGACTGGGCCGTTACAAATGGTATCAGAGCCGATGTCCATTTGATGTGCCAGTGAGGATGTTGGGCCATTTTAGGGGGTGGGTTATGATAATCCCACATCGAAGGAGGTGGAGCATGAAGCACCCTTTTATAAGGTCGTGTGGATACCTCTCCCATTATGAGGCCTTTTACCGGTGGGTGCCTGAGGGCCAGAGCCCAGGGAAAACAAAACTGTGCGGGCTAGGCCCAAAGCGGACAATATCATGATCGTGGACTGGACTGGGCCATTACATATATCATCTCAAGAATGTGATAAATTTTATATTATAAAATATGAATCATTATACATGAAATTTATCTTATCATGTACATGAAATTTATTTTTTTTAATATGAAACACATTGGAAAATTTTCTATTTTATAATAGATGTTTTATTATAGATAAAATTTAACTTATATCATGTAGGTGGTAAATTTTATTTTATAAAAAAATGTTTCATTGAATATAAATTTTATTTCATAATATACACTAGATCAATTTTAATTTTTAAAAGATGTTTCATAGACAAATTCATCCCTGGGGTAAGCCTAGAAAGCCTATGGGATAGGGTAACCAATGCAAAAAAGCTCAAATTTCCATTTTTTTGCATTTTACTTACAATGTTGCTAAATGGTAAGGGAAACATTGGGGTTAATGGTATTGGGAAAAATAATTCCCATGGGTTTTCGGTGAAAATTATTATATTATATAAATTTTACCTCATCTCATGCATAAAAAAATTATTTTCAATAAGATGTATCATGGTGGGTAAAATTTATCTCTTTTCACTTTGGATATAAATTTCAATTTATAAAACATTAATAATTGTATATGAAATTTATCCCATCTCATACAAGTGATAAATTTTATTTCTTATATAGAATATCAATTAAAAAGGACTATCAACAAGTCAAAAAGTGATGATGAACTTGAAATATTGTTAAACCCGAAAAAGGACACATTGATAACGATTGAATGATTTTTTTATAATTTTATAATGTATTTTTTTTACTTTTAACATTGTAATATAAATTTTTATATAACATAGTATATAAAATTTATCTCATCTTGTGAAAAAAATAAATTTAATTTTCTAAAAGATAGAACATAGTATATAAAATTTATCTCATGATATTAAATTTTTTATAAAATATATATTATGATACATCAATTTTTTCTTATCTCAGGAATATAAATTTTTTTAAAGTTTAATTAAAGATAATGAAGATTATTTCAATATATGTATGAGATAAATTTCATCTTATAAAAAATGATATTAATATATGTAATTTTACCTAAAATGTAACATGAAATTGATTTCATTTTCTCAATAATGTGCCATTTAACATGAAATTTATATCACCAATTGTAAATGATAAATAAAAACACTACTTTAGTATCTCATTTGTTGTGTCTCATTAATTAGATTATATATGTTTTTTATAAAAAATTACACATTTAAACATTTTTTTTCAATATATTCTAAAAAATAAAATTTATCATGCTCACCATACAGGATAAATTTAAAGAAAAAGCCTTAAAACATTTGGGTTTGAAAAAAATTTAAATGAAATTTCTTTTATCAAGTAAATGTAACTAATATAATTTATCAATGATAATACATATGTGAAAATATCATTTCTTATTTATTTTAAAACCTTTTTTAGGTTATGTTAAATATGATATTATCTCACCACCATGATGAGTTAAATTTAATAAAAAAATAATATTCTTTTGTGGAATATATTATTATAGGTAAAATAATTCCAGAAAATTGTATGAGATAAATAATGTATAATAATAAAATTAAAATTTTTAAAGATAAATTATTGAAAATGAAATTTATCATTTCCAAAAAATATCATCTTATGATGATAAATTTATATTAGGGAAAAAAATACAAAATTTAAACTATTAAATTTAAATGTTCCTTCAAATAAATTCATAATAATTTTTTATGTTTTATAAAAAATTAAAATTCCCATCATCAAAAAACATTATTAAGTCCTATATTTAAAAAAATATCATATATATATATATACATGAACACACACACACATATATATATGTATATATAATGGAGGCACCCCATTTTAAGTATAAATAAAAAATAATTTTTTAAAAAAATTATATTAACAAAGAATGATGGTTTTTCAATGAAGGGTTTGGAACAGTTTGTAAAAATATAAGAATTAAAAAAATATAATGGTATATGTTAAATGAAAAAAATTCAATGCAACATTAGTGGTAATAATTAACATGAAAAAACTACAATTTAATAAACATATAATTTTAAAATCAATAGTTTGGTTTACCATGTTTAGGATGTCTGAAACAATGCCTAATTGTATTCACCATTATATAATACACATACAAGATTAATGAATTTTATTTCCAATAAACCACAAGGTGAAATATTCCACCCACTTGTACCATCATCACATTTTTTTAGTTGTCATTCAGATGATAAAAATGTTATTGACTATAGAATAATAAATAATTAATTTTACAATATACATGACTTAAAGGAATAACTGGGAAACAAGATTAATTATAAAAGAAACAAAATGTTTCCTCTATTCATTTTCAAAAATAATATTAAAAACATATTAGAAAATGGAAATCTTTATAATTGTATATTTTGATTGAGGCTAAAATTATTTAATTTTAAATATAGATACTGATATATAAGACTCTAGATTGATAAAAAAAACATATTAAAATTTTAAAGAATAAAAATTATAATCCTATTCAAAAAGGCTAATCCTAAATGGAATTATATGTTAATTATTTAAATACTATTAATAGAAAAAAATGAAACTGGGATATTTTTTGGTGAAAAACTGTTATTATGTCATCTAAAGGTGAAAATACAATAATAGGTACATAAAATATTATTATGAGTGTGTGTGATGGTCTTAGAAAATTTATTCAAAATTATTATAATCCCCCATGGGGTGGTATTTTATGCATTCCTACCCTTTATAATTTATAAATAATCTTGTACTAACCCTTCCCCACTCCTCTCTCTTCAGCCCCTCAATTGTCAATCCCTTACAAGGCATGGATTCTTCAATCATTGTACTTACAAATGGCTAACATGACACCGGCACTGCACCCCCAATGCATATCAAACACACACTCTTTCTTTGTTCACATACTTTAGTGGTTGAACACCCCATGATCATATACTCTCTTAGTATATTAACATTTGTTTTGGATATTGCAATGATGATCAAACACTAAAGAATATATATTTCTACTTATCAACTGTTGTATATTGTTTGTCTCTATCTAATATCCTATTATGATGCCCACTTATTTTTTGGATGGTCTCTCTTGGGTTGAATTATCTCAATATTTAGTGGTTGGATTATCTATGGATAATCATCCTCTACAGTCATCTATCTGTATTTTAGCTATTTCATTCCATATCGATCGGATATGTATGACTCCATTATTAAATAGAATCCCCCACAGTGCCATGTGGTCATCTAACAACCTTTCCTCATACAACTCAATCCATTTTGGTGGGAAAATTATGTGTATCATCTCTATCCAATTAATTTCATAGCTGTAGGATTCTAGTGCTTTAGATATTTTAACAAGAGATATAGGTATACCTGAGGGTTATCATCCAAATGGTAGAAAATAAGATATGATTTCAATTTTTTATTTTTAGTGATGGAACTCAATAGGGATAAACAAGTTCTTACATGAGGGATGTAGAAATAGCATGGGTAGCACACCCAAAATAGAGAGAACACTCTCATGTAATTTTATCAATATAAAACAATGTTGATTAAAAAACAATATTAACACCCTATTAATATACTTAAACAATAAAAATATTGTATTCCTTAATAATATCATATTATAGAGTTAAAAACATAAGTTAAAAAACATAAATAAAAGACATAGAATGCCCTGAGGGTGATGAATACTACATATGAGGGGATCTAAATTGTTATTGCATCATTCTTTCCCACAAGGATAGTACTCAACCCCAAGTCCCATTGGATGAATATTTTCATCTAGGTAGAATGAAAAGGTGTGGAGATACATTATTTATAATGTTAAAAACCATGAAGGAAGATCCTTAGTTATATAAATCAGGAACTACTGATCCCTATTTTGTGATGGTTTTTTCACATGCTCTGTTGGGATGGAATAGTTTGAATTAATGTGATAAAACAGGTCAAATCTATTACTTTCATAAAACAAAACTAATTACTTCAAACTATTATGTATTATTATCTCAAGTTTTTTAATTATTTTCCAACGAAAAATGTTATCGTTTGGGTGATCATATCCTTCTAACTTTGTCTCTAAATCAGTTTTAATATATGGGAGTGAAATATGATCAACAATACATTAATCCTCCATATGTATTTTTTAAATTATTTAGGGATTCAATGAAGTATAGGATAAAATTTTTACAGGTGGCATGTGGGGAAATTCTTCATTTGTTGGCACGTGAGATGTGTCTCTAACAATGAGCATGTGAAATGTGTCTCCACAAATAAAATTAAGGATAATGTCTGGGCCCTTATGAAATAGATTCATCATCATCTTTAAAACCATTACTTCTTTACCTTTTTGGGGTTTGATTTCACTATCTTCACTACTAAGGGATGTTGAACATGAGATCTATCAAAAATAATGTTGAAAACATCATTAAAGGGTGAACTAACTTTCTAAACCTAAGAATACACTAGAGATGCTATGCGAAGGTCCCGTAGTTCCAATAAATGTTCCTAATTATGGTTTCGGAATTATATTTTATTTTCCTAACATTTTTGTTGTTAGACAGGATATGATTCAAAACTAATTGTATACTTTTTTAATCATAGAGACAGTGTTATTAAATCCATTATTGTTGGTCATGAAAACTAAATATGACAGTGTTAGAGAAGATGATGTGGTCCAGTTCAGATGTATTAGGTGAAATGGGGTTGCAAAAAGAGAGTCTTAGATGAAGGTTCTTGGAGAATACATAGTCGTGATTAGGTAACAGACATGAATATGAGTGGTTGCGTGTGACTGGGGTGCACATAAGTTTATGTGAGTCTCTCTCTCTCTCTCTCTTTTATTTTTTTCTTTATTCGCTATATTTATATATTTTATATTTCTATTTTGAACCCATACACAAGGCTTGTTATCCTAAGTCTCTGTAAATCACGCTAGGGGGTCATGTGAGCTTGTGTATGTGCTGAAGGACTAGAATGGAAACTGGTACTAGGAACATGAATAATTATTGGGTGCACAATGGGTGCTTATGTGGTTGGGGTATGTGGGGGAGAATTGTGCTCAAAGGATTAGAGCACACAGTGAGTGGGGGTTATGAATAGGGGCGTCGAGGGTGAGCATGCTATACCTGGGGAACAATAATACAGAAATGGAAGGCTTGTAAATTTCAAGTCATGGATAAGGATAAAAAAATATGGATCAATGTGCAACTAAAGAGGCATTTCATGAATTTTGATCCAAGAATATTCTAAGTAGAAATTTAATCCCCTCTTAAATTCATTTGACTATGAATTTTTATTTATTATTGTTTATTTTTAATATTTTCCATCCAGATGAGCTACTGGTGAAGCAATTCTTTACCGAGAGACATTTAGCAAAGTAATGATTGGTAAATGAGTCTAGGTAGATAGATGAAAACATGAGTGTTTAGTTTGGATATCGTGTATTGGTAGGGATGATGTGACACATCTAGTAGTCACCCAAAGAGAATATAGAAGGGAATCTGTAATTTAAGAAGTATAGAATTGAAAGGACTACTGAATAGTGGAACCGAGAATAGGAAGACATAGTATATGTATTTTGATGGTAGAAAATGAGGAATATCTTTTCTATGATACTAACTGATGTAGTGTAATGAGGATAAATAAGTCCTTACACAAGAAACATGGGAAAATTACAGTTATCCCACCTAAAATAAAGAGAACAATCATATTTAATTTAACTAATATATAAAAAATATGATTACAATGGACTTTGACACCCTATTTATAGACATAACCCCTAAAAATAAGACTGGTTTTCCCATAATAATATACTATGCTAGAGTGAAAAAAAATTAAACAACATAAATAAAATAATTTGAAGGAAATAAAGGAACTAGATACTACACTAGAGGGTCCCCAAATCAGATTAGCATCATTTCATTAGGTAGATTATAGGTATCATCCCCTATACACTGTTCTTAGATATCATTAGCATCCATTTATTTTGACCGGATACATTCTGATATTCAATGACCTTGTTTTATACAATGAAACTCTAAATATCAATATTATGTTTCACTTATTTATTATTTATCATGAATGACATGTATTTACCTTTTATATCATAATTATAAGAAGTTTTGTGCATGTAATATCCTAATATTTTAAAAATAATTTCTATAATGTACAGGATATGCAATAGAGTGATTAAACGAACAACAAGATATTATTATTTAAATGTGACCACTATATACAGTTGTTAAATTGGAAATAGGAATATTAATAAGTAATTTATAAAATATATAATGGTTATACACATTGATAATATGTTAATTAAATCTTTATAAATAAGCACTTGATTTTTAGAATTGTTATTTTATTCTTCAAACATATATTTTCCAACAAATTATTTTCTGTGAGAAAATAATATAATAAATTTATATAACTTTTAGAAATTTTTTTTATAAAATTAAAATCATTTCTGAAATAATAATTCCAAAATAATTGATGATGAATTTTTGAGAATTTTCTGAAAAGATATATTATTCAATGAATAGGTAAAAATATTGATTTTTATTGAAAATATTGGTTTATTTTAAATTATTTAAAAAATAAAATTATATTTTAAATATTTTTTAGAATTTTATTAGTTTTTCTAATATAAATTACTGTTTTTTAAAAGGATTTTATACTTTTATTTTTCAAAAAAAACTTTTTATAATTAAAAAGGTAATTTAAAAAAAAACATATTTACATTATGTTTTAAAGGTTCAATTCAAATTAATTTCTACAAATTATATGATTTGAATTTTAAAAAATGGATTCCATATTTGGAGAAATTATTTAAAATTTTAGGAAATATTTATCTTATATTTTTTTCAATATAAATAGTAATCGTAGTTATTTGTCAAAACCAAAATTAATAGTTAGATTTAAAAGTATAATTTAAGCACAAAAATGATAATTATTTCAATATTACTATTATTTATATTATTTAATAAAACCCACTTTTACCATATTCAACCTATCTAAGTCATTTTAGACTTATGTACCAAATATTTCCAAAACATTTAATGTAAATGTAAAAAATTAATTAATTTTTATTACATGGTTATAAATTAGATAAAAGGAATAATGAAATTGAAAAAATTTATCAATAAAGTGTAAATTCACCTTAGATTATTATTCAATAAATAAAAAACATATGTTATGATTATGACTCAATTTAAGGGAATTTCCTCTAAAAACAAATTTTATATTTACTTTAAAACTCTCTTTTTATTCAATATCTATATTTTATAAAAACGTTTTATGAATGTTTTTTAGTATAAACCTATGAATTTTTAAATATGGTTTAACTATTTTTTATTTTTTTTTTAAAATGGGTTGAAAGTATACATTTTTTTCATTTCAAAAACTAGGTAATTTGTGAATTTTCCAAAATAAATATGGAACGAATAGTCATTAACTCATAGAACATGAGTGAATTGTCCCTCCATCAAGACTCCTAAATGATTTAACTTTTACATTATAATTTTTCATAAATATTTTCAAGGAAAATCATTTATTTATATGAAAAAATATTTTATATATTAAATGTTTTTTAATAAAAAAATTATTTTGATATCTAAAATTATTTTGCACATGTTTTTAAAAGAGTTATCAAGGGTTTTATTTGTGATATGGTCCTTGTACATTATTTATGAAGGGTTGAGCCCCATTAATTTTCGTGGGTGAGACAAAAATAGCTTATACATAGGGTGAACCCCATTATATTTCTCCAATACATTGTGTAATGTTTGGAAGTTAACCGTGGTGTTTATTCCAAATTACCTTTGATGGTTATCCCATGAGTAGTAGAGATGGTTACTTTAAAGTAATGTTCAGAAGTTACCTATGATGGTACTCCATGGGTAGCTGTGATGGTTACACCAAATTTTACCATGATAGTTAATAAAATTATCATTCTGATGGTTACTTCAATTATAACCACGATGGATATTCCATTTGTATCTATGATGGTTAACCCATTTATGATCAGGATGGATATTCCATATGTAAGCGTGAAAAGTGTATCTTTGTTGAAAAATTCATGTGATATTATAATTTTTAAAGAATACTTTGTGACTTTATTTGGACTTAAATATTTCAAATTAAATTTCTTATGAAATGTTTTGGGAAGATAATATGATTTCATGGGTATGGAATGGGTTTTTAACCAAAAGTTTATTTTGAAAAAGAAATTTTTATAAGTATTCATGGACTAACAATTTCTTTCTTTTTTTATGTCACTTACTGATAATTTTTGGATCATCAAACATTTTAAAAAAAAAATTCATAGGGTTTTAAGGAATTGTGGGGACATGGAAGAGATAAGGATGAAAATTGTTAAGATTTTTCATGAAAAGAGATCTTTTTTATTTAAAAGAGTTTTTTTATGGAAAAAATTAATACTGAGTAGAAGTGTCCACTAATAATTTATTTGTTTAATATGTAATTTTTTATCCTAATTTTATAAAACTCTAAAACTAAAATATCTTTTAAAATGACAAAAAAATCATTTCTAGTCTAAATACACTATATTTTTAAATGTTTAAGTTCATGTCCATAAAGTGTATTTGAATCATTTTATAATAAAATTTAATGAATATTTTCTAAATATATAGAATTATTATGTAAATTAATGATCAAAAATAGATTTCCTATATATTAATTTCATTTCAATGTGATCATTAAATATTAAATAAAACCTATTTTCCCAACACTCAATATAAAAATGGGATTACATAATAAAATCAATGTCACATCATTTAAACCATTTAGGCCCTTCTATTTCACATAAACATCCCTCTTACATTTTGTGGAGATGACATTATGATGAACACTTATCAACCCAATCATCTACCTTCATCTATACATTTGAGCGAGACCCCATTTCTTGTATTACATTCCACATTCCCATTCTCACATATACTTCGTATATTTGGTTATCCATGTTATGTCCAAGAAACCCAATCGTTTCCATCAAAGTTTAATCATTATTATCTTTAGTTTATCTTTGTTGGGTATTCACACACCCAAATAGGTTATGATTATTTTTCATCAAATCTTGTTTGTGGTCTCACTTCATATAATATGTGATTTTTTAGAGATATTTCCATGCTATCATACAACACCATCATCACAAACCCCCTATTCTAAATGGACACCATCCAATTTTATTCATTTCACTCCACAAAATCTCAAATACACTCAATTAATCAAATTATATAGTCACCATAAACATGTTATAACTAAAATTTCACTAAATTATATCACTTATTTATACCCAATCTATTATCCTTGTTAAAATTCTAAATAATTATCCCCACTCTATAGATAAAGATAAAATATATCTTTTTTTTCATAATGATATGCATAATGAATTACAATCCCTGGATAATAATCAAAATTGGGAGCTCGAAAAATCTATCAATGCTGATTTGGAAAAAAAAATATTCTCTCTGGGATCATAATATATGACATGATGGATATTTAAAAGGATATTTTGGAACAAATTTGTATCTAAAATGGTATGAAAGTGTTTTTTTACAAAGGGTAATTTATAATAATATCTCCCATTCCATGACAGATGAAATAATTTATGTTGTGGTTCTTCTTAATATACTTAGCTCCAATATATTGTCAATTTTCCTAATTGGAAGATCTAATGATCTCAGTAGAGGGGTTTGATAGATAACTTTGTACTTGTGGTTTAGGATGTTCAAGCACCACCAATTGATGTTAATCATAATACTCAATATCCATTAGATTAAAAGGGTAAGGGTTCTCTAACTTAGACATGGGAGATGTTTGTGATGGTCTGATGGTTTCTAAAGTAGACATGGGATTTAATTATTTATTATAGAAAGGTGAATCATCTTTAATTGATTAATTTATTCATATGGAAGAACTGGATATGAAAAGTGGTGAGGCAGAAGCTAAGACTCTAGTTAGGACACCTTCATCTGTAGTTCTAAAGGTCAATCAGCTATCATTACTTATAATCAATGATATTATTATATTAAAATAGGGTGATATAACTGTTATGATCATTGATTGAATGGATATTTATTCAATCAACATAAAGATAGTTGACAATGTTGAAACTTATGATAAGAAAACCCTGGATAATACTATTGATAGTTCAAGTTAGTGTAGTGAATGTTCTTTTCATCATATTCTTCACATAATCCATTCATGACCTAACTTATAATACCCACTAATTTGGGAGAACGAATATATAAATTTTGTATTATTTTAATAGAGTATGTGGGATTTATTTATAAAAAAAATTGTTATTAATATTGAAGGATTCATGTGTTATTGAAGGAAGAAAGATATATAGTCTAAGAAACCAACCTCCCTTTCCTATTCTATCCCAAAGATTAGGTTTATAAGATATAAAAGAGATTAATTTCATGTAAATATGAATTATAATATGATATAAACATATGATGGTCTTAGTAACTTTTCAAATTAGTATTACACGAAAGCTTTTAAGACTGAATTAATTTTCTTAAAAGAGGGGGAAATAATTTTTTTATAATGAGTGCGACCCTTTTTAGAATTTTACAGTGGAACAATGAGATTTGATTTTAAAGTGTAATGTAAATTTTTATGGATAGTTAGAATATGTTAAGATTTCTCTTAATGAATACATTAATGTTAGGGATTTCATCCTCCTATGATTAAATAGTATTTCATGGAATATCCTTCAAAAAAATTATTATATTTCAATTGAAAATGTGTATTTCAAGGATATTGTAGGTAATTATGTTTAAGAATTTATGGTGTTGTTTTTTATTTTGACTTGAAAACCATAGGTGAGGTTTTTAATAAGCTTCTTCTTTTTTTGTAAAGAAATATTGGGAGCTTGTGAAGCTAACTCATGGTGAACAGAAGGTGGGTTTCAAAAGGATCTAGATTGTCAATTAATAAAAATGATCATTTTAATCAGCTGAAAATTCTCCTAGTCACTAAAGGACATGGTCTGACTTATAGAGTATATTTATTTAATATTTTTCTCTAGTTTCATAAATCAAATCTGACCACTTACGGATTTCTATGGTTATCACTACTCACTTTCTCTTTCATTATCTTAATGTTAAGAATGAAATATTGAATGATTTTCAAGATAAAGAGGAATATATATAGTATTCACCTAGTTTTATTACCTCCATATATCCCTTTTTAGTGTTATGCCTATGAAATTCATTATATGGTCTAAAATAGTCTTTGAGGGCCTGGTTTGGTTAATTTTCAATGTTTTCACTTCATAAGGGCTTTTTCAAAGCATGTAGGATTCTTCTCTATTCTATAACTAGGATATTTTTTATTGTATTTTATAGGTTTTAGTTGGAACAACAATTTTTCAAATGAGGTATAAATAAACAATAAAATAATTTCCAACATGATTAAAACATATTTTGATTGACTTAAATTAAATAAATGAAGAATAAATATAACTTTTTTCTTGTGAAGTGATCAAGTATGGACTTGAAATGTGATTGAAGGACATATCTCAAAAATATACGACATACATTTTCATGTAAAGGTAACTTTGGATTCTAGGAATGTCATAACTCTTTGGAAGGATTCTCTCGTATGCACAACCTTCTAGAACATTTGACTAATGAGAGTAGAAAAATTATATTTATGGCTCCTGTAATTATTCTATAGTGATCAAATCATTGTAACCACACACAATTCAACAAGGATTAAACCTATTCATATAGACCACCATGGATTATCCTTGTATTCTCACTAGATCAACCCAACCCATCGGGCCACCATATCAAGCCGATGATAGGCCGAGAGTTCCACACAAAGCCTACCTCCAATAGGAAAGGGGATGGTGACCAGCACCAAGTAGGCATATCACACATGATGGGAGTCCTCATCCTAATGCACCTTCATACAAAAAAATTCACCACATGGGATATAATAGTGCATAAAGGATAAATAAAACAATCTGAAATATAAATTTTACATGTGTTAAATGTTGGGTTAAATAAATTTAAGTGAGGTCATAATCCACAAAGAATAAGGGAAAAATACATGCCCAACAACTAAACTGAAAACATACATAGATAACTATATTGATGTTGTCATCACAAAAAGTTGGCTTCAAACATGAACATTTTCCATCCACCAAGGTCTACAAAATGTTTCATCCCTAAAAAAACAAATCATATCTACCTCTACCAAGATCATATCTGACCTATACACTGACTACACATACTTAACATGAGTGGGAATAGAGCTTGTACAAGGGTGAGTATAAACATACACAATAGGATTCTCTGAAAACCACAATGTAAACACATAATAAAAAGTTATCTTAAACTCCTGGAATTAGAGTTGACCTAAAGGAAGATAAGGTGGAATATAGAAACACCACGTCATCTGAAAACTCTTGGTACTATAGGGAATGAAGAATAAAGACAGGGAATAACTAGCTCAAACTATAGTGTAAGAATGAAAACAAAGTAAGTAAAGGATAATAGAGATATTATATAAAACACCAAGTTACAGGGAAATAGAATAGACTTAGTCATTAATATCCCAATTTATGAAGTTTTATCCCACTCATCTTAGCAACAACCCACAAAGTTATGAATCTCATGAGTAGAAAGGGGAATTCCCAAAGTATGGAAAACCCCACCAAAGGTCTAAAGTCACTAAAAAATAATACATGGAAACTATATGGAAATAAAAAGATTCATCAAGAGTCACAAGCCTCACATAATTTTAAACTTTTCAATCCTTTTTAACTAATACATAGCAACTAGAATCAAAGAATGGGAACCTACTCTGCTGAAGCATACTTTTTAATCAAAGGAGTACCACACTCTTCAGTCAATCAATACCATACTAGTGATCAAAAATTATTTAGGGTAAGTCTGTACAAGGATAAAACACCATCTTTTGGATAACTAAACCCTATTACATAATCAACTCTGTTGATGACAAGTCTTAGGACACCACACATAGACCAAAGTGGGGGGGGGATCTTGCCTTATTAATGAAACAGGTATCACTCAAGAGAAGGTTAACCAATACTAATGGAAAATCTATGCCTCGTGTGAAACACAATTGATGTAAAAAAATATTTCATATTATAGATAGAGAACCCACACCCCCTAAGTAGCACATAATAAGAACACATCAGTCGGGGGTAGCACACAAAAAGTGAGAAAAAGCACCCAACGAATGACGAAAGCACAAAATATATAAAGGACATGTTCTAAACCTATTAATAAATCAATTATTATTCGAAAATAACATTGGTTAAGGGAATACACCGTGAACTATATCTCAAATGATATGCTTGGTTTCGCCAACAAATTATCATCATCACCAAGAGTAAGATTATACATTTATAAAAAATATAAAATATTAATAATAATTAATTTTCACAAGAAAAGCATGAAAAATGAGGTTACAAAATGTTGAATAAATGAATATATAAAAAAGGATGGAGAATTAATGCATGGTACCACAAAGAGATAATAATAAATTCAAATGAGTAATCTCAATGATTAAACGATGAAGAGAAAAAAAAATGAAATCGTATAGCCTGACCTAGTTGCTGAACCACTGATGTGTCAATCATTCTTTGACATCATGATTAAATTTGTAGATGTCATCATAGTTTCATGTTCACTCCCTAGATCCTCTATTTCTTACACCATGAATCTCATCTCTGTCACCCTTATCTCTCAAGGTTTTACAGTGATTAAGGTGGCAAAATATTGAGATTCACATGATAAGATACTTACAGAGAAAAGAATCTAGTGTTTTCCATATACTCACCAATTATTTAATTAATCAAACTATGATAGAGAACACCAAATGTTCATAATATGAAAAAAAAATTCATACCATCCCTAGGGTAAAACGCATTTTTTAGAAAAACCATGAACTGAGATTTTTCATCCGAGACATTTTTTATAAGGAAAAGGGAATTAATGAGAAAACACACAAGTAAGAAAACAAATAATTTTATAAATAATTTTTTTTTTATGATTCTATTCCAAGCCTATAATTACATATCACATTAAATTAGGGGTAAACACCACATCCTAGATTCAATGGGATCATTAAATATTTTTTTAAGGTCATCCCCTAGGGTAAATCTATCATTTAACCTATAAGAAGGTCTTGAGACATTAAAATTAAAAATTGAGCTAATTATCACTCGAGGAAAACAAGGGGCACCAGATCCTCCCCACCTGAAAATATCTTTCTCCTTAAAAATAATAAAATTGGTCTCCATAACAAGGAAGATCACAAAAATAACCACATGTGGAAAACTACTCACCCTCACATGATCTTCCTTCATCTTGAAGGCCAAGATCTAAGAGAACTCATTATTCCCCTAAATAGGAAATAAATATCATCATGCATCACCAAAGGTTTTGAATCAAAGTCACTATGTATCATTCTCTCAATAAAAACACATATCCTATCCACACTAGTCTTGCAGAAAATATAAACTAGAAATATTTCCTCATACAAAGGTCTCCCTACCACAAGCGATAAAAAAATTCATGATCTATTGATATAATTCTCTAAATGTTTCATTACAAATGATAGAAAAGGTAGGAATATTTTACTCCCCACCTTTAAAGTCTTTCCTAGATTATTTCCTCATGAGAAAAACCCATTAAATCCACACAACACCACTAATAACATCAACAAAATTTCCTAATAGCACTAAAGAAATTACATTTCAATATATTCCAAATGTCCCGCCTCAATTTATCTTATATGTTTTACATATAGATAACCATCACTAATTTAAAATCGCTATAGAATAATACAAACATGGGTTTTCTTCCCCCGAATATCCACACAACCATGGGAATCCTACATCTCAATCTTAATTTCCAATAGGTTTTTGTTCACTATCAAAAATATCCTGGATGTGTTTTCATAACTCGATTGTGGAATCCTTTTATGAGTGTGTCATGACCCATACCAAATGATCCCATTTCATGACTACCCCAAGCCCACATCTAATAGGCCGAGGGCTGGAGACTAGCACCGAGTAGTAATATCCCACAAATAGGAGGCATTTTCCTATGTACCTATATACACACACATATCTCCAAGCCCAAAATGTTGAAATGTAAAACACTGAGTAAACAAGTGTTTTTACTACTAAGATACCCGCAACAGAGTACGACAATATAAAACTATAGAGTAAATAGGGCCAGAATATAAGCCCGCCAAAAAATTTGGAAAAGTGAAAGAAAAATTTCTTAAAACTCATCTGTAGAAAACCATAACTAAAGGGTAGGTATATGAACAAATATCTAAACCCACAGGAGCACACCTAAATTTTCTAGTCTCTCTAAGAACCACATGGTCCTATTCCACCTAGGCCTTTGTCAAAGAATAGATCATATGCACAAGACAAGACACATGCGGTCAAAGCCCATGCATGGGTGAGTAAAAAAATACTCAGTAGGACACCCCGAAACCACAAAGGAAATATACTACATAGAAAATTCAAAAGTAATACCTTAAAGGGAGACCATAAAGTAAGATCACTAAAGAATACCATAAAGGAACACCACTATGGAACACCAATAAGGAACACCATGAAGGAACACTGTGAAGGAAAACCACACAGGAAAACCATAAAGGATCACTACTAATGAACACCATGAAGGAATACCCAGATGGAACACCACTAAGTAACATCATGAAGGAACTCCACTATGGAACACCATAAAGGAACACCACTAAGGAACACCACTAAGTAACACCATGATGAAACACAATTAAGGAACACCACTAAGGAATCCCATGAAGGTAAACCACTATGGAACACCACTAAGGAACACCACAAAAGAACACCATTAAGGAACACCATGAAGGAACACCACTAAGAGACACAACGAAGGGACACCACTAAGGAACACCATTAAGGAACACCACTAAGGAACACCACTAAGGGACACCACTAAGGAACACCACAAAGGAACACTATGAAGGAACACACCTAAGGACACCAAAATGGAACACCACTAAGGAAAACCATGAAGGAACACCACTAAGTAAAACCACAATGTAACACCACTAATGAACACCATGAAGGTACATAACTAAGGAACAACACTAAGGAATACCATAAAGAAACACCATGAAGGAACACCTCTAAGGAACACCATTATGGGAAACTACGAAGGAATACCAATAAGGAACACCACTAAGGAACACCATTAAGGAAAACCACTAAGGAGAAACATGAAGGAACACTACTATGGAACTCCATGAAGGAACACCACTAAGGAACATCGCAATTGAACACCACTAAGGGATAAAACTATGGAACACCATGAATGAACACCATGAAGAAATACATGATGTATACCAAAAAGAAATTGTATAGTCATCTCATATTGGTATAAGTCTATAGAATTTAAAAAAGGATTATCATATGTAATCCAAAAAACACCAAGTATCGACAAGACACATAGTTATGATAAGAAACTCAGTCTCGATAAGACATGAAGTCTCAATAAGAGATGTATTCTTTGTAAAACGCATAGTCTTGGTAATAAACATAGTCTTAGTAAGTCACACAGTCTCAAAATTTCACATAGTCTCAAATTCACATAGTCTCAATGTCAGGTAGTCTCGAGGTCATAGAGAGCCATAGGATTTTACTCACAGTGCACTCCTTCTGGGAGAAACTACTAATCAATCCAGTAGTTCATATGAACACTTCCACAAAAACACACTTAAAGTATCTCAAAAGGACCTTCTCATCCCAACGGTCCCAACTCCACAAATGTCACATCAAAAAGACACATAATTTGAATTTTATTTTTATTTTTGTAAAAATCTCTCACCCGGGTCTGGTCTGGGTCCTATTTGACCTGGCTCAGTCCAACCAACCCGACGCTATCCCAAGGACCCAGCTTAGCCCAGCCTGGCCGAGTCCAACCCAAATTGGCCTGAACCGCTGGGTCTGTTGGATCACACCCCACTGGGCTACTGGAGCGGCATAGATCCTCTGGTCTGGACCAAATGCACGTGGGCCAGTCTAGTATACTACACACAGTCCACCCATTGGCATGCCTCCTACTCCATATGGTGACGCAACACATCCCACATGGTTGGACCGCCATTCATCGTGCCCCACCATTTTTCCTAACCACCACAGAAGGGACCATGCAGCCGCCCTACCGCGTACGAATCCTCCTTTCCATGTCCCCCTCGTGGCCCATCCACATCCCTCTCATGGTTTCCCAGCTGGCTGGCACTGCCGCCGCCCAACACAACACTAAAATAGCCACTACCAGCCACTCCAGCCACCACTGCCTTTCCACACTGGTTCCACCACCATGCCTCACCAGACTGTCATTGTGCCTCGCCTAACCGTCACACCAAACCTATTTCGGTGGTCCCTTCAGTGGAACACTAGGGATCCTATAATGCTTAGAATTTGTTGCGAAAATAGAAATGGGTTCCTCAGGACTTGATCTACCCTGAAGTGGTATCTCTTATCAGTTCACCTTGAATCTAGGGGTACGATCATGCTCGAGACCACTTGGAAACGTTGATTTGGGAATTGCAGGGTACCAAAGGTGAATAATGAAAATAATGGAGGGAGATATGCACATACATAGGGTTTAACATCATTGGACCAGTGTTCTTATCCAATGATCAATATCCATGGGATTTGCGTTAGAAAAAAGATTAAACTGAATCCGGCTAACCCGAAAAAATCCCTCTCACAAAATATGATCGATCTGTAGGATAATTTCTTCATCATTTATTCACATTCATTATAGAAATGAAGAACTGGGAAATCACAAAGAAACAACTTCCCATACTCATTGGGTTCAAAAGCTAATGGAGAATGAAGATGTTCCATGATCGTTGGTGAAATCCCTTGATTTATTCACGAATTGATCGTCGATCCACGATCTGGTCATTGATGACCAAAGGAAAATCCTCCAAGATCTCACTAGTGATTTTATAGTGTTCCTAGAGTTATGCGACTATCCCTGGGATTTCTGAATAAGGATTTTCTTTAATAAAATCATCATTGCGTCAACAAAATAATTTATCTTTAAATTATTTAATGACGATTACATCATTTTTGGGGTTTTCCATAGAATACCTTCACTGACTAAAATTCAGTCACACCTAGGGAAAACACCACATTAATAACTCAATGGTATTCTCGTATTTCCAATCCATTTCTCTATTCTTGAGTTATTAGGATTTGAAATTAAAATAATTTTTATTTCATTTAATTTATTTATGTGTTATGTGACAAAACTATCTTTCACAACTGACTTGCACTAGCTGATGCTAGGCCTCGCCTAATGTAAATACGCTACTCTAAACACAATGGTTCCCTCAGATTATTGATTTGGGAACTCATTAAAATGTTATTCTACTTTTTTCCAGAAAACCAATCTTTCACTTTATTAAAAATAGGATACTTTTTCAATGAGTCATCACAGACAAACTGGGACTCATGATTGCATTTTCTATCATCACCTGGTCTCATGTACTCTCCTGGAGATTCATATGTCATCACCCAATGTGCACTCAATGAATCAATCAACCATGAATAATCCTTCAAACTATAGAAATAAAATATAACATGCCATCCCATAGAATTCCCTCTACAACTCTAATGTTCAACTTAGTCTTTCCATTTTTCTATGGGTGAAACATTGGGATCAAGAACATCTGAGTCCCAAACTCCTCCTAATACTCCTTCCACAACCGAGATGTAAAGAGAGAACCACGGTCTAAGACTATTGTCAAAGGCACTGTATGGAGTCAAACTATCTATTGCACGTAGAGGCGTCCCATGAAATCATTGCATCAACCTTATCTAGATCCACTATAACTCTTCCTCCACTAAAAAAACTAAGGACTCATAATAGCCACTACACTGAGGGTTAGGCTATCCAATTTATAAGTAATCAGTTGTACCCTCCATTGTGTGATTTCATCCAATGCAGTATGGGTTTCCTTTTCACCAAGAAAAGAAAACCTAGTTCCATATCTATGGACACACATCACTCTTCACCTAAAACTATCAATATGAGCATGATATATCGATAACCAGTCCATACCAAGACTATTGTTGTAAGGCCTTGATTCCACTACCATGATATCACAACCAAAATTCTCACCACAAACATTCAGGCCGTAGTGTAGGCACCGATGTGTGATCATTGGGTATTCTCCAGTAGGAGTCTCCATGTGTGAGGGTCGAGTCAACGGTTCAACCAGAATCTTCATGTCTCAAAATAGAATAATGGAAAGAAAATAATGACTAGTACATGTGTCTATAAATATGCAATCTAAATTAGACATAGATCATACCTCAAATCATTCCTAGAGCCTTTGGGTCATATGCCTCGATTGCCTACAGCTGTCCCCTCCCCTCCCCTGTCCTCCAGCTCCCTGATCCTGGTGTGGGCCACCTGAGGGTGGTGGTGGTAACCTGTCATACTTTCTACCACATATGGCTTCTCTCCAAGCTCAACTTCCATGTATACTACCCTATGGACCCTCATTCTCATTTTTTCTCACTACTGACTACCACTGACTGTATCTTCCTAGTCATGGAACTCTCAACCAAAAAGGATCTCTATATTACCTTAGCATAGGTTGGAAAGAACATAGGGATAATGTTTTCTAGGATGTCCCTATGTAGACCTCACTCGATGTTTTTATCCCTAAAGTACTATTCATGTAGCACATCCATTGAGTGCCTGGAAAGGTTGGTATACCATAATGAATACCAAGATATTGACACGTCATCCTATCGGAGCTATAGAAGCTCCTAGACACACATATCACTTAGATTATAAGGTGAGAACTCCTCTGTAAAAATTTATCAAACTCTGTTCATGGAAAAGTTGCCTCATCACAAGATCATGTATCTGAAGCCCACCATCATCATTGTAAGTCATGTTGAAGGCTCGCTGCTAGGACCAACATCTGATCTACTAGTGTACTGACCAGATGAAAAACTCGCATCACCACCCCAAGACAATCCTCAATTGCATGTGTGCTGGGATCACCTCAAGATCATGAGGGGTCCCTATCGATGAAACATGTGAACAGTGATTGCCTAAAATCCTCATCTTCTAGTACTATGGGTACCATGGGCTTCTCTACAGGTGGTGGTATAGATGGTAAACCACCTATAGGTGCTGTCTATGAGACAAATCCTTATATCTATGTCATGTTACTCAATGTATCATCCCCATGATCATGCGGTGGAATTCGGGTTGGCTGTCAACGTGGAGGCATCCTTAAACATAACAAGATGTACCATGGTAAATAAATTAATGGTGGTGAGATGACTCTAGAAGGACATTAGAACACACAACAATCCTATATGATGCATGTAACATTGTTTTTCCTGCAACTATTTTTTCCACATACTGAGTCGAAATGTAGAATTCAGAGTCTTAGTGTATGGATACGATGACCACCGCACCAACACTATATTTCATGGCCAAAAATCTGAACTCAGAACAATTAACACTATCACCCAAAACCAATATCATGGACTCTTGGTCCCTTAGGTTGAACTCACCTCTCTAATACCACTCTATCATGACCCTTACTAGAGGATATTGTATAATGACTACACTATGTCCACCTGCAAAAGGCCAGGGGCTGGAGACTTGCACTGAGTAGGCATATCCCATAAATAGGAGGAATTTTCCTAAGTACCTATACACACACGCATGTCTCCAAGCCCAAAATGATGAAATTTAATACACTAAGTAAACAAGAATGCATACTAGTAAGATACCAACAATAGAGTATGATAGTATAAAACTGGAAAGTAAATAGGTCCAGAATACCAGCCCACCCAAAAATGTGTCTGGAAAAGATAAAGTACATGTTCTTAAAACTCATCTATAGAAATCCCTACATGAATAGAAGGTATATGGACCACTATCTGAAGCCACAAGAAAACACCTCAACTATCTGGTCTCTCTAAGCACCACCTGGTCTTGGTCTACCTAGAACTCCATCAAAGAACGGATCGTACAAAAATTACATGACATGTGTAAGCAAAGCCCGTGAAGGGGTGAGTAAAACTATACTCATTAAGACACCCCGAAACCAAAAATAAAATACAATACATAGGAAATTATAATGGAATACCATGAAGGGATACCACAAAAGAATAACACAAAATAACACCACAAATAAACACCATGAAGGAACTCCACTAAGGAACACTACTAAGAAACACCACTAAGGAACGCTACAAAGGTAAACCACTAAAGAACTCCACAAAGGAAAACCACGAAGAAACACTAGTAAGGAAAATCACAAAATAAAAACCACTAAGGAACATCATGAATTAACACCAGGAAGGAACACCACTATGGAACACCACGAAGGGACTCCACTAAATAACACCGCAAAGGAACACCATGAAGGAACACCCTGAAGGAACACCACTAAGGAACACCGCATAGGAAATATATGAAGGAACGCCACTAAGGAACACTATGAAGGTACTCTACTATGTAACGCCACTAAGTAACACCACAAAGGAAAACCATGAAGGGACACCACTACAGAACACCATGATGGAACACCACTAAGGGACACCATAAAGTAAAATGACTATGGAACACCACTAAGGCATACTAGGAAGGAACACCACTAAGAAACACCATAAAGGAACACCAATAAGGGACACCACTAAGGAACACCATGAAATTACACCACAAAGAAACGCCATTAAGGGACTCCACTAAGTCTCACCATGAAGTAACACCACTAAGGAACACCACTAAGGAACATAGTGAAGGAACACAACGAAGGAACACTACTAAGGAACACCACAAAGTTACACCACTAAAGAACACCACTAAGGAACACCACGAAGGAAAAAAACTAAGGGACACCAAAAAGGATCACCACTAAAGAACACCATGAAAGAACACCACTAAGGAACCCCATGAAGGAACACACCTATGGAAAACCATGAAGGAATACCACTATTGAACATCGCGAAAGAAAACCACTACGAGACACCAGTAAGGAACACCACGAAAGAATTCCATGAAGGAAAACAATAAATAAATACAATAATTACACCAAAAATTAATAGATATGTCATCTCAAAAAGTTATAAGTCTATAGATCGAAAAAAAATAAGATACATAGTCCGGATGAGACACTTAGTCCTGATAATACACCTAGTCTCGTTAAGACATCTAGTCTTGGTAAGACACATGGTTCTAGTAAGACAGATAGTCTTGGTAATTAAAATAGTTTGATATAGTCACATAGCCTTAATGTTTCATAGTCTCAATATCATGTAGTCTTGAGGTCACATCCTGCCACATGATTTCACTTGTAGCATGCATGTTTTGGGAGAACCTAATTCTCAAGACCTTAGGTCATATTCAGACATACAAAAAACACACATAGAGTATCTCAAAATGATTATATCATCTCAAGGGTCCCAATACCACAAAGGGATCATCAAGAGAACACACAGATTTAATGTTATGGATTTTTTTATAAAAAGGTTTGACATGGGTGCTATACGGGTCCGATCTGATCCGCTAGACCCAGCCTGGCTCAATGGGTCTATTAGACCGTTCCATGCATGAATTCTTGAGAAGCCCGACTCATTTGGTTTTTCCCATATGCATGATGGACGGTCTGATCTTCCGTACACGGTCCACCCCGACCACCTACCACCTTCTCTACATGGTGTCGTTCCATGTCCCACATAGTCAGCCAACCATTCTTCCTTCCCCATGGCCTCCCCACCGTCATGGGATCCACACGACCACCCTACCATGTATGTGTCCTCCTCACCATGTCCCCCTCATGGCCCTATCACATCCCCCTTGTGGCCTCAGCACATTCCCCTCATAGCCTCGTCGCCCCCTCTCATGACCCTTCCATGTCCCCCTCGCGGTCACTCAGCTCGACGGCGTCGTGGCCACCTCCAGCCACTCCAGTCGTCGTCATGCCTCATCAGAACCTTGTTCCATACCCATTCTGGTGGTCCCTTCCATGGACCACCAGGGCTCCTCTAATGCCTGGAAATTGGAACGATCATAGATCTGGGTTTCTCGTGACCCAATATACCCTATTGCGGCCTCTATTGTCGGCTCTCTTCAAATCTGGGAGGTCTGATCATGATCAGAGCCCCCCGAAAATGTCGAGCTATTAACCATAGGGTTAAAATAGTGAAGAATGTGATGAAAACAGGGAGAGATTCACCTAGTAAGGGTTAATCATAGTTGGAAAAATGTTCGTGGAAAACGATCAAGATCTGAGGGATTTGGGTTAGAAAACAGATTAAATCAAATCCTGTTAACCCAAAACAAATCCATCCTACATCATACAATTGATACATGGTATAATCTGTTTTTGGATTAGTCTACATTCAACATAGAAATAAAGAACATGGAAATCACAAAGAAACAACCTCCCTACATCATTGGGTTCAAACATCGATGAAGAACAAGGTTGTTCGGTGATCGTTGCTGAGATCCTTTGATTTCATTATGCATCGATCATCAATCCACGATCCATCCATTGTTCACCATGGGTAAATATTCCAATATCTCTCTCATTATTCTTTGAAATTCCTAGGGTTATGTGACTATCCTTCGTATTTTTTTATAATTATTTTTTAACGAAAATTGTCGTTGCGTCAATAAAATAATTTATCTTCAAATTATTTAATGATGATTACATTGTTTTTGGGTTTTTCCATAGAAGACCTACACTGAAAAATGTAAAGTTTCTTATAGGTAAAATACTATATTATGAACTTAATTATTGCCTCATATTTCCAATCCAAGTCTCCATTAATGATTTGTTAGGATTTTAAAATCAAATATTTTTTATTTAATTATTTTATTTACAATTACATCCAAAAACTATCTTTCACAGCAGACCCACGCTGGCTGATTTTAGGCCTCTCCTAAGGTAAAGTAGTTGATATTAACACAACGGTGCCCTCAAATTTCTATTTGGGTACCCTTTTAAGAGTTATTACACTTCTTCAGGATAACCACTCACACAATTTATAAAAAAACTGAACATTTTTCAATGAATCATTTTGGGAACACTAGGACCTAAAATTGTATTCCATCTTAGAGTATGGTCTCATAATTTTCCCAAATAATTTCTAAAAAAAATTCTGGAAAATCAGAGTCATTAAAGAGCACATCAGGATCATCATGAAGAACATAAAACTACTCAACACCACATATTATCTCATCCAGTTTCTCATTCCACCACAATCCAAATAAGTTAGTCCATACCTTTCAGATTAACTTAATTGATCAACCCCAGGCCCCAAGATAATATCTTCTAAACTAAATCAATTGAAAAAATAAAACACATCATAGGATCCTCCTCCACCATTGCATATAAAAAAATCTCACGTAATGAGTATACCCAAAAAGGATTCACTAAACATACTGCACTAACGGTCATCCTACACTATGGTGGTCCCCCTTCTTGATTTCCATACTGATACTGAATATGATTACCAATAGAGATCCACTATCCACCTGGGAAGGGGGATGATGTGATTCCCTCCTTTTTGTAATACCCATTCAAATATAATGCCAAATAACACCAAATAACACATTAATACTAATTAAACATCACATACATGGACATCTCACACACATAGAATGAGTAAAAAACACCATTATTAGCTATAAATGAGAATCATCACTCTCTCCAAATAGGAATCATTGCTTTAAAGCTAGCAGATCACACACCTACACCACTGTCTAAACATGGAGTCCCCTGCTAGAAGCATCATCTTCCATCCACTAATACGCTACTAGGATCTCATCACCCACCTCAATTTAATATACAAATAATACCTATACTACTACATGAATCTATATCTTTCACTATGAGAGGTTATTACATAGATAATAATCTTAAGGTATAACCAGTTCATTTTTCTGGAATGCCAAACAGGCCCCTCCACAAATTGATACTATGGAGGAATCCATCATCATGCTTCAAACACAACACAACTATCATCCTCATTACACATAGGAATATCCAAGAATCATATTTGCAATAAAATTTGATTCATACATCATCCTCTTAATAAGGATCAATCGAGGTCCACCCTTCGAAAGAATCTATGCATTCTTCAACATTAAGAGGAAGTGAATTTATCATCTATGAACATAGCGCATAAATCCATGCGTGATAACTTATGGGTAGATGAATAATACTTCTTGAGTTTGGGATATGATCACCACACCTGATGATAACTCATTCACTTATGAGTATAGATTTATTCTCACACACAACAACACTATACCATGCAGTACCAAAACTGATATAGTAATCATACCAAGATAGGTATTGTTGGACATAATCTCTTCGATGATGGTGACTCTTATAAGATAACTCTATCTTTAATAAGGATAAATTAAAATCATAATGAAATGGTAAAGTAAAATATCACTAAAAACATTGGTTACTACTTCACATTAAGGAACTCAAAGGCCTCCAGGATCTGATCATGTTGGAAATTTAAAACATGAAAAAATTGTGACTCTCTAATCCCATCCATTGATATGATGATGTCAATTAAAATGAATGGGAAAGTGAAATATGTTCACCATTAAGGGAGATATTCTAGCTGAGAATGGTCCCACTGAGAATCTACAGGAATTTTTAACTCTTGATCATTTTATGTGAAAAGAACAACATGCACTAGTTTCAACCCGTGTGTGGGTCTATAATGAAAGGACAGAAATATTTCCATGAATTTACCCCCCCCCCCCAATTCTTGGCCATATATATCAACTATGCACATCTTTCAATGATCTATCAATCAATACTTCATTACAAAAAGGCACTAACAATTTATGGTTCCCACGAGAGTATATTGATGCATCATTAGCATCTGATAGCTCTCGCACCATTGGTTCTTATAACAAGTATCTTCTTGGTATGAATATGGGAATATAAAAACGAGGTATATGATCTCCACATTAACCCCCATCGAAGGGTCTATCTATAGCACTGTTGGATGTTACTCCACCTGAACTTTTGAGATCAAACAATCTCACTATGAAGCATGTTCATGGAACACATTAAAAAGTCCATCGGCCTCAATGAATACTTATACAAGATCACTCCTCCTTATGGAGGGTACAATTTTCTCATGTACGACTCCATTCCAAACAAGAGATCAAACTCCAACCCTGGTAAAGTAGTTCCATCATGAGTTTTATTGAAACACCATCCACTATCAGGTCAATATATCGCATAGGAAGTTTTATGTAAGAATCATCATTTAGTTAGTGAAATTCCAAAATAGATAGAAATATGAGTCCCAAAATACAATTGATCCCCTATCTCTTATGGGATAGGGTTTCCTCAATCATTAGATTAAACACAACATATAAAATAGCTATTAGTTTCTCCCCACTTAGAAGAAACTACAATCCAATCTAAAAAGATTTCTCCACTAATAATACAGGTAAGATTAGTTTCTCTAGATCATAGGGAAATCATATATCTCAACCAAACCTAAAAAACAATGCCTCATTAGACCTTTATAATCCTGAAGGGGAACCCACACCTAGTTATATTTCACATAATAGATGAGGGTGCCACATAGAAATCTGGTATATAAAGAAGACCTCACACATTATCATATCACACATAGCAGATGAGGGTAGCACATGATAATTATGTTTATAAATATTATTCTTCTTCTAGTTGAATTGTACATAGAAGATGAGGGTATCACACAGTATTTAGGTGTGTAAATAATATCTCATTCCTCATTGAATTACACGCAACATTGAAGGGTAAAACACAATGGTCAATTGTATATATAAGATCTCACTCCTCATCAAATTGAAAATAGAATATGAGGGTAAAACAAATGATTTGAGTGTAGCATGCAGTAGAAGAATGGAGCACATCATTAGGGGGAGAGGTAATGGTACCCAAAACATAATCCCCATTTCTCATTTATTCAATGATAAGAGGCCCAATCCAAGTTAGGGTTATACTACGACCCTGACCCAGAATCCTGGCCAGATTCCTATGATGTGACCTCTAGTAATTCACAGGGTAAAACATGATCAATAAATCATATTTAGTTATATTACTCTAGAATAATAGGGAAATTAATTACACCTTCTTATATAATGCATGTATCATTATTGTTTCACATTAACCAATATCTTAGTGTACTAAGTTGAAAAACAGGTTATCAGAGTCCTATTAAATGGATACATCAACCATTTCACCATTACTGAAATCTTTGTCCCAAAATTAGAACTTAAAATGCCTTAACAACATTTACTAAATTCACATCCATTCTCAGATAAAACCTAATTCAAAAATCCATCCCTAGGAAAACCCCACTTTGATACCACTCTGACATGACCCGGTCCATTGGGGACCCTGCTCGAGCTGATGATAGGAAAAGAGTGCCACCCCAAGACCACCTATAATAGGGTAGGGTTTATTGACCAACACTAAGTAGGAATGTAACACATTATGGTAATACTTATCCTAATGATCATTCATATAACTCACATCACCACAAATTATAGTATAGTTCAGTAAGGGTAAATAAAACTGACCAAAATATATTTGATGTAGAAAATGACCAGATCCACAAATATAGGGAAAATAGTAATTCAAAAAGAAGAAGGGTAAAATACACACTAAACATACGAAAGTAAAAATAGCATAAAAAATAACATAAGGGGTCCTCCCAAAAATATGGCTCCAAACACAAACATTTCGCATCCACCAAGGTCTCAAACAAGTGTCATCCTTGAATAATCCACAGTATCTCCACATCCACCAAAACAATTTCCAACATATTCATCAATTGAAAAGGCATAAAATGTGTAGGAACAAATCTTATGTAGAGGTTATTATAAACATACACTATAGGGTTTCTTAAAAAACACAAAGGAAACTTGTGGTATCAAGTCAAATCAAACTCTTAGAATGATAGGTGGAATAAAGGAAGACAAGTTGGGAAATATAGAAACATAAAGTCAACATAAATTTTATGGTAAAATGGGATAGATAGAAGGAAGATACATAACAACTAACATGAACTCCAGTGTAAGAAATTAATCAGAGGAAGTTAAGAATAATCTAGATATGCTCTAAAACCCAATGTAATACTGATATTGAGGATTCCTAGTCATCATTATCCCAATATAAAAATGTTTATTCCAATTATATCAACAGAAATACACAAAGGTTTTAATATCATGTGTAAAAAAGGGTATACTCATAGTATGTAAAATACCACCACAGGTCCAAAGTCACTATACAAATATACACAAAACATTAAGGTTTCCACGGGATGCCTCAGGAGACACAGTCTTTGAAGAAGTTTAATCTGTTCAATCATATCTAAATACTACATAGACACCACAATCCATGAAGGGGATCCTACTCCGATAAATAATTCTCATCAATAAAGGGATTAATACACCGAATATTCTATCAATACTATACTATCAATCAAGAAACCCTTAGGGGAATCCGTATTAAGGATAAATGTCAAACTGTGGAGAACTAACCCCTACAATATTAGCCACCCAATATATGATAAGACACACATCACCACTAATATACTAAAGTGGGAGACCCATGCATCTCTAAAAAAATTGGTACTGTTTAATGTAAGGGTAACCGATCTCGATGGAAGATTTGTGCCTTGGGTGAAAAAAAAAATTGGAAAATATATGACTTCACTTCAACCTAATTAGCACATAAAAACAACACAACAGATGTGGTAGCATAGAATAAGAAGGGAAAATCACATAACATAATAATATGAAGCTGTGAACCATTAAATTCTATGATATTCATTCAAGAATCCCAATGGAGGTTCTATGAAGCTAAAATAAAAATCTTCCGAACAAAACACACTAATGGACTCCAAAGGACAAATAGTATGTGTCATAATGATCTGAAAGAAAAAAATACTATGTATAAGCTATTAATTTATTGAAAATGTGAATCAAATGAAAAATATGTATTTTATTGTATAACATATGAGGGATGTCACATGATGGGACCAGAGAACCCATTCCATAAGTCCAGATCATGTGGAATATATTGTTCATGAATCATCCTTATTCATGTTTGGGATACAATTTCATAGAAAAATAATCAATATAACATCATGGAATAAAGATAAAAAATAAAAATCTTAATAATAGTAATAATATGTTCATCATTATCGTCATAATAATCATAATCATCATCATCACCATCATCATCATAAAACGTATTCAATTATTTATTTTAATAAATAGGGGAGGGGAGTTATGTGAAACCCCATTCAATCTTCAATTAGTCATGCATTTTATAACTCCTTTAAATTCATTAATTCAATTCTTTTAAAAACATAAGAGTCAAGGGAACCCATTTATCCCTAACCCCTACACCATAATTTTCATAGTGACCAACTGGTTCTCCTCTCTGTGGCTATTGCGGAAGTGTTGCACACTATTTGGTGGATCCGAAACTCTGCAATTTACAATGGGTTAGGCTGATGGTTGAAGAGCTCTTTGATGCAGATTTTTGCGGTTATTAGGTACATGTCGGCTGTGTTTTTGCAGGAATGCTACAACACTATTCAGGACTTCAAGGTTCTGAAAAATGTAGGTGTTAAAGGTAATTTCAGACCTACTTTGGGAACGATGGAGGTTTTTTAGATCCCTCTTTTCCCCATTGGGTTAAAGTCAATATGGATGGCGCCTCAAAAGGGAATCCTGGCCCTTCAGGTTGTGGTGAGATCTTTAGGGATCACAATGACTCTATCAAAGGATGATTCTATGGTTCTTGTGGCGTGAAAATCTCTCTTGAGGCAGAAATTCTCAGGATCATACATGTTGTTTCTTTTGTGAAAATGAAGTGCTGGTCTAATATCTATCTTGAGAGTGACTCTTCTACCATTGTACTGGCCAACAAGAATGGTGAAATGCTTATCTCTTGGCGGCTCGCAGTAAAGTGGATTCAATGCATGGAGTCCCTTTCGACTCTCAATTTCATCATCACACATGTCTTTCGGGAGGCTAATCGGGTTTTGGATAGTCTTGAAAACATCGGAGTTCTAAAACCCATTACCTGGTCAGATTCTCTTCCTGAGTCCTTACTTCCTTTATATAGGGATGATTTTAATAAAATACCGCACATTTCATCTCTTGTAAACTTACTATTTTTATGAATTAATTCCTCGGCCTTTTGGCGGAGGGACCCTTCTCAAAAACTGTAAGATGTTGTATCCTCCAAAAAAATGGGTCACCATGGTCACTGTTGTATGTTGACCACCACCTCACCATCATGCTAATGTGTGGTGGCCTATTGTTGCAAATCATTCATTCTATCATCCATCATGAAAGCGTTTCTTACTATCATTGCCATGCACACTTCATGTTATCACCAGTCATCAAAGACCAACCCTTCATCATCATGTCTCCTCATCACCTATAGCCTACTCGTCTTCCTCTATGGCCCTAGTCACTTTTCCCCCATTGATTCAGTGGGTATTTCAAAAAATATGTGGTCCACAATCCATATGAAAATTAGCGAAGAAGTATATTTATTAGGGATAAATAAGGAAAATTTATCCACCCAGAATTTTGGATCACACAATCTGCTTCATTTTTCACATGAATTCACATCATCACAAAGATTAATATTATATTCAGGTAAACAATATAAAATAATAATCAAAATGAATATTCAAATGTGAAGTAAAAATAAAAAAATTTCAAAATTCTGAATCAATATAGATACTGCGGAAGATGGAGAATTCATGCATGAGTTTTATAAAGATACAACAAGCGATTCGAATGAATAATATCAACTGTTAAACCATGGTGAAATTATCATAAAAGAAATCAGGAATATTTAACTAATTATAGAACCATTTATTATTAAATAGTTTATTAGAGTCATGGTTATATTTTTTGATATCATCCTGATTCTGGGATCGCTCCCTCGATCTATCATTGCTTCCACCAAGAATATGATATCACTCATCCTCCTCTCTCTAGGGTTTTTAATGACAAAAAATGAATAACCCTATAAAGGAAAAATAATATGATGTCTTTAGAGAAAGGCTCTATGGTTATCAGTAAACTTTATAATTAATTAATCTTCCCATTATGTAAAACACCCAAGGGTCCCAATGAAAAGTAAAATTATACCATCCCTAGTATAAACATCCCATTACGAGCACAACCATGATATCAGATTTTCCATCAGAATATTTTTTTAGAAGTAAATGAATAATTCCATGGAAAAAATGTTCATGGGATAAAAATAGTATTTTTATACATAGTATATTTTAAAAGGGGATCTATCACACTTGTAGTTTTGGGTTGTCTTAAACTGAGGGTAAACACCACAGCTCAAAATCAACAAGACTATCGGTTAATATTTCTGAGTTCGTTTACTTTGGTAAATTTACCATTTGAACATTAGGAAGGCCTCATGACATTAAAACTAAAATTTAAGCCATTTTTTCATAGTAATAACCAGGTTCTCTATATGTTTCATAAACATTCTATCATAACTCAAACGTTTCACAAACATTCATAACATTATAACAATTTTTTACATACAATTCAACCATAACTGAAATTATTAACTCATTAAATGTTTCATAAATCATCATAAAACTACTTTAAATATCATCATATTATACTATAACTGATATATTCTTTCTTACCATAGAATGAATAAACAACCAACATTCATTATCACATAACTCATGTAACGTCTAACATTTATAAGTTATAATTTTTAGTTTATGTTTTTTATTATAATGGGAAGAAGGTGATTAAGTTATAATTTAAGTAATATTTTGAAATTATTTAAAGTGATATTTAAAATTTCATTGTCTTTGAATAGTTTTTGGTTGTAAAATAATAAGGGAAGTCTTATTGTTTTTATTTTTTCTTAAATAAATTAAAAAAATCATTTATATATACATACTTATATTTATATTTATATTTATATTTATATTTACATTTAGGAATATATATATATACATTTATATTTATATATATTTAATAATTTTTATCAATTTATTAATAATTATAATAATAGTGTAATGATATTTTTTTATTATTTTGAATTTAATTGGTTGTGTTATAAATAAACTAAATGTGGGAGGTTTTGAAATTCTTAAGAGGGGGAATTTAAAAAATAAAAATTGCAAAGGGAAGAGGTGATGAATTGTATGTATTTCACTAGGGGAAACCAAAAAAGAAAATTACATAATAATAAAAAATAATATAAATTTGTTTGAATGGAGAAAATAAAATTAAAACAAATAGGGGAAGGGAATTTGTATGTTCGCAAAATATGTAGAAGCATAGAGTAAATAAAATTTAACCATTCATCTCTCTCACTCATATTCTCTCCCCAATATTAAATTATTCAATATCTTCTATTCAATATATCCTTCAATATTGATCCAAATAACCCATTTTTTTCTGCGTTGGACTCATCTTGGTGAGAAGAAGATAACTCCTAGGTCTATTTTCATATGCATCAAAGTATTTTTTCCATATTTAATTATATTAAAATTTTTTGTTTTAAATGTCAATGATGGAGGTTCTTATGATTAAAGCTTCAATTGGTATCACCTCATAGTGATGGAATAATTGTGATGTTTTTAAAGGAATGATTAAAGATTTATCATAATAATGGAACTGTTTAGAAACCACAATCCCATGATCACCATGGTTTTTATAAACTATAATTGTAAAGTGTAAATAGATAAAGTGATATAAACAATATGTGTACCTTAAACTAAATATCTATTGTTTAATTCATTAACACCATTACATAGGAATTGTTAATATCACATAGAGGTAGCCAAAATAATTTACACCTCTAGGGTGTGTCCACAAATCATGTTAATTCATTCAACCTTTATAGGGGATCCTACCAACCTCCATGACTTGATACAACCTCAAGTGTAAAGGTGTTTAATGAAGAGAGCATCAGGTTATGGGGAGTTTCATCCAATCATGATATGATAACACCACTACCATTAGATGGAAGGGAGGTTATTATAGGACCCAAGAGGATTACCTAAAAAATTATGTATTAACTCAAGTGTTATAGTGCATGATTTGATAGCTTGGACAATAAAAACATTTTATGCATTAATCAACCACAAGATTACATATTATGTCATTCCGCATTAAATAATACCAAGCATGGAAATTATTCATTATAATGTTAACACTTAACAATCAGGAACTACTGTCAAAATCTTAGGATATGTTGAACCAATGTATTCTCCTGGTTTGCATATCTATCTCCCACTTACAGTAAATCCTAAAATTATTTGTTTCATTTTACCTTATATTTTATCATATACAATAACTTTTGAAATCATATCCAAACTTCTTTTTAGATATTTTTCCAACAAGTAATTTGGAAATATATCATTAACTTCATCATATATTACATCATATGTAATACCTTTTGAATACCCATCCAAAAATATTTTTCATTAAACTCTTAAGCACTTTTAAAATAACTATTTTATTAAAACTCAATCCCCATTTATCAAACCAAAATGTGTGACCCCATGGACATTTATATCACTGACACTAAATATGAATCTATAGATCTATAATTATAAGAAAAGATAGGCCTCTAGCAAGGCATCAGTGTTACTCAAGCTATAAAGTGATGTTGTGAGATCTCTATCAAACACAAGTAACTCTATTCATTTTTTCACTAGTGATATCACATTCTAACACACACTCTCATATGTTATATTTATATATTAAAAAAAGTGACCATAACACATGTAGTATTTCAATCAAATATATCCTACTCATATTTTCTTGATTATATGGGTATAGATTGACCTAGTCAATCAATTATTCACATGTTGGTCACCTTTATGAATGAGAACATCACATTCCCCTCATATAAATAGATAATAACATCATATATACTATATAGGTATGGCCACATAGTCCAAAATATATCTCAATTGATGGACCATATGTCCAAATCATTCTATATGAGGAAAATTCCCATATTCTTTGAGCTCCAATCGATGAGATAATCTATAACATACCTAACCATTACTTAATTAGCAATGCCAAAATGGATTTGGTATTATAGGTACCAATGTATGAATGTTCTCATGCTTGGAATCTCACCAAACTTACATCTATATATAATTCTATCCATATATCTATATTTATGTCTAATAAAACCATCCCACTAAACTCTTTAGTGAGTAAGACATAAGAATATTGAAATATTGAATAATGGTGGGATTTAGGAATCATATTCATAATGTTAAAATATTTGAATATATTCAAACTTCTTAACTCCAAAACCTCAAAAGTTATGATGTCAACTTATATTGTCTACTGATAATTATTTCTATGTTTAACATCATTATATAGGTAACCATATTCCGTTAAAAAATTTCCTTGAAGTAGTGTAACAATTTATATTATTTTTTAATGAAACATATTAAACTCTTTTATGGTAAAGAAACATTCAATTTTAATTACTGGTATAATCCTTTGGGAAATAAAGATAAACACTTTTTAGGGTAACTTAAATGTAACCCTTACATTTATCTTTATCGGCACTTATCATAAACTGTTTAAGATATTATCTTTGAATGATTTTAGATTCAGACTAGTATAATAATTTATTTGTTAACTTTTCACTTCATTAAGCTCAAAAACACTCCCAATGGACACTAAAACACTACATTATTTTCATAATATCATTCTATTATACACAAACTCATTCATGTAGTAAATAACTCTTTTTTCCTATTAGTGATAATATTTAACAAATAAATTATTGTTTCCATATAATATATGGTATTCTATTTCCTTATAAAATTTTCCTATTAAAAGTATAATTGTTTCTTTGATATATTCCACTAATGGGTGGCAGTGACATCTTCCCAGATATTTTAATAAGAATCTAGACAAAAACATTATCTTGGAAATTTCTTTATCAATATCTCCTTTTCACAACATGTCATAGAATCCAATAAATCACAAACCATTTGTATATAATAAATCATCTCATTTTTTTCATAACAACTCTTTTTTTGTCTAAAAATATCTCTCATTATATGAGAGAAATGAGATATAAGAACGCATCCTTTTTTGTGATCTATCATATCTTGATAAATTCTTTTATATTAATATCTTTGACTTGGAGATTATTTTATTCATCAATTGAAAAAAAATACTTTCTCTATTGATACTTCCATTGATTCTAAACTCCTATATATTTATAACACATGAAAATTTCACATTTGGTATCACATACCTTTCCAAAATAATAATTGATTTCTATAAGATTGATATTTTTATGGAAATTAAATGGAATTTCTAAAACATATTTCGGTATTTGAAATGACTCCATCCTATGGAATAATTTCTCCATTTCTTGATAATATAATGATTCAGTGGCCATAACAAGTTACTTTATAAAACTTATTTGTACTCTAAAAATGACTTTTCTTCTTCTCTTTTGAACTTTTACCCACCTGTACTATTTATACATGTCATGTCCCAAACTCCCTGGGTATTGAAACTAGTCATTTGACCCCATGGGTATCTTATAATACCTCAGTTTCATTCTTAGCATACTATAGGCTATTATTTACTAGGTTCAATTATCATATTGTTTATTATCTCCATAAGATAATGCATGTTCCATCGCAATTGTTTTTCCTCACTCGCATACAGCCTAGGGAACTTCTTGGGAGGTCACCCATCTTACCACTACTACAATCCAATAATTTGTAACTATAGATTTCTTTTCATACATGACCCTAAAAAAAGTTTTACCTTGTTGACATGGGTAATATCAATTATAATATTTAGTCATACTTTTACAGGGATGTAACACTCTCCCCTAATTTAAGGCACAATGAACACATTGTGGGCCCAAAACATCAATCCTAGGAAGTACCACTACACTTTTGGCAGGGTATTGGTTCTAATATCATTTTTCCACAAGATGAACCATTATTTTTTAAAGCATATCTAATTATATTTCAATCCATTTTTTAATACATTTTATTTCATTATTTTTAACATAAATATCCATCATAAAATTACAATAAAATAAATCCGTAATGACTTTGGAAAATTAGAAACATAAAACATCAACATAAAAATAAAAAGAAAATAATTAATTAAAATCTTCGCAATATGATCCTAAAATCCTTTGAGATCTTAAAAATGTATAGGATAACTAGGGGAGATACATAAGAGAGGGGTGAAAAATAAATCACAGTAAGGGATCAACCAAAGTAAGCATAGTAAATATAAATAAAAAGTAAAATCATGATGACATAAAATAGAATAGTATCATAGCATGTAAAAGATGGTATCATAATATCATGGAATAAAAATAATGTTCAAATAGCATAAAACATGAAATCATGAGCATAAATAAAGGCTCACCACCATGAAAACACAATATAGTGTTATAGGGTAATTTCCCATGCACTAGTCATGGTGTCTCCTGATATGAAAACATTACCAAATGCATTGGAGCAATATTAGAGCATAATCATTATATTTATAAATTTATGTGTGTCACGTTGGTCATATAACATAATAATGTATTTCATAATTTATATCCCATGACTACGAAATGTGGGTTTCATAAATAGAAATCTCAAATCAATGAAGGATAGTTATATCTTGGTGAATTACCATGAACAAATATAGGGTTGGTAATTCAAAAAAAAATCTATGTCATGGAAAAATCAAGTGATAATTTCATAATAATAACAAGTATATATAAAAGGATTAATAAGATAGGAAGGCATTCACTCATTTTTTGGTTATCATTTGGACATTAAAACAATGATCATAAATAGAAGAAAACATTATAAATTGAGATTCAAAAGGATAATTATAAAGGAATTGATTGATTGGAAAATAAGAGTGAGAGAACCCCATATCTTGATAGGTTTCTTTTAAATCTTGGAATTATAAATTTGAAACCATATAAACTCTTTGAGATGGATGTTGGGTGAGAAATGAGAGGAAATTTATAATAAAAGGATTTGGATTGAAGATGTGGGGGAGAATGGGTGGGTATTTATAGAAAAAGATGGGGGGGTTATTTAGTAATATCTAAACTTATAAATCTGTAAACCATCTAATTTAATGTGGATTTTTCCCTTGGTATTTTCCAATGGGGAGTGTTTTTTAATATCTTAATATCTTAAGGACTGAAATTATACAATTAATAATATTTTGATTTTGAGATCCTAACCTTTTATTCCATTGTCTCAAACTCATTTATAAGTACAAATTTTTCCTTGTGTTGGGTAATTTTTATTTGGGTTTTAATTTGGGGTATGTTTTGGTGAATATTTGAGAAAAATGTAAGAAAGATGGTTGTTCATGGTTGGCACTTGGTTTTCCTTAATTGTGCACATTGACCCAGCAAACTGTATAACCCTGGATAGAGGGGAATTACATGGTTGGTGCACATTTTATCAAGCTGTGCACCCACTTAGGAGTAACCATGCACCACATTAAAAGAGGCCCATGGTTTTGGAACACAGTAAGGGAAAACTTTTTACCCCTTCCTAGTAAACAATGTGCAACTTTTCAATTCACCTGAATTTTTTTTTAAATCACCCAAGCCCCCCGAAACACATCCATATAAAACCCCATTAGAACCCTATCATCCTTTAAGGATTTAATATCCTCATAGAAAAATTATAATACCTACCAACAACAATTATTTGTGGTTCAAATACTAAAGCAAATATATTCACCCTTCCTGGTAAGAGGATCTAATCACGTTTGTTTCCCATTATTCTCCCATTATTTTCTCTTTTTTTAAGGGAATTTATTCTGTGTTTTGGTTAGATTAAGACCTATTTTTTGGATATAGATTAAGGGTTGTAGATCTAGAACTAGATTTAATAGATATTTATTTGATTGATCTTGATTTATGTTTTATATCTCGATCTCATTCTGCATCATTACTCTGGTAAAATTGGGGATTTCTATTGGGTGATCGATCTTCAACAAATTGAGGTAGGTGTTCAATTATTCAAATCCTATAGTATTTATATCAATTACATATCTTTTATGGTATATTTTATAGGATTTTTTTGAAATTTTAATTCCTATATTGAATTATTTAATGTGGTTAATTAATTAATTGAGGAATTTGGGATTTGATTGAATAATGGAATTGCGGAATTGGGATAATTAATTGATGAATTAATTAATATAGTACTGAGTTATGAATTGGGATAATTAACTGATGAATTAATTATCAGAGTATTGATTTTTGAAATTGGGATAATTAAATGATGAATTAATTATCTAAGTATTGAGTAGTGAATTTGGGTGATAAATTGATGAATTAATTATCGAAGTTTTGATTTGAGGAATTGGGGATAATGCATTGTGAGTTAATTATAAAAATGATGAGTTGTGGATTAAGAATAATTAATTACTGAATTAATTATTTGAATTTTTATATTTTTGAATATGAATAATTAATTGATGAATTAATTCTGGGAATATTTTTGATTGTGGGATTGATTAATTAATTTTCATATTAATTAATGGAAGTAATGAGATTAGTTAATTGGAGAATTAAATAATGGAATTGTGGAGATTAATTAATTTTTGAATTAATTAATGGGATTTATGTGATAAATTAATTGTTGAATTAGTAAAGATGTTGATGTAGTTAATTAATTGTTGAATTAATTAATGGAAATGGTGTGACCAATTAATTAATTAAGTAATTGAATGGATTTTCATGATTAATTAATTATTGAATTAATTAATAGAGATGATATGATTAGTTAATTGTATAATTAATTAATTTTATTTTTTGATACATGTGATATATGTGATACATGTGATATGTGTGATTGATTGAGAAAATGGGGTGTGGGACACAGACTGACACACTAAATACCCACGGGGTCCTAGCAATGACGTTCAAGGACCCAAGGAATGCATGAAAAAATGTATGGGACAGATACTCATGCTCTAAATACCCATGATGTGTGGGGTATCTATTGATGGTCCAAATACCCACAATGTGTGAGACATGGACTAATGCTCCAAATACTGATAGGGTGCTAGACACGATGTTGTATACCCAGAATGGTGGTATTGGACTGTGGTTACAATTAGTTATATTATGAATTGAAATGAAATGGATAATGAAATCTCATTTGTTAAATTAATAGTGAATTATTAATGTGGAATGGTTCAGACTCTAGAATACTCCAATGCAGGTATTGAGGTTCGTGTTCCCCTGGGAACCCAAGGATTATGTGGTTAAATAAAGATTAAATGATAATGTGATAATTTTTTACTTATGAATTGTACAATTTTATTTATACAAATACATGCACTATTATTGGTTGGATATTGTTTTAGAAATTGTTGGTTATGTCCAACTGAGTTGTACTCTCTCCCTACTCAGGTTTCCAGATTGATACCAGAATAGATTTCATGATTTCCGAACATGATAAGGGTAAGTGACCTATGTTAGATGGATTATATGGGATGGAGACTGTATTAGGGAGATGGATATGATTCAATCCCCGCTTGGGGGATTTATCAGGGTCATTATTTTCGGTTTGAATTGAGACACTTGGAATACACTTTAGCATGGCATATCTACTGTTCATTTTGATTTTGTATTTCCAGTTTTGGTCATCTTGTGATACTGGTAATATTTTTTTATATTTATATGTCATCAAATTATTTATTAATATTTTCCACTAGTGTATTACTCTAATAGAAGTCGGTATAGTCACCCCATGATTGATATTAGACCATCGATGCAATTCGGAAGCCTCTTGCATGTGAGGATACGTGCTTGAGGTCATGTGACCGACTGTCTTGGGGAATCGATGTGTGACACCAGGTACATGATATTATAAAGTTGTATCAGATCCTAGTTTTATTTTATTTTTATTTTTTCTTATTTTTTGGAAAGTTAGAGAGGAGACTATGAAGAGTTAGGCTATGGACATGAGCTCGAGCATGGGAGTTGTAAACCCATGTATGGGCGAACACCCAAGTACCCCAGGAGGGATTATTTTTATTTCACTTTTATTTTGTAGTTTAATATTATTTTACCATGGGTGAGTCACTTGTGGTGATATTTGATATTTGTTTCTGAGATTTGTTGAGATTTGAATCGTGGCCTAGTATGACATGAGAGATGAGTATTCATGCATCATTATAGGAAATCAGGATTTTTTTGTGACATGCATCATTTTAGGAATGCACGGGAAAATGGGTATTCAATAAATTGTTGAAATTAAATTGTTTTTCCTTACTTGTGAAATTTAATTGAAAATAAGGCCTAATATGAAATAGGAAGAGAAAAAATGATTCAATAAAGTGAATAATTGGGGTTCTGAATGAGAAAATTTAATAATGAGAACATGTATTCCATTATTATCCATGACCTATATGTGGGATGGTTAAGGATAGTGATAGTGCCTTAGTTTCGGCTGCATGGAGAGTGTTAAGGAAATGTTTTGTTATGACTTGTTCGGATTTCCCTCTAATGAAATTTTCATAAAGTTATGTTATTAGTCCTACGATGTGTGTTTGTAATTTTAGATATATTCCTTCATAATGATTCTTGTTGAGAGGATGATAAGAGGACATAACTATGGATGACCCTCCAATAATGGAACCCGAGGTATTAATAGTGTCAAGTGAGGAAGTAAATGAGTAGTTCCAAGAGAAATTTTCTTGCTTCATGAAAATAATGGAATGATACCCAAGGTGGGTTGTGAATATAATATCTAATATTATTATGGATTTATAGTTGCATCACCCTATGACTTTTATGGGAGAGGGTGGACTTGAGGGAGCTTAAATCAAGAGTGATTCTATCTAGACTCCACTTGACCACATAGAGACTCCTACTGAGAATATAGTCAAATTGGCTACCTATATGTTACATGGTTAGGTGAAAAATTGGTGGGAAACATAGAATCGGGATATATAGAAAGATATTATTGAGTGGAAGGTCTTTTTGGAGATGTTCCAAGAAAACATTTATCCAGAGATGCTCACATATAAGAGAGAAGCTGAGTTCATGTAGTTGACTCAAGGGATCATGCTGGTGATGGAATATGATGGATACTTTAAATATATGAAATTCTTTCCTCCAAAATTGATTGAAGATGAGTATACCTTAGAAAAATGGTTTCAGAATGGGATTAAATGTTAAAGTTAAGTCTCATTTGAACATATTCAGGCTACATATGTTTTTTTTAAGTGGTGAATGAGTCTCTATTCTCGGAGGGGAACATAAAGGATAATTCTAGTGGCGGATAGGTGGTTTCTTCTAGATAATATAGAGGTACATATTCTAAGAGTAATAAGTGTAGTTATGATACCTTTATCTAGATTAGTGGGAAGGAAAGTGTCCAATTAGGGGGATATGTTATTCAAAATCTTACCCGAGTGATTTTTGACCAATTTGGTTAGTCAGGAAACTTTTTTAAACATTTTACACAACCACGGGTAGAGTACCAAACTTGTGGACAGATGGGGAATCTTCATATGTTATGTTGGAACCTAAAATAGAAGGTTAGTGATGGACAATCTTCACAGAACTAGGGTGCAGGAAAGGGATCTTCTGCAATATATTAGTCTGGAAACTGGAGTTCTAATGGTTGAGGCAGTAGAGGTAGTTTATGTGGTACTTATAGGTAAGAGTTCTCATATAAATAGGGTAGTGTAGCTCAGGGGAGTAAAACTACATCATAGGAAATAATGGTAGGATAGTTGCATGAAAAACAACCTACACTTGTGGATAGTAAGGCAATACCATCAATAGTGAGAGGTACTATTCTTATATATTCTATATTATATATTTCATTTTTTTGATATGGGTGCCCCACATTCCATTATATCTACAAAACATGTTAATGGTTTGAGCCTGGTGGTGTAGATCATAAGAAGGGTTTTGATGATAGATACACTATTGCGAGTAAATTCTAGAGACATCATTTTTTGTAAGGGGTGTTATCTCATAGTTGTAGAGTATTGTTTTATGTGGGATATTTATATTCTTGACATGTCAGGATTTGACTTGATTTTTGGGTATATACTAGTTAGTATCATACCCATACCACATTGATTATTACCTATGGAGGGTAACTTTTATGTCTCATAAGGGTGAAAAATATGTCCACCATGGGGAATGGGATATCCCGGTGGGCCAAGTAGGTCCAATTACTAAACAAATATGAGAGCTCACAACCCAAGTTGCTAGTTTGTTTTATGATGATGGATATGTAAAGAATGATAACATTCCAACTATAGTGAATAAGTTTCAGGATGTGTTTTCTGAAAACCTTTCAAGGTTTCCACCTAAGATATATGTGTAACTCACTATTGATCCCATGTTGGGGGATGATTGAGTTTCTATTCCACCATATAAAATGGAACTGATAGAGCTTTAAGTGCTCAAGACTTGGTTGGAGGAGTTAGAGGATAAAGGATTTATCTGATCGGGTATGTCACTTTAGGGTTCACCTATGTTTTTTCTAAAGAAGGATGGCTGGAATCTATGCTTGTGTGTTGATTACAAGAAGTTGAACTTGATGATTGTGAAGAACTAGTATCCTCTTCTGCATATCAATGATTTATTTTACCAGTTGAAAGGATCTTCTTTCTTCTCAAAGATTGACTTGAGATCATGGTTTCATCTGTTGGGTGTTTAGACTTCTCAAATACCAAGGTCTACTTTTAGAAGAAGGTATGGAATATAATAATTCTTTATCATTTCATTTGGGTTTAATAATTCCCCAACTGTGTTTATGGACTTGATGAATAGAATCATTCATCCTAACTCAGATCAATCTGTGGTAGTGCATGTGGACAACATATGGGTGTATTCAAAGCCTTATAACGATCATTCCAAACACCTCGGCATCATCCGGAGTACAGTATGAGATCATCAGTTATACTCAAAGCTAAATAAGTGACAATTTTGGATTGATCAAGTAAACTTATTGGGTCACATAATCTCATAGGAACGAGTGTTAGTGGACCAAGAAAAGTTTCAGGAAGTTGTATCATGGAAGCATCCTAAGAATTGTTTCTATATTTATAGATTTATGAGGTTGCATAGATATTATCAAATATTCCTCTAGGACTTTTCCCAATTGTAAACACCACTTACGAGATTGACCAAAAAGGGGATATGGTTTGAATGGTAAAAATCATGTGATAATTCATTCTAGGAGCTAAAGTATCACTTAATATTGGAAGAAATCTTGATAATACATGATCCAGGTGAGGAGTATATGGTGTATTTTGATTCTTATGGGATTAAAATTGGAGTAGTGTTGATGTAGGGGGGGTCAAGTTGTGGCATATGGATCTCAAGAGTTGAAGAAACATCAACGGAATTACCCTATGCACGAACTTGAGTTAGATGTAGTGGTTTGTGATTTGAGTTTTTGGTGACATTATCTAATGGATGATAAGTTTACAGTTTTTATTGATCATAAATGATTAATGTATACCCATTGACAATGAGGCTTCAATCTCCAACAATGATGATGGGTTGGGTATATGTAGTCATTTGATTTTGAGCTATCATATACACTCAGAAAGGGAAAGAGTGTGGCAGACACTTTGAGCTAGAAAAATCATTACCAAGTGGTTTAGGAGTCTTTTATTGACTGAAAGATGATGAATATTATAGAGGAGATGCATATTGTGGTTCAGGAGGGTTAGAAGAATATGAATTTCATATCAGTTTCAGTGGAGTCTAAACTTTTGATATAGATTAGAGACTGGTAGTATGATGATATGGAATGCATAAACTTGAGGGAAATCATTGAAACTAGGGAGTCACTTTCATATTAGATCATAAATGACGGTAAAATCATCTGTGTTGGGAATAGAGTTGTGGTGCATGTGAGCATGCGAGAGGAGTTGATGTAGGAATTACATGCATCAAAGTGTGAAGTACATCTAGGTGTGACCAAAATTTAATGTGACCTGTGATGATAGTTTTGGTATCCATGCATGAAAAAGGAGATAGTAGGGTTTGTGACACGATGATACACCTTTCAACAGAAGATGGAAGAGCATCAATGACCTAGAGTTTTACTAAAGTCATTTCCTATTCTGGAGTGGAAGTTGGATGATGTGACTATGGACTTTATAGTAGGTATCTCAAGGATGCCTCAAAAGAATAACCCAATTTTGGTGACTGTGGACTATCTGAAAAAGTTGGCACATTTCCTGCCTATACAAGAGACTTTCTTAGAAGATCAGTTGGGAGAACTATATTTTCGGGAGATAGTAAACCTAAATGGAGTTCCATATACTATAGTTTCAAACCATGATTCATGATTTACTTCAAACTTCTAGAATGTCTTACAGAAGGCACTTGGAACACATGTTTTTTTGTGTATGGATTTTGACCCACAGATAGATGGGCAGTTAGAGAGTACTATACAAGATCATGAGGATATGTTGTGAACATGTGTTATATACTTCAGTGGGTCTTGGGAGAATCACCTATGTTTTGTGAAGTTATCTTATAACAATATTTATTAGGATACAAAATATATTTCACTATACAAGTAACTTTACTTTCTTTCATGAAGATCACATCTATGCTAGATTGAGGAAAGTGAGTTAGAGTTGTTGGGATTGAGTCTCATGTAGGAGACATCAGAGAAGGTTCAATTGATTCGGAAATGAATGGCTATAGATCAGAGTAGACAAATTTTGTATGATGATAGGCATTGATGACCCCTAGAGTTTACAAAGGATTATCATGTGTTCATTTGGGTGTTTCTTAGGGTGGGTCACCATAGGATATGGAGGTAGTGCAAGCTGGTGCTCAGGTTCGTTGAACCATTTGAGGCCATGGAGACAATCGGGCTGGTGGAATACTAATTGGATCCCCCACATAGATACAATGATTTTCATGATGTTTTCCATGTGTCATAACTATAGTGTTGTCCCCCTAACCCTACTCATGTGATCGAGTCAGATGATGTTTATAATAGCCATCATCTTTTTTTCATATTGAAAAATGATTTATTACATAAATTGCACTCAATACAGCTTGAAGATCGATATGTCTAATGTCTTTGGGGATTAGAAGCATTTCATAGCAACTTAAAACATGAAATAAAAAATCAAAATTGAAAACTTATTTTACATGACCACATAATTCCTTCATACTTAACACTGCATGTGGTAACACGAGGACATATATAATAAAGGTGTGATCTATAAATCCCAATAAGGGAATAAAAATGGCATAACAAGAGGGAGAAATTACATGTAAGTCAATAGGAATATCAATGGAGCAGAAAAGAAACATGAACATAAATTCATGATATATCATGATAATCATAACATGGAAATGTGGCATCAACATAAAACATGACATTAGCATGAGTCAAGGCTCATTGCACATGGATTAGATTGAGTAAACCCTCATTACACATGAATTCACATGATTAAAAACTCATTTCATATGAAGTATTATGAGTAAAATCTCATTGAAAATGACATATCATGATACTAAAAATTACTCAATGCATTGGAGTGCTATCTGGGCACACCCTTCATAATAATTTCATTTTCATTCTTAAGTGTTCCACATGAGTAATTAATTAAAAAAGATAATCTATCCCACAAACATGAAATGTGGAATAAATACATGTAAGTACCCAATCAATAAGTACCTGATCATAAATTGAATACCCTTGATAGAAAAATGGTTTTGGTGTTCACTATATATTGAGTTTGGCATGGAAATCATAGTGTAATTTCGGCAACATAACAACATCAAATAGAAATTCATAAAATGGTTTGATGAGTGAGAAATGTGTATATCATAATTTATTCAAGAAATTTACTGTAAGGGGGATAGTTAAGGATGTGTCCCATGTAAATAAATTGTAAAATTAAAGGGCATATCATAAATGAGGTGCTTGATATGAATATTGAGAGAGAAACCCCTTACGGAATTTCAGCATTGTAGCAACTTAGGTAAGGGTCCAAATGGGGGAGGATAAATGATCCCTAATTGAAATAAAATAAAATGGATAGTAGGGTATTTATTATAAAGGATGAAAATATAACCAATTGAAACTAAAAAGACTAATTTCAACCAATTTTCATGAATTGAAAATAGGATAGGAAGGTGAAGATCCCTTATGAAATTTTAGCATGGTAAAGAGTCAATATAAAGGATAATGGATGGATTGATGTGAGTGGAAAGTAAGATCTAGTTATTTAGAAATCAACTAGGATGTAAGGTTATTATGTATGAACATATCCCAAAATATTAAAATTGAAACTAAAAGACATATCAGAAAAGGAGTTCTTGATAAAAGAGGAGAGTGGAAGATCCCTTACTTGGATAAGGGAATCCAAAGGTTTGGGAGAGGCTTATTAAGAGATTTTAGATTCCTTTGGAGGACTCTAGGGAGTATATATAAGAGTTTGGACGAGATTATAGAAGTTTTAGTGAAGAGGTATGAGATCTTGGGGTTGTTTACATAGGAAAGGAGGAGGATTTCATTATTATTTTGGTTTTGGACACTACATAAGAAAATATTCAAAACCACAAACCATATCATGGTTTTTACCATGGTTTATTGAAAATACAAGTGGTATATATTATTTTATAAGGACAAGGGACAAGGATATTAAAATATTTCCCGTTCTTATGTGTAGGTGAGTTACACTTTCAAGGAAATTATTTAAAAAAATTCAACATATTATAAGTCTTCGAGGATTCACTAAGGATTTATAAAATAAATCAAGTAAACATAAAATTAAATTATTTTAAAGTAAAGAATATATTTTTCGGAATATACCATTTATAGTGTTTATTAAATTATTATTGGGCCATTATTATGTCATAAAACACAACATATATTTATACGGTATTTAATTATACCCGAAAATTCGATTGTCTCAAAAAATTATAAAAAAATAACCATTGGATAATTATTATGTCTTAATTATAAAAATAATATTAATTTTATTTAAATAATTTTCTAAATATGAGAATTTTTACTTTTAAAATAAAAACAATCTTTTATTGAAAATTGATGGGTTTTGACAAAAACAGTTTTCAAACCTTAATAAAAATTACGCTTAACATCCTAAAACTTATATGATCATTTATACTTCATAATATTAATTTTATAATAATATTTAATTAAAATATTATTTATTTAAAAAATAAATTAATTCGTCAAAATTTATTTCTTAATTGAATTTGAATATTAACACAATATACTACTTGTGCATTAAAATCATTTTCAAAGTAACAATAATAGGGAGAAAATATATTCGTTATTTTCTCAAAAAAATAATGAAGATTTTAATAATATTTGGGACTTGATATATATCAATTTATTACACCTAAACACACCCTAAGAGTATGGTGTGTGATGGTGGGGATTTCATGCGGTCGTTCAATGAACATGGTTTCGGTCATGATCTTAATGAGCTTGAACTTATCCCATAAACGGTTTAGATCATGCTTATATAGTTGGATCTCAGCTTGGTCTTGGTCTAGGGAGAATTCTCGTAAATACTATATCCCTTGGAATCTCCAATAGATGGGATTTATATGGTATTATTATACTAGTTTCAGTCATCACTTCTTTTGTTTGTGCCAAAAGGATTTGTTAAAACACTATATTTATACTAGTCATGTGGTCATTGTTCAATGGCTATATTATCAACAATAATGATACTTAATGGTCATTTAAATCTGATTGGATGAAATAAACAAAATAATTTCAGGTGTCTTCTATATATATAAGTCATTTAATTAAATCAAAAGAAAGAGAATTGTATTCATAAATTGTCGGGTCATTATAACCTCCCCCCTTAAGAAATTTCACCCTCAAAATTTCTTTTTCCCACACTAAAACAGATGAGGGTAACTATACTTCATCACCTCCTCCAGTTCCCACATTTCTTCTTATAACTTGTGGTTTTTTCAAAACAATTTGATGAGATTCATTTTATTATTTTGTATAACTTTTTCTCTATGATATAAGATCATCACCGGCTACTCCTCATAGAAAAGTTCATTCTCCAATAGTATCACCTATGGATTGAGTACATGTGAGGGTTTTGGTATGTACTTACTTAAGAGGGATACATGGAATGCATCATGAAATTCAGATAGGTTTGAGAGGATTGCTAGTCAACAGGCCGCTGCTATGATGCGATAAAGAATTTCAAAAGGGCCAATATACCTTGGACTAATCATTCCCCTATTTCCAAATCTCATCACACTTTTCCATGGAGATATAGAGAGGAAAACCATATCTCCAACATCAAACTCTAGGTCTCATTGACAATTATCAGTGTAGCTCTTTTGTCAACTATGAGGAGCTCTTATGTGTTTATGTATGGTCTTAAACTTATCCACAATTTATTCAACCATTTCTATACCTATAAGTTTTTGTTCCAAAAAATAACCGCAACATGTCAGTGTTATGGACCTCTTCGCATAAAGGGATTCATAGGGTTCCATTTGGATTCTTAAGTGGAAACTATTTTTGTAAGAGAATTCCACTAAAGGAAGATGTTGGTCTCATCTGCCTTAAAGTCCATTAAGAAAGTTCTCAACATGTAATCAATTATTTGGATAGTCCATTCAATTTGGACATTATTTTTAGGGTGATAATATTTACTAAAATTCTACTCAGTGTTTAGAGCAAGTAGAAGAATACTCTAGAACTTATATGTGAATCTCAGATCTCAATCAGATATAATCAATAGGGTACTCCATGAAACCTTACCACTTCATTGATGTATATACATGCCAGTTGATCCAGTGAAAAATCATCTCGAATCATAATGAAGTGTTCAGTCATTGTAAGACGATCCACAATAACCCAGATAACATCGTTTCCTTTGGATGTCTTTCGAACTCCAGTGAAAAAATCCAAGGTGATATTTTCCCATTTCCATGTTGGTATGGGTAATGGTTTCATCATCCCCTTAAAATTATTCCTCTCACCCTTCACTTGCTAAAATACCATGCACTTTGATGTACATTCAGTGATCTCTTTCTTCATGTTATCACGCTAATAGTACTCTTAGAGATCTCAATACATCTTTTTGTTTCCAAGGTGAATGGATAAAGTCGAACTCTATGCATCATCCAAAAGTTCTTTCATTAACTCAAGATTTTATAGAACACATATTCTTGACCCAAATCTCACAATTCCTTCTTCATTAACATTGAACTTTGAGGATTTTCATTTCCTTATAGTTTCCACTTTCTTCTAAATTCCCACATCATCTTTTTTATCATCATTTTACCTTTAAAAAGATATTGTTGAGAAATAATTTTTTAAAGGATTGATGATGTTCTTTTCTTTATTATTCCCATGTCTGTATTCTTCATGTCTAAGAAGATCATATCCTTCTAAATTCTCATCAATGTTATAATCGTTAGGTTCTTTCTACTTAGAGCATTTTCCAACTTGTTCTCTTTCCCTGGATGGTAGTGCATTGACAATTCATAATCCTTGAGTTTATCTAATCATCATTATTGTCACATATTTAGATCTTTCTTTTTGAATATATATTTGAGACTTTTCTGATCCATATATATTTCTCACTTCTCCCAAAATAGATAACACTACCATATTTTTAATGCAAATATCACAGTTTCTAACTCCAGATCATGCATGGGATAATTTTTCTCATGAAATGCCAACTGTCTTGAGGTGTAGACAATGAAATTTTAATTTTTCATCAGCACACTTCCCAATCACTTCTTTGAAGCACCACTAAAAATTATTAAAATCTCCACAATTGTGGGTAGTGTGAGTACAAGGGAAGTGATAAGCCTTTTTTTAAACTTCATGAAACTTTCTTCACATTAATCATTCCATGAAAACTTGACTTCCTTCCATGTTATCTTGGTATGATGGTTTTACAATCATGAGAAAATTCTCAAAAATCGGCGATAATATCTAGATAACCCAAGGATACTACGGATATCCATCCCCGATGTTGGCCTTGGCCATCCCTCAATTTCTTTTATCATTGAAGGATCCATAGATATCCCATTTCATGTGATGATATTCCCATATAAAGATCTTTCATTCAACTATAACTCACACTTGCACTACTTTTCATAACTTCTCCTTTCTCATGGTCTTTAACACAGTTCTTGGATGCTCCTCAGGCTCCTCCATGGTTTTAGAGCATATTAGAATATCATCTATAAAGACTACCACACATTTGTCATGGTAATATCTAAAGACTCTATTCATCATGTACACAAATATCACTAGATAATTTTTTAGACCAAATGACATCACTGTGAACTCATAATTCTCGTACCTTGTACGAAAATGATTTCTTGGGGATATCCTCCTTCTTCACCATTACTTGGTAATATTCCAATCACAGATTCACTTGGAGAAGTATTGTGCACCACGTAACTGATTGAACAAGTCATCATGTTGGGGAAAAGGATACTTTTTATTTATCGTGCTTTTTTAGCAAACGATAATCAATGAAAAGACGCATTGATCCATCCTTCTTCTGAACAAAGAGAAATGGTCCACCCCATGGTGAAGCACTTGGGCATATAAACCCTTTATCTAGAGTCTCCTATAGTTTTTTCATTAGTTCTTTAATTTCTGCAACAACCATCCTATAATTTGTCTTGGATATTTTCAGTTCCCCGTGTATAATCTTGATCGAAAATTGAACCTCTTTCCTTGTAGGAATACTAAGAAATTCCATGGGAAACACATCATGGAATTCCCTCGCAATATGAATGTCTTAGAGAATGTTTCATTTCTTCGACTCAATAATTTGATCTAGATACACTTGCTTATAGGGAAATAATATCCATACTTGAGATGATGGTGATAAATAAGATACGTCCTCCTCCTTACACTTGTATAGAATCTGAGTTTGATTCTCCATATAGAGAGTTATTTCCCTCTCATGGTAATTTATGTTGGCTATATACTGGGAAAGCTAATCCATGCCCAAAATTGCATCAAATTCCACCATAAAATGTATGAAAAAGGGTTTCTGAGACAAAATCTCTAATTCCATTATTTTTTGTGGAATTTGATTAATTATACAAAACATTCATGATATAAAATTATGAATAGAACAAGAATAAAGAAGTATATTCACTATTATTGAATGAATAACTAGCGTACCTGTCACCACATCTTTATTAGGATCAACCACGGTGGTGGTGATGGAAAAAATATTTCCCTTGCCTCCTTGGAGGTTGATGGTTTCCTCCAAAACCCTGGTCTTAGGGAAATGATTCTCAAAGTGTCATGGTTCCTTATAGTTGTAGTGATGAAAAATACATTGAGGTTCGAATAGAGTGTTCATTTCCACTATCACAATGATGGATTTCTCTTGTCCAAAATTATTGGTCTGTTTCCCTTCTCTTCCACACCGAATGCATTTCCTTGATCCCTTGAGGCAATTTCTATGGTGCTTCTTTCCCTTCCTTTTACAAGTGGGGTGATGGAGTTTATTAGCATCGTTGGATTTATCCATCATACTGACAGAATTAAATTCCACTTTCTTCTTTTTATACCCATGATACCCCTGAGATTCAGTGATCTCCATCTTGACATTGAGGGAAAATCTGACAATTTCCTCACAACTATTAAAGTCATGGATTTCCATAGCTTTTTGTAGTCTAGGATTTATCCCACCAAAGAAGTGATCAACCTTGCATTCGAGGCTAACAAAAAAATTATAGGCACTTCATGCAAGTCTTGTGAATTTTTTCCTGTATGCCCCAATAGGTTCATTGTCCTTTTTCTTGAGTGCAAGGAAATCACTTTCCATTTTAATGTGGATGGTTCGGGGAAAATATTTATCAAAAAAAATTTCCAGAATTCCTCCCACTCCATTGCTTCAAACTCTTTCTCATGATACGTATTTTTGATCAATATCCACCACTGATCAGCATGACCCTCCATATGATAAATAGCCATTATAACCTTATCTTGTTTAGAACATTTAAGTATAGAGAATATTTTTTCGATGGAATTGATCCATTTCTCTGTGATTAAAGGATTGGATGATCCATTTAATATAGGATTACTTTGTCACATAACTCTCTTAACTGTGGCTTTCTCTCTCTTGGGGGGGGGTCGGGAGATACTATTGATATAGGATTCGATTCAGAACATGAATTAAATGAGAGATTATTGCAACAAAGTTTTTGATTCCCATTCCCATCGGGTTGGGAAACTTATTAGGGAAATCCTCACACTGCCCTTCGCATTGGTTGTTAACATAATTCATACTATTACCTCCCATTGGCTTGAATAAAAGGAAAATTAGGGATGAGTATCTTAAATAGTTAAAAACATAAAGGGAGTCTAATGACATTAAATGGATAACTTATTGTTTACAATTATCACCTTAACATAGTATTTTTAAACCTTCATTCTAACTTAACCATGATTGACATCCTAACATATATTATTATGATATTTTTTTGTTCCCTTAATAATGGTTTTTAATGAGTTTATGAATTTACTAAATTATATTCCATGTTAGTGTCAAACTAGGTTCTCGGTACGGCCCACTATCATGTTCCGAGTTAACCTGAGTCAAGATCGAAACACCTTGTCAGAGTTGTTACCCCTAGGTACATCTATGCAAAAACCACGTCCACTTGTAGTATCTAGATAGGGATGTATTTGATTAATAAACCACTTACTCTATACTTACCAAAATTTACGAATGTTTTCTTAAACTTTGTATTATCCTGAAGGGTTTACAATAGGGTTTTCTAATCCTAATCCCAAAAATAACTAAACATATCCTTTGATACCAACTATAACAACCTAGCTCTTTATTTCATATTTAATCATGATTTATTACATAAATTTCACCTAATACAACTCAGAAGATTGAGAGATCTAGTGTATTTGGGGATTATGAACATTTCATAACAAATTAAAACATGAAATACAACACCTTTATTGAAAAATTATTTTACATGACAATGTCATTTCTTGGTACATAACATTGCATGGGATAACCTGAGGGAATACATAAGTAATGGGTGAGCTATAAAGCCCGGTAAGGGAATAAATAAGGAATAATATGAGAAAGACAATACATGTTAGCCCATAGGAATATCAATGGAGAATAAAAGAAGCATGAACATAATGGAATGATATAAAATGATAATCATATCATGGAAATTTCGCAACAACATAAAACATGATATTTGCATGAGTCAAGTCTCATTGCATATAGATTAGCAAGAGTAAACCCTAATTTCACATGAATTAGCATGATTAAACCTTCATTGAACATGAATTTTCATGATTAAACCCTCATTACAAATGAATTATCTTGAGTAAACCCACATTTCACAGGATGCATCATGATACTAAACATTACCCAATTCATTGGAGCACTATCAGGGTGCACCCTTCATAATAATTTCATTTTAATGATTAAGTGTGCCACATAGGTCAATTATTAAACATCATAAAATGTCTCATGATTAAGGAATGTGGAATACATACATGTATTTCCCCAATCAATAAGTACATTAGAATAAGGTGAATACCCTTAATAGATAAATGGGTATGGTGTTCACTACATGGTGATTTTGGCATGGAAATCGTAGTGCAATTTATGCAGCATAACAACGTCAAATAGAAATTCATAAAATGGGTTGATGAGGGTGAAAGGGATATCTCATAATTTATTAAAAAAATGGACATTAATGGGTATATTTAATAACTTGACCCAGCTTAGGAAATAATAAAATTAATTCTCATATCATAAATGAGGTGCTTGATAAAAAGAGGAGAGAGAGAATTCCCTTATGGAATTTTAGCATTGTAACATATTAGGTAAGGGTCCAAATGGGGTAGGATAAATGAACCCTCATTGAAATAATATAAAATGAAAATTTGTTAATTTATTAAAAATGGATGAAAATATAACCAATTGAAAATAGAAAGTCCAATTTCAAACAAGATTCTTGAATTTAAAAGAGGAGAAGAAGGTGATGATCCCTTATGAAATTTCGGCATGGTAACGAGTGTATATAAAGGATCGTGGATGGATTAATGATAGTGAAAAGGAAGATATAATTATTTATAAATAAAATTAAAAGTATGTGGGGGTATGTATGAACATATCCCAACATATTCAAATTGAAACTAAAATACATATCATAAAAGGAGTGCTAGATAAGAGTGGAGAGTGAAAGATCCGTTACATGGATGTGTGACTCTGATGTCTTGGGAGAGGATTATTAAGAGATTTTGGGTGAAATATGAGGACTCTATAGAGGATATGTAAGAGTTTTTAAGAGCTTCAAGAAGTTTTATTGAAGATTAATGATATCTTGGGTAGGTTTTTAATGGAAAGAAGGGGGATTTCATTATTATTTTGGTTTTGGACACTACATAATAAAACATTCAGAACCACAAACCCTACCATTGTTTTTTACCATGGTTTCTAGAAAATGTGATGGTTATTAATTATTTAATAAGCAAAAGGTCTGATGATTTTAAAATATTTCCCTTGCTTATGTGGAGGTGAGTAAAACTTTCAAGGAAATGATTTTAAAATCTTAAAATATATTATAAGTCTTGTAGGATTCACTAAGGATTTATAAAATAAGTCAAATAAACATAAAATTAAATGATTTTAAAAGGAAAATATATATATTAGGTCTAATATACAATTTATTGTATTTATTATACTATTATGGGTGCATTATGATGTCATAAAACACACCGTATATTTATACAGTTTTTAATTTTTACCTGAAAATGCCACTGTCTCGAAAAATTATAAAAAATTCACCATTGGATAATTTTGATGTCCTAATTAGAAAAAAATATTCATTTTATTTAAATAATTTTTTAAATATTTGATTTTTTAGTTTTAAAATAAAAACTGTCTTTTATTGAAAAGTTTCGTGTTTTGAAAAAAATAGTTTTTAAACCACAATAAAAATACGTTTGACTTCATAAAATTTATATGATAAATTAAAATTAAAAAAATAATTTAATAATAATATTTTATTAAAATAATTATTTGTATTTCAAAAATATCTTAATTCATAAAAATATATATCTTAATTGAATTTTATCATTAACCAAAAATACTACTCATACTTTAAAATCATTTTCAATGTAACAATAATTGGGAGAAAATATATTCATTATTTTATAAAAAAATAATGTACATATTACTAATGCTAGGGTATTGATACATATACCTTTATTACATAAGAATACACCCAAAGTTTAATATTTCCAATTATGGGTCATTCATGGAGTCGTTTGGTGAACCTAGTTTGGGTCATGATCTTGATGGGCATCAAATTCTCCAGTAAACGGTTTTCCTCATGCTTAAGTTGTCGGATCTCGGCCTGGGCTTGGTCTAGGGTAAATCCCAGAAATGACATCTCGCTTGGAAGTTCTGATAAATGGACTTAATATGTTATGATCCTACTAGTTGAGTCCATCACTTCCTTTGTCTCCACCTAAAGGATTTTTTAAAACCCTATATTTATACTAGGCATGTGAATGCAGTTCAACGACTATATTATCAATGGAAATAATACATAATAGTTATTTAAATTGAATTAGATAAAATAAAAAATAAGCTAATTTGTATTCTATATCTATAAGACATTTAATTAAATCAAAATAAAGGAAATTTTATTCTTAAATGTTCAGGCCGTTATAATATTGAGCTAGAGATAGATGCGTCCATTGAGGAGCATCAGAAATGTGTGTTAAATCATAGTGAGAAAGTTTTATGGGGGAAGACCACGATTATAATTTATGTGATGTGGAAACATGGTTGTTTCTAGTAGGATACATGGTAAATAGAATCATATATTTGATCTTATAGGCCTGATATTTTTAGTTCATAATCCGATAGATTCTTGGCAGTGCAGCTCGAGGAAGAGCAATTATAAGGTGGGGAGATTGTAAGATCCCAAACTTTTCTAGAGTTGTATCGAGCTCATTTCCAAGTACTCTTCTTCATTGTGTTGATTAAATTTAAATTTGGTTTTAAATTGGGGTATTTTTTGGGTGAGAAATGGAGAAAAATGGAATAAATAGAGTTGTACACAGTTAGCCCATGTTGTTCTTTAACTATTCTCATTTCCCATACAAATGTGTTATCCTAGACAGATGGGATTTTAAAGGTTGGTGAACAATTTTTCAAATAGTGATCGATATTATGAGAAACCATTCATCCCAATAACATATTTTCATGGTTTAGGTGAATGGTTAGGGAAAACTATGCGCCCCATCCAAGAAAACCATGCATGATTTTTAATTCACCCAAAAATTAGTTTTAGAAATACCTGAGCCCTCAAAACTCACCCATATCAAACCCCATTTGACCCCTAACATACATTCATGATTTCATAACATATTGGATGGATTAAAATCCCTCCGTTCATAATTTCTTGGTGGTTCTAATCTCTAATCAAAGATATTCACCTCTCCTGGTAAGATGATCTCATCCCAGTTATTTTTCTACTCTTCAATCGTTCTCTCTCTTTCATGAAGTGAAGTTATTCTATCTTTTTGGTTAGATATAGACCTAGTTTTTTGGATTCAGATCTATGATTTTATATCTATATCTAGATTTATAATATCTTCATTTTTTCAATATTGAATTTTTTTTAGATCTAGATTTCGTTCTATGTCGTTACTACGTTGAAATTGGGTATTTGAATTGGGTGATTGCTCATCAAAGAATCGAGGTAGGTGGTTAATTATTAAAATCATATTGTCTTCATATAAATTATGTGTATATGATTATAGAATTTATAGGGTTGGATTAGAAATTTGAATTCATAAATTGAATTAATTAATTTTTTCAATTGATTAATTGAGGAATGGGGTATTTGATTAAATAATGGAATTGTGGAATTGAGATAAGTAATTGGTGGATTAATTATTGGAGTATTGATTTTTTGAACTATAATAAATAATTGATGAATTAATTATTTGGGTATTGAGTTCTAAATTGAGATAATTAATTGATTAATTAATTATCTGAATATGGATTTTTGAAATTTGGGATAATGCATTATGAGTTAATTATAGGAATGTTGAATTGTCAATTAAGAAAAATTTATTATTGGAATATTTAGATTGATTAATATTAATAATTAATTGATGATTTAATTATGGTAATATTTGTGACTGTGGATTTTATAAATTAATTATTGAATTAATTAATGTAAGTAACAAGATTAAGTAATTAGTGAATTAATTAATGGAATTGTGGAGATTAATTAATTTTTGAATTAATGGTATTGATGTGATAAACTAATTGTTGAATTAGTAATGATATTGATGTAGTAAATAAATTATTTAATTAATTAAAGGAACTAGTGTGACCAATTAATTGATGAATTAATTGAATAGATGGTAATGATTAATTAGTTACTAAATTAATTAATGCAGTTTCTATGATTAATTAATTTTTGAAATAATTAATGTGATGTTGTGATAAATTTGATATATGTGATACATGTAATATATGAGATATATGTGATTTGTTGATAAAATGAGGTGTGGTACGTGGAAAAACCCACCAAATACCTATGAGGTCCTAGCCATGACGTTCTAGGAGCCAAGGCATGCATGAAAATTTGTATGAGACAAAGACTGATGCTCCAAATACCCATGATGTGTGGGATATGGACCGATGCTCCAAATACACATGTATGTGATAGAGGGACTAATGCTCCAAATACTCCTGGTGAAATATAATTGACTATCTATGACCAAAATATAGGATTTGTAATACGGTTCAAATAATCCATATTATGAATTGAAATTAAATGGATAATGAAATCCCATTTCTTAAATGAATTATGAATTGATATTTCTAAATTGTTCAAACTCTGGCACATGCCAATGTAGGTATTGAGGTTTGGGTGTCATTGAGAACCCTAGGGTTTATGTTTTTAAATAAAGAGTAAATTATAATGTGGTAAATGTTTACTTATGCATTGTACTTATTTATTTATCAATCAGAATACACGATTATTCATTGGGTATTATTTTAGACGTCATTGGTGGTGGCCTACCAAGTTGTAATCACACCCTAATCAGGATTCCCGATTGGTACCGAAATAGGGTTCATAGTTATAGGAATGGATAAGGTAAAGGACCCTATTTTAGAAGGATAATATGGGATGGATCATGGATGAGGGAACCATACATGATTCAGGACCCCCTTGGGGAGTCATCAGTGTCTTTATTTTGGATTTTCATTGAGACACTTGACATGTGCTTCAGTGTGGGATATCTACTATTTAGTTTGATTTTTTTTTTCTAGTTTTGGTCATCTTGTGGTATTGGTATAATTTTATTTGTGGTTATATCTTATTAAGTTATTGTCTCTCTTTTTTTTACTAGTGTATTACTCTGATAAAAGAGGGTATAGTCACCCCATGATCAATATTAAACCATCACTGCAAGTCGAAAGCCTCTAGAATATGGGGAGGCATGCCTGAGGTCATGGGATTGAATGGATCTAGGTACTGATGCTCGGAACCTAGGTCAAGATGTTACATTGATAGTGGAATGAATTCCCTCTTATGAAGAATTGTTTTTAAAACTTTAAAATATACTTTAGGTTTTGGAATATTAATTATAGGTTTGGAAAATTAATATTATCAATTTAAAAATACTTTATTTTTATGAATAATACTATTTTGGCCCCTTTATAGTATTTATTTCATCAATTATATACCATTATGTTGTCATAATAATTACTTTATATTTACACCACATTTAGTTTTTACCCAAAATTTTGGCTATCTCTGAAAATTATTAAAACCCCACTATTAGAAAATTTTTACATGATGATTTCAAAATTGATATTTATTTTATCAAAATATTTTTTCAAATATGAGAAATAGAATTTTTAAACAAAAAATATTATTAATTTAAAAATAATGGTTTTTTATGACATGTTAAACTTTAATAACCTTATAAGAATTAATTGATTCAATATGAAATTATATTATAATTTATATTCAAATATTTAGTGTTTTATAAGAAATGTTAAGGAAATATATTTTATTTTAAATTTGTGAATTTATCATAAAAGTGTGTTGTCATTATAATCATATTTTCTAAAAATAAAATTTTGTTTACATTGAATATAAAAATCTATTTATCATATTCATATTATATTCATGAGCAATTTAAATAATATTGAAAAGTATATCAAAGTAACCATTGTTTCATTTCTAAAAAGAAAATTTTTACTTTTATACTATTAATGTTTTTATAAATAACATCTTATTACACTAGAATATTCCCTAAGGTTAAGGTGTGTGATGGAATTGATTTTCATGGGGTGGTTTGGTGAACATTGATTAGTTAGGGACTTCTATAATGTTGAAGTTATCTCATAATTGATTCCACTCAAGTATTTGTTATTAAATATTGATTTGGGATTGGTCAGGGGATGACTATAGTGATTCCATCTCCCTTAAAAGATCTGATAAATGAGAATCATATCGTATGATTCTACCATTTGAGGTTATCTCATCATCCCTATATATTAATTAGCTTTTATTTTTACCCTTAATATATAATAATATTAAATGTCACTTAATAATAGCTATATTACAAAAATTTGTAATGTTCGACCATCATAATGCCCTATAGTCATATTATTGATTTATTTTATGACAATAAAAAAGTTCTTTTGATTTTCATTTCATGGGTCATGTGTTCTATATTATAATAAATTACTGAATGGGACACATGTAATTCATAAGGGAAATTTTATCTTGAAAAATCTAGGTCATTACATTCATTCCTTCTTCAGAAATTTCCCCATTAAAATTTCATTCTATACCTTAGAAAAGATGAGGTTATTTCTATTTCATTTCTTATTTGGGTTCCCATGTTTCCTATTCATATTTATGGTTCCACTATAGGACTTTCACTAGGTTATTGTCCTTAATTTTTAGAACTTTGTCTCTACAATCTTGTATCATCACCGAACGATCCTTATAAGAAAGATCATTTTAAAACATTACACACTATAGATTAAGTACATGTGAGGAATCTATTATATACTTCATCAATATAGAAACATGAAATGTATCATATATTTGAGATAGTTTAGGTGAGATTTCTAGTCGATATTCCAAAACATCTATGATATCAAGAATCACAAATGGGTTGATGTATCTAGGACTTAGCTTTCCCTTCCTCTTAAAACTCATGACTTTCTTGGAGGGTGATATGTGAAACAAAACCTTATCTATATATTCAATCTCTATGTCTCATTAATGATAATAATTTTATCATTTTTGTTTACATTATGCTCATTTCATATGAAGTTGAATATTTTAAACCTCTTCAATCATATCTTGAACAAGATAAGGTCCTATCAGCTTCCTTTCTCCAAATTAATCTCTATATATTGGAGTCATGAATGTCTTCCCATATAGAGAGTCATAAAATTACATTATAATGATAGAATGGTAACTTTCATTATATGATAATCCTTATAGGGGAAGTTGTTGATCCCAAAAACCATGTAAATCTATTGAATATGATCTTATTATATCATGTAGATTTTGAATGGTTCTTTTAGACTGACCCTTTATTTGAGGTTGATGAGTAGTGCTAAAACTCTCCTCAATATCAATTCTTTCTGAAGAATTGTCCAAAACCTCAAGTAAACCTTTTATCCTAATCATATATAGTGGAGTGTGGTTCTCCATGTGGCCTTAACACTTCTCATATATATATACTAGATTTTTGGTTAAGAGTGAAATATTATTTCATGGAAATTAAATGCATTGACTTAGTATGTTAATTGAATACAACATGAATTCTTTTATGACCTTTATATGTCCTGGGGATTCCTATGATGAAATTCATGGTAATGTTTTCCCATTTTTACATAGGTAAGGGAAATGTTTTAAACATACATTGATACTTTTTCCATTAAACCTTAACCTATTATCATACCATGTATTTAGATACAAATCTCTCAAACTCCATCTTTATGTTATCCCACTAGAAGTTTTGATTTAGAACTCTATACATCTTTGTGATCTCATGACGAATAGAGAATTATGAGTTATAAACATCATCCAAAATATCCCTCTTCATTTTCAGTTTGTATGGGATGAATATCAATGTTCTAGATATTATAACTCCACAATATCAATGTTGAACTTCAAAATATTTGTTACCTTTCTATGTATCCCCATATTGTATCTTTAGATCTCTTTGAAATTCACATGGATATATAGTTGAGTAGTCATTTGGGAAATTTATGACGATGTTCCTTACTTTATGATCCTAATTTACATTAATTTAATGGATAAGAACATGGGATACCACTCAATCCTAATCATGGATAAGGTTTTAGGATCCTTTCTACTCAAATCTTCTACCACTTTATTTTCCAACCAATGATGGAAATGGATTGAGAAAACATAATCCTTTATCAAATCTATCAACCTTCATTGGAACATGTTTGTCTCCTTTTATAAGAATATAAACTTTAGTATCTTATGATTTTTATATATGTCACACTTCTATCCAGGGATATAATTATACCAAATCTTTAAAGTGTAGATTAGTTTAGCCAACTCCAGATCATGAATTAAATAGTTCTTCTCATGGATCATAAATTATAAAGAGGTATAGGAAATCACTTTTTTCATGAGTACACAATCAAATCCTTTCTTGGATTCACCACCATATATTTCAAATCCATCTCCACTAGTGGATAGTGTGAGATTAGGTGTAGTGATTAGCCTTTTTTTAACTCTTTGAATATCTCATTTAATTCGTCAATCTAAAAAAAACTTTTACTCCCTTCCAAGTTTACATGTTTAGTGGGTCATAAAATCATGATAAAGTTATTAAAAATCACCAATAATACCCATATAAATTAAGGAAACTATGGATATCCATTACAGATATTTGTTTGGGATATTCCTTAATCGCATTTTCCTTTGAAGGATCCATAGGTTTCCATTTACTAGTGGTAACATTCCCCAAGAATTTTAAATGATTTATCCAAAATGAACATTTACTACACTTCACATACTAATTATCCCTTATAAATGTCTTCAAAAAAATACTCAAATTATTCTCATAATCCTCCTTGCTTTTAATGTTGATAAGAATATCATCTAAAAAGACTACCATTTTTTGAGATAATATCTAAAGAATCTATTATTTAAGTATATGAATATTCATTGATAATTATTGAGTCTAAATGGAATTAATATGTATTTTTAGTTTCCATGCCTTGTTTAAATAGTATCCTTGGGAATATCCTCCTTCCCCAGCTTTGATTGTTAATATATTGATCAAAGGTACAATTCAAGGAAGTACTTGGCACCATGAAACTAATCGAACAAGTCATAAATTTGTTTCAGTTGGAAATTATTATTTATAATGATCTTGATATTTTAACGATAATCAATAATGAGATTTATTGACCCATCCTTATTCTTGATGGACAAGACTGGTACAACCTATGGTAAAGTACATGGGCATATAAATCCATTATCTATATTCTCTTGTAGTTTCTTCATTAGTTCATCAATATTAGTAGTGGTAATTATATATAGATTTTGGGATATTAGTAGAGAACTAGGTATATGTTTTATTGAGAACTCAATATCTCAATTATATGGAAGACCAAACAACTCCTTATGGAATACATCAACATATTCTCTTAAAATTGGAATATAATCATGGATGGTCCTTCATTTTTCCCCAATAAATTAAGATAAATAAAATTTATGATAGGGTAATAATATCCATTACTGAGTTGAATATTTTAAATTATATTTATCCTACTCCATACACTTTCATATAATTATAGGAAAATTCGGGATATTGAAGGTGATTTCCTTTTCCCAAAAGATTATGTTGGCTCTATACAAGGACAACCAATACATGACTAGTATAGCATTGAATCCCTATAAATGGAGTATGAAAATGTTTTTTGGATGATTAATCTCATATATATTGATAGCGGATGACCTATACACTTGAGATGACATAATTTCCACATTTTATATTTTCATTGATAACCCAACATCCTTGTTTTGTGGTAGTTTTTGAAGAGTTATACTCAACTTACATGATATGAAAGCATACATAGAACCATAATAAAATAGAATTTTTCCTATTATTTAAAGAATAACTATCATATATGACTCTATTTCTTTTTCAGGATCCACTTCGACAGTTGTGATAACATATATCGATCATTACTCACTATGTTCCAGTGGTTTTTTTCATCATTTATCTTCAAAAACCATTGTCTTAGGTTACTAGTTTTCATTGTTTCCATGTTTCTTATAGTTGAAACCTTGAACCAAAGGTTGTAGATTGACCACAACCTTTATTTCCTCCCTCACATATATAAGATTATTTATATCCCTTATGCATTCATTATCTTTATCCCCCTCATTTCCACACTGGAATCATCTCCTTGTTCTCTTTATATAATTGTAGAGATGATTCATCCTATAGTTTTGACTAGTGGGTGGTTTGATTTTCTTTCCTCTATGAGATTTTTCCACTGATCCCCTAGAATTAAAATTCCTTATTAACTTCTAATATCTAGTCCCATAATTACATTAAGAATATAAAATATCTATTTCAAATTTAAGGGAAAATAGAAAATTTCCTCATAGATATCAATGTCTCAAATCACTAAATATTTTTATAGACATGTATTTATACCACTAAATATGTGGTCGACCATAATTTAAAAGTTTATGAAAAGTGGGAGGAATAATATAAAAGCCTTATAAATTTTTATTTATATAACCCAATTTATTTATCATCTCTTTTCATGATTCCATTGAACTCCCTCCATTTTTTATGTTGGAGGGTGTGTAGAAAAAAAAATTGCGAAAAAAATATTATATATTACCACTCCATTGATTTAATTTCTTCTTTGGGTATCATATTCTTAATTAGTGTCCACCACTGATCAACCTATCCCTATAAGTAATAAGCATCTAGTATGAAAATCTCTTTCATAGAGCATTTTATGATAGAGATTATCTTCTCGACGTTGTTAATCCATTCTTGTCCTCTTAGTATATTAGAAGGTCTACTAAAATTCAATGGCCTTTTTTCACATAAATTAATCAAGACTGACATACCATTTCTTAGGGGAAGAAGGGAGTTCCATATGATTAAATTTATTTTTCATAACTTGACTCAGTTGAGGAAATACTATAATAAATTTATCTACTCCATCTCCCATAATGTTAGGCATCTCATTCAAGAAATCATTACATTTCCCATTACATTGGTTATTGGCATGATTCCACTTTTTTCTAGCCGTTGTGTAAAATAAAGGATAAATTAGGGATGAGAGTATTAGAACCAATAAGCATATAAAAGGGTAGTAATGAAAATAGAAGGAATAAGTTATAAATGACATGTATATCCAATCTTATGAATTTATAAGCTTCAATCTAGGTTATCCATTGTATATTTCTTATTAGGTTCTCTAACCTATGATTATATTCAATTTCTTCATAATGGTTTACAAAGAACATATGAATTATTCAAATCATAACCCTGAGGAGTACTTGTAAAGGTGAGAAGTCTTAAGCCCACTCATCTGGCACTGAGTGGAGATTGAATTGATATTCAGTTATCCTTTTTTAGCGTGATTACCCTAAGGTGAATTTGTTCCACAACCATTTCTACTTTCTAGTATCTGGGAATGTATATAATTGATAGTAAATCACACACTCTATACTTAAGAAAACTTTAGTATCGTTTCCAAAAAATTAACCAATAGATTTTATATAATGTTTTCTAGTACTAATTACTGAAAATAACTAAACCTTGGATTTAATACAACCTATAAAGACCCTTTTCCTAATAAATTTGATTAAATTATTTTTTAATATAAATATCCATAATAAAATCCCAAGAATCTAAATTATTAGTTTCTTTTTAAAATTAGATAAATAAACTACCAATATAAAAATAAAATAAAAAATCATTATTTTAAATCTCTAAAATTTTATCTTAAAATACTTTGAGTTATTAATACTGTATTGGATAACCCAGGGAGATACAAAATAAAGTGGTGATCAATAAATAAAAATAATGGGTAAACTAGAGTAATCATGATACATACGAGACAAAAGGCATATCATGATGAAATAAAAAAGAATAGTATTGTAACATTCCCTCTAAATGCATTGGATTGGGCTAGGTTAGAGGTGCCACTAACCTTAGGTGGAATCCTCATGAAACTATAGGCTAGAAATGTGCAAAGGGAATACTAGATCATTAAGGGATGATTTTACATGAGATGAGAACAACCTGGTGAATAATAAACAAAGAAAAAAATGATATATGATGCATATGACATAATATTATTCAAATCAACCCAAAAAAAGTTATATCATTGTAATAGAAAAAATAAAAGGTAAAACATTGACACAAAAAAGGAAAGAAGAATCCAAGACACGAAAGATGAATCAACCCAAGCATAACCCCAAAGAAGCTACAAGCTTTAAATCAAACTCCCATTCCCACTACATAATGATGAATCACTAGATAAGTATGACACCATTCCTTTACCTAAATCTCAATACAAAACATGTGAAAATGCACCAAAGTATACAATAAGAGGGTGACAACAAAACTCAATAGAAAATCCCCAAATACTTCCCAACACACACAAGTGGGAATAATAAAAAGTTAGGTCACATTTTTATATATATAATAATATGATAAAATTATAATAATTCTCTTTAATAAAGTAATTAAATATGTTTCTAAAACCATAACCACATGGAATCATTATTCCAGAACACACACACACATACATAGCCAATGATAGTCCAAATACATATGATTGGTGACCCTTCCCATCACCAAGTCATCACCTGATGGAATTTAACATGTTCCACTTTGACGTCAGCCCCAAATACAAACAAACAAGGCACTGCAATGGAATATCATGAAGTCACAAACAACACACATGAAAAATTCTCATCAAAAACCAACTCTTTTGAAAGCCACATTCTTTCAAGAAATTTATCAAACACCTTATGTGTATCATTTCAAAACCAAAAATATTTTGGTACTAAAACAAATAATTTTTTTCTATAAAAGTAAGAGAGAGTGACTTAAACATTAAACTTTCAAGTTATAGAATAATTCAAGTGGGAAAGAATCCACATAACTTAATATGGTTGAGGAAAACGAAGAAGGACACATGAAACCTCTAGATATGGCCTTAAAGCTTCTTCATGTCATAGATACAAACAAAATATCATCAAAATACAAATTATAGGACCTAGATCTATCTTTAAAAGATTATATCTATGGATCCATGATTGATAATATGTGTAAATAAATAGAGAGAAAGAAGTAACAAGGACTTACAATTGATTTTAGAGATATATCACACCTTAATTCATCAAAATTAGCTTCCATATATAAAGGAAACTACAATAATGTCTTGGGAATAAGAGGATATTGAGAGCCTAAGATATGAGAATAAAAATGAGGGTTTAATGAAAAAACTGAGCTAAAATCAATTTTTTGGAATATTCAAGGATCATCGCATAGTTTTTCTTGGGCACCCTCATGGTTTCAGAAAACTATGCACCAAATGTGTGATTTCCCAATGACTCATAGAACCTATTATATAATTTCCTAGAGAAGTTTCATAGTTTCTCCAAATTACACAAAAACATTGAACCCTTAAAAATTTTTAAGACAACAACAAAAGCTTAAAAAAATATTAAAACTCCACCCATGAATTATAAAACTTCTAAATACATAATAAAAGAGTAAAGTATCTGAGACTAGGGATGTTTCATTATCCCCACCATTGGACTTTCTATCCATAGAAATTTGAATATTTTTAATGTTTGTTAAATGTTTGGTTCAATGCTCCAACATTTCTTTCTCATGTTCCCATGTATCTTCCTAAAGTTGAACATGATACCATAAAATGTATACCATACTGAATATTTACCCTCAAAACAATTTCTCATGCCTATCCACAATTGGTATTGGCATATAAATAAACATAGAATCAAGCTAAAGATTGACTTGGTCACATCAAATAGCATGGTAATGATTGGGTGGGTAATTCTTGATTTGATATACATTAAATACATTTTTTCCCATGATAAATTATTACAATAAATCCAAAATACATGCCACTTAAACTATTTATCTAGTATCTCAAAATTTCTAATGTACAGAGGAGACAATTTACATTTCTTACAAAACAATTATTCCCTAGCTTCAAAGAGGCTCTCAATAAAACACTATCTCCCACATCAAAAAATAATGGGTGACGAAGATGATTCATGTATGATTTTTGTTGAGTTTTATCCATGCCCATTATCTTCCTAATCATTTAAATTTTAATTTTTATTTCATGCATAAGGATTGGTCTGATAAGTTAAGTCCCACCCATTTCCACCCAAAATGTGGGTAATTACAAGGATGGTAATAAAAATCTTCAAAAGTCTCCATATATATTGAGTCCTGATAAATGTTATTGTATGAGAACTAAATTAATTGTATATGATCCTCCCATGAGCCTCAAAATCCATAACATAAGATTTGAGAGTGTATTCCACTATTGTATTTCCATTCATTTTAAGTTGATAAGTTATGATCACGGTCAACTGGGTTTTGAGGGATATTGAGATGTAATATAGGGTTCCCAGTTAAAAACAATTGAAACTAGCATGCCATGAAAATTTACAACTTCATGAATGTAGAATTTTTCTAATTATTCTGCCATATTAGATTCATCAATAGCGATGAAATGGGTTGAATTTTTGATTCAATCTATAATCATCCGTATAGAGTCATGTTTCAAAATCATTATCGGTTGACCTATGACAAAATACATAGCTATTGGTTCCCATTTCTACATGGGTATAGGTAAATATTATAACATATCAGTTGGACATTGGTGCGCTTCCTTGACCTATTGATAGGTGACACATCATGAGAAATGCTCTATCACCATAATTTTCATTCCATGCCACCAAAAGTGTGTTCTCATCACCTTATACATCTTATGAATGTTTGGATGAACAACCCATATTGAGTAGTGGTGGGTAGAAATATGTTCTTCTTAATAAGTTGGACTAACAACAGTTTGATCTCAAAAATGAAACAAAGATATCTCATCTAGTTCCATCCCTTAATGGTATCCTTAACATTGATTTCCAACCTCATGGTTAGACAATCAGGATTGGATGTATGAGCGTTATTAAACTACTTAATAAAATCCAGAAAAATAGAAACTTGAAAAAACACAACATCACATTTCTCATCACATTCAAGATTAATATCAGTTATGAATGATATCAACACACACTAATATAAATCCTCTTTAGTTAACTTACTATATGAATTAATACTCAATGAATCATCCACTTAATTTCCTTTACCCAGTGTATTCATGAAGTCAAAGTTAAACATCTGAAGGTTTTCTATCCAACTTCATTACCTTAACTTAAAATATATCTATGATAATATTTTTTTAGGATTTGATGATCTGTATAGACTGTGAACATCACCCAAATGATATAATTATTCCATGTTTTGATGGAATGGACTATAGTAGTTAACTTAAAATAATACAGTGGGTAATTTTTCTTATGCACTCATAATTATAATGACAAATATACTACAACATGATATCTCTGTGTGAGAAAACATCCCAATAAAGATCTAGATACATAAAAATAGGCTACATATCCTCTTCTTAACTATGATAATGTAAGTATAGGTGATGATGTAATTCAAACCTTAATCTCTTGTAAATATTTCTCGCACTCATTCTCCATTGTAAAGGAACATATTTTTTATCATAGATTCAACTCACTTAAATTCATGAAACAAATTGTTGAAAATACACTACTAAACCATGGAAACTATGTATCTCAAACACATTCTTCAATGGTTTTCAAGTGATAACAGATTCTATATTTTCAGGATCAATGAAGTTTCCTCTTTCAGAAATGACATGGATATGGAAACATACCTCTTATATCCATAAATAATACTTTAAAATATTATAATAAAGGTTATTTTCATATAAGGACTTATAATAATTCCCAGTTAGAGTTCATGATCATCCTTAGTCCAATATTACACTTCAATATCATTGAAAAATACCACAACAATGGAGTCAATATACCTCTAAAAGCTTTAATTCATCAATTCCATAAAAACACCAAAAGTGCATCTGTAGGACCAAATTTTATAACTACATATTTATAATGAACATAGTGAATATTGAAATCTATCTTCAAAGTATCCTCTTACTAAACTCAAAATTTGTGATACTTGATTATAAATAAACCATAGAGAACAAATTTTCTCCCCTCAAATAATCAAAAAGATCATAAATTCATGGAATATGACATTTTTATTTATAATAAATTGGTTTAGATTAAAATAATCCACAAAAATAAAAATAGTTGCATACAGATTATTTTACCTAAAGAATCAGTGATTCCCACCGAGTTGTACTAGGTTGAATGAATCATCTGCGTTCCCACTCTTTTAGTTTCACCTTAATTTAACTTAATTTCACTAGTTATATCCTATATGATGGAATTGAAATAGGAATGTTCCCTAGTATGTGATTAATTATAAATTACACTTCTCTATCTGGTGGTAATATTGAGAAATTATCATAGAATACATCATAAAATTGGTCCATGATGGTTGAAAAATATCTATGTTTAATTGAATCAATAGTTTCCAAAGTAATTTCTTCCAAATGGTAAGGGATAGTCCTGACCATTAGTAACAAGGATCGTTCTCTTCTTGTATCCACATATTTATATCCTTTAAATAGATGCTCAACACCATCTGAATATGTGGAACTAACCAATCGGGAATAACAGTAGATATGGGCCTTAAATAATGTTAACTAGTCCATTCAAAAAATAAATTCATGGTTTTCTATCTCAATAACATAGAAATAACTAACAAATTTAGGCTCATCAATAATTATAGAAAATTTTCACACATAAAGGCTTGAAATTTGCATTGGTTGATATGTGTTTAAAGTTTCAAGGGATGAGGAATCATTTCAACATGAAATCTTATATGATCCACAACATGAGCAATAATAAAAGATTGGGATGCATCAGTATCAAATATATAATTCATGATAGTAGAGTTCAAGAGAATAGTAACTTGTATTTTTAAAGGACCTGATTGATCCTCTATGATCATTGCTCAGCACCATACAACTATTTACTTACGGAGCCTTATAATTCATTATTTATCTATTATGACTATGATGACTGTTGAAGTTTTGGAGTGATATTAGAATCACCATGGTTCACTTTATTATGGGGAATATTACTATCTAATATTAATAGACCCATATAAGAATTAGAAGATGGGAACATTTTTGATCTATTTACATTAGTTGACCTCAGATTCATAATAAAATAATGATTTAGATACCCCAACTTGACCTGATTGTGGAATTAACATAAAGGTTCTATGAATTCATACTTGATATGCTCATAAGATCCACACTAATAACATCATGACTAATTACTATAGTGAGGTGTAAAATATACTAAACTATTTAACTGGTTTCTGAGTACTTTTCTTACTTGAAAATAATTATTCTTCTTCCAATTATTCCCCAAGTTAGAGTTTCCACCTATATCGATATAGGTAAAAGTATTTCCCCTAATGTATGATCCTAATATATCATTTTCCATTACAATCACCAAATTCACCATATCCGTATAATTTTAAATACATAACACAACTAACATGGAGAATATGTTAGGTCATATCCATATCTCAAAGATCCTTACATTCAGGTAATCACTAGTGAAAAATTAATGAGAAAAATTAATCAACCTCATGAATTAATTTTCATACTCCATCATGAATATATTTTTCTACTTCAGAGTAAAGAAATTTTTCATCCTTTTGATCTTGTATGTATGGGGGAAAACATTTTATTAAATAACTACTTAAATCCTAGCCATGTTTGGTCATAGTCCAGTTTATTCTAGTCAATAATATCCCACCATTTCTTAGTAAGATCCTTCAACTAATAAACTACTGGCTTCACATTCACTTCCCCTGATGATCCCAAAATATTCCAAATTTGATTTATTTTCTCTATCCATTACTCCACTTTTTCTAGACCACAATCACCTCAAATGAACAATGGATTCTACTTCTGAAAGTCCATAGATAAATTTTCATTACATGGTTACGGAATAGGAATTTCCCTATCCACTGCATAAATGAAAAGACTATGATATTGACAAGCTACTAATTTATATCTAGTTTATGTTGAAAAACATTCTCAATTGCTTCCTCATATGGATTTTCCAGTCATATAACAAGTTCCATTATTTATAAAGATAGAAAAACACCACTTAGTCCTCAGTCACTTGAAAATAATGGCTTGGAATATTCCAAATCATCAAAGGCAGTAATATTTATCAATAATTTCAACAATCATCAATCATAATATTAGAAATATTGTCCTAGTGTAAAGACTCATTACTAATGAATGGTTTGGTACACTCATCATATAAACCCATGTCAATGAGATAACAACACACCTATAAGTGTCTTAGATTAGTTTTTATACTCATACCATCCAGGTAACTTGAATTTCTGCATAAGGAGTTTAGGTATTTCTTTTTATGATATAACTTTCGTGTTATAACATTTCTATATCAATGATTCCATAAAATTATGACATAATAACAAATACTGATACCATTTGTAACATTATCACCCAACACATTTCCTTAGGCTAGGTCTAAGGTTCTACTGACATTAGGTGATGTCCCAAGAAAACCAAAGGATGTAAACAGGGACATACTAGATCATTGGTGGATGATTTCTCATAATATAAGAAAAAAATTCATGAAAATGAACCAAATACATACATACTTATATAATTTATATAATTCAATATTTTAAAACTCAAACCAAAATGCAATATCATGGTATAAAAAAAGAAAATAAAAGGTACCAAGATGACACAACCAAGGAAGTCAAAACACTGGATAACAAAGTGGAATAAAACGAAGAATCACCCCAAATAAGCTTCAAGATTCAAATCTAATTCCCAATCCCACTACATCACGATGCATCACTAGAAATGTATGAAACCTTTTTTTACCTTTTTCTCAGTACAAAACATCTGAAAACTCACCAAAGTTCTCAATTAGGGGTGAGTATAAAAATTAGTGGGTAATTACTAAAGACATCCCAATAAACATCAATAGGAATAAGATTAAGTCAGTTCACACACACACACACACACACATATATATATATAAGGAGAATAGATAATTATAAAATATATCATAACAAATCAATTAAACAGGTTTCCAAAACCATAACTTCTTAGAATAATCATTCCACAACTCACACACCGATGCATTCTCAACGAAAGCACCAATACTCATGATCTGTGACCCGTCCTATCACCATGTCACCACCTAATGGAATCTACAATGTAAAACGATAACACTGACCTCAATGCCAAACCAAAAAGGTTTCATAATATAATTTCATAAAATTATGCCTACCACACATGCTAATTTCTCAACAAAAACTCATTTCTTATGAAAATCATTTTCTTTAATGAAATTTACCAGGCATGTTATTCTTATTATTTCAAAATCAAATATTTAAGTGCTAAAACCATGAAATGTTTTCCAAAAAATCAAGAGATATAGATATTTAAACAACATGTATTCAAGATCTAGAACAAGTCGAGTGGGAGAAAATACACCTAACTCGCATTGGTTAAATTAAATGAATAATGACCCATGAAACCCTCAATATCCTTCCTTGAATCTTATCACCATCGTAGATTTAAAAAAACCATGTGCCAAACATGTTTTCCCCACTATCTTCACTCAAACATTTTTTCTATAGAACCATATGGTTTGGGATTTTACACCCTTAAAACTCGTCCAAAACACAAAAACTCTTGAAACTAATCCCAAGTATTGTATAACTTCAAAATACAAGATAAAAGTGTAAATTACCTGAAATTGAGGGTGTTAAAATTATTAAGGTATATAAAATATGACATCAAAAGATCATGGCATAAAATGAATGTGGAAATAGGGTAAAACATGACATCATAAGCATAAATCTGGGTTCACTGCCAAGACATCATAACATGGTGTTCTAGGTTAACCTACCTTGAACCAGATATGATATCATATTAGATGGAAACATTACCCAATGTGTTGGACTGATTTTAGGGTACACCCTTCTTATGTATAAATTTATGCATGTCACATCAATCATATAACATAAGAATTCATTTAATCATTTAAATACCATGATTAAGAAATATGGGTTATATAAATGGAAGTCCTAAATTAGTGAAGGATAGTTATATCTAGGTTAATTTCCATTAATGAAGATAAAGTTGGGTATTCACAAAAAAGATTTTATGGAATAGAAAAATCAAGGGATAGTTTGGGCAGTATAATTGGTATACATAAAAATTTATTGAAGGGGTTATTGAGAGATAAAGGTATTATCTAATTATTTGGTCATAATCTAGATTGTAGAGGAATGTTCATAAACATAAGAAATCATAGTATATTGAGAATAAAAATGAATATTACAAATGTAGTGCTTGAATGGAAAAAATGAGAGAGAGAACCAATTACCTTTAGAGGTTTCTTCTTAAAGCTTAGGAGGAGCTCCTTAGAACCTTAGAAACAACATAGGGGATATATTGAGAATGAAAATTAGTAGAAATTAATGCTTAATGGAATTATAGTGAATATTAATGGGTGAATGGGTGGTTATTTAAAGAAAGATATATGGGATTATTTATTAGTCCTTAAACATTGGCTATGGACATCTACTTAAAAAACATACAAAACCATTGGACTTCCCACGGACATTTTGAAAGGGGAGTGATTTTAATATTTTAAATATTGAAGAACCAAATTTACTTAATAAATAATTTTTTTAAAATGGAAGGGATTCCTTTTCATAAATGATTCTTTTAAAACAATTAAAATATATTTTAGTTTTTTGAATAATCAGAATAGGTTTGTAAAATTAATCATATCACTTTAAAAGAACATATATTAATGAATAATTCTATTTTTGGATCAGAAAGACCTTTATAGTATTTATCACATCACTTTTAATTCCTTATGATGTCATAAAACTTATTCTATATTTATATCTTATTTTATTGCCCAAAAATTCAACTATCACGGAAAGTTATAAAAAATCACCATCGGAAAATTTTGACGTGATTATTTAAAAAAAGTTTATTTTATCAATATAATTTCTTAAATATGATACATTTAGTTTTTAAATAAAAAATATTATTTATCAAAAAATATTATTTTTATGACATATTCAACATTATGAACCTTATGAAAATAACTTGGGACATTATAAAATTATTTTATAATTTATATTAAAATAAATAGTGTTTTATATGACCACAATAAGGAAATAAATTTTATTTAAAATAGTTGAATTTATCCTAAAAAGTGTAATTTAATTGTAATAATATTTTCTAAAAATACTATTTTTTCTTTGTATAAAAAAATGCATTTATCATATTCATCTTATATTCATGTGAATTTTAAATAATAATTAAAATGGGACCAAAGTAACCAATATTTAATTTCTATAAAGAAAATCAACACATCTATACTACTAAGGTAAAGATACATAATACCTTATTACACCATAATATTCTATAAGGGTAAGGAGTTCAGTGGTAGTACATTCCTTGGATGGTTCTGCAAACATTGATTGGGAAGTGACTTTTATGATCTTAAACTTCTCTCGTAATCAATTATAATCAAGTATATGTTGTTGAATGTCAACTTGGGCTTCATCAAGGATGAACCCTAGTGATGTCATATCCCTTGGATGCTCTGATAAATGATCTTCATATGGGATGATCCTACTAGTTAAGGCTATCACATCTTCATTCTGCATCATTTAATTTTTATTTTTTCCCTTAATATATTTTAATCTTTAAGGTCACTTTATAATGGCTATATTACCGATGGTTGTACTTTTTTTCAATAATAATTTCCAATGGCGATATTATGAGTTTATTTTATAATAATTACAAAGTTCATTTTATTTAAATTACATAGTTCATGTTTTCAATATTATACAACATTACTAAATGGGACATATTTTCATTCAAAAGGGAAATTACATTTATAAAAGTGTGGTTTGTTACATATTAAACACCTCATGTTACTTTTGTTGTTTATTTTATATTATTTTATGTTATTTTAAGTTATTTTCAGGTATGTAATGTGTTGAAAACTTTTGAGTATTTAATTTTTGAAATTTGGAATATTTTTGGTTGTCACATGATTGGAAAAATGTTTCAAATCATGATTGTGTGATTTTTCACGATTGGTGCATGGTTCATGATGATAAGTATAAAATTTATGGTAATTGGATATCCCATTTTTTGGGGGTGATGTTCAAAACTTTCACATGGTTAAGAGTAACCATGTAGTCAAACTGTGTGGATTCTTAGTGCATGTCTTATGGAATTCGCATAGTTAGCCTACATTTTACCAAAATCTTCATCCAAACCTTGTCAACTACCCATATTTCACTTAAAATTTAAATTAACCTTATTCTCTATTTTTATTTTACATTTATCCTCCCCCTATTCTCATCCACTCATTTGGAAAATCCCTTGGATCCCTATGGATAGATCCTCCTTGGTCCTCCATTCGATGTTTTCTTCCTTTCCATCAGATTTCAAGCATTATTCAAGGTAATATCTCCCAATATTTCTGCTTTATCTCCTCCCTCCCTCTTCTCTTCTCTATTTCCCCTGGTTTCCCCTTCTCCTAATAACTAAAATTCATTTCCAATGATGATTTAGGTTTTAAGGTTGATTCTAACTTAGGGTTTTGGTTGTTTATGATCCATATGAGGCAGTTCTTTTCTTGTTTGAGTGTTTTCCATGGAAGGTAACATATTATGTATTGGTTACCATTTAGTTTGAATTAGGAGTTTATTTTATCTTCCTTTATTTTACAATTCATGTATTACTTAGACTTTATAAATTTATTTTCAATTAATGTATAGTTATGAATGGGTTATTAATTGGACTTAAAAATGGATTTATTAAATTCTAGGCTTGGAAAAAGGGTTTTTTCATATAAATTACATGTATAATTTTTTTTCTTAGATAGATCCCATGAAAATATTCTCTAAAATGTTTTATAGCGTTATTTAAATACTTTTTACAGTAAATTTTTCTTTATGAATTTTTTTGTTTTGAAATGGAATTTTCCATGTTCTTGGATAATGTTTTGGAAATAAAAGGGATTTTTTTCCAACTGTTTCCAAAATAATTTAAATGATGAGATTTTAAATATGAGGAGTGAAAATATGCATCCCAAGTTGGTTTTCATTTGAATACCCATTTGGATCTTTAAAAATTAAATGTTTTATTGCGCATGTGACCCTCAATTATTTTCCATATACTTATTTCACAAGTTATAGAGTTTTTATTATTTATATGATGGATGTATGATGTTAAAGTGGGGTTTTCTATGTAATGGTGTTGGAGGTGAGGTGTGAGACATTACTTATTTTTTATTTGGTAATTATCTTGATTTCATTATCACTTCTATAGTTTTTTGTTCATGGTAATTTGGATTTCTAGGTGGGAAGTATTGATTTATTCTGCCCTAGTTGGTACATACAAGACTAGGGTCCCCTAGTTGTGTTTAAGCCAATCCAGTGGAGAGGTATTATTATGATGAGGACAGTGTGGTTTAATCAAGTTAATTGTGTTATTATTGTATGAAACATATATCATTTTTGGTCCATGTTGTTATAGAACAATTTTGGATCGTCACACACTAATACATAGGGTATAGCACAAGAAATTTGTTTCCTTGATCGATGGTTCTATAGATAAGATTCACTAATTATATTGATTGCATCCCCTTTTTTCTTGTTTGAATTGTGTAACCATTAATATTGGGTTTTCATACTGTTATAGATTTCAGTGGTCACGTGGTGCCCTTTTTCATTGTTTTATTTTCTCCAATTGATCATGTTTTGAAATTGATTTAATGGTTACTTTGGAAAATGGATTTTAAATGAATGCTTATAATTATTTAGTTTTGTAATCATATTCCATCCACCAAATTAATATATTCAAACCACATTAATATGTAACTCTTTCCACATCCCATAGATTATGTTACTCACCCAAGAATAGATGACAAACATATAAAAAAATATCCAAATGAATATCATGCGTAAGTTGCATGAACTATTTATGTAAAGGATTTGAATTAAATGTGATTGATAATCATTACATGATTAATCTCAGGGCAACAGATAGAAAACCCCAAATTTTTAGAAAAAGGCATAGCCTCTAGGATAGTTATAAGTCTGAACCTCAGTCCCTCACCCTAGGGATACGTTAATAAATATAGAATATAATTCATCATAACTATAATACCTAATATGTATAAAATATATTCGACTAAATTCGGGTTAAAGACTCTAAGTAAAAACTGAAGTCAATGTAGATGAAAACTAAATCTAATGTAATTATTACTAACATGTAATGCAAGTCATGAAAATGTTATCACTTTAAAAAATTTAAACTATACCACAAACTAATTCTAAGTATATGAATAATTTATATTCATGAACAATTAACAAGGGGATAAATTTTAAATAAATGAATGATTAAAGTATTTAAACATGAAATAACTATTTTTAATCAATTCATAAAACATATAATATTGATCATAAAAACATTATAATCTTAGCTATCAATTATGTACGTTACATAAGTTTTGAATTTGGATAGTTTTACATTCATTAAATAATTTAAATTTTTTTGTATTGTTAATTATAAATAATATATCATTAAACACAAAATATTTTATTAATTATTAATATTTCCTTAAACAATTTCTATTAATTAAACATTTTACATAATATAAATATCATAAACTTAATATTACTTATACCACGGTCATATAATCCATTAAAACCCTATTAATGATGTTTAAATAATATTCTAAGGCCCTTAATTTGAAAAATTATTATTCAATATTATGATAAATTAATAATTTTTTTAAAATGTAAACATTTTATTTTTTTTCCTTATTCAATATATATATAATTTATAAATTTAACATTTTGATTTTAAATGAAAATTTTATTTTAAATTCATAATGGTTTCCATATTATATTTTAATTTTATTTATTATTAACTCTAAATATTAGATAATATTTATTAATAAATGTTTCAAAATACTGAATTAATTAATTATAAACAATTTATAATTAATTTACATATAAATATTTTATAATTAATGAAATCCAAAATACCTTTTAATTATAATTTTTAAACAATCACATATCATATATAAACAATTTATAAATGTAAATTTAAATTGAAAAAATACAAAAATTCAGTTTCCTTTTTTAAATCTATCACTTGGCATTTCATCGAACCCTTAATGTAGTGTCATAATAAAAAGGATCAGTGTGGGTCAACATTAGAAGGAAGATAATGGGGCATCATTAGGATAGAGTGACACCATTTAGGGTGGCAGAGTGGTTATATCGACGCCATGGGGTCAATACCATGAGATTTTAAAGGGATCCTTTAACACATTTGGGGTAATAAAGTAACACTCAACCGAATGAAAGTCTGATGTGGGACTCACTCAGAGAAGTCACTATTCATCATTTAACATGCCCATTACATGTCATGATTGACATTATATTATCTTATAATGTAATCTCAATCCCAATCTATATAATATTTTGACACTCAATGAAACATTAAAAAACCCATAAATAAAGCTCTTCTTTTACATAGTTAGGAAGCAGGGTATGTTATCTCAAAAACATAATATTTCATGCTAGTGAAAGATACATTATCACACAAATGTATCATCATTTTCATATTGAGATAATGTAAAAACATAAAATATTCTCAAATGGGAAAATCTCATGTTACATTGTCACACAACATAACTATAAGTAGTGAACCTCACATTATATTATCAAAAAACATAATATCATAGTCTCTAGTTGATATTCTGTTAACGATCAACGTATTTTCAATTGTTTTTCTTCATTTAAAAACATGATTTCAAAGAAAAAAAGATTTATTTGATACTTTTTTTAGGTTGTTAAGGTGATGATTCACAATTAATCAAAATAACAAAAACATTTAGAAACCACAAACCAAACATCACCATTATTTTGATAAACTGAAATCCTAAATATTAAATAAGTAATTTGAATTAAATAGTTTGAGTACCCTAAATAGAAGATTTACCACACCATTATTCATCTCCATTATATGGTTTTGGTTAAGATCACATAGTGTAATAAAAAAGACTCCCTGCCTTAAGGGTGTATCCACGGGTCAAGATGAATCATCTGGTGTTCAAATGGGTTTTATCCAACCTCCATAGAATGTTAGTGTATCGAGCATATAAGAGATGATTGAATAAATAATAGGGTTGTAAGGAGTTTCTTCCAACCATGATGTGCTCACACCACAACCATAGCATGGTAAATATCTCATTATAGGTCCATCAAGTATGTTCCTTGATCATTTTTTTATTAACTTATTCATTATATCAGATGAGTTAATACCATGGTCAATGCATGGTTCATAAACTATATCTATATTCTCTTACATTAAATTGGAAATAAATACATCAATCATGTGTATGGTGGACTACTTCCTAGTGAGTTGAAGAAATAATCGGGTGTTTGCTGTGGTGATTTTTTCCTCTCTTTATCTACTTATGCTATTTTAAGATTGCTCAGTCTGTATGTGTGGTTTCACACTTTCTTCCTCAAAAGTTTTATGGTAATAAAAAAAGTAATTTTCAGTCAGTAAATTCATGGGTCATATTCATTAATCTTCCATTATGTTACATCTTATGTAACACTCAATTAAATGATATACAATGTGGAAATGATTTACTAAAATTTCAACACTTAACGATCATCCACTACTATCAAAATCCCATGATATGTTGAGCCGACATATTCTCATGATATGCATCGCATGAAAATCAAAATAAATTGGTCACAATGTATTATGTTTCCTTAACTTAAGAATACATTGTAATAAACATAATCACAATAATATAATTAAGACTATATAGCATATAAGAAAACATTGTTATTATTGTTTCCAAAATTCATAACATGACATATTAGCTTCAGGGGATATTTTTAATAATAACACCCTGTCTTGTGGGTTATAAGGATTGAGGTTGGTTTATCCATTCACAATCCTTTAACATTAAAACCATGATTGCTTTATTGTTTTAAATCATGTTTTAAATGATATAAAATATACTCATAGTGAACATGATAAATCATGTTAATAAAAATGTTTCCCCATATTTGGTTCTCAAATTACATGGTAAAATAGTAATTTTGAATGTTTAAAATCTATTAGTATTAAAAAATTAATATACAGTATTAGTGTAAATGTTAAGTATGATTTTCAATGATTTATATTAAATCCCTAATATGAAATTTTTTCTAGAGATTTTTAAATAATTATGGAGATAGTTTTAAATAGGAATTCATGGGTTAAATAAATGTTTTCCCTGTCAAAATATTGATTGATAATTATGATTATTTAAGGTTCTTTAATGATATTTCCAAGTTTTGGTTTTCAAAAAGGTTTTTATGTTTATTTTAAATAATGTTACACCATTATTTATAACTTATTATATGTGTTGTAATTTTTTTAAATTATTTTCATTTAATATGGGTAGTTAAAGTAGATTTAAAAGCATATTTTATGTCTAAAATTTATTATTTCCCATTATGTGTTCGATTAAATTCCCATTTGAATATAAAATGGTTTTAATTAAGAAAATAGAGCCCTATTAAATGAAAGTGTCTCATGGTAACATTGTGTTCTTGGGTAGGCAACCTAGTATATGTTCCTCTTAGGTATTCAGTAATCTCTTCATGGAATTGAATTACATAGTTATGGTGCCACATGTCAGGGTGTTACCTCCCCTATTGGCATTGATACATTCCCCAATGAATTATATTACAATGTGGGGGTCTAAATTTTTGGGGTGTCACATTTCATCTAGTCATTGAATATTCTCTCCCTAGTGGCTTGTACACTGTTGGATATATTTGATTTTGGATATATGATAGTATGAGGATCTTAGTATTCCTTGAACTTAATTCCCTAGGTATTTTCCCATGATTATTATACTCCCCCTATTTCTATGTTACATTTTATTTTATTTATTCAATTTTTATCTCTTATTATTATGGTTTCATATCATTATTGTTTATTTTTTAAAATGTTCATATGTATATCTTATTCATGCTTGGAATTTTCCACTTATTCCACTATCTTGACTATTTTAAAGTAAGATTCAAAAGAATTTTCCTTGTATTAAGTTCCACCTATCACTAAAATATCCAAGTTATGTTTTATTATATATTGTGATATATGAATAAATTGAATGATTGGTTATGTGTTATGGACTCTAATTACTTGTTATATTTTAAATGGATAAATATTTTTATAATTTTATTTTAAACCATCATAAAATAAATTTACCTTTAATGTTTGTACAAGGAGTGTGTGTATAATACCAACTGATATTTATGTTCTCACACATATCATATTACCATTCTAGTTCAAATTCCTCTTTTATGTATATAATTGTCTCTATATTTCAGTTTGTTTAGGTTAGAGGTGGTAAGTGAAGACGATTCACTTAGCACAAAGAGATGGTTGACTGTGGTCTTTGTTTTTATTTTGGTATTTTAATCTCCAATGTATCAAACTACATTAGCTATTTTTTTTATCTTTTTTAGGGTTCATGTTGGTTTTTATTAACAATTTGTTTTGGTTATATTTAGATACCTTGTTTATTCTCATTAGCTTTTATTTATGATTAATGACATTTGTTTACCTCCTTGTGCTCTATTTAGTTTTTTTTTACTCTTGAAAAATATTTATTTCATATGTGTTGATCTCCAACATAATGATTTTCTTGTCATACTTATGTTGAATTAATCTTTTTGTTATTACTTTATTCGGAGAAATAATTCCCACCGATGTATGGGTGATTTCTAAGCACTAATTTCTAACTGATTGTGATGAGGAACATGCCTTGGTCCATGCCACAGACCTTCTCAGACACATGGATCAAGGGTATCCTAGGTTCTTTCATGAATAAATTGTATCAAATCCTGGTTTTTATGATATTTGGGGAGTGAAGGTATAAAATATACAGGTTTTTTGGAAATCAAGAGTTAAATAAAAATAAGTGTATGACTAACACTTTTATTACCAAACCTTAAGTTATCAGGGGATGTCATTAATGTGTAATTTAATTTTCTAGTTTAATATATCCTTCAAATATGGGTAAAAATCTAGCTTATATAGAGTTATAAGGATATCCCGTGAGTGTTAGGGAAAGATTAATCAGTTTCAGACCATTCATATAGTTTATACCTCTCAAAACAGTGTGGTATTATTGTGTTTTCTTTTTCTCAATGCTTCTTAATTTTTCTTATTAATTTTATGGATTGATATGTGTATTTTAATTTAAATGAAAATGAAAATTGTTCTTTTTTTGTTACATGAATAATAGCATGTTAGAGAACGACTTAAATTCTAATGTGAGTGGTAAATTTTTGGGAAATGTTTATATTGTTCTTTGAGTAAATCATATAATTTTTTGATAATATAGAAATTTATATTGATTGGTTTTGTATTCTGATAAATCATTAAAATCATTATACTCTGAATTATGTGTGTTAATTTTCTTATGTTTTGAAATATAAATTATTATAAAAGATTAATGTAATGATGAAAATTGGTAGGAATGTGAGTTTAATGGATTAAATGACTTAACTTGGAAAGTATTTTTGTATCGAGTATGAAGTAGAGGCATAATGATATACTATAACATGTGTTAAATGTTTAATTTAATTGATCAAATGAATAATTATTATATTGATCATGATGTAATAAAAATTATTAGTATTATTAAACGAAAGCATTATAGATCTTGGTGCTTGTATTATACTTGGTTTTTATATTATGGTCGGGATGGGATACATGTGATAATGATTTGTTAAGAAATTATTTAATGGATGATGTGTGAATTTTATTTTAGGTTTAGATGTTGTGAAAGTGGGATAAAAAATTTGGAATATGGATTAAAAAGTTTTGAAATTCAATGCATGTTTAAAAAATATTAGAATAATATGTATGGATAGATTATTGAATGAAGTGAAAAATTGAGTATTGAATAGGTAAATAAGAAAATCGAAATAATTATTTAATTTATTTTTCATTGTTTTAATGTTAATTTTTTAATGCTATATTGAAATGAAATATTGTGTGTGGACTAAGAATTATGTTTGGAATTTTTTTCACTTTTATAAGGATTATGTTTTTTTGGTATAATTTTATATGATAATTAGGAAAGTTGTTGGAAATAAATAACTAAAAGAAGATATTTTTCAACAAAGTGAGTGAAAATGAAATGGATTATTTTCGTAATAGTATATCAAAAATTGGGTAAATTTTATTGCGATAAATGATTTTTTGATTAAAATGGAATGTTTAAAATATTTTTGGGTTGTTGTTAAACATGGTAGGTTCCATTTGTTTTTTTTCTTGAAAAAGGTTTGGTAAACAATTATTGAATTTAATGGATTTTTTTCACAACATTTGATAATGTGAGTTTAATAAATTTAATTAAATATTTTTTTATTGAATTAGAGTGTATTTCTTAATTTGTTTTAAAAAAATTGATGGTAATGTTTTCTAGGGTCCATATATTATAGAATTCTCCTGACATAATTTAAAAAACTAATTATTTGGAATTTTTTTGTATAATTCAATCTCGTCAACTTTTTATTTTTATTGGTGTTGATTATGTTTGTTTTGTATTAAAGTGTTTTAAATTTCTATTGTAATAATAAGGCCTTATTGGATTATTGTTGAAATTGTTTTCAGGAGGGAATTAAATGGAGTTTTTAAAAACAAAGGCATTATTTGTATAAAAATTAATGTATATGTAATGTTTTTTGGTAATAAAGTATTAATTAAGCTATGAAGTAAATTAAAGGGGGTTACATAAATTTTATGAGTATTTTTTATTGATGTTCAATATTTGTTGCGATTCTTTAAAATGAAGAAATTTTATTTTGATGAATTGATATTTGTTTGGTTTTAAACTTTTTTTGACGTGTTGGAGTTTATTGATCATAGATTATGTATAGAGTGGAATTAAAAATTTGGTATTCCCTGTTTGGTTTGGTTATAAGTATTTTTATGTGTGTTTATTTCAATATGGAATCCCCTATAGTGGGGAGCACTGTGAGATATCCTCAGTGTATGGATTCGAGGGATGTCAATTTGAAATATTGATATGTCTTTATTTTAGATATAAAAAAGTAGTTCCATGTCTTGAGACACTTCTCGGGGATGAGAATCAGTATGGTGGGGAGATTTTAACATCTGATTTTTTTAAATTATAATTTTTGGTTTTTGATTTTTATTATAAGAGGAAGAATTTCATTGAGTTAAAATTTAAAGAATATGTTTACATTATTTAAATTGATAATTGAAATCTTGTAGTGTTTGGATAATAGTTGGGTGTATAGTAATATTGATATATTATTATTATTTGTCCCATAAAAAATAAAAACATAATTATTTTATATATAAATATATATTTAGGAAAATATATCTGTGTGATAGAAATAGGGGGTTTTAAGAATTATTATTTGTTCATTAATAATAAGAATAATAATAAAAATGTGAGGATTTTATTTAATTATTTTTTTGAATTTAATTTTTTTTTAATAAAAAATATATATAATATAATGGAAGTATGGAATACTTAAGATAGGGAGAAGGTTCAAAAAATAAAATTTAAAGGAGGTTGGGGATACGTTGTAACTATTCTGCAAGAGGAAAAAAATAAATAAAAATGGTTTAAAGATAAAAACAAATGAAATTAAAACTAATGGTGGGATTAAGGTATTGTGTTTATAGGAAAAAAAATAAGTATGGGGTAAAATATTATCTCATAAATCTCTCTCTCTCTCATATTCTCCCCCTCTCACTTGAATTACTCAATCTTATTAATTTAATATCTCCTTCAATATTGATCCAAATGAAATGTGGTATATGGCGTAGGATTCTTATCGGTGTGTAAAAGGTAATATTTAAGTTCTATTTCATAGGTATCAAATTATATTGTCTATATTTAATTAAATCTGAATTTCATTATTTTATTATAAGAGATGGAGGTTATTATGATTCCCACTTCGATTGGTATCACCTCTTATTATTTGAATAACACCTCAACTTTTAATTTCAATGGATTGAGGTATTTTCCTCCATGTATAATCCATTAAACATAAAAACATGAGTGATTTCTTATTTAAAATGTTTTTTTAAATGATATAAAATCTATTCTTTATGATTATAATAATTTATGTTAATCGTGATGTTTTTTCCATCTTTGTTTCTTGAATGACTTAGTAAATGGGATGTTTGAAATGTATAAAATCTACTAGTATTAAACATTGCTTATACCATGTTCTTATAAATGTCAAGTTTTATTTTCAATGATTTAAATTAAATCCCCATAATTAGATGTTTAATTGTGATTTATAAATATTTTTGGATACGGTTTTAAATAGTAATTTATGCATTAAATGTATGTTTATAATTTCAAAATATCGATTGATATTTTTGATGATTTAAATTAAATTGATGATATTTCCACAGTTTGGTTTTTAAAAGATGTTTTAACTTTTTTAATGTATGTTATACCATCCTTGACAATTGATTATATATGTTGTAATTATTTTAAATTATTCTCATTTTATATGTGTAGTCACAGTGGTTTTTTTGCATGTTTTACGTGTGAAAGTGATTGATTCTCGTTATATTTTTGATGAAATTTCAACTTAAATGGAAATTGGATTTGAAAATGAAAATTAAACTCTTTTAAATGATAGTGGAACATGGGAATTCTAGGTTATTAGGTATAGAACCTAGGATAAGTGTCCTCTAGGAATTTGTTAGGCACTCCCTAGCATTGAATTATATGGTTAGAGTTCCACTTGTCAATGTATCACCACCCAACTAGGAATTGATACACTCTCCATAGAATTAGATTACATGGTTAGGGTGATACTTTCTAGGGTGTCACCATTCTATTATGAATAAATGATGCTCTCCCCATCATCCTAGACACATTTATATTTGATTAGTTTTGGATATATGTTAGTATAGGGATCTTGTTTCACCTGGACCTTAGTCCCTAGAGATTTTATCAAGATGAGTGTGATACCGAAATTTTTGTGTTACTATGGATTATATATATTCCATGTTGATCTATTATTATATTGGTTTATTATCATTAATTTTTCTTTTTTTATTTAAAATATATACATCTTATTCACGTTTTGAATTTTCCCATTATTCCTCTAACTTGGATATTTTTAAGTAATATTAAAAATAATTATACATTTATTAATTTCCACATTAATTTAAAATATTGAAGGTGTGATTTATTATAGACTATTAAAAATAATAAAATAAACTTATTGTTTATGTGTAATGGACTCTTATTACTTATTTTTAAAAAAATGAAGAACATAGTATATTAATTTTATTTAAAACTAGCATAAAATGGATTTACTTTTAAAGGTTATATATGAGGTGTGGGAATGATACCTACTGGTAATTATTTTATCATGAATATAATCTTATATATTTAGTTTAGGTTCATTTTGGATGTATAAATGTGTCTTCTGATTCTGGTTTGGATATTTTGGAGGTAGTAAGTAAATATAATTCACTTGGTATAATGAGATGGGTGACATTAGTCCTTGTTTTTTTGGTATTTTATCCTTTGATGTATCAAGCCACATCAACATATTCTTTTTTTATTTTTTATGAGTTCATGTTTCTTTGTGTATTAAAAATGTTGTTTTAGTTAAATTAATTTACATTGGTTATTCTTATGAATCTTTATTTGTAATTTATGAGTTGTGTTTTCCTCTATATGGTTTCTTCAATTCTTTTTTTATCAAAATTTGTGTATTTCACATGTATATCTCTATGGATTATTAAATAGTCATGTTGGGATTTTAGGTGGAATTCCTCTTTTGGTGATTTCTTTATCAGGTGAAATTATTCCCACTAATGTATGTTTGATTCCAAATCACTAGTTTCCAGCTCATAGAAATTGGGAATACACCTCATACCATTCCACAAACTAGCTCAAGAACCTAGATCAGAAGTTTCTGTGGTTTGTTTATGAAATACATATACTATCATGCACATAATTGTGGTGTAGTGATACTCACAACTATAGATACCTAGATTTTCATGATATTATAATTTTTTTATTTTAATGCATTAGAGGTTTTTAGAGTGATTTTGATGATAGAAATTTGAAAGTAAAATGAGATTAAGTTGAAATTTTAGCTGAAAATTAAATCATGCCATGATAGTTTGTCATTACACTAAAATTAGTTGCTCAATAAATCTAGAGGAGTGTTGTCTTTGGGAATTAAACCTAAAGTTTTGTGTCATGACTTATGAGATTATGGTTTGGTGATTTATATTATTCCATAAACCTTGATTTTTTATGTTTTTGTGTTACTTGTGGAAATAGAGGGAAATTTTGTTGAATTATGATGGGTTTTTAATATTATATGGTTTTTTGGTGAATATCGAATTTGAGAAAGATAATCATGAATTGCACTATGAAATTTTTAGTCCAAACATTGCAGCATAGCATGGATCATCATGATGTGATATTTTTTGGTCTTAGTGAAATTCATGGTTTTTAGAAGTCTGGTTGAAAAATATGAATTTCACTATAACAAAGGATGTTACATCAGTATTTTTGGATCCACCCCATTAATTATAAATTAATGATACACTTCTCTTTTTTGGATCATTTTTTATCTCTCAATCACTAGGAAAATTGTTTCTCATTTCTTGTGAACTTTATTGTCTTTGGGGGTCGTAATCCCTCATCTTCAAGCAATTAATCTCTTACTATTTAAGGTTAATTTATCTTCCTTTATCATTTATCCTTTCATACTTATTTTTTTATAAATATTCACTAAATGTAAAACCTTGATGTAGTGGTTTAGATCATACCATGTTTTGTGTTGGGATAAATCTAATAATGGTGAGTGTCACTGCATCAAGGTCTTGTGCATCTCAATATTTGTTCTATGTGATTATGGATGTATTGAGTTCATTCACTTATTCCAAAATCTCATACTCAATTTTATCATAAATAGATTATTATTTAAAGAATTAAAATATACCAAACAAATTTTTATATGTTAAAATTTTAATATATTAATGTTACAATGATTTATAACCTATGAAATGTTCTATTAAATAGCCCGAACATTTTTTTTCATGGTGTGTCCTTATATGGACTATATAAATAGTCCTTGGGTGGAATATATAAATAAGATCTTGGTTTTTTGATGTGATTGTGTGACACTATTATTCAATCACTGAAACCCCTCAAGGTTCAATATCTCACTCATTTACTCACTTTCTCTTTATCAAAGATTTTAATAAAGCATGAAAAGGGAAAATTATTCTCAATCATTGGAAGTTTTTCATAGCCCATGGACACCCTAGGAAGATGGAATTTATCAATTACTTATATATCATCCTTATTAGTCTCTTTTGGAAAAGATTCAATATATCATATCAATAGAGAAAAATATGTGCCATTATTTATTTACTTATCCAGTTCAAATGAATAGGTAGATAATATAGAATAATGAATTATGGTTGTACTTTAACATTGTGTTTGAACCATCATTATCCCCTTTAAAATCATTTATTTATTCCTGGTCAGGCTATAACAGTGATTTCTAGTTAGTTTTGATGGGATTTTTTCCAGTTTAATGGAGATTTGATGTTGTTTAGGTTTGTTAGTAAATCATTATGTGATAATTGGTGTTTGATCTTAGTTTTCTTATATTTCATGGGGTTGTGTTTCTTGAAGCTTTATTCAAGGTAAGGGATTTGAATTATATGTTTTATTTATATTTTAATTTGGATTAATATTGATTTAGTTTCCTTTAAATAAAGATATGATATTATCCTAATAAAGGTAATAATTCAATTTAAATTGGAATAGGTAAGTGAAAAAATATATATTATACAATCATTATTTTTATTTTTTAGTTATTACTTAATTGTTTTTACAATAAGTATGTTGTTTTGATTTCATGTTATTGTTGATATGTTAGAACATGTTTAATTGTTCAAATAAATTATAAATGTTAATTATAGGAATAATGTGAAAATATAAAATTGATTAATGATATTATTAAGATATGCATTAATTGATGAATAAATATTGAAACATGATTAAAGTGGATGGTATATTAGTTTATATTATTAAATATTATTGTTGTATTACTATAAAATTGTTGGCAATTTCAACCTAATTTCTTTATTATGGTGGATTAGTTTGATATGTTTTTCTTTTCTGAAATTACATATAAGGTGATGTTGTGGGTTGGTTGGGTGGTTTTTTGGTGCAATGGTGAGGTGATGTTGTTGAGGTTATTGTGCTATAGTTTCCCAAGGATGGGGAGGGTACTAGAAATATATGAATTATTTGATTAAAGTGAAATGGGAATTGTTTTCCAATTTGATATTTTGGGTTTCAATTGTACCACCAACATCCAAGATGTGGGTGACATAGATGGCTACTTAATCCCCCAATCCCACTCTCTCTTACCAATGTTGTATTATTGTGTAGTGATAAAAATGTGGAGATTATGTGATTATGAGTTATTGATTGGGATATGTGTTTGTGATGTAACTATAGTATGAATTACTAGGATGTAATATGTGTTATGTGGTTGTGATGTGGTATGCGGTGTTTGGTTTTGAGGATATGGAAGGGATGTGATATCTAGAACATACACTGTTAGAACATGAGGGTGGCCAGATTAACGGGGAAGTGAGTGTGGGGAGCCTTATTGACATATTTTCTTAATTATTATATCTATATAATTATATGAAGATATGGTGAATGAGACTTAGTGATTTTCGGTTAATCATTGACCAGTGATAGGTAACAAGATGAATTCTCTCTCTATTCTCTGAGACATTAGTATGTTTCTTCAACATTAACACGAGTTTCTAGGGAGGAACTTATAGAGTACACTTTTACACTCTCCTCTATCTTATATATTCTATTTTTATATATTTATATGATGTCTTTAGAGATTGGGATGAACATTCTAACTCATTGGGAAGTGGTTTAATGAATTCAATGTTGTTTCCCTAGAGTTCTTTTTTGGTATTTATTTTGGATACCTTGTTTATTAATTATAGGGATTATGATGTTAATTTCGTATTTTTGGTGAAGTTTTTTGGTGGTTTCTTTATATATATTTGTTTTGATTTTATTAAGTAATGTCTCCCAATATATTTTTTTATAATCTCGGTGCTATCCACCAACCCATGAACTATTGAAGGTGGGCTTTAAGGGTCACACTTGACTTTACTACCATCCAAGGAGGGGTTCTAGTAGGAAAGAGTCATGACCAAGTGGTATCAAATCCTTAGTTGAGTTTTAAGATATGTACTGAAGTTATTAACTAGTGATAATTACATTTTTTATGGAAACTTTATTATTTGCGAATAGCATGTGATGTAGGCAAGGGAGACTAGTTAGGACATGTAAAAGGCCCCTATGATTAGGTATAAGTACATTATGCTTATTGGACATACTAAAGTGAGATTATACTAATTTCAGGGTAGATAATTAGCTTTTGTACATCCATCATACAATTTTTTCCTTATGTTTGAATAGGGAAAGATGATTAGGAAACTAAAATTTTAATTTCTATGAGTTCTAGTTTTGTGTTTTACATAAAGCTGGTGGGAGGTGTCCCTATGTGTTTTGGGTTGGTGAGGTGTAGTAGGATTTCCTCGAAGATAGTAGAAGGGTTTATTCTAGGTAAGATTATTCTAAAAGGAAAAAATGACATGATTTTCAGCATTAGGGTTTGTTGAAGTATAAGGGTTATATATTATATCAAGTGGTAGAGGAGTTGTTAGAAGAGCTTGTGATTGATTTTGATCTGATACATATGAGTATGTGGCATTAGATTACTATAGTAGTTAGTTTATTTAGAAGTGTAACTTAAAATTGTTTAATTATGTTTCTCGGTGATCTTTATAAATCAATGGTTTCATAGGATGGGTTTTATATCCAATTATGAGATGAGTTCTTATATTTGATGATGAATTTTGTGGAGGAGTAGTAGTTGACCACTCTATAGTATGAGAGCTTGAGTGTAAGAGAAATTCTAAATAGGTTCATGAATCTTATATTCTATGCCCCAATATTTTTCTATATTATAAGATAAGGGAAGGACGTTTTTTGGAGGCTTTTCATCAATAGGTACAATCTAATGTTACCCCTTTTAGGATGTCAACAAATTTTGAGGTGCTAATGAAGACTATATTTATTGGGAAAATATTTCAATGAATAAGCCCACCTCAAGATAAAATTGATAAAAACATTATAAGGAGTAGATTTTTGGATGGAGGTTCTCGATTTTCTAATCATTTTAGGTTTTGGTCAATGGGGATTTCATATAAACCTTCATCTTCTTATTTTTTAGGACCTATAGGATCTCATGCCTTCATCGGGGTCTCGAGTTTGTTTCTATGTTTTTGAAGAGTGAGACCATTGAAATTTCAATTTGACTTACCCTTCATAATAGTCATTGTGGGATAGATGGTTTGTTTCATGCATGTCCTTAATAGTATTTGCCTCTGAGGCCTTATTAATAGCAGTAATAGCCTAAATATTTTGGGCCATGTATAGAAGATGGAACAAGAATAGTACAACCATTGGATATTCCCCATCCTAAAGGACCTAAGGCTGGTTGAGGTTGAGGTGGTGTGCATCATCATTGGAAGAGATTCAGGGGAGTTGGGTACAGTTTATTTCATGCTATGAATTTTTCATCATCAGGAGTACCAGAGATCATTCAAGGTACCATAGGTTTTTATTATATCCTGATTTAGAAAAAATTTAATTCAAAATCCTTATACTCTATTTTTTCACTTGATGCATTTGTTTCATGACTAGATTCTAATAAAATTGAATAGGTGTGTAGTGTCTTTATTCTTTAAGTAAATTAATGGTAGTTTGTGTCTAATTTATCCTGGATTGTAGCACCTTTGATATCTTTGGGAAATAAATATTAGATACTTGTGTAAAAAATTTAATCTTAATTCGTGTTTGAATATCTAAAAGAGAAAATTTTCAAGGATTGTATTCTTTTATTGCTAGTGTAGGGAGTCATGTTTGAGGTCTTTTAGGATTTTTATTTTCTTGGATTGGGTTATGTCTTAATGTGGTAGTGAGTGGTGATATCTTATGAGTCTCAATAGAAATATCGTCATAAATATAATTATTCTACTCATGATCTTGAGATTTTGATGGTGATTTTTTATCTAATAATGTGGTTTAATTACCTTATCGGTTATCACTTTATGATATTTACATATCATAATATATTAAGTTGTATATTATATCATTGATATTTGAATTTTTATTAGTGGGTATTGATATAGTTTTTATAGAATTATGAATTCGTGATCTTTGAAAATCCGAGAAAGGTAAATTTGGTAGTTGATACACTGAGTAGGAATTTGTGTGATAATATTTCTATACATTTTGGATATGAGAGAAAGATAATGGAAGATTTTATAGATTTACATATAGATATAGATGAAGTAGGTAGTGGGGTTTTCATGTATCATATGAAAGTACATTTTTCTTATCGGTGGTAGTAGATAAGACATAGAAGATCCTTAGTTGGAGGTGTGAAGTGTATGTGTCATCTATAGTGACACTCATGAGGGTTATTAAAAGGATGGTAATCATTGGATGTTTTTTATATGACCCCATTTATTGATAGATGAATAGTTTAGTAGTGGAGTTTTTGTCTTGGTGTTTATTTTGTTAGTGGGTGAAATCATACCATAGAGTTCTAGCTAGTATGTTTCTTCCATTGGATGTTCCTTAGTAAAAATGGGAGATCATATTGATGCATTTTATTACCTATTTTCCTTGTTATTTGGGTATATGTGATGTTATTTAGGTCTATATGGATCATTTAATTATTTTGGATCATTTATTAGTGATTAAGGAGTCAAGTTCAGGGAATTATTTGGTGGGGATTTAGGTGGATGAGGTGTTGTGTCTTTATGAGGTTCTAAGGAAGATCATATCAGATTGAGATACTTTTTTACCTCAGGTGTGAAATAGTATATATAATAACTTTTTCTATAATTTATTCCTTATAAAAACATTCCACACATTGGCATATGGGAAAACAAAGCGTGAAATCCATACACTACATGACATATGGTGTTCATGTGTTCTTTATTTCCATGGTTTGTGAGAAAAATATTTTATTTTAGTTGAGTTTGCACATAACAATATTTATTAGAAATACATTTTTTTGATCCATTTAAATCATTTTAAAGTATTATTATAGATGTATGTTGTATTGGACTGAGGTTTGAGAGTTAGGAATTATTAGACCAAATTTGATGGAGAGCATGACAGAGAAAGTGAAGTTGATTCATGAGTGGATTCAAGTATATCAAGTCCGTCAGAATTATTATATCGAATTAAGGATAACTCTGGAATTATAATTTATTGATCATGTGTTTCTGTAGGTTTCTCCTTGTTGTGGGAAAAAATATTTTTCATATCGGTGGTAAGATTTATCCTTAGTTTATCAGGCCATTAAATCTATCGGAGTGCGTTAATGAGGTGGAATAATGATTAACTCTTACTCTATATATGGATAAAATTAATGATGTTTTCATGTTTCATGGATCCAAATATATCTTCACAATTAATATAATTTCATTAATTTGGGTGATTTAAATATTTAAGAGGATTCAACATTTACAATGTAGTTTGTTGAGATTTTTAGTGGTTAAAAGATAGTTTTATGAGGACACATTATTCCTTTGATTTGTGTCTTTTGGAGTCCTGGTGGATTAGAAGAATGTTTATGGGAGTTAGAATCACAAATTTAGGCGTGGTAACCATATTTTTTTAGTTACGATGTTTTTAGTGATTTCATCATGTTTTTATAATGAAGTTATTAAGGTTTTTTCTTCCACCCATGCGCTATAGTTATTTTTTCAATGTTAAGATTCATGTTTGATAGTCATCTCACATGATCTTTATGTTTATTTTTTTAGTGTTTCTAGGTTCGTTATATTTTTTACTTAGATTATTGAGGATGATAATTTTTTAAAATGTATCTAATATAGAGAACTATAATTTTCTAGAACTCTACTTTGTGTTTTTATGGTGTAGGGGGTATATATAGTGGTTTTTTAGGTAGATAGTGGAAAGGTAAATGAGTTTAATCTGAAATTTCCACTAGTGAGTAAATCACATTGTGATAGGTTTTAATTACACCATGATTCATTTCTTAGTGAAGATAAAGAGGAGGTTTCACCTCTTAGAATTATAGTTAAATTATTGAGTCTTGGTTTATGAAACTATAGCATAATGAGTTATATTACATCATAACACTTGAAATATTACATTTTTATGATACTTCTAAATATTTTCTGTGACTGTGTTACATATCGATAGTTTTTCCTTACACAATGTTGTTTTTGTGAATAATATATTTTATAAAGGGAAGTGAGAATTGTTTTTATGAATTTAGGGATCCCAAACATTGAGTAATAGCATGTTTAATCATAACATAATGTGTATAGGTATTATAAAATTTAAATGGTGGTTGATAGAGTTATAGGGGAGATATAGGAGGGGTTATTCACCATGATTTTCAAAGGTCTGGCTGACATATCAAAATTAATTTTTAATAAAAATAATTTCTCCATCATTTCTAGATATTAATTTTTAATAACAAATTTGAGGTTCCCTATTATCCTATTTTTTTTCTTTTATTCTCTCTAATCCCATAATAATCTATATGTATTTATTTTATAGATCTTAGAGGCCTTTTTTGGTCACTTAATCACTTAAATTTACAAGATTAATCTCTTATTATTTACAGTGTTTTTATTCTTTTTATTCTTTTTTCTTAATTATTTCTGCATTAAAAAGATATAGAAGCGGTTCTTGTTTGTTATTAGTGGATTTTTTCAATTTTTATGCAGAATTTATGTTCTTTAGTATTATTGGTGAATCGTTGTGAGATGTTTGATGTTTGATCTTGGTTTTATTCTCTTTTTTGGGATGTGTTGTTTGAAGCTTCATCCAAGGTAAATGATTTATAATATCTCAATTTTATTTTTTGGAAAATGTGGATCAATCATCCTTTAGTTTTATTTACATAAAAAGATGATATTTATCTAATAAACATAATTATTTTATTTTATTTGTAACTATGAAGTGATAAGAATAAATTTTTCCTGTTTTTTGTTATATTTGAGTTATTTCTTTGATTGGTGTTATTCGGAGTATTTTCCTATGATTTCATTTTATTGTTAATAAACATTAATAAATTTAATTGGTTAAATAAATTTGAATATGGTAATGATGTAATGAATATTAAAACCTATAATTGGTTGATATTATTGTTTTTATAAGCATGAATTGATAAACAAATAAATAATGAAGTGTTATAAAGGGAATTATTTTTTTGTGATGAAATTGTATTTTTGTATTTATTTATTATTGGTGGAGGATTATGATTATTTGGTTTACAATGGTGGTTTTTCTCAATATGTGTTTTTTTTGTCTATATGTTAGGTGATGCTACGATATGTTTGTGTTTTTCATTGGTGTAGTGATGAGGTGGGGTTTTAGAGGTTTGTGCATCATATTTGTCCAAGGAAATGAACATTTCAATAATGATATGAATTAATTTCTAAAAGTTAAATGGTATTGGGTTTGCACTGAATAATGAATTGATGAATGATGAATGGCGGGAATATGTTTATTTGGGTTATTGTTATACATTTTTAGTGGTAGTTTATGTAGTTCTTAGAGGTTGTGGCAGTTAATGATGTGTGGTGGTGTTTGTGTAGTAATGGGATATGGTTGTAGAAATGTTATGAAAAAGTATTTGAACATGGGTTGGGATTGTGTGGTGTATATATATTCATTATTTTTCTATTTCTTTAGAACGACCACCCAATTCTGGTAATGTGATCGACACCCATATAAGGTTTTGGATTTCGAGTATACCCACAACATCTAGTATGTCAGTAATATATATTGATGTCTACTACCCTCTCCCACTCTCTCTTCTAGACATAGAGGCGTTGTGTGGGGATGGATATGTGGTAGTGATGAGATTCTTAGACCATGATGTGATTATTTGGTAGTGATGTGACTATGGTATGAAATATATGGATGTGATATGTAGTATGTGACAATGGTTATATGTTTTTTATTGGGATGTGGTATGTGGTATGTGAATATGTGAATATGGAAGTGATGGGAGTGCCATAACATACTTCATTAGGACATGGGGTGACTAAATCAATGGGAAAGTATATGTGATGTCACTTCATGGTATATTTTCTGGATTATTATATCATAATATTCATATAAAAATTTGGTGAATGATCCTTGATGAAGTTTGGTCAATAGTTGACCTAGGATAGGCAACGTGTCAATTTCATTGGTTATTTATTGAAAAATTAGCATGTTTATTATAAACTATCATGATATTTACTAGAGAAAAACCTACTGAGTATAATTTTATGCTCACCCATGTCTTCTAAATACAATTTTTATAGATTTTCATGATTTATCTGGTGATCAGGATGAATATTTCTTACTCATGGTGTGGTGGTTTACAGGAGTTGATTTTTCTTCCCTAGGAGTTAATTTTTAGTATTTATTTTGGATACCTTGTTTATATATTAAATTACATAAATTTTTAGGATTATGATTTTTACTTTATATTATCTGTGGAATTGATTGATTTTTTTATATATCATTCCTAATATTTTAGAGGATAAAGTATCTCATTATGTTTGTTTTATAGTCTCGGTTCTAGTAAACAACCCATATCCTATTATAATAAGGATTATGAGGTAATAATTGACTTCATAACTAACCTAGGATGGGTTCTAGTGGAGATGGGGAATGATAACCACTTAGTATATTTCTTTAAAACAATCCATTAAATGGTGACATTAATCATTTCGTGATTTTTATTTAGTGCACAATCCTTTTGATTTACCCCTTATACTAAGGACTCATAAACATAGATTAATTTAATATTATATCACATATTATATAATAAATTGTGAAACCATATTTTAAACTTCTTTTAGATATCCTCTAAAACTTTTTTTGGAGAAGGTATCATTATGTCCTCAAATTTTTATACCGACAATCTATAAAATACGTATCATCATTCAAAAAACCACTATTCCAAACTCCATGAACATTTGTAGTGTTAAAAAAATTAATTATACAATATATAATTATAAGAAATGATATCCTCTATCAATGTTTCAATGTTACTCAAGCAACAAATAGATTTGGAGTGATCTCTATCAAATATAAAAATCTCCATACATGTCAATAATATGTATCACATACGTCATTAATAATCTTATAGTAATTGATTGATCATGAAACATAGAATATTTCAATATCATATTATATCAACCCATTATTTTAAAACATATATATTATATCTTATTAGATGAAGATTTATTATAATACATAATGAACCATGCCAGAATCGTATAGGTATAGTGCCTTTGGAAAATAGGATACATAAAAAACATTCTTATATGAGTTCTACATAATCACAAAATGTGTTATTAATCTATAAAATTTCATAGAAATGTCATACTTAAATCTTTTTTCATAACCTTGGGAAAAGGAAACATAATAGTGGGTGATCTCATATGCTCAATAAGTGTAAATAAGGGAGATGTCAATGATACCTTAATAATGAAATGCGCACAAGGGTATGAGGACAATAGATAAACATTTAAAATCTATATATTTCTTATGATAGATCATAATATTGAGTAATGGTATAAATATACATATTTCTTATGACATAATTCATAATGGAATCAAAGAATATAACACATGATAGTATAATATTGGCATTGAACATATATTTAGGGTATACACATAAGCATAGAAAATAATTTCCTTAGTAGTAAAGGCTCACTTCCAAGAATATTATAGTGGATCTTTTTCACTCTTAATTATATATTAGTATTAAAGGTTCACTCCCAAGACTATCATAGTAAATGGAGTCTCTTAATAAACCTGATTCACTGCCCATTTCAGTCTTTTGTATCTCATGGGATATCTATCTTTACCAAATCCATTTGAGTGATACACAATTATAGTCCCATTATTCAGATAATGAAATCATATATATGTGTTTCATATTATCATAATGCATTAATCATATCATAACCGCTGAAAACTAAATGGGATTTATAAAAATTTCATCATTTTATTATAGCATAACCTATGGAAAAGAAATGGGTTCCATTACATAATCAAACCATGGGAAATAACATGTTTCATAGAATAATCTTGAAATCATAATTATCATAGTAAATCAAAATATGTAAATTGGATGTTATCATGTTATAATATACCTATTAAAGCATAATTATCATCAAAGATGTTACCATTGATGAAAAATGCCTTTAAAAGATCACTGAAGCATTTCTTGAAGAAAACGCCCTTTTCACCTTGAAAAAACTTCTTTAAAATCTAAAAATTTCCCAAATATTACTGAAAACATTTTATTTTAGAAGAAAATTGGAAATGAATATTTTATTCTTAAAATCATTGTGATTTCATTATGGTAGGAAATTTCATTATTGTAGTGTATGTTAAAACCAAGATTCCTTTCTCATTTTCTCTAAAAATACAAAAGTAACTCATTTAGAAAATGATTTAATGATTTATTATAAAAAATCGGTTAAAATGATTTTATATTTTCAGAATATAATATTAAAACAATATTGAACACATTTTAAATAAAAAATGTTCATGTAAGAGAAGGATTCTCAGGCGAATAGTAAAATATAATCAGTTTTTTCTTAAAAATATTCATTCAGTATCTTGAGTACTTATAGGGAAGAAAATGAAAGTAAAAAATTTAATCTCTATAAATAGAAATATTATAAGAACATAAATGTGTTTATTGAGAGTTATATAATAAAATTTCATCATTATAAATTTATTCAATAACAACCATAATAAATAATGAAATTGTAACATAAAACCATTACCTCGAGTTCTACTTTCCTCAAAAGCATTATAACCTCTTATATAATAAATTTAAATTTATTTTAATTATATTTTTGAGTCATTTTAACACTTATAATATCCTATACAATCAAATTATAACATTTAAATACCCATTTATTTATAACTCCTTATTAAAATCATCATTTCTAGGTTTCCAGGTTTCAACTATTTCATTTTTAATGCGAATTTTAGTTCGCTAGTTCTAGAACTTGTATAATTATCATGGTTCCATAAACTATAGAATTTTAATAATGATATTAATATCTTATATATTAATCATATACTTATTTAGAGTCAAACAAACAAGTTAGATATAAAAAATTCATTACACTATTCATGGAGATGGTTGGTCGTATGTATGCATGAATGTTGTTTTCACTTTTCGATGGATGGAACAAAATAAAGATAAATATTAATTAACATTTAAAAAAATCATTATTATATAATATATATCATAATTATTCATTAAATATATATTTATTACTATCCACGTAAAATAGAAATGAAAAAACAATAACGTCACTTCGTTGAGGTGGAAGTCCAAATGTGCACATGAGCTACGTTTTCATTTACCCATGAATTAGAAGGTAATAAGGTAGATGTGATATTATAATTATTGAATTATAATATTTCCATAAATATATTATATAAATATTAAATTGATAATTATAATCCTCCATGAAATATAGTGATGGAAAATGAATCGTATCACTACGTGGAGGTGATAGTTCACACATACGCACGAGCAATACTTTCACCTCCCATTTGATGGAATATTGGGTGGAAAATGGTGATATCATAATCATAAAAAAATTTATTTAGGATAATAAATTTATTATTTTATTATTAATTAAATATAATTATATGATTTAGGAGGAGAGATGAATTGAATGATGTCGGGTAGAATGATTACCACAAATTTTTCAGTCCTCCTTTAGACCCTTCCTCAAGGATCCTTGGAATGGTCATTTAAGAATTCTATAACCTCCAATTCGTAACTAGAAAAGTCTATAAAGTAATTTTTAGGGTTTTTTCATGATATATGGTTCAATTTGGTGAAAATAATATAAAGGATGGCTGTACTTTTATAAGGGAGGTAAATGACACGATTGGAATTACAAAAAATATTAAAATACAATTAGTTCATTATCAAGATAAATGATTCCAAATAGGCATAAAAGTGAATAAAAATAGTATAAGGTATAAATATCATCAAAAATGGAAATTTATACATCAATTGATGTCATTTTAAACAATATCTTTTTTATTAACAGCTTGGTTAATAAATTTTAACCTTAACTATGGTAACAACTATTTCAATGTTAAACAATTGAAATTTTAATTATAAGATGAAAATTGGATCATAAATGGAAAATGGATGATATTTCAGATAATATATTATAAATCTTTTCAAATTTAAATAATTTTATTATTTTAAAATAATTTAATAAAATTTTATTTTTATTTAATGCCATTAATGTCATTTTTGACATTGTTCATTTTATTTTTATTTACAAAAATCAAGGAAAAGATAAATTTCAAATATAATAATTAAACACATTAATAATAATTAATATGTATCTATAAAGTTTTTTTATGACAATAATTCACATAAATTGTTTTACTTTTAATTTTTTTATAATTATTTATTTTATTTATATATTAAACGAGAAAATATCATATCGACATTGTGTAAGAATTTAAGGTAATTATTAAATTGATGAAAATTATAAATAAATTATTATGATAAAATAAATTAATTTATATTTCAAATAAACATCTATAACCAATCATAAACTCTTTTTATCCTTATGTAAAAAAATTATAGATATGTGTCAAGAGAGTGACATTTTGTATTTATTATTTTCATAAATTGATTCAAAGGACATAATCAAAGAAAAATGGAACCAAGTGACCATATATTTCAGAATTATATTTAAATAGATTAAATAAATCCATACAATATGAAAAATTCAAGTGTTATAGGAATTTTAAATCCTTATCTTAATATTTTAACTTTATTTTACAAGTTTTAACCTTACTGAAGTGACACAAATTTACCAAACTTACTATTCATAATGAAAAAAAATAAAGGGAAACTATTTATCGAATGTTATCTTCATTATTCTAAATATGGAATCCTTTTTTAATGCTTCAATTTCTATAATTTTTTTTCGAAATTCATTTTAAAATAATCACTCAAAACATGACGAAAACCACATTTTAAATGAAAAAAAACATTTTTAAGTATAAAAATGGATTTATTGTTATCATAATCCAAAAAAATGATAAATTTTTTATTGAATATAAAATACATAAATTTAATTAAAATAATTCAGAAACATTTATTAATTTAATTTATTAATATAAAAACACCTAACATGTTTAAAAATAATTTTCTTTTAGAAAAATATCTCTTTTAATTTCAAATTATTATTTTTATATTAAATAGATAACCAAATAATTTATTTTATACATTATTAAACCCTAATTTTTTCATAATTTAGTTATTACTATTATTACCCACCTATTTAATGGCTAATGTATAACAGTATATTATATAATGGGTCATTTAGACTTGGGGTTGAGTGTACCACAATCTATAAAATAAATTTTATTTGAAGAGGAAGATATCATAAAATCTAGAGGTATCATATTCAACCCCCTTAAAATGAATTTTCCCCTTGAAATTCCATCACTCTAATACAAAAAATGATAATATCTTTTTTTCATTACATTCTTTAGTTCCCACTTTGCTTCAAATTTTTGATACCTCTAGTGAAATTAAACCAGGTGAGTAGTCTTGTTCTATAGAAAATTATCTCTACGATCCAATACATCTATTTGTTTTTATTCATATTAAATATCATATTCTAGTGGTATGATATCTGAGTTCATTACATGTGACGGATCAGGTATGTTCTACCTTATAAGATATATAAAACACATCATGAACTTGAGATAGGTTTGGTGGAATTGTGAGGTGAAAAGGTATCATCTATACTGAATCAAGAATATCGAAGGATCCAATATACCTAGTGAACATATATACCATAATTCCAAATTTCATAAACTTATTCTATTGAATAGTTCATAGTAATACCTTCTCACTAACTTTGAATTCTATATTTCATTTATGATTTTCAGGATAAATTTTCTGTTGACTCTAAGCTACCTTGATGTGTGGGTGAAAGGATCATACATTCTATTATATTTCCTCAACTAGTCCATGTCCCAATAGATTCATTTCTCCAAAATTATCCAATAATATTAAAGTTATACACTTATTTCCATATAGAGATTTATAAGGATCTATCTAAATTCTCTATTGAGAGATTTTGTTGTAAGAAAAATCAACTAGAGGAAGGTGTTGATCCCAAACACATTTGAAATCCATATAATACGATCTCAGAATATCATCGAGGGTTTTAATGGATCTATTAGATTATCCATCTATATGAGGATGATAAGAAGTACTGAAACTCAACTCCATATCTAGAACCTGCTGTAGACTTTGTCAAAACATTGAGGTAAACCTTAGATCCTAATTGGATACAATATAATGTATTATACTACAAAACATTACCACTTATTTAATTTATATTTTGTAAATTTGATCAACAGAGAAATCCTCTAGGATATAAATTTAGTTTTTTGACTTTTTACGGTAATCAACTACACCCCAAATAGTATTGTGGCCTTTAGAAATTTTTAGGAGTTAGATGAAAAAATCCATGGTACTATTTTCCCATTTTCATTCTGGTATCGGTAATGGTCGTAACACCCCATTAGACATTTTTCTCACATATTTAACTTCTAATATGTCTATAACCAATATTAAAATTATGAAATATCTATATTTATGATTTCCCTCAAAAAATTTACTTTCATACCTCTCTATATCTTCATAATTCAAGGAATAATAGGGAAAGATGAACTTTGAGTCTCATTCAATAGATCTTTATTCAAATATAGAATGAATGAAACACATAGATGGTTCTTGAACATTATCAATCCATCATAATAAAGGTTGAACTCATAAACATTTTTTACCTTATTCTACTATTCCACATTTAATTTTTTTTAATATTTAATTCCCACATGGATAGATGGTTGAATAATCATTTGAGAACCATAATAGTTTCTACCTTCCTTTAATATTTCCATATCCATCCTTTAAAAATCTATAAATATTAGATATTTTGTGATCCTTTACATATATAGGCTATCATTATAATTTTGAATTAGAGAATCTACCATATTTTTCACTTTCCCTAGGTGGTAAAGTATTGATAATTCATAATCTTTAGTCAACTCCAACCATCTTCTCTATAGTATATTCATATCATTCTAAGTGAATATATACTTTAATCTTATAGGATAAGTATATATATCACACATTTTTCCACTAAGATAATGTATCTATATCAATAATGAAAAAAAATTCTACATAAAAATCCAAATCATGAGTTGGGTAATTCTTATCATGATCCTTCAATTGGTGTGAGGAGTAATCTATCATCATATCATTTTACATGAGTATGAATATTAGTATCATTTTTTATGCATCAATATAGATCACAAACTATTCTCTACTATAGGGTATTGTAAGTGCATGTGCGCTGACTAACCATCTCTTCAATTACTTCAATTTTTCCTCACATTCATCTTTTTAATGGAAATTTTCACCATTTTGATTTAACTTGGTGAGAGGATTAAAAATTCATGAGAAATGATTCACAAAGCATTGACAATATCCAACTAAACTAGGAAAACTATGGATCTCAATCATAGTGGTTGGTCTGGGCTAACGTTCAATAAAATCCATATTTGATAGATCCACCCTCATACCATCACTAGAGATTATATGACCCAAAAATAAAAAAAATTATAGCCAAAATTTATACTTTGTAAATTTTGTATACAATTTATCCTTCCTTAAGATCTTTTGTGCAATCCTCATCTAATCTTCATACTCTTACTTTCTCTTTGAATATATAAAAATATCATCTATCAATACTACCACAAACTAATCATGGTAAAGAATATACTCATTAAATCCATTAAGATACTAGGGAATTAGTAAAATAAAATGGTGTCTCTATAAATTCATAATTGTTATACCATATACATAATTCCATCTTAGGTATATTCCCTTCCTTGGAACTCAAATAATGATATCCAAAATAAAGGATAATCCTGTAAAATTAGTGGGCACCATGAAGTTGATCAAAAATTACATCAATACAGGGAAGAGGATAATTGTTCTTTATTTTGATATTGTTAAGTTCATGATAATCAATGAAGAGTCGCATTGACCCATCTTTCTTCTTAACAAAAAGAACAGTTGCACCCTATGGTGACCCACTTGTCCAAATAAATCCCTTTTCAACATTTTCCTAGATTTTACTCTTCAATTCATACAACTCAATCATGGACATTCTATATAGAGTATTTGAAATAGGTGTAGCATTGTATATGGGTTCTATTGAAAACTCAATTTCATGATTTAAAGGATGAACAGAAAACTCTTTAGGAAAGAAATCAAAATACTTTCTTTCAATAGGAAAATATCCGATGTTGGGTTTCTCCCAAACCATTTTATATTTACACCCATTTTGAATAGGAATCAAAACCCATAGAATGGATATAATGTCCATTGGAAGTACATATTTATCATCGCATTGATTGATGATCATTAGTTGGTTCAGAATATCAAACATGAATTCACTTCCTCCACAATTGATGTGGCCTTTATGTAAAAGAAGTCAATCCATGCCCAAGATAACATCAAATTAAACTAGATAGTGAATAAAAAGACTTTCAATAAGAGAATTCTCATAAACTTAAATTGAAGAATAATCATATTCTTGTGGTGTGATCATCATACCATTCGTGGTTTACATTGATAATTCAACATCTAATAATTGATATGGTACTATTATATCCTAATAAAATTCTTCAGATATAAATGATTAGTTAGATCCAAAATCAAATAAGACATTAGCAGTTCTATATTGGATGATGATTGTACCTTTTACCACTTCATTATCATAATCCGCATTGAAAATAGTGATCGCAAGATATTTCCATTTATCTCTAGGATTAAGTGATTTCTAACATAGATTATTTTCATTAACCATCAGGTTTGAGCATTGGTTAGAATAATTCCCATACTTCATTCATTTAAAACAATAGAGTGTGGTTGGTTAATTAAATGGTAATTACCCCTATTGATAAACTTATTCCCATCACTTTATTATTAAATTTTTTTATGACATTATTTTCCACACATAAAGAATTTACCAATACCCTTAATATAATTTCCACCATGTTTATATCCACACTTCAAGCATAAATTAAATCTAATATTCTTCTCACCATGAATTTTAGATTTTTCTATGAATCTTTTTTTTTTCTTATCAAAACCATGAGACTGATGGGTAACTCCAATCTTCATCTCCAACTTCATATCACATCGAATGATTGCTTTATAATTACTAAAGTCTCTTGTGGATAACACCATTTAGATATTTGGTTTTTTGCTACTGAATTATTGATCAACCTTAATTTTATGTTGGATGATGGTACCATAAGTTTACCTAGTATGTAATGTAAAATTTCCCCCAAATGTGCTAACAGATTAATAATCCTTATCATAAACCATCCCTGATCATCCCTGAACTGAACACCCAAGCTGACCCATGGAACGTCCCAAAGGAAATCCCTATTCTATAAGGACTAAAGAAAAGTTTTTGGGCATCATAATAAAAAAATTAGGGATAATTTTACTAGATAACCATGAACATAAACAAGAAAGAGCATGAAACACAACCACGAGAATACATACATCTCTAAACATAAATAAAACAAAGGAGGATATAGATACAAGATAAAAAAATCCATACATAATCTTCATGTGACCTTTTGGTCACCACTATCCATAAAACCAACATGCTCTAAGAGAAAACCTGAATAAAAACCTAAACCTACAAAATAATATGGTTCTATCATTGAAAGGTGTTACAATTAGGGTTTGAGTATAAAACAACTCAGTTGGTAATCACTATAGAATATATACATGTCATTTTATGAAATATTCCCCAAATTATGGTTTGAAAATACAATTATAAAATAGGGTTTTCACTTTTAAACAACCAAAAACTGCTTCCCAAAATACACTTTTGAAGAAAAAACATGGTTTTCCTGGAAAAAGATCTCAATTTAAAAACATTTTTATGAAAACCAATTTAAATTCTGAAAGAAACAACCTTGATAAAGATATAATAGGATGAATCTTACTATGCATAAGTATTATGACCAATCATGTTATAAAGAAGAAAGAATAGATGAGTAGGAAAAGAAAATGAAATCAAGAAAAATCCAAAGAAGACTCGCTAGGATCCCATGAAGAGATTCAATCCAAGAAGTTGAACCAAGGGAGGACGGGTTAAAATCCCCTTTATGTGAAAAAACTAAATGGGGGAGTATAAGGGTTTAATTGGGGTTAAAACTGTAGAGCGGGAAACATGGAATTTCATATTTTGGTGAATCTTGTCAATCTGCATGGTTAGGCTACATGGATTTACAAACCATGCACAACCTACTAGAAATACACCAAGGACTCACACAGTTTGGATAAATGGTTTAGAAACTATTCACCAACTTTTTGGAACACTTATTTTATAATGAGAGATACCCTCACATTCTTGTCGAATGGTTTCCTCTAACTGTGTGCAAGATATGCAAAAACAATCAGAAGACCAAGAATGCCACAAGATTACTTATTTTTCTCACACATTTTTGGAAAAACCATGTGTGGAACATGAAACACAACCATTTAAGGAATAAAATTAATTGAGAACACCCCATGTATCAATTGGTTTCATAGTTACCCTCCAAATCATACACACTAACCATGCACAGGCTAAATATAAATAAAAAACCTATGACACTCAAAATTATAATCAAGGAATCAAACCAAACCTCAACCTAAAGAAAAAACACCAATAAATAAATTAAATAAAAAGGAAAACCAAGGTTGTTGTATGAAAATTATCCCTGCTGAAAAAAAATTCCCCCATAAAGTCAAAAATCCCAAACTAAAGAAAACAACTACAACTCTCCAACTTAAAGGAAGTACCTTCAAAACAAAATCTGCCTACTAATCTTCAAACCAAACAAAAAAAACATTCACAATGTGAAATTTATCTTCATAATTCACACCCAACCAGATCAGGAAAAATAACGATGATACCTAGAGTGGGTCTCTCCAACATGTAGGATCTATCTATCATGGAATAAACTCCAAGATGAGAAGATCCCAAAAAAGAAAACTCAAACAGAGCACCATATCAATCAAAATTCATAACATCATAATAAAAATCCATCTCCAAACTAGAACAAGGTAAAATATTACAAAATGTAATATATAGATCAAGTACAAAAAATGAGACAATAAAAATGGAACAAGGGTCAAATAAGGAAGAGAAAATTAGGCAAAACATAAAAGGGTTACCCCAAAATCTCAGAGAATATGGGATACTAGTATCAAATACTAGAAAAAACATCATCTTATTCTATTTAGGTCTAACCCTGTAGAATTTCTAAAGATATCCCTTCTAGAAACACTGATGAAATTTCTTTAAAGTTTTATTGGAAGACATCTTATAATTTCCAAATTGATCACAATAGAAGGAAATAAGAAATTGGTCCTTAAAATGAGAAGTAGGAACCAAAAAAGACGGATCCTCTAGAACTGATGCATCTAGTTAACAATCCACACCATATGGGGAACCCCTACTAGCACCAAGTAAAACTGAACTGTAAACTACCATGATCTTTCCTTTAGAAACAAACTCTCCGAAAAATGACTCATCCACCAATATCCTAAATATGAATTTCCTAGATGAAATAACTCAATCCTTAATATCTATGAAAAGACCACATAGAAGAAGATAAGTTATCAATAGATCACAGGATTACACCTCTTGATAAAATGGAACCATCTCCTTGAAGTGATCAACGTATCCCTTCATTGCACTTTGACCTTGTTGAATGCCCATGAGCTCAAACACTTTATTAATCTTCACATCCTCAGGTTAAACCATGGGAGAAATTTATTTTAATGATCAACCAATACATCCAATCTTGCAGTGTGAATGGATTGATCACCTTACATTTATCCAAACCTGATCCCTCAGATAGACCTAATAAAACATGAATACCCAAGTATTTAGAAGTCTCAAATGACTTGAAAACACTTTCAATTTCCTTTATCCACCCCATAGTCTCTATCGGACCTCGATCACCATTAAAAATAGGTGGCATATAGAAATAACATAATTCCACCACTCTACTAGTAGTTTGGGAAGGGCCAATAACTGGAAGATACTCCTTGGAAACCTTTTAGGACCTTTCTAGGATGCATATTCTAAATAACAGAAAAACACATAATCCAATCAACATCAAACCAAAACTCAACCAAGATAACATAAAAAACCAAGATACAAAGATCAAAAACCAAAAAATCACAAAAAAATTCTAAAACTCATCTTTTAAAGCCACTATTTTCATTTAAAATTAAAACCCATTTCAATTCCAAATCCAAATCAATTTCAAGATCCAATTTTTCCATTTCAAATCCTCTTGTACTAAAACCAATTTAGCGTATCCATTTCCAAAAACCAAAACACAATTTTCACATTTGAAACAAACATACCATTATAGTAGAATCCCTGTTGAATGAAAACCATTACCAAAAATCATTTTAATTTCAAAATCCACCCAAACCAACTAACATCAAACCAATGTCATCATCCACATTGAAACTTATTAAATAGGGAGTCATCATTCATGCATGAATTGGTCACATGGTTTAGCATACAATGTGATAAGAATATACTGACCACTGGAAGTATACTAAGCAATGAACTCAGACTCTACATAGTTCACTCTGTAAAACCAACTCACTTCCATTTAAATCCACCAAATGACATAAAATTCATCAAACTAAACAAGGTTACAGTAGAAAAATCCAAAAATCCAAAAATAAAAACACAAATCCCAATTACATCTTGGCTACCTAACACCCCAAATAGTGAATAACTACTATGATACCATTTTTTCACACACCATATTTCTTCATCCCCAAACCGGACCACCTTAGTATTCTCGTGGCATATCCCAAAGGGAATCCTCAATTCCCATAGACTGAATACAAGCATTAAGGTATTAGAAGCTAAATTTTTTGGAATGGTTTCACTAGATAACCACAAACATAAAAATATAGAGCATGCAGGAAAACCTAGAGGATACATAAATCTATAAACATAAATAAAAAAATACATGATATAGATACAATATACCAAAAAAACTAAAACCAACTCAGAACCCAACATGATCTACATGTGACCTCTTGTTTACCACTATTAATAAAGCCATCTTGATCCAAGAGAAGACTGGAATAAAAACATGAACCTAAAAATTAGCTCAGACCTATCAATGTCATGTTTAACAAGTGGGGTGAGAGAATATAACAGCTAAGTAAGTAAGCACCACATAATACATACATGTACTATAATGACCCAAGCCTTTTTACACATATTATTGGATTATTTTTAATATAAATATCCATTACAAAAAACAAGGATAAAAAAGTCCTAGTATCTTTAGAAGACTAGGTTAACAATACATTGAAACAAAACAAAAACATTACATCCTTGTTTTATTCTCCATAATGAAATTGTATTTTAATTTCGTAACACCAAACCAAAACCATCAAGTATGCGCCAAAATTCTATATGACCTCATGCACACCACCCCATATGCAAGAGGCTTCTGAATAGTAGTGAGGGTCTGAGTCTGTCAGTTGGGAGACAATACCCTCAATTTCATATCATATGATCAATAATAAACAGTAAACAATATAATAAAGAATCATAGTTAACATGAAGAAAGGTAAATATGGAATACATTTCATACAAATAAATCATCTCCCAAAGTGGAAATCATAACTAGTGTAATAAGTAGTAGATAAATTAATGGATAAAGAGAGGGTACTATAGAGTCTTCCTCGTTCCACTACTATATCCATGCTCCACTTCTCCATCACCCATCATGGGGCCCTTTGCCTTCTCTAAATCGCTTAGGTAATCTACAAATGGATTGTATTGACTGAGTGGGTTGTGAGTAAAAGACTGGACACCACTAATGCTTCCTTAACCTAATGTGCTCAAGTATACCAATTTATTCCATGATAATAATAAATGCATAACAAATATGGTAACAAAAAAACCAACACCAATCAATCGTACGCTCTCCAAGACACTACAAACCCCCAGTAGTACCTACTTCAACTCCATTCCAGAAATTTAATGTATGTCGAAAAGTATCTATACCATACATAAGTATATTGGTGATTCACTCAGAATACATAAGGCATCGAATGAAAACAAACTACTCAGAATCCATAAGTCATCAGGTAATACTCAAAATTCACAAGGCATCAAGTATCTATAACCTACCTGGGATTCACAAGGCATCGGCTAACACTCAGAATCCACAAGGCATTAATTGTCAACCATCTACTTGGAATACACAGGGCATAAAGTAGATTCTAGGTTTCAAGGTTATCATGTTGCGCCATCATCATCGCCATACACCATGTGTGCACCTCACAAGGAGTTATCATTCCACGATGGCCATCTCTCATTTATACACATACCAATACTCCAAAAGAAAACAAGATAGGACATAGCTTGATAACAACCATAGCACACAACATCACAAACATAGTATCATCATATACATGAACATGTGAACCAAACATCATCATAGAATCTAGTTATCACATCAATCTCATGGAATCAAGCCATACCATATCATAGGCCACACACACACCCACATGAGATCAAAAGTCAAGGATGAGTATAAAAAATGTATATGCAATAATCATATTTTGGAAACATGGGTAAAAAACCTTAAAAGGTTAAGAAATATCATACCTCAAAAGTCATTGATCTCAAAGGAAAGGAAAAACCACCCTGTGTGGTATGACAGATGGAGTGGAAACCTCAATAGTGAAGAAAACATCTTCATAGCCATATTATCTTAAGCATCGACATGTTAATGCCTAAGGTTTGTTAAGGGTTCCTAGCATAAAAACCAATTATTTTATTTCAAAAATAAATAAAATATTACATTTGATGATACTTTCTTTCTCCTAGATAATTTCTTCATTATTGTACATATCCAAAGCACACACTCACAATATTCTCTATAAGAATAATTATCTTTTAATAATTTAACATAAATTATCCTTCATAATTATCTTTTTATAATTTCTTATAAATTATCCATTATAAATATTTTTTGATAATTTATCCAAAATTACCCTTTCATAATTATCTCTAATAATTTTTCTTATGTTATCCATTATAATTATATTATGACAATAAATTGTAATTTATAAATATATTTTGATAATAAATTATCATTTAATATTTTTTATTCTATAAATCATCCATTCATAATCTAGAAACCACTTATTGATATTTTGAATAATTATCCTTGACAGTCTAGTGGAATTATAATCAATAATTCAATGAAAACATCATTTGATAATTCTTCATAATTATATTTTTACAATTTGAGGAAATTATCAGTTGATATTTTTTATGTTTTATAATTTTAATAATTATCTTTAGATAATACATGTAATTATCCAATGATAATTTTGATAGTCTGTATCACATGATAATTCCTTATAATTATTATTTAATAATTTATAGAATTTTATCTTTGATAATCTCATGCATTTATCCTCTGATAATTCTTTGTAATTATCTCTTGATAATTATTTATTATTATCCATTGATATTTTCATATAATTATATTTCTATAATATTAATAGTTCATCATTGATAATTTATTTAAAATTGTCAATTGATTATCTGGTGGAATTATCAATGATAATTCAATGAAATTATCATTTGATAATTCATCATAATTATCTTTTGATAATTTGATGCAATTATCATTTGATGATTTTTTACACTTATCTTCTAATAATTTCAAAAAATCAACATTTTAATAATTCAGATCAATTATAATTTTTTATAATTATTTATAATTATCTTTGATAATTTCATATAAGTTATCATTTGATAATTCTATATAATTATCTTCCAATAATATGGTACAATTATCCTTTGATAATTTAGTAGAAAATATCCCCTATTGTTTTTTTGGTTCTGTAATTTTTTTTCAAATTCAACCCCTTTTTTCCAAATTATATAATAAGGGAATAAAAATGGAAAAAATAATAAAATAAAACAAAATAGAAAACCTCACATGTTGTGCCTAACAAGGAGGAGGAAGACGATTCTGGCATAAGAGAGGACCGCTTAATACTCAGTTGATCATTCCCAAGGTGGTTTCTATGTTTCCTAAACAAAATGAGATTAATTGAAAACCAAGAAGAAATGGTTCATCCATTTTAATACCCCAAACATTTTATCGGTTTCCATTCCAAAATGGACCAAATAAACACCCCATTTCAACTCTTGATTCAACTTAAAATTTATGATTAAGTGTTTAAATCCACCCCATTAATGTGTTTATAATTTTTTTTACTGTCAAACCAGATGGGAAATCAAGTTTTTAGGAAGCTCGATCCATAAAAATGGAGGTATAGTGTTTTTTTAAGCTGATTAATAGTTAATCTTCTTAATATTTAATTTAATAAATAATTTGTTAATTAAATTAATCTAATGAGTGGAAAGACCAAATACCTGATGCGCATAAAAGTTATGTCTTGACTAGGGTAAACTCGATATCTCGAAACTAATGGCGGTCTCATATTTCTTATATGACACACTGTTTGGAATATATTAAATTATTATAAAAATATTATAAAAATATAAAAAAAAAAAAATTTCATGCGATCTCACAAAATGTGTGACACAAAAAAAAAGTTATGTCCCACCTAGGGTAAAACCTGCATCTTAGATGTAACATTGTTCTTAGATTTCTCATATGATGAGCTGTATAGAATATTTTAAATTATTTTCATAAAATATAAATAATGATATTAAATAAAATATACTCACATTCGATCTGAAAAAACATCAGATGCACACAAAAGCTATGACCCACCTAGGGTAAACCCGATGTCTCATATGTAATGGTGGTTTCATATTTCTCATGCAATGCATATTTTGGGAGATATTCAATTATATTGGATAAATCATGCACATGTAATATAATATAATTAATATTTTTATTTCATCTTCATTAAGGATTTATGGGACTCGAAATCTCACACTAAGTCAGATTATAACCCTAAAAATATTCTATAAAATATTCTAAGATGGTAACTGGGATTTTACACTTACATAAAGACATTAAAACATTTATTATGTGATTTTTATTGATAGATTTCATTTTTCATATAAAAATACATATAAATTATTAAAAAATCTTTTTTATTATCTTTAAAATTATAGAACATTACAATTATACCCCTTTATTGACCTATTATCCCAGAGCAGTTTCTCCAGTGGTCTTTCTTGAAACATTTGGCCACTGAGCTTGAACATCAGACTCGCACTCCTACATCTCCTCCTATATCCATCCATGCATCCACTGAATGAGGACCAGTGATACTGTATTTCCTCATAGGACCATCTCGCATTGGTCTATGATCCACACCAGATTATCCTCATAAGATGAATATGATTCCAACTCAACATCCAAAAAATCTATAACATGACCAGGATCAGGCACTTACCTCCGAAGATGAGAAATATAGAACACATCATACATTCCTCAACAACATGGAAGAAGGTCCAAATGGTACACCATTATCCCCACTCATTTGACGATCTCAAATGGTCCCACACTAACCATGCTTCTAGATTCTCTTTCTTCCTTAGATGCTGGTGGCCTAACCGAGGACTCACCATCAAGAAGACCTGATCGCCCATAGTGAACACCAAAGGTCTCATCCTATTGTTGACATATAATAGTTTTCTTCTCTATGTGGTTATCAAACATTTCGCAATAAGATGCAATCTCTTAGAGGCCTCATAAACCAAACGAGACCCACAACCCCTACCTCACCTACCTCATGCCAATAAGATATGATCGATATGGTCTCTCATGGATACCCTCGTGAGTTTCCATCTGAATCAAATACATGTAAATGTTATTTAATGTGAAATCAATCAAGGAATTTTGATCAACCCATGATCCATGGAAGTCTAGTACACAAGATCAACGAATATCCTCTAATAGGTGTATAGTCCAGTCAGAATATTCATTAGTCTAAATATGGAATGTCATGCTCAACCTCTTCTGACTCTCTTCAGGATTTATGTAATACCTTCAAAACCCATGACATAAAACATGTGTCTCTATCTAAATAAATTTTCAATGGAACTCCATGTAGGTGTATGGTCTCTTGGACATAGAGTTTTCCAATTTCCACCACTAGGTGGGTATCTTCGATTAGTAAGAAGTGAGTAGAATTCATTATCCAATCGATAGTCACCCAGACTGCATCATGACTTTTCAAGGTTATGGGTAACCCTATCAAAAATTATTTTATGATGTCCTCCCACTTTCACATAGGTATTTTGAATGGTTGTAAAAAAACACCAGAATGTTGGTTCTTAGGCTTCAACCTCTAATGGGTAAGTCATTTGCAGATAAAACAATCAATGTATCTCTTTATCCTCAACCACCAGAACTGCCACTGGAATTCATGATACATCTTGGTAAAACCATGATGTACTACCCATCTATAGTTATGGTAATCCCTCATCAGATCCTCCCTAATGGAAGAAAGTAATACTACACTCATGTATACCAATATCACATCAGGGTCATCCATCAACCATCTGAATATTAATTCACCACCAAATAGTTTTTCTCTCATTAGATTACCCTCTAATTATGACTCATATTTAGTATTTACCTGGTCCATAAGTGAATATGTGGCTACCAAGTTAACACAAGTCTTAGAGCTCTAGTCCTCTAAGGCATCCAACCTCCAATCATCCAATAAGATCATCAAGTGTCCTTGATCCTCTGAGGTCCACTCACCAAGCTCCTACCTAGACTCTGTGTTATGGCTAAAAAAATCTATAATAACATTACACTTCCAAAGTTCATAAAACATATCAAAGTATAAAGTCTATAAATACTCAACCAAATTCCTATTTATCATGTTCATATCCTTCGGTGTGGATATATAGTAATTTCTCTTTTGGTCCATTTAAATAATAAATATATCACCAAGAAGATAATTTTTACAATATTTTAGAGCATGGAACATGGATTCAAGATCCAATTCATGTGTAGGGTAGTTCTTATCATGGGGTTGTGGCTGAAAACACCCATAGGATACTAACTTCTCTCTTTTCATTAGCACTTCTCCCAGACCCACACCTAATGCATCACGATACATTGTATAATCAGTCCCATGCTAAGGGTGTGTCAGTAAAGAAGTTTTCATAAATATTATCTTTATCTTAATGAATAAATCTTAACACTAGTATGACAATAGTAATTTCACTCCATTCTTTGTTAGAATTGTTATGAGTGATGATAATCAGAACTATTCTTAGATAAATCATTTGTAATTTCCTACTAAACCCAGAAAGATATTAATCTCAAACACATGGGGATATTTCCAAGACATGGATGCCTCAAATTTCTATGGGTATACAGATATACAATTCTCAGAAACCAAATATCCTAGAAACTTCACCTCTTAAATCCAGAAGTCATACTTTGATAGTTTGGCATAAATTATGTGTGCTCGAAGCGTACAAAGGGATATTTATAGGTGCCTCGAATATTTATATAGTGTCAGAGATTATATGAGGATATCATCAATGAACACTATGATGAATGAGTATATTTATGGAAGGAAGATCTTATTCACGAGGTCCATGAACAATGTCGGCATGTTCATCACCCCGAACGACATTAACTAGTACTCACACAATCCATGCCTTCTCTTAATCTTTGTCATTGGAATTTCCTCCTCTATAACTCATAAATGAATATATCCCAATTAATAATCAATCATGGAGAACAACTATGATCCCTGTAGCTGATCAAAAATATCATCGATCCTCAGTAATGAATATCAGTTCTTTGATATCACCTACATTAGATTCCAATAATCAATATATAGCTAAATTCTACCATACACCTTCTTGAAAAACAACATAGATGAACCCCATGTTGAAGTAATTGGCCTTAGGAATCCCTTCCTCTCTAATTCATCCTGCTGATCATTGAGATTATTTATCTCAGTTGGTGTCATACGATATAGGGTATTGAAATGGTTTTGCTCCTGGAATGAGCTCAATATCAACTTTACTTGACATTCCTTCAAAGTATATACTAGGTAAAATATTCATAGAAAGATCTCAAACCATTATTTATTGTTCTGAGGGCCTCCAATGCTCTGTAAGGATAAATAATGATCGAGTTGACAACCATATTTCTATACTTCTATTCTTTGGACATATAATGAGATATAGACTTTCAGTTAGAACAGCCCTACTACCTAAACCAAAAAATGGATTTTGGGAGTATACTTAACTATATTCTCCTACACATATAGTGGTAAATCAGAAACATACTCCCTTGTATAAGTATTTTGGACTTCTTAACAAGTAGTCCAATAAGACTATGTTGAGGCAACATCTCCTATAATGTGAAGGAATCAATTTGAAAAATAAATAGATTCATTAGGATAAACCCTAATGAGTCTATGGGATTGCAAAATGTTTCTCTTAACTAGAATATGGAATCAAACAAGGTTATCCAAGGTGTCTACCATTAACCCATGTTATGCCCCTCTTAGGAATAACCCTTATTTCCAACCCTTCACATTAGTCCGAGTAATCATATATATATATATATATATATATATACTAACATAACAGTATTCTCAACTCAACTAATTAATGAAAATAAATATATATCATACATAATGACAACATAGATGTATCACATAAGAGAAACTATCCTGATTAGATAGTGCAAAACTATTTCATTTAATCAACGAACTACTATGTCGCACAATAAAAAGTATATATATGGAATGTTAACCTATGTGATTATTCATGATTCATGAACGCATTCAAAATATCATAAATCAAATATCAACCTCGTCATCATAACCCATGATGATTTTAATCAATATTAATAGTAAAACATAAATTCACCACTTTATAGAAACATGGAGGTCCATTACATAGTGTTGGCCTAGAACAAGAAAAGTTCCCATTCCTGAGTCTTAATCACCATACCTTCAGTCTATCATGTCCCATAATGAGATAAAGAGAATAAAAAGTTAGTGAATCCTGATTATCTAATACTTTTTTGTAACATCCAAACCTGAACCATTGGGTCTAAGCTGTAATGCCACATGACTCTGCGCCTCCCCATATGCAAGAGGCTAATGACAAGCTGTGAGTGCCTAAGTCCGTCAGTGGGGATACTACACCTTAATTATCATATCATAAGATCCATAATTAATAGTAAACAATAGGATAAATAATCAGATTAAACATATATAATGGTAAAGGCAGAATACATGTCATACAAATTAAGAATCTCCCAAAGTGGCAAGCATAACCAGTTTCATATGAAGTAGATAAATGAATGGATAAATAGCAGGTCGACTGGAGTCCACCCTAGTCCACTACTATCTCCACGCTCCACTACTAATCCATCCATCACATGGCCCTTTCACTTCTCCAAATCCATCATGAAATCTACAAGAACATCAAAAATCCTGAGTAGTGTCATGACCCATCCAAGAGGGGCTTGTTCCATGACTCCCTTAAGACCACCTCTAATAGGCCAAGGATTGGTGATTAGAATTCAGAAGGCATATCTCACAAATGGGAGGAATTTTCCTAAGTACTTGTACACATGCACACGTCTCCAAAACACAAATGCTAAAAAATACTATGTAAACATCTGCATGGATACACTATATCCAAACCAATAGATTACGGTAGTAAAGTAATGTGAAGTAAAGTAAACTAGGCTAGAATACAATCCCGCCAAAAGAAAAGTATGTAAACCACAAAATTCAACTAGTATAAAGAGGTATTGGGATTTTTTCTTAAATAAGTAGGAACACCTAGGACTACCCAAACTCACAAACCTCTGTCTGGTCCCAATCCACCCTAGACACTATCAAAAGGTCGCTCGTCAGCATAAGACACAACACATGTGGGAAAATCCCATGCATGGGTCAGTAAAAAAATACATAGTAAGGTACCCTGAGACCAAAAATGAAGACCACCAAGTAAATACCACACAGGAAATACCAAAAAGGAAAAAACAACATAGAAAATACCATAAAGAAAATTCCACAAATGAAATACCATGATGGAAATACCACAAATGAAATACCAAATATGAATTACCATGAATGAAATACCATAAAGGAATACTACAAACTAAATACCATGAAACAATAGTAAAATCAGATCCTTAAAGATATATTCCCATGGACCATATATCAGGAATATTCTGATATACTCTCTCCAATGAGACACACAGTCTTTGGGAGCCACATAGCATTGCTGAGACACAAAATCTCTATAAGACACATATTCTTTGGGAGTCACACAATATCTACGATACAAATAGTCTCTATAATTAAAATATTCATTGGGAGTCACATAATCTCCATGAGACACCCAGTCTCTATGTTACATCCATCCAAAGGATTCTGATCAAAGAAGAAAAATTCTAGGAGAACCTACTCCTCAATCCATTAGGTCATATGTACAGTTCCACAAAACCCTCTTTAGATCTCTCAAAAGGACCATCTCATCACAAGGGTCCCTAATCCAAAATGCTTCATCAAATGGACACATGGATTGAATGTTAAGGGCATTTGAAAATTTAGAAGAGGGTCCACTGGCTCGTGGACCGACTGAGTGGTCGACCGTGACCCATCTTCCATGGTTACGTGGTAGCTCAGTCAACCATGGCTCATGGTCGATCATAACAGTTGACCGTGGCCCGGTCCGGCTACCTGGGTCCAACCTGGGTCTGACCTGAACTAAGGTCTAACATGATCTGTTGGGCCCTGCCCTCTTTGGTTGGGCAAGACCCACTTTGTTATCCCGATCCACTAGGCTGTCTCATCTCATTTTATGGTCTGTCCATTATGGTAGCCCACTGGGTCTGTGGTCGTTGTGTCCCACACGGTGTCACTCCATATCCCGTCGGTACTTCTCACCACCCCTGTTTCATTCATAGGTCACCACTTTTGGTCAAAAAAAATTAAAAAAAACTTCTATGTGATCATCGAGTTGTGAGCTATATCAATCCATACTTAGTTTCATCTTACCACCATTCTAGGGGTCTGATCACATTCGAATCCACCCAACATTTTGAGTTGCAACCAAGAGGGTCCAACAGTGAAGAATTCCAAGAATGAGGAAGAGAAAAGAACCAAGAACACCAAAGGAATGAGTCTGGACCTTTGTTCATATAAGCCTCGATTTGTTCTTTTTATATGGATAAATGAAGAGAAATAATTATCACATAGATCTATCTCCTGTTAAAACCTCTCAACAAATATCCATCTTGTAAACGATCGAACCACGGATCAACCTGTTCATGGGATTGTCTATTTTCATCGATGAATTTAAGAAGGGGGAAAACCAAGAAGGAAAAAACACCTTACCTAGAGTTTGAATACGTAATTGATGAGAATATATTTCATTATCATTGTTGACGAGATCCTTCAACTCTATTGGTGCGAAGATCCTTGATATGATCCCCATTTCATCGTCATTTTTTCGATAGGATTATTTCCCCATGATTCATAGTAATTCTAGGGTTATAGTGATAACTCTAAATTATCTGAAAAGTTTTAATAAAAAGAAAATGTTTCATTACGTCACTGTGTAATATTAAATAAAATAAATCATAATTTATTTTATTCTCTAAAACATCCAAAAAATTACATTTCACATCCAACTCACGTTGATCGATGTTAGGCCTCATCTAAAGAAAACACCACATTATGAACTCAATATTGGTCTTGTATTTCCAACAATAGTCACCATTCATGAGTTATTATGATTTTAAAATAAAGTAATTTTATTTAATTATTTTATTTACAGTTACTTCATTGGTGAATTTTTAATAAGATGACTCATGTCGATCAAATTTAGGTCATTCCTAGTGTAAACCCTCCATTATGAGTTCAATGGTTCCCTTATATTTTATATCTGGTCATCCGTTTAAAATATATTCAACTTTTTAAGTAAATTTTCACATGCGTGCTACTAAAAACATAGAATTTTTTAATGAATTATTTCGGGAAGACCAGGCCTCGAAATAACACGTTGTCTCAGTGTCTGGTGTTAGAATTTTGTTAACTAAAAAATCATGAAAATTAGAGTCATTATGTTCTCCCCACCTTTGGGTTTTATGTCCATAAAAGACAAAACAACGGTCTACTCAAAAATATGAGGGTAAAGAGCACAAATATTAGCCTCTTTCTTCCATGTTATCTCTTGGAGATTCATTTAATACCACCAAACATGAACCATAGGAATAAACCACCCATGAAGGACCCTCTCCTGTCAATCCTTGGTCTTCACTGGGTACTCTGAAAAAGTTTCCCCATCATCATTGTCCAACTCACCCCAATCAATTATGTGTGATGGTTCAAGCATGTACATCCTCATCTATGACACATGGAAGACATCATGAACCCACTCTAACTGAGGAGGTAGAGACAACTGGTACACCAGCTCACCAACTCTACACAAAATCATGAAAGGGGTGATGAACCTCAAAGATAGCTTTACACCCCAGCCAAATCTCTATAATCGGCATCGAAGTGTGACCTGAAAGAGAAGGTGGTCTCCTTTCACAAACTTCCAAGGCCTCTGTCGTGGAGAAACATAAGACATATAACGACTCTATATAGTCATCATCTGCACCTAGAATACTTGAACCTTCTCTGATGTTGTCTGCACCATCTATGGTCCCATGAGTGATTACACTTCTAGGTTCATCCAACACATTGGTGACCTGCAGGTTCGCCAGTACAAGGCCTCAAATAGTGTCATACAGATGGTGGAATGGTAGATTTTTTTGTGTGAAAACTCCACCATAGGTAGGTGATCCTCCCAAATGAAACTAAAATCTAGTATGAAAGCTTGTATCAAGTACTCTATAACCTGAATGGTCCACTCAATCTAGCTATCTGTTTGTGGGTGAAATGTTGTGCTCAAGAGTAACTGAGTGCCCAATTCTGCCTGAAATTCCTTACACAACCGGGATGTAAATATACCATCATGATCTTAGATTATCATCGATGTAACTTCATGGAGTCAAAATATCTCCTTCGCGTAGAGGGGTTCTAAAATCTCCATTAAACACTGCTCCCAAATAGCTAGTAAGTGAGATGACTTAGTGAGTCAATCAATAATCACCTAGATGGTATCATGTCCCCTAGATATATGTGGTAAACCCATCACAGAGTCCATCGATATCCCATCACACTTCCATTTTGGAACCTTTAGGGGTTGAGTCAAACCCATTGGAATATGGTGTTTGGCCTTCACCTATTGGAAAGTGAGGCATAAAGAAACAAACTCTACAAATACCTTCTTCATTATCAGCCATTAGAAATGACATCAGAGGTCATGGTACATCTTCTCCACACTTGGATGAACTAGAAATGAGGATGTATAGAACTCCCTCAAAAACCCATCCCACAATGCCACTGGTACTACTGTGTGTCCTCCGAAATGGATGATGTGATCCCCACCTTTCGAATACCCATCAGTGGAAAGCCCTGTGGACATATGAGCATTTAAATTCTCACAATTAGTATCAAAAGGTTGAGCCTCCCTAACTTGATATAAGATTGGAGGGGTGAAAACCATCAACTAGAATTAATTTTCTACATCTACATCAATAAAGGATATCCAAAATGAGGCCAACTACTCTGATGCATCATTCAAAAACTGCGAACTGGATCTCTTGTAGAGAGAATCTTCCACCACATTCCCCTTCAAATGAGTATACAACATCTCAAAGTCAAAGTCCTAGAGGAACTCTATCCATCACCTCTATGTTAAGTTTAGATACTTTTGAGAGAATATATACTTCAGTCTCTTGTGATTAGACTATATGATAAATCATTCTCCCATTAGGTAGTGTAACCACATATTCAATGCGAAGAATATTGCTACTAACTCAAGTTCATGGGTTGCGGAGTTATACTCATGTGGCCTTAACTAATGTGAGATATAGGCAATCATCACTTTCCCCTACATCAGGACACAACCATACCAGGTTCTTGATGCATCATAGAACATCATGTACTCATCACCCTCCTTTAGCAATCTCAAAATAGGAGCGCTCACCAATCTCTTCCTAAACTACTGAAAACTCTCTTGGAACTTCTCTATCCACACGAAAGGTTTTCCCTTTCATGTCAATGATGCCAGTGATGATGCTTCTATATAAAACTCAGTTACAAAACTCTGATAGTACCCATTCATACTAAGGAAACTCTGCACTGTGGTAACACTCTTGGGTGGCTCCCAAGCAAGCACTGCCTCAATCACATCTTGATCCATTGCAACACCAGCCTCTGAAATGAAATTTCCTAGAAAATGGACCTCTTGAATCCAAAACTAACACTTCGAGATATTCTCATAAATATGGTACTCTCAGAGTGTCTCTAAGACCATCCTCATGTTTCTCACATGCTCCTCCTCAGAAACTGATTACACTAGGATTTTATCGATGAAGACCACCCGAACTGGTCTAGGTAAGGTTAGAAGATCATGTTCATGAGTCCCAAGAAACCTACTGGGGTGTTCATCATTCTGAATGGAATCACCATTTACTCTTAGTGGATATATAGGCATCTTATAGTCATCTTTTTTATATCCTCATCCCTTACACGAATTTGGTGATATCCAGATATGAGGTCAATCTTCAAGAACCACCGCGCCCCTTTCAACTGATCTAAGAGGTCATCATTCCTTAGTAGTGGATACTTATTCTTCACGGTTACCAGGTTCATGAACTTAATGTCCACACATAACCTCAAGATATTGTTTGAATTTTTTGAAAACAAAACTGGAGTTTCCCAGGGTGTAACACTAGGTCTCACAAAACCCTTCTTCTGCAAGTCCTCCAACGGTGCCCTCATCTCACGAATATCAACAAGATACATCGGATATGAAGTTGTAGATATAGGTGTCATACTGGGGTAGATATCAATACATAATTCAACCTCCCTATGGGGAGGTAATCCTGGAACATCCTCATGAATAATTTCCTAGTACTCCTACCCCACTGTAGGGAACTGATGACTCATATCATCCATTGCACCAAAGGTTAGGTTAGCCAAATGATGAGTGATTTGTTACACAATCTTATGTGTGAGTCCATATTGTGTTTTGTGGTTTTCCTTTTCACCTAGGAAGAAAAACATGGTCCCATCACTAAAGACACACCACAATTTGGGCCTAAAATAGTCAATATGAGCATGGAATATGGATAACCAATCCATACTGAGAATGGAATCGTAAGGCCTCGATGCCACTACCAATAAATCCCAAATGAAACTCTCACATCCAAGAGTAAGGTCACACTGTTGACACTAGTGTGTGATCATTGAATCTTCTCTCGTATGAGTCTCTAAGTATCAGGGTTGAGTCAACAGTTCAACCAGAATCTTTGAATCTCGAACAAGTTTCGTGGCATGAAATGAATGATTGGAACCTATGTCTATAAAAACTATATCTAGGGATAAAAATACATAGATCATACCTTTAGTAATCACTAGAGATCTGGGGTCATAAGCCCCCATCATCTAAAACTGGCCTCGCCCCAGTCCACCAACTCCCTGAGCCAATTATTGACCATCTGGGGGTGGAGGTGGTTGTACGTCTATCCTCTTCCTACCTCCTAATGACGATCATAATCTGATACCACATATACCTACCTAAGGACTATGATACTTCACTATCTAGCTCTACCTCGATGGTCCCTCAACTGTCTCTAGATTAGTCGTATGATGGGTCAGGCAATCTCATTCCATATGCCCCTGATCGCCACACATGTAACACAGCCTTTCCCTTGACTAATTCAAGATACCCTGGGAGCCCTATACCTCTAATCCTATGCCCTAAGATTATCACCTGAAGTTCATAACCTATTTGGTTCCCTGAAACTATCATCGGCTACCTGTTACCAAGGTCTCAGCTACCTGGTGAATGTTCGTAGCTCCCACTGCTAGTGTTTGCTCCGCTAGAAAACTCTCCACCAGCAAAGCAGACTCAATTAACTCATCATAAGTAGGAACATTAAGTTATATTATGGATTCCCTGATTTCCTAGCATTGTCCCTAGAAAAGACTCACGGCAAGGACTTCCATCTGTTTAGAAGCCATCCTCACAAGGTGGAAGACATGTGTAACTACCTCCAACCAATCCTCGACTGCCTGGGGGTCTGGATGACCCCAAAACCTTGGATTTATCTTCCTATGGAACTTTTGAAATGCACTTAGTATGTGGAAACCTCAATAGGTAATGCTACTAGTAACTGCTTCTCAAAGGGTGGTGGTATCACTGGAAAACCACTCGGAGGTGCTATCTATGGTACATGCCCCTATACCAAACCCTTATCTATAGGAGGATCAACCTCGTGATCACATAACAGAATGCAACTGGTTGTCTACATGGAGGCATCCAAGAATAAAACTAGATGTAACAAGGTAAATATAGTATTTCTAGAGAGCTGACTCAATAAGGACATATAAAAAACAACCTATTCCTATAGGATGAAAGTACCATTATTGTTTCCTACATCCATTATTTTTATGTATTGAGTTGACATGAAGAACTGAAAGTCATGGGGTATGGATACATCATTCGTCGAACTAACAATAGATTCCATGGCCTAAAATCTAAACTCAAAACACCTAACTCTATTTCCAAAAACCAAAATCATCGACTCTTGGTCCTATGGTAGAACCGACCTCCTTTGATATAACTTTACCACAACCCATCCTAGAGGGTCCCATTCCATGACTACCCTATTCCCACCTTAAATTGGTCAGGGTATTGTGACTAGCACCGAGAAGGATTATCCCACAAATGGGAGGAATTTTCATATGTACCTAAACACAGACACACACACACATCTCCGAGCCACAAATGTTGAAAAGTAAAAACACTATGTAAAAAATTGTATGCATACACTATAGTCTAAAAAATAGAGTATGATAGGATATTAAATCACAGTAAAGTAAACCGAACCATAATACATACCCACCAAAAGAAATTTCTATAAACCACAAAGTCCAACTAGTAGACAAAGGTACTGGGACTAATGTTTGAAGTCATAGGAACACCTCGGCCTATTTGAAATCATTAATCTATGTCTGGTCCTAGTCCTCCCCAGACACTATCAAAAGGTCACTCATCTTCACAAGACACAACACATGTGGGCTAATCCCATGAAGGGGTGAGTAAAAAAATACTCAGTAAGGCAACTCAAACCCACAAAGGAATAAATAAAGTAAATACCACATAATAAATACCCCAAAGTAAATACCACAAAGGAAATACCACATAGGAAATACCACAAATGAAATACCAAAAAGGAAATACCACATAGAAAATACCACAGAAGAAATACCACAACGGGAATACCACGAAGGAAATACCATGATAGAAATGCCACAAGGGAAATAACACAGAAGAAATACCATAAAGGAAATATCATGAAGGAATACTAAAAATGAAATATCATGAAGGAATAATAAAATAAACTCATTAAAGATATACGCCCATATCCCATATATCAAGAATATCTAGATATACTCTCTCCAATAAGACACACAGTCTCAATGAGACACACAGTCTTGGTAAGACACAATGTATTTGAGAGCCGCACAGTCTATATAAGACACACATTATCTATAATACACACGATCATTGGGAGTCTCAAAGTCTCCATGAGACACATAGTCTTTATAAGTCACACCTCCTTTGGGAGTCACACTTTCTCCATGAGACACCCAGTCTCTATGTCACAACCATCCACAGGATTTCTCTCAAAGGATGCTCATTTTGGAAAAACCTACAACTCAATCCATTAGGTCCTATTAAATCTTCAAAAAAACCCACTTATGATATCTCAAAAATATCATCTTTTCACAAGGGTCCCAATGCCAAAAATGATTTTTCAAATGGACACAGAGTTTGAATGTTACAAGAGTTTGAAAATTTAGAAGAGGGTCTGTTGGCTCGTGGAACAACTGTGGTGATCGACTGCCATGGTCGACTGCCCCCATGGTTGACCATGTCACAGATTCTTGGTCGAACATGTCCCGGTTTAGCTTCTGAGTTCTGATCTGGGTCTGACGCAGGTCCGACCTGACTAGGGGTCTGACACAGCCCATGGTCCAACACGACCCAGGGTCCAACCTGACCCTCTCAGCTCGGCTTACTTCAGCTTAGCTGGGAACACTTTTTCGGCCCAACCAACATGCCCATCCCGGAAAATTTCTATCCCTAGTCCATGTGTTATTCCGCTGTAACCCTTGGACGCCATGCCCGCTAACTCCACCGGCTCCCAGGTGGTCGTCGCCACATCCCGCAGCCACTAGTGCTAATGCTGCTCGCTTCCCCTGTTGCTTTCGTGGGCCACAAATCCTCCTCCAGTGGTCAAAAATATGAAATGAAAACTCCTTTTTGATACTATAGTTTCAAGATACTTTGACCCATACTTAGTTTCATGTTACCACCAATTTGGGGTTCCAATCATGTTCAATTCCTCCCGGAAATTCAAGCCATGACCAAGAGGATCCAACGATGAAGAACGCTAAGAACGGGAAAGAAAAATCACTAAGAACGCACAAGGAATGAAACTTTTCATTTTTTCATATCATTCACAATTCATTATAGTTAGAAGGATAAATGAATGTACATAATTATCAAAAATATCTATCTCCTATTAAACACCTGCAACATATATCCATCCCACAAACGATCGAACCATGGATCAACCTGTTCGTGGGTTGGTCCACGATTTTCATTGAATTTAAGAATGGGGAAATACCAAAGGAAAATATAATCCCTATCAAGAGTTTGGATTGTTTTTTGAAGATAAGTGGCTAAATTTCCATCATTGATGAGATCCTCCAACACTCTTGGCGAAACGATGCTCGATCCGATCCTTGATATGTCATCGTTTGTTCGAGATGATTCTTTACCCATGATTCAGAGTAATTCCAATGTTATGTTGATAACTCTAAATTCTATTAAAAGGTTTCATAAAAATAAAACATGTTTCTATGTAACATTAAATAAAATAAATCTTAATTTATTTTATTCATTAAAATGTCCAAAAAATATTTTTCATAGCCAACCCATGTCGGTCGATGTTAGGCCTCTTCTAAAGAATACACCATACAAACTAAACAGTGGTCACCGATTTTTTCTCTGAGTCGCCATTAATGAGTTATTAGGATTATAAAATAAAATAATTTTATTTAATTATTTTATTTACAGTTACGTCCATGGTGACTTTTTATTCTGAAGATCCGCACCGACAAAAGTTAGGTCGCACCTAGGCTAATGCCTCCATTCTGAGCACAATGGTAACCTCATATTTCTAATTTGGGGTCCCATTTAAAAAATATTACACTTTTTATGGAAATTCACATGTGTGTGCTATTAAAAACATAGAATTTTTCATCAAATTTTTGCTGGAGCACTGGTCCACGTAATCACATGCCGTCTTGGCATCTAGTCTAGGAATTTTCCCAAATAATTTCTAAAAATAAAATTGGGAAAATCTGAGTCATTGCAAGTTGTGAGGGAGTAAAAGACTCGGTAGTACACAATAAATGCACTCTTGAACTGATGTTATAAAATATACAATTGTATTCCATAATAATAATAAATGAATAGTAATTTTAGTAACACATAATAAAAAATCGAGTGGTCATGCACTAACCAAGCCACCACAAACCACCGACCATACCAACTTCTGCTCTATGGTGAAAAGGTAATGTATGTCAATAAGTATCCATACCATACACAATGCTATTGGTGATTCACTCAGAATCCATGAGGCATCGAGTGAAAGAAACCTACCTGAAATCCACGAGGTAATGGGTAATACTCAGAATACACAAGGCATCGAGTATCTGTTACCTACATAGAATCCACAAGGCATTAGTTAACACTTGGAATCCATAAGGAATAAAGTGTCTTCCATCTACTCAGAATCTGGAAGGAATCAACTATATTCTTGGTTAAAAGGTTATGATGTTGTGTCGTTGTCTTCAATGCACACCATGTGTGCACCCAACAAGCAGTAATCATGCCATGACAGCCACCAGTGAAGTATACACATTCCAATCCTCTATAAGAAAACATGACATGTCATAGAATGATAACAACCATAGCACACATCATGAGAAATATAAAATCATCATATACATCAACTTGTAAATCAAACAATATCATGGAATCTAGTTATCCCATCACACTACCACAGATCATGCCTTACTCAGCGCCAACTTTTATTAGCACTGATAAAAGGGTTACCTTTATCAGTTGTAGATAAAAGATATGATAAAGGTATCCTTTATCAGCACTAAACAAAATTGCTAATAAAGGTGTACCCTTTATGTGTGCTTATTTAGCGCTGATAAAATTTTTTAAAAAAAGAATATTATTATAAAATTATCATATTTATATTCAAAAAATAATGTTAATTTATATACATTAATTAAAAAATTCATGTATATAATAAATATAAATATGATATATTGATATATATATATATATTTAATAATCCAAATATATATATATATATTGTTTTCAAAAAATTATAAATAAATACATATATTTAAATAATAATAATTTTATAATAATTATATTATAGTCATGATTGCATCTATTTGGGGGAGTTATACTGAATTAGCCTTCTCATATTTTTATTATGAGAAGATTCATATTTTATGATAGTATATTTTTTGTATATAGATATTTATAAATAATTTTGATTATAGATGATTTTTATTATACATAATTTTGATTATCATGAATTAATAATATATATAAATAATTTATAAATAATTTTAAATTGATGATTATTTTGGATTAATATTTTCGAATTAATATTTATTTTAAAAGAATATAAATTGGGTATTACATTAATAAATTGTAATGATATTTTTTTTAAATATATACATAATTTTTATAATTTACCATATTGTATAGTATTTACTATTCATCAACATATTTAACTATTCTCAAATGTAATATATTTTTTACCAATAAATGATGTTTACACTTTTAATAAATTCTGATATATTTATTCAAAATATGGAATGTGTTTTTAATCAAATTCTAAATATATATAAATTAATTATTAATTGAAAACATATAATGTATTTTAAATTTATGTTTTTTATATGAAATACTTCTTTGTAATAAAATATTTTGTTTTCAATTTTCAAACATACTTTATTATTTACGGATTACTAATTATTTTATTTTCTATATATAAACATATAAATATATTTTTAAAATTAACCATTAAATTATAATAAATTTTATTTTCAATTAAAAATATTAATTTAATAAAAATAAATTCTTCTTATAAAATAAATTTTATAATTATTAATGGAAAATTTTTATAAAGTAAATAGTTACACATAAATAACTACCTAAATTTTAGTTACATAACACTATATATATAGGACCAAAGTGTGATATAATCCATTGTGGTACTTTCAAGTGGTTATTTAGCTAACATGAATCTCATGATGATCTACACTAATTTGAACTTATCCGACATGTGATTTTGTTCCAACCACACTTATTACAGATCAATTTAATCCTAGTATAAGAAACCCTTTTTGATGTTACCTTCTTCCCAAGAATAACCAAATTTCTCATATGGGTTTGAAATTGTGAGGCATATGAAAGTTTAAATTTCTATTAATTCATCATCAATTTTTATTTGGTTTTCTTTCACTGTTTGTTTCGATGATTATATACGGATTTATTTTCTTAACAATTTTCCTTCAAAAAGTGAAATACTTGATCATTTTTATTCTAAATTTACCTACAAATCATTCAATTAAAATTATCTTTCAATGATTAATAAAATATTGTTTCATAATCAAGGAGAAAAAAATAAATTCAGTAAATTATTTAGAAAAATGGACGATGAATCATAAATTTAAAAACCAGATATACCCATTCTTTTGTACTTACCAAAAATTATGTAGAATATAGGGAAAAACTTAAGAACCAACACATGAAATATCTAGATATGTGTTCATAATTATTTAAATTACATGACCAAAACATTATTAGGGGCACATTTTAACTAAAAAATAGTACTAATAAGGAATTATAATGTGTGAACATGTATAGTGTTACAATCATTGAAAAGAAACATGAAAATGGAAAAGGTGTTCTTATAACTCATTATAAAGACAATGAGGATTCTAAATAACCCTTAAACTTTATATGAAATACCTTAATAACTCATTAATAATAAAAAAATGTTCAATTTTAATTAAATCCACTCAACTCTATAAGAATTTCATCCAATATATAAGGGAATATGAGAGGTTATAGGTGTAAGACTAACCAAAGTATTAAAGATAAGAACTTTGGATTCAAAGGAATAGGATTCAACCACCACTTTAATCTAGGAAACAACCTAGAACTAATATAAAATTATGGATTGGTTTGTTTTTTATATGAAGTATGAAACTTGAATTGGGAAATGATGTATTACCTTGGTATCATCCAAGAAAACCATCCAACCCAACCAAACCTACGGAATATTGAAGGATAAAAAATATTCAATGGCCTAATACCAGATTGTAATGCACATGGATACTATAAAAAAAGACAAAGTTGAAGAAGAAATTTATAGGGTAGAAAATATTCTTACCTTTCTGAGGAATATAAATTATTGGAGATTCTAGGGTATTGGTAATTTATTACTGAGAATGGGAAATAAATAAGTGATACAATTTTTATTTTACAATTACTCTTTAAAAATTAACCTATTTTATTGACTAAAGTCTTTATAAACTCGCTTATTAATTCCCTTATACTTTTATAAAACCCCATAAAATATGTGTCAAAAATTTGAGTGGTATATATATTTATATATTCAACGATATGAGTGGTATCTATATTTATAAATACATACATGTATAAGGAAAAAGATAGGTATCTATATTTATATGATCATATTAACTTTTGGAGGACTCATAGACACAAAAAATATCACCTTCTATATAATATAGATTGATAATAACACCATGGTAGGGACATGTAACTAACTATATCCAACCAATAGGATATAAATCATAACCCCACTCCTAATACCTTGTCCTCATAGGAAGATAAGTGCTACTAAAATTTATTCCTCATACCAAATTCCTTTTTCTCTTCATGGAGTAATTGAAGGATTGATTTTAATGTTGAAATTGAAATGGACATCTCAGCATAAGTGCGTGTAAGACTATCTAGCTGATCCTTCTCACAGTCACACCAATCAAGGATCCCCTTGTAGGTATTAGATTGCAACTGCTACTTTTTTTAACTTTAGACAGCAAACTATGTAATGTTCCCTAGTACTTATCCAAATCCGTAGCCTAGAAAATTTTTGACTTAAGGAGACAATTGTTATCCTCAGCGGATTCATCTCCAAAACATTTTTTATCAGATTTTTTTTCTTGAGACTCATACCACATATCTTATAGACATAAGCCTTTGTTTCATGAAATAATATGAGTATTTTTCATCCCATACTAGGTATCACTAATCATTGTGGATGAATTCAAAGGATAACACCTACCAACAGTTGTGTAATTATTTTCTAAAATTCTTTATCTTGTTTTCTTCAAAGCATGATGAAATTTTTTGAAACATTAAAGTGTTGGGTTCCCCTTATTTGAAAGGCCCATTTTTTATTTATTTTTTTAATCATTAATATTACCAAATAAAATATGATGGATATGAATTGGAAATGGATCGATGTTAATCATATGAGAAATGATTATGAAAATGGGGTGAAAAATTTAATCAGGAATGAAAAGGACCATGAATATATCCCTTCCCAAATAATTTTTCTATGTTTATGCTATTTTTATTCAAGAATAATTAGTCTTATGGAGTTGGAAGAACAATTGATCTATCCCAAAATATATCGAAATTAAAAATGTAGGAATAAACATGGGGAAAAGTGAATACAGCTAGTGACAAGGATAACACTATGTTTCATGCATCATCTAATATGATTAAAAGTGTGTAAAATAAATGGGACCATATTGAGGATCTGGTTATAGGTTAGAATGATGATGAAGATAGTATTGTGGAAACAAAAATTAAAATTGAAGATGAACTTTGTTATTGGATAAAATTGTTTGAGAAGTTAAAGAGTTGTACAAATATGTCATGGTATGCTGGTTTTACTCAATATATAACATTTTTAACCATAATGAAGATTTATAATTTAAATCTGTAAATGGATGGAGTGATTCCAGTTTTACTAAACTACTTTATCTCTTGAATTACATGCTTACAAAAGATAATTAACTTCCTAGTTGAACATATAATGCAAAAATAATTCTATGTTCAATGGTTATGATCTCTAAAATAATATTGGCCTACCCAAATTACTATTTACTATTTCAAAAGGACCACAAATCACATAAATAATACCCAAATTGTTGTGTTTATTGATACAAGAATGATGAATTGGGTCGTATTAAAGTTGTATGGGTCTTTTAAATGATTAAAATTTTTAGGATACTATATAAAAATGACGAGACTGCAAGGCAGTTAATGTGGCACATAGATATAATAAATAATTATGGTAAACCTCACCACCTAGAAAACTCTCCTCACTGAAATATAATTGATCATGAGTATCCTAAATTTGGAAATGTGTTAAGAATCCTTTGTCTTTCTCTATCTATAGATGGAGGGATTTCTTTTTGTTTTAAAAGAATCACTCATATTACATGGTTAGTTATGTTGGTAAATTATAACTTACCACCATGGTTATTTATGAAACTGAAATAAATTAAGTTATCTCTACTTACATCTACACCAAAACAACTAGGTAATGATATTGATGTTTATTTGGATCCATTGATCAATTATTTGAAATTATTGATGGGTTTAGGTGTCACGTTGTATGATTCATACAGAAATGATGATTTCAAGTTGATATCCATGTTGTATGAGATGATAAATGAATTTTTTAATTATGGAAAATTTTCAAGATATAGAATTAAAGGAACTCATGGTGTACCATTTTTGAACAAGTTATACAGTCAATGAGGTTGAAAAATTAATCAAAGACTATGTTTATAAGAGATCTCATAGTTCTACCCCGGTGACATAAGTATTGATATTAGATGACATCATTCAATTATAGTTTAAAAGAACATACAACACCATCTCCACTAAAAGTTGATCAACTTTTTGGGAAATAAATATATATGGACATCTATTTTAGTAAATATTTTTCAAAAAACATTATAAAAATGAGTTTGAAAAATTGATCAGTTTATTGAATTATCATAATTATATTTTTTGTACATTAAAAATTTTATTGATATTATTTATATTGAAAAAAAATGTATGTGATAGTTTCATTGAAACATTACTAAATGAACTAAAAAACAAAGGATATAATTAAGGCTACATTGGACATGATTGACATCATAAAACGGAAAGATTTGGCGTCATTGAAGGGTGAAAAAAAACTTTTCCACCTCTAGTTTCTTACACTCTTTTCATGAAGGAGGTATATTAGTTTTGAAATATATTTAATTGTGTAAATTTTCCCATGGGGTATTCATAAAATATCAAGAATATCAGTTCAATTACTGGTTTAATGTTAAAGGGTTTTAAATCACATGATTGTCATGTTTTGATGTAAGATCTAATGCATGTAGCTTTACATTGTATTTTTTTCAAGAATTTATGTCAACCATTAACCATGATCTATTTATTTTTCAAAAATAATTGTAGAAAAGTTATAAACATAGTGAAATTCTCATCTAGGGAAAAGGAAATTTCGATCATATTATGTAAATTGGAAATGTTCTTTCCATCGATATTATTTGATATTATGGTTCACTTGATAGGTCACTTGGTAAGAGATATTTGACTATGTGGTAATGTAAATTATATATTAATGTACCCCCATTGAAATATATATGATAATTTTGAAAATGTATGTCAAAAATTAAAGTCTTACAGAAGGTTCTATTGCATAGAAATATATTATTAAGGTGGCCATTGAATTTTCTATTGACTGCCTATCTTGTGGGTAAAGAATTGTTATACCAAAATCTCAACACACTAGGTGGCTTGTGGGTGAATGAATTTATTGATTATATGTTTTTAAAATCACTATTACATATTAGGAACATGTTCACATCTATTTTTTCGTAACATTTTATAGGTTTCACCATTTTTTTAAATCCATAAATAAATTATTAGGAATTTGGATCCATCAAGGGATAAAATATGGATATCAAATACACATAATCAACAGTTTACTTGATGGTTTTGAGACCATATTTTTAAGGATTCAGATAAAATTATGGATTTAATTTCAGAACAACTTTTATGGATAGTGAGAGGACCATGTTTTCATCTATCATCTTATAATATATGTGTGATTAATGGTTATTATTTTATACAAATGAACATTATGAATGAAGTACCATGAAAAATAGTGTAGTTACACTTGTGGCTGATGAAATTCATGTATCTAGTACCAAGGATAGAAATCCATATTATACGAATATTTCAAACTTTGGAATCATCAATCCAATATGGTAGTTGTATTATATTACATTCCATGTGCTGATTTTTCAATGAAAGTGGGTTGATAACATAAGTGTTGTTAAAATAGATTAATTGGGATTCCTAGAAGTTTTTTTTACTATGGTTGGGTTCAAATATGAACATTTATAATAGAATCATATATATTACATGTATTTTATGTTCTAGATACTACAAACCAAAAATGGTCAATTTTTATGTTATTAACCAATACTAGTGAAGGGTCAGATGAAAGTTTAACTAAGGATAACCCTTTCATTAGGAAATCACAATAATTTATCAGTTGTCCCAATGTAGACAGTGTCTTGTAGGACATAGAAGACCACAATAAAGGTATTTTGATACTGGATAAACGTTTGAAATCCCTTCAACCTTTAAAAAATACTGCTCAATAATCAAGTTATATTTTTTGCAATATACATTATGTTTCCTTATATAATCATCTGTTTATTGATAAATTTATGTAATAAAAATAAAATTTTCAACCACTTATGTAAATAATAGCTTCCTCATGTGTTGATTCTCCTAATATTAAGGAAAAACATGTTTCTCAACCTACTGGTGTGCCCAATGTAGAGGAACAAAAACCTTCCCACATGCTGATGTTACCAATCTATAGGAACAAAAAGATGATGATTTTGAACCAGAAGAATTGGAAGAAGGTGAAAAACCATTGTCTGAGAAAAAATAAGAACATTATAGCATGAAGGTTTTAGAAAAAAAAATAAGGTGAGAAGAAAATATATCAAAATCGAAGTTGGATGGAATGCATGCAGCCAGGATGTTAACCCCAACAAGGTCACATTCAATAGTTTCATTGGGCTCACTGCACAGAAGCTCACACTGATTGATATAGAATAGTGGTCATACATTGTTCTCTTGATTAAGAAACTATGTTGGGAATGGATTAGGGTTGAATTATAAAATGATATCTTTATTTTATGAAGAAAATGAAATATTGACTTACTCTTCATTATCCCTTGCAGGGTGAATTTATAGTAGATGATTCTCTAATAAAATTTATATTAATTAATACTAGAAAATATCATAGGGGATTTCTCATAATTATTATGAATTTTAATCACAAATATTATAAAGGAAAAATAAACCAACACACACCATAGATTTATGAACACCTGATAAGCCAAGAAGCATGGGATGCATTTATTGGTCATCTTAAAGATACATCTTTTCAGGTACATGTGACTGGTAAAACATATTTTCTAAACTATATATATTAATCACTTTGATTAAGATTTTTCAATTAATAAAATAATAACTGAGTGCTGAAAATAAAAAACAGGAATAAAAACCAACATACCACTACTGAAAAGCAAGTATGGGGTATTCTTTACATGAAAAGAAATTGGTACGCATTTTAAATCTATTATAATACTTTTATGAGACATTAAAAAAAATTATGTTCCTCTTTTTATATTCTGATTAATGAATCAAAATCCAACTCTAGTTTCATGCCAAATTATTTTCTGTGGATGTAGCCATGTGTAAATAAATAATGGATACTAATAAATGAAAACACACAAAAAATGTAGGAAACATGTGTAAGTATGGAATAATAAAAAATTCAAATAGATAGTATATAGTAATGATTACTTATTTTAAAATATATTTTATCTGACATAGATATAATATTCATCATCAGTTATACCTGATGAATAATTATTATCAGTGGCCTTGAAGCAGCTAGAACAATATGGCCATGTTTGAGGTGCAGGTTTTAAAGTGAAACCCTAACATATTTTGAGAAAAAAATGAATAGGGGTACAAAGATAAGAAAATGGAAGAGTTACATGAATTATTAACTAATCTGGAAGGAAACTTTAATTGGAATTCATAGGATCTAGAAAAAGTTATGGGAAGGAATCAAAGAAAAGAAATAACATAAGAATAGTTACTACATAAAGACCCTCCAACACCATCTTTGAGGTGATCTGTTCCCCTCAAAGAGATTTTCTAGATGAGGTAATTATTATTCTCATAATTGTTTCTATGACATATGAATTAGGAAGACACTGATAACTTTCATGTAATAATATTCTTTAGGGTGAAAATTATTGGGATATATATCTTTTAACACCCACCCATAGCATTGTTTTGAGGACTATCGTGTGTAATATCCAATAATATATTATATGCAATAGAAAAATTAAAATAGGTCACATGAGAGTGGGGATTAACATATCTCATGAGTCGAGTGCTGAGCTACCTATTCCAATTGATTATGAAAATATTTATATGGTCGAGAGACGTATTGTAATATTCATATCATGGTCATTAAATCATGTAAAAGAACATGTCGACAATGATGTATTAATTTCCAATTTATTTTTCATGTAAAAACTTTATCAAATAAAGGAAAAAGGTATGAACTGATGAATTTTATTACATATGAAAAAAGGGAAGATGGTAAAATGGTAGGTCAAATCAAAATGGTCTAAAGGATGAACTAATGAATCAAAAAGATATTCACAAAGAACCTTTACCCCACCTGCTTGACATTCTCATTTAATAACATTGAATGCTCATGTGGATATAAGATTTCAAAGTCGTATTAATTTCATAGTTTATTTTGAAAAACAAATGTATGGAGAGGCCATTATAGACTATAATTCTCATCAGAATGTAAATTAAATCCTCAAGTATAATGGGATATGAGTCTTAGTGGTAAATCTATACATGAGGTGTATTTTCATGATTTTTTCCAATAACTGGTCTACTATGTTAATTATGACTAAATAAAATTCATATTTTTTGCACGCATATATATATCAATACTATTTGAAAGGAATCCCATGTGAATGGAAATATGGACTCATTATTCCACAAATCACTTCTAAACAAAGAAAATAGAATTCGATTCAATTCAAATTGATGTAATAGTTGAAAAAGTGGCCATAGTGTTTGAAAGTAAACTTATAGAAAAAGACTATTCTTTTTACCAATGATTCTGGGGTAAAACTCTACATTTGATCATATCATGTATATTTTCATTAAATTAATTACTTATTCCATTTTATTCATTTAGGTAGGATTAGATACTCATTTTAGTCAATTTGGATTCTCTAAAGATTTATTTTTTAGATTCACTACATGGATACCTATCAAAGTGACCACACGTGATGATGTTTTTCAATTTCTAATACACTACATGAAAATTTTTAAAACAAAACTTCATGTTATATATTCTAAATTATGTTGAAATGATAATTATTTTATGATACTATGGTGTTTAAATATCATCAATATCATGTCATGAGGACATTCAATGAGCATAAGGAGACTATATACTACTACAAGTGGATAGTTATTAGGGTATATATAATAATATTTCAATACCAAAACATATAATAAAAATATTACTTATTTTTTCAAGGTTTCTATAGTGTCTAAAATAAACCAATGGAAAAGATTTTTGGTTATTATGTTAGAAAATTTATGGAAGATATCATATACCTTCAAAAAATTATCATCCCCAAAGAGGTATTTTTGAAGATAATTACAGTTTCATTTAAAATATTTTTTAACCCTTTGTGTACTTATATTTTTTCAATACTACTATAACTTTCAAAAGTCCTTTTATTATCAAGAGGATATATATTTGTTTAGAAATGAATGGTAGGCATACATGGTGTTAGAATGTACTCATATATCATTAATATGTGACTTCCTACTACTTATTTAGTTTATTCTCTCATCATGTTATATATTTTTTTAAGTTAATTTCTTTATCATTTTTATCTGATACTTATTTTGTTAATTTTCATAGAGATCATGAAGAAATGACTTCGTCAACAAGTATGATTCACTCATATACTATGATCATGCACTCAAAAAATATTATGCACTCATGATGATTCAATTTTCTTTTAATTCTCCAATGCATTCAACATTATAGGTAGAATAGTACTGGATTTTCATTTCTTCAAATGTTACAAGTATTATAATCACTTTTTCTAAGTAAAATAATTAGATCTCTAATAACAAGTAATTACATGATAATTCAATAATAACACCTGTAAAAGTGGTCTCACATAGTTATAGTGTATCCCATGCTATCAACATGTAGTATTGACTTTTGATATTCCTAGAAATCCCTCAATTCAACCCGGAAACCTTTGATTTCCTATTGAAATATGCACCAATACACTGATATCCAATTAATTTTCAATTTTTATCTTACATTCCACTTAATGAATATTATTTATCATCTCAATATGATATATGGTGTGACTGGTATGACTCTATGTGTGCTTTTTTATTCAAAATTGATATTAATTTTAGTAAAAAGGACAAGTGACATACTCAAGACTTAAAAAATTCACTCATATTGTTTTGATACTTTTGTAAAATGATCCATAAGTCAGTTTTGACATGTAGGAATCATTCACACCTAAATCTGATACACGGTGTGCCCGGTATGACTTAAAATGGTCGTTATTAGTCTAAAAACAATATTTTAGTTCAAAATGTGTGTCAGTCATTAAAATTTGATAAAACATTCTTAGATTATATTGATAATTTTTTAAAATGATTCATAAGTCATTTTGGATGTGTAGGAATCAATCTCACATCAATCTGTCACACGATGTGACTGGTATGACTCAAAGTGGGTGTTTTTGTTTAAAAAGAAAATTTATTGAAAAAGAAAAGTTACATACTCAAAACTGAGAAAATGAATTCCTACTATTTCGATACTTTAAGAAAAAAATCCATAAATTATTTTTTATGTGTAGGAATCATCTCTACTTCAATCTGATATAGATTGTTCCTGGTATGACTCAATGTAACCGATATCAATTAAAAACTAACATTTTAGTTCAAAACAATTGCCACTAACCTAAAATAGAGAAAATGCACTCAGATTGTCTTAATAATTTAGTAAAATTATTCTTAAGTAATTTTTTATGTGTAAAAATTATCCTCACATCAAACCAACAAATGATGTGATTGGTATGACTCAAAGTGTCTATATCTTATTTAAAATTACATTTTAGAAAAAAAATACAAGTTACATATTCAAAAGTGAGAAAACATATTAATATTGTTTTGATACTTTAGAAAAATGATCCATAAACAATTTATTACATGTAGGAATCAGTTTCACATTAATCAGATGCACGGTGTGACTTATATAATTTCAAGTGTGTGTTTTTTATTTCAGATTTACATTTTAGTAAAAATGAAATGTGACAAAATCAGAACTGAGAAAACACATTCATAATGTTTTGATACTTTAGAAAAATGATACATATGTATAAACATGAACCCAGAAGCTTGGAGCTGGTGTTTTTTATCAATTAAATTGTCATGGTTACAAGGAATCAATCCCCAAAGGACCAAAGAGTTTAGTAGTCTAGGTAAACCAGATACATAAATAAGTCTTGTATTAGAGATGAATACACTAATTACAACATAATTTTTTTCTTAATTCTAAATAAATAACTTTATTTCATCTATTATATCCATACATATCTTTCATAGTATTCTTTTTGGATTACTAAGGAATGAAACATAATACGGTTTAGATCAAATGCTCATTAAGGGGAAAATATAGTGAAAGAAATAATGAATCGATGAGAATAATGATTATGACATGGTAAATAACTGAACACTTATGCCATATATTAAATAAACTGACTAGGAATTGTATAAAAAATATGGAAATCTAATTAATGTAAACAAATTCTATTAAAATAATTAGATAAGGAAGAATAAATATGTCAAGGTAAGAAACTGAAACACATGCCACGTAAATAAGAGAAGATTAAATGTATACATAGATATATCGATGGAAAAACTCATGGATGAATAATAACTGAAAATAATATTAAGGAAATTATTTCTTAATGGACATCATGTATAAGGCACATGAAAACATATACCATCAAGAACTTTAACAAGATGGTTTAAAATATTCTGATTTTTGAAACAAATTTTCCTTCATGAGAACCTGTTGATGCATTAAGGAGATATATAATGTCTAGGCTCCACCCGTCATTGGCCATCAAAATAATTTTTCATAGGAATTAGTCAAAATAAATAATATGCCTTAACAAATATATATATTAAATAAAGAATAGGGAATTATAAATATTTCCCCAAATAACTGTAAAGTAAACACCATATGTAAAATGGTATATAGTTTATGAAATAGTAATATCCATAATAAATGATATGGATAATTAGAGGAAGTTCAATGTTCAATGATCATAGGAAGTTGAATATTTCAAGGGGAATAAAAGAAATCGAGGAATTGATGTTAGTACTATCATTTTCCAAATCAATTATAAACCATATGGAGGAAGAATGAGGACGGAATAATTATAACATAACCCATGTGGAGTAAAAAAATAGAGGGTTGTTGTCATTGATGAATAGAAATACAATAAAAAAATCTTTTAAAAGTAAACAACTCTTGAGGAAAATATCCTTTTTTTAATCCTTTTGAAAAACCTTTACATTTAAAAACACATTCAAAAACATTTTCTTCAAAAATTATCCTTTGAAACATAAAAAGGAACCTTCTAATGAATTACAGATGGAAAATCCATACATTCCCTAAAACATCATTCCTTTTTCATGGTAAACAATGGTAGAAAAATGCCCTGTTCGGAAAGAGATAAAAATAATCCATTGAAAACATTGGTGAAATATAAAAAGGGTAAAAATTTATTTACTAAATCATTTTTGAATCATTTTTTAAAACATTTTATTAAGACATGGTTTTTAGAAGAAAATAGGTTCTCTAACTGAAGAGAGAAATAAAGTTGGGTTTTCTTAGAAACATTTTCTAAAACACCTTGAGTAACAAATACTATAAAAATAGTACTAATACTTGAAAAGTATCATGAATAACCATAAAAGATGAAAAAGTATAGGATTATTGAAAAATGGTAATATAATTTATTCAAATGGAAATACCATTGAAAGATAATTAAACCTATTATTGAGGGAAATAATCATTAAATATTCCAATGTTTCCCATACCACATTAAAACATTTTAAATCATAAACCTCATAAAGGAATAAAATTAAATGAAAGTTTTAAATACCATGAAGATACAGGAATTAATGATATAATAAATAAAGTTGGTCAGTAGATATAATATAATAGAGAGTTATTCGGTCAACATGACATTTATCTCACAAAAGTAAAAATTGAAATGAAAATACCTTACCATGTATTTCCATTCGGGTAAATTTCCATTAACATCTTGTATAATAAACTTATGTTAATTATTTACTTGATTGAGAAACGTTTTCATGTTTATCATACTTTTATTTAACTTATTACAATGTCTTATACAACTAATTAAACAATTATGTTTACATTGGATGTTTTGTCAAAATTTAGTTTATTTGTCAAAAACAAATTTGGTAGGTCAACTATAGTCAAATAGGTCATTATATAAAATATCTATAATAATAAATATCAAATAATTATCAAATTTATGCATCAATTATACTTTTAAAAAAAATATTTAAATAAGGTTATGAAAATTGAATCAACATTACAATCATGGAGATGGTTGGACGTATGTACATATGAGTAACGTTCTCAATTTTCAATGATCGTTATAGAAATAAGGTAAGTAGAATTATGTTATGACCCATCCTCGGGCCCTGTGCCGTGACTACCCCAATCCCACCTTCCATAGGCCAGGGGATGGAGACTAGCACCAAAGGCGTAAATCCTGATAAAAGGGAAGGAATTTCCTTTATAAGTAAACAAACACAACAGAGTATGCAAGATGGAGTAAACTCAAAGTAAAATGGGTACAAAAGTAAGTGCTGGAAAGTAAATGGTTCGGTATACAAACCCAACTGAAAGTACAGTACAACTGAGAAAGAATGTACAATAGCTGAAAAGTAAAGCAGCAACCACCAAGTCGTCCTCCGGGTATCCCACCTGAAGGGTGGGTACAGATAGTCTCGTCGGTACCTCGGGTCTGTCCGTTCGCTCTGTGTACGCCCCGCCAGGTGGTCCACCTCTGGAAACCGTCCAGCTCCACAAGCTTTGACCACGATCAGTGATGTCTGTCATCTGCATCCAACACAACATAGTGCGGGCAATTCTCATACAGGGCTGAGTATAACGATACTCAGTAAGGACCCCGAGACCACCGAAAGTCTCCCTGAATCCACAAAGCACAAACCACAAAGGAAATATACAAACACAAAGTATCAACCAACTCTACTTATGTATATGACCATACATATACCTAAGTCATCAATCTCAGTACGGATTTAACTTCCGATCCCAAGCACAACCAGTCCACACAGGAAAGAAGTCAATCATACCAATGAAAATGATTGAAATTCAAGACTCACCTCACATAGGTATACTACTTCCGAAGAGAGGTGGAGATGCTTTTATGTAGCCTCTGAATCATCTCCTCTGCCGAACCCATGTAGGATCCAAGTAAAGAAGTCGTCACTACCCAACCCACATAGGATCCAAGTACAGTAACCATCACTACCGAACCCACGTAGGATCCATGTACAGTCTTCATCACTACCGAACCCACGGAGGATCCAAGTAAAGTCATCCTCGTTGCCGAACCCATGTCGGATCCAAGTACAGTCATCATCGTCGTCGCAGTCGCAACCAGCTCTAGAGTTCCCGAACACAGAATAATCAATTTCGGGGGGGTCCGCTCCACGAGTAAACAGGGTTCAATACATAAACTATCACGAAGTCCATAGTTGATGTATCCCGAAGTTCTGTCTTGTCAAAAGGAACCCAACGCGACAGACGGTGCGCCAAACGGATATATTGGCTTTTCCGTTCCAGGGGCTTGGTTTGAAATATGCTCGTTCCAAACCCGGCCTTTTATCAAATATTTTCAAAACTCACTTAGATTATCGCAAAAGGATCATCTCGTCAAAAGAGTCCCAGTACCGCAGATGGCGCATCGATTGGGTGTGCGGTCTTTAAGTTATTCATGTTTAAGTGAATAACAGGCCCAGTCTGTTAAGCCCGATGGGCTGACGGGTCGGGTCGACTTGGTTTTGGAAGCTCCGACCCGGCAAATGGGTCGGACTGGACTGGTAAGTCGTGTGGCCTGTCCCAAGGGGCACGGCCCAGCCCGAAGTGGCGCGGACCGGCCCGAAGTGGCGCGGCCCGGCTCGAAGGGGCTCGGCCCGTCGGGGCGCAGCCCGGCGCGGCAAGGCGCGGCCCGGCTCAGCCCGGCCTGGCGTAGCCTGCTTGAGCATGGCCCGGCTGGGCACGGGGCCTGGTAGGCTCAGCCAGCTGGTCGAGCGGTCCCAGGCAGGAGCGTGGCCCCCGGATTCCTGAACCGGTGACGCCAAGCAGTGCCGCCCTCCCAAACCGGTCGGCGAGGCCGGTCGGCCCTCTGGCGCAAGCGGCCCGCACGGTGGGTTACGGGTCTCTTCAGCGCGGCACCCTCTTGGTGTTGCGGCTCCCATTCGCCCGGCCGAACGACAGGCCTGTCGGTTCTTCCGCCGAAGCGGCCTGCGTAGCGAGTCGCGGTTCGTCTCGCACAACCAGTGTGATAGCGCCGGTTTCCTTCACCACGTCCCCGGCACGGCGTGATGGCGCCGTGGTTCCTTCGCCTTCAGTTGTCGATTCCAAAAGATCAAGAAACGACAAAGGGTCATCGGGCCGTGTTTTTTTATCTCACGCCCTCCACATTAGGCGGTAACAATCGGCCGAAGATGAACATGGTTTCAAAGCACAACGAACAACTTTATTCAAATTAAATTGGAACAATTCACTCTACCTCAACAATTGATTTCGAACGTTGGAGTCGCGGAAGACGACGTCACGAGGTGAGGATTCGTGGACGTTGTCGGAGTGCGCCCGAGGAAGAAACGGGCTTCCCTCTCTTTTCATGGATAAGAGAAAAGGATGGAGAACCATAGTCACTGAGTCGTTCTACATTGAAGGATCAATGTTCCTCGTCAGAGAAGAACTGTCCTTTGTTGAGGATGAAGTTCTTCAAAAACACTAGAGTTCTCCCAATTCCTCCTCACACAACAATTTCCAACCAAAATAAAATAAGTTTTCTCCTTATATTATTTTATTTTTTGATGCATTCAAAATTTAAAATTCAAACACTTAATTAATTTAATTGATGGGGTTCAATTAATTAATTAAGTGTGTGTTGGAAAGAATTAAAGTGGGAGAGTGGGGAGAGGAAGAGTTACTCAATTAAATTCAAGGAGTTGCCAACATTAAACAAAAGAGTATAATGTGGGCATTAAGGGGTTTAGATAAAGTGAAAGGTTGGGGCTCATGTGGGCCCCACCTTAAAGATATCCTCACATTGGTAGTTAGGTGCTTGTGGGTTCCACCCCAACTCCCCCTTGTAGGATATAACCACCTAGATATAAAATAAAAATTGTTCCACAATTTTTATTCACTTCTTATTTAATCTTCAAATTTTAATTTCACATCCCATGAAAATGAAACTACGGTAAGTGTCCCCTTAAGCAATTACCGGTGTTTCATGTTAATCGATTCCCTCAGATTTCGATTCCGAGCACTGGTTCAAAATATAGAAAAACCCGCTTGTGCTTTCACTGAACGTACCCGAGCTAAACTTCGGAAATTGATTCCGGACACACCGGGCCTTGGAATCAAGTTCTGTCAGAATCCATAGACTCGTAAAATTCCAAAGTATTTAAGAAAAAAATTTCCTCAAAATTTCCGGGTATTTACATTACTCCCACCTCAGGGATTTACGTCCCCGTAAAGCTACATCATAAACTAGGGAAACAAATGAGGGTATTGTGCACGCATATGAGCCTCCCGCTCCCATGTTCTCTCCTGGAGGTTTCTATGCTGCCAATGAATGCACACAAGAGGAATCGACCATCCAAGTAGGACCTCCTCATGTCAATCCTTGATCTCCATCGGGACCTCCGTGAAGGTAGCCCCTTCATCGATGTCCAGCTCCTCGTGATCAATGATGTATGTCGGGTCGTGCACGTATCTTCTCAGCTGAGATACGTGGAAAACGCCATGCACCCGGTGCAACTGAGGTGGAAGGTCCAGGAGGTAAGCCACCTCGCCTACCCTGCTGAGGACCTGGAAAGGTCCGATGAAGTGCGGATATAACTTGCCACCCCGACCAAATCTCCGTAACCCAGGCCTAGGTGAGACCCGTAAGAAAACGTGGTCGCTATCCTTGAACTCCAGTGGTCTCTGTCTCCTATAAACATAGGACTTTTGTCTTCCCTGTGCATTCCTCATCTACTCCTGGATGATATGCACCTTCTCCATCATAGCCTGAACCATCTCTAGTCCTATGAGTGCTGACTCCCCAGGGTCAGTCCAGCACAGAGGTGATCTGCAAGGTTGGTCGTACAATGCCTCGTATGGTGCCATCCCGATGGTGGAGTGGTAACTGTTGTTATACGCGAACTCCACCAAGGGTAGGTGATCCTCCCAGTTGCGACCAAAGTCAAGGACACATGCACGGAGCATGTCCTAGAGTGTTTTAATGGTCCTCTCTATCTGGCCATCCGTCTGAGGATGAAGGGCGGTGCTCAGGCGTAGCTGTGTCCCAAATGCCTCCTACAACCCCTTACAAAGCTGGGAAGTAAAGCGAGCATCTTGATTGGAGATGATAGATGATGGCACACCATGAAGCTGTATGATCTCCTGAACGTAGAGGCGTCCCAATATCACCACTGATCCATGCTCTCTGATAGGTCAGAAGTGGGCCGACTTGGTGAGTTGGTCGATAATCACCCAGATGGAGTCGTGTCCTCTGATACCAATTTGTCACGACCCATCCTCGGGCCCCATGCCGTGACTACCCCAAGCCCGCCTTCCATAGGCCATGGGCTCGCGACTAGCACCAAAGGTGTAAATCCCGATAAAAGGGAAGGCATTGCCTTTATAAGTAAACAAACACAATAGAGTACAAAATCTGGAGTAAACTCAAAGTAAAATGGGTATGAAAGTAAGTTCTGGAAAGTAAATGGGCCGGTATACAAACCCAACTGAAAGTACAGTACAACTGAGAAAGAAAGTAAAACAACTGAAAAGTAAAGCAGAAACCACCAAGTCATCCTTCGGGTATCCCACCTGAAGGGTGGGTATAGATAGTCTCACCGGTACCTTGGGTCCATCCGTTCGCTCCGTGTACATCCCGCCAGGTGGTCCACCTCCGGAAACCGTCCAGCTCCACAAGCTTCGACCACGATCAGTGCTATCTGTCATCTGTATCCAACACAACGTAGTGCGGGCAATGCCTGTGCATGGGTGAGTATAACGATACTCAGTAAGGACCCCGAGACCCTCGAAGGTATCCCTGAATCAACAAAGTATAAACCACAAAGGAAAGATGTAAACACAAAGTATCAACCAACTCTACTTAGTTATAGGCTCATACATATACCTAAGTCATCAATCTCAGTACAGCTCCAACTTCCGAGCCCAAGAACAACCAGTCCACACAGGAAATAAGTCAATCATACCAATGAAAATGATTGAAAGTCAAGACTCTTCTCACACAGGTATACTACTTCTGAAGAGAGGTGGAGATGATTAGATGTAGCCTCTGAATCATCTCCTCTATCAAACCCAAGTAGGATCCATGTACAGAAGTCGTCACTACCGAACCCACGTAGGATCCAAGTACAGTAACCATCACTATTGAACCCACAAAGGATCCAAGTACAGTCGTCATCGCTGCCGAAACCACGGAGGATCCAAGTACAGTCGTCCTCGCTGCCAAACCCACATAGGATCCAAGTACAGTCATCATCGTCATCGCAGTCGCAGCCAGCTCTAGGGTTCCTCCACACATCATACTCGATTCCGGGAGGTTCCACTCTACGAGTAAAAAGGGGTCGATACATCAACTATAATGAAGTCCAGAGTTGATGTATCCTGAAGTTCCATCTTATCAAAAGGAACCCAACGCGATAGACGGTGCGTCAAACAGACGCCCGATCTGAGAGATTTTGGCTTTTCTATTCCAGGGGCCTAGTTGGAAATATTCTCATTACAAACCAGCCCTTTTATCAAAGATTTCCAAAACACACTTAGAGTATCGCAAAAGGATCGTCTCGTCAATATATTCCCAGTTCCGTAGACTGCGCGTCGATTGGACGCGCGGTCTATAAGTTATTCACGTTTAAGTGAATAACGGGCCCGGTCCGTTAAGTCCGATGGGTTGACGGGTCGAGTCGACTCAGTTTTGGCGGGTCCGACCCGGGAAAGGGGTCGGACTGGCCGGGTAAGTAATGCGGCCTGGCCTGAGGGGTGCGGCCCAGCCTGAAGTGGTGTGGCCCAGCCCGAAGGGGCTCGGCACGGCCTGGCTGGGCACAGCCCGGCTGGGCGTGTGGCCTGGCTAGCTCGGCTGAGTGGTCCGAGGTAGGGTCGTGGCCCCCGGCTGCCTGAACCGGTGGTGCCAAGAGGTTCCACCCTCCCAAACTTGTTGTCCATCTGGCGCAAGCGGCCCGCACGGCGGGCCGCGGGTCTCTTCAGTGCGGCTCCCTCCTCGCGCCACGACTCTCTTTCACTCAGTCGGCTGACGGGCCGGCCGGTTCTTCGGCCGAAGCAGCCCACATAGCGGGTCGTGTTTCCTCCCACACAACTGTCGTGACGGTGCCGGTTTCCTTCGCCACGTCCCTAGCATGGTGTGACGGCGTCGTGCTTCATTCGCCGCCGGTTGTCGATTCCAAAAGATGAAGAAACGACGGGGGGTCATCGGGCCGTGTTTGTTCGGACCGCGCCCTCCACGTTTGGTGGCAACAATCGGCCAAAGATGAACAAGGTTTCAAAGCACAACGAACAAATTTATTCAAATTAAATTGGAAAAATTCACCCTACCTCAACAATTAATTTCAGACGTTGGCGCCGCGGAAGACGACGTCATGAGATGACGATTCATGGACTTCGTCGGAGTGCACTAAAGGAAGAAAAGACCTTCCCTCTATTGTCACGGAGAAAATAAAAGGATGGAGAACCATGGTCTCTGAGTCATTCTATGTTGAAGGATCGATGTTCCTCATCAGTGAAGAACCGTCCTTCATTGAGGATGAATTTCTTCAAAAACACTAGAGTTCTCCCAATTCCTCCTCACACAACAATTGCCAACCAAAATAAAATAAGGCTTCTCCTTATTTTATTTTATTTTTCCATGCATTCAAAATTTAAAATTCAAACACGTAATTAATTTAATTGATGAGGTTCAATTAATTAATTATGTGTGTGTTGGCAAGAATTAAAGTGGGAGAGTGGGGAATGGAAGAGTTACTCAATTAAATTCAAGGGGTTTCCAACATTAAACAAAGGAGTTTAATGGGGGGTTTAAGGGGTTTAGAGAAAGTTAATGGTTGGCGTTCGTGTGGGACCCACCTCACAAATATCCTCACATGGGTAGTTAGGTGCTTGTGGGCCCCACCCCAACTCCCCCATGTAGGATATAACCACCTAGATAAAAAATAAAAATTGTTCCATAATTTTTATTAACTTCTTATTTAATCTGCAAATTTTAATTTCACATCCCGTGCAAACACAACTACGGTAAAGGTCCCCTTAAGCAATTACCGACATTGCGAGTTCATCAGTGCCCTAAGATTTCGATTCTGAGCACTAGTTCAAAAGATAGAAAAACTCACTCGTTCGTTCACTAAATGTACCCGAGCTAAATTTCTGAAATTGATTTCGGGCACACCGGGCCTCGGAATCAAATGCCGTCAGAATCCACAGACTCGTAAAATTCCAAAGTTTTTAAGAAAAAATTTTCCTTGAAATTTCCGGGTCTTTACAAATTATATATTTCCCGAATGATAATTATATCATAATACCATATTATTTAGTCATATATACATATATATATATATATATATTTCTTGTGATGTAAAAAATGAATCATGTCAATGAGGCTGCAGTCCACACATCCACAAACGATGTTATATCATTTAAAGTGTGTGAAAATGTGGTAAAGAAAAGGATATATATTATACTTTCATAAATTTAATTATGTAATTATTATCATTTTTTTATGTCAAATTGTTTTAATTAAAACCATTCCTTAAAAATTCCATGAATCATGTGAACGAATCATTTCACTTTGAGGGGTGTTAATCCACACTTCCACAAATGATGTTATCATTTTTACACAAAATGGAATGTTTAAAGATATTTTATGTAAAATAATTACATAAAAATAAATAAATAATAAATATTATATATATCATATATAAAAATAGTCACCATTATAATGGCTATCCATGGATGTTGGTAAAGGAAAAATGAACAATCATCGTTTCATGAAGCGGTAGTTAACCATACACAGAAAAAGTTTATTCTTTACCAATTAGATTGATGTGTGTGTTAGTATAGATAAAAACTCTATCATAAATAATCCAAGTGTATTGGGGATATTTTTCTGTTATAAAAACATGAAATAATAATATTTTATGGATTGGATAATTTAAATAATACAAAAAAACATGAGGAAGTTTGTTACCTCTTATTTGGGTAACTCTTTTTTGTTTGAACCAAAGGCTTCCTTGGATTGATTTCTGTATAAGGGGGGGATTATAGGATTATGGGATGGATTTTTTGGATCTATTTGGGTAGATATTTCTTGAGAAAAAAGTGACTTGGGAGGTGATATGATGTGGGAGGAGAGGAGGCCTTTTATAGTGGAGGAGGAGTGGCGCTCTTGTAATATTTTGACAATGGAATTCCATGAACATTTTCCGTGTATCATGTGGATCCAATAATGGTCCAATTTCTATAAAATAGAGTCTAGGCTTGATATATGGCCATAAAAGTGATCTTGGAAAAGGTTTTAGTTCTTTTTGGGTCTTGTATTTATGGTTTAGTCCCTTATTAATCTTAATTTAACCTTAATCGTTGTAATTAATTTTAATAACATTTGCTAATATTTTTTGTCAAAAAAATTGATCTTATTATAAATTATAAATTATTATGATTCCAAATAATGAATCTATTTTTCTAAATTATAATCATATAAATGGCAGAAATAAATTTAAAATTAATCCCATAGACATGATGATAATGAGGGTTTTTAAAGTAAAAACATCTAAAGGTTTGCTATGTTATTATAATAAATTTCAAAGTAAAGTTGATTACAATGAAATAAATTTTATTATTATATAAAAATAATATCTAATTAGACTTTAAAATAAAATAAAATTATAATTTAACCTTAATAATAAATTCTATGAAAAACAGTTTTGAACTAAAATTCTGTATTTTTAAACATTCATTAAAAAATGATATGTTTCTAAAAAATATCAAAAATTATACCTTACATAAATTTTATGTTTGCATTTAAAAAATATTTTTATTTATAAATATTAAAACAATTAAATTTTCAAAATTTATATTTAAAATGGGTTCTCCATTAAAAGGAAGTAAAATGTCCTCTAGAAAAATATAGATTTTTATGTGTGAAATTGGGTTTGTTCTTATCTTATTTCTATCAATACTAATGGATGAATATAAAAAATATATGATTGAATATAATATATATATATATATCATTAAAATCATTAAATATTTTTAATTAATTATGTTTATTAAACAAAACTCCTTTGGAAGCATAAAAATAATGATATTTCTTTTTATATCCAATTGGTTCCTATTTTAATTAATCCATAATTGGTAACCAGTGAATTATTTTTATATTTATAAAAACCATAAATTTACATAACTTAGTTAATACTATTAATAATTGATAACATAATGGCTAGGTTATGTTATACTATATTAAATAATAATATTTTAATAACACACACTTATTTGGTGAAACTCGATCTTGCATGTAACACAAGCTATTGAGGAAGGTCACTCTTACATGTAACTCAAGCTATCAAGGAAGGTATCTCTTTCATAATATGAAATATAACATAGTATTGAGTTCATTAAAATATATAGTATATATTATATTTATATAATACAATAATTTATCATGTTAATATGTTCCCTTTTTACACTTGGTGTTGCGTGTCATAAACATTATTGAATACAAACTTGTACTTTAGAATTTCGGGGTGTTACATTCTCCCCATCATAATTAAATTGTTTCCTCACAATTTAAACTCGATATTGGTAATATTTTTTTTTATATTTACTATATTAAAATCCCACATCATGATAATGGTTCATAAAACATCCTATAGAAAAGGGAGGATGATAATTAAAAAGGTTACATGGACTAACATGTAACTTGGTCTCTAAGTAGAAGAACATTAGTTGAAAGTAGAGATATGTACTTGGATAAAATGTGTTAATATTTATGGGGATTGAATGAGTTCGTCAATAAAAAACAAGTGAATGATAAATAAAAATTTAAGGGCCTCAAAGCCATAAATAGTCAATGATTTAGAATATTGTTGGTTTAATAGAAGTTATGATATTAATAAAACATTTTATTCCTACGTAATTTTAATAATGTTGGATAATTAATTTACTACCTAAGGATATAAGGAAAATTACTTGATATATTTTTATAAACAAAATTTCATAATTTGGTTGTTCTTCTATTGGTTTTCTAATTTATCCAAAAAATTATTTTGATACCTAAAGCATTAAAATACATTTCTAAAGGATCTTAAGGCCCATAAAAGAGTGAAAAGTATAACTATTTATATTTAATTATATTCAAAAATAAATATGTTAAATATATTAATCTCTAATAAGAAAATGTGATAATATTGGTTCTTCATTATGTCATGACCTCATACCTCCAAAGATGCCCCTCTTAAGCTGGCAATAAAGGAAGAGAGATAATGACCCCTGGGTCCCACCTCTAGTTGGCTCAGGGGAGGTGACCAACAATAAGGGCATAAAAATATAACAAAATGGTAGTCATTACCCTATTTATAGTAACCAAGATTTTGAGATAAGATGTATCAACCTCAAAACAACTCAAATACTTACATAAAAGAAAAACCAAAATCCAGTCCACAAGCATGTTTAAAGTAAAACTACTACAAATACAATGAAACTCCAAAGTAAATACCAAACGAACAAAGCTAATTATAGAAATAGTAGTTTTCCCAAAGTCCAAGCTAGTAATGCCCAGCACAGTCCCCATAATCGTTCTGAAAAACTGAAATCAGTTTTCTAATATAGGGTGATCATACAAGTATACTCAGTAGGAAAATGGATGTCTCTCATGCACAAGTGGAGAAGAATACTAATGCTCCTGTGAGAAAATAGAGGAACCAACAACACCTAAAAAGGTATCCTAGCCATCCACACCTCACTAAATAATGATCACCAAGTAACGCAAGTCAATTAAAGTAATATAGTAAGCACATTGAGGATAGGGTACCACACACAAATTTCCCACTGATTAGCCGCTCTCACACACTAATGGAAATTATATTGGAACTCCCACATATTCTAAAAGTACCATGCCACAACCCACCCACAGAAAACTGGTTCTCACATCCACATCCACACCATAGAAACATGGTCCACATACCATGTCACATCCCAAAAACACCTGGGAAATCACAACACATCTCATCCCAAAGACACATGGGAAACCACAACTCATCTCATCCAGTAGAAACCTAGGAAAACACAACTCACATGTACACACCTAGGCCTCACAACCACGTCCCCCTACAGACACCTAGAAAAAAAATCATGTGAAATCCTGAAAACACTAGGTAAATCACAGCACATCTCATCCTAAAGACACCTAGGAAACCACATCTCATTTCATCCTCTAAACACCCAAGAAAACACAACTCTCTCGCAAACACCTGGGCCTCACAAACCACTATTTTCTTAAAGTATATTGGGATATCATTGCATGGAAGGTGGATAAGGGAAGAGAAGGTGGTTACCCATCCATCTTCCCACCAGGATGTTTGAGAAAATACCCTCCCCCGTGTAAATGGGGGTGTTCAGCACAGAGTTATCAACTAGGATGGGGTGTGTATTGAAAACACAAGGAAAATACTAGTATGTATATATATATAGTATCAAACACTCATTCTCAACCTATGGCTTCTCAATCAAACAATCAACCACCATATAATACTTTCAACTCTTCTGCTACCTCTAAATTCATTTATTAACACCAACAATGGTCACTTCAGAAGTTGATAAATGAAATCCATCGACAACAATCCATAACTCAAACATACCCCCATCAAACTCATTTAACCAATTATCATCAATTATTAAGAAAACAATTTATTCATTCCATACCTACCCTGTAAACTACCTGCCATAGCACATGAAAAGCCACATAGAATAACCACATAGAGTAAAAAAGAACCATTGTAATGTAACTCAGTTCATATTTCACTCTATTTAACACCAATACCAACCACTTCCATCGCCATTATTAAAATTCATTCCACCCAACCCTTCATGTCAATAATAAAACCCACAAATTACATCCAAACCCCAAAACACTCTTTATTACAACCAACATGACTACCCTTCTATATAATAACACCACACCCATCTCACCCAGCAACATAAACATACCACAACCCAGACCCCTAGCCCTGATGATCAAACAATGCCCATCCATTCCACAATCAATCAATTTCTCGACATGATATTCAATTAAACCACTCGTAACACCCCCCTATAGAAGTTATCTCAAAACCGGCAACACAAAACCACACAAGGAACAATATAGAACAAAACCATGCACAACACAAAGCCACACCAAACAATTCAGGGTGTATTCAGATTTAGAAAACACTTGTTCTTTAATTCCAATTTGTTAATTTAGCGGTTCTCATAGAACAAGTTCAATCCTGTAGAATCCATTTATTTAATTGAATACACGTATTTAATCAATTGCATATATATATCTATTCAACACAAAATCAATAGAAATCCATCATATGTCATCTCGAGTGTACAAATAAAGACCACAAACTTCCATGATTTTTAGTAGGCATACAGACCATACAACTCACAATATCAATAAATAACAAAATAGAAATAGGCATCACTTTGTAATAGTCCCTTTATATTGATATTAAATATATTCAATTATCATTATTTATTTTGAATTATGGTATCTTCACAAGAGAACATTCATACACCCACATCGTCTGATACACAATTTAAAATAGATAAAGGGATATCTAACTCAATAAATAGATGATCAACACCTCCTCCTGGCACCAAACATGGGGTGCACAAGGCTCTAAAGAAACATGATCGAAGGGAGCAGTGCAGACACATGATTCCTCGGGGATGGAAAGTTATGGGATTACCAAGTATCAAGAGAAAAGAGAATTAAATAATGAAGGAATAGTGTCCGGATTTGAAATACTAGATCTGATGCACAAGGGATATGAACCCTTTTTGAACTCCCCATTAAAAGAAGATCATGTCCATGAATTCCAACTTGATTAAGGCCTCCCGAGCATTAGGAAATTAAAGATATATTTTATATCCATTGAAACGGATTAAAAACACTTAAATATGGTTTTAAACTCATTTTACTTTAAATGAAACATTAAAATGATGAATCTGGAAATACTGGGAAAAACTAGAAAATTGAAAAACTATTGGAAGTGACACACCATTGGGTGAGTCACCGTCGCGAGTCACCAGTTGGTGAGTCACTAGTGGATGAGTTACTAATGTGAGCTCCCAGCAATGAACTACCAATGGTGATTCGTTGTTCCGTCAGTCACCATTTGGTGAGTCACTGTCATGACTCACCATCACGACCCACCTTCAGTGAGTTGCTGAAGCGAATCACCATCAGCAAGTCCCCAAATCGACTCATCACCAGTGATTCACTGATGTGACCCACTGTTATCAAGTCACTGACACGATTCAATGTTCTGACTCACCAGTCTTGACTCACTATTGTGACCTACTGGTTGATGACCCACCTTCAGACAAGCTACCATTAGGGACTCACCATTGGATGACTAACAGGTGTGGTTCACTAGTACTAACTCATCTTCAGCGATCTATTGTACATGAATCGATATTGGAAAACTAGAAATATTGGAAAACTCATGAAATAAATCACCTTTTCCTCCCATAACAACTCAAATACTAGATTTTCACAAATTAATGGACCATTGAGATCCAGACCATTAAATCATATACCTATCAAACTATTCTCATCATTGGGAATTCAAAACCAACCTATAAATAAGATAGGGGTCTGTATAACCACCCTGTGAGATACCTCTCAAGGTTCCCGCTATGCTTGAAACACCACTATCGAGTAGCACAACAATTTTAATGATAAAACACCTTGTTTTGATCGAAAGATGGAGTGAAACATAAACATCCAAGAACACCTCATCTGACATCTATTACCCCAATCAACCACAATACACATCACACAGGAATAACAACCATGCCATCTAGAACACATGAATCAGGGAATTCCTTCCTCCATGTCAAGATACTATTCATTTTGGGCTGCACTGACTCACCTTCACAATTTTAATCGTATCCTCATTAATGCATATAGATTAGGAATCAGGTCCTCACCACTTCATATGACTAGATTTTATCACACATTATAGAGCTAGGAAAGAACTCATCAAATAAAAAACAGGTTTCAAGAATTATATTACAAAGGGAAACACAACAAGGAAAAACATAGAACAAATCTTGGTATTGGGCATGTATCTATGTCTCCCATTCCCAAGTACTATCCTCCTGGCCACCATGCCTCCACAACACAAGAACCATAGGAATGGTCCAACACCTTCTCCTGATAATCCTGGATCTCTACTGGCTACTCCACGAACATCGTATTGCCTTCAACATACAACTCCCCCAAGTCAATAACATGGGAGTCATCATGAAGATACCGGCGAAGCTAAGAGTTGTAAAATATATCGGGGACCTTCTCCAACATTGTTGGAAGCACCAACCAGTATGCCACTTCACCAACTCTCCCCAACACCTCAAAGGGTCCAATGAACCTGGGATAAATCTTAATACCTTTTCTGAACCCCTACTACCCATTTCAAGGGGAAAACTTTAAGAACATGTGGTTCCCAACCTATAACTATAAGGGAATCCTCCTACGATTGGTGTATGAATTCTGTTGTTCCTGTGCTACTTTCATCTTTTCTGAGAGAAGATTAACCTTCCCCATTGTGCTCTTCACTACCACGAGACCAAGAACAACTGTCTCCCCAACATCTGGCCATCACAATGGAGAATGACATGGTCTCCTATACAACACCTCAAATAGATCCATGCCAATGTAATAGTGATTGATATTATTGTATGAATACTCTACCAATGAAATTTTTCATACCCAGGATCCACCAAAGTCCAAGACGCATGCTAACAACATGTCCTCTAATGTATTGATATTCCGCTCTATCTGTCCATCTATCTGAGTGTGTAAAGAAGTTTTGAGGCGTAATTGAGTTCCAAAAGCATGATGAAATACCCTCCAGACTCAAGAGATAAAATGTGTATCCTAATCCAAGATGATGGATCTTAGAACTCCACATAGCTGCACCACCTCATCCACATACCTCTTTTTCAAGGCATCCACTGCATGTGACTCCTTAATCACTATGAAGTGACCTCATTTCATCAACCGATCCACCACTACATAGATTACATCGCATCCTCTCTGAGCCTTGGGTAACCCTATGATGAAATCCATTGACATTTCATCCCACTTACACATGGGTACATCTAGGTTCTACAAAAAACCATTGAGGACACGGTGCTCTGCCTTCACCTTCTGGCACACTAATCACCTTTCCAAAAATATCTACCATTGCCCGCTTCATTTTGGGAAACAAAAACTACATACTCAATCCACGGTACATCTTGGAAACTCCTGGGTGTAACACTAAAGGTGATATGTGGAACTCACAGAGAAATCCCTCGTGCATTTCCAATGGAACAAATAGCATCCCACAAAACAACATCTGATTCTGACCATCCTCCTACCATCCCTCTAGAGCATCACCATGGAAAACATGATCGCGAATCACCTCTACCTCTAAGTATCCCCACTGAGACTCCCCTACAAGTTGTATTAGGTAAAACTGCATTGTCATCTGAAATAAGCAGCCTATATTTCCGTCCATTCCTATATCTAAGTGCAAGGTGGATAACTCCTCCATCGCCTTTATAGAATCTACAGATTTTTGAACTACCTCCTTTTGTGACTTCCTACTCAAAGAATCAGTCATGACATTTCACCTCCATGAGGTGTAAGATATATAGAATTCATAGTCCTAGAGAAACTCCATCTACCTCCACTGTTGAAAGTTCTGATCTCATTAGGAAAAGATATACCTCAAGATCTTTTGATCCATAAAGACCATAAAGCACTCCCCAATGAGGTAATGCCACAAAAACTTCAGTGCGAACACGAACACCGCTAGCTTTAGATCATGGGTGGAATAGTTATATTTGTGGGGACATAAATTCCTATACCTATAAGAGATCACTCCCCATTGTTACATCATCACGCATCCCAAACCTAGATGGGATGCAACACAAACACTTCAAACATCACCCCTTCCTCTGGAAACTGGAGCACCGGATCACTGAATAACTTCCCCTTTAAATAGTAGAATGATATTTGGAACTAATATCTCCCCAAAAAATCTTGGAATTTTTTATTTTGAGTTATGAATGGGGCTACAACTCAAGAGAAATCAGGTAAAAACCACTGGTAATAGCTTTTCAGACCAAGAAAACTGTGAACCTATACAAAATTATTGGGTTCTTCCCAAGAAACAACTACCTAGACCTTCGATGGGTCCACTGATATACCCTACCAAGAAACAACATGTCCATGGATGTGTACCTATATTGTCCAGAACTTACACTTGGAGAACATACCTTAGAGATGGTGGCAATGAAAAACCTCCAAGATAACCCTGAGATGATCCACATGCTCCTCATCTAACATTTAGTAGATCAATATTTCATTGATGAATATCATGATGAACCGGTCCAGGAACTCATGGAAAATAGAGTTCATGAGCCCCATGAACATTGTTGGTGCGTTCTAAACACTGAGCAGTATAACCACAAACTCAATGTTCCCATACCTGAACTTGAGATTATTCTTCAAGATATCACCTTCCTTCACCCTCAGCTGGTGATAAATAGACCATATATCAATATTAGACAACCAACTTTCTCCCCTCAATTGGTCAAAAAGATCATCTATCCTTGGTAGAGGGTAATAGTTCTTGATCATTACCATATTCAATCTCCAGTAGTCTATACACAACCTCACACCATCATCTTCCTTCTTCACAAACAAGACTGAGCACCCCATGGTGATACCCTAGGACTGATAAATCCCTTCTTGATCAGGTCATCAATCTGAATCCTGAGCTCCTACAACTCATAAGGTTCCATCTGGTATGGATCCATCAAGAAAATATTAGCACTGAGTTGTATGTTTATCTCAAACTCAACATCAAGCTGAGGGGGTAGAGTAGAAACGTCCTTGGGAAAGACATCCAAGAACTCCCCAACAATTCTGGGAACCTCCTCCATCATAGAATCCACCAATTCCACTGACAGCTCGACCAACAATGAAATAAGTGGCTCCATACGCTGACTACCCATCTGAAAACTCTACTCACCAACGAAAGCCACATGTTGGCCATTCATGTATGAAAACATGACTCTCCTTCAGAATAAGTTGATAACATCATACATAGAGTACAAATAGTTTATGATAAGGATGAAATCATATGGTTTCATCTGTAATAGGAAAAGATCCACATGGGACTGTTGCATCCCCATCATTATCCTACATCCCCGGCACACATCAAACAAGATGGTCTATCCTTTTATTGGAATACTCAATAGTAGGGTCACGGGAGGACTCTCTACATCTATTCCCATAGAATGGGCTAGACTGGGATCAAAAAAGGATTGTGAAGCTTTTAAATCAAACAAAGCACAAATAAGACTACTCAACAAACTGATTTTACATCAAACAACCTACGGACCTGCTGGAACTACTTCCTCTGTGGTGAGTAACTGACCATGCCCAGCTCATCTACCACTAGGATGGTGACCTCCTCCTAAACCATGCCCATGATGAGTCCCTTGAGGAACACCTTGTGGTCAGCCTCTACCTACCTCATCTCCCCTCATTGGAGCAGGATCCAACTATCTTTGCTACTGAAATGGCCTAGCTTGAAATTTCTATTGAGACAGGAACTGAACCTACCCACCTCCACCATAATGAGATCGAACGGTCATCGGTAACTGACCCTGAAGATTACCATAGACTACATAAACAAAAAACATCTACCTTGGGACCACAGAATAGGCACGAGGACTATACGGTTGAAATGGAAACTACTGATGTCACCTCCCCACTAGTCTGAACCTTGAAGGACCTGGTGCCTGAGACCTGCTGGTTATAACCTTTGCCTATAAAGAACTAGGATGACTCCCTCTCATAGTATATCACCTCATGAGTGCATCAACTAAACTACCTCCACCTTTTTCTGGACCTCCATGTACATTGGTAAGGTGAAGGGGTTAACCATGTACTTGAGAGAAGGAAGAAGTGCCTCCTGTAAACGTATCATATGAGACTCCTCATCCTAAAATAGATATAAATAAAAACCAAGGAGATCTTTGAACATGATCCCCAACTCCCACACCAACATACTCCCCAAGAAGTGGGATAGTATCTCCTACATCTTCTCATGCATCATGGTCGAGGAAAGGAATTCTTCTCATAACTCTTTCTCAAAACCGACCCACAGAGCTTCAGTCTCCTTCCTCTCCCACAGTTAAAGAGTTCACCACTGACGCATATCTCCCTGCATCTGGGTCACCACTAAAGGAATATAGTACTCCGTCAGAACATAGATCAAACTGAATGTGATCACAAGCTACTCAATCCAACTCTATGTATCCTTGTCCAAAACGCTTCCTTTGTACTTACCTAGAGTCTATCATTGGAAAGAACATAATGTTTTCTTCCACTGCTCGTCCTCCTAAACTGGGTCAACCCTCCATTGATCAATCAGGATGGCCTGTTGAGCCTACACTACATTTACTACACACAGATGATGATCGGGTTCCATGGATGAAAATGGTAAACAATGAACTCCGAAATTCGAGTAGTAAGGAATTTAATTTAAGATTAATTTTAACTACTTATTTATTTAAAATCCCCCAAAATACCCAAATCAAATAAGAACTAAAGTTATGATTATGCATGTACATTTCTTAGGGTTTCTAACCTACAAATGGTTTATCCTCACTTGGTCGTTCGTTAGGCTCAGGGTCCTTGCATCGGATCAGGGGGGTAAAATCTTGTGTCATAACTGATCCTCCCTACCCTATATCGCATACCAAGGTCACCTAGCACCGTTACCCTACCAACCCTTGAAATCCTCAATATTTATAACTCTAAACTCTATATTATCTCCCAACCATCACCTATAATACCACTCTATCATGACCCCCTCCCTCAAAATATTTCCCTCCTGAGATGGAAATGATGGAACAAAGATAATGACCCCCCGAGTCCCACCTCCATTAGGCCCTGAGGTGGCGACCAACACCAAGGGTATTAAAATCTCTCCAAATGGGAGGAATTAACCTTTTTATAGAAACCATGATCCATATATATGATTTATCAACCTCAAAATAACTCCAAGACTTATATAAAAGAAAAGAATCCATCCGACATGCATGTTTACAATAAAACTGCTGCAAACACAATGAATCTAGAAAGTAAATACCAAAAGGAAAATAGCCAAGAAGTGACATGAAAGTTACGCCAAAGTTTGAGCTATTAATTCCCATCATAGTCCCTATAATATTCCTATAAAAATAGAATTATTTTTATAACATAGGGTGATCATACAAGTAAACTCAGTAGGAAACCCAATGTCTCTCGTGCACAAGTAGAGAAGTGTACAAATTCTCCCATGAGAAAATAGAGGAACCAACAACACCTAACAAGGTATCCTAGACATAACCCCCTCACCATGGCATGATCACCAAGTAATGCAAGTCAATTAAAGTAATACAGTAAGCACAATGACGATAGGGTACCCCGCACCACTTTCTGACTAATTTTCCGCTCTCACACCCTAACGGAAAATGTCCTGGTGCTCCCACCTCTTCCAAAAGTACCACACCACAACCTTCCTGTGCACACCTAGGCCTCACAACCACATCAAACCCATAGAAACTTGATCCATATACCATATCAATCTTGAAACCACCTGGTAAAGCACAACACATCTCATCCCAAAGACACTTGGGAAACTAAAGATCATCTCATCCCGTAGACACCTAGGAAAACACAACATGACCGCACACACCTAGGCCTCACAACCACATCACACCTATAGAAACCTAGTCCACATACCATGAAAATCCCAAAAACACCTTGTAATGAACAACACATCTCATCCCAAAGACACATGGGAAACCACAACTCATATTATCCCATAGACACTTGGGAAAAAACAACTTTCCCGAACACACCTCGGCCACACAACCACGTCCAGCCTATAGACAATTGGGAAACATACCATGTCACATCCTAAAAACACCTTCAAAATCACAACACATCTCATCCCGAAGACACATGGGAAACAATAGATCATCTTATCTTGTAGAAACTTGGGAAAACACAACTCACCCGCACACACCTTGGCCTCACAAACCACTACCTGCCTAAAGGATCCTGGGTTATCAATACCTGGAAGAGGGAGATAGGAAAATAGTGTGGCCATCCATCCATCCTCCATCCTGGTTGTTTGTTAAATACACCCTCCCCCATGAAAATTTGTGTGTTTGGAACATAGTTCTCAACTAGGGTTGGGTGCATATAAAAAACACAAGAAAAATAAAGGTATGTGTATATAGTATAAAACACACAGGCCCAACCTATAGGTTACCAATCAAACAATAAAAAAACCTATGATACTAAAAACTCTACTGCTACCTCTAAATGCATTTATTAACACTAGTAATAGTCACTTCGGATGTTGAGAAATAAAATTCATCAACAACAAGCCACAACTCACACATACCCCAACCAACTCATTTAACCAATTATCATCGTTTATTAGGAAATCATTTATTAATTTCATTCCTACCTGGGAATATACAAACCACATCACATGAAAATCCACATAGCATAACCACATAGAGGAAAAAGAACCATAGTAAAGCAACTTACTTCGTATTCCACTCTATTTAACACCCATATCAACTATACCATCAGTATTTTTCAAAGTCATTCCTCCAAATCCATCCTCTAAATAAAAAAACCCCCAACTTAAATCCAATCCCCGTAACAATACTTATCACAACCATCCCAATATCCCCACTTTATAACAACACCAAAACCATCATACCTAGAAACAAAAACATACCACAACCTAAACATGTATCCCTGAAACTCAAACACTCCCCATCCATTCCATAATCAATCAATATCTCAACCTAATATTTCATTACACCACATGTACAACCCCACCTAACATCCGTGCTTTCAACCCCAACACCACACAACCACACAGGGCACAAGATAGAATAAAACATAGACAGAACTAATCCACACCAAACAATATAGAGTGTATTAAGATTTAGAAAACACTCATTACTTAATTGTAATTTTATAATTTAAGGGTTATCACAGAACAAGTTAGGTCCAAGGTCATACATTTAATTAACTGAATATAGGTATCCAATCAATTTCATATAAACAGTCACTCAACACATGATCAACAACAAGCCATCACAATTCATCTCGAGTGCACAAACAAATACAACCAAAAGCCATGATTTTCAGTAGGTATACATCCCATACAACTCACAACATCAATAAAAATAAAACATAAACATGCATAACTTTTTACCATCTCTTGTATATTGAAGTAAATAATTCGGTTTTCATTATTTATTCAGAATTATAATATCTTCACAAGAGATCATTCATACACCCACCCATCATGATACAAAATTTAAAAGAGATAAAGGGATACCAACCTCAAGAAACAGATGATCAACACCTCCTTTTTCACCAAACAGGGTATGCGCAAGGCTCTAGAGAAACATGATTCATGTGTCCAACACAAACATGCAGATCCTTAGGGAAGAAAGGTTATGGTACACCCAGGTATCAAGAGAGAATAGAAATAATGAATTAAGTAAAGTTTTATAGCTTTGAAGGACTAGATCCGAGACTCAAGGGATGTGAAACCATTTTGAACTCCCCATTAAAAATAGATCTTTACCACACATTTTGATTATCTTAAAGACTCTTGAGATTTATTACATTAAATATATATTTTAAATACTTTGAAATAGCTTCATAAACATTTAAATATAGTTTTAAAATTATTTTGTGTCAAATAAAATGTTAAAGGGGAGAATCTGGGAAAACTGGGGGAAATAAGAAAATTAACAATCTGTTGGATGTGATTCACCACTGGGTGAGTCACCTTCATGAGTCACCAGTGAGTGAGCCACTGTTGGATGACTCACTACTAGACAAGTCACTAGTATGAGCTACCGGTGATGTGATATCGATGGAGAGTCACTGTTGCGACTCACCATCATGACCCACTGTCAGTGAGTCACCGATGCGACTCACTACTAGTGATTCACCGATGTGACTCACCATCATTGAGTCACAGATGTGACTCACCATCATCATGTCACTGATGCAACCCACCGTCAGCGAGTCACCGAAAAAAGTCATCGTTCTGACTCACTGGTCCTAACTCACTATTGTGACCTACCGATGGATGACTCACTGTCAGGAAATCTACCATTAGCAACTCACCATTAGACAACTCACCAGTTCAAGTCACTGGTCTTGAATCACCATCAGCAACCTTCCATTCCTCACTCACCATTGGAAAATTGGAAAAACTAGTAAACTCTTGAAATGGGTCATAGTTTCTTACCATAACACCGCAAACACCATAATTTCATAAATTAATGGACTAGGGAGGTCTGGTACATTACACATTAACTTTTATTCATTTAATTATTTAATTAAAAACAATAAAAATTTAACCAATACATTTCATAGGTCATTGTTTGGCATGAAACCCTTATCATCCTTCGATCATGGGTTTAAGACCCACAACCTAGTTGGACTTGATAGGTTGTCACCAGAAATATAGGTTTTTCTTTTCTAAAACTGTAGTAATATAATTTACAAAAATAATATGATGGACATCCTTAAAATAACATTAATCAATAATATCCTTTTAACAATGGTTTTCAATTCAACATTAATACATAAATATTTCATCCATTTATTTCCACATAGGTGTCTATAGTTTATCCATAATATAATTTATTGGATTTGTAAACCTTGACACATTAACATAAATCTAAAACACCTTAGGTTTAACCTAGGTTATTCATTTTCAAAATCTTTCATAGTAGTTTGTAAAGAAAATTTGAATTATCCTAAGAATATTCTTTGGAATTCTCAAACCAAGTGTGTAGTAAGACCCGTTGTTGTGTACTAAGTTACCCAGAATCAAGATAGGAACACCTTGTTGGAGTTATTACTCCTATGTACATCTATTCCAGAACCACATCCACTTGTAGTATTCATACATGGATGTATTTCTAGGAAATACCACATAATCACTACCTTATCAAAATTCTAGGTTATTTTTCTATACTAATCTTCAACTTCTACATTAAGGATGTGTTCTCTACCATATGTTTTCCAAATTCTAGTTATAAAGGTTGCTACTAAACATCATTTGATACCATATATAGTGAATCGTCCAAAAAATCCTAGAGATGGTGTCATTAATCAATTATATTGTCTTGATTACAAGGAATCAAGCCCCGAAGGACTGAAGTGTTTAGTAGTATTGGTAAACCAGATACATAAATGATTATTTTATTACAAATTAATACACTAATTAGAACATAAATTTTTATTATTTCTAAATAAATAACATTGAGGGTAACTTTATTCCATCTAGTATATCTATTTATATATTTGATAGTACATTTCTAGGATTCTAGGGGAAATAAACATAATAAAGGTGACCTCAAATGCTCAGTAAGAGAAAATATAGTCTAAGAAATAATGAATCAATGGGAATATTAATTATGAAATGGTAGACAACTAGACTCTCATTCCATATAATCAATAATCTGATAGGTAAGTGCCGAAAAAATAAGGTAACAAATGGAAACACATGGCATTCAAATAACTAGATAAGGAAAAATAAATATGAAAATTTTAGAAACTAAAACACATGCCATCTAAATAACCTAAAATGAAATATATCCATTGATATGTTGATGCAAAATCTCATGTATGAATAAAAACTCAATCTAATATGAAGGCAATGCTTTCTTAATGGATTTCATGTCTAAGGAACATAATCACCTACACCGTTAAGACCTTTTACAAGACAGTTTAAACTATTTTGATTTGCGCAAATAATTTGTCTCATGAGAACTTATTGATGCATTGAGGAGCTATATAGAGTCTCTTCTCTACCCGTTATTGTCTTTCCAAATCATTTCTCATATAGAATAGTCATATTAAATAATATTCTTTATTAAATATCTGTATTGAATAAAGAATATAAATTATAATGATTTCACCAAATAATTTTCAAATATACACCATATTTAAAATGGTATATGGTTTAATAAATAATAATATCTATAATAAATTATATTCACAATTAAGGGAAATTCATTGTTTAATGATCATAAAAAATTGAATATTTTAAGGGGACTAAAAAAATTAAGGAAGTTAATTTCAATATTATCCTTGAAAAAATATTTCATAAACCATATGGAGGAAGAATAAGGATGGAATCAATATAAAATTACCCATATGGAATAAAAATATATGGTTTTTTCATTAATGAATAAAAATACTATAAAAAGATATTTTGAATATAAACAATTATTGAGGAAAATATCCTTTTGTTTTGAAAAATCTATTGAAAAACATTTACTTTAAAAAACACATTAAAAACTTTTTATTTAAAAATTATCCTTTAAAAATGAAAAGGATGATTTTATGGAATGATGGAGGAAAAATTTGTACATTCCATAAAAGAATGATCCTTTTTCATGGAAAAAAAGGTTTGAAAATTTTCTTGTTCGGAAAGCAACAAGAATATTCCATTGAAAAAACTGATAAAAGTAAAAAAGGGAAAAAGTTTCTTTTCAAAATAATTTTACAAACATTACTGCAAACATTTTAATAAAACGTGGTTTCTATAATAAAACAGGTTCTCCGACTAAAGAGATAAATGAAGTCGGGATTTCATAAAAGAATTTTCTAAAACACCTTAAGTGACTAAGATTTGAAAAATAGTAATAATACTTGAAAAAGATGAAGAATAACCATATGAGAGGAAAATGAAATGTTTATTGAACAATTTTTAGAAAATTGCATTGAATTCAAATACCATTGAAAGCTCATTAAATCTATTTTTGAGGAAAATGATCTTTCAACATTCCAATGTGTCCCACACCACTTTGAAACATATTAAATAATAAACTATATAAAGAAATAATATTAAATTAAAGTTTTAAACACCATAAAGATAATGGAATTAATGCTATAATAAATATAATTGGGTAGTAGATGCACTAAAAAAGAGAAGTAAGTGGTGAACATGACATTTATCTCACAGAAGTAAAAAATTGAGATGAAAATCCCTTACATTGCATTTCCTTTTGGGTGAAAATCCCTTAACATACTATATAATAAACTTATGTTAATTATCTGATTTATTGAGAAACATTTTCATTTTTATTATAAATTTAATTTCACTTATTACTATGTTGTATAAAACTAGTTAAAAAATTATTGTTACATCAGTTGTTTTGACGAAATTCGGTTTATGTGTCAAAAAAACATTGGTAGGACAACTATGGTCAAAGGGGTTATTATAAAACATATATAAAATAATAATCATGAAAAATTTATCATATTTATACATCAATTATAATTTTAAAACCAATAATTATATATGGTTAGGAAAAATTAATCAGCATTACAATCATGGAGACGGTAGGTTGTACGTACATAGGAGTAACATTTTCATTTTTCAATGAATGTGATGGAAATAAGGTTAGTAGAATTATATCATTACAGAATGATAATTATACCATAAATACCATATTATATAGTTATATATACTTATATATATATAATTATTGTTATTTAAAAAATGAATCATGTCAAGGAGGTGGTAGTCGACACATCCATGAAGGACATTATCTCTTTTAAAGTGTGTGAAATGGTAGTAATGAAAATGATATATATTATATTTACATAAAGGTAATTATTTAAAAAATATCAAATATTTATTTTCTATGTTAGAAATATTTAATTAAAACATTTCTTTAAACATTCCATGCATCGTGTGAATAAATCACATCGCTTTGCAGGGGCGGTAGTCCACACTTCCACCAACGATGTTATCATTTCCAAAAAAATGGAAATTTTAAAGATATGTTTTGTAAAATAATTATAGAATAAAAAATACATAATAAATATCATATATATCATACATAAATATTATTTCCATCACAATTTCCAACCACGAATGTTGGTAAAGGAAAATTGAAAAATCATCATTTCGTGAGGCGGTAGTTCGTCGTAAACATAAATAGTATTTTTATTACCAATTAGATGGGTGTGTGTGTGTGAGTGTAGGTAGAAAAATTATCATAAAAACTAGTATATTTAGGATACAGTTTTTTTTATAAAATCATTAAATAAGAATATTTTAGGGATTGTGTAGTTGAAATAAAACTAAAAATCTTGAGGAAGTTTGTTACCTCTTATTCAGGTAACTCCTTTTGGTTTGAACCAAAGGCATACATGGATTTAATTTTACCGAAGGGTAGCATTATAGGATTAGGGGATGAATTTTTAGGATCTATTTTTATAGATATTTTTCAATCCAAAGTGGATTTAGAGGTGTACGGAAGTGGGAGGAGAGGAGGCCATTTTATAGTGGAGGAGGAGTGGCACTCTTGTAATATTTTTAAAATGGAATTCCATGCATGTTTTTCATGTATTAAGTGGATACAATAATGGAAAAAAATTATAAAATAAAGGATAGGTTCGATATATTTCTAGACAGTATCTCTTGGACATTTTTATAGGTCAATTTGTGTCTTAAGGTTAAGGTTTAGTCCCTTATTAATCAAAATTTTAACCATATTTATTGTAATTAATTTTAATCTCTTCCACTAATCATTTTGGTAAAAAAAATTATTATTAAAAATTACAAATTATTATTATACCAAATATATAATCCATTTTTACAAATTCTAATCACATAATTTGCATAAATTAATTTAAAATTCATCCCGCGGGTAGGACGACATTGCGGGTTTTTAAAGTAAAAACGCCCAAAACTTTGGTGTGTTTTCATAATCTATTTCAAAGTGAAATTGTTTCCAATGAAATAAATTTTATTATTTGATAAAAATATTATCTAATTAAAATTTAAAATAAATTAAAAGTATAATTTATCCTTATAAATAAATTATATGAAAAATTATTTTTGAATTAAAATTCAGTATTCTTAACCATTCATTAAAAAATGATTTGTTTCCAAAAAATATCAAAAATTCACCCTAACAAAAATTTTATGTTTTTATTTAAAATATTAAGTATATTTTTAAATATTAAATCAATTAATGTTTCTAAATTAAAATTTAATATGGTTTCACCATTAAAATGTGGAGAAATTGCCCTTATAAAAATATAGGTTTTTATTTGTGAAATGGGTTTGTTATTATCTTATTCACATAAAAAATAATGGATGAATATCAAAAATATTTGATTGAATATTTAAAATAAATAAATCATTAAAATAATTAACTAATTTTAACTAATTGGTTTTATTAAGAAAAAACTCCTTTAGAAGAATAAAAAATAATATTTCTCTTTATATCCAATTGGTTCTTATTTTTATTTCTCATTAATTGGTAACCAAAGAATTAATTTTATAATTATATAAACCATAAATTTTAATAAGGTATTCTATATTATTCATAACCTCTAACATAATGGCTATGTTATATAATATTATATTAAATAATAATATTTTAATAATACATTGTTATTTGGTGAAACTCAATCTTGGGTGTAATGCAAGATATCAAGGAAGGTTGCTCTTTTCATGTCATGACAGATATCAAGTAAGGTCAATCTTGTGTGCGATTCAAGCTAAATTAGTGTTGATTTCATTACAAGTTGTATAATATATTATATTTATTTAAGACTATAATGCATTTGGTTAATATATTCCTTTTTTACACTTGGTGTTGCATGTCGTAATCAAAATTGAATACAGATTTGTAATTTTTAATTTTAGGGTATTACACCATAAGTAATTTTTAATGTGTAGGAATTATACTTACCTCAATACAATACACGATGTGCCTAGTATGGCTCAAAGTGTCTGTAATCAGTTTAAAATGGACATTTTAGTTTAAAACATGTGCCACTCACTGAAAATTGATCAAGCACACTCTGATTTTCCTGATAATTTATGCAAATTATTCATAATTCATTTTTTACATATAGGAATCATTCTCAAATAAGACCAACACACAATATGACTAGTATGGCTCAATATGAATGTTTTAAGTTTAAAATGATATTTTAATAAAAACCAAAAGTGTCATAATGAAAACTAAGAAAATGAATTCATATCGTTTGAATACATTAGTGAAATGATCCATAAGTCATTATTGATGTGTATGAATAAACCTTACCTCAATATGGTGCATGGTGTGAATGTTATGAATCCAAGTGTGTATTTTTATTTAAAATTCACATTTTAGTAAAAAATAAATGTGACATCCTCAAAACCAATAAAATGAACTTTGATTATTTTGACACTTTAGTAAAATTAGCAATAATTAATTTTTTACATTTAGGAATTATCCACACATCAATCACATACATTGTATTCCTAGTATAACTCAAAGTGTCAATTATTAGTTTAATATTTTCATTTTAGTTCAAAATGTGAGTCACCCACTAAAAATAGATAAAACATGCTCTAATTGTATTTAAAATTTATATAAACTATTAATTATTTGTTTTTTAAGTGTAGAAATCAACCTCACATCAAACATACACATGATGTGACTGGTATGACTCAAAGTGATCGTTATTAGTTGAGGATTGAAATTTTAGTTCAAAAAGTGTGTCACTCACTGAAAACCAATAAAACACTTTGATTATATGGATAATTTAGGGAAACAATTGATAAGTATTTTTCAATGTGTAGGTATCTACATCATGTCAAACTGACAGACGATGTGACCAATATGACTCAAAGTGTGTTTTTTCAGTTTAACATGACATTTTAGTAAATATTACAAGTGGAAAACTCAAAAATAGTAAAATGACTTTATATTGTTTTTATAATTTTGTAAAATGATTGATAATTTATTTTTTATTTGTAGGAATCAGTCACACCTCAATCTGATGTTGGGTGTGACTGGTATGACTACAAGTGTATATTTTTATTTAAAATTGACATTTTAGTAAAAAACACAAGTGACATACTCAAAATCAATCAAAAACATTAGGATTGTTTTTATACTTTATTGAAAAAATCCATAAGTCATTTTTGATGTGTAAGAATTGGATACACCTCAATCTGATACATGGGGTGACTGGTGTGACTCAAGTTGTCTGTTATCAGTTTAAAATTTACATTTAAGTTCAAAACATTTGTCAATCATTGAAAACCGAGGAAACACACTCGGATTGACTTGATAATTTATTACAATGATTCATAATTCATTTTTGAAATGTGGGAATCACAATTAAATCAAATCGATACAAGATGTGACCAGTATGACCCAAAGTGAATGTTTGAAATTTAAACTGACAATTTATTAAAAAACACAACTGACATAATGAAAACTAAGAAAAAAATTATATATTTTGATACAATATGATAGTTATCCATAAGTAATTTTTGTCATGTAGTAATTATCCACCCCTCAATCCAATGTATGGTGTGACCGGTATGACTCCAAGTGTGTCTTTTTGTTTAAAATTGACATTAATTTTATTAAAAGGGACATGTGACACACTCAAAATTGATAAAACGAATTTGGATTGTTTTGATACTTCATTATAACATTCTATAAGTTATTTTTTACATGTAGGAATTATCTTCACCTCAATACAATTCACAATGTGCTCGGTAAGACTCAAAATGGTTGTTATCAATCTAAAATTGACATTTTAGTTCAAAATGTGTGTCACTCCCTAAAAACTAAGAAAATGAACTTGGATTATCTTGATAATTTAGGAAAATGATTCATAAGTCATTTTTGATTCGTAAAAATTAGTATCACATAAAATTGACACATGATGTGAGAATTATGACTCAAAGTGCTCATTTTCAGTTTAAAATAACATTTTAGTAAAAAGTACAAGTGACATGCTCAAAATTCAAAAAATGGATTAGTATTTTTTTGATACATTATTAAAGAAATCACTAATTCATTTTTTATGTACAGAAATTGACAGAGAAAATTTACATGCATATTTTTTATCAAATAATGAGTATTTTTTACTTTTTTTCAATGATAAACCCCATGTATTTACATGTTTTATTAAAATAATGGGTACTTTGAATTTTAGAATGAAAATGAAAAAAAATTGTTGAAAAGTGCATAATTCTAGATTTTGGACAGATTTTGACCATAGGGGTAGTTTTTTCATTTCTTAAAAAATATAATTCCAAAGTTAGTGATTCATTTTTTGTTAGAATCCGGATTTTATTTCCCCTAACTTTTTCTGCTAGACCATGAGCTGATTTGGCCATCTAGTGGCTCTAAAAAATCAATGAAGTTGGAAACTTTTTCGGGAAGACAGCGTGGACCCCACCACCATAACGGAACCACAACTCGATCTAAACCCATACAATTGAGTTGATTCCTTCTGGGATATCACAAGAACATATAGGGCCATCTCTTCAACAAATTTAGTGATTTTTCAAGTCATTATGGATACTGTTGAATGTTATACTTTTGGAGGAACCTTCCTAGAAGCTTCATCTAGAAAACAAAACCGCCAATGAAAAATTCCTACCTCATTTATCCAGAGTTCAAAGGAGCTGAAATTTTGAGGGTGAACGGCCAAAATATTTATGAAAAACTTTAAAGAATGGTTCTATGTGTGAATCTACCATTTAATGGGCCAAAAATGTGAAAACGTTTAGGTACAAAAATCTACCTATAAAAGGAGGTCATCACCTCCTTCTCAAATCATCAGCTCGACACCCACAGCCAAGGAGGGATCCCATCGGGGCATGGGCCATTGTTTCTCCTCTTCCCCCCCCCCCTCATTTATTCTTTTATTTTTTTTTCATTTTAGTTTTCTTTTAGTTTCATTTTAAATTGTAATTTATTTTTAGTTTTTTTAATCCATGTATTTGTGTTTCTCCATCCACTTTTCTTTATTCTTTCTATATCTCTCTATATCTTCTTACACCCACTCTACCAAGTAATATCATACTCTTATAAATGAGAGGTTAACCTTGAGACTTGGCCTGGGGGGAGTTCAAGTTATTCTTGAATTTTCATTAAAGTTTATTTTATTTTTGTGGTAGATTTGAGTAGCATGCATTGGTGAGGCGAATGTCCCTGATTGGGTGACGGCCCCCAATAACATGTAACTTAAACTGTTTCTATTCTGGAAAATAGTATTGATTCAAACACGAGATTTCATGTTTTTATTATCAATCTAAAATCATCATATAAAATAGAATAATGATTGAACCAATGACTAAACCCCAAAACAAAGTTCCTTCTTTATTAACTCATTCTATTTTCATTGCATGATAGTTTAGATTTTTCATATAAAAAAACACAAAAATATTTTCATAATTTTAACTAGATAATAAAAACAACAAAAAGAGATATTTTAGGTGATATAGAATAAATTAAATGAACCACACTGAAAGGCTCTTCAAGAGAGACGACCCTGGTCATCCACTGTGATACACTAGGAAAAATATAATTGATTTTGTCCATGCCCCGCGACAGGCATGCATCAGGAATCTACCATACCAAAATTTGATACAAGGTACACCTTAGACTACTCAAATTGTGTGGTTTTAGTTTAAAATTGTCATTTTATTAATTTTTTGTTTCATATTTAAGGTTTATTTATTTATTTATAGTATTACTAACATAGGAATTTTTTTACTTATATAGGTTTATTTGATTTATGAGTTGGGTTGGTTTTTTTGGCAACTGATACCATGATTGTTCTTTTTTGAGAGGGGGTTGTGTGCTAAAGATGATGAAAATTGATGTTTTTTAATTTTTATGATATTACTTTCTAAAGAAATTATACAAAACATTGTTTTAAATATCTATATTATAGTTTTTTATAGATTTGTGATTCAATTTTCTTCCAATGAAATTATGAATTTTCTATGTATAGGTTGCTACTATAGTGTGATGTAATTCAAATAGAACACTACAGTAGTAGGGCCTATATCAACACTAGAAATATAGTTGATAAAGGAGGTATTTTATCATATCTAAACTTGCAATGATAAAAATCACCTTTATTAGCACTTTTTTATCACTAATAAAAATACCCCTTTATCAGTGTTTTTTTTAACGCTGAAAAAGGGGCCACCCCCCCTTTTAATAGTGCTAAGGAAAACAAATCTTTGTTAGCATATTTAAATCCCATTTTTCCTGCAGTTAAAGGGTAGATCTAGTCTAGTGTCAATCTCATGGAATAAATCCATACCATATATTGGGACACACACACACACATGTGATCACAAGTCAAGCATGAATATCAAATATGACTACTCATAAATCATATTAAGGAAACATGTGTAACAAAGGCCAAAACAGTAATAAAAATCCTTCCTCATTAGTTTTAAATATCAAAGGCAATGATAAAACACCCTTTGGGGTTTGATAGATAGAGTGGAAACTTCAACATTCAAGAAACCACTTCACAACCTTATTATCATAAACATTAACATGTTAATGCTTGAGGTTTTTCAAGGGTTCCTAGCACCAAAACCAGTTATTTTATTTCAAAAAGAAATAAAATATCACATGTGGTCATACATTATCCCTCTAACATAATTTCCAAATTATTATTCTAGTCCAGTGTATGCTCTCACAATATTCTCTATAAGAATAATTTTCTTTTGATAATTTCTCATAAATTATCCTTTATAATTATCTTTTTATAATTACTTTTAAAATATCTTTTATAAATATTTTTTTATAATTTATCCTAAATCATCCTTTCATAATTATCTCTGATAATTTATGTTAAATTAACCTTTATAATTAGCTTTAAATAAAAAAATTTCTTTTAAAATTTTTATTCTACAAATTATTCATCAATAATTTAGAAGCAATCGATTAATAAATTTAATAATTATCCTTGACAATATTGTAGAATTAGCATTAATAATTTGATGAAATTATCATTTGATAATTTTTTATAATTGTCTTTTGATAATTTGATGAAATTATCATTTAATAATTTTTTAAGGTTTAGAATTTTAATTTTTATAATTTGATAATACATGTAATTATCCTATGATAATTTTAGTAGTCTTTGACATGTGATAATTACCTTATAATTATCCTTTAAAATTTTTAATAATATTATCTTTGAAAATCTCATGTATTTATCCATTCATAATTAATTATAATTATAGCTTGATAATTTGTCATTATTATCCTTTGATAATTCCTTGTAACTATCTTTTCATAATTTTAATAATTCATCATCGATAATTTTATTTAAAATTTAAATTTTATAATCTAGTGGAATTATCATTGATAATTCGATGAAATCATCATTTGATAATTCTTCATAATTATCTTTCGTTAATTTTATGAAATTAAAATTTGATAATTTTTCATACTTATCTTCTAAAAAATCATAAAACCAACATTTTATAATTATGATCAATTATAATTTTATTTTAATTCTTTATAATTAACTTTGATAATTTCATATAAATTATCATTTGATGATTCTATATTATTATCGTTTGATAATCTTGCGCAATTATAGTAGCATAATAAAAGTATATTTGATGGTTATACTTTCAAGAGGGGTTGAATTGTAGTTTAAAATACCTTAAAAAACAAAAAACAATACCTATTAAAGTAATTTTATCAGACAAATACATTTTTTGATGATCAAAGTGAAAGAATATAAAACATTGTTGATCTGATTAAATCAAAGTATGTTATTATCGTATTCATAGTTTCAATGATAAAACAAATAGTTTAGAAATGTATTTATGAAAACTAACTTTCTATTATATTCATATTGGAATAGGCTTGTAAAAACAAGTAATACAATAGCTAGTAAAATTACGAATGACTTAAAAGTTATATTGAAAAAATTAACTCATTTAACATTAAGAGTAAGGTAGTCAGTAACCTTGACTAAATTTGTTCATTGTTCTATACTCACTAAAAGTCTGTCTTTCCTTAATAGGAAATCCCTAGATATGATGATCGGAATAATCTTTGTCTCTGTATCCTCAGAAGCACTCAATGTGATGATCAGAGTTTGTCTTCCTAGACTCGAAATCCCTCGATCTGATAGATTTCATTCACCATCTTCCTATACCCAAAATCCCTCAATCGTAACAATGATTGGATGTGTGATTGAAAAATAAAATTTGTTCCAAATGAAAAACCCCTAAGAAGGATTGGTTATAACTCTAACACTCTAATGTATTACCAATACTTTGGACCAAGATGTTCATGTAGAGAAAACTTTAGACAGATTGAGTTATGGATGTGATCATCTCCAAACTTTTCAAAAGACCGACTATTTATAAGAAAAGTTCCAATGGGTATATTTCTATGTTTGTTACAATGGACTCAGATAGCTAGTGCTTGATATTTCACAATGTCTTAGCATAAATAAATGTCTGATATTATTTTTTTATCACCATTACAATGTTAAAAGTATTTCATATGATGGAAAATATTCTTATGTGCTTCTGATTATAAAATTTAGTTAGTCTGATGGAATTATTTATTGATTATAAATAAAATGAAATAAATGAGTATTAGTCTGATATATTGGTAACAAGGTAATTCAGATGGTAATTAATTTTTTTAGTCAGGTATACAAAGAAAAACTCTAACTAATTGTCTAAAAAAATTCATTCCGATAATCGGACTCACCTTCATTATGATATATTATATTGAGTAATTTAATTTTTATATTCGTAATACATTATAACATTTCTATATATGGTATAAAGTAATGTTTTCTAAAAAAACATACTAAAATACTTGGGACATAAAAGTTTCATAATCATAGTTTTAAAATAGTGTTTGTGATTTCAAAAACTAAGGAAATGGAAAAGTAAGAAGTAAAACTTATAATTCAATAATCCCCCCCTTTTGGAAAGAAAAAACCACAAGAACTTAAATAAAATAATATAACTTTTAAAACATAAATCCCTTAGTTCTTTTAATAACTTTGAAGATATTATTTAAAACTTATCCTATGTTTATAATTCTTTTGAATACAATGGAGAGTATATGAATAATTATTCTATAAATAATAATTCTCCCCATTAGGAATACTTCCCCCTTAGTAATACTTCTCCCCTAAAAATTGTATATTTTCATTTAAAATAAATTATCCCCCTTTATAAAACAAATTCCCCCTTAATAAAACATTCTTCCCCTTTGTGATTTTAAAAAAGGAATGAGAAATAATATGAAGTTTCCTAAAATGATAGAAAAATAATTTATGAAACAATATTTAACTAACTAATCATCCATGTAAATATGAAATAACATATGCCAATTGGAATTGTAAAAAATTCAACCATAAAATAATTTGATGAAAATTAATTCGTAATAAATATCCATTCAAAAATTTTAACAAAATTACATTGAGTGTTCAAATAAAAAGAATAATATTTATTTATAAGATTCTTAATGAAGGACTTTATCTTCTTGAACTCCTAGTTATCCTTTTCCAACTTCGAGATCATTTATTCTAGAGTATCCAGCTTCTTAAGTTATGAATTCAATATTTTAACTTATTCCTTTATAAGAAAAAATTCCGATTTGTAAGATGTGAGCCTACTATTCTCTAATTCCAGACTATGAACCTTTTCCTTTAAAAAAACCAGTTCTTCTATCGGATCCTCAATTGAGTCTCTGAATTCTTCAACAAGCTTTACTTTGTTCACCATATCATAAAATATCTTGTTAGATAAATCAATTGTTTCTAAAAAAAATTCTCTGCATAAATATACCAATCATCCTACCCACGAGTATAATTATCAACGTGGTTAGACCACTTTATGATCTAATTACATGATCTTTTGTGAGTTTAAGAGTTTTCTTTAAAATTATTCAACTCCACTTTAATTATAATAACTGATTCAGTTAAAACATTTATGACTGTAATTGTTCACTGGATTTATCTTGAATAATCTGAAATCTATCTTCATCTTAGGAAATTATTGAATCTTTTGTTCTAACCTCATCAAGTATTGAAAAATGTAGTCAATACCTTTCTAATAAATGGTTTCCTATGAATATAATGATCTTTAATGATGTTTTGGTGGTTTTAGTCATCTCCTTCTAGCATCGACTTCTTTACCATTAATTTCATCTTTCAATGTGACCATTTTACCATCTGAAACTTCAATAATTTTCTACATCCTTATCAGTTTCCTCATTGTAAGAAAATTTCATCTGAGAATGTTGATCATTTTCTTCTTCCATTGTGGATGAATTTTCTTTCTTTTTTGATGAGTATGTTTCTTCTTGAGAAATTTTTATATTTTTATCCTTATAAGAGTGTGAACATAAATCTTATGAATATGAATATTATTCTTATGATTCCTTTTCTTTTGATTCTTTATTTGTTTGGGTTTCTTCATCATCATCCTCTTCTTTTTCATCATTCTCTTGTTCTTTTTCTCCTTATTCTTCTTATTCTTCTATTTATACTTCTTCTTAGACTTTTTATTTTTCAAATTCTGCTATAAATTTATTCTAAAGATCTTTCTCTAACTATATGGTAGTTCTCAAAGATCCTTTCCCAATTGATTTAGGTTCTGACTCTTTTAAAGGTACTGAAGGAACTGATTCTTCAACAAGTAACTTTACTTTTCCCTTGTTAGCCATTAAAGTGATAACAGCATGAACAACTAACATTTCCTCAAAAACTTGTCCAACTTCTAAAATTACTTTATTTGTTTTATGTATAATAAGGAATAGATTCATCAAAACCTTTTCAAAATCTTTCATCATTCTTTCAGAAATCATAGCTTTTTAAAACCTCTTATTTTGATTTCTTATTTCTTATTCTTCTTCAAGTTGTTCTGTAGTCCAAATAATTTTTTCCTTAGACTCAGTAATATCAATACAAAATTCACAACCACTTTGATTATTTTGAGATTTATGAGCCATAATCTTATTACACTCATCATCAGTAATTCTCTTCTCTTTATTATTCTTGATTGGAGGAGATGCTTCAGCCTTTCTCTTCATACACTTAACAATAATCTTTCTGAAGAAGGATGGAATAATTATTATCTTTGAATTGATAGAATAAATTTTGATATACTCCACCATAATGAAGATAAAATTCACTACATCAATCTTAATCATACTGAAAAATACCTTTTCTAGGGATAAGATATCCTTTCATAAATAATACAATTACTCTGTTGTCCAGTGTTAGATGAGAAACATTTCTAACTTTTTCATATAAGTAAAACAAAAAAATTTCAACTTTATTATTATCAAAAGTTACAAGACTCTTTAGTAACATGTGAGAAGGTAAGTAATCTTGTCCATTGGATGGAACACCAACCAATTCAACTAATATTTTAAAATAAAGCTTGTACCTCCTTCCAAACATGGTGAATAAAACTTTATCCTTAGATTTTTCTTTAGAGAATTGAACTAAAGAATAAAAATCTGAAACTACCTTAGAATGAAAAAGATAAAAAAATTTATCATGATTTTCTACAAAATCACTTTCCCAACCTTGAAAAGATATTTACCTTTTTATTGTAGAATCAAACTTATCAAACCATGATCTTTCAACTATTATTTCTCTAAAAATAAACCACTATTCATAATCTTCTTTTATTTCCTATTGTATTAAGAACTAAGACCAGTGATCAAACATAAAGGAAAAGTATTAGACAGAAAACTTTGAAGATTGAAACATCTCAAGAGATAAAAAACTGAAAACTTATGTGGGACAATGGAGTAATTCACCCCCTATATAGGAACTGTGTAGAGACCCAAAGCTTGACGTACATGGAAATTACATTACTTTTGCGGAATACTTAATACATAACAAAAACAGACACACAAGGATAGTAATAGTTTAGTGTCTTTGGAAACATGGAACATAATATTCTAATCATGGTGAAATATCCTCAACATCTCCCATAAAGATCTTACCCTTTTTTTCTTACCTAAAACCTTTATTTATATCCTAGGGAAAAGAAAACATAAAAAGGGTGATCTCAAATGATCAGTAAGGGTAAGCATGGATAAAATAAAACATACCATATACATTGGAACTTAAAAACATGAACATAATGTTTAAACATCAAAAGCTTGAGCAATGACATAAAACATGGAAGTACGTAAGGCATAGATCATAAAGAAAAATTAAGCATGATAAAATAGCATGGGAATAAAACATGTAATTGTGGCAACCATTAAGCACATGATATGATTTCCATATTAGCCAAGGCATTGCTGCCAAGACCATCTTAGTGGACAAAGTCCCTTTCTGAATCGATTTCACTCCTCGTTCCAGTACTATATTACTGAACCAGTTTAACTTGTCATTCCAGCCATGTCTATCTCATGAGATATAAATCATTACCCAATTCATTGGAGGGAGATATAGGTCCCACCCATCTAATAATGAAATCATTCTTACTTGTGCCACAAAATAAACATACATCATTCATAATAACCCAATAAATAAAATGGGTTTCATAAACATCATCCCATCATAAAATAATCCATATAAAAGGAATAGATATCATTTCATAATAAGAAAATTGAAACCATGTAAATCATAGAGACATGATACTTCAAACATACACATATTAAATAATTTCATCTTAGATGAAAAATGGTTTTGATAAAAACACTTGAAATGAATTCTTGAGGAAAATATCCTTTCTTCTTCAAAATCATTCTCTTTTCAAAAAATGTCATGAAATTTTAAAAGAAAATGATTTTTTTGAAAACATTCATGAAATATTTTGGATTAATCATCATGAAAATAAGGCTTTATAAAACCGTAAAAATCCGTTCGTGCTGTATAAGTTAAAAAAACATTTTTCTCGTACTTTTGCCGGAAAAGTCAAAAAGTACCTCGTATGAAAAACGACAAAAGATTTCTTTAATATCTTTTACTAAAAACTCACCAAAGGGTAAAATTGGATATAAACTATTGTAGAAGGATTTAAATATTACATATTGAGGAAACATGGATGTGGATGATAAAATACGCCCCAGTAAATAGCAAAGTATAAACAATCTCGGATAAAATGAGATTGTGATATTTCCCTTACCTTAGGCCCGATATGCTTCGTACGTATCTGAACCCCCTGTATAATGATTTAAATAATGTTATTTAATTATTACAGAATCATATTCATTGTTACGATATCATATATGGTTCACTTATGACTTTATATTACCCATTCTTTTGTAAATTCCATGTTAAAGAGCATTTTGGGTAAAATCGTTTCATTTTTCGTCCGTGTTTTGACTTGTAATTATTCATATGATTACTTAGATCATGATTACTTAATTACATAATATAAAACATGATTTATATATAATATATATTCAGAATACACATATATATAATAGATCGATAAATGGAAATAAATACACCGTTCATGGAGACGGTAGGCCATACGTACGCATGAACGCTGTTTTTGTTTCCTTATTGAGTTGAATGGAATTAAGTAGATGAAATAAATATAAATAAATCCAGTAGATTTATAATGTCATATATTTCATTATTATTGCTTATATATACTTTATAATCATTCTTAAATGGTTAACATGGAGAATGAATCTCATCGCGTCGTGGAGACGGTAGTCCGTACGCACGCACGAGCGATGATATCATTTCCATAATTATTGAATTGAATTGGAGTGGATGATACAATATATCAGAATCAGTATGATGTTATAATAACTATGTATAGTTATTCTTTACACCATTATACCCATCCAAGTAAGGGGGTGTTGGAAAAACAGATTACACCACGGCGTGGAGACGGTATTCCGTACATACGCACACGCGGTGATTTCATTTTCCATAGGATGGATAGATGGTTAAATAGGGTTGTTTAATAATTATAATAACCTATAAATATATTATTGATACTAATGTTATTACTTCATAATGAAACAACTAAAGAAGAAGAAGTAGAAGAAGAAATAAAGTTGAAAGAATCGGTAACGGACATTACCTCTTCTTTGAAGCGCCTCTTTGAGACCTCCTCTTAGGGAACTAAAATTGGTATTTGAAGAAGACCAGGACCTCTAGGATGTTTCTATGGAAGTGTAGAAGAGCATTTGTCAGGGTTTGGCCGAGATTGAAGGCTCAAAGTGGTGTGAGGAAGAGAGGGAGGAGGTGCCCTTTTATAAGGGAGGAGAGGGGCACCTTTGGAATAACTAAAAATATTATTTTATTATAAAGTCAAATTCGGTTTTTAATAGCTCAAAATTGATATATTTTGAAGATAAGGTGGGTATGGGTCTAAAGCCTCTCATCCAATATAATTTAGACAAGTTTAGGTATCAATTTTAACCTTATCATTTAGATTTAACTTTATGTTAGATAATTTTACTTTTATCGTGTCTTCTTGTTTTCTTACACTATAAGGTTAATAAACTTACTATATCAAGCCAAAATAACCCCAAGTTGTTTATTATTAATATATATAACATTATCTAAGTCATTTGGCCGAACTTTAGATTTTTAGGAATATAATAACAATTAATAATATAATATTTGTTTTAAAAACTATTTTATGTCAATTTTTACACTATTTGGTAATTGATTTTTGTGAAAATCATAACAGAATTATTAGTTCTAAAAAAGTTAATTAAATCACTAATAACATGTCATATTTACATATAAAATTATTGTAATTCATAAAAAGTCTCAAATTACATTTATTTGTGTATTTATAACATCAATTATGTCAATATTTTATTAATAAGATAATTACTACATCATCATTGTCTCATAAATAAATTATATTATTTTAAGTCTAAAAATTACAAATAAATTTCCATTATGTAGAAAATCTTTTTATCTTTCTAATGAATATTTATAGTCGAATTTATCGTATGTATAACCCTATATTAAAAATAATTTAGTTATTAAACTTTGATTTTAACTATTTTAACCCTTCTTTAAATAAATTAATAATAAATGTCCTAATATAATCCAAGTGGGCCTAAATGGTCATATTTTATTCCTAAGGTTGTTTTTGGTCGAATTAAACTTATCCAATAGAATTAGGACATGTGTTAGGGTAATAATAATAACACTTTGACCCTTAATTACCCTATTTACTTTTAACCGAGGTAAAAAAAGTAAAAAGTTTCTATTCACCAAAAATTATTTTCATCTCATTGAACCACATTTTAGTCCTTGATATTAACTGTGTCTCTCGGATTTTCTAAATTCTACTCACAGAAGCAGTAAAATTATGTTTTATGAAAAATTCAGTTTTTTTAACTACCACTTAGTGGTTTCACTATTCATCAAAAAATGAAAATTTCCAGAAAAATACCAAAAATTAGGCCTAAGATATATTTGATATTATGAATTCAAAAATTATTTTTATTTTACCAAATTCAATACATATCAGTTACATTAACTAATTTAAAAATTAATTCCCGTCGTCAAAACAAATAGTGTGTTTTTAAAAGATAATAACTATCAAAAGATTGACACTTGTTTATGTACGATTTAAATGTAAAATTACATCCAGTGACCAACATTGTATTAAATTGTAAAAATTTATTCTAAATATACTTTAAAACCACTCAAATTAATAATTTATCACTATTAATTATTTTTATTAAAAAAGTTATTTTTAATTAAAATTTAGTAATTTTCACTATTCATCAGAATATGAAAGTTATCCGAAAAGTACCAAAATTTCACCCAAAGATAATTTCGATATTCCGAATCCAAAAATGAAGTCCATTTTGAAAGATAAAATTTATAAAATTTCAAAAAGTGGGTATTACTATTCATAACGGCTAGTTCATAATAATAATATTATAATATCTCGTTTAGTGAAACTCAGTATTGCGTACTACACACGCTATCGAGGAAGGTCATGATTGCGTGTAATGTAAGGAAAGTCCGTGATGCATGTTGTGCAAGATCATTTTGGTGTAGCATACAACACAAGACATTAATTAAAAAGAATAAAATCTCGAGGTGTTACAAACTGGGCCAGATGTTTTCTCTTTCGTAATGAAAAGAACAGTTGATATTGAAACAATTTATGATCTGACGAACATAATTTAATCAAAGAAAGTTTTTTTATGTTAATTTTAACTCTCAAATTTTTTAAATATTTTATCAGAGTGAGAATGATTCTTATTAGTAAAAATTTTATAAAAAATTAAGCAAAAATCTAGTTTTTTATAAAACTAAAAGTATAAAAACAACAATAATTATAAACTAAGTAATTAAGTGGTGAAAAAACTAAAAAATAGATAAGTACATTTTGGAGTGGAATGTTTTATCAGTATGATTATCCTATTATTCTTGGTTTCTATAAAATAAACATATTATGATAGTTTTGGAAATATATTAAAAATGTTTTAAAAGAAACAGATTATGACAGTTTGTAATAATTTTTGACTATAGAAATTTTATAAAAATTTCTGAGTTCGAAAAAAAATTTGATATTTATGACTGAAATTTTTATAAAATTTTGAGTATGAAAACATTATTATAATACAAAATTTCTATAAAAACTAATTATTTATAAAACTAAATGGTTTTAAGAAAAACAAAAAATTTTCAAAAAAAAACATGTGTACCCCCCTATGAAAAGCAGTATATTAATGTAAGGAGATGGGTCAACAAAAAGTAGATATGAATGATCACTTAAAATTGATCATCCCAAGATTCTGTTTAAAGTTTTCAAATCTATTGGAACTAGGGGGTTTAGTAAAAATATCAATATGTTTTTCTTGTATTCAGGTGAATTGTAAAATTATATCTCCTTTAAGAGTGTGATCTTGAAGGAAATGGTGTATTATAAAGATGTTCTTAGCACATGAGTGTTGTTTAAGGTTTTTACATAAAATAATAGAACTTTTATTATCATAAAGTATTTGAGATTTAGTAAAACTGAATCCATATTCTGTGAGTGTGTGTTTCATCCACAACACTTGAGCACAAAAAATTCCAGATACCATATATTCAGCTTCAACAGTGGAATGTGGCTGAAAATTTTTAAAATAACTATAGACTTAAGATTTCTTGGTAAGAAAATAGACCTATATATATCTATTTTAATCATCAACTAAGACATATACATAGTATTTTCCTCCAATACTTCCAGTTTTTGTAGAACCAAATAGGTCTATGTGCACTAACTGTAAAGCATTAAAATTTGATACTTCACTAATAGATTTAATATGTGAGTTATATTTCTTACCGTATTGACAAGGATCACAGACTTTTTAAGTATCAAAAATAAGTTTTGGTTTATCCTTAAAATTTTATTTTTTTAGTTAATTCATATAAGATTATAAGGTTAAAGTGTCTTAATATTCTATTATATATCCAAGATTGATCTTCCATTTCAATAAGGATAGGTATGTCTTGGATCCTAAGGTCCTCTAAGTTTAGTGTGTAAACATTCTCATATTGACTGGAAGAATGAATAAATTCATACTTGGAACTATGTACTAAACATTTATCATTCCTAAATTTTACAGGGTAAACTTCATCAGATAAGTGAATTTACATATTAGGCTGTTCTTAAGTCCTACAACAAATAAAATATTTGAAATAAAGTATTTTTTTAGAAGAAAAATGTTACCTATTCTGATAATCTCTGCTTGATAATTATCTCTAAAATTTAATTTCCCACATTTCATCAAGATTATCTTTTTGAAGAAATATTTGTTTCTAGTCATGTGTATGGAACATCCACTATCCATGTACCAATTTTTTTTGTTTGAACTATATTTATTTTCTTGAAAACATAAAGATTAATTTATTATATTCCAATCCTTTATGGGTCTGGTATTGTTAAAAACATAATTTTAGGTAACCATATTTGTCTAATTTTTTTGTTTTGGGAAACTGTCATTTTCTTAGAAAAATATTCCTTATTAAATGAATGATATTGTACTATATAGAAGGAAAAATATTTCATCTAGTGACCACCAATTTTTAACTTAGTGGAAAAAAGGTTCACTTTTGGGAATAAAGTAGTTATTACTAAAAATAGGTTTTTTATTAGTAAAACCCATTTTAGTATTATCACTATGAGGAATAATTTTCTTTAAAAATTTATCAAAGTGTTCCATACTAGTGGTAAACTTTGATAAAATATTATATATGCTATAAATTTCATATTTTAGTTTTACAACTAAATTTGTATCATCATTGGTAATAGTTTTGGAATTTAGTTTTTCAAAACTAGTTTGTAAACTATTTTTCTCAAAAACAACTTTTTCCAAATCTTTTGAAATAGATTCTTTTACAAATTTTTTTTATAAATATACTTAAAATGATCTGATATTTCATTATTCAAGATACATATTCTTGAATCTTCCATAGAATGTTTAGCTTTGTCATTATTAATTTGTTTACAGTTCTAACAATTTTCATTTTCTAATACTTTTTCAAATCTAGAAACTTCATCGTAACTTTGTAAAGTATTATCTTCTACAGAGAAAGATTTTTCATCATAAGATATAGAATTTTTCACATCCTAATAATTTTAATTTAATGACATATTTGTTATGGATTCATTTGTGTGTACCTTTTCCATTCGATAATGATTTACCATGGGTACATTTTCAAAAATACCATTGTTCCTTTGTTTGTAACATTCATTTTTAGAAGAATTTTCAAAATAATCTCCACCACATGAACTATATGTGTTTGAATCTTGGAAATTTTTCTTTCCTTTTGACTTATAATACTTCTTATAATTTCTATCAGAATTTATTTTCTTATTTTATTTACTTTGAACTTTGTAAAATTTGGTCAGATATGTATGGATTTATTACATTAATAAAGTGTTACCTCATAATCCTTCTTATCACCTGTATACTTATGAAATTTTTTATATCAATATTGATAATATCTATTTCCAACTATATTGTACATCCCAATTTTTATATTAGCTAACTTATTCTATGAATGTTCTGATACACTATAATATGACTGAATAAAAAAATTACTCTTCCTCAAAGATTTCAAAAATTTCTCATGAGATTGAACTTTAGAAGGTACAACATGTGTTTTATCAAAAGAAACACCAGTATTGTTCTTTTTAGCTTTCTCATCACCTCTATTAAGTCTTCCCTCGTACTTTATGAGGGTTCTAATCATATCATCAATAGTAATACCTATAAGCTTTCTTGTATCATTAACAACTATTCTTTTTTCCCACTCATTGGGAATTATGTTAAGAACAAATTGTATTTTGGATGTATTTGTTGTGAATCAATAGGTATGATTAAGAAACAAAGGATGTTGATGAATGAGAATTCATAATGAAAGGGATTGAAAGAAGTGTTTTTTTTGTAGGTGATAATTTTTTACTGGAAAGAAGAATTGTATTCTGACTCAATTCACATTGTTTTTGGAAACAATTGTGCTACTAGTGGTACTGATAGAAATAGGAATCAATGTGAAAGTCTATTATAATGTGAAGAAGCAGATTTGAAAGTGAGAACATCTTGTTGTAAGTAGATGGTCATAGGATTCACTCTCAATACAATGAGAAAGAGGTGTTTGTTTTTCTAGAGAATCGGAGTCACTATGAATACGATTGAATTAATTATGATGATTATTTTATGAATTTTACTTCATATAAATCATGAGTTGTATTGAGAACTTGTGATGCAAGCTTGATAGAAGAATGAGGGAGTGAAAGAGATTCTACCAATTGGAAAATAATCATATTCAGGTTGTTTTTCAAAACAATCAGAAAAGAATCGTATTTAGATTGTTTTTCAAAACAATCATAAAAGAATCATATTAATATTTACCATATCTGAATGGCAGGGAGAAATAATTGGTACCAATTTTTTTCAAAACAATCAAAAAAGAATAGTATTCAGATTTATCATATCCTGATGGAAGAGAAAAATAAGTGGTACCGATTGTCTTTTAAAATAGTCAGAAAAGAATCATATTCAGATTTATTGTATTCGGATGGCAGAGATAAAGAAGTGGTACTGATTTTTTTTCAACATAATCACAAAATATTAATATCCATATTGTATCAATTTTCTTTCAAAACAATCGTATCCAGATTGTATCGATTGTATTTTAAAACAATCGTATCCATATTGTATCGATTGTCTTTCAAAACAATTGGATACTGACTGGAAGTAAAATATCTAGTGCCAATTTGTATTCAGGTGGTCCCGATGGGAGTTGGTGCTAATGAAATGTTGTTCCGATGGGAAAGGTGATGTCGATGGAAAGTGGTACCGATAGAATTGGTGCCATTGGAAGAGGTGATGACGATGGAATATGAGACCCTGATTGTTTGTCAAAACAATTGTATTTGGGTATAAGAAAAGGAAAGAGATGATGTTGATTGAGAATGGATCTCATTTAGATTGTATTGTATCGTATCTAGGTGGATCTTCATTATCATATTTTTTTGTATTATATCTGTGAAGATCTTTGTTATCAGATTTTTTCTGTATCATATCCGGGAGATCATCCATATCATATTATTTAGTATCATATCAGGGAATATTATTGTTTTCATATTTTATTTGATTGTAAACAAAATGATCATAACCAGAAATATTCATATTCAAGATGATTTTATCTAGACCATTTGTATTAAAAAAAATCATTCTTGGGTTGAGATGAAAAGAAATAAGCAGTAATGAATGGAAAGTTACAATACTTTCCAATTGAAATTAGGTGGTGCTAAAGTTAATCCTCAATGAATTCAAATTCATGAATGATGTCATGATACAATCACATGTTGGTGAACGAAGGTAGTTGCTGGAGATGATGTGTTTTCTCATGTGGCTTAAGATAAATGAAAAGAGAAGGATACTGATGAATGAATTATAAAAGGGGGATTCCTTCATTCGAAAGAGTGTTTTTTGGAAGAATTAATTTCTTCATATATTTGTATTCAAATGGTATAAACCATTTTTTTGAAGAAATCAACATGAGAGAATCAGACTCAAATGATCGAACCCATGTACTGCTCATCAATTTTAATCATATTGACGATTGAAATGGGAGTCTGAAGAAGAAGAGGTGCAGATTGTGAATGTTTTGAGAAGAATCGAGACGCATTGACGAAGTCATAATTTCTATGAGATTTCAGGAGAAATTCAGATTTTGGTGAATTTAAGTGAGAGGGAAAGTGTTTTGGGATTCTTGCATAAAACATTTTTTGGTTCACCTATAAAAGGTGTGAATTATAATGTACTTGTGTGCCGATGAAGTACTATTCATTGTATTAGAGAGAGAAGCTATGTGTTTTCATAGAGAGAAATTGGTACTGTTTTGTTTTGTATTAAAGATAATTCGATGGGAAAAGTGAAATAGAAAAGGAAAGATTACAATGATTGTATTCAGATGATCATTGTATTTAGGATTTTTCGTATTCAGTGAATCATCATATTTATCTTGTCAATTGCATTTGGATGATTTTGGTATTGGAATGAATTAATAGGATTCTATATTTCTATATTAGGTATCTCCATATTGGATTTCTCAGACTAAGGAAGTATTGTATTCTGAATTGAAGCAGTTCCGATTTATTTTTATTTCATTCTATCAGGAAAATCTGACTTGAAGAATTTTATTGAAAGAATCATACTCAGAGAATTAGATAGGGAAAATTGGACTTGGCATTCAGGTTGATTTATTTTTCTAATTTCTTTGATGTTTTTACCTTTCTTCTGGGTAACTAATTGATGAATTTTATTACAATTTGAATAAATTTGTTGAATTGAAAATAATAAAAGGTAACATGAGTTGTTAAAAAACAATTGTATTACCCTATTGTGCTAAGAGGGTTCACAGGCATTAGTGGGATTGTTTCATAGTTTTACATGAGTTTAAGGGTACTTCCTACTCATTGTAATCCAAGGATTGTTTTCTTAGTGTATTGTATGGTATTGGATCATTTCCAAACCATACCAAGGATGTAGATATTCTTATTGAATATTGAACCTTGTAAATATTTGTGTTCATGTAGATGTGTGTTCGGTTTTTTTTCTGTAGGGAATTGAAATATCTAAGAATAGGAAAAGGTTATTTCAATTGAAAAGAAAGATAAAATAAAAATAGTATCTCCTATTCACACCCTCACCCTCTTTGTGATACATTAATCTGACTGGGAACTTTCAATTTGTATCAGAGATCAAGTTCCATCGTTATTCTTTTCTGATCAAGAACGTGAACTATGTGAATAGTAAAGGTATTCTAGTCTTTCATGGAAATAACTATCATATCTAGAAAGATATAACACTTCTATATCTTATGTTTGTCAGTTATGATGTTCTGTAAGATGCAACAGTTCTTTTTCCACCCATTGATGATAAAACTCCACTTACACTTGTTGATAAGAGACATATTTAGAATGATGGAAGGGAGACTAATTTTATATTTTCATCACATTATGAAATTTAATACATGATAGTAAAATGTTTTTCCATAGCCAAAGGTATATGGGATAAATTGAAAAACATATATTAAGGAAATACAAAAGTTAAGAAGGAAAAGTTGAAAATATGGAGATTAAAGTATGAAGTTTTCAAGATGGGTGAGAATGAATCTATTGGGGCCTTATTTAACAAGGTAAATGAAATAGTAATTACTATCATATTCATTGGTGAAAATTTGTATGATTATACTATGGTTGAAAATATCTTGAGTATCCTACCCAACCAATTCGATGCAAAATTTTCTTCACTAGAATACGGAGATCCTAAAATATTATCTCTTGATGATTTTCATAGTACTCTCATTACTTATAAAATAATAAGGGGGAATTATATGAAAGGAAAAACTAAATTTTATAGATAAATTTTATTAAAATATTCCAAGAAAGAAAAGAAGATTCTTGAAGAAGAAGATGATGGAGTTTATGACTCTGAAAATGAGGTATATAAAAATATTGATTCAATTTTGACCATGTTTAATAAGAATGTGAAAAGAGGTATAGGAAGGTATAAAGGGAAACTTCCCTTAAAGTCTTTTCTATTTGAATCTATTTGGAATTTTTTTGCCAATTGTACTAAATGACGAAATGAATAAGAAATTGATATAGATGAAAGTGAAGACGAATAAAGAAGGCCAACAAGATCTTGGAAGAAAAAGGGTGATAAAAGAAAAAATTTATTCCAAAATGGGAGATAAGAGGTTCTAAAAATAGAAAAGGATAATCTTTTTTTCTAAGTAAGATGATAGTGAAGATGATAAAAATTATGGTGAAGAAAACACATTAATTTCAATAGTTAATGAAAAAATTTCACCAAGTAATGAAAGTAGTTGTGCTGAAATAGATGAATAAAGTAAAGATGAAATTGAAAATTCCATTGAGGATGCTGGGGAAAATAATTTTATTGCAAAAATGAATGATGATGAATTCAGAAGCAGTAGTTTTGATGAAGAAGATAATCAACATGAGATGTATTTGAAATAATAATGGAATGAATTCTTGAGAAAGGTTATAGGGATTTAAAAGGAAAAAAATATAGAAGATGAATCTTCCTCAATAAGAAATCAAGTGTATTTTTTCGAAGAGAAAGAGAATATGGAAAAAGAAATTGATGACCTAAATAAATTTCATGAAGAAAAAAATAATTGTAATGTACATTTGGAATTGAAGATGAAGGAAAAAGACGAAGAGTAGGAACTTTTCCAATAAATACCTTCTGAAGATGAAAACAAAAGAGTAAGATTCCAAAAATCTATCACTGAAGTTGGTTAATGTTCTTGTAATGAGAAACATGAGAAGGTTCAAAAAAATTACATTCAAATGGTGATAATAATAATGGAATTTTTTTTGAAAAGAAGAAAACTGGTAATGTTATGTATGTGGCCAAGACCAAAAAGGTTGGGAATTTAGAAGACTCAAAGAACCATTAGTCCAAAAATGTTTCGAAACATTCCAAATCTGGAAATGCCTCCAACACTTATGGTTTTGATATTGTAGAAAATAAAAGGAAGAATCTGATTGATAATAGAAAGGTTGGTGGACTACCAAATAAATATAAGAAGGTGGCTGAGAAACACATTCACAATTCTAGAGAGTATCGAGGTTTCAGAGGATAATACTTATTCTAAGGATTTTGCTAGATTTGTGGTAGATTTAGACATAAAGAGAATATGTGTTGGTTCAACCAACAACACTAATATTATTCCAAAAGTTATGGAAGGCATGGTTTGAGGGGGAGTCAATTATATGAAAAAAGAAGAATTTTGAGAAGGTTTTTTTGAATAAATATGAGAAAAATGAAGTAAAAATTGAAAATAGGTTCCAACCATTAGAAAATATTTTCAAAGGTGTGAGAAACCTAGAAAACTTGTGAAGGGATGTCTTGTTTTGATACCAGAACAATTAAAGATTATTAATAATTCAAATAATCTATATGTTTTGGAAATCGAGTAAGATAGATCTTCTAAGTTACAGAAGAATTAGTGCTTATTTGTTTGGCCACAACACATTTACCTGGATAGGAAATTGGAGGAATCTTAATTGAAAGTAACAGAATAAAGGATTAAGAAGACTTATGGATATATGAGAAAAGCTGAAAAAAAATGTATCCAAAAATGTTGAAGATGAGAAAGAGGGGAATGATATAAAAACCTCTTCAACTATCTTTCCATAGAAAAAGATAGGAATGGACAACATGGAAAAAAATTATTGTAACATAGATTTTCTTAAAGATGAAGAAAAGTGTACATCCTCATCATAATATTCAATATATAAGAATAAATCTATTAAAAATATTGAGAAGGATGAACAGAATGAATAAAGGACATCCAATGAAAAATCCAAGAAGAAGAAGAAGAATGAAAAACTGGGAGAGGACTCTCAATCCGATTATTGTTTCTAACAAACAATCGAGGTTCCTCCTTATTCCCAATATCTTTTTATAATTGTTCTAAAATACATGGAATTATAGAAGTGTAAATAACGAATATGGATGTGATGAGTTTATTAATTTTCTTTAAAAAGAAAGTAATGAGGATGTGAAAAATTTTATTTTGAAAAGTTCTATTTTTTTACAACTGAACATTCTGATGTGTTCATTGAGATGGGTGCAAATTACTTTTTTCTTAAATAGATTCCTTCAAGAATTTATCCAACCATTAGAATACTAAAATAAGTATAGAAAAAGTATTACATGAAAGTTTTTTTATAGAAAACATTGATCACATTGATTATACACTCTTGTTTTCTATATCGAGTTTACCCAGGTATACTTAGATTTGTTTAGTTAAAGGTTCTTTGATTGGAAAATCATGTGATATACTTGTTGAAGAAAATTCCCAACCTCTCGAAATGGATATCATTTAAGAATAAGGGAGAAATTTTTCATGATGTCCCCTTTGAATTTGGTTGTCAATAAGGGGAAGAGATAAGATAAATGGGGAGATACAATGACAAAAGAAATAAGGGGATCAAGAAAGGAAAAAAGTACCACTCATTGTTTTTATTGAATTGATTGAAGTAGGTATTGAAAAAAATACAATGGGGGATATTTTTAGGCCCAAGTTGTGTTTTGGTTATATTTTCTGTCAATCTATAGGTATTATAAAGAAATAAACAATGTTGATGAATGAGAATTCAGAATGAATGGGATTGAAAGAAGTGTTTGTTTTGTGGGTGATAGGTTTTTCTTGGAAAGAAGAAATTTATTCTGATACGATACACTATGTTTTTGGAAACAATTGTGCTATTGGTGGTATTTAAAGAAATAGTAATTACTATGAAAGTCTATTATAATAATAAGAAGAGGATTTGAAAGTGAAAACAACTTGTTATAAGTATACGGTCATCGGATTCACTCAGAATACAATGAGAAAGAGGGGTTTATTTTTTAGAGAATCGAAGTTAGTATGACTTTGATTGAATCAATTGTGATGATGCTTTTCTTATTTTTATTTCATATAAATCATGATTTTTATTGAGAACTTGTGATGAAACCTTGATATAAGAAAGGGAGAGTGAAAGAGATGTTTCCAATCAAAATAGAATTGTATTCAATTTTTTTTTCAAAACAATCAGATATGGATTATATTAAGATTTTTAATAAAAACAATAAGTAAAAAAATCATATTCAAATTTATTGTATATGGATGGAAGAGAGAAATAAGTGGTACATATTGTTTTCCAAAAAAAATCACAAAATAATCGTATTCAGGTTTATCGTATTCAGATGGTAGAGAGAAAGAAGTGGTACCCATTGTCTTTCAAAACAATCACAAAAGAATTGCATTCAGATTTATTAAATTCAGATGGTTGAGAGAAAGAAGTGGTACTGATTGTTTTTTATAAAAAAAATAGAAAATAATCATATCCAGATTGTATGCATTGTTTTTCAAAACAATCGTATCAAGATTGTATTTATTGTCATTCAAAACAATTAGATATTGATTGGAAGTAAAATATATGGTGGTGATTTTTATTCAGGTGGTGTCGATGGAAGGTGGTGTTGATGAAAAGTGGTTCTGATGGGAAATGTGATGCCGATGGAATGTGTTTCTAATTGAAGTCGTGTCGTTGGAGGAGGTTATTCCAATGGAAGATGAGACACCATTTTTTTTTCAAAACCATCGTATTCAAGTAGAATAAAAGGAAAGAGATGGTGTTGATTGAGAATGAATCACATTCAGATTGTATTATATCGTATCTGGGAGGATCTTCATTATTATGTTGTTTTGCTTCATATTTGGGAAGATCTTTGTTATCTGAGTTTTTGTATCATATCCAAGCAAATCATCCTTATAAGATTTTTTTGTATTGTATCAGGGAAGATAATTGTTTTTAGATTGTATTTGGTCGTAACCAGAATGATCATAACCATAAATGATCTTATTCAAGATGATCGTATCCATACCATTTTTATTAAGAAAAGATCATTCTTGGGTTGAGATGAAATTAAAGAAGAAGGAATGGATGGAAAGTTACAATACCTTCCAATTGAAATCAGGCGATGCTAAATCTGATCCTAAATGAATTCAATGTCATGAAGGAAGTCATGATACAAGCACATATTGGTGAATGAAGGTAGTTGTTAGAGATGATTTGTTTTCTCATGTGGGTAAAGAGAAAAGAAAAGATAAGGATAATGATGAACAAATTTTCAAAGGGGGAGTCTTTCATTCAAAATATTGTTTTGTGGATGAATGGATTTCTTTGTACATTTTTTTCAAATGGTACAGACCATTGTTTTGAACAAATCGTAATGGGAGAATCAGACTCAGATGATCGAACCCATGTATTTCTCATCAATTGTAATTATATTAACGATTGAAATGGGAGTATGAAGAAGAATAGGTACAGATTGTGGAAGTTTTGAGAAGAATCGATAAGTGTTGATGAAGTCAAAATGGCTCTGATATTTTAGGAGAAATTCATATTTTGGGTGAATTTATGTGAACGGGAAAGTTTTTTTTGGATTTCTAAATAAACATTTTTTGGGTCACCTATAAAATGTATGAAGTACATTGTAGTTGTGTGACGATGAAGTAATATTCATTGTATTAGAGCGAGAAGCTTTGAGTTTTCAGAGAGAGAAAGTGGTACTATTTTTTGTATTGAAGACAATTTGATGGGGAAGAAGTGAAAGAGAAGAGGAAAGATTTCAATGATTGTATTCGGATAATCATTTTATTCAGAATTTATCGTATTCATTGAATCATCATATTCATCTTGTCAATTGTATTCGGTTGATTTTGGTATTTGGATGAATTAATCGGCTTCGGGATTTCCATAATGGGTATCTCTGTATTAGGTTTCTCATATGGAGGAAGTATTGTATTTTGAATTGAAGTAGTTCGAATTCATTTGTATTTTATTATATCAAGAAAATAAGACTTTATTAATTGTATTGAAGGAATCCTACTTAGAGAATCGGACTAGGAAAATCGGACATGGAATTCGAGTTGATTTCTTTATCAATGTCATTTAAGGTTCTTACCTTTCATCTGGGTAAGGAATTGATAAATTTTATTAAAATTTGAATACATTTATTGAATTGAAAATAAACATAGCTAACCTGAGTTGTTACAAAACAATTTTATTACCCTATTGTTCTAAGAGGGTGCACCCACACTAGTGGGATTGTTTCATAGTGCTACACGAGTGTAAGGATACTTCCTAATCATTATAATCCAAGGATTGTTTTATTAATGAATTTTATTATATTAGATCATTTTCAAACCATACCAAGGACGTATCTATTCTTATTGAATAGTGAACCTTGTAAATATTTGTGTGCTTGTTGATGTGTGTTGAGTTTGTTTTAAGTAGGCAATTGAAATCGCTAACAGGAGGTGAAGGTTGTTTCAATTGAAAAGAAATACAAAAGAAAAAGAGTATCACTGATTCACCATCCCCCTCTCAGTGATACATTAATCTAACTGAAAACATTCAAATTATGTCTATAATATTATCAATTAGAATTTCATCATCAAGATATTTTTCTCCAATAGATTTTAAACAATTTATAATAGTTATAAATATATGGTGCATCTTGGAAACTGACTCTCCAGGTTAAAACTTAAAGTCTTAGTAATAATCTCTATGAGAAACTCTTCTTGTTTCCATAACTTTGGATGTACCAAAATCTATTGCATCCAATTTACTCCAAATAATATTGGAACCTTCACAAGATCATATTTGACTATATATATTCCTCGACATAGAACACAATAAATTATTTATGACTTTTTTATTCAAATGATATTCTAATTTCTCAAAAAAAAATTTAAATAAGGAACCTACTTATTAGGAATATTGTATCTTCTAGTAATCATTAAGAAGTTATCAACTCTAGTGTTGATCAAAAAAAATTCATTCTATTTCTCTAATATTTGTTTCCATTCCCATCAAATATAGGTGGTAAACTAGGATTCAGATTATCAAGAGATCCAATATTAATACATTCCATCTTAAAAAAATAAACTATTCTCTAAAAATACATGTCAATGTAACAATGTTTATAAAAAAAGGTTATATAAAAATTTAAACAACTTGAAGTTAGTAAAGAAAGTAAAAAACATAGCAAGTATATAAATAGTAGAAACCTACTCTGATACCACTTGTAGGATTATAAGAGTATCTTAGATGTCTATACTTACAAGAGGGGTAGAATTTTATTTTAAAAGACCTTTAAACCAAATAAAACACAATACCTCTTAAATTAATTTTATCAGACTCAGACTTCATCTGATGATGAGAGTGAAAGAATAAGAATCAAGGTTGATTCGATTATGTCAATGTATATTATTATTATATTCATAGTTACACTAATAAAACAAAACTTATGGAAATTATTAAAAAGACTGACATTATATTATATGTAGATTGGAATAGACTTTTAAAAAAAGAAATACAATAGCTAGTAAAAGTAAGAATGACATACAATCTATATTGAAAGAATTAACTCTTTTAACCATAAGAGTTAGGTATTAAATAACCTTGAATAAAGTTATCCATAGCTTTATACTTACTGTAAATTATGTATTTAATTACCAGTAATTCCATCGATACAATGATCGGAATAAGCTCTAAATTCCTATCCTCGGAATCCCTTGATAAAATGACCAAATTCTATCTTCTTGTCCCCATAATCCCTTGATCTAGTGGATAGTATTCACTATCTTCCTATCCCTAGAAGCACTCGATCACAAAAATGATCAGACATGTGATAAAAAAAATACATTCTAAAGAAAAAACCCTAACAAGGATTCCTTAGAACTACAACACTCTAATGTATTACAAATACTTTGGAATTAGATGTTCACGTAGAGAAAAATTTAGACACATTGAGTTGTGAATTTGATCATATCCAAAAACATTAAATGATTGGCTATTTGTATGTGACTATCCAATGGTCTTATTTTTGAGTTTGTTTCAATGGCCTCAGACAGCTGGCGCTTGACATCTTACATTTTTCTGGCATAATTGAATGTCCGACATAATTTTGGTTCTTGGTTATCAATTTTTTTTATCACCATTACAATGCAAAAAAATATTCATTATGATAGAAACAATTCTTATGTGCTTATGATTATAAACATTAGTCAGTCCAATGGAATTATTTATTAATTATCAATATGATGAACTAAATGAGTATTTTTTCAATAAATCTATACTAAGCTCAGTCCAATGTTCATTAATTTTTTAGTCAGGTAGACAATGAAAAATTATAACCACTGGTCTAAACAAAAGTCATCTTGATAACCGGTCACACCTTCAATCTGATGTATCGTATTGAGTAATGTAATGTTTATATTTGTAATACGTTAGAAAATTTATATGTATGATAGAATTTAATTTTTTCTACAAAAACATAACAAAATACTTGGGACATAAAAGGTTAGTAAACACAGTTTTAATAGAGTGTTTGTGATTTCCAAAACTAATGGAATGGAAAAGTAAGAAGTAAAACTTCTGACTAAACAATTATCCTTTGATAATTTGGTAAAAAATATCCCTTATATATTTTTTTAGTTCTATCAATTTTATCTATATTAAACCCCTTTTTTAAAAAATATACTATAATGGAATAAAAATTAATAAATAAAAATAATAAAATAAAATTAAAAACTTCACCTGTAGTGCCTGAAAAGGAGGGGGAGATGACATCAGTGTAAGAGAAGACTGTAAAAAACATTATTGACTAAGAATAAGGTTGTTTCTAGTTTTCTCAAAAACAATGGGATATGGTGACGATCAAGTCAATGTGGTTCGGCCACTTGAAGACTCCAAACGCATTATCGGTAACCATTCCAAAATAGACCCAATGAATACCCCATTTAACCTTTCGATTCAACTTAGAATTTATTATGGAGTGTTTATGTAACATCCTGGGATTTAATAAAATATATTTCTAAAATTAATATAAATTATTTAATATATTTAATTACACGCAATACATAGATTTTCATGAATCACACACAACACCAAGTTTATCTTGCATTACATGTAACATCGAGATTCTTGGATGACTTATGTTACACACAATCCTGAGTCTTACTGGACAACAATATATTCTTAATATTATTATTTTAGTTATCACGAGGCCATTGGAATATAGGGAATGAATGAGATTAGATAAATTATAAAATTATATTTTACCCATGTTTATAAAATGAATTCTTTTGTTTCCAATTAATTATAAATGTAAAGGAAGACTAATTGAATATAAAGGATGGGTTTTTATGAAAAAATATTTTTATGACCAGAACGAAGTTTTATCTTAATAAATTAAATTAATAACAATTAGAGAAATTTTTATTGAAAGTTATATTTTTTATATTCAATCAAAAAATTTTAAATTCATTCAATATGTTTGATTAGCTTAAGATAATAATAAATCTAATTTTAAGCATAAAAAGTTGTATATTTTTAATATCGAATTTGTGCAGCCTTTTAATGGATGACTTGATTTAAAACTAAATTTTTAAATTTTGATAAAAAAATTAAAAAATAAACTTCATTTTTGAAATATTAATATCAAAAAAAATTAAAATTTTGGTATTTTTATGGGAATTCATTTTTTTGATGAATAATGAAAAACACTTAATTTCAAAAGAAAAATACATTTTCATCTAATTTAGTATTATAGTTAAATTATTTATTATATTTTTTCTAAATTATAATTAGTAAAACTATAATTCAATAAATCCAATTTAGGTAATTGGAATCAATTTCCAATTGAAATTGGATATAAAAACACTTCAAACATTTTAACTTTTCACTTTAAAAACCCGTTGATCTATCCCATATACGGGATTAATTTAAAATTAATTATTCCCACTTATATTATTGGAATTTGGAAAAATTAATTACATATTTAGAATAATAATAATTTATAATTCCTATTAATTTCAACTTAGTTATTTGTCAAAAATATAAGTGAAATAAATTAAAATTAATTATAGTGATTGAGGTAAAAATGTGTATACTTAGTGGTTAAAATTTAATATTAAGTAACCAAATGAACTAGAAACATTTCAAACCCCCATTTTATGGAAATATTTCAACTATAAAACCTATTTTATCAATTTGTTTCATTATTTTAGGCACATTATGTAATTTATACTTCCCAATAGTGTTTGCCTTTTTGTATTTACAATAATGTCATTAATCCTCCTCTATAAACGGGAACTCACCCCCTCACTTATTCACACATCTCAATAACTTTGTATCATCCAAACCCTACCCAAATAATATCCCAATATCAATAGTCTAATAATATAATCCTCACATTTTTCATAAATATTACTAAGGAAGTCCTTTTGTGAAAACCAAAAGGAGTTACCCGAAGTAGAGGTAATATTCATCATTGTTCATTTTTATTTTGTTTCCTTATACACTCCCATAAATTATCTTTATATCATGATTATATAATTAATTTAGTATATTAAATATACTAATATATTTTTATGTTAATATTTCTACCTATACCTACACACACTTTCATCAAATAGGTATCAAAATCATCGTTCGTGTGTACGGTGGACTACTGCCTCATGAAAAAATGTCATTTATTTTTTATTCACCACCTCTCATGGTTGGTAATTATGATGTAAATACTATTTTTATATGGTATATATTATATTTATGATGTATTAATACTTTTGGAATTTTTTTACAACACATAACTTTGTTCGTTCCTTTTTTTGGGAATATGATAACATCATTTGTGGTTTTGTGGACTACTGCCTCCTGAAAGGGATGTGATACATTCACAATTTAGATGTAATTTATTAATAATGGGTTTAATAAAAATATTTTACATACCCTAAATCTATATTATATTAATGACATAATTACCTTTCCAGAAATATAATATATCATTTTCATTATTACCTTTCCATATATTGTCAAAGTGATAACATCGTTCGGGAACGTGTGGACTACCGCCTCCTCAAAGAGATGTGATTCCTTTTATATAAAAATAATTCTATATATGAATATATATGATTAAATAATATCATATTTATTATATAATTATAATTCAATAAAGATTATGTTACTAACCTTATTTCCAAAATGATCATTGAAAAATGGGAATGTTACTCATGCGTACTTACGGCCTATCATCTCCATGATTGTAACGTTGGTTCATTTTTCATAACCAAATTCAATTATTTGTTTTAAAAGTAAAACTTATGTATAAATATGATAATTAAAACATTATTATTGTTCTTTATATATTTTAATATTGACCCCTTTGACCATAGTTGACCTACCAAAGTCATTTTTGACACATAAACTGAATATGGTCAAAACACACAATCTAAAATTTAATTTTTTAATTAGTTGTATAAAACATTGTAATAATTGAATTAAAATTACTGAAAAACTTGAAAATTGTTTTTATGTTTGTATATAATTAACATAAGTTTATTATTCAGGGATAAAAATACAAGTGTGACAATTTGGACTCACGGTAAGCGAATTCATCTCAATTTTCTTTTAATGAGGAAATTCTTAATGTCATGCATATTTATTTTTTAATGAGGTGTACATAAATAAAATTTGAAATATATTATCAATAATTTATTTATTCTTCTGTTATTTAATGTTTTGTTAAATTTTATTCCTTCATGTGGATTGTGATTCAAATGTTTCAATGTGGTATGGGTCACTTTGATTTAAAAATATCTTTAAAAATGTTTAAATATTTAATTTAAAAATATTTTAATCCATGATATTGGTTTATTTGTTTATTTAGAAAAAATGATTATAAAGGAATATTATGTCAATTTTTAATTACATTCAAGGTTTTTTCAAAAGGTAATCTTTTTACGTGTTTTATATGGAATGTTTTCACAAATAAAAAAACGAATATTCTATTTGTAACATACATAACGAAAATAAAATTTCCACTACCATGGTTATTATTCTTTTTGGATTCCTATCCAAGATTTCATGTTTCCTTAAATGAAAACCCCTATTTAAATTTTGGGTAATTTGGCATTGAGAATAGATTTTTAAAAGAAATGTGTAATTTGTGTTGAAAATGGGATTTGGAAAGATAAAAGTATTTCAATATCTGAAAGTTATTTTCAAACGAGTTAAAAAGATTTTTCAAATGATGAAATGTGTAGAGTCCTGTTTTTTTTAGACTTGATGTAATTCCAAGTGAATTTAAATTTTGGTAATTACTGGATGGCCCATTTTGTAAACCGATCATTGGAATGTAATTCCGAGAGTTGGAACACTTCAATGAGTTTTTTTAGACTTGGTTAAAGGTATGAATGGTTTGAATGAGGTATAATTGAGTTTTGGGAGCACTGAGTCCTACAAACCCCTGGTTTGGTAGGTTTACACAGGGTTCATGGTTTTTCTGAATCCTTGTGGCCCTAATAAAAAATCGTACGACCTTGATCAAAGGAGCATATGAGTACCGCATGGTTGCACATGGATAACCCAAACCGTGTGCCTACCCATGTGGTTGGTATGACATAAGAATTAATTATACATTGTTCACTACAAGGTTTGTGCACATTTAGACTAACCATGCAGGAAAAACTGTATGAGGTACTTTCATACAGAATGGGTGCTACAAAATTGGCGCACGGTTTGGAAAAGACAAACGGGCAAACCGTGTGCCCCAATTTTTAGGTGTAAATGACCATTTTACCCTTAATGAGATTAAAATATAATTTCCATATTTCTTATTCCTTTGGATGTCACATGAGGCCTCCTACCTCTGCAATTAGAGCTCCCAAGATCCTCCCTATAGGCTTTGCAAGATATACCTCGTATGAACCCCAATTAAAGAGATGTTATTCTCTATGTACCTACAATGGTAAGCACTTGATTCCTTTTTGTTTTTTATTCCTTATTCTGTACATTAGTTGTGCTATTTAGTTGCAAGATAATATGTCCAATTATTTGGTTCTTCATCCATTCTGTGGTTTTCGCCCTATCTAAGTTGAATTAAGAACTAATACTAGAAAAGCTATCAACTACAGGTATAAGGTAGGTAGTATCATGATTTTTATTGAATTAGAGTGATTTATGTATATTCCATTATGTCGTGTGCCTAATTATCAAGTTCCACCTTAAATTGGATTTTTATACTTGAATTAAATTTTTTATTATGGCCTATGTAATTAAAATGGCCCAGCATGGATGATTATAGGTTAGGGACCTTGAAACAAGAACAACACCTTTGGGTGTGTTGTTTATCTCAATGGATACTATGATGGCATATTAATTTGGATTCATATATGGTGTGCCTATTTTCTTACCCTTTCCATGGATGTTAAATTATAAATTTTCTATTGTAATTATAATGTATTATAATTGGAATTTTAATATTAATTGTAATTGAATTTATAGAGTAAAGGGAATGGGTTCCATGTCCCTAGATATTTTTAATGTATTGGATAATTAATAATGAGATTCTATTCATATTTATATTCCCTTGTGAGTTAAATGGATTCTATTCCATGTGATAGTTTTTTAATCTTGATATGCCTAATTAATTGAAATACCCGTGTGAGTATACAAGAGGCAAGCCTTCTGAGTTTGGCCAATTCCTTGAGTCGCCTCATGAGGTGAGTTATAAATGAGATGTACTTTGTTTTGAACTTAAAATGTTTAAATGAAGTTGATTATAAGAGTTGGATTAAATTTAATGGAATTATTAAATTATAGTTTAATGATTTATACATGGGGTTGTCATAATAATTGTGAATAGAATGGGTAAAGAATAGGGAATGGATGTCATGTCCCTAGACCCTTTCCTTATAATTGATCGTTTAATAATTTAATTATTTTGTAATTAAATGTCCATGTGAGTTGTAACGGCCCGAAATTTTGAATAAATCTTGTTTCCTAATTTCATGTGTTATTTTATTTTATTTTTATACTCAACAAAAATGTTTTATTTGATAAACATGATTATAATTAAAATGAGACCATTGGGTTCTGACTGTTATATGACCATCAGTCAATATGACCGCTGTGAACAAAATGTTTTGATTATTGTCTATAAATACAAGTAATCTTGGTTAATTATTATAGAAAGAAGATTTGATGGCCTCACCTAGTAGTCTTGGACCGATCGAAGCCCATCTAACAGAACTTGGGAAGGAGGTAGCACCATTGGGCTTTGCTCTGGACCAAACCCAAGCCGAACTTCATCGTGTGAAGCTAGAACGGAATCGCCTTCGCGAGAAGTTAAAACTGATTGAAATTACTACTCGGGCAATTTTGGTCGAGCCTCCCTCGGACTCTCTCACCTTAGCACACCTTACACTTAGGTCCTATGCTGGTGTGATAAGAGGCTATGTAAGGGATCCGACCCCTCTCTTTCTTTTCATGTAATCTCTTTTATGTCATTCCTTTTATGCTCCATGTTCTTATGTAAGAGGATGTTCTTTTATATTCCTCTTACTTCCCTTTTCATTCTTATATGATGATAGATCCCCTCTTACTCTCATCATTTCATTTTATGAATGTTTAAGTGATGCCGTTAGGCTGCCAAATTTTTAAGGGATTCTTTCACCCTTCTCATTTTTCAAGTTCAATTTTCATATCAAGTATTTCAAGTTCCTTTTTTATTATGTTGGGGTATGATATCTATACCTATCATACTGATCTCTTATGATCATATGATTAGAGACCCTATTTGATCTTTTCAATTCATTTTTATTGAAGTTTAAGTGACGCCGTTAGGCTGCCGAATTTTCATAAGAGAAATCTAATTTTTGTCTTCCTTCCATGTTTTTCATTTCAAATGGTATGTCCTCTAAATTTCATTACCATGTCCATATATCCTTCTTATTCCGTCCCCCTACTGTTTTATGGATCATTTATGAGTGGGTGACCCATGTCCCCTCTCTTTTCAATGTTTTCTAAAACCCCGAAACATAGCCGTTATGCTGCAGAATTTTCGTCTCAAAATGCCGCTCTCTTTTCTCAAAATTATTTTATGTTATAAAGTGAATACTCAAAGCTCTTATTTATACAAGGGTATTCACATATATATCAAAATGTTCTATTTTAAATTCTGGGATTTACATACATGAGACCCACTTTCCCTTTTCGTGGGATTAAAGTGACGTAAAGATTATGTCTTTAAAGCAGTTTTTAAAACGTTATGATTATGAAATGAAACCTATTTATTTTATGCTATGTGGGTTATTTATGAAATTTTTTATGATGATATATGTGGATCACATGATAATAAAGGCAAATTTAAGGGTGCGCCCTGATAGCACTCCAATGCATTGGGTAATGATGTAACCACTAGAGATTACAATTTTCACGATACCTTGGTGAATAACCTTGGTAATTTTCAAATGACACCTTGGGGATGGACCTTGGTGATATGTTCATGATTTTCTATGTTAAATGATGTATCCACATCTTCAAGTTATGAAAAATGTTACTTTTATTATGATATATCTCGTGATTTCTTTCTCATGCCTTAAAGTTCTTTTCATGACCTTATTGAAGTATCTCAAGTTTACATGTAAAATGTTTCTCTTGTTTTCCTTACTGGGCCTTCTGCTCACCCTTTCCTTTGATGTATGTCCCCAGGTTCTGAGATGCAGTAATGAACCTAGGATGAACATAAGAAGAATCCTTTCAAGTGTTTCAGAAGAATGTTTTTTTTTGTTGTTTCATGTTTTAAGTTCCTGGTTTCCAAGACACTAAACCTTAAAGATCCTCGGTTTTGTAAAATGTAATGAAAGTTTATGTGATAAAAAGGCAGGATTCTATAGTTTGTATAAAAGGATGGTTTAGTTATTTGTGGAAATTAGGATATGAAAACTTTAGGAAGAAGCCTATAGAAAAGTTAAAATATAGGAAATCTTCCTGGTATTTTGGTGAGTATTGAGTAAGGGGTTGCCAAGCAAATACATCCCTGTCTGGATACGAGCAGGTAGAGGTGGCTCTGGAACAGATGTACATAGGGGTAAAACCCGAAAACACCGCTTTGAGATAGACTCGAACGGGAACTGGTACACGACAACGGGCCTTGCTGCACTCTTGGTTACGACACTCCCGGGGGATATGATTTGGTAAATTCATAAGCTTAGTATGAACCATTGTTAAAGGAACAAAGATAAAATAAAATGAAGATTCGCATAAGAATATATGATCATGGATAACCTAGATGGGAACCTAGGGGATCACAAGTTAGGGTATACTTTTCAACTACAAGTTATCCTTATATGCTTTAAGTTTCTTTTCATGATTATTGGCTAAGTATTTAAGCCCCTAATTATAGTTTCTTTTCTTAGTTAATGGCGGGAAATGGAAGAACATGTCTCAACAACCAATGTGATAGGAAATGATACTATTTCCGTATTAATATGACAGAGATGATTAGGGGATTAAAATATGATTTTTATTTTGGAAGACGTTCACTATTTTGGGGACCCTATATGATCGAGGTAAATAGATTACAACGGTATTTTCATTGAGGAGTAAGGTTGACTTATATTTGAAGAATCGATGAATTTAAGGTGGACTTATAGTAATTTAGGTTACTTATGGGAATGATTAACCTATCTTGGGTTAAATATGTTTAGGTTAGATACTTTTGTTATAAGATGTTAGGAGTGGTTGATGTTGTTTGGAGATGAACAATGAAGTTTATTTTGGAAGACTATGTTTTCAAATCCTTCTTGTATTTGGGTTTCAATCTTAGTTTGGTTTATTTTGAGAAATTTTAAGGACCGTTATTTATGGAATGGACTATGATGAACTTTGGGTAGTACCATGGAACTTTGAAGATTTAAAAGTAGTTTCCATTCCTATGGGATTCTTCCTTTTTGAAGAGTTGTTTTACCTTACCCTTTCGGTTTTTGGGATAATGTTTAAAGATAAAAGAAATAGATAGTTAATCTTTTGTGGATTATGTGATTCTATAGAAGATGATTCTTGTGTTTTGATGAGACCAAGTAGTTTTTAATGCTCATAGTTTAGATAAAAGATTAGTTTTGGGTAGAAACTTATTAAAAGATGAAACTCTACATGAAGGTAGATATATTTCCTTATGTTTTTTCTCTATGTTGTAAATGAATTCCTCAAAGTTATGAAAAGGAACGTAAAACAAAAACGTTGTTGGTTTACGTTTCCTACTAGGTAATCAAAGACCGCTTGCACACATCATAATTTTGGGATTTTCTGGTGGTTAACTTCCTCCTAATCATGTTTTCTATTACTCACCTTTAGGACGTGACCCTTTGTTTTCTCCTCCATGTCCATGTTTCCTACATGGAATCCTAGAATGAGTAAACTCGGGTGGCCTTTGTACTTCCTTTTCTTTCTTTTAAAGTAATGGTGTCACGGACTCTTTTTCTGATGTGGGACTTTCAATGAAATTTCAAAACCCAATTTTTTTTTAAAATTGCGAGGACGCAATTTCTTAAGGGGGGAAGATTGTAACGGCCCGAAATTTTGAATAAATCTTGTTTCCTAATTTCATGTGTTATTTTATTTTATTTTTATACTCAACAAAAATGTTTTATTTGATAAACATGATTATAATTAAAATGAGACCATTGGGTTCTGACTGTTATATGACCATCAGTCAATATGACCGCTGTGAACAAAATGTTTTGATTATTGTATATAAATACAAGTAATCTTGTTAATTATTATAGAACGAAGATTTGATGGCCTTACCTAGTAGTCTTGGACCGATCGAAGCCCATCTAACAGAACTTGGGAAGGAGGTAGCACCATTGGGCTTTGCTCTGGACCAAACCCAAGCCGAACTTCATCATGTGAAGCTAGAACGGAATCGCCTTCACGAGAAGTTCAAACTGATTGAAATTACTACTTGGGCAATGTTGTCTGAGCCTCCCTCGGACTCTCTCACCTTATCACACCTTACACTTAGGTCCTATGCTGGTGTGATAAGAGGCTATGTAAGGGATCCGACCCCTCTCTTTCTTTTCATGTAATCTCTTTTATGTCATTCCTTTTATGCTCTATGTTCATATGTAAGAGGATGTTATTTTATATTCCTATTACTTCCCTTTTCATTCTTATATGATGATAGATTCCCTCTTACTCTCATCATTTCATTTTATGAATGTTTAAGTGATGCCGTTAGGCTGCCGAATTTTTAAGGGATTTTTTCACCCTTCTCATTTTTCAAGTTCGATTTTCATATCAAGTATTTCAAGTTCCTTTTGTATTATGTTGGGGTATGATCTCTATACCTATCATACTGATCTCTTATGATCATATGATGAGAGACCCTATTTGATCTTGTCAATTCATTTTTATTGATGTTTAAGTGACACCGTTAGGCTGCCGAATTTTCATAAGAGAAATCTAATTTTTATCTTCCTTCCATGTTTTTCATTTCAAATGGTATGTCCTCCAAATTTCATTACCATGTCCATATATCCTTATTATTCCGCCCCCCTACTGTTTTATGGATCATTTATGAGTGGGTGACCCATGTCCCCTCTCTTTTCAATGTTTTCTAAAACCCCAAAACATAGCCGTTATGCTGCAGAATTTTCGTCTCAAAATGCCTCTCTCTTTTCTCAAAATTATTTTATGTTATAAAGTGAATACTCAAAGCTCTTATTTATACAAGGGTATTCACATATATATCAAAATGTTCTATTTTAAATTCTGGGATTTACATACATGAGACCCACTTTCCCTTTTCGTGGGATTAAAGTGACGTAATGATCATGTCTTTAAAGCAGTTTTTAAAACGTTATGATTATGAAATGAAACCCATTTATTTTATGCTATGTGGGTTATTTATGAAATGTTTTATGATGATATATTTGGATCACATGATAATAAAGGAAAATTTAAGGGTGTGCCCTGATAGCGCTCCAATGCATTGGGTAATGATGTAACCACTAGAGATTACAATTTTCACGATACCTTGGTGAATAACCTTGGTAATTTTCAAATGACACCTTGGGGATGGACCTTGGTGATATGTTCATGATTTTCTATGTTAAATGATGTAGCCACATCTTTAAGTTATGAAAAAATTTACTTTTATTATGATATATCTCATGATTTCTTTCTCATTCCTTAAAGTTCTTTTCATGACCTTATTGAAGTATCTCAAGTTCACATGTAAAATGTTTCTCTTGTTTTCCTTACTGGGCCTTCTGCTCACCCTTTCCTTTGATGTATGTCCCCAGGTTCTGAGATGCAGTAATGAACCTAGGATGAACATAAGGAGAAGCCTTTAAAGTGTTTAAGAAGAATTTTTTTTTTGTTTCATGTTTTAAGTTCCTGGTTTCCAAGACACTAAACCTTAAAGATCTTCGGTTTTGTAAAATGTAATGAAAGTTTATGTGATAAAAAGGCAGGATTCTATATGAGTTGATTAGAGGCAATATTTCTACGCTTGGACAAATATTTTATTCACCTACTATAGTGATATTGAATTGAGAAGTTCTTGGTGATAAACATGACAAGTTTAAATGAAATTTATAAAATTTTATTAAATGATTATGAATATTACTTGAGTGATACATGGATTCATATCGGAATTCCCTATTCCGACTCTCTTGGAATTTTCCTTTCTTATTCCCAAGTGACACTTGGACTCCTATTATAGGCTACCAAGGAAGTACTCATAGGGTTTAACTATTATATGTTGAGTGATACATGGATTCATATGAAAATTTCATTAATGGGCTCAAATAGAATTTGACAATTATTCTTAAGTGATACATGGACTCCCTAGAAGACTGGAAAGGAAATACTATGAGGCTTGACTATTATATTCTGAGTGATACGTAGATTCATATGAGAATTCCATGCACCAACACAAAGGGCATCGATCATATTGTAATGGTTGATACTTGGGCTCCCTTATTGGACTTCCAAGGATAGACTCGATTGGCATGGATTATATACTACACCTTGGGAGATACTTAGGTTCTTGAATAAGTCCATGTATGAGCTCATAGGGTGTCGGTTTATATTATACCTCGAGCGATACCTGGATTCCAACTTAGGAATTACATGGATGGGATCAGGTTTATAATGTATTAATGGATGAAATGAATTTTATGATGTGTCTATCAAGATAATTAAAAATCCTAGATTCAGACATTATTAATAATTATTTTATGGATTATTTAAGAAACATTTTATTAGAAATCCCCATTGGAGGGCTTTGTGCTATGCACCGAGTCTTGTGGCTTTTAAATTAAATGAGATGAATGGATAATTGATTGTGATTAAAATGAAATGGGCCTAACTGTTAATTTATATCTATATTTATTAAATGAAATTTATTAATAGAACTTGATATAAAATTAGAACCTTTACTTTTTAGGATTTTTAATTTTAGTACTTCTTTGTTTATTACTATACTGCCTACACACTATCTGTTATATGTATTCACTGACTGGATGGAACATGACCTTAGGTGGTAGCCTATTGAGATTTATAACTCTCACCCTTCTCTGGCCACCATTGAACTGGGGTACCCGAGTAGACCTTATTTCCATAGGACCATGGACGATGTCTTCTGATCTTTGGTTTCAGTTAGGAGTTAGGAGAACAGGACTGAGTTAGAGCTCGGGATGCTTCTAGAGTTTTCCCTTAGGGATTTTCTTTATTTTCATTAATTATATACTGTTTTATATCATGATTCATATTTTATGTCTTCTAATTTATTTATATATCATCATAATTACATACGTGCATCTGTTTCATATTGGTGTTGTCAATATTTTATATTCAGTTTATATTATTATTCTTTTTCTTCTTTTTATTTTATTTATTATTACTTCTACTCTTGTATATTGTTGATTATGTTGTATCACACTCTAGTATTGAGGGAATATTCTCTCTAAATACATAACCAGTCCCTCTATTATACACAGTAACCTCTATAATTTTGGTATATTCACTTGGGGCCATGTGGCCAACTGAGCTTGGGGTAGTATTGAGTAGAATCTGGGTTCAGGATGTTACAATGTGTAATCAAAGCTTTATTTTACTTTTTGTTACTATTTCAGTATGGTATAGTCAATACTAGGAATGTGTCTTTACTTGGTAAATTTCCATGTCTGGTCCTAATCAACCCGCCCATAGTGAAATGTCCAAGAGGCATGCAATGGGATTATTGTTCATGTTGTTTGTTATTACTATTGATATGATTTCACCTTGAGTGAATAATGTATTTCTGATGCTTATTGATTTATATAATTTTGTTAATTTTCCCTTATCATGGTAATAAAAATAATAATCATTACACGCATCATTATAGGAACAAATAAATTCACATGAAATGTAGTTACATTATAGGTTGTCTGCTAAGCATGATTTTTTTCCTTGAGTGTAATACCATGTTATTTTAGCATGTCTATGTTAAAACATTATTTGGTGATTATATACCATGTATCCTACTTATTTATCATGTTATATGTTCTTATTTCTTGTAATATCATGCTAGTTTTGTTTTGATATATACATGGTTTCTGGGGATGAACCTATTGCCTGAAATTTAAACGGGAACTGATTTTCAATTATAAGGTGTATGGGAGCCTTATAATTGTGAAAAGGTAAACCAGAAACTCAAACCACCCTTTGATCTCTATATGTATATTTGTATACTCTTATTAAAATGTAAATTCTACTAAATTTCAAATGTTAAATTAAATTGGTTATGATTAATGGGAACCAAATTCCAACATGTAGAGAGTATGGGTGCTTTATGGATTGTAAGATGGAAACCCATATGACTAAATATTTATATATATGAACACATGGAATATTTTGAAATGGTAATACACGTGAAAGATGTTAAAATTGAAAATAAATTATGGTTTTCTCTATAGTGGCTTGTGGTTAACTTCTTAAATGAACAACTAACTCAAGTAAGTTAGTTGGGGCATGTTTCTTATGAGATAAACAGCTAATGGTGTTTTAAAACTCTTAATATTATGAAAATGCTAGTGGGTTTCATTTTTAACAACCTATTTTGGTTAACTGGGACCCTTGTAGTTCACCTTATCTATTGAGAATTAAAGGAATTTATTTTATAAATTTCCAAATTTTGATGGAATATTAATGAATGTTATATGTTTAAAAATGATGTTTATAAGACTTTCTTGTATTCCTTGGGATGTTATTTAAATAAAGATCCTAGTGTTTTTGTTTTAAAATGGGTACTTGAGATTTTGTTTTAAATATTAAAAATGTTTAAATATTAATTTGAATTTATGTAATGGAATTCAAATAGAACTTGAAGTAGTGTCCCCTGTTTAAACCCACAAGTAATGGTAGATTAAGCTTCTTTTTGAGTAGCCTTGGAATAGAACTATGATCATTTTCCAAAGGCAGGTTTTCCTTTTTATCCATGTAATAATTGATATGATATTATTCCTAGTGACTTGTTTAGGTGTGACCTCGTTATAGGTCAACGATTTATGCTATGTAAAGGGCCATCCCATGGTAGGTAGCAAGCATAGAGCTTAAATTCCTTTCTATATGTTGTGATCTTTCTGATTCATGGTGTTGTTCAAGTGCCATTCTCCCTAGTAGTACAATTTCATTTTAAGTGACACCCTTGTTCAAATTGGTGGTCATGGTATCCTTGGAATTTTTTATGAGCATGATCATCGAGTAATGCTTGGTTCAGTGAGTTAGACATGCCTATGGAATGGTTATACACTTAGAAGTTCATGTGAACATCTCTTTTTCCTCATTGATATATGAATCAGTATGTCATCATTCATGTTAATGATTGTGTGAGAAATATGACTCTGAGTTAAATATTTTGTATGGACCAGCTGATACTTGAATTTATAGGGAATATATCCTATGGATAGTATCATGGATGTGTCAGTTACTCTTTCAATCTTAGGTAGTATGAGTTGATATACACGGTACCCATTGAGTTATTAAAATATATAATGAACTAGTTGAGTTCAGTAAAGTTGTTGAGCCTTGTGCTGTTGAGTATGGTCTTGGTTCATCTACTTTGCAGAGTTACCTATGGGTTAAATGAATCAAGTTTATCCCAATTATCGAGATGAATTTCTATAGACATGGGTGTTTTGAAACACTGGTCAGTTTGGTTTTGGATTTCATGTTGAATGTTTTGACATTGTGATCATGGATTGAAGGAGAATCACATGTGCATTGTGGTGAATATGATTTATTGTGTTTTTGAGTGGATATTATTTTCTCTTCTCTTGATTACTAGGATACTACTAAGGTGGGGAGCATCATGTAAATCTTGGTAAATTTTTCCTTCCAATTAGAAATATCAAAAATAAGGAATACCATTTGGGAATGGTTGATTTTGGTTTAATTACTTTGTGACTTTAAAGTTTTAAAATCATGTCGGTGGTTTCTCGATAGAATGATGTTGATGTGGTTGGTTGTGTACATGAACCTAGAGAAACACCATTGGTCTTGGAAGGACATCGGTGGTTATGCTTGATTGATAATGAAAATTCCTTGGGTAATAATGGTAATATGACTAATTAAATGATGATGCATCTGTAGTGTGAAGTTGATCTTCCTTCAAGTGAATTCGACCAGTACTAGTTTGACTAATATTATAAGAAATATTTGGTACCCTCTTAGTGTATTTTTTTAGTGATGTGCATGTCCCCTATCTTGATGTTGTCCTTAATGCACTAAGAGAGTGTCAGTCTTATATCCTGCTAAAGTTATAAACATTTTTGGGATTGATAAGTTGACCTTTTCCCTGTTTATTTCTATATGTGTGGTTCCCTTATCAGTGCATGGTTTTTCTTGAGTGATACCTGGATTCACATGTAGTAATTCCTTGGATGAGATCTTAGACTCCATCTTTTTTCTTCAAACTTGACCACCATGTGGATGTCTCTCTGGGTTTAGTCAATGATCTGATGTAGATGTATTGGATTTGTAACAATGTATCACTTATAAACACAATGTTTGGAAAACTTTGGGTTATTTTAATCGACTCCATTTTGATGAATCTAAGGCTATCTCATACTTTTTTTCAAGCTCACATTCAATGTTTAAAAGGGTGATAATTCTAGTGGGATGGATCTAGATACACCCTTGTTCATGCTAAGGGATGAAAAATTAAATAATCAGGTGATGGTATGATCTGGGAACTTCACTAGAAGTTGGGTAAGGGATTCGGTGAACGTTTTCATGGTGAGCATGTGATTCCTTGGAAGAAGGAGTTGTGGTTCTCTTTGTAATGCACTGATCGTTTATGTCATACAGCTTCATGATAAGTCAGTAAGAGTGGCTTGACTTGTTATCCTTCATCTTCTATGTTTACGGTCAGTGAAGGACCATTTGTTGGTAGGTTGTCGGGTGGAGGTGAGTGTTGTATGTGTCATTTGGGGCTTTTTATAGAAGGCTGAATCAACTTAGATTTTATGTCAATAGAGGATCCTCCATTTAACCATTTTGAAAATCATGTGAGTTTTATTTATATAACTCTTATAGGTGTACATGGTAAGAAATTCCAATGATGTACATATTTTGTTTCAGAATTGGCCCTTTATTAATGTTAAGACCTATGTTGGGGAGCACCATAAGTCATATTTTTTAAGATATGATGATGTAATCATGTCTCTAGTTAAGTGGTATTGAGTTATCTACCTTACAGAGTTTCAGTTAGAAATCGATATTTTGCTCAGGTCATGATAGCTTAAGTTCCATATGCTAAAGAAATGATTTGAGGTGAGTTTTGATTTTGGACATACAACACAGACATTTGAATGAGACTTCATGTCCCTTGTAGTCCGGTTTATGTTTCCATTGTTTCCTCGAGCCTTTATAGGGACGAGAAGTTCTAAGCTAGGGAGATAGTAGAGCCTCGTGATTTTGGACCGAATGGAATTCCAAGGGAATTTGAATCATGGTGATTATTATATGGGGAATTTTTTAAACTAATATTTTGAATGTAATTTTGGGAGTTGAAAAACATAAATGTGTTCTTTTTTGGACTTGGGTAAAGGCTTGAAAGGTCTTTATGAGGTCTCGTTCAGTTTTAGGACTATCGGGGCCCATGAACCCCTAGTTTGGAGGGTCTATATAGGGCGCATAGTTTTTCTGAAACCATGCCACCCTAATAGAAAACTTTTTTGACTTGACTAGAGGATAATATGTTCCCTTCATGGGTTGCACATGGTTTACCCAAACCGTGCACCTACCTTTCATAGTTAGTTCACTTATGACGTACTTATGCATTATTCACCGCACAGTTTGAACATGATTAGGCTAACCATGTGAGACAAACCATGTGAGGTGGTTTCTTAAGAAATGGGTGTCACTTGGTTGGTGCACAAATTTTCCAAACTATGAATCCAAACATGGGACCCAGTTTTTTCGATGAAATGACCATTTTTCCTTTAATAAGATTAAAATCTCATTTCCTTCTTTCCTCTTCCCTTGGAAGTTGTGTGATGCCTCCTTCCTACGCAGATGGGTCTCCCCAGATCCTCCTCCTAGTATTTGAAATATCTTCGTCATTTGAAGACTAATTCGAGCATTGTTAGTCTCTATGTATATGTAGTGGTAAGATCTCAATTCCCTTTTAGTTATTCTTCATTCTTCTGGATATTTAATTCACCATTTGATTACAATCTAATGTTCCCTATTATTAGTTTCTTCATCCATTCTTCAATTTTATCCTAATATGAGTCGAATTGGGAAGTCATAATGGATGAACTATCAACTATAGTCCTTAGTTAGGTGGTCTCATGATTTTCATTTAAATTCATGTGGTTTATGTATTCACCATTGTTCTGCGTGCCCAATTCTCAGGTGGCGCCTTAAATTGTATTTTGACCCTTAAATTAAATAGTTTATTATGTACTATATTACTAAAGAGGACCATTATGACTTATTATAGATTGAGTACCTTGAAACTGGAACCACCACTTTGGGTGTGTTGTTTATTTAAATTGCTAATATGATGGCATATGAATTTGGATGCCTCTATGGTGTGCCTATTTTTATCCTTTTTCATGGATTTTATATACCAAAGTGAAAATTTTAATTAGAATGGATTATAATTGTAATTGTAATATCAACTTTAATTGAATTTATGGAGGAAAGGGAATGGATTCCATGTCCCTAGATTTTTTCCATGTATTCGATAATTAAGCATGAGATGCTCTTTATATTGATATTCCCCTATGAGTTAAAAAGATTATATGTTATGTGATAGTTTTTTATGCTTTACATGCTTTATTAATTGAAATTACCATGTGATTGTATAAGAGGAAAGCCTTCTGAGCTTGTCTAATGCCTCGATTCATCTTCTGAGGTGAGTTTTAAATGAGTTGTTCTTGGTTTTGACCATGAAATGCTTAAATGAAGTTGATTAGATGAGTTTCATTAAATTTTATTGAATTTTTAATTTATATTTGAAATTTTTTTTATACGGTATTGTCATATCAATTGTGAATATAATGGTTAAAGAATAGGGAATGTATGCCATGACCCTAGACCCTTGACTTGTAATGGATTGTTTAAGCATGTGATGATCTTGTAATTAAATGCCCACATGAGTTGATTAGAGGCAAGCCTTCTAATCTTGGACAAATATTTGTGTCACCTACTAAGGTTATATTGAATTGAAATGTTCTTTGTGGTGACCTTGACAAGTTTAAATGAAATTGATTAGATGTTGTTGAATGATTAAGAATGTACCTTGAGTGATATATGGATTCATATGATAATTCCATGGATGGATTCACAATGATTTTTCCTTGCTTATGTCTGGGTAAATCTTGGACTCCTCTTATGGACTGCCAAGGATAGACTCATAGGGGTTGACTATTATATGCTGAGTGATATAGAGATTCATATGAGAATTACATGGATGGACTCAAATGGAATTTGACCATTATGCCTGAGTGATACTTGGACTCCCTAGTAGAATTCCAAGTATGAACTCTAAGGCTTGACTATTATATGTCGAGTGATACAAGGATTCATTTGAGAATGCAATGGATGGACTCAAATTGAATTGATCATATTTCTGCAGGGGATATTTGGACTCCCTTAATAGATCACCATGGATGGAATTGATTTTCAGGGATGATATACCACACCTAGAGATATACATAGGTTCTTGAGTAATTCAATAGACAGGCTCGTATGGTGTTGGTTTATGTTATACCTAGAGTGATACTTGGATTCCAACTTCGGAATTCCATGGATGGGCTCAGGTTCATAATTGATTAATGGATGAAACGAATTATATTATGTGTCTATAAAGACATAGAAAAATCATGGATTCGGTCTTTATTACTACGTATTGGATGGCCTATATTGGAATCCTTTTTTTACCTATCCACACGGGGGATGTCGGGCCACACACTGGGACTATTGGCTTATAAATTAAATGAGAAGAATGGATGATTGAACATGATTACAATGAAACATGCCTGAATGTTAATTCAAAGATATATTTCTTAATTGAAATTGATTAAATCGACTTGATATAAAATTATATCCTAGACTTTATAGGATATTCACTTTTATTATTTTCTTTCTTATTACTATATTTCATTCACACTGATTGTTATATATATTCACTGACTAGATAGAACATGACCTTAGGTGGTAAAAAATTGGGATTTATATCTCACACCCTGCTCAGGATGGCATTTTACTGGGATAACCAAGTATACTATATGTATTTTGGACCATGGAATATTTCTTATAGAGTTTGTTTTTACATGGGAGTTAGGACTACGGGACCAAGCTGGAGCTCGAGATTATCATGGAGTTTTCCCTTGAGTATTTTCTTTATTTTCATTATTTAAGTATTGTGTTCTATCATTTTTCTTCTTTTATATATTCTAATTTAGTTATATATCATTATCAAGACATGATGTAACATCCCAGATCCATATGCCACTCAATAGGTGCCCATACCCGGTTGACCACATGGCCTCAATCGCATTTCTCCAAATGCCAGAAGCTGTCGAATAGTAGAAATGTCCTAGGGTGTGATTGTAGGGAAAATATTCCCTCATTGGAAGAGTGTAACACAATTGAATATTAATAAAAAATAGTGGAAGCAGTAAAAAACATATAACTAAAATAAATAGTAGAAGAATGATAACATAAATAACCAAGCATCATTCAATACCAAAGATGATGCATCATGTCACATGTTCTAGAAAGAATCCAAATAAGTAACTTGCAGTAATAAACAATATAAGTCTCAAAAGAACAAGAGAAACAAAAGATACTAGGAAGCATCACAATCCTTGGCTCGTTCCCATACCCTATGACTCCTATGCAGCACATCAATTACCTGTAGCAGGGCACTTTCCCCGATCAACACAAGCAATCATATAATCTATTTGGGCCCAAAGCATGACCCAATGAGGATGTGAGACTAAATCCTAGTATGCAACCACTGATGGATAGTGCCAATTTTTCAGTAAATATGTATAATAGCCAGTGTACAATAGTGAATGTAGTAAACAGTAGGAACTCAAAAGTAAGAAAAAAAGTCTCAGAATACAATGGTGAATAGGTATATGGGATGATAAAATTCAAGCTTGTGATTTGTCTTGGAAGACATGTCATTAGTCACTCTTTTTCATTATTCAATTCTATTGGATTATATAAAAGTATCAAGGTCCTTCCTAGGTCCAACAACCCCTCATAAAAAGTAACTATCAAATCATATCATGATAATCATTTAATCATTTGAACCATTTTATAATAGAGTATAACTTGGGTATCCCTCAATGGATCCTAGGTTAGCTCAAAATATTAGAATAAGACTCAATGAGCCCAACAACCATATATGTAGCTCACTCATGATATTTAAATTGTTAACCTCTTGAGCCTATCCATTTTCTTTTAACTGAGATAATGGTTCACCCAAGGTATATAAGGTTTAATTAATCACATGATCCTAAAATTGTCTTTTAACCATGATTGTGGATTTCCCATTGCTAATTACATCTTTTAATCATTTAATTCAATAACACGTTCCATATAAAAAGTAACACATGTGAATTAAATTATCACATGGATTCAACAAAATCAACTCACGTGGGCTCAGTTTAAATAACAACCATCACATGTAAATTAGAATATTACATGGTCATACAAGGATAACTTTCATGGGAAAAACATCCAACGAGCCTATTATGAAATGTAAACAATTACAAGTATTAAAACAAAAATTATATCATGTAGGAAATTTATATAATGATCAATACATTTTTAACAACCTAATAATGGGAATTTAATTCAAGCCTCATAGGAATTCTCGGCTAAACGGCCATAAAGGTCATTCCAAGGGAAACACATCCATGGGGTGGCCCTAAATCAAGGATCAAAACCATAAAAATGATTTCAAAACATCTAATTAATTACTTAATAATTAATAGGAAATAATAAAGTTCATTATTAAATATAGAGACATAATAAAAGTGGGTTTGAGGCACTTAGGAATATATAAACATCAAGACAATTTGTGAAAGGCACAAAACCACCTACCTTGTCATAGTACGACTCTCCTCATCCAGTGTCGATCTTTGATTCAAACTAGAATGGAGTAAATCTTAAAAATGAGAAACAATGGTAAACCCTTATATATAAATTGAGAGAATAAATCAAGAAGAAAGTCTCAAGAGGAATTGGGAGCTCATAGATCTGGTTCAAACACAATTGATGATGAAGGAATCAGGGTTTAGATGATCAATCAAGGAGAAAAAACAATCTCGGAGCAGATGTTTGTGACCCTAGATGATCCTTTTGTCCATCTGATGAAAAATTTACTACTCCCATATTTAATCATTAAAAAAATTACATGATGTGTGATTGTTATTACACGTCATGTTCGTACAATTTCACGGCCCGACCATTACATGGTCGTGTACCGTGATTACATGGGGTGTAGCCTTCCATACCAGGCATGTACATATAAGTACACGATGTGTATTCCTAAATCACGTCACGTAATAGGCCTACAGATAGCCTCTTGACCTATTTCTCCCCATTTTATTAAGAATAAACTAAAAAATAATGATTTTTACATCAAGGGAAGAATTGGGTTCTTACAAAATTCCCCCATTAAATCAATTCATCCCTGAATTTCCCTTCCAAGGTTGATGAAGAAATATCTGAGAACAACTCTGGCCACTATGATCATACATCATCATCCCTCTACCAAGTATTTTCCTACAATTGGTTGTGATTCCATAGTACCCATACTAATGGAACATACCAGCCACAGAGAACCTTCATGCTACGATCCACAATACGAACAGGATGCTCCTCAAAGGACGCATCTATCTACAACTCCACTTCCATGGGATGAAAGGTGTGAGATAGGTCCGAAAATTAATGTCACAACTGAGAAACATGGAATATGTCAAGCATAGTCCAGTACCTTTTAGGTAACTGCAACCGATAGGAAATTGGCCTAACCCTCTCCAAAATCTCAAACGGACTGACGTATCATGGAGAAGGCTTACCCTGTCTCATAATTCTCTTGTGTCCCAACATCGGCGCAACACGCAAGAAAACTTGATCTCCAACCTCGAACTCTATATTTCTTCTACAATGATCTTCATAATATTTTTAATGATATTTTGTAGTGTCCATATGATTCTGAATCAACTGGACCTACTCATAAGTCTTCATGATATGTAGTCCTAATAATGTTGCCTCACCCACCTCCAGCAAGCATATGGGTGATCATCATGGTCTACTGTACAAATCCCCATAAGGGTACATCTATATAGTCACCTCAAAACTATTATTATCAGAAAATTAAATCAGGGGAGTATTCTTATACCATGATCCCCTAAAATTTATGACACATGCCCGCATCATGTCCTCCAAAACCTGTATTATATGTTGTGACTGGCCATCATTCTGAGGGTGGTATGTTGTGCTCAGAAGCACTAATGTTCCCATCACCCTCTGAAAACTCTACTAGAAATAAGATGTAAAGTGGGAATACATAACTAAAATTATAGAATGATGGACCCCATGATGTTTTACAACATAAAAAATATACAACTTCCCAATATCATCAACATTGAAGGTCTCCTTGATTGGAAACAAGTGAGTGTCCTTCGTAAGTCTATCAACTACCACCCAAAATACATCATTACCATAGGGAGACCTCATTAAACCCATCATTAAATCCATCACAAAATCATCCCATTTTCACTAAAAAAATATTTAACTTCTGTAAAATCCCGGCAAGCTGGTGATGTTTTATCTTCACCTGCTGATAGGTGAAATACCTCATAACAAAACCAGTCACCTCTCTCTTTATACCCAGCCACCAGTACTGATGGCGCAAGTCATGGTACATCTTGGTAACTCTAGTATGCACTTCCCAATATGATGCATGAAACTCTTGAATCAACTTCTCTTGTATATATACATGATCCCAAACATTTACATGGACTTTCAAGGTTTCATCATCACCTATAGTCCAACCAGGAAGTGGATCCTCACATGCTATACTCTCCCATAGGACTAGGCCTTCATAATCTGATAGTTGTCCCATCATCACTCTTTCTAAGAGGGAAGAAGTCACAGCTAAAGAAGAAAGGAAATTCTATCCCGGACTCTAGTGCACTTCCAAGTGCATCTTAGAGGGAAACGCCAAAAGCTTCCACTCTCTACTAGCCTCATGTAGTTCCTGCATCTGATTCCTCATTCTCAATGCATCAACCACTGCATTTCATTTTTCAAGTGTGTAAGCATGCTCGAAGTTTAAGTACTGAAGGTACTCCACCCACTTTTTCTACCTTAGATTTAGATCACGCTGAGTAAAGATGCACTTGAGGCTTTTGTGGTCTATGTACACCACAAAATTCTCCCCCAATATGTAATGTCTCCAATATTGTAAAGCATGAAAAATTATAGATAACTCAAGATCGTGCATCGGATAGTTCCTCTCATATGGACTTAACTGCTCAGACCTATACACAACGACTTGATCACCCTGCATAAGCACTGCTCCCAGCCTGATACCTGTTTCATTGCAGTACAGTGTAACTTCTGCTCAGATTTGGAAAAAGTAGTGTCGGTGATGAAGTTAATATCTCTTTTAGCTCCTGCAAGGCCTCCTTGCAAGAATATGACTCTATGTACTTCACACCCTTCTTTTTCAATCCCACCATCATTAATGCTATGTGTGATAAATCCTATATTAAATGCATGTATTATTCATTTAGCCCTAGAAAAATCCACACCTCAATGATTTTCTTAGGATTCTCCTAGGTAAGTACTAATATCACCTTCTCTAGGTCCACTGATAATCCCTTATCCGAGATGATGTGACCTAGGAAATTAATATGATCCATCCAGAAGTGGCACTTTGAGAGTTTAGAGTATAGAAGATACTCTCTCATTGTACTCAAAATGATCTCAATATATGTGGCATGGTCATGTCAATAACGATAATATACAAAGATATCATCCATGAAAAAAAAATCTAGATAGGGATGGAACACTCGGTTCATCTGTTCCATGAATACCGTTGGTGCGTACATGAGACCGAATGGCATAACCACATACTCGTACAGACTATACCTGCTAAAAAACATGGTATGAGGTATGCCTTAAGATAGAACATATACTTGGTGATACCCTAACCTTAAGTCATACTTTGAGAACACCCAGGCGCCTCAGATCTGATCAAACTAGTCATCTATCCATGGTAAAGGATATCGGTTTTTAACCATTAGTTTGTTCAGTTTTCGATGGTCTACACATAGCCTCAAGGTACCATCCTCATTCTTCACGAAAAAGATCGGTGAACCCCATCAAGATGTATTGGGTCGAATAAACCCCTTTGCCTCTAAATCCTCTAGCTACCTCTTGAGATCATGTTGCTTCATCTTAGCCATCATGTTAAGAGGAATGAATATTGGTGCAGCTCCTGGAACTAGATCGATCACGAGCTCCACCTCTCTCTCCAGATGTAACCCTAAAAAGTTGTTTGGGAAAACATACCTGAACAGTCAAACAATATAGGGAAATCTATCTGACGTGTTCCCTAGTCATCCAGATAAAAAATGGAAATCTTTTTTGACATCCCACTCAACCGACAATGCTTGGTAGCTCGGAATTCTAAGACATCCCTCTCTCCCTTGTATAGAAACGATCTGCCTCCTGGTGATGTAAAACTCACCCTACAATGATAGAAATTGAAAAAGGCTTAAAAGGATACTAACCAATCCATTCTGAGTATGAACTCAAATCCTATCATCTCTAAGACGTAGAGATCTCAAACGAACTGAAACCCACCAATTTCAAAGGGGACTCATTGCACCATCTCACTCCTTCTCTTCTAATCCCTAACGGAGTGCCTAGTTTCATAATATCGCCAGAAGTAAAAACAAGGATCCCTAGGATCTTCAATATAGGATCAGATATGAAACTATGTAAATAACCTATATAAAAAGTGCATAAGCTAAAAACGAGGTGACTACAATAGTACCTCTGACAATAGAAGGCATGGGATCTTGCTCTAACTAGGTCTACTACACTGTATAAGTTTGTTTGGTACTGAGGCCCTGATACACTGACTGGATACCCTCACTGATGTCATTGAGATCATGGGGTCTAGCTACAATGGCCATGACCACTACCTCGCCCTAAATGGCCTGACCTATTCTAGTTCCCTAACTCGTGAGAAGTTACTGGCCCTGGTCCTAAACGTGGAGTTGGTGCAGACCCTCTCTCAGTAGATGCTGGAGGAAACATCTTGTATAAACGTTGTAAGTGGCTCATATTAATGCAATCTCAGCACTCGACTAGGTCCATCGAGCACTGGTGTCTAGTATTCCCAATTCATCTACACTGGAATCACCTCACTTGGATGCTAGAAGGTATGTTCTCAGTACTATATTGGTTGCATGTAAGCTCCAAACAACATTTCCTCCTACCATTCAAAACAGTACCAGATCTCAGTGCTAAACCACCCTGGCTCGTGCCTCCAGATTCCCTCTTATTACACTCGATAATCAGCACTCGATTCACTATAGTAGATATAGTAGTCAGTCATAAGATATTCACCTGTAAGTAAATTTCATACCTGAGACCGTCCTCATATTGTCAAGACTTTGACAGATCATCACCCATCATAATTGGTGTGAAGCCCCAAATCATAGTAAAACTGGTGGAATAATCCATAACTGATAGATATCCCTACTCCAGATGCATAAAATCATGAGCTTTTTCGGCCCTCTGCATGTCAGGATAAAATTAGTCATAGAATACTATATGAAAATCACCACATTCCATGTCTAGATGATATTGTGTTTGTGTCGTAACATCCCACCACCTCTTGGAGGAATCATGTATCATAAAAGTACTAAGATTGACCCACCTATCTTAAGGCATATCAAGATACTTGGAGATCAATATCATGGCCTCTAGAAATGAATATACAGCTTGTGGCCCACCTTCCTTAGAAAATGTGGGTAGATTCTACTGCTAGAACACTCAGGTTAGTTCTTCCATATACATAGAAAGTTGTGGTTCCCCCTAAAAGTTTTTCATGAAACTCATAAAGCCTTCACGAAAAAGTGAATTAGCACCTACATCTAGTATAAAAGATAGCGCCACAACTGTAACATCTGTAGGTCCCCCTGGTAGCCCATGGCCTACAACCTCTAGGGTATTATCATCACCACCCTCCTGACATACCATTGGAGTTCATCATAGTAGCATTGCTCTGTAAAGTCCAACACATTCACCTCAGTATATGCTAATTTATCATGGTACATAGTTCAAGAGCATAAGAACTAAATAGGAGAAGAAAAGCCTCAATGGTTAACAATATATGAGCACACTGAGTGTAGGAACCATACATGGAATTTACATTTAAGCCCTTACATGGTCGTATACTCCTGTTGGCCTAGGCGTGTAAACACCCTAGCTATATAGAATGTAATCCCGACACGTGGCATGTACCTTTAGAGTCTAACATGGGTGTGTAACTCTGCCTTTTGTTCGTGTAAAGGTCCTAGATACATGGTGTGCCAGGCCTACACATGACATGTAATCAATTCTTCAATCCTAGCCATTTAATTTTACATGGCAAGAGCCACACAGGTCTTCCTATATAAAACTTCACATGGTGTACATAAGGTACATGACATGTTATGATCAAAACTCAACAACCCTTGTTTTATCTCACATGGTTGGTGACATGGTCATCTACCACGTGGCGTGTACTCAGAGTACACGGCGTGTACTAGGAAAAGTTCTTTTCTACCCGAACAGAAGAACACATGGCTTGTGTTTATAGGACCACACACCATGTTGTCTAGGTTTCCTAATAGTAAGCCTCAGAAACTTCCTTGGAACCCCTGTTTTTGTAAAATCAAGAAATGGTGTGCCAAATTCCGATCTGTGGGTGCCCATACTCCCCATGAATTAAATATTTTTATCCACATATAGCACATAACAACACAAATTATATCCCATGGTCAAAATGTGATCCATCAAATTCTGATCCAATAGGGACCATACTCCTCATGGACCAATGTTTGGCATCCATCCAATTCAACTATGACACATACCAATACACCTATCACAACAGCATACATATCTATAACGACATCTATCACAATGGCATGCAATCATTAATTCTCTCTAAATGTCATAGAAAGACTACATGGCATGTGATTTTTAATAATTGCCTATATGATGCATGAGATGGAATGCCCTCATCTCATTGGGTTGCAAAAAAATATAACCACAATGATATAAAAAATATAAGCACAAAACAAGTTCATCACCCAATGGTGAAACCAAATCAACTATAATAGCTCAAAATCTAAAAATCACAATTCAATTCTAGGTAAATTGGTGTTTCCCTATACATGAGGTAGCTACTCTCGGGCATAGCTAATTACCAAACTCCATTTCCTCTTTATCCCTCTCTAATGTGGACAAACATTAATTCAAACCAGAAAATAAAAATCATTTGATACCACTTTGTAATGTCCCAAATTCGGATGCCAAACAACTGGTGCCCCATACCCAGTTGGCCACAAGGCCTCAAGAGCATTTTCCCAAATGCCAGTGGCTGCCAACTAGTAGTGAGGGCCTAGGTTGTGATAGTGGGGAAACTATTACCTCATTGGAAGAGTGTAACACAGTGGAATAGTAATAAACAATAGTGGAAGCAGTAAACAACATATAACTAAAATAAAAAGTGGATGATGGATAAGATAAATAAAGATGATGCAGCATGTAACATGTTCTATAAATAATTCAAACAAGTACACTACAGTAATACACAATATAAGTCTCAAATGCACAAGAAAAAAAAGATACTTGGAAGCATCCCAAGCCTCGGCTCGGTCCCATGACCTCTGACTCCTAAGATTCCCATCAAGTACCTATAGTAGGGTGATTTCCATAATCAACACTTACAATCATATATTCTATTTGGGCCCAAAGTATGACCCAAATAAGGTGTGAGACTAAATATCAGAAGGCAACCACTGAAGTTCTATGCCAATATGTTAGTGAGTATGTATAACATTTAGTGTACAATAGTGAAATCACTAAATAGTAGGTACTCAAAAGTAAGCACAATAGATGTCTTAGAAGACAGTGGTGAACAGGTATAAGTGAAGAACGAATCCAAGCTTATGCTTTTGCTTGGAAGATGCATCATTTAAAATTATATTTCATTATTAAATTCCATTAGATTGTATAAATTTATCGAGGTCCGGACCAGGCTTGAAAACCCCCATATAAAGTAACGTTCAACATGTGACATGATAATCATTTAATCATTTAAACCATTTTCCAATAGAGTATGGCCTCGGTATCCTCTCAGCATCTTAAATAAGACACAGTGAGCGATACCACCATATATGTGGCTCACTCACAGCATTTACATAGTTATACTCTTGAGTACGTCCATTGTCTTTTAACTGAGACAATGGTTCACCCAAGGTACATAAGGTTCAATTAGTCACATGAGCCCGACCTTTTCTTTTAACTGAAACTGTGGCTCAACCATTTCTAATTACCACTTTTAATCATTTAATTCAATTACACATTCCATCTCAAAAGTAACACATGTGAATTAAACTATCACATGGCTTTAACAAAATCAAACCACGTGGGATCAGTTTATATAACAACCAACACATGTAAATTAGACTATTACATCGTCACAAAAGGATAAATCACATGGGAAAAACATCAAACAAGCCTATTATTCAATGTAAACAATTACAAGGCTTAACAAAATAGGTATCTCGTGTGGGAAATTCATATAATGAAAAATACATTTTTAACAACCCAAGAATGGGAATTCATGTCAAGCCTCAAAGGCATTCTCATCCTAACAGCCATAAAGTTCATTCTAAAGGAAACAAAACCATGTGGTGGCCCTAAATCAAGGTTCACAACCCTAAACAGGCTTTAAAAACATATAATTAATTATATAATCATCAATAGGAAATAATAAGGTTCATTATTCAATAATGAGACACCCTAAAAGTGGGAACACGGCACTCTGACATTTATAAACATCAAGAGAATTCACAAAAGGCAAAAAACCACATACCTCATCATAGTACAACTCTCCTCATCCAGTGACGAGATTTGAGTCAACCTAAGACATGGTAGATCTAAAAAATGAGAAAAAACACTCAACCCTTGGTAACTCAATCAAGATATGAAATCAAGAATAAAGGATCAAGCAGAATCAAGAGCTCACCGATTGGGTTCAAACTCAACTGATGACGAAGGAATTGAGGTGTGGATGATCAATCAGGAAGGAAAACGACTCTTGGGTCTACTTTTCACAACCCCAGACAAGACTTCTATCCATCTGATGAAAAATGATGCTACTGCCTGATTTCATCATTAAAAAAATTACACGGCATGTACTTGACATTACACACCGTATCTGTATAGTTTCCCAGCCCGAACAATACATGTCCATTACTGAGATTAAATGGCATGTAGCCTTCCATATATGGCATGTAATTATTAGTACACATTGTGTAGTTCCCAGTCACATTGTGTGACAAACCTCCAGCCAATTCCATAACCTATTTCCCTCCATTTTCTTAAGTATAAACTAAAAAGGAATGATCCATGTCTCAAAGGAAGAACCAGGTTCATACACAAGCATTCATATGTTGTATATTCGTGTTGGCCATATTCTATATTCAGTTTATATTATTGTTATTCTGATTCTTTTTCTTTCATTTATTACTTCTTCTTAAATTATATATTATTGATCCTATTTAGTTACACTCTGGTATTGAGGTCATAGTCTCCCTACAGACACACCCAGGCCCTCGCTTCTATTCAACAGCATCTGGAGTTTGGGGAGAAGCGCTTGAGGCCATGTGTCCAACCGAGCTCGGGGCACTATTGAATGGAATCTGTGTATGGGATGTTACAAAATATTTTATTCATGTTGTCGTTATTTGACATTATAAGTTATGGATGTGCCTATATATCATCGGGTGAGCCCATTATAGCTTAAAATATTGGTGCTCCTATATTGGTCTGGGTAAGCCTTTTATAGATTAAAATATGGGTGCACTCAAATAGCACTCTAATTCATTGGGTAAAGATTATATTCTCTAGAGAATTATATTGGAAGTTTTTTGTATGGTTATTCATATCTATAAGGGTTCTATAAGGATTCTGTAGGGGTTCTGTGTAATTATGTCCAAAGTAACTTACATGAATTTTCTATTTATTATAATGTGTTTTCATGGAATTCATTTGTTTTCAAAAGGTAAAATAAATGATGTTTTTTATAGAATGATATTTCCCTTTTTGGTTAAACTGTTAGGTTTTCATGAAATTGTTTTTTATGGGTTTTAATGATTATCAATGGACTAACATTTTCCTTTTTTTATTCCCTACTATGCTTTTTGTACTTATCCCACATTTTTAAATGTTTTTAATGGTATTTAAGGATTGTTAAGGGATTGGAAGAGTTCAAGTTGAATGTCATGATGTTTTTTCATAAAATATATCATGGTTTATTTTAAAAGTTTCATATTATGTGACAAATTGATACTAATCAGAAGTGTCCACTTTGTATTTTTATGTTTTTTATGTATGATTTATGGCCTAATCCTCTAAAACAATGAACCCAAAAAGATCCTCAATGTTAATGAAAGTAATTTCATGACTAAAACTACAAATTATGTGGTGTTTATGTCTAGGGCCTTATTGTTTAAATCTACTCCATTAATGCATTTATAATTTTTTTGTGGTTAAAATGGGTGAGAAATAAAGCTTTTAGGAAGCTCAAGAGTTAGAAATGGAGGTCTAATGTTTTTTTATAGATGGTAAACAATAAATTATTTTTAATAATTAATTTAATTATTAAATTACTAAATAACTTAATCTAACAAGCGGAATGAACAAACGCCTGATGAACATAAAATTTATGCCCTACCTAGGGTAAAACTCACATCTTGGACTTAATGATGGTCATATATTTCTCATATGATGCGTTGTTTGGAATATATTAAATTATTTTTAAAAAATATATAATAAAAATATTAAATAACTTATCCTCATGTGCGATCTAACCGAACATTAGATTCGAACAAATTTTGTTCCCCACCTAGGTTAATCCCTGCATCTCGAATTAACTATGGTATCATATTTCTCATATAATTCCCTTTTGGGATATATTAAACTATTTTTGGGAAAATATAAAAATATTAAATAAATTATACTCACGTTAAAAATGAGAAAACATCCAACACACACAAAAGTTATATCTTTCCTAGGGAAAACCCCATATTCAGATATAGCGGTGATCTCATATTTCTCATACGATGCACCATTTGGGATATATTAAATTATTTTGGATAATTTTTTTCACATAATTAAATATATATAATAATATTATTTCATCTATTGCGAGCCTCTATGGGCCTTATAATCTCAAACTAACTCAGTGACTAACTCTAAAAATATTCCATAGGATATTATAAAATAATAACAGGGCTTTACCCTTACGCAATGCCTTTAAAATCTCTATTAAGTTATTTTTATTGAAACATTACATTTTCACATAAAAATAATTGTAAATTATTAAACATAATGTTTATTATCTTTAAAAATTTATGAAATTATATAATTGAGATCCTAAAACTATATAGGATAACTTGGGGATTGAATAAAATAAAGGGGTGAGCCAAAAGTCCTAGTAAGGAAATAAACATGATAAGGAAACATAACATTAGAATAAAAGGTATTACATGATATCATAAAATATAAGTCTCATGATTAATCACATGGGAGCATGACATAAAGAGCATAATATCATATGATCAGGGAAACTTTTAAAATGTAACATCCCATGAATTTTAGATTATTTGTTTTAATAAATATTTACTAAATTGGTTGTTTTATAATTAAAATAAAATAAGATGCGTTTTGATATAAATAATAATTTATGAAATAATTTTAGCTGATAAAAATAAGTTTTTTTATATAAAATAAAGTCAAAATATTCAAATTTTACAAAAATATTACTTTTATTTTTCAATAAATAGTATTTTCTCAATGTAAATATAATAAAACTTTTATATGTAATTAAACAAGATAAAATATATTTTGAATCAATATTTAAGATATGATTCTTTTATGCTAAATTATAATAATTATTTATAAAAGTAAATAATAAATCATTTTTAAAATTATTTAATAAACTATAGTTATGTGTAAGTTATTTGAATGATTTTTTTTGAAAATAAGTATTCAATGATACTTTTATAAAAACTGTTTTACTAAAATATTAATAGTGGTAGTAATGTAATCTAAGAGAATACTAATAGAAAGAAAACACTGAGTAAATGTGATAAATATTATTCTAAAATACAAATTTTAAATGTATACATATATGGTTATATATATTTAATATTTTTTTAGATATTTAAAAATAACATTGTATAAAGATTAATTTATTATTAATTAATAAAAACTAAATTTATTTTGATATGAAAATTCATAGTTTTCTAATTATTATGTTTATAATACCATTAATTTTGAATATACTTTTTTTAATTTAAAATATTTATAATCCTTGGTTAATTTTTTGTGATAATATTTTACAATTGTAATAAACAATGAAATATGTATTAAAATTAATACAGTTATTGTTAATATCTTATAAAAAATATATAAGGAACTTAATAGAACTATTAAAAGGTTAAAATAAATATATACCTATTTTGAAATAGTATAATATTTTGTTTTTGAAATAATTTAAACATTATTATTTTAAAAAAAATTCCCACCAAGCCCACTAGGGACCCACCTCAACCACACATGAGGGACCAAGGTTTGACCACATGGGAGGAAGGTCGAACTAGCAAGCTTAGTGGCAGGGTGGGTGCATATCACCTGAATTGTGTGTAAATGGGGATTCATAGAACCTTCATATCATTCTTAGGTGAGTTCATGGGCATGGGAACCATGGGATGGCATGGCCCGTGAGGTCTGGTGTGTGTGTATGTGTGTCTAGGTGTTGATCCACCAATTCCTTGGCATGAAATGTAGCGAAAAGTGGTTTTAATATATAGTGTGCCTTGTCTAAGCACTGTTTTTATGTGGGATTGAAAATGTTGGTATTTCTCACCCATGTTAAAATATTATGCTTATAACATATATGTTTGATCAAACATGTCCAATTCATCAAATCAATCTTTGGATCATCTTCAACCTCGCATAGGTGGCCTTTGTCCTCTCCTTCCTCCACATGTAAGAACTGAACATCATCTTCTTCATCTTCTCCTTTCGAATAAAGATATCACTCATAGGTATTACCTACAAATAGTCCACCTCAAAACCCCTTATCCCCACTATAATTACCCTATGATGAAAAACCCCAAACCCTCAACCTATCAAACAATGGTGATGTACCCTCGTAGGTCATCGCCCACATTAATCAACAATAGAGAGACCAGAATAAACATAAATTTATATTTATATATTAGAGTAACAATTGAACTTCAATCTCAAGTAGTACACTTATATTTTTTTTCAAGTTCCACCACATAAACTTTAGTGTATATATATATATACATAACAAAATGAAATTACAAATTTTAATCTAAGATTATCATTTTTTTCATTTTAAATTCCACAATTCATCACTTTCTCCTTGGTTTATAATATCCACAGGTGAAAAAATATTATATGTAAATATATATGAAATCATCAAACAATGGAATTGATAACCCCATATTTCTCTGAAAGACTCAAACTCCTTGAATTAATGATCATCATAGTCTTTTATTCATCATTGAAAAAAATGGGTATACCTAATATCATTTTTCATGAATATCACTACGGAATTCTGCTGGATAGCATATCCAAACTCTTGGGTGCGTTTGTGTGTGTGTGTGGAGAGAGACTTTTGTATCACCTGTTGGAGAACCCCTACCCCTTCCCATGTTTCCTCCTTCATCATTGTCCTATACTACCACATCTAATATCTGGCAGTGGAGTATTTTTTTCGTAAGCTTTTTTTAGTGTTGAATTTCATGGAAGGGGATTATTTTTCAAAATTTACCTATTTTAAATAGAACATGTAATTTTATTATCTTTTTTATTTTATTTTATAAAAACATTTATATTAGTTAGATTTATTTTAAAATTTACATTTTTGAAAGAGGGAATTTATTATTTTCAAAATAAAAATTTTAAAAATTATAATTTATTAAATATTTTATTCAATGATTATTTCAATTTAGTATGGGTGATTTATTACTATTTTATGATTTTAAAATAACTTGTTTTAGTTTTAAAAAAACTTCTTTCTTTTTCCGAAATCTATGTTTTATGGAAAATTGTTTTCTTAAAATTCTTTTAAAACCATAATTTTGGGATAAAATATTTTATTCTATTTTTTAAAACCCTAATCAAAATAGATTATTTCAAAAATTCCATTTACAATTTTCAAGTGGGTTTTAAAATTATCATTGGGTAAAGAACTTGTCATTTTATGCATAAATTTTTATAAAAAAATTAGGGATGTTGCACATATCTATAGGTATGGTCATGCACTATGTATTTCTTTACCATTCAATTAATCTTCAGAAAAGTTTCTATTTTCAATATTTATAAATTTTTGGTATATTTTAAATTTTATAAAGATGGGGAATTTATTATTTAAAGGTGATAATTTTTAATTATTATTTATTTATTCCCTTTTTGAAAATAAATTGCTTTTACATAAAAAACATTTAAAGGATGTTTTGGTGTAAATAAAATGAGAAAATCTAACCCTAAAAAATTATAAAACATGGAAGTTGGGTATAATATTTAGTAATGAGGAATGGGGAGTGAACTCACGACCTCAACGGGACATTGTCCTAAAAGTGATACAACTACGGATTCATGGATTTCATAAGGGTTTCTAAGTATCATCTCTCTCTATAAATAGTTATTATTTTCAAAGAAAATGTTTAGAACATTAATGAGAAATCCTAGTACATATTTTAAAGGTTATTATATTTTGAAATTAAATGGGTTTTCAAAGTAATATGAATTTTAAAATTTTTGAATAGTTTTTTAATATGTTTTTTTAAATACTAACAGTATATTTTTTGAAAATTTTTTATTATATAAATGAATTTTATTTTATATAATGAGACTTTTTTTCAAAGGAATTTTTTTAAATTATTTTTTCATAGTTTTTATAAAAGGATTTTTCCCCTAGTTTTAACACCCCCTTACTGGGAAATTTTATACTCATCCAATGCTTTAAAATGATTTTCATTAGAACATTAGAAGTTCAAAAGCTGTTTGGTTTCTTTTAAAAATCAAGCTCGAGTGATACTGGATAGTTGTTTATCTAATTTTTATATAACTCTAATATTATTTAAGGATTTTTCTAATTCTTCAACACCTAGAATAAAAATATCCTTGGTTATGTAAATAATTTTATATTTTTCAGTTACATTTTTTATAAAAAAAATATTCAACATGTTTTAGCACCAGATATGGGAGCGTAGGTCTCATTATATCACAGGAAATATGGCAGCAACATATAACATGAATTAAAAATATTTAAGACTAACTACCTATAAAATATCACATGATAGAAAATTCCCATACTATATTAGGTTTACAACCTAATCCCATACATAACGTTTCATGAGACAAAATCTTTACCCAATGCATAGGATCACTATTTGGGCACATCCATCATAACATGTTCTTAATTTTAAGTGTTCCATAAAAATGAGATAAATCATAAGGAATAAACATAATAATGACCCATTTAAATAAAATGGATTGTATAATCTTTCCTCATACCATAATCAAAGGAAATTTTATAACGAAGGTATTTGAGAAATGAACAAAAGTAATGTATTACCCCATAAAAGGAATATAGAATAAGATAGGTACATATTTTAGATATATATATACATAATTTATAATCATTCAATAACATTAAATATAGATATAGAAAGTGAGTTAGAGAATGGTCATAACCGAAAGAAAGGGGTGGTTTTGAGAGATCCCTTATCTAGAGCCTGATTCATCACGTGCATTCTTTATCTTACTAAATAATAAACTTATGCTAATTATTTACTTGATTGAGAAAATTTTTAGTTTTATTATTTCTTTTATCTTATTTATTATCATGTTATATTCAATTACTTAATTGTTTAGGTTCACGTCGGATGTTTTGATGATGTTTGGCTCATATGTCTCAAATCACATTAGAAAGTTAAATAAGGTCAAAGAGCGTATTATTTAATCATCTATAAAATAATAATAATGAAATAATTGTAATTTTTATAAATAAATTAAACTTTTAAAACTAATCATGAAGGATGGTTATGAAAAATGAACTATGTTACAATCATGTAGATGGTAGGTCATACATACGCATGAGTAACATTTTCATTTATCAATGATTATGATAGAAATATGGTAAGTGTTTTTTTTGTCTTTAAAAAATTATAATTATATCATTAATATATTATTATTTATTTAAATATACTTACATATACCATCCAAATTATGTGATAATAAAAAAGTGAATCACATCGCTTAGTAAGGTAGTAGATTTTCGTACACATGAACGACGTTATAATTTTTCAATGGATGGAAAGGTAAGAAAGTATATGATATATTGATTTCCTAGAATGATTAATATTTCATTTATATCATATATAAACATGAAATTAATCATTATTAATATTCATGTGATGTGATTATGGAAAATTAATTATATTATTTTGTGAGGTAATATTCTTCCATACATAGAGATGATGGTTTTGTTTCCCATTTCATGGAAGAGGAGATGGATGTAGGTTATTAAATTAACATAATTAAATTTTAGTATATGGTAGATACTGATTTTATTATATAACCATGGTTGAATGATAATTTATTGACGTATAAGAATAAATAAAACAAAATTCTCAGTAAAAAATGATACCTCTTCTTCAGAGAACCTCTTTAGGTTTTCACTAAAATCCTTCTAAAGATGGTTTTATAATGAAACCAAGGCCTCTAGGACATGGTAAGGGGATTATTAGAAGGTTTTTCTAGGTCTTGGATGAAATAAAGTATTTTTAATTGTGAATAAAAATTTATATGAGCTTCCCTTTTATAATTGAGGAGGAGTGTAATTTTTGTAAATTTCCAAAACTACTCAATAACGGGAAGTCTCTCTCAATCCATGTGACTCCAAAATTGATAAATCATATATTTTATTTAATATAAGTTCAATAAAAACATAAAAGATAAAAAATAAATATTTTTGAAACATTTTTTTCTCTTTACCAATGTAGTTTAACCCCCCCCCCCCCCCCCACCATAAACAGGTTTTAACATTAACTATGGAATCAAATTTTTATTATTTTTACTATTCACTATAAACAAAAATTAAGTTTAAATTATTATATAATATTAATTGTCTTGATTAAAAATATTTAATCAATTTAATCAAATTCAATTCACATAATCGACAGAGTTCAATTTATAATTTATCCCATAAAATGTAATGAAAAGTGGTTTTTCAGGAAATGCATTTTTCAATCTATAGACAATCTTATATTAACTCGATGACTATAAATAATAATAATATTAATTTAAATTAATATAAAAAGATATCTAATATATAAATTTTATTCAAATATTTCTTTTTTATATGTAATTTTAAACAATTAAAATTTATAAACTTTATGCAGATAAAAATAGTTTGCAGGAAACCATGTTTTTATGCATTAAAATAAACTTATAAAAAATCATGAAAATTACAGATTCAAATGAACTTAATTAAGTTATTATAAATAAAATTGTTCATATTTCAAATTAATATCAAATACAAAATATAATGGGACTTTTAAATTACTTTATTTAATGATAATAAATGACAGTATTTGAACAATTTATAATTTTCACCATTAACTAAAAAATAAATCATTTTAGAAAAATCCAAAAATTTCACCATATGTAAATTTTAAAATTATGATTTCAAAAATTATTTTAATTTTATAAAATATAATTTATAAAATTTCATGAAATTAACCATAATATTTTCTCACAAAAAATCATAAAAATCATACTTGAAGAAAATTTTATTTTTAGAGAAAAAAAATGTCTACATTAGAAATAGAGTTCTTATTTCCTAGGAATTCATCACTAAATTTATATTTATTGTTAAATTTATATAAATTTTGTAAATCTTTTAATACTATTCATACCCACCAATTTTATGGCTACGTTATAATAGTCATATTTAAATAATCATGGTTTGTTTAGGATTGGAATTGCTTGTCATATAAGCTATCGAACAAAGTTTTTTTAACTTGAGATGTTAAATTATTCCCCCATTAATTAATTTCTCTATAATTTTTTTATTAAATACTAAGGTTAAATAGGTGAGGGTACTTTTACTTCATTTCTTCATCTGGTTCCCAGGTTTCCTCTTCATATTTATTGTTTTTCTAAAATATTTTGATTATGTGAGTTGACTTGTTGCGTAGAAATTTATCTATATGGTCCAAGATCTAAACCAAATACACCTCATAAGAGATATAATTTTCAAATTATACCACCTATTAATTTAGAACATTTGAATGATCTAGTAATTATATCCTCCATAGGGATACGTGAAATATTTTGTATAATTAAGAAAGGGTTTGTGGGATGCTAGTCGATAAGAAACTTTTCTGATGTGATCAAGAATATCAAAGGTGTAAATGTAGCTAGGTCTTAGATTTCCCTTCTTCCCAAATATCACGACTCTCTCTCATGGATATATGTAGAGAAAAAAATTATCCCCAACCATAAACTCTATGTCTTTTTTATTATTATCAGCATATACCTTCTGTCAACTCTAAGTAGTCTTGATGTGTTATTGAATGGTCTGGACCTTTTCTACCATTTCCTTAACCATCTCAGGTCACAAAATCTTGTGTTCTCTAACATAATCTCAAAACATAGGTGTTCCAAATCTATTCCCATAAATTTATTCCTAAGGATAATTTTGGGTTCTTGAGTGGAAAATATTATTATATGAGAACTCAATTAAAGAAATATGTTGATCTCATCCTCCTTCAAACTCTATAAAACATGATCTCAAAATGTCTTCCAATGTATAAATAGTTCAATTAGATTGGAAATCAGTTTAGGAGTGATAATTCATACTATGGTTCATCTTATTATTTATAGAATATTGTAGGTTATTCTAAAACATGAACGTAAATCTCATATTTTGATCATATATAATCGATAGTGGTGTTCCATGAAACCTCACCACTTCTCTAATCCTTTCAAGATGATTAAGTGAGAAGTCCTCTCAAATTTCAATGAAGTGTGTAGTCTTTATAATATAATCAACCACAACCCATATAGAATTATATCAACTTGATTTCATTGGAATACCAATGAAAAATTCCATGGTGATGTTTTCCCATTTCTATGTTGGTATGGGTAATAGTAGAATCATCCCCTTATACTTTTATCTTTCGGCCTTCACTTACTAACATACAAGACACTTTGTTGTATATTTAGTTATCTCCTTTTTTATATTTTCCCACAAATAGTCCTCTTAGAGATCTCAATACATATTTATACTCCCTAGGTTGATAGATAAGGTTGATCTATATGTATCACTCAATGACTATTTCTTTATCTCCAGATTTGATGATACACATAGTCATGACTTAAATCTTACAACTCCTTCTTCATCAATTTTGAACTACAAGGATTTTCATTTTCTTATATATTCTACTTTCTTATGAATTTTTTCATCATCTCTTGAGAATCCATTAAATTATATAGAAATGATGAAATGAGAAATCATTTAATAAAGGATATATTATTTCTTTTCCTTCATGATCCCCATGTTTATCCTTTTCAATTATGAGAAGATTGAATCCTTCTTAATTATCATCATCGATAACATTATCTGATCCTTTTACTTACACCATCTACAACTTTGTTAGATTTCCTAGGATGGTATTAGGTTGAGAATTCATAGTCCTTAATCGACTCTAACCATATTCACGAGTGAATACTAATCTCCTACTATGTGAATGTATCTTTGAGTCTCTTATAATCTATATATATTTCACATTTCTCCCCATAGAGATAATGTCACCATATTTTCAATGAAAATATCACTCCAACCAACTCCAGATCATGTGTGGGATAGTTTTCTCATGATATTTCAACTTCCTTTAGGTGTTTTCTATCACTTTATAATTCTTCATTAGTACCCAGCCCAAATACATCTTTAGAGCATTATAGAAAACCAAAAAAAGTTCCCCACTTGAGGGTAGCATAAGTACTAGTGCAGTGATAAGCCCCTTTTTAACTCCTTAAATATCTCTTCATATTCTCTTAATTAGATAATATTTACCCCCTTCCTATTCATCTTTGTTAACAAGTTTTACAATCATGATAATTTTTTCACAAATCATTCATAATACCAAATGAGTATAAGGAAACTATGGATATCTGTTATAGATGTTTTAATAGGCTAGTCCAAAATTTCCCTTGTATTATAAGGTTCCGTAGATATACCTTTTGGGGATATTATTCCCTAGGAATTATTCTTCCTTCATACATCAATCACAATTATTTTACATTACGTATAGCTTCTCCTTTATCAAAGCCTTTAGCATAATATTCAAATGATCCTCATGCTCCTCCTTTCTTTTAGAGTAAATCAGAATATCATCTATAATGACTACCAAAAATTTGTTGAGTAATCTCTAAAGTCTCTATTAATTAAGTCTATAAAGATTTATAGAGTATTATTGAGTCTAGAAGGCATCATTATGAACTCATACTTGTTCATAAGTTAGTTTTGGTAATATTTTCCTTCTTCTCCCTTAATTGGTGGTATCATTGATGAAGGTAACCCTTAGATAAATATTTAACCCCACATAGATGATCAAAAAAGTAGTATATACTTAGTAGGGGATATTTTTTCTTTATCATTTTTTTTTTGAGTTTATGATAATCAATCCATAGGTGCATTAACCCATCATTCTTCATGATGAAGAGGGCCGATGCATCCCTTGGTGAAGCACATGGGTGTATAAAACCCTTTCCTAGATTCTCTTATAAATTCTTCTTCAAATATTCCAACTCAATGGCGGACCCTCTATATGGATTCATTGATATGGGAAGAGATCTGGGTATAATTTTGATTGAGAACTCAGACTCTCAGTCAAATGGAAAACCAAAAAACTCTTTAGGGAATGCATCAGTATAATCCATAATAATGGGAATGTCTTCAATCGTGATTATCTCCATTATATTAATCATTTAGGTTATATTATTTTATCATAAGGAAATAATATCCATGATTTAATAGAATATTTTATAGGAGATTAATCCCCCTTCTTAAACCTATATAGAATCAAAGGATGTATTGGGATTTGGAGAGTGATCTCCCTCTCTCAATAGTTTTTGTTGGATTTATATATGGATAACACATATATTCCCAATATAGCGTAAAAAACTATAAAAGGAACTAATATGATATATTATAGAAGATTTTGTACACACAAATTGACTGGGAGGATTTATATAGTTGGGATACAACCATTTCTCCATTTATTATTCTCACAGATATCTCAATCCCCATTTTTTGACATGGTGTATGAATATTTCTACTAAACATGAAAGATGTGAAAGAATATAAAGAAACAGAATAAAAAAGTATGTTTACTATCCATGAATGAATAAAAATTGTACCTATCACCACATTATTATTGTAATATACCTCATCAGTAGTGATAAAACATTCCCATCCTTGTTCGCTAGGCCTTATAGGTTGTTGTAAATGATTTTATACGAAAACCCTTAGCCTGTAGCGTTTTATTTAATAATTCCCAAGTCCCTTTTAGTTGAAATAATTCACATCATGTAACATCCTATTACTATTTTACTCTTCTCCTTAACCCCTATTTTGATCATGATTTGGTTTGGTCTTGTTTATGGGTACTTCGGGTAAAATTCTATAAATTTTGAAGGGATCTTGGGTTGTGAATGGTTTGTGCACGGTTTTCCCAAACCATGATCTCACATAGGTTAAAACATGAAAAACCAAATAATGGGGGTTTGCATGTATGGATCATGTCTTATTAAACCATGTACCCACCAAATAGAAACCGTGAAACCCCACTAGCAGGGGTTCCCGTCTAGGGTGCATTGTTTGTCTAACCATGCAGCCTTGTCCAGGAAATTGTGCATGCTGGATTTAATTATTCCGAAAATTAACCTAAAAATTTATAAACCCCTATTTCTTCCCCATACTCTACCTAACTTTACCAATAACATTTCCCAGGTCTTTGAAGCTCTCAAGGGCCTAGTTTGTCTTCCCCAAACCCCTTTCGAAGCAAATCAAAGCATGATGATCATCATTCAATCCTTCCTCGGTAAGAGTTCTTCTTCCATTATCTATCTCTCGATCTCTTATTCTCTCCTCCCTAGGGTTTTTTATATCTACATGTTTTAGGAAGATCTAATACATATTGTTTTAGATCATGAATCTTGGATTGATTCATGGGTATTTTTTGTCGATGTTCTTCATTAGAGTTTCCTATTGTGGGTGTTGTCTTTCCTGATCCCTTGATCCTAAGGTATGTGGTTCGATTTATGATTTTCCTATTGATTTAATGATAAATTTCTGGATTTAAATTAAATTTATTTAAAATATATTGTGAAAACCTAGTTTTTTTATAAATTTGGATTTTAGTTTTCATTTGAATGAAATTAGAAAAAACCCCAAATCCTATGAATTGGGGTGTGATTTGGATTTGATGCCAAATTATGGAATTTAATTGTGGAATTTAATGTGTGGGAATTTAATTCTATAATTGATTTCAAATTCTTATTTGAAAAAGATGACTTAAATTTTTTTTATAGGAACCCATAGGTTTTATCCTGAAAATGCATGAATTGATTAAAAACCCATATTGGTTTTTAAATGGAAATTGGAATGTTGATGTGGGAAATGGGTTAATTATTTTAAACATTTTTGAAATAAATTTCCCAATATAGATTGTTGTTAGAACACATGAAATACTAGGTAGATAGTGTGTTATTTGGGAAATCACTCTATTGATGCTTTAAAACTCTAACAAAGCATAATGTAGAAGGTCAAATCCTTTATGGGATAGTGATGAGTCATCTTTGACTTTTTTATGAGGGATTTGTGTACACATATGGTCATGATCACCTATTCAGGTGTGTGAGGATCCCATAACCTATAAGTACCATACCTCTTGGGAAATTATCATGTTGCTCGTTGTTAATTCTTTGATATATATTCCATTATTTGTAAATAATTTTAAAAATTCCTTGTGAATTTATATAAATTTTTTTGTATAAAATTGTTATTAAGACATTGTTTAGAAATGTTTTCTATCAATTAAAATGTAAATAATGGTTTGTTTTAAGTGTGATTTTGGTATTTTCATACCTATTTTTATAAAATTGAAGGTTTTATTTGGTTAATCAATGTTCCATATTATTAGGGAATCCTTGGTGAGACCCTACTAGGATTTTAGCTCACACCCTACTTGTTCTTTTGCGTATTCATAGATTTCCACCTCCCAGGTTTGGGCAAGGGGAAAGAACCACTCTTAGGTGGTATTTTTTGTTGATATTTGGGCTTTGAGGTGTTGTGTCCATTGGAACGTGGTTTTTTATCATGTTTTATGGTACTTTGTGGTTGTACTTTCGTTTTTTTTACCTATTTGACTTCTAGTACAGTTCTCCTTATAGATTTTTCTTTTTCTCATACTAAATTCGAACTGTTTCTTCCACTGTTTGTTTTTAAAAAAAATCCTCATTTTATCTTGTATGATTTCAGGTGCTAGTCACCAACTCATGGGGATCTAGAACTCCCTTAGGGACATGTTAGTATTGGATCGGGTGTCAGGGTACTAGGTTATCTGAGTTGTTTCACAAAAAAGTTGTATCAAAGGTGCAGTTTAAGCATCTTTTCGTGATGCCAATATGTTGTTTAAGTATTTTTTTCATGACTTGGGAGGTAGTTACGATTGATTTCTTGAATATATCTCCCCAAAATGAGCCTTATGTCACTAGTGTTTGTTTGGGAAGGTCTTCTTGTGGATTAGTTCTAGTATTTTCCTTGATTTTTATTTGGACAGATTGAAATCAAAATCTTATTTACACGTATGTTGGGATTGATTTCCCATGTTACTATATTTGAGTGTTAATATGATGTCTTCAATGTCGTCGGTTGATGTTTTGTAATATCATTCCTTCAAGAAGACATGAGGATTGGATCCGGAAATAATTGTTTTTTATGAACCACAGTGAGAAAAAGCTATTGTGAACCAAAATCTGGTTGAATTTATTGGGTTTGTTGTCCAAGCTCTAGGACAGGAACCATCACCTATTCCCATTCAGCCTCCAGTTTTGGAAACTAATAGGGATAACTTTAGGATTCGTGCTCAGAAGTTTCTTCGCAAAAATCCACCAATGTACCAAGGCTCTAATTATTCTCAATTTGATAAGGATTAGTTGAGGAATATCAAGCTTCTACTTGAGTTCTTGGAGGCTCCTAATGAAATCAAGGTTAAATATGCCACATTCAAGCTAGAGGGACCTATAAAAATATGTTGGAACATAAAGGTGATGGTGAATAAGCGTGAGGGCTTATATTGGAAAGACTTTAAATTTATTTTCCTTGAACAATTATATCCATAGTTGATTGTGTTGTCCAAGGCTTTAGAGTTTTTCAAACTTGAACAGGCTGATTGGACCATGATATAATATGAAAATCAATTTGCTGAACTTGTGCAGTTTTCACCTAATATTATATCAAATGAAAATATGAATACTCGATGGTTCAAGAAGTTAAATAGATCTAATATTCATTTTCAAGTTTTCTTATAGAATCTTCCTTCTAATAATGATGTTTTAGCGAGAGAATTGATGGTTGAAATGGACCTAGATAGTAAGTTAGGCTTGATGGGAGTTCCTTTTTCTCCTTGTGGAAGTTCTATGAATTTAGTTAAAGGAAAAAAGGAAGCGTGATGATTTTTATGGTGGTTCTCGATAGAAGAGTTTTGCTAGACCTCATGTAGTTTTTGGAAGATGCCTTTTTATTTTTGACCAGTGTGGACAAACTGGAACTCGAAATAGGTTTGCACTGAGGCACCCAAAATATGTGGTTCTTATGGATGCTCAATTCACTTGAAAAAGTTACTCCATGTATATTCTACTCCACGTAGTGTCATGATATCATCATCACCTAATAAAACTGTAGTGAAATCGTATGCTTCAAGGAAAAAAGGGGTTCCATCCATTGGAATCTTGAATGAATCCTCTCCATGAAATGGAAGAGTCTCCAGAGGAATAAGATACAAGTCTAGTGACTATGAGAGGTTACATCACTATAGCTTCATCATTAGTAACTCCTTTATTTTATATTGGTGCATCTCATTCATTTATTTCAACCTGTATTGTAATCATTATAAATCATTCAATGGATATTTTATCTTATGTGATGGATATTACTACACCCCTAAATATGAAGAGAGAGTAGAGACTTTATAATCCTGCTTGTGTTTTCTCATTTTCCGATATCGAACATTATTGGGATTTTTTGGTTCTCCATATGAAACTGCTTGAAATAATTTTCCGGATGTATTGGATAATTTCCAATAAATCATGAACTTGTTTTTATCTTAGATGGGTCTCCTTTACTACACATGATGCGTTGTGTCGTTTCATTCAAGGAGAATGGGTCCTGAGGTCGAGTAGAGATGGAACTTCTTATCAAGAGTTAGGGAAATTAATATCAATATTATATTTTTATCTGGAGTAGGAATATTTATGTGATGATCTCCCTCTAGTTGTTGTTGAGTTTCCTGACATTTTTTCCTCTGAATTATCTGGATTGTCAATTATAAGGTAGGTAGATTTCTCTATTGATTTATTTCTTATTACTCAATCAATATCTCTTCCTTCTAACTGAATGAAATCGATCGAAATAAGAGAGTCGAAGACTCGGTTGGGTGATCTGTTAGAGAATGTCTTTATACACCTGAGTGTGTCACCTTAGGTGGCATGTGTTTTATTTTCTAAGAACTTTTATGGGTAACTTTTCCTTTGTGTTGATTATCGAAAACTCAATCGAGTTATGGTAAAGAAAAAGTATTCATTTCCATGGATTGATGATATTTTTGGACAGTTGAAAAATGAAAAGTGGTTCTCAAATATTGATCTTCAATCTGGTTACCATCAGTTGAGAAAAAAATTAAATTTAGAAAAACACCTTTTGGAGCATGTATAACCATTATGAGTGCCTTATCATGCCTTTTGGTCTAACAAATGCTCCTACAGTCTTTATTCCTTTAATGAAAAGGATTTTTCATGAGTATATTTATACATTTGTGGTTGTATTTTTGGATAGAATACCAGTTTACTCTATGTCATAGGAGGATCATGTGCGTCATCTGAGAGAATTTGTAGAATTTTTGAGAAATCAACTATTTTATACCATGATTTTAAAATATTTTTTTCGGATTCAGGAAATGAATTTCTTGGGAAACTTGGTGTCATAACATGTTATTTCAATTGATCCTAAAAGGGTGAATGTTTTTATGACATGGGAGAAACCATGGAATGATTTTGAGATTCAAAGCTTCTTAGGTTTAGCTGGATATTATCCTTGGTTTTTAAAGGACTTCTCAAAGTTGGATTCCCCAATTAATACTCTAAATAATAAGGTAGTAAATTTTGTTTGGGATGATAAATTTTTGAACTATTTAGTTCAGCTAAAACGTATTTTGACTACTATTCTAGTGTTGTCTCTTCCCAAGGTCAGGAAAGGCTCTTTGGTCTTTTGTGATGCATTAGGTTCATGTTTGGACCCTTTTCTTATGAAGCATGATCCTTTTGTTTCCTATGACTCTTGGAATCTTAGGCCACATGAGAACTTTGAACTTGTAGCTGTAATGCATGCGCTAAATATTTGGCTTCTTACATTTTCAGAGAAAGTTTTACCATGTATTCTAACCACAAGATATTGAGTTATATTTTCTTATAAAAATATTTAAATCTCTATGAGAGGAATTTGGTGGAGTACCTACAATATTTTTATTTCCAAATGACCTATAAAATGGGGAAATTGAATGTATTTATAGATTCTTTGAGCAAGAAACTTCCAACCTAGGCTATGAAAGAATCACTGGAAGAGTGGAACTTGATGGATCTTTTTAAAAAATTTCATTTTGGATTCCAAAAATCAAGGACCGGGGTTTCCTTATATAGTTATCAATTGACCACCTGTATTCTTTTATTGATCCTTCGGAAAAAAATATCTTTTTAATGAGTTTCATAACATTAGAGACACTCTTTATAGTGGGGAGACCGTGTGTGACTAGTAATTCTCCACAGAGGTAATTCTCTTTTATCATAATCATTTTTTTGTACCATTTTCAGTTAGGAAAGATGTTATGGGAGATTTCAATAGTTACTATTCTGTAGTGCACCCAAGAACCATGAAGACATTCTATGACATATGGAAATAATTCTGGTGGCTAGGTATGAGATGGGGAATTGTTGATTTTTTTCTCTCATTGTTATACATTCCAACTGGTCAAGGTCAAGCACAAAAGACCTTCGGGTTTTCTTTATCCACTTCCAATGACATCATGGAAGTGGGATGAGATCTCTGTACATTTTGGTGAGTTGTTTTTGTACCCATAAAAATAAAAAATAAAATATGGGTTTTGATCGATAGGATGACCAAATTGGTTCACTTTATACCCATTTGTGATATGGCCAATGTTGAGGATGTGGTAAATCTATATGTGAATGAGATTGTTCATTTTCATAGACTTCTATCTGCTATAGTCTCTGATAGGGATCATTGATTTACATATCTCTTTAAGAGAGGAATTCAGGAGGAACTAGGATCTCAGGTTTGTTTAAGTACAACATATCATCCACATTTGAATGGAAAGATAGAAATAGATCTATAGATTCTTGAGAATATTATTCTCACCTGTGTTCTTGATTTTGGTGGTGGTTAGAATGACCATTTGGGGTTGGTTGAGTTATATTATAACAATAGTTACCAATTCATGATTAAAATGGCCCCTTTTGAGTCCTTCTATGGCCAGCCTTGTAAATATTTGTTGTTTTGGTTAGAGATCAGTGAATGTTCCTTGGTTGGATTGAGCTTGCTTCAAGAGACAACAACAAAGATTCGGTTTATTTTTTATAGAATGTTGAAAAATAGATATGGTATAAATCTTATGTTTATCGTTTTCATATACCATTGTAATTTTTAGTTGGTGATATGGTATTTATAAAACTTTCACCCCGTTTGGGTCATCAACTTCATGGGAGGTAAGGGAAACTTTCTCCTCATTTTGTGGGACATTTTGAGTTTCTTGTTCAGGTTGTTAAAGTGTCTTATCATTTATAACTACTACCGCTTTTGATGTCGATACATAACGTGTTCCATGTATCATAGCTATGAAAGTATCTTTCTGATCCATATCATGTTTTCAGCTAGATTGATCTTGATGTGGATACTAATTTATCCATGACTAAGCATATAGTCAGGAAAGTTGATTTTGAAACCAAGGTACTTCATTAGAGGATGATACCTTTGGTTTGACTATTATGGCGGAACGATTCTAAATCTAATTTAATTTGGGTGGGGGAGGAACTTATGAGAGAGAAGTGGTGTCATCTTTTTGATATAAAATCTTCTTAATAGGATTTATGAGGATAGAAATTTTCTATGGTTAGGAGGTTATAATATCCCATTACTATTTTCAGGTATAACTTAACCACTCTTTTGATCATTCTTTGGTTGGGTCTTGTTTAGGGGTACTTTGGGTAAAATTTTAGAAATTTTTTAGGACTCTTGGGTTGTGCATGATTGGAGAACGGTTTTCCCAAATCATGAACTCAACAAGGGTAAACTGTGAAAACCCAAATAGTGGGGGTTTTCATGGATGGAGCATGATTTTTCAAACCATACACCCACCATGGGGATATCTTGCAACCCCACCAGAAAGGGTGCATGGCTATGGTGCATGGTTTGTCTAACCTTTTGGCCCTACTTAGTAAACCATGCATGCGGGGTCAAATTATTCTGAAAATTGACTTAAAATTCTCAAACCCCTATTTCTTCATTGAATCATGCCTAACGTGACCAAGAACATTTTCTTTTGTCTTGGAAGCCCTCAAGGACCCATTTTGGATCCTCCAAACCCCTTATGAATAAAATAAAAGCATGGTTATTTTTGTTTGATCCTTCCTCAATAGTAGTTATTCACTTATTCTATATCTCCCTCTCTCTTATTCTCTCCACCAGAGGGTTTTTTGATATTCATGTTGATGGAGGATATAATCCTCATTCTTTTAGATCTTGAATCTAGGATTGTTTTAGGGATCTTTGTTGTCGATGTTCTTTATTGGAGTTTCCTATTGTGGGTGTTGTGTTTTGCAATCCCTTAATCCTGAGGTAGATGGTTCTATTTATGATTGTCAAATTGATTTAACCCTAAATTGATTGATTTAAATTAAATTTATTTCAATTTTATTTTGAAAAACTAATTTATTGTAAATTTTTATTGTAGTTTTCTTTGGAATGAAATTGGGGAAAACCCACAATTACTATGAATTGGGGTGTTATTTGGATTTGATGTAAAATTTTGGAATTTAATTTGTGGAATTTTAATTGTGAAACTGATTTAAAATTTTTATTTTAGAAAAATGGATTAAATTGTTTTGATAAGAACTCATTGGTATTATCCTAGAAAAAGGCATGAATTGATTAAAAACCCATTTTTGGTTTTTAAATGGGAATTGGTATATTAAAATGGGAAATGGGTTGGTTATATTTTAAATAGTTTTGAAAAACATTTCCCATTATTGATTTTTGTTAGATAAAATGCAATACTAGGTAGTTAGTGAGTTATTCAGGACAACACTCTATTAATGCTTTACAAGTCTAATAAAACATAATTCAGTTGGTCGCATCCCTAATGGGATGGTGATGAGTCCTCTTTGACCAATGTCATAAGAACATGTGTACACATATTTCCATCATCACCTATTCAAGTGTGTGAGGATATCGTAACCTGGAACTATCGTACAACTTGGAATATTACCATATTTCTCGTTGTTAATGCTTTGATATATGTTCTATTGTTTGTAAAATATTTTACAAATTCCCTGTAAATTTTTATTAATTGTTTTTGTATAAATTATTTATTAATCCATTGTTTAGAAATGTTTTCTATCAATTTAAATGTAAATAATGATTTTTTTCAATATAATTTTATATTTCCATTGCTGCTTATTTAAATATGAAAGTTTTATTTCGTTAATAAATGTGAAATCCTATTATGGAATCCTTGGTGATACCCTTATAGGATTTTAGATCACACCCAACCTATTCCATTGGATGTTTTTAGATTTCCCCCTTCTAAGTTCGATCAAGGGGAAAGAACCACTCATAGGTGGTCATTGTTGTTGATCATTTGGCATTGAGGTGTTGTGTATCTTGGTATTTGGGTTGTTTATCATGTTTATGGGTACTTTGTGGTAGTACTTTGGGTTTTTTACCTATTTTTTGTCTGGTATAATTCTCCCTATAGAGTTTTTTTTAAGATTACTCACTTTTAACTATTTCTTATATTGTTTATATGAAACAATTTTCATAGTTTTATATTTTATGATTTCAGGTGCTAGGCGCCAACACATGGGGATTATGAATGCCCTTCGTGCCATGTCTGGATCAGCTTGGATGTTAGGGTACCAGGGTATCTAGGCTGGTTCATGACATTGTAGTTTATGTGTTGATATAAAACTTCTTTTCTTCATCCAAATTAGTGGGATTATTCATTTCCCCTTAGCTCTAATTATCATAATGCCCATCTTTTCAATATTTTAAACATCTCTCAATTCCCCTCAGATATTCTCTAGGATGCTTCTTCCAACACTTTTGAAAAGTGGGATGTATGGTTATTCTTCCTCCATGTGATTTATCCATAGTTACTTATAATAAAACTATATTTTAAACTTTTTGTCTCCAATACCATGAGACCACTTAGAGTCACCAATCTCTTTATTTACCTTAAGAGAATAATGAAAAATCTATTCATAAATATCAAAGTCCTGAATTGATTAATATTTCTATAAAATCAAATCTAATCGACTAAAGAAATTTACACCTTAATTTTGATGTGGATGACAAATTTGGAGGCGTTCCATCCAAGGCTTGTGAAGTTTGGTTCATACACCACGATAGACTCTTATTTTATTTTCTTTATTACTAGGAACTCCTAATTTATTTTAGGATGGAGATTTTGGGGGAAATATTACTTTAAAAATATATTCTTTAATTGTTCACATTCCATGGAATCAATATCCTCTTTGGAATTTGGGTGCTTGATAATTGTCCACCATTGATTAGATTCTCCCTCAATATGATAAATGGCCAATAAAACTTTATATTGTTCTATACATTGGAGAAAAAATAATATATTCTGATTGGAGTTAACCCATTTATTATGAGGGGATCATAATATCCACTAAAGGTAGGAGGCATTTTTCACATAAAATACACGAATGAAAATTTCACTTTATTAGGATTAGGAGAGAATTACACATGATTCAAGTTATTATTAATAGCTTGATCTAGTTGATCCAATTCTTCCATGAAGTTCTCATCTCAAACTCCTATAAGGTTATTCATATAATTGGGAAATCATTACATTTCCTATCATGTTGGTTGTTGGTAATATTTCTCCTTTTTCCAACCATTAACTAAAAATAATAAAAAGAAAATGATAATACATTAACATAAAAAAGGAAAACTTATAAACATAGAATGAATAATTTATAAATGATAAGTATATAATAAATTATGATCCTCTAATGTTTCATGTTAGCCCTCTAACCTAAAAATTTTTTCAGGTCCTTTATAATTGTTTGTAAAGAGTTTGTGAATTTCTAAAACATATCCCCTGAGAGTGTAAAACTAGGTGTGTAACAAGGACTGTTGTCATACACCAAGTAATGATCGAGTCCATCTAAATAAGCCCTTTTCAGGGTTAATACCCCTAGGTACAACATTTACAGGGCCACATCCACTTGTAGTATCTATATAGGGATTTAATTGTTTATAAACCACTAGCTCTATGCTTCACCAAAATTATAGGATATTTTCATATACTATGACTTATCCCTAGGGTTATCACTAAAGTATTCTAGTATTAATCCCTAAAAATAACCATACTATCATTAGATACAATCGATAACAAACCATTCCTTTTAATACATATTATTTCATTATTTTTAACATAAATATCCATTAATACAAAATAATGATTGAAAAAGGCCTAATATATTTCAAAGACTAGGTTCAGAATACATCAAAACGAAACTAAAACAAGAAATAATTATTTTAATTTCCATAATTAGATTCTAAAACCATTTGATATTTTAAAAATATATAGGATATATTGGGGAATACCAAAAATAATGGGTGATCCAAAAATCTCATTAAGGGAATAAACATGATAAGAAATCATAATGTGAGTAAAAGGTATAACATGATATCATAAAAGAGAAGGCTCATGAGTGATCACATGGGATCATAACATAAATATCCCAGTATCATAAGATTAGGGAAACATAATAAATGTGGTAGAAACATATAATAGGATATAAACATGAGTAAAATATAACTTCCTGGATAATATCAAATTGTGGATAAAGTCTCATAATGGATTAGCTTTACTCCCTAATCCTATACATAACGTCTCATTAGACAAAAGATTTACCCAATGCATTCAAGATCTATCTTGGTACCCCCATCATAACATGTTCATGATTTATGTGTGACAAAAAATGAAATCAATCATAAGGTATAAACATAATAATTACCCATGAAAATAAAATGGGTTTCATAATCGTTCCTCATATCATAATCAATGGAAATTTCATAATGATGGTATTTGAGAAATGAACATAAATCATGTATTATCCTATCAAAGGAATGGAGAATAAGATATTTACATATGTGAAATACATATAAAAATAATTTATAATCATTCTATAACTTTAAATAGAGATAGAAAGTGTGTTAGATAGATAATGGTCATAACCTAAAGAAAAGGGTAGTTCAGAGAGATCCCCTTACTTAGAGCCCAATTTGTCACGTTTATTATTTATCTTCCAAAATAATAAAATTATATTAATTATTTAATTTCTTGAGAAAAATTTTCAAGATTATTATTCATTTTATCTTATTTATTATCATTTTATATTCAATTATTTAATCCTTTAGGTTCAATTCGGGCGTTTTGATGATGTTCGGCTAATATGTCTAAAATCACTTTGGAAAGTTGAATAAGGAAAAATAGATTATTATTTCATCATTTATAGAATAATAATAAAAATATAATTATCATTTTTATACACAAATTATACTCTTAAAACAAATCGTGAAGGATTATTATGAAAAATGAAATGTATTACAATCATGGAGATGGTAGGTCGTACGTACACATGATTAACGTTTCTATTTTTCAACAATCATGATGGAAATATTGTAAGTGTTATTTATATTTATAGAATGATAATTATATCATAAATATTATTTTATTTATTTAAATACTCTTACATAAACCATCTTTGTTATGTGGTAATAAAAAAATTAATCACATCACTTTGTGGGACAGTAGTTCTCCGTTAACATAAATAACGTTATCATTTATCACTGGATGGTAAGGTATGAAATTATATGATATATTAATTTTAAATAATGATTAATATTTTATTGATATAATATATAAACATTAAACCCTTTATTATTAATAGACATGTGAGTTGATGATGGAAAATGAATTACATCGGCTCACGAAGCGATAGCTCACCGTATATAAGAATGATGGTTTAATTTCACATTTAATGGAAGAGATGATGGGTGTAGGTTATAACATTAACATTATAAAATATCATTATATGGGATATTATTAATTTATTATATCAAAATTTTTGAATAATATTTGAATGAGGTGGAATAATAAATAAAACAAAATGCTTGGTAAAGTATGATACCACTTCTTCAGAAAACCTCTTTATGTTTGCAGCAAATTCATTCAAAGGAGGGTTTTCTAATAAAAAAGTACTATAGGATGTTGTAAGGGGGAAATTAAGGGATTTATTTAGGTATTTTATGAAATAAATGGATTTTTATTTGTGATGAAAAGAGGAGATGAGGTTCCCTTTTACAATTGAAAGGGACGAACATTTTTGTAAATACCCAAAACTATTCAATAATATAAAGTCAATCTCATGCCATGTGCCTTTGAAATTGATAAATAATACATTTTATGTGACAGAGGTTTGATGAAAACATCCAAAATAAAAAATTAATATGTCTTTAACATGTTATTCCCTTCACCTTTTTAGTTTATCCCCCAGGTAAACCGATTTTAACATTAACTATGGTAACATATTTTTACTATTTTTACTATTCATTATGAAAAAAAATTAAGTTAAAATTATTATATAATATTAATTATAATTATTAAAAAAATTGAATTCATTTTTATCAAATTCAATTCCCAAAATCAGAAAATTTTAATTTAAAATTAAACCTATAAAATGTAATAAAAGGAGGTTTTTTGGGAAATGCATTTTTCTAGCTATAGATAATATTATATTAACTATATGAATATAAATTTCCATTATTTGAATTTAAATTAATATAAATATACATATAATATATAAATTTCATTCAAATATTTCCTTATTATTTTTCATTTTAATTAATTAAAATGGATAAACTTTTTGCACTTAAAAACAATTTACAGAAAATCGTGCTTTTAAGCATAAAAATAAACTTATTAAAAAATCATGAAAATTTATGATTAATATGAATTTAATTAGATTATTATAAATAAAATGGTTCATATTTTACTTTAATACCAAATAAAAAAATATAATGGTCCATTTAAATTACTTGATTTAATGAAATGTTCTGACAGTATTTGAAAAATCAATAATTTTAACTATTCAGTAAAAAATCAACCATTTCAGAAAAATCCCAAAATTCCAACCTAACTAAATTTTTAAAGTATGATTTAAAAAATGTATTCCATATTTTAAAATAAAATTTCTAAATATTAAATTTATTAATGATAATATTTTCTAACAAAAATTAATATTTTTTTTGAAAGAAAACATATTTTTTAAGAATAAAATGTCTTCATTAGAAATTGAGTTATTATTTAAGTGGAATTTATGAATAAATTTATATTTATTATTAAATTTATATATATTTAATAAATCCATTAATCCTATTCATACCCACAAATTTAATGGCTAATTTATAATGATAATATTTAAATAAACATGGTTTGTTCAGGCTTGGTGTTTCATGTCGTATGAACTATAGAACATGGTTTTACTTTTAAAAACACAGGGTGTTATGTATCCTTTCCAAAAATAGTTAATAAACACTAGTTTTAAAATAAAAATATAATATGGGTTATTATCGTTTAAAAAACAAAACATAGCTTCCCCAATTCTAATTTCAAAAAAAATCATAGATTTCCTTTAAAACATTTCTCCATTTCAAAACCTAGTTTTGAAAACCAATTTTTAAGAAGAAAAATACAACCCAACTAAGGATATAATAGGATCAATAAAACATGAAATAATTAGTGAGACAAATGGATTAATAAAGAAGATACAATATAGGAGGAGGATAAGAGAAGGAAATCTAGCCAAAATCCAAATATCACTCACCAAGATCCAAGGAAGAGCTTCAATCCAAGAAGTGGAACCAATGGAGGAGGGTTTGGGAGCCCCTTTATGTGCTAAAACTGAATAGTTGAAGAGAGGGGTTGAATTCGGTTTAAGAAAGAGGGTAAAACATATAATTTCAACTTCTGTAGAATCTTGGAAAGTAACATGGTTAAGCCATAGAGTTTACCAAATCGTGCACCAATCGTGTGCACCCTACTGGAATGACACAAAAGACTCAAACATTTTGGATCAAATATTCAAAATCCATGTGCTAACCATGTAAAGTGCTTTTGTCATAACGACATAAACCCTTTCACACTTGCCACATGGTTTCTTCTAACCATGTGAAAGTCGTGCACCAGCACATAGACACAACCAGAAGGCTATACGCTTACTCTTTTTTCTCGCACTAATTGGACCAAAATATGAATATAACATGTAATACAAATCTTATAAGAAATAATGAACTGAAAATTCCCCATAAATCAAGAGTCCATATAGATTATCTTTAAACCATGAAAACTAATCATACATAGGAAAAAAACAAACCAAAATTCATCGTCAAACCAGACACCCGAGCTCGCGTCTGGTAAGGCCCAAAGGTAATTCCAAATCCCCATGGGATGGTGATAAGTGTTGGGGAATCACAAGATAAATCATTTGGGATGATTATTTCTGATTACAAAAAAATAAACAAAACAGAGCATGCAACACAACTAGGACAATACTTAAATCCCCCACTGTAAATAAAACAAAACAGGATCCAGATACAAGATACAAAAAAAAACTAAAACTAACCTAAAATAAAAAAAATATCAATGTGAAATATTGGTTACAACCATCCATAAAACCAATTTTCTCAAAGAGTGAACCAGAATAAAAACCAGAACCTAAAATGGAACTTGGTTCTACCAACACCGAGTGGAATAAGTATGGTGTGAACATAAAATATCTTAGTGAGTAAGAAAAATAAAATCCGTACATGTAATTTTAAAAATTAGTCTATAAAAATTGGTTTGAAAATAAAAATAGAAAATAGGTTTCTATATTTTAAAATAACCAAACATAGATTCCTAAAATCCACTTTCAAAAATCAAATCATGTTTTTTCTTTAAAAAGGTTATCCATTTAAAAACCTATTTTTAAAAACAAATTTCCAATTAGATAACAAAAACACAACTAAGGATATAACTAGAAGAATCAAACTATACATAAGAAACATAACCAATAAATTAATAAAGAAGAATCAAGAGATAGGGAGGATAAGAGAATTAAATTAAGCCCAAATCTAAAGAAGACTCACCATGATCCAATGAATAGATTCAATCCAAAAAGAGGAACTAAGGGAGGAGGATTTGGTAGGCCTTTCATGTGCCAAAACCTAATGAGAGAGAGGGGTTGAATTGGGGTTAAAACATAAGAGGGGAAAATTTTGAATTCAACTTTTGGTGAATCTAGGAAAGCTACATGGTTGGGACACATGGTTTACCATATCGTGTGCCAACACTGAGCACCCTACTAGAAAGATACTGAATCCTTACATAGATTGTCTTCCTGGTTTGGAAATCATGATCTAATAATGTATAATTCTTCTATCATAATGTAATAAATTGTTTCAGTATTTCTATATGTTTTCCTTTAATCGTTATCAAGTCATGCATCATCCCTTAGACACCCCAAGAAGGTTTCACAATTATTTTTTTCAAACGTTGTGGGCCAAACCATGAAAATACCATGAAATACAAACCATATAAGAACAAAATGAATTGTATGTTCTCTATTCATCAAGTTTTTCATGAAGTTTCCCTCCAAACCATGCACAATAACCATGAATGGTTAAAAAATAGATTATAAACATATGAAATATAAAATTATCACTGGGTACTCAACTTAAACATCAACTGAATGATAAAACACCAAGAAATAAATAAAATATAAATGAAATCCAAGTTTAGGGTGTTACAATTCTTCTAATCTCAAATACTCGATGCCCCTAAAAAGTCACCAAGACTAAATTGATGAATAAAACTAGAACTCTCCAACTCAAATGAAGGAACTCCAAAACAAAATCTCCAAAATGAACTCGTAACTAGATGAAATAAGCATTCACAGTGTGACATCTATCTCTACAAGTAACTCCTAACCAGATCATGGAAAACAATAATGAGTCACATAGTGGGTCTCCCCTCTATTTAGGATCCATCTAGGATGTCACCAAATCCAACACAAGATGATCCTAATGAATTAAACTCAGATAGATCATTAGATAGATCATCATTTAGGATTCCATAAGACACATCCATCTCTAACATAGAACATGATAACCAATCACAAAAATCAACAAACAGATCATAGAAAATCAACATATGAGAGAAGAAAAATGGAACTAGGTCTGAATAAGGATGATGAAATAAGGGGAAAACATAAAATGGTTACCCCAAATCATGGAAAATAAGGGATAATTGGATTCAAACTTGGATTGAAATTATTCCTCCTTTTTCAAGGTTCCTACTCACTGAATTTATAAAGATTTCTCAATAGACTACACTGATGGAATGTATTTGGAGTGTTATATCAATAAGCCTTAGAAAGAAAAAACTAGATACACTTAAATTAAGAAAGAAAGTGTTCCTTAGAATGAGAAGTAGAAAATTGAATATATTGCTTCTTTTAAATAGGTTTCTCCAATTTAAACTCCACACCGGATGGGGAACCCATACTAGTAATAAGGAAAACTAGACAACCAACCCCCATGAGCTACCCTATGGAATCCAACTCAGCTAGAAATTCCCCATGAATTAATAGGACACATATTTTCCCTCTAAACTATGTAAACTAATAATGAACTTGACAAAAATAGTCTGAAAAACTATGAAACTAAAAATTATGAATGGGGACTCAACCCTAACATCCACTGAAAGATCTAAATACATGAAATAAATAAAATAAAAAGTAAAATTAAATTTTTTTTTGAAAATAATTCTACTTTAACTCAGGAAATTATTTCTCCATTTTCATATGAATAATATGAGGAAAGTAAATATGGAAAATTATGATCTTAAATTAATCCCACTCTATGGAGTCAGTTTTTTCCCAATGCCTCATGTTCTTGATAATATTCCTCTATTAATATACTTTTCCTTCTAAATGATAAACATCCAAAATAACTTTTTCATGTTTTGAAAATTGGATAATGGAATATATCTTTTCAATGGTATTGATCAATTATTCAATGACTAGTTGTTAATAAAAGCCACTAAAATATGTTGGGTGTTTCCTCATGATGGGATAAACAGAACATTGTTCCCTCCTTTACTCATTGGAATCTCAATATGAAACATATTTTAAAAAAGTTGTGTAAACATAGGAATGATATTTTCATTAAATATCCCATAACATTTGGTTTCTCAGTAGGACAATCATTAGATTTTCCGTCACATTCAACATTAACATGATTCCTTTAGGTTTCATCCATTTAATAAACAAAAAACCATATATTGAGAAACAATAATCATATTGGGAAACCACATAATCCAGAAAAATAATTTATTGGATGTCTAAATCAATATACCTTACTTTAAATATATGACACCTTAGGATTAACCTTGGTCATCTGTCCTTATTACCAAAACTTTATGATGTTGTCCTATATGTAGACTTATCCCCAGGGTTCTCAGTAATTTTTAATCATCCTAGCTTCCAAAGGTAACTAAAACTTCCTCTAACACTAACTATTGTGACTCATACTTTTCATACAGAGATGTTACAGCTTATTTGATGAATATTCATTGCATAAAATAATGATCCATGCAAAAATAATATAGTTCTAGTGCCTTTGGAAACTTTGATACATAAAAAAAAATTCATATGAGCTCTACATAATCTACCACTATGTTATTCATAAATATAATATTTCATATACATATCATACTAAAAATATTTCATCATAAAATGGGAAAAATGATACATAAGAAAGGGTAATCTTAGGTTCTCAGTAATGGTAAATAAGGGAGATATCAATGATCACTTAAGCATAACATGAGAATAAGGGTATGTGAACATGATCTTAACATTTGAAAACCATACCCTTCATATCATAGACCATAATATTATTTCATTGAATAAATATTGGCAGTTCATAAGACCTGAATCATAATGGAATCAAATTATATAATCCATGTGAGTATAAAATTGGCATAAGGCATACATTTAAGACGTACAAATAAGTATAAAAAAATAATTTCTTTAATAGTAAAGGATCACTTCCAAGACTATCGTAGTTGATTGGATTCACTCCCAATTCCATCATGGTATTCAACGTTCATTCCTAAGACTGTCATAGTGGAAAGAGTCCCATACTGAACTGGGTTTCCTCCTCTTTCTAGTTATGTTTATCTCTTGAGATATCAATATTTACCCAATGCATTAGAGGGATATATAATTTCTAGCCTATACTTCACATTTTTAAAATAATATATATATTTGTGTTATAATATCATAAAACATTCATCATATCATATACTTTGAAAATGAAATGGGTTATATAAACATTTCATCATAGCATTATAGCATAATCCATAGAAAAGAAATGGGTTTCATAACATAATTAACACATGGGAAAGAACAGGTTTCATATAACCACCATGAAATCCTCATCATCATAAGTAATAAAAATAAGTAAAGTGTATGGTATCATTTAATCATGTCCCTAATAAATTATAATTAACATCATGGATGATTTCGTAGATGAAAAATACCATTAAAATATCACTAAAACATTTCTTGATTAAATTTATCTTCTCACATTGAAATAACTTTTTAAAAATATAAAAAGATCCAAAATATTAAACAAAAAAATATTTAAAAATAAATTTATAAAATTTTAAAGTAATCTTGAATTTATTGAGCAGGCACAATGGTGGGAAATTTCGTTCATTCCATGTGTGTTAAAACAAAGATTCCTTTCTTATTTTTGGTAAAAGGTTAGAAGTAACTTGTTTGGAAATTGATAAGACGATTACTTTTAAAACATGGATAAAAATGAATTTAAACTTTCACAGGATATTTTTAAAACATTCTTCAAAACATTATAATGAAAACAAGGGAATGGAGGAGAAATATTCCCGATTTAATAATAAATCATAGTTGGTTTTCCTTAAAAATATTCTTTTTGTCTCTTGAATACTTAAAGAGAGTAAAATGAAAGTAAAAAATGTAATCTCTATAAATAACCATAGGATAATAAAATTAATGAGTTTATGTATAGGTATATCATGAAATATCATTATAATAAATTTAATCATAAACAATCCTGATAAGCAATGAAATTGTAAAATAAAACACTTACTATAAGTTCCACATGCATGGAAATAACACTAACCACCAGTATGATGGTTTTAAACTTATTATGATTTGATAAAATAGCTATTTACATACTATTTATATCTTATATAATCCAATTATAATATTTTAAAACTCATTTATTAATAACTCTTTATTAAAATCGTCATTTCAAGGTTTTAACAATTTCATTTTTCATGAGAATTTTAGTTCAACATTTTTGGTTCTTGTAAATTAATCATGGTTACATCATATATAGAATGTTAATAATGATATAAATATCATATATATTCAATATATACAAATTTTTAGTTATCTATAAAATATAGAGATAAAAAACTGAGTAACATCATTCATGGAGATTGTAGGTCGTACGTACGTATGAACATTGTTTTCACTTTTCAAAGGATGGAATAAAAGAAAGTTAAATAATAATTCACCTTTATAAAATAATTATTATGTCATATATATTCATTAAATATATCCTTATAAAAATACAATTAAATAGAATTGAAAAAAATCACATCACCTCATGGATGTGGTAGTTTATACGTACACACAAGAAACATTATAATTTTCCAATGGATTGGAAGGTAAGAAGATAGATGTGATATAATAATTATAGAAGTATAATTAAATCATAAATATCATATATGAACTTTAAACTCATCATAATAACCCTCCAAGAAATATGGTGATGGAAAATGAATTGTATCATTGCATGGCAGTGGTAGTCCACATGTACGTATGAACGATACATTAACTTCCCATTTAATGGAATAGGGATGTATAATGGTGAGAACATAATCATAATAGAATTTAATTATATTTAGGATACATAATTTTCCATTTCATTATGAATAACATATAATTAAATTTGGTATAAGAATAAATAAATTTAAGGAGTTTGGGTAGAATGATTACCTCTTCTTTGGTCGACCTTCTTTAGACCCTTTCTTTAAGATCCTTAGAATGGTATTTTAAGAAGACCAAAACCATCACTTCATGGATATTTAATTTTAGAAGGTAATTGTTCATATTTTTGTCTATATATATGGATCAAATAGGTGTAAATAAGATAAATTATGGATGTTCTTTTATAAGGGAGGAAAAATACACACATGGATTACAAAAAAGTTTAAAATATAATTAAGTCATTCTCAAGAAAAATTATTCCAAATGGATATAGATTTGAAAAAAAAGTTATAAGGTAATAATATGATCAAAAAAATAAATCTATACATGTTTTGGTTTCATTTTAAAACTTATTTTTTTATTAACCCCTTGGTTAACCAATTTTAACCTTAACTACGGTAGTGTGCTTTTCAATATTAATGAGTTATAATTTGACTTATAAGATGAAAATTTCCTTATAAATGTAATAGGGACGAAATTTTAGACCATATATTATCCTCTTTATCCGCTATAAAAAATTTTATGATTTTTAAATAATTTAATAAAATATTGTTTTCATAAAGAATCATTAATGTCATTTTGGACTCGATTCGTTTAATTTGACTTTAAAGACAGAACAAAATATGGAATTTCAATATAATACTTTAAAACATATTTAATATATAGTATGTATCTATAAAATTCATTGAATATAATAATAAAGTTAAATTTTATTACTTTTAATATTTTTAAAATCATTTATTTTATTTTTTTATTCACTGAATAAATATTATGTCGATATTACATAAGCATTTAAGGTAATTGTTAAAATAATAAAAAATATAAATAAATATAAATGAAAAAATAGTTAATATTTAAAATAAATATTTATAACTAAAATTATCATCTTTCTATCCATATTTAATAAATTTAGAGATATTAATGTCAAGAGAGTGAAATTTTGTATTTATTCTTTTCTTAAAATAATATTTAAGTAAAAATTCGGGAAAATGGAATAAAGTGGACATATATTAGATACTTGGATGGAAATAAATGTAATTAATCTATAAAATAGGATAAATACTAGTTTTGTAATAATTTTAGAGCTTTATCCCAATGTTTTAATCATATTTTACTTATTATTCCCTTAATGATGTGACAGAAATTTACCAAAGTTACTATTCTTAATGAAAAAAATAAAAGGTGTGTATTTATTTAATTTTATCATCATACTTAAAAATATGAAATCAATTTTTCATTATATTTATATAAGTGACCTAAATTAATTTTAAAATATGTACTCAAAACGCAACGAAAATGGATTTTTAGAAAAAATACATTTTCAAGCATAAAACTGGATTTATTCTTATCCAAATCCTAAGAAAATGTTAAAAAATTTGATTGAATATATACTATATAAAGTTAATTAAAATAATTTACCAATATTTATTAATTAAAATTATTAATATAAAATCATATACAATTCATAAAAACAATATATTTTAGAAAAATATCACTGTTACTTTCAAATGATTTTCTTTTTTTCTAATCAATTAATAACCAAAGAATTTATTTTATTAATTTTTAAACAATTAATTAATCATAATTTAGTTGTTATGATTCATACCCTCTATTTTAATGTCTAGGTTATAATAGTATACTATATTATTGTTCATTTAGTCCCAGGGTTGTGTGTATCACAAGCTATCAAAGAAATTTTATTTGAAGAGAAATATACCATAAAATCTTAGGGTGTTTTAAAAATATTATTAATCATACATGATGGATTCTATGAGTAAATATTGAATAAAACAAGCGCAAAAATATCATTTCATCTATCCAAGTAGATGGGTACATCAAATTTCACTCACTTAAATAATCAAGTTAATCACATACCACTTATATAGCTATGGTCATACACTTACTCATATTTTCTAAATAAAGGGCCTATATTTCATACTTCACAAACATTATAAAAAATCTCATATTTATTAATATAAAAATATTACATATTTTATAACATACCCAACCACCCCTAGATTATCTCAGTCTTAAATTCGATGTAATTGAGGTATCAGAGTATAAATTTTCACATGAATATTACCTATTAACCTAATGTAATGGGGATTAATATGAAATGTGAATTCCTAGTATACTAATGACATAATTTATGACATTACATATAGTATACATTTTCTTCCATACAAAATAAAAAACGCATTTTTCCCCATGAGATAAATTCAGTATCTCCATCAAAACCCCACCCCACACTGATATACACATTTCATCGCAACCCATAAATTTTCATGAACATCATAGAGTAGGTATAACTCAAAATAATACTTATAGGGGTTAATTATCATTTAATTCAATGAAACATATGGCATGTATGAATGAATAATGAAGTATATATGTCTTTTATATAACATCATACATTTTGGGAATTCTTAAACTCACTAAATAATGCTTAAAAATCATACCTAAGTTTCAATATTTACCATATACAATACAAAAATCCCCAAAATACCTTATATTTTATGTATTTTTTGGGCATATTAACATATTTCATGGAGATTTAACATCTGCTATATTACACTATGTAGTACCCAATACATCCCTATATAGTCATCTGATAAAATCTACCCACTAAGAACCTTTAGTGAGATAAACATCTATAATGAAAAATAGTTTGAATTAAAGTAATATTTATGATTCATACCACTTAAGTTAAACACGTAACATTATATTTAAAATAATTTTATTCACACCATCTAATGTTATGATGGTATAGACTTTTGTTGTTTTTAGATACTTAAAACTATTCTAATATTTACCATATCATCATATTATAACCTTTCTATAAAATTCAAAATTTTCTTTAATTTCATTTAGTTATATATTTAAATTTAACTATTTACATTAAGATGTTTTTTTGACAATATATCCTAAATAACTTCAATATGTAAAGTGAATTTCAATTTCAATTAGACTGGTATCATTGTTTCTTTAAGTTCGCACATATTCTCACTAACCTTTTGAAAATTATATTTTCCCAAAATATATTTTTAATATAAAAAATATTTTATGTAAATAAAATAATAATTACTTCCTTTTGTGGAAATATTTAACAAAAAAATATTATTAATTATATTACATAAGGAATTTTATTAATTTGGATAAATATCCTTAAAAAGAATATCTTTATTTATTAAAACACACCAATGATGGGTGATAAAAACTCTTTCTCTCATATTTTAATAAATGAATTTGATAAAACATTTTTATCCTGGGTAAGACTCATTTTATAATTTATTTTGAAACCATGTTATTTAAGGTATCAAAATATAAACCATGTGTTAAAAAATCATATCCCTGTATCATCAACTCTCCATAGAATCAACTCTTTGTATTTTATATCTTCATTGAATTAACTCTTTTCTCTTTATTTATGAAAACTTCAAGCTTTATCAAACCTTTAATTAATTTTGAACATCAATTCCAATTTACAATAATTTTTTATTGTTTAAATTTTATTATATACCTTTTAAAATAAAATAATTAACTTATATAACATTAATACTTTATATGTACCCTCCATGAAGTTTCTTACGCCCCTTAATATATTTTGAGAAATTTCATCTCGAATATCGAAGTGTTCCATAATGGAAACATTATTATACCTTCCTGATAGCGCCTTCAAGTTTCAATAACACGTGATGACTATTGTAACATCCAATAGCTTTTTTCTACTATTAACTTAAATTTTTACACTTTTTTTATCATCACAACACCAGATATCGAACCTCTCATGTCTCACTCATCTATCCTATACATATTTAAAATATTGGGTATTCTTTTACTGAACTCATTCATATTGGAGTTCATAATAAATTATGATAATATTTTTATAAATGATTGTAGAATAAAGTTTTTAGCTAGATTCATCCTTAAAATAGACCTCAACCTTTATAATTCATTAAATTTACCTAATAATATTGAGCACATGATTGGGTACTAAAGTTTCATTTATCATTTTTCATCTAAAACATTAAATATCACATTTCTTATTTGTTCTTAATAGTTTTTTTATGGTTATCTATCATCTTAAATTTATCCATGTTCCCATTTTATTTTACAAATTTGGTTTCATGGATAAAATATTTAGAATATATAAATCAAATTAATCTTTCCTATACTTCACATAATCATCTAAATCGTTTTTTAATAGATTCAGTAGTTGGTTGATCAAGAAGATATTTTCCAAACATGAGAAAATTTCTCAAGTTTCTATATCAGTCCAAAAAGAAGCTTCAATTAAAATTCTTTTTTTCTATGTTATATTTCAAAGAAATTTTTCAGTATGATATCATTTTATCTAAAATAAAACATTTTGTTAGATAAGTATCATTTTTTACAATCATTTTATGTAGTCTTATTGAATGTTCTATCACTAAAATGATGATCCATTTTAATATACATCACATATTTTAATGGAAAAATATCCATATTTAACTTAATATTTGAGTCTAATCTAGTTTTTCATTCATCGCATGGTTATTTAGGTAAGAAATAATGATAATTATATTATATATGAATCTTATATAGTTGAGTGAACAAATATTTTCATAAATCAATCATATGGATTATCCCAACTCTATTCTTTTAGTATCCTAACCATTAAGGTTTTATAGATAAGTGTGACTCAAATCACATTACAGAAAGAAGTAGCTAAATTCAAGTGTCACCTATATCATACCTTCATTATACAACATAATCCATTGGAACTCAATCATTAGGTTAACCCATACTTAATAGTTGATATATTGATGAATGTTTGTTTTGGAAGGAATCAAGAACATGGTATTTTAAGAGAATATTTAATATTTATTCATCTTCTGTCATTTTTTTTACCATTTATACATGATTCTATTGATTTAGTTTTTTAAATTTTACCTTTAACCAAATTAATATGTTTTGAACACATTAATGTATAACACTTTATATAACTAATAATTTTTGTTTCCAAAAACAAAATCTAATTATATTTACACATCTTTATATATATCATTCATATGGTTCATGAAACTATTTGATGTAATGTTTTAAAATATTATAAAACCAAAATCAACTCATTTTCAAGTATAGTTTGACTAGTAATCCGTTTTAACTTTCCTAGAAAAAATTATAACCTCACGGGATAATGAAAAATATAACTAAACGTATCATTATCAATATATCAATACTCAAGAGATATTTTATTTCCAATCCAATCCTATAACATAATATATATAAATCATAACCAATCCTTATTATTGTGTTCATAACTCAAAAACAAAATCATGGTATCAATTGAACGAAACTAAATTTTATATTATGTCTAGAATGTAACTCCTTATATGTATGATATGAAATTTATAAGAAGAATTTTTAAAAAAATTAACTAAAGAATACATCCATTCATATTACAAATATTTTATATTCATTAATATTTAATAAGTATAGAATAAAAATATTAATTAAACAATTCAAATATTTTTACATGAGATATAAATTTATTAGAATTTTATAAATAAATAAATTCTGCATTTTACTATTTCAAATTTTTTTATGGGAACTCAATAACATATACATATAAACATTTAAGATTTATATTTCAAAACAAAGCTTTTAATATGAGAAAATCATATTATGGTTTATTATCATTTTATAAAACAATATAAACTCTTATAGTTAACCATATTTTATAATTTACAAATACTTTATAAAATAATTTTTAATTTTAACATAAACACTATATATTTTAATCATAAACATAATCCATGTATATTCAATTTTAACCTAAATCACATCAATAAAAATAAATTTTGGTATATTAAAAGGCCTAATTCACCAACACGGACCTGTATAGGCCACGTTGGTGAATTTTTTTGAGAGTTTAATAGAAAAATTATTAATTATTTATAAAACATATACAAATGTACCACAAACCAACACTAAAAATGATATTATTTTATAAATTTACATAAAAAATGACTTTCTTATATTAAAAACATCATGGTTATGAATATATCCATAAACCACACTATATTTTAATCAATATATCATAGTTATTGAAAAAATAATATTTCTAGATTTTTCATCAATTAAAAACTTCAATTCAAATAAAATGGAAGTGTTTATGATACCAATATTTTGTTTTAATGGGGAAAAACATATCCAAATGTATCAAAACTAAACACAAAAATCATTTTCCACAAAATCCAACCATAATTTTCTTGAATTTAATTCAATAAATGAAGAAAAAAATACATTTATTATTATAAATAAATTGAGTCTTTTCATCAGATGTGGTAAAATGATATCCCTAGAAAATGGATGATGTACTCCTTCATTTAAAGGTATTAATTGGTTTTATGATTCTCATAATGGTTAGAAGGGATATATCTCACACTCACAGTCATCTTGAACATTTCATATAAAGATATAATAGAAATGATATTTATAGATAAAGGGGTTTTTCAGAGTGATTAAATCAATATAATTGTACATTATTTCACCAGGAGTGAACATCTTTATATATACCTCCAGGTAAGCTCTGTATGATATAATAGTAGGTGCTGGAAAGAAAACTACAGTAACACTTAATGAAAATATATAGTATAATTAATTGGATTTGATTATTAGTATATATAAAAGAAACATAAGTACGAAAAATTCTATAAGAATAAGAAGAATAAGAAGAAACTCCCATGAGAAATGATCCTTAGGACCAAGGATGAATCCTCATATCATCCAAGATAAAGAAAAAATATCTAAATTCCCTCCCCAACTATGGAAAAGAATATTTAATAACCACAAACTATTTCCTAAAAACCTAGACTTCTAAAACCCATACCTAATACCTGACTAAAGGAGATGATATTCCTTAAATCTCTAGCTTGAGGATATGTAACCATTAACATAACCTTAAGAAAAATATTGAGGATATGTATCCACTAACATATCCTTAAGAAAATATTAATAATAAATTTTTTCCAATGTATCCTTTAGTAAAGTATTAAGAGTATGATGTTACCAATATATTATGATATACATGAGATGTAGATCTTGAGAATTCATTGGCATATTTTGTGGCGAGCTTACAATTTGAATGAGTTGTTGTTATTATCCACAATCATTGTTGGATAAATGATAAATATTATCATTAAATGATTTTTTCCATGTTGTAATTAATTTAAATGATATTTATATATTATATAATTAAAAGGGATATTAATTCATGCATATGATGCATGATTCTATTGAAGTATTTACTCAAGCTTTATAATCCTTGAGTAAATGCACCATCACCTATGGAGTATCCTCAAGGGTTTTGTAAATTCTACTTCTATGTGATTTCAATGTGTGTGTGAATTCATCATTCTTTATAGAAACTCCCTAGAACCCTAATCTCTCTTACTATAAAACATTTATGCCTAATTCACTAGCATTACATGGTGTTCAGAAGGTTCCCTCTCATACAATAATCAATTTAGGTGAAACATGTGGATACCTAGGATGTGGGAGTTCTTTTGAATGCCAAAATAGTGATATTAATAATCCATAGATGATGGAGATATGTGTTTCTATTTCTCATTAGTGTAAGGTCTAGTTTCTATTCACAACATTCTTCATTTCTAGTTTTACACATGATTTTCATAATCTTTCATAGAGATACAGGGCTTGGGATTTCAAACACTTCTTATGACACCCCGGCCTAGATCACCATGTCTGAATTGAGGTTCCACATGAACTCATGTGCTCCTCCCTATATGTAAGACATTTTTTTGTAGTTTTGAGGTCCTAAATGGAGAAAATGACATATTATTCCTAGGTAATTAGATCATAGAATTAATAATAAATATAAATATCATAACTAAATTGCAGAAGAAAAGATAATATCATTTCATGATATATCAAATGGATTAAAATATCCAATGAATGAAGTCAAAACAATATCCCCACTTAAGGAAGATCAATATATACAATGAATAAAATAAAATAAAATATAGAAAGAGGCATTGCTACAAAATATCTCAGAGCATGTCCTAACATCACCTCAATCCTCATCCACCAGCACCCTCTCAACAGTATTTCATATTGACCTTTACCTTGGATGGATAGTTAATAATAAAGTATGTACATGAATCTAGATTTCCATGTAGGTTTTGAGAATAAACCCAATATGACACCACTAATGGTCCCTCAGTATAAGTACTATAGTTTTATAAATGTGAATGCATCAAATTAACTAAATAAATAAATAATAATAAATACCCATCGAGACATCATGTACTAACCAAGCCACCAAAAATCCCAATTCATAACTTTTTCATCTCCATATAAAAATGAAATTCTATTATAACCTCATTAACACATACAACACATGGTACAAGCCTTATCATCTAGGTCACAACCTCATCAAGGACACCGACCCATCCATGCTTAGTCAAGGGAGGTCGTGTAAAACACATTGACCCATCCATGTACTCTAAAGGGAGGTAACATCAAGTACATTAACTCATACCTAAACACTTATGAGATATAACATCAAACCTGCTAACCCATCCCCATAAACTCATGATTGGTCGCATATCAAGAACACCTACCCATCCCCAAAAACTTAAGGGAGGTCACATAAGTCAGTAAGAAATAAGAAACAGCATTCATAAAAAGAAAATATAAGGAATTGAATTCATCACTCAAAACCCTACATCATTTATCCAAACCATACTAGCCCCGACTGACCCTGAAAAATTCCCCCAAGGTCCAATTCACCAAGAATATAGTCCCAATATCACCCATAGAACAAGTAAAATTTCTACTTTAAACAACCCATAAACCCATAATTTCCCCCTCTAAAGGTTCTACCACATATCTACAGACCCACTTAATCACTTTGATATCCAAATAAGAAGTATCATAGGGCTACACACACCTACATGAAAAACGATACATAAAACATCATGTAAAAGCTATAAAATGGTAATGAATTCTTACCTTCGGTATGGGGAACGTTAATTTCCAATAATCATAACCGAAAAAAATCCCAATTCACCAAATAAAAAATGTCATGAACCAACCCAAGTTGACCCCAAACCAATCACTTGATATGGCCTATGAAAAGGATGGAGTGGCGTTCCTGATCCTCCTGAGCTGGAAACTAGTGTCAGGCATCAGATAATACTCAACTATGAATGATTTAACCCATAAAAGATAGATTAATAAACAAGAAAAAAATAATAGTACAAACTAGTAGTGGAAAAAGAAATAAAATTAAATGGCTAAATGTACCTCCATGTGACCTCATGGGTCACCACTAATTAGAGAACCATGCTCACTATGAGACTTATCCAATATCAGAAGAACTTGAAACTGAAAGGATAACATAGGAGTGAGCATCAAGATGCTCAGTATGGATTTTAAAATAACAACCATTCCCTATGAATTTCCATTAAAAAGAAAATCATTTCTTTCTAGTTTGAAATACATATATTTTTAATAATATTTTTATTTCCTTTTAAAAAATTACCAAGATAATAATTTCAAAAGAACCATTTTCCTATATTTCTTCCAAAATGACTTCCAAAGAATTAAGGGTTTTCCTATAAATAATTTTAAAAATGAGAATATACCCTGAATGAAATTACTTAGTGAAAAAATTAGTGGTGTATAATTGAGTACAAGAAAATAAGTGTTATTATAAGTACTACCAGTGGAAATATAATAGTTGAAATTATTTTATTAAAAGACAAAAAATAAGGGAAAGTAGAATACATGAATCAAATATCATGGGATATACCTAGACACCAAGTGAAGAGACTCTAGACATAATCATTTTGTATTCCATATACTGAGGAATATCGATGTGATTCAAATTCAATAAGACACCATTCTTCTATAAACTAGCCTCACTAATGGCACATCCAACATGGATACTCCATGGGGATCTAGTTCATCAAATCAAGACAAAATAGAAACTATATCTCATCTATCACTACCACCCCTAGGAAATCATGGCTATAGAAAACATGGGAGGTTAGGAAGCAAGCATGAACACAAGGAATTATACCATGCATGCTAAGGCCCACTTCCTAACACCGTCCTTGTGAATTCACCCTAGAGTGTAGAGTATCCATGAAGGTTCCCTCTTTTAAAGAAAACATTCAAAGGTACCAAACAGACCTTATCATTTGAAATAAAAATTATTCATTTATAAATCCCCTTTATTAATAAAATTCATATTTTAAATAATTTTAGAAAATAAATCAAACTTCCATGGTTATTTCCATTTTAAACAAACATGGAAACATTCTTCAATAGAAGGAAACCAAGATGATAGCTTAGGAAGGAATGAAATACATAGAAGAAACTTCTTCCAATCACTACAAGAATTTTCTATATTATATTTACTTCATTATATAATTTAAACATGTTCATAAATAACCAAGCAATCATATTTCCAAATTAATGTCTTGGACATAGAGAACCTACCTCAAAAGGGAGAGAACGAATCCCAAACACCTCAGAACATGACTCCTTCATCGGATACCACTCGAATCTTCCCTTTCTAACTAAAAAACATTTTCACCTTCACATATAAATAAGTACACCAATTCCAAATTTACATATTCATAGGGCCATGATAATGTACAAGAGGGTCCTTATATATATTTTTATACTTGTATATACCCCTTTACACTTACACATGTATCTATTTTTCATTTATAAATATATAATCACACCTAGACCCAATATATATACTCATACTACCATGAGTTAATATATATAAATAGGGAACATATATATTTATATTCCTATCTATGCATACACATGTAATTCTCCATCGACAATGGCGGCTTGAATCTACTTCAATGAGGTACAATGTACTCTATAAAAATATAAGAAACCCAAAAATTAAGAAATCCCCAATTAATATTGGGTCAATGTGAAGTAACTGAATAACACTTACCTATAACCAATTCAAAACTCACTGAATTCAATGTACATGACTAGAATTGTCCCCAACAAAACCCAATAACCCAAGACAAGAATAAGAAGCAAGAAAAACACGTAAATGGGTTAGGGTTATAATGGGACATGTACGACACATGGGGGAAAAGAAATGGTGAAGTGAAAATGAAAATAAAATGAAGTATATAAGGATAGGGACTCATTGAAAAATATCATACAAAAAAAATTAGAGTTGGCATCAGTTGGAACCCATAGAAAATGAGAGGAGGGAGGCGTGTAAGGGGGGATTTAGTCATGGGGTGTTGCGCGACATAGATATGAAGGGGAGTGGTGTCGTGTGACCAAAGGATAAAGGGGGGGGACAAATAATAATAATAATAATAATAACAACGATAATAATAATAAATTTATTTTTTTTATTTTAGTTTATTTTTTCAAAATCATAGAAAACACGCACGGTTTGGCCGTACAGTTGGCCAAACCATTCATCAAACATGTGTCACTATTAGAGGCCATAGACACCTCACACAGGCAGGCTACATGGTTAGGGAAACTATGCACCAGCTGTGTAGTCATTTATACTAAAATCCGGATACACCTTTGTATGGATTGCGCACAATTTCTATTAAATGTTCCCTAACAATGCACCTCTTCTGAAAAAACAAGAAGTTGAAATTTTAAAACTTTACCTATCCCAAAACTCAAAAACATGGATAAATATAATAAAATAACTAAACATAATTAATATGATAGGGTTGATGTATGAAAATTGTCCCCACCGTGATACATTCTTCCCCCAAAAATTCCCAAAGATTCAATTGGTTGGGAAAATATATGAATTATGAAAGTAAACCACTACACAGGATGAGGTTCCCAAAACCCAAAATACCAAGAGTAAACACCCAAAATTATTGTAAAAATTTGATCCCAAAAAGATAATAAATTGGTCATCTTTAGAGAAATGAACTTACACCAAAGGATAAAACGAGAAAGAATAAAAAACTGGAACCATCCAATGAGGGACCCAATAGAAGAGAATAAAACCTTAAAACACAATCTAAAAACACGGAGCACTCTATCCCCTAACATAGAATCACCAAGGAAACCCACCATGGTCTCTTTGGGATCTCCATGAGCATCAATCACATGACTCATCATCCAAGCCAGTCAAACTACTATAATCAGGGTCAGGCGAGGCAGAATCAAAGAGCCACACAAGCAACTAGAATTATAAATTCCCAAGAATAAATTAACAATAACTAGAGAGGTAGGATCACCTGAGCTCACCAATAGTGGTATCTCCACCATTTTTTAACCTTGATTAGTAATTAATTTACCAAGTTGAAACAACCTATAAATCTAGAAAAAAACCTCTAACACTGGTGTGACCTCTTAGATTTCTAAGTCACACCCAATAAACATAAAAGAATACCCCAAAGAGACTTGTAGTGGGTATCCCCACCTTTTAAAATCCAACTAGCATAAACTAACCCCCAACTCAAGAAGAACCCAACTAAGAAAAATAATTCTGAACCCTAAACCAAACTGTGATTCATAATTTCTACAGGACATAAGCATCACCAAAACATGGACAAGCCAATTGATCATCCCAAAAATCTCATAGAAATCCCAAATGAATGAGTTCGTCAAAACCTCCAAAAAACTGAGGTCCAAAGTCAAAGAACTACCATAGTAAAAACTAAAGTGGGTTTCTCTCCAATGTTGGAGATGAAAGGTTAGAGAAACATCCCCCCTTTTGAAAAACATTTTTATAAAATATAACAATCCATACAAACAAAACAACCACCATTTTTATTCCATGAATCCTTACATATTTATACATCCCTTACATCTTAATCACACCTTCACACATACCACCAGCTATCCACTTTACAAATGCATACATAAATATATTTGATCATTCATATGAATACCATGGGTCAATCAAAAACATTTTCCCTTCCAAAAACAAAATATTAAACCCAAATTCAAATTCCAAACCAATTTGAATTCACCCCTTATCATTTCAAAATAATTAATTTCCAAAATCCAAAAACATTTTTGAAATCAATTTCTAATTAAATTTTTTTTAAACCTTTCAAAAATCACAAAACAATTCCCACGAAAAATTAAATTTTCAAGACAAAAATTACATTTTTCAAGAACCCAAGGATTTCCTTAATAAAATTCAATTTTAATAAACTAGTTACCAATTTGAAATCAAAGGGAAACACCCAAAATTCAAATAAAAAAATACAATGAACAAACAATAGAAACCTAATTACTCAATGAATCAAAATATCAAAACCTCTAAAGAACCATTTCTACAGACAGATTTTCTGTATGGTTTGGAAAACTGTCCACCAACTGAGTGAATTCTTTGGAGGTAATTTGAGGTAGTTCCATGTCTAATGCATTGTTTTCTAGAACAGGAAAAATAAACATGCACCCCATTAAATTCCTTAAAAACACCACTCCAAGTTGTAAAGTTTCTTAAAATAGCCCACATGTTCTAAAAGACAAAAAAATCACTTCATAAATAACTAAAAACGTTGAAAAAAACTAACAAACAAACTTGTATTTTGAGGCATAACCATCTTGGACCATCCTATAAATTCAAGAATCCTTCTAAATTGGTGGTGATCAAGAAACTACCCATGATTCACCACTTGAATTCTATAAATCCTGGATCTGAACTACCATACATCCCCATATAATAAGGTATAATGGCTATGATACCATTTTATCATGAACTAAAACTTATAGGCCCCAAATTGATCACTCGATATGGCCCACAACATGGCTCAAGAGGCGTTCCTGGTCCTCCCATGCTAGAAACTAGTGGCATGCATCATATAAGACTCAGTTTGGAATGATTTATCCCAAAATAGATAGATAAATAAATAAGAATAAAATAAAACAAAAACTATAAGAGGAAAAAAGAAATAAAATTAAATAGATAAGCATACCTCTAAGTGACCTCATGGGTCACCACCAAACAAAGAACCATACTCACTCAGAGAGTGATCCAAAACTATAATAACCTGAAATTAAAAGGATTTTATAGGCTTGAGAACCAAGATGATCAGTAGGGATTCCAAAATAATAACTATTCTCTATGCCTTACCATTAAAAATACAATAATTTCATGCTATTTTTAAATACATATATTTTAAATACGGTTTTCATTTCCCTTTAAATCAAGTAACAAGATAATAATTTCAAAAGAACCAATTTCCTATATTTTTTCCAAAATGGTTTCCAAAGAATGAAATTTTTTCTATTAAATAATTTTACAAATAATAACATGTGTTGAAGTAAATACATCAGTGAAAAACAATACGTGGAAAATAGAGTAAAAGTAAATAATATTTGTTATAAGAACTATCAATGGAAACATAACAGTTGAAATGATTTTATTAAAAACATCAAAAAATAAGGGAAAGAAGAATAAATGAATTAGATGTCATGGGGTATACCTAGACACCATGTGAAGATACCCTAGATTTAATCGGTTTAGAATCCATTTTTCATCCTATCAATGCAATACAAATTCAATAACCAAAATGGATTCTCTCAACTAGCCTCACTACTGGAACAACCCACATATTTACTCTATGGGGATATAGTCCATATATTCAGGACTAAATAGAAATTTTATCTCAACAATCAGTATGACACCTAGGATCCCATGGGTATAGAAAATGTGGGATGGTGAGTAAGTAAGCATGAATATAAGGAAATCCACACTGCATGTTAAATCCCACCTCATAACACCATCCATGTGAATTCCCTATATAGTAGAGAGTATTCATGGAGGTGCCCTCTTTTCAATAAAGCATTCAAAAGTTCCAAATGGTCCTTATCATTTGAAATAAAAATTATTTATTTCGAAATCCATTTTATTAATAGCTTTAATATTTTAAAAAAAATTAGAAAATAAATCCAACATCCAAGGTTCTTTCCATTTTAGAGAAACATGGAAACATGCTTTAATAGAAGGAAACCAATAAAACAACTTAGAAAGGCATGAAAAACATAGACGAAACTTGTTCCAATAACCTCAATCATTTCATATATTATATATACTTCATAATATAATTTAAAAATGTGGGTAAATAAGAAAGAAATTATTTTTTCCAAATTAAAGGCTTAGACATAGTGAACCTACCTCAAAAGGGAGAGAACCAAGCCAAAACACCTCGGCACTCGATGCCTTCATTATAAACCACTCTAATATTCCATTTCCCTCTTACATGCATATTCACTTTCGCATATATATAAGGACACCTAGCCCCAATGTACATATTCTGATGGCCATGAATATGTAAAAGGGGGTCCTTATATATATTCCTATACTTTTATATACCCCATTACACTTAAACACGTATGAATTATATATATATAAGAACACATAGACCCAATATATATATTCATACTTATATGAGTGAATATACATAAATGGGAAGCTTATATAAGTATATGTGTACCTATGCATACACATGTAAGTCAACTTTGGCATAGGTGGCTCAAGTCCACCTCAGCAAGGTCCAAAGTACTCTAGAAAAATATAAGAAATCCAAAAATTACAAAATCGCCAATTAAAATTGGCCCAATGTTAAAGACCCGAAGAACCCTTACCTAAATCCAATGAAAAACCTACTACCTTAAACATCTGTGATTAGAATCATCCCCACAAGAACCTAAGGACCCTAAATAACAAGAAGCAGCAAGAAAAACACCCGAAAACAAGTTAGGGTTTGGATGGTTCATGCCCGCCTCATGGGGTAAGAGAAATTGTGTGAGTAAAATGGAATGAAAATGAAGCGTATGAGGATAGGTACTGACCAAAGAAGATCACACCAAGAAATAGGAAGTGAAAGTGACCCATTACGGAGGAGAGGTGGTAGGCACACAAGGGGGTCTTCGATTGTGGGGTGTTATGAGACACAGAGAGGAAGGGGTTCATGTAACCTATGGAGAAAGGGGGATATAAAATAATAATAATAAAAATCATTTCATTTTTTTAATTATATTTTACTTTATTTTTTTATTTTTATTTTCAAAAGCCTGGAAACCATGCACATTTTGGCTGCATAGTTTGTTAAATTGTCTGCCAACTGTATACCTCTACTAGAGGCCTTGGGAACCTTGTACAAACAGGTTTCATGGTTAGGGAAATCATGTTTCATCCATGATGTTGTATTTTTTAAAAACTACATATATATTCACACGGTCTATGCATGGTTTCTACTAACCATGTGCTAACTGTATTCTAATGCTTAAAATTCCAAAAATTAAAAATTTTAAACTTGACCCAACCAAAAAATCAAAAATGTGGCTTAATATAATTAAGTAATTAAAAATAATTAATATGATAGGTTCAGGGTGTGACACCTAAAATCATCACTAATATCACCTAAATTAGGGATTACATTAAGAGAACCAAAAGATATATGAATAAAGGGGATTTTATGGTTAAAATGGAATTATCCTCACCAAACATGAGCCTCCATATTAAACAGCACTTGAAAATATTAAGATATGATAAGGGAGGATATAAAATCACAAAATAAAATCTGATTTTTTTTTCTAGGTCACATATGGGTCAGGGAAGAGGAGAGGGGTGGTAAATTAAGGGTTCCAAGAAAAGATATAACTTTTCCCCTTAAAAAACATAGCAGGACACTAAAGGAATGGCCACATGGTTCATATTATGAGAAAATATAAGAAAAAGTATTTTAGTTATACCTTGAAACATTCACAATGTGAGAATTATTTACATACCATGAATACTTCATGTTTCATCATTCTAGCTACATATTTAGGTATTTTCCCAAAAACTAACCCCCAATCCACTCCTGAACCATCAAAAAACTAAAGAACATAATGATGCATATGATTAGGTAGAAATTAAACCATAAATAACATTGAAATTCAAGTCGAAATACAAACTCACCTATTAAATACTTCTCCTCTCTCTAAATAATCTCTAGGGGTCTTGGCTGAATAGCTATGACCATTGTGCTTACACATCTGACTCCCACTCCCAAGTATTAGCTTGGGTCTATCTATGATTCCATAGTACATAGAAAAGAGGTGATTTATTTTCATACAAAACCTTCTCACTTTGGTCTAAAATATACATTGTACATTCCTAAAATGAAGTTTCTACCTCCAACTCAACATCATCATCATCAATCATGTGTGTAGGGTTCAACTCATACTTCCAGATCTACGAATCATAAAACACATCATGTATACCTCAATGTCATGGAGGAATATCTAGTAAATGATCTATCATCTCAATCCATTCCACATTCTTAAATGGACCAATATAACACGATGCAAGCTTCCCCTTCTTCTTCAACTACTAATTCCCTAACTGATTCAATTCCTACAAGAATACTTTTTCACCCAAAATGAACTCTAGGGGTCACCTCCTCTAGTTAGCATAAGAATTATGTCTATTATAGGTGCAAAAAACCTATTCTAAATCAAATATACCCACAATGTGGTTTAATGTAATAATATAAATCCAACCATAGCTAAATCGTTATCCTCTAACCAACAACAGGGTGAATGATATGACCAACAATAAAGAGCCTCAAAGGTATCCATCTAAATCGAGGTCTGGTAGCTTTTATTATATGAAAACTTTTCCGATTACATATGGTCATCCCATGATCATATAAAATTAATCACACATCCTCTAGTTATATCCTATAATATATGGATCATCCTCTTTGATTTTTTGTTTTTCTATGGGTGATATGGTGTGTTCATATTTAGTTAAGACCTCATGGATTTCAGTAACCCCTACAATAATCTCAATTTGAAGTATACATCTTAATCTAACATGATACTTGTAGGAATACCATTCCATCACACTATCTCCTTCATATACAACTTTCCTAACTCATCTATGGAATAAGTTTCCAAAATAGGTATGAAATATGCAACCATCATTAACCAATAGACTACTACCAACATTAGATCCCAAATCCTTGGATTCCTAGGTAGTCCAATAATATGTTCCACGGTCATCACATAACATTTCTATACCATATCTAGGAGGGGTTGAAGTAAACCACCTATTTATTGGTTCTTTACCTTTACCTTCTTATAAGTAAAGCAATGAGCAACAAACCCAACAATATCCTTGTGTATACCAAGCCACTAGAAACACTTCCATATATTCTAACACATCTTGGTGAATCCTAGAGTAACCATCCATCATAAATTAGGATATTCCCTCATTATCACTTCCCTCATCAAAGTAGGGACCACTACCTTACCATGGATTCACAACACATCATCTCCATCTAAGGATAAACCTATAAAATTATCACCCCCATTAATCATTCCTATATCATGAATAAATTTAAATCAAACATATGGACTAACTTCACATAGTCCATAAGTTAAGATCCAATAGTCAAGGGAACAAAATTCACCACTTATTGATCCTCTGACACATGCATTTTCCAATCCATGAGTAAGCTCATCCGCATCTACTCCTTGACTAAGGTCCAAACTCTCATATCTTGGGTCTTCATACTCAAAGCATCCACAATGACATTACCCTTCCTTGGGTAATATTCCATCTTTAAATATAACATCTAAAGTTACTTGAACCAAAATTGTTTCCATATATTTAATTCACACTGGAAAAATATATAATGCAATATCTAATGCTTATTTTAGATGATAAACCTATCGTAAAAGACATAAAATCTCCAAAAATTCATGGAATGAACCATGTTTATGATTTAAAAATCATGTGTAGGGTAGTAATTCTCATGATCTCTTCAACAATGAGACCCAAAAGTAACCACCTGGACCCTCTACATTAGAAAATCTCATAGTATAGCTCATGAGGCATGATAATAGAATATATAACTAGTCCCTCAGTCTATAAGAATTGGAATAAATGTGGACATCAACCACTTATTCAACTCATGTAAATCCTCATCACACTTGTTAGTACATTATAACTTTGATCCTTTCTAAGTTATCCTTATCCTAGGAACTTCCAAGCAAGATAACTCTTGAATAACCATCTTTAATAGGTAGATAGTCTAAGGAAACTCTAAATCTTGAACACATTCCTAGATTGAGCCCAATACATCACTACATCCACTTCTCTAGATCAACTAAAATTCCTTCCTCTAAGATCACATGGACATGAAATCACACTTATTAAATCTAAAATTGATACTTTGAGAACTTGGTATAAATCAGATGCGATCAAAGCATACTCAATATAATTTTAAGATGCACAATATATGACTCATGAGTACATGAATGTACGAAGATGTATTCAATAAACACAATGAAAAAGTACCCTAGGTAGGGGTGAAATATATGGTTTATGAGAGCCATGAAAACCATTGGTTCATTCCACAAAATGAATGGTATCACAAGATACTCATACAATCTTTACTTTCTCATAAATGTATTTTTTTAGTTATATCTGCTACCCTAACACATAACTAGTGATAAAATAATCATAGTTCAATATTGGAGGGCCATAAGTCTCCCATTAACTTGTCGAATATGTCATTGATCCTTGGAAATGGATATAAGTTCTTCAAACAAGCCTGGTTTAACTTCTGATAATCTACGCATAACCTGAGACCACCATCTACCATCTTTGCAAGTAAAACCATATAACCATAATGAGAGGTACTCTAGTGAACAAAAACATTACCCTAAATATCCTTAAGCATTGTATTTATCTCTTTCAGATGGGATGGTTCTATATGATAAGGGAAAATTGATATGGGCTCTACACCCAGAACAAGATCAATTGTGAACCTGATCTCCTTCTCATGAGGACGTCCTAAGAAATCATCTAGAAAGACATCTCGTAACCCATCTATTGGATGTCCACTAAACTGTTTATATATGAGATGCATGTACACATGCATATGATTCATGAGATATATATATATAATATGATTTTATATATATATATAATGTATATTTAATATATGAAAATGATGCATTTATTTTTCATGCATGTGATTAATGAATATAATATATATATATATTATTTATTTATCCCAGATGGTTTATCTATCAGTTAAAATCCATTATTAATGGATTGATTTCTTTCTATTTATTTATTGAATGAATTTAATAAATAAATACCCAATGAACAGTAATGCATGTTATGTGTTATGTTTTGAGATACCTCATGATTTATTTATATAATAGCTTGGGATCCTCTCCTATTGGGTGTGAAATCTATATGGGCCTCTTCTAAATCTCTATTCTTAATGAGAACTATTTAAAACACATGATAATGCTCTATCACCCCCTTCAGTTTCTTGAGAATCATCCTGATACTTTCATGGATCCATTGGTTAGTGTTCCATCTTAGAGGCATGGTTCTTTTGTTCATTGTCCTTTATGATCTCCTTAAATCATTAAAATTCATAGAGAAGAATATGGTTGTTGTTGTTTTTGATTTTCAAGTACTCTGTTTTATAGTATTATTTACTCATTGATTCTTTAAGACAAATCTATTTGTGTTTTGGATTGTCTTTCACTAAAAATGATTATTAGATGATCATAAGAAATCTAATAAGTGGTATCATAGGTAGGTTATTCATGTTTTTAACATGATTTGATCATTATTTTTTGGGAAAAAATCAGAAATGGAAGTAAGAACAACATTTTAGAAAAATTGTTGTCATGTGTATGGTAAATATGATTTACCCTTATCCAATACCCTTACTCTAAAGGTTTACATAAGGGTAAAATTATTCTTACCTTTATGAAAATGGGTTTTGTACTGATAATACCCTTATGTAAGGGGTTTTGTGTAAAGGCCTTTGGTTCTTTACCCATATGCATAATGGTATTAGATATATTGTGTAAGGGTCCTTGTTGTTTACCTTTATACATTATAGGAAATATTGATAGTAACATTATGTATAGGTATGTAAAGGTAATACCTTTATGTGTTGCTTTTTTCAATCGAGCTGCATTAAGGTAACAATTATATTACCTTTATATAGCATTCTAAAAATATCAATTTCTCTTATGCAGAGTATCTTCATAATGGTGATAGGGAGGATACCCTTACATGGAATAGGGATTCTACATAAGGGTAAGAAAAAACTATATTTAAAATTTGTTTCTAAATTTTAAATGAATTTTATTGTTTATAAATATTTATAAATCATAATAAAAGGAATTTTGGGATATCTTAATTTATAAGGATTTTATAAATTAATTAATTAATTTAAAATTGTTTGTAATTAATTAAATAAATTTTTAGGAAAAAAATTTTCCAAATATTAATGGTTAATATTTTAAAATTCCATTTGAAAAATCAAACGGAAATCCTTGTGATCTTGAAATAAATGGTTTTTTTAGAAATTATAAAAGGTGGTTTATAAAGTACTTATAAATTACAAGATATATGATATTTAGATTATAAAAAACATTTATATTACATAAATTGGATTATAAAACTTTTATAATTAATGAAATATCATATAAATTCTCTTTAATATAGAATATGAACTTATTTATATTGAAATGAATATAAAATGTTTATATTTCTACTAAATTATAAAAAATTTATAATTAGAATTTGTTTATGAATAGTTCATAAATTTATCATGATTTGGAAAATAAATAAATTGTTTATTTATTTGATAAATATCTTTGATATTCATGTTTAGTAAATTGTTTATGAAATTTAAATATACTGTATTCCCATTTATATGATAAATTTATTCTAGGATAGAGCCTTGCACATGATTCTGGGTTTGATATCATAAAATTTAGTCTTCATCTACCTTGAACTCAGTTTTTAATTTTAGTTATGATATTGAGAATATTTTTTGGTCAGAGATTGTGCATATTAGGTGTTACATTTTTTCATGAATTGAATTATCACTTGAGTAAAGTTTCCCTAGGTAGAGGGACATTGGGTTGAACCACCTACTTTTATGGAGGCTTCCCTTGGCTAGGAATGTGAATAGGTTTGGATATCTATCACTTTGATCTTATTCTTGTGGAGTTTTTAATCTCATATAAGTCTATGAATTTATATGAAGCATTAATGTACCTTATATATTGTATTCATTTGGATATGTATAAATATACTTGAATTCTATTTTTGATGATTAACATAGAATTGTGGGTTTTGTAAATTGTTACACATTAATGTGGTTTGAACAAATTAATTTGGTTATTGGAATAAGGATTCCAAGACTAAACAATTAGAAGAATTCACACACAAAAAATGGAATAATAAATGGGAAGATAATTATTACATAGGATGTAATAGATATGAATTTAACATGAATATTATATATATAATGGGTGTGACTTTAAAAGAAACCCCCATAAATACTAAGTGTGATATTCCATCCAAATAAATGATTTTCAAGACCTTAATCATCCATCAGGGTATTATCGAGATCAGCATGGGTATCACTAGATTATCTTATGTAAGGTAAGAAAGTTAAAAGTAAATTAAGATTTTTATGTTGGGTATTTTTGAGAATAGAATGAGTATCCCTTGATTTGCCTTAGTTGGATTTTTCTTGGTGTTTTATTTGGGTTAAACTAGATGGGATGCCCTAATTATTATGATACAAGAGGAATAGATTTGTGTGAATCCATTTTATGGATTTGGATAAGTGGTTATCTTCTCAACTATCCAAAAATTATAATTGATATGATTGGTATGATTCCATACCTAAATAATTATGTGATGAGATTAATTCCCTAGTAGACTCGTTTCTTATTGAAATATGGATCTTGGATCAATAAATGGATATGATTTATGGCGTCAAATATTTTAGTGGGATCACTTTAATTTAATGTCCTTAATGAAAATATATAAGTCATGATATTTATCGGATAAAAAATTCTATTATTTATAAATGAATCATAATCATAAAACTGTAATTTAAATTGATCCTTGAATTCAGAATCTTAAATTAAGTAACTCATAATAATAGTATTTTTGAAAAGTTTTGGAAAAGGATAAATTTTATATGTGTTAGAAAATTTCCTTCCTGAGTAACCAACTATTGAATTTGTTCAACAAGTGAACCTTGATGTTTGTAGAACATATAAATATTCACCTGAGGATTCAAAGGTATTTAATAAAAAATTTCCTATAGTATTTTAGACTACACTGATGTACTCAATAAGATTGGGTAGTGAATGATATTAAAAATGATTGAATAGGCTAATTTCTTGGAGAGACTAAAAGACTTATTCTGGTGAAGGAACTCATTATGTTGTCATATTTTGAAAAAAAAATGAATGATTTTGGGAAAAATATATGATATTTTAAAAGTGGTTAGAATAAATGGACTAGAAAAATGATGTTTAGATTCTTGTATTTTTTTGAGAGTATAAATGGGTAAAGGTTCAAATCAGAAAAATAAATTTAGTTGGAATGTCCAATAATATTTCTTCAAGAAGCCAGTTAAGGTCATTTGAAACCTAAGGGTACTATCATGAAGGAGTAATGATTCTATATGATGGGTTTATCTATAATAACTGTATGGTTTTTGGGAACTTCATGGAATTTTTAGGTCAACTATTAATGTTATAGAAATTGATTATTTTATTTTTATGATTTTATGATACCGAGTGTGGGTTTTAAAAATGTTGTAAATATATAGGAGTTGTAATTCATAGGAATAATTGAAAATATCTTATAGTTTTCATTCAATTGATGAAATACATAGTTGATACATAATAAATTTTAATGTAAATATGTTTATCAATATTTGATGTTTCTAAGTAAACGAAGTGTATCTTCATAAAACATATCTTATATGATAAGATGTGTTAAACAATGTTTCTAAAAGAAACATAAAATTATTAATTACATACAATTTTTTATGATTCATTCTATTCTATAACATGTATTTAGAATATGGTGTGAATAAAAGTGTTTTATTTAGGATAAAGTGTTTATCCAATTATTTGTTAAAATATGATGGAATTTGATTCCCACCCAATAATAGTGTATTTTAATGAATCAAATATTCTTTTTCAAAAAAATACTCTTAACACATAGAACACCATATGAAATATGGAAATAATAGACTATTTTTTAAATAGTCCCACTGAAAGGAAATAAGTGTTATTTCCTAACCCAAAGTAGGTTGTGTTCAATCTTAGCAATAAATTATTCATATCATATCCTAAATATTTAGGATATGTGATAGTAAGGGAAAATATAAATAATTACATTTAGTTTCTATGAGAAATTGAATTTCACTATTAACTAAAAAATTATACCGGTCTGAGATTAAAAGTGATTGTTCACTTAATTTCATAAAATGTTTAGAATATGTAACGATAGATAAATTTAAATTTTTATATTTAGTTATTAGGGGAATGTGAATTACATTTGGTATCCTAAAATAATTTTTAGGATATTATAGTAAAAAAATGTAAATAGTTACATTTAATTACTATGATAATGTGAATATCAATATTATTCCTACTCAATTACTAAGTGAAATTCACTTGATTTCCTGAAAGGTTTAGGAAATAATTGTAAATTGAAATATAATTACATACACGTGTTTACCACAAAGAAGTTAATGTAACTTTATCCTAAAATAGTTTAGTATATGTTGGATAAAAATTTTAATTGTAACATTAAACTCAAGGAGAATGTTTGATGGCATAATTTCATAATTGATGTTGATGCTAAGTTTTAAAAAGGTTTTAATTAGAAAATAGAAGAAATAATTATATCATTTAATGTTATGAAGTTATAATATAGGTTCAAAGAGTTTCACATATGGAATTTTATTCATAAGTCTCACCATTATTTAAACTTGGTAACTTTATAAATGTTACTCATTAAGAGGTAATTGGGATTATTTTTTACATGGTCACATAGGGATGTCGTAGGAATTACATATGAATGTAATATTCAAAAACCATTACTACATCAACAACATGAAAGTCATGTAGAATATCTAGATATTGAACACTTAAGAGACTGGTTGTAATAGTTGTAAACATATCATGAAATCCTAAAAAGGATATATATATTTATCATTAATTCATGTGTATTTTAAATTTACTTTATATGAATGGTTGAATGATAAATATCCCCTCAAAGTAAAAACATTGAGTTTTCCCTGATCAATGATCATCATGGAGTACTGTGGGTTATGATAATATATTAAGATTAGTTTAAATATATTCTTATACTCATTACAAAGGTTTTTATATGAGATATGAAATAGATATTCCTGAGGTAATTAGTAGAGAATTATTATTAGGACTGATCCATTAAATTATATCTCATGGAATTCCATACAATTATAGATATACATATGGGTTTATGCTTATTATCAATCCTTATTACCATAGTTTATTGAGATATCTAGAATGAGAACCTTCATACTTTGATACCATACTTAGACAAGTCAACATATGAACTTATTTAATACATGGGTGGTTAGGTATGTTTTTGATCATGTCATCAGTTGAAGTGAAACCAATATGGTATTTTCCCACTTGTATGACAAGAAAATACATATGGCCCTTAATTAAATTAGAGTGAGAAAATTCATGACCATGCATTGTTGTTTCAAATATGATGTGTCCAACTACTTGGAAAAGTGAATTTTGATTTACTTACCAAATATATGAAAGACATATGATGTATAGATTAACCTGGTTAGTCTTTTTTAGAGAATTGAGAAAAACGATATGGCTATACTAGATTGACATGTTCTATGTCTAGTGGCCAATTTATTTCATGGAAAAGTGGATTATATAAGTATAAATATGATGTATATAATATATATTATGGTTCAAATGTTCATATAGAGATATATATATGTTTTATTTAGATCACATCAGACCCCTTATTATACTGAGTAGCATTGATGAATTAATTTCTAGAGGTATCTCTTTGCTTACATAAATGAAATATAGATTTCATAGTTATTTTCAATTTTTTAAGTCTCGTAGGGTCACATGGTTAGGACCTTGGATAAGGATAATGTTTTGGATAAAGTGATTGTTCAAAATTAAGAGTGTTTAATAAAAAAATTGTATCCAAAAGAGTTTAGATGGATTCACAAATATTTGTGAAGTTTTTCATAAAGTCCTTATGGGATTTTAGTGAAAGTTGTATATTGTTGGATGTGAACTAAAATTTTCATGTATGGGATGCATTTACACATGCATATGATGCATGGGATACATATATATATTATATGTTATTATATATAGTGTACATTTAATATATTCATATGATGCATATATTTTTCATGCAAGTGATGCATGGATATAATATTATATATATATATATATATATTTCAAAGATGGTTTATCCATCAATTGTAATCCATTACGAATGGATTAATTTATTTGAATTTATTTATTAAAATGAATTCAATTAATAAATACCCAAATGATAGTAATGCATGAGATGTGTTATGTTTTATGTTTCCATGGGCTTCAACTATATAAGTGGATGGGATCCACTCCTGTTGGGAGTTCAATGTGTATGAGCCTATTCTAAATATATAGTCTTCCCACAAATCATTCATCTCACTTGAGAAAGAACTAACACCTATTAAGTTACTCGATAATTATCATGATACGATCATGGATCCATTTTTCAGTGTATCACCTTAGAGGAAAAGTGATTTTGTTCACTACTCTTTATGATCACCTTCAAGCATTCACATTTGAAAAGAAGAAGATGGATGCTATTGTTTGAAATTTCTAGGTACTCTATTTTATGGTATTACTTACATGTTGATTCTTGAAGATAGATCATCAAATTTTTTGGGTTGTCTTCCACTGAAAATGATCATTATATGACCATAAAAAATATCATAATGGTTCACCAATGGAGGAAACATAACTAGAACTGCAACACAATATGTTGTAAGAACTATTCCCACCATTTTTTCTATAATAACCAAAATCTGGCTAAAGTCAGATCCTACTCTTCCTATCTATGTATCCCATTCTCCTATCAAAACACACTCATAACCCATAAGGGAGGTAAAGGACACTCACCAGTAGTATAAATCAATGGGATCCTAAAAGCGTATCATCCATTCCATTCTAGAAATGACCTAGAAACTCACCATGTCCATGACTAAAAAATACCACAAATCATTCTAGCCTCCAACTACTATAGAATATGTGAGACACTTCTGAACATGATTTAACCTCTTCCCAAGAGGCATATCAAATGATAAAAACTAGTGTAAATATCTATAGGAAACCCCAACTCTGGTACAACTTGAGAAAAAAAGGAATAGGGATCTTTAGTATCAAAAAAAGATATTGAAAGCATCGAAACAATGAAAACCAAACCTCTAGCCATAAAAGGACCTTCATATCCATCAACTAGGACCTATTCCAAATCATATAATTGGACTACCTCATGTATGTGTCCCTCCCCTCACATTTGATAACACTCCTGTGGGACTAAACCCAAAGGCTTGTGTTGTTGAGGTTTCTAACACCCTTTCCCAGCTCCACGCCTAGGCCACCCAGATACAACTATACTATTTTTATAATGTCCACCTATCAAAGACATTGATACTTGCATCTTCATATATCCTCAACCCACACCTAACTGTGAGAATCTTGAACAAAATTTCTTGAGTTGTTATGTTTTTTTCACACAAATAGCACTCCATCGGCTGACTAGTATATGTATTTTGGTAATTCCTAAAATTCTTTTACTGAAAATGCATAGGAGTCCCTCCTAGAGAGGGAATAAATAACCCCCTTAGATACCCCCAACTATCCATCACTTCTATGTTTTATATCCCTATATATACTCTTTATAGTTTTAAAAAAACACTAGTATCCCCACTTGGAAATCCACCACTTGGCCCACTGAATGGGGAATAAAACTATGTCACACTATCCTCTATTAGGCCCTTTTGAACAGTAAGAAATTTATGAACCACGTCAGAGTATGAGGTTGGGTCAAAAGTCAAGACATCTCACCTCACCTTAGGATAAAATCTTAACTTCTTATCCTTCTAAGCCTCATTTTTGACCAATAATAGAGAAAACAAAATAAAATCCTAAAAAATGGTCGCATAGTCGGCCACCAATGTCATCCCCTATTGGAGATCCATAAACATTTAATCTCAATACTGAATCAATATATTAATAAATAAATACTTAAAAAATATATCCTTAAATTCATACCACATTACTCCCTCATGTTTCAAATCCCAGATCATTAAGCTCAACCAACACCTAGTAGGTCCCCATAGTATATACATCACCAACATCACCAGATGATTATCATGCATCTCTACAATTTCAAATATCCCCTAACGAATTTTGATATAGTCTTTGGATTCCTAAGAACCATCCATTCCCTATAATGTTGGAGGGTATTATAGTTGTAAATATTAGGAAAAATCCACCATCATCATCCCTCCCCAATGGGAACCTCCACCTCCCACCATCATGATGTGGAAAACACCCAGATAAAGATGATTTTTTCCCTATAATACATGATTACATCTGGGGAATGTTCATCCAGACCCTATTATATGTTTAGATGTATGATAGGAAAATTAATTACTTTAGGAGAATCCTTACCCTGGTCCCTAGGTGTCACCATGAGATGTAAATGGGGTGGAACTATCTAAAATGATAAGAAAAATACTCAAAACTCATTTAATGACACTAAAAAAATGAACACTATAGAAGGGGTTATTTTGTACATTAGAAGGGGTTATAACCCCTTCTAAATACATTAGCGGCGATTATGGGAAATCGTCGCTAATGTGCCCGCCTACTGTTATTAGAGGTGCTGGTAAATTCATGATGCATTTAGCGGCAGTTACATTAGAGGGGGTTTAAACCCCCTCTAATTTTGTCCATTTTTTAACAAAAATGGTTGTCATTAGCGGTGATTATAACCCCAACCTCCTCTAATATAGGGATTAGGGGCGGTTCAAGCCGCCCCTAATTGTGATTTCATTAGGGGCGGTTGTGTAAAACTTCCCCTGATGTTTCTCATTTTTTTATATAAAAAATCCCTAAATGTGTATTTATATATTTATTTGTAATTGTTTATTTTTATTTGAATACATGTATATTATATATATATATATTACCAAAATTTATCATGCAAATATATATATACATATTATATGTATACGTACACAATTAATATATATATATATATATGAATATTTATATGAATATAATATATTATAAATTTTATAAATACATTCATATATGTATAAAATATATACTATATATATATATTATGAATTTCTTTAAGAAAATAGTATGGGTTCACAACCCCTCTGATGTCTTAAATTAGAGGGGGTTGTGGACCCCCTCTAATGTAAGACATTACTGGGGGTTTGACAACCCCCTCTAATGTAAGACATTAGTGGGGGTTCAAGAGGGGGTTTTGAACCCCCACTAATGTCTTACATTAGAGGGGGGTTTTGAACCCCCACTAATGTCTTACATTAGAGGGGGGTTTTAACCCATACTATTTTCATAAAAAAATAAATTTCATATAATACACACACACATATATATAACACCTCTAAAATCCAACTGAATATATATATATATACATGTATGTATGTATGTATGTATGTATGTATATATATCGCCTCTAACTGAAAATATAGTGTCAGTGTGTAAATATATAGTGCCACTAATTATTAAAGTAGTGACAGTTTTAACAGAAACCATCTCTAAAATCCAACCACGTTTTAAAAGAATGATAAAAAATTTAGAGGGGGTTGTGCAGAACCCCCTCTAATGTTACAGAAAATGAATTTAGAGGGGTTGTTCGTAACCCCCTCTAAATAACCCCCTCTAATATACTGTTTTTTTGTAGTGTGGATTAAATATAAAAATAATTATGCAATTAAAAATCACATACATACAACAATACTAGAACCCACACCCTAAAATTTTACCCACGACCACTAGGCACTAACCTCTTAGGACTTATCCAAGGCCTAACCCCAAACCTTGGGATGTTCACATTAGTCACAATCATAATATGAATAATAATGGTCATGTCCATGTTAAATTAATTAAATATCAATAATGATGTATTTGGGAAAATGAAAAATATATTATTATTAGCATTTAATTAATTTAAACCTATATCAATCATAGGAAATATAATGAACCTATATTTACATACATAGATATTACTTATTATTAGATGAATATTAATTACATAAAATAATGATCCATTCTAGAATAATATAAGTCTAATTCCTTTGGAAACTTGGAAACATAAACAAATGGTTCATAAGAGTTCTAAAAAATCTCCCATTAAGTTCTTAATAACTATCACCCTTCTTAGAAAAATGATACATAATATCTTTCTTCATAACTTGGTTAAAGATATATAAGAAAGGGTGAGCTCTGATGCTCAGTAAGGGTAAATAAGGGAAATATCAAGGATCACCTAAGCATAACATGAGCATAATGGTATGATAACATGATATTAACATTTTAAAATCATAACCTACATATCATAGATCATAATCATTAGGATTGGAATAAATATTGCTAGCTCATAAGAGATGAATCATAAGGAAATCAAAGAACATGAGCTGTTAGATCATAACATTGGAATGAGACATGGATTTTTGGCATACACATAATCATATAAAATCATATGTCAAGTAAATCTACCAAGACATTCATATCATGTTATTATTGGTCTAACCACCTGTATACCTGCTTTGGGCTTGGGATAACCATCTGCATACCCTCTCTCAAGCTTGGTATAACCTCTCGTATACCCTCTTATGGGCTTGGGGAAGCCTCCTCTGTATTTTTTTGAGCTCATAGAACATTTAATCATTACCTAATGAATTGGAGATAGATATTGGTCTCATCCATAAAATAATACATACATTTTTCTTCTGTGAGGTCATAAAACATTCATCAAATCATAACCCATGAAAATAAATGGGTTTCATAAACATTTCATCACATAATAACCCATATAAAGGAAATGGGTTTCATAGTCATCTCATCAATTCATCATGGCATAACCTATAAAAAATGGATAGGGTTTCATAGACATATCTTCAACATAATTATAAACAATCCAAAGAAATAACAAGGATGGTAAAATTAGATCATATACCTAATAAAACATAAGAAACACCAAAGGATGTTGTCGTTGATGAATATAAATTCCATAAAATGATCATCAAAACATTTTTTATGAAAATATTATTTCCAATTTGAAATCACTTATTAAAAAGTAAAAATTTACGAAATATTAAAGAAAATATTTTATTTGAAAATTACCTTGGAAAATTTTAAGGTAATATTTAAATCATTGAGTTCTTATGGCGGTGAGAAATATATTTCATACCGTACATGTTAAAAAAATTATTATTTCACAATTTTGATAAAAATTCAAAAGTACCTTGTTTCAAAAAATGAAAAGAGTATTCATTTTAAAACATTTTATAAAAAGTTAAGCATGGAAAAATGATTTTTAACAATCATAGTATAATATTAAATCTTTTTTGAAAGCATTTTTAGAAAACATGAACATGGAAGAGAAAGAATTTTTGACCAAAGAGAGAAATAAATTTGATTACCTTAAAAAATTAGTTTGGTCTCTTTAGTTTTTAAAGAGAGGAAAATGAATGGAAAACATGAATTATATCAAAATAACCATATAATAAGAAACATATGAGATTATTTAGAGATAGATCACAAGATTTCATCATCAAAAACATAATCATGAACAATATTGATAAAAATGTGATCTTAACATAAATCCTATACCACTTTTGTAACTTTTATAACATAATCTTCATGAAGGAAATAAAATTAGATGGATATGTATATCCTATAATTTCATGAGAAGAATCATAAAATAAATTTGCGGGTAGTATATACACTACATAATAAATTCATATTTTACATATATTTTTGTATATAAAGTATGATTTTTTTACACATTAACTTATTATTCTTGAAGAAATTTAATTGGTTTTATGATATATGGAAGGATACCCCCAAGTGTTTGGAAAATGAACAAAAAGAACAAATTAAGCGGGCTGAAGACACTTCACGCCACATCGTGAAGCGGTGAGGTATGATACTGGTTTTTGAAAGGTAGATTGATGCTATATAAGAGTCAAGGGAAATTCAAGGACATAGTTTGAATCTTGAAAATGAATAACTGGGATGAAACAGAGTGAAACTGGCTGGAAAATAACATTACATGTCATGAATGACATTCACAACATGTAACTTGGAAGAAAAAAAGACATGAAACATGCTTTGAAAAGATCAACACCACACATTACATGTTATGAATCCATTATTAATGATGTTAAATATTTCAGAGATTAGAGGTTAGGACCTATATATTACACATCATGAATATCATTCATGACATGAAACCCTTGAATGGGACTAAAAAATGGAATGTTGGGATGGAAATTTATGGTGGATGACCCATTTATGATATGGGACCACAATGACTCATTTATGACACCATTGTTTATTCCCTAATCACCTAGAATCACCATAAATAAGAGGCTAGGTTGGATTGAAAGAAATCAGTTCCTGAGGATTTGTGACTACATATCATTATAGGGATTATACTTCTAGGGTTTTCATTCCTTTTTTATTTTCAATTCCTTTTGTACTATAATGCATCTACAAATTTTCAATTCAAATGTTCCCCATTTATTCTTCCATCCCTATTTCTCTTGTAACTCTAATCACATTCTCTCTCTTTCCCATCTTTCCATTGTGATCTCTTCTCACATTGCAATGGAAAGTGGCTAACATTAGTCTTGGCCCTGGAGGAGGATTCGTGGTGTTCTAAATTATTGCGCTTTAAATTCATTAATATTGTAATTTTTTTGGTAGACAAGTGTGAAATGCATGGGTGTGGTGAACGTCCACCATGACATGAATCTACAATTTATTCCTACTTCCTACTAAGGGAGGTGAAATTTTTTTATGTCGAAGTGGTTTCTTAGTCAGGGAAAATACCCTCTCAAGGTAGAGATTATAAATCCATTTATGATGTAATATTATTGTCAAATTGAATTTAAACAAATAACAAAAAATGAATGAACCCATGTAGCTAACCCTAGGACCAAGACCATTCTTCCATAATTTCATTATGATTGCATTTTCAAGTTAGGATGTTGTTATTTCATTACATTGCATTTATTTTTCAAAGACTAAAACCCTAAAAATTGAATTTTTTCATGAATAAATAAAAATAACAAAAAGAATTAGATTAGGTGGGAAATAATTTGTGATTGAACCAATTGAAACTTTCCTCAAGTGAGATGACCATGTTCAGCCTCTGTGATGCATTAGGAGAATAAAATTAGCTTCTTTTACACCCTATGATAGGTGTGCATTACCCCACAAATGAAACATGTGGGGAATATTGTTGAAACATTGGGTTCCCTAGACCCAACTATGCAGTGCTTTTTATTACCATATCACGTATACAATTAGATATACATGATGTTATCTTACCATTGTAGTGTAAAATATTTTTACACCCACTATTGAAATAGTAATGTCCATAATTGTCGTATCATAAGGTTATTGCAGATTTTAGGCTATAATGAGAACCTCAAGATGCTATGACATTAATATGAAACAAAGGTCATGTGGTCTAGATACATATTACTATCTAGACACAATAGATGTTTGACTATCAATTGTTGGGGGATCACAAGCATTGAGACTTCTTTTCATTAAGTTCTCACTTGGTGATCTCTAGTAGTGAGATCATGAGGAAAAACCTGCCAATAGGAATACCACATGTTTCGGGTGTCATTAGATGATCCTATATACGATCATGTGTAATGGTCTCCTGACTTGAGATCATTAACAATGTATGCAATTTGATTTTATACTTTGATGCAAGATGAAAAAATGATATTGAAATCATGGGGAGGTCGTTTTTGTTGGGTGTGTCATTAGTGGAATGATAATGGTTGAATGATCAGGAAATGATTTTTCACATCCAAGTTTAGGAAATAATATATATCAGGCCATGTTGATTAGGATAGTAGTACCTTTACAAGACTATGTCCATGGAAATCGAGGGTATGTTCGTCCAGTCAGATCGGGAAATAATAAAGTAAGATAAGGATGATAAAATGAGTATGCACCCTATTTTATGAGATATTAAAGACAAAGAGATTATATTACACAGTATGTGTTCGTAGGTTGGTTGTCACTGTTGTGAGAATCCTTATCTCTTTAGGGGCTATAATGGGTTGTTAGATCCCTCTCTTGGTATATGAATAGAATTCACTACTATCGATATAAGGGCCTAGAGGGTCACACACAATATCGTATTCAAGAATCCTCCCTATTCAGTTTAATAGGTATATTAGATATTGTGGGTCCCACCATTGGGGTCTGGGATTCATCCTAGGAGATACAATCACCAATGCAATAAATAAATTCATATTATTCAAGTCAAGAATATTGAGAATTGAATTTATTTATTAAATTTATTTTCACGTTTTAAAGTAAACACATGAAAAAATTTAATTGAACGAATATTAATATATTCAAGGTTCAATTAAATATTTTTTTTGGAACGAAGAGTCGAGTTAATGACTTCTTTATTATCACGTAATATGTTTTTAATGTATTATAGGAAAGTAATAATAATTATGACTCAGTTCAGAAGTGATAATATGTCATTTATAGTTCGTTAAAGAATTCAAGGGTCGGGGTTCCATTTCGGTTAATTTATTAAACACTATAAATAGAAGATGAGAGGTTCTCACTAAGTAATAATCATGGGATTTCTCTCTGTTCTCTTATCCCTCATGTTTTAGAGAGAGATGCTCTGGATCTAGGAGCTCAGATCAACGTCTCTCTCAGGCATTGCAAGCAAGGAGATGCGGTGATCGTCAAAGCGTCGAAGTCGTCGTTAGAACTTTGCACTAACACCCGGATTTCGACGATCAGTACTCCCACAGACTTTTGAAGCATGTGTGGACGATCTAGATGAATTCAGATTTAGATTCTTTGAGAAGTGATCACTAATGATGAGAAGACATCGTGTGTGGCTTCAGATTTAAAATAGGTATTTCACGGTTTGTTTTTGTGCTTAACCTCTTTCACACGTGATCTTGAGGAAGTAATCGGGCAATGATTCACCGATGTCGACAAGTTCATGTCGAATGTCAGTAATTTTTTTAAATCTCACTTTTGGAGCTTTTGCTGCATTCCTCGTACCTTCAATTGGTATTAGAGGGATGTTTGAAAGTATTTAAGCCAAAACAAATAAAATTTGAATTAATTTCAAAAGTGAGTGTCATTACGGTCCAAATGTTGCAGATGGTTTTTCAATCCGACACCGGATGTGCAACTGCGACCATCCTAAGTTTAGTGTTTGGATTGATTTTTTTTTTTGCGTGGGTTGTAATTATTGAATATCACATATATTTTATATTCTATTTTTACCCAAATAAGCACTTTGGGCATACAACCTTGAACTCGATCTCCGGTGGGATTCCGGTCTCTGGAATAGTGTTTTACGGTACTGGTTGGTTATTATAATAATATTATTTTTATTATGGTAATAATATTATTATTATACTACTATTATTTTTTTTTAAGGCTAATAAATATGGGGGAATGACAATTGGGGACCAAAAGTCCCCCCTAATACCAGAGGACTTCCGGTAGTTTTGTGAAGAACTGGCCATGGTCCTTGTTTGGTATTAGGGGAGACTTTTGGTCCTCAGTTGCCATCCCCCCAATAAATATTCTAGAGAAAACAATTTAAAGGGTGGATTGACTAAGATAAAAACACAAAAAGATGGGGATGAACTTTTTTGTTTCACCGATAAAAAAATAATTGGGGTCTTGACCTGTAAAAGCAAAAGAATAAAAGAAATAAAAAATGGGGTGGCTATTTTTGTTTGAAAAATCAACGAACATAAAAAAATATGGTAAAGTTGGGGGGGGGGGGCGAGAGGCCCCCGTCTTCCTCACGCCGCACCTATGTCGGTCGGGCCACCTCCTCTCTGCTCCGGCGTGCAGCCACCCCGCAGTCTCCCTCGTGTGCCGACCATCCACCTTGTGCGCCCCTCTTGATCGCGGTGAAGCCCCGCCGGTTCCGGCACCTCCTTCACCTCATCGGAACCCCTGCCACCTTACTGGCGTCCCGTGCACCTTGTCCGACTACACAGGCGCCCCACACCGCATCTGTACGGCACCCTGCAGCGGCCGCCTCCCTCCAGCTCAGTGCCTCCCCATGCCACCCTGCCTTGCTGGCCACCGTCGGCTATCTGTAGTCATGGCCAGCCCAGATCTGGTCTTTTCAGCCCATGCAGGCGCCCGAGGCGCACCTGCTCGACAGATCTAGTCCATAACATATGTAGGTCGGCCCGACCCTAAACGGGTATCGGATGGCCTTCCATGCCCAAAACAACTTTTCATGGGGTTGGAATAGCCTGAAATGAGTCTGGGCAGGTTTGGCCCAACCCACAAAGATCCTGCCTCTGGTTTATAAGGACAAGTTAATTTTAATTTAATCAAAAAATATTTAAAATAATTAATTTCTTTTCAGTTGATAATTAAATTAATTAAATATTATTTTTTGGTTTAATAAATTAATGCGGTGTAAATTAATTTAATTTGGTGTTTAATTAATTAATTAATTTTTTATTTTTAAAATTAAATTAATTAATCGGGACTAAACAACATAAATATTGAATTAAAAAATGAGTGAATTTTAAATTCAATTATAATGCTCTCGAAAATTATTTAATGCAAGTTTAATTTATTTCTACATTTAATTTAAAATATGCGAGTTAATGCATATTGACTAGTGAAAAGCCATGGACGGTCCAATGTATATTTGGTGCGTATTTAATTTTGTTTAATTTATTATTTCATTGTTTTTGTAATAATTAGTCAAATAAAAGGTGAGTTGTGTGTCGTCTCTAAATCATTATATGTATTAGGGCATGAACATCCATTTCAGAGTTGTAATTTTACTTCCTAGTTCCCCTCACCTACATACAAGTATTTTTGTATAATGATGAGATGACTATTGTCGCACTTCACGCCCAGTGATGGCAACGCACCAGACAGGATTTGGATGCATTGGATGGGCAGATGCTACAATCTGAGTTGCAAGCGACGCGACTCAAAATATTAACCCTAGGGTCTAGGTTGGTCCGTTATTCATTCAACCGATCAACCATTAGTACTAGCTCATGATCAGGTTGACATTTTATTTTTCATGGTTTATTATTTTTGTCCATTTCTAGTTTATGCGGGATCATAAAGAAATAATAAACAAGAATGCAAGATAAAATGAACATGGGAAGCTGTGAAATTTTCTATTTCTTCTATGACTAGTTGTGAGTGCGATCACATAGTACGTGCAAAGAAGATTGAAAATGATTTCTTTTGTCACATTAAAAATATAAAACCCTCAATGAAATATTAAGTCTAAATCACCTTCCATCATTCGATTTTGAACAAAAACAGGTATTTGGGGTGCCGATCATGTCATAGCTAAGCATGTCTTTTACTACCGGGTAGTTGTTATGAGAGTGGTGAGTTGACTTAACTAAAGTGGTAGTAAGGATTATCCATAGCTAACTTTCTATCATTTTAGAGGCAAACGTTGAGTAAATCAAGAACTGATTTAAGAAGTTGAGACTTCACTTAACAAACAAAGGAACCGTGAGTTAATGCAGTTGAACAACCAAAATCCTACCATGAACCCTCTGAGTAGTGGCATAGTCATATGTTGTAGAATATCGGGGGAGTTTCAGGGATCCGTGCCACTAGAATACCCAAGTGACAAATTATTCCGATTCTAGTACCGAGGGTTCCTAGAATTCAATAAAATAGTGGGATACATTTAATGATTTAATTAATCAATGAAAATGTCTAAATCAGTAATCCAGATAAAAATTACTAATATACTAAAATTATAATTTTGTAGAAAAATGGCAAGTTATACCATAATTAAATTGTGATAAATGTTGGCAAATGTAAATTTTCACACCGGCATGAGTATCCATGAATAGTACAGACGCTTGCACATAGTACTATGATATAGGAAACTCAAGGTGTCTGTGTCCCTAACACCTATTAAACCACATCAGGTAGCAAGAGTGTAAATGATTATAGGATACTAATGTATAAATCATATGATTGTTATGTCATTATGATTTCATCAAATGCACGGTATTAGTTTTGGTTGCTACATTTGGACATGGATGGTATAACTGGAAGTCTCATATTTTGAGTGGTTTTCAAGGATAAAGAGAAACAATTATATGAATAGGTAACGAGTACACTAGATCTGTGTAAATTGAAATGTGGGTTATGATCTTTCAACACATCATATTCTAATATCATTTCACACCTTTACTCAAGTTTCGTTTTAAGATTACAAAATGAATAAGTATTGAGTAAACGCTTCATTACCAATTTAGGTAAGGGTCTCCAAGTAAATAAGAATATAAAAGATAGATTAATCATTGAATTTTATGATGAAAAAATTGGAAGACAAGACGAAAAGGCCAATGAAATGTTATGCCAAAATCGTATTCGCAACATCCTTCAATAAAAGAGGTATTAACATGTGGTTATTTTATTTTCATATCTAAAATAAAACTATGGAAGTTTAAATGCAATAAATTGAATTAAATAAGCAAGTACATGTTTCTTCTTTAGGAATATTCATAAATGTAATGTATCGGTATTACTTCTTGGGTATTCAATACAATATGATTATCACATATGTGTATTGATATACAGTAACCAAGTAAATATATATATATATATATATATATATATTACTATAAGTAAGGTATATTATCTAAGTTGGCGAGAAAGGGTGATACGTAGGCCAATGGTGAGAAGTACATGACTTTTGTATTACCAAGTGAAAGATTAATGTGGAACTATTATTTAGTATAACCAAAACATTTATCTACGATGTCCTTTGGACACAATGATACATTATTCCAGGTTCAGGAATTAATGTTGTTTTTAGTATTTAATACTCAACCAATAGTTCAGTAATACTTGTTTGTTGGAAATACATGATGAATATAAAATGTAAGACTCATGTACCCAGTTGTGGTAAAATAATATTTTTCAAGAAAGACTAAAATTGGATGTCAAACATATACCCAGTATGGTATTTAGGTTCGGTAAAGGTGAACACCTTTGGTATTATTGACATCTTTAGTATGTACAATGAAACCTTTAGAAATAAAGGTATGCCACAAAGCTTTCAGAATTGGATCAACAAGAGAGAATAAACTATTCCAAGAATAATCTATAGGTATATATTTACATCATAATACTCCTTTAAGTAATTAAGGAATTGTAAAGTGAAGTAAGTGCATGGTCAGAAGATATTAGTTGGTTCGAGCCAGTATGCTGATGAATATCATGACTATGAAATTATCCATCATGATAATGTAATGTGGAGTAATTCCAAAATACACATTACCTTATCAACATAACACAATTGATGTTAATGAATGGAATCAATGATAAAGTCCTACATGTCATCATTTATCATCATAATGCAGCATGGAGCAATTCCTAAACGCACATTCAATACATCAGATTATTTATGTAGTTAGTATCAATGTTGTAACTTGCAGAAAATTCCATTATATTTCATGACATTCTTCACAAATAATAGTGATTTCCCATACCCTTATTCCATCAATAATGGCTTATGGATATCATAACAGTTGTATTATGATGGAAATCCATTATGTCATAAGGACATGTGTTTGGATGTAAAGAGTTTGTTAGGACATAAAAAAACATGCACCATGAACATATACATCATGCATCTATTGTAATTATCATAACTGTTACTTAGGACATTACATAAATACCTGAGATAGAAAAGTTCTCGTCATGTGATAGACTACATTTCTATATAGGGGTGCACATATATACATGAGATAGTGGTAGCAAGATTGACTTGGGTTTAGTCAATGTTCAAGATACACAAATAGTTGGCATAAGAACATGTTGCACAAGTACATGAGGAAGAGGAATGTTCCAGTGACATATAATTCACAGGAAGGTTAAATCTATAGATATGGTTTTATTTTTACCGTGGTTGGTGATAAATTATTCATTGAGAATAATAATACCTAAAAGTAAGAAGTATATGGAAATTAGATAAAATTGACAATCCCAATTAAAAATTCAATAATGGATTCCATGTATCAAATTACAAAGGGGCTTATTAATTTGAATACTATAGTGGGTATTCAAGAGATTTGATAAAAGGGTGGTACAAGAGAAGTACCAATAAGGCTTGATTGGTTATACCATGTTTGAATGCATAAATCCATTATAATTTTACTTATCATAGCTAATTTATACGATCATATTATTAGAAATTAGATGTCATTACCATCAATTACGGAAGGTGTCTATATGACGTAACCAAGAAGGGATGGTCATGTCATATAATACTAATAAAGGTTGGAAGTTACTAAAATCAAGTTTAGGATTGACATAAGAAATGGGGTCATAGAATATACATTTGTAATAATTGTTTCCATGTTTCTACCTGAGGTATGTGGGAGAACCATTGTTTTCGAGTAAAATATGTTTGGCAGCATATGGAGAACAAATATTGGTCTTACAATTAGTTAAGACCATAATAAAAAGCTATTCTCTAGTTATTGACTTAAAGAAGAAACACGAGTTCTATGAAATAGGATCTACTAAGACAGATCTATAGGTTTCTTAGACCTAGTAAATTTTCCATATAGTGACATTATATTAAAAAAAATACAAGATTGAAAAATTCAAGAGAGAATTGTTACCTATGTCACATGTCATAATCAATCAAGGTTGATATGTTTGGGACATGTGAAGAGATTAATGTGATGAGTTAAAATCCATATTCTTAAGAGATGGATTAATCATGTATTCCATGACATGTACAAGAACTGATATAGATAACATATACATTATAGTAGGAAAATATCAGTTATATCCAGGAGAAATGCAAGGGAAGTAGTCAGAACTATCTAATTATACATTGGAAAGTAAAAAATATATGTACCTGGAAAGATAATAAGAAAGGATACTAGTTTTGAGGGGACACAAACTAGTCTTGTTTAGATCCATGTGATCTAGTATCGCAGTTATTCTAAGGTGATGATTGAGTCTAGCTCAGATAATCCAGTGGTAGCCATACCTATGAAAATTGAGTATGTTGCAGCTTCTATGGAAACTAAGAAGTAGTTAAATGCAATGATTTGTTCCAGATCTTGGAATCACACATAGTAAGAAATGTATTATCATAATGTAAATTATGATATTCTTACTTGCCAAGATGTTAAGTTTTGATAGTGGACAAAAGGGATATACTCTTGGATACCATATCTTGAGTAGTTTTACTCAGGGATATGAGGTCACATATAGCAGATATTCCATGAAACAGAATCGTGGTAGGCTCAACATATAAATTTGTGACTTAGTAGAAACATGATATTAATCATGTGAGAGCTAACAATTTCGGTTAGCAAGTTGTCTCTAGTGAAAGTAGGAGTATTGAAATAGTTGATTCCCTAGACCCAAAAATGAAGTGATTTTTATTACCAGATCATGTATACAATTAGCTATACATGATTTTATCTTACCATTATAGTGTAGACTATTCTGCTCCCACTGTTGAAATGGTAATGCCCATAGATTAATTGTTTTATCGAAAGGTTATAGTAGATATTATTCTATAATGAGAACCTCAAGATACTATAACATTAATATTAAAAAAGGTCTTATGGTATAGATACATCTTACTGACTGGACACAGTGGATGTTTGACTATCAGGTTTTGGGGACTCATAAGCATTGAGACTTCTTCTCAAGAAGTTCACACTTGGTGATCTCTAGTAGTGAGATTATGAGGAAAGAACTGCCAATAGGAACAACACATGTTTCGTGTGTAATTGGATGTTCCTATCTATGATCATGTGTAATGGTCTCTTGAATTGAGATTATTACTAATGTATGCCATTTGATTGCGTACATTGATGCAAGAAGAAAACTATGATATTGAAATAATGGCAAGGTAGTTTGTATTGGGTGCGTCATTAGTGGCATGATATTGGTTTAATGATAAAGAAAGTGTTTTAATAATCCAGGTTTATGAAGTAATATATCTCCGGCCATGTTGATCAGAATGGTAGTACCTTTATATGACAAGGGCCGTGGCGGTCAAGGGTAAGTCCACCTAGTCAGATCAACAAATAATAAAGCAATAAAAGGATGATGACATGAGTGTGCATCCTGCTTTATGAGATATTAAAGACAAATAGATTATATTACATAGTACGTGTTCATAGGTTGGTTGTCACTGTTGTGACAATACTTATCTCTTTAGGTGCCATGATGGGTTGCTAGATCCTGATCTTGTTCTGTGAATTATATTCACTGCTTTCGAGATAAGGGTCAAGAGGGTCACATACAATAGCATATTCATGAATCTTCCCTATTCAGTTGAATATGTATATTGGACATGGTGGGGCCCACCACTGGGATTGGGGATTTTTACAAGGAGATATGATCACCAATAACATAAATAAATTCATATAATTCAAGTCAAGAATAATGGGCATTTAATTTATTTATTAAATGTATTATCATGTTGTAAAGTAAATACATGAAAAATATTAATTGAACGAAAATCAATAAATTAAAGGTTCAATTAATTTTATGTGGGAATGAAGAGTTGAGTTAGTTACTCATTTATTATCACATAATATGTTTTTAATGTGTTATTAGAAAGTGATAATAATTATAACTTAGATCAAAAGTCATAATATGTCATTTTTAATACGTTAAATTATTCGAGGGTCAGGGTGCCATTTTGGACAATTTATTAAAAACTAAAAATAGAATATGAGAGGTTATCAACATGTAATATTCATGATATTTATCTCTATTCTCATATATCTCATATTTTAGAGAGATATTATCTAGATACAGGAGCTCAGATCTCTCTGTCTCTCAAGCATCTCAAGCAAGGCTATGTGGTGATCGTCAGAGCACTGAAGGCATCATCGAAACTCCACGCTAGCACCCAAAATTTAACAATCGGTGATCCCATAGATTTTTGAAGTGTGTGTGGAATCTCTATTGGAATTAGGCTTTAGATTATTCAAGAATTGATTTCCAACAACAAGAAGACGTTGTGCACGACTTCAGATTTAAAGATTTAAACCATTTATTTTATAATTTGTTTTTGTGCTTAAACTCTTTCACACATGATCTAGAGAAAGTAATCAAAAATTGATTCACCGATTTAGAAATGTTCATTTATAAAATTGATAATTTTTTTTAAATCCCACTTTGGGGGCTTCCGCGGCATGCCCGATACCTTCAAATATGGCATGTGTCCCACATAAATAAAAGTGAGATAAAAATCTCTTACTATTTTGGTGACTTTTTAAAAGTAAGCCCCATGGAAGAATAAAATTAAATAAAACATTAAATATAATTATAATTAATATATTATTTATTTTAACAAGTCAAAGGGGTAGTATATATACACCATATAAAAAAACAAGTGGTGAATATGACATATGTCTCCCAGAAATAAAAGAGAGACTAGAAATCCCTTACCTTAAGTCTCAACTTTCATTATACATGTTAAAACCTATTATATAATAATTATAGGTTTATTATAAATATATTAAGAACCATAATTATATATATCATAAAAAATATGATTTAATTGTGACCTTTTATTTCCCATTTATTAACAATTCCTTATTGAAATCATGTTTCGGGTAATAATTGCTTCGTTTTTCATGTATGTTTTGGTTTGGTATTTTCATTCCTTTTACATTGATCATGGTTCCATAATCTCAAAAATTTTAAACATGATATAAATATCATATATATTCATTATATATGTATTTATATTCATCCATAAAATTTATAGATAGAAAATGAATTACAAAGTTCATGGAGATGGTAAGTTGTATGTACACATGAACACTATTTCCATTTTCTCGATGGATGAAATGAAAGGAAGGTAAATAATATATAAAATTTACATAATGATTTTTTATAATATATATTAACTAAATATATCCTTATTACCATTAATTTCAAAATAAAATGAAAAATATATCACAACACTTTGTGGAAGAAGTAGTCCACATATACGTACGAGTGATGCTATCGTTTTCCAATGGTTTGGAAGGTAAAATGGTAGATGTGATATTATAATTTTAGAAAAATAATTATGTCATAAATATTATATAAATATTTTAAATACATTATTATATTTTTCCATGAGAGGCGATTATGGAAAAAAATTACATCATTTTATGAGGTGGTAGTCCACCATACACACGATCAATGGTTTTGTTTTCCATTTGATGGAAGATGAGATGAATGTAGGTTATTACACTAAGATAATAAAATATCAGTATATTTTTTATATTTATGTCATTAAATAATCATATTTGAATAATATTTTAATGTTTTGGAAGAGGAAATAAAATAAACATTCTCAGTTAAGAACGATACCTCTTCTTCGGACAACCTTCTTAGGTTAACACCAAAATCCTTCTTAAGAGGGTTTCCTACTCAAAATAGGGCCTCTAAGATATGGGTAGGTAAGTAAGGAATGTATTTTGGTAGTTATTTAACATACCAATAGGATCATGGATTGTGGATAAAATAGGAAAGGATATGTACTTTTATAAGTGGGGAAAGGAACCCACATGGATACTACTTGGAAATTTCCCAAAAGAATCCAAAATGACAAAGTCATTCCCAAGAAAAATTCTTCCAAATGAACTTATATATAAAATTGGGATAGGATAAGGTATTAATATTTAAATAAAATAAGATTTATATAACTTTTATTGGAAAACTTACCCTTATCTCTTGGTCTTACCACCCCCCTCGCGTGGTAAACCTGTTTTAATCTTAACCACATAAATTAATTTTTATTGTTTTTACTATTAATTATGAAAACAATTAATATGAAAATATTATATATTATTAATTATTTTTATTCAAAATATGGAATCCATATTTTCAAATTCAATTCACATAAGTGGTAGAATTTAATTTAAATTAAAACATGCAGACGTGATAAAGAAGTGGTTTTCCACAGAAAAACGTTTTTATAAGTATATGAAGTTTTTATATCAAAATTAAATATGAAATTTATTACAAAGAAATAAATTGGATTAATAAATATATAATTTATCTAATTTTACTTTTAAAACTATATTAAAATAAAATTTATCTTGTAAATTATTTAAAAAAAATGCAGCTTTTAATGAAAATTGGTATTTTTTTACTATTCATTAAAAATTAATCATTTCGAATGATCCAAAAAAATCCACTAAAAGATAATTTTGACATGTATATTTCAAAAATGAAGTTTATATTAAAAAATATATAAAAATTGAAAAAATTACAATTCTATTTTTTCACAAAAAGAAATAAAAACATTTTTTTTGAGAAAATGATTTTTTAAAGCATAAAAAGAATTTACTAAAAAATAAGTGATTTTTTTAAATATATTTTATTTATATAAAACCATTATACATAAATTTTTTTAAAAAATTATTCCTATTCATACCTCCATGTTTAATTTCTAGGTTATTATTATCATGTTTAAATAATAATATTAATAGTATATCATGGTTCGTTAAAACTCAGTGTTGTGTGTAACACAAGATCTCAAAAAATTAAATAAATTTAAAAAATATTTCACAAAATTTTATGGTGTTACATTATACCCCCACTTAAAATAAATTTCTCCCTTTAAATTCATCACTCCATTATAATAAAAATTATGGATACTTCATCCTCATCATATCATCAAGTTCCCATGTAGCTTCTTCAAACTGTTGGTTTCACTACAAAACTTTGACCAAGTGAGTGGTCGTTTTTGTCGTAATTTATCTCTATGATCCAAAATATCCACCAGATATTATTTATAAGAAATATATTTCTCTAGTGGTATTACCTTAGAGTTTAGAACATGTGAAGTTTCAAATATATACTTCCTTATGAGAGATACGTGGAACACATCATGAACTTGAGAGAGGTTTGGTGGAAGTGAAAAGAAATAAGAAACCACCTCTACTCAATCAAGAATCTAGAAAGGTACAATATACTTAAGGATCATCATTATTTTCTCCCCAAATCTTATATTCCTATTCCATGGAGAACATCACATAAATATATTCTCGCCAACTTCAAATTTCAGATCACGCCAACGATTATCAGTATAACTTTTCTATCGACTTTGTAATGCCCTAATGTGTTTTTGAATGGATCTAACCTTATCATCCATTTCTTCATAAATTAGGTCACAATATCTTTATTTCCACAAATTCATCCCATAACATTGAATTTATATACTTCTTTATATATAGGTATTTCTAAGGATCCATCTGAATGATCGAGTGAAAAATATAACTATAATAAAAATCAACTAGAGGAAGGTGTTGATCCCAAACAATTTTGAATTCCAAAGAATAAGATCTCAACATTTAATATAGGGTTTTAATTGTTCTCTAAGACTTACCATATATATGATGATTATACAAAGTGCTAAAACTCAATTCTATATCATGGTTTTGTGGAAGAATTCACCAAAACATTGAGGAAAACCTTGGATCCCGATCTAATGCAATAGAATATGGTACTTCATGCAACCTTAACTCCTATTTAATGAATATCCTATCTAGATTATTTTGAGAGAAATATTATCTAATAGATATGAAGTGTGTATAATTTTTAAGGTGATCAAATACAACCCATATATCATTATTCCCTTTAGTTATTTTGGTGAGTCCAATGAAAAAATCCATGGTGATGTTTTCCCATTTCTATTTTGGAATGGGTAATGGTTGTAAAATCCCCTTAGAATTGTGTCTCTCAACCTTAACTTAATGAAAAACCAAGTATGTATATACAAACTTTGTAATATCTCTCTCCATTCCATCTTACCAGAATAATCCTTAAAATATTGATACATCTTTGTAATTCTAGGATGAATTGGGAATAAAGAACTATGAGCTTCCTCTAATATATCATTCTTAAAATTTGGTATGGATGGGACATATAAATAGTTCCTTAACATTATCATTCCAAAATGATCAAGGTTTAAATTATGAACATTTCTCACCTTCTTATATATCTTTACATTCCTTCTATGCCTCTTTAATATTCACTTGGATTGATGGTTGAGAAATTATTTGAGAAAGATAAAAATTGACCCCTTCCTTCATGATTTATAGATCCATCCTTTTCCAATGTAGAAATATTAGAACTTTTTTTATCCTCAGCATGGAAAATCTAGCATGATCCTTTCAACTCAAAGCATCAACCACATTGTTCACTTTCCCAGGGTAGTAAGGTATTGTACAATCATAATCTTTAATCAAATATAACCATCTTATCTATCACATGTTCAAATAATTAGGTGTGAATACATACTTTAATATTTTTATAAGTATATATATATCAAACAGTTCTCCATGAAGATAATTCCTCCATATCGTTAGTGATTTTTTTTCACAAATAACACAAAATCATGAGTTGGGTAATTTTTCTCATGAACCTTCAATTGTCGTGATCCAGAAGCTATAACCATGTCATTCTGCATGAGAAATCATATCAATAACTTCTTGGATGCATCACTATATATTTAAAACCCATTTCCACCATATGGTAATGTAAGAAAAATTTCACTAACTAATATTCACTTCAATTCCATGAAATGTTTCTCACATTCATCTATCTATATGAACTTACCTACCTTCGGAGTTAACTTGGAGAGTGTATTTGATAGTCGTGAAAAATTCTCCACAAATCATCAATAATATCCATGAAAACAAATAAAACTTCATATCTATGTCACCATGGTTGGTCTAGGATAATTTTCAATAACTTTTATCTTTGGTGGATCCACAAATATACCCTCTAGTGAGATTATATGACCCAAAAATGAAACATTTTGTATCCAAAATTCACACTTTTTAAATATTTCATACAACTTATCCTTCCTCATGGTCTCCATCACAATTATTAATTGATCATCATGCTCTTAATTTATCTTTCAATATATAATAATATCATCAATAAAGACTACCAAAAACTACTTATGGTAGTCTCTAAAGATGCTATTTATTAAATCCATGAAGATAGTGGGGGAATTAGTAAGACTGAAGGGAACCGTTATATATTCATAGTGTCTATACCTTGTATGGAATGTTTTCTTATGTATATCCTCCTTCTTGATCCTAAATTAATGAAATCAAAAATAAATAATAATATTGGAAAAGAATTGAGATACATACAGTTGGTCAAAAAAGTCAACAATATGGGGTAGAGGATACTTGTTCTTGATTGTGATATTCTTCAGTTCTTGATAATCAAGGAAAAGTATCATCGATCTATCTTTATTATTGAAAAAAAGAACATTTCACCCCAAGGTGACACACTTTACTGAACAAATCTTTTCTCAAGATTCTCTTAGATTTGTTTCTTCAATTCCTAATACTCAATCAGGTCTATTATATAGGGATTCATTGAAATAGGTGTATGACCAGGTATGAGTTCTATAGAGAACTCAAATTCATGTTTTGGTGGAAGACTAAGAAAATCTTCCATAAATACATCAGTAAAATCCCAAAAAATTTCCATATCATTGATGTTTAGATAATACCCAACCATTTGAGAAAAAAAATCTTTTTATAAAAGATAATGACCAATACAAGGGATTATATTTCCATTGGAATTTTAGATTTATCATTACATTGATAGAATATCATAGGTTGGTTGGGAATGTCAAGTGTGACTTCCATTACTTAATAATTGATGTGGAATTTATGTATTAAAAGTGAATCTATGCCGAATATAACATCTAATTCAACCAAAGGGAGAATAAAAAATATTTATAAGAAGAACATTCCCACAAAATTGAACTGAATAATATTCATATACATGATATGTGATCATTTTACTATTATATATTTTCACAACTAATTCTAAATCTAATCATTAAGGCTATGACTTAACATTCCTTGATACTTTTCATTATACTCAAATCAGGTACTTAAATATTTGAGCATACCTATCACCAACTCAACATAAACACTATGTCTTCAATAATTTAGTAAAATAAAATTGTTAACATGACCCCCATGAATCTTTAATCTTGAAAAATCACTTATATGATGTCAAAATCATGACAGATTATTTTCAATATATGACACAGTAGATTTAGTCTAGGTCATTTATGGTCATAATATATTCAAAATTTTCATGATGATTCATCAATATTTTTTGAATTTCCAAATCATATCCCCTAGGTGTGTCTAACGAGGTGTGCAGTAAGGACCTTTGTCTTGAAATAGTTGATTATAGAGTCCATCTCAGTTCACCCTTTTCAATTTATTACCCCTAGGTACAACTGTTCTAGAGAAACATCCACTTTTAGTATTGAGACAATGATGTAATTTCTTGGAAACCACTATCTCTATCATTCACAAAATTCTAGGATAATTTCTTATACTTAGACTTATCCTTATACTTATCCGTAGAATTATCCTTAGAAATATCTCTACGGATCCCACTACAGTTTTCTCATCCAAGTTTCTAAAGGATAACTATACCATGGCTCTAATACTAAATATAACAACCTGGGATTTACATACATATATATTACATCTTATTAGATGAATATTAATTACAAAACATATTGATCCACACTATAATTATATAGTTATAGTTCCTTTGGAAACTTGGAATCATAAACAACTTTTTCATAAGAGTTCTATATCATCTCCCACTAAATTCATCATAACTAGGATCATTATCAGAAAAATCATACATAATACCTTTCTTCAAAACCTGGGGAAAGAAATCATAATAAAGGGTGAGCTTAGATGCTCAGTAAGGGAAAAAATGGTGATATCAATGATCTCATAATAATAACATGAGCATAAGGGTATAATAATAGGAGGTTAACATTCGAAAACCATACCCCGCATATCATAGATCCTAAACATGAGTCATGGAATAAATATTAGTAGTTCATTAGACACGAATCATCTATGATTCAAAGAACATGATCCATGAGATCATACCATTGTCATGAGACATGGATTTTCGGCATTCACGTAAGCATAGAAAATATTAAGTCAAGTCTATGAACCAAGAAATTCGTAACACGTAAGGATTTGGATAACCACCTATGTACTTACTTTGGGATTCGTATAACCTTCCATGTACCCTCTTTTAAGATTCAGATAACCTCCTCTATAAACTCTTTTGGGATTGGGATAACCTCTTGTGTACCGTTTTATCTTAAAAAACATTTAATCATTACCCAATGCATTAGAGTGAGATATAAGTCTTACCCATCACTTAATAAATAATTTTTTTCCTATGATATTATAAAAAAAATCATCATATTATAACCCAAAAAAATAAATGGGTTTCATAAACATTTCATCATAGTATAACCCATATGAATGGAATTAGTTTCATAATCATCTCATCAATTATTCATAGCATAACCCATGAAAGGGTAATAGGTTTCATAAAAATCAATTAATCATAATCATAAACCATACTGAGAATAAATATGTATGGTACGGTTAAATCATATCCCCTTTAAAATAAAAGAAACACTAAAGGTTGTTGTCACTGACAAAAATAAATTCCATAAAAATATTATTAAAACATTATTGGGGAAAATATTCTTTCCATTTTGAAATAACTTGTTTAAAAACTAAAAAATTACCAAATATTAACGAAAACATTTTATTTAAAAATAACCTATGAAACTTTTAAAATAATATTTAATTCATTGAGAAATCACGATGGAGGAAAAAAATCATGCATTCCATACATGTTAAAACAAATATTCATTTCACATTTTTAGTAAAAAGTCCAATACACATCATTTCAAAAAGTGAAAAAAAATATTAATTTTAAACCAATTTTTAAAAATTAAACTTTTGTAAAATTTAATTTAAATTATCATAGGATAATATTAATGCATTTTTAGAAAACATATATGTTAAAAATAATGGATTGTTCACCGAAGAGAGAAATAAATTCAATTTTCCTTAAAATCATTATTCTGGGATCATTAGTAAATAATTAGAGGAAAGTGAAATTAAAACATATATTATATTGAAATAAATATAGGATATTAAATAATTTATATTTATTAGAGATACATCATAATATTTTATTATCAAAAACACAATCATAAACAATCTCGATAAACAATGAGATTCTATTATAAAATCTTTACTACTTTAGTAACTTTTGAATCATAAGGACCAAAAAAGAAATAAATTATAAAGATATTTATATCCCATAATTTTATTATAATAATAATAAAATAAATTTATTTTTACTATATACACCACAAAAAATAAATAAGTTGTGAATATGTCAGGTGTCCCACAGAAATAAAATTGAGACGAAAATCTCTTACCACTTTTGTAACTTTGGAATCGTAAAACCTATAGAATAATAACATTAAATGAAACTATAAATATCATGATAATAAATAAAGTAATGATATAAAATTTCATAGGTTCAGTTTATATACACCACGCAAAATAAACGAGTGCTAAATATGCCATATGCCTCTGAGAAATAAGAGAGATACTAGAAATCCCTTACCTTAAGTCTCGACTTCCTTCATACATGTTCGAACCTCCAATATAGTAAATATAGGTTTTTGATATATCTATTAAAGAACCATAATTATATATATATATATATATTATCATATTATATTTATTTATGTCCTTTTATTACCCTTTTATTAACAATTCCATGTTGAAATCACGTTTCGAGTAATAACTGCTTTGTTTTTCATGTATGTTTTGGTTCAGTACTTTCGGTACTGTTAATTTGAACATGGTTACATAATATATAGAATTTTTACCATGATATAAATATCATATATATTCATTATATATGTATTTATATTAATCTATGAAAGTTAAATATTGAAAATGAATAACATTGTTCATGGAGATAGTAGGTTATGCGTACACATAAACGATGTTTCCGTTTTCTCGACGAATGGAACGAAAGGAAGTTAAATAATATATCACCATTATAGAATAATTTTTTCATAATATATATCATATATATTCACTAAATATATCCTTATTTTCATCCATTTCAAAATAAATTTAAAAACATATCACATCACTTCGTAGAGGCGGTAGTCCACACGTACACACGAGCGATGTTATCATTTTCCAATGGATTGAGAGGTAAGAAGGTAGATGTGATATTATAATTAAAAAATAATAATTATTTTATAAATATAATATAAATATGTTAAATACATCATTATATCCATCTGTGAGAGTTAGTGATGGAAAAATGAATTACATTAGTCCGTGATGCGGTAGTCCTCCTTACACCCAGTCAACAGTTTTGTATCACATTTGATGGAAGAGGAGATGGATATAGGTTATTAAAATATCATAATAACATATCATAATATGGTAGATATTGTTGTTATTATATCATCATATTTGAATAATATTTAATGTTGGTGTAAGATGAAATAAAAAAACTCTCGGTTAAGAACCATACTTCTCCTTAAGACAACCTCCTTAGGTTTTCACCAAAATCCTTCTTATGAGGATTTCCTAATAATGATAAGGCCTATAGGAAATGGGGAAGGAAGTTAGGAATGTATTTTGGTGGGTATTTTCTGAACATAAATTATCTCGGTTTGTATATGGTAGTGGAGAGGAGATGTCTTTTTTTAAGTAGGGAAAAAAACCCACTTGGAAACTTCATGGAAGTTTCCCAAAAGAATAAAAAATGTTAAATTAATTCCCAAGAAAAATGATTCCAAATGAAAATAGATTAAAAATTGGGATTTTATAAGGATTAAATATGTTCATAATGTATTTTTATATAAATTTTCTCGGGAAACTTACCCTTATATTTTGGTTTAACCCCCCTGTAAACCCATTTTAACCTTAACCACAATAATTAATTTTTACTGTTTTTAATAATCATTATTGAAAAAAATGAAGTTGAAATTATTATATATTATTAAATATTATTATTAAAAATGTTAAATCCATTTTTAGAAATTAAATTTATAGATGTGAAATAATTTAATTTAAGGAAAAACCTACAGACGCGATGAAGAAGCAGTTTTCCACAAAAACAAATTCATAGTTATAAGAAGTTTTTATATCGAAATTCAAAATGAAATTGATTTAACTTACCCATATCAGATTAATAAATATATAATTGAACTAATAATAATTTTAAAAACATATTAAAATATACAGGATCTTGAATTTTATTTAAGAAAAAGAAAGTATTTAATTAAAATATGTACTTTTTTACATTTTATCAAAAAATTAATATTTTCAAAAACTAAAAAAAATTAACTCCAAGATAAAATTGATATGTAGATTTCAGAAATGAAGTTTATTTTTTAAAATAAATTTAAAAAAATGGAAATAATTAATTATTCTATTTGTTCATAAAAAAGTAATAAAAATAATTGTTTATAAAAGGTATTTTTGAAGCATATAAAGAATTTGATAAAAAATTAAGTACTTTTTATCAATATTTTTTCCTTAAATAAAATCATTATAATTAATTTTAAAAAAATTGTTTATTTTTATTCATACTACCATGTTTAATGGCTATGTTATAATGTCCATGTTAAAATTATAATATTAATAGTATATCACGGTTCATTAAAACTTGTTGTGTGTAACAGAAGTTATCAAAAAAATTAAATCTATTTGAAAAATATATATTTCGTAAAATCTCATAGTTCTAGATTCTAACCCCATTAAAATTAATTTCACCCTCAAAATTCATCACTCCAATATAAGAAAATGAGCATACTTCTGCCTCATTATATCCTCACATTACCATGTACCTTCTTCAAATTGGCGGTTTCACCACAAAACATTGACCATGTGAGTAGTCTTGTTTCATAGAAAATTATCTCTAAGATCTATAATCTCTATTGTTTTTTACTCATGATAAATATATTTCTAGAAAGGAATGACCTCTGTGTTTAGTACATGTGAAGGTCCGGGTATATACTTCCTTAGGAGGGATACATAGAACACATCGTGAACTTGAGAGAAGTTCAGTGGAAGATCCAGGTGATAAGAAACCATCTCGAATCGATAAAGAATATAGAAAGGGACAATATAACTAGGGATTTTATTTCCTTCCATGATATCATATCCTTCTACCATGGATAAATTTACATAAATATCTTCTCACCAACTTCAAATTCTAGATCACACCGATGATTATTGACATGACTTTTCTAAAAACTTTATGTTGCCCTTATGTGTTACTAAATGGCTATAACCTTCTTTGATATTTCATTAGATAGCTTAGGTCCCAAAATATTTATCTCCCAAACAGCATCCCATCAATTTGGAATCCTACACTTGTTTTCACAAAGAGCTATATAAAGAGCCATCTGATTGTTCAAGTGAAATCTATTGTTGTAAGAAAACTCAATCAAAGGGTTGTGTTGATCCCAACCAACTTTGAAATGAGAATATAAATATCTCAACATATACTCTATGGTTTAATTTATTATATCAGATTTACCATCTTTATGGGGACTATACACAGTGATGAAACTCAATTTTTTATCAAGGGATTACGGTAGACTTCACCAAAACTTTAAGGTAAACCTCTGATCCCAATCAAATACAATACAGTGTGGTATATCATGAAACCTTATCAATTCCTTAATGTATATCCTGGAAAGAATATATAGAGATAAATCTTCTCTAATAGTGATAGAGTGTGCTGAATTTTTATGGAATTCGACTAAATATTATATAGAATTATTTCCATTATATGTTTTGGGGAGTCTGATGAAAAAATCAATGGTGATGTTTTCCAATTTCCATTATAGTATTGGTAATGGTTGGAACAAACCCTTATAATTTTGTATCTAAACCTTAAATTTATGACAAACCAAGAACTGAGGTACAAACTCTATAATATCTCTCTCCATTCCATCCCACTATAAATACTCCTTCAAATCTCTATACATATTCATACTTCCAGGATAAATAGAGAATGGATAACTAAGATCTTCCACTAACAGATCTTTCTTCAAATTTTGTATGAATGTTAAAAATTCATGGTTCTTGAACCTCATCATTCTATCATGATCATAGTTAAACTATGGAAAATTTCTCACCTTCTTCCATAGCTCTACATCTTCCTTATTTTCCTCTTTAATATTCACTTGGATAGATAGTTGAGCACTTATTTGATCAAGATAATATTTCCCCCTTCCTTCTTTATTTATTGATACATAATTTGAAAATATAAAAATATGGGATTTTTTTATCCTCAACATGGATGAGATAACATGATCCTTTTGACCCAAATCATCAGAAATCCAGTTCCCTTTCCCAGGGTGATAATGTATTGAGCAGTCATGATCATTAATACATCTCCAATCATCTTCTCTTGCACATGTTCAACTCCTTCTATGTGAATATATAATTTAAAAAAATCTCAGTATATATATATCCCACTTTTATTCACAAATATAATTCCTTCATATCATTAATTTAAAAATTAGTTCATTTAGATCCAAATCATGAGTTGGGAAATTTTTCTTGTGAACCTTTAATTTTCATAGGCATAATCCATAACAATGTCATTATACATGAGGACTGTATGAAACCAGTTGTTCAATCAGGTATGGATCCTATAAAATTTCAGTCTAAATCTTTACTTTGGACCTAATGCAGATTCTTAATGAGCTAGAAAAGGTCTCAGGGGTGTCTGGGGAAGTTCGGAGCCTAGAACCCATGTCATTTGGAAAACTAGTTAGGTCGCACGACCTTGCACAACAGATGGGAACATAACCTGGGATCTTCCTATGTTATTATTTGAAATTTATAACATGTGATATATTTATCATTGGGATTTCTTAGAATCGGATTCCACTCAATGGGTGCCCCATGCTCGGTTGGCCACATGACCTCAAGTATATCTCCTTGAATTCCGAAGGCCACCGACTAACAAAAAGGGCCTATGGTGTATCTTTGGGGAGACTATGCCCTCATTACAAAAGTGTAGAATAGTGGATGTATGTGAACATAGGTAAAGAGTGGATTCAATATAATTAAAAATCATAAGCAGACAATAACAATAGATAAATAAGGATATTAATAACTGAAACACCTGGAATAAAATTCAATAACTAATGATATCTCATGTCACTAAAAAACTAAAAAACATGGATATAAGATAGTAGGAATAAAATTTTTCATAAAAGTATAATGGAAAACAAAATACTATCCCAATAATCTCAAGATTCAACTCGGTCCTCTATATCATGCTTCAAACTAAACAGGAAGAAATCAAGTGTTCGAAGCTATGTGCTTCCCTTTATCAACACCTGTAGTCATGTAATCTACTCCAGGTACCAAACGGTTCCTGGAGAGTGTGTGAGATAAATCTTAGTGGGTCACCACCAACAGTGTCTATAACATTTGTCCCTTGTAATGGAATATAACTATTTTCAAACATGTATGTATAAAGTAAATCATTATAATGTAACTAAATACCCATGTACCTGCTTCATCCCTCGGCTGGTGTCTGAACATGTAACCAATTCATTATTTTTTTGTTACTGGTTTATAATATGTCACATGTTAACCATGGTTATGGTTCCAAGTTATGACAAAGAAACCTGTAATGATATTTAATAGAGAAGTCCCATGGTAATAAACAAGGAAACATAGACCTCAATGGTCTACATCTCAGTAATAACAATAGCCTCGCATGGGGTAAGAGTGTAATCCAAGGAGAATAGTCCAAGTCATTCTACAAAGAGTTGCCTACTGATTACAAGGATTTTATCCTAGGTAAAACGAGGCTAGGTAGAGACTGGGACTAATTGACTTTAACCACGACACCTACTTTTCAATGCTGGATCCAAGGAGTGTATCCAAGGTATCCTGTAGTACTACATGAAGGATCATATGGTGTCATACTAGGAATAAAAAGATTAGAAAATGATTAGTTCCTAGGTGGGTCTCAACCTATGAAAGTCGTGTCATTTAATTGGAATGGTTTTCCCAAGTTCTCATGGTATTCTTCAATTAGAATCCAAGGTGAGCTCGAGTCAGGCCATTCCAATTTGATAGTGATGTCATATGATAATTGATAATTCAATTGGTTCAAGCCTTTCCTTTGATTAGCGTGATAATCCCAATAAGAATGAAAGCATTTTTAAATCCATTTAAGTATTATTCCATAATTAAGGTTTACTCTTCCACCTTCCATCAACATGGAAAGGGGTGCTACAGAAATGTAACCATTATTCATTAACATTTAATAAGGCCAAGTCATATACTACTATAATTGCCAAATCACATTTCACATTTTATTTTCAAATTAAAGAACTTACATAGGAAAAACCCTAGAGAAAGCCCCACGAGCCCCTGGGCTAGGGAAACAGGCAAGGAAGGGAAAAAAATATAGAGGCGAGGGAAAAAATTTCGCAATTTCACTGTAGATATTAAGGCATTTTAGGGAAAAATTTCTTATGCGGTCTTGGGCAACAGAATTTACCATGATTCTCCTAACCATATGAAGGTCAAGTGGTGAGCATACATGGTACTTTCCATTATGCAATTCATATTATAAACAAGTCATTCAATATAAGAAAGCTTACCATTAGAATGGTCAAGCCCAGACACACCCAAATGGTGGCACAAATGTGTCAAAACACTTAAAAATAATTATAGAATAACCTACGACATGGAAAGGATCGTTTTTTGGTCATAACCAAAAAAAATAATCACATATATGGAAATAAAATATCCATATAGTTCTATTGAGTATAATCATGACATACAAATTCTATTAACGAAACCCAATGAAATCGGTGGGCCCCACACAACAAATCCAAAATCAATGAACTTGTGGGATGAGTTATAGACCACCCAAATTAGGATTTTATGACTCCCCTCCTTCATTATTGTCCCATGATTTGGCTTAGAACAGATTAGATTTAAGAAAAAGAGAAAAATGATCATACCCCAATAACTCAGTCGAGATCAAGAGATAAGGAGAACAACTCAAGAGGACTCGTGTACCTACCGTTGTGAATCCAACGTGAGAAACAAAAGCTCAATCAGATCCCAAATAAAGGAGATCTTTTAATCCAAAACATTTTCCTTCACAAAGCTCCAATTTTAGAGAGAAAAGGGTTAATCCTTCTAGTTCTCATATTAGGGAAGAAGAGGGTTTCTAATTAGATCATTAAGGAAAAAAATGTCAAATTACCTAGAAAAATGGCATGTGCAGGATTTTTCGACATGGTCTAAAAAACCGTGTGAAAACCGTGTGATATTTGCTGAGTATAAGGGGAAAATTTTATGGTTAGGCTTCACATCCATGTGAAAACTATGTGAAGTGGTTCTGTACTGAAATATCAATCATCACGGTTAGCCAAACCATGTGCCAACCATGTGCTAATTGTGGGACCTATCCATTTTCCCACAAAGGATCAATTATGGGCTCTAAACTTGCCCTGGACACCCATGAGACATTTTATAAGTCATTAGGCATCTATATTAGGTCCAATGTAAATATTTAGACTGAAAATTTAAAGGATCCATACCTGAGTGAAAAAATAGGTTCTTACAATATTCCCCTAATAAAATTACTCATCCCCAAATTCACCCTCGAAGGGTGGAGAAACATTATCTGATAACAATTATAGCCTTTGGGAATGTAAATCGGCTTCCCTCTCCCAAGTCTCATCTTGTACTCATCCGTGATGCCATAACACCCATACAAGAGGGATAGACCGGCCTCAAAGAGCCTTTGTGCTCTGGTCAAAGATACATACTAGATATTCCTCGAAGGTAGCATCAGAATCTAACTTAACTTCTTTAGGATCAAGGGTATGAGATGGATCAGAATGATACTGAAGAAGATATGAAACACGAAAGACTTCATGCATGGAACAATACCTATGAGATAATAGAAACTGATGGGATACCGACCTGACTCTCTCTAGAATATCAAACGACCCTATATAATGAGGTGAGATATTTACCTAATTTATTAACTATCTATTCCCTATCCTGGGAGATACCTGAAGAAAAACATGATCCCAAACCTTAAACTCAAGAGGTCTTCAACAATGATAAACATAAGATTTCTGTCTAGACTGAGAAGTAGTCATACACTTTCTGATCAGCTGAACCTTCTCTAAAGTCTCCTGAAGGAGAGGAGGACCAAGTATGGCTACCTCACCTGACTCTATTTAGCACAGGGGAGAACGACATGGACTACCATAGAAGGCCTCAAATATAGCCACCTAAATTTCCTCTTGGAAGTTGTTATTATATAAGAAATCGATGATAGGGATATTCTTCTCCTAAGAACCATTGAAATCATGGAAACATGCTCGATGTATATCCTCTACAACTTTCATTGTCCATTATGATATTCGATCATCCTGAGGGTGAAAAGTTGTGCCTAGAAGCACCTGAGTTACCATAGCCTTCTATAATCCCTACCAGAACTGTGAAGTGAATGAAAAATCCAAATATGAAATGATAGTATGAGGAACCCCATGTAGTCGTACGATCTCATAGGCATACGGTCTTCCCATCTCATCAACTGAGAAAGTATCCCGAATAGGAATGAAGTGGGATTATTTCATTAGTCATTCAATGAATACCCTGATAGCATCACTACTCCTTGGCGACCAAGGTAATAAAACTATAATATCCATCGAAACATCTTCCCATTTCCATTCTGGGACTGGAAGCAGCTATAATAAGCCTGAAGGTATCTAGTTTTCTACCTTCACCTACTGACACATGGAACACCTATTGATAAAGCCTACTATCTAATGTTTCATCCCAGGCCACCAATTTTGGTGTTTCATATCTTGATAAATCTTCAAGATTTTTGGATGAACTACCCACTTAGAGTCTTGGGACTTTTCATAAACTCTTTTATCATGTCTATATGAACCTAGATACATCCATGTAGAGGCAGGGCATTGTCTCTATCCACAGAGAAATCTAGAGGTGGGTTATCTCTTTATATACTCTCATAGTGTACCAAGCCTTCAGGATCTGAAAACTATTTACTCTTCTCCTTATTAAGGAGGGAAGAGGAAACTGTTAAGAACGAGAGGTAATTATACTCATGACTATCATGAAACTCCAGATGCAACTCAGAAAAGAGGACATTAACTTCCATTCATCATTGGGTTCCCATATGTCTTGTGCTTGAGTTTTCTGACTCACTGCATCTACAACCAAATTTCCCTTCCTAGGCATATAAGAGATCTTAAAATAAAATGATCGTAGATATTCTACCAATCTATGCTATTTGAGGTTGAATTCACATTGAGAAAAGATATATTTGAGGCACTTCTAGTAAATGTGCACAAAAAATCACCAACCTTATAGAAAATGTCTCCAGCAATCTAATGCATGGAAAACTGCTACTATCTCAAGGTTGTGCATCGGGTAGTTTCTATCGTGAGGCCTCAACTGCCGAGATCCACATACAATGGATTTTTCCTCCTACAATATCACTGCTCCTAGGCCTAGGATTGATTCATCATAGAAGATGGTATAGCCTATGTCGGTATCCCAAAGTGTAAGAATAAGTGCCGATACAATCCTCCATTTCATATCTTGAAAGTATTTATCACATGCTTCTGACTATATGAACTTGACACCCTTATTTTTAAGGACAATAATAGGTGAAGAAAGACATGAGAAGTATTGTATAAAATGACTATAATATCCATCCATCCCCAAGAAACTCCATATATGAAACATGATATTGGGAAGCTCTTAGGAAACTAAAGTACTAACCTTTTCAGAGTCAGCCGATAGGCTTGATTCTGAGATAATATGACCCAAAAAGTGAACTTTTTCAATCCAAAAGTTGCACTTAGCAAGCTTGGCATAAATCTGATTCTCTCTTAGTGTACTGAGAATTATCTCAAGATATTTTTCATGGACACTATGACTGTGATAATACATCATGATGTCATCCAAAATAACCCAACAAAAGATTCCAAATAGTGGTGGAATGCCCTGTTCATCAGAACCATGAAATTTGAAAGCACATTCATAAGACCAAATTACATAACAAGTTACTCATACATATCATACCTACTATGAAAAGTTATACGAGGTATGTCTGATGGTTTGACTCACACCTGATGATAACCTGATCTCAGGTCGATCTTAGAGTAGACCTTTTCACATTGTAGCTGATCAAATAGATCATTTATTTGAGGAAGTGGATATTGGTTCTTGACCATAATCTAGATAAACCTTATATAATCCACGCATAGAAGTAAGTTTCCATCCTCATTCTTGGTGAAAGGAATGGGTGAACTCCAAGAGGATGTATTGGGATATATAAATCCTTTGGCCTCAAAATCCTCTAACTGCCGCTTGAGATCTTAAAGCTCTATTGGTGTCATCCTGTATAGAGGAATAGACACTGGAGCTTCTCCTAGAACAAGATCGATTGTATACTATACATATCTCTCAGGAGGCAATATAGAAAAATTGTTAGGAAAGTGATTCTTGAAATGATCCACTACTGGAGGGAAATTATCTTGTTGTAATCCCTGATCCTCTATGAATAGATTTGAGATCTGGGTGGTCACTCCACCAAGCCCATGATGCTCTAGTCCATCTCTTCCAACTAGGACATTCCCCTAACCCTTATGTAGATAACTGATTCCCTCTGGTGATGTAAAAGATACCCTGTGGTGATAGCAGTCTACAAAATCATGATAGTTAACCAACCATACCATCTTGAGTATAATATCAAAGCCCGTTATCTTGAGAAAAAATAGGTTCCATAAGAATGGGTAACTACCTACCCCAAAGGGTTAGTCCCTACACGGGCGTATTCCCTCTTTTTTCATCCCTAATGGTGTATCTAGGGTCATTACACCATAGTAATATTATATCTCCAGCCTGAGACATTCTATGATAGATACATAGATATAGAAGGTGGTGCCTCTAGTGGCACTTCTAGAGGTAAGATTGGTGGCTTAGGGCCCATCATGTTTGGAGCATGGTCTTCACCACCTTTATAACATACATCATAAGGATTTTGTGGCAAAAGTAGTCTTAATATCCAAGAACATACCTCAGAACAAGATTAGTAGAAAGATAACATCACTAGCAGAATTTAATCCTTTGAAAACACACTACCCAAGGCATACTACCCCAAATACCCACTCAGAAAACTAGGTATCAGTAAGTGCTCAAGTATAAGTTTACCTTTCATTTATTTACAGGGTTCAATCCTTTACCATTCATAAACATTACAAAAAGGGATAAGGATGTGCAACCATTCCATATTTCACTTTATAATGGATAGACATTCCTGGTGAATGACTGCACATACACCTATCACTAGAATATACACCCATTTATTTATAGCATAATAGATCGACTCGGCAAATTACTCATCCCAGCCCATGAGGGCCCACACACCTCATGAATTGAGATAGGAAATCAGTCAATCGTAACAAAGAGTAATAAAATCACAAGATAACTATAACAACATCACTCAACAATCACAGGCATATCAAGAAAAGAAAAGCAGTGAAATGAACCTATATGGCATGGAAATATGCATGAAATGTGAATTCTAGGTTCCTATAATGATACATGTAACAATTATTCTTTCCCTCGTATCATCAGGCCAAGGATGAAAGAAAATCATCAAACATAGTAATAATCAACAACTCCAAACAACATGTGCATCAACCAATAGTGAAATAATATCAACTGTAATAGGAAAAAGCAGAACAAAAATTATAATTTTTTGCAACATGGTTTTTACCCGGAACATGGGTTCACAATGTCCAAGCATGACTTCTGACCAAGCTTCAAGCATTCATAATCTCCAATCTATTGTATCTAAATAGTAAAGAAATAAAAGAAACCACTTATGATACCACTTTGTGATGTCCCAGACATGGATTCCACTCAACGGGTGCCCTAAACCTCGTGGGCCACATGGCCTCAAGTATATCTCCCCAAATGCCAGAGGCTTCTGACCAGAAACGAGGGCCTAGGGTGTGTCTTTGGGGGAGACTATGCTCTCATTACCAAAGTGTAGTGTAGAAGATTGATGTGAACATTGGTAAATAGAGAATGAATTTAATGTAAATAGGGGAAGTAGACAATAATAATAGATAAAAAAGGATAATAATAACTAAAACAACTGGAATGCAATTTAACAAATGATGATATGTGATGCTACTAGAAAAATAGAAAACATGGATACAAGACAACATGCATAACTTGTTCCACAAAAGTATAAAGGAAATCAAAAGACTATCCCATGAATCCCGAGATCCAAATCATTCCTCTATTATCAAGATCCAACCTAAAAAGTAAGTAACAAGTGTTAAAATCTATGTGATTCCCTTTTATTAACACCTGTAGTTATTTAATGTACTCTGGGTACCAAACGGCACCCGGATAGGGTGTGATATAAATCTCAGTGGGCCACCACCAACAGTTTATATATCATCCGACCCATGTAATGGAATATAACTGTGTGAAAGAATTCATATATTAAGTAAAACAACATAATGCAACTAAATACCCAAGTACCTACTTCCTACCTCGTTTAGTGTTTGAACATGTAACAAATTCATCATTTTATTATATCCAATTTATAACATGTCACATGTTAACCATGGTGAAGGTTCTATGGTTTGATAAGGAAAACTATAATTATATTTAATAGTGAAGTCCCAAGGTAATAACTAAGGCAATGTAGACCTCAAGGGACACCAAATCAGTAATAACTATATCCTGACATGGGGTAATAGTGTATTACAAGGAGCATAGTCCACAAAATTCTACAATGAGAAACCTACCGAGTCCAAGGAGTTCATCAAAGGTAAAACGAGGCTAAGGAAAGATTGGGACCAATGGAATTTAACCATGACACTTACTTTTCAATTCAGTATCCAAGGAGTGTATCCAAGGCATCCTATAGTACTACATGAAAGATCCTACAGTGTCATACCAGGCATCCAACGATTAGAAAAGGATTAGGTTCTAGGTGGGTCTCAACCTAAGCAAGTTGTGTCCTTTATTTGGAATGGGGTTCTCGAGTGCTCATGGTATTATCCAAATAGAAACCAAGGTGATATAGAGTTAGGAAATTCCTATTTTATAGTGAAGTTATATAATAATTCAGTTGGTTCAAGCCTTTCCTTTTATTAGTGTGACAAGGCCATGTAGCATGCAACCTTTGTTAAATCCATTTAAGGCATATTCAATAATTAAGTTTCACTCTACTACCTTCCATAAACATGTTAAGTGGTGTTACAAACATGTCACCTTTATTCAATAACATTTAATAAGGCCAAGTCACATACTAGTATACTTTCCAAATCACATTTCACATTTTATTGGAAAATTGAATCACTTACCTTAGGCAGGTCAAGTGGTGAAAATAAAAGGTACTTTCCATTATGGAATTAAAATTATAAAAAATCCATTTAATATAAGAAATCTTACCATTAGAATGGTTAATCCAAGGCACACTTGAATGGTGGTGCAAACATGTTAAAATAAGAAACAATAATTATGGCATAACCTCCGACATGAAAAGGATAGAGTTGTGGTCATAACCACCAACAATTAATCACATATATGGAAATAGAATATCTATATGGTTCTAATGAGTATAAGTATGGCATATAAATTCTATTGATGACACACGATGAAATCGGTGGGCCCCACATGACAAATCCAAAATCAACAAACTTGAGGGATGAGTTATAGACCACACATCATAGGCTTTTACAACTCTCCTCCTCTGGTATTGGCCCTTGATTTGGCTTATATCATAGTAGATATAAGAAAATGAAAAATATGCTCATACCCGACAACTTGGTCGAGAGAAAGAGAGAAGGAGAGCAGCTCAAGAGGACTCGAGTACTTACCATTGCACATCCAACGTAATGAAAAAAAAGCTCAATAGGATATTGAATGAAGGAGATCTTTGAATCTAGAGATTTTTCCTTCAAAAAGCACCAATTTGGGAGATTTAGGACTTAATATTTTAGGTTCATGTATTAGGGAAGAAGATGGGTTCTAATTAGATTGTCAAGGAAAAAAATGTCAAATTAACCAGAAAAATGGAATGTTCACGGTTTTTCCTCACGGTTTGAAAAACCGTTAACAAAACGTGTCCAGTTTTCTGGTTAGTAGGGGCACATAACATGGTTAGGCCGCATAGCCATGTGAAAACCATGAAAAGTGGTTCTGTCCAAAAATTTCAATTTTCACAGTTAGCCAAACCATGCACCAACCATGCGCTAATCGTGCAACCTGCCTAGTTCTCCCAAAAAATTGGTTCTGAGCTATGAAAATTCCCTATGCACCGGGAATCCTATAATTTTATGGGTTCCGAGTTTGTGAGAAACCATTTTCGGCACCAATGTTAAGGGGGAATATTGTAAGAACCGGAATTTTCACTTAGGTATGGATCCTTTAAAATTTCAGTATAAATATTTACTTTTGACCTAATATCGATGCCTAATGAGTTTTAAAAGTTCTAAGGGGTGTCTAGGGAATGTTTAGAGTTCTAAATCCATATTTTTGGAAAAACTAGATAGGTCCAATGGTTGACACATGGTTTGGATAAATGTGCAAATTGAAATTTTTGGACAAAACCACTTCACACAGTTTGTGCACGGTCGGGGGGCATAAACATGCATTGTTCCCCTTATACCCAAAAAACATTGTATAGTTTGAGCATATTTTTTCAAAACATGTGGAAAAACCATGTACATGGAATTTTTCTAGGTAATTTGACTATTTTTACCTTAATGATCTAATTAGAACCCCTTTTCTTACCTAATCTGTGAACCAATGGGATTAACCCCTTTCTCTCTAAAATTGGATCTTTATGAAGGCCAATGTTTGGGATTCAAATAAATCCTTCATCTAGGATTTTTTCAAGTTTCTTTTCATCATGTTGGATGTGCAATGATAAGTTCTAGAGTCCTATTGAGCCATTCTCCTTCTCTGTTTCTCTCAACCGAGTTGTTAGGGTATGAGAATTTTTCTCTTTTTCTTAGATCTTATCTGATCTGATCCAAATCAAGGGCTAAAAATGAAGGAGGAGAGTCATACAATCCTAATGTGGGTGGTTTATAACTTATCCCTCAATTGCATTGATTTTGGATTCGTCATGTGAGGCCCACCGATTTCATCAGGTGTCGTTTATGGAATTTATATTCCATGCTTATAATCATTAGAACCATATGGATATGATCTTTCTAGATATGTGTTTAATTGTTGGGGGTTATGACCACAACTGTAACCTTTCTATGTTGAAGGTTATTCCATATTTTTTGTTTAGTGTTTTAACATATTTGCGCTAATATTCAGGTGTGGCTTTGATTCACCCTCTTAAGGGTAAGTATTTCTATATTAAATGGCTTGGTTTATTATGTAAATTGCCTAATGGAAAGTTCCATGTATGCGTACCAATTGACCCACCTAAAGTAAGTGTATCAATTTATAATGAAATGTGAAATATGAATTGGGAAGTATACTAATTATATGACTTGGACTTAAATGTTAATGAATTGTAGGTTGTATATCCGTAGCACCACTTACCACATTAATGGAATGTAGCAGAATGAACCTTAAATATGGAATATGAATTAAATGGATTAAATGAATGGTTTCATGATACTTGGACTTTTCTCACTAATGAAAGTCAAGGCTTGAAACTAATAGACTTATTGATTAATTATGACTTGATTAAAATTTTTCATGCTACTTGACCTTATCACACTACTGAAAGCCAAATTTTGAACCAATGATTTCATGCTACTTTGGATTCTCACAGTAATGAAAGGTAAGGCTTGAATCAAATGAAATATTACATGACTTCATAATCCAATAGTAATGTCCTGACTCGAGCTCACCTTGGATTCTGATCAGGGAATTCCATGAGTACTCAAGAACCCCGTTCTGATTCAAGTATATGGCTTGACTAGGTTGAGACCCACATAGATCCTGATCCCTGTCTATTCTTGGAGTCCTAGTATGACACCGTATGATCCATCCATATTATTATAGGATGCCTTATATAAAATCCTTGGATCTAGTATTGACAAGTTGGTTCCATGGTTACAGCCCATAGGTCCCTATCTCTTCTTAGCCCCATCTTACCTTGGATGATAACCTTAGATTCGGTAGGCACCCTATTGTGGAATCCCTTGGAATATGCCCCTTGGATTACACACTTATCCTTAGCTAGGATAAAGTTACTACTGATTTGGGGACCCTTGAGGTCTAAGTTTCCTTGGTTATTACCTTTGAGCTTCATTATCAAATATCATTACAAGTTTCCTTGTCATAACTTGGAACCTTCACCATGGTTAACATGTGACTCATTTATAAAATAGTAATTAATATATAAATGGACTGGTTAGGTTCAGACGGAAGCTGAGGTATGATGTTGGTACTTGGGTATTTAGTTAAATTGTACCGATTTACTTTATATATACATGCCTATACACTATTACATTAACATTACACAATAAAGATGTTATAGACATCATTGGTGGTGGCCCACTGAGATTTATCTCACACCCTAGCCGGGTGCTGTTTGGTACCTAGGGAATACTACATGGTTGAAGGTGTTGACAAAGGGAAGCATACAACTTCAAACACACGATTTCTTGAATTTTAGGATAGAGCTTGATATAATATGACTGATCCAAAGCTTGGGATACTTGGGATAGTCTTTGATTTCCTTCATACTATTGTGTAACATGTTTATCCTACTGTATTGTATCCATCTTTTCTAGTTTTCTAGTGACATGACATATCATCATCAGTTGTTGTATTCTTGGATGTTATTATAGTTATTTCAGTTATTGTTATTATTGACTCTATTTTTCAATTTTTCCTTCTGTTGACATATATTTCTTTCACTATTTATTGATGTTCACATCCATATACTGCACTACACTTTGGTAATGAGGGAATAGTCTCTACATGGACAAACCCTAGAACCTCACTGCTAGTCGGTAGCCTCTAGTGTATGGGGAGTTTTTCTTAATTCCATGTGGCCCACTGGGCTCGGGGCACCCGTTGAGTGGTATCCGAGTCTAGGGTTTCATAAGAACACATCTCAATCCCTTATTGTAATAATCGTTATAAATTACCAATTCTTATCTATTGCATGGTAATGTAATAATAGTTGTCTTGACTTATCTTCTATTTAGTTCCTTAAAATTTACCTTTCATTTATCTTTCCAGAGGAACTTAGATCCCTTCTAAGTCAACTTGGTGAGTGTATTTGATAGTCATGAGAAATTCTCCACAAATAATCCATAATATCTAGCTAAACCATGAAATATTCAGATCACAGTCATTGTGGTTGGTCTATACTAACATTCAATTACATATAACTTTGATGGATCCATGTGTTTACCCACTCTTGAAATTATATAACCTTAAAATGAAAATTGTTTTATCCAAAATTCACACTTTTTAAATATTTCCTACAAATTATCCTTCCTTGGGGCCATCAGTAAAATTCTCCAATGATCTTCATGATCTTCCTTGATCATTGAATATATAAGAATATGTTCTATAAAGACTACCACAAACTGATCAAGGTAATCTCTAAATATTCTATTAATTAAATACATAATGATAGCTGGGGAATTAGTAAGAATGAATGGAATCATTATATATTCATAGTGTCCATACCATGTATGGAATTCTATACTAGTTATATCCACCTCAATCATCCTCAATTTATTTTATCCAAAACAATGGTCAATCTTGGGAAAGTATGGAGCTCTGTAATATTGGTCAAAAAGATCGTTAATATGGAGTATAGGATACTTTTTATGGAAGGTGTGATATTGTTCAGTTCATGATAATCAATGAAAATTCTCATTGATCCATATTTCTTCTTGAAAAATGAACAATTGCACCCTAAGGTGATAAACTTGGCTAAATAAATCATTTTTTATGATTATAATATATTTTCTTCTTCAATTCATGCAACTCAATTGGGTCCATTCTATAGGGATTATTTTAAATAGTTTTATCACAAAGAATTTTTTTCTATAGGGAAATCAACTTCATGTTTTGGTGGAAGACTGGGAAATAATTTTGTAAAGACATCAAAAAGCTCCAACACAATAGGAATATCATCAATGTTAAGTTTTTATTCAACCATCTATGTTAAACACCCCTTTTGATAAGGGATTACGACCTATACAATGGATAGTATTTCCATCTAATGTTTACATTTATAATTACACTCATAGATGATCATAGGTTTGTTTTGGATTTCAAACGTGACTTCCCTTCTACAGAATTTGATGTGGGTTTTATGTAGATAAAGTGAATCCATTCCTAAGATAACAAAAAATTCAACCATAGGCAGGATAACAAGATTTATAGGAATCATATTCCCACAAAATTCAATAGGAGAATAATCATAGGCATGATATGTGATTGTCACACCATTAGAGGTTTTCACTGATGATTAAAAATATAACCATTAAGGTTATGAATTAACATTCTCTGAGACTTTTCATTAAGCTCAAATTTTGTGCTTTAATAAATTATAATATCTATCACCACCACAACATTATCACTCTATCTTCAATCCTATGGTAAAATCAAAATGGTTGACATGACCTCATGAAACTTTAATCATGAAAAATAACTCATATAATATCTAAAACATGACACTATATTTTCAATCTAAAACATCTTAGGAATAACCTAGTTCATTCATGGTCATCATCTATTGAATATACATCATGATGATTGGTAAAGAGTTTGTGAACATCCAAATCATTTTCCATATGAGTGACAAACTAGGTGTGCATCAAGGCCTATTGTAGTGAATCAGGTGATGATAAAGTCTAGATCAGTGCACCCTTTTCATAGTTATTAGCACTAGGTACAACCATTTCATATCTACATCCATTTTTAGTATCCATATATATATGTAATTACTCATAAACAACTCACTCTATCCTTCAAAAAAATTTCATGATAATTTAATTTACTTAGACTTATCCTTGGACATAGCCCTATAGATCTCACGAGAGTTATCTCATCATATTTTCCAATGTTTAACTAAACCTTGGCTTTGATACCAAATATAAATAACCAGGCTTTTCATACATAGATATTACATCTTATTATATGAATATTCATTATATAACATAAATATCCACACCAAAATATTATCGGTCTAATGCCTCTGGAAACTTGTAAACCTAAACAAATGATTCATAAGAGTTCTAAATCATCTCCCACTAAGTTCTTCATAACTAGAACCCTTCTTAGAAAAATCATAAATAATACCTTTCTTCATAACCTGGGGAAAGGAAACATAATAAAGGGTGAGATCAGATTCTTAGTTAGGGTAATCAAGGGTGATATCACTAATCACATAAGTATGCCATGAGAATAAGGGTATGAGAACATGAGCTTAACATTTTAAAACTATACCATACATATAATAGATCCAAAAATTGATTCATAGCATAAATATTGGTAGTTAATAAGACATGAATCATAAGATAATAAAATAAAATAATCCATGAGATCATATCATTGGCATGAGATATGGATTTGTGGTATGCATATAAGAATATAAAATATTCTGTCAAGGCTAGAAACCAAGACATTAATAACTTGCTATTCTTTTTCTAACCACACATGTACCTATGTTGGGATTTGGATTTCCTATCTTTTACCAACTTTTGGCCTTTGGATAAATTCTTGTGCACCCTCTTTTGGGCTTAGGATATCCTCTTGTATACCCTTTGATCTTAATGAACATTTAATCATTACCCAGTGCATTAAAGGAAGATATAGTTCCCATCTATCCCATAATCCATACATTTTTAAGCCATGATATTATAAAAATTCACCATATCATAACCCAAAAAAATAAATGGGTTTCATAAAAATTTCATCATATAATAGCCCATATAAGTGAAACAAGTTTCATAATCATCTCATCAATTGATCATAGAAAAACCTATAAAAATGTAATGTGTTTCATAAACATTTTTTCATTATAGTCATAAATAATCTAGAGAAGAAATAACTATGGTTCAATAGTATCATATCCCCTATAAAAAAATTTCAAAGGTTCTTATCATTAATGAATATAAATTCCATAAAAATATCATTAAAACATTATTAAATAAAATAACCTTTATATTTTAAAATAACTTCTTTAAAAAATAAAATTTCCCAGATATTAAAACAAATCATTGAAAATAAACTTGGGAAATTTTAATTTAATAATTAATTAATTTATCATTCATTATGGTGAGAAATATTTTTCCTTCCATACATGTTAAAAAAATATTCATTTCACATTTTCGGTAAAAATTCAAATGTAATTTATTTAGAAAAATGAAAATAATATTCCATTTGACCCAATTTTTAAAAATTCAAACATGGGTAAAATTAATTTTAATAATAATAGGATAATATTAACAAATTTATAGAAAACATTCATGTGTAAGAGAAAGTATTTCTGACTGAAGAAATAAATAAATTGAATTTTCCATAAAAACATTATTTTGGTATGTTTAGTTATAAAAGATTGAAAAATGAAAGAAAAAAAATTATTATCCATAAATAACCATAGTATAATAAATACTTTAGATTCTTCAGAGATAATTCATAAGATTTTATTATCGAAAACTTAAACAAAAATATCCTCATAAGCAATGAGATTGTAACATAAAACCTTTACTACTTTGGTAACTTTTGAATCATAAGCCCCATGAAATAAAAAACATTACATAGATATTTATATCCAATTATTTCATGATAATAATAATAAAATAAATTTATGGGATGTATATGTATAAAAAAAATTAATAAGTGGTGAATATGGCATGTGTCCCACAGAAATAAAAGTGAGATGAAAATCCTCTACAACTTTGGTAAATTTTTAATCGTAATCACCTTGGAAGAATAACATAAAATGAAAAATTAAATATCATAAGAATAAAGAAATTAAGGATATAAAATTTCAAAGGGTTATTACATATACACTATATAAAATAAATGAGTGGTGAATATGGTATATGTCTCTGAGAAATAAAAGAGAGACTATAAATCCCTTACCTTAAGCCTCAAATTCTTTCATGCTTGTTTAAAACTCTTGTATAATAAATATAGGTTTATAATAAATCTATTATAGAACAATATATATATATATATATCATTCCATATATTATTTAATTGTGACTTTTTATTACAATTTTATTAACAATTATTTTTTGAAATCAAATTTTGGGTAATAACTACATCATTTTTCATGTATGTTTTGGTTTGGTATTTTCGGTCCTTTAACATTGATCATGGTTCAATGATATCTAGAATTTTAACCATGATATAAATAATATATATATATATATATTCATTATATATGTATTTATAGTAATCTATAAAATTTATAGATAGAAAATGAATTACATTATTCATGGAGATGGTAGGTTATACATACACATGAACATTGTTTCCATTTTCTCGATAGATCAAAAAAAAGGATGGTAAATGATATATCACCACAATAGAATAATTTTTGTATCATAAATATCATATATATTCACTAAATATATCTATATAACTATCCATGTAAATATAAAATTAAAAATATATCACATTTCTTCTTGGAGGTGGTAGTCCATACGTACGCATAAGAGATGTTATCATTTTACAAGGGATTGGAAGGTAAGAAGGTAGATGTGATATTATAATTAAAAAAGTATAATTATGTAATAAAAATCATATATATTTATATATGTAAAATCCATCATTATATCCATCGGTGATAGGTGGTCAGGGAAAACGAATTACATCAGTTTGCAAGATGGTAATCTATCATACACATGATAGACGGTTTCATTTCATATTTGAAGGAAAAAAGTGATTGATATAGGTTATGGAACTAAAATAATAACATATCAGTATATTTTAGAAAATAATTTTATTATATCATCATTTTTGAATAATTTTTGAAGGATTTGGAATAATAAATAAAATAAAAACCATTGATTAAGAATGATACCTCTTGTTTAGACAACCACCTTTGTTTTGCATAACAATCCTTCTTAGGGGGGTTTAATATTAAAAATAAGTAATTTAGGAAGTGTATTGGGAAGTAATGAATGGATTTGGTAGGTATTTTCTCAACAAAAAAGGTCTTGGAGTGTGTAGAGTAGAGAAGATGAGATGTCCTTTTATAAGTGGGGAAAGGAACCCACTTGGAAACTTCTTAAAATTTCACAAAAGAATCCAAAATGATGAAGTAATTACATAGATAAATGATTAAAAATGAACATAGATTCAAAATTTGGATATTATAAGGTCGAAATATTTCCAAAAATAGTATTTATGCAAGTTTTATAGGAAAAACTTACCCTTATATTTTGTTTTATCCCCCCGGTAAACCTGTTTTAACCTTAACCGCAATAATTAATTTTTTTATGTTTTTACTATTCATTATGACAAAAAAATAGTATGAACATATTATAAAATGTTAACTATTATTATTAAAATTATAGAATAAATTTTTAAAAAATTAATTTACAAATTTGAATGAATTTAATTGAATGTAAAACCTACAGATGCGAGGAAGAAACTATTTTCCACAGGAAAAGATATCCTACATATAATAATTTTTTATATCGAAATTCAATATGAAATTGATTATAATTACCTAAATGGTATTAATAACTTTTAAAATCAGATTAAAATAAAATTTAGATTTTAATCTCTTTAAATGATAAGGCAGTTTTTAATAAAAAGCATTATTTTTTTACTATTTATCAAAAAATTAATATTTTTATAAAATTATAATAAATTAAATAAAAGATAATTTTTTGACATGTATATTTCAAAAATTATGTTTATTTTTTCATATAAAATTTTTAAAAATGGGAAAAAAATCATTTTAGAATTTATTCACAAAAAAGAAATAAAAATATTTGTTGAGAAAAAGGTATTTTCAAAGAATATAAATACTTTACTAAAAAATTATGTAATTTTTATCAATATGTTTTCTTTAAATAAAAAAATTATAGTTAATTTTAAAAATATGTTTATTCTTATTCATACCACCATGTTTAATGGATAGTTAATAATGGTCATGTTGAAATGATAATATTTATAACATATCACAGTTCATTAAAACATGGTGTTGTTTGTAATGCAAGTTATCAAAAAAATTAAATCTATTTTAAAAGTATATATTTCATTAAATATAATAGTTTTAAATTCTTCCCCCCTTAAATTTAAATTCACCCTCAAAATTTATCACTCTAAAAAAAGAAAATGAGGATACTTCTGCCTCATCGTATCCTCAGATTCCCATGTAGCTTCTTTAAATTGCTTGGGTTTTCCACAAAACATTGACCGGGTGAGTGGTCTTGTTTCATAGAACATTCTCTATATGATCCAAAATCTCATCTTGTTTTTCCTCATGGGAAATATATTTCTCTAAGGGTATGACAGTTGAGTTCAGCAAATGTGAAAGGTTAGATATGTACTTCCTTTAGAGAGATACATGGAACAAATCATGTACTTGAGATAAGTTCAATGGAAGCCATAGGTGACAAGAAACCATCCTGAATAGATATAGAATTTATAAAGGTCTAATATACATTGGGCTATACTTTCCTTTATTATTAAATTTCATAGAACTATTCCATGAAGAAATTCACAGAAATATCTTCTCACAAACTTCAAATTTTAGATTACATTGATGATTATCAATATAACTTTTCTATCAAATCTGTGTTTCCCTTATGTGTTACTGAATGGATCTACACTTATATGAAATTTCTTCATCTAAATTAGACCCCAATAGATTTATTTACCCAACTTTATCCTTGTATGATGGATTTATAAAATAATTTCTATAGAGGACTTAATAAAGAGACATATGGATGTTAGAGTGAAATATATTATCGTAGGAATACTCAAACAGAGGGATGTGTTGATCCCAACCACCTTTGAAATCCACAGAAAAAGATATCAACATATCCTCTAGGGTTTGAATTGTTCAATCAGATTTTACATCTATCTAGTGATGATACATCGTCCTGAAACACAATTCTGTATCGAGGGATTGATGAAGACTTTGCCAAAACTTCATGAAAAAACACTGTTCCCAATCAGATACAATATAATGTGGTACTCCATGCAACCTTACCACCTCCTTAATGTATATTTTGGAATGATTATCCAGATTGAAATCTTACCTAACAACGATGAATTGTGCTAACTTTGTAATGTGATCAACTACAACCCATAGAGCATTGTGCCCTTTAGATGATTTGGTGAGTTAGATGAAAAAATCCATGGTAATGTTTTCCCATTCCCATTTTGATATGGGTAATGGTTATAAAATCCCCTTAGAAATTTTCCCCTTATCCATAAATTACTAACATACCAATCATAAAGATAAAAAATCTTCAAAATATATCTTTATTTTATCCCATTTAAAATACTTTTTCAAATCTCTATACATCTTCATACTTCTAGGATGAATAGAGAATGAAGAACTATGAGCTTCCTCTAACTGCTCTTTCTTCAAATATGATATGCATAGTACACATATATAGTTACCGAACCTTATCATTCCATCATGATCACGGTTAAAGTTAGAAACATTTCTCACCTTCTTCTATAGCTCTATATCTGCCTTCTAAACCTCTTTAATCATCAAGTTAATAGATATTTAAGAACTTATTTGAGAACGATAAGATTTCCCTTTATCCTTTATATTTTCCAGATCCATAATTTGTAAATACAAAAAATATTTTAACTTTTTAGATCCTCTTCATGGATATGATAACATGATCATTTTGACTCAAATAATCTTCCACCTTGTTCCCTTTCCCATGGTGGTAATATATTGAGCAGTCATAATATTTAATCATTTCTAACCATCTTCTTTGGAACATGATTAACTCATCATGTGTGAATATATAATTTAAAATTTTTAGGTCAATATATACATGTAATATCTGGTTACCTTTCTATCGGGTAAATTTTTAGCCTTGTCATGGTTTTCCTTTTTCATTGTCTGGGTAGGGCCGAGAAGGAATTGGGAGGGTATATATAATGGAGAAGTCAGATATTTTGTTGGTATTTTCAGCATAAAGCATGTTGGTTCTGTATCATTCTAGGAATTTACATGTCATGTAATATGGTTACATGCCATATAAATTTAGAAATAACAATAAATCCATTTTTAACAAAAGGAGATGGGTTTTTTTGGTGTTTATGGGACTTGTTAATTACATGATGTGTAATTGGGTTACACATTGTGTAAAGTCTCGAAGGTCGTTTTAAATGAGGAATCTCGGATGATTTTTTTTCCAATCTTCCATAATTATTTTCTCTTGACCTAAGAGCTGTCACGAGGTGATTTTGGATCCATTTAACCTTTTTGGGTCCTTTTTTTCACTAATTAATCATTGTTGAAGTTGCGGTGTGACTCTCTAGGTAAGCGGTCACCCTATCTCTCCACCTCATTCTCTTTCCCTACTAGGATTTTTTTATATCATATTTGGATTGATGAATCTAAACTCTATGTTGTTGAATATTATTTCTATATAGAGTTACTAGATCATCTGTGCCTTCATTCTTGTTGGATGGTTCTGTTGCATTCATTGTGCTTCCATGAAAAAGGTAGGTGGTTCTGTTTAAGATTGGCCAGTTTATTTGACCATAAGTTTCTTGATAAATTACTTTCAATTGTTTTTTTAAAACAAAATTTCCATTTAATTTGAGGATTTTTAATTGACTTGGCACAAAATTAGGGAAAACCCCCAATTCTAGTAAACTGGGTTGTGTTTGTGAAATTGATGGAATTTTTTGAAATTTAAATTGTGGAACTGATTTTATGTAACTGATTTAAAATTTATATTTTAGAAAATATATTAAAATATATTTGATATAAACCCAGTTGTTTTTTCTTAGAAAAAGGCATGTTTTGATTAAAAACTCGTTTTTTGGATTTTTAAAGGAAATCATCATATTAGAAATGGGAGAATGTGTTGAATTTTATTTTAAACAGCTTTAAAATAAATTTCCCATCAATGATTTTTATTAGATAACATGAAATACTAGGTAGTTATTTATTTATTGGGATAACACTCTTTTTGAAACTTTATAACTGAAACAAAACCTAGTGTAATAGGTCTTATACCTAATCAGATAGTGATGAGTCCTCTTTGGATAGTGACAAATGGACATGTGTATACACATATTGTCATGATCACCTTCAAGTGTGTGAGATTTCATAGCCTGTAACTATTCTACCTTTCAGAATATAACCATATTTTTGACTTTCTTGTATTTGAAATGAATATATTCTATTGTTGTAAACTTTTTACCATGCCTTTTGAAATTAAATAAAAAAAATTATATGAAATTTTTATTAATCCATTTTTTTAAAGTATTTCCATTATTTGAAATGTAATTCATGATTTTTTTAAATATTATTTTGAAATTTCATTCATGTTTATTTTAAATTTAAGGATTTATTTTATTAATTAAATGTGGAATATTATTATGGAATCCTTAGAGAGACCCTATTGGTATTTTATCACACACCCTACTTGTGCCTTTAGGTGTTTGTATATTATTTATTTCCATGTTCGAGAAAGGTTAAGGTGTCACTTAGAGGTGGTAGTATCTTTTGATCCTTGGGATTGGAGAGTTGTGTTCGCTGGGGCTTGGTTGTTCTTTCAGTTTTAGGGTACGTCACTATAGTAATTTGGGTTTTCATACCTATTTGACTTCTGATACTGTTCTCCTTATGGATTTTTTCTTGTATTCATGCTGAAATGTTTATATTTCTTCCATAATGTTTATGGAAAATTAGTTCCCACTTTCATTTTTTATTATTCCAAGTTCTAGTAGACAACCTGTGGGGATTGAGAATTTCCTTCAACCCATGTCAGTGTCAGATTAGTTATCGGGTTACCAGGGTACCCAGGCCAGTTCATGAAAAAGTGACATCAGAGAATTAGTTTGATATTATTTCGATGATATTATGTAGTTTATATAATCTTATCAGGTATTAGGAGGTCGTTGTGACCGTGTGTTTGGAGAGCTCTCACAGTAATGATCCATATGTCTCTAGGGGAGGTTTAGGTAAATACATATTGATGATTATTTCTAGTATTTTACCTTCTTTGATTTATATATGATTCAAATCCAAATATTTTGTTCTTATCTAATGGGGTTAATTTCCCTTGTTACTCAGTTTGAATGTTAATATGATATCTTATTTATTGTCTGCTAATGTTTTTTAGCATCATGCATATGAGAATACATGTTAATCAGATCTAGGAGGAAGCTACTAATGAACCAAAATGAGTAAATACTCTCTTGGACCTGAGTATGGTTGAGGTGATTGTACGTACTATCCAAGATCTGGGATAGGCACCTACACTAGTTCCTATCTAGGCTCTTACTGTGGACGTTTAGAGGAATGTTCTTCAAGATCATTATCATGAGTTTCTTTGCTAGAATCCAACAGTGTTCAAAGGATCCCATTATTCTCAAGAGGATGAGGAATGGTTGAGCATGATTGAGCATTTTTTTGGGTTCTTGGAGACACTCGATGAATTCAAGGTGAAGTGTGACATATTCATACTAGAAGGAAAGACCATGAGTTGGTGGGAAATGATGGCGATATACAATAATAATGAGGTATTATAGTGGAAATACATCAAATATCTTTTAATTGGCCAATTCTATCTATATTCAATGGTGTTGGCCAAGGATATGAAGTTCTTCAAACTCAAGTAGGATGACAGGACTATGATAAAGTATGAAATCCATTTTGTAGATCTAGTGACGTTTTCACCTAAGATAGTATCAAATGAGAAGTTGAATACTCTATGGTTTGAGTTGGGACTTCAATATGACATTAATTCTAAGGTTTTCTCAAGATTCCCTCTCATGTTGATGTGTTGGTAGAGAACTGATGGTTGAAATGAACTTGGTTGACAAGTCAGGGTTGTCAGGAGTTTCCTTCTTTCCTTGTGGCAGTGTGAATTACACTAAGAGAAAAAGGAATCATGATGATTCTCATGGTGGTTCTCAATAGTATGGTTTTCCTAAACCTCATTTCATTCTTGTAAGATTCCCTTTGATTTAATACCAGTTTGGAAAACCCGAGCATTCAAAGAAGGCTTTCACTGAGGTACCCAAGATATGTGGGTATTGCCGATGCTCGAGTAACCTACATATATTCTTCCATGTCTTTCCAAACCGCATAGTGGTATTATATCAACAGTGCCCATTTAAACTACTATCTAATAAGATTATTCACATACAAAGGGTTCCCATTCATAATAATTTTGAACGATGATTCTTAATGCAGTGGAAGCATCTATAGAGGAAGTAGATACATGTCCAATGACTGTGAGGGGTACCATCACTATAGCTTAATTATTAGTTACAGCTTTATTTGATACTAGTGTGTCTCATCAGTTTATTTCAACCCATTCTTTTAATTGTCTAAATCTTCCTATGGATATTTTATCTTATGTGATGTATATTACTACACCACTTGGAATAAAGAGAGAGCAGGGTCTCTTTAGTCCTACTTGTGTTTTTTCTTTATCAGATATGGAGCATTCTTGGAGTTTTCTGGTTCTCAAAATGAATATTATTGACATCATATTCAGGATGGATTGACACATTTCCAATAAATCCCTAATTTTTTTTTATCTCTTACGGGTCTCCTTTACTTCACCTGATGGGGATTTTCAAATAATTCAAGGAGAATGGGACCTTACGGGTCTCCTTTACTTCACCTGATGGGGATTTTCAAATAATTCAAGGAGAATGGGACCCAAGGTAGAGTAGAGCTGAACCATCCTATACAGAGTTGGGGAAAGTGATATCTATGTTTTCTTTTGATCTGAAGTGAGAATTTTTGAGTGGTGATATCCCTCTAGTTTTCATCAAGTTTCCCGATGTGTTTCCTTCCAACTTCTCTGGTTTTCCATCATTAAGGGAGGGAGAGTTTTTTATTGATTTAGTTCCTCATAGTCAACCATTATATATTCCTTCTTTCCACATGGCACTAGCTGAAATGAGAGAGTTGAAGACTCAGTTGGATGATCTTATAGATAAAGGCATTATATTCCTGAGTGTGTCACCATGGTAGCGCCAGTTCTCTTTTCTAAGAAGGTTGATGGTTGCATTCACCTTTGTGTTGATTATTGAAAACTCAATAGAGTCACAGTAAAGAACACATATTTTTTTTACATGGATTGATAATCTGATTTCCATTTGAAAGGGACAAAGTGGTTCTCTAAGATTGATCTTCATTCTGGCTACCATAAGTTGAGGATAAGAATATAACATTGATAAAACCACCTTTCAAACCAGTTATGTCCATTATGAGTACTTTTTCATTCTAATTGGATTAACTAATTATTTTTCAGTATTTATGGATTTAATGAATAGTATTTTCAATCAGTACCTTGATGCTTTCATGGTAGTGTTTTTGGATGACATCCTTGTTTACTCTACATTCAAGGAGCATCAGGTGAGTCATCTAAGAGCAGTGCTAGAATTGTGGGGAAATCATTGAATTTATTCAAAGCTATAAAAATGTGATTTATGGATTTAGGGAGTGAAATTATTTAGACATGTGGTGTCAGAACATGGTATCTCAGTTAAAATAAAATGAATTGCATTAGTTCTTTAAATGAAAAGGTATATTTTAATGAAAATCAATATTTTTTTACTAATTTTCAAAACATATAAATTTTAAGAAAATTATCAAAAACCGGTTCAAAGATGATTTTGACATATAGATTTCAAAAATAAATTTTATTTTTTCAAATAAATTTTCTAAAAATGGGAAAAAATTACAATTTTTTCACAGAAAATTAATAAATAAATTTATTAAGAAAATGGTATTTTTGAATCATATAAAGACTACAAAAAAAATTAAGAAATTTTTATCAATATGTTTTCTTTAAATAAAACCATTATACTTAATTTTAAAAAATATTATTCCTATTCATACCACCATGCTTAATTTATAGGTTATAATGTACATATTAATATAATAATATTAATAGTATATCATGGTTCATTAAAACTCGGTGTTGCGTGTAATAAAAGTTATCAATGAAATTAAATCTATTTGAAAAATATATATTTCATAAAATTTCATAGTTTTAAATTCTAACACAATTAAAATTAATTTTACCCTAAAAAATCATCACTCCAATACAAGAAAATAAGGATACTTATACCTCATCATATCCTCAAGTTCCCATGCAGCTTCTTCAAATTGGTGGGTTTCCCCACAAAACATTGACTATGTGAGTGGTCTTGTTTCATAACACCTTATCTCTATGATCTAGAATTAAAACTGGTTGTTTCTTATGAGAAATATATTTCTCAAATGGAATGACATATTATTTCATTACATGTGAAGGGTCGGGTATGTACTTCCTTAGGATAGATACATGGAACACATCAGGAACATGAGAGAATTTTGGTGGACGCTCTAGGTGATAAGAAACCATCCTGAATTGATCAAGAATCTCAAAAGTGACAATATACCTATAGATCACCTTTCCTTTCTTCATGAATCTCATATCCTTCTTCCATGGATAAATTCATAGAAATATCTTCTCACCGACTTGAAATTCTAAATCTCAACAACCCCTATGTGTTACTAAGTGGATCTAACCTTCTATAAAATTTCATCTGCTAGATTAGGTCCCAATAGATTCTTTCCCCCAACTTCATCCTAGAATATTAGATTTATATAACTATTTCTATAGAGGGATTCATAAATAGCTATTTGAATGCTCGAGTGAAATCTATTGTTGGGAGAAAACATAATCAGAGGGACGTGTTGATCCCAACCAACTTTGAATTACATAGAACAAGATCTCAACATATCCTCTAGGGTTTGAATTATTCTCTAAGATTGGAAATTTTTATAGGGATGATACATAGTGTTGAAACTCAATTCTATATAATGGTCTTTCTGAATACATTGCTAAAAATTCAAGGTAAACCTTTGTTCCCAATCAAATACAATACAATGTGGTACTCCATGCAACCTTACCACCTCATTAATGTATGTATTTTTTTGTCAATCAAGAGAGAAATATTCTTAGATAGTGATAAAGGATGGTGGATTTGTAAGGTGATTGACTATAACCCATGTTGAATTGTTCCCTTCAGATTTTTTGGGGAGTCCGATAAAAAAATACATTGTGAAGTTTTACCATTTCCATTATGTTATGGGTAATGTTTGTATCATCCCCTTAGATTTTTTGTCTCTCAGACATAAATTTCAATCATACCAATCATCGAGATACAAACTATGAAATATATCTCTTCACTCCATCCCATCAGAAATACTCCTTCAAATCTATATGCATATCCATACTTCTAGGATTAATAAAGAATTAAGAACTATGATCTTCCTCTAACTACTCTTTCTAAAAATCTAGTATGGACGGTACACATACATGGTTCTAGAACCTTATCATTCCATCATGATTAGGGTTAAACTTAAGAACATTTATCACAATCTTCTATAGCTCTACATCTTCCTTCTTTTCCTCCTTAATCTTCACATGGATATATCGTTACACACTTATTTGTGAAAGATAATATTTCCCACCTTCCATCATGATTTATAGATCCATGATTTTCAAATACAGAAATATTAGATTTTTTGTGATCTTCATCATAGATAAGATAACATGATACTTTCGACTTAGAGCATTAGCCACCTCATTCCCTTCCCTAGGGTGGTAATGTATTGAGAAGTTATAATCATTAATCAGATCTAACCATCTTCTCTGGAATATGTTCAACTCTATCTTTGTGAAAATATACATTAAAATTTGATTTTCAGTATATATATATATATATATATATATATATATATATCACACTTTATCCATAAATACAATTCCATCATATCATTAATGAAAAAATTACCGCATTCAGTTCCAAATCATGAGTTGGGTAATTTTTCTCATGAACCGTAAATTTTCAGGAGGCATAAGCTATACCCATGTCATTATGTATGGGAATGAATATCAATTCCTTTATGGATGAATCACTATAGATTACAAAGCCTTCTCCACTATAGGGTAATATAATCACATGTGTGCTAACTTATCTTATCTTTAGTTCCCTAAAATATTCCTCAAATTCATCCACCTAGAGGAACTTGGATCCCTTCCCAATCAACTTGGTAGTGGATTAGATTGTTATAACAAATTAACCAGAAATCATTGATAATATACAACCAAACCTAGAAATATTCATATCTCATTCACTGTGGGTATTCTAGGATAAAATTTAATAACTTTTGACCTTGATAGATCTACAGATATACCCTCTCTTAAGATTATATAACCTAAAAATGAAACTTTTTGTATCTAAAATTCAAACTTTGTAAATATTTCTTACAACTTATCATTACTCAATGTCTTTGATACAATTCACAAGTGATATTCAATATCTTCCTTATGATTTGAAAATATAATAATATTGTCTAAAAATTCTACCCCAAACTAATAAAGGTAATCTCTAAAGACGCTATTAATTAAATCCATGAAGATATTAGGGTAATTAGTAATACTTAATGGCATCATTATATGTTCATAGTGTCTATACTTTGTATGGAATTCTATTTAGGTATATCCTCCTTGATTCTCAATTGATTACATCCAAAACAAAGTTCATTCTTGGAAAATTATTAAGATCCATGTATTTGGTTAAAAAATTAATTAATATAGGGTATAAGATACATTTTATTTAATGCGATCTTGTTTATTTCCTGATAATCAATGAAAATTCTCATCGATCAATCTTTTCTCTTGAAAAAAATAACAGGGCCACCCTAAGGTGACACACAAGGATGAATAAATACTTTATCAATATTCTCGGAGATTCTATTATTTAATTCTTGAAACTCAATCAGTTCTATTCCATATGAAGCCTTTAAAATAGGTGTAGTACTAGGTATGAGTTTTGTATAGAACTCAACTTCATGTTTTAGTGGAATACTAGGAAATTATTTGAGAAATGCATAAAAAACTCTCAAATAGTATACATATAATAAATTTTGAGTTTATACACAACCATATAAGTTAAAACCCCCCTTTGATAAGGGATTATTACCCATACAATAGATAGGATTTTCATATAAAGTTAGGATTTATCATTACACTAATATATGATCATAGTTTGGTTAGTAATGTCAAACGTGACTTCCCTTACCCAAAATTTATTTGGTATTTATGTTGGTAAATCCATTTTATGACTAATATAAGATAAAATTCAACTAAATGAATAATAACAAGATTTATAGGAAGAAAATTCCCACAAAATTCATTTGGAGAATAATCATAGACTTGATATTTGATCATCATACCATTAGAGGTTTTCACTGATAATTCAAAATATAATAATTAAGGTTAAGAATTAACATTATGTGAGACTTTTCATTAATCTCAAATTAAGTACTCCAATATTTGATCATACCTATCAGCACCTCCACTTCATCACCCTATCATCAATCCTTTGGTAAAACCAAAATAGTTAACATGACCATCATGCATCTTTAATCGTGTAAAATCACTCATATAATGTTTAAATCACAACACCTTATTTTCAATATATGGGACCTTATATTTAATATAGGTCATTAATTGTAATATTCTATTCAATTCCATCAGGATGGTTTGTAAAGATTTTTGGAATTTATAAATCATATACCTCGGGAGTGTCAAAACTAGTGTGTAGCAAGGCTAATTGTCATGAATCAGGTGACAATTGAGTCCAACTCAATGCACACTTCTTGATTTTATTACCTATAGGTACAACTATGACTAACCACATCCACTTATAGTATCCAAATAGGGATGTTATTTCTCAGAAACCACTCACTCAATCCTTCACCAAAATTCTAATACATTTTTCTATACTTAGACTTCTCTATTCCTAGAGATATTACTGAAGTTTTATCATCCTAATATCAAATGGTTAACTAAACCGTGCATCTAACACAAACTATAATGGTCCAATATTTACATACATTGATATTACATATTTGTATATGAATATTCATTACATAATATAACGATCCACAACAAAATAATATAGGTCTAGTGCCTTTGGAAACTTTTAAAAAAAATTTCTTCATAAGAGTTCAACCTCATATACCATTAAGTTATTCCTAAATAACACCATTATTAGAAAAAACTTACATAATACCTTTCTTTATAAGAAAGTGTGAACTCAAATTATCAGTAAGGGTAACAAAGGGTGATATCAATTATCATATAATCACACTATGAGTATAAAGGTATGAGAACATGAGCTTAACATTTGAAAACCATACCCTATGTATCATTGATATTAAAAATTATTCATTGAATAAATCATGGATTTTCATAAGAAATGAATACTTAGGGAATCAAATAGCATAATTCAATAGGGAATAAAATATACATGAGACGTGGATTTGTGCCATGCACATAAAAATAGAATTACTTCTGCCGAGGCTATCCAACAATACATTCATAACTTTTTGGGCTTTGGCTAACCACCCATCCACCTACATCGGGCTTTGGATAACCTATTGTTTACCCTATTTAGATCTTAGGATAAACTCTTATGTACCCTCTTTTGGGATTGGGATAACCTCATGTATAACCTTTAATCTTACAGAACATTTAATAATTACCCAATGCATTGGAGGGAGATATAGGTCCCAACCATTACATAATTGATACATTTTTGTGCCACAATATTATAAAAAATTCATCATAACATAACCCAAAAATAATAAAATTATTTCATAAACATTTCATCATAACATAACCCATAGAAAGGAAATGGGTTTCATAATCATCTCATCAATTCATCATAGAATAACTCATTAAAGAGGAATGAGTTTCATAAACATCTCTTCATCATAATCATAAAATATTTTGAAAAATAATAAATATGGTTCAATTGGATCATATCCTCTATAAAAAAATAAACACCAAAGGTTGTTATCATTGATGAATAGAAATTCCATTAAAATATCATTAAAACATTCTTAGGGAAAATATCCTTTCTATTTTTAAATAACTTATTTAAAAACGAAATTTCCAAAATATTAAAGAAAAAATTTTCTTTGAAAATAAACTTGGAAACTTTTAATTTAATCTCTAACTCCTTGAGAATTTATAATGGAAAAAAATATTGTTCATGTTGTACATGTTAAAAAAAAGATTCCATCACATTTTTTTGTAAAAATTCAAAAGTACTTCATTTCAAAAAATGAAAAGAATATTACTTTAAAACCAATTTTTAAAAATTAAAATATGGGTAATTTTTTTTAACAATCAGTGGATAATATTAACACAATTTCATAATACATTCATGTTCAAGAGAAAGGATTTTCGACCGAAGAGAGAAATAAAGTCAATTTTCTTAAAAAACATTCTTTTAGTATATTTTGTTATTAAAGAGAAGAAAATGAAATAAAAAAATTTATTATATATAAATAAACATAGTGTAATAAATAATTTATATTATTTATATATATATCATAATAATTAATTATTGGAAACTTAATCGTAAATAATCTCGGTAAATAATGAGATTGTAACATAAAATCTTTACTACTATGGTAACTTTTGAATCATAATCCCCATGAAATAAAGAAAATTATATAGATATGTATATCCCATAATTTCATGAGAATAATCATAAAATAAATTTATGAGTAGTATATACACCACATAAAAGAAAGAAGGGGTAAATATGGCATGTTTCCCACATAAATAAAAGTGAGATGAAAATCTGTTACCACATTGGAAACATTTGAATCATAAGACCCATGGAAGAATAACCTTAAATTAAACTTTAAATATAATGATAATAAATAAATTAATGATATAAAATGTCAAAATTTTAGTATATATACACCACACAAAAATAAAAGAGTGGTGAATATGACATATGTCTCTGAGAAATAAAAGAGACTAGAAATCCCTTACCTTAAGTCTTGAATTCCTTCATACATGTTTGTAAATCCTATATAAAAAATATATTTTTATTATAAATATATTATAGAACCATAATTATATATATCATACCATATATGAATTACTTTTGAACATTTTATACCTATTTATTAACAATTCCTTGTTGAAGTCATGTTTTAGGTAATAACTGCTTCATTTATAACGTATTTTTTGTTTGGTATTTTTGGTCCTTTTACTTTGATCATGGTTACATAATATCTACAATGTCAAAAATGATATAAATATCATATATATTCATTATATATGTATTTATAGTAATCTATAAAAGTTATAGATAAAAAATTAATCACATCATTCATGGAGACAATACGTCATACATACCCATGAACGTTGTTTCAATTTTCTCTATGGATGGAAAAAAGGAAGGTGAAAAATATATCACCATTATAGAATATTTTATGTATCATATATATGATATATATTTAATAAATATATCCTCACTACCATCAATTTCAAAATAAAATTAAAAACATATCACATCGCTTCGTAGAGGAAGAAGTCCACTCGAAAGCACGAGCGATGTTATCAATTTCCAATATATTGGAAGGTAGAAAGATAGATGTGATATTATAATTAAAAAAGTATAAATATTTAATAAATAAATTATAAATATGTTAAAACCATAATTATATCCATCTATGAGTGGCGGCGAGGGAAAACAAATTACATCATTTCGCGAGCCGGTAGTCCGCTATACACTTGATTGATGGTTTCACTTCACATTTAATGGGAAAGGAGATGGGTGTAGGTTATTAAACTAAAATAATAACACATAATTATATGTTATATAATTATTTTATAATATTATATTTTTTTAATATTTTTTAAGGAGATGGAATATAATAAAAAATAAAAATGCAAGTTCAAGAATGATACCTCTTTTTCAGACAACCTCTTTAGGTTTGAACCAATATCCTTCTTATGACGGTTTTATAATAAAAATACGGCCTTTAAGAAGTGGGTAGGGAATTATGTAATTGATTTGGGTAGGTATTTTCTGAACCAAAATGATCTTGGAGTGTGTATAGTATAGGAGAGTAGATGTCCTTTTATAAGTGGGGAAAGGAACCCACTTGGAAACTTCTAAAAATTTCGAAAAAAGAATCCATAAATTATAAAGTAATTACCAACATAAATGATTAAAAATGAACTTATAATAAAACTTGGGATAATTTAAAGTTTAAATATGGCCATTCAAGAATATTTAGATATGTTTTACAGCTAAACATACCCCCATCTTTTGGTTTAGCTCCACGGTAAACTCATTTTATCTTTAACTGTAGTAATTAGTTTTTAATGTTTTTAATATTATTTATGGAAAAATAATATGTTTAAATAATAAATAATATTAAATATTATAATTAAAAATATTTAATCCATTTTTATAAATTATATTTACTGAAGTGACAAAATTTAATTTATGGTAAAACATGCTGACGCGATGAAGAAGCTGTTTTCCATAGAAAAGGTTTTCATAAGTCTAAGAAGTTTTTATATATAAATTAAATATGAAATTTATTAAAATTAAATAAAATTGATTTGTAAATATATAATTTAAGTAATTACACTTTTTAAACCATATTAAAATAAAATGGATCTTGTTATTTCTTTAGATGAAAATGAAATTTTTAATGAAAATCAGTATTATTTTTACAATTTCTAAAAAAGTGATATTTTCTGAAAATTCTCATAAATTTAGTCAATGATACATTTGAAATTTATATTTAAAAAAGTAAATTTATTTTTTAAAATTAATTTAATAAATATTTTTGAAATTACTTGTACACGTTTTTCAAAAATAAATAAATAAAAAAATTTGTTGAGAAAAAGGTATTTTTAATGCATATAATGCCTTTAGTAAAAAATAAGTACCTTTTTATCAATATGTTTTATTTATATAAAATAATTATACTTAATTTTAAAAAATATTATTCATATTCATTCCACTATGTTTAATGGAAAGTTTATAACAGTCATGTTTAAATAATTATATTGATAGTATATCACAGATCATTAAAACTCTGTGTTGTGTGTAAAGAAAGTTAACAAAAAAATTAAATCTATTTGAAAATAATAATAAAATCTCATATTTCTACATTATATCCCCCTAAAAATGAATTTAAACCTCAAAATTCAACCCTCTAATACAAAAAATGAGGATACTTCTACCTCATCGTATTCTCAGGTTCCCATGTAGCTTCTTCAAATTGATGGTTTCGCCACAAAACATTGACCATGGGAGTGGTCTTGTTACATAGAAATTTCTCTATATGATGGAAAATCTCCATTAGTTATTCCTCATGAGAAATATATATCTCTAATGGTATGACCATTGAGTTCAGTACATGTGAAGTGTTAGGTATGTATTTCATTAGCATGGATACAAAGAACACAATGTAAACTTGAGAGAATTTCAGTGGAAGCTCTAGGTGATAAGAAACCATCTTGAATAGAAAAATAATCTAGAAAGGGTTAATGTACCTAGGACTCAACTTTCTTATATTCCTGATTCTCCTAGCATTATTCCACAAAGAAATTCATAGAAATATCTTCTCACCGACTTCAAATTCCAGATCACACCAATGATTATCGGCATAAATTTTCTATAAACATTATGTTTCCTTTATGTGTTACTAAATGGGTCTAACCTTCTTTGGAATTTCTTGGTCTATATTAGGTCCAAATAGATTTATTTCCCCAACTTTATCCCAGAAAATTGGAATTCTATTCTTATTTCTATAGAAGGCTTCATAAAGAGCCATCTGAATGCTTGAGTGAAATATATTATTGTATGAAAACTTAGTCAAAGGGATGGGTTGATCCCAAATACCTTTGAAATACATAGAAAAAGATCTCAACATATACTCTAGGGTTTAAATTTTTTTCTAAAACTGACCATATGTTTGAGTATGATATGAAATGATGAAACTCAATTCTATATCAAGGTCATATTGAAGACTTTTCAAAAATAGGAAGGTAAACCTCTAATCCCAATCAAATACATTACATTATAGTACTCCATAAAACCTCATGAAGCACACCTGTCATAGGGTTTAGAAAAAAAATTATTTCCTAAGTTAAAATGTAGTAATGTGGTTGGCCTAGGATGTCTCTCAAAGAGGAGTGCACACAAAACGAGCTATCACTTTAAAACGGGGGTAAAAATATTGTGCTTTTGAAAAGAAATTTGAAATTTAAATGATTGAAAAACTATGAAAATAAAAGGGTGATTAGGTCGGGGTTGGTTTCTTAATTTTAATGATATACTTGTTCAATTTAATTCAAACCTCTTCTTATTTTTTGATTAAAGTGAGTTTCCACAATCGTTTCCTCTCACTTCCTTGGTGAAATTATGATGGTGAGAGAAAAACTTACCAAGATCTCGGTTTGGACAACTCTCCTTCCATGTGTAAAAGAGTTGTATTGAATATAATTAATTGAAATGGGTAATACCCGATTGGGTTTTTTATCCCAAAAAAGGAAGAACATTCACTACACCTTTTATACGTACTGACGATCTTCGAGTACTTCACCACTAATCTCTGGTCTATTCCATCGTATATAAACCAGAAATCAGTGGAGGGAGATTATGATTATTTTACCAAAGATAAAATCAATAATGGAATTAATATTCAAGAATGATCTCACTTTATAATAAAATCCTCTATAAGAAATTGAAAACAACTTTGAAAAAGAATGAAATTTATTCAATTGTGTCCAAGAACTCAAGCATTACAATGTAGAAAACCAACCCTTCCCCAGTCACTTCAAATGTTTACCCCACCATGGTATGGGTAATAGAAATGAATGGGGAAGAAGAAGGAATAAAAAAACTATGAAAAATAAAATAAATAAAAGAGAAAGCTGAAAAGTTCTCCTTCTTGGTGTCCCGGAAGGGATGAGGTGGAGAATGGGATGATTTGAGAAGGTGGAGCTCTCCTCCTTTTATAGCCAGAATTTGTCCCTCGGATGTTGATGCGTTTTAGACCCATTAAATGACATATTCACGCGTTTATATATTCTTGAATGTTGTTCATAATTATCATGTCCGTGTCCTCTCAAAATCTAAGCGGATTTGGACATTTATTCCGAGTGTTATAGCCATTTTACTCTAAGAATTTATTCTGTCCAGTCAGACTTTCCAAATCACAAACCTCCGGATTAGAGTGATTTAATGACTCCTTAAACAACCAATTCACACGGTACTTACTTCATTAAAGATGCTTCAAAACTACCTGTGCGTCTAATCACCGAATATCACAACATTTGGAACCACCATGAATGAGTTATGATGCCCAAAACGTAACTAGGCAAAACTGCAAACAGTTTTCTTTCTCCCACTTGTGTGCTTCGTTTGAGCTTCCATATGGTCGATTCAGTTTTTAGTCCAAAAATAGTAAATTAATACTTGGATCTTTAGAATCTGTAAAATAAATAATTTTTCAATTTGTATTATTGTAAATAATGTTATGGACAAACTATAAAATAAAGTTAAAACTGTTAAAAATCCAAAATGGCCAATTTTTACTATTCAGCTCAAAATAACACCAATATCATAAAAATGAAACAATTCATCTTAGAGGAACAATACTGTGGGTTTAAAACAATGATATTCAATATAAATTAATTAAAAATATTTTCTCTATCACCTCACCACCTCCTTAATTTATATCCAAGAAATATGATCTAGAGAGAAATATTCTATAATAGCGATGAAGTTTTCTGACTTTGTAAGGTGATCGACTATAACCCATTTAGAATTATTACCTTTATATGTTTTGGGGAGTCTAATGACAAGATCCATGGTGATTTTTCCTATTTCCATTATGGTATGTGTAATGTTGTAACAACCCCTTATACTTTTTTCTCTTAGCCTTAATGTTTTGACATACTAATTACTGAGATACAAACTCTACAATATCTCTATTTATGTCAACCTGCCAAAAATATTTCTTCAAATCTCAATACATATTCATACTTCCAAGACGAATAAAGAATGAAGAACTATAAGCTTCCCCTAATATCCCATTCTTAAAATCTAGTATAGATGGTACACATACATGGTTTCTAAACATTATCATTGCATAATGATCAAGGTTAAACTTAGCAACAATTCTCAACATCTTATATAGCTCTAAATATTCCCTCCACACCTATTAAATATAAAATTGGATAGATATATGAGCACTTATTTGATCATGGTAAGATTTACCCCATTCCTTCATGATTTCCAGATCCATCCTTTAAAAATCCATAAATATTGGATCGTCTATGATCATCATCATGGACAAGCTTGCATGACCCTTTGACTCAAAGAATTAGTAACCTTGTTCCCTTTCCAAGGGTGGTAATGTATTCAGAAGTCATAATATTTAATCATCTCCAACCATAATCTCTAGTTCATGTTAAACTACTACTATATAAGTATATACTTTAATTTTTTTTGTCAGTATATATATATATATATATATATATATATATATCACACTTATCTATACAAATATAATTCCGCCGCATCTTTAATGCAAAAATTACGAAATCTATATCTTAATCATGATATGGGTAATTTTTTCATGAACCTACAATTGTGGTGAGGCATAAGATACAACCATATCATTCTGTATGAGAATTCATCACATTCCCTTCTTGGATGCATCATTATAGATTAAAATCTCTTCTCTATTGTGGGGTAATTTAAGTACAAGTGCACCGACTAATCTCCTCTTTAATTCCTTGAAATTTTACTCATATTCATCTATCAATAGGAACTTGGATCCATTCCATGTCAACATGGTGAGTGGATTAGAGATTCATGAAAAATTCTACACAAATCATCGAAAATTTCTAGCTAAACCAAGAAAACATCTTATATCAATCACTGTGGTTGGTCTAGACCAATATTCAATAACTTCTGACTTTTATTGATCCATAGATATACCATAACATGAGTTTATATAACCTAAAAATTAATCCATTTGTAGAAAAATTCACACTTTGTGAATTTTTCATATAACTTCTCCTTCCTCGGTGTCTTTGGTACAATTCTCATGTGATCTTCATGTTATTCATTACTCTTTGAATATATATGAATATTATCTATAAAGAAAACTACAACATGATCAAGTTAATATGTAAATTTTTTTATTAAATCCATAAAGGAAGGAGGGGAATTAGTAAGTCTGAATCGAATCATTATATATTCTTAGTGTCCATACCTTGTATGGAATTATATCTTATGTATATCCTCCTTGGTCCTCAATTGATGATATGAAAAAAATTCAATATTGGAAAATTATTGAACTCTGTATAGTTTGTCAAAAAATTCATCAGTATGGGGTAGATAATACTTTTTCTTGAATAAGATATTGTTCAGTTCCAGATAATCAATGAAAATTTTAATTAATCCATATTGTTCTTGATAAAAAGAACCGTTTCACTCTAAGGTGACACACATGGCAGAATAAATCATTTTCAAGATTATCCTGGATTTTATTCTTTAATTCTTGCAACTCAATCAGTTCTATTCTATAGGGAGTCTTTGAAATAGGTGTCAGACCAGGTATTATTTTTATAGATAACTCAACTTTACATTTTGGTGGAATACTACTAAACTCATATGTAATAACATCAAAAAGATCCTACAAAATTAACATATCATAGATGTTCAGTTTCTCCCCAACCATCTGAGATAAAAACCAATTTTATTAAGGTGTAATGACCCATAAAATGGATGGGATTTCCATCAGAATATCATATTAAACATCACACTAATAGATGATCATTGGTTGGTTTGGAATGTAAAAAGTGATTTCCCTTACTTATAATTTAATGTGGGATTTATGATTCAAAATCCAATATATGCCTAAGATAACATCAAATTCATCTAAATGGGTAATAAGAATATTTATAGAAATAAATTTACTACAGAATTCAACTAGGGTATAATCATAGGCTTGAGATGTTATCATCTTTCCATTATAGGTTTCAATATTAATTCAACATCTGATCATTGAGGTGATGAATTAAAATTAATTGATACTTTTCATTAATCTAAAATAGGGTACTTCCATATTTTAGAATACCTATTACCAACTCAACTTCAACACTCTATCCTCAACATTTGGTAAAACCAAAATGGTTTACATGACGATCATGCATCTCTAATCATGAAAATTCACTCCGAGGATTTCTAAATGATGACACCTTATATTAAATATTTGACACCTTAGGCTTAACTTAGTTCATTTATGAACATAATCTAATCAAATATTTCAAGATGGTTCATAAAGTGTTTATGAATTTTCAAATAATATCCATCAGTAGTGTAAAACTAGATGTGCATCATGGCCAATTATATTGAATCAGGTGATAATTGGGTCTAGATCAATGCACCCTTTTCAGAGTTATTATCCAAAAATAAAAATGTAGCAGAGACACATCCACTTATATTATCCATATAGGGATGTAATTAATTAGAAACCACTATCTCTATCCTTTAACAAAATTATAAGATATTTTCTCATACATAGACTCATCCTAAGACTTATCCTTATACATATTCCTAGGGATCTCACTATATTTTTCTCATCCTAGTTTCCAAAGATTAACTAAACCATGGATCTGATACCAATTATAATGACTTGGGATTTACATACATAAATATTACATATTTTTTTATGAATATTCATTACATAACATAATAATCCATGTTAGAATAATATAGTTCTGGTGCCTTTGGAAACATGGAAACATAAAAAACTAGTTCATAGGAGTTTTACATCATCTCTCACTAAGTTATTCATAACCGGAACCCTTCTTAGACATATCATACATAATAAATTTATTCATAACCTAGGTAAAGGATACATAATAAAGGGTGAGATCATATGATCAGTAATGGTAAACAATGGAGATATCAATTATCATATAATCATAACACTATCATAAGGGTAATAGAACATAAACATAACATTTAAAACCCTACCCTTCATATCATAGATCCTAAACATGTGATGTGGAAAAAATATTGGTATGTCATAATACATTAATCATAATAGAATAAAATAACATAATACATGAGATAATAACATTGGCATGAGACATAGATTTGTGGCATATTTTTAAGAATAGAAAATCATATGTCAAGGCTATCCACTTGGACATTAATAACATGTTAGGTTTAGGATAACCACTCATGTACCTACTTCAGGATTGGTATAAACTCCTATGTACCCTCTTTAGATCTTGGGATAATCTCTTGTGTACCCTATTTTAGTTTTGGTATAACCTCTCATGTTATTTTAAGCTCATAAAACATTTAATAATTTCCCAATACTATATTGGGAGATATAGGTCTCACCCCTAACATAATTCATAATATTTTCCCACAAGATCATAAAAAATTCATAATATCATAACCCATGAAGTGAAATGGGTATCATAAATTTTTTTCATAGTATAACCCACAAAAATAAAATGGGATTCATAATCATTTCATCAATTCATTATAGAATTACCTATGAAAAACTAATGGGTTTCATAAAAATATCTACATCATAATCATAAAGCATACATAGAAATAATAAGGACGGTAAAATTGGATCATATCCCCAGTAATATATAATCAAAATCAAATTTTCTTTTCTATTATGAATATAAATTCTATAAAAATATTATTATATCATTCTTGAGAAAAATATCATTTCCATTTTGAAATAAATTCTTTAAAAACTAAAAAATTCACAAATACTAAACAAAAAAATTTCTTTTAAAATACCCTTGGAAACTTTTAAGGGAATATTCAAGTCTTTTATTTTTCATGATGGCATAAAATTTCATTCATGTTTTACATATTAAAACAATGATTCCTTTCACATTTTTAGTAAAAAGACACAAGTACCTCATTTTAGAAAATGATAAGAATATTCATTTTAATCCATTGTGTAAAACATAAAACATGGTAAAAAATGACTTTTAATGATATTAAGAGCATATTAAAACAATTTTTAAAACATTTTTAGAAAACCTGCACATGGAAGAGAACGAATTTTCGACCAAAGAGAGAAATAAAGTTGATTTTTCTTAAAAAGTTTTTTTGTTATATTTATTTCATGAAGAGAGGAAAATTAAAGGAAAAAATTTATCCTATAAAAATAACCATAGTATAATAAATAAATTATATTCTAGATATATATATCATAAAATTTCATTATTGGAAACTTAATCATAAACAATCCTTTGAAACAAAGAGATTGGAACATAAAACCTTTACAACATTGATAACTTTAAAATAATAAGACCCATGAAATAATGAATATTATATGGATATTTATACCTAATAATTTCATGGTAATAATAATAAAATATATTCATGGTAACTATATACACCACAGAAAAGAAACAAGTGGTGAATATGGTATGTGTCCCCCAGAAATAAAAGTCAGATGAAAATCCTTTACCTCTTTGGTCACTTTTAAATCGTAATACTTGTTGAAGAATAAAATTAAATGAAAATTTAAATTTCATGAAAGTAAATAAATAATGATATAACATTTCAATGTCGTAGTATATATTAAATATAAAAAATAAACAAGTGGTGAATATAACATATGTCTCCTAGAAAAAAAGAAACTAGAAATCTCTTACTTTAAGTCTCGAATTCCTTCATACATTTTTGAAAATATTATTTAATAAATATAGGTTTATTATATATCTATTAAAGAACCATAAATATATAAACAATACCATATATTATTTACTTATGTACTTTTATTACCCATTTATTATAAATTCCTTTTTGAAATCACATTTCAGGTAATAACTGATTCGCTTTTCATGTAAGTTTTGGTTTGGTATTTTTGATCATTTTATTTTAATCATGGTTCTATAATCTACAAAATTTTAACCATGATATTAATATAATAAATATTCATTATATATGTATTTATATTAATCGATAAAATTTAGATATAGAAAATGAATCACTCTATTCATGGAGATGGTAGACTATACATATGCAAGAATGTTGTTTCCATTTTCTCGAAGAATGTAATGAAAGGAAGGAAAATAATATATCAACTTTATAAAATAATTATTTTGATATATATGTTATATATATTCATAAAATATGTCTTTATTACCTTCCATTTCAAAATAAAATGAAAATTTTATTATGTCGCTTCATGAAGGCGGTAGTCCACATGTACAAATGAGCGATGTTATCATTTTCCAAAAAGTTTGAAGGAAAGGAGGTATATTTTATATTAAAATTAAAAAATTATAATTATATCATAAATATAATATATATATTTTAAATCCATAATTTTATCCCTTCATTATAGGATGTGATAGAAAACAAATTACATTGATTCGTGAAGCTGTAGTCCATCAAACACATGATCGACAGTTTCATTTCCCATTTAATAGAAGAGGGGATTAATGTAAGTTAAGAAATGGAAATAATAAAATATAGTTATATGGGAAATAATGATGTTATTATACCAATATATTTAAATAATATTTTAAGTAGGTGGTATAAGAAATAAAATAAAAATACACATTTAAGAATGATACCTCTCCTTCGGAAAGCCTCCTTAAGTTAACACCAAAAGACATATTAGGAGGGTTTTCTAAAAACAATTAAGGCCTATATGAAGTGAGGATATAATAAAGGAATTTATTTTTTAATTTATTTTTCAAAAAATGAAATTTTAGTGTGGTTAAGATAGGAGAGGATATTTTCTTTTATAATTGGGGAAATGAACCCACTTGGAAACTACTTGGAAATTTCCTAAAATAATCCAAAATAATAAAGTCATTAACAAGAAAAATGATTACAAATGAACTTATATTCTAACTTGGGATAGTATAAGGTTGAATTATGGGAATAAAATAGGATTTAGAAAATTTTTATTGGCAAAAATACCCTTATCTTTTGGTTTAACCCCCGCTAAAGCCATTTTAACCTTAACCACAAAAATTAATTTTTACTGTTTTTAGTATTCATTATGAACAAAAATTAAGTTGTAATTATTATATAATATGAATTATTATAATTTAAAATATGAAATAAATTTCTATAAATTCAATTCACATAAGTGGTAAAATTCTATTTAAAGTAAAACCTGTAGATGTGGAGAAGAATCAGTTTTCCATAGAAAACGTTTTCATAAGTATAAGATGTTTTTATATCAAAATTTAAAATTCTTGAATTGGATTAATAAATATATAATTGAACTAATTTTACTTTTAAAACCATATTAAAACAAAATGTTTCTTTAAAATTCTATAAATGAAAAGGATTATTTTAATGAAAATTAGTGTCTTTTACAATTCATTATAAAATTAGTCTTTTCAAAAAATTCTCAAAAATTAACTCAATGATAATTTTGAAATTTATATTTTAAAAAATAATTTTATTTTATAAAATTTATTTTCAAAAAATAGAAAAAATTACTTTTACTATTTTTTCTTAAAAAGAAATAGAATAATTTTTTTGAGGGAAATGTATTTTCAAAGCATATAAAGGCTTTATTAAAAAATTAAGTACTTTTTATCAATATGTTTTATTCATGTAAAATAATTATACAAAATTTTAAAAATATGGTTAATCCTATTCATGTCTCCATGTTTAATGTCTAAGTTATAGTGGTCATGTTTAAAATCAATACTAATAGTATATTGTGGTTTGTTAAAACTCAGTGTTGCATGTAATCCAAGTAATTAAAGAAATTAAATTTATTTAAAAAATATATATTTCATAAAAGCTTAGGGTTCTATAGGTAACCAAGAATACGACATGTGAACCTATATTTATATTAATGATAAAATAATCCCATCTTTTCAATTGGTCTAAGAGAAAATCTCACAAATCAAAACAACACAACAACACCCAAGAACATCATGAAACTATCACCCTATAACTAATAAAATAAATCCCACATCCCTAGTAACTCATAGGTCCAATACACAAGTAATTATCATGAATATGCTTATCTCCCTTACCTGAGCCCCATCATCCTATTTCCATTCTATTGATCCCCAAATATTAAGTCAAATAAAAGGTTACACATGACCCCATACATGGATCCCCATACACAAGAGGTTGTCAACTAGCATCATGGGCCTAAAAAACAATTTTGGTAGAATATTCCCTCCATAGTACATAACCACCAAATTAATACTATAAAAAATCAACAATTAATATAAGAGGTGGAACTAAATATCCAAATAAAATAAAATTTCCTCACATGATATAGAAAATAGAATACAATATCCAATACAACAAGTTAAATGAAGATCCTTGAATGTGGTAGATCAATATGTAAAATGATTAAATGAAGAAAATAATGAAAATTCATCAATATAAAATATCCTAGAGAATATATATGCATCACCTCAATCCTTTTCCACTCACGCATACTCAAAAATATTTCATAGATTCCTTTACCTTCACCAGATGCTTGATCATAAAGTTTGTAAGTGCATCAAGATGCTCGTGGAAGGTGTAATAATAAACCCTATAGGACACCACCAATGAGCCCTTCACATAAGTGTTTTTAGTGTATAAAGGTGGATGTAATGAAAAAACTAAACAAACAAACAATAAAAAACCACTGGTAAATTGTGCACTAAACAAGCCACCATGAATCCCTAGTCATAACTTCTTTGGATCCATGATAGAAGGAAAGCTTGTCAGAACCTTATTATCCCCTAAAACACATAGCCCACACCTTATCTCATAGGTCACGACCTCATCAAGAACACTGAACCATTCCTAGACACTCAAGTGAGGTTATATAAAGCACATTGACTCATCCATATACACTCAAGGGGGTCTCATAAAAAACATTGAACTACCCCTGCATGCTCAAGGAGGTCACATCAAGCACACTAACCCATCCCTACAAACTCAAGGGAGATCACATCAAGCACACTTACTCATCCCCATACACTCTAGGGAGGTCGAATAAAGTAGTAATAAATATAAAATAACATGTATCAAAATTCAACATAAAAAAATAAATTCATCAACTGAACCCCTGCATCATTTATCCAATCCATACTAGGATCAATCAATCCCAAATATCTCCCCCAAGGTCTAATTTCCCTAGAAGATAACGCCAAACATCACCCATGGAACAAGGATAAATTTCACTTTAAACAACCCATAAACTCATCTCTCCCTCTCTAAATGTTTTACCACATCTCTACGGACCCACCCATTAACTTTCATACCACACAAAAAAAGTATCAAAGGGATACACACACCAACATTAAAAGTGATAAATACAAATTCATACAAAATCCCTAAAATGGTAAAAACTTCCTACCTCAAGCACGATGAAGATCAATTCCCAATAATCGCCACCTGAAACAAGACCAATGCACTAAATCCCTAAAACCATCCCCAACATCACCCAAATTAAGGTTTACACCATAATAAACACAAGATAAAGGATTAAATATTCATTTAGGGTTAATATGGTGATAGACTCACCAAATGAGAGCCTTCACAAAAAATGGAAATTAAAACACCCAAGAGATGAGAGAGGAGGACCCAAAATCACAAAAAAGGTTCCCCTTGGTTTTTCCAAGACATGTTTAGGTTGGTGTAGGGGAGAGGGAAGATGAAATAGGGTTTTCATGTGATGTTACAACTTTACCCCTAAAAAATCTACACAAGTGTCCATTCACGCTGTGGCCACATGGTTTACATGAAGAACCACTTCTGGTAGAAGGATTGCAGTTCTGCCTCAGCATATTCATGACCTGAACACAATGATAGCATCATGAATGCTATCTATTGAAGAATTATGACTACATTCTTTGGGTCTTTACCCAAAAAATGACCCACAAGCCAGTCTCGACCCCTCAATTGGATAAAGACCATGATTACACACATGATTAGGTGGAAATTAATCCATAATGAATATTGAAATTTGAGAACAACTTCACTTCTATTACATATATTAAGTGTTTATAAATCCCTAAGAAACCCATCAATGGTATCAGATAATTCCACATTTCTAGATTCATGAAATAATGTTTTGAAATGAAAAAAAGTAGCCTATAATTACATTAAGTGTTGATGTAATCTTGATAGAGACCCTGAAGTCAGTATTATGTGATAAGGTAACCAACACTAATACTTGATGATATGTTATTTTGATAAATTAGTCTACAATGAGTGACTTTGACACTACATTATGTGATAATTTATTCTCAAGAGAATCTCTCATATTATGATTATTCAATATTGTAACTTGTTTTGGGTCTTAACATTTCATTACACTGATAACATAATATGATGGTTAAGGTAAAAAATATTTTATATAATAACATAGCTTGCATACATTAACCCCATAATAGAGTATCATAAATCCACTACTTAATTTTACGTTGTGATACAATGTAGAGTGGCATTCCTCCTTGATGATACATTATGCCTTAATGTATTCCCAAGTGGCCAAAATTTAAAAAAATTATATTTTGGATATTTTTTCTTATAGTTCATAATTTTTTTTAGATTATAAGTATTATGAATTTTAAATAGGATATTTTGACACCTAAATAAAATATTTGTTAGAAAATTATATGGCATGCCTTATGATCAAAAAATAAAATGCTTATTTATAAATCATAATATTAATTTATAAATTGTTTATAAATTATGAAATACGGCCAACATATAAATTGTTTATATTTTAAGATTATGAATTGTTCATAATATTTAATTTTAATTATTTGACTGTAGGGATTTATTTGGGATGTTATTTAGACCCAATAAAAAGTTATTTGGTAATTAATATGATTGCGGTTTAAATAAGGGTATGTATATGGTATTTATACTATGTAAAATGTTCATATAATGGAATATAAATTATAAAATGTATATAATTCACAAAATATCATATATTTAAAGTAAAATTTCATATAATTAATAATATGAAATGAACATACTATAAAATAAATATAAAGTTTTTATATTCAAGTTTTTGGAATCTCCATAATGAGTATCTAAATTATAATGTACTGATAATTAGCTTTTATTTATGAATTATTGATAAAAAGATTTTATCATGTTTAAATATTTGAATTATTCATTTATCGAAAATGTATTCCCAACTTTATCTATTGTTATAAATTATTTATATCATGAATATATGTATGTGATAGTTTAAATTGTATAAACAACTTCTTAGTTATCATAATGGAATTTAAGAGTTACATTCCAGGTATAATTACATTAGATTTAGTTTTCATCTACCGTTACCTTTCTTTCTGGTTGAAGTTGTTTTCTTGAATTTAGTTGTGGAATATAGTTTTTACATATTATATTTTGGAGTTATGGTGAATTAGATTATATCTTGAGTAAAATCTCTTTAGGGATAGTGATTTAGGGTCAGACATCCCTCTATTATGGAAGTTGTGCCTTATTCTAGAATAGTGTGGGTTGGATATCTATAACTTTAGGATTACTCATTTGGAGATTTTAAATCTCTTATAACTGTAAGCATTTATATGAAGAGTTAATATATTTTATACATGATATGTATTTAGATATGTGTAAATATGTTTGGCTCCAATTTTTGGGTGAGTAACACAAACTATGGGTTGTGTAAAGAGTAACACATCTATATGGTTTGAAAATTTTGATTTTGTGGATTAAATACAATTAAAAAACTAAATCATTAAATAAATTCATACATAAATGGAATAAAATTAGATAATATGATGAGATTAAACCCTCTTCGAAATACTAATTGTTAGATTCCTTCCAAAATGACATTTTTCAAGACCTCGATCATTCAGTATAGGTGACCCTAATTATTAGGTGTCTATGAATTATCTTGTGTGAGGAAAGAAAGTAATAAAGTTACCCTAATGGTTAGGTTACTTATTCTTGGAATTTTATTTGGACTACACTTAGCTAGGAAACCCTGATAGTTAAGATACCCAAGGAATAGAATTGAGTGAATTCATATGATAGATTTGAATAATGAGTTATCCACTCTACAATAAAAGAGTAATATATTAATTTACTCAATTCTATTCCTTGGGTATATTAGCTATCAGGGTTTTCTACCATATATTATCATGGATTATATACATGAGAAAATGGTGTAAGTCGTACTGAAATATGGATCTTGGACCACTAATGGACATGATGAATTTAAAAGGGTTTATCATTTTAGTGGGAAACCATTTAATAAAATTTATTATTAAGTAGTAATAATACATGATACTCATCTGATAAAAGATTTTATTATAGAAAATATTGTCATGAACATCATGCTTAGCTTTGAGTGTTGGATGTGCACTAAAATGTACATGCATGAATGGTACATGAGAAACACACACACAAAGATATATATATATATATATATATATATATATATATGTATGATATTACATATATGATTGTACATTTAATATGTTCATATGATGCATGTATTATTTTAGGATTGTGATTCATCAAACATATATATATATATATATATATATATATATTATTCATTTATCTCTAAAATGTTTTATTAATCCTTTAATGTATTTTTATTGAATTCATAGAAATAGTTCAAAAAATTATATCCCAACTATAATAAATTCATATGATGCATTGGAGGAGCCTCAGGATTTAGATATATAAAAGGACGAGATACTCCTTTTGGAAATATGTGTGTATGATACATGTGAAACCTCTGTTGAACTTATCTTCCTCCCGTAGCTCTGTTTATCTCTTTGAGAAGGCACTGTCACCACTTAGAATATCGGGTATCCTAATGATACAATTTTAGATCCTTTGGCTGGAGTCGTCCCCCATTATAGGGTGGATTCATTCATTCATTTCTTTGAGTGATCTCCCTCAAACAAACTATGTCAAAAGAAAAATATAACTACCACTGCTCGCAGTTTTCCTGGTACTCATTATTTAATTTTACTTACATGTTGATTTCTTGAAGATTGATCTTCCTTTTATTGGGTTTTCTTCCATTAAAAATGATCATAATATTATCATTTGAAACCCATAAATGGTATCATAGAAATTTTCTTTATGATCTAAACATGTTTTGATCATTATTTTTAGAGAAAATCGTAACTAGAAATGAAAAAAAATAATTTATAAATCAGATACCATGTTTAAAGGGAAAAAATTTAAAATTATGTGATACCCTTATGTTGATAGACCGTGGAAAGGTTACACCTCTACATGATCCATTTCACAAAGTTAAAAATGTTTTACCCTTACGTGATTGCAACATCCTGGGATTTTAAGAAATATATTCTTTCAAATTAATTTAAACTATTTGATAGCTTGTGTTACATGAAATGCATAGTTTATCTTGAATTTTACAAAACACCATGTTTATGTTTCATTTCAAATAACATTTAGTTTTTTTATAACTTGTCTTACACACAAGGTCGAGTCTTACTAGACAACAATATACTATTAATATTATTTATGTAACTTAATAGTTATCACCTAGCTATTGGAATAGTGGGAATGAATGTGATTAACTAAATTATGAAATCATGTTGTACACATGTTTATAAAAAGAATTCATTGGATACCAATAAATTATAAATGAAAATAAATACCAATTGAATAAAAGGATTTGTCTTTATGAAAACTTTTTCTATGACCAGAATGGAATTTTATCTTTATAAACTAAATTAATATCTATTATTGAAAGATATTAATAAAATTTATATGTAATATAATTAATAATTTTTTTAAATTCATCGAATAATTTTGATAGTGTTAATATAAGAATACATCAAATTTTAAGCATAAATAGTTGTATATCTTTTAAGGGAACTTTTACCTCCTTTTAATGGTGCAGCTATATTAAATATATATTTTTTGAAACTTTTATAATTTTCATTTGAGAAAATAAAATTATTTTTTAAAATCAGAATATCACAATTTACTATACGTGAATTTTTGGTATTTTTTTGAGAACATTCATATTTTGATGAATAGTGAATGGTGCCAAATTTTAATTAAAAACTATTTTTTTCTAAATAATTTATCATGTTAAATTATATTTACAATTATTTTAAACAATAATTGGATATATTTAATATCATTTAATCCAATTTAGGTAATTGGAATAATTTTTATAGTTATTTTATATATAGAAACTTAGCTAACTTTTGAACATTTTCACTTTAAAACCCCGCTTTGGCGTCCCATCTATGAGATTAATTTTAAATTAATTTCTTCCACTTCATTGATTCAAATTTATAAAAATGGATTAAATAATTTTAATCAGAATAATTTATAGTTTCTAACAAGTTCAACTTATTTTTTGATGAAAAATATTAGTGAATGTAATTTAAATTAATTACAACGATTAAGGTAAAACTTAGTGTACTTAGTGGTTAAACATTAATATTAAGTGAAATAATGACCTAGAAACAAGTAAAAAACCAACTAGATTGACATTATTCGACTATATACCATTTTTATATAATTTGGATCTTTATTGGCGGTGCATTATGTAAGGGAGACCTCCCAAAAGTGTTTACCTTTTTATATTTACAAGAATGTCACTCCCCATCCACTATAAAAAGGCACTCACCATCCAAAATTATTAAAACCTATAATGCCATTTGTATCATCCAAACTATACCCAAATAATCTCCCAAAATCACTCATCATATCTTAGAAGCCTCACTTTGGTCATAAATCAAACCAAGGAGGTATTTTGGTGCAAACCAAAAGGTGTTATCCGAAAAAGATGTAGCATTATTAAATGAGAACTTTTGTTTTATTTATTTCTCCGCCCCTTAAATTATTCTTATTACATGATTATATAATAAACTCAATATCCTTAATATACTTATATGTTTTTATTTTAAGGTTTTTAACTACATATTCACAAACTTCCATAAAATGGGATACACAGTCACCGTTCTTGTGTGCAGCGGACTACCACCTCGCGAAACGATGTCATTTTCTCTTCCATTACCACCTATAATGGTTGGTAATAATGATATAATTACTATTTTTATATTATATTTATTATATTTATGATTTATTTATGATTATGAAATTATTATATAACACATACCTTCATGATTCTTATTTTGTGGGAATATGATAACATTGTTTGTAGACGTGTGGAGTATTGTCACCTAAAAGCGATGGGATTAATTCACTATGTACATGGAATGTAATTAGGATGGGTTTAATAAACATATAAGATATAAATTACATATTTATTATATTAATGAAATAATTATCTATCTGGTCATATAACATGTCATTTTCTTCTTTCAATTTCCCACATAGGAAAAATGATAACATCATTCATGGATGTGTGGACTACCACCTCCTCAAAGCGATGTGCTTCTTCATTTTTAATGACCAAAAAAATAGAATGATATATATAAGTATATATAATTAAAAAAATTGTATTCATTATATAATTTTCATTCTTAAAATATAAACATTACCTAACTTCTTTCCGTAATGATCATTGAAAAAATGAGAATGTTACTCATGCGTACATACGTGATTCCCTCTCCATGATTGTAAATTCAGTTAATTTTCCATAAACATATTTATTTTATGATATTAAAAGTATAATTTATGTAAAAATATTATAATTATTTCATTTTTATTATTCTAGATATGTTTAAATAACGACTTCATTGACCATAGTCGACCAATCAAAGTCAGTTTTGACACATAAGCCAAATATGTTAAAAACATCTGACTTAAACATTATTAATTAAGTAATTGTATATAACTTGTTTATAAGTAAAATAAAAGTAATAATAGTATTTTAAACGTTTCTTAAGAAAGTAAATAATTAACATACGTTTATTATTCTCTATGATAGATGGCATTAATGACAAATCAGACTCAATGTAAGGGGTTTCTTAACTCAATTTCAATTCATTGGGTCAGACTTCGATGTCATTGGTTATATTATGCCATGAATATGTTTGAAATTACCTCTGGTTATATTATTATTTATTTAAACTTTTATTTTTTGGATTTAATTATATCAGGCATAATTATTTCATTGATTTATTCTCACTCAAATGATATAATCATTATAATGTTTTTTATCATCTTGCTTTTATTTCTATGAGATATATTTCATAGTCACCACTTATTTTTATTTTGAGATGTATATAATACCAATTAATGTATTTTATGATTCTTATCATTAAATTTATGGGGTTTTACTTATCCTTCTTATGATATCTCTTTTATGGGGTTTACAATTTCAAAGTTACCAAAGTGGTAATTGATTTTTGTCAAAATTTTCCTTCTTTGTGTCGTTTATTATGTATCCACCAAACCTATTTTATTAGGTTTATATAATACTCATTCCATATATTATATCATGAATCTATTTATTCTCATGATATTATAAGTTTAATTACATTTTATTCCATTCAAGGGGGTTGTGATTTGTAGCGTCCCGCCCTGAGTGCCACTAAACTAGGACCCGAGATGGTGGGACACATGAACTCAAGCGCATCTCCCCAAATACTAGAGGCTCCCGAAAAGCAGTGAGGTCCTTATGTGTGTCCATGGGGAGACTATTTTATCACAGTATTAGATATAAAACAGTGGTAAACAATATATAACAAGTATTGGAAGAATATGAACATGAAGATATCAACATAAGAGAATAAATAACCAAATAAGAGTAAACATATAGCTACAATAGATAAATAATAATAATTGATATAATAATGATGTCATGTTATTTGTCGATACAAAAAAACTGGTGTGCAGGGGAAACAGGGGTACAAGAATATATAACATGATATCAAAAAAAAAAGAAAAAAAAACTACTATTAGAGAATCTCAAACATAGGATCGATCCTCTACCCCAAATATCCATACTAAATAGAAAGAAAACACACTTGAATTAGAGGCAACCTGCTTCCCTTTATCCATACCTGTGATCATAAAGTTTACACTAGTACCAAACTGTGCCTGAGAAGGGTGTGAGATAATAATATTAGTAGGCTGGAACCCACGGTATCTAGGCCTTTCCATTTCATGCTATAGATAGATAAGAGTGTGCCATATATAATAAATGAAAGATATTAAATAAAAAAATTACTTCAATTTGGAATGGGTTCCCAATTGAACACCCATCCCATACCAACTACTTCGGCCTATGTCGTGAATTTAAATAAAGTACATGTGCAAGGAAGAATATGTATATAATGGCCAACGTAAACATGGAAATCCAAGAAGGCATACCCTAAAGATTTTGATTTTTCCAGGGTCCTATTTCACATTTCTTCACCAAGCATAATAAAAAGAAAAAGAGACATATCACAAAAGAATAATCAAACTCTATGAAATATTAATAAATACAACTCATGCAATTCAATGAATTCAATCCAGTACGTAAATTCTAATGGTGGAGTCTAAGCTCATACCTGGTGATCTAAGAAGAATCATAGGTGTCACTCTGGTATATTTAATATAGACTAATACCACTCAGCTTATCCAAGGTGACCTTATCGGCGTCCCAAGTATCATTGAGAGGCATGGTGAGCTCTGAGTCCATGCCAAATATCTCACATATGGGACCAGGTCTCACCTAGTGCGTGGTATAACAATCATTCCAATAGTTTTGTCCTTTTTTAATCACTTAGGGAACTAGACTCACTCGATTGAAAAATAAAATCCCACCCGGAAAACCCATACATTTCAAGCCAAAGTATCACTCCTTGTGTGTCGAGTAGTAACCTATCGAGCATAATGAGTCCATCCATGAAATCCTTAACTCAAGATTCATATACTCTCTTGTTCTGTATCAAATGAGCCATATCATGCAAGGAATATAAATCATGACAATGAATTTATAATTCCATGAAAATAAAGAAACATTTCCATGTAACATGATTACCATATAATCAAGATATACAGTTTAAGAAAATCAGCCATGGCACAATTCACATTGCAAGGTAATAACTATTTATAATAAGTGGGGAATAAGTGATAATGATATCATTTAGAAAATTTCATTTCATCACATGAAATTTAATATAAAAAACTAGAAATATTTTAATTTAATCAAGGCTTCAAATTTAAGCCAAACAACAATGGAATAATTTATATATAAAGGCAACAAAGCAAGTCTAATAACACTAAACACTTTTTTTTAGCTTAGAAGACAACACACCTCTTCTGGAGGGGTTTTATTATAAAAAACATGAAATTTCTTAATCAAGGAATTCATTTAAATATATTAACATTTATTCTAAAATCATTTAGTAATAATTAAATAAAAGGTAATATCTCAACCCATACATGTCAAGCATAGTATGTGGACAATAACATGTCATCACTAACATTTCGATATAAAAATCCATGGAGCTTACTAAAGCTTCGCACTTATAGTTAACTACAATAAATAAGGAAATAGAAATTATATTTTTCACATGTCATTAATGAAATTAAAAACTCACAAGCTAACAAGATTGTCAAACAAAACAATTCAAGACTTTAAACAAGACACAAGGCATTATCATAGTGCATAAGGAATAAGCATAAGGATTTGAGTACAATACCACTAAGAAAATCACATTGCATGACGCATGAACATTTAATCAACATTTATAAGGGATCCACCACTTTCATGAGTAATTAAAAACAAGGAAAATTATTTTCAATGTGGAACTTCAATCATACCACATTATATGGGATTACACAAGGCCCAATTAATTAGCATCAAGCTAAGGAATTTCCATGGTGGACTTAATTCATGGTTCATTTCTCAATATAAACCCATTAATTAATTTAAACCATTAAACCAAGGTGTCTCACACACCCAAGGTAACTTACATGTGTTAAAAAATGGGAAACATATACTATTTAGGTTTGTCACACCCAAAGGGGTGGCCGAAGCCAAGGAGAACAGACAATCAATGGGTTTCTTCATAAGTTGTGATCATTACAAACATTTAAAAACACTCAACATAATTTTTCAATGTGATAACAAATCTTCTCTAGAAGGTTATGGCTAGTGGAACAATATCTTAATGCCAAAGGGTTACCATAGATGAAGCGAACACCCCATGAATGGGTTTCTCCAGAAGTGTGGGTTACTATGATAAATATAAAGCATTTAGATTAATTTAATATGTGATATTAAGATTTTCCAGAAGGTTTTGATGAGAGGCACAATAGTGTGACACCAAAAAATGAACAAAACATGTAGGAAAAATAATATACACCCTACCTCATGGTTTTAGTACTCCACACATCCGATATCAACCCTTGATTTGACCTAAATCGGGAGAAATCAGAAGACTTATCAAAAAGACCAAAATAGGGTAGAAAACCTTCTGTTCCAAAATAATGCATCAATAAGTTCAAAATCCATGAATTAAAAGAGTGTTTAACTTAGAGCTTACTGATATATTTGTAGTGCATCTGACTGTGATGAAATCAGAGGATAAATGAAGGTGATATGACAAAACCCTAAGAGAGGAAGAGGAGGAGAAGGCCACCATGCCCAAGAGAGGGAGGGAGGCCATGCGTGGAATGAGGGGGAGAGGAAGTCATGAAAAAAATAAAGGAAATAAAAAACTAAATAAAATAATAATATAATAAATGAAAAGAAAATAATATGAAATAAAATAAAATAAAAGGGAGAAACCCAATTTTATTTTTTTGCACACAAAATATTGCACACAGGCAGGGAGTGTGACTTAAATAACTTCATGAAAACAGTGTGTTTCCCCACTGCATAGAACCCACAATGGGTCGCACAGGCATGCACCCTAGGTTGTATGGTTCCAGACAACCAAGTGGCCCAGTCTACCTTCCACGTTTTCATTGCTCTAGGCTTCAAATGAGCCCCAGACACACCCGAGATATCTTTTATCCTCAAGCGTTCTTTTTAAAGGGAAATTTTAAGGTATTAGACATAAAATATAAAATAGTCTGCACCTTGGATAAAATAAGGGATGTTACAACCTCCCTACCTTAGAAATTTTCATCCCCGATAAGCCTTTGGGAATGACGAAAACATAACCTGACCTACTGTGGTTGTGAAGTTTCATTCAATCGGCCACATTTCATTTTCTAAATTCCCAAAACTACTTCAAGATTCACCTTAACACACTAATCCCAAGCCATAGAACTAAAAAAACACCCAAACTCCAACCAATGCATGTAGATTGAGTTTTTCCCCGAGTTTTTCAAACTAGAGACACGATGACATCATCGTCTCCTCATCAAACTGTCCTATTTCACTTCATCACATGTTCTTGAATTAGTGTCCAATTCTAAAACCATGGTATCCTCACCATCCGAATTTTATTTTAGAATGTTCCAAAAACATTCCAACGATGCTCACGGTACATAACAAAAAACATGAAATGATCAAAGGGACAAGTCAAAGATGACCTCTTTTAAATGAAAATAGAGGAAGACAGGTCAATCCACCACTGGAACGCTTCACTTAAATGGCTGACGCATACTAAGTATTAAAAACCGATCATTTTAAACAAAATTAGCTTGGTATTTTTTTAGGTAATACTCACTAAGGATAGAAATTGGCATTTGATGATGTATCTATCCCAAAGGATGCACAAGCTTTCAGGCCTCAATGTGATCACAAAAACAACCCCTTAATCCAACACATTTTTATAACCTTGGTTAAAACACTCCCTTCCAAGTCTGTCTAAAAAATAGGGTAACCTCCGAGTCAACAACCAGAATCAAAGGAGCTCATCCAAGGAAAACCACATTCACCACTTATGATCGAGATGTTGGTATATTCAAAACACCATACCTCAAGAATGTTGTGGTAAACCCAAGTGAAAACTGCCTAGTAGTCAATTCAAGAGGAGAAAAACTTGTGTCCATGAGTTTATCCCAGGTGTTCTTACTTTGGAAAAACCAGGTATCCCTCCGGATGAACCAGACCATTAAAAAAACCATACTTTTGGAGTGTCACTTTGATCAAAACCACCAGAACAAGCCCAATGGATTTTTAAATTGTTAGTGTAGTGTATGACCAATATTTTCTCAGTGTACCCAAACAATACCAAGATAGGGTACTTGGTCATCCTTAAGTTGAAATTACACTAATAGGATTTTGAACGATCATAAAAAAATGACCTGAGACACTTTCACCATAACAAGGGAAGAGTGGTCTGTACATTTTCAAACCATCCTTAGAAAGAAAAAGGTATGGACTATATAACCTCGACAAGTTGAATTTCTTAGAAGTTCTCAAATACAGCTATCTCCACATTGGAATTTACCGATCATCAGCGTATATAGTTAACTCTAAAGTTGAATAGTTTTATGAACCATTGAATAGGAAAATGAGAACCATGTAAATCGAAGCATACTAACCTAAGATTACATAAGAAAAAGACACATCCTTGATACTATATGTAGGTTTATCAGCCATATGAATTCAGGTATATGATGGTATTGCACTGAAAATTAATTAAAAAATATGTCACACAAACTAAGGGTAATTGGGCTCAAGGAATATCATTCAGATTCAGACAGAGGACGAAAGAGATATATGTAAGTGCTCACGTTCCATTTTAAAGGCACAACTCAAGAAAATGCTGTAAGGATTTAGGCTATCCAAACAAAAGGATTAGATCAAGAACACCATTCAAAAAAGGTAAAAACTAAATTAGAGGTGATCATGATATTACTTCTAACCACAGATGTCCCTGGACTCTGATCCTCAGGTGTTGGATGTACTATATACATATGGCCTGAACCGTGACCCTAAGGTGCTTCCTGACTAGCCTGAGCATATCAACTATACTAACGTTGATGCTTTGGGGCATGACTACCTCGACCATGACCACTATTTCCTCATCCTAAATGGCCAGTAGAAGACCAAATCCAGGTCTAACATGGATTCATATATCCGGTATCTGATAAATTTTCTAGTATGAATCTCCTACCACTATATGTAGGAAGAAAATAATAGAGAAAACACTAAATATCACCCTTCCTTCCACAATCTTGGAATTTGATCAGGTTCCTTATGAACTAGGGTTTCTTATGCCCTGGCCTGCCACACTGGTGACACAATATGGGATTAGTTCGTGTCACCTGGCTCGAACACCCCACTATATACCTTAAAAATGATTCTTCTTACTACCAGAAGAACCATCAGCCTGATGTGGAACAGGGATACTCTGGATCATAGGACCAGATTATCTGAGATTTTTCTCCATAATTAAGGCTTGGTTCACCATCTCTGCAATGGTTTTCAACCAAAAGATGTTCACCTGTAAGAAGACATCATGCTCAATACTATCCTCAAAACTCCTCACAGTTGTCAATTCATCATCAGTCAGAGATGGATAAAAATGTATAAGCTCATTAAAATGAGAAGAATACTCAAGCATTATCATGGATACCTACTAAAGATGCAATAACTCCCAAGAGAAATCCTATCTCACAGTCTGCAGGAAGAAGTGATCATAGAAATCAGTCTTGAATTCTACACAAACTATGTCTCTGTAATGCTCTGACTAAGAAACAACATCCCAACAACGCTTGATGGAGTCATGAATCATATAGATAGCAAGATTGACCCTCCTCTTTAGAGGCATCACAAGATGGTCGATGATGGATATCATAGCTTCTATCCATAACTCTATAGCATAAGGACCACAATACCCATAAAAGGTGTGAGGATGTTGTTATTAAAAGTCCCACATAAGCTCTGGCATAGTCAGGGCAGGCCTTGGAACACCCTAAATAGTCTATATGAAATGGAGGAATTTCTCGTGAATCTGAACATTAGCTATCAGAAGAGAATCAATAGAAGGTTCCTCTAGAAGAACCATGGGTGGATCAAGTCCCACCACCTATGGAGTATGCTCATTTCTACTCTCTTGGAATATGGCATGAGGACGTTGTGGTGGAATATCTCTATAATATCCAAGTGTACACCTCAAATAAAATTTATAATAGATAGGGAAATAAGGTAAAGCATCAATAAGAATGGTAGGAGAAAGGACTTTCTAAAACACGACACAACAGATAGGAAAGTGATAAAGAGGATAGGTGCATAGCCTTCCTCTGACCATAACACAAAAAACAACCCACTCCAAGATCTGGGTCCAACTATGAAAGGAAGGAGACCTCAGAAGGATCACTAAGACACATCCTACCGGTCATTTCCCAAGTAAAGATAAAGTTACGGTCTCACATTTCTAGTGACCATTTCATTTTTGTAGGTGGTATTATTTAATTCATTTAAACATATAATTTTCTTTAAAATATTAAATTAGGTGGATAATCATTCCAATTTATAAGGTCCCACACACCTTATAAATTGAAATTAGAGGTCCACTTAATCAAACTTATAACAAGAACCTGCATAATAAACTAGAAAAATTAAATATTTATAATAAAATAGGTACTGTAGGATATAATAACTTGACATAGTAGCAATCACGTGAATATAGGGAATGCACGCTGAAAAAAGATATGGCATGCAAATATGCCTGACATTTTAATTTCTATGGTGGCTAGTATGATGTGCGTATGTAGCGCCCTCGTATCATCGGGTTGAAGTAATATAAATCATAATCTCGGTAATACTAATATCAATAACGACACAAAACATTTGTGTCACCCAACAGTGAATTCGTATCAACAATAAATATAATAATCAATAACGATAATTCCCATCCCAGGTAAATTTGGGGTTCCCCTGTACATGGGTTAGCTACATCCAAGCATATGGTAAATTCCAAATTCATATGTCCTAGTATCCTATCTAACCCAAATAGTAATAAAAATGGAAAATAAGCATTGATACCATTTGTAACAGCCTATTCCAATCCACAATCATGATATTTTCACTTTAGGCCTAGCCCACATGTTTTTTCTTTCCTTGGGATCTGGACCTCATGAATCCCTTAGGAAAAGGCCTCGTGATGGAAGAGGTATCTACACCACATTATAAAGGGGTGCTTCATGCTCATACTCCTTCGATATAGTATTTCCATAATCATTATTTAAAATTTTCAGTTTAATTACTTAAAACGCAACCTTAAAAATATTCCTAAGGATAAAAGAGATCTCGAGTGCGTTTCGGGCTCATTTGAAGCCCGATGCATTGAAAGCGTGGAAGGTAGACTGGTCCATGTGGTTGTCTAGAGCCGCGTAACCCAGGGCACACACCTGTGTGGCCTGTTGTGGGTTCCGGGAAGTGGGAAGACACACAATTTTCATGCAGTAATTTAATTTATGGTACATAACTATGCGTAGTATTTTGTGCATAGAAAAATAAAATTGGGTTCCTCCCTTTTATTTTATTTTCTTTTATTATAAATTTTGTTTTATTTTATTTTTTCTTTACTTTATTTTTTTTCCTTCCTTACTCTCCCACTCACTCCACGCATTGCCTCCCTCCCTCTCTTGGGCATGGTGGACTCCTCCTCCTCCTACTCTCTTGGGGTTTTGTCATATCTCTTTAATTTCTCTTCTGATTTCATCACTATCGGATGAAATGGAAATCTATTGGTAAGCTCTGAATTTTTAAATATTTTATTTCCCAGTTCCTCCACTTCTTGTTTCTCTATTTGATCGAGGAATATTTTGTGCCCTATTTTGATCTTTTTTATAAATATCATGATTTCTTCAGATTTAGGTTGAATCAAGGGTTGATATCAAACGTATGGAGTGCTACAACCATGACATAGGGAATATATTCTTTTTACCTCTGATTTTGTTCATTTTTCGACATCATGTTATTGTATTTCTCATCGAAACCTTATAGCGAAGCTTGATATCTTTTATTAAATTAATCTGAATTCTTTGTAGTGTCTGTAGTGACACTTGTATGTGGATAAATCCATTCATGGGGTGCTCGCTTTACCTTTGGATACCCTTTAGAATCACACCATTTTTCCACTAGCCATAACCTTTTGGTAAAGATTTGTTATAAAATTTTAAAATTAATTTGAGTGTTTTTTCGTGTCTGTAAAAATCATAGCTTATGATAAAACCAATTGATTGAGTGTTCGCGGCTTTAGCCACCCCTTTGGGTGTTCCCAACCTAAATGGTCCATGTTTCTCATTGTTTAACACATGTTTGTTACCTTGGGTGTGTGAAAAACCTTGGTTTAATTCTTTAAATTGATTAATGGGTTTAGAATGAGAAATTAACCATGAATTGGGCCCCCCTTGGAAATTCCTAAGCTTGATGATAATTAATAGGCCCATTTGTAATCCCATATACCTTGGTATTCTTAAAGATCCACTTTGAAAATATTTTTCCGTATATTTAATTAATCATGAAAGTGGAGAATCCCTTATAAAGGTTGATTAAATGTTTATGTTTCAATCAATGTGACTTGACTAGTGGTATTGTACTCAAATTCCCATGCTTATTCTTTATTCAATATGCTAATGCCTTATGCCATGTTTAAATAATTGAATTGTTTTATTTGGAAATCTTGTTATCTTGTGAGTTTGGAATGTCATCAATAACATGTGAACAATATAATTTCTCTTTCCTTGTTTAGTGGATTGAACTATAAGTATGAATCTTTGGTATGCTCCTTGGCTTGTGATATTCAAATGTTAGTGATGAAATGTGATTTTCCACATGCTATTCTTTATGCTTATACCTTGATATATTTCCTTGTATTTAATTAGTTTTGAATGAGTTTAGTATAAATGTTAATATATTTAAATGAACTATTTCATTAAGAAATGTCATGTTTTTATAATAAAACCCCTCCAACGGAGGTGTGATGACTTCAAAACTAAAAAAATAGCATTTTGTATTATTTGACATGCTTTTTTGCCTTACTATAAAAATTATTCTATTATTGTTTGGCTTAAATTGAAAATCCTGATTAAATGAAAATATTTTTATCGTGCTATATTAAATTACATGTGATGACATGAAATTATTTAAATTCAATGCTTGATGCTTATTCCCCTCTTATGAGAAATGGTTGTTACCTTGAAATGTTAATTGTGACATGGTTTATTTTTTTAAACTACATTTCTTAATTATATGATAAGCATGTGACATGGAGATGTTTCTTTGTTGGCATGAAATTATAAATTTATTATTGGAAGATATATTCCTTGTTTGATATGGATCATTTGATACGAAATGAGAGAGTTTGTGAATCCTGAGTCAAGGATTTCATGGATGGAATCGTTGTGCTCAAGGGGTTACTACTTGACACGTCCAGAGTGATACTTTATCTATCTATATAGAGGCTCGCCGAGTGGGATTTATTATGATCATGAGTACGTTCAGTTCCCTATGGGAGCAACTAAGGATGAACCTATTGGAAAGATGGTTATACCATGCCTCAGGTGAGACCTGATCCCCTATGTGAGATATTTGGAATGAACTCAGAGTTCACCATGCTTCCCAATTATATTTGGGATGCCGACAGGGTCACCTTATATAGGCTCAATGATATTGGTCTATATCATATGTATCAAAGGGACACTTGGGATTTTGTTTAGATCACCAGGGATGGGCTCAGACTCCACCACTAAAATTAACATACTTTATTAAATTTCTTGAATTTCATGAGATTTATTTGTTAATATTTCATAGATTTTGATTATGCTTTTTTAATATCTCACTTTTTCTTTTTATCATACTTGGAAATGACATGAGAAATGGGCCCGAAGAAAAAGAACATGATTGGGGGTATGCCTTCTTAGCTTGTTGTGTTTACATTGGCCCTTGTATACATATTTTTCCTTGCACATGTACTTTATTCAGCCTCTCGACATAGGCCAAAGTAGGTGGTATGGGATGGGTGTCCTCTTAGGAACCCATACTGAGTTGCAGTTATTTTATTTATTTAATTACTCGCATTTATTATATCTGGAACACTATTACCCTTCTATAGCACGAAATGGAAAGGACTAGACACTGTGGGTGTCATTATACTAAGATTATTATCTCACACCATGCTCGGGAATGGTTTGTTACTCAAGTAGACTTTATGATCTTGGGTATGGATAAAGGGAAGTGTGCTACTTCCAATGCTTGAGTGTTTGATTTCTACTTAGGATGGAGATTGGGGGAAAAGGACCAAGCCTATGCTTGAGATGCTATTTTAGTGGGTTTTTTCTTCAATTTTTCACTTTTTGATAGCATTCTATATATTCTTGTACCCCTATTTCCCATGAACTTATATATTTTATATCGACTCATAACATGAAATCATTATTATATCTAATATGATTATTTATCTTCCACAATTATCTGTTTACTGTGCTTGGGTTATTTATTTTCTGTTTCTACTGTCTTCTAATTCCTATGCTTCTACAACTTATTATATATTGTTTACCATTGTGTTTTACCTAATCCTATGAGGGAATTGTCTCCCCAATGACACACCTAAGTCCATCATTTCTAGATGAATTTTTTTTTCATTTGGGTAGATATGCTTGAGTTCATGTGTCCCACAGTCTCAAGGTCCAGTTCAGTTCCACTTGGGGCAGGAGGCTACAAATTTTTATTAGGTCTAATGTCCATTTGATGTGCTGGTGAGGACGTTGGTCCCTTCTAGGGGGTGGATTATGGTAATCCCACATTGAAGGAGGAGGATCATGAATCACCCATTTATAAGGTGGTGTGGATACATCTACCAACATGAGGCCTTTTCCTAGGAAATTCCTAAAGTCCATATCCCAGAGAAAGAAAAATTATGCGGGCTAGGCCCAAATCAGACAATATCATGATTGTGGGATCGACTGGTCTATTAAATGATTCAAATGTTTCAATGTGGTATAGGAAACTTTGGATTGTTTAAATATTATATTCCACAAGAATGTATTTAATGGTCTTTTTAATGGTATTTTTATTCATCAATGTAAAAAAACCTTGTTGTTACTTATCCTCCAATGGGGACATTTTTCATTGATACCATCCTCATTCATTCTTTGGATAGATTGTGATTATTTCAAAGATATTTTTAAGAAACCCATTTTTTTTCATGGGTTAATCATGTTTCAAAGATATTTTTATGGAACCCATTTCTTTTCCTTGGGTTAATCATTCTTCAATGAGATTGCTATGAAACCTAATTCTTTTCCATAGGTTAAACATGTTTCAATGAGGTTTTTACAAAACCCATTTCTTTTTCATTGGTTAATCATGTTTCAAATATATTGTTAAGGAACCCATTTTTTCCATGGGTTGATCTTATTTCAAATAGATTGTTATGTAACTCATTTATTTTCCATGGGTTTATCATGTTTTAATGATTTTTATGATGAAAGTGATTTATCCATGGTAATTGAGAATTATATGAAATATGTGAGCCTGATATATCTTATACGAAGGGTTGATCCCCATTATAGCTCATGAGTGTGTCTGATATAGCTTATACAAAGAGTTGAGCCCCATTATAGCTTACACAAAATGGGTGAGCCTGATGTAGCTTATATGATGGGTGGTCCCCATTATATTTATCTAATTCATTGGGTAATGATAATATTAGAAGCTGTTCTTATGGTTATTCCAATTAAAATGGTTTTGAAAGAGTTGTATTAATGTGATGCTCCAAGTTACCAAAAAGATTTTTAATTGTTTGTTATGAGTTTATAATGTTTATAAAGATCAAGATTGATATCACATGGCCTTTGATTATTGATTATGATGAATCTTTCCTTTTATATTTTTTCATATTAAATTATATAAGTATTAATGGGTATGAGATTTTACATGACTCTCTCATGAACTTTGATTATATCATCACACACTTATTCACTCTTATGATTATTTATGACATTCAATTTTTAGTGCTTATGTTTACCCTTAATAAGAATATGAGCTCCCCCTATTATGTTTCCTATGCCTAGGTTTTAAATAATTAATTTTAATGATTTATTTCTATAAAGGATTTCACAATGATGATTTTGATGACCTAATGTGAAATAAGAAAATTCGGCTATAACGGGAGATGATGTTCAACATTATGAGCCGATTTTTTATGATTCCAAGTTGACATGAATTGTTTATGTATGAGTTTTTCCTAATTATCTAAAAGTATAAACCTAAAAGGTCCTCCAGAATGTAAGTTATCTTAGTTTTCATTTTTATGTTTTAAGGTTTCAGTGGAAAAAATTGGGTCACAATTATCAACATCATAGTTAGGAATGTAAAGTTATGTATTTTAGCACAGGATCTAGAAGTGTTGGTTATGGGATATTATAGCTATACCCTTACACCAAAGGTATGAACAAGGGTAACATTATTGTACCCTTATACAAGGGGTTTATGTAAGGGTCGTTGGCATTGTACCCTTATGAAAATGGGTTTACGTAAGGGTTATTGGACAGTTACCCTTACATATGTAAAGGTATTAATGGCTATGTAAAGGTATTAATGGCTATGTAAAGGTATCACCCTTTTGCAGAATGTTTATGTAAGGGTTACCTTAATATTCATTTTACGCAAGTGGGTTTTATAAAGGTAATACCCTTATGTAGTAGTGTTTTGTGAAGGTTAATATGATTTACCTTTAGGCGGTGTGCTTACATGGCACCCTTACACAATGTATGAATATTGGAAGTAACCTTATGCAAAGGATTTGTGTAAGGGTAATACATTTACATAAGGTAGTTTTATAAAGGTAATATATGTATTACATTTACATAGTGGTTTTTCAAATCTAGCTGCTTAAAGGTAACCTATATATTACCGTTACACAGGATTTTGAAAACAACACTCCCCCTTACACAAAGAAACCTAAGTAAAGGTAAAAATAGGACACCCTTACTCATAATATGGGTACTAGGTAAGGGTAACCAAAATATTGTTAAAAAATTAACATATTAAAATCTTTTAATGGTTTATCAATTGTTTATAAGTCATGTTAAAAGGTATTTTGGGATATTTTATTTTATAGTGATTTTATAAATTAATTAAATAAATATTTATGAAAAACTTTTTCCAAATATTAAGAGATAATATTTTAAAATACCTTTCGAAAAATTAAATTTCATGCATTATGATATGGAAATAAGTCATTTATTTAGATATCATAAGAGGTGATATATAAAGTGTTTATAAATTACAAGATATATGATATTTAGATTACATAAAATGTTTATATAATAGATATTGAATTATAAAATGTCTATAATTCATAAAATATCATATAAATTCCATTTAATATAAAATATTAAGTGTTTCAAATTGAAATGAATGTAAAATGTTTATATTCTTACTAATTTATAAAATTTTTATAATTATAATTTATTTATTGATAGTTATTAAATTTCTAATGTTTTGAAAAATAAATAGAATGTTTATTAATTTGTTACATTATTTTGATATTCAGGTTTTTAAAATGTTTTATGAAATATGAATATTTTTTTCTTCCCGTTTACATGATAAATTTATTTCAGAATAGAGCTATTCATAACATTTTAGATTTTACATTTTAAAATTTATTTTTCATCTGCCTTGGCCTCGATTGGTATTTTTAGTTATGAGCATGAGAATAGTTGTTGGGATTAGTTTTTGCATAATATGTTTTAGAATTTTCATGAATTTAATTATCTCTAGAGTAAAGTCTCCTCGGGTAGAGAGACTTAGTGTGAACATGTTAATATGGTGGTTGGAATAGGGATTCCAAAACTGAATCATTAGAAGCATACATTCACAAAAAGGAAATAAAACATTAAAAGATAAATATTACATAAGATATAATGGTTATGAATTTAATATAAATAATATTTTTATTAAATTTGTGAGGCCTTAAAAAAAACTCCACAAATACTAAGTGTGAGATTCCTTACAAAGTGGCACTTTTCAAGACCATAATCATCCAACTAAGTAAGTCATGATGAAGATAGTTTCCTATAGATTATCTTGTATAAATAAAGTAAGTAATCAGTGAATCTAGATTATTTTTGTGGTGTAAGATGATAAATATGGGTGCCTCTGTATTATATTTTGTTAGCTTTCTTTTCATTTTCTTTGGTTTACACTAGTCAGGAGACCATGATAGGATTAGGTTACCAGTGGAATAGAGTTGAGTGGATCTATATAATTGATTTGGATAATTGGTTATCTACTCAAATATCCAAGATTCATAATGGTTATGATAGGTATGATTCCAAAACTAAATAGAAATGTGATGGGTGGAATTCTAAAGTGAACTGAAACTTAGTGAAATATAGATCTTGGTTTACTAAATGGATATGACGTACAAGGTAATCATTTTTAATAGTAGTATTATCATTAAAAGTACTTAATGAAAATATATAATGCATGATACTCATTTTATAAAAAATATATTGTATATAAATGTACCATCATCACAAAACTAAAATGTATATTAATCCGTGAAATTAGATGCTTAAATTAATCAACTCCTAAGACCAGTATCTTAAGAAACATTATTGAGAAAGAAAAATATTTTATGTGTTATAATTGTTCCATAATTAGTAACCAAGTGTTTAATTTGTTCAAAAAGTGAATCTAGATGATTATGGAATATTGAAATGATTAATTTATGGTTTCAAAGGCACTAGATGATAATTTACCTAAGGAATTCTAGTATCGTGTACTCAGTACGATTGGATTTTTTGGGAGAGACTGAAGAATTTTTATATGAATTTTTCTTGTTAGGGAATTTATCTTATTATAATAAATGGAAATATTTTGACAATATGATTAAATTAAAAAAATGTTTACTAGATATTATCAAAGTGTTCAAAATATATATATAAACTAAGAATATGATGTGTAGGTTCTAAAGTATTGTATAGAAAGTATAAGTGGGTGAAAGTTCAAACCTGAAGAAGAAAATTAGTTATGTTTCCTTAGAAATACAATCACAGTAGTAGAAACCTAGGGTTGATAGCAAGGAAGAGTAATAATTTAATATGATTAGATTATCCAAGATATACTGGAGGAATTTTCAAAACTCCATGGAATTTTCATGTCATGTATGGATGTTATAGAAATTAATTATTTGATTTATAAGGGTACTTGATACTGATTTTATATTTTACAATGTTTTTTAAATATATATGTGTTCAAAATCAAAGGAATAATTTAAAAAGATTGTAGTTTTCATTCAAGAGGTGAAGTAAATTGTTAATAAATTGATGATTTTAATGTAATTGATTTTATCAAAACTCAAATGAATCTAAGTAAAGTATGTATTTATTCATCTCATTTCTCTTATGTAATAGGAAAATGTGTTTGGTAATAATTAGTTTTTATGAAAAAGTTTGATATGATTAATTTAATACACATGGTTTATGATTCATCAATTTCTAAAACATGATCAGAGAAGAAGATATGGATAAAAGTGTTTATCCAGGATAAAAGTGTTTATCCAAATATTTGTTAAAATATGTGGGAATGTGTTCCTATCACCCATCAGTGGTATATTTTAATAAATTATTATTTTAAAATGAATATATTTTAAACACATAGAAATCCATATGGGATATGAATACAATAGATTATTTGTCATATATTCCAAATAAAATGAAATAAATGTTGTTTCCTAAAAAAAGTAGTTTGTGTTGTATCTTATAAATATATTTTGAAGAGAATATAGTGTCTAAGAGGCTAGTGGGAGTATGTTGGAACTTATATAATTTCAAATTTAACAAAAAAAAAAATACTGTACTAGATTTAGTTTATGTGATTATTTACTCTATATACTAAATTGTTAGGATATGTGATAGTAAATAAAAATATAAATAGTTACATTTAGTTACTATGAGATAGTTAATATCACTATTAACTAAAGGATTATACCAGTTGAAGATTATAGTGATTATTCACTTTATATCCTAAAATGGTTTAGGATATTTGATGGTAAAGAAAAATGTAAAGAGTTTCATTTGGTTACCATAACAAGTGGACATCATTACCCCCTAATGGTAAAAACCAATTCAAAAATTATATCACTTTGTTTGATAAAGGAGTTTAGGGTATGGTGGTAAATATAAATGTAAATATTTACATTAGTTACCATAATGAAGTATATATACCTTTATCTTAAAATATTTTAGGGTTTACTGGTAAAGTGATAATATAAATAGTTACATTATTTACAAAAGTTTTCTGAAAAAAATTGATAGAAAGGGTTCCAAGGATGATGATTATGTACTTAGAAAGAGTTATAAGTAGACAATAGATGATAATATTATAAGTATAGATATTATGAAGTTATGAAGTTTGACTATAAGTTCAAAGTGTTGAACGCAAGAAATATGATTCCTAAGTCTCACTATTATTCAAAAATACATTTTTTTAAATGTTACTCACTAAGAAGGTAGAGGTATTATATTATTATATGTCCACATTAGGATGTTATAGGAATTTCATATGGATGTAATGATCAAAAAAATAACTCTACAGTAAGAACACAAAAGTTCTGTATAATCATTAAGTGATTGTTTATAATGGATATAAACATATCATTTATTTATAATAAATAAAATATCTATTTATTATTAGTTCATGTGTGATACAAATTTACTTTACATGAATAGTCGAATGGTAAATATCCCCTCAAAGTATAAAGTTTGAGTTGTCCCAAACTAATGATCACCATGGAGTATAATGGTTTTTGATGATACGTAAATGTTATCTTTAATAGATTCTTATATCTATTAAGAAGAGTTATATATGAGAAATGAAGAATAGATTCTTGAGGTAATACGTAGAGAATTATTACATGGATTGATCCATGAAATAATATCTCATGGAATGTCACACAGTCATAGATATACTTAGGGGTGTATGCTTATTATCAATCCTTCTTACCCGAGGATAGTGAGGTACCTACTATCATAAGCTTCATACATTAATACCATACTTATACATGTCAACATATAAAATTGGATAATCATGGTGTTTTTGGGTATTTTGTCGATCATGTCATCGGTTAGAGTGAAACCAATATGAGATATGTCCAATCGTAAGACAAAAAAAGACATGAAAATTGATTGAATTAAAATAAGGAAATGAATGACCAGGATTAGTTGTTTCACATATGATGTGTTCAAAAACTTTTATATGTGACATATGGTGTGATTATTAGATATATGAATGATATTTGATGTATTCACCCACTTGGTCAGACCTTTTTATAGAATCAAGAAATGATGAGAGGTGAATACTTGATTGATGTGTACCATGTTTCGTGGTCACTCAATATCATGGAAAAAGAATTATATAGGATACATATGATGTATGTGATACATATTGTTGTGAAAATTTTCATATAGAGATATGAGTATGTTTGATGGAGATCACACCATACCGCTTAGTAGCTTGAGTAATACTATTGCTTTATTAATGGTCGCTCTTTTATTACATTTATGAAATTGGGATTTTATAGTTGTTTTCAATGCTGCTATGGCCCATAGGGTCACACAATTACACCCTTTGTAGAATCCCATTACCTTTATATCATGTATGTTCTAAACCTTGTCATGATTTTTCTTTTTTCTTGACTCGGTTGGGTCGAGAAGGAATTGGGGGGATAATTATGATGGTGAAATCAAGTATTTGTTTGAATTTCTAGCATGAATTCTATATGTTTTGTAGTTTAATAAAGAATTACACTCCATGTAATATTGTTACATGACATATAAATATTAAATGAATATAAATCCACTTTTATCAAAAGGATACAAGTTTTTTTGGTGATTATGGGACTTGGAAATTACACGCCATGTAACTAGGTTTCACGTCATGTAATGTCCTGATGATTTTTTTGAGCAGGTATACTGGCTGATTTTTTTTCTTTTTCTATTCCTCTAGGAATCCTTTCTCTCTACCCAGAGCCTTATCCAAGAAATTTTGGGAGCCTCTAACCACTCCCGGCCTTTTCATTCAGCGATTGATCATTGCTGTGATCATGATGTGTCTTACCAAGTAATAATTCTCTCTATATCCCCATCTCTTTCAGCTATTACTCCTTGGGGTTTTATAGATCTTATTGAAATTGATTGATCTATAATCTGTGTTGTTGAATCTTGATTCTATGTTGAGTTCCTAGATCCTATGTGACTTCGTTCTTGTTGGTGGGTACGTCGTGAGGTTTTTGTTTTCATGTGAAAAAGGTAGGTGGTTCTGTTATGATGCCCAATTTATATTAACCCTAATTGATTTTTTTTTTTAATTTCAATTGTTTAAATTTAAATGAATTTTATATTTGGTTCTTATGGATTTCAATTTATTTTTTGGAAAAAACCCAATTTTAGTGAATTGGGGTTTTTGAGAAAAATGGGTTTTGGCATTGAATTGTAAATTTGTATAATTTAAATTGTATAATTTAATTTTTTGTTTTTGATTTAAATTGAATCAATTAAATTTTTGAATTTAACTACAGAATTGGTTTTGATGGAAATTTGTGAAAACCCCCAATTCTTGTGAATTGGGGGTTTGTGATGAAATTGAGGGAATTGTATGAAAAATTAAATTGTTGGATTTAATTGTGAAATGGATTGTGAAATTTCATGAATTGGTTTCAAATAATTATTTTTGAAAAATGGATTATAAATTTTTTAATGGAATCTTTAGGGTTTAATCTTGGTGAAAAGTCATGTTTTTGATTAAAAACCTATTATGTTTTTTAAAGAGATAATTGGTTTATTTTTAATGGGGATGGGATTTAATTTTATTTTAAGAAGTATTGAAATAAATTTCCCATCATTGTTTATACTTTATAACATTCAAGACTTATGTAGTTAGTGCATTATATTGGACAAAAATTTATGATATCCAATATTCTAAAACCTCATATCTTCACATCATCATTTCTTAGGTGATGATGATGAGACCCCTTTGCCTTAGGCCGAAAGGGGAATATGTACATACTTTTCATTTCATAGTGTTGAGTCCCTATAGACTAAAACTATAATAACTATTTGGAACATGACCATGTTTATCACTTTTTTGTATTTAAAATGTATGTTCCATTCTTATAAACTATTTTACATGACTTGAGAATTTATTTAAACTATTTAATATAAATGTGTTTATTTAAACCATTTTGTGAAAAGTACTATTTGTGTAAAGTTTCCATTGATTAATGGTAAAATCCATATTTTTAAATGTATTTCCATCTATTGAAATGTGAAACATGAATTTATAATGTATTTCCATCTTATAAATTGTAAAGAATGTTTTGTTTAAATATAATTTTGTAAATGAGAAACCTGTTTGTTTTAAAATTGAAAGCCAATTCTTGGTTAATTTTATATTGGCATCTTGTTATAGAATCACTGGTGAAATCCTACTTGGTTTTGTATCAAACTCTACTTGTGACTTTGGGTGTTTATAGATTATATCCTTTCATGTTCAAGAAAGGGAAAAGAATCTCCTAGAGGTGGATACAACTGTAGATCCTTGGAATTGGTGAGTTTTTTCCTTTGGTACTTGGGTTGTTTTCTCTATTTTGGTACTTTGGTTATAGTAATTTGGGATTAAATTCTTGTTTGACTTCAGGTACATTACTCATAGTGGGGTTTCATTTGATATGCATATTATCCCTTTTCTTTTTTACTTTTTCAATGATTGTGGAAAAAACCTTCGCACATTCAGTTTGTATAATTCTAGGTGCTAGTCGCCAACCCATGGGGATTATGAATACCCTTATGGATATGTCAAGACCATATTGGTTATCAGTTTACCAAGGTACCCATTTTGGTTTGTGACAATCTAGTATTAGATCTCTAGGTTTATATTTTTTCTTGAAGTCAGTATGCATTTAAGAAATCTTTTAGGGACTTAGGATGTAGTTATGATTGAGTGTCTGGACAGATCTCACCATAATTAACCTTATGTCACCAAGGGTGGTTAAGGAATGACATCCTATGGATTAGTTCTAGTATTTTCCCTATTTTTATTTTGATAGAGTGAAATAAAAATCGTGTTTGTTCCATTAGTTGGGATTAAAATCCCTCATTTCTCTATTTGAGAGTTATCTAATGTCTTCCTTGTTGTATGCTGATGTTTTGTGGAATCATGCCTCCGAGAAGGCATGTGAATAGTATCCAAGAAGAAGCTGCTACCGAACCTCAGCAAGTGAATCCTTTTTTGGATCTGAATCTAGTTGAGGTTATCTTGCATACTATCCAAGCTCTAGGATAGGCACCACCTCTATATCCCATTCAGTCTCCAACTGTGGAACCTCAGATGGGTCTTCTCAAGATTAGTCCTCAAGAGTTCCTTCACCAGAATCTAGCACCATTAAAAGGCTCAAATGATTGTCAAGAGGATGAAGAATGGTTGAGCTTGATGGAAACCTTGTATGGGTTCATGGAAACAACCAATGAGATCAAAGTGAAGTGTGACAAATTCACGATTGAAAGACCAAAAAGGAGATGGTGGAACACTATGGTGACTATGAAGAATCATGAGATATTGGAGTGGAAAGAATTTAAAATTCTTTTCACTGACCATTTCTATCTAATGTCGATGCTATTGAAAAATTATAGAAAGTTTTTCAGACTTGAGAAGGATGATAGGACCATGAAAGAGTGTGACAACCGGTTTTCTGAGCTCGTACAATTCACACCTGATATTTTATCGAATGATAAGTTGAAGGATCAAAGGTTAGAATTGGGACTTTGTTAGGATATTCATTCTTAGATTTTCATACTGAATCTACCTTCATATGATGATGTTCTGGATAGAGCAGTGTTGGTCGAGATAGACCTAGGAATTAAGTCAGGGTTTTTGGGAGTTTCTTTTTATCCCATTTGAAGTGTGCATTCCTCTCAAGGAAAGAGGATGCATGATGATTCGCATGGAATTTATTGATAGAAGGGTTATTATATACCTCTTGTAGTACCTGTAATAGGCACTTTGGTTTGTTACTAGTGTGGTAAGTTGGGATATTCAAAGAATGGTTGCAGTGAGGCCCTTAAGAATTGTGGCTCCTACGGACGCTCGGGGCACTTATAGAGGTTATGTCATATCTATTCCACTTCGCACAGTGGAATAGAATCATCCACACCTTCTAAAATTGTAGTGAAATCAGATGCTTCATGTGAAAAAGGTTTCCAACCATAGGTATCCAGAATGAAGATACTACACGCAATGGAAGAGTCTTTAGAGGAAGTGGATACGGGTCAAGTGACTGTGAGAGTCACCATTATTATAGCTTCATCATTAGTGACTAATCTATTTGATATTGGTGCATCTAATTCATTTATTTCAACCCATATTGTTAATAATATAAATATTCATATATATATATATTTTATATTGTGCAATGGATATTTCGACACCCCTTGGTATGAAGAGAGAGTAGGGTCTCCATATTTTGTCTAGCATATTCTCTTTATCTGAGGTCAAGCTTGCTTGGAGATTTCTGGTTCATGACATGAAACCTATTGATGTCATTTTTTGGGAAGGATTGGTTGATTTCTAATAAATCCTAGATTGATTGTTATCTTCGACGAGTATCCTTTACTACACCTAGTGTTGTGACTCATGTCATTCAAGGAGAATGGGACCCAAGGTTAAGAAGGGTCAGATCATATTATCTGGACTTTTGGAAAGTGATATTCATGTTTTCCTTTGATCTGGAGTGGGAATATATGTGTAGTGATATTCCTCCAGTGGTCGTTGAGATTCTCGATGTGTTTCCTTCTGACTTCTCTATTTTTCAACTGGTTAGGGAGATTGAGTTTTTAATCAACTTGGTTCCTTGTACTCAACTAGTTTCTATTCCCTATTACTTCATGGAACCAGAAGAACTGAAAGTTTTAAAGTTTCATTTGGAAGATATTATTAAGAAATTATTTATACACCTGAGTGTGTCTCCTTGGGCATAGTTAGTTCTCTTTTCTAAGAAAGATGATGGTTCTCTTCTCTTATGTGTTGATTACCAAAATCTCAATCGAGTGACAGTAAAGAACAAGTATCTGTTGCCTCAGATTGATGATTTTTTATCAATTAAAAGGGGTAAATTGGTTCTTGAGGATTGATCTTCTCTATGGTTTTTATCAGTTGATAATAAAGGAATATGACATTTAAAAAACCTTCATTCAGAGTAGGTACAATCATTTTGAGTACCTTCTCATGCCCTTTTGTCTAACCAATGATCATTCAGTTTTTATGAAGTTAATGAATATGATTTTCCACAAGTATCTTGATACTTTCATGGAAGTCTTTGTGGATGGAATCCTATTTTACTCTATCTCTAAGGATGACCATGTGCATCATCTGAGAACCATTCTGATTTTGATGAGAAATCACCTACTTTATGCCAAGATATCAAAGTTTGATTTATGAATTCAAGATGTGAAATTAATGGGACACATGGTGTCGAAAGATGGTATTTCAGTTCATCCTGAAAAGGTGAAAGATTTTATAACATGGGAATAACCAAGAAATATCTTCAAGATTCAGAGCTCCTTGGGATTAGCCAGATATTATCACTGGTTCATTAAGGACATCTCAAAGTTGTCTTATTTGATGACAGATCTATCTCAGAAGGGAGTGATGTTTTCATAGAATGATAAATATCAAAGTTCTTCTATTGTGTTGAAAAGTATTTTTACTACTACATCTGTGTTGACTCCTATATAGGTTGGGAAGGGCTATGTGATCTTCTGTGATGCATCATTTTCAGGTTTAGGTTGTGTTCTTATGCATGGAAATCATGTAATTACATATGGATCTCTTTAGCTTATGCAAGACAATAAGAATTATCCTACCCATGTATTTGAACATTTAGCTGTGATGCACGTGCTCAGTACATGGTGGAATTAACTTTACGGAGAAATGTTTTCCATGTATTCATACCCCAAGATCTGGAGTTATATCTTCCTTAAAAAATTTGAATCTCAGCTAGAGGCATTTGGTGGAAAACTCGCAATCTTTAAATTTAGAAATCACCTATACCGTAGGGAAAGGGAATGTCATTGTAGATTCATTGAGCATGAAACTTCTGACTAGATAGTGAAAGAATATTCAGAAGTGTGGATCTTGATAGATCATTTTGAATAGTTGCATATTGGAGTTTAGGTGAAAGGGGTTAAGTCTTCCTTGTCCAACGTTCAGTTAATATACACTCTTATCAAAATTATTCTTCCTCATCAATTGCTTGATGATGAGTTTCATAGCATTAGAGACTCTCTTATGGTGGTGATACAGTTGTCCAGTTGTCGTTCTCCAAAGAGGGTATTCTACACTATTAGAATTGGTTTGTTGTGCCATTAGTAGTAAGGAAATATGTGATGGAAGATTTCCATAACTCCACCTGGACAGTGAACCCAGGAGCCATGATGGTATTCTATGATATGCAGTAGAAGTTCTGGTGAATAGGTATGAGACAGGAAATTTCTGAATTTGTCTCTCATTTCTATACGTGCCAACATGTGAAATATTGGCACCAGAAACATTCAGGTTTTCTTCAGCCACTTCTAATCCCTACCTGTAAGTGAAATCAGATCTCAATGGTCATTGTGGTTGGTTTTCCATATACCCCGAAAAAGAATAATGTGATATGAGTTTCGATCGGTAGTCTGACCAAGTCAGCTCACTTTATAGCCATTCATGATCTTTCCAAAGTTGAGGATTTGTTAAATCTCTATATGAAATATATCATTCGTTTTCATGGAGTTCCTTATGATATAGTCTCTGATAGGGATCCACAGTTCACTTATTGTTTTTGGAGAGGCCTTCAAGAGGCACTGGGATCTCACATCTCCTTGAGTTTGGCATATCATCCACAGTCAGATGGCCAGACAGAAAGATCTATACAAAATCTTGAGGATATGCTTCATGCATGTGTTCATGACTTCGGTGGGTCTTGGGAAGGTCATTTAGGGATGGTTGAGTTTTCCTATAACAATAGTTACCATTCCATTATTAGGATGGATCCTTTTGAGGCCTTGTATGTTCAGCCTTGTAATTCATAATTTTTTTGGTTGGGTATTGGTGAATGTTCCCTAGTTGGACCTAGATTTGTTCAAGTTACGACAAAAAATATATAGTTGAGTCGTTATAGGATGTTGAAGGCACAAACCCGATATAAGTATTATGTTGATCTTCGTCACATTTATTTTTATTTTTTAGTTGGTGACCAGGTGGTATTGAAAGATTCACCCTGGTTGGGTTACTGATAGTTGGGGAGGCAAGGGAAGCTTTCTCCCCATTTTTTGGGACCTTTTGAGGTTTTTTAGTAGTTGGGGAAAGTGGATTACCATTTAGAACTTCCACTATAGCTGATGTCAATACATAACATGTTTCATGTATCACAATTGAGAAAGTATTTATCTAGTCTATCTCATGTTCTGAACTGGCGTGATCTTGATGTTAAACCTTCTTTATGCATGACAGAAAACCCAGGAAGGGTAGTTGATTATGAAACTAAGGTACGTTTTGGGAGTAATATACCATTGGTTCATGTTTTATGACAGAGAAGTTCTATCTCTCATGATAGATGGGAGTGTGAGGCCTTGATGATAGAGCAGTGGCCTCATCTCTTTGGCATGGAAGCTTCTAAATAGGCTTTATGGGGACAAAAACTTTCTATAGTGGGGAGTTTGTAACATCCCATTACCTTTACATCAGGTATGATCTAATCCTTTTCATGGTTCTTCTTTTTCAATGAGTGGGTAGCGTCAAGAAGGAATTTGAAGGGTACCTATGATGGTGAAGTCATGTATTTGTTGTAATTTATAGTATTAATTCTGCATATTTTGTAGCCTGCTATATAATTACACACTATGTAATATGGATACAAAATTCGTAAATATTAAATGAAAATAAATCCAATTCTTATCAAAAGGGGAAGGGTTTTTCGGCGATTATGGGACTTGGAAATTACATGTCATGTAATTAGGTCACATGTCATGTAATGTCCTGATAATTTTTTTAATCAGGAAACTTGGCTAGTTTTTTTCTTTTTTTTCCTCCAAGATTCCTTTATCTCATCCTAGAACCTTCCCTATGTGATTTTGGGAGACTTAAACCTCTCCGGGACTTTTCTTTCAGTAATTGATCATTATTTCAATCACAATCTATCGTACCAGGTAAGCATTCTTTTTGTATCCCCATATCTTTCTTCTTTTCCTCCTTGGGGTTTGATATATCATCTTGAAATTGATGGATATAAAATTTCTTTGTTTAATCTTGACTCTACGTTGAGTTCCTAGACCTTCCGTACCTTCGTTCTTGTTGGCGAGTACGTTGCAGGCTTTGTGTTTTTGTAAAAAAAGGTAAGTGGTTCTGTTACGATGCAAAATTTATATTAACACTAATTTCTTTATTTAAATTAATTTTTTTTAATTTAAAATATTTTTTTTGGATTTGGATCATATGGGTTTCAATTAATTTTTTAGAAAAAACACAATTCCGGTGAATTGGGGTTTTTGAGAAAAATTGATTTTTGGAATGGAATTTGAAATTTGTGAGATTTAAATTGATTAATTTAAATAATTGGTTTTGATGGAAATTGAATCAATTGAATTTTTGAATTTAACTATAGAATTGGTTTTGATGTAAAATTGTGAGAAAACCCAATTCTAGTGAATTAAGGGTTTGTGATAAAATTGATGGAATTGTATGAAAATTAAATTTTTGGATTTAATTGGGAAAAGGATTGTGAAATTTCATGAATTGCTTTCAAATCCTTATTTGTGAAAAATTTCTTAAATTTTTTTTATGGAAACCATAGGGTTTCATTTTGGTGAAAATGCATGTTTTTTTATTAAAAACCTGTTATGGATTTTAAAGAGAAAATTAAAATATTTGAAATCAGGAATGGGATTTAATTTTATTTTAAGAAGACTTGAAATAAAATTCCCATCATTGTTTTTACTTGATCACATGAAAGCCTTTGGTAGTGTGTTATATTGGAAAACTCTTTATGATTTAAAACATTCTAAAACCTCAAATCAGCACATCATCATTCCTTAGGCGATGGTGATGAGTACCCATTACCTTAGGCCCAAAGGGGTGTATGTACATACTTGTTATTTCACATTTTTGAGTCTCTATTTCCTGGAACTAACATACCTATTTTTCCCATGACCATGTTTCTCACTTATTTGTATTTCAAATGTATATTCCATTATTATAAACTATTTTACATGCCTTGAGAATTTATATAAACTATTTTTTATAAATGTGTTTATTTAATCTATTTTGTAAATAGTTCTAATTGTGTAAAGTATGCTTTTATTAAAGGTAAATTCCATCTTTTTAAATGTATTTCCATCAATTGAAATGTGAAGCATGAATTTCCAATGTATTTCCATCCTTTAAATTATAAATCATGATTTATTTAAATATGATTTTTTTAAATTCCAAACCTGTTTGTTTTAAAATTGAAAGAAAATTCTTGGTTAATTTGATATTGGCATCTTATTATTAAATCTTGGGTGAAATCCTACATGTCTTTTACTCACACCGTACATGTTCCTTAGGGTGTTTTTAGATCATATTTTTACAGGTTCGAGCAATGAAAACAGTTCTCTTGGAGGTGGATCCAGCTATTGAACCTTGGTCATGGTGAGTTGTGACCTTTGGGACTTGGGTTTTTCCCTATTTTGGTACATTTTTTGTAGTACATTTGGCTTAAATTCCTATTTTACTCATGGTAAATTACTCCCAGTGACATTTCCTTTGATATGAAAACTGCTTCTTTAATTTTTTTTACTTCCTCAATGTTAGGGGAAAAACTATTCCCACGTTCAGTTTCTATGATGCAACTGCTAGTCGGTGACCCATGGGGATCAGGAATGCCTTTTAGGCTATGTGAAGACCGTCTCGCTTATCAGGTTACAAGGGTACCCAAGTTGGTTCATGATACCCTTGGATGAGGATAAAATTTTGGAAAATTTTTTTGTTCAAAATGAAGAGAGTGATGAAAACCAGATTCAATAGAATTTGGATGGATTCCCAAATATTTGTGATGTTTTTCATAAATTCCTTATGGGATTTTAGTGAATGTAAGCGATATTTGGATGTGCAATAAAATGTGCATGGATGATATTCAGGTACACATGCATGATATGCATGTACACATGCATGAATGATGCATGATAAACACACACACACATATATATATAATATGATATATATATATATATGATTGTACATTTAATATTTGAATATGATGCATTTATTATTTCATGCAAGTTATGCATGAAATTTAAACATATAAATATATATTTATATATATTATTTATATATCTCTCAAACAGTTTAATCATCCATTAATGGATTTTCATTAAATTCATTGAAATCATTCAATAAATTATATCTGAACTAGATGAAATGTATATGATGCATTGGAGGAGCCTATTAAATTGGTTATATTAGGGGATGAGATCTTCCAATTGGAAATTTGTGTGTGCAATACTTGTGAATCCTCTACTGAACTTATCTTCCTCCCATAGCTCCATTTATCTCTTTGAAAAGGTGCTATCACCACTTTCAATATTGTTTATTCTCATGATAAGATCACAAATCCTTTAGCCAGCCCCCCCAGAGGCAGGGCGCTTTTATTAACTACTTTTACTGATATCTTTCAAGTATACTCATTCAAAGGAAGAAGAGAGCTACTAAAGCTCATAGTTTCTAGGTACTCTATTTTTTGTTTTAATTACACATTGATATCTTAAATATTGGTTTGCTTATTTCTGGTTTTATTACACTATAAATGATCATAAGATGATCACATGAAACCAGTCATTGAGATAAATCATGAAGGAAGAATAATCTTAATGTAAGAAACTCCTATGACTTGTAACTTAAGAAAAATTCTTAAGAGGGGAGGAATTCTATATATTGGAGAAACAACATTCTGAGTAACTTAGTGTTGAAATGGTTCAACAAGTAAATCTATATTATAATGAGAAGTAATGAATGATTCAATTATGGTTTCAAAGGTATTTTATGCTAAATGAATTAAGTAATTTCTTTCTCATTTACTCAATGATTGAGAATTTCAGTGATACTCAATACGATTGAGTGTACTAATGACTTAGTGAGACAATAGGTTTCCTTAAGGCTTATCATGGTTAAATAATTCATTATATTGTAATATATGGAAATTTTACAACAATATAAATGATTTAAATAAAATTTTAGTCAGTATTATCAAGTGTTGAGAATAGATGAACTAGACATCTGATGATTAAGTTTTGATACTATATATAAAATACAAGTGGGTAAAAAGATCACACTAGAAGAAGAAAAATTAGTTAAAGATTCGAAAAATGTATTTATAGTACCCAATCAAGGTCATTGAACCCTTAGTGTTATCAGGAAAGAGTAATAATTTCATAGGATAGAATTTGTTAGGATACCTGGAGGGGTTTATGAAGCTTCATGGAATGTCTATATCAGGTATCAATGTTATAGAAGTTAATTCTTTCATTTTTTAAGGATATGTGATACCAATTCTATCTTTTAAAAATATACATGAGTTCAAAATTAAGATAAGAATTTGATAGAGCTGGTAATTTTTATTCAAATGATGAAGTAAAGAGTTGATACATAAAATATTTGAATGTAAAAGAATTTATCAAGCTTAGATGGATCTCAAAATAATGTTTATCTTTATTTAATTTATTTTGTGTTAGAAGATAATTTTCCTATCAATAAATAGTTGTTTTTAAAAAAATGAGATGATTAATTATATACAAATAGTTTATGATTCATTGGTATTTTGTAACATGTTTTTAAAAGAAGATAAGGATGGAAATTTTTAATATAGAAGAAATCATTTATCCAAGTATTTATTAAATTATGAGGGAAGATTTTCCTACCACCCATCGATGGCATATCTTGATGAATAATATTATTTTTAGAGGAATTCTTTATAAACACATATAATACCCTATATGATTTGGAAATAATAGTTTATTTGTTAAATCTTCCTACTAAATGAAATACCATATATGAAGTGTGTGTGTGTGTGTGTGTTTGAACATAATTATACCCCAATCACCTAATATATATTCCTACTAAATGGAAATAATTGTTATTTCTCAACATAAAGAACTTTGTGTTTCTTAATATGATATTCTAACAGAATATAGTGTGTTAGAGGCAAATGATAGTATGTTTGAACTTAGAGAAGTTAAAAGTCAAAAAATAAAATATTATACTAGTCTAATGTTAAGTGATTTCCACATAGTATCCTAAAGACATTAGGATGTGTAATGATAAAAAAATGTAAGGGTTACATTTAGTTACTATGAAGAAGTGAATATCATTATTTCCTAAAAGTACGATTCTAGTTAAAATCAAAAGTGAATGGAACTTTATATTAAAGGAGTTTATGATGTGTTGGTAGATAATAATGTAAATAGTTTCAAGAAAAAAATTGATGTAATTTATTTTGAGGATAATGACGAGTTCTAAGTAGACAACATAGATTGACATCATAACATATGATTCTGTGAAGTTAAGAAGTTTTAATATGTTCAAGGAGTTGAACATTGGGAATATGATTCATAAGTCTCACCATTATTCAAACTTGTTTTCTTCATATATGTTACTCACTAAAGAGTTTAGTGGGAAAGTTTAATCAAATGGTCACATAGAAATGTGGAAGGAATTACATATAGACGTAATGAGTTTACAAAACCCCATAACGTACAACAAACATAAGGGTGATTTGGTAGTTTATCATTTATGATATGATGGATATGTGTTTATGTTGGTTTTTTTTCAATATTCTTAAGTGTTTTTTGAATATAAAATAAACCATATAAAAACATCATTTTATCATTCTTTCATGTTGGTTTCAAATATGTATATATGAATATACATTTCATGAAATGTAAGGATGATTTTCGTATCAAAGAAAAACATTGAGTTATCTCTATCTAATTTTCATCCTAGGTTATTATATATTATGGTGAAATATTAAGTTTAGCATGTTTAGAATTCTTCTATGTGATACATAATATGATCATGAGGTAGAAAAAGTGTTTTTTTGTCAGATGACCCACCATGTATATCACATAGAGTGTCAAGCACTTTTCTTTAGTATACTAGGGGAGAATGGATCATATGGAATTTCTCATTATATAAGGTTGGTGAAATACCTATAATGGGAACCTTTATACTTTGATTCCTTTATTATGTGATCCATTGTAGCTTAGCTAATAAAGGTGTGGTTGGATATGTTTTTGATCATGTCATTGGATGGAGCTCATCAAAGATGGTATTTGTCCTCTCGTATGATGAGTATGACATCTAGGCCCTCGATTGAGATAGATTGAGGAGTCTGTGGCCACACCTATATATTAATATGATGTGATTATATATTAATATTATGGACATTTGATGTTATCATCTATAAAGATGAATGTAATATGATGTATTCATCGATCATGTCAGTTTATACTTAGAGAATCAAGAACATGAAAGTTGACTATATGGAATTAACCTACTCTATGTAACATAGTCACTTGATGTCTTGAAAAAATAGAAAGTATGAGAATACATGCTAACATGAGATGTGGCTAGTGGACACAAGTATAGAGATAAATGTGTCGGAGGAAGATCACACTAGATATCTTTATAAGTTGAGTAGCATTGACTCTTTGGTAAAGGCCGATCTTCTCTTACATTTATAAATCCAAAGATTAATATTTATTTTCAATGCTATAAAGGGTCATAGGGCCACACTTTATGGTTGACTGAATGGGGTTGAATATAACTCAGCGAGCTGCACTAAATGTCTTTTAGAGTTAATCCAAATGATTTTTAGATGGGTATTCACATGGTATTTCATATGATGTGATGCATAGTGAAGTTGATGATAGTTTACCAAAATTGTTTTAAAAGATATCCAAAAGGGTTTCAGATATGTTTTCATAGGTTATTGTATATGATTCAATATAAGGGGAAATTGAACAAATTGTTTTTGGATTTAGTGTATTTGTGAGATTGAAGGAGATGATATACCCTAATGCCTAAGCTTGAGGATACATAGCCATTAATGTATCCTTAAACAAAATCTTGAGGATATGTAGTTGCCAACATATCCTTATAAAAAACATGAGAATACATTACTACCAACATATCCTTAATCAAAGTCCTAAGATTGAAATGTCACCAACATACTATGATATGCATGAGATGCATATCTCAAGAATACATTGTCATAATGTATGGTGGGCTTATAGTTAGCTTGAGATACTAGCGTTATCTTCAATCATTGGCGGCTAAATGATTACTATTATAATTTATATATTTCTTTCATGTTGGTTATCATTTAAAGTATTATTACATAAGATATAACATTAAGGGACATTAATATATGCTAATATATCCTTAAATAGATGCTTGAGGATATGCAGCTGCCAACATATCCTTAAGATAATCTTGAGAATACGTTGCTGCCAAGATCTCCTTAAGAAAAGGCTTAAGAGTGTGATGTCACCAAAATATTATGATATGAATGAGATTTATATCTCAAGAATTCATTGGCATAATTTATGGTGGGCTTACAGTTTTCCTGAGATACCGGTGTTATCTTTGATCGTTGGCAACTAAATGATAACTGTTGTCATTTACGGATTTCATACATGTTGGTTATCATTTAAAGGATTGCTACATATGATATAACACAAAGGGAGAATATTTCATGCATATGATGCATGAGTTGGAAGAAGCATTTAATCATGTGTTATAATGCATGAGTAAATGTGGCAGAACCTGAGAAGCATCTTCAAGGACATTATAAAGCCCCCTCTCATGCGATGGCAATGTGAGAGTAAATGCTTCATGCTTCACCAAAACTCCCAAGAACCTGAATATCTATTCTTAAACCACCTTTACACCTAAGAAACTAGCATGTTATGGTGGTCAAAATGGTCCCTCTCATATGATGAGAGATCCAGGAGACAACCCATGGATACCCCAGAGATGGGATGTCTTTTGGCTGCCACTATGGTAATCTTCATCAACCAAAAATGATGGTGATGGATGTTTCTATTGCTCATTGGTGTATGGAACACATGATATTCATAGTTTTCATCATTTGCAGTTTAATGCATGGGTTTTTTAATCTTTTATAGTGATCTTGTACATAGGATTTCAGACGCTTCAGTTGCATCTATTAAGTGTTAATAGTCCCCTATGAAACAGAGCACTAACAATGCATCCAATCAAACCAACTATTGTAAAACAAAATACAATCATTGGTAGTTGTTTACTATGGATTCATAAACATTCATTACATTAAAACTATTTACAACGTTAGATTAAACATTAAATGAAATTTTTAACTCTTTAAATGTTTCATGAAATACACTCTTTTAAATTTCATAACATGATGTTATAACCAATATATGATAGCTTTTAATTGATGAAAGAAATAGCTGAAAAGCATTATCATATAACATATACACTAACATGAATATAATCATGATGTGATGATTTTCACCACTACATAGTTTTCTCAGGTGCAAATCACTAGGAGGTGAAATTCATCACGTCTTAGCTTTTCTTTTGTACATAATTATATTATTAATTAATTTATTGTTTATGCTAATGAAATTATTATCACCAGCAGTGAAACGATTGGAATTTCTAACCTCATTGTATCTACATCAACAATTTCTCACAAAGGATATGGGACCTAGAAATATTTTCTTAGCATTGAGGTTCCTTATTAAAATAGACATCTCCCTTTTTTGATAAAAATATGCCACATTCTCCATGACACTGGGTTACTCAAGAGTCCTCTATTGACAATCTCAATACTTATGCTAAACTATTAATTATCTTAATCAATTCACAAAAAAATCTGACTATGTCTCAATGGGATTCGTTCCTTCACACGGTAAAATATATTAAGAAGAATCTCAGCCATATTTTACTTTAATCGACCCATGGTCACATGAACATAAAACCATTTTGTAATGTTGATTATGTTAGTCATTTATCTTCACCAAAGTCTGACATTAGTTTTGTGATATTCTTTGGAGGTGGTCTGATTTTCTACCATTTCAAGAAACAAAATATCATCTTCGGATCCAAGTATGAATTTAAATATCATGTTATAACATGAATCACTATAAATATTTTATAGACACATAAAATTGAACATGTTTTATGTACCCATAAACTTCAACATGAGATCAAATTCTCTATTTAACAATTGACTCAACTTTGGTGTGAAAATCATACATCTATGAAGATTACAACCGATGTTACACAAGCACACACAATATATTGAAATTGATTAACATTTCAATAAACATCAACTCCAACATAATCATATTAATCCTAGACACATAATTACTTCAAATAAACTTGCAATATTATTCACCAAATGACGTATCAGTCATCCAATATCTACATCATAGCTTAAGGGGGATAATTTTTCAGCATTCTTATTTTTCCTACATGCGATGGACTGTTAAATATTCCATTTCATATATCAAAAAAATATACTAATTTTTGAGATAAAGGATTATAATCTATAATTTTATTATTTTTCCCTTGTAATATAAATATTTTGTAACATGTTATTTAATATATTTTTTAAAAATTAAGATGGAAAATGTTTTTCAAAATCAAAAGCAGCTCCATATTTTTGGTTGAGGAATCTAAAAATTTACAATAGTCAAGATGGCCAAATAGATATTAATAAATATATTTCCATAGTAAAATACCAAAAATTAAAATAAAAAAAAATCTCAAAGAAAAAGGGATTGAGTTCACAATCAAGTAAGCAATAAGATAATATTTTTCTAAAACAAACAAACAAGGATGGGTAGTCATGAGATGAGAATAATTTTTTATGCCTATATGAACAAAATGACTTGGATTCTCAACCCTTTTAATGTAAGTGGGGGAGGATCCTCCCTAAATGGTTGGGGTGCAGTTGGATTAATCACTGTTTTTAATGAGTTCATGATGCTTGACAAAGAATTCCTCTTCCATGGCTCGCTACATCAGATTATTTCAGATGAAAATATGGAGAAATTAAGAGCTCATTTGGAAATAAATATTTGGGAGCAAAAGAAACAATTTTTGGAGATTTCAAGTGATTTCCATCATTTGGAGAGGTCAGAGTGAGGAGGACAAATATTTTGTAGAGAAATGGGGAGAAACTCATTTCTCTCCAACCCCCAATTTAGAATCATCCAAAAATTAAGATGATTCAGACAGAAAACATACTCCCTATTGAGATATATTTTAAATTTATCATATTATCCAAGTATGTATATATAAACACTGGCTTCATGCCTTTAATTCCTTCATGTTGTCGATTCATTCCCCTTCAACTTGATTTCATCCAGTTCCTCTGTCGCTTCAGTAGATAATGAAGCGTTTTTGTGTGTGCTCTCAAAAATATTTTTAATTTAGTGTAACATAGTGTCTCACCAAGGTCGTTCTCTTGAGGAGTTGTTGCGGTCAAGCACTCACTACTAATAATTAAATTTTTTAATATTTTTTATATATGAAATTAATTGAAAATAAATGGATATTGGAGAAATGAGAATGAAAAAACCAAAATTAATATTTCAAATTCAATGCAAACAAAATGAATGCAGACAAAATGATGGTAGACAGAAAGGAGATCCTCCTAGGAGAACACCGAGTGTTAACCTTCATCATGTCTTAATTAGTTTTGATTTTACATAATGAAGACACTCCATCATATGCATGAACATACACTTCTTCCTATGGTTGTTAATATACGGTTCCCTGAACGGTCATTGAGAGACCTAACATCCGCCTTCTCGATCGAGAGAGACTACGAAAAAAGTGAAAGCTAAGCCCTGGGTTGTAGGTGGATACACAAAAGTGTCTTTCCCACTAAGAACCCCTTGGAATAACTATAAAAAAAATAAGAAACATTAAGATTAAATATTCAAATATTTGGGTTCATCACTAGATTACTCCCTAGGGAACTTCCTTGGGTTAGCTACTCATGATGATTAGCATAAGAGTTCACAATGAAGAAGATCAGAGTGAAAACACATAAGATAAAAATATTATAGAATGAGATAAAGAAGAAAACTATCATATACTAAAACTTTGTAATAATATTAAAAGATAAATTAAACTACCAAACTATAGAAAATGACCAAAAATGGTAACCCCTATGTTTCCAACCATTGGTAATGAAGAAGAGACACTCTTTTATAGGAAGAAGATGTTAAAGTTTTGGCTCCAAATCTGTCCACCGAATGTATATGCGTGGAGTCCCCATTAAATGATAGAATATAGAAAATTAATATTCTTGAAAGTTATTAAAATATCTATCCGCTATCTAACCACAAAATTTAAGCTTCATTATCCACGTTTGAAGAGAGAGAGGTATCAAATGTACTTCGAGAATGTATTATGCCCATGATGATTGTTCATATTCCAATACAGCGAGTTCCAATACATTTATAACCACGAAAAATGAAGGATTCAGGTGCACCCACATTAATATAATTTATTCCTCTAGATGTCTTCTTTCCTCATGTTGAATTTCATCTCCTTTTGTGCATTAATGTATGAGATATCATCCTAATAATAAAATTCTCCAGATCTATACACAGTTTTCGAGGTTGGACTTGTGAACTAGATTTGGACCTTCAAATGGTTGATTGAGCTTTGGTTCCAGAAGGATAAATTAATCCCATCAAACATAGAGACTAATTAAAGAATAATTTTGTAATTTGGATCAGTGCAGAAAATGTTATGGCTGAAAAAATGAAATAAAAAAAACTGTTAAAATCCAAATATGTCATTTTTTCAATTAAGCTAAAAAATGATTCAAAAACATTAAATGTGAAAATTTCCTTTAAAATAACACATTGGTGGGATTAAAAATACTGAAATTCAGAATAAAATAAGTGAAAAAATTTGTTCTATTAATTCCACCAGTGCATCTATCTCATCTGTCATCGACACCGTCAGGATGCAATAATCCCTTGACAACAAGCTTCTGCCAAAGCTTCTCATGATTGACTGTTTCTATGTCCCGATATACGGTGGAAACGCACCCCCAATATGCATCCTATGATCACAAAATTAGAACTCGAATTATATATCCACCTTCCTCCTGCCATAATTGTCTACGAATGAAAACTCATGGTACGCCACACCGATGAACTGGTAACCTGATAATTGACTGAGCTGGGAGTAACTAGTCCCCTTTCAGAGCATTTACATGAATATTTTCTAGTTTTTATTCCTATGAAGCCTTAAGAAAGCTACAAATATGAATGAACAGTGAGTAATATGCGTCTACTTAGGTTTTCCATTGCATCAACAAATTCCCCTGCTCAGCCGCCAACTCCACCATCTCTATTCATTCGGCGCCTCATGTTTCGAAATTATACTATGTGCAGTGCATGTAAAGTCATTTTCATGTGATTATTGTGTCACATGATTGTCCCCATGCCCTGATTTTTAATTTATTAGTACTCGTTTATGACTGGATATTTGTTTTCAATAAATGATTGTTTTTCTTTTTATTAAATTGTGAATGTGTTTAATAAAATTGTATTATGAATAATTGTGAATATAGTTAATATAATATATATTGATAAGTCAAAGACAAAGTTGACTAAGCATGTAATCAAATACATTTTTAAAAATAGAAATGGCCAGTACATGAAACTTGAATGATAAAAATAGTAAAAGTTAAGTATTGAATAGAATAAGTTACATTTAATGGTGCATGATGATATGATGTGGTGGGGCAGATATATAGTAGTAACCTTTGAAAAATTCATATGAAACAGAGAATAATAAATATAGGATATAGGTAAAAAAATCATAAAATGTGAAGAACGTTGAAGTTAGGAAGATGAAATTATTTTATGAGAAATGACTCCTCTTTGAGTTTTTCGAGGAAACACAAATATATATGTCGAAGGAAAGTTAAAGTGCCACAGATGGTGAAGAGTTTATAAAAACTGTTGCAGGGAGAGCAACACGGAAGTCAAAAGTCAATTGAGGAGAAAGAGAGGATGGCTGTAGATGACCAAGTACCTCAATAGAAAGGAAATTGTTAAATGGGTTGCGAGATGTGGAGGAGCAGTAAAAATGCAGGGTTAACCCTAGGAAGAGTCAATGAAAATCGTGAGCTGGAGGGGGTGGAAGGGAGGGAATGTGATTGGATTGAAATGAATGATGGATTCAATGGAAGGAGATTACTGGAGTATGAAGTTGATGATATTCTGTAGAAACCCAAGGAGTGGAGTGAAACTAGGAGTAGGAGGCGGTGAGAATGGAGGGATTGTTAGGAAAATCGTTAAAAGGAGTTTGCAGGATAATGATGCGGGTGGTGTTATGCGGGAACCCTCAGTCAAGAAGAGGGGAATCATGAGCTGGAACCCTAGGAGAACTAGGGTGAAATCACATGTGAGGGTGAGTATGAAGCAAGGAAATGTAAGGGAAACGATGCGGAGGAGGGACATGTTGGAATGTAGGGATGACACATGGAATAAATGGTAATCAATTTTAATAGATATAGTAGATTCTTCATTGACTATTAGATCATCCTCGGGATGACAACCCTTCATCGAGCTGTGATGATTTTCAGTAAGATTGGAATTTGGGTCGATGTGTCTTTCGGTCAAAACATTCTGATATTTACATGATTCATTTGATTCGATTTACATTCACAGATAAAATGGGAAACTCCACAACATGCCATAAATTCAAAGATCAATCCGAATTGTTCTAGTGATTTTCCGCATTATAAATGTTTGATAGCTATGTTTCCTCTTTTTTTTCCAGAATCATTCAAATGTTAATTTTTTTATAAGAAATATGTTCAATTGAATATAAATAAATAATATTATTATGGTATGAAATATTTATTATTTAATGTATCACAAAAATTATTATTCCCTATTGACAACCTTTAACCCTTCATAAATCCTTTATTTTCTTCGACCATTGATATTCCAACTCTTTGATACGACATAAGATACATGAATTAATCTACATCATTTATTACATCTTTTATGTACCCTATATAAAAGTCATATTATTAATGATAGGTGGAATTTTTGGCACTTTATGCATTATCTCTAGATTTTGTCAATCTAGTCACATCCCCCTCCTTCCAAAGATATCCCTCCTATGCTGGAAATGGGGAAAGGGAGATAATAAACCCAAGTACCACCTCCAATAGCCCCCAGGTCAGCGACTAGTACTAAGGGTGTATAAATATCACAATAAGGAAAACATTACCCTTTATAAGGAAACAAGATCAGGAGATAGGATGAATCATCCACAAACAACTCAAATATATATATATATATATATATATATATAAGAAAAGTAAACACCATACCACAATAAAAGTATAAATAGAACTGATACAATAAAAGTCTTCAAAGTAAATACCAAAAAATAAAGATAAAACAATAGCACAACAACTATCAAGGATCTGAACTAGTAATGAGCAGCACGGTCCACATAATCCTCATAAAAACCTGAAAACAGTTTTATATATGTAGTGTGAGAATACAAGTATACTCAGTAGGAAAACCAAAGTCTCCTGCGCACATGTGAAAGAAGGATACTAATGCACCTGTGAGAAAACAACATTACCAAACAACACTTATACAGGTATACTAACCATCCTAACCTCACCAAGACACACTCGCCAAATACTGCATGCCAAGTAATATCATATATAGTAAAGCACATAAATGATAGGGTAACCTACACCACTTTCCCCCCAATTATCCACTCTCACACCCCAAATACAAATGTACGGATGATCCCACGTCTTCCGAATATACCAACATCAAATCCCGCCTTCACACACCTAGGCCACATACTAAAAAAAATCTCACCCGCACACACCTGGGCCACATACCACAACACATCACACCTGCACAAACCTAAGACAGATACCACACCACATCCTTCCCGCACACACCTAGGCTGGCCATAAAGAAAGGGAGATAATGACCCTCAAGTCCTGCATCCAGTAGGCCCCAAGTTGGTGACTAGCACCCATGGTGTACTAATCTCATAACATTGATGGAATTACACTTTATAAGGAAATAATATTTGGAGACATGATGAATCATCCACAAAAAACTCCAAGACATATATATATGAAAACCAAAAAATATCCCACAATGAATGAAAAAATAGAGTTGATACAATAAAAGTCTCCAAAGTAAATACCCAAAAATAAATCTAAAGCATCGACACATCAACTATCAAGGATCCAAACTAGTAATGTCCAACATGGTCCACGTAATCCTCCAGGAAACATGAAAATATTTTTATATATGTAGGGTGAGAATATGGGTATACTCAATAGGAAAACCTAAGTAACTCGTGAACATGTGAAAGAAGTATAATAATGCACCTATGAGAAAAAAAGAACAAAACAACACCTATACAGGTATACTAACCATCCCAACCTCAATAAGACATGATCACCAAATAATGAAATCCAAGTAATATGATATAAAGTAAAACAAATCGATGATAGGGTGCCCTACACCACTTTCCCATTAATTAGCCGTTCTCACACCCCAATGATAGACGCCATGATGCTCCCACCTCTTTCGAATATACACAATTACATCCATCCTGTATACACCTGGGCACCATACCACAACAAATCCTACCCGAACACACCTATGAAACATACCACAACACATCCCGCCCGCACACACCTGGGCCAAATACCACAACACATCCTGACCGCACAAACCTAAGCCACATACCACAATACATCCTGCCCGCACACACCTAGGCCACATACCACACCACATCCCACCCGCACAAACCTAGGATTTCAATGAAGAAAGGGTGATAATGGCCCCATGTCCTACCTCCAATAGGCCTCGGGATGGCTACTAGTGCCAAGGGTGTACAAATCTCACAATATAGAAGACATTGCCCTTTATAAGGAAAGAATATTGGGATATAGGATTAATTGTCCATAAAAAACTCCAATAAACACACACACACACACAAGCACACACACAAACACACATATATAATAAAAACAAAAACCATACCACAATGCATGAATAAATAGAATTGATGCAATAAAAGTATCCAATGTAAATACTAAAAAATAATGTTAAAGCAGCGAAAAAACAACTATCAAGTATCTGATCTAGTAATGTCCAGAATGATCCACGTAATCCTCCTAGAAAACTAAAAATTGTTTTATATATGTAGGGTGAGCATAAAATTATACTCAGTAAGAAAACCAAAGTCTCTCATGTACATGTGAAAGAATCATACTAATGCACCTATGAGAAAACAACAGAACCAAATTGCCCCTATATAGGTATACTAACTATCCCAACCTCACTAAATAATGCATGCCAAGTAATATGGTATAAATTAATTAACATCGATGATATCGTACCCTGACCACTTTACCACTGATTATCCTCTCTCACACCCCAATGAAAAACATCCTAACACTCCCACCTCTTATGAATATACCACATTACATCCCACCTGCACACACATAGGACACATACCCCAACACATCCCATCCACACACTCTTGGTCCACATACCACAATACATCCCTCTGGAACACACCTAGACCACATACCAAAACAAATCACATCACATCTCATCTCATCCCGAAGACACATGGGAAAACACATCACAACTCATCCAAAAGTTATGTGGGAAATCACATCACAACTCATCTCTAAGACACATAGGAAAGCACATCAAAATTAATCTCGAATACACCTGAGACACCACATCACAACTCGCCTGAAGAATCTTGGGACATCATTGCCCAGAAGAGGTAGCAAGGAAGAGTGGGTGGCCATCCATCCATCCTCCCGCCAGGATGTTGGGAAAGACATCCCCATGTGACTATATAGGTGTTTGACACATAGTGCTCAAAATGGGTGGGGTGAATATATAAATCACAAGGGAAATACAAGTATATATATATTATCAAACACTTTAGGACAACCTACGGGTTCTCAAACAAACAAAAAACCAACTCACAACACCAACAACTTTTTCACCACCTCAAAATGAATTTATTAGTATCTTCAATAGTCGTTTCAGAAGGTGAAGATCCCTAATAATCTAATGAGGCTTCACATTTACTCCATGTTTAAAAACCATTCATTTTACTATTTATCATCAACCACATTTAATCACATAATCCATCACTTATTCATCCATTGACCATTTACATTCCATTAACCAAACTAACCCATGTCATTCCAAATATTGTAAAAAAATTATTCATTTATTTTTTCCATCACTACTCAGACATCTAGCATAAAGCAACCACCACCTTGTCGCCTCAAAATAATGGTCAAACAAACCACATCCTCACCACCCCAAAAGCATGACAAAAAAATAACACATTACCCCACACCCCATTACAATCACACATCACCGTCCCACAAGAACGACCACACAACACAACACATAAAGATATTTTTTATATATTTACAAAGGAAATTTTATCGCATTCCACATTATTTTAGGGGTGTTATCAAACAATCCAAAATCATAGGGAAAACATTTCCTTAGGAAATTATAAGTGGTTAATCAATTTCCATTTAAGGGTGATATCACAATAATCACTATAGGAATAACAGTCACAACACATATCATCCACCATAAACAAATCCTCCAACGGCTTGTGGGACTTCATGTATGTGAAATCCACAATATCACAAACACTATTAAGTGGTAAAGGAATACATATCAAACCCCTTTACCCCTTTAAATTTCAATTATCCAATTATCTATATTTGATTAAGACTAAACAACCATAACCCATAGATAAAAAAGTAAACCCATCTCGCATGGTACACAATAAAGAGAAATGAGTGGATCCCTACCTCAAAGAAGCTTTCAGACTCGCTGCGCACCGCAAAGCAAAAAATAATTCCCACAAACCACAACCACACCATGAGAATCATGGATAAACCTATACCAAACCAAGGATCCATAAAAACAAAACCCGATAGACACCCCAAACCAAAAAAACATCACTGTAGTGAATCCCTGAGAGAAGAATGGAAGAAAATAGATGAGAATAAGGGGAGAACTCACCAAAGATCGAAGAAAGAATCCTAAGGATCGATCCCCATCAAAATAAATATCTAAACATGGAAAGAGAAGGTTATCATATTCCTTGAATGAGAGAAGTATTTATAGATGTAGGATTTGAGGAAAACTTGAGTAGATGAAACCTTTAAAACTATACAACATTGAGGAATTAAATTATGTGTAATTCCCTTTCACACCATGTAATCCTAGGATTCCATGTTATGATAAAAAACATATTGTCGTTTTATTATTTAACCCTGAAAATCAACATGTCATGAACCAACCTTGTATAATACTTTAAACCAACTTTCATGGTATGTAATACACTTACACGATGCGTATTTACTGCAGAAGTTCTACTACACCTCCAACTCATACAAAAATTCATGGAACCTCCCCTAAACACCTCCAACAACCAAAACTGGAAATGTAACAGATTGGGAAGGAAAAAAATGTTACATTTATCTTTTACATTATAATTTTTTTATCAACACATATCCTCAACTTGACATTTCTTCACCATTTCACTTTTCCCACGATCAATCGTACACTTCTGATTTTGAAATTACTCAAGATTTAAATATGAATTTGATCGACTTATTAACATGTTATCAACATGATAACTCAGTGTGGTTGTGTCGGGGGGTGTTGTTACCCAAAATGTAATATCTTTGATTTTAGTTATTCGATCCTTTTGAATATTTCTATATGTATATTTGTATTTTTTCCCTAGATTTGATGCTGTATATTGCATTCACAAGTCCACATGATTAATATATTAAATATATTTAATATATTACAGAAGGTGTAATACTATTTTCAGAATAGTTGTTTTTCCCATTGAATGAGACATCTTATGGAAAATCTTAGACTGTAGTTGTTTTTGGGACGAGAGGTTTACCCTAGGTGCGATATAGGTTAGTTGACATTGGAAGTCTCGTGGGAGACAAAAATTGGTGGGTGCATGAATAAATTTAATTTATTTAATTTATTAAACACCTAAACCTAACATCTCCTCTATAAATATGTGTCTATGAAAAATCGTCATGGTTATCTGCATAACTCTAAGAGATTATAGGAGAGGAGGAGGAGATATACCATTGGTGATGAAAATCTCAGGATAGTGGATTGATGAGAAATGAATCAAGTTAATTCATAGGGTGAACGATGAACACAAAAAATTCTCTAATGACATTGTTAGTAAATGTGTTCTTTACTAGTGATTGATCTGTTCTCAAGGTAGAACTAGTTATTTTATTATTTTCACCCTTTTATTTGATGTTGATCATGGATCATATATTTGATTAATTATTGAATTAAGTTATTCACATGATCTAGATATTTAACTATATTTTCAATTTTTATTATATTATTCTAGTGCATCGTGATTATCACCGCCTTTATTTTCGCATTTATAATCATTGGTCGAGATTGCAACACCTAATGATATTTCTCACATTGTTTGTGTGTTGCACCTATATTTATTATTCACATTCTTCATCATTGGCCATAGGGGGTTAGTGTCTGAACCCGTACCAATGGGGTCCATGTCACGACTCCCCAAACCCACCTCTAATAGGCTAGGGGCTAGCGACTAGCACTGAGTATGCATATCACTAACATGGGAGGCCTCAACCTAAAATATCTATGTACACAAACTTATCTCCAAACCCATAAAAATACTGAAATGTAAAAACAACTGAAAACTATTCATTCATACATCTATATCACGCAAATAGAGTATGACAAGAAGTAAAATAAATTAAACATAACTAAATATAAGCCCACTATAAAGAGTCTGTAACATAAGTCCAACCTGAATGTAAAGGTAATGGGACTGTTGTCTGATAGTTGAAGGAACAAACCTTAGTCTGTTTTGTATCACTAATCATCATATGGTCCTGCTATGCATAATAATCCATCAATGGTTTGATCATCTATAGAAGAAATGTCATGTGCCAGAAAAGCCCATGCAGGGGTGAGTATAACAATACTCAGCATGACACCATGAAACCAAAAAGCAAACAAGAAAGGAAATAATGTCATCTCTACAAAGGTATATGTCTAAAACACATATAAAAATAATATCCAGATATACTCAAGCCAAGAAACACATTCTAGATGTAAGACACAATCATAGTATAACACCCTAGGATTCCATCTCGATGATTCCACGAGGCACTCATCCAGGAGAACACACTCCTGGGTCTGATAGCACTGATAAAGTCTGTCTGAGAGGTACTTCTCACTAGGTCTCATCCTGAGAAGGAATATGCTAATATTCTAAAGAGAATACAATACACATATAAGGATCACAACCAGGATGTTGGGGTGATACCAAAAAATCAATCTGGATTAACCCTGATATGTAGAGGGTCAACACCTGGGTAGTGTTCGTCACATCAATACCAAGAACTCCACCCAGGGAACGAAGATGAATAGAGGATCTCATTCCAGGACTCTCGAAAAGATTAAAACAACTCTATCTTGGAATCTTTGAAAAAAGGATCATAGTCCTAGGAGTAGGAAATGATTCATACCAACCTTCAGGGAAAGGATAAGGGGAACAAACCCTAAAAAAACATGTCCAAGACACAGATGAAAAGAGAGATAATCCATGTATAGAAGAGTAAACAGTATGTAGTAGGGGTTACATGCTGTTTCCTTGACCCTGGGTCATGCCTGTGTGAATGGCCCATGTAATTCATACCCTATCCGTGTAGGGTAGTACACGCTATATAGGTAGTCTGTGTACTCCTTCCAATGTTCATGCACTTTCCAAGTCACATGACAAGTATTCGGGGAGGGACCACATGCTGTGTGATATGGTTCACACATCGTGTCATGTTTATCTCCATCCCAAAAACATAGTTGCTACCCAGGGGCCCCCAGACGATATGTAATCCTGGATTACACGCTGTGCAGTTCACGATTTTTCAGAATTTGCAGGAACATATCTTGTGCGCTTCCTCTTCTGCTGACCTTCGATCCAATGATCCTTTCTCCACGAAGATGAAGATCCAAGCTCATCCAATCCTTTTCATTGTCAAAAAATGTGTTTCTTCATTATATCTTCTCAGAAAAACATATCAAATTTTCGTTCTTCGTTATGTGTTGATGAATGTAAATTCGAGTATCCACTTTCATCCGTATAGATCCATATCTATGATTGCACCTCTATTGTGCTGTACCGATCCTAGATCTACAATTCCAAAGTGTTGTGCTAAGAATCAGATGCACAATAATGGATTGATTGAGATTTTTTGAGTTGCAGGCCAAATGAAGAATGCATGCGATGAACGATGAACAAGGGGAAGAGAAGCACAAATCAATCAAGAGGAACATACCTCGATTGATGTTTGTGTATATTTTGGTTTGTTTCTATTAGAACGAATATTGAAGAAATCAAAAATAAAAAATATAATTCTTCCAACAAAACACCACAATATGCATGATCCATGAATCAATCCATTCGTGGATTGATTCACATTCATTGTATAAAAAAATAACGGGGAAAATAAAAATAAAACACACACCCTACCTCGATTTGGATTGATCTCTGACTAAGAACAATAAATCGTCATCTTCATTGGAAAGTTCCATCAAATTCAAGGTTCGTCGATCTTTGATCCGCAATTCCATCACCGATCACTCGAGAGAATTATATGAGGCTCTCTCCAAGGATTATATAGAGGTTCCAGGGTTATCTAGATAACCCTAGAATTCTGAAATAATATTCTATTTAAATATTTTCAATCAGTATTTCAAAATAAATGGAATAAAATAATTTTATTCAGTTATATTATTTATTTCTGCACCTGTGACAAATTTTCTACAAAGGACTCGTGATGACTAATGTTAAGTCATACGTAGGGTAAAACTCGTATCCCAAACTCAACAGTGCCCTCTAATTTCTGATCCAAGAACCTATTTATATGTTATTCTACTTTTTCAAGAAAATATTATGCATGTGCTATTTAATATATTTAAATATTTCAAACATTTATTCTGGGAACACCGGACATCAGAATCAAATGTCGTATCCTCAAATGGTCTTGAAAATATTCTATATAATATCCAAAAATATTATACGGAAAATAGAAGATATTACATTCTCCCAAAATTGGGGCTTTATGACCTTGAAAATCCAAAACAAGGGTTGCTAAAAAAGATGTGGGCACTGAACATGAATCAGAACCTCCCACTCCCATACACTCTCATTGAGATTCTTGTGCCGCCACCGGACAGACACCAATAGAATTGATTTTCCATGAAGGTTCCTCTCCCACCAATCCTCTATCCCCATAGGGTACTCAATAAAAGTCGCTCCATCCTCGATGTGTAGCTCACCCTAGTCGATAATGTGTTATGGGTCATGCAAGTACCTCCTCAGCTACGACATGTTGAAAATGTCGTGCACCCGGTCTAACTACGGATGTAGATCTAAGTGGTAAACCACCTCTCCAACTCTATGCAGTATTTGGAAAGGGATAATGAAACTCGAAGATAACTTTCCACCCCAACCAAATATCTATATTCCACATTGAGGTGAAACACATAGGAACACATGGTCTGCTTCCTCAAACAAGAAAGGACTTTGTTTCCTATCAGTATATGACTTCTGAAATATCTATGAAATCTTCATCTACTCCTGGATGATTTCAATCTTCTCTGTTGTAGCTCATACCAACTCCAGGCCCATGAGCAGTGACTCTCCTGGGTTAGTCCAGAAAAGGGGTGACCTGTAGGGTCACCCATACAAAGCCTCGAATGGTGCCATACTGATGGTGGAATGATATCTATTTTTGTACGCAAAATCCAACAGTGGTAGGTGATCCTCCCAACTATGACCAAAGTCTAACATGCAAGCTCACAACATGTATTACAGAACCTGAATGGTCTACTCTGTCTGACCATCAGTTTGGGGATGAAACAATGTACTTAAGCATAACAGGGTCCCAAATGCCTCGTGTAATCTCTTCCAAAATTGGGATGTTAAGTGAGCATCTTGATCAGAATTAATTGTTGAGGGAACTCCATGGAGTCGGAAAATATCATACACATACAGGCATCCCAATCTCTCTAATAAACTTTTCTCTCATATAGGCAGGAAGTGGGATGACTTGTTGAACTGGTCTACGATCATCCAGATGTCATCATGTCTGTTGTACATACGTTGCATGCCCATAACGAGTCCATATATATCCCATACCACTTCTATTATGGAACATCAAGGGGTTGTGCCAAACCCAATGGAACTTGGTGTTCATCATTCACTTACTAACAATTAAGGCATTGATAGAAGAACTATGAAACTTTTTTTCTTCATCCCTGACCAAAAAAAATGACATCATAGGTCCTGGTATATCATTTCCAAACCAGGATGTACCATCAAACAAGATGTATGAAACTATCTCAGAACCCCCTCCCACAAAGTCACTTTTACCATTGTGCATCCTCTGAAAAGAACGATGTGCTCCCCAAATTTTGAATATCCACCAGGAGCATGTCTAGTGGATATCTAAGTGTTTAGGGTCTCACAGTCAGTATCACCAAGATGTACCTTCCTGATATGTCATAAGAGAGGAGGGGTAAAAACCATCGACTGGAGGTAAGCTGTTCTATCTCTATCCACAAAGGATATATACAATAACACCAACTTCTACAATGCCATGTTTAGAAACTGAGAACAATATCTCATATCGAGATCATATACTACCGTGTTCCACTTTCTAGGAGTATAGAAAACTTCAAATTCATAATATTTGAGGAACTCTAGCCATCACCTTTGTCTCATGTTGACATCCTTATAAGAGAACATATACTTGAGACTCCTGTGATCAGAGTAGATGATAAACCACATTACCATCAGGTAGTGTCGCCACATCATTAAAGTTATGACTACCATTGCTAACTGAAGATCATGGGTCATGTAGTTTTTCTCATGTGGTGTCAATTAGAATGAACCACATGCAATCACTGAATGCCTCTACATCAGAACACAACTAATCTTGGTTCTTGATGTATCGGAGAACACTGCATACTTAACACCTTCCTCTGGTAATATCAAGATAGGAGTGCTTATAAAACACTACCAAAACTATTGGAAATCCTGATGGCACATCTCTTTCCACATGAAAGGTTTCCCCTTTAGAGTCAAATCTATCATGGATGATGATATTATTGATAAATATGGTATAAATATCTGATAATAGTCTACCAAACCAAGGAATCTTTGTACCTATGTCTCATTCATTGGTGGCTCCCAAGATAACACCACCTTAACCTTGGACAGGCCTGCTTCCACTCCATCTACTGAGATAACATGTCCAAGAAAGTGAACCACTTGAATCCAGAACTAGCTCATTGAGAGATTTCTGTAATGTTGGTGCTCTCAGAGAACGTCCTGAACTATCCGTAGGTGTCTCACGTGCTCCTCCTCATATACCAAGTAGACAAGGATATCATCAATGAAGACTACCAAGAACTGGTCTAAGTAAGTCTAAAAGATCCAATTCACGAGTTCTATAAACACTGTTGGGGTGTTCGTCACACTAAAGGGAATCACCAAGTACTCATAGTGACCGCAAAAACATATGAATGTTGTCTTAAATATATCCTCATCCCATAATCATAACTGTTGATAACCTGATCTAAGGTCAACCTTAAAGAACCATCATGACCCTATCAATTGATCATAGTGGTCATTGATCCTCGGTAGTGGATACATGTTCCTTATGTTCACCAGGTTCACGTGTTGGTAGTCTACATACTACCTCAAGATCCTATCTATCTTCTTGAAAAAGAAAACTTGGGATGCGTAGGGTGAAAAAATGGGTATCAAAAATACCTTCCTCTATAAGTCCTCTAACTGCACCCTCATCTCACGAAGCTCTTTGGGGGCCATCCGATATGCTTTCATAGATATCAGTTTCATCTTGGGGTGTGGATCAATGCAGAAGTATATCTATCGGTGGGGAGTTAAACTCAAAACATATTTAGGAATGACTTCCTTGTACTCCTCCACCACTATAGGAAATTGGGAACTCATAATATCCACTACACCAATGGTTAGACTAACCAAATGATGAGTAATAGGCTGTACCCTCCTATGAATGAGTGCATCCTACACTGCCTAAGTATCATTTTCTACAACAAAGGAAAACTTGGTTCTGTCACTACTGATACACCGCACCCTTCTCCTAAAACAGTCAATCTAGACATGATTGTAGATATAAAATCCATGCCAAGAATGAAATGATAAGGCCTCGACAGTACTACCAATAGATTCCAACTGAAACTCTCACCTCTAAGGGTCATGTCACATTATCATCACAAGTACGCGATCACTATGTCTTCTCAAGTAGGAGACTCCAAGCTTAATTGTCGAGTCAACGGTTTAACCCGAATCTCTAAGTCCCATATAAGGTATGTGGAAATAAAGGAATGACTAGAACATATTTCTATCAGTACTAAAACTAAATTAGAAAAGGAATAGATCATACCAAAATTCATCACTAGAGCCCCTAGTTCATGAGCCTCGACTGCTTGCAGCTGTCCCCGCCCCTATACTTCAGCTCCTTAATCCTAGCGTGGACCACCTGGGGTAGTTTTGGTAACAAGTAGGAATTTAGAACACCTCCCACTGATCTCCATATCCTCTACCATTTCCTCCATTCTATGAACCCACCCGCTCCTACCACTATCTCTACCTTAGTGGACCATCCATGGTCTCTCTGTTAGCTATACGACAGGTCAAATAATCTCAGGAGATATTTCCCTGACTATCACATGAGTACCACCATCTATCTATTGGCTGACCGGACCCACCCTATGATCCCTAAACTATATATTCCTTGTCCTTGGACCTCATCCAGATACATCTCTCATGTCCAGGTCTTTTATATTGATGTCATCTTCCTACTACCAAGGTCTCTACTCCTACTTACTCACAACTGACAACCACCAATTGTATCTACTCACCCAAGAAATGTTCGACCAAAAAATATCTCTCTAGAACTCTGTCATAGGTAGGAATAAATTGATAGTTAATGCTGTCTAAAATGTCTCTACACAGACCACGCTCTAAGGTATGAGCCATAAATAAATGACCTCAAACCATATCCATCAAGTATCTAGATAGGTTGGTAAATCTCAATGAATACTCATCTACTGTCATGATGCCCTACTAAAGTTTTAAAAGATCCTAGATACGTAAAGACCTCAGTGTAGCTAGTGATAACTCTTCTATGAAAAGGCACTCAAACTATATCCATGAAAGAGTCTCCTCATCATAAGACATGGTAATTAACCCCACCATAGCCCTACTGATCCGTGAAGAAGGCTCACTTCTAGTACCACCATCTGATCTATTGGTGTAATAACTAGATGGAAAACTTGGGTCACCACCTGAAGCCAGTCCTCAATTGCACGTGGGTTGAGCTCACCTTGGAACCTAAGGGGACTCTACTACTAAAACTCATAAAGCGCATTCAGCCTGCACTCTTCATCTGTAGGTACTGCGGGCATCCCGTGATGCTCCAAAGGTGGTGGTATGGCTGATGCACCACCTAAAGGAAACATCATTGGAACTAGTCTCTAAATCAAAGCCTCATAACTATGGGGACCACCGTTATTATTTTCCTACTAAATACAACTGACATACATCATGGAGGAATCCTAAAATTAAACAAGATGTACCAAGGTCAATGAGTATATCTAGAGAGATGACACAAGAAGGATATGAAAATGACAATACATTCCTATATGATTAATGTACCATTATTTTCCCTACAACTAGTATTATCATGTACGAATTCAAAAAAACTGGTGATCAAAGTCCTAGTGTATGAATATGTCAGCCGCCACACCAACACTGGAGTCCCGAACCTTAAATACAAACTCAAAACACTTAACACTATTTCCGCAAACCAATCTCATAGAATCTCAGTCCTAAAGTATAACCAACCACTCTGATACCACATTTTCAGGACCCTTCCCAATGGGGACCATGTCGTGATTCCTCAAGACCACCTCTGGTAGGTCAGTGGCTGGCGACTAGCACCGAGTAGGTATATCACTGACATGGGAGGCCTTAACCTAAAATAATTACACACACACATCCAATCCCATAAAAATGATGAAATGTAAAAACAACTGAAAAATATGCATGCATACATCAATATCCAATAACCAGAGTATGACATGAAGTAAAAGTAAGTAAATGGGGCCAAATAAAATCCCACCACAAAGAGTCTGTAAAAAAGTCCAACATTAAAGTAAAGGTACTGAGAATACTACCTGAAAGCTACCAGAACAAACCTCAGTTTGTTTGTTATCACTAAGCACCATCTGGTCCTGATTCTCCTAGGACTCTGTCAGAGTATCAATTATCTGCATAAGATAAAACACATGCAGGAAAATCCCATGTAGTGTTGAGTATAAAAATATACAGGACACTCCAAAATCACAAAGCATAAAATAAAGGAAATACAGTTAGCTTTGGATAGGTATATTTATACAACACATACAACAAGAATATTCAGATACACTCAGACCAAGACATATAGTCTAGAGGTAAGTCACAACCATAGTATACCACCTTAGGATTCAAGCTCGAAGATTCCAAAAATCACTCATCTAGGAGAATAGACTCCTGGTTTTGATAGCACCGATGATGTCCGTCCAAGAGGTACTGCTCCTTAGGTCTCATCATGAGAAATAATATTTAAATATTTAGAAGAGAATATGATACACAGATGAGTATCAAAACTGGGTTCATGAGGTAATATCAACAACTCGATCTTGATTAACCCTTCTAAGTAGAGGATCGACACCTGGGTTGTGTTGGTCACATCGATACCACGAACTCTACCTAGGGTATGAATATGAATAAAGGATCTCACTTTCGGCCTTGTGGAGGGATTTAAACAACTCTATTTAGGAAGTCCTACTGAAGGTATCGTAGTTATTGGAGTAGGAAATGATTCATACAAACCTTCAGGGAAAGAATAAGGGGAATGAACCCTAATGAAACTTGTACAAGATATAGAGGAAAATAGATCTAATACATGTATAGAAGAGTACAGGACATGTAGTATGGGTCACACACTATGTCCCTTAACCCTAGGTCCTACCTATGTAAATGGACCATTTCATTCAAACTATGTCCGTGTAGGGGAGTTCACGCCATGTAGGCAGTCTGTGTACTACATCATGTGTCCATATACTTCCCAAGGTACAAACCAAGTATCTGGGGATGGACCACATGATGTGTGGTAGGAGTCACATGTCGTGTGATGTTTATATCCCTCTTGAAACCCTAGCTACTGCCCAGGGGTCCCCACAAGCTGTGTAATCCCGGATTGTATGTCGTGTGGTTCATGATTTTCAAAAATCATAGGAACTTCTCCCATTCACTTCCTTTCCCTCCAAACTTCGATCCTTTGATAATTTCACCAAGAAATTTAATATCCAAGATCATACAATCCTTTTTTCATCAAAAAACAAGTTCCATCGCTAGATCATCTTTGAAAACGGATCAAATATCTGTTCTTCATTGTATGCCAAAGAACACCAAAGAATATAAATTTGGGTATCCATCATCATCCAAATAGATTCGTCTCCATAATTGCAACTCTTTCATGTCGTGCCAATCCTAGTTCTACAATTTTGGATCATTGTGCGAACAATCAGATGTTCAATGATTGATTGATCGAAAATTTTCAAGTTGTGGTCCAAACTAAGAATTCCCATGAAGAATGATGAATGGGGGGGGGGGATAAAAGCACAAATAAATCAAGTGGAATAGATCTTGATCACTTTTCATGTCAATATTGGTTCATTTCCATAAGAATGAAAATTGAATAAATCAGTAATCATAAATATAATTTTACCAAAAAAACCGCACAAATATAAACCCATCATGTAATACACACGATCCATGAATAAATCCATTCATTGATTGATTAATTTTTGTCATAGTAATAAATAATGGGGAAAAAATCCAAATAAAACACATGCCCTACCTTGATTTGTATAGATTTATGGTGAAGAACGATGCACCTTCATCATCACTGGAATGATCCGTCGAATCTGAGGTGTGTCGATCTTCAATCCACAATTCCATCACTGATCACTTGAGAGAGTTAGCTAAGGATCTCTACAAGGGTCCTCCACAGGTTCCTAGGTTATTTGGCTAACCCTATAATTCTTACATAACAGTCTATTTAAATACTATAAATCATCATGTTAAAACAAATTGAAGAAAATAATTTTATTCATTTCTGCACCCACGAAGACTTTTCTACAAACGTACCACATCGACTAATGTTAATTCACACCTAGGGTAAACCTATATTCTGAACTCAACAATTCCTTCTGATTTCTGATATGATCCCTCGTTTATAACTTATTCCACTTTTTTTGGAAATCTGTGTATGTATATTATTTAATATATTTAATATTTTTCAAACATTTATATCGGGCACACTTGGCCTCTGAATCAGATTTCATCTTAGCACCTGATCATGAAAATAATCCATATAATATTCAAAAATAATACATGGAAAATTTGAGACATTACAGTTATAAATTAGAAATTGTTGGACCAGTGCTAGTGTGACCAAAACATCAGATTCATGGTGGTTGTGTGAACGATAATAGATTGAGGGTTGTGGAAGGATTCTGAGGCAACGACAGATTACAAGAGGTGGATTCATGTATTGGAACCCTATTTTTGCGATGGGAGTCTTGGAATAACATGCGTAGGCAATAATAATCCCGATTTTGTCCACCAGATGCTATAAATAAATGATCCAAGGTTATTTCCTTCTATTTCAGTGGTTTGGGTGAGTCTATAGTGGATCATAGATTTTTTACCAAGTATCGGGACCCTTGGGGTGATGAGAAGTGCAACAAAGCTCATGAAAGTCACTAAAATTACCATTTTACTATTGATGATGCCCATAAAATGATAGTTGAGATTTACCCCTTATCAGATTAGACCTCAGGTAGAGTTTTAGGTAAATATGGTGGTGAGATTTGTGTATCCGATGAGATGTGAGGAAGAAACTGTAACTAGTATGAAAAATGAGACTATACACCTTGTATCCCAAAGGAATAGACGTTGTGTATCTCAGTTTCTCAAGGTGATTAGAGTTTTGGTCCACTTTGAATATCACACGCCATGTGGAGGACCCACATGCTATGTTCCCTTGGTTGGGTAGCCCAACAATGTATGGACAACACATGCTCAGGAAAACCATGTGTCCCACAAGCTGTGTACCCCAGTGGGACATACCATTTACCTAAGAGTATACCCCATTTACCTATACTTAGTCAGAAAACCTATGTTTAGTGAGGAATAAGGATTAGAACTGGAGTAGTCTCACATACTGTGTACATTAGAGTACACCCTGTGTACCCATACTCAACCAGAGGATCTCATGTTCAGCGAGGAACACGACTTAGACCTCAAGTGGTCCCACACATCATGTCACTATGGTGACAACCATGTACATTGGATTTTACACATCTAGGATAGTGATGTGACATGACTAGAATTAGGATTTGTGAGACATGTCATTTACCCTAGTAGGACACATCATGTACTCCCCTTAAAACCTTATATCTTGTGTATCTCTACCACCAATAATCATATTTAGGCTTATGCATAGCCTATACTGAGTGTTTTTTATAAGAATCAATGGTGAGATTAGTATTGGAATTATGGATATGACATGATATGTTATGAGTGATATGCTTCTTCCAGCGATACTTATCTGATAGCAATGATCAGGTTTGATTATTAGATATATTTTAGGGTTGGTACTCTACAATTGCATCAGGGCATGGGTCCCCCATACTCTTATATAGGTAGATTCGGTACTCCCCCACAATATAAAGGGTGTCAGTACTCTATCTTTGGAGTGGTAATATCCCATCATTGATCTCTAATGAGGAGTGGGTACTTTGTTGGAGTTAGTTCTCCCTTGACTGTGGACCATAGTGGTGAGGTGTGGGCCCTCCAGTCTAATTACTGTGAGGCTACACGTGGTTCTTGGTACCAAAGATGGGACATTTGGTATTTTTAGGATGATTAATTATTCTTAGATGGTTATGAAGATTGATATACCCTTTCTCTCTTTGTTTGGGTTTCATTTTAAGCATATTTGATATTGGGTTTCCTTACACTATTTCTTATGTGTTGAGATGACTATCATATTCTATTTCTTCCTTTTTTGTTTTCAGGGAATCTTACTGGGTATGTATATACTCACCTTTGTTTGGTCTTTCCCACATGTTTTGTGTCTTATGTAGATGACTGATAGATTATTTATGACTATGGTGGACATTTTATTAGTGGATCTTAGTATTATGTGGTGTCCCTAACCATGTTCGGCGATTAGATTCTAGGATCTTGATCCAAACTCTCCCCTTTTTCAATTTGGGGTTCCCCCTGTATTTCTGGTTGGATATGTATTTTCACAATTATGCATTTACATCACCTTATTTCACTTTGACATTTATCCTAGAGGTTATTGCATGCATTTTTTATTTTCTAGAGGTTGTCAATTTTTTATATCTCCACACTGCTGCCTGGAGATGGATGTGTGTTTGTGTGTGGAAGTACTTTTAGGTTAAGACCTATCATTTCTATGTTATATCTGCTCAGTGCTTTTCTCCAACCCCTGGACTATTGGAGGTGGGCTTAGGGAGTCACTCTCGACTTACTAATTCCCCAGGAGGGATCCCAGTGGGCCGATTCATGACAAAGTGGAGTGAAAGGTGGTTCTTTCCCAGGGGTGATTTCCATAGTTAGACATGTTGTGAGGTAATTCATTGGAACTTAGGTAAATAATTTTGTATATTCTTGGGTTTATCTCTCAGGATAGGAAACCCAGTTATGGTGCGGTGACCGATGTATCCATTCAACAATACATTGACTAGTTGTTTGTTGACTCGGCATATCGAGGCACTAATTGTAGGGAAACTGATGGTACATGTATCATATAAGATTGGTTCTCTTTAATTCTATGTCCTTCTTGAGTAAGATCCCCAGATATTTTTATTGACTGTGGTACGTCTTGATAATTTTAAATATTCAACCGTGATGAAAACTAGTTAGGAATATAAAATAGGGTCATGAAGATGACCGGTTAAGTGATGAGTCCTTAGTAGATGGGCATGTTCTTGAGGTGTTACCTCTAGGAAAGTATAGAGTAGTGATTCCACAGGACAAGCAGTCTATGGATCCACCTCTATTGGTTTAAGTGGATGATCGTCTACATGATTACTAGTTTATATCTCCAATAGGATAGGATGATGATTCATGAAATATCAGCGCATTGTGTGAGTTATAATGATAGATACCGTTTAGGTATCATGGTGATTCAGACCCTCAGGTAGTAGAGGATTATATTGAGGCAGTGATATGTATTTTTCGGCTTCTTTAGACCCTGACTGATCAGATGGTTGTGCTCACAACTAGTATTCTTCATGGAGAATTAGAGCATTGGTGGGTTCTGGTCATCGAGATCCATGATGAGGTGACCCTCTCTTGGGATATATATGGGTATCTATTCGGAGAGGAGTACTTTCCAGTTACCCCATAAGTAACTGAGGTTTATCTAGAGACGATGAATTGGAGTTTTATACCTTGAGTAGAACCCAACCTGGTGAGATGGTGGTCCTAACAACTAGACATCAAGGTAACAAAAAGTGTTGATGGATCCATGGGTTTGTAATTTTTGATGCGTCTTAGAGGATGTAAGTAAGAGGGATTATTCCCCCACTAAGACATGTTCACTTATGATGCAATTTAAAACTATGTGGGTGATTAAGTGCTTCCTAAAGTGGAAAATTTCAAGGTGAAATGGATGATTCCCTTTGATTTTTATGTTTGAGGTCATTCTGGTGGTGCTAGGGTGTCAGTATGGACCCTGGTTGTAGGGAAACAACAAAAAACTGGAAGGATAGCTTCAGGAAGTGGAGGCTTATTACTCAAAGGCATCGAAGTGATTAGTGGTACGAATTGTGACTTTTATACATTAGCTATAGTTTTAGTAGACACAAGATCATTCCACTCCTTCCTTTCTGAATTCCTTTGTTGAGACCTAAATATTCCAGTGGAGAATTTAGTTTGACCCTTGCATCTAGAGACTCCTACCGAGGAAGTGTCGAAGATCACACTTCACTTTTAACAGTGTGAATTGAATCCTGGAGGAGAGAGAATCATGTGGGGTCTTTATGAAATAACAATGAGGTCTAGTATTGTTTTATAGTATGTCCAAGTGGGAAGTATAAGTTCTATATTTGATGGTGAGAGGGAATATTAGTTATAGAAGGCTAGGCTTGTATGCAAAAGGATAAAACCAACTTCTCTTTAGTCAGCTAGTATAACCCTAAGTGTTATGGAATCTAAAATAGGGGTTTCATGTAACACCCTGACCCCAGTTACCCAGAGTCGGTGCATTATAACATTACATTGGAATGATCCCAAGAAATGTCAAATCTCAAAATAATTATTAGTTTAGTAGCCTTGGAAACACTAGATATATTCATAAGTCTTACATTACATCATAAAAATGAAAACCAAAACAACATAGTCTCCATAGTCCACACTCATATCCCCACATACTATCCCTGTGGGTCATTCATAAATTACTTTTTCACAACCTGGGAAAAATAAAACATTGAAAGGGGTGTGCTCAGATGCTCAGTAAGGATAACAATATAGCATAAACTTTCATAAATAAACATAAACATTTAAGGTAATGTATAACTAAAAAAAATCCTTTTAAACTTGAACTTCAACATAATATGGAAAAGTTAAAATGAAATAATACCATTTACTTATTCACATGGATATTCTACTAGTTGAATAATCACATGCAATATCAATAACCACTTTCATAATGACAGAATGCATAATGCCAGACTATCATAACCACGTAGCCAAGGCCTCGTGCTAAGACTACAAATAATATTTTGTTATGGCCTTGTTCCAAGACACTAGTTTGTATCATGAGACCTACCGATTCCTCGAGGAGCTATAGCAGGCTCCACCAGTAACTTATTAAGTCCAATACATTCCTCATATGAACAAATTTAAACATAATATAAACATTTGTATTAAAACTTGCATACGAAATGTCAATACTTTTTCCATAAACCATGAATGGTATAAAAATAACACATCCACAGTCAATATATCACCAAACCTTCAATACAATATGGAAGTTTTGTATCATAATAAATCAACTTCAAATAAGCTTAAAATCCATCAAAGGATGTTGACATACATGAAATCAAAACTATTTGAGAGAAATATCTCTTTTTTTGAAATCATTTAAAAGTCACATAATTATAAAATAAAACATTTAATTTGAAAATATTCTTATAATCTTGTAAGGGAAGCTTCTAAGATTTTTATAATGGTGGAAAATAGCCGCACCCGCCGTATAAGTTAAAAAAACATTCTTACCTTAATTTTTTCAAAAAGGTTAAAAAGGACCTTGTTTGGAAAACGATAGAAATATTCCATTATAAACCACTTATAAAAAGTCAAACAAGGGTATAAATGACTTTAACCCATATTCTATGAAATATCAAGTATGTTTTGAAATAAATTTTCAAGAAACATGGATGTGGATGATAAAGAGGTCCCAGTAGATTATTACGTATAAACAACCTCGGATAATGAAGAGATTTTGAAATAAACCCTTACCTTGTAATTTTCCTTGGTTGAGGGTAGGTTAAACTCGTGTATAATGGTGAACTAATTGTTATTAAATTATAAAAGAATCATATACATTAATATGATATCATATATGATCTTTTAACATTGCTTTGTTAATAACATCTTTGTATTATCGTCGTTTTGGGTGTTAACTTACTTGTTTTATTTTATATGGTTTGTGAAATAATTCATGTTTGTTATGTATAGGTTGTATATTATTCATATACAGAATGATATCAAGTCCTTAAAAATTATTTTTAATCATTAAATGAGAATTAGACTCAAATGGATATGATGGGGAATGAATCTCATCGCGTTCGTGGACCTGGTCTCGTGCAACTTGATTTTTTGCTGTCCCTAATGGATTTTTTGCTTTTTGGACATCCTATTATGTACTTGCTTTCAATTTCAATAAAAGGGGCCTCTGTGTCTCAAATTTTAAAAAATATTACACCACAACGTGGAGACGGTAGGCCGTACGTATGCATGTATGGTGACATGTCATTCAAGGGATGGATAGAATAATGAATTTGTTTGTTCCATAATTATAATAACATCACAGTATATATAAGATAATGGAGTTATTATTTTATAATGGAAATAACAAGGAAAGAAGAAGTTGAAGAAGAAATGAACTTTAAAGAGGGCGGTGAAGATGCTACCTCTTCTTCGGGTTCTTCAATTTGATTTGATCAAAAGGGAACCTTAGGTTGGATTTTTGATCAAACTAAGTCCTCTAGGATGAAGTGAGGGAAGTTGGGAGGATATTAGGGTAGAGTTTGGCCGATCCAAATGGCTTTGAAGGTGTGAATTAAAGAGAAGGGGGAGTGCCCTTTTATAAGAGGGGTGAGGGGCTCCTTTGGAAAATCTAGAAATATTATTTTATAATAAATCCATATTCGGTTTATAATGGCTCCAAAGTGGATTATTAAAAGTATAAGGTGAGGATGGGTCGAAATAATTTCAACCAATAGATTTTAGACAGGTTTGGGTCTTTATATTAACCTTATATTTTAGTTTTAAATCTTAGTTAATTATTTTGACACTTAACATGTCACTTTGTATTTTTATATTATATAGTTCCTAAACTAACTATATACATCCAAGAGACCCCAAAGTGGCACATTAATGACACACCAATAATGATATAAGTCCTTTGGCTGAACCTTATATTTTTAGGAATATAATATAAATTAATAATATAATATTTGTTTTAAAAACTCATTTATGTCCATTTTGACACTACTCAATAATTGATTTTTGTTATAGTCTTAAATAATTTATTAATTAGAACCATATTTATTTATTCAATCCTAACATTTCCTATTGAACAATAAAATTCTTTTATGTCATCAAAACTTCCAAATTATATTTATTTTAACATTTATAATACCAATTATTTTATTCGTTCATTAATAAGGAAAATACTGCATCATTATTGTGTCATATATGTTTTTACTTTTTCAATGTCTAAAAATTATAAATAAAATACCATTATGTAGGAAATATTTTTATATTTATAATGAATATTTATAATCAAAATTATAACATATATAACCCTATGTAAAAATTGTTTTTCTAAAAGATATAAGCTTATGCCATTTTTGTATTTACTTTAAGTTAATTAATATAAAGTGTCCTTATCACCTACAAGTGGCTCCATGGGGTCCCAAAATCGACCGAAAGATGCCCATGGTCGGACATGTATCCACCAATAAGGTTAGGACACGTTTTAGGGTAATTTATTGTTATTATAATATTATTTTTTAACCCTTATTTACCGGATTTACCCTTAAACCATGGTAAATAAAATATTTACCGAAGTAATTATTCAAAATGTCTAAAAATAAAAGTTACATATTTACAAAATTTGGATATCATGATTCCAAATATGGAGTCCATTTTTCCAAATTCAAAACACAGAAGTGGAAGAAATTAATTTAAAATTAATTCCCGCTGTGAGAACAAAAAGCGTGTTTTTTAGATATAATAACTATCAAAAGATTGACACTTGTTTATGTTCAGTTTAATTGTGAAATTATGTCTAATGACCAACATTGTATTAAATGGTAAAAATATATTTTAAATATACTTTAAAACCACTCAAATTCATAATTTATCACTATTAATTATTTTGATTAAAAAAGTTGTTTTTAGTTAAAATTTAGTAATTTTTACTATTCATCAATATATAAAAGTTATCTGAAAAGTACGAAAATTTCACCCTAGGCTAAAATTGATATTCAGAATCCAAAAATGAAGTCCATTTTGAGATATATAATTTATAAAATTTCAAAAATTAGGTATTACTATTCATAACGGCTACTTTGATTGGTTGTGGTGTGTGTTAGAACTCGAAGTTGCGTCCAACACACGCTACTATATTGTTCAAAGAGAAGCGTACCGTGGAAGATTAGGGTGTTACATTTCATAATAGTTAGTGTTTCATCTTAGGTTTATCTATTGTTGTTTGTAGGAAAGGTAGATAAGTTTTTGAGGCTTTGTGTTGATTACCATCACCTGAATCAAGTGTCAATCAAGGACAAGTACACTTTTCCAAGGATTGGAGACCACTTTGACTGGTGGAAAATAATGATATGGTTCTATAAGGTTAACCTAATGTTATAATACCATAAATTTATGGTTCATGATGAAGGTATGCCATTTATTACATTCCAATGGCATTATGGGCACAATGAGTTCCCAGTGATGCCCTTTGGTGTGACGAATTCCCTCATAGTGTTCATGACACTTATGATATTGATTTTGAATCATTTTATGGTTTGGTTCATGGTTACCTTTACCAATGAAATAATTGTATAATCCATGTCCAAGTTGGTGCATATAGATATTTTGAGGATGGTCCTGGACTTACTCTGGGAGCACTAAATTATGGTAAACTCATAAAGTGTTTGTTTTGGACTCGAGATGTTCACTTTATGGGGAATTCCATCTAAGATAATGGTGTAGATATGGAAACAAGAAAATTAAATGTAGTTCTTTCTTGGGAGACACTATAGAGTGATTCAGTGGTGTAGAGTTTCCTTAGATTGGGAAGGTACTATTTGAGGTTTTTCGAAGGAATTTTCTAGGATTACAACCCCTTTAAACTATCTTGATATGGAAATTTAGGTCATTTTATTGGCCTGAGTAGTTCCAAAACCTTCCAGGAGAAAGGGTAGAGCTTGAACAGTTATCTTATGCTAAGACTTCCCATAAAGGCAGTCTAGTGTGTTGTTTTTTTCAGTGACTTCATAGCTGGGCTTGGATGTGCATTAATGTAGAGGTAGGTGACGATTGCTTATGGGTCGAGGAATTTGTTACCCCATAAGAAAAACTATGTAACCCACAAATTAGTTTTTGATAGTGTAAGTCTTCACCATGAATATGTTGAGGTGTTATCTTCTAGGTTCACATTGTTTTGTTTTCTTATACCACTAAAGTTTCATGTGCATCTCTACATAGGGAAAACTCAACATAAGATAAAGGTGTTGTTTGGAGTTCATGTGGGATTATGAATTAGAGATAGTATATACTCCAATGGAGGAAAATGTGATAGTATATTACCATTATAATAAAATACAACTCTCATTTGGTAGAGGAGGCATCAAAGAATATGACCCCATTACAACTGACCCTGGTGGAGGAGAGTGGTTTAATTTATCTTCAGTTTATGGTGGTAACTCCAAAACATCTTTAGCATGTGTGATGGAATAAGTTGGAAGACATAGATTGTGAATTTCTACATGACCATATATAATCAAAAGATACACCATATGAGTAACTTGAAGGAGGGGAGCATGCCATCATTATCCAAGAATGAATGGGGATTCAGGCCTCAATGTGTGAGGAGGTGTTGAGGGATATACCCCATCTAGTGGTACATCTAGAAGTGGAAAGATGTACCAAGAACATGAATAGTTATTTTGGTTGGATGGATTGAGGTAGAGTGTTGTCGATTTTGTTTCTCTAGGCCTCACCTATCAGTGGGTAAAGGCCGAATGTTAGGTTTTGGCAGGCCTGACTCAACCTCTGGTGTTTTTTGAATGGTAGTGGGATGGAATATTGATAGATTTTTGTGATGTGGATTTCATGTATAGAAAGGGGAAATGACACTATCTAAGTGATTGTTGACGCAAATACCAAGTCAGTAGACTTCATTTCCATATAAGAGTGATGTTTGGTTAAAAGTTTGGGGTGTTTTTTTATTCAAGAGATCATATTTCTTCATGGGGACCCCATGGTGATCATATTTGACCATGATGAATTGTATACATGATATTTGTGGAGATATTTTCAGGTTAATTTCAAGTACCAATTATGGATGAGTACAACATTTCACCCCCTTATGGGTGGCCAGACCGAGCAGACCAACCGGTTTTTTGAGGTTATGCTACAAGCCTGCTTTTTGGTTTTCAGATGAATATATTTATATCAACTTCCATTGATGTAGATTTATTATAATAGTATTTATCACTCTACTATTGTCATGTCATGATTCGATGCACTGCATGGGAGACCCCACAAGTTACCCTTGGTTTGGATTGAGGTTTGTGAGACATCTCTTGTTGGTCCCGAACCGATGTAGGCAATGTTAGAGAAGGGTTTAGGCGATCCATGGGAGTTTTTAAAGATCTTATTATCAATAGATTCATTCCATAGACTGATGTCATAGACCTTTTTAGTTTCAAATGGGAAGATCATGTATCCTTGAGAGTCTCCCCATGATATAGAGTGGAGAGTCTTCTTGTTGTAAGAATTTATCAAGGTTCATTGGGCTATATGAGTTAAATTGTAGGGTTGGTGAGGTTGATTATCACTTGGCCTTAACCCCATAGTAGGAACAAGGGTATTATTTCTTCCATGTGTTGTAGTTGAGTAGAAGAGTACATAACCTCTCGCACATTATCGAATATGGCAATATGAACATTGAGGATGAATACACTTTGTTGGAGTAACCAGTAAGTGATCGTGGATCACTAGGAGAAGACCCAACATGGGAAGACCATTCCTTTGGTTTGAGTGATTTGGAGGAATGGGAGCATGAATAAGAGGTCCTAGGAGTGTGATATCTAGATGCGATCTCAATACCCTCACCTTTTTGTAGCTTGTTATTTTTGGGATGAAAAGTCTTAAAGGTAGGGAGAATTTAACAACTAAAATTTTAGTGGTTTGATTGTTTGAATATTTCTGCACATATCTCTAGATTTTTACTCAAAGTTTTTTCAGTGTTTTGGGTGTTGTAGGAATCCATAATTAATATATTAAAAATATTAAATATATTAAAGAACACACATTCATATTTTTAGAATAGATGGTTTTCCCATTGAATGAGACCTCAAATGGAAAACATGAGGCCACATTTTTTTTCGAGATGTGGGGTTTACCCTAGATACGATATAAAGTTGGGAAGCATCAGTCGTATCGAGGGAGGTCGTCATTGTCTGGTTTGTGAATATAGTCAATTTATTTAATTTATTAAATGCCTAAACCTAGACCCTCCTCTGTAAATATGAGGTTATGGAAAATTCCCAAGTTTAGACACATAACACTAGGGAATTAGAGGAGAGGATGATGAAATACACCATTTTCTATGATGGGCTCAAGACCATGGAACAATGACAAATGAATCAAGGAGATTTGTAGAATGAATGACAATCATAGCATATTCCCCAGTGAGATATATGCTTAACATGTTCTTCAGCAATGATCAATCCATTATTGAGGTAGGGATAAATATTTTTGGATTTATACCCTTTGATTTGATGTTGACAATGGATCATATATCTACTTAATTCTTGAATTAAGTTCTTCACATGAACTAGATATTTAATCAAATTTTAAATTCTAATTATCTGTTTACGGTGAACTGAGATTATCACCACCTTTATTTCCATATTTATGATCATTGGATGATATAACATCACCCAATGATATTACTCACTTTGTTTTTATGCCTCTCCTATCTCCGTACTTCCTTTGGATATGGGGGGTTAGTGATTTGACATTTCCAGACTAGTTTGAGCATGATTGAACCTCCATATTAATGGTGGTTGTGAAAATGATAATGGACTAAAGGTTTTGGAAGGATTGTGATATATCATGGATTATGGGTGATGGATTTAGGTACCAAAACCCCATTTTATCAATCCAAGGCATCAAATAATGTTCATGGTCAACAAGAATCATGATTTATGACCACTGGAGGCCGGGAATCAATGATCGAAGGTGATTTACTTCAATTTTAGTGGGAAGAGTGAGTTTATAGAGTATGATGAATGTTTTAACAAGGATTGGTACCCTTTGAGGCAATGAAAGGTGTAATGGACCTTATTAAGGTAGCTTAAATTAACATTTTCTAGCCGATGGTGAACAAAAAAAATATAGAGGATATGTTCCCCTTACCAGATCAGGCCTTGGGTAGAGTTTTATGAAATGATGGTGGAAAGATTTTCAGATCCAGTAAGAATCAAGGAAGAAACAACATTTGGTTTGAAAAATGTGACTACATGCCTTGTATACTAGAGGAACACACACCGTGTATCTCAGGATCTCATGATAACTAGGGTTTCAGGTCACTATAAATATCACACATCAATTTGGGGACCCACGTTTCATGTTCCCTTGGTGGGGTAGCCCATCCATGTATGGAAAATTCATGCTCAGGAAACCCATGTATCACACAAATCATTTACCCTAGTGGGATAAATCATGTACCTAGGATTTCACCTCATGTAACCATAATCAGTTAGAGAACCCGTGTTTAGCGAGGAACATGTCTTGGACCCCAAGTGGTTCTGCACGTTTTGTACATCAGAGTACACCTAGTGTACCCTATAAGAAACCAGATTTTCTTCAAGGTATATAACATTTTTATTTATATTAAATTATTTAATTTTATCCTTTTGGATGTTTCTAATGAGGTCACGAGAGTTTCGGGGGTGTCCGAGGCTAGTATAGAACCCAGAGATCCAACTTTTGGGAGAAGTAGGTGGGACACATGGTTGTAGCCCAGTCACCATGGTTTTATTAAGCTGTGTAGGGTTGTTTAGTGATCTATCAAGGGCCACATAGTTTTTTCTAATCGTTAATCTCAGGTCACACACCAATGTGACTATAATAGACCTCTAAACAGAGGATATTTTCATGGGTTGTGCATGGTTAGTCAAACCATGCACCTAACATGTGTGAGGGGTATCTTGGGACAATTTTGGGAACATGGTTGGTGTACAGTTTGGCCAATTGTGTGGATAAACCACACAACCCTTTAAAAAGGGTAAAATAACATTTTTTCACCTTTTTATTTTTAAGAAACCATCACCATTTTCTATTATCACCCACCCATAACAACCCTCAATTCTGGAGAGATCTCCTCACACCTCATCTAGGAATTATGATATCTCTTCTATACAAACTCAAATTAAGAAATTGTTATTCTCATTGGTTTTGTAACAATAATCTCTCCATTCCACTTATAACTTTTTTCATTTATCTCCCCATTTATAGAGTAATTTTGGTGCGAGATCATATGCTCTATTTTCAGCAGTTTGTCTATTTTCTTGATTTCTTCTATTCTAGCCAGGATTAGAGGCCAAAAATGGATGAGGAGTTGACTTACAAGCTATGTTAGGTAGTCTCATGTTTTCCCCCAATGTCTTGGTGCTTATATATTACACCATTGTACTGCGTGCCATATTTTCTAAGCATCGCTTATAAAATGTTTTATTCTTAAATGAAATGGGTAGGCTAGACCAATGTGACCCTCGATACCCGTTTCTATATCATTGGAGGTTAATGAACTTGAATTGAACCACCCCTTGGGTGTGTTTCAAAATTGGATTAAACCACCATGGGTGGTCTATGAGATTGATTCAACTTTTTAGTTGTGTTCCTTGAACCCATTTTTTTGGATGTTAAATTAATTGATTGAAATTTAAATTGAATTGAATTAATGTGGGAATACAAGACCATGTCCATACGCCTTTGGTTATTATTCATTCTCACTTAGGATTGATATGTCATTTAATCCCAAATTCCCAAAAAATATGAATGGGGGAATTCATGTGATGTTATGCCTTATAAGCATAGGATATGATTTGTGTAACCTTCTTAGGTAAGTAAAATGATTATAAATGTGACGAAGAAAATGAATTAAATGTGATATTAAATAGTATGGTTAGTCTTAGGGCCCATGACAATTCACATTTCATGCCGAGGGTGAAAATGGGATCCGAATCAGAATTCCATAAATAGAATCATCATGCTTAATTAATTAAATGTATCATAAATGAGTTATTTTTCATCATGGGTGACACATAGGTTCTCATATGAATGCCATGGAAGAACTCACTTGGAAGATATATTTTATAGACAATAGATTAATATTTTAAATCCCTTTGTGGACTACCAAGGATGAACTCAAATAGTAGATCATTATGTATTCCACAAGTGATACTTGGACTCCCTATGCAGATTTCCAAGGATGGAGTCAGTGGATAGATCATTATTTACACCACGTGTGATACTTGGACTACCTATGTGGACTACCAAGGACAGACTCAAAGGGAATATCATTATGTATGGCATGAGTGATACTTGTAATCCTTATATGGTTTCCCAAGGATGGACTTAGAAGGAAGATCATTATAAACACCATAAGTGACACTTGGGCTCCCTTTGTAGACTACCATGGATGAACTTAGAGGGCGATGACTTTATACCACACCTAGAGCAATACCAAGGTTCCCATGAGGAATGAATAAGATGGGATTTTATGGTCATGGGTTTATACTTGGAACAATACTTACGTTCCAAATTAGGAATGCTAATGATGGGATTAGTTTTCTTTTTTATTTATAATGAACTAATTATAGTACGTATCTACCAAGACAAATCACAATCTTGGATTCATTCATAGACTTATACCTTTATAACGACATTTTTATATACACCTTATTTAGGCATGATTCACAGGGGATGCTTGGGCTACGAGCTTGTCCCTGAGATTTTATAATTAAATAAGTACTAGTTGTTTACTCAAATATCTTCCATCTTAGGCTGAAGTAGGTAGTAAAGGATGGCTGTTCCATGAGAACCCATACCTATGTGGTTTATTTATTTACCACATTTTATTTATATCTTTTACGGTTACATGTATGCTGCTGATTATGTATTCAAGAGATGGATGATATTAGAAAACATTAATGGTGGCCAACTAATTATATCCCCAACCTGTTAAGGCCATCATTAGGTACCCAAAAAAACTTTGTTGATTTAGTTAGGGTCATGAGAAAGTGACATTCTATGTATTCTTGATTGTCTTACTATGATAGAGTGTGGCGGTAGAGGATTCAGCCTATTCTCGAGATGCTATTAGAGATAGCCTTGGGTCTTTTATTCATTTTTATAGCATGTTGTTTATGTCTGCTCCCCTAATTCCCCTGTACATTCTTTTTGTATTGCATGTCATGATCATCATTTTTTTACATGACATTATTGGATGGGATTACTTTGTTATTTATATGATAGATGATTACTCTTACACTATTCAATTATATTTTATGCTTGTACTATTGATCGATAAGATAAAATCCTTGTGCTACACTTAGATCATGAGTCTATTGTATCTTGACTATTCTACCATAGACCCTCACTATTATTCAGAAGTCTCTAGTGTATGGGGAGGTGCGTTTAAGGTCATGTGGCCAACCAGGTTTGATTACTTTTGATTGAACTAGGTCTAGAAGATCACAATGTGATATCAGAGGTGTTTATATTATTTTATTTTCCAACCTTACTAATTGGTATGGTAGAAAGGAGAAATAGGACATGTCAATATTTGGTCATGAGCCCATGTTTGGGAGTAGCTAACCCACATATAGTGAAAATCCAAATTACATGGGATGATACATGTTTTTTTGGATTGTGCTTATTATAGTATCTTTGATTTCCCCACTGAATGATGCACTTAAAATATGATATTCCTTATGACTATGGATTTTTACCCTTGGTCTAAAATGGTAATGAAGTATTGTATCATGCATAATCATAGGAACTTAAGGATTTAAATGTCATGAATATTCCATGCCATGTTTAAATTATTGCATGCATTGAGTGTTTCCTATTTCAGTACCTTTATTGATATGTAAAAGAAATTATGTTTACATTTCATCTAGGGATTTGATAAATAATTGGTTGTGATTAAATGGATTCAACTTTTCAATTTATAAAGTGTATGAACCTTCATAAATTGGAAATAATGATCTATATAATTCAACCATTTTAAGGATTTTTTATAAGAACAAGTATGAACATAAATAAAAAATAAAATTATAAAATAAAATGGTCACCATTAAATGAAGATGACAATTGAAATTTAATGTTTTTTTCCTCTATAAATTATAATTTACACTCTATACATCGATATCTTTGACTTATATCAGAGAACTCAAACCTAACCTGACCTCAGTAGTGGGAAGTAAGTAGTGTATAATGCTTTTCTCATGATCTTTATGTCACCCAAACCCGGATTTAGGAGTAGGCAAAGGAGTTTGACTCTTATATAGGGAGTCTTGTACCTATCTTATTCATATATCTATGATTCTAGTGGTTAATAAATCTTATTTGAGGTGTGTGTTTGGAGTTTTTAGAGACATGCCACCTTGAATACCTCGAGTTATGTTCTAGGAGGGTGGAAATAACTATACTCTAGAGGTTGTGGGTCTTGGGCCACCAATATAACATCTAGTAGTTCTACTTAAGGCACTACCTTCCATACCTAATATGGGCACTGATTCCTAGTTTCAAGAGGGTTTCCTAAACTTTATCCAGACTATTCATAGATCCCCAAGAGCTTCCCTAACTATAGAAGTGTTTATGTGTGATTTTTAGAAGCAAAATCCACCCATGTTTTCGAGGGATGGTAGAATTTAGGTTGAAAAGTCATGTCTAGAGGTCATGCTATCAATTTTAGAACATCTCAATACACCTTAAGAGATGAGAGTGAATTTTTATATGTATATTCATTAGTATTCTTCCAAGATATGTTGGGATGTTATTACCTAGATAGATTGTCATTAAAATATTGACTGGAGGGATTTTTTGATGGTATTCTATGATTATTTCTATCCCGAGATGTTGAGGGATGATAGAGCCATAGATTTTATGTACTTGGAGTAGGTATATTTTTCAGTTATGGATTATTCTTCCCATTTCATGGAGCACTATAATTTCACACCTATTTTGTTAGGTAATGAGTTATCTAAAGCTAGGAAATTTGTGGATGGTATCAGGTATAGAATCTAATTGTTGGTGAATGTATTTTAGCATACTAGCATATCTGGAATAGTGAATTAGACACTTATCATTGATCATAATCTGAGAGAGGATGGGGGTATGATCCAGGGCATTCTGACACCTACATCTAGAACTACATCATCCTATAATAGGAAGAATTGTTTAGAGCTTCCATGTGGTGATACTAGTATAACTGATGCACACTTGGGTAGCTAGGTGAGGTGATATCCGTGTGGTAGGCTGCGACATATGAGTCCTTAGTGTACCAGGGACCTAGTCAAGTGATAGTCTTGTGGAAATATGGGTTATATTTAGTTATTTTTCATAGATTTTACCATTGTATTCAATGAGAGAGGTTCTATTATGACTCCACATTCAAGAGTGGGGTTAGATACTTTCTGTCAGATAGGGGGCTGGAGTGTGACTGGCCGATTAGGACAAGGTGGTGGTCATGGCCAGGTAGCCTGACACAAGACTTATAGAACCAATAGAGTGGACATGCTTAGGGTACCTAGACTATATCTTAGGGTCACTGATTAGTCAAGAAGTTTACATTACAATAGATACATGAGGATCAGAGTTCCATACCTTCTGCAGTGAGAGGTACTATTCTAGTAGACTCTACTTTAGTATCTTCTCTTTTTGATATAGTCTCTTCCCATTCCGTCATATATGATCATGTTACGGAGAGCCTTGGACTTGATTTTCTGTTTTCCAATGGAATGATGACACTCGATACTCTATTGGGTATTCAATTGGAGTGTTTACAATAGTGTTGGGGGTTCCCCCTTAAGATAGGTGGGTGTTGCTTTATATGGGTCCCCTTTTTCCTTGAGTTTATAGGGTATGGAATAATTATCAGGATAGAATATATAGTTCCCAATCATTCTTATATTGAGTGCTATCACTAAAGGATTAGTTTCACATCACCATAGGGTATAAACTATATTAACAACTTTGAATGGGATGTCTATGAAATTTAATCTGGACCCGAGCACTGTGGGATGGGAGGGGATGACAGCCCAGATTTATAGATTTTATCTAGTTGATTAGGTAATGTATCAAGAGGATTTTCCTCCATTGGTAGATTGTTTCAAGGATGTTTTTCCAAATGAATTTTCAGGACCACCTCCCAAGAGATAGGTATAGTTTTCCATCGATCTAGTTTTAGGAGCCACATAGGCATCCATTCATCCTTATAGAATGGACACTACTTATTTTTAGGTGCTTAAGAGAATGTTAGAGGATTTAGAAGATAAGGGTTTTATATGACCTGCTTCTCTGTTGTGGGGTTTTATGGTTTTTTCTTTAAGAAGGCAAACAATACCCTCATGAATTTCATGGATTACCACTAGTTAAAACTTCTTATCGTTATGAATCTAAATCAATTTCCTTATATAGATGATCTTTTCAACCATCTCTAAGGAGAAAAGGTTTTCTTTAAGATTAATATATGATCAGGTTTTCATCAGGCGTGTTTTAGACCATCAGATATTCCACATATAATATTAAATAGTAGACATGTCTTGTACAAGTATTTTCTCATGTCATTCGATCTCATGAACATTCCAAAAGTTTTTATGGAATTAATGAATTGGGGTTTTCACCCATATGTAGATTTGTTTCTGGTGGTATTCATGGATGATATCTTGGTGTATTTCCATACTCGACAAAACTATTCCAAACATCATAAGATCATATTTAATACTCTAATAGAGAAACAATTATATGATAAGATCACAATTTTCCACTTTTGGATGGATAAAATCACTTCCTGGGCCACATTATCTCAGAGATAGAAGTATTAGTTGACCCACAATAGTTGATAACTATAGTTTTCAAGGAGTATCCCAAGAACATATTTTATATATTGAGTTTATTGGGTTTAGTTGGTTATTAAATGCACTTAATTCATGAATTTTCATTCCTAAAAACACCTCTTATGGTCTTAACTCAGACTGGTGTGAAGTTCATATGGTTATGAGCTTATGAGACAACCTTTCAGGAGCTAAACCGGAGATTGGATTCAGTGATGATCCTAATTCCTCCAGAGCTAGGAATATGTTATACAATTTACTGTGATGTGTAAGGTATAATAATATGATATATTCAGATTTATGATGATTAATTAATGGCATATGAGTCTCATCGGTAGAGTCCACATGAGAGGAACTGCCTAACAAAAGATCTCGAGTTAGCCACTATTGTTCATGCCTTGGGCTATTAAAAGCATTACATACCAAGAGATATTTTTTAGTGTATACAGAATACAAAATCCCCAATTACATATTTACATAGAATGATTTTATTCTTCTACAATAATGGTGGGTTGAATTCCTATAGTATTTTGTATTTGAGATTTCCTAGACGCCAGGTAAGGGAAATGCAGTTGTCGATGCGCTGATCAAGAAGACTTAGACATAGGTAGTTCAAGAGGCCAATAGTGAAGAACCCAAATTTATTAAAATCAATATTTGTGTTGTAAGTTTTATCAATACACTTTTTTGATAAAAAGTAAATGTGAAATTTGACATTAATTGAAGGTTGGTGTTCTATGTTTAATAAAAAGTTAATGTGACAGTAATTGAATGTTTGTGTTTGGATAGTGTTTTGGTATTCTTCTATTGAATTTTCTTTTAATTATTCATAAGTTGGAAATGTTTTTATTATTATAAGAAGTTTCTTTAGATTAATTAACATTAATTGAGACGATTTCATAGCTTTTATAACGTTTTGAGTCTTGTGAAAATATAGATTCACATTGTTTACAACAATGATTTGAAGAAGAAGAAGAGACATGAAAAATATTTTTTGAGTATGGATTAGTTAGAATTTATGATCAAATTTCAGATATAAGAAATAATTTTTTTTTATTTTTGAGTAGGAAGGTTTTTTAATTTATATGGAATGTGGATATGGTTTTTTAATGCAGTCTATCAAAAAATTAGCCAAATATTACCAAACAGCTAAGGGAAACACACCACTACTGAGGTGGGTAGGTGAAAACTCAACCAGCTAGCATGATGATAGTGGTTTGTATAGAATGCCACTAGAGTCCATGGGAAGACTAAAAGGACACAATGCGGGGAGGCATGGCAGTGGACAAGAAGCAATGACATGGGGTGATTCCAGTGTGATATGTGTGTTCGGTAACAATTTATTTCAAGATAAAGGTGAAACTTTTATTATAAGAGAGTAGTAAACCAGTTTCCATTTTGATGTGGGATCATTTTCAGTGGGTTATTTTAGCTTTGGAAATAACGTTGACTATCTGATTTGTCGGATTTGATCACTTGGGTCGTCCGATCTCTTCTTTGCATCATTTTTTCTATTGATCCCACTTGTGAATTGCATTTTTGTATGTCAAGATCTTCATGTAGCCATGTCCTCTGAGAATCGATCCAAGAATTCTCATAATTGTTTCATCATTATTAAAATGTGAACATGATTGAAATTATAATGCAACTTTATTTTCATAATAGAATGGGAAAAAACTGAGGTTTTATAGTGTTTATAAAAAGTGACTTTACAATGAAGATGTTTATACATAGTAGTGAAATAGAGGTTATATGATTGAAGAGAGGTAGTGTGCATGAAATTATTCAATAATATAGTTTCTTATAAATACCAAGGCATAAATACATGTGTGTTTAATTGAGTTTGATAGAATCTCATTACCACAGAAACAAAAACACCACAAATCTCTCTATTTCATGAATGAAAGAGGTTCCAAACATTTTGTTTGTTTGAAGAATAATATATTCAGCAGGAAGACATCTTTTTTATAACACACTCAATTTTCTCAAAAAGAACATAGTTCCATGACACTGTTTGGGAAGATCGATATTCTTACATGTGATCACACAGTTTGAGCGAACATTTTTTAGAACCATGAATCAATAAAGACATTCACTATGTTTTGTGAAGTTGAATGAAGAACCGGTTGTGAACCTCATATACATGTGTTGCATAAAGAAGATATAGTTAGTTCATATATTTATATGCTAAGAGTTTGAGAATTATACATGAAGGGAGAAAAACAATAGTTGAAATGGATGGGTACTTATGAGAAGCATATATTATAGTGTGTACTATTTGAGTAGCGTGCAATATAGAACAATGAACATCTCTATTGAATTCAAAGGATTTGTGCGCACACATAAGATGGGTAGAGAAAATATATTCGGGTTCATGAAAAATAGGAAGTCGGTGAACATGCATGATATCAATGCTTAGAACACAGGCACTGTGTGACTACAAAAGTGGTTTGAGAAGTACAAAAAAATAGTGCACACCTATTCTGGTTTGTACAATCGGAAGATAATGATATGAAATATGTATGCATTATGTATTCATTAATATTATCTGTATATTTTCTATGAATGATAATATCACACAAGTCTATGTATTTTTTCAGGTTTTTATGAAAAAAGAGTAGTCTGGGTGTGTGAACATGCAAGGTGTACGTGAAGGAACACAAAAGTTGATAGTATATTGCACACACCCATGTATAAAGGATTTTCATGGTACACACATGGAATACACATTAATATGAGTACATACATGCATGAAAATATAATTTTCATCATATTTTCAAGAATAATACATGATGAATCACGTGTGTAATAATTGAGTTTAGCTGAAGCAATATTTATTTTTGGTAAATTATAGAAGAAGGAAACTTGAAGTGTGTTGATAAATATTCAGTTGTTCATTCTATTATTCCAGTGAGCTAAAGTGGAAGTAATATATTTCACTTATTCCAAAGATTATACTAAACCAACTTGAATACAGTGTTGTTGATTATATTCAATGTTATTTGAAGACGTTCAATTGAAGTGAGCAAGTGCAGAATCAGTTTATTCTTAGTGGAATAGAGGGGAAGATCAGTTTTTGTGTTGCATCAGAAAATTAAAGTTCTTGTGACCATTCTCATTGTGTTAGTATTTTGTTTGTGAAACTCTATCCTGATGAAAATATAAATAACACTGGTGGGATTCCAGTATAAATAACAATGGTGGGATTCTAGCATAAAGAACACTGATGGTATATTAGTACAATTTCGGAAAAGGTTCATACCTACCAAAATGGTCTCAAGGTTATGCCTGACAAACCCAATTATAATTCTTGATTGATTATAGTGGATAATCTATGTCTCGAATCATCCCAAACACAACAAGGATGTAGTCACCCACATTGGGGGTGAACCATTTAAAAACAGCTTGGGTTTTTCTTCTTTTACTTTCTATCTTGCATATGGTATAATTGTGTTTAAAAATAGAGAAGATTTATTCACTCTAACAAGTGAAGAAGTTCAAATTAAATGGGGAAAGATAAAAGAAAAGAAAAAATTGGTAAAATCTTGTGTATAGTAATTCACCCCCTCTTAGTGTACCCACATGATCCATTGGACACTTCAATTGGTATCAGAGAAATGGCTACACCTCTAATTGGATCTATCTTATTACCCCATTTGTTTTTATCAAATATACATGAAGTTAAAAAGTTTAATTTGAATATGTATTAGAGATGTCTCAAATGAAAAATCTAGTTCTTATCTCTATCAGTACCAAAAATGTGATATGTGAAAAAACCATGAAGAACAGATAGAATAAAGGGGAGAGAAATTTGATAAATAATTTGAATAAAAAAGTATTTATCATAAATTGAATATAGTTAGAATGGTACTCTATCAACAGTATCTATTAAATCAGTTGATAAAGATCATTTTGACGAGTCTGGTTCAAGCAGTTAAGAAGAAGAATTTTTTTAATCACATAGTGATTTTTATTCCAAAATAAAAAATTATATAAATAATGTTCCTACCGAGGTTTTCACTTACACATTTTATTTTTTCAAGGGAATAAATAATGAAAAGTCACAACCTGAAAATAAATCTAGGGATATGGAGCAATCCTTTTCAAATATGTTTCAATGATTTAAACTTCTCATAGAAATTATTGATTCCATAGAATATAATTCATCACTTTTCAATAAACATTTCTTCTATTTTGAAGAATAATTAGAAAGAAATATTTGTCAGAAAGAAGTAACTAATAAGGTCCTTACGAAGATGATTCATACACTTGAATAATCTCATAATGATATCATGAGTATTAAGTACTATTAGTTGGAAATCAATGATAAGGATGATATATTCATCCTATCCAAAGAATCAAAAGAATAGTTTTCATGTAATTACAATGAAAGGTTCACTTTAGCTGAAGATGAATTATAAAGGCCTGTTTATGAGGAGGATGCGACCCAAAAATTATATATATAAGTAATCCATGCATTGGAGAAACTTTAAAGAATCTCTATGAATGTTATATAATACCTTCTAGAGGTCAAGAAAAATAGAATTAAATAGTTGAATAATTCATTATTTGAGGTAAATAAAATTCATGATGATAAAATTTAGAAAATGAAGATTCAATGGGAAGAAAAACTGAAAGTTGTTTAGGATGAGAAAATTTTCCTCAACATGAAGTGTCTTGAATTTGAAGTTATTTGAAAAATATCATGGAAAAACAATTAAATACTTTTTAAATAGAATATTAAAATATGGTTAAATCATTTGAAGAGCATAAGAACTCTATAAATCTGAATTATATTGAGTTGGAGGTCAAATTATAAAATATTAAGAACATTCATGATTAATCTTCACAAAATGATGAGATCAAAAAATCTTGCAACATAAATTCCAAAAAGAGAATTAATTTTGAAAATACTCATTACTATGGAAATAAGATCTAGAGATTATCTAAAAATAAATCTATTGAAAGCTCATTGAAATAGGTAACCCTTATTCCAAATGTTTATGTTTGTAATAATACTATTTCATCTACAAGTGATGGTTCAAAATATAATTTTGTTCATACATGGTTGAAGAATACTGATGATAAATCCACCATATCATCCATGATGGATATTAATAAGAGTTTTAATTCTTATTCCCTATAATGAAATCCGATGGAGAATCATAATATCGAAAAACAACAAGATGTCAAATCTAGCCAACTGGTAATATAGAATAACAAATAAAGATTTTTTTGGCTATTGTTGGTGTTTTTGGAAATTTGGGCATCAGGATATTGATCATTGGCATAATATTTCAATGCATGATAATTATATAAGGACACCATTAAGGGGGAGAATATCTGATGTGAAGAGAAATACTATAATGTTGAAGCATAATTCATAGATGAAGATGAATATATCTATCAATAATAGATTTGAGTGTCTTGAAGAATTATATGATTATTTCCATAGAAGTGGTAATATTTTTGATAAGTGTTGGTATGTACCAACCATGCACTATGAACATAAAAATATGAAGAATATATCACAACAAATACAGAGGAAAAAAGGATAAACGTTTTCCTTAAGTAATAAGAAGGAGAAGAAGGTTAAGAAAACTAAAAATCAAGCTACACCAAATTAGAATAATGATATTAATGTCACATAAATGAAAATATTATTCTACTATGGACGAAAAGGCCATATAATGGACCTTTTCAAATAGTTCACAAACATCAATTCTAGTGGAAACAAGATGAAGTAGATAAAGAAATTAAACTCAAAATTAAGTAAAATGGATGTTTTGTTGCATGAAAATAAAGATGAAAAATGTTAATTTCATGAGAGGTTTTCTAAAAGGGATACGCCTTTTATTGATGGATATTTTTATGGAAGGTGAAAAATGTTAGGGCATATTACTGACAAATGATTTACATGGTTTCCTGAACAAATAGAACTTTCGAATATTGAAGTAAAAGCACTAGTATATTATTGTGTTAATAATAATGTGAAAAAGGAATCTACACACAAGATGAATTATGAGCATGTTCCAAAAGAGTTCTTAGTCGTATGCCTAGTGCTACTGAAATTGGATAAGAAGTTGGGACAAGAAAAAAATAATGAATATGCAATACTTGCTAGTGTGAATAATCAAATTCCATATAAGATGAATAATGATGAAATCAAGAAGTCAATGAATCCAATAAATAATAAAACTTGGAAAGTTAAAAAAGGATCAATAATGATGAGTTTTTATAAATCTAGAGCATAATTAAAAGGATTTTATGGGTTGAGAAATAAATCTCATCCTTTCTTCTCTAACTCAAAATCATTGAAGAACCACATTATTCCCAGATATATTTTTTGTTTGTTTCTTATATGAAGGTAATTGAAGGTTAGGAATATATTTAGGGGGTGTCTTTAAGATATGATTGTTGTGAAAAAATTATACAACATCCAAGAGGATATCCATCATGGAGGTATTTATTTCAATTTCTATTAAAATTGTTCTTGAAGTTCATTATTGAAGAAATCCAATCATGATGAAGAAGTTGGATAAAGCTCATTCCTCTAGGGGAAGAAAATATAGCTATCTACCAGATTTGAATATCTCAATTAGTATCAATGAATATTTGATGTTATGGTAAGGAATTTAACGGATATTTTCAAATCTTTGAAATTGAAGCTATTCATTAAAAAGGTATGTTCTCCTATCTCTTTATAATTGACAATACTAAATCAAAAGGGGAGAAACTGATAATTTGACAAAAAAGGTAAAATGGATTGATTAAGGGGAAGTACATTCTTGAAATTTAATGATTTTAATATGTTTCTCAAGTTTAATACAATATATTAGTTGAATATATTTTTAACAACCCTTGAAAAATGGTTTTAGTATTGGTATCATATTCTAATAAATTCATTAACAACTTTGTTAACTAAAATGACCTCTTTTGTTTTCTACACTGGGTTTTCCCATTTATACTTAGAGATGATTAATTAATGACTCATTGATTTAATAAATTTGATTATTTACTTTTCTCAAGAAGATCAATTTTAAATTCTCTAAAAAGGAATATCTTCTGAAATGCGGAGATTTAAGGAGAGAATAATACAAGTTTAGTTTTTACAGAACGAGATAAGTTGAATTCTTTCCCATTCCTATATCTTTGGTTTTACTGTCAAGTAAAGGGGATAAGAAAACATTTAATTGGAATGTGAAATGGGTATTAAAAAAACCCAAATGGGGAGATTGAACAACCAAAATTAATTAAATGTAATATTTGTGTTGTTAATATTGTTAATACACTTGTTTGATAAAAATTAAATTTGACATGTGATAGTAATTGAATATTGGTGTTCTATGTTTGATAAAAAGTTAATGTGATAGTAATTTAAGGTTGGTTTTTCAGTGGTGTTTCAGTGTTCTTCCCTTGAAAATATTTAAATTATTCATAAATTGTCAAGGATGTTTTGATTTGAAGAAGTTTATTTTGATGAATCAACCTTAGTTATGATGATTACATATCTGGTCTTAAGTTCCAAGACATGTGAAAGTATGGGTGCACCTTGTTTACAACAATTATTTGAATAAGAATAATAAGATCCATGAAAAATATTATTTGAGTATGGTTCAGTTTGAATTTATGATTGAATTCTGAATAAAAGAATTAATTGTGGTGTATTTTTGTGTATATTGGTTTTTTTAATTCTACAGAATGTTGATAAGGTTTTTCAATGCAATTTATCAAAAAATTAGCCAACCATTACCTACCAGCTGAGGGAGCTGCATCACTTCTAAGGTGGGAAGGTGAAACCTTATCCATCCTGTATTTTGGTAGGAGGTTTGTATAGCACTCCACTAAAGTACATGGGAAGACTTGAAGGCCACAATGTGGGGCTACATGACAACAGATGATAAGAAACATCATGGGGTAGTTTCAGTGTAATATGTGTGTTTGGTAACCAAATCTTTCGGGATAAAGGTGCACATTGTATTATAACAGAGTGTAAAAATGGTTTCCATTTTGATTTGGGATCATTTTGAGTGGGTTTCTATAGCTATAGAAATAAATATGACCATATAATCTTCCTGATCTAATCATTTGGGATGTTCGTTATATTTTGTGCATCATCTTCTCCACCGAGACCATCCGAGAGCTATAGATTTGTACATTAGGATCTTCATGTAGCCACGTCATCTAAGAATTAATCCTTGAATTTTCATCATTCTTTCATCATTATAAAAATTTAAACATGATCAAAATTGTTATGCAAATTTGTTTTCATAACAGAACATAGAAAAAACTGAGGTTTTACAGTGTTTAGAAAAAGTGATTTTACAATGATGGTGTTTATTCATAGTTGTGAAATAGAGGTTGTTTGATTGAAGAGAGTTGGTTCATATAAGTTGAGTTGATTGTATAGTTTCCTATAAATACCAAGTCATAAATCATTGATAATTTAGTTGAGTTTGAGGGAATCTCGTTTCCATAGAAATAGAAACACCACAAATCTCTTTGATTTACAAAAGATAGAGGTTTCATACATTTTGATTATGTGAAGAAAAAAGGGATTCCAAGGGCATACGACTTATTCATATCACACTCATTTGTTTTGTGAAGAACATTTTTCAATGAAACCATTTGGTAAGAATGATACTCTTATGCATGATCATATGGTTTTCATGAACGTTTTTAGGAACTTTGAACCAGTGAAAACATTCACTGTGTTCCATAAAGTTGAAATAAGAACCATATATGAACCTCATATACAGGTGTTTCGTAAACAAGATATAGGTAGAAAATATATTGATATGCGAAGAGTTTGAGAATTATGCCTGAAGGGAGTAACACATGAGTTGAAATGGATGGGTATTTACTCGAATCATACATAACAACGTGACCTATTTGAGTAGTGTCCAATATAGAATAGTGAATATCTCTGTTGTGTACAAAGGATTAGTGAACACAAGGTAGACAGGTAGTGAAAATATATCTGGGTTCACCCAAGAGAGGAAGTCCATGCACATACATGAATCCCATGATTAGAAAATAGTAGGTTTGTGTTTAAAAAATAGGTTTGAGAAGGATAAATAATCTAGTGCACACATATTCTAGTTTGTGAAATCAATAGAGAATGATATGCAAGATGTATGCATTATGCATGCATGAAGATTATGTGTATACTGTGTGTGAATGAGATGAGAAAAAAAGTATGTGTGTGTGTTCGGGCTTGTATTCAAAAAGGGAAGTCTATGTGTGTGAACATACAAGGTGTATGTCAAGGAACACAAAAGTAGAAAATATATTGCACACACCCTTATACAATGGATTTTCATGGTATATACATGGAATAAACATGCATATGAGTACATGAATGCATGAAAATATATTTTATCATCGTACATTCAAGAATAATACACGATGAATCATGTCTGTAATAATTGATTTTAGCCAAAGGAATACTTATTTTTGGTAAAGTTTGTAAGAAAGAAACTTGTAGTGTGTTGATAAATATCCAGTTGTTCTTTATATTATTATAGTGAGATGAAGTTGAAGTAATATAATTCACTTATTCAGAAGAGTATACTAAATGTACTTTCATGAAGTGTTATTGATTATATTCAGTGGCATTCGAAGACTTTTAGTTGAATTTAGAAAGAGCAGAAACAATTTATTCTCGGTGGATTCTAGAGGAAGAACAATTTTTGTATTGTAGTGGATGCTTAAAGCTCTTAAGATATTTCCCATTATGTTAGTTTAGTGTTTTTTTAAAAAACTAGTGGGATGATAGTATAAATAACACTAGTGGGATGGTGGTATAAATAACACCAGTGGGATTCCAGTAAAAAGAATACAGGTGGGATATCGGTATAATTTGGAAAAGGTTCATACCTACCCACAGTGGTCCCAGGGTGATACCTGACCAACCCACTTGTAATTGTTGAATGATTTCTAGTGGATAACATGTGCCTCATATCATCCCAAACAATAAAAGGATGTAGTCACCAAAATCAGGGGTGACCCTTGTAAAAATACGGTCATGTTTCATTTACTTTCTATCTGGAATATGGTATAATTTTGTTTTTAAATAAGGAAGATTCATTCAATCTAACAAGTGAATAAGTTTGAATTAAAATGGGTACGAGAAAAAAAAAGTAAAAACTAGTAAAAAAATGTGTACACTGATTCACCCCCCTCTCACTGTACCTATATGATCCACTGGTAACATAAAGTAGTGAGGGGAAACTTATAACCCTGTTTTTTGAGATGAATTTAGAGGTTCAGTACTATCATGAATATTATGTACTTACATCATTATTAATGACCTCTTCAATTCTAGGGAGTGTAAAGATGAGGCAACCATCATATCCAAAAATCTCAGTCATATGGGACACCATTGTAAGTGATGACCCACCTCCTAGTGGTGTTGTTGATGAGAATGAGATCTTGGGCATTCATGGATGTGTCTGGGTTCCTACCGATGTTTGAGAGGAGTTTATGTGAGAGTCTCATGCCTCAATATAGGCAGTGCATCTTAGTCTTACCAAGATGCATCGTGACTGACACCACCAATTGTCATGACCCATACCAAATGGGCCCATGCCATGACTCCCCAAGCCTGCCTCCAAAAGGCTAAGTGTTAGAGACTAGAATTGAGTAGGCATATCATTGACTTGGGAGGCCTTAGCCTAAGTACCTATACACAAGAAAACATATCCAAGCCCATACAATGTTGAAATATAAAAAGAATTTAACAAACATGCATGCATTCATCTAATTCCCACAAAAATAGAATAATAAGAAGAAAAGGAAAGTAAATAGGGCCAAATATGATCCCACCAAAAAGATTCTGAAAACAAATCCAACCTGAAAGTAATATTGGGAATACTATCAAGATATCCTCGGAACACACCTCGGTCTGTCTGGTCTCGGTAAATAGTATCTGTTCTCGGCCTATCTAGGACCCTGTCAAAAGGTCAATCGTCTGCACAAGGTACGACACATGCAGGTAAAGCCAGTGTAGGGGTGAGTATAACAATACCCACTAGGACACCCTGAAACCGTAAATCATACAATAAAAGAAAATAGACATCTCTACACAAGTATATGTCTACAACATATATAATAATAATATCCAGATATACTTAACAAAAACACATAGTTTAAAGGTAGTGAGAACCATTATTCCAGCCTAGGGTTCAATCTTGAAGGTTCGACATAGCACTCTTCTAGGATAACACACTCTATAAGTCTGATAGTACTGATAATGTCTATCCAAGAGGTATTTCTCATTGAGTCTCTCCACTGGAAGTACATGCTGAAAGTCTGAATAGATATGATGCACATAGGAGGATCACTCCTATGTCCACGGGGTATACCAAAATCTAAATCTAGATTAACCCACTAAGTAGAGGATCTGTGATCATGTAGTGTTGGTTACAATGATACCAATAACTCCACCTATGACATGAAGATGAATAGAGGATTTGTGATCATGTAGTGTTGGTTACAATGATACAAATAACTCCACCTAGGGAACATAGATGAATATAGGATCTCAATTTGGGCCACATTGAAGGATTCCAACAACTCTATCCAAGAAGTCCTACTAGAGTGATCATTGTCCCATGTGTAGGAGGTGATTCTATACTAACCCTTAGGGAATGGATATGGGGATCACACCCTAATGAAACTTGTCTAAGATACAGAGGACAATGACTCTAAGAAAACTTTATGAAAGTACACAATGTGTAGTAGAGGTACATGTTTTGTCCCTTCGACCCTGGGTCCCGCCCACATAAATGACCTATTCCCTTGTCCATGTCTGTGTAATAGTATACGATGTGTAGCTTCCCATGTAAAGTTGGATGAGCTATGTCCATATGGGAGTACACAACATGCCTATTCCTGTGTACTCTATCCTATGTTCAGGTACACTCCAAGGTACACGCTGAGCTCACCAGAGAGGACCACACACCTTATGATAAGGTCACACACCGTGATATAGTTATCTTCTTACCGAAACCCTAGACATCACTTATAAGGGGCCCACATTACATGTGGCTTTGAGTTACATGCCGTGTAGTGTGTAAATTTCTCGATTCCAAGATTTGGATTCCATGTTTCTTTTTGTACCTCCATCCATCGAAACAGCCATGCTCCTCACTAGAAAACCAAGGAACCACCTTGTTTGAGCCTTAAATTTGATGAACAACACGTTTCAACTATCAAATCCATTCAAAAAACACTATGAAATTTCATTCTTCATTTCAAACTGAAGAACATGGAATTAGGCATCAAAAAACATATAATCCACTAACACTTCTATCGTCATACGACCAATGTGTCGTGCCAATCCCAGATATACGATATCAAATCATTATGACAAGAAATGGGTGCAAAAAAATCATTTTCTCAATGGATTTAAAACCACAGGTCAACAAAGAACACCCATGATGAAAAAATAAATATGGAAGAAATGCACAACAAAAAATGTGAAGAGTGAACCTCAACCAATGTTAATGTTGGCCTAGATCTGTCACCATTAGAATGAAAAGTGATGAATCAATAAAAATAAATTTAAACCCTCAAAATATTCTCAAAAATAAACCCATACTGTAAGATGACCAAACCTTAGATTAATATGTTGGTTGATTGATTTGTGTTCGTTATTAGAATTAACAATGGAGAATGAATCCAAATCATAAAAAAACCCTACCTTGATTTGGATCGATCAATGATGAATAATGAAGCTGTTCCCTGATCTTTTGAATGATACATTTATTTTTTCTTGCACCGGTCAGCGATATTAGATCTAGTCATTGTCTGCCAAAAAAATTCATTTCACACTCTCCAATGTCTCTCTAACATTTTTCTAGGATATGTGGCTAATCCTGAAATTTTTCCATAATAATGTATTTAAATAAAACATTAGGTCACTGTTTCAATGGTTAAATAAAATAATTTTATTGAATAGTTTTATTTATTTTAAACATGTGATGAATATTACACAAACACCCCACACCAAAAATGGTTATGTCGTGCCTAGGGTAAACACCATAATCTAAACTCAAAGTTTCCCTCAGATTTTTGATTCTGGAAATCCATTTATAAGTAATTACATTTGTTTGGAAAACTACATGAATTTACTATTTAATATATATAATATATTTTAAACATTTATTTAATGATCCTGGTCTAATTGTGGAGGTAGATCTATGCGTTATTCCACCTCTCCAACTCTATGTAGTATCTATAAAGAGCCAGTGAACCTCAGAGATAGATTTATTCTTGACCATATCATTGTAATCCACATCAAGGTGTAACTCATAGGAACACATAGTCTCCATCCTCAAACTCCGATGGCCTCTGTCATCTATCTGTATAAGAATTATGATGTCTCTGTGCAGTCCTCATGTGCTCCTATATGTTATGTACCTTCTTTATAGTTTCTCATACTAACTTTGACCCAATGAGTGCCAAATATCTTAGGTCAATCCATAAATGGGATGTCCTTCAGGGTTGCCCATACAATGCCTCAAATGGTTCCATACTAATGGTTGAATGGTAACCATTGTTTTATGAAAACTCCACCAATGGTAGGTGATCCTCCCAACTATGAAAAAAGACCAACATGCAAGATCGCAACATGTCCCCTAGAACCTAAATGGTCTACTCTATCTATCCGTTGGTTTGGGGGTGAAATGTTGTTCTCAAGTGTAACTGAGTCCAAAATTCATCCTAAAATCCTTTCCAAAACTGGTATGTGAAGAAATCATCATAGTCATAAATTATTATTAAGGTAACTCCATGGAATCAGACCATCTCCAGCAGATAGAGGTATCCCAAACTCTCTACTTAACTCCACTCTTGAATGGATAAGAAGTGGGATGACTTGGTGAGTCAGTCTACGGTCACCCAGATGACATCATGTCCCATGGAAGTATGTGGTAATACCATCCCAAATTACATCAATATCCCATCCCACTTTTACTCTGGAACCTTAAGGGGAAGAGTTAAACCTACTAGAACTTGGTGATCAACCTTCACTTTCTGACAAGAATGAAATTAAAAGAAAAACTCTGTAACTCCCTTCTTTATCCCTGGCCACCAAAAATGATGTTGGAGGTCCTGTTACATTTTTACCACACCTAGATATACTTTCAATGTAGATGTATGGAACTATCTCGGAACCTCATCCCATAACTTCAGTTGTACCATCATACATCCTCTAAAAAGAACGACATGTTCCCACCTTTATAAAATCCATCAGGAGAACATCCATTGAATATATGAGTACGCCGGGTCACAAAAATTGACATCCCCAAGTTGTGCCTCTCCAACATTCTATAAAGGCATAGGGGTAATAGCCATCGACTGGAGGTAATATGATTCATATCCATCAACAAAGGATACTTGCAACAAGGCCAAATGCTACGACACCTCATTCAATAACTATGAAAAAGATTTCATACTGAGATAATCTAATACTACATTCTCCTTCTCAGGAGTATAGACAATCTCAAAGTCATAATACTGGAGGAACTCTATCCATCACCTCTCTCTTATGTTATTATCCTTCTCAGAGAAGATTTAAATTATACTCTTGTGATCTGAATAGATGATAAACCACTCACTCATCAAGTAGTGTCTCTATATCTTTAGTCTGAAGACCCCTATTGCTAACTCATGATCATGGGTCACATAGTTTTTCTCATGTGGTCTCAACTAATGTGAACCATCATAATAGCCACCTAACTCTGCATCAAAACACTATTATGATTGGTTCCTAATGCACCAAAAAATGCTACGTACTTGACACCATCCACTAAAAATATAAATATGAGAGCACTTGTCAATCTATACCTAAACAACTAAAAATCCTGTTGGAACCCACTCTTCTCTAAGAAAGGCTACCCCATTCAAGTCAAAGATATCATGGGTGATGATATCCTAGAGAAATTAGGTATGAATCTCCAATAATAGCCCTCCGACCCAAGGAAGATCCACACCTCCATCATGCTCTTGGTTGGTTCTTGAGATAACTCTTCCCCAACCTTGGTTGGGTCTACTACCACTCCATCCAATGAGAAAACATGTCCCATAATGTGGACTGTCAGAATCTAGTACTAGCACTTAGAGAGCTTCCCATATAGATGATGTTATCAGAGTACATCTATAACTATCCAAAACTGTCTCATGCACTCCTCCTCAGACACTAAGTACACAAGGATATCATTTATGAATATTTCCATGAACCGGTTTAAGAAGGGATGAAATAACTAGTTCATGAGTCCCATGAACACTTCTAGGGAGTTCATCACACCAAAGGGTATCACCAAGTACTGATAGTGACTACAAAAACATCTGAATTCCATCTTTGGTATATCCTCTTCCTGTACTCAACTCTGGTGATAACATGCCCTAAGGTCAACCTTTGAGAACCATTGATCCCCTCTCAACTGATCAAAGAAGTCATCGATACTCAGTAGTGGATAATTTTTCTTCATGGTCACTTGGTATAGGATTTGGTAGTCCCCACATAACCACAAGCTTCTGTCTGACATTTTGGTGAACAAAACTGGGGCTACCTAGGGTGAAACAACGAGTCTCACAAAACACTTCCTCTAAAAGTCCTCTAACTTCACCCTTAGGACACGAAGCTCTACAGAAGCCATACAACATGATGGTGTTGATATATGTGTCTTTTCAAGGATTAGATCAATGAAAAAGTATATCTATTGTTGGGGAGTTAAACTTGGAACATCATTAGGGAATATGTCCTCATACTCCACCACCACTATAGAAAAATGGGAACTCATGACATCCACTACACCAAGGGTAATACTATCCAACTGATGAGTAATTAGTTTCCCCCTTCTATGCATGTGTCCATCATGAATTTTATGGGTTTCATTTTTAACCAAAATGGAAAACCTGGTCTCATCACTGTAGAAACACCACATCCTTCTCCTAAAATAGTCAATATGAGAATGAACTATGGATAACTAGTCCTTACCTAAGATGAAGTTGTAATACCTCATAACTGTTTCTATGATATCCCAAAACAAACTATATCATCCAAGAGTTAGTACACATAGTCTTTATAAGTGTGTGATTTTCAAGTCATCTATAGTAGGAGTATCCAAGCACAACGTTCAAGAAAAGGGCTCAAATAGAATATCTAAGTATCAAATAATATATTCGGAAAGAAAGGAATTACTAGAACCTCTGTCTATCAGTAATGCAACTAGGGTAGAAAAGACATACATTGTACCTCATATAATTCATAGAGCCTCTGGGTCATAAGCCTCGATCACATGTATATGTCCCCGACACGATCCTCCACCTACCTGAGCATGGAATAGACCACCTAGGGGTAGTGGTGGTAATAAGACAAAGAATCTACCTCCTCTGGATTCTCTTCCAACTCCTCTTCAACATATGCCGCCCTATGGACCTGTCTTCTCCTACAACTACCTCGACCATGGTGGACCATCCATAGTAAATGAGTATATCTAAATAGAATACTTAAGAAGGACATGGAAACCCAAAACCATTCCTATATGATTCATGTACTATTATATTACCTATAACCAATTCTCTCACACACCGAGTCAAAATGAAGGTGATCAGAGTCCCAATGTATGTACATGTCAGCCGATGTACCAACAATAGTGTCCTTAGTCTGAATGATGAACTTGAAACACTTAAAAATGTTTCCCCAAATAAATCTCTCAAAATTTAGTCTTAATTTATAACCTACTTCTCTGATACCAATCTATCATGGCCCATACTAAAGGGGCTCGGGCTGTGACTCCCTAAGCCCCCCTTAAATAAGAAAGGGGATGGTGAATAACATCGAGTAGGCATGTCACTGACATGTGAGGCCTTATACTAAGTACATGATCAAACAAACACACACACACACCTACAATCCCATATAATGATGAAATATAAAATCATCTAAAAAACCATGCACGCATACATCTAAATCCCACAACCAGAGTAAGACATGAATAAAAGGAAAGTAAATAGGGCCAAATACAGACACACCACAAATATTCTTAAAATAAGTCTAACCTGTAAGTAATATTGGAACAACCATCAAGATATTATAGGAACACACCTAATTCTATCTTTTTCACTAAGAACCATTTGGTCCTGGCCTGTCTAGAACATTGTCAAAAGGTCAATCGTCTGCACAAGACATGACACATGCGAGAAAATCCCATATAGGGTTGACTATAACAATAACTGGTAGGACACCCCAATAACCCAAATCATACAACAAAATAATACATAAATCTCTACACAGGTATATGTATACAACACATATAAAAATAATATCAAGATATAATCAACAAAGACACACTGTCTAAGGGTATTCACAACCATAATTCCAGCCAATGATTCTAGCTCGAAGGTTCCACATAGCACTCATCTAAAATAACACAATCCAAAAGTCTGATAGTACTGATGATATCCACACCAGAGGTAACACACATTGGGTCACACCATAATAAGTACATGTTGAGCGTCATAAGACATATGATTCAAATATGAGGATCACTACCAAGACCATGGGGTATACCAACAACTCAATCTAGATTAACCTGCTAAATAGAGGGTTTATGCCTGTATAGTTTTGGTCACGACAATACTAATAACTCCACCTAGGGAATGGATATTAATAAAGGATCTCACTCCGGGACTCACATAAAGATTCTAACAAATCTATCCAAGAATTTCCACCGAAGGGATCACTCTACAGTGTGTATAAGGCGATACCATAATAACCCTCAGGGAATGGAAATAGGGAACACACCCTAACGAAACATGTATAAGATACATAGGAAAAGGGCTCCAATCCAACTTTAAGAAATTACAAGGCATGTGTTATGGGTACACTCTATGTCCCATTGACCCTGATTCCATACCATGTAAATGGACCATGCCCATGTATATGTTTGTGTAACAGTTTACATTATGAAACTTATTGTGTACTCAACTCGTGTACACCAGACCAAGACATATCTGTGTGGGGGTACCTAGAATTCTTATGCCTATGTACTCTAGCCTATGTCTTTTTACCCTCCATGGTATACATCGAGCTCATGAAAGGGAACCACTTGTCATGTGACAAGGTCACACACCATGTGATACTTATCTTCTTACTGAAACCCTAGTCGTCGATTGAGAGGGGCCGACACGATGTGTGTCTCCGAGTTACACACAGTGTAGTGAAAAAATTTATAGATTCACAGATATAGATTCCATGTTCATTTTCAAACCCCTAATTATTGATCCGTCCATGCACCTCACTAAAAATACATGGATCCACCTTGTCCGAGACTTCCCATCAGTGAACAACATGTTCCAAATGTCGAATACATTTAGAAAAAACAATTGAATGTCGTTCTTCATTGTGCACTGAAGAACTAGAAATTAGGTATCCAAAACCATCCTATTTTCTTCCAATTCCATCATTGCACCACCATTGTGTTTTTACAATCCCATATCTAAAATATTGAATTGTTGTACCATGAAATGGGTGTGCAATGATAAATTTCTTAGTGGGTGTTGAACCATGAGTCAATGAAGAACACTCGTGATTAATGAAGGAATATGGGAGAAATTAACAACCACAAACACGAGCAACGAACCTTATCTAATGTTGTTGTTGTCACCAATCAATCACCATTAGAACGATATATGAATAATAAATAACAATTAATTAAAACCCCCAAAATAATCCCACAAATAAAACCATCCCACAAGATGAATGAAGCACATATCAATCTATTGGTTGATTGATTCACAATCATCATAGAAATTATAAATAGGTAAGTAATCCAATAATAAAAATGTCCTACCTTAGTTTGGATTGATCACTGATGAAGAATGGAGCTACAATTGTATTGTTGGAAAGATCCTTTGATTCTATCTTGCATTGGTCACCGATCTTCGATCTGGTCATCTTTCGCCAATGGAATCATACTACACTATCTCCAATGGATCTCCAACATTCTATAGGGTTATGTGGATAACCATGAATTTTTTTTCATAAGTGTGTATTTAAAGAAAAAAATAATTCATTGTTTCAATGGTTAAATAAATTAATTGTATTTAATAATTGTATTTATTTTACACCCGTGATGACTTTTCCACAAATGCCCCACGCCAACCAAGATTATGTCACACCTAGGGTGAAACCCATGTTCTAAACTCAATGGTGGAGTAAAATATATTATTTGAAACCCCATTTAAAAGTTTTTAAACTTTTTTAGGAAAAATGTTTTCCCATTCATTTTAATATATTTAACATATTTCATACATTTTTTTGGGAACTCTAGTCCTCAACATCACATGCTGTCTCAGCTTCTAGTCTCGAAAATAATCCATATAATAACTAAAAATAATAAATGGAAAATTAGAATCATTAGACCAATACTAGTGGCTTCATATTAAAAGGGAGATAGATGGATTTGTTACACTATGTTCCACCTATTAGTAAGTGATGATAGAACACCAACAACCAGATAGGATTTTATAGCTATTTCCTATTCCCAAGTGGATGTGGAATTACATCAACATGGATTTATTGATAGGTTTACCCAGGTCACCTCAGTGAAGTGATGCCATATGGGTGATCATAGATAGATTGAAAAATTTCACCAATTTTCTACCATTTGAGGAGGCCTTTTCCGTGGAAGAGCTTGGGGCGCTCTATATTCACGATATCATATGCCTCTATAGGATTCCACATTCTATCATATCAGATAAAGATTTTCATTTCATATCACTATTATATAAAGGGTTGTAGATGACAATGAGTTTATAGGTACTTCTGTGTATAGAATATAACCCATAGACTGATGGTTAGTATGAGTGTATGATACAAGTTTTTGAGGAAATACTCCGAGAATATATCCTTGATTTCAATGGTTTTTAGGAGAAACACTCACCTCTCACCGAGTTCTTTTTAAATAACATCTTCCAAGAGACCATATAGATGGATCCTTAAGAGGTCCTATACAGTAGGTTATGATATTCAACCCTTTTCTATTTATAGGCTGGAGAGGTAGTGCTACTAGGTATTAATCTTATTCAAGATACTTTATAGTAGGTTCATCTTATTAGGAAACAGATGTCTACATCTTAGTCTTGGAATAATTCCTATGTTGATTTTCATCATCAACCACTAGGGGTGGAGGTAGGGATTTGGGTTTTCTTATGATTTACACCTATACTAGGGAATAGATGGATTCAGAAACAAGGGAAGATGTTGCCTCATTATGTTAAGCCATTTGAGATTATAGAGAGATTTGGGTTGGTAGCCTATCAGTTTTAGTCACCTCAAAGGAACTAGACCATGCAAGACATATTCCATGTATCACAGCTTCAATGATATCATTCATATCCATCTCATATTATTTATCTTGATGAGGTAGAATTAGAGTTTGATTCATCCTTTGAGTATTACCCTATCCGTATTGTTGATCGAGGCACAATGGTTCTCTAGGATGGTCAGTTCCTCTGACATGGTTGCTATGGCAGCACAACTATGTACATGATAATACTTGGGAGTGGGAGGTCAATGTATGTTCCCATTGGATGGAGTTATTATTAGATAATGTTGTACCACCCTTGAAAGGGAAACTTGGGGATGAGTTCATTAAAAGGGGGAATATTGTAAGAACTCATTCTATATTTGAGGTACGAAACCTTTTTATTTCCAATAAATTATTTAATTTTATCCTTTTGGAAGTTACTAATGTGGTAACAGGAGTTTTTTTGGGGGGGGGGTGTTTGAGGTAGGTACAGATCCCAAAGCCCTGGATTTTGGAAGAAGTAGGTGGGTCCCACGGTTATTAGAAACCATATCGCCTAGTTCGTAGGATTTGACTAAACATTATAGGGTGGTTCATTGACCTACCTCGGGTCGAAATATTTTTTTCCAACCACACAACCCAAGCCATATTCCCATGTGAGTGTTGTGAACCTCTTAACAGAGGGGTTTTTCATGGGAAATGCACAGTTAGTCAAATTGTGTTCATAACCCATGCAAGGGATGTCTTGGGATAGTGCTAGGCACACAGTTGGAGGCTGGTTTTCCTAACCATGAAGCCAAACCCTGTGACCCTTTAAAAAGGATAAAATAATGTTTTTACCACTCTTTATTTTAAAGAACTCTTCTCCCTTCACTCTACTAACCACATGCATAACATCCCTCAACCATGGAGTGGTCTCCTACCACCAAAACTAGGCTTTATGATATCTCCTCCAACCAGACTCCAATTAATCCTCTTTTGGTCTCATTGGCTGAATACCAGTAATCTCTCCATTCAAATTACACATTTTCATTTATCTCCCTATAGAAGGAGTTATTTTGGGGTGAGATAATATTCCCTATTTTTAGTGTGTTTGTCCATTTGATCGATTTCTTCTATTCTCGATCGGATTAGAGGCCAACAACAGATGAGGAGTCAACTACCAAGATAAGGTATGGAGTCTCATTCTTTTCCCTCAATGTATTGGTTTTTTTTGTTACACTGTTGTGTCATGCACTATATTTTCTAAGAATCTCTTATTATAAGGTTTTATTCTTAAATTAAATGGGTAGGCTAGACCTATGTGTCCCACAAGACCTGTTTTTTATATCATTAGAGGTTAATGACCTTGAACTGAACAATCCCTTGGGTGTTTTTATAAATTGGATTAGACCACTATTGGTGTCCTATTAGGTTAATTCACCTTTTATTTTTTGATCTTTTACCCATAATTTTTTGGATGAAAAATGAATTGAGTGAAATATAAATTGAATTAAATGAAAGAGGTAATGGAAGACTGCGTCCCTATGCATTTGGAATTCATTCCTTCTCCATTAGGCTTGAAATGTTCTTTAAATCCAAATGCCCAATTTAGATGAATGGGAGGATTCATGTGACGATGTTCCTTATAAGCCCAAGATATGATTTATTCCACCTTTTTAGGTGAGTAAAATCCTTATAAATGTGATATAAAATTGAATTAAATGTGAACTTAAATGGTATGGTTAGTTTTGGGACCCATGACCATTCATTCTGCATTTTGGGGGTGAAATTTGGGTTCCAAATTAGAATTCCATAAACTAACTCATTTGTATTAATTAATTAAAAGAATTGTAAACAAGTTATTATGCACTATGGGTGACACATGGGTTTTCATATGAATTCCATGAACATACTCAATTAGCTACTAGATTGTATAGATGCCTGAGTGAGACATGGACTCCCTTTGTGTACTACCAAGGATGGACTTTGAGGGATGGTCATTATGCATTCCATGAGTGATACTTGGACTCCCTATGTGGACTACCAAGGATAGAATCATAGGATATATCATTATGTATGGAATGAGTGATACTTGGAATATCTTTTTTGACTTCCATGAATAGATTAATGTGTGGACAATTGTTGCCTATTGACCAGTCAAGGTTCCGGTGCTCTGCTAATGTGTATAGCAGCACTCGGGTCAAATCCTCGGTGATGATACTTTTTTATAGTCGGTTATTTTTAGTTAATTGTATTTTTATTGGGGGGTTCTTATGAAATAATTTATGGATGATGTTTGATTTAAAAAATTGATAAAGACTAGGGTGAGTTCATTATTGGGGATTTTAGCTTATGATATCCTTGATCTTTTCTTTATATTGCATTAAATTAATTCCCACTTCACAAGATGATTTTGATCGGAATTCCCAAGTGTTAAAGATTTAATCCAAGCCGTAAATTATCTTAGGGTTCTAATCATTACCATTTATTGTTTATGGTAGTGTATTTGTGGTTCCAATAATCCATTGAATCCATATATTAAACAAAACATGTCATTAATCCATGACATATAAAGTTCAAGTTACACAATATTAACTTAAAGAATACTCATAGAGCAAATGATCTCAATCACTTAATATCAAAAAATTATAACTCACAACAATGGTTTATTTACTCATCAATTTAAATGATTAGTAATCTGGTTATAAGTATTATGATGGTAAGTTAAGTAGATATGAAAAAGAAAGGGATAATAAAAGAGTGGTGCGTCGAACACACACAGAAACGATAATGGGAATTAAATACCGACTTTAGATTGAATGAGAAAGTAAAAGAAGGGAAGGTGATTCAACTGTGTTTAAACTATTTTAAGAAAATTAATATTAAAATACAATAGGTGGATGATAATAATAGATATTGAAGAAGAAACTTTCATAAAAACATAATTACAAAGAAAGAGACTTACTAGATTACGAAAATGAAGAACACAAAAGTAAATGAAAACAAAGAGAAAAGGAAAGGTCTCTAAAGTGAAAAATTGAGTATGGAAGGTCCTCCCAAGCCATTATCAAGGATTTTTTCATGCCAATATGTGCTCTTATATTCTGAAATTCCTACTCTTTTCAAGGAGAGGAGGGGGATGTATTTATAACCCAATGTTGTGGGCTGTTTGCATTCCAAAACTGCCCCTCCACTTACATAGAAAATGTGATAAATTAGAAAGACGAATATCGAGATATGATATTATTGAAAGTTTTATATAAATATATCCTCTGGCTACTCTAAAATTTACTAGACACTGGACTTAAGGATCCAAAGTTATGGCCGGTTGATTAAGAAAAGATAATCTGTCCATTTCAATCCAAACTTTTTTGAAGTCAAAAATGTGAATGGGTTTTTGAATAGTAATATGGCAAAAAATCCAAATGATTTCTTCAAAAAAGTCGGCCTCCTATATTTTCTATTTCACACTAAAAAATATCAGCTTTATTTGATGATTAATTCATGAAATATGTCATGAAAAGTGTCTGAATTTTAATTCCCGGCCAGAATGGGGGGATGAACTTCAAAGCCTTAGTTGGGACCCTTTTTCTTTGAGTTGGGCCCTGAAATTTTTATCCAATACTCCTCGCATTATTATCTGAATTTTTGTGGAGAATTATTTAATTTTAACTTTTTTATTGAGCCCAGTAATTCAATCTTCATGGATGGTCTAGTTTCCTCATAGATTCTGTGGGCCTTCTTGTGTGGTCCATATGAGATTTAAAATGGAAGAATTGGCCCATGAAACCTTCTAATGAAATGTTGGATATTTAATTAGGAATCATAAAAAATAGTAAACACACAATTTGGATCATTAGGGTGATAGTTATAAATAAAATAGTTAACTTAATCAATTAGAATACTTCTAAAAATGCTCAAAAATTATACTTAGTATTAAAACATTAATATTTCACACAAATTTTGCACATTTCATATAAAATAAGTAAAGTTATATATAATAAGTCATGAAAATATTAATAACATCAACTCCCCCACACTTAGACTTGTGCATGTACTCATGTGAAACAAATATAAAAACATGACAAAATCATTTTCACTCACCAAAAAATATTAAAATTTTGTTTTCTCCAACCAGGGGAGGTTTAGACTATTTCACTCATCCATATTGAATTACACCTCAAATTTTTACAAAAAAATGTTCTGAAAACAAATATTTTTTTCATGCTCAAATTTATAAATGATAAATGTGGACACTCAAAACTCACACCTTTCAAGATGATAAAATTCATTTGTGGAGGTTCACTCTTTCACCAACCAAAAGTGAAAATCTTAGAGTTTTAAAGAGATCTCAACTTCCAATCCCTATCCAAAGTGCACAAGAATCAAGAGGTATTTTGAAGGGGGTTTTATGTGGCTAAAGTATGTTAGGAATATAATCTCCAAGATAGATAAGAAGAGGGGTAAACACCAAAATGTAAAAATCAATGCACTTTTTTTAAATGAGACATGAAAGAAAATGCTAAAACATATTTATGGGGGAATAAAAATGTGAAATAAGACACAAAACTGGAAGGAAATATGAAGGGAATGAGAAGATGGAATATTTACAAAACACAATACTTCTTTAAATGGCATAAGAATATAATGCAAGTTTTATTTTTTTTCTTTTGTTTTCTTTTTTTTCGAAAGTTGAACTTGAAACAGATCTCACACTCATATCCCAACCCATGGTTGATATCCTCATGACACTAATTGTAATAGTTATAACAAGATAAAAGTTTGAGAAACAGTGATTTTTGACCTACCCAAGACACAACCCAATTTTGTTTTCAATTTTTTTTCAATTTTTTTAAATTTTTTTTCTTGAAAACTTGTCAATAAAATTTGAACAATATGTCATAAGCATATATACATTCCTAAACCCCACTGTAGGAAAACCTATCCTCCACACTACCCTCAAGAATATGATAATATGGTGAAATCCACAAATGGTACCCAAAATTAAATCTATCCCCTCTACACTTAATTTTTTTTAAAAAAATAAATGCAATAAAAATCCATGTTGATATTGGGTGGGAAAAGGTATTGGGCTTGTAATGCGGCTATCAATGAAAAGGTTTTCATAGGATTGAAGGGGCTTTCAAAAGGAGGATTAATTTATGGTTAATGGGATGATATTTGGCTATTGTGATTCTCATGTGGTTCATAAAATACCTCTATCATATTAATTCACACTTAAGTAAGAAATTCAGCTCGAAGGTCCACAAACTCAAGATTCACAAATGGGGGTGAAAAAAACTCATTTTAAAAATATGTCCATAGGTAGCCTAGGAATGAAAGCCAATTTTTGTTCTCATGGTTGGAGAAAATCATTTTCCAAATAAAAAAATTATCATTCAAAATTTGTTGGTTTTGACACAAAATTATTTATCCAAAGTCATGATGAAAATAAAATTTTTTTGAGATTAAAACATGTCTGTTGACTCCCCAAAAAGGTTGGAAAAAGTTTCAAAACTTGATGGTGAGTAAGAATGACTGTAACACCCCAAGATTCCATGTTATTCTTCTCCTTTAATAATACAGTAGCGTGTGTTGTACGCAACTTCGAGTTCTAACACACACCACAACCAATCAAAGTAGCCGTTATGAATAGTAATACCTACTTTTTGAAATTTTATAAATTTTTTTGCTCAAAATGGACTTCATTTTTGGATTCTGAATATCTAATTTAACCTAGGGTGAAATTTTGGTACTTTTCGGATAACTTTTATATTTTGTTGAATAATGAAAATTACTAAATTTTAATTAAAAACATCTTTTTTAATCAAAATAATTAATATTGATAAATTATGAATTTGAGTGGTTTTAAAGTATATTTAGAATATATTTATACCATTTAATACAATTTTGGTCATTATACTTAATTTCACAATTAAACCAGACATAAACAAGTGTCAATCTTTTGAATATTATTATATCTTAAAAACACACTTTTTGTTTTGACAACGAGAATTAATTTTAAATTAATTTCTGCCACTTCTGTGTTTTGAATTTGAAAAAATGGACTCCATATTTGGAATCAGGATGTCCAAATTGTGTAAATATGTAACTTTTATTTTTAGACATTTTGAACAATTACTTCGGTAAATATTTTATTTATCATGGTTAAAGGGTAAATCTGGTAAATAAGGGTTAAAGAAATAATATTATAATAATAATAAATTACCCTAAAACATGTCCTAACCTTATTGGTGGATATATTTCCGACCATGAGAATCTTTGGGTCGATTTTGGGACCCCATGGAGCCACTTGTAGGTGATAGGGACACTTTATATTAATTAAGTTAAAGTAAATACAAAAATGACATAAGCTTATATATTTTAGAAAAAAAAATTTTACATAGGGTTATATATGTTATATTGTAAATCATAAATATTAATTAGAAATATAAAAATATTTTCTACATAATGGAATTTTATTTATAATTTTTAGACATTGAAAAGGTAAAAAAAAAATATGACACAATAATGATGCAGGATTATCTTTATTAATGAAAGAATCAAATAATTGGTATTATAAATGTTAAAATAAATATAATTTGAAAGTTTTGATGACATAAACGAATTTTATTGGTTAATATGACATGTTAGGATTGCATAATTTAATTTGTTTTGAATTAATAAAGTAGTTAATACTTTTACAAAAATCAATTATTGAGTACTGTCAAAATTGTCATAAATGAGTTTTTAAAACAAATATTATATTATTAATTTATATTCTATTCCTAAAAATCTTAGGTTCAGCCAAAGGAATTATATCATTATTCATGTATCATTAATGGAACACTTTGGGGTCGCTTGGATGTATATAAAGAGTTTATGAACTATATAATATAAAAATACAAACTGACATGGTAAGTATCAAAATCATTAACTAAGAGTTAAAACTGAAAGATAAGGTTAATATAAAGACCCAAACCTGTCTAAAATATATTAGATGAAAGGATTTAGACCCATAACCACCTTAGACTTTTAACTATCCACTTTAGAGACATTAGAAACTGAATATGTATTTATTATAAAATAATATTTCTAGCTTTTCCAAAGGAGCCCCTCACCCCTCTTATAAAAGGGCACTCACCCTTCTCTTTAATTAACACCTTAAAAGCCATTTGGATGGGCCAAACTCTGCCCAAATATCCTCCCAACTCCACTAAATTCATCTTAGAGGCCTTAGATTGATCAAAAATCCAACCTAAGGTTCCCTTTTGATCAAATCAAAAGGAAGAACCCGGAGAAGAGGTAACGTCTTCACCACCCTCTTTAAAGTTCCTTTATTCTTCAACTTCTTCTTTCCTTGTCATTTCCATTATAAAATATTAACTATAGTATCTTCTATATACTGTGATGTTATTATAATTATTGAACAAACAAATTCATTATTCTATCCATCCCCTGAATGACATGTCACCATACGTGCGTACGTACAGCCTACCGTCTCCACGTTGTGGTGTTATTGTTATTAAACATATTATTATTTATATCGGCATAATAATATTGTGTAATTCATTTAAATAATAAATATAACATGATAATTATTCTGTATATATGATATTATACCCAATTATATATTATTTTAATATCAAAAGAATGATATTGTCGCTCGTGCGTACGTACGGACTACCGTCTCCACGAACGCGATGAGATTCAGTCCCCATCATATCAATTTGAGTCTAATTCTCATTTTATGATTAAAAATAATTTTTATGGACTTGATATCATTCTGTATATGAATAAGATACAACCTATCCATAACAAACACGACTTATGTCACAAAACATATAAAATAAAACGAGTAAGTTAACACCCGAAACGATGATAATACTAAGATGTTATTAACAAAGCAATGTTAAAAGATCATATATGATATCATATTGATGTATATGATTCTTTTATAATTTAATAAAAAATATTTCACAATTATACAAGAGGTTAACCTACCCTCAACCAAGGAAAATTACAAGGTAAGGGTTTATTTCACAATCTCTTCATTATCCGAGGTTGTTTATATGTAATTATCTACTGGGACCTCTTTATCATCCACATCCATGTTTCTTGAAAATGTATTTCAAAACATTTTTGGTATTTTACAGAATATGGGTTAATGTAATTTATACCCTTTTTTGACTTTTTATAATAGGTTTATAAGGGAATCTTTTCGTCTTTTTCCAAATAAGGTCCTTTTTAACCTTTTTGACAGAATTAAGGTAAGAATGTTTTTTTAACTTATACGGTGGGTGCGGCTAATTTCCACCATTATAAAAATCTTCAAAGCTTTCCTTACAAGCTTATAATAATATTTTCAAAGTGAATGTTTTATTTTATAATTATGTGACTTTTAAATGATTTCAAAAAAAGAGATATTTCTCTCAAATAGTTTTGATTTCATCCATGTCAACATCCTTTGATGGATTTTAAGATTATTTGAAGTTGATTTATTATGATACAAAACTTTCATATTTTACTGAAGGTTTTGTGATATGTTGACTGTGGATGTGTTATTTTTATACCATTCATGGTTTATGGAGAAAGTATTGAAATTTCATATGCTAGTTTTAATATGAATATTTATGTTATGTTTAAACCTGTTCATATGAGGAATGCATTGGACTTAATAAGTGGCGAGTGGAGCCTGCTATAGCTCCTAGATGCATCGGTAGGTCTCATGAGACAAAATAGTGTCTTGGCATGAGGCCTTGACAAAATCTTATTTATAGTCTTGGCACGCAGCCTTGGCTACGTGGTTATGATAGTCTGGAATTATGCATTCCGTCATTATGAAAGTGGTTATTGATAGTGCATGTGATTATTCGACTAGTAGAATATCCATGTTAATAAGTAAATGGAATTATTACATTTTATCTTTTCCATATTATTCTGAAGTTCAAGTTTAAAAGGATTTTGTTTTAGTTATAAATTTCCTTAAATGTTTATGTTTATTTATGAAAGTTTCTGCTATATTGTTATCCTTACTGAGCATCTGAGTTCACCCCTTTAAATGTTTTATTTTTCCTAGGTTGTGAAGAAGTAATTTATGAATGACCTGTAGGGATAGTATGTGGGGATATGATTGTGGACTATGTAGACTATGTCGTTGTAGTTTTCATTTTTATGATGTAATGTAAGACTTATGAATATATCTAGTGTTTCCAAGGCTACAAAACAAATAGGTCTTTCGAGATTTGATCTTTCTTGTGATCATGAAAATGTAACATTATAATGCACCGACTCTGGGTAACTGGATTTGGGGCGTTACCGTTGGTATCAAAGGAAGTTTAGTACAAACCTTGGAAGCTAGATTTAGATAAACTCTTATTAGAGCACATAGCCCTAAGGTAGACTTTGAGGATCAGTATAGAAGAACTTCCTAGAATTTTGGTATTGTAGAGATTTTGTGAGTATTCCGAGCAATAAAACCCTATCTGGATACAAGAAGGTAGAGGCAGATCTGGCATAGATGTACCTAGGGGTAAAACCCAAAAACACCTCTTTGATCTAGACTCAAACGGGAACTGGTGCACGACAATGGGCCTTGCTGCACTCTTGGTTACGACACTCCCAGGGGATATGCTTAGGATTATTCTCATTTTCTTTACAAACGATTATGAAGGGATTATGAGTTTATACTTACTCAAAGAAAACATTTTTATGATTATGGATTATATCCATAAACTGTTGAATTTATGTTAAGTGTTTTGCAAGTTTGGAATTATGTATTTCTATTAATAAACTAATCTAGTTTATGACATTGTTTAGAAATGGCGCCAAGTGGAAGGAATGGAAACCATATCAATGCATGCACTCCATGTAGGGATTGCCCTCCTGCTCAAGATAATTATAGTGGAGCTGGTGATGAAACTGGTGCTGAACAGCTAATCACCATACTGGGACAACTCACTCAGGTTATGAATAATAACCTTACCCGTATGGAGCACCCTGATCCACAGTGTGGAGGATCAATGTTAGATCGCTTCATGAGGCAACAAACACCAACAATCAATAGAAGTAAAAATCCCTTAGTAAATGAGTAATGGATAAATTCTTTAGCGAAAATATTCCATGCCTTGGGGAGTAGTGAATGGGAAAAAGTTGTCATAGCAGTTTATCACCTCACTAGAGATGCTGATCAATGGTGGTCATTGATACAAAACACGAAGGAAGATGATGAAGTATCAGATATGGAATGGAGGGAGTTCAAAGATCTGTTCTTAGAAAAATACATTCCTCGTGACTATCGAGCAGATATGGAAAGGCAATTTTTGAGTCTGAGGCAGAAAGAGGATGAGAATGTCGCAATGTATGAGGATAACTTTACAAGGTTAGCGAGTTATGATGCAGATTATATACATAACCGAAGAAATAAGATTGATCATTTATTTTATGGGTTAAAAACATTTATTCGTTGAGCATTAGTCTCACAAACCTTCTCGTCGTACGAAGATATTGTCTCGTGTGCTATCAAGATATAAAAAGAATTCTCTAAGTCTTATGACTTTAAAGCAAATCAAGAGGAGAAGAGATCTACTAATCAATCTAGAAATGGAAATAAGGGTAAGAATGGAAAATTTTAAAATCCATCCTGCAGTAAATGTTGGAAGAAACACCCTGGTACTTGCTTAAAAGGAATGAGAGTCTGTTACAAGTGTGGTGAAAAAGGCCACCAAGCTCATGATTCCAAGGGAAAGAGAGTTGATGTTAACATGGAATGCTATAATTGTAGAGAGATGGGACATTATGAAAATTAATGTCCTAAGTGTCAGGGGAACTTGACTCAAAAAAGGCCAAGGGATCAAGGCCAAGCTTATGCTATCACTACTACTGAGGTAGAAGCTCCAAAAGACATGGTGGCAGGTAATTTAATGGTTTTCTCAAGTTTAGAAAATGCTTTATTTGATTCTGGATCATCGCATTGTTTCATATCTTCCCAGTTTTATATGAAAATTAGAGACTTCCAATTTGATTTAACAAAGGCGTTGTCAGTTAAAACTCTAAAGGGAAGTATCATTGTAACAATGTTTTGTGAATCAGTCCCCATTAGAGAACATAAATATTCTTTATCCACTAATCTCATTGTCATACCTATGATTGAGTTTGATACAATCCTCGGTATGGATTGGATTTCGGACTATGATGCGAAGATTTATTGTAAGAAGAAGGAGGTTATGATTTTTGATGATGATAATAAGGAACACCTTATCTTTAAGCAGAATCATCACCGCCTAATTCTTATTTGGAACCACCGCCAGTAGCTCAAATAAATTCAATTATCAGGGAGGAAGAAAATTAAGTAACTATGGGTGAGGAAAAGAATGTTCAAATAGAGGATGTACCTATTGTGAAAGAATATGTAGATGTGTTTCCGGAAGATTTACCTGGACATCCTCCAGAACGAGAAGTTGAGTTTTCTATTGATTTAATTCCTAGTTCAAGGCCTATATCGAAGAAACCTTATAGAATGGCCACTGTGGAATTAGTTGAACTAAAGAAACTACTGGAGGAATTGAGTAATAAGAGATTTATTCTCCATAGTGTTTCTCCATGGGGATCCCCTATCATTTTTGTTAAAATGAAATATGGATCCATGAGGTTATGTATCGACTATAGGGAGATCAATGCTATAACAATAAAGAACAAGTATCCCCTACCTCGAATTGATGATTTATTTGACCAACTACATGGATATCAATACTTTTCAAAGATTGACCTTCAATCTGGATATCATCAGTTGTGTGTGAAGAAGGAAGACATTCCGAAGACAGCATTTCGAACAAGGTACTGGCATTACGAGTTTACAGTAATGGCTTTTGGATTGTCTAATGCACCCTCTGTTTTCATGGATCTAATGAATAGAGTTTTGAAGGAATATCTCGATGATTTTTTGGTGGTATTTATTGATAATATCTTGGTATACTCCAAAAGTTACGAAGATCATGAAAATCACTTGCGCATTATCTTGAAAAGTCTTAGAAGTCATGAATTATATTGGAAGTTTAGCAAGTGTGAATTCTGGCTTCCGAAGATTTCTTTTCTTGGACATATTGTCTCTAAGGATGGAATTTTAGTTGATCCTTCTAAGACCAAGGAAATCCAAGAATGGTTAGCACTGACGAATATAACTGAGGTACGTAGTTTTTTTGGTTTGGCAGGTTATTATCGACATTTTGTCCAGAATTTTTCCTGATTAGCTAACCCATTAATGAAGATCACACGTAAAGGGGTTAAATTTTATGCAAAAAATAGTGTGAAGAATTTTTTGATGAACTGAAGAGAAGATTAGTCAATGCTCCTATATTGAATCTACCGTCAGGGAATGATGGGTTCATTATTTATAGTGATGCATCAATGAAAGGACTTGGTTGTGTCCTTATGCAGAATGATAGGGTTATTTCCTATGCATCATGATAGCTAAAAGATCATGAGCAGAACTATCCTACTCACGATCTTGATTTAGCTGCTATAATCTTTGCTTTGAAGATATGGAGACATTATCTCTATGGTGAGAAATGTGAGATTTATACTAATCAAAAGAGTTTGAAGTATATTTTCTCACAGAAAGAACTCAACATGAGGCAAAGGAGATGGCTTGAATTACTCAAGGATTATTATTGTACAATACACTACCACCCCGGGAAGGCAAATAAGGTGTAAGATTCTTTGAGTAGAAAGGATCATGGAGTTTTAAACAAGATGAGAGTTGAAAAGGATCCTATATACATGGATATAGTAAATATGGATATGGGAATCACCATGGAAGGTGAAACATCAATGATTTTTCAAATGGTTTCCAAACCATATTTACTAGAAAGGATAAAGATTTCTCAGACCGGTGATTAAGAGTTACAAAGGAAGATTAAAGCTGTGAATGAAGTTTGGGAAGAGAATTTGTGTTCTCGATATACCTGATTTAAAAAGGGAATTGTTAGATTATGCTCATAGTTCCAATTTATCTATACACCCTGGGAGCACCAAAATGTATAGAGATTTGAAGGAACATTTTTGGTGGGACAACATGAAGAGGGAGATTGCTGATTTTGCGTCAATATGTATGGTTTTTCAACAAGTGAAAGCTGAAAGGCAAAAACCTGGAGTAGTCATGCATCCTCTTCCCATACCTGATTGGAAATGAGATAATATTATGATGGACTTTTTCATGGGACTACCAAAGACTCCTAGAAGGAATGATGCAATATGGGTCATTATTGATCATCTTACCAAGTCATCACATTTTCTTGCTATAAGAGAAGATCTACCACTTGAACCTCTAGCAAGACTATATATTGATGAAGTTGTGAGACATCATGGAGTACCCCTATTGATTGTTTCTGATCATGATCCCCGTTTTACATCAAGATTCTGGAAAAGTCTTCAGAAAGACCTTGATACTGAACTTCGTTTAAGCACTGCCTACCACCCTCAAATATATGGACAATCACAACAGTCTATTCAAACCTTAGAAGACATGTTGAGATCATGCTCACCTGACTTTCATGGTATGTGGGATCAATATTTACCTATTGTAGAATTTTCCTATAATAATAGCTTCCATTCAAGCATTCATATGGCACCATATGAAGCGTTATATGGAAAGAGATGTCGCACACCAACCTATTGGGATGACGTTGGTGAAAGAAAACTTGTAGGCCCAGAACTGGTGGAGGAAACGATGGAAAATGTGAAGGTAATCCAAAACCACATCAAAGCAGCTCAAAGTAGGTAGAAGAGCTATGCTGACAACTGAAAGAAGGATTTGGAATTTTAGGTTGGAGATAATGTTTTCTTGAAGGTATCTCCATGGAATGGAGTTATAAGTTTTGGTAAGAAGGGTAAATTGAGTCCTAGGTACATCAGACCCTTTGAAATTCTAGAACGAATTGGGGCTATAGCTTACCATTTGGAATGACACCAAATCTCTCCAAAGTTCACGATGTGTTCCACGTATCGCTATTGAGAAAATACATGCCTGACCCAATGCATGTACTCACCTATGAGGAATTATAACGGTAACTTGATTTGTCTTATTGCGAAGAGCCCGTAAGGATTCTTGATACAAGAGAACAAGTTCTGAGAAACCAGATGACTCGTCTGGTAAAATTTCTATGGAGAAACCATAAAATGGAAGAGGCAACGTGGGAAACCGAGGATCATATGATGAAGAATCACCTGAGTCTTTTTATGCATTAATATAATAATTAATTACGAGGACGAAATTATTTAAAGGAGGGGAGAATGTAACACCCCAAGATTCCATGATACGCTTCTCTTTGAATAATACAGTAGCGTGTGTTTTACACAGGTACTTTTCAGATAACTTTTACATTTTGATAAATAGTGAAAATTACTAAATTTTAATTAAAAACAACTTTTTTAATCAAAATAATTAATAGTGATAAATTATGAATTTGAGTGGTTTTAAAGTATATTTAGAATATATTTTTTCCATTTAATACAATGTTGTTCATTAGACATAACTTCACAATTAAACCTGACATAAACAAGTGTCAATCTTTTGACAGTTATTATATCTTAAAAACATGCTTTTTGTTTTGACAGCGTGAATTAATTTTAAATTAATTTCTGCCACTTCTGTGTTTTGAATTTTGAAAAATGGAATCCATATATAGAATCAGGATGTTCAAATTTTGTAAATAGGTAACTTTTATTTTTAGACATTTTGAATAATTACTTCGGTAAATATTTTATTTACCATGGTTAAAGGGTAAATCCGGTAAATAAGGGTTAAAGAAATAATATTATAATAATAATAAATTACCCTAAAACTTGTCCTAACCTAATTGGTGGACACATGTCTGACCATGGGCATCTTTGGGTCAATTTTGGGACCCCATGGAGCCACTTGTAGGTGATAGGGACACTTTATATTAATTAAGTTAAAGTAAATACAAAAATGACATAATATTATATCTTTTAGAAAAACAATTTTTAAACAGGGTTATATATGTTATATTTTCAATTATAAATATTCATTAGAAAGATAAAAATATTTCCTATATAATGGTATTTTATTTATATCTTTTAAAAATTGAAAAAGTAAAAAAATATATGACACAATAATGATGAAGTATTTTCCTTATTAATGAAAGAATCAAATAATTTGTATTATAAATGTTAAAATAAATATAATTTGAAAGTTTTGAAGACAAAAACGAATTTTATTGGTCAATATGAAATGTTAGGATTGAATAAATTAATTTTTTTCGAATTAATAAAGTATTTAATACTTTAAAAAAATTAATTATTGAGTAGTGTCAAAATAGACATAAATGAGTTTTTAAAACAAATATTATATTATTAATTTATTTTCTATACTTAAAAAACTATGGTTCGGCCAAAGGACTTATATCATTATTGGTGTATCATTAATGGACCACTTTGGGGTCTCTTGGATGTATATAGTGAGTTTATGAACTATATAATATAAAAATACAAAGTGACATGGTAAGTGTCAAAATAATTAACTAAGAGTTAAAACTAAAATATAAGGATAATATAAAGACCCAGACCTGTCTAAAATATATTCATTGAAAGGATTTAGACCCATACCCACCTTAGACTTTGAATAATCCACTTTTTATCCATTATAAACAGAATATGGATTTATTATAAAATAATATTTCTAGCTTTTCCAAAGGAGCCCCTCACCCCTCTTATAAAAGTACACTCCCCCTTATCTTTAATTCATACCTTAAAAGCCATTTGAATTGGCCAAAATCTGCCCAACTATCCTCCCAACATCCCTAATTTCATCCTAGAGGCCTTATTTTGATCAAAAATCCAACCTAAGGATCCCTTCTGATCAAATCAAAAGGAAGAACCCGAAGAAGAGGTAACATCTTCACCACCCTCTTTAAAGTTCCTTTCTTCTTCAACTTCTTATTTCCTTGTTATTTTTATTCTAAAATAATAACTCAATTATCTTATATATACTATGATGTTATTATAATTATTGAACAAACATATTCAACATTCTATCCATCCCTTCAATGACATGTCACCATACATGCGTACGTACGGCCTACCGTCTCCACGCTATGGTGTAATTGTTATTCAATATATTATTATTTACATGGGTATAATAATAATGTGTAATTCATGTAAATAATAAATATAATATTATTATGATTCTTTATATAATATATACTACCCAATTATATATTATTTTAATATCAGAAGAATGATATTGTCGCTCGTGCGTACGTACGGACTACCGTCTCCACGAACGCGATGAGATTCATTCCCCATCATATCAATTTGAGTCTAATTCTCATTTAATGAATAAAAATAATGTTTAAGTACTTGATATCATTTTGTATATGAATAAGATACAACCTATCCATAAAAAACATGACTTATGTCACAAAACATATAAAAGAAAACGAGTAAGTTAACACCCGAAACGACGATAATACTAAGATGTTATTAACAAAGAAATGTTAAAAGATCATATATAATATCATATTGATGTATATGATTCTTTTATAATTTAATAAAAATTGTTTCACCATTATACATGAGGTTAACCTACCCTCAACCAAGGAAAATTACAAGGTAAGAGTTTATTTCACAATCTCTTCATTATCCGAGGTTGTTTATACGTAATTATCTACTAGGACCTCTTTATCATCCACATCCATGTTTCTTGAAAATGTATTTCAAAAAATTCTTGATATTTTTCAAAATATGGGTTAAAGTCATTTATACCCTTTTTTTACTTTTCATAAGAGGTTTATAAGGGAATCTTTTTGTCTTTTTCCAAACAAGGTCCTTTTTAACCTTTTTGACAGAATTAAGATAAGAATGTTTTTTTAAATTTATACAGTGGGTGCAGCTATTTTCCATCGTTATAAAAATCTTCGAATCTTCCCTTACAAGATTATAAGAATATTTTCAAATTAAATGTTTTATTTTATAATTATGTGACTTTTAAATGATTTCAAAAAAAGAGATATTTCTCTCAAATAGTTTTGATTTCATCTATGTCAACATCCTTTGATGGATTTTAAGCTTATTTGAAGTTGATTTATTATGATAAAAAATTTCCATATTGTATTTAAGGTTTTGTGATATGTTGAATGGATGTGTTATTTTTATACCATTCATGGTTTATGGATAAATTATTGACATTTCGTATGTTAGTTTTAATACGAATGTTTTTGTTATGTTTAAACCTGTTCATATGAGGAATGCGTTGGACTTTATAAGTGATGGGTGGAGCCCGCTATAGCTACTCGATGCATCGGTAGGTCTCATGAGACAAACTAGTGTCTTGGCACGAGGCCTTGAAAAAATCCTATTTGTAGTCTTGGCATGAGGCCTTGGATACGTGGTTATGATAGCCTGGAATTATGCATTCTGTCATTATGAAAGTGGTTATTGATACTGCATGTGATTATTCGACTAGTAGAATATCCATGTGAATAAGTAAATGACATTATTTCATTTTACCTTTTCCATATTATGCTGAAGTTCAAGTTTAAAAGGATTTTGTTTTAGTTATACATTGCCTTAAATGTTTATGTTTTTTTATGAAAGTTTCCTCTATATTGTTATCTTTACTGAGCAACTGAGCTCACCCCTTTCAATGTTTTATTTTTCCCAGGTTGTGAAGAAGTAATTTATGAATGACCTGCCGGGATAGTATGTGGGATATGAGTGTGGACTATTGAGACTATGTTGTTGTAGTTTTCATTTTTATGATGTAATATAAGACTTATGAATATATCTAGTGTTTCTGAGGCTACTAAACTAATCGGTCTTTCAAGATTTGATCTTTTTTGTGATCATTCCAATGTAATGTTATAATGCACCGACTCTAGGTAACTAGGGTCGGGGCATTACAATGACTGTTGATTTTTTTTTTATGTTGATTTTTTTGTTTAGGTTTTTTTAGTTTTTAATAAAGACACACTCACACAAAAGAGAAAGAGAAAAGAAAGGGTTTGATAAGGAAAGTGGTAAAAAATGAAAGTCAAAGGAAGACGAAGAAAGAGGTAGAGGGAGGAAGAGAGACAGAGAGAGTTAAAGGGAAAGAGGTGACCCTTGGTTTGGATTTGGTGGGTTTCCATCTCTATCTAGTGGTAGGTCGACTGCAGAAGTTGGGGATCCAGTGGAAGTTGATGTTGATCCAGGATTTTGCATCCTCTCATGGTGATGCTTTAACCGATGTCCATTAACCGTGAATGTCCTTTTGGAATATGGGTCTTGGACTTGCACTGCACCAAATGAGTAAACATTAGTAATAAGAAAAGGACCTTCCCAATGAAAATTAAGCTTACCCGGGTGAAGTCAAAATCGAGAATTAAAGAGCATTACCTTTTCACCTTCATGGAATACCTTTCTCAGGATGTGTTTGTCATGGATTGTCTTGGATTTTTCTTTGTAGAGATTATAATTTTGTAAGAATCAAGTCGAAGCTCCTCCAATTCATCCAACTGCAACATTCATTCTTCACCAGATTTTTCACAATCAAAATTACACATTTTCACAGCCCAAAAAGGCTTATGTTGGATTTCGACTGGTAGATGACATGCTTTACCAAAAACTAGCTTAAAAGGAGACATCCCATTGGGTGTTTTATAAGCAGTTTAATAAGATCAAAGTGATTCACCAAGTCTTTCAGGCTAGCCTTTTCTGGTGGGTTTTACAATTCTCTCAAGCACTCTTTTCACTTCTATATTAGAAAGTTCAACCATGCCATTTGTTTGGGGGTGATATGCAGTTGAAGTTTTATGTACAACCCCATTCTTTTTAAAAATAGATTCCATGATTCTATTAAAAAATTTTATTTCTAAGTCACTGATAAAGGCATGAGGTGTTCTAAATCTGTGGAAGATGTGTGTCTTTAGGAACTCACTAACAGCATGTGAATCATCCTTTTTAGTGGGATTGGCCTTGAACCACCTAGAAACATAATCAACCGCAAGAAGAATGTATGATAATCCATTGGAATAGGGGAATGGTTCCATGAAATTGATACCCCAAACATTGAAGATCTCATAGAAAATTAATGGCTTTTGGGGAATTTCATTTCTCTTTTAAATTGTTCCAAACTTTAGGCAAGTGGGACATGATTGAAATAACTCATGTGAGTCTTTGAAGAGTGAAGGATAGAAGAATCCAGACTCTAGGAACTTTTGGGAGGCCCTTTGTGGTCCAAAGTGTCCACCACCAGGCATTGAGTGATAGAATTCTAAGATGGAAGAATGTTTATTTTCATTGACACATCTCTTTATTACCATGTTAGCCCCAATTTTCCCAAGTTTATTTTCTTCCCAAAAATAGTATTTTGAATCACTTTTCATCTTCAGTTTTTGTTCTATTGAAAAGTGTTTAGGAAAAACACCATAAACCAATTAATTTACAATTGGGGCATACCATGGTATTTTTGGAGTGAGAGATAAAAGGTTATCAGTGGAGGAATTCAGGATCAATGATTTCAGAATGAGAAGAATTAGAAATTCTACTCAAGTGATCAGCCAAAAGGTTTTCTTTTCCTGGTCTATATTTGATTTCAAGGTCAAACTCTTGGAGCATTAAGATCCACCTTATTATACTTGGTTTGGAATCACTTTTCTTGAGTAAGAACTTTATAGAAGAATGGTCTATGAAGATAATGATTTTGGCACCTAAGAGATATGGCCAGAATTTATCTAAGGCAAACACAACTTCTAAAAGGTCTATTTCAGTGACAGTGTAGTGAGATTGAGTTTCATCCAATGTTTTTGAGGAATAATAGATGACATGATGAATTTTTTATCTTCTTTGACCAAGAACAACCCCAACAGATCTATCAGAAGAATCACACATCAACTCAAAGTGTAAGGACCAATCTGGGGGTTGGATTATCGGGGCAGATGTAAGAGAAATTTTGAGTTCAATGAAGGCTCTCTTGAAAACCTCATCGAAATGGAATGTGACATCATTTTGGAGAAACCGAGTGAGTGGGAAGTAAATCCTACTGATGTTATGGATGAATCACTGATAGAAACCGGTATGAATGAGGAATGAATGGATGTATCGAACAGAAGTGGGTTCAGGAAGTGATTGGATCACTTCAATTTTGGCCGGATCAACTTCAATACCATATTTTGAAACTATGTTCCCTAGAACAATCCCATTTGCAACCATGAAGTGAAATTTTTCAAAATTTAACACAAGGTTACACTTGACACACTTTTGAAGGACTAGAGAGAGTGAATTCAAGAAAGATTCAAATGAATCACCATAAATGGTAAATTCATCCATGAAGACCTCCATGAAATGTTCAATGAATTCAGAAAAGGTACTCATCATACACCTCTGGAATGTTGCAGAAGCATTGAAAAGGCCAAAAGGCGTTCTATTATATGAATACGTTCCAAAAAGTCAAGTGAAAGTAGTCTTTTCTTGGTCCAGAGGTGCGATTGGGATTTGGAAGTAGCTGGTGTATTCATCAAGAAAGCAATAGTGTGGCTTTCCAGATAATTGTTATACAATGTAATCAAGGAATAGAAGAGGTTAGTGATCTTTTCTTGTTTCAATATTCAATTTCCTATAGTGATGCACACATTCCATTTGTTCTTCACACATGTTGTGACTACCTCTCCATGATCATTTGTGAAAATAGTTATCCCACCCTTCTTAGGTAAAAATTGAATTAGACTAACCCATTGACTATCAGAAATTGGGTAGATAATACCAGATTGAAGAATCTTGGTGATATCTTCCCTAAATACCTCAAGGATGAGTGGATTGAGTCTTTTTTGTGGCTGTCTAATTGGTTTGGATGATTCCTCAAGATGGATGTGATGCATGCAAATGGAAGGGTTTATTCTTGGTATGTCATCTAAGGTCCACCCTAAGTCCTTTTTGTTTTACTATAACACTTGAAAAAGTTTGGACTCCTCAGTTTCGGTAAGTTAAGAAGAGATAATGACATAATAAGAGTGATAATGGAAAATGAATTCATATTTCAGGTGTTCAGGTTGAGGTTTCATATTAGTTACATCTTTCATTTTTGGGTTAGAAAACTTAGGAATAGAGGAAGTGACTTCAGTTTCTTCAGATTCATTCTCCTCAATACTGTCCAAGGTGGAGTAGTAGAGATCAGAGTTGATGTGGGAATCAAGAGAGTTTTCAAGTTCCTCTAATATGATAGAGTCTATGAATGATAGGTCCACATCAACTTCACCATTTATGACTTGGTTAATCATGGTGTAGATTTCAAAAGAACCTTTATCACCAGAATAGGATGAACATGATGGAATGGGGTTAAATTGAATCTTAGAAGTGTCCTTGGAATCATGGATTGAGAATGAAAAGTGATCCTCAGATGGGTATCACATGGCATGGAAAATGATGAATTTGACCAGTTGGTCACCAAATTCCATGGATACGATGCCTGAATGGACATCAATATTGGTTATCGCTGTCATTAGGAATGGTCTTCCTAGAATTAAGGTAGATCAAGAAGAGTTCGTCTCACCTTCCTTGTCAAGGACATAGAAATAGGCTGGGAAGATAAGATCATTGACACAAACAAGGACAACCTCGATTATTCCCTCAGGACTGGCTGTGCTTTGATTGCATAACGGAATGACAACACCTGTTGGATGTAAGGGACCAATACTGAAGTTGGAGAAGATGGATTTGGTAATGACATTAATTGAGGCTCCTAGGTATATGAGTGCATCATCGAAGTTAGAACTTCCAATTTGTCATGGAACCGTAAAGGTCCATGGATCTTTGAACTTTATGGGAATATACTACTGGGTGGAAACATTTTCGAAGGTCCTATGTTTCCTCTTATGGGTTCACAATTCCTTAAGAAACTTGGCATACTTAGGAATTTATTTTATGGCATCTAAGAGGGGAATATTGAATTCAACATGTCTAAACATGTTGAGCATTTGATGATCAAGTTCAAAGGACTTCTTTGGCTTAGAAACGGCTTGAGGAAAAGGAATTGGGTTACTATGTGGAATAGAAGGAGGTGAGGGAATGGATTCAGGTTGCTTTTCAAGTTTCTTTTTATTTTTATTTTCTAGGTCAACATTTGAAGGGGGGTTGGAGGACTTATCTTGAGGCATAACAATTTTCTTCCCTAATCTAAGTGAAATTGCAATTACATTACACTTGGGGTTGGGTAATGGTTGAGATGGAAGTCGGGAAGAATTGGATGGTTGCTGCTGACTAAGGTGGGACGCAAGTTGACCAATTTGGGTTTCAATGTTCTTGAGGCTGGAATGGGTGAAAGAGGCAATATATTCCACTGCACATTCCCATGGTTTCTTGGAAGAAGAGGATTTTCCTGAATTGGGATTACCTAGATTTTGGTTCTTGGGAAAGTGATTGAATTGGTTTTGGAATTGGGAAGGATCACTAGGATAATGGAATCCAGGAGGAGGATTGTTCCTTTGAGGTTGAGGAATAAAAGGATAATTTTGTTGGAAGTTACCAAAACCATGAACATATTGTAACTAGTTTGGGTTTTGATGAGAGAATTGAGGGGGATGAGATACATAATTACCATAACTTAGGCCTTGGTTATAGGAAGAAGAGAAAGGCTCAGAGTGAGGTTGGTTGAAGTTTCTAATGAACTGACTCGATTGTTGAGGGTTGGTGTTCCTATGAGCATATGTTGCATTGAGCTCCATTGGTACTGATGAATCAGATTGATCCTCTTGAAGTTGTGGACATGTTTCAGTTGGATGAGAATGAGAGTTAGAGATTCCACAAATTTTGAAAGGTCCAGGAAGCATTGATTGTGGAGAAGATGAAGTTGGTGCTTTGGTAGCCACAGTTAGTTGTCGCACAAGTCCTGTAAGTTCATTCATACACTCTATCATCTTGTTCGGATTTATGGATTTATTGTCTTGGACTTGTTTTAATTGATCATGTGCTCAATTATGGAATTTTTTTGTGTTTGTATCCATGTTTCTTATAAGATCTCTTGCTGTTGCAGGAGTTTTATCAACAAGAGCACCACCACTTGGGAATCAATGAGTGTTCTGTCCATAGAAAATAACCCCCATATAAGTATTGGATCAATAGTTGTTCAAGGATTTGGTGGTGTGGGAAGGTTGCAAAAGGATATTTGAACCTCTCCCAGTACTCATGGAGTGATTCATTTGGGAATTAACGAATACCACTTATTTCCTTTCAGATAGAAGTAGTACGAGAAGCAGGAAAGAATTTCTCTAAAAATAGCCACTTCAGGTCATTCCATGTGGTTGTGGAACCAGGAGGGAGGTAGTAGAGCCATGGATTGGTGGAGTCAACTAGGGAGAAAGGGAATTCTCAGATTTTGATTTGTTCCTCAGAAACTCCTTGAGGCTTCATAGTAGAGCAAACTACTTGGAATTTTTTAAGATGGATATGTGGATCCTCACCGGCTTGCCGATGGAAATGATAAAGAAGAGGAATCAAACTCGATTTGAGTTCAAAATCAGCCTTTATGTTTAGATATTTAATACCAAGAGGTTGGTAATTCATATCAGGGGAAACTAGTTCTTTAAGTGTTTCTTCCCTAGGATTGGCCATATCTAATTCAACTGGTTGGACAAGGATTGGTTCTTGATTTATTTGATTATCTCTTATGTTCCTCCTAAGTTGGCGAAGAGTTAGCTCAATTTTAGAGTTAAAAAAATCCAAGGGATTGTTTGGGAGGCTAAGAGGCATTCATAGATATATAGGAAGAAAGTTTAAGATGGGTTTTTCTTTGTGTTTTTTCAGTTTATGGTTTTTATGAGAAGGCAGGTTTTTCTTTGTGTTTTTTTTCCAATATTTTTTTTAATTTTTTTTTGTTTTTTTTGTTTTTGTTACAATAACCAAAAACTAATGACTAAATAAAGCACTATCCCCAGCAACAAATCCATTTTAAAATCATGTCCGGTTGTCGCTTATCGACTAGTCAAGGTTCATGTGCTCTGCTAATGTGTATAGAAGCACTCGGGTCGAATCCTCGCCGATGATACTTTTTTATAGTCAGTTGTTTTTTGTTAATTTTATTCTGATTGGGGGGCTTGTTTGCAGAGCTTATGAAATAATTTATGGATGATGTTTGATTTAAAAAATTGATAAATATTGGGTTGATTTCATTATTGGGGATTTAATCTTAGGATATCCTTGAGCTTTGCTTTATATTGCATTAAATTAATACCCACTTCACAAGATGATTTCGATCGGAATTCCCAAGTGTTAAAGCTTTAATCCAACCCATAACTTATCGTAGGGTTCTAATAATTACCATTACTTATTTATGGTAGTCTATTTATGGTTCCAGTAATCCATGTAATCCATATATTAAACAAAACATGTCATTAGTCCATGACATATAAAGTTCGACATACACAATATTAACACAAAGAATACTCATCGAGCAAAGGATCTCAATCACTTAATATCCCCAAATTATAACTCACCCCAATGGTATATTTACTCATCCATTTAAATGGTTAGTAATCTGGTAATAATTATTATGATGATAAATTAATAATATATGAAAAATAAAGGGATAAGAAAAGAGTGGTGCGTCGAACACACACACAAACAATGAAGGGAATTAAATACCGACTTTAGATTGAATGAGAAAGTAAAAGAAGGGAAGAGGATTCAACTTTATTTAAACTATATTAAGAACATAAATATTAAAATACAGAAGGAGGATGATAATAAGTGATATTGAATAAGGAACTTGCATTAAAACAAAATTACAAAGAAAGAGACTTACAAGATTACAAAAATTGAAGAGAAAAAAAGTAAATGAAAACAAAGAGAGGAGGAAAGGTATCTAAGTGAAAAATTGAGTATGGAAGGTCCTCCAAAGACCTTTTCAAGGATTTGGTCGTGAAAATATGTCCTCCTCTCTTCTAAAATGCCAACTCTCTGCAAGGAGAGGAGGGGGATGTATTTATAACCCAATGTTGTGGGCTGTTGGCATTCCAAAACTTCCCCTCCACTTTCATAACAAATTTGATAAATTATACATCCTAATGTAGAGATATTATATTCTTACAAGTTTTAGATAAATATCTCCTCTATATACTTTGAAAATTTGGTGGCCATTGGGCTTAAGTATCCAATGATATGGCTAGTTGATTAAACAAAGTTAATCTGTCCATTTCAATCCAAACTTTTTGAAGTCCAAAATGTGAATGGGTTTTTGAATACAAATATGCCTTCAAATAAGAATGATTTCTTCAAAAAAGTCACAGAATATATCCCCTATTCCACACTTAAAAACATCCGCTTGATTTGATGATTACATCATGTGGTATGTCATGAATAGTGTTTGGCTTTTAATTCCAAACCAGAATGGTGGTCAGGATTTCAAAGCATTAGTTGGGACCCTTGTTATTGGAGTTGGGCCCTAAAATTGTTATCCATTAATACTTGCATTGTTATAAGAATGTTTGAGGAGAATTAATGAATTTGAACTTCTGGATTGATCCCATTAATTCAATCTTCATGGATAGTTCAGTTTCCTCACAGATTCTATGGGCCTTTTGTGTGATCCATATGAGTCTTCAAATGGCAGAATTGGCCCAGGAACCCTTCTAATGAAATGTTTTATATTGAATTAGGAATCATAAAAAAATAATCACACAATTTGGATCAGTAGGGTGATAGTTATAAATAATATAGTAAACTGACTCAATTAGACTTCTAAAAATGCTCAAAAATTATACTTAGTATTAAAACATTAATATTTAACACAAATTATGAACATTTCATATAAAATAAGTAAAGAGAGTATATAATAAGTCATGAAAATATTAATAACATCAATAGACTCATAGGTTAGATAATTATGTATTCCAAAAGTGATATTTGGACTCTCTATGTGGAATACCAAGGATGGAATCAGAGAAAAGATCAATTTATATTCCAAAGGTGACACTTGGGATCCCTTTGTGGACCACCAAGAAAAAACATAGAGGGTGGTGACATTATACCACACCTAGAGTGATACGAGGGTTCTTATGAGGAATTACAAGGATGATCTTGTAAGGTGATAAGTTCATGTTATACCTGGAGTGATGAAAAGGTTTCAAATTAGGAATTCCAAGGATATGATTAGGTTTCTTTTCATTTATAATGAATAAATTGAATGAAACATCTGCCAATTCAAAGAATAATCTTGGATTCGGTCATAGCATTACATATTTATGATGTTATTATTATACACACCTTACATATACATGATTCATGGGGAATTATTAGGCTATGAGCCTGATCTAGATACTTTATAATTAAATCATGAATTGTTGTTTACTTAGAGATATTACAATTTTTGTCGAATCAGGTAGTTGAAGATGAAAATTTCATGGGAACTCTAACTTATTGTGCTTAATTATTTACCGCATTTCATTTATAGATTTTACTATTACCTGTACACTACTGATTATGTATTCATAGACTAGATTACATTAGACACCATTCATGGTTTCCTACCAAGTATATCTCACACCCTATTGAGGCCACCGTTGGGTACCCAAACAGACTTCATGGATGCATGTAAGGACAAGGAAAACTAGCCTACTATGGATTCATTATTACCTTTCTTGGATGGACTATGGGGGTAGAGGACCATGCCTATACTCGAGATGCTACTAGAGATATCCTTTGGTATTTTTTTCATTTTGTATATCATGTTATAAATTCATTCTCCCCTAATTCCCCTGTACTTTATTTTTATATAACATACCATGATCATCATTTTTGTTATTGCTATTGATGGATAAGATTGATTTCTTATTTATACGATGGATGATTAATGTTTTTTCTAATCTGTTATTATTTATGCGTCATATATTTATTGATATGATTAAAATGCTATGCTATAATCTGATCATGTGGGTATAGTCTCCACACTATTTTTCTATGGACCCTCATTGCCAGTCGACAACCTATAGCATATAGGGATGCATGCTTTAGGTTATTTGGATAACCGGATTTTGTTACTTTTGAGTGAACCAGGTATGGGATTCCACATACACATACTGAAATAGAGGATCCCATGTTTAGAAAGGAACATATCTTGGACCCCAAGTGGTCCCACACACCATATCACTAGGATGTCACACTATGTACTTTGGCTTTTACATGTAGAGTGTAGTAATGGGACACAACCATGATTTGTCTTTGTGAGAAATGTCAGGTACCATTATGGGACACTCTGTTTACTCCCATCATAACCTTATAACTTGGATATCACCTCCTCCATGACATGGATTTGGGTCAATGAGTAACCTATCTTGAGTAGCATTTAATGTAAGAAGAGATGGTGGCCTTCATTTTGAAATCAAAGATATGATGAAAGGCGTTACTAAAGATACACTTCTTCTAGAACTGCTGGTTGATGAAACTGATCGGGCTTGATCATTATAGAGATTTCAGGGTCGATAATCCCCTATCTCTTCCGGGAATGGGTCCCTCATACTCTAATATAGGCAGGTTCGTTACTCCACACACTATAGAGGGTGTGGGTCCTCCATCAACGGAGTGATACTCTCCCCGTATTTGAACTTCAGTGGGGGAGCATGTCATCCACTAGAGTTAGTTCTCCCTTGACTATAGAGTGTGGTGGGAAGGTGAAATTCCTCTACCCTAATTCTTGTGAGGCTTATCATGGTTCTTCATATTAGATATGATACCCCTAAGTTTTTTTGGTTGACTAAATGTTCTTAGCTAGTTGTGAAGATGAAGATCCCATTTCTCTCTTTACATGAGTTCTTTTTGAGCATATCTGATGTTGGGTTTCTTTACCCTCTTGCCTATGGTTTGAGATGACTACCTTATTCTATTTATACCCTTTTTTTATTTGGGGGAATCCTACTAAGTATTCAAATACTCACCCCTACATGGTCTTTTCCACACATGTTTTTTCTTATGAAGATGAAAAAATGATTAGTGGTTACTTTGGTGGACCAGGTATCAGTGGGGCTTCGTAGTACATAGTGGCACTAACCATTTTCAGTGGTTGGATTCAAGGATCTTAATATGGAATCTAACCTTCTTATCCTTTTTAGTATTCACTAGTTTTATTTTCCCCATGTATTTATGGTTGGGCATGTATTTTTCCCCTTATTAATTTTTATTACCTTGTTTCACTACAATATTTATCCTAGATGTTTCATATTTAAAATATCTTTTCACTATTACATGGGGCTAGATGTGTGTGTGTGTATGTAGAGGTACTTTTAGGCTAAGGTCTCCCATTTTAGAGATATATATACTCGATGCATGTCGCCAGCCCTTTACTTATTAGAGGCATGCATGGGGAGTCACTCTCAGCTTACTGCTAGCCCAAGAGGGGTCATAGTGGGCTGGGTCATGACACAAAGTCTCACATCACACCCACATAGAACATATAGACACATTTAAGTAGGAACAAGACAAAAATCAACCAAACTGAAATAGAACAAAATATCAGGGGGGGTCTTGCTGCTCAGTTTGATTCGACCCTAGGAGTGTGTGGTTTTTTTATGTTTCAAACCAAACCAAACTAGACCTATTTATTTACATTTTTTTTTAATTTTCTATAAATCCAAACCATGCATCCATTTTTTGACTCCCTAGACTCACATTCCTAGATCTGGTGGCATAAACACATACTTTACATACTTTCAATGATAAAAACCATAAAAGCCTGAATATAACTATTCATAATTATAAAAATAAAAAATGATTATTGTCTATCTTAAATAATAACGACCTTTTTAGTTTTAGAGATTTCGATAATTAAGACAAATCATAAACTAATAAATCTAATGTATTTATCAACTAATGGATATTTTTTCATTATATATAAGAAACTACTTAATTTATAACAAGTGTTCAAAATCTCTTACAAATTATTTCACACATTCTATCCGTCTAAACATGTCATGTGTACTACATTCCTTCATGACCTAAGGAAATTAAAACATAAGAAGGACTGAGATCATAAATTTAGTAAGGTAAAATATACAACTAACACAATCATGGAATAAAAATAACATAAATATTATGATAAGAACAAGTAAACAACATGATGTCATAATCAACTTGAAACTAGAAACATTTTATAACATTAATAATAAATGAAAAAATGGATATGAATAATACTAATCTCATAATGATGTAATTCATAATTGTAGACATTAAAAACATGTTTTTAATTCTTTATGTGATGACACTATCCGGTTATGGGGATATGTATGCACCAAAATCCAACCTGTTTTGTTACATGAGACTTGTCGATGCATTGAGGTGCTATATAATTCAGGGCCACTCCCATCACCTGTTTAATTCCAATAAATTCACCATAAGAGTCAAAAATATTTGCCATATCATTCCATAAGGATCCTATTTTTTAATAAAACATCGATATATATATAATAAAATATACAGAATATTAATACATAATCAACCTGTGTTAACTGTCAACAATCCTCATGAATACCAATAAATTTTCCCATGTTAATAAAAGGCATAACATGGTCATAAACCATCTAGAGAAAGAAGGTGGATGGTAAAAAATACATAGTCAAAATGTCAATAATGATTCATATTGGAATAAAAATATACAAAATTATAATACTTTTCCCCTTGTTAATAGAATAACATTCTCTCTAGGTAAACATAATCCAATCTAAATTTTGTAAAAATGTAATGTTCATACTGGATAGAATAGTGATTATATGGCCAAGTCAAAACTGGAATAACCTAATAGTAAGTCATACATAGAAAGAAGGTGGATAGTTTAAAAAGAGAATAACCCTAATGTTACAAAGGAAACTTTGAAGAATGTTGACATAGATAAAAACCATACTTAGAAAATAATACTTCGAACAATATCACAAAATAAGGGATCAATAATCGAATTTCTTGATACCATAATTTCAATACCCCAAAGGATAAAATATATATATCATGAAACATAAACCCTCTTAGGGAAAACCCTTTTGAAAATGATATGGGAAATAGAGGTGAAAACATAAAAAATATTTTAGATTTTTTTGACATTTACATGAAATACACATTTACATGTCTCTTTGAAGGTAACTCTTGAAAAGGTTACATGAAAGCATTTGAAAAAAATTACTTTTAAAAATAATCTGTAATTATAGAGCCTTTAATATAGAAAATTATTATCTTAGATGAATGAGGATAAGAAGACAAATCATGTAGAAGGGAAAGGGAAAATCCTTTTTATTATTTTCAAAATACCTCTATTTAAAACTCACATTATAAGAAGAGTAACAAAACATTCATTTGTATTAAAACTTGATTTTCCCAAATAGGGTTATAAAATAGCATATAATAAAATGTTAGGGTGGGAGAATCCAAGCATGTAAAAGAAAATATTAATATGAAACATGATAACTCAAACAAATAAGATATGAGTTATCAATATATCTTATGGGGAATATACTCCATGATGTATAAACTTTTTGAAAAGGGGTTTATGTGGTAAAAAGTAAACAATGAGAGAATACTACATAATACAATCCAAATGAAGAATGTACCCAACTTATATGAAATAAGTTAATTATCATAACCTAATGAATGAAAATTGAGTTACCAAAAACTCTCACTATAAATTTTTTGATATTTTAAGGTTTTATTTTATTGGTGGTTTTACAAACCACTACTAAATATTTTTTTTATTTTTTTGGGGCAGTTTGTTAAAAACTGCTACTAAAAACTTCTATAAACATAAATTAAACACGTTTTCCCTTTATCCTCCCTAATATGTTTCCCCTATTCCCCACTCTCAAGACCTTACTCCCCTTTCCCCCACCGCAACCCTCATCCCCTTCCATCTTGATACTCCAAAGACCCCCTTTCCCCTACCATTGCACTGATCATCCCCATTACCCTAACATTGTGTTAGTTACCCCCTTTTACCTTGAAGATTACTCTTCCTTGTCATAATGACAATCCTTAAACCTCCTTTCCCCTTATCATCACTAAGAGTGTCACACAATCAATGTTACGAGGTTCTTCTCTCTCCCATAGAAATTCACCTATCATTATTATTTATGAAATTATGTTTATGAATTTATACTTATAAAAATTACTTTATTTATTAATGTTTACGAAAACATAGTTATGGATTTATGTTAATAGAATTTATCACTTATTAAATAAATTAAAATTCCTCACTATATTTGTTTTAATAGATCATCTTGAATAATTTGTTTTGGTATTTTGACGTGTGTTAAAAAAATATAATCAATTAATTCATCATATATGATAAGTATTATAAGCAGTTTAAAATTAGTGTGAGTGTTATGTTTATGCTAAAAATAAGTTATTAACTTAATTAAAATCCATTATATTATTTTTTACATAGATCATCTAGAGTAATTTCTTTTGGTATCTTGAGGTGTGTTGTGAAAAAATAAATAATCAACGTATCATATGTGTTAAGTACTATAATCCTTTTTCAATTAGTGTTTTAATATTATGTTTACACAAAGATACATTTATATACTGAATAAAAAATCAATTCTTGGGTTATATAATTATACAAAAATTTAACAGTTTTGAATGAATTTTAATTTATCATTTTTCCAAAGAAAACCTAGATGACGTTTAACACATTTGTCAATATTGGTATATTCATTAATGTTTATGATTTTTTATAATTTTATATGGAATAATCATTAATGTAATGTGATGTAATGGAATTATATTGAATTATAAATGAATATAATCCATGTTTTTTTGAAAATATTACTTTATATAACATTTTAGTTGAAACTTACCATAAATTGTTCATGATTCTAGCATCATAAGACAAGACAGATGAGTCGATCAACATTAATTTCCCACAAAAAATCATTTCATAAAGAGTAATTTAGTAGTAAGAGTTACATAAAAAATATAATTATTCCCATTTTTAAGTAGTTATAGTTGATCCATGGGATTCATAGTCATTTATTCCTTATAGTACAAACATAAAGTTGATTCCCACATGATATAAGAATCTAATGCTCAAGGGTCTGTAATATCTATAGAAATTTGATATGGCATGTCTATTAACACAATTTTTTTATGAAACTCATATGAAAATAACACCAAACACATGAAAACATACTTAAATTTAGAAAACTCATATATATATATATATATATATATATATATATATATGAGGAAATATCAGACAACCTTGGCTTCATTATTCCATGGCTATGAGAATGTATAAAGCCAATGGGGATATGAAATTGGGTATCAAAATTTCCCCATAATGAATAAAATTAATAATTATGATGATATTATTTTTTATTATATAGGTACAATTAAAGTATATTTCAACCCCAACAGAGTTACTTATAAATTGGGGTTATGATAAAGTATTTGTTGATGGTGTTCTCCTGGTGATTCCCCCACATAATTCTATATTTATTTATCTTTATATCACAAGTTTATGAAGTTTTCTAATTTTTTTTTATTTTATGATCTTCATTGAACCTTTGAAAAAGGTGTCTATGTCATAAGCATCATAATTTATTTTCATCTTCAACACTAAAACAATGAGTTTTTTTTTTTATATTTTTGATTTTGAATAAATTAGTAATTGTTCTTTAAATAACATATTATTTATTATGTGGTTTAATTTTCTTTAACATAGTGTAGGAAATTTGTGATATCTATATAAAAGCTATATCACACCACTGAGGAACGCACATTAATGTGCCAAGGGTTTGGAGGAGTTTATAGTTTTTTCAATTTCCAATCGATTCATTGATGGGAGAATAATATTTCTATGTCCTATATGAAAATTTAGATGATTGGTGAAGTAAAATAAAGTTTATAAATACTTTATGTTGAATAAATTTCATGATCAATATATTGGTTGGATTTAGAATTGAGAATAAAACCTTACAGAAAGTTTGAGCATTGATGTTAATCAATAGAATGAGCTCCCAACATCGTCAACAATGGACAATGAAATTCAGTTAGTTTTAAATGAAGATTTAATCATTGTAGAGAAACATCATCAACATAAAAAAATATTAGTACAATTAGTTGAGGTTGATGAAAATATTAAAATAATAAATATTTTTTTGGGACCATAGGACAACTAGATCAAGATTGAAACATATAAGTGGATCCTCCTATCGATGCCATAAAGAATAATGTAAGAGAAAACATTATTGAGAAAACAAATGCGTTTCATGATTTATATGATGATGGAAGTCACGATATGTATAGATGATGTTAGATATATTCAAAACATTCTATTCTATTGAATTTTTACTAAATCAGATTCCCTTGTATAATTAAAAATAAGGCGATGTTCATGATATCCGAAATGCCATGTGGTGTATTTTTTAAAGCTAATATCCCTAAGTATTTTTATGATACTAAGAGAGTGGTTAACAAGAATAGTCTAAATTATAAAAACATACATGCTTGTACCATTTATTGTATAATCTAATGGGGAGAGGATTCAAGTAGACAAGAGTGAAAAATCAGTTTGTCTTCTAGATGTAAGTTGTTGGGTAATGTTGGAAGTTTTAATCAACATAATGCAATGAAGAAGTAGAAAACAAACACACTTTCAAAGGTTTTTTGTTACTTACCTTTAAAACCTTGATTACAAATATTATTCATGTCATCAAAAACTAACATGCATAAGATGTGACATGATATATATAATAACAATGATGGATTAATGTGTCATATAATAGATTCAAAATCATTGAATACATTTAATTTATTACATCAGGATTTCCCATATGATCCTAGGAATGTGTGTTTGGGATTGACTGCTGATATATTCAACCCATTCAAGACTTCGAGTACCAGTTATAATATTTGGTCGATTGTTTTGATCCCTTACAATATACCTCCATGGATGTGTATGAAACAAACATCCTTTATATTTTTTTATGACTATTCCATTAATTGTTTTTCCTATAAATGATAATGATGTATACTTGCAGTTTCTAAGTGATGAATTACAGGATTTATAGAGGAACCGTGTTGAGAGGTATGATAAATTTTCTAGAAAAATTTTCAAAATTATTGTCAATCTAATGTGGACTATTAGTGAATTACCTAGACTTGGAAAATTATATGGTTGGAAAAATAAATGGTTTTTTCGTTTCCTATTTTTAACATTGATTTTGAGCCTCACTGACTACCTCACAACAAAAAATGGTTCTTCTTGTGTCGTCATATATTTTTCAATACATCTAATAAATTTCAATTTAAAAATCCAAACATCAGTGGGTCTTTTGATCATTGAACCCCACTACAGTCATCAAGTTTTTTAATATTAGCACAATTAGAAAATATCAAATGAAAATTTGGGAAGTTAAATTATTTAAATGATGGTGGGAACTGAGTTTGAAGTGCATTATCAACTAAAATTGGAACACCTAAATATTAGAGAAAAAGTATATTCTTCAAACATTTATATTAGGAATTTAATTTATTGCATCATAATCTTTATGTTATAAATATTGAGATGAATGTTTGTGGAAATTTGATCTTCTAATTAATTAATGAGTATGAAAAATTAAAGGACCATCTAAATGTTAATAAGGACTTACAAATAATTAATATAAATCATGATATATGACCAGATGTGAATGGAAAATATGCTCTAATATTTTTTTTCAGTAAATATTAGGGAGAAAGATATTTTTTTTTAAATTTTAAAACACGTGAAATTATAAGATGGGTATTCAAGTAACATCTCAGGTGTGTTGACTTAATGCACTGTAGGTTAAATGGATTAAAAGGTCATTATTCACATATATTATATTACGTTAGTTACTACTATTGGAATTGTGTACATTGTTATCAGAAACGGTTAATGTAGTTGTACTCCAATTCTATACATTCTTCAGACAACTATATGAGAAAATGATAAAACTAGATAAGCTTGAAAATATTCATGAAATATTTTTACTAACACATTCTGTAATGGAGATGATATTTCCCCCTTTATTTTTTACCATCATGAAGCATTTCACTATGAATTTGGTCATGTAAACTGAATTATGAGGTCTATTACATTATTAATGGATATATCCAACTGAGTGGAACTTTATTTTTATGTTTTTCATCTTATGTAAACCATTATTTAAACTTTATTAAATACATAACTATGTTTCATTAATTTTATTTTATAGATCCCTTAGTCATTTGAAATCATATGTGAAAAATAAAGATCACCCCAAAGGCTCTATTTCAAAAGGATACATAGGAATGGAGTGTATTTCATTTTCTTCTTGAAAATTGGATGATATTGAGAAAAAATTCAATCAAGATGAACATGTTTACAATATATCAACTCAATATCAACTACACAACAAATAAATAATCTTTTTTACTATTAGCCAACTAGTTCGGGGGATCTTAATTATTAAACTGATAGAAATGAAATTATTACAAGAACATAGACATGTGCTACTGAATTGTGAAATTTCATATTAATTTATTGAAGATATCAGGATATAAAAAAATAAACTCATGAGAAATTGAACACGAAATGGGAAAGATATAATGAAAGTTGTTAATAAAGATATTTTGAAGAGTTTTCACATCATGTAAGTTCATAAATACTATAATCAACATAGATATTTGGTTGAAATATATATTTTTTAAATATAATAATGTATAATAATTTTTTTGATCATGAATACCTATACTCAATATAATTTGTCAAGATATTTGAAGTTTATGGTTCTGGGTCTTCTAAAGAAGGCCAGAACGTTCAACACTTAAAATATGAATGTATTCAAATTTCATACAGTTAATTAAGAAGAGGGTTTTGAAATATAGAATAGTGGTAAATGTATAGTTTTTGATTTGGGTTTCTATGTAAAGTTGGATAATATTGTTAAATTAAACAACCATGATCATTTTTCCATTGTTTTATTCAAATACAAGAAGGGAAATATGAGCCGGGGTATTAAAAGAGATTATTTACTATTTAGTTATACAAAATTATATCACTTGATGGATGTCGGTGACCATGAAGTACATGATATGTATATATTCGCATCATAAGAAAAATATTTACATTATATGGAAGATGTTGTGGATAAAGGGAAGAGTATATTGTTCACATAAAACAAAAGGACTTGTATGATATGGGAGATAATGTAGAAAGTTTGACCCCTAACATTAAATCCTATAAAAAATATGAAATTGACTTATTTTTTCCATTATGATATTGAAAATATTAGTGTTTTAAGGGTGGATGGAGTAGAAGAAGTAAGGATGGAGTAGGATGACGACATCATTGAAGAAAAAAATTATTATATGTGCAGTCATCCATTAACTTATCAACTACCTATGTTATATGCTATTCGTTTATAATATCATGGATTTGTTATCATATTTAAATTTATTTTTATTCACGAATTTTTTAATTATGAAAAATTAAATTTTATATTTATTTATATGTGTAGTCATTCATTAACATACCTATGTATGTTTTGTTTTTCAGTGTTTTTCATATGCTATCATTTATAAAAAAAATTTTCTCGATGAATGTTTCAAAATATATGTTTTGAAGTTATTTTTACTTGTTTAATTGTCATGAATTCCAATGAAGAAGTGATTCACTGATTACATTCGACTATCAGTTGATGTTCACCCCATCATACAGACTTCATCAGTGTTACTATATGATCCCTTGGGTTCCCCCCCTTCAGCATTTGGGAAACCCTCTATCTCCCTCCAGATAGCATGTAAAATTCCCTCCATATCACTCACATCAATATCTAGCACACAACCCCTCAATTCAGAAGGTTCAACACACAATGAACCTACAACGTGGGAACATGTGATCACTCCTTTTTCTTCACGAGGATATTGGAGGGTCACTATTATAGGTAAAATTGTTAATTTGAATAAATTTATTACACTTTTATATACTAATAACTCGTTTTTTCATAAAATATGGAAGCAATGTTACTGATAAGACCAACATTGATAGTTCAAATGTGTGGAATCTAAATGGATTGATGATATTTTACCATTTTATTATTATGTGGACCCCATATATTATACTATATGAATATTTGTCCATATTCTATCCCAGTTGGTCAATGAGCTGATGAACCTTCTAATTACTTATTCTGGTTTTTGGAATGAGGTATTTGATTCGAAGATAAAGGTTATTTTATTACAATATACCTAAATTGAATGTCATTATTTAATTAAATTATATTATTTTAAAATTGAATGTATTTTCACAAATATTATTCCACTTTATTATTGATGATCTTATCACATGAAAGTGGGTGTTCAAAAATCTGGGTAATAAAAGGAAAAATTTAAATAGAGATTGTGGAATGAATCCAATGATATATCATTGAAAAATCAGTTTATGTACAATAAGTTTCTTTGAGGGGTACTTTGAGAGAAGTGGAAAGTGTTTGTTGGCGTCCATCTCCATGATAATCACATGGTATTGAAGAATATATTATTATATTAATCTCATTTTACATATATACATGAATATAAAAAGGATATTACATTTCATACATTAATATTAAATTATGTTCTATTTATTTTAGGAGTTTTAAGACAAAAGTTATCAATACAAGTGTATCAAATCATCCCCCACACTACTGGTTTAAAGAGTTTTTCATGAAACAAATCCAATATATTCATATTTTCATTAGTTCAAATATTTATATGATAATATTTCCTATTAAATATATTAAAATATTGATATTTTTTAATATAAAAAAATCATTTAGAGAACCAAGTTTGTAGAGACCCAAGCTTGACATACATGGACATTTCATTACTTTTGCGGAATACTTAATACATGACAAAACCAGACACCCAAAGACCGTATTATTTTAGTAACTTTGGAAACATGAAACATAATCTTCTAATTATGGTGAAAGATCATCAATGTCTCCCATAAAGATCATCCCCTTTTGTTTTCCCACCTAAATCCTTTCTTTATATCCCAGGGAAAATGAAACATAGAAAGGGTGAGATCAAATTATTAGTAAGGGTAAACATGGAGAACATAAAACAAACCATAACTATTTGAATGTAAGAACATGAACATAATGTTTAAACATTAAAATCTTGATCAAAGACATAAATATTAGTAGTATGTAAGGCATAGATCATAAAATAACATTAACCATGATAGAATATAATTTTCATAAAACATGTTATTGTGGAAAACTAATATCCACATATTATTATTAAAATATAAGCCAAGGCATGTCTTCTAAGACCATCATAGTGGATGAAGTCCATTACTAAGCCGGGTTTACTTGCCGATACAACACTTTATTATTGAACCAGATTTACTTATTTTTCTAGACATGTATATCTCATGAGATATAAATATTTACCTGATTAATTTGAGGGAGATATAGGTCCCACACAACTCATAATTAATTCATTCTTACATGTTCCACAAAAACATAAATCATTAATCATAACACAACCCATGGAATAAAATGGGATTTTTAAACATCATGCTATCATAAAAAAATCCATATAAGATAAATTGAATTCATAAAAATAATTCCATCATAAAAATAATCAAATAAAAGTAATAATATGGATAAAAACATAACCCTGTGTCATCTTAGATGGAAAATAATTTTGATAAAAAACTTGAACTTAGTTCTTGAGTAAAATATCCTTTCTTCTTAAAAAACATTTTCTTTCCTCAAAATGCTGTGAAATTTAAAAAAAATAATTGAGTTGAAAAAAAAATAAAAGTAGTGCAGAGGGAGTTTCATGGAAATAAGTCATTATAAATATTTAAAAATACAATCATTCCGTATAAGTAAAAAAACATTCTCCTCGTAATTTTACCGAAAAAGTAAAAAAGTACCTTGTATGGTAAACAAAAGAACGATTCCTTCCATACCATCTAGTAAAAGTAAAAAATGGGTAAAAAATAATTTAAACATTTATATAATAATAGTAAATTTTTTATGAAAATAATTTTATAAATCATGTACATGGATGAAAAATATATCCATAGAAAATAATTACGTATAAACAATCTCAGATAAAAATGAGTTTGCAAAATTATCCCTTACCTTAGGTCCTATTTCTTCCGTACTTTCCTGAAACTAATGTATAGTGGGTTTAAACATATTATTAAGTTGTAATAGAACCATAATAATATTTATTATATCATGTATGATTCAATTAGGACTTTATATTACCCATTTAGTTTTCTATTCCATGTTAAAGAAACATTTTGGGTAATAATCATTTTTTTATCGTACGTGTTTGGACTTGTTATTCTTGATATTATTACATAGATCATGATTTAGTTACATCCAGAATCTAAAAAATTATTTATATATCACATATATTCAGTATATAAATATATATAGTAGATCGGTAAATTAAATGGAATACACTATTCATGGAGATAGTTGGTCGTACATACGCATGAACACTGTTTTCGTTTCCTTATTAAATTTGATTTAAGAAAGTAAATGATATATATACATAAATCTAGTAGAATTATCATGTCATATATTTCCTAATTATTTATTATATATACTTTATAATCATTCTAGAATGGTTACCATGGAAAATGAATCTCATCACGTCATGGAGACGGTAAGCCGTACGTACGCACGAGCGACTATATCGTTCACATAGTTGTTGAACGGTATTGAAGTGGATGGTGTATAATTTCTCAGAATTAGTATCATGTTATAATAATCATATATAGTTATTATTTCCACTGTTTTACCCATCCATGTAAGGTGGTGGTGAAAAACAGATTACACCATGGTGTGGAGACGGTAATCCATACGTATGCACGCGCGATGAATTCATTTTTCGTAGTTTGGATAGAAGGTGAAATAGGGTTGTTTCATATTAATAATAACATATCAGTATCTTATTTATACTTATTTTATTATTTTATAATGAAAAAACTAATTAATAGTAAGTATAATAAGAAATAAATTTGAATGAATCGGTAAAAGAGATTACCTCTTCCTCGACGTGCCTCCTAACAATTTTCTCTTACGGTACTAGAGTTGGTCTTTTGAGAAGCCCAGAACCTATAGAATGTAACTAGGGAAGTTTATAAGATAAATGGACAGGGTGTTTCTGAGCATGAAGGAAAAAAATGGAGTGAATAGGAGAGGGAGGAGGTTCCCTTTTATAAGATAGAAGAGGGGCATTTTAGGAAAGTTCCAAAATATTAATTTATTAAAAATTCAATTTAGATTTAAAATGGTCCAAAAAATATTTAATTATAATGTAATATTATTTTGGTTCTAAGAACCATCTTCCAATAATTGTTTTAAAAGTTTTGAATATTTTTTATCTTTATCTTTTTTGTTTTATCCTTATTTTACCCTTTTTAATCTTATCGTGATATCATGTTATTTACACATTGTGGGTTAATTTAATTACCATATCATGTCAAACGACCCAAAAAAATTTATTTATTACATATTTGGACATATATTAACCATTTTTACAAATATTAGATTTTTAGTAATTTAATATCATTTAATAAACTATTTTATTTTCTAATTTATGAATTGGTCCAATTTTGGATACTATTCATACTTGACTATTTTAAAAACTCATAACAACCTCATTAATTAAAAAATAAAGTATTAAACCAAATATAACATGTCAATATCATCTAGAAAAATAATGTATAATATCAAAATAACCAAATTAATTTTTTTAATACTTATAAATTCATTCATTTGAATATTTTATTAATGAAGTAATCACTACATCATCGTTGTGTCATAAATAAATTTATTTATTTAATGTAAAAAAATTACAAATAAAATATCATAATGTAGAAAAATGTTTTCTCTTTATAATTAATAATTATATTCTAAGACATCACTTATATAACCCCATATAAAAATTCTTTTAGTAAAAGATATATGTTAAGGTTATATTTTCCTTAACATTAAATTAAATGTAATTAAATGTCATTTTCACTTAAAAGTGGATCCATGGGGTACCCAAATCGACCAAAGGATGCCCATGGTCTGAAATGTATAATAAAATTGGGTTAGAACATGTTTTAGGGTAATTATAATATTATTTGCATACCCTTATTTACCATATTTACCCTTTAACCATGGTAAATAAAATATTTACTGAAGTTACTATTCATAATGTCTAAAAATAAAAGTTAACTATTTACAAAATTTGGAACTCATGATTCCAAATATGAAATAAATTTTTCCCAATTAAAAACACAAAAGTTTCAGTAATTAATTTAAAATTAATCCCGTTGTTGAGAAAATAGGTTTTAAAAGTTAAAACATTGTAGAAGATTGAAATGTTTATACATATGAATTCAATGAAAAATTAATTATAAAGACATAAGTTATATTAAATGGTAAAAATATATTCTATTTATACATTAAAAAAATTCTATGATATAATTTAAACATATAAATTATCTCGATGAATAAAGTTGTTTTTAAGTAAAATTTTGCGCATTTTTACTATTCATCAAAATATGAAAGTTATCAGAAAAATATAAAAAACTTATCCAATGTAAATTTTCATATATTGAATCAAATTATGAAGTTTATATTGTAAAATTTAACTTATAAATGTTTCAAAAACTAGATTTAAAATGGCAGCACCATCAAAAGGCGGTAAAACTGATTTTTTTTGAAAAATGCTTTTTTCATCCGAAAAATTGATTTTGTTCTCATATCATGAGTAAGATGAATGATAATGTTATATAAAATTAAAAATGTGGTTAATAATATTCAGAAATTCTAGTTTATATAATATTTTAGAAATATATCTTTGTTTAGTGAAACTTGGTATTGCGTAGCACACAAGCTATCAAGGAAGGCCGCTCTTGCGTGTAACACAAGCCATGTACGTGTTGCGTGTAGTGAAATATTACATTGTTGTTGTTTATAACATAATAAAAACTTAATTAATTTATAAATTTAACTAAATCTATACTCAGTGTTGTGCGAAATTAATTATATCAAAATAATTTGAAATTGTGTGCAACACAAGCCAAGAATAATGTTGCATATACTGCATGATAATACGTTGTTTTGTATAGAACAAGATAATATTGGTGTATCATAAAAGACAATATATCAATGAAGTTAAAATTAATATATCTCATAAATTCTCAGGGTGTTACATTCTACCCCCCTTAAAATGAATTTATCCATCGAAATTCATCAAGGATATACATGGTTTTCTACATGAAAGATTATTTCATAGAAACCCACGTTGTAAAAAGGAATACTAAAACTTAATTTTAAAAAGGAATGTTAGAAACATAATGGTTACTCAAATTAAGTCATCAATGGGTTTCCATATAGGAGAACATAGGTGGGAATTGAAATCATATATATGGAAGAGGAATCTAACGATCATGTTCTGATGGATTGTGAATGAGAAAAAATATGGAGAAAGTTAACTACTTGAAAGACATAAATATGTAATGATTTATGGGACCATATGATTAATAAAATAAGAAGGTACTATGATAACATTTTTGGTTTCAATATCCTTTTCCTAATAATTATGATTTTTTTCATGATAAAAAATACTTACTTTATTTCAATACAATCTCATCGTTGATTACTAAGTAAAAATTTTCCAATTCATCTATTATTTAAATAAATGAAGTCGAATTTTTCATTCTTGAAGTGTTAGCAGATCATCCGGTAGAATGGTAGGTCATTCCATCTGTCTCTATCACAAAAACGATTATCACAAGTTATCAAATATACATAAGTCCTTATATGGTGAGATTAATCATATATGATTGCCAAAATGGACTTATAAATCATCTATCATACCTATTAAATAAAATAAAACTAATTTATACTAACCAGGCACTTCTTGTAGGCTAATGGTAGGGGATAAAAGCCGGAATCACTTCGTTTGTGGGTTCGATTCCTGCATCCTTTTCTGACGCGACGGGTTGTCGCCCGTCTTGCTGGTTGTCCTTTTTCTAAAACTATACTATTATAGCATTCGATAAATAATATATATAAAAAAGTTCTAGGACTAAATAATACTATCTGATGTCCATCTTAATCCATTCAAACCTTTAGGCTTATCTAAAATAATTCTTTCCAATATCACAGTACAATGAAAACTTTTACTAGGAATGTCATATAACAAGCATGTGAATAACATCATTTATCCCCCATATATCATAAGTTATATCTTGTGGGTCACATTCCAATCTTGTGAATAAATTAATCATGTATTCTCTTGAAGCATGAAGTACCATAGAACCATAGTGAAAACATGAATTTCGTCAAAAATTAACTCTTTCCCCATACCAAAATCCCAAAAATTCTATATACTCAAACCATGATATCACTTTGTCCTTATACCATTCATGAGTTCCATAATACTATCAATCATCTTATTACCTCATTATCCGTTCATTATTCGAATATCACATGCTTCCAAAAATATCTGAATAACCTTTCATGGTTACCGGTACCATTCAACATATATATTCAAATACTTAAGAAAAAAAATATTGTAACAATCCTTAGATGTTTCTTTATTCCAAAGTACCATTAAATTACTTATACAACATTACTCATGATAAACATGCAATCATTTCACTACCTTCTTAAACCATTGACTGAGCTTCATAATTTTATTCCTCAACACTTTTTTCATCTAATATATGATTTGCAGTCTCTTCATAATCATCAACATAAATACTACCCATAAGACCATGATGAATTTCTTCAAGAGATTTTTCCTTAGGGAATCGATTTTCATAATGATCGTACATTCTACATTTAAAGAATTTAACCATTGTTGATGTCTTAGTAATACCATTATCCTTGTCCATTGTGTTAACGTAGCCTCTTCCTTTATAATTACTGGCTTTGTGTCCTTCTTTTCCACACCCAAAGCATCATTAATTTCCTTTGAGACATTCTCCTTCACGTCTCTTCCCACATGATTTACATGAGTAAAATTAAACTTTATTTCCTCTATGATAACTATGAAACTCCATCATTCTCTTATTAGCTACTTTAGGAAACTCACCAAAATTGAGATTATTGATCATATTATGAGATTTTTTATTAGACACAATAATGATGTTTCACCTTCCAACTCCCATTTCACTTGGTTTCTCATGGATAATATCATTCCATTGTCCATAATATTCTCTATTAACATGAATCCTCATGTTTTCGGACATTTTCTAAAACCAAAAAGAATATTATGAGAGGAAAACATCATACTTGGAAAAAAATATAATCAAGGGGGAGTAATTTCATTCTCTAACATATTAGGTTTAATCATAGTCTATTCATGATCATTACCAGAATTCTAGGACTGTGACCTATACATATACTTAACCTTAGGGACATCCCTATACATACCTTAGAAATATCTCTAGGGATCTCACTAAAGTTTTCGCATCCTAGTTTCCAAAGGATGACTAAAGCTTCACTCTGATACCAACTGTAGAGTACCAAGATTAATGTACATGGACATTACATTACTTTTTTGGAATACTTAATACATTAAAAGAACATATTCTCAATGACAATATTAGTTTGGTGTATTTGGAAACTCGGAAAATAATCTTCTAATCATGGTGAATGATCTTCTAAATATCCCATAAAGATATTCCCCTTTTGTTTTCCTACATAAAACCTTTCTTTATATCCTGGGAAAAATAAAACATTGAAAAGGTGAGCTCAAGTTCTTAGTAAGGGTAAACATGGAGAACATAAAACAAACCATAATCATTTGAACATAAAAAACATTAACATAACGTATAAAATCCAAATCTTGAGAAATGACATAAATCATGGCTGTACGTAAGGAATGGATCATAAAACAACCTTAAACATGATATAGTATAATTGGAATAAGACATGTAATTATGGAAAACTAATAATCACATATTATAATTTCCACAGTATCCAAGGCATTGCTACCAAGACCATCATAGTGGAGGAAGTCCATTACTGAGCTAGGCTACTTGCCGTTCCACCACTGTATTACTGAAATGAATTTACTTTCCATTCAATCAATGTCTATATCATGATATATAAATATTTACCCAATTAATTGGAGGGAGATATAGGTTGAACCCATCTCATAATGAAATCATTCTTACATGTTCAACAAAAACATAAATCATTCAACATTGCATAACCCATGAAATAAAATGGGATTCTTAAACATCATGCCATCATAACCTAATCCATATATAATAAATATACTTCATAAAAATAATTTCATCATAAAAATAATCAAATACAAATAATAATAGGGTTATAAACATAACCCTAGGTCATCTTAGATGGAATAGAATTTTGATAAACCACTTGAACAGTGTTTTTGAGGAAAATATCATTACTTCTTCAAAAACATTTTCTTTTCTCAAAATGATGTTCAATTTTAAAATAATAGAATTTATTTGAAAATAAACATGAAAGAGTGTATAGTAATATTCATTAAAATAAGGCATTAATAATATGTAAAAATCCATTCATGCCGTATAAGTAAAAAAACATTATCCTCGTACTTTTACCGAAAAAGTACAAAAGTAACTAGTATGGTAAAAAAAGAAAGATTTCTTCCATACCATGTAGTAAAAGTAAAAAATGGTAAAAAATGACTTTAAAAATACATATAAAAATAATAAAATTTTTATGAAAATAATTTTATAAAACATGGACATGGATAATAAATATATCCCAAGAAAATACATACCTATAAACAATCTCAGAGAAAAATGAGATTGCAAAATTATCCCTTAACTTATGTCCAATTTATTCCATACATGTCTAAAACTCATGTATAGTAGGTTTAAACATATTATTAACTTGTAATAGAACCATAATAATATTTATGATATCATATATGATTCACTAATGACTTTATATTACCTATTCATTTGTCAATTCCATGTTAATGCAACATACTGGGTAATAATCATTTTATTTATCGTACGTGTTTAGACTTATTATTCATGATATTATTACATAGATAATTATTTAAAAACTTCTAGAATGAAAAAAATGTCTTATATATCATATATATTCAGTATATAAATATATATAACATATTGATAAATGGAATGAAATACACCGTTCATGGAGACGGTAGGTCGTACGTATGCCTGAATGATGTTTTCATTTTTTATTAAATTTGATGGAAGTAAGTAAATGATATATATATATATATATATAAATCCAGTATCATTATTATGTCATATATTTCATGATTATTTATCATATATACTTTATAATCATTCTTTAATGGTTAACATGGAAAATGAATCCCATCGTGTCGTGGAGATGGTAAGCCGTACGTACGCACGAGCGACTATATCATTCCCATGGTTGTTGAATGGTATTGAAGTGGATGGTGTATAATATATTAGAATTGATATCATGTTAAAATAATCATATATAGTTATTATTTCCACCATTATACCCATCCAAGTATAGTGGTGGTGAAAAACAGATTACAATATGACGCGGAGACGGTAATCCGTATGCACGCACGCGTGGTGATTTCATTTTTCATAGGATGGATACAAGGTGAAATATTGTTTTTTCATTTTTATAACAATTTATTAGTATATTATTGATACTGATGATATTACTTTATAATTAATCAAATAAATATGAGGAATTAGAAGAAGAAATAAATTTTAAATAATCGGAAGAAGAGATTACCTCTTCTTAGATGTGCCTCCTTTAAATTTCATCTTAGGAAACTAGAGTTGGTATTTTGAGAAGACAAGAACCTCTAGAATGTAACTATGGAAGTTGATAAGAGAAATGGGCAAGGGTGGGCCGAGATTTAAGGATAAAATGTAGTGAAGTGGAGAGGGAGGAGGTGCCCTTTTATAAGAGAGGACATGGGCACTTTATAAAAATTCCAAAATATTAATTTATTAAAATTAAATTTTGATTTAAAAAGGTCAAAAACATATTTAATTATAATTTAAGATGATGTTGGTTGAAATAGCCATCATCCAATAATTTTATGACAAGTTTTGATTTTTTTTATCCTTATCTTTTTGGTTTTAACCTTTTTAATCTTGTCATGATATCATGTTATTTAAATATTGTGGGTTACTTTAATTACCATATCATGTCAAACATCCCACAAAAAGTTATTTATGAAATATTTGGAATTATATTAACCAGTTTGCCAAATATTATATTTTTATAAATTTAATATCTTTTAATAAACTATTTTATGTTTTAAGTTATGAATTGTGACAATTTTGGATACCATTCATACTTGACTTTTTAAAAAACACATAACAAACTGATTCCTTCAAAACTAATGCATTAACCGAAATCTAATATGTTAATATCATCCAGAAATTTTGTCGATGACATCAAAATAACAATATTATGTAACAACCCAAGGTTTTGAAAATAAATATTGAATTCCTATTATAATTTATCCATAAAACATAATTATGCCTCTATTATGTTTTGAATTTCGAAAAACGATTATATAAAGTTGTAACCAGTAAGTCATTTGGAGTCTAATAGAATAAACTTAATTTTTGGTGAAGAGTAACATACCCTTATGAATAATAATTTGAATAGTAACATACCCTTATTAATATTAAATAATGATATTATTTTATTTTCTTATGGTAATAAGATAATGAGATTGATGAAGCTCACATTTTTATATATTTTATACTGTAAATAATTTTTTATAATCCCAAAAAAGTGTTATTGGATGGGTAATTGTCATGTTTTTAGGTTTTAGTGTTATTTTGAGCCCAAATGTGAAAACCGACTAATTTTGGATTTTTGACAGAATTTTACGTCAGGGGTTTTTTGGTCATTTCTGGAAACATAAAATTAAAAATTTTCTGATTAAAATTTTGTTTGAATCCTTATTTTATTTCCTTCATTTTTGTCTTCTGCACCAGGAGCTGATTCGGTCATCTAAAGGGCCTAGAAATTCATTGAGGTTGGGAATTTTTCAGGGCGGACAACATGGACCCACCCAACGTAATGGACATCAAAGTCGGCCTAAACATATCTAAATGATGTCTTTACACCTGGGATACCACTAGGACAGATAGATCCGTCCCTAAAATAAATTTGGGGGATTTTGGAGGTCATTAAGGAGGCTATTTAAAGACATAATCTTTGAGGCACCTTCCTGGAAACATCATCTAGAAACTGAAACCGAGAATGAAAAATTCATAACGCCTCCATCCGGTTTCCAATTTAGCTGAAAATTTGCATAGAGACGGCCAAGGTATTTATGAACAACATTAATGAAGGATGTAACGTGAGAATATTTCATTAATGGGGTCTAAAACGCGTCGAAATTGGAGGGAAAAATTATTCCTATAAAAGGAGGCCCTCACCTCCTTCCCAAATCATCCTATTCTCCATCCATTCTTTCAAGGAACCAAGGAGGAGGTCGACACCAATGCCTGAGTGGAGGCTCTGGGACATGCTGTTAACATATGAATTTTCTTTTCTTTCCTTTTTATTTTTAGTTTTATTCTCCCATTTAATGCATTCATATTTTAATTAAAGTGCTTCCACCTTCTTTCCCACCATCTTTCTTTTCCAAATTTAATCTAATTTCTTTATCTCTATCTTATTTCCATCGTGATATCTATTCACTTCTCCATGTCAAGTGACTAACTCGAGGATTGGACTTGGGGGAGGTTTCACGGTTTTCTTTATTATTGGGCTTCCATTCAAAATGTTTTTATTCTGTTTGTGGTGGAGGCGGGAATAATGCACGGGTGCGGCGGTCGTCCACCACGACACTATTCCCAAATCCATTTCTTTTCCTTGATTAATAAATATTCCCTCCCTTTTCTTAGGAAATCCTTTCATATGGCGGAGTTGGGGTTTCCATAAGGGATGAAATGGCATACGGTGGAGTCGGGTCTTGTAGGAATAACATTCTCTATTGAGGTGTTATCCTATTTGACTATTGGAGGAGGTATGGTTTGATGTTCCGGACGCATACTAAAATCACACACTAAATAAATCAAGGGAAAATAATTCATTAATGAGGTTTTAATAAAGAATTATCAAATTTAATTTAAAAAATAAATAAATAATGAATAAACCCATGTTATCCAACCCTAGGACCAAGTTTTTTCTTCAATAATTTCATTCTGTAAGTGCATGTTAGTTTTAACATTTAATTTGAATTTTGAATTTAAATACATTCTTGGATTAATTAAAAATAGTAAAAAATAATTAGTTTCAGTGATATAGATTAAGTAAATGAACAACTGAGAAAGACCCTCAAGTGAGACGACCCTGGTCATCCACTGTGCTTCATTTGGAAAATAAATTACTTTTTCCACGCTCGACAACATGCATGCGTCAAAACTGGCGCTGTTTCTGGGGAGCTAATCGGTTGTTTACTTTACTTTTTCTATTTTCAAATTTTAGATAGTTTTCATTTTTTTAAAAAAAAAATCCAAAAAAAAATTATTTTTCTATGATGCATTCGAATTACAATTATTATGCATAGAATAATTACTCACAGGTGCAGGAGGAAGAAAATGACTACACTGGGGAGGCCCTCCAACGAAGGGCTGATGCTCTAATGATAAGGTTCAAACAGAAGGAAAGAGGACTCGCAACATGGATATCACTTGAATATTTGATATCCATGGCCGATGAACTCAAAACTGAAATTGAATGATTCAATGCTAAGAAGAAATTGCCACAGGTCTTCCCTAATTTCACGGAAGAAATCCATGAAGTTGAATCCAAACTCGAGGTGGAGGAGCACGACTACCTACCTCCATCCAATGATAATGAACTCCAAGAGGCATTTTCAACTAAAGAAGTGATTGAACCAGAACCAACTCAGGGAGATGACCCTTCCATGAACTCTAATCTTTATGATTTCATTCAATCTGATTTGAGTATCACTCCTTATGACTTTGAATTTTCAGATTCGTTCCATCCTTGTATCACCTCGGAGGAAGATGAAGAAGGAGAAATTTTACCTGTTGAGGAACACCTGGAGCTCCCTAAGGACATTGATCGTATGCTTGAGGAAGTACAAGAAACGATAATAGTGGATCTACATGAAGAACCAAATCTACAAGATTCCTACCTTAAAAGGGAATATTTTGAAATTAATATTTCAAATTTAAATTTTGAATATCCCTTTGATTATTATTTTCATGAACCACATCTGGAGCAACCACTAGATTTTGAAGAACACGTTGCACAAGTAGCAACTGAAGAGGAGGAGGATCTAGACTTCATCCTACCCCTGCCATGCACGCTATACCACATTGCGAAGGGGGTGGATCTGGTGTACTCTATACGTGGAATTCTCCTCACCAAGAACAAAGAACTGCAAGCTGGGAAGAACAACATGTGGTGGTTCATGTCCAAGAAGATCCACCCACCGTCAGATTATGGATAATGGCTGGTACTGCCCTCTGGAGGCAGTAAAAGATTCTAGGTCCCACTTGGGGGATCATACCAAGATTTATCCTTTACTTTCTTTATAGTATTTTTCAATATTAGGAATTTAGATTTCAAATTCAATATTAGGAAAGAGTCTAGAATGTTTCCCCCTCCCTCTTTTCATTTTGAGCTTAAATAAAATGATCCTTGTGATTAATTGAGTAATTTTTCTTGTGTAGGATCATGAATGCAAAAGGAAGCCCCGAGAATTAGAGGAAGAGGACCGAATCAATATTTCAAAAGGGAGTTAAATTTTTACGATTATCATTTAAAATCCTTTAATTGTTTTGGTCCAAAACATATTTTGAGCTTTAATGAATATTCTTATCACTTTTCACACATCAATTGAATTTGAAAGAGTTGAAATGATTTTTGAAATAATGGATTTTAAATGATAGTTGATATGAATTATTTTCCCTTGTAATGGATTTTCAATCATTTTAATGAGTTTGACTAATTTTTGAAATCCATGCCCATGAAACACTGACTCAAAATATTTTTTTTCCAATCCTGTGAGGTATTCTAAACCACTTTTTCATATTCTTCCTAATACCCACACTTTCTTGAGGGAAACTTGAATTTTCTGTGAGAACCAGAATTTGTGAATATTCTATTTTGAAGCTTTGAATTTCATGGAATGTATTTGAAATAATTGAGGCATCTCTTTAGATAGCCACATTTTATCTTGAGAACCACCTTTATATTTATCCTTCGTAAGCCCTTAGATGCCATGAATTGCCTTATAGGTTTAAGAAACATTACAAGACACTTTTTCCTTACCTACCCACACTTTTAGTATTTTTGCATGGATATTTCAAGTTTGAGTGTGGGGGAAGGGACTTTTGTGTGCGTTCATTGGGATGTGTATCATTAATGGGTAGTGTGAAGTGTGTGTCAATATTTCGATCATTGGACAATAAGAGAATTGGGCATGTGTCGTTATTTCATTGTGCTTTATTTTTTTCATCCATTTATCCTAAAAAAAAGAAAACAAAAAATGGAGATGAGATTGAATTACTCATTGTAAATTATTTTATGAATCATGTACCTCCCAAAAAAATCAAGGTCATGAATTGTCATTCATTCATTTTATTCAATTTTCTTCTCATCCTCCATAAAAAAAGAAAAAAAATAAAGCTGTGCCTTTCTGGAGATTTGAAAAAAAGGAGAAATTAGATGACATAATTCATTATAATAACTTCTTGGATCATGTACCATATCATTATAAGGAGGGTGGTTTTGTGTTTCACATTTTCAAGTGGGATTGAGTGAGAAATTTCCTGTGTTTTCACTTGAATTAATCATGCATTATACTTAAAAGTCAAACCTCCTCTTTCTAGCCTGGAAATTTTTTCAATAATTTTCCCACCAACCCTAAGCCACAAAATCATTTGAACCTTTAATTAAATCCCTCACGATTAAATTCATTTTCATGTTTAACGCTGCAGAGAAATGATAATTTTCACATACCTATGGTGATACATGCGATTTTTAAGTATGATTATAACTATAGATTCAATTTCTCTTGAGTGAAGAGTGACATAAAATTCAATGTGAGGTAGGTTGTGATTGGGACATCGATTGATTTATGAGATTGAACAAATTTTAGTGATTGAAATGAAAATAATAAATAATTATTATTCATATATGAGACATGATGGAATTCTATTTTGGATAAAATCATTGATATTTTCTCATTTTTTGTTGTTGTATGGAAATTGATTTGGATGTATGATGATTGCCCAAGAGCGCAATGTTTAAGTGTGGGGGAGTGATGAGACTCACATTTTCATATATTTTATACTGTAAATCATTGTTTATAATCCCACAAAAGTGTTATTTTCTGGGTAATTGTCATGTTTTTAGGTTTTAGTGTTATTTTGAGCCCAAATGTGAAAACTGACTAATTCAGGTTTTTTGACAGAATTTTACGTCAGGGGTATTTTGGTCATTTCCGGAAACATAAAATTCCAAATTTTTTGATTCAAATTTCTTTAGAATCCTTATTTTATTTTCTTCATTTTTTTCTTCTTCACCAGTATCTGATTCGTTCATCTATAGGGCCTAGAAATTCATTGAAGGTGGGAATATTTCCGTGCGGACAACATGGACCCACCCAACGTAACGGACATCAAAGTCGGTCTAAACATATCTAAATGATGTGTTTCCACCTGGTATACCACTAGTACAGATAGTTACGTCCCTAAAATACATTAGGGGGATTTTGGAGGTCATTAAAAGGATATTTAATGACATACTTTTGGAGGCACCTTCATGGAAGCTTCGTCCAGAAACAGAAACTGAGAATGAAAAATTCATAACTCCTCCATCCGGTTTTCAATTTAGCTGAACATTTTCTGAGAGATTGCCTAGATATTTATGAACAACATTAATGAAGGATAGAAGACGAGAAGATGTCATTAAAAGGGTCTAAAACGCGTCGACATTTGAGGGACAAATTCTGCTTATAAAAGGAGGCCCTCACCTCCTTCCCAAATCATCCCATTCTCCATCCATTCCTTCAAGGAACCAAGGAGGAGGTCGACACCAATGTTTTATTGGAGGATCTGGGACATGCTGCTAACATAGTAATTTTCTTTTCTTTTCTTTTTATTTTTAGTTTTATTTTCCCATGTAATGCATTCATATTTTAATTAAAGTGTTTCCACCTTCTTTCCCATTGTCTTTCTTTTCCAAATTTAATCTAATTTTTTATCTCTCTCTTATTTCCATTGTGATGTCTATGCACTTATCCATGTCAAGTTACTAACTCTAGGCTTGACCCTGGGGGAGGTTTCACGGTTTTCTTTATTATGGTTCTTCAATTCAAAATGTTTTTATTCTGTTTGTGGTGGAGACGAGAATAATGCACGGGTGTGGCGGTTGTCCACCACGACACTATTCCCAAATCCATTTATTTTCCTTGATTAATTAATATTACCTCCCTTCTCTTAGGAAATGATTTCATACGGTGGAGTTGGGGTTTCCATAAGGGATGAAATGGCATATGGTGGAGTCGGGTCTTGTAGGAATAACATTCTCGGTTGAGGTGTTATCCTATTTGACTATTGGAGGAGGTGTGGTTTGATGTGCCAGACGCATACTAAAATCACACACTAAATAAATCAAGGGAAATTAATTCATTAAGGAGGTTTCAATAAATGAATTATCAAATTTAATTTAAACAATAAATAAATAATGAATTAACCCATGTTATCCAACCTTAGGACCAAGTTCTTTCTTCAATAATTTCATTCTGCAAGTGCATGTTAGTTTTAACATTTAATTTGAATTTTAAATTTCAATGAATTCTTGGATTAATTAAAAATAGTAAAAAATAATTATTTTAGGTGATATAGATTAATTAAATGAACAACTAAGAAAGCTCCTCAAGTGAGACGACCCTGGTCAGCCTCTATGCTGCATTAGGAAAATAAATTACTTTTGCCACGCCCTACGACAGGCATGCGTCAGAGATCTTAATTAATTTTTCATTGTGATATAAAACTAATTATACCTTAAAATATTAATTTTTAAAATTAAGTATGATTTTATATAAAAATTAGTCTAATAAATTTTAGAAAATTATTTTTGAAAAATGGGGTTCATTTTTGAATTCTACACATTGAAAAATGGTAGGAGTGAATTTTTGGGATTTTTCTAAAATACTAGAATTTTTCATGAATAGTAAAATTGTAGTTTTAAGTTTTTGGTAATTTAATGACATCATAATGACATAATAATTAAAAAAAAAGGTCTGGTCGACTTTTTCATAGTAAAATATGGCATGTGTTTTCCCAAGTGGCTAAAACCATGGGCAAATATCATGGGCAAGTCCATGGTTTTGCAAAAACCACTAATGAGGTGTCCCATTGAAATTATTAAAAAACTCCCTCTTTTTCTATAAATATCCACTCATCCATTCGTTTTCTTTCATTAAAAATCCCTCATCCTCGAAGATGTGGTTGTTTAACCTCTTTAGGAGTCCTTCCAAGGTGTCCTTAATCCCCCAAGGTCCCAACCTTCATGTTCTAGGAGTTACTATAAAAGTTAAGGGAATCCTTCACCCTCCTCTTTTAGTCGACACCTATTTTATGTTATCTCTTTGAATTTACATTATCATATGTTGGGGATGATATTATTTATTCATATTACTGTAATTTTTATTTATATATGATTATATACCCTTTTCATCCCATCAATTCATTTTATGAAATTTTAAGTGATGTTGTTAGGTTGCCAAATTTTCATAAGTGATCTCTCAAATTTTATTTTTATTTTCAACTTCATCTCTTTTCTTTTTACTATACTCACCTCATTTGTATAAATTAACATGATAACTCCAGTATAATCTATATACTAGAATTATATCATTTTAATTGAAGAACCATCATCAATATTCTTACTCACTCCCTTTTATTTTTATAAATCAAATCAACATCCATGAGGTTCCAATTTATAACCATCATGGATGACGAAGTTTCGTTCTTCATTTTCTCCATCAGTAATGATCATTTAACCAGTTATATGATTTAACAAGACTATAATACATGTATTATAACATAATTAATATTCATGAACCAGTATTTGTACATATTATTAATTTTTATGACAAAACCAGTTCATAATAATCCAAATACCGCCAAATAATCAAAGTGGTTATCATATAATGATTCATCCAATTTCCATGTAACCAAATGATTGAAATGATTATTAACAATTTTTTATGTTCATAAATAATATGTAATTACAATTCTATAGATTTAAAACCACTCCACATGAATTCTATTACTTAAAAACATGTGAACCAATTATGAAAATGAAGAAAAAAAAACACTCCGAAACGACGAGATTCAATATAATAACTTATCAACAAGAACATAAATGAACGAAACTGAATTGTGATAAACTAAATAAATTTATATCAGGTTATTAAATAATTTATTAATAAGTTTAATTTAATATTACAAGACCTTAAGTTCAATAGAAGAACACATTCCTACTTAAGGTAAGGGTTTTTCCACCCGGACGTCCATTTTCATTCGGGTTACTTTCATTGTCTAATTATCATATATCAAGAGACGCGGATCAATGGTGGACATTAATCCAAAACAAAATGGAGGAGGAAGAAATATATGAGATGGAATGTAGGGACATTAAAGAAATCTTCCTATAGAAATGTTTTCCTTGTGAACAACGAGAGGATATGGAGAGGAAATTATTGAATTAGAAGAAAAATGAATATGATAATTTTGAAAATTATAAAGCCAACTTCACCAGGTTAGAAAGGCATGCTGTGGACTATGTAAGAAATCCGAGGAGTAATATTGATCGATTATTTGATGGACTAAAGCCATTCCTCCAGCGGGCTCTGGTCTCCTAGAGTTTCTCATCATATGAGGATATAGTTTCATGTTCTATCAAGACAGAAAATGAATTCTCTAAGTCTTATGACTTTAAGGGGAAGCAAGAGAAAAAGAGGGATGATTAAAACTTTGGGAAAGGATATAAGGAAACATGGAAGAAGGGACGATTTGAGTATCCACCCTATGATAATTGTTTATGGAAACACCTTAGTGTGTGCTTAAAGGGAAAAGGAGTATGCTACAAATGTGGAAAAAAAGACCATCATGTTGGTGATTGCAAGGGGAAGAAAAAATCCATTAATGTTCAATGATATAATATTCGGGAGTTGGGGAACTATGATAACGATTGTAAAAAGCATCAAGGAAACATTCCACATAAAAGGAAAGAGAATAAGGTCAATATTTTGTGATCACAACTGTAGAAGTTAAAGTTCTGAATAACGTGGTGGAAGGTACTTTAATTGTTTCATTAAACTTAGCCAATTCCTTATTTGATTCTGGATCATCGCATTCATTTATATCTTCCAAGTTTTCCAAGAAAATTAGATATATTCAATTTGATTTAATAAAGGTGTTATGAGTCAAAACTCATAGTCTATTTATCATTGCAACAAAGGCGTGTCAATTAGTCCCCCTCATGACACATAAACGTGATTCAGTTGCCGACCTTATCATCATAACAATGACTGAATTTGATATAATTCTTGGTATGAATTGGATATCAAATTATGGCTCAAAGATCTATTTCAAAAAGAAAGAAGTTACAATTTTTGAGAATGGTGTAGAATCTCTTATCTTTAGAGCAGAAACCTCTCCATTTGATACTCATCTAGATCCACCCCTAGTAGCTATACTGAATTCAATTATTGGGGTGGAAGGGAATATGATTAGTCACTGAAAGTGTCTAATATTAATTGTTAATATCTTTATATTCATTGTTACAAAGTCCAAAAACATTGTTTTTAGTGCATTACATAAATAGAACTTCATTTCTCATCAAAAATGCAATTCATGTTTAAAATGCAAATTTGGGCCCAATCATTCATTTTTTTGTTGACAATATTATATTCATTTTCTGAATTTTAAATTTTGGGATATGAATTATCACTGTGTTTGGAACATTTTATCTTTCAGGTCCGATGGATGAATCCCAAAGGAAGATGGAGAATTTTGCGCCTGAAGCCAGAAACTTGCTGGAAAAAGCATAATGGGCCTAAGGCCCATCAAACAAATGTGGGGCCCAGAAACCAATCCCAATGAAGCTCAAATTTATACAGTAGAAATATAAAGCTATGAGGATCATTTTATTCAACTGTTGATGGAGATAATTCTTATGTTTTCTTGATGATAAAGGGATCTGAAGTTGAGATTTAAATGGTGGACTCGTCATTAATGCACAGAAATCCGTCCCACCATTTCGACCATAACTTCCAAACGGATGAGGAATATTTCCTGAAATTTTGAGATCTTATATAAGACACATGTACGAAGATATGTTATATTTATGACACCTTCGGATTCGGAAATATGAAGTGTCAAACACACACGTCAAAATGGAGGACGAATCTGGACAGTTTTCCGGGTCAATTTCGAAACGTCAATTTCCTTTTGATTCTTCACCCTCCTTTTGACTCTATTAATTGTTGGGGGGTGAATTTATTGTTGGGGGTGGACATAAGGCTCCTAATATGCCTTTATAAGGAGCTGGTGGTGAATGGAATAATCATCTAACATTTTCCTTTGAATCTATGTTTTTCTTTCAATTGTAATTTCCCGCTTTCGTTTTGTAATGGCATCGTCAATTTCTCTAATGTAAGTTTTTCATTCACATTTAGTATTTTAATAAAATTTCTTCTTCTTCTTCAATTTTTATTTTCATTTTCTTCATACGTTGATACCGTTGAATCGTAGTGTGAATTTATTCACACCCGCACTTGTGAGTTCATCACACAACGGTGGAGTGTTCATTTTGATTAATGTTTGTTTTCCTTCTTCAATCCCGCTTCTTTAAGTCAATTACCCACTTCCATTGATAGAATAGCATCAATGGAGGGATAAACTTTTATGGTTTGATCCTAGGGAGTTGAATGAGTTGGATTTAATGTTATTTGATGTTCTTAATTTCTTAAATTTGTTCTTTATTTTAAGAGTTCCTTTCTTTGACTTATCTTCTTCTTTGTCTTCACTGACTTTAACGACGATACATTTTGAGTGCTAGTACGATCCAATTCCTTGGAGTGCTCATTTAATTGATCCTATAAGTGAATTGGTGATTATCCTTGAAATTGTGTAAAGATTAAATTGGAGAATGATATTGAAGAATTATTTCATTTAATGGATACCTCTTGAACCAATGAACATAAAATCAAATGAAAAACAAATACATCCAATCAAGACCAAGAGAAAACCTAGGATCAACTCACATTAATTAGTTGTTTTAATTCAAGTAATTTTATTGTTTTTGTTCTTTAATTTAAATAAATATTTCTTCAAATCAATCAACACCATAGTTGGCCACTTCATAGCCAATCCCGCATATAATCAAAGTGTCTGAAGGTTACTTCTTCGGTCCCTGTGGATTCGATCCCTACTTGTACTTCAACGACCGCTTTTACCAGTAGGGTAAATTTGGGCGCAACCAAATTTTGGCACCGTTTCCGGGGACCCAATTAAGTTTTCTTAGACACCCACCTTCTATTCTCACCTAACTTCTCTTTTCTCACCTATATTTCTCTTTTCTTTTCCCCTTTCTGTTTTCGTGTGTCCAAAAAAAAAATACAAATCCAAATTTCATTCAACTCCAATGGAGTATCATCAACAATTTACTTTCATAAACTCGGGATGGAATCAAATAGAAAATCAACAATGGGAATCCCCTCAGATAGAAAACTACTTTGATCAACACTTGAATGATTACCCCACACCCGATAACATGAACAATCAATGGGATGCTGAATGTTTAAAAGATCAATTTCCATACCTATCAATAATGATTCAAAAGATGAATAATGAGGAAGTCCATGATGTCAAAACATCTATCAATCCTAATCCTGAAACAATTCTTCAAAAATTGTGTGAACAAATGGAAAAAATGAATTCAGAGGTATCAAGTTTTAGACAAGAACTTCAAATCATTAAAACTTGTGTGGACCCCATTCCCACTCAAACCATCCCTTACTCAATATTGATAGAAGAATCTTGTAACACAAAAACCCCTCATGCATTTATTGAAGAACCAACCCTTGGATTTGGGATAGTTGAATATAATAAAGGAATTGTTGATGGGTGCTTAAATCAAGAGGAAATTAATTTTATGGATTCACAAGGGGAAAATTTGTCTTCATGGATTGAGTGTTCGGAATATTTCTCCAATAACAATTTTTTAGAATCACCGATCATTGAACCATTGGGAGATATAACGAATATTTTGTCTATAACCACTCATGAAATTCAAATGGAAAATTTTGGGGATGAATCATCTTTTCAAAATGAACCAATTCTTTCAAATGTTTTTAAATAAGACACCATTTTTTATTCAAATTATCATTCTTCTTTAGGAAAATTCAATGAAACTGAACTCAACATTATAATCCTTCCTTCCCCACTCAAGAATCCCTTTATTTATGAAAACCTAGACCATTCAATTATCATCCATTTTCATCAAGAATCTCACAAAGTAGGAATGAACCTTGAAATCTTAGGAAATACTCAAAATGAAACTCAATCAACCATTACCGAAATTCCTTGGACTTTCACACACATTGTTAAGCATGGGATTTCACATGAAAAAAATTCTAAAAAAATTCCTAATCTGAATCTTGTTGAGTTGGATAAAAATGGGGTCCTAAAAATGTTGAAAGTTGGAATTGGATAAGTTGGGGGGTTCAAGTCGAGCTAACGACGTTAAACAAAAGCGCTGCATGGGAGGCAACCCATGGTTTTCATGTTTTCTAATTATTTTGAATCATTTTATTTTTCATATAATAAATTACCATAAGCTGTTGACCTGTTCTTCTTTTATGAGTAAGGATGGGTATGAACAGGGAGCACCATATTCATCCGTGTCACGTGGTGTGATCTCTGAGTAATACCTTACCCAGAAAATATAAAGAAGACAATGTATCATTAGTTTATTTTGTTTTGTTTTTATGTTTTTATAGGTTTAAAAAAAATAAAAGGACATGTCGTAAGCCATAAGGAAAATCCATTCACCACCATCCAAGCTGCTGAGACTCAAATCCAGGATTGAAGGGAGACTATGGCATGCACTATCATCATCAACCACCAGGTGAATTCATTCCATGATTTTCATTTTAAATTTCTTCTTTGAACTCCTCTCCTACCCCCTTCTAGCTTTTCTTTTCTTTAAACAATGGGGACAGTGTTATTCTAAGTTGGGGGGGGGGATAAAAAATGATTTTTTTTTCAATAAGAACATGCATGGAAAGAAAAAATTCCATAAACTTGAACATGATAACACACATTTCATACTCTGAAATTGGATATCAAATAAATTTTTCATGCCTTGATAATTATTTTAATGCAAGTTTAAGTTCATGAGCATAGTTTTTGGAAAGTGCAGTTGTCCGATGTGATTTTTCAAAGTTTACATTTTCATCCTCTTAATAAAAATGCCACAATGCACGTCTTCTGGATTGTGGGTGTAAACTTGAGTTCTTGGGTCCCTTTCATTATAGAATAGGGTTCTGGGGTCACTTTTAGTTTAATTTGAGTATCCATAAAAACAAAAAAAAAACAAAAAAAACAAAAAAAAAGACCACATAGAGCAATGTTTTTTCCAAATGCGTGGCATCCGACACTTGGGGATCGTGACTCCATTGTTGTCTTTCCCAGAGTTAGGCTTTATATCTCTATTGTAGACCATGAAATTGACAATATGTGTGGCGTCCGACACTTGGGGATCGTGACTCCATAGTTGTCTTGCCCAGAGTTAGTATTTTCATATCTATTGTGGTTAAAAAAATAAAATAAATAAAATAAAAAAAGGGATACTCATCTTAAGGTTTAATGTGATTCCCACCTAGCGCTTCCATTTATTCCCCTTGAACAATAAAATGGGCCCCATATCTTTTATGATGCACAACACTTTATCATGCTTAATTGGAATTGGATTAAATGTGGCAATGAATTTGAACAAAGGAATGGGCTTGGGCTTAGGATATGCTTATGGACCTAGCTTGTTTTAAATTATTTTGATGGGTTCCATAATTTTTTTGTATTAGATATTTGGGTGAGCAATGTGTATTAAAATGTTTTTGGAAAAGGGGATTTGAATTTCATATTTGTAATTTATTTTTCTCGAGACTAGCCAAACTCAAGTTGGGGGGTGTGATTAGTCACTGAAAGTGTCTAATATTAATTGTTAATATCTTTATATTCATTGTTCCAAAGTCCAAAAACATTGTTTTTAGTGCATTACATAAATAGAACTTCATTTCTCATCAAAAATGCAATTCATGTTTAAAATGCAAATTTGGTCCCAATCATTCATTTGTTTGATGACAATATTATATTAATTTTCTGAATTTGAAATTTTGGGATATGATTGATCACTTTGTTTTTAACATTTTATCTTTTAGGTCCGATGGATGAATCCCAAAGGAAGATGGAGAATTTTGCGTCTGAAGCCAGAAACTTGCTGGAAAAAGCATAATGGGCCTAAGGCCCATCAAACAAATGTGGGTCCCAGAAACCAATCCCAATGAAGCTCAAATTTATACAGTATAAATATAAAGCTATGAGGATCATTTTATTCAACTGTGGCCGGAGCTAATTCTTATTTTTTCATGATGAGAAAGGGATCTGAAGTTGAGATTTAAATGGTGGACTCGTCATTAATGCACAGAAATCCGTCCCACCATTTCGACCATAACTTCCAAACGGCTGAGTCATATTTCCTGCAATTTTGATATCTTCTATAAGACACATGTACGAAGATATGTTATATTTATGAAACCTTCGGATTCGGCCATATGAAGTGTCAAACGCACACGGAAAAATGGAGGACGAATATGGACAATTTTCCGGGTCAATTTCGAAACGTCAATTTCCTTTTGATTCTTCACCCTTCTTTTGACTCTATTAATTGTTGGGGGGTGAATTTATTGTTGGGGGTGGACATAAGGCTCCTAATATGCATTTATAAGGATCTGGTGGTGAAGGGAATAATCATCTAACATTTTCCTTTGAATCTATGTTTTTCTTTCAATTGTAATTTCCCGCTTTCGTTTTGTAATGGCATCGTCAATTTCTCTAATGTAATTTTTTCATTCACATTTAGTATTTTAATAAAATTTCTTCTTATTATTCACTTTTTATTTTCCTTTTCTTCACACGTTGATACCTTTGAATTGTAGTGTGAATTTATTCACACCCGCACTTGTGAGTTCATCACACAACGGTGGAGTGTTCATTTTGATTAATGTTTTTTTTCTTATTCAATCCCGCTTCTTTAAGTCAATTACCCGCTTCCATTGATAGAATAGCATCAATGGAGGGATAAACTTTTATGGTTTGATCCTATGGATTTGAATGAGTTGGATTTAATGTTATTTGATGTTCTTAATTTCTTAAATTTTTTCTTTATTTTAAGAGTTCCTTTCTTTGATTTATCTTCTTCTTTATCTTCACCGACTTTAACGACGATACATTTTGAGTGCTAGTACGATCCAATTCCTTGGAGTTCTCATTTAATTGATCCTCTAAGTGAATTGGTGATTAGACTTGAAATTGTTTAAGGATTAAATCGGAGAATGATATTGAAGAATTATTTCATTTAATAGATACCTCTTGAACCGATGAACATAAAATCAAATGAAAAACAAATACATCCAATCAAGCCCAAGAGAAAACCTAGGATCAACTCACATTAATTAGTTGTTTTAATTCAAGTAATTTTATTGTTTTTGTTATTTAATTTAAATAAATATTTCTTCAAATCAATCAACACCATAGTTGGCCACTTCATAGCCAATCCCGCATCTAATCAAAGTGTCTCAAGGTTACTTCTTCGGTCCCTGTGGATTCAATCCCTACTTGTACTTCAACGACCGCTTTTACCAGTAGGGTAAATTTGGGCACAACCAGAATACAATAACTATGGGTGAGTAAAATAATTTTCAAATAGAATATGTACCTATTGTGCAAGAATATATTGATGTATTTCTACATGATTTACCTGGACATCCTCCATAGCAGGAAATTGAGTTTTCCATTGAATTAATTTCTTGGTTAAGCCCATATCAAAGACCCCTTATAGAATAGCCACTGTTGAGTTAGTGGAACTAATGAAACAACTAGAGTAATTGAGTGATAAAGGATTTATTATCCATATCATTTCTCCATGGGGAGACCATGTTCTTTTTGTTAAGAAGAAAGATTGGTCTATGAGGTTTTCCATTGACTATAGGGAGATAAATGCTATAACAATAAAGAAAAAGATTCCCCTACCTCACATTGATTATTTATTTGATCAACTTCATGGAGCCCAGTATTTTTCGACAATTGATCTTCAATCTGGATATCATCAGTTACTTGTGAGGAAGGAAGAAATTCCAAAAAAAACAGCAATCTGAACTTGGTACGGGCATTACGAGTTTACAGTAATGCATTTTTGACTAATAAATTCCCCATATGCTTTCATGGATGTAATGAATAATGTTTTCAAGGAATATCTTGATAACATTTTGGTGGTATTTATTGATGATATCTTGGTATACTCTAAAAGCTATGAAGATCATGAAAATCACTTGCGCACTACTGTGAAGACTCTTAGAAGAAATGAATTATATGGGAAGTTTAGAAAGTGTGATTTTTGTCTTCAATAAGTTTATTTCTGGGCCACACTATCTCTAATGATGGAATATCTATAGATCCTACGAAGAGAAAATCTGTGCAAGAATGTCCTACTACAACGAACATAACTAAGGTACATAGTTTAATTAGTTTAGCAGGTTACTATCGGTGTTTCATTCAGAACATCACTCGTTTACCCAACCCAAATATCAAGATAACATAAAAAGGGATTAAGTACATATGGAAAATGGATTGTAAATAATTTTTTGAAGAATTGAAGAGGAGGTTAGTGAATTATCTTATCCTAACCCTACCATCGGGGAGTTATGGGTTTTTATCTATAGCGATGCATTAAAGAAAGGACCTAGTTTCATCCTTATGCAGAATGATCGAGTGATTGCCAATGAATCTAGGCAGATAAAAATTCATGAAAAAAATTATCCAACTCATGATCTTGAGTTATTAGCATTAATATTTTCTCTAAATATTTGGAGACATTACCTCTGTGGATATAAATGTGAGATATATACAAATCATCAGATTTTGAAATATATCTTCTCCCATAAAGAAGTAAACAAGAGACAAAGGAGATGGATTGAGATACTCAAATATTATTATTTCACAACACACTACCACCTATGGAAGGAAAATAAGGTGGAAGATGTTTTGAGTAGAAATGACCACATAATTCTGAACAAGATGAGAGTTGAAAGGGATCATCTGTTCATGGATCTAGTAAATATGGATATGTTATTTATCAAAGAAGGTAACAAATCACTACATTTTCAAATAGTTTCCAAACCTTATTTACTGGAAATGATAAAAATTTATTAGGCTGATGATAAGGAGTTCCAAAAGAAAATTAATGCTTTAAATTATGGGAATTTCGTTAACTTCATATATGAAGGTGGAATTTTGAAATTCATAAAGATGCATTGTGATCCCGCTATTCCCGAGATAAAGATGGAACTATTGGATGATGTTCATAGCTCCAATTTGTCTATACACCCTGGTAGTACCAAAATGTATGGAGATCTAAAGGAACATTTTTGGTGGGAAAACATGAAGAGGGATATTGCTGATTATGTGTCGTGATGTTTGGTTTGTAAATAGGTGAAGGCTAGAAGGTAACGTCCTGGAAGAGTCATGTAACCCATTCCTATTCCTATATGGAAATGGGATGATATTACAATAGAATTTTTCATGGGGATACCAAAGAATCCAAGAATGAATGAGGCGATATGGGTCATTGTTGATCGTCTTACAAAATCAGCACACTTTATTGCTATAAGAGAAGATTTACCACTTGAATGTTTAGAAAGACTATATATTAATGAAATTGTAAGACTTCATGGTCTACCTTTATCAATTGTTTCTAATTTTGATCCCCATTTTACATCAAAATTCAGGAAAAGTCTTCAGAAGGACCTAGATACTGATCTTCGTTTGAGCACTTCCTACCACCCACAAACTGATGGACATTCAGAGCAGAATATTAAAACATTGGAAGACATGTTGAGGTCATGTTCACTTGACTTTCACGGTATGTGGGATCACTATTTACCTCTCTTATAATTTTCCTACAACAATAGATTCCATTCAAGTATTCAGATGGCACCATATAAAGAGTTATTTAGAAAGAGATGTCGTACACCAACTTGCTGGGATGATGTTGGTGAGAGAAAGCTCATAGGACCATAACTTGTTGAGGAAACACAGGAAAAGGTTAAAATTATCCAAACCAATATCAAAATATCTCAAAGTAGGTAGAAGAGATATCACTAGTGCATAAAACTTTTTTAACGTCACTATTTTTTACGTCAGTTATATATAACCGACGTGATAATATGGGAGACATGGTTTTTTACGTCGGTTATTTTATAACTGACTTAAAAAATGTGAAGAGTAAATTTGTTACGTCGGTTATTAAAATAACCGATGTTAAAAATCGCACACATTCATTTTTTTACGTCGGTTATAAATTAACCGATGTAAAAAACCAAATCACGGTGTTTTTTACGTCGGTGATCAAATAAAAGATGTAAAAAACAAGGTATCTACGAATTTTTTACGTCGGTTATAAAATAACCAACGTAAAAAAAGCGGCATTTGAGGCCTTTTTGACGTCGATTATTTGATAACCGATGTAATAACCCCACCCACAGAATGTTTTACGTCGGTTATATTATAACCGACGTAATAAACGATGATTTCTGATGTATTTTTTACGTTGGTTATTCTATAACCGATGTAAAAAACCAACACAAGTATTTTTTTTACATCGGTTATAAAATAATCGACGTAAAAATGTAGTATATGATACCTTTATAACGCCGGTTATTATAATAACCGATGTTATAAATGTAATAAAAATAGTTTATAACGTCGGTTATTAAATAAAAAACGTTATAAAACATTTAAAAAATTAACACGCCCCGTGGATTATCATTTACGATTTTTCGATCGACAGTACAGCGACTCGTCTCTCTCGTGCGGAAGACCCTAATTGACTCTTCGATCTCATTGCGTTAAACCTATTTTTTCCATCACCGTTTATCATATTTAGTCTCCTCGGATCTATCGTCTCATCTCGCAACACTCAGGTAAGCCTCCCACGACTTTATTTCGTTTGTTTATTTTCCCGGATAGTCTATATTTACGTTTTGCGATTTTTTGTTTAAACTAGGTAAGATTCTTCGATTTTGAACCCTCTTACCTTGTTTTTCCATAATAATCTTATTTATTATCCCTATATCTATTAGATTGACTCGAAATATTCACATAATCCTCACCTACATATATTTCATTTCTTTTTGTTTCGCGAATTCCCGACATTGATGGTAATTTTTGTTGTCATTGACAACTAATGATCTCATTCACCTTTATTACTAAAATTTATATGTAAACCATTGTGATACACCCATTCCGTGTACCAGTGTGATTTATTTTATAAGTATATATGATTTTTCATGGTGGAATGTTTGTTTTGGATCCTTGGTTTTTTCTATTTTGGGTATCACTTTTTGTTGTTACATAATCTATTTAAATCGCTTATTTTTGTGGACCATTATAAGTCTTCATATGCTATTAAATCCCGATTCATTGCACATTAGAAAATTTTAGACTAGTAGAAGATAAAATTCATGGTTCTCATTTTGAATAATGGCATGATACCAAAACAAGTAGCTTGTGTTTTAAAATCTATAGATATGCCAAAACTAGTAGCTTGAGGTTATAATACCATGGTTTTGGGGGGATTTCAAGAGGGTTGCTGGCTGTCCAGGGTGTCCATGGAGGTGGGGGGGGGGGGGTCCAAGGGGGTGGGGTCCTGTCCAGAGGGTTTGGGGGGTTGTCCGGGGGTGGGGGCTGTCCAGAGGGTTGGGGGGTGTCCAGGGGGGTTGGGGGTGGTTTCCAGGAGGGGTGGGGGGGGGGGGGGGGGGTGCTGTCTAGAGGGGTGGGGGCTATCCAGGGGGTGGGGGATATCCAGAGGGTGGGAGGTGTCCAGGGGGGTTCAAAGGGGGTAGGGGGTGGGGGGTGGTGTCTAAGAGGGGTGGGGGTGTGCTGTCTAGAGGGGTGGGGAGCTGTCCAGGGGTGGGGGGCTGTCCAAAGGGTTGGGGGGTGTCCAAGGGGGGCTGTCCAAGGGGTTGGGTGGGTGGGGGGGGGGCTGTCCAAGGGGATGTGGACCTGTATAGAGGGTTTGGGGGGTTATCCAGTGGGGTGGGGGGATGTCCAGAGGGTTGGGGGTGTACAGGGGGTGTCCAAGGCGGAAGGGGGTGGGGGTGGTGCCCAGGAGGGGTGGGGGGTGCTGTCTAGAGGGGTGGGGGGCTGCCCAGGGGGTGGGGGACTGTCCAGAGGGTTTGGGGGGTTGTCTTGGGGGTGGGGGATATCCCGAGGATTGGAGGGTGTCCAGGGGTGTCCAAGGGGGTTGGGTGTGGGGGGTAGTTTCCAGGAGGGGTGGGAGTTCTCTCTAGAGGGGTGGGGGGCTTTCCAGGGGGTGTCCAGGGGGGTGTCCAAGGGGGTAGGGGGTGGGGGTGGTGTCCAGGAGGGGTGGGGGGTGCTGTCTAGAGGGGTGGGGGATGTCCAGGTGGTGGGGGCTGTCTAGAAGATTGGGGGCTGTCCAAGGGGGTGGGTGGGTGGGTGGGTGGGGGGTGGTGTCCAAAGGGGTGGAGGCCTATCCAGAGGGTTTGAGGGGTTGTCTGGGGGGGGGGGGCTGTCCAGAGGGTTGGGGGGTGTCCAAGGGGGTTGGGTGTGTGTGTGTGTGGGGGGGGTGTCCAGGATGGGTGGAGGGTGCTGTCTAGAGGGGTGGGGGGCTGTCCAGGGGTGGGGGGGGGGGGGGGGGTTGTCCAGAGGGTTGGGGGGGTTTCCAAGGGGGTAGGGGGTGGGGGGGGGGGGGTGGTGTCTAGGAGGGGTGGGGGGTGCTGTCTAGAGTGATGGGGGGATATCCAGGTGGTGTCCAAGGGGGTAGGAGGTGGGTGGTGGTGTCTAGGATGGGTGGGGGGTGCTGTCTAGAGGGGTGGAGGGCTGTCTAGGGGTTTGGGGTGTCTAGGAGGGGTGGGGGGGGGATTTACAGGGGTGTGGTGGTGTCCATGGGGTGTCCAAGGGGGTGGGGGGTGGTGTCCAGGGGGTGGGGGGGGGGGGGCTGTCCAAGGGGGTGGTGGTGTCCAGGGGGTGTCCAAGGTGGTGAGGGATAAGGGTCAGTTGGGATTGACTACCGAATCATGGTTTTTGAGATTATGACATGATGATTGTGACGTGATGATTGGCTTTAAATTGTGATTTTCTTCATCTAAGTTTTTATTTTAAATCTGATTTGATTATCAGGTTTACTCCATTTTCCCCAATTTTCTATCAACCATTGTAGGCCCCATGGTTTTATTTGATTCAATGGAATTTAAAACTGTTATATCAAACTATATTTTGTTTTTAAAATAATATTCAAGAATATTTTTTTAAATACACATATATTTGTTTTTTATTTCAAAATTTTTTTACATTCAAATTATGATTTTTTTAATATAAACATATATTTGTCTTATCTTAAAAATATATATAATTTTGATATTTTTTATAGGTAATAATGAGGTGAAGTTGGATTATGACACATCAAATGAGCAATGAATATGAGGAAGGTGTTGATGCCTTTTTTGAAATTTCTAAACGAAATGTTCCAAGTAGTGAAATTTTTTTTCTGTCCATGCCTAAAATGTTTGAATATGAAGAAGTTGAAAAGTAGAGAGATAAAAAATCATCTGATTTTTCATGGTTTTAATCCTAGTTACAACCCATGGATTTGGCATGGTGAAACTGGATGGAATGTCACTGATGATGATGATTCACAAGATGGTAACTCTGATGGAATTGAAGAAATGATTCGTGATATTTTTGCAAAACAAATTGAGATAGAACCGATAGTTGCGCGTCTATATGGTGATGCTAAAAAACCATTATATCCTTGTTGTACAGATTTTATGGTTTTGTCGGCAGTGTTAAGATTGATACCTGAAGGCGAAACATGGATGAAGTGACATATTTTTTACAGAGCTGCTACAATTGACGAAAGACATTCTTCCAAAAGATAATGATCTTCTAGATTCACATTATAAGGCCAAGAAAATATTATGCCCGATGGGATTGGGATACAAGAAAATACATGCCTGTCTGAATGAATGCATTATATATAGGAAGGAATATGAATTGCTGTCAGAGTGTCTTAAATCTGGGACATCATGGTGTAAGGTGAAAGAAAAATCACACACTGATGTAGAGATTACAAAGATCCCTTCAAAGGTATTTTGGTATATTCCTATAATTCATCATTTCAAACGTTTATTTTCTAATTCACATGATGCAAAAAGGTTAGGATGGCATGCTGATGAGTGGGTATGTGATGGAAAAATACGTCATCCAGCTGACTATCTATAATGGAAGAAAATTGATGAGTAGTATTCTACATTTGGAAATGAAATTAGAAATCTCAGACTAGGGTTGTGCACAGACGGAATGAATCCATACTGAACCCTCAGTAGCACACATAGTTCATGGCCTGTTTTACTAGTAATTTATAACCTCTCTCCTGAAGTTTGTTTGAAATGAAAATATGTCATGTTGAGTATAATGATCTCTGGTCCCAAGAAACCCGACAATGATATTGATGTTTAGTTGTCACCATTGATTGATGATTTGAAACTATTATGGGATGATGGTATTAGGGTGTATGATTCTTATAAAATGGGATATTTTCAACTTCATAAAGTGATTCTGTTCACTATAAATGACTTCCCAGCATATGGAAATTTTTCTGGATAGAGTGTTAAAGGGCATAAAGCATGTCCAATTTTCGAACAACATACGTCATATTGTCAATTGTATCATGGGAGGAAAACAATGGGTCATAGAAAGTTTTTTCCTCTGGATCACCCTTATAGAAGGATAAAAAAGGCATTCAATGGCTCACAAGAATTTGATACTACTCCAAAACCTTTATCCCTTGATCTGTATTTTGAGAGGGTGAAAAACTTTGCTGTGACATTGGGAAAGACACAGAAATCTGGTAATGAAAGACATATTTGGAAGAAAAGGTCAATATTGTTTGAGCTACCATATTGGAGGTATCATGAAGTTAAACATAATATTGATGTCATGTATGTGGAGAAGAATATATGTGATTTTTTGATTGGAAAATTGTTAGATATTAAAGGAAAGACAAAATATGGGTTGAATACAAGATTAGAATTACTATCAATGGGAATACATTTGTATTTAGCTCCCACTCTTAAAGGAAGATGAAAATTTCTTCCTCCGGCTTGTCATACATTTCTGAAGATGGATAAAATTAGCTTTTGTCAGTGTCTTCATGATATCAAAGTACCTCAAGGTTATTCTTAAAATGTAAAAAATTTTGTCTCATTGAAGGACTTGAAGTTGATAGGTATGAAATCACATGATTGTCACATCATGATGCAAAAAATTCTACCAGTTGCATTGCGTGGAATATTGACCATTTGTGTTAGAAAGACTATAATGAAGTTGTGTTATTTTTTCAATTCAATTTGTAATAAGGGGTTGATGTGAATGCTTTGAACATTTTGGAAAAGGATGAAATTTTTATACTTTGTCAATTGGAAATGTATTTTCCTTCAATTTTTTTGATATAATGGTGTATTTAATGATTTATCTGGTTTGAGAAATAAATATTTGTGGCCCTTTATATCTTCGTTGGATGTATCCTTTTGAAAGGTATATGAAAATATTAAAGGGGTATGTTAAGAATCCATATCGACCTGAAGCCTCCATTATTGAAAAGTATATTTCTCAGGAAGTAGAAAAGTTTTGTACGATCCACTTAGCTGCGGCGCAACACATAGGTTTTCCTCTATCTTGCCATGAATGAGTTAATAATGAGGGAAAGGGGATTCGTGGCATGAAAGTCAAATCATTGTCAGCTGTACAGATTAAGAAGTTAGAATCATACATCTTGAATAACATAGCTAATGCTCAACCATATATCACATTGCATATTAATGAGTTGAAACAATGTCATCCAAAGAAGAAAGAAATGTGGATTTTTAATGGGCACAACAAAACATTTTTTTCATGGTTTAAAAAGACCTTACTTGGTAGATCAGATGTATCAGAGACATTAAAATGGATAGTGGGTGGTCCATGTTTAAATGTGCTAACATTGTCCGGTTATGACATTAATGGATATACATTTCATACGAAAGCTCCGGACAATATAAGTGCAGTTCAGAATAGTGGTGTAATGGTTTTTGAAAAAGCAATGAATTTTTTGAGTGCCAAGGACAAAAACCCAATTTCTGTATCAAGTTCATATTATGGAGTGATTGAAGACATATGGGAGGTTGATTACATTAAAATTAATGTTCCTGTTTTTAACTGTAAATGGTTTATCAGTAACAATAGTGTCAGACACGATGAATATGGAATTACACTTGTTAATCTGAATAGATTGGAAGACACAACTGATTCTTTTATAATGGAAACACATGAAAAACAAATTTTCTATGTAGTAGATCAATCAGATATGCAGTGGCCTGTTGTTTTACAAGGGAAAAAATATGTTGGTGAGGATGAACTTGTTGAAGATGCTGATTTATGTGAGATCCCTACTTCCATGGAAAGATTAACAGAACCTAATGATGAGAATGTTGAAACATGGTTTGTGCCATAAGGAACAATCACGACGAAGAAATTTGGGAAAACAATCTATTTGTACATTCCTAAAATTACAGGTAACATATGTTTATTTCTTGTTTATATTTATTTTTTTCATAAAATGTTAGATATTGTAAGTTTTTTATTTATTAAAACATGTATTAAAACAAAATAAGTATAAGTTTTTGTTTTTTTAAGTTTATTTAGTTTATATTATCATGTTTACCATTACATGAATTATATATCTATTATTTTTGTTCAATGACAATTACTTTACCATGTTTACCATGTTTACCATCTTGACCATCTTGGCCATCTTTACCATTGTTTAACATGCTTACCATATTAACAATGTTTACTATTACATAACTTAGTAAAGTTTTATATTTTCTGATTACAGTAGTATTAAAATATTTGAATTTGTATATTTGTGAACTAATGTTTGTTTTTTTGATTTGAAGGATAATGACAGATCATTAAGTTGATCAACCACAAGATTCTGGAGATGAGCATATTGGTCATACCTCTAGAGAGGAACATTCACATGCTCATATTGATGTTCCCCAATCTTCCCCATGTTCTCTTATTACGAAAAAAAGTTCAAAGGTTGGTAAACGTGGGTGCACACGTTTACCAAAATTAGCACTTTCCCGTACGCAGGATCAGAGGATACTCGTTGAGTTTGATGATGATGATATTCCTAGGGGTCCAAATGCAAAAGATTTTAAAAGTTTTGTATCAACTCAGGCTAAGAGAAAAGTAATAATTCTGTATGATGACTGGAGAAGTGTGGAAAAAGAGATAATATCTCAGTTCTGGTAGACGATTTTGGTAAGATCTTTTGCTATTGTTTAACTATTCTTTAAATTTTTCTAGTATATATAAAATGTTTAACCTCTTCTTTATCAGATGGCATTTGATATTCCTGACACTGGAGGAGTCAGGAAGAAATGCTTATCATTGGCTGTCGGTAGATGGAGGGATTTCAAATCAACCCTCTAATCGGATTTCATTTATGGTCATAAGGGTCATGACAATCCATGTCGTATATATCCTTTTATAGATGAAGACACATGGAGACAGTTTTTTGAAAGTAGAAGAAAAGAGTCATTTTTGGAAAGGGAAATGTAAACTTTTATAAGATTTCTTATATAAATGATCTTATTAATTTTTTGTTAATGATTTCTTATTCTTAATTTACAAAAAACAAGGAAAGCTCATCAAGAGATCCAATATAAAAATGTATACCCTCATAGTTTATCTCGGGGAGGGTATGCATTTTTGGAAGAACAAATGATGGCGGAATGATTTCAACAACTAAGAGCTGAGTCTTCAAGCTCTGGAGAGGTGGAACCTCCATCCCCTCCATCTAGACATGAAAAATGGAAGAGAGATCGGATGGGAAAAAATGGCAATATCTTTCCGAAGAATCTAGAATCGTAGCTGGGAGGATTATAAGATATCTATTTTATTTATGTAAGTTAACTATTTTCTTCATATAATTTCAATCATTACAGAAATGTTCCATTAATTAATACAGGACTCTCTTGAAGAGTAGAGTTCACAGGGGTCTTTACAGCTACTGGGAGGCAAGATATTTTATCTATAACATTGGGAAAGGCTGAACATCCTTGTCATGTAAGAGGATATCCGGTAGGTGTATCGGTAAGAAAAGTGTTTCCACATTCTTCAACTTCTAACGTTGAGGGGGTTTATAAAAAAATAGAATCCTTGGAGGCTAAAGTTCATAATATTAATGCGATGATGGAGGAAAATATTAGATCTTCGGTACAGTCTATTTTTTCAGACATGAAAAGACAATTTCAGACTGCAGCTCCCACTCCTCCACCTCCCCCTACAGACCCCATTATTTATCCTCCACCTCCGCCAGTTGCTCCCACTCCCCCACATCAGCCTGCAGACCCCATTTTTTATCCTAATCCTCCGCCGCAGCTTCCTAATTATTGAGAGTTGTATGTTTATGATCCTCAACATTATATAGTTTCATATGGGTTGGTATATTGTATAGGAGATACAATTCGTCATTAAAAATCAGAAGTAGAGAATCAGAGGGTCACTATACAGGATATTATAGATAGATCAGCTTGAGTACCATTACCTACAGATGAGGTGATGTCAGTTTGGACATAGTATCGACAATTTTTTAATTTGTCCATCCAGACTTCTTCGACTCATTACCATATAGGTATGAATGTTATATATTTTATTTTATTTTTTTATTAAAGTTGTTTTATCATTTGAAAACTAATATATTTTTCTATTTATTTTTACAGGAATACTTCAAAGGTAAAGAAATAATGTATTGACAATAAAAAAGACAAATGGCTATGACATCAGATACAGATTCTAGTAGTCTTGACAGATTGTCAAGATATTCAAATTTGATGGTGGGTCATTATGAGTTTCCAATGGAAGCTCATGTTTGTGGACATGCAATAATTGTGGGGATTAGGAAAACTGATATCATGGAGCTTGTTACTAGAGATAAGTTGGGAATAAACCTGGTGAAATTTTTTTCTATGTATGTCTTAACACCTTTTCCCTGCATTATATTTATTAAAAATGTATAATTATGTTTGTTTTGTATTAGGTATCATTATAAAATTTTGTGAGAGGAATGAGCTGACAGATGTATATGGATTCATGGACCCACAATTGATTTCCCCTGAAGCTTGTGCATTGGATGAGGAAAAAAGAAGGCTTTATATTGCTAAAAGACTTGAAAAAAATATAGTCACACAATGTTGGATGATGACTTTTTGTGGAGAGGTATGAAACACATCTCTCTCAAAGAGTTTGTTATATTTTAACATAAAAAACCACTATCCTTAAATTTCCTTTTATCAGTGATCATTGGATGTTAGGGGTTTTTTTCCCAAGGGAGAAAACACTTTATTGGATAGCTCTGTCCATGATGATGTGCAGGAAAGTTTTAAGAATATACTGGAAAAGTAAGTTTTAATTTCTCAATAGTTTTATATATTATAATGAATTTTAAATTTACCCCATTCATATTATTTTCTAACAGGGGATGGGTATACTTTCGAAAAAACACAAAGAAAAGGAGTTCAAAGATCAAATTTGTAAATGCGAAGGTAAATATCCATTTATAATTTGTACCTTTTGATTTATTACATAAAAATAATATATTGAATTTATACTCATTCAAACAGAATTTTCATGAACAAAAAATGCATCATCAAATGGGAATATTATTTTTTATGATTTATGTATGAAATAATAACAACTGGGACAGTTGTGAATTTTGACCTGGTAAGAATTCCTCTTAAAAGTTTTCATAATATTTCAATTTGATTTATTCATTATACACATTAAATACTATTCTTTTCATTTGTATCTTTTTTGATGACCCTCAACCCTATACTGCTGAAGACATTAAACACTTACAAGTGGAGTGGTCAAATTATTTTACAGGTTTGATTGAATTTTAGTTGTTTGTAATATAAAATGTAATTCTGAATATTGTCGTTGTAATTGTGTATTTGTAGTCGTTTAGGTTGGATTTAGTTTTTTTTGAAGTTGATAGTGTAAGTTTTGAATGTTATATATGTGAATGTTTAATTTTTCTCTACTTCTTGTTTTGGTCTACTTATGATGGTATTTCTGGTATGGATTCTGGTCTGGGGGGAGGGGTTCCAAGGGTGTGGGGGGGGGGGTGTCCAGGGGTCTGGGAGGGCTGTCCAGTGGGGTGTGTGGGGGGGGGGGGGGGGGGGGTCCTGGGTGTCCATGAGAGTGGGGGGGGGGGCAGTCTAGGAAGGTGGGAGCGTTTCCAGGAGGGTGGAAGGGATGTCCAGGGGAGTGGGAGGCTGTCCAGGGGGGTGTTCAGGGGTGTGTGGGTGTTCTGTGGGGTGAGGTGGGTTTACAGGGGTGGGGGGGGGGGGGGGGTTTCTAGGGGGGGTCCAGGGTTTCCATGGGGATGGTGGGGGGGGGGGGGCAGTACAGAGGTGTGGAGGGGGCTGTCTAGTTGGTTGAGGGGGTTCTATTCTATTTTGGTAACTTTTTGGTATGTTTTCATGGGTGTGGGAGGGCTTTCCATGGGTGTGGGAGTGCTGTCTAGGGGGAGGGGGGGTGTCTATAGGAGGGTGGGGGATGTCCAGGGGGCGGTGGTGATGTCTAGGTGTGTGTGTGTGTGGGGGGGGGGGTGTCCAGGGGTGTGGTGGGGGAAATCTAGAGGGGTTAGGGGGTTCTGGTTTGTTTTTGGTAACTTTTTGGTCTGTTTTAGGGGTGTGAGAGGGTTGTCCAGGGGTGTGGGAGTGCTGTAAAGGGGGTGGGGGGGGGGGGCATATACATGAGGGTGGGGGGTTTTCTAGGAGTGTATGGGGATGACCAGGGGGTTGGGGGGGGAGTCTAGGGGTGTGGTGGGGGGCTGTATAGTGGGGTGGAGGAGGGTTGTCCAGGGTGTGGGGAATATACATGAGGGTGGTGGGGTGTCCTGGGGTGTTTGGGGCTATCCAGGGGGGTCGGGTGGCAGTCTAGGGGTGTGGTGGGGGATGTCAAGTGGGGTAAGGGGGTTCTGTTCAGGGGGTGGCAGGAGGGCTATCTAGTGGGGTAAGTTTTAAATGTTATCAATGTAAATGCTTAATTTTTCTTTTAGTTCTTATTTTCATCTTCTTCAGTTTTTGTGTTATGAATTCGTGATTTGATTTTTGGTTGTTTCTGGGGAGAGAAGAGGGCTCCATTCGATTTTTTTTTAAAAAATTGGTCTTCCACGTCGGTTATTTTATAACCGACGTGCAAAAGGAATCAGGAAGGGTTTATCACGTCGGTTTTTTGAATAACCAACTTGATAAAAACCTATGGAATGGTGTATCACATCGGTTTTTAAATAACCGACGTGATAAACATCCCCCGCACGGGTTTATCGCGTCGGTTATTATATAACCGATGTGATAAACCCCCTGGTTTATCACAACGGTTATATAATAACCGACGTTATAATCCCCCCCTGGTTTTTTCATGTCAGTTATTAATTAACCGATGTGATAAATACCACTGTGTTATGTTTTTTACATGGGTTTTTAAATAATCGACGTAAAAAACGTTATTTATAATTTCTCCCGTATTAACATCGGCTAAAAACCGACGTAAAAAATGAAATATAACCGACATAAATAACGTTTTCTGCACTAGTGTATGCTGATAACCAAAGTAAGGATTTGTAATTTCAATAAGGAGATCATGTTTTTAAAGGTATATCCATGGAAGGGTATTATACGATTCGGTAAGAAAAGAATATTAAGTCCTAGGTAGATCAGAACTTCTGAAATTCTGGATCGAATTAGAGCTGTAGCTTCGTTTTTGGAAATGCCCCAAATCTCTCCATTGTTCACAATGTTTTCCATGTATCAATGTTAAGGAAATACATGCCAGACCCAACACATGTACTCACCTATGAAGAATTAGAACCTGAGCCTGATCTGTCTTATTGTGAAGAGACTATCCAGATTCTTGATACCAAAGAACATGTATTGAGAAATCGGATGACTCATCTGGTAATGTTTCTTTGGAGAACCATAAGATGGAGGAAGCAACATGGGAGCCTGAAGAGCTGATGTTGAAGACTTACCTAAATCTTTTTAGGTAACATTTAGAAAATTTCAGGGAAGAAATTTTTATAAGGAGGGGGAAAGGTAACACCCTATGGTTTTGAAAATAAATATTGAATGCATTTTATAATGCATGTATTGAACACAATTTTTCCTTAACTATGTTTTGAATTTCGAAAAACGATCATCTAGAGTCGTGACCATTAAGTCATTTGGAGTCTGATAGAAAAATATGATATTTGACGAATAGTAAAAAACCCTTATGAATAGTAATATGAATAGTAAAATACCCTTATGAATAGTAAATAATGATACTATTTTATTTTCTTAAGGTAATAAGATAATGAGATCTTAATTAATTTTTCAATGTGATACAAAAGTAATTATACCCTAAAATTGTTATTTTTCAAATTAACTATGATTTTATTTCAAAATTAAAATAATAATATTTAGAAAATTAGTTTTGAAAAAATAGAGTTCATTTTTGAATTCTACGTGTTGAACAATGGTAGGGGTGAATATATGGGATTTTTCTAAAATACTTGAATTTATCGTGAATAGTAAAAATTCAGTTTTGAGTTTTCATTAATTTAATGACATCATAATGACATAATAATTAAAATAAAAGGGATGGTAGACTTGGTTATAGAAACATATGATATGAGGTGTCCCATGTGGCTAAAACCATGTTAAAATACTTTGGGCAAGCCCATGGTTTTGTAAAAACCACTAATGAGGTGTCCCTTTGAAATTATTAAAAAACTCCCTCTCTTTTTCTATAAATACCCACTCATCCATTCGTTTTACTTCATTAAAAATCCCTAATACTCTACGATCTGGTGGTCTTACCTCCCTAATTTTCCTTCCAATGTGTCATTAATCCCCCAAGGTCCCAACCTTCATGTTATAGGAGCTACTCTACCAGGTAAGAGAATCCTTCACCCTCCTCTTTTAGTCGACACTTCTTTTATGTTATCTCTTTGAATTTACATTATAAAATTTTGGGGTTTATATTATGTATTATTCTTACTTAATTTTTTATTTACATATTTTGAGATACCCTTTTTCTCTCATCAATTCATTTTATGAAATTTTAAGCGATGTTGTTAAGCTGCCGAAGTTTCCTAAGGGATCTCTCAACTTTTCTTTTATTTTGAAGTTCATCTCTTTTATTTTTTCTATCCTCACCTCCTCTATCCAAATTACCATTATAAATATTGTATCATGTATATACTATAATTATATCATTTTAATGGAAGAACCATCATCAATATTATTACTCCTCCCTTTTATTTTTATAAACGAAATCAACGTCCATGAGGTTCCAATTTATAACCTTCGTGGATGAAAAAGTTTTGTTCATCATTTTCTCCTATAGTACTGGTCATGAAACAATTTATATGGTTGAGAAAGACTATAATATATGAATTATAACCTAATTAATATTCCAGAACCAATATATGTACATATTATTAATTTATATGACAAAACTAGATCATAATAATCCAAATACCGCCAAATAATCAAAGTGGTTATCATATAATGATTCATTCTATTTCCATGTAACCAAATGATATAAATAGTCATTAATAATTATGGATGTTCATAAATAACATGTAATATCAATTCTGGATATTTACAACCATTCCACATGAATTACATTACTTAAAAACAAGTGAACCAATTATGAAAATCAAGAAAACAAAAACTTCAGAATGACAGAATTGAATATAATAACTTATCAATAAGAACATAAATGAACAAAACAGAATTATGGTAAACTAAATTCATCTATATTAGGTTCTAAAATTAGTTATTAATAAGTATAATTTAAAATTCTAGGACCCTATGTTCAATATCGGAACACATTCAGACTTAAGGTAAGGGGTTTTCCACCCGAAATTCCATTTTCATTCGTGTTACGTTCATTGTCTAATTAGCTCAATGAAATTGTTATGTATTATTATGTAATACTCAAAAATTATGTGTGATTATTATATATATTTAAACCAACCATAATCCTTCCTCATTTTATGGATATTTATAGGTTTTAAAAGGAATTTTCAAAACTGTTTCCAAAATAGAGGCCCGATTCAAGGGAATTTCTCAAATTCATATCTATTTTCAAGGACACTCGATAATTTTTTTTTCAAACCATTATCCTTCCAAAAAAAATATTTTTATTATGAAATAATATCTTAATTATATTCTGGTTTTATAATTTTTTTTCCAAAATATCATTTCTTTTCATATAAAAGATTATTTGTCTTAAGAATTGTTAATGATTTTTAAGAGTATTTTGGATTGATTCAACACTCTTGTTGATTCCTATGTATTATTGGGTTTAATCATTTATGATTTCATCTAACATATTTCATTGAATGGTTTATGACTAATTTTATTGTGGGTGATATATCCCAAAACCATTCACCGTATTATTCGGAATGGTTAGTGTTTTATGTTTGATGATTATGGAAAGTTAGTTACATCATCATATGATAGTTTCAATATGAATGCATATGTTGTTTATATTGATTCCCCCTTATATGAGGAATGCATTGGATTTATTATGTGATGGGTGGGGCCTGCTATATTCCATGGATACATCAGTAGGTCTCATGTTACAAATAGATGTGGAATTGGCCGAGGCCTTTGACAATGAAATATATGGTTTTGGCCGAGGCCTTTATCATTTTTAGACGTCTTGCATGTGACCTTGAAAAAATGTTTCAGAATGACTATCATATGCACTTCCTTCATTATGAAGATAGTATTTGAAATTTCAAGTGGTTATTTTACTAGTAGAATAACCATTAATTTGTTTTATTATGGAATTATTTACTCAACTCATATTCCTACCATAATGTGTTCAAGTTTATTATTTGTAAAGGCATGTGTTTTCATTTATTCCCTATGTCTATTGTTTATGCTATATTCCACTATATTTCTTACTCTTACTGATAGTTTGAGCTCACCCATTTCTTATGTTTAATTTTCCCAGGATATGAATATGTATGTTATGAGTGACTTGTAGGCCTAATATAGGAGGCTTGGATGTTTCTAATGGAATAATTAGCATTGTATTTTCCGTTCATGATGTAATGTTGAAGTTATATATGTATATTATTTTCAAAATCTACTATACTACTTGGTACTTCTAGAATAAAATTACTTGTTTATATTCCAATGTAATATAATAAGGCACCAGATCCGGGAAACTGGGGTTGGGTCCTTACAAATTACATTTTTATAATATTTATAAATTCATTTATTTGAATCTTTTATTAAGGATGCAATCACTACATCATCATTGGGTCATAATTATATTTATTTATTTAATGAACAAAATTTAAAAATAAAATATCATAATGTAAAAAATAGTTTTAAATTTCTAATGAATATTTATATTCAAGGATATCACTTCTATAACCCCATATAGAAATTTTTTTAGTAAAAGATATATGTTTTTGTTATATTTTAGTTAACATTAAATTAAAAGTAATTAAATGTCATTTTCTCTTAAAAGTGGCTCCATGGGGTCCCCAAATCGACCCAAGGATGCCCATGGTCGGACATGTATCATAAAATAGGGTTATGACACATGTTAGGGTAATTATAATATCATTGTTTTACCCTTATTTACCATATTTACCCTTTAACCATGGTAAATAAAATATTTACTGAAGTTACTATTCATAATGTATAAAAATAAAAGTTACCGATTTACACAATTTGGACCTCATAATTCCAAATATTGAATCAATTTTTCAAAATTCAAAATACAGAAGTTTCATTTTTTAATTAAAAATTAATCCTGTTGTTGAGAAAATTGGTTTTAAAAGTTAAAAAATTCCAAAAGATTGAAATATATTTACCCATGAATTCAATGTAAAATTAATGATAAAGAGATACATTATATTAAATGGTAAAAAATTATTATATTTATACTTTAAAACCATTCAATATTATAATTAACCATATAAATTATCTCGATGGAAAAAGTTGTTTTTAAGTAAAACTTAGCGTATTTGTACTATTCCTCAAAATATGAATGTTATCAGAAAAATATAAAAAATTTATCCAACATTAATTTTTATATCATGATTCAATTTAAGAAGTTTATTTCGTAAAATTGAACTTAAAAATGTGTCAAAAAATAGATTTAAATTGGGTGCTCCATCAAATGGCGGTAGAACTGTAATTTTTTAAAAAATACTTATTTTATCCGAAAAATTGATTTTGTTCTCATATCATGTGTAAGATGAATTCTAATGTTATATAAAATTCAAAATGCGGTTAATAATATTTACAATGGAAAGTTTATATAATATTTTAATAATATATATATTTTTAGTGAAACTCAGTATTGCGTACCCTGCAAGCTCTCGAGGAAGGCCGCTTTTGCATGTAACACAAGCCATGTATGCATTGCGTGTAGTGAAATATTCATTTGGTGTTGTGTATAACATAATCAAAACTTATTTAATTTATAAATTGAACAAAATCTATACGCAGTGTTGTGTGAAATGAATTCTATCAAGAAAACTTGAAATTGTGTGCAACACAAGCCATGAATAGTGTTGTGTATACTTCACGCTAATATGGTGTTGCATATAGAACAAGGTAATCACTATGTTTCGTACAAAATAGGACATCAATGAAATTAAAAATAATGTATCTCATAAAATCTCGAGGTGTTACAAAGTCTCCCAGATAGAAAATTGGTTGGATATTCATATGAAATTTGATGGAAGTTATTTTAATGATCCTACCAAAGATGTTGGAGTATGAATTCCTTTTTCACTATAATGGTTCACAAAAACATTTTCAATATGGTAATAACTTATGAAACCAAATATATTAAGGAAACTTTTCATTTACAATCATAAAACTATATTTAATAAAAAATATGTGTTATATTTTATAAAAAACATTAGTTGTTAAAAATTTAGATATTAATATTCAGCATAAACTTAGTTTGATATGTAGTGTTGTCAGTAATATATTCCCTCTCGTTTAGGATCACACATTATTGTCAGTTGTCATTTTGTTAATACATATTACTTTAAAATTTACAATTATTTTATTTATAAGTAAAAAATAAAAGAACCATAGGATGTCAATCCGGCATAGTCCTTATCAGTTTCCTAGGATGATATAGTTGGCCAAGTCATTGGGATGGAGTATGTTGGCTACACGCATTGGATTTGTTCTGGACCATTACCATATGAGGTATTTGTCAGGTCACTATGTATTATATCAGCTTATAATCTATATTATAGTTACTCTATACCTCTAGATTCTCAGTGGAAGTTTCTTGTGGTGAAAAACACAATTCAGCAATAGGGGAACATAGTACGACAATATGGGAGTCACATATAGTTGTAGAATGTGAAGGTAGTTTCTCTATAAAAATAATTGGTTGAATTATATTAGAAGGGAAATGGATGGGCCTCCATTGAAATTTCAATTATTCATGGTTTGAGTCATTAGGTAAATCACACAATTTCATAATCATTTATTACACAAACTTTTATTGGTTTTAAGTTGAAATTTAATATAAATCACTATTTTATTTTCAAAAAAATTATCAAATAATTGCATGGAGAAGGACGAATATATAGATATGGAGATGATCATAGTTCATTAGAAAGTGATGGGGCTTGAATTCGTATTTAGTGGTGATGTTTTATAACTAAACCCATTATTTGTAACTTATTGTATTTAATCAGATATAAGTGTTTGTTGATTAAAATTTATTTTATTTCAATATTTATGTGTTCATTGTTATGTATTTATATTTCTCTCTCTCTATATATATATTTGTTTGGTTTTTTTGTTTTTTGGTGAAAATAAATTCTGCTTTTTTATTTTTTTGAAAATCTAAATACGACGGTGGTTTAAATTGTTGCTACATTTTAAAAATATTTGGCAGGTTAAAACCACCACTAAAACTATAATAAACTCCACTAAAAAAATTTCATGAAATATCTTCTAATACATTGATAAATTGGTTAAAATATCATGATATTATTCCCAACACCAACTTTATAGTTGGATTAAACTGCTACAAAATAAAACAACACCGCTAGTCGCTTGATTTTTCATACTCTCCTATGACTAGTGTAACACTTGAGTGAAAATACATTTTAATAAAACAAATTGATTTTAAATATTTTACCCCCTGAATTAAATGAAAAAATGTATAGAAAATTCATGTGATAACAATTCAACAAATCACCATAAAAATGAAACATGGTGCATAACTTGTAACATGTCTCAAAGAATCCCAATTGAGACCAAGAAAACCCTTGAGGATTGAGTAAAACATTAATCAAAACACATTGAAAGAAATATCATGTAATTTAACCTAAAATTAAATTATTAAAATATAATTCATGATTTTATATCTCAAATAGTTATTATATATTCCACAAAAATGAAATTAGGTGCATAATACCAAACAAGTCTCAAAGAGAATAATATGAGACAAAAGCCCTTACCTAGGCCCTAGTTCATTTATCCTATGCACAAAACATCATGAATAATTAAATAATGTTCATTAAAAACATACCCAAAAACCTTATTAATACCTATAATCATTTATACTTTTCACTTAAAATCATTATATTTATATTAGTTAATTTTTACATATTTTTAGCACCTGATGTATGCAATCTTTATAGATATAAACTAGTTTAGTAAAAAAGGCATCGTCATATATTATTTTTCCAAATTAAATCACTATTAGGTTATCTAATGTAATATATTATATGTTCCAATATAAATTATAATTCTATAATTTCATTCCATGTTATTTTTGGTTATGATCCATGAGGTTGAAATCGACGACGATCGTGTTTCGATTATTGTTACTAAATGATGTGTGATTTCTTAATTAATGAGTTAAATTTTGATATAACCTTACTATAAAAAAATTAAAAACATTAAAAACATTATTTACATATTTATATCATATTAAACTAGTATAGAAGTTATAAATGTCATCCAAGATATAAATGCATAATATTGCTCTAGTATGTGGTTAAACTGATCATAACATAAACCTACCATGATATAAGGATGATTATGAGGCAGTTTAGTTGTAGTATCATTAGACAAGAAACCTAATGAACATAGAATTTTATATTATAATTTTAATGAAGTATAATAAGAATTAATGGATATGAAAATGATGCATAGTATGAATAAAAATATTTTCCTCTTAGTATGCTTGTTTAAGACGGTTAATGTTACAGTGATCGATTATTTATAATATTAATTATATAATTCCTAATTTATATTTAAAGAATATAAAACATGAAATAAATAAAATATTTATTCACTAAACCCATTTCTATAACCATACTTTAAATGTGGTGATGAAAAATTAGAGGCGTCGTTTACAGAGGCAGTAGGTCACACAGACACCTAAGAAACATTTTCATTTTTTTATTGAATGAGAGTGGAATAGAAAATGATTATACCATAAATATAATAAAATATAAGTATATTATTTATAATTAGGTGATTATATTCCTTTATTTATAATTTTTTTGGAGGAGGGTGGCAGATAAGGATAAATAATAAAAGTAAAAGGGCGAGTAATACTTATGTTGAGAATTTGGATTCCTTTGGAAATAAAGGACTTGAGGAACTTTGTTGAGGATAGGGGATTCAAAATGTGTATAGGGGGTCTAGAATAAGAATATTTGAATGTTTTTCATGGTAACTATAAACTATAGGTGAAGCCTGAAGAGGGAGGACGTGAGATCCTTTTATAAGTGAAAAAGAGGGACAAATCTTTAGAAAAGAATTTCAAGTAAGGTATATGAATGAAATTTCATGTGAGTTAGGAAATTTAGGTGGAGAAATTATATGTGATACACGTGGGTAATAAATTTATATCCAAAAAAGTATTTATATAATGTTTAAGGGTTATTTTAATTCTTAAAAATTCAAGATACTTCATTTACCCATTTTTACCATTAATAATCTTGATTAAAAATTAACCATGGTAATTATTTTATTACTAAAAATATAATATGTCCCTTCATATAAAATATAAATTCCATAAATCTTATTTTTGAATAAATTTAACCAAATTTATTTTATAAATATAAGATAATTATATTTTTTATTAAAACATATCAGGCGTTGAAAAACTGTTTATTTAGAAAAATTCATTTTAACCATCAAGTGTTATTAATATTATTTAGCATTGATTACCAATTAAATGAGTATTTATTAATTTTATATGTTTAAACATAATATTAGAGTATTTTATCTAAAAAAATAAATTTAATTCAAAAACACAATATTTGTAAAATCTTAATTATTTAAAAACATTAGTTGTTTTGCTGTGGTAACTAATATTTACATTGGTAACTTAATTTTATTCCTCAAAATGAAATTTACCCAATTATTTAATTTGATCATTTTGACTAAAAATATAAAAATAATTCTATCTGATTCAATTTATAAAAGTGGTAAGAAATAATTTTTATATAAAATCATTAAAACAAAATTAAATATATTTTCATAAGAAAATAAATTTTTTAAAGATATCAACTATTCTTATTTATTATCAATTAATAATTAAATTATAATTATCCAACTATTCATATCAAATATGTTTTATCATCATTAACCACATGCTTCTTGAAATACAAATTCATATCGCATAAAATGTAAATATTTAGAAAAATATATTTTTATGTGTAAAGTTACAGTATTAGTCATTTTAGCTAAACCAATTTAATTTCATTTATATTAAAAGTAGTAACATTTTATTTCCATTTTTTCATAAAATAGTTATTTCTATTCATTAATACTAATTCAAGGGCTACATTTAATGATCATACATAAATATTAATATTTACCTAAATATATCGAGGTTTTTTTAAGTTCCGCATTGTGTGTGGAGAAAGCTATCAAACACATTGAATTATTTAAAGGTAACCATATATTATCATATCAGGTTGTTATAGGCCCCTATTAAATTAATTGTATCCTCACAATTTTAATTATTACTCATTGAATAAACTAGGTGAGGGTATTCTTAACATATTCATCATTTAGGGTATAACCTCTAATATGAAATCTACCATACTCTCTTAGGTTATACCATGTTAATTATCATTACTCAAATAAAATTAATAATTCCTATAATAAAATTCCCAAGTATGTATATTCCCTAATCATATATTCTTAATAACATACCTTTCCAAAAACTATTTGAATCTACAAGTCAATAAACCATGATGAGATCAAATATTCCTTTAAAAATTAACTCCAATATTCAAAAACTAGTTTATAAATCCGTGTACTAGTCTATATATATCATAATCCCAAAAACTAGATAAAAAACACCAAAAATATGATGGATTACTTTTTAATTAAATCTGTAATCAATTTTATGTTTATAAAAAATGTCTAACTCACTTTTCTCAATATCAATAAACCCTTTATTACCTCAACATCAAACATATATTAAACCAAAGAGTATTCCATATCTCAATCACATGTTTTCTAATAGTTATATCCAAAAATATAACCTTACTCTAAAATAAATTTTAAATGTTATTGATAACATTAAATATACATTTTCATACATTTAAATAAAATACACTAATGAAAAATACTTATAAGTTTCACATAATTCTCATAAATTTTAGAATATACTAGAATATCATCAATAAATTACACTCACAAATGAGAATAGATAAGAGTTTCATGTTTTAGTTTTCATTAAAATATAACTCTCCCTACCTTAGGTAAGACTAGGAAACTTACTCTTTCCATCATAATAAGGATATAGTCAAATTCTCAACCATTTAACTATACCCCCTTATTAAGTTATATGAAATACTGGTTTCTGGATAAATACCATTCCCAACTTCATCTCTGTGATCATGTTTCAACCAAATACCAAAACTAAAAATGGTTATAGATAAAATAAAAGAAAATGATTGAATTAATATGAAACCTCAATCCTAATACATCTTCTCTAATGACACCTTAATTTTATATTTTGATATTTTTAGTTCAATTTACTTTAAGTTAGGTTATCTGGTATTTGTTAACCTAATACCTTAATGTTATTAGGAAATAAATCCTTCATAATGGTTAATAATGAGAATGTGATGAACCAAATAATATCCCCCAGGAGTGTCTAACTTAGCATGAAGTCTTAGGACCATTCATTATGTATCAGGTTCAAGATCATGTCAATGCCCAATTAAACATTTTTAGTGTGATTACACCAAGATGCATTTGTTCCATAGCTACATCCACATGCCAGTATCAAAACATGGATATAATTTCTAGGAAAACCACATGATGAAGAAATTATCAAAACTGCATTATGAAATCCTATACTTAAACATATTCATAATATTATCACTATTATTTTCTGATCATAATACAAATATAAATTATTCATTATTGTCTTATCATTAAATCATATAGTAGTCTAAGTTGTTATCAATACATTTTAAATTATGATCAAACCTAACTTATCAACCCTTAAACAGTCATAGATAAAAATTCAAATATCCAAAGTTATCTAAATCATTCCTATCATACCAATTATGACACCCTAGACCCAAACTCTCAGATCTGGTTCCATAAACACATACTTTAATTACTTTGTTTGATACTATTTGTAAAATCCTAATGATAACCATTAATAACTACTAGATCAAAAATAATTTTTTCATCTCTTATATCTCAAGGATATTTTTAGTTTTAGTGCTTTAAAGAATTATAACACATCATACGCTAATAAATCCCATGTGTTTCTCAGCTAATGAATTTTTTTCATTATATACAAGAAACTACATAATTCATGATAAGTATTAAACATCTCCCATAAATTATTTCACACATTATATAATTATAAACACATCATCTGTACTAATTTAATTCATAACCTAGGAAAATGGAAACATAATAAGGGATGAGATCAAATTCATAGTAAGGAAAAAGATAAAACTGAGGCAATTATGGAATAAACATGGCATAGATATTATAGAAGGAATCAGTAAAAAAATGAATCCACAATCAACTTTAAGAGAAGATCATTCTATATCTATGGAAATAAATGAAAACATGGATATCAATAATACGAATCTCATACTGATGGAATGCATAATTTTAGACATTAAAAACATGATACCAAGGCCCTGTGACAATAAAATATCCTATTATGGGGAGAGGTATACACCAAAACCCAACATTTTTATCTTATGAGACTTGTCAATGCATCAAGGGGCTATATAATTTTTGGGCCCACCATTCACTTTTTAAAGACCAATACATTCAACATATTATTCAACAAAAAATTTCATGCCATTTCTTAAGGAACCTATTATTGAATAAAACTTCTATATATATATAATTAAAGATATATAATGTCAATACATAACCAACCTACATTTTCAATCAGTAATCATCAAGAATATAAATAGTATTCTCCATGTTAATAAAAGGGATAAAATGGTCATAAACCATCCAAATAAGGAAGGTGGATAGTGCAAAAATACATATTCAATATTATAATAATCATTTTTATTAGAATAAAAACATCCACGATTCTAATACTTTTCCCAATATCAATTGAATAAAATTATTTCAAGGTGAACATCAACAAATATGAATTATGTAAAAATGTGATGTTCACACCTTATAGAGCAATGAGTAGAAAATTGAGTCAAAACATGAATAACATGATCATAATCAATCCAAATAAAGAAGGTGTATGGTTTTAAAATAACATAAACCTATTTTAATAAAGGAAACCTATATGGATACTGACATATACGAAAATCATATTTTCCAAATAATGCTTGAAATAACATAAAAATGAAGGCATCCAGAATATAATTGTTTGATCCCATGAGTTCAATCCTTAAAATAATATATATATATATATATATCCTAAAATGTAAACCCCCTTGGGGTAAATACTTTAAAAAATTTTATATTAAATGTATGTGAAAACATAAAATATCTTTTAGAAAATATTTTTAACATTGACATGAAATAAATATTTATATGTCAATTTCAAAGAAACTTTTGAAAATTTTATGTAATAGACTTTGAAAACCATTACACTTAAAAATAACCACCAATAATATAGCCTTCAAAATACATAAATTTTATGTTCAATAAATGAGTAAAGGAAGAAAAAACATGTGAAAGTTAAAGGAAAAGCTCTTTTTATTATTTTTAAAATACCATTATTTAAAACTCACATTATAAGAAGAGTAACTAAACATTAATTTATATTAAAACTTAATTTTAAAAAATTGGATTATAAAATACCATATAATAAAATTTCAGGGTGGTTGAACCAAGCATGAAAAATAAAATTTAAAGATTAAACATTATATATCAATGAACAAAGATTTGAGTTAACAATATCCCTTATGAGAAACATACTCCATGATTCATAGCAAAATTGAAAAGGGTTTTATGTGGTAAAAATGATAAAAATGTTAGAATAAAACATAATACAATAAAAAGGAATAATTTATCCAAATTATATGAAATAATTTCTAGTGAACAATCATAACTCAAAGAAAAAAAATTTAGTTACCAAATACTCTTACGACTAGGCTGACACTTAATTCAAAAAATATTTAATGAAAAGAAATTATTTTGTATTATTTTATCCCATGAATTTCAAGGAAACAAGTTATATAAAATTAATGGGATAATAAATAAATATAAAACCATAAAAATAAATCATGGTTCATAACTTGTAACATGACTCAGAGAATCACAGTTGAGACCATGAAAACACTTGTGGCTTGAGTAACACATTAATCAAAACCCTTTGAAAGAGAGTGAATTAAATTGAATTAAAAATAACATTATTAAGAGATAATTCATGATATTATATCTCAAATAGGTAGTAAATACACCACATAAATTAAAATAGGTGAATAATAACAAACACGTCTCAAAGAGAGGAATTTGAGATGAAACCCCTTTCATTGGTCTTGATTCCATCTTCACTTGCTCCAAAAAGACTAAATAATTAAATTAAGTTAATTAAATACATAAAAAAGATCCTTATTCATATATTTAATAATTTATAATACTAATTTATTATCATTATATAAATAAATTTGTTAGTTCTTACATATTTTCAACATTATGTATATGTAATAGTTATCCCTTTGAACTAGCTTCTTAAAATAGGATGTGGTATTTATTCTTTTTCCAAAGTCCACAAGTATTTTTTAATATAAGCTACTGGATTATATTTTCTAATATATTTTATAAATCTATAATTTTATTCCATTTTAGTTTTTACTACAATTCATGAGGTTGAAATTAGCGACGAGTGTTTCAGTGTATCTTAACGAATGGAGGGTGATTTATCAATTAATGAGTCAAATGTTAGTATAACTGTACAAAAAAACATTATGTAAATATTTATATAATATCAAACTAGTATATAATTTTCCATAACAACCCATGATATAAAAGCATATTATTTTTCAAGTAGGTGGGTAAATGGACCAAAACATGAACCAAACATGATTAATGGGTTATTATGAAGTGGGTTAGATTTAATTTCATTATAAGAGAAACATAATAATATTATTTCGTTTTTATTAGTGTTATATATAAAATTTATAATTAATTTTAATAATAATTAATTTGTATGAAAATGTTACATAGTATGAATTTAAATATTTTCCTCTTAGTATTCTTGTTTAATATGGTTAATGTTACAATGATCGCTAATTTCTAATATTAATTATAAAATGATTAATTTTTATTTATAGAATAAGAATCATAAAATAAATAAAATATATATTTATTAAACACATTTTCATGACCATACTTTAAAGTTTGTGATGAAAAATAAAATGCATCATTTATGGAGGTGGTAGTCCGCACACTCACATGATCCACATTTTAATTTGTTTGACTAAATGGTAGGGGAATAAATAATGGTTATACCATAAATATTATAAAATTTAGTATATTATTTATAATTATTTAATTATACACATATGGTTTGAATGGTTTTGGAGAAGGGTGGATGAGAAGGATAAATAATAAAAGTAAAATGCTAAGTAATACTTATGTTGGGAATTCAGATCTTCAAGTGAAGTATTATTTGGAAATGACAGACTTGAGGAAATTTAATGTTGAAATGGGACTCCAAATATTTATATGGGATATATAAGAGGTAAATTGGGAATATTTTCATTTGAATTAAGAACTATATGTGTGGATTTAAGTGGGAGTAAGTGAGCTCCTTTTATAGGTGATAAAGAGGGACAAATCATTGGAAAAGAATGTTAGGTAGGGGATAACAATGAAATTGCATGAGAGTTAGGAATGTTAGGTGGAGAAATAGTAGGTGATAAATGTTGGTATGAATTTTATACCTAAAAAATTATTTCTATATATTTCATGGGACCTTTTAATTATTAAAAATTTGATATACCCCATTTACCCATTATTACCCTTATTAATCTTAATTAAGAATTAACAATGGAAATTATTTTATTACTAAAAATAAAAGAAGACCTTTATTAAAACAAATTATGCGATTAATCAAAATTTAGAATACATTTAAACAAATTCAATTTGTTAATATTAAAAAAATAAACCTTTAAATTAAAACATATCATGTGTTGAAAAATCATTTTTGAAGAAAAATGACTTTTTAATCATTAAGTGTTCTTATTATTATTTAATATTTATTACCAATTAAATGAAAATTAATTAATTTATTTATATGTTTATAAATAGTATTAGATTATTTATTTAAAAAAATAATTTTAATTTGAAAGCATAACATTTAGAAAATTATCATTCTTTTAAATAAAACCATTTTACTATGTTAACTAATAACTACCTTGATATATTAATTTTATGCCTAAAAATAAAACTGAAATTATTAAATAATTTGATAAATATGATTAAAATTATAATGTTAATATTATCTAATTCAATTTATAAAAGTGGTAAAAATTATTTTTATAAAAAACATTAAAACACACTGAAACCTGTTTTCTATCAGGAAATATCTTTTTTTTAAATGTCAACTATTTTTATTCTTATTTATTTTCAACTACTAATTTAATTAAAATAAACCAATTATTAATATAAAATTTATTTTATTTTCATTAATCACATATTTCATGAAATAATAATGTCTATCAGATATGAAGAAACAATTATAAAAATACATTTCTAATAATAGAATGACCATATTTGTCATATTAGCTATACCAATTGAATTTCATTTATATATAAAGTCACATTTATTTTCCTTCTATAAATATTTTATAAAACAATTATTCTTATTCATTCCAACTAATTGAAGGACTAGTTTTAATGGTCATACTTAAATATTTATATTTTATCTAAATATATTGCAATTTTATTTATGTTTGGTGTTACATGTGAAGAAAGTTATAAAACACATTTAATTATTTAAAAGTATTCATATCTTAATATTTCAATGTGATACACATTATCTAAAATTAAACCCTTTTTATATTTTATTTTTTCACCATTAATAGATAAAAGTTTTAATTTTTATGGCACATAGGGGATGATATATTATTCTCATGTCAATGATTATGTATAAATTATGAATCATCATTCCATCATTATAAAATACCACGGATACATATACAAAATGATAACATTAAAAAATAGGTTAATATTTAATCCAAACCAATCAAAATAGAAATGTAATGGTTTATAAATTTTCAAATTTTAATCAAACCACTATTAAATGGTTAGGTTTTTATATATAAAAACTGAGTTGATAATTATGGTTTGGTTTGGTTTTAAATCAAATCCAAAACAAACTAATCTGATCCCACAATTACCTTTAAGGGGGATTGATTTTCCACCCCCAAACACGAGTTGTTTTAATGGTGTGTCACCCAAAAGTTCCGAAACAGACAATATCTCCTAGGTGATGGGCCAAAGCTGTTATGATTATGTAATAAATTTATTAATTGGTGATCGACCATCAGAAGTGGGAATTATAATAATGATGAAAAATTTGATTATTTTAGTTTTTTATTACATACCATGAATGTGATAAATATGAAAAATGTAAGATCTTGAAGATCTAATATATTTCAATCTTAAAGAGAATTGTTTATAAATATTACTCTAATTAAATGATTTAAAAGGAGTTGTATATGAATATTATTAATCTGAACTCTTGAAGAGTTGGTGTGTACTCATTTATGTGTTGGGAATACACTATAACAGGGATATTCTACCGTATTATATCCCTTGAGTCATAACCTATGATATTTACTTGATGCATATCATATATTATGATATATACATATCACATGATGCATGGGGATGCCACTGTCATCCTCTATCGTAGTGTAAAATGAGATTAAAATAAGGGATATGATTGCACAGAATCAACCACATCTCCTACATGGTTTCATTTAGTTATAAATCAATGAGTTGATTCATTCATGACATGATAAATCATTTGAAACATTAAAATGACAATATTCTCAACATGCGTGCATCATTGGTAACACACATCGACTACCATGTGATGACAACCAACTCTTGACCTCCTTCATTGCATAAATGTTCCTATATAAAGGGATGTGATCCACTTATTTAGTGAATATTACACTACCATTCCATAACAATAACTCACTTTGACCTAGTTCAATATTGATCATTGTGTAGAAGGTTCTAGAACACCTTTGGTGTCCATGGGTCCTCTCATTATAAATATAGATTCTAGTGGAGGGTGTACTGCCCGTGGAGGATAAATTCCATTAGATATCACCATGAGATCATAATCATGTTTACTCCATCGAAGATCAGAAGATGGATTTCTATGATTTCAGTACATATGTTTATGATTCATGTTCTTCATACTGATTATTGATTCATGATGATAGATCTGTCACTATTATGGGTTTCTTCTATCACCGATATAATTATGCAATTCTCCAAAATTTGTCAATGGTAGCAGATTAATTTTCATCAATAAATCAACATGTTCTTTTATTGTTTTTATGAATAACATCCTTATTGTAATATAATTGAGTCTATATCATAGAATATGATATGTCATGGATAAATGTTATTCGTTAGACCAAGCTGACATTCTTTAGGATATAGGATATCAAAATGTGTGATTCTATTTTTTTCTTAGTCATAGGGTATGTCTGGTTTGTATTGTAATCTATTATACAATGAGATACCAGTTTTTATTCTATTTTTTATCTACAATATAAGTGATATTGTAGGTTAGGACTGAAATCCATGAACACAAATATATAATAGTACCATAATTATTTTATAACATATATCATCAAATATGACTAGATACATAAGGGTTATACCACTAGAGCCCATAAGTAAGAGACTAGTTCATACATAATAATTTTTCATTTATGTGATAAAATCTATAACATATGGGTTACTCCATACGTAATAGCTTATAACCATTTTCAAAAATAGTGTATAGAATTATAATATATGATATAACATATATCACCGATTATGAAAGGCCTATATTTAAGAAATTTCCCATGCATAAGGTTTTTCCCTTTGCATAAGAAATTCTATTACGTATCTGTCACTAAATACATAAGGGTTTTTGTGTTAATCTTACATATGAGTTCCTCCATATGCAAGAGGTATTAAATACAAAAATTAAATTTCAGGGTACATTCCTATACTAATCATAGATTATTAATGATAATTCCCATATCATTCATCAGAAACAATATAATCAAAAATGAAGGAATATTATATTTTGGTTAAAAATACTTATAGTATATAAATTGTTTATAAATGATAGGTGTTAGGAATTTTAACTAAGAGATTCAAATGACCAAATTAAATATGAAATTTTCTTATTTATACCTTAAATTTGGAAAATAAATAAAATTTTCATTTATTTATTCATTCCTTTATATCTATATATATATATTTTATATAATTAGAATATTATGTATGACATAATTTAATAGAAAAGTTAATGCATACATGTCGTTAAGTGTGCATCAAGGAATAAAACATGAGATAATAAGGATTGCATGAGATGATATAAGTATGGATTTAATATTCATATGTTTTAACTAGTAATTTAAATATAAATTGTTTATATTGAAATTATAAGTGTGATTTATTACTTTTTTATAAAATACCAAATAAGGAAAAATATAAATGGATTTTATATTTAAAATTTTGAATTTCACATAGTTACTAATTTGAACTTTTCAAATGAAAGACCTTATTTGAGGAAATTATTTAAACCACATCAGAAGAATTTTTGATGATAGATTTGATCATGTTTTAAATAATTATCAATTTGTAATATTTGGATTATGTAAATTGTTTATATAATATAAATTGAAATATTTTTTTTATATTTCATATAATATCATATATTTAAAAAAAATTACATATAATGAGTAATATGAAAGTGTTCATATTAGAAAATGAATTTAAAGTTCTTATATTAATAATTATGGAATTCCCATTAGGTTAGATAAATTATAAAGTGTTTATTAAAATTTACATATGAATTTTTCATAAATATTTATCTTATTTTTAAATATATGGATTGTTAATTTATTTAGAAGTTATTCGCTACTTTATTCATAGGTGTAATTGTTATATTATGAATTCTTATGCATTCTTTAGTTTAAATTTTTCAGATTACATCTATAAATTATAGTACATGAATTTAAGGTGTTTCATGCTTGGTGTAACACCCCGACCCAAACCAAAAGGTATGAGCTGGAAAGAAAGAAGACCTCATGCATGCCTCCCCACACACAAGATGATGTTAACTAGTAACAAGGGTCTGAATTCTATCAATGGGGAGGTTGTAACCTCTATATAATAGTAATACACCAAAAATATAAATAAATATAAAAAACTTAGAGTAATCAAGGAATAAGGTAAAAATCATAGTATAATAATATATGGAATGCATGTCATATAAATAAATAAACTAGGTTCTTAGTGTGGAAATCCAAACTATATTATATACCATGCAAGTAGATAAATAAGAAAACCCCACAGAATCATAAGGAATCCATTCTTGTACCAATACAAGCTCCTTGATCCACTGCTCAGCTGTCTGCCATGGGTTCCTTTCCCTCACATGGATCCCTATATATGAATTCTGCTTGTTCATTGAGATTCCCATGCATGGTGTGAGTAATAAACCCAGAAGGACATTTCCAAGGAATCATTAACATGTGTGCACAAGTATAACAGGTGTATTACATGATAATAATAAATACATAAGAAATCATAAACAATCATATATTGATCACTAGTGTTCATATATTGATCACTTGTGTTCTTACCAAGCTACAATGAGTCTCTATCATACCTTATTTGACTCCATGCTATAAGGATTCTCATAAAAAATGTCATAAGTGATTAATATCTAGCCACAGGGTGGATGTACATGTCACTCAACATCCAAAACGCATCGATTGAACATGTCACTATCATGGTCAGGCTACAAGGCCGTCAAATATCGACACTCCCTTGGGATAGGCCACATGGTCACCATAACCCAACATTATGTCTTAGGGTAGGCCATAATGAAACCATGACCCTACCTTATATACAGGTTTAATGCTATCATCATTACATTCAGTGTGCACTCCCACTCTTAGGGATGATCATAACATGACGACCTACCTTTTTTGAGTACTAAAACAATACCTCCAAGGCATGATAATACATAAAAAATGAAAGATCATATAAAAAAACACAATAATTTCATCATGGGAAATAATTAGCAACATGAATAAACATGTGATCAGAATCTGACATGGAAACAAGCTATATAAGCACACTCATGGAATCAAGCATCATAAACAGGTCTCACGGGCTACAAACACACACCCACATACAATCTCTATCAAGCACAATAATATAAGTTATTCCAACACACGAATAAGAACAAGGAAATATGTGTATACACGGGTCCCAAATGACAAGGAACTTCCCAACTAAAGGTTTTCAATGAATTAATCCAACATTCATCAAATTATGGGAGCCTTAATAAAAGTTCACACTCATGAGAAACTAGTTTTCACATCAAGGATGCCAATAATGGATTTAAATTCATCAAATAATGGGTTTAAGAAAAATAACCAAGTATATTCCATTCCAAGAAGGTAGTTATAAAACGAAATACCTCATAGAGTTTATAAATATAACTAGTTATGAGATATTTAAAAAAAGGATGCCAATTCACAAGATCCATCGTCAATTCAAGATCTAATTGTGAATTCATTGTCAAATCTAGGGGAGAAACCCAAATCTAGTCAAAGAACATTAATCCACCATCAATTATTCACTATATTAATTATATAGGATGATATACAAGAAAAAAGTCTCAATATCATTGATCTATAATAAATTACCTAAAAACATCCACCGTTCATGAAATATCTTGCTTTGGTCAAAATGATTTCATCAACATGTCAAAAACCACATTAGTTCTATCAATGATTGATGATTTCATCATTATATATAATTTGAAGCCATAAACCATGATGAAATATTTAGGATCTATGATTCATCCCTGGGGAATATAGGTAGATCTAGAAGAAAACCTAAGAATTAAGGTTTTTGCATCACATACCTAAATTCATGGTTATCAACTCAATTGGATCCCCTAGAATCAAGATTTTTAGGAGAAGAACTTGTCAATGAAGTCAATATTAGTCTTAGGGCTTGAAATGGATTCCTATAGAAATTAGAATGAGTCAAAAAGTACCCTAAATTTCAATTAAAGGGAGGTTTTAAAATCGTTAAATTCATGCAAACACTATTTGGGTGCATGGTTTGGAAAACCATAGATGAAAAATGCGGGAAATTCCACCTCACTTGGGAACCCACAAGGTTTGGGCAGATAATTTGTTAAATCATGATCTAATTATTCTACTGGAAACTAGACGATTTCATGTTTTTTTTGGATGTTCTCATTTTTTTTCAAACCGTGCACCCTACTTGTGTGATTTCCCTTTCCATACATCCATAGGTATAGTATTTTATAGATAATCTTTACAATTTGGAGAAATCATGGTCAAACCATGAACCATCAAAAAGAATATTAAAATATCTAAAATCCATCATAAAATACTAGAACCTAGCCTAATAAATTCATAGTTAAAAAACATATGATTAAAATTTAAAATTAAATTAGAACCCACATAAAAAATTCAAGGTCATTACAATCTCCACCTCTAAATACTTATCATCCTTGAGAAGTATCTCTATGAATCTTAATCAAACAACTCAAGCCACTGAGCGCAAACATTTTTCTATCACTCCCAAGTATCCTCCTAGATCTTTACATGACACCAATGAATCCAAAACAGTGGTACAATCTTCCCTTGTTGGAATTTCTTTCCCTGGTCTACAATAATTATTAGACATTCCTTATATGATGTGTTAGACTCCTCCTCAACATTCTCACAGTCGAAAACATGTGTAGGATTAGGAAAATACCTCCTGAGTTATGACACATAAACATATCATTCAAACCTTTGTTGTGAGAAGAATGATATAGACAATACTCCATTGTTCCATTCCACTCAGTGATCTAGAGGGGTCCAACATAACACTGTGTTATCTTCCATTTCTTTTTAAAATGACAGTGTCCTAACTAAGGAGTCACTCTAAAAAACTTGGTCACCTACATTAAGCTCCAAAGGTCTCATCATGTGACTGGAATAATATTTATGCCCACTTTGATCTATGATCAACCTCTTATAAATTATTTGTACTCTATTAGAGGTCTCTTGGACCATAGTAGGCCCCACAACTACTCCTCACCATCCTTGGGCTGAAAAAGCAGTGAATGACATAGCTTACCATAAAGATAATCATAAGGTGACATATTAATCAAGACGTAATATCTATTTCTGTATGAGACCTCATCTAATTCTAGGTAATCAACCTGTGATCCACTGAAGTATAAAATGTAGACCTGAAGCATATCATTCAATACAAAAATCATTCACTCCGACTATCTCTCTATCTAAGGATGGTATACTATGCTCAATATCAGGTGAGTCCCTAAGTCATTCTGAAATCCCTCACGTGGCCACAATGTAAAACATTCATCTCTATCAGATACAATTCTTAAGGTAACTCCATGAAACCATACTATCTCATGGACATACAACATTCCAAACTTATCTACCGAGTGAGACTCATGGATTTGTAAGAAATGAGTAAATTGTGTTAGCTGATTGATGTAAGATCCCAGGCTTTTCTTAAGGTAATTTTTTTTTTGGTTTAAATTATTTTTTATAGCCTAATGTTAAACCCAATGAGATCATAGGTGTATCACGGGTGTCTAGGTCTTGTTCGGAGCCCGTAGATCAGTTTTTTGAAAAAACAAGGTAGGCCTCATGGTTAGAAGAAATCATCCGAGAAAGGACACACAATTACTTCTAACCATGCGAGGTGGTCCAATCCTCAGTCATGAAGTGTATGATTTTAGGAAACCATGTGGGAGGGGTTGAACGCCCGTGAAAGGGCCTCTGTAGTTTTTGATAGTGGTTTAAACATGGTTTGTGCATGGTTTTTCAAACTGGGCACAATAACTATTAAAGGTTCCCCTCTAAGCAGTAAAGGGTGCATGGTTAGTGCACAATTAGAACATAGTTTGGACAACCACGTAGCCAAACCACACAACCTAATATTTTTGGGTGAAATAAATTTTTTTACCTTAAATTATTTTTGACTTTAAACCCATTTCTATTTCTTCCTCTAGTGGACATCCCTCACATTAGGAGATCTCCTTTGATCCAATTTCATAGATTTTGATCATGTTTCTCTGTCTGATCTCATATTTGAACACTGTATGTCTCGTTGGATCCATGATGGTAAGTACACTGATCATATTGTGTAGTTCATTATTTTCCTTATTATTGGATTCATTATTTAGCTGCATGATGATATGCCCAATTTTCAAGATTTTCTTCTTTTTTTGTTTTCCTATCGACCTAGACCGAATCCGAGCTCGATATTGGATGAGAACTCTACTATGGACCTCTGGTAGGTGCTTTATAACTTTCCCTTTAGGTTTGGTGTTTTATAATCATAGTGTTAACTATGCAGCACGTCAAACATTCAGATGGTGCCCATTTAATTTATTAAATGGTTGAACTAAATTAACTGAAACCTATTGGGATTCCCACAAGTTCCTTTTCATTTTTTGGAGGTTTTTCCCCAAAAGAGGCCACCCAGGGGGTTTGAATTTGGTTTTACTATTTTTATACAACCTGTGGGGTGCTTTTGTGCTTTCCTAGTTAGTATAATCCCTTAATGAATTTAATTGAGTTTTTGATTTGACTAGAAGATGGTTTGCCTCCTTTTACATGTTATACATGATGTTAATTGTTTAACTATTTAAATTTGAATTCTTATAGGAGTTTTATGATTTCATAGAATTTTATGGAATGTGAATTTATTAATGAATGTGATGAATTGAAATTGTAGTTGATTCCTTGGTTGTTATACCTTGGATCTTGATCCATTAGATTCCATGGACATTTATCCCATGGATAATGATAAGGGAAATAGACTCCTTGGATGAGATTTCTCCTTGGGTCTTGATTTAGTGGGATGAATTCAGAGTTGCTACCCCTTGGACACATATTACTTGGACTTGCATTGGATATGTTATATTGACATGCTCTTTTGACTCCACTCAGGTCTTACCGAGTTTCCATTGATATTCACATGGGACTCAAAAAGTATTCCTTGGTATTATATACCTTGGATCGGAACCTGTGAGGTCTGAAATTTATGACTCTATTACATGGATGTGGAAAATGTTTTCTTAGGTGTATGGAATTCCCTAGGTAGATATTTTGGATTGTTTTATAGATAGCCTGGGTACGGGTAATGGATTTTAGTTGATATAATGGACAAGGCTACATGTTTATTTCTATTATATAATCCTTGTAATAGGAGGTTCACTGTTATTATAGGGATCCTTGGTAGGTTGGAAAATACCACTTGACTTACTCACTATACTTTCAGTGGTGTCATATTTTTTATATACTGCACATTTCTTATCATGTATTTCATAATCTAAATTTGTTATAGAAACTGTTGGTGTTGGATTACTGAGTGTTGTCTCACACCCTGTTCAGGCCGCCATTGGGTACCCAGATAGACTTCATTGATGTAGGAAGGTATTGGGGTAAGCTTCCATAGTACGATGCTTTATTTGTGTTATGCTTAGGATTAGGGGAGCATGATACCGAGATGAGGCTCATGATGCTAGTTGGGATAGTTATTTTTTGTATTTTTAGTATTTTGATACATGTAATGTACTGATTCTTGTATACCCATTTTGGATGATTTGTAGAATCATGACATGAAACATCATTTTGTATATGAGATTAATTCTATCATTATTTATATATTCTTATCTTGGATGTTTATCTTCTGCCTGGTTAATTTACTGCATTCGCTATTGACTGTATGATTTCTACTGTTATGTTACACTCTAACATGAGGGAATATTCTCTCAAAAAACACATCCTTATCCCTTTCTACTAGTTAGAAGCCTATGAAATTAGGGGAGATGTTCTTGAGGCCATGTGAACCACTAACTCAGGGCACTGAATAGTGACATTTGGGTCGGGATGTTACAATGTGGTATTAGAACAATTCTTTTCATGTTGTATTACTATTTTGAGATAGTAGATAAGGATAGTAAGGAATTGTAATTTGGTGATGAAATGTGATTAGGATTTTCTAACCCACATATAGGAAAAATCCAAATTTCTATGATTGCAAATTTTTTTCCTGGATTTTGGATATTATAGTTGACTCAATTCCACTATTGTGTGATGCATTTGAATTTTGATGAAATTATTGATATTATTGAGGGTAATGTTTTACCATTTCTTGATGATATGAGTTCATTCATCTAATGCATATTTTTTAGGAACCTTAATAGGTTTCAAATTCCATGCATTATACCATTCCATATAGAGTGATTTTCATGACTGCTTGACTTTGTGATATGCGCCTTGCATGATATATCTATAAATTGATGGATAAATGTGTATTGGATTGAGATACATGGTTTGTACTTATATTTTATTCCATAAACTATTTTTTTACAATTGAGGCTACAATATACACCCTAAGAATTCAACTCTGGCACATTGAGTCCTAGACCATTTCTCACATGGATTGTAATGTGTTATGTTATGGATTAAGTAGATGCCATATTTTAATTCATGAGGTGTATGGGTCTGTATGTATTTGAAGTGGTGAATCATTTGGTCCAACCATTAAAGATAATTTTGATACAAATTTGAAATAATATTTAAATTTAAATTGTAAAAATAGTGATCTTGACCTAGTCCTAGATTTTGAGTGGGAAGTAGGTAGTATCTCTAATGTTGTTTGTGGATTTTTATTTTTACCCAGTCCTAGATTTCAGAGTAAGCATAAAGGTGGGACTTGGTTATAAGATGGTTTTGACCTATCCTATGTTTTTATCTATGATCATTTTGTTATCAATCGTTTCTGAGATGTGTGTTTGTCATTGTAGAGACATGTCGCCATGAAGACCTCCAGTCATATCTCGGAGGGTTGTGATGACCATGATCTGAATGTGGTGGGCCATGGGATACTTGTAGATTCTTTTATCATGATAGTGGATGACCTAGTCATTTTACCAGACATAGGTGTTGAGGAACTGTTCTGTGAGGGGTTTTTATCTGATATAAAGACTTTTCAGGGAGAACTGTAGCATGCCTCATCTATGAAAGAGTTGATGCATGTGTTCTAGACGTAGCATCGGCCCATGTTTTTAGGGGATGGTGGTTCATAAGCTATTGAAATATGTATTGAGAATATGTTATCAATATTCAAGCACATGTGGACAACTCTTGAGAGGAGAGTGAAGCTGGTGACTCACATGATTCGGGGAGTAGAAAAGTGTCGGTGGGATGTTTTAAACTAGTCTGATAGGTTGTGAGAAATGTTTTGGAGTGATTTAAAAAATATATTCTATGATTAATTTTTCCCCAAGACTCCTATAGAAGAGTGGGAAAGTGATTCAATGAGCCTATAGTTTGATGGGATGACTGTTATGGAATATTTGGCATGCTTTATAGAGATTCAACGTTTTTATCGATATACCTTGCTGATGAGGCCACAAGGGAAAGATGCTTCAAGGAAGGTCTCATACATTCCATTCAATCACATGTCAACATTTTTAGGTTCACTACTATTACTAAGATAATGAATTAAGCATTGATTATAGAGAGAAACCTAGGGAATATCGGGGTGCAGATTAGAGCGGTACAATATCTGAACCCAGTGGCTCTACATTTAGTGGTAGGAAGTGCCGTTTTGAGGCCTCCCATGAGGTGAGTACCATCCAGATTGTGAGTGCTTGTAGTGTATTCATCTGACATTAGTTTGGGATATGGGGAAATATGAGGAATCTGTGTGATCGAGAACCATTCAAGTGATGATATTGTGGTTGGATGGGAAATTTATAGAGTTTTTATAGGATTTTACCTCTAATAGTTAGTGTAAGGGGATTAGCTCTGACACTAGATCTAAGAGAAAATTCCACAACTCCACATCAAGCTAGGAGTCGGATCAGTACATGAATGTTAAGCTAAGTGGGTGGTTGTGGCTGAGGTATCCCTGCACCAGTTGTACCTCGATAGCAGAGTGGGATTACTCTAGGTAGTGAGGTTATTTCACAAAGCTACAATTCTAGATAGATATATTTTGTACAGCCTACCCCTGAGGTGTAGAGTGTCAGGCTATCTTCTATGATAGGCGTGATCTTAGTAGCCTCTATGATTGTTTCTTTTATTTTTGATATAGGTTCTTTACATAGTTTTATATATGTACTTATGGTGGAAATCATTGGTCTTGTTAATCTATTTTATGAGGGTGTTATGAAATTTAACACTCCACTCAGAATTAGATCAAAGAGTGTAAGACAGTGTAGGGAGTTCCCCCTTGAGATTAGTTGCTGTCACTTGGTAAGGGATATTTTAGCCTATGAGATTATAGGGTTTGATTTCATACTCAGTATGGACTAACAATTTTATTATTGAGACATCATTGATTTATATCACCATAAGACAACCTTCACATCACAATAGGGTGATGTTTTTATTCACAAGGAAGAATGGAATGCCCAAGCGAGCGGAGCTGGACTGCAACATTATGGTGTGGGTGGGATGACAGCCTAGATTTCTAGTTTATATCTTGATGATCATACATCATGTTAGGTGGATTTCCCCCAAGTGGTTGATAATTTCAGGGATGTTTTCCTAGAAAACCTTTATAGTTTACCTATTAAGAGAGAGGTAGAGTACTTTAGCGAGCATGTTCCATGAGCTGCACCAATATCCATTCCTCCTTATATGAAAAATACTACATAGTTATAGGATATCAAGTGGTAGCTAGAGGATTTGGCGGAAAAGGAGTTTTTATGACCTAATATTTATTCACGGGGTTCTTTAGTCCTTTTTGAAAAAAATGTGGATAGTACCCTTAGGCTATGTGTGGATTACTAAAAATTGAACTAGTTGATGGTTAAGAATCGGTATCCCCTAACACGAATATATGATCTCTTCAATCATCTCCATGGTGATTAGGTGTTCTCAAAAATTGATTTGAGATCAGGTTATCACCATGTGTGTGTTTGACACAAAGGAATACCTCATAAATTTGTATGTAGAAGGTATGGCCTATACGAGTATTTGGTTTTGTTGTTTGGTATCACAAACATGCCAATAGTTTTCATGTCACTGATGAATCAAGTTTTCCATCCTTATTTGGATTATTTTTTGTGGTATTGGTGGATGATATCTTGGTGTATTATCAGAATCTACATGACCATGACAAAAATCTTAATATTGTTTTGGATACACTAAGGGAGAATTGGTTATATACTATGATCACAAACTGTAACTTCTGTAGGGATACGATTTACATCCGGGATCATATTTTCTTAGATAAACGATTATCAGTAGATCTAGAAAATGTGCGAGCAGTAGTTTCATGGGAGTAGCATAATAATATCTTTCACATACAATGTTTATTAGGGATAAATGTATATTATAGGTGATTCATATAGTAATTATCATGGCCAATGACAAATTTTATGGGATTGAGTAAGAAGGGTGTGATGTTAGTATGGAAAGATACTACAAGACATAATTTTAGGAGCTGAATGGGATATTGAATTCAGTGACAGTCCTAATTCTGGTAGAGATGGGAAGGATCGACATTGTGTATTTTGATGAATTAGGTATCAGGATATGAGACATTCTCATGTAGGGGGATAGAGTAACGGTATACAAGTCACATTAGTTGAGGAAATATGAGAGGAATTACTCAATGCATGATCTGGAGTTATATGTAATTTTTCATGATTTGTGATATTGGAGACACTATTTTCTGGTAGAGCATTTTTTGGTGTACATGACCACAAAATACTCAAGTACATATTTACACATCAAGATCTAAATATGGTGAAATGAAGGTGGGTTGAGTACCTACAATGCTTTTACTTTGAGCTTACCTATATGCCTAGAAAGAGAAATGTAGTGGCTGATGCACTAAGAAGGAGGACTCAAATACAAGCACTTTAGGAGGTTAGTAGTGAGTGACAACTTATGGATTTTCTTTCTAGTATGCACAGAGAGTTATAAGAAAATCAGTGGTAGACTCTTCCTTCATCCTTAACTGTGACCTATATCCTTATGGATAGAGTGATAATGATACAACTATCAGATTCCGAGGGCCTAGTACTATGAGGGAGTGTGGAAGGTGAGGACCCACCTCTAGGTTAGACCGTAGGAAAGGAAGATATCCTAAATATTCATTGTCACATATGGTTTCCAGAAGATAGATGTGATGATATGATGCGATAATTTTAGGCCCCTATTTGGATGGGACATCTTGGTATTACCAAGATGTTTCATGATTTATATCGCTAGTATTAGTGGCCCTGGATGAAACAAGAAGTGACTAGTTATGTTACAGATGTTCCACATATTAGTTGGTGAAGCTAGAGAATCATTGAACAACTAGGATTTTACTACAATTATACATTTCTAAATAGAAATCATAAGATGTCATTATGGATTTTGTGACCGGTTTTCCAAGGTATTCTTGTGGTAGTGATACATTTTGGGTTGTTGTTGAAAAACTCATAAAGGTTCCTCATTTCCTACCGATCAGGGAGACTTTCTCAGTAGTTGAGTTTGGGAGGTTGTATATTTGAGAGATAGAAAAACATAATGGTGTTCCTCAGACCATGGTATCAGATAAGGATTCTTAGTTTACATCTCCTTTTTGGAAGAGTTTATAGAGGGATTTGGGTACATAAGGGATTTTGTGCATGGTATACCACCCTCAGACTAATTCTCATACCCTGAATTTTTAAATTAATTTTTATTTTTATTCATTCTTGAATATGGTTTCTAACTCCAAGGTCTGGGCTAGGTCTCAGATTAAAACTTTTATCGTTTAATATTTTACTGGGTTTTGGACCCTTATGCGGTCATCGCATGATTGGCTGTTGCTGCGTAGCCAGCCCACGTGTTGCGCAATTTATCATTATTGTTATTATTTTTATTCTTTATATTATTATTATTATCTCATTATTTTAATTAATATTATTATTATTGGTTTTATTATTATTATTTTTATGATTATTATTGTAATTATTTTTATTATTATTTTAATTATTATTATTATTATTATTATTATTCTTCTTCTTCTTTATATTATCATTATTATTATTATTCATTGTATTATTATTATTATTACTAATAATATTAAATTATAATTAAAATGAAAAAATGGAAACCGAGTTCTACCCCCTGTCCCTAGTGCGCATCTGTGCCTCACCCCCCTCCACCTTCGCCCGCTCTGCCACCATGTTCTATGACCCTCGCCATTGCCTCTGGCCCTCCGCCTGCATTTGGATGGCCCTCGAACTCCACCTTCACCCCTCACCCAACACCCTCACCCATCACCCTCATCCACTGCCCAGTCCCTCGTCCCATGCCTCTGGCCTACTGACCAGCCCCAACCGACCCCAGCCTCGCCCAACACCAGACTTTTCCCATAGGACCCTGCCTCCCTCGCTCTCTCCCAGCCTCACGCCAACCACACCCTTTCCCAGAAGCTTAGCCTCCTACATTTTGTGTTCCAGTAGGCTGCCGTACCCTGACTATCCAGCTCCAGCCTCTGCCCTCCACACCACCGGTAAGGCCACCTCCGACCTCTCTAGTTCTCACCAGGCCACCTTGTCCTTATCTCTCCTCCACTCCAGCAGTAACCACACCCCTCTCCCTTCTTCCACACTTCAATCTAGTGCGACCGACCTGAGGTGAAACCAACCTCACTTTTATATGTTTCTTCCTATTTCTTGTGTTTTTTATGTGGCCAAATACTAACATCCCGGGTTTTGGTTTGGTGAATTTTGATGGTTGTCTATGGAATGAAATTGGTCTGTGGATGTTTTTAGTCTTTCTACAGAAATATCATTGTTGGGGTGTGTACTTGGAATTAAAGGCTTGACCTTGTTTTTATAAAGTGATAAAAAAGGGAAATTATTTTTGGAAGTTGAATTTGGTTTGAAAAGTGAGATTGGTTTTTGGAAAGTGGACTTGAAAGAAGGCGGTTCTGAAATCTAAAATGAAAAAGGGAATTTTCTGTTGTGTTTGTATTTTTTTGGTTTTGAGCATGGTGTTTTTGGATGATGGCGCTTTCAATGAGATTGCTTCGTATTGATATTGGTTTTGGATTTGTGTTTTATATGTTGTTCAGAAAATTCCACCCAGAATGCTCTGCAAGTTTTTTGATAAGTCAGGCCTAGTTTTTGGTCCTTTAGGATGTTTCCTATCCTTTATGGTGATCAGGGTCTGTTAGATGCAATAGAGTGGCATAAAAGGGTCGAGCATGTCTTCAGGGTATTGGGAACTCCCGAAGATGTTAGAGTGTGTTCCATTTTGGGTCTGTTCGAAGGGCCAACTCTTGATGAATGGGAGTTATTCTCCCCACCATCAATGAAAGTTGGGATGACATGGGATTTATTTAAATCCATCTTCATCCAATGGTTGCTACCTGAAGAAGTGAAGACAATGAAAAGGGTAGAGCTCATACATAGGCAACAAGGCCAATTGACGGTGAGAGCATATGTTGACCATTTCAAGGAACTCATGTCCTTTTCTCTAGAGGTAGTATCATAAGATTTGACGAAGAATTATATCTTTATCAGGAGCCTTATTCTAGATATAATGGAGTGGGTCATCCCTTATATGGACCATCGTTTTTAGTAGCTGGTGGATGAGGCGTTCTTAGTTGAGTTGGTTCCCGGGGCGCAGATGGAAGGAAATCTAGCGTATCCAGTTGCTCATGAAGGTTCCCCATCTGACAAGTAGGGTGTGCTAGAGGGACCTGTTTCTATAGAGTCCTCTGTAGTGGTTTTGGTTTCAATTTCATCACACCGTTTAGTGTTTTGACACCAGTGTGGCTGGTTCAGGCACGTGAAGCTGCCAGGTCACATCCCTCGGAAGAGGTGTCATCCTTGCTAGTGTTTGGGTCACTTAGAGAAGTTTTACAGGAAGCGTCACCTAACGAAGACACTATAAATAGAGTAGTTCCTGTGCCTTACTATGAGGCAAGGGATGCTTCGGCCATCAGTTCCCCAGCTGCAGGCCCCTGGGTGAAGCTCACGCATAGTCAGGAGCTACCGGAGGTGTGAAGCCACAGTTCTATTTTTGTGTTCTATGTTAGAATTGGAACATTTTAAATTCATTATGTTCTTGTTTTTCTGCTATTAGAGTCTTGAATTTGTTTTAAGTTCATTGTTTTTCCATGAAGTTATGATGGATTCATTCTAATGTAATCCAAACAGCCCCATTTGTCTTATTATGCTTTTTTGAATCATGTGTTTTTCTTTAAAGCATGTTTGACCCTGGTATGGGTTGTTCATGGTTTAGCTGTTTTTGTTTAGAGATGTAAGTGCCTGAGGAAGAATCAATGTTTGTGGTTATGCTCAAGTTCACTATTTGGGTTAAGTTTTTCTAGGAGGTGTTTCTCTAGTATTCAAAGTTTTCGGTCTAGTTTGAGAGTTCTGAGTTTTAGTGAAGGTGTGGGTTGCTTGTGATGTGGAACTTAGTTTGGATCAATTTGGAGTTCCCGCATCACCCCCTTCCCGTGGTGCTATGTTTGGGTGTCAAATTTAAATTCTAGCTGACATCTTGTGGTGGGGAGAACCCCCTCATGTTCTCACGTTCTCTGGTGTTGTGGTTTCTCTCAGTTTCAATGAGGCATGGATTTTTGTTTTGTCTATTGTTCGACAGAGTGAATTTTTGGGGGAATAAAGTCTCTGTGATGGGGATAATTATCACACCCCTACTTTTTAAATTATTTTTTATTTTTATTAATTATTGGCTCTTGGTTCTGGACAAGGTCCGGGTTGGGTGTCAGATTAAAATTTTAATCGTTTAATATTTTACTAGGTTTCCGACCAATGCGCGGTCACCATGCGATTGGTGGTAGCCACACAGCCATCCCACGTGCCATAAAATTTCTTTTTATTCTTCTTCTTATTATTCTATATATTATTATTATTATTATTATTATTTCATTATTTTCATTTTTACTATTATTATTTTTGGTATTATTTTTATATTTATTATTATTTGTATGATTATTATTGTTATTATTATTATCATTTGGATTATTATTATTATTATTAGTATTATTTGTATTATTATTATTATTATTATTATTATTACTAAATTATAATTAAAATGATAAAAATGGAAACCTAGTTTTACCCGGTGCCCCCTCCCCCCTAACCCTAACCCTATCACGCAACAACGCCTTCACCCCCTCCACCATTGCTCTCTTCGCCACCCCTTGCTACACCCCTTGCCCCTGCCCCCGGCCCTCCGCCTGTATCCAACCCACCCTCGACCTCCGATGTCTCCCCTCGCCTAGCCCCCTCACCCAACACCCTCGTCCGACACTCATACCCTCATCCCATGCCTCGGGCCTGCCGACCAGCCCTAGCTGTCCATGACCCCGCCTAGAACCCGCCTTCGCCAACATGAACATTCATCCCTTGCACTTTCCCAGCCTCCCGCTGACCTCGTCCTCACCCTACCTCACGCTGTCCTCACCCACACCCAGTGTGCTGGCCTCTAGACTTCCACTTTCCAGTAGGCCGCCGCTCCCAGATCATCTAGCTCTGGCCTCCACCCTCCACACCACCTGAAAGGCCACCTCTGACCTCTATGGTTCTCACCAGGCCACCTCGCCCCTGGGATCTCCTCTGTTCTGGCAGTAGTCTCACCCCTTCTCCCTCCTTCCTCACTTCCATTTATCATGACATACCTCCAGAAAACCCAACCAAACTTGTGGTAGTTTCTTCCAATTTCTATTGTTTTTATTTAAGTGGCCAAACTATGATGTCTCGGGTTTTGGTTTGGTGCATTTTGATGGTTTTCTACAGCGTACAATTGGTCTGTGGATTTTTTTCGTCTTTCTGCAGAAATGGAATTGCGACTACGCTTGATGTGAGGTAGAAAAATTCTCATTTTCCTTTCTTATTAAGTCCACTTAATAAATGAGTTTTTAATTAAATTTTTTTACTTAGTTCACACCTCTTCATTGCACTTAATTAAATTTATATTGTGTTTTCAAGTTAGTCAGTTTTGATAAAAATACTTTTGAAGTACTTTCTCTAGTCATATTTACGTGCGCTTATGAAAAATGTGTTTGCTAGATGTCAAATGTTGTCTTGATTATATTTTAAGTATTACATGCACCTTAGATATAATTTTCAATAGGCTGTGAATGTGTTTATAGCTTGAATGAATTGTTTAACATTTATTCATTCTATTTAATGAATTGTATATACATTGTTTCGTTTGTTCATTGATGTTTTTAATAAATTTTTGGGATTTTTATAAAAAATGTTTATAAATTATATTTTATGTTTATTAAATTGTTTATAGATTGTTTCATCTGTTTATAAAATTTTAAATAAAATTTTTGACATTTAAAATGAAAAAGTGGGGTTTTCATGATATTTTGGGTAATGTATTGGCTATGTGATGATAAAGGTCTGATTGGTAATGATTGTGTTTTCAAGGAGTGATTTGATTGTTTATGTAATGTGACAGCCTATTTGGTAGCTTCAACTCAAATGATGCTGTTTGTATGCACTTTTAGAAATAATTATTTTTTAAAAAAAATGTGTACCTTCTTGAAAACCATTTTGTTTGTGTTAAATTGTTTTTGAAAGGTTTTGTGACTATAAGGCAATGGTTTTGTTGTTTTAACGTAATGAGTTATGCTTCCTAAATAATGTTTTCTTTAAATCATGGTTGTTTGCATTTGAAATGTGTTTAATGTGAGTTTTAAAATGGTAAAGGCTCGTTTGATAGTGGAAAAATGATTGGTGTGCGTTTTGGAACTCAAGGGCCTGTTTGGAACTTTTGACCCAAGGGAAGTGTTGTAACTAACTTTTAAAATAGATTGTGTTTGGTGAAAGTGTATGCCTGATTGGAAAATTTAAATATTTTACGAAATGGTTTTAATGTTAAATGGTGTGACGGCCCAGTTGGCAATTTATGTGAAATGATTGAATGTGTGTTTGGGGGTGCACCTGTCTAGGGTAACCCATTATGATTGAATGCACAGGATGCATCCATTTTTAGGGAAGCAAATTGTTGTGAGATGAGTCATGTGTGCAAGGGCCTTCCTACTTACACAATATTAATATAGCCACAATGGGTTCTTGGGAATCATATAAGAGAGTTAGTGATGGTTACCAACCAACCCTAATTAGACGGGTTGGTACCCTTTGGATTTATTGTTAGGCCAGGTGGGCTTTACCCCTAGATAGGTCAGTATAGGGTAGCCAGTTGGTTATAGACATAGGAGCTTCACCATATGCCAACAGGTGGTTCTGAAACCGAGTACGTCTAGGGGACTTCTAGGGGTGTTTAAGATCACCCATGGTTACTGTATTACTTTTATTGCTTGTTTACTATTCATTATACCAGTTTATTTTCCAACTTTCATTTTTTACTTGTTCTACTTTAGCCCAGCTTTGGTATACTTTGTTTTGGGTTTAGTTTATAAAAAAACTAATGATTTTGGAAATGTATGCCATGTGTGTTGGATTTTTAAATTAGAATGTCATGTTTCTTACTTTGAAATGTGAAAACCTTACATTTATAATGGTATTTCAAATTTTTGTTACTGGATTGTTTTAGGATAGGAGATGTTGGATTCTATGGTTTATGTTGGAAACCAAACTGATAATTTTAATGCTCACACCTATTTTTATCATTACAGTTGTAGGTTCCCCTTTTCTCAGGTTCTCTTGGCAGAGTTGGTTGTTATTAGATCAAGGTCGGCCTTTTGGTGGGTGGTGACCTAGAGGGTCACATGGAGGTATGTTGAGTTGTTCTATTTTTTTTCTTTTTCGCATATAGAGTTTAGTTTTATTGTTTTTTTATTCTTGTTTATTTATTTATCTTTGACATGCCTAATCATTCCCATCGATTAAATCTTTATGACCGACACTGGTTTCCTGCCCGTGGGGATTGAGAACGCCCTTCGTGTCTTGTCGCGGACAGGCTCGGGTGATCAATTTATGGTCCACCTAGGTTGGTTCGAGACATAATGCTATCAGAGGAGGCCCTTGTTATTTGGGACTTCCGGTAGATAGATATTAGAACTAATGGGACTCTAGAGGTAGGTATAGGAAGGAATTCATGAACCCTCGCTCATTCGGAACCTTGAGTCACCAGGGGTAGTTTGGGAATTGAGTCCTTGTCAAATCCTGATTTGTTTTGGATTAAGGGATGACAATGGAGGCAAGACGATGTTACATCATGATTTCACATGGAGTAATGACCCATGTAGAGTCTTATTACACAGGTTAAGTTCCTCCAAGTTGTTGACGCTTACTTGGGGCATGGCCCACTACCATGTCGCCAGGTTAAGCATAACTAATAGTCCCTCAATCCAGTAGTTTGATGCAAGTTAAGTGATATCATGGTTTTGATTGGTGTGAGTTTGATTTTGAAAGTGGAAAATGATTTTTGAAATGAGAATGATTTCTTTTAAATGGATTTAAATCCGTGAAATGGATTTTTAAAACTGAAAGATCTTGGTCTAAAAATCCAATGTTTTCTTGGAACTGCTAGACATATGGTTTGGGTGTAACCTCAGGTACTCTTTATGAATGTTTTAACATGTCAGGGAATTCATGGGAAGTGCATGTTGGTGCGTATGGATGAAAGCAGACGTAGTCATGTGCAGCGGTTCATGGGATTTCTAGGGCATGTACTTGGAATTAAAGTATTGAAATTGTTTTTCTAAAGTGATATTAAAAAGGGAAATGTTTTTTTGAAATTTAATTTGCTTTGAATAGTGGGTTTAGTATTTGAAAATTGTCCTTGAAAGGAGGAAGTTTTGAAATGTAAAATGAAAAAGGGATTTTTTTTTGTATTTGTATTTGTATTTGTCTAGGTTTGAGCTGGATGTTTTTCTAATGAAGGTGCTTTCAATGATATTGCTTCAGCTTGATATTGGTTTTCGCTCCCTGTTTTATATTTTGTTCCGAAAATGCCACATAGAAAGACCCCTAGGGTTTCTGATAAGTCATGCCATGTTTTTGGTCCTTCTCATAAGTTTCATGTCCTTCACGGTGATCGTGGTTCGTTAGAGGCAACAGTGTGAATTGAAGGGGTCGAGCACATCTTTAGGGTATTGGGAACTCCCGAAGATGTTATAGTGTGTGCTATTTTGGGTTTGTTCGATGGTCCAACTTTGGATAAATGGGAGTTATTCACCCCGCCATCAAAGAAATTTGGGATAACATGTGATGTCTTTAAATCCATCCTCGTCTAATGTTTCCTACCTAAAGAATTGAAGATAAAGAAAAGGAAAGATCTCTTGCGTATCCAAAAACGCCAACGGACAGTGAAAGCATATGTTGGCCATTTCAAGGAACTCGTGTCCTTTTCTCCTGAGGTAGCATCACAATATTTGATGAATAATTATCTCATCATCGATGAATTTTTCCTAGAGAACAAGGATCAGGTCCTCCCTTCTATGGACCATCGTTTTGAGAAGCTGGTGGATGAGCCGTTCTTAGCTGAGTTGGTCCCTAGAGCGCAGATGGTTGGAAATCAAGTGTATCCAATTGCTCGTGACAGTTCCCCATCTGACATGTAGGGTGTTATAGAAGGACCTATTTCTAAAGATTCCTCTATCGTGGTTCTGGCTTCAAGTTTTTTCAAACAATTTAGTGGTTTTCCACAAGTGTGGCCGGTTCGGGCATGTGAAGCTGTCATGTCGCATCCCTCCAAAGATGTGTCGTCATTACGGGTGTCTAGATAACATAGAGAAGTATTGATAGAAGCATAAGCTAAAGAAGACGCTATGACTGTAGGAATTCCAGTTCCAAACTGTGAGGCAGGAGATGCTTCAGCCATCAGAGCCCCAACCACATGCCTTGGGGTGATGTTCGTGCACAGTCATTAGCTGCTGGAGGTGTGAAGCCTCGGTTCGGGTTTTGTGTTCTGAGTTGGAATTGTAACCTTTTAAAGTCTTCCCACTCTTTTTTTCTGCTTTTAGAGTCTTGAAGTTGTTTTATGTTCATTATTTTTCAATGAAGTTATGATGGACTCATTCTATTGTAATCCAAACAGCCTCGTTTGTCTAAATATGGTTTTCTAAATCGTGTGTTTTTCTTTAAAGCATGTTTGGCCCTTGTATGGGTTGATCTCGGTTTAGCTGTGTTTGTTTAGAGATGTAAGTTTCTGTGTGTAACACCCCAAGCTTCCATGGTACGCTTCTCTTTGAATAATACAATAGCTTGTGTTGTACGCAACTTCGAGTTAAAACACACCACAACCAATCAAACTAGCCGTTATGAATAGTAATAACCAATTTTCGAAATATTATAAATTTTATCTTTCAAAATGGAATTCATTTTTGGATTCAGAATATCGAAATTATCTTAGGGTGAATTTTTGGTATTTTTCAGAAAACTTTCAATTTTTGATGAATAGTGAAAAACACTACGTTATTGTTTAAAACTAAATTTTTATTTAAATAATTATTTATTTTATTTAATTTTATTTTAGGTTAAAATAGATATAAAATACCTATATCAGTTCTATGTAATTCATTGGAGTTATTTTATAATAAGTTTATTTATATAAAAATTTTATTGAACTTTTTACCTTCTTTTAACCACCTCCTAGGAGCATTTGCAAATTTGCATAAAACTTAATTTCAACACTTCTGTGAATTGAATTTCAAAAATCCGAGAGACACGGTTGATATCATTAAGTAAAATGTGGTTCAATAAGATGAAAATAATTTTTTGGTTAATAGTAACTTTTAACTTTTATTTACCACGGTTAAAAGTAAATAGGGTAATTAAAGGTAAAGATGATATTATAATTACCCTAACACATGTCCTAATTCTATTAGATAAGTTTAATTAGACCAAAAAAAACCTTAGGAATAAAATATGATCCTTTTGGTCCACTTCTATTAGATTAGGACATTTATTATTATTTAATTTAAAGAAGTGTTAAAAGTGTTAAAATCATGTTTTCATAACTATTTTTTTTAATATAAGGTTATACATAAGCTAAAATCGACTAAAAATATTTATTAGAAAGATAAAAATATTTCCTACATAATGGTGTTTTATTTATAATTTTTATACATTACATAATTAAATTTATTTATGACACAATGATGATGCAGTAATTACCTTATTAATGAAAAATTAAAATAATTTATATTGTAAATATCCAAATAAATGTAAATTGAGACTTATGATGAATTAAAATTATTTTATAAGTTAATATGACATGTTAGGGTTGATTCAATGAAGTTTTTTCTACGTAAGCATGTTGTTATGACTTTAACAAAAACAAAATACTAAATAGTGTCAAAATTGACATAATTGAGTTTTTAAAATAAATACTTTATTATTAAATGATATAATAGTCCTAAAAATATACTGTTCGGACAAAGGACCTATATAATAATAGATATGTCATTAATTAACCACTTGGGGTTTTCTTGGAATTTCATATTGATATTATTAACCATATAATATAATAATACAAGAATGCATGGTAAATGTCAAACTATTTTACAAAGAATAAAATCTAAAAGATAAGGTTAATATGGTGACCTAAACCTATCTAAAACCTATTGGTTGAAAAGTTTTCGACCCATCCGTACCTTAGACTCGAAATAAATCATTTTGAAGCCATTAGAAACCGAAAAGTATTTTATTTTTAAATAATATTTCAATATTTTCCTAAGGTTCCCCTCACCTCTCTTACAAAAGGGAATTTCCCTTTTTCTAAAATTCACACCTCCAAAGCCATTTGGCTCGGCCAAACCCTACCCAACTATCCTCCAAACTTCCCTTAATTCAACCTAGAGGCCTTAGTTTGATCATAAATCCAACCTATGGATTCATTTTGATCAAATCAAAAGGAAGAACCTAAAGAAGAGGTAAATATTTCATCACCTGTTTCAAGTTCATTTCTTCTTCCACTTCCTCTTTCATTGTTGTTTCCATTCTAAAATAATAACTCAAATATCTTCTATATACTGTGATGTTATTATAAAAATGATACAACCATATTAATTATTCTATCCATCATATTAATGACAAATTCACCATACGTGCATACGTATGACTTACCGTCTCCACGTCATGGTGTAGTTGTTATTCAATACATTATTATTTGGATGGGTATAATAATGATTTAAAATTTATGTAAATAATAAATATAACACGTTAATGATTCTATCTACATGATATATCATCTATTTACATATGGTTTTAAATCAAAAGAATTATATTGTTGCTCGTGCATTCGTACGGATTACCGTCTCTATGAACGTGATGAGATTCATTTCTCCATCATAACCATTCAAGAATAATTTTCATTTGGTGATTAAAAATAATTATTAAAGAACTTAATATCATTCTGGATATTAATCAAATACATCCTATCCATAAAAAACATGACTTATGTAACAAAAAATATAAAGGAAAATGAATCTGTTAACACCCGAAACGACGATAATACTAAAATATTATTAACAATGTAATATTAGAAGATCATATATGATATCATATTTATGTATATGGTTATTGTATAATTTAATAACAATGATTTAACTATTATATATTAGGTGAATTTACCCTCTACCAAGGAAAAGTACAATGTAAGGGTTAATTCTACAATCTCCTCATTATCCTAGGTTGTTTATACGTAATTATATAATGGGACCTATTTATCATCCACATCCATGTTTCTTAAAATGTATTTCAAATTTTTTTACTATTTCCTAGGAAATGGGTTAAAGTCATTTATACCCTTGTTTGAATTTTTATAAGATGTTTATAAAGAATCTTTCCGTCATTTTCCAAACAAGGTACTTTATGACATTTTCGACAAAATTAAGGTAAGAATGTCTTTTTTAACTTATATGGAAGGTGAGGCTATTTTCTACCGTTATAAAACCTTTGAAGATTCCATTAAAAGATTATAAGAATATTTTCAAAAATAAATTCTTTCTTTTATAATTACATGAATTTTAAATGATTTCAAAATAGAAAGAGGTATTTCTTTACAATAGTTTTCATTTCATCTATGTTAAATTCCTTTGATGGATTTTAAACTTGTTTGAAGTTGATTTATTATGATACAAATCTTCATACTATATTGATGGTTTTGTGATATGTTTTACTGTGGATATGTTATTTTTAAAATATTCATGGTTTATAGATAATGTATTTATATTTCATACTCTAGTTTTAATAAGAATGTTTATGTTATGTTTCAACCTTTTCATATGAGGAATGCATTGGACTTAGTAAGTGATGGGTGGAGCCTGCCATAGCTCCTTGATGACTCGGTAGGTCTCATGAGACAAACCAGTGTCTTGGCATAAGGCCTTGACAAAATCTTATTTATAGTCTTGGCACAAGGCCATGACTATGTGGTTTTGAAGTCTGGCATTATGCATTCCATCATTATAAAATTGGCTATTGATATTGCATGTGATTATTCGACTTGTAGAATCTCCATGTGAATAAGTAAACAGAATGATTTTGATTTATATTTTCCATATTATAATGAATTTTATGATTAAAATGATCATTTTTTGTCTTATACATTTCCTTAAATGTTTATACTTATTTATAAAAGTTTCTGATATATATTTTTCCTTACTGATCATCTGAGGTCACACCTTTCTCTGTTTTATTTTTCCCAGGATGCGAATAAGTATATTATGACCGATATGAAGGGATAGTATTAGGGAAATGAATGTGGTCAAAGGAGACAATGTTGTTGTTGTTTTTGATTTTATAATGTAATGTAAAACTAAAGTATGTATCTAGCTAGTACTTCCAAGGCTACTAAACTGATCGGTCTTTCAGGATTTAATCCCTTGTGATCATGCCAATGTTATGTAATAATGTACCAAATCTGGGTAACTAGGGTCGGGGCATTACAGTTGGTATCAGAAGTTTAGTATAAACCTTGGAAGTTATATTTAGAAAAACTTTGATTAGGGCGCATTACCCTAAGATAGACTTTGAGGATTTGTATATAGGATCTTCCTAGAATTTTTGTAATGTAGAGATTTTTTGTATTTTCCAAGCAATACATCCCTGTATGGATATGAGCAGGTAGAGGCAGCTCTGGCATAGATGTACCTAGGAGTGAAAACTCTGACAAGGAGTTTCAGGCTTGACCTGAGGGATCGTGGTACACAACAATGGGCCTTGCTGTACTCTTGGTTACGACACTCTCTGGGGATATGATTAGGATAATTTACATTTACATTACAAACCATTATTAAGGATTCATGAGTATATATACCTTCTAAAAGAATTTTTTTTTATGATTATGGATTATATTCATAAACGTTTCAGTTTATGTTAAGGGTTTTAATTGTTTGAAATTATGTATTTTGATTCATATACTAATATAGTGTATTCCTTTGTTTAGAAATGGAACCTAGTGGAATGAATGGAAACTGTATCAATGAACGTAATCCATGAAGGGATTTCCCTCATACTCAAGATAATTAGGGTGGAGCTAGTGATTCAACTGGTGCTGGTCATATTATCACCATACTGGTACACCTCAATCAGGTTATGAATAATAACCTTACCCATATGGGGCACCCTGATCCACAACGTGGAGGATCAATGTTAGAACTCTTCATTAGAAAACAGCCACCAACATTAAATGGGACTAAAAATACATTTTTAGCTAATCAATGGATAAGTTCCTTAGAGAAAATATTTAATGCTTTGGGGAGTAGCGAAAGGGAAAAAGTTTTCATGGTCGTTTATCGCCCCACAGAAGATGAAGATCAATGGTGGTCATTTATTCAGAACACAAAGGAAGATGATGAAGTATCAAATATGGAATGGACGGAGTGTAAAGATATTTTCTTAGAAAAATACTTTACTTGTGACCATCGAGCGGATATGGAAAGACATTTTTTGAGTCTGAGGCAAAAGGAGGATGATAATGTCGCAAAATATGAGGCTAACATTACATGGTTAAAAAGGCATGCTAAAAATTATATAAATAACCCAAGGGTTAATATTGATAAAATCTTTAAGGGGTTAAAACCATTTCTCTATCGAGCATTAGTCTCACAATTCATCTCATCGTATGAAGATATAGTATCATGTTCTATCAAGATAGAAAAAGAATTCTCTAAGTCTTATGAATTTAATGCGAAGTAAGAGAAGAAGAGATATTCTAAACATTATGGAAATGGAAATAAGGGGAAGAAGGGAAAAGTTGAATATCCATCCTGTAACAATTGTGGGAAGAAACACCCTGGTACTTTCCTAAAGGGAATGGGATTCTGTTACAAGTGTGGTGAAAAATGCCACCATGCTCGTGATTACAAAGGAATGAAATAGGCTCTTAATGTTGAATGCTACAATTACAGAGAAAGGGGGGATTATGAAAATGAATTTCCTAAGATCCAAGAAAACTTACCTCAGAAAAGTCCAAGGGATAAATTCCAAGATTATGTGATTACTACTGCTGAGGTTGAAGCTTTGAAATATGTGGTGGTAGCTAATTTAATGGTTTCCTCAAGTTTGGAGAATGATTTATTTGATTCTGGATCATCGCATCACTTCAAATCTTCCCACTTTGATAAGAAAATTAGATATTTCCAATTTTATTTAACAATATAGTTGTCAGTCAAAACTCTTAAGGGATGTCTCATTCCAATAATGTTTTGTGAATCAGTTCCCATTAAGGCATATAAATATTATTTATCTAACTATCTCATCATCATACCCATGATTTAATTTGATATAATCCTCGGTATGGATTGGATTTCGAACCATGATGCAAAAATTTATTGTAAGAAGAAGGAGGTTACAATTTTTGATGACGATGATAAAGAACACCATATCTTTAAAGCAGAAATGTCACCATCTAATTCTTATCTAGGTCCACCCCCAGTAGCTCAACTAAATTTAATTATTTGGGAGGAAGATAATGAAATAACTATGGATAAGGAAAATAATGTTAAAATAGAAGATGTACATATTGTTTAAGAATATGTTGATGTGTTTCCAGATGATTTACATAGACATCCTCCAGAATGGGAAATTGTGTTTTCCATTGATTTAATTTCTAGTTCAAGGCCCATATCAAAGAACCCTTATAGAATGTCCACTGTAGAATTTGTGGAAATAAAGAAACAACTAGAGTAATTGAGTAATAAGGTATTTATTTTCCCTAGTGTTTCTCCTTGGAGAGCCACTGTTATTTTTCTTAAGAAGAAAGATGGATCTATGAGGTTGTGCATGGACTACTGAAAGATCAACACAATAAAAATAAAGAACAATTATCCCCTAGCTCACATTGATGATTTATTTGATCAACTTCACATAGCTCAATATTTTTCAAAGATTGACCTACGATCTGGATATCATCAGTTATATTTGAAGAAGGAAGAAATTTCAAAAACAGAATTTTGAAGTAGGTATTGGAATTACGAGTTTACAGTAATGCCTTTTGGGCTAACTAATGCACCCACTATTTTCTTGGATCTAATGAATAGAGTTTTCAAGGAATATCTTGATGAACTTTTAGTGGTATTTATTGACGATATCTTGGTATATTTCAAAAGCTATGAAGATCATGAAAATAACTTTCCCATTATTCTAAAGACTCTTAGAAGAAATGAATTATATGGGATGTTTAGAAAATGTGAATTATGGCTTCAAGTGATTTATTTTCATGGAAATATTATCTCTAAGGATTAAATATCTATTGATCTTTCAAAGACCAAGGAAATCCAAAAATGGCCAGTCCCAATGAGTATAACGGAGGTACACAGTTTTATTGGTTTAGTAGGTTATTATCGGTGTTTTTTTCCTGAATTTTCCTCATTGGCTAACCCATTAACCAAGATCACACGTAAAGGGGTTAAATTTGTTTGGAAAAAATAATGTGAAGAATTTTTTGAAGAACTGAAGATAAGATTAGTCAATTCTCCAATCTTGACTCTACCATCGGGGAGTGATGGGTTTGTTATTTATAGTGATGCTTCAAAGAAAGGGCTTGGTTGTGTCCTTATGCAGAATGATAGAGTTATTGCCTATGCATCACGACAGTTAAAAATTAATGAACAAAACTATCCCACTCATGATATTGAATTAGAATCTATAATATTTTATTTGAATATTTGGAGACACTATCTATATGGTGAAAAATGTGAGATTTATACTGATCACAAGAGTTTAAAGTATATTTTCTCAAAAAAATTACTCAACATGAGGAAAAGGTGATGGCTTGAACTACTCCAGGATTATGATTTCACTATACACTACCACCCGAGGAAGGAAAATAGGGTGGAAGATGCATTGAACAAGAAAGATCATGGAGTTAGGAACAATATGGGAGTTGAAAAGGATCCCATATACATGGATCAAGTAAAGATGGATATAGGAATAACCATGGATGGTGAAACATCATCTCTTTTTCAAATGGTCTCCGAACCATCTTTACTAGAAAGGATAAAATGTTCTCAGACTGATGATGAGGAATTTTAAAAGAAAATTAAATTTGGGAATGATGGGATATTGATCGACTTTAAAAATGAAGATGGGATTTTGAAATTAGGGAAGAGACTTTGTGTTCCCGATATACCAGATCTAAAAAGGGAATTGTTAGATGATGCCAATAACTCCAATTTTCTATACCCCTGGTAGCACTAATATGTATAGAGATCTGAAAGAACATTTTTGGTGGGACAACATGAAGAGAGAGATTGCTGATTTAGTGTCGAGATGTATGGTTTTCCAACAAGTGAAAGCTAGAAGACCACATCCTAGAGGAGTCATACAACCTCTTCTTATACCTAAGTGGAAATGGGATGATATTATGATGGACTTTTTCCTGGGGATACCAAAGAATCCTAGAAGGAATGAAGCAATATGGGTCATTGTGGATCGTCTTACCAAGTCAGCACATTTTCTTGATATAAGAGATGATTTACCACTTGAACGTCTAGAAATAATATATATTAATGAAGTTGTAAGACATCATCGAGTACTTTTATCGACTGTTTGTGATCATGATCCCCATTTTATATAAAGATTTTGGAAAAGTCTTCAGAAATCCCTAGATACTGAACTTAGTTTGAGCACTGCCTACCACCCTCAAACTAATGGACAATTAGAATGAACTATTCAAACCTTATGAAGACATGTTTAGATCCTTCCCAATTGACTTTCAATGTATGTGGGATCAATAGTATCCTCTAGTAGAATTTTCCTATAACAATAGCTTCCATTCAAGTATTCATATGGCACCATATAAAGAATTATATGGAAAGAGATGTCACACACCAACTTGTTGGGATGATGTTGGTGAAAGAAAACTCATAGGCCCAAAACTTGTTGAGGAAACGATGGAAAAGGTGAAGGTTATACAAACCCACATCAAAGAAGTTCAAAGTAGGCAAAAGAGCTACACCGATAACCGAAGGAAGGATTTGTAATTTCAGGTAGGAGATCATGTTTTCTTGAAGGTATCTCCATGGAAGGGAGTTATACAATTCGATAAGAAGGGTAAATTAAGTCCCATGTAAATCGGACTTTTCGAAATTCTAGAACGAATTGGGGCTGTAGAATAACGTTTGGCAATGCTGCCAAGTCTCTCCAATGTTTATGATGTGTTCCACGTATCACTATTGAGAAAATGGATGCCTGACCCAATGCATGTACTCACCTATGAAGAAATAGAACTGGAACCTGATCTGTCTTATTGTGAGGAGCCTATAAAGATTCTAGATACCAGAGAACAAGTGTTGAGAAACCATATGACTCGTTTGGTAAAATTACTATGGAGAAACCATAAGATGGATGAGGTGACGTGGGAACCTGAGGAACTTATGTTTAAGAACCACCTGAGTCTTTTTAAGCTGTGATATTCTAGAAAATTTGAGGATGAAATTATTTTAAGGAGGGAAGAATGTAACACCCCAAGATTCCATGATATGCTTCTCTTTGAATAAAACAATAGCTTGTGTTGTATGCAACTTCGAGTTCAAAAAAACCACAACCAATCAAACTATCCGTTATGAATAATAATAACCAGTTTTTGAAATTTTATAAATTTTATCTTTCAAAATGGACATCAATTTGGGATTTGGAATATAGAAATTATCTTCAGATGAATTTTTGGTATTTTTCTGAAAACTTTCAATTTTTGATGAATAGTGAAAAACACTGCGTTTTTGCTTAAAACCAACATTTTATTTAAATAATTATTTATTTTATTTAAATTTATTTTAGGTTAAAATAGATACATAATACCTATATAAGTTCATTTTAATTCATTCTAGTCATTATATAATAACTTTAGATATATAAAAATTTTATTGAACTTTTTACCGTCTTTTACCCACCACTTAGGAGCGTTTGAAAATTTGCATAAAACAAAATTTTACCCCTTTTTTGAATTTAATTTCAAAAATCCAAGAGAAATAGTTGATTCCAATAAGTAAAATGTGGTTCAATAAGATGAAAATATTTTTTTGTGAATAGTAACTTTTAACTTTTATTTACCATGATTAAAAGTAAAAAGGGAAATTAACGGTAAAAATGATATTATAATTACCCTAAAACATGTCCAAATTTTATTCGATAAGTGTAAATAGACCGAAAAAACCTTAGGAATAAAATATGATCCTTTTGGTCCTCTTGGATTAGATTAGGACATTTATTATTATTTAATTTAAAGAAGAGTTAAAAGTGCTAAACTCATGTTTTCATAACTAAAACATTTTTAATATAGGGTTATACATATAATAAATTCGACTATAAATATTCATTAGAAAGCTGAAAATATTTTCTACAAAATGGTATTTTATTTTTAATTTTTAGACAATACATAATTAAATTTATTTATGAAACAATGATGATGTTGTAATTACATTATTAATGAAAAGTTAAATTAATTTGTATTACAAATATCCAAATAAATTTAAATTGATACTTCTGATGAATCAAACTAATTTTATAGGTTACTATGACATGTTAGGGTTGATTCAATTTTTTTTCTAAGTAATCATGATTTTATGAATTTAACAAAAACAAAATACTAAATAGTGTCAAAATTGACATAATTGATTTTTTAAAACAAATACTATATTATTAAAACAAATGCATTGGAATTAGTATGTGATGGGTGGAGCCCGCTATAGCTCCTCGATGCATTAGTAGTTTTCATGAGACAAATTAGTGTCTTGGCACCAGGACATGAAAAAATATTATTTTTAGTCTTGGAACAGGGCCTTGAATTTGTGGTTATGAAGTCTGACATTATGCATTCCACCATTTTAAAATTGGATATTGATATTGCGTATGATTATTCAACAAGTAGAATATCAATGTGAATAAGTAAATGGAATTATTTAGATTTGTATTTTCCATATTAGGATGATGTTTATTTTTAAAAGGCTTTTGTTTTAGTATTATACATTGCCTTAAATTTTTATGCTTATATATGAAATATTCTGCTATATTGTTATCCTTACTAAGCATCTGAGCTCACCCCTTTCTATGTTTTATTTTTCCAACGATGCCAAGTAGTATATTATGACTGACCTATAGGGATAGTCTAAGAGAAATGATTTTGGTCCATGGAGACAATGTTGCTGTTGTTTTTCATTTTATAATTTAATGTAAAAATTAAGTATGTATCTAGTAATTCCAAGGCTACTAAACTGATCGGTCCTTCAGGATTTAATTCCCTTGTGATCATGCCAATGTTATGTAATAATGCACCGACTCTGGGTAACTGGGGTCGAGGCATTAAACTATGGAAGAATCGATGTTTTTTACACTCGAGTTCACTGTTTGGGTTAAGTTCTACTCGGAGGATTTTCTATAGTATTTGTGGTTTTTTGTATGGGTCGAGAGTTTTGGGTTTTAGTGATGGCATGGGTTGCTCGTGTAGTAGAACTTAGTTTTGATCGATTGGGAGTTCTCATGTCACCCCCTTCCTGGGGTACTATGTTTGGGTTTTAAATTTCCATGCTAGATAAATTCTTGTGGTGGGGAGAATCCTCTCGTGTTCTCCTATTCTCTTGTGTTGTGGTTTCTCTTGGTTTCAGTCAGGCATTGATTTTTTTTGTCTATTGTTTGGTTTGGTGACTTTCTAGTGGTAGAATGTGTCTGTGGTGGGGAGAATTATCACAAACTAACTTTTTAAATTTATTTCTATTTTTATTAATTTTTGGCTCTGGGTTCTCATGGAAAGGTCTAGGTTGGTTCTCAGATTTAAAATTTTATTGTTTAATATTTTACAGGGTTTTAGACCCATGTGCTGTCACCGCGTGATTGGCGGTAGCTGAAAATCCGGCCCACGTGTCGTGAAATTGCTCGTTATTATTATTATTCTTTATATTGTTATTATTATTATTATATCATTATTGTCATTATTATTATATTTATTATTTTTTGTATTATTAATATTAATATTATTATTTGAATGATGATGATGATGATGATGATGATTATTATTATTATTATCATTAAATTATAATTAAAATGAAAAAAAGGAAACCTAGTTGTATTTGGTGCCCCCTTTTCCCCCTAACCCTAGCGCACAGTTGCGGCTTCACCCCCCTCCACCTTCGCGCACACCGCCACCCCGCGCTACGCCACTCACCCCTGCCACTAGACCTCTACCTACATCCAGCTTCCCCTCGACCTCTGACTACTCCCCTCACCCAGTACCTTCACCCAACACCCTCATCCAGCACCCATGCCCTCATCCCATGCCTCCGGCCTACCGACCAGCCCTAGCCGACCCCAGCGTCATCTAGTACAGGCCATCACCCGCAGAACCCCACCTCCCTCACTATCACCCAGCCTCACGCCGACCTCTCCCTCACCCAGCAGCCCGGCCTCCATGCTTCTGCATTCCAGCAGGCCACCGCACACCCAAAATCCAGCTTCAGCCTCCGCCCTCTGCACCACCAGCAAGGCCACCTCCAGCCTCTCCGGTTCTCACCAGGCCACCTCAGCCCTCAGAACGCCTCTGCTCCAGCAGCAACCACACCCCCTCGCCCTCCTTCCACAGTTCCAGCTAGCACGACCGACCTCCTACGAGACCAACCTCACTTGTAGTAGTTTCTTCTTATTTCTACTATTTTAATTTCAGTGGAAAAATTATAATGTTCTGAGTTTTGGTTTGGTGCTTTTTGATGGTTGTATAGGGCATGCAATTAGCTGGTGGATGTATTTCCTCTTTCTACGGAAACATCGTTGTCTCCACGATTGATTTGAGGTGGGATAATCTATGTTTTCCTTTCTGATTAAGTCCACTTAATACATGAGTTTTGAGTAAATTTTTTGACTTAGTTCTCACCTTCGCAATGCACTTAATTAAATTTCTATCGTGTTTTCATGTTAGTCGGTTTTGATAAAAATAGTTTTGAAGAATTTTCTCTAGTAATATTTACATGTTATTATGAAACATGTGTTCTTTGGATGTCCAATGTTGTCTTGATAATTCTTTAAGCATGATACGTACCTTCGATATACTCTACAAAAGGCTGTGAAAGTTTTTCCGTTTTGAAATAATTGTTTAACATTTATTCGGTCTGTTTAATGAATTGTTTATAAATTGGTTTTTCTATTCATAAATGTTTTTAATAAATTATTATGTTCATTATAAAAATTTCTTATAAATTATTTGTTTTTTTTTAATTTTTTCATAGATTATTTCATCTATTTATAAAATTTTAAATAAACTATTTGACATTGAAAATGAAAAAGTGCGTTTTGTATGATATTTGGGGTATTGTTTTTTCTTTGTGAAGCTAAAGGTTCGATTGGTAACAATTGTGTTTTCATGGAGTGATATGATTTTTTTAAGTAATGTGACGGCCCATTTGGTTCCTTCATATCAAAGGGTGAAATTTTTATGCACTTTTAGAAATGATTCTGTTTAAAAAACTATGTACCTTCTTGACAACCTTATTGTTTATGTTAAATTTTTTTGGAATGGTTTTGTTATTATAAGGCAATGGTTTTGTGGTTTTAAAGTAATGAGTTTTGCTTCCTAAACAATGTTTTCTTTAAATCATTGTCATTTTCATTTGAAATGTGTTTTGACATGAGTTTTAAAATAGTGAAGGCTCGTTTCATGGTAGAAAAATTATTTGGTTTGTGTTTTGGAACTCAAGGGCCCATTTGAAACTTTTTACCCAAGGGGAGTGTTGGTACTAACTTTTAAAGGAGATTGTGTTTGGAAAATGTGTACGCCCGATTGGAAACATTGAACATTTTATGAAATGGTTTAAATGTTAAATGGTGTGATGGCCTGGTAGGCACTTTGTTAATGTGAAATGAGTGAATGTGTATTTGGGGGCGCTCCTGTCTAGGGTAACCCTTTATGGGTGAATGCATAGGAAGAGTCTGTGTTTGGGGAAGGAAATTGCGGTGAGATGAGTCACACATGCGAGGGTCTTCCTACTAACACAATATTAATATAACCACCATGTGTTCATGCGGGTCTTTTAGATGATTGAGTGATGGTTGCAGACCAACCCAGATTAGACGGGTTGTTACCCCTGGATTTGTTATTAGGCCAGGCGGGATTTTCCACTGGATTGGTTAGTTTAGGGCGGCCAATTGGTTATAGACATAGGATCTTCACCATACGCTGGCAGGTGGATCAAAAACTGAGTACGTCCAGGGGTCTTCTAGGGATGTTTAGGATCACCCATGGTTACTGGATTATTTCTATGGCTTGTTTACTATTCGTTATACTAGTTTATTTTCCCGCATGCATTGTATACCTGTTCTACTTTATCCCAGCTTTGGTATAATTTGTTTTGGGTTTAGTTTGTAAAATGAAAGATGATTTTGGAAATGGTATGTCATTTTTTTGTATTTTTAAATGAGAAAATTATGTTGCTTAATTTAAAATGTAAAAAACATACTTTTATAATTATATTTCAAACATGTTTTAGTGGATTGTTTCGGGAAAGGAGACGTTGGTTATGTGGTTTATCACGACAACCCTACTAAGAATTTTAATGCTCATGCCTATTTTCTCATTTTAGTTATAGGTTCACCTTTCCTCAGATTCTCTTGGTTGAGTTTCTCATTATTGGAGAAATATCGACCTTTGGTTGGGTGGTGACCTAGAGGTTCACATGGAGGTATGTAGATCTATTCTGTTTATTTATTTTTCTACAGCTAGAGTTTAGTTTTAGTGTTTTGTTTATTCTTGTTTATTTATTTATATTTAATGGGCCAAATCGGTACCATCGATTAAATATTTATGGCCGACACTGGTTGTCAGCCTTTGGGGATCAGGAATTCCATTCGGGCCGTGTCTCGGATTGGCTCGAGTGACTGGTTCAGGGTTGACTCAGGTTATTTCATGACTATAATGTCCAGTCAAATAATATGAATCAAGTTCTTGAGGACATGTTGCAGAATTGTGTCCTAGATTTTGGAGGCTCTTGGGAGAGGTATATTCCACTAGTATAGTTGTATTATAATAATATTTACTAGGAGACCGTGTAGATGAAACCTTATGAGGATTATTATAGTAGGCAATTCTGAGCTCCCCTATGCTAGTTATAGGCATGTGAGGTAGCTTTGCTAGGACCACGTATCATGTAGGAGACATATGAGTAGGTCCATTTGATCAGAAAGAAGATGGTTATGAAACAGTCTTGAGAGAAATCTTACACCAATCACCATTTATAGCCTCTATATTTTGAGGTCATGGATTAGGTCTTTTTACATGTCTCTTCAATGTCAGGACACAGATGTATTAGGATACAGGATAATATTTCATTGTGATATGTTGTGCCATTTGAGATTCTAGAGAGAGTCTGGGGAGAAGCCTATCGGTTATAGTTACCTTAGAGGTACTGGGCCATTCATGATGTCTTCTACATATCTCAGCTACACCACTATCATTCCTGACCATCTCGTGATTTTCATCCCGAGGAGGTGGAGTTATAGGTTGATGTGTCCTTTAAGGAGAATTCAGTTCGTATCATTGATAGGAGCATAAAGGTTCTTCTAGGCTGTCCAGTTTCTCTAGTATGGGTTCCATGTCAGCATGACCATATACAGGATGAGGCATGGGAGTGGGAGGCTGATGTACATACTTAGTGGTTGAGTTATTGTTAGGTGATTCTTCACCACCCTTAGAATGGAAATTCGAGGAAAAATTGCTTTAAGGGGATGAATATTGTATGATCCTTATTTTTTACTTGTGGTGAAGATCAGGCTTTTTTCAGTTTAAATTAATGTTTATGGACAATTGTTAGCACCCAATGTGATCATAGGTGTATTGGGGGTGTCTGGGGTTTGTTCGGACCCTAATGCCCAAATTTTAGAAAAACAAGGCCGACCACACGGTTTGAAGAAACCATGCAAGGTAGGCCGCATAGTTACTTATAACCATATGAGGTGGTCCAATCCTCTCTCAGGAGGCGCATGGTTTAAAGACACTTTGCAGGAGGGGTCTCACACCCATACGAGGGCCTCTGTAGTTTTTTACAGTGGATGAGACATGGTTTAGGCATAGTTTTCCTAACCATGTGCACTAACCATGCCAGGTTCCCCTTTATGCAATACAGGGAACATAGTTAGCACACAACTTAGCCAACCATGTGGCCAAAATGTGCGCCCCGATATTTGTGGGTGAAAGTAGAATTTTACCTTTAAAATATTTATAAATTTAAACCTATTTCTATTTATTCCTCTAGTGGATGACCCTCACATTAGGAGAGATCCTTTGATCCAATTTCATAGTTTTCATCATGTTTCTCCATCCAATGTTGGATTGGAATACCATTGATCTCATTATATCTATGCCAATAAGTACTACAATCCTCGTGTTCCATTCTTCATTTTCCTTACTATCGATTTTGTTATTTAGGATCAAGATAATATTCACTATTTTTAGTATTTTCATCTGTTAATCATTTTTATTTGGATCTATACTAAATCAAGGATCGATACTCGATGATTTCTCTACTAAAAACCTATGGTAGGTGTTATATACCTTTACTTTGGGGTTTGGTGTTTTATTATCATAATTATCATTTTTCCATGTGCCAAAATTTTTAGTGGTGCGCCTTTAATTTATTAAATGAATGAATTAAATAAAATGGAACCTATTAGGGATTCCCACTAGTTCCTCTGAGTTTGTTGGAGGGTTTTCCCCCAACCTAGGCTAACCATGGGGTATGCATTTTTTTCCTACTATTATACCACCTGTGTGGTGCATGTGCGATTTCCTAGTAAGAGGAAACCATTAATGAATTAAATTATGTTTTTTTAGATAACTAGGAGATGGTTTTCCTCCTTAACCATGTTATAATTGATGTGAATTTCTTAACTGTTTAAATGTGAATTTTTATTTGAGTTGGATGATCTCATGGAATTTTATGGAATGTGAATTGATGAATGAATGTGATTAATTAAAATGGTAGTGTATTTACTTGGTTGGTAAACCATGGATTTTTATTCCATTAGATGCCATGAACATTTCTCACATGGATCCTGATAATGGCATTGGATTCATTGGATGAGAATTATCATTGGGTCTTTATTCCATTGTATTCCTTAAGCCTCTATACCCCTTGAATCCAGCTTGGTTGGACTCAAATTGTATATGTATCATTGACATGATACTTGGAATGCACCCATGTCTTACCAAGATTCCATTGAGATACTCATGGGACTCGACAGGGATGCCTTGGTCTAATATTCCTTGGATCCATCCCAGTAGGTTTTGACACTTCTGATTATATGGTATGGCCTTAGTAAATGTTTTTTTCATTATACGATGTGTCCATTGTGAAAATTTTGGCATCTCTTAATGATAGCATGGGTACGAGTAATGGATTTTAGTTGAATGACTGGATAAGGTGACTTATTTTTTTATGCTACAGCTTCCTTATTATAGGATCTTAACTATTGTTGTTGGGAGGCTTGGTAGGATTGAAAATACCACTTGACTTACTCACTTTACTTTTAGTACTATCATATTTGTTATATACTACACACTTCTTATATTGTATTAGACAACCTATATTTATTATAGACATTATTCGTTGAAGACTACAGAGTGTAATCTCATGAACTATTTGGGAAGCTATTGGGTATCCAAATAGAATTCATGGATGTAGGTAAGGGATGAGGAAAGAACCCATAGTACGATGCATGATTTGAGCTACAATTAGGAGTAGGGGAATACCGAACTGAGATGAGGTTCATGATGCTAGTCGGGATAGTTCTGTTTGGTCTTTTTGGTATTTTGATACATGTATTATATTGATTCCTGTATACCAATTTTGTATTCTTTATAGATACATGACATGACACATCATATTGAATATGAAATTACTTCTTTCATTGTTTATATATTACTATATTGGATGTTTATCTTTTTCTTAGTTGATTTATTTCTTCTACTATTGACTTTTGATTGGTACTTCTATGTCACACTCTAATATGATGACATCGTCTCCCCATTGACACACCCTAGGCCCTTGTTGCTAGTCGAAAGCCTCTGGCATTAAGGGACATGTGCTTGAGTCTATGTGACCCACTGACATGGGTCACTGGATAGTGGAATTCAGGTCGGGATGTTATAATAAAAAATCATCCAAATTAGATCATGAATATTAGAGGTCCAGGGTAACCCCATCACAAATTACGTTGTGAAATCCTCCATCTTCAACATGGGAACATTTACTGGATTGAGTATACCACCAGGACTATAGTTCTCAACCTTTATCCTCTAGAAGGAAAGGAATTGGGATATGACTCCAAAAAAGTCCCTCTTCATCTTTGGCCATTAGTACTGCCACCTAATGTCATGGTACATCTTTGTAACTCCTGGATGCACCATCCCCTTGGAGTTAAGAAAGTATCTCATCATAACTTCCATGATAGAAGCACAGACTATAACACTCCCATGTACTTGGATCACATCATAACCGTGCAAGGACCACTGAGGTACTAGGTCACTAATCGCTAGTTGTTCTCATATCACAACACACTCTAGATTAGATTCCTAACTATCCTTCACACTATCCACAAACAATATGTGATCAATAATAGGGAACATTTCATAAATCCTTGGCCCTCAAAAAAATCCATCCTCCAATCAGAAACATATGATCATCAGGTTACACTGTTCCTCTGAAGGCCATTCAAGAAGATCATGAGCTACCAATGTCTTATAGTTAGGAGAATCTGTAGTTACATTACCTTTCCCTAGTCCATTTTCCATATCATAGATGAATGTCTGTAGGTACCATAACTAGTGACTTTTCCACAATTTTAGATCCCTCTATTTAAATATATAGTGGAGGATCTTGTGGTTTGTGTAGAATAAAAAACTCTTCGTAAAGAGAGAGTGTATTTAACACTTCAAAACATGTACCATGAAAACAAGATTCATGTCATGGGAAGGATAGTTCCACTCATGGGGTCACAGTTGACGTGACCCATAAGCCACTACCCACTCCCTCTACACTAATACTCCCCTAGACCAATTCCAAAGGTATCAAAATATTTGAAATACCTTATCCTAGGCCCAGGAAGAACCATCACTGTAATTTTAGTCAACATCCCATTTGGCATAATAAAAGCCTCCTCATATTGTTAAAACCACCAAAACTTGAAACCATTCTTCTTCATCATAGTCATGGTTGCTGATTAATGGAATAAGTCTTGAAAAAATGATGATAGTATCCCATTAAAACCAAAAAGAATCTTATCTCAAACATGTTTTCGGGACATGTCTAAGACATCACCACCTCCAATTATATGGTTCCGAAGATATACATTTTTTTCAAAAAACAACATCCCCTAAAAATTTCACCTCCTAAATCCAAAAGTGACACTTCAAGATCTTGACAAAAAACCAATGTTCTTGAAGTATACATAGGAATATATCAAGATATCTAGAATGATATTTTGGGTTCTGTGAGTAAATAAGTATATCAATAATGTTAAAGTCGTGATATAGGTGGAAGATCTTTTTCATGAGATCTATAAACACTTTCCATGCATTAATCAGTCTAAATGGAACCACCAAGTACTAATATTCTATATAGATACTCCTAAAAACTATCTTCAAGATGTATCACTCTCTAACCCTCAATAGTTGATATCTTGATCAGAGATGAATCTTGGAGAACCAATCAGATCCCAAAAACTAATCAAAGTGACCATTGATACTAAGAAAAGAGTACCTATTCATCATGACCACTTGATTTAACTTCTATCAATATATAAAGAGGTGGAAATTATAATTCAAATTAATGAAAAAATAGGTGTACCCCACATTGATGTACTCAAATTGATAAAGACCTTATATTCTAAATCCTTGAGCTATATTATTTTCTCTTTAATATTTAATTATTCCATATGATAAGGGGGTATTAAAATGGGTTGTGTATTGGCATGAATTTCATCTCAAATTCCACTCCTCCATTAGGAGGAATATATGTGAAGTTATCTAGGAAGATGACATGATAAAGACAAAAAACTAGAGGAAATGACTAGGGGATACCATTGATCCCATTGAAAGAGACAATCCTACAATCTACACCATAATCATCCAAATATGGCTTATTTCTATACCCACTATACCCGATCCAAACTCCCACTCACTGGTCATCACTAAATTCTCTCTCCTATAAGATATTAATGTTATCAATATCTAATAGAAAACAATATGGGATCAAAATAAGGTCATAAGTTCTATAATAAGAATCACTTTAGATATCATCACCTACAAAATAATGAAGTCTCGTAGATTTATATTACTGGAAATGACTATAGGAAACTCTATGAATCACTGAATATAGTCTACTTTATTTCCCATTAGTGAATCAAGGGTAGTGAAATAAGAAGATAAAATGACTCCAAATCATTTACAATTATAAATTATGAAAATTTAAAGGAATATGAAGCACTTATATCAATAAATTTTGTAGATAGTGTAGACGTGATCAAGACCATACCTCAAAGAGTAAACAGTACCTCACCTCTATCTGTTAGAGTTTGATCCATTTCATATACTCAGTCTACCTCAACTCAACAACCCTAACCCTGAGGTACATGACTAATCAAATTCATCATTGACTAAGCCTTATACTGAAGAACCCAAGTAGATCCTTGGGTAGTAGCTCATGTCTCTCTATCACCCCTGAAAAAACGTAACTATGAATCTCTAGAGAATAATTGATGGAGATGACCTATATTGATACATTGATGACACATAGTCCAGGTATTTGTAAAAAATTTGTGATACTTCCCACTCTACCCACATTTGAAGCACTCAGGACCTCCTCTTCATATATTAGGTGTTGACAAAACCCTTCTCTACTCTGACTGTCTGCCACCACTCTAGTACGAAACCACTTCCTTCATTTTCCCACTACTGAAATCATTTTTGGAAGTCCTATCAAAGGATGAGTGAAGAAACTAAAGCATTAATTGATGTTACCTAGGAGTATCCACATGGTAGAATATTTTCTTGATGACATCAATATATTCCTTAAAATACGGAGGGCATATGGTTCCTTGAAAGGATGAAGGATACAAGAGTTGAACATCCTATGAATATTCTGTCGTAGTCATGGAAGCTCCACCACCTTGAATAGGAACTAAGAGGAATACCCATTGTTGAAGTGGTCCTTCCTCCTGAACCAATGGAGTGAGTGTGAGAGCATACTCAACATTATTCTCCTACATGGATGGTGGTATAACTGAAACATCATCCCTTATAGATTCATTTTGCCCCGTTCAACCAAGCGATCCAATCAAGAATTATTGAAGAAACATATTTCTTAAAGAAGAAATAAAAATTTTAACACATGAAGATATTAATAAATATCCTAATCATTCAATAGGATCACATAAAGGTTTAACTAGGAGGGTACCCACAACCAAATTATATACCCCATAGCATTACCAAAGGTCTTTTGTACCCACACACCGACCAGAATCATATATATTAAAAATGAAATTGCATGTTCAAGTTTAAATAATTAATTCTAAAATAGATATATCACATTATTAAAAATAAAAATATATCACTCAATAGAGAATATCAGTCTATCCCAAACTTATAACACAAATCAAGGCATTAAATTACCAAACTACTACGCAACACAAAACAGGTATATATATAACATGTGATCCAATGTTCTTACTCATGATTCATTAATGCACCAAAATACCATAAATATGTATAAATAATCTCATCAATGGTAACACATAGGTCTATTACACATGATATTTCCAGGAATGTTTAACCTCCCATACCTGATTACCACAAAACAAATTTCCTTTTTTCCATGAACCAGAATTGATAATAAGAAAAGATGAAAATAGTCCCTTAATACTAGTTTGTAACACCCTAACCTAAACCACTAGGTCTATGTCAGAGATCCCCAAGACCACAAGCATACCTCCCCATACAGAAGAGACTACCAAATAACAGTGTGGGTCAAAAAATAGTCAATGTGAAGACTATAGACTCAGTATCATAGCCACACACCAAAAATATAAATGAAATATGAACAACTAATTGTAATAAAGGTAAAAGATAAAGTATAATTATAAAATAACAGATGGAACACATGTCACACAAATAAATTAACTGGGCTCCTAATGTGGAAAGCCAAACTAGAGTATATAAGGTGCAAGTAGATAAATAAGAAAAACCCACAAAATCCTCTAGATTCCATCAAGGTACAACAATATTCTCCACGACCCGCTACTAAACTATCTTAAATGGGAGCCATTGGCCTTATCTAGATCCATATACATTAATTAAGAACATTCATTGAGAGTACCATGTATGGTGTGAGTAATAAACCCAGGAGGACACCACCAATGCATCCTTAACGTGTGTGAATAGGCATAATATGCACATTCCATGATAACAATAAATACTCAAGTAATAATAAACAATCATATATGATAAATCATGTGCCAAATGAGCTACCAAAGGTCATGAAAGTACATAATTCGGCTCTATGATGGAATTTTAGTCGTAATAGATGATGGAAGTGATAAAAAACAAGAAACAAGGCTGATGAACATGTCACTCAAAACCCACAACGAATTTAGTAATCATGTGTCTATCATGGTCAGGCCACAAGGCCATCATATCATGAAAATAACTTTGGATAGCCCACATGGACATTGTAACCCGACATTACATCTCGGTTCAGGAAACAAGTTCACCATTCCCCTACCTTGAATATTGGTCCAACATCATCCTCATTACGTTTCATGTGCTCCACCTATAAGGGATGATCAGATCATGATGATTCACCTATTCGGAGTACCAAAACAATTCCTCCAAGGAATGGTAATATATATAATTAGGAGGATCATATAAAGGTAGAACAATCATTTCATCATGATAAATCAGTAGCAAAATACATAAAATTTGATAAACATCTAACATGGTAACAAGAATCATATGTATATTCATGGAATCAAGAATCATAAATGGGTCTCATGGTCCAGACACACACACATGTGATCTCTATCAATCATGATCATGAAAGTTGTTCCAAAAAAAGAATAAAACCATGGAAACAAGTGTATACAAGGTCCCCAATTGGTAATGAACTTCCTACCTCAAGGTTTTCGATGAAGTACTCTAATTTTCATCAAAGTATCGATGCCTGAATCATGTTTCAAACCAATGAGAAACTATTTCTCATGTCAAGGATGCCTATAATAGATTTCAATTCATCAAATAAGGGATTTAAGAAAAATAACCAAGGAGATTCAATTTCAAGAATGTAGTTATAGAGTCACATAACATATAGATTCCATCACCAGAATAGGTTTCATGATATATTGAATAAGACGATGTCAATTCACCCAATTCATTTTCAATTCAATAACAGATTGTAAATTCCTCATCAAATCTAGAATATAACCTTAGATTTAGTCAATGAAAAATGATACACCATCAATACATCATCAGAATAGAGATATAATATGAGATATAATAAAAATAAGGTCTCAGGATGATCTATCTATGAAAAATTATTTAGAAATTTCCACTATTCATGAGAGATATTTCTTTGTATGATGAATATCACCGACACACTGAAAACCACCTCCGTTCTATCAATGATTGATGGATTCATCATTATATGGTATTAGAATCTATATACCAGTAAATAAAATATCACATCTATGATTTTTATAAAGGGAATATAGGTATAACAAGAAGAAAGCTAAAGAACATAGGTTTTTTCTTCACACAATTTAATCTATAGTCATCAACTCAATTGGATCCTCCAGAATCAAGAGTTAGAGGATATGAAATCATCAAGGAAGTCTAGAGGAGTCTTAGGGTATGATAGTGATTTACATAGAAAGAATAACTAGTCAAAAAGGGCAATAAATAGATGTTAAAGTTAATTTTAGATCATTAAATTCATGTACATTGGGTTTGGGAACACGGTTTGGAAAACCATGTTCCAATTGCGCAAAGAATTATACCTCTTATACTCACCCACATGGTTTTGGTGCATGATATTTCAGACCATGCACCGACAATGCATATGGGCACCAGAGGGTATTGCATGATTTTTTGGAGGGTTTCACTATATTTCAAACCATGTTCCCTAACCATTAGCATTCCCTTAGGATACTACCACATGGTACATAATTTTTTAGAGAATCCAAATAGTTTGGAAAAACCTTCTCAAACGGTGCACCTTCAAAAAGACCTCTAAAACTCTATGAAACCCATCAGAAACAGTAAAAAATCATCCTAATCAATTCATATCACAAAAAAATATTATTAATAGAAGAAATTAAATCAAAACAAACCTAAAAAATCCATGTCCATTACACTAGTTATGATAATGGATTTAGTTTTCTTCTACCTTAACATTAACTTGTATTGAATTGTGAGTTTAAAATAAGTAGTTCATTATGATTTATAAATATCAGGTGTTGCAGTTATGATGGAATTGAGATCTCTCTTGAGTAAATTATCCCTATGTAGAGGGAATTTGGATCATATTTCCCATTATTCTAGAGGCTTATGCCTTATTCTATTAAAGTGGGGGTTGAATATACGTGGTTTCATAATTAATCATCTAGAGAATTTTGATTTTATATAATTCGAATTCCATAGATTAAATAGTTTAATGTAACTTAATCTTAAGATTAATTTTGATATCCAAAAATGTAGTTGGATTTTAATTTGGGTTAACAACATAAGTTATGGGATGTGTAAAAAGTTATACATTGATATGGTTTGAATATATTAATTTAGTTGATGGAATATGATTCCAAAATAAATCATTAGAATCATGCATACATGTAAAGGGAATATCATGGGATAATATAGTGAGGTTAAATCCAATTAAATATACCAAATGTTAGATTCTTTACAAAGAAACACTTTTTAAGACCTCAATCGTCTAACTGGGTAGGTTATGCTAAAGCTTCATGCCCCGGGATTATATTGTGTAAGTAAAGAAAATAATTAGTGAACCAAATTGGATTAGGTTTCCATTATTTATGTTTGTTTTTAGTTACACTAATCAGAAGACCCTAATTTAATTAGGTTATATATTGAATAGAATTCATTTTATCCATATGAGGGTTTAGATAAAGAGATATCTGGTAAAAAATATAATAATAATAGTTTATATAACTAATATGATTCCATACTGAAATAACTATGTGATGGGAGAAATTCTAAAGAAACTCAGATATTAGTGAAATATAGATCTTAGAAAAATAATGTATATGAATAATTTTAAAAGTTTGCATCATTTTAGTGGGAGAAAATTTTAAAAAATCCAGGTCAAATGTTTTCAAAACATGATACTCAATCGATAAAAGATGTTGTTGTAGATAAATAACATCATCATCATCAAACTTAACATTAAAATTATCCATTAATAAGATGAATATTAATGTAAGAAACTCCCAATACTTGTTAATTAAGAAATTTTTTTAAGTATAAAAATAAATTATATGTTTTAGAGAAATACCTTCTTGAATAAAAAACTTTTAAAGTTAGTTAACATGTGAATATTAATTCTTATAAGAAGAATATAATGATTAACCTACGGTTTTAAAGGAATTATATGTAAAATTAATAGATTAATTAAAATCTATGATTATATACTAAATAATATTGAGTAAACTAATGATTAGGTGAGATTAAAGATATACTATAAGGATTAATCTAGTTATGGAATTTATTATGTTTTCATCAATGAAAATGTTCTAAAAATGTGAATAAGTTCAAGAAAATTTTTCTCATTATTCTCAAAGTGTTAAGAATAGATGAACTAAGCATGAGATGTATTGGTTTTAGTGTTTTATTGATAAAAAAATAGGGAAAAGTTTAGATCGAATGAATAAAATTTATTTGGAAAGACCGACATTGTTTATTATAGTATCAATTAATAGTTAATGAAACCTAAAGGTCTTATTAATAATTATGGGTAATGATTTTATTGGATATAATTTTCAAAATACCTATAAAATATTGAGAAAAACCATGAAATATATATTTTAGGTATCAATGTTATAGAAATTAATTTGTCCATTTTAAGGGTATTTGATACCCCATGTATACTTTACAAATTTTCTATGTATAAAAAAGTTCTAAATAAATAGAATAATTTATAGAGAGTATAGTTTTCATTCATGTTATGAATTAAATAGTTTCTACATCAGATATTTGAATGTAAGGGGATATATAAAGCCCATATGTATCTAACTAATGGTTATGTATCTTCATATCTTTTACATTATATGGTAAGAGAAGTTTTTTTATTAACCTAGAGTTGTTATAAATAATATGAATTGATGCACATGGTTTATGATTCATCAGATTTGAAAAGGATACAAAGATAAAAATGTTTTATCTAGGATAAAAGTTTTTTTTATCTAAATGTTTACTAAAATATGAGGGAAGGTGTTCCCACAACCAATTAGTGGAATATTTTATTAAATAAAGTATACTATTTAGAAGAAAATTCTCCAACCACAATGAATACCATATACAGTATTAAAATAACGGTTTATTTGATAAATATTTCTATTAAAATGAAATAAGAGGTATTTCTTAAACAAAAATGATTTTTTATATATACTAAAAAGACATTTTGAATAGAATATAGTGTCTAAGGGGATATTGGGATTTGGTTTGACTAAGAGATATTCAAATTTAACAAATAAAAGATTATTCCTATCAAAATAAAAGTGAATATCACTTTATATTCTAAAAGGATTGGGGTATATTGGTAGATGAATATAAAAAATAGCTGTATTAGTTACCAAAAGATTTCTAGGGAAAATTTTTATTAAAGGGTTTTCAAGAATGATGATGATGAACTTAGAAATTGTTTTAAGTAAACAATGAGAGTAATTAAAATCATAACATTTGATTTTGTGAAGTTAAGGGGTTTAAAAAAGTTTACTGAAAATTACATTTTTATTATGAAAAACACTATTATGGCAAAAGTGGGAAGCCTTTCATGTTTGAAACAGGAAATAATCTAACACCATAAGAAGACACAAAATTATCGAAATTAATTTTAATTATATTTGAAACATTAACTATATTTAGAAATGATTGGAAAATAGCTACCTTCATGTCCGTGTCATATACGATGATGTCTTCAAAAATATATTCCATCTCATCTAATGATTGAATAAACTCTTCCACACGAATATTCATTTCATTGGCACCACATGAAAAAATGTGATTTTTCTTATTGATCCAAAAAACCTATTCCTTATTGATGTCAACCCGAATCATCCTCTCAACCATCCTATAAAACTAAACCTATGTACCATTGATCTCAAATTACACTAAAATTTGTTCATTGGAATGAATGATGGGTTCCCATGCTTCCCTGGCCACACTATTAGCAACCACCTACACCTGAGTTGGATCCTCCAATATATGACCACCCAGTTTTTGTTCCTTGACCTACCCACACTCCACCATTTTCTTTTAACTTCGAATAATTGAACTCTACTTTCCTTCCTCGTCATGAAAAATGGGTTCACTATCCTTAGACTTATTTCATTTGTCGGACCTTGTCTCCATCGTCTTAGTTAATTGAGAACAGTCTTCACTTTCTTTATACTTCGATCTCTTTTAAAAAATAAAACTCTTTGAATACCATTTTCCTTTTCTATCCCTTCTTCCACCTTGGGTTGTGTATACCTCTTCTTGTACTTAATTGATACTATCCACTGAAACATGGATAGACATATCCTCCTTCAAAACTGTGCTATAAAATCTTTGATTATCAGAGACTGCTATTGTGGTATAGATATTCGTTCCAACTTGAGTCGCATCCCCATTTTCTAGCACCAAACCTTTAATCTCCCAATTTTCAAATTGATTACTGACCTAATAGTCAGACTAGTACTTCATGACCTCTCACTTATTATTGTAATCACCCAACCCCTGTTGAATACAATAGTTATAAAAATCATTAAATATTCCTCACCATTTTCTTGAAATGTCTCCTTTCCTTCCGATCCATATCCATAGGACATGTTTTATAAACCCCCTACAAGTTTCATTTAAATCTACCAAAAATAGAGACCACTTTCAGATTGGGTAGTAACATCCATTCCACCAATTTAAATATATTCAATGAGTTGAAAAATAAGAATATGATTCTTAAATCTCACAATTATTCAAATTATATTACTTCATTTTTGTTACTCCCTATATAGATTAATATGAGGGTTTTATCATGTGATCATATAGATATGTTGTAGTAATTATATTGAGATGTAATGAATTTAACAAAACCCCTAGTAGTGCATCAGATATAAGGATGATATGGTAGTATATCAGATATGATATTTTAAATATGTGCTTATGTATGGGGTTTTATGTATTCTTAAAAGATTATAAGAATATAAAATCTATCATGTTGTCCAAAATGTAATATCTACTTTATAATTCTTTAATATTGGATGCATATTTTTCATGATGTGAAATGATAATTATTCCTTCAAATTATAACTATAAGTTGTCCCAAATAAATGATAATCATAGAGTATTATAGATTTTGATGATATGTAATATTAGTATGAGTAGCGTATTTTACTAAATATAAAGAGATATAAATGACATACAAATAGTATAATCATGAGGTAATAAGTTGAGATTTATCATATTGAATGACCCACAAAATTATATCACAAGGAATGTCATATGGTTATTTATATACTTAGGGATGCATTCTTAATATGAATCCCTTTTACCTAAGGTTGAAAAGATTCCTAGAACAAAAAATTTCACACTTTTATAATTTTATTACACAACACTTGAGGCATAGTTAATCAATGGGTTGTTGGGTATATTCTTGATCATGTCATTGGTTAGTGATCAACCAAGATGAGATTTGTACACTTGTATGGAAAGGAAACACTTATGGGATACATATTGAATTAAAATGCGGAAAAGAATGAAAATTAATAGATGAGTGACATATGATGTGATCAGTTACTTGGATTAGGGACATGTGATGTTCTCATCTTCTAAATGAAGAAAATGTGATGTATTCATCAACCCAGTGAGTCTATTTTGGTAAATAATGAATGTATGATATGAATTATACTAGATTGACATGTTCCCTATTTAGTGTCAATTAAATGTCATGAAAAAAGGTATTATATCGCTATGCGAATGATGCATATGATATATCTTGTGATACACATGTTCATATCGGGATATGAGTATGTTTGATCGAGAACACACCGGACCCCTTTGTAACTTGAGTATAAATGTTGTTTTTCCAGAGACTACGCTTTTCTTAGATATATGAATTTATGATTGCATATTTTTTTTCAATACTACAAAGTCTTGCATGGTCACACAGTTATGAATTATAATAAGGATTAAATTTTGTACAAAGTGTTTGTTCCAAAAATAATAGAGTTTTAGAAACATCAAGTAAAAGAGTTTGAATGGATTCACAATGATTTGAAAAGTTTTCATAAATTCCTTGTGGGATTTTATTGTAAATGGGAGATTATAGGGCATTAAATAAAATAGGGATATAATATTGTATGATATCCCATGATTCATAGCATGTGATATGCATATGATGCATATCATAGATTATGATATATCGATATCCTAAGAGGCACAAGGATGACACTATCATCCTCTATTGCAATGTACGATAGGTTAATGATATTGGATTTGGAGTGCATATCCACTACCGTGTCTTCCAAATGATTTCATTTACATTTGAATGAATGAGTTAATTAATTTATGCCTCCAAATTCATGATATAATCGTCAAAACATTCAATAATGATATAATAAATTCATGATAAAATGAATAAATAAGAGGTTTCATTCATAAATTAAATATGAAATCTTTATATTTTGATTCCATGTTTGAATATTTATTAAATGTGTATTCATTTGTTCATTACATTATATTCATATATAATTTTTTATATAATCTTAATATTATTTATAGTTTAAGTTAACAAATGAGATAGTTATTATAGATAATTAATCATGCTTAGGGGAATAAATCATGACACTATGAAGATTTCATGGGATGTAATAGTTATGGATTTGATATGAATATGATGTATATTAAATTGTTGAAAACTATATAGCATGACTTATAATTTAAATATAATATGTTTATATTGAAATTATAAGTGTGATTTATAAAGGTTTTATAAATTTAAAAAATAAGGCCAAATATATAATAATTTATAGCTAAATTTTTTAATTATTTATAATTATTAGTTTTAATTGTTCAAATTAAATGGATTATTTGAAGAAACTGTATAAAACACATCAAAAGGAGTTTTTAGATTCATTTGATTAATTCATAAATAAATATTAAATATGTGATGTCTGGATTACATAAATCATTTACATACTAGAATTTAAAATTCAATATTTTTATATTTTATATAATCAATAGTAAGAAAGATATAATATTAGGAATATAAAATATTTATATTGAAAATTATAGAATATCCAAAATGATAGATAAATTATAAAATTATTATATTTATTTTTGAATTGTTCATAAATTTGGTGTCTAAAACCCATAATTTTTGTTTTCCCAAGACTAGAGGTGTCAAGAGGGTGTTTAGGGTTTTTTCTCAATTTGAAATTTTCTAAATTTTCTCTCGCGATCACTAGAATAGTCATACAGTCAGTCAGTAGTTTATGCATTTTATATTTTTCTCATGCGGTGGATAAATCCCTTCATGCAGTCTCATAGTTTAATCATGCACTCAGTTGTTTTGTTCTTATAGTAGGCTAGTTTCACTTAAAGTCGATCACTTACTTTATGCGTTTGGTTGATTTATTCTTATGGTTGAATCATTTGGTCTTGTGGTTGATCCGTTTATTTATATGGCCTTTACAAATGGTATCTTGACTTCGTGTAGTTTATCCCTTCATGAAGTTTCTTCAATTGTTTTCAAAATCCATAATTTTCAAAATACGTGATTTTTCCTAGAATGATGTGAAACGACCTTTTAACATAAAAAGTGGAAATAATGGTATAAATAAATATTTTTAAATATGTTAAGTGAGGATTTGATCATATATTTTAATTCCTTAATTTATGGGGTTTTAAATGAGGGAATTAAATGGGCTATAGAGTGAGTTTTTAATGAAACAAAATTACATGATAATTAGAAAGGAAAGCTGAATGACTATCATTGGGATATTCATGGGAATCTATATATTCTATTTTTAAATACCATATTTCCCTTGAAGAATTATTTCTTATTTCCTTTGATTTTAGATAAACAATAAATTTGTTCTTGAGCTTTGGGAGTTATCTTACATTGACCCAAATCCTCCATCCTCATGATTCTAGGCGTTTTCACCAACTTATGTGACCTATTTTTTTCGGTGAAACAATATTTTTGGCCACTCTCTAGGTAAGGAACCCTTTTCTCTCTTTCTTTATGCATCCATGAAATTAACATTATTTTTCTTTCCATTGCGTGTATGTAAGGATTGACTAAAAAGGATAATGAAATGGAAAAAATTGAATTGAAATGGGAGGGGTGTGTCTGTATGTGGTTACCCATTTTTCATGTTATTTTCAGTTACGTAGAATATTTGAATTGGAAAATATATTATTATTCATGTTGTGACTCTTATAAATTATGTTTCCTAGATATGTTGATTTTTTTAACCGACAATTCCTAAAAGTATAAATACATATATTTAGTTATGAATCAGTTTCCTATATAAATTTAGAACTATGTGAAAATAGAAATGCAAGAGATAAACAAATTTTTTGAAAGACTTTTTAAATAAATTATGGTATTTATGGGTAATGGAAATATTTTTTGTGTGATGATCATGTATTTTTTATTTGACTTGTGGTTGTGTGGGATTTGTGGGGTTTATATGGTGATGGTGGTGATCAATGCATGATTTCTTGAGGGATAGAAACATGGTGGGGTGTATGTGGTTGTTGTGGTGAGATGTTTGGGTTGTGTTAATGGTTCTCACAAGAGATGTGATGGCTATTTTTTAGATTAATTTGTCTTTTTTTTGTGGTACCTTTGTGGTAGTATCATAGTAGTGATGAATTATTAAGCTGGTAATGATAAAATGGAAATGTCATGGATTTAAAATTAATAAAAGTGGGATGGAATTAATGTACAATGAATTAGTTAACAAACTGAATTCTATGAAAGGGTGTGGAATTAACTAGTAATTAATGTAGATTTTGGATAGAGTGGTTTTTAATTAAATATCATATTAAATTTCTTATGTAATGAAGGTTGGTTTGTAATGTGATAATCTAGAAAATAGATGATTTTCTAAATGAAAGATGATAGAAATAGTGGACAGAGTGTGTGTTTGATTCATTTGGTGAGGCAACATATATTGGCAGTAGAATGTGGTAAAAATAGTATGGTGTTGATGGTAGAAGAAGATAATAAATTATTTATGTGAATCATTTAGTATAGTATTGTATGCATATATATATATATATATTGTGTATTCATTATGATTTCTATACACACCCCATCTGGGTCGAGCACTACATATCGACACCCAAATGTTTTGAGGGGGTGTTTTCCCTAACATTCAGGATCATTAAGAAATGAATGGATAATTACCCCCTCTTACCAAATCTTCCTTCAACATTAGTATTTGGTGGTAGTACCTAGTCAGTTGCTGGTATCGATCGAGGATGGCTCAGTTGGTGGTGATGCCTAGTGATGATAGGATGATTCCTATGGTTTGGATTTTGTGTGGTGGGGGAGTGAATGAGGTTTATTTCCATCGTGTTCATTATACCATACTAGCCTTGATATAAGGATTTGGTTGACTCATGATGATACAAATGAAAATTTTATATTGGAAAGTTATGTGTGGATATTGATTAATGACAACACGGGATATTGGGCCCCACACGAGGATAACGTAGGTAGGGTTGCGACCCAACCCACATCATATATGGCTTCACAAGTGATGACCAATTTACATGGAAGGGATGAGAGTATAGGATGTTCGACATTGGTGTATGAAAGAGACAAATTAGTGGGGGATGTTTATATGGGGTATCTATGTTCTCTTGATATTATTTTACTTTAATTTGGATGTGTTATTTTGATAAGAATTTCATGGTGAGGTTGGGATGAATCAATGTCTTATTTAGGTCCTTATATGTTGTATAGTTTTTTCATCGGTGCATTAGTATTCTATTTTCACATTTTCATGAGAGACCATGGGAATGATCCTACTAAGTATACATGTTATGCCCACCCTACATATATAAACTATTTTACAGGTTTCTAGGAGGGTCTTGGAAACTGAGTTGGGTGTTACTGGCTTGGATGTCAGAGTTTTTGGTGAGTTTCTAATTTAGGAACTCCTTTTTGGTATTTCATTTCAGAGGATTTTATTTATATTATTTTGAACTTAGAGTTTTATGTATCAAGGGTGAATGAATATGAAATTGATGATTAGGTCCCACAATGATCTGACATAATGACCATATTTTTACAGAATATCCTACGAAAGATAATATGGATTATGGGGTAGGGAACTAATAGAGGTACATGTGTCATGATTTTGTGCACTTGTGATTGAATGAGGTGATTTCCAGAAATTAAAATGAATTTAATTTAACATATCTTCATAAATTCCATACTATCTGGATTATGTTTCTCCCTTGTGTTTTCTGATATGGAAACTGGACATCATTCACATGCGGCTCATGCAGGAGAGGATCCGTAGGCTCATTTAGTTGATTGTCTGAAGATTAATCTGATAGAGGAGGATGAGATGTGGTAGAGGGTGTTTTATGCTTTCCATCATCAGGGTATGGAAGATTATACGGGTAAAATATTTTATCTAGATATAGAGAACTAATTAGAGGGTATTGAGATCACCTACAGTTTGATTCAGTCTTGAGTCAGGTGCTAGGTTCCATTCGAGTCTTGTCAAATGTGAGGAGTAGCATGTTAGTAGTGGAAATTTCACCTTGTGGTGCAGAGATGAAGTTTTATTTTTAGAGCTTATCATTGATGATGAAGGTAGTAAAGAGGTAGAATTTTATCTCCATTCAGTAGGTAAGCTCAAGCTTATGACTGCTCAGGATCTGGACTAAGTACCTCCTTCATATATCTCATAGTCTCTTTATAGACAAGGATTCCAAAACACAATTCCTTGATGAGGAATTGCATTCAATGATCATACATGCAGTCACCATATTTACACTTCCTATGTATCTGGTGGTATAAAATAAGGAGGAATTGATCGAGAAGAAGGACTCGCAGAGATGAGTACCTCAATACTGAGGTAATTTGAGCTTCTTAAGAATTAGATCTTCACTCGGGGGACTATAGATTTCTAGGAATTTTATGTTCCAAATAAAAGTGGGCCGAAATTTTTTGTTCATTTCATGATACTTTAGAATCAGAGGTTGTCGAGAATATACCATGAGTTTCATATTTGCATGGTATATCTAAGGATGTCATGGTCACCATCAGGCTTAGTGCCTAACCACTCCAGGTGGTTACGTCCCTTTCTAATCACAACATCAGTAGAGGCCAATATCATTTATTCCGTAGTTGAGTTAATAGGATTGTTCTCATCTCAGGGGAGACAAATCTTGTAGTGGTCAACTTTGTGATGGTCTTCATTCTTAGGGACCCAAATCAGAGCATTTTCATGGAGGTAATCAACATCAAGGCAGAGAATATGGGAACAAGAATATTCATGTTATGTAGGTGCCAAATCCAGAGTTTCCAAAAAACAATTCATGGTTTGATTAGTTTATCACATTCCTTAGTTTATAATTTATTTTATTTTGGATATTTTCACTCAAAATTTTCTCCCTCCTTGGTCTACTATTTAGGATTGAATGTGGAAGGTCTTCCACTGACCATGGTTTTATAAACAGTAGTTAGGGGCCAATTTTTTTTGTTTGATGTGTTACATGGATTTAGACTGATGATGGAGAAACCTCAGTCAATGGGGGACTTAATTTTATTTAAGATATACCCTTAAAATTATATAGTTGGTATGGATTGTATATACTTCGTATGTGATGTTTTTGGATTCTTGTTGAGGAGAGTTACATTCTCTAATGTGTAAAACTAGTGGGTGGTATTCGTCAGAGAAAATAGTTTCTAGATAGGAAACCAATTTGCATAGCCTATTCTATATTTGTTGGCAGAGTTATCAGTGGAATCTTAAGTAGCGGAGTTTCCCATGGTTGTGAAGGATTTCTATGATTTCTTTCCAGATGAGTTCATGACACCAACCCCTCAATGAAATATTGAGTTTGGGATAAAATTACAATTAGTTCCCTCACTAATTTTGATGGATCCATATTGTATGGTACCCATGTATCTTCATGAGTTTATACTGTAGATCCATGATTTAGATTTTAAGGGCTTCATTTGTATTGGTGTATCCTTTTGGGGTGCTCCAATGTTGTTCACTAAGAATGTGGATAGTAGTCTGAGGCTGTGTGTGGACTATAAAAGGTTGAATTAAGTGAAAATCAAGAACCATTACTCTATGCCATAGATATATAATCTTCTTGACCAAATTAAGTGAGTTAGTTTCTTTTTTACAATTTAATTTTGGACTTGAAATAAGTCGATGAGGGTAAAGGAGGTGGATATCCTAAAGGAAACCTTTTGGTAAAGGTATGGGTGCTACAAGTTTGAGTTCATGTCATTAGATATTACAAACACACCAACTATGTTCATGGGGCTCATGAACTCTGTGTTCCATGAGATCATGGACTAGTTCATGGTCACGTTCATTGATGAAATCCTTATATACTAAAAGTAATAAGTATTGCATTCAAATTATCTTGGAGTTGTAATTTAGGATTTTCAACATCATCAACTCTATAGGAAGATATCCAAATTTATGTTCTGGAAACGAGAGGTATATTTCATTAGAGATGTGGTGTATCATAAGGTTGTGGTTATGGACCTATCAAATATTAATGCAGTTTTTTTAGGAAACACCCAAGAATGTGGTTGAGGATTGTAGCTTCCATGGTCTCACGGGATACTAATGAATGTTTGTGTTAGAATTATCTTAGATTACAGAACTGTTAATAGATTTGAATAGGAAATATGGAGCTTTTACTGGAATGATTTGTTTCACATAACTTTATAATACCCAAAGGATAGATTAATCAGTTTCTCAGTACTTCGGTTTCTTGAGGAAGGGGTGAAGTTCAAGGTATTTTCTAACACTTATCCTACAAGTTTGGGATGTTTATTGATGAAAAAGTATAAGGCCCCAGCCTTAAACCTTACTTAATCTTGAGTTGTTACAAGATTACACATTGAGGATCTTTTCAGGTTTAGAGTTTTAGAGAATTAGATCATGAAACTTGCATTAAATTCCACATTTAAATAAAGTGGTAACATAAAAGACAGTATTCATTCTTCCCATCAATGGAAACATATTGAAAATAAAACATGGATTCTTTCTTGACACATCCTTGACACTATCATCACATCATGTAACTTTCCCTTGACCTGTGAAAAACATTTCAAAAACCTGGGATGAGCATAAAAAGCTCAGTAAGGGTTATAAAAATATGGAAAGGAAACATGAGTTCATATATACATAATAATGAAATCATACATTACCCACAAAACATAAGCACTTTAACTTACCTCTTCAATCCATGAATAAATTATAGAAAACATAAGACATAAAGTTAACTTGAGGCATTCATAACATTCTTACGTAGGGAGTAACCCTCTTGGTTACGTTTGGAATACCCATCACAGTATATTTCCTAAATATCTTCGGAGAAACCTTAACGTTTCACTCCTTCGCATTACCAAATGCATTGGAGAGCTATATCGGGCTCACCCGCCCTTAGTTTATCACGGTACCACCCGTCTTCATAATAATGCCCAGGAACCTCAACATAATCGTATCACATAAAACATGCATAAAGGAAACATAACATTTCCACCTTTCAATCACAAGATATCAATACAACACATTGATATAAAAACATTATGAAAACCATTTTCAATACCAAAAGAAAATTAAAACATGGTATTTATTTTTCTTTTAAAAAGTAGGAATGGCTTGTAGAGGAAGCTGAAACTCAAATAATGGTCATGGCGGCGGAGAAGTCGCTGTTTCCGCATACGTACGACCAAAAACAATCCCTTTTGTCATTTAGTAAAACGCTTCGTATAAAAAAGATTCCTTTTGGATAAACATAAAATTAAAAGGGGTTTATAAACCGTATAAAAGAAGGTTGTGTATAAAACAAAATGTTCCTCAATGAAAGGAGATTGAGACGAAGTCCCATACAAAGATGGTATCCTTGGATTAAGGATAAATCAATTACATATTTATGTGTGACAAAATAATACACCAAATATAAGTGGATATTAAGTGTAAAACAAACAGAGGTTATTCACACATATTCATAGAACAACATATTCAAGGAGTACAATCTTATCCCAAAGAATCAAAATTGGGTTAAGAAGTTCCCTTGCAATAATTAGACATCCTAACAGCGTCACTTCAAAATTCAGAAAATGAGTTGATGAGAGATAAAAAGGTCATCTCATCACTTGGACATAAAATTTACATCAATAAGGATATAAAAGAACATATCCCAACATAATATTATGTTAATTAAAAGACATAACAAAAGAAGTCTTTTAAAAAGAGGAGGGTGAAAGGTCCCCTTACCGAGTTGGGTAACTTTCGAAACGTACACCCCATGGAAGAAGGGTCATACAATGAAGATGTGAATACCCATTAATGAAATAATAATACACAAAGTGTATAATAATGGGAAGTACATAAACCAATCAAAGGAAATTGTGGCAAATGTAGCATAAATCTCACGGGAATAAAAGTGAGATGAAAAATCCCTTACGAAAACTCGGCAGCCTAACGACGCCACATAAAACTTACAAAAATGGATTGATGAGATCAAATAGGGCATATCATCATATTAACATAAATTTTATAGAAAGAATAATATAAAAGAACATCCCCCAACATAAAAAATAGGAGCTTAAAAGATGTGACATAAAGGAGAGTACTTAAAGAGAAAGAGAGAGGTTAGATCTCTTACGAAAATTCGGCAGCCTAACGGCGCCACTCAAAACTTCCAAAATGGATTGATAAGAGAGAATAGGGTCTCTAATCATATGAACATAAAAATAACTGTAAGATTAATATAAAAGAATATCCCAATAACAAGAAATATGAGCTTAGAAGGAATGACATAAAAGAGTGTACTTAAAAAGAAAGGGAGGAGTAGGATCCCTTACCTCAAGTCCAACTTGTCTTGTCCGTTTCTTTATATTCCTGAATAATAAACTTTAGTCAATTAATAATTGAATAATTACCTCCTTTAGATATTATTATTCAGTTCATATGACATATTATAATGTTATAATAATTGTTTAATTATGTTAGTTCAAATCAGACGTTTTTGCCGATGTTTGGTACATGAGTCAAAAATGAACTTGTTTGAAAAAAGATTGCCCATGTAGTTATAAGTAAATAATTTCCAGAATATTATTAATGATTAAAATATCATATATATCTAGTAAATATTAATTTCATACTATTCCATATCATTTGGAGATAAAAAATGAAAAGCACCGTTCATGGAGACGGTAGGCCGTACGTACGCATGAACGCTACTTTCATTTTTTTTGTCATATTAATAGAATTAAAACAAAATGAGAGAGAAATATATATGTTATAATTCCATAATTATATCCATAATTTTGATGTAATATATCACATATATATCCATTATATATATTTACTTATAATATTACATAACATTTTGAGATAAGAAATGAAATGTACCGTTCATGGAGACAGTAAGCCGTACGTACGCATGAACGCTACTTCCATTTATATTTCATATTTAATGGAATTAAAACATAATGATACATAATAGTATTTTAATTCCAGTATGGTATCATATATAATATTATTAAATATATCCTTTATACGTACCACATATGGTATTAACGAATCAAATCACTTTGAGGGGGCGGTAGTCCGCACTTCCTTAAATGAAGATATCGCGTTTACCCATAATGGAAACCATATAGGTATGCCCAAAATGAAAAATAAAGAAGCTTAAGTAAAACATAAACATATTATATATCACATATAAATATAGTGTCATCTTAATGGACACCTGTGAAGGTGTTAAATGAGTGTTGAACAATCATCGTTTTGTGAGGCAGAAATTCGTCAACCACAGAAACTGTATGTTATTTAACCATTAGATGTAGGTGTGTGTAATTTTAGCTCAAATAATCATTATAAAAACATCCTAGTATATTGAGGATACTGGTGTTGTTACAAAAGAAAATAATAAAAATAGTTTAAAGGGTTGGAGAAGGAAAATAAAACAAAAAAAATATTAGAGAAGACATTACCTTAAAATCGGGTAACTCCCTTTGGTTTGAGCTCAAAGGCTTCCTTGGGAAGACTTCTGCCCAAAGTTAGGCTTCAAGGAGTAAGATAGGGAAGTGGAGAGACAAAATGGGTAGAGTTTGGCCAAGCCAAAGGCTTTGGTAGTGTGGGTAAGGAGGTATAGGTGGGGGCCTTTTATAAGAGGAGAGGAGGGGCACTCTTGGAAGGTAAAGAAAAGTCACTTTATTGTAAAATGGTATTCAGATTTAAGAGGTCCCACATTGATGTGTTTTGAGGATAAGGTGATAAAGGTTCGAAATACACTCATACAATAGGTTTTGGACATGTTTAGTTCTTAGATATTATATTATCTTTCCATTTTATTTAAATCGTTAAATAATGAGGTCATCGCTGCATCATCATGATATCATAAATAATTTAATTTATTTAATGTCTAAAAATTATAAAAAAAATTCTATGATGTAGGAAATCGTTTTATCTTTCCAATGAATATTTATAGTCAAATATCTGATTTGTATAACCCCATGTAAAAATTGTTTTAGTAAAACATTTCATGTTTGTCTCATTTTTACTTTAACTTTAAATAAAAAGATATTAATGTCATTTTCCAACCAAAGTGGCGTCATGGGGTCCCCAATTTGACCCATGGCTTGTCTTTGTCGGCCATGACACATACAATGAGGTTAGGACATGTGTAAAGTTCATTTCTTATTATTAAATCATTATTTTTACTTTAAACTACACTAATTACCTCTAATCGCGATTAAAAACTTAATAAGTTACTATTCACCAAAAAATTATTTTTATCCCATTGAACCACATTTGACTTCTTAATGAAAACCATGTATGTCTGATTTTTGAAATTCAAAACACAAATATGGAAAAATTTCATTTAAACAGAAAAATCAGTTTTTATAAGTACCACTTAGCGGTTTCACTATTCATCAAAAATTGAAGTTTTTCAGAAAAATCCCAAAAATTCACCCTAAGCTATATTTGATATTCAGAATTAAAAAATGAAGTCCATTTTAGAAAATTAAAAACATATAAGTCACATTAATTAATTTAATAATTAATCTCCGCTGTCAGAGCAAATAGCGTGTTTTTATGAAACAATAAGTATCAAAAGATTGACACTAGTTTAAGTCTGATTTCAAAGTGAAATTAATTCCAACGACCACTATTTGATTAAATGGTAAAAATATATTATAATTTCACTTTAAAACCAATTCAAAAGATAATCTAAGCATATAAATAAATTATATTAAAAAGAGTTTTTGAATTAAAATACAACATTTTACAGTATTCATTAAAAAAATGAACTTTATCAGAAAGATACCAAAAATTTACACAAAGTAAATTTTGATGTCCCAATTCTTAAGAAGAGTTTTATTTGGTCCAAAAGGATGTATAAGAGTGAACAAAACTATATTTAAAGACGCTTCTCCATCAAAAGGCGATAAGTGAACCTTTAGTGAAAACTAGGGCATATACACCTAAAATCGAATTATTTCCGTATTTTATGCCTTTATCTTTTATTGGATAAATGTAAAAACATTAAAAAACATATATAATCATATTTTAGTTATTTCTATCCATTCCTGCCAATACAATGGCTACATGTTAACTACCATTTAAAATAATATTATTTCATTATTAGAGTGCAACGTAAGATTCCCAAGAAACTCGTTGTTGCGTGTTGGGTATGCCATCGAGCATAGTGTCCCCTTTAAAGTCATATTAATACTTCATTCACAAATATGGATAAATATGAAAATGTCATATTCTTTATTTACCTGGGGTGTTACATCCTTCCCCCCTTTTGAGAATTGCGTCCTCGCAATTTTTAAAATTGAGCTTGGAAACATCCTTGAAAGTCCCAAATCGGAACAAGAGTCGGTAAAACAATCACTTTAAAATAAGTAAAGATAAGTAAAAAGGTAACCCAAGTTAACCCATACTAGTATTCCATGTAGAAAAATATGGACATGGAGGAGAAAACATAGGGTCATGTTCTGATGGAGACTGATAGAAAACATGTTTAAGAGAAAGTTAACCACAAGAAAATCACAAACTTGTGATGGGTTAAACGGTATTCGATTCCCCAGCAGGAAAAGTTAATTCACAAAATTTTTGTTTTAAGTTACTTTTTATTGAGTAATTTATTCATAGGGAAACATAATCACTTATCATGTTGACTTTCAACTTTTACACAAACTCATATTTTCTCCAAAAGACGAGTATTTAGGAAGACTTGTTCACATTAAGAGTACTATAATCAACTTCTAGAGAATCACCTAATCCACCAAAGAGAACTATATACATCCCATGTATTTAGGATTTAACCAAAACCAAAACCAGAAAGGTTAGTACAAGGTCAGATAATCCAGAAAAGGATAACCCATTAAAAAGAAAATCTATGCTTCATCTCCAAAATTTGTTCAACAAAACCCAAAGTTCAACGAGGACCATCCGATAAACAATTTGTCCATAAAATTATTCAAAGTAAACCAATATAAGATTGAAAACCAAATATTTGAAGGATTTAGTCACATAGTCTTCCAAGTTAAATCGTAACATTTATCTCCAAACAATATCAGTTGCTCCTAAAGTCTCGTATTGAAAAGTAATTAACCTAATCACATATCCTCCATGATAGGTTAATAATTTTCATAAATAACCCAAAATCAACTTACTCTTAATTCGTAAAATCATATAAAAAAAGAATCATTCAAACTAACCAGGGTCTTCACGTAGTCCAGTGGTAGGCGATAAATACCAGTCGCAATTTGGTTGTGGGTTCGATTCCCGCAGCTTTGTCCGACGCGACGGGTAGTCACACAGTCTGCGTGTTGTCCTTTTTCCAAAACTATATAATTCTCAAATCATTCCCCAAAAAGGGATAAAATCATCAAAAATAACCATAACATAATTTAACCTCAATTTTATCTCATGCCTTTGACTTCAATCATAACATATAGTAACCCATAATTACCTCAAAAGTAAGGATCATATAAACCCAAATGGTTCTTTATAACTATTTCCACAAAAGAAAAGATAACTATTTCTTGAATAAAATTTTCCTATATTAAACATCAGGGTTACACATAATATAAAAAGTCTTCTAATATAACCCCATCATCAAAAGAGACTTAATACTCTTAATAATTTCACCATAACTCTTGAAGCCTTTATATGTTGACATCTTACTCATTCAACATTCTTCATGATCCATTAACCATTCCTTTCCAACTTATTCCGAAATACCTCTTTCCTACAAACAAAATCATGAATCATATCCTAAGATTCTAAAATAGGAAAACAGTAGTCATGAAATAATACATACCTTTGATTGGTCATTGTCTGTTTCTTCATCCTCAATCGGAATGGAATTAGGTATTGGTAAACGAACATTTGTACGCTCTTGGTGACCCCATTCACGAAACTTCTTCATAGGACATGTGTTTTCATAATGAACATGCACAGCACATTTAAAACAATCAATTGATCCCTCAGAAAGAACTTCTTTCCCTTTCCTCGAGTCAAATGGATGCTTCCTTTTTCCATGGAAGGTTCTTGCTTTATGACCTTCATTTCCACATCTATAGCATATTTCTGTCCCTTTGAAACATTTTCCTAGGTTTTTTTTCCACATCTTTGACACATAGGTTTTTGAACACACTTACCTTTATGATTATTACTTGTACTTCCGTAGGGATTTGTTTCTTGCATATATGATGACTTAGAGAAATCACCAATGTTCAGGTGGTCAATCATGACTCCAGATAGTTGGTTGAGGATAATCACAAGAGTTCTCATTGAAGCTCCCATATCATTCAGTTGCTTGATCAAAAAACTGTCACAGTTTCCTTCACATCCACTTTTACTTTGGGGCCTGCTAGATCCAGCCATTTACTAAAACCAAAAAGGTCAGTGTGAGTATATAAAAAAAAACCATCATGTACTAATGAGGAATATAAACACTAAGATATACTTACTTATTCACTTTATCTAAAACTAGGACTCTTTCTGAAATCTTAACCATTATGGTAATGCCACTTATGCTTAAAGAATACCCTAACCTCTAAAGTTATCTAAACTGACCTTTGATACCAACTATAAGGCCCCAACCTTAAACCTTACTTAATCTTGAGTTATTACAAGATTACACATTGAGGATCTTTTCAGGTTTAGAGTTTTAGAGAATTAGATCATGAAACTTGCATTACATTCCACATTTAAACAAAGTGGTTACATAAAAGACAATATTCATTCTTCCCATCAACGGAAACATATTGAAAATAAAACATGGATTCTTTCTTGACACATCCTTGACACTATCATCACATCATGTACCTTTCCATTGACCTGTGAAAAACATTTCAAAAACTTGGGAAGAGTATAAAAAGCTCAGTAAGGGTTATAAAAATATGGATAGGAAACATGAGTTCATATATACATAAGAATGAAATCATACTTTACCCATAAAACATAGGCACTTTAACATACCTCGTCAATCCATGAATAAATTATAGAAAACATAATACATAAAGGTAACTTGAGGCATTCATAACATTCTTACGTAGGGAGTAACCCTCTTGGTTACGTTTGAAATACCCATCACAGTATATTCCCTAAATCTCTTCGGAGAAACCTTAACGTTTGACTCCTTCGCGTTACCCAATGCATTGGAGAGCTATATCGGGCTCACCTGCCCTTAGTTTATCACGGTACCACCCATCTTCATAATAATGCCCAAGAACCTGAACATAATCATATCACATAAAGCATGCATAAAGGAAACATAACATTCCCACCTTTCAATCACAAGATATCAATACAACACATTGATATAAAAACATTATGAAAACCATTTTCAATACCAAAAGAAAATTAAAACATGGTATTTATTTTTCTTTTAAAAATTAGGTATGTCTTGTAGAGGAAGCCGAAACTCAAATAACGGTCACGGCGGTGGAGAAGTCGTTGCCGCCGCATACGTACGACCAAAAACAATCCCTTTTGTCGTTTAGTAAAACGCTTCGTATAAAAAATATTCCTTTTGGATAAACATAAAAGTCAAAGGGTTTTATACACCGTATAAAATAATGTTGTGTATAAAACAAAATGTGCCTCAATGAAAGGAGATTGAGACGAAGTCCCATACAATGATGGTATCCTTGGATTAAGGATAACTCAATTACATATTTATGTGTGAAAAACTAATACACCAAATATAAGTGGATATTAAGTGTAAAAAAAACAGAGGTTATTCACACATATTCATAGAACAACATATTCAAGGAGTACAAGCTTATCCCAAATAATCGAAATTGGGTTAAGAAGTTCCCTTTCAATAATTAGACATCCTAATGGCGTCACTTCAAAATTCAGAAAATGAGTTGATGAGAGATAAAAAGGGCATCTCATCACTTGGACATAAAATTTACATCAATAAGGATATAAAAGAACATATAACAACATAATAGTATGTGAATTAAAATACATAACAAAAGAAGTATTTTAAAAAGAGGAGGGTGAAAGGTCCCCTTACCGAGTTGGGTAACTTTCGAAACGTACACCCCATGGAAGAAGGGTCATACAATGAAGATGTGAATACCCATAAATGAAATTATAATACTCAAAGTGTATAATAATGGGAATTACATACACCACTCAAAGGAAATTGTGGAAAATGTATCATAAATCTCATGGGAATAAAAGTGAGATGAAAAATCCCTTACGAAAACTCAGCAGCCTAACGACGCCACATAAAACTTACAAAAATGGATTGATGAGATCAAATAGGTTATATCATAATATTAACATAAAGTTTATAGAAAGAGTAATATAAAAGAAAATCCCCCAACATAACAAATAGGAGCTTAAAATAAGTGACATAAAGGAGAGTACTTAAAGAGAAAGAGAGAGGTTAGATCTCTTATGAAAATTCGGCAGCCTAACAGTGCCACTCAAAACTTTCAAAATGGATTGATGAGAGAGAATAGGGTCTCTCATCATATGAACATAAAAATTACATTAAGAGTAATATAAAAGAACATCCCAATAACAAGAAATATGAGCATAGAATGAATGACATAAAAGAGTGTACTTAAAAAGAAAGAGAGGAGTAGGACCCCTTACCTCAAGTCCAACTTGTCTTGTTCGTTTCTTTATATTCCTGAATAATAAACTTTGGTCAATTAATAATTTCCTAAGTACCTACTTTAGAGATTATTATTCAGTTCATATCACATATTATAATGCTATAATAATTGTTTAATAATGTTAGTTCATATCAGACGTTTTTGCCGATGTTTGGTACATGAGTCAAAAATGAACTTGTTTGAAAAAAGATTGCACATGTAGTTATAAGTAAATAATTTCCAGAATAGTATTAATGATTAAAATATCATATATATCCAGTAAATATTCATTTCATACTATTCCATATCATTTGGAGATAAAAAACGAAAAGCACTGTTCATGGAGACGGTAGGCCGTACGTATGCATGAACGCTACTTTCATTTTTTTGTCATATTAATTGAATTAAAACAAAATGAGAGATATATATATATGTTATAATTCCAGAATTATATCCATAATTGTTATGTAATATATTACACATATATCCATTATATATATGTACTTATAATATTACATAACATTTTGAGATAAGAAATGAAATGTACCATTCATGGAGACGGTAAGCCGTACGTACGCATGAACACTACTTCTAATTTCTATTTCATATTTAATGGAATTAAAACATAATGATACATAATAGTATTTTAATTCTAGTATGGTATCATATATAATATTATTAAATATATCCTTTATACGTACCACATATGGTATTAACGAATCAAATCACTTTGAGGGGGCGGTAGTCTGCACTTCCTTAAATGAAGATATCGCGTTCACCCATAATGGAAATCATAATGGTATGACCAAAATAAAAAATACATAAGCTTAAGGAAAAAATATACATATTATATATCACATATAAATATAGTGTATTCTTAATGGCCACCTTTGAAGGTGTTATATGAGTGTTGAACAATCATCGTTTCGTGAGGCAGAAATTCGCCAACCACAGAAACCGTATGTTCTTTAACCATTAGATTTAGTTGTGTGTAAGTGTAGCTCGAATAATCATTATAAAAACATCCTAGAATATTGAGGATACTGGTGTTGTTACAAAATAAAGGAATAAAAAGAGTTTAAGGGGTTGGAGAAGCAAGATAAAACATAAAAACATTAGAGAAGACATTACCTTAAAAACTGGTAACTCCCTTTGGTTTGAGCTCAAAGGCTTCCTTGGGATGACTTCTGCCCAAAGTGAGGCATCAAGGAGTAAGATAGGGAAGTGGAGAGACCAAATGGGCAGATTTTTGCCGAACCAAAGGCTTTAGGTGTGTGGGTAAGGAGGTAGAGGTGGGGGCCTTTTATCAGAGGAGAGGATGGGCACTCTTGGAAGGTAAAGAAAAGTCACTTTATTGTAAAATGGTATTCGGATTTAAGAGGTCCCACATTTATTTGTTTCGAGGATAAGGTGATAGGGGTTCTAAATCCACTCATCCAATATGTTTTGGACATGTTTAGGTCTTAGATATTACATTATCTTTCCATTTTATTTAAATCGTTAAATAATGAGGTCATCATTGCATCATCATGATGTCATAAATAATTTAATTTATTTAATGTCTAAAAATTATAAACAAAATACTATTATGTAGGAAATAATTTTATCTTTCCAATGAATATTTATAGTCAAACATCAGATTTGTATAACCCCATGTAAAAATTGTTTTAGTAAAACATTTCATGTTTGTCTCATTTTTACTTTAACTTTAAATAAAAAGATATTAATGTCATTTTCCAACCAAAGTGGCTTCATGGGGTCCCCAAGTTGACCCATGGGTTGTATTGGTCGGCCATGACACATCCAACAAGGTTAGGACATGTGTAAAGTTCATTTCATATTATTAAAACATTAGTTTTACCTTAAACTACACTAATTACCTCTAATCGTGATTAAAAACTTAATAAGTTACTATTCACCAATTTTTTTTTATCCCATTGAACCAAATTTTACTTCTTAATGACAACCATGTATGTCGGATTTTTGAAATTCAAAACACAAAGATGGAAAAATTTCATTTAAACGGAAAAATCAGTTTTTATAAGTACCACTTAGTGGTTTCACTATTCATCAAAAATTGAAGTTTTTCAGAAAAATCCCAAAAATTCACCCTAAGATATATTTTATATTCCGAATTCAAAAATGAAGTCCATTTTACAAAATTCAAAACATATAAGTCACATTAATTAATTTAATAATTAATTCCCGCTGTCAGAGCAAATAGCGTGTTTTTATGAAACAATAAGTATCAAAAGATTGACACTAGTTTAAGTCTGATTTCAATGTGAAATTAATTCCAACGACCAATATTGGATTAAATGGTAAAAATATATTCTAATTTCACTTTAAAACCAATTCAAAAGATAATCTAATCATATAAATAAATTATATTAAAAAGAGGTTTTGAATTAAAATACAACATTTTACACTATTCATTAAAAAAATGAACTTTATCGGAAAGATACCAAAAATTTACACAAAGTAAATTTTGATGTCCCAATTCTTAAGAAGAGTTTTATTTGGTCCAAAAGGAAGTATAAGAGTGAACAGAACTATATTTAATGATGGTTCTCCATCAAAAGGCGATAAGTGAACCTTTAGTGAAAACTAGGGCATATACGCCTAAAATCGAATTATTTCCGTATTTTATGCTTTTATCTTTTATTGGATAAATGTAAAAACATTAAAAAACATATATAATCATATTTTAGTTATTTCTATCCATTCCTGCCAATACAACGGCTACATGTTAACTACCATTTAAAATAATATTATTTTATTATTAGTGTGCAACGTAAGATTCCCAAGAAACTCATTATTGCGTGTTGGGTACGCCATCGAGCATAGAGTCCCCTTTGAAGTAATATTAATACTTTATTCACAAATATGGATAAATATGAAAATGTCATATTCTTTATTTACCTGGGGTGTTACAAAAAGGGTGGTAATATCTTATGGTTCAATGAAATTGTGTCCCCACAAGCATAAAGTTTCCACTCATGATCCAGATTTGGTGGAAGTGATGTTTTCCTTGAAGTTGTGGTTACATTACCTCATCAGTGTGAAATTTTTGGTCTTTACAGACTATAAGAGTCTAAGGTACTTTTCTTCTTAGTAGGATTTGAACTTAGATAATCATAGGTGGATAGTATTTCTTATGTATTATTATTTTTAGATCTAATTTACCCTAAGTAAAAGTAAATATGGTTTCTAACATGATGAGTTGGAAGTTGCAGAGAGATGTTTTTCAAGAGATTGAGGATATTTGGAAAAGGACAGAAGAGATTGCAGCAATGCTTCTCCATGTGGAGAAATTCTGTGGTATAGGTTGTTTTTATCATATGAATATAGAATCATATTAATTTGGTGGGTAGTGGATTCTTAGTGGGAGACACATAGGTGGAATTTATGTGAGATCGTGTTGGTTATGGTGATGCTCATGAGGGGTGGTCAGAGGATAGTTAGCATCATATGTAGTTTCAAGGGAGACCGTTATATTGTACATTCATGGGGGATTTTTACATGAGTTTCATAGTTCATAGTTATAGGTATATCAATGTGTTTCTATGAAATACCATGGATTTAGTGGGGAGTACTTGGTCTCCTATAATAAAGCAATCAATGGTAGAGTTTGTTGAATGATGTATGGTTTTTCATCATGTTGAAGTAGTTCCCCATGTTCCCATAGGATTGTTGCATCCCTTAGATGTCTTTGATTGGAAGTGGATGGAAATATTTATATATTTAATCACTAAGTTACCCTATTCTTGAAGAAGTTATGATATTACATGGGTGGAGGAATGACTAGCGAATTCTGCCCATTTTATGGGGATTAGGGAGTCGAGTGTTGTACATGCTTTGACAATGTGGTACATGGATGGGGTGGTGAGACTCCATGGGGTTCCAAAGAAAATTATTTTAGATCAGGATTACTTTTTTACCTCCTAGTTCTAGAAAGTATTGCACATGATTTTTTCTCTCAGTTATTCCTTAGCACTGCTTTCCATACTCAGGTAGACAAGCATAAAAAGCGGACCATCGTACTGATGGAGGATTTTCTACAGGCATGCATCTTGGATTTTGGAGGATCATGGGTTAAACACCTACCCTTGGTTGAGTATACCTACAATTTATTATACCACTCATCCATAAATTTTAATCCATTTGAGGAATTTTATGAATGACCATTTCATTCTTCATAGTACTGGACCAAGGTTGTGGAGTCAGTTTTCCCTGGTCCAAATATGGTGAAAAGAATAATAGAGTAGTTTAAAATGGTTAAAGAGTGAATGTATGTGGTTCATGTCTATCAAAAGGACTAGGAAGATCATAGGTGGAGGCCCCTAGAGTTCAATGTTAAATACCATGTGTTCTTTAGGGTTTTTCCATTTTAGGTGAAAATACAGTTTGTTTATGAGAGTAAGATTTTTCATAGATCATTTGGTATTTTGAGATGTTGGATCACATTGGTGTGGTGGCTTATCAACTTATTATTCCACCATAGTTGAACAAGGTTAATGATGTCTTCAACATGTTCCATATTCATCTCTATCTTCACAATGACTCCTATATAATTGATTGGGGAGAGTTTGATATTGAGGATGTCAGGATGTTTATAGATCATCCAGGTGTGATCTTATATCTTTAAGATAATCTGTTTCATGGGAGAGTTATCTCCTTGGTTTGTGTGCTATGGAGGCATTGTGGTTTGGATGAGATCACGTGGGAACATGAGTCGTAGATGTGTGATCAATAACCCAAGTTGTTTTGATGTTTTATTTGTTTCATCCATGTTGATGCATGTGTTTTATCCTATGTTGATATATAAGTTTGACTATCTATCTTTGTTGATGATTTCATATGGTCATGAATTTTTTTTGTATGATTGGTTGGATTTGTTCTTGATATAGAGATATCATTGAGAGGTATCTTGTGGGGGTAGTTTATCGAGCACCTTCCTCTTCTATGGATTTTGTTTTAGATTATTGGGGTTTGATAAGTATCAAATGTAATGTACTATGTTTCTATAAATATTCCTTTTTGTTTTTCCAGGACTAGAGGTGTTAAAGGGTGTTCGTGGTCTTTTTCCATTTGAAATTTATATATTTTTTCTCACAGTCACTTGATTGACCATGCGATCGGGAAATATGTATAGTCAGTTGATTGGTCATGTGGTTAATCAGTCCCTTTATACAGTCACCAAGTTAATCATGTAGTTAATTAATTTTTTCTTGAAGTGGGTTAGTTTCTCTTGTGGTTTACTGGTTCATTTCAAAATTTCTTGATTTTCATAGAATTCCCTGAAATGTCCTTTTAGCATAAAAAGTGGAGATAATGGGTCAAATAAGTGTTTTTAAATATAGTAATCAGGGATTTGATCATATCTTTGAATTCCTTATAGTCCGATGTTTTAAATATGGGAACTGAATAGGTTATGGAGTATATTTTTAATGAAACAAAATTAAATGAGTATTAAATAGGGGATGTTGACCGAATATCTTTGGGTCTATTCATGGTAATTCATATATTTTCTTTTAAAAAACCACATTTCCATCGTACAATTTTTCTTTTTTCTTTGATTTTGGGAGAACCATAATATTGTTCTTGAGATTTTGGAGTTATCTTACATTGACCCAAAGCCTTAATGGTTATGATTCTCGGCAGGTTCATCATCTTACATTTTCTCTCTATTTTTAGTGAAACACGATTTGAAGCTCCTCTCCATATAGGGGATCCTTATTATCTCTTTCTCTTCTGTTTCTGTGAAATTATAATTCTTTTAATTTCTCTTCGTTGGATGGAAGAATTAACTAATGAAGATGATAGACTTGATCAAATTGAATCGAAAGGGGATGGGTTTGATTGAATTTTGTTACTTGTTTACCTTGTTATTCTAATTTAATTGCTTCCTTTGAATTGGAAACTTTTATGTTATGCACATTTTGATTATTATAAATTCAAATAAATCTATCTATAGATTATTTTAACTTACCATTCATAAAATGTTTGATACGTATATTTGACTATGAATATGTTTCCTATTTAAATCCTAAACTATGTGAAAATACTAATGCAAGAGATAAAGAAATATTATGAAAGCCCCTTTATATAAATTATGATAATAAAAGGGAATGTGAATTTGTTATTGTTTGATTATCATGTGTTTACTATTTCCCTTGTTGTGGTGTGGGCATTATGAGGTTTATAAAGTGATGGAGGTGAAAAATGCAAGATGTTTTTTGGGATGGAAACAAGGTGGTTGGTATGTGTTTGTTGTGGTGATATGTTTTGGTTGTGGGGGTGGTTCTCATCAATGATGAAATAGATTCAATTATGAGTTGATTGTCTTGTTGTGTGGTGCCTTTGTTATAGTATCCGGGTAGTGATGGAATATAAAGTTGGTAAATATTAAAGGGAAATTTAATAGGTCATAAATTAATAAATGTGGGTTGGAATTAATGTGTGGTAAATTAATTAATTAATTAATGATAACAAAGGGGTTAGACTTAACTATGAATGAATGTAAATGTTAGCTATAATGTTTTTTCATTAAATATGGGATTAAATGGCTAAATTTATGAAGGGTGGTTGGTAGTGAGATAATTATGAAAATGGTTGAATATTTAAATGAAAAAATAGAAATTGTAGTTGAATATGTGAATGATTCATGTGGTGAGGTTTCATATCATGGCGGTAGTATGTGGTAATGATAGTATTGTGTTGATGGTAGATGGAGATGATAAATAATTTATATGAATCTCTTAGGTCGGGCTTGTGTTCAAATACATGTGTATATATATATGTTGTAATCACCTTATGATTTCTATATATACAATAACCACATTCTGTATTATGTATTGATAACCAATTTTTTAGGAGATTTTTTCCTCGATATCTAGGATTGTGAGGGAAAAATGGTTGATTACCCCAACTTCCCACTCATCCTTTTTTAGAAGTACATAGTGATGGTGCCCAGTTGGTGGTAGGTATCAATAAATGATAACATAGTTGGTACTGATTATCATTCATGAGAGGATGAGTTATGTGGTTGGGGTCATGCATGGTGGTATGAAGGCAAGAGGTTGATGTCCTTCATGTTCTTTATACACTACTTACATAATTATGAGGTTTTTATTGGATGCATGATGATGTAGATGATGTTGTGGAGGTGGAAAGTGATATGTGGATATTGAATGAAGCTCACATATGATAATGGACCTTTTTGGAGGCTAGGTTAGGTTGGGTTACAACTAAACCGACATCAGATATGACTTGATGTGCGATGACTGGTATATATAGAAGGGAAGAGAGCATATTGGGTTTAATGTTGGGGCATGAGAGTTGAATCTCAATAGTAAAGTGGATAAATGAATCCTTTATCTATGCTATCCTGATATTATTTTTCTATACTTTGGATGCATTATTTGGTTAGAGTTCTATGGTGAGGTTGGGATGGACAGATGACCCATTTAGGTTCTTCCTGGTTTTGTTGTTTTTTCACTGAGGAATTAGTATGCTCTTTTCATATTTGCATGAGATAACTTTGGTATGATTCCATTGAGTATTCATGTTATTCTAACCCAACATAAATAAACTATTTTTCATGTTTCCAAGAGGGATTCAGAAACTGATCTAGGTATTACTAGCTTGGACTTTGAAGCAACTATGGAGTCACTACTTTAGTATTTCCCTTTTCATATTTCATTTTAGAGACTTTTATTTATATTTTTTATCTTACATGTGTTATGGTTTCTTTTATTTATAGTATACGATGGAGTTTTTTGGTGGATATTTATATTATATCATTATCCTTTTCTTTATATTGAGGGTGATGCTTCCCATTTGAGTGTTTTACACCCTCAGTTCTAGCCTCCAATTTAGGAACTACTGGATGTGGGACTTAGGGACCACTCATTGTCTTTAACAATTTCCCATGAGGGGTACTAGTGGGGGGGGGGGGTTATGACATATCTCATGTTTAAACATGTGAATTGTTCATTTGTTTAAAATTTATTCCCTGAATTTTTTATAGATATAAATTATTTATATTATGATTTTGTATGTGCGATTTAGTTTAAATTTGTTAAACTACTTCTATAAATTATGACACATGCATCTAAGTACTTAAATCCTAAGTATGATAATGGATTTTGTTTTCTTCTGCCTTGATTTTAGATTTTATTTAAGCATGGGATTAAATTATGTAGTTAATTATGATTTATACATATTAGGTGTTTGATTTATGATTTAATTGAGATCTCTCTTGAGTTAATTATCCATATGTAAAGGGAATTTACATTGGAATTCCCACTATCTTGCAGTCTTATACCTTATTTTAGAAATGAAGAGGTTTACTATCTATGACTTTAGTATTATTAATATAGTGATTATTAATTTCATATAATTCTAAGCCTTTTCATGAAAGGGTTTTAGGTACCTTATGCATGGGATTCATTTGGATATGTGTAAATATAGTTCGATTTTAATATACTTTAGTGACACAAGCTATGAGTTGTGTAATGAGTTACACATATCAATATGGTTTGAACATATTGGCTTGGTGAAAGGGATATTATTACAAAGAAATTCATTAGCAACATTTACATGTATAAAGGGAATAACATGATATAGTATGGTTATAAATAAATCCCTTATAAAATACTAGGTGTTAGATTCCTTCTAATGAAACAATGGTCAAGACCTTGATCATTTTGCATGGGTGACCCAAACTATTAGGTGCTCATGGATTATCTTGTGCAAGGTATGTATGTAATGAGGTCATCATAATTATTATGTTCCTTGTTCAAGGAATTTGTTTTGGGTTACACATATCTTCAAATCCCTAACCATTAGGATACCTGAGGAATAGAGTTGAGTATATCTATATCATTAATTTTTGTAAAGAGTTATCCACTAAGCTATCCAAGAGTCATATATGATATTATTGAAAATAGTTTTCTACCAGATATATTCATCAATTATGTAAGTGACACCTAGTGTATGTCATAGTGAAATATGTATCTTCTCCCATTAATGGATATGATAGATTTTAAAATGGGTCTTCATTTTAGTTTGATCACATTTAACCTAATTCTTTATTAAATATTTATATAACATGATACTCATTTAATAAAATATTTTTTGGGGATGGAAAACATCATCATCATCAAAATTAACTTTAAGATCAATCCATGAGAAGGTTAATCTTAATTTATGAATCTTATAAGACATGAAAATTATGAAAATTTCATAAGTAAGAGAAATTCAATGTGTTAGAAAAATAACTTCTTTTAAAAGAGAACTATTAAATTTGTTCAATAGGTGAATATAGATGATTATAAGAAGTATAAAAAGATTCAATAATTGTTTAAAAGGAATTATATAAAAAATGGACTAATGAACTATATTCTCCAATCATATACTAAATAAGATTTAGTATGAAAATGACCTGGTGAGACTAATGGTATCCACCCAGGCTTTTTCTAGTTGGGGAATTCATTCAGTTGGAATTTTTACAAAAATGTGAATGAGTTCAAGAAATGTTTACACTATTTTCTCAATGTTTTTAGAAAAGTTGAACTAGGACATATGATGTGCATGATATAGTGATGTGCAGACTTTATAAGTGGGTAAAAGATCAAAAAAGAAGAAAAAAGTTTAGTAGGAAAATCCCACAATGTTTCATTCACTACTGTAAATTATGGCTATATCCACGGTTTTAAACCGTGGCTATAGGCGCTCAAACTATGGGTATAGGTAATAGCCACGGTTTGAGGAAGTGTGGCTATGTTTGGCATGGCTATAGGACTAGATCTAGAGCCACGGTTTGGAACCGTGGCTGTAGACCTACAACCATGGTTTGGACTGTGGATATAGGTATATAACCATGGTACGAACTCTGGTAATATCACTATAGCCACAGTTCTAAACTGTGGCTATAAAAGAGGAAAGGAACACTTTATTGCCATGTTTTAAAACCATGTCATTAGAACTATAGCCATGGTTAAAAACGTGGAAAATAACCAATAGCTATAGTTTAAAACCATGGCTATAGGGTATGAAAATCCATAAAAAAATACCCCCAACCCCACTACACAGCCCATGTAGCCCCCCACTCCCCTTGCAGCCCCCTCCCCCCTACAGCCCCCTGGACAGCCCCCACCCCCCCACTCCCCTTGCAGTAGACAACCCCCTGTTGCGGAATCAGTGGGAGGTGCAACGACAGATACGAGAAAAAACTGAAAGAAAGAAAAGCAGCAAGAACATGACAATTTATGTGGTTCGGGAATAATCCCTACGTCCACGGGAGAGGCCGAAATTTCACTATTCGGGAGCAAAAAAATTAAAAAGTATTTTTTCAGTAGAAACCCTAGCCTGAATATGGGCTATAAAACAATGGAGAAGAGGGTCCACTGTTCTGAAATAGTGGTCCACGTAGCTACAGTGAACGTTGGCTAGATTTGTCAAAAGAGCTATAGTAAAGTTGACCCCAAAGTCCACATTGCTACAGTGGATGTCGGTGTCGGTCGGTCTGCTCCGCTACAGTTGCATGCCACAAGCATTCGGGCCCTCGTTAAAAGAATCTGTCCATTGCAAACTCAATGAGGTATAACTGTTTGGTAAGGTGGATGTTCGTTGGACATGCCAAATAAATTGACGCGTGCTAGGGAGAAATGAACACTGAGAGCCGTTTGGTTGAGTGTTATGATCACAAAAGGGAGATGATATGTGCGATACAATTTCCACTTGAAAAAAGGTGAATACAGTACAAGAAATTCTCTCTTTCTTGTACCTACATTTAGCTATGTGGGCACTGGAGTACAGACTCACCTGGAGGCACCATCAGCCGGGGAGGATGTGAACATCCTCCTCCAATGAGTGATACATGAGATGAGGGAATTATGGAAGTAATTTCATCTAGAATAGCCAAAAGCAGACATTGAATTTCCATCACAATAAGATTATTTGGTTCAGACGACATGTGCAGAGGATGAGGATGATCTGGTTCAGACGACATGTGAAGAGGATGAGGAAAAAGAAGAATTAACGAACAAATATTATGTGACACATGTACAATAAAATATGCCACACAATTCCAAACCAATGTTTTATGTTGAATTGAGCCTCTGTACCACCTGCTATGCACGTTTTGTGGAAATATGTATGAGAGGCAGCGCTGAGAGGAGATATAGTTTAGGAATGAAGAAATACAAAAAATTATAGATCTAACCCTTCAATGTTTCTCTAAGGAGGAGTAACTAGAATCCTATCTAGAATGGATTGAAAATTCTCCCATTACAAATGTTGTGAGGATAAAAGCTACGCGAGATGCGTAGAGAAGGTGGGGAACAATGGTGGACAACTCACTTTCTACTCTGTGTAAAAGACAATCAACTACATACCTCTTATTTGAGATGAGAAGAATATAGAAAGGAGAAAGATAATTTAGATCGGGAAGCTCATATTACTATAGTTGAACCTTATTTTCTGAAGGAATTCATTTGTACTGGTGGAGATTTTGTTAGTGTGATAGCTATGCAATCATGGGATTTGGGTATAGTGTTGTTGAAACATAAAATTTTTCTACTGAAGAAAGGCCATTGGAAAGAGGCTTCAGAAGCACAATAATGATTTCCTATGGAAGTGGAGATTGTTGAGTGTGAATCCAATAAAGCAACAGAAATCAGTATATCCAAGATGTGTGGATTAACAACAAGTTCAATATTCATCACATGAAACAGAAATCTCTAGTAAATAATGACACCAGTTTTCTGAAAAAAAATTGATTTGGACACCGGTTGGAGAAGTCTTGGACAGAAAATTAATGATATTTGTGTCCTAAGCTATCAACTATTTAAAAATTTTAATTTTAAAAATAGAAGGAAGGGGTACATTATGGACTGTTCAATAGCTTATGGACTAGACATGCTTCAACTACTACTTAGTTGTCCTTCACTTGGTTCGAAGTAGGAACTAGTTATGTGCTACCTCATGTTTACATTTTTTGAGTGCGTCTTCTATATAAAGACTACAAAAATTTTTGTATACGCTTTAAGTTTGGATGGACTAAGGGCTGTTACATAAGACTTCACTCCTTCTAACAGGCCTCGAGATGGTGGCTCTAGGCCAGTTTATAAGGGCATTTTGGCATAGGATTCATTTACTAAAATTTTTAGTTGGTAGAGGAGCAGAAACTTTTGGTTGGTCCATAAGGAACCATCTTAAATTTGTGAGAGTATCCACATTCATGAAGGTGAATCAAGAGCTTTTTGTGTAAAAGTGGATAATATTGGATTCATTTCTTGTGTGGATGACAACATTCACTCATTGATGACTTCCCAAATTTTTTTTGTCTTCAAGGTGTGTTTTATTCAAAGGGGAAGGGGCTTTCCATTCAAAGAGAGGCACAATCTGATTTAGCTGGTTTCTAGTGCTCAAGAGGTTGAGCCATGACTTTGTGCAGCTGCTTAGTTTTATGGGAGGAAAATTCCCTAAGACACAGAATATTTTAACTATTTTTTTCTGGATGTGTTAAATTTCAAAGAGAAATGGGGCATGCGTGACCGCGATGTGACAATTCAAATATAAAATATTCATTTATACTTACATTTGGGGCTAGGCCCCTTGTTTTTGTTACCTCCGGAATTATTTCCACACTTGGATTTTCATAATTTCTTGGTAGAAATCTCTTTAAGTGTTGCTGAATTTTTTTCCTGCAAAGTACTTAAAGGGTTAGGAGGGATATTATTATTTTGCATACATGTTAAGACCTCTTCTTGGTGAATTTTTTTGTGATCAATTGCCCCAGATTGGTCACCCAGTTTCTGAGTGGTGAATTCATCCATAGCAGGGGTTGCTGGTTGTATGTGTCCGTTGTAGTTCCAGACCTTCGTCATCATCTTGCATGTGTTGTGTTTTGCTAATATCATCCATTTCCATATTGAAAACTAGATTCTGAACTGCTGCTTTGTCCAGCATCTCATCACTGTGTGAAGGTGAGGAGAGTTGATGCTGTTTTGCACTGTCCGTAGTCGCAGCATAGGTGTCCTGCAGACCCCCTTGCAGACCACCCCCTCCCCCAGCCCTGCATACATCCCCCTGCCCCCTGCCCCCCTCCACGCTGCCCCTACCCCTGCCCCCTCCACCCTTCCCCCTGCCCCCTGCCCCCTGCCCCCTCCACCCACCCCCTGCCCCCTGCCCATACCCTGCAGACCTGCCCCCTACCCCCTGCCCTGCAGACCTGCCCCTGCCCCTACCCCCTACCCTGCAGACCTGCACCCTGCCCCTACCCCCTGCCCTGCAGACCTGCCCCCTGCTCCTGCCCCCTACCCATGCAGACATTCCCCCTGCCCCCTCCACCTGCCCCTACCCCCCTGCCCGACAGACCTGCAGACCTTCCCCCTGCCCCCTCCACCCTCCACCCTGCCCGCTGCCCCTTCCCCCCTCCACCCTTGTAGACCTACCCCCTACCCCCTCCACCCTGCCCGCTGCCCGCTGCCCCTGCCCCCATCCACCCTACCCCTTCCCCCCTCCACCTCCCCTTGCTCCCCTTCCCGACAGACCTGTAGACCTGCCCCCTCCACCCTACCCCCTGCCTCTGCCCCCTGCCCCCTCCACCCTGCCCCCTACCCCTGCCCCCTCCACCTCCCCTACCCACTGCCCCCTGCCCCCTTCCCCTGCCCCCTTCCCCTGCCCCCTGCCCCCTACCCCTGCCCTAAAGACCTTCCCCCTGCCCCCTCCACCGACCCCCCTCCACCCTGACCCCTGCCCCGGACCCCTGCCCCTGCCCCTGACCCCTACCCCCTACCCCCCTCCACCCTACCCCCTGGCCCCTCCACCTGCCCTCCTGCCCCTGCACCCTGCCCCCTGCCCCCTTCCCCTGCCCCCTGCCCCCTGCCCCTACCCTACAGACCTGCCCCATGCCCCCTACCCTACAGACCTGCCCCCTGCCCCTACCCCCTGCCCCCTTCCCCTACCCCCTGCCCCTGCCCCCGGTGATTCAAATCTTTTTTCTCCTTTAGTTAGACCCAAAACATTTGAATGGTTATAACCCCTAGTGTTGAGCCTCTTCAATAACTGGTCCCCCTATTAAAAAGGTCATTCTTCTTATCTTGATTAATTATATGATGATTTCATGCTCTTCCTCAATGAGATTTCCATATTTGATTTGCTAATGTACAACTTCAAATACATTCAACAGAAACAAACCTTTTATGTGGACTTTTCTTACTAATTTTAATCACTTGTGTATGATCAATTGTGTAAGGGAAACCATGATCAGGAAAATATTATTTCTTCTCCTGATGTTTTAGCCTCACTTAATCACTAAATTCTCTTATCTGGAATCTTCTGATACTACACCCAGATTAGTCTCAAAACACTGCACAATATTTATGAAAAATATATCACATGGTCTTTTCTCAAACCACATTAATGTAGTAAAGTCATTTTTTCTGATCTAAATGGTCCCCCTTATCATTTTACATATTAGCAATCCAAGTTCCCTGATCTCACATGATAAATGATCAGTGGGAGAAATAGGGGAAAACTAGGAAGTTTGTTAAGTTTTGCGAGAGTGGGTCTCAGATGGCTTACTACATAGGTCCAGTCCGTATGATGTTTGGAGCTGCATTTTTATCATCTTACATGTTGTGATTGAACCCATTATTAAATATTTATTTTTCCATATTTATCCTATGATGGAAGTAATAATGTTTTATGTTGTTCTTGTATAAAATATACCTAGGTAGGTCTAACTCGTATGCAGGGAGGGATCATTTTCATGTTTATTGTTGTAAATGGACCCACGATTGGAGATCCAATCAGACCAAAATATCCTATAATGAAAGAAATATAGCCACATGAAGTTCTTGAAAGGGAAACTATCTCTTCAAGTCTTCCCCATACATAGAGAGGGTCATTGTTCCCATTAATTATTGTAGCTGGACACGAGATTGGAGATTTGGCTGTCACTCTATATCCTGTGATAACATAAATAAATCCATATATAGGTCTTCAATGGGAAACTATCTATGTAGGTCTGACCCATATGTAGAGGGGGATATTGTTCCTATTGATTTTTTCAGCTAGACCAAGGATGGGAGCTTCATGCATCACTACATATGTGCAATGAGAACACTGAGATATCATTTTATGAAGGCCACAAATAAGATGAGTGGAATTCCTTCCACCAATGGAATCAATACTGGTTAGTGCATTAAGTATTTATTTATAATCTCAAAGGCTTCATGGAATTCCTCAACAAAATGGAAGGTGACTCCCTTCTTAAGTAACATGGTGAAGCGTAGAGACATGTCAGCCATGTTAGCTATGAAGTTATAAATGTTAGAAAGGTTCCCCTAGAGCCCCCTCAATTCACTAAGAATATGAGGGAGTGAAATTGATAAAACTGAACCTGTTTTTAGGTACAAACTCAGTTTCATTATATCACACCACAAATCACAGCATTATCGCAGGCTGAAATGGAAGTATAAGGGGGATGTTGTGGGATGGTGTGGGCTGGATGTGGCTGGAGCAGTGCCAAATTACGGCATTACCGCGGCGTGACCGCGGTGTGACCACGGCGTGACCGCGGCATGACCGAGGTGTGACCGCAACATGTTGGCCCGGTCCAGCGAAATCCGCGTGGAAACATCTTCCACTTAGTTTCAAATAGGATGATATAGATGGAATGCGAGGATTTTTTCTCAGAATATTTAAAGAAATGAATGCTAATCTGTGATGACTAGAGGATTGGATGAACACTGATATACCTAATTTGGTGAGGAATCGAATGCTGGTGAAATAGGGCTGGTTGCAGGTACTGGGGGTATGGTGCGGGCTGATTCGAAGGTGGTAGGGGGGCTGTTGCGGGCTGGAATGTTGGTGGCAGTGGGATGAAATGAAGTTTGAAGGGTGATGATGTGGGATGGATGTGGCTGGAGTAGGGACAAATCACGGCATTACCGAGGCGTGACTACGGCGTGACCACGATGTGACTGTGACGTGACCGCGACGTGACCACGACATGACCACGGCGTGAACACAACGTGTTAGCCTGATCCAGCGACATCCGCAGGGAAGCATCTTCCACTTAGTTTCAAATAGGATGATATGGATGGCATGAGAGGATGTTTTCTCAGAATATTTAAAGAAATGAATGCTAATATGTGATGACTAGAGGATTGGATGACCCCTGATATACCTAATTCGGAGAGGGCTCGAATGCTGGTGGAAGGGGGCTGGTTGCAGGTGCTGGGGGGATGGTGCGGGCTGATTCGAAGGTGGCAGGGGGCTGCTGCGGGCTGGAATGTTGGTGGCAGTGGGCTGAAATGAAGGTTGAAGGGGGCTGGTGTGGGCTAGATGTGGCTGGAGAAGGGCCAAATCACGGAATTACCGTGGCGTGACCACGGTGGGACAGCGGCGTGACCGCGGCATGACCGCGGCATGACCGCGACATGACTGCGGCGTGACTGCGACATGACCGCGACATTACCGCAACATGTTGGCCCAGTCCAGCGACATCCGCGGGGCTACATCTTCCACTTAGTTTCAAATTGAATGATATGGATGGCATGAGATGATTTTTTCTCAGAATATTTAATGAAATGAATTCTAATATGTGATGACTAGAGGATTGTATAAGCCATGATATACATAATTCGGTGAGGGCTCGAATGCTGGTGGAAGGGGGCTGGTTGCAGATGCTGGGGGGATGGTGCGTGCTGATTCAAAGGTGGCATGGGGGCTATTGCGGGCTCGAATGCTGGTGGTAGTGGGCTGAAATAAAGGTGGAAGGGGCTGTTGTGGGTTGGATGTGGCTGGAGCAGGGCCAAATCACGGCGTGACCGTGGCATGACTGCGGCGTGACCGCATCATGATGGCCCGGTCCACCAACATCCGTGTGGCAGCATCTTCCACTTAGTTTCAAATAGGATGATATGGATGACATGAGATGATTTTTTCTCATAAGATTTAATGAAATGAATGCTAATATGTGATGAATAAAGGATTGAATGACCCCCAATATACCTAATTTGGCGAGGTTTAGAGATTTAACAATGTGTAGGAATACCTAAAGGAATTAATACCCCATGGGATCAGGAAAATCATAGGTTACATAACATGCAATCTGACATTACTAGTACTGTGGGACCCCTGGGCTGTGGAACTGGGATTTTAAGTGGATTTAAATATCACATTCCATGTGACATGGTCACACAACATGGGACCCATCTTAAAAGTCTAACGGCACTTAAAGAGTGTCTTCGTTCAAAAAACTATTTTAATAAAAAGAGGGAAACCCCCTATAGGGATATAAAAAGGGTCAAGTATGATGTGTGCTTTATGAATAAAAACGACATCAAGTATATGGAAAGCATCAATGCAATAATGTTAAGCAATGTATACCACTGTGAGTTTTTGCAGACAGCGCACCTCCATTGGAGGGGTTTTATTACAAAACCATGACTTATTTATCAAACGAAACAATTATCTTAACTAAAACTTATTCAAGAATTGTAATTTAATATAAACATGCAGAATTAAGAAGGCAACTAAATGCAATTTAAAACATTCTTGAATTAAATAGGCTAGGAGAGGGACCCAACCTCAACCTCAAGGCAGATTTTCTTTTGACGATGACAACTCGAATCTTCCTTTTTTATGCCTACATGCATATGAAAATTCACATATATATAAGGACACCTAGCCCCTATGTACATATTTTCATGAAAAAATATGCACAAGGGGGTCCTTAGATATATATTTATACTTGCATATACCCCTTTACACTTACACGTGTATGCATTTTTCATATCCATATATAAGAACACCAAGCGCCAATATATATATTCATACTCCCATGAGTGAATATATATAAAGGGGGAACTTATATATGTATATGCCTACCTATTCATACACATGTAGGCCTTCGTCAACGGCGACTCGAATCCACCTCAACGAAATCCAAAACGCACTGCAAAAATATATGGAACCCAAAAATCACAAATGCCCAAATTAAAATTGGGCCAAAGAATAAAAATAGAATAAACCTTACCCAAATCCGATGTTGAACTCATTGTCATCGATGGTGGTGGATAGAACCGACCTCATCATAAGAAACCACCTATAAGAAAATAGTGGGAAAAAATGAGATATAACGACTTCTTATATATATGTGATCAGTGTGTCAACTGTAAATGATAAATGATACATGAATCCATAACCAACAATGAACAAATAATATTTCCGACTGTGAACCTCAGTTCAAGCCATGAAATTCCCAAGGGTAGGGATTCATGGTGTGAAACCCCTTGTCACACCGTGAATCATGCCTAGGTCTATTTATTTTAGTAGGTTAAATTCTATCTTTTTCTGGGTCAAGTGTTTCACAATGATGTTATTGAAGAAAGTATCAAGTTTTCAACGCCGGTTGTTTGTGTTTGATGAAATGAAAACAAAGATTTTCTTTAAGTTTTAGATTTTTATGAGAATTCTCGGTTGATGTTTTCTCAAAATAAGGAAACTGTAATCTCTAAATGGAAGGATATTTCATTTTCTACTATTGAGTTGGATGAAACTTTCTACTAGTCCACATTGAAGGCTTAGGAAAATCATGTAAAACAGGTGAAAATGTCATTATAAAGAGCCAAAACCAATTTGAATAGCATATACACATTATATAATATTGAAAACAAGTTTTTAAAATACTCGAGCAATTATAGAATTCAAATTAAAGGGTTAGGAAAAGGAAACTTACCTCAACCTCAAGGTGCTGCTTTTAATGAAAACTTGAATCTTCCTTTTTTTCCGCTTTCATGCATATGCAACTTCACATATATATATAGAAACCTAGTCCCTATGAACATATTTGCATTGAAAAATCTTTCTTTATAATCTATAATTAAAAAAATTGGACATAATGGCCTGGATTTTTAAAATAAAAGATGTTAAATCCATACCAATAACAACTAGTGGTATCATACAAAATCTGATTTGTTTCAATTAATATCAATCCATGATTTTGTGAAAGAAATTTGTTATAAATAAGAGGTCATATTTGGAGAAACCTAATCATGATGAAATGGGGGAGTTAGAGGTGGATTGTAATGGTTATTCAACCTTATCTATGATTAAAGAAACCTATAGAGACTAACTACACCCCCCTGCCCCACCCCCTTGCCCCACTGCCGCACCCCTCCCCCTACCCTGCAGACCTCCCCACTCTACCCTACCCTCCACCCACCCCCTCCCCCTCCCCCTCCCCCCTTCCCCCTGCCCTGCAGACCTCCACCCTGCCCCCTACCTCTGCCCCCTTCCCCCTGCCCCCTGCCCCCTTCCCCCCTGCCCAACAGACCTATAGACCTGTCCCCTGCCCCCCTACTCTATGATTTGGCCGTTTTCCCTAGATTTCCTTATTCCTCCCTAGAATCAACAATAAGAGGCATTCTCATGTCCTTCCCACCCTGTTCCTACTTATCTTAAGGATTTATATCCTTCTCATCCCATTCGTGTACAATAGGAATGTAGATTTTATCATCTGACATTAAAATTCTTCCGACGTTGCCCTTTTCCTTTTGAGCCTCCATTAGAATTTTATCGGGGATACTCAGTGAGTCTACCCCTGGTACCAAGTCCTGAAATTAGACATTCTTAGTAGTCTTGAAACTCACTGTTTCCTTTACTTCATGTTTTGAAGCAACAGATGTGTCGGTGCCTAGCACAACATTCTCCTGTATAGCAACAGGAACAATATATTTAGCAGCCAACTTGAAGTTACTTATAACCTTCTCTTGAGTTTTTTATTTTCCACCAGATAGATTTACCTATTGTAAAAAACACTTATGAATCTAACATAGAGAAGAAATTGCCTCCCACTGGTGTCATCTCTAACTGAGGGTTACCACCAAACCCTTTACCACTGCTTTGATTGGCCTCATCAATTGGAATAGCCAAAGTTGCTTGACTCTCTTTCTTTTTCCTTATATCCATCTTAGCACTCAAAAATGAAGTAGATTTATATTTTCCTTTAGAAGCAGATTTCTGAACATCATCCAAAATAGAAGTGTCTGCACCAGCCAAGGTTGACTGCTTCACCCACTTACCTATTTTCTTACCATCCACCAGTGTTAGTACATCATATTTTCAAAGAATAGGTTCCACTACCTCATTGGGAACTTTCCCTGTATCTAGCTCAGTTCCCAGTGAGCACATGTTGAAACAGGAACCTATTCTATATCCATGGGGGAAGCAGATTAATCTTTACCTCTAATTGAAACACCATTTTTCTCCTGTTTCCTCTGTACTGATGAATAAAAACCAACCATAACAGTGTTCTTATTACCTTTACTATCTACAGAATTTATAAAATCTTACTTTTAGAGATCCGCTATATCCACCTCATTTTCATTATCTGAGAACCATGGATCTTGAGTCCTAAGCTCTCCAACATCTTTGGTAGTATCATTACATGATTTTATCTTTGAAATCTGATCCTCCCGACCAACCTCAACTGATTTAACTGTAGTTTCCTTATCCATAAAAATTTTCGTTGGTTGATTAACAACCACCGTAGTAGGAAATGAGATTCCATAACGTTTACCCTATTTTTCTCCCCACATAACATTCCCAACCTAATGAATTTCAAGCTCCTTTTCTAGGATTGCCCCATCCTTGGCAGCAACATCATTAACAGGTAGTTTAAAATTACATTGATCAATCAGATGACCAATCTTCTTGTAATTGAAAAATCTTATATTTCTTCAACACTTCTCACTCTAGTTCCCAATGCAGTTACACTTACTGGAAAATTCAGGTAACCTTTAAAACCCAGACAATAATTCAAGATTATAACCATTAACAACAAGGAAAATAGTTTCAATGAGAGGAAAACATAAATCATCCTCAACATAAAATCTTACAAAATGACCATATAAAGAATGCTTAGTCTCCCCATTGAATTTGATAGGAATTCCCACAACTGGTTCACTACCCCAAAGGATTTGAGAATTCCAAAAAAAAACCAACTTAAGCCCTGAAAGTGAATCTGAGTTTGAATAATTAACTTCTTAAACGAAGCTAGATAAATAGAGGATCCCAATCTTGAAACCTCAAGATTCCAAGTTTGAGGGAGACAAAACTAAATCCCTGTGTTCTTGATTTTAATACATCCTATGGGGATAAGAGGAAAAAATACCCTACCAATCGACACTATGTGCCATCCACCGAAGCCCCAAATCTGATGGAAACTCTTTAGGAGATCTTCAATTTTCCATGGGTAATTATTCTGCTGCAACATTAAACATCCACGAATTAAATGATGCATTCTTCTAAAAGCTCTTAAATAATTTTAGCGTTCGGCTCAATAAAATCTAAATTTCCATTTCTCATAATTCTTTTATTTTATGAATCAAAACTATCTCTAAGGTTAAAAAATATCTATCCAAGCGTAAGAGAGATGGTTATCCTTCAAATCATCTTGAACATTCACATTGCAGGGATCGTTCACATCATGATTCACCGGACTATCTTTATCCAAACCCAAATGCACTTGAATCATGCCATGTCCATCAGCAAACTTCCTCAAAATCTCTAATGAAATCCTCCTCTAGATTGAAGTATCACTCCAAGGGGAAATCCATCAATCGAGGGAATGGGTGAACATGGTGAGAGATAGTGCAGGTGAGCGCGGGGAGAGCGTGGGCATGCATGGGGTGTGGCATGCACGAGGAATAGGAAGGGGGAATTGGTGAGGGAAATGCAGCTACCTGACAGGCCCACTAGGGGCTACTCGACATAGGACGTAGTTTCATGGGAAGGGGCACATAATTTGACCCCCATGGAAGCTTGAGCTGAGAAATATATAAATTATGGCCTTTGTGCCACAAGGACTTCAGGAAATCTCATCTAGGGGCCTTTGGTAAGCCATCATCTAAGCCTTCGAGACATTTAAAATTCTTATATATAGTTCCAGCTGGATTGAAAATGCTAATTTTGAGGGATGGGGCATGATCCACTAATGTACCTGAGTGTGTGTGTGCTTGTGTTTATAATTACCCCAATTGAGGAGGATTTCATTGGCCTATTATGAGATTACATCAGGAAAGATGTCTTCAAGATTTCTTTGGCCTTTTATTTGGACCATTCTCAAGATTTAATGAACTTTCTATGTCAGAATACTCATGCATCATCATCGGACACATTTCATAAAGGAAAAACAGTTATATTATCTCTAAATATTGATTAGAGGTGAAGATGTAACCTGTTTTAAACGACCAAATTATCATGAGGACCTATAAGGATCAAAATGATCTAAAATGGTTACTTCATCTAAAAAATCATCCAAAATCCCATCTCACAGCAAGATAATGTATGAAATTTATTCTGAATTCCCTCTATCATTATCTACCACTACACCAAAACATGTTGAATGAGGAATGAACACAAAATGGGAAAAATCCTTTAACAAATAAATAGGACCATCGATTCATTAATTGAAAAAGAACAAGACCATATACCATAGCTTCGTCCACATCCAGTATTAATTTCAGATTCAAGAAAGAACAGAAGAAATCAAAGAAATTTTCAAATACCTTGATGATAGGGTGTGGGGGGTGTCGACCTCGGCGTCCGGGGTGTTGAGGGTTGTGGGGGAGAGCCGTCGGGAAGTAAGGGAGGAGGTGGGGAGGCCGCTCAGAGCAGCTTCACTGGAGGAGGAGGATCGTGGGGAGGAGGGTCACGACAAGGAGGCGTCGTGGGTATTGAGGGCTGTTGGCAAGGAGGAGTCGGGGAGTAGGCATCGGGGATGCATCGCGAAGGAAGAGGGGAGGTGGGGCTGCTGCGTCAGAGGAGAAGAATCGGGGGTGGCCACGTGGAAGGAGGATCCTGAGAGGTGGAGTGGCTACATCTGAGCCGGTCAGGGCAGCGTCGAATCCATGTCAGGGCAGTGTCTGAGAAGGAGAATTGAGGTGAAGTGGGGTGGCCGCATCAGAGGTACGTCGTTGAAGGAGTTAGGGAGTCCGCGTTGGAGTAGCGACAGCGGGGAAGTGGAGTGGCCGCGCCGGAGGAGGACGATCCTGGGGAGGTTGGGTGGCCTGTCGGAGGAGGAGGATCACAGAACGTCGGGGAGAAGAGTCGTGGGGAGGAGGGGAATTAGGAGGAGGGGTGCGATAGGGTTACAATAAATTGGGGAGTTGGGGTGGGTTAATTTCCATAGACAGCGAAATTGTCATGGCTGTACACAGGATATAGCCACGGTTCCTATTGTCCGTGGGTATAGCTCCGTGGTGGTAGCTCTAAATTCTAGTAGTGTTTGAGTAACTAGTAAAGTTCATTGAAACCTAATAGTGTTCTTAGGAAAGAGTAATAATGATTCCATAAGATGTAATTATATAAATACCTGGATGGATTTGTGGAACTTATTTTTCCATGTTAGAAAACAATGGTATCGAAATTAATTCTTAAGTTTTGATGGGTATGTGATACCAAATGTTTACATTACAAATGCTGTGAGTATATAGGATTTCAAAATCAAGGGAAAAACTTATAGAGATTATAGTTTACATCAAAGTTATAAAGTAAAGAGTTATTAAATCAATGATTGTAATGTAAAGGAATTTATCAAGCTCACATGGACCTGAGTAAAGGATGAATATAGTTAACTTATTATTCTTATTTTATAAAAATGGTGTTTATTGAAAAAGATCAATTATAAGTAAAACGAGATGTTACACGTAGTTTATGATTCATTATATTCTATAACATGACTTTTAAAGAAGATAAGGATAAAAATGTTTTATCTGAGATAAAAGGTTTATCTAGGAAATTTATTAAAATACGAAGGATTTGATTCCTCTATCATTATTGGAATATTATAATAACAATATTCTTTCCATGAAAATTATCCAAACACATTGAATACAAAAAATGATATGGATAGAATAGTTTGTTTTTTTTCAAAATATATCTATTAAAATGAAATATGAGTTTTTCCCTACAAAAAAAGAGTTTTCAAAAATTAGAATGATATTCTAGAGAGAATATATTGTTTAAGAGTATATTGTTAGTATTTTTGACCTTATAGAAGTTTAAAGTTGACAAATAAAAGATTATACTAGTCATAATATAAAGTGAAAGTCAATTTATATCCTAAAGAAGTTTATGATGTATTGGAAAAGTAATGATGTAATAAATTATATTAGTTACCAATAGATTTTAAGGGAATATTTTGTGTGAAGGGCTTGAAGAATGATGATGATGAACTTATAAACAGTAAAAATTAGACAAAAATAGTTATTAATATCATGAAATTTGATGTTATGGAGTTAAGGAGTTCAAATATATTCAAGGATTTAGGAATTAAGAATATTATTATTAAATATATTTACTATTAAAAATAGATTACTTCATAATTTTACCTACTAAAAGGATTAATGGGAGAGTTTTATCAATTGGAAACATAGATATGTGGTAGGAATTACGGAGAGATGTAAGGATTTTAACAAAACCCCAAAAAGTGCAGCAAACATAAGGCTGATTCGGTAATTTAGCATATATGATATGTTATACAGGCATAAGTATGGTTTTTTAATTATTCTTATACGAGTTTAAGAATATAAAATGTATCATTTTGTTGAAATTTAAACCTTCAATTTATCATTATTTCTTGTTGGTTTAATGTTTTCATGATGTGAAATGAAAATCATCCCCTCAAAGCACAACATTTATTTGTTTATAATCGATGATCATCATGGGTTATTATGGGTTATGATCATTTGTTAAAGTTAGCATGACTAGAATCTGGAACTCAATACAAAAAGTTGCACATGATATACAAAGAATAGGCTCATGAGGTAATAATTCAAGAGTTTTTGTTTGGGCCGACCCACCAAAGTATATCATTTGGAATTAAAAGTAAATTTGTGAGGATTTTATTTAGACAGGTTGAGGGACCAACCCTCTTTATTAAAAAAGTGTGAAATCCTCTTTTGATGAATGGGGAAGAGGTAACCCATTAAAACACCGTGAAAAAATCCAATAAAGACAAACCCAAAGGATGGACAATGTGGCCAAAAGGAATAAAAAGTCTAAATAGAAAGATGAAAGAGTTTCATCTCCACCCCTAAATGAAAATTCAACAGTGAAAATGGTTAAGAGAATGTGTCCCCCTTACCAAGAATTTGCACCATGATGGAAGTATAATAAGACATAGCACTCGTCCCACACACACAAAATATGTAGAGAGGGATGGATGATAGATGCTAGACCATCTATATCTCTTATGAACCACCCACCCGATGATACATGCTAAGATATCATATCATGTCAACCTGATGCAACACAACTCAAAGACCAAATCACCATGCATTATCAAAACAAGGAACCCATCCGTCAAATAAAAAGATAGATAGCTAATAATGGGTGTCAACACAACCATCCCTCAATCGAGGATCCCACCCAACAGAGCATGCAAAAAAAAAGAAGCCCTGCTAACCAAATTTAATGAAACTACATCCAAAACCCACAAAGACATTTATAACTGATCAGAAACAGTATTCAACCAATCCTTCAAACATATATAACAAAACAAAACTGACAAAAATGTTCCAAAGAAGGCAATACCCTTCACTCTTCATCCTCAATCATGGTTCGTCGACCATAAACCAAAGCCACTCCTCCTATGAAGAAGTGGAGCCATATAACAACAAATATCATCAATTAAATCCTTATGTAGAGACACAATGAGAACCAATGAATGTGACCAACACTCGACGATCAATATATTGTCCACCAGACATAACTTCCAGAAGGAGACCATTCTACCTCTAGATCTCCAACCCACACCACCCAAGAGAGATGCGAGAGGAACACCACTCAACAAAATGACCACCCCCTAGGAAACATACCTCCATTGAGTGAAGTTTCCCATAATCCTCGCTTGAAAAATGATCAAAGTAGTGGTTCCCAGATATGTGATGATTCGGGGAAGAAGGTGCCCAACATGATGCCAATCGAACACCAAGACACCACCACCATCTATGAGGTCATGGTATTATAATGTTTTTGTTTTTTCAAAAATCATATAAATATTCATCATAATGAGGTCTTTGTAAATAATTTTTAATGTTTAGATCTAAAAAAAAGGAGAGAATGTTCTTTCCTCTGTTTATAATAATCATAATTTGGTCCATCAGATTTAGATAATTAGATACAAAATACTGAGTGAAGAATTCATTTCATTTCTGATGAGTTTTGAAATAATAATGTGAAGTTGGGAGATAGAAGGTTTTCATATTTTCTAAAAAACCCAGATGATGCTTTTCTAATCAATAAGTTTTCAAAAATCCTAAAGACTTTCATGATAAAGGATTTTGAAGAAATGATGTAGAGGTTTGAAGGAATTCAAATATTTAGAGTAAATAATTCCATCACAAGGGTAATTTTATTGTAATGAATATTTCATCATAATGGGAGGAGAAAATAAAAATATAAGAAAGTAAAAGATCATAATGGGATGAGAAAGAAGGATCTAAGAATGTAAAAGATCGAAATGGGATGAGAAGGAAAAAGTTAAGAAATGAAAATATTGTAATGTGTTGAGAAAGAAAAATATGATAAAGGAAAAGATCATAGTGGGATGAGATAGAAAAAGATAAGAAAGGAAAAAATATTAATGGTATGAGAATGCAAATTTTGAGAAAGGAAAAGATCCAAATGGGCTGAGAAAGAAAAAGATGAGAAAGGAATAGATCATAATGGGCTGTGAAAGAAACTGATGAGAAAGGTAAATATCGTAATGGTATAAAAAATAAAAATATTAGAAAGAAAAAGATAATGATGGGATGAGAAATAAAAATCTAAGAAAGGAAAAGATCATAATGGAATAATAAAGAAAAAGATGAGAAAGGAAAAGATCATAATGGGATGAGAAATAAAAAGATGAGATAGGATAAGATTATAACGAGATAAGAAATAAAAAGCTAAGAAAGGAAAATATTGTAATGATCTAAGAAATAAAAAGATCATAATTATCTACTAAAGAAAAATATTGTAATGGTTTGAGGAGGAAACATATCGTAATGAGATGAGAAAGGTACGATGAATAGAAGTGTTTAAACATGAATTTCAATTTTGCATAATGCTCAGAGAAATATAAGGAGGATTGAATAATTACAATTTAAAGTTTTAAATGAGAGACATTTTTGAAGAATTTGATAATTGATTAAGTAGGGAATGTTTCAATTTTTCCTACCTTTTCTTTCTAAGTAACCTGTAAATAATTTCTTAGATCATTACTCCATTCACAGTTTTCACAAACACACAAAAGACAGAGTGCTAGAGAATTCACAAGTGAAAGTTCCTATGTGATTAAAGAAGTATTGAATTGACCATTCTATCAATGTTTGAGGTTTGAATATCGATAGTGAGTTCATCATATTCATATAATCATATCCAACATTATCATATTTAGGAAATCAGATCCAACATTATTGTATTCAAGAAATCTGATCTAGAATTATCATATTCAAGAAATCAGATCCAAAATTATAATTTTTAGAGAATCGTATCCAGGATTCAGAAACAACATATTCAGAGAATCATATCCAGGATCCAACATTATTGTATTGAAAAAATTGGGTCAAGAATCAATCATCATTGTAATGAAAAAATCAGATCTGGAATCCAGCAACATTGTATTGAGAAAAAATCGGATCCAGCTAAATGAGACTGAGGATTCAAATAGATAAATTATGGATCAGATTAAAACAATCCTCCATTCTTATGTTTGGCATAATGTTTTTATAAAAAAACATTGTAAACTGATGGGAGTCAGTATAATCATTCCTATTGGGAGATAGAAGGTGTCTAATGGGATTTGACACATGTTTTATTCACCTCTTCTTTATAGTACACTAGTACTATGCCCGTGCATTCACACGACACTATAAAGTAATAATTATTATTAATAATAGAATAACATTTATCAAAAACAATAATTCAAATTGAAATTGAAAATATTTGAAATAAAAATGACAAACATAATGTAGGAGTAAATGTTTGAGATATTGAGGATCAAAAGTAACATAATTAGCAGCCTCCTCTATCAAATACATAATGAAGGAACAAAAGTTTCAAAAATACTGATTGAATGGGAACAAAAGTTATATAAATTGAGGAAAAAAAGTTTCATAATGAACAATATCAAGTGTAATAAGTTGTTCTAGAACCCATAACCAGATTTTCAATTATCTTCAAATTACTGGTTTTTACCACACCATGGAAAAATTCAAAAGGATGTTCCAACTGTTTCCCAAAAAAAATCCTAGCTAGCCTGCCTATTTACCTTTAAATAAGGAAACACACCAATAACATTATCATAATCCATCTGGATGATAGGATGCATTTTAGTAAGATGTAGCCTCCTGTTCCTTCTCTTCTTACCAAGAAAGCGCTGCTTCCTAGATCTCCTCACGATGTTCCCACTACCCGTTACCCTGAAACACTTTACAGAAGCCTTAAGAGTCTTCATCTTGGGTCTTTTAGCAGCAAAAACAGTCAGCGAGGGTACATTTCTGCTCTGATGAGAGGCTGCACACAACCTTAGGGGAGAGATGGAGGGAAATCCTGAAATGTTGAGAAATGAACTGAGCCTCAGGGCATTCATTAAGTGAGACTAATTCCATTAGAAGGTAATAAAATATGCACATACTCTTTTAATGAAATGGTACTAAGGAATTTGAAGAAATTGGGGGTTAATGAAATGATTTACAATATCATGGTGGATGTTGTTGATCAAACCATTGTAATCATCAAGCACCATCAGTCCCCATGATGATTCCTCAATTCTAGTCCAAAATGTAATGAACCCATGAAAGCAGTTATGGGTGATGAAATAAGTCCAATGATGTTAGTGGTAAGGAAAGAAATTCAGAAACAATTCATTCATTCAAAAATTTCTATCCAAACCTTTCATGAAAAACCATTTGATTCCCCTTCCTAATGAATTTTAAATCTTGAATTGAAAATAAAACTAATTTCAATGATGATATGTTCTATACTTATTAATAACATAATTGTTCCAATTGAATATGAATCATTTAGAATGTTTCCATTAGAAAATAAAATATCATATTTTCATATGCTAGTAATAATGTTTGTGATTGAAACTTTTACAGTGATTGGAATGTCATACCTTGTTGTGGTAGCAATAAAGTCTTTCTTCATGACCATGGATGTGAAATTAAGTCACCAAATCAAGAAACATAAAATATATGTTAATAAAAAAATGATCCAGTACAATAAAATAAGGCTACATCATGAATAAAGTAGAAATCGGTAAGTATGAATACTTATGAAACCTTATTGGTATATTTTAAAAATAAAATAAGACATGATCCACTACTAAAAAAATAATCTAATAAATAAAATAAAATATAATAAAATTCTCTACTGATCCAAAAAATGTCAAGTCATATTTATTTCAACTAATATAAGTATCCACTGCTCTAAAACACATGATACACTGCTCTAAAATAAATGATAATCTGCTCTTAAAAAATATCTAATGATCTAATAAAACACAAGATTCACTACTCGAAAAAATTACATGATCTACTAGCAAAATAAAATTCATGATCCACAACTCATAGAAAAAACATATTCCACTACTCTAAAAAATGATCCAATACTAATATACAATACATGATACGGTACTCAATTAAAATACATGATCCACTACCGTAAAATTTGATCCACTCCTCTAAAACATGTCCAGTCATATTTAGTAGAACTAATTACATTTGATGTTACATTCTTGATGTCAAATATGATAACATTTCATCAAATTAAATTTATTGTAGTACCTGAATTTTTTATGGAGAGAAGGAGTTATAGTGGTGGAATAAGAGGTAATAATCCATGACCTAAGAACCTATACATTCATGAAATATGTTTACCTATAGATACAATAATATTTAAAAATAAGAATAAAAATTTTGTATGAATAATAGGGAAACACTTTAATAATAAATTGATAAATATGTTTATGAAATATGTTAAAACAGTAAGTATGATAAATTGTGAAACACTTCCAAAAGCATTCCAGAAATATCTTTGTATGAGTAATAGGGAAATAGTTACACATGAAAAATCTGGAAGTAGTTATGGTTCAACAACCTATAACTAATTATATAAGTTTCAGTGTCATATAAATGCTGGTCTACCAAACTGATATCTCAAATAAATTCATCGACATGGTATGTATAACCATATAGAAATGTTAAATGGGATGAAGACATATCCATGACAAATGGTTCCCCAAAAAACATTCCCCAACCCATGATTTTCTAGGAGAAGAAACTTAATTCCTAATTGAATTTAGTTAGCATCCCTAAAATTCCCAGAAGATCTACCACTACTAAAACAAAAATCATCCCCGGAATAGAATGGAAATTCAACAAGGTATGAGACTGAGGATTCAAAAATAGAAATTATAGATCAGATTAAAAAACCCTTTATTCTTTTGTTTAGCTTAATTGTTTTATAAGAAAAAATTTTAAACTGATGGGAGTCAGTAAAATCATTCTTATTGGGAGATATTTGGTGTCTAATGGGAGTTGTCACATGTTTTATTCACTTCTTCTTTATAGTACATTTCCATAGACCAACAGGAGTGACTATGGAAAAGATATAGGTTCTCACATTGAGGTCGAACCTCATAAATATCGTTTGATTTAATTTCATTCCTACCTTTTCATGCATGAGTATTTACTAAAATATGATAAGGATATAAATCTTAATAGGTTGTAGGTGTTATGTTTTGAAAATAATTAAAACTTATAAAAGTGAAAAACTAATTCAACTACCCCTTCTATGTTTCTATTCAATCCTTTAGAACATAAATTGGGGTTAGAGCAAGGTTCCCTTGTTGAATCCTTATCATGGATAATTTTAAATTTCTCAATAGTATAGGAATTCCAATATTTTATGGAAAAAATTATCATGGATAAAAAAATAGGATGATTTATTATGTCCTATCTCTTATCCTTGAAGTTGCTGATGCTGATACTATTGGTTTTCCACCTATTGAAAAAGATGATCCTTTTAAATTTATTGATAAGATAAATATGACATAAAGGCTGAAAATCTAATCCTTATTTCCTTATCAGAGATGTTTATCAGAGGATAATAGGTCTCAAAATGTAAAAGAGTATGATAGACAACATGGAAAGTGTTTTTGAATGAAATATGAAAGTCAGGTAAGAAAATATAAAAATATGGCATATTAATTATGAACAAATCAGAATTAGAGATAAAGAAATAGTTGGTAAATACTTCATCAGAGTAAATAATTTTTTTTCAACATCATAGGATTCATAGAGTTCATGGAAGATTCATTAATTGTGAAGAAAATTATGAGAATCGTTTCAGACATGTTTGTTTCTAAAATTTATTGGTTAGAATATAAGGATGATTTAACTATTGATAAATTGCATAAATATATTGTTTCATATGAAATAAGGAAAGTTACAATGTTTAAAAAGAAGATGAAAGATGAAATGACTTTTGAAGTTATGAGAAAGTTAAAAATTCAATATGTTTAAGATGTTGATCCTTGTGACTCCAAAGATAAAGAGGATGATGAGTATAATGAAAAAAATCATGTCTCCCATATCCAAGATCCATCAAAGATAAATAGAAAAGAATGGAGGTAAAATTCATCTCAAATGTTTTTCATATGCAAGCCCGAATAGACTAAAGGCCTTCTTTTTTATTGATTTTTTATAACACCCCTTTTAAGGGATGGGTGGGAACCCTTATAAGGCATGTAGGCTTAGAGATTACATGTCCTGTAGGCCATATGAATTATATAGACTATACTTGGAACTACTCCTCCTATCTTCTTCATCATGGTATTAGCTCTCCACCTTTCGCATGGCCGTTCAGATACGCTTCCCATGCAAGCACAAGTTGGTCCTGATGGTAATTCCATACATGCTGTTTCTGAAAAATATTCTTAGCTTCTGCTCTAGTGAAAGTTCTTACTCTGATCCCCATATAGAGTCTACTCCATGTAGAGTCTGTCTGATCATTAAGCATACTTTTCAAGTGGTTGGAAGGCCTTGAGGTGGCCCGATGGACTTGAGGTGGTCTGAATTCCTTGAGGTTTCCCGAAATCCTAAATAGATTGAAGGTCTTTTGTGGCCCGAATGCCTTAAAGGACCCAAGGCCCAAACTAGTGGTCTGAATGTACAAACGGATGAATAGTTCCCTCTACTACAGTACCGAATAATGTCTTCTATAGTACCTACGATAGTGCCTGCTACAATACTACTACAATACTACTATAGTACCCTAGAAAAATATGTCTCCACCTGGTTTTGAACACAGTTCTTTTGGATGCACTTGATGAATCCTCACAAACTGCACTAAGGCTCTTGTGCTTGAGTATGTAGGAATCAGACTCCTTTTTGTTAATTTCCCAAATAATAAAGTTGGTGGATATTGAGATGATTCTGATGGAAAAACTCTATGGATGAAGTGGAACAATAATTATATATATGAAAAGTCTCCCAATAGATATAATAAGACATTTGCTAGAAAAAAGTATGCTGAGTAAGAAAGTTGAATCAGACACAACTGATAACAATTTTCTGAATATCAATGTTAATAACAATTCAAAACATTATCTTCAAATGTTAAGAAAAATAATATTACTCCAAGAGTGAAGAAGGTAGTGAAGAATCTTAAAGAATGGAACAATTGATAACTAATCATGTTACATTTATTGAGAAAAAGAAAACTCTAAAAAAGAAATTAGAGTTGTGAATAAATATTTTCAAGAAGTTACATATGGAAGAAAAGATGTTATCAAGAAGGAGGAAAAACATATCACATATATTTTAAGTTACAAACATAGAATTGTAGAACAAGGAATGATGATTGAAGATCTTAGTTAGAAGTTGGAAGCTAAGGAAGAATAAGATATCAAATTTTAATAAAAACGTACTGAGACCAAAATAACATTGAGGAAGATGAATGAAAACTTCAACAAAGCTTCATAAATAACAGTTTATACTTCTAAAGTTGCTGAGAAGGATCAATACAAGAATTTTTTGAAATATTATCTTTCCAAAAATAATGTTTCATCTAATTCTTTTAACATTTCATGTTCTGGAAAAAGAATTAAGAATGCATGGGTGGAGGAAGGACATGAAGAAACTATATAAATTAACAAAATTTGAAAACACTATCAAAAGTAAAAAAGGTAAAAATTCTAAGTATGGTAGAGCTGAAAGAAGTTTCCAACCTCAATAGAGTTTCTATAGAAAAAGACCTTTATTGAATAGAAAATAATGTTTTGAATACGATTTCTGGTGTTATGGAATCTATGGGTATATATATTATAATTTTTGGAACAACTTAATTCTACCCATAATAAGTTTTGATAAAAGTGGAATAAATAGTGAATGAAGAATGAGAAACTCTCCTAAATCATTGAAATATGGAAAGGAGAATTCTCAAGATGTTAGAAACATTCAAAAAAGAATCAATTTAAATGTTTTTAAGAAGTTTGTGGAAGGTGTCATTGGTTTGGTCATCATGTTGAAATATGTATGAAACTTATTGAAGAACAATTTTCTTATGATATAAAAGAAAAGAAAGATGAAAAGAAGAAGTTTGAGGAAAGATATTTTGTTTTTGAGTCTTATTTGAAATCAATTAAGAGGAAAAACCATGGATTATAGATTTTGGTTTTTCTTTTATATATTATGGGTGATATAAAAATCTTAAAACATGTTAAAATTCATGATGGTGGAGTAGTTACTTTTGGTAATGATAGTTCCTTTAAAATCAAAGGAATCAGAATAACAAATATCGAAACAGTGAAATTGAAATCTAAGAAAGTCGTACTTGTAGATGGGATAAAACATAACATACCTAGTGAAATTAAACTTTGCAATGATAGAAAATAAGTAATCTTTAGAAAGGATTATTATGTCATCAAAATATTAAATATGGAAAATTCCTTAAAAAGTAAAAACAACCAGTAGGAATGTCTTTAAGTTGGTAGAGTTCAATAACTCATGTTACTTGAGTGACGCAGATAAAAAAAATTATGGTATAGAGATTTGGGAACCTTGGAAGAAAAATATGAATAAACTTTCTAAAGTTGTTGTTATCCATAATTTTCTATAATTTAAAAGAATAGAAGAATATATTTTTGTTACTTTACAAAAAGTAAAGATTACTAAAAAAATTCATAAGAGAATTGAGATTCAATCTACTAGAAAAATTGAGCTTATTCATTCTGATCTTTTTAGGGAGATGAGACAATAGTCAATAAAAGTGGATTTACACTTTATAACTTTTATTGATGATTTCAATCAAATAACAAACATCATGTTCATCAAGAACAGGATAGAGGCTATTGAAATGTTCAAATTCATCAAAAAATATGTTGAGAAAGAATTGTGGGTTTCCATAATGAAGTTGAGAACAGATAATGGTACCAGATTAAAAAATAATACATTTGAAACTTATTTGAGAAAGCATTGTATCAAGCATTAGTATAGTTCTACCTATACTCCACAACAAAATGTAGAATCCAAAATAAATAATACAAGCTTTGTTTAAATGGGAATAAGTATTTTTGCATAATACAAAATTTCAAAGTTATCTCAAAGAGAAGCTTTTAGTATAGCCGTACAAGTTAAAAATAGATGTTTTTTGAGACTGGAAACCAATATGACTCATTATGAAATTTGGTATAACAAAAACCCTTCATTTAAAAACATCAATCTTTTTAGAAGTCCATGTTTTCTCAAAATAAAAATTTTGGATTTGGGAATATTTAATGAGAATGATGAGGAAGGAACTTTCATGGGATTTTCACCAAATGGGATAAGTTACAAATTTTGGAACAAAAGAAGTTGAGAATGTTGAGGAGGATTCATTGGAAAATTCTAGTAATAGGTAATGTTATCTAAAACATCCTAATAAAGATTATGATGAGTCATGTGGTGTGGAAAGTTATGTTGGTAGTGAAACCGTGAGATTTCCTACCTTACGTAAACATGTTGAATATGAAAATATTATTGGGAATCAGAAGGATCCGATTCAAACTAGAATGAAGTTGATATTAGAAAATTAATCTTCACCTATCTCAAAAATTGAACCAGAATCTATTTTAGAGTCTATTAAATATAAATAATGGGTGGATGATATGTATGAAGAGTTGGATCAAATTGAGATAAATGAAAATGGGAACTTTTTCGAAGGAAAAAAAATAAAAATTCTATTGGAACCAAGTGGGTTTATTGAAACAAATTGAATGAGCATGGAGAAGTTTCAAGAAATAATTAATGTCTTGTTTGTAAAGGATATGTAAAGGTGGAAGGTGTGGATTTTGAGGATACTTTTGCCCTATTTTCATGATCGAAAACTATTAGAATGTTTCTTTTATTGTTTTCACATCATAATTACAAAATTTATCAGATGGATATAAATTATTCTTTATTAAAAGGTGATATTGAAGAAGAATATTAAATTGAGAAACCTTATGAGTTTCTAGTAGATGAGTAAGATAACAATGTTTATAAATTGATGAAATATTTGTATGAGATGAAACAAGATCCATGTTCTTAGTATTCAAATCTGGAAAATTGTTTGAGAATGATGAAAGTTTCTAATGGAAAAGTTGATAGAAACTTGTTTGTGAAATTTGTTTACTCTAGAAGATTAATTTTAATTGTTTATGTGGATGATATAGTATTTTTAGGGATGAATAATAGGCTTGTGAAGAGTTTTCTAAAGAAATGAAGAATAATTTTTAAATTTCTATATTGGAAGAATTAACTTTCTTCCTTGGATAAAAATTTCAAAAAAAGGAAAATACATTTTTGTATCTCAAGAAACGTGTTCTAGGGAATTTTAAAAAATGTTAAAGATGGATGAATCTAAAGAAGTTTCAACTTATATTTCAGTGATAAGTTTTTTTAATAAAGATGAATCTGGAACAAGTGTGAATCAGAATGTCTTTCAGAAGCTAATGGGAAGTCTTATTTAACTAACAACCATAATTCCCGATATTTATTATGTTACAAAATTGTGTTCTAGGTATCAATGTAATCCAAAATAATCACATATGTGGGAATAAAAGAGTATTCTAAGATATGTAAAAGGTACAAATTCACACGTGTTGGTATACAGAAGAAATAGTGAGATGAAGTATCATGGTTATATTGATGCTGATTAGGTTGAAGATTGCAATGTTATAAAATAAACCTCATGAGGGACATTTTTCTTGGGTGAATGTTGTGTAGGTTGGAATAATAAGAAACAAAGATCAATAACTTTGATAACAGATGAGTCTGAATATGTTGCAGATACTCATTTTTTACTCAAATGTTGTTGATGAATGTTCAGCTAGATGATTTGAATGTAAAAGTTCCTAAACTATTGAAGATACATTGTGATAATCATAGTTTAACTGATCTTTATAAGAATCCTAGATAATATTTATGATCAAAACAAATTGATATAAAGTTTCTCTTTATAAGTGTAAATTTACTACTAGAGATGTTTTGCTGGAATACATTTCAACAATGTATCGGATTGGTGATATCTTTACAAAAGCAATGCTGAAATAATGGTTTGTGTAATTAAGGCTGAAACTTCATGTTTAACCTCCTACCATGTAGACCTAAATATAATAAGTAAGTATCCCCCAATATGATTTGGATTACATTGAAAAAGGGGGAGAGAAAGTAACAACATTGTACTTTTCAATATGTTTTTACTTATCTTTCATTTATAAATATGAATATATGATTATCATAAAATGGGGGAGAGAAAAAGAAAAGTGAGAGAAAAATAATTTGAGAAAATAAAGAATGAAACAAAAGAATGTTTGAAAAGAAAAGTGAGGAGAGTATATCTTTACAAGGATTCAAAACATTCTTTCTATCGACAGATGAAATTCCTTCAAAAACATTACTTTATCCAGTAGTGTGGTGTGAGAACACTCTCTTTTGAGAAAGTATATATTTTGATAAAATTCAATAAACTTGAGTTTTGAAACATTTTGAGAGTTGGAAAGTTGTTAATGAGGGTTTCCAATAAATCCAAAATGGGTACATTGAAGTACCTTTGTGATGAATTTTTTTAACAAAGTTTTTTCATTTTTTAACAACCAACCATTTTGTATTATAATGTTTTGGATTTTCTAGGAATCCTATTCAGATTCATCATAATGTGATATTTGTAAAGAATGCTTAAAGTTTGGATCCAAACAAAAAGGGTGAGAAAGTTCATTTTCGTGCTTTGATGAATAGTACTTAGGTCCATTAGATTTAGATAATTGGATCCAAAATGGTGAGTGATGAAGTCATTTATTTGATGAAGAGTTTTGAATGAATAATGTGAAGTCAAGAGTAATAAAGTTTTCACACTTTCTAAAACCAAATCATATGATGCTTCGCTGATCAAGAAGTTCTCACAAATCATGACGACTTTCATGATAAAATATTTTAATGAAATGGTGTAGAGGGTTGAAGTAATTCAAATATGCAGAGTGAAGAATTCTATTGTAATGAGAATTTTATTGTAATGAGTATTTCATCATAATGGGATGAGAAAGAAAAATTTGAGAATTGAAAATATCGTAATGGGCTGATAAAGAAAAATATGAGAAATGAAAATATCATAATGGTCTAGGAATGAAAAAGCTGAGAAAGGAAAAGATCTCAATGGGATGAGAAAGAAAAAGATGAGAAAGGAAATGATCAAAATGGGCTGAGAAAAAAAAGTTGAGAAAGGAAAATATTGTAATGGAATGAGAAAGAAAAATCTGAGAAAGGAAAAGATCATAATGGGCTGAGAAAGAAAAGATGAGAAAGGGAAAGATCATAATGGGATGATAAAGAAAAAGATGATAAAGGAAAAAATCAAAATGGGTTGTGAAAGAAAAAGTTGAGAAAGGAAAATATCATAATGGGATGAGAAAGAAAAATATGATAAAGTAAAAGATCATAATGGGATGAGAAATAAAAATATGTGAAAGGAAAAGAACGTAATGAGATGAGAAAGTAAAATATCATAATGATATGGGAAGTGGGATGAGGAAGAAACATATCGTAATGAGCTGAGAAAGGTATGATGAATTGATGTGGACAAACATGAATTTAAATGTTGCATAAATCATGTAAAAATATATGGAGGCTTGATGAATTCAAATTTTAAGTTTTAAACATGAGATATTTTTAGAGATTTTAAGATTTGAGGAAGCAGGGAATGTTTCCAAGTTTCCCACCATTTCTTTCTGAGTCATATATAAATACTTCCTCAGATCATTCATTAATTGAAAAAATTCACACATGCATAAATGGAGGAGCATTGGAGGATTAAAAAGTAAAAGTTTCTATATGATTGAATAAGTATTTAATTACGAATTCTATCAGAGTTTGAGGTTTTTAGATTGAGAGAGAGTTCATCATATTTAGAGAATCAGATCCAGCAATATCGTATTCAGGAAATCAGATCCAACAATATTGTATGTTGTAAATCATATCCAGAGTTATCTTATTCTGGAAATCAGATCTAGAATTATCATATTCAGAAAATCATATCCAAGTTCAATACTTATCATATTCAAAGAAGCATATACAGGATCCAACATCATCGTATTGAGGAAAAATCAGGTCTAACCAAATCAGACTTGAGTTTCCAACTGAACTGTTGTGGAGAAAATTAAAAAAAGTCTTTATTATTTTATTTGGAATAATTATTTTATAAGAAAACATTTTTAAACTTGCAATAATTAGTATAATCATTCATATTAGGGTATAGAAGGTGTTTAATGGGATTTGGCCCAAGTTGTATTCACTTTTTCATAGTAGTGGATTTCTATAGACCCATGAGATTGGCTATGGAAAGGATGTATGTTCTCACACTAAGGCTGAATCTTGTAAATCTTGTGTGCTTTAGTTTCTTTCCTAATTTTTCAGGAATGAGTATTTACTAAAATTTAATAAGGATAGAAATATTAATAGTTTGTAAGGGTTAAATTTTGAAGGGAATTAAAACTTATAAATGTTAACAACTAATTCACCCCCTTCTCAGTTGTTATTCAATCTATTAGAACTTCGGGAATGTTATAAAACCATTGATATAATTAGATATGTATGCTTATTATGAATTCCCATTACATAAGGTTGGTGAAATAATTATAATAACAAGATTTATACTTTTATATTGTTTGGTAACCCCTGAGACATATCTAATCATAGGGTGGTTGAGTATGTTACTGATCGCACCATCAGTTTGAGCTAAACCAAGTTAGTATTTGTCCACTTATATGATGAATAAAGACATATAGGATATTGATTGAATTAGAATGAGGAAATTATTTTCAATTCTTAGTTATGTGACATGAGATGTGATCAACCACTTGTATGAGCGACATGTGATGCGTTTATCTTCTATATGGATGACATGTGATGTATTCATCATCCCGATTAGTATTTTAAGAGAATCATGAATGTGTACGTTAGCCTATACGAGAATGATTTGTTCCATGTATAGTGTTCTCTTGGTGTCATGTTAAATGGACTATGTTGTTATATATAAAATTTATATGACACGTCTTGTGGTGCACATGTTCATATTATGATAAGAGAATGTTTGATTGAGATCACACTATAATCCTTAGTAGCTTAATTTAAACTATGTTTTTCTAGAGACAAAATTTTTCTTATATAAATGATTTCAGGATTTCATATTTGTTTTAAATGATTTAATGTCTTTTTAAATAACATAGTTCGGCCTTATAATAAGGATTAAATTTTGGAAAAATTATTTTTTTGGAAATTAAGAGTATTGGATAAATCGTATCCAAAAGTGTTTGGATGGATTCATAACGAGTTGTGATGTTTTTCATAAAGTCCTTATGAGTTTTTTTTGAAAGTGGTAGATTTTTAGAAATACGCAAAAATAGGTATATCATATTGTATGATATCCCATAAGTTATATCTTATAATATATAGGTGATTCATATCATAGATTGCGAAATATCTATATCGTAAGATGCATGGGGATGCCACTATTAGACTCTATCATAGTGTATGATGGGATTATGATATAGGATATGAGTGCATAAATTCTTCCATGTCTCCCACATGGTTTAATTCGATTATTAATAAATGGGTTGATTCATTTTTGGAAAGAAAAATCATTTGAAACCTTCAATTAATAATATTCTCAATAGGATTGAGTTTTGGGTAATGCACATCAGCTGCCATGTGATGGAAGCCGAACCTAACCCAATTTTATTGCATGAAGGTTCCTATATAAAGGGATTCAATCCTCTTTTTGGGTGTTTGTGTCACTGACATGCCATAGAAAAATATAAATTTATGCTAAATCACCAATCATATTTTTGTTGAAGGTACTATCACACCTTTGGAATTCAGGGCTCCACTCATTATGAATAAGGATTTTAGTGGTCGGTGCTTTAACTGTAGAGGCGGGTGTTCATTGGCTATAACTAGGTGATCTAAATCATGTCTACTCTATCAAATAGTAGAATATGGATTTCACTATGATTCATGTATGCCTATTTATGCTTCATATTTTTTTTAATTCATGTTGATTCATAATGATAGATTAGGAAGTTTGATGGGTTTATTATACTACCAAGATCATTATAGTATCCTCTAAAACGGATCAATATCTGCATTGACTTGTAGTAAAAATTAATCAAAATATTTTGAATAGAAAATATATTCTTACTTGGTGGTAATTGTTTTTAATAAAATATATATATAATAAATATTAAGGACTAAAATTTCATCATTCCATTAACATATTGACATATATGTAGAGATAAATAGAAATGAAAGGCCCAAGTAGGATCTATATGATCACTGATATGGGGAGGTGGTGAATTTATGGTCAATTTTTCTTTTATATTTTATTTCATATGAAAAAACATTCACTTCACATTAATGAGTTATAAATTTTCTAAAAAACTCACAAACACAACCCCATGAGCATAATATTTTATAAGTATAACTACTCAACAAGAGTATATAGTCCTTGGAATGGGTTGGAAATAATCAAAAACCACAGAATCCAATAGAAAATATTCCTTTTATGTGGTTTCAACAAGTAGGGAATATCAATACACTTGAATTTAACTGTAATCACACAACATTGCGTGTGATTTCTATCATAAAATATATAACAAAGATCCTGTAAAAACTTTTATACACCTACACCAACATGATAATAATTTTGTCACTATGCAACATGCACTATTTAACTTTTTCAATTCTTTAAAAACAATTATTATTAACTTTTATTACCCAATAGATGGTATGATCTAATGATGTATGATGGTTTACCATTTGGAATGTTTTTCTAGAACATTTTTCTAGTACCTTTATCTGGAAAGTTCATCTAGTGCCTTCTGAAAAACATGTATAGCTTTCTTATGCCTATTTCAACTAATTTTACATACCTATAAAACCTTTGAAACCACCATATGATGATTTCAACTAGTAAGTTCATTTGATGTCTCTTTGAATCACTACTCCTTTGATCAATAGAAACTTCTCCCTCGACCAATAGATTCCTAGGTTTGAAACATCCTACTTAAAATAGGAGTTTAGAAGTTCATCCAGAATCTCTATCCACGAAAAAATCTTCAATGCTTCTAATTTTTTCATGAGTGAATAGTACACACACCATACATTGTAATTGAACCCTTTATATAGAAATATTTGAGGGAGAAAAAGTGGTAAAACCAATTTAGTTTCCCGCTCAATGAAAATTGAAATTCAATGCTACTAATAAAAATACACTGAAACCTACAAAAAAATGCGAGAACCTTTTTAATGGAAATGAGAAACTTCATCAACTTAAACCTTCTTCAAATTTCCTTGAAACTTATATTCTATCCTAATTTTCATCCATGACAATTGTAAAAATAAAATACCATCTCAACATCATCACTTTTGATTCCTTTATTAATGATTCATAAAGAACATCAAAACAACAAGAATGTTAAACCAATGAATTTTTTTTCTCTTAAGAAAACATTGTAATAAATATTGTATCAAGAGATTCATCATCTAATTATTCGTTAAAAAACTTTTTTCAAAACATTATATAACAAGTTTTTATGATAGAACTTCATTCCTTTTCTTCTATCTAATGAGCCTCTATCAAATAAATTGCATTAGAAACCTATTTAAATTGAATTCTTACACTATCATCTATACAATGATCTTTATAAAATATTATTCAATTAATATTTTAGAAAGTTTATCTTAATAACTTTGTACATGTTTTTTTGAAGAAAATTATATCAAAAGTTCATCTGATGAATTTTTTTCTGAATCTTTATCCCATTGGACTTCTTCTGAGCCCTCTACTATGAATCATTTTGTACTTAAAAACATCCCTCCCTTTAAAAAACTTTATAAATCTTGAATACAAGTCTCATCAGATTGTCTTGTAATAATATAAAAATTATAAATTTGTAAATGTTCATCACAAACTTTTTTTAATCCCAACATCCAAACTTCATAAACATGAAAATAAAAACATGTTTTATCCAAAAGATTGTCTATTTTTTTGTATAGTGAATTACCAAGAAATTTGAAATGATAACTTTAAATACCTGAAAAAACTATTCCCCTTTCTACTAAAATATCTGATCATGATATTTTTTACAACACATGATATATGAAACATTCAGAATAGAAAATCATCATCATATTTAATTTTCACCAAAAACTTTGTCTAATTAAATAAATGAATGTAATCGGATAAAATTTTATTTCCATATGATATAACTAAATTAATTTTTGTCTGATGATATCCCTTTCTTCATTGATTTTTCACCATCATCACATCTGATAACCTTGTTATTAGAATCTTCTTAATGAAACTACATCCAATCGGTCTTCAAAAACATCATAAGGAAAAACATCTAAAGGAAATTTTGTCTTTTATTTTTCACTTTCTTAAGAAATATTCATTGAATTATTTTTATAATTATTTATAATGTGATGTTATTTTTGTTAATAAAAAATGAGCACTATTTTTATAAAACGTTAGTTTTCAAAAACAAATTCAACCAAACATCTCCAAAACAACGCCCAACTACCTAAAAAAACTCATTCAGCTAACTTAGTCCAAAACATCTCCCCCTTTGTATTTTTTTTCAACCAAGAAACATAAATCATTGAAACTTTCTAAAAAAAGATATGGATTAATTATAAAATAATTCTAAGACTACATGATTTAACTCCATATAGTAAACAAGAATCATTGAATAGAAAAACTATGTTATCCATATGAACTAACTTAATAAACATCTTTTTATACACTTTTTCAAACCTCAAACTTTCACAATTTTTCAATTTTTCCTCCAAGAACAATATTTTATTCATCCAATTCAACAAACTATTAAAATAGTTCACACAAGATGAAATCACATCTTACCTCTTTTAAACCCCCCAAAATATTTAATTTTATTAAAAATGTTTAAACACATACCAATGGATAGATTTATGTTATATCATTTTTACTCCCTTATATTGTATTTCTTGTGAGATTTATGTCATTTTTATTTAAAAAACTCAAGAGTAGGGGAGACTCACATATACTATAAATTCATCCAAATAAGCCTTCATACACACACGTTGTGTTGTAGCTTGTGGGGAAGCAACATACTCAACATCATTAGTACTCATAGTTATATAATTTTTCTTCTTTTTATGCCAACTTACCAAAATTTACCATTGAAATAAAACTCCATAATATGTGGATATTTTATAATCAAAACTTCCTAGAAAATAAACATCTATATAACCCAACAAATCAGTATTTATTGAGATATCATATTCTATATTGAAATATATTGTTCCCTTGATGTATCATAGAATTTATTTCCCTACCATGGGATGAGTTTATTTTAGAGAACTTTGAAATTTCATACACAAAGTAACATCATATAAAATATCTATCCTTGAAGACGTAAAATATAACAAACATCCAACCAACTTACTAAACTCCTTAGGATCCACTTCCTTACCTCATCCATATTTATAAAACATGGTTCTCACAAAAATAGCTATGGAAACTGGGTTTGAATCTTCAATGAAAAACTTATTAAGAAGTTCCTTAACATACTTCTCTTGATATAAGATATTATAATTCTTATTTTTCAATATTTTTAAGTCAATAAAGTATTCAATTTATCTCAGAATTGAAATTAAAAAAAACCAATTCATCCCCTTAACAAAATTTTACCACGTTTTGTCATCATTCCTAGAAATGATAATATTATCAATATAAAAAATCACAATAAGTGAACCACATGATTTTATTTTATTTTGAGACCACTTTCAACTCTTTCTTTCTTTTAATTAAATTTCCTTATAAAATATCCAATTTGAAATATGAAGATCTTAGATATTGCTTCAATCCATTAAAATTATTCTTCAACTAACACACATACCCTTCATCTTTTCCAATCACGAATCAACATGGTTGTCCAATATAAACTTCTTCATTGATATCTAAATTAAGAAAAAATGACTTTACAACCATCTAAAATAATTTATAACCTCATTGTGAAGTGAAAAAAAAATAGATTTTGAAAGTTTATTATCACTGGAATAGAGAAAAAGTCTCATCAAAATCAATGCCCTTAATTGGTGAGTAACTTTAAAAACTATTCATGCATTGTTTCTTATCACTTCACCATATTCATTTAACATATTTCAAAAAAACTAATTTTTAAAAATCCTTTTTTTGGTATGGGTAAAAGTTCCCAAGTATTATTCTTCTCAATTTGATCTGACTCTTCATTCATAATAACAATCAACTCTTGATGCTTCCTGGATTCATCAACATCTTTTGGATCAACCTATGAATATAAAAGAATATGTGAAATAAATTTTGAAGCCCATTTAGTTTGAAATTTTGTTTTATCTCCAATAATGTTATGAGCTTCCACCTATTTCCACATCCTGGGATGAGATGTAGGAAGTTGTTCCTCATCACTTGAGATAGATGAGTTGGAATCCCCATCGGGTGCATCATCAACCTTGTTACTATTGCTAATAAAATTTTCATGCTTCTCAACTAAAATAAACTGATATTCCCCAACTTTTAAATATTCATCTATTAATGAAATTTTATTATTTGTTTTTTCAATAACATTTACATAATTATTATAAACTATATTTTATTTTTATTTATTAAAAAATATGTATCCTCAACCATTAGGATCATATCCAAGAAAGATTCCATCAACAACTCTTTGATTAAACTTCCAAAGGATTCCACCCATGACTTTTATAATTCAATGATTGATGAACACATTTAGGTTCTTCAAACATAGTGTTTTATTGTAAAATACTTCATAATAGGTCATATAAATGTTTGGTATATAGAAATATTGATTATGAATATAAATTACCACATTGATTGCCTTCCTTAAAAAATAATGAGACGTATAATGTTCAATCAACATTGTTTGTGCCATCTCTTCAAAAATACTATTTATTATTTTAGAAACAACGTTTTTTATGGTGTGTACAATGAATTTTTTTTTGAAAAATTCTATATTTTTCAATAAAATATCTGAAATATTAAATTTTTTATCATCTAACATTATCATTTTGAAACTTCTTCATTGAATACCCACATTCTTTTTTTACTCTTCTCCTAAAACTCTTACACATTTTCATAACCTCTGATTTATGTTTTAAAAACATAATACAAGTAATTTGAGTAAAATAATCAATAAAATAAATAAATCACTTATCTATATATATTTTTTATATCCTCGTTGATACATACATATTAGAGTGAATCAGATCTAAGGTATGTGGTGAATGTGTCTCAACATTATTTTAAACTGATTTTGTTATCTTCCCTTTTCAGAAAATAGAATAAAACAAGATCTTCTTCTTATTATATCAATAATATCCTGATTACTATCTATATTTGTTAAATTTATCATATTATTCTAACACATGCGCCCTTGTCTTTTATGACATAACCAATTTTCTTCCATAATGCTCATATAACATTAACTTTCTGCATTACTAACTTGAAACAAATTTCCATTGGTTCATTGAAATTTTATAAAAAAAATTCCATCTACTATTATTGTCAATAAATAATCATATTTTTTAAAAATAACATTATTATCTTCATCAAAAAGTAATAAAATAGGCAATAAGTTTTGTTTTGTCCCATCAAAAAACAAATCTCTTTTAGATTTCAACTTTTCTTCCCCAATAATGGAATATCCTATGTATTTGATTTTGAGTGAGTCATAATTTCCAAAATTCATTGTTACTTATTTGAAATATTTCACATTATTTAACAACACCAAATCTCCAATCATATGTGAAGTGAACCTACGATCCAAAATCTATGTTCGTTCTAATTTTGTTGATTTGAGAGCAATTTTAATAACTTGGGCCTATTATTTTACTTTTCCATTATTCTCACATCACCCTTGAGCTTTGTTATATAAACATTGGTATGCTGGTATGAAAAAAAGAAATCATTTTTCAAGGTGTCCAAGTTGATCACATATTTCAAAAATAGTTTCCAAATGTTGGAATATATTTTTAATCTTTATACCAACGTTATCAGTCTATCTCTTTTGAGTGGGATAAATCACCCTCAAAATTTTCCCCCATCTTATTCTAGATTCACTATACTGTTAGTGGTCAAACAAAAAAATAAATTCTACATCCCAAATACCCTACACTAATATCAGTAACCATATAATTCTTACATACCTTTGTAGCTTGAATTTTGTTTGGTGTTTTCTTTCTACTTTTCATAAACTTTATTACCTTCCATTTTAGTTTTCTGTTACACCCCAATGTTTTGAATACTTCATGATATATTCTACCCAACCTTAATATAATCAAATGTAGTAGTAAATTTTGGTTCGTATTTTTTTTACCCTAGAAACTTTTGGGATTTCAACTCTATTTTTACCTACATACATGGTTTTATTAACTTATTTCTCCTTCTGATAATATTAATTATTACTATCGACATTTAATGTTATGTTTTTTATCCTCATTAGGTTTTATCTTCTAAGAAATTTCACCAACTTCTATAACAGTGTTTGGGAAATTTGTAACCCCTTTATCAGCTTAAATAACTTTTTTTAACCAATTTATAACTCTTACACCTTTACCTTCAAATTTCCATCAATCTCAATGTTGGGGTTATTTTTATTATCTACCAAAATTTTATATTATCAAACCATTATAGAAACTTGAATTTTTCTTCAAGAAGATATTGTTGGTTATTTATAATTCTATTCTATTTATTGAACGTGTTATTCTCCCTTTCACGTCTTAAAATATTTCAAATACATTCTTTCAACTTTATTTTCATCACAAACTCTATTAGAGTGTCTTCTTCTTTAGAACAATTTTATTAATCACTAGTAAACTTTTAATCATTTAGTATTTCAATAAAAGTATTTTCATCATATTTATCACTGAATATTTCACCTTCTTCATCATTGTAGTTATCTTCATCATCTTTAGAAAAAATATTCTCTATTAATATTTATATAACACTTTATCCTTTCCATTAAAATATGATTTGGATTTTTTTCATTCTTCTTATAGCAAATTCTTATCTTTAAATAATATCCATTACATTCTTCATCTTCCTTTCTTTGAGGGAAATTTTCAGCAAAGTGAACAATAGCTCTACAAACAAAGAGTTTCATGGATAACTTACCTTTGTAATTTCCTATAACCAATTTACATTTTTATAAAAAAGGAAAAAAATTCACCAGGATTATTACTGAACTCAGCTTGTATGTTAAATTCACTAACTTCTTCATCTTCAAAAACTTTTATAGATTTATCTTACTCAATATATTTAAAGGAAATTTCCTTATAATCCTTCTCTTTAAACATACTAACTTTCTCCTTTTTCATTTTTCATGTGATGAGAGTGTTTTTTAGATCATCTAGAGACAGAGTTTTAGGATCTCTATCTTCTCATGACGACAACATGGCATCAAGATTATAAGGAATAATCTTTAAGGACTTTTCAACAATAGTTGAATCTTAAAACACCTCATAAAGGCATGTTATGGTGATTACAATGTCATTAACTCTTGTAAAGAATACACCAATTGATTTAGAATCACCCATATCGAAATAATAATACTTCAAACTCCATATTTGTAGCTTTACATTTTTAACTTTCATATTTTTTTCATAGGTGTTACTAAACCTCTCCCAAATGACTTTAGTAGTCCCAAATCCTTTAAATTTAAGAAAATATCATTTAGAGAATGAGGATTGTATAGAATTTTTAGATCACCCATCATTATCCAAATTTTTCTTATTGAAAGCTTTAAAGTGATCACTTTCAACAAGAGGTGGGAATCCATCTATTACAGTTTCAATAACTTCATAACCAAGAGACATAAGATATAGTAACATTGTATAATTAGAAATATAATAGTTATTTACATCAAAACCAAAAATACCATTATTGTTCATAGAATTATTAATATCCATAGAAACTTAACTTTTCTTCAAACATCAGTAAAGATTCAAGGATGGAAACCTTTCCTTCAATAATAATTGAAAGGCCCAAGATGGGTTGTTTAATCATTTAGAGTGGGAGGGGATGAATGAGTGATATATTTTTCTTTTATGTTTTCTTTATTATGAAAAACCCTCAAGCTCCTATTAAAGAGTTATAATTTTTCTAAAAAGAACCTCACAAATAAAATCACTTGAACAACCACATGAATATAAGAATTTACAAGTTTCACTACTCAACAAGAGTATTTAGTACATGGCATGGTTGGTAAAAAATATAAAACCACACAATACACTACAAAAAAGTATTTTATATGGTCAAAGTATGTAGGGAATATCCATAAACTAGAATTTCACTATAATCAAACAGAAGTGGATGTGCTTCTTGGCACAAAAGATGTAATAAATATATTGTAAAAAATTTTAGAAACCTTCAACAATAGGCTCATAATGTTTTCACCAAAATAATTGTACTTATTTAATTTTACACTTCTGACAAAACACGTATTATTCAATTTTATTACACAAAATTAGATAAGAAATTCTTTTATCAGATGGTTGTCAATCAAGAATGTTAATCCAAAACATTTTCCTAATATCATTTTCCAGAAATTTTGTCTGACACCTTCTGAAAAACAACCATATATTTATTATTCCCAATTCCTCTCATTAAACCTATTAAAAAAACTTTTAAACCACCTTATGATAAGTTTATATGGAATTTTCTTTTGGTTCCTCCATGAATTACAACTCCTTTTATCAATACAAACTTCTCCCTCTACCAAGTGATTCCTTTGTTGGAAAATTCTAGCTCAAAAATTGATTTCATAAGTTCGTCCAGAATCTCTGTCTAAAAAAAATCTCATATGCACTTCCACTTTTTGAATTTTTGAATAGTAAGCACACTATACCTTTTAATTTCAACATTTATATATAAATATCTTAGGTATAAATTTTTTGAAAATAAATATATCTTTCTACTCAATACAAACTCAAAATTCAAAATTCCACTTGAACCAAAGTAGAAAACCTTTTCAAGAATTGTAGAACCTTCTTGAATGAATATGATAAAATTTAGTGACTTATACCTTCTTAAAATTTCCTTAAAATTCAGTGAGTATCGGGATTTTACTCCATGATATTTGGAGAAGTAAAAGGCCATCCCATCATTATATCTTTTGATATCTTTATGAAAACTTTGTAAATAAATTTAAACCTACAAGAATATAAAACCACTAAATTTTTTTGTTTGGTAAGAAAACAATGTAAAAAATATTCTATCTAGAGAATCACCATATGATTATTCGTTAAAAAAACTAATTCAAAAATTAATATAACATGTTTTTCTGGTGGAACTTCATGCCATTTCTTCAATATGATATGCCTTTATCTAATGAATTTCATCAGAACCCTTGATCAATAGTCTTTATACAACATCCTCTATCTGATGAAATTTATAGAAAAAGTATTTCTATTCATCTTGTAGTAACTTCAACTTCATAACTTCTTATATGTTTTTTTGGCAGACATTGTACCAAAATTTCATTCGATGAATTTTTTTTAAAGAATTTTCCAATTAGATTTCATAAGATCCCTTTCTTCTACGGCATTTTGAACTTCAAAAACATTCCACTCTTTAAAAAACTTCATAAATTTCGAACACTATCTTTGTCTGATTTTATTTTAACAATTAAAATTTTTAAACATTGTAAATTTGGATCAAAAAATTCATAAAATCACAACTTCCAAACGTCCTCATTGAGAAATTAAAAACCCATCTTATCCAAAACTCTATCCTATTTGTTTTTTCTTGTTAATTCCATAAAACATTGAAATGATTACATTGTACATCCAAATAAATTTATCACCATTTTTATTAAATTCTTGGATCATGATATTTTTTATAACCCATGATGTTGGAAACATTCTAAATAACAAAACGTCATTAGATTTTATTTCCATAAAAATATTTTTCCAATGAAATCAATGAATGTAACTAGTCAACTTTTCATTCCATCTGATTTAACTAAAAGAAAATGTTTGTTAGATGATCTCCATTTATATGTTCATTTTTCACTGTCTACACATATGGTAACCTTCTACCCATAATCTTCTCAAAGAAACTCTATCCAATTTTTCTTTACAAACTTCTTAAGAAAAAACATCTAAAGGAAAATTCGTTCGATTTTTTCACTTTCTTATGGAATGTTCATCAAATATTTTTTTTTGAAATTTTTACAATGTACTATGATTTTTGTTATGAAAAAAAGAGAACCATTTCCAATAGACCTTAATTTTCAAAAACAAATCCATCCAAACGTCTTCAGTAATAAATAAAAAAAATCTCTCAGGTAACTTGGTCCTAATAAGAGAGACTTCATAATGTTATGATCAGCAGTTGAGATTAGTCCCTATCTCCCATATCCCATCCAATGGTTAGAAAACCAAAGGTTGTATAATATATAATATTGGACATGTGAAGGGGTGTATTAGGAAACGAGGAGTCATATTTAACATTATCTTGACATCCACAAATAATTTTTATGATAAATTATCCTTTTATGATATAATTTCATAAAATATTATATAATATTCACTTAAAAAATTAAAGTCAATGTAATTCAATTTAATGATGTGTCACCTCATTAAAAACCTTATCAAGAAAACCCATTGGGAAACATTTGAGGAATGGAAATGAGTGTAGTGGTCCTAACTTCTAATTATAAAATCATAATAGAATTTTTATTCATTATATCCTAATATTATAAATTAATTTTTCAAAAGTTGAAGTTAATTTTTTTTGTGTGAATAAATCTACAAGTTTATCATAAACCCCTATCTATTAGGTATCAATATCATCACTCTTTTAAAGTTCATGAGTGAAAAATAATATTGGAAATATATTATATGTTTTATCACCTTTGATATGCCCACCCTTAAAGTGTGTTACAAAAGTAGCATTGCACTTGTATAATATGGTGGGAATATCAATATTAATGTGTAATCCATAAGTATATAAAGATATGATAAATAAATTATTTTATCCAAATTAATTCAAAACATTCTTCATGAATTGTAATAAACTCACCGTGATTGGAGAAAGTGTCAAAAATAGTTTGTTTTATAGAATACCAAAAAATCACAACAAGAAAAAAGGCTATAGCCATGAGTCAGGCCTATGGCTACTATCAACATGGATAAATCCATGTGAATTAACCATGGATATAAGATAGGTAAAAAGTCTATAGACATGGGATCCATGCTTGTAGCTACTATTGAAGAAGATATATTCATGGTAATGACCCATGGCTATAGGTTAGGGAAGCCTATAGCCACTAGCACCATGCCTGTGGTTATAAGTTCATAGTGCCTGAAATATATCCTTATTTTGGCCCAACCATGACTATTGGTTATGAAGTGGAACCCTAAAACAGAAATCGTGGTTCTTGTGGATATAGTTTTAATGTTTATTTTTCATCTAGTGGTTCTCAAACCCCTATCTCACAACTGCAACTCAATGTACTTTACAACTCCACAATGAAACTTATAATTTATATAAGTAGAAATCTATACTTATATAAATGACAAAATTTAGATATTTATTTCATTATTATTATTAAGTAAATAATAATACCATCTTGGTGCATACCCTATAACTATAATTGGAACCTGACTATGGCTATAACCATCCAAAAACCATGCTCAGGGCTCGATATTTTCTATAGCCCATACCCTTGTACCCTATAGCCATGCTCCAGCTCAACCATGTCTATATAACTATCCCATACTAACCATAGCTACAGATCTATTCCATACTGATTTTGGATATAACCTTGACTCTAGAACCCAATATATAGAGTTGGGGCCTGACTATGATAATATCCCCTAGTCTTTACTCACTGTAGATACGGTCTAAGATTGACTATGGTTGGCGCCTCGAACCCATATAAATTTTCCCCACACCTATGTGAGAAATGATGTATTTGTAGGAATATTTTCCCCATGGCTATAGGTGTCCTATATCCATTAACTAGATTGACCATTTATATAGGTCTATTGTTGTAAGTGATTTTTATAGTATTGAATGGCAGTTCCATCATATGTCAACAAATATCTATTTTGATATCTAGATTTATGTAGACCAGATAAATATCCATCATCAATACAACTAACACATTTGGATTCTAAATTTTGGAATAAGTAATCATTTATACCCTATAAATCACAATGATTAGGAGAATAATATCAACCTTCATCAAATTCATTGTAATAAGACATCATATAATTTTAAAGGTTCATATACACATGTTTATTTGTATCATTACGGGATAAATAAATTTACATTTATATTTAATCCTCTGAGAATAAATAATCACTTTATTATCTCCTAGTTTATGAATTATATAACTAACAAAATAAGCATATTTAATTATTTATTGAGGGTATTTCCATGAATATGTAAAATCACTAAAAAAATTAATATTTTATCTTCTAGATGATTATTTCAAAATAAAGGGACATAATTTTATGATAAATAATTCGGTAAGGGACCATAATTTCCTATAAACATTATCATTTTCTAAGTATTTTAGGTGTCCCATAGTGTTATAGGTATTTTGGAGGGATAAGGGAAGAGTTTTAACTAGTATTCAAACATGGGGTTTTTTATCATGCTGTGAATATTATATTACAACATGCGGTTTTTATTATGGCGTTGGGTTAAGGTTGTGAGAGTAAGAAGTTTCTATATCTAGTGGGTATTTTTTGGTTGCAACATGACGTGTTTTGTTATTGCATGAGGTTATTCTTTTGATATGGGGTTAAGTTCATGAGAGTTAATATTTCCTTTATTTAGTGGAGATTTATTTCATGATGAGTTGTTTTGTAGAGTGAATGGTTTTAGGAGCTCTTGGGCCCTTCATACATAAGGGAGGAATCTTGGGATAATCTTATATGACTTCCTATAATATAATACTACTCCCGATTCATTACATTGTGGAGAGAATTATCACCACATGATGGTCATATTGGATTTGGTTTAATCTTACATTTGGTCTAGTTTTATCTCGTCCTAGGATCAATTATGATGTGATGATGGGTAATGCACTATGAAGCCTTAGTAGTCCAAATTTCTTGGTTCTCTCTTCCAAGAGGTCATTATGCTGTGACAGATAGACTATGTTGTGGCCTTGGTTTGAGTTGAGTAATATGGCTAGTAATTATTCCCTAGTTTTTAAGGGTTTTGATTTCTATGATGTGACACCCTTATCCACACTGTGTTCGTCCTTATTTTCATCAATGAAATGGTCATTTAACTTTAAGAAAAATGGGTAGATCTAGAGAGAATGAAATCATAATCCTATAAATTGTGTTTAAAATTAAATAATCATGCCTGGAATTTTCTGTCATGCTTTGATTCCTTATATCCAAATCTTTTTATAAATTCAGGGTTCCCTCTCCATTTGGTTTGACCAACCTCGTTTCTCTCAAACCCTAGGTGTCCAATGGGATTCTATTATTGATATTTGGATTCCCTTTTCTTGGTTTTTGAATCCATAACATTAAAGGTTGTTCCCCCTTTTATCTAAGGTTCCTTTATCATCCATTTTCCTTCATTATTTCTTATACCTAATCTAAGTAAGGATTGAAAAAGTGATTATATTTTGTTTCAGTTTGTTATTTCATGTATATTTACATAAAATAGGTTGGTAGAAACATATAATGGATTTAATGGTGCTCATATCTAGTTCTCTCAGCATGGAATTTCTTAGATCCTTTGAGGTTAGTGATTTCAATTATTTTATTCCATATCCTAGAATAATATACTTACTTGGAGTTATATGTAATCTTATTATTTACCCTACATTATCCAAAATACTTTTTATTATTATCCCCTTCAAATTTAAAAATTGAAACTCCTCTTATTTCCCCCATAAACATGTTTATCACTACCCCCTTTGATCAGAACCTTCCATTGAAATACATATGTTTTGAATCCTGTTGTACCACTATAAAATTTAATAAAACACCCATTTACCTAACCTATGAGATGAAAATTTGACATGTTATGTTTTCACTCTTCCCAAGGCTCAATGAAGATGGTTTGTTTTAGGGGATGGGGATTTCTATTTACATTATCTATTCTTCTAATACCATATTCTCCCTCAGGATCAATGTGGTTGTTTGGTCTAGGGTAAGTGGTTACTATATGTTTATTCTATTTTTTAATTTCTAAATTGTTTTACTTTTATCAGGCCATAATTTTAATAGTTATTTTCTTACAAACATTAAAAGTATTATTATGTTATAGTTTTATTCTGAAGTGGATGATTAATTTAAAAATATATAGACATTATGATGGGATGAAATTGGGAAATTTATCTTGTTGGAAACCTATTATAATTTTCCACATTATTATAATAATTATGATATATATATATTTATGATATTATATGGTATCCAATGAGAAATGGGATGTATTTTGGAAATGTATTCGAAAGGGTAAGCCTAGAAAGATAACGAATAATATAGAATGATGAAAATGTTTAACTAGATTATTAATTATGAAATTATTGATTTTTTGATGAATATTTTTTGTTGCATTGTGTTGATTATACTGTACCGAATCATATGTGTAAATGGGGAGTGCTTTATGTGTGGTAATATGATGGTAATAAAAAGAAACCCTGGAATTAAATATTAATAAATATAGAAATGATTCAAGTAGTCTAAATTGAGTTCTTGTGGATTAAAGAGTGTTACTTTAGTTGAATAGGTTTAATATATTTTTTGGGTTTTCGTCTGGAGATAGATTTAAGGGTGAGTCTAGGATTAGATTTCTATTTTTTTCTTTTCATTTCTAGAATGTTAGTTTTTTTAATGGATGGTTATAATATTTAGCTAAGATATAGAATATTTTTGTGATTCTATTAATAGTATTAGCTACCTTGAAAGTATTTTACATTCCTTAGACTAATGAATTTTGGTATTTTATGGATAGTGATATGTTAAAGGTGAGGATATGGTTTGGATTTTGTTTCCTAGAGTGATTAAATTAGTTGTTTTTTTTTGGTTTAGACATGTAATGTAGTTAACAGGTTACATGGTCTTGTTTTGGGTAGTGTTGGGTAAGTCCACGTTGTGGGAGTGATGTAAGGTTGTATTTAAGTTTTAGCAGCTGGGGTTGAGTATTGGGTAGTTTTTTGGGATTGGGTAGTGTTGTCTTGGGAAATTGGGTTTTGGGGTTTTAAGGTAAGGTCTTGGATCTTTCATAAATATTTTTAATGTTGTGGTTGTGTTAAATTAACCAAATAATTAATAGCAATGAGTCATATATAAATATTTTCTTAATGAGGTGATGAGAATGTGAATGTTATGTTTAGTGAATAAGGAATAAATAATATAAATCTAAGAATGAATGTGATGTGGTGATGATGGCTATAAGTAACTATTTTTTTATATGATTGATTGATGGATCCTGAATTGATGTGGGTCTTTTATTATCTATTTAAATGATCTTTTTTATTTATTATATCTTGTGATGTGGAATTAATTATTAATTAATATTGTTATTCATTTATTTTTATGATTGATTGTTTTCATGATTGACTTTTTATGATCTTATGATACTATAAAAGCTTGCTCTAATGGATTTCAGTTTTGAGTATACTTGATCAGGATATAGTGTCATACGTCATAGTTCCTATATACACGGGTTATAATGGCACAAGGTTATTGAACATATAGACTTTAGAGGCTATAATGGATTGTATTGTTATATTAATTTATATATGTACATGGGTTATAGTGGATTAAGGTGGTGGGTTTTATTTGATCATCTAATCATCTATGGCAGTGGAAAATAACCCAAAACCAAGATAATTTTTATTCAAGAATCCAAACATTAAATATTATCATAAAATAGTGTATCGTAAATACCTATTATTGGGATATTACAATATCCATATGCCATTAATGATATATTAAACATGATGATTATCATTGAATAAATAAACAAATGCTTGATGCCTCTAAGATAATACACCAACCTTTGGATCCTAGATTGAAACTTGAAGATCCTAGTTCTTAAATAGGGGTTATAGAACATTCTTAAAAGAAGAAAAATGAATAACCAAAGGTGGAAGATATTTTCATCTTTCAACAAACAATGCACACACATAACGAAGGGAACACTTACCATATACAGGCTAGCACTAACACACTTCATTTAATAAACAACATAGACTATCAAATTCCAATGATTGAAATTGAATTTTAATACTCAATTGGTGAATGTTTCATTTAAAAATTAAATGTATAAATTAAAATTTTGAATGAAACAACTCTTTGGTCCATAATTGATGAGGAACCACATGGGATGGAGTGGCAGTACCAACAGAAGTTGCATCCTATGAAATATCTTGAGAAAACTTTTATTATATAAGCATGTTCATCATGCATCACATGATTGGATTTCACATGAAATTCAAAAAATATCCCAATTTCACTAAAATACTAAAATTAATTTATGAAAAACATCACAACTCTTTAAAAATACATCCAAACTCTTTTGGACATGATTTCATCAATATATCATCATTTTGGAACAAACATTGTTTAAAAAACTTAAACCTTATCCACAATCAAAATTGTGTGACCCTAAGAGACTTAGAATCATTTAAAACAAATATGAAATCCTTATTTTATTAATGTATGCAAAGATTTTCCTCTAACAATGTGTCACTTCTATACAAGCTACTAAGGGGTCTGGTGTGATCCCTATCAAACATACTCATATCTATATACAAACATGTACACCACAAGTTGTATCATAAAAATCACATGTTCACATATATAATCCCATTTTCCAAGAAATAATGTTACCACTAGGCATGGAGCATGTCAATCCTATATTGGCCTACTCATATTTTCTCAATTTATCAGAAAAGATTGACCAAGTTGATGAATACATCCAATGTCATTCAACTATTTGATAATAACATCACATTCCACTCATCAAAGTATTCAATCACATCATATTTCACATTAATAAACATGACCCTGAATTTCATTAGTTTAATTAAATCACGTTATGAATTTCGTTAATTATCATACAATAAGAAAAATCTCATCTTGGTTTTGCTCTAACGGATTACTTGATCAACAACATACTCACCCACCACCATATTAGATATGTTCACTTTTGGATTTATTTAGTAGGGTATTAAAAAATGAAGGTTTTTATTATAGGTATATTACAAACCTTAGGTAATAAGTACAAATAAAAATAACACACCCCTAATTATATTAATGACTGCATGACATTCAATGAGATATACTTTAGTAGATCAGTCCAGGTAATAAGTCTCCACTTATTAGCTCATGGATCCATTATTCATATATCAAAATTAAAATGTTTTTAATAAGTGAAAAAAACTATTCAATATAACCTTTATATATCATCACAACCCATAATAATATGTGATGAACGTTGTTTATGGATAACTCAATGTCATATTTTTAGTGTATTTTATCATTTGACAATTCATGTAAAATAAATTTCCTTACACATGAATGAATGATAAATGATAATTTAATTTATTATAATAACATGATATATTTCAAAACCATTGCATCCAATATATCATGTGTCATACACCAAAAGATTCTAAATTACCCTCATGTTGTTACTGTAGTAATTGTTTCATCAATAGATTTTATACATTAACTTTTGTAGACACCTAACTAATTGCCCCTCTCAATGATCTACTGTATGAGATGATATTTTCAAAGGAAGTTTTTGGTCCTTTGGTGGGACCAGTGTTCCTTATATTGAGAAACAAACCTATTATTTCCATAATATATCTTGATTACTCTCTTGATATTATGAACCACTCCATGTTTAGTAATAAACTAATTTATCCAAAAAAACATCCTTCACAACATCTATTGCAACGATGTATTCTACCTCTATTATTATGTACACTATGGAATATTGTTTTAAACATTTCCAAAAGATAGCTCAAGAATTTAGGAGAAACAAGAATTCAAATTGAGAGTTCATATCATCATTTCCTGATTAGAAACTTTAATCTGTATAACCCACTACACAATGTGCATACCACCCTCTAAGGAGGAAGAACATATGTTTGGTACATTTCATGTACTTAAAAATGTTATTCACAGAAATTGAGTGACTCTCTCTTATAATGTAGTGGTATATAATTATTATACACAAATCATAAGAGACATCAGGTGCAGTATGAAACATGGAATGCATGATAGATAACATGAAGGATGCATAAGGAATTCTATTAATCCTTTATAATTATTTATAAGGATCCTAAATATTACTAATATCATGTCTATGAAACACTATTAAAGACACATTTTTTTGGAGTTTTCTTTGCTAAAACACTTTCTAACTTACCATTATACATGTTATTACATAGTCCAATAAAACTCTTATATCCGTATCAATATATCTTCATACCTAGTATATAGGATGTTTACCCATGTCTTTCAATGAGAAATACTTACCAAGTCACACATTCAGAGATAGAAGTTTTTGGATTTAATATTTTATAAGAAAAACATCATAAACATACAATATAATAAATACTATTATACTCCCACTAACTAGCTTATATAAAAAATAATAAACTAAATATTTTATAAAACCAAACTCTTTTTATTTTATTATCAAATAAAATATTATAACTCTGAGAAAATACCTCTCGTCCGTACATGGAAATTGTAACTTTAAATCCATAATATAATCATTTGGAACTTCAAATACTTCAGGTTTTATCATAGATACATCATTTAATTAATTACCATTAAGGAAAGTGCATTTTACATCCATTTGATATATCTCATATTCTTAATGATTTTTTATGGATAGAAAAATCCTAATGGATATTATCATCACAACAGGTGAATGGTTTCTTCATTTTCAATACCATGAATTTTTATGTAACCCTTTTCCACTAGGTGTAATTTATATAGGTATATAATCTACTATCCATTTCATATTTCTTGTAGAAAACCCACTTACACCCTACAGGTCTTTCCCCTTTAGGTACACCCACCAAGTTCCAAACTTGGTTAGCATACATGGAGTCCATAAAAGTTCCATGGATATTTACCATTTCATAGAATAAAAATTTCAAAAAATTATTGAGAAGTGGTAGGTATATTACCTATAAATAATACTTCATCATAATTTTATATGTGAACTCCTTATCTCAATATCTCTTGATGAATCATACCAGGCCTTTGAGGTTCTTGTCTAACTCAAGTCAGTTCTTCTTCCCCAACTCTTTACAAAAAGTACTAAAATTATATCTTAGTAACATTTCATATTTTTTGGTCTTGAACTTCTCCAAGTTTAAATTTAATCCCACTGACACCTATAATTATGTGTTCCTTATTATGTAAAAAACTACGTTTGTATACAAACACTTTGTGTTCAATAGGATAATAAAATTAATACAACAAAATGTGTTTGGGATAACAAAAAAATAAGAACATATTAGATTTGAGGTCAATATTATTAGAATACAATTCTTGTATAAATTCGTTTATTCCAAAAATATTAATAAAATAAATATTGTGATTTGTTATGGTCCACATCTCACATGGTGTCTTTCTGATTGCTTTATAGAGAATACCGTGTATTTGAAATGAAATAGTTTTAAAAGAATAACCCCAAAAATGAAATAAGAATATCACATAGATTCATCATTGTCCGAACCATGTACAAAAAGGATTGAATCCTCATTTTAGAAACACCACTCCATTATGGTTTTCTGGGAGTGACTAGTAAAAATATTCCACAATCTCTCAGATGATTATGAATTCCAAGATTAAGTATTGACTACCATGATTTGATCATAGAATCTTAATACCTTTTCCAAAAAAATTTCATACTTAATTATAATACTATTTTATATATTGAAAATTTTAAAACTTTTTTTTCATTAGATAAATGTAATGTATCGTGTTTTGGATCGGGTTAAAAATTAAAAAATAATTCAAAATTTTTATTTGGTGGGCAGGAAAAATATTAAATTGAGATTTAGAATGTAAATATGAGAGTTATAAAACTTAATTTTTTTAGATGTGGTTTTAGTATAGAGAGTGGTATTAGATTTTTGGATGAGTTTTGGGACTACCAGGCCCCAAAAATTAGTTTATGAGAGAAACATACTAGGGAACACTGTTTGTTTAAACTGTGGGTCCCTTTAGGAGAAACTGTGTGGACCTAAATGGGGTTTCACATAGTTTCTCAAACTATGAAAGATGGGTCACAAAACCGTGTAGTTTGTTTTTAGAAAAATGTAGAGGGGATATACATGTGATGCATATGTTTTGGTAAATTGTGTGACTAGACACACAATTAGTTCCATATAGGCGGTGAGACCACATAGTTGGTTCATGATTTTCCAAAAATTATAGAAAAACTGTGAAACTCATTAAAAGGGTGGATTTTACCATTTCCCTCATCCATCCTTATATATTATCTTCATCTTCTTCTTCCCTCATTTCTACCATGTCAGGCAACTTTAGCTCCCCTATCCTCCTTGGCTAAGCTTCAATGTAACTCTTTTGTTTGGAATTAGAATCATACTATGTTAGTCTTGTTGGAATTCCCTTAATTATCCTTTTATTAATCTTGATTCTTATTTCATTTTCCCTCACCATATGGAATGATAAATCCATACAGGCTCTTTTGACATATTTTTATGGAGTTTGTATATTATTTCATTTTCTATCTACTCAGCTCTACCTAAAGGATGGTAATGGATTATTGGAACTCCCTTGGTATAGGGTAGGGAATATATATGATTTTTCATTAACCTCAAATCCATTTTTATAATTTTCTAAAAAGTTGGTTTTAGGGTTATCGGTAATTGAAGAAACAAGTAGTGAAACTCAAAAATCACATACTATGGTACTCATGCATTTGAGTGAAAATTTTATATTTTCAAATCAAAAAAATGAAGAGAAATCAAGACCATACCTCGGTCCAAGAAACATTGCATGCCACACATCCCCTCAGGATGAACAACAACATCGATCTGAGAACCCTACCATAACGCTCCTACATCGTCACATTAGAGCAGGTTGCCGGCGAGACCATTTTCCATAATTCATCGTCACAGGCACATCATCATCCCATTTTTAATCACCCCAATCGTCACCCTCATCAGATCGAAACACCACCATCGACAATGTAACCTGACCCCATCATTAAAATGAGAACACACATCATCACTGGGAATGCCGCTACCGCCTCTTTTGACATTCCCATCGCATAGGTCCTCACTTCCTCCCCAAACAACACTTCGACCATCATAGCACATCACTGATGATAGTGCCCAAAAACCAGAAACAAACTCGAATGAAATGCAAGAGTCGTTATTATCACAAACCAACCATTCATACCATCCAAAATGATGAGCTTCATCAACTGGGATCCATAACTAGAACTTCCTTTTGGGACACCATGGTCGAATGGATGCACATCAAAAATAGTTGTTGCAAACAGCTCAACTGACTGACTGGGAGATTAGCGCAAGGAGCACAACACCAGAGCAGTGACGAAATCAGGAAAGGCTTCAACGGAGAACCAACCACCAGGACCCCATCCTAAACTGAAAATGACATCACCAGTGGTTAAGGCAACTCTCCAACACCACGCACAACATCCACCCAACAAAGAACATATTATCATAGATTAAGGCCAACATAAGATGAACCTTCTAGAGAACCGATGACCAGAGGACCCACACATCCCAAAAGCCTCTAAGAAACCATTACATTGAACCAATTAGGAGGGAAGAACGTGTTCTAGAGGCTAGACCAGTTCAATCTGGTCAGGGCTTCAACTGAGAGCCACAAATGAAACTAGGAAACCAACCCTTTCCAATGAAGCCATTACTGAGAAAAAAACACACATGCAATAGAAAAAGAGTAAATCTAAAAGGAGGGTGGTAAATAGAGGAGAAAAATCTTGAGACTGTGCCAGCCTGCCCCTCTGGGGATCCCCCAAGAAACCCTTATAGAGAGACGTCGCGAGATATATTCTTCTCAGAGGCTTTGGGAATTACTATGATTTTACATTAAAGTTACATTGTTTATATAATTTTGTTATTGTCCCACACGTTGGACCTTCCATTAATTGCTCCTATAAATGTAAAATTACATTATTTAAATTCATAAAATATGACTATTATTTTCTTATCCGCCTTATATGGTTAGAGGTTGACCACCTCAACCCAAAATACCCCTTATGGTGTGTTTGTTCACATGATATATCATTCCAACCTTTTCCAGGGACTAAACAACCCTTGGGGTGCTTCAACTCATTTATAAAAACCATAATGAATAAAAATTATTTGGGTAAACCTCATGTTCCTTGATCAAGTTTGGTGTGTTTGATAATTATGTAAAAAAAACCTAATAGAATTAAATGAGTTGATTTAAATGGTATGACTCATATGTCTTCATTTTTATAACAAAACCACCTATAAGTTGGACTATCTTAATAAATGAAAATTTGTGATTTCTTATTAATGATTGATTGATATTATGTAATGGATAATCACATGGAAAGTATTAGTTTTAAATGAATTATTAGAATAAAGGTACACTGCGCCGTGAGAAATGATGGATTCCTCTTTACAGAATGCCTTGGATAAGGGTTCATTAGGAAAGTGAGACTTCCTATTAATCATTTATCATAGAAGGTCCTTGGTTAGGGTTATGAAAATGAAATTTCAAACCCCCCATGGTTGATGATATTGGACAAGGAATTTCACATCACATGGGATGCTGGACATGACATTCCTTTGCCCCTAGATTAAGTGATTGGGTGTGACCCTTCTCATTATCATTCATGATACTTGACATGGACTCCTATATTATTATATCACTCATCAAGAAATCCTATATTAATTATGATACTTATCATGGAATCCAACATTATCCATGATCATTGGGAATTGAGTCCCTTATTACTCTATGAGACTCTTATAATTATACATGGATGCTTGAGTTGCGCCTCAGGTCTAGACCAATAATACATGACTATATATATGGTTATATTTGTTACTATATATAGTGAATATATATATGTACATGGTGACACATTTTTAGAGAAATTTTGGGCTTAGGCTGAAGTAGTTTTAGTCGACCAGGTGTCCATTGAAGAATTTGAGCCCGACTTGATTACACTTATTTATTTCATCACACTACTTTTCTTATTATACCCACAAACTACATTGTTTTATATTCATAGAATGTATTTTATTAGAAACCATTTGTGGTGGAATATTGAGTATATTTCACACCCTGTTCAGGCCACCAATTGGTACCCGAATAGACCTCACAGTGACAGGTTCAGGGCCATCGATTATGATTTACAGTGTCTATCATGTACATGTGTGCTTAAGAACATAAGACTATACTAGTGTGTAGGATTATCATGGAGATAGCCTTGGGGATTTTTTTATTTTCATTATAAATTTTTCTGTACTCTTGTTTCTCATCTATTATTGTATATTTTGTTAAGCTCATGCATGATTATTCATTCATTCATTTTTTATTGTCATTTTTTATTGTCTCTCACTACTCATTTATGTATGTATGCTTTCAGTGCATTTATTACTAATCTAGAATGTATATTCACCCAAATTTATGACATTTAGACCCTTGATACTATTCTAAAACCCTTGAAATACTAGGGGGAATGCTTGAGTCCATGTGACCAACCAACTCAAGGAACCATTTCAGTGGAAACCACGTCGAGACTTTTCAAGTGGTATCAGAGCCTTTTCCCCTTTAACTCACTATTTATGATGGCATATAGGATACTAGGAGTTTGTTGACACATGGTAAATATCTTGTTCCTGGGTCCAACCATCCCACACATAAGGGAAAGATAAAGTTGTTTGAAATGGGATTGATGTCAATGTTGTTCATTATTACAGTTGATTGTTATTTCAACTTGAGTGATTGATGTACTTCCATCAGTTACTAATTAATAATATTTACCTATTTTCCCAGTAAGGTAAGAGATGATGAGTGTTTATGAATCATTATAGGTACATATAGATTCACATTCTATTCATATTCCATGCCCTGTATTTTTCATTTCTTGACTACCAGTTACATCATAGTTGTTCCCTGTGTGATTATTTAGAATATTGGCTTGTTTAATCTACTTATGAGGTTCCTTTATAGATGCTTATAATTATTTACATATGTGATTGAATTATTTAATATATTATAGAAAAAAATTGGTTCTTAAAGTTCCAAAATCAACCTACATGGTTTTTTCCCATTTATTTTGATGGTGAAACCTTAATTAACCAATTTTGACATGTCTGAGCCTTGAACCATTTGTTTCATTAGATGAAACATTACTATTTTCAATTAAATGAGATAAAATTATAATATTTATGAACTTTACATGACATTATATATTAGAGAATGGTGACCCATATAATTGAACCATCATGTATGAACTTGTTATATTCTGATACCATAGATAAAAATCCAGATGCCGCTACATGAATTCCAATTAAAACATATAAGGTCAAGTACCATTATTATTTGGGAATGGTGGTTAATTTACCTAAAACATGGTATATATGTATATATATGTGTTCAATTATAATCAATATAGAAAATGGATTCTTTATGAAGGGTAGTACCTATATAATTCGGGCATGAAGACTCATATAACTGAATCCTTAACTGCAAAACTAGAGCCAAGTAGGTCAGTTGGGGTGTGGGGCTTATGTACTAAACCTATTAAGGGTATTTTAAAATTATTTAATGAAATAATAGAACCTTTTTTTCAACTTATTCCTTTTGATTACTTGGTACCTAACCCCATGGGGGTATGTTATGTTAATGGGAAGGTCAGTAAAAGTATCAAAAACCGCTTATATATAGTTACATATAAACCTATGATGGAATATTACTTGAATAGTCCCCTAAATTAATAAAAAAAATTTATCCACTTATTACCTTTATTATTATGTGGGATAAATTAATTAATATACCAATTACAACTTGAAGAGTGTTTTCTTATATAGCATAGAATTGTAATTTTCTTTAACTACAAAAATTGTGATATTTTTATTGTTAAATAAATTGAGAATAAATGTTTAAAATTTAATTACAAGATATTTTTTCTAATGTGGCATAACATCTACTAAATAAAGTGTTTAGTATAGTTTATTTTAAATCTAGTACTTTATACCCTTATAAGTGAGATGGTTAAATTTTGTAATAACATAGAATCATTTAAATGTATTGAAATAAAACCATATATAGGTGATTATAGCATGGATCCTTAGGTTAGGGTAAGAATTAGTTTTCCTTGAGATATGATTGAGTGGGAATGTGAGAATTTTCTATAAGAATCATTTAGATTCTTCCTATTGTTTTTGATCCTAGTCATTAGGTTGTAGAGCCTAGTGATCTTTTAATCATAAATTTATTTTAATGGTCGAAACATTATACCTAAATAATGGGGTATCCTAGTTTAGGCAGAACCCTAAAAAATAATAATTTGTATACATTTTATGATAAAGTTTAAACATAAGGTTCCATTTTGGAGTCAGTTGTTCTGAGTAGGCCTCTTAGTCATTTAGCATGACACCCCCGGGTGAGAAGGTGGTTGTATGGTAAGTTATAAATAAAAGGGTTATTATCATATATAGATCCACATCGAGTTTTAACTCCTAATATCTTTACATTAATGGTGTGACCCATGTAGGTTGATGACCTTCTTTCCTGATTTAGTTTAACCCCTTTTAAAAGAGTGATTTCTGGCATGTTGGATGTCATGTAATAAATACATGTAAAAGGAATATGGTTATCATGTGAGAAACATTAGGTATAGGTGGTTTGAAATAGTTCCATAGTTTTGATATTGACCCATAGGGTTATGTGGTATACCTTGATTCTTTTACTTTTAATGTGGACCCTTGTACACCAGCAACGTTCTATTTGTTCAAAGGAAACCTATATGAGAGGTTGTCCAGGAGTTATGTTTCTTTAAAGGTAATGAAATTTTTTTATGCTCAATTCAATACTAATTCATGTAATGTGCTTAGATTTTTCATTACAGGCATGATGATGCCTTTAGTTTTCATGGAAACACATAGGGTTCTCGGTGATCAAATGGGATTTGAAATAAAGGATTGTTCGGGTGCGTGGCCTAATTAATTAGTTCTTTCTTGATTAATACTTTATTATCAAAAATAAAGTCATGAGGTGGGTGGTAATTTGATAAATAATATAATATACGAGATATATGATTTTGAATAGTAATTCTAAGTAAACTTACTCCTTAATGAAAAAATGGTGTGTCATGTATCACAGTTACCTTGATCTTTCCAATAGATGACATTCAGGAGTGTTATTCAAGATTTGAATTAAGGGTATGGGATGTGAAACTAACAAGTATGGTATGTTTAGCTTACATTGGTATAGTGTGAGGACTATTAAAGTAGAGCATCAGTGATTAGGAAGAAACATGATGAGGATTTATGGTTTTAAATGAGGTGTTTATGGGCATGGTGACTCGAAGCCTTAGGAAAAGTGAAAGGAAGTGCCTAGGGATGATGGATAGTTAGATAAGAAACATGAGGTAGTCGACCCATGATATAACCATGGAATTAATGGCCATGAGATTTAGTTTTAGGGGATAAATAAGGAAAAAATTTCATGCTTGATGTAAGTATGGATTGAGAAGAGATATACTTGCTGATTGATGGAATGTTGGAGTACTTATAGTTAGGGATAATCATGAACAATACCTTGACATCATCTTGATTTCCCTGAGATAGTGTCAGCTATACAATGAGATACCTACCAAGAATTTATTATGGTTTGATGAAGAAAATATATGATATTTATGGTTGAGGAGTGGTTTAAGGGAATTCGGGTGGCACATCTTAAATCACTTGCCGTTTGAGGGTGCTGACCCTTATTATGATTAAATTTCAGCGGTCTATATGATAATTATTATTAGTATGTGGAATTTAGTCATGTATGGAGGAAAAATTAATGCTTTTGAGTAGGTGGGTTTTAAGCCATGCCACTGGTTATGTCTGGGAGTGGATGGGGCCAGGGCTGTGGTGTTTAATTTTTTCTTTGTTTGTGTGATGACATGGATGCTCCTAAGGAGGGTAGTGGGATGTTGGTTGATGGTGGGAGACCCTAATGTGAGAAGGGTCAAGGAAATTTGATGTTGGTTGGGTGAAGGTTGTTTCGGATCTCATATAATATTAAATAAATTGAATTTATATACTATTGGATTTCTCATTAAATGATAGGTACAATTCAGTTATGGACATGGTAAAATACAAGTGCATGCAGTAGGTATGGGATAACATGTGACAAACCATGGATTTTTTAATGATACAATGTTGGTGTTGGTGTTATAGTGTGATGATGAATTATGATCCGGAGAGGGTTCAGTCAGGAGATATCATTGGAAGTCGAGTACGTGCTTTGGTGATCATGCTTGAAAAAATCATGGTATTCTTTACGATAAATGATTTCGAGTTTGATTTTAAATGATGTGTCAGTTGCTAAAGATGAGCATTTTATGAAGTATTCAACCATAGGTAGTTTGACTTGACTTCCACTAGCTGTTGTATGTGGTCAATATGGAACCACGTTTAGAAGGTCTTTGGGAGGATATGGTTGCAGTTTAAGGCGAATATTAGGTTTTAAAGGATTGGATAATGTGACGAGGATAAGTTGGGTTGGTTGGGATTAGACCACTATTTTAAATTAATAAAAGATATATTTATGTGATAATTTATTAGGTTATATTGGATTAGATAACTTATTCTTGATCTTTCAGTTTTAAATATGATAATAGTCTTAGGTTTTAGTGGTTTCAGCACCATATGATTAAAATGACTGTTGGGGGTTCATTAGGTGTTTATAAATTCAACACGGCCTTTTGAGTTGGAATTCATGAACCATGTAGGTTGGGTGATGATTCTATGTTGCCCAAAAATTATCATAGATAGACGTTCTATGGTGAGGAGATTGTAATGACTTGTGTTTTGGACAGGGTTGAATGTTCCAAGAGAATTAGAAATTTTCATTTGGTGGATGGGTAAAATTTTAAATTGATATTTATAGGGTAAATTCATGGGTTGGAACACTTAAAAGTGTTATTTTTGGAATTATTGTGAGTTTTTAGATGGTATTTGGAGTATAGATTCGTTTTGGTAGCATCGTTCATAGAAAAATCACTTTTCATTAGAAACATAAAAGGTCACACAATTTGTTAAAACTTTGCAGATCTCAAAGAGAAACCAATTGGCCCTGAAGGGGGTGTCACAATTTTTTTAAACCATGTAAGGTGGGGCACATGGACATACCATTTTTCACAGAAAAATATATAGGTGATCCACATGGAATACACATAGTTTGGTAAACCATGCACGTAGACTACTCACTTAGTGCCACATAGGTAGTGAGCCCACATAGTTGGAACACAGTTTTACAAACCGTGTAACCAAACTGTGCACCTCATTAAAGGGGTGGATTTTACAATTTTACCCTCCAACCTTATTTCTTTTTTTCCCTTTCCATACTCCATTTCTCCCATTCTAGTCCACTCAATGATCTTTATCCTCCATGGCTAGGATTACAGGTAACTCCTTCATTATGAATCATAATAATTATCCATTAGTCTCATGTTAATTCCCTTTGTTATTATTCAATTCCTATTTCATTTTACCTTACCATATGGAATGATAAATTCATACAATCCATTTTCCCAATTTTCAGGTAGTTTGTATATTCTTCTATTTTCTTTAAATTCAGCTTGACTTAAGGGCTGATAATGGATGAGTGGTACTCAATTTGTATAATGTAGGTGTTTTATAAGATTTACCATCAAAGTTACATTGTTTATATAACATTTTCATTTCCCCACATGCCCGAACTTCTGTGCGTTTCTCCTAAAAATCTAAAATGTATTTATTTAAATTTTTAGGCCACAAAGATGAAGTTATTAGCCCCATTACATGGTGGAAGGTTGACCAAATCTATCTTAACTATTTATGTGAGTGTATTAATTCACTTGTTATATCCTTCCAAACTTTATCGGTGACTAAACCACCTTTGGGGTGTGTTCATTAAATGCCTTAGGTCATCTATGAATGCCTAAATGAATTGAAATGATTTGGGTAAAACGCGTTGTCCTTTATCAGGTTTGGTATGTTTGATAATTATATAGGACTAACCTAATATATTTAAATTAGTTTATTTAAATTTTATGACACCCATGTTTTCATTTTTATAATAAACCCACCTGTAAGGTGTGCCATATTAATGAATGAAATGTCGTGATTACTAATTAATGATTATTTTATATTATGGAATGAATGATCACATGGCCTGTATTAATTGTTAAATGAATTATAATAATAATGCTACATTCTCCTATGAGCGATGTCAGGTTCCTCTTTAAAAAAACCTTGACTAAGGGTTCATCAAGTAAGTAAAACTTCCTCTTACTAGTTTATCATATAGGGGCCTTGGTTAGAGTTTTGAACATGATGTCTCAAATACCCTTTGACTCAGATGCTGGACATGGAATTTCACATCACTTGGTTTTATGGGCATGACATTCTATGCCTCATCTATTAGGAAATTGGGTATGACCCTTCTCATTATTATTCATGATACACGACATGGACTCCTAAATTATTATGAAACTCAACCCGATTTCCTATTTTACTTATGATACACATCATGGATCCCTACATAATCCATGATGGTCAGGCATGATGTCCCTTATTTCTTTATAAGAATCTTATAATTATACATGGATTCCTGATTTCAGCCTCGAGTCCTAACTAGTACTAAGTATCCTTATATATGGAAATATATTTTAATATGTATACATTGCATATATATATATGTATACATGGTGATGCTTGTTTAGATTCATTTTCAACTTAGGTATAAGAAGGTATAGTTAGCTAGGTGTCCTATGATGAGCCTGATCCTGACTTGATTAAATTTATTTATTTCATTACACGAATTTTCTTATTATACCTATACACTACATTGTTTTATATTCATGGACTAGATTACATTAGACACCATTGGTGGTTTCCTACTAGGTATGTATCACACTCTATTTAGGTCATTAGTTGGTATCCAAATAGACCTCATGGTTGTGGGTTCTGGATTATGGATTATGCTATGTGTTGTCACTGATGTACATGGTTTATTAGGAGCACAAGACTGAGATGATTCTCAAGATTATGATGGAGATATCCTTAGAGATTTTGTTCATTTTTTATGTGTGTTTATGTATTCATTCTATATTTCTATTACTGTATATTGTATCATGTTCATGAATCATTCATTTATTATTGACTGTAAGTTATTATTTTCTTTCACTAATCTGTTATTCATTTATTATTCTTCGATATATATTACTAATTCAGAGGGTATATTAGCCTTTGGCATTTAGGGATATAAGCATGAGGCCATGGGACCAACTAGATTGGGGAACCGTTTCAGTGGAACCTATGTCAGGATATTACAAAACACATAATACTATTAACTAAAATCATCACTAAAAGTAATAAAGTACCTAAAACCACCCATTTCTTGAGTACCCCTTGGTATACAAACATAACAATATATATGATATAGCAGTACACTATCCCTTTCATCAGTTCCCTCAAAAGACAACTTCCATTTTTCGCAATAAAATACATTCAAAATTGTTAAATGATTCATAATTAAAATTTTCCAACAATCCATCTATATGAGTTATTGAATGTGTTTATTGTTTATAAGTTTGAGGTGACAATGGAAAAGGTAGGTGGAATTAGAATAAATACTAACCTTCTTATTCTGAATGTTATAAATAGGATTATCCATATTTAAAATAAACAATCTATTAATTATATTACCATCACTACAAAAATTTTTATCATTATATTAGACAAACACTCGTTCTTAATAATGAAACAGAATCCAATATTATCCAAACAAGATACAAAAATTATATTCATGTTTATGGTAGGAACAAAATAATATATTTTTTTCAATTATAAGACTAATAAACTTGGTAAAATCTGATCATAGGTACATACCTATAATGCAAAAACACTTGATCCTTTACCAACATGAAGATCTACTTCACCCTTCATCAATTCCATCGTATCTATGAGTTTTTGTTTATCATCCCAAATGTGAGATTCACACACGATATATAATACCCATGACATAAAACTAGTGTAATTTATCTATATAATATTCAAAATTCGGTACCGTAAATGTTTTTCCTTGAGAACATTTCACAATCCTAAATACCAAATTTTATCTTTTTTTATTGGTCCTACCTATTACTTATTTTAAAATTATTGACATAAATTATTACATAATATACTAAAATGGAATATCAATGAGTGATTTTCATGTTTTATTTTATTTATTTGAGATTGATATTTCATCAATCGATGAGTTTTCTTTGAATTTCCTCTCTTACTTAATTATTTATATAAGGAAACATCTCTATCACAATAGTTATGATTCATAGTTAGATGACAGAATAACCAATTATCCAAATCCATCATATGGATTGACTCAACTATATTCCACTAGTATCCTTCCTATAGGTTTCCTAGTTAAGTGTAACCCAAAGAAAATAGCAAGAACAGACTAACAAAGGAAAATCCAGAGGCAACCTACTTTGGAAAAAACTAGACAAGGATAATCCAATGTTATCTATTATTGAATTTCATTACACAAGTTAGTATAGGGGTACCATAATTTTGAATAACCTACCTAGTTTAATGATCACTATATTTAACATTTTATCTTTATAAGGAATCTCACACTTAGTGAGGTGTCCATAGAATTTTAGATATAAATATTACATCATTTTATATAAATATGTAGTGAATCCCATTATAATATATGTCCCAGAACCATTAAGGTTTAGTGTATTTGAATACTAAATACATAACCAACTTATTTCATGAAAGATATTCTATATATCCCAAAAATATCTTTTAATATAGTAACCTTATTTGTCATACCTTACTTAATTTCATTTTTCATAAATTAGGGAAAAACATTAGAAAGTGTGAGATTAGATGCTCAGAAAGAGTAATCATAAGAGATAGCAATCAATGATCATATGTGAGAATAATATAGGTATAAGGGTATGAGAACATGATCATAACTTATTAATGTCAAACCCAATGAGTAAAATTTCACTATTCATGAGTCATGGAATAAGGCCTTTTTATAAGAAAAATACATTAGTCATAAGAGTGTGAAATAATCAATAATCAATGATGATATATGAGAACATATCATTAGCATCAGACATATGTTTTTGGCATACAAATGATCATATAAAATCATTTTTATAGTCAAGGTTCACTACCGAGATTATCATAGTGGAAAAATTCCCATAGTGGATTGAGCTCACTCCCCATTCCATTATATCCTTAATCAAAGATCACTTCTAAGACTATAATAGTGGGAAAATTACCTCACTATATTAGTTTCACTACTCATTTTAGTTCATATTATATCATTAGACATGAATTTTTACCCAATGCATTGGAAGGATATATAATTCCATGCCCACCCATTACATTAAAAAATATTACATATGTGTGGAAAAGATGATAAAAAAAACTATCATTTCATAGTAGTACAATCCATGTAAAATAGATATTTTTAATTAACATTTCACTATTATATAAACAAAATCCATCCATATAAAGGAAGTGTATGTAATCATAAAAACATTCATCATTTAAACCCAGATTAATTAACCTATAAGAAAAAAAGTGGTATAATGAAATAATCATTGAAACATAATAATTATATGCCATACAAATAAATAAAGTGGATGGTATCATAATAAAATATCCACAATGTATCAAAAAATCATTAAAATTACATAGATAAATAATTAATTTATAAAATCACTTAAAATAAACTTTTTAAATCAAGAGAAAACATTCCTTTTTCTTTTGGTAACTTTAAAACAAATTCCCTTAAAATGTGAATATGATTTTCTTTATAAAAACTTTTTAAATTTTTATGTAATATTCATAATTAAGTATGGAAATGACATTGAGAAAATCAATTTATGTCGTATATGTTTATAGATAATATTTTTTTCATACTTTTGTAGAAAGTTAGAAGTGAGTCATACTGAACAAGTTAGAAAAAAATATTTATAATAAATTTTTTAGAAAGTAAAATTTAATAAAAATAACCTTTATAAAACATTTTGGTATAGATAAAATCATTTATTATTTATTTTGAAGAACATGGACATGGTTTAGAAAGATTCCTAACTGAAAAAGAAGAAAAAATCATCTTTTCTTAGACACATTTTTTCAATAATTTTAAGTACCAAAGAGATAAAAATGCATGGAAGACATGAAACAAACATAAATAAATATGGGATAAGAAAATATATGGGGTTTAAAATATAATTATCATATAATTTCTTTCTATGTAAAATTAACATAGACAATCCTAAAAATAAATGAGATTCTAACATAAACCGTTAAACATTTGGTAATATTTGAATCAAAACCTCATAAACGAGATAACCTTAAATGGATTTGTGAATCCAAATAATTCTCATTAAAATCATCATAAAATAAATTCATGGTAATTATACCCACCATGAAAAATAAACAAGTGGGGAATATGACATATGTCTTGTTGAAATAAAAGTTATATGAGAAACCCTTACCTCAAGTATCTAATTGCTTCATACATGATCTGAAAATCATTTATAATAAATTTAAATTTATTAAAAATATTATCCATAACCATATTCATACTTATTATACCAAATATTATTCACTTATAACATCTTATCACCTTTTTATTAATAGTTCTTCATTGAAATCACAGTTCCGGGTGTTAACTACTTCGTTTTTCATGAATGTTTTGGTTTGGTGTTTTGATACTAAAAACATGATCATATTTTCATCATATAAATATGATTATAAATGATTTTAATATCATTTTTTATTATATACATTTTTAAAACAATCCATGTAAGGCAGTGATGAACAATGAATTACATCACTTTGTGGAGACGATAGTTCGTACATACTTATGAGTTATATCTTCATTTCCAAAATAAAGAAAATAAATAAAAGTAAATAAAAATATATCCTTAAATAATAATATTAATATCATATATATGTTTTATATTCATTAAATATATCCTTATATCCATCCATGTTAAGAAAAAATGAAAAAAATGAATCACATCAGTCTATGGAGGTGGCAGTCTACACATACACACAACCAACATTATAATTTTACAACAAATGGGAGGGTAATAAGATTAATATTATCTTGTAATTAAAAAATATATTTATGTCATAATATATATATATCTTAAATCTATCATATGTTTCTTTACCATTCTATGAAAATATAATATGATCAACATAAATGATCAAAATGATGGAAACCTCCTAATTTTCTTTGATGTCTAGGATACTATCAACTCTTCTTTTCTTAACATTAAAATTACTTATGAATGTATCAAATTTTTTGTATAATGATCTGGGTGATTTCTTTAATCCCAAAAAAAATGTATTCATCTTACATGCATAACTTTCATCTTTCCCAATCACAAATCCACATGGTTGTTCAATATAAATTTCTCCATTAAGCTCTCTATTAATAAAAGTTGACTTTAAATTCATCTAAAATTTTTTATAGACTCATTGTTTCAGAATAGTAATGAAGATTATGATAGTTTATAGTCGTTATAATGGAGAAAAATCCTCATTAAAATCATTCACTTCAATTTTTTAAGTAACCTTTACAATGAAGTCATGCTTTGTTTTATATCACTTCAGCATCTTCATTTAACATGTTTTAGAACAACCACATTATAACAATCACATTTTTATTGATTATTTTGGGAAAAGGTTACCACGTATCATTATTAATAATTTTACCCAACTTTTCATTCATAGCATCGATCCACTCCCAATGCTTTCAATCTCCATAAGTATCTTTTGGATAACCCTTTGAATATAATGATGTTTGTAAAATAGACTTTTTAGATCTTCTAGTTTGAACCTGTTTTTGTTGATCTCCAATGTTATTATAAGATTCAAACTATTTCTTTAGGTTAACATGAGATTTATAAAGTTTTTACTCATCAATTGATATAGTTGATTCTTAATCCTCATGTTGCGTAGCATCAATAATGATATGATTGTTAATAAATTTTCCATGGTACTTAACTAAAACCACCTCATCTTCCCTATCTTTGATATATGAATCTATTTTTCAAACATTATTATCATATGTTTCATGAAAATTTACACTAGAAATATCTACTATCTTTTCTATTTCTTTATTAAAACATCTTTATTATTTACCATTAGTATCACATCCAATAAATATTTCATCAACACCTCTCTGATAAAACATCACAAGGTTTCCACCATTAACATTTATAATTCAAGGACTACCTAACACCCTTAGGTGCTAAAAAATTTGATTTTATATAGGGACTAAGTTATTTATTTTTAAGACTTTGAAATATTTTTACATATATTACCAGAGCCAGGCAATGAGACAACACGCGATTCTGAGGCCTGGTGTGTCCATAATTAATTTTATAAAAATATTAAATAGATTTTATATGTACACACATATTTTTATAAATAATATAGGATAAATATTAAATAGAATCTCAAATAAAAAATCCAAGAACATGGTTGATTCTAGAACATGTTTTTACACTATCTGCGACCTAAAATAGGTCAGCAGGGGGCATTCATATATCTTTCCAATTGGCGGTATGTTAAGTTGGTTAATTAATTAATTTAATTAATTTAATTGATTATTTTATCCTAATTTAAATGTTAATAAATTCATCAGTAATGATAATCCTCCATGTTTATCTACATAAAACCTGGTAATATTCCATGGCTTCTCATTCCTCCTCATGATGGAAGATCATATCATACGATGATGAAACTCTAGATCAGAGAAGATCAGGATGTAGAGAACACATAAACCTACTTCGATCATTGGATAGAACATTCTTCTATGATTAATGATCCAATCTCTAGGAACGACATTCCAATTTGTTGATTACACCCATTTTGATCAAAATGATTGAGTAGATCAATCCCCTCCTCTAGGATGAGCTTATTATGGAATTTTCATGTGCCTATGTACCAGTTAATTAATTAATCTTTTTTTTCTAACCCTAGTTATCCTTGTTTGTGATTGTTTTCCTTGATCACCTGGAAATAGTTGTTAAATTTTTTATTTTATGCCTTTTCCTCAGTTGCTACACATTTATCACTGGTTGGACCCCACTATCCCGGTTCGACATTTTTGGGTAATACCGATCCCAATAGGACCCACAAAATTATGATAAAACAACATTAAAGGGACATATTGACAAATCAAGGATAAATATGGGATGGTTTTGGGTTGTGGATGATTTTTTTGATGATTAAAGATAAAAACTTTGATGGAGGATGGATCAAAGGCATATGAGGCATGTGATGAATAGGTAAATTCCAACGGAAACCAATTTCCCGCCACCAAATGGATGGAAACGATAGGTCAAGTCTATATCCATTGATTCCATTTATTGTGGAGGCAAGATCTGCTATGGAATAATCAAATTTTAAGTGTAGAGTTCAGAAACATATTTCCATGTAAAATTTGACTACACTCCATATACCATCATTAACACACGATGTGTATCCCCTATGTTATGGTGGCTAGGTTTTTTTCAATTTATAAGGATGAACACCATTTAGACTCTCTACATGTCATGTATTGATTCCCAGGGTGGATGAGCCATGTGATGGAGCACACATGCAGCACCCTGTGTGGGAGTACATGGACATGCACACAACCATATACCAAAATACACGAACAAGTATCGAGTACATAGACATAACGAAAATTATGAGGAAATAGGGTGGATATATAGACATAACCAAGAACATGGGTGGGACCCTGAGTTGAATTGGAATACTATGTATATCCTCCACATGTTGTGTATCTATATCAGATTGGTGAGTTGTGTACCCCCAGAGTCACAACCAGGTGATAATGTGGGACCACATGTAGCGTGGGTCCCCTCACAATCCATGTACCCATTATATCTTTTTCAGGAAACTTCAAACTCTCATATCTCATTTGTTTGGACTCATGTTTTGGCCTGCAAGTAGCGTATACTGTGTTTTTTCCATGAAGAACAAGATAGTTCCCTCAGTTTCTGATTTTGGGAGATGATATGACATATTATTGGGCATGGTTCTTCATTAGGTGATGCTTGATTATGTTAGTGATTGTGCATGATCACCAGATACATTCTGAGTGGAACCATCCAACTAGGCTGAGCATGGGTCCTCAATGATTAGAGTGGAACCCTACAACTAGGATGGGTATGGTTCCAATATAGACTTCTAGATTAAAACCCTCCATCTATTCTAGGTATGGGTCCTCTATAGAATTCTAGAGTGGAACCCTCTAGTTGGGCTGGGTATGGGTCCTATACCATTAGAGTGGAAACCTCATATTGGAATTTGGAATGTGTTCCCGATCGACTTTTGGAGTGGAACCCTCTATCTAGGCCAGAAACAATTCCTTTACCATCATAGTGGAACCCACATATTAGAACATGGAATGAGTCCTCTATCAACTACTAGAGTAGAACCCTCCTTCTAGGAAGGGTATGGGTCCTCTATCAACCATTAGAGTGGAACCCTCAGCTTGGTAGAGCATGGGTCCTCTATCAATCAAATGAGTGGAACCCTCTTATTATACCAGGTCATGGGTCCTCTACCTAAATATTGCGGCCCCTCAACTATGCATCATAGTGGAAGGGTGAGGCTTGACTTGGATGGTTTGTTCTGGTAAAATGCGCGAGATGCTAGGCATCATTGTTGGATGTATGGAACTGTTGGTGACTCTTTTCCTAGAATAGGTTGTGAGATGGATATTCCCTTTATCTATCATTGGGGATTCTTTTACTATATTTATATATATACATATAAAACTATATCCATAAATTTGGATTTTATTACTCTCATTATATGTGTTGTGAATATGTGTGCGGTATGCCATGTGCTTTCTATGATTAGCATCTCATGGTTAGATGAGTTTACTCTCCTTCTATGGGTTGCAAAGACATGACCTATAGTTAATCTTCACATTGTGTTGACCCACTTATTCTTTGAAGAGTCTACTTTTTCTTTAAATTTGGGATGAAAATCATCCTATTCAATATATAATATATTTGTATTAATTTATTACCCATTAATTCCCCCTTCATATTTTGGGGAATCTTACATGGTATGCATATACTCAGACTTATATGGGATTTTCCCACATGTGACATGTCTTATGCAGATGACCAACATGTGAAAAATGACTTTAGAGGAGATTATGGATACTAGGTGTTTTGGACCATGTACAACATTCGTAGATTGGATATAAGAAGCTAGGATCTCTCAATAGTTTTATTTCCAATTTTTATTAAGTTGAGACATATTTATGGTTGGGATGGTATTTTTACCCCTTTACTTTTTACTTTTCACTGTATTACACTTGTACACCCTAGAGGTTTTTCTTCCTTGGTTTAATTTTTATAAAATTTATTATTTCATTATTATTCCTATGAATGACCGTATTGATATGGCTAGGTGTGTACATATATGAACATTAGGTAAACTCTTGACATTTAGGATATGATTTTTGGTGCTTGTCACCACCCCCTCACCTATAGAGGTGGGCTTGGGGTAGTTGTAGATTGAGCCCTAGTTAAGATCAGGTCATGGAAGTTTGGTATCAGAGTAGTTCATTCCCTACGTCGTCTTTTGAATTAGTCCCATTATGAGGTTTTTTGGGGATTAGTGCATCACTGTCAAAGTATCTCGAGTGTAGTTCACATGCCAGGGAATCCATTGATGGTACGGGTCATCGATGTATCCATTCCCCAGGACCTTGGCTACCTACTTGTCGACTCAACATACTGAGACATTGGTCATAGGTATCAATGGTACATGAATCATATAATACTGAGGCTTTTACTATACTTGAGGAAGCTCCCATTATTTTCATTTATATATATATTCTCATCAAACCATGGTACGACTTGATTACTTTTAGGATGCCTCTATAGTGCCATCCAACCAGGATACTAGTCCTTGATTCTGATGATGATCTGGTCGGTGATGTGGCCTTTTTTCAGGTTACATCCCACAAGATTATTCTTCAAGGTGGTTAGGTTGTAGCACCACCACCTGTTGAGCAGCATATAATCCCACCAGAGAAGGCTGAGGATGTATGCAGGATTTTCACACTTCATGAGTTCTAGCACGAGAGGCTATAGAGGATCCACAATGGGCCAGATCCCAAAGTATTGGAGGATTTTCTAGAGTCGATGGTTTGTGTCTTTAGGATAATCTGGGGAACGATATATCAGGTACTTTCACTAGCATCTAGGCTTTTCAATGAATACACTGGGTGCTGGAGGAGTCTTGTTTACCAAATGCATGATGAGTCAATACTCTCATGGCCCGACTTCTAGTAGCTATTTTATGTGGAGAACTATCCCTCCTTTTTTTCCTCAATTTGGATTCAAGAGTTTCTGGAGTTGCAGTAGGGAGTGATGATGGTGGATGAGTACGTATTGAGGTTCCCAGATCTTACATGGTACTCCCTTGACATGATCCAAGATGGCTACTTTCGAGCTTGAAATTTTAGTAGGGACTCTAAACCGAGATCCATTCCAGTGTGGTTCCCTTGTTTATTCCCACATATGTTGGGGTTTTGTAGTGGGCACTAGTGAAAAAGTGATTTTTGTTGGAGGTATTATATGTAGATAAATAAAGAAGTGGACGCTAATGATTCGAGTCATTTTTAGTAGCTAGTAGGCCCCAATCTTTAGGATATAAGAATATGAGATCCTATCATGATTATACTCTAACACATGGTCATTCAGTACAGGGAAACAAAAGACAACTAGGAGATCCCAGAAGGGGGTGGTGATTTTATTATGAATAGAACGATCACATAGCGTATGACTACCTTACCAGATACAGTAAAGATCATTGGATGATAGCTAATAGATCACCACATCAGAGAAACCACCATGATCCAGGATGTCCTCGACAACATCAAGTTGGTCCATAGGGAGGAATCACAGGAAGATGAGGAGGAGATATGGGAAGTGGATGATGGAATGATATCTTTCCACCACTACCAATAGGTGGCCCACGATAGGACCATAGAGTTAGTAACTGAGGTCGTGGTCAAATGTAGGATATGGAAGCTTATAACCCCATAGAATATGATATGAACATAGGTAAAATATTTGTGTTTTATAGTCATTATTCATTATTAGTATTCACTTGTTCCATTCGTTCTTTCATCTTTATACTTTTAGTGTGAGATCTAGAGATCCCAATTGGGGAACTAGCACAACAGTTTCATCTAGAGGTTTCTATAGGGAACACTTATTCTGTATATTGCATCTGTTAGAAGTGTGGGATATATCTTATTGGAGAGAGATTCATATGGGAACTTTTGGTTATCATGATGGAACCCTATGACATCTTCTTGGGTATGGATTGGTTTTCCATTGTCTGAGCCTAGATTGAGTGTTACCATATACATTTCAGATGCCTAGGCCCCGATGAAATGATGTTCACCTTTATGGGAATGAGGGATCTTATGATAAGATTAGTGGGTTCTGCAAGAAGGAGGGTATAACCCATCACCCATCAGTTAGTGAGTATATAATTTGTTACCGAAGGCTCTTCAGGAATTTTGATTCCTTTAGTTATAGAGGATTATATAGACATCTTACTCGAGTACATTCTAGGGATACCACCGAGAGAGGATATGGATTTTTTCACTGACCTTCTTCCGAGGACCACTCTATATCCTATACAGAATAGAAAATAGACACTATCGACCTCTAGGAGCTGCATTTTCAATTAGAGGACCTTTCAGATAAGAGTTTCATTAGGCCCGGTGTATCCTCCTAGGAATATCCAATGTTTCTCGTGAAAAATATAGATGGGATATTATGTATTTGTGTGCATTATAATTACCCGAACCATGAAACAATAAATACAAATTACCCCTTTCTGAGGATTTGAGACCTCTTTGACCATTTTCAAGGAGCGAGATAATTCTTGAAGATCAATATCTAGTTTGGATACCACCAGCTGAGGGTTTATGAGGCAGATATTTTGAAGTTGGCATTCAGATTTCATTATGGACACTATGAGTTCCTAGTGATTACCTTTGGTGTGATGAATTCCCCCATTGTGTTTATAGATTTTATGAATTGGATATTATATTAGTACTAAAACTAGTTTTTGGTCACCTTCATCAATGACATACTCATCTACTCTACATAATATGAGGATAATGTTGATAAAGTGAGTATTTTTATAGAATTTCTTTAAGGGAACCAGATTTATGGGACACTATCAAAGTGCCAGTTCTAGATTCATGAGGTTCACATTCTATGGCATGTCATTTCTGAGCATGGTTTAGCTATGGAACCAAAGAATATTTTTGTAGTTATTTCTTGAGATCCACCCAATAGCATGACAAATTCATATTTATTTCATGTATTGGTGGGTCACTACAAGATGTTTTTATACTTTTATAGGATTGTTGCTCCTTCGACCACCCTGACGTAGATAAGAAAATTGTTTCCTTATAATGATAAGTTAAATAGAGAATTTGATGAATTGAGACAAGGGCTAAAGATTGATCATATTTTGAGAATACCAGAGGAGGGTGTAGAATACATAGTTTATTGAAATTCCTCAAGAGTTGGGCTCAGCTTTGGGTTGACGCAACGATAGGCAGTTATTGTATACGAGTGGATGCAATTGAGACCCCATGAGTAGAACTGCGTGAATCATGACCTATAGATGGTATTTTTAGTCTTAGAACTGAGGATTTGGAGGAAGTATCTTTTGGGGGTTCACTTTTGAGTTTACTCCAACAATCAGAGCATTAGGTACGTCTTCACACCAAGAAACATGAACTTGAGACAGTGATGTTGGTTGAAGTTCTTGTAGAACGATGACTTAAAGATAACCTATACCACAATAAAGGGAAATGTAGTTGAAAATTCCAATATCAGGAAGTCACAAGATCTCTTGTTTCATGAGGCTAATAAGAATTTGATTTCCTTGTAGCTGACCTTGTTGGATCAGGAGGGTAACAAATTTCTTCAATTGATAGTGTCAACTCCACCACATCTCAAGAATGTGAGAGAGTCCCAATTGGGAGACATATACTATGAGGTCTTGCATGACTAGATATCTATAGGGGATTCACCAGATGTATTTTATGAAGGAGGGAATGATGTCAAAATTTTCTGATGATGGACGGTGGTTCAAATCATGATGCAAGAGGAAGCGATTAAAGAGTTCCACATTTCTCCCCTAGCAGTACATCTCAGCGTGCGGAAGATTTATAGATACCATTAGTAATTTTTTTAGTGGTACAGAATGAGATAGAGTGTTTCCAAGTTTTTCTTTCGATTCCTAACCTGTCAGTAGGTGAAGGATGAGAACCGGGTTCTGACAGGCTTGTTGCAACCCCTTGAGATCCCTGAGTAGAAATGACACAAAATATCTAGGGAATTTGTTATAGGGATTACATGGAAAATAAAGGGCCCTGATATCTGGGTGATAGATTAGTGACTCATAAAGTCGGCGCACTTCCATACAATCAGGGAGTCTATTTGGATGGAGATTTTGGGGTAGTTGTGTATATGAGAGATTTTTTGCCTATACGGGCTTCCCTCAACGATTATATTAGATTGTGATTTGTATTTTATGTAATACTTTCAGAGAGGAATGGAAAAGGCATCTGGGAACCAGATGAGGATGAGTACATCTTTTCACCCCCAAACCAATGGGATGACTGATCACACTATCAAGGTGTTAGAGGATATGATGAGGGCTTTCCCTTTATACATTGGGTGGAGTTGGGAGGATCACTTGACCTTGGTAGGGTTTTCATACAACAACAATTACCACTCTACTATTGGCATGCCACCTTTTGAGGCCCTATATAATATAACTTGTTGGATAACCTTGTACTTCACAAAAATTTTCAAGACATATCTTGTGGGTCCATAGATGGTATTGGTGATGACAGATATGGTCCTTGTTATCCGTGATTCTGTGAGGAAAAAATAGAGCATGAAAAAATCTTATAAAGATCTCCATTGTAGGACCTTAGAGTTCATGCAAGGAGACCATATTTTCTTTAGATTATCCCCATTGAAAGCATTATGGGGGTTAGTTCATAGAGGAAATATATCCCTAAGGTTCATCAGTCTATTTGAGATCATGGAGAGGGTTTGTGAGGGCCCATACCACCTCACCATATCCCCACAACTAGACCAGGTGGACAACATCTTCCAGATGTAGAAGTTGAGGAGATACGTGCATGAACCTATGCACCTCATCGAAGGGGTTGATATGGACATCAAGGTTGGAGCCACCTTTATGGAACACCTAGTGGTGATTGAGGATTAACAGAAGAGAACCCTGCATGGACATGCCGTCTCCTTGGTTTTCATGTTGTGGGAGCACAAGAACACGTCAGAAATCTCATGGGAGAATGAGAGCCATATGTGGGCTCAATATCACGAGTTTTTTGTTTAGTTGTGATTTTAATAGATGACAATATTGAAATATGGAATCATTTAGATTCTTTAATTTTTCCTTTTAAGACATTGAAATCTTTCTACATTTATTTCAAAATCCAATAACTTAGACATTATGTGATTCTAAGGCACGAGGTTCCTGAAATTAATTTTATAAAAATATTAAAAATATTTTATATGTGAACCAACTATTTATTAAAGAAAATGGGAAAAATATTAATGTGAATATTAGATTAGAAATTTGAGACTATGCTTGAGTCTGAAAAATAATTTTGACCCTAAGAATGACATAAAATTGGGTGAAGCATGGCATTCAGATATCTCTCCCATTGGCAGTATGTTTAGTTGGATAATTAAATAAATTAAATAAATTAATTGATTATTTTAACTTCACTATTTTTTTTATAAATTTACCACTATAGGGAATCCTCCAAGGTTATCTACATAAAACCTAATAGGATTCCATGCCTTTTTTTTCATCTTATGTTGGTGGATTGTAAGGTCCTAGATCTGCATGGATTAACCCTTTGCATGATTTCAAAGATCAAAGTGCTCAGCAGTGGCTTAAAAGAATTTTGTAGAAGTTTTTTATGTGAAAACTGGAAAGTTAGGGGGGAATACAAATCATGTATCTAAATTACATGGCATGAAATCCTATTTCACGGGTTTTCCTGGAAAGCATCACAATGTGAATTTTTACATGGTGTGAAAGTTGGATTCACAACATGAAATACATTAGGGTTTGAAAAATAAAATAAAGCATTAAGGAGATTCTTTTTTTTGAAGTAACCTGACCTTAAGGAATTTCACTACGTGAAAGGGGATTACATGTAATGTAATTCCCCAACATTTTATGTTTCATGTGTTTTCTAGATTCTTGGTTTTTGTCAAAACCTATGGCTACAGCGGCTCTCCCTTGACCCCAGGTGACCCGATGACCCTCTCTTCTGCATTTTAGTGATTCATTGGTCAAGAAACAATACACAGCTCCCTCCTTCAATATTCAACAATTTTTCTTCATTATAAGGTATGATCTACCTCCGTTATTGATGTTTGTTTGATCTTTTTCCCACTGTTTGTCCTTACCAATGGATGATAAGTGATCTCCATGTTTCTAATAGAGTTTTCTTGGTTGTTATTGTTGCAGTTGTGCTATGGAATCCTAGGATTGATGTAGCTTTTGTAGGAATGGTGACTGTGATCCATTGCTTTGATCCGTTCTTGTGATAAGAACTTCAATGACCTTTTGATGTATGGAATTAGATGCTTCTTGATATATTTATGTGAAATTTTAGAGTTAGAATGATTTATCCCCTTGGATCACAATGAAATTGAACTAATTACATATATGAACCAAATTAATGAATTGGTATCAATGGAAAGTGATGTTGTTTCTTTGAGCCATAATAATGGTTTAATTCTTGATTTTCTATATAGTGTGATATCTATGATTTAATTGATTTATAATGTGGTTCTTAATGGAAATTGGTAAAGAACATAAAGCTGGAAGTAATTCGTAATTAATTGGTTAACATATAAATAGGCATGACTAATAAATTCGGTTGTTGTTGTTGTTGTCATTTGATGCTAATAAAATTTATGAAGATATGGATGTTTAATGGATTTGGACAATAAACCAGAAGTATGTTGATTCTTGTTGATAAAGTATTAAAGGAATATTAAATTAATTGTTAAATTAATTTTGTTGTAGCTTTCGATTTCTTGTTTCTCAGGTTCCTATATTTGGAACCTATGAAGAATGAATCTCTTAATTTCAGATGGAATAAGAACCAGTTGTGTGTTAAATATAATTACTTTATCGGGCTAGGGTTACCTACTTTATTGTAATGTCCAAGTTCCCTATTCTTTGGAGTTGTGAAAGCTCATTGTGTGTAAAGGCTGGATGCCTTGTTTTATGTCTGAGAGGAAATTTCTCTATTTCTTCCATCTTCTTATGATTTTCTATGGATACAAGACATGTGTTTGTGGGGGAAGGGAGGCCCATATGTGACGTGATCCTGGAAAACTATTGTGGTACGTGGGGTTGGGAGGCCTAGTTGTTGTGGAAGTAGTTGATGCCTAGAGTGAAGAGATGAATTAGTTTATGCATGTGGGTGTCAGGGAGGACACCAGATATAATGGAACGGGTTGAAGATGGGCTTACCCATTTTTATTAAAGTGGATTCCTGTTGAATCTATTGTTGGTTTATCATCTTTACTCTCCCCAATACTTAAGGAAGCTGGTCTTGCTTGCCCACTTTCCAAAAGAGGAAAATACTCATAGGGTATGCCATGTGATTTTCAAGTTTTTCTTCTCAGGTATGGATGGGTCTATTATCCTACTCTAGGTGTCTAAGACTCGATTGGTAGTTCACCTACTCACCATGTTGATCCCATTTTGTTTTGTAGCATAAAATTTTTTCCTTGAATATATGGAAGTATATAAAGTGGTAATGTTGTTAAATAAATGAATAAATGAAGTTTATCCAATTGGTTTGGAGCTTTCTGGGATACAACGATGAGGTTCTGATTCTGAGAAGCTACAAGCTCTGTTTGGTTTTGAATGTAGTTCATGGATCTTTATTAAAATGATAATGTAATGGAATTTGGAAACTGATAACGGTTAATTAATGATTAAATAAATAATTAAAGTAAAGTTAAATTAATAAAAAGGGATAAATAGAATTAATATATGTGTTTAAATGGTTATGTACTTAAAGGATATATAGTCTTAGCAGTGGCAGCCATGAGACCAAGAGATTTTAGATGTAGTTGAGTCTATGACTAGGTTATTCCCATAGTTTGGTTGTGAGATATATTATATCATATAAATTTTTTGTTTATATACAATACTCTACCCTGTTGGTTAGGGAAACTGACACCCTGGCGATTTTGAGCCCTAGGTTGGGGGGGGGGGGGGTATTTTCCCTAATATTCCGATGGGAGGATGGATGTCTGACAACCCCCTTTTACCCCACTCTCTTTTCTTTGTAGTTACTTGTGTTGGTTTTCATGATGGTTAGTTTTCCACAAATTTCGGTGTAGAGGTATGTAATGGCTTGTGGTTATTTCACACACATATATTATGGATATAATCTCCTATGTACTACTATAGGTGTAACATGTATAAGCCGTGATGGATTGAGGATCCTTACTTGGTGTATGGGTTGTAATGGCATGCGGTATAATACCTGATGTCAGAAACATTCTATGAGAGCTTTAGTGGCTCCCAAACACTACTTGGATACTTTTTGTTGTGTGGATATGGTTATGAGTTGCACAGGGTTCATGTTGTGGTGCTTCACCCTAGTCTCTTTGGGCTAGCCTTTTTTAGAGAGAGATTCTCAGGATTTGTGACATTGGGGAAAAGTGGAAAACCAGTTGAGAAGTGGTAGTAGGGTACCCTTGATATTCATTATTATACTATATAATCTTATATGAGATACTTAGTGATATTAGCCATAGTGAGACTAAAAATAGAGAATACTTGTTTTGGTGATGAGTTAGTTTCACCTATTGTTTAATATTCTTTAGCATGATTTATTTACTTTTTTATGAGGGGATCCAAGGAGGATCCTGCAGAGTATACTATTATACTCACCCCACATTATATAAACTATTTTTCAGGTCACATGGTGTAGGTTGGAGATCAGGTTGGTCGCAACTAGTTTGGTTTTTAGTAGGAGTTGTTTAGGCTTTATGTTCGCTGAAGTTTTACATTATTTTGGTACTTGTAGTTTTCGTTTTGAGTTAATGTAGTTCTTTTATGATATTACATATGTGTACTCAGGATTTATTTTATGTTTTAGTATGAGAAAGTTTTTATTGTTTTCTATCTTATCTCTCTCGTTCGCTTGTGTTCTTTTATAGGGTAATGCCTCCCATCCATGTGTTTACTATACCCACAGTTCTAATCACCATCCCGGGGCCTACTATAGGTAGGACTCAAGTTTCTTTGTCTCTCTTCTCCCATTACTGTTCTAGGAGGGGTACACCTTGTGGGGAGGGGGTCATGACATGGATCATATTTGATGATGATGAAACATTGGATTAGAGCATATCAGGATGCATTGAACACAATGACTTCCTTCGATCATTTGTGAGAATGTTCTTTAATGAAGAATGACCTAATCTCTCTGGAAGACTCTTCAATTTTTGGATTTTCCCATTTTTATTAAATAGATTTTATAAGATCAATACCCTCCTTTGATTTGTTCCAATTGTGACCTTTACCTGCACTCATGTACCAATTATTTAATTAATATTTGGTTTTCTATCATTGATTATAAACATTATTTATTTTTTTCTAAGAAATCTTGGAAAATATCGATAAAATTTGTCTTTTGTGCCTTTCCCACTCAAATGATTTGTATTCATAACCGGTTGGACCCCACAGTTCTGATTCAACATTATCGGGTAGTACCAATCCTGATAGGACACATGAAATCATGATGAAACTATGTACGAGGGACGAATTGATGAATCAGGGATAGATATTGGAAGGTTTCATGTTTTAGATGATCATTTTGATGATTAGAGATCATACCTTTGATGAAAGATGGGCCAAAGGCATGAAAGATGTTGATGAACATTCAAATACCAACCAAAACTGATTCCTAGCCACTAGATGGCTAAAAATGATATATCCAGACTAGATCCACTGATTCAAGATGGTGGGGAGTAAATATATATAGTAGAATGAAAATATTTAAAGTGTATATTTCAAATTTGGATTTCTATGAAAAAGGTCACTATATTCTATATACCATGATGAACATATGATGTGTAGCCCCTATGCTTTGGTGGATAGGGTTTTTGGAATTTATAAGGTTGGAATTCCATTTATACTCCATACACTATTTGTATCTCTTCTCTAGGTGGATGATTAATGTGGTTGAACACATGGATAGGTCCTCGTGTGGGATTACACAACCATGTATTGAAGTACACAAACATGGATTGTGTATATAGACTTGAGGTAAAGCTGGAAGACATAGGGTGGATACACAGACACATCCAATCACATGGGAGAGACCCTGAGTGGCATGGGAATTCTATGTATATACCATACACACCATGTATCCCTACACAGTTTGTGATCCATGTACCCTAGGGACACAACCAAGTGATGGAACAAGACCACATGATGTGTGGATCCCCTCACATGTTAGGTATCACTTGTGTCATTTTGAAGAAACTTCAAAATCTAGTATATACTTTGTTCGAACTCATATTTTGGCCTATGAGTAGTCTATCCCAATTGTTGTTCCATGTAGAATGAAATGGTTCCCTAAGTTGGGGATTTTGGGATATGATGTGATATTTTTTGGGCATGGAGCATGTTTAGGGAATGCTCGATGATGGAAGTGGTCGCAGAGGATCACCATGACATTTTGAGTGGAAACATCCTACTAGGATGGGTATGGGTCATCGATGAATAGAGTGGAACCCTATAGATGGGATATATATGAGTCTTTTGTAGACATCTTGAGTGTAACCCTATGGTTTGGCTGGGTATGGGTACTCTAAAGACCTATCTAGTGGAACCCTTCAACTAGGTTGGCCCTGGGTCCACTACCATCAGAGTGGAACACTCTTGTGGGCACATGGCATGGATTCATTGTCGACTTCTAGAGTGGAACCATCCATATAGGCTAGGAATATGCCCTCTACTATTAGAGTGGAACCCTTTTATTGGCATAATGTGTGGGTCCTCTATCGACTATTATAGTGGAACCCTCCTGCTGGGTAGGACATGGGTCCTCTATCAACCTTCAGAGTGGAACCCTCCTACTGGGAAGTGCATGGGTCTTCTATCTATTCATTGAGTGGAACTCTCCTGTTTAATTAGGGAATGGGTCCTCTACCTATGGATTGTGCCCCCTTGACTATGTGGAATAGTGGGGAGGTGGGGCTTGAGGTGGATGGCTTCTATTAGGAGGATGCGTGAGATGCTAGGAATCATTTTCGGAATTCTGGAACTGTTGGAGAATATTTTCCAAGGCTAAGCTATGAGACAGATATCCCCTTTCTCTCTTGTTGGGGATTCTTTTACTAATTAAACACACACACACACACACACACAATAGTATCCATAAATTTTGATTTGGTTACTCTACTTCTATGAGTTATGATGATTTGAAAGGTATGCCACATTGTTTCTATGTTTATCCTCTCATGGTTGGATGATTTTACTCTCCAATTATGGGCAGAAAAGACTCGACATGTAGTTAATCTGAACATCATATTGAGCCCCTTATTCTTGTACGAGGATACTCTTTCTCTTTATTTGGGTTGATCTGTCTCTTTCTTACTATCTACTACCTTTTTATTCTAATTTTATATCTCATTTATTCCCATTTATCTTTTAGAGAGTCCAAAAAGGTTTGTATATACTCACCCTACATGGTATTTTCCCTCAAATGTCATGTCTTATACAAATGATGGATAGGTCAATGGTGACATCAGAAATGCTAATGGATTTTGAGTGCTATGAACCACATATTATGTTCATAGCTTTGAGATAAAGATCTATGCTCTCTAAGTAGATTAATTTCCAATTTTTTTAGGTTGGGGAATATTTCTAGTTGGGAATATATTTTTATACCATTACTTTTCAATTTTCATTTTCGTACTCTGGTAGACCCTAAACGTTTTTCATGATTGGTTTACTTTCTATTTATTACTTCTTTTTATTATTATTCCTCTGCACTTTTTAATTTTGATGGTCATATGTGTGCATATAGGTATATTAGTAAAATTTCTCCCATTTAGGATATTACTTTTAGCACTTGTTGCCACCCCTGGCATATGGAGGAAGACATGGGGTAGTTCGGCTTGAGCCTGAGTTAGGGTCGGGTCATGATAGTTTTACTGTAAATCATTTCATAATAGGTCATATCAGAGTTTGATCTATAGAAACATTGATTCTAAATATAATCTTCTACATTGATATCCTACCTCTAAAAATAATTAGAAGTATCATGATCAATCATTTCATTCACACCATATCCACCAAACATCTATTTCTTATTTAAGAAACACCATTTTCTGTTGCCGTGTATGATGCCCTAAACTCATGATGAATTCTTTGCGTTTTTTATAAAATATATTAATTTCTAATTTTTTTTCTCTATCATTATCAGTTCGTTAATTCTTCAAATAATATCCACATTATATTTCTATTATTCTCGGGAAACTCTTAAACATTTGCAGAGCCTCTAATTTATGTTTTAAAATAATAATATGTGTAATTTGAATAAAATTAAAAATAAAATAAATAAAGTACTTATCTCCATATGTTTACTGTTTAATCATTAGAACACATATATAAGAGTGAATAATATCTGAGGTATTAGATTAATGTATCTCAACTTTCTTATGAATCGATTTAGTTATCGTGCCATTTTGGAAAATGGAACAACACTAATCTATTATTCTTTTCATATCAAGAATATCATGAATACTTTCTCTCTTTTTTAATATTCACACTTTCCTCTAATAAAATTTCCACATCATCTTATTTTATAGACAATTTTCTTTTGTCATGGAAAGATAACAAGAGAATTCTACACTAACAACTTCAATAAAATTTCCCTTTTGTTCTTTGAACTTTCATTAAAACTTTTCCATGTTCTATTATGTTCACTAAAAAATCATATATTAAAAAAAATTATTAAATTTATCAAAATGTTATGAAACACTTAATAAGTTTTTTTAGAACATCAATAAACAAATTCCTTTTGGATTTCAAATTTTTCCCCAATAATGGAAAATCAAATGCCTTTAATTATGAGTGAATCATCATTTCTAAAGGTCACCATTCATTCTATTAAATCTTTTACATAATTTAATAGCTTCAAATATTATATAATATATAAAGATAAACCATTATCCAAAAATCCAAATTTGTTCTTCGATTATTTATTTGAAAGTTGTTTCAATAACTAGGGAGTTTCTTTTCATTTTACTTTATTCTCAAATAGCTCTTAAGCTTTGTTTTATAATTTTTTTATACCAATATCATAACAAGATATAATTTTTCAAGGTGTCTAGATGGATCACATTTTTAAAAATTGTTTCCAAAGGATGAAATCAATTTTCAATATTTATACCAACTTAGTTTTTATCTTTTTAGTGGGTTGTCTACCCATAAATCTTTTCATCCAACTTCTTCTTGATTTCCTAAAATGTTGGGCGTTAAACCAAAAAATATATTATATATGACTAAATCCTATACAATTCTAAAAGTAACCATATAAAGCATATTTTACCCTATAACTTTCATGTTATTTGGGGTTGTGTTTCTACTTTTCATAAACTTTCTTACCTTCCATTGTAGGTATATCATTTCTCATTAATGTTTTGTTGGAAATTTCTTGATCAACCTTCTCTTTACTCTTAGTAACATTATTTCTTCTCATTTATTATGTAATTAGAGTGTTGTGTATTCTATATATATAGATATATGTTGAGGATCTCAATATTCTAATGATGATACATTAGAATCAAACTTATTAGGAATAATTCATATGATATTTTCAATAACATTTTAATCTTCCAACTTCTCCCCAAGGAATTTTATGGTTATTAATATATCATTCACTCTTGTGAAGAACTCACCTATAGATTAATAATCATGCATCTTAATATCTTCATACTTAAACCTATTGATTAGTAACTTGGTGTTATTAACATTTATATTTTCATCATAATTGTTTTTCAACTTCTCCCAAATTAATTTAGTAGTTTATACTCCATTAACTATATCAAAATCAATTTTAAAGAGTGTGGATAATATAACATTTATGGTTGTCCCATAATTAACCAAATGTTTCTTATCAATAGCTACAATGGAAGAATTTTCAACATGAGGTGAGAAGATTTCTATTTCAACTTCAAGAACATCATAACAAAGAGGCATTGGATATGGTAACATTATATCTCTCAAAATATAATAGTTATTTCCATCAAAAAATGAAATAAATTTACTATTAATAGAAATTTTAACATCATTATAAATTTATTTTTCTTCAATGTTCTACAAAGAGTCAATGAATGGATGATTCCCTCTGATACCAATTGAAAGGCCTAAGTAGGATATGTGTGATCACTAATATGGGGAGGGGGTGAATAAGTTATCTATTTTTCTGTTATGTATTATTTCTTAATAAACAACCATTTAATCCTATTCAATAGTTATAAATTAAAAACAAACTCACAAGAACAACCACATTAATGCAATAATTTACAAGGTTCACTACTCAACATGAGTTTCTATTCTTGGCAAGGATTGAAAATAATCCAAAACGACATAATACACTAGAAAATAATCCCTTTATGTGGTTAAATAAAGTAGGGAATATCATTAAAATTTCATTACACTATAATAAAACAATATTTCATGTACATAAAAGAACAAAATATGTAACAATGATTTTGTAATAAATTTTAGAAACCTTCACCACCAAGCTCATAATGTTGTCACTATGATACTTGTAGTTATTAACTTATTTACTTCATCTGAAACACTTCTTCTTAAATTTTCTTACCCATAAGTAGTTACATATTTATTCTATCAAATGTATGCCCATATAGAATTTTTTTCCAGCAAATTTGTTCAATACCATTGTTTGGAAAGTTCATCTGGTGCCTTTTGAAAAATATCCACAACATTCTAATGTGCACTTCATCTGATTCCACATATTTATAAAACCTTCGAAACCACCTTTTGATGAGTTCATTTGGAAAGTTTATCAGGTTTCTATTTGAATAAAAACTCCTATAATAAATTGTAACATTTACTCTATCCATGTGATTCATTGGTTAGAAACTTTCTTCTCAAAAATCGATTTCAAAAGTTCATTTGGAATGTTTGTTGGAAACTAATTCTTCAACACTTCCAAATTTTTCATGTGTAAACAATATGAACGCTATAATTTTTTGCTTTCAACCTTTATATATAATAATTTTAGGTATTATAGGTGTGGATACCAATTTAATTTATTTCTTAATTAAAACTTAAAAATCAAATCTCCCACTCAAAAAAGACACCAAAATGGTCTTAGTAATTGAAGAACCTTCATGAGTAAATATGACTAACTTCATCGACTTCAACCTTATTCAATTTTCCTTAAACTCAGTGAGTATCATCATTTTATTTGATGATATTTGGAATAATAAAATACCACCTCAAAATCATCATTTATATATCTCAATGAATGATTCATAAATAAGAGAAAACTATCAAGAATATTAAACCATTGAATGTTTTTCTAATAAGAAAACTTGTTAAAAAATATTTTTTCTAGAGAATCATCTCCCGATTCATATATAACAAACATAATTAGAAATTTTATATTAAAATTTATTCCAATATAACTTCATGAATTTTCTTTCATTTGATGTAACACCCTGATATTCTTTGAATTATTGTTTTTTAATTAATTTATTATTTTTATATTTTTCATTTCACACAACAGAGAATAATTATTATATATATATATATATATATATATATATTAAATCACTATGTTTGTCTTGAATTATATGAAATTAAAAGTTAAAAATTATCTACATGAAATATAAATGTTATCTTTCTCTATACATAACACTAAGGTAATATTAAATTTCACGCTAGATAGAGTTTCCTCGATGGATTTCATAACACCCAAGACCAAGTGTAACAGAACAATAATATATTATTAAAATATATATAATAATATATATAACGTAGAAGTTAAATTATATTTTATAAATATTATTAACTAAATTATGTAAATATATGGTTTTAATAAAATATAAAATGAATTAATTAGTTACAAATTATTTAGAAATTTATATAATAACCAATTGAATATAGAGGGAGTAATTTTATTGAAAAATATTTTTATGATAAAAAATATTCTCTAACAATAATAAATTAAAGTAATTACAATTAGTTAGTGATATTAATGATATATATATGTTACATATTCAATAAAATATTTTTTATATTCATCCAGTATATTTTATAGACATAAAATAAGAACAAAACCAATTTTATTCATATAATCCTATATTTTTTATTAAGGTTGTTTTACCACATTTTAATTGAGAACCCATTTTAAATCCGATTTTTGGAAATTTTATAGATTTAATATTTAAAAGTAATCATCATCTTTTAAATAGTAACATAATATTTATGTTAGGTTAAATGTTTTTTATTTTTCTATGAAGTTTCATTTTTTAATGTATATTGAAAATGCTGTATTTTAGTTCAAAATTTCCTTTTCATATATATTATTTATAAGTTAAAATTATATTTTAATTTGGTTTAAAAGTTTAATTAGATACTAAATCCAATTTAATTCATTAGAAAATATTTCTCATTGAAATTGGATATAAAAATGTAGTAATATGTTTATCATTTTTACTTTAAAAACCCGCATTATCGACCAGACTATGAGATTAGATTTAAATTAATATCTACAACTAATGTATCTGAAATTTGGAAAATTTGATACCATATTTTGAATAATAATTATTTATAATTTATAATATGTTCAAATTAGTTTTTTTAAAAAACATATTAGTGAAGAAATTAAAATTAATTACAACGATTAAAGTTAAATTAAGTTTAATAAGGGACTAAACCGTACCCTTATTGCCCAAAATGACCCATAAACTTGTCAAAAATAAATTTTATGGCCATATATATGCACTATACTCCCTTTTATATACTTTTTACCATTATGATATCCAATTTAAACAAAAAAACATTGGTGGGTTCCTTTCTTTAAAATTATTTCAAGAGTTATACTCCTCATCCATTATAAAAGGCCTCCTCTCCTACCACATCTAAAAAACATTAATGAAACTTAATTTCCGGAAAAATCAGCCCAAATAAATCCCCAAAATCCCCAAAATCCTTTCTAAAGCCTCCCTTTCTCATAAATATGTCCATGGAATCCCTTTGGTTCAAACCAAAAGGAGTTACCCGATTAAGAGGTAACACCCTCTCTCAAACGTTTCCTTTTATTTTCTTCATCAACTACCTTAAATATTATTATTACATCCTTGTATAACAAAATAATTATTATCAATATACTAGTATTATTTTTATTCTAATTATTCAACATATACATACACACACTTCCATCTAATGGGTAACAAACATACTGTTTACATGTATGTTGGCCTACTACCTCACTATACGATGATTGCTCATTTTTCATTAACCACATCATGGTGGAAATTATTATGAACTATATATTTATATATTATATTTATTGTGTAATTATTTTACAACACTTATCTTTATAATTTCCATTTTGTGTTAATACAATAATTTCTCTTGAGGAAGTGTGGACTACCACCCCCTCAAAGTGATATGATTCTTTCATACACTACATGGAATGTATTAAGGATGTATTTAGTAAATTTATATGATATATATGATATAATAAAGTCAATTAAAAAAAATTTATATAAATTTATATCTTTTACATTATTTCATTCTTTCAACACAATAATTAAACAAAAATAGTGTCCGTGGGTACGTATGATTTACCGCCTCTATGAATGGTGTATTCCATTATATAATTCTATATTATATCTATTATTAAAAAAAATATAATTAATATAAATTATATTTAAATCATTTTTTTAATTATGTAAATCATGATATAAATATAAGGACAAAATTTATGACAATTTAAGACACATGCGGAGAACGAAGTGGATAGTACTCAAAGAGAAACCATAGCATAAAATTTTTAACAAATGGATAATAAAAAGTCATACTAAAACAATATATGGTATTATATATAATAATATGGTTCTTTTATATATTAATAATAAATTTATATTTATTATATATGAGGTTTCTATGAGTACGAAGAGTGTCAAGATAGAAGTTACGTGAATTTCATCTCACACTTTATTTCCGTGAGATACATGCGTTATTCCTCTCTCACTTATTTTGTGTGGTGTATATACTACATATGAAAGTATTATATTAATATTATAATTAAATATATGGAAATTTAAGTAACATTTTTATAATATTTCTGTCATGGGGTTTAAGTTTCAAAAGTTACCAAATCAGAATGGCAGTTTTGTCTCAATTTGCCTTCTTTGAGACACATTCCATGTTATGAACCTATATTCCTCAATGATGTGTATATATTTCCTTAAAAATGTTATATAATGACTATATTTATATTATTTATATTTTAAAAATAATTTAATTTCTTGTTCATAATTTGGGAGTATGGTTAAAAGTTATAAGGTGGTAAGAGTATATTGAATCAATCTCATCACTTTTTGACATCATTTATTTTTATGATTAATTTGTTAAAATATTATGATCCATATATCAAGAACATTCATTATTTTATTTTCAACTCTAGTTATTCATGATTTATTCATGTATTTGTACCCTTTTTCTACTCTTTGGTATATAAGATACTTAAAAAAGTGTTTTTAAGAAATCCCAACTTTACCCTCTCTTCAGTCAAATTTTTTTTTATTCAAAACCGTATTATTTAAAATGGTTTCCAAGAATAATATTCAATTATTCTATAACATTTAAAAGAAATTTTTTACATTTTTTTATTTTACCAATGTTTTTAATGGAATATTCATCTAACTTTCTGGAAAATGAAATTTTCTACTCTTTTTCTAGGAAAAAGGATTATTATTTTTACCTCATATAACATGTACAAATTTACCTACCGTCATTTATGTGAATCTTACTTCGCCTTCTTAAAAGGTTAATATTTATGATTTTTTTTAAAAATTATTTTCAAGAAATTATTTTCAAATAAAATGGATTTCAAAAAGGTTTTATGATTTAAAAATATTTTTTTAAAAGAAGAAATATATTTTTCTCAAGAAATGTTTTCAAAATATTTTTCCATGTTTTTTTACATCTATGATGAAATCCTTTGATTTTAATAAATACCTTCTAGGAAAAAATTCAAAGGTTCAATTTATATTCTTCCTTAAATGGTTTATGTTTTATTAGAATAAGTTTTACGACACCTGTTTCACTTCTAGGAATAGTATTCTTTTGAAACCTGATTCTCTTCACAGTATATGATTTAATGAAATAATTATGAAACCAATATATTTAACAAAGGTTATGATTTTATTTTAATGATACACATTTAATTTCTTGAGTCATGATTTTATGTTTATTAAAAACATCTATTTTAATGGGTCAAGACATGATGAATGTTTTTTAGCACAAGCATGTATGATTTAATTATGTTACGAGTGTGACCTATATCTCCCTCTAATATAGTGGGAGATAATAAATGTTTTACGAGATCAGGGGTTACATGGGAGGAAATACTATTACCAAAATAATAGTGTAAATGGGAGGACATCCCAAGCCCGAAACAAGATTAGAAATGGGAGGACATCCCATGCTCGAAATAAGAGGGTAAATGGGAGGAAATCTGAAGCCCAAAACTAGAGGGTACATGGGAGGGCATCCCAAGCCTGAATCAAGTACATGGGGGATTAACCAAAGCCTAAAATGTTACAGAGGCCATGGTAGGCATCCTTGACATTGGGTTTTTATATGTGTTTTTCACAATTCTATGTTTTTTTAATATATAATTCTTTCATGGATTATGTTATTTATTTCCTTATGATTAATGTATTATGAATTGATAGTATTTATTATGATATTAAATATACACGGTATAATCTTAAAATGTTATTCAAAATTTTTATACCCTTTTTCTAATGTTATTAATATTCATTTCTTTTATTTACACTTACCCAGCATCATATTTCACCCGTTTCATATGTTTCCTTTCCCTAGGTTATGAAGAAAGGTTTTAGGAAGAAGTACTAAAGGTGGATATCTTTTTGGGAGATGTTGAATATATTTCACATAGAAAGAAGATTTTCTTTCCATGATTCTAAATAAAATAAACTATTGTGGTCATGAGGAATGTATTTTTTTAACATATTTAATATTCATCTAAAATGATATAATATACATGTATGTTAAGCGAGAGTCTCTTTATCAGATGTGACTCTATTTTATGACACATCAGAACCCTATTTCAATTTTCTTTATACACCATCCAATCTCCAATGATCTTTATATAAATATTTTTTTCATTAATCTTATAAAAACATCAACTTCCTAACTTCATACATGTTTTTGTAATAGATGTTTTACTAAAATTTAATCCGATGAACTTTTTTCAAAATACTTTGTCTTATTAGACATCATTCATACCCCTTCCTCTATATTATTTTGTACTTAAAAACCATTCCACTCTTAAAAAAACATCTGAAATCACAATAAAAAGGTTTTTTTGATTACCTTGTAATTAATTTTTTTACAACATTATAAATACACACCACAAACTTCATAGAATGATTGATTATAAACATCTTTAACATGAAATTAAAAACTCATATTATCCAAAACTACATAATATATTTTTCTTTGTGAACACCATAGAGGTTTGAAATGATATATTTATGCTTCCAAAAAATTGGTCCCCCTTTCTACTAAATACTTGTATCATGATATTTTTCATAACTCATGATGTTGAAAACTTTCAGAATAGAAAAGCATTATTAGATTTTATTTCCATAAAAAACTTTTTCTGATGAAACCAATTAATGTAATATGTTAAAATTTTATTTCCATAAGATTTCCCTAATAAAAATGGTTTTATGATGACACCCCTTTCTCTATTATTTTTCTACTATATTCACATTTGGTAAACTTAGACTCATAATCTTCTTAATAGAAATCCATTTTATTAGTCTTAAAATACATTTATACAAAATAAAATCTAAAGGAATATTTGTATGATCTTTTTTTATTTATTAAGGAATTTTCATATGATATTTTCCCCTTTATTTTGGAGAGTTCATCCGATCTCTTTTTATAAAACATTATAATGTGATTTGATTTTTATTAAGATAAAAAAAGAAATCCATTTCAAGATGTCCGTGTTTTTGCAAAACAATCCAACCAAACTTCTTTAAAATAATTTTTTTGCATCTTAAAAACTCTATCAGCCAACTTGGTCCCAATAAGATAGGGTCCATGAAGTTATGATAAAAAGTTGAGATTAATCACTATCTCTCATATCTAATCCAATGATTGGAATAGAAAAGGATGTAGAATATAGATGGTTGATCACGTGAAGAATTTTCTTGGGAAATAGTGTTCCATCTTCATCATTAGTATGAAACCTACATGTAATATTTTAGAACAATATTTTTTGGATGATATAATTTCATGGAATGTTATATAATATTTAATTAATGAACTATTTGGGAAAAAATAATTAAAATCAATGTAATTGAATTTATGTTGTGTTACCTGATTAATTTTTTCCAATAAAACCCAATGGAAAAAACACGATGAAAGGAAAAAATAGTGTAGTGGTTCCAAATCCCCCTTATAAAATCACAATAGTATTTTTAGACTTTGTATCCTAATTTTATAAATTAGTTTCTCAAAAATGGTGGTTAAAAATAACTTTGTGAATAAATATACAAGATTATCACTACACCTTATCTTCTAAATATCAATATTATCACTCATTAAGTATAATTAATAAAAAATAATTTTAGAAAGATATTATTTGTTTTTTCACCTTTGATATACCCTACATTAAATTGTGAAATAAAAGTATCATTATAATCATATAATATGGTGGGGATATTATACTCCTGTGAAATCCATAAGTATTTCTTATATGAGGAATAAATTTTCTTATCCCAACACATTCATGACTTTTTTCAATAATTTTAATCAACTCATCATGGTTGGAGGAAGTATCAAAAATGGGTTTTTATATAATTACATAAAATCAAAACTATAAAAAAGTCTAAAGACATGGGTTATGTTGGTGGATTATATCATTATGGATTTAACCATGGAAAAAACTCATGGCTATAGTCCAATAAAAGAGCCTATAACCATGGGAATGATAATTTTGGTCACTATCAGTGTGGCTATAACCGTGGGCCAAATCCATGACAATAGGTTAGGGAATAAACCAACAGCCATAGGCCCTATGCTTGTGGTTATAGGTTCTTGGTTCCTAACCTATATTAATAGTGTGCCCTGACCATGACTATAGGTTATGAAACATAACCATATAGCTGCAATAATGGTGCATGTGGCTATATGTTAAAATATTTTTTTTTCAACTAGGTGGTTTCAAACACCTATCTTGTAACTGCAACATAATGTAATTTACCACTCCCTTATAAAAGCTATAATTTATATATGTATAAATCCATAATTATATATATATGTGTGTGTGTGTGTGTCAAAATTTAGAATTTTTTTACTTATTATTATTAAATAAAAATAATATCATCATGGGGAGTACCTTATAACCGTGATTGGCACCAGACTATGGTTATAACCACCCAAAAACCATGATCAGGGCCTGAACGTGGCTATAGCCCTGACCCCCATACCCTATAGTCAAGATCTAACCTAATAATGGATATATACCTGGCCCATCATGACTATTTCTATAGACTTGGTTTATATTAACCATGGATATATGCATGAATCCAGTAACCTATAGCCATAGTCATGGCCTGACCAAGACTGCATCCCTTAGCCTCTACTCCTTATAGCTATGGTCAGAGATCCACTATGGATGGATCCTCGAACTAAGGTAATTTTGTCCCATGATTATGTGGGAAATATTATAGCCATAGGTGCATTTTCCCATGGATATATGTTAACTATATTACATAACATGCTTGATCATGGCTGCAGGTCCATGACTACAGGTGATTTTATAATAGTGAATGAATGTTCTTTATTGTGTGAACAAATATTCATTTGAGATCTTGATTTTTTTAGATCAAATAAATATCCATCATCATCGTAACCAAACCATTTTCATTCAAAATTTTATAACAATTAATCATTTATACTATATAAATATCAATGGGTAGGAGAATAATATAACATCTCAGGACATTCATTAAAATAATACCTTATATTATTTCCATGGTTCATATAAACATGTATATATATATCCATCAAGGATAAATAAAATATGAATTTACATTTTTTACTTAATGGATAAATAAGTACATTATTATCTCCTTGTTTATGAATTATATCAATCCAAGAGAGAAGAGATTTTATTATTTATTTAGGTCATTTCCATGGATATTTAAAATCATTAAAATAGTTAATATTTTATTTTATAGATGATTATTTCAAAATACAAGGACATAATTTTATCATCATAATTTATGTAAGGCCCTAAAATTTCCTTGAACCTTTGCCATTTTTGGGCGTTTTATGTGTCCCAGTGTGTTGGAGGAAGTTTCTAGGGATAAGGGTAGAGTTTTAGCTGATATTTTAGATAGTAGTTTTTATTCTGTTATGAATATTAGATTATGGAATGAGGTGTTTTTATCATGGAGTGGGTTTAAGGTTGTGGTATTTTGGAGTCTCTTTGTTTAGTAGGGAATTATTGGTTATGATGTGACATGTTTTATTATGGCTTGGGTTTAAGATTACGAGAGTTAGGAGTTTTTATGTTTAGTGGGGATTTATTGGTTATGATGTGACATGTTTTATTATGGTATGATGTTTCTATTATGGCGTGTGCTAAAGTTCATGAGAGTTAATATTTACTCTTTTTAGTGGATATTTATTGGTTGTAGCATGACGTGTTGTGTTGCATAGTTAAGGGTTTTAGGATATCTTGGTCCCATCATACATAATGGAGTTATCATAGGATAATGTTATATGAATTCCTCTCAGATAATTCTATATTAGATTTGTTGGAGGTGTGGAGAGAATTATCATGTAATGAAGGTCTAATTGGAATTAGTTTACTCTTATATAGGGTATGGTTTTATCTCATGATAGGATCAGTTATAATTTGATAATAAGTGATTCACTATGAAGCCTTATTTATCAAAATTCCTTGGTTTTCCTACCATGAGATCATTGCACCATGATGTATAGACTGTATTATGTAATTGGTTTGGGTTAAAGAATAATTACAAGAATTATAACATGGTTTTCATGGGGGTTGATCACTATGAAATGAAACCCTTTACCATAATGTGGTCCACCATATTTTCATTGAATAAATAGTCATTAACCGTGAGGAAAGTAGGGAATCACCTGAGAGGATCACATCCTGATCTACAGAAGCACATTTAAAACCGAGTTATATTTCAAAACAATGTTTATCACACTATGATCCCATACATCATAATTTTATTGTAAATTTAGGCCTCCCCACTTTGGTTCGTTCTTCCTTGTTTCTCTAGAACCCTTGGTGTACTAAGGGATTCCTTTAGTGATATTTGGATCTTATTTTTATAATTATTGAATCCATAAATTTTAATATTGTTCCTATTTCGATCTAAGGTGCATTATTTATCTAATTTCCTTCATTATCTTTTATTAATATTCTACGAATTAGAACAATGATTATATTTGGGTTTAATGGATTTTTGGATCTAGATTGACATGAAGCAAGTTGGTGTAAACATCAAATGGATTATTTGGTGATCATATTTAGTTCACCCATAAAATAATTTATCTAATATTTTGAGGTAGGGTATTTATAAGCTTGTATTCCATATATTAATATATTGTTTTTACATGGAATACCATGTAATATTCTAAGTTACCCTTTTTGATCCTTAATTATTTTTATTATTATCCCCTTAAAATCTAACATTTGGACATCATCTTATTGGACCCCATAAACTGTTTTATCACTACCCCCATGGATTTGAACCTTACGTTGAATTCTGTAAGCTATGAATATTTGGTTGTAAAACTCTAAACATTAATAACCCACCCTTTTCCAAACATATTAGATTACTCTTTGAAATGGTAGGTTTAAAATATCCCCCCAAGATTAATTAAGATGGTTTGGTTTGGTATATTAGGATTTCTATTTAAATTATCTATTCCTTTAATAACATATTCTCTCTTGGGCACGATGTGATTATTTGTTCTAGGGGAGGGGTTATTGTATGTTTCTTATTTCATTTAATTTTTGGAATATTTTAGTTTTATCATGGAAAAATTTTCATAGTCATTTTCTAACTACAATTAAAAATATTATTATGGTATGGTTTTCTTATGAACTAGAAGTATACTTTAAAAACATATAGTAATGATGATGGGATTAAAGTTAGAAATTTATCTTATTGGAATCCTATTATAATATAATAGGGTTTTATAATGATTATGATATATATATATATTGATGATATTATGTGGTATCTAATGAGAAATGGGAAGTATTTGGAAAATATAGCTAAAAGGGGAATTCTGTTAAGATAATGATGAATATAGAAAGATAAACATGTTGAATAATATTATTTTTACTATATTGCTGATTATGTCATAAATTTAGGCTGGTGGGTTGTTTTGATGATACTATACAAAACCATATATGTAAATGGGGAGTGATTTAAGAGTGGTAATATTTCAGTAATAATAAGAAACCCTAGAATTAAATATTAATGAATATTTTAATGATTCATGTAGTGTAACATGAGTTATTTTGTATTCAGGAGTGTTGATTTAGTTTAATGGGTTTAACATATTGGTAATGGTTTTCATCTTGATATAGATTTAGGGGAGGGTATATGATTAGAGTGATAGTTTCTTCCTTTCATTTCTTTAAGGATAGTTTAGTCAAGGGCTAGTTATAATATTCAGGTGAGATAAGGTGTGTTGTTATCAAACTCTTAACGATAGTACCTATCATGAATGTCTTCTCCCTTCCCTAGAGTGAATAATTTGGGTTTTGGGATAGATATGAAGAAGATAAAGGTGGAAATATGGATCATGTTTTTTTCCTGGAATGATGCTATTAGTTTTGTATTAGGTTTAGGTGTGTATGGTTATTAAGATGTTATTTGGATTTGTTGTTGGGAGAGTTGGGTATGTCCAAGAGGTGGGAGTGATGGGAGGTTTTATTTTTATTTTATAATTCTAGTTTTTTAGGGTAGTAGTCTGGATTTAGTTATTGTGGACTTGGGAATGTTGTTTGTGGGGGTTTAAGGTTAGGTCAGGGATATTTCTTAGATATTATACTTTTTTAGTTGTGTTAAGTAAAAAAATTAATTAATGGGAATGAGTTATATATAAATATTTTCTTATGAATAGGATGTGAATGAGAATATTTGAATTAATGATGAAGGAATAAATAATAAAAAGTTATGAATGAGAATGATGTGGTGATGATGGTATATTCAAACTCTTTTTTGTTATACAATTGATTGATGCATCCTAAAATGATGTGATTCTTTTATTATCTATTGTAATGATGTTTTTTATTTATTATATCTTATGTTGTGTCATTAATTATTATTAATTATTATTTTTAGTTGGTATTGTTGTATTTTTATTTCTTGATTGTTTGTGGTCTTATTATACTATTCATGTGTGCTCTAATGGATTTCAATTTTGTGTATGCTTGATTAAGATATAGTGGATTAAGTAATAATTCCTATATACCCAATATGTAATGGATCAAGGAAATATCTTTTATAGAATTTTGATTCATTAATGGATTATGGTGTGATATTCATTTTTATATGTACATGGGCTATAATGGATTAGGGTGATGGGTTATATTTGATATTCTAATGATCATTGGCATTAAAAAAAATCCAAAAATAGGCTGGCCTTTCTAAAAGAAATAAAAAATTAAATATAATCATAAAATAGAGTACTCTAAATAACTATTATTCCGATACTACATTATCTATATTCTCTTCATGATAGAGAAATCTTGATGAAGATCACTAAAGCACCAAACAAATTATTCCTACATCTGAGATAATACACTAGCCTTTGGATCCTAGTTTTTAACTTCTTAATCAAAATTAATCAAGAAGGGTTAAAAAACATTCTTCAAATAATAAAATTTTGTAACCAAAGGTGTAAAGGATATTAATCATTACATACACAATGAAGGGAAATCTTACCTTATATAGGCTATCCCCAATGCTCTTAATTTATTAACTAGCATCAAATATCAAATACCAGCACTTGGAATTGAATTATTATCAATCATTGGGTGAATATTTCAATGAAAACATCAATGAATAAATGATAATATTAGTTAAAAAATTATATGGTTCCTAACTGATGAGTAACCATATTGGATGAAGTGGCACTTCAAGCTCATGCTACATTATATGAAATAGTCTGAGAGTACATGCCTCATATGCATGTGTTCATCATAAATCACATTCATGTATTTTACATCCAGTTCCAAAAATCTCACACTTTTACTATAATATGATAAGGACATTATGGAAAACATAACAACTCTTTATGAATCCATCCAGAACATTTTTGATATGATTTCGTCAAACTATCTTAATTTTGGAAAAAACACTTAATCGAAAACTTAATCCTTATCCAAAGGCTGTATGACCCTACGAGACATATCATATTTGAAAAAAAAATCATTTTTCGTCAATATAAGTAATGGTTAGCCTTCAGTAAAGTGTCAACGCTACTCAAGCTACTAAGGGTTCCAGTGTGATCTCCATCAACCACACTCATATCTATATATGAACATGTACAACAAAATTTTTATAATAAACATCATATATACACCTTTTAATCCCTTTTTATTTGACATAGATTGACCAATAGACATGAAACATGTCAATATAGTGTAGAAAAAATCATAATTTCTTGATTCTTTGAAAAATATTAACCATGTAGATGAATACATTTGATGGTATTCATCTATCTGATAAGAGAATCACACGACACTCATCCAAGTAGTCAATCACAATATATATGACACAAATAAGAATGAACATGAATTTCCTTAGTCTAATTCAATCCAGTTTTATATGTCTTTACTTGTCATAAAAGTCAAAAAATCTCATCTTGGTTGTGCTGTAATCTACCACATGATCAATAACATACCCAACCACCACCATATTAGCTAAGTTCGCTATTTAATTTCTTAACTATGGTATTAAAGTATGAATTTTATATTTCTAGGATTCTCACTAACCTCAGGTAATAAGGATTTATAATAAGAACACACCCCTAAGTACATCAATGATTTTATGACATTCCATGAGATATACTTTAGTATATCGATCCAATTTATAAGTCTCTGCTTATTAGCTCATTAATCCCTTCTTCTTATCTAGAACAAAAAAATATTTTTAATGAGAAAAAAATATTGAATATAACCTTTATATATTATCAAAACCCATAATACTATCTGATGAATATCAGTTAGGTATAACTCAAAGTCTCACTTTAAGGGGATATTATCATTCGACCATTCATCTAAAATAACTTCTTTCACACATGAATAAATTATATGTGATGATTGTATTTATTATAATAGTATGATACAATTCACAATAATTAAAAACAATATATCATGTGTCATAAACTCAGATATTCTACAACATCCTCACGTTTTTTCTATGATAATGGTTTCATCAATAGATCTGCTATGTTTTATTATATAGACACCTAACTGACCATTACATCACCCCTATAAATGATATCCTATATGTTATGATATTTTCAAAGGAAGTTTTTGGCCATTTCGTGGGACCATGTTTCCTTATCTGGAGAAACAACCCCATTTTTGTCCTAATATAGCTTGATTTATCCCAACTATAAACCACTCCATGTTCTGTAATGAAAACAATGATCCAAAAAACTTCCTTCACATCATTTGATTCAATAATATACTATGCCTCTCTTATCAAGTCCATTATGGTTTCTTTTTTTGAACTCTATTAATAAATAGATCATCCATTTAGAAAAAAACATGTATCTAAGTTTATATTTTATATCATCTTTTTTTTATTAAATACTAGTATCTACCTAACCCTTCACACAATGTTTATCCTCTCCTCTAATAACCATGAACATATCTTTATAACATATCACGTACTTCAGAATGCTATTCAAAATAATCCAGTGACTCTCACCAGTATTGTATTGGTATATAATTTTATTCACAAAGTGTAAGAGACATCATGTTGGTTATAAAATATGAAATATATGATAGATCCTTTGTAAGATAAATAAGAAACTCAATCCATCCTTTCCATCTCTTTAAAAGTAACTTGAATATTTATAATATTATCTCCATGTAACACTAGTAAATAACCATTCTTGGAGTTTTCCATGATAAACTACCTTTTCACTTTACCAAAATATGTGTTATGAATGAGTGAAGAAACTTTTTAGAGGTATCTCTATATATCTTCATACTTAGTATGTTGGAAGTTTCACCCATGTCTTTTATTAAGAAATATTTATCTAGACACGCCTTCATAGAGTGAAGTGTATAGATTTTATTTCTAATAAGTAGTATCTCGTTTACATAAAATATTAGAAATAATACTATACTACCACTAGCTAGCTTATATACATAAGAATCATCAATAGTTTTTATGAAACCAAACACTTTGATTTCACCATCGATTTAGATATTATAACTCCAAGAATCTTCCTTTAGAACATAAATGGATTGATGTAACTTGAAAACGATAACAGGCGCATTTGAAACATTAAAACCTTAAGGTTATATTATATATACATCCTAGACTATATTCCAATTAAGGAAAGTATTTTTTATATATATTTTATATATATCATATTCACAATGAGTTACTATGGATAGAAATATACGAATGGATTTTATCATCGCAACAGGTGTATGGTTTATTCATAGTCAATACCGTGAAAATGTCTACAACCCATTTCCACCAGGTGTTATTTATAGTTAGAAAATATACCATCCATGTAATTTTTTGCAATAGAAAATCCAATTAAACACTTTGGGTATTACCCTTTTATGTGAATCTAACAAGTTCCATACATGGTTAGAATACATGGAGTCTATCATAGATTATATTCCTTTTAACCAATTATCTAGATTAGAAATCTCCATGTATTTTTGGTAAGTGGTATGTTTTTCACCTATGAAGAATACTTCATCATAATATTATATGTGAAGTCCATATCTTAATAGCTCTTGATGAATCCTACCATGCCATTTAGGTTCTTGTGTAACATAAGACCGTTCTTCTTCCATAACTATTTCTGGAACTTATTCAACTTAAATCTTACGAACACTTCCTATTTGTTGTTCTTGAACTTCTCTAAGTTCAAAATTAATCCCAATGATACATCATATTAAGTGCTCCTTTTTATGGAAAACACCACGTCAAGACAAAAATATGTTGTGATCAATAGAATAATAAAATTAATACAACAAAGTCTCTTTCGAATAATTAAAAGTATGATATTTTCAGATTTTATGTCAATATTATCAGAATAAATTTTTTTTATGAATTCCTTGAAACCAAAAATATTCATGAAAGATGTATTAGGACATTTCCCAGTCCATATCTTACATGGTTTATTTTTGAATTGTTTATATAGAATGCAGTTTAACAGAAAAAATAGTTTCCAAAAAATAATCCCAAAATGAAAAAGGAAGATCATAGAGAATAATCATAAATTTAACCATGTATAAAAATTTATGATTCCACTTTTAATACAAACCACTCTATTTTGGTTTTCCATGAGTGGGTTGTGAAATAATTATCCAATCTCTCGGATGAGTATGAATTCCTGGATTAATTATTCACTACTCTAATCTGATAGGTTAATCTTAATATTTTTCATATATTATTTAATTCTTCATTTTTAAAATACTTAAACTTCTCAAAAGTTTCATACATTTCTTTCATTATAAACACATAACCATGCTGACTAAAATCATAATTAAAAGTAATTAAGTACTTAAAACCACCACTTTCTTGAGTACTCATCGGTCTTCATACATAACTATATATATGATCCAATATTCTACTGGACTTTTCATCATTTTTTTCAAAAGGGGACTTGTATTTTTTCAAATAAAAAATATTTAAAATTCTAAAATAATTCCTAATCAAATGAGTCAAAAAATCCATATCTATGGAGTATTTGAATGAATTTCTTATATATATGTCCTTGGTGAGAATTCCAAAGGTATGTAGAATTAAAATAAACCCCTAAATTATTATTCCGAATTTTATAAATATGATTATACAAATCTAGAATTTATAAATCATCCATTATATCAAAAACCCTTTAAAACAATTTATCCTTACATATAGAAAACTCTCGTTTTTAATAATGAATCAAAATACTATATTATCCAAAAAAGACACTAAAATCAAATTCATGTTTATGGTAGGAAAATAATTATCATTTTTTAATTCTAGGACCAATACACTTGTTAAAATAATATCATAGTAAATGATCCTTAATGAACATGTATTTCCCCATTACTGACACAACGATCTACTTCACCATTTTTCAATTCAATGTAATACATGAGTCTATGTTTTTCATCACAAATGTGTAATGAAAAATCAGAATCTAATAACCATGATTTATATCTGGTGGAATTGATCACTATAACATTCAAATTTGGGTACTCTAAATGTTTCTCCATGAGACCATATCTAAATCCTAGAAACCAATTTTTAACCATTTTATGGGTAATATCTGTTAATTATCTCATAATGATTAATTAAATGTATTTAATAATATTGAATAGGGGAATATCAATTAGTGATTATCATTCTTTCTTTTATTTATCCAAGATCCATATTTAATTAAGTTATGAGTTTTATTTTGAGTTCCTATCATACTTAATTATTTAGGTAGGGAAACATCCCAATCATAATAATAGTTATTCTTGGATAGATGAAAAAATAAAAACATATTTGAAACTATTATTTGGTTTTACTCTACTATATTTCTCTAGTATCCTTCTCAAGGGTTTCCCAGCTAAGTGTTACCTAAAGAAAGCACCAAGGAAAGACTATCAATATAAAATCAAAAGGCACCCTGATTTGGTGAAACCTACCCAAGGATGATCTAATGTATTCTATTACTTCTACAATAACAAAAGATAATACAAGGGTGACCTGATTTGTTATAACATACCTGGTTTAATGATCATGGTCTTAAAAAGTGACTATTAAGAATAAATATCACAATTAGTGAGGCGATTCAATAATTTTAGGCATAAATATTGTGTCATTTTATATGAATATTTAGTACATATTATAATAACAGACACCTCAAAACCATAATGGTTTAGTGTCTTTGGATACTAAAAACATAATCAACTTATTTCATGGAAGATATTCATCTTCTCAGACAAATTTCATCTCACATAGTACCCTTATTTGACACACCTTACTGAAGAACTTTCTTCATATCCAGGGGAAAAATAAACATAATAAAGGGTGATATTAGATGATATGTATGGGTAAACATAATATATAACAACAAATGATCATAAATGAGTATAAGATAAGCATAAGGGTATAATAACATTATCAAAACCTATAAATTTCAAACACAATTAGTCAAATATCTTTAATCATGAGTCATGGAACAAGTATTTGTCATAATAAAATACATAAGTCATAAGAGTGTGGAATCATCAAATGAAAATCATGATACATGAGAACATATCATAAGAATAATACATTCATCTGAGGTATAAAAATAAGAATAGGAAATTATTTCTTTATACAAGGTTCACTACCATGTTTATCATAGTGGAAAAAACTGATATTGGAGTGAGTTTACTTCCCATTTTATGATTTCCTTAGTCAAGGATGACTTCCATGACTATAATAGTGGACATAGTCCCTTATTGGGCTTGGTTCACTCCACATTGTAGTTCATTTTATCAAATTAGACATAAATCATTATGCAATTCATTAAAGGGATATATAATTTTGGGCCCATTTAATACATAACAAAAGCAATACATATGTGTTCCATAAGTTCATAAAAACATTTTTCATTTCATCATAGCATAAAACATGGAAAATAAATAGGTTTGATAAAAAAAATTCACCACCATATTATCATAATCTATCCCAATAAAGTAAGTGCATGATATAAAAAACATTCATTATTTCATCATAGCTTAATTAATATATGGGAACGAAACTAGTTTTTGGAAATTATCCTTAAAAAATCAACATCATATGAAATCCTACAAAATAATCTGTATGGTATCATAAAAACATTTCCCCAATGAAGAATACTAACATTTCAAGGATTTTGACATCAATTAAATATCTCATTATAAAAGCATTTAAAATATGCCTTTTAAAATCAAGAGAAAGCAATCCAATTATTTTGGTAAATTTTAAAAACTAAAATTTACTAATTAAATGGGTATATTATTTTCTTTTTAAGAACTATTAAAAATGTAAAGGAATCTTTTTGATGAATTAAGGACATGACCGTGGGAATATATGTTTATGCCTAATCTGTTAAAATGGAATATACTTTTCAAAGTTTGGTAAAAAGTCAAAAGTGAGTCATACAAAAACCATTTGAAAATATTATTTTTAACAATTTTTAAATAAATTAAAATGTAATAAAAATAACCTTTCTCAAACACTGAATTATAGATAAAAACTTCCATAAAATATTTTAAAGAACATGGACAAAAAGAAAAATGATTTCTAGCCCAAAAAGAATATGTAAAGTAAGATTTTATTTTAAAAAATACCCAACAGTTTTATATACCAAATAGATAAAATTTTATTTAAAACATGAAAAACCATAAATAAATATATTATAGTACAATATATGGGGTTTAAAATATAATTATCACAAAATTTTATTCAATGTAAATTTAACATAGAAAATATTGAAAATAAATGAGATTGTAACATAATCCCTCACACCATTAGTAATACCTAAATGAAAGCCTCATGAAAGATATAAACTTATAAATAATTTTAAATCCACCTACATTTCATTAAAATCATCATAAAATACATTCATGGTTAGTATATACACCTTGAAAAATAAACAAGTGGTGAATATGACATATGTATCACATAAATAAAAGTGATATGAGAAAACCATAAATCCAAATAACCCAAAGGCCTTCAATTTTTATTAATTTTTTATAATACACATTTTTAGGGTGAAGAGGAACCCTTACATGGCTGGTAGTCTTCGTGACATTACATGACCTAAAGGTCATTGAGGAATTCATATAGACATGAGAAACGCTTACCTCGACACTCAGTTGCTTCATAAGTACTCTTAAAATACATTATAATATATTTATATTTATTATAAATTTATTTTCAAAAACATATTCATACTTATAATTCTAAATATTATTCACTTATAACAACTTATCAGCAACTTATTAATATTTATTAATTAAAATCATTATTCTAGGTGTTAACTGCTTCATTTTCCATGCATGTTTTGGCTTGGTGGTACTGATCCTAACAACAGAATCCACTTTTAATAATTTAAATAATATTATTAATGATATAGATATATTTTTTATTCATTATAATTAATTTTAAAATAATCCATTTATAGATGTTACAAAAAATTAATTACATCACTCCATGGATATAGTAGTTTGTACATACACATGAGTGATATATTTATTTACCAAAGAATGAAAATAAATAAATGGAAGCTAAAAATATATCCTTAAAAAATAATAATAACATAATAAATATCATATATATTCATTAATTATACCATTATTACCATCTATGTTAAGTGAAAATGAAAAAATGAGTCACATTGCTTCATGGAGGTGGTGGTGCACATGTATGCACAATCGACCTTATTGTTTTCTAATGAATGGAAGGATAATAAATAAGATAATATATTATATTTTAAAAAACATAATTATTTCATATATATATATATCCCTTAATTACTACATAATATCCATTCATTAAAGTTGGTGATGGAAAATGAAATACATCACTTTGTGGGGCCGGTAGTCCACACGTATGCACGAGCGATGATTTCATTACCCATTGGATGAAAATAATATACAAAATAGTTATTCCATAAAAATAATAAACTTAAATTATATTAATGATACTGGAGTATTTATTTTATAATTGGTACAATATATCTTAAGGATTTGAAATAATAAATAAACTTTGATGAAATTGGTAAAGACTTGTATATCTTATTTTGATGTACTCCTTTCGATTGAGCTTAAGGCATTTTAAGGAGATGTTTATTGTTACTATAGGGTCTTGGGGAATTCATAAGGTATTTTTAGATAAGAAATTGGAAATATTTTTTAGATAAAAAACAACTCATATATTTCTTTGGAATGTATAAATCGAGTCCTATTTTATAGGCAAAAATCAATGGTATTTTCGTAATTTTTCAATTTTTAAGGGTCATGAAAGTAATTTTAAAACTTTTATGTGGAACTTAATTGAACCATGAATGATAGGATAAAAATTTCACATACACATGAGTCAATATAGTATATTTATTATTTTTTTATGTTTTAAATTTTATTTTTAAATACTAAATACCTTTTAAGGCAATTTTTGGGACTCTTCAAAAAAATTTCACAAGTGTTACAGTGGTGTTGCCTAAGAATTCAAGGTAATTATACAGTAAATAAAATTAAAAATAAATTAACCTTATAAAAGAATTTATCTATATTAAAAATAAATATTTATAACCATTCATAAAATATTTTTACCTCTATGGAAACATATTAGAGGTATTAAAAGAAAGAGTTACATTTTCTAATTTTTCTTTATTTAAACATAATATATAGGTCATAATCGAAGGAAAGTTTCCCCAAATGTCCATATTTTTAAATATAGATTTATTTTTGAGGAAGTACACTCTTATAAATAAATAATTTCAGGATTTGGAATTATTTTTAGGCCTTATCCCATAGTATTTAACCCTTTTTACCATTTACTGTGGTGATAACATTTTACCATAGTTATTTTTCATTAATATAAAAATAAAATAGATCATATTGAATAATTTTGTAAAATGATGGTCTAAAATAGGGAAATAATTTTCTAATATTAAATTTCTATAATTATTAAAAATTACAATTTATATAAGTTCTCTAAATGAAACAAAAAACAATTTTTATAAAAATACATATTTTAAGAATAACAATGATTCTATAACAAAATATAGCCTAATATTTATTATCATAGAATTATATATATAATTTTTAATGAAATTTGATTTATGTATCTTTAAAACCAAATTAAAAATACAATGGGACTTTTAAATTACGTTATTTAAATCAATGAAATATTGTTTTAAAAAATTTAATGTTTTTCAGTATTCACTCGGAAATAAATCATTTAGAAAAATAACACAAATTCAATCTTATCTAATTTTTATGTTCTGAAATATAAAGTGAAATATTTTTTTAACAAATTAAAATTTAAAAATTTCTACATTTATCTTTTAAATGAAAACACATCATATAAAACAAATCCTGTTTTATAGAAAAATTATGCTTTTAATAATAAAATATAATTAACCATATGTGATTTCAATATTATAATTCAAAATTGTGAACTTATTTGTTAAGAAATAATAAATAAATTTTTATTTGAAAAATGTTTCTAAATATATTTCATAATGAAATTAATCCTTTTTATACTCTCTAATACAAATAATTGGTTATAATGCTCACATTTGAATAATAATATCTTTATAGTATATCTCAGTTCATCTAAGCTCTATATTACATGAATCAGAAGCTATCAAAAACATAAAAATTATTAAAGTGAAAATATTATAAAATCTTTGGGTGTTTCGCTTAGTATTTTTAAGGTTTTTTATAAGAACACCCCAATTTATTAAACATAATATGCATATTAAATACAAAACTATTCCATATTATATAATCATTATCTTCCAATGTTTTATATTTTTTTATATATGCATGTTTATGGTGATTTTGTTTTAGAATCCCTATTCTAACCACTAGATTAATGTGTTCACACCACATTAATGTGTATCTTTTTAACACAACCCACAAGTATATGTTACTTACCCTAAAATGAAATCCAAATATATTCAAACATATTCAAATACATCATATGCATAACGTGGATGAAAATTTCATTTAAATTCATAGAGTCATGGGATATTGAAAATCACCACATGAGTAAACGCGAATCAACAAATAACTGACCCCATTCACTTTTCCCGAATAAGTCCTAAGCCTATGTACTGGTATATTGTCTGAACCCAAGTCTCTCTACCCAGTGAGAATTTACATAAGTGAGAATTCAATTCATGATAACTCTAAAACCTAATATATACTATATTCAACAACTATTTCTATGTTTATAACTTCAATTACAATCTGAGGTCAAGGTAAATGAAAACTAAATTTTAAGATATTGAACCAATCTTGTAATGCATATATCTAACTCCTATAATATATTTATTAGTTAAATTAAATCATACATAATATTCAAATTTCATAAATAATTTACTAAACATCAATATCAAAGAAAGTAGATAAATAAATAAATATTTTATCTATTTATCAAAACATGAGATAAAAACTTGTGAACATTTAATAAATAAAATCAAATTATAAACTAGAAATAATATAATTTTTTTCTATTAACATCCATATAAAGTCTTTCATATTAGATATTATATGAAATTTATATGATATTTCATGAATTATAAAAAATTTGTGATTCTATTTCAATTATATAAATATTTTATATAATCTAAATATCATATATTTTGTAATTTATAAACACATTATAAATCGACCCCTTATAGATTCTAAATAAATCTTTTTATTTCTAGATTATAAAGCATTACATATTTTTTTTTTATTTTTTTTAAATATTTACATGTAATATTTGGGGAAAATGATTCATAAAATTTTATTTAATTCATTATAAACCTTTTATAATTAATTAATTAATTAATTTATAAGTTCCTTATAAGATAAATATTCCCAAAATATATTTTAACATGATTTATAATCATTTTATAAACCATTAAAAACATTTATATATTTAAAAACGAAAACTTTTTCCCTATCAAACCATATATAGAATCCATATTCTGTATAAGGGTAACCAGACTTTACTCTTATGAAGACACTCTCCATAAGTGTGTAATATTTACACAACGTGCACTGCATAAGGGTATCATAGTTAATGTATTTATATATCCCATATATGTAAATATTACTCAGAGGTTAAATTTATGCAGTCCTTCTATATCAAGGTATTACCTATATATAGTCATTCTCTATAAGGGTATAACCTTTACATAGCCTCCATTCATAAAGGTAACACATATTATCTATTCAAATCTCATGTAAAAATATGAAACTTTCAACTTTTTTACAATAATGTTTTACATCATTGTTCTTAAACATCCAGTAATTGAAACACATTTAAATCTTGATGAAACTCACTTTGATACAACTGATTGGTTTCATTTGACCATATTATATTCATTGATAGTGGAAAAAACCCCAAACAAAGGTGATCATTATTCATGAAATTATACATGTAAAAATATTATAAAACAAACTCCCTTAATCACGTAGTATACAACTACTACACTATACATATTATCTTAATAATGAAGTATGATTGATGAAGATCATAAAAGTAGTAAACAAATGATTCTTATCTCTAAGAGAATAAACATTCTTTTTGTTTCCAATTCATAACTTGAGGATTCTGATTATTCAACATGGGTGATAACACCTTCTTCATAGAAGGTAAAGGAAGAACCAAAGGAGGAAGAGAGTTTTAGATTTTGTGTTCCAATCCACACACAAAACTAAGGGAACAATCCCCTTATGTAGATCATCCTTGACACTATTTAATGACGTGTGTCGGTTATCAAATTCCAATGCTTGGTATCGAACGTTACTACCTGTTGGGTACAAATTTCATTGAAAACATTAATAAATAAATGAAAATAATTAATAAACTAAATATTTGGTTCATAAATTATGAATAACCATATATGATAAAGTGTTAGTGGCAACATACGATGCACATATGAAACATTCCAAGAGTAAATAGATCATATAAATGTGTTCACCATACATCACCTGCATGGATTTTATGTACACATGGAACATAAGGTGCATCATGTGGGTGTGTGGGGGGGGGGGCTGTAATGGCTCAATGTTTCAAAACATGAACTTATTTATGATTAATAATAGCACATGGTTATGAAATGTACAAATACCCCCTAGGTTGTGATGGATTGAGGTTATGTCATTTATTTCGGATATTATGGATCTCTGTTATAGAATGAGTTTATGAAATGAGGTTCTGGTGATGTGGTGGTGGCTTTGATGTAGCTATGAATGTGGTGATGTGGTGGTGGTTATGTTGTGGCTGTGGTTATGGTGATGTTGTGGTGGTTATGATATGATTGTGGCTACGTTGATGTGGTGGTGGTTGTGGTGCATCTATGGTTGTGGTAATTTGATGGTGATAATGTGATTATGTTTGGTTGATTATATGGTGGATAAATTATAATGGCTTAAAGAGTGGTGATATTTTTATAAAACATTGAATTTATTGTTATATGATTCCAGAAATATTAAATCTCCCTCATTTACTAATGGTATAAATATTATTGATTTAAAATAATGATTGGAGGTGACATAGTTAATGTTGAAGACTACAGGAATTTTTGATATTATATTTTATACTAAATTAGATTACCTTCCTAGCCCCTATACATGATTATATAAGGATTAAACATAGTTTATCTCACTCATATTTATCCTGGAACATTTATTTCACATGGATACCGAATTTTTAAGAAGTATGATCCAACAATGCACTCACTAGTTCTCACCCTTCTCTATTTCTCCTATTTCTTTTGCATTACATGTCAATCGAGATTGGGGATGCTGCTGTTCGGGTGGCTGGAGAGGATACTTGGAGTTTTTTATTACATTATCCATGATTTCATTGTATACATTTACATATCGAGATGGTTTGGGTATGGGTATTTTTATATTTAAATTTGATTAATTTTTTGGTTTAATTTTCCTCGTAATTTAGAGATTAATTCCACCTATACATATGAAAATACCCTTGGTGTTAGTAGTCAACCCAAGCCCAATTAAATGTGGGATCCCAGAGTCACACTTAACTTTATTAATAACATAGGAGGGTATTTAGTTTGGGGGGGGGGGCATTAAAAAGTGGTATCCGATCATTTGGTTGTGAGTGGGAATGGAGTTTAAAGTTATGAACATGTGAGGATTGTATATGTTTAGATGGGAGACATTATCATTAAAATTAAATTGTGATAAAGTTCAGGGGACTATAAATAAAATTGTCCTTTAGGGCACCTTTTTAATGTTACCAAAACCTTTAACTTCAAAGGGAGAGGGGATGGGACATGAGTATTTTGGCCCCTTGTGATCTCATGCAAGGTCAATAATAACTAACTATAAATGTTTAGGTGAAAATACACTAATTTTAGTGTATTCAATTTAGGAAGGGTGCTAGAATTAATATCACAGGAAAAATTAAAGTTAAAATTTTAATTTTTTATTATGTTAATGTGCATTTATTTATGCTAACATATATTCATATGGTGTAGTATTTAACATTTCCTTACCTTCATTTTTATTTTCATGATTCATGTTAGTTAAATAACTATTTCTTATAAATTTATGACACGGTATGATGCTTTATTTTATTTCTATAATATAGGACTTTGAGTTTTATAATTGAATGTTTAATGTAGGATAATTGATGAACATTTAGGAGGATGCTAGAAATTATAATTATTGATTTCATTGACAGTGAATCTTGTATAAAGGATCATTATTCCCATGAATTATTTTTTCTAGAAGCCTCTATTATTAATCATGACCATGATGATTAATTAACTATTAAGTTAAAATATTTTGAATGGAATGTTTTTAAAAATTTATTTTATATTTTTAAATTTCATAAATGTTATGTTTTATGATGAAGTGATAATTTAGTAGTTTGTTGGAATTAAATAAATTTTCTAAGTATGAGTTAATTTAATTAAAAAAAATTATAGAGTAATGAATTGATGTATCTTAAATTATATGAATTAATGAAACAAACTCATAATTTAAAATTTTATTTAATTCCAACAAACATACATATTGTAATTAGAATGAATTAATTATGAATGATTTTAATTGAAAATTAATGTGATATATATGATTTGATTACTACCACGAAAAAAAAATTTTCTTTTAGTTGTTCTTGTAAGGGGCCTTTATAAGCATTTATAAAGAGATGACTGCCAATGTGATTTTAAAGGGTAGGCTTTATCAATGATCAGAAAAAGAACTGATAAAGTTCCCATTTATCAGTGCTTGTTTTTAAGTGATGATAAGGGGGATTTTTAGAACCTCATTGAGCCCCATTGATCAGTGATTCCCCACCTCACTTATTACTGTTCCCACCCTTTATCAATGATTTTTAACCACTCACCATCCATACCTTTATCAACACTTCCCCACCCCCTTTATTAGTTATTTTTGAAATTCCAGCCTCCTACACACGCCTAGATTTGATCCAAGTACCCCTCTTTTGGAACACGAATGCCTTTACCAATATAGGAAGATGTTTTAATGTCTTTTTTCAAATATATCTATCTATCTATCTATATATATTTACATATATGTTTTTTATTCATATATTTATATAAGTATTTTTAAATACAAATTTAAAATATATGTTTCTGTGTGTTTGATATATATATATATATTTATTTGAATATATTATATATTATATTCATTTATATATAGTAAAATATAATATGAATATATATACACTTATTAATAGACACATGTACTTATATATAAACATTATGTATATATATTTTCATAAGTATATATATATACATATATTTTTATAATGTAAACAATGGTCTTGATATTTTTTTAGAAACTTTTTTAGAATATGTATTTATTTACATATATTTGAATATATATATATATATATATATATATATACTTATTTATTTATTTATTGACACACACACATGTTTATATACAAACATTAGTTTTATATGTAAATATATTGATATAATGTAAATAAAATGAATAATTTTTTAATTTCAAAAAAATTATTTATAATTATTTATTTTTTATATTTAATAAAAAAAATTTACATAAATATGTTGATATATGTATTTATACAAATTATTTATTATAAGTAAATATTATAAAATAAGTATATATATTTAATTATAAATAAAAATACATTATGAAAATGATAATAATTCAAATCCATAATATCAATATTAATCTAATCCCTTAGAATAAATTTAGTCTAAAAAAAGACAAACCCACTTAAATGAATCTTGAATTCCATCAAATATTAAATAATTGGGATACCCTATCTAAAAAATCATTTTTAGAGGGATTATGGGACTTATTTTGATTCTAAAATTTGACCAAGGGTTCTACCTAGTCAGTATGGTGTAGATCTCATCGCATTCTTCAGTTTGATATGTGGTAGAGCCCGAACAGACACACAGATCAAAAGCTATTGCTATTTGATGTTCAAGTCATTTTTTCAACTTATCTTAGATGATTCATTAATTCATTTATTTTTTATGTCATACAACTATTATTAGATGACTATTTCTCAATAATAATTATAAAATTACTAATTGATAATATTTTTTAATTATTTTATAAACCATTTTCACTAAATATATTATATATTAAGTGAAAATACCTATTTAGCATTATCTAAAACATATTTAAAAACCATATATTATAATTATATCAATATAAATATATTTATATATTTATATATTATTTATAATGAAAAATAATTTTTTTTTTGAAATATACCCTTTATTAGTGCTAGATAAAAAGTGCAGATAAAAGGGGGACTTTATCAGTGCAAGGAAAAAATGGTTGATAAAGGGTTTTTTTCAGCACTTGTAAAAAATTGACGATAGATACCCCCATAATTAGTGTTTTTTCTTTCACTATAAAGGCCCCCATTTATTATCAAATTTTTATTATAACTAATAAAGGACCCCTTTATTAGTGATTTTTTTCTAGAAATGATAAAAGGGGGGCCTTTATCAGCTCTTTTTTACAAGAGCTAATAAATAAACCCTTTATCGATGCTAAAAAAAGAATGATAAAGGGGGCCATTATCAGTATTTCTAGCTAGCACAGATAAATCCTAGCACTAGATAAACCCTTTTTTTGTAGTGGTTTATAAATATTTTTAATAATTTATATATTATATAATCTTTTCTTTTGTAATCATGATAAATGAAAAAATATGCTAGTTGGTATTTATGATATGATTAGTATGATGTGTAAATGTTATGAATGTTCTTAATCAATGGTAATTATGTGAATAATTAAATACATGGTATGAAATTATTCAGTATAATGTAAGTATTATGAGTCTTTCAAATATGATTAATTTAATATGATTATGCAGTGATAACATCCAATAAAATATTTCTTTTAATGATGTTTTAATATTATGTATTGGGTTGTTGATATTTTCTTGGACTTGGTAGATATCAAAATGTCTTGCTGATGATATTTTTTATTTAATTATGATGTTTGGTTATTATGGATGTTTATTTACCATTTCATGTTTTTTTAAATGAAGCACTGTAATGTTTTTTTGATATCTTCAGAATGATTTGACATGATATTGTGTAGTGGATATGGTTTATGGGGAGGAATATATATCAGGTTGGGAGTTGATATGGCATATGTAATATGAAATGATGATGTGGAAAAGTTGTATTTTTGTGATGGTTTGATGGTGAAATATATTTTTGGTTAAAGAATGTACACCCATTAATAATATGGTACTTTCTATATTGTTTATATGATTCATGAAATATGTTCTAACATATTTTTTAACTTATAAATGGATTGATGATGGTGGATGTTACAACATGGGAACACAAATAAAGTGCCTTAGTGAAGGTTTTGTGAAATGTTAAAGAAGAATTTTATCCTTTTTCATATGAATAACATTATGAACAATTTTAAAGAAGAATAACGGAGGTTGAGATGATTATATTGGGTTATGAGTCTCATTAATCATGGAAGTAGATAGAGTGGTGACACTTTAGAGTTATTGTGAGACTCCAATCCCTGACCTTGACACATTTGAGGTGTCTTGAGGTTGGTTTGTTGATATATTTTTGTTATTATGTGGTAATAGATCATTATTATAAATGTCATAAGTCTTTAAATTCTTTTTAATTTTCATTTTTTAGTTAGTTATGGTTTGGAAAGTGAGAAATTTCATATATTTTTAATGCTACCCCTTTAGTTAAATAATTCTGAAGTGATTTTGAATATAATTATAAAATCCTATTAAAAATTAAATATGGTGGGTGTGCATTTATTTGTGATAAATATAAATGAATCCACCCTAATTGAAATTAGTAATTATATTCTAAATTTTTAAGGGGATTCATTTTCATGAATATTTATAGAATTTTAAAGGTTTTATAAATTATTTTAAAGGGGTAATTGTTTTTAAATGAAGCCAATGAATGAGAAAAGAGTAGTAAGTAAGTGGTCAGTTGTGAGTTAGAGTGGTTGGTGTTTCTTTCACTATTTTTTGGTTTTCCTTGGTGTTGAGGTTTCATGTTAGGGCTCCAACACAATCATTAAATAATGATGAGTTCTAGGTAATTATTTTTATTGTAATGATGATAGGAAATTACCTTCATGAAATGCATGCTAAAATAATGTTTCTTTTTATATTTTAAGTAAAAAAATAAAATGTAAAACATTTAGAAAATGATAAGAATGTTCCTTTTCATAATTTTTATGGTAAGTAAAAAAGTATTAAATATTAATTTAAACAATCATAGGAGTATATTGAAAAAATTCTATAGAACATTTTAAAAAACATTTGGAGTTGGAAGGAAAATATTATTGACCAAATATTGAAACAATGTTAGTTTTCCTTAAAAAACATTATTCCTACATATTGAGTGATAAAATATAGGGAAATGAAAGGAAAACATGTAATATTAAAACATAAATAGAGGAGAATAAAATACATAATATTTTTAATGTAAATATCATATGATTTAATAATCATAAATTTAATTATAAATAATCCTGGTAAAAATGTGGTTGTTACGTAAAACCCCAACTCTTTTGGAATATTTTGAATCATATCCCCAATGAAAGTTATAGCCTCAGATGAAATATTATATATCATGAATATAAATAAATTCCCAACATTACATATTAATGGTACAATATATACACCACATGAAATAACTAAGTGGTGAATACGATATATGTCCTTCAGAAACAAATGTGAGATGAGAAACCCTTACCTCAAGTTTGAATTGTTTCACAAGTTCTCTGTCCTCTAGTATTAGAAATTATAATTTATTATAATTCTATATAGTCAATTTTTATACTTATAGTATAATATATGATCCAATTAAACATTTAAACACCAATTTATTACTAATTCTTTAATAAAATTAATTTTTCTAGTTGTTAGTTATTTTGTTGGTCATGAAATCGTTGGTTTAGAAGTTTTCAGTCCTTATAAATTGATCCTTTTTACATCATATATAAAATTTTAATAATGATATAAATATATAAAATTTCCATTATTTACATATTTAGAGTCATCCATAAATGGAAGAGATAAAAAATGAATTAAAATATTCATGGAGATGGTAGTCCGTATGTACACATTGACATTGTGTTCATTTTCAAATGAAAATAATTAAATAAAGATAAATAATACATTTTATAATTAGATAATTAATATATTATATTAAAATTAAATCCATCATAATAACCAACCATCAAATATGTTTTTAGAAAATGAATTATACTTATATATAGAGGCGATAGTCCACAGATACGCATGAGCGATAATTTCATTTTCCATTTATCAGAAAATAGGGTGGATAATGGTGGTCACATAATATTAAAAATAGTAATGTATATTGTGGAGACCCCAAGATTGACGTACATGGAGATTACATTACTTTTTCGGAATAATTAATACATAACAAAAACAGACACACAAGGACCGTAATAGTTTAGTGTCTTTGTAAACTTGGAAAACATTCTTCTAATCATGGAGATAGATCTTCAAAATCCCCCATAAAGATCATTCCCTTTTGTTTTCTTACCTAAAACCTTTATTTATATCTTGGGGAAATGAAAACATAAAAAGGGTGAGCTCAAATGCTCAGTAATGGTAAGCATGGAGAAAATAAAACAAACTATATACATTTGAACTTCAAAACATGAACATAAAGTTTACCCATCAAAATATTGAGTTGTGAAATAAATCTTGGTAGTACGTAAGGCATAGGTCATAAAGGAACATCAATCATGATAAAATAACATGATAATAAAAAATTTAATTATGGAAAACCATTAAGCACATGATATGATTTCCATAGTAGCCAAGACATTGCTGCCAAGACCATCTTAGTGGACAATGTCCCTTTCTGAATCGAGTTCACTCCTCATTCTAGTCCTGTATCACTGAACCAGATTAACTTACCATTCCATCCATGTCTATCTCATGAGATATAAATCTTTACCCAATTAATTGGATGGAGATATAGGACCCACCCATCTCATAATGAAATCATTCTTACGTTTTCCACAATATAAACATAAATCATTGATCAAAACCCAATGAATAAAATGGGTTTCATAAACATCATCCCATCATAAAGTAATCCATATAAAACAAATGGATATCATTTCATCATAAGAAAATTGAAACCATGTAAATCAAAGAGACATTATACTTGAAACATATAGATATGAAATAATGTCATCATAGATGGAATGTAGTTTTGATAAAATAGTAGAAATGAATTCTTGAGGAAAATATCCTTTGTTCTTCAATATCATTTTCTTTTCACAAAATTCCATGATATTAAAAAATAAAAGGATCTTGTTGAAAATAGTCATGAAATCTTGTTGAGGAATCTTAATGAAAATAAGGCTTTCGAAAACCATAAAAATTCGTTCATTCCGTATAAGTTAAAAAAACATTCTCTTCATACTTTTGTCGAAAAAGTCAAAAAGTGCCTCGTATGGTTAATAAAAGAAAGATTCTTTCCATATCATGTGGTAAAAGTCAAAAAAGGGTAAAAAAGACATTAAACATACATGTAAGAAAGGTAAGAATTTTATGAAATCATTTTTAGAATACGTGGATGTGGATGAAAAATATAACCCTAGTAAATAATTACGAATAAGTAATATCAGATAAAAAATGAGATTGGAATAATTATCCCGTACCTTAGGTCCGATATGCTTTGTATATATCTGAACCTCCTCTTTTAAGATTCCTCTAAAGGAACTAGAGTTGTTATTTTGAGGATACCATGACCTCTATAATGTTTCTAGGGAATTTGAGAAGGGAAATGGTCAGGTGTTGGCCGAGCATGAAGGCTCAAAATTGTGTAAAGAGAAGAGGGAGGAGGTGCCCTTTTATAAGGGAGGAGAGGGGAACCTTCGGAAAACATAAAATATTATTTTAAAATAAATTCATATTTGGTTTATAATAGCTCCAAATTGATTTATTTCAATGCTAAAGTGGGTATGGGTCGAAACCCTCTCAATCAATTGGTTTTATACAAGTTTAGGTTACTATTTTAACCTTATCATTTAGATTTAACTCTATGTTAAATAATTTAACTTTTACCGTGTCTTCTAGTTTTCTTACACTATATGGTTAATAAACTTACTATAACAATCCAAACTAACCCAAATTGGTTCATTATTAATATATAAAACCTTATCTTAGTTATTTGGACAAACATTAGATTTTTAGGAACAGAATAACAATTAATAATATAATATATGTTTTAAAAACTATTTTATGTCAATTTTGACAATATTTGGTAATTGATTTTTTTATAAATCATAACAGCATGATTAGTTCGAATATAGTTAACTAAATAAATACTAAAATTTCCATTTAACCTATAAAATTAGTGTAATTCATAAAAAGTTTCAAATTACATTTATTTGGGTATTTATAACATCAATTATGTTAATATTTCATTAATACAGTAATTACATCATTATCATTGTGTCATAAATAAAATAAATTATTTAATGTCTAAAAATTTTAAATAAAATAAAATTATGAATTAAATCGTTTTATCTTTATAATAAATATTTATAGTTGAATTTATCTTATGTGTAACCATGTATTAAAAATGTTTTTGTTATTAAACATTGATTTTAACTATTTTAACTATTCTTTAAATAAAATAATAATAAATATCCTAATCTAATACAAGTGGACACAAAGGGTAATATATTATTCCAAAGGTTGTTTTTGGTCTAATAACACTTATCCAATAGAATTACGACATGCGTTAGGGTAATAATAATATCATTTTTACCATTAATTTCCCTATTTACTTTTAACCGTGGTAAATAAAAGTAAAAAGTACATATTCAGCCAAAATTAATTTTATCTTATTGAACCAAATTTTACTCCTTAATATTTACTGTGTATCTCTGATTTTCTAAATTCCAATAACATAAGTGGTAAAATTATGTTTTATGTAAATTTTTAAATTCTCCTAGGAGGTGGGTAAAAGACGATGAAAAGTTCAATAAAATTTTTATATATCTAAAATTATTTTAAAATAAAGACAATGAATTAAATTAAACTTATATAGGTATTATGTACCAATTTTGACCTAAAATAAATTTACATAAAATAAATAATTATTTAAATAAAAAGTCAGTTTTTAAATAGTAACCCAGTGTTTTCATTATTCATCAAAAAATGAAAATTTTCAGAAAAATACCAAAAATTCACCTTAGGATAATTTCAATATTCCAAATCCAAAAATAAAGTCCATTTTGAATGATAAAATTTATAAAATTTTAAAAAGTGGGTATTACTATTCATAACCTTTAGTTTATAATAATATTATATCAATATATCGTTGTTTAGTGAAACCCAGTATTGCGTAATACACACGCTATCGAGGAAGGTCAAAATTTCATGTAATGTAAGACAAGTCAGGGATGCGTGTAGTGCAAGATACATTTGGTGTCATGTATAACATAATTCAAAACTTATTTCATTTATACATTAAACAAAATCTATACTTATTATTGCGTAGAATAATTTCTACAAAACGAAGTAGAAATTGTGTGTAACAAGAGAGAAGAATAGTGTTGTGTATACTGCAAGCTAATACGGTGTTTCATATAGCATAGTATAATTTTGGTGTATCGTACAACTCAAGACATCAATGAAATTAAACAGAATAATTCTCATAAAATCTCATATTGTTACATTCTACCCCCCTTATATTGAATTTCACCCTCGAAATTCATTGGGGTTATAAATGGTTTACTACTTGAAAGTTTCTTTCTTAGAAACCCACTTTGTAAAAAGGAATACTAAAACATCATTTTAAAAAGGAAAATTAGAAAAATAACAGATACCCAAAGTAACTCATCATTGGGTTTCCACATAGGAAAATATAGGTCAAAATATAGATCTGGAAGAGAAATCTAGCCATCAATTTCTGATGGAGAGTGGTAGAGAACATGGCTATAAAAAGAGAACAATCACAAAGCCATAAATTTGTGATGATCTAAGGCACCATCTGATTCATCGGATATGAGGACAGTAGGACAACATTTTTAGTTTTCAAGATCATTTCCCTAAAGTTGATGAATTTGAATTAGAAGAAATACTTACTTTATTTTGGTAAAATCTCACTGTTCTTCATGCCTTGAACAATTTCTACTTCATCACTTAATGAAATGAAGTTTAATTTGTCATTATTGAAGTGTTAGCAGATCATGTGATTGAATGATGGGTCATTCCATCTGTCTCAAACAAAAGGTTAACAAAAGTTATCAAATATACATAAGTCCATCTATGGTGAGGTTAATCGTATATGATTCCAAAAATGGACTTATACTTCATCTATCATACCACTTAATAAAATAAAACTATTTTCTACTAATCAGGGACTTCCTGTAGCCCAGTGGTAGGAGATAAAGTCCTGTTGCACTTCGGTTGTGGGTTCGATTCCCACAGACTTGTCCGACGCAACGGTTTGTCACCCGTTCTACAAGTTTTCCCTTTTCTTAAACTACACTATTATAACTTTCTATGAATAATATAGAAAAAAATTTCTAGCCTTAAATAATACTAACTTATGTTCAACATAATCCGTTATAATCTTTAGGCTTATCCAAAATACTTCATTCCAAACTCATAGTATAAAGAGAACGATTACTAAAAAGGTCATATAATAAGCACATTAATACCATCATTTATCCCTCATATATCAAAAGATATATCTTGTTTATCACATTCCAAACATGTGAATACCTTAATCTTATATTATCATGAAAAATTAATACCCATTGGACCTTAGTGAAGACTTGAATTTTGTCAAAATGTTAACTCTTTCCACATACCAAAATCCCAAAAAATCTGCATACTCAAACCAGGATATCACATTGTCCTTATACCAGTCATGCACTCATTATTACTATCAAACATCTCATTATCTCCTTATCCTTTCATTATTCACATATCATCTACCTTTAAAAAATATTTTAATAGCCTTTCATGGTTACCGGTACCATTCATCATATAATTTCAAAAACTCAAGGAAAGACAACAGTGTAACAATCCTTAAATTTTTCTTTATTCCATAATACCATACATTATTCTTGATAAACATACTATCACTCCACTACCTTATTAAACCACTGACTAAGCTTCATCATTTCTTTCATCTCATATATCATTTTTAGTCTCTTCATCATCATCCACATATATACTACCCATACAACCATGCTGATTCTCTTCATGAAATTTTCCCTTAGAGCATTGGTTTGCATAATTCCTGTACATTCCACATTTAATACATTTAACAATTATTGATGTCTTAGAAATACCATTATCCTTGTCCATGGTGTTAACCGAACCTTTTCCTTTACACTTACTGGATTTGTGTCCTTCTTTTTCACACCCAAAGCATCGTCCAGTTCCTTTGAAAAATTTTCCCTGATGCCTCATACCACATGATTTACATGATAAAAATTGAACAATATTTCCTCTATGATCATCATGAAACTCCATCGTTCTCTTATTAGATGAGTGAGGAAACATACCAAAGTTGAGATTATTGATCATATTATGAGATTGCTAATTCGACATAATAACATTGTTTGGATATCCAAATCTTATTTCATTTGGTTCCTCATGAAGAATATCATTCCATTGTCTATAATATTCTCCATTAACATGAATCCTCCTGTTTCCTGCCATTTCTTAAAACCCAAAAAGAATATTATGAGAGGAAAAACGTGTACTAGAAAAACAAAATAATCAAGGGGGTGTACTTTCAATCTCTAACATCTTAGGTTTAATTCTATGATTATTACCATAATTCTTGGGCTATAACCCACACATATACTTTACCTTAGGGACGTCCCTAGACATTCCTTAGAAATATATCTAGGGATCTCACAAAAGTTTTCACATCCTAGTTTCCAAGGGTTAACTAAACCATTCCTTTGATACCAACTGTAGAGACCCCAAACTTGACGTATGTGGACATTACATTTATTTTGCGGAATACTTAATACATAAAAAAAACAGACACACAAGGACCGTAATAGTTTAGTGTCTTTGGAAACTTGGAACACATTCTTCTAATGATGGTGAAAGATCTTCAACATCCCCCATAAAGATCATTCCATTTTGTTTGCTTACCAAAAACCATTCTTTATATCCTGGGGAAATGAAAACATAAAAAGGGTGAGACCAAATGCTCAGTAAGGGTAAGCATGGAGAAAATAATACAAACCATATACATTTGAACTTCAAAACATGAACATAATGTTTACCCATTAAAATCATGAGTTGTGAAAAAAATCTTGGAAGTACATAAAGAATAGGTCATAAAGGAACATCAATCATGATAAAATAGCATGGGAATAGAACATTTAATTGTGTAAATCCATTAAGCACATGATATTATTTCCATTGTAGACAAGGCATTGCTACCAAGACCATCTTGGTGGACAAAGTCCCTTTTCTGAATCGAGTTCACTCCTCATTCCAATCCTGTATCACAGAACCAGATTAACTTACCGTTCCAGCCATGTCTATCTCATGAGATATAAATCTTTACCCAATGCATTGGATGGAGATATAGGTCCCACCAATCTCATAATTAAATCATTATTACGCGTGCCACAACATAAACATAAATCATTCATCAAAACCCAAATAATAAAATGGGATTCATAAACATCATCCCATCATAACATAATCCATATAAAACAAATGGATATCATTTCATCATAAGAAAAGTGAAACCATGTAAATCATAGATACATTAAACATGAAACATACACATATAAAATAATTTCATCTTAGATGGAAAATAGTTTTGATAAAACACTTTAAATGAATTGTTGAGGAAAATATCCTTTCTTCTTCAAAATCATTTTCTTTTCACAAAATGCCATGCAATTTTAAAATAAAAGGATTTTGTTGAAAATAGTCATTAAATCATGTAGAGTAATCTTCATAGAAATAAGGCTTTATGAAACCGTAAAAATTAGTTCATTCCATATAAGATAAGAAAAACATTCTCCTCGTAGTTCTGTCAGAAAAGTCAAAAATTTCCTCGTATGGTGAATAAAAGAAAGATTCTTTCCATATCATGTGGTTAAAGTCCACAAATTGTAAAAAAAGACTTTAAACATACATGGAAGAGTGGTAATTATTTTATGAAAATATTTTTAGAATACATGGATGTGGATGATAAATATAACCCCAGTAAATACTTACGAATAAACAATGTCGTATAAAAAATGAGATTGGAATAATTATCTCTTACCTTAGGTCTGATATGCTTCGTACGTATCCGAACCTCCTCTTTTAAGCTTCCTCTTAAGGCACTTGAGTTGGTCTTTTGAGGATACCATAACCTATATAATGTTTCTAGGGAAGTTGAGAAGGGAAATTGTCAGGTGTTGGCCGATCTTGGAGGCTCAAAATTGTGTAAAGAGAAGTGGGTGGAGGTGCCCTTTTATAAAGGAGGAGAGGGGCACCTTAGGAAAAACTTAAAATATTATTTTATAATAAAGTCATATTCGGTTTATAATAGCTCCAAATTGATTTATTTCGAAGTTAAAGTGGGGATGTGTCGAAATCATCTCAACCAATAGGTTTTAGACAAGTTTAGGTTACTATTTTAACCATATCATTTAGATTTAACTCTATGTTAAATAATATAACTTTTACCGTGTCTTCTTGTTTTCTTACACTATATTGTGAATAAACATACTATAACAATCCAAAAGAACCCCAAGTGGTTCATTATTTATATATATTACCTTATCTAAGTCATTTGGCCATGCCATAGATTTTTAGGAATAGAATAACAATAATAATATAATATTTGTTTTAAAAACTATTTAATGTCAATTTTGACGCTATTTGGTAATTGGTTTTTTTAAAAACATAAAAGAATTATTAGTTCTAAAAAAGTTAATTAAATCAATACTAACATGTCATATTAACCTATAATAATAGTGGAATTTATAAAAAGTCTCAAATTACATTTATTTGGGTATTTATAACAACAATTATGTTAATATTTCATTAGTAAAGTAATAACTGCATCATCATTGTGTCATAAATAAATTAAATTATTTATTGAAAAAAAAATTATAAATAAAATAACATTATGTAAGAAATCATTTTTGATTTATAATGAATATTTATAGTTGAATTTATCTTATGTATAATCCGATATTGAAAATGTTTTAGTTACTAAACATTGATTTTATCTATTTTAACTCTTCTTTAAATAAAATAATAATAAATGTCCTAATCTAATCAAAGTGAACGAAAAGGGTAATATTTTATTCCTAAGGTTGTTTTTGGTCCAATTACACTTATTCAATAGAATTAGGACATGTGTTAGGGTAATAATAATATCATTTTAACCCTTAATTACCCAATTTACTTTTTACCGCGGTAAATAAAAGTAAAAAGTACCTATTCACCAAAAATTATTTTTATCTTATTGAACCAAATTTTACTCCTTGATATTAAACGTGTCTCTCAGATTTTTGAAATTCCACTCACAGAAGTGGTAAAATTATGTTTTATGTAAATTTTCTAATTCTCCTAGGAGGTGGGTAAAAGACGGTGAAAAGTTCAATAAAATTTTTATATATCTAAAATTTTTATAAAATGACTCCAATGAGTTACATTGAACTTATATAGGTATTATGTAACAATTTTTTTTATACCAAAATTGAATTTAAATAAAATAAATAATTATTTAAATAAAAATTGGGTTTTTAAATAGTAACCTAGTGTTTTCACTATTCATCAAAAAATGAAAGTTTTTAGAAAATTACCAAAAATTCACCCTAGGCTAAATTCGATATTCCAAATCTTAAAAAAGTCTATTTTGAATGATAAAATTTATAAACTTTCAAAAAGTGGGTATTACTATTCATAACGGCTAGTTTATAATAATATTATATCAATATATCATTGTTTAGTGAAACCTGGTATTGCGTACTACACACACTATCAAGGAAGGTCGCGATTGCGTGTAATGCAATCCAAGTCAGGGATGCACGTAGTGAAAGCTACCTTTGGTTTTACATATAACATAATTCAAAACTTATTTCATTTATACATTAAACGAAATCTATACTTATTGTTGTGTAGAATAATTTCTAAAAAATGATGTTGAAATTGTGTGTAACACGAGCCAAGAATAGTGTTGCGTATACTGAAAGTTAATACGGTGTTTCATATAAAACAAGCTAATTTTGGTGTAGCGTACAACACAAGATATCAATGAAATTAAAAAGAATAATTCTCATAAAATATCATGTTGTTACATATATTGTAGGTATTGAATTTATAAATTTATTTTTAATATGATATATTTAAAGGTGGTATAAGAAGAAATAAATTGGAAGAGTTCGAGTAAGACAATTATTTATTCTTCTGTATACCTCCTTTAAATCCCTTCTCAAGGGCCCTTGGAAAGGAATTTTAGGAAAAAAACACATCTTATCCATGGATAGATAATTTTGGAAGAGAATTGGGTTGGGTTTTTTTGATCCAGGTGGCACAAGATGGTTTATGGAAAAGAGGATAGGTGGTACCCTTTTATAAGTGTGGGAGGGATAAAACTTGAATATTTTAAATCATTAAAATATTATTATGTCATTTTCATGAAAAAGTGTCCCATATAAAATTAAATTTATATTCGAAGTTTATAATGGTCTAAATCCCTTCATCAAATAATAATTAAGACAAAAAATCATGGCCCTATCACTTAGTTGTACACTAGGTTATCTCAATTTACCATTATAGTATCCATGGATCAGTTAGGTACCACTGGAAGGAGGGGAGAATCAATGGAACACTATTATTACAGATTATTTTTCTTTTGATTCAACCTATATGACTAATTAAAGTCTCGATCCCTCAAACATAATCATCAGCCTCACAAGAGAATCATTAATATCAAATAAATCACAACACACAATGATTTACAAGGATTGATATAATGACTTACTCCTTACTATGTTAGTTGGACCACTAAAATGAATTCTCCACTTTCTTAGAAGGTGATTGAATAGTAATTGGTTAGGCCCCCAATTAAAAATTGGTTATACCCCCAGCGAAAATCAACATTCGACAGTCGGTTTCACCTCTTAACTACAACTTCTTCATAGTGATTGGTTAGACCTCCCAATCACAATCTTCAGCAACTAGTTAGACCCTCAGCTGTAGCCATAAATTTCATATGGATTAATCCACTATAGAAAGATCAATTGAATATCCACATCCATAATCTTTTTAGATCACATTAGACTATGTAAAATATCAAGTACCTTTGCATTAATGCTGGTCTTACTCAAACAATATCTAATCATAATATATAATTAGCTACCTCTATGAAACAATTATTAGACAATAAATATTTCTTCTACTTATATCCCTCAATATATATTTAATAATTGGATATGAATTCCTCCTAAATCGCTGATTGAAATTCTATCACAACTTCAGTCACAAAACACTACACACTGATTATGAAATATATATTGGATGTGAAATTATTGTATCTTCATGCATGTATGTATTATATTGGTTGGTCATACCAACGTAATATGTGAAACAAAACAAATGAAAAATCTTCACACCTTCAAGCATAAATAATTTCATGTGAAAAATGGTTTTTATAATTCACATACATTCAAATCCTCTTAGTGCTTGAGTTTTTATGGTTTATCTCAAATAATTACACATGTGCATCTGATCAAGAATAAATACATGTAAGTACATTCACATTGAAACTCACCCACTCACATTCAAATTTTCATACTCACTATTCACACAAAAATTATGATTTCTTGTTCACACACCTTCTTACATGAACACTAATATATGCACACACTGAATAGCTGAACAATCTCTGATCAATCCACAAGCATGTACTGGATGCACCACACATACTTCTTCATGTAACCTATGCAGATTATTCACAAAGATCTTGAAAACCTAGAGAATAAAAATGTATAGTACTTTGATACCGTATATGGATTCATAAAACTATATATTTTTGAAGCACTTTCAAAAGTGGTATGCACTTATCGAAGACCTGTGGAACTCCAATTCTCCATTGTGTAAAAGGATATGTGGTACTTATTTCTTCTTCAAATAACCATGATGTTGATATCAACACCAGTTCATGGAAACCCACTTTATTTATGGGACTCTTGAGTTCATGTTTCACATGTCAATAGGGACATGAAATTATTCTACTCCATGAAAACAAAGTTGTGAAGATCTCTCTACCATTTGTGAACCAGAAAGCGTAACATTTTTATTTTTCCCTCTCAAGACGGAACCTTAGACACGTTATAAACATAAACTTCATGTGATATAACACTCGATTATTTATATGCAAACCATACTAATGGAGTACTCAAAAAATCACAATCTTTCGTCCATTTCATTAGCTTGTGTGACACTACCTCGCATCATGTGATATCACCGTCATTGAAACATAATATTTTCTATACATTGTATCTCATTGATTTGATCTTCATTAACTCAATAAAATAATGTTTCATGTTATTTTTATCTCATTAGAATCATCATAACAATAAAATGGTGATCAGATGTCATGAATAGATCAACTGTAGATGTTGCATTGAGAATGTCTGGAGAAAAGTACCTCTTAGGTGGATGAGGTTGAAGAAAATGCATTGAGATTGAACTAATGGATTAGATAGATCAGATATGATGTCCCAACATCTATTCATGTTTTTTAATGTGAATAAATAGTTACTATAAAATACTGATCCCACATAAAAATGGTATTTGGTCCCATGATACTTTGTAATATGATGTAAATTAGTAGCTGGACAAAATTGGTTAATGGTCTGATCATCAAACTTATTCTGGCATCACCCCATTCCATCACTCTATCTTATTGCTGTGTTACCCTACACAGTGTCTACTACAACTACCATGTGCTTTAACATGGAGAACATATTGATTCAATAAGTTCACTTATTTCTTTCCCATTCCATTATGCTTTGAAAACCAAAAATATGATCCTTACTTAACTCAAAACCTTACAGTTCCTTCAAATCTGATTTCCTCTGAATTGTGAATCGGATTTCTTCTGAAATCAGATTTCAATTTCTTTTGAAATCAGACTCTGATTTCTTCTGAAATAAGACTCTGATTTTTTATGAAATTAGAATCTCATTTCTTCTGAAATTTATCTCATATATCTTCTGAAATCATACTCCGGTTTCTTATGAAATCAAACTCCCATTTCTTCTAAAATCAGACTCCAATTTCTTCATAAACTAGACACCGATTTCATCTAAAATAATACTCTAATTTCTTCTCAAATCAGACTCTGATTTTATATAAAATAAGAATATAATTTCTTATGAAATAATACATCTATTTCGTCAGATATCAAATTCTGAATTCTCTAGAAATCAGACTCAAAACTCTCATTTTTCGGGAGTCTAAAATCTTCATAAATCAGATTCCGAATTTATCATAAATCTATTTCCCAATTACTCAGAATTCAAACACTGATTATCTTTTATTTCATAATCCAATTGTTCATATTGTTATTCTATGGTTTTTTACTTCCTTCAGAACCTTATTAAATGTTTTTCTTATAGTTGCTTCATTTTTTAAAGTAACATTTCATTTTATCAAATCCTAAATATGTTAATGTTTCTTAAGCTTAAAAATTATTCCCTTACATATTATTGTTTCTTACTCCTGATAGTGTTTCCAATGATTTTTTTCATGAAACTATGTCGTACAATATTTTTTTAAACTACCATTGGCATAGTGACACATGTACAGGTCCCTCAGAGATTTAAGAAAAAATTAGACTCTTGGAGGAGGAGCCAACCATTGGATCCTTTTCCTATAAATACCCCAACCATTTGAAATATTGTGAGGTGTTGATGTGATAACACACATCTAGATATTACATGATGTGATGTAGTTAAGTGATTTCTAGAGAAAGAGACTCTCATGATTTGTGTGATCTATGAAAATCTTGTTTTTCTGTGAACAACTTATTCAGCCTACCTAGTGTGATTATAATTGTCTAATAAATCAAGGTATTCCAAGGATAGGAAGACAGAGGTTATGAATACATTAAAGTTTGAGGGATTTTGGGGATAGAAAGACAAACTCTAATACTATTATTGAGGTCTTACTTTAGTTTGGTTAAGACAGAATTTATATAAATTATAAATCAAGGGACCTTTATCTAGAAATGTTGGATACCATTCTATATGGGTTAAAATATTTCCTATACTTTTTTAACTTTTCATTATCATAAGATTTTAATTCTTCTACATTTATTTAATGAAAGAAAGTATAACATTATTATAATTTATTATTCTTCTATACACTAATATGATAATATTATATAGGATTTAAGGTAGAATCATTGCCTAAGTAAACATTTCTTATATTTATTTTTAGGATCCATATTTTTAGATCTTAAGCAAGATTGTTTCTTATTTAAGAACTAAATAGGGTTTGTGAATCCATCTCATTTAATATTTTTGATAATATATTCCCTTAAGGATAAAAATGAATTTTTTAAACCTATAATTGAAACCTCTTTTAATTGAGCATCTTCATCTATACTTCGGTCCTAAAATTGGTATCAGAACAATTCTCTGAGTTAATAATACTTTTATATTAGTTTTATTGATAAAAATTTATTTCTTAACTTTACTTGTTCAAGTTTTTTTAATGTACTTATTTTTATAATATTTTACTACTAACTAGTTTTTTGGGAAATATCATTTTAATTTTTTTATAGAATTGTAGAAATAAACATTAGTTTTACAAAAAAATTAAATTCTACCAGACCAGTAGTTTTTTTAGGTAATGATTATGATAACTAGAGAGATAGGATGAATAATTTTGTTATCAACACTAGAGTGGATAGTTTTTTCATTCTCACTAATGAATAAAATATTCTTAACAATGAAATCAAAACACTCAAAAATCAAGGATAAAAAGAATATCAACTAAACAACACAGCACATAATACTCTTTTTTTCTCCATGACTAGGAATATTTATATCCAAATATATTCTTGTGAAGAAACAAACAGAATCTGGACGAAATAAGAAGTTACACACTTTGGAACTTCAAAACTGATAGAAATAAGAAGATCTATGATAAGAGATGAATATCATGGTTTTACATTTCCTTATAGAGAAATAGTTTTCAAAGTAAAACAATGATTTATGACTATCATCAAAATTATTAAATATATGTGTGAGAAATAAATTTTTGATGAAGTTCTTGTGGAAAAGATATTGATATTATTCCCAATGAGTGTGAATCTAAAAGGAAAACTATTGATGAAAATAGGAAAGTATCCAAAATCACCCTTGATGAGTTATTCAGAACTCTTCTTCAGCATGAAACTAGACTAAAGAGAGATGTAGAAATTAATATGATGAATAATGGTAATGGAAGTGTTGATTTCACTACTACATCTAAATCCAAGACTATTGAAGGTTTAACTAGATCTAAATCTTGGAAATCTATTGTAATATATCTAAATCACGTTACAATGATCAGTCTGAGAATTAACTATCAAATTTTCCTTAAAGGAAGAACAAGATTGTGGGAATGAATGATTTTCAGTATAGGTATAATAAGAAATATAGAAAGGAGATGAAAGAATCAAGAGTAACTTGTTATGAATGAAAAGGGAATGAACATATGATACCTAGTTGTCTAATGCTCAGGAGAAAATACATAAATTATAAGCATTCAAAAAGGAACATAATGATGTTCTAAAAATCTATGGATACCAAATACTTTAAGGCTAATGACACCTAGAGTGCAAGTGGTGGTGACTATTCAGATGAATTCTCATAATATGAATCTTATAGTCATAATAATATTGGTATTATGACCATATTACCTATTAAAAATAATTGTCTTATGGATAAGGTATAGAATTATGAATCTTTAACCAATATTTATTTAATGAAAAATCTTTCCAATGACCAATATTATGAATCTTTGGATGATGAATCTTCCTCATAAAGAAAATAATACATTAATTTTGTTTGAATAAGTCTCTAGATTTTGGAAATTACTTGATAATGGGAACTGTAATATAAAAAATAAGTTAGAGAAAAAAAATTCATGAATTTATGTTTTAACAAAAGAAGTTTTAGATCATTCTAAATAACTTGATCAGAAAACAATTAATTTTCAAAATATTTCTAAAAACAATAAGGAAGTTAATTATGATAAGGATAAAATTTCTAAAGATCTAGAAAATGTTAATTCTAAGAATAATGTTGTAGAGGCTAACTCAAAACCTAAGACTAATGACTATGAGGATAATAATTTAGTCATTAAACTAAAATATTATTTTTTACTTAAATAAACCTTTTCCAAATTTCACTACTGAAATGAAATAATTTGATTAAATTTATTCACAACTATGAACTCTTATGGATAGTTCTCGATTTGGTTATACTCATTCAAAATAAGTTTATAGTTACAATTATTTTGCTCCCCTAAGTGATCTTTTTTTCACTAATTGTAAATATGGAGGACATTGGGAGAGAAGTTTTTCTTTAAATAAAACAAAATCCATAGGTTTTCAAAAATCTTACATTTCTAATAAAATTGGGATACCTAATATTTTACTTTCTAAAATTTCTAGACCCAATCATGTTTGGATTCTAAATGTCTATCTATTTTTTAGGAAAAAAAAGGATGTGCCAACAACAATACATGGAGCATGGATAGTGGGTGTTCCCATAACATTAATGGTAACAAATATTTCTTTGAAAATATTATCCATATGAAAGGAGGAAAAGTAACTTTTGATGATAATTCTCAGGAGGCATTTTTGGTATAGGTAACATTTTTCTTCTTAGAAAGGATTTAATTCAAATGTTTTATTTATTAATTGTCTTAAGCACAACCTTATAAGCATAATCTAATTATGTAATGAAGGTTACCCGACAAATTTTAAGAATGATAAATGCCTAGTACACAATTCCAATGAAGGGTTTATTATATATTTCCATAATAATTAGAATGTTTATGCACTGAGCATAGAAGACATTAGGATCCAAGACATACATTCCCTTAGTGCAATAGAAGATCAATATTTTTTATGGGATAAAATACTTATAACAACACTTAATTTTCGAAAACACTTAAAAATGATTTATTACATATAAAACTTCACTTGATACAATATAGATGATCAAGAGGTATAGTGTCTATAGGGATTAAGAACATTATATAACAACTTAAGACAAAGGGTGAAACATCTTTTTGAAAACTTCCTTTACATGACCATTACATTCCCTCATACTTAGCATTGCATGAGATAACCTGAGGACATGCATAAGAAAAGGGTGAGCTATAAAGCCCAGTAAGGGAGTTATTGAGGCATAACATGAAAGATACAATACATGTTAGTAAATAGGCATATCAAGGGGACATCAGATAAACATGAACATAAAGGCATTATATAACATGATTAACATAACATGGAAATGTGGCGACAACATTTAACATGATTTTAGCATGATCCAAGGCCCATTGCACATGGATCATGAGTAAAAATTTAACTTGAATTATAATGAGTAAACCCTCATTTAACTTGAATTATAATGAGTAAACCCTCATTGTAACTGACGTATCATGATACTAATCTTTACCTAACACATTGGAGCTCCATCAGGGCACACCCTTCTTAAACATTTCATTTCACGCATAAGTATGCTGCATGGATCATATAACATGGAATCATTCAACAACATAAGTTTTTACACAATTAAGAAATGTGGAATACACACATGAAAGTTCCATTAAATATGTATATGTTCATAAATTTTAATTCCGTCAATAGATACATGGGTATGGTATTCACTACATAATGACTTCTTCTTGGAGAATCGCTGCGCAATTACGGCAGCATAACGACATGACCAAAAAATTCATAAAAAAGGTCGATGAGAGAGAAAGGGGTGTATCATCATATTTTCGTAAAATTTAATGTAAGGGGTTCATATAGAAACATTTCCCAATATAATTAAAGTAATTTATATTCATAATACAATGAAATTGCTTGAATGTAAATGAAGAGAGAGAAATTCCTTATGGAATTTTGGCATGGTAATAGGTGTGCATCGGAGGCATTAAATGACAGTGAAAGAGGTATCTCATAATTAAAAAATATCAAGGGAAGTATGGGGGAGGTGAAAAATCATACCCCAAAATTTTTAATTGAAATTCAAATGGTATAGAACCATAATAAAATTTAGACAAAAATGAGAAAAGAGGAAATCCCATTCTTGGAAGTGTGATACCAAAGGAATGGGAGAGGCTTGAGAGAGGCTTCATAGGATCTTTTGGCACCTTGGGAGGATTCTTGAGAGATGGGGGAAGAGGTTGGGTGAACTAAAAATTCTTTGAGTGATGATGAATTGGGATCTTGGGTGGGTTTATATAGGAAATGAGAGTGTAATCTTTATTATTTAGGTTTGGGTCACCACACATTAAACTAATTAATATCACAAACCAGCCCATGGTTTTTTCAAAAGGGGAGTGGTAAAAAAATATTTTTTATGTCCAATGACCTAAGGTATTAAAATAATAGGGTTTCTTATGTTGAGGTGAGTAACACTCTCAGGTAAATTCATTTAAAAAGTGAAAATGTTTTATATCTCTTAGAGGGTCCACTAATGTTTTGTAAAATAAATAAAACAAACATAAAATAACATTATTTTATTTTTAAAACATATATTGGACGAAAATAATGTTTATAGTATTTTTTACATCACTATTGGGTCATTATGATGTCATAAAACATATTATATATTTAAACGGTATTTAATTTTTACCCAAAAACTCATCTGTCTCAGAAAGTTTTGAAAAATTCACCATTGGATAATTTTGATTTCCTAATTCAAAAAATAATATTCATTTTATCTAAAAAAATTTCTAATAATGTGAATTTTTACTTTTATAATAAAAACCAACATTTATTGAAAATTCATGGGCTTTGACAAAAATGGCTTTCAAACCTTAATAAAAATTAAAATTGCATTCATAAAATTATACGATCATTTATATTTAATAAAAATTAATTTAATAATAATAATAATATTTTTCTAAAATATTATTTAATTCGAAAATCCATTAATTCATTAAAATATATTTCTTAGTTGAATATTAACTAAAAATATTATTTGTAATTTAAAAACTATTTACAAAGAAATAATAATAAAATCAATATATATTCATTATTACATACTAAAATAATTCACATAACCATAGTTCTAAGGCCTTGTTACATAACGCCTTATAACACTCGTATAAGACTGAATGGTAAGGTGTGCGATGGTGACATACTCTTGGGTGGATCAGATAATTTTTCTCGGGTGGTAATATCTATAAACATCCACTTATTTCGTAGGAGGTTCCATTCGAGCTTAACATGTTGAAGCTCAGATTGGGATTGTTCAAGAGAAAAGGCCAATGAAGCCACCTCCTATCCGAGATCTGAAAAACGGGCATTATACGGGGCAAGTCTACAAGATGAGGCAATCATTTCCTTTTTCTGAGTAAATTGGATTTGTTGAAGCCTTATATTTATTCCAATCATGTGATCCCTGCTAAATAGATATATTAGCAATGGTCCCAATTCATAACGATATTTTAATATCCAAAAACATGAAACCAATGAAGTTCAATTTTTATATAAACATTTTACAAAATCAGACATTTAATTAGATCAAATGGAATTTCTGTTAATGAATTTTTGGGTCGTTACAATTTTCGCCCCTTAAGAAATTTCACCCTCGAAATTTCCTTTTCCCACACTGAAACAGATGTTGGTAACTTTGCTTCATCATTTCCTCTGATTCCCACATCGCTTCTTTAAACATATGGTTTCACCAAAACTCCTTAACGAGGGGCATTGTTTTTCAAGTAGAACATTTTCTCTATGATCTATGATCTTCACTAGTTTCTACTCACAATAAAGATCATCCTCTTACTGTACTACCTCTGATGAGAGTACATGTGAAGGGTCTTTTAATTACTTCCTTAAGAGGGAAACATGAAATACATAATGTACTTTTTCCATGGTAGGTGGATGTGCTAGTTGATAGGCCACAACCCCGACATGATCAAGAATCTCGAAGGGCCGATGCACCTTGGACCTAACATCCCCTTACTTCCAAACCTCATGATCTTTTTCTATGATGATTTGCATAGAAATACCATGTCTCCAAATTTAAACTCAAGGTATCATCGATGATTATCTACATAACTCTTCTTTCGACTCTGGGCTTCCTTGATATACTGCTGAATGGTTTTCATCTTCTCCACCATTTCTTTGACCATTTCTAGCCCTAGAAGCTTATGCTCAGCCACATCATCCTAACACACCGGTGTTCTTCACCTTTTCCCATAAAGTTCTTCATATGGTTCCATTTGGATGCTCGAGTGGAAGCTGTTATTATAGGAGAATTAAACCAATGGTAGATGTTGGTCACATCCTCCTTTGAATCCCATTGAGAATGCTCTCCACATGTCCTCATGTGTTTGGATAGTCCACTCGGATTGGCCATCAGTTTTAGGATGATAGGCCCTACTGAAGTTCAGTTCAGTATCCAGAGTATGTTGAAGAATCTTCCATAACATTTAGGTGAATCATGGATCTCGATTGGATACAATAGATAGTGGTACTCCATGCAGCCTTACCACTTCCTTTATATATATCTGTTCCAATGGATCCTATAAGAAATCCTCCCGAATTGCAATAAAGTGTGGAGACTTTGTAAGATGATCCACAACAACCCAGATTTCATTCTAGCCTTTGAATGTCATAGGATGTCCGGTGACAATGTCCATGGTGATGTTCTCTCATTTCCATGATGCAATGGGCAATGGTTGCATTATCCACTTAGACTTCTGCCTCTTTGACTTCACCTGTTGACACACCAGGCACATTGATGTATACTCAGCAATATACTTCTTCGTATTATCCCACCAATAATGCTCTCAGAGATCTCGATACATCATTGTGTTTCCTAGGTGGATAGAGTAATTTAAACTATGTGCATCATCCAAAAGTTCCTTCTTCAACCTCGTACATGATGGAACCCATAGTCTTTTACCAAATATCACAATTCCTTCATCATCATCATTGAAATTTGAGGATTTCACTTTTATGATAGATTCCACTTTCTTCTAAATTCTCACACCATCTTTTTGGGCTTCCTTTAAACTTTCCAAAAGAGACAGTTGAGAAATCATTTGTGAAAGGATTGATTATGTACCCTTTTTAATGATTCACATGTCCATCTTCATAAAATCTAAGATGATTCGATCCTTCTCAATTCTCATCAATGATAGAATCCCTACGTCCTTTCTACATAAAGCATCTTCCACCTTGTTCGCTTTCACAGGGTGGTAATGGATTGATAAACCATAGTCTTTGATAAGATCTAACCATATTTATTGGAAAATTTTCAACTCTTTCTGTGTGAATATATACTTGAGGCTTTTGTGGTCCATATATATTTCACACTTCTCCCCAAAGAGGTAATGCCACAAAAATTTTAAATTGAAGATCACATCAGCCAACTCCAGATCATGGGTTGGATAATTATGCTCATGATCATTCAATTTTCTTGAATCATAGGCAATGAATTATTCATTTTATATCAGCACATGACCCATTCCCTTCTTCGAAGCAGCACTGAATACCACGGAAATTTGTCCACTTGTGGGTAAAGTTAGCACAAGCATACTGATAAGCCTCCTTTTCAACTCCTTGAAGCTTTCTTCACATTCATCACTCTAAGAAAACATTACTCCCTTCGGAGTTATCTTGGTAAGGGGGTTGGAAAATTGTGATAAATTTATCACAAATTGTCAATAATATCCAGATAACCCCCAAAAATCTACAAATATTTGTTACCGATGATGGCCTCGGCCGTCCCTCTATTGTAGCTATCTTGGAGGGATCCACAAATATCCCATTTCTTGTGATGAGATGACCCAAGAATGACACCTCCTTCAAGCAGAACTCACATTTTCTGTACTTTTCATAGAGCTTCTCCTTTCGAAAGGTCTCTAGTATAGTTATTAGATGCTCGTCATGATCCTCCTTGGTTTTGGAGTATATTAGAATATCACCTATAAAGACTACGACAAATTTTCCAAGGTTATCTATAAAGACTTTATTCATCAATTTTATGAAGATTGTTGGAGCGTTAGTGAGTCTGAAAGGAATTACTATGAATTCATTGTGCCCGTATCATGTATAAAAAGAAGCCTTTAGGATATCTTCCTTATTCACCCTTACATGATAATATCATGACCAAAAATCCACCTTGGAGAAGTACTGTTCCCTATGCAGATGATCAGATAAGTCATCAATTCAGGGGAGAGGATACATGTTTTTTATCATGATTTTGTTGCGCTCATGATAATTGATGCAAAGGAACATTGAACCATCCTTCTTATTGGCGAAGTGGACTGGTTCACCCCATGGTGAAGTAATTGGGAGTATAAATCCTTCATCCAGATTCTCTAGTAGTTGTTTCTTTAGCTCATCAAGCTCCACAATAGCCATTCTATACGGAGTCTTGGATATTGGAAATTCCCTAGGTATAAGGTCAATTGATAATTCAACATCTCTTCTAAGAGGATGTCCAGAAAATTCCTCGAGAAATACTTTAGCGAATTCCCTCATAATAAGCATGTCTTCAAGGATGGTTGCTTCCTTAGACCCAATCATATGAGCCAGATACACATGCTCATAGGGAAGTAATATCCATGCTTGAGATGATAGAGCTAAAGAAGATTCATATTCCTCCTTGCACTTGTATAGAATTGGGGGTCGATTATCTATATGGAGAGTGATTTCCCTCTCACAGAAATTTATGTTGGATCTATATAAGGAAAGACAATTCATGCCAAGAATTTCATCAAATTCTACCAGATGGAGTATGACAAGGTTTTTAGAGATGTTCACACCACAAATTATGACAGGGGTGGAGTTATATTCATGGGATGTAATGAATACGCCAATTTCCATACTGATTGACATCATTACTTCCATGATTTGTGGTGGGGTTGGGATTGTTCTACTAAACTTTTGAAATATAGAAGAATTCATAGAACCAGAATCAAAAAGTACATTATCTATTCTTGAGTTAATAACTACCATAATCGTCACCACTTCATTTTTAGGGTTCACTTTGGTGGTAGGGATGGTAAAAGCTCACCCTTTATGCCTTGGAGGTTATTGGTTGCCTCAAAAAACCCTTGGCTTAGGGAACTGGTTTGAAAAGTACCTCGGTTCTATGTAGTTAAAGAAATGAACATTGCGTTGAGGGTCGAGTGGAGAGTTCCTCTATACTATCACAGCCCCAGGTTTTTCATGATTACAGTTAATATCCAGGTGTCTTTCTCTTCCACATATAAAGCATTTCCTCATCCCCTTTAGGCAATTTCTAGGGTGCTTCTTTCCACTCCATTGGCAAGTGGGTTGGTGGATTTTCATATCTCCATTGGATTTATATATCGGGCCACTAGAATTGAATTTAACCTTACACATTTTATCCCCATGATACCCTTGAGATTCTCTGATCTCTATTTTGACCTTGAGGGAACATCAAACAATTTTTTCACATCTGTCGAAGTCACGGATCACCAGCGCATTATGCATGCTAGGTTTCAGCCCACAAAAGAAGCGGTCAAACAAGAATTCAGGGGTAATGAAAAATCCAAAGATGTATCGTGCAAGCCTTGTTAAGTTTTCCTTGTATGCTCTGACAGATTAATCATCTTTTTCTTGAGGTAAATTATGTCCCTTTCAATCTTAAGTCAGAGGGTTCGTAGAAAATATTTATCAAAAAACATCTCCTGAAAATCCATACTTTTCAATGCCTCGATCTCCTCCTCAGGAATCATATTATTGATCAATGTCCACATTGATCAACATCACCCTCCACATGATAAGAATCCATAATAACCTTCTATTTTTCAGTATAATGAAGGATTTAGAAGATCTTTTCAATTGATTTAATCTGCTGTTCAGCGATTGAGTGATTAGATTATCCATTAAAAGTTGGAGGCCTTTATCTCATGAAGCCCTCGATGGAGACTTGTTATTTTTTAGGGGGGGGGGGTGAATGTTCATCTTGACCCATGTTTTTATTAAAATATTATGTTAAATGAGAGTGAAGCATGACAAAGTTCGAGATTCCTGCTACCATCAGATTTGGCATCTCATTAGCACAATCATCACATTGATCTTCACATAGGTTGTTAGCCTATGTCCTCCTATTACCGGCCATTATCTAGAAAAAAAAGGAATGTTAGGGGTAACACATAAAGGGTAATCCATGGAAAAAACTGATGACTTATAAATATCTTTTATTTCCTTAACTTATGAATCTATAGGTTTCAATCAATGTTATCCATGATCTACTTTCTAACATATATTCTTAGGGGATTTTTCTAATTACCTTAAAAATGGTTCATAATAATCTTGTGAATTTATGAAAGCATATCCCCCCTGGAGTGTTGTAACCAAGAGTGCAGCAAGGACTGTTGTCGTGTGCTAGGATACCCCAGGTTAAGCCTGAAACTCCTTGTCGGTGTTTTCACCCATAGGTACATTTGTGCAAGAACTGCCTCTACCTACTCGTATCCAGACAGGGATGTGTTTTCTTAATAAACCACTTACTCAATACTCACCAAAACCTAGGGATGTTTTTATTATACTTAATCTTTTCTCTAAGTATTTACTTGGGTTTTCAAATCCTAATCCCAAAAATAACTAAACCTATCCTCTGATTCCAACTATAACAACCCTGCTTTTTATTACACACTTAAACATGATTTATTACATAGAAAACTTAACTTGATACAACATAGAAGATTGAGAGGTCTAGTGTATTTTGGGATTAGGAACATTTAATAAATCCTTAAAACATAGGACACAACATCTTTTTGAAAACATCCTTTACATGACCACTACATTCCATCGTACTTAGCATTGCATGGGATAACCTGAGGACATGCATAAGAAAAGGGTGAGCTATAAATCCTAGTAAGGGAGTTGATGAGGCATAAAATGAAATATAAAATAAATTTTAGGAAATAGGAATATCAATGGACCATAAAATAAACATGGACATAAAGGCATGATATAACATGATTAACATAACATGGAAATGTGGCAAAAACATTTAACATGATTTCAGCATGATCCAAGGATAATTGCACATGAAGCATGAGTAAAACCTCATTGCAATTGAATTAGAATTATTATACCATAATTTCACTTGATTTATCATGATACTAATCTTTACTCAATGCAATGGAGTGCTATCGGGGTGCACCCTTCTTAAACATTTCATTTCATGCATAAGTGTGCCACATGGACCATATAACATAGAGTCATTAAAAATCATATGTTATTACATGATTAAGAAATGTGTAATACACAAAATAAATTACCATTTAATATGTTTATGTGAATAAATGTTAATACCATTGATAGAGACATGGGTATGGAATTCACTACACAATGATTTTGGCTTGGAGAATCACTGTGCAATTTCGGCAGCATAACAACGTGACATAAAAATTCGTAAAAAAGGATGATGGGAGTGAAAGGGGTGTATAATCATATTAAAATGAAATTTATAGTATGAGGTTCACATATAGACATGTCCCAACATATGTAATGGATTTTATATTCATAATACAAAATAATTTCTTTAATGTAAATGAGGAGAGAGAAATTCCTTAAAAAAATTCAGTATGGTAACGAGTGTGCATGAGAGGCATTATATGAGAGTAAAATGGGTCTCTAATAATTCAAACATAAAGAGGGAATTATGAAGGAGGTGCGAAATAATAATTAAACATTTTTAATTGAAATTAAAATGGTATAACAACATAATGAAATTGAGACAAAAAAGAGAAAAGAGGAAATCCCTTACATGGAAGTGTGAACCTAAAGGCTTTGGAGAGGCTTGAGAGAGGATTCTTGGGAGATTAGGGAGCCTTGGGAGTATTTTAGAGAGGGGATAGAAGTGGTTGGAAAAACTACAAATGCTTTGAGTGAAGAGGAAGTGGGATCATGGGTGGGTTTATATAGGAAAGGAGAAAGAATTCTTTATTATTTAGGTTTGGTTCACCACACATTAAACTCATCAATATCACAAACCAAAACATGGTTTTTCCCATGGTTTTTTCCAAATGGGAGTGGAAAACAATATTTTATAAAGAAAATGGCCTAACTTTCTAAAATAATACGGTTTCTTATGTGGATATGAGTCACACTTTCAAAGAAATTCATTTAAAAAGAAAAAATGTTTAATAACTCTTGGAGGGTCCACTAAAGTTTTTTAAAATAAATCAAACAAAACTTAAATCAAATTATTATAATGAAAATAGATACATTGGCCGAAAATACTATTTATTGTATTTTATTACATCACTATTGGGTCATTACGATGTCATAAAACACGTTATATATTTAAACAGTATTTAATTTTTTCCCAAAAATTCGAATGGCTCAGAAAATTATAAAAAACTCACCATTGGAAAATTTCGATGTCCTGATTTCAAAAATAATATTCATTTTATCTAAATAATTTTCTATATATGTTAATTTTCAAATTTTAAAACAAATACTTACATTTATCGAAAATTCATTGGTTTTGACAAAAAACGGTTTTCAGACCATAATAAAAATTACAATTGCATTCATAAAATTATACAATCATTTATATTTAATAAAAAGTAATTTAATAATAATAATAATAATTTATTAAAATATTATTTAATTATAAAATCCATTAATTCAAAAAAAAATATTTCTTAGTTTAATTTTAATAAAAATATTATTTGGGCTTAAAAACAATTTTTCAAAGTAACAATAATAAAATGAATGTATATTAATTATTATATAAAAAAATAAGAAACATAATCATAGTTCTATGGTCTTGTTACATAACCCCTTATAACACCCGCATAAGACCGAAGAGTAAGGTGTTCGATGGTGACAGGATCTTGGGGGGGCTTGGATAACATTTCTCGGGTGGTAATCTCTATCAACTTCCACTTCTCTCATAGGCTGTTCCATTCGAGCTTAACATGTTGAAGCTTGTGTTGGACTTGGTCAAGAGAGAAGCCCAATGACGCTACCTCCATTCCGAGATCCAAAATATGGGTTTCATATGGAGAAAGTCTATTGGATGAGTCAATCGCTTCCATTTTCTGAGTAAATTTGATTTGTTAAAGCCCTATATTTATACTAATCATGTGATCACTATTCAATGACTATATTAGCAACAATCACAATTCATAACGATATTTTAAAATACAAAAACATAAAAAAAATGAAGTTAAAATTTTATATAAACATTATAGATAATGAAACATTTAATTAGATCAAGATGAATTTCCTTTAATGACTGTTTGGGTCGTTACATGACTAGGAAATTATAACCATAGGGACCTAGGAAAAATCTCCATGAAAAGACATGTTAAGGATAAACTAGAGCTTATATTTTATTCTTAAAAAGTTTTTGATCCTTGTCAATATGAAAAGTAACATAAGTCATTATTTAATTCAATAATTGGAGTCTTAACTTTTGATTCACTATAGTAAGTACATATGGATCTTTTCGGTCCATCACAAACTGGATGTATCAGAGGAAAATACTATGTATTTGTTTTAGTTGATGATTACACTTCATTTACATGGGTCTATTTTCTAGTAATGAAATCTGAAGACTTTCTTTATTTTAAATCATTTTTAGCCAAATTCAAAAAATGAGAAAAACCTTCCATTGATAACTATTCATAGTGATCATGGGGGAGTGTTTGAAAGTTCATATTTGGTAAATTTTTGTAATGAGAAAGGCATTACTCATAATTTTTAATCTCTAAGAAGTCCTAAGAAAATGGTTTTGTTGAAATAAGAAACTGTATTCTTTAATGGATAACAATAACAATGTTGATTGAATATTGTATTCCTAAATTTTTTTGGCCTGAATCTCTAAGCACTGCTTCTTATACTATAAATCAAGTATTAATCAGACCTTTTCTTAATAAAACACCTTATAAATTGTGGAATTTTCATAAACCTAAATTTTCTTAATTAAATTTATTTGGATAGAAACTATTCATCTGAAATACCAAAGATAACTTACATAAACTCCCACCCATATCCGATGAAATAATTTTATTAGGATATTCCACTACTTCTAAGGCTTATATAGTTTTTATGAAAATTTATTATACTTTTGAAGAAACAGTACATGTTAAATTGGATGAAACTGATCATTTTGTTTTTAAAAAACCCCAACCTACATCTTCAGATGTGTTTTGAAAAAGAGATTGTCAAAATTTGATGGAAGATTATTCTAATAAGGAAAATACTCAAGAAAATGTTTCTGAAGTATTTAACCTAGAATATTTATTATCATATATTGATTAATAGGTTTTAAAAAACACAAATCAGTTATTTCTGAAAAATAATCCCCATGATAGTATCATTGGTGATGTAAATAAACCTGTAAGATCAGAAGTTCTTTATGAAATGAAGTATAACATTCTAGCATTTGTTTCCGAATTAGAACCTAAAATCACTAATTAATCTTTATGATATGATGATTTGATAAAATATATGAAGGATGAGCTAAATGAATTCAAGAGGAACAATGTCTTGACCTTGGTTGAATGACCTAAGGAAAATTCTGTAATTAGAGTAAAGTGGGTATTTATAAATAAATGTGAAAAAATGGAATCGTTGTAATAAATAAAGCAATATTAGTTTCTAAAGGCTATAATAAACAAAAATAAATAGACCATGAAGATACCTACACTCTATTAGCTAGACTTGAATCTATTAAAAATGTCTTAGCCTTTGTAACATTCTTTAATTAGAAGCTTTTTAGAATGTACATGAGTTGTGATTTCCTTAATGGATATATTAAAGATGGTGTTTATTTTGAACAAACTCCTTGTTTTGAATACACAAAACATCTTTAATAGGTTTACAAACATACTAGTGTTTTATATGGACTTAATCAAGCCCCTAGATCCTGGTATAATAGATTTATAGGATTTTTGTTACAAAAATATTATGTCAAAGGAACTTTGAATCCATCCCTTTAAATGATGAAAGATAATAAAAATGTTTTTATGGTTCAAATTTATGTTGATGTCATTATATTTGGATCAACTGAGCAATAATTAACCGATTAATTTGTGAATCTCTTTAAATATGATTATGAAATGAGTATGATGGGTGAGGTAACATTATTCATTATTTTTTAAATATATAAAAAACTAGAAGAAAATTATATATCTCAACATAATTATATTAAATATCTCTTTATGAAGTATGTATATGAAAACAATAAATGTATAAGTTCTACAATCAGTACCTTAAACTCTCTTGATCTTAATGAAGTTGGGAAACCAGTAGATCAAATATATTTTTGAGGTATGATAGGACGTTTATTATATATAACATCTAGTTTTCCAAACATAATTTATTTAGTATTCTTATGTGAAATATATAAATATAAAACAAAGTAATCTCATTTAAAAGTAGTGATAAGAATTTTTTTCTCTATTCGAAGGGAACCATGGATTTTGGAATTTTCTACTCTTTTGAAAATGATGGTATTTTTAAAATATTTTCAGATGCTGACTTTGGTGGATGTAGAATAGATAGGAAAAGAACATATCGGCCTTTTCATTTCATTGGAGATTCGTCAGTTACATGGTCATGCAATAAGTAATACTAAGAAGAACTTTCCACCATTGAATCTGAATATGTAGAAGCTAGAAGTTGTTGTGCCCAAGTGTTGAGGATGTAACACACACTCACAGATTATGGCATGACTTTTACCAAAACATAGATAATGTGTGATAATACTAGTGCCATTTCCTTAAGAAAAAATCTTGCATATCACTATCATGAATAGAACATATACATTCGACATCACTTTCACACAGATCACACAATTAAAGGAGATATCATTCTTCAATTAATCTGAACACAAGGTCAACTTGCTGACAAATTTAAAAAACCATTACCCTCCGATAGGTTTGAATACAATAAATTTTTTTTGGAATGATAACTGTAATGTAATCATCCATACTATCTTTTTTTAAAACTTATCTCCTTACATTAAAATTCTCATTTTCATATGGGGAGTACATATGTTTATTATTTTAATTTTTTCATTTAATTTTTTTTGGAAATTAAAATTTTTGGTACATAAATTTTTTCATTTCCCTAAAAAAAATTTCATGAAACTCAGTTTTATAAGAACAATGTTATGAATATTGAAAATTATATCAGTGAAATGTAGAAGGTATGTTTCCTTATTTAAATCTTTGTAATTAAATTTTTTGTATATTTATGCCTTTTTTTAAGAAAACCTTATTGGATCCGCTCTACATAAATCTTATTTTTCCTTAAAACCTATAAAGATCAGTATCTATAAATTCTTCTTCAGAATTGATATCAATCATCAGATCAGATCAAGTGAATCTCAACTGTTATATTGATCTGAGAATACAAACCATTACCACGAATCCTATATAAAGGACTCCTATTCGTGTACCACATTAGTTGTCTCAGTGTTTTTTCACCGAAGCTCTTCCACCCTCAAAATCAAACATTCAGTTTTCTCTGTTTCCATAAGCTCCTAATGCTGCTTTAAGTTTCCTTGAAAAATCAGATAGCCTCGAACAAGGAAATCAAGTATTGGTTAATTTACAAAGAATGTTTGGTGGATCCAAATTTTTTTCTCAAGTATGATTCTTGGATTTCAAAATTCATTATGAAGAATGGATGGGAAATCCTTTGTGTTTACAAAACAAAGAATTAGGATTCGGTTTATCTTGATATACTTATAGAATTATATGATATTGTTAGTTTTTATAAACAACGAGGAAGGGAAATCTTTTAATTCAAGAGCTATGGAATGAATTATTCCTTATCTTTCAACAAGGTTGCAAGCATTCTGGATATACCTTATGAATTAGAGGTTAGGTTGTGCTCTCATAAGATTCCAGACATAGAAGGTACTTTTGAGAAGGTTATGGAAATTGAGTTCCTTGGTCTTAAAAGAGTTATATCACAAAAGATAAATCATCTATCAACCAACTATAGATTGACATCTCTCTGCATTCTAATTTTTCTCATACTATGAAATAGAGACAATGATTTTTTTATGAAATGAGATAACTTCTGGATAGATTTCTTAGTAAATATAAGGATGACAAAACTCATAAAGTACATTATATTATCCATTAGCAATATCTATAATGGAAACCTTAAGCCTCATATCATAATTTATCTAGTATTATTTTTAAAACTCATTGTCCTATGTATAGAATCCTTCAAAATTCCTTGCAACTCAAAACCCAAAGTTTTAAAGATAATTTTTTTTAGTGATGATACCCTAAGAAGGATGAAAATTGGTTTCAGTATTAAAATAGGATAGTTCATTGATCTTATTGATAGTTATAATCAATATGCTATCAAGAAAGGTGAAGTATGAGAAACCTCCAAACAAACCCCAAAGAAAATAAATGAAAAGTAACTAGAACCGAAATAGAAAGAACCAATACCTGAGTCAGTATTTTTTCAACCCAATCTGAAAAAGAAAAAACACCTTTTCTGATGAAGTGGAAGCCATGTAGAAAGAGAATAAGAAGAAAAAGAAAGAGGGAAATTAAGTTTTCAGGTTAGAACATGCTGAGGATAAGGCCTTAAAAATCCAAGCAGATGAAGATATTTAGAAGAAAGAAAAAGAAAAAAATGTTAAAGAAGAAGATATCAGAATCCAAGATTGTTCAATCTTTTCATAGAGATAAAGAGAAGAGATCTGAAAAATTTCAGGAACCATAATCCTTCTTGTAGGTGTCAGTTCAAATTAAAACTCTGGGTGTAGATAAGAGAAATAATGTTCCAATTATGGAACCCATTATTAAAGAAGAAAATGTGGAGCAAGAGGAAGAACATGAAGAAAAATTTGAATAGTAAAGTGATGAAGTAATTATAATGGTGGAAGAATACCAAGATAAGGAATGGCCTTTTGGAAATATGTCTCTAAAAATATCCCAAGTTGAATCGACTAGGGTAATCTAATAAGGTAAATCAGTTATAAAAGATGATAATTCTTAGGATGATGTTGATAAAACTTAATATGATGAAATTAGTAATCATAATTTTATTCATCCTATTGTTGTGAATGAAGTTATTGATAATGCTGGAGAAAAATTTGCAGTTGATGATGATAAAATAATTCATGTTTTTGATAGTTAGCATGAGACTCCAAATTTTGAGAAGGAAATCTCTAAATATGAGAATGATTAGAATGTGGTTGTTGATTCTACAAATCAATATAATGTTTCAAAATCCAAGAATTATGTTATTTTTGGAATGTCTAAGGGAAAAATTGACAAACAAGATAAAGTTTACTTACCAGAAAAGGAATCTACTTCAAAATATTAATTTTCCCTAGGACATGATTTTTATGTTTAGTACTTGAAGAATCATGTGAATACTATTACCTTTATTTCCATGCATTGATTCTAGGTCTCATATTCTCCAATAAACAATCAATCATAAGTCATATTAAACAATAATTATCATGTAAATGTTTTAAAACATGAAGCCGATTTTAAGATATTTCAACTTCGTAATGATTCTCATAGGAGATCTTACAAAGAGAAATCCAAGTTGTCTATATTAGTGATTTATGATCTTAAAATCACGAATGATTTCAAAGAATCAGTAAGGGATTCCTTTGATGAGTCAAATGACAAAATCAAGAACTTTTCAACAAATCTTTCAGAGAAGATTAATCAAGAGAACGATTCCAAGATTCAAGAATATAAAGACCTAAATGGAAAGATGAATTGTGATTCTTTGAATTTGAAAATATAAAGAGAGCTCATGGAAGAGATGGATAAAAAGTTCAAAGGGAAACAAGAAGTGATAAATACTCATGGTGAAATTCTTATGTCTCCAGAAGAAAGGTTAAAAGATCTTAAAAAGAAAAATCATGATCAGGATCAGTTGATCAAAAGGATTGAAGATGATCATAAGGAATTGAGAGAGTTAATGGCTACCCTGAGAAAGCTGATTCTGAAGGAAAAGAAAGATGAATGATTTATTAAATTCTGACATTTTTTATTATACTTGTAATAATTTTTTCTCATCCTAATGAAATTTTTTATATTTCTATAGTATTGTTTTCTATATTCCTAACCCTTCACTTGCAATTTTTTTCTTTCCCTCCTTTACCTTTTAAAAATCCCAAAGGGGGAGAAAAGAATGATAAAAAAAATATTAATAAATAATATGTCAATGTAAGGGGGAGATTACCTAAATAATATATTCTTAAGCAAGAAGAAGTAACTTCTATAAGAAAGACACAAATACGATCCTTAGGGACTTCAAATACTATGAAGATTTTGCTGTATTCATTATAGGTCATAAAAAAAGTAAAGGGAGATAAATATTTCATTTAAATTTTAAAAAGTGAAAACCTTATTCCTAATAATATTTTATGTAATGTTGTTTATGCATTCCAAAAATGATGAGATTGTTGAGTCAATAAGTTCCCTTATGACTTTTACATCCTTTTTTGTTTTGAAAATCACAAACACATTTCTTAAGGAAAATTATATTTTTCTAAGAAGTTTTTTCTTAAGGGAAGTTTTATATCTCTTAAAACATTTTTACATTACCTATAGTTTTCATTTTCATATATTCTGTTTTCCAAAAACCAATAATAACCATATTTTTTGTAAACCAAAAATCATATCCTTACCTAACTTAGAACCTTACTGTTCATTCAAATCTGATGTCTCCAGAAGTTTGAATCCAATTTCTTCTAAAATCAGATTTCAATTTCATCTAAAATAAAACTATGATATCTTCTAAAATCAGACTTAGATTTCTTCTGAAATCAAACTTCCATTTCTTCCGAAATCATTCTCTGTTTTCTTTTGAAATCAGACTCAAATTTCTTCTGAAATCAGACTCCCATTTGATGAGAAATTAGACCCTGGTTTCATATAAAATCATACTCCTATTTATTATGAAATTAGATTTTTAATTCAATGGAAATCATACATTGAACTCTTATATTTTTAGACTTTGAAATATTTATAAATCATATTAGGAATATATCATAAATAAGATTCTGAATTCCTCTGAATTCGGAGTCCTATTATCTATTATATTAGAATCCAATTGTTTATATTTTTAGACTTTGATTCTCACTTAAGAATCTGATTAAATATTTTTCCTACATCGGCCTCATTTTACTAATTTAATGTTCCATTTTATCGGATCCTAAACATGTTAATGTTTCTTTCGATTATATTTTTTCCATACGTATTTTTTTTTTCATACACATGATAGTGTTTTCAATGATTTCTTACACGAAATGACGTCAAAAAATAATTTTTTTAAACTATAAATTTTCTGAGTGTCACGTGTATAGACCCCTCCTAGATTTAAGGAAAATATGACCGTTGGAGGAGGAGCTGATAGTTGTAACCTTTTCCTATAAATACCCTAAGCATTTAAATTTTTTTGAGGCATTGAGATGATAACACACATCTAGAGATTACATGTTGTGATGTTGTGAAGTAATTTTTATAGAGAGATACTCTCATGATTTGTGTGATCTATAAACATCTTGTTCAACCATGTAAATTGTGTTTAGACTTATTAGTTCAATTCCGATTGGCTGATTAATCAAGGTCTTCCGGGGAAAGGTTGAATGAGGTTCTATGTAACTCCCCAAGCTTCCATGGTATGCTTCTCTTTGAATAATAGAGTGGGGTGTATTGTACGCAACCTTGAGTTCTAGCACACCGCGACCAGTAAAAGTAGCAGTCATGAATTGTAATACCCACCTTTTGAAATTATATAAATTTTATATTTCAAAATGGACTTCATTTTTTGTATTTGGAATATCAAAATTATCCTAAGATGAATTTTTTGTAATTTTCTGAGAACTTCCAATTTTCTATAAATAGAGAAAATACTTAAAAACAAATTTTTTAATAAAAATAATTTATTGTGGTAAATTATAATATTTAGTGGTTTTAAATTATAATTAGAATATATTTTTACCATTCTATCCAATGGTGGTCATTAGAATTAATTTCACTTTGAAATTGGACATAACAAATTGTCAATATTTCGATTGATATTGTTTCTTAAAAACACGCTATTTTTTTTGACAACGGAAATTAATTATAAAATTAATTAATCCAAATTATATGTTTGGAAATTTTTAAAATATACATCATTTTTTAATTCAGAATATCAATTATAGCTTAGGGTGAATTTTTGGTATTTTCTGAAAAACTTCAATGTTTGATGAATAGGGAAACCACTAAGTGGTAGTTTAAAAACTAATTTTTTGTGTAAATGAAACATTACCAGTTTGGTGATTTGATTTTTAGAAATCCAACATTCATGGTTCTCATTAGGAAGTAAAATGTGGTTCAATGGGATTAAATTAATTCTTTTGGTGAATAGTAACTTTTAAGTTTTATTAATCGCGATTAAAGGTAATTAGTGAAATTTAAGGTAAAAATGTTATTATAAAAATATGAAAATACCTTTACACTTGTACTACACTTATTAGATGAGACGTTTACGACCAAGAAAATCCATGGGTCAACTTGGGGACCTGATGGAGCCACTTCGGTACGAAAATGACATTAATAACTTTTTATTTAAAGTAAAAATAAAATTGTCACAAATGTGTGTTGTTTTACTAAAACAATTATTACATGGGGTTATATAAGTTACCTTTTAGACTATAAATATTCATTGGAAAGATAAAAATATTTACTATATCATGGTAATTTTTATATAATTTTTTTACCTCAAATAAATTAAATTTTTTATGACACAATGATGATGCAGAGATTACCTCATTAGTTGACAATTTAAATAAAATGAAAAGATAATGTACAATCTAAGACATAAACATGTCAAAAACCTATTGGGTGAGTATATTTAGAACCCTTATCACCTTACCTTAGAAATATATAATTGTGGGACCTTTAAAATCCGAAAATCATTTCATAATAATGTAACATTTCATGACTTTCCAAGAGTGCCCCTCCTCTCCCCTTATAAAAGGCCCCCACTACTACCACCTTATTCACACCTTCCAGGACATTTGGCTTTTCCAACCTCTACCAAATTAATATCTAAAATTCCCTATATTACTCCTAGAAGCCTGAAATTGGTCATAATTCTTCCCAAGAAAGCCTTTGGATCTAATTAAAAAGAGTTACCTGATTTTAAGGTAATGTCTTCCCCTATGTTCTTTTTTTTATTTTGCTTCTCCAAAGACCTAAAATCTTTTTATTACTTTATTTTGTAACAAAAACAGTATATTAAATATACTATGATTTTTATGAGAATTATTTGATTTAAACTTACACACACCTTCGTTTAATGATTAATGAACATACTGTTTCTGTGGTTGGAGAAATACTGCCTCACGAAACGATGATTGTTCAATATTCTTTTAACACCTCTCATGGTGGACATTAAGATGTCACTATATTTATATATGATATATATTATGTTTATGTTTTCTTTATTCTTCTGTATTTCTCATTTATGGCATACCTTTATGATTTCCATTATGGGTAAACGCGATAATTTCATTTTAGGAAGTGTGGACTACCGCCCCCTCAAAGTGATTTGAATCGTTAATGCCATATGTGGGACATATAAAGGATGGAGTAAATGATATTATATATGATATTATACTGGAATTATAATATATCTTTATATAATAGTGATTTCATTCCATTAAATATGAAATATAAATGAAAGTAGCGTTCATGCGTACGTACGGCTTACCATCTCCATGAATGGTGCATTTCATTTCTTACCTCTAAATGTTGTGTAATATTATAAATTAATGTATATAATGAATATATATGATATATATGATATCTAAATCATGAATATAATTCTGGATATAATCGATATTTTACCACATGAACAATGTGTAATTAGAAGAAGTTTATTTTTGACTCAAGTACCTAAGATCGACAAAACGACTGTTATTAACTTAAATAATTACATAATGTTCATAACACGGTAATAAGTGATATAAAATGAATAATTAACATTAAAAAGGTTCTTCAGAAAGTATAAATTTACTCTAGTTTATTATTCAGGAGGTTAAATAACGTTCGAGTCATGTCAGACACGAGGTAAGGGATCTTCTTAACCCAATTTCCATTCTTTGGGTTAATCTCCTACATTCAAATTATGTCATGATATTATTATGTAATATCTTGTATTTTTACTTTCTCTATGTGTAACTATAGTGAATACACATAATAGATCAATTTTATTCAAATAAATGATCTTTGTAAGGGACTTCTTCTCAATCTCCTTTCATTGAGGCATATTTTGTTTTATACACAACTTTCTTTTATATGGTGTATAAACCCCTTTGAATTTTACTTTTATTCAAAAGGAATAATTTTATATGAATAATTTTATTAAACAACAAAAGGGAATGTTTTTTTGTCATACGTATAAGGTGAAAATGTCTTCTCCGCCACTGTGACCATTATTTGAGTTTCGGATTCCTCTACAAGCCATAACTTTTTTAGAAAATGAATAATAAATACCATGTTTTAATTTTCTTTTATTTTGGTATTGAAAATGGTTTTTATAATGTTTGTATTATATCAATGTGTTGTATTGATATCTTGTGATTGAAATGTGGAAATTTTATGTTTCCTTTATGCATGTTTTAGGTGATACGATTATGTTATGGTTTATGATATGTTTAAACATGTTCATATAAGGAATTCATTGGACTTAATATGTGACGGCTGGAGCCTGCTATAGCTCCTCGATGCATCGGTAGGTCTCATGAGACAAACTAGTGTCTTGACACGAGGCCTTGACAAAATCTTATTTGTAGTTTTGGCATGAGGCCTTGGCTACGTGGTTATGATAGTCTGGCATTGTAACTTCCATCATTATGAAAGTGGTTATTGATATTGCATTTGATTATTCGACTAGTAGAATATCCATGTGAATAAGTAAATGGAATTATTTCATTTTATCATTTCCATATTATGCTGAAGTTCAAGTTTAAAATTCTTTAGTTTTAGTTATACATTGCCTTAAATGTTTATGTTTATTTATGAAAGCTTCCGCTATATTGTTATCCTTACTGAGCATCTGAGCTCACCTATTCCAATGTTTTAATTTTTCCAGGATGTGAAGAAGTATATTATGAATGACCTGCAGGGATAGTATGAGGGGATATGAAGACAATATGTTGATGTAGTTTTGGTTTAATTTATGATGTAATGTAAGACTTATGCATGTATCTAGAGTTTCCAAGGCTACCAAAATAATCGGTCTTTTGAGACTTGATCTTTTGTGATCACGTCATTGTTACGCAATAATGCACCGACTCTAGGTAACTGGGGTCAGGGCGTTACATGCTAAGTACCTTAGAGTTCAAGGGATTGTGGTGATTTCATGATAGACTCAGATACTCTTATCGAGGGATTACCCTAGTGTGTGTAAGATAGAATTTCTTGAAAGTATAAATCAAGGGTCCTTTATCCAAAGTTGTTGGATACCCTTCTCTTTGGGTTAAAATATTTCCTAAACATGTTTAATTTCATTTACGATATTTTAATTTTGCTGCATTTTGTTAAAGAAAAAAAACATAACATTCATATACTTTCTTATTCCTGTATACTCTGATATGATAAGATTTTATACGCATTAAGGTAGAATCTTTCCATAATTATACTTTTCTTATGTTTCTTTTTTGGATCCATATTTTTGGATCCTAAGAAATATTTTTTCTTAGTAAAGATTTAAAGAGTTTTTGTAAATCCATATTTTTTAACCATTTTAAAAATAGATTTTATTAAGGACAAAAACGAATGTTTTTTAACCTAAAATTAACCCCCTATTGTAATTGTGCATCTATGTCTATATTTTGATCCTAAAACACCATGAATGCTCTCTCTCAGCTTAGCCTTACTGGCCAACTTTTCTTGGGTTAATCCAAGTATTCCCACCTTAGTAGTGGTGCACCTGGAACCCTTGGATAATTGTCTGGTAGGGAAATATTTTTTAATTAAAGCCTAAAAAATGTGTTATCCAAACAAAGACCATTCCAAAAAAACATCAACTTCTAAACTAAAATTCCTTATACAAAAAAAATATATTTTTCATGGTTCATCTTATTCTTATTAAAAAAATTATTGTAAACAATGTGCATTGTTATTTTACCATGTCTTGGAACATGATAATAGTTCTATAATTATCAAATTTAAAAACCTAAAAACATATTCAAATTTTCATCTAAACACTTATTTTAAAAAATTAAATTCACTAGACACTTTAATCTCCCCCTTTGAATGTGTTGTAAATATAATCATATATCAATATGTTTTATATTCATTATACCCTATACTGGAAATGAATACAAAAGTATATTTAGGAGTTATAAAATAAACCAAATTCCCCTCTACTTTAGTATCTTCTCAAAGAATGAAGCCACACTAAAAAAAAGAAATGAGATTTTATTTAATCAAGTCTACATCTACATGGGAAATCCCAGTTTAGAGAATAATAGAGATATCACCTATGAATAAAATCTATTCAAATTATATAATGTGATACCATTATCAAAATTGTTTAAAAAATATCATAATAGGGGATATTTGAGAAATATTTGTAAGAGAGTTCCTACACACATTTCCACAAACTAATCAGAAAAGTTCAAGTAAAAAAATATATGTCATCTTTTCTAATTGAATACCAAATCTCTTATGATAATATTTGCTAAAAAATATTCCAATTATTAATTTGAGAGTTATCATCATTTTCATAATATTTTGAATATTTTATATCATCAAATTATATTCTCTCCCTTTAAAGAGATGAATCCATCTCATTCAATTCCTTTAACGTTTTTACAAAAGCATTTATATAAGGGATTAAGGAGAAACATGTTTATTCCATATAAAAAACACTCAGTCTAAGAGTTTTGTATCAACCTTTATTTCCCCCTTTTCTTTTTAAACTCAAATTTGGATGAGTTCTATTCTATATAATAGGCTCTTCCATGCCCAATTTTTTCACACATCACAATTTTCATGTCATCATTTTAGATGGAATCTAATCATCTTTACATTTTATCAGTTGGCACCACTTTATTTTATTTTTCTTTTACAAGATCTTGATCTTGTTCAAATTCTTTCATCATATCACATAATTAACTGGGTCTATATATTTCAAAACTATCTCACATATCATGGGGTTTTCACTATGAGAAATCTCACTTGATAAAAAATATATGCATTTCTTAGATTTATGAACTTCTTAACCACATCTAGTAAAAACTTCATTCATGCATTCCTATAAGATCTATATTGATAGTTTAGATGATGTATCTGTCACATGATTCTCTTGCAGATATTATGATATTATTTACTGAGCATTTCTACCCCTTAATTCATTCCAGTTTCTTGATAGTGACATATTATATCAGTATGAATAAGCTTTATGACCAAGCACTCCACAACAACAATAGTAGCCTCCAAAATTTTCATTTTTAGAATGATAATAGTTCTTCAATGAAGATTTTAGTTATGGATTCTTCATAGATTATGGATATGTATATTTAATAGAAAACCTTATAGATAAATTAGTTCATTATTACTTTATGGAAGATATTTTCTCACTTTTTATTTTGGTCTAGTTGGACCCAGTCTTTTCTTTAAGATGTGCATTATTAGAAATTCTAAATGTACATTGAGAATTGTTTGTTATAGAATCAACCTTTTTCTATGGAAAATGTTTCCCATTAACTTTAAAAGATTCATCCTTAAGCTTCAAATCTTAGGTTAAGTCTCGTTTTATCTTGTTCAATTCATTTTTTGCTACAAATAACATGGATTTTATCTAAGATAATTCTTCCTATTTCTCAAAAAAGTATTTCTTCATGACCATTCACCATATTCTAAAATTCATCTACTTTTATTGGGTTCTATTTATTCTCTTCAACATGTGATGATTCTACCTTATCAGAATCTTCCTTTACAAAAATTTCCATATTTCCTTCTATATGATATATCTCCATGTTATTTTATCTTCTTGCATTAATATTAATACAATCTTCCTTGAATCATTCTTTAATCTCAAAGGATGTCCTGTCAATTTCATTCTTCATTTTTTTCTTTACCTTCTTGAGTATCATATATTCCAAAATTGTTGGTTCATGATTTTCTTTTAATATATATTCTAAATCAGTTACCTCATCACATTAATTACCACCGAATGAGTCTCCATATTTCTTGGATTTTCCTATAAATCTCATTTATATCTTAGAAAATAACCCATCTTTTGATTAACTTATTGAATATGATAATTCATTAATTTATCTTCTCATCATATTTCTATTCTTATATGTAAATTTCTTCTAATAATTATTACAATTCATTTTATGGGACTACTTATCTTATTCATTTGAGTTACTATCATCACCCTTCTTCTTTGGAATGTTTCCAGAAAAATGACCACTCATGTGACAATTACAGCACTTTGGTGGGAGTTTGATATTTCCATTCCATATTCCGATGTTAAAAATTCTTGTAAATAAGGCCATAATTTGACTAAAGTTATCTTCAGATTATTCATCCTCAGAATCAATTGATTCTGATTCTTCTTGGAATTATTTTTTTACCTTTTATCATGTCTTGAAAGGGAATATCATCTCTGGTATTTTTCATGAATTAAAGAAATTTTCTAATTTCATATGACATTGATATTTTTATATTTTTCATATAATTATATATCTTCCCTCTATTATAAATATGAAATCTTTGAGTGAAATATATCTTCAAAATTTCTCATAAGTCTCTTCATAATAGTATAATCTTGCACCTTCTCTCCAAAACCTATGATATTGTGGAAAATCACATGTACCCTTGTAAAGTATTCATAAATACATTCACCATCCATCATTTTGATATCTTTTTGTTTTCCTTTCCATATTTTCAACTCTGGATTCTATGAATTTAATATTTCCTCCATTATTTCTTATCATATTATTCTAGATCTCATTTTCTATTTAGAGACCCATCACTTTAGTATATAAATTATTTTGATAAAGCTATCAATATTTCATTCTATGCCTTACCATAAAAATCAACATTTCACTTATCAGCTTGGGTCATAGAAACATAGTCATTAATAGGTAGCAAACCCAATATTTTTGTATCTCTCGCTTCTAGGAAAATATGTTGAATGTAAGGAAGTATTATATTCTTCCAGTTTTGATAGTTAATTTAATCAAAATTATGATTTACTCATCTATTCACTAAATTAAAATTATCCATTTCTTGGAAATATTTCAAGATATATAGAGGGGACCTTGTGATCTGATACCAATTTTAGTGTCCAAATATCAGTTAGGTACCACTGAGAGGGGTGAGGGTGAATCAATGGTAGACTTTTTTGCAAATTGTTTTTCTTTTCATTCAACCTTTGTGATTGATTAATGTCTCAATACCTCATATTAAATCTTCAAACTCACCTTAAAAGATGTAATATCAATGAAATTTTAGGAAAAAAGTTGTTATAAGTTGTGGAAGATAGACATAAAAATTTCCATTTTGGTTAAACCCACCAACAATGATTCTCCACCATATCATAAGGTGATTAAAATAGTAATTGGTTAGAACATTAAATTATAAAGTGGTTATACCCCTAGTTCCAACCAATCATTAAAAGTTGGTTAGACACCCCAAATGCACCTTCTTCAATGTGCTTGGTTTGACCCCCCCAATTTAAATATTCAGCAAACTGTTTGACCCCACAACTATAGACTTCAATTTTAGATGGTTGGATAAACTGTAGAAAGTCCAATTGAAGATCATCCTTCATGAGTTTGTTCGATCACACTATCTTGTGTGTAAATTCATGTACCATTACACTAATGCTATTACTTAATAAACAATATATGATCATAGTATATTATTAGCTTCCTCAGTGCAACACTTGTCTAGTAAGAATTATTTCTTTCATTGAATTCATGACCGCACTCTATACTAAAAAATGAGATATGAATTCCATCTGAATCACTGATGGAAATTATGGACCAGATTCTATATCAAATCACTAAATACTAATTATGTAGTATATATTTCATTTTAAATTATTGAATTTATGTAATATACTTCATGGTATTCCCAAGTAACATGTGAAAAAACTCAAATGCATAAGCTTAACACTTTCATGCATACATAATTTCATGTAAATACTTGTTTTTATAATGCAAACACATTAAAATGAACATAATTATTGAGTAGATATGGTTTATCTCAAATAATTTCACATGTTCATGTGAGAATTCATGAATTCATGTAAGTGTTTTCACATGGAACCTCAACCACCACTCTCAAATTTTCACACACACAGTTTTCTTTCCTATTCACTCACCTTCTTATAAAAACATTAATATATGAACATAAAGAGAACCTAAAAAATTTTCATTCAAACCACATGTATGTATTTCATGCAAAAAATATCCTTATTTATCCAATTTATGTGTCCTATTCACATAGACCATACAAACCAGAAGAATACACATGCAGAGTATCATGCTACCTTATGTGGCTTTGCAGGATATGTTCATCATGAAGAACATTTGAGAGTGACATGAACTTATTAAAGGTCTTTATAACTCGACTTATCATTTGTAAAAAATTATACAAGGTGCTTATATCTTCCTCATGTAACAACAATGTGGACACCAAAACTAGTTCATGGAAACTCACATTCTTTGTGGGACTCTTGACTACATTCGTCACGACCCGTCCTCGGGGCCCGTGCCGTGACTACCCCAAGACCGCCTTCCATAGGCTAGGGGCTGGCGACTAGCACCAAGGCGTAAATCCCAACAAAAAGGGAAGGCATTTCCTTTCAAAAGCAAACAAGAACCACAGAGTAAGCAAGCGGAAAAGTAAACACTAAGTAATAACGGTACAAGCTGTGCTAAAAGTAAAAGGGGCGGGAAATACAAGCCCAACTGTAAAGTACAACTAAAAGGAAAAACAACAACTGAAAGGAAAAACTGCAGCGTCGAGCCGTCCTCTGGAAGTCCCACCTGAAGGGTGGGTACAGATAGCCTCCATTGCTCCTCGGGTCCACCTGACCGCTCCGAGTACGTCCCGCCCAGTGGTCCACCTCCAGGTACCGTCCTGCTCCGCACGCCTCCACCACGATCAGCGCTGTCCGTCGTCTTCAACCAACACAACGTAGTGCGGGCATAGCCCGTGCAGGGGTGAGTATAAGCTACTCAGTAGGGACCCCGAGAACCCCGAAGGTCTCCCGAAATCCACAATGGATAATCCACAAAGGAAAGATACAATCACGAAGTAACATCTGAAACGACTTAGGTATATGCCCATACATATACTTAAGTCATCAATTCCCGTTCGGCTCCAACGTCCGAGCCCAAGCACAACCCAGTCCACACAGGAAATAAAAACGTATACCCACACAGGATAGCTCAACACAATCCACAAAGGAGAGTAAACAGTAAATCCACACAGGATAGCTCAACACAATCCACAAAGGAGAGGAACACAAGATTCATCTTACACAGGTATACTTCTTCGGATGACGATAAAGATGATCACTGATGCATCTAAGTCGTCGGACCCACAAAGGATCGATAGGTAACTAACCCCCACAATGACCCACACAGGATCGGGCCCACACAGGACCTGTAGGCGCTGGCTCACACAGAACCGCTGAGCGCTGACCCACAGAGGATCGGACCCACACAGGACCTATAGCACTGATCCACGTAGGATCGCTGAGTGCAGTAGTCATCGCAGTCCACTGAGGATCTCTGCACGGTCGTCGTCGGTGTCCATGGAGGATCTCTGCACAGTCGTCGCTGTCGAAGAAGTAGTCGCAGCCAGCACTAGGGTTCCGGCACACAGCAAGCTCGTTCGGGAGGGTTCGCTCCACGAGACGAGAGGCTAATACATCAACTGACACAAAGTCCGAAGTTGATGTATCCAAAAGTTCCGTATCGTCAACAGGAACTCAACGTCGCAGACGGCGCGCCAATCGGACGCCCGGTCTGAGAGTTATTGGCTTTTTCGTCCCAGGGGCCCGGTTGGTTTTTAAGGCAAAACCAACCCGACCGTACTCCACCTGTGTCCAAACCTCGGGCGGAGTGAGCCAAAAGATCTGTCTCACTTAGAGGAAAACAACAAAGCTAACGGCACGTCAATCGGACGTCTGTAGCTCACGATATGAGCGTTTCCGCTCCGAAGGCCCGGTTGGTTTCATGTACGAACCAACCCAGCCGAACTCAAAGTATTCCAAAACCTTGAGTGCGATATACCGAAACAACCGTCTCGATCCAAGGATCGCGTTGCCGCTGACGGCGGGTCGTTTGGAGGCCCGTAGATCAGGATACGACCATTTGAATGAAAATCGTCCGAAGACGGGGGGTCCTGGCACGGGCTGACCCGGCCCGACCCCCCTGGGTCGGCCGAACCCGGTCCGACCCGATCGGACCGGTCTGGCTCGGCCAGCCCGGCCCGGATCGGACGAGCGGCCAAGTGGCCGATGCGGGGGGAGCCGCCGCCCTGCGTGACACCCCCGCGGCACCCACGAGGTGTCGGCCAGACAACAGGACGCGGCTGAAGCCACGTCACGAGTGACGCGGGGGGAGCCGCCTCCCCCGCGTGACACCCGCGGGGTGTCTCCCTGGCACCAGACGCGGCTTCAGCCGCGTCCTGCGAGCGCCGCCTCCGCGGCCTGTGCCACGGTGGTCTCGTCCGGCGGCGCGCCGGGCGCCGCCGCCGCCGGCTTCCGCGGGCCGCCGGAGTCGCTCCGGTGGCCCGTTTTTCTTCCCGTCTGCGCCGTTGCTCCTCCCTGGACTCATTCTTCACTGCAGGATCATCAAACATCTATTGCGGCACGTTTCGTCATCTCCTGTCAAATCCTCACAAGAACGAAGAACGACGGAGGGTTGTCGGGCCGTGTTCGTTTGGCCCGCACCCTCCGCGTTAGATATAAACAACGGGAGAAATTAAAGTTCAACACATGAACGCATATTCGAAACAATTTTTTTAATTAAATAAAATTGTTTCATAAAACGGGTTCCTTATTTGAACGGAAACAACAATTTTAATAATTTTAAAATTGTTCACAAAACTAGTTCTTTAACTTTTTAAAGAAACATTTACGGGAATATAAAAAAAGGGTAATTCCCAAAATAAATCCCTACCTCGTAGTCGTCGCGCGTGAGCATTCTTCGTGGAATTGCTCGTCGCGGAAGAGGGGGATCTTCGCGTCATCGCGGGAAGGCATCGCGTCTTCGCGGAATCTGGCGTTGAGTCAGCGAACTCAACGGACCAAGAACAATAGATTTAAATTATAAATTATTAAATCTGTGTTTCGTTTTAAACCCAAAAGATCTTTTAGAAGAAACCTGAAATCACTCACCTCAAATGGTTGGTGATCGGAGATCGGGGCGGGGAAGAACGTCTCAGATTTGGGCGTCGTCGATTTCCGCAGATGACGGCATTCTTTGCGTTCTTTGCGTTCTTCGCGTTCTTCGCGAAGGAGAAAGAAGATACAAGGATTCTGTCTCAACGAGTAATCCTCCAAAAAAAGAGAGGTTGGTCTTATTTTATTATTATGCCAACAAACGAAAACGGGTAAGAAACGACCCATCAATTCGTTGAATTAATTCAACGAAATAAACAGCTCATTTAATTTACGAAATAAACCGCCAAATTAAATGGTCTGTTAATAAATTAAGAAAACGCGTCAGTTGACTTTCATAATGACGGGTTTTTGCGGGTGCGTTACTTCGCAGAAAGAAACGGAGGGGCTCGTGCGGTCCCCACCTCACAAATATCCTACCCAGAGGGTAGGATATTTCTGGATAGCATCCTATCCAGATCAACTCAGTTTAAGCCGTCTTTAAGTGGCTTCAAGTGGCTTAAGTGAAATAAAATAAATTTGTCGTAAAATTATTTTATTTCTTAACTTTAAGACCGAAAATTAAAAACCACAACCGAGGAAACGCAACTCCAGAAGAGGCATTTATAGGTGAATACCAGCGCTGTAATTTCATCGGTTCCCTCAGAATTCGATTCCGGGCACCAGTTCAAAAGTTAGAAAAACCCGCTCATCTGTTCACTGAACGTGCCCCAGCCAAACTTCGGAAAATGATTCCGGGCACACCGGGCCTCAGAATCAGGTGCCGTCAGAAACTGCGCTCTTGTAAAATTCCAAAGAAAATTTAGAAAAAAATTTCCTTGAAATTTACGGGTCTTTACATTACTCCCACCTCAGGACTTTATGTCCCCGTAAAGATACATAAAAAATTAGGGAAACAAATGTGGGTACTGAGCACGCATCTGAGCCTCCTGCTCCCATGTGCTCTCCTAGAGGTTCCCATGCTACCATCTAATGCGCACAAGAGGAATCGATCGCCCACGTAGGACCCACTCCTGTCGATCCTCTATCTCCACCGGGACCTCCGCAAATGTCGCCCCATCATCCACGTCTAGCTCGCCATAGTCAATGATGTGTGTCGGGTCGTGCACGTATCTCCTCAGCTGGGATACGTGGAAGACGTTGTGCACCCGGTGCAACTGAGGTGGAAGAGCCAGGTGATAAGCCACCTCACCGACCCTGCAGTGGACCTGGAAAGGCCCGATGAAGCATGGAGAGAACTTGCCGCCTCGGCCAAATCTCCGCAAACCACGTCGAGGTGAGAACCGCAAGAAGACGTGGTCGCCATCCTCGAACTCTAGTGGCTTCCGCCTCCTGTCAGCATATGACTTCTGCCAGCTCTGTGCTGTCCTCATCCACTCCTGGATGACCTGGACCTTCTCTGTCGTGGCCCAGACCATCTCTAGTCCCACAAGTGTTGACTCCCTAGGGTCTGTCCAGCACAAAGGAGATCTGCAAGGCCTGCCGTACAACACCTCGTATGGTGCCATCCCGATGGTGGAGTGGTAGCTGTTGTTGTACGCGAACTCCACCAAGGGTAGGTGGTCCTCCCAGCTGCGACCAAAGTCAAGGACACATGCGCGGAGCATGTCCTCGAGAGTCTGAATAGTCCTCTCTGTCTGACCATCCATCTGAGGGTGAAAGGCGGTGCTCAGACGTAGTCGCGTCCCGAACGCCTCCTGAAACCCCTTCCAAAGCCGGGAAGTAAACCGAGCGTCCCGATCGAAGACGATAGTCGATGGAACACCGTGAATCCGTACAATCTCCTGGATGTAGAGACGCCCCAAGCTCTCCACTGAGCCCTGCTCTCGGATGGGTTAGAAGTGTGACGACTTGGTGAGTCGGTCAACAATCACCCAAATGGAGTCGCGACCTCTGGAAGTGCATGGAAGTCCATTCACGAAGTCCATATATATCCCGTCCCACTTCCACTTCGGGACCTCTAAGGGCTGTACCAAGCCTGCTGGTACCTGATGCTCTGCCTTCACCTGCTGGCAGGTGAGGCACCGTGAAACGAACTCTGCCACAACCTTCTTCATGCCCGGCCACCAGTGCTGTCATCTGAGGTCCTGGTACATCTTCACCACTCCTGGATGTACCGCCAAAGGAGAAGTGTGAAACTCTATCAGCACCTCCTATCGTAAAAAAACTGGTACCAGGGTACGTACTCTGAAAAGGATGTCATGATCTGCTCCAAGGGAGAAACCATCAGGTGCATGTCTCGAGGATATCTGTGCACGCCGCGTCTCACAGTCAGCATCCTCACGCTGTGCCTCTCTGAACTGCTGCAGTAGTGGAGGGGTGACTGTGGGAGACTGAAGGATGGCTGCTCTGTCTCTATCCATGAAGGATATCTAAAAAGCGGCTAGCTGCTCTGTTGCCTCTTCAAGTAGCTGGATACCCGTCCTCCTACTGAGGGCATCAGCTACCACGTTCCCCTTCCCAAGAGTATAGACTATCTCAAAGTCATAGTCCTAGAGGAACTCGAGCCATCTCCGCTGTCTCAGGTTCAGGTCCTTCTGAGAGAAGACTTACCTGAGACTCTGATGGTCAGAAAATACTGTAAAGCACTCTCCCATCAGATAGTGCCGCCATGTCTTCAGGGCGAAGACCACCGCTGCTAACTCCGGGTCATGAGTAGCGTAGTTCTGCTCATGCGGCCTCAACTAACGTGATCCATAGGCAATCACAGCCTGCTCCTACATCAGGACACACCCGAGTCCGGTCCCTGATGCATCACAGTAGACTATGTATCCAACTCCCTTCTCAGGCAACCTCAAGATAGGTGCGCTGGTCAACCTCTGCCTCAGCTCCTGGAAGCTCTGTTGACATTTGTCTGACCACACAAAGGGTTTCCCCTTCTTCATCAAAGCTGAGAGTGGTTCCAAAACTCTGTATAAGTTCGGCACAAATCTCCGATAGTATCCAGCTAGGCCCAAGAAACTCCGCACCTCTGTCACGCTCTTGGGTGGCTCCCAAGCTAGCACTGCCTCGATCTTCGCGGGATCCACTACAACTCCCACCTCAGAAATGACGAGCCCCAAGAAGTGGACCTCGCGTAACCAGAACTAGAACTTTGAGAGCTTTCCATAAAGATGGTGATCTCGGAGTGTGTCTAGTACAACCCACATGTGGTAGGCGTGCTCTTCCTCCGTCGTCGAGTACACCAAAATGCCGTCGATGAAGACCACGACAAATCGATCGAGTTATGGCTGGAAGATCCTATTCATGAGGCTCATGAACACTGCTGGAGCGTTGGTTATGCTAAAAGGCATAACCAAGAACTCATAGTGGCCATACCGGCACCTAAAGGCCGTCTTTTGCACGTCATCATCTCGAACTCTGAGCTGATGATAGCCTGACCTGAGGTCTATCTTCGAGAACCACCGCTCTCCCTTGAGCTGATCGAAGAGTTCATCAATCCTCGGTAGCGGATACTTGTTCCTCACTGTCACCTGGTTCAGGCGACGATAATCGACACACAGTCGCAAGCTCCCGTCCGCCTTCTTGGCGAACAAAATCGGGGAAGCCCAGGGTGAAACACTGGGTCGGATGAACCCCTTGCCCTGCAAGTCCTCCAACTGTACCCACAGCTCTCAAAGCTCGGCGGGGGCCATCTGATATGCTGGAGTGGATATCGGGGCTATCCCGGGGTACATGTCAATATAAAAGACTACCTCTCTGTGAGGAGGTAGCCCTGGAATGTCATCGGGGAAGACGTCCGCATACTGATCCACCACTGCAGGAAAACTAGGACTCCACACGTCAACTGCTCCAAGGATGAGGCTAGACAACTGATGAGTGATGGGCTGACCTCTCCTCTGTGTGAGTCCATCCTGTGCTGCTAAGGCTCCCTTCTTGCCGGTGAAGGTGAACCTCCTCCCATCAGTGCGCACACATCGCACCTTACGCCTAAAACAGTCAATCTGTGCATGGACCGTAGATAACCAATCCATGTCCAAGATGACATCGTAAGGCCTCGATGCCACTACAAGAAGATCCCAGCCGAAGCTCTCGCCTCCTAGAGTAATCTCACACTGCCAGCACCAGTGCGTAATCGTCGAGTCTGCTCTCGTAGGAGTCTCTAGCCGTAAGGATCGAGCCAACAGCTTTGTCGGAATCTCCGAACTCCGAACAAGGGTAGTGGCTATGAAAGAGTGACTTGCTCCTGTGTCTATCAGAACTGAAGCAAGGGTGGAATAGACACAGATCGTACCTAGAATCATCTCTGGTGCGCCGTGGTCATAGGCCCCTGCTGCCTGGAGCTGAGCCTGTCTCTGCCCGCCAGCTCCATATGGTCGGGGCGGGCCTCCTGGTGGTGGTGGTGGCAGAGCCTCAAAGCATCTCCCACCACCTGCTGCTCGGCCAGCTCCTCTGCCTCGTCCGTCTCCTCCCTGCGGACCACCACTGTCGACCTTCTGCCTCTGCTTGGGTGGCCCCTCCACCGTTTGCTGCTCCTCGGTACGACGGGTCAGGCAGTCACGAGCCATGTGGCCCTGCCCGCCGTATGAGTAGCACTGCCTGCCTCTCGGAAGGCTGGCTCCGCGCTATGTGCCCCGCACTGATGAGCCAGTGTCCCGAGGTCGTCTGCCAGAAGGTCTGGTCTGCCTGGAACCCTAAGTCATCCATCGGCTACCTGCTGCCAAAGACTCCTCCACCTACCGCCCTGAGGTAGGTCTCGCTGTGGACTCAGCCAGGAAGCTCTCGATCAGAAGGGCTCTCTCCACCACTCCTGCCTGGGTTGGGATGCTGAGGGAGATCAGCGATTCCATGATCTCGTGTCTCAAACCCTGCTCGAAGGTCCGGGCCCGAAATAAGGGGTCCCGTACCATGTCTGTCGAGTAGCGAGAAAGGTCGGTGAACCTCGCCGCGTAATGGGCGACCGTCAAGCTGCCCTGCCGCAGCTGAAGAAGCTCCTGAATGCGCACCGCACGGAGGGTGGCTGGGACGAACTCTGAGTGGAAGAGGCTCTAAAAGTCCATCCAGATGAGGGAGGCCTCATCGTGTACCTAGAGCATCAAGCTCCACCATCGCCCTGCTGCTGCGTGCAGTAGGCTCGCCGCGAGGATCGCCATGAGGTCTGCTGGTGTCCTCACTGGCCTGAAAACTCAGACGACCGCCTCCAGCCAGTCCTCAGCGGCCTGGGGGTCCGTCTCCCCACGGAACCTGGGTGGTCGCTGGTGCTGGAACTCGTGCAGATCTCCAAGGCATCGTGCGTCGTCAGCTGCCAGTGCTGGAAGCATCGGGGGCTCGGCGGGTAAAGGTACCGCCGGTGCCTCTGCTGTCAACGGGCCCTGTACCGAGGCCTCGTCACTTGGCGGGCTATCGCCGCGCTCTACTCTCGGAACCCTAGCTGGCTGCTGTCGTTGGGCCATCCTGAAAAGGAAACAAGTGCGCCACAGTCAGAACAATATACCTGGTGACCTGACACAAGTAATCACAAAGAAAACTTGAAACACACATGCAATCAATGTTTTCGTGCATTAAGTCGGGAATCAGAAATCAGGGTCCTGGTGTATGGACACATCGACCGCCGCACCAACACTGGACTCCCTAGACTGATAACCACACTCAATACGCTAAACACTATTGCTCCACATAGAAGAAAGATCAGAGTCTGCAGTAGAACCGACCGCCTCTGATACCAATTTGTCACGACCCATCCTCGGGGCCCGTGCCGTGACTACCCCATACCCACCTTCCATAGGCCAGGGGCTGGCGACTAGCACCAAGGCGTAAATCCCAACAAAAAGGGAAGTCATTGCCTTTGAAAAGCAAACAAGCACCACAGAGTAAGAAAGAAGAAAATTAAACACTAAGTAAAAAACGGTACAAGATGTGCTGAAAGTAAAAGGGGCCGAAAATACAAGCCCAACTGTAAAGTACAACTGAAAGGAAAAACAGCAACTGAAAGGAAAAACTGCAGCGTCGAGCCGTCCTCTAGAAGTCCCACCTAAAGGGTGGGTACAGATAGCCTCTATTGCTCCTCAGGTCCACCTGACCGCTCCGAGTACGTCCCACCCAGAGGTCCACCTCCATGTACCGTCCTGCTCCACACGCCTCCACCACGATCAGCGTTGTCCGTCGTCTGCAACCAACACAACGTAGTGCGGGCATAGCCCGTGCAGGGGTGAGTATACGCTACTCAGTAGGGACCCCGAGACCCCCGATGGTCTCCCGAAATCCACAAAGGATAATCCACAAAGGAAAGATACAATCACGAAGTAACATCTGACACGGCTTAGGTATATGCCCATACATATACCTAAGTCATCAATTCCCGTTCGGCTCCAACGTCTGAGACCAAGCACAACCCAGTCCACACAGGAAACCAAAACGTATACCCACATAGGATAGCTCAACACAATCCACAAAGGAGAGTAAACAGTAAATACACACAGGATAGCTCAACACAATCCACAAAGGAGAGGAACACAAGATTCAAGTTACACAGGTATACTTCTTCGGATGACGATAAAGATGATCACTGATCCATCTTAGTCGTCGGACCCACAAAGTATCGATAGGTAACTAACCCCCGCAATGACCCACACAGGATCGGGCCCACACAGGACCTGTAGGCGCTGGCTCAGACAGAACCGCTGAGCGCTGACCCACACAGGATCGGACCCACATAGGATCGGGCCCACACAGGACCTGTAGCACTGATCCACGTAGGATCGCTGAGTGCAGTAGTCATCGCAGTCCACTGAGGATCTCTGCACAGTCGTTACCGCAGTCCACTAAGGATCTCTGCATGGTCGTCGTCGGTGTCCACGGAGGATCTCTGCACAGTCGTCGCTGTCGAAGAAGCAGTCGCAGCTAGCACTAGGGTTCCCGCACACAGCAAGCTCGTTCGGGAGGGTCCGCTCCACGAGCCGAGAGGCTAATACATCAACTGACACAAAGTCCGAAGTTGATGTATCCAAAAGTTCCGTATCGTCAACAGGAACTCAACGTCGCAGATGGCACGCCAATCGGACGCCCGGTCTGAGAGTTATTGGGTTTTTCGTCCCAGGGGCCCGGTTGGTTTTTAAGGAAAAACCAACCCGACCGTACTCCACCTGTGTCCAAACCTCGGGTGGAGTGAGCCAAAAGATCCCTCTCACTTAGAGGAAAACAACAAAGCTGATGGCACGTCAATCGGACGTCCGTAGCTCAATATATGAGCGTTTCCGCTCTGAAGGCCCGGTTGATTTCGTGTACGAACCAACCCGGCCGACTCAAAATATTCCGAAACCCTGAGTGCGATATACCGAAACGCCCGTCTCGATCCAAGGATCGTGTTGACGCTGACGGCGGGTCGTTTGGAGGCCCGTAGCTCAGGATATGACCATAACGAAAATCGTCCGAAGACGGGTGGGGGGGGGGGGGGGGGGGGGTCCGGGCCCCGGGCCGACCCGGGCCGACCCCCCTGGGTCGCCCGAACCCGGTCCGACCCGGTACGACCCGGTTGGACAGGTATGGCTCGGCCAGCCCGGCCCGGCTCGGCCGAGCGGCCGGGTGGCCGACGCGGGGGGGAGCCGCCGCCCCGCGTGACACCCCCGCGGCACCCGCGGGGTGTCGGCCAGACAACCGGACGCTGCTGAAGCCGCGTCCCGCGTGACGCGGGGGGAGCCGCTGCCCCCACGTGAAACCCGCGGGACTCCCGTGAGGTGTCTCCATGGCGCCGGACGCGGCTTCAGCCGCGTCCCGCGAGCGCCGCCGCCGCGGCCAGTGCCGCAGAGGTCTCGTCCGGCGGCGCGCCGGGGGGGGCACCGCCTCCAAGCCCCGGCGCTGCCGTGCCGGCGACCCGCGCCGCCGACGGCTTCCGCAGGCCGCCGGATTCGCTCCGGTGGCCCGTTTTTCTTCCCGTCTGTGACGTTGCTCCTCCCGGGACTCGTTCTTCACTGCAGGATCATCAAACATCTGTTGCGGCATGTTCCGCCGTCGCCCGTCAAATCCGCACAAGAACGAAGAACGACGGAGGGTTGTCGGGCCGTGTTCATTTGGCCCGCACCCTCCACGTTAGATATAAACAATGAGAGAAATTAAAGTTCAACACATGAACGCATATCCGAAAAAAAAAAATTAATTAAATAAAATTGTTTCATAAAACTGGTTCCTTATTTGAACGGAAACAACAATTTTAATAATTTTAAAATTGTTCACAAAACCAGTTCTTTAACTTTTTAAAGAAACATTTACGGGAATATAAAAAAAAGGGTAATTCCCCAAATAAATCCCTACCTCGTAGTCATCACGCGTGAGCGTTCTTCACGGAATTGCTCGTTGCAGAAGAGGGGGATCGTCGCGTCGTCGCGGGAAGGCGTCGCGTCATCGCGGAATCCGGTGTTGAGTCGGCGAACTCAATGGACCAAGAACAACAGATTTAAATTATAAATAATTAAATCTATGTTTCGTTTTAAACCCAAAATATCTTTTAGAAGAAACCCAAAATCACTCACCTCAAACGGTTGGTGATCGGAGATCGGGGTGGGGAAGAACGTCTCGGATTTGGGCGTCGTCGATTTCCGCGGATGACGGCGTTCTTCGTGTTCTTCGCGTTCTTCGCGTTCTTCGCGAAGGAGAAAGAAGATACAAGGATTATGTCTCAACGAGTAATCCTCCAAAAAAAGTGAGGTTGGTCTTATTTTATTATTATGCCAACAAACGAAAACGGGTAAGATAACGACCCATCAATTCGTTGAATTAATTCAACGAAAGAAACAGCTCATTTAATTATGAAATAAACAGCCCAATTAAATGGTCTGTTAAGAAATTAAGAAAACGCGTCAGTTGACTTTCATAATGACGGGTTTTTGTGGGTGCGTTACTTAGCGGAAAGAAACGGCGGGGCTCATGCGGGCCCCACCTCACAAATATCCTACCAAGAGGGTAGGATATTTCTGGATAGCATCCTATCCAGATAAACTCAGTTTAAGCCGTCTTTAGGTGGCTTCAAGTGGCTTCCAAGTGGCTTAAGTGAAATAAAATAAAGTTGTCATAAAATTATTTTATTTCTTAACTTTAAGCCCGAAAATTAAAAACCACACCCGAGCAAACGAAACTCCGGAAGAGGCGTTTCTAGGAGAATACCGGCGCTGCGATTTCATCAGTGCCCTCATAATTCGATTCTGGGCACTGGTTCAAAAGTTAGAAAAACCCGCTTGTCCGTTCACTGAACGTGCCCGAGCCAAACATCAAAAAATGATTCTGAGCACACCGGGCCTCGGAATCAGGTGCCGTCAGAAACTGCGCTCTTGTAAAATTCCAAATAAAATTAAGAAAAAAATTTCCTTGAAATTTATGGGTCTTTACAACATTTTTCATATGTCACGAGAGCCACATAATTCTTCTCCTTTATGAAGATGATTGTTCACTGATTACTCTACATTTTGAGAACCAGAGATGATTATAGTGGTCTCTTTCTCTCTCAAGAAGTAAAATTAGTGGATCGGTAAAATTTCACTTAAAATGATCACTCCATCACATATTTATAGGCATACCACACTGATTTAGCACTCTGAAAATCACAGACAACCATCCACTTCATCATGTCGTCAAATCCTACCTCATATCACGAGATATCACAATCCTCAAAGAAAAAATATTTTCAATACACTATATCTCATCGATTTGATAATCATTAACACATGAAGAAAAATTCATGTTATTTTGATCCCATTGGAATTATCAAAACTCTCAAATGGTGATCATAATTCATGGGTGGATCAACTATCAATAATTCATAGAGAAAGTATCAAAAAATATTCCTCTTTGGTGGTTGAGGATGAAGAAATAATGGTGATATTGATCCAATGGATCAAATATATCAGATCGAATGACCCAACATCTATTAGTTTTTTCTAAATATAATGTACACTAACTGGAAAATACAAATCCCACATTGAAACGGTATTTGGTCTCGTGCAACTTTATAATACAAAGTGGATTTGTATTAGGTTAGAATTGGTTACTGGTTTAGACTTTGAACTCCTACTGCCACTAACCTATGTCGGAGCACTCTCCCACCATTGTGCCTCCCCACACAGTGGCTTCTGATACCCCCATGCGCCTTAATTCAAATCAACTTTTAGGCTCTTTCTTGGCTCATCCTTACTAGTCATCTTGGCTAGGGTCAATCCGGGTGTGCCTACCATAGTATTGGTGCAATTGGATCCCTTGGATAGTTGGATGGAAGGGAAATATTTTTGAATTAATTTCTAACAAAATGTTTTATCCAAATATTAAACATGCCACTAAAAAAACTTCCGCATCTAAAATCAAATTCGTTAGATAAAAAAAACCACATTTTTTATGGCTCCTCTTATTATTCTTCCAAAAATTGTTTTAAAAAATGTGCATCCATATTTTCACAAGTATTGAAACATAATATCATTCAACAATTTTTACATTTAAAAACCACAAAAACATATTAAAATCATCACCCAAACACTTATTGAAAACAAATGAAATTCACTGGACACTTCAATCATTTTATCATGGTGACTTTTTTAACTGTTTTTATGATTCAATATATTAAAAAATTATGTTGAAATTATTTCATAATATTAATTATTATTATTTTAAATATGGAATTCATTTTACAAGATTCAATTTTTATAAGTGGATGAAATTCATTTTATTACAATCCCTCTAAAAGTGATGAAAAAAGGCTTCCAGAAAAATACATTTTCATGTTTGAAAATGTTTTATACAAACAATAAGCATAATTTCTATTATAATTTAATTAATTTGAACTATTTTTAATATAAATTAACTAATTAAATTACCAAATAAGTTTGAAATATAATGGATGTTTGTAAATTCTTGAGTATAAAAGACAATCTTTTATACTGTTCACGGAAAAATATATCTTTTCATAAAAATCCTGATATTTTACCTTAAGATAATTATGATATACCTATTTAAAAAATTATATAATTTTTATAAAATATTGTATATAAATGTTTAATAAATTTCTTATAATATACATTGATAAAATTCAATAAAAAAATTTCACTAAAACAAATTCGTGGAGCATAAAACAACTTTATTGAAAATTGATAACTTATTTATTATAAATTAATCAATAAATTTGAATTATATAAAAAGATGAAACATATATTTCATAATATGGCTACTCTTATTAAATCCAATAATTTAATATGTTTTTTATAACAATCACTTTTAAATAAACACAACTCAATAGTATATCATGATTCGTTTAAACTCTACATTAATAGAATGAAAGCTATCAAATACTTCATGTTTGTTTCAATGTAAATACATATAAAATCGTTGGGTGTTACATTTTACCCAGTTAAAATGAATTCCACCCATTAAACTCCATCACTATGATACAAAAAAATGAGGATATTTATATCTCATTAAATCGTCATATTCACATGTTACTTATTCGAATTCCTGATTCCTACAAATAACATTAACCAGGTTAGTATTCTTGTTCCATAGAGAATTATCTATACAATAAAATATTTATACTGATTTTATTAATTATAATTATCATGATCCATCATTATAAAATTCATGTTCTATACATGTGAATGATTGGGTATGTACTTCCACATGAGAGATACATGGAAAACCTCATTAACTTTAACAAGGTTCGGTGAAAGTTACAAGTTATAAGAAATCATCCATACTTGATCAATAATATTAATGGGGAGAATATAATTAGGGTTAAAAGTTACCTTATTTTTGAATCTAATGACCATATTAAATTGATAAACTTATAGGAATACATTTTCAACAACATCAAATTCTATATATCACTGATGATCGTCATCATAACATTTCCATCAACTTTGAGTTAACTTAATGTGATACTAAATGGCTCAAAATTTAACTACAATTTTCTCATCTAACTAAATTCCAAATATATTTCGTTCTCTAGATTTATCCTATCATGTTGGAGATATGCACTTCCTTCATTAGTGAGATTTATAAGGAGTCATTTTAATGCTCCAGTGAAATATGTTATAACATGATAATATTATAAAAGGAAGGTGTTAATACAAATCACCATTTAATTCTAAAGAATAAGTCCTAAACATATCCTATAGGGTTTTAATGATACTCTCTGACTGAACATTTGTCTGAGGATGATAATTATTACCGAAACACAACTCTATATCAAGATATTTCTAAAGAAATTTCTATAACTTTGAGATAAACCGATAATTTCCTCAACTATAATAGTACGTGGTACAAAATTTAACCTTAAAAATTACTTGATGCATATTGTGGAAAGCTGACCAAGGGAGAAATTTTTTCAAATAGAATAAAGTGTGTTGACCTCATGTGGTGATCAAATAAAACCAAAATATTATTTCTTCCTTTAGATGTTTTGGGGAGTCTGATGATGAAATCCATAGCGATGTTTTACCATTTAAATTGTAGTATAGGAAATAGTTTCACCATGAACATAGAATTTTGTCTCTCAACCTTAGATTGCTGACATAATAACCACCAAGATACATACTCTGAAATATCTCATTTTATGTTTTTCCACCATAAATACTCTTTCATATCTCTATACATATAGATAATTCCACGATGACTTGAGAATGATGGGAAATTGGATTCTTCTAGTATGTCTATCTTAAAGTACTATATTTATGGGACACATACTCAGTTAATGAAATATATAATTCCATCACTATCATAGTTGAACTTAGGAATATTTCTCACCTTCTTTTAAAAATATACATCTTCGTTCTGCACCTCTTTAATATTCACATATATAGATGGGTTAAAAATAATTTGATAAAGAAAATATTATTACCCTTATATCAATATTTATAGAACCATACTTAAAAAATCGATAAATATTGGATATTTTGTTGTCTATATTATAGGTGAGTTAGCATGATCCATTTAACTCAGAGGATCCACCACCTTATTCACCTTTCCAAGGTGGTGATGTATTAAGAATTTTTAATCTTTAGTCAACTCGAACCATTTTCTCTGAAATATATTCAAATAGTTCTCATAAAATATATATATTAAACATTAAATATTAGTATATATCTCACACAATTCTTTGTAAAGAAATTACTTTCATATATTTCATGTAAAAATTATCACAACTAACTATAAATCATGAGTTAGGTAATTTTTATCATGAACCTTCATTGTAATGAGGAATAAGATATGAATATATCATTCTATATGAGGATTCATCCTAGTACCTTATTCAATTCATCAATATTGATCTCAAACCCTTCTCCACTGTAGGGTAGTGTGAGTGTATGATCTTTAACCAACCTTGTTTTTTAGTTTCTTGATAGTTTCCCAATATTCATATATCCAAAAGAACTTGAATCCCTTATGAGTTAAATTAGTGACTATAATAGATAGTTATGGGAACTTCTCTATAAATCCATGATAATATCCAGTTAAAACATGAGAATTATTGACCTCAATCATAATGTTTAGTGTAAGACAAAGTCGAATAACTTCCATATTTGATGGATATGATGATATACCCTTGATTAATATTATATGACCCAAAAATTGAACTTTATATAGATAAAATTCACACTTGGTAAATTTTTCATATAATTTATCCTTCCATAGGGTCTTCATTAAAATCCTCATGTGATATTCATTATTTTCTATTATCATTGAATATATAATAACATTATCTATAAATATTACCATATACTAATCAAGGTAATATCTACAGATTATATTAAAAAATTATATGAAGACGATGAGGATGTAGTATGACTTAATTGAATCACTATAAATTCTTTGTCTACACATCTTATACAATGTTTTCTTGGGTATGTATTCACTTTTTAACCTCAATTGATAGTATCTATATCATTAATAAATCCTATAAAAATATTTATCTCCTAATAATTTATCAAAAATGTCATTAATATGTGCAAGAGGGGAAGTATTTTTGAATGCGATCTTGTTCAGTTTACAATTATCAAAGGAGAGTTCCATTGATCCATATTTCTAATTAGCAAAAAAGAACAATTTATCCCCATGGTGATGCACATGGATAAATGAATCCCTTATGAAGATTATCCTAGAGTTTCTTCTTCAATTATAGTAACTCAATTGGGTCTATTCCCTATAGAGTCTTTGAAATGGGTGTAGCACTAGGTATCAATTTTATTTAAAAATCAACATCAAAATTTATTGAAATACTAGAAAAATATTCTAGAAAGTCATCAACATACTACAATTAGGTAGGAATATCATCGATGTTGAGTTTCTCCAAAACCATATGAGATAAAAAACCCTCTCGAAAATTAATTATGACCCATATAATGGTTGTCATTTCCATTTGAGTTTCATATTTATCATTACACTGATAGTAAATCATAGACATATTCATATTATCAAATTTAACTTCCCTTATTTAACAATTGATATGATAATTACATAAATAAATCCAATCCATTCCTAAAATAACATTAAATTCTACTAAAGTGAGAATAATGTGATTTTCAAGGTTCACATCCCCACAGACATCAAATATAGAAGAAAAATATACTTGAGATATGATCATCTTATCAATAAGTGTTTTGATAGATAATTTAACATCTAATATTTGAGTTTATTAATGAACATACACAAATAATTTTTATGTTATAAAGGAATACATAATATTATGATCAAATAAGAAACTTAAATATTTGTGCATGTCTATCACCACCTAAACATCATTGTTCTATCTTCATTATCTTAATAAAAAAATGGTTAGTGTGAGTATAAAAATCATGGTGATAAATCATATAATCAAAAAGATAATTTATATGATGTCTAAATATGAAACCTTATTTTAAAAATATGATACCATAGGTGTAACCAAGGTTATCCTTGGTCATTGGGTATTCAAATCCTTTATACTGGTTCATGAGGAAAATGGGAAAAAACCCAAACATATCCCTTGAGGGTTTATATCTAAGTGTGTAGTCTTAGAACCACACATAATGATCTGGTGATGATCCAGTTAATAACAAATCCACTCATTTTTTAGTTTTTACCCCTTGGTGCATCTATGCCAGGACCACATCCACATTCTAGTATATAGATAGGAATGTATTTTTATAGTAATAGAACACTTCTTTATTTAATATAATTTAGGATATTCTCATATACTTAGGCATATCCTATGTGTTCTCACTAAATGTTTCGCATCATAGTTTCTAAAAATGACCAAACATTTCTATGAGAAAAATAATATCAACCCAAAAATTACATACATAAATATTACATATTATTATATGAATCATAAATACAAAACATTATGATCCATTCCAAAACCATAAAGGTTTATTGTCTTCAAAAACTCAGATACATTAACAAATGGTACAAAAACTATTTATATCATCGCCCAATAATTTCTTTACAGTTATCACCCTTATTAGTAACATCATAATTGAAAATATTTTTTATATATAATGTAAATGGAAACATAATAAAGGGTGATCTCAGATGTTCAGTAAGGGTAAACATATGAGATATCAATCAATGACCATATTATAGAAAAATATAAGCTTTAGGGTATGGGAACATTATCATAACATATTATATTCATACCTATTTATTCAAATATCATTAATAATAAATCATGGAATAAGGGTTTTTCAATAAAAAAACAGAAAAAGAAGAATGAAGAATCATCAATAATCAATCACGAGCCATGAAAACATATCATAAGAATAATAAATAATTTTTTTGGAATAAAAATATTCATAAAAAATAATTCCTTTAGTCATGTATCATATCCAAGACTATCATATTTTACTGTTATCACTCCCTATTCAATAATTTTCTTAGTCAAGGATCACTCCCCTGATAATCATAGTAAACACGGTCCCTTACCGAACAGGGTTCACTCCCCATTCTGATACTTATTATCTCATAAGATATCCGTAATTTTTAAAAGCATTAATGGTATATATAACTCTATTCAAACCAATTACATAATAAAAAACATACATATTAGTTCTTTAAATTCATAAAACATTCATCATATCATCATATCATAACATGTGGAACCGAAAAAATTTTTATAAAAAGTTCATCATTTCATCATAGTAGAACCCATAGAAAATAAATGGTTTTCATAAATGTATGACCATCATAATCATAATCCAACCTAATAAAAAAATAAGTATGGTATTATTGGATCATGTACCCTATAAATCATAATTAAAATCAAAGGATGTTATCATAAATGAAAAATTCTTTTAAAAGATCACTAAAATATTTCTAGAGGAAAATACCATTTTTATTTTGAAAACACGAATTCAAAATATAAAAATTTCCAAAATACTAAGTAGAAAATTTTATTTTAAAATAAAAATGTAATCATAAAAAATATTCTTCAAATTATTTAGTGGTCATTATAGTGTGAAATTAAATTTATGTCTTGTACATTAAACCAAATATTCCTTTCAAATTTTCGGTAAAATGTCAAAATTAATGTAACACCCCGACCCCGCTAGTCTAGAGATAGTGCATTACTTGTTATATTATAATGGTTAGAAGGAATGAAAATACTAAAGGAACAATCATTTTATTAGTCTTGAAAAAACTAGATACATAGATGTAACAGAAATTACAGTGGAAAATGTTACAAAATACAATACATAACAAAAATTGAAAACTGCAACCACAGGAACTCAATAAACAATCACCTCTTCATCACCTGTTGAAGGTAAAAAATGAAAGGGGTGATCTCAAACTCTCAGTAAGGGTTAAAAATGGTGGAATCATGAATCAATAATAACTTAACTGTAAACAATTTGACATAATCAAAATGGAATAGTGAATAAATGAAAAACTCAGACCATTAATAAACTGAGAATGCAACTGCATCCATAGATTTTGTCATAGTGAAAACCTCAGGGATAGTAATAAATAATAATGAATAAAGAAAATGATCATTAATTGGACTTAATTTATCTTTCACATGATACCATAATACTGTAAAAATGGTTTAGTTCTGTGGGTAGAAACCCGTCTGATTTTTGGAAACAAACTCGAAGGGTTTGTCGCCAAACTGATTTGTCTCATCAAACATAATGATGAATCGAGGGGATATAGAGGTACGCAAAAACCACTGAATGTCCAAATAATTCTTTATAAATTGATTCAAAACAAGTTAAATAGGCCTTTTTAATATCTGTATAGAGTAGAGTATACAGATTCATCAATATTTCCATAATTAAAATAACTTTCCAAATAAACACCGTATGTAAAATGGTATACGGTTTAGACAAAAGGCATATACATGATATGAGAATATGGATATTGATTAAAAATATAATTTAAAATTAAAAGTGATCTAAAATGGGCAGTAGGTACACCACATAAGGATTATTTGGTGCACCATACAAAGTTATTCACATCAAAATAGTAGTTGAGACAAAGTCTCTTACCACAATGTAATCGATCGAATCATATGAACAAAACATAAGAACCATAAAATTAATCATTGAATAACATAAATATAAAGGGAATAATGTTATTATATATCAAATGTCAGTACATATATTCCACATACAAGAAATAAGTTGGGAACAATGAAAATGTCAAAGAAATGAAAGTGAGATGAGAAACCCCTTACCTTATGCCTGAGTGTGTTCTTAGTTTGTTTTAATGACCTGAATAATAAAATTTATATTCATTAATTAATAATTAAAGAACCCCCTATAAATGAAATTTATTTATTATAACCTTAATAGGTTAATTCATGTTCCTTTTAATGGGTTTAAGAGGTTCAATTTTATTGTTTTGGAAACATTTTCTTGCTTGGTTTTCATGATTCGTTTACTTGTTTTCATGAATGGAAGTTAATTTTAATTGTGTTTAAACATTTATAATTGTTAATATAACTTATTAATGAAATTAAGGAGATATAAATGATCTTAAAATGATTTTTTAGTATAAAATTATGATGATTCATTTGTTAAAAGTTTATTACAAATATTCGGATTAACTTGGTCGTTTAGTTCATAAAGAAATTGTTTTTTATTTTTATCTTATATTAGGAGTGTCCATGGATTACAGAAATTTAATGAGATGAAATAAATATATTATTATCTAGTTCAACCATTAAAATGGTTTCATGACCAATATTGAAGGAGAATGTGAAGAACGAAACTCTGTTATCCACAAAGGATATAAATTGGAACCTCATAGACGTTGATTTCGTTTATAACCATAAATTGGAGGGAGTAAGGATATTGATGATATTTCTTCCATTAACATGATATAATTACATTATATAGTATATAATAGAGTTTACCATGGTAATTTGGATATAGTATGTGAGGAGAGAAAAATAAAAGAGATGAACTTGAAAATAAAAGAAAAGGTGAGAGATCCCTTTTGAAAATTCAGCAGCCTAACGGCGTTGCTTAAAATTTCATAAAATGAAATGATGAGAGAAAAAGGGTATCTCATAATATTGATAGAAAAAATGATAGTAATAATAACACATAAAATCAAACCCCAACATATGAGAATAGAAAATCAAATAGATAACATAAAGGAAGTGTCCACTAAAAGAAGAGAATGAAGGATTCCCTTATCTTGTAGTGTAACTCCTAGATCCTGAAGGACGGGACCTTGGGGACTGAAAAGAAAATATGGGAGGCCTACTAGGGAGGTAATACCACCAGATATTCTTGGATATTGGGTTTTGAATGAAATAAAACTGAGGGGGGTTAGTGGGTATTTATAGTAATTAAGAGAGAGTTTTTTATTAATTAAAAGGGACACCTCGTTAGTAGTTTTCAGAAAACCATGGGCATGGACATGGTATTTGCCCATGGTATAAGCCACTTGGGATACCTCATTTCATAAGATATTATGAAAAAGTCGACCATCACTTTATATTTATAATTACATCATTATGTTGTCAATAAACTACCGGAAACTCAAATTTGTATTTTTACTATTCATGAAAAATTCACGTATTTTAGAAAAATACCAAAAATTCACCCTAACCACTTTTTGATGGGTAGAATTCAACAATGAACTCCATTTTTTAAAAATAATTTTCTATGTATTTTTAATTTAATTTTTAAATAAAATCAAAGTTAATTAGATAAATAACAATTTAAAGGTATAATTAGATTTGTATTACATTGATAAATTAATTAACTTCTCATTATATTATTACCTTAATAATATAAAATATTATCATTATTTACTATTTATAAGGGTCATATTACTATTCATATTACTATTCATAAGGGTATGTTACTATTCATCAAAAAATCAAGTTGGTTCTATCAAACTCAAAACGACTTATTGGTAACAACTCTAGATGACTGTTTTTCGAAATTCAGTACATAGAAGTGGAAAATTTATGTTTAATTGATTGCATATAACTTTCTCCTATAATGTTTTGTTTCACAAAAATACTTAGTGCTTTATACGATATGGTCTATCTTGTAAATAAATAGTATTTAAGAGTAACATACCATAAAATGTTTGGGGGGGTTATATTATTCCCTCTTTTCAAAATTTCATCCTCTAAATTTTATGTATAAAGCCCACAAAAAAGATGTGGGTGGTTCTTCCTAATGAAATCATCTAGTTCCCATGTTTCTTCCTCTATATTTTTGTTTCTCCAAAGAACCTTTTCTAGATGAGTTTTCTGATTTCTCAACACCTGCTCCCTTGTGTCAAGAATCCTGATAGAATTTTCACAGTATGAAAAATCAGGTTCCAGCTCTACTTTTTCAAATGTGAGTACATGCGTTGGGTCTGGCATGTATTTCTTTAACAATGACACGTGAAACACGTCATGCACTCTGGAGTGATTTGGCAGCATGACTAAACGGTAATCTACATCTATGATTTTTTCTAGAACTTCAAATGGTCCGATATACCTGGGGCTCAGTTTCCCTTTCTTACGAAACCTTAAGACACCCTTCCATGGAGATGCATTCAGAAATTCATGATCACCCACCTGGAATTCAAAATCCTTTCTCCAATTGTCAGTATAACTCTTCTTACTACTTTGGGTTGCTTTAATAGGGGCTTGTATTGTCTTCAAATTTGCTATGGTCTCTTCAATATGTTCTGGGCCTATAAGTTTTTTATCACCAATTTCATCCCAACAAGTTGGTGTTTGATATCTCTTTCCATATAATTCTTCACATGGAGACATTTGAATACTAAAATGGAATCTATTGTTGTACGAAAATTCCACCCAAGGAAAGTATTGATCCCACATACCCTGGAAGTCAAGATATCATGACCTCAACATGTCTTCTAGAATTTGAATAGTCCTTTCAGATTGTCTGTCAGTTTGGGGGTGATATGAAGTACTCATACAAAGCTCAGTATTCGAAGCCTTCTGGAGACTTTTCCATAATTTTGATGTAAATCAGGGATCTTTATCGAATACAATTTACATAGGTGCACCATGAAGTCTTAAAACTTCATTAATATATAGTCATTCCAAGCACTCAAGTGGTAAATCCTCTCTTATTGGATGGAAATCTGTTGATTTTGTGATACGATCAACAATTAACCATATTACATTATTCCTTTTAGGTGTCCTCGGTAGTCCGGTTATAAAATCCACAGTAATGTTATCCCACTTCCACATAAGAATAGGTAGAGGTTTCATCACTCCTTCGGGATGTTGTCTCTCTGCCTTCACTTGTTGAAAAACTAGACAACCTGACACATACTCAGTAATTTCCCGCTTCATATTATCCCACCAAAAATATTCCTTCAGATCTCTGTACATCTTGGTGCTGCCCGGGTGTATAGAGAAATTTGATCTATGAGAATCATCTAATAGTTCCCTTTTTTATCTCAGGTACGGATGGGACCCATAACCTCTTTCAAAATTTCATAACTCTTTCTTCATACATGAAGTTTGCCAGTCTCCCATCCATTCCAGCATTAATTTTCTTGTGCAGATTCTCATCATCATATTGAGAGATTTTTATCATATTAATAAAGATTGTTTAGAAATTATTTGAAAGATAAAATATGTTTCCCCTTCCTTAACAATTCCCATATCCATCTTTAGTAGATAAAAAAATATAGGATCTCTCTCAATCTTCATTTTATTCAGAAGTCCACGATCCTTCATACTTAATGCATCTTCCACCATATTCTCCATTCCTAGGTGGTAATGTATTGAATAATCGTAATCATTAAGTAACTGAAGCCATCTCCATTTCATCATGTTGAGTTATTTTTGTGTGAAAATATATTTCAAACTCTTGTGGTCTGTATAAATCTCACATCTTTCTCTGTAGAGCTAATATGTCCATATTTTCAGAGAAAATATTATAGCTGTTAACTAAAGATAATGAGTTTGATAATTTTTGTCCTTGTTCTTCAATTTCCTTGATGCATAAGAAATAAATTTATCATTTTTCATAAGGATTAAACCCAATCCATTCTTTTATGCATCGCTGTATATCACAAATCCATCACTTCTAGATGGAAGTGTCAAAATTATAGCATTGACCCATCTTCTTTTCAATTCTTCGAAGCCTTCCATACACACTTTTTCCACACCAACTTAGCTTCTTTAGGTGTGAGCTTGGTTAGTAGGTTAGCTAGTCAATAAAAATTCTGAATGAAACGCTGATAGTAACCTAGTAATCCAATAAAACTACATACCTCAGTTATGTTTGTTGGCAGGGGCCAATCTTGGATTTCCTTTGTCTTTGCAAGATCAACTAGGATTCCATCCTTAGAGACAATATAGCATAGAAAATAAACAGATTGAAGCCAGAATTCGCACTTGGTAAACTTCCCATATAATTCATTTCTTCTATGAGTTTTCAGAATAGTCTACAAATGATCCTCATGGTCTTCATAGATTCTTGAGTATACAAGGATATCATCGATGAAAGTTATAAAGATATTCCCTGAAAACTATATTCATTAAATCCATGAATACAGATGGTGAATTTTTCTGTCCAAAAGGCATCACTGTAAACTCGGAATGCCCATACCTGGTTTGAAATGCTGCCTTTGGAATATCGTTCTTCCTCACACACAATTTATGATATAGAGATCAATGTTCAATCATTGAAATGTATTGAGATCAATGAATTTGATCAAATAAATCATCAATCCGGGGCATATGATACTTATTACTTATTGTAATAGCATTTATTTTCCTATAATCAATTCATAGCCTTATGGATCCATCTTTCTTCTTAACAAAGAGGACAGGGGCTCCCCATGGAGAAACACTAGGTCGAAAAAATCCTTTTCACTCAAATCATCTAGTTGTTTCTTTAGCCCCACTAATTCCATCGTAGACATTCTATAGGGAGTCTTTGATATAGGTCTTGCATCAGGAATTAAATCAATATATAACTCAACTTCCCGCTCTGGAGGATTTCTAGGTAAATCTTATGGAAATAAATCAATATACTCTTTCACCATATGTACATCTTCAATTTGAAAATTTCTTTCCTATCCCATAGATATTGGGTTCTCTTCATCTCCAATAATTTCATTTAGTAGAGCTATTGGGGGTGGTTCTAGATAAGAATCATATGTCTATGTCTCTGATTTAAGATAAAAGATTCTACACCATTTTCAAAAATTATAACTTCTTTTTTCTTATAATAAATATTCGCATCCTAATTTGACAGCCAATCCATACCGATAATTATATCAAATTCAGTCATGGATATGATGATTAGGATATAAAATAAAGCATGTTTATGTGTCATGAGGGGGACTAGTTAACATGCCTTTGTTGCAGTGATACATCCCCCAAGAGTTTTGGCTGACAACTCCTTTATTAAATTGAATTGGACATATCTAATATTCATGGAAAACTATGAAGATGTAAATGAATGCGATGATCCAGAATCCAATAAAGTGTTGGCTATGTTTGTGGAAAATATTAAAGTACCTGCCACCATGTCATTAGGAACATCAACCTCTATGGTTGTAATCGTATAGTCTCTTCCTTGTTCTCTTGGATTTTTCTAAGGCATGTTTCCTTGGCACTAAGGACACTAATTTTCATAGTTTCCCATATCTCTACAATTTTAGCATTTAATATCATTTAATTGTTTCTTCACCTTGCATTCATAAGATCGATGAAACTTTTCTCTACAGTTATAGAAGACTCCCATGCCTTTCAATAATTTCAAGAGATGATTCTTTCCACAGTTCTCAGAAAATGGGAATAGCTTTGTTCCCTTACTCTTCTTTGGCGCTTCTCCTTTTATTTTGTTATCAGAGTACCACTTCTTATCTTGGTTCCCCTTGAACAAATTTGATCACGAAAATTCCTTATCTATTTTGATGGAACATGATAAAATTCCATCATATGATAAAAATGTTTGAGATGCTAGTGACCTTCGAAGACTTAGCTTAAGACCATCAAAGAAATGATCAAACTTGCCTGCTGAGTCACATACGTAATCTAAAACATACCTGGCCAGCATTGTGAAGGTAGCCTCATTCTGTGCAACACTTTCTTCTTCCCTTTGTTTTAGGCCAAGGAATTTCCTCTTCATTTCAGTTCATTGATCATGAGGGAAATATTTTTCAAAGAATTTATTTTAAAATTCCTCCATTCCATATCTTCTATTTCTTCTTCCTCTATGGTATTTTTAATCATGGGCCATCATTGATCAACCTCACCCTTGAGACAGTATACTGCCAGTACTACCTTTTCATTTTCATTGCATCTTAATGCCATGAATATATTTTCAAGGGACTTGATCCATTACTCAGCAACCACTAGGTTAGTATTCCCACTGAAAGATGTGTGATTCTACCATATGAAACGATCCAACACAGCTGTGGAATGATTATTCATTACAACTTGAGTAAGTTTTCCCAATATGGTCATGATTTGAACTGCTCCATCCTTAAATGTGTTGACTTGCTCAGTAGGGAGATCCATACGTTTCCCATGAGTATTGATTCACCTTCTTCCATTAGAAAACATTTCTAAATAATGTGGTAAACTAGATTAGTTTATGAATCTTAAATATAAAATCACTCAACATAGATTGAAATTCATTTCATAGATAATCTTATAAACATGGATTCTCTGGGGAAATTTTTTTCATTAAACTCCTTTATAATGGCTTGTAAAGAAAATATGAATTATCCTAAGCATACCCCCCCTGGAGTGTCATAACCATGAGTTTAGAAAGGCCCGTTGTCATGTTCTAGGATACCCTGGGTCATGCCTGAAACTCCTTGTCATAGCTTTCACTCCTAGGTACCTCTGTTCCAGAGCCACCTCTACCAGCTCATATCCAGACAGGGGTATATTTTCTAGAATAATTCACATAATCTATTCCATACAAAAATACCAGGATATTCTTGTACATTTATCCTCAAATACTACATTAGGGCATTGTTTCCTACTATACATTTCCTACACTAGTTTCCATGTTTTCTACTAAACCTTCTTTGATACCAACTGTATCAACCTGAACCCACTAGGCTGGGGCTAGTGCATTACTTATTATATTGGTATGGTGAGAAGGAATGAAAATCCTGAAGGAAGAATCAGTTTAGTAGTCTTGAAGAAACTAGATACATAGATTTAACACAAATTACATTGGAAAAGGTTACAAAATACAATACATTGCAAAAACTGAAAACATCAACCACATGAACTCAATAAACGATCACCTCTTCATCAACTATTGAAGGTAATAAATAAAAGGGTTGATATAAAATTATTAGTAAGGGTTACAAATGGTGGAAGCATGAATCAATAATAACTAAATTGTAAACAATTTGAAATAATCAAAATGGCATGGTGAATAAATGAAAACATCATGCCATTAATAAACTGAAAATGAAATTGCATCCATAGATTTTTTCAGAGTGAAAACCTAATGGATAGTAATAACTAATAATCAATAAAGATAATGATTATTAATTGTAAGTCATGTATCTGGCACATGATACCATAATACCATAAAAATGGTTTAGTTCTGTGGGTAGAAACCCATCTGATTTTTGGAAACAAACCCGAAGGGATTGTCACCAAACTGATTAGTCTCTTGAGACCTACCAATTCATAGAGGGGACCTAAGGGGTCCCAAACACCACTTCTTGTCAAAATAATTATATATACATTGATTCAATAGAAGATAAATATTCATTTTCAATATCCGTATAGAGTAGAGTATATAGATTCATCAAATTTTCCATAATTGAAATTACGTTCCAAATAAACACCATAGGTAAAATGTTATACGGTTTAGACAACAAAAATATCCATGATATGAGATTATGGATATTTAGTATAAATATAATTTCAAATGAAAAGTGGTCTCAAATAGGTAGTAGGTACACCACATAAGGATTATTAGGTGCACCACACAAAGTTAGTCACACTAAAATTGTAGTTGAGACAAAGTGTCTTACCACAATGTAATTAGTCGAATCATATGTCAAAAACATAATAACCATCAAATGGATAATTTAAAAACATGAATATAAATAGAATCATGTTATTATATATCAAATGGAAGTAAAAATATAACACATACAAGAAATAAGTGGTGAACAATGAAAATCTCACAGAAATGAAAGTGAGATGAGACACCCCTTACCTTATGCTCGGGTGTGTTCTTCATTTGTTTTAATGACCTGAATAATCAAATTTAGATTCATTAATTCACAAGTTCAGAACATAATATACATTTAATTTATTTAATACAACCTTATTATGTTAATTCATGGCCATTTTAAAGGGTTTAATAGCTTCAATTTTATTGTTTTGGAAGCATTTTCTTCCTTCGTTTTCATGATTCGTTTACTTGTTTTCATGAATGGACGTTCATTTTAAAAGGTGGTTAAACATACAAAAATGTTAATATATCTTATTATTGAAATTAATTATATATTAATGATATTATAATGATTTTGGGTTATATACCATGATGATGATTCATTAGTTAAATGTTTATTACAAATATTCGGATTAACTTGGTTGTGTTTTTCATAATGAACTTGTTCTATATTATTATATTATAGTATGAATGTATAAGGATTAAATAACAATAATGAGATGAAATAAATATTTTATTATTTTTTTCAACCATTAAAATGGTTTCATGACCAGTAAGGAAGGAGAAAGTGAAGAACAAAACTCTGTCGTCCACAAATGTTATAAATTGGAACGTCATGGACGTTGATTTCCTTTATAAAAATAAACTGGAGAGAGTAAGGATATTGATGATAGTTCTTCCATTAACATGATATAATTACAATATATATGATACTTTATCTTATCATGGTCATTTTTACAAATGGGGTGAGGAGAGAAAAATAAAAGAGATGAACTTTAAAATAAAAGAAAAGGTGAGAGATCCCTTATGAAAATTTGGCACCCTAACAACTTCGCTTAAAATTTCATAAAATGAATTGACGAGAGAAAAAGGATATCTCATAATATTGAAATAAAAAGGGAAATTAATAAGAACACATAAAATAAAACCCCAACATATGATAATATAAAATCAAATAGATAACATAAAGGAAGTGTCAACTAAAAGAAGAGAATGTAGGATTCCCTTACCACGTAGTGTAACTCCAAGATCTTGAAGGATGGGACCTTGGGGGATTAAAGAAACCTTGGGAGGACTCATAGGGAGGTAATACCATCATATATTTGAGTATATTTAGTTTCTAATGAAATAAAACGAAGGGGGTGAGTGGGTATTTATAGTAATTTAGAGAGATTGTTTTTATTAATTAAAAGGGACACCACGTTAGTGGTTTTCGCAAAACCATGGGCATGCCCATGGTATTTGCATATTTTTTAGACACTTGGGACAACTCATGTCATTAGAAACTGTAAAAAAGTAATCCTTCCATTTATATTAATAATTACATCAATATGATGTCATTAAACTACCGAAAACTCAAATCAATAATTTTACTATTCCTGAAAAATTCATGTATTTTAGAAAAATCCCAAAAATTCACCCTAACCAATTTTCAACATTTAGAATTCAAAAATGACCTCCATTTTTTGAAAATAATTTTCTAATAATTTTAAATTTATTTTTAAAATAATATCGAAGGTAATTCGATAAATAACAATTTAAAGGTATAATTAGTTTTGTATTACATTGAAAAATTAATTGACTTCTCATTATCTTATTACATTAATAAAATAAAATATTATCATTATTTACTATTTATAAGGGTCATATTACTATTAATATTACTATTCATAAGGGTATGTTACAATTCATCGAAAAATCAAGTTGGTTCTATCAGACTCCAAACGACATTCTGGTCACAATTTTAGATGACTGTTTTTCAAAATTCCAAACATAGAAGTGGAAACTTTATGTTTAATGGACAACATATAAATTTCTACTACAATGTTTTGTTTCAAAAAATACATAGTCCTTCATGAAATATGGGCTATCTAATGAATATAAATTATTTAAGAGAAAAAAACCATTAAATTTTTGGGGTGTTATATTATTCCCACTTTTAGAAATTTCATCCTAGAAATTTTATGTATAAATCCCACCTAAAAGATGTGGGTAGTTCTTCCTCCAGAAATAATCTGGTTCCCAAGTTTCTTCCTACATATTTTGGTTTCTCCAATGAACCTTTACTAGACAAGTTGTCCGGTTTCTCCACACCGGGTACCTTATGTCAAGAATCCTTATAGGCTTTTCACAATATGACAAATTAGGTTCCAGTGATATTTCGTCATATGTGAGTACATGCATTGGGCCTGGAATTTATTTATTTAACAATGATATGTGGGACAGATCATGAAATCTAGAGAGATTTGGCGGCATCACTAAATGGTAACCTATATCTCTGATTCTTTCTAGAACTTCAAATGGTCCGATATACCTGGGGCTCTGTTTCCCTTTCTTACCAAACCGTAAGCCACCCTTCCATGGAGATAATTCCAGAAAGAAATGATCGCCCACATGGAATTCCAAATCATTTCTCCTATTATCAGCATTAATCTTCTGCCTATGTTGGGATGCTTTAATATGGGCTTGGATTGTCTTCACCTTTTCTATGGTCTCTTCAATAAGTTCGGGGCCTATAAGTTTCCTTTCACCAACTTCATCCAAACTAGTTAGAGTTTGACATATCTTTAGATATAATTATTAATATTGAGCCATTTGAATACTATAATGAAAATTATTATTGTACGAAAATTCCACCAATGGCAAGAATTGATCCAACATACCCTGGAAGTCAAGAGATTATGACCTCTGCATGTCTTCTAGAGTTTGAATAGTCCTTTCAGACTGTTTGTCTGTTTGGGGGTGATAGGAAGTACTCATAAAAATTTTAGTATTCAAAGCCTACTAGAGACTTTTCAAGAATTGTGTTGTTAATTGGGGATCTTGATCGGATACATTTTATAGAGGTGAACCCTAAAGTCTTACAACTTTATTAATATACAGTCTTCCCAGGCGCTCTTGTGGTAAATTCTCTCTTGTAGGAAGAACATGTGCTGATTTCGTGATATGATCAACAATTACCCATATTTCATCGTTCTTTCTAGGTTTCCTTGGTAGTACGGTGATAAAATCCATTGTAATGTTATCCCACTTCCATATAGGAATAGGTAAGGGTTGCACACTCCTTTGGGATCTTGTCTCTCTACCTTCACTTGTTGATAAACTAGACACCTTGACACGTAGTCAGCAATTGCCTACTTCATATTATCCCACCAAAAATACTCCTTCAGATCATTTTACATCTTGGTGCTACACGGGTGTATAGAGAAATTTGAGCTATGAGCATCATCTAATAGTTCCCTTTTTATCTCAGGTATGGATGGGGTGCATAACCTCTTCCCAAATTTCAGAACTCTTTCTTCATAGACGAAGTCAGCCAGTCTCCCATCCTTGGAATCATTAATTTTCTTGTGTAGGTTCTCATCATCATATTGAGTGATTTTTATTTTATCTAATAAAGATGGTTTAGCAATCATTTGAAAGAGAGAATATGTTACCCCTTCCTTAACAATTCCCATATCCATGTTTAGTAGATCCAAAAATAAAGGATCTATCTCAATCCCCATTTGAGTCAGATGTCGATGATCCTTCTTACGTAATGCATCTTCCACCTTATTCACCTTTCCTAGGTGGTAGTGTATTGAAAAATAGTAATCTTTGAGTAACTCAAGCCATCTCCTTTGCCTCATGTTGAGTTATTTTTGTGTAAAAATATATTTCAAACTCTTGTGGTCCGTACAGATTTCACATATTTCTCCGTAGAGATAATGTCTCCATATTTTCAGAGAAAATATTATGACTTCTAACTCAAGATATTGAGTTGGATAATTTTTCTCATGGGTCTTTAAATGTCTTGGTGCATAAGAAATAACATTATCATTTTTCATAAGGATGCAACCCTACCCATCCTTCGATGCATCGCTGTATATCACAAATCCATCACTTCGAGATGAAAGAGTCAAAATTGGAGCATTGAACAATCTTCTTTTAAATTCGTTGAAGCATTCAGTACACTCTTTAGTCCACACAAACTTAACTCCTTTACATGTGAGCTTGGTTACTGGGTTTTCAGGTCAGGAAAAATTCAGAACGAAATGCCGATAGTAACCTGATAAGCTAATAAAAATGTGTAACTTAGTTATGTTTGTTTTCATGGGCCAATCTTGGATTGCATTTTTCTTCTCAGGATCAACTAGGATTCCATACTTAGAGTAAATATGTCCTATAATAGAAACTGATTAAATATAGAATTTCCACTTGGTAAACCTCCCATATAATTCATTTCTTCTAAGTGTTTTCAGAATAGTCCGCAAATAATCCTCATGGTCTTCATAGTGTTTTGAGTATACAAGGATATCATCGATTTATACCACAAAAAAAGTTAGCAAGATATTCCTTGAAAACACTATTCATTATATCAATGAAAACAGATGGTACATTCTTCAGTCCAAAAGGCATCACTGTAAACTCATAATTCCCATACGTGGTTCGAAATGCTGTCTATAGAATATCTTCCTTCCTCACATGCAGTTGATGTTATCCGGATCGAAGGTAAATCTTTGAAAATTATTGATCTCCATGAAGTTGATAAAATAAATCATCAGTCTGGGGTAGAGGATACCTATTATTTATTGTAATAGCATTGATTTTACTGTAATCAATGCATGTCCTCAAGGATCAATCTTTCTTCTTGACAAAGAGGATAGGGGATCCCCATGGAGAAACAATAGGTTGAATGAATCACTTTTCACTCAAATCCTCTAGTTGTTTCTTTATCTCTACTAATTCCACATTGGAAATTCTATACGGAGTCTTTGATATATGTCTTGCATCAGGAATTAAATCAATAGAGAACTCAACTTCCCACTTTAGAGGATTTCAAGGTAAATACTCTAAAAATACATCAACGTACTCTTTCACCATACATACATCATCAATTTTAATATTTCATTCCTCACCCATAGATAAGAGGTTCTATTCATCTCCAATAATTGCATTCAATAGAGCTACTGGGGGTGGTTCTAGATAAAAATGAGATGGCGAAGCCTCTGATATAAAGATAAGAGATTCTACACCATTTTCAAAAAAATTAATTTCATTTTTCTTGCAATAAATCTTCGTATAATAATTTGAAATCCAATACATACTACGAATTATATAAAATTCAGACATTGTTATGATGATGAGGTTTGAAACTAAATCAAGTTTATGTATCATGAGGGGGACTAGTTGACATTCCTTGGTTGCAATGATACATCCCCTGGAAGTTTTGACTGACAACTCCTTTACTAAATCAAATTGGATACATTCAATTTTTTTAGAAAACTGAGAAGATATAAATGAATACGATGATCCAGAATTAGATAATGTGTTTGTTAGGTTTGAAAAAACTATTAAAGTGCCTTTCACCACGTCATTAGGAACTTCAACCTCCACGGTCGTAATTGCAAAGGCTCCCCCTTGTTCTCTTGTCTTTTTCTGAGGCATGTTTCCTGGGTGCTTAGGAAACTAATTTTCATAGTGTCCCATATCTATACAATTATAGAATTGAATATCATTGAATTGTTTCTTCCCCTTGCATTCATCAGATCGATGACCCTTTTCCTCGCAGTTATAGCAGACTCCCATGCCTTTCATGCATTTCCGGAGATGACTCATTCCATAGTTCTCACATAATGGGAATAGATTTGTTCCCTTTACCTTATTTGGCACTTCTCCTTTTACGTTGTTATTAGAGTACCACTTCTTATCTTGGTTCCCCTAGAACAAATTTGATATAGAAAACTCCTTCTCTGTTTTGATGGAACTTGATACAATTACATCATATGATCAATTTTTTTGAGAAGCCAATGTCCTTAGAAGTCTTGGCTTAAGACCTTCAAAGAAATGATCAATCTAGTCTGCTGAGTCATGTACGTAATCTCCAACATACCTGGCCAGCATTGTGAAGGTAGCCTCATACTCTACAACACTATCTTCTTCCCATTGTTTTAAGCCAAGGAATTTCCTCTTCATTTTAGTTAGTTTCTCATGATGGAACTATTTTTGAAATAAAATTTCATTAAAAGTCCTCCATTCCATATCTTATATTTCTTCTTCCTCCATGGTATTCTGAATTAAGTACCACCATTGATCAATGTCACCCTTGAGATAGTATACTACCAGAACTACCTTTTCACTTTCATTACATCCAAATGCCATGAATATCTTTTCAAGGGACTTGAACCATTGCTCAGCAACCACTGAGTTAGTAGTCCCGCTGAAAGATAGGGGCTTCTGCCACATGAAATGATCCAACACAGGTGTGGAATTATTAATCGTTACAACTTGAGTAAGTTGTCCCAATATGGTCATGATCTGATCTGCTCCAACATTGACTGTGTTGACTTTCTCAGTAGAGATCCCTACCTTTCCCATGAGTATTGATTCCCCTTCTTCCATTATATGCCATTTCTAAATAATGGTATAAACTAGATTAGTTTATGAATCTTAAATAGAAAATAACTCAACATAGATTAAAATTCTAGGCATAGATAATCTTATAAACATGGTTTCTCTGAGGGAAAATTTACATTAAACTCATTAATAATGGCTTTTAAAGAAAATATGAATTATCTTAAGCATATCACTCTAGAGTTTCGTAAGCAAGAGTGCAGCAAGGCCAGTTGTCATGTACCAGGATACCCCGGGTCAAGCCTGAAACTCCTTTTCAGAGCTTTCACTCCTAGGTACCTCTGTGCTAGAGCCACCTCTACCTGCTTGTATCCAGACTGGGATTTATTTGCTAGAAGAATTCACATAATCTATTCCTTACCAAAATACCAGGATATTCTTGTAATTTTATCTTCAAATACTACCTTAGGTATTTGTTCCCTACTATACATTTCTTACTCTAGTTTCTAAGTTTTCTACTAAACTTCCTTTAATACCAACCGTAACACCCCGACCCTAGTAGGATAGAGCCGATTCATTACGTGTTATATTGTCATGGTTAGAATAAATGAAAATCTAGATGGAATCATCAACTTTGTAGTTTTGAAGAAACTAGATACATAGATGTGAAAAAAATTACATTGGAAAAGGTTACAAAATACAACAAATAACAAAAACTGAAAACTACAACCACATGAACTCAATAAACGATCAACTCTTCATCACCTGTTGAAGGTAAACAATGAAAGGGGTGAGCTCAAATGATTATTAAGGGTTACAAATGGCAGAAGAATGAATCAATAATACTTGAATTGTAAAACATTTTCATAATAAAAATGGGATGGTGAATAAATGAAAAACTCACACCATTAATAAACTGAGTTTGAAACTACATCCATATGTTTTTTCATAGTGAAAAACTCATTCGTAGTCATAACTGATAATTATTAAAGATAATGATTATTAATTTGATTTCATGTATGTAGAGACCCAAATCTTTATGTACATAGACATTATAATAATTTTTCAGAATACTTAATACATAAAAAAACCCAACACCAAAAGACTGTAATAGTTTAGGGTCTTTGGAAACTCGGAATATAATCTTCTAATCTTGGTGAAATATCTTCAACATCTCCCATAATGATATTCCGTTTTTTTCATTCCTAAAACCTTTCTTTATATCATGGGAAAAATAAAACATAAAACGGGTGAGCTCAAATGCTCAGTAAGCGTAAGAATGGAGAAATTAAAACAAACCATATACATTTTAACTTCAAAACATGAACATAAAGTCTAAACATCAAAATCTTGAGTTGTGAAATAAATCTTAGCAGTACACAAGGCATAGATCATAAAGGAACATCAATCATGATACAATAACATGGGAATAAAACATGTAATTGTGTAAAACCATTAATTACTTTATATGATTTCCTTAGTAGCCAAGGCATTGCTGCCAAGACCATCTTAGTGGACAAAGTTGCTTTCTAAATCTAGTTCACAGCTCGTTTCAGTCCTGTAACACTGAACCGGATTAACTTACTGTTCCTGATATGTCTATATCATTAGATATAAATCTTTACCCAATGCATTGAAGGGAGATATAGGTCCCACCCATCTCATAATGAAATCATTCTTACTTTTTCCACAACATAAACATAAATCATTCATCATAACCCAAAGAATAAAAATGGGTTTAATAAACATCATCCCATCATAACATAATGTATATAAAAAATGGATATCATTTCATCATAAGAAAAGATAAACCATGTAATTGATAGATATTTTATACCTACAACATACATATTTGAAATAATGTCATCTTATATGGAAACTGGTTTTGATAAAACACTTGAAATGAATTCTTGAGGAAAATATCCTTTCTTTTTCAAAATCATTTTATTTTCACAAAATGACCTGAAAATTTTAAAGAAAAGGATTTTTTTGAAAATAATCATGAAATCTTGTCGAGTAAGCTTCATCAAAATAAGGCATTATGAAACTGTAAAAATCCATTCATGCCGTATAAGTTAAAAAAACATTCTTCTCATACTTTTGTTGGAAAAGTCAAAATGTACCTTGTATGGTAATCAAAAGAAATATTCCTTCCACATGATGTGGTAAAAGTAAAAAAAGGTAAAAATTAATTTAAACATAAATGGAATAAAAGTAAACATTTTATGAAAACATTTTGATAACATATGTACATGGATGATAACCATAACCACAGTAAATTCTTACGAATAAACAATCTTGGATAAGAATGAGATTGGAATAATTATCCCTTACCTTATGTCCAATTTCTTCTGTATGTTTCTGAGACTCCTGTATAGTGGGTTTAAACATATTATTAACTTGTAACAGAACCATAATAAAATCTATGATATCATATATGATTCATTTACGACTTTATATTATCCGTTCATTTGTCAATTCTATATTAAAGAAGCGTTTTGGGTAAAATCGTTTCATTTATCGTTTGGGTTTTGAATTGTAATTATAAATATGATTACTTAGATCATGATTAATTAATTCCAGAATATAAAACATGATTTATATATAATATATATTCATAATTTACATATATATAATAGATCAATAAATGGATAGAAATACTGCATTCATAGAGATGGAAGGCCGTACGTACGCATGAACACTGTTTTTGTTTCCTCATTGAATTGAATGGAATTAAGTATATGAAATAAATATATATATACATAAATCTAGTAGCATTATTATGTCATATATTTCATGATTACTTATTATATATACTATATAATCATTCTTGAATTGTTAACATGGAAAATGAATCTCATCGCGTCATGGAGACGGTAATCTGTACGTACGCACGAGCGAAGATATCATTCCCATATTTATTGAATAGAATTGTAGTGGATGATATAATATCTTAGAATCAGTATGATGTTATAATAATCATTTATAGTTATTATTTACACCATTATACCCATCCATGTAAGGTGGTGGTGGAAAAACTGATTACACCACAACGTGGAGATGATATTCTGTACGTACGCACGCGCGGTGATTTCATTTTCCGTAGTATGGATAGAAGGTGAAATAGGTTTGTTTCATATTTATAATAAAATATCCGTATATAAGTAATAATTATGTTATTAATTTATAATGAAACAACTAAAGAAGAGTAAGTAGGAGAAGAAATAAACTTGAAAGAGTCAGCAGAAGAGATTACCTCTTCCTCGACGCACATCCTTTAAACATCTTCTTAGGGTACTAGAGTTTGTCTTTTGAGAAGACCAGAACGTCTATGATATAACTATAGAGGTTTAGAAGAGGAATTGGTAGGGAATTTCCGAGCTTCAATGCACAAAATTGTGTAAATAGAAGAGGGAGGAGGTGCCCTTTTATAAGGGAGGAGAGGGGCACTTTAGAAAAAACATAAATTATTATTTAATAATAAAGTCATGTTCAGTTTAAAATGGATCCCAAGTGACTGATTTATAATATAATGTGGTTATGGGTCGAAATCTTCTCATCCAACAGGTTTTGGACATGTTTAGGTTACTAATTTAACCTTATCATTTAGATTTAACTCTAACTTAAATAATTTAACTTTTACCGTGTCTTCTTGTTTTCTTACACTATATAGTTAATAAAATTACTATAACAAGCCAAATGAACCCCAAGTGGTTATTTATTAATATATATAACCTTATATAAGTCATTTTTCCGAACCATAGATTTTTAGAAATAGAATAACAATTAATAATATAATTTTTGTTTTAGAAACTATTTTATGTCAATTTTGATACTATTTGGTAATTGATTTTTGTGAAAATCATAACAATGTGATTAGGTCGAAAATAGTTAATTGAATCAATACTAACATTTCCTATTAACCCATAAAATTATTTGAATTCATAAAAAGTCCCAAATTACATTTATTTGGGTATTTGTAACATCATTTATTTTAATCTTTCATTAATTAGTTAATTACTACATCATCATTGTGTCATATATAAATTAATTTATTTAATGTCTAAAAATTATAAATAAATTACCATTATGTTGGAAATATATTTAGATTTATAATAAAAATTTATAGTTGAATTTATCTTATGTATATCCCTATATTAAAAATGTTTTAGTTATTAAACATTAAGTTTAACTATTTTAACTATTCTTTAAATAAAATAATAATAAATGGTCTAATCTAATCCAAGTTGACCTAAATGATAATATTTTATTTATAATGTTGTTTTTGGTCTAATTGAACTTATACAATAGAATTATGAAATGTTTTAGGGTAATAATAATATCATTTTTACCCTTCATTACCCTATTTACTTTTAACCGTGGTAAATAAAAGTAAAAAGTTACTATTCACCAAAAAATATTTTTATCTTATTGAACCAAATTTTACTCCTTGAAATTAACCATGTTTCTTGTATTTTCTAAATTCCACTCACAGAAGTGGTAAAATTATGTTTTATAAAAATTTTCAAATTCTTCTAGGAGGTGGGTAAAAGACAGTGAAAAGTTCAATAAAATTTTAATATATCTAAAATTATTATAAAATGACTCCAATGAATTAAATTTAACTTATATAGGTATTATGTATCAATTTTGACCTAAAATAAATTTAAATAAATATTTATTTAAATAAAAAGTTGGTTTTTAAATAGTAACCCTATGTTTTCGCTATTCATCAAAAATTGAATGTTTTCAGAAAAATACCAAAAATTAACCCTAGGCTAATTTTGATATTTTGAATCCAAAAATGAAGTCCATTTTGAAAGATAAACTTTATAAAATTTCAAAAAGTTGGTATTACTATTCATAACGGCTAGTTTATATAATATTTTAATTACATATCGTTGTTTAGTGAAACTCGGTATTGCGTACAACAAACGCTACTGTGGAAGGTAATGATTGCGTGTAATGGAAGCTATGTAAGGGTTGTGTGTAGTGAAAGATTCATTTGTTTTTGTGTATAATATAATCCAACCATATTTCATTTTTTCATTGAATATATATATATATATATGTATACTCAATGTTGCATAAAATAACTTCTATCAAACGAACTTAAAATTTTGTGCAACACGATCCAGGATTAGTGTTGTGTATACTGCAAGCTAATATGGTGTTGCATATAGCGCAAGATATTCTTGGTGTAGCATACAACATAAGATATGGAATAAATTAAAAAGAATAAATCTTATAAAATCTTGAGCTGTTACATTCTAACCCCTTAAAATGAATTTCGCCCTCGAAATTCGTCAGGGTTATAAATCCTTTACTACTTGAAAGTTTCTTTAATAGAACCCCACATCGTAAAAAGGGACACTAAAGCTTAATTTTAAAAACTAATGTATGAAACGTAATGGTTACCCAAATTTACTTATCCCTGGGTTTCCACAAAGAAGAACATAGGTCAAAATATAGATATAGAAGAGAAATCTAACCATCAAGTTCTGTTGGAGAGTGGTAGAGGAAATGGCTATGAAAAAGCCAACAATCATAAAGCCATAAATTTTTGATGATCTAAGGCACCATATGATTCATCAGATATGAGGGCACTATGAAAACATTTCTGGTTTTCAAGATCATTTCCCTAATATTGATGAACTTTAACATGAGGAGAAATACGTACTTGATTTCAGTGTAATATCATCATTGGTCATTCCATGAACAATTTCCACTTCATATCTATTTAAATAAATGAAGTTGAATTTGTCATTAATTAAGTGTTAGAAAATCATGTGATAGATTGATAAGTCATCCCATTTGTTTCTATAATAAAAAGGATAGCATAAGTTATTAAAAATACACAAATCTATCTATGGTGAGATAAATCGTATATGATTCCAACAATGGAGTTATACTTCATCTATCATACTTCTTAATAAAATAAAACTAGTTTCTACTAATCAGGGACTTCTTGTAGACCAGTCGTAGGTGATAAAGGCATGTCGCACATCCATTGTGGGTTTGATTCCTTCATCCTTGTCCGACGCGACGGGTTGTCACCCGTCTTATGGGTTGTCCTTTTTCTAAAACTACATTATTATAACATTCCATAAATAATATAGAAAAAATGTTCTGTCCTTAAACAATACTATCTAATTTCTAACTTAATCCATTCCAACCTTAAGACTTATCCAAAATACTTCTGTCCGATTACTAGAAATTTCATCTACCGAGCATGTGAATTCCTTCATTTGTCCCTCATATATCATAAGATATATCTTGTTGTTGGTCACATTCCAAACATGTTAATACCTTAATCTTGTATTCTCCTGCAACATGAATTACCACAGAATCTTTGTGAAAACATGAATATTGTCAAAAGTCAACTCTTTCCACATACCAAAATCCCAAAATTTCTATATACTCAAACCATGATATCACATTGTCCTTATATAAATCATGAGATCATTAATACTATCAAACATTTCATTATATATTTATCCTTTCATTATGGGCATATCATGTTCCTTCCAAAAATATCTAAATAAACTTTCATGGTTACCAGTACCATTCAACATATAGTTTCAAATACTTTAGGAAAAAAACAATTGTGTAACAATCCTTAGATGTGCCTTTATTCCATAGTACCATTACATATACAACATTAGTATTGATAAACATAAAATCATTCCACTACCTTCTTAAACCATTGACCAGGCTTAAAAAATTCATTCATCTCACATATAATTTGTAGTCTCTTCTTAATCATCAACATAAATACTACCCATACGACCATGCTGATTCTCTTCATGAGACTTTCCCTTAGGGAATTGGTTTGCATAATGCCCATACATTCTACATATAAAAAATTTAACTATTGTTGATGTCTTAGAAATACCATTATCCTTGTCCATGGTGTTAACTGAACCCTTTCCTTTGAAATCACTAGATTTGTGTCCTTCTTTTACACACTGAAAGCATCTTCCAGTTCCTTTGAAACATTCTCCTTGATGCCTCATCCCACATGATTTACATGAGGGGAATTGAACTTTCTTTTCTCTATGATCATCATGAAACTCCTTCTTTCTCTTATTAGTCGAGTCAGGAAACTTACCAATGTTGATATTATTGATCATATTATGAGATTGATGATTATGAATAATAACGATTTTTGAACTTCCAAATCCCATTTCATTTGGTTGCTCATGAAGAATATCATTCCATTGTCTATCATATCCCCCGTTATCGTAAATATTTTTGTTTCCAACCATTTTCTAAAACCCAAAAAGAATCGTGTGAGAGGCAAAAATCATAGTCAAGGGGAAGTAACTTCGATATCTAACATCTTAGGTTAAATTATATGATTGTTACCATAATTCTAGGAATATAACCTATACTTATACATAACCTTAGGGACATCCCTAGACATACCTTAGAAATATATATAGGGATCTCACTAAAGTTTTCGTATCCTAGTTTCCAAAGGTTAACTAAACCTTTCCTCTGATACGAACTGTAGATACCCAAATCATTAAGTACATGGACATTACATTACTTTTTAAAAATAATTAATACATAACAAAACCAAACACCAAAGGTCCGTAATAGTTTAGTGTCTTTGGAAACTCAGTATATAATCTTCTAATCTTGGTGAAATATCTTCAACATCTCCCATAATGATCATCCATTTTTTTTCTTACCTAAAACCTTTATTTATATCCTGGTGAAAATAAAACAAATAAAGGCTGAGCTCAAATGATCAGTAAGGGTAAGCATGGAGAAAATAAAAAAACTATATACATTTGAACTTCAAAACATGAACATAAAGTTTAAACATCAAAATATTGAGTTGTGAAGTAAATCCTGGTAGTACATAAGGCATAGGTCATAAAGGAACATCAATAATTATAAAATAACATGGGAATAAAAAATGTAATTGTGGAAAACCATTAATCAATTTATATGATTTCCATAGTAGTCAAGGCATTGCTACCAAGACCATCTTAGTGGACATAGTCCCTTTCTAAATCAAGTTCACTCCTCATTTCAGTCATGTAACACTGAACCAGATTAACTTACTGTTCCATCCATGTTTATCTCATGAGATATAAATCTTTACCCAATGCATTGGAGGGAGATATAGGTCCCACCCATCTTATAATGAAATCATTCATACTTTTTCCACATCATAAACATAAATCATTCATCATGACCCAAAGATTAAAAATGAGTTTCATAAACATCATCCCATCATAACATAATCCATATAAAAAAATGGATATCATTTCATCATAATAAAGGTTAAGCCATGTAAAACATAGAGATATTATACTTGAAACATACAAATAATAAATAATGTCATCTTAGATGGAAAATGGTTTTTATAAAACACTTGAAATGAATTCTTGAGGAAAATATCCTTTATTGTTCAAAATCATTTTCTTTTCACAAAATGCCAGGAAATTTTAAAGAATAGGATTTTGTTGAAAATATTCAAAAAATATTATAGAGTAAGATTCATGAAAATAAGTCATTATGAAACTTTAAAATTCCATTCATGCTATATAATTTAAAAAAACATTCTTCTCGTACTTTTGTCAGAAAAGTCAAAAATTATCTTGTATGGTAAACAAAAGAAATATTCCTTCCATACAATGTGGTAAAAGTAAAAAAATGTAAAAATGAATTTAAGCATTCATGTAAGAAAATTAAAAATTTTATGAAAACATTTTGAGAACATATGGACATGGATGATAAACATAACCCCAGTAAATACTTACAAATAAACAATCTCGGATAAGAATGAAATTGGAATAATTATCCCTTACCGTATGTACAATTTCTTTCGTATGTGTATGAGACTCTTGTATAGTGGGTTTAAACATATTATTAACTTGTAATAGAACCATAAAAATATTTATGATATCATATATGATTCATTTACAACTTTATATTATCCATTCATTTGTCAATTCCATATTAAAGCAGCGTTTTGGGTAAAATCATTTCATTTATCATCCGTGTTTTGACTTGTAATTATTAATATGATTACATAGATCATTATTACTTGATTACAGAATATAAAACATTATTTATATATAATATATATTCAGAATATAAATATATATAATAGATCTATAAATGGAAAGAAATACACCGTTTATGGAGACGGTAGGCCGTATGTACGCATGAATGTTGTTTTTTGTTTCCTTATTGAATTGAATGGAATTAAGTAGATGACATACATATATATATACAAAAATCCAGTAGCATTATTATATGATATATTTAATGATTACTTATTATATATACTATATAATCATTCTTGAATTGTTAACATGGAAAATGAATCTGATCACCTCATGGAGACGGTAATCCGTACGTCCGCACGAGCGATGATATCATTCCCATATTTATTGAAGGGAATTGGAGTGGATGATATAATATCTTAGAATTAGTATGATGTTATAATAATCATATATTGTTATTCTTTACACCATTATACCTATCCAAGTATGCTGGTGGTGGAAAAACTGATTACACCACGGCGTGGAGACGATATTCCGTACGTACACACGTGCAGTGATTTCGTTTTTCGTAGGATGGATAGAAGAAGAAATAGGTTTGTTTCATATTTATAATAACTTCTAGTATATAATTAATAATTATGTAATTAATTTCTAATGAAAAAAATAAAGAATAATAAGTAGGAGAAGAAAGAAACATGAAAGAGGCAGTAGAAGAGATTACCTCTTCCTCGACACACCTCCTTTAAACTTCTTCTTAGAGCACTAGAGTTGGTCTTTTGAGAAGACCAGAACCTCGATGATATAACAAGAGAGGTCTATAATATGAATTGGTATGGTTTTGACAAGGTTATAGGCTCAAAATTTTCTAAAGAGAAGAGGGAGGATGTGCCCTTTTATAAGGGAGGAGAGGGGCACTTTAGGAAAAACTTAAATTATTATTTTATAATAGAGTCATATTCGGTTTATAATGGCTCCAAAGTGAATTATTTTGAATATAAAGTGGGGATGGGTCGAAACCTTCTCAAAAAATATGGTTTTGACAAGTTTAAGATAATAATTTAACCTTATCATTTAGATTTAACTCTAAGTTAAATAATTTAACTTTTACCATGTCTTCTTGTTTTTTTACACTATATAGTTAATAAACATACTATAACAAGCCAAAAGAACCCCAAGTGGTTATTTATTAAAATATATAACCTTATCTAAGTCATGTGGCTGGACCTTAGATTTTTAGGAATATAATAACAATTAATAATATAATATTTGTTTTAAAAACTATTTTATGCCAATTTTGACACTATTTGGTAATTGATTATTTTGAAAATTATAACAGCATCATTAGTTCGAAAAACGTTAATTGACTAAATCCTAACAAGTCATATTAACCTATAAAATTATTAGAATTCACAAAAAGTCTCAAATAAAATTTATTTGGGTATTTATAACATCAATTATGTTGATATTTCATTAATAAGGTAATTACTGCATCATCATTGTGTCATTAATAAATAAATATATTTAATGTCTAAAAATTTTAAATAAATTACCATTATGTAGGAAATATTTTTAGATTTCTAATTAATATTTATAGTCGAATTTATCTCATGTATAACCCTATATTAAAAATATTTTAGTTATTAAACTTTGATTTTAACTATTTTAACTATTCATGAAATAAAATAACAATAAATGTCCTAATCTAATCCAAGTGGACCTAAATAATAATATTTTATTTCTAAGGTTTTGTTTGGTCGATTTACACTTATTCAATAGAATTAGGACATGTGTTAGGGTAATAATAATATCATTTTTACCCTTAATTACCCTATTTACTTTTAACCGTGGTAAATAAAAGTAAAAAGATACTATTCACCAAAAATTATATTTATCTTATTGAACCACATTTTACTACTTGATACTAACCGTGTCTCTTGAATTTTCGAAATTCCACTCATAGAAGCGGCAAAATTATTTTTTATGTAAATTTTCAAATTCTCCTAGTAGGTGGGTAAAAGACGGTGAAAAGTTTAATAAAATTTTTATATATCTAAAATTATTATAAAATGACTCCAATGAATTACATTGAACTTATATAGGTATTATGTATCAATTTTGACCTAAAATAAATTTCAATAAAAAATTATTTAAATAGAATGTCGGTTTTTAAATTGTAACCCAGGGTTTTCTCTATTCATCAAAAATTGAAAGTTTTCATAAAAATACCAAAAATTCATTGATTCTCGCTCAAATTTACCCAAGAGAAGAAGGTATGACGGTCCCTGTAGTTTAGCTTGGGTTATCGAATCCTTAGAGACCTAAGAAGTAACCTATAGACACGTACATTCTATGGACTATTTTTGGCTATGAAGTAGCCAAATTGGGTTGATTTTAGATGGGTTTAAAGGAACTCTAAGAGACATAAGTGAATTCAATTTAAAATAATGAGTTGATCCTAGGTTATTGCTCGGGGTGGATTGGACGTATTTCCTTTTCAATGATTTCAATTTCTTATATTTGAGATGGGTTCATTTAAGGGGATAAAACAACATCATCACTTACTGGTTTAATACATACACCCTTTAATACTAATCACCTATACACTTGAAGGATCATTGTTTTGAGCACTTCAAGGTAAAGGTTCGTATTAGCATTTGAAGTATGTGGCATTAAAATCAACAAGGATGATTGAGTTTAAAAATCATCAAATAAAAATCTCAATTAAATAAGTGATTATTCATTAATGGGGTGATAAATAACATCCAATCCAGACCATTTCTACTCCCATAGATCAGACCATAAGTGGGATAGACCTCCCTTGATCCCATTTTTTCAATAGAAGTGGAAAGTAGACTCATGAGGGAGGAAATGGAGAAGTAAAAAAAACAACAAAAATAAAATGATCACTCCACCATTGTGTGAATAATTTCACAAGGTTTGGTGTGAATAAATTCACACCTTTATCCAATGGTATAAAATTGATATGAAGAACAACATGACGAGAGTAGAATAAGAACTTTTATTAAGAATCTATAGTGAATTGAACAACTTACATGTGAAAGAAAAATTTGAGACAACAAAATTGCAGCATAACATTACAATTAAAGAAAGCACCAATGATTATTCAATCACCCAATAAAACTTCCTTAAAAATGAATTTTTGAGCCCTTGGGTCATGGCTCAAACATTCCATGTCTCCTAAATTAATTGTGGTTAGCCATAGGTGGGTGGAAAGTAAGGGAGAGAAGACTTTCCACCCTTGACCTGAAAAGGCATCCAGCTTGCATCCACCAAACAGAGGCGCATGAAACACCTTCTAGATGGCCTAATTTGGGTGGGACATAAATAACTTAAATTAAGCTCAGGCTGGCCCCTAATAGTATGAAAAATATCAGCCCAAATAGAGTTATATTTTTCGAGATATGGTTTAATTGGTGGGATGTTTTTCTGGGACGTAGAATCTGGCCCTGAATTTTATCTCTAACTTGGGCCGCCTAAATGGACACCATGGAGGGCGAATAAGCATTATATATTCAAGAGTTATTTGTTTCTCTACATGTATTATATAATCCCACGAAATGGGAGATTCGTTGGGCCGGTATGTTGGGCCCCACCATCTCATCAGTGGGCTGGTGTCCAATCTGCCTTCTCTAGAATTGCTTCCTTTCATCACAAAATATCTCCATATTCTTCCATGAATTCTACATTGATCCCCGAATGAAACATGTTCATATTCAAGTTTAGATCAATTTACAAAAATATCAAAATAAAATATGTATAATCAGATGAATCATTGGATACTTAAAATGATGTTAAAAAATGTATAACATAATAGTGCATTTTAAGAAGGTATTACAATCATAATGTGAAATGATGTTCAAAGTGAAAAATGAAATAAAATGGTGTTTATGAATAATAAAGAACATGAATATTATGTATATTAACAATGAATATTTGCCTCATTTAGTGGATAATCACACCCCCAACTTTAGTTTTTCTAGTCCCGAGAAAAATATATCTCAACAATATGAAATTCGAATCCCCTTTTCCAGAAACATTTTAATACACAATGATCATCAGAAACCCTTATACCAAACAATCATGAAACCCATCAAAATATTTTTATACAAGATAGTTTTATAAGCAGATCCCAATAGCAATACCATTCCTTTGTTCAAATTGATTTCCATATTTCATCCAATATCAATTAAGTATGAGGATGTGTTGTGCATCACAATAGACATGGGGGTTCATCTTTATTCAGGGGGTAAATGATGGAATCTCTAGGTGGAATCACATTTTAATATTAAGATGAGTATTAAAATTTTTTTGTATCATATTTTTTAGTTTTTTTTGTTTATTTTTTTTTGGAATTTTTCCATGGTAATTGAAATTTCACTCAAAAGAGTCAACTCCTGTACCGAGACTTTCCCAATGACTCCCAGGCTCAAAGACATTAGGGCACCAAGTGAAGCCCACATACTCGGGCATTATCTCGAGTTAACTCAGTAAAAAACAAATTCAAATTACCATAAATAGAGATAAAATTACTAACTCTGGGCCAGACAACTATGGAGTCACGATCCCCAAGTGCTGAAAGCCACACATTAGGTCATTTAATTGCTCTACGTGCAATTTTTTTTTTAATTTTTATTGAATACTCATATTAAACTAAAATGATAACCAAACCTATGCTATTTATTTGGGGGACCCCATGAACTTAAAATAATACCCCACTATCCAAAGGACATTCATTGTGATCTTTTTTTTATTTGGATGAAAATATAAACGATGAAATATCACATTGGACAGCCACACTTTCCAAAATCTATGCTCATGAAATTATAAAATGATTAAAATCAGAATCAGGGCATGCTAAATTATTTGATATTCAGTTTCAAAGTGTGCAATGTGTATTACCATGTTCAAAGTTAAAGAAATTTTTTCCTTCCATTTACACATTTTTTTTCAAATCATTCATTTTTTTGACACAAAATCAATTTTTTTAATTTTATCTCCACCCCAACATAAAGAAACATTGTCCCCAGTGTTTGAAGAAATGAAAATTTAGAAGGAGTAGAGGCATATAATGGATGTTCAAAAAGGAAATTGAAAATGGGGATCATGGAATAAAGTCACCTAGTGGTTGAAGTTGAAAATCTTGCTGCTCTCTTTTAACCCTTTGATATCCATGTCACTTGCAGAGTTCCCTAGTAGAGAAAGGAAAAACAAAATGAAAAAAACAAAACAAAACAATATATATATATATAATAAAGAAAGTAAAATATAAGTATATATATAAAAATTATAGAATAAGGAAGCACAAAAATCCATAGATTAGTGGTAAGTGCACGCCCCTGTCTCCCTTCGGTCCCGGGTTCGAATCCCCGTGGCTTCGTCGGCTGTGACGGGGTTTGACTCATGACCTACGACGTGGAATTATTATTATTATTATTATATTATTATTATTTTTTGTATTTTTATTTTAACCTACAAAAACATTAAAATTAAACAAACTGTTGATACATTGTCTTTTTTAAATTTCTGGGTAAGGCATTACTCAAGGATCACACCACGTGACACAAATGAATATGGTGCTCCCCTTTCATACCCATCCATACTCATAATAGAATAACAGGTCAACAGTCTATTTTTTTTAAATATAAAATTGATTAATTAAAATATAAATTTTATTAAAACAATAAAATGATAGGAAACTTGAAAACCATGGGTTGCCTCCCATACAGTGCTTTGTTTAACGTCATTATCCCGACATGGATCCTAAATCTATCAATTTTTTCCTGGATCATAGTTTTTCTCAGTTAACTCAACATCTATTTCCTGTTTATGGAATGATTCAATGAATGGTTTTAACCATTGACCATTGAACATGAAAATGTAACCACTTGTGGGATCTTGAATCTCTAGTGCCCCATGTGGGTAAACACGATACACTATGAAAGGTTTGGACCATGCATACCTTAACTTTCCCAGGTTTTAATGAAGTTTTGAACTATATAAGAGAACAAGTTTTCCTGGTTCAAAATTTTTGACCTTGATATTCCTGTATTGGTAGGTTTGAACTCTAGCTTTATTGATCCTTGAATTTTCATAGGCCTCTATCCTTAGTTCCTCCAGTCATTGATATCTAATTTCCCTTTTCTTCCAGCCAATGAGAGGCCATAATCCATTTTCTTAATTTCCCAAAAGGACTTATTCTCAATTTCAACAGGTAAATGGCATGCTTTTCCATAAACCAACCTATATGGTGACATTCCTAGGATGGTTTTGATTGCTGTACGATATGCCCAAAGAGCATCTAAGAGTTTCTCAGACCAATCTTTCTTAGAAGGATTGATAGTTTTCTCAAGAATTTTTTTAATCTCCCTATTCTCTAACTCAGATTGACCATTGGTTTGAGGATGGTATGAAGTGGACACTTTATGAGAAATAACATACTTAGACATGAGTGAAGAGAATGGGAGGTTGCTGAAATGGGTTCCTCGATAACTGATTATATCCCTAGGAATTCCAAATCAATAAAATATGTACTCTTTCAGAAATCAAATGAAAACTTTATGATCATTGGACTTAGTGGGAATGGCTTCAATCGATTTTGAGACATAATCAACATCTAAGAGTATATAGAGGTATCCCCTAGAGTTTGGGAAGGGACCCATGAAATCCATTCCCCAACAGTCAAATATTTCAACCACTAAGATGGTAGTGAGTGGCATTTTATTCCTTTTTGTGATGTACCCTACATGTTGACACCTAGGAAAACTTTTACAAAATGTGTCGGAGTCCCTTGAGAGGGTGGGCCAGAAAAGACCACATTGAAGAATCTTAGCAGATTTTTTCTTAGAGGAAAAGTGACCTCCACATGCCTCACAATGAAAGAATTTAAGGATGGACTCTTGTTCAGATTCTGGAACACACCTCCTAATGACTTGGTCAGGGCACAACTTATAGAGCTATGGATCATCAAACACATAGTTTCTAACATCAAGAAGGAATTTCCTTCAAGCTTGAGTCCCTATGAATTTTGGAATGACTCCTGTAACTAAGAAATTGGCTATGTCGGCATACAAAGGGCAGTCACTCATAGAGTATAGGTGTTCATCAGGTAATGAATCAGACATAGAAAGATGATTTGAGTTTTCTTTTAATTCCATCCTAGAGAGGTGATCCGCTAAAACATTTTCAACTCCCTTTTTATCCTTGATTGTGAGGTAAAATTCTTGTAAGAGAAGGATCCACCTAATCAGTCTAGCCTTGGCATCTTGTTTTTGGAAGAGGTATTTTAGTGCAGAATGGTCAGTGAACACAGTGATGGGGGATCCTAAGAGGTAGGACCTAAACTTCTCTAAGTCAAACACAATATAAAGTAACTCCTTTTCAGTAGTGGTGTAGTTTATTTGGGCATCATTTAAGGATTTTCTTGCATAAGCAATGACATAAGGAGTTTTATCACAGCGTTGTCCTAACACAACTCCAACAGCAAAGTCACTGGCATCACACATAAGTTCAAAAGGAAGGTTCCAAATTGGAGAATTCATAATGGGAGGAGAGGTGAGAGAGGATTTGAGGGTTGAGAATGAACCCTCACAGCTTTCTATCCAAACAAAAGAAGCATCCTTTTCTAGGAGAGCACAAGGGGGACGAGAGATTGAACTAAAGTCTTTGATGAATCTTCTATAGAAACCATAATTTCCTAAGAAAGACCTCACTTCCTTGACAGTTTTGGGTGATGGAAGGTGACGAATGATGTCAACCTTGGCTTTATCAACTTCAATCCCCCTACCTGAGACCAGATGGAGTAGAACTAGTCCCTCTTTAACAATGAAATGGCATTTTCCCCAGTTTAGGACCAGATTTTTTTCTTCACATATTGACAAGACAATCTCTACATTCCGTAGAAATCACTCAAAAGTATCCCCAAACATAGAGAATTCATCCATGAAGACCTCATGAAAATCCCCTACCATGTCTGAGAAGATTCCCATCATGCACCACTGGAAGGTTCCAGGAGCATTTCATAAACCAAAGGGAATACATTTGAAGGCAAAGGAACCGAATAGACATGTGAATGTAGTCTTCCCTTGATCCTCTAGGGAGACCTCAATTTGATTATACCCCGTGTACCCATCTAAGAAATAGTAGATCACATGACCTGCCACTCTCTCAAGGACTTGGTCAATGAATAGTAAGGGGAAATGATCCTTCTTAGTGAATGAGTTTAACTTCCTATAGTCAATGCAGACCCTCCATCCACTACTCACCATTGTTGGAAAAATCTCTCTATCCTCATTGGTTATCACTGTGATTCCAGCATTTTTTAGAACCACTTGGATTGGGCTCACCCATTCACTCTTAACTATGGGATATATGACACCAGCTTTTAACAATTTCAGAAGTTATTTCCTTACTACCTCCATGAGGTTAGGATTGAGTCACTGTTGAGGTTGACTCCATGGATTTGAATCGGATTCCAGAACAATCCTACGGGTCCCGATAAGTGGGCTAATCCCAGGAATATTAGAAAGGGTCCGACCAATGGCTTTCTTATGCTTTTTAAGGACATCTAGAAGCATCCTTTCATGATTGGATTCAAGAGAAGAAGAAATGACAATAGGATTTGTTTGATTTTCCCCAAGGAAAGTATACTTGAGTGTAGCGGGAAGTTCATTCAATTCAAGATTAGGTTGGTTCAGAATTCCAACAGAATATTGGGACATTGGATCAAGTTCAATTTATTTTTTTAGAGTTTTAGATAGGATTGATTCCCCACATGTAGAAGTTTCAGATACTAGATTGTCTTGATCAGATTTAGGGAAGGAAATTGGGGTGGTCTCCATAAAAGTGGTTTCTTGAAAGGTTTCATTGATTGTTGGACCTAATACTTCATAATTAGAGAAATTTGAAAATGATTCAAGCCAAGGAGATGAACTTCCATCATATGAACAAAGGAAATCAATCTCATCCTGACTTAATCATTCATCAAATATTCCTTGATGTTCTATGGATTCATTATCAATGCTTCTTATCATGTTTACTTCATGAATGTCCTCGTCATCCCCTATTTGTGAGCTTGCATTATAGATGTTCAAGTCTAGACTCATGTTCCCAAAGGTGATGGTCATGTTCCCAATTCAAACTCCGATAACAGAGTTGATTGTTGCAAGGAAAGGACGGCCAAGGATGATTGGGGTTTTTCCTTATTTCCTATGTTTGTATGGTTGTAAAGGACAATGAAGCCAGCAGGGTAGATGAAGTTTTCAACCTTTACCAGAACATCCTTTAAATTCTCCTTTGGAACCCTAATTCTACGATCAGCATGCTGAAGTGTGATAGATGTGGGTTGGAACTCTTATAGGCCTAACTGGTAGTACACACCATATGGGATGAGATTGAAACTAGCACCTAGGTCACAAAAGGCCTTGACAACTTTGGTTTCTCCTAGTTCAACATTGATGTAAGGCCAACCTTGGTCTTTCAACTTAGGAGGAATGGTCCCTTGAATGGTGGTACTCACATTAGCAGCCAAAATGACTTGGTTTTTATGTGAAACTTTTATTTTTAAAGTGCACAATTACTTAAGGTACTTTGAGTAGGTATGTATGGTATGGATGGAATCAAGAAGGGGAATGATCAGCTTGACTTGTGAGAATATTTACCTCAATGTTTCATTCAGTTCAGGCTTGGGTTTCCCCCTCATGCGTTGAGGAAATGGTGCAGGTTGTGGGGTTGTTTGTTGAAGAGTTGTTTCTTTCACATTGTTATCAGTTTCCTCAGTTTGATCTTGTGGTTCATTTGTATTGTCATCCATGTTTGAATATTCAGGTGGGTTCTTAATTAGTTGTTCAGGTTTCTCAATTGATTTCCCACTTCTTAAAATAGTCACAACCTTTAGTTGTTCATGAGTTTTTTGAGCACAACTTGACTCTCCCCAAGAAATTGAGGATGGAACTTCCTGAGTAGGCATGGGTTCCTTTCCATTTTTGATGGTTTGAAGTTCTTGTTTTAGGGAGGAGACTTCTGTGTTCATCCTCCCCATTTGTTTGCATAGTTGTTCTAGTAGTCTTTGTGGAACAGTTTGGGTTGGTTCGTGAGAATATTGGTTTATCCTAGGGGGATATTTTGGAGGTGGGATGGTTTGTTGAAAATGGACCAGTGGCTATTGGTATTGGATAGTTTGGGTTTGGAACTGGTCATGGGTCTGGTAGTTCTGATGGGGGTAAGTATTTTGTCCCTGTGGTTGGCTAGGTTATTGGTTATCTTTCTAGCGGAAGCCTGGGTGGTCATTATACCTTGGGTTGAAGTTGTTTTGGTATTGAGGCTTTTGAAAGAACAAAGCATTTACTTCCGTAGCAGGTCCTCCTAAAAGAACATCCTTGATGGATGGAATAGTTGGGAAGTTTTCTGTCTTATGGCATGTTTGTCACAAATTGTGCAAACAAGGTCTACAGTTTGGATTTCATGGACTTTCCTAAGGTCTATCTCTTCAACCTTCCTAGAGAGTCCTGCGAGTTTAGCCCTAAGGATTTCCTCTTCTCTAAGTGTATGAATTCTAGTACTTCTTTGTGGCTTTTCAGAATAAGTTGAAGTTTTCCATGTTTGGTTTTGTTCAGAAAGGCTTTCTAGATACTCGTAAGCATAATTTGGGGCTTTGTTTTTAAAGGTTCCATTAGACATCATGTCAATGAATTGTTTGTTCCCTGGACCCAACCCTTCATAGAAAATTCTCACTTGTTCAGGAATAGACAAACCATGGTGTGGAACCATGTTTAGAGTGTCTTTGAACCTCTCCCATGTTTCATAGAATGAATCTCCCTCTTTTTCAAAAAAGTTTGTGATGCTCTTTTTAAGTGAAATTGTTTTGTGGTGGGGAAACTATTTTTTGTATAATTCTCTTTGTAGTTGGTACCAAGAGTTGATGGATGATGGTATCAAATTTTTTAGCCAATTTCTAGCTCTATCCTTTAACGAAAAAGGAAATATCCTCATCTTAGCTGATTCTAGTTGATGTGGGGGACACTTGGTTTCTACAATGTCATTGAACTTCTTAATGTGAAGGTAGGTCATCTCAGACTCCATTCCATGGAATGTGGGAAGATGGTTTAGGACATGAGTTTTAAAGATGTAGTTGGAATCTCATAGGGAATTGTGTCTAATGCATTAGGGGGCATTGGTCCAGGAAGGTGTGAGGTAGTCATTCATGGTTTGATCGACCGCATTCCTCAAGTTTGGGGCTGCCACATTTGGGTTTCCGTTTTGGTTCCCACCCAGTTTTATGAGTTGGTCTCTTTGAAGTCCTTCCATTGAAATGGGCTCAATTTTTGACTCGAGGGTGTTAGGAAGATTAGGATCTAATGAAAATAGTTCCCTTGGTGTACTTGACTCCCCAACCCCAGGACTATCCACCCTAACAAGACGGTTTGAAGGATCGTGGGTGTAGGCGGACATGCGCCAAAAGAAAAAAAACGATAAAGGGAAAAGATAAGAGAATTTGAATGAGAAAAGAAGAAATGAGGGAGAATAGAATGGGTGTTTAGATGACTTACTTGGGTCCCCATAAATGGCCCCAAAATTTGATTCTCACTCAAATTTACCCAGGAGAAAAATGTAAGACGGTCCTTGTAATTTAGCTTGGGTTATCGAATCCTCAGAGACCTAAGAAGTAACCTATAGACACATAAATTATATGGACTATTTTAGGCTATGAAGTAGCCTACTTGGGTTTATTTTAGATGGGTTTAATGGAACTCTAAGAGTCTTAAGTGAATTGAATTTAAAATAATAAGTTGATCCTAGGTTATTGCTTGGGGTGGATTGGACGTATTTCCTTTTCAAGGATTTCAATTTATTATATTTGAGATGGGTTCATTTAAGGAGATAAAACAACATCATCACTTTCTGGTTTAATACCTACACCCTTTAATACTAATCACCTATAAACATGAAGGATCAATGTTTTGATCACTTCAAGGTAAAGGTTCGAATTAGCACTTGAAGTGTGTGGCCTTAAATTCAACAAGGATGATGGAGTTTAAAAATCATCAAATAAAAATCTCAATTAAAGAAGTGATTATGCATTAATGGGGTGATAAATAACATCCAATCCAGACCCTTCATACTCCTTTGGATCAACCCATAAGTGGGTTATCCCTCCATTGATCCCATGGGTTCAATGGAAGCGGAAAGTAGACTCATGAGGGAGGAAATTGAGAAGTAAAGAAAACAACAAAAATAAAATGATCACTCCACCGTTGTGTGAATAATTTCACAAGGTTTGGTGTGAATAAATTCACACATTGATACAACAGTGTCAAAGTGATATGAAGAACAATAGAATAAGAGTAGAAGAAGAACTTTTATTAAGAAACTAAAGTGAATTGAACAACTTACATGTGAAAGACAAATCTGAGACAACAAAATTGCAGCATAACACTACAATTGAACAAATCACCAAAGATTCTTCAATAATCCAACACAGTGCCTTAAATAGGAATTTTTGAGCCATTGGGTCGAGAATTTATCAGTCCAAGTCTCCTCAATTAATTGTGGTAGGCCATAGGTGGGCGGAAATTAAGGAAAAGAAGACTTTCCACCCTTGACCCGAAAAGGCATCCAACTTGCATCCACCAAAAAAAGGCGCATGAAACACCTTTATATTTCCGAATTGGGGTGGTCCATAGAAGACATAAATTAATCTCCGGATATACCCTAACATCCTGTAAAATCTCAGCCCAGAAAAAGTTATGGGTGTCGAGATATGGTTTAATGGGTGGGCTGTTTTTCTGAGCCGCAGAATCTGGCCCGTAATTTTATCTCTAAATTGGGCATTCTAAATGGACACCATGGAGGCCGAATTAGCATTGGATCATGAAGAGTTATTTGTTCCTCTACATTTCATCTAGCATGAAACGAAATTTGGGATTCATGGAGATTTTATGTTGGGCCCCACCGTCTCATCAGTGGGATGGTGTCCAATCTACCTTCTCTAGAATTTCTTTCTTTCATCACAAAATATCCCCATCTTCTTCCATGAATTCTCCATTGATCCCTGAATGAAACATGTTCATATTGGAGTTTAGATAAATTTCAAAAAATATAAAAATAAAATATGTATAATCATATGAATCGTTGGGTACTTTAAATGATGTTCAAAAATGTACCACATAATAGTGCATTTTAAGAAGGTATTACAATCATAATGTGAAATGATGTTCAAAGTGTAAAATGCACTAAAATGGTGTTTATGAATAATAAAGAACATGAATATTATGTATATTAACAATGAATATTAACCTCATTTAGTGGCTAATAATTCACCCTAGGCTAATTTTTATATTCCGAATCCAAAAATGAAGTCCATTTTGAAAGATAAAATTTAAAAAATTTCAAAAAGTGGATATTTCTATTTATAACGGCTAGTTTATATAATATTTTAATAACATATAGTTTTTTTAGTGAAACTCGATATTGCGTACAACAAATGCTATTGTGGAAGGTAACGATTGCGTGTAATGAAATCCATGTAAGGGTTGTGTGTAGTGCAAGATTCATTTGTTGTTGTGTATAATAGAATCCAACCATATTTCATTTGTACATTGAATATATATATATATATACTCAATGTTTCATAAAATAACTTCTATCAAACATACTTGAAATTGTGTGTAACATGATCCAAGATTAGTGTTGTGTATAATGCAAGTTAATATAGTGTTGTATATAGCGCAAGATATTCTTGGTGTAGCATACAACATAAGATATGAAAGAAATTAAAAAGAATATATCTTATAAAATCTCGGGGTATTACAATGTATCTAGCACATGATACCATAATACCGTAAAAACAGTTTAGTTCCGTGGGTAGAAACCCATCAGATTTTTTGAAACAAACTCAAAGGGTTTGTCGCCAAACTCATTTTTCTCATGAGACCTACCGATGCATCAAGGGGATATATAGGGCCCCAACCACCACTGCATGTTCAAGGCATTATTTATACATTGATTCAATAAAAGATAAAAATGAATTCTCAATATCTGTATAGAGTAGAGTATACAGAGTCATTAATATTTCCACAATTAAACTAACATTCCAAATAAACACCATATGTAAATGGTATACGATTTAGAAAAAGAAAATATCCATGATATGAGATTATATATATTTATTATAAATATAATTTCAAATGAAAAGTAATCTCAAATGGGTAGTAGGTACAACACATAAGGATTATTAGGTGCAACATACAAACTTAGTCACAACAAAATAGTAGTTGAGACAAAGTCTCTAACCACAATGTAATTAGTTGAATCATATGACCAAAACTTAATAACCCTAAAATGAATCATTAAATAACATGAATATAAAGATAATCATGTTATTATATATCAAATGGCAGTATAAATGTACCATATACAAGAAAAAAGTGGCAAACAATGAAATTCTCACTGAAATGAAAGTGAGATGAGAAACCCCTTACCTTATGCTCGAGTGTGTTCTTCGTTTGATTTAATGACCTGAATAATAAAATTTAGATTCATTAATTAAAAATTCCAGGACCTCATATACATGTAATTTATTTACTATAACCTTATTATGTTAATTCATGGACCTTTTAAGGGGTTTAAGAGGTTCAATTTTATTATTTTGGAAGCATTTTCTTCCTTGGGTTTCATGATTCGTTTACTTGTTTTCATGAATGGAAGTTCATTTGAAATGTGCTTAAACATACATAATTTTTAATATATCTTATTAATGAAATTATAGAGATATTAATGATCTTATAATGATTTTGGGTTATATACCATGATGATGATTCATTAGTTAAAAGTTTATTACAAATAATCGGATTAACTTGGTTGTTTTGTTCATAATGAACTTGTTATGTAATATTATCTTATATTATGAGTGGAATTACGGAACATTAATGAGATGAAATACATATATTTTATCTGGTTCAACCATTAAAATGGTTTCATTACTAGTAATGAAGGTGAAAGTGATGAACGAAACTCCGTCGTCCACAAATGTTATAAACTGGAACCTCGTGGACATTGATTTTGTTTATAAAAAAAATGGATGGAGTAAGAATATTGATTATAGTTATTCCATTCACATGTTATAATTCTATTATATAGATGATACTGTAGTTTATCATGGTCATGTGGACAGAGGAGGTGAGGAGAGAAAAATATAAGATATGAAATTTAAAATAAAAGAAAATGTGAGAGATCCCTTATAAAAATTCGACAGCCTAACGACGTCTTTTAAAATTTAATAAAATGAAATGATGAGAGAAAAAGGGTATCTCATCATATTTAAATAAAAAATTGAAAGTAATTTTAACACATAAAATCTAACCGCATTAATTTTAATAGAAAATCTAATAGATAACATAAAATAAGTGTCGACTAAAAGAAGAGAATGAAAGATTCCCTTACCTTGTAGTGTAACTCCTAGATCTTGAAGGATGGAACATTGGGTGCTTTATAACACCTTTATAGGACTCCTATGGTGGTAATACCACCATAGATTCTATGATATTGAGTTTGTAATGAAATAAAATGAATTGATTAAATAAGTGGGAGTTTCTTTATTAATTAAAATGGACACATCGTTAGTTGTTTTCGCAAAACCATGGGATTGCCCATGGTTTTTTCCCATGGTTTAAGCCACATGGGACACCTCATGTAATAAGATACTGTAAAAAAGTCTACCAGCCCTTTATATTAATAGTTACATCATTATGATGTCATTAAACTACTCAAAACTCAAATCCGTATTTTTACTATTCACAAAAAATTCAAGTATTTTAGAAAAATCCCAAAAATTTACCCTAACCATTATTCAACGGGTAGAATTCAAAAATTAACTCCATTTTTTGATAATAATTTTTTATTTATTTATAATTTAATTTTTTTTAAAAATCAATGTTATTTTGATAAATAACTATTTAAAGGTATTGTTAGTTTTGTATTACATTGAAAAATTAATTAAGTTCTTTTTATCTTATTACCTTAAAAAATAAAATATTATCGTTATTTACTATTTATGACGATTGTATTACTATTCATACTACTATTCATAAGAGTATGTTACTACTCATCAAAAATCAAGTTGGTTCTATTAGACTCCAGATGACTTACTGGTCACAACTCTAGATGGCTATTTTTCGAAATTTAAAACAAAGAAGTGGAAAATTTATGTTTAATGGATAGCATATAAATTTATCCTATAATATTTTGTTTCACAATTGACTTAGTGTTTCATGAAATATGGTATATCTAATGAATATAAAGTATTTAAGAGAAACATACCATAAAATGCTTGGGGTGTTATAATCAACTCATTCAGAAAATAATAAGAAGATTCCTTAATTTTTTTGTAGAAATTAAAACACGGTAAAAATTATTTTAAATAATCAAAAAGGAATATTATAAATTTTCTGGAAATTTTTCATAGAAAATATGTTCATAGAAGAAACACATTTATGACAAGATAGTAAAATAAAGTTGGTTTCCCTTAAAAAAATTATTTTAGTCTTTTGAGAACATAAACAAGGGAAAATAAAAGTAAAAAATTTAAGAGATATAAAATAAAAATAGGATAATACAATTAATAATATTTTTTATGTAAAGGACATATAATTTCATCATAAAAAATTTAAGCATAAAAAATCCTTGTAAATTGAGATTGTAATGCAAAACCCTTACCGCTTTGGAAACATTTGAATCATAATCCAAATGAAATAAATAACTTCAAGTGAAACATTAAATAAGATGAATATAATGATATTAATTACATAAAATATCAATGTGTAATTATATACACCTCATGAAGAAAACATGTAGTGAATTTGATATATGTCACATTGAAATGAATGCTATACAAGACACCCTTACCTCAAGTTTGAATTAATTTATAATTTATCTAAAATCATTAATAATATATTTTAATTTTTTATAATTCTATACCAAGAGAATTAATATACTTATAATATTTTATATGATCCACTTATAACATTTAAACACACATTTATTAATAATTATTTATTAAAATTTATGTTTTTGGTTGTTAATTGTTTTCTTTTTTCAGAAAGTCTATGTTTTGTAGTTTTGGTCATTCTACCTTGATCATGGTTACATAATCAATAAAATTATAATCATGATATAAATATAATATATATTCAATATTTTCATATTTATAATCATCCCCAAAAGGTAGAAATAGAAAACTTTGTTACACTGTTCATGGAGACGGTAGTCTATACATACACATGAACACTATTTTCATTTTCCAAAGAAATTTATGAAAGAAAAAAAAATAAAATTTTATCATTAAAAAACAATAATTATATAATAAATATTATATATAAATTAAAAATCTTCATAATAAATAAACATCAATAACAGTGATGGAAAATGATATATATCGCTATGTGGAGGTGATAGTGAATAAGTACCCACGAGCAATAATTTCAGTTTACATTTGATTGAAAATAGGGTTGATAATGGTGGTTCCATAAAAATAATAAACTTTTAGTATATCTAGGATACTAAATTAATTATCTTAAAAAAATTCTACAAATTCAACTAAGGTTGAAGAAGAAGTAAGTTGAAAGAGGTCGGGTAAGATGGTTTTCTCTTCTTCAATAGTAATACGTTAGATTCCTTCGTAAGGGAAATTTTAATGGTCTTTTAAGAAGAAAAAAAACAAATAATTTTTCGATATTAAAGATTATAATATACTTTTTATTGGTTGGTTGATCTTGGTGTATCAATAAGTTGAAAATAAAATAGGAGAGGAGGTTCCATTTTATAAGTGGGAGGAGGGACACAACTTGAATATTAGAATGGATTAAAATATTATTATGTCATTTTCATGGAAAAGTGTCCAAAAAAATTAAATTTTAATCCAAAGGTTAAAATAGTCTAAATAGATTCATCTAATATTTACGGAGATGAAATATTTTGGCCTTATCACATCGTTTGAACCTAGTTTAACCCGGTTTTCCCTTTTACCATTGTGATAAATTTTTATTGTTTTTACTATTCATTTTGACAAAACATAAAGCTAATTTTTTTTCAAAATACTAATTATGGTATTGAAAATATGTTATCCATTTTACAAGAATCAATTTCTATTAGGTCTAGAACTTAATTTTAAGATAAACCAACAAAACAAGATTAAAAATGAATTTCCAGAAAATTGCATTTTAAGTATAAAAATATTTTAATACATTAACTAAGAATAATTTAAATTATAATGGAATTAATTTTTTTCATGTTTATTAAAAAGGAAATATTTAAATATTATTATAAATTTTTTTATAAAATTAATTTCTAAATTCATGACTAGAAAATAAATTTTTCTATAAAATCAGGTATTCTTTAAAATTTATTAAAACATTAATATTTTCAAAAAATTCCTAAATTTTACTTTAAGATAATTTTTATATACCAATTTAAAAAATTATAACCTTTTTATAAAATAATATTTATTCAATTGGGAGAAATTATTTATAATAAGCATTCAAAATTTTAAATACAAACCATTTTTTGAAGAAAACATATTTTTGAAGCATAAAATGACTTTATTGAAAATTGAATACTTAATTATTATACATTAATCAATAAATATAAATTATATAAATCCTTAAAAAATATTTTTCATAATTTGGTATTTCTTATTAATTCCCGCAATTTAATATCTAGAATACAACAGTCACATATAAATAATCACAATTTAGTATTATATCATGGTTCATTTAAACTCAGTTTTACATGTAAAAACTCAATCAAATAATTCAGGTATATTTTGAATAAAATACATATAAAATGTCGGGGTGTTAAATCCATCCACATAAAATCCTTCCAAATCACCTTTAAATATCTTTAAATATTTATCAACTATATCAGAACTATCCCCCAAGCTCTTACAGCATAGAAGAAATCTTCTGAGAACATCAACGTTCTTCCACTACATCAACATACTTAAAAACAACCTTAAGAGTAATCCATGTATCATCATCATATAAAATCAATATTCTCTCTATGATAATATATTGTATTAATCTTCATAGATATATTTCGTAGATCGTAATATAAATATTATATCCAGCATTCCCAATACTCCATAAAACACTACCTCTATACATTAAAAAAAAATTTCTTAAACATATTATATATATGAACCATTAAGAAGAAACATCACATTTCAATTATTTTTTAATCCTTTTAAAACATTTTAATAATCAACGAATGTTGGCCAAAACATAATCCATTTACCATATTTTAATGGATCATTAATATAATGTCCAATGGTGGTACCTCAATTTCTCCCCATATCGACAAACATCTTAAATATGAATTAAATTTGAAGGAACATCAATCCTAATGTTCCTAGGTGTTATCTAATCTTCATAAATCCAAAACTTATTAAAAACATTTCTTGAGAAATATATTTTAATTCCAACACTATCCTATTATATGCATAGTCACTCTTTATACTTTTTATAATCCTCTCTTGTAAACACATATTAGCGTCATGCTTATTGACAATAAATAAAACTAAACAAAAAGTTGGTTAAATAATATAACCCTTTATATTTGTATTCAATACTCATCTAGAACATGTATTTAAATATTTATTCTTCCATTTTCTTTCCTCTCCATTTTAATGACAATAAATAAAATGAAACTAGAAAGAGGGTGGTATCATTTTACTTGATGGTATGTTGCATAAATTATTCCACGCCATGTTTATGTGATAAATACTTCATGAAGAAAACAATAGGGACTAATTTAGTCAACAAATCTATCCAAAATCAAACCAAAATATAATACCAACTCAAATGTTCTTTCATAATGTATGTCTAAATATAAATTTAGGATAATATAAATAAATGAATATATAATCTTGAGATTTTTAACTTTAATTCATGTATTCATCTTAATAATAGTTTGAAAACATTAAAAAAATATATCAGGTGTATCTTTATATATCAAACCTTAAATTTATTAAATTATATTCAATTTTAAATTATTTATGACACCAATTTCTACCACATAACTTTTTGATTGATACTTATAAAACAAAGATGAGAGAATATGAAGGCATAACTCTATAATAAAACATCTAAATTTTTTTTTCTAAATTTTATGATTTTCATAAAATGATAAATTCTGATAGATTTTTTATAATTTCCCTCTCACACCCTCAAGTGAAAATATGATAAAATCATCATCACATTTCATCTATTCATAAAAAATGCTTCAAGATACCACATATTAGATCATACCTGTAAGGAACTGGCCTTAAACATTACATATTCTAGTGAATTTGAACAATATTTAACTTTTATAAATTTAGGATGATCTTTTGGGTTTAGAATTTTAGAGTGTAATGTCAAAAGTCTAACTTAAAAATCCGATATATTAAAAAGTAGACACTTATACTCAGAATCCATTTTTACCACCAAAAAATTTTTTTTTAAAAATAAATAAGTCTTATTTCAATGATTTATATTAAATATTTTGATCTTGACCTCATCATTGTCCCTAATCATCATTAAATCCCTATGAAAGAAAAATTTAAAAAATTTTGATGATAAAAAAACCTTATTAAGTGATGCACGCCCGTCGCAGGGTATGGGAAAACTAAATTTCTAGTTTTTGAAGTGTAGCACAGTGGATGAACATGGTCATCTCACACAAAGAGCATTGCATTTAGTTCAATTCGTAATTTCTAATTCACCTGATGTAATTATTTATTTAAAATGATGTTTCTTAGTTTTGGAGAACATGAAATTAAAATAATTAAATGAATAATTTAAATCTAAATGCTGATGCTGAAAAATCCAGATTAGAAAGAAAGAACTTTGTCGTGTAGATGGATAACATGAGTTAATTCATTATTTATATATTGTTTAAATTCAATTTGATAATTAATTTATTGAAAATTCATTAATAAATTACTTTCCCTTTATTAATTGAGTGTGTGATTTTAGTACACATATGTCACACCAAACCACACATCCACCAATAATCAAATTGGGTAACACCCAACCAAGAATGCTATCCTAAAAGACCTGGCTCCATTGTATGTCGTTTCATCGCTTATGAAAACACCAACTCTGCCGTATGAAGGGTATTCCTAGGAGAATAGAGGGAAAATGAATTAATTAAGAAAAAAAGGATTTTAAAAAAGTATCATGGTGGACGATCACCAAACCTATGAAATATTCCCATCTCCACCACAAATATTTTTTAAAACATTTTTAAATTGAAGTGCAATAATGAAGAACACCGTGAAACCTTCCATAGGGAAAATACTTGGGTTAGTAACTTGCCATTTCAAAGTGATTATAAATCTATATGGAGATAGATAAGATAGAGAATGATCTAATTAGTGTTTGAAGATATAAAAATATGAAAGAATAAATCGGAAAAAATTTAATGAAAAATAAATGTGCTACAAATAAAAGAAATATAAAATAAAAAGAATATAAAATAAAATTCCTAAGTCATAAGAATTTCACTAGGCCTCCACTCCAATGGTTGTGTCAAAATATTCCTTCAGCATGGGTGAACTCTTCCTTATATAGGCCTAGGGTTTCGATCCTTCAGTCATCAAATTTCTAATCGTCAAAATTTCCATTTAAGATTTATTATAGATTCTATCCACTGAAATATTCCTCATAGTAAGGAAATTTAATGGCTGAATATTGACAGTGTGTCTTCATCAAATATGTTCTAAAATATCTTTTACACTCCTCCACAAAATTTCAGATTGATCATCACTTTTTCATAAAAGATATGGCCAATTAACATGGATATTTTATTCTCGATGAATGTTTCCGATTTTTGACCTAAAATATTAGCATCCATTGGCTACCTTAATGGATGAAAATATTCATAATATTAAACATCTGAATGACCTATTTAATTATATTTCCATTAAAATTCGAATCACCCAAATTTAATGTGTTTTGACCAATTTATTATCAATTAATTTAGGTTGGTTCTACGTAGTCTCCAAAATATTTCTCCAACTTTATTGATTTTTTCGGGTCAATAGATGGATTAATTGGCTCTTGGTCCAGAAGAAAAAGGTGAATAAAATAAATCAAATAATACAATAAAAAATAAATTACATCAACTGGATTTATATTATAAAATATATGCCCAAATTACCAAAGATATAAAAATATGTATATATTTCGAAATTAAACAGTTTTCACATTGAAGCCAAAACACCCTATAAATCCAGAATTGATGCAAATGACACTAACTGATAAATTTTGTAACATCTCGGTTCCAGGTGCCAATCAATAGGTGCCCCGAACCTGGTTCTCCACAAGACTTCAAGCGCATTTCCCAAAATGCCAGAGTCTACCAACTAGCAGCGAGGGCCCGTGTCTCATAGTGGGGAAACTATTCCCGTATTTGTCAAAGTGTACTGCAATGGAAATATGAAATAAAAAATACAACAAAAGTGGATGAAACAAGAAATGCACATTTAAGTAAACAAGTGCTGTAAAAGTTAACCAACCAGATATACAGATATGATGCAACATGTCTCAATTTTATGAAAACAGCCAGAACATGTTATACATCAATACAGTACAACGAAATATAGAGTACATCAAAACAATGAAAAACAGTTGGCAGTGGCATCGTGAGCCTAGGATCGGTCCCATGCCTTCCTACTCCTCAGCAATAATCAAGTAACTGTATAGGGACTCTTGCCCCTATCCATACCTGCAGAAACATAATCTGGTTTGGCCGAAAAGCATGACCCAAACAGGGTGTGAGAAATATATCTCAGTAGGCACCCACCAAAGGCCCGTGCTCAACTGTGTGTAAACATGCAACAAAAGTGTGAAAAATTAAATGAAATAAACTAAGAAGTACTCAAATTTAACAAACTACTAGTTATATTTCCATTTTCATATGCATTTAATCATTTATTTTAATAAAATTTTGTGCACAATAGTAACAAGACCTCAAGAATAACAGAACCTTTCCCTCAGGCTAAAATAGTAAAACACTCCCTCAGTCTTTCCCTCAAGCTATACAGAATCTCTCCCTTAGGAATTGCCCTCATGTGTAACAGAAATTCTCGCCCTTCGGCATACGATGTGTCTCTCTCAGGCACAGAAGTCAGGCCCTCAGGCATGAAAGGCTGCCCTCAGGCGAAATAGGATGTTTCCCTCAGGCTAATATAGTCACGGCCTCAGGTTATAGTAAAACACTGACCTTAGGAATAAGTAATCGGGCCATAACAAACATATAAAAAATGCAATTTACATACAATTCATCTCAAGGAAAAAGTAATGCATAATTTAAACATGGAATACCCTAAGGTATCCAGGCCAAACGACTAAACAGAGGAACGCACCCTCGGGTGGTCCTGGATCCAAGCACTTATCCCAAAAAACATTTAAATATCACAATTTAATTACCTATTCAGTTATAGGTAATTAAAATAGCTATGGCCTTAGCCACACGACACCCCAACATGGGGTCGTGGCACGAAAGCGCACAAAACACACAACAGTTGGAAAATTGAACTACAAGCCACCTACCTTATACGCCAATGAGTGCTATACACGATCGTCGATCCCGAAAACTCCCAAATATGATGTCAATATGACGAAGAAGAAAAACCACTTAACCTTAAATAACTAATGTTAGGAGAATAATAGGTAAGAAAAAAGCTAGGAGAAGAGAGGGAATACCCACACGGTTCCAACGAGATCGCCCGAGGTGGAATCAAATTCCTGGATTGCGATTGACGGATCTTCAAAGGCTCGGTCGTCCAGTCCCACTCCTCTCATCGGGTTCTAAGCCTTCCGTGTGAACAGGGGAGGTTGCTGCCCATTTAAGCGAAAAAAGTACACAGTATGTACATTTGAGTACACGGTGTGTACTGATTTCATTTAACTGTTCCTCTGGAGGCACCGCTACACTGTTCATCCATCGACATGAGTACACGACATGTACTCCTGAGTACACGACATGTACTGTCACCCAGCTGCCGGCTGCTCCAACGCCTAACTATTTGGGCCTGCCGAATGACTATACAGCATGTAAAGGACCACTACTCGGTGTGTAGTCGGTTCCTACACCCTTCGTTGCTGACATGGCTACACACCCTGTGTACCAATCCCACACGGCCAAAAGTACAAGGTGTGTGGAAAATTACACGGCATGTAGTTCCAAAATTTAGGATTTTCCCCCCATTTTCCATATTTTCACAAAAACACATAAGGAAAATGGAAAAGAAGAAGCCCGTACCTCAAAGATAATAATCATGTTCTTACAAACTTCCCCCCTCATAGAAATTCATCCCCTAATTTCCCTTACAATGGTGGAGAAGATATAACCGTGAACAACTCTGGCCACTGAGCACGTACATCGGTTTCCCACTCCCAGGTTTCGTCCTGCACTCGGCCATGCTTCCATATCACCCGTACGAGAGGAACTGACTGACCTTAGAGAACCTTCATGCTCCTGTCAATGATACAGATCAGATTCTCCTCAAAGGATGCATCTGCTTCCAGCTCAACCTCCTCCGGCTGAAAGACGTGAGATGGGTCTGAATGATAGCGACACAATTGAGTCACATGGAATGGCTCGGTACCACTACGGTAACCGCAACCGATAGGCAACCAACCCGACTCTCTCTAGAATCTCGAATGGACCCACATACCTCAGGGAAAGCATACCCTATCTCCTGATCTGCTTGTGTCCCAGCCTCATCGAAACACGCAAGAAAAACTGATCCCTTACCACGAACTCCAAAGGTCGTCTACAGCGATCATCATATGACTTCTGACAAGACTGCGCTGTAGCCATTCACTTCTGAATCAACTGGACCTGTTCAGAAGTCTCCTGCATGAGACGTGGTCCCAGTAAAGCTACCTCACCGGCCTTTAACTAGCACAAGGGTGATCGGCATGGCATACCATATAAAGGCTCGTATGGTGCCATATCAATAGTCACCTGTAATCTATTGTTATAGGAAAACACGACTAAGGGTATATTCTTCTCCCAAGATCCCCCAATGTCCAGGAGGCATGCACGTAGCATGTCCTATAGCACCTGTAACGTACGCTCTGACTGGCCATTGGTATGAGGGTGGTATGATGGGCTCAGAAGCACCTGTGTACCCAGTTCCCTCTGAAAACTCTTCCAGAAACGAGACGTAAAGCAGTCATCCCTATCTTAAATGATAGAAAGAGGGACCCCATGAAGACATACGATCTCTCGGATATATAGCCTTTTGAGATCATCAAAACCGATGGCCTCCTTGATCGGCAAGAAGTGAGCTACCTTTGTGAGTCTGTCCACAACAACCCACACAACATCATTACGTCGAGGTGACCCCGACAATCCAGTCACGAAATCTATCGCGACATCATCCCATTTCCACTCTGGAATGGGTAAATACTGTAACAGTCTATCTGGTCTCTGATGCTTTGCCTTCACCTACTGACATGTGGGAGATCTCGTATCAAAACCATCTATATCACTCTTCATACCCATCCACCAGTACTGACGTCTCATGTCACGGTACATCTTGGAAACCCCAGGATGAACTGCCCAAACTGAAGCATGAAACTCCCGCATCAGCTCCTCGCATATATCCCCTAGAACCCATAGTCGTCTATGGAAACGCAGGAACTCATCATCGCCCATCGTCCAACCAGGAGGAGGGTCCTCACTTGCCACCGACTCCCGTAGAACTAGGCTTTCTGAATCAGATAACTGCCTCATCATCACTCTATCCAGGAGGGTAGATGTCATAGCTAAAGATGAAATATAAGTCTCCCCCTGGCTATCATGCACCTCCAGATGCATCTCAGAGAACAAGGCTATAAGCTCCCACTCACCACTGGCCTCCTACACTGTCTGTATCTGAGCCTTCATGCTCAGTGCATCAGCTACTTCATTACCCTTACCAAGTGTATAGGCATGCTCAAAATCAAAGTACTGCAGGTACTCAACCAACCTTCTCTACCTCAGATTCAGGTCACACTGAGTAAAGTTATATGTGGGGATTTTGACATTGGTAAAAACCAAAAAATGCTCTCCCAATAGATAATGCCTCCAACAGCGCACCGCATGAACAACTACAGCTAAATCGAGATCATGCATTGTGTAATTCCTCTCATGTGGCCTCAACTGCCGAGACCCGTATGCAACAACTCGATCATCCTACATCAACAATGCTCCCATCCCAATCCCTGATGCATCACAATAAACTGTATAGCTATTCCCCTCCTCTGGGAGTATCAGTACTGGTACTGATGTCAACCTTCCCTTTAGGCCCTTAAAAGCTTCCTCGCAAGCTTCTGACTAAATGAACATCAAACCCTTCTTAGTCAGACCTGTCAACGGTGCTGCTAAGCGGGAGAAGTCCTATATGAAGCATCTGTAGTAACCAACCAGCCCCAAAAAACTCTGTATCTCAAACATGTTATTAGTTTTCTCCCAGGAAACTACTTCTCTCACCTTTTCTCGGTCTACTGCAACTCCTGCCTCTGAGATAATGTGACCCAGGAAGTGAATCTGGTCCATCCAAAAGTGGAACATCAAGAGTTTAGAATATAGATTATGCTCTATCAGTGTACTCAATACGATCTCAAGATGGGTGGCATGGTCGTGTCGATTATGAGAGTACACCAAGATTTATTCCACGAATACTACCAAAAAAGAATCAAGATATGGATGGAACACTCGATTCATTAGATCCATGAAACCTGATGGTGCATTCATGAGTCCGAACAACATAACCAAGTACTCGTATAGATCATATCTGCTCTGAAAAGCGGTAAGCGGTATATCCGAGGGTCTCATGTGCAGCTGGGGATATCCTGATCTCAATTCAATCATCAAGAACACTCATTCTCTATGAAGCAAATCAAAAATACCTTCAATCCTCGGCAAGGGATATCAGTTCTTAACCTTCAACTGATTCAGCTTCTAATAATCCACGCGAAGTCTGAGTGTACCATCCTCCTTCTTGGCAAAAAGGACCGGAGAACCCCAAGGATAATTACTGGGTCAGATAAATCCATTTGCATGCAACTCCGTTAACTGCCTCTTGACATCCTACAACTCGGGTGTAGCCATCCTATAAGAATAAATGGACACTGGTGCTTCCCCTGGCACAAGCTCAATAGATAAATCCACCTCACGCTCCAGAGGTAGACCTGAAAAGTCTTCTGGGAAGAGATCCTTGAAATGATCAAAAACTGGAGGGAATTACGTCTGACAAGTCCCCTGATCATCCAGATACAAGCTTGCAATCTGGGTTGTGACACCACCTCTCCCATGATGCTCTGGTCCAGCTCGACTCGCCTGAACATCCCATTCACCCTTGTATAGAAACTCTCTTCCCTCTGGTGATGTGAAACACACCCTGCGACGATAGCTATCTTCAAAGGCTCGATAGTGAAATAACCAGTCCATCTCTAGAATGACGTCATAACTCATTATCTCTAAGACAAAGAGGTCCCAAACGAAGTGACACCCCCTATCCTCAAGGGGGCACTCCTTACACTGACGCACACCAGCCGTCCTAGTCCCCAACAGAGTATCCAACATCATGATATTAGAAGATGAAGAAACACAGAGCCCAAGGATCTCCACAATGGATACAGATATAAAACTATATTTTGCACACATATCAAAAAGAACAAAAGACAAAATAGAAGCTACTAGAATAGTACCTCCGACTATAGAAGGTCTGGGATCCTACTCATGCGGGGTCTGTTGCACTACATATGTCTGCCCAGTGCCGCGACCCTGCGACAAAGCCTGGATACCCTGAACTGTCCCACCTTGTTGCCTCTGAGATCCTGGTGTCTAGATACCATGGCCATGACCACCATCTCTTCCTGGACGCCCTAATGTATTCCAGTTACCTGACTGGTAAGAAGCCACTGGTCCTGCTCCCACACACGGAGTCTGCATAGAACCCCTCTCACTAGACACTAGTAGAACCGCCATGAAAAATGACTACAGATGACCCATATTTCCGCAAGCTCGGCACTCTACTGGGTCACGTGGACACTGCGGTCTCTTATGCCTCTCTCTACCACACTTGTAGCACCTGATCGGGAAACCTGAAGAAGATTCCTGGCTGGTACTGCCACCCTGAGAGAAGTCCATTTGTCTCTTCCTCTTGCCAGTAGAAATAGTACTAGTAACAGGTGTTGAACCGCCCTAGCCCACACCACAAGCTTCCCGCATGTTCCTCTCTGTAATCAGCGCCTGGATTACAATATCGTGTACTGAAGGAAACCTGAAAACATTCACCAGCGCTCGGATGTCATAACGATGACCGTCCTCAAAACGTCTGGCTCTCAACATCTCTTCACCCACCAACACGGGTGCAAAACTATGAAGCTATGTGAAATGAGCAGAATAGCCCATCACTAACATAGAGCCCTGCTGCAGATTCATGAAAGCTCGAGCTCTATCTTCCCTCAAAATCTCTTAAAAAAAGAAGTCATGGAATAATGCCTTAAAGTCTTCCCACGCCATGTCTCTTTGATGCTCTGACTGGGTGGTAAAATCCCACCACCTCTTGGTGGAATCCCACAGCATATACATCGTGAGATTGAACCTCCGCCCTAGAGGCGTCTCAAGATGCTCGAAAATAGTCTGCATCGATCCCAACCAGGACTCTGCAGCCTATGGTCCGTCGTCCCTAGGGAACGTAGGCAGATGTTTCTACTGGAACATATGTGTCAGCTCAGCCATAGATGTGGCAGTCTGCAGTGCTCCCTGAAAGGTCTGCATGAACAACATGAAGCCTTCACGGAACTGTACCTCCGCGCCTATATCCGGTATAACGGCTGGTGCCACATCTGGCTCTACTGGAGGATCAACTGGTAGCCCATGGCCCACCATTTCTAGAGTATAGTCGTCGCCGCTCTCCTGGTGAACAACGCACGGTCTTCTAGGCGGCATGACACTATAAGGCCAAAATCATCCCATAGATTCAAGATTTATCAAGACTAAAATCTAAGGAACCACAAGGGAACAAGAGGAAGAAGGCATTCAAAAAATTTCGAAAAATGTCTACATAACATGTACAATGACCACACAACGTGTACTTGGCTTCCCTTCCCTTCCCTGGGTCCTTTGACACGACTAAGCCACACAGCTCCCATTTTGAAAAACTACACTGTGTGTATATAATCAACACGGTGTGTATGGTTTAATTTTCCAATTCCCAGTGTCATCTGTGACATGGCCGACTACTCGGATTGAAACTACATGGCGTGTTACACCCACAATCAGCGTGTACACCACCCTGTTTACCTAGACACATGGCTAACACCACATGGTCTTTCCTCAGACAAGACTACACGGCGTGTCCAAGGAGGGGTGACACCAGACCATGTTGTTAGTTACACGACCGAGTCCCCAGGTCACACTACACGGTGTGCTCTACCTTGACACGGTGTGTACAAGAAAAGAGATCACCAACCCGTGTTGTTAGTTACATGGCCGGACTCTGGGTCAACACTACACGGCGTGTATATCTGGTACACGGTGTGTTTTACCCTAGCAATTACCTACCCCATGTCGCCACCCACACGGTTTGTGACATGGGAATAGACTACACGACGTGTATTCTGGGCACACGGCGTGTACTCAAAAATTTTATTTTTCTTCCCAAACAGAAGAACATGCAAGGCATGTATAAGATACTACACGGCGTTTATACTGGGTTCTCAGACAGCATTCCTCAAAAACTTCTCTAGAACCCAGGAAATACTAAAACCATCACCTAAGTGTCTAATTCCAGCCCTTGAGGGCCCATATTCCCGACGAATCAAAGTTTGACATCTTATCGGTGTTATAAAAAAATAAGAAACTAATGATCCACCAAATTCTGGTCAATGGGGGCCCATACTCCCCAAAAAACAAATTTTGGCATCCATTTTATAAACAATATCACAAAAGAAAATACCCTATCACAGATAAGGTATGTATCAAATCAGTTATCACAACATCATGCTTTTCTCGCAAAATAACTATCACAACAGCATGCAATTCTTAATGCAACTACATGTCATAGAAACTATGCATGGCATGTGATTTCTAGCAAGTTCTTATATGATGCATGAGATGGAATACCATCATTTCATCAGGTTGAAACTAAATAGATCCCACAAATAAAATATAAACAGTAAAATCCTATGTGCGTCACCCAATGGTGAAAACAAATCAACTGTAAAATTTTCAAAATCAGAAGAATTGAAAAATATGAGGTAGACTGGCTTTTCCCTGTACACGGGTTAGCTACGCCCGAGAACAACTTATTACCAACTACCATTCATCCTATCCCTGACAACGACTCCAAATAGTAAGTCAAAGAAAAGAACCTTCCTCTGATACCACTTTGCAACGACCCCAAACCGGGACATTACAAACCCAGTTTGCCACAGGACCTCAAGCATATTACCCAAAACGCCAGAGGGTGCCAACTAGCAGCGAGGGCCCAGGTCTGATAGTGGGGAAACTATGCCCTCATTTGTCAATGTGTGGCGCATCAAAAATACGAAATAAAACATACAACAACAACAGAAAAAATAAGCCATGAACATTTAAGTAAACAAGTGCAGTAAAAGGTAACCAACCAGATATAAGATATGACGCAACATGTGTCAATTTTTTGAAAATATCCAGAACATGTTATACATCAATATAGTACAATGAAATACAGAGTACAAAAAAAAGAAAAACTATTGGTAGCGGCATCGCGAGTATAGGCTCGGTCCCATGCCCTCCTAATCCTTAACAACAGTCAAGTACCTGTATATGGACTCTTTCCCCTATCCGCACCTACAGAAACGTAATCTGTTTGGGCTGAAAAGCATGTCACAAACAGGGTGTGAGAAATATATCTCAGTAGGCACCCACCAAAGGCCCGTGCTCAACTGTGTGTAAATATGCAACAACAGTGTGCAAAAGTAAATGCAATAAACTAAGCAGTACTCAAAAAAAAACTAACTACTAGTTATATTGAAATTTTCATATTCATTTAATCATTTATTTTAATAACATTTTGTGCTCAACCGCACCAAGCCCTCATGAATAACAGAACCTTGACCTCAGGATAAAATAGTAAACCACGCCCTCAGGCTTGCCCTCAGGCTATAAAGAATCTCTCCCTTAGGCATTGCCCACAGGCTTAATAGAAATTATCACCCTCAGGCATACGAAGTGTCACCCTCAGGCACAGAAGTCAAGCCCTTAGGAACGAATGGTTTCCCTCAGGTGGAATAGGATGTTTCCCTCAGGCCAATACAGTCACGCCCTTAGGCTATAGTAAAACACCACCCTCAGGCATAAGTAACTGTGCCATTCCCAACATATAAACATGAAATTTACATACAATTCCTCTCAAGGCAAAATAAATGAATAATTTAAACATGGCATACCCTCGGGAATCCTGTCCAAATGGCTAAACAGAGGAACGCACCCTCAGGTGGTCGTGGATCCAAGAACTGATCCCAAACAACATTTTAATATCACAATTTAATTACCTATGCAGTTCTAGGTATTTAAAATAGCTATGGCCTCAGCCACACAACACCCCAGCATTTTTTCATGGCACAAAAACACACAAAACGCACAACAATTGGAAAAATTAACACCAAGGCACCCACATTTTATACCAATGAGCACTATACACGAACGTCGATCCAAGAAACACCCAAATACGACGTTGATCTGATGAAGAAGAAAAACTACTTAACCTCAAATAACTCCCGTTAGGAGAAGAATTGGTAAGAAACACACTAGGGGAAGAGAGGGCTTACCCACACGGTTCTAATGAGATCGTCCGAGGAGGAATCAGATTCCCGATTCAGGGTTGACGGATCTCCAAAGGCTCGGTCGTCCACTCTCGCTCCTCTGAACCGGTTTTAAGCCTTCCCTGTGATCAGGGGAGGCTACAACCCATTTAAGCGAAAAAAATAATGTACATGGCATGTACTTTTGAGTACACAGCATGTTCTACCTTCATTTAACTGTTTATCTGGCGGCACTGCCTCACTTTTCATCCGTTGACATGAGTACACGACATGTACTCCTGAGTACATGACGTGTACTGTTGCCCAAATGGAGGCTGCTCCACCACCTTACTATTTGGGAATAACGACTAACTACATGATGTGTAAAGGACCACTACACAACATGTAGTTGGTTCCTACACCCTTCATCTCCGACATGGCTACACGCCCCGTGTACCCATCCCACACAGCCAAAAGTACAAGGCGTGTGGAAAAGTACACGACGTGTAGTTCCAAAATTTTGGAGTTTTTCCCATTTTCCATATTTTCTCAAAAACACTTAAGGAAAATAGAAAAGAATAAGCCCGTACCTCAAAGATAAGAACCGGGTTCTTACAAATTTTTAGTGATTAAATCACTGAATTAAATTTAAAAAATAGTGAAAATATTATCTCTATCAATTTCCCCACACTTAAACTATGCTTTTCCTCAATAATAAAATATGAACATGGAATTAAAAGGGCACCAATGTTACCAATATTGAAATTTCATAGAAATAAAATCAAAAAATTATCAAAGTCCAATAAAATTTTCATTCCCCACAAAACAAAATCATTTTAATTTCCAAATTTTAAAATATACAATCAATTCATGCATTTTACTTTTCCCCATTGAAAAATGATGGAGCTTCTCCTTTCATTCTTTCAGCCATCTCAATTTATTATAATTAAACATGAAAAATCATGATCTACATCTCTTTTGAGTATTTTCTCTCATCATTAATGATACAATTAATGTGGAGTTATACTAATTTCATGAGAACAAGATCCTTATCCATATGCCTTTAAATGAACTACATTATCCACTTTGTAAGGACAAAACACACACATAAAATCATAGGGACTTGCAATAAAATATCAAATGACTCTATGGATTAGAGTTAGTGGGTAAATGATTGAAATAATTTAAGGATGAAAGTACGAGGATTGACTCTTAAGTACAATTCATGATTAATCAAGTGAAAAAACAGGACAAAACTCACTCGAATCCCCTTGATATTGTGAAATAAAACACCATTCCCTTTTTATGACATGTGGCATGAGTCAATATATGATTACATAGAATGATATAATCAATGTTATCCCCCATTTTTTATATAAAGATCAAAAAATGAACAGCTTAATTAATTAATTTATTTTTTAATTTATTTTGTAAAGCTTCAGAAAGCTACAAATTTATTTTCTCCATTTTTTATTTTGTGAAGGAGAACTAGGTGAAATGAAAGATCCGTAATGAAATGATGACTCATGCCTAATATTATAATAATAAACTACCCAAAATGATGACGCACACCTCACACCACCCAAAAATGATACACATCCAAATGAAAGCACAAAAAGGCCATTCTCCCACTCTTTAACATGATATATCCAAGAAAAAATACTAAAAGGGTGGCTAGGTAAGGAAAAATTGGCTTGTAATGTTTCTTAAATGTAAAAATAAATTCATAGAATATATGGAATAACGAATGATAAATGTAAGGGTGGGTATCAGGTAAATAGGTGGCTAGCCAAATTAGTGCCTCAATCATTTTAAATGTGTTATTTTTTCACAGTCATAACTTTGACAAGTTTCAATACAAGTTATGGAAGGTTTTATATCCCAAGTTCAGTCAAGAAATTTTCTCAAGATAAAATAGGAAATATTTGGTATAGAAATCCTCTCTGGAATGGGAATGTGATATAAGAAAATCACTCAAGGAATAATTAATAATAAAAAATTAATTTACATGAATTTCAGAAATTCAAAGCAGGAAAAATGGTAGGGAAATTTAATTTACATGAATCAACCAATTATCTCACTTCATGAGTCACCATTTCAATATCTATGCTTCACATTAATCATCCAATTCTCTATTTTAGTCATTAAATCTCATTTACATTGAAATCTAAAACATTTCATTGATATATTCCTAATAAAATCATGTATCCTATATAATTAATGTAATTAGTTAATTCAAGTGTTGGAAGGTAAATCTTATCATTAAAGCTCAAAAAATGTAAGGAGTTTCAATGTTAAACATTAAAAGTGAACTCCCTTTTGTAATGAAGATTGGGTTTTCCCCTATTTAGGGGATCCCTTTTTCCATCATAAACCTACAAAAGATATTAAATCAATTAAGTGAAAGGATCATGTCATTAAATCTCAAAAATATAGGGGGGAGGGGCTACATGCTACATTACATCTATGAAAAGAAATTGGAATATAAATTCCTAAAAAGTGAGTAAAGATAATTCTTTTACGGCACCCCAAGTGGGCCCAAGATTCTTTTACCAACCTAAAGAGGGTAGTACCATCAATTTTCTATAATATGATGGTGGGTTGATCATCTTTTACATGATCACCACATGTTATTCTTCCCAAATTAATGTTTTTTGTTCTTGTTGTGGACAATTACATGTATAGAGTACACTAGATCATACATCTTCGGAATGTGGTATAGCATGCATGTAGGGGGTATGATAAAGTATAGAACCTCCTCATCTTCAATTGATACTTGTGAAACGACTTCTTCAAAATCCAGTGGTTTATCAAGATATCCTTTATGAAGATAATAATCAAAGGGTGATTCAAAATTTAAATTTGAAGTATTACTTTCTATATATTCCCTTTTAATGTAGGAAACATGTAGATTTGGTTCTTCAGGAAGAGGCACTGGTATCACTTCACAGGCTTCCTCAAGTAGATGATCAATTCCCCCATGGAGATCCATGCGTTCCTCAACATCTTCAATTTGTTCTTCATCGTATTCATACAGGGAGATTCAATGATTTTTAGAATCTTAAAATTCAAAATCATAAGGAGTGATACTCAAATCAGATTGAATGAAATCATAAAAGGTTGTGTTAAAGAAAGGATAATCTCCCCGAGATGCTCCTTTTTCAACCACTTCTTTAGTGATAAGTTCCTCTTTGAGTCGATCTTCACTTGATGGAGGTAGGTAGCCATGAACCTCCAGTCTCTTCAAATTCTACCACTTCGGTGGTTTCTTAATCTTCCATGGCTAGAGAGAGGTATAAAGGTGGTTTCTCTTCTACTATTTGTGGAATTAGGAGACCATGTTGCATTTCAATTTCCACCCATTTTCTCCAAGATTTAAACAAATTCAGATGATCAACCAATTTGTAATTAGTAGAAAATGATATTTCATCTATATCCTATAGAATTGGTTGAGATTGGTTGAATTGATCTTCAGGAACTTACACTTTTACCCCCTCGGGTTCGTCAACATCAGAAACAGGTGGGGAAATTTCTTCCACAGCTTGCTCAGGCTATTTCCCCTATTTAGGCTCGGGTTGCTCAATATGTGCTTGGATATATTCAATTTATATTTCTATTTTTCTATTTAATTCATCTAGAATATTTCTAACCCTATCCACCTGGGAATTTAAATCATTATAATCCACATCTAGTTCTTGATATTGTACATGTAAGTAATCATCCCATGCATTATAATTTTAATTGGAATACATCATGGAACAACTGTTTTGTAATTTTTTTATAAAATTAAAACTATATGAAATTTAAAAATATAAGAAGTAAAGTAATCAACTGATTAGATCCCCTAAAATATTTCTAGTTTTGACCCATGATTATCATGGGGCGTGGAATTTTTTTTTACTATTTTCCTTGTGCAACATAGTGGCTGACCAGGGTCGTCTCACTTGAAGAGCATTGTAGTTGGTTAAATCAATAATTTATAATTCACCTAATCTAATTATTTATTTAAAATTATGTTTTTTAGTTTTGGTGAACATGTAATTAAAATAATGAAATGTAAAATTTAAATCTAAATGAAAATACTTACTAAATGTAGATTAAAAAGAAAGAACTTATTCCTAGGGTTGGATACCACGAGTTCATTAATTATTTATTTATTGTTTAAATTAATTTTGATATTTCATTTATTGAAACCTAATTAATGAACTATTTTCCCTTGATTTATTGAGTGTGTGATTTTAGTATGCATCTAGCACACCAATCCACAGCTCCTCCAATAGTCAAATAGGGTAACACCTCATCCGAGAATGCAATCCCAAATAAGTCCCAACTCTACCGTTTACTGTATTATCTCTTATGGAGACCCCAACTCCACCATATAAAGGGATTTCCTAATTGAAGGGATGGAAATGAATTAATAAAGTAAAATAAATAGATTTGTAAATAGTGTTGTGGTGGACGACCACCACACTCGTTCAATATTCTCACCTCCATCATAAATAGATTTAAAACATTTTGAAATTGAAGTGCAATAATGAAGAACACTATCAAACCTCCCCTATGGACAAGCCTTGGGTTAGTCAAATTCTACTACAAAGAGATTAGAGATCACGATGGAGATAGGGAATGGAGAGAATGAGATAATAAGAATTTTAAGACAAATAAAGATGGATGAATAAATTGGAAACACTTTAATAAAAAAATAATTTGTTACATTTAAAAGAAATCAAAAATAAAAAGAAACGAAAAGAAAATTCATAAGTTAATAACATGTCACTAGGCCTCCACTTAAATGGTGGTGTCAAAATCCTCCTTCATCATTGGTTAACACCTCCTTATATAGGCCAAGGGTATCCATACATCAGTCTTCAAAATTTAGATCTTCAAAATCTCTATTTAAGATTTCCTAAAGATTCTGTTCACGGAAGTATTCATCATGGTAAGGAAATTTAATGTCGTAATATTTACATGGAGAATTAATGAAAGATGTTAAAAAATATCTTCTACACTCTTCCACAAAATTTCGTATTGATTAACACTTTGTAGTAAGATATTTGGCCAACTAACTTCAATATTTTATTCTCGATGAATGTTTCCTATTTTTTACCCAACAGTTTTGCATCCATGGGACACATTAATGGATTAAAAGCCTCATAAAATTCAACATCCGAAGGAAACATTTAAATTTCCTTCTATTCCAATTGGTATCACTCCAATTGGAAGTGTTTTGAGCGATTTATGATCAATTCATTGGGGTGGGGTCCAAGTAGTTTCCAGGATCTTTCTCCAAATTTATTGTTTTTTTGGGTTGATAGATTGCTGAATTAGCACAAGGTCCAAAATACAAAGATAAATAAAATAAATAAAATAATACAATAAAAAAATAATCATATAAACTGGATTTATATTATAAAATATATTCTCTAATTACCACAGATAAAAAATATTTCTATATTTCTAAATTAAGTAGTTTTTAAATTTAAGCCAAAAACACCATATAAATCCAAAATTGACATAAATAACACAAATTGATAAATTTTTTGTTATTAAATAATTTAATTACAAAAAAAATGATGAAATTATTATCTCTATCATTAAGAAACATAAAAATAAATAAAACCATTTGTCTAGTAAGAAACATGAAAACCCATGTAATGCATAACTTTATCTTCAATGTTCTTTATGAATATAAAATAAAACATTTACTCACAAAAAACAAACAATATTTTTTCTCCAAGAAATCCATTAAAACCCACAGTAAGAAAATAAAAACCCTTTTTGGAATCATAGAGGATCACATTCATAAAAACCTTAAAAAACCCTTGTAATTAGAATAAAAATATGAGTGAATTCCAATATAATTCTTCATAGAACATAATTATTACCCAATGCATTGGTGAGAGATAATGGGTTTAGCCTTATTATAATCTATATCAACATCACCCATTTATTATTATATATAATGCGGATCATCCCTTCATATAATCTATGTAGATCTCAACCATGTTCTATAATTGGGATCAACCCATCATTTAATCTATATTAGGCTCACATGTAAGCAATAATGGGGATCAACCCATCGTATAAGCTGTATCAGGCTCACCCATGACCTATAATGGGTCTCATATCATCATATAATATATATCCAGCTCACCTTTTTTTCATATATTGATCATGTACTATATCATGAAAAAAAACTATGATTTCACCTTTTCATCAAAATAATCTTTTAAAAACTATTTTTAACCCAAATAAAAACACATTTTGATATCAAAATACTATTTTATTTTAAAAATGTAATTTTAAAATCTAAAGACTACTCGAAACATAAAGAAACAATTATCATTGAAAATAAAAATGGAAAATTATAAAGGAAACATCAAATAATAGGGTCGTCATTATGGTGGGAAGTTCCATTCATGACTTATATGTTATAAAAACATTTCTTTGGCTATGGTCAGAATATTTGAAAGGGAACATAAAAAACTGATTTTAAAAGAAATACACTTACATCAAAATTATCACATACATTTATTTCCTTCATGAGTAATAAACATTGATTAATTATTTTTGGAAGTAAGAACCCTTTTCAAGTTCATTACTCCTTTATTTCATTTAATATCATGTTATATACAATTACTTAATCATTTATTTTCACGTCGAACATATTGATGATATTCAGTCTATAAGTCCAAAATGACTTTGGTAGCTTAAATATAATAAAAACGTTCATTATTAAATCATTTAAAAAATAATATTTAGTAAATAAATAAAATTTATATATTTAAATTATACTTTTAATACCCATCATGAAATATGGTTATGAAAAATGAACTATGTTCTAGTCATGGAGATGGTAGGTCGTACGCACACATGAGTAATATTTCTATTTTTAAAATATCATTTTGGACATAAGGTACGTATTATTTTATAGATCAAGATTAAAAATTATACCATATGGATCATATAAATTATTTAAATATACTTATATATATCATCCTTGTGATGTGGTGATGAATACAAATCACATCACTTCAGGAATGTGGTAGTTCACATGTACAAATGAAAGATATTATCATTTTTTAGTGAATGGAAAGGTAAGAACATAAATGATAAATTATAATTTAATAATGTTAAATTTTCTTTAATATAATATATAAAAATTAATTATATCATTATAATTCATCCATTAGGGATAATTATGGAAAATTAATTATATAAATTCGGGAGGTGGTAGTCTGTCGTACACACGGACGTTGGTTTTTTTTTCCAAATTTATAGAAGAGGATTTAGAATTAGGTTATGTTATTAAAATAATAACATCTATATAGATTATTGATATTTTTTTATCATATTATAATATCTTAATAAAATTTTAATGTGGTGGAAGAAGGAACAAAATAGAAATACTCGATTAAATATGATACATCTTCTTCAGACAACCACCATTGTTTAACACATTAAGACAAATATGGTTAGTGTTATACCCAAAAAAAGAACTATATAATGTTTTATGGGATTATAGTAAGGTATTTTTGTTGGTATTATGTCATAAAAATGGGGGTTTATGTCAATAAATGATAAGTGGTTCCCTTTTATAAGAGTTGGGATTTGAACTTTTTGAATTTCAAATAACTGTTAAATTAATGTATATTGATTTTTAATTCAAAATGGAAGAAAACATATTTTTTTAGAATATAGGATGATTATGTGTCAAAATAATCTCTTAAAAAATTACATAAGTTTTTACTATGTTTTCACCCCTATATTTTGTTTTTAAACCCTCATTAACACTTTTAAAACATACCATGAAAACAAAGATTTTTATTATTTAAGGGTAAATATAGTTACAATAAGTGGAAAAAAGACCCATAACTGGATCATGGTTTATATTATAAACTATATGATAATAAATTTTAATAAAATAATTATTTTATAAATTTTATATCATTTAATAATATATTCTTTATTCTAAAATATCACTAGTGTCAATTTTTATAACTATTCATTAAATTGACATTGATAATATCAAGATAAAACTTATAATTAAAAAACTTATTTTAACACAACCTTAACAAAGAATGTTATTCTATAAATTTATTGAATTACATTAATTATCTCATATTATATTTCTTTTAATATTTTTAAAATAATTTATTTTATTTTTCCATATTGTTTTAAATTACCACATCGACGTTGTGAAAGAATTTAAGGTAATTTTTTCTCTACTAATAATTAAAAATAAATTACCAAGATGAATATAAATTTTTTTATTATAAAATGATATTTATATTAAAAAATATACTCTAGTTAAATACATATTAAAAATAATATAGATATTAGAAATAGGAGTGTGACATGATTGACTTTTCTTGAAATAAAATACTATAGAAGTCATTATTTCATCAAAATTTCCATAAAATGACATATTATAGAATCTTGGATATGTATCAAAAAAATGGAATCATAAAATAATACTAAGGTAAGTGTTAGGGTCATTTTATTGTCCCTATATATTTATTTTTAAACCTTAATTTCTTGATTTACCCATTACCTTGGTAATAAAAATTACTAAGGTGATTATACATATTAAAAAAAAATAAAAGAGTAAAATTTAATAAATGTCTGAAAATTACGAAAAAATCAGGTTGTGATAATTCTAAAATATTGAATTAAAAAATGAAATTAAGTTTTATTATTTTTTAAAAATTTATTGAAATTAATTATAGGACTTACTCACAAAAAGAAATAAATACCATTTATTGAGAAAACATATTTTGAATAATAAATTATCTTTACTAAAATTAGGTTCTTAATTATATAATAATTAATTATTACATTTTTATTGATAAGGAACATTATAAATTTCATAATTCAGTAAATACTATTCATTCCCTCAAATTTAATAACTAGGTTATAGCAGTCACATTTAAATGATAATAATTTATTGTTCGTTTCTACTCAGTGTTTCATTTATTATATGACATGGAACATAGTATATCCTTTAAAAATATTTGGATATAAAAATACCTATGATAAAACATAATAATATACTATCCAAATTTTAAAAAAGATGATTTATTAATTTATCCCCCAGAACACATGAATCACCTTCAATTTCATTCATGGAATGAACAAGCATAATATGTTTGGGAATAAGGTGGTTCTCCATAACTCCATAGCTCAAGAAAAAAGGTTGATATTTTATTATCCATAAAGTAAATATTTTATTTTTAGATCCATTTCTTAGGGAAATGTTCAATCCTGCTTCACTGATTTTCCATCATATATTTCCCTTTGACAAAATGGTCTTCTTTCTCCTTTCAAAATCCTCCTTGTATTGGATTGTAACCTTTACATTTCTCTATCAAACAAAATTATTCTTTTGGTGAATGATTCAATTTTTCAACATTTCTTATTGATCTGGAAGAATAATTAGAGAACCCATTAAGACATGAGCAAATTACATAAAACTACCACAAATATTAATAGGAATTATAAGGTCATCATTTTTAGACAACCTATCAGGAAATTAGACCTCTTAATATGTAATTGATTTTTTCCTTAAATACATTCATTTTATTGTGCTTACTTCATTTTTTATACATTTATAGTTATGATATATAGATGATCATTCATTCTATTAGAACATGATGAGCTTTCTTGGAAACTCCACATGGTTCCTCCTCAATTACTTCTACTAAATAAACCCTTTTTATTTATTTTAGGAATTGAATAACTTATTTTTTTCTTATTATTCCCTCTATTAACATTGAAACTCAAAGATTGTTTTATGTAATCACTATTATGTCCTCTTATAGGATAATATAACAAAATTATTCTTACTGAAATTAGAATATTCTTAAACTTCTTAGGGTTTTAACAACATTTATATTTTTCATTATTCCCAAGTGTAACTCACCTTTATCCTATTATTATTTTTTCCTAAATTTTAGTGGTCTTATATTTTGGATATTTCTAGATCATTCATGGTTGATTTAGATATATACAAATGTCCAATGCGACCAATTTTATTTCAAATTTCAAAAAAATTCAGTAATCTTTCCAAGATTTTAGAGATAAAAAAATTATTCCCATTCCTATATGGGTACTATCTCAAAAATATTTTCTAACACTTTTGTAGTATTTATTTATATTTTATAGATTGAAATAATTTTCAAAACATCAAGCGAACAGTTCCTATATCATTCACAATATCAGTAGTGGAAAAAAATCATATTGTTTTTTTTAATATTATTCTGGACATATTTTTCTAATTTTTCTTTCTATAATCTTTTAACCTCAATTTGGGATTATTTTGTGGAAAATATTCTAATACACCTTTTTAAATCCACCGAATATATATTTGTGGGTTTCACGTGAATATTTTTTATCCATCCTTTTCCTGATATTTTTTTTCTAAATCAAAATTGTGGATGAATATAGGATAATAATAGATTAGACAATATAAAAATATGTTAATTACGTTTTAATGGTATTAAATGTTTATTTTTTTTCTTATGGGCCTGAGTTAGTGGATTTTAATTTTGAACATCCATTCTCATCATTTGTGCAATTCATGCCTAATGTACACCAAATTAGGCCTAATGATTCATTAGATTTTAAGGAATGTAATGATCCATATTTTAATTTCATAATTTGGTAAATGGATCTACACTTAAATATGAACATTCTTCATTTAGGGATCAATGGATTATTCATAATGATGATAGAGATATTTGGAGATGAAAGGAAATAATTCTAGAGAAGGAAGATTGGACACCATCCCACTGATGAGCGTGTGGGGCCCACAATTCCATCCCAAGGAATCCAAAATATCTTGGGATTCTAGAATACATATATAGTAACAAATAATTATTCAGGAGACAATGCTAATTTGGGCTCCATGATGGCTATTAAGGCGGACCAAATAGAATATCAAAATATAGTCTGGAATCTGTGGCCCAGAATGATAGCCCACTAAATTCTCCATAACTTCTGATCCACAACGAAAAATGGGACCAAATTTACATAAGGTTATGGTACATCTGGATCTCCATTTTCTTATTCCTTGACCCAGTATAATTCAGACATATAGAAGGCCCTTTCGACACGCCTGTTCGGTGGATGCATGTTGGATTCCACTTCAGGTCAAAGGAGGGAATCAATTTTTATCCACTACTTTCCACCACCGTAAGGTGTAAATTAATTTAATAATTGGGAATACATTGATTTTGGATCGGACAAAGGATTCCCAATTATCTATTTAAGGTAGTTGTGGTGAGGGGGAAGGAATAACTCTTGTTTTGATGTAATGTGATTATGCCAAAGTTCTTTTGTAATGTTTTCAATTACCATGTAAGTATATTTTTGTATTTAAAAGTTATTAATCAACATAATTCTCTTATAGAATTCCAATTTATTTGATTAAAAATCTATAATCACAATGAATAGTGATATCTCTATGTTTTGGTGAAATAGTTCACACATAGGTGTGAATTTCGTTCACACACATGGAAGAGTGCTCATTATTTTCATGATTTTAATATCATCAATAAAAATCTTATAAGCCATCATCCGCCCACCATTGAGAGTATACCATAAATGGAGGGATAACCCTTTAATGGGTTGATCATAGGACGATGAAAATGATTTATTGAAGGTTATTTTATGATTTAATTTTTGTTAATTGGCTAATTAATTTAAGAATTCAATTCTTTAGTTATTTCCACTCTTCATCTTCACTGTGTTTGAGGAAGCTAAATCCAAGTACTAAAATGGACATATACTTTGGAGAGATCATGAATTTGGTTCTATAAGTGTGTATTGGATTGTTAATTTATTTTAGTTAGAATCAAACTATATAATTATGAGGGTAGTGTTATTTTGAAGAATGGACTCATCAAAAATTATTAAAACAAAAATTGTCTAAATAAATAATATTCATTAAATCCACCCCGAGCATAATCATATGATCAACCCATTTTCATTGAATTTAATTCACTTAGGTTATTTAGTGTTACTTAAATCTATAAAAAACAAACCAAGTTGTTCACTTCATATCCAAAAAACAATCCATAGTATGTATGTCTCTGTAGGTTACTTCTCAGGTCTCTGAGGATTTGATAACCCAAGAAAAATTACAAGCGACCGCTTAACCTTAAAATCATGGTTTAATTTGGGATGAATTTTTTTGTCACCTTTTCCAGGGACCAAGTAAGTACTTTAAACCAAAACATTCTTCACCCAACCCCTTTATTCTATTCTCACACAAGATCTCTTACCTTGTCCCTTTCTCATTTTATTCTTCCTTTTGGCGCATGTCCTCCTACACCTGCGATAATTCAAACAGACTAGTATGGGTTGAAAGTCATAGGATTGGAGAGTCAAGTGAACCTAAGGGAATGTTTCTATTAGATCCTATTCTTCTTAATACTAATGAATCAAAAATTTAATCAATTCTAATGGAGGGTCTTCCACAATATCAAATTGAAAATCTTGGGGGAAATCAAATGGGAATCCAAAATCAATAATCTCAAAACCAAGGGAATTTATTTTATCAAACCATGAATGACTACCTCAATCCATCTTGGACCAATGCCCCCTCATGCATTAGAAACAATTCCCTATGAGATACCAATTACATCTTTAAACCCAATTTCCTAAAACATCTTCAAACATTTCACGGGATGGAGTCTGAGATACCCTACCTTCATGTTAAAGAGTTCGTTGACATTGTAGAAACCATGTGTCCCCCTCATCAACTAGAATTAGATAAGATGAGGCTATTTCCTGTTTCATTGGAAGATCAAGATAAAAATTGGAAAAACAACTTTAGACCTACATTAATCCACTCATGGGAACAATTTAAAGGAGAATTCTAAAAAAATAACTTCCCACATCACAAAACAATTGCACATAAAAAGTGCATTCAAAAAACTTTTGAAAGAGGGAGATTAATTCTAAGAAACATGGGAGAGGTTCAAAGAAACCCTAAAAATAGTTCCACATCATTGTTTTTCTATTTCGGAACAAGTAAGAATTTTTTATAAATGGTTGGGCCTGGGGAACACATAATTCAATGACATGATGTTTAATGGAACCTTAAAAACAAAGCCCCAAATGATGCTTAGGAGTATCTAGAAAGCATTACTGAAAAAAACCAAACATGGGGAACATCATCTTATTAAAAAAATCCACAAAGAAAAACTATAATTCATACAATTAGGGAAGAGGAAAGCCTTAGGGATAAACTCAAACCACTTCTTAGGAAGGATGAAGTGATAGACCTTTGGAAAGTCCATGAAATCCAAACTATAGACCCTGTTTGCATAATTTGTGACAAACATGACCATAAGATAGAAAACTACCCAACCATTCCATCAATCAAGGAGGTTATTTTCGGAGGACCCCTAGGAGATGTAAATACATCGAACTTTCAAAAAACTCAATACCAAAACACCTTCAACCAAAGGTATAGTGACCACCATGGATTCCGTTGAAAAGATAACCAACAACCTAGCTAGCCAGAGGGACAAAATCCTTACCCCCATCACAACTAACAAACACATAACCAATTCCAAATCAAACTTTTCAAATACGAACAACCACTAGTCCATTTTCAACAAACCACCCACCTCCAAAATATCCCCTTGGGATTAACGAATCTTGTCAAGAACCAGCCCAAACTGTTCCACAAAGCCTACTATAAAAACTATGCAAAACAATTGGATAAAATGAACAAAGAATTATCTTTAATTAAACAAGAAATTCAAACCATCAAAACTAGAAAGTCACGCATTCCTACACAAGCCATTCCACAACAAATAGTAAGGGGAGAGTCAGGTTTCACTCAAAAAACTCATGAAAAACTAAAGGTTATGACTATTTTAAGAAGTGGGAAATCAATTGAGAAACCAAAAAATCTAATTCAGAACCCATATGAAGATTCAAACTCGGATGAAAACTAAAATGGACCAAATGATCAAACTTAAAAACACGATAACATTTTCAAAGAAACAACTCTTCAAAAAAAAACCCAAAACCTACACCATTTCTTCAACGTATGAGGGGGAAAACAAAGACTGAATTGAGTGAAACATTGGGGGAAATCTTCTCACAAGTCATGTTGAACATTACCCTCCTTGATGCAATCCAAACCATACCATCCAAATCAACGTACCTTAAGGACTTGTGCTCTTTTAAAAGAAAATTTTCAAATAAAAACCAAGTCCTTTTGGCTGCTAATGTGAGTACCACAATTCAAGGGACCATTCCTCCTAAGTTGAAATACCTGGGATTCCCTTACATCAACGCTGAACTAGGAGAGAGATAAGTTTAATGGCCTTTTGTGACTTAGGTTCTAGTGTCAATCTCGTCCCCTATGATGTGTACTGCCAGTTGGGCCTAGTCAAGCTCCAACCCACCTCTATCACACTTCAACTTGCTGATAGAGCATTAGGGTTCCAAAGGGTATTTTAATGGATGTTCTAGTGAAGGTTGAAAACTTCGTCTACCATGCTGACTTCATTATTCTTGACAACCATCCCAAGATAGGAAATAAGGAAAAAAACCAATCATCCTTGGTTGTCATTTCCTTTCAACAATCAAATCTATTATCTGAGTTCAAAATGAGAACATGACCATCACCTTTGTGAACATGAGTCTAGACATGAACATCTATAATGGAAGCTCAAAAAAGGGGACAATGAGGACAATCATGAAGTAAACATGATAGGAAGCATTAATAATGAATCCATAGAACATCAAGGAATATTTGATGGATGTTTGAGTCAGGATGATATTGATTTCCTTTTTTCACACGAAGAATGTTTATCTCCATGGATAGAATCATTTTAAAATTACTGTTATAATGAAGTATTAGGTCTAACAATTAGTGAATCCATTCAAGAAACCAATTTCATGGAGACCAATCAATCTTCCCTCCCTAAATCTGATCAAACCAATCTTGTAGCTGAAACTTGGATTCAATTCTATCTAAAACTCTAGGAAGAAAAATTGATCTTGATCTAAGGTCCCAATCATCTGTTGAAATTCTAAACCAACCTGATCTTTAATTAAAATAAATTCCCACTATAGTCAAGTATTCCATCTAAGGGGAAAATAAAACAAATATTATTGTCATATCTTCTTCTCTTGAATCCAATCAGGAGATAATTCTTCTATATGTCCTTAGAAAACATAAGAAAACCATTGGTTGGACCCTGTCTGATATTTCTAGGATTAACCCACTAATCAGGACTTATTGAATTGTTCTAGACTCTGATTCGAAGCCATGTCGTCAACCTCAATGGAGACTCAATCCTAATCTCATGGAGTTAGTAAAGAAGGAACGTCTGAAATTGTTAAAAGATGGTATCATCTATCCCATATCTAAGTGTGTGTGGGTGAGACCAATCGAAGTAGTTCCCAAGAAGGTAGGAATCACAATGATAACCAATAAGGATGGAGAAATTCTTCCAAATAGGGTGAGTAGTATATGGAGGGTCTGCATTGACTATAAGAAGCTAAAATCATTCACTATAAAGGATCATTTCCCCTTACCATTCATTGACCAAGTCGTTGAGTGAGTGGTAGGTCATGCCTTCTACTGTTTCGTAGATGTGTACTCGAGGTATAATCAAATTGAGGTCTTCATAGAGGATCAAGGGAACACTACATTTACTTTCCCATTCAGCACCATTGATTTCAAATTCATGTCGTTCGGGTTATGAAATTCCCCTAGAACCTTCCAGCAGTGCATGATGGGAATCTTCTTAGACATGGTAGGGGATTTTCTTAAGGTCTTCATGGATAAATTCTCTGTCTTTGGGTATGTATTTGAGGGATGTCTTAGGAATGTGTAGGGAGTTTTGTTCAGATTTGAAGAAATTAATCTTGTCCTAAACTATAAAAAATTCCATTTCATGGTTAAATAAGGGTTATTCCTTGGCCATATAGTCTCAGGTACAGTGATTGAAGTTGATAATGAAAAGTTTAACATCATTCGTCACCTTCCATCACCCATAACTGTTAAGGAAGTGAGGTTTTTCTAAGGACATACTGGTTTCTATAGAAGATTAATCAAGAAAATTAGTTTAATATCTAGTCCCCTTTGTTCTCTCCTAGTAAAGGATGCTCCATTTTTTCGATATAAAGCTGTGACGGTTCACTATCAACCCTCAAATCCTCTATGAACTCTCCTCCCATCATGAAATCTCCAAATTTGAACCTTCTTTTTGATCTTATGTGTGATTCCAGTGACTTTTTTGTAGGATCAGTGTTAGGAAAACATTGTGAAAAAACTTCTTATCTCATTTCTTATGAAATAAAATACTTAAATGATTCCCAAATAAACTACACCACCACTGAAAATGAGTTAATTTATATTGTGATTTCCATAGAAAAGTTCAGGTCCTACCTCTTAGGATCCCCCATCACCATGTTAACTGAAAATTCTACACAAAAATACCACATTGAAAAACAAGATGCTAAGGCTATAATGATTAGGTGGGTCCTTATCTTACATGAATTTGACATCAAAATCAGGGAAAATGGGTTTTGAAAATTTTGTAGTGATTCACCTCTCTAGGATAGAATTCAATGAAAAAATTTCTCACCTTTATATGTCTAATTCATTCCCTGATGAACACCTATACTCTGTGAGTAACTGCCCTCGGTATGATGACATAGCCAACATATTAGTTACAGGAGTCATTAAAAAATTCTTAGGGACTCAGGCTCGAAGGAAATTCCTTTCTGATGTCAGGAACTATATGGTTGATGATCCTTACCTCTATAAGTTCTACCCTAACCATGTAATTAAGAGGCGTGTCTCCAAATCTGAACAATAGTCCGTCATTAAATTATATCATAGTGAGGCATGTAGAGGTCACTTTTCTCCTAAGAAAACTTCTTCTATGGTTCTTTAGTGTGGCCTATTTAGGCCCACCCTCTCAAGGGACTCCTTCAAATTTTTTCAAATCTATCATAAGTGTCAACAAGTAGGGTCCATCACAAAAAGGAATCAAATGACACTCACTCCCATCTTAGTGATTGAAATATTTGATTGTCGGGGAATCAATTTCATGGGTCCCTTCCCAAACTCTAGGGGATCCTTGTACATCCTTTTAGTTTTCGATTATATCTCCAAATGGGTTGAGTCCGGTCCTAAAAAATCCATTAATCATCAAATTGGGATTAAATTCCTCGAGGAAAACATATTCTTTAGATTTGGAATTATTAGGGCTATCATTAGTGATCAGGGAAATCATTTTTTCAATCGTCCATTCTCATCACTCATGGAAATGTAATGAATTTCTCACAAAGTGTCCACTACATACCACCCATATACCAATGGTCATGATAAGTTAGGCAATCACGAAATAAAATAAATTCTTGAGAAAAATGTTAATCAATCTTGGAAATATTGGTCGAGCAAACTATTAGATGCTCTTTGGGCCTATCATACTGCATATAAAACCATTTTAGGAATTTCCCCATACAGGTTGGTTTGTGGTAAAGCATGCCATTTCCCAGTGGAAATTGAACATAAGGCCTTTTGGGAAATTAATAAAATGAATTATGACCTGTTATTTGCCAGAACAAAAAAGTAAATTAGATCTCAATTAACATGAAGAACTAAGGATGGAGGCTTATGAAAATTCAAGGATCAATATAGACAAAATACAAGCCGACCAATCTCAAAACCTTAAAGAAACACATTGAACTGGGAAAACGTGTTCTTTTGTATAATTCTATACTTCACTTACACCTGGGAAAATTGAGGTCTAGATGGTCAAGTACATACATAGTGCATAAGGTATACCCCCATGGGACTGTAGAAATTCCAGATCACCCCAATGGTCAAACATTTAATTTTAATTGTCATAGAGTCAAACTATTCAAAGAACCATTCCAAAAACATGAAGTCGATTAAGAATTATCTGAACCTACATTAGATGGTGAAAAACAAACAATCAATTTGGGGTCCAAGTCTAGATAACGACACTAAACAAAGCTCTACATGGGAGGCAACCTGTGGTTTTCATGTTTCCAAGCATTTTATTATTTTAATCAACTTTATATAGGATTAGTGGATCATTTTTATATAATTCTTCCTCAGACTATTGACCTGTTCTTCTCTTATGAGTATGGATGGGTATGAAAGGTGAGAACTGTAACTTCCCAGGTAATTAAAGAATAAAGAATTTTCATATTTATTAATATTTACGAATTAAATATTAATTTTAATTAAAAGGGTTTTCTACGTTCGATAGCGTACTTGATACACAACGATGAGTTTCTTTGAAAACTTACGTTGCACACAAGTAATAAAATAATATTATTTTAAATGTTAGTTAACAAGTAGCCGTTGTACTGGAGGGAATGGATAGAAATAACTAAAATATGATTATATATGTTTTTAAATGTTTTTACATTTACCCAATAAAAGATAAAGGCTTAAAATACGGAAAGAGTTCAATTTTAGGCATTTATACCCTAATTTTCACTAAGGGTTCACTTATCACCTTTTGACGGCGAACCGTCATTAAATATAGTTTTGATCAATCTTATAAATTCTATTGGACCAAAAATAACTCTTCTTTAGAATCGGGGCATCAAAATTTACTTTGTGTAAATTTTTGGTACCTTTCCGATAAAGTTCATTTTTTAATGAATAGTGTAAAATGTTGTATTTTAATTCAAAACCTCTTTTTAATCTTATTTATTTATATGATTATATTATCTTTTGAATTGGTTTTAAAGTGAAATTAGAAAATATTTTTACCATTAAATCCAATAGTGGTCGTTGGAATTAATTTCACTTTGAAATCGGACTTAAACTAGTGTCAATCTTTTGATACTTATTGTTTCATAAAAAATGCTATTTTCTCTGACAGCGGGAATTAATTATTAAATTAATTAATGTGACTTATATGTTTTGAATTTTTTAAAATAGACTTCATTTTTGAATTCGTAATATCAAATATAGCTTAGGGTGAATTTTTGGTAATTTTCTGAAAAACTTCAATTTTTGATGAATAGTGAAACCACTAAGTGGTACTTATAAAAACTGATTTTCCGTTTAAATGAATTTTTTCCATCATTGTGTTTTGATTTTCAAAAATCCGACATACATGGTTGTCATTAAGAAGTAAAATTTGGTTCAATGAGATTAAAATAATTTTTTGGTGAATAGTAACTTATTAAGTTTTTAATCTCGATTAGTGGTAAAAATTGTAATTTAAGGTAAAAATGATATTATAAAAATATGAAAACACCATTACACTTGTCCTACCCCTATTGGATGAGTCATGGCCGACCAAGAAAAGCCATGGGTCAACTTGGGGACCCCATGTAGCCACTTTGGTTGGGAAATGACATAAATAACTTTTTATTTAATGTAAAAGTAAAAATGACACAAACATAATATTTTTTACGAAAACAATTGTTACATGGGGTTATAAAGATGAGATTATTGATTATAAATAGTCATTGGAAAGCTAAAACGATTTCCTACATCATAGTATTTTTGTTTATAATTTTTAGACTTTAAATAAATTAAATTATTTATGACATCATGATGATGCAGCGATGAATTCATTATTTAACGATTTAAATAAAATGGAAAGATAATGTAATATCTAAAACCTAAAAATGTCCAAAACCTATTGTATGGGAATATTTCGAAGACTTATCATCTTATCTTCGAAATATATCAATGTGGGACCTTGGAAATTCGAAGCACTTTTGAAAATAAAATAATAGTTTCATGATTTCCAAAAGTGCCCCTCCTCTCCTCTTATAAAAGGCCCCCCACCTCTACCCCATTTCACACACTCCTCAAGCCTTTGGCTAGGCAATACCCTGCCCATTTACTCTCTCCAAATCCCCCTCCTAATCCTAGAGTATTCTCTTTGGGCATAATCCTTTCAAAGGAAGCCTTTAGGCTCAAATAAAAAGGAGTTACACTTTTAAAGGTAATTCATTCTCTCTTGTTCATTTGTTTTATTTTTATTTTCCAACCCCCTAAACTCTTTTTATTTACTTCTTTTGTAACAACACCAGTATATTCAATATACTAGGATGTTGTTATAAGATTTATTCGAGCTACACTCTCACACAACTACATCAAATTGTTAAAGAACATACGGTTTCTGTGGATGGTGAAATTCTGCCTGCCAAAACGATGATTGTTCAATACTCATTTAACACCTTCAAAGGTGGCCATTATGATGTCACTATTTTTATATATGATATATAATATGTTTATTATTTCTTTAAGATTCTGTATTTTTCATTTATGGCATACCATTATTGTTTCCATTATGGGTAAACACGATATCTTCATTTTAGGAAGTGCGGACTACCGCCCCCTGAAAGTGATTTGATTCGTTAATACCATATGTGGGATGTGTAAAGGATAAAGTTAATGATATTATATATGTTATTATACTATAATTATATTATACTCTTATATAATTATGATTCCATTCTATAAAATACGAAATAGAAATGAAAGTAGCGTTCATGCGTACGTACAGCTTACCGTCTCCATGAACGGTGCATTTCATTTCTTACCTCTAAATGATTATGTAATATTATAAATACATGTATATTCTGGATATATATGATCTATATGATATCCAAATCAGGAATGTCATTCTGGATATAAAGAACCTTTGACCACACGAACAACATGTAATTATAAGAAGTCCACTTTCGACTTAAGAACCAAATATTGACAAAACAAACATTATTAACGTAAATGGTTACATAATGTTTATAACATGGCAATAAGTGATATAAAAGGAATAATGAACTTTAAAAAAGTTATTAATCAAGTATAAATTAACTCAAGTTTATTATTTAGGACTTTAAATAACGATCGAGTCAAGTCGGACCCGAGGTAAGGGAACTTCTTAACCCAGTTACCATTATTTGGGTTAATCTCCTACTTTAAAATTATGTCATGATATTATTATGTCCTATCCTGTATTTGTACTTTCTTTATGTGTAATTATAGTGAATACACATAATAGATCTATTTTATTTTAAAAATGATCTTTGTAAGGGACTTCATCTCAATCTCCTTTCATTGAGGCATATTTCGTTTTATACACAACATTCTTTTATACGGTGTATAAACCCCTTTGACTTTTAATTTTATACAAAAGGAATCTTTTTCTACGAAGCGTTTTACTAAACGATAAAAAGGAATGTTTTTTTAACGTACGCGGTGACAACGACCTTTTCCTCCGCCGCGAGTATTATTTGGTCTTTGGCTTCCTCAACAAGCCGTTATGTTTTTAAAATGAAATAAATACCATATACTCTTTTATGTATTTTGGTATTGAAAATGGTTTTGATAAAGGATTCTATTATGATATATTGTGATTGAAATGTGGAAATGTTATCATTCCTTTATATTGGTTTTATGTTTTATGATTTTATATTGGTACTTGGACATTTTAACGAGTGGTTACGTTATAAACCATATGATGCGTGGTGCCGTGAATACCAGGATGGGTGGTTACATTATAACCTCCAATGCATTGGGTATGGAAGTCGGCCGTATGGCTATTCCATTAAGTATGTATGGAAATTGGCCATATGGATATTCCATTAAGTGATATGTGTGGAAGTCTACCTTATGGTTATTCCACTTAAGTATGTTTATGTCCCAAGTTACCTTTATATATGTTATGTATTCTTTATATGGGTTTTATGGTAATCCTTGGGTTACAAAAAGGTAAGTAATGATACTTTATTCAGTGAATAGTTTTTACTACTTCATGAAGGTGAAGGTATTACTTTGATAGAGTATACATGGTTTACTTGATGTTTGAAAAACTAACAGTTTTCATTCTTTGTGTATCCCTTACTGAGATTTTTATGCTCACCCCAAGTTTTTTGGAATGATTTTCACAGGACTTAATGTGGAATAAGGTCAAGGATGGGATCAAGGGAATGTCATGCTATATATAACATGGAAATAGACATGTTTCTTTTAAGAGTTTTTTTTATTATGGAAACTTAGTAGAAGTGACTACTTTGTAATCTTTTGAGATGTAATAGTTATGTTCTAATTATCTAAAACTCTAAACCTGAAAAGATCCTCAACGTGAATTATTCATTTAATTCAATATTAAGTAAGGTTTAAGGCCGGGGCCTTATAAGAACTGTATTCATCTATGCCACGCGGTGTGATCCCTGAGTACTACCATACCTAGAATTTGAAAAGGAGACAATGTATCATCAGTTTGATTTAAAAAAGCCATAAAAATGATGAGAATTAGTATTGAATAAATTGTTGTGTTTTTTGTTTTGTCTGGTTTGTTATTGTGTGTATGGTTCATGGATTATTTTGGGTGATACATATTCAATCAAGGAGGTTCCAACATCTCCCATGGGAACAAAGAGTGATTTGGGAGAACCACAATCATCATTATGAATCCACGTGGTGAACATGTTCCATGTCAATTATAACTCATTACCCCACCCATTTTCTCTTATCTTTTCTTTTTAAGAATCGAGGGACAGTTTCATTATATGTTGGGGGGGGGGGGTGTGGAAACAAAATGTTTGTTAAAAAACAATGATAAAAAGAAGTAAAATTCCTTTATCATTGATATAATAATTTCTTTGCTCACATTTATACAACATAACATATAATTTTTATTTCCTTGACTCTTAATTTTATTCATGATAAAGTTTACAAGAATTGATTTTTGAAGTTTGGTTGTCCAATGAGAATTTCTGTCATATTTATTTTCATCTATTAAATTAAAATGCCACAATGCATGTCCCTCTAGACTATGAGGTACAAATTTTAATTCTCAGGGTCTCATATTAATTAGAATAGAATGGTTTGATTTTTATGAATAATATGAGTATTCAAAAAAATAAAAAAAGTAAAAACAACTAAATAAATAAAATAATATAAAAATTTCCCTGTATAGCAATGGATTGATAAAATGTGAGGCTTTCAGCACTTGGGGATCATGACTCAAGAGTTTTCTAGCCCTGAGTTTTGTTACATTATCTCTATTTATGTTAATATGAATTTGTTTTTGATCAAGTTAACTCAAGATGATGCCCGAGTATTTGGGCTTCACTTGGTTCCCTATGGCCTTTGTGCCTAGGATTCATCATTACAGTCTGGATACATGGGTTAATTTTATTAACTAAAATCTCAAATACTATGGAAACATTGAAAAAAAATTAAAAAAAATTAAATACTCATATTTGGATTAAATGTGATTCCACCTAGCTCTTCCGTGATTTCCCCTTTGAATGAAAAATAACCCCCATATCTATTGTGATTCACAACACATAATTTAACCTAATTGAGATGGATGAAGTATGATGATGGATTTGACCAAAGTAATAGTATTGGGATTGGGATCTGCTTTTAAATTTATCTTGTTTTAAATTATTTTGATAGGTTTTAATGATAAATTTGTCTTTAGTTTAAATTGTGAGTATTGTTTGTTATAATGTCTTTGAAAAAAAATTCAAATATAACCATTTAATTATTTACTTAGGACTATAAAATATCAATTTGGGGGGGCGGGTGTGATTAGCCAATAAAAACAAACATGTTAATTAGATTTTAATGGTATTAAATGTTAATTTTTTATCTTATGGGCCTGAGTTATGGATTATAATTTTGGATATCCATTCTCATCATTTCTGCTCTTCATGCCTAGTGTAAACCAATTTAGGCCCAATGATTCATCTGATTTTAAGGAATGTAATTATCCATATTTTAATTTCATATTTTGTTAAATGTATCTACACTTTAGTATGAACATTTTTCATTCTGGGATCAATGGAGTATTCATAAATGATGATGGAGATTTTTGGAGATGAATGGAAACAATTCTGGAGAAGGCAGATTGGATACCATCCCACTGATGAGAATATGGGGCACACATTACAGGCCCAGTGAAGACAAAATTTCGTTTGATGCTAGAATGAATATATAGGAACAATTAATTATTCAGGATCCAGTGCTAATTTGACCTCCATGGTGGCTATTAAGGCGTCCCAAATAGAATATCAAAATCTTGTCCAGAATCTACAGCCTAGAATTTTTTCCCACTAAATTGGCCAAAACTCCCGATACACAACTCCAAATGGGACGAAATTTTACTGATGGTTAGGGGGCATACGGATATCCATTTTCTTTCTCTATGGCCCACTCTAATTTGGCCATATAGAAAGTCATTTTTATGTGTCTGTTCGGAGGATGCAAGCTGGATTCCACTTCACGTCAAGGGAGGGAATCAATTTTTATGCACTACTTTCCACCACACTAAGGTCTAAATTAGTTTAATAATTGGGAATAAAATGTTTTTGGCTCGGCCTAAGGCTTTACAATTTTCTATTTAAGGTAGTGGTGGTGAGGGGGAAGGAATACCTCTTGTATTGATGTAATGATATTATGCCAAAGTTCCTTTGTAATGTTTTCAATTTCCATGTAAGTCTCTTTTTGTATTTGTATGTTTTTAATCAACATATTTATCTTATATTCATCCCATTTATTTATTTAAAACTCTATAATCACAAATCACAATGTTATATCTGTGTTTTGGTGAATTAGTTCACACATAGGTGTGAATATTATTCACACAGATGGAGGAGTGCTTTCTTTTTCCATGATTTTAGTATCTTCAATAAAATTCATGTAAGCCACCTTCCGCCCACCATTGAGAGTATACCATAAATGGATGGATAAACCTTTTATGGGTTGATCGTAGGAAGATGAAAAGGCTATATTGAATGTTACTTTATGAATTTTTTTTTATTAATTTTCTAATTAATTTAAGATATCCATTCTTTAGTTATTTCCACTATTCATCTTCACCGTGTTTTTGGAAGATAAATTCAAGTACTAAAATGACCATATAGCTTGGAGAGATCATGAATTTGGTTTTATAAGTATGTATGGGATTATTAATTGAGTTTATTTAGCATCGAACTAGAAAATGATGAAGTTGGTGTTATTTTGAAGAATGTATTCATCAAGAATTAATAAAACCATAATTGTCTAATGAAGTAAAATTCATTCAATCCACCACGAGCATAGTCCTAAGATCAACCCATTTTCATTAAATTGAATTCACTTAGGTTTATTAGTGCTCCTTACAACCATATAAAAACAACCCAAGTTGGCCACTTCATATCCAAAAACAATCCATAGAATGTGTGTGTCTTTAGGTTACTTCTTAGGTCTCCGAGGATTCGAAAACCCAAGCTAAACTACAAGAAACCGCTTAACCCTAAAATCTTGGGTAAATTTGGGAAAGACCAAGAACAATCATAAAATTTTGGAGTAGATGAATTTTTTTGGTTTGATCATGTAATACATTTATCATTATATGAGCCCATAATTTTCTCACCACAATATAGTTGTATTTTAGAATTGAGATACTTATTATAACTTATGTTTATAGTAATTATTTTCTATGAATATTATGAGGAATCAAGTCATGTTACTTCCAGATTTGTTAACTTGAATTTAAACTCAAGAAACTTCATGTTAAGGATGATTTTACCATCCTTAGATTGTCTTAATTTTTAGTTAAACTCACCTCTTATAAACTTAATACTATCTTCCTGAATTTATCTCTTCCCGTTTATAGAATCATCATGATCCTTAATCCTATTCGAATTGATTTGTTATTTAGAATCCTTGAAAATAATTGATTTTGGTAATCTATTGATCTTTTCTCCAATCCCTTTACTAGATTATCCCTTATACTAGATTTTATTGAGCGAGTTATTCTCAAATATTGACCAACATCCTTTACGATCCACATTCATATAACATTTTGATCTGAATTATTTATATATTTTTAAATATATAAACAACATTTTTCCAAAGCCTTCTATAATTTTTCTGATTCGTCCTTAAGTTGTGAAATCAATTCCCACATGTTTATAAGTGATCCATAAATAAAATTTAACATTTATTCGGGAATATTATATATGATATACATTAAAACAAAAATTTATTCATCATATGATTACTAAAAAATGTGATTTTTTCTTATTTTTTCATGGTTCTTATTTTGGATATTTTGGTAAGATATTTTAGTTACCTCTTCATCAAATGAATAATTTAAAATTGTGAAGTTTAAGTGTGGTCCATATTCTCAATAATTTATTTTACCAACATATATTCTCCGTCTATATTGAATCTTATTTTTTATTGCATTATATGGAAGTAATGTTTTATCCCTATTTGCTTGTGAGGGATTTCTTCTCATCATATGTTTCTTGAAGAGAAATATTACCAATAGATATAAAAGAATTACATCTAATTTGATTATCTTCAATTAGTAAAGAGTTATTGTACTCTCTTTTTTATTTTATGAGACCTTTATCAAATTATTTGTATCTATTTTATACATTTTTTTCGAAGTCTTTGATGATATATCATCCATGGTTTCTTTGATAGGGTAATCATAGGATTCATCAATTTATTACTTCTTAAAGTCTTTGGGGGATAAAATCAAAACATAATCTTTTAAAATTTGTTATTTTTTTGGAGAATCCAATATGAGGTAAAACTATAACATTGATACAAATTGTTCCTCCACCAAGATTGTTGTACTACACTAAGAGGAAGAGGGGGGAATCAATGTGGGCTTCTTTTTACCAATTAAACCTTTTCCATTCTTTCACCTGATCACCTACTTAGTGAATAGATATCACTATCCTTTTATCTAAATGAGTTTTCAACTATGAAATGATAAGTAAGAATCCAAATAATAATTCATATAAGGATTTCATAACATGTTTCACCTCTAATATGGATGACTATAGCCCCAGTGTATGGTGGTTGTTATCAAATACATACACAACCACACTTTTATTATCAAAATGAAGCTTAGAAAAGGTTATATATTTGATCTTATTATGCTAACATCAACATGGTTACATTAAATCTGTATATATCTATTTCTAAGACTCTGTCACTAACCATGGAATCCTTTAAAAATACTATATTTTTTAGGATACATTGTGAAGTGTAATTATTAGGTAAGCACAAGTCTTCAATCGGCAAGAAAATTATGATCACCTTCCTCAGTAAATAGAAATAAACTTGTGGCTACCTATAGATCACAACAATAACTGAGCTATCATAGTTATTCATCCTTAATCCTTATAATATAAGGAATCATTGGCTGGTCTTCTCACTTTTCGACCATGTATGATCGTCAGTGATTAGTATACATGTAATTCTCTCAATATATCTACTTTATTCTTCTTCAAAAAATAAGAATAAACTGTCATTGTAGTATTGGATATTCTTTTATTAATTCGTTTTACTCGCATAATACCTTCAATGGATGCAGTGTTATTTCTCTTTAATTTACTTTATCCTATTCTCTTCATCCCTATTATATTTTCAATATGAGTCCATAATCAATTCCAGAAATTAAATTATATAGAATTTCAATTAAATCTATTTATTCATAGTTCTATAAATTTTTGAATTTCTCAATATAATCATGTGGATTAAATGTCAATGATGATAATTATATAATGGGTTCCCAACTGGTTATGTTGGTCCACCTCCCATGATAATTAACTTACATTCCACAAATACCGAAAATCATCTCATTAAAATCAATTAAGAGTATTTGCTAATAAAAACTCCATATTTTATCTTCATTTATTATTTTTAATATTCATATTTTTAATCTTATAATTATCATTATAACTTATTATAAATTTACTCACATTTAATTCCTATAGTTTTTTTCTTGAATCAAGGATATTCAGTAGAAACATCATCAAATTTAAATCATGAAAGAGTATCTCAACATCATCACATTTATTTCTTCTTTAGATTCACCCTTCGAGAGTTGAACGTAGAAAAACCCTTATTATGTTCCATGGTGGAATCCTCTGAGTTCTAAAGGTATTCCCTTTGGATTCCAAATCTATAACATGTTTTACCACTCCAATAATATCATTAAGGCATATAGTAGTAATATTAACTTTATAATTAATGAAATAAACAAGGGTGATGATATTGGTTTTTAATGAACCAATATTCAATTAAATTCTAATTTTCCTAATAATACACCATAGTGGCACACCATATGGTTGATCATAAGGTGTCCTCTCACACACACTACAATTCTATTTTGACTATTATAAATACAACTAATATAAAACTATAAAATTAATACATATGGGAGTTTTTTAAAATAAATGTAATATAAAATAAAAATATATTAATGTAATAAAATAACACAATTATGTTTGAAATAAATAAAGAATTAAAATTTTATCAGGATTTCATATTGATTGAAATCATTGTTCAAAATGTTTAATAATATTGAACTCAATGAGAATTCCAAGACTCGCCACACCTCAACTTGTTGTTTGAATTTTCATAACCCCATACAGAGACCTCGACATATGAGGTAATTCTCTTCCTAATGTCATATAGGAGACCTATTCATTAACTATATCAGTCTATTCTATTCTCCATCTTATGCATGACATAAATAGTGAAGGGAAGGATAATGATAAATGACAAAAACAACTCAGTGGTAGAGAGAATGTGGTGACCACTCACCGTAATCGATTTAAACAACATCAAGATTCCCAAAATTGAATAACAAAAAACTCAATAAAACCACCATTCCCCTCCTCTAGAAAGACCCATGGATTTTTCTCCATTTATATTGGTGTTTAGAAGGTAAATATAGTGGGATAGTACATAAAAAATAAAATAAATAGAAGACAGAGGTATGAAGATGATGCCTAATATATTAGAAGTAAACAAACATTATAGAATGTAAAAAATAATAACCAACTGTAAATGGACAAAAAAGGATACCCCCGATATTCCAAGCCATGAAATGAATAATAAATAAATTTTTATAGGAAGGAGAGATAAATTTTTCATCCAAAATCATCCTATAAAAGGATCCAATTGTTATCCCACATTAATGACAGATTTGGAAAATCTGGTCTTATTGAAAGTTATTTCCCTACCTATCCTATCACAACCCAAAAAAATTCTTCTTCATTGGATAGGTTTAGAGATAGTATGTCTAATTTACTCAGGGAATTTATTCTTCCCATGAAGATTCATCATATTCCACATCTTCGATTTACAATGCATTTATGGTCTTGATAATGAAGGAATAACACATGGTCACCATAATAAAAGTTGTTTCTCAAGATTCCCTATTGACACATGTTGAATGAAATATTTATTTGGTGACCATGTATGAGATATGGTCCCAAAATAAATTATCATGATCTTTTCATATATTTCGAGGCTCAGATTGGGTTTTTATTTTGGGTTTCTAAATGATTGACTAAACACTGGCTCAAGAAGTATGAAATGTTTCCCAAGATATTTATAAGATGAAAAAATTAATTTTACAATTTAAATCACATAACATAACATATTATTTCCAAAACAAAATAAATAAATAAAAACAATTAAATTCCATAATTAGGGTATTTTTTTTCATTTATGATCAAAATACCACCAAATCATAAAAATGGGAACATTTCCCATAATATAACACAATGGTGGGATTATAAAAATTAAATTAAATTGTTAAATTTATGAAAATATTATCATCATCACTCCACCATACATAACCATTACACTCCTGTGAAATCATTTAATACCAATGTCAAAACAAACATACAAAAATATAAATGACAATACAGCTCAATTGTCACATATAAAGAAATATCATACCTCCTACATGGATAAAAATTTACTAAATCCTAATAATTCATAATAATTCATACAATTTCATGTTAATCCCCATGTACATTTCATACCTACCTCCTAGAAATAAATATTTATCTCTTTAGTCAAGGATTTTTATGGAGTTTTTCTCATTCCCAAGAACATGTGTGATCTCCATGGGATATATATATAATATTAATATCTTCACATATAAGAGTAAAAAATGTTTCAATACTGAGGGAGTTTCCATTGGTTTTCTGAGGTTTAGGGTTGATATATTTTAAATGTAAAAACATTAGAGGTAGAACGAGGATGGTCGGTTTCTAATGTGAATTAAATGCATGAAAATAGTTTTTCTCACAAATTGTGTGTTCCTCAATCATCTAAAAAATGAATCAACTAAAATCACATACTTATTTAAATAGGATTTTCACACAATTAATTTAAGCATCAACGATAAATTTCTTCCCCCTTTTCCCCATTTGTAGCATTATTTCATCCTGAATTCAGATATGTATTTTCCCTTTAGAGTCGTATTTTTGAGGAAACAGAGAGGCATATATTGATCTTTAAAAAATTAGTGAACTCCATACCGAAAATTTTAAGGATATTTTGGAAACCCATCCATATTTCCATAATAATATTTTATCCACCAAAGCATTAAAAAAATATAAAAATTGGTTTTTTTTCATTTAATCTCCAATAGATTATTCAGGAAAGAGAAATATTGGCCATATTAACCCTCCCACACACTTGAGTTCAAATATAATCCTACATTTTACTTCTAGGTAATGTGATAAAGGAATAAATGTCTTTTACTTTGGATTCTTAATAGATTATTTCGGGGACACCAAGGGATAAATAAAGGTTAGATGAAAAGGTAGGAAAAAATATGAATTCAATGCAAAAAAGGACTTTCAAAGAGGTGCCTCAATCATACCTGATACATTAAAAGAACACTAGAAGCATTCAAAAAGATAAAACATATGTTCTAGAACACATAACATGTCTCCAGAATCATAAGAAAAATCGAAATGTAAGAATATGAAAAATAGGTTTAGAAACCTCTCAATCTAGGTATGATTTTCAATTTGGATGTCACTTGTGCACATAAGTTTCATAATCCATCAAAATTCATCAAATTAAATGAATGGAAATAAAGAAAAAAAACAATTTCGTAATTATTTAAATCCTCAAAAATTTAAATCCATAACTTTTTAAAAAATACCATGATGGTTTGAATTTTCCAAAGTATTTGATTCAGCTCAATAATCATAAAAAACTAATAATGAAAACCAAAGCTTAAGAAACTTAGAAAAATAAAAAATTAAAAACAAAATTTATTCCCACAAAAAATCCCAAAAAATATATTGACCCCCCAAACTTATTCCATTTATAGAAAAATTTTTATAAACCTTTTTGAAGCATTATTTTAACTGGGATTCAAAAAAAAATAAATTAAACGAAAGACAAAATTGTATTTATTTTTTTGATGTAGAAATGAAAAGATAAGAACCTAGGCGATACCACTTTAAACATAAAATAATGAAATGAAAAAACATGAGATATATAAAAAAAAGATAAATAAATTGATATAGGAATGAAAATGGATAATTATTGGTTTATCCCCCATGTGGGTGCTAGGGTTTTACTGCACCTAGTCAAGTAGTTGTAGTGGTTTAGCCCCAATTTGAAGGTGGATAATATTTCCTGATTATAAAAAACCAGAAATTATTTCATCTATTTATCTTAAACCTATAATTTAAATGGTGGAACCCATGGATTGAGTACATCATATCTCATTAGATAATGTGGCAAAACATGGATGAGTGGAATAGTGGAAGAAGGTGTCATCCTTTTTATAGACATAACATCCTTAGCCTTTTATTTATCATCCAAGGCCTTCTTATTTTCCATTTCAATAGAAAATTCAGCATTAAGGAATATAGATAATATTTTAAATTGAATAAGATTAAATAATGATGAATCAATAATGAAATATTCCCTTTCATTTAAAGATGATTGAAATTATATATATTCTCTAACAGCCATTGAGAATTCTATTTCAGTAGTATTTTCTTCATCTTCTTCCATAAAAAGAGAGGTATGGAGGTATTTATTCTTATTAGTAAAATATGAGAGGATCACTTTCCTTTTGTTCATCAATAAAATCGGACCAATGTTCATCCAAATCATGTTGATCTCCCAAATTTGTATAGGTGACATGACATCTCAGGAACCTCTTCAAGAAATAGACATGGAGTGATGTTTGGATCTTCAAGTTGAATATTCATGTCTTTCTTGGATTATTGAACTTCAAATATATGTGGAATAAGATTTTCCTCTTTATATTCTAATTTGGTTTGTTGTTCTGACCAAGGAACTCCAACATCTTCAAATTCAATAGCCAATGATGCTACCAGCTTTCTTGATTTTGGTAGAATTCTGAAATTACCTTGAATTTTAATTGAATTTTGTTTAAATAATATTATAAAGTTATATTCAAACTAAAAAATTCATCACCATTCCAAGCATGGGAGAAATCACAGAAATAATCCATCTTCATCTATGAGTGATTCTTTTTCAATAAAGCATATTTTTTAGTTTGAGAGTTTTTCTTTTTTTTTTGGTTTCTCAGAAAACAAAAGTGTGAAGCACTTGGACTCCATGGTAATGGTTCTTAATTGACGATAGATGTTTTTCATGAACAACTATTCAATTAAATTAATATATTAATAAAAAATCACCATAGTGGCACCCTCTTGGGTAGATCACAGAGATTCCACACACACTCACCGCAATTCAATTTTCACAATTATAAATATATCTAATTTATGATCATAAATTTAACCTACATGGGAATTTATGAAAAAATTTGAAATAGAAAATAATGATATAATAATTCAATGAAATGTCACAACGAATTTAAAAATAAATAAATGGAGAAAATGTTCTTAGGATTTCACTGTGATTAAATTCATTGTTCAAAATGGTTCTCAATATTCAACTCAATGAGAGGATCATGACCCATCATACCTCACCTTATAGTTTTAATTTTTATCACACCATATTGAGTCTTCTACATACAGGGTAATTCTCTTCCAAAAGTTAGCTAGGAGACATCTTCACTAACAATAAAAATCTATTCCATGTTCTATCATATACATGACATAAATAGTCAAGGGATGGATAATGATAAATGAGAAGGAGAACACTGTAGTGGTGAAAATGGGGTGACCACCATCGCAATCAATTTTACCATCACTAAAATTCCTATATTTAAATAATTAAAATGAACTAATGTACATAAAACTTAATCAAACCACCATTCCCTCCTTCAAACAAGTGATGAAGTTAGTTCTATACATATAGTGGAGTAGAGAAGGGAAATACGATTAGGGAAAACTTAAAAAAATAAATGTAATAAGGAGGTACGAATAATAATATTAATAATATATTAAATTAAAAACAATTTTACATAAATTAAAAAAATATTTTTTTTTAAATGGCCAAAAAAAGAAACCCCCAAGTTGTCAACCCTTTGAAATTAAAACTAAATAATTGTTTCTATGTTGAAGGGTGATAAATGTTTATTCCAAAATTGTTATCTAAAAGTTTTTTCATGCTATCCAAATTTGTTGATATAATGGGACAATTTGGTATTCTTGAAATATGGTCTCTTACCTATCACGTGTCATCCTAGATAATTTTAGCTTCATTGGACAAGTGTGGAGAGAGTAAGTCCAAATTTAGGGAAGGTATTTATTCATCCAATAGAGGCTCTTCATATTCCACATATCTGATTTACAACACATTTATGGCCTTGAGAATGAAGGAATAATGCATTGTTTCTTTACAAATTTTTTTATGTAATTATTCTTGACTGTTATATTTTATGATCATTTATAGTGTCCATTTATGAGATATGAGCCCAAAACATTAGCTAGATATGTTACTGTATTTCATAGCCTAGATTGTGAGATGATTTTGGGACTCTAAATGATGATTGATATTTGGATCCAGAAGTATGAAATGTATATCAGGATGTGTGGAAGAATAAAAAAAAGGAATTTTACGATTTCAATTAAAGAATAAAATTTTCTGACCTAAATATAAAAATTAATTAAAAAATTTAAATTCCCAAATTAGTCCATTTTTTATTTTATGATCAAAATACTATAAAAACATATAAATGTTACAATTTCTGAAAAACTACCAACATGGTGGGATTATAAACATTAAATTTCAATATCAAATGTATGAAAATATTATCTTCATCAATGAAACATGTGAAAACCATACCACCTCATTCAATTTACCTAATTTATGTATTTATATTTTCATTCAGTAATACTAAGGGACATAAAATGTTTCATGTCATTAATAATATAATTTTGAATTAATTACTGCTATGTTATACATTCTATCTCAATCATTAATATTCAATACATTCATTTGAATTAATAAAATAACTTGAGGAAGTTGAACCAAACACGGCCATGGTTGTCTTATTTAATAAAATGTAAGTGGCACATATTTATAAGCATGGAAAACCCATGGGATGGATCAAGTTTATATCATTAACCAAAAATAGTGAAAATTGTATCTAATATGGAATTTTGATTCCAATTTAAAAAACTAATTTTAGGAAAAATGATTTTTGTGGAAAAGTGTGGGTGAGACCGGTGAACAACTCAATGATGACTATTATAAATACACCAGACTTGGGGGAAAATTCATAGACCACCTACAATATTGAATTAGATGAACCATCATCCAACGTTGGCATATAATTGAGATCAAAATAATAGAAATAAAAAAAATAGAAAAATGACATAAAAATATGCAATATTAGATCACACCAAAATAATTCCAAATATAGTGACAGAAATATAGAAAAGAATGAAGATGATTAAAGAAAACAACAGTGTAAATTTAAACAGATAGACGAAGCATGATTTAGATGTCAGATGAGGAAGAAACCTCAAATCCTAGCTTGAATTCATAAAGGAGCTTCAATGGGAGTTGGAATCCAATATGTGTGAAGAATAAGGAAAACATGGTGAGTGTTTAAAATGAAGTAAGGGAATAATGGAAAATTCACACTACATTAAGTGGTTGCATAGTTTTCCAATATGGTTTTCTAAACCGGGCACCAAAAACTAGATAGTTGCTGCTCATGGGTACCCCTCACATGATTATCCAAAATGGTTTGGTAAAACCATGCTCTAACCATGTGGGGTCACTTCCTAAGTGTCACTAAGTTTCTGGGATATGTGTATGGTTTTCCAAACCACACGTATCCCATATGGGTAACCGGTATAACATGTCTATAGTTTTTCACATGTTTATTTTGCCTCGCTCACATGGTTTTTCAATCTATGATACCATATATATGGGTTACATAGTTGAGCCTCATAGTTACTACTACTAGTGCACCAACCATGAGTCTTATACAACTTATTTGAAATTTGGAGCTCTAGGATCTAAAAAATACGTAGATGCACAAGAACCCTTCATTAAACTCTTATGAACATTTATTTGAGTAAAAATAAAGATTGAAAATGAAAATTAATTGGTTTCTATCTCAAAATAAAAACTAGGGTGCTACAACCTCCCCCACTCAAGAAAAAACATCCATGAGTTTCCCTTATGAGGGTAGTAAAACATCTTCTGAGAAACTCTTGGGACACTGAGAACATACATTGACCTCTCTCTCCCAGTTCTCATCCAATTCATTAATAGGATTCTTTACCACCCTGAAAAATGGAATTAACCTTCCTCTGAGGGCATTCATTTTCTAGTCAATGATGCCAACAGTATGCTCATAAAAGGTTGAATCAACATTTAACTCATCCTAATTATGTTTAAAATGTGAGAAAATTTTAAATATTAATGATTTAGATGAGAAATTATGAACACATCATTAATATATTTTTATATCTCATTAAGTACTATCTAAAAAGAAACTAGTTTTCCCCTCTCTAAAACCTCAAAATTTTCAACGATCCAAGATGAATACTTACCTTACCACCTAAACTATTGATGAACCATTCTAGTTGATATCCCCAAAAATACTTTATCCCTAACCTTAAAATCTAAATTCCATCAATGATGAATGACAGAAGACTTATTTTTAGAACGATTTGTATCAATTTACTTCCGAATCAGTCGAACCTTTTCAAAAGTCTCCTGAACTGGATGAGGTTTAAGTAGAACAACCAACCCTACCTCTAACAATAATGTAGGTGATAAGAATAACTTATCATATAATGCCTCATAAAGAACCATATATATTGTCACCTAAATGATATTATTGTAGATGAAATCATCTATCGGTTTTTTTCTAAGAATCCCTGAAATTGAGGACACATTCTCTAATCATGTACTCCAAAACCTATATTTACTTCTCAAACCACCTATCTATTTGGGGGTGGTATGTTATAATGATAAGTAAATGGGTTCATAACACTGTCTTCAACCCTTACCAGAACTATGAAGTTAAATGAGAATCCCTTTTTGATTCAATAGTCCATATGACTGCATGAATTTGTATAATCTCTCATACAATGAGCATTTTGATCTCGTCTACTTAAAAGGTCTCCATGATAGGTAAAAATTGAGAGACCTTCATAAAAATGTCAAATATCACCCATAATACATCATTACCTCAATGGGATTTTAGTAAAATAGTTACAAATCCTTAGTGATGTCATCCCATTTCCACTCAAGAATGGGAAATGACTATTGGTGCCCTACTGGCCATTCATGTTCCACCCTTACCTACTGAGAGTCGGAACACCTAGTAACAAATCCAACTATCTCCCTTTTTAATCCCTGGGTGTACAACTGATATTGCTGATGTATATTATGATACATATTTTTAAGCCTACGATGTACTACCTAAGTAGATGAATGAGACTCTCACATCAATTCCTCTAGGATATCAGTAGGAACCAAGTTGCATCCATGGATTCCCATTACCTCATCCTCATCAATGATCAATCCCGGTGACATGTCCTCTCCTAAAACACTCTCCCTTTAGTATAGGCCCTCAAGATCTGATAACTCTGTCATATTCACTGTCTTCATGAGTGAATATGTAATTACTAAAGCTGTAAGTATAGGCTATTGTGACACTCCTAGACCTCTAAGTGAATCTAAGAAAATAGGGTCATCAATTTCCACTCACTACTAGGATCTTGAACTACCTATTTTTGATTCCATAAACTATGAGAATCCACTACAGCAATATCCTTCCCAGGTGTATAGGAAATCTCAAAATTTAAGGACTCTAGGTATTCAACCAACCTTCTATAAATGATACTTATGTCATGATATGTAGAGATATATTTGATGCTTTTGTGGCCTATAAACACCTAAAAATTCTCTCCTAATAAGTTGTGTATCTAAAAAATGCAGGGCATGAACTCTGCCTTCTACCTCTAGACTCTGTGTTGGGTAATTCATCTTGTGTGGCCTTAATTTGCCAAATATTTTTCCCCCGACTTGATATTCCTTCATCAGAACTACTCATAGATCAATGATGAATGTAACATAATAAAATATATAGCTTTTCCCCAACTTTGGAAGAATCAGGATTGAAACTGAATTCAATCTCCCTTTTAGATCCTGAAAGGATATCTCACAGGCTATTGACTATATAATGTTTACAGCCTTTATAGTCAAGATTTTAGGAGGTTTTTTTAAGAATGATATGTCTCGAATAAAGAAATTTTAATATCCATACCTCCCCAAGAAACAATATTTTTCAAAGACATTATTGAACTGATCCTAGGTTACTATATATCTAACATTCTTTGGGTCAAAAGATACTCATGCCTCTGAAATATAGTGAACCATTAAGTGCACCTTATCGATCCAAAAGAGGAATTTGGTGATGGTAGAAAACAAATAGTGATCTCATTGTCTATTAAACACTATCTCAATATGTTTTGATTGGACATACTGAGAATAGAAATACAATGAAATATCATCTATGAATACAACCATAAATGAATCTAGATACAGGTGAAAGTCACTATTCGTTAGATCCATGAAAATTATGGGCATGTTCATAAAACCAATATATATAACTAGATACATAGAAAGACCATACCTACTAAGAAACTTTGTATGAGGTATATATTAAAGTCTAACTAATATCGGGTGGTATCGAAACCTCAAACCAATCTTGGAGAAAACCCTTTCTCCTATGATATATTCAAATAGTTCATTTATACAATGTATTGAATACTGGTTCTAAATTGTAATGTGGTTCAACCGACATTAATCCATAAAAATCATAAGGGTACCATCTTCCTTCTTGGAGAAAGGTATGGGGGGACCCCAGAGAGAAGTACTGGGAAATATAAAACCATTAGCTTCCAAGTCCACTAGCTATCTCTTGAGATCCTTAAACTTAGTAGTATCCATATTTTTTTGGAGGAATGGAAATAGGTGCAACTAATTGAAATAACTCAATAAAGAACTCTACCTCTCTCTCAGGAGGTAATCCAGAAAATTATTCTGGGAAGAATCCCCTAAAATAATCTATCATAGGAGGGAAATCATCCTAACATGTTTCCTAATAATCTATATAAATTCTATAAATATGTTATATTATTCAACCCATATCATGACTCCCTAACCGAGCTTTACATTACTACACATCCCATTTACCCTTGTAAATATAGATACTTACCTATGGTGATGTAAATTATACCAATATATAATAGTAGTCCACATAATCATGATAGGGGACCAACAAGACTAGTGCATTAATAAAATTGAAGCCTATCACCTCGATGATAATGTTGTCCCATAAGAAATAATAACTTCCAAACTTAAGGGGGATTTCCATGCACCAACATACACACTTCGATAAAATTTTGAATGGAGTATAAAGATCCATAACACACTAGAAATACTAAATCTCAAGCCAAATGATTTCCATGGTATATATAGAGATAAAAGAATATGAAGTGACTATATCAAAAAAGGGAATATACATAATTAGAGACTTCTAATATTGTTCCAATAAATGTAAATGATCTAAAACCATGCTCCTCTGGTAGAGGATGAAATGTATACATATGGCCTAATACATGGCCCTGAGCTACTCCTGACTACCTAGAGTGGGTTCACTCAGCTATCTCTTTGTGTCATGAGTCTGTCCTCCTTGAGCACATCCACCTCGTCGACTTGTATGGCCAGTGGTAGCCTTGTTTCTTTCATGGTGTGGTGATACATATCTTGTTGTGAAAATTTGATTTGGTATATATGATCTCCCACTAGGAATAGATGGGATGGTGTAAAAAACCTCTAAAGATACCACATCCCTCTATAGGCTCTACTCCAAACTAGGTCTCAATCACACTGTGGTTTACGTGACTGTATCTAACACATTGAATAAATATAACATAACAACTAGTGAAAATGCTATGGCTACCACTACTATATAGAGAAACCCCCAAACAACATTTCTTACTAATAGATGGACTAAAACCCTATCCCAGAACTGAATTGTTGTGACCTCTACTTCAATATTCCCTCATCTTGTGCTTAGTGATAAGGGAATGGTTCACAATTACCATGAAAATAGTCAAAAGGAAAACATTTAACTAAGAAAATATGGAATAACTCAGTCCATCCTCAAGTAATATCACTCAAAAGAACATCAGTAGTAAAGGAAGGTGAGAAACATCAAAGACTACTAAAGAGATCAGAATAATACATAATTTACAAGGTTTCTTTCTCTAGGTGTTGGAATTCCCTAGACCTGTCATCTCTCAGTATATCTGGAATTAAATTATTATAGAAGGAAGCCTATATATGTCTCCAAAATATAGCTTGATGATGGTTTGCCTATGTAATAATGTCCCACAAAATCATGGTAGAACCATGAATAATATAAGTGGTGAGCTTGACCCTCATCTCTAAAGGCATCTCTAGGTCTTAAAACATAGACAACATGTCATCTAGCTTTGTCTTATAATCTTGTCGATCAATATCTCAAGAACATATGGGAATATATTGTTATAGAAAATCTCATTTCAGATCATCCATAGTAGGGTTAGGTCATAGAGCTCTATGAACAGTACACATAAACTGTAGGAAACCCTCTAAAAAGTAGGAATCAACACCCAATTCAAGTATATATGGAGGTGTCATAGGAGTAAATTCAAGTGAGTTAGGTCCCACCAATTTAGGAACATGGTCATGGACACCTTCATGGTGCTCGACTTGAGTAAATCATGTTGGTATATATCTAAACAATTCCAAGAACATTCATTAGATAAGATTTATCAATGATAAACTCATAGATAATAGAATAGGATAGGTAAAAGCCTTCGTATACTAGAGTCACACCTCTCCCCCTTATCATAAATCTAGGTATGAGATTCGTAAAATACCGAGGTGGATTAGTAGATATAATTCTCACTTCCTAACACTAAGGCCAGGTTTGGGTCATGTTTTCAATTTTCTAAAAGGGGTTCTTATATACAACGTGTCAATTAAAAATTATATAGGAAAACACACTTTTAGATTCATTTAGAGACAATATTTAACCGCAACCATTTCCATTTAAATTTAGATACCAATAGTTCATAAGTTTATCTATCTGTATAGAATATATATATATATAGGTACAGTTAGATGCCAATATTATTCCCCTGTTATAAAGTAAAATGATTTATAAATTGCAAATGGGACTACATATAATCACATCCACGATTTTACAATGGTTCAATTAGATGGACCACAATTCATAATTTATAGAGGAACAGACGATCATGAAATTTTAATTTGAATTCTTGTAAATGTATCCAATGAACATTTCAGATCATTTGACCAACAATCAATGGATCAAACACACTATAATTATCTAATTATGGTCCATCAAAAAACTATACGGGAGACCCCCATTTAGGTTGATGCAAACAATTTAATTATTCCAACTATTTTATCCCTATATGAAATGTTAGCACAATCTCAAATATTACTATCAAGTCACATGAATATGAAATATGAAATACTCAAACTGTGTCATTGAATAATGAATTCAATATTGATCCTAATGTTACTATAATGATGCATGATGCACTTCATCATTTCCATAGTGGCTAAAAAATAGAATAAATCCAAAAATTGTAATAAATAACACAATCAATGTGCATCAACCAATTGTGAAATCAACACAACTATAATAGGAATAATCCAGATCATCAATTCCCATCCCATATAATTTAGATATTTTCCTTACATGGGTTGACTACTGCAATGAATAGGCTCATTACCAAATTTAAATACATTCATAGTCACCTATCTAATACCCAAATAGAAAGATAAAAAGGAAAAGAAATACCCACTAATACAAATTTTCAATTCCTCTATCCCATTTCACACATAAGTGACAAAACATTGTTGGTAAAATTGCGCTAAGCACACCTCCTCATATGATAGAGGTAGATGTCTAGAAGTGAGGGTCAATGATGGTATGATGGGGGGACAATAACCTTATTACTAGAGTATCATAGTTATGAAATAATGAATAAATGAATAAATAGAGGCAAAATTTTAAAGAAATATAGAGAAATAAAGATAAATCATCCAAATAGTAATAACATAACAAGCCAAAATAGGTTCCATATACAAAATGATGTTAATGATATGGATCTATAAAAAAGGCTAGAATACCTACATATATGTATTTCAAAATGAAATAAATGAAAAAATTGTATCTTTATCAAAATCAAAAGCTAAGGCTCCATGTTGAGATTCCAATATCCCATGGTATAATCAATCAAGCATCTTGGACTGGGTGCTTTCCCTTATCCTTGCCTACATCCATGAGGTCTATCTGGGTACAAAATGGAGTCCCATATAGGGTGTGAGATATACTCAGTTTTCCAGCACTAAAGATGTCTATGAAAATTATGTCTATGAATATAAAAGTTCCAGTATATATATATATAATGGCAATTATTGGGATAACATGCATGAAATAATTATCATGTCAGACTCATAATCCTCATTCGATTCTTGACCGACCATTCTTTCTTTGAATCATACTGGAAATGTCGGAACCAAATACCTGTAAATGGTCAGGTTCTAGTAGATATAACCATTGTATCCAAGTAAAAACAACATGTACAAAGTGAGACCCAAGGTGTATCCAAGGAATTCAAGTAGTAATGACTGTAATGTTGTTTTTGAGCGGAATCAAGGGATACTTGACCTTAGAATGTAGATCCAATAAATATCACATAAACCATGATCCCTAGCTAAGGGGTAACAGTGTAATAAAAGGGTTAACCACAAGTAATTCCACTAGAATAATTTATAACCTAGTCTATGGAGTATCTCAATAGTAAATCCTGATCTAATAATGACCAGGGCCTAAGGGTAGCATCTAAGGTACCTCTTATCTGAATACATTAGGTGAATCCACGGAGTGTATCCAAAGTATTCTAATATCTACAATAATGATGAATGAATAATATGTACTACACAGTGGATGTCATATACTATTAATACATGTCCATAATTCCAATGTGGGTATTTACCTTGAAAATTGACCTAGTGAATTGAGGTGTCATCCTATGAGTGATCATAGAATTTTCTTAGGAATCCAAGCCTGGATCAAGTTTGAGGACTCCAATAATTAGTAAAGACCCATAATAGAGATAAACACCTTATATTTAATAAATTAATCAAATAAAATGTGATAACCATTCTAAATCATTGAATTTAAATAATTCATGTCTTTACCTATTCATTCAACCATGAGAATGTGATATATAATGGGTCGTACCATTAATAATTTAATTTAAAATTAAAAAGATCCAAGTTAAAATTGCTTTTATAATAAAATATTGTCAATTAATCAATTTAAATTAATCATGTTTCTTTAGGATGTCGAACCAAACAACCCCATGATTTTTTTGGTTAACAAAATATAAGTCTCACATAAGTATATGCATGAAACAATCAAGGGGTGGATCATGTTTAGATCATTAACATCCAATGGTCATAGGGACATAATAAGGTGTTTAGATTTCAATTTAAACAATTAATTTATGGAAAACTGATTTTAAGGGAAAACACAAGTGGAAATGGTGCACAATACACCAAAGATAATTATAAATGATTAACACTTGGGGGAAAAGTCATAGACCACCTACCTTATGGTGTTAGATGAACAATCATCTAGTATGAGCATCCAATTCAGAGAAGAATGAGAAAAAATCGAGAAATATAAAAATAAACTGAGATTTGGAAATATTAGATCACCCTAATATAACACTGAGGATTGTGTGATTATCTGAGAAAAGAAGTAAGAGTATTGAAGCACTTACCAGTGGTGAGCCAACATGATAAAAGAAACATGATCCAAATGCCGGATGAGGATGAAAAATCCAACACTAGCTTAGAATCATGAAGGATCATCAATGGGAGGTAAAAGCTACTATGTATGGAGGATAAAGAAAATTAGTGTGAGTTTTTAAAAATAATTAAGGGAAAAATGTAAATTCATACCACTTTAAGTGGTCGCATGGTTTGGCCACATGATTGGAAAAACTGTATTCCAAATATGCGATGATCACTTCCCTTGAGCACTATTCACATGAGTATCACACATGGTTTTCACAAAATATGATCCAACCATGCGGGGAACCTACCTAGGTGGCACTAAGGGTGCGAGCTAGGTGCAAAAATTTCCAAACTATGAATAGGTCATGTGGGGGACCTCTGTAATATGTATGAAATTTTTCCATTGGCTATGCATCCTCCCTCACATGGTCTATCTAACTATGCTCCCATATATATAGGCCACCTAGTTTATCTACATTGTCACTACAAAAAATGTGAATACTATGGACCTCAAACTACTTATTCAAAATTTGGAACTCCGAGCTCCAAAAATTCCCCAGATGCTCCCAAAACATTCCTTAATCTCTTAGGAACATTTATAAGAGTAAAAAAAGATTAAAAATAAAAATTTACCCATTTTTACCTCCAAAGAAGAAATGGGGTGTCAAAAAGTTCCCAAACCCTAAAAAATGACAATTCATCTTAGGTAATAATAGAAATAATTGAAAACCACCTTTAGTAAAGTAAAAAAATTCTTAAAAATATTTTTCCCTATTGGGGAAACCATTTTAAACCTTCTTTAAAACCATTCAATTTCCAATACAAATTCGTCACACCATTTATAATCTGAAATGTTACCATATTTTATTCTTTCAATTAAAATCCACCCATTAAAACATTTTTACAAAGAAATATTAAAATAAATAAAACAAAAAAATTTAAATCCGTATATAATTATAGATAATACTCTTATTATTTTATCAATGTCACAAAAAAATTCTCAAAATCCACCCTTATAAAGACTCATATACAAGATATTTATATTTTAAAAATGAAAACCAATGCTCATAACAAGAAAAATAAGACCCGGAATAATAAAAAATAACAACATCCCAAGGAAAATATCTCAATTCATTTCATAGTAAGAATAAACTAATATAATGGTGAATTGAAATCATATAGACAATAATAACATCGATCATACTCAACCTGTGATATCAATAGAGAATATTATAATACATTTAAAAAGTTAAAGTATAATAAAACAACAGTTTTTCTAGATACATGGTCTGTATACACAGTTCTCATCCTGTGAACCCTTCACATGCATCTCATTGGTTCATCTTCTGAATTCCTTCATTGTTATAATTGTACCCATAAAAGAGGATAAAACAATATAAAATTATTCATTCTCAACTTCCCTTGAAAACTCAATGATTGATTTAGAAATTGGTCATAAAGAACCTACTGATGAAAAACCACATGAGTTTTGATAGTCATATTTCCATTCTACCTTGACTCCCCAAATAAAATAAAAAATCATGGATTTGATAGCATGTTATCACAAACTAATCGGGGTTACCTATAAGTAGGTCACCATAGACTGCCCATGAAAAGGCCTGAATGGTGTTACTGATCCTGAAGGGGCGGGTAACTAGTTATTAGGCATCAAATTTGTGCATGTGGTACTGATTTTCCCCACAAAGCACAAAAAAACATGAGAAGTACCCCTGAAAGTATAATATTTCCACTACATACATGATATGATCATACAAACAAAATTAAAGTTTCCAATAATGAAAAAAACCAAATAGTTGATAACATAATTCATAACACATGAAACAAAAAGGAAATACAAAAAATTCAACCTAAAACATCTCAATAAAAAAATAAAACATAACAAAGAAGAAAACATAAACTGGAGAATTAATATTTTACAACCAACATGGAATAATAAATCAAAAAGAAATACCAGAATAAAAGTATGAACCTAACATCCCCTCTCCACGTGTCAAAAAATACTCCCGTAGAACCACCATTATACTGGAATAAGGACTCAATGAATAACCACTACAACCAAATGAAACCTGCAATATTTAGGCATGTGCATAAATCCCTTTAGTTAATCTCCATACATACCATAAAAAACCTTTACAAGTAAAACCCTTCCCTTATAGTCTGAAAATATAGTTATAAAGGTTCGATTTTAATTTTAATTAAAAAAAGTTAGATGAGTATATAAATTTAATTTATTGAATCTATAGCAAAAATTCACCCATTTAGCCATATTCAATCTTAAAAAAAATTGAACAAATCATGGGAATTGAAATAACATATTAAACCATACTTTTGGAAATACTCACATTTTAAAAGTAAAGGATAATATACCACTTTTTCAGGCTCCATTTTAATTTTCACTATGAAAAAATAGAGTAATAATTTATACTTTTAAAATAAAAAAGATCACCAAATATAATAAATACTAGTAGAGAATTGACAAAACATCACAAAAAGAAAGTAGAAGTAAACAATAATAACATCTACTCAAATATAGGGAAAAAGTAAATGTAAGATAATGATAGGAAATACTAATATCCAAAAAATAAAAGAAGAAAAATGAATGTAAAGATCATGGTAGTGTCCCTAGGGAAACTAAGGTGATAACAGCCTAGGATCCTTACACTATCTCAATGATTGAACAAATCATAACCGTGATACCCACCATGTCACATGTATGAGTTTATTTTGGATTACATTATTATTTTATTTATCCTTAGATTTCTATGATTTAAGGGTAACAAATGTGTGTCTTTTTTGGATAAATAATATAGTGAATATGGTTAGTTCATGGTTTGTCGTAACTGTGCCACTGACTATGTGAGAGTGGTGTTTGGGGGATAATGTGTTTTTATGCTCTCGACATGGGCCATAAAACCAGGTATAATTTCTAAGAAAACCATAAAAACCGTAATATATTGGGGAGGTGACCCACAATTTTAGATGATTATTTAGAAAACTATGTGGATAAATAGTGCAGTCTGTCACGAATTGTTGAAATCATTGAATTTACTAAAATACCCTTACGAGTTTTTACCTTTTCCTTCCCCTCTTTTATCCCAACCATGAGTTGTGCCATCTTCTTATTTTGTAAGACTTTATTCCTTTCCCCATGGTGGATCTTATTAATTATTGGTCAATTACTTCAATATATGGGTGTATTTCATTGAGTTTACTTCGTCTCATCCCTTATTCCTCCATGGTCTTGATTTTACTTGAATTTTTAGAACCCTAAAATTACAAGGTGGATGAACCTTGGGTTATGTGTGGGGATTTAATGAAATTTATTCTTATTTTAGGTATATGAGTAATCATTCACCCACAAGAAGAAAACTGAGCTATTTCCATGGACCTATAGAAATGGTTTTCAAAACCATGGATAAAAAACATTTTTAAAGGCTATAGCCACATTTTTACTAAAACTACGGCTGTAGCCCATACCTATATCCAGTGTTTTGAAAACTATGGAAACAGGTCTCCCACCCTTGCGCAGGAGAAAAATTCTCCCATGGATAAAAGAGAGGGATGATCTATTACTATGGTTTTTATGCTATCAGCATCGTATTTAATAATATATACAACATGATATATATATACCCTAATATCTATGTGGTTTAGTGGTTTGGTGGATAAATCCTATAGGTGAGGTGTATATATCGAATCTGCCCGGTGAAATATTATTTTGGGACTACAACCACAGTTTTCTAGTGTTATAGACATGATTTCCCACTATGGAAATAACACATTGGGATATAGTTTATCCCATGGAAATATGTCAATTGCCACTATGAACAACTAAAAGACCAATTTCCATGGTTTAAACCATGTTAATAGGTCAGACCCTATTATAATGGCCATAGCAGACATGATTTAGGAAAACTGAGGTTGTAGTCTATGACCATGGTTTTGGGCCCTATTGCCGCAGTTTTCAACCATGGAGGTAGGTTCTTTTTCTAGTTGTGTCCCTACTTAAAGTGTTTCTAGTAAAAGGAGGTGTGAATTTTTAATTCAAGTCAGGTTTTTGACTAAATGTGTCTCTTCAACGACTGAACATTAATTATTGGTTTTCCTTTGATTTAAAATGAGTTATTATTCTTATTATGATTTGTTATGGGATTTTATGTGATCATTTAATATAATTTTTGACATGTGTTGGGTTAAAATTCATTTTAAATTGGTTTTCCTAAAAAAACATGGTTTTTCCATGAATGTGTTAGATGGAATACATTTAAGAGGAAAAATGGTCGAAAATTAATGTCTAAATAGTGTTTCAAATGTAATTTTCCTTCGGATCTAGGTACCTTGATTTTGGGATGATGGGAATGACATTTTTGTGTTTTAATTATTGAAATCACATAGGATACCATGGATTAGTTTTTAATATGGTCATATGCTATGCATGCTATTGATTGTGTGCTCTTAAGGGTTAATGGCCTGATTATAATGAGTGTGTTAATGGGATAAATTATTGCACCAATGAGATAATTTAGCTCCATGGGATGTATGACTATATTTTATTTTACTAACTATAGTCATTGGGGATAGTTCTAGTTTCCTTATATCTATAAGTTGATCTTATTGGGTTTTCTATATTTTTATTTCCCATTTCATGTTTGAGATTATGATATCTCAAATTTCATGATGCCCTCATTTATGTATTCATGATTCTTAGTTTATCATATATTTAGAACTATTATTTATTTTATAAAACCAAATTTCTTTTTGTAATGTTTTCAAAATAAAAATTGATTTCAAATTTTGTTTAAAACTAGAAATAATGGTTTTAATATTAAGAATCATTTTTTAAATTTATGGTTGTATCATACTAGGATTTGTCCAAACACCTTTCATATTTATATGGGAATATACAAACTTGGTTTTTTAGGTTATAGGTAAAGGAAAGGGAACCATTTAGTTCATTAGTTATTCCTATGTTTCTTTGTCTTCTCGTTATTTATTAGTGGAGGTGACTATGGGTCATGAGGAGTGATGGGTTAATGTCGATGATTTGGGGTTACTTAATTATTCTGGGTTAGTCTGTATGGACCATTTCATCCATGACAAGTTTTTGGTACCTTTTAAAAATGTATGATCATTAAAACTTATTTATGATTCTTTTCGTAGGTTTATGAGTTACGATTATAAATTTTTTACTGATTTAAATATTTTTCCTATCTTTATATTAGAGTCGTTTCTTTTGATGGTTTTTACATCTAATGTAACATCCTAGGTAAATGAAGAATAATAGATTTTCATATTTATTAATATTTTAGAATTGAATATTAATTTTACTTTAAAGGGGTTGCTATGTTCTATAGCGTACCCGATACGCAAAAAGAGTTTCTTTGAAATCTTACGTTGCACACTAGTAATAAAATAATATTATTTTAAATGGTAGTTAACACGTAGCTGCTGTATTGGAGGGAATGAATAGAAATAACTAAAATATGATTATATATGTTAAATGTTTTTACATTTATCCAATAATGGATAATGGCTTAAAAAAAGAAAAGAATTCAATTTTAGGCATAGATACTCTAATATTCACTAAAGGTACACTTATCACCTTTTGATGGTGAACCATCATTAAATATAGTTTTGGTCACTCTTATACATTCGATTGGATCAAATAAAATTTTTATTTAGAATCGGGACATTAAAATTTCCTTTGTGTAGATTTTTGGTATTTTTCTGTTAAAGTTCATTTTTTAATGAATAGTGAAAAATGTTGTATTTTAATTCAAAACCTCTTTTTAATCTAATTTATTTATAAGATTAGATTAACATTTTAATTGGTTTTAAAGTAAAATTAGAATATATTTTTATTATTTAATCTAATAGTGGTTGTTGAGATTAATTTCACTTTGAAAACGGACTTAAACTAGTGGCAATCTTTTGATACTTATTGTTTCATTAAAACACGCTATTTGCTCTGACAACGGGAATTAATTATTAAACTAATTAATGAAACTTATATGTTTTGAATATTTTAAAATAGACTTTATTTTTGAATTCGGAATATCAAATACAGCTTAGGGTGATGTTTTGGTATTTTTCTGAAAAACATCAATTTTTTATGAATAGTGAAACCACTAAGTGGTACTTAAAAAAAAAGATTTTTCGTTTAAATGAAATATTACCACCTATGTGTTTTGAATTTCAAAAATCCTACATACATGGTTGTAATTAAGAAGTCAAATGTGGTTCAATGGGACTAAAATAATTTTTTTGGTGAATAGTAACATTTAAGTTTTTAATCGCGATTAGAGGTAATTCATGTAGTATAAGGTAAAAATAATGTTTTAATAATATTAAATGACCTAGAAACATGTCCTACCCTAATTGAATGTGTCATGGCCGTCCAAGACAATCCATTGGTCAACTTGGGGACCCCATGGAGCCACTTTGGTAGGAAAATGACATTAATACCTTTTTATTTAAAGATAAAATTAAAATGTCACAAACATGTGTTATTTTATTAAAAAAAAATTTACATGGGGTTATACAAGTCAGAGTTTTGACTATAAATATTAATTAGAAATTTAAGAGGATTTCCTACATCATTATATTTTTTTTATAATTTTTAGACATTAAATAAATTTAATTATTTATGACACCATAATGATGCAGTGATTACCTCATTATTTAACGATTTAAATAAAATGAAAAGACAATGTTAAATCTAGGACCTAAACATGTCAAAAACCTATTGGATGGGTGGATTTCTAACTCTTATCACCTTATCCTCTAAATATATAATTGTGAGAACCTTTTTATCTGAAAATCATTTTATAATAATGTATCTTTTCTTAACTTTCCAAGAGTGCCCCTCCTCTCATCCTATAAAAGGGCCCCACCTCTACCTCCTTACACACACCTCTAAAGCCTTTGGATCAGCCATGATCTGCTCTTTTTGTCTCTACACATCCATATATTACTTTTATAAGCCTCACTTTGGGCAGAAGTCTTCCCAAGGAAGCCTTTGAGCTCAAATCTAAGAGAGTTACCTGATTTTAAGGTAATGTCTTCACTTGTGTTCTTTTGTTTTATTTTGCTTCTCCAACCCCCTTAAATATTTTTATTCTTTTCATTTTTAACAACTCCAGTATCTTCAATATACTAGGATGTTTTTATAAGAAGGATTCGAGCTACACTTACAGACACCTACATCTAATGGTTAAAGACCATATTGTTTCTGTGGATGGTGATTTTTTGCCTCACGAAATGATGATTGTTCAATATTATTTTAACACCTTCAAAGGTGTCCATTAAGATGTCACTATATTTATATATGATATATAATGTTTTTATGTTTTCTTTAAGCTTCTGTATTTTTCATTTATGTCATACCTTTATGGTTTCCATTATGGGTAAACGTGATATCTTCATTTTAGGAAGTGTGGACTACTGCCCCCTCAAAGTGATTTGATTCGTTAATGCCACATGTGGGATGTATAAAGGATGGATTTAAAGTTATTATATATGATGTTATACTGGAATTATAATATACCATTATATCATTATTATTTCTTTCCATTAAAGTATGAGATAGAAATGAAATTAGCGTTCATGCGTACGTACGTCATACCGTCTCCATGAATGGTGCATTTCATTTCTCATCCCCAAAATGTAATGTACTATTATAAGTACATATATATAGTGGATATATATGATTTATGTTACATATAAATTATGAATATAATTCTAGAATTAAAATATACATATCTCTCATTTATTTTTATTTCCATTAATACGACATAGAAATGAAAGTAGCGTTCATGTGTACGTACAGCTTACCGTCTCCATGAACGGTGCATTTCATTTATTACATATAAATGATTATGTAATATTATAAATACATGTATATGCGGGATATATATGATATATATGATATCCAAATCATGAATATTATTCTAGATATAATGAACATTTGACCACACGAACAACATGTAATTGTAAGAAGTCTACTTTCCACTTAAGAACCAAATATCAACAAAAAAACATTATTAACTTAAATGATAAAATAATGTTAATAACATGGTATGAAGTGACATAAATGTAATAATGAACTTGAAAAAGGTTCTTAAGAAAGTATAAATTAGCTCCATTTTATTATTCAGGACGTTAAAGAACGATCAAGTCAAGTCGGACTCGAGGTAAGGGACTTCGTCTCAATCTCTTTTCATTGAGACATGTTTCATTTTATACAAAACTTTCTTTTATACGATGTATAAACCCCTTTGACTTTTACCTTCATACAAAAGGAATATTTTTCTACGAAGCGTTTTACAAAATGACAAAAAGGAATGTTTCTTTTAAAGTACGCAGTGACAACGACCTTTTCCACCGCCGCGAGTATTATTTGGTCTTTGGCTTCCTCAACAAGCTGTAATGTTTTTAAAATAAAATAAATACCATATACAATTTTATGTATTTTGGTATAGAAAATGGTTTTTTATAATGGATTTGTCATGTCAATATATATATGTGATATATTGTGATCGAAGTGTGGAAATGTTTTCTTTCCATTATATTTGTTTTGTGTTTTATGATTTTATAATGGTACATGGACATTTGACGGGTGGTTATGTGATAAACCATATGACGAGTGGTGTCGGGAATACCAGGACAGGTGGTTATGTTATAACCTCTAATTCATTGGGTATGGAAGTCGGCCGTATGGCTATTTCATTAAGTGATATGTGTGGAAGTCAACCGTATGTTTATTCCATTTAAGTATGTTTATGTCCCAAGTTACCTATATATGTTATGTGATCTTTATATGGGTTTTATGGTAATATTTTGTTTACAAAAGGGTAATTAATGATCTTTTATTTCAGTGAAGAGTTTTTACTTCTTCAGAAAGGTGAAAAGTATTACTTTGATAAAGTATACATGGTTTACTTGTTGTTTTGATAAACTAACAGTTTTCATTCTTTGCGTATCCCTTACTGAGCTTTTTATGCGCACCCCAATTTTTTTTGAAATGTTTTTCACATTACTTAATGTGGAATTGGGTCAAGGATGGGATCAAGGGAAATTCATGATATCTAAAACATGGAACTAGACATGTTTCTTTTTAATAGTTTTTATTTTATGGAAACTTAGTAGATGTGTCTACTTTGTACTCTTCTGAGATGTAATAGTTATGATCTAATTCTCTAAAACTCTAAACCTGAAAAGATCCTCAATGTAAATTATTCATTTAATTCAATATTAAGTAAGGTTTAAGTTTGGGGCCTTATAGTTGGTATCAGAGGTCGGTTTAGACAACTTTCAGAGTTAGAAAATTGTTAAATTATAAGTTAATTTATTGTATGATTGAAATGATATAGCATTTAAAGATTACCATGTTACTTCGCTTAAGATATTTCTATGTTCAGAATGGTTTTCCGCAGAGGAAATAAAGCAGCTATGTTGGGACGACATCAAGAGGAAGAAAACCTTCCAAATCAGCAACCTAAGATGGTCGGAATCGGAACTGAACAGTTTGTTGCAGTGATGGCACAGTTGAATCGGGCTATAAATGGTGGTGGTATCCATGCCTGAGATCAGCCTGATCAATCGCAGAGGAACATGTCAGTGGTGGAACATTTCATGAGGCAACATCCCCCATCATTCAGAGGATCATCTGACCCCGTGCAAGCTGAAGGGTGGATTAAATCACTGGATAAGATTTTTGAGGTCATGGTGAGTTCATAACATCAAAAGGTTAGTCTTTCTGTTTACCATTTTGAAGGTGAAGCAGATCAGTGGTTGTCGATGATGAAAAATATCTGGGATAGTTATGAGATTGATAATCTTCACTAGGACGAATTCAAAGGTATGTTTCTTGAGAAATATTTTCCTAAGGTGGTTCGTCTTAGGATGGAAATACAATTCCTAGAATTGATGCAGGAGGATGATTCGGGGGCTTCTTATAAAGCAAAGTTCACTCGACTGGAAAGGTATTCTTCAAACATTATACAAGATCTTGATAGTAAAATAAACCGTTTTTACTCAAGGTTAAAGCCAAGGTATCGAAGGGCTTTAGCCTCTCGTGAGTTCAAAAGTTATGAAAAACTTGTTCGATGTGCGGAGAGGGTGGAAATGGAGTTTTCTGATGATCAGGTGATCTTTGACCAACAACAGAATAAGAGTTCTAGTTGGCAGGAAAAAAGGAAGATTTCATCAAAGAAGCAAGGAGGTAAGAAAACCAAATATCCATCCTGTGAGAAGTGTGGTAAAATGCATCCTAGAGAATGTTTATCCAAGTCTAGAAACTTCTTTCGGTGCGGTAAGTCGGGTCATATTTCTCGTAACTGTAAGGAAGATGATCAAGTAGGAAATGAAAAGCCAGTGGTAAGATGTTTTAAGTGTAATGAAATGGGTCATTATGAAAATGAGTGTCTAATGAAGAACTCAACTGAGGGAAAGTATCCACAATACAAGTAGAAAGGGGTGGTGAAATCTTATGCAACCACTTCAGCAGATGTTGGGCCATCGAATGTAGTGGTATCAGGTACTTTGTTTGTTTTTTCAGAGTATGCCAATGTGTTGTTTGATTCAGGGTCTGCACATTCTTTCATCTATGATAAGTTTTCTAGTAAGTTGGAATTTCCAACTCAAGATATAAATCCTGAACTTATGGTAAAAACACCCTAAGGGAACGTTGAGATAAAAAAGAATTATAAGAATCTTCATATCCTTGTTTTCAGAAAGAATCTACCAGAAAACCTTATTATTTTTCCTCTAGTAGAGTTTGATGTTATTTTGGGCATGGATTGGATTTCTGTTTATCATGCTAAGATTGACTGCCGAGCTAAAATGGATTATTTTCAGAAAGATTTTCACTTTTTATACAAGAATGAACCCTTGATTTTGATAACATATCAGGAAGTTGAGAAACTAGTAAAATATGGAAATGAATGTTACCTTGCACATGTTGTTTAAAATAAAGTAACTGTACAGATTAATGATGTGCCAGTGGTAAATGAGTATCTTGAAGTTTTTCATGATGAGTTTCCTGGTATTATTCATGATCGGGAAGTTGAATTTACTGTTGACTTAGTTCCTGATTCTAATCCAATTTCAAAAACCCCTTATCGAATGGGTCATGTTGAACTTTTAGTGATAAAGAAACATTTGCAGGAGTTATTAGATAAAGGTTTCATTCGACCTAGAACATCACTATGGGGTGCTCCTATCTTTTTTGTTAAAAAGAAAGATGGCTCAATGAGGCTTTTCATTGATTATAGATCCGTAAATAACATTACTATTAAGAACACGTATCCTTTTCCTCATATCGATGATTTGTTTGATCAGTTCTAGGGAGCTCCGTATTTTTCGATGATTGACTTGAGGTCGGGGTACCATTAGTTGGATGTAAAAGAAGCAGCCATTCTGAAGACTGTGTTCCGTACTAGATATGGCCATTATGAATTTGTAGTTATTCCTTTTGGGTTAACCAACGCACCTGCTATATTCATGGACCATATGAATAGAATTTTCCATGAGTTCTTGGATAAGTTTGTGGTTGTTTTCATTGATGATATTTTGGTGTTTTCTAAAAGTAAAGAGGATCATGAATGTCATTTAAGGGTTATCTTGCAAACCCTAAAAGAAAAGAAACTATATGGAAAATTTATAAAGTGTGAGTTTTGGTTAGAAAAAATTTCTTTCCTGGGTCACATTGTTTCAAAAGATGGCATAATTGTTGATCCTGCTAAAACAAATTTTTTTGAAGAATGGCCAAGACCCAAAAATGTAACCAAGATCCGTAGTTTTGATTGTTCGGCAGGTTACTACCAAAGGTTTGTTGAATATTTTTCACGGTTATCTAGTCCAATGAATAATCTAACTCGGAAGGGTGTTATGTTTATCTGGACAAAAGAATGTGATGATTGTTTTCATGAGTTGAAAACAAAATTGGGGAATGCTCCAGTTTTGGAACTCCCTTCCAGAAATGGTGAGTTTGTTATCTATTGTGATGCTTCATTGAAAGGACTTGGATGTGTCCTTATGCAGAATGATCAGGTAATTGCATATGTTTCACGTCAGTTAAAAACTCATGAGGTAAATTTTCCTACACATGATTTGGAATTAGCTGCTGTTTTTTTCACTTTAAAAATTTGGAGGCATCATTTGTATGGAGTAAAATGTGAAATATATACTGATCACAAAATTTTAAAATATATTCACTCAAAAAGAGCTGAACATGAGATAGAGGAGATGGCTGGAATTAATCAAGGATTATGATTGTACAATTCATTACCATCTGGGAAAAGAAAATAAAGTTGATGATGCTTTGAGTCAAAAAAGTAATGCTTCATTAATAATGTTGCATTTGGAACGTGATCCTTTGGTTAAGGATTTGATGAACTTTTCCATAGAAGTTTTTGGTGCAGGATGTTCTTCTGTTTTGTTTCAGGTATCAGTGAAAACTTCTCTGTCAGACAGAATCAAGCAAGAACAGAAGCAAGACAGTGAGTTGCAGAAAAATGTAGAGCTGGTTCAGAAGGGTAAGTTTCCTGAATTCAACATTGATAATGATTGTGTTTTGAGGTTTGGGAAGAGATTATGTGTGCATTGTGATTCACAGTTGAAGAATGAGTTGTTATGTGAGGCTCATCATTCCCTGTTTTCATTTCATCCTGGCAGTACTAAGATGTACAGAGATCTGTGGGAGTATTACTGGTGGGATGGAGTGAAAAGAGAAATTACTGATTTTACTATGATGTGTTGGACTTGTCCGTAGGTTAAAGCAGAGTGGAAGTTACCGAAATGGATGCTTCAGCCATTACCAGTGCCATAGTGTAAATGGGAAAATATATCCATGTACTTTGTTGTGGGATTACCGAGGACATCTTGAGGTAATAATGAAATTTGGGTTATTGTTGATCGATTGACTAAATCTTCTCATTTCCTTCCTGTTCGAGATACATTCTCTCTAGATCATCTTTCTCGGTTGTATCTTAAAGAGATAGTCAGGTTACATGGAGTTCCCCTCTCCATTGTGTCTGATCGTTATCCCAGTTTTACTTCTAACTTTTGGAAGGGCCTTTAGAATTCGTTGGGTAATAAATTAAATTTTAGTACATCATTTCATCCGCAATCAGATGGGTAGTCAAAATGAACAATTCAGACATTGGAGGATATTCTATGTTCTTGTTCGATGGATTATCAGGAAAGTTGGGACCAACATCTTTCTTTGGTTGAGTTTTCTTATATTAACAGTTTTCATTCCACTATACAGATGACACAATTGGAGGCATTATATGGGAAGTGGTGTCGAACTCCATCTTTTTGGGATGAAGTGGGTGAAAGGAAGCTGATGGGACTAGAATTGGTAGAAGAGATGGCAGAAAATGTTCAGTTGATTCAGAAACACATGAGAACAGCTCATAGTAGGCAGAAGAGTTATGCGGACAACCGGAGGAAGGATTTATATTTCAAGTTAGGTGATCATGTTTTTCTCAACGTTTCACCATAGAAAAGTGTAATGTGATCTGGTAAGAAAGGTAAGCTGAGTCCAAGGGTCATTGGACCATATGAAATTCTGGAGATTGTTGGATCTGTTTCTTACAGACTGGCATTACCTCTGAGTTTATCTCAGGTACACAATTTTTTTCATGTTTCGATGTTGAGAACGTATATGCCAGATCCATCTCATGTTTTGAGCCCAGAGGTAGCTCAGTTGGAAGAGAATATCTCTTATGAAGAAAAACCAGTCCAGATTCTTGACTGAAGAGAGAAAGTGTTGCAAAATAAGGTAATTCACCAGGTAAAGGTTTTGTGGAAAAACCATATTGTTGGAGAGGGAACGTGGGAATCTGAAAATTATATGAGGGATAAATACCCTCACTTATTTTGATAAGTGAATAAAATTGCGAGGATGAAATTCCCAAAAGGGGGGAAGGAAGTAACATCCCAAGTAAATAAAGAATAATAAATTTTCATATTTATTAATATTTGATAATTGAATATTAATTTTACTTTAAAGGGGTTGCTATGTTCGATAGCGTACCCGATACGCAATAAAGAGTTTCTTTGAAATCTTACATTGCACACTAGTAATAAAATAATATTATTTTAAATGGTAGTTAACACGTAGCCGCTATATTGGCTGGAATGAATAGAAATAACTAAAATATGATTATATATGTTAAATGTTTTTACATTAATCCAATAATGGATAAAGGATTAAAATAAGAAAAGAATTCAATTTTAGGCATGAATACTCTAAAATTCACTAAAGGTCCACTTATCACCTTTTGATGGTGAACCTTCATTAAATAGAGTTTTGGTCACTCTTATACATTCTATTGGACCAAATAAAATTCTTCTTTAATAATTGGGACATCAAAATTTACTTTGTGTAAATTTTAGGTATTTTTTCGATAAAGTTAATTTTTTAATGAATAGTGAAAAATGTTGTATTTTTATTCAAAACCTCTTTTTATTCAAATTTATTTATATCATTATATTATCTTCTAAATTGGTTTTAAAGTGAAATTATAATATATTTTTACCATTTAATCCAATAGTGTTTGTTGGAATTAATTTCACTTTGAAAACGGACTTAAACTAGTGTCAATCTTTTGATACTTATTGTTTCATAAAAACATGCTATTTGCTATGACAGTGGGAATTAGTTATTAAATTAATTAATTCAACTTATATTTTTTGAATTTTGTAAAATAGACTTCATTTTTGAATTTGGAATATCAAATATAGCTTAGGGTGAAGTTTTGGTATTTTTCTGAAAAACATAAATTTTTTATGAATAGTGAAACCACTAAGTGGTAATTAAAAAACTGATTTTTCGTTTAAATGAAATTTTACCCCCACTGTGTTTTGAATTTGAAAACTCCTACATACATGGTCGTCATTAATAAGTAAAATTTGGTTCAATGGGATTAATTTTTTTGGTGAATAGTAACTTTTAAGTTTTTAATCGCGATTAGAGTTAATTAGTGTAGTTTAAGGTAAAAATAATGTTTTAATAATATCAAATGACCTATAAACATGTCCTACCATTATTGTATGTTTCATGGCCGACCATGAAAATCCATGGGTCAACTTGGGGACCCCATGGATCCACATTGGTAGGAAAATTACATTAATACCTTTTTATTTAAAGTTAAAATTAAAATGTCACAAACATGTGTTGTTTTACTAAAACAATTTTTACATGGGGTTATAAAAGTCATATTTTTAACTATAAATATTAATTATAAAGCTAAAAAGATTTAATACATCATGATATTTTTTTATATAATTTGTAGACATTAAATATATTAAATTATTTATGACACCATAATGATGCAGCGATTACCTCATTATTTAATGATTTAAATAAAATGAAAAAGATAATGTAAAATCTAAGACCTAAACATTTCAAAAACCTATTGGATGTGTGTATATAGAACTCCTATCACCTTATACTATTAATATATAATTATGGGACACTTTTTATCCGAAAATCATTTTACAATAAAGTATCTTTTCTTAACTTTCCAAGAGTGCCCCTCCTCTCCTCTTATAAAAGGCCCCCACTTCTACCTCCTTACACACACATCTCAAGCCTTTGGTTTGGCAAAGATCTGCTCTTTTTGTCTCTCCAAATACCTCTTTTACTCCTAGAAGCCTCACTTTGGTCAGAATTCTTCCCAAGGAAGCCTTTGAGCTCAAATCTAAGAGAGTTACCCGATTTTAAGGTAATGTCTTCACCTGTGTTATTTTGTTTTATTCTGCTTCTCCAACCCCCTAAAATCTTTTTATTCTTTTCTATTGTAAAAACTCCAGTATCTTCAATATACTAGGATGTTGTTATAATATGGATTCGAGCTACACTTACACACACCTACATGTAATGGTTAAAGAACATACTATTTCTGTGGATGGTGAATTTCTGCCTCACGAAACGATGATTGTTCAATATTCTTTTAACACCTTCAAATGTGGCCATTAATATGTCACTATATTTATATATGATATATAATATGTTTATTTTTTCCTTAATCTTCTGTATTTTTCATTTATGGCATACCTTTATGGTTTCCATTATGGGTAAACGCGATATCTTAATTTTAGGAAGTGCAGACTACCGCCCCCTCAAAGTGATTTGATTCGTTAATGCCATATGTGGGATGTATAAAGGATGGATTTAATGTTATTATATATGATGTTATACAGGAATTATAATATACCTTTATATCATTATTATTTATTTCCATTAAAGTATGAGATAGAAATGAATGTAGCGTTCATGCGTACGTATGGCTTACCGTCTCCATGAACGGTGCATTTCATTTATTATCCCCAAAATGTATTGTACTAATATAAGTACATATATATAGTGGATATATATGATTTATGTTACATCTAAATGATTAATATAATTGTGGAATTAAAATATACATATCTATCATTTAGTTTTAATTCCATTAACATGAAATAGAAATGAATGTAGCGTTCATGCGTACGTACGGATTATCGTCTCCATGAACGGTGCATTTCATTTATTACCTATAAATGATTATGTAATATTATAAATACATTTATATGATGGATATATATGATATATATGATATCCAAATCCTGAATATCATTCTGGATATAATGAACATTTGACCACACGAACAACATGTAATTGTAAGAAGTCCACTTTCGACTTAAGAACAGAATATCGACAAAACAAACATTATTAACTTAAATGATAAAATAATGTTTATAAAATGGTAATAAGTGATATAAAAGTAATAATGAACTTGAAAATTGTTATTAAGCAAGTAGAAAATAACTCAAGTTTATTATTCAGGACGTTAATGAACGATCGAGTCAAGTCGGACCCGAGGTAAGGGATTTCGTCTCAATCTCCTTGCATTGAGGCATATTTCGTTTTATACACAACTTTATTTTATACGGTTTATAAACCCCTTTGAATTTTACTTATATACAAAAGGAATATTTTTCTACGAAGCGTTTTACAAAACGACAAAAAAGAATGTTTCTTTCAACGTACACGGTGACAACGACTTTTTCGCCGCCGTGAGTATTATTTGGTCTTTGGCTTCCTCAACAAGCCATAATGTTTTTAAAATAAAATAAATACCATATAATATATTATGTATTTTGTTATTGAAAATGGTTTTTACAATGTATTTGTTAGGTCAATATATTTATGTGATATATTGTGATCAAAGTGTGGAAATGTTTTCTTTCCATTATATTTGTTTTATATTTTATGATTTTATAATGGTACTTTGACATTTGACAGGTGGTTAAGTGATAAACCATATGAAGGGTGGTACCATGAATACCCAGATAGGTGGTTATGTTATAACCTCCAATGCATTGGGTATGGAAGTTGGCCGTATGGCTATTCCATTAAGTGATGTGTGTAGAAGTCGACTGTATGGTTATTCCATTGAAGTATGTTTATGTCCCAAGTTACCTATATATGTTATGTGATCTTTATATGGGTTTTATGGTAATATTTTTGTTAGAAAAGGGTAAGTAATGATCTTTTATTTCAGTGAAGAGTTTTTACTTCTTCATAAAGGTGAAAAGTATTACATTGATGAAGTATACATGGTTTACTTGTATTTTTGATAAACTAACAGTTTTCTTTCTTTGTGTATCCCTTACTGAGATTTTTATGCTCAACCTAAGTTTTTTTGAAATGTTTTTCATAGGACTTAATGTGGAATAGTGTCAAGGATGGGATCAAGGGAAAATCATGCTATCTAAAACATGGAACTAGGCATGTTTCTTTTTAAGTGTTTTTATTTCATGGAAACTTAGTAGAAGTGTCTACTTTGTAATCTTTTGAGATGTAATAGATATGATCTAATTCTATAAAACACTAAACCTGAAAAGATCCTCAATGTCAATTGTTCATTTAATTCAATATTAAGTAAGGTTTAAGTCTTGGGCCTTATATCTATTATATATATGGTTTATGTCTAAATTTCTAGTGGAATAAGAGTGACATTTGTTTGTAATTATGATGGTGAAACCATTCCCAAATTGTCACTTATGATACCATGAAACTTTTTTTGTGTACCAAGGTGATCAAGAATGCACTTTAGGCCTTGTGGTAGAGTGGTTCGGGTGACAGGTCTAGTTGGCCCAAGTTAGTTTGTTACGAAATGGTATCATAGTGCTCCTATAACTAATGGACTAAATGTTTTATGAAGACGAGATCATTGGATCTTGAGAGGTAAGTGTGAGGGAGTTCCTAAAAAACTATTTTTAATGTTGAAACATGAGTGACCATGGCTATTTTATAGTTTTTATTGTATTTGATCTTGATTCTTTAATGATTCCTCAAGGTTTTATGTTTTCTATTATTCAAGATTAGTTTTAAAAAGAAATCACGAGTTATTTTTAGGGAATTTGAGTTTCATGTTGAAACAAAGGTAAAAATCATAGTCTCACTATTTAAGTGAATGTTTTGTAAAATATAGTGACCCAACTTTTTCAAACATGACTCTTTTGTTATTTTTAAGATAAATAATATAATTTTAATAGATTCAAGGATGGAAATGTTTAGTATATTTGGAAAATTATGATCATATATCACTCATACATAATAAAACATAAAAACTATCTAAACTCTTCTTCTTTTTTTCTTCAAAATATATCTTGATATACTTAGTACATGTATTCACCTAAGGATATATATCATAGGAAGGGGTGATCTAAAATCCTAGTATAGGGAGGGATAAGGGAAAAGAATCAATAATACATGGGTGAGCATAATCAACATCATCATATCATAATCATAGGATAATCATCATAATAAATATGGAAAGGCTTCATAAAGGCATGGAATGTGGCATATGAATAATAATTAAACATCGTAGCAATGTGTTCAAATTCCACCCATAGTTGTGAACAAACCTAACATCATGTCCTTGACTACCATATTCACAAAAATATAAAAAACGTCATTATGTAAAAATTTCATCATTTTTACACATAATGCAGAAAATATCATGATATATATAACATTACCTAATGAAATAAAGGGATATATCATTCTAGGCCAACCCATCCCATAAAATAATGATTATAATCATACATTCTACATGGAAGGATTACAATCATAGCCGTGAAATTACCCATGGAAATGAATAGGTTTCATAAAAGATTCCATTTATCATACTTCATTAAATTAATATTAGGATTTAAAAATGAATAATGGAGATCATACATTTTAATAAAATACTATTTTCTCCTTTGAAAGGATAAAAAACTCAGTAGGATTCAAGAGATGTTCGTGAAATTAAAGTCTTTTTGAAAAAATATATTTGAAAATGGAATTGAAAACATTTTAGAATATTTGTAACAGTATATCCATGAATGAAAATATAAATAACATTTAAATGAAATAATATATATTTTAGAGTAATATTCATTATGAAATTAATGTGAAATAGGAGTTAACAAAAAATATAGAGTTTGGTTTTGAGAACCCACTTACCATAAATCCCAATTTATTTCATCATTTTACACCTCATGGGAAATAAACATAGGTTCATTAAAAAATTGAAATAAAATTTAATTATGGTCATTTTATTATTATTAATAAAAAATTATCATTGTATTATATTTATTAATTATCTCAATTAAATGGAAAATGATTGGATATAATGCTTTCTTTAAAAATTCTCCATTTTGGTTCAATTTTTCTATTTTTGTACAAAGTCATTTATACATTATTATAATTAATTAAATAAGAATAAATTAAATATATTAACACATTTATATGTCAAAAATAATTTATTATAACCATCCAAAAGGTTTTTCATAAAAAAATAATTTGAAACATCCTCATTGCAGGTTAACTGACTGTTAATAGGATATCGTCCAAGGATGAGGATCGAGAATTATGAAATATAATTACATAGTAGATATGATTATTTAAAAATAATAACATAATTAATATATTTATAAAATAATATTAAATTAATCTTAGATTATTTTAGTTTTAGATTGATAGAGAAATAGAGGAATAGAAGATGAATATACAAAGAAGAGTTGATGAAAACATACAATCTTCCTGGTGTTTCTTCTCTTGTATGACATTAAACTACCTGGATGATTGGAGTTGGTTCTATTAGAATGATCCTAAATATTATAAGGAGATTTAGGGATAGAATATTTGTTAGGTTTTTGTATTTGGTAAGAAAGGGAGACGTTATTTTCCAAGGGTAGGGATATAGGTTACTTATACTTAAGAGAGGTATTTTTAGAATAGAATTTTGTCAAAAATACTATATCAATGGTAATCCTTGTAATGAAGATATTAATGAAATTATGTGTAATATATAAATAAAATATCTTGGTTTTTGTAATTTGAACCCCTTAATAATTCTAATTAACTAATTTATTAAAATGGAAAGTAGAAAAAAGAAAATTAGTTATTTTAATGGAATACATTAGACATTAGACATTGGAAAATACATTCAAGGATTAAAAACATGTTTATTGTATTTAAATTAATCATTTATAAAATTTAATACATTCTTAGTGATACAAATTTTATATAATTAATTTGGCCATTATTACATCGTTTATGATGTAATCTAAAATACACCTATGACGAAAAAACTATATTTTTACTATTCACAAAATAATTGAAGTATTTAAAAAAATTACCAAACAAATCACCCATGGATAATTTATAAATGATTATTTAAAATATTTTATTTACATTAACAAAATAATTTTCTATCATAGGTTATTTTAATTTTTAACATAAAATTATGATTTTTATAAAATACGTTAAAACACAGTTTATTAAAAAAGTGCTTATAATTTCATTGAGTTTTTAATCAAGATATTTATTTTGTAGAGTTATAATATTTATATTTTCTTAAATTAGTGATGATAATTATTATTTATATAAAACTTCGTTAATTTGAGATCAAATTATTATTGCAACTGTAAGGTTATTATTCCCAATAGTCTTATTAGTATTCCAACAATTAGGATACTATTCGAATAGACATATTACTATCCAAATGGTTATATTATCTCCTATAAATACCAATTTATTCATTCATTAATTATATAATGTCATTTATATTTTTTAAAATTTTGGTTGGTCTACTAGTATTTTTTTCATTTATATAGTATTGGTCGGGGCGAGGGTGATGATTCTAGAATATTGGATGGATCTAAATTTTCCTAGTATACTTTTACATTATATTCTTTATACAATTTAAATGTTTTAAATTTTCAGGGGTTTAGTTTTTTATAAATTTAATGATCATTTTTAATTAGACATTTTTCTGTTTCTTTTTATGTTGTATGTGTATAATATATAAAATAATATAACACACATTTATTTTTAAAAACAAATTTCATTTATAAACTCTAGGTAATTAAATTATTCATCCCTTTAGAAATCTCATCCCCAAAATTTCATCTCATATTCTTAGTTGAAAATATATTAGTGTACATATGTTTCATAGTTTCCTTTGGTTCCCTTATTACCTCTTCGCATTTTTGGTTCCTCCATATAACTTTTATAAGGTGAGTTGTCTTGTTATGTATAACTCCATCTCTATCATCTATGATATTCCATGAATTATCCTTATATGAGATTTCATTCTCATGTTATACCATATCATGATTCAATTTATGTGAGGGGTTATGTATATACATCCCCATGAGAGATACATGGAATACATCAGGAAAATAAGCTATATTTTAGGGAAGTGAAAGGTGATAGGACACTTATCCTTTGTGATAATGGATCTCAAATGGGATAATGTACCTAGATCTATGATTCCATTTCATTAAAAAAAATATTACCCTCTTCCATGGTGATTTTCAGTAGATAACTTGGTCTCCAAATTCAAACTCCATGTCCATTCAATGTTTGTCATCATAAAAATTCTTCTAAATCTAATCATCATTTATATGTTTTTGGATGGAATGAACTATCTATGTCATATGTGGCACAAGATATAGTCTATATACCTTTCATTAACCAACTTCATCCCAAAAAATAGGGGTTGTATATCACTTCTAATATAAAGCATCACATGGATCCATTTGAATACTATAGTGGAAGATATTGTTTTATGAGAACTCAACTTGTGAGAGATGTAGATCCTATCTTATTATTAATTACATTGAGTAGGTTCTCAGCATTTCTTTGAGTGTTGGAATAATTCTTTTATATTGTCCATTAGTTTGGGGGTGATAAGGCATACTGAAATTACATTTATTTTTTAGATCACGTTGAATAATTCTCTAGAATTTAGAAAGGAACCTTGGATCATGATCAAGGATGATCAAAAGTAAAAACACATGTTTAAAGGACCATATCTTCATGGATTGACCCTTTGTTTGTTCTTGAGGATTCTGGAGCTCTAACGAGGCTTCAAGGTAGTTCAGAGGAACTAGGGTTTTGAGAACTGGTCCTAGGAAACTTTCACAGTGTAAAAGTGGGTTTCACACCGTGTAGAATAATTTCACAATGTGAAAGTGGGATTCAAATCAGGTAATATTTTGGGGTTATAGAAATAAAATAAATGTGAAAGGATAAGGCTTTTTTGGCATTAACTAACCACAATGAATTACATGATGTGAAAGGGGATTACATGTCGGGAAATCCCCTGATGATATAATATTTTAAAACATTCCAGCCACTAAGGTTGTCAAACCCCATGGCTATAGCCTCCATCCATATCATCCTAGGCTACTCAATTATCCCCTATTGGGTGTTTTGGAGATCCCTTCAATGGGAATCGATCTCAGGCTTCAATCATCGATCCTTCTTTACTTATCTTGATACAAGGTGGGTTTTCCACCATTTTATAGAAATTTATCCATGATTCTAACCAATTTCCTCTCATATCTTCTCATCGTGCTATAGTGGTTTCTTACCCATGGTCTAATGGGGGTTTTCTATGTTTTTGTTTGTATGGTGGTGTCACGACATCCTTGGTAGGATGTAGTTCTTGAGAGAGTGGTGATAGGAGATCTGTTGCATGTTCTGTTTTCATGAAAATAAAGTTGATGACATTTTGAGGTAGGGAATTCATTTATTCTATATTTATTTATGGGAAATAGTAGAGGTAGAATGATTTGGCCCCTTATATCCAAATTAAGTTGACCTAAATAAATACATGAATTAAATTAATGAATTGATATTGATCGTATGATTACGTTGTTGTTTGTATCATGATAATGATTTTCCTATTGATTTTCTAGATAGTGTGATATATATTCTTTTCTCGGTTTAACATGTTTTTCTTGATAGAAATTGATAAAGAACATAAAGACATAATTAATTGATAATTAAATGGATAATGTAATTTAAGTGTCATGTTAATGAATCCGATTTTTGTTGTAATTTTATGTTAATCAAGTTGATGCAAGTATTATTGTTATACTGAATTGGATAATGAACTTAAAGTATGTTGATGATTTTTGATAAAATAATTAAAGGCATGTTAAATTAATTTATTAATTAATTTATGATTTCTTGAGATAGATTTTTTCTTAGGTTTCCCATAGTTTGAACCTGCGAATAATTAATTACATAATTCAATATAGAATAAGAACTAGTTATGTGGTAAATGATAATTAGATTTTAGGGTCAGAATATCTGGTTTTTTTGTAAATTCCAAATACATTAGGTTTTGGATCCACATGAGCTGGTTTTGTAAAGTCTGAATTCTTTGATTTAGGTCTTAGATCCTGGTTTCAATGTTTGTATCATACTACTTTTGATGTGATATGGTCTTGGGATGACTGAGCGTAGAGGGCTATTGTGGTTTATGGGGGTAGGATGAACTAGATGTGATGTGAGCTTTGGATGGATGATCCTAGAGGGATATTTTGTTACGAGGGGTAGGGGGATAATTTGTTGTGGAAACATTTGACTCCTAGAGTGGAGAGATGCATCAGTTCATACTTGGGTGTTATAGAGGACATTGGATATTTCAGAACATGTTAAAGATGGGCTTACTCGTTATTATGAATGATTTAGGCTTTTTGGAATCTTATGTTATGTTGTATACTAGGTTGTTTGTTTATATGATTTCCTTTCCCCACTACTTAAGGTATATAGGTGTGTTTGGTTACTCACTTTCCATGGGATGCAAAGACGCACAAGTTATGCCACATTATTTCCATGTTTAGCTCCACATGGATGGAAAAGTTTACTCTCCTAATATAGGTGGAAATGACTCAATGTGTAGTTCCTCTACTCATCGTGTTTATCCCCTTATGTGTGGTAAGTTTATAATGTTTTTCAAGAATACCTGGAATTATGGAATGTGGTATTTTTAATAACTAAATAAATAAATTTTAACACATGGAGATGGAGCTTACTGGGATGCAATGCTGAGGATGAAATTATAAGAAGTTGTGGACTGGATTTTCCTATTCCTAAAGGTCATGGATATTTATTGAAATGGTAGTGCTGTTTAAATTAGAAATGATAATGGTTAATGAATGGTTAAATATTAATTAACGTAATGTTAAATTGATAAAAATTAATGAAGTAATTTAATGTACCTCTTTAAATGGTTGTGTGATTATAGGATATATATTCTTAGTAGTATAAGACAAGATTCTAATAGATGTAATCTGTACATGATTTTGAGATTGGGTTATTACCATAGTGTGGTTTGGAGCTATATTATATCATGTATGTTTTGTGTTTTTATATGCCAATCCACCATGTCGGTTAAGTAAACATGACACCCCATGGATACTAAGACTTGTGGGGGGGGGGTTGTTTTCCACAACATCCCAATGGGAGGATGGACGGACGACTACCCCATTTGGCCCCACTCTCTTCTATCAGTAGTTACTTGTCCTGGTATGCATGGAAGTTAGTTTCCCAATATACGTGTGTAGAGGGATATAATAGATTGTGGTTATTTCACACACATGTATTCTGGATAAGGTTTCCTAAGGAGTGCTTTTGGTATAACTTGTATAGGTTGTGGTGGCTTGAGGATTCTTACTCAACGTATAGACTGTGATGGGTTTATGTATAATACCCGGCGTATGATACACTTTATTCAAGCTGTGGTGGATCTAGAAAACTGACTTGTTACTTTTGGTTATGTGTAGGTGGTGGTGTGTTGCATGATGTGCATGTTGTGGGGCTTTTCTGAGGTGTTTTTTGGATAGCCTTTTTTGATAGAGATTCTCAGGATGTGTGATATTGGGGAAAAGAATCAAATCAGTGGGGAAGTGGTAGTGGGGTACCCTAGATATTCATTATTATATTATATACAATAGTATGAAATATTTGGTGATAATATCCACAGTGAGGCTTGGAACTTAGTACACCTGTTTAGGTGATTAGTTAGTTTCACTTTATGTTCATTGTGCTTCATCATGCTCTCTTTAGTTTTACACAAGAGGCTCTAGAGAGGAACCTATTAAGTATACTTTTATACTCAACCTGTATATATATAAATAGTTTTCCAGCTAGATGGAGTAGTTTGGATATTATTCCAATTATTATTATCTTTTGGGTTGTAGTAGCTGTATGGGCTTCATGGTCACTTTTGTCTTTACATTCTTTTGGTACTTACTTTTTCCTTTTAGTTATATGAGTTCTTTTATGAAATTAGATTCATGTACTTAGGTTTTTTATCTATTTTATATTCTAAGCTAGATTTAGTTTCTATCTATCATATCTCTCTCTTTCATATGTTTTTCGCTTAGAGGTTATTTCCTCCCATATGTGTGTTTACAATACACTCGGTACTTTTCTCCAACCTAGGGCCTACCGAAGGAGAGACTCGGGGGGTCAATATCTATATTATACCATTGTCAAACCATGAGGGGTACAATTTATGGGGAGAGTGTCATGATAGAGTGGTATCAGAGGACCATTTGAGTGATAATATGGAGTTTGGAGTTATACACAGGTGAGGTTTCAAGGGATGGATGAGAAACAATATGATCTAATTTTTACAAGCACTGTAATCATGGGAGTCCAGATGAGACATGGGTTTTTAGGGCCCCATGTGATCTGATGCACAATCCTTTAATCTTTAATTGGATACTAAATGAAATGATAATGGTTACAGGGTAGATTTATAGGAAAATATTATACATCTCTCTTCTTTTCCCCAATTTTTTAATGGGTAGACTTTGTGATATGATAACCTAAAATGAATAAAAGAAAACAATTAATTTATGTTAAAGTCTTCCATACTCTAGGTTTAAGATCTTTAATTGGTTTTTCTTTTGGAGTTATGGATCTAGGTTGAATTACTCATTAGGTTCATGTAGAATATGTTCATCAGGTTGTGCCATCATATCTCAATTGAGTAAAGGATGATGACAACAACTGTTGGAGGAAGAAACACTGAGAGTTTCAACACCTGAGTCTATAGAGATATGAAAGATCCATTTCATATACTATAATAGATTTATGGTTTGAGGATCTTGATATAGCCTTCAGTTCAATCCATGATCAGATGGAGAACTGGGTGTCATTTTCTTTGACTATGCTATGTGGGGTAGTGAGGAAATGGTGGTTGTTCTTCCTTAGGGATCGTGAGGAATCGATAGTCTTGTGGGAGGATTTCCAAGACTAGTTCAGCTTTGAATATCTTTCATAGAACTTGAAGGATACGAGTCAGTAGGAGATTATTACACTTACATAGGGGATATCCAGTGTGAAATATTTTGGATTCCATTTGAGGAAACATCAGTGATATGATCTGGACATGTTTCAAGATGGGGAAGCTTAGGCAAGGAATTTCATGGAGGCTGTGCATCTAGAGATAAAGCACCAAGTCTCCCCTTTTATGTTGAAGACGTATCTAGATGTGATGGTTGGAGAAGAGGTCATCAAGAGGATGTTACCAAGAGCTAGATCATTATGAGAGGGGTGTTTTTCTGATTCCTCATTAAGTAGAGCTATGGTTCGGGGATCCTAGTAGTTAGGACAGAAGAACATCCGATCAACCAAGGGTATGTCCCATCCCTCAATGTCTCTTTCACCCAGCGGAAGAAATACTCAGGAAAATTCCAAGGAATATAATGAATGTTTTATTACTTTATAGGCCAAGTCCATCAGTAGCGAGAGTCCTTGACCTTTCTGGGAAGCCAACCTAAATCAATTTTCTACTTTAGGTTCCTCTATTAAGGCAGTTACAACCGAGGAAGCAACAACATGTTACTCGAGTTTTGGAATAATAGAGAGTAGATGGGGAAGATATATGAAAACCCTAAGATTATATCCATATATAGAGTGTAGATAGATGTCATAGAGGTGGTCATCAACATGATCATAGAGTATGTGGAGAAGGTCATGGTCAGCTTCATGCTTTTGTGTTTCCAGTGTCATGTGATGTAGACATTGTTCGAGGTACCATTTACTTGTTTTCTACTTGGGTTCATTATTTGTTTGATTGAGGTGTAACAAACACATTCATATCACCTTTCCTTGTCAATTCTTTATGAAATTATGTAGAGAGGCTTCTAGTTCCATTATCATTGACACTGCGAGTTGGAGGTCGAGCTAAATTCTTGGAATTGCATAGAAACTGTGAGCTAGTGTTGGGGAAACACCGATCTTCTATAGATTTATTATTTTTATGGATTTAACCATATAACATCATCCTTAACATGGATTGGTTGTATTTGGTATAGGATATCGTGGATTTATTTAGGAGGTATGTTGTGATATTCAATGATGATGGAGATCCAGTGGTGTTTGTTGGTGAGAGAGACCCTCAGAAGGGTTAGTGACGTGTTTCGTCCTTGTCATCCTTGATGGATGATGGGATGATGAGTTCTTCATATGTTAAGTAGTTGGTGTTTCCTAGTGTCATAGAAAAGCATCCTTATGTATTTATAGAATATTTTTAGTGTTACCCCATCAATGAGGGATCGATTTTGGGATCAAACTAAAACTAGGCTTGTATCCTATCTTGATGTCTATGTATAGGATGACTTCTTCTAAGTTTAGAGTGTTTCATATATAGGTTGAAGGTCTATCGTGGTTTGTTTTTGTTTGTAAGAGTGTGTTATCGTGGGGTGCACTGTTTTTTTATAATTAAGGATGAAAATAGTTTGTGGTTGTGTATCAATTATCACTACATCAACTAAGTGACTGTGAAGAAATACTATCCTCTTCCACCAATTGATGATTTATTGGATCAACTGAAGGTTGAAAGTTGGTTTTAATGATCTATTTGTTGTTAGGGTATCATCGTATGCATGTAAAGGATGAGGATATTCCAAATACTTCTTTTCCTAGTCTTCATAGGCATTATGAGTTTTTTAGGCCGTTTGTTGTGACAAATGATCAAGCTGTGTTCATGGGGTTAATGAAGGATTTGTTCTGTGAGTTCCTTGATACGTTTTTGGTGGTTTTAATAGATGAATATCTTGTGTCCTCTATATCCAAGGAGCATACATATCACCTACATTTCATTTTGGGAGTTCTTCATTGTGATCAGTTGTTTGGGAAGTTGAAAAATTGTGAGTTTTGGGATCGAGATGTCCGTTTCCTGGGGAATCTTGTATCCCAGATAGGTGTAACTATCGATCCATCAAAGATAGAAGTATTGGGGTCTTGAAATTCCCCAAAGATATAGGTATAGGGGAACCGTTTTATTTGACATACAAGATAATAAAGGAGGTTCGTATAAGATTTCTCTTAGGGTGTGACTCCTCTAATTGTTTTGACTTTAAAGGATAAGGCATTCTTACAGACTGATCAGTTTCAAATAGATTTTGAGTATCTAAATGAGAAGTTGGATAGTGCTGTAGTTCTTTTTCTTCCCTCAAAAGGAGTTCAGTTTAAGGTTTTCTATGACACTTTTTGTTGGGTTATGAAACGTTCTAATGTAGTAGATATCCGTCATTTCTTATGGGTCTTGGCAGTTACATCCCAATTAACATAACTATTCAACCGATGATCTCAAATTGGAGGCAGTAGCGTTTTCCTTTATGTTTGGGATACATTACCTCATAGATGAGCATTTTTTTATCTCCATTGATCCTAAGAGACTATGGTATATTTTATCACAACAGGACATGAACTTGCATCAACATTAGTGGATGGAGTTCTTACTGGAATATGACATCAAGATTTCATCTACACCTGGAATATAGAATTTTGTGGCCTATGAATTGAGTAGGAAGTCATGTAGTGATTCAATGCATGAATCCGTTGATTACCAGATAGTAATGAAAGTGATTTCAAAAATACATATGGATATAGGATAAGTAAAGGGTAGAGATTTACTTTTTTAGATGATGGTGGAATCATCTCTAGTGCAGCAGGTGGAGGAATCCCAATTGGGAGATCTAGAGATGGAGGTTTGGAGAGAACGAGTTGTTTGTGTTGAGTCCCCAGATGGTTTGTCTAAGAATGAAAAACACTGGTTGTTATTCCAGGGATGGATTTTCATTCCGTTGGTGATGAATGAAATGGTTATTAGAGAGTTCCATAGTCCCCCCTTAGCGGTACATCCTGGCATGATCAAGATGTACTGAGAAAGAAGCAATTAGTTTTGGTGGTCTGGTTTGAATCATGAAGTTGTAGAGTTTTTGTCTCGATGTTTGGTTTGAAAGAAGGTGATGGTCGAGCACCATGTTCCTGGTGGTTTTCTTCAATCATTAGATTTTCCTCATTTGATGTTGGAGGACATCTAGATGGAATTTTTTACCTGTGTACCTCAAGCTCAGGGAGGCTATGACACTATATGGGCAGTAGTGGATTATTTAATGAAATCATCTCACTTTATAGAGATCAAGAAGTCGATCTCAGAAGAGGTTTGTCGAGGAAGTATCTAGAGGAGGTGGTGAGACTCCATAGATTCCCTAAGACATTCATTTCTAATCTAGATCATCTTCAGACCTTCAAGGTGTGGAGAGGTCTCTAGCCTATTTTTGGTTCTCAGTTATTCCTTAAAATTTCTTTTCATCTACAGAAAGATAGTCAGTTAGAGTAGACCATCTAGAATCTTTATGAAATGTTTCTCCCTTGCCTCCTAGATTCTAGAGGTTCCTATATGAGGCAGTTGACCTTGGAAGAGTTCACGTACAACAATAATATTCACTCCACCATCAATATGGATCTTTTTTGCTTCCTTGTATGGACAACCTTTCTATTATTCATTATGATGGACTCGGGTCATAGAGACAACAATTATCAGACTATAACATGTACAGATTACAGAAGAGATGATTCTGGTGATTCAAGAGAGGATGAATGCAGGGCATGATCATCATAAATCATATTCTGACCATAGGAGTAGACCTCTGGAGTTCTATGATTGGGATCATGTGTTCCTGAAGGTGGCACCCCATCATGGTAATCAATGGTTTGGTCATGGGAGTAAGCTTTCTCCTAAGTTTGTGGAGACTTTAGAGGAATTATCATGTGTTAGAGATATCGAATATTAGATTGTGATTCCCTTACAGATGATCCAGATACATGGTTTTTTTCACATGTCACTGATCCATCGTTATCTTCATGATGAATCTCATGTCATCGATTGGGGAAAGATCAATTTTGACGATGATACGACCTTCGAGGAGTGGCCTACGTGGATATAAGACCTCCAAGAGAAGGTGTTACATGGTCTAGTTGTCCCCTTGGTACATGTCTTGTGGTGTAATGGTTTCATGGAAGAGAGTACCTAGGGATTTGAGTTGCAAATATATGCATAGTACCCCAAGTCGTTCGATGTTTAGCTCTTCTCATGTAATAATGTTTGTTTTATGGTTTTGGACCTCTCTTGGTTGTGATATGGATTTCCATTTTTCTTGTTGTGAATTTCAATATTTTGATAGGTATCTCCTCAGGGAGAGTGTTTAGGAGATTGTTATGGTTGTTGAGTGATTTATGTTTATTCCTCTAGTGAAGTGGTGAGCTCATGTGATAATGAGAACCATGAAAGGTATCTCAAGGGGTGGATGTTTAGATGATCCCTTCCTGTTTATTCTCTAGGGTGGTTCTGGATTTTTAAGCGTGAGAATATTTTGGGAGGAATCTTATGTAGGGGGCTAGATCCACATGGAATGACCCTTTGTGTGTTCCAATTCCTTGTTGATCTCATAAGATTCTTAGAGGAAGTTCGGAGGGACTTGGGTGTTGAGATCCCGGAGTAGGGAACTTTCATAGTGTGAAAGTGGGGTTTATACCGTATTGAATAATTTCACAACGTGAAAGTGGGATTACCATCTTTTTATATTTTAGGGTTTTAAAAATACAATAAATTAGAATGACGTTGGTTTTTTTGTAGAAACTGACCATGAGGAATTACATGATGTGAAGGGGGATTACACATCATGTAATAACCAGTGTTGTAATGTTTTAAAACATTAAAGCTGCTTAGGTTTTCAGAACCTATGTCTTCATCTTCCCTCCATCTTATCATAGGAAACTCAACAGTACCCTCTTCATCATTTTGGAGATCCCTTAAACATGAATCGTTCTTGGGCTTCCATCTTCAATCCACGGTGTCCTACCTTTATCAATGTTGTTTTTTCCTCAATTTTCTAGTTTTTTCTCCAGGTTTTGATCTTTTTTCCTGTCATATATTCTCTCTGTGCTATAATATTTTCTTATCCATGGTTTTAATGGGGTTTAAATTGGTTTTTGTTAGTGCGGTGGTGCCACAACGTCCTTAGTTAGATGCATCTCTTAAGGGAGAAGTGGTAGGAGATCCGTTACGTGGTTTGTTCTTATGTGAAGAATATCAATGAACTTTTTAGGTAGCAGATTTTTGTTTGCTCTCTTTTTTTATGTGCAATTTTAGAGTTACCATGATTTATCCCCTTGGATCACAATGATATTGAACTAATTAAATACAAGAACAGGATTAATTAATTCATATTGATTGCATGGAAATGTTGTTGTTTATACCAGGATAAAGATTTTCCTCTTGATTTGTTAGGTAGTGTGATATCTATTCCTTAATTTTTTCATCATGTTTTTCTTTATGTTAATTGGTAATGAGAGTAAAGATGGAATTAATTATATTATCAAATTTATGAGGCATTCTAATGAATCCTATTGTCATTATAGTTTAATGTCTATCAAATTGATGAATGTATGTATGATTAATTTAATTGGTTAATGAACATGAAGCATGTTGATTATTGTTGATAAATTACTTAAATTAATATTTAATTTTTTTATTTAATTTTTTTATAGCTTGTGATGTCTGGTTGTTTAGGATTCCCTTAGTTAGAACCTGTGAATAATGAATTTGTTAATTAAATATGTAATAATAACCGGTTCTGTGGTAAAATATAATGCCTCTATAGAGAATGCATTATCTGCTTTCTGGTAAAGTCCTAGTGCTATATGTTTTAGATCCATGAGAGATCATTGTTCTAAGGATTAATTCCTTGATTTAGGGAAAAGAGCCCAATTTATATACTTTTTTCCTACTATATGTGATGTGATGTGAGTGTAGGATGGCTAGGCTGAGAGGGGTGTTGTGGTTTTGGGGGGGCAGGGAGGAAAAGATGTGACATGTTCTTGGGATGAAAGTCTCTGGAGGGATATTGTGGTATAAAGGGAAGGGAGGTCCTGTTTTTGTTGTATTAGTAGATTCATAGAGTAGTGATATGTATAACTTATTGTATGGGTGTCAGGGAGGACACTGGAGATGATGGAAAGGGTTGAAGTTGGGTTTACTCATTATTATGAAAGCTAAAATCTTGTTTGAATATGTAGTTTGGATATAAAGTAGGTTGTTTGTTTACATTATTTCCTTTACCCACTTCATGAGGCAAAAAATGTTTTTGGTTACTCTCTTTCCATGGGAAGTGAAGACATGAGAGGTATTCCACCTGCTTTCCATATTTAGATCCTCATTGGTGGATGAGTTTACTCTCATGTGATAGTTGGAAAAGACTAGATGGGTAGTTCATCTACTCACTATGTTGACCCTATTATGTTTTGGGAGTCTAGAATGTTCTTTATTGAATACCTTGAATTATGGAAATTGGTAATGTTTTGAACTGAATGTATAAAAGTTATCACATGGGGATTGATCTTGCTGGGATGAAGTGTAGAGGTTAAAATTCTGAGAAGCTATGGACTCGGTTTGCTTATTCCTGGAGATAATGCATCTTTATTGAAATGTTAATGTGATGTAATGTTGAAATGATAATGGTTAATTAATGTTTTAAAAAATACTTAATGTAAAGTGTAAAAAAAAGTATAATGTAATTTAATTTATCCCTCTAAATGTTTGTGTGGTTGAAGGATATCCAGTATTACCAGTTGCAGCTGGGAGTCTGAGATTCATTAGCTGCACTTGAGTCATTGACTGGGTTAGGTCTATAATGTGGTCTTCACCTATATTATATCATGTTCTTTTTGTGATTCTATATTCTACTCAACCCTATCAGCTATGGAAACTAACACCCTGGTGATTCTGAGGCATCGGGGTGTGTTTTCACCAACATCACAATGGGATGATGGAAAGCTGACTACCCCATTTGGCCTTACTCTCTTCTCTTTGTAGTTAGTTTTGATTGTATAAATGGCGATTAGTTTTCCAAATATATGTATTTAGAGGGATATAATGTATTGTTGTTATTTGACACCCATGTATTCTGGATATAGTTTTCTAAGGACTACTAAAGGTATAATGTGTATAGGTTGTAATAGATTGAGCATCCTTACTCAGTGTATGGGCTATGATGGGTTGAGTTATAATACCCGACATATGATGCATGTTATGAAAGAATTGATGGATCTGGGAAACTACCTGGATACTTTTAGTTATGTGGAAATGGTCATGTGTTGTATGAGGTGCATTTTTTGGTTATTCTCTCATGTGTCAGTGGGCTAGCCTTTTTTGAGATAGACAATCAGGAAGGGCGATGTTGGGGGAAAGAGGAAAACTAGGGGGAAGCAGTAGCAGGGTTCCCTTGGTATTATTTACTATATTATATTTTATTGCATGAGATACATGGTGAGAGAATCCTGGGGAGGCTGGGAACATAGTATACCTATGTAGGGGATGAGTTAGTTTCACTTTTTGTTCACTATGATTTAATAAGCTTTATTGACATTTTCATGAGAGGATACAGGGGGGATCCAACCACATATACTATTATACTCACCCTATGTATTTATAAACTATTTTCAGGTCAGTTGGAGATAGTTAGACATTAGGCTAGTTACTATTATATTTTGGGTTCTAGTAGTTTTTTGGGATTTTTGGTCATTGTCATCTTTAATTTCTTTTGGTACTTTCAGTTTCCTTTCAGTTGTAGTGGTTCTTGTATGCCATTACATTTTTTTACTTGGGTTTTTATTCTATAATGTAGTCTAAGTCAGAGTTGGCTATTTTCTATCTTAACTCTCTACTCTGCATGTATTTATCCAAGAGGGTAATGCCTCCAATATTTTGGTTTACTATACCCTCATTGTTATTCATCAACCCAGGGCCTACTGGATGCATGAGTCAGGGGTCACTATCTCTCTTCTACTATTTTCAACCCATGAGGGTTACACTTTGTGCGGAGGGATTTGTCAAACCATAAAACCTCACCACTTCCATTATGCATATCTCAACAAGTTGTTCTAGTGTGAAATATTGAAAATTTATGATAGAGTGGGTAGTATTACTTTTTCGATCCACCATACCCCAAATTAAATTGTTTCCTTTGAATGTATTAACGAGATCAAGGACAAAGTCTATGGTGATGTTTTCCAAATTCCACATGGGCATAGGAAATGGTTGCATCATCCATTTTGACTTACGTCACATTGATTTAAAAAAATTTCATACTAGAACATTATGGTGAACTCAGCAATCTCCATCTTCATGTTGTCCCACCAGAAGTTCTCTCGAAGATCAGAGTACATCATGTTTCTTATAGGATGGATGAAAAAATATGTGCTCTGTTTATTATCCAATAGATCCTTATTTATCTTATGCGAAGAAGGAAAACAAAGCCTAGTTCGAAACTGAATCTCACCATTATCATCGATAGGTAATTCATGAAGATGCACTTCTTTTATAGGTTTCACCCTTTCTTTGAAGCTCTGGATCATCGATGTGTGCCTCCTAGATCTTCTCTTGGATATATAGTTGGGAAATCATTTAGGCATGGTATGATTTCTTCCCTACCATTATTATTTTTATATTTATCCTTTACATATCCTTGAAAGGAGGGTCTTTCTCAATGAGCATAATGGATAAAGTAGTAGGTTCTTTTTTGCAAGGAGCCTCAAAAACATTGATTATCATTTCTGGATGGTAGTGATTGTAGAAATTGTTGTCCTTGTGTAACGACCCAAACATTTATCAATAGAATTTACCTTCTTATTATTATTTTTTAAAAATTATACGTAGAATAGATATTCAAATAGAAACTTTGTTCTCATAAATGAAGAATGAAATAAGTGATATTTACTGAAATTGAGAGACATATACTAATGGAATAGTAACTTCACCCCTAGAATTGTAAGATAATAATTAGCAATAGTAATCTGGCCAATATAATTTTAAAATAACCTATCAAATTATAGATAAACTTGGTACATCCTAAAAATGATAATATGATATGATCATATCATAGTATAAGTAAATAAATGTTTTAAAAATAATTAAGTGTAGGTATTTTTGTAAAACACGAATGTTTATTTATAATTTAATAAATAAAATAATGATATAAAATAAAATTTATTTTCAAAAAATTTCTTCACCAATTAATTTTTTGTCATATGATATAGTATAACTTTATGAGACCTTTTTAATTTTTCAAAGTGTCATAATATCATTTATAATTCTTAAAATTCATATTTTTCGAATAAATGATGATTTTAATTGAAATTTATATTTTTCATAATTATAAAATTATTTTCATAAAATGGAGTTCTTTTTTGAATTTTTCACATAGAATAATGGTTATGGTAAATTTTTTGGATTTTACTAAAATTGTTGAATTTTTGGTGAATAGTGAAATACAGTAATTTTGGGTATATAATATTATAAGTTAAATTTACTATTTAAAATATCATGGAAGATGTAAAAAAACAATATCAAAATATCCTTCATTATTTAATATAATTATTGATAAGTTTGAAACAATTCAATGTTTTGTGCCAAAATAATATACTAATGAATAAAAAAACAAAAAAACACCCCTCGCCCCACTTAAAATACCACCCCTCGCCAGCTCTTCTCCTCACACATCTAAATCTTTGAAGCCTTTCAAAATTATTCCCAATCCACTTCCCAAACCTTTCGCCACGTCCATGATCATTTGGTCTCAATAAAAGACCAAATCTATTTTCCCTTAGGAGGTTCTGAAGGAGAAGTATTGATGTGGTAAAAAACTCTTTCATTTTATTTTAAATTCTTTTTAATTTATTTTATTTTCTTACTACCTCATCACCTCACTTTATTAAAGTGGAATGATAACTCAAAATCCTATACATACTAGATTTTAATTTTTAAAATGGAGTAAACCATCATCAAACCTCTGGTCCTCTATCTTTTATTCAAAAACTAAAAACATCATCCTTGAGGTATTGATTTATCGCCTTCAAGGACAAAATGTATTCATTTTCATTTACCACCAACAAATATGGTATTAAAAATTTTAAAATCGTTGGAAAATATTTTAAAATTTATTTTATAAAGTTTTTTATGTTATATATCTAACATATATAAATAATATAAAACAGTAAAACAAATCCAGCACGTGATGATCAAAAACTTCCGAATTAATCAATATAATTATCAATAATGTTTTATCTAATGAATTGTCCTCATATCTAGAAAAATAATAATATGTAAGACCATTTATACTTATATAAGTACATTAATTTAAAATAATTCAAATTCTAGAAAATTATTCTCATTTTACATGATCTTCCATACATATATACAAGTGAACTAATCATGAAAACCAAGAAAACGAAGAGTCCCAAACACCGAAATTGAACTCAATAACTCATCATAATGTCCATAAATGAACTTAATAAAATGGTAAAGAGTCAAATAAAGTTATAATAGGTTCTCGATTAATTAATTAATGAATATAGAGTGATTAAATATGATATTTAATTGAGGAAAGCATTCATACATAAGGTAAGTGGATTCTCAAACACAATTTACTTTCTCTAGGTCATTCTTATTTCATGAGAAATTTTACTGTGGAGGTTATTTTATTATTCCTAAAATATATGTTCTTTGTTATAATATTTTTTATTTCAAGGATATGTGTAATTTCAAAGCTTTGATTCAACTAAAATTGTTCCATAGTCCATTTGGTTATTAGGCCTCAAGCGCGTGTCCTTAAATGCTAGAGGCTACAGACTAGTAGTGAGGGTGTAAAGGTAGTACAATAGAGAGAATATAACCGCATACCAGAGTAAGAAAAATGTGGAAATATGTAAGTATCTTGCACAATGGAAATTAAAAAATCTATGGATGTAGAAATTATCTAAAATACAAACATGTTGCAACAACTAAAATGATGTAAAAGCCCAAATAGCTATGCAATTTAATACAACTATGGTCACCCATTGGGACAACCATATAGATATAGGCAAAAAATAAAATGAAAGTAAAATTACAAGGTTCTAATACTATATTTGTCCTAGAACACATAAATTTTCTATAGACACTTTTGAACTAAACCAACTCGGTCAGAAGAACCACACAAGCTACTCTACTTAATCACGCAGATCTAGGCCTTATCCCTCTACACCATGAAAATTGTGCTCAACTAGAAACATATAAATAAGTTATACACATAAAATAAGGTTCATGTGCAAGGGTGATAAACAATATCAGTATAAAACCCGTACATGTAACCTATAAATGTGCTGAAATAACTGTATACAAAAACAATGTCCTCACACTATCTGTGACACTACAAAAAATGGTATGAAAAAATAATACATGAATCAACCGTCGAACCATAGGTACATAATCCTAGATTACTAGGAATGTTCCACCATGGATGCCCATATCTATATATGTGTACATGTACAGTCTTATACATATACATGTATACATAAATATGAATATTCATTCGTATGTTAAATCAGATAACATAAAAACCAATCAGTTGTCAATCCATGAGTCTGTAATCTCGATCTCCTAGACATCATATGACAAGGCATTGTGCTAGATGTTGTTCCACTCAATCCATGTATAAATAATTCTATATTTGGGTCTATAATCCCAATAGAAATATACCTTCTTCAACCAATGCTAGAAATATATATAAGAAAGATACATCACCTTTGGGGGATACACATCCTACAGCTAGGTTCATCCACACTCGCCTTCAATCACTAAGAGGGATACTGTATATCGAAGGTAAATCCTATGAAAAAGAATACCATATACCTATGGTTAATATTATAAATAAGGAGTATAGATAGTACATCTGGATATCCTAAAAAAGGTCACTGAGTCAATTTCAATGCTAACCAGGCCTGTGAATCCAGTCCAACATCTGAGCCCTAGGTCTCGGTCCATAGTCGTTCATGACATTCATCACATGGATAATTCTGTAAATGACTATACCATGTGTGTATCAACCCCAAAGGTTATATACCTAGGATTCTAGTGCAGGATGGACCAGGACCAAACCCACAAACATCCATCACTATGCGGACCACTCATGGTCTATCCCTTATCCCAACTCTAAGAGATCTCAATATCTCTTGGAAAACATTGTGGAAGCTCTAATGGTATTACCACCCCAAAGGCTCTTATGATCCTTGGGAAAACAAATATGGAATCTCACATGATCTTCCAACATAAATGCTACCTAGGTCCTTTGGAAACATACATAAAATCTCATACGGTCTTCCAACTCCAAGGTATCATCAAATTGATACCAAGAAACACCTCTGGTCATCCCAATAATATATATATACATCCTAGATCAATATACAAGTCTTAGGTACAACCTCTAGGTATAAAATAAAATAACAAAAATTACCGGTCTAAGAAGGTGGATCCTGGCAATGAACATATAGGAAATAAAAAAAACCAATCTTAGAAAGAATATCCATGCTTCCAAAAAGAAATAAAGACACCTCACATCAGGCTCAACAACCACCAACCATGAATCGCGATTGGAAAAAACCACTACAACAACAATAAACACGTGAAATCATAAAAAAAGATTAAGGGCGAACCAAATTGACAAACCAACACTAAAAACAAAACCCCATGAGATTATATGTTTATAATGGAATCTCATGTGATAGACACTACAATCTATACCTAAGCCCGACATGCTAGATCAGGGTCAATCAAGCAATAAAAACTAGCTGGGTCCCTCAAGTCAGTATTGAGAGGCTTCCTACTCAGGATCGTCAAAATGATAATCATGTATGAGGATCATACAAGGGACTCCCTATATCAACATATAATAAATGTATCCCTATGGGGATCCTTGGTAACTAGATAGAAGATATAGGCATCCTGAAAGGGATCCTCAAGGTCAAAATATAAGAAGAACAATCCTATATGTGATCCTCGATAACAACTTTTCTCATGGCCTCTTAGGCTAGAAGGTCTCATCTAGCAAGGGAGACATCCTCAAATGAAAGCCACAAAGGCACCCACATAGGGTTTGGATATGTAAGCTACACGACTATGTACCCATAAATGGGTTCTCATAGCTGGATACTCTACTACAGAACTGAGTAAAAGTACACAGTGTGTACACCCCTTTACATAGATGCACTTCTTAAACTTCATCTTCCCTAAATAGGATAAACACATGGCATGTTGCACAAAAACACATGCCATTTAACATATTTTTTCCGAAAGGAAAACTCTCAGATCTCCCAAACCCCAGTTTTCTCCCCCAAAATAACAAATCATTCCACTATTGACAAATGAAAACATTAATAGCGTTTGAAAACATGAAAAAACAAATCTAAGGTGAATTTTTGAAAAAAAAATAGGCATACCATTTTGTGGACACCTGTAACAACCAAATGTTTTATCAGTGGAAATTAAAATCTTATAATTATGTCATATAATCACATTAAATCACAACACAATGTCCTAGTAAGTACAATGTGACCATAAAAAATAATATTATCCTTTCTATGATTTGAATTTCAAAAATATGATATGCACAGTTGTGATCAATAAGATATTTGGAGACCGATAATAAAAACATAATTTTTGGTGAATAGTAAATGACCCTTATGAATAGTAATTTTACACTTATGAATAGTAATATTACCCTTATGAAGAGTAAATTTTCCAAAAAACAATTAACCTCACCCATGAATGTATAAATAAAATTTAGACAACTTATAAGTGATAATATGATTACAGTAAAAGTATTGGTATTTTTGGTTAGTCATACATAATTAATTACAATTAATTAACTTATTTTAAAGAAAAATTATTTTCCAAAAACGTGGTCATAAATTTTAAATTTTATTTCTTCTAGTTTTAAGATAATTTTATAAGACCTTATGTAATTTTTGAAAGCATTTTAACATCAGTTATATTTTTAAAATCTGTATTTTTCAAGTACATTATGATTTAAATTAAAAATTAAATTAATCATTCATAGAAAATTATTTTTGAAAAATGGATTTCATTTTTCTATTCTACACTCCAATTAATGGTTTGGGTGAATTTTTCGTAGTTTTCTAAAATACATGAATTTTTGATGAATAATGAAATACATCAATTTACTATATATATACATTATAAGATAAATGGAATATTCCTAGAATCATGGATGATTTAAGAAATATTATTTTTAATTCACATGAAATTATTACTATTTTTGTTCATGTGTTCATCATTATTTCCTGTCTTATGGATAAATAATTAACAAATGATTAAAATATTAAGAAAACCATCTTTCCCTCCACTATAAAAACCACCCACACTCCCCTCTTCTCTTAACTCCTCTCAATCCTTATGAAATCCCAAAATTCTGCCCAAATCTCTTCAAAAGATACTCTAACAATTCTATGTGATCTTGGTCTCCTCAAAAGACCGAATCCTCTCTTTTTAAGAGGCTCACAAGTAAAATTAAATCAAGAGTTAAATTACCCTTTTTTTCTTTCATTTTCTTTTCATTTTCCTTTGTTCATTTTTATTTCCAAAAATATACTCATAAAAATGGCATGAAAACTCTAGTACCACAAATTTACTATAATTGTGTTATGATATTGGGATAATTCATTATTATATCTCCTTTCCCATCTGTTTATAAGAATAAAGTGAAAACACCATCCGAGATGTGTTAATTTATAACATTCAAGGAAGGAGGGTTATTAATTTCTAGAACCATATTCAATTATAATCATGAAAACATTTTTATGATAGAAACATACTATTAATTATTTATCTTTTCTTATGTGGTATTTATGAATCCTTTTTCACACATGATGTAGAATAATAATACAAAACAATTTAATTGTGAGAAAAATATTCAAATTAATCCAAGAGTTTATCATTAATGTTTTATATAATGTATCACCATCACTGAAAATAACCATTTGAATTTTATTACAATTTAATATTCTGGATGTTCAATAATTTCCTATACCTCTAATTCTGGACAACCATTTTCATCCTACATGTCTATCCGAACATGAATATAAGTGAACTGGTCATTAAAACCAAGTAATAAAATGATCCCAAAACAATGAAATTGAACCTCTTAACTCATAAAAAAGTATATTAATGAACTTAAAAAGATTATACTAAATAAATAACATGTATTCTAGGTTCTAGAATTATTAATTAATGAACCTAATTTGATTATTCATGTTATTAATATTAGGCAAAGAACACCATCGTTCTGAAGGTAAGGGATCCTCTCTTTCTCACATTTATTCACGAATATTCTCTATGTTATGTCATTTTATGTGTAATTACTAATTTTGGGTCAGATTTTTCACCTTAACCATAATTCCCTAATTATATATAAAATATGATAAAACTCGTTTCTCTCTCATTAATCCTTCCTAAGTACACATGATCCCATGTCGATATTCTGTAAAGGATTTGACCCAAACCTCCTTTATTCCTATAGGTTGCTCAATATTCGTTTCTACACAAATGTTTTTACCTTTTATATTTATGTATATATTATAAATTATATGTATACTATCCAAAATCATGTATCAGGATCCATTAATAATTATCTTTTGGGGATATACATGTTTTAAAATGATTCCATCCTCAATACTTCCCGACAAGAAAAACCATTTTAAGGGAACTTCCCAAATCCGTAAGCAATTTAAAGTAAACTCTTCCATATGTTTTAAGACCTAATTGTTTTTATAAAAATAGTGTTTTTATTTTGAAAACAATATTGTATTACTTCTTTTTTTACAAAATATTATTCCCTTTTCTATTTTAAATGATTGTTGTTTTTTCCTTAAAACTGTAAAAAAATGTTTTATTGTAAAAGTTATTAAATACTCTTTTCACATGTGGTCACTTATTTTTTACATCACATACCATGATATATTCCTATTTTACATTATTAATGTCTTTGTATGTTCTAATTCCTATATTTCCTGGATACTTTTATGATACTCCATTCATTCTGCTTTATGACTTGATTATGATACCCATTTTATTATGTGGGTTCCATTATGTTTATGATTATTTATGTGTGATTATATATGTGGAAAAAATATTCATGAACATGTTAATATGGGGGTTCCCAGATAGAACTCTAATGAATTGGGTAAAGTTTAGTCTCTTGAGAGGTTATGTGGAATGGTCTTGGCGGTTAGTCTTGACTCTTGCTACCATGTGCAATGGTCATGATGGTTAACCTTGACTTGCACTCCTCTTTGTGTAATGATACATTACTCATGATAATGATTTTATTTATGTTTCTTCCACACTTCATTAAAATCATGTTTATACAATCCCATGTTTGTGTGTTTTGATTCCATGTGTTCCATGCCTTTTAATTTCATTATTCCATTCCTCCTAACCCATTTTTAATTTTTTATTACTATGCATTTTCCCATACTGGGAATTTTGCTCATCCCTTCATTCATGTGATCCCTAGGGTACCATATTAAGATGTAACGACTTAATTTAAGTTAGGAGTACTTTGTGAAGATTAAATATATATAAGTGTTTTTTAGTTCCATGTTTTCAATTTTATGTACCTAGACATCAAAGACACTACACTTCATGAATCTTGTATTGTTTTCTCAAGAATAATTAAGATTAAAATCATGCAATGTTATGCGTAAAAGGGTTGGGTTTCTATAGTTATTATCAGGGGTTGTTCTAGTTATTTTTGGAGATTAGTAATAGATATCTTTAGTAAGAACCTTACATATGAGACTATGTATAAGAAAAGACCCCTAAATTTTGGTATGTATAGAGTAAGTGGTTTATCAAAAAAATACATCCCTGTCTGGATATAAATTGGTAGAGGTGGATATAGAATAGATGTATCTATGGGTAAAACCCAAAAACACCACTTTGAGATATACTTGAACGAGAAATGGTGCATGATAATGGGCCTTGCAATTCTATTTCTTGGACACTCTTGGGGGTTATGATTTGGTAAATTCATGATTTTGGTTCAAAAAAATATTAAGGGAATGAAAAAAATACCATAAGAATATAAGTTTAGAAATATATCAATAATAACGTAGATTGAAAAATAGGGAATCACAAGTTAGGATATACATATCCTTTACATGTATATCCAATTATGTTAAAAGTTTCAATTTTATTCTCAATATATAAGGTTTAAAGCCCTCTAATTGTATGTTCTTTTTCATACTTAATGGTTGGAAATAGTAGAACAGGTGTCGATAATCAATGTGATAGGGAATATGAATATTTACATAATGATATGCCTAATGTGATGGGAACGAGTTCTCAAAACATCATGATAGTACTTTCTCAACTCTCTAATGTTATGAATAATAACTTGAATCATGTGGAACACCCTCCTCCTCCACGGAAAGATAAATTTTCCATTTAGTCCTTCATGTTGAAAAGGACTCACATGTTTTTTGAATCTTATGATATCCTCCACATTGAATAGTGGATTAACTACAATGAGAAGATATTCTCTGTCCTCCAGTTCTCATAAAGAGAGAAATTCTTACTGGAGGTATATCATTTTTATGGGAAAGCTAATGAGTGGTAGAAACTAATCAAAAATAAGAATCCTATAAAGGAAATTGATTCCATGGATTGGGAGGAATTCAAGAGATTCTGATTCAATAATAATCATCCCCAAACCCTCTTTCTCAAGAAGTAAATGGACTACCTCAGACTCATACTGAAGAAAGATGAGTCAATAGGGGCATAGCAAGAAAACATTACAAGGCTAGCTAGGTATTCCACTAGCTTTTTCATGAACACTGAATGAAAGGTGGATCACTTCATTAGCAGACTAAAGTTGATTCTATGAAAAGACATGGTGATTTGAGATTTCGGCAGCTATGAGGAGATTGTCTGTTGTTCCATCATGGTTGAAAAGAAGATCAGATACTTTTAGTGGTATCATGGTCCCTGAAACAAAAAGGAGAAAATGGAATCTAATTTTCAGAGTTTTACAAATAAATTCTTTGATGGAATGAATCCAGATCATCCCCCATCCAAAAATTGTAGGAAGAAGCATCATGGGAACTATCTAAAGAGAACTAGGAATTACTTAAAATGTAGAAGCTATGGACATCTAGCTAAACACTACCAAAAAGATATGAAAAATCCCACTAATGTGGAAGATTAAATGATGGTTCATATCAAAAGTAATCTAATAGTGTAGTGTTACAACATCAAGGAGCATGGGAATTATGTGAGAAATTTCCCTAAGATTATGGTTGTCGGAGGCAATCAACAACAACCTCCAAGGAAACATGTATGTTTTTATGCTATCACTACTTCTAAGGTGGCAACAGACAATTATGTGGTGGCAGGTACACTAGTTATTCCTTAAAAATAGATAATGTACCTTTTGATTCTGGTTCTACACATTCTTTCATATCTTGCAAGTTTTTTAGAACTATTCAAACACCACCTCAAAATTTGGAGGATATATTATCTATGAGAACAGTAAATTGGGAAATTATTTCATCCAGGGTTTATAACTCCTCCCCAGTTAACATTTTTAGATTTAACCTCCCATAATATCTCATCATACTTCCTTTAGTAGAGTTTGAATATATCATACACATTTATTGGATATCTTTAGACAAATCCATCATCAACTGTCGATAATGGTAGATCACTCATCAAATACTGTAGAATCTCTAATTATTTACAAGTGTAAGGAGGAAGATAAATGTAATGCCCCGACCCCAGCTACCCAGAGTCGGTGCATTACATCGTAACAATAGAATGATCACAAAAGATCAAGTCTCGAAAGACCGATTAGTTTAGTAGCCTTGGAAACACTAGATACATTCATAAGTCTTACATTACATCATAAAGTAAAACAAAACTACAACATCTTCTCTTCATATCCCCTTATATTATCAGTGTAGGTCATTCATAATATACTTCTTCACATCCTTGAAAAATTAAAACATTGAAAGGGGTGAGCTCAGATGCTCAGTAAGGATAACAACATAGCGGAAGCTTTCATAAATAAACATTAACATTTAAGGAAATGTATAACTAAAACAAAAGCCTTTTAAACTTGAACTTCAACATAATATGGAAAAAGTAAAATGAGATAATGCCATTCACTTCTTCACATGGATATTCTACTGGTCGAATAATCACATGCAATATCAATAACCACTTTCATAATGATGGAATGCATAATGCCAGACATTCTGAAACATTTTGTCAAGGCCTCGACCAAGATGTCTAAAATGATTAAGGCCTCAGCCAAAATCACAAATCAAATTGGGAAAGGGCCTCGGCCAATTCCACGTCTAGTTGTCTCATGAGACCTACCGATGCATCGAGGAGCTATAGTGGGCTCCACCCGTCACTTATTAAGTCCAATGCATTCCTCATATGAATAGGTTTAAAAATATCATAAACCATAACATAATCGTATCACATAAAACATGCATAAAGGAAACATAACATTTCCACATTTCAATCACAAGATATCAATACAGAACATTGATATAATAAAAACTCTTTCAAAACCATTTTCAATACCAAAATAAAATAAAGTTAAAACTTTGTATTAATTTTTCATTAAAAAAAATGATGGCTTGTAGAGGAAGCCGAAACTCAAATAATAGTCACAGTGGCGGAGAAGTCATTGTCGCCGCATAAGTACGGAAAGAAAAACATTCCCTTTTTGTCGTTTAGTAAAATGTTTTGTATAAAAAAGATTCCTTTTGAATAAACGTAAAAGTCAAAGGGGTTTATACACCGTATAAAAGAAAGTTGTGTATAAAACCAAATATGCCTCAATGAAAGGAAATTGAGGCAAATTCCTTAAAAAGATCATTTTTAAAATAAAATATATCTATTATGTGTATTAACTATAAGTACACATAAAGAAAGTAAAAATACAAGATAGGACATAATAATATCATGACATAATTTGAAAGTAGGAGATTAACCCAAAGAATGGAAATTGGGTTAAGAAGTTCCCTTACCTTGCGTCCTGTTCTGACTCGACCTTTCTTTAACCTCCTGAATAATAAACTAGAGTTAATTAGTATTTACATAAGAACCTTTTTCATGTTCATTATTCCTTTTATATCCCTTATTACCATGTTATGAACATTATGTAATTATTTAAGTTTATAACGGTCATTTTGTCGATCTTAGGTACTTGAGTCAAAAATAACATTCTTATAATTACTAGTTGTTCATGTGGTGATATATCCATTATATACAAAATTATATTCATGATATAGATATCATATATCTCATATATATCCAGTATATACATTCATTTATAATATTCCATAACTTTTAGAGGTAAGAAATGAAATGCACCGTTCATGGAGACGGTAACCCGTACGTACGCAAGAACGCTACTTTCATTTCTATTTCGTATTTAATGGAATGAAATCATAATGATATAAATATATAATATAATTCCAGTATAATATAGTGTATAATACAATTTACTCCATCCTTTATACATCCCACATATGGCATTAACGATTCAAATCACTTTGAGGGGGCGGTAGTCCGCACTACCTAAAATGAAATTATCACGTTTACCCATAATGGAAATCATAAAGTATGCCATAAATGAGAAATACAGAAGCATAAGTAAAAAAATAAACATATTATATATCATTTATAAATATAGTGACATCTTAATGGCCACCTTTGAAGGTGTTATATGAGTGTTGAACAATCATCGTTTCGTGAGGCAAAAATTCGCCATCAATAGAAAGAGTATGTTCTTTAACCATTATATGTAGGTGTGTGTAAGTGTAGCTCGAATCCTTCTTATAAAAACATCCTAGTATATTGAGGATACTGGTGTTGTTACAAAATAAATGAATAAAAAGAGTTTAAGGGGTTGGAGAAGCTAAATAAAACAAAACAACAATAGAGAAGACATTACCTAAAAATGGGGTAACTCTTTTTGATTTGAGCCAAAGGCTTCCTTGGGAATAATTATTCCCAAAGTGAGGCTTCTAGGAGTAAGGGAAGGAAGTTGGGAGGGTATTTGGGCAGAGGTTGGTGGATCCAAATGGCATGAATGTGTGAATGAGGTGGTAGAGGTGGGGGCCTTTTATAAGAGGAGAGGAGGGGCACTCTTGGAATGTAACGAAATTATACATTATTATACAATGATTTTCGGATTATAAAGGTCCAAAACTTATATAATTCAAGGTTAATGTGATAAGGGTTCTAAATATACCCATCCAATAGGTTTCTGACAAGTTTATGCCTTGGATATTACACTATCTTTCCATTTTATTAAAACCGTTAAATAATGAGGTCATCGCTGCATCATAATGATGTCATATATAATTTATTTTTTTTAAGGTCTAAAAAATATAAAAAAACTACTATGATGTAGGAAATATTTTTATCTTTCCAATGACTATTTATAGTAAAAAATATGACTTGTATAACCCCATGTAAAAATTGTTTTAATAAAACATTTCATGTTTGTGTCATTTTTTACTTTAACATTAAATAAAAGGTATTTATGTCATTTTCCAACTAAAGTCCCTCCATGGGGTCCCCAAGTTGACCCATAGATTTTCTTGGTCTGCCATGGCACATCGAATGAGGGTAGGACATGTTTCAAGCTCATCTCATATTATTAAAACATTATTTTTACCTTAAACCACACTAATTACCTATAATCGCGATTAAGAACTTAAAAGTTACTATTCACCAAAAAATTATTTTAATCTCATTGAACAACATTTTACTTCTTAATGACAACCATGTATGTCGGATTTTTGAAAATCAAATCACAGAAGTGGTAATATTTCATTTAAACGAAAAATCAGTTTTTTAACTACCACTTAGTGGTTTCACTATTCATCAAAAATTGAAGTTTTTTAGAACAATGCCAAAATTTCACCCCAAGCTATAATTGATATTCCGAATTCAAAAATGATGTCTATTTTATAAAATTCCAAAAATATAAGTTTCATTAATTAATTTTATAATTAATTCCCACTGTCACAACAAATAGCGTGTTTTTAAGAAACAATTTATTTCAAAGGATTGGCAATTGTTTATGTCCAATTTCAATGTTAAATTAATTCTAATGACCACCATTGGATAAAATGGTAAAAATATATTCTAATTATACTTTAAAACCAATCAATATTATAACTTATCACTACAAATTATTTTGATTTAAAAAGTTGTTTTAAGTGATTTTCACTATTCATAAAAAATTAGAAGTTCTCAGAAAAATACCAAAAATTCAACATAGGATAATTTCGATATTCCGAATCCAAAAATGATGTCCATTTTGAAATATAAAATTTCTATAATTTTAAAAGGTGGTTATTACTATTCATAATGACTACTTTGATTTGTCACGGTGTTTTAGAACTCGAAGTTGCGTACAATGCAAGCTATTGCATTATTGAATGAGAAGCATATCGTGGAAGCTCGGGGTGTTACATTCTCCCCTCCTTCAATAAATTGCGTCCTCACAATTTGAAATTTTTTATTTGAAATTAAAAGGTTGAAAAGAGATAATACCTTTGTGGAAAACCCACATCTGAAATAAGATTAATAAAATTTAGCCTCAATAAGAGGGAAAGGGAAATAAAAAGTCACCACCCAATTATGATCTCGATTAGGAGAACATTGGTGGCAATTAAAGACATATAATTGGAGGAAAAACGTAAATATTTGTAGGGAGTGATTGAGGTCATCAATCACAATCAACTGTCAAATTGAGGGCCTCAAAGCCTTCAATCTATGTTGATTTAAAATATCATCAGTTCAACAACACATATGGTATTAGGATAGCACATTTTTTTGTTTTAATATCCCTTTACTAAAGTTTAAGAATTAGTTTATTCATTGAATAAGAGATAGTTATATATATATTTATGCTTGACAATTAGAGTTTCAACCTTCAACTCATCTTTCACTCAAAAAGATAATATAACTCAAAAATATTATACTTATCCTAATTGTATAAGGTTCCAAATATTAACACATACCATTTAGATTAGTAAAATTATTTTGTAATAACCAGGGACTTACTGTAGGCTAGTGGTAGGAAATAAAGGCATGTCGCACTATGGTTGTGGGTTCGATTCCTGCAGCTTTGTCTAACGCGACGGGTTATGCCCCACCCTGCAGGTTGTCCTTTTCCTAAAACAATAGTATTCTAATATTCCAAAAATAATCTTCATAAATTTTTTAACCTTAAACAATACTATCAAAAGATCAACTTAATCCACTCCAACCTTTATAGTTATCCAAAATACCTCTGTCCAGACATTCTCTAAAAGGTCTCTAAATTCCAAAATCAATTGTATCATCAGATTCCCCAAACAAAGTAAAGTTTTCTTATTGTCACATACTAAAAATATGATTACCTTCATCATATTTAAGCCTTACTGAAACAAAAAGTACTGCAGTATAATCCTTATATATATCACATTATTCTAATAACCAGAATATAATCCATGAGTCCAAAAGCACCAATACATTTATTTTTCCGCTTCAACTGTAGTCATAACATAAGATTGTCTTTGATCCCTTGGCCTTTTCTGAGGTAAGTTTCCCTGACGCTTCGGACATTAATTTGCATAATGCCCCATTTCCCAACAATTGTAGCATTTAACATTGATAGCCTCTTTCTTTCCCTTGCAATCACGCGCCTGGTGACCTTTTTCTCCACATTTATAACAAACTCCCATTCCTTTTAGGCAAGTACCAGGGTGATTATTCCCACAATTATCGCATAATGGAAAATCCTTCTTTCCCTTTTTCCCTTTATCTGTCTCTTGTTCCACCGTTCTCTTCTTCTCTTGCTTTACTTTGTTGTCATAAGACTTAGAGAATTCCTTTTCTGTCTTGATAGAACACGAGACAATATCTTCGTATGACGAGAATGTTTGTGAGACTAATGCTCGACGGAGAAATGGTTTTAACCCATCAAAGAAACGATCAATCTTACTCCTTGGGTTACGTATATAATCTGCAGCATGCCTCGCTAGCCTTGTAAAGTTGGCCTCATACTTTGCGACATTCTCATCCTCCTTTTGTATCAGACTCCAAAATTGTCTTTCCATATCTGCTCGATGGTCATGAGGATAGTATTTTTCTAGGAAAAGCTCTTTGAACTCCCTCCATTCCATATTCGATACGTCATCATCTTCCTTTGTGTTTTGAATCAGCGACCACCACTGATCGGCATCTCCAGTGAGGCGGTAAACTGCCATGATAACCTTCTCCCTTTCGCTACTCCCCAAGGCGTGGAATATTTTCTCTAAGGAATTTATCCATTTCTCAGCTACTAATGGATTTTTACCCCCATTAAATGTTGGCAGTTGTTTCCTCATAAAGCGGTCTAACATTGATTCTCCACATTGCAGATCATGGTGCTCCATACGAGTAAGGTTATTATTCATAACCTGAGTGAGTTGTCCCAGTATGGTAATAAGTTGATCACTACCAGTTGTATCTCCAGATCCACAATAATTATCTTGAGAAGGATGGAAATACCTACACGGAGTTCTTGTATTGATACAGTTTCCTTTCCTTCCACTAGGCGCCATTTCTAAACAATGGAATAAACTAGATTAGTTTATGAATCAAAATACATAATTCCATACTTTTAAAACACTTAGCATCAATTTAACTATTTATGGATGTAATCCATAATCATAAAAATGTTTTCTTTGAGGAATTATATACTCATAACCCTTCATAGTGTTTTATATTGAAAATGAGAATTATCCAAAGAATATCCCCCGGGAGTGTCATAACCAAGAGTGCAGCAAGGCCCGTTGTCGTGCACCAGTTCCCGTTCGAGTCTAGCTCAAAGCGGTGTTTTCGGGTTTTACCCCTAGGTACATATGTTCCAGAGCCGCCTCTACCTGCTCGTATCCAAACAGAGATGTATTTCTCGGAAAACTAACAAAATCTCTACAATACCAAAATTTTAGGAAGTTATTCTTTACTAATCCTCAAAGTATATCTTCGGGCTGTGTGCTCTAATCAGAGTTTATCTAAATCTAGCTTCCAAGGATAGTAATAAACTGCCTCTGATACCAACTATAACTCCTCGACCCCAGCTACCCAGAGTCGGTGCATTACTTCGTAACATTGGCATGATCACAAAAGATCAAGTCTCGAAAGACCGATTAGTTTAGTAGCCTTGGAAACACTAGATACATTCATAAGTCTTACATTACATCATAAAGTAAATCAAAACTACAACATATTCTCATCATATCCCCTTATATTATCCCTACAGGTCATTCATAATATACTTCTTCACATCATGGAAAAATTAAAACATTGAAAGGGGTGAGCTCAGATGCTCAGTAAGGATAACAACATAGCAGAAGCTTTTATAAATAAACATTAACATTTAAGGCAATGTATAACTAAAAAAAAGCCTTTTAAACTTGAACTTCAGCATAATAAGGCAAATGTAAAATGAGATAATGCCATTCACTTCTTCACATGGATATTCTACTGGTCGAATAATCACATGCAATATCAATAACCACTTTTATAATGATGGAATGCATAATGCCAGACATTCTGAAACATTTTGTCAAGACCTCGGCCAAGACGTCTAAAATGATTAAGGCCTCGGCCAAAATCACAAATCAAATTGGGAAAGGGCCTCTGACAATTACACATCTAGTTGTCTCATGATACCTACCGATGCATCGAGGAGCTATAGCTGGCTCCACCCGTCACTTATTAAGTCCAATGCATTCCTCATATGAATAGGTCTAAAAATATCATAAACCATAACATAATCGTATCACATAAAACATGCATAAAGGAAACATAACATTTCCACATTCCAATAACAAGATATCAATACAGAACATTGATAAAATAAAAACGCTTTCAAACCCATTTTCAATACCAAAATAAAAGAAAGTTAAAACTTTGTATTTATTTTTCATTAAAAAAAATTATGGCTTGTAGAGGAAACCGAAACTCAAATAATAGACACGGCGGAGGAGAAGTCATTGTCGCCGCATAAGTACGGAAAGAAAAACATTCCCTTTTTGTAGTTTAGTAAAATTCTTCGTATAAAAAAGATTTCTTCTGAATAAACGTAAAAGTTAAAGGGGTTTATACATCGTATAAAAGAAAGTTGTGTATAAAACCAAATATGCCTCAATGAAAGGAGATTGAGACAAATTCCTTAAAAAGATCATTTTTAAAATAAAATATATCTATTATGTGTATTCACTCTAAGTACACATAAAGAAAGTACAAATACAAGATATGACATAATAATATCATGACATAATTTGAAAGTAGGAGATTAACCCAATGAATGGAAATTGGGTTAAGAAGTTCCCTTACCTTGCGTCCTGTCCTGACTCGACCGTTCATTAACCTCCTGAATAATAAACTAGAGTTAATTCCTATTTACTTAAGAACCTTTTTCATGTTCATTATTCCTTTTATATCCCTTATTACCATGTTATGAACATTATTTAATTATTTAAGTTTATAACAGTCATTTTGTCGATCTTAGGTACTTGAGTCAAACATAACATACTTATAATTACAAGTTGTTCATGTGGTGATATATCCATTATATCCAGAATTATATTCATGATATAGATATCATATATCTCATATATATCCAGTATATACATGCATTTATAATATTTCATAATGTTTAGAGGTAAGAAATGAAATGCACCGTTCATGGAGACGGTAAGCCGTACGTACGCATGAACGCTACTTTCATTTCTATTTCGTATTTAATGGAATGAAATCATAGTGATATAAATGTATAATATAATTCCAGTATAATATAGTGTATAATACCATTTACGCCTTCCTTTATACATCCCACATATGGCATTAACGATTCAAATCACTTTGAGGGGGCGGTAGTCCGCACTTCCTAAAATGAAATTATCGCGTTTACCCATAATGGAAATCATAAAGTATGCCATAAATGAGAAATACAAATGCATAAGTAAAAAAATAAACATATTATATATCATTTATAAATATAGTGACATCTTAATGGACACCTTTGAAGGTGTTATATGAGTGTTGAACAATCATCGTTTCGTGAGGCAGAAATTCGCCATCCACAGAAACAGTATGTTCTTTAACCATTAGATGTAGGTGTGTTTAAGTGTAGCTTGAATCCTTCTTATAACAACATACTAGTATATTTAGGATACTGGTTTTGTTACAAAATAAATGAATAAAAAGTGATTAAGGGGTTGGAGAAGCTAAACAAAACAACATTAGAGAAGACATAACCTAAAAATCGGGCAACTCTTTTTGATTTGAGCCAAAGGCTTCCTTGGGAAGAATTATGCCCAAAGTGAGGCTTCTAGGAGTAAGGGAAGGAAGTTGGGAGGGTATTTGGGCAGAGTTTGGCCGAGCCAAATGTCTTGAAAGTGTGAATGAGGTGGTAGAGGTGGGGGCCTTTTATAAGAGGAGAGGAGGGGCACTCTTGGAAAGTAAGGAAATGTTACATTATTATACAATGATTTTAGGATTATAAAGGTCCCACACTTATATAATTCGAGGATAAGGTGATAAATATTCTAAATCTACCCATCCAATAAGATTCTGACAAGTTTAAGCCTTGGATATTACATTATCTTTTCATTTTATTTAATCCGTTAAATAATGAGGTCATCGCTGCATCATAATGATGTCATATATAATTTAATTTTTTTAATGTCTAAAAAATATAAAAAACTACTATGATGTAGTAAATCTTTTTATCTTTACAATGACTATTTATAGTCAACTATATGACTTGTATAACCCCATGTAAAAATTGTTTTAAAAAAACATTTCATGTTTGTGTCATTTTTTACTTTAACATTAAATAAAAGGTATTTATGTCATTTTCCAACTAAGGTGGCTCCATGGGGTCCCCAAGTTGACCCATAGATTATCTTGGTCGGCCATGGCACATCCAAGGAGGGTAGGACATGTGTCAAGCTCATCTCATATTATTAAAACATTATTTTTACCTTAAACTACACTAATTACCTCTAATCGCGATTAAGAACTTAAAAGTTACTATTCACCAAAAAATTAGTTTAATCTCATTGAACCACATTTTACTTCTTAATGACAACCATGTATGTCAGATTTTTGAAAATCAAATTACAGAAGTGGTAATATTTCATTTAAACGAAAAATCAGTTTTTTAACTACCACTTAGTGGTTTCACTATTCATCAAAACTTGAAGTTTTTCAGAACAATGCCAAAATTTCACCCTAAGCTATAATTGATATTCCGAATTCAAAAATGATGTCTACTTTAAAAAATTCCAAACATATAAGTTGCATTAATTAATTTTATAATTAATTTCCACTGTCACAACAAATAGCGTGTTTTTAAGAAACAATTTATATCAAAGGATTGGCAATTGTTTATGTCCAATTTCAATGTTAAATTAATTCTAATGACCACCATTGGATAAAATGGTAAAAATATATTCTAATTATACTTTAAAACCAATAAATATTATAACTTATCACTACAAAATATTTTGATTAAAAAAGTTGTTTTAAGTGATTTTCACTATTCATAAAAAATTAGAAGTTCTCAGAAAAATACCAAACATTCAACATAGGATAATTTCGATATTCCGAATCCAAAAATGATGTCCATTTTGAAATATAAAATTTCTATAATTTTAAAAGGTGGTTATTACTATTCATAACGACTACTTTGATTTTTCGCGGTGTTTTAGAACTCGAAATTGCGTACAATGCAAGCTATTGCATTATTGAATGAGAAGCATATCGTGGAAGCTTGGGGTGTTACATTCTCCCCTCCTTCAATAAATTGCTTCCTCGCAATTTGAAATTTTTTATTTGAAATTAAAAGGTTGAAAAGAGATAATACCTTTGTGGAAAACCCACATCTGAAATGAAATTAATAAAATTTATCCTTAATAAGAGGGAGAGGGAAATAAAAAGTCACCACCCAATTATGATCTCGATTAGGAGAGCATTGGTGCTAATTAGAGACATATAATTGGAGGAAAAACATAAATATTTGTAGGGAGTGATTGAGGTCATCAATCACAATCAACTGTCAAATTGAGGGCCTCAAAGCCTTCAATCGATGTTGATTTAAAATATCACCAGTTCAACAACACATATGGTATTAGGATAACACATTTTTTTGTTTTAATATCCCTTTACAAAAGTTTAAGAATTAGTTTATTCATTGAATAAGAGATAGTTATATATATATTTATGCTTGGCAATTAGAGTTTCAACCTTCAACTCATCTTTCACTCAAAAAGATAATATAACTAAAAAATATTATACTTATCCTAATTGTATAAGGTTCCAAATGTTAACACATACCATTTAGATTAGTAAAATTATTTTGTAATAACCAGGGACTTCCTGTAGGCTAGTGGTAGGAAATAAAGGCCTGTCGCACTATGGTTGTGGGTTCGATTCCTGTAGCTTTGTCCGACACGATGGGTTATTCCCCACCCTGCAGGTTGTCCTTTTCCTAAAACAATAGTATTCTAATATTCCAAAAATAATCTTCATAAATTTTTTAACCTTAAACAATACTATCGAAAGATCAACTTAATCCACTCCAACCTTTATAGTTATCCAAAATACCTCTGTCCAGACATTCTCTAAAAGGTCTCTAAATTCCAAAATCAATTGTATCATCAGATTCCCCAAACAAAGTAAAGTTTATCTTATTGTCACATACTAAAAATATGATTACCTTCATCATATTTAAACCTTACTGAAAAAAAAGTACTGCAGTACAATCCTTATATATATCACATTATTATAATAACCAGAATATAATCCATGAGTCCAAAAGCACCAATACATTTATTATTCCGCTTCAACTGTAGTCATAGCATAAGATTGTCCTTGATCCCTTGGCCTTTTCTGAGGTAAGTTTCCCTGACGCTTAGGACATTCATTTGCATAATTCCCCATTTCCCAACAATTGTAGCATTCAACATTGATAGCCACTTTCTTTCCCTTGCAATCACGCACCTGGTGACCTTTTTCTCCACATTTATAACAAACTCTCATTCCTTTTAGGCAAGTACCAGGGTGATTCTTCCCACAATTATCGCATAATGGAAAATCCTTCTTTCCCTTTTTCCCTTTATCTATCTCTTGTTCCACCGTTCTCTTCTTCTCTTTCTTTACTTTGTTGTCATAAGACTTAGAGAATTCCTTTTCTGTCTTGATAGAACACGAGACAATATCTTCGTATAACGAGAATGTTTGTGAGACTAATGCTCGATGGAGAAATGGTTTTAACCCATCAAAGAAACGATCAATCTTACTCCTTGGGTTACGTATATAATCTGCAGCATGCCTCGCTAACCTTGTAAAGTTGGCCTCATACTTTGCGACATTCTCATCCTCCTTTTGTCTCAGACTCCAAAATTGTCTTTCCATATCTGCTCGATGGTCACGAGGATAGAATTTTTCTAGGAAAATCTCTTTGAACTCCCTCCATTCCATATTCGATACGTCATCATCTTCCTTTGTGTTTTGAATCAGCGACCACCACTGATCGGCATCTCCAGTGAGGCGGTAAACTGCCATGATAACCTTCTCCCTTTCACTACTCCCCAAGGCATGGAATATTTTCTCTAAGGAATTTATCCATTTATCAGCTACTAATGGATTTTTACACCCATTAACTGTTGGCGGTTGTTGCCTCATGAAGCGGTCTAACATTGATCCTCCACGTTGCGGATCATGGTGCTCCATACGAGTAAGGTTATTATTCATAACCTGAGTGAGTTGTCCTAGTATGGTAATAAGTTGATCACTACCAGTTGTATCTCCAGATCCACAATAATTATCTTGAGAAGGAGGGAAATACCTACACGGAGTTCTTGTATTGATACGGTTTCCATTTCTTCCACTAGGCGCCATTTTTAAACAATGGAATAAACTAGATTAGTTTATGAATCAAAATACATAATTCCATACTTTTAAAACACTTAACATACATTGAACTATTTATGGATGTAATCCATAATCATAAAAATGTTTTCTTTGAGGAAGTATATACTCATAACCCTTCATAGTGTTTTATATTGAAAATGAGAATTATCCAAAGCATATCCCTCGGGAGTGTCGTAACCAAGAGTGCAGCAAGGCCCGTTGTCGTGCACCAGTTCCCATTCGAGTCTAGCTCAAAGCGGTGTTTTCGGGTTTTACCCCTAGGTACATATGTGCCAGAGCCGCCTCTACCTACTCGTATCCAGACAGGGATGTATTGCTCGGAAAACTAACAAAATCTCTACAATACCAAAATTTTAGGAAGTTCTTCTATACTAATCCTCAAAGTCTATCTTCGGCCTGTGTGCTCTAATTAGAGTTTATCTAAATCTAGCTTCCAAGGTTAGTACTAAACTGCCTCTGATACCAACTGTAACTCCCCGACCCCAGCTACCCAGAGTCGGTGCATTACTTCGTATCATTGGCATGATCACAAAAGATCAAGTCTCGAAAGACCGATTAGTTTAGTAGCCTTGGAAACACTATATACATTCATAAGTCTTACATTACATCATAAAGTAAATCAAAACTACAACATCTTCTCTTCATATCCCATTATATTATCCCTGCAGGTCATTCATAATATACTTCTTCACATTCTGGAAAAATTAAAACATTGAAAGGGGTGAGCTCAGATTCTCAGTAAGGATAACAACATAGCAGAAGCTTTCATAAATAAACATTAACATTTAAGGCAATGTATAACTAAAACAAAAGCCTTTTAAACTTTAACTTCAACATAATAAGGCAAATGTAAAATGAGATAATGCCATTCACTTCTTCACATGGATATTCTACTGGTCGAATAATCACATGCAATATCAATAACCACTTTCATAATGATGGAATGCATAATGCCAGACATTCTGAAACATTTTTTCAAGGCCTCGGCCAAGACGTCTAAAATGATTAAGGCCTCGGCCAAAATAAAAAATCAAATTGGGAAAGGGCCTTGGCCAATTCCACATCTAGTTGTCTCATGAGACCTACCGATGCATCGAGGAGCTATAGCGGGCTCCACCCGTCACTTATTAAGTCCAATGCATTCCTCATATGAATAGGTTTAAACATATCATAAACCATAACATAATAGTATCACATAAAACATGCATAATGGAAACATAACATTTCCACATTCCAATCACAAGATATCAATACAAAACATTGATATAATAAAAACGCTTTCAAACTCATTTTGAATACCAAAATAAAATAAAGTTAAAACTTTTTATTTATTTTTCATTAAAAAAATTATGGCTTCTAGAGGAAACCGAAACTCTAATAATAGTCACAGCGGCGGAGAAGTCATTGTCGCCGCATAAGTACGGAAAGAAAAACATTCCCTTTTTGTCGTTTAGTAAAACGCTTCGTATAAAAAAGATTCCTTCTGAATAAACATAAAAGTCAAAGGGGTTTATACACCGTATAAAAGAAAGTTGTGTATAAAACCAAATATGCCTCAATGAAAGGAGATTGAGAAAAATTCCTTAAAAAGATCATTTTTAAAATAAAATAAATCTATTATGTGTATTCACTATAAGTACACATAAATAAAGTACAAATACAAGATATGACATAATAATATCATGACATAATTTGAAAGTAGGAGATTAACCCAACGAATGGAAATTGGGTTAAGAAGTTCCCTTACCTTGCGTCCTGTCCTGACTCGACCGTTCTTTAACCTCCTGAATAATAAACAATAGTTAATTCCTATTTACTTAAGAACCTTTTTCATGTTCATTATTCCTTTTATATCCCTTATTACCATGTTATGAACATTATGTAATTATTTAAGTTTATAAAGGTCATTTTGTCGATCTTAGGTACTTGAGTCAAAAATAACATTCTTATAATTAAAAGTTGTTCATGTGGTGATATATCCATTATATCCAGAATTATATTCATGATATAGATATCATATATCTCATATATATCCAGTATATACATGCATTTATAATATTCCATAATGTTTAGAGGTAAGAAATGAAATGCACCGTTCATGGAGACGGTAAGCCGTACGTACGCATGAATGCTACTTTCATTTCTATTTCGTATTTAATGGAATGAAATCATAATGATATAAATGTATAATATAATTCCAGTATAATATATTGTATAATACCATTTACTCCATCCTTTATACATCCCACATATGGCATTAATGATTCAAATCACTTTGAGGGGGCGGTAGTCCGCACTTCCTAAAATGAAATTATCGCGTTTACCCATAATGGAAATCATAAAGTATGCCATAAATGATAAATAAAGAAGAATAAGTAAAAAATAAACATATTATATATCATTTATAAATATAGTGACATCTTAATGGCCACCTTTGAAGGTGTTATATGAGTGTTGAACAATCATCGTTTCGTGAGGCAGAAATTCGCCATCCACAGAAACAGTATGTTCTTTAACCATTAGATGTAGGTGTGTGTAAGTGTAGCTCGAATCCTTCTTATAAAAACATCCTAGTATATTTAGGATACTGGTTTGGTTACAAAATAAATTAATAAAAAGTGTTTAAGGGGTTGGATAAGCTAAACAAAACAACATTAGAGAAGACATTACCTAAAAATCGGGCAACTATTTTTGATTTGAGCCAAAGGCTTCCTTGGGAAGAATTCTTCCCAAAGTGAGGCTTCTAGGAGTATAGGAAGGAAGTTGGGAGGGTATTTGGGCAGAGGTTGGCCGAGCCAAATGTCTTGAAAGTGTGAATGAGGTGGTAGAGGTGGGGGCCTTTTATAAGAGGAGAGGAGGGGCACTCTTGGAAAGTAAGGAAATATTTCATTATTATACAATGATTTTAGGATTCTAAAGGTCCCACACTTATATAATTCGAGGATAAGGTGATAAGGATTCGAAATCTACCCATCCAATAGGTTTTTGACAAGTTTAAGCCTTGTATATTACATTATCTTTTCATTTTATTTAAACCGTTAAATAATGAGGTCATCGCTGCATCATAATGATGTCATATATAATTTAATTTTTTTAATGTCTAAAAAATATAAAAAAAATACTATGATGTATTAAATATTTATAGCTTTCCAATGACTATTTATAGTCAAATATATGACTTGAATAACCCCATGTAAAAATTGTTTTAATAAAACATTTCATGTTTGTGTCATTTTTAACTTTAACATTAAATAAAAGGTATTTATGTCATTTTCCAACTAAAGTGGCTCCATGGGGTCCCCAAGTTGACCCATGGATTTTCTTGGTCGGCCATGGCACATACAATGAGGGTAGGACATGTGTCAGGCTCATATCATATTATTAAAACATTATTTTTACCTTAAACTACACTAATTACCTCTAATCGCGATTAAGAACTTAAAAGTTACTATTCACCAAAAAATTATTTTAATCTCATTGAACCACATTTTACTACTTAATGACAACCATGTATGTCGTATTTTTTAAAATCAAATCAATGAAGTCGTAATATTTCATTTAAACGAAAAATCAGTTTTTTAACTACCACTTAGTGGTTTCACTATTCATCAAAACTTGAAGTTTTTCAGAACAATGCCAAAATTTCACCCTATGCTATAATTGATATTCCGAATTCAAAAATGATGCCTATTTTACAAAATTCCAAAAATATAAGTTGAATTAATTAATTTTATAATTAATTCCCACTGTCACAACAAATAGCGTGTTTTTAAGAAACAATTTATATCAAAGGATTGACAATTGTTTATGTCCAATTTCAATGTTAATTTAATTCTAATGACCAGAATTGGATAAAATGGTAAAAATATATTCTAATTATACTTTAAAACCACTCAATATTATAACTTATCACTACAAATTATTTTGATTAAAAAAGTTGTTTTAAGTGATTTTCACTATTCATAAAAAATTAGAAGTTCTCAGAAAAATACCAAAAATTCAACATAGGATAATTTTGATATTTCGAATCCAAAAATGAAGTCCATTTTGAAATATAAAATTTCTATAATTTTAAAAAAGTGGTTATTACTATTCATAACGACTCCTTTGAATAGCCGCTGTGTTTTAGAACTCGAAGTTGCGTACAATTCAAGCTATTGCATTATTGAATGAGAAGCGTATCGTGGAAGCTCGGGGTGTTACAATAAATATCCTTTTGAATCGTTTTATCATGTATTGATATTAATTATTTATGAGGAAGCATGTCAATCTCAAATGGTTGAGGAAAAAGGGAGAATCATGCTTGAAGACATTCCCATCAGGAGAGATTACAATGATGTATTCCAAGAAGAATAATATAGTCTTCGTCTTGATCAAGAGGTTGAGTTCTCAATTTAACATATTCCTAGATCTCTTATTATATAAAATAAACGTTATAGAATGGCCACCGTAGTCCTAGAGAAGTTGAAGAAGCAGTTATAAACGAATCTAGGGAGGAGTTTTATACTCCCATGTTCATCACCATGGGTTGATCCAATCCTCTTCGTAAAGAAGAAGGATGGATCAATGCGCCTCTGCATTGATTATCATGATATCAATAAAAAAATGATAATGAAAACTTATCCCATTCCATGGATAGATGAACTATTCAATCAGATTTTTCGGTTCAATTATTTGTCTAAGGTGGACCTTCGGTCGTGATATCACCAATTAAAGGTGGGGAAGGTAGATATTCCCAATACTACCTTTAGAATGAGGTATGGACACTCTATGTTCATATTGATGCCTTTCATAATCAATATTTCTCTAAAAAATTTCATGGATTTAATTAATAGAGTCTTTAGATATTACCTTGAAAAATTTGTGGTAGTCTTTATCGATGATATTCTGATGTACTTCAAGAGAATGGAGGAACATGAGATGCATTTGAGTACTGTGTTAAAGACATTGAGAAGGGAGAATCTGTATGAAAAGTATTGTAAATATGAGTTCTTGATGGAGGAAGTATCAATTTTGGGGTATGCTATCACCAGTAAAGAGATATCTGTGGACCCTTCTAAGAAAAAGGGTATTAAAGAGTGGCCCTGGACAACATTTGTAATGGAAATACACAAATTTATATGTATATCTTAGTATTATCTATGATTTTTGAAGAACATTTCATGATTTTAAATCCCAATGACCAACCTGACATGGAAGGGAGTAATGTTTTTTTACACTCGTGAATGTGATGATTGTTTTTTAAGGAGTTGAAAAAGAGGATAACCACTATGCCAAAAATCACTGTCCCAACTAATGGAGAACTCTTTGTGGTGTAAAGTGATGTTTCAAAGAATTTATTAGGCACTGTTCCGATGAAAAATGATAAATTGATCGGCTTCACCTCAAGAAAAATAAAAATCCATGATAAAAACTATCCTATGCATGATCTGGAATTGGCAGTTGGGATCATTGTGTTAAATATCTGGTGGCATTATCTGTCTAGGGAGAAGTGTGATATATTTACTGATCACAAGAGTCTCAAATAAATATTCACAAAAATAATAGATTAATATTCTCTATAAAAAATGGATAGATATCATCTTGTATTATGACTGCTAAATCCACTACCATCTCAGTAAGGAAAATAAGGTGGAAGATGCTCTAAGTATAAAGGATCCTACATCTTAATAAATGATGAGAATTTAAAAGGATACAATCTTCATACATTTTAAGTGAATGTAAATGGGAATCCATAAGGGAGGAACATCATCAATCCTTTATCAAATGATTTCTCAGCCATTCCTCATGGTGAAATAAAGGATTCTCAAAGAAAAGATGTGGAAATTCAGAAAAGGGTTGAAGCCCTTGAAAATGGGAAATCCTTTGAGATCTTGTTTGATGAGGGGGGAGTTGTATGATTTGGGCCCCAATTATGTGTACCATCTGATCTAGAGATAAACAATTATCTTTTTAATTATGGAAATAACTCAACCTTCTCTATTCACACAAGGATCACAAAGACGTATCGAGATATCTAAGAGAACATTTGGTGGGACAATATGAATAAGGGGATTTTTGAGTATACATCAAAGTTCCTGGTATGTAAAAAAGTAAATTTTAAAAGATATAATTCTATTAGGATGATGTTAACCCTACCCATACCAATCTGGAAGTGGGAGAAAATCACCATATACATTTCCATAGGATTTCAACGGACATCTAAGGGCAACAATTCTCTATGGGTCATTGTGGATCGTCTTAAAAAGATAGATCAATTTATCGAAATTCGAGAGGTCACCTCATTAGATCACCATTCACAGATATATTTCAAATAGGTGGTAAGGCTTCATGGTGTACCACTATCTATTTTAACTGATAGAGATCCAATATTCACCTCAAAGTGCTGGAAAAGTATCCAACATGCTCTAAGCACAGAATTGAATTTCAGTGTAGCCTACCATATTTAAACTATCTACCAATCTAAGTGAACTATTCATAAACTAGAATATATGTTGATAAAATGTTTAATGGACTTCAATGGAGTATTGGACAAAAATATTCCCCCGGTCAAATTCTCCAACAATAATAGTGTCCACTCGAGAATCTGAATGACACCATGTGAATCCCTTTATGGAAAAAGGTGTTGAACACTAGCTTGTTTGGATCAAGTCTATTAGCATAATTTTCTAGGACCCAAATTGGAAATGAAATGGTGGAGAAGGTGAAAAACATTAAGTATAATTGTAAAGAAGCCCAAAGATGACCAATTAGTTATGCATAGAATCACCGATTAGACCATGATTTCAATGTTGGAGACATGGTATTTCTATGCATATCTCTATGGAAGAGAGTCATGAGGTTTGGGAAAAAAAGTTATTTCCTAGGTAAATTGGCCCCTTTGAGATTATTGATTGTTTCGGAGCTGTGAACTTCCACCTACCATGTCCATTGTACACAATGTCTTTCATGTATCCCTCTTAAGGAAGTACAAACCAGACCCTTCACATGTACTATCTTCAGAGGCGGTAATGTTGGAGAATGATCTTTCTTATGAGGAGCAGCCAGTGAAGATCCTTGATTATAGAGATAATTTTCTATGTAACGGGACTAATCACCTGGTCAAAGTACTGTGGAAGAACCATAAGAACAAAGAGGCAACATGGGAATGGGAGGTGGCAATGAAGGAAAAGTGCCCACACCTTTTTATGGCTTAGAATGTAAAACAAAATTTCTAGGGTGAAATTTTATAAGGGGGGAATAATGTAACAAAAAAATATTTTATCAATGTAAATTAACTTCTTCTAATTATGTCATATAATCACATGAATTCACAACACAATGAACTATGAAGTACTATGTGACCTTTAAACATAATATTGTTACTTCTATTATTTTAATTTCAAAAATCTGACATATACAATTGCGATCAGTAAGAAGTTTGGAGTTTGACATGGAAAACATAATTGTTGGTGAATTTTAACTGAGGCTTATGAATAGTAATGTTACACTTATAAATATTAAATCAACCAAAAGAATTGTAATTTCATCCATGACATTATAAATAAAATTTTGGAATCATATAAGTGATAATTTGACCATTGTAAACGTATTTTTATTTATTATAAGTCATAAATAATTAATTATAGCTATTTAATTAATTTAAAAGAAAATTAACTTTCCTAAAATATATTCATAAATTAAAAATTCTTTGTCTTTTGGTTTTATGATAATTTTATAAGACCTTATGTAATTTTTGAAAGCATTATAAAATCATTCATAGTTTTAAAATCTGTATTTTTCAAGTAAATTATGATTATAACTAAAAATGACATTAATCAAACATAGAAAAATATTTTGTAAATATAGATTTCATTTTTTTATTCTTCATGTTGAAAATTTGTTTGGGTGATTTTTTGGGATTTTTCTAAAATACATGAATTTTTTATGAATAGTGAAATGCGATAAAATACTGTATATCTACATTATAATCTAAATGGACCAATGGATGATGTAAGAAACCTTAGTTCGAATTCAAATCCACTTATTAAAATTTTGGGTTATGGAAACATCACAATTTCTTGTCTTATGGAAAAATAATAAACTAATGATTAAAATATTAGAAGAACCCTCTTTCCCTCCAGTATAAATACCACCCACACCCCCTCTTCTCTTATCTCTTCTCAAGCCTTGTGACTTCCCTAATTTCTATCCACCTCTATACCCAATATATATCCCCCATGTCTACCATCAATTGGTATCTTAAAAAGACCAAATCCTCACCCCTTAAGAGGCTCTCAAGGATGATTAAATCAAGAGGTAAATTATTTTTTTCTCTTTCATTTTATTTTTCAAATTTCTTTTTTCTATTTTCTTTATTAGACTCTACTTATAATAATAATATGACACATAAATTACCATACATGTACTATAATTATGTTATTATAATGGGATAATTCATTATATTATCTCTTTTACCCTTCTTTTATAAGAAATAAATGAAAACACCATCTGAGATGTATTAATTTATCACATTCAAGGAAGAAAAGTTATAAATTTCTATTATCATATTCAATTATGGTCATGAAAACATTTTTATGTTTGAAATAGAATATTAAAAATTTATTTAACCTATGTGAGGTTTTGGAATCCTTTTCCACACATGGTGTAAAATAATAATACAAAACTAGTTAATTGTGACAAAAATAGTGAAATTAATCCAAGAGTTTATCATTAATGTTTTATATAATGATTACCCTTCCCTCCAAATAACCAAATGAATTGTATATCCATTTAATATTATGTATGCTCATTAATTTCATATAAATTTGGTTTTGGAAAACTATTTTCATCCTACATGTTTATTGAAACATGAATATAAGTGAACCGATCAATAAAACCACGGAAGCAAATACAACCAAAAAATGATATTGAACCTATTAAATCATCCAAAAGGAAATGAATGAACAGAATATGTTTATAATATATAAATAAAATGTATTTTAGGTTATTTAATTATTAATTTATGAACCCAATTTGATTATTCAGTTCATTAATATTGGTTGAAGAACACCATCATGCTTAAGGTAAGGGATCCTCTGTTTCTCACATTTATTTAAGAATCTCCTCTATGTTATGTGCTATTAGGCATAAATAATAATTTTGGGGTGTGATTTCGAACCATCCCCATACTTCCCTCATGATTTATAAAACATTATAAACCCCTTTTATCTCTCATTAATCCCTCATATGTACACCTGATATCATGCCATTATTCTGTGAGGGATTCTACCCGAACCTCCTTTATTCTTTTGGGTTTCTTGATCATTCCTTCTACCCAAATCATGTCATCTAATCTAATTATGTACATATTATAAATTCTGTGTATACTATCCAAACACATTTATCAAGCTACATTTATCTTTCACTTTCAGGGATGTACATGTTTTTAAATGATTCCATCCTCAATACTTCCCGATAAGAAAACCCGTTTTAAGGGAACATCCTGAATCTGTACCCAATTTCGAGTGCACTATACCATATTTTGAAGCCACAATTGTTTTTAGGAAACCAATTTTTTTATTATGAAAACATTCTTGGATCACTATTGGTTTTGTACAAAATATTATCCGAGTTTCAATTTTAAATTCATGTCTGTGTTTTCCTTTAAACCACACATAATATTTTAATGATAAAAATTATGAAATACTATTTTCACATGTTGTCACTTATGTTTGACATAACTTACCATGATATATTCCTATTTTATGTTATTAATTTCCATGTATGTTATAATTCCTTTCTTTCATGGATAGTTTTATGATACACTCATTCATTATGCTTTATGACATGATTATGATAATCGTTTCTTTCCATGGGTGCCCTTATGTTTATGATTGGTTATGTATGATTATATATGTGGAAATAATATTCATGAAAATGTTAAGATGGGTACACCCAGAAAGAGCTTCAATGCATTGGGTAAATTTTAGTCTCATGAGACGTTATGTGCAATAGTCTTGGCGGTTTGTCGTGACTCGGGCTACCATGTGCCTTGGTCTTGGTGGTTAACATTGAATTGTGATCCTCTCTACGAAAAGAGCCTTGAATCGTGATAAATTCATGATTTATGTTGATCCCAAATTTCTATGAATTCATGTTTATATAATCCCTTGTTTATGGGTTATGATTTTATCTGTTCCATGGATTTTATTTTCATTATACTATGCCTTATAACCCTTGTTTTAATGTTTTATTTCAATGATTTTTCACTTACTGGGATATTAGCTCATCCTTTTGGTCATGTGATCCACACAGTAGCCTTTACATATGCAAGGGATCAAATTATTTCAGGATATATTTATGAAGATTAAATAAACAAGTGTTTTTAGTCCCATGTTTTTAATTTTATTTACCTATTATTTAGAGACACTAGAATTCATGATCCTTAGATTGTTTTATATTGAATAATTATTTAAAAAATAATTTAATGTTTTGTGAAAACGTCTAGGGTTTAAATAAAATTATCATAGATTATTTTGATTCTGTGGTCTGTGGTTGCCACACATTGATTCAGCACATTGAGGGCTTTATGAAGGTACCCATCTACCCTTCCATCTCTCTCTTTATCTTTCTATATCTACCACTTTATCTCTTATGTCACGCGAAGGAAGAGTTGTAGGATGGTATTCCACAATATAGAGGAGGAAAGGAGAGGAAATAAAATAAATGAAAAAAATGAAAAAGAAAAATAAATGAAAAAGGGTCGCAGGCCGGCCATAACTCCCAACATGAGTTTATAACTCTCTCAGCTAAAGTCACCATTCTAGACTCAACAGTAAAGAAAAAATATCATTCTAATGTTTTGTTAAAAACATATCGCCAAAAAAACCTACTCGAATAATTCAATTTTTAATTAACTAAATATTTATTATTATTTATTTCTTCAATACTCAATCAAATTATATTTACACCAAACTCAAATATTAGGGTAAACACCCCATTCCAAGACCAATAGAGGGGTCAAAAAAATCATCCAATATCACATGATAGAATAAAATTACCATTTTCCCCATATACAGGCAACTGAATAGAAAAATTCAAATTTGTTCTCAAAACTACTGTCCGGAAGAAAATTATTCCTTACAAACACCATAACACAATACTTATTATCCCCAAGATGCATGTTGAAAGGACTAGCAACCACACTCTCAACCCGAGTAATAGCACATCAAAGATATATGGAATTTCCAATGACTTGTCTTATAGCTTCCAAATATGTCTCCTATATGAAAGATGTTTAAATGTGACTGATCTGGTACTCCCCACCATTGGAATACCCTTATCACCGTCTCAAAAAAAAACCCTAAGCTCAAATCCCCCGGAAAACACTGAATTTAAATTGAAAGTGAGGGTCACCAACCGAAAATGGCCAATAGTAAACCCGCACCATATGGATTATCATATAGTCCTGCCTGAGAACAACCTATATTGGTTCCCATCCTCAAAGACGGAATAAAATTAATAAAGAAAAGGGAAATCATCATAAGGCTGATGTTCTTCCAACATAATCATGACAGATCAAGAAAGAGCATGATCATATCTAACATTAGTACACTAAGATTCCGTAATAATGGTGTATACCTCTCCTTTTTATCCATGGTCACCATCCTATCAAAAAATGACTAGGATTCAACCATGGTTAAACATTATTATGGTTCTCTACTTATTTCTGATGTTATATCTATAATAGAGGAACATTCCAACCAAACTTTCAGAAAGAAATCCCACAACAAGTCTTAAAATCATTGGTCCTCAACATTCACATGGACACCACTGATTTATATTCAAATGATACCATGTTCAATGATCATATATGTTAAACACATGACTCATATTCCATCAATTCATCCATTACATGGATAAACTGACTGTGATGCATGAAACAACAATCTCAATAAGCCATAATCTCTCTTGGAACCCCTCTTCAAAATACATAACCTCACATGTGCCATGATTTACTCAACAACATCCCATCACCTAATGTCATTCCAGACACAAGATTCTATCCATACTCTGACTAAATTATTAATAGTGGAAAAACTGGTCTATCAGTTCAGACACTACAACAATCCTACCCATCGAATCTAGTCTAAAAAACACCACCACCCAAAGTTCTTACCGAAAGATGAAGGAATAAACATGCCTATAACAAAAAACTTGAGCACTGATCATGCATCAATCAAAAAATGATAAGAAAACCAAAATCACTACCTTAAAATGAATCCAAAAAATGGGCCAAACAATTACATAGAATTCCATTATAAAATAGGAATCATCCTACACTGATCTGAATGAAAACAGAGGGCGTCTAGGATTACCAACTATCCATACATAATAAGTCTCACAAATGAGTCACAAGGTCCGACCATCTAGCCCAAAATATCAAAAACTCTAAAAATTATGTAATTATCACAACAACCTGTGAGGATCAATGCTATAAACAAGGCTTACAAGGGCCCTCATCCTCATCGAACATCCTTAGAAGTAACTACTCCTTAGAGGTCATGATACAAAAGAATATGAGAAACTAAATTGAAAATAATTGGGCATCCATATATAAGAATACACCATATAGGTATTGTCAGTAATAAAGGTCCTAGTATTCATCGACATAGTACTCAGATATATTACTAGATAACAACAAACTTGAAAAAAACACCCTACAATGGATAAAACAGAAAGGCGTCACATGTCATATCAACCTACAAGGTCACTACACCACCTCTTTGTGAGGACTGAGTCATCTGCCTAAAAAATGCCTCAATGTAGATCCACATAACCTACCATTAGAAAGAAATATATATATATGTGGAAGTAGGCCCAACTTAATAGGTACCTGTTATGGCCAATAAGAGCCTATATACAATGAGAGGGGGGGTGAATCAGGGTATGGATATTCTTTTTCAAAATTCTTCCTGCCCTACAGGATCTTGACCTCTTTGTCACAAGGGTCACATTGTTTGCACTTGTGTGTTTTTTATGATCACTTACTTTCTTTTTTATCGGATAATGATGCTTTAAATGTAATGTAGGCAAATAAGCAGGAAGACGCAAAGATTTTTACTTGGATCACCATCACTAGGCTACGTCCAAGGTGCATACACCGACAAGTTGGCGGTCATACCAAATTACACAAATCTTGACTAGAAGTGGATTTAATGTCCGGGATAGATCACTTCAATGCCCATGATCACTGCCTTTAAAAATTATAGGGTCAACTCACTTCTTTCCCAAGGGTCGCTCCCTGTTTCTCTCTCTTTGGCTCACTGCCGGTGGAGAGGATCACCTTCTTCCTCTTCCTTTGCTCACTTCTTTGGAAAGGATCTAGTCATAGTTTATAGACCTATAGGTCTTGTCATTTTCATGAAGGAATGCATCTTCCTATGTATGTAGATGCTCTGTTTAAGTAAAACTTTCACCTATAGATGAACATATCATTGCACCGAAGGTATCGGGAAAACTTCCAGCTTCCACGCAGCCTGAAAAACACTGCTGGAAATAAACCTTTCTTGGCACGCAAGTCCATCTCAGACACTTGCATGACACATGATTATCTAACTCCAAACTTGCGCGATCACTTTATTTTATGCCCAAACAAATATTGGCGTGCAACTAACTCCTGGCGTGCAACTTTCTACACTGGCATGCAAGACCCACTTGCGCGTCACACCACCACTTGCGCGACCACCACACATGCGCGATAGGAGCCTTGAATATTCAAAGATTTGATCTCCAGTAAAGAATGAGGACGGGTGGTCCAGTATTTATAGGCAAATTGACCACCCTGTGCGACGATGTGAAACTCTCCCTTTGGCGTGCAAGTCTTGGTGCATAAGTCTCTTCTTCTGCAAGTCACTGGCACGACCTAATTCCAAACTTGTGCGAACCTTTTTACATTTCCATATTTTGACCTTATGATCATGAAAAACCACAGGAGTGCAAGTTCTCATGCTTCCAAGGCATCGGCGCGCAAGTCTCTTCATAGCGCGCAAGTCACCTGCACGACACCACCAATACTTGCGCGAAACTTAACGTTTTCCCATATTTTTATGATCTGATCATGAAGAACATATGGCGCACAAGTTTCCAAGCCTTCACGTACAGGGCGCGCAAGTCCCTTTTCCAAAAACCACTTTTCTTTATTTGTCGATTTTCAGGCCCAAAAATTTGGAAAACACTGGAAAACAACGCCACCTTGTATCTTTTCTTTTTATACCGCCTCCAGATTCTCCATTCCTTTGTCTATGTTCTTGAATCAAACATGGATCGTTGACCACAACTCTTCAACTCGACATTCCATCATGAAATCGTCTTTGTCAAAAAAAAATTATGTCATTGTTTTTCTTTGTCAACAATCACCACTCAGATGTCCACTTTGTCAACAAACACAATCACCTCAAAAATGCTTCAATGATACCTTGAGGTATTTTTTCCCAACAATCTGTCCCTTTGGGTTTGTTGATAAATCTTACATAAAAAGATATATCATTACTTCTTCTGCCACCGTTCGCCTGTCGCGATTCTGATAGCGATCAAGGATTTACTCAACACATACTCTAATCCCACATGAGCAATGCTCGGAGTGAGAAACAAGAGTAAATGAAAAGTTTATCAATGTACCACTTCATCTCTTACACCCATTGTTGACACCAAACTGATTCTAATTTTTACCAAACTGATACCAATTTTTGGAAATATTCTTCCAATACTACTCTTCTACTTTTATCACGATCCTCAACGGTCGTGATATCTATTCTTTGACCGATCACTTCTAGCATCATCAGATTTAAAAATCTCCCCCTTTCTATTCATAGCTTCAAAACCTCTTTAGCCTTATTTACTATGTTGTCCAAGCTATGCTCTGGCTAAGCACGCTCAGCTAGCTTCAACTCCCCCTATCTGGCTGATCCACCTGTAAGCTTCTCCCCTTATCTGTCAATATTTATTAAATAGCCACACTGTGTCCCCCTGGAGCAATCACTATTTTCTCCCCCTTTGTCAACGAACCCAAAGGTTACTCCTTTGAAGTCTGTAAAAGAGTAGAGAACACATATCAGCCCATTAGGGAAAACACATCATACCCCGGGGAGGGGGGGGGGGGGGTGGGTTCCACATCCACACTATGTCATGTGTGGGGAGTCTATTGAACTCCCAGAGCCAATCGATGCCTCTCAAAAGCATCCTTGGGTAAGGCCTTTATCAGAATGTCTGCAACCTGTGGCTTTTTATGCACATACTCAAACTTCACGATTCCCTGCTCAACTTTCTCCTTGATAAAATGATTCTTTATCTCAATGTGCTTTTTCCTTGAGTGATGGACGAGATTTTTGCTAAGATTTATAGCACTTGAGTTATCATACTGGACTCCGATCAGAGACTTCACTTCAACTCCCATATCTTCAAGCTGCTGCTTCATCCACAATAACTGTGTGCATGCATGAGTGGCCGCAATATACTCATCCTTCGTAGTGCTCAATGAAATGCAATCTTGTTTCTTGCTTAGACAAGAAATAAACAATCCACCAAGTTAGAATCCACCTCCTGAAATTAATTTTCTGTCATCTGCTGATCTAGCCCAGTCTACATCAGTATATCCCAATAACTCTGTCTGAGATTTATTAGTATATGTCAATCCAAAATCCACTATACCCTGGATATACTAAAGTATTATTTTCACAAAAATCATATGGATTTCCTTGGGATTACTCGGATATTTCCCTACTTGTCATGTGGTGAATACAATGTTAGGACTTGTTGCAGTCAAGTATAGAAAGCTTCGAATAATCTGCCTATATTCTGTAATTTTCACTGCCTTTCCATCCTCATCTTTTGATAATTTCATCCGGGTAGCAATCGAAGTCTACATCTCTTTGTAAATCTCCATTCCAAATCTTTCCAAAACCCCCTTGACATATTCGGATTGAGAAATGAATGTTCCATTCCTTCCCTGTGTCACCTGTAGACCAAGGGAAAACATCAGCTCTCCAATCATAGACATTTCGAACTCATGTTTGATGGATTCAGAAAAATGTTTGCACTGTTCTTCATATGATCCGCCAAATATTATGTCTTCTTCATAGACCATCCTCATCATCCTTTGATTACTATTGTTGTTGAAAGAGAGATTTTAATGAAATCCATCATGCTAAAACCCAGGCTTATTCAAATATTGATATAGCCTTGAGTAACATGCTCTTGGTGCTTGTTTTAGCCCATATAACACCTTCTTTACCCGACAAACCTTGTTCTCATCCTCATGAATGAGAAAACCATCTGGCTTCTTGACATATACTTCCTCCTCCAGAATTAAATTCATGAATGCTGATTTGACATCCATCTGGAACACCTTGAAATTCTGTTCCACTACAATGGCTATGAATAATCTTATTATCACCAGCCTTGCTACCGGTGCTAATGTCTCATCAATGTCAACACCATCTATTTGGGAGTATCCTTTTCACACTTGTCGTGCTTTGTTAAAAATAACTGTGCCATATTCATTAATCTTGTTGAAATAGACACATTTAGTTCTGATGAAATTCTTTTCTAGTAGCCTCGAAAAAATCTCCAATGTCTGGTTCTTCTCAATCTGGTCTAGCTCTTCATTCAAAGCTTGAACCTAGTTTTCATCTTCGGCTGCATCAGCAAAGAATTTCAACTCTACCTGAGATAGGAATGATGTATGCTGTAGTGAATTCATTATTCTAGTCCGAACTGGAGCTGCCTGATCAACAATGATATTCTGTCTATCAGTTTCAGCTCAGCTCTTTGACTTCCTTGTAGACACAAACTTGACACATTCTTTTTCATCATTAGTATCTTCTTCTGAATCAGCATCAGCCACTTATTCTCCCCCTGTGTAGCTTTCTTCCTCAACACATTCGTCAGGAAATTGTTCACTGACTCATTTTTAGTGGCTTCATTTCATTCAGCTACTTTTCTCTATTTCATTGTTTAACGACATCATTTCATTGATCATATTCTCTCAGATTTTTATTGACACACCTTTGATTTTCTCTCGCAGCTTCTTAGTATCCTGAATGCAGTCAGCTGATACCACATTGTTAGAACAAAATAGATAATCATGAAAACCTGTGTGTTACTTCTTTTCCACCAATCATTCTTCATGAGCATAAACATTCATCCTTCATATCATATTGAGATCATGCATCTGATTAGGATATAGAATTATCCCTCTGTGTTATGCAACTCCTCCAGTTGTTAGGCCCAATAGTTTCGACCCATAACTATTCTTTTCCTCCTGCATCATTTGTTCTCATCTTCCACTCAGAGTTGAGCCATTAAAAAAATCTCTAAGCCTACAGAGTTGAAACTCTGTGTAGGAAACAAGATATAAATTTAATAACACAATCACTTCATATTGTGCTATGTTGCTCCCTTTCTTCTTTAACTGTTGTACCTAATTTGAGACAATTAAAAATCTGGGGCACATCACTTCTCCACTTTGCATCTTTATATGCCACTTCCTCTTAGATCGTATCTCCCTAAAACCTGATACACATGAATCATTAGTTAATTGTATTTATATACATAGGGAGAGTGGCTCTTATGGAATCCTCAAGATGAGGATTGTGGTTGATCCTAGTGGGTCAACCCTTTGATTCTTTCTTGTAGATAATCACACTCTTTCCTTACTTCTAATAGTGGCCTAGACAACTTCAACTTTTCTGGACATATGACTAGGCATTCTTTACTCACATTCTGAACCTTTTTCTGATTTGTAGATTCTACTGGCTTGGCATTTTTCACAATTTGGGGCTTAAACCCACTAGTACACATTTTCTTCTTTGATGTTCTAGCAAAATTCCATTTCCCTTGATTCCTTCCCTGACAAGGAATATCTTTTCTTTCAATCTTCCCTTTCTTCTTCCACCATTGCAAGGATATTGCATCTTCCTCCACTTTTCACTGTGGAACACGACATGTTAATTTTTCAATACATTCTTTGTTCATCATTCTTATATCAGATGTTTGAGTCACTACACTCTTTTTCACTGGTGGTCAGTTCTCCATTGAGTGTTCATTCTTATTTATCACAACTGGAGTGGATCTCCCCTTAATCTTCCAGGTATGTTCACATTCTCTACATTATATCTGTTGAGAATATGAAAGAGGAGGTGAATGATACACCTTTCGTTCAGCTCTATGTGATTCCCCTGAGCCACTAAGCCTATTCTTTTCTTTACCACTTTGTCTCCCAGTGTAGAATTTCTCATTATGCATCATTGGAGTCAAGAGTCTCCTTTCAAGTTCATTTTCCTTTATTGCCTTATTCTTGCTGCAATTTCTTGCCAAATTCCCTTGATTGGAACATATGAAACATCTTCTATTGAAGGTATACCTCATTTCATCGTCTCTTATCCAATATGTTGATGTAGCTTGAGATCTTCTTCCGACATTGATCTCCAGAGCTTCCTGACACATATTCATGGTGTGTCCCATTCTTCCACAGTAATAGCATCTTATGAATGATTTCCTCTGAGAGAAACTTCTCTTGGATTTCCCATGATGCTTCTTTTTATCCTCATATTTATCAATGTTTCTGTTTTCACAGCCTGAAATGTATTCCAGATCCTATGAGTAGAATCTTGACGTGTGGCCATGAATCCCGTAGAAAAAGCACATGTCATCACTTCTTTTTGTAACTATCCTCTCAGGCCTATCTCCAGTACCTATATGTTTTCCTCCACTCCTAGAACTATTCATGTTTCACATTCTATCATGCACGGGAAGGGATTCATCAAATCCGATGGCAGATTTTCCCATGCTATATGGTCTTTGAGCTGAGAAAATATTTTGTTGTTTGTCCTCAGAAATCTCATACTTCCTTTTCGTTTTATCATCACCTTTCGAAGGAAAATAGAATAGTTGGTGCAACACATCCTTCAACTTAGGTTTTCCATTTTCCTTTGATATCTCCATTTCATTCTTGGTTTTTTCTATCACTTCCTTCAATTTTTGAATCTTTATATCTCTTGATTCAAGTTGAACATTAAGTTCTTTTATGATATTCTTATGGCTCCTCAACTCATCTTTAAGTTCCAGTGTGAGCTTTTCCAACATGTCACTTTTCTCCTTCACATTCTGTTTTTATTGAGAAACATATTCAGAGAAATATTCATTCTCTTGTTGTAGCCTTTTATTCTTTTGAACTTCTTTAGAAAATTGTGTTGCTATATCATAAATTCTAGATTTCAAAATTTGAGCTTCATCTGACTTTTGATTCTCCTCATAATCACCAACCATTTGTTTTACTTTTATTTTATCCATATTTTGTATTTCTTCACCTTGAGAATCATTCTTATTCTTTAGGTAAATAGCCACATCAATAAGACTTTGATTTAAGCCTCTTAACTTGATGAACTCAATTTCCAATACTTGGATCCTGATATTTTTAGATTTAAATTCTTTATCTAATTTCTGATCTGATTTCGTTTTCATGTTGACAACATCTACTGGTGTCTTCCTTCTCAAAACTTCTTTATCATCAGTTCTTTCAGTATCACTTTGATGTTCATGTACTTCACTTATTCCAACATCATGATTGAGGGAATCAATCATTTCCCTATCGGATTTATCCAGACCTTCCTTCAGTAACTTGTTTGATTCTTTTAGTTGAAAACACACTTTTTACATAAATACATCCGCACTGAGGGATATCTCCTAAGTTCTGATTCTTATTTGATGTTTTTCCCTTTTCCTTGTGGAAAACATCCACATTTCGTGTAACGCCCCGACCCCAGCTACCCAGAGTCGGTGCATTACTTCGTAACATTAGCATGATCACAAAAGATCAAGTCTCGAAAGACCGATTAGTTTAGTAGCCTTGGAAACACTAGATTCATTCATAAATTTTACATTACATCATAAAGTGAAAAACTAATAACAAAGTCTTCATAGTCCACACTCATATCCTCTTCTAACTATCCCTGCAGGTCATTCATAAAATACCTTTTCACATCTTGGAAAATATTAAAACATTGAAAGGGGTGAGCTCAGATGCTCAGTAAGGATAACAATATTTTGGAAGCTTTCATAAATAAACATAAACATTTAAGACAATGTATAACTAAAACAAAAGCCTTTTAAACTTGAACATCAACATAATATGGAAAATGTAAAATGAGATAATGCAATTTACTTATTCACATGGATATTCTACTAGTCGAATAATCACATGCAATATCAATAACCACTTTCATAATGATGGAATGCATAATGCCAGACATTCTAAAACATTTTGTCAAGGCCTCGTCCAAGATGTCTAAAATGATTAAGGCATCGGCCAAAACCATAAATCAAATTGGGAAAGGGCCTCGGCCAATTCCACATCTAGTTGTCTCATGAGACCTACCGATGCATCGAGGAGCTATAGCAGGGTCCACCCGTCACTTATTAAGTCCAATGCATTCCTCATATGAATTGGTTTAAACATATCATAAACCATAACGTAGTCGTATCACATAAAACATGCATAAAGGAAACATAACATTTCCACATTTCAATCACAATATATCAATACAACACATTGATATAATAAAAACCCTTTCAAAACCATTTTCAATACCAAAATAAAAGAAAGTTAAAACTTTGTATTTATTTTTCATTAAAAAAAGTGATGGCTTGTAGAGTAAGCTGAAACTCAAATAATGGTCCCAGCAGTGGAGAAGTCATTGTCTCCGCATAAGTACGGAAAGAAAAACATTCCCTTTTTGTCGTTTAGTAAAATTCTTCATATAAAAAATATTCCTTTTGGATAAACGTAAAAGTCAAAGGGTTTATACACCGTATAAAAGAAAGTTGTGTATAAAATCAAATATGCCTCAATGAAAGGATATTGAGACGAAGTCCCATACAAAGATAATTTTTAAAATAAAATAGATATATTATGTTTATTACACATAAATAAAGTATGAATACATGATATGACATAATAATATAATGACATAATTTGAAAGTAGGAGATTAACCCAAAGAATGGAAATTGGGTTAAGAAATTCCCTTACCTTGCGTCCTGTCCTGACTCGACCGTTCTTTAAACTCCTGAATAATAAACTAGAGTTAATTAATATTTACTTAAGAACCTTTTTCATGCTCATTATTCCTTTTATATCCCTTATTACCATGTTATGAACATTATGTAATTATTTAAGTTTATAACCGTCATTTTGTCGATCTTAGGTACTTGAGTCAAAAATAACATTCTTATAATTACAAGTTGTTCATGTGGTGATATATCCATTATATACAGAATTATATTCATGATATAGATATCGTATATCTCATATATATCCAGTATATACATGCATTCATAATATTCCATAACGTTTAGAGGTAAGAAATGAAATGCACCGTTCATGGAGACGGTAAGCCGTACGTACGCATGAATGCTACTTTCATTTCTATTTTGTATTTAATGGAATGAAATCATAATGATATAGATGTATAATATAATTCCAGTATAATATAGTGTATAATACCATTTACTCCATCCTTTATACATCCCACATATGGCATTAACGATTCAAATCACTTTGAGGGGCTGGTAGTCCGCACTTCCTAAAATGAAATTATCGCGTTTACCCATAATGGAAATCATAAAGTATGCCATAAATGAGAAATACAGAAGCATAAGTAGAAAATAAACATATTATATATCATTTATAAATATAGTTACATCTTAATGGCCACATTTGAAGGTGTTATATGAGTGTTGAACAATCATCGTTTTGTGAGGCAGAAATTCGCTATCCACAGAAACAGTATATTCTTTAACCATTAGATGTAGGTGTGTGTAAGTGTAGCTCGAATCCTTCTTAGAACAACATCCTAGTATATTAGGATACTGGTGTTGTTACAAAAGAAATAAATAAAAAGTGTTTAAGGGGTTGGAGAAGCTAAACAAAACAACATTAGAGAAGACATTACCTAAAAATCGGGTAACTCTTTTTGATTTGAGCCAAAGGCTTCCTTGGAAAGAATTCTTCCCAAAGTGAGGCTTCTAGGTGTAAGGGAAGGCAGTTGGGAGGGTATTTGGGCAGAGGTTGGCCGAGCCAAATGGCTTGAAAGTGTTAATTAGGTGGTAGAGGTGGGGGCCTTTTATAAGAGGAGAGGAGGGGCACTCTTGGAAAGTACGGAAATTTTACATTATTATACAATGATTTTCGGATTCTAAAGGTCCAAACTTATATAATTAGAGGATAAGGTGATAAGGGTTAGAAATCTACCCATCCAATAGGTTTCTGAAAAGTTTAAGCCTTGGATATTACATTATCTTTCCATTTTATTTAAACCGTTAAATAATGAGGTCATCGCTGCATCATAATGATGTCATATATAATTTAATTTTTTTAATGTCTAATTTTTTTTTAAAAATACTATGATGTAGGAACTCTTTTTATATTTCCAATGACTATTTATAGTCAAACATATGACTTGTATAACCCCAAGTAAAAATTGTTTTAATAAAACATTTCATGTTTGTGTCATTTTTTACTTTAACATTAAATAAAAGGTATTTATGTAATTTTCCAACTAAAGTGGCTCCATGGGGTCCCCAAGTTGACCCATGGATTGTCTTGGTCAGCCATGGAACATCCAATGAGGGTAGGACATGTGTCAAGCTCATCTCATATTATTAAAACATTATTTTTACCTTAAACTACACTAATTACCTCTAATCGCGATTAAGAACCTAAAAGTTACTATTCACCAAAAAATTATTTTAATCTCATTGAACCACATTTTACTTCTTAATGACAACCATGTATGTCGGATTTTTGAAAATCAAATCACAAAAGTGGTAATATTTCATTTAAATGAAAAATCAGTTTTTTAACTACCTCTTAGTGGTTTCACTATTCATCAAAAATTGAAGTTTTTCAGAACAATGCCAAAATTTCAACCTAAGATATAATTGATATTACGAATTCAAAAATGATGTCTATTTTATGAAATTACAAACATATAAGTTGCATTAATTAATTTTATAATTAATTCCCGTTGTCAAAACAAATACGTGTTTTTAAGAAACAATATATATCAAAAGATTGACAATTGTTTATGTCCAATTTCAGAGTGAAATTAATTCTAATGAACACCATTGGATAACATGGTAAAAATATATTCTAATTATACTTTAAAACCACTCAATAGTATAACTTATCACTATAAATTATTTTGATTAAAAAAGTTGTTTTAAGTATTTTTCACTATTCATAAAAAATTAGAAGTTCTCTGAAAAATACCAAAAATTCAACATAGGATAATTTCGATATTCCAAATCCAAAAATGAAGTCCATTTTGAAATATAAAATTTCTATAATTTTAAAAAGTGGTTATTACTATTCATAACGACTACTTTGATTAGTCGCAGTGTTTTAGAACTCGATGTTGCGTATAATGCAAGCTATTGCATTATTGAATGAGAAGTGTATCGTGGAAGATCGGGGTGTTACATTCTCCACTCTTTCAATAAATTGCGTCCTTGCAATTTGATATTTTTCTTTGAAAATAAAAGTTTGAAAATAGAAAATACCTTTGTGGAAAACCCACATCGGAAATAAGGTTAATAAAATTTAGCCTTAATAAGAGGGAAAGGGAAATGAAAAAGTCACCACCCAATTATGATTTCGATTAGGAGAACATTGGTGGCAATTAGAGACATATAATTAGAGGAAAAACGTAAATATTTTTAGGGAGTGATTGAGGTCATCAATCACAATCAACTATCAAATTGAGGGCCTCAATGCCTTCAATCTATGTTGATTTAAAATATCATCAGTTCAACAAGACATATGGTATTAGGATAACACATTTTTTTTGTTTTGATATCCCTTTACTAAAGTTTAATAATTAATTTATTCATTAAATAAGAGATAGGCATATATATATTTATGCTTGACAATTAGAGTTTCAACCTTCAACTCATCTTTCACTCAAAAAGATAATATAACTCAAAAATATTATACTTATCCTAATTGTATAAGGTTCCAAATGTTAATACATACCATTTAGATTAGTAAAATTATTTTTTAATAACCAGGGACTTCCTGTAGGCTAGTGGTAGGAAATAAAGGTATGTCACACTATGGTTGTGGGTTCGATTCCTACAGCTTTGTCCGACGCGACGGGTTATGCCCCACCCCGTAGGTTGTCCTTTTCCTAAATCAATAGTATTATAATATTCCAAAAATAATCTTCATAAATTTTTTGACCTTAAACAATACTGTCAAAAGATCAACTTAATCCACTCCAACCTTTATAGTTATCCAAAATACCTCTGTCCAGACTTTCTCTAAAAGGTCTCTAAATTCCAAAATCAATTGTATCATCAGATTCCCCAAACAAAGTAAAGTTTCTCTTATTGTCACATACTAAAAATATGATTACCTTAATCATATTAAAACCTTAATAAAACAAAAAGTACTTCAGTACAATCCTTATATATATATCACATTATTCTAATAACCAAAATATAATCCATGAGTCCAAAAGCACCAATACATTTATTATTCCACTTCAACTGTAGTCACAACATAAGATTGTCCTTTATCCCTTGGCCTTTTCTGAGGTAAGTTTCCCTGATGCTTAGGACATTCATTTGCATAATTCCCCATTTCCCTACAATTGTAGCATTCAACATTGATAGCCTCTTTCTTTCCATTGCAATCACGCGCCTGGTGACCTTTTTCTCCACATTTATAACAAAATCCCATTCCTTTTAGGCAAGTACCAGGGTGATTCTTCCCACAATTATCGCATAATTGAAAATCCTTCTTTCCCTTTTTCCCATTATCTGTCTCTTGTTCCACCGTTCTCTTCTTCTCTTGCTTTACTTTGTTTTCATAAGACTTAGAGAATTCCTTTTCTATCTTGATAGAACATGAGACAATATCTTTGTATGAAGAGAAGGTTTGTGAGACTAATGCTCGGCGGAGAAATGGTTTTAACCAATCAATGAAATGATCAATTTTACTCCTTGGGTTACGTATATAATCTACAGCATGCCTCGCTAACCTTGTAAAGTTGGCCTCATACTTTGCGACATTCTCATTCTCCTTTTGTCTCAGACTCATAAATTGTCATTCCATATCTTCTCGATGGTCACGAGGATAGTATTTTTCTAGGAAAAGCACTTTGAACTCCCTCCATTCCATATTAGATACGTCATCATCTTCCTTTGTGTTTTGTATCAGCGACCACCACTGATCGGCATCTCCAGTGAGGCGGTAAACTGCCATGATAACCTTCTCCCTTTCGCTACTCCCCAAGGCGTGGAATATTTTCTCTAAGGAATTTATCCATTGCTCAACTACTAATGGATTTGTACCCCCATTAAATGTTGGCGGTTTTTTTCTCATGAAGCGGTCAAACATTGATCCTCCACATTGCGGATCATAGTGCTCCATACGAGTAAGGTTATTATTCATAACCTTAGTGAGTTGTCCCAGTATGTTAATAAGTTGATCACTACCAGTTGTATCTCCAGATCCACAATAATTATCTTGAGAAGGAGGGAAATACCTACACGGAGTTCCTGCATTGATACGGTTTCCATTCCTTCCACTAGGCGCCATTTCTAAACAATGGAATAAACTAGATTAGTATATGAATCAAAATACATAATTCCATACTTGTAAAACACTTAACATAAATTGAACTATTTATGGATGTAATCCATAATCATAAAAATGTTTTCTTTGAGGAAGTATATACTCATAACCCTTCATAGTGTTTTATATTGAAAATGAGAATTATCCAAAGCATATCCCCCGGGAGTGTCGTAACCAAGAGTGCAGCAAGGCCCGTTGTCGTGCACCAGTTCCCATTCGAGTCTAGCTAAAAGCGGTGTTTTCGGGTTTTACCCCTAGGTACATATGTGCCAGAGCCACCTCTACATGCTCGTATCCAGACAGGGATGTATTGCTCAGAAAACTCAAAAAATCTCTATAATACCAAAATTCTAGGAAGTTCTTCTATACTAATCCTCAAAGTTCATCTTAGGTCTACGTGCTCTAATCAGAGTTTGTCTAAATCTAGCTTCCAACGTTTGTACGAAACTTCCTCTGATACCAACTGTAACGCCCTGACCCCAGCTACCCAGAGTCGGTGCATTAATTCATAACATTGGCATGATCACAAAATATCAAGTCTTGAAAGACCGATTAGTTTAGTAGCCTTGGAAACACTAGATACATTCATAAATGTTACATTACATCATAAAGTGAAAAACTAATAACAAAGTCTTCATAGTCCACACTCATATCCTCTTTTGACTATCCCTGCTGGTCATTCATAAAATACTTCTTCACATCCTGGAAAATATTAAAACATTGAAAGGGGTGATCTCATATGCTCAGTATGGATAACAATATTGCGGAAGCTTTCATAAATAAATATAAAAATTTAAGACAATGTATAACTAAAACAAAAGCCTTTTAAACTTGAACATCAACATAATATGGCAAATGTAAAATGAGATAATGCCATTTACTTATTCACATGGATATTCTACTGGTCGAATAATCACATGAAATAACAATAACCACTTTCATAATGATGGAATGCATAATGCCAGACATTTTGAAACATTTTGTCAAGGCCTCGGCCAAGACGTCTAAAATGATTAAGGCCTCTGCCAAAACCATAAATCAAATTGGGAAAGGGCCTCGGCCAAATCCACATCTAGTTGTCTCATGAGACCTACCAATGCATCGAGGAGCTATAGCGGGCTCCACCTGTCACTTATTAAGTCCAATGCATTCCTCATATGAATAGGTTTAAACATATCATAAACCATAACATAGTCGTATCACATAAAATATGCATAAAGGAAACATAACATTTCAACATTTCAATCACAAGATATCAATACAACACATTGATATAATAAAAACGCTTTCAAAACCATTTTCAATACCAAAATAAAAGAATGTTAAAACATTGTATTTATTTTTCATTAAAAAAAAGTGATGGCTTGTAAAGGAAGCCGAAACTCAAATAATGGTCACGGCAGCGGAGAAGTCATTTTCGCCACATAATTACGGAAAGAAAAACATTCCCTTTTTGTCGTTTAGTAAAACGCTTCATATAAAAAAGATTTCTTTTGGATAAACGTAAAAGTCAAAGGGGTTTATACACCGTATAAAAGAAAGTTGTGTATAAAACCAAATATGCCTCAATGAAAGGATATTGAGACGAAGTCCCATACAAAGATCATTTTTAAAATAAAATAGATATATTATGTGTATTACACATAAATAAAGTAAAAATACAAGATATGACATAATAATATAATGACATAATTTGAAAGTAGGAGATTAACCCAAAGAATGGAAATTGGGTTAAGAAATTCCCTTACCTTGCGTCCTGTCCTGACTCGACCGTTATTTAACCTCCTGAATAATAAACTAGAGTTAATTCCTATTTATTTAAGAACCTTTTTCATGTTCATTATTCCTTTCATATCCCTTATTACCATGTTATGAACATTATGTAATTATTTAAGTTTATAATGGTCATTTTGTTGATCTTAGGTACTTGAGTCAAAAATAACATTCTTATAATTACAAGTTGTTCATGTGGTGATATATCCATTATATCCAGAATTATATTCATGATATAGATATCATATATCTCATATATATCCAGTATATACATGAATTTATAATATTCCATAATGTTTAGAGGTAAGAAATGAAATGCATCGTTCATGGAGACGGTAAGCCGTACGTACGCATGAACAATACTTTCATTTCTATTTCGTATTTAATGGAATGAAATCATAATGATATAAATGTATAATATAATTCCAGTATAATATAGTGTATAATACCATTTACTCCATCCTTTATACATCCCACATATGGCATTAATGATTCAAATCACTTTGAGGGGGCGGTAGTCTGCACTTCCTAAAATGAAATTATCGCGTTTACCAATAATGGAAATCATAAAGTATGCCATAAATGAGAAATACAGAAGCATAAGTAAAAAATAAACATATTATATATCATTTATAAATATAGTGACATCTTAATGGCCACCTTTTAAGGTGTTATATGAGTGTTGAACAATCATCGTTTCGTGAGGCAGAAATTCACCATCCACAGAAACATTATGTTCTTTAACCATTAGATGTAGGTGTGTGTAAGTGTAGCTCGAATACTTCTTATACCAAAATCCTAGTATATTGAGGATACTGGTGTTGCTACAGAATAAATTAATAAAAAGATTTTAAGGGGTTGGAGAAGCTAAACAATACAACATCAGAGAAGACATTACCTAAAAATCGGGTAACTCTTTTTGATTTGAGCCAAAGGCTTCCTTGGGAAGAATTATGCCCAAAGTGAGGATTCTATGAGTAAGGGAAGGAAGTTGGGAGGGTATTTGGGTAGAGTTTGGCCGATAAAAATGGCTTGAATGTGTGAATGAGGTGGTAGAGGTGGGGGCCTTTTATAAGAGGAGAGGAGGGTCACTCTTGGAAAGTAAGGAAATTCTACATTATTATACAATGATTTTCGGATTCTAAAGGTCCCACACTTATATACTTCGAGAATAAGGTGATAAGGGTTAGAAATATACCCATCCAATAGGTTTATGACAAGTTTAAGCCTTGGATATTACATTATCTTTCCATTTTATTTAAATCGTTAAATAATGAGGTCATCGCTGCATCATAATGATGTCAGATATAATTTAATTTTTTTAATGTCTAAAAAATATAAAAAAAATAATATGATGTAGGAAATATTTTTATCTTTCCAATGACTATTTATAGTAAAAAATATGACTTGTATAACCACATGTAAAAATTGTTTTAAAAAAACATTTCATGTTTGTGTCATTTTTTACTTTAACATTAAATAAAAGGTATTTATGTCATTTTCCAACTAAAGTGGATCCATGGGGTCCCCAAGTTGACCCATGGATTTTGTTGGTCGGCCATGGCACATCCAATGAGGGTAGGACATGTGTCAAGCTCATCTCATATTATTACAACATTATTTTTACCTTAAACTACACTAATTACCTCTAATCGCGATTAAGAACTTAAAAGTTACTATTCACCAAAAAATTATTTTAATCTCATTGAACCACATTTTACTTCTTAATGAAAACCATGTATGTCAGATTTTTGAAAATCATATAACAGAAGTGGTAATATTTCATTTAAACGAAAAATCAGTTTTTTAACTACCACTTAGTGGTTTCACTATTCATCAAAAATTGAAGTTTTTCAGAACAATGCCAAACTTTCACCCTAAGATATAATTGATATTCTGAACTCAAAAATTATTTCTATTTTATGAAATTCCAAACATATAAGTTGCATTAATTAATTTTATAATTAATTCCCGCTGTCACAACAAATAGCGTGTTTTTAAGAAACAATATATATCAAAAGATTGACAATTGTTAATGTCCAATTTCAAAGTGGAATTAATTCTAATGAACACCATTGGATAACATGGTAAAAATATATTGTAATTATACTTTAAAACCACTCAATAGTATAACTTATCACTATAAATTGTTTTGATTAAAAAAGTTGTTTTATGTATTTTTCACTATTCATAAAAAATTAGAAGTTCTCAGAAAAATACCAAAAATTCAACATAGGATAATTTCGATATTCCGAATCCAAAAATGAAGTCCATTTTGAAATATAAAATTTCTATAATTTTAAAAAGTTGTTATTACTATTCGTAACGACTACTTTGATTAGTCGCAGTGTTTTAGAACTCGAAGTTGCGTACAATGCAAGCTATTGCATTATTGAATGAGAAGCGTATCGTGGAAGCTCGGGGTGTTACATTTCGACTTCTTGGTGTTTCTTCATCATATGGGGTTCCAACATCAGTTGTAAAATCAGGTTCTTCACTCATTCCATCAGCATCATTCAATGAGTAAGTATTTTCACAGTATGATTCATCCAAATCACCCTTTAACTGAATCATACTCTTTCCGTTGACACTTCCACAGTGGGTAATTCCACCTAGATTTCTGCTTCTTCTTTGATGTTTTTCCCTTATCCATGGCACACCGAGATTAGAACAGACTAATTCTTTAACCACACATATTGACTCTACCAAGTCGGAGCAAACAAATCTTATAACATTAACCTTCCCTCTGATACCAATTGTTAGGACCAAGAAGGGCCTATATACCCTAAGAGGGGGGGGGGGTGAATCAGGGTATGGATATTCATTTTCAAAATTCTACTTTCCCCACTGGATCTTGACCTCTTTGTCACAGGGGTAACTTGTTTTTCACTTGTGTGTTTGTTATGATCACTTACTTTCTTCTTTATCTGATGATGATGCTTTAAATGCAATGCAGCAAAATAAGCAGGTAGACACAGAGATTTTTTCTTGGTTCACCCTCACTGGGCTTCGTCCAAGGAGCATATGCCGACAAGTTTCCGGTCATACCAAATTCCACCAATCTTCACTAGATGTGGATACAAAGTTTGGGCTAGATCACTTTTATGCCCAGACTCACTGCCTTTACAATGTTTAGGGTCATCTCACTGCTTTTCCAAGGGTCACTCCCTATTTCTCTCTCTAGGGATCACTGCCAGTGGAGAGGATAACCTTCTTCATCTTCCTTTGCTCACTGCTTCAGAAAGGATCCATTCATAGTTTATAGTCCTGTAGGTCTCTTCATTTTCATGAAATAATGCATCTTCCTCTGTATGTAGATTCTCTGTTGAAGTACAACTTTTACCTGTAGATGAATATATCTTTGCACCGAAGGGATCGGGAAAACATCTAGCTTCCACGCAGCCCGAAAATCACTACTGGAAATAAACCTTTCTTACCACGCAAGTCTATCTCAAACACTTGCACAACACAAGATTTTCTAACTCCAAACTTGCACGGCTCACTTTCTTTTATGCCCAATCCAATATTTTCGCGCAACTAACTCATGGCGTATAACTTCCTACAGTGGCGTGCAAGCCCCACTTGCACGACACACCACCAATTGTGCGACCACCACACATGCACGACATGAGCTTTGAATCTTTAAAGTTTTGATCTCCAGTAAAGAATGAGGAGGGGTGGTCTAGTATTTATAGGCAAATTGACCACCTTGCGCGACGGCACACAACTCTCCCTTCGACGCACAAGTCTCGGCACACAAGTCTCTTTTCCAGCAAGTCACTTTCATGACCTAATTCCAAACTTGTGAAAACCTTTTTACTCTGCCATATTTTGACCTTCTGATCTTGAAAAACTATAGGCGCACAAGTTCTAAAGCTTCCAAGGCATCGGCACGCACGTCTCTTCACAGCGCGCAAGTCACCTGCGCGACACCACCAATACTTGCGTGAAACTGATCCTTTTTCCATATTTTGATGATCTGATCATGAAAAACATATGGAGCGCATGTTTCCAGGCCTTCATGTACACGGTGGGACTATCCCTTTTCCAAAAACCACTTTTCTTCATTTGTCGATTTTCAGGCCCAAAAATTTGGCAAACACTAGAAACAGCGCCACCTTGTATCTGTTCTTTTTATACCGCCTCCAGATTATCCATTCCTTTGTCGATGTTCTTGAATCAAACATGGATCATTGACCACATCTCTTGAACTTGACATTCCATCACGAAATCCTCTTTGTCAAAAAAATTTTATTTCATTGTTTTGCTTTGTCAATAATGACCACTCAGATTTCCACTTTGTCAGCAAACACAATCACCTCAAAAATGCTTCAATGATACCTTGAGGGATTCTTTCCCAATAGTATCTATAATCTGTAAAATCACATACAAGTAGGACTATATGCTATGAATCCTACGTGCCTAGTGTAATGCATGATACACCTCTTGCCTTTTCTATCCAAGAGTCACAATCAATATATGACCTCTTACCAATGTCCAAGATCCAAAGATAAAAAATACATCCTATCATACAGAAAACATGTGTGTCACTCAATGGAAATATCATATAAAATGTAACATCATAAATCAGAAAAAAATCCCATACCCTATGAACCAGGACATCCTACCAAAATAGGTGTTCTCTACAAACCTTCCCAATATCAATCATAGGTTCTGACACATTATTAATACTCTTTTCCACCTAATCCCAAATAGTAAAGACAAGGAGAAGAACAACTCTAATACCACTTTGTAACATCCCAACCCAAATGAAACTGAAATGGTGCCCCAAGACAGTTGGTTACTAGGCCTCAAGAGCACATCCCCACATGTAAGTGGCTTTCGAGAATTACTGAAGGTGTAATGGTGGTACAATGGGGAGACTATACCATCATACAAAATTATGAAAAATAGAAATAAATATGTATTATACATAGTAGAAAGTAAAAAGAGAGAGGAAGCAGTAAATAACTGAAATAAAAACATTATAAAACAACTAAAATGCTACAAAATCCCGAACAACAATGTAATACAATACAACATTAATCACCCACAAGAACGACTCTACAAATAAAAAAACCAAAAAATATATTTAATGTAAAATTATAAGGCTATACTACTAACTCTAAGACAGAACACATACCCAATCTCCAGAAATTGTCAAACTACCCCGAATCGATCTGAAGAACGACATGAGCAGCTCTGCTCGATCACAATACATTGGTCCTCAACCCTATCCATCATAAAACTCGTTCTCACCTTGAAAGACAAACATAAGGTATACACATACACTGTGTTTCATGTTTTTGGGTGAGAAATAATCATAGTAGGTCACCCCAACAAGTAACCTATAAATATTATGTTATAAGTCTATGCTAATGAAAAGTGCTGAAACAAGTAGATACACCACTGAAATGGTAATAAAAACTAATATGTGAGACTATAGTCGAACCCCGAGTCCGTAATCCTGAATAAATATGAACATTCCTATATGGATATCCATATCTATATATGTATACTGTTATAGTTGCATTCCTATACATATATACCTAAATATGAATATTCATTGGTACATGAAATCAAATAACATGAAATCCAATCTGCTGTTGATCATTGGGTCTGTAATCTCGATTGCTTGTACATCTCGTACAATGGTATTGAGCTGGATGCCATGACAATAAAGTTGTGTATCATTAAGTTTATCAATGGGTTTGTAATCCTAATAGAAATATAACTTCTTTGACAAACACCAAATATTTCTCTAATCAAGCTATGTCACCTCAACTGGATACTTGTCCTGCACCTGTGTTCACCCTTACTTTCTGCAAATCTCTTACTAGGATACCGTATAATGAAGTTAAATACTATAAAAAAGGATACCGTGTACTGATAGTCAATTCTGTAATGAAGGATTCTAGGGAGTACATCTAGGTATCCCCTTAAGGGTCACTAAGTCATTTGACATGCTACCGAGGTATGTGAATCTAGTCTAATGTATGATCCATTGATCTCGATCCATAGGTGGTCATGAAATTTAGAAATTGGATAATTTCCAAATGGCCTATACTGGGTGTGCACTAACACAAAGAGGTCATATTCCTGGGATTCTAGTGCGGGCTGTACTGGTATGTAAACCACATATATACATCATCAGGTGAAACGCTCATGGTCTATCCCTTTCCCCAACTCCAAGAGCTCTAATGGTATCTTGGAAAAAAATCAAGGAATCTCTCATGGTATTCCTACCCCAAAGGCTCTCACTATCCTTTGGAATCCAAATGTGGAAGCTCACATAGTCTTCCTACTTAAAGGCAATAATGGTCCTTTGGAAACTAATATGGAAGCTCACATGATATTTCTACACTAATGGATAAATAGTCGAATAATGGGAAACTTCTCTGCTCATCCTGAATATATATATATATATATATATATATATATATATATATATCACAATATATATACATCTAGGATAAATAGAAATGTCCTAGGTAACACCTATAAGTATACAGGTAAATATCAGAAATAATGTTGATCTCAAGATGGATCCCAGGAAAGAACGTATGGGCATCACAACTAGTAATATACATCATAATAAGAACATCTGATCATCCAAAAATAATGAAATATGCCTCACATCAAGATCAACAACCACCAACAAAAAATCCCCTTTGGTAAACATCACTGCCAAAAAAATAATCATGTGAAATAATATACGAAGAGTGAGGGTGGCCCAAATTACCATCCCATCTTTACAACCACACCCCCTTGGGATTACAAGTTTAGAATGGGTTCTAAGGTAACACCCACTACCATCTCTTCACAAAATCAACATACTAGATCTTGGTCGGTCAAACAATGGGAACCCACTAGGTCCATCCAGTTAGCACTGAGAGGCATCCTACTCGGGAACCTCAAAATGATACTCAGGTATTGGGATTCTACAAGGGACACCCTAGATAAACATATGAGAAAAGGCATACCTCATGGGATTTTTCGTATCCAGGGAGAAGATAGAGGTATCCTACAAGGGATCATCTATGTCAAAATATTAAAGGATGAATCGTATATTAGTTACTCGATAATAACTATTCTCACGAATTCTTAGGCCACAAGGGAACATCTCACAAGGGAGACATCCTCAATGAAATGTCATGAAGACAACATTCGTAATATATATCTCATAGATAATCTCAAATCATGATTTCAACTAGTTTGGTTTTCACACAAAACTGATCATTAATGTTGATTATCTCCATCAGGAGATGACTGAATTTGAAAGCAAGAGGAAGAACATAACCATTTAGGTAAAATCCCCCAAAACCCATTAGTAGGCCTCAGAATGCTCCATGAGTTTCAAAATCATGAACTACATGGAAAAATAATCTGGATAGAGTACTCTCAGGTCCAATTACAACTTCGGTCCATGAAAACATGAAAAAACCATAAAGGGTTTAAAAGGGGTAGTAGAGAATGTGTCACCCTTGATAAAAGACATGTACTCCCAATGCACCACGTGGTCATGTTGTCTTGATGGAATAAAATTTTAAGAGACCTAGGTATAATACATGTGAAACGGGTACACATCATATAACCAACATGGGGTACATGCCCATGTCCCTCAATTGGCCATGATGTTTACGTGGATAGTCCATGCACTTTTACAAGGCATGCCACCCAAATGGGATCTGACTGTGTATGCTACATGTTCATATACCCCTATATGGGTTCACCTAGCCGGAAACTCGGATAAATGACCTGTTACCTGTCACGACCCGTCCTCGGGGCCCGTGCTGTGACTATCCCAAGCCCACCTTCGATAGGGCAGGGGCTGGCGACTAGCACCAAAGGTGTAAACCCCGATAAAAGGGAAGGTATTGCCTTTATATAAGAAAATAAATAGCACAAAGTGTGCAAGCTGAAGTAAACACTAAGTAAAATGAGTAAAAGAGTAAGTGAAGGAATGTAAATGAGCTAGTATACAAACCCAAATGAATGTACAGTACAACAGTAATGATAGAAAAACTACATTAAAGTAATCCAGAAACCACTGAGTCGTCCTCCGGATATCCCACCTGAATGATTGGTACATATAATCTCCTCAGATCCTCGGGCCCGATCGTCTGCTCCTTGTACATCCCGCCATGTGGTCCACCTCTAGGTACCGTCTTGCTCCACTAGAATCCACCTCGATCAAAGATGTCTGTCGTTTTCAACTAACACAATGTAGTACGGGCATAGCCCGTGCAAGGGTGAGTATACGATACTTAGTAGGGACCCCAAGACCCCCGAAGGCCTCCCAGAATCTACAAAGGATAAACAACAAAGAAAAGATACAAATACAAAGTATCAACCAACACTACTTAGGTATATTCCCATACATATACCTAAGTCATCCATTCCAGTTCGGCGCCAACTTCAGAGCCCAAGTTCAACCCAGTCCACATAGGAAAGTACAACCCAATCCACACAGGAAAGCACAACCCAATCCATACAGGAAAGCAAGTCAATCATATCGAAGATAATGATTGAAAGCTAAGACTCAGCTCACATAGGTATACTATTCACGAAAAGGGGTGGAGATGATTAGATGTAGCCTCTGTATCATCTCCTCTACTGAACCCACATAGGATCCAAGTACAGAAGTCGCCGCTACCGAACCCACATAGGATCTATGTACAGTAACCATCGCTACCGAACCCACATAGGATCCATGTACAATTGTCGTCACTGCCGAACCCATGGGGGATCCAAGTATAGTCATCCATGCTGACGAACCCACATAGGATCCAGGTACATTCGCCATCGTCGTCACAGTCATAGCCATCTCTAGAGTTCCCGCACACAGCACGCTCGATTCCGGGAGGGCCCGCTCCATGAGCCAAGGGATCGATACATCAACTGTCATGAAGACCAGAGTTGATGTATCCCATAGTTCCATCCCACCTCATAGGGGAAAAACCAAGAAAACCATGCCCAAGTCACATAGAACAAGACGACTAATCCATTTTCCATAAGTACACGGCGTGTAGGTAAGTGATACATGCCGTGTATTCAGACATCGGTTACTGCCCATGTGATATGGCCCGTGTCGCAGGGCTGGTTGTGTAGATAAGTAAATACATGGTGTGTAGTATGGTTACACACCGTGTCCAAACCACTAGGGTCGGATCCATGTGCGCTCGCCTTGCCTGGCCGTGTGGTGGAGTACATGCCCCTGTACTCCACCTCGTGTCCGTGTATTTTCAGAATACACGCTGTGCCACTTGGCCGTATGGTTCTTCTCGTGTCCGTGTATCACCCAGATTACACGCTGAGCCTCGCGAAGACGCTTCTTCCATGGTGGTAGTAGTCCACACCGTGCCTCATGGCCGTGTGGTTCTGCCCATGTCTGTGTATCTCCTGGATTACACACCGAGCCTCGAAAATCTTCTTCTGCCTTTCAATGAAGATAATATACATCATGCCTCATGGCTGTGTATTTCTGTCCATGTTTGTGTATTTCCCTTGAATACAGACCATTTCCATCGAAGTCTCCTCTATCAAACTGTGTGGATAGTACACACCGTGTGACCAGTGTCAGACGCCGTGTGTCACTTCTTCTGATGTCCGTTACTCCTACCGCTGAACAGTTGTACTATAAGGCGTGAGCTTTGGAAGTACATGTCGTGTATTCTCCAATTTTCCAGAAATGACACCTCTAGCCACCACGTCTCTCGAGGCATCAATTATTCGTTCCGATGAACCGTTTGCTACAAAACCTCCACTCACAGGTAGTACCAATGTTCCGAGGCCGTTTCTGATCTTTTCAAGCCTCTGATTGGCTCCGAAAACTTGCCTTGATTTACCACTCAAGAATGGTAGGAGAACACAATACAACAAGAATGGTGGAGGAATCGGACCGCGTTAGTGTGGTCCTGTTCTTTCCTCTTTAGATTGATAGAAAATGGTCTAGAGAGAACAAATATCACGGAAGGAAAAACAATTTTGATCAATCATAAACACACCCCTACCTTGAGGGAAGTTCACGGTTGTCTAGCGCCCCAGATGATGGCCTCGACTCCGTCATCATCGGTGTGCACCTGAGGAAAAGTCTTCTTCTCTTTTATCATGGAGAGAAGATGACGATTGTGCATCAGTCGCCGATTCCTTCTTCTCTTGAAGGGATGACGTTCTTCGTGGGAGGATTGGTGTTCTTCGAAAGAGAAACTTCCTTCTCCTTTTTACACAAAAGCTCCCACCAATTTCTCCCAACCCAACATCTGCTAAAGTAAACAAAATAATAGACTAGTGCTATTAGTTTATTAACATAAGTATTTTAAATATCAAAATTCAAAACACTTAATAAAATTAATTAAAGTGATTGAATTCATTAAATTAAAGGGTTGGAAAGTGTTAATGAGGGAGAGAGAAGGAGGTGAGTGGTCTAACATTAAAGGGGAGTTGACAAAATAATGATGGGGGTTTTAGAGGAGTTAGGGAATGTGAAGGGTTGGGATCGTGTGGCCCCCACCCCACCATTATCCTTTCATGGGTAGTTAGCAACTAGTGGGTCCCATCCCAACTTCCACACCTAGGATAAACAACTTATGTTAGGAATAAAATTTGTACCAAAAATTTTATTCTATTCTTTATTAATCCCCATGTTTTAACAACTCGTCCTGAGAAAACGCACCTTTGGTAAAGGTCCTCTTATGAAATTACCACCACTGCGGTTTCATCGGTGCCCTCAGATTTTTATTTCAAGCATCGGTTTGAAAGATAGGAAAACCCGCTCATTCGTTCACTGAACGTACCTGAGCTAAACTTCAGAAATTGATTCTGGGCACACCGGGCCTCAGAATTAGTTTTCGTCAGAAACTGTGTACTCGTAAAATCCCAAAGAATTTAAGAAAAAAAGTTTCTTCAAATTTACAGGTCTTTACATTACTCCCACCTCCGGTCTTTACGTCCCCGTAAAGATACATCATAAACTAGGGAAACAAATGGGGGTACTATGCACACATTTAAGCCTCTCGCTCCCATGTGCTCTCCCGGAGGTTCCCGTGCTGCCACCTGATCCGCACTAGAGGAATTGAGCGTCTACGTAGGACTCGCTCCGGTCGATCCTCAACCTCCACTAGGACCTCTGCAAATGTCTCCACTTCATCAATTTCTAGCTAACCGTGATCAATGATATGTGTCAGGTCGTGCACATATCTCCTCAGCTGAGATACGTGGAAGACGTCCTACACCCGGTGCAACTGAGGTGGAAGAGTCGGGCGATAAGCTACCTCGCCTATCCTGCTTAGAACCTAGAATGGTCCAATGAAGCGTGGAGATAACTTCCCACCCCGAAAAAAATATCTGTAATCCACTTCATGGTGAGACCCGTAAGAAAACATGGTCGCCATCCTCAAACTCTAGTGGTCTCCACCTTTTTTACGCATAGGACTTCTGTCGGCTCTGAGCAGTCCTCATCTGCTCCTGGATGATCTATACCTTCTCCGTCGTGGCCCGGACCATCTCTGGTCCTACAAGTGCGGACTCCCCAGGTTCTGTCCAGTATAGAGGTGATCTGCAAGGTCGGTCGTACAATGTCTCATATGGTTCCATCCCGATGGTGGAGTGGTATCTGTTTTTGTTCGCAAAATCCACCAAGGGGGTGATCCTTCTAGCTGCAAACAAAGTCAAGGACACATGCATGGCGCATGTCCTCGAGAGTCTGAATGGTCCTCTCCGTCTGGCCATCCATCAGAGGGTGAAAGGCGGTGCTCAGGCGTAGCTGCATCCCAAATGCCTCCTAAAACCCCTTCCAAAGCTGGGAAGTAAAGCGAGCGTCTCAATCAGAGATGATAGATGATGGCACACCATGAAGCCGTATGATCTCCTGAATGTAGAGGCGTCCCAAGATCTCCACTGAGCTCTTCTCTCTTATAGGTAAAAAGTGGTCCAACATGGTGAGTCGGTCGACAATCACCCAAATGGAGTCATTTCCTCTAAAAGTATGTGGAAGCCCCATCACAAAATCCATGGATATCCCATCCCACATCCACTTCGGGACCTCTAGGGGCTGTACCAAGCCTGCTGGTACCTGGGGCTCTGCCTTCACCTGCTGGCAGGTGAGGCATCGTGAAATGAACTCTCCCACAACCTTTTTCATACCCGGCCACCAGTGCTGTTGTCTGAGATCCTGGTACATATTTTCTACTCCTGGATATACTACCAATGTGGATGTGTGAAACTCCCTCAGCACCTCCTCCTGCAATGCAACTGGTACCATGGTACGTCCTCTAAAAAGGATGACGTGCTCTCCTCCTACAAAAAATCCATCAGGTGTCTGTCCTATGGAAATTTGTGCATGTCACGTCTCATAGTCAACGTCCCCATGATGTGCCTATCTAACCCACTGATGTAGTGGATAAGTGACTGTGATGGACTGAAGGAAGGAAGACCCATCTCTATCCATGAAGGATATCTGCAAAGCGGCTAACTAATCTATCGCCTCTCCAAGTAGTTGAATGCCCGACCTCCTGCTGAGAGCATTAGCTACTATGTTCCCCTTCATAGGAGTATAGACTATCTCAAAGTCATAGTCCTGAAGGAACTCGATCCGTCGCCGATGTCTCAGGTTCAGGTCGTTCTGAGAGAAGATGTACCTGAGACTCTGGTGGTCAGAGTAGACTGTAAAGCGCTCGCCCATCATACAGTGCCGCCACATCTTCAAGGCGAAGACCACTACTGCTAACTCCAGGTCATGGGTAGCATAGTTATACTCATGATACCTCAACTATCGCCTTCCATAGGTGATCATTTCCCGCTATTGCATCAGGACACACCCGAGTCTGGTCCCTGATGCATCGTAGTAAAATACGTACCTTACTCCCTCCTCCGGTAGCCTCATTATGGGTGCACTGGTCAGTCTCTATCTCAGCTCTTGGAAGCTCTGCTAACATCTATATGTCCACATAAAGGGATTCCCCTTCTCTGTCAAAGATGAAAGGGGTGATTTAACTCTGGAGAAGTCTAGCACAAATCTATGATTGTTCCTAGCCAGACCTAGGAAACATCGCACCTCCATCACTCTCATGGGTGGCTCCCAATCTAGAACTGGCTCGATCTTCCCAGGATCCACTGAAACTCTCATATCAGAGATGACATTACCTAAGAAGTGGACCTCTAGTATCCAGAACTGACACTTTTATTGCTTACCATATAGTTGATGATCTTAGAGTGTGTCCAGTACAACCTGAAAGTGGTAGGCGTGCTCCTCCTCAGTAGTTGATTAAATCAATATGTCGTCGATGAAGACTACGAAAAATCAATCGAGGTAAGGATGGAAGATCCGATTCAGGAGAGTCATGAACACTGGTGGAGTGTTATTTATGCCTAAAGCCATAACCAAGAAATCATAGTGGCCATACCAACACCTGAAGGCCGTCTTATTCACATCCTCGTCTCGAACTCTGTGCTGATGATAGCCCGACATGAGGTCTATCTTCGAGAGCCATCGTTCTCCCTTGAGATGATTAAAGAGGTCATCAATCCCCAGAAGTGGATACTTTTTCTTCACAACCACCTGATTTAGGAAATGGTAGTTGACACACAATCCTAAGCTCCTGTCCACCTTCTTGGTGAACAAAATCAGGGACGCCCTGGGTGAAACACTGGGTCAGATGAATCCCTTTCCCTGAAAGTCCTCCAGCTGTACCCGTAGCTCTCGAAGCTCAGCGGGAGCCATCTGATATGCAGGAGTTGATATATGGGATATCCCGGGGTATAGGTCAATATATAAGTTTACCTCTCTGCGAGGAGTTAGTCCTGGAACGTCGTTAGGAAAAACATCTTCATACTAATCCACCAAAATAGGAAAAATCAGACTCCGCACGTCAACTGCTCCTAGGATGGGACTAGCCAACTGATGAGTGATTGGTTGTCCTCTCCTCTACATGAGTCCATACTACACTGCAAAGGCTCCCTTCTTGCCGGTGAAGGTGAACCTGCTCCTATCAGTGCAGACACACCGCACCCTGTGCCTAATACAGTCGATCTGAGAATGGACCATAGATAACCAATCCATGCCCAATATGATGTCATAAGGGCTCAACATCGTAAAAATAAGATCCCACCTAATTCTCTCACCTCCTAGAGTAATCACACACTATTGTCACCCGTACGTAATCATCGATTCTACTTTCATAGGAGTCTCTAGATATAAGGATCGAGCCAACGGCTCTGTTGGAATCTTCATGCTCCGAACAAGGGTAGTGGGAATGAAAGAATGACTCTCTACTATGTCTATAAGATATGCAGAAAGGGTGTAGTAGACACAAATAGTACCTAGAATCATCTCAAGTGTACCGTGGTCGTAGGCCTCCACTGCCTGAAGTTGAGCCTGCCTCTGCCCGCCAGCTCCCTGTGGTCGGGATAGACCTCCTGGTGGTTGTGGTGGTAGAGCCCCGAAGCATCGTCGACCACCTGTTGCTTAGCCAGCTCCTCTACCTCATCCACCTTCTCCCTTCAGACTGCCTAAGTCGAAACTCTACTTCTGCCTGGGTGTTCCCTCAACCGTCTGCTGCTCCTCTACATGGCGGGTCGGGCAGTCACGAGCCATTTGGCCCTGGCCACCACATTCATAGCACTGTCGGCCTCTCGTATGACTAGCTCTGCTGCGTGTGCCCCGCACCACTGAAACAGTATCCTAAGACTTCCCAACAGATGGTTTGTTCCGCATGGACCCCTGTGACATCTGTCGACTACCAACTGAAGAAGACTCCGCTACGTGCCGTCCTACCATACGTCTCGCTGCTGGTGTAGGCTCAGCAAGAAATCTCTCCACAAGAAGGGATCGCTCCAGTACTCCAGCCTACGTCAAAATGCTGAGGGAGATCATCAAAGCCCTGACCTCATGCCTCAGTACCTACTCAAAGGTCTGGGCCTGGAAGAATGGGTCTCATACCATGTCTGTGGAATTGCGTGAGAGGTTGGTAAATCACACCAAGTACTGGGCTACTTTCATGCTGCCCTGTCGCGGCTGTAGTAACTCATGAATGCGCACCACACGGAGGGTGGTTGGAAAAAACTTTGAGCGGAAGAGGCTCTGGAAGTCTGTTCAAAGAAGAGATTACTCTTCGTTCACGTGGATCATCAAGCTCCACCATCAACCTGCTGCCGCGTGCAGGAGACTCACCACAAGGATCACCATAAGATCTACTGGTGTCCCTACAATTCTGAAAACTCCAACAAAATCCTCCAACCAATCCTCAGATTCCTGAGGGTCTATCTCCCCATGGAACTTGGGCAGTCTCGGATGCTGAAACTCGTGCAGTGCACTCAGGCGACATGCACTCTCAGCAGCTGGGGCTGGTGGAATCGGTGGCTCGGTGGGTAGAGGTACCGCTAGTGACTCCGCTGTAATGGGGCCCTGCACCGAGGCCTCGTCGCTCGGTGGGCTGCCATCTCGCACAAAGCATGGAACCCTAGCTGGCTACCATCGTGGGGCCATGCTGAAAAGAAACTAGTGCGCCATGGTTAGTCCAGTATACCTGGTGAGCTGACACAATGTAATCACAAAGGAAACTTTGAAACACACATGCAGTCAATGTTTTTGTGTAATGAGTTGAAAATCAGACGTCAGGGTCCTGGTGTAAGGATACGTCAGCCGCCGCACCAACATTGGACTCCCTAGACTGATAACCACACTCAATACCGTTAGCATTATTACTTCACATAGAAGAAATTATCAGAGTTCTGAGTTCTGCGGTAGAACTGACTCCTTTGATACCAATTTGTCACGACCCGTCCTCGGGGCCCGTGCCGTGACTACCCCATGTCTACCTTCCATAGGCCAGGGGATGGCGACTAGCACCAAATGCAAAAATCCTGATAAAATGGAAGGAATTCCCTTTATATAAGAAAACAAACACCACAGAGTACGCAAGCTGAAGTAAACACTAAGTAAATTGAGTACAAAAGTAAGTGCTGGAAAGTAAATGGGACGGTATACAAACCCAACTGAAGGACCAGTACTACAATAAAGATATAACAACTGTAGTAATGTAATCCGGCAACCACTGAGTCATCCTTCGGATACCCCCCCTAAAGGGTGGGTACATATGATCTCCTCATCTCCTTGGGTCCGGCCGTCCACTCCATGTACATCCTTCCAAGTGGTCCACCTCCACGTACCGTCTTGCTCCGCTAGACTCCACCTCGATCAGCGCTGTCCATCGTCTGTAACCAACACAACGTAGTGCATGCATAGCCCGTGTCGTGGTGAGTATACGATACTCAGTAGGGACCCTGAGACCCACGAAGGCCTCCCTTAATCCACAAAGGATAAACCACAAAGGAAAGATAAAAATACAAAGTATCAAGCAACACTACTTAGGTATATTCCCATACATATACCTAAGTCATCAATTACAGTTCAGCTCCAACTTCAGAGCCCAAGTTCAACCCAGTCCACAAAGGAAAGTACAACCCAATCCACACAGGAAAGCACAACACAATCCACACAGGAAAGCAAGTCAATCATATCGAAGAAAATGATTGAACGTCAAGAATCACCTCACACAAGTATACTAATCATGATGCGGGGTGGAGATGATTAGATGTAGCCCTTGAATCATCTCCTCTACTGAACCCACATAGGATCCAAGTATAGAAGTCATTGCTGCCAAACCCACATAGGATCCACGTACAGTAACCATCTCTACCGAACCCATGTAGGATCCAAGTACAGTCTTCATTGTTGCCGAACCCACGGAGGATACAAGTACATTCGTCCTCGCTGCCGAACCCACGTAGGATCCAAGTACAGTCTCCATCATTATCACAGTCGTAGCCAGCTCTAGGGTTCCCGCACACAACATGTTCGATTCCGGGAGGGTCCGCTCCATGATCCAAGGGATCGATGCATCAACTGTCACAAATACCATAGTTGATGTATCCCGTAGTTCTGTCCCACCTCATAGGGGGAAAACCAAGAAAAATTTTCCCAAGTCATGGAGAACAAGACGACCAAGCCATTTTCCAAAAGTACACAGTGTGTAGGTAAGTGATACACGCTGTGTCTTCAGGCACCGGGTACTGCCCGTGTGATACGGCCCGTGTCGCAAGGCTGGTCATGTAGATAAGTAAATACACAGCGTGTAGTATGGTTACACGCCATGTCCAAACCTATAAGGTCAGTTCCATGTGCGCTGGCCATGCCTGGACGTGTGGTGGAGTACATGACCGTGCACTCCACCCCGTGTCGTTGTATTTCTGGAATACACGCCATGCCTCGTGGCCGTATGGTCCTACCAGTGTCCGTGTATTACCCAGATTACACGCCAAGCCTCGCGAAACTGCTTCTGCCATGGTGGGGGTAGTACACGTCGTGCCTCATGGCCATGTGGTTCTGCCCATGTCTGTGTATCTCCCGGATGACACATCGAGCCTCGAGAAGATGCTTCTATATTTCAATGAAGATAATACATGCCGTGCCTCGTGGTCGTGTATTTCTGTCTGTGTCCATGTATTTCCCTTGAATAAACGCCATGTCAATCGACGACTCCTCTGTCAAACTGCGTGGACAGTACACGATGTGTGACTGGTGTCACACGCCATGTGTCACTTCTTCTAATGTTCGTTACTCCTACCACTGAATGCTTGTACTACATGACGTGTGCTTTGGAAGTACACACTGTGTATTCTGGAATTTTCCAGAAACGACGCCTCTAGCCAGCATACCTCCCGAGGCATCCGTTCTTCGTTCCGATGAACCGTTTTCTACTGAACATTTTCTCCCAGGTCGTTCCAATGTTCTGAGACCATTTCTGATGTTTTCTAGCCTCCGATCGGCTCCAAAAACTTTCCTTCATTCACCGCTCAAGAACGGTAGGAGAACACCATACAACAAGAATGGAGGAGGAATCAGACTGTGTTAGTTTGGTCCAGTTCCTTCCACTTTAGTTTGATAGAAAATGGTTTATAGAGAACCAATAAAACAGAAAGAAAAACAAAGTTTCTCAATCATAAACACACCCCTACCTTGAAGGAAGTTCACGGTTGTTTAGCACTGTGGACGATGGCGTTGATTCCATCATCATCGGTGTGCACCGTAGAAAATGTCATCTTCACTTTTATCAGGGAGAGAAGATGAAGATTTCATGTCGGTCACGGAGTCGTTATCTTCGCTTGAATAGATGACATTCTTCGCGGAAGGGTTAATGTTCTTCGAAATAGAAACGTCCTTCTCCTTTTTACAAAAAAGCTCACATGAATTTCTCCCAACCCAACATGTGATAAAGTAAACAAAATAATAGACTAATGCTATTATTTTATTAACAGAAGTAATTTAAATTTCAAAATTAAAAACAGTTAATAAAATAAATTAAAGTGATTGAATTCATTAAATTAATGGTTTGGCAAGTGTTAATGAGGGAGAGAGAAGGAGGTGAGTGGTCTCACATTAAAGGGTAGTTAACAAAATAAATAAGGGGGTTTTATATGAGTTAGGGAATGTGAAGGGTTGGGCTCGTGTGGGCCCCACCCCACCTATATCCTTTCATGGGTAGTTAGCAACTAGTGGGTCCCACCCCAACTCCCACACCTAGGATAAACCACTTAAGTTAGGAATAAAAATTGTACCACAAATTTTATTCAATTCTCTATTAATCCCCAAATTTTAACAACTCCTCTAGAGCAAACTCACCTTTGGAAAATGTCCTCTTAAGATATTACCACCACTGTGGTTTCATCGGTGCCCTCAGATTTCGATTCCAAGCACTGTTTTGAAAGATAGGAAAACCCACTCGTTCGTTCACTGAATGCACCTGAGGTAAACGTTGGAAATTGATTCCGGGAACACCAGGTCTCTGAATCAGGTGCCGTCAAAAACCGCATACTCGTAAAATCCCAAATAATTTAAGAAAAAAATTTCCTTGAAATTTACGGGTCATTATATTACCTGTACACAGTTTTTACACCCCTGTACATGGTGTGTACTTCTTAAAATAAATATTTTCCCAATAGGAAGAATACATTTCACATTCCTATAAACCATATGTCGTGTAACATTGTTTTCCAAAATGTAAAACCCTCAGATCACCCAAAACAAACATTTTCACCCCCAAAAGAATAGATCAACCCTTTAGGGTCCACATGAAAACATAATAGATAATTAAATCACGAAAATAATAGTCTAAGAATGATTTTTGGTAAATACTTATGCCAACTGACCTTTTAGTGGAAATTGCCAAAGCTTCGTTCGATTACGCGGTCCACTGTTTCCGCACATTGACTTAGCATGTTGAGATATTCACAAAGGATCCCCAATTACCTTCCCATTATCTATAATTATCCCCCAACTATTTCTATATTAGGTTGTGTTAAGGAGGATCCATAAGAGGGGAATGCATGAGGTGGAGGAGGAATGGAGAGGAAAGAAAAGAATAAAAATAGAAAAAGAAAAATAAAAAGAAAAGAAAACAGGTCAGGGGTGGGCCTCATGCCCAACACATGTTTATTCCTCACATAGTATAAACTAACCATTCTTAACTCAATTCTAGTGATGTAATATCATTGTGATGTTTCAATCTAACTATATCAATGTACAAACTTTCTCGAACAATATAATATTTTAATTATTAAAAATTAAAAATTCATTATTTTTCCAAACCATTAACATCTGGGATTTCAACCAAACATCTATCCTAGTATAAAAACCTTATTATGGGACCAACAGAGTGGTAAAAAAAATAATCTGAGATCATCTTCTCGGGGAATGTTACCATTTTACCCATGTATAAACATTTGAAAGGAAAAATTTAAATTTCTTCTCAAAACTGCAGCCCATAAAAACATGGGACCCTATAATATTCATGTTTCCAATATTATTTTACGACTAATGAAAAATGTTTTTCCAAAAGAAATATTTTTAAAAAAAATTTAATTCTCTTGAGGTTGTTTCTTCTTCACTCAAGATTTATGATTCTTATAGCAAGTATGTTTGTCCCTTTTTATTTTGGGAATGCCAAAAATTATTCATGATTTTATGATTTATGAAATTATCATGAATCCCATTTTATTTATATGGGTTATTTCATGAATAATATTGTTATATGTTCTATTTGAGATGCATGATTTTGTAAATTTTATGATGTGCAGGTGAACTTAGAATTATATAGGACTCCAATGCATTATGTAATATGTTATATCTCATGAGATAATGTGAAATATAAATGAACATGATGATAAATTTTTTCATAATGATGATGTTATGATTATGAAAAAACGTTATATGAGGAAATTATGCTAGCTTTGTTAATAAAAGTGTGTGGTATTTGACCACTTAGACCAGATGTTTGATTTTTATACATTTCCACATTCGATTCCTTTATCTATTGCTTCTCCTCCTGATTATGATGATGATCCAATGATTATGTTATAATGATGATGATAATTCTCACCACATGTTATATTGCTTCATGTTCATATCTATCCTCTTACTAGGCTTTCATCTCACCCCTTTATTTAAAGTATAATCTCAGGTGATTACTTTTACTAATAAGAAATCGAGGGCCACTAAGAAGATAGATAAGAAGGAATTAAATAATTTTTATGTTTTATTTTATAAATGTTATGTATTTTCATAACTTTAGTAAGACACTAAACCATCAGATCCAAATTTGGTTATGCATTTTTGTTTTTTATCTTTAAAATGATGTAATAATCATGTACGTAAATTGTAGGGTTACTATAGTTGGTATCAGAGTATGTTTTTGTTAATTTGGTAATTATGAATAGAAAACATTAGTGAAAACACTTAGTAAGAGAGAATGTATATATAAGAAACTAAGAATCTTTTTTTTCAAAAAATTTTAAATATGGGGATCCCACTAAATATAAAATTTGTTTTATTTTCACGAAGGAATAAATTATCTAATCATTACTTTTTGACTTATATTTTTTGCAAGCTTTTTCAATTTTAGAAATCAATGTGAACCTGGAGAAGCTAGGACAACAACCCGTGTGAGGGAAAATGCATCAATTTACTAAATAAAATCTCCAATGCATTGGGAGATGGAGTTAAAATTTTCATCATTATTATTATCCATCTATATCAGGCTATGAACAATAACTTAAATAATTTTGAGCATATACCTTCCTCTAATAGGGAGAAATTGGATATCAAGTATTTTATGCGGCAATGACCATTAAATTTTAGTGACTATAATGATCCACTAGTCACAGAAAATAGGGTAAAATCAATGGAGAAGATATTTTATGTGATTAGATGTTCTAATATGGAAATGTTGACTCTGGATATTTGTCATTTTGATGTGGAGGATGACTAATGGTGGGTGTTAATTAAGAACACCAAGCCGAAGGAAGAAATTAATGAGATGGAGTGAAAAATATTTAAGAAAATATTTCTTAATAAGGATTCCCCTTGAACTCATTAGGCAAATATGGATATAGAATTCAATGTGCTGAAGAAAAATAATGTTAATTTATTAGGGCTTATGATGAAAAGATCACATGGATTGTAAGGTACACATTGTGGTTTTTATAAACAATGAATGAAAAATATACAGAATCTTTTTTTGTTTAAAACCACACCTTCAAAAGGATATAGTTGTTTGGGAGTTATGATGAAGTTTTTCGTTCTGTTCTCATAGTGTAGATGGATATTAGAGAATAGTCCCATGGTGATGGAGTAAGAAATGAAATATAGAGTTTCAAGATAGAGGAAATAATGAAAAAGGTGGAAATAAATATTAACCACTCACATGTCAAAAATATGGGATGAAGCATCATGAGAATTTCCTCAAAGGGATAGGGAAATTCTTCAAATATAGGGTATAAGGCCACTAAGATCATGATTTTTAGAGTGACATGAATAATCTAGCCAATATGATGGAGGAATAGAGGGAACCACCCATGGTACAATGCTTCGACTGTAGGGAGTAAGGGAACTTTGCATACGAGTGCACTAAACCTCAGGCCCTCGAGGGTAATTAGTATCATCAGACACCAAAGCCAAAGGAGAAAGGGAAGGATTATTCCATCACTACCACTGAAGTGGTGAATGAAAATGATGTAATACTAGGTACACATCCTATTCAATAAATAATGGAAATTTTTTTATTTGATTCTGGCTGTATAAACTACTTTATATCCTACAAGTTTTCTAAAACTATTTAATCAAAGCCCTAATAACTTGAAGTTAAAATATCCATAAAAACACCTAGTGGTGAAATAATTTCAACCCATGTTCTAGACACTTCTTCTATTGGTGTATGTGGGAATATTATTCTAGAAAAGCACATGAAACTTTCCTTGGTTGTATTTGAAACTATACTAAGGATAGATTGTATCTCTTTATATAGAGCACACAAAAACTGTTGAGAAAAGGAAATATCTTTTCAAATTCCAAAATATCCCATGATATTCTACACATGAGAGGAAGATCATGAATTTCCTTTGGAAAATACTTCAACAATGTGGCTGCTGATGCCCTGTAAATAAGCATACCTCACTCAAATGATTGAGTCAAAGGAACACATTAATATTGATGAAATTCCCAATGTGAGTGAATTTAGTGATGTATTTCCCAAATGTTTAACAATACTTCCCCAATATTTTTAGGTTTATTTATCAATATAACTCATACTCGGAGCTAATCCTAAATCTAAAGGACCCTATAGGACGACCTTGATCAAACTAGAAGAGTTTAAGAAGCAATTGTAAGAGAATTTTGACAATGGGTTGATACTGCCCAGTTAACCACCATGGTGTTCACCATGGATATTTTTTCAAGAAGAAGGATGGATCAATGTGGCTATGTATTAAATACATAGTGATCAAACATATCACTATAAATAACAAGTATAATATTCCAAGGATTAACGACTTGTTAAATCAGATACAAGGAGAACAATAATTCCCAAATGTGGATCTTCATTCTGGATATCATCAATTGAAGTTGAAGAAGGAATATATTTAGAAGGATTAAATCCGTACAAGGTATGGGAACTATGAGTTTTTAGTTATTCCATTTACACTAACTAATGACATTAGAATCTTCAATTATTTGATGAATAGAGTCTTTTGGCACAACCTCCACAAATTTTGGGTGGTTTTTATAAATGATAATATCATCTACTCCTAGGGAAATTATGAACGTGAAGAACATCTAAGGATTGTACTGGGGAAATTAAGGATGGAGAAATAGTATTCCATGTTTAGAAAGTGTCTTTTGGATGGATCAAGTCAAATTATATGGACATGTGATCACATATGAGGTAATTTATGTGGACCCTTCAAAAAAAGGAAATTACAGAATGACATAGACCCACTAGTGTCTTGTAAATACATAGCTTTCATGGATTTTTAGGGTACTATCAATGTTTTTTGATAAACTCTTCCAGATTTTATAGCTCGATAACAATGTTAAAAAGGAAATGGGTAATGTTTGTCTGGATGGAAGAATGTGAGGAAAGGATTATGGAGAAAAAGAAGAGGTTGATCACTACTCATGTACCCACATTACTAATAAGCGGAGAATGTTTTATGATATTTATAGATTCATAAAACAATGCATTGGATTGTTTACTCCGGAAAAATTATAATGTAATAGCCTATGCATCACAGAAGTTGATGATCCATGAGCATAACTACCAGATGAATGATCTAGAGTTAGCATCTATGAACTTTACCTTCATGATTTGGTTGCATTACCATGGTGAGAATTGTGACCTATATACCAATAAAATGATTCTAAAGTATATATTCACAAAAAGGAACTAAACATGCATCAAAAGAGATGGTTATAGATAATCAAAGACTATTATTTCTCTATTAAATATAATATTGGGAATGAAAATAAGGTTTTTGAAGCTCTTAGAAGAAAAGAACCCGCTAATCTATCCATGATGAATATTTAGAAAGAACATATCTTTATGGATATAAAAAGGATGTATTTGGAAATAATAATGAAATGGAATAAAACCTAAAATTGAAAAATTATTTCCCAACCATCTATCAAAGAGAAGACTAAGGAGGCATAAAGGGGTGATTTGAAGATTCATAATAAGATGAAATCAGTAATGGAAGGGAAGCTACAAGAGTACCATATTCATGATGATGGTTTGATTCATTTTGGAATATGGTTTTAAGTGACTTTATCACCTGGGATAAATAAGGAGAAAATGAAGAATAAACATAGCTCAATGTTCTCAATCCATCCTAGAAGTACTAAGATTTACAATGTTCTTCGAGAACACTTATGGTGGGATAAGATGAATAATGATATTACAGAGTATATCTCAAGGAGCTTAATATTTCATCAAGTAAAATAAGATTGATCTATGTCCAAATGGATGATGAAACCATTTCATATACCCACATGGAAATAGAATAATTTCAATATGGAATTTGACACTAGTCTCCCAGAGACATCTAAAAGAAACAATGTGATATGGGTTGAGATGTATCTACTCAACAAGACTACCCACTTTATATCTATTCATGATGATATATTACTTGATCAACTTTCTAAGATATATGTGAAGGATGTTATAAGGATGCATGGGGTTCCACTTTTAATCATCTCTAATCATGATGTTAGGTTAATATCTAAATTCTAATGAATTATCCAACATGATTTGAGTTCTAAATTAAATTTAAGCATGACCTATTACCCCCAAACTTATGACCAACACTAAAGGGCTATTCAGATACTCAAAGACATAATGAGAGCTTAATAGATGGAATTTAAAGGTGGATAGGATCAATATATCCCATTGGATGACTTCTCATGCAATAAAATATTCCCCTCGAGTATTAAGATGTCTCCATATGAAACTCTATATGTAAAGTGATGTAGAACTACAACATGTAGGGAGGAAGTGAGATAATGAATTATAATTAGACCTGAAAATTGTAAAATATATAATAGAAATGGTTCAAACCATCCAAAAACAGATAAATGCTGATTAGATTCGTCAAAATAGATATGTTGAAAATTGATGAATATACTTGGAGTTCAACATTGGAGATAATGTCTTATTTCTAATATAACCATGGACGAGATTTATACAATTTTCAAAGCAATAAATGAAAATCCAAATGTATATTTCCCCCTTTGAGATCCTTGATCGTCTATGTGCAGTGGCCACTCAAATTAAACTTCCCACGTGTATAGATCAAATTCAAGATGTGTTCCATGTATCACTGCTTAGGATGTACATACCAAATCCCTTATATAAAATAATAGTAGATGTGGAATAACTAGAAGATGGTCTCTCTAATTAGGAGAAACTAGTAAAGATTCGGGAATAGAGAGATAATGTTCTATCCAGTAAGGCAAACCATCTTATCAAAGTATTGTGGAAGAACAAAATGAATAAAGATGTGACCTGGGAACCATATGAATCAATAAAGGGAAAAAACTCACATGTTTATGTAAAATGAAATTTTGTGGGTGATATTTTCAATGGGGGGAAGAATATAATATAGAAAACGTTTATCAATAGAATTTACATTCTTATAACTATGTTATAAAACACATACATATCATATAAATTCCAATAAAAACATTAGTCTAAAAAATGTATAATGTAATAAGTGATTTTTAATAAAATTAAGAAACTAATACCAATGAAATAGTAACTTTACCCATGAAATTGTAACATGAAATTTATGAATAGTAAACTGGCCAATGGAATTGTAAATTCACCTATGAAAGTATATAAAATTTGTGCATTTTATGAATGATAATATGATATAATCATCTCGGATTGTAAGTCAATAAATGTTTTAAAAATAATCAACAAATTTTTGGTATTTTTGTGAAAACAAAATATTTATTTTTAATTATCTAAATAATATAATGATTTAAAAGAAAATTTATTTTCATAAAATAGTTTCATAAATTAATATTTTTTTCTTATTATTAAGAAATTATTTTATGATCCCTTAATTAATTTTTTAATGTGTCATAAAATTAGTTATAATTTTTAAAATCAGTATTTTTTGAAGAAATGATGAATTTAATAAAAAATTAAATTTCCAATATTTATAAAATTAGTTTAAAAAAATGGAGTTCATTTTTTAATTCCAGATGTTATTAAATGGATAGGGTTAATTTTTCGGTTTTTTCTAAAATAGTTGAACTTTTGGTGAATAGTGAAATATCGTAATTTGCGATATATAAAATTATAAGATGATTCACTATTAATTGAGTCATGGATGATGTAATATCCATAATCTTGAACTCTAATTAAATATTTAATATATTTAGTGATATGGTTCAATCTATTCATATTCTTGAGCCAAAGTAATAAACTAATGAATAGAGTAATAAAAAACACCCATATACCCCCTATAAATACCACACTCACCACCTCTTCCCTTCACACATCCTAAGAATTTAAGGTTATCTAAATTTTAAAAAATGATCTTAGGAATTTCTTACCCTACATACATGAGCCTTTGGTCTAAAAATGGCCAAATATTTTTTCCCTAAGGGGGTTCTCAAAGAGAAGAATTCAAGAGGTAAAATACACTTTCATTTTCATAAAATTTCATTTCAATTTAATTTATTTTTTATTCTCTCTTCACCTCCCCTTATCCAAGTTTCATTATAACTATATAATCATATATATAATATAAATTTATTATGATAATGGAAAAATCCATAATCAAACCTCTTCTTCTCCACCTTTTATTCTAAAAAATGAAAACACCATCAGTGAAGTGTTGATTTATCGCCTTTGAGGATGAAAATTTCTCATCTTACATTATCACCTTCTATATTAAAATTTATTTTATAACCTATTTATGTTATTTAGCTGACATATATTTATAATATTAAATAATGAAACAATACATTTCTGTGATGGTCAGAAAACCACAAAATTAATCTAACAGATATCATTAATGTTTTATCTAATAAATAATCCTCATTTATGGAAAAAATATATAAGACCGTTTAATTTTTTTTTGTTAATTATTAACATATAATTTAAATTCTAGATAATAATTCTCATTTTACATGATCTTCAATACATATATATACTAGTGAACCAATCATGAAAACTAAAAAAAATGAACACTCCCAAATAATGAAATTGAACTCTATAACTCTTCATAATGGCCATAGACGAACTTAATAAAATGTTAATGAATCAGTTATATGTATAAAAGGATATGGATTTAATAATTAATTAACATAATTTTATTATCTTGAATATTAAAGTGAATATAGTATTCGAAAATAAGGTAAGGGGATTCTAAAACACAATTTCCTTTCATTGGGTTATTCACATTTTGTGGAAATTTTGAGTGTGGATGTTACTTTATTATTCATCAAATATAATTTATTTGATAGTAAATTTTTTTGGGATATAAATGTTTCCATTCTTATTTAATGAATAATTTAATGATTTTTCCAAAATAACTCTTCTTTTAAAAAACAGAACTATTCCTTCTCTGGAGATTGTTTCTTCTTCACTCAAGATTTGAGATTCTTATACCAAGTATGTCATTAACCTTTTATTTTGGGAACCCCAATGCTTATTCATGAATGAATGATTTATTAAATTACATTGAAACTCATTTCCATTCCATGGGTTATTTTATGACTATGATTGTTATGCATTCTACGTGTCATGCCTTATTATGTAAATGTTATGATGTGACGGGTGCACCTGAAATTTTATAGTGATCAAATACATTAGGTGATGTGATATATCTAAAAATAAAAAATTATATATTAATGAAAAAACTCTATATTTTTTCAAAATGATGATTTAATGATTATCAACATATGTTATTCATGTATATGATGCTAGCTTTGTTCACAACTATGTGTGGTATTTGACCTCTAAGACATGATGTTTCATTTTTATCCATTTTCACACTCCACAACTGTATCTAATTTATATATCATGATTATGATGATTATCCAATTATTATTTTATGATAATGATTATTATTCTCATGCGAAGTTATGTTGATTCATGTTCTTATCATTCCACTTACTGGGATTTAGGCTAACCCCATTCTTTGTTGTATATCCTCAGGTGATTACTTGATGTAGGATGAAAATGGGGGACAATAAGAATCTTTAAAAGAATGAATTAAATAATGTCTATGTTTTATTATGTAAATTTTATATATGGACTGAATTTTCCCAAGAAATAAAATCTTTGGTTTATGGTATTTTAATGCTTTTATGTTTTTTATCTTTAAAATAATGTAATAGACATGTATGTAAATTGTAGGGTCATTATACCTTGGTCACATATTATGGTCTTCACTAACACTTGTTTAACTACTTCTATGTTAATATATAATTTATACTCTTGTGATTGGTATATATGCCACACTTATTTATATAGAGGTAGTGCCTCCAAATATTAAAGATTATGATCCTAACTACTAACTTCAGATAATGAGTCAGATCCTAGTCACGAATTTATAGTAATCATGAGACAAATGATATCAATTTTTCATTATTCAATAGTACAAAACCCAATAAAAAACAATTAAGCATCACTATATATCATGAAAACTTCTCCAAATGATGGTAGTGTGAGTAAAGATGTAGTGATTATCCACTTCTTGAGTTCATTAATGTTTTCCTCATATTTATCTATCTATACATACTTTACCCCTTTCCATGTTATGTTATTTTGTGGGATATAAAATCATGAGAAATTTCTCACAAAATGTCCATAGTACCCATCTAATCCAAGAAAACTATATATTTTCATTACATTTTTGGTTATGTTCCATTCTTCAATTACCTTTTTCATTAAAGAAACCCTATAATTCCCATCACATATGATAATGTTCCCCAATAATGTGACTTTATACCTCCATAATTCGTAGTTTTTGATCTTAGCATAAATTTTATTCTTCATTAATGTTTCCAATACAATCCTTATATTCTCTATCTGTTGTTTTTTTAACTTAGAGTAAATGAGAATATCATCGATAAATACTACCAAACATTTTTCAAGGTAGTCTCTAAAAACTCTATTCATAAAATATAAGAACATTTAAAGGGAATTAGTGAGTCCTAATGTCATAAATATAAACTAATTGTATCCAAAACTTGTATGTAACGTGGTATTATGAATATATGATTTTTTACCATCATCTTGTTATATCTAGAATGAGGATTCACCTTTGATAAGTACTGATCTCTTTGTAGTTCATAATAAATGTCATCAATATTTGGTAGAGAATTTATGTCCTTTATAGTGACATTTTTTTATCTCACCTTCATCTATACAATGCTGCATTAATCAATGATTTTTCGTTAAAAATAGAAATAGGACATCCCAAGGTGATGCACAATGGTGCATGCACCCTTTTTCCAAATGATATTTTATATATTTAGTTAACTCCTCCAGTAAAATAAGGGCCATACTAAAGGGGAATTTAGATATAGGAGTGGATCTTGGTATAAGTTCTGTTGAGAACTACATCTCATGATCTATTGGAAGCCCATATAGCACTTCAAGAAATACATTAGTTTAATCCCTAACAATGGAAATTTCTTCAAGGATGATACTTTCCTATGACACAAACATTTGGGTAAGGTATGTGTCATCATAGGGTATCATCACCCACACCATTTAGGGAATATTAAAAAGAGATTCATGATTTTCCTTTCATTTGTACAGGAGCATGGGATGACTCATTATATAGAAAGATATTTTGATTTTCTCAATAATGAATGTGTTTTATATATAACATGCGACAATACATACCTATTATAGCATAAAATTATGACAAGGTAATGATTACAAGATTCCTTGGAAGAATAATCACACAGACTATAATACGAGAAGAGTAAAACACATGGGTTGCATTTATCAAACCACTAGGTTTTTTTATGGATACCCCTACATAAATATATTGAGCCTGTGATTCAATAGATATGAAAAACATGAGGGATATAAATGAATGTGTAGAAGAGGAATCATGTAAAACCTTTTCAATTTGTCAGTTAATAGGATGTTTATGTTGTAAACTACATTTTCATGTTCCACCTTAGTTGTGGTGATGGAACAATATTTCCATTTCTTATTCAGATTTTGGGGTTTCTAATTCATATTACCCACAATTACCTATGGTTTTTTACACTAGATTGCATAGTTCTCATTCTCCCTATATATGAATCATTGAACCATGGGGGGTTTCTTCCATTCCTCCTCTAATTTGGTAGGATTATTCATGTCTCTTTGACATTCATGAGCTTGGTGGACTTCTCTCCCACACTTGAATCATTCACTTATCCCTTTGAGGTAATTTCCAGGATGTTTCATCCCACATTTTTGACATTTCTATGGTTGGATCCCGTTTCCTCTATTTTCATTTGACCTAACAGCTTGAAAATCTATTCTTATCTTCCTATCTCTATAAACATGTGATTATTCTCCAATATCCATCTCTATTTTGAGATCACATTTAACTACTTCTTTAGATCTCCCTAATTATTGTATAGTTAGAGACTTTCAAATGTGTGGGTTTAAACCAATAATGAATCTATATATTTTTTATTATTGTTGATAATAAATCTGGAGGCCTATCGTGGAATCATTTTGATGTTTTCATCATAATCAATGATAGATTCACCTTCCTTCTACTTTAGTACTTATTATTCTATCCCCATATCTGTTCAAAGAGTTTTAGAGGAATAATTATCATGAAATGTTTTCGTAAATTGTTTTCCACTCTTACACTTCCATTTAATCCTTCAACTTGGTGTTCTTAATCAAATTCTTCCATTGATTATTTTCTACATCTAAATTATATATGGCTAGAGTCACATTCCTCTTCTCAAAACACCCAAGCATAGAAAATTACTTATACATTGAGTTGACCCACTATTTTATGACATGTAGATCAGAATATTCAATAAACATTGGTGGTCATTGATTCATAAATGACTCAATAACTTGTTACTCTCCCCAAGGTGAAGGAGAATATTCCACATATTTTCGGTTATTTTTTAAAGCTTAAGATATCCAGGTAATAATCACCATGATATTCTAAACTCCACACAAAATGGAATTGAGGATGTTATTTGAGAAATTGTTGCATTATACCTCACATGGGTTATTAGTCTAGTTTCACCGAATTCTCACCATTAAAAAAAGGTTTGAACAAATTTCGAGTCTGAAAATCATAAAGAAATAATTTTTTTTGTGTGAAATTAATCTCTAAAGTCATAACATAGGAGATACCTATGTTTATCCTTTATCTAAAATGAATCTTCTAGGATTTCTTCATATATATAGACTTCTACTTATGGTTTTCAATAAAATATTCTAATCCTAATTCCATATTTAACTAAACCATTCTCTTATAGAACATAAAGAGACCTAACATTTTGATATATGAATATTACATTATTTTTATTAAAAAAACATACTACTAATAAATTCATGAATTGAAATTTTTAGTATATTTGGAAAATTCGGCTCATACATCACTTTTACATAATAAAAATTAAATAAAATTTATTTTATTTTATTGATCTATTAAATTATCTCTTTATCTCATTATTATTTTCAGTTTCCCAGTGATATAAATTAAAGAAAGTGGTGAGCTAAAATCCATGTTAGAGGATGGAGAATGGATATGAATCAATAGTTCATGGGTGAGACTAATTAACATCATCATATCATAAGAATAGGTTCATCATTATAATCATGATGGAATCATTTGATAATGTAATGGAATTTTTAATATATGTAATAATGGAACATTATAATATAGTGGTCAAATACCACACATTGTAGTGACCAAAGCTAGAATCATGTCCACACATAACATATGTGCATAATTCATAACATCATAATTGTGAACAAATATGAAAGCATGTTAAGAATTAATACACATAATCTCATGAGATATAACACCGTAACAATTTCATTGGATAGATATATAATTCTAGGACTACCCGTCACATCATAAAATACTCATAATCATCCATGCAATATGTAAAAATCACAATCATAGTCATTAAATAACACTTCGAAAGAAATGTATTTCATAAAAGATTTCATGTATCATTATTTTTGAAATAAACTTTAGGATTACCAAATAAATAATGGAGTTCTTAAATTGGAACAATATATATATTTTTTTTCTGAAAGGAGAGAAAACTCAAGAGGATTCAAGAGATGATTTGGAAATTGAAGACTTTTTGAAAAGGTATTAAAAATGGAATAGAAATGATTTTAGAATGTTAAAGCATGTATATCCCCAATTGAAAATAGAATGAATATTTTAAGTATTTTTTTGGATATTATATAAATATTAATACTAATATCAACGTGAAATAGGAAATAACCCCAAAGAAAGTGTTTGCATTTGTGAATCCCTTTACCTTAAATCCCTCTTTATTTCATAACTTTTCAACCTCATGAATAATAATATTAGTTTCATTAAAACATTGAATAATAAAGAAATTATTGTTAATTTTTAAACTATTTATTTTTTATAATAAATGTATTATATTTCTTAATTATCTTGATTAAAGGGTAAACATTTTGATAACTTCTTTTTCATTAATTGTATTTTCATTTTCCACGATTTTTGTATTTTATTGAAGTTAATATATAATTAGTATAATTAATTTAAGAGTCATAAAATAAATATATTTAAACATTTATATTTCATAAATAATTGATCATGACCAACTATATGTTTGGTGAGAATAAAAAATTGGTAATGTCCACGTTAGCAGTTAACCGACCATTAATGGGAAATTATCCGAGGTGGTGGTTTGAGAATTAAAAAATATAATTACATATTAGATATTATTTTTCGATAGGTATAATATCATTAATATAATTTTAATATAAAACATAAATAATCGTAGAATATTTGATTCTGGAAGGGATAGAGAAAAAGTGTAAGAGAATAAGAAAACATAAAGAAAAGTTGATGAAAACACACCCTATTCTCGATGCGGCTTCTCTTACACAACACTAATCTACCTTGATACTTTGATTTGGTTACTATTGATAAGCCTAATTATTATAAGAGGATTTAGGGAGAGGGGTTTTAGGGTATTCTATTTATCACGTGAGAGAGGTTTGGTTATCCAGAGGTAGGTAGATGGGTTATTTATACTTGATGAGAGCTGCATTTTTAGAATAAAATAGTGAATAAAAAAATAAATTATATGAAAACCTTGTATTAGTTATATTAATGAAATTATGGATCATATATAAATAAAATACAATGGTTTTAAAAATTTAATCAAATTAATAATTCTAATTTATTAATTTAATAAAAAGAAAGGAAGAAAAAATGAAAAAAACTTTTATTAATGAAAAACATTAGACCATTGCATTTGGAAACTAATTTTTAGGGTTGAGTTACATTAATATTATATATAGATGACTAATTTATCAAATTTAACTTGTTCATGTTTGATTAAAATTTTCTATAATTTAATTGGTCATTGTAATATCATTAATGATGTAATTTCAAATACACGCGTAATGAAAAAATTGTATTTTTAAAATTCACATAAAAATAGAAGTATTTCAAAAAATATCCATAAAATATCCCCAAAAAATTTTGATATTATGATTTCAAAAATGAAATTTATTTTATCAAAATAAATTTATAAGAAATTTATTTTCATATTTAACAAAAAAATAGTATTTTTACAAAAAACCTTAAAAACATTTTATTTAAAAACTCCTTCTGATTTATTTTTGTTTTTAATAAAAAAATTAATTTTTTCGAATTATAATATTTATATTTACATAAATTAATCATTATAAATATTATTTATGTGAAATTATATAATTTTGAGTACAAATTATGATTCCAACAGTCATGTTACTATTCCCAATGGTTAGGATTCTATTCACAATGAACAAGTAAATATTACAATGATCCAGTTACTATTTTATTAGTCATATTACTATGAAAATGGTTATATTAACTCCTAAAAATACCTATTAATTCCTTCCTTCATTATACACATAAATTCCTCCCAGGGATCTACATTTTCAATTTCTAAAATATCGATTGGTAAAATAATTTTTTTATTATATAGTGCTAGTCATGGGAATGATAATTATAGCAGATTGGAATGGTCAATAGTTTCCCATTATACTTTTATTAATTTATATTTTTTGTCCCATTGAAATTTTTGTAATCTTATTGGATTTAGTTGCTGATTAATGTAATGATCTATATTAAATAAATAATTTTTTTCTATTTATTTATATTTTCTGTGTGAATAATATATAAAAAAATATAACAAAAATTTATTTTAAGAAATAAATTTCATTTATAAAATCTGGGGTTTTACATAAAAAAATGATAAAACTATGAAATCGGGTCTTTGATCCTTCTAATACTGTTTCACTAGGTTGATACATAGTTTTCAAAACATTATGATCAAACAATACACTGTGGAAAAATGTTAATATTTATATATTCTCACCCCTTTTGTTCTTAAATTTTTTTAATTTACTATTTTACTTTCTTACGAGTTATTGAATTGAATTTCTTATTAAATACATGGATTTAGAAATTTAAATTTGGAAATTTTCTATGTTTTTATCTTATTTTTGTAGATCATTGTTCCCAGAAAATCCAGTAAGAATCATGGAGTGGGTGCAATGGATCATGAAACAAAATCATTCCCTGTAACTAAAAAAACTATTGTTGTGCCAATCATCTTTAATCTCTATTTTAGTCCACAAGGGTAGAATAAAATAGACTTGAATAATATACCATGCTCAGGAGTTCACTAAGAGGAATCAACTTGTTTTTTTGTGGTTATAAGGGACCTCAAGAGGTGTCACACTCAAGACTAACATTTAAGTTAATTTTTGCTCTTATATTATTGGTCTGACTATCCCCGTTATGTTTCCCCTAGGCCCACCTATTATTTGATATAGTTTGGACACTAATTTAGTTGACAAAAGTGGGCCCACTATTAGAGTTTTTCGAGACTATTCCCTCTCTTGATATTGTTTCTTCTTCACTCAATATTGGAGATTCTTATACCAAGTATGTCATTTACCTTTTATTTTGGGAACCCCAATGTTTAGTCATGAATGAATGCCTTATTAAATTACATTGAAACTCATTTCCATTCCATGGGTTATATATGACTATGATTGTTATGCATTCTATGTGTCATGCCTGATTATGTAAATGTCATGATGTGATGGGTGCACCCGAAATTATATAGTTCTCCAATGCATTGGGTGATATAATATATCTAATAATAAAACATTATAGATTAATGAAAAAATTCTATATTTTTTTCAAAATTATGATTTAATGATTATGAACATATGTTATGCATGGATATGATGCTAGCTTTGTTCACAACTATGTGTGGTATTTGACCACTAAGACATGATGTTTCATTTTTATGCATTTCCACACTCCACAAAATTATCTAATTTATATATCATCATTATGATGATGATCCAATTTTTATTTTATGATAATGATTATTATTCTCATGCCATGTTATATTGATTCATTTTCTTATGATTCCTCTTACTGGGATTTAGGCTAACCCCATTCTCTGTTGTATATCCCCAGGTGATTACATGAACTAGGATGAAAATGGGGGACAATAAGAATCTAGATAAGAATGAATTAAATAATGTCTATGTTTTATTATGAATTTTTTTATGGTCCGAATTTTCCCAAGAAATCAAACCTTTGGATGATGGTATTTTAATGCTTTTATCTTTTTTATCTTTAAAATAATGAAATAGACATGTAAGTAAATGGTAGGGTCTTTATACCTTGGTCACATATTACGGTCTTCACTAACACTTGTTTAACTACTTCTATTTTAATAGATAAGTTATAATCTTGTGATTGGTATATATGTCACACTTATTTCTATAGAGGTAGTGCCTGCAAATATTAAATATGAAGATCCTAAATACTAACTTCAAATAATGAGTCAGATCCTAGTCACGAATTTATAGTTATCAGCAGACATATGATATCAATTTTTCATTATTCAATAGTACACAACCCAATAAAAAACAATGAAGCATCACTATATATCATAAAAACATCTCCAAATGATGGTAGTGTGAGTTAAGATGTAGTGATTATCCACTTCTTGAGTTGATTAATGTTTTCCTCATATTTATCTATCCATACATACTTTACCCCTTTCCATGTTAAGTTAGTTTGTGGAATATAAAATCATGAGAAAATTCTCACAAAATATGGATAGTACCCATATAATCCAAGAAGACTATACATTTTAATTAAATTTTTGGTTATGCGCCATTCTTTGATTTCCTTTTTCATTAATGAAACCATATAATTACCATCACATATGATAATGTTCCCCAATAATGTGACTTTATACCTCCATAATTCATAGTTTTTGATCTTTACATAAATTTTCTTCGTCATTAATGTTTCCAATTCAATCCTTATATTCTCTATCTGTTATTTTTTTTAACTTACAGTAAATGAGAATATCATCGATAAAGACTACAAAACTTTTTTCAAGGTAGTCTCTAAAAACCCTATTTATAAAATACAAGAACATTTAAGGGGAATTATTGAGTCCTAATGTGATGAATATAAAATAATTTTATCCCAAAATTGTATGTAAGATAGTATTATGAATATATGATTTCTTTACCTTCATCTTGTTATATCTAGAATGAAAACATTGATAATTACTGATCTCTTTGTAGTTGATAATAAATGTCATCAATCTTTGGTAGAGAATTTATGCCCTTTATAGTGACATTTTTTTTATCTCACCTTCATCTATATAATGCTGAATTAATCAATTATTTTTCTTCAAAAATAGAAATAGGACATCCCAAGGCGATGCACAATGGTGTATGCACCATTTTTCCAAATGATCATTTATATATTTTGTTAACTCCTCCAGTAAAATAAGGGCCATACTATAGGGGAATTTAGATATTGGAGTGGCTCTTGGTAAAAGATCTATTGAGAACTACATCTCATGATCTATTGGAATCCCATATAGAACTTCAATAAATACATTAGTTTAATCCTTAACAATGGAAATTTCTTCAAGGATGATACTTTCCTATGACACAAACATTTGGGTAAGGTATGTGTCATCATAGGGTATCATCACCCACACCATTTAGGGATTATTCAAAAGAGATTCATGATTTTCCATTAATTTGTACAGGAGCATGGGATGACTCAGTATATAGAAAGATATTTTCATTTTCTCAATAATGAATGTCTTTTATATATAACAGTTGAGAATACATACCTATTATAGCATAAAATTAGTAAAAGGGAATGATTACAAGATTCCTTGGAAGAATAATCACACAAACTATAATACGAGAAGAGTAAAACACATGGGTTTCATTTTGCAAACCACTAGGTGATTTTATGGATACCCCTACATAAATATATTGAGCCTATGATTCAATAGATCTGAAAAAATGTAGGATATAAATGAATGTGTAGAAGAAGAATCATGTAAAACCTTTTCAATTTGTTAGTTAATTGGATGTTTATGTTGTAAACTACATTTTAGTGTTCCACCTTAGTTGTGGTGATGGAACAATATTTCCATTTCTTATTCAGATTTGGTGGTTTCTAATTCATATTACCCTAAATTACCTATTGTTTTGTACACTAGATTGCATAGTTCTCTTTCTCCCTATAGATGAAGCATTGAACCATGGGGGGTTTCTTCCATTCCTCCGCTAATTTTGTAGGATTATTTATGTCTCTTTGACATTCATATGCTTGGTGGACTTCTCTCCCACACTTGAATCATTCACTTATCCCTTTGAGGTAATTTCCATGATGTTTCATCCCACATTTTTGACATTTCTATGGTTGGATCCCCTTTCCTCTATTTTCATTTGACCTAATAGCTTGTAACTCTATTCTTATCTTCCTATCTCTATAACCATGTGATTATTATCCAATATCCATCTCTATTTTGAGATCACATTTAACTACTTGTTTAGATCTCCCAAAGTATTGTATAGTTATAGCCTTTCTAATGTGTGGTTTTAAACCAATAATGAATCTATCTATTTTTTATTATTGTTGATAACAAATCTGGAGGCCTATCATGGAATCATTTTGATGTTTTCATCATAATCAATGATAGATTCACCATCCTTCTACTTCAGTACTTAAAATTCTATCGCCATATTTGTTCAAAGAGTTTTAGGGGAATAATTATCATGAAATGTTTTCGTAAATTTTTTTCCACTCTTACACTTCCATTTAATACTTCAACTTGGTGTTCTTAATCAAAATCTTCCATTGATTATTTCCTCCATCTAAATTATATATGGCTAGAGTCACCTTCCTCTTCTCAAAACACCCAAGCATAGAAAAGTACTTATAAATTGAGTTGACCCACTATTTTATGACAAGTAGATCAGGATATCCAACAAACATTGGTGGTCATTGATTCATAAAGGACTCAATAACAAGTTACTCTACCCTAGGTGAAGGAGAATATTCCACATATTTTAGGTTATTTTTTAAAGCCTGAGATATCCAGGTAAGAATCACCATGATATTCTAAACTCCACATACAATGGAATTGAGGATGTTATTTAAGAAATTGTTGAATTTTACCCCTCACGGTTTATTAGACTAGTTTCACCGAATTCTCTCCGTTAAAAAAAGGTTTGAACAAATTTCGAGTCAGAAAATCATAAAGAAATAATTTTTTTATGTGAAATTAATCTATAAAGTAATAACATAGTATATCGCTATGTTTATCCTTTATCTAAAATGAATCTTCTAGTATTTCTTCATATATATAGACTTCTACTTATGGTTTTCAATAATATATTCTAATCCTAATTCACAATTTAACTAAACCATTCTCGTATAGAATATACCAAGACCTAACATTTTGTTATATGAATATTACCTTATTTTTATTAAAAAAAACATACTACTAATAAGTTCATGAATTGAAAAGTTTAGTATATTGGGAAAATTAGGCTTATACATCACTTTTACATAATAAAAATTAAACACAATTTAATTTAATTTATTGATATATTAAATTCTTTCTTTATCTCATTATTATTTTCAGTTTTCTAGTGATATAAATTAAAGACTGTGGTGAGCTAAAATCCATGTTAGATGATGGAGAATGGATATGAATCAATAGTTCATGGGTGAGAATAATTAACATCATCATATCATAAGCATATGGTTATCATTATAAACATGATGGAATAATTTGATAATGTAATGGAATTTTTAATATATGTAATATTGAAACATTATAATATACTGGTCAAATACCACACATGGTAGTGACAAAAGCTAGCATCATGTCCACACATAACATATGTGCATAATTCATAACATCATAATTGTGAACAAATATAAAATCATGTTAAGAATTAATACACATAATATCATGAGATATATCACCGTAACAATTTAATTGGACAGATATATAATTCTAGGCCCACCCGTCACATCATAAAATACTCATAATCATCCATGCCATATGTAAAAATCACAATCGTAGTCATGAATTAACACATGGAAAGGAATGTATTTCATAAAATATTTCTGGTATCATTATTTTTGAAATTATCTTTAGGATTCCAAAATAAACAAGGGAGTTCTTAAATTGGAACCACATATATATTTCTTTTCTGAAAGGAGAAATAACTCAAGAGGATTGAAGAGATCATTTGGAAATTGAAGACTTTTTGAAAAGGTATTAAAATGGGAAATAAATTATTTTAGACTGTTAAAACATGTATATCACCCATTGAAAAGAGAATGAATATTTTAAGTATTTTTTTGGATATTATATAAATATTAATACTAATATCAACATGAAATAGGAGATAACCCCAAAGAAAGTGTTTGGGTTTATGAATCCCCTTACCTTAAATCCCTCTTTGTTTCATAACTTTTCAACCACATGAATAATAATATTAGTTTCATTAAAACATTGAATAATAAGTAAATTATTGTTATTTTTTAAACTATTTATTTTTTATAACAATTGGATTATATTTCTTAATTCTCTTGATCAATGGGAAAACATTTTGATAACATGTTTTTCATTAATTGTCTTTTCATTTTTCTAAGATTTTTCTATTTTTGTTGAAGTTAATATATAATTAGTATAATTAATTGAAGAGTCATTAAATAAATATATTTACAAATTTATATTTCATAAATAATTGATCATGACCAACTACATGTTTGGTGAGAATAAAAAATTGGTAATGTCCTCGTTGGCAGTTAACCGACCATTAATGGGAAATTTTCCGAGGTGGAGGTTTGAGAATTTCAAAATATAATTACATATTAGATATCATTTTTTGATAGGTATAATATCATTAATATAATTTTAATAGAAAACATAACTAATCGTAGAATATTTGATTCTGGAAGGGATAGAGAAAAAGAGTAAGAGAATAAGAAAACATAAAGAAAAGTTGGTGAAAACACACCCTATTCTCGATGCTGCTTCTCTTACAAAACACTAAACTCCCTTGATACATAGAGTTGGTTACTATTGATCAGCCTAATTATTATAAGAGGATTTAGGGAGAGGGATTTTTAGGGTATTCTCTTTATCAAGTGAGAGAGGTTTGGTTATCCAGGGGTAGGTAGATGGGTTATTTATACTTGATGAGAGTTGTATTTTTAGAATAAAATAGTGAATAAAAAAATAAATTATAGGTAAACCATGTATTAGTTATATAAATGAAATTATAGATAATATATAAATAAAATACAATGGTCTTAATAATTTAATCAAATTAATAATTCTAATTTATTAATTTAATAAAAAGGAATGAAGAAAAAATGAAAAAAAATTTATCAATGAAAAACATTAGACCTTAGCATTTGGAAACTAATTTTAAGGGTTGGATTACATTATTATTATATATATATGACTAATTTATCAAATTAAACTTGTTCATGTTTGATTAAAATCTTCTATAATTTAATTGGTCATTGTAATATCATTAATTATGTAATTTCCAATACACGAGTAATGAAAAAATTATATTTTTACAATTCACATAAAAATAGAAGTATTTCAAAAAATATCCATAAAATATCCCCACAAAATTTTGATATTAGGATTTCAAAAATGAAATTTATTTTATCAAAATAAATTTATAAGAAATTTATTTTCATTTTTAACATTAAAATTAGGACTTTTACAAAAAACCTTAAAAACATTTTATTTAAAAACTCCTTATAATTTATTTTTGTTTTTAATCAAAAAATTTATTTTTCAGAATTATAATATTTATATTTACATAAATTAATAATTTTAAATATTATTTATCTGATATTTTATTATTTTGAGTACAAATTATGATTCCAACAGTCATGTTACTATTTCAAATGGTTAGAATTCTATTCACAATGAACATGTAACTATTACAATGATCCAGTTACTATTTTAATAGTCATATTACTATGACAATGGTTATATTAACTCCTAAAAATACCTATTAATTCCTTCATTAATTATACACATAAATTCCTCTCAGGGTTTTACATTTCCAATTTCTAAAATATAGTGTTCGTCGTGGGAATGATAATTCTAGCAGATTGGAATGGTCAATAGTTTCGCATTATACATTTATTAATTTATATTTTTTGTCCCATTGAAATTTTTGTAATTTTAATGGATTTAGTTGCTGATTAATGTAATGATATATATTAAATAAATAATTTTTTTCCAATTTATTTATATTTCATGTGCGAATATTATATAAAAAAATATAACAGAAATTTATTTTAAGAAATAAATTTAATTTATAAAATCCGGGGTTTTACATAAAAAAATGATAAAACTATGAAACCAGTTCTTCAATCCTTCTAATACTATTTCACTAGGTTGATACATAGTTTTCAAAACATTATGATCATACAATATATTGTGGGAAAATGTTAAAATTTATATGTTCTCACCCCTTTGGTTCTTAAATTTTTTTAATTGATTATTTTACTTTCATACGAGTAATTGAATTAAATTTCTTATTAAATACATGGATTTAGAAATTTAAATTTGGAAATTTTCTATGTTTTTATCTTATTTTTTGTAGATCATTATTCCCAGAAAATACAGTAAGAATCATGGAGTGGGTTCAATGGATCATGTAACAAAATCATTCCCTCTAACTAAAACAACTATTTTTGTGTCAATCATCTTGAATCTCTATTTTAGTCTACAAGGGTAGAATAAAATAGACCTGAATAATGGACCATGCTCAGGAGTTCACTAAGAGGAATCAACTTGTTTTTTTGTGGTAACAAGGGACCTCAAGAGGTGTCACACTCAAGAATGACATTTAAGGTAATTTTTACTCTTATATTATTGGTCTAACTATCCCTGTTATGTTTCCCCTAGGCCCACCTATAATTTGATATAGTATGGACACTTTTTTAGTTGACAAAAGTGGGCCCACTATTTGGGTGCAAGGTTTGCTAAACCATGAAAGAAAACCATGTGGTCTTGTCCAGCTCAATATTTTATTTATTTTTCATTTTTACCCACCCAAGATTTATACAAAATTTCCCCTTTCTTCTCCCATTTAACCCTTGCAGCCATTTAAACCTCCCCAACACCTCAAACCCCCTTTGGAAATTCATTTTGAAGGGGAATTTTCTGGAGAAACATCAAACTTCCTCACGTAAGTGAATCTCTTCCTCAGTTATCTCTTTTTTCATGGGGTTTCGTCCCCTATCCTTGAACTTCCTTGTGTCGAGTAGGTAGGATTTCAAGCCAAGGTTTTGATCATTGTTGGTATATTACTTTGGTTTTAGTCTTGATCTAGTTCTCTTGTGGTGAATCGATGGTGCAGTTGGATTTTCGCACAACAATTCAAGGGATTCGACAATTGTGGTAGGTGATTCCATGGGTAATAATTGATAGACGAGTTATATTTTGTTCATTTCTATTTTTATCAAACATATCATTCATTATCCTTGATGCAAAATCTACTTTTGGTGACATTTGTCATGAAAAGGATTTTTTGGTACCAATTTGGTTTTAAATTGGGTGTTTTACATGTCTATTTTATGTTATTACAAATGGGGTTGTTTTATAAATCATTTAATGGGTTTATAGAAATGTTTTTGGGTGCTGGAAATTCAGTTTTGGTGAATTTTGGTATTCCCAAGGTGTTCAAAGTGGGATTGGAAAGGAATATTATTTGTAAAGTATTGTTAAAATTTGTGAAGTTGTTTTACTAAAATTATAATGGTTTTATTGAGTGGTGTAAGTGGTGAAAAACATGTGTAACTACTATTTTGGGTTAAATATGAATAGAATTGACATGTTTATGTGATAATGGATTTTGGTATCATGAGATAATAGTTTGAGCACAATGGGGGAAGCCCGGGTATCTAGGATGGTAGATATGTACTAGTACGCTAGTGATCCGGATGGGTTTTTCAATGTTTCATGTAGAAAAATGGATAAATAAAACACTAAAAAAATACAATGATGATGATTGAGGGCCACTAGGTTTTGCGTATGTTCCCTACTAGTGGCTCATACACGAGAATGGATTTTTTATGGTTACATTACACTGAGGAACAAGGTACATGGGGCCCAAGACTAACTAGTTCCTAGGGGTGTTCCCGTGATTGGGGATCATTAAATCTTTTGTATTTATCTTTTTAATATGGTGGATTTATCTGGAAAATTCCATATCATACTTGTTTTATGGAAAATTTCTCATTTATGGAAAATTCCCTTTTGAAAAATGCTTACATGAAAAAGTTTCAGTTTTCAGAAATAATTTCCACCACTACTTATTTATCAAAAATGGAATGATTTTTATCATATATTTTTTTACTCTATGGAATATCTTGGTGGTATCCTATTGTGATTAGGCTCACACACTACATACACCCCTTGGGTGTAAGTGGACTTAGTCTTGTTTGACATAGGTAATGGAAAGGCTTTGGGTGATGGCATTTTAGAGTGTTCATTCCCATCTATAGTGCAGCATTGTGGAGATGGCTTGTGGGTGGTGAACCCTTGTTGTGTGGAGTCATTGGGGTGGTTTAGATGTTTTTTTATGTTTCTTTGGCATCTTGTTATAAATTCTAACCTATGTATTCTTTTTTGGAATTATTATGTATTTTTTGGCATTAATTTTCAGATTTAGTTTATCAAATGTTTTGATGTGTTTTGTATCCATATTTGGGTAAATCATTCCCAAATCAAAAAAAAAAAAGATTCTCAGGAACCTGTTCTAGTCTATGGGGATAGGGAACGCCCTTAGGAACTTTTCACCGGTTGGGTTTGGGACTAGTTTCGATGGCGACCAGATTTGGTACGTGACAAAATGGTATCAGAGAAGGTTAATGTTTTTGGGTTGTAATATTATTTTGGGATGAGTTGGTCCAAACATGGGCTAGGTCTGTTGGGATTGGAGTTTTGGTAATGAGTAGGGTGCTTGGCCCGTACCCCTCTTGGAAGACCATGAGTCACCATGCGATATTGGAATTGTTTGTTTGAATTCACTTCCAGGTGAGACGTGTGTGTTCTCGACTACACGTGGACAGTAGGACGGGGTGAAGTAATTGTTTCTTTTATCATTTTAATGTTCTTGGAAAACTTATATTTGATGTAAGTGATGAAACATTCAGAATTGGTGTCCTGATTTTTCTCTTGTGACTGTTGCCTTTTTTTAGCAACATGCCTCCCTAGAGAGCTCCCATGCTCCCATAGGAGGAAGCCAGAGAGAGTTATCCCTCACCGCTTGATCAATGTCTTGTAGAGGAGACATTTCGGGCTGTCCAAGCGCTAGAACATGGAGTATCTCTTGTTCCAAATCCAATTTAATAGAATGAAACTGGTCCTAGAAAGTACAAGGCCCAGCTGTTCCTGAAAAATAAGCCTCATAATTTTTGAGGTCTCATATAGACCCATGAAGTAGAGGAAGGGTTTGAAAATATATAGCACATGTTTGAGATCCTGGAAACACCAGAGGAGTTCAGGGTTAAGTGTAACTCTTTTCTATTGGTGGTTCCTTGCTGCATGTGGTGGGAATCTATACTTCAATATGGGAAGAATGAGAAGATGCACTAGGATATTCCAAGGTTGTCTTCAATGAGCAGTACCGACCTAAAGTTTTGCATATTCCAGATCCCAAGAGATCATTAATCTTGTTCAGGGGGAAATTTCTGTGATGGAGTATGCCAACCATTTCATGGACCTCGTTTGGTATTCTCCTGAAATCATCTCTAATGAGAAGGCTAATTCCCAATGGTTTGAGAAAGCCATACAACCATAGATATACTCCTAGGTTTTCATGTTTAAGCCGAGGACCTTTGCTGAGGGGGTTGATCGAGTGTGCATGGTGGAGATTGATTGGAATGGGAGGGATAGTTTCTCTGGGAAAATATCCATAGTGGGAAATGGAATCTATTCAAAGAAGAAAAGGAAGAGAAAGGATTAGGTTAAGAAGAGAGGTGGTAGTTTAGGCCACTCTTTTAGGTAGTTTTCATCTATGGATTCTGATGCGAGATCGATTGTGTGAAAACTGTGTGGGAGGAAGAGGCACATCTGACCCGGATACCCAATTCCTCCAACGTCGTGTTAGCAATTTGGAGGTATGAGTCACTTGATACCGGGTCCTCTGTTTCATTCATTTATTCCAATTTTGTAGACATACTGAATTTTATAACGGTGTTTTTTTTCTTTTGCAATAGAGTTGTTGATGCAGCATGGAAAGAAGAAGGGGTAGGGTCTTAGGTGCCCTTTATGTGCGCTCTCTGTGTTAGGGGTTGAGAAGGAGTGGGACCTCTTGGTATTAGATATAGAACTTTTTTACATAATACAGGGCATGGATTATCAAGTACACTTCCAGACCCACATCGACTGTTATAGGAGACAGGTCACTTTCATGACACCCGGTGGGAGTCATTATGTTTTTCAGGGGGAATGGGTTCCTTGGTCAAGTCATGTGGGACCTCCACTCCCACTTTTGGGATATGTTTTTTTAGTTATCATCTCTTATGATAGAGAAAGATGGTCATGCTCCTAATGGTGGACTACCTCATGTATTTGAAAAGTTTCCGGAGGTATTTCTGGATGACATTTCAGGTTTTCCCCTAGAGTGGGATGTGGAGTTCTTGATTGATCTGGCACCAAGAACACAGTTGATATCTCTTCCCTCATATTGCATGGATCCCACCAAGCTAAGGGAATTAAAGATATAGCTGGAAAACTTATAATCCAAATTGTTCATTCTCCTGAGCATCTCTCCTAGGACTGCTCCTTTGTTGTTTTCGAAAAATTCTGACGGATCCCTCTGGTTGCATATTGACTACCAGAAGCTGAATAAGGAAAAAATCAAGAACAAATATCTCTTTCCCCAAATTGAGGACTTTTTTGATTAGTTTTAGGGGGCTAGGTGGTTTTATAAGATAAACCTGCATTCGGGCTTTGATCAACTTAGGGTGAAGGATGCAGATATCCCAAAGACACCCTTCTGAAGTAGGTACAACCACATGGAGTAGATTATCATGCCATTAGGATTGACCAATGATCTAGAGGTCATTATGGAACTCAGGAATAGGGTGTTCCCTCATTATCTCGATTCTATTTTTGTGTTATTTTTGGATGAAAACCTAGTTTATTCAGGATCCGAGGAAGAACATGATCATCACATGAAAATCGATCTACACACCTTGTGAGAACATCGTATTTTTGAAAAGTTTTCTAAATTCACATTCTAGATTAGGGAAGTGATCATTTTGTGGCATGTGAACTCAGAGAATGGGGTTTTAGTGGACACTGAGAGGATCTGTGTGATTATTTCATGGGAGTATCTGAAGAACGTGTTCGAGATCAGGAGTTTCCTCGACCCGGATGGCTACAACATGTGGTTTTTTCAGGATTTATCTCAGCATGATTCTCCCATGACCCTGATCACTCTGAATGGGGTGATGTTTGTATGGGACTAAAATGTCAGGAAATTTTCAAGGAGCTGAATAAGTAGTTGACTACCACCCCTATTGTGATTTTTCCAGAGGCTGGAATGGGGTATGTGGTGTATTGTGATGCTTTCGGTATAAGTATTGGGTGGTGCTTATGCAGGATGATCATGTTGTGGCATATGGCTCTCACTAACTCTGACCACCTAAAAATAATTATGTAACCCATGATGTGGAGTTAACAGCTGTGATGCATGAATTTAAGACTTTGTGTCACTAACTCTTTGGGGTGAAGTTTGTGGTCTTCTCGGATCACAAAATCTTGGTCTATATCTTTTCATAAAAGGACCTCAACATGAGGCATCATCATTGGATCGAGTACTTGCAGGGGTTCGATTTTGACATTTTCTATACCCTAGGAAAGTTTAATGTGGTGGCTGATGCCTTGAGAAGAAGAGTCCCAGTGCACGCTTTGAGGATGTTCAATGATGAGTGGAATCAGATGGAACTCTTTTTTCATATGCAAGTGGAGACAAAAAAGAAAAATGACGGTTCATTCTTGGAGATCATTCAGTTGAATCCTTATATGGCGGAGATTACTCAGTGGGAGTAGCATAGTGACGATTTTTTTTTCAGAAGTCTAAGTAGTTTTTTCATGATGGGAGGACGTCCTCTGATTGGTCGTCATATCTAGATGGAATCTTGAGATTCAATGGTCGTTCAGTAGTGTCGTTATCTCTACGATAGGTGGTGATGTAGGATAGACACTAGTTTTAGTTGGTTTTACATCCGGGTGCCACCAAGAGGTATTATGATGTCTGTAGGTAGTTTTAGGGGCCTGATATAAGATGAGACATCGTAGACTTCCTGCTGAGATTCTACACATGCCAATAAGTGAATGCAAAGCATCAAAGGCCCTCATGTTTGCTCCATCCATTACCCATTCCTACCTGGAAGTGGGATGAGGTTTCCATGGAATTCATTTTTGGATTAGATCATACAAATCAGGGTAAGGATTACATTTGGTTAGTGATTGATCATCGGAAAAAATCATCCCACTTCATTCTGATCAGAGATACAGCTAAAGTGGATGAGTTGGGCCATTTGTATCTTCAGGGGGTTGTAAGGCTCCATGGTGTTCCATTAGAAATTGTCTTATATAGTGACCACCATTTCAATTCTCAGTTTTGGGATGTCCTTCAAAAGGCCTAGGGGTATCAAAGTAAGATTATCCTGGCATAACATCCTCAAACAGATGGTCAGAAAGAGCGGGCGAATCAGATTTTAGAGGACATGCTCCGTGCATGTGTTCTGGACATTGGAGGTTCATGGGATAGCCATTTGGCATTGGATGAGTTTTCTTATAATAACAGTTACCCATAATTGATTCAAATGTCTCAATTTTAGGATCTCTATGGTCAACCTTGTTGGTCCCCCCTATGTTGGTCTGAGGTAGGTGAGACCTCACTGCATGGGCCAAGTCTAGTGTAGGAGACATATTAGAAGGTCAAGTTGATCATGAAGTGCTTATTGACAGGTCAAAGTCACCCTAAATCATAGGGTAACTAGTGGCATAGAGACCTATAGTTTTCTATGGGTGAGAGGGTATTCTTGAATGTGTCCCCTCGTCTTGGAATTCGTCGATTGGGAAAGCAAGGGAAGATGATGTCGTGATATGTCAGACCTTTTGAGATCACCGAGAATATTCAAAATGTGGCATATAGGTTGGGCTTACCTTATCAGTTTAAATCCATCCATGAAGTCTTCCATGTATCCAATTTGACGAAATACCACTCGGATCTATCCCATTTACAGAATTGGGAGAAGTTGGATATAGAGCTTGCTTTATCAGTTGTTGAGCAGCCGATGTAAATAGTGGACATCAAAGAAAAGGTGCTTTGGGGGAAGTCTATTCCATGGTTCTGGGTTCATTGGAATCATGGTAATGATACACATGATACATGGGTGCAGAATTCATGGGTCATGGATGTGTACCCATTCTCATTTTCCGATCAAGAATCATGTTGACTTTTTGGGGTGGAAAGTTGTCATATTGGGGAGAATTGGCACACCCATGTCTTTTATTTAATTTACTTTTTACTATTATATAATTGTCCAAACAATCCCGATATGTTTCCCCGAGTACCCACATGAATTTGAAGGTGACTCAACACATTTTGAGTCGACAAAAGTGGGTGCACTGTTTGGGGGCATAGTTTTCCAAATCGTGCAAGCAAACTATGAGGCCTTGTCCAGCTCATTAAAAATATTTTTAATATCATTTTCCCCCACAATATTTATCAAAAATAGACCCCTTAATTCCCCTATTTGACCATTATAGCCATTGCAGCATCCCAAGATCTTCAAACCCTCTTTGGAACTCCATTTTGAAGGGGGATTTGGTGAAGAAACTTCAAACATCCTTAATTAAGTGAAAATATTCCTTAGTTATCTCATTTTTCATGGTTTTTAATCCCCTATCATTGAATTTCATTATTTCCTTAAGGTAGGGTTTTGAACCTAGGGTCTGATCCTGATTTTCTTGGTCCATTTTTTTGGTTTTAGGCTTGATCTAAGTGTCTTGTGGTGCGACCGGGTGCGATTGGATTTTCACACAAAAAAATCAAGCGTTTTAACAATTATGGTACATAATTCCATGGGTAATCATTGCTGTATAAGTAATATTTTCAGTATTTATATTTTTAGCACACTTATGATACATTATCCTTGCTGAAAAATCTAGTTTTTGTGATGTTTGTGATAAAATTATTTTTAGGTGCAAATTTGGTGTTGAATTGGGTGTTTTACATATCTATTTTATGTTATGCCAAATGGAGTTGTTTTATAACTAATGTAATGGATTTATAGAATTTTTTTGGGTGCGGAAATTTTTTTTTTGTGAATATGTGTATGCACATAGTGTTCAATGTGGGATTTTAAATGTATTTAGTGTGTAAAGCATTGTTAAATTTTGTGATGTTGTTTTTTTGAAATTCTAAATGTTTTATTAAGTGGTGTAAGTAGTAAAAAACTTGTGTAGATACTGTTTTGAGTTGTTTATGATCAAAAGTGATGTGTTTATGTGATAATGGATTTTGGTATTCATAGATAATGGTTTGAGCTTAAATGGAGAAGCCTAGGTATCGAGAAGGGAAAATATGTACTAGTATGGTAGTGATCCAGATGGGTGTTGTCCCTATTTCGCTGAAAAAAATGGATAACGATAGCACTAGAAAAACTTAATTTATGATTATTGGGGAACAAAATATTATGGGTATGTTCCCTACTAGTATCTCATGCACGAGAACATATTTTTTCTATAGTTACTTTACACCGAGGTATGAGGTACTTGGGGCCTGAGACTAACAAGTGCCTAGGGACGTTCCTGAGGTTGGTGAACATTGACACTTGTGTATTTATCTATGGAATATGGTGGGTTTTATTTAAAATATAGTTGCATAATTTTTTTCTAAAATTTTCTCTTTTATTAAAAATCCCCCTTTGAAAACTACTTACATACAAAAGTTTCAGTTATCAGAAATTCTTTCCACCACTTATTGTTTATCATAAAATGGAATGATTTTTATCTTGTATTGTTTAATATATAGAATCTCCTAGTGTTGTCCTATTATGATTAAGTTCAAACCCTACTTACACCCCTTGGGTGTTAGTAGACTAGGTCATGTTTGACATAGGTAAAATAAAGGCTTTGGGTGATGGATGTTCGAGGTGTTAGTTCCCAACCAGGGTATGACATTGTAGAGACTACTTGCGGGTGATGACAATTGTCATGTAGATTCCCTAGGGATGTTTTGATTATTTGTTTTATGTTTTTTTGGACCTCTTGTTATATGTTATGACCTATGTATTCAGTTCTAGATTTTCATTAACTTTTGTTTGGTATGAATTTTTAGATTCGGTTTATTGAATGTTTTGAGGTTTTAAGTATCCATATTTGGGTAAATCATTCCCAAACCAAAATAAATTATAACCAGGAACTTGTTTCATCCTTTGGGGATAAGGAACTCCCATGTGGACATGTCACGGGAAAGGTTTGGCACCATTTCTGATGGCGATCCTATTTTTTTCGTGACAAGAGTCTAATGAGTGGTTAGAATATATTGGAAGTATTTTCCATTTTTTCATGAATCTGGAGACTTAAAAGGTTTATTTTTATACCTATATGTTGGAGGGCCTGAGAAAAAGGTTGTGGTAATCTGTAGTGGAAGACAAATTGTATGTGGATTTATCCTAGATTACATTCAAGATGTTGTCCAATAAACCATTTTATCTGAAGAACCTGGGGGTATAAAATGATTGAAAGTCTGTGTCCACAGAGAAAGGGATTCATTCCATGATGGAGTAATCCACTAATTTTTATATTTTCTTCATATTTTTCACAATTTCATAATATAAAGTTATTTTAAGGTGTGGAGCTTTGTGATGGGGATAAATCCATAAATGAGTTTGGGGTTTATAATTTTGTGATTTAAAACCTATGTGAAGGTGGTTGACAATGGCATGATGGAAGAGAATAATATATCAGGTTTGACTAGTCATAGTGGTACCCCTTCCATGGAAGGGGTAAATAGAGTTATTATTATGTTTATAAGAGCAATCAAGAATGATCTTATCATTATTTAGATTCTAAACCAGTGGATTATTCAGGGAACATGGATATGACTTTCTTCTAGTGTGGTAAGGTAGGAAAAAATAATCCAGAGTTATAAGAGGATCCTTAGATGTACCACCTATATAGAAATTTGGGCCATATTTAGTGATTTTGTAAGAATAATCCTCAAGGTAGAAGGGAGATACATTCCTTTACTCAAGGATTCCAGATAAAACCCGGTTACTCTAAGGGGGAAGGGTCCCTTTTGAAAGAAAAACTGGAATTACATCCTTTTAAGAATAGCTATGTAAGATCCAGTTTGGTAATCTAAATGTATAAAATCTTATTATAGAGGATTTTTATGTGGGTATACCCATCGTGAGAGATATAATTTTAATTACTTCTTTCTTGGATTTGTAATTTTTAGATGCCGGTGAATCATATTCGTTTATTTCGTTCAAGTCGATTAAGGATTTTTTTTGTGTTCCAATGTAATTATATTTGTGTTGGACAGTTCCAATATTCTACTAAAGAGGAATGTGCATGGCTTCATGTTTCTTGTGTTTCATTTAGTAATTACTATCTTTGATATCATGTGTAATTTATTGTTCCTTGACTTAGATGATTTATATATCATTATGGGTGTGGATTAAATGATTGGTTTTAAGGCATAGATCGATTTTTATCACCATAGGATTCAATTCATTTTTCATCATATGAACCTTCATGTATTATTGGGGCAGTGGGATTCTATGTTAGAGAGGATATGACATATTTTTCTAGATATTAGGATGATCTCATCCCAGTTATCTAGTTTTATCTTCAATGTATTAGAGATTAGTTTAGTTTTCCAAATCCTAGTGGTGGTAGAGTAGTATAAAACGGTGGTTCCAGATTTCTTTTCAAGGTTTTAGGCATTGATGGAGGTTGATTTGTTTGTAGAATTACATCTTGGGATAGGCACCACTTCTTTACTTTCTTAATGGATGGCTCTGACCAAAATAAAAGAGTTTAATTTCCAGCTAGATCATATTGAATGAAATAGATTTATTTCAACATCTATGACAGAATGAGAATCACCTAATCTCTTTCCAAAAAAAGAAAATAGGATCCTCTATATTTTTCTGAATACAAAAATATTAAACTAGTGACATTAAAGAATAAATACCAATTTCACATAATTGAAGGCCTATTTTACTTAAGGGTTGTCTATGGTTTTTAAATATTGACATATAGCAAGGATAAAATTAGATAAGGGTTTATGAAACAGATGATCCTAAAACCGCATTCAAAAGTAGGTATGAATTATATGAGTATTTGTTTATGTCATTCATCATAACGAATGATCCTATGATTTTCATATTTTTATGAATTATATACTTCCTTTATTTCTCATTTACCTCATATTTGTATTCATGGATGACATCTTGTTTAACTCCTTGTTAGAGGTGAAACATAAATACCATCTTACTATTGTTTTTTAAACCCTCAAAGAGAATAGCCTATATTTTAAACTCTCTAAATAAAAATTATGGATCCAGAAAGTGTTATTCCTAGAATACATGATATATAATAAAGTTTTCTCTATATATCCCAATAATATTTATGTAGTGATGTATAGGGAGTAGTATAATAATTTGTTTGAGATCAATCGATTCATGGTATTTTCTAGGTACTATAGTCATTTTGTTTAGGGATTCTCTTGGCTGGCCTCAGCCTTGAATACTATTACTATGAAAAGGGTGACTTTGATTGGGTCAAGAAGATTCATATTTATATTAAGGACATAAAAATGAGGTTAAATTCATCTCTAATAATTATTCTTCAAGATTCAGGTAAGGGTTACACTACATATTGTAATGATTTAGGATAGAGGTTGGGATGCGTTCTAATGCAGTTTGAGCATGTAGTGCTGTATGAATCCTAACTATTCTTCCCTAACAAGAATAATTTACCCACTCATGAACTCGAGTTAGTAGCCATGATGGATACATTAATTTCATGGAATCACTATACTTTCAGGAAAAAATTCATGTTTCAATTAGACTATAATTTTGTAAAGTATATTTCCACCATAGAGGGACAAGAATCTTAGATATAGGAACCGAGTGGAGTACTACCTAAATTTTGATGACAACATAGCCAATACCCCCTAAGAGGGTAATGTGGTAGAAAAAACCTTGAGTATAGAGATATTGACCTAATACATGAGATATGTTTTGGATAAATGTCTCTTAATGGTTATGTTTTGCTAAGATTCACTTGGGTATGGAAGAAGATGGAGAGTAAGTGCAGTTGGCGTGTGTGAAAAATATATATTCCATATATGACTAGATTCGTCTAAAGTGGGTAATAGATACTGAATGAATATATCTTATATCATTCAAAATGGTGGGAAGACCTTGATTTATTGGGATAGATCTCATGTGGGTGATATTCTATTGTGATAAATGCTTGTTTTTCCCGTGGTTTTGGTGTAGGAGTTGATGGAAGTAGGGAATCAGATCAACTAGGGCCTTCACCCTAGGGATACCCAAATGTTTTATGTTATAAGACAAAATTATTGGTGGCCCATGATGAGGTGTATAGTTATTTATTTTTGTGTCAAGGATCCTTACATATAAGAGAATTAAAGCTAAACATCATAGAATAGTTTGTTTACAACAACCCCTTCTTATTCCAGCATGTAAGTGTGATGAGATTTCCATGGATTTCATGATTATTTTTCCTTGGAACCTGATTGGTAATGATTTATACAGGTATTTATTTGCAAAATTATCAAATCATCCAATTTACTTTCTATCTTGGATTCGTTGAATGTGGAGGTGATTGGGAACCTGTATTTCTGAGAGATCACTATGTTTTATAGAGTGAATTCAACAACTTTTTTGATCAAGAACCTCACTTCATTTCACAATTTTGGGTAGTATTTAGGAGGTTATGGATTATAAACTAAATGTGAGAATGGTGTATCACCCTTAGATGAATGGTCAGACTAAGTGGGCCATCCAGATTCTAGAGGATATCCTTTGAGGATCTGTGTCTGACTTTAGAAATTATTGGGTGAGTCATCTATCATTGGTTGAGTTTATTTACAAAAATATTTATCATGAATAAATCACGATGGATCTGTTTGAGTCTCTATATGAGAAACTATGTCAATCAACTCTCTTTCGGTCAATGTTGAGTGAGATCACCTTCTTGGGGATGGTCATTATGTGAAAGACTAAAAAGAATTTGTAGTTGATTATGAAGAGGTTGGAGATAAACATGATTAATCAGATTATTTAGATTTCCATTGTCATTCATTAGAGTTTTTAGTTAGTTATTTGGTATTTATAAAGGTTTCCCCTGGTAGGGACATCCTCTGGTGGGGAAATAGCGGAAGTTGGAATAATGTAATGTTGGTCAAATTGAGATCATGATGCGTATCAAGAATGTTCCATATCAGTTGGAATTAAAACCTTTTTTGATATCCATTCATGATGTGTTTCATGTTTTCCATCTAAAGAGACAACATCTAAAATCATTCCATGTGATAGAATGCGAGGATTTTAATGTGGAACCCAATACCATTGTGGTTGAGAATCCAGTTTTAATCACAAATTATCATAATAAAGTGTTTCATGGTAATTTTATTACATTATTTTCTGTGTTGTGTTGAGTGTTTGAGTTATCAATGAGACATAGGCATACGAAACAAGGGTGAAGGGGAAATGTCCTAATATTTTAATGGATTCAAAACCATTACAATTTTCTAGTTACAGAATGTGGCATGTTGGGGATAATTGTGACACTCTTTATGCCGCATGTAAATGATTATTTGATTTTCCATTATTATTATACATTTCATCAAAGATTACAAGAGTCAAGGGTCAAAAATGTGTGTTTCTAAGAAAAAGACAAGTGCACATGGTTAGTGGTAATAACACAACTTACTATTTAAGGGAGGTGTTTGGGGGATAATTAATTTTTTCACGGTATCCTTATGGGTCATTAGACAAGAAAATATCTGTAGGAATACCATTAAACACTTTTTAAAAAAGAGAGGTGACTGACATGATTGAAACACTATTTTTAAAACGTTGTGGAAAAACCATAAGATCTACCTAGAATTATTAAAATTAGGGAAATTTTTTAAAATACCCTAATGAGTTTTAACTCCTCCCCTCCTCACATCTCTCCCCTTATCTCACCATCCACTCTTCTTACCATGGGAGCATTATTACCTTTTTAATTGGAGGATTTCTTTGCTTCTTGGTCAATTAATTTAATGAAATGATGGATTTATTTGATTTTCCTTATGATATTAAATTATTTCCTTTTTTTGTTTCTTTTCCAAAACTTTTTGGGACCCTATAAGCCTATATGGGTCAAACCTACGGTCATGTGCGGGTATTTGGAAATATTTATTGTTGTTTTAGGATTGTATGGTGTCACCCTCCCTATTCTAAGTGATTTATAGCTAAGACATTGAGATTCTATTCTATTTAAGGTAGGAATGTGTTGGGTTAAAATCTATTTGAAATTGGATTTTCGGGAAAAGACATTTTTTATACCTAGAAAGTGTTTGATGGGTTGACTTGAAGAGGAAAAATTAACTAAAAAGAATTTATAAGGGTGTTTAAGATTGAATTTTGCTTGTTCTTAATGTTCCTTGTTTATGTGATGATGGGAATGAATTATATGTTTGTGGGCCATTGAATGTGCACTGGAGTCCTTTGGTGAGTTGGTCACTTGGATAGATGAAACCCCTAGTATAGATTGTGCGATTACTAGGGTTAGTGAACTAGTTAGATTTAATTTTTTATAAGATGAATTAGTTCCCCGATTAATTGATTGAGCTATTGGGTATGTATAAATATGTTTTAATCTTATAGGTAGAGTTATTATGGATATTTCTAGTTTCCTTAGATCCATAGGTCAAGTCCATAGTGTTTCTACTATTTTTTATTTCTCATTTCATGTTTGAGATTTTGATATCTCTTATGATGTTATTCCATTATTTTATTATGCATGTTTCTGAATTCGTCTTGTTTTTAAAATTTTATTCATCTATTAAAAAATAGTTTTTCATAAATGTTTTAAAAATTGAAATGAATATAAAATTCGTTTTCCAAATAGAATAAATGGTTTTCGAGTTGATATTCTCTTTCTATTTGTGTTGGTGTCTTACTTGGTATTAGCCTTACACACAGTATATTCCACTATGTGTAGGAGGAAATGGTTTTCTAGGATTTAGTTAAAGGAAAGGTCAACATGAAGTTCAATGGAAATTAATGTGGCTCTTCATCCACTCATATTCTAGTGGTATAGGTGACCAAGGGTTATGATGAATGTTGGAATTATGTTGAAACTTTTGGGGTTTCGAGTTGTTTTTGGGTTATTTTGTATAAGATAATTAATCCAAGATTTTTTTAGTTTCCTTTTGTACATAGATGATCATTGATGCTTATTGATATATCTATCAATATTATCATGAGGTATGATTATATATGTGATAACTATTTTACTATGTTTATCCGTCTTAATATTTGAATTATTTTATATGGTGTGTCTTACAATATATTGATGGGTCGTGGTGGAATTTTGTGTTTAATGAGAGAGGTTTTCATTCAAAATTTTGAGGGAGAATTGATTATAAAATGGTCCCTTGTGATACCATGGAAATAGTTTCAGGACCTGGGTGATTGGGAACATGTCTCAGTCCTTATAGAAGAGCAGTCTTGGTGATTGATCAAGATGACATTGTCTAGTTATTTACAGTAACCAACAACACACAAGCCTCGAGTGAGAGAATCATCAATTCATAATGGAAAGGGGTCACATCAAAATTTGAAACCCTATCCATATCATCATAATTCTTAGTTTGAATAATGGAATCCAAGAATTAGGGGAGCATAATAAATGCATATAGATACTTAACCTAGGTCCATACCTAAGTTCTCTGTGTTACAATGATAAACCAAGAGGTGGTGAGTAATATCAATATTTAAATGAAGAACCCTAAATCTAAAATACATATATAAAACCCATAGAAAACAATAATCATAACTCAATCTCATATATGAAAAACCTTAATATAAGAAACCCCTTTCTCATCAATAATGAGATATAGGATACATTGCATCAATAAACACAACATCAAAAACATTTTCACTTTTATACAACTCAAGGGTCTCTCTTCATGAAAATGTTCACATAAATAAACTATTTTTGATAAATTACCTAATAGGAATTTGGAAACATCCTTTATAAAACTTGATTATAAATTCATCTATTTAAAATAAAACCTTGATGAAATACTTCAAAAATCATTTGAAAATACTATATTCTTTCATTAATGTCACAAATCACATTATGATAAAATATCAAAAAAATATCAAAAAGAAATCTCCAAAAACCTTGATATATAAAATAATATTTATAAAATCCAAGCCCATTTCTAGATTGTAAACCATTTTATAAAAACAAAAAATTATTCCATTTAAAACTGTTACAAACCAAAACACTATTTTTATTATCAAATTTTCCAAAAAGATCCCTTAAGTAATTTTAGAAAATAATAATAGGTGTACATTATAATAATTTTCATTAAAAATTTATAATAATAGATTAAAAATAATTAATAAATTATGGATCCAAATTTTAAGATATATTCATAGAGACACCTACCATGATCGATGACCTGAAAAATGATCCCAAGTTCCTAAAGACCTGATCTGAGTATATGAGAATCATGCATTATAATGGTGATGAACCATAAGAAATGAAGTGCAGTACACTCCTAACACACATACATACTTGAGCTACATTGAAGACCTAATTAAATCACTCAAAAAGGTGAGTTAAAGTCAAATTCCCTAAAACCTATAAATTAATTCCTACCCTCCACTAAAAATCATAAAATTCTTCAAATTCATTCTAAATAACAATTCCATATCTTATCTAATTGTAATAATCATATGAAGAGGAATTCTGGGATTTTGGAACTTACTGGTGAGCCAGATAGATATAGAATGGAAATCTAAAGGGTTTGATAAAATCCAAGGAAAATAGGCCAGTCTTGGGAAGAAAAATCCCCATCATGCTCATATGTTTCACTAATCCTTGATGACATATCAATACCCAATCTATAATTTAATTTAAATTCATAGTATCACCTAAGGGAATTCATGAATTTGTAAAAACCACACCCAAAAAATGAATTAGATAATGTGATGGTCCTACTTCGTCCATTTATTAAAAAATAAATAAAAATCCCTAATTTATTCATGCTACAATCCAAATTTTTTACTGAAAATAGAAATTATAGGGTAGTATATAGAATCAATGAATAAATATTGAAATCGTAGTGAAAGTGTTTTGATAGACTCTATAAGCTTTATTTTATAAAAATATAGAAGAATATCTAGGCATATATGTTTTTTTCCATGGTTATTATGAAATCAAAATATAAATTCCCTAATTTAATTGGTAGAAAAAAAGGATTAGTGGATTTTAATGAAGAAAAAATACCTAATGATCACATGTTGATAAACCAATTATCAATTGAAATTGAGGGGGAAGAGATGAGAGTCCAAAAGATGATTAATTGTGGGGGCCGATTAGCCCCCCTCTTGATGCTACTTGTGTTGGCCATGGCCCCCCTCAAGGGGTCTTTCTTTCCTTTTTTTCATCCATCCTAACCCCCTCTACTTCTAATTACAATTATTATATAAAAATAATAATATCACATATTACACAAAGTTATTAAATCTCAATAACAATGATAATAATATTTCATACTATTATTTATACTTTTCAACAAAACCAAAATAATATATCTACCCATACATCTATATTCAAAAATATTACGATATTTTCAATTCATAAACCTACATGTGAATTTATTATATATATTTTATAACACACAATCGATATTATTTTTAGACATAATTCCATATTTATTTCATAATACTATAACTAATTATAAAATACACATGTATATATATATATGTTCCTCATTTAATAATACCACATTATATAATAACATAAAGAAAATATATTAATTAATTAAATATACTTCAACACCAATGAGAATAATAATTTTACAAATTTCCTTTATAAAAATATAATTTAGAAATATTTTTAAAATTTTATTCATTTTGAAAGAATAATATTAGTTTATATGGAATTTATCAATTAATTAATTTTTTAAATTGAGAAATAATGTTATTTTATATTCAAATAAATCAAATTTTTATTTCTTAATAATAAAAAAAAATTTAGAACTCCGCAAAAAAAACGACCCCTAGTTTTCAAAATTGAAATTTCTATTTAAATAAGAGTTTAAAATATAATTAATATAACATAGATACAATTCATTACATGTGGTTACCCTTACATATCTTTGTACAGCTGAATACTTTTCTAAATTTTTAATCTGTATCTTATATAGACTCTTACGTGTTAACCTTTACATATGATCTAGTGCCACTTACATATCTATTAATACTTCTAAGGGGAACCTATGTATCAAACCTTACATATTATTTTATAATTAAATGACCATTTCGTACCACATGGTAACTCAACACATTTTCAAATCATCAATCTGTAACATTGAGTGACTCTTATTTATGAGTAAATAAAACTTATGGAATTCCAATCAACCCTTGTGTATTACTCTATGAATTGATACTTTTCAACTTTCCAGTTCAAGGTTTGGGAAACCCATACCTAACTAGAGTACTTTTATTTATTTATTCATATACAGTCATTACTGAATCAGATTAACTCTTACATATTAAGTGCCTTGTGAAATCTCCAATCACCTAAAACCCGGAATTTCAAAAACCCTATCCAAATTGATTAACTCAACTTTTAAATTTTTCAAACATTCTCTATGAATTTCTATCCACTTGAAATCCTTCCAGATAATCATGGTATATATTCTAGAATTATTAAGTTATATCTTAAATAGCCCAGCCTGGAATAATTTTTTTTTTCATTTTCTAAAATCATGTTTATGGGTTACCGGTAACCATTACAATATTCAAAAACATCACCCAACAAAATTAAACCTTCAAATTAACGATTTTAAATTAAAAAATTAAAATATCAAATTTCAAAATTCAAAATTAAAACCAAACTCCCTTATCAATCTTGAGCCACGAACCAGGACACACATACCCAGTAAGATCCAAAAATCCACCGTCCATCATGCAGAGGTCTGACTACGTCAGATGGTCGCATCACTGTACACTGCTATCTTCATTCTCAATGACACCACCAGTCTATCCATAAAGATGACATACTGATCATTAATGACCACCACTACAACACCACTGAATACAAACATCCTCACTGTCACCATCCGACGAACAATTACGCCACAAATCAAAGATGAACAAAACCAACATCGAGATATGCAAACAGCTCCACTGAAAACATTAAGGTAAAAAAACCTAACAAAATATGACGAACAAAAATCAATCCCTATAATCATTGCTGAAGATCGCTATCTGCAAAGAGAACAAGTACCAAATCCATCCTCAAAGGTGAAAACCGAAAGAATGATGTAACTGGAGAGATCTACCACACGACGTGCCACCAAGAAACAAAGAACAACCATCAATTTCAAGGCATACCTTCCTTCAGGATTGAAATTACACCGAGCAGGCTTGTTGCAGCCCCAAACAACATTGACACCTCGTGCCTCCATGAAAACTGCACATCGATAACCATAAACATGATTAGAGATGAAAACCACAAACCAAACCAAAAAAAGAGGCCCCCAAACCTTAGATATTGCTGAAAGGAGCCCCATCGGGGGCCATTGAACCATATACCTCCGACGCCTTCAGAGCCGCCCTAGAGGACAAGATTTCTCAAAACGCTCGTAGACAACACGGAACGCGATGACACCCCCAAACCACCATATCTTAGACCTGCACCCTGGCCCAACATTGCACCACCTTGTAAAACCCTATCCATATCTGAGGTTAGAGCGAGAAGAAGGTCAAACATGATGCGGATCACCAAGGATGAAGACAATCCTATGCCACTGGAAGAGGCCACGCCACGAATGCGCTGAGAAGAATGCTGAGGGAAGAAGATCTAGCCGGAGGAGGAGGTGGGGAGGAGGGCGGCATAGGGGAGAGAGAAAGTGAAGCCGATCCCCTTACGGGGTCATTCCGTCACTTAAATAACCCAGATCACTTACAAAATATTTAAAATAACTAGTAAAGAAGTATTTATTGCATTGAATGTTTTACATTAGTTATTTATAAGCGATGTGATAAATCCATGTATATTAGTTTATAACATCATTTTTTAGATAAAAGACATGAAAAACATGAATAACGATTTAAAAAATTAGTTATATAATATTCAATGTCATAAAGTTTTTTTTCACATTAGATATAATATAGCCGACATGGTAATGAAATATTCATTACATTATAATGTTGGGTATAAAATAACTGACATGAAAATGATGATCTGTCACATTTTTACTAGATAAATAACGTGATAAAATAATAAAAAAAAATTTATCATGTAGATTATTATATAGTCAGCATGATATATCTTTTAAAACTTCATCAATCTCTATTTTGAATTATTTCATTGTTAGTCGATATCAAAAAAGCGAACTCATTTCTCTCATGCAGAATACATAACATTGTTTCTTAAATATAGTGGCCTCCAATATATTTTTTCCATATTCATATATCATCAGGATTCATTGGCCTCATTGTTGAGGATTTGATCTTCTCATATCTCAACTCTCATGCAAGCCTCACGCATCGATCCTCACTTTTAGTTGTTCAATGTCATGGACACACTTACATATAAAACCTTAAGTTTATTATACCTCATTATTGAGTTTTCTTATATTGATATACTCATCAGAAATACCAGATTACCTTCATCATATACCTTATCAATTTATTTAAGTGAAAAGGTGTGGATTTCATTATATATTAATGGTATATGGTAGGTCATAAATTTCAGCATTATATATTAATGTTTTGGTGTTTTTACTATAGGTAAGAACGTTTTCATGGAATTTTTTAATAGATATTAATTCTGTATCTCATCTTCAACTTTAGTATTGATTCTCTAAATGTTGCTTATTTTGATTAGGTTTTTGAACCATTCATTACTTATGCATAAACAACCATGTATAAGGATAAATTTCAATTATAGTTTTGAATTTATTAGTGACATAGTAATATTAAAATATAATGTATACATACATTTCAATTTTCATATAGTTCAACATGCAATATCCTATATTTAGTGTATATGTATATCATTATTTTTTGTGTGCTGTGAGCATATTCATTTCCTGAAAAATCATATATTAAATATAAACTTAGCATATTATGAGTTACATTCAATATAATGTTGAAATTATTGGTGAATACACAATACGAACTTTAAAATGGGTTCTTTATAAATATTTTTAATATTCTGTTAGATATATGTAAGGTTTTGAGTATATTTGGAAAAATTAATCATTTTTTCTCAAATGATAATAGATATTGATTCACTACCTATCCCCAGCAATAATTCATCCCCAATTAAACTTTTATCTAGTTATACTTTCTCCCCGATCATATATTAGTTTACATTAGTTTTTAAATTTAGAGGATTATCCCACTATATAGGTAGATATTTTCTATGTTATATTTTCACAGAATTACACATGCATCACATGGTATTCACACAGAAATCATTTTTCTCTGGAGAAATTTATATTTTTATTATATCAAATGGAATAGATGGAAATATTTAAAATTTGTGTTATTAGTTTGGTATATTCAAATAGAAAATGTTATCATAGAATGCATAGTACAAAATTATCATTTCACAATTTTCATAATACACTAGGAATAAAAAATAAATAATATTAATTTTGTATATGTATATTTAATTCATTAAAAATTCATCATTGTGTTGTTTGAACTATACTATACGATCACATTATAGTATGTATATATGTATATTATAATAAATTTTATTTTTTCATGAAAAAAGTTATTTAAAAAATTCAATAATAAATATAAAATTCAAAATGGAATATGTGAAAATTATTTGTATTATGTTCAATAATATTCAATTTCATGTTTTATCTAATTTCATTCTGAACAAAATGGAAAATGAGATATTGGTCTAACTATATTTTCTTTAATGAATTACTTCAATTAATTTATTTTATGAATTATAAATTTTATTTGAACATATATTCCATTATATTCTAGAATTTATAATTATAATTTTCAAATAAGGATATATTTTTTAAATGATAAAGGTTTTGTTACTTTCAAATTGTGACCTATTTCTTATAAATTTAAACCCAATTTAACATGAATAATCTCTTCCCAATTTTATCACCAATATATTATTTTGAAACATTTTTTGTATTTTTCTAGATAATAATGAGTAAAATTTGGTATACGAAACATTGAATAAGTGATGAATATGGGGAAGGAGTTAATTATTATTTTTATTTTCTAACCAAAATGATCCAAACAACAAAATGTTTTTCCCATGCGTGAAATGTTTAAATATTTAAAATTTGAAAACTATATATGTCAAAGGCTATTTAATTTTTAATGGTTTTAATATGAGTTATAACCTTGTATTTGGCATGGTGAGACTAGGCAGAATTTCAACTCCATTGATGATGATGCTTTGCAAGATGATAACTTTGATGAAATAGAAGAAATGATTTATGATATATAGGTAGAGACAATTGAAAAAGAATTGAGAATTGATAATATATATGGTGATTCAGAAAACCCATTGTATCTAGGTTATATATAATTCATGGTTTTATCAAAAATATTAATATTGATTAACTTGAAGGTAAAAAAAGGTTGGGGTAACAAGAGTTTTAGATATTTTCTGCAACTGTTGAAACCTATTCCTCTTAAAGACAATGATATTCTTGATTCACAAATAAAGAGAAAAAAATACTATGTTTGAAGGGATTAGGTTACAAACATATAAATTCACGATGGAATAATCCTGTTCTGTATAGGAAGGAGTAAAAATTTCTATCAAGGTGTATTAAATGTGGGGTTTAATGGTTTAAGTAGAAATAAAAATTACATTCTGATTTTGTAGCTATATAGACGCCTACCAAGGAAATTTGGTATCTTCTTATAATTCCTCATTTGAAACATTTATTTTAAAATTCACATGATAAAAATGTTTTAGAAGGAATACATATGAGAATATATGTGAGGGAGAATTACAACATCTATTTGATTACACATAGTGTAAAATAATGATAAACCATCTCCTATATTCATAAATGATATTTGAAATATCATACAAGGACATTGAATACATGGAATGAATTCGTATCAAAGACTTAGTAGCACACCTAGTTCATGTCTTGTTTTATTGGTATTTTAATACTTATCTACTAAATTTTGTATGAATATAAAATATTTCATGGTGAGTTTAATGTTCTATGGAACAAAACAACATGAAAATAATAATGTTCATTTATTGTCTCCATTAATTTTTGATTTCAATCTTGTATAGGTGGATGATTTTTGGGTCAATTCTTATTATAAAATGCAATATTTTCAACTATATGAAATTATTATGTTCACTATAAATTTCTTCACAATATATTGAAATATTTATAGATATAATGTTACGTTGCATCAATCATTCCAAACTTGTGAAAAATAGACTTCATAATATAAAAATCATTATGGGAGAAAAATAGTATACATGGGTCATCAAACATTTTTTGTCTATGGATCACTTTTATAGAATATAAGAAAAGGAATACAATGGCTCACAAGAATTTTATATTTCTCTAAAACATTTATCAACTGATCACTATTTTGAGAGGGCGAAAACAATTGTTGTGACATTCAGAATGGATCATAAATCTAGTAATGATAAAAATACTTGGAAGAAATGATGAATTTTTATTGAGCTACCATATTCAAAATATCACGAGGCCAAACATAACATTGATTTCATGCATGTGGAGTATAATATATTTGATATATTGATTAGAAAATTGTTGAATATCATAAGGAATACATAATATGGGTTGAATACCAGATTTGAATTACCATTAATGGGAATATGTTTAAAGTTATATCGCACTCTTGATAGAAGGTGAAAATTCCTACCATGTATTTTAATAAATTTATTTAGAGGGAGAAAAATGAATTTTTCAGTGACTTCATGATTCCATGTTCAATAGGTTTATTCTTCCGTTAGGGAAATTTTTGTGTCATTAAAGTATTTGAAGTTGACACATATGAAATGTCATGATTATCACATCATGATGAAACAAATCCTACTAGTTTAATTGCATTTAATATTCACCATCCATGTCAAAATTACTATAGTAAAGGTGTGTTATTTTTTAAATTTAATTTCTAATAATGTTCTTGATCGTATTGTTTTTTCAAAATTTAGATAACATAAAATTTTTATACCTTTTAAATTGGAAATTTTTTTTCTTCTAACTTTCTTAGATATCATGTTGTATTTAATGGTTCATTGGGTGTGATAATTAAAGCTTTGTGGGATAATATATTTGTGTTGGATATATCCTTTTGAATTTTATATTAATGTGTTGAAACAATGATATCCAAATAAGAAAGATATGATGATTTTAATGAGCATAACCGACCTTTTTTCCATGGTTTAATTAGACTATACTTGGTATATCTGATGCATCTGAAATATTGAGATGGTTATTGGTTGTTCAATTTTTAAATTTGATAACATGTTCTGGGTACGAACTTAGTTGCTATAAATTTCATATGAAAGATCAGGACAACAAAAGTGGAATTCAGAATAGTAGTGTATTGGTATTCGCAGCAACAATGCATTTTTTGATTGCCAAAGACAAAAACCCAATTTCTGTATCATGTGCCTATTATGGATTCATTAAAGGAATATGGGAGGTCGATTAAATTAAATTTCAAAATCATGTTTTTTAACATCAAATGGTTTTTTGATAAGAAAAGTGTCAGAGATGATGGATTTGGAATGCAACTTTTTAATCCGAATCGATTGGAATACACAAATAATCTTTTTATAATGGAGACAGCAGAAATTATTATTTTTATTCTCTTGATCTATCCAATATACAGTGGTCCATTATATTTAAAGGGTAAAAACAGTATGTTGGTGATGATAAATTCAACGAGGATGATTATTTATGTTTGATCCCTAATTAAATAGAAATGTTTACAGATAACTTTGATGGTCATGTCATATACACGGTTTGTTCCATATAAAATGTTCATGGTGATGGAATTTGGGAGAACAATCCTATAGTAAATTTCAAATATTAAAGGTAACATATATTTATTTCTCATTTTATTTTTTAAATTTCAATTTTTTAGATATTTTAATTTTATTTCCTTTATTAAAACACATATTGTAACTAATAAGAAAAATTGTTTGTTTATATTAGTTTAGTTTTGTTTAGTTTACCATGTTTTTTATTATTTAAACTATATATTAAATGATTTTGTTGAAAAAAATTATTTAAAATATAATTTTTTTAAATAAAGGAAACATATTATTTAAGAGTATATTTAATAAATATTATTTTTCATGTAAAAAATGATTTATTTGGTTAGAATATTTTTACTATTCACACACCATTTTGGATTTTTCTTCATTCATTTATATGAAATTTAACATTTCATTAAGTTTTTACCATTTTATTTAACTATACATATATGAATAAAAATGTGTTAAGATTAATTGAGTTTAATTTTTTGTTTTATAAATTTTCTTTTTTATTCAAAATATTATGTAATAGTTGAATTGGTATATTTGGGTACTAATTGATTGTTGCTTTTATTTATAGGATAATGGTAGATCAATAAATTGATCCACCACATATTTTTGGAGATGATTGTACTCATACCACTTGGGGGAAATGTAAATATAGTCCTCTTGATTAGCCTCCTCCTTCCTTACAAGAGATGTATACTCCAATAGGGACAAAGAAGTGTTTGAGGATTCATAAACATGGAATCGAACATCTTCCAAAATTATCAATTTCTTGTATGTAAGACTAGAAGATACTAGTATAATATGATGATAACGATATTCCAATAGGTCCTAATTCCAAAAAAATCAATAATTTTATATGAGTTCAGGATAAAAGAAATATCAGTATTTTCATTAATGATTGGAGAAGTGTTGACAAATTGACACTATCTCACTTATGGGAGACCATTTTAGTAATATCATATTTTATTATTTAACGTATCTTGAAAATTTTATAGTAATATATGTTTTCCCCCGTCTTATAAGATGACATATGATATTAATTATACTGGTGTAGTCCGGAAGAAATGTTTATCAACGATTACTAAGAGATAGAGGTATTTCAAATCAACCCTTACATCGGATTTCATTTTTTTAATAAAAAAAATCATTATCCATGTGATATATATCCCTTTAAATATAAATATACATTAATGTTATTTTCTAAAAGTATAATATGAGAAGTGTTTTTGGTATGTACAATGATACCTTTTATAAATTTTATTATATTAATTGTCTTATTAATGATTTATTAATGATTTATTTATTATTATTTTTAAAAACATTAGGATATTTCATTTGGATTTATAATATATAAACATATATGCTCATACATTATCTCATGGAGGGTATACGTTATTAGAAGAAAAAAGGATGTTTGAAAAATATTAAAAACTAAGAGATGAGTCTTTACGCTCTGAAGTATTTTCTCCTCCATCCCCTTGCTAGAAATGAAAAATAGATGATGGATCAGATGAGAAAAAAATTAAAATATCTAACGGAAGAGTTTATTGTTGTAGATAAGTGAAAAGTAAGTTGTTTACATTATTTATTTATTTAAATTAATTTAATTTTTTATATATTTTCATTCATTAAATATTTTTTTAAAATATTTCATACAGGATTCTCTTGAGGAGAAAAGAACTAATTGGGTTCTTTAAGCTATGGGTATGCAAGAAATTTTAGCTACAACTATTTGAATGCTTGAGTACCCAAGGCGTGTGTGAGGATACATGATGGGTGTATCAGTGAATTTTTGTTTCTAGGTTCTGTAGCTTCTTCAATGGATGGTTTTTATAAAAAAATGAAATATTTCGGAGTTGAAGTTTTGGATATTCATATGATGATGGATGATAGGATCATATCATCAGTAAAACTGATATTTGCAAACATACAATGGAAACTTTAGAATGTATCTCCCACTCTTCCACTTCTGCTACAAGCTACCACTCCTCCACCTCAGCTAGGAGACCAAACTTCTTATCCAACACCTACACCCCCTTCTCTACAGCTTCCCTATTATTGTGAGTTATATTTCGATGATCCCCATAATCATATTTTTGTATATGGGATGATATTTTATATTGGAGGTACTATTCGCCATTAATAGATAGAGATAGATAATCATAAGGTCACCACACAATATATTATAGATAGATCAGTTGGAGTACCATTACATACTGATGAGGTGAGTACAATTGGATAAAGTACAATCCACTTTTTGTTTTGGCCATATTTAATTCATTAGAATATTAACATAGAGTTATTTGTATATTTTATCTTTTATTAAATTTTGGTATTAAATTTGTTTTCATATTTTACATATTACCATTTTATCTATTTTTATAGGAATTCATTAAAGGTAAATAAATAATATATATAAAACCAAAAATATGAAGTGAAATGACTTTAGATACAAATCCTACTAGTCTTGATTGATGGTAAACTAATTCATAATTTTTGAACATTTTCAATTTTTTTGTAATATGTTTTGAGATTCCAATCGAAGTTGGTGTTTGTGGGAATCAAATATTTGTGGAAATTTTGAAAACTGATATCATAGAGCTTGTATCTGGAGATTAGATGGGAATAAAAAGGATCCATATTTTTTTTCAATTATGTGTTAAAATAAATTATTCAGTATGTTAAATTTATTGAAAATATATTCTTATGTTTGTTTTGTTCTTGGTATCTTTATAAAATGTATACATAATAAGAGAATCCATATGTTTATGGATTCTTGGACCCTCGGTTTATTACACCTATAACAATGATAATGATTGAATCTAAAAGAATAGTTTATTTTTCTTAAATATTTCAAAAGTATGCATTTATTCAATGCTAGATGTTTTCTTATCTTCAATAGTGTGAAACATATATATCACAATCTTTTATATATATTTTATCATATTATAAATTAAAATTTTATTTTATTTTATATTAGTGGTAGTATGATGTTATGTGTTTTTTTGTCTAATGGAGAATGTACTTTATATATTTTGATCTATCCATGGAGAAGTGAGAAAAAACTCTAAAAACATATTGTACAGGTGAGTTTGAATTTTTTAATACATATTTATATTATAATTAATATCAAATATATTTTTGTCATATTATTTTCAAATAGGGCATACAATTTCTTAATCAAATGAATGAATAGAACTAAGATCAAATATATAAATTAAAGGTGAATTTTCAATTATAATGAGTATATTTTAAATATATTACATAATAGTGTAATTTTGAATTGAAAAACTCATTTAAATAGAATTTTCATAAAAAAGGTGTAAAAGAATGCAAATATTATAAGATAAGAATTATGTATGAAATAATTTTAACTGGGATAGTTATGAAGTTCCACCAGGTTAGATTTATTTATAAACCTTTAAATTATATTTGAATCATTTTATTCCTAATACATGGTAAATGATTTCATTTTAATTCATATATTTTTATGACCCTTATACTTCTGGTGTGTTAGAGGTGAGACACTTACAAATTGAATGGGAAAATTATTTTATAGGCATGTTTTGATTTTGTTTTATCTGTACTCAATATTGTAATTTTGAATGTTGTAATTGTAAATGTGTTTGAATATAAAAAAAATTTCATATTTGTTATTGTATTTTAGTTTTTTTTAACTATATACTATTATTTGGATGTTTTTATTATAAATGGGGTTTTTGACTATTTTATTTCCACTTTTTCTTCTTGGTTTATCCTATTTTTTCTACCTATTTATCTTCCAATATATAATAGGGAGAAGCTTAGAACAAAAAATTCTTAAAAAAATTTATTTTTTCTCATCACTTGTAAGATAATTGATATGAAAAAAACCTTAATCAAAATGGCTTTCCATGTCATTTATCTAATAACTTATATGGAAAACCATTAATAATGGGGGTTTCATGTCGGTTATCACATAACTGATGTGAAAAATCGCAATTGTGATGATTTTCCATGTAGGTTACGAAATAAATGATGTAGAACACCAATAAAGATAGGGTTTTCACACTTGTTATCATATAACCAAAGTTAAAAATAGAGTATTCATACTAGTTAAATGATAATGGATATGAAAAACTAGTACAATATTTATTTAAAACATCAGTTTTTTAAAATGATGATAATTTTTTACAATGTCTACAGTAATAAAATCACAAAGTAACATACTTTTAAAAGTATGAAAAACTACGTGAAATATCACTTTCAGTACTAGTGACTCCTCATCGTACTTCAATGCTCCTCTACTACCTCAAACTACATCATATCTTCATTAAAAATCATAAATGCATCATCTTCATTTAATATCATACTTCACCACATAATAATACTTGATAAAAAAATTAAAAATAACTTTCAATACTTATTCATAGATAAATAATATATATAAATCCCCATACTCTATAGAAATACTACCCCTCAAATTCAAGAAATATACTTTAACAGAGTCTTTACATGAACCTTAAAGATCTGGATTCACACTATAATGGTCTTATATAACCTTTAACAAAAGTAAAATCTTCCTGAAATTTTGGAAAAAAGTCAACCCCTTTGGAATATATGATGGGATATCCAATATAATATCTAATGGAATTTCCTCAATTTATTATTCCCTATTACTGAGAAACTTCCATTGTATAAATTAAATCTTAGGAAATATTAATCCTAATTTTTTAAGGTGTTCTTTAATCAGTTCATATCTAAGATAAATTGAAAACATTTCTTGGGAAATCTGTTCTTTTACCTACACTCTCATCTCATATGTTTAGAATCTTTTCACACTTTTTATATGCTTCTCTTCTCAACCCATATTAATGACATACTTATTTAATTCATGCTTATTGACAACATACACAACTCTGTAATATGTGGGATCATCTAAAGGAATTACTGAAATATAATTTAACCTGAAATGAATTTTGACATAAAAAAGGAATGAATGATCATAGGTGAAGTGATTCATTTTCAAAACATGGTGTCATGTTTATGTAATGATGATGGAGATGAAGAATAAAATAAATAAGGAAAAATTGGTAGACTAGAGATGGAGAGAATGTATTTAGGGAAAAAGAACAATATTCAATTAAAAAAATGATATATATATAGGGTACATGGTGTTTGTAATAAACCATCTATATTTATCTCTATCTAACATGTCATATCCAACCATTTACATTCCAAATATTAAATTTAAATGGGAGATATGGATTGATCATGAATCTTGATTACAACCTCATGAAATCTATATATATGTAAATATATTAGATTAATGGTGATTTTTTCATTTTATTATTTGTCTATACATCTTATCTACTCATTTTACATTATATTATTTCAATCGACATTTTCATTGAAATGCTTTGAATCCATGCCTATTATATTATTTTACTCATGAAAGATCAATCACACATTTTGGGTTTTGAAATTCCGCATAGCTTCAATTAGTGTTTGATTAGTTTCTGAACATGTTATCATCCAAATAATCTTCCTCTCACTATGTATCATGATAATGATACATCATTCATTATCATATTTGAAATAATTATTTTATAAAAAATTATGTATCATGTTTTTCTAAATATTCATTTAGTATTCTCCTTCATATTAAAATCAAATCCACTCATTTGAAGAGATATATCTACTACTAAGGCTTATTCTATATTTGATATTTCGGTATATTAATTTACATTCAAAATAATAACATTGAATCAATATATGAATTATTTAATAAATATTTTCTTATGAGGATAAATAATGAGTTCCTAAAGATTAGTAATGATTCACGACAATCAAAGTATAATATATTCCATGAAGTGAATATGATTTTTCATTTTTCTAATTTTCATTAACAACTGATACGGTTGATGTAGAAGGATGAACATTTTATACCATTAATATGTTGATGTGGTAAAGTGAACCTAACTAATAATGCCCAGAACCATGAAATTTTATATCTTATATTTCATTGTACAATATGTAGGTGTTTATCTTTATTAAGATGTATACATTTTCATGAATGATATGATATTTATTTATTTATAAATAAAAAATAGATTGTTTTATTTGTTTTATCATTAAATAATTAATTGAAAAACTGATGAAATAAATTATATTTTCTGGAGGAACAACATAAATATATTTTATTGATATCTATCCCATGAACTGGATGAAAATGCAAAATGCAAAATTCATTTTATTGTCTTAAAGACACCAACAAATACAATAAAATAATTTAATTACGTTCCTTTAAGTGAATTACAATTTCTACCAAATAATTTATATTTTATTCCTTAAAGTGAATGAAAATATCAAGGATTTTAGAAAACTTTGTGAGAATTTGATATTTTATGATGTTCAATGTGTATTATATGTTTATTAGTGACATAACTAAATAATAATAGTATAAATACATGTTTTTTTTGATATCTACAAATATTTATATATCACAAATAATTTTATTAATATTTATAAAATAGTGCATCCTTGAAGGTTAATATGAAAATATTGTATGTTAACATTTTGTTGAAGAATAATTTTTATTCAAAATCTTATCCTGCATCATTTCTATTGAGAATAAAATCATTATTTATCCCATGATTATGAATTATCAATTTAATTTAGTTGATTTCTCCCCTAAAGTGACTATTATTCTATTTATTGATCATTTATGAGATGATAGAGTCATATATCTTTTATAATCCAATATATTTTGTAAAAACTCTAATGACTGTAAACAATGGTCATCATCAAAAATAAAATTTGTATTTTTATACAAGATTGTAATAATTGATAAATGAGGAATTATATTTCATGAATCATGATATTCAATTAATGAACTTATTCCCCAATGTGAAAATAATTTTAGTTGATTTAATTTCATTCCTTCAAGAGAATGAAATTATTCATGAAAAAATTGAAATAATATTCATTACTCATGATTGAATTTTCATCCTGAATATTTGGAATCCATGAGATTTATTCAAAATATGTCTCCTTCAATTTTTAAGGAGAATGTTATTAAAAATTTTTTATAGAATATAATAACAATTTTGATGAGGTGTGTGTTGTGAATCTTGAATATTTTTTCATATTTCTCATTACTGGAATATTCACCAGCCCCAAAATATATAAGTCGTCCTCTCCCTGGAAGATATATCTTAAAACACATATTTTAGAAGTTCTATAGTATACAATATCCACATGGTTGTGGGCGTAACCTATTATTATTATATTCGTAATTTATTCCTTAATTAACTATCAACCCCCAGAATGGAGTTTATAATCATAAATATGATAATTTTAGTATTTCATTATATTTCACAAATTTGATAAGTATCCAAAATGGAAGATCCTAGTGATATTAAAAATTTCTATTTTGAAAAAAATGTAATGAATATATTATTTTAATTAAATACTACAAAATAACTCATATATTTTTATTATTAATCAAAACTCTTGTAGATTCTTTACAAGAATTTAGGTCTTTACGCATGGGCATATACAAAAAGATTTATCAAAAAATTGGTATAATCAAGTTTTTGATGGTCTATTCCAATAGTTTTAAATCACTATTAGTATCATTTGGGGTTCAATGAGATATATTAATAGTTTTTAAAAAAAACTATGCATGGAAAATATACGAGGTTGGACGACCCCATTTCCCTCACCAAATCTGTTCCCCCTATAGCGGTGTTTTTGTTTTGGGATTAGGTTCCATTAATTACCATGATTATTATTTCATTTTTCTTAGATTAATCATTCTTATAATGGTTTGTTGGTTTAATCATCAAGTTATATTTATTCCATTCACCTTCAATCATATTTTATCCTTTCCTTCCTGTATCTTCAAGCCCAAGATTGTGAATGACCTAAAATAGAATGTATTTACCATATGGTAGGTTATAAATCTGTATAAATATTTGAAATTTCATTTTTATAAGAAATTTTTATGAATCTAGTGTGGTTTTATTTGAAATTTATAAGTTATAGATGTGATATATTTTAATACTCGCACGTATTTATTAATAATGTAAATTTTTGTGGGTGAATTGGAACTTCATTTTTTAAAACATCAATTCATGCAATCTAGATTTTTGAAAATAATTTTTTAAATTTGTGTTTTGTTTTATAATTACGGTTTAAAAGATAAATTTATTATGATTTCAAGTTATGCTTAACAATTTTTAGTGTGTTTGGTTTAAAATAAAATTTTGATATATTTTATAAATCCAATTTACTGATATTTAATCTATTAATATATTGATTAAAATTAAAACTAATTAAAATAAATTATAATTAATATTTTAGTTTTTATAGATCTATTTTAATACTAAATTTCTTTGATTTAATATCTATATATGAATTAATGTTCAGTATAGAAAATCCCTAATGGTGTAAATGTCATAATTGAAACACCTTTATTTTATGTTTTGTTTAAAAATGATATTTAAAGATATTAAATAATCATTATTAGATAATAAATGTTTTTTTTGTATGTGTATTTGATATGTTTGTATGTTATTAAATATACTTTTACTCAATGATAAAAAGGATTTCAATACTAGGGATATATATATATATAGTGTTATGTTATAACATGGAATAAACTTTTGAAATTAGGGATATAAGTGATTAATATACAGTATGAATTATTTCCCAAGATCCTTTTCCCTTTTCGAATTGTGTTTTTTATGATATACTATGTCGTTTTTTATAATAATGTATTTATTTTTCTTCAACATATAAAAATTTAATAATTTAAAATTTAATTTAATTCATTCTTATTTTAATGATTTTTGATGTTTTTAAAATAAAGTGAACATATTCCATTCCCTTAAATAAATTTAGGATTGGGTATCGAAATTCAGTCAGTAAACTGATTTTATTTGAAGATTTATTCAAAATATTCAAAGATTTCATTAAATTGTTAATTATTGTTTACTTTGTTATTATTATTAAAAACTTTTTTTAAGTAACAAAATAGACAAAATTTGGATGTATGAAATTTATCTCATCTCAGTTGAGTTTCAAGATATGTTGGATTTATTTTTATATATTTCATTTAATAAAACTATTGATAGAGTTATTATTCACTTCCCTGATTATAATTATGTTATAATACCTTAGTTAAGTAAAGAAGATGTTGGATACCGTATACAAAAATTTGGTTTCCAACAAACTATTTTATCTTGTATAAAAAAGAGAGAAAGGAAAATCTAAGACTATTCATAAGTGAAATGAAAGTAGTGGTATAGAGAATTTTATATTTGATGTGATTTTATTTATGAATCACTATGAAAAATATAGTATTCCAATGCAAGAAGAAAATGATATCATTATACACGAGTAAATGAATTAATCTGATGATATTTATGGAGTGAAAATATTAATGATTAATTCCAAGATTCCTCTATATTAGAGAGGTAATAAAATTTAAAATATATACTTTATAATATGGATTTATAATTATAAAAAATGTATGTTAATTCAATTACAACAAATGATTATATTTTTACATTTTTTAATACTTTCTTTATGATGATTCAAATATTCCCTCAAACATTATATGGAATGAAAGTTAATTAACCATATTGGATTTTCTACTAATATAATTTATGGTTTCCAGATATATTATATCTTATTCATGGAATAAATTTCAAGACTATATAATTGTAAAGAATTTGAAATATCTTGATGGAATCCAAATGTAAATATAATACCATCTCAGGTGCCAAAAAATGTAATGCAACACCTTCCATTGATTTATAGTCTCTGAAATCTATTAATTTATAATGAAATTTGAATAAATATGTGATGACATGCCACTGAGATAATTAAATATAATGATTAGTGGGTTCATCCTATATATGGATTTTCATTTTGGAAACTTTATTTGTAGTATCTAGATTTTTAATTTGAATATTGTAAAGTATGTTATGGCCTATGATGTGATAGTTTCCTTTTTTTTGTTATATGATTACTTCTCACTACACATTGTCATTTTTTCACATTTATAACATTACTCCATTTATGTTTATAGAAAAACAAATCATTTTCTTGAGTATACAAATATATAAAACTTCAGATCCAATGAATGATATAGATGTGTCGTCACAAACATTAATAAAAGAGTCAATGAAACATTGGAATGTGGGTGTGTGGATATATGACACATTATCCAAAAATATAAATTATATGCACGGTATAGTTATATGGATGATAAATTATTTACCTATTTATGGAATGATGTCAAATTAGAGAACAAAGGGAAAAATATATTTCGCTATTTGTATGAACAATATGCAATCTAGATGACTTAAATATCATAATTGTTTCAGTTTCATTGGAATTAGATGATTCATTCCATGGGATTATCCATAAAAAAATAATCATCAAAGGAGTGACAATACATTTGAGGCCAAAAATCCAACCCAATATATGTTTGGAACTGAAGAGCTTAATAAATTATAATATGGCATTTTTTATTAGATAAATTAAAGATGAAATCTAGAAAGGGGAATAATTTTCTCATTGAATGAAATTTCAATTGTAAAAATAAAAGTATCATATTGGATTATCAAAACTAGTTATCCAATTTGATATGCTATTATTTATTCATGATGAAAATTAATAAAAATAAAGTTTAAATGCTATTATTGATTCTTATAAATGTCAATGGGAAGACGAAGGATGATTTATGATATTTCCATGACTTAAAAGATTGGGGTATTAAACTAGAACTATATAATGTGTGTATTAGTGAAAATAAATAGAAAGTTTCATGTGATTATATTGTGATGACACATTTAGAGAGAAATTAAAATTTCAATTATTATAGACTATAAAATATTCATGATTTCTATTCAAGAATCACATCTAAATGATTTAATAGAAGATATTTGAAACTAAAATCCTTCACAACTCATGACTATAACATCTATATTCATGAATTGATTCCAATGTAAGTATTTCATTTTTATTCAATAATATAATGGTAAAAGTTATTAAGTTGTTTCATTTTTATAGATATGTTTATTCTAAAAATTTATCCATGTATCTCTTGATAAAAATGAAATAATAGAACCAATAATTTTCTATGATTTAGAGAAAAAATTACCCTTATTTTTTCACATTAATGTTGTATCTAACTATCCATATTCCAACTAAAATAAATATTGGTGGAACAACAAATTATTGGTGGATTTATCCCATTGAAAAAATATTCACGTAATAAGTCTTATGTTTGGATCAAGAATCATCCTGAGGGTTCTATTGCAAAAGTTTATCTAGATCAACAATGAAGGGGTTTCGATTCAATGTATTCAGGTGATGTAAACACGAGAAGTAACAGAAAGGTGGGAAATAAGGATGATAATCAGGAGAAAAGTGATCCCACTTTTCCTACAATTTCCCAAACATTGGGAATTACAAGGACATATACACTTTCTATTGTAATCCTTGAAGAGTGATATATGGAATATTAAAAATTCTTATTTAACTATGATTTTGTAGATCACTACATCACATAAGAAATCTGAATATATATATTTTATCTCATAGTACATTGATCCAATAAAATCTTAAAATTTTATTATTATTTTGAAGAGGGAAAATAAGAAAATTATAAGTATAATTTATTGATTTTTACCTTTGATATGGAGAGAGAGTATATATAGAAAATAATTTCCCACTTGGTCGAAATCAAAGGCACACATAACATCCTGACTTCTGTATTTACTTACGACCATTGGTTTACTCTAATCTTATTGATTTTTCTTGCCATTTCTAGGCTGTTCTAGAATTTTTTTACTTTCACATGTTGGGAGAGTGGTTTTGTTTTTAAATTGGGAGGTAGGGAGGTGTACCAGGAGTTTGTATCAAAAGTGGAAATGGTCCTATAGCTAAAATAACTATAGGTAGCTCCCCATGAAGATGGTGAGGGAAATATGAAAACTAGTTGAATACTTGAAGTAGGGTATTCCAATATGTTATATACTATCTATCTTTTGGTAGGATGGAATAATGAAGTTCCTATATGAACCCCACTGAACATTCGGTGGGGATCCCAGTGTTGGAGGAAATCTACCTCATGCTATCAACTAACCGATGATGCCAATTTGGGTGAAGAATTCCCATGTCATTAGTAAATGTTTTTCTTAAAACCAAAATTTTTATTTCTATAACCTCATCCCTACTCTACCCATTCAAATATAGAGGCTCCATTGATGTGTTTTGTCTCTTACATCCTTGAATCTTCATGGATCTAAGTGCTAATTAATAAATTAAATCTATTCTAGTATGTGTAACCTTGATTCATGCTTGAATTCCTCTTTCCTCACATCTCTACTTCTTCGAGGTTTATAGATCCTTGTGTTTTTATTGGATCATGTTCTTGATTCATGAACTTTGTTTCTACATTTCAATCTTGATTGATTCTTTCCTTTTACCTCTCCATTTTTGGTACTTTTTTTTGTTGATTGATGATACCATGATTGAGGTAGGTGGTTTTGTAATGTAATTACGATCAATTGAACCTATTATTGTCTGATTTTTTGAAATGGAATATATATGATTACCAAATAATGATTTTATATTATTGATAAATGTTTACAAATGTCATATTGTGTAATGAAACCTCCATTGAAACAGATTTTGAAATAAATTATTGATTTCTGAAAATGTTTCTAAATTTGAATGCATGATTTGAATAATGAATTTTATGATGCTTCATGGGAAATTATGGCATGAAATGTTTTATGAACTCCAAATGATTTTTTTTAAAATGTATGAGTTTTGATGAAAAATATATTTTTGGGATTTATATTAAAAAAAATGTTTAAAAAATAGTTTGGGGATGCTTGAATGACGTATGTTGAAAATGATTTGAGGTTAACAATGTTTTCCTTTGACTGTTTTAGTCAGAATAGATGGAAGCCAGGGTAGTTATGTGCGTAGTCCGGGACAAGCATGCTAGGAATGTATTAGCTCTACAAATACGTCGATTGATGATGAAAATGAAAAATAAAATTTTATGAGGTGATGGAGTTCATTCATTGGGATATAATCCTATACCCCCTAGTCCAGAGTTCGAGGGATGTTCACACACCTGGGGCCATATTTTATTAAGATGTTTGAGAATACTTGAGCCTTCATTTAACATACCACAACACTTACAACCCAAGTTCATTGATTGAAAATGATTTATATATGGAAATTATTATAAAATGATATATTCATGTATGTTTTTTAATACGATGACTCATGCCTATTTTATTGTAAATTTTTATTTTTACATGCTTTATACCATCCTTTGAGATTATTTGAAAATTATTTTTTATTATAAATTGTGAAAATATTACCACATAATGTTTTATTTAGAAAAATTTCATTTTTGGTTCTTTGATGTGGAAAAATTATGAAATTTCATAGTGGGGTCCTATTGGGAATGTGTTTCTCACATCGTACTTATGCCTTTGGGTGTATGTTGGGTTTTTTTAGGTTTAAGAAATGTGAAAAAATGACTAGGAGATGGTGGGTGTTTTTTATAGTGGTACATGGGAGTTTGTAGTGAAAGGAGGAGTATGTGATCCACATGTTACAAGGATAGACCAGTGATTATGATTTCATTGGTTTATGTGATGGATGGTATTGTTGTTATATTTTGGGGGTTTTTTGTTTCCTATATTATGTTACCTTTTTCTTAATGATTATATTTACATACATACAATTTATGGATTCTTATCCAATAATTTATATGTTTTTAATTTTTCATATGCTGAAATCATTCCCCTTGATATTTTTGATTCCTAGAAACTATTCACCATCTTATGGGGATCAGGAACACCCTTCCGGCTGTGTCCGGGACAATTTTCATACCAGTTTAGTGGGATATTTGGGTTGGTTCATGAAATATTGGTATCAAATGATGATTTGGTTTCTTATTAGATTCAATTATGCAGTTTGGGATGAAATTTTATATATAATATAATATTTTTGTGACATGAGGTATTTTTTACAGTTGGGATCCTATATATCTTTCATTGTAATGAGCCTTAGTCTACCTTGGGTATATGGGGAATGTCTATTCAAGGAGTATTTTGACCTGATTCTAGATTTTTCTAAAACATTGATATAAGAAATGTGTTCCAATGTTGGTATATGACTAATATAAATTATTTTTTATGTCTTTTGACAGGTGTTATCTTATTTTATATAGATTTTGTGTAGTACCATGGCACCAAGAAGACATCTAATTAGGCTTTAGGATAAATCTATTGATGAACCACATAAATAAAAAACTCATGTTGAATCAACTATTGTTGAGGTAGTAGTGTGAATATTATTTGATTTAGACTACGGAGACATAATTACCCTTATTCATGTTAAAGAGGTAGAATATTGTAGTGACAATAGTAGAGACTATGCCCAATAGTTTCTTCATCAACAAAAACCATCTTTCTGAATAACGAATGATCTTGAGGGTGTAGGTGATTGGTTGGGATATATTGAACAAGATTTTGAGTTCATAGAGATTCCCAATTCTATTAAGATGAAGTGTTTTATATTTACGATACAGGGCCCTAGTATGATTTAATGGGATGATATAGTTCATGAAATTTTGGTTGAGAACCTGCAGTGGAAATAATTCAAGACCATTTTTATCGACCAATAATATCTATAGTCATGTGTATTGGATAACTTTTTTATATTCTAAGAATTTCATAAAAGTGATTAGAATGTGACTCAGTATGCCAATTATTTTTATGAACATTATTAGTTTTCACCTAAGGTTGTATAAAATAAAAAGAAGAAGGATCATATGTTTCAAATGAGTCTTAGACTGGATATCAATCATAGGTATTTATGCTTATTCTCACCTATTATACTAATGTCCTAGATAAGGATCTAATGTCATAGATTGAAATGGATGGTATGTCAGGGTTGACAGGAGTTTCTCATAGTCTTAGTTGTAGCTTTAGTTGTTCATTTAAGGTGAATAGGAAGTGAAATTAGCCTTGGTGTTCCATGATGAAAAATTACTCTAAATCAATTTAGGTGTTTACTATAATCCCATTAACTTGATTCCCATGTGGAATATTGGGAACTTGAGGCATTCATGCATAGAGGAAACAATTATTTTTAACTCATGTAGATATTTATGTAAATTTCCGAGGGTTTTCCATATTATTAGTACATCTTATAGTGGGAATTTATTTTTTTTATTGATAAGAACTACATCATTGAGAAATGATTCATGAAAAATGTGGTTCCAGCCATAGGAATCTGGAATGATGAAAATTCATGTAGTGTACGAGTCTCCTATATGAGTTTATGTAGGTCCAATGCTAGTGAGAGGAACCATTTATGTTGCTTCATAGTTAATGGATATATTATTTGATATCAAAGATAATCAATATTTTGTCTCAATCCAAACAATTTTCTTGATGGATCTTCTAAAGGAACTTAGGCCTTATAAAATATATATTGTAACACATACTTGTATGAGGAGAGAGAGTGGACTCTGATGGCCCTCTCTTTCTTTCTATTAATTAGAGATCAAGTTTATATGGGTCATTTGGGTTCTTAAAATGAAATATCTGGATGTTATTATTAGAATAGTCTAGTTGGTTGATCCTAATGCTCCAATTGACTGTTGTAATTTGTGGGTGTCCTTTACTACCCCAATGGGGAGTTCCACATCTTATAGGGAGAAAAGGATTTGTGGTCTGGCCAAGATATACACCCTCTCCATGAGATGGGTAGGTTTAAATCCCTGTATACTATTGAATAGAAGGAGGGATTCTCCTATGAAGATCCTCTTCTAGTACCTATTTAATTCCAAAAAGTGTTTTTGTTAGAATTTTCTTATATAACACAAAAGATAGAGGTGGAGTTTCTATCAACTTGGTGAAAATTACAAATTAGGTACGTATTCCATCATTATATATGACACCATATGAACTAATGGAATTAAATAATTTATTGTATTAGTTGATTTGAAAGGTTTCATTTGACCCAGTGGGTTCCCTTGGGAAGCAGCAGTAGTTTTCACCTAGAAGTTTGACGAAACCTTTCACTTGTGTGTCAATTACCACAAAATCAATCAAGTTATGTTCAACAAAAAGTATCAAGTTCTCCAAATTGAGTTTTTTATGAAATTAAAGGGGTGAACAGGTTATCCATGATTAATATTTAGTTTGGTTACCCCTTGTTTAGGATCAAGGAGTATGTCACCCCAAATACCACATTCATGGTTAGGTATTTTCACTATTAGTATCATGTTATGCCATTTAGCCTAAAAAATGCTCATTCCGTGTTTATAGAACTGATAAACATTATTTTTCACTTGTACATCTACCATTTCGTTATTTTATTCATGGATGACATATTTAGTTATTCTAAAACATAGGTAGATCATGTGATTTATTTGAAAATAGTTTTAGATGTCATGTGGAATTAATAACTTTATTCCAAGATGTCAAAGGTCCAGTTCTTGATTTAGGAGATTAAATTGATGGGGTATGTTGTCTCCAATAATGTTACTTTAGTTGATATTGATAAGGTTAAATATGTGTTTCATGTGAGGAATCATGTAATTTATTTTATATTTATATATTCTTTGGTTTGATAGGGGTTTACCACAAATTCATAAATTATTTATCTAATATGATTTCAGCATTGAATAATATAAACATAATGGAATTGAAGTACATTAGGGATTCAAAATTTTGTTTTTCCATTAATGAGTTATAGTTCAATTTTTCTTCAGTTATACTGTTTACTCCTCTAGAGTCTGGGTAGGGAAATGTGGTATTCTTGAGGCATTAGGTTTGTGTTTTTGTTGCGTTCTCATGAATGGTGATCATGTGAGGGTTTATGGTTCCTGTTAGATTTATCCAAAAGATATAAACTATCAAAACATGATATAGAACTCAAAATTATAATTAATTCCCTTAATTGGTTGTGGTACATCATTTTTATTGAATTCAATATTATTTAATCTATTCACAAGAGACTAAGTTATATATTCTCACAAAAAGACATGAATATTTTCCAGAGGTAAATGGTGGATTACATAAAAAATTTTACATTGAAATTACATATACTACTAGGAAGGGGTATTTTATAGCTGAGGATTTTAGCATGAAGTTTCCACCCTAGGATGTGAATGAATCACTAGAGGAGTAGAATCTCTTGACACTCATTACTCACTTACACTCAACATTTTGGTAGAATTATACTGGGATATTTCTGGTGACTATTTAGTTAACATCATCTCTTCTTAAGATGATACTCTTGGATAAAAATACCTATGATGAGTTCTAATGTGTCATGAATTATTTATATTGCATTGATACCATCTTTGAATGGTCTCTATCTCTACATTATATCCTTATTATTTGGTACTATTATGTAATTCTATTTCTAATGAAATATATGGGATAAGGTATTTTCATCATTTCTAGTGGTCAGTTGACCCAGTTAAAAATAATATATTTTTTGATATGTGGTGTAATTTCGGTTGCCATGTATGAAATGGGACATCACTAATTTTGTTTCTTGTTTCTATAATTGTTATAAATCCATTGATTAGCAATAAAATCCATTAGGGCTTCTTCAAAAACACTCCTTGCTGATATGGAAATAGAATGAGATATCTTTGTATTTCACTTTTAGGTTACCATGTACTCCTCAGAGGAAGAATGTGATCTAGGTTTTGTTTTTATGGTTGGCTAAATCATCTCACTTTATTCCCATTTTTGATACCACCAAAGTTGAGGATATGATAAATATGTATATTGATGATATTTTTAGGTTTCCTAATGTTTATTTTCCTATTGTTTCTGATAGGGATACCCATTTAAAATCTCATTTTTATAGAGTCCTCTAGGAGTTTATGGGATCCCAAGTAATCATGCTCATAACATACCATACTCAGATTGATAGTCAGAAAAAACAAGATATACATATTCTTAAATACATGTTTTTTTATTGGATCATTGAATTTAGAGGAGAAAGGTTCTTTCCATTAGTACATGATTATTTTTTCTTGTAATAAAAGTTAACAATTTTCTATTAAAATAAAAACTCTTTAATCCTTATACTTTTAGCCTTGAAAATATCATCTCTATTGGTCTAGGATTTGTGAGGCTTCCCTGGGGGGACCTAGCTTGGTCCAAGAGAAAATGATGAAGATCCATTTTATTTTTCATAGGTTGGTTCTAGATTACTTAAAATATAGAACTTATGTTGATAGTTATTGATTTCTTTTGGAGGTCTTGGTTGGTCACTAGGTGTCATTGAGAGTCTCTCCTCGACTAGGACACAAAACATTTGGAAAATTGGAGAAGTTTACACTGAGATATGTGAGACCATTTAAGGATATGGAGCATATTGGAATGGAAACATATAATTTTTCATTTCCACTAAAAATTACTTTTATCCATAACATGTTTCATGTGTTTCATCTCAGGAAATTTCACTTGTACCCATATCATGTTTTGAAATAGAAAGTCCATGATGTGGAATCTAATATGACCATAATCGTGTAGTTATTTTTTATATATATTCATATGTGAAGGTATAATAGAATAAGAAATTTCCATTAGTTTGAGTTCTATGGTAACATAGATAATATGTTCATGAGACATGGGAGTATGAGGTGATGATGAGAGGCAGGTGGCCACATTTTATTATACTAGTCTTCTTGATGGGGATTTATGGAGGAGAATTAAATATGTTCAAGAGAATTATAACACCCTAACTTCGGCTTTCAGGTATGACCTTTTATTTTTCCCTTCTTAGTTATCATGATTATTCATTGTTGTTTTTACATATTTATTACCCTTAAATGATTGTTGGAGGGGTTTATTTCTTTATTGATAGGATGATAGGTGTATCTAGAGTTTTTATCAAAAGTGTACTTGAGAATATAGCTCAAATAGCTATAGTTAGTGCACCAGATAGCTGGTGAGGGACAACAACTAGCTGGTGTCACCCTGGTAGTAAGATATTCTTATAGGAAGTCCACCTTCATTCCAATGGAATTATAAAAGAATAATTTTATTTCAATAACTCCATCAACTAGTTTGTGGGGTTATTAGTGCTACAAGAAATATTCTTGGTGCCACTCATAGCCAGCGGTAGCCAGTATCTTTCCAGTGATGCAGATCTATTTTCGGAAGTATAAATTAGTATCGTAATATTATTTTGAAACCTCTATTTTTATTTCATTTAAATCCTCCCTCAAAACAAATTTGAACAATTCTTCATTGGAGTCTCTCTTGAGGTTTTTTTAACCTTTGATCCTTGAATCTTCACATATCGAAGTGTTAATTAAAGCAATGAATATCCTTCTATAAATGTAGACATGATTAATTTGTGAATTAATCTTTTCTTAGGTATCTATTTCTTTAAGGTTTATTGATCCTATTATTGTTAGTTAATCTAAGTCTTGATTCATGATTTTTTTTCTAATATTCCCTCTTGATTAACTACATCCCTTAATATATTTGTTTTTATATGTTCTGTTGGGTTATTGGAAATATCATTATTGAGGTAGGTTGTTTCATAATGCAATTACGCTCAATTGAAATAATTGTTGCTTATTTTTTTGAAATATATTTATGATTTATTTCAACTATTTTTTCAATATTCTTGTTAAATGTTTTCAAATGAAACAATGTGTTTCTCAACATCCTTTTAAAATGGATTTTGAAATAGAGTGTTCATTTTAAGATAAGGATTTTCAATTATTATGAAATATTCCATGGGTGAATTTGAGGATTATTCTTCAGAAATGAAGTCATAATGTATTAAATGGACATTGAATTATGTGATTTTTCTGAAAGGAATGAGTTTTGATGAAAAACATTAGTATTTGTTTTGAAATGAAAAGTCATGTTAAAAAATGTGATTTTTTGTTTCATGGATGATAAAGTATGAAAATGATTTGAGATGAATAATTTCCCCTTGATTTCATTCATTGAAACATATAGTATCATAGATAGTTAGGTGTGTAGTCCAAGACAAGCATTCTAGGTATGTATTAACTCAACATAGACTTGGATTGACGATGGAAAAAAACAGAGCTGTGATGAGGGAAATGAGTACATTTATTAGGATAAACTCCTATTACTCATAGGTCTGATATCTATATAAGTCTTCACATCTGGATCATAAATTTCCTAAGATGCGTGAGGATCCCTCAGACATGATCTAACAAACCATTAGGCTTACAACCATGGTGCTATTATTAAAAAATGATCTATACATTCTAATGTTTATAAATTGATCTACCACTATTTGTTTTGATTAAGATGTTGACTCATTCCTATTTTGTTATAATTAATTATTTGTAATTTCATTATGCTTTCCATTGAGTTTATTTTAAAATCACGTTTTATTAAAAATTATTAAAATATCATTGTCCTATGTTTTATTTAAAATTGTGGATATTTGGTTTATTTGATATGGATTTCTTATGAAACATTTATGTGGGATCATATTGGGATAGTGCTACTCACAAATCACATATTCCATTAGTCATATACAAAATTTTTTATTATAGGTTAATTAAACGGTAAATAACAACTTATATATGGGTGTGCTTTCATATAATGACATGGTAGTGGGAATTGATAGGAAAAGTATGTCATCCACCTAAAATGAAGATATATTTGTCATTATTAAGTCATTGGTTTGTGTGATGTTTGATATTATTGTTCCATTTTTGGTTCTGTACTTTCCTATCTTATGGTACGTTTCTCTTGATGACAGTATTTTTATATTGACTTTTTATAGATTTTTATGTGATGATTTTTCATTGTTTTGTTTCTATTTTTTAGAAATCATTACCTTTGATTATTCTTTATTCCTAGGCACTAGTCTTCAACCTATGGGGATTGAGAATTACCAATTTTCCATGTCATGGAATGTTAAGGTATTTAATTAGTTGGTTATTAGTGTTTGATCATGACAGAATGAAAAATACTTTAATAAAGTAAATAATAAATATTAATTTAATTTTTAAATGTATATATTTTTTTAAGTATTTAGTTTACCTGTTGAATATATATCTCAATAATTAAGAGGGTTGTATTTTTTTCCCAAATCATTGGTTCGTTAAATAAAATTATTTATAATCAATGAATTATATTTTTTTTTAACTAACTGAGAAGTGAAATTGAGAACAGAACATGATAGAGTTATGATAACTGATACCATTGACTATGATGTCAGTGCCTTAGATTGTAGGCTTCAATATAAAAATGTGTCTTATTATGGAGTTGTTATGAAAATACTGATGTTGGTTTATTAATCCCCTGATCATGTCACTAAGATGAAATTAAAGTTGTGTAATTCAACGACATGATGAAGTTATTTTGTGGAGAACTATGCATTTAGAGTTGTTTATATGACCCACTTATTAGCTACCAAAGAGGCATATATTTTTAAATAAATAGTGAAATATGTTTTTTTACCAGAAATATCATTATAGTCATGAATTCGGTGTTAATAGTTATGTAATACCAATTTGTTTTTGGTGACAATGGGGATGAAATTTACACCATCTATACCCCTGCTGGTCTTGATCTAAATATTTCATATGATGAGTCAAATAAACCAATTGTCTGATTTGATTGTTTAGCTAATGTAGTGGTGGGTAATATATAGAATTAACCATATATTAACTCGTTTCAATTAGTTTATCTCTAGTTTAGTCGCTTAGGTTGGTACAATTGTAATTGAATTAATTTGTTTTCATTTTTAAAGGTTTTATTTGGGTTAATGTTTATAGTATTCATTCAATTTTATAATATTTATTTCAATTAAAAAAAATTAATTCACATAATAACATTGATGAGATAAATTGATTGAAAACTTGTCTTAATAATATGAATTCATAGGGATGTATTCTTAAAACACAACTAAAATAGGTCTAATCATATCTAAAATTTCAATTAATAACACCAAAATATTATTCAATTAGAACCTTTCATAAAATAGAATAGATTAAAGATGGGTTTCATAATAAACATGTTTTAAAACGTTATAAAAAAGTTGTTTAAAGTAGTTCATAAAAAATGGAATTAGTTTAAAAAACAAATTTTCCAATAATGTTTCCAAAAAATTGATTATTTTTTTAAAAAATAATATTGAATGAATTTTTTAGAAAATAAATTTTAATTATATTTAATTTTTTTTTAAAAACTTGTTTAAATTTGTTTTAAAAAACTACTTAAAAATGTTTTTAAATAGTTTTAATTTTTTTTAAAAAATTGTTAAAACAAGTTTAAAAAACATTAAATAATTTAAACCTTTTTGAAAATGTTTTGAAAAATATTTTAAAATCATTTAAACACATTTTTAGAAAATAATTTTAAACAATTTTTTAGTTTAACTATTACGTAGTGTGACATCTACATGATTCACAAAAAATTAACATGTCATACCTATTCTTTGATTATTTTATGAAATATTTTATTCTTTGTTTGAATTGAAACTTTTATGCTTTGGTTACATGTTGTGACCTATTTTTCATTTGGATTTTAATTTACCATGCCCATATTATTTCCTGCCATATTTTAAACCTTATTCCTCTATTTTTATAGTATTAAAAATATTAAATAAATTTATATCTCTTTACTATGATGATTGTGAAATATAATGATGAAGCATTCCAATAGTGAGTGTTTGAAAATTAGAGATGAATGCGAGAGTTAGATCTACCTCTTTCAGTACACTTTTTTAGAGTAATTATAATATTTATTAACTATAATACAATAAATATAATTTTCTTATTATTTATAAATATTATTTATGGGGAATTAATCTGAGCTACAACTAATATATTTTCATACTACTAATAGGGGTTAACATCATGGGCAATCGAGGGGGAATTCTAATAGAGATACTCGAAGCACCCACTATATATATTCAAACCTAGACCTACCAGTAGATATCACATATAAGACAAGTTATACTCCCACACCTCTACATGACTCTCAATGGATGTCCTAAGCTATTACATTATCATCATATGAGTCATGTTATACTTCTAATGTACAATTTACATATACTATGATGGCTCCTTATCCTGTTTATTTTTCTTATAACCCCTATATACCACATCCATTTTCCACTCCTTCAACTATGACTCAAAACTTTTAGATGACTTAAAGAATGAATTGGAGTATACAGATCCTTTATAGGATACTGATCCAAAAGATCCCACAAGTCTATTAAATCCCAATGTACATCCATGATAAGGTATTTGTTGAAAAGTGCATTAAATTCATTCATAATAATTTCAGTTCAACAGGATCTTCTAAGAGGCGACACAGTCTTACCCATATGTGTGATGTGTAGAATCATCAAACACAAATCATGGTAGATTGTAATATAGATAACCAATTGACTACTATATATGCTAGTGAATTTATATGTTTTATTGATAAATTATCCAAATATAAAGACATCATTATGGGTAACCGATTTCATGGAGTAATGTTCATAATCGAATCAATGAGAACACATGGTATCCGATGTGGTTAAAACAATTATTAAATTGACATCTATGTTATCATTTTATTTATATGAATCAATATGTTAGTCACAAATTCAATTTAACTATACCAATAATGAAACATTGAAGGTGGTGAAACTGATGGAACTAGGGTAATTTGGATGATCATATATGGATGAGATATATGTGGGTTGGATGAATTGACTCAAAATCGAGATAGATGGTATATCAATATATAATGACTATACAATTAAAAAATACCAAGAAATGATCACTTATTGTATGAGTAATGAATATAAGGTATTATTTCATTTTAATGTTTTTTGATCAAAGTAAAAGTTATTTTTATTTTTATTTAATTCTAAATTTTATGAATCATTGGAATAAAGGAATTTTTTTTTCAATAATGTACATACACACATTGGGGCACACTACTATGTCAGATCATGAGACAAATTGACTATTTTTTATTTACCGACTGAGTTTTACTTGGTACCAATACAATTGAATCAGTCCAAATAAATCATGTCAACTTGTATTCATTTTTTTCTATGTTCTTAATATTGGTTCATTTTAAATTTGTTTTTTATTCAATTGAAACAAGTTTCATTTGTTTTTGGTTTATCCATGATGGGTATCATTATAAATGTTGGGTTTCATTCAATCATATTTAATTTCATTTAGTTATGTTTGATTCAATTAAATTTTGTTTGAGTTAGTTTAGATTAGATTGAAAGAGTCAGAATTAAAGAAAGTAAAACTTCTATAACAAAAATGATCCAATGATGGCCAATAAAACCAAACTAAAAATGAATTGGACCCAACCAAACTAAATTTTCTAAAACAATCATTGAATCGAACTAAATATAAATATATTGAATGAAATGGAATTGAAACAAACATGAGATAAGAAAATAATCCATCCCATTCCTAATACAAAAATATTAACTTAAACAAAATTTAACCAAATCAAAATGACCCAATTGAACTAAACTATGTCAAACCAATTTGAAATAGAATAGCCTGGAAAATATAGAATAAAAATCAATAAAAAAATTAATTTTAATTTGACTAATTCGAAATAATGTTATCCATATCAAGTAATTCTATATTAATTAAAAATTAATTGAATTTAATAAACCTAAAAGGAACAAATGTAATGTGAAACAAATCATATTAAGCTGAAGATGTGGAAAACACATTGAATAGATCAGAACAATACTAAACTAGATGAATGTAGATTCAAAAGAATGTAATCCAACCAAATTTTTCTATACAAATACAACTAATATAGGATTAAATAAATGAAATATAATCAAATTAAATCGAATAGAATTTAATTTATGTAAACACAACTACCCAATAACAAACTGAACCAAACCAAACTAAATAATAATTATTTTTCAAAAAACGAGACACAGAAACCTTACATGGCTTATATGGAACCAAAAACATTAGTTATGAGACAAATAAGTTATTATGTGGGGTCCCCTATAACCTTTTTCACCAAACTTAACTAAATTGACATGACTGAAGCTAAATAGAAAATTTGAAATATTAGTAATGATTCGAAACAAAACATACAAAAACTAGTCAACCCGAAAATTTTCACAATTTCAAAAATTATGAATTATTATAGGAACATATTTATTACAAATCATATGGAATCCAACATTTAGAAACTATATACCTATGAAATCATTTCATGTTTCAATCAATCAATTCCATAAGTATTCACTAAAACCACCTATTTTAAAACCATGAAATATCCACTCAAATTTAATGATTAATAAAATCAGTATAATAAATTAAAATTTCAAAAAACATTTTATATAAAAAACAAGTCATTGGAATGGCTACTCCCAAATCATTACATATAAAGTGCTCAATTTCAAAACATCAGAACTCATACAAAACTAAAGAAACTATTATGAAACACTTTTAAATTATCTCACCTTATTTATTAATAAAATAATCTAGATAAATACATCATTCAAAAATATCTCATTTCTTCCTAATTAAGTAAAAATGAGTGAAGATTTCCATAAAAACAATGAACTAACATGGTCTGGGTAAAATTAAATTCAATTACACTAAACAAAATCAAACCATAACTAAACTAAATTATTGGAATATGTATGAAAAGAATCTATATTATATTTTATTTAATGTAACTATAATAAATTGAACCAAATATAATGAAACCAAAATTTATTAAATTGAATTGAATCCAAATAGACCTAATGTAATTGATCTTTTCAAATATTTCATGAACTAAATAATACAAAATAGCCTTTAAATTGAACAAAAACAAAATATACCACTCCAAATTTGGTATGAAGTAAATCATACCTAACTAAAAAAAATATATTAACCCAACTAAACCAAAGTAATATTATTTATTCACAACTAAAATAAGAAAGAATAATTGGATATAAAAGTGTAAAATTATTCTAAAAATTACTTTTACAAACTGAACTCATGAAAACACATTCGAAACAATACAAAATGTAAATAATGAATATATCTAAATTTAATAGAACTAATATAACATGGAAGAATACAGAAAAAAAATCCAATTCAGATATATCTTTACCAAAAAAATCCTAGTTTTTTTATTTTTAATTGATTCTAGTTTCTCTCTAATGGGGATAATATGATTTCTTATCATTAGGTTAAGTTTGTTTTCTTTGTTTTGACTAGTAATATATTGGTTATACTGAGTTAATTTTATTCAGTAATACAATATTATTGAATTTGTTTTCATACATTTGATGTAGTTTACAGTGTGTAGTATTGAATATTTATGGTCTCGTGCCGTAAGAGAAATTTTTTTTCTCGAGTAGGAAAAAATGTATGGGAGTAAATTAAATGAATATATGTAATAAAATATTGTAAATATTATAACAGTTAATTAAAATTTCAATTCCAATTTCATAATTAATATCTTACTTATATTCTCAATTGAATGCCTCGGTGGCCCTTGAGATAAAGAAGATGAAAATTTCCAGCCAAATGATAATTTGAGATAGATATTGGGGGATAAGTACCAAGGGAGAGTCTGATGTCAACCCAAAAATGGAATTTACCCACCAGGTATTGTCCCACTAAGAGCAAAAAAAATACCTCTAGTAGCACTGAGACTCCAAAGCCTCATCAAGAAGTAGTCGGGGTTAAAAAATATCCATACATATGTGTGAAAGTGGAAATATTATATCTTATCAGTTCTTGAAAGCTCTGAAAAAATTATTTCAATAACATAAATCCATAGATACTATGTTTATTGACACATTAATGTGAAATATATTTTCCGTATATAATTTATTGTGTAGGGATGATGTTCCATGTGGTGGATGGGGTGATGGAATTACTGGTGATGATGATGTTGTTGAAGTTGATAATGCTGGTGATGATGTCTAAGATGAGATTGATGATTTTTATGGTAGTGGTTTGATGAGGGATAAATTGATCCCCTCGGCCTCTAACTTGATATTTATGAAACAATTTATGGATGGTGATTGATAACTAAAACTTGTTTTATATATGTATTGTGATTTATTTTTTAACACCTCAATTGATAAAATGTAAAATATATAGTATATTTCCTACAATTAAAGTGTATTGTTATTAGTTTTTTTGTTCATATGTTGTAATATTACACATAACAAGGTTCATAATGGGTTTGATGTGTTAGATTTTGAGATTACCCTATTTCATTGGATTACCATAACCATTCTTATAGGGAAATTCTAGAAGGTATATTCTGATTGATAAACACCCCACTACTAATGGAACCATTACTAATTCCTATGAAAATAGTTCCATGGGCTATAAAAATGGATTTAAATAATCATTATAGGGTGATTTTTCAATATTGAGTTACTATATGCTCATGTAAGCATATTATCCATTAGTGAAAATTAATCTAAATCTCCATAAGAGATAATGTATTCCTACTTAGTGATATATAATTTTTAACACCTTTTTATATTTAACGTATGAATGAAATATATAAAAATTTAATGATATTCATGAAAAAATATATTATTGTGACATTGTATAAGAAGGATTCAAGTTCCTCTATAAATAACATGCATTCATAATAGATAAAAAATGATTCTAAACAATTTGTTAAGATTTTCTTATTTTCTATGTACAATAGAATCAATTATTGTAAACATGAATTTTACTTAATTAAACACATTAAATACATGACATGATCATTCAGGTAACTTGAGGTCAATTATAATAAATTTTTTTGATAAAAGTATTAATGTGCATCAATCAATTGATATAATAATAGGCATCCATTTGGGGGAGAATTATAAATGTATTTAATGGATGTACGACTCGCAAATTATCAGATATAATATAATTTTCCATTCAGGTTATGTTATTATGAATTCCTCTTGTATGATGATTTACCATTGTTTAACTATTATTAATTAAAATTATTTATATCATTACCAACTATGATGGAATTGAATATTCTATATTTACAAAAATTATTAATTATGAAATACACATGGGTGGACCCACCTTTCATGTGGTCCTTTTAAATTCTTTTATTAAAGTTGAATCTATTAAATAATGACATGTATTATTATTTATGGGTGATTAATTAACACATTATATTCATATTAATTAAAATAAATATTAATAATCCTATAACATAAATAAAATGGTCCAGCAGAACCACTGATAAGACACTCAGAACACTCAAATTAATAATTCAATTGTAATGTGTTGAAAAATAAATAGTTTTATTATACAGACTAGAAGGGTGGATGAACATATTATATAAAATCATTTTCATAATAATTATAAAATAACAAATAAAAAATTTCCCCTAAATTATAAAATAAATATATCAATTACATAATATTTTTCTAAATAATGTCATAGAAGTGAAAAAATTACTATATAAATTCTGAGAGCTCATTCAATTTTGTTAAATCTATAATTTAATTTTTGAAAGATTTCCAAAATTATTGATGATAATGTATTTTTATAGATGTCAATATCAAAATAATTTGCCTAAATTAATAGTAGAATATATGATTTGTTCAACATATAATGTTTTTAATTGTTTATCCGAACTATAAATACTATTGAATATATATGATCTCTTTATAAGTTGTGTTATTCCTTAATAATTTGGAAATTTATATTCTTTGGTTACATACAATTTATTTTATAATTTCACATCTATATAGTAACATGGATTACAATATCTATGAATCCTTGATGGGATCAAAATTACTAAAGCATAAATTATAAATGTTTTCCCAATCAGATGAATCACTTTATGGGTTGATGTAAATAATTCATTAGGTTGAAAATATTCATCAGTGGAAGAGTATAAACTTGATTTTATCATCACATGGATTGATTAAATCAATGTATTAATTCGTTATGTTATCATGATTTTTTAATAACATCAATACTCCAAAATATTTTCTAAACTAATTAAAACATTTGATCATCAAATTATAAGGAATGTACTTTTATTTTAAGATTAATCATCCATAAGATGAAATCATAATATTTGGAATGATTTTATATATTCATTAAAATACCACTTAATGAATACTAAAATATCATTCGTTCAAGAATGATATTTTTTATATATGAGTGTATAATGAAGAAATTATTTATCCATGAAGGATTAAATATAAATGTGCATTTTATTTATCATTTAAGGATATACATGTTCATGTGAATGTTTTATATAATATGAGGTCTTATCCCTATGAATTTCACTCAAGGTAATGTTCTTTTACAAATTATGATTTAATGTGTAACAAATCTATTTTCTTGATGTATGACATTAGAATATATTTAGGAATATTTACAATGTTCGGTGTTGAGTGAGTGAAACGTTCTAGGGCCTTGAGAGCCATGGTGTGGTGATATTAATAAAATTAAATGTATTATATAATGGCCACATAGTTTTTCAAAAATAATATAATTTCCCTAGAATGGTGTTTCTGATGTAAAATTCGAGAGAATTTTTGAAGTAGGAATATGTGGTTTTCCCTAGGCATGAAATATGTTTGGTTGACATCAGATGTTCCCTGGGAGGTGACAATTATTAGGTGAATTTAATAAAAAAAGAAAAAATTAATATATTTTTATTAAATAACACAAAATAATTTCATCTCTATAGATATGCTACTATATAAAATCTATAGGGATATCCATATAACCCTAGGGGATTAGAGAGGTTCCAAGACAATTTTTCATTGGTGTGTTGTGATTGGATGATGAAAGATGATTGGATCTAAGTGGATCGTGTTCCATACGGTGAACATAGATGATATTCATCACTAAAGAAAACATTCTTCACCAAAGATCGATCCTAAATCATGATATGACTCATTATTTTTGGTTTCCTCTCTTTTTGGTTTGATAAGCATGGTTTTTTATCCTATTTATCATGAATTTGAATTTCCCATCTTTCGCATGATCACGTTCTATAAATTTATTGATTTTAGTGAGTTATTTTTGTTATGACATGTTATGAACCATGATTTCATACTTATTAACCATTGGTTTGGATTGCATCAGCCAATGATGATCATCTCCTTTATTATTATTATTTTCCCACACTTTTCTTTTTCTTCATTGTTGCCCCTTGGGGTCATAGGTTGACATTGTTAGGGAGAGTTCGAGTGTGATAAAATCCCTTTATTTTATGATGTTTTGTGAGGGATTAATGGACCAATAATTTGTGGATGGATCTATATTGATTTAATTTTGAGGGTATTGGATTCAGGTTTCAAAACTCAGAATAATGGTGGATGCATGGAATATTCCCAAAAGAGTAATGAAATTTCTTTTTAAGGCCATCTATGGCTGTGAATCGATGGCCAGAGGCATTTTTATTTGATTTTGTCTATTCGAACGATGAGATTCAAGGTTGTTAAGGTGGATCTTGGACCTACATGAGGAAATAGGTTTTTCTATGAAAAACTTAACTACACTGAACGTACTCAGAATAAACATACCATGTATTCCCCTAATTGTGACAACTATTGTTTTTGGAAGAGATACCATCACATGATATACAGACCCACCACATGTAATGTGACCATTTTCTGGTGTCATGGTGTGTACATCATGAGTACATGATCATAAAAATTGCTAGACACATGGGAATAAAAAGTGTACAAATGCATGGTTGTGCGCACAAACATGACCAGAATACTAGGACCCAACAATGTACATGGGCATGGGCTGATATACATGGCCACAACCAGAAGAGCACAGGAAGGCCCTGGGTGGATGATACATTCCTTGTACAACTAATAAACTCCATGTATTATGAAATGTCTTTTCAATCCATGTGTAGGAAAGAAAACATCGAGGTGGTGTGGTGTGTTCACACACCGGGCATGACCCCATACATGTCGTTTACATCTCCCAAAAACTTCTTCCTCTAGTATATCTTTCTTGGGGACGTGGATTTTTGAATTTTAGTATCCTATCATGAGTGTTTTAACACATAAAACATGACAATTTCCATGAATGTGGAATACAATATATGATGTGAGGCCTTCTAATAATGATGCTTCTTCAGGTGATCCTTAATGTTGACAATTATCAGACTAGAATCATATCTGTGATACCGAGGATGGTACTCCCCTCCCACCCAAGGGTGAGAGCCCCCTAAACTATTTACATAGTTATAGTTTGTACTCCCCCACACTACATAAGGGTGTGAGTCCTCTATCTATGGGGAGGTACTACATCATCTTCATGATTTGGTGGGGAGTGGGTCCTCCACTGGAGTTGTGGATCCATTAGTAGTGGAGAATAGTGACGATGGGTAGACCCTTCCACTCAAATTATTATGACATCACATGTGATTCTGGGTATCAAAGATGAACTTTTGAATCATAAAGAAGAATCATTGATTTTTTGGGCTGGGAGATGGATATCCCCTTTCTCTCCCTACTCAGGTCAATTTTGATCATATATATATATATATTGGGTTTTCATTTCCCTCTTTCAATGTGCTAATATGAACTCTATTGTATATTTTTATTTCTACCATTTCTATTTTCAGGGTATCGAACTAGGTATGTATATACTCACCCTTGTATAGGATTTTTCAGAATGTGTTGTGTCTTATGCAAACAACAATACATTCAGTGGTGACATTAATGGAGCATAGTGAAACAAAGATGCATTGACTATGTTTAGATGTTTGACCAGGATATCCAGAGCTATGCTCTCTTAGGTTTTCTCTTTTATAGTTGTTTTCTGGTTTGGAATTAATTTCTAGTTTGTCTTGTATATTTATCTTTTATTCTTTGGATTATACTTTGATGCTATGAGGTATTATCTAGAGGTTATTTCATTCATGGTTTTAGTATTGATGTTGTAGTATTTTATATATATTACTCTAAAATGTTTCACGGAGATAGTTTGTGTTCATGCATACAAGCACATTAGGTAAAGGAATCCTATAAAAGTTATTCTTGATCATCAGTTATCACCATTCACTAAGCCTATTAGAGGTGGGGTCTGGGAGGTCACAACTAGCCTTCTGCCAACTAGGAGGTCCCAAGTGGGTTGTGTCATGAAAAATTGGTATTAGAGAATTTCATTCCATGAGATGATGTTTGGAGATTTCCACTTTTTCAGGATTGGTTGGGATCTTTGGTAAATAGCCTTAGAGTATCTCAGGTATGGATTTTATGCTAGGGAATCATGTGCTGGCATGACATCCAATGTATCCATTCACCAATAATTTAACTACCTTCTTATCGACTTGGAATTTCGGCACATCGGCATTAGGGAATCATTGCTAAATTCTTCATTTACGATTGATTCCTTTCGATTCAATTCTTGAATTGGATCCCATGATATGAGTTTTACAATGGTATGTATTGATAAATTTCATGATATCTCCATGATGATAGATAACTAGGATTTCAAGATAATATTAGATGATGACTAGTTTAGTGACAGTTTTGTAGTTTAGGGAGGCAAACAAGAGGTGTTTCCTATAAGAGAACACAGAGTGGAATTGCTAACTATTAATCAGTGCATGTAATCTCCTCTACTGGTCAAGGAAGATGATCTTCCATGTGTTTAGTAGTGGATGGAGCCACCAAGACAAGATGATGGTACATGTAGGCTTAAAATATTATGAGAGTTCTAGTAATATGTACCACTGTTGTTTCATGATGGTTTAGACCAATAGATAGTGGGGGATTGGGTCAAGGTGGTGTGTGGGGGTTTTCAGCATGTGTGGACCTCGAATGACCAGATAGTCTCATCGAAGAGAATTCTCATTAGAGATAATTCTTCATTTTGATGAGAGGATTCTAATAGGCTTGGACCCCTCTCTATGGTGGTCCTCATGGTGAGACCTCCCTAGGGTGATAGTGGGCACTGGAAGGACTTTGTTTTGGTGACGTTGAAGTGGATTGGAGAACACAAGGATGAAGGAAACATCCCCCAATGAGACAAATTCTTTTGATGTGATCCAAATCTGTGTGGGTGAGTTTGTGCTACCCAAATTAGATAATGTTAAGGTGTGTTGGATGAGTTAGTTTGAATTGTGTGTTTGGGGTTGTTTTGATGTGTTAGGTGTCAAAACTATACCTGGTTAATGAGGACATGCGTGAAAGGGGAAATATATATTCTAGTTGTAGGGGCTTGTGACCTTGATACTCGGGGTTTGATTGAGTAATAAGATGTTTCTTCTCTACACTAGTTATTGTTGTTCACACCATCACATGCCACATTACATAGACATAGCCCCTATCCATGGCCCAATGATATTAGTGGATACATTTAGGCTGAACTTTGTGGTTAGAGACTCATGTAAATAGGATAAGTGAACATAATAATTTTTGATACTGTGACCAAAATATTGGACGAATGAGAGAGAGAGAGATGAGTCCTCACATGGAACATATATCTAGCTGAAAATGTGCCCCTGTTACTTTTTCATGGGAATGGATAGGTTGTCTATAATACATACCCAATTGACTAATTCTGGTAAGGGTTGCAGTGTACCTGAGTCAGTGTGAAAAAATTTTCTTTCATTGGTGATAAGTAGTCATAGTAAAATAAGGACGATCATATGTAAAAGAAGATGTAACTGATTTTCTATCAGGTAGGTTATGTGTTCCATGGATTAGTGGATGCTATGAGCTTTCTGTTCCTGTGATGTTGGAGCGGAATGATTTCATTTTACACTGATTATTTTCCTAGTTTACCTCAATATTGAGATTTAGTTTTCTATTTGGATTATCAATAGGGATGACTCGATATTAGCATTATCATATCAAGTGACCATGTGTAGTTCTGAGAGCTAGATGTGTGGTCAGGGGTGTCTATAGAGTGTGGTCATATTAGAACCACATTGTTCACCTGGGTAACATTGAGTTATTCTCCTTGGAGGTATATAGGATACTGACCATGGGTGTAGAATAATGTTTCTTGAACCAAGTGACCATTAGTAAGGATTATACACCCATGATAACTGATGATTTCTTTGACTAGTGGTTTGTGGTGAAGTGGTTCTTAGTGTTTTACCTCAAAATGGGTAATCACCAAATCCAGGTGTAAGATTATAGTGTACAGAATGTGGCTTCTTAGAGATGATATAATTGATTTGTGTCTTTGGTGATACCATTGAGAATGTTTAACACACTAGAAGAGGTTTTAGTACTTATGAACTAGATCTTTAACCCTTCCTGGATTAGTTTGTGGTAATACTCTTTGATGTAATCCTTGTCTATTTAGAATTAATGGTGGAGAACATGAGACACTTGAAGATGGTTCTGTGCATTCAATGAGTGTACAAAAATTATGGGAAGGTCTTGTACATTTGGTCGTGGATTTATAATATTTTTTTAGATTTGTGCATGACTATATCTCCATTTACCACAATGATGTAGAAAGGGAATCCATTTTTCTAGACCAAGAAGTGTTAGAGAGTCTTTGAGGAGATGAGGCTGAGGCCGATCAGTTCTATTATTTGGAGTCTAACAGAGGAAGGCATGTAGTATGTAGTGTTTTTTAATTCCTTTGGCGATGGTCCAGATTGTGTTTTTTTGGAGATTAAGAATGGGATTCCATATGGTTCATTGATAGTGAGACCCCACAATATGATCTATGTGACTCACCACCTAGAGTTGGAAGTGGTAGTCTTCAATATGAATATATAGAGGTACAATCTTCTTGGAAATAACATTTTTTACTTATACCACCATATTTTTAGTTACGTCTTCAATTATATGGATCTTTATTATAGATAATGGAAATGGTTGGATTTCCTATATTACTATGATTTTTAGATAGTCTATACTTTTTTGATGGGAAACATGGTGGTAAATGAACTTAGAAGCAAGTATCGATATCACTTGATATAATATTTCATTGAACCATTGGATTCATTGGAACTGACATTGATAGAAGAGAGTGGTGTAGTTTTTATATAGTTTATGTTGGTGAATCCTCCATTTATTCATCATGTTAGATAGGATATGTTTGGAGTCATTATCAATGAGTTTATGTGTGATCATATATCCTCATGAGATAAACTAGATATATTTTTTGAAGGTGGGGAGAACATTATTCTTTAATAGGGATGAATGGTGGTTACAATCATATTTTGTGAGGTGGTGATTAGGGAGTATCACACATCACCCTATGTTTTAAATCCTGGTGTGGAAAATATGTACAAGGAAATTCATGGTTAGTTTTGGTGGGCTGGCATATGGTGGAGCATTGTTGAGATTTATTCTTAGTGTCAAACATTTTAGTAGGTAGGGGTTGAGCCTCAGGTATTTGAAGGGTTTTCATAATCTCTTGAGATCCCAGAGTGTGAATGAGATAAAATATGCACGAAATTTATAATGAATCTTTTGTAGATATCATGATCCCAAGATTCTATTTGGGTGATTGCTGACTAACTTTTTAACTCAGTTCACTTCATTTCCATCTGAGAGAAGAGTTTAGTGGACATTTTGGGGTCGATGTATGTGTGTGACATCAAATGGATTTATTTAGGACCCTTGAAAATAATCTCCAATTGTGATGATCAGTTTACACCATTGTTTTGGAGAGGCCCATATGAGGCTTTTGGGACCTATTTATGGACATGTAAATCCATTCACCTACAAAATCATTTCCAGACCCAGAATAATATCTCAATGTTGGAGAATATTAATAGGGAATTTTAGTTAGAGTTCAACAATATATTGGGGGATTTCTTTCCATTTATAGAGTTTTATGATAATAATATATATCACTCTAATATCAGCTTGAAAACTTTTGAGGTCCTATATGAAACAACTTGTGGTTTGCAGCTATCCTAGTTGGAGCTAGTGTGAGACACCACTTGTGGGCCTAGAATTAGTTCTAGTGATGGTTTTGAAATTTTTAGTTCTTGCAAGGGTAGATGAATACTTCCTAGTGACATCAGGGACCTTTGAGGATATGTGATTTTTCTCTTTTTAGTTCAATAAAAAGATCATTTTCCGTGATATATCACTTCATCAATGATCACAAGAATTTTTTATGGAAAAAAGGCTATGTTTGGGGTTTATTATCTTTTTTTTATAGTAACTATGTTAGGTCAATGGGGTGGTATACCACTTGACCCTATGATAATAGTTACCATTTTTCGAAGTTTAAGGAGCTCAGTGGTGCTTGGGGACCAAAAGGAAAAGACCCTTCCTAGGAAAGTGTTTCCATTGGGTGTGTGTCTTATTAAATTAGAAGAACCTTAAATAGAGCTAGTGGGAGTTTGAAACGTAATTTTGAGAATAATTACCTCAACTTTCTTAGTAGGATTTATCTTTGGTGGATGAAAATCCTTGAAGGTGGGTAGAGTGTAATGATTATATAGTTACTATAAAAGACATTGTAATATTTTAAATAATATTTATGAAGATTTCTACTACATTAGAATATATTTATCAGACATAGAGAACCTTGGTGTGGTGGTATTAATAATATTAAATGAATTATATAATTCTGTTGTATTTTTTTCCTGTAATAATGAAATATATGCTGAACAATGTTTTCTAAAGGAAATATGGGACTATGGTTGAATCTAGAATGCGGGGTTTACACTAGGTGTGAGATAATCTTGGTCGATGATGGGCATTCTATGGGAAGTGACCGGTTGCATATTCATTTGATAAAATTAACAAATAATTTATTTATATTTAATTAAATAACATAATATAATTCCCTTCCTATAAATATGATTATATAAAAAATATTTGGCCATAACAGCATAACCCTAGGATATTAGAGAGGTTCATGGACCATTCATTGTTGTTATATCGGGATTAGATGAAAAGTGGAGATAGATCATGGTGTATTGAGAGGATTATAGTGAAAGTAGTAGAAATTAATCATTTTAGAACATGTACTTCACTAGCCATTGATCTTAAATTGAGTTAGGACTCATTATTTTTGGTTTTCACCCTTTTTCATTTAATAAGAATGGATTTGTTATCTATTTATCTCAATTAATGATTTACCGCCTATAATTCCCTTTTATTTTTATAGATAAACATCATCTTTGACAATGTTTACGAACCAAAACACTAATATTATAATATAATGCAAAAAACTAAGACTTTTTTATATATTAATTGAATATCATTGATAGATTTCAACGTACACTGCATCAGTTTCAAATGAAATAAGATATTATATTAAAATATTGTCATATAAACACGACCACTATAACCAAGATGGTTAGTTTGTGTATATGAATAAGAATAATTATATTATTAAAATAATATCGTGTAAACATGTATAAAATAAATTAAACATATATCTATTGAATGAAAATTAAATAACAATCATTTGAGAGAAACAAAAAAGTTTTCTTAATTTTTCTTAAATGTGGTTCAGTCTTTCTTTGTAAACAAAAATTAAAATTAATTTTTATCAATTTTATAATATTTATTAGGAAACTAAAATTCGTTTTTATAGTATACATGAAAAATATTATTTTGGTTTAATTTTTTATATTATTCTGAATAAGATTATTTTTCTATGAATAGTGAAATGTACAGTTTTTATTGAAAAAATGAAATTTAATTTAAATTATTTAAGAGGTTAAATTATATGTTAAATTTTTTTGATGTAAAATTACTTAAATTATATTATAATTTATCAAATTTAGATTATTAGAATAATTTTCATATTGAATTATGATTTAAAAACTATTTAATATTTTGAATGTTTTTCTTTAGAAAACCCATTTTTGGATGTAAATATGGTTTTTTTTAAATTGAATTATTCCACTTCTATGAATTGAATTTGGAAAATAGATTCCCTTTTTTGTATGAATAATAATTTATATTATCTAACAAGGTTAAAATTTTTTGTCATATTGAATTGTTAAAAGAGTAAAAATTAATTATCATGGTTATGGTCAAAAATAGTTTACCATGAGGTTAAAAAAATATGATAATTGCTCAAAATGACCTAAAACTTATCCAAACCATATTTTATAGACATATTTAAATCTTATTAAAAATAAGGTTCAATAATGTCCCATATAGATGGATTTTCTAGTGATAAAAACAAGGGTATCAATTTATATTTTAAAAAATTCTATGTGTGTTCTTCCCCCAAATGATATATAATAGGACACCACTCCTCTCATCTTTTCACACTTCAAAAACCATTTTGTTGACCAATACCTGACCAATTAAGTTCCTTAATTCTTTAACCACATCCTAGAGGCGTTATTTTTTTAGGAATCACTCCTAAGAAGAATTTAGGTATAAACCTAATGAATATCACCAAGGAAGAGGTATGATTATTAAATGTGCCTAATTTTTTATTTATTCTTCCTACTCTGTAAAATCATCTTCATAGATTTATACATAATTTTTTAACTGGTATTAAGGAAATAAAAAATTTGGTAAGGGTTTTATTATATCACATTTACCTTCATGAGATATATTCCATATTAACCACTTATTCCATTGTGTAGTGTATATACTACACCTTTTGATATTTTTTATAAATAATATATTTCTATTAATTATATTTAATGTTTAAATTGAATTTACTTCTTTTATTGTTATTTTTGATTCAAAAGTTTTCAATGTACTAAAAGTTTATTTAACAATATCATTATTTTTCAAGAATGTTTATGTTTAAGTGTCTTCCAATGGAATTATTTTGTGTTTCTATATTAAAAGAAATCTATTTTATCCTTTTGTAGTTATTAAATATCTTTTTCAAATATTATTAAAAATTTTCATACATTTAAAAAAATATGATTGGGAAAATTCTTTTAAAAATAGACAAAATTATTTCACTTTTCTATCGAAAATAATTTTCCTTCCAAAACCATGTCTTCTAAAAATATTTTTAAAAATATTTTTAAATATGTCAAAAATACTTATTCAATATATTTATACACAATTTTGAATTGTGAATTTTTTACAAGTAATCTTCAAGTAATTTTCCAAACAATGTCCATTTAGATTTTAGAGAAAATGTAAAAGGATTCTTAATTTTAAAATGTACGAGATGAATATGATTTTTGACCATTATGACCACTCAATGTTTTAACTATTATTCTATAATTTTGTAAAGGTTATTTTCCAAATATTTATGAAATTTGTGTTTTAAAGAAATATTTACAATTTGAAAAGGTTATTTTTCTTGATAATATTTTTAATTACATTTTACGGTACTTCTATTAATCGAGGAAATAAATAATTTATTTTACATATCATCCGCTAGGGATATGTTGTATTGATATTATCATTTTTATTTATTTGGATTGTTTTTGATAAGTTTTGATGATAATGTAAAATTTTATTACCATTCAACTAATTAATCTAGATGGTTTATGAATATGTATATTTTATTTCAGTATGTATTAACATTTCATATCTTAGTTTTTCTATATGAATATTTATGTTGATTATTTTTCAAACCATTAATATGAGGAATAAAATGAACTTATTATATTATGGGTGGATCTCGATTATATATATCCCCTAGATGTATCGATAGGTCTCATGGGAAAATCGGTTGGCCAAATTAATTTTTTTACGGATAGATTTAAACTGTATTGTGAAAAGTCATAAAATAATGTTTCAGATGTTCGACATTATGAATTCCATCATTCTGCGACAATTCATTAAACTCCCTGTGATTTATCAATTAGTAAGAATATCCATGAGAATGTTTCATGCTCATGTGATTATATATATTTCATTATTAAATCATTATTACTTATTCCATCCATATTATTATCAAGTTATTGATTTAATTGAATGTGTTTAAGTTATTTAACATGACATATTAAATGTATTTTATTTATTCATGTATTTTTTTGTAATCATACCATTACTAAGTATTTTAGCTCACCCCTGTATTTTTTTTATTTTTCACATGATAGTTAAAAGTGTTTTATAATTGATATATTGGGATATGCTAAGGAAAAATATAGAATCCTCAATGAAATCACTTTGTGTATTTTAGGTTTTAAATTTTAATACGAATATCAAGTATGTATATAGTTTACTAAGAATAATAAACTATTTTTCCAACAATATTTCATTACTTTTATCACTTACTAATGTAATTAAGTAAGAAATAACTCTAGGATACTAGGTTTGTGGTCTCTATAGTTTTTATTTAAGGAATATATGTATAATCCACTGGAACTAGATTTAGGTAAACATAGATTATGGAAGATAATCCTATGTCAAAATTGAGGATAATTATAGAATAACATTTTTTCATTTTGTTAAGGTATTGATTATGTGGTTTTTCTTAGAAATACATCCGTGTAATGATACTATAGTTGGATTTGGTTATAGGACATATGAACCTTGGGTTAATAGCTTCAAAAAATGAATGATAGGAATTACTCAAGCTTCACAGGGTATAATAGACATGCCTTACTGCCTACATGTCCTGACACTCCTGGGGATATTCATATGATTATTCAAATTTTCATTATAAAAAATTACTAATAATTTCAAAATGATTTTATAATTTAAAAACTATCCAAACATAACCACGTCTATGATTATGACATAAACCATGAATACATTTTACAATTTATGTTATGTGCTTCACTAGTTTTGGTATTATACATTATGTCTCACATTTTCATGATATAATCAAGAGTATTCCATTGTTTATAAATGGAACATAGTGGAATGAATGAGAACTATATCAATGCACGTAATCCAAAGAGTAAGGATGATTGTTTCTTTGAAAAGATTAATCCACTATTTCAAAGGAAATTAGTCACCCAAACATTCCCATCATATAAGGACATGACATCATGTTCTATCAAGATAGTGAATGAATTATTTGAGTGTTATGGATTTATAGGGATGAAATAAAATAAGAGGTTTACAAATAAAAAAATGGATATAAGGAAGAAGGGAATGAGATATTTTTTCAACATGATAAAATTGTAGAAATAATCACCACAATACTTATTTGAAGTGATTGTGAGTTTTCTACTTGTTTGGAGAGATAATAAACCATGCTCATGATTTAAAGGGAAAGTAATAATATTACAATGATATATTCTTCAACTATAATGAGATGAGACACTGCACAAATGAATGTCCTATGTGTCAAGGGATTATAACTCAAAGGGATATAGAGAACAAGTTGAATCTTATATTACTATTAAAAATGAAGTGTAATGATAACTATTCTTGTGTATTGATTCAAGAATTCTATTATAAGAGTATTTTATAAGTGATATTCCGGATATAAGAATCATGAATTGTATAACGATTGTATTTCAGTACATCATCTTTATGTATTTGAGAGTATATGTTGAATGCTACTAATAAATAGAAAAAGTGATTCAGTAGAAGGTTTATCATTGTTTCAATACCTAATTTAGGGAATATAAACCTTAATTTGTGATCAATGTTGAGATTACAATGATAAATATATGTTTTTTACATTTTTTGTGACATTGAAATTGGCTAGTTATTTTATGGTTTATGTTATAATTTTTGGTATATGTTAAAAAATTAGAGATTTTATTTTTAGTAGAATGCAAGTTTTAATTATTATTTTATGGAGATATATATATTAATATATTTTTAATGTGACATTATGATTCACTTTGTATTATTCGAGTAATATTAGGATTATATAGTGACCTCCCTTTTAAAATTTTGGAATTTGAATTTGGCCAAACATATTTTGGTTGAGTCTTATGGTCAACCATTTATTAAATTGATAATGTTTAATTTTGAGAGTTACTATTTTGGTATTAGAGATTAATATATTATATTGGAAAAAATTTACTAATATTTTTTGTTTTATAAATGATAGGAGGAATATCTTAGTAATATTATATAGATCTTAAGATTTTTTAAAAGATAATATTAGTGAATCTAGCATAAAAAAATTATTTTTGGATATTAATTTATTATCGTAAGAGTTCAAATGGAAATTGATCAAAGAATAACAAAAGGATGTAATGTTTCTAAGGAAATAGAAACATATCAATTAAATAAATTTCCTTATATTCTATGATAGTAAAATATTTCCTTAACTCTAGGATAAGCATCTTAATAAAAATATGTTATCCTAATAACATTATTTATTATGAAATGATTGTTTTTTAACATTTATATATTTACAGTTTATTTGTAATTAACTTTATCTAGATCACCCATTTTCTAATAATCACTTATCTTTGTAACTCCCGGACCCTAGAAGCATGGATCCGGTTCATTATATTATCACATTGACATGATTATGATGAATAAAATATCCAAGGAAAAATTAGTTTAATAGTCTTGGAAGTCCAAATTGTATACATAATACCCATAATAAATTAGTAAACAGAAAATACAATCGTGATACGAGAAATGATATAAACTACATCCTTGAATGCTTATTCAAGGATTTCTTCTCAATAACCAGTGGAATAGAAATATAATTTGGTTGGGATCAAATGACCAGTAAGTGTCAGTAAAGTGGAATAAATACAAAATAAATAGACATAAATTAACATAGATTGGTAAATAACTAATAATACTTTCTGTTCAAATAACTATATAACTAAAAATAAATATGGAAAGGTAAGAAACTAAAACACATTCCATTTAATCAATGAGTTAGAAAGTAAATGTATCTATAGATATGTCAACACAAAGTCTCCTAGATGAATAATAACTGAAACAACTATGAAGGAAATTATTAGTTTTTTAAAATCATGTCTTATAAACATGGGGACCAATCCCATTAAGACCAATCATCTAGAGAGTACAAAACTACAGGTAGAAAGTTTTTTAATTTGGTGAACTTGGTAATATCAAAAGATCCAGTCAATGCATTGAAGAGATACATTGTGTAGAGGCTCAACCCATAATTTCATTTTCTAATGAATTCCACATATTGAATAATCAATCAAATAAATATAAATATTCTTTATAAAATTTCCATAATGAATGAAAGATACTAATTTATTAATAATTTCCCATTTAATCAAATTATAATTCAAGTGAACACCATATGTAAAAATGGAATATTGTTTAGGAAATACTAATATAAATTGTAAAAAAATATGTATATTCAAGTAAATTTACAAATAAAAATTATTTAAATAAATTTATTGTTTCACGATAAAGATAACAGTCACAAAAGTAATTTATATTTAAAAAAAATCCTTAGAAGAATAATCATTAAACATTCCAAAGTGTCCCGTACCATTTTGAAACATTTAAATAATATTAACCATGAAGGAAAAATATTAAATTAAACTTATAATATCCTGATAGTAAGTTTATTCATGATATAACATTTCATAAGGTTGTATATACATCATAAAAAGTGAATTGGTGTATATTAATAAATAAGTCTCAATGGAATGTATGTTGATTTGAAATCCCTTACCTTAACCTTCATTTTGTGGTGTAGACATTATAATTCATTAATGTTGTTTAATGTATGTTAATAAATTATAAATGAACCATAATCACATTTATAATATCATATATTATCTTCATAAAATATTTTATTTCCCGTTTTTAACACTCTTTTATTATTTTAACTATTTCAAGTGTGTGTTTCCTAGTTTCTCTCATGTATGTTTAGACTTATGATTTTTTTGTTCTTGTTAAATATATCATGATTTAATAATATAATAATTATAAAACATGACCAAATTATCATATATATTCAGTACATATTCATATATAATAATCCATAATGTTTGGAGATATGAAATGAAATGCAATGATCAAGGAGATAGTTGGCCATACGTACGCCTGAACACAACTTTAATTTATTTTTCATATTAAAAGTATAAAAATTAAACTATACGTATGTATATTGTAATTACGATTTAATATATATTTTTATATATGTTACATAGGTTTATCAAAACCATCCTTTTTACAATCCCTGAATAGCGTGAATGAGTTGCACTACTTTGAGGCGGGGGGAGGTCCACACTTCCACAAACGATGATATCATATTTAAAAAAATTCAAAATTATAAGGGAATGCATTATAAAATATTTATAGAAGAATAAATACATATTCAATATAATATATAATATATTTAAATATATTTTACATCATAATTCACACCATGAGAGGTGGTAAAGGAAGAATGAAAATTCATAATTTCGGGAGGTGATTGTTAGTCACTCACATAATCAATATATTTATTACCAATTATATGTAGGTGTGAGTGATTATATGTTGGAACCTTATAAAAAAATATTATTATATTTATGATACTGTTTATATATAATTATATAATAATTATATTTGAGGGATGGATATTGGAAATGAAACTAAAGAGTCTGAGGAATAATATTACCTTTTAGTCAGGTAACATCCTCTTGTTTTTACCAAAAGGATTTCATGGATGGATTTCTAGACAATGAGATATTGTAGGATTAGGGTAGGTATTTTGATAATATTATTGGTTAGATATTTTTAGAGACAATTTTTTGTATATATGTGAGGATGTCGGAGGAGAGGAGGCCTTTTATTATGGAGGAGGAGTGACACTCCTGTAATATTTTGATAATGTAATTACATAAACAAAATTATATTTAAATTGGAGAAAATAAATGAGAAAATTAAAAAAAAGTGACGAAATGGTCTATATATGGCTATAAAATGGCTCTTATAGAAGTTTATAGGTAATTTTGCATCTTAATTTAATATTTTATTCATTTGTTATCCTTACTTTTTCCTTAATAATTGTAATTAATTTTAATTACATTCAATACTATTTTTGGTAAAAAAATATGCTTAACTTATAACAAATTATAAATTATAATAATTCCAAATAGGGAATCAATTTCTCCAAATTCTTATCACATAATTGGAAAAAAGAAATTTAAATTCAATCCCATAGATGAAATGAAAATGTATATTTTTAATGCAAAAAAATTCAAAAGTTTTCTATGTTTTAATTCCCAATTTCAAAGTAAAATTTATTCCAATGAAATAAATATGATTAAATGAAAAAAAATTGATCCAATTAAGCGTTAAAATAAAATTTAAAATTCAATTTAATATTATAAATAAATTATACTAAAAATAAATTTTGAATTAAAATACAATGTTTTCCACTATTCATTATAAAATTAAACTTCAGAGAAAAATACCAAATATTTAGAATAACCCAATTATTATTTTTATATATAAAATATGAAGTTTTTTTGACATGTATAATACATAAAATATCAACAAATTTGATTTATAATAGGTTCACTATTATAATGTGGTAATAATAAAAATGTTGTATTTCTTCATAAAATTGGGTTATTTTTTATATTATGCCTATCAAATCTATTTGATGAATTTAAAAAATCTTTAATTGAATATAATATATATATATATGTAAAAACTCATGTTTTTATGAGAAAAATTATTTTTAATTTCATTGATGTCTTGTGATTATCTTGCGCTGTACACAACACTGTATTAGCTTAGAGTGTAAGGAACAATATACTTGGCCTGTGTGGCACACAATTTCATGTTATTTTGATAGAATTAATTTTAAGCAACACTGAGTATATAATTTGGTCGATGTATAAATGAAATAATTTTTTATTATGTTATAAAAAATACAAAAGGAATCTTTCACTACACGCAACACTAACATGGATTGCGTTACACACAAGAGGGACCTTCCTCGATAGATTGAGTGGTACACAATATCGAGTTTCACAAAAAGATGATATATTATTATGATATTATATAAACCATACATTATTAATATTATTAACCAATTTTTTAATATAATATAACATTATCATTCATTTTTCACATTATGTGAGAACAAGATCAATTTTTTAGATAAAATATGTATTTTCTAAAAAGATGCAGGTTTCCTTCCTTTTACCGGTGCACCCATTTTAAATAATGTTTTTGAAGCTTTTATAAGTTATATATGATAATATGAAATTATTATTTGGAATCATGAAATTAAAATTTACATTGAATAATTTTTTGATATTTTTTGATAACCATTATATTTGGTGAATAGTGAAAAGACCCTAAATTTTAATTGAAAACAACTTTTTTCAACGAAATTATTTATATGGATATAACATATTATTGAATGGTTTTAAAGTATTAATAGAATATATTTTTATATTTTAATACAATTTAAGTAATTTTCATTAATTTTACATCGAATTCATATGTAAAAACATTTCATAGTTTTGCAATGTTTCAAACAAACACCAGTTTTTTCGTCAATGTGATTAATATTAAATTAATTAATAAAAAATCTGTGTTTTGAATTTGGAAAAATAGATTCCATATTTTTAATCAGAAGGTTCTAATTTAGTAAATATGTGCTTATTATTTTTGGACATTATGAAAAGTAACTTCAGTAATTATTTTATTTACCATGGTTAAAGGGGTAATCTGGTAAATAAGGGTAAAAAATAATATTATAATAATATTATAATACCCCAAAACATTCCCTAGTCCTATTGGATGAGATATTTACGACCATGGGAATCCTTGGGTTGATTTCAGGACCACATGGATTCATTTGGATGTGAAAATGACAACTTATAAAAATTAATTTAATTTAAAGATAATTTTTACCTAAACATATATATTTTAATAAATCAATTTTAATAGAGGGTTATATAAATAACCCCTATTCATATAAATATTAATTATAAATATATAAATATTCCAACATTATGGTATTTTATTTATAATATTAAGAGATTATATAAATATTTTTGTGTATGACACAAATATGATGTATTGATTACCTCATTATTGAAATATTCAAATAAATTAATTTATAAATATTAAAAAAAATATAATTTGGTTATTTTGATTTCATCCAATAATTTTCTAGATGAAATTGACATATTACCTTCGATTTATTTCCCAATATTCAATGGAATAATATTTTAATGAATTTTTAAAAAGTCAAGTATTAGTAGTGTCCAAAATTAACAAAATTCATAACTTAAAACAATTTTCTATTAAATGATATCAAATTCCTAAAAATATTTGATTCATACAAATGTCTAATATAATTAAAAATATGTCATAATTGTTTTTTTTGGTTTTTTGACATGATATAGTAATTACATTAACCCACAACGTGTAAATAACATGATATCAGGGTAAGCTTAAAAAGGCTAATATAAGGGTAAAACTAAAAAGATAAGAATAAATAAATATTCAATACTTGTCAAAAAAATATTGGATGATGTGTATTCTAACCAACACCATCTTATTTTATAATTAAATATTTTTTGGGAAGTTTTCTGTTGATATTTAATTTATGATAAATTAATATTTTGAAGAGTTTCCTAAAGTTCCCCTCTTCTCTCCTATAAAAGAGAACATCCTCCATCTCCTTTCTACTCTATTTATGCCTTAATGATCTGCCAGAAGCTACCCATTTCTCTTCTAAACTACCCTAGTTACATTATAAAGATTTTTTTCTTCTTAATAGACCAACTCTAGTGCACTAAGTGAAATCTAAAGGAGGCAAATCGAGGAAGAGGAAATCTCTTCTACTGACTCTTTAAAATTTATTACTTCTGCAACATGCTCTTATTTAGCTGTTTAATTATAAATTAATAACATAAGTATCACCAATATACTTATATGTTATTATAAATATGAGACAAACCTATTTAAACTTATATCAATCCTTCAAAATATGAAATCACCGCACGTGTATGTGTATGGATTACCATCTCCACGACGTGGTGCAATCTGTTTTTTTTCACAACCACCTTACGAGGATGGGTATGATGGTGGAATTAAGAACTATATAAGATTATTATAACATGATACTAATTATTCAAAATTATAAATAATCCATTTCAATACCTTTCAAAAATTATGGAAACGATATCATCTCTCGAGCGTACGTACGACTTACCATCTACAGGACGCGATGAGATTAATTCTCCATGTTAACCATTAATGAATGATTATGAAGTATATATACTAAATAATCACTAAATATATGAAATAATAATTCTAATGGATATATATATATATATATATCATTAACTTACATCCATTCCATTTAATAAGGAAATGAAAACATAGTTCATTCGTAAGTACGACTTACTCTCTCAATGAATGGCGTATTTCATTCCATTTATCGATCTATTTTATATATTTATATACTGAATATATATGATATATAAATCATTTTTAAATTCATGAATAATTTAAATCATCATCTATGTAATAATATATTGAATAAAAAATCCAAACACGGATGATAAATGAAATGATTCTTACCCAAAACGTTGCTTTAACATGGAATTGACAAATTAACAAGTAATATAATGTTGTATGTGAATAATATATGATATAATAAATATTTTTATGGTTCTATTACAATTTAATAATATTTTTAAACCCATTATATATGAGTTTCTGACACATAATGAAGAAATCAGACCTACGGTAAGGGATAACTTTTCCAATCTCGTTTTTATCCTAGATTTTTTATTCGTAAGTATTTATGGGGGCTATATTTATCATCCATGTACATGTTTTCTAAAAAAATTTATAAAATTTCTATTATTATTCAATGTATATTTAAATTCATTTTTATCCTTCGTTGACTTTTATCACATGGTATGGAAGGACTCTTTCCTTTTTTACCATATGAGGTACTTTTTGACTTTTCCGACAAAAGTACAAGTAGAATGTTTTTTTAAATTATCCGCATGAACAAATTTTTATGGTTTCATATAGCCTTATTTACATGATGTTTAATATATAATATTTAATGATTATTTTCAAAAAAATATTTTATTTTAATATTAAATGGCATTTTGAGAAAAGAAAAAAATTTCATAGAAGAAAGAATATTTTCCTCAAGAATTCATTTCATGTTTTTTATCAAAAATATTTTCCATCTAAGATGAGATTCTGTAATATGGTTATGTTTCATGTATAATATCCCTATTATTTACATGGTTTGATTTTTTTGATGATGAAATGATATCCATTTGTTTTATATGGATTATGTTATGGTGGGATGATTTTTATAAAACCCTTTTTATTCATTGGGCTATGATAAAAGATTAATATTTATTTTTTGCCACATGTATGATTGAATTAATTAGGATATGGGTGGGACATATATTTCACTCAAATGTTTTGGGTATAGATTTATATCTCATGACATTGACATGGTTGGAACAACAGGTAAATCTAGTTTAGTAACACAAGGATGGAATGGAATGTAAACTCGGTTTAGTAATGGACTTTGTCCACTTTGATAGTCTTAGAAACAATGCCTTGGCTACTATGGAAATCATATTATGTGATTAATGGTTTTCCAGAATTCCATGTTTTATTACCATGCTATTTTATCATGAGTAGTGTTCCATTATGACCTATTCATAACTTACTACCATGATTTAAATCAGGAGTCAAGATTTCTATGTTTAAACATTATGATCATGTTTTTATGTTCAAATGCTTATAGTCTATTTTATGTTCTCCATGTTTACCCTTACATAGAATTTGAGCTCACCCTTTCTATGTTTTCATTTACCTAGGATATAAAGAAATTTTTTAGGTAGGAAAACAAAAGGGGAATATCTTTAAGGGAGATGTTTAAGATCTTTCCCCATGATTAGATGATTATGTTCATATTTTCTAAAAAAACTAAACTAATATGGTATATGGGAATTATTTTTGTTTCATGTATTAAGTATTTCACAAAATTAATGTAATGTACATGTATGTCAAGCTTGGGTCTCTATGGTTGGAATTATTGTGAAGGTTTAGTCAACTGTTGGAAACTAGGATGAAAAAACTTTAGTAAGATACCTAGAGATATTTCTAAGTTATTTTGAGGGATGTAACAATGGTTTGGTATAACTATAGGTTAAGGTATTAGAATTATGGTAATTATAATTAATAACCTTGGATTAAAACTATGATGTTAGAGATTGAATATACCCCCTTGATTATACTTTTTTCCTTATTTTATTTTCCCCTCACAATATTCATTTTGGGTTTTAGAAATTGGATGGAAAGAGGAGGATTCATGTTAATGGAGAATATGATTGATAATGGAATGATATTATCCATGAGAAACCAAGTATAATGGGATTTTGAAAGAGAAAAAAAATTATTATGCATAATCATAAATCTCATAATACGATCAATAATTTCAACTTTGGTGAGTTTTTTGAAGAACTAATAAGAGAATGATGGAGTTTCATGGTGATCATAGAGTAAAGAAAGTTCAATTTTCCTCATGTATATAATATGCGAAGAGACATCAAGGATAATGTTTCAAAATAACTGGAATATTCTTTGGGTGTGGAGAAGAAGTATAGAAATCCAGTAATTGAAATGGAATGTTTTTTGTTAACAAAATGGACTAGGATAATGGTATTACTAAGACATCAACAGTGGTTAAATGTATTAAATATTAAATGTATGGGATTTATGAAAATATATTCCCTAAGGGAAAATATAATGAAGAGAATCATCATGGTCATATTGGTAGTATTTATGTGGATGATGGAGAAGATACTAGAAATGATATATGAGATGAAAGAAGTTTTGAGGAATAAAACAATGAAGCTCGGTCAATGGTTTATGAATTTAGTGTAATAAATAATCATGTTGTATATGTTATTTAATTGTACTATGGAATATTGAAACATCTAATTATTTTTAAACTATTGTTTTTTCTTAATAATTTGAGATTATATTATGAATGTTACATGTAATATAGATATTTTTGGAAAGCACATGATATGCGCATAATAAATAGATAAGGAGAAAATGAGATGTTTGATAGTATTAATGACCTCAGGACTGGTATAAGGACAAATTGACATCATGGTTTGACTATATATATTTTTTGGGATTTTCATATGTGGAAAGAGTTAACTTTTGATGGCATTCCGGTTTTCACTAAGGTTTTATGTTAATTCATGTTTTAAGAGAATACATGATTAAGGTATTCACATGTTTGGAATGTGACAAAAAAGATATATCTTATAATATATGGGGGATAAATGATGGTATTTACATGATTGATATTTGAACTTTCTGGTAAATGTTTTCATTGAAATATGAGATTGGACGAAAGTATTTTGGTTAAGCCTAATGGTTGGAATTGATTATGTTGGATATCAGATAGTATTGTTTAATTCTAGATCTTTTTTATATTATTTATGGAATTTTATAATAGTATAGACTTATAAAAGTGACAATTCTCATGATCGGAGAAAACCCATTACATCAGACAAGGATACAGGAATTAAACCCACAACCGATGTGTGACATGATTTTATCGCCTACCACTGGCCTACGGGAAGTCCCTGGTTAGTTTAAATTAGTTTTTTTATTTAAGCAGTATAATAGATTAGGTATAAGTCCATTTTTTAAACCATATATTATTTATCTCACCATAGATGGACTTTTGTATTTTTAATAACATGTGATAACATTTTTGTTATAGAGATAGATGGAAGAAACTATTATTCTCTCTCATGATCTGCTAACACATAAAGAATAACAAATTCGACTTCATATCTTTAAATAAGAGATGAAGTGGAAATATTTCAGCAAATGATCAAAAATGAGATTGTATTGAAATCATGTAAGTAATTTTTCTCAAGAAATAATTTAAGAACATTTGGAAAAAGATCATGAAAAAAAATATTTTATCCTAGTACCTTCTTATCTGATGAATCAGACAGTCCCGTAAATCATCACTAATATATGGATTTTTCGAAGTTAACTTTCTTTAAACTTTTTTCTCCACCCCAATCCATTAGAAAATTATGGTTAGATTTCTCTTCTCTATCAATGATTTCACTTCCCATATATGTTATCCTTTGTGGTAACCCAATGGTGTGTTAATTTGGGTAATTGTTATGTTTCTATATTTCCTTTTTAAAATGATGGTTTAATATCCCTTTTTATAATATGGGATTCTATAAAATAAAATTTCAAGTAGTAAACCATTTATATCCATGAATAATTTCGTAGGAAAAATTAATTTTATGGGGGTTATAATGTAACACCCCAAGATTATATGAGATAGATTCTTTTTAATTTTATTGATTTCTTGTGATTAGCTGGTGCTATACACAACAACGTATTAGCTTCCATTGTATGCAAAAATATACATGGCTTGTGTTTCAAAAAATTTCATGTTATTTTTGTAGAATTCATTTCACACAACATTGAGTATAAGAATTTTTTCAATGTATAAATGAAATAAGTTTAGATTATGTTATATGCAACACCAAACAAATCTTTTAAAACATGCAACACTGACATGGCATTCGTTACTCGCAAGAGCGACCTTACTCAATAGTTTGTGTGGTACACAATACCAAGTTTTACTAAAAAATTATATATAATTAAAATATTACAAAAAATAGTTGTTATAAATATTATTAACTGTATTATAATTTTATATAATAATATCATTCATCTTACACAAGATATGAGAAAAAATCAATTATTCTGATAGAAGAAGTATTTTTCCAAAAAATACAGTTTTATCACCTTTTGATGGGACACCCATTTTCAATATAGTATTGAGACTTTTATAAGTTATTTTTGATAAGATAAACATATTCTTTTGAATTAGGACATAAAAATTTACTTTGGATAAATTCTTTATATTTGTAATATAACCTTCATATTTTAATGTATAGTGAAAATACGCTAAATTTTAATTGAAACCAACTTTATTCATAAAAATAATTTAAATCGTTAAAATTATTTTTTGATGGTTTTAATTTATAAATATAATATATTTTTATATTTAATACAATGTATGTAATTTTCATTGATTTTACATTGAATTCATATGTAAAATATTTCAAACTTTTGCAATGTTTGAAATAGAAACATGTTTTTTACGACAATGAGATTAATTTTAAATTAATTACTTCAAATTCTATGTTTTGAATTTGGAAAAATGAATTCCATATTTGGAATAAAAAGTTAAAATTTTTGTAAATGGGTACTTGTTATTTATGACATTTTTAATAGTAACTTCAGTAATTATTTTATTTATCATGGTTAATGGGTAGATCTGGTAAATAAGTGTAATGAATAATTATAACCTAAACATATATCTTTTACTAAATCGATTTAAATAAAGGGTTATATAACTAAGATCTATGATTGTAAATATTTATTAGAAATATAAAAATATTTACTATGACATGGTATTTTATTTATAATTTTTAGAGATTATATAATTAAATTTATTTATGAGACAAATATGATGTAGTGATTAACTCATTAATGAAATAACCAAATAATTGAGTTAATAAATATTAAAAATATATATAATTTGGTTATTTTGAATTCATAAATGAATTTTATGGATCAAATTGACATTTTAGATTTTATTTAACGCTTTATTTGAAAAGGAATAAATTTTTTAGGAATTTTATATAGTCATGTATGAATACTATCCAAAATTGAAAAAATTTATAACATAAAAAAAATAGTTTATTAAATGATATTAAATTCCTAAAAATATAACATTCATCCAAATGTTTAATATAAGTAGAAATATGTCATAAATAACTTTTTTTGGGTCATTTTACCTGATATGGAAATTACATTAACCCACAAAGTGTAAACAACATGATATCACGGTAATATTAAAAAGGGTAAAATAAGGGTAAAACCAAAAAATATGAGGATAAAAAACATTCAAAACATATCAAAAAATTATTGGATTATTGTTATTGGAACCAAAATCATATTATTTTATAATTAAATTATTTTTGGACAATTTTTAGTCAAAATTTAATTTATAATAAATTAATATTTTTAGGAGTTTCCAAAAGTGCCCCTCTTCTCTATTATAAAAGGGCACCTCCTCCATCTCTTATTTACTCCATTTTGAGCCTTCAATATCGGCCAAACAATAATAATTTATCTTCTAAAATTCCTTTTTTATATTGTAGAGGTTCTGGTCTTCTCAAAATACATACTATAGTTCCCTAAGAGGAAATCTAATGGATGCACGTCGAGGAAGAGGTAATCTCTTCTTCTGATTCTTTTTAATTTATTTCTTCTTCTACTTCATATTAGTTATCTTTTTCGTTATAAAGTAATAAAATAAGTATCAATAATATACTGATATGTTATTAAAAATATTATACAATCCTATTTCAACTTTTATTCAACCTATGAAAAACGAAATCACAGCGTGTGTATACATATGGATTACCGTGTCCAAACCGTGGTGTAATCTATTTTTTACCACCGCTATAAAATGGATGGGTACGATGTGGAAAATAATAACTATATAATATTATTATAACATGATTCTCATTCAAAAATATTATACTCCATCAAAATGAATACCATTCAACAATTACGGGGACAATATTATCGCTCGTGCGTACGTATGGCATACCCTCTCCATGACGTGAAGAGAATCATTCTCCATGTTAACCATTAAAGAATGATTATAAAGAACATAAAATAAATAATCAGGAAATATATGAAATAATAATTCTACTAGATTTATATATATATATATCATTTACTTACTTCCAATTCAATTTAATAAGGAAACAAAAACAGCGTTCATCAGTACGTACGACCTACCATCTCCATGAATGGTGTATTTCATTCTATTTATTGATCTATTATATATATTTATATATTGAATATATATGACATATAAATCATGTTTTAAATTATGGATGTTTTTAAATATTGATATAATTAATATTATTAAGAATAACAAGTCCACACATGTTTGATAAATGAAATGATTATTACCCAAAACGTTGCATTAACATTGAATTGACAAATGAACGGATAATATAAAGTCGTAATTGAAGCATATATGATATCTAAAATATTATTATGGTTTTTTTACAAGCTAGTAATATGTCTAAACCCACTATACAAGTGTTTCAAAAACATATAGGATAAATCAGACCTAAGGTAAGGGATAACTTTTCTAATCTTGTTTTATATGAGATTGTTTATTCGTAAGTATTTATTGGGGTAATATTTATCATATATGTCCATGTTTTATAAAATAGCTTTCATAAAATGCATATTATTCATCCATTTATATGTAAAGTCATTTTTACCTTTTTTTGAATTTTACAACATGGTATGGAATGAATCTTTCTTCTGTTTACCATACACAAAACTTTTAAACTTTTCCAAAAAGTATACAGGGACAATATTTTTTTAACATATAAGACATGAATGGATTTTTACGGTTTCATAATGACTTATTTCCAGGATAGTTCGTTTCTGATATTTCATGATTATTTTTAAAAAATTTGTTTCTTTTAAAATTGCACAAAATTTTGAGAAATAAAATGATTTTAAAGATGAAATGATATTTTACTCAAGATATAATTTCAATTGTTTTATCAAAACTATTTTTTTTCTAAGATGAAATTCTTTAATATAGTTATTTTTCAAGTATAATGAACCTATTATTTACATGGATTAATTTTTTTGATGATGAAATGATATCCATTTGTTTTGTATGGATTTTGTTAAGATGGGATGACGTTTGTGAAACCCATTTTATTCATTGGGTTATGATGAATAATTTATGATTATTTTGTGGCACACATAAGAATGATTTCATGATGAGATGGGTGGGATATATATCTCCTTCCAATTCATTAGGTAAAGATTTATATCTTAGGAGATAGACATGGCTGGAATAGAAAGTAAATCTGGTTCAGTAATGCTGGGGTGGAACAGAAAGTATTCCTTGTTCAGTAATGGAATTTGTCCACATTGATGGTCATGGCAAAAATGCATTGGATACTATGGAAATCGTATTATGTTCGTAATTTTTTTCCACAATTCCATGTTGTACTCCCATGCAATTATATCATGATTAATGTTCCGTTATGACCTATTTCTTATGTATTTCCAAAATTAATTTCATGACTCAAGATTTTGATGTTTAAACTTTATGATCATGATTTTATGTTCAAATGTTTATGGATTGTTTTATATTATCCATGTATACCCTTACTAGAAATTTGAGCACACCCTTTCTATGTTTTCTTTTCCCCAAGATATATAGAATGGTTTTAGGTGGGGAAAAAATAGGGGAAGAACTTTATTGGAGATGTTGAATATCCTTCACTATGATTAAAATTTTATCTTTGGAGTTTCCAAATAAACTAAAATAATACATTCTTTGGGAATTTGTTTGTGTTTGGTATTATGTATTCTGAAAAATAAATGTAATTTACATGTATGTAAAACTTGGGTCTCTACAATATATTTCATTAATATCATTCAATAATAGTAATTAATTTAATTTATTAAGGAAAAACACCTTTGGGTACAAAAAATAGGTTCTAATGAAGAACATTTCCTTTGTATTCAATTGGTTCTTATATTCATTTCAAATTAATTTGTAACTAATGATTTCATTTTAAATATGTGCAAAAAATATATTTTCATATGTTAGTTAGTAATATTCATAACCACTAATTTAATATATAGGTTACATATTATTATATTAGACAACAATATTTTAATAATATATTTTCGTTTGTGAAAACTCTGCCTTGCGGGTAATGTAATATTTCAAAGAAAGGTTAAATTTCATGTAACAAAAGATAACTAGATGTTGCAAGCATTAATATTAATATATAAATATATATAATATATCGAATATATTTAAATTATTAAATTTATTTTATTCTATGAAAGTATTATATTAACATATGCACTTGGTTTCATGTGTCATGCATGGTATCATATATAAGGTTCTTACTTTAGAGTTTTGTGTTGTAATATTCCCTCCGACAGAACTAAATTTTGTTATCACAATTTAACCATGATATCAGTAATATATGTATTAAAAAAACTATTGTTGAAATATGCATATCAAAAAAAGGGTTAATATCACATATTCTTAATAAGAGAAAATGGAGATGACAATGGTAATGTAACTAAGATCCCATATAGGAGAACATGTGTGGGAAATGAAAATATGGTTATGGAAGAGAAATATAAAACTCATGTTCTGATGTAATGTTCATGAAAACATGATTAAGTGAATGTTAATGATCACAAGGCCATAAATCCACGATGTTCTAAGGGGCCATTTGATTAACCAGAAACAAAAATACTAGGACATCATTTTTTATCATAGTATAATTTTTTCAGGAGTCGAGGAATTATTTTACACTATATAAATATAAGTAAATATAGTTACTTAGTACATTTATATAAGAAAAATATTATACTATGGTCATGACTTGAAGTATTTCTACTTTATCTCTTAGAACAAGATTCGTCGTATAGTGATGTAATATATCAAAATTTAAAAACCATATCCAATGTTCAACTTAATCCATTTCAAAAATTGGTAACCATTCAAAAAATATTTTAATCTAACACATTAGAAGGAAGTTCACTGAATTAGAAAAATATAATTATCATTATCCATTAATAAATATGAAGTAGTTATATATTTTCACCTTCCAAATATTTGAATAACTTCATTAGGTATCCTATTAAACTATGTTAATAACTAAAATCACAAAAACCCTTATTTTAAACATGAATTATTCTTTATTCCTTATGTAAGACAAATTTTATTGGATATATTCCTTAAATCCAAAAGTGTTGTGAAATCCATTAATGATAGCATATAACACTGGTCCAAAAGTCATTAATCAGTTTCAAGGTAGTCAACACATATTTAAATCAATATTTTATTCATCATGATCTCAAATTCCGAAACATATTAAGGGGTTTCATTCCCTCAATCATGTGTTTTTTGAAAATTTTATCTTTTTACTGAATAAATTTTCTCGATACCATTCAACATGTGATCTGAAATATTTAACGAAAAAGCACTGAAATACATTCCTAATATATTTCGTAATTATTATAACTAGTACATCACTGATAAAATATTCAAATTACATAATTATTGAATATTCATATTAAGCGTTCCACTTTTTATGTGGATGTATCATATCATCATCATTATCAAGTAGCATCATTTCAGATTTATTCCTTTGACTCTTGGGACATTGATTTTCATAGTCAACCATAACCTTATAGTTGAATCATTGTACATTGATATTTTTTTATTACCCTGGAAATCATGAAATTAATGTCTTTTTTTACAAATATAGAAAAACCTCCCATTCACTTCAGGCATGTTCCAGAGTGTTTCATTCCACAATTATAATGTGTTAGAAAATCCTTCTTTTTCTTCATCTTATTTGACTCATTCATTTTTTCAGGGTTCTTGGATTTCCTCTTCATGTCTTAGTTTCCTTCTAAGACATAGGACATGAAGAATCATTTAACTATCTCATTATCGAGTGATATTATATCCTCATACGATGAGAATTGTTTTCAGACTATTTCTCTTTGAAATATTGTCTTAATAGCATGAATGATTTGATCCTTCTTAATCCTTGGGTCACATGCATCAGAGAGGTTCACATTCCTTCTACTAGTTTCCATTTATAAATGATGGAATACACTAGGATGATCATTTCATTATTTATAATCTAAAAAATATTGAAATAATTAACATATATTGATAAATTTATTTGTAGTTGGACTCATAATCAAAAAAATGATTTCTTTAGGGGAATCCTTACTTTTATATCCTTAATAATGGTTGGTAAATAAAATGTGAACTATCCTAAGAATATCCACTAAGATTTTCAAACTAGGTGTGTAGTAGGGCCCATTTTTTTGTACCTAGTTACATCGAGTAAGGCCAGACACACCTTTTTAGATTTTTTCTACTAGGTATAGTAGTTACAGAACCATGTCCACTTGTAGTATCCAAATAGGGATTTATTTCTTGGAATACCGAAATAATTTATACCATACCAAAATTATAGGATTTTCTTTTATAAATATCCTTAATTTTTATATTAGTATTTTTTTCCTTAATCTTTTTATTCTAAATATAGTTTACAAGATTTATACTAAACTTCCTTTGATACAAATGATAATAACCAGACCCTAGATGCCCAGAGTCTGTGAATTATTTTATCACATTGGCATGATTACAAAGAATCAAATCACAAAGGACCCATTAGTCTAATATTTTGGGGAAGATGGATTACATACATAATACCCATAATAAATTCTTCAATATAAAATAAAAAATGGAACATAATAAAATGAAATAAAATGCATCATTGAACACTTATTCAATTATTTATTCTCCATAACATGGGGAAATAAAACATAATAAGGATCACATAAAATGTTCAGTAAGGGTAAGTAAATAGGAAGTAACAAATAAAATATGAATAAATTAAAAGGGAATGGAAAATAAATGATAGAACATTCCATTAAAATAACTATATATGGTAAAATCAAAATGGTAAGATAAAAAACAGAAACACATTCCTTTTAATAAATGAATGAAAAACTAAATGTATATATAAATATTTCAACACAAAATATCATGGATGAATAATCAATAAAATATCTATGATGGAATTTATTAATTGTAGGAAATTATTTCTTAGGAACATGAGGACCTATACTGTCAATATCCATCCCCCAAACAGTTTAAAACAATAGGTATAAACTTGTTTAATTAGGCCAACACAATCCTCTCATGAGAACCAGTCGATGCATCAAGCAGCTATATAATGTTTGGGATCCACTTATCATTGCATTTATAAATTATTCCACATATCTAATGATAAATTTAATCAATATACTATATACCTTATCAAATATAAATATTTAATAAAAGATAAATATTTTCAATAATACCCACGTTAATCAAATAATATTAAAAGTAAACACCATATGTAAAAATGCTATACGATTTAAGCAATAATAATATCCATTTTATTTGAATATGGATATTAAATTAAATTTTCAACTAAAATTTATTAAAATAATGTGATTATTTCTATATAAAGTTAACAATAACAAAAGAAACTATGATTTGAAAGAATATTATTTAAGATAATAATCATTATGCATTCCAAAGTGTCCCATAGAACATTGAAACATTTAAAACATTATCCCCCTTAAGGAATAATATTAAATGAAAATTATATTATAATTAGAGTAATTTTATTAATGATACATCATGTCCAAAGGTATTATATGCATCATTAAAAGTGAATTGCTGTATATTAACAACAAAACTCTCAACAAAATGTAAATTAAGATGAAATCCTTAACTTAACATTTGTTTTTATGTGTGGTATTTATCCACCTATATAGTGGTCCAAAATTTGTTACTAAATTATAACATAACTATAATCAATTTAAAAATAACTTATATTATCTTCTTAAAATATTTTATCACCCATTTGATAAAACTCTTTCATTATTTTAACTACATTGACTGCTACTTTCCCAATTTTCTCAAGTATGTTATGACTTGTGATTTATTTTTCTTATTAATTATATAATAATTAATTCATCTACAAAATTTATAACATTACTTAATTATAATATTTATTCATTAAATATGTATTTCTAATTATATATAATTTTTTGATATAAGAAAATAAATGCATCATTCTTGGAGACGGTAGACCTTATGCACGCATGGACACTGCATTCATTTCATTATTTTATTAAAAGAATGAAAAGTAACTGTTACACGTGTATATTATAATTAGAGTAGAATATATATGATATATATATTATAAGAATTTATTGAAACCATCCTTTATACATTCAATGTATAGATTGAATGAGTCATATCACTTTGAGGAGGCAGTAGTCCACAGTTTCAGAAACGATGTTATCATATTTACTGAAAATGGAAAATATAAGGTTATTTTTTATAAAAGAATTAAATAAGAATATATAATTAATAAATATAATATATAACATATTTAAACATTGTATACATCATAATTTTAACCATTATATGTGGTAAATGAATAACGAACAATCATCATTTCATGAGGGGGTAGTTCGCCGTTCACAAAAATAATATGTTCGTCACCCATTAGACGGAGGTGTGTGTGTGGGTAGGTCTAAAGCATAGAATAAACACATACTATTATATTTAGGATACTATTTTTTTATATAATAAAATAATAATGATATTTTTTGTGTTTTAGAATGAAAATGAAACTATAGATTTTGATGAAACATGTTACCTCATAATCGGGTATCTTTTTTTGGTTTGTAGAAAACAGATTCCTTGGATGAATTTAAAAAAAGGAGTAGATTCTAGGATATTGGGGGAAATTTTATTATAAAATTATGAATAAATTGCTAAAGAAAAAGTCTCTTGAGAGGTCTGAGGAAGTGGTATTAGAGGATACCTTTTTATTGTGGATAAGGGGGGACACTGTTGTAATATTTTGAAAATGGAATTTCATAAAAGTTTTTCAAATTGAAATTGGGGAAATAATATAACAGTGTTTATAAAATGGAATATAGGGTACATATATGTCCATAAAATGGATCTTGGACATGTGTATAGGTCATTTGGGCCCTTAATTTAATGGTTTTGTCATTTGTTAAGCTTAATGTTTCCTTAAGAATTGTAATTAATTATAATTACTTTTATACTTGTTTTGGTCATAATTTTTTTTACCATATTAGAAATTATAAATTATTATGATTACAAATATGGAACCAATTTTTAAAAATTACATTCACATAAGTGGAATAAATTAATTTAAATTTAATCTCAATGATGGGACGAAAATGGAGGTTTTAAAAGTAAAAACATCTAACTGTTTTCTATTTTTATACACAATTTCCAATAAAAATCTCTTCCAATGACATAAATTGTATTAAATGATAATAATTTTATCTTACTAAACTTTAAAACCAATTTAAAATGTAATATTTCCCTATAAATAAATTATATGAAAAAAAAGTTTTGAAATAATATTATTTATTTTTCACTATTCTTAAAATATAGAACTTGACAGAAAAATATCAAAAATTTACCCTTTAGAAATTTTTATGTTTATCTTTCAAATATTAAATTTAATTTTACATATATAATTCATAAATGTTACAAAAACTATATTTTAAATAGGTTTTCCATTAAAAGGTGGTTAAAAAATTAGTATATTATGCATAAAATTGGTTCTGTTTTTAACATATGTGTGTAAAATATGTTGGATGAATTTAAAAAATAATTGATTGATAATATAATATATTTTTCTAAAAAAAATCACTAATATTAGTTAGATTAATTTTTTATGTAAAAACACATTTTGGTGGATAAAAATAGGTTTTTATGAAAAAATTTCCTTTATGTCCAATTGGTTCATATATTCATTTCTAATCAATTTGTAACTAATGATTTAATTTTATATTATGTAAAACATAAAATTTCATAATTTAGTTAATAATATTTATGACTACTAATTTAATTTCTATGTTAATGGTTAATATATTATATAATAAAATTTTAATAATATATTTTTTTGTTAAAACTCGGTAATGAGTGTAATGTAAGATTTCCTTTATATTCAATTGGTTCATATATTCATTTAAAATAGTTATTGTATTTTAATTTGTTAGGGTATATTATTCTCTTATTCCCTTCATGTTTAATGTCATTCATGGTATCTAATATAAGGTTCTTAATTTAGGATATCGGTGTGTAATAATCTTGTTCAATTTGCACAATTATTAACACTTTTATTCCAAGTTAATATCTTAACTACCCACCAATGGTCTCTTGTATGGAAACCTGGTTATGCTTCAGTCCAAACGAACATCATATTTCTCTTTATCTCTTATAATTATGATGTTTTATTAACCGTTTTTATGTGGGTTTTTCAATAAAAATATATCCAAATATCAACCCCTTGATTACTAATATCAAGTTTAAATTGTGAGGACACAATTATTTAAAGGAATAGGGAATTTAGAGACATTATATTTTTTTAATAGAATGCAAAAAACCATAAATTTTTGATATATTAATTCATTATCTTTAATAACTTCTAATTCACACAACACAAGGTTTAAATAAAATAGAATACATTATTAAAATATTAATATTTAAACACAGAAATTATAACCAAGACATTAAGTTTGATGGTTTTAGTATAAATAAATAAATTATAAGAATTAAATATTTTATAAATTTATAAAGAAAACTCAATTTTTATGTATTTATTAGAAATAAAATAATAATCATTTCAATGAAAAAGAAATGTTTTATGAAAAATTGTATTTTTCTAAAAGGATGTTTAGTCTCACTTTGTACACATAATCTAAAATTAATATTTACAAGTTTTATAAAATATATTAGATAAAATAAAATTAACTCTTTTAAATTTACATTAAAAAAAATTTGGGTGATTCATTTTGATTTTTCTAAAAAGATTAATTTTTTTGACAAATAGTGAAAATTGGCAAATTTTTTTGAAAAATTCCCTTTCATTTAAATTATTTAAAAGGTTAAATTATATTTTAAATTAAATTTCAAGTAAAATTAGTAAAATTATTTTAAAATTTTAGTAAATTAGTTCATTTTAATAAATTTAATATTTAATTAATATTTAAAATCTTTTTAATCATTTGAAAAATTTTCTTTCGAAAAACTATTTTTTTAATCCATTTGTGGTTTTTATATTAAATTTAATTTTTCCACTTCTATGAAATTAATATTAAAAAATTGAATCCATATTTAGAATTAGAATAATTTATATTATATAATATTATCAATTTAATTTTTTTTCTTAATTAATATTAAAAACAGTAAAAATAAATTACCATGGTTAAGGTAAAATGGGTTTACTATGAGGTTAAACTAAGAAGATAAGGGTTAAAAGTGACTTAACACATGTCCATGACAAATTATATGATCATATTTAGGTCTCATAGACACTAATATTCTATAAGGAGCTATTTTGGAGGCTTTTTTTGAAACACATGGGTATCACATTATCTTTTCGAAACATCCATTAGTGTTCTTCCACAACTTATAAAAGGCCACCCCTCTCTTCCCCTCTCCTCGTATCAAAAAACCAACAGTTTGGAAAATACCTATCAAAATAGATTATGTAATTCACTAAAAAATACTATAACTGTTAATTTTATTATGAATACCTTCTAATAAAGATTTTGGTATAAACCTAAAGAGGCTCTCTAGAAAAGTGGTAAAATTCATTAACATGAAGATTTATTTAATTTCTTATTTCACCTCATTCAAATCAAATTATAATAAGATAATATAATAAGAAAAATATCTTCTATATAATGATATGTTATTATGTTAATTGAATAAACCAGATCAATCTATACTTCTATCAAATGAGATATGATAATGTCTCTTGTTTGTATGGAAGACTACCACCTCAGAAAGTGATGTGATTCATTTTTCAGTTATGATTTACATAGAAGGTAGTATGGATTGTAGCAACCCAAAACCCAATATCCCAATTTTGGTGGTTATTTTATTTAATTGTAATAGAAACTGTAACATCCATGGTAAATAATGAATAAAACATTTTAATATTTAATACTATTTACGAATTAATTATTAATTTTACTTTAATGGGGTTTCTATGTTCGACAACGTACCCGATATGCAACAAAGAGTTTCTTTGAAATCTTTCATTGCACACTAGTAATAAAAAAATATTATTTTCAATGGTAGTTAACATGTAGCCGTTATATTGGTGGGAATGAATTGAAATAACTAATATATGATTATATATGTTTTTTTAAATATTTCTACATTTATCCAATAAATGATAAAGGCTTAAAATATGAAAAGAATTCAATTATAGGCATATATATACTCTAACATTCACAAAAGGTTGACTTATCGCCATATGATAGCGAACCATCTATAAATATATATTTGGTCACTCTTATAAATTATATTGGACCAAATAAAATTCTTCTTTAGAATCAGGACATCAAAATTTACTTTGTGTAAATTTTTGGTATTTTTCGGATAAAGTTCATTTTTGTAATGAATAGTGAAAATGTTATATTTTAATTCCAAACCAATTTTTAATCTATTTTATTTAAATGATTAGATTATCTTTTAAATTTGTTTTAAAGTGAAATTAGAATATATTTTTACCATTTTATCCAATAGTTGTCATTGGAATTAATTTCACTTCGAAATTGGACCTAAACTACTATCAATCTTTTGATACTTATTGTTTTATAAAAACACGCTATTTTCTCTGACAGCGGGAATTCATTATTAAATTAATTAATGTAACTAATAATTTTTTAATTTTTTAAAATGGAAATAATTTTTGAATTCGGAATATCAAATATAGCTTATGGTAAAGTTTTGCTATTTTTTTGAAAAACTTTAATTTTGGATGAATAGTGAAACCACTTAGTGGTACTTATAAAAACTGATTTTCCGTTTAAATGAAATTTTACCACATCTATGTTTTTAATTTCAAAAATCCAACATACATGGTTGTCATTATGAAGTAAAATGTTGTTCAATGGGATTAAAATAATTTTTGTTGAATAGTAACTTTTAAGTTTTTAATCGCGATTAGAGGTAATTAGCGTAGTTTAAGGTAAAAATAATGTTTTAATACTATGAAATGAACATGACACAGGTCCTACCATTATTGGATGTGTCATGGCCCACGAAGGAAATACATGTGTCAACTTGGGGACCCCATGGAGCCACTTTGGTAGGAAAATAACATTAATATCATTTTATTTAAAGTTAAAATAAAAATTTCACAAACATGAGTTGTTTTACTAAAACAATTTTTAAATGGGGTTATAAAAATCATATTTTGGACTATAAATATTCATTATAAATCTAAAATTATTTCCTACATCATGATATTTGTTTTATAATATTTATATATTAAATAAATTAAATTATTTATGACACCATGATGATGCAGCGATTTCCTCATTATTTAACGATTTAAATAAAATGAAAAGATAATGTAAAATATAAGACCTAAACTTGTCAAAAACCTATTGGATGGGTATATTTCAAACCCCTATCACCTTATCCTCGAATTATATCAATGTGGGACCTTTTAAATCCGAAAATCATTTTAAAATAAAGTAACATTTATTTACTTTCCAAGAGTGCCCCTCCTCTCGTCTTATAAAAGGCCCCCACCTCCACCTCATTACCCACACTTACAAAGCCTTTGGATCAGCTAACCCCTGCCCATTTTGTCTCTACACATCCCTCTCTTACTCTTTGATGTCTGACATTGGGCATAAGTCTTCCCAAGGAAGCCTTTGAGCTCAAATCAAAAAGAGTTCCCCGTTTTAAAGGTAGTGTTTTCTCTTGTGTTCTCTTGTTTTATTTTGCTTCTCCAACCCCCTAAAATATTTTTATTAATTTCTTTTGTGACAAATATAGTATCTTCAATATACTATGATGCTTTTATAATTTGAATTCGAGATACACTTACACACACCTACATATAATGGTTAATGAACATACTGTTTTTGTGGATGGCGAATTTCTGCCTCACGAAACGATGATTGTTCAATATTCTTCCAACACCTTGAAATTTGGCCATTAAGATGTCACTATATTTATATATGATATATAATATGTTTATGTCTTACTTAAGCTTTTTTATTTTTCATTTATGGAATACCTTTACGGCTTCCATTACGGGTATACACGATATCTTCATTTTAGGATGTTCGGACTACCGCCCCATCAAAGTGATTTGATTCGTTAATGCCATATGTGGGAAGTATAAAGGATGGATTTAAAGTTATTATATATGATTTATGTTTCATATAAATGATGAATATAATTCTGGAATTAAAATATACGTACCTCTCATTTAGTTTTAATTCCATTAATATGACATAGAAATGCAAGTAGCGTTCATGCGTACGTACGGCTTACCGTCTCCATGAACGGTGCATTTCATTTCATACATCTAAATGATTATGTAATATTATAAATACATGTATATGCTGGATATATATGATATATATGATATCAAAATCATGAATATCATTCCGTATATAATGAACTTTTGACCACATGAATAACATGTAATTGTAAGAAGTCCACTTTCGACTTAAGAACCAAATATCAACAAAACAAACATTATTAACTTAAATGATTACATAATGTTTATAACATGGAAATAATTAATATAAAAGGAATATTAAGCTTGAAAAAGGTTCTTAAGGAAGTATAAATTAACACTAGTTTATTATTCAGGAGATTAAAGAGAAATCGAGTCACGTCGGACACGGGGTAAGGGGCTTCGTCTGAATCTCCTTTCATTGAGGCATATTTTGTTTTATACACAACTTTATTTTATACAGTGTATAAACCCCTTTGACTTTTAATTTTATTCAAAAGGAATCTTTTTATACGAAGCATTTTACTGAACGAAAAAAGGAATGTTTCTTTTAACGTACGTGGTGACAACGACCTTTTCCGCCACCGTGAGTATTATTTGGTCTTTGGATTCCACAACAAGTCGTAATGTTTTTAAAATGAGATAAATACCATATACTATTTTATATATTTTGGTAACGAAAATGATTTTTTATAATGGATTTTTTATGTCAATATATTTAAGTGATATATTGTGATCAAAGTGTGGAAATGTTTTCTTTCCATTATATTTGTTTTATTTCTTATGATTTTATAATGGTACTTGGACATTTGACGGGTGGTTACGTGATAAACCATATGACGGGTGGTGCCGTAAATACCGGGACGGGTGGTTACGTTATGACCTCCAATGCATTAGGTATGGAAGTCGGCCGTATGGCTAGTCCATTAAGTGATATGTGTGGAAGTCGACCGTATGGTTATTCCATTTATGTATGTTTATGTCCCAAGTTACCTATATATGTTATGTGATCTTTATATAGGTTTTATGGTAATATTTTGGTTACAAAAGTGTAAGTAATGATCTTTTATTTCAGTTAAGAGTTTTTACTACTTCATAAAGGTGAAAAGTATTACTTTCGTAAAGTATACATGGTTTACTTATTGTTTTGAAAAACTAACAGTTTTCATTCATTGTGTATCCCTTACAGAGCTTTTTATGCTCACCCCAACTTTTTTTGAAATGTTTTTCACAGGACTTAATGTGTAATAGGGTCAAGGATGGGATTAAGGGAAAGTGATACTATCTAAAACATGGAACTAGAAATGTTTCCTTTGAAGAGTTTTTATTTTATGAAAACATAGTAGAAGTTTGTACTTTGTAATCTTCTGAGATGTAATAGTTATGTCCTAATTATCTAAAACTCTAAACTCTGAAAATATCCTCAATGTTAATTATTCATTTAATTCAATATTAAGTAAGGTTTAAGGCCGGGGCCTTATAGAAACAATAGATTGTAGCACAATGGATCTATCATTTTAGTAGTCTTGAAGAAATAGATACATAAATGGTTCCTTTATTACATTGTTAATTAAACATAAAACATAACCAATGAAAATAAACTTCTTCCTTGAAACATATTCAAAGATATCATCTTTATAACCTACGGATGGAAAACAAACAAAAGGGTGAGATAAAATGATCAGTAAGGTTTAAATATTACATAAATATAAACTAATAATAAGTAAATAATAATAAATTATGAATAATCAATATGGAAATGTAAATTATTGGAATCAAACGCCATTTAATCAATACTCTAAGAAAGAAAATGTATCCATAGATTTTTTCATAATGAAAATATCATGGATATTAATAACTAGAATCTAAATAAAGGAAATGATTAGTTTTTATACATCATATATCTATCACATGAACAACTACCATAAATACCATTAACATGATGGATTAAGGCTACAGGTAGAAACTCATCTTCTTCTACTTCAAAACAAATGAAATGATTATTCACCTAATATTTTGTCTCATGAGACCTGTCAAAGAATCAAGGGGAAATATAATTACGGTCCCCACACCTCACTTCATTCCAAAAGTGTTAATAATATATAGATTTATTTCATGTATAATATGTCTTATCAAAATATTCATATTGAGTAGAGGATATAGTTTTATCAATGTTTCCCCAGTGAAAATAATATTCAATGTAAACACTATATGTAAAAATGGTATACAAAGTAGTAAATAATCTTATCCATGATACAAGAAATACGGATATATAATGGAATCCTCATTTATTAATGATAACAAATAAAAGGGTTGGTTTGTACACCATGTAAAATTTAATAGGTGAAGAACATAAAAAATATGCCTCAACAAAACCAAATTGAGATAAAGTCTCACACATCGATCATATAATTAATTAAATGAATGGGTTATGTGTATTCAATTTAAATCCACATAACAAATAGTAAAAAAATTATAATATAATAAAATTTGATTTTACACATTACCCTATCATGACATAAGTGTTGAAATATAAGTTTAACCTGATGAATGAAAATTGATATAAAAAATCCCCTATCACTTGGAAATCAATCCACTCATACTCCCAATAAAATTAATAATTACTAAATGAAACATTGAATAACATGAGTATAAATAGATTAACTATATTATATATTAAAGGTAAATATAGACACAAGTCAAAATAAATACGGGTTAAATAAGGAATATATCTCATAAATGTAAATGTTAGATGATAAACCCCTCACCTTATGCCCAAAAACATTCTCCACATATTATTAATGTCCAAGATAATCAAATTTTATTAATTAATTACTTAATTTAATACCTATTAAAAATATAATTTTTTTATTTTATTATGTTCATTTATGGCCATTCCAATTAGTTATAATGGTTTATTTTGTTATTTTGAGAGCATTCATTTTATGGTTTTATGGGTGGTTCCCTACTGTATAATTGTGTGATTCTTATCAAATGGAAGAAATAATATAGATATAAAAATAATAAGTATTTTTTAACTTAAATAATTTTAAATGGTCTCATATTTCATTTTTTATATGCAATTAGAAAGATTCATTAGAAAAAATAGTTATAAAATGTTTACATTAATTTTGCAATTTTTAGGACCATTATGAACCTGTATAATTTTATTATTTAATATTATATGTATATATTATTTACAGAAAACAAAAAAAGTTATAATTTACATATTATAATCTTATTTTTCTATAATAATGGTTTATGACCATATTTTAAGATAGTATTGAAAAAAAACTCATCATCCGCGAAGGCGGTGAATCACCACATCGTGGACAATGTTTTAATTTTTAGAATAAGAGGATGAGAGAATAAATTTTATGATGGATATTCCATTAAAATAATAAAATTATAGTATATATATATTATATTGGAGTTATCATTCTACTTTTTATTATGTTATGTGAGGAGACAACAAGAAAATAGAAGAGAAATTGAGAAATAAGAAGGATTTTACCTCTTGAATGTCATCTCCTTGGGAGTGTCCTTAAGACACATGGATTTGGTATTTTTGTAAGAAAATTTGGTCTTCAATGTGGTTAAGTGGTTTTATAAGTTAATAAGAAATAATTTATATAGTATTCAAGGATTAGAATATGTGAGGGAAATTTGTGGTATTTATTGGGGAGGAGAGGGGTGTTTTTTATTATTTTATTCATTAGTTTATTATTTGGGCGCAAAACTGTCAATAGTGTTGATTATTTTGAATATTTATAGTGAAAAGTTCCTATGAGTTCAAAATAATGAGTTATTATCTCATCTATACATCAAACATGACTTAAAAAATCATTTGTTTACTTATAATATTAAATACCATAAACTACTATATTTCACTTTTCACCAAAAATTCAACTATTTCAGAAAATTACCATAAAATAAACCAATCCATTATTTGATGTTCATATTTAAAAATTGGACACCAATTCATGGAGATAATTTTATTAATATGAAAAATTTAATTTCTAATTAAAGTCATTGTTTATAATAAATACTGATTTTAATAGTATAACCAATTTTATAACACATTGAAAAATTTATTAAAGTCTCATAATATTATTTGATAATTATAATAAAAAATATATATTAATTTAAGAATATATTTTATGAAATAAATTTTTCTTTAAAAAATATATATATTATGTATACAATTTTTAATAAAAATTTACATTCCAAAAAAATTACCAACACATAATTTATCATTTTTAAAATATTTATTTACTTATTCCATGATAAAAGTATACCATATTTTCATTTTTGAGATATTGAAATTTTATTTATTATTTAATAGGTGAGGTTATTTTTATAATGGCCAAATTTCTATTCGTAATGGTCACATTACTATATCAATCATCTTGTTAAAATAATAATATTTTCTTATTATATCATAGTTTTTTTATTCATAGTTTTGAAAGAGACATATAATATTGAATAAATGGAATTTATTTAAAAAGATACATACCATAAAATCATGGGGTGTTATATTTTTCCCTCCTATGACAATTTCAACCACAGATGTTTTCACATATATTACCTTCTTAACAGATGAGGGTGCTTTTTCCTCATAACACACTCATGTTCAAACACTACTTCTTCAATTTTGTTGATTCTCCAAATAACTTTTACCAGGGAGTCATCTAATTTTTCAATAAATTATATCCAGTGTCAAGAATCTTGAAATTCTATTTACATTATTAAAAATAATGTTTGAGTTACATTTCTTTATATGATAGTACTTGTTTTTTTGGTGTGGCATGTACTTATTTAGTGATTATATAAGAAAAAACATGAACATTGGAGATATTTGTGTAATTGATAATCATTAAGCTTAAAATATAATTATTTCTATAATTTCAAATGTTTTTATGTACCTAAGATTCAATTTACCTTTCTTACTGAACATTATGACACCCTTCTACGTAGATACTTTTATAAAGACATGATCTACCCCTTGAAATTCCAAATAATTTATTTAATTATCATCAGAACTCATTTTTACACATTTAGATTTTATAATAAGAACCTAAATAGTCATTACCTTTATTGTTATCTCTTTAATAAGTTATAGGCCTATAAATTTCCTCTCATAGACATCATTCCAACAACTTGGAGTATGGAATATATTTCCATATAATGCTTCATATGTCCCCATTTGAATACAAGAATGGAAACTATTATTGTAGGAACACAACCATAGGTAAATACTAATCCCACATACCTTGAATGTCAAGTAATAATGGTCATAAATTGTCTTCTAATGTTTGAGTATTCCTTTCAGAATGTCTTTCAGTTTTTGGATGGTAATAAGTACTTAAATGAAGCTCAGTATCCTAAGCCTTTTTAAGACTCTTCCATAATAATGATTTATAAAAGAAGAACTCAATCATACATAATTGATATAGGTGAACCATAAAGACTTAAATATTCATTACTAGTGAGTCTTTATAGGATTTGAAGTGGAAAATATACTATTATATAATAAAAATGTGATGATTTTGTAATGCAATCAACAATAACCCATATCATGTCATTCAGTCTAGGGGTATTTGGTAATCGAGTGATAAATTCCATAGTAATGTCATCCCCCATCCACATAGGAATAGGTTAAAGTTACATGACTCCATTAGGATGGTGAATCTTAGCTTTCACTTGTCAAAAAACTAGTTATCTTGATACATAGTTATAAATTTCTTACTTTATATTATCCCACAAAAAATGTTCCTTCATATATCTATAAATCGTGGAACTAACATGGTGGATAGGGAAATATGAACTATGAGAATAATCCAAATGTTCCCTTTATAGCTTAGGTATTGGGGGAACACATAAACTCTTTCCAAATTAATTAATTCAATCTTCATTAATGAAATATTACAATCATTCATCCTAAATGGCATTAATTTTCTATTGAAAATTCTCATCATCAGATTGAGATATTTTTAACATTTTCCAATAATTTGTTTACACAATAATTTAAAAAATTAGTGATGTTTCATCTTTCTTAACAATTACCATATACTTATTTACTAAATCAGTTAACATATGACCATTATCAATTGTCATTTGAGTTATAATTCCATCATTTTCCTATATTAGTGTATATTCTACCTTATTTTTTTCCTAGGAGGTCGTGTATTGAGAAATCATAGTATTTGAGTAACTCAAGCCATCATATTTTAGTAATGTTAAGTTCTTTCTATGTAATGATGTGTTTCAAATTCTTGTGACCTATATATATCTCACATATTACACCATAGAGATAGTATCTTCATATCTTTAGTGAAAAGACCACAAATACTTACTCAAGATCATGAGATGTATAATTTTTTTCATGAATCTTCAACTTTATTTAATGTATATGTAATAGATTTATCATTTTCATAAGTACACATCCCAGTATTTTATTTTATGAATCAATGTATATCACAAACCAGTCATTTCATGATGGCAGTGTCCAAATCAAATAATTGACTAATCTTTAATTCAATTATTAAAAACATTATGGACATTATTTTATACAGATGAACATAACTCCATTTTGTGTGATCTTGGTTAATGTGTTAGCCAATCACGAAAAATTATGAACAAAACATTGATAGCAACATGCTAGACAAATTAAATTATATACCATGGTTATGATTGTTTGCATTAGGCATTATTGGATTTCCGTTTTCATTATAGGATCAATTGAGAATTTATCCTTTGAGAAATTATGGAAATGAAAATAAATTTATTAAAGTGAGAATTCACATTTCATAAATTTACCACATAACTCTTACCTTATAAGACTGCCAGGAATGATCTGAAAGTGATTCCCATGGTCTTCATCATTTTATGAATATACCATAATACAATCAATAAACACTAAAACAAAATATTCAAGATTTTACTTTATTGAAATTTTCATTAGATCCATGAAAACTATGTGTGAATTAGTCAATCGAAATGTTGTTACTGTAAACTCCTAATATTCCTAACTCGTCCAGAAAGTTGTCTTCTAATTATTTTCATCATTTAATTGTAATTTATGATACCCATAATGAAGGTCAATATTTGAAAAGTATTGATATATCTGAATTTATTCCAATAAATTATCAATGTTAGGGAGATTATAATAGCTCTTTATAATAATATCATTGATTTATCTATTGTCAATAAACAACCTTGTGGATCCATATTTCAACTTAAAAAATGAATAGGGGCACCCCATAATAAAACACTAGGGAGAATCAATCCCTTATTACTCAACTCCTCTAACTATTTATTCAACTCCACTAATTCCATTGTGGGTATTATATATAGAGTATTTGATATTGGTTTTTCATCAGCTATTAAATAGATTGTATACTCAACTTCACGCTCCAGGGGTTTCTAGGTAATTCCTCAGGAAATACATCAATATATTCTAATATATTATATAAATAACCAATTTTAATATTAAATTCCTCAACCCTAGATGTTTTTTCTATTTCTCCCCAAAAATTTTATTCAGTACATCTACTATATAAGAATCTAGATAATAATTAGATGATGATGTTTCTACTCTAATGAAACTAAATTGTACATCTTACTCAAAAATTATTATTTCTTTTTTATTGTAATAAATTTGAAGATATTATTTTGAAATCAAATCCATAACTAGGATTATATAAAAGTAATACATAGGTATAATGATATGGTCAAAAAATAAAACACGTTTATGTGTTATAATAGGGACTTTCTAACACATCTTTGTAGAAATGAGACTTCCATTAGGTGTTTTGACTGACAACTCCCTTATTAAATCAAAATGGAAACATATAATTTTTATGGAAGATGACGTAGATATAAAATAGTACAATGATATATAATCAAATAAATCATTAGATAAATTTGATGATAGGATTAATATACCTGACACCACATCCTTGGGTACTTCTAACTCAATTGTAGTGATTGTATAAGCTTGGCCATCACCCCTTAAACTCTTTTCTGGTACATTTCTTTAATACTAGTGAAAGTAATTTGAATAATGACCTATTTATTTACAGTTGAAGAATTTAATATTATTGATCTTTCCCCTTGCATTAATTAGCTTTATGACCCTTTTACACACAATTATAACAAACTCCCATTTCATTCATGAATTTCCTAGAATGACCATTTCCTTAATTTTTACATAATAGAAATTGTTCCATTACACACTTCTTCTTTGATTCATTAATTTTTTTCCAGATTATTAGAAGACCAATTTTTCTATTGATTTCAACTGAACATATAGTATCTATAAAATTACTTCATAATTTTTATAACACTTAATTATATTTTATAATATATTAAAAATTTATTTGAATCTAGTTTTTATCAGTTATATGGATTAAGACCAACAAATAAATTATTGATCTTGTTTGCTGAATCACATTTGTTATCTACATGATACTTAGATTGTATTTTGAAGGTATCCTCATAATACCCCATAATCTCTTCTTCATTTTTGTTTATTTTGTGTAATTTTATCTTAATTTCAGTTCATTGATCATGAGGGAATTTTTTTTGAAGAATTTTTCTTTAAAATATATCCATTTCATGTCGTCTATTTCATCTCCCCTCTTAATATTCTTGATCAAAAACCCACCATTTATATGTATCACCATTCAAGTAATACACCACTAGTACTACCTTTTCCCATTCACCACATCCCAATTCCATGAACAACAACTTGATCAAATTCTCATCTACCACTTGATTAGTGGACCCACTAAAATATATGGGCTTCTACCACATGAAATGATTCAACGTAGGTGTTTTTTGGTTATTCATCATAACATGAGTATCCTATACTAATATGTTCATGATTTTCATAGTTACAAGGCCAACTATGTGGAAATTATTAGTATGGAATTCCATAAATTTCACACAAGTATTTAGTCAACATCGTTCATTGAGAACCATCACTAAATAAAGACACAGAAACTGAGTTACGTCATAATCATCCTGAGAATTGAGGAAAAAATTTATTATAATGAATTATTATAATTCTCATCTTTATTTAACATCTATTTACCAAGGTTTCTACTAAACATGATATGATACCAAAAGTTAATACCCTTACCCTATTATCCCAGATTTGGTGCCTTACATTAAAATAATGGAAAAGATATAAAAAATTACATCAATAAGGATTGATCAGTTTAGTATTCTTTAAGAACTAGAAACGCACATTGTTCCCATATTACATTGATAATTAAAAATAGAATCTAAAAATGAAAATAAAATTCTTATTAGATAACACATTTCGGGAACATGAACCACTACAATCAAGACCTTTCCCAAGATATTTTAATTCTACGGTTAAAAACCTATCTGATTCTCCATGGAAAGAAGCACGAAGGTTTTTCCACCAATTATTTTGTCTCATGAGGACATTCGTTGAATCGATGGGCTATATAATGTAGGGCCCCACCTATAACTAAAATTCCAAATAATTATTCATACATATATTTAATTCAAGAAAATTATGACCAATCCAAATATTTGTATTGAGTAGTGGAAACATCTTTATTAATATTTCTCTAGTTAAAATAACATTCAATGAAAATATCGTCTGTAAATATGGTACACGACATAGAAAATAATCATTTCCATGATACAAGAAATATGAAAATTTAATGGGATCTTATAGGATTTATTATCATAAATAAATTGGTTAGTATATACACTATGGAAATTAAAATAGGCACATACCATAAAAATATGCCTCATGGAATGATGATTGAGATGAAGTCCCATATAATGACCATATCAATAATCAAATGAATAGATTATGTTTATTCACTAGAAATACACATAAAACATGTGTAAATAAAATAAAATATAATGAAATGTCATTTTTTACATTACCATATCATGAAATAATCAAAAAATATATAATTTTAACTCAATGAATAAAAATTGTGTTAAAACATATTTTACCACTTTTTAATCAGTTTAATCATATTCTCCATTAATGTAATGATTATAAAACGAAGCATTGAATAACATGAAGGTAAATATATTCATTAAATGATATATTAAATTGTATTATGTACAACACATGAAGTAAATAAGTATTTAATAAGGATTATATCCCAAAGAATTAAAAGTGAAATGAGAATAACCTTACTATATGTCTGAAAGCATTCTGAACTTGTAATTAATGTCAAAGATATTAAAATTAGATTCATTAATTACATAATTCCTAAACTCTTAAAAACATATTTGATTTATTATAATTTAGTCAAGTTCATTATTTTATATTAAGATGAAGTATAATATTAAATTTTATTATTTTTGGAGTGTTCGTTTCATGGTTTTATGGTTGATTATATTGTCTATCTTTATGGAAGTTCTTTTCAAATGGAAGAAAAAACATAGAAGTGAAATTATTTAGTTTTAATGAGCATAAAAATGTTTAAATTTTATCAGATATCATTTTATTATATGGTATGATGATTCTTCATTAGTTAAAATTTTGATGAGAATGTTTTAATTTATTTTGGTGCTTTTTACAACCATCACAAACTTGTGTCATTTTATAATTATATATTATGTATATATATTAGTTATAGAAAATAAAAAAAGTTTTAATACACAAATAATAATCTTATTTATCCATTATAATCGGTTTACGACCAGATTTTTAGTCATTAATGGAAAATTAAAACACATCGTCAATGAAAGCGGTGAATCAGTTCATAAGAGATGATGTTTTCATTTTTTGAATAAAAGGATGAGAGATGAAAATTTATGATGGATATTAAATTATCATAATAAAATTAAAGTACATATATTATACTAGAGATATCATGAAATTTGGGGGAAGGTTAGGTGATGGGGGAATAGGAAAATTAAAGAAAATAAAAGAGAAAGGAGGAATTTACCTGTTGAATATTGTCTCCAAGAGAACATCCTTAATACAGTTGGATTTGGCCTTTTGGTAGGAATAGAATTTTTAGGGAGTGGGTAAGAGAATTAGGAAAGGGATTGGGTATAATTTAGGCAATATTAAATGAATATAATGTTTTTGGATAAAGTTTGGTAATTATAGGGGAGGAGATGAGTGTTTTTTGATTATTTTATTCCTTAGTTTATTATTTTAGATGAAGACGATAAATATTGATGATTATTATGAATATGTATAGTAAATAGTACATGGGAGGAAAAACTATTATGTTATTACCTCATCCATACATCATCCATCACTCAGAAATTAATATATTTTCATAGAATTTTAAATATTGTAAATTATAGTATTTTACTATTCACAAAAAATCAATTATTTCAGAAAATTCCAAACAATTCACCCTTACCATTTTCGAAATGAAAATTTTAAAAATGGAATCAATTTCCTGAATTTTTTTATAAATGTGAGAAATTTAATTTATAATTAAAATCATCCATTGTTTTTGAAAAATATAAATTTTAATATTATAAACTTTATAATGATACATTAAATAATTAATTGTGGTATCATAAAATTATCTTATATTTATAATAATAAAATATTAATTTATTATATATTGTATGAAAATAAATTTTATTTTAAATCATATATTTATTATAAATTTTTAAATTAATATTTATGTTTCACTAAAATTACCAATACTAAATTTATCATTTTTAAACCATTTATTTATCTATTCCATGATATAAATATATCATATTTTAATTTATGAGATACCTAAATTCTATTTATAATTTCATATTTGAGGTTATTATTATTATGGAAAAAATTATCATTCATAATTTTTAAATTTAAATTTCAATGGTAATGTTAAGAATATAATATTTTATAGTATATCATGGTTCATTTCTGATTGGTGTTGCATGCAACATAAACTATCGAATAAATTGAATTTATTTAGGAAGATACATACCATAAAAGAATTGGGTGCTATAAGGATAATGTTAATGAATATATGTTATATTTACAACCTAACCATAATTATTTAAAATTAATATCAAATATAACTTCTTACCATCTAATACATTACAAAAAAAATAGTGTCATTTCTGCATATGTGTAGACTACCGCCTCTATGTAGAATTGTGAAATAATTTTCATTTTATTTTTAAATGGATGGTAATAGTAATGAATACGATTAATATTAATTATATATATATATAATAATCATTCTATAATCTATATTTAACATTTATTTTCATTTCATTCCACCCGTCGAGAAAAATTTAAACAACAATCTTTTATACGTACGACTTACCGTCTCCGGGAATAGTGCAATCAATTTTATATCTCTAACATTTATAGATTAATATAATTACCAATATAATGAATATATATTATATTTAAAAAATGGTAAACATTATGATGGTGGTATAACCATGATAAATGAAAAATAAATGAAATTACTAAACCCAAATATACACGAAAAATGAAATAGTAATCAGCAAAACCGCGATTTTAACCAGAAAATGCTAATAAATGGGTGATAAAACACTATAATAAAATAATATATAGTATTAAATATCTATTTATTCTTATATAATATATATATATATAACAAATATATAGTAATTATACCTGATTTTATAATAAATATGAAGGAAATTGGACTTGAGGTAAGGGTTTTCTCATCTAACTTCTACTTTTTCGAGACATATGCCACATTCACCTCTTTTTCCATTATATGGTGTATAAAATAGCCATTTGGATATGTTATATCATTTATATATTTATATTAATGGGATTTAATGTTTCATTTGATTTTAGTTCTTTCACTGTGTTTATCAATCAAAAGATACCAAAGTAGTGATAGTTTATTTAACAATCTCTATGTTATTTGGGATTTTTATATTTAAATATACCTCAAGAGAATTATTTGGTATTAATATATTAAAACCAAAATATTTTCAACTCCTATAGTAATTAATTATATTTTCATGCATTATTACCTTTTTCCTACTCTTTGGTACTTAAAAATATTGAGAAAATGTTTTTAAGAAAGGACATAAATATTATTTTTTTCGGCCGAAAATATTTTTTCATCCAAAACCATGTTTTCAAAAAAACTATCCATAATAGTTTCTAAGATTATACAAATGAATATTTTTACTCATTTTTACCAATTATTAAATATTTATGATTTTTTTGAAAGGAATCTTCTTGTCATCTTGCAAACAATACCCGTTTGGCTTTTACTGAAAATGTGAAAGGAACCATTATTTTAATACGTAAAAAATGAACATAAGTTTTCATCATCATGGACAATAAATGTTTTGATGGTTATTTTACAATTTTCGAAAGGTTATTTTTAAAGATAAATATTTTTAAAATATTTCATTGACATATTTTTTTTAAAAAAATTTCAAAGTGAGAAGGTTATTTTACTCAATAATGTTTGTAATGAGATTTTTATAGTATTTATTTTATTAAACAACATAAACCCTTTATTATAATTAATATACACTATGGATATATGTTATTGATATCATCCATAATATTTATTTTAATGTTTTGTGATCAATTTTACTAATGATGTAAATTTTTATTAACATTAAGCATATTACTTTTGATTTTTTATGATTATATTTATTTCACTAGGTATATATTAACATTTAGTATATTATTATTTCAATACAAATGTTTAAGTTGATTAAGTTTCAATTCTTCCATAGGAGGAATTCATCATACTTATTATGTAATGGGTGGGTATTCGATATAAAAATACCCTCGATGCATTGACACATATCATGATACAAATTAATTGGAAACAGTAAATGGGATTTTACTCATAGATTTAAACTAATTTGTGAATGGTATGGAAAGTATGTTTTAAATGTTAAAAATTATGAATTCCCTAATGATATTATTCATTGATGTCCATGTTATTATTAAAATTTTGAGAATAAATGTGGAATTTTTTAATCTTATTTGATTATGGATATAGAATTATTAGATAATTATTTATTGTTGTTATATTATACTCAAGTTATTTATCAAATGGATCATGTTTTAGTTATTTACCATGATATATTGATTATTATTTATATATTCATTTAATCCACTATAATAATACACTCAATAATAAATTTAGATCACACATTTATTATGTTTTACTTTCCTTAGGATACAAGAAGGTGTTTTATGATTGACATACATGTATATGGTAAGTGATAAATTGAATTCTCAATGAACAAATATTGTGTATTTTATGTTTTCAAATGTAATTTTAATTTCAATAATGTTTCTCTTTTTAATTGAATAATAAAATATTTGGTCCTTCAGGTTTCAATTCTCTATATATTATGACAATGTAATAATGTAAGCATACAATTTGGGAAAATAGGTCGGGGGTATTTAGAATTGGTATTAGATGAACATTATAGTAACCTCATGAACTGGATTAAAGAAAAAATATATTAGAGAACATAACACTATGATAGTCATTAGGGATATATATATATAAACATCCTAATGTTTTTGAAAGGATGATATTATTTGTTTTTTCATAGAAATACATCAATATATGGATAGTATGTGCATACGTGGGTCTATCATAGATATACCTAGGGTTAATAGCATCAAAAAAGGAATTTTGGGATTAACTCTAGTATTACATGGTAAATTAAAATGATCCTTACTATGCACCTCATTTAACAATCATAGGGGATATTCTTAGTATTAGTCAAATTTTCATTACAAACCATTTTGAAGGATGCTAAAATAATTTAATGATATAATAACTTTCCTAATGGAACCATGATTATTATTATATGATAATACATGCATAAAATATTAAATTTATGTTAATTTTTACACTAGTTTTGGGATTATATGTAATTTTTCATTAGGTAATGATCTAATATTATATATTCCATTTTTGATAAATTCAAACTAGTGGAATGAATGAGAAATATATCAATGCATGTAATCTAAATAGTTAAAATGATCATTAATTGGATGTGACTAATATATTCCTGCAAAGTGAACATAGTCTCCCAAAAAATATCATCAAATGAGAACATATTATCATGTTATTTCAAAATATATAATTAATTATCATTTTATTATGGCTTTTAAGGGAAGAAAAATAATAGGAGTACTCGAAAGGAAGATAATAATAAGGGGAAGAAGTGAAAAAAAGATTTTACCACATGTAATAAATATAGAAATAATAACCATGGTACATGATTGAAGGGAGGGCGATTTTTCAACATGATTGGAGTAAAAGGACACCATAATCATGATTTGAAGGGAAATAAACAATATTCCAATGTGAAATGCTTCAACTGTAAGGAGATGTGGCACTATATAAATGAATCCCCTAAGTGTCAAAGGAATATATCTCAAAAGGAGATCATAAATCAAGGTTGAACTTATTTTATTATAATAGATGAAGTGTAATGACCAGTGTGACGGTATTTATATTCATGAATTATTTTATAGGAGTATTTTATCATCCATATTCTGGTTATAAGAATCATATAAGGTGGGAGGATTTAATTTCAGTACTTTCTATTTATGGATTTCAGAGTATATGTTGAAGGATAGTGATAAACATGAAAAATTATTCATGGACATATATATCTTTTCGAAAAACACATGATTTATTAAATATAACACATAATATGTTCTCAATGTTGAGGTAATAATGATAAATAAATGGTTAATGGGTAGTGTTGGTGAAATTGAAATTGTTCAGTGATTTTATGGTTTATGTTTTCCTTGTAGAAATATATTAGATAATATGATATTTTATTTTAAGGATCCATCCTGTTTTAATTATGGTTTTATGGTGATCAAGGTATTCACATATTTTGAATGTGATATTAGTATCCACTTTATATTTTTAGGGGGAATATAATGATGATTTAGGGATATTCTTTCTAAATTTTTGGAATTTTAATTTGGTCAGACATATTTTGGACGAGTGTTATAGTTATCCATATCTGAAATGTATTAATTTGAATTTTGAGAGTAAATATTTTTTATTAGATATTAATTTATTATAATGAACAAATTTTTATAACCATTTTTTGGTAGTAATGATTTTTGGAATTTATTATTTCTATTTTATGGATCTTATGACTTATAAAAGTTACTTCAGGAATAAGTTTTTTGTTCATTCATTTTTTGGAGTAAGAGATGAAGTGGAAGTTGATCTAATTTCAACTAAAATATGAAATTATTCATAAAAATAGAAATATATCATGTAAGTATATTTTCATATATTCTTAGATTGTAAAATAATTAATTGACTATAGGAAGATAATATTGAAACCAAAATGTGGTCATAAGTCCTTCATTTATAATGAACCAATGTTTTTTAACCCTTTATAGATGTATGGTTTATAATCATTGACCTTACCTAGATTTGAAATTTTCTTATGGGCAATTATCTTAATCAATTTAAAAAATTACATACACTTTTCATATATATCCATATCATCACTTCCCTCAAATTTTTTCTTATTTGGATACATAAATATTTTTAATTCTAGATGAACATCAAATTCATTATTATATCTTATAAAAAGAATGTTTTGTTAACCATTTTATAATATGGGTTTTCCAATAATGTTATTTTCAAATGTTAAACCCTTGACTAAAAAGATAATTATTAAATTGTGGGGATGAAATCTATTAAAGGTGAGGAGAATGTATCACCTTGAGATTTTAATATAAGAATATAATATTTGATAGTATATATGAAACAAAACAAAAATCATAGAATTTATTTTAACAAAAAGAGACATTGTGATATTTTAATTCAATATCTTCGATATCTTGTAATGCATAGAACACCATGTTTAATCAAAACAAGATACTATATATAAATATTATTATTCAAACATCACCATTATAACAATGTTGTGAATTTTGATGGTATGAGTTAGAAGAATAAATTATCAATGTCAAATTTGTTACCCATGTATAAAATAAATTCAATTTTTATCTATTTATTATATATAAAATAACTATCATTTTAATTAAAAGATAATGTTATAAAAAAATAAGTTTTCTAAAAGGAAGTTTAAACTTACTTTGAGAAAATAATTCAATATTAGTTTTCACAAATTTGAGAATTTTTTTTGAGGTAATAAACCTATTATTTAAAATGTAAATTTCAAATTTTCATTGGGTTAATTTTTCAGACTTTGTTGAAAATATTTTTTTGGAATAGTGAAAAAATAAGATTTATTTTGAAAATGACCATTTTGTTTAAATTATTTAAAATTTAAAATTATATTTTAAATAGTTTAAAAAACTAATTAAATTATATTAAAATTTATGTAATTTAATTCTTTGAAATAAATTTCATATTGAATTATCATATAAAAACTTTTTAAACTTTTAAAAAAAATTCTTTGGAGAACCGTTTTTTCCCTCATTTATGGGGTTTATTTTAAATTGATGTATGTCACATCCATAAATTGAATTTTGAAATATTTATCCCATATTTTGAATCAGAATAATTTATAATTTCTAATAATTTTAACATAATTTATTACTATAATTAATTATCAAAAAAGTAAACACTAATTACAGTAGTTTAGCTATATATGGGCTTACTGGGAGGTTAAATTATAAACATAAGGGTCAAAAATGTGCTAAAACATTTCCAACACCAATTTTATGGCCATATATCTACATAATTAACTATAAAAAGAAATGATAACACATTTTAAGTATTTTTTTATAGAGATAAATATGGGTATCACTTGACCTTTTCCAATATTCCATGTGTGTCCTTCCACCTCTTATAAATGGTCACCCCCTCTATTCCTCTATAATCACATTAGAAATAATTTTTTTTTCAAATAACTACCTAAATTACTTAATTAATTACCTAAACACATCTTATAAGTTTTATTATTTTATAATGGATTTCTATGAATGCTTTAGGTATAAGCCTATAGATGGTCTCTGATAAAAAGGTAAAATTATTAAAAGTCTTTATTAGTTTAATTTGATATTCCACATTCTTAAAATCATATTAAAATATGATAATAAAATATAAAATATATCCTATATATTGAGATGTTATTATGTTAATTTAATAACCTATATCCACATCCACTTTCATCAAATGAGATATTATAACGTCGCTCTTATGTACAACACACTACCGCCTCATGAGGCGCTGCGATTCGTGTTTTTGTTATACATAACATGGAATATATGAAGGATGAATTAAATGACTATATGGGATATTAATGACCTAAAAATACTTCTAAAAATATAATATAACATATAACGTCATACATTTTTATCTAATGAAATATAATTAAATTGCTTGTCCGCACAGGTAGAATACCACCTCCACACAGCGTTGTGAAATGTTTTTCATTTTTCATACATGGATGGAAAGAAGGATAAATTTCAATAAATTAATTTTTATACATAACATGATAATTATTTTAATATAGATTTAAAATTTGTTTTAATTTAATAATATCTATCAAGAAAAATGGAAACAACGTTCATGAGTTTGTACGAATTTCCATCACCATGAACAATATAATCCATTTTCCATCTATAAATTTTATACATCAATCTAACTACATATTTAATGAATATATATTATATTTAAATCGTAGTTAAAATTAAGAATATTATTTAACCATTACAAAGGAAAAATTAACTAAAATATCCAACCAAAATATACATGAAAAAGAAAACAATTATCACCTGAAACAATAATGTTAAAAAATATATGTTAATAAACAGGTGATAAAACACTTAAATTAAATATTAAATTGTGTGATATATATTATTATAGTTATATAATTTATTTATAAAAACATTATATTGGTCATAAAGTAGGTTATAACATGTAAAACGGAAATTGGGCCTGAGGTAAAGGTTTTCTCATCTCACCTATACTTTTGTGAGACATATGCCATATTCACCACTTATTCATTTATGGGGAGTATATAAAACACATTTTGATATTTTATATCATGAATATATTTCTATTATTGCAATTTAATTTTTCATTTTATATTAATTTTTTCATTTGGATTATAATTCAATATTTACCAAATTATTAAGGGTTTATTTAACAATCCAATCAATATTCGAGATAATTTATGTTTACGTATCCCAAAAAATAATTATTTCGTATTAATATATTAAAACCAATTTGTTTTCATATGATCTGGTAATTCATGATACTTTCATGTGTTATTATAATTTTCCTAATCTTTGGTAATTAAAATGATTGAGAAAATTCTATTAAGAAAAGACATCATTATTTAATTTTTTGGTCAAAAATTCATTTTCTTTCAAATCCATTATTTATAAAAATGATCTAAAAATATTGTAAAATTATAAAAATTATTAATTTAATACATTTTGATGCATTATATAATTTTTATGATTTTTTGAATTTAATCTTAAATCCTTTTTCCAAAAGATCCATGTTTATATTTTACTGAAACTGTGAACGAAATATTTGTTTTAATATGTACAACATGAAAAAAAAAATATTCCACAATGACTAATAAATATTTTAAAGATTATTTTACAATTTTACAAATTTTATTTTTAAAGAAAAGTATTTTAAAAATATTTTTTAATGTTTGTTTTAAAAATAATAATTTCTATGTGAATGTTTTTTTTCTTCAATAATGGTTCAATGACATTCTTAATGTATTTATATTCACAAAAGAAATTACCCCATTATTTTTCTTATGACCCTATAGGGTTATGTTGCACTGATATAATCCTTATTATTTCTTTGGATTGTTTATCATATGCTCTACTAAGGATTAAAAATTTTATTACCATTCAGCTTATTACTCTGGATGTTTTATGATTTTGATTATTTGATTGGGGGAAGTAATAATATTTCTTATGATAGTTTTTTAATATGAAGGTTTATGATGATTATGTTTCTCCCCTTTCAAATGAAGAATTATTTTGAATTATTATGTTATGGGTGGGGGCTCATTATAGATAGAATATGGATGCATCGATAGGTCTCATGAGATTAATCGGTTGGCTAAATTAAATGGGTTTTACCCATATATTTAAACTATCTTATGAAAGCTCTTGTCTGTATGTTCCATATGTATGAAATTATGCATTCCTCATTATGATATTTGTAATTTATTTCAATTTTATTTTTAGATTAGTTATAAAATCCATGTAAAAGTTTCTTGAACACGTGATTATGTATATTTAATTATTTTATCATTATTTATTCCTACCATATTAAACTCTAGTTATTGGTTAAATGGAATGTGTTTTCGTTATTTTTCATGAAATATTGATTATGCATTATTTATTCATAGATTCTTCTATAATAATAACCTTAATGTGAATTTGTTCTAAACCCTTTCTTATGTTTTATTTTCCCCATGATATCAAGAAGCATATTATGATTGATATAGAGGGATATGAAAATGGGACGTATGGAACTCTGAAAGAAATCACTTTTTGTTTTTTAAGTTTTCAATTATTCGTGTATGTATATAGTTTACATGTACTATAAAACTATTCATTCCATTAGTATGGGATTTATTATATCGTACCCCAATGTCATAATGTAAAAAATGACTTCGGGATACTAGGTTAGGAGTCTTTATAATTTGTGATAGAGGAAGTTTAGTAGAAACATTAGGAACTAAATTTAGGAAAACATATATTAGGGAACATAAACCTATGATATATATTGTGGATAAGTATAATTTTTTTTTAAAGTTTTTGTAACAAATATATTACATTGTTTTTTAATAAATACATCATAGTCTGCATACTACAAGTGGATGTGGTTCTAGCGTAGATGTACCTAACAGTAACAACTTAGAAAAAGGCATGCCATGCTTGACTTGATCGTTACATGGTACATGATAAGGGGACTTATAATACACCTAATTTTAAAGTCATAAGAGATATTCTTATGATTATTATAATTTTCATTAAAAATTATTGAGATTTATTTGAAAATATGTTTTTTTATTCAAAATTTTTTCCAAAAAAACAATGTTTATGATTTTACGAGAATCCATGATTTTTTTTCAATTTACGTTATCTATTTAACTAGTTTTGGGATTGTATATATTTTTCATAATTTTATTATCTATTCTAGTTTATTTTAATGTTTATAAATCTATAATAGTGGATTTATGAGAACCATATCAGCACACACAATCCAAGGAGTAAGAATGATCATCTATTTGATGGGATTAAGAAAATATTTTGAAGGGAATAGGTATCCCAAAAATTATTATCATATGTGGAAAAATTTAATGTTCCATAAAGATATATAAATAATTATCAACGTAATATAGGTTCAGTTGGAAGTATGAGAAGATTAGGAAAGTAGAGAAATAAATAGATAATGGTAAGAAGGGAAAAAATGATTTTCCTATATGTTATAATTATAGAAATAATATATGTGGTACATGGTTAAATATAATGAGATTTTTATACAAGTTTGGAGGTAAATAAAACATTTCTTTTAATATCATGGTAAATAAATAATCTTCAAATGTGAAATGTATCGAGTATATGTCTATGAGGGAGTATACAAATGAATTTTCCAAGTGTCAAGGTAATATACCTAAAATAGATCTCATAGATCAAGCTCAATTTTATGGTATCCCTATAGAAGATGTATAATTTCTTGTGATCTTGTGTTTAGAGTACTAATTTGTGTTATTTAATTATTTAATAAATGATATTCTGGCTATAAGAATTATGAAATGGAAAAGGATTGTATTGTAATTCCTTTTATTTAAGGATTTGAGAATATATGTTGAATATTACTAATGATCCGGAAATGTCATTCAATGGAAGGTTGTTATTTGGGATAAAACACATTATTGAGGGAATAAAATCATTAATATGTTTATTATTTTGAGATAATAATGATAGAGATATTTTTATGAGATAATATTTCTATTATTGAAATTGGTTAGTGATTTTATGGTTTATTTTATCCTTGGGAGAATATATTAAAAATTATAAGATTTTATTTTAAATCGCTTTCATGTTTTAGTTAAGGTTTTATGGAGATCAAGATATTCATATATTTGGATTTTGAAATTGATATCCACATTATATTTTTCTTTGAATATAATGATGACTTAGTAACATATCTTCTAAATTTTTGGACTTTGAATTTAGTCACACATATTTTGGTTGTGTGTTATGGATAAAAATATATTAAATAGTTAATGTTAAATATTTAGAGTTACTATTGAGGTATTAGATATTGATGTATTATATTAGATACATGATTCTAAACATTTTGGATTTAGTAAATATATGAGTAATATCCTCTTACTCATTTTTGAATTGTATGTTCCGTTAAAAGATAAATTCAGTTCTCCGGGTATAAAAAATTGTTTTTAGATATTAATCTCTATAAGAAAGAGATAATGTGACAATCGATTAAAGAGTAACCAGAAGATTAGATTGTTTTTATAAAATATAAATATATCAAGTAATTAAATTTCAATATATTCTTAAGAAATAAAATAATTTCTCAAATAAAGGAAAATAATCTTGAAACAAAAATGTTATCATAATAAAATCATTTTTTATGAACATATGATCCTTTAACCCTTTCAAAATTTATTTTTCAGGTAAATATCATTCTATGGATAACAAAAATTCTTGTGATCATTGATATATTCTACATTACCCAATTATATATGATTTGTTTCCTTATCAATATCTCTATGTCCCACTAATGTTCTCTTATTTTGAAACCTGGTTATGTGCTATTCTAGATTATATTTTTGTTTACCTTTCAAAAATTCAAAATAATAATTTTTATTAAAATTTTTATAATGTGGGTTTTTATATAATGGTATTTTGAAATGTCAAAAACTTGATTACTGGGATCAATTTTCAATTATGAGCACTTAACTTATATAGGTATGTTGAATGAATAGATATGAGATTTTAAAAGTGGAATATTATAATTGATAGTTTATATGACATGAATGAAAAATATTAAAATATAATGTAAGAAATTAAGAATTTTTGATATATTAATTAAATATTATTGATATCTTGTGATTCACACAACACCAGATTTAAATGAAATGTGATACTCTATTAAAATATTATTATTTAAACCTAACCATTATATCCAAGATGATATGTAGGAGGGTATAAATATGAATAAATAAATACTGGAAAATTATATAGTTTAGACATATTTAAAATAAATTAAATAGTTCTTTATCGACTAAAAATATAATAAGAATCAATTGAAAGAAAAAGAAATGTTTTCTTAAAACTGTATTTTTCTAAAAAGTGGTTTAGTCAAGCATTGGTAATAGAATTTAAGATTCATTATTATATATTTTTTAATTTATATTTCAAAAAATAAAATTCAATGTTGAAATTTAAATTTCCTAATTATCTTTTGGTTAATTTTTTGGATTTTTAGGAAAATGTTAATTTTTGTTGGATAGTGAAAATTAATTATTTTTACTGAAAACTTATTTTTTTAGTTAAATTATTACAAGGCTGAATTATATGTAAATTTATTTAAAAGTAATCACAGCAAAATTATATTATAATTAAAATAATTTATTTCATTGAAATAAATTTCATATTGAATTATGATATAAAAACATTTTAAACATTTGAATGTTTTTCATTGGAATAATCATTTTTTCGACATGTTCGTATGATTTATTTTAAATTGAAGTATTCAAATTGTTTGAATTTAATTTTGAAAAATGGATTATATATTTGATTTATGAATAATTTAAATAATATAATATGGAAAAATTAATTTTCCACCTAAATTAATAGTGAAACAATTAAAATTAATTACAATTGTTAGGGTAAATAATCGGTTTACGAAGAGGTTAAAAAAAATATAATTGTCAAAAAATGACTAAAAAGTAATCCAAATTCCATTTTATGTCCATATTTGTTTCTTGTAACCTATTAAATTAGTTAAAAATCATAAAAATATTTTAAAATCACAAATTGATTATGATAAGGGTTAAAAGTGTATTATATTTCCAATTCTTGGAAATTTACCCCATATAATTAACATTTATATCTTCTTAATATTTAAAATGTCGTTTGCATAGTTTAAATTAAAAGAGAATAATTATGGGTAAACTGAAATGATAATTATTAAAATAAAATTAATACATGTATAAAAATTATTGAATGAGAATATTTAAAATCATAATCATATTATATTATACATATCTAAATTTTGTGCCATTTTGAGTAGAAAATTAATTTATATTAATTTAATGTTTTAATAATTTCCATGTGTGCCCCTCCCGTCTGCAATAAAAAGGTACCCACTCTTTTGAAATACTAAAACATACAAATACTTTTTTATGAGAAAATATATACCCAAAAAACATCCTATAATCCTGGAAAACATTATTGAGGCCTTATTTTAGGAAGAACACCCTTTTCATTGGTGTTAAGGTTTTCTTAAAAGGTGATCAATAGAAGAATAGGTATCATATTTAAGAGTTTATTTTTTATTTCTTCTTCCAATTCCATTAAATGTTATTGTAAAAAGATAAAATAATATGTCAATTATACTCAATATACTAAGATGTTATGATGTTAATATCATCCCATAAATCCATCTCTACTTCCATAAAATTGGAAAGGAATTGTTTATTTATGCGTACGTGTGAATTACCACATCCACGAACCCATTTAGATCGTTTTCCATTATCATTTATCAAGATCAGTTATAATGACAGAATTAATATTCATATGTGATATTCAAGAAATATTTATCATTTTAAATGAATTATATTTAAATTATTTCCTTACCTTATATGGACATAAAAACAATAACTTAATTTGTACGTATGGGTGAACTATCACCACCCCGAAGCGATGTGAATCATTTTTATTCACCACATCACTTGTATGATATTTATATAAGTACATTTAAATTTTTATTATGATTAGAATAAAATTATTATCATTCTGGAATGATAAAATAATAATTACCTTATTTCCATAATGATCAATGAATAAAGGAAATATTACTCATGTGTTCGTACGGCCTATCATCTACATGAATATAACATTGTTTATTTATCATAACCATAATTAATGGTTTGATTTTAAAAGTATGATTAACATATAAAAGTGATAATTATTACATGAGTACTATTCTAGAGATTATGTACTTATTACCACATGGACTAGTGAAAACAAAACCATGTTCATTTTCTACTCAAATAACGTATATCGCAAAACATACGATATTAACTTAAATAATTACATAATTTTTATAACATGGTAATAAGTGATATAAAAAAATTAAACATTAAAAGGATCTTAGTAAAGTATAAATTATTCTATGTTTATTATTCAAGAATATAATGATTCTACGTGATGAGTCAGAATCATGGTAAGGGACTTCATCTCAATCTATTTTCATTGAGGTATAATTTGATATTAAACCCCACATTATATTATACAGTGTATAATAAAATCCTTTAAATTTTAATTTCATTCAACTATTTTTTGAAGGAATATTTTTCTATAAAGAGTTTTACTAAACAATAAAATTAATGTTTATAATGTACATGGTGATAATGATTTTCCCACCATCATGAAAATTATTTGATATTTGGCTTCCTCTATAATACATAATGTTTTTAAAAGTAAAATAAAGACCATATTTCATTTTCATTTATTTTTTCATTGAAAATTGTTTTTATAAGGGATTTATTATGTAAATATCTTGAAATGATATCTTATGATTGCAACGTTCAAATATTATTTTTCCTTTATACTTGTCAATGTGTTATTATTATGTTATGGTTTTTGGGAATTACTTCTATATACAGGTGCTACCATGATAAAACATGTGTGGGTGAGCTTGTGATAGATCTCTAATGCATTGGGTAATGAGATGTTGTTAAATAATAAGGTTTCTCCTAAGATATTTATAAAATTTACAATGAAGGGTATTCCAAACGAAAACATTAATGTTATACCTTATGTATCTATGAATGATATAATTTAAGTATGATATGGATGGAATAAGTTAGCTTTTTTATTTATGATTGCTATAATGTTTTTCTGGATTCTTATGATTTCATGGGTTTATAAATATTCATGGACTATCATTTTGTATCCTTATTTTATATTCCTTACTGAGATTTTAATGCCCATTCCATGTATTTGAATTGTTTTCCACAAGGTATAAGGATGTGTAAGAGAAAAGAATAAGTAATGAAAAGATTTAACAAGAATATAAATCATGTTTATTTTCTAAAGTCTTTTATTGTGGAAAAAAATGGATACTATTTTAGTTGTTTCCACCTTGTATAAATTTTTTTCTTTATATAATAGTCATGGACTATTTTTCTGGAACACTAAACCTAAAAATATACTCAAGGTGATTTTGTGACTTAACTAAATATTTTGTAATGTTTAAGGTAGGGTCCATATAATGATTGTTAAAAAATGAACATGTTACTCATGTGTATGTAAGAACTACCATCTCCATGATTATAAAGTTGTTCATTTTTAATAACAATATTTAAGGGACATATTTACAATTATTATTAATGTATAAAAAATATATTTATGTCATGAATAATTTTCTAGATATGAGGGAATATTTCCCTCTTTGAAAAATTTTGACAAACTAAAATCATATTGGACGTAAGTACTGAATATCATAAAAATGTCTGATTTGAACTTAAATGATTAATTAATTGTGTATAACATATCAATAAGTGATATAAATAGAACAATGAACTTAATAATCAGTTATTAAAATATTAAAAAATTAATATAATTTTGTTATTTAGGAAAATTATGGATAAATGTTACAAAATAAATTCGAGGTTGGATACTTTCTTTGAAAAACGATCTTCTAAAGATCCTATTTCAACTCTCTGTAAAATGGTCAAATGGAATGATATTTTAAATATATTTCATGAAAGAAATTTTCCATGATCATGAAGCCTTAATGTTTTTAATTTTACATTAAAAAATTTCATTTTTATTTTCAATGTATTTTTTCCTTTTTATGTGTGCCGTTTTCAAGAAATCAGTCTTTTAAAAAAAACGTTATTTTACATAATAATTTTTTATAATGTATTATTTCAAAATTTCTGATTATTTTATGGTTATTTTGAATCTTATGATGATGGGTGATTCTATTAGAAACAATGTATGGGTTTTTTGGTTATTAACCATTGATATGTGGTTACAAAATATACTATGGACGGGTGGTTATGTTATAACCTCCAATGCATTGGTTTTTGAAATCGAATGTATGTTTTTTCTATATATGAGATAAATTCACCAATTAGGTTTCTCTTAAGAGAAAATAAGAATATATTGTTTTGGTTATTTAATGATTAACTATGATGGTTAATCCACGAGTATCTGTGATGGATACTCCAATGATGTCCCTTGTTTCCAACATGTTATATCTATTTTTCTCTAGGTTTTAAAAGATTCATTTTTTGGAAAAAAGTTTATGTTTTTCATATAAAAATTATTTATTCAATAATCTAAAATAATTATGTGATAATGGTATATATATTATTGATTTTATTGTTTTTAACTGGACTAATGGTTATCATTATTTTCATGTCCCTTATTAAGCTTTTTCTGCTAATCCCATGTTTTTAAAATGTTTTTCATAGGGTTTTATGGAAGAGTAGTGATGAGGATCAGTTCAAGATGAAACTTTTGATGATTTATCAGGAAATAAAATAATTTTAAATTTAAATGGGTTTTTTTGTGGAAAAATGAATACTAAGGATATTTTTCCACCTTTAATGTAAGATTTTACTATGTAAGGGTTTTTCAGAACAATATAAAAATCCAAACTGAAATGTTTATAAGGAATTCATGTAAAAAAATTCTATTTTAAATTTTATAGAATATTTTTTTATTATCAATGGGTCCCTATCATCACCTTCAAGACCAGTTTATGTAAAATCATTTCATTTACGTATGAATCCAGCTCATAATCTTTTTTGCTCCATCAAAAACTACAACATGAGTTGATTTGAAGATATAAAAGAAAAAAATTCTATTTATAAGAGTTAGAATATATCATATATATGATTATGAAAACTTCATGCTAAAGAAATAGAAAACTAACGGTTTTAATGATTAATTGATCTTAAACAATGATCTTTTTAAGGATATATAGTGTTTCTATTTAAATATAGAATCACACCATTTTTAGATAAATTTTATTCCAAATAGTATATAACCATTAAAAATAGTGATTTTTTCATTTTTTTTCTATTTATATAAGAGATAAAAGGAAATAAGAACCATTAATAGTTAATGGTCACATATTAATTCTATTTTGAGAATGATTTAAAGAGCCTGTAATGGAGGAGATTAATCTCTGGTATATTGAATTAAAATAAGGATAGGTTGTGTCTTTCTATAGGACATGTTTCTTTATGTTTAAAATTTATAATTTTGATTAATAATATGGTATTTTGTATAATGAGTATAATAAATTACATAAATATGGGTAATTAAAAGAAATTATTTTTCTATAATTAGATTTTTTGTGTTTAAATTTTCAATTTTTAAATGTTATTTTTCATTTTTAATGATATTTTTGGTTTTCATTTTGTGTTCTTTGAATGTTTTAAGATGAAAATAAATACCTTTGAAAATTTTATATCATACTCTAATGTGTGAATAAATATTTTCCATAATAATCAATTTAAATGAATACTAAAATTGACTTTTCATCAAATTCATGGTTTTGGGAAACTCATGAAAATACCCTATATTTTTTAATCTCATTCTATGAATCACTGTAAAATTTTCAAAATTTCCTAAATATGAATATTCTAAAAACATTTTAAAACTTATCACAATAACCTCATTTCTTAAATGAACCAAACAACGATTGATTAACCCTAAATTCCCTTATTTCTATAAAAACCATATAGCATTAAGGTGCTTCTATTGAGGATGATGGAGATGAATTTTTTTATAAATAATTTATATACAAAATAAACTCATGTTTTTCCTAAATATTTCATTTTATTTTTATGAGAAACTAATATCCTTATTAAACCTTTTTAGGAAGCCACATTGTAAACCTAAACCCATATCAACCATTTTCTAGTACTAAATTGTAAGATCTTAGATGAACTATAGTGCTTGTGTGGGGGGAAAATTTTATTGTTGCTTTATCAATTTGGACTATAATGGGGGGAAATATAGGGATAAGAATATATTGTGAAGATTAAATAACAAATTATCTTTATATTACCATTTTTAATGATTATATAAAGCCTAGGAGATACCTTTATAGATGTTTTGTAAAAATAAAGAAACATAAAGTAATGGTAGCTAGAAGGAGAAAACATTTCATCTAAAAGTTCATATGGGAAGTTCACAAAACATATAAAATTTCAAATAAACCTATATTCCATCAAAATTAAAAAACCAATGAAACATATAAAAAATATAAATATAATAGAATCATCATTGATGGTGGTTGGGTGAAAAAATTTTCTTTGATAGAATGTTAAAGGTTCATACTATTCCCAAAAATATGGAAACCTTTCATGTGGAGTGAGGGGGAATATTTTATGGATTATAAAATTGGAATAATTTATTTTACTTCAAAACGATCCAAATATTCATGTTTCAAAATATATATTCATAACTATTTTAAACCAAGAAACAATAATCTAGTGAACTACCCTGATATTTCTTCATGATTATCACAAATACTTAACTCATTGGGTAGATATTTTAGAACTCCTCAAAACTATTGTTACCCTTTCATATTTTTAATTAGAAATGTTTTACCTAAAATCATATTAATGTTAAGATTTAAATAATTCTGATGAGTTAGTTTTTTGTGTTCAATAGAATATAGAATAAGTGGGAATATATTGAATGTATCTAATGGAGAATTTTGGAAAATTGGAACTGAGGGGGCTTGATAAGTTTGGCTGAACTAGTGTTGATTTTGGCGACTCTTACTATCTTGTGTTTTGAATTTACGTTGGAAAATTTATTAATTCTTTCATCTCAATGAGAATAAGTATTAAAGAAATATAGATCAATAGAGATCATATTTTCAACACTTTCACATTTAATTTAAATTAATTAAAACTCACTATTTTTAAGAATAACTGAATCCTTTCAGGTTTTTTTAAATATTTTGGGATTTGTATGTAAAATAGATCAATTCATGATTTTAATTATTTTTACAAATTTTATTTAATTATATGGACATGAAATAATTTTATTTTTTCTATCTTTTGGGAAGGGATCCATTAAGAACATGAAGGGATATATTTTGACAATGTGTTAGTTCATATATATGATGCATATTAGAGTAAAAATTTGTTTAACATGGGAGAAAAAAATATATTTTTATGACTCAGATCATGATTAATATTTTTGGAAGAATTGAATTGAATATCGAGCTATGTACTATATCTTTTATATTGTGCAAGATGTTAAAAAATACACATGGGTTAGTAAAAAAAATTTATGTCATAATTATTTTTCTTACATATTAAAGAATTTATATTAATTATTTTACCAGATATTTATTTTTCTTACATATTAAAAATATATCTTATGTATCCTTTAAATAGATATTTTGGTAATGTTAATAATGTTACATTTCTATTGAAGTGGAAATATTTCATATATTATAAGTGAACTTATTACATATCATAAAAACTAACATTTTTCAATATATAGTATCTTATATATCATATATGATTTTTGTTATCATAGGTTTGAGTGTTTATTCATAGGGAGTTGTGTTATATACTATAATTTAAAAAATTTATCACAGTTTCTCATGAAATGTTTTTTTAATTTGGGTAATCACATAATAAGAAAATTCACATAGTGAAACTTGTGGTAGTTATACAATAATAGAAATCAAATTGGAGAATAATATGCTTCAGTCCATAATGGATTATGTCATCTGATGAAGTATATTTGATGAATTTTAATAGTATTATCAAAATGGAAAATACCTTTAGTGAAGAATGAGATACACCAAAATATATTCCCTTGCAAAATCAATTGATAAAATTTCAAAAGTGTTGTGATATGATGAAATTAGTCACAACATGAAGGGTTTAGATGTGCTGGTATGGAATAATTTTTAGTAACCATGACTGTGACTAGTACCCATTTTTCCCCTATTTAATTAAAAATCAATTACTATATCAGTTTACATAAATAATATAAATTGGAAAGATCATTTTTTATAGAAAATGTGGGATGAAAATAGAAATTAAATATTTATTCTCATATAAATCCCACCGATTTCTTATTCATGTGAGGTTTCTATGAAAAAATATATTTAAGACTATTTTTTCAACTATTAACATCTAGAGGAAGAAAATAATGATGGATCACTGTTTGCATGAAGGTTCCCAAAGAGTAAATTTGATTATAATTCCATTTTTAAATTATTTTCCTACAGTTTTGAAGGATATACATAAATGAATGGTGGATAAAGGATAAAAATTAATAACTCCTCATGGATAGAAAAAAAATAATTCCTCAGTAACAAACAACAGAATAATGTTCTTTGTTGGAGTTGGTTCCCTAGAACCAAATTTATTAGTGCATGATTACCTATTTTTCATTATGAAATTATGTTTCTTATCACATTATGATTGTTCCTTTCCATGAATCATGAATGAAATAATTTCATAAGAATACATGTCTCACTAAAAGTGCATATCTTTTCCCTGGTATGATCAGTTTCTAGTGGCAACATGACATTATTCTTTAATATATGTCGTATGTTTGGATGATATTGTTTGATGGGACATAGAAAATACAACCTATCAGTGGTTGAGGCTCATAATACAATGATGCAAAACCTCATGGTGTTAATCCATGGTAATATCTAATACATATTGTTATTAAAACATAAATTTCAATAGGAAATCCACATTTCAATGTGTAATTAAGTGTTTCTATATACATAAGTGGTCATTGACACCAAGTCTTTAGTATTATCATTAATTGATATCATTACTCATGTAATATAACATATTGATGAAAAATGTACGGACATATACTCATGAATAGGTAGGACATGTCGGGTGTATCAAGAGTTGTATTTCATTAATGGATAATTTGATAAAGGATTTATCCCTAATGTTCCTTAACCTAAGTTAATATCTTAGACATTTTATTGGGAATGTAACTGCCTGCATTAATTCATGCCTATGGTGCTCAGTGGGTGATTTTATAATCAAAAAGTCAATGAAAGTGACATGAATCATATGGGTTGATGACACTGAAAAGAAACATACATGATTTGAGATATTTTGATAAGGGACTATATTATATGAAAAATGTTCATTGTAGGTTGACTGTCATTGAAAAATTAAATTTTTTCTTTATAGGTTCCTAGGTGCGTTGTTACATGATATCCTTTGAATTTAAGTGGTTACACCTAATACCATAGTGGAAGAGGTCCAAAGGATCACACACTAAGTGTATCCACAATCTTAGTTCAGTTCAAGTAATGAATTTAATAATTTATAATAAATATGATCAATTCATGTTTAGTTGATGTCCATAATTTAATCATATGTTATTTGAAATAATATTCTAGTTAAATAATACTAAAAAATAATTACTAGTTTAGAAAGTATAATATTTAATATATTTATCATATAATAATAATGTGAAATTTATTTATTAAATAATAATTATCCAAGGATTAGTAAATGTTGATGAGGGAAAGAATACCGAGCTTAACAGTCCAATTAGAAATGGTATATATGATTTTTATTTATATTCTTAAATGGGTTGCATGTGTCAAATGATAATTATTAATATTTTTATTGGTCATGATGCGAACTAATAATTATTATATCGGAGTGGGTATTCTATGTTATTTGAATACTCTAAACCCTCAATAAAAAATATCTAATTATATAACTTTTTATAACTCAATTTTGGTTTACACAACAGATAGGGAGAGAAAATATCATGTCTTCTGTAGATATTTTGAGACAAAGAGCCCACCCTCTATTCCTATTCTCTCAAACCATTGAGGGAGTATAAATAGTTCTTAATCCAATTAGGAAAATACTAATATTAGCATCATTGAATAATGAAAGCGATTAGGACTAGCCGTTCTAGTAGGTGGTAATTATATGATGTTGTGAAATGATAGTGTTGCACATGTGGATCATCGCTAGAGGGATTCTACACATAGACCCTATAGTTAAATGACACCATGAAGAGATCTAGTTAGTTGAATAATCAAAAAAATAAGAATTAGAAATTGTGTAAATTCTATGTCTTCTCATAATTTAATTATAAATTACTTGTTAAGATACACCTCTTGTTGTTTTGGAGTTTTAATTTATCCAAGTAATCTATCGTTTTCATTAGACATCATGTTTCAATCATGTGAGATAAAATTAATGTGTGATAAAGAATAATATATGAGTTTTTCAACCCCTCAAAGGTGGTTTATTATGTGCCCAGAACTATCAAGTGGCACGAGATTAGTCAAATGCTAAATTAAAAAATATAAATTTTTTATTTACTGGTTGAATGTGTTTTCATTTACCTTTACATATTTGATTATTTTATATCCATAAACTATCATATATTCCCATTATTTATTCTAAAAAACATAACCTATAATTGGTTAATGAATAATATTGGGAATCATTCAATCCATACCATATAGAGGTGACAAAGGCTTTTCCTGGAAAACAATTCGCGGCACATGGGGTGATCTGCATGAATACACACCATGAACTTTTCTTTTTTTCATCCATATATCATGATAATTTTAGATAGATCTGATGAAATTAGATATAATATTTTACAAAATTGGATTGACTTATAAATCTAGATAGACTGGCACATGGATTAAAGAACCACATGTCATGTATCCACTATACATGATGTATAGTCCCAATTTTATTGTGGAAGAGAACATGGGGTGTCCCAACATTAAAAGTATTGAATACCAAACATAAATACTATCATTATAGGTTAATATTAGGTTAAACACCTTGTAAGTTGGATTACACATAGTGTACCTCAAACAAATCTTTGACATGCAACACAGCCCATCCAAAGGTCTGTTCTATAGACACATGTAGAAGATAGAACATACTATGTACTATTATTCAGGTCATGTAGTATTTTTCAGAAATTGTGCCATGTTTTTCAGAGAGAAAAATTAAATATATAACTAAAACTTTATATATGTGTTTTGGGTGTCATCTATTTGTCTGCACACTCAATTAATTACGATTTATAATTATATATATTCAATTAATTTACAAGTAAAAATTTGGACTAGAACATAATGTTTCCTCTATGTATTCTTGTGATCTTATTGGATTATAAATGAAGTTATTATATTTTAAAATCTTAGACGATGGTGAGTTAAGGATGGATGTATGTAATTATAATAAATTGAGTTAATGGGAATCAGTCTGGGCACATTATATTAATTATAGAATGAATCAAATTCATTGGTAATAAGATTGCAAATGTATTCTCTTTGGATGTTGTTTAGATGATCAGGATATTTCCAATACCATTGTATGTGAATGATTTTATTTATTTAACTTGATTAAATTAGATGATGGCATGTGAGTTATCCCCTCTTCTTGTTATGCAAGTGTTTTCATACACGAAGATTCTTTTTTGGAAACCTCTTTATTCTACCAATTATATCACTTCATCTATTTGTGTGTAAAATATTAGGAAAAAAGGGATATACTAGTTTCTAGGAGGTATTCCATGTGATGGATTCATGAAATAACCAATCAAGGTAGTACATAAGAGCAAAGGTGGATTGATGCATCATGAACCAAGCAACAAATCATGGTTTGTTTTTCGCTATGACTGAGGGTTACATTATCATATACTAGAAAAAATAAACATTAGAGAATATAATAACCATTAAAATTATAGTTTTTATATCATTTTTATTGTTAATTACTTTTGTTTGTGAATTATTCATCATTACCATATAAAATAATTAACACGAGTGCAATGTGGAAGAAAATATAACTGAATTATGTTTAATGTTTTACCAAACATGTTTAATCACTTAAGTAAAATTCACATAATATTAATAATTAATTCAAAAATATAAAATTATCCTTACACATAATGAACAAATACCTCAAACTAAAATTTTATATTCCCATAGCCTTCTACTAATTAAGTTATTAATGATGGCATTGTTCAAACTACTTGACCCACCCAAGTTGGGGTGATATAAATTTTTGTGTAACTTTCAACAGAATGTTTTAGGATGAATTAGATTATTTAAAATCATAGTTTTACTTATGATGTATGAATTTGTGTGGCTAATAAGAAAATGTTTAGGAAATATTTATTTACGATTCTAATATTGGGGAGCCCACTCAAGAGATCATGGAACTAGGAGTTAAGGTAGTTGGACATTTAAAACTACCTAACACCCTTATAATAGTTTGTGATGCCCTATTCCATGTTATATTAAGGGGAATATGGATCCTTAATAGTAGAATATCCAGATATAATATATTTTTAAATATATGGTGAGTTCTATTAGTTTTGAAAAATAGTGGATGACTAATAAAATTCAATTATATTTTAAAATTTATTAATATGTTTTTGTAATATAAGAAAATAATAATTATCTACTATTAATTTTTATAAATTTAAAATCAAATTAATAAAACAATATCATTTGTATTTATAATTCTTAAAGATAACCTTTTCACTGGTACAAAATTATAGTAATTTTATAGTCACTTGAGAATTAAACTTTGTGATGAATACAAATTATACATGCTGGAAACCCCACTTCCCAAGTTCATTTCCTAATAGGTAAGTGAGGAATAAGGATATATATATTTGAATCGTGTGGGAGATTCAATGTATGTCAAATGATTCATGTTAAACATCATTTCCAATGAACTTCTTAAGTAATACGAGGATATGGATGCATATAACATTGTTTCTCACCTTAAGGATCTCTATTAAGAGAAGTAGAGATCATAGAGATATGTGATCCACAAAGCAATGTTCATGTTAAATATTTGTGGTTCATTACTATATTATGACATGTATTTAATATTACAGGATACATTTTGTGCTTGGACAATTTATGTTTTAAGATCCCTGATGAGTTGTGAATTTTTTTCATTCCTTCCTCACTACCCAAAAATTGCTCCATTGTTTTTTTTTGAATTATAATATGAGAAATAACAAGAAGAAACCATTGAATCTTATTAAACCTATTCATTAAGTCTAAAAATACATGGATCAGGGAAAACATGTGGTCCTTGTTTTAATTATGAGTTGTAGGAAGAAGGAAAAGGTGATAAAGACGCAATCCTAATATTATGTTTTGGAGAATCGTCATTCCAAGAAACAAATTATGCATATGTAAGGAATGAAATGTGATGTGATATGTTTTTCATGTGGAAATAAATTCCAATGGAATATGAATCACACATATTAAAATAATTAAGGGGAATATATGGATGAATTCATTATGGAGTGAAATATTTCCACATCTATATGTTTCTTATTAGATACTGCATGTGGTACAAATATTTGTATCCAAATACAGGAACCAAGTAGATTTCAAAAAGGTTCCTAAAATGAGGTGGATCAATGGGATTCCAATGGAGCATGAATAGATGCTCTATAGATTGGGGACTACCATCTCACATTTTTGAACAGATTGATTTTGGTTTTAATGAATTATTATTATGTGCCTAATGTTACAAAGAACATTAGTTCAATTTCTAATTTAGAAATAGATGAATTTATTTTCATCTTTGGAAATAAGGGTTTCTACATTTATAAAGATAGAATATTTTATGGAATGGAATAATTGAATACAGATTTGTATGTACTAAATTATCAGTACCAAATATTTTCTAATTAAATTGAAAGAAATATGCACAACACTTATAACATCCAATTATGATATTACCTTCATAGTCACATTAACAAGAATCATTTGAATATTTATATATATATATATATGGTTTCTTATAATAATTTTGATTTCAAAACTCTTGAATGTTGTTAGTCTTGTGAACATATCAAGATAACCAAATTAAAATTTGGAGGTAATGGTGAATGGTCCACATAGCTTCTAGATTTATTACACAATAATGTGTCTGGAACATTTCAAGTAAAGCATATAGGTGGATTATCATTGTTTATTAATTTTAACAATGACTTTAGAAGGTATGTATATATATATATGATGAGGTACATGTTGGAACAAAGGTTGTTCTTTTCCGGAAAAAGAGTTTGGTTTGTGTTTGTTGTCAATCTATTTTGGGTTGATCGTGGTTTGGGTTTGTTATTTTCAACCATTTCCTGGAAGATTAGGGAGATTACATGGAAAGGGGTTATACAGTTTGATATGAAAGTAGTACTTGATGTGTGCATGAAAGATTAGTTTTTGTGCGCATGATTGAATGTTTTTTTGGAACTTGTGTGAAAGACATGATTTAAGATCAGAATGTCAAAAATGGAAATTTCATGAAGTGGGTGCAAGATGATGTTGTGCGATAGGGTTTATGTACCAAATGCAACATCAAAATGGGTTTTGCACTCCTTTGAAGAATATTGTGTGCACTGACAAAGACACGTCAGGTTCTTAACTCAAGCTCATCGAAAGACTATAAATATGAGACTACCTCCAATGAATACTTAAGAATTTTCCAAAAAAATCTGGTTAATTAGCCGCATGAATGATTTACACACAAAAGATTAGAAGAGGGTTAATATTGCATAGAAGGTGTTCCTTTAGGTAGAAATTTACAAGTGAATCCTTCTGTGGAGTTGTGTGAAAGATAAGGGTTGCGAGGAAAGTAGGTGTTGCCTAAAATCCATCTTTCATTACAATTCCCCAATCTTGTGTTCATTTTGGTGTATTGTGCACAACTGTTGTGTTATGCGTTTTACAGTGTTTTGAATATCTGGTGCGTGTGATCAGTGCTTTAAATTCCATCAATCTTGGTATTTGATGAAAGCTGTGTCTCATGCTGAATAGAGACAATGACTTCAATGAAAATCTATTGAAGTGGCCTTCATGACAATAATCTATGTTTGAATTCTCTCAAGGGAGTGAGCTAGGAGGAGTAGACCAAAGTGATTCGACGGACATAGTGAGGTATCTCTAAACCTTTTAATTGAAGTGTTCCTCGCACAATGTCTATGACCCAAATCATTAAATCCTCATACTTGTAATGATTAGTGAATTTAGGTATGACAGACACACTGTCAGTGTACGCTCCTTGGACGTAGCCCTCTATGGTTAACCATGTAAAAGTGCAATGTCATCTCCCTACATTCATTTTTTTGACATATTTAACATGTTGCTTCCAACATGAGAATAAGATAAACAACTTTAAAAGAAAAAGATGACACCCTAATTCACTCCTCTTCTATTAGGGTGTTCTAGGGTCCTTTAATATAAGTCTGAATCAATTGATAATTTCATGTTTTTAAATAATGAGGTAGATAATCAACTGGGTAATAAGATAAATAAACATCAATAATATTGAAGTGGTGAAATATCTTATCTAATAGTTTATAAACGTTCTATGGGAGTTTGGGATTCCATCTCATCTCAATCAACCATATAAACCAGAGAGGAATGATTTTAGTGATGTGTGGAACCATATCTTTTTAGACATAGTTTGGTATTTGGTGAGTCACATATGCCTTCTAATATCCATTGGGGGATATTCATTTTATATTACATCATAATTACCAAACCTATTAACAACGGAAGTGGAAAATATTATTCCCTTTGAGTTATGTAGTGGAAGGAAATTCATTTTATCCCATGTTCATGCATCGGGTTCCATTGAATTTGTGAAAGAAATATCACTCAACAAAATAGATCCTCAAGGATTGGTGTGTATCATTTTAGGGTATCCTATGGAAACAAGGGGATAATACCTATAAAATCCTTCATGACTGAATATTAATATCATAAGAAATATTGATTTTCTTTGGAGGGAGAACATCCTCAAGGAGGATATTGGGAGAAATATTGACTTCGATGAAGTTTTTGTTCATGATAAACAAGATTTGGTATAAGAACTGATTCCAAAGGTCCATATAGAATATGTTATTCATGAATCACAAGTCCTCTATAGGAGCACTAGAAATGTAGGATAACCATAGAGATATGTTTTTATAGTCAGCAATGATTTTGACTCATTATTGGTTAAAAATGGTGATATTATCTCTCACAAGGAGGTAGTAGTGATCTCAGGAGATACAAGGTGGAAAGAAGATATGAATTTTGAGATAGATTCAATGTATCAAAACTATGTTTCCATTCCGATCGGTCCTCTAGTTGACGTTAATATTGTTAGGATTAAATGGGTATTCTAGGGAAAATTGGGCATTTAGGGTAATTTAAATAAATATAAATCATGGATAGTGGTTAAAGTGTTTAGAAAACATCATGTAATTGACTATAATGTAATATTTATTGTAGTTTCCATATTTAAATTTATCATAATTTTGTTTTCCATAGTATTTTACCATGACTAGGAGATTTGTAATATATATTTCAAAAAATTACTAATTAACGGGAACCTTCAAGAGTATGTGTATATGATGGAACAAAAAGGGTTTGTGACTTCGAGAAATTCCAAGAAGATATTCATGTTTGAAAGATCCAATTAATCAAAGCAAGCATCCAGGTCACGAAACATTTGATTCGATGAAGCCATAAATGAATTTTTCTTCTTTAAGAAGGAATGTGTTCCTTGTGTTTGGAATAATTTTAGTGGAAGTATAGTTGTTTTCATAGTGTTATATGTTGATAACATATTGATAATTGAAAATAATATACCAGACCTATAATAGGTTATGCCATGGTTGATAAAGTTATTCCCTATGAAAGAATTTGGTGAAGCAACCAACATTCAAGGGACAAATATCTAGCATGATGGATCCAAGAGCCAGGTTGGGATACATTAGAATACATACATTGTCTAGATACTGAAGAGGTTAAATATGTAAAAATATAAGAGGGTATTAGTTCTAATGTCACATGATATTCTTCCTTTCAAGAAAATGTGTTTTGAGACACAATATGAAGGAGATATAATGAGTAAGACCCGATATGATTATTTTATAAGATTTATAATGTATTTTGTGTTATGTAAAAGGATAATTGTTACCATGGATTTTAGAATGGTAAGAAGATATCAAGAATATACATGTGAATAACATTGGAATGTGTTAAGGATATACTTATGTCTCTGAGGTGAACTATGGATAGTTTCATAGTGTATGGATGATATGAGGATCTAGTCATGTAGTGTTTTACAGATTCTAGCTTTATGATAGATCATAATGATTCTATGTAAAAATCTAGATATATATTTTATCTCAACAGAAGAGCTGTGAGTTGGAATAGTTTTAATATATTGGGTTTCACCAATTCTATAGTAGAGTCTAAGTATATTTAGGCTTCCAATTATCCATGGAAGAAGTATGGATTTGAAACATTTTCAAGGAGGTTGATGTGGTGTCTATTGGTAATGCCCCTATCACCATTTACGTTGATAACACAACTAAAGTGGATCAATAAAAAGATCCCAAGTTACACTAGAGGACAAATAATATACTTCATTAGTTTAATATCATGACATATTTTTATAAATAAAGATAGGTTATGGTGATAATTGTATCCATGCAGGAAAACATGGAAGATCTCATGACCAAGGCTTTATCACAGTGGAGACACGAGTATCATATTGGAGATAGTGTATTGAAAGATGTTTTCCATTTGATCTAGTTCGAGTTGTAGTATCTTGTATTTAATGACCAAGAACTAACTATATTAATAATTTATTATATGTTTTTCATTATTAAATGATGTTTATTTGAACCTAAAAGTGACACAACATCATTCTTAAATATATGTTCTATGGAATGATTATATCTATGATGGGACACAAAAAATAAAATACAAAAGGGGTATGAGTTTCATAATTCATTGAGTCACCAACTCGTGCTATTCTCCCTTGGTAATACCAAATATTTTTGGTTATATGAATAGACTCATCAATAATAAATCGAAATTTCCATGTTTTGTTTTTTTCCTATATGTTGACATGTGTATCGATCCTTAGACATTACTATTATCATTAATGGTTATTATAACTCATGTAATTTGATCTACTAATGAAAACCCTGATACGATATGACCACATTGTGGTTGGATAACTTGGGTGCATCATGAGTGATTATGAATTGAAGTATACTGTGATATAGGATTTATCATTTCAATCCCCTGATACAAGTGGATATATTAGTACTTTTTATGTGATTGAAATTTTCTATATAAATCAATGTCCACAATGTTTAGTGGGTTAGTATGTTTTCGAAAATTCAAAGAAAGAGTTATCAAGCATATTGGTTTATGGAACTGACATGTAGCCTAATTGATTTTTGATTTCATGATAAAGGGATTATGTTACATGGTTAATGTTTGTAGTAGGTTGAATAACATTGTGATATTACATTTTGCCTTTAGGGTTCCTTGGAGTGTTCCTCAATTATAACATTGGGCTTTAAGAAGTTATGCTTAATGCTATTGAGAAATAAACCTAGAGTGTCAAACAATATTTTTATCCTCAATCTCAGATAAATTCATGTAAATAATTTAACAAGATCGAATAAATAATAATTATTCAGGTTTGGTTGATAATAATAATTTAATCAAAATTTATTCAAAAGAATAACTGATTTATATAATAATAATAATAAATATTTTCAAGTTTGACCATTATAATAATTATTAAATTTATCAAGGAATATTGTAGTTATACTTACTTACTAAATAGTCAATATTTAAGGATTGCTAAATGTTTATAAGGGAACGAATATTGATCTTAATGGTACAATTGGAAATGGTAGAAATTATGTTTACTAATAATTTTAAATGAAATAAACATGTAAAAAAATTAATAATATTAATAATATTTTTATTGTTGGACATGGGGCCAACTATTGATTAATATGTTAGATTGTGGTTTGTGTGTGATTTTCCAATCCTAAACCTTACATAATAAATATCTAATTACATAACCTTACATAAATCACTTTTGGTGTTCACAAGTGATATAGAGAGTCTCTATAAATCCATAGAGAGATATCTTGATAACCAGAGCACACTCTCCCTTCCTTCTATCTGAATCCTCTGAGAGAGAATCATGAGTTCTCCCTCCTTCAAGAAGAATACTTTTGTGATCAACCATGAACAACCCAAGTGATTATTATTGGCCATGCTATCACACGATGATTTTATGATGATGATGTTATATTTCAGTGTATGTTTGGGTCACTGATAGATGGGTTATTCACATAGATACAATAGTGAAATGATGGTACATAGAGATCTAGTTAATGTGATCATCCAAATTGTAGAATTTTAACTTACTGTAAATTTGTATCTTCTAATATATTAAGTATACATTACAAGTGAAGATCCTCCTCTTCTAGTTCCAAAAATGTAATATTGTCAAGTAATTTGAATTTTTTTGCAAATGAATTTTTAATCATGTGCATAAATAAATACAAATAATTAAAAATAAATTTTTAGTTCTTTATACCAAAAAATGACAATTATATTCAACTTAGAACCTTCAATATTATTTAGTTTATCCAACTATGTATTAACAACCTTGGTGGATGTGAGCGATGGAAACCCATGAAAACCTTATTCAAAATTTTAAAATTCATTACATTTATCATTTTCAAATTATTGTTGGAATTAGAGTCCTTGAATCTAAACTATTTATATATTTTTAGAGTAAACTTTTTCTTAATTTGTTATGATTTTTTTCTATCTATGGAGTAAAGTAATTTTCATCACTATTTAAATTTCTTAAGCAAGGCCTTGTTCTAGAGTAAAGTGGTTTCAATTTGGATTATTTTATTCGAGATATTCGAGTGGTTATATCACATCCATGGATGGAACAAAAATCATTTCCAGGTATTGGATTGTTTTTTTATGAAAACTTAAGTGTACAATAGGAGGTCTTGAAGTGGTAATTGAATAATCAAAGTAAGATAAAAAAAATTTAATGAAGAATGATACATCTTATAGATAATATTTTCTCATATATGATATTGTTTATTATATTTATTAACCTATTTACATCTAAATAATTTTTTTCTAAAATACACTATTATTTTCATTCAACCAAACTATTTTTGTTTTCTTTAAAAAAATTCCGAAAAATTTCAATTTTTTATTTTTTTTTCTTTTAAAAAAATGTGATAGTTTGAGATTTTGTTGTAATTTCCTTGAGAGAAAAAATAGTAGGATATTATGATGTATTCATTGTAGGTAAAATATTAATAGGGATTTTATGATAGGATCCCACACTTATCACAAATGATGGATATTCATTTCATCCATATAAAGAAATATCTAAAATTGGATATTTTCCTACATATGCTGGAATTTCCATTCCCTGAAGTTATATAAAACAAACCATTTCTATAAATTATATATTACTAAAAGTAACCCCATTACCATGATTTTTTTGGACCATGGGGATAAATTGACCTAATACCATGGTCCATATGGCCTACAATAATAGTGTACCATAGACCCTGATATTTACATAGTTCACATGGATCATGAAAATAGATCTCAGTGGTTCCACAATTCATGTGGACTGTGGAATATGGTTTTATTACTTTCCTAATCTTTAATGATTATGGAAATATAGTAAATATAGTGGTTCCCCCTAAATGCTCCTTCATTACATGACCAACCCTATTTTCCCCTCCCGACACCCCTCCACCATAGATCACCCCCCCCAATTCTCCTCCAATGTAGATCAAATTGCCCAACACCTTCATGCCCCCTTCACCTCTTCTTCTCTGTTTAGATTAACCAATCTATGCATCACATCTTATATTTAAGAACAGTTGCTTTAGTGTGAGCTATATTCCTACCTGTGATGTCCCAAAACATTTCCTGTTTAATCCAGTATTGTTTTGGATATTTTATGTAAATTGATATTAATATTCAATAATATTGTTTATTTGAGTATATTTCTTGGTTGTTTTTTGAATATTGGGAGATATAGTAGTATATTTTTAATTATATTAAATATTTTAGATTTAATATTTTATATATCTCATGTAGGAAGAATAATACCTAAATTGGGAGAGACATTGTGTAAAAAAGGTTTTAGAACCACCAAAATAATAATAATTATAATTAATTTGATGATAATGAGACATTTTTCACATAAAATGTCATACTGAAATTAAAATATATTATATGTTTTTAAATATATACATATTTAATGGATAATTTTTTTTAAATAAACTTATGATACCAATTTATTCATATATTTAAATGATCAATAAAATTGAAAAACTAATAGAATTATCAATTCAACTCTCTCATGTCAGGATTAAATACAAGGATCCTATATCCTGTTATCACTATGGTACGTAATAAATTTTAACCAAGGAATAAAATCAATATAAGGTATATAAAATGTAAAATCATGTCTCATTATCATCATTTACGGAAGATATAAATATCCCATGGAACACTTATTGTTTTTTTAATGAATCATTAAAGAGAAAAATGAGTTAAGAATTACAAAATTTATGTGTTAAATATTTTGAAATGATGTTGGTAGTTAAAAATGTGAGATCGATGTGATATTGTGTTAATAAACTATTATAAATTCTTTATAATCAATAAATTTTTATTGATTTCAGTGAAAATTGTGGATATATAATTTTGAAATACGTAAAACAAAATATATGTGCACTGAGTTTTATAATTCTTGACTAAACATACTTTTATTATTTGATCATAACATTAATTTTATATATTTTTTCCAAATATTTTAATTAATTTTATATCTCATAAATTTCTAAAAAATAGGGATGACAATAATTTATTAATTCCAAATAATCTATTGTTTGACGATATGTACATCAATATGTATAAATGTCGTTCCTTAACAACATAACTAGAAATAATGTGTATGAATACAGGATTTTCCAAAAAAAATATTAAACCATATTTATTTAGAGGTAGTATATATAGAGTTATGGATCAAGGAGAAAATAATGTTTCATTGTTATGATCATTTTATTCATGATGTTTTGAAATTATATAATTACATTTTATTTGTAAATTTTTATATATTAAAATAGGTATTATAATTTCTTTTGTAATTTATAATATTTTATTACATGTAGTGCCACCATAATTTTTTATATGAGAATAAATAGAGGTCGTATGTATAATAATTATTTGATTTTAATTAGTTTTTAGAAAACGATAGGCTTATTTTTATTATTTTTCTTACATAAATGATTTAGATAGTGGACTAATATCATGATCATTTTATGACTAGGTTACAATACCGTGGTAAAATCATGAATTATTGAGTTACCATGGAATAATGGTTTCCAAAATATTTATCATGTGTTGTATCATATAAAAGATAATGTTCAAATATATAATTATAGTGAATAAATTTAAAATATTGTTATAGAAAATTTGATATATGATTGTTTTCCATTAATGATTGAAGATGAAAATATATATAGACCAATATATGTTGAACTGAATATGGTTGAACAATTTATATCAATCGATTTAGATGATTATGTTGAGTGAGTTGGAAATTTAATAGAAGATGTGAGGACCTCAGTATATTAAGAATATGGTAAATTGAGAAAAGATAACCTTTTAATGTAACTTTATCATTGGAAAACCTTTTATGGATTTACTAATATAGGAATTGTTAATATCCTTGTTTTCTAAGCATGTAATACATGATTATGCATGTATTCTAGAAAATGATATCATGTAATCATTGTGAAATTTTGGATTTTTATCAAGTAATATGCAGGAATGTCCTAAAGATTGTTGTATATTTTATAAGCATAATTCAAACATGATTGAATAAAAAAAACATGGTTCATCAATATGTACAGATAGAAAAGATGTAACTTACTCCCATGTAATAAAAAATGTAATGTGGAAAATCTTATTAATCCAGATACTTTAAAAAAATTATGTTTGAAAAAATGGAAATAAATTGATGGTGGAGTAAGGATGAAACCAATAAGTATAGTGATGAATTATTGTATCTTGTAGATGTATTTACAGTTGAAAAAATTTAATAGGAAGAATCTTTTTTTATAGATTAATCATATAATGTTTTATTAGGATTACCATGTGATGAATTTAACCCATTTAAATAGATACACACGTATGTGGTATGTGAAAAACCTTCATACACCTTTATTACATTCTACCATGGATGTGTATAAATAATTCATTTACTATAATGAGTAAATTTATATTTAAACCTATTGATCCACGAAATGGTATTGATATATACTTGAAAGCATTAATAAATTATATTAAGGATATATGATGTATGGGCATGAGAGCTTATAAAATGTCTAAAATAGAGTATTTTTTAATGTGTGTGAAAGTTTAGTGAATTATAAATGATTTCACTTCTTATAGAATGAAATTAGACTTGTGTATGAAGGATAAATTATCTTTTCATATTTTTTTTAAAAGATAAACATTCTAGGATATTAATGTTTTAACATACTTTTATCTTTCTATAACATAGACCATTTCTATCTATGGATCAAATAAAAAATATCATTTAAAAATAATTATTTTATAGTTTATGGAACTAATTCTTTTTTACTTAGGAAAATGTAATAAATTTCATTAGGAATATTATATTATTTTAAAAAAATGTTTAGGAACAAAATTTTATGTTTCTGTTGGTGTTAAAAAATGCATTTGAGTTTGTTATAGTTGATTTAATTTTATAAATTTTTTGGCTAGAAAAATTGTCACTGGAAACCTTGAGACTACATTAGGATTCCAATATACTCAAATGTTGGCAGATAAGAATATTCCACATCTCCAACATATCCTTAGTAAGACATCCATGAAGGCATAGAAGCACCATTAGTAGCTTCACCAGCCCTGAGCAACAATTATTTAACAAAATTTCATAGAAGAAGGCTATAAGAATACATAGAGTTCCAATATAGTGATATAGATAAACCCAGGATTACATATTAGATACATAAATAAGTAGAGTACTATGATAATGATTGTGGGAAACACCATGGTTCATCATTTTGAAAAGTAAATCTAACGGTTACAGAAATGAACTCCTAAAAAATGATAGAAATAGTATCAGGGGACTTTAATCCATTAGTAAAATTATGATAAATGATAATCATGAATTGTGGCAAAATATAAAATCAATGAATCCATGTCTTATAGAAAAATGACAAATTCTTCAATACATCATTGATTCCAAGTTTCTATTTGTTTTCACCAGATGATCTGATCATTTATGTCATCACAGATCCAGTCTCGTTTTTTCGGTTTGACATTGGTTCCATAATGTTTTGATCACTTTCATATCTTTTCATCTATGGGATCGCGTCATTGATTATTGTGGATAAACCTAAAGTAGAATCATAAAGTGGGATTCATAGAGGATTTTAGTGGTTTTTCAATCTATGTTATTTAATGAAATGTCAATTAATTTCATTAACCATTATACATATGATGGGAAACCCTGGGCCCCAAAATATGAATGCGGGATATGTCACTCTTAGGGTAAAATCGTGATCCCACACACTTACATTGCATTAGTTTTCCAATATGAATATTCATTCATAAGGAAATGATGATATTTCTTTGAAGCAAGTGCAATGAATAAAAATAATATATTATAATCAGGGTGACATGATTCTTAAAACATCATGATGGATTAGTGAACCATAACAAAAATATTATTTAAAAATGTTTAATGGTTTTTATGAAAAAATCATATTGTAATATCCTCCCCACATTTTAATCATTTTCTTCCATAAAAAGAAGGCGAAGTTGGTTCCATAATAAAGAAGCTCATAAAACCATCTCATGTGGAAATATAATCCACCTTCAATAAAAAATCCTTCATCTTTGTGGGTTTGATCTCTAAAAAATATGATACACCATTTCCCAATATGAGAATATCCTACCTCATTAGTAAAATTATTGGTTTAAACTTATCTCGATGAAAGATTATAATTGGGACATGATCTATGTCTATACAAGTATTATCAAGCCATTATTTTCAATGGTCATCAAGAAACATATGAGATGAATTAATCAAGAACTAATTATATCAACATAAAATTTATTTGAAAATCTAATGTTCACCAACATGTACCTTGTTTCATATTTTTTTATGATTATAAAATACAATTATATGTTTCTAAAAAATATCTATTTCTATGTGATTAAATTGATTTTAATTATATTTTCTTTGATGATGTTAATTATACTCTAAACTAAAAAATTTCGACAACTAGAAAAATTAACTCATAAGGATATTTTGGAAATGAAAAATCCATATTGTAAAAATCTCTAACATGTGAAGTAATATACATGAATTTGTATAAATTATACATCCAACCATCATAAATTCTCTTATACAGGGAATGTAATAAAGAAAAATAAAATACATAATGAGATTGGAAATTTGAAATTTCCTTTCATCGATACTTTAACTATGTAGGATTAACTATATAGAGACTTCAGTTATAAGAAATTAGATACATGATATTTTTGGCTATATAGTTTTTTCATCTATGAAAATTTGTTATGTGGAAGATTAAAATTTATAGATATTTTTATTTTTCTATTTTTGATATTTGTACCAGCCACATATGAATTTTTGGATTTTTGTATATATTTATCTTTGTTGTGATAAGAAGATAATATGAAATGTCCTCAATAGCGTTTAATCGAATGTTAACGAGGCATTTTCCATAGAGGAGGTGAGAGATGAATAAAATATAAATATGTTAAAAAATAAATCATTAAATTAAGTTAATATCATTAATATATTTATAATTTACTAAAAAATTGTTTTAATAGGTTTTTAATATAACATAATATAATTATTGAGGAAGAGAAAAGGAAAAATTGAAAAGAAAAATAAATCATACCTCATTTGTTATGTTACTTTTATAAGGATCATAAAGCCATGCAATCATGGAGTGCCATGGATATAAAATGAAAATCTGAATTATAAGGGAATTTAGATACACTAATTGAGTAGATATTTGGATTTGCTATGTGCTTGTGAAGCAATTTCCAAAGGGGAGTGAGTGAGTGTATTTATACATAAGGAGAAGGGAGTTTTTAGGGCAAAATGTTGAATAAAAAATGATTTACAAGGTAAACATTATAATATTGATTATTAATTATATTTTCTTAAAAATAAATTTTATGAACACTTTGAAACCCATTATTAACTAAATTTTATAGTTAATAAAAAAGGAATGTGGAAAAAATGAAAATTGATCTTTAATGGACTACATTAGAATTTAGACTTTGAAAAGTAAGTTTTTGTTTCATAATTTTAACTTCATTAATTATTCTAATTATTAAACATTTTTTGGCTAGATAATAAAATTGTAGAGTTTTTTTTTCATTATTACATCATGAATGATGTCATTTACGATGTACCAATTATGAACAAAATATTATTTTTACTATTTAGAAAAAAATGATGTTTTTTTAAAATTACAAAAAAAATAAAACATAGAAAAATTCAATGTTATGATAAAAAACATGGAGTAAATTTTATCAAAATTGTTTTATATATTAGGTTATCTTAATTAGTATCATACAAATAATTTTTGTTATAGAATACATTAAAATAATGTTTACTAAAACCATGCTTATAGTTTCTCTGAGTTTTTAATATTGATATTTAGTTCTTAGAATTATAATCATTGTATTTTATTAAATTATATAAATATATTTATTATTTATATGAAATTTTAATATTTCTACGTCAATATACTATTCTAAAGGTTCGATGCATTTCCTAAAAATCATGTTATTATTCATAACTGTTAGGTTGCTACATCTAACATTCAAGTTACTATTTAATATATTGTTTTATTTTTTTCTCTTTATTATCCCATTATAATAGTTTCTTTTTTATAGCTATATTTATTCTATAATTGTATGGTTTTTAATAAATGAAATAAATAATATTGTGTGGAATGTGCTTACACTATATTGAATTCCTAAATATGAAAAACATTATTTAATCAGAAGGAAAATTTAATATATATAAATGTTTGGGATGTTTAATTCTCCACCATTAGAAATTTTATTCTCAATATTTAAATTTATATCCTCATATGAGAATCAATTGTGGGAATTCTATTTACTTGCCTCCCCCAGATCCCTTATTTCTTCTTCATGCTAGTTATTCCACCAAATAACTATAGTGAGGCGAGTTGTGTAATTGCACAAAAAATTATCTCTGTGGTCATAGATATTCACTAGTTTCACCTCATAAGATAGTTCGGGCCCATGTCTTACAACATATGGATTTATTACATTTGATAAATTGGGTATGTACTTCCTCATGAAAGAGATGTAGAACATTTCACGAACATTGGCCATGTTTTGTGGGAGTGATAACCAATAGACCATAAATCTTATGCGATCAACGATATCAAAGGGGAGAATATACATAGGGATACTATTACATTATTACCAAACTACACAACTCACATATAATGTGATTTTCTAAAGAAAAATTTATGTCCATCTTTGAACTCCAAGACCCTTCGATGATTTTAGCATAGCCATTTTTCTTCTATGTGAAATTTTAATGTGTTGCTGAATGGAATGAATATTATATATCATTTCTTCTATGAGATTAGGTAAAAGAATATTCCATTCACTAACATCATCCCAAATTGTTGGACATCCTCATTTATTCCTTATATATCCTCATTTGAGTCCATTTGAATACTAGAGTGGAAGCGATTATTGTATGAGAATTCAACCAATATGAAATATTGATCCCATACTCCATTAAATTCCATTTAGGAAGATCTCTACATGTACTCAAGTGTCTAAATGGTTCTTATAAAATATCAATTAGTTTTGGGAAGATAGGTTATAAAAAATTTCAATTCAGTATTTAGATAATGTTAATTAATTCTCTAGAATTTATAAGTGAACCATAAATCATGATAGAATACATTCAAAAGTGGTTCCGTATACGAAATCCCCAATACATTTACATATATCATGAATATTTGGTCAAGAGTGAAATATTCCTAAATATTGATAAAGTGTCCAGTCTTAGTGAGTCAGTTTACCACAACCCATATCACATTGATTACTTTGGATGTCTTCTGGAGACTAGTGACAAAGTCCACAGTGATATTCTTCAATTTTAATATGGGTATGGGTAATGGTTGCATCATTAACATTGAATTTTTTATTATTATTGAAATTACATACATACCAAGTACATTGATGTATAATAATTAGTCTCTTCTTCATGTTGTCCCACTATAAGTTCCCTCACAGTTCAATATGCATATTCGGACTTCCAGGATGGATGGAGAAAAACGATCTACGTGTATTACTGAATAGATCTTTCTTTATCTAAAGCGATGAATGAAAACAATGTCTAGTTCTAAACTGAATGAAATTATCTTAATTGATAGGGGATTCAAGAAAATTTCTTTTATATGATACTGCAATATTCTTTCAAATCCATAAATCACCCCTTTGAGCATCCATGATCTTCTCTTCCATAGAATGTTGAAAAATCATTTAGATAAGGAAACATGTTTTTAAAACCATTATGATTTCAATATCCATCCTTTTCACATTCATAAGGAAATTTTCTTTCTCAAAGTACATCACAGATAAAGTATCAGGTTAATTTATCCATATAGAATCAACTAACATATTCACCCCTCTACAATGACAGTGAATTCAGTAATAATAATTCTTGATCATATTTAGGGATCTTCATTAACCCATGTTGGGATATTTCTATGTGAATATATACTTTAGACTGTTTTGATCTATATATATGTCACACTTCTTCTTAAAAATATTGTGCTAAAAAATATTCAATGAAAAGATTACTATAGATAACTTTATGTAATTTGTTAGGTAGTTTTGGTCTTTTATCTTCAACAGTTGTGAGGTATAATAAATAAGTTTATCATTCTACATGATTACAAAACCTGAGAATCTCTTAAAATAATTACTATATTTATATCTCAAACCGTTCTCTACTTGAGTGAATTATGAGTATATGTGTTGTTAATTTCCTCATTATAATCTCTTTAATGTTTTTTAACATTATTTTCTCTAGACATAATTTACACCATTATATGTTAAATTATTTAGTTGTCTCTATAATTATGAAATGTTTATCTCAAATATTATATAGTAACCAAATAATTTAAGAAAACTATAGAATTTTAGGAAACATGATGTTTTGGTGAATTCCTCAAATTCCATTATATTTGAGGGGTATATTGACATTCCCTAACTTGTGATAAAATACCCTAAAAATTTTACTTTCTGTATACAAAAGCCACACTTGCTGAACTAAATATGCAACTTCAATTTCGTTAATATCACTAATATAATCCTCATATTCCCTTCATGTAAGTCCTTACACTTCTACTAAATGATAATTTCATCCCTAAATATTACCACACATTTTTTAAGGTCGTATAGTAAGCATATATTCATTAAGTCTATTAAGATTAAATGGGTATTTGTATGTTTGAAGGGAATATCTAAGAACATATAGTGTCCTTATCTTATATAGAAGGTTATATTCAAGATATAATCCCTCTTCAACTTTATATGATGATATCTAAAATTAAGATCCACCTCTGAGATGTATTTAGCTCCTTGAAGTTAATCAAACAAATCATCAATCCTTGGAAAGTGTTACTTTTTCTTGGATAGTGATCCTGTTGAGATTTCAATAATCGATTCACAACAATATTTATTAATACTTTTTTCATGAAAAAATTCACTAGTGAAACCCAGGATGATGTACTATAGAGTATAGACTCTTTCCCCAAATTCTCTTGTAGCTACTTCTTTAAATACCCTAATTCTATTAGGGATATCCTATAGGGGAAATTGAAGATAATAGTAGATATAGTTATATGTTTTATTTAGAACTCTACCTCATGATTTGGAGGAATTCCAGAAACCATATTAAGAAATACATATGTATATTCCAATATATTTGGAAATTCCTTAACATTGATGATTTCCATTGACACAACCATTTTGGAATGATATTCTTATTTTATAGGTATTAACCCCCACATTGTTGATGGATTTTCCAAATGAAATTCATGTTCTTACTTGAATTCATAAAGGAGAATAGGAAAATATGTAATAGATAAAAATATTACCCTTTCCTGATAGTAGATATGAGATCAATATAATGAGATCTAATCCATTCCATGTATTGAATCGAATTTCCCCAAGAGAAGGATTACTTAATATTTATAGATTATTTCTCTGATAGAAACTAATAAGAAATTTGTAAAAAACATGTGTTCAAATGGTCACACCACTAGTTTTTTTATGGATATATATAATTCATGTTATTGGGGGATATTGTTTAACATTTCTTGAAAACATTAAATATATAAAAAATTATTAGAAAAAAAATCAAATAAAACCTTTTCACATTATTTAGCGAACAAGAAGTGTACCATGAATGAATTAATTTTTATGCATTACCTCAGTGGTGGTGATGGAATAAGATTTCCCTTAACTTCCCATATTTAGTGTTTATTTTCATTGATTACCGAAAAAAATTGGTTTAGTACAATAACGTTCATTGTTTCATTTCTCTTTACATTTGTACCATTGAACCATGTGCGGTGAATTAGTTGGTTCCTTCCTTTCCTCCATCATGTTGGATAGATTCTTCATAAATTTTAACAATAATGAGTTTGATGGACTTTACTCCCACACTTAATGAATTTCATTATCCCTTTGATGAAATTTCAATAATATATATTTCCATATGTTTGATATGTGGGTAGTTGGATAATCATTCAAACTTTATCATTTGATAACATTACTAAAAACACTATTATTATTTTCTAATCTCCATATCAATTAGACCATTGTCTATAAATTATCTCTACTTTGATAGCATGTTGAACTAATTATTAATAACTAAAAACATCAGGAATAGATATATCCTTTCATATATCTGGTTTTAACCCATTAAAGAATCTATCTATGTTTTTATCATTTTTTATTACAAAAACATATCCATACCTTGAAATCCTTGTGAAATTTCCTCACAAACTAGGACATATTCACTCTCCATTTTCATAATCTCCAAAAATTCTCTCTCTATATTTTTTCAAGGATTTATAAAGTAATAACTATTAAAAAATATATTCTTTGATTATTCCCATTCCATTTCATAAATTCTAGGATTCATATTCATATTCATGATCATTTCCACCATTTATCATCTTATCCATATAAATTATAGATGTCCAAACTCACTTTTTCCATCTTAGAATAATAGGGAATAGAAAATATCATTTCAAATGAGAGAAAACTTTGTTCCACAAAAAGTAGATCAGAATATCCATTATACGTTAGTTATTTTCGCATAATGGAATTGATGTCAAGATTCTCCTTCCTGGGTAATGGAGGACATTCTACATGGTTTAGTTTAATGATCATACCCTAAGACAGCTGGGTATGTACCTCCATATATTTTTTAACTCCACCTCCTATTGCATTGGGACTGTTATTTGGACAATGATGTAATTTTCCATCACATGGATTATCAGCCTATTTTCATATTGTTCACTCCATTTTCTAAAATAGTAAATGTATGAAAAAAATGTATGTCAATAAATCAAGAATAAATAATTTATTCTCAGGAAAAAATAATTTCTAAAGCCATCTATTATAGGATCCATAAGTAATTTATATCCTTTTTCATAAATGATTATTATAGGATAATGTAATTTAATCTTCTCTAACATGAATTGAGAAAATTAATTAATCAATATATCAGTCATAATTATTTATAATGTGAATGCGAATATTCCAAAGAACAACCCCCATGAGTGTCAATCCAGTTGTATAGTAACACCTACAAAATATGCATAGGGTGAAGATCGAGTTTGTACCCATACCAAAAATTTTAATGATATTACCGCCATGTGGATCTATTCCAGAACTACATCTACAAAATGTATCCATCTATGTATGCCATTTATTTGACACAAAATAGTTATTCAGTATAATTTAGGATGTTTTTCTTCACATAGACCTATCATTAATATTTTCTGTAATGATATCTATTCCTAATTATCAAATAACCTAAACCAAGATTTAAAACCAACTATTTTGACACAACATCTTCTTACATGGCTAATACATAATTTTTGAAATAAATATCATAATAAAAATACATTTAGAATTGAACAATTTTGTATCTTTGAAAAAATCGGTTCATACATCATGAGTACATAAGTAAACTTATAAATTATTTAAATCTTAATTTATTGTCATCCGAAAGGTTATAATGTCATCTATAGTATATTTATTAACCTAAGGATATAAATTAATGAAAAGGGTGATGTAAATGGCCAATATGGGGAGGCATATCATGGATGAAATAACAGGCGTGAATTATTAGTACATGAGTGAGAATAATCATTTTTCCATATCATAAACACGGGATCATGTTCATAATCATGTAATAATCATTCCAAAATATAATGCGATGTGTAATATGCATAATAATGAAACATCATAACTTTGTGATCAAGAACATTATGTAGTTTTAAAAAAATGTAGAATTATGTTCATGCATAACATTTTGGCATAAATAACAACAACTTAATTATGAAGAATTCTAGAATCATGTTCATGAATAATAATCATATTATAATTAGATATATCAAAGAAATAAATGATTCTTAGGGATATATAATTCCAATCACACTCATTACATCGTAAAATGATCATAATCATCCATCCCTTATAAAAAAATATAACATAATACAATGATAGTCCTAAAATGAACCCTAAAAATAGAATGGGTTTTATAAGGGTGATATAAATCACATATCTGTAAATAAACATTAAGGATAAAAAATAATAAGGTATAAAATAATTTTGGAGATCAAATGTTTTCATAAAATATCATAGGTTACAGTGATAATATGAAAGATCTAAAAACCATTCAATGATATGTTTGGGAAAATAAGGTCTTTTAGAAAATCATTATAGGTATCATTAAAATAATGTATACTGTGTAAAAAATACATATAACCATTAAAAAAATATAAATAAGAGTGAAATGATTATTTACTATAAATGGAAATTTTCCACATTGAAAATAAAGAGTAATAAGTGATAAACCAAAAAAGAAATACTGTGGTACAACATTCCCCATACCATAAATCTCATATTATTTAATCAATTTTCCATAGACTATATAAATAATTTAGGATTAATAAAACATGAAAATGAAAGTAAATTATTTTCATTTTCTTCCCTAATGGTCAATTATAATCATTGGATTTTATTTCATAATATACTTTGTTATAGGTGAATCATTTTTCTTGTTAATCTCGTCTTGCATCATTTCAGTAATCATTATTTATTGTTACATATACATTTATATGATATAATATGTATTATTTGAGATAAAAGATATTTATAAATTTCTATATTATGGATTTTTTTATAATCATCCATAATTGTTGTGAAATAAAAACAACCGATAATGTTCATGTTGGCAGTTAACCGAATATTAACAGGACATTTTTTAAAGAAGAGGTCAAAGATGTATAACATATAAATATATTTATTATTTAATATTTATAATTGGTTAATATCATTAATATATATTTTCAAATACTACTTGAATATATTCGAGGTTTTATAAAGATAATAGTAAATGGATTGAGGAAGAGAAGAGGATAAATAGGGAAATGATGAAGGAATCTTACCTCATATGTGTTGTTCCTTTCCTAAGGCTCTTTAATCATTAAAAAATGACTCCAGATAAAAACTAAGTATTATAAGGGGATTAAAATATCGTAATTTGGTAGATATTTGGATTTGTTATGTAGAAGTGAAGTGGTTATCCCATGGAAGGGAGAGGGTGTATTTATACTAGAGGAGAGGGGTGTTTTTAGGATAGAATATTGAAGAATATAAAATTTCCATTATACACATTGTAATAGTGATATTTTTGATATTATAGGTTTTATTTTATTAAAAATAAGAAAATTATGGCCTTAAAATTCTTTATGAATTGAATTAATTAGTTTATTAAAAAGAAAATTAGCAAAAAATGTTTTTTAATAGAAAACTATAGACTTCAGACTTTGTAAACTAATTTTAAGGTTTTGAATATTAATTTCTTGAATTATTTATCTTATTATATATCATTTTGGTTTATAATAAAATTCTATAATTTATTATGACATTATTACCTCAAAGATGATGTAATTTAAAACATATTGGTTAAGAAAAAAGTCTATTTTACTCTTCAGTATAAAATTGATGTTTTATGAAAATTTCCAAAAAATCACTTATATAAAAAATTGAAATTATAAGTAAAAAATTGAAATTATTTTTTTTCAAAATAATTTACTACCATAAGTAATATAAATTATTAACATAAAAAATTATTTTTAGGAAATATATTAAAATACCATTTCTTAAAAACATGCTTATAGTTTTTTTAATTTTTTATTTTTGATTTTTATTTTGTAAAATAAAAATACTTACATTTTCTTTAATTAGTCATGAAAATATTATTTATATGAAAATTTACTATTTTGTGGTCAATTAACCTTTCCAATGGCAATGTCACTATTCTCAATGGTTAGGTTACTATTTCAAACAGTTAACATGTTATTCCAATGATCATATTAACTCCTATAAAAACCCTTTAATTACATCATTAATCATTCAACTAAATTACTCTTATAGATCAATGTTTTTCATTTCAAAAATTTTTATTAGATTTCTAATTTTTGAATCTTGTTTACAATGATATTCAAAATCTTGATAATTATAGTAGAATAATGTGATCTACATTTTCCAAACCTATATAAATTTATTATTTATTTTACCATTGAAATATTTCAAAACTTTTTGGATATAATTATCCTATAAATGTATGATTACAATTAATGAAATAAATAAATATTTTTTGGATGATTTTAAACTATATTATATTATTAAATATGACAAAAATAAATTAATCAAAAACAAAATTTCCAATATAAATTTTTTTAGGACGTTACAAAAGGAATATTAGAACTGATTTTTCAATGTTTCACTCTTTATAAAAAACATTAGAGAGATTAGGTCACCTTCGGTGATGATGATAAAGGGAATTTGATTGGAATCATATTAGTTGGAAATCCAAATTTATTCCTCATCAATAATGTTCTCTATATGAAATGCTTAATGAATATATAGGAAAGTATTTCCAAGATTTATGATATAGGATATACTATTTATTTTTCTAAAAATTACTGTTCTATAATAAATGATAATTTCCTTAATTTTATGCACTATGAACTGGAAATGTCCATATTTTAGATTATAACTCGTTGAGATGATAAAATATTGACTTTTTGAATTCAAAAATATAATAATTTGGATTTCTCGTAGAATACATGTACATTTTAGGGATTATTTCTTAATATAGTTATCTAAAAGAGATTTTAATTTATATTTTCATCAACATAAATTGGATTATTTTTTATGATGCATCATAAATTGGTTAGAAACACAAGTCATCATTTAAGTCAATTAACGAGTCTGCTACTTCTAAACAGTTTTAACCAATCCAAGTAGGTTATTTTGTACCATCTAGAATAAAAATCCCAGGATGTACATTTTTTATCCATGTTTTAGTTAATTATTAATAAATATTTACATGGTTTTTACTTTTCCTACATAAAAGTGATGGTTTTCAATATTAATTTATTTTTTAATGATGGATCAAAAATAGAAAAAGGAAAACTTTTTACTTTATGAAGTGTCTATGAAGAATAATTTTAAAACCATGATTTATATTCATTTTGATCAAAACATAGTACCAAACACACTATTTCTTCCGTTAGGATACCTCGATATTATGTTCTAATCAAAATTTAGAAACAATACATTATATGAAACTATTGGAAATATGTTATGTGAATATAAAATTCCAACCCATTTTTGGGATGAAGTTATTAACATAGTAGTCAATTTCATAAATAAGGGTCAAATAATTAATATTTTAATCAAGAAAGATTATGAGATAGGTAATAAGAAAACTAAAATTTATACAGTTTATAGTTTTCTGAAGGAAATTTTAAATTTTTAACAATAAACATAATTTTGGAAAATTTTATCTAAAGTAAAATGAAGTAATATATATTTTTTTAAAACTTCAAAATATAATAGAGTTTTTAAATAAATTCAAGGATTATTAAAGAATAAAATCATGTTGAATTTGATTAAATTGGACCTTTTGATTAAAAAAGAATCAATCTAATGAGTTAGTTTATTCATAAAATATTGATACTTAACCCTCATTTTGACTTCAAAAAGGAAGATGATTTTAAAATTTATTTTGGATAAAATTGTATTGAAATGATAGTAACCAGTGAACTTGGAAGTGTGTTTCCTAGATAACCATGAACCACAAAAACCATCCTTTATTGAATTTATAATAATCATAGTTAAAGGATTGAAAAGTTAAATATTTGTATGAAACCTTGTTTAGTTCTCCACCATTCTCTGAAATAATGAACATAAATTCATATAAGAAGCCTTAGCAATGAGATTTGGGTATTTTCTATGTAACTAGAATTAAAATAGTTCAAAAGGAACAGGACATGAGAATTATTGGATAGATCATAAAATTATACAATTATAGTAACTATGTAGGAATTTAAAAATAAGAATATTGATCATGTTTTGATCATTATAAACAAGCATATTTTTATTTCAAATGATTATAATCACGAAGATGTAATATATTATGATGAATCCTTTTCCATGTATTCTAGATTATAAGATATTATAATTCTCATAGATTATGCACCCCATATGAATTTTAAATTATTTTAAATGGATGTTAAATTAAATTGTATAAATGATTTTCATGAAGAAGATTTTTTTATAGAAAAACAACCCCATTTTTAAAATTACCTTTTTCCAAATTCTATTTTCTAGATAACCTATATAGACTTAAAAAATCCCATAAATCATGAAATAAATGGTATTGTTATTTTATCTTTTAAATTATATTTTTAGTAGTTTTGGAAAATACCACCATTATTAAAAATACTTCATTAAATGATATTTTACTTTTTCAAATATATATTGATGATTTTATTTTCGGCTCAAACAACGAATTTTTTTTAATTATTTCCCAAAACACATAGAGAAATAAATTTTAAATGAGCATAATGGGTGAGTTAATTTTCTTTCATTGATTTCATATTTATCAAAAAGTAATTGGGAATTTTTTAAATAAAATCAATGGAATACATGATTTACTTATGTTATTTGGACATGAAATAAGTAATGTACGAGAAAATCATATGAGTTACAATAAATATCCGGATTTTAATGATGTTCGGTAACCAACTGAAAGAATATTTTATAGATCAATAATTGGGATATTATTATATTTTACATCAAGTAGAGTATACAATATGTTTTTTAATTCATATGTGATATATTTCATGAAAATACCATAGAATCCCATTTTAAAGATGCAAAAATAATTTTATGGTATTTTAAAGGTTCAACTTCAATTTCTCTTCTCTTTCTAAAAAAGAATGATTTTAATTTAAACTCATATTTAGAAGAAGATTTTAGAGGATGTAAATTAGATGAAAAAATAACCTCAGGTAAATTCCACTTTCTTGGGAAATACTTTATTTCATGGTTGTGTAATAATTGACAATCAGTGGTATTTTCTACTATAGAAGCTAAATATAATGGTGTTGGTAGTTTTTCTCCATGAGTATTATAGATGAAAGATACATTGGTGGGATTTGGATTTAATTTTAATCACGTAACAATAAAATGTGATAAAACCGATGCTATCAACATTGCGAAAAATAACATAAAATATTCATGAAAAAATCATATATATTTAATACACCATTTCATTAAATATTACATTAAATATGATGATATTTATTTTGAATCTATTTAATTGAAAATTAGTTAGTTGATATATTTACTAAGCCTCTCTATTGTGATATATTTGATTATATTAGAATAGAATTAGGTTTATTGGGGTATAAATGATTTTATTTATATTCTAAAAATGATCCATTAAAAATATATTTATTATATTTTTTAAGATACTTCACATTTTCATGGGAATTTTATAAAATTAGGGTTATGTATTTCTATTTAATGATGTTTTATAAAAATTTAGTTTTAATAATATTTTCAAATTTTATTTTGCGTAATTGTGGTCGCAAAAATCAAGACTATTTATTTATTTATATTATTTTTAAAACCATGGATGAAATAAAAAAAACTTATATACTAAAAACCTTATGCATGAAAAACATTATTTTTTCCAACCAAGCATCTGAACTCTAAATCCTTAATATATTCCATTACATATGATATCCCCTGACTGGATCTTTTTATATTTCACCAGATCCATAACACCCATTAATTTATATAATCCTGAATCTATTTTGGTTATAGGGAAAGATAAAATATCAATGGGAGGCACCTGAGGCCCCTAAAAGAAAGCCAACACTTCTATATTTAATCAATGATTACTTCTCAAAATGGTCGTTGATCATAGCTGGTTGAAAAAAATAGAGAATCTATAAAATAAATTATAGAGATTTCAAGTATGGGACTACATGTTTGATAAAAATAAAAGTTGTTTTGTGTTTGAAAAGGAACATTATGAGTTTTATGGTAATGTGAAATTTCATTACAAACATAATGGGGATATAATTTACTATAGTGTATGTAAAAAAGAGTTATCAATACCCTCTAAAGAAACTAAATAACACTCTTAATGTACCTAAAAATGATACTATCAATTTATACAAACCATGGTAGTTATATATTAGTTTTAACACTATGAAATTATATAATCACTGTTTGGGACAATAGTAGTTGACACGAAGGGATTTCTAGACCTAGATCCTAAACAAAAAATATATGTGTAAGTTTATTCTGATTGGTATCAACCAAAGGGATGGATATTTCTAAAAGATACTCTTACTATATATATATATATCTCTCTCTTTTTTTACCACTTAATGAATCAGAAAAAAATCAACATACCCATTAACATGATATGGATTATGAATCGTTTTATTAAGACACTATCTATTATTTTTAAAAATAATATGGAATTGAATGAAGGTGAAACTGTTGGGTTCCATAAAATTAATACTATCAATTCCACTCTTTCAATGAATATTGGATACTCTTGGGGATTACCTTCATGTAATGTGGTGGGAATACAAACGTAATGAGAAGTGGGTCCAATAATAACACCTCATACACCTATTGAGGGGGACTTTACTAGAGCTAATATTCCTTGGGATGCAACACCCATTCATGTTGAACCTTCCAGGGTAGAAGATATTGAACCTAATATAGAAAAAAGTTAGGATCCAATTAAAACTTATAGTTATATAGTGAGAGAGTAATAATATAGTTCCACATCTTTTGAGCCTGATGTTTCTAAAGTTGGAGTTATGGTTGTACAAAGAGAATCTGATTCTGAAAATTCCAATGATCTTGAATATCCTAGAGAGGAGAATATCCCTACTCTATTAGAACTACATCTAACTATTATAATACATTTTCTTAATGGTAATTCAACTGTTGGATTCTATATAGCTTATGTAGATTATAATCTAAAAGTTCAAGAAAATTCTAATATTAGGATCTCACATGCTCCATTCATTCAAAGGACCATGTAGGTGGTGGAATAGTTAATAATGATAAATATAGATAGGTATTTGAAGATAACAATAAAAAAAATGATTTTATATATATTAAATGAGATTCAAAATATAAAATATTACTTCAGTGAGTTCAAGGATGTGCTCAACGACACTCAATATAAACTATAAAACATACAAGAGAATTAAATTTCTAAAACTAATTTTAATAAGATAATGGAGTTAATGGATTCCTAGAATAATATTTTTTACCCACTTACATCTTACTCAACCAAGTTTTATACTTTTTAACTGAAGTATTTTTAATACATAAAGGTTGATGTACTTGAGTTAAAGGATATACTTGTTTAAAAAATATATGTTTAATGAGATCAATGTGTTGTTGAAATACAAATCAATGAATATTTGGAATAAACATTTTGTTCAAAAATATTTACGTAAGTTAGTTCTCCAGGAAATATAAGTAGTTAGTTTTGATAATAAATATGACCATCACTTGTTGAAAATCATGGTGTTCACTAAGTTTGAATTTTTCAAAGGGTTACTGTAATGAGTGAACTCTTCTAGACCCATAATTGGTTTGGATATCCAGTCTCATTTTGATTTTATATATTTATATTTATGTGATTTGAATAAGTTGATAGCTTATCTTCAATGTGACATTATTTCTATAGTATTGATGTAGGATATCAGGAAATATCTTGTCATAAAATTTCATGATGTGATGAATTTTATTCAAAAGGGAATCATTGGAACTAGACAGAAAATAGTTAGCCTTGATTTAATCATTGATGGGTTTATCTCCTCAATTCAATAAAAAGATAATGAATCCACTGATATTTCTAATAAAATCCAAAAGTAGATAAAAAGTTGTTCAGGCCCTCGAGAATTTCCAAATCATTCACTCCCACCCAAAAGATATTATTTAGGTTTCATAGACATGTTTTTCTTTTTAATCATCCCATGAATTATCAATTTCAAAAGAAAAATTATGAGATTATAAAAATAGTGATCTACAAGGATTCATTTAGTTTCACATTACAATTAGTGATTGATACTTCTATTTCAGTTTCCAATCCTACATAATTTTCTTCTCCCCAACCTGTTTGGGGAAACACGGTTCCATTTAATCAAGAATATATTAAATAACATACTTATTTAGATAAAATGATATGTTCTATTGATGTTATCGTGGTAAAAATTCATGCCTTTGTTGAGGAGGATAGACTAAACCTATTTGGACACTCTCATATTTCAACATCCAACTCTTTAAATTTTATCCATATATATTATTATATGTTTTCAATTGATCAGATAAGATCTTTAAAAATTGTAATAGTACCTCTCTCATGTAGTTCTTTCCCTGAATAATTAGAATTGGTATAATACAATTACAAAAATTTGTAAGGGGGATATCATCAATAGGATCAACATGTGTGTATATGTACTATCTCATCTCATAGGAAAAAGATATTTTCTCCCCACACCGAGTAATAGATACAATAGTTCTAGACATAAGTTAGACAAACTTTTTTGAGCCTTTAATATTTTACGAAAAAAAGAACTAGACATTAGTTTAGCATACCAGACCAAAATCACCTCATGGTTCGTAAAATCATATATTATTCATTACCAACATAAAGTAATTTTTTATTTTAGATCCCCCACACCATGATAAAACCATATCTACTCATGTAAAGCACTCTAGTTCTGACAAGCATGTTTTTGGATGAGAAAGTCATTCTAATGTCATGGTTAAAAGATCTATATTTACTGCTCATTTAGAACCTCTATATACCCCATCATCCTCTCTTACCTTCGAGGAACCTCTACCCCAAAACAAACCTGACATCAGACTATTCTACATTCTTAATCTAAATGGATTTATATAAATATATAAATTCTACACTTATTTATATATAATAAATTCATGTTTTTATCTTTCATTTATGGATGATGTTGCATTTATTTCTTATTTTTATGTTATTTTATTCTTATCTATGTTCATGTATATTTCATATTCAATTCAATTACAAGTTGTTATAACATAATATACTTTTTTTCTATATTAATTATGTCTTATCCACTGTATTATCTCCAATTTTGATAAAACAAAATGGAGAGTAGATATGAAACAAATATATTTTAAGAATGGTTATGTCCTTTGGAATTATGTTGAATATTTTTTCTCTTATCAAACCCTTTAAAGAATTATACTTTACATTATGAGTTTATCAATCATCCAAATGAGGTAGATTACTGGAATACTAATGTTCTCCCAATATATCCCTTGTGTAAATGTTTTTGATACTCACAAAAAACCATTCCTTTTTTATAACAGATCTATATTTAAGTATTTTTAAACACGTTATAATTATATTTTATTTTTCGTTGTTAATTTATCCCTAAAATGAATTTTTTCCAAGTGTGAAAAAATTCCATTGCATGAATATTTTGGCTACATGAAAATCAATTACATGAAAATAGATTACTCATGAATATGTATATGTGAATTTTCATATGTGATGGAGTCTGACTAAATAAATATACTTACATTGTGAATCTGTATACATGAAATCATCTATACACTGAGATAAACTACATGAAATTTATTATGGTATATACGTTGATTCTAAAAAATTGGCTATGTAGAAAATTAAATTATGTGGAATAAGATACATGATATTTATTTCCATGTGGTTCTTTTGAAAACATAAAATCAACTACATGGAAGATTCAGATCCTTGGATATTTTTCTTACACTATTTGAGCTTTGTGAACCAGTCACACAATCATTTTTTCATCCATAGAAATATTTCACTTATGTGGTATTAGGTATGTAATATCTTGGTACCACTCAATCTAGTACAACTTTAACCTTATCATGGTTTTCCTTTTCACATTACCTATGTAGGACTGGGAAGGAATTGGGGGGATACCTATAATGGTGAGGATAATGATTTGTTTGACTCTTACCTTTAACTATATTTGTCTATAGGCTGTAAGAGGAATTTTTGTCGTCTAACTATGATATAGGACATGTAGGAGTCGCTGGATGAATGTCGTGAAAGGCATCACACAATGATATATTACACAACATGAATATTTTTTTTTCACTTCCTGAATGACTTATATAATATGGTTTTAATCCATGATGATGATGTCTCATCCTACTTAGACATTACTGATTTCATGACGTGTAATGGAGTTAAACGTGGTTAAATTACCCTGTAAGGGAAATTTTAGGGCACTGTTTGGGTTCTGGGTGTCCATTTGGAAACCACTATTTCATTTTCTCTTGACCCAGACTTCATCTTTGGTTATTTAAGGAGACAAAATTCCTTCTAGATCGAAATGCTTGTAATTTGATCTTAATTGTAGTTGTTGTGACTCTCTCAGAGTAAGTGGTCTTTCCACTTCTTCAGTTCCATTTATCGTGGTAGTGACCTTGTGTTGCGTTATTATATCATTTGATCTAAATTTGAATTTTCTCTTAACTGCTACCAAGATTCATTATGCGATCTCATTCTAGAGGTCATTCTTTTGTTTTTTGTTGTTCAGTGGGCGTTCATTCATGACATATGTGGGTTTTCACCTTTTCACTAACCACAATGTTTTCTAAATTGGATCAATCTTGTGATGTGTATTGGATTATATTTCCTTATTAGATTTTTTTTGGATGTTCATTGTTGGTGGATCCCATTTCGGGTGTGTGAAAACCTGGTTTTGAGGTAGGTGATTTTGACTCTAGCATATTTTGATGAACATTTTTGTTCATTCTTTACAAATTTACTTATATGAGGAATCAAAATTATTATTCTGTGTGTATTTAAAATATTTTCTTATGAAAAATGTCGTTTCAATGGTTTTTGATAAATAAATAGAAAATTGGTATTTTCAAAGCACAAAAATATAATTTTGAAATGGGATTTAAATGGGTTTCATGTCATTGAAATGAAATGTGAAAATAGAACATGAATTACCTTGGGTACATAGGTGTAAGGATTATCTAGAGGCAATCATGCATGTTTTGTTATTATTGGGAATTTTTCCCATGTATCATTTCCCTTTTTCCTAGTACTATTGTTCTAGGGGAGTGATATTGCCATTTAGGGGGGTTCACTCAAGGGGAATTCCTTTGGTTTCAAGGATTGATTTCTAGGGACTAGATTATACACTTAATTAATTAATGTTTGAGTATTATGGTAGTCTATCCTATAGTGATTCTTGGTTCTGATACCTGAGCTTCTATTTGGTTTTTCTTCGCACTGTGTTTTATCATTGATACGCATATTTAAGGTTTTGGAAACAAGATATGAAAACTATTATATCAAATTAATATACCTAGTTTTGTTTTCGAAGTATTTTATAATGGAAATGGTTACCTTGTTTTCTATAAATATTTTTTACTTATTATCAAGCCATGTTTTATTTAAAATGGGTGTAAATGAATTTTTAAACACATCCTTGTTATGGAGAACCTGGGTTGGATCCTATTAAGCCTTTTATCTCAGACTCAAAAAACCTCTTCGGCGGTGTGTATAGATTTGTATGACTTCTATTGCAGAGAAATGCATGTCACCAAAATGTGGCGGTGAGGTTCTATGTCCGATAGGTTGGGTAGCTAGTGGTGAGATAATGGGAGTTCATCCACACCATCACATGGAGTATATTTTTTATTTTGTTCCATTATAGTTGGACTTGTCTTTTGGAGTTTTAATTACTATTATAGTTTTTTTTTGTTTACAATGCCTTCTTACAGTTGTGGAATATATTAATTAGACTTGCACTATATCTTTATTTTCTATGTCTATATTCATATTTTTGTATAGGTTGGGTGAAATCATCCCATATCATTTGTTGTTCGATGCATAGGTGATTGTCACCATCCAATGGGGATTGGGAATTACCTTCGGTTGTGTGGAATATATGGATGGGTTCTAGTTATGAGGGTGACCCGAGTCAGTTCATTAATAAATTGTATTAGAGCACAAGATTATTTCTCCTACAGTTCTTCTCTTGGGACGTCTAATAGACTAGAGAGATGATTGTTGGTACATGAGAGGTAAGTTGTGATAAGTTCTTGTATATCTCTTGTCGCAGTCATATTCGTGTTACCATGGGATTTGGGGATATGTGTCTCTATTATTGGGTTTTATTTTGAATCTAATTTTATTATTGGGTTTTATGGTATAAACTGAGATTTATTTTTTGTATGATTATTCCTTTTGTATTGGTGTGCATTAGTATGCCTCTAAGAAATATTCCATGAGTTCCTCAGGATGGTTTAGTTGATTCTCCACCAGGGAATTGTCTATTGGATCAGAATATCATTAAGGCGATCATACAAGATGTTCATGTTATGGATCAATATGTTCCACAAGTTCAGAATGCAGTTGTTGTGGTACAAAAAGGAGCCTGGTTGGATAGCTAGTGGTGAGATGGTGGGAGTTCATCCACTCCATAACATGGAGTAGCTATTTGATTATGGTCTTTTTCTATTGGAATTGTCTTTTGTAGTTTTAGTTACATTAATAGATATTTTTTCCACTATATTCTTATGGTTATGGCATATATTTATTATAATTTCATTTTCTCTTTCTATTACATGTGTATAGGCCATGTTTTTTATAGGTTGGGAGAAATTGTTCCCTCTGGTTTGTTGTTTGATACCTAAGACCATGTCTCCAACCCATGGGGGATCAGGAATTCCCTTCATGTAAGTGGAATATCAGGCTAGGATCCAGTTTTAATGATTACCTGGGTATGTTCATTACATAATGGTTTCTGATTGCTGGTTTTTTTCTTCAAGAGTTCATGTCTTGGGACGTCTATTAGACTGTAGATAGGATTGTTGAGACTTGATAGGTATGTTGCAATAATTATCTGTCCATATATTATCATGGAGAGAATCATGTTTCCATGGAATGTTGGGATATGTGTCTCTATTGTAGGTTTTTTGAATCTCAGTTTCTACTTATGGGTTTCTTGGTTTAATCAAAGATTTAATCTATTATTAGATTATTCCATCTATTTCAGTGTGTATTAGTATGCCTCCAAGAATTCTTCCATGATTTACATCGAAATGTGAAGATGATTATCTATAATAGAATCTTCCAAAGAATTATAATCTCATCGAGACTATAGTAAAAATAGTTCATTATATTGTTCCAGATGCATCACGAGTATATCACACAGATGCTGAGTTACAACTAGGAGTTAGTCAAGAGAGAGAGATATATATCATGAGATTACTTGTGTATGAATCCAAAATCCAATAAATGAAATAATTAACCCCAAAAGGAAGATGAATATATGGATAGGATCAATCAGATCATTGACTTCCTGGAAACACATGAGAATATAAAGGTGAAGTGTAAAACATTCAGGCTCGAAATTTCCAATAAGCGATAATGGGATGCTTTGTTTTAGGAAGACAGACTTTTAGACCACAATTGGATGGGTTGCAGAACCCTATTTTTCAAATAGTTTTACCAAGATTCACTGATGCTGGAAAAGTCACTATAGTTCTTTTCTTTATAGTAAGGGAGAATTCGGTGTTGGAGTACACCAATCGGTATGCTGATCTTTCCTGTTTTTCTTTAGTTATGGTAAAGAATGAACAGTTGATAGAAAATAAGTACATATAGGCTTCGTGATTATAGATCATATAAAAGGTGTTTATGTTAAAGCTTTCTACCTTTGAATAGATGGTAGATAGTTCTATGATGGAAGATATGTATATGTAAGGAATGGATGAAATTTTCACCTATTCTCTTCCATCAACTTGAAATATCTTTGGTGCCCATGGGAATTAGAGGAAGTGGAAGGATCCTCGCAGGAGTGGTGGAGGTGAGACTCAATAGTGATCATCCTCCATACCATGTACTACAGCTAGCAGTGTGCCTATGACATTCTATTAGGCTGGTAAGTCCTGGCAGAAAAGGCATTCATCTCATATTCGAATGAAGAAGTGGAATAGATTTATAGGAGTTATTAATTTATAGGGCTTCTATGAGGCTATTACTATTTCTTATTATGGTCTGGTTTCATCAGCTCCAAAGGCTACTACTGTGTGGTCAGATGGTTTAAATGATATATGGATCCAGCCACAGGACCCATGAGTGAATCACATTCACACAGTAGATGAGTGTCTGGTAGAAGTAGATATAGGCCCATCAACAGTGAGAGGTACTATCCTTATTTCTTATTCTATCTGAATTTATCTATTTGATACAGGTTCCTACCACTAGTTGGATATATACATTTTTTATTTATATTATTAAAAATCCAACCTACCATATGTCCTTTGTAATGGAGTTAGCGACACCTCATTCCATGAGGATAGATAAGGGTTTTTGGTTCTCTTCTTGTTCGTTAATGAAAACGGATATGAAGTTGGTCTAGGATTTTATTCATCTTGATCTGGATCTATTTGACATCATTATCAGTATGGATGGACTTTTCATTCATCAAGATGTTGTTGATTGTTATTATTGGTTTGTTTAATTTATTTTGGTCAATGGGAGAATTTATGTGTTTCAGGGGGAGTGTAATTTTATATTAGCTCATCTAGGGACTTCTTACATAGTTCTGAAGATTTTTTTGTCTGTTATTGAGATTAATCCCAATTAAGCTTCTCCTATAGTTGATTTTCTTATTTTTTCTGTGAATTTCCTGATGTTTTCCCAAACAACTTCTATAGTCTTCAGCCAGAGATATTGAGGTAGATTTTATGATTTAACTGGTACTAGGTATGCATACGATATTGATATCTTCTTATGTATGGAACCAGCAGAGCTGCAATATCACATGATTTAGTTGTATGGCCTGTTGGAGAAATGTTTTTTTTGCCCTGGAATTTCACCTTGTGCATCTTCTGTTCTCTTTTACAATAAGGAATATAGTTCAATTTATTTATCTGTGGACTATCATAATTTTCACTACGTAATTGTAAAGAAAATATATCCTTTTTGTCATGTGGATAATTTTTTTGATCAGTTAAAGGAGAGAAATTGGTTTTGAAAGATTGATTTTTGGCTGGGTTATCATCATCTCAGAGTTTAGGAGTATGATATTCTGAGGAAATTTTTAGGATATGGTATGTCCATTATGAATATCTCATGAATAAATTTTTCTTAACTAATGATCCTCTATTTTTATGGATTTGATGATTTTTTTGTAAGTTCTTATGGGTGATATCCTAGTCTATTAAAAATCATGGTGTGAGAACAAGCATCATCTGTGATTGGTTCTAGAAATTCTGAGAAGTTTCCATTTATATGGAATGATCTAGAAATGTGGTTTTTGGTTTCAATAAGTGATGTTCTTAGAGAACAAAATTTCTAAATATGGATTATGAGTTTATCCAAAGAAGGTGAAGGATGTTTTTTCATGGAATGAACCACAAAAAGTCATTGAGAAACATTGCTTCATTGGTCTTGTTGGTTACTACCAATAGTTTGTTAATGATTTCTCTACAGTGGAATCAACTTTGATTGATCTTAATAAGAAGGTGGTGAAATTCACATGGAAGGAGAAGTTCCTATATTCTTTTGATGAACTAAAAGGAATTCTAACATTGGCTCATATTGTAATCTTACCTAAGCCCAGTAATGTGTATATGGTGGTTTGAGATGCTTCTACTGTTGGTTTGGGATACGTGCATATGTAGGATGATCATGTGGTATCTTATGAAACTTTCCAGCTTCAGCGACATGAAAATAATTACCCCACTCATGTTTTGAGGTCGTTGAAGTTATGCATTCCCATAGGTGTTAGAGTCACAATATTTTTTGTTCTAGGGTCATTTTCTTCTTTGAAGATAAAAGTTTGAGTTATATATATATATTTTTCTAAAAAATAATTTAATATGAGATATAGGTGATGGGGAGAAAAACATATGTTTTTTGAATTTGATGTCACCTTTACCCTGTGGAAAGGGAATATCATTTTAGATTCTCTACGTAGGAATGTGACAATGACAGCTGTTTTATAATCGATGGATGAGTGGAACCCTATGGGTCTTTTCACTCAGTTTCACCCGGATTCTTAGGAGGATGTTTTTTCTATGGTTATTTCAAATTTTCAATTATCATCATCTCTCCTGGAGTATTTTTGGAAGAGTTGGTTTTAAGATGATTAGTTTAGAGAAATTATAGAAATCCTTTATGGTGGGGATACCATTTCTAGTTTGTCTTCATTTTCAGATGGTATACTACACATAGGGAATATTGTTTTCATCTTCGCATATATGAGGAGTTTAGTCTTGTTTAATTGTCATATCTATTTATGTTTTTTCCATCCAAGAACTAAAAATAAGTATTATGACATGAGAAAATGATTTTGGATGCTGGGTATAAAGCGTGGAATTGCAGATTATGTGTCCCACTGTTACACCTATCATTATATAAAAGAAAATTAACATAAAACCCTCATGTTTTATTCATCCTCATCTTGTCTCGGTTAGGAATTGGGATGAGGTATCCATGGATTTTGTTGTTCGATTACCACATAATCCTAAGAGGAGGAATGATATCTTGGTGGTTGTTGTTTTATTGATGATGTATCCTAATTTCATTCTAGTCAAGAACACCAATAACGTTTAATATATAGGTATGATGTACGTGCATAAAATTGTGAGGTTATATGGGATTCTATCTACCATTGTTTTGGATAGTGATCCTAGGTTTACCTTGAGGTTCCCTAGGACTCTTCAAGCGACAATGGTAACTCAGGCCATATTGAGCATAACATAGCATCCATAGATAGATGGTCAGATGGACCTTGTGATTCAGATACTAGACAATATGCTTCGTGACATGCCTTGGAATTCAATGGATCATGGGATAGCCATGTAGAACTAATTGAGTTTTTTTTTAAAAAGTTATCAATAATTAATAATAATGGCTCTCTTCATGGAATTATGTTGTCTTTCATGAATATCACCTCTTTATTGAGTGGAGGTGGGTAAAGTGTCATTAATTGGACTATGTTTGGTGCAGGAGATGTCATTAAAGATTCAGAATGTACATAAAAATCTATTTATAGCACAAATCCAACAGAAATCGTAAATGGATCTATGATATCATACAATAGAGTTTTATGTCAGTGACTAGGTTTTACTGAATTTTTATGCTTAGATGGGTCACTGTTTCCTTTGAAATCATGAAATGTTGGATCTAAGATAAGATGTAAAATTTTAGGTCACTGAGTGGCTTGGGTAGGTTTCTTATCAGTAAGAAATTCTAGTCTAGATGATAACTATTCATGATGTTTTTCACTTATCTAATCCGAGGAAGTACCATCCTGACCCCTATCATGTTTTTACTTGGGAAGAAATTGAGTTGGATATAGATTTTACAATTTTGAAGAAACCAATTGAGATTATTGCTCCTCAAGTAAAATTCTAACATGGGAAATTGATTATTTTGGTTAGAGTTCTATGGAAACATGGATCCAATTCTCATGAGAATTTGGAATGTGAGTCGTTTACATGGAGTAGTGGCCTCATATTTCACGATGCATTAAATCTTACACAGGAATTCCTGGGAATGGAAATTATTTATAGTGGGGGTATGTAACATGACATTACAAATCTATTAGGTACATCATTAACGTAGTCATGGTTTTCCATTTCTAATTGTCTTAATAGGTTTGAGAAGGAATTTTGAGGATACCTATAATTGTGAATTCTTATATTTTTTGGACTCATATCTTTAACTTACTTTTTCTAAATGATGCAGGAGGATTTCACACCATGTAACAAGGATACATTACGTGTAAGAGTCGCTAGATGCATGTCCTTAAATAATTTACACTATGAAAGGTTACATGATGTGTAGATCTATTTCACATCATGAATGTCTAAAATAATGGGTTTTTAATCGGAGGTTATGGATTTCTAGCCTTATATAAACAACCCCGATTTCACAATGTGAAAAGGAGTTACATGTTAGGTAATTAATCAAGAAGGAAATTTTTATGAAACAATTTGGGTTTTGGGCATCCATTCAGCTACATCTTTTCTTTTTCACTCAAAGAAAACATCCCTTCTGAAAATTATTGGAGACATCGTCCCTTCTATATCGATCCATTCAGCATTTGATATCTTTGGGATGCGGTGTATCTTTCTAGGCAAGTTATCCTTCCAAATATTTGTTTCAAATGATCAAAGTAGCACCCATGGGTAATGTTATCAGATCTGCTGATCTAAACAGAAATTCTCTCTGTTCTTCATCAATGATTTGTTGTGTGATCTTGTTCTGGAGCTCATCCCTTTTATGGTTGGGGTGTGGTGGGGGTACATTATTGAGGTAAGTGGGTTTTCTCCTTTTTTATGACCCATTGTTTTCTAAATTGGATCATCTTGTGATAGGGATTCAATTATAGGGACTTTATTTATGTCACTAGGTTTTCATTGTTGGTGGATCCCATTGCGGTAGAGTGAGACCCATGTTTTGAGGTATGTTATTCTTTATCTAGCATATTTTGATGAACCTCATTTCTATTTAATTAAGAATTTATTTATACAATGAATTGGAATGATTTTTTGTGGGTTTTTAATAGAGTTTTTTAATAAAAATGGGTTTTCACTGGTTTTTGATAAATGGAAGGAATAGAGGAATTTTCAAAGCATTAAAATTGAATTTAGAAATTATTTGGAAATGTTTTCCAAATCATTTAAATGAATTGTGAAAATAACACATTGGATACCATTGGTACATAGGTGGAAGGTGTAAATTGGGGCCATCATCCATGTTTTTTGATTATCAAGAGGTTTTATGAAGTGCCTTTCTTCTTTTTACATGAACTTTCTTTATAGGGGAATGATATTGACATTTTGGGGAGGGGGTTACTTATGGGGTTTTCTTTTACATTATAGGTCTGTGTTCTAGTAACTGGATTATTTACTTTATGGATTTTGGTAAGGGCAGTCTTCTATTCTAACCTATAGCGATCCTTGGTGTGGATAACTATGATTCTTTTTTTTCTTGGATTTTCACTTTATCCTCGATAAGAATATTTATTCATGTAGAAATATTATAAGAAAAATGTTATTTTCAATTTATATTATATATTTTGTTCCATAAATGTGAGAAAATGGTAATGTTTACCATGTTTTCTACAAACCAACTTTACTACTTATCATGATAATTTTCATTTAAAATGAGAATACACTAATTGTAATATAGAGTCATGTTATGGAACACCTACATGGGATATTACTGAGAATATTAGCTTCCACCCTTCACACTTCATTGGTGGTGCATATACCTTTGTTTTCCATCCATTGAAGGTAAAGTCAAGGCACCACGGTGAGGTGGAAATTATTTGAGTTAGATGGGATGCGTAGATGGTGATGAGATGGTTGCATTTCATCCATTCCATCACATGGTGTAGCCGTTCGATTCTATTCATTTGTAGTCAGTGTTTTATTTTGGTTTTTTATTTTCTTTTACAATTTTTTTGTGTCCACTATCTTTTTATGATTCTGGAATATATTAATTATATTTACACTATTTATTTATTTTCCATGTGTATATGCCTTGTGTTTGTATGTGTTGGGAGAAATAATTCCATCTGGTTTATTGTTCAATGCCTGTGTGCTAGTCAGCAGCCTATGGGCATCGAGAGTTCCCTTCTAGTATGTGGCAGATGGAGTTTGCTTCCAGTTTTATGGGTGACCAAGGTCGGTTTGTTATATGTTACATGTATTTTTACTATATAGAGTATATTTTTTATATCCTCTACTTATACTTAACAAATTTATTTTTGTTAGATTATTTTAAGTAAGATAAGTTCTATTTTCAAATATTTGGAGATTTATTTGAGTAAATAAGGTACAAATAACTTCATTAAATGTTGAAATTCATTAGAATAGAAAAATGAAATCTTTATTTATGAACTTTTTTTTTGAGAAATGAATAGAATTATTGTTCTAGAAAATTTTTGGTTTTTATAAAAGGTTAAATTATGGGACATAGATAGATGCTTTATATGAGTATATATATAAGTAGAGTATATATCATTGATGAATAAAAAAATTGAGTTCATGCTCAAAAATATATCATCTCCTTCATACACACTATAGTTATCTATGTTCTACATGAAAAGAATATGTTTTCTAAAATAAAATTACTCATGATAAATCATGAATCATAATTTCTTCTTTTAGAAATCCTTCTGTTATCTTCTTTAATGAATTTTATTATTCTCTAGAATGAATACACTTCCTTCAGTTGGTGATTACAAATATGATCCCAAAATGAACATTATTTTATAAATATTTCCTCCTCTTGTGTATGTGAACATTACTTAAAGTGATTGTGAGTAAAGTATTATATAAGTCTTTTAATAGGATATAAGAACATTCTCATTATTTCTTTTTTGTACAGAGTGATTACTGCTTTCACTCAATATGAGTAGTCCCTGGGAAAAGAAAATAACATAGTAAAAGTCCCCAAGCTCATTGAGAGAATGTTGGTGGAGTATAATAGGTGTAATTTTTGTCATGGACCACTATAAAATATCTCATGTTCAATTATCCTATTTATATTTATTCTGTTACATAACAATTTTAATATTATAAATATGGTTCTCAGAAAAAGGGTGTGAAATTATAGAGCTTAATTTTCCCTCTTTTCATCCATTTTATAATAACCTGGGATAATAAAACTAGTTCATCTACCATGTTATTTTTGGTGGGATACCTATTAACCGCACATTTTAAGAGAGTTACATGAGGTTCTTTTATATGAACAGCCATCAATGTCACACTTCTATACTAAGTTTTTCTTTTGAAGTTACACCACTCTAAATGAGTTACACAGAGTTACAATCCTGAAGAATTATGTATTCTTATATTTCATCTCTTACCATATCGGAGAATAAATTATTTTCAACAAATTGTATCAAAAAATAAATATGTACTTATGTTGAAATATCATTTCAAATATTCATAAGATTTCTCAATTTGTACACCAATCCATAGTAGGATTATATCCACTTCTAAAGACGGTTTAGTTATGTAGACACCACACTTTTTTCAATTCTACAGTCAAAAACATTATGAAAAAAAACTAACCTTATCAAACTAATTTAGACCACTCCACTACCCATCATGTGTTCCAATCCACCAATATTCAATGTGAATGGTCCTGATTGTTTAGATGAACATGGTCGATTTTCCAAAGACCCAATTACAACACCCTCCCAACTAGAGAAATTATAAACAATTACCTCCAATAATATACTCATTATATACTATATATAAAGTGTTTTGATGTAATTATTACACCCATAAAGGATTGATGAACATACAGCACTGAGTGTCACACTCTACTAGGGTGGTCCCCATTCATAAATTCCATCATGATATTGAATCTAAAAAACAAGAGAAAACCCACCATCCAATTGGATAAGTGTATGAAAATATCCCCTCATTTAGAAAACACCTTAATATACACCGCATGAGAAAATCTAGTGACACTAGATTACTAATTCAACATCACCACTACAGGTATCTCTCACATAAGAAAAGAGTGCAGGGACACCACTGCCAGTCAAAGGTGTGAAACATATCCCTATCCTTGAATGATTCAACTAATTTAAATCTTTCCACTCATTTGCCTCCTCTATCATCCAATAATAGTGTCTCCCACTAAGGGAATTAGACACCCATTCAATATTGTGACAATACAATCACATAAATCTCTATGGTTCCAACTTCAAATAAGTAAATATCTTTTACATGAATCTTAATATCACAGTACTAGAGTTTTATACATAGATAATACTTTCTCATATTAAGTATGGAGAATTTCCTGGAATTTCTATCACGATCCTTCATAGACCGACATAAGTGAAGGAATAAATCCATCCATTCACTAACAAACAATGGAATTCTATCCACATAATTCAATCTGATGCATACGTCTTCCACCCATAAGGGGAAAACCATGCATCATCATTCATTTGAATTAATCCATTCTTTCACACTACTATTAAGTGAATTCTCATCCATGTTCATTATTAATAAATACATGTTTACTCTCTTATGGTTAGCTGACCAAAACATGTTGAGGGTGGGATTTGATCACTAAAGCTAAGGGTAATTAACTCACAGCTGGGGATGATCCTCAGCACACTTACTCAAAGACGTATCCCCACACAATACTAGAATTGATATCCAATCCATACTAAGGTTGTTACCACTAGATCTAATTTTTTAATTAAAACTCAATATAAAATAACTCTTTACCAAGTAAGGATAATCCCACTTGACACACAAGGGTGAGTGAAATGTGTTTTTAATCATTTGAAACTCACTATAATAAAAGGGTAAAGATTGGGTTTTCCCCTAAAATCTATAGTTCTTAAACATATGATGGATAAATAACAACATTATTCTATTCCATATATCAAACACCACTTCCTTTAGCTCAAATAGTTAGTACCTCATGCACAAAATGAATAAACCAAATGTGATGATAATGGGAGTGTATTTATGTATTATTCATCTATGGATTCTATAGTATAATAAGATTTTCCACCAAATAATTTCCTTCTAGGTAATGAGGTCTACAATAGGGAGGTCTCTGATATTAATACATTCTACCATTTTGAGTTCTATCCATGAAATCACTATAAAGATACTTAGTTGATTTGTTAATTTTATCCCACATTTTGGGAGTATATTTTCTAAGAATTCTCAATATACCCATTCTTTATTAGGGGTATTTGGAATAGATTTGTTCAGGTGAAAATGAAACCATAACTCATAACCCTTCAAATTGATTATCCTCATTAACTTCTAGGTGCAAATAATTCTACTATAAAAGTTCCTTAGGGAATATCTTATAAGGTTTGTGGTCCTCAATGCACCCTCATACATGATTGTACTACCCTACGAGGGTCCAGAAACCTCAGATAATACCGTATCTAGAATATGGGATCAAACTCTAACCAAGGTATATAATTCCTGTAATGAGTTAAAAAACATATTCCATTAATACCTCACTATGTCATATAGGTATCTCAGTTGAATAAATGATCGTATGATTAATGAGAGTCAAATATAGATGGACATTTTAGTTTCAGACTCCTACCAAGCCTCTTTGACTCAAGGACTAGGATCTCATCACAATCCCATGATGTATCAATCATATAAATACATATAGAATATCCATCATAGATGTATTCTTATACAGCATAGTGAAAAAAATTATTTTAGAAAGACTTCACTAAGCATGAAGGGGAGAGAAATTGGTTTAGATTAGGGGGATTTTATATCTCCTAACCATGTCTCTAATAAAATCCCTCATCACTCAAAAAATAGTGATGATTGTTCCAACTATTGGCCTCAAATCCTCATGACACTACCTCTTCATACAATAAGGGTATCACTATATTGAATCCGTTATTTCAAACCATTAGCCCATAAATTTGAGAGAATATTTTGATTAGATGAAAAATGAAATATATGAAATATCATAACCGAACACTATATGATGCACTTAACAAAATTTTTACACCTTGAAATGATGTCTTAGATATCTGGATCAACAAACATGTTATTAGAGTTTTACAGAAAGGATACATCAATCGTTACACTAGTGCATGTATCCTTTTCCCAATAACCTAACTCAAGAAATCTTTAACATAGTTTCCCTAAATTCTCAAACCAATCCTCATTAATCTACTAACATCAAACTGCATCCCTAGGACTTGAATTCTTTAATACCACTTTGGTATGACTTAACCCACCGGTGCATGGTCAGGTCAGTTGTGACACCCCTAGTTTGAGGTATATCACTTTTCTTTTATGTTTATTGTTAAGTTATGGGGATGGTGGATTTTACATTAGGATTTTTTGGAGAGAGGATGAGTAGAAAAATTAAATATTGGGTTATCAGGATTCACAACACCATAGTGGCGATTATGGGGTTGGGTGTGGTTCTCTGTGTTTCGAAATTAAGATCATCATAAGATTCCCATTGGAAAATATGTCACCATTCTATAGTGATGTCAATTTTTTTGGAAATTTTGATTGGAAGGGTTTACCTATGAGAATTGGGAAGGAAAACACACCCTTTTGGGTGGGCACGATGGCCCTATATGGTGTAAATTTGAGTTTTGAAAAGTGGATTATAAACGGATTTTTGAGATCCACTACACTATGTTGGAATGGAAATTTATATGGAAGATCCACCTTGCTATGGTCCAAGTTGCAGTTCTAGTTAAATTAGTATTTAAAATGACAAGAACCACCAAAATGTTTGTGGGAAGATACACATTTTTATGGGTAAATGATGTTTGATATTTTTTGGGATATTTAATTTAAATTTATCATAATTATTCTTAAAAATTCCTCTTTCTTTCTCTATTATTTATGGAACATTAACAAGTTGTTTCCCTAGGAAATATGGGAATCACTTACTTTAGATTCCCATTTCTCTTAAATTATTTTAAAAGAACATGTTGTTGTTAGGTGGATTATCTCCCCCTCTACATCTATTGGAAGTTGAAATATTATGGTATTTAAAGTAATGATTTTTATTATTATCTAAAAATGTAGACACGTTCTTCTATATTAAATTGTTTTTTCTTCCTTAGGTTTTCAAATAATGGTTTTTGGTGTTAGTCTTAACATTCATGTATTGAGACTTGTTAGTTTAGGATTGGATGATGATGTTAAATTTATTGGAATGTGGATTTTCACCAGCAATTTATGACTTGGGTTTATTAAACAATATTATACTCATGATTTACTCTATTCAGGGAGTCATGTATATCAGTGGTTTCATTATATTCCCTACATGGATATTATAGTGGAAAATTTGTTACTTTTGTTGATGATTTTCACTACTTTGTTTCCTCTTTATATCTCTTGTATACTGTACAACATGAATTATCATATTATATATATAATAAAAACATATATTTTTCATTTCATAGTGGAATGTGTGGAATGTTTCTAGGGATTTCTTACAAGAGAGTACACTCAGCCATATATATTCCCCATGGTGCATGCATAGATGATGTATACTATGGAACAGGTATGGTGAAGGCATCTTACTTCTCTTGTATAGAACCTTCGGGTGGTGTTTATTTTATATAGTGTTGGGGAATGGATTCAGTCATTGGATGGAGTCTAGTGTAGTTACACCTATGGGATGTTGATGTTCTTTGCAGTTGGAATCATGTTGATTTATATCATTAAATTTTTTCTGTATGAGATAATTATAATTAGTTTATCTTACAACTATCACCATTGATTCTATTTTATCAATGGAATATATCTATATTGTGTCATTGTATTCTACATCTTTTGGATGAGTGGTATGTTCGGTTCAATCTTCCCCCAATGTTGTCTTATACCCTTATCATTTATATATATCCTTTTGTGTTTAAGGGATTCGCCTATGGTTAGTTTCATTTTGGTACTAACCAAGAAATTTGATTTGGGTAGAGATGTAACAAATGGTATCATTTTTGTAAGGTCCATCAGTTGGGATAGTAGAATTGGGGATCAGATGATCTAGGAATTAAAATATAGAGTATAAAAATTAATATCTTACCTTTTTATACTTGACTTCATGTTATGTGGATATTTCATGTTAAAATAGTGTTTTTTACATATCTTGGTGTTTCATCAGCTCATCATTATGGGTTTAGCCAATGAGAGTTGTGTATCATGCATTAGTAAGACACATCCCATGAGGAAATCATTATTCATATGATAATTTATGGTACATGTGTTGAAAGATTGAAATTATGAATTGGTGATTGTGAAACTGTATATTATGGAACAAATTACTAGAATGTGGTTGGTGACTAAATATTTATTTTACTATGGTTATAGAGAAATTCCACGAGTAAAGAGATTAAGGGACTGAAAAGAGGGGACCATTCAAAATATGGTTCTTCCTGAACCATAGGTTAATCAATAGCCCATGAGATAAATTATAGAAGATTTACAAGCTATCCAAAATGAAAAATTGATAGAGGAAGAACAATTTATTGATATGTTATTATAATTTCAAAGGTAAAATCAACTATTATTTTTGGGTGAATCAGGATCCAAACAGGTTGAGGTTTGGGTATGAGGGATCAAATGAATCTTTAATTTATCTAGAAATCTAAATTACACTAAGGTAAATCAAATTATGTATATACTTTATTATTTGGCATGGAAATGGTGGGATATATCCCTTTATGAAAGGTTTGATCAAGGCCATACTAAGGTGAATTTTTTGGAATTTTTTTAATAAATCATTCTACCAACATTCATTCCATGAACCAAGGAAAATATATTATGTTGACTTTATGTAATGGGACTCTTAAATTATGGAATATTATGATTTATTTACAAAACACACCCAGATTTCATAAAAAGTGGAAGCTAGTGAATCACTCAAAGAGATCATGTTTTAGTTAGGTTTATGATTGGAAATTATCTTTATCCTATTGATTTTTTATTATAAATTATACTAATGTAGTGAACAAGAAAATGGTTGAAGAGAAGGAAATTTATAGGAATCATAATAGAGGGAAAACCCTTTTACATTTAGGTATAGGTATAACATCTACTGGTGGAAATATGTAATAGAGGGAGCGTTAATACTATGCTAACAAAGCACTATATATGAAATAAATGGGGTTTAATTATTTTCTTCTATATAATAAAAATGAGGTTTGTTTTTTTCAATGTTTCTCTATGGACCACTTCAAAAGGGAATGTAAAAAAAGCACCTTTGGAGTCTCATAATATTATTTTGATGGAAAATATCAATAATTTATCAAAACATTCATACAAAATTGATTAAAAGGAAAAGATCCTTCATGAATCATGGTATGAATGTTCGAATATAACAATATCATCAGAGTGTCTGTCATCACACATATCAAAATTTTTAGAGTCACTCTAGGATAACCATAATGTCATAGTATGATTAGTCACAACATTTTGGTAGGAATACACTTTAAAGGGTTAACTATAAATCATTGTGGATCTATGTAGGGTATGGTTAATAGCGAACTGGGTCCTTAATGAAAAAGGTATGATTCTACTCAAATATACATTAATTTATTTTTATTTTACATATATTCATCAGACTAATTTATTTATTTTTGAGTGGTGAATAAAATGGTGTATCATATCGAAATGATGTCTTGTGTCCTGAGTTCCAAGACACCTCTATGGGGAATGAGAATATAGTGAATGAGGTGTGAAAAATGTTATATTTCCATTGATAATGCTCCATTTTTATCAGAGTTCACTATCTTGAAAATGAATATTTTTTCATTTAATCTTAGGGATTGATTCGTTGGTTACATTAAAGGCTAATATTGACAACTATTCCATTTGATCTCTTTTATATCTCTTGACGGGATCATTCACATTTTAAAATGCAAATATGACATGAATTATTAAAGATCAAGACCAATAGAAAAGGTATACATAACCATATCTTATGAGTTGGAAAAAATTTATGTATGAGAAATGGATGTGAGTAAAAATAGAGATATTCCTGTCATATTATATTGGTACCATGATGTCATTTGAGAAAATATCTCCAGACTACTTCCCAAAAGTGATGTTGGATTCACTATCAAACAACTTCTAGGGATTAATCCAATTTAACATCCATAATATATAATGGGGACAATATAACTAAGTGAATTAGAGGTAAAGTTGGAATAATTTGAATGTAAGGGTTTCATTAAACCAAATACAACATCATGGACTACTCAAGTGTTATCTGTAAAGAAAGACGATGGTACTCTTCAACTCTTTATCAGTTACAATTAATTGGATCATGTTATGAACAAAAATGATACCCACTTCCTCAAATTAATTATATATTTGACCATTTAAAGGTATCCAAATGGATCTCTATGTTGGATTTATTATTAGAGTACGATCGACTCTCTGTTAAGAAAGACGATATTTCAAACCCATATTTTTTAATTCACGCGAGACACTGTGAGTATTGTGTCACTACATTTAAAATTTTTAAGGAAATAATAATATTCATGGAATTGAAAAACCATATATTTTATAGGTATTTGGACTCATTTATAGTGGTTTTTTTTATGAAATTATAGTGTACTCCTGAAAAATAACTTAACATGAAAGGCACTTAACTATTTTCTTGCATTCATTATGAGGCCTCCATATCTATGAAAAATTTTATAAGAGTGAATTATAGATACAATATGTTTCATTCATTTGAAATTTCATATATAAGAAGTAATATTGGTGGACCCTGATAAAATATTGGCTTCCATTTTGTGGAATCCACCTAAGAGTTTTTTAAGACACAAATATATTTCATGGGTTAGTAGGTTACCATCCCAAATATTTCCACAATTTCTCACATATAGCTCCAATTATGAACACATTAACAAAAATGATATCCCATTCTATCAGAGAAATGATTTTTAGGAGTCTTTTCATGAAAGGTTATTCAATAGCCAATGTATTAAGTCATAAGTTCTATAAATAAGGGATTAATGAAGTTTTTAATTAGTGGAAACTAAGGGGGCTAATCATATATATGAAATTGGAGTGAATAAATTGAAGGATGTCATACTTTTCTTTCTAGTCATACTTATCCATGCCATGGTTATGAATGTTAAATAATCTCAATTTCTAGATCCTATATTACTTACTATTAGGTGGAACCTAAATGGGGGGGGGGGGACATTCATGGTTGAATGGTGGATGAAAATTTTGTGTTTCAATTTCAAGAAAAAATTATAATTCCTCTTTCCTGTAAGGAATGTGTCCTTCGTGCTTACCATCATTCACATTGGACCATAAAATAGGGGATTTATAAGATTTATACACAATCAAGGGACATTTTTGGTGGTAGGAAATGAAGTGAAAGGAGACCAAGTATGTGGGAATATTCCAATACATTTAGTAGGTGAATTCCAAACAAAAATAACATTCCCTCATGTAGAAATTAATTGTCACACCCATATGAAAATGGGTAATGATTTCTATGGATATTTGTAATTGTATCACTAATGATATTTTAAAATCATGATGATTTTTTTGTGATTATAGATGGACACAGTAATTAAACAGAGTTAAATTCCAATTAGGTAAACAGATTCAGTTGATTAGTTGGAAAATATGTATATCTATGTGTTGGTGAATTTTCCTATGGGTTATGTTTCCATGTCTCTCTAACTGAGACCCTAGATTTACCTCTGGATTTTTACTATCTTTAGAATAATCCCAGGTATCCCCGTATTCTAAGAGAAAAACCTTCCACCCTCAAACCGATGAGTGATCTAAGAATAATATTCAAAATCTAAAGGAAATTCCCAGAGAATGAGTAATGAAATTAAGTGGTTCTTCATAATACAATTTTCAATTATTTGAATTTTCATATAATTATGGTTATTAGAAATTATAACATATGGCTCCATTTAAAACATTGTATAACCATACTTTTTGATATTTATATTTATGAGTATATACATTAGAAACATCATATAGTATACCTAGTCTGGTCCATGAAACTATGGGGAAGATCTAGATGATTATAAAATAGATTCAAATTTCCCAATTCCATCAGAAATCTTATATGAATAATCTTATTCATCCTCCATATTTTTATGTGGTTAACCATGTTTTGTTACTATTATCTTTGATGATAAGGTACCATCTTCTAGGTATGTGGGGATATCTAGGTCCTTGATATGTGGGACATTTTGAAATTCGTGACCACATCACTGAAGGGGAATATTAACAAGATTTACAACTAAGATTCTTCTCAATATATAATTATTTTCATGTATCTTAACTAAATAAGTATTAATAGAATCCTTCTCAGGTGATGAAACGGGATCATGTACCACCTGATCTAGATCCTTCAGTAATTCATTACCCAATTATATTTAGGAATAATCAAGAAAGATCTGATGTGGAAGATGTTTCTCACTGATTCCTGTATGATGGAATTGTGTCCAATATCATAAAAACGTTAGAATTCAATAATACTATTCATAATTAATAGACACAGTTCATCTAAAATACCACAAACCTCTAAATTTAGAAGAAATCACTACAGATTGGTGTTTGTGGAACCCCCATTTTGAGGTATGTAACTACGTTTTTATGTTTTATTAGTAGGATGGATGGTTTGAGTTCAGGATGTTTGGGAGAGATGATTAGATTGGAAATTAAAATTTTTATCTATACAAATCACTATTTTATGATGAAAATTGTGTTATAGACAATGGATCCACACATTTTGTTGATATGGACAAAGTGATCCATCTATGGGTGAATATTTCAACACTCAATGGGGATAAAAAATTATTTATAATGGTTGTTGGAAGGGTTTCCCAATGGGAAATACATAAGAAAACACACCTATTTTGGTAGTAATGGTGGTATTTTGTTGGGGTAAAGTTGACTTGTGTAAAGTGGATTATAAATAATTTAGGTAGATCTGCAACATCTTGTTCCATGCCTTCATCTACAATTAAATGGTTTGGGAAGAGCCACGACACTGTGGTCCAAGATGTGGTTTCGACCATCTCCTTGAATAAAATAATTGATATCAATATTGATATTGGGGAAAATATTCATAAAAAATTGGAAACCATGAGTGAGATTTTTGGGGAACTTTTATTTTTTTAAACATGATTATTCTGGAAAACCCTCATTATTTATCTCTTCACTAGAGCGGATAAAATAAAGGTCTTTATAGGTGATTTGGGTGACTCTCTTCCTTCATAAGCTCCCTTTCTTGGATTCTGCTAGATAAATATATTATAAGTAGGTGGATTCTCTCCCACTGTATATCTATTTAAAATTTCAATGATATGTTAAATAATGTAATTCTATTTTATATATATGGGATCATTAAAGGAATTATTTTGTAACTAGTGGTTCATTTTCTTCGGTCATTCAATGAATGGTTTTTGTGAACATTCAAGAAATTCAGGTATGAGGCCTTGATGGATTGGACTTGGTTTCTTGTGATGAATTTATTGGAATGTTCATTTTCACCACTAAAGGAGGAATTGAGTTTATTAAAAGATCTTTTAATCATGAGTTAGCTTTTTCTAGGATTCCAGAACATTGGGGGTTGCATTCGGTTCATAAAATTAAATATATGGTGGAAAAGTTTCTCTATTTCATACATGATTTCACCCACATAGTTTCCTTCATATATATCTTTTATAATGGATATCATGATATATAAATATATATATGTTTATGATGAATTAATTTCTTCTATTCCTAGTGTTGTTTGTTTTATGTCTCTAGGGATTACCTACTAGGTTGTCTACTCACCCACTTTATATGCACCTTAGTGTGTGTCTAGATGTTTTCTACCAAGATATATGAAAAAGGAATGTGTCTTATTTCTCTTTTGGAGAACATTGATGCAATTTTAATGGCCTACAGATTTCAAATAAGGGATGTACTCATGGGATGATGCCTAGTGTTATGCCACATATAGAACCTTAATATCATTTGGATTTTGGATCTTGTTTGTTTATGAAATTTATATTTTACTATCCCCTGTATCATTTATTAGTTCATGTAAGAAATATCATAATTGGTTCAATTTTTTCCATTCATAATATCAATATTGTGTAATTATCTCCATTGGTTTTTGGTAGATTGTTATGTGAGTGTGTATAATCTCCCATTGATTTCTTTTAACCTTTGAATTTATTTATCTCCTTTGGTGTTTGGGAAATGAGTCTATGGTTAGTGTAATTATGGTCTAGACCTAGACAATGGTTTGAGGTCATTATATTAGACTAATGTTAAGCTGAGTGTGCCACCCTAATCCCACCTCCAATTGGATTGGGGATATTGAGTAGCATTGAGTAGGGATAACACAAAAAATGGGAGGCCTTAGCCTACATCAACAAAGAAAAAACACATATATTTAATATATAAAATAAATAAAAAATCTAAAAGTGTATATATAATCAAATAAACAATATAAAAAACATGAACAAGACTTCAAATAAAAAAACAACACAATATAAGAAAATGACAAAGGAATTATACCTCCGAAAATTCTCTAAATCTAAAAAAAGACTCTAGAAATATACTAATTAATGCATATATTTTGGATTGATCATTAACAGTAACATTCACCACCACCCTTATAATCCATTATACATCACCATCTGTTGAAAAGTGTCTCTAGGCATTAGTTCATTACAATACACCCCACTTCCACACACACCATGATCGCCTCTCAAATTTGTATTGGGTGCACTGAAACCACATATGTGGGAACAAAGACCAAGAATGGTTGAGTATAAACACACTTAGTAGTATTCCATGATAAAATAAAGGAATGAAAAGAAAGGAGTTATCTAAAACTCTATAGTGTGTATATAACAAGGATAAATACAAGAATAGTTCTAGATATACTCTACCACTAGATGAATCAGGGATACAAAGAAATACATATCATCTCAACTCCAATATTGAAAGTTCATACATAATGAGAAGCTTGAAAATCTAAGATTAACACAAACCCACGTTGTATGAATTCATATAATCAAATTATATTCCACATCTCTAAGGATACTAAAAAGTTATTGATGAATAAAAAGTATCAATGTATCCAATTTGATCAGTCTTCCATCCAATCTGTCATTAGAATCTATAAATGAATGTTTCTCCTCAATTAGATACGTACAATAGAGAAGGGAGTACCACGCCTTACTATCCACCATAATCATGCCCCCATTATAGTAACCCATGTAGAGAGTAATACCATGACCGAGAAACCAGTTGAGACAAGAATGTCATATCAGTGGACATGAAGTGACTATTAATTAATTTCACCATAATTTAACTATACATCTTGTCGCTAACCAAATAATTTTTGATAGGTTGTGATAATGATTATAAATCAAGTTATTTTTTATGATTTTTGAGGAATTAAATTCTTAACCATTAATTTTCATGTTTATTCTATAGAAATGGGATGTGTATGGTTGTTTTGCACACCATTTAATTCACAAACATCAACTTTTCATGCACTGTCTACTTACAACACATGTATTCCTACACAATATTTCAATATATACATGATGTGTTATTTTGTATCTAATAAATAACATTTAATTTAAATAATTAAATTAGAATTTAAAATTAATCATTTATTTTATTTAAAATTACAATGGATTGAGATCTCAAAGATATTTTGGATTATGGATTAAGATAAATGAATTAGTTATCTAATCATATAGTTATTTATTAATATGAGATATTTATCTTTAAAATAATTAATTAAAATTAATTATAGAAAATTGAAATCATAATCATTTCATGGATGGAAGATCATAAGATTCACTGACCTAAGTATGTGTCAGGTTTCTATTCAGTTTAATTATTTCTTCTAGGAGTTATTTTGATAATTTGAAGATTTAATTAAATATGGTGATCTATAAATAATTCCTTTCACCTTATTATTTACGGGCCTATGTGTTTGTTGTTTCTTTTACGTAACCCAGGCCCTAGTAACCCTCACCCATGTGGGAGTAAAAATTTGAAATGGAAGAAGATATTATGTGAGAGGAGATGGTTCTAGACTAAGTCACAATGAAACAAAACAATGTTTATACATAAGTTAAAGGTGGGATATAGTAAATCGATCCAAAACTGACTCAATGAGTTTTCCTCCTATGGTCAAATTTCAATTTATCATCTTCTGAATAAGCTATCTGTTAGTTAAAATACCATGATCAAAACACATATTTTTTTCCAATACATTCTTATTTATTTATTTATGAAATGTTGTTTTATTTGATAATTAAATATGATATGTAGTGACATGGATGTTTCTATGATGACAATCATTCTTCAACCAAGGCATCTCAAGAATTCCCTTGGGGTAAAATAGTAATTTTTTCATTTCATATGAAGATTGAAGTTTTTTTTTTATTTTTCTAATATCATAATGTAGTGTTTTCCCCAATGATGAGTTTTGGAAAATTTATGAGGATGTTGAGTTTTATGGGATTTTTAATCTTTATTCATAAATTAATTATACTCCAGGGGCTTGGAAGGTTATGCAATGACCTCTATTTTTAGTGTTGGTAATTTATAATAATTTAAGACATATTGTAAAATCATTAAGATAAATATTTGATGGAATATTTTGTCGGTGTATAATATCTAGTATGATGAGGTCTAAAAAGATATATTTTTAGTATAAAAATATTTATCTCTGTCTATATGTGTGTATTAATGGGAATTATTCTTTTCCATTAAAATGAATACCTGGATGTGAAGTAAAATACACATTTGAATATGGAATGATGGTTTTACCTTAGTATTTCCATAATTTGAGTTCACTTTAGTGGTTTTAGGGACTACCCCTAGTTGTTGGTTGTTTTAATTAAACATAAAAAACCATTAATTATATCCTTTTATCCAATAAATTAAACGGTTAGCTACCATGAATATTATAATGGCAGTGTTATATTGAGAGGCTGTGGAAGGGAGAATAGTTTTCTTCGATTATGATGATTGATCTATGATGATGGTGACATATCAATGCACCCAAAATACACCATTGAGGTACGATTCATTATTATTTTTTTGATTCTGTTATACCTGAGGATTCCATTAATGAAATACACTTTATTTTAATTCATAATTTATATTGAGGTGGAATGATTATTGGGGTAGTATTTTTCCTTTATTCTTATTCAATTTTTGACTACGTGTTTCATTGGGTAATTTGAAAATAGTAATCAGTTATGATTTTACAGTTTCCCCTCATATGTTTTCATGAGAGAACTAATAGGCCACTAAAAATAGAGTTGGATGGCAACAAATAAATGTTTTGCTACCTGGTGGGAATTGAAAATAGGTCTATTTGGAATTTTCCCGATGGTAATAGCATATTGGGAATGAGGCGATGAAGAGAAGCATGGATACATTGGTGAAGGTAGGTAAGAGTGTGCCTTATCGATTATTGGAGTAAAATAGCAGGGTTAGACAGGATATACTAGATGTAGAAGATGGTGTATGATAAAATTCCACCGGTGGCCTTTGGTTATGGAGATGGTGCCTTCTTCTATTGTGATCAACAAGAAGGGGGGAAACACTCATAACCATGGATAAATGGAAAAAATGTATAAATTAATATTAAATAAAGAGGGGTGTGTGAGTTGATTGGAGAGTGAAATCCACCACTCCATGTGATGTGTTCCCAAATATATATATATATATATATATATATTGATAATATAATAAAAATAAATAAATAAAAATATAAAATAAAGCGAGACAAGGGGCCACGTTTCAGAGGGGGTCAATCATTGGGGTGAAAGTGCGAACTCCCCCCTTTGGATTAGTTAATATTTTGGTATATAATTTTTAATAATAATAGTTGTAGTAGTAATAATAATAATAAATGTTATTATTACTATTGTGATTAATATTTTTAATTTTTGTTTTAGATGAATATTTTTTCTGAGCAATTAGATTAACAATCTATAGATGACATTGAAATCCATTCATTGATATAAATGTATACAGATCAATATGTGATATATAATTCTGAATTATTACAAGATTCCTAGGTCCCATCATGTATCATCTCTCATCCATGATACAATGAAATGAAAATTTTCCATATTATGCATATTTTCTATAAAAACATTTCCTATACTGAGTTTTTTTCCAGGTATATCATAATGAAAATTTCCATTTGAAAATTTGAGGAAATTTTCAAGGAAATATAGGTAGATTACAAATTTATCTATGTAAGGCCAATGATTAGGAGAGAGTGTGACAATTAGAGAGATCTCATAATTGATAACACTCCATGGGATAATGGTTGTATTAGGGTGCTTTTTTCTCCCCCAACATCCTCTGAATGGGTGGAACATCCCCCCTGAATGATTTGTGTAACGCCCCGACCCCAATTACCCAGAGTCGGTGCATTATTGTGTAGCATTGGAATGATCACAAAAGATCAAGTCTCGATAGAATGATTAGTTTAGTAGCCTTGGAAACACTAGATACATTCATTAATGTTACATTACATCATAAATTAAAAATTCACAATAACATGGTCTCCATAGTCAAAACTTTTATCCCCTTCAGACTATCCATGTAGGTCAGTCATAAAATATTTCTTCACATCCTGGAAAAAATAAAACATTGAAAGGGGTGAGCTCAGATGCTCAGTAAAGATACCAATATAGCGGATGCGTTCATAAATAAACATAAAAATTTAAGGCAATGTATTACTAAAACAAAATCCTTTTAAACTTGAACTTCAACATAATATGGCCAAAGTAAAATGAGATAATGCCATTAACTTATTCACATGGATATTCTACTGGTCGAATAATCACATGCAATATCAATAACCACTTTCATAATGATTGAATGCATAATACCAGACTATCATAACCATGTAGCCAAGGCCTCGTGCCAAGACCACAAATAAGATTTTGTCAAGGCCTCGCGACAAGACACTAGTTTGTCTCATGAGACCTACTGATGCATCGTGGAGCTATAGGGGGCTCCACCCGTCACTTATTAAGTCCAATGAATTCCTCATATGAATAGGTTTAAACATATCATAAACCATAACATAATTGTATCACATAAAACATGAATAAAGGAAACAAAACATTTCCACATTTCAATCACCTGATATCCACACAACACATTGATATAATAAAAAAACTTTCAAAACCGTTTTTAATACCAAAATAAATGAAAGTTAAACATTTGTATTTATTTTTCAATTAAAAAAAAAGTTATGGCTTGTAGAGGATGCCAAAACTTAAATAATGGTCACGGCGGCGGAGAAGTCGTTGTCGCCGCATACGTACAACAAAAAAACTTTCCTTTTTGTCGTTTAGTAAACTTATTCATATAAAAAGATTCCTTTTGAATAAACGTAAAATTCAAAAGGGTTTATACACCGTATAAAAGAAAGTTGTGTATAAAACAAAATATGCCTCAATGAAAGGAGATTGAGACAAAGCCCTTTATAGAGATCATTTTTTTAAATAAAATAGATCTATTATGTGTATTCAATATAATTACACATAAATATAGTACAAATAAAAGATAGGACATAATAATATCATGACATAATTTGAAAGTAGGAGATTAACAAAAAGAACAGAAATTGGGTTAAGGAGTTCCCTTACCTCGTGTTCGTCTTGACTCGACCATTCTTTAAACTCCTGAATAATAAACTAGAGTTAATGTCTACTTTATTCAGAACCTTTTTAATGTTCATTATCCCTTTTATATGACTTATTTCAATGTTACGAATATTATGTAGTCATTAAGTTAATAACCGTTGTTTTGTCGATCGTTGGTACTTGAGTCAACAATAAACTTCTTATAATTACAAGTTTTTTATGTGTTAGAATATCCATTATCATCAGAGTAATATTCGTGATGTAGATATCATATATATTCTATATATCCAGTATATACATTCATTTATAATGTTACATAACATTTAGAGGTAAGAAATGAAATGCACCGTTCATGGAGACGGTAAGTTGTACGTACCCATGAACGCTACATTCATTTCTATTTCATACTTAATGGAATGAAATCATAATTATATAAATTTATACTATAATTACAGTATAATATAATTTATTATACCATTTACTCCATCCTTTATACATCCCACATATGGTATTAACGATTCAAATAACTTTGAGGGGGTGGTAGTCCGCACTTCCTAAAATGAAAATACCGCGTTTACCCATAATGGAAACCATAAAGGTATAACATAAATTAAAAATACAGAAGCTTAAGTAATAAGTAAACATATTATATATCATATATAAATATATCTAAATCTTAATTTCCACCTATGGAGGAGTTATATGAGTGTTGAACAATCATCGTTTTGTGAGGCAGAAGTTCGCAATCTAGAGAAACAATATGTTCTTTAACCATTAGATGTAGGTGTGGGTAAGTGTATCTATAATAATTCTTATAAAAACATCCTAGTATATTGATTATACTGGTTTTGTTACAAAATAAATGAATAAGATGAGTTTCGGGGGTTGGAGAAGCAAAATAAAACATAAGAACACAAGAGAAAACACTACCTTTAAAATGGATAACTCTTTTTGAGTTGAGCTCAAAGGCTTCCTTGGAAAGACTTCTGCCAAAAGTGAAGCTTCTAGGAGTAATAGTTGTATGTGGAGAGACAAAATGGGCTGGGGTTGTCCAGCCCAAAGGCTTGAGAGGTGTGGGTAAGGGGGCAGAGGTGGGGACCATTTATAAGAGGAGAGGAGGGGCACTCTTGGAAAGTTATAAAAGGTTACTTTATCATAAAATGATTTTCGGATATAAAAGGTCAAAAAATTATATATTTCTAGGATAAGGTGATAAGACTTCTAAATACACCCATAAAATAGGTTTTTCACATGTTTAGGTCTTAGATTTTACATTATCTTTTCATTTTATTTAAATCGTTAAATAATGAGTTAATCACTGCATCATCATGGTGTCATAAATAATTTAATTTATTTAATGTCTAAAATTTATAAAAAAAATATAATGTTGTAGGAAATATTTTTATATTTATAATGAATATTTATAGTCAAAAATATTACTTGTATAACCCCATTTAAAAATTGTTTTAGTAAAACAACTCATGTTTGTGACATTTTTATTTTAATATTAAATAAAAAGTTTTTAATGTAATTTTCCTACCAAAGTGGCTCCATGGGGTCCCCAAGTTGACCCATGGATTGTATTGGTCGTCCATGACTCATCCAATAGGGGTAGGATATGTTTCGAGGATATTTCATATTATTATAACATTATCATTACCTTAAATTTCACTAATTACCTTTAATCGCGATTAATTAAACTTAAAAGTCACTATTCACGAAAAATTATTTTAATCCCATTGAACCACATTTTACTTCTTAATGACAACCATGTATGTTGGATTTTTTAAAATCAAATCACAGAAGTGGTAATCTTTCTTTTAAATGAACAATCAGTTTTTTAACTACCACTTACTGGTTTCACTATTAATCAAAAAATCGAAGTTTTTCAGAACAATGCCAAAATTTCCCCCTATGCTATAAATGATATTCCGAATTGAAAAATTATATCCATTTAAAAAAATTCCAAACATATAAGTTTCATTAATTATTTTTATAATTAATTCCCGCCATCACAACAAATATCGTGTTTTTAAGAAACAATATATATCAAAAGATTGACAATTGTTTATGTCCAATTTCAATGTTAAATTAATTCTAATGACCACCATTGGATAAGATGGTTAAAATATATTCTATTTACACTTTAAAACTACTAAATTGTATAATTTATCACTATAAATTATTTTTATTAATAAAGTTTTTTTTAAGTATTTTTCACTATTCATAAAAAATTTGAAGTTCTCAAAAAAATACCAAAAATTAACATAGGATAATTTCGATATTTCGAATCCAAAAATGAAGTCCATTTTTGAAATATAATATATATATATAACTTCAAAACGTGGGTATTACTATTCATAATGGATATTTTTATTGGTCGCGGTGTGTTAGAATCTCGAACTTGCGTACAATTCAAGCTATTGCATTATTGAAAGAGAAGCGTATCGTGGAAGCTCTAGGTGTTCAGTTCTCCCCTCCTTCAATAAATTGCATCCTCACAATTAGAAATTTATCTTTGAAAGTAAAAGGTTTAAAATAGAAAATACCTTTGTGTAAATCCCACATCGAAAATAAGGTTAATAAAAATATAACTTTAAAATCAAGAAAGAGAAGTAAAAAGGTCACCCGAGATAGCCCATACTAGGATTTTATGAAAATATGGATATGGAGGAAAAAAAACATCAAGGTATGATGGAGAGTTATAGAAAATAGGATTAGGAGAAAGTTAACCACAAGAAAATAAAAAAATTGTAATTGGTTAAATGGTCATTGAATCACCAATTTAAAAAGTTAACCGACATCATTTTTGTTTTAAGTTTCCTTTCATAATATTTGAGGAATTTATTTAAGAGATTTACTGAGAACATAAGGAAATATACTTACTTGTCATGCATACTTTCATTATTTAATAAATGTTTACCAAAAACCCATCTATCACTCAAAAATATAATAGAAATCAAAAATATTATATTTATCCTAATCGTACAGGGTTCCAAATATTAACACATACCATTTATATTAGGAAAACTATTTTGTAATAACCAGGGACTTCCTGTAGGCTAGTGGTAGGTAATAAAGGCATGTTGCACTATGGTTGTGGGTTCGATTCCTACAGATTTGTCCGACACAATGGGTTATCCCCCAACCTGCAGGTTTTCCTTTTCCTAAAAATATATTATTACAATATTCCAAAAGTAATCTTCTGAAATGTTTTAACCTTAAACAATACTATCCAAGGTTCAACTTAATCCATTCTAACCTTTATAGTTATCCAAAATACCTCTATCCAGACTTTCTCTAAAAGGTATCTAAATTCCAAAATCAATTGTCACATCAGATTCCCCAAACAAAGTAAATTTTCTATTATTGTCACATACTAAAAATAAGATTACCTTCATCATATTAAATCCTTAATGAAAAAAACAAGTATTGTAGTACAATCCTTATATATATCACATTATTCTTATAACCCGAATATAATCCTTGAGTACAAAAGCACCAATACATTAATTATTCCACTTGAACTGTAGTAACAACATATGATTGTCCTCGATCCCTTGGCCTTTTTTGAGGTATGTTTCCCTGACGCTTAGGACATTCATTTGCATAATGCCCCATTTCCCTATAATTGTATCATTGAACATTGATATCCTCTTTCTTTCCCTTGCAATCACGAGCCTGGTGACCTATTTATCCACATTTATAACAAAATCCCATTCCTTTTAGGCATGTACTGGGGTGATTATTCCCAAAATTATCGCATAATGGAAAATCCTTCTTTCACTTTTTCTTTTTATCGATCTCTTGTTCCACTATTCTCTTCTTCTCTTGCTTTAATTTGTTGTCATAAGACTTAGAGAATTCCTTTTCTATCTTGATAGCACACATGACTATATCTTCGTATGTTGAGAAATATTGTGATACAAAATCTCGACGGAGAAATGGTTTTAACCCATAAAAGAAATAGTCAATCTTACTTCTTGGGTTACGTATATAATCTGCAGCATGCCTCGCTAACCTTGTAAAGTTAGCCTCATACTTTGCGACATTCTCATCCTCCTTTTGTCTCAGACTCAGAAATTTCATTTCCATATCTTCTCGATGGTCACGAGGGAAGTATATTTCTAATAAATTCTCTTTGAACTCCCTCCAATCCATATTTGATACTTCATCATCTCCCTTTGAATTTTGAATCAACGACCACCATTGATCAGCATCTCCAGTGAGGCGGTAAACTGCCATGACAACCTTCTCCCTTTCGCCACTCCCCAAGGCATGGAATATTTACTCTAAGGAGTTTACCAATTGCTCATCTAATAATGGATTTGTACCCCCATTAAATGTTGGTGGTTGATGCCTCATGAAGCGGTCTATCATTGATACTCCACGTTGCAGATCAGGTTGCTCCATACGAGTAAGGTTATTATTCATAACCTGAGTGAGTTGTCCCAGAATGGTGATAAGTTAATCAGCACCAGTTGTATCTCTATCTCTACAATAATTATGTTGAGAAGGAGGGAAATCCCTACATGGAGTGCGTGCATTGATACTTCTTCCATTCCTCCCACTAGGCGCCATTTCTATACAATGGAATAAACTAGTTTAGTTTATGAATTGTAATGAATAATTCCAAACTTGTAAAATACTTAATGTAAATTGAATGGTTTATGTATATAATCCATAATAATAAAAAATGTTTTCATTGAGGATGTATATACTCATAAACCCTTCATAATGGTTTGTATAAAATGAGAATTTTCCTAAGCATATCCCCCGGGAGTGTCGTAACCAAGAGTGCAGCAAGGCCCATTGTCGTGCACCAGATCCCGTTCGAGTCCAGCTTACAGCAGTGTTTTAGGGTTTTACCCCTAGGTACATCTATTCCAGAGCCGCCTCTACCTGCTCGTATCCATACAGGGATGTATTGCTCAGAAAACTCACAAAATCTCTATAATACCAAAATTATAGGAAGTTCTTCTATACTAATCCTCAAAGTCTATCTTAGGGATATGTGCTCTAATAAGAGTTTATCTAAATCTAGCTTCCAAGGTTAGTACTAAACTGCCACTGATACCAACTGTAATGCCCCAACCCCAGTTACCCAGAGTCGGTGCATTATTGCGTAACATTAGCATGATCACAAAACATCACGTCTCGAAATACCGGTTAGTTTAGTAGCCTTGGAAACACTAGATACATTCATAAATGTTACATTACATCATAAATTGAGAAATAACAATAATATAGTCTCCATAGTCCACAATTCTATCCCCTTCAGAATATCCCTATAGGTCAGTCATAAAATATTTCTCCATATCCTTGTAAAAATAAAACATTGAAAGGGGTGGCTTCAGATGCTCAGTAAAGATAACAATATAGCGGAATCTTTCATAAATAAACATAAACATTTAAGGAAATTTATGACTAAAACAAAAGCCTTTTAAACTTGAACTTCAACATAATATGGGAAAAGTAAAATGAGATAATTCCATTTACTTATTAACATGGATATTCTACTAGTCGAATTATCACATGCAATATCAATAACCACTTTCATAATGATGGAATGCATAATGTCAGACTATCATAACCACGTAGCCAAGGCCTCGTGCCAAGACCACAAATAAGATTTTTTCAAGGCCTTATGCCAAGACACTAGTTTGTCTCATGAGACCTGCCGATGCATCGAGGAGCTATAGCGGGCTCCACCCGTCACTTATTAAGTCCAATGCATTCCTCATATGAACAGGTTTAAACATATCATAAACCATAACATAATCATATCACATAAAACATGAATAAAGGAAACATAAAATTTCCACATTTAAATCAAAATAAATCAATACAACAAATTGATATAATTATAACACTTTCATAACCATTTTCAATACCAAAATAAAAGAAAGTTAAAACTTTGTATTTATTTTTCATTTAAAAAATAGTTATGGCTTGTAGAGGAAGCCGAAACTCAAATAATGGTCACGGCGGCGGAGAAGTCATTGTCTCCGAATACGTACGAAAAAAAAACAATCCTTTTTGTCATTTAGAAAAATGCTTCATATAAAAAGATTCCTTTTGAATAAACGTAAAGGTCAAAGGGGTTTATACACCGTATAAAAGAAAGTTGTGTATAAAACAAAATATGCCTCAATGAAAGGAGATTGAGACAAAGTCCTTTAAAAAGATCATTTTTTAAATAAAATTGATCTATTATGTGTATTTACTATAAGTACACATAAAGACAGTACAAATACAAGATAGGACATAATAATATAATGACATAATTTGAAAGTAGGAGATTAACCCAAAGAACAGAAATTGGGTTAAGAAGTTCCCTTACCTCATGTTCATCTTGACTCGACCATTCTTTAACCTCCTGAATAATAAACTATAGTTAAAGTCTACTTGATTAATAACCTTTTTCAAGTTCATTATCCCTTTTATATCACTTATTACAATGTTACAAAAATTATGTAGTCATTTATGTTAATAATGGTCGTTTTGTCGATCTTTGGTACTTGTGTCAACAATAAACTTCTTATAAATACAAGTTGTTTATGTGGTAGAATATCCATTATCTATAGATTTATATTCAAGATTTAGATATCATATATATCATATATATCCAGTATATACATGCATATATAATATTACATAACATTTAGAGGTAAGAAATGTAATGCACCGTTCATGGAGATGGTAAGCCGTACGTAGGCATGAACGCTACTTTCATTTCTATTTCGCATTTAATGGAATAAAATCATAATTATATAATGTTTTACTATAATTCCAGTATAATATAAAGTATAATACCATTTACTCCATCCTTTATACATCCCACATATGGTATTAACGATTCAAATCACTTTGAGGGGGCGGTAGTCCGCACTTCCTAAAATGAAAATATCGCGTTTACCCATAATGGAAACCATTAAGGTATGCCATATATGAAAAATACAGAAGCTTAAGTAAAACATAAACATATTATATATCATATATAAATATAGTGACATCTTAATGGCCACCTTTCAAGGTGTAATATGAGTGTTGAACAATCATCATTTCGTGAGGCATAAATTCGCCATCCACAGAAACAGTATGTTCTTTAACCATTAGATGTAGGTGTGTGTAAGTGTAGCTCGAATACTTCTTATAACAACATCCTAGTATATTTATTATACTGGTTTTTTTATAAATTAAAATAAATAAAAGAGTTTAGGGGATTGGAGAAGCAAAATAAAACATAAGAACACCAGAGAAAACACTACCTTTAAAACGGGTAACTCTTTTTGATTTGAGATCAAAGGCTTCCTTGGGAAGACTTCCGCCCAAAGTGAGGCTTCTAGGAGTAATATTTGGATTTTTAGAGACATAATGGGAAGGGTTTGGCCGAGCCAAAGGCTTTAGAGGTGTGGGTAAGGTGGTAGAGGTGGGGGCCTTTTATAAGAGGAGAGGAAGGGCACTCTTGGAAAGTTATAAAAGGATACTTATCATTAAATTATTTTTGGATTTAAAAGGTTCCAAAGTTATATATTTCCTGTATAAGGTGATTAGAGTTCTAAATACACCCATCAAATAGGTTTTTGACATGTTTAGGTCTAAGATTTTACATTATCTTTTAATTTTATTTAAATCGTTAAATAATGAGGTAATTACAGCATCATCATGGTGTCATAAGTAATATAATTTATTTAATGTCTAAAAAATATAAAAAAACTATAATGATGTAGGAAATAATGTTATCTTTCTAATGAATATTTATAGTCAAAAATATGACTTGTATAACCCCATTTAAAAATTGTTTTAGTAAAACAACTCATGTTTGTGACATTTTTATTCTAACATTAAATAAAAAGTTTTTAATGTCATTTTCCTACCAATGTGGCTCCATGGGGTCCCCAAGATGACACATGGATTGTATTCGTCTTCCATGACTCATCAAATAGGGGCAGGACATTTGTCGAGGTCCTTTCATGTTATGATAACATTATCATTACCTTAAATTTTACTAATTACCTTTAATCGCGATTAATTAAACTTAAAAGTTACTATTCACCAAAAATTATTTTAATCCCATTGAACCAAATTTTACTTCCTAATGAAAACCATGTATGTCGGATTTTTGAAAATAAAATCACAGAAGTGGTAGTGTTTCATTTAAACGAACAATCAGTTTTTTAACTACAACTTAGTGGTTTCACTATTCATCAAAAAATTGAAGTTTTTCAAAAAAATGCCAAAATTTCACCCTAAGATATAATTGATATTACAAATTAAAAAATGATGTCTATTTTACAAAATTACAATAATATAAGTTGCATTAATTGATTTTATAATTAATTCTCGCTGTCGCAACAAATAGCGTGTTTTTAAGAAACAATATATATCAAAAGATTGACAATTGTTTTTGTCCAATTTCAATGTTAAATAAATTCTAGAGACCACCATTGGATAAAATGGTAAAAATATATTCTAATTACCCTTTAAAACCACTCAATATTATAATTTATCATTATAAGTTATTTTTATTAAAAAAGTTGTTTTTAAGTATTTTTCACTATTCATAAAAATTGGAAGTTCTCAGAAAAATACCAAAAAATCAACATAGGCTAATTTAGATATTCCGAATCCAAAAATGAAGTCAATTTTGAAATATAAAATATATATAATTTAAAAATGTGGGTATTACTATTCATAATGGCTATTTTGATTGGTCATGGTGTGTTAGAATCTCGAACTTGCGTACAATGCAAGCTATTGCATTATTGAAAGAGAAGTGTATCGTGGAAGCTCACGGTGTTACAATTAGGGAACAAGATAATATACCTTTAGATTAGTTAGAGCTATTATAACCAAAAAAATTATAGTATAAGGTCCTCCATCCATAAGGTTTGTATTCTCCCCAATTAAAGTGCTTAGAGAGGGTGTTGGATCCTCCTTTGGATTTAGTATTATCCCTACATTGTAGGGGAATGGGACCCTCTCATACATTTATTATGAGAATACAAGGGTTATTTTTATTGGTTTATTTAGAGGTTAGATTTATGGTATAATAATGATGTACTAGAGGGTGCAATGCTTCCTCATCTAATGAGTAGGCCTATGTGATGACTGGGATCCCCATCATGGTTCCTATGGGTGGTGTGGTCGATAGAGAGGCTAATTTATGCATTCTTCATCGATACCTGTGCCTCCTCCACAGTCCATAGGGATTTACTTGAGATTTGGTATAAAAATAGTTGTCAACTTCCAAATTTTTGGACTCTTCTGTATTTCGAGCATAATTTTTTTCTTGTATGACTACTAAGGGTTAGAGAAGTAATTATGGAGACCTTTATTGAATCATTAAGCATTCTTCATATAGGCCATATATTGATTATTATTTCATGGGGTTTTTCTCTAAAATACTTTAGTACTGTGATATTTGGGATGACTTGGTACTTTGGTTATTCCCTTACAACATCCTCATAGTTACTTCACATACCAGTTGTTGAGTTGAATTGTTTCTCTAAATATTTTTCTCATAGAATCCTATTGAGTATGTTTATATCCACCCCTACATGATCCTTCTACACAAAAGTTCCATGTCTGTGCAAGTGACACACAATTTCATAGATGGGATGGGTTGGCATCGAGTTGGTGTGACTTGTTCAGAACAAAATAAAAGTCATTCTTAGAGATAAATTATGCAACATGTTGATTTGTGATATTGGTGGTTATTGTTTTATGTGGTGTTTCCCTTTGGATTTAATGCCATATGGGGGAGATTCCTAGTGGTTAGTGTTTAAGAGACTTATTGGATATTAATATTATCTTTTATTTACCATTTGGGATTTACATTTACTATTTTAATCATCAAAGTGTTATTTATAATTAATTTGATCAATAATATATAATTTTAGTGTTATTTGTGACGTACCAACCCGAATTACCACTATGATGGTAGCTAGACCGATTCATCAAATGGCCTCAAGTACACCTCCCCATAGGCTAGATGCTTCCTACTAGAAATGAGGGTCTAAAGAGGTTATAATGGTGAGTCTATACCAATAATTAATTTTAAACAATGGAATAATAAATTAAGAACAAATACATAATAGCAGAATCAATAATAAATGAAATGTAGTGTAGCGGAATAAAAAAATAAAATGAATACAATATTTTCCAAGCTCCATTAGAAAATAGATGCATTAATCTCAGGGTGAATATACAAAACTATAATATTATGTATATATTGTAAATATTATTAAGTAAATTATAATAGTAACTGAAAATATAAAAAACTAAAAGGGAAATCTCTATTAGAATCTCAAGCCCCTGCTCGGTCTTGTGCTCCTAACTTCCTGGTACTAGAGAACCCACACAAGCAACATACATGGTTCTGAAAATATATGGTCTACTCAGTGACCCCAGTGCAATGTTGGTCTGAGTAGGGTGTGAGATATACATCCATGTTCGTTACCACAAATGATTTCTATAGTTGAATCCATTTTTTGAAAATAATTATAGAATTGTGTAGGTAATATGAATAATAAACAATAATTTAATAAATAAAAAATATTCTACCAAGGTCCCAGAAGGAAACCTTGTAGCTCTACCTTCTTTGGATCATAGCTATAATAATAAGTGTAACCAAAAACTATATAAAAAATGTAACAATAATATATAGAGATTATTTATATATTCCATCCTCCTATATGAACCATGTACATAGAGATATAAGTGACCATATAACTAGAATACTAGTTGTTGGTTTGATTAGGTCTAACAAAATCATCCATCAAGAGTTATAACAATCCTATAAACTCATGACAAAGGTTACATTCCCTATATCCCAATAGACTGTGAGACGTCATGAACAACAGTCGAGACAATGAGCGACCCATCATGTCCTCAATCTGAACAAGGAGTGTGGTGCCTTATCCCAATGTCTTACTAGTATCACTGGTGAGAGACACCATCACTCAACACCATATGTAAGGGAGAGTTATTTCCACCACGCTCAACATTATCCTTACCGTCATTCCATGACCTATGTATATGATGTAATAATAGTTATAATAAACATCCCTAAGGCAGTAACTCTCATGATTTATATTTATCAATATCATATAAATCCATCATCATATTTTTAATATAACCCATGAGGAATTACCTCTCATGCTTTAAATTTATTATGTCCAATTATAAATAAGGGAATAAAAAATCTAAGAGTCGAAATAAAATATGCGTATTAATTATAACAAAAGGAATGTTTATTCTACTGATTTCAATTAAATTTTAATTAATAAAATCAATTCAATCAAGGAAGTAAATCCATCATGAACATTCCATTATATTTAACGCAGTCCATTCCATTAAACAATACATGAAAATTCCTTTATTATTGTTAAAGATGATCATAAAAGGTACCATGGTCAATTAGACATTTTAGTACATGGGAAAATTCCATTTAATAAGAAATATATTTAAATTATAAAATATTACGATCACTTTTAAGGCGCTTTAGTTCATTTAACATTGATATTAAAGGAGGGATAATCCATTTATGAACATCAATGAGGCCATGTACTATAATTCCACATAACAAGAACTATCATAATGTTGTAGGGAAAACTGAAAGCCATAATTAAATCATGATCTTTATGAAAAATAACCTCATTACAATTTTTATTACAATTCATCTAATCTGAAGGGTTTTGTGAAAAAAAGGACATTGTTTATCAAACAATTAATTTAGTAAATTTTATCATCATGTTTAAGATTCAAAACTAAATTAATCATAAAAAGAATTTTATAATGTTACCACACATGAGAATAAATTATAAGGATTAACTTGGAACTTTGGAGCAGTCATTAGTAATTGATAAGTTTATTACAAGTAGATATTCCATTATCAATCCATGATGAATGGTTAAAAGGCATTCCAGAAATTTAATCAACTAATTATAATTGGAAAAAATAAGTTAGAACACCCAAGGGGTGTCCATGAACAAGTCAAACAACATTTAACTGACCAACCAAGGATCAATAGGAATATATTAAAGTGAAAAAACTAATTTGATATAAGGGAAATAATTTTTAAACAATGTCCAACAAAGGTTAGCTTGTGGCACTCTGGCACAATTAATAAAATAGAGAAATAACGAGGATAGATTCATAAACCAACTAAATTACGCTAATCATGATTCACCCATTCAATATCAAGGAATGATTTAGTCAGGATTGGAATAAATCAATGATGAGTACATCTGCCCTACAAATAAAGAAAATGAGCTTGTACCAAAATAGAACTGATGATCACAAACAAAATAAGGAACAACATAAATTTAATATAGATCTTATCATTGCAGATCCATATACACCAATGAAAATTAAATTGGAAAAAGGATGGGGGATATATCTTCAAACCTAGAACATGATTGGTGGAAGAAACCATGATGGAGAGGAGGGATCATGCGGATGGAGGGATAAAAATAAAAATATAATGTGGTTTAAAATCTCATTAATGGCATGTTGTTAATTTTACTGTAAAAATTAGGTCACACAGTATGGGCCACATTGTTTCCCTAACGTTGCACCAACCATGTGATGAATATTTCTTAGGTACTGCCCAATTTTCCACTAACCATGTGGGATAGTTTCACTACTTCATAAAAGCATGCACAACCCGTGTAGTGCTTTTCTAAACATCTAGGCCAGGCCCCACAGTTGTCAGCTAGGAGCTATATGGTTTCAAACAGACCATGTACCAAGTCTAGTATTCTTCCATTTTGAGTTTTTAGAGTCCGATGCTCCCAAAACTCAATGTATAACCCATGGAACCGTTTAGGTCATCAACCAAATCTTAAAACAACACATTGAACAGTTACAAATGTTGGAATTTCATTATGAATCATGTTTCAAAGAATAACCCTTCCAGTAAATTCTTAAAGTTCAAATTCTTTTATAATTTAACCATAGATCTAAACATGGGTTATTACATCCTCCCTACATTATAAATTCTCATCCACAACAATACATGGGGAAAAAATGAAAACATCAACCAACTTACTTGGGTTATGAAGTCTTGTTCAAATGGTCACATTTGATTTCCAAACATTCAATGAACCTCGAGGAATTTATTATGCACACAACACTTTTGACAGCAAAACCTGATCCAACACAAATTTTCTAAATTAAACAACATCACAAAGCTTACCCGATCCCATTTAGCTAGACACACAATCTTTTCATGTTCTTATTAAACAGTTGGCCAATGGGACACACCATGTTAGTCATTAACATTAATAGGCATCCACTTCTGAAACACAATACCTACACTATTTGAATTACCTACCAAAAATTCTATAAGAGTTCTCATGATTATCCAACAATTATTTCTCTAATAGGTTGAACCTAGTTTTTTATGAGATCATATTAGGTAACTCACTATATAGAAAATGAAAAATCCCGATCGACCTAACATGAACTGGTGAATAAGATTTCCTCTAAAGACACAACCAACCTTTACACCACCCCCATAGAAACCTATTTATGTGATTAAAATGGTTAATTTTGAATGTAAACATTAAATAGGATGGATAATGAGTCGATCCCCCACCATTATTCCATTCTCAATAATGCTCGTCTTAGATGGATGGACTATAACAATATGAACTGCAACACCAATGTCCACAAAATAAAATGCATATGACCAACATGTTCACCAAATTCTATACATGAAATTCTATGATGTTCAGAGATCAAACCATTAAAATTTCATTTACAAATGGTGTGCTAAGCACAAACAAGAGTTTTAACCAGATCCAGTCTACTAGAATCATCACCCTTTTAATAATTGCCTCTAAGATTGAAAATTATCCAGGGATAACCTTATATTCATTTATCTTCAGTCTAGTTATATAACCCATGGTAGTCTACAATGTATTCTTAGAAGTGAGACATTGGTATGAGGACATAATTTCAACATCAGATAGTCAACTAAGCCCAGAGTGTCATCTTCCTAGTGGTAAAGTCAAGAGAAAATGGCTGGTGTCCACATCAGATGTCCCTATGGGCTCAGTCAATTATAAGGTTCCCATACACTTTATAATATAAGATGGGAGCCTTTTTAATTTCAACCCAAGTATTTTCCCCATTAAACCATTTATATAAGAAAAAAAACAAGGATTGTTATCAAAAATAGTAAAAATAGATAAAAAATAATGATAACATGAAACATGGAATATAATAACCATATAATGTAAATAGACTAACATGATAAATAAAACAGCAATTCCTATTATAAAAACAATCTTGTTAAAGAAAACAAAATCATTGTATAACACTCATGAAACATAATTAAATTAGTAGGAAGTATATATATGAATCTATATGGCATGGAATGTCAAATTATATGTTTCTTATATGATTCATGTAATGATTCATTCATTTCATACTAGGCCAATGGTAAAATACCATAACTTTCAAAAATCAATATTCGGTTAGAATTAAACCATTCAATCAAGGTGAAATCATTTGAAAATATAATAAAAAATAGAATAAAAATCAATCTAATCCCTGGAAACATGGTGTTTTCCCAATACATGGGTTTGATCACTTCCATGCATGACTATTTAGCAAGCATTGACACATTACTAGTCTTTGGTATACCAGAAAAAAATAGTAAGTCAATGAAACAATTAAATCTTTGATGCCACTTTTTTACTTCACTTCCCGACTAACCACTAATTTTGAAGTAGGACCAGGGGGTCACGTGGCCTCAAGATCATCACCCCATAAGCAAGAGGCTTTCAACAAGTGAGTTTTTAAAGAGGCGATAGTAGGGATAATATACCCATATTTTAGAGTATCAAAACTATATAATAAATAAAGAAACAACTGGTAATAGAAGAAGAAATAATAAATGAAAGATAGTGCATTAGAAGAATAATATAAACTGAATAGAAAAGGTGGAAATGCCATTTTACAACAGATGCATCCAGGTCTCAATTAAGATACAAAACTAAAATAGTAAACATAAAATAGGAAATAGCATACATTTCATTACAAAAGTAATGAAAACACAAAAATACACAAGATAAATCTCAATGAGTATGTTGAGCTACATCTTAGTCATGTGCTTATAACTCCCAGGTACTTCAAAGAAAGCACAAGCAAAAATACATGGTCTTGTAAAGATAAGTTATACTCAGGTAACGTAGTGAAAAAGTGGCCCGAGTAGGTTGTGATATAGAAATATCATCTGGTTAGAACCCATGATGTCTATAATTTAATCCATTCCATGAAAACAGGTAATGTAGTGTGCAGGTAATATGAATAATAAATTGTACTAAAATAAATAAACAACATCCATCTCATGTTCTTAAGGGACCCTTGCTGGTTCTTCCAACTTCAGCTTATAGCTGGAACAAGAATAATGACCATTAACTATATATATATATTAATATATATATATATATATGGTTTATATATATATTGTATACACCACAATGAACCAGGTACGTACACACGTAAGTGTCCATATACCAGGAATACTAGGTGCTGGATGGACCAGGCGTATGTTTGTAATTCCTAACTAGTCGGAACAATACTATAAGATCAAGACAAAAGTTACATTACTTAAATCCTAATAGATTGTGATACGTAGTGAACAACACTCAAGAAGGTGAGTTAGCTATCTTTTCATCCCACAAAACAGGGAGCGTGGTGCCTCATCCCAACCTCCTACTAGTTTCACTAATGTGAGACACTCTGAATCAACATCTGTTGTAAGGGAGCATGATTTTACAACATACACAATAAATACATTTCTATAATTCAAAACAGTAGGTATAAGAAATAATCGTATTTATAATAAACAATAATGAGGTAATAATTTTAATTCTTTACATTTACCAAGCCCATATAGAGGAATCATCATATTTAAAATACAATCAACGAGGGAATACCTATCATGATTTCTATATATTAAGCCCATTTATAACTAAGGGTGTCAAAAATACAACATCTTATATGGAAATTGTTATTAATTATAAAAAAAAATTTGGTCATACCACCCATTTTAAATTTATTTCAATTAGACAAATTAATTCATTCAGGGAAGGAAATTCATTATGAACATTTCATTCCATATAAGACATTCAATTCAATTAAAAAACATTGAAATTCATTTATAAAGGTTCACGAATATCATATAAGGTACAATGGTCAATTAGGAAATTAAAAACATGGGAAATACCTTTTAATATGAAACACAATCAATTTATAAAATAGTTCATGCACTTAGAAGGTGAATTGTTTCAAATAACATTTATATAAAAGGAGGATTAATCTATTTAAGAACATCTAGGAGGCCATGTAATTGCAATCCACATAACAAGAACTATTATAAAAGTGTAGGTAATAATCATAGCCATAAACCAATCACGATATAAATAAAAAATAATCACTTTATAATTTATAATTTAATGAGTCCCATCCAATGGGTTTTATTATGAAAACATGACATTGTTTCCCAAACAATTAATTTGGAACATTTAAGCATAAAGTTCTAGATTAAAAACTCAATTAATCAAAAGAATCATTTTATAAGGATACCACACAAGGAAATTAAGTATAAATTTTAACGTGGAACCTAGGAGGTGTCATTACGAATTAATCCATCGACTATAAGGGGAAATTCCATTATCAATCCTGGTAAAATGATTATATGGATTTCCAGACGTTTAATTAATTAATGATAATAGGGATAAATAACTTGACACACCCAAGGGTTTCCATGAATGAGGAATCCAACCTATAACTATCCAAACAAGGACCAATAGGAATTCATTTATGGGCAACAACCAATTTTATATGAAGAAAACACTTCATTAAAAATACATGGAAAAGGCAAGCCTGTGGCATAATGGTGAAATTCATAAAAAAGAGTAAACATGAGGAAATTATTTTAGAATTCCTACATTATGATTATAAGACGTCACAAATCCAATATTATGGTCTGATTCAGTTTGATTTGGATGAAATCTACAAAAAGAACATGCACCCTAAAAATAGGGAAAATAATCTCACACCAAAATAGTACAGCTGATACCAAACCAAATGTGGAATGAAAAAAATGGAATGTAGAGCATAAGTTTTCTGACTTGTAGAGACTGATGAAACTCAAATTAGATGACTAATGGAGGAGATATCTTGAAGCCACAAATGGGCTTGGAGGAAGAAACCCTTGAAGTAGAGGAGGGATCTTGTAGCTGGAGGGAGAATTAGAAAATGAAAATGTGGTTTAAGACCCCATTATGGTTATTTTGGTAATTTTACCATAAAAACTAGGCTGCATGGGTTGGACGCATGTTTTCTTACAAATCTTGTGACAACCATGTGACAACTACTACCTATGCATCCCACATAGAATAGTTTGGGATACCTAGTTTCCATCATCTTCTGCCAACTGTACGGTGAGTAGTACTTAGGTAATTCCTCAGTTAAACTAACTGTGAGCGATATGACCACTATTTAGCAGAACCATGAACTACCCATGTGGGAATCTTCTACACATCTGTGACAGGCCACTATGTTTACTTTTATGGCCAAACAGTTTCAGAAAAACTGCATGCCCCCTCATGTTGTCTTCTATTTTGTGTTTTTGGAGATTGATGCTACCAAAACTTGACAAATCTCCTAAGTAACTTTTCTTGCCTTAAACCATGTCTAAAAACAACACATTCAAGTGTTATAACTTTAAAATTTTCATTTCTAATACGATTTAAAAGAATTAACCATCCACTAAACCCCAAATGTTAAAAATTCCTCGAGAATTTCACCCTGGCTCAAAACACATGTCATTAAATTTTGATTATTCTATGTATTAGAGATTTTTTATCATAGGTTGTTTTAGGATAAGGCCTACCATTTTTTGAGATATTCTCACTTGGTGATATTAACTATCCTCTACCTTATTGGAGGTAGGAATGGGGTGGAACAATTATCCAATTACTAGCCTAGGAGGGTCCAATGTGTGTTGGGTCTTGTTCTAGTGGTATCAAAGACGTTCTATAGTAGGTATGGAGTTTGGAGTATGTATTCATGTGAGGAATGGGTTTGGATCATAGGTAAACGATATTAATAGGGTCTTGAGTTTTTTTATCATAGTAGGGAGGTTTTCATACGTGTGGGGGTCAGTGTATCCTTTCACTAGAACACTGTTAACCTGATAGTCTACCGAGATCTTTGAGACGTCATTATAGGGTGCATGAATGTTGGTATATTCATCATAAAACTTTCAGTTAGGATAATTCATGTCATTTCTTGAGCCATCTCATCTAGATTCTCTCTTAACCTTTTTGGTTAATCATATTGAATGTACGATGATACATACTGATAGCCATATTTTTTGTTGTGTTTGGGTTGTGATGAGAAAATCCCTATAGATAGGCCTCTCACAACCAATCATTTGGAGACGAGTCCTTTTTATTAAAAAATTGGATCAAATACATTATTTATTAGATATATTAGGATTTTTGTATCTCACTTTCACTTATTTTTGATCAGGTAGAGATTATTATAGTTCCTACTAATTTTTAAGATAATTACCACAAACTGAGTATGTAGTGTTCCTTCTAATGATAAGAGACTCATTAGTTTATGAGGGAAGCCTGGTCCTTGGGTGACTGAGGATCAAATAGATTTCAAGACTCACATATATATCTAGATCATTTTTTTAATATCCAGATTCTAATTCTTATGGTGACCTTTCCAAACAGAATTTTTTGAGTATAGTGGATGATGATTTTGTTCCTGAACTCAGTAGAGGAATAACATACCATTGTTGATGTTTGATTACTTTATAATATAGTATTATATATGGTTTTTTATACCCACATTATATTGGAAAAACCATGTTTGATTATGCATCGATGTCCATACACCTCATGAAGTGTACCCTGGACTTGTTTTACAGTGGAAATTTTCAAGAACATAAGGTTGAGGTAGGGACCATAGGGGAGGATTCATCATGCTATAGTTGTTTTTTATATGATGCTACCTTTTTAGGATACCCCTAAGTAATTATTAATATATTAAATATTGTTAGTAGAAATTCACCATATATTTTTTTGGATGGAGTTTTTTATAATGATATCCAACATGGCACTTTGGATGGACCTCCATATGTGTGGAATAATTAATGTCATAGGACTACATATTATTGGAACAGTTATCAAATGGGAAGTGGTTGGGTGTAATATCTAGTGGGAAAATTAGTTAATGGTGGATGATTCATCCATACACTCTCAAAAGAAAGACCTTTTGTTGGTTCCTATTTGACTTAGATTACTGACAATCAGATTTGTGAGAAGTTTCACATGATGAATGACTATGGTCAGGCATCAGAGGATGCAATTTAGAGTATGATATGTGTCTTTTCTTCATAAACCATTATATTGGATGGTGTAGACCAAAGTTATATTCTTTATATAATATTTTTGAGATTTGGAAATTTTAGTGGAGCCTTAGAAATTCCTTTCTTAGCTAGATATATATCACCATCTTTGACCATCTTTCACTCAATCCTAGTAGTGTAGGTTTATCCTTATTGGGGAAATAGATCATTCCAGGTACTACTTCATGGAAGATATTGTATCCATATCTTTTATATATTAAGTATTAGTTCTAGCCATACCAAGTGATTAATAATTAAGAAAATGATGTGGGTCAGACCATTAGTAGTGAGTGAGATCCTAAAAAGAGGGTTTTTTAAATGTATAGAGTTTAGTGTTAGTAGTCATGTGAGGAATATTTTAGACACCTATGTAAAGTTATTCTTGGAGTGTTTTGTGTTTTATTATTAGATTAGGGATGAATGTGTAGGTGCGACAACCAAAATATCCTTTTTCCAGGACTCTGGTAACCTGATATTAAACCTAGAGCTTTCAAATTTCATTACAGGGAACAAGAGTGTTTGTACGTGAATAATATTGTATTTAGTTATGATCTTTCGTGAACATTCATTTTCAACTCATCTAGATATTTTTCCCCTTTTAGGTTGATCCTATAAAATTATGGGTGTTACCGACTAATATCCATATTTTTTGAGGTAGAAGGATCATGAAAATACCATGATTTTGGTTAGGCCTCTTATCATTGGTCAATGAGTTTTTATAATATTTTAAAGAATCAATTTAGATATATTCTTACCCAATGAATTTTTTAAGTTTCTATCTACTTTTTTTAATATCTAGTATATTTGATGGTAGTACGTGCTGAGTTGGATGATACAAGCCATAGAATAAGTATGCAATATTCTTTATAAAGAGAGGGGCCTCATGTGTTTTTGAGGTGGACCTATCCTAGGGAGAATGAGGTTCTTCAAGAGATTGAGATTCACATTTCCTTCTCCCTTGGAATTTTGCTGACCAAATATTGATTCTTTCATCGAGATTCTTTCATGGCATAGTGAAACGATAGTAGAAAATGTTATTCTAGACATGTGGAATTTCTAATTCACCATAATCTGATTTTCATCGCTTTGGTATGGAGTTTTATATGAGGTTGTTAGGACCATCCACATGGTGGTGTGACCATTTTTGAGTATGATTTGAGGTCCGTGAATGAAAACAAGTGTTCCTTTGTCTTACATTGTGGTTGAATTTTTTGAACACTATATGATTAGGTAGGGACTCTGAAGGATGAGTTATTGAGATATTGTTTTGGTTTTATGTAAAAATACTGATGTTAAATATCATTGAGTGATCATTTTTAGATTAAGGATTAATTAATTAAATTCACTATAACTTTTGGGGGCATGATGGTTTTTTTGGTAATGACATCCATAGTGGCACTGTGGGTGGACCTTCATGTAAAAGGTGATATTTATGTTAGAGACCTCATTTTTGTTATATCATTGGCTTATCAAGAAGAATTTAGGTGAAATATCCAATTTGAACGATTAATTATAAGTCCATAATGCATAGATTCACTCGCAAATACACCACCTTTGGTTGTTTCTTTTCATGAATGGTGTGATAATAGTCAAAGCTACAATAGGATTAATGTGATGTATGAATATGATCAAGAATTAGAGATTTTTGATCAAGGTATGATGTATGTCCCATATTCATGTAATATCATACTATATGATACAAATATGTGTTATTATTAGCATATCAGATGTTCATGAGTTGGAAATTCTGGTTAAACCCTATCATTTTATTGGTTATCTAGAAAGATTTCATGGAATGTGAGCATTTTTTACTCACCACTTTTAGTAGAGATGGGTTTTCCTTAGTATAGAAATAGATATTTCAATGAGATCCTTTTATGTTGATATAATATCTCATGGTTTCAATCTCGTTATAGATTTTTTAATGGTGATAGTGTTATGAACTGATGACTGGTTAAGTAAATGAGGAAAGTCAGACCTTCAATAGTGATCATGATCTCCTCATGTGGGACTTGTGTATCCCACCATCTTGGAGTGATAGTTATGTACCCATTTTATGGAATGTGTTATTTTATATGCTATCGGTAGAGATGAGAAATCCACTTTTTATTAGTGTGGATTAATTCCAAAATTCTTTTGAAAGGTGACCCGTAGATGACACTTTTAGTATGGAACGAATATGAATCAACCTTCATTCTATTGAATAATTTTGTAATATTTTTATATGTGATTATTAGAACCCTTAAGGTGTTTATGGGTTTATGGGATGAATCCTTCCTTGAAATTCAGTTGTGGAGGATTCTATTTGGAATTTTTGAAAAAATTCCTAGTTTTACTAAGAGAGTAATAGGTGAACTAAAAATCCTATGAGGTGTTTTCTAGATTCCTTGAATAATGGTTATTATTAATGAAATTGAAATTATGACACTCTGTGAGATCATAGAGACAGAAAAAGAAGTTTCGGTTTTTGATTCAATATTCGTACTATATATCAAAATAGAAACCCAGAATGGACACCACACTAGTGAATCATGACCCTCATTACACCCAATCACATTAAAACCCTTTCTATATTAGTGTTTACCCCAAAGTTGATTCTCATTATGTTTCAGAGTGTGCTGAATTTTATGGGATTTTTAATATTTATTCTCAAATAAATAATACTCTTAGAGCTCTTAAAGTGATTCAAAAACCCTAGTTTTTTTTGTTTGGACTTTGTAATAATGTTAATAAATATTTTGGATGAAATTATGAGTAGAAAAGGAATTAAGAGAGTGAGGGGTTCTCAAATGTAATAGTATAATTATAAAAAAATATCCTAACAACACATATTCATGAGTATTATGTTCTTCCTTGTAAAATAATTCTCATACGAGGAATCAGAGATTAATATTGAGTTTTTAATGGTGGTTTTACCTTTAGAATTATATCATTTTAGTTCAATTTAGTGGTTTACAACTCCACCAATAGTTTATGATAATTTTAATTAACCACAAGAAAACCTATGTTTTTTAGTATTTAATCACCCCCCTAATTATAGGTTGATATTATTGAACCCATAGAATGGTATAGGGAGATTAAGAGGAGATTATGAGGAGAATATTGTTCTTCTATGATAATGATCTAACCCTGGTGGGAATGACAGATTATAACAATATGCTACACCATTGATGAGGGAAATGTTATATATTTTTATTATTTTCTTTCATAATATTCCTTATTAGCTTTATTATTATTGTTTTTATTTAATATGAAATCCATTTTCATGATTATTATGGTAGTATTTTCTCCTAATTTCTATTTTATTTTTTATCATCTGTTTCAGTGCATAATTCAACAGTTGGAATCAATTTCCATTTTCCCGATCCGTTATAATTTTATTTAGATGAAATTAAAGATTCCATTGAAAAAAGAGATGGATGGTGGTGATATCATGGGTTGATGTTTATTGTAAGATATAGTGATCCATACAGGACTCAAATCTGTGGTAGAGATAGTGAGGATGTGATTCAACAAAGGAAAGGTTGGATGCTTTTGTGATGAGAGGTCGATTAATGCTTTATATGTTTCTAGAGAAAAGAAGCAATGCTAGCTAGCCTATGGAAGATTGTGGAGATGGAGGGATAGTAACGGCAGTAATGTAATGGGAATGGATACATGGATGAATACTACAATGTCATTAGTGAAGGTGGAAAATTCCAAGTGATGAAAGAACACAGGAGAATGGGAAAAAAGAAAAAAAATAAATTATTGAAATATTGGAGAATGCAGTTCCATTATTGGAGAGGAAAATCTCCCATTTGTGTGAAGTATTTCACTACATATTAAATATATATTTATAATATAACAATAAAGATAAAAGAAAAAACTAAATAAATATAGGGAGACTTGGGGTCCATATTTACGTTGTGGGTGGAAGAGTGGGGTAGTGGCATGGACCCCCACCCCTCTAACTTTTTTATTGTCTTTGTATATATTTGATGATGAAAATAATAATAGTAATAATAATAATAATATACTTTTTTCATTATTATTATTATTATTATTAATTCTTGTTTTTGGTTCATCTTTTTGCTATGATGTAAGATTAATAATCCATCCATGACATTGTGATCAACACATTGAGAGGAATATATCAAGAACAGTATGTGACAAAAAATTACAAATCAGGGTATGATCCATCAACTGTTTCTTAGAGAATCCAACCTATATGATATATTAAAATGTAATATTTTTCATTTGATTTATGTTGTTGATAAATAAATATATTTTCATGATTATTTTTTATGGTATTCTACAATGGTGTAATTCATTCTTCCATCTGAATGCATTTGTGATTCTAGATAGGTAGATATAGAGTTTTTCTCTATCGAGTTATCATCATGATTTATGAATGATGATAAAAACATTTTCACAGTTGAAAACTCTCCTAGGAGGTGTGGTTTCGTCAAGGTGAAGGTTTCTCCCCCACCATTCTTAGATATAGTCAGTAACCACCCCCCCCCCCCCCCCGACCCCTCATTTTATTGGGGTACATGATCCTCTATATACTAATATGATATGTATAATACCACCCCCACAATCGAGGCACAATATTAAATATGTATTAAGATAGTATGCCCCTATCTAAAAGGATTATACAAGGATTGGGATCCTCTAATAGAGTCGTTATTGCATCCTATTTTCTATGTACAGGAGATTCTCTACTAGTACATGTGAGATTATATGGCTTATTTGGCCTTGATAATTCTGCAGGTGGATCGAAGATGTGGTACTGATGTACTAGAGGGTACAATTATCCCTCTTCTATTGAAAAGGATGCAATGATGAGATATCTCCCCTTAATGGTTCATATCTATTGGGTGGTATATTGAGAGGTTGATCTATGTAGTCATCATTGAGACTTGTGAATCCCCAACACCCGTTCGAGTTTCGCTCAAGATATGGTATTTTTCCAACTAATATTTTTTGTCTTTCTAGAAAATTTTATATTTTGAACTTCCTTTTGTACTTGTATTAGTACCAAGGTTTTTAGTGGTGATGATTTAGGAATTTATTACATCTTTCAAAATTATTTTTATAGAGAATATTTGGATTATTATATCTTGGTTTTTTTCCAAATACCATTTAGTACTGAGAACTATGAGCTAACAAGGTATTCCTATTCTTCCCATATATCATCCTTTTAGAAACCTCACATACCATGAGTTGATTTGAATTATTTGTTTGTGTTTTTATTTTTCTAGGGATCCCAACTAAGTATGTTTATACTCACCCTCACATGTGTCTTTTCACTACATTTTTTGTGCCTCTGTAGGTGACACACAGGTTTAATGTTGATTTGGGTAGACATGGAGCTGGTGTGGTTGATTCATGGTTGACTCCTAGAGATTCTTAGAGATCTATTAGAGGTAATGATGATTCATAATAGTGATAGTGACTGTGGTGGCTTGACTGTGACCAATGAGTACAGAAAACATAGAGGATCTTCTTTGTTCATTATAGTTTAAGGACATGTTGGATTTTCTATTTATCTTGTATTTACCGTATGGGATGAAGTTGTAATTTTTTCCCATACATATGTATGTAAATATCTATTAATCATGTGTATATATTATTGTTTTTCTAGTTATCTTTTAAATTTGTGATGTTTTTTATATATAGTCATTGGCTAAGGCCTCACATGTTGTGAGATGTTTATTCTGTGTGATAAAAACTATCTCCTAGATTATTCGAGGTTTTATTGGGGTAGAAATATTAGAATAATTTAATTCTATATGGGGATTTAGTGAGTTGTGTCATTTCATGATAACATAATGTAATTAAAATAATAATAAATATAATATTAATAAACTTTAGGTATTATTCATTAATAATTTCTTTCGACCAGGTTAATTAATTATTTAAAATAAAAGATACCAATAGAGTATATAGAGTAAGGTAATTTAGATAATATGTTATTTTCTAATATTATTTTAATATTAGTGAATGAGATATATATAAATACTCACATTTGTACGAGGTAAGATTTTTTGGCCGAATTTTAATTTTTGTTTTCCAAAGTTAAGATAATTTGATAACCAAGATTTGGATTATATTTTTGAGAGTTTTAATGCCTCTAATTTATTTTTATGGATGTGAAATTTTTTTATTAGGTTTTTTATGTTGTCAATTTAATGACTGAGTGATACTGGATGAACTTGTAGTGATATTTTTCTATAGGTGTACCACCATGGGACGGACCGCACTGTAAATGACCTCATATTTGATGGGGGGGGAATAAATCCTCAGCTGGATGGGTGCAGCACATAGATTGAGTGGGTAGATTCCTATTAATTTATTGTCATGATGGTCATATAAAATGATAATTAAAATTTTAAATTATCCTTTAACCCATAATGTGCATTAAAAACTAAAATTATTATCAATAAACAATCTTATGAATTGAAAATTAAAAAAAATTATAATTATAACTAAATTTTCATGTTATGAATTTATCTTTAAATTATCATGTTCATTTGTATTTATAAATCGAAATTTTCCTTACAATTATACAAACAAACTTATCCTCTTATAATTATCTTTAAATATATTTGTGTGTGTGTCTAGACACACACACACACACATGGATAGATATATATATCTATTTTGACATTTTTGATAAATTATCTTCAATATATCTCTACAACTATCATTTATTGGTTTTACCATTAACCATTGATAAATTTTGTCATGAAAAATTGGATAATTTATTTCAAAATTATCTTTTGATAAACCACCCAAAAATAACCATTCATAATTTATAATAAATTATAATTTGAATATTTAAAAAAATATTACATAAACACACAAAAATACCCTTTGATAATATATAAAAAATAATTATTTGATTATTGTTGTAATTAATTGAAATTCATATTTCTAATATATTTCTCCGTTTTTTTAAATGCATGAAATAAAATGATGAAATAAAATAAAAAAAATAAAATAAGAATACAACAAAGAGCTCATCTTATTTGTTGGGTGTGGCACTCCGAACTGGGGAGACAAACCGTATCCCACATACAGTGGGCTAATCTTCGATGAAAAAACCCAGTGTTTTTACTACTCACTAAAGGAGGTGTATTGGATTGTTTTTTGGGATTTTAAGGATGATAATCAAGTATTTATAGGCATCTAAAGATGTTATAAGGATTTCCAAACAAAGTTAAACACATTTTTTAATCTCTTATACACAAAAAAATGGATGAGGACTGATTAATTTCCATTAAAAAATCCATTTATAATTTTTTAATCATAAGAATTATCCATCTTCAAGGTTTGAAAATAATTTGGTGACAAAATGGTGGAAAACATGATTTGGGGAGGATGGTGAATATAACCATTTATTAGTATGTTTAATAAGTTAATTATTTAATTCAAAAAATATTTTTAAATATTGAAATGTCTAATAATCTAATTGTGTATACAAACTATACTACGCTTTGGGTAAACACCAAATTCAAAACCAAATGGTTGTATCATATTTGTTATACAATGCACCGTATGAGATATATTAATTATTTAATATTTAAAAAATAGATTAAAATTTAGTTAAATTTTAATATAGTTATTTTTTCAAGCAATATATCCAAACATCGTACACATACAAATGTTATACCCAACCTATGGTAAAAACTATTTCCCAGACCTATCGGTGATGTTATTTTTTTCATACGACATGTCATTTGAATGATAATTATTTATTTTCAAAAAAATAATATATTAAATATTATTTATTAACATTATCTCATTATTGAGGCATCCAAATCATTAACGCCTTTGAATGATATACCCCTCATAGGGTAAACACTACATTTCAGACCAAATGATGTTCTTAGTTTTATCATACGACACACTGTATTGGTGTAATTAAAAAAAATTAATATATTTTCTCTACATAAAATAATATATTAAATATTTTTATCCCAAATTTTCTGACGCTTTGTATAATTCAGAATCATGCACTTTTGGAATTTTTTACTTTGAAAATAGTCAATTGAAAATTCCATAATGTTAACTAGGATTTTACCCTTCATTGATGAGTTTAACAAAAATAAATATTTTTTGTTGAAAAATTATTTTTTCCTACTAAATAATTTATCATAAGAGGGAATTTGTATTATTTTAAAAATTAGGATGTTACATTTTTGTGGTTAAATTATGGATAAATGTTCATAGTATAGTGAAAACAATTCTACATATAGCTAGTCCTCATGGACACTATTTCTTTAGGTCATGGGATAATGTGATTATTTGTGGGAATATATAGTCAAATTATAAAAACTAAATTAAATAAAGATATTATTATCTTCTATGATCTCACTTTATATAAAAGGATGTTTTTAGAAAACTTATTTTTATCCCCAAAATATGGATTTTAGTTCTGGGGAATCTAACATACATACATGGAATGAATTACATTAAGATGCACTGTGTTTTACAAAAATCCAAAATGTGCAGCAAAAATATATCTCTCTAGAGTTTATAATATAGAATATGATAATGTAGGTTCTTTTTATAAAGTTGTTATTATTAATAAAGGATATTTAAAATATAAAATGTAAAATGATATCGAAATATAGTGTAATGGCCTATCCCAGAGAGGGCCCATGATGTGATTACCCCAATCCTACCTCCGATAGTCCAGGGGCTGGTGAGTAGCATCGAGTAGGCATATCCCACAAATGGGAGGTATTTTTTGATATACATGAACACACATAGACACATATCCATGCCCGAAATGCTAGAATATAGTACACAAAGTAATAAAAATAATGAATAGACAATGATACCAAACACATAGTACTATAGCAAGAAAACTAGAAAATAAACACAGCCAGAATATACACCCACCCAAAAAAGGATTCTGCAATAGTGAATACAAAAATTCCTAATATTCACCTACAGAAAACCCTACCTAAAGGGTAGGTGGATGACAGACGTCTAAAGCCATAGGAGCACCACACGTTTGTCTGATCACTATAGGTACCAATTTGTCCAATTCACCTAGAACTCAATCAAAGCATCGATTTTCTGCACAAGGTAAAACATGTGCAGGACCATCCTATTCAGGTGTGAGTAAAAAAAATTAGTAGGACACCATAAAACTACAAAGGAATACCACTAAAAAATACACTAAATATACCTTATTGAAATAACCAAACTGTTAAACTATGAAATACAACAATTATATCACAAAGAAATACACCGTATACCACAAAGGAAACACACAAACTATAGTCATCTCCTATATTGATAATTATAAAGAACAAAAGCATGATTATCAGTAATTTTCTAAATAACACCCATAGTCAACAACACATAGAGTCTGAATAACACATATAGTGTCAATAACACATTGAGTGTCGATAAAACAAGGAGTGGTGATAAAAAATTGAGTGTTGATACCACACGGAGTATCAATTAGACATGAAACCCCTATGCCACATAGTCACCAAGATTACAAAGTAACAAATACCACCTAGTCACAAATTCAAATAGTCACCAAGATCACATAGTCATAGAGCCAGGTAGTCACCAAGATCCCATAGTCACAGATTCATGTAGTCACAATGATCACATGTTTAATGCCACCAGATGGATTCCTCCCATAGAGCACTTGTACAGGGAGTACCCACTCTAAAAGAATTTAGTTCATATTCCAATATCCATAACATATCATATATGGTATGTAAAAAGGAAATTCTCATTTTAAGTGTCCCAGCTTCACAAGTTTCTCATCAAATGGACATGCAGTTTGGAAGATATGGTCGTTTTGTAAAACAATCTGACTCGGGTGCAGTCCGGTTCCGAACCAAACCGCCGAACCCATCTTGGTCCAGTCCGGTCTGGATAACACCAAACACATACCTTGGTTCAGCCTTCTATGACACTGGGTCCCACCCGATGTGCTTCCGGAGCATCCCAGCTCCCCATGTATGGACTGCATGCAGCAGTCCAGATTTCTCCACCAGATATAGCCTACTGTGGTCATGACACTGGGTCCATACCATCCACTCTGACGACATCTCTCCTCCCGTTTCTCTATATCTTCTGTGTCACACCCCTCTATCCTGTATCTCCCTCCTACTCTCCGCCTCCTCTCTACACTGCTCCAATGTGGCCCGCATGTCGTATCCTGCTTGGGATCTGACCGTCATGCCATGCCACTCTAGCCACCTCCTTGCGCCACTGTCATCGCTGTCGCACCATGATAGACCTCCATGATGGACCCAAACCTATGGTCCCTTATAATGAAAATTTAGTATCCTCTAATTCTGAAAAACTTCTTTGGTCATAGATTTTTTTCCCTCGGGTTATTCTCTACACTTCTACAACCTCTTCGGTAGATTTTCCTTCGATTCGAGGGTCTGATCATACTCAGAGCCGCACAAAAAATGCCGAGCCAGGACCACATGGGTTCAAAGGAGAATGATATAAGAACATGGAAGAGGGAAAGAAGAATATAATGCATGGGATTGAATATTGGCCTTTATTCATGATGGCATCAATTCATTCTTATTAAAAGGATGAAGAGGGAATGAAGCACCAGAAATCACCCAGATTGTTTCTCTTTTTTAAAACCCCAAAAATTTTCCATCCCACAAGAATGACCAAACTATAGATCAACCTATTAGTTGGTTTTTCCATGTTCATTGGTAAATATAATAAGGGAAATAGTAAATCAAAAATGTATCAACATCTTACCTCATTGTTGGATTTGTCATTGATGACGAACATAGGTCTGTGTCATCATCGATAGTAAATCCATCAGTGTTCATCATCGAGAGAGATTCCTTGCACATCTTAGAGGAATTTTTGGGTTATAGTGATAGAACTAAATTCCTGAAAAAGGATTCATTGAAAATAAAAACTCCTCTACATAAAATTAAATATTTTAATTAAAATATTTTAAGGGTGGTTATGTCGAAATTCTTACTTTTATAGTCGACATGCGCCTGTCGATGTTAGGCCCTGCCTAAGGTAAATTCACAGCTCCAAATGTAATGGTTTCCTCTAATTTCCTATCTAAGAACCCATTTACAGGATTTTCATTTTATAATGAAAATTATCATATCCACAGTATTAAAAACATAAAATTTTTCATTGAACTATTCTAGGAAAACTATGCCTCGGAATATCACACTATCTCAGCGCATGGTCATGGACTTTTCTAATTAATTTATAAAAATAAAACAAGAGAAAATATGAGTCACTAAACTCTCCCCACATTAGGGATTTACTTCCCTGAAATCCAAAACAAATTTTACTCAATATGAAGAATAGGATACTGAGTAAGAATCTAAACCTCCCGTTTTGATGTTCTCTCTTGTAGATCCCCGTGCAACAACCTATTATGCAATAGTGGAATCGACTTCACATTAAAGATACTCTCATGACGATCCTAGATCTCTACCAGATACTATAGAAATGTCACCCTTCATTAATATCCAACTTTCCTTGTCTGATGACGTGTGATGAATCATGAAAGTACCTCCTCAGATGTGACACATGGAAGACATTAAATACCCAGTGCAACTGTGGGGGTAGTGTTAGGTAGTAAACCACCACACCAACTCTATTTAGAATCTGATAAGGGTTGATGTATCTCAGAGATAACTTTAAACCCTATCCAAATACCAAAAATCCCTATCAAGTTGATACTCAAAGGAACACATGGTCTCTCTCCATGAACTCCAAGGGCCTCTACATCCTATCATCATACAATTTATACCATCTCTAAGAAATCCTTTTCTAATCCTAGTTAATTATTCCCTTAACAGTCGTAGCCCACACTAACTCTAGATCCATGAGTTATTACTCTCTTAGTGTGGTTTAGAAAAGTTTTTAATGTCATGGTCGCCCGTATAGGGGATCATATAGTTCCATACATATGGTGTACTGGTAGATGTTTTTATATAGAAAATCCATTAGAGGTATGTGATCCTCCCATCTATGGAAAATGTTAAGGATACAAGAACATAGAATGTCCTCAAGAACTAGGATGGTTATCTCTATTTATCCATCCATATGGGGATGAAACATTTTTATCTAATGTAGATGTTTCCTAAATTCTTCCTAAAATCCATTCCAAAAATGGGATAAGAAACACACATCATGATCTTAGATGATCATTTTTGGAACTCCATGAAGCCAAAATATATCATACTTTAGAGGAACCCCAAGATCTCTAATAAATTCTACTCAAATATCGATAAGAAATGGGTGGAATTGGTTAGTTGTTGAACGATCACCCAAATGGGATCATGCCCCAAGACATATTTGGTTAACCCATCATGAAGTCCATAAATATCACATCCAACATCCACTCTCGAACCTCTAGGGGTTGAGTCAATCCCACTAGAATCTGATTCTTAGACATCGCTTACTAGCATGTGAGGAATCTAGAAACAAACATTTCCACTCATGTATTCATCCTCAACCACCAAAACTGATGTTAGAGTCCCTGGTACATCTTTACTGCACACTGATGTACCACTAAATGGGATGTATTAAGCTCCGTCAAGACCTCCTACTGCAATGTCACTGGTACAACTATACATACTATGAAGAGAACAACGTACTCCCCACCTTTCAAATAACCATTAGGGTTATACCATGTGAACATCTGATCACTTAAAGTCTCATAGTTGGTGTCTCCAAGATATGCCTCCATGGTGTACTGTAATTTTTGAGGGGTGACTACCTTCGACTAGAGATATGCTTATCCATCTCCATCCACAATGAATATCTACAACAAAGCCAATTTCTTTATCGCCTCCCTCAGTAACTATATGAACGGTCTCCTACATGAGAATTTACCACCATGATCCCCTTCATTAGAGTATAGTCAATCTCAATGTCATATTCCTAAAAGAAAACAACCCATTGCCTCTATCTCAAGTTCAAATAATTATGAGAGAATATATATATGGTACTCTTTTTGGCAGTGTAGATGATAAATTTCTATCCCATTAGCTAGTGTTTCCACATCATCAATGTGAAGTCTATCTCTCCCAACTCTAGATCATGGGTTGTGTGTTCCACCCATGTGCTCTCAACAGTCATGAACCATAGGAAATCACTGCATTCCCATACATTAGGACCCAACCATGCCTGATCATTAATCCATCACAGAACACCATATACCCAACACCCTCCTCCAGTAATCTCAAGATTGGAGTGCTCTTTTATCTCTGCCTTAGCTGTTGGAAACATTCACGACATTTCTCTATCTACATGAATGGATTACCTTTTAGAATCAAAGCTAGAAGAGATGCTACTACTCTTAAAAAGTTGAGAAAAACCTCTATTAGACCCTTACAGACCTAGGAAATTACGCACCTCAGTAAAACACATGGGTGTCTCCCACATAATCACCACCTCAATTTTCTTCAGATCTAATGCAACTCTAGCCTCTGAAATAACATGTCCTAAGAAGTGGAACTCCTGAATCCAAATATAAATATTTGAGAGAATCTGATAAATCTTGTTATCTTGGAGTGTTTCTCGGATCATAATATGGCATCCTGCCTTTTTATAACATAACATTTCATTACATTTTACAAATAGTGGATCTTTAAAATCTAGTGTCTTGGAAATCATGACATAAAACATGAAAACAACATCCAAAATTCTTCTTAAACACTTGAAAGTATTCTTCATTGTTCATCCTAAGTTCATTATAGAATCTCATAACCTGGGAGCATACATCAAAGGAAAGGGTGAGCAGAAGGCCTAGTAAGATAAACAAGAGAAACATTTTACATGTGAACTTGAGATACATCAATAAAGTCATGATAAGTAACTTTAAGGCATCAGAAAGAGATCGTGAGGCATATCATAATAAAAATAACACATTTCATATCAGGAAGATATGGATACAACATTTAACTTAGACAATCATTTCTGTATCACCAGGGTACATCCCCAAGGTGTCATTAAAAAAATTAACAATGTTATTCACCAAGGTATCGTTAATATGGTCCTCTCTTGAGATTAAGACATTACCCAATTCATTGGAGCGCTATCAGGGACCACCAGTAATTTTCCACTATTAACATGTGATCCACATATATCATCATCAATAATTTCATTAATAACCCATATAGCATAAAATAAATGGGTTTCATTTCATAGTCATAACATTTAAAAACTTCTTTAAAGAAGTGATATTTATGTCAATTTAATCCCACAGAAAAAGAAAGCATGTCTCATGAATGTAAATCCCTGAATTTAAAATAGAAAATTTTGATATATATGTGAATATCCCTGTAGAAGAAAGATCTTTGATTATTCACCTATTAAAATAAATGAATTTATGAAAAAGAGAGAGATATTTTGAGACGAAAAATCTGCAGCATAACAGCTATGTTACAGGGTTTTAGAAAATATTGAAAATAGAGGGGAAATGAGTCAACCACTCATATATGATCCATAAAATAATATAGGGTCAGAATATAAAGTATATAAGAATATGGTAATGAAATTTTAAACACATATCATAATAAATAAAAAACATGGATTGAAGACAAAAATAAGATTTCTCTTATGAAAATTCGGCAGCCTAACGGCGTCACTTAAAACATCAAAAAAATGAATTGATGAGATCAAATAGGGTATCTCATCATATGAACATAAAAAAAGTATTATGGATATATATATATCATACCCCAACAAGGTAAAAAAGAAATATGAATGACTTGAAATGACTGTAGAACTTTGAAAATGGGAAGAGTGAAAGAATCCCTTACCTTGAAGTGTAACTTCAAAATCATGATGTTTGGGAATATGGGAGGCTTGAGGGAACCTTTGGAGGACTCCATGGGAGGTAATGAGACCAGAAATTCGTTTAGGAGGAGTTTGGAATCGAAAGGATGATAGAATGGCTTGGTATTTATAGGGGAAATGATGGGACAAGGCATTAATGGCCAAGGGACACCTCATTGGTGGTATTTGCAAAACCATGGGCTTGCCCATGGTATTTTACCATGGTATTAGCCCCTTGGGACACCTCATACCATATATTAATATTCATAAGTTTATCAGAATTATTAAAAAAAATATTACATCTTTAATGATGTCATTAAACACCCGAAACCTTATACTAAAAATTCACTATTCACCAAAAATTCAACTTTTTTAGAGAAATCCCAAAAATTAACCTTAACATAATATCGATGCTCAGAAATAAAAAATGAAATCCATTTTATAAAAATAATTTTCTAAATAATTTTTCTTTAATTTTTAAATTAAAAACACTATTTTCCCGAAAAAAGTATTACTTAATTAATAATTTCTAAAACAGTTATTTACCTTTTTTATTGAATCAAATTACTTAATCAAGGAGACTAAATTATATTAATACTTTCATTAAGTGAGATTACTAATCCATTTGGTCACATTACAAATCCTAAGTGTAAAATCACTATTCATAATTTACTATTCACCAAAAAATTATGTTGATCTTACTGAACTCCAAATTTTTTACTGAACACATTTGCAGAAGACCATTTTTTGAAAATCCGTACAGATTATTAATTATTTATGGTTTACATAAATATTTTAAAATATCATTTTTTCAATATTCATCCATAAGATACATCCTAATTTTATCCGGGCATTAGAAAATCCACAAACTTCACCATATAAAGAAATCAAAAATTCTATTTATCTCAAAGAATTACACATAGAAGCTACGATATCGTTACATAGCACCTTATAACACCACCACATGAACGAAAGGTAAGGTGTTTTAAGGTGATAGAATCTGAGGGAGGTTCGGATAACATTTCCCTAGTAGTAATCTCTACAAACTTGAACATCTCCCGTAGGAGAATCCATTCAAGCTTGACATGCTGGAGTTTGGATTGGGATTATTCGAAAGCGAAGCCCAAAGATTCCACCTCATTCCCAAGCTCTGATAAGTGTGATTCATATGGTTCATGTCTACTGGATGAATCCATCGACTTTTCTTTCTACATTAACCATTAAAATCTCTATTAAATCATTAAGAGAAAATTAATATACTATTCAAAAAGTTTTGTTCGTTACATTCTTCCCCCTTAAAAAATTTCATCCTAGAAATTTTAAATCAATGGACTAGTCGAATGGTGAGTATACTTTTGCTTCATTTTTTCCTCAGGCTCCCACGACGCTTCTTCTTACTTATGATTCCTCCACAACACATTCACAATGAGGGTAGTCCTGTTGCGTAGAACCTTGTCTGTACAGTCTATGATCTCTATTGGCTGCTCCTCATAAGAGAGGCCATGTTCCAGTTGTACCACCTCTGGGTTCAGTACATGCGAAGGGTCAGGTATGTACTTCCTCAAAAGAGATACATGGAAGACATCATGACCATGAGATAGGTTTGGTGGATGTTCTAGATGATATGCCACTGCTCCTATGCGATCAAGGATTTCATAGGGGCCAATGTAACTAGGGCTGAGCTTCCCTTTCTTCCCAAACTGCATGACTCTCTTCCATGGAGAAATTTGAAGGGAGACTTTGTCGCAAACACCAAACTCTAAGTCCCTTTGATGGTTTCCAGAATAGCTCTTCTACAGACTCTGAGCAGCCTTTATGTGTTTTGGATGCAATGAACCTTTTCTATCATCTCTTGCACACGATCAGGCCCAAGTATCTTTCTCTCACCAGATTTGTCCCAACAAGTAGGAGTTCTACATCGCTTTCCATTCAGAGCTTCATAGAGTTCCATCTGAAAACTCGAATGGAAGCTATTGTTTTATGAGAACTCAACTAATGGGAGGTGTTGATCACATCCACCATTAAATTCCATTGAGCATAATCTCAGCATGTCATTGAGTGTTTTAATAGTCCTTTCATACTGGACATATGTTTTGGGGTGATAGGCCGTACTAGAATTCAATTCAATGCTCATAGCATGTTGAAGAATTCTACGGAATTTTGATATGAACCTTGGATCATGATCAGATACGATAGAAAGTGGAACTCCTGAATCCTTTGATCAAGAGAGATATCTTTCCAAATATAGATAAAATGGGCTGTCATGGTGAGACGGTCCACTAAAACCCATATCGCATTGTTCCCTTTGGATGATTTCCGGAGACCAGTGACAAAGTCCATTGTGATATTATCCCACTTCCATACTGTTATGGGTAGTGGTTGTAATACACCCTTAGGAATTTGTCGTTCTGCATTTACTTGTTGAAACAACATGCATCTTGTAGTGTAATCAGAAATCTCCCTATTCATGTTATCCCACCAATAATGATCATGAAAGTCTCTATACATTTTAGTGCTTCCCGGATTTATAGAGAAAGTAGAGCTATGAGATCCATCTACCAGTTCTTTATTTATATCTGGAATAGATGGAACACATAGTCTTGTAAAAAATTTCAATACACCTTCTTGATCAATATTGAAATCAGGAAACATCCAATCCACAACAGCGTCAAACATCTCCAGCAACAAAAGATCATCTATTTGAGCCTTCTTGATCTTCTCTAGTAATAAAGGTTGAGAAATCATTTGGGATAGGGTTGATGATTTCCCTTCTCTTACATTTCCCATGAAAATTTTAACAAGATCCTTAATCAAGGGATCTCCTAGGATCCTCATTATTTCCAGAACAACATGGTCTTTCCTGCTTAACGCATCCTAAAATTTGTTTTCTCTTGTAGGGTGATAATGAATTGAACAATAATAGTCATTAATAAGTTCCAACCATCTCCTTTGTCTCATTTTCAATTATTTCAGTGTGAAAATATACTTCAAACATTGGTGGTCTGTGTATATAGCACATTTCTCCCCATAAATACAGTGCCTCCATATCTTCAGAGCAAAAAAAACTGCCGCCTGCTCTAGATCATGCGTAGGATAATTCTTCTCACATTGCTTCAGCTAACGAGATGCATAAGAAATTACCTTTTCATTTTGCATGAGGATGCACCCATGCCCTTTCAGAGATGCATCGCTAAAAATAATGAATCTTTCCCCAATAGAGGGTAGTGTTAACACAGTTGCAGTAACAAATCTATTCTTCTTCTCTTGAAAAACTTTCCTCGCATTCCTTTGTCCAGATGAACTTAACCCCTTTTCGAGTCAACTTGGTTAGTGGATTACAAAGCCGTGAAATATTTTTCACAACCCTCCTTTAATATCCTACTAAACCAAGGAAACTACAAATATCAGTTACTGTTGTGGTTTTAGGCCACTCCTCCACAACCATTTTCTTTGCAGGGTCAACCGAGATTCTATTATTTCTTACAATGTTCCCCAAGAAATCCACTTGTTGTAACCAAAACTCAAACTTGTTGAACATTCCAAAGAGCCTTTCCTTCTGCAGAGTTTTCAAAATAACCCTCAGATGATCTTTATTCTCCACAATACTTTTTGAATATATGAAAATATCATCAACAAAAACAACCAAAATGTTATAAAGGTAGTCATTAAAGTCTCTATTTATCTAGTCCATGAAAATAGTAGGTTCATTAGTCAAGCTGAAGGGCATAACAATAAACTCATAATGCCCATATCTTGATCAGAAGGAAGTCTTTGGAATATCTTCCTTCTTCACCCTCAGTTGATGATAACTAGATTGAAGATCAATCATGGAGACGAATTCAGCCCCACAAAGTTGGTCAAATAAATCATCAATTCTTGGAAGAGGGTATTTGTTCTTCAATGTGATCTCGTTCAGTTCTCTATAATCAATGCATAGCCACATTGATCCATCCTTCTTCCTTACAAAGCGAAATGGTTCTCCCCAAGGAGACACAGTCTGTCGGATAAGCCCCTTCTCCAACAAGTCTTGGAGTTTTTTTTTAATTCATCCAGCTCCACAATTGCCAACCTATATGGGGTCTTTGATATCAGATGAGATCCAGGTATGAGTTCAATGGAGAACTCTACCTCTATTTCTATGGGAGGTCTATGTAACTCTCCAAGAAATACATCAATTTATTCCTAAACAATCAGGACATATCCTATTTTCATACTCCCTTTTCCATCATCATTTGTGCCGATTAACTCCATAAAGAAGGCTATAAGAGGTTCCTCTAGACAAATATTAGGTTGGGATATCTCTCCTTGGAAGATAATTGTAGGTCGTTCATTCAATACTACTGAGATTTCCTTACTTCTGCATTTGATCTTAGCATTATACATTGAGAGCCAGTCCATCCCTAGTATAACATCGAATTCTATCATGGGAATGATTACTATATTTGAGATAATATTGTACTCACTAAATTAAACACTAGAGTTTCTAAACAGTATTGATTCATAGATAATCCCACTTAGAGTCTTGACTGAAAAATATACCTCTAGCAGTTCGGGGATTGATTCTATATTCTTTGAAAACATGGAGGAAATAATGGAATGTGTAGAACTAGAATCAGAAAATGTACTTGATAGTTTTGAGAGGACCACAAGATTACCTTGTACCACATCATTCAGAGCTTCAACTTCAGTTGTTGTGATAGAAAAATAACAAACTTTCTCCCCTTCCCTTTGCTGAGGTTGATGGTGATCCCCCCCACTGCCCTCGGATTTGGACAGTGATTAGAAAACTGTCCAAGATGTCCACACTAGAAGCATTGGTCTTAAATTAGGACCAGAACCATATTTCCTTCATCTTTAGTGTTGGGGAGTTGAGGCTTCACCACACTACAACAATTACGAGAAATATAGCCTTCTCTTCCACACTTTTAGAACTTTCCACTTCCGATCAAGAAGTGACCTAAATGCTTCTTTCCAGATTTATTGCATGTGGCATGTTTCATTTTCTTTCCACCTCTTTCCTGATAAAATATTCTTCCTAGGCTTGGTTCTAGAGCTCTCTTCTTCTCATTAGATTTATGAGACCACTATGTCTCACCAAACTCTAGTTTGACATTCATAGAAATTCGAACTATTTATTTGCAACTATCATAGTTCATGTTGGATATATTATTCTGCAGATGAGGTCGTAATCCACCAAAGAATCAATCAACATTCCCATAAGGGTCCATTAAAAAGCTTTAGGTATAACAAGAAATCCTTGTGAAGACCATCTCATAGATTCCAATGGATTCATTCTCATTCTGCTTCAGCTCAAGAAATTATTTCTCCATTATCGTTCTCATTGAACGAGGGAAATCCTTATTGAAGAATATTCCCCAGAACTCCTACAACTCCATAGATTCCATCTCTCCTCTTGGCTTCGTGTTTTTAATTAGTGACCACCACTGATCAGATTCTCCCTCTAGGCGGTAAACAGCAAGGGTGTCTTTTTCTTATTCTGAACAATGAAGTACAGAAAAGATCTTTTCAATGGAGCTTATCCATTATTCCGCAACCAATGGGTCAGTAGATCCAATGAATGTTGGTGGTCGTTGGCGCATAAAGGGCTAAACAAAATGTTGTTCCCTTTGTGAAGATATCGACCTCTCATCTTGATTCAAGTTATTACTCATAACTTGAGTCAGTTGGTTCATCATTCTCAAGAATGTTTCCATTCCAACATCCATCGGAGGTCCATCAACGCATGGTCCATTGCGGTCACCATTTGCATGGTTCCTCCTATTAGCCTCCATTTTCTAAAAGAATAAAATCATAGTGGTAAAATTGTTTCATTTACAAATATTTTAACTATAAAGGATTCTATCTCTTAAAACATCATGCTTATACAATTATATTTCTATATAATTCCTTCATAATGATTCATAAAAATCTTGCGATTAAGAAAACATATCCCCCATGAGTGTCGTAACCAAGAGTGCAGAAAGGCCCATTATTGTGTACCAGTTCCCATTCGAGTCTAGCTCAAAGTGGTGTTCATGGGTTTTAACCCTATGCACATCTGTGCCAGAGCCACCTCTACCTACTCTTATCTAGACAGGGATGTATTTTCTTGATAAACCACTTACTCAACACTCACCAAAATACCAAGAAGATTTCCTATAATTAAAATTTTCTATAGGGTTCTTCCTAAATCTTTAATATCCTAATTTCCATAAATAACTAAACCTCCCTTTGATACCAACTATGGAATACTGCCTTTTTATAACATAACATTTCATTACATTTTACAAACAGAGGATATTTAAAGTCTAGTGTCTTGGAAATCAGGGACATAAAAACATGAGAACGACAAAAAACATTCTTCTTAAACAAATGAAAGGATTATTCATTTTTAGTCCTATATTCATAACAACATCTCATAACATGGGATAATACATCAATGTAAATGGTGAGCAGAAGGCCTATTAAGGGAAACAAGAGAAACATTTTACATGTGAACTTGAGATACATCAATAAAGTCATGATAAATAACTTTAAGGCATGAGAATGAGATCATGAGGAATATCATAATAAAAATAACCTGTTTTATAACATGAATATGTGGCTACAACATTTAACTTAGAAAATCATTTCCGTATCACCAAGGTTCATCCCCAAGGTGTCATTAAAAAAATTACCAAGGTGATTCAATAAGGTATCGTTAAAATGTTCATCTCTAGAGATTAAGTCATTACCCAATGCATTGGAGGGATATCGGGGTGCAACCTTAATTTTTCTTTATTAACATGTGATCCACATATATCATCATCAATAATTACCTAAATAACCCATATATCATAAAATAAATGTGTTTCATTTCATAGTCATAACATTTTAAAAACACTTTTAAATACGTGATATTTATGCCACTTTAAACCCACAGAAAATGAAAGCGGCTCTCATGTATGTAAATAACAGAATTTAAATTTGAAAATTTTGATATATATGTGAATACCCATGTAGAATAAAGATATTTGAGTATTCACTTATTAAAATAGAATAATTTGAGAAAAAGAGAGATATATTTTGAGACGAAAACTCTCCAGCATAACAACTATGTTATAGGGTTTTTGAATATATTAAAAAGATAGGGGAGATGGGTAACCAACTCATTAATGATCCATAAAACATTATAGGGACATAATATAAATGATATAATAACATGGTAATTAAATTTGAAATACATTCCATACGAAACTAAAAACATGCATGGAAGAAAAAACTAATATTTCTCTTATGAAAATATGACAGCCTAACGGCGTCACTTAAAACAAAAAAAAATTGATGAGATAAAATAGGTTCCCTCATAATATGAAAAAATGTAAAGTTTTATGGATATAGAGATCATACCCTAACATGGAAAAAAGGTACTTGAATGACTTGACATGAAAGTAGAACTTTGAAAATGGGAAGAGTGAAAGAATCCCTTAACTTGAAGAGTAACTTCGTAATCATGATGTTTGGGACCTTGGGAGGCTTGAGGGAACCTTGGGAGGACTCCTTAGGAGGTAATGAGACCATAAAATAGTTGAGTAGGATTTTTAAATTGAAATTATGAGAGAATGGCTTGTTATTTATAGGGGAAGTGAGGGGACAAGGCATTAATGGCCAAGGGACACCTCATTGGTGCTGTTGGAAAAACCATGTTCTTGACCATGGTATTTGCCCATGGTATTGGCCACTTGGGAAACATAATACCATATCTTACTATTAATAATTCTACCAGAATTATTACATAAATATTACATCCTTAATGATGTTATTAAACACCTGGAACTCTAAACTGAAAATTCACAATTCACCGAAAATTCAACTTTTTCAGAAAAATCAAAAAACATCACATTAACATGATATCCATGTTATGAATTAAAATATGAACTACATTTTATAAAAATAATTTTCTAAATATTTTTGAATTAATTATTAAATAAAAAACACTATTCACCCGAAAAAACTAATACTTAATTCATAATTTCTGAAACAGTTATTTAAATATTTTATTGAATCACATTACTTAATCAAGGTGCCGAAATTATATTAATACTTTTATTAAGTGATATTACTAATCCATTTGGTCATATTGCTAATCCTAAGCATAAAATCACTATTCGAACATTACTATTCACAAAAAACTATGTTGATCTTATTAGACTCCAAATTTCATACTGAACACATTTGCATAAGACTATTTTTTTTTTAAATCCTTACACATCATTAATTATTTATGGTTTACATAAATATTTTAAAATATCCTTATTTTTCTAAATTAATCAATAAGATACATCCTATTTTTATCTGGGCATATGGAAATCCACAAACATCTTCAGAGGATGAAATCAAAAAATTTATTTATCTCAAAGGATTACACATATAAACTATGATCTCATTACATAGCCCCTTATAACACCAACATATGAACTGAGTGTAAGGTGTGCTAAGGTGAGAGAATATGTGGGAGGCTCAGATAACATTTCCCTTGTAGTAATCTCCACTAACATGAACTTCTCCTGTCAGAGATTCCGTTGAAGCTGGACAGGCTGGAGTTCGGCTTTGTCTAGGACCAAAGCAATGCCCAAATATTCCACCTCCTTCCCAAGCTCTGATAAGTCGGCTTTATATGGTTTGAGTCTACTGGATGAAGCCATCTACTGTTCTTTCTGAATTAACCATTAACATCTCTATTAAATCTTTAAGAGTAAATTAATATACAATTCCAAAAGATTAGGTCATTACAAATCCTCATGTGTATCCTGTGCTACTCCTTGGACACCGAGTATACAAGCATATCATCAATTAAGATCCCCATTAACTGGTCTATTTATTGATGGAATATTCTGTTAATGAGTCCCACAAACACTAATTGTGCATTCATCATTCTAAATGAGATCACCAATTAATCTTAGTGGTTATACCAATATCGGAAGAATTTCTTCTATACATCTACATCCTGTACATGAAGCTGGTGATTTCCAAACATGATGTCCATATTTAAGAACCACCATGCTCCCTTTAGCTGATCAAAGAGGCCATCAATCCTCAGTAGTTGTTGCTTTTTCTTAATGGTCATCAGATCAAACAACCAAATGTACACACATAACCTCAATATCAATCATCCTTCATAAAAAAAATGGTGTGTCCTTGGGTGAAACACTAGGCCTCAAGAATCCCTTCCTCTTCATGTACTCTAGCTCTACCCTAAACTCACAAAGCACCACAATATCCATCTAATTTGTAGGAGTAGATATCAGCATCGTCCTGAAGTACATTTCAATCCAGAATTCAACCTCCCTTTAAGGAGGTAATCTGGGGATACTCTTCAGAAATACATTCTCACACTCCTCCACCATTGCACGAAACTGAGGACTCATATCTTCCACTACACCGAGGGAGAGCGGTCCAACCAATGAGTAATTGATTGCATCCTCTTATGTGTGAGTCTATCTTGTCCATCATATGTTTCATTTTCTAACAAAAAATAAAACCCAGTCCCATCACTATGGACACATTGAAAAATGCACATAAAACCGTCAATATGGTCATGAACTATAGATAACTAGTCTATACCATGAATGCCGTCATAATTCGTTGATGCTGCAACATAGAGATCCCAACTGAAACTATCGCCCCATAGATTAAGAGAACACTATTGGAACAAGTGTGTGACAATAAAATATTCACATGTAATAGTCTATAAGCATAGAAATCGAGTCAACGGTTCCACCAAAAAATACGAGTCTCGAAAAAGGGTCATGGTGAGAAAAGATTAACTAAAACCTATGTCTATAAAAACTTCTGCTAAGGTGGAAAATAAATAGATCATACCTTTAATCATCCTAGGAGCCTCAAAATTATAAGCCTTCATCACCAGAAGCTGGCCTTATACCTATCCACCAGCTACCTGATTCTGTGCTGGACCACCTTGGGTGGTGGTGGTGCCTCGAAACTCTGCCCACCTCTTGCTACACGACTTTCACCCCAACAATGCCCACCACCCAATAGACCACCTCGCTCCAATCAAAGCGTATATATAAGCATTCCTACAGCTATCTCTAGATCGGTCATATGATGGGTCAGCCAAACTGTAGCCAGATACACCTAACTGTCGCATGAGTAACACATCATATCCTTCAGTAGACTCGCTCTGCCCTGGGCACCATGCTCCGATGATCATGTGTTCTGGGATCATCCACTAGAGTTTTTGACCCACTTGGGTCCCTTCGTATGTTGTTATCTACTAACCAATGAATACTCAGAGACTTGGTCACTACTCGTAACTCCCATTACAGGCGTCTACTCTTCCATAAATCTCACCAATAGTAGAGAATGCTCCAGTACCACAACATATTTTGGGATACTAAGTGATATCATCGGCACCCTGATCTCATGGAGTATCACCTTATCAAGGGGTTGAGACCTGAAGAATGGGACCCACACCATATCCATTGAGTATAGATAAGGATCCATAAATATCATAGAGTACTATGATACTGTCTGACTGCCCTGCTATAGATGTATAACCTCTTGTATGTGAACTAAGTGTAACATCATTGTAAATAAGTCCTCCCTTATGTGGTTCTCAAATTTTTCCTATGATAGATTCATCTTGAAATATTTTTGGATCATAAAGCTGCAACATCTCTCCAATAAGCACTAAAGAAGACTCATGGCAATAACTATCATCTTGTTGGAAAGCATCCGTTCAAGGAGGAAGACACATGAAACATCCTCTAGCCAATTTGCAGCTCCCTGTGGGTCTATCTCATCCCGAAAAATGGGTGGTCACTACCTCTAAAACTAATGTAACACACTCAACCTGTGGGCATCCTCTACTGGTAGTGCTGGTTGAAACTACTACACAACGGGTGGTGGTATCACTAGAACACCACCCAGAGGTTCTATCTCTAGTACTAGTCCCTGTTACAATGCATCATTACAAGTTAGATCATCCCCATGATCATGTATCAGAATCCTGGATGGCTATCTTCCAAAAAGGAATCCTAAAATACATTAAGATGAACCACAATCACTATATTATACCTAGTGATAAGACTCAATAAGGACATGTGAACACTACCAAATCTTATATGATGCATGTACCATTAATTTCCCTTCAACTATTGTTTTCATGTTTTGAGTTGGAATGTAGAATTTAGAGTCTGGGTGTATAGATACGTCATCCACCACACTGACAATGGATTACATAGCGTAAAATAAAAACTCAATACACATAACATGGTTTCCCCACACTAATCTCAAAGTCTCTGAATCATTATGTAGAAATAACCCTGCTGATACCACTCTGTCATGACCCATTCAAGAGTGGCCTATAATGTTACTACCCCAATCCCACCTACGAATGGTCAGGGTCTAGAGACTAGAACTGAGTAAGAATATCCCACAAATAGGAGACATTTTCCTAATTACATGATCACACACACACATATCCATTATCGAAATTATGAAATGAAAAACTCTTTGTAAAGAAAATGCATCCACTAAGACACACAATATAGAGTAAGATAGTAGGGAAAAATGAAAGTAAACATGGAATAACACAATCCCACCCCAAAAGGATTTTGCAACAGTGAATACAAAAGTTCCTCAAACACATCTATAGAAAACCCTGCCTAATGTGTTTTTGTAGGAATGTTCTCTGACTCTGTAGGAGAACCACTCACTCATTTGATCACTCTATGCACCCCTTGGTCTTGGTATACCTAGAAATTCATCAAATCATGGGTCATATTCACAAGACACGACATGTGCTGTATAATCCTATGCATGAGAGAGAAAAACAATACTAATTATGGATCCTCGAATCCACAATGGAATACCACCAATAAATAAATAAACACACCACAAATAAATACATGATGTATACCACTATGAAATAGATGAATTATATCGAAATTATATGGAAAATATAACACAAAGGAAACATAAAATGTGCAGTCATCTCAAACATGATTAATTATAAATCATAAAATAAGGATTATAAGTCATACTACACTGAACACAAAGAGTCAATAACACATGGTATGTTGATAAGACACAGAGTGTTGATAGGTTGTGAATCCCCCAAGTCATGTAGTCACCAAATCACATCGTCACCACGATCACCTTGTCACAAAATTACATAGTCACCAAGATCACATAGTCACAAATTCACATAGTCACCAAGATCACATAGTTATAGAGTCACACAGTCACCATGATCACATAGTCACAGCCATCCATAAGATTCCACTCAACATGTGTTTGTACAAGGAGATCTTACTCATCAATCCATTTAGTCATATGACAAAATCCATAACAACATTCATAGAGTATCTCGAAATAACCATCTCATCAATAGGGTCCAAACAAAAAAATCATCTCTCAAATGGACGCACTGTTAGAAAGATAATGATGTTTTTGTAAAATGGTCTGAACCGGTTACAATTCAGCCCAAACCAGACCGAACTTCTAGGATGCATGGTCTATCCTGCTAGGTTGATAGAGTGGCCTGACCACCCTAGTCTGTCCCGCATGCAGCGGGTTGGAATTATCCAGTGGATACAGCCTACCCCAGTCATTCCCTTGGTCCATGTGGAACACCCTGAGCTCATGGATCCACCATGTAACCCAGTATCCCATGTCATACCCCACACCCCCCATGCACCAGCCACCTATACTCCACATGGCTCCCACACAACCTTCATACTACGTACCACTTAGTCTCCAACCACCACTCTAAGTATCTCTATCCACCATCTTCATCCACTCCAACTGCCACCTAACACCACTGGCGCTGCCACCGCACTATGCTAGACTGTCGTACTGAACCCGTACTGGTGGTCCCATATGCAAATCACCCGGGATTCTTTAATTCCTGAAAATTTTGTGAGGTTGTAGATTTGGTTTTTTTTGGGTTCAACTCTACATTTTTGTGGCCTTTTCAGTCAATTTCCTTTGATCTAGGGGTCTGATCATACAAGGTTCAACCTAGAATAATCGAGTTTTTACCACAAAGGTTCAGTGGTGAATGTCTAAAGAATGGGGAAGAGGGAGTGGCACTAATAATGAATGAAGAATGAATCTCAGACTTTTTTCATATCAGCATTAAATAAATTTTGTTAAAAGGATGTATAGTGAAAGAAGAAGCAAGAATCACCAAGATTATTTATCCTTTTTATATATCCATCAATTTAACCATCCTTGAAGAATGACCGAACTGCGGGTCGACCAATTCATTGGTTGGTCCACGATCATTGGTAAATATAATAAGTCAAATAGGAAATAATAAAGATATAATCATAATACCTCATGGTTGGATTAGTCATTGATGAAGAACAGAGGTCCATGTAGTCATCAATCCTCGATTCATAGGTGTTCAGCATTAAAAGTAATTCCTTCCACAAATCAAAAGAATTTCTAAGTTATGGTTATAACCTTGAATTCATAAAAAATTTTCTTTAAAAATAAAACAATGATGTGTATAACAAAATATTTTTATCAGACTATTTTAATGATTCTTACAGCTAAATTTTAAATTTCACATTCGACCTACACCAGTCGATGTTCGGCCCCACCTAAGGTCAATTTACTTCTCTGAATGAAATGGTGCCCTCATATTTTTGATCAAGGATCATATTTATAAGTTATTCAAGTTTTAAAGAAAAACATCCCACACAATTTATTAAAAGCATTAATATTTTCATCAAAATGTCGTAGGCTTCCGAGGCCTCAGAATCTCTCACCGTCTCAACCCCTGGTCTTGGAATTTTCTCAATTAATTTTAAAAAATAACACTGGGGAAAATTCGATTCAATACATAAAGTATTTTATTTATCATTCATTCACATTGGTAACATATACTTCATGATTTTAAAATATAATTAATGTCATAATTAATGAATTTGAGTTATCTATTACTAATTTTCATCATGGAATATAGTATGATGTGATGAAATATTCGTGTTATCATTGTTATGATTTTAGTTAGAGATTCCAAATATGATCATGGGACACAAAATGTTTTTTCTCTACTGGATAACCCACCAATTATATAATATAATGTTTCATACACTATGTATTTGGTATGTTCTGGGTGCATGTTTCATATTGAATACTCATAAATGATGTTAACAAGAAACCTAACAATTGAAACATAATACTATGATACACTTATTATTAAATAATTGAGGATAATATAATTTGGAATTGTAAGGTATATTTCTGATCATTTAATCTGTTGAGGATTGACCAAGATTTTGTTTTTCCTCTTGCATGATGAAAATAATATATGGGATCATGATTTAGGTGGATGGAGTAAGTATTATCATCCATATTTTAAATAAATTATTAATTTATTCTTTACTAAAATATAAAAATAATAAAATCCCAAAAGAACAGTATGGATATTACTTTTTTGGAATTAAAAACTTATCACATTAACATGAAATATGTATTCAAAGAAATTATTTAAAATTCCATAACTTTCCCTTAAAATCCATTGATCTTCTAATACTGTAACAGATAACATGGGGTCATACATAAGAAAGTGGTGAGATATAAATCATGTAGGGGAATAATCAAAGCATAACATGATGAAATTAAAACATGTGAGCCATGGGGAATACCATGGTGATATAAAATGGTGACAATCATAATCATTAACATTGAGGTAAGATATAAGATGATAATATCAAGGAAGTGTAGGTATGTAGAAACCACAAAAAACATGAAATCCGAACAATAATTCAAGGATAAACATCCAAACATTGTTGAATAATGATATTAGGTAGTCCTGCCAAGAAATAACCTGGAAAAATAATATATAGAAGCATTTCCAAATACATTAGATTGATATATAATTCTAGGCCCACCCATCAGACTAACATCATATGCGTGTATTTGTGTGTCACATAGATCATAAAAATAGGGAAAAAATATTCAGAATTGATTCTATGATTAAAACGATTGTGTCAAATACATGGATGTCACCAATCAATGATGGATAGGTACACCATGGTGAATAAACATGACAAGAAATTGGTTTCGTTAATAAATATAAAAAATTACAATATGTAAAAATTGTAGGATCATTTTTGCAGTATAATAAGTGAAAAAAATTATGGGGGGTTCATGAGAGTGAAACGTGTCCTCTCAATACATATTAATCATAATAAAATTAAATTGAAGCTTTAAAATCCATTCTAGCGTGGAAAATTGGAAATAAAAAGTCACAATACAATGAATGTACATGAAATATAAAGGAAGAGGAGATGTTCTTGTACCATAAAAATATTATTATAAATGCATGGGTGGATCTTGGTAAGAGTTTGGGAACAACATGGCAGGTATTTAAAGATGGAGATATAGATAAACTTCATACTCAATGACATTTCATTAAAAAATAGTTGGAGGATGTGTGGGAATTTCTAGAAATGTGAAGGGGAATAATTTATTAATTTCAAAACATAGGTTTTGGATTTATATGATAAAATAACCAAAACCACAAAATTCCCCCAGGATTACCCATTATTTATTCCACAGAGGAGTGGTATTAAAAATAAATAATGTACAATAACCTAACATATTAAAATAACACCCTATGTGATTTGTAAGTGTGTGAAGTTCATAATGAATTTAATTTAAATCCTTAAAAAATAATATAGGTTATAAAGTATTCATTAATATATTATAAAATTATTCAAATATCTTGATAAATTCATTATTTAATGGAGAAATATTTATTTGTTCTTGGATCCATTTTATGGAATTTCTTACAACACTTTTGGGAAATTACGAGATCATAATTAATACCATATATTTATACAATATTTAATTTTTACAATAATGTTCATATCTCTCTAAAAATTATGAAAAACACACCATTGGATAATTTAAATATAAATATATACAAAATTATATTTATTTTATTAAAATAATTTTCTAAATAAGATATTTTCAATTTTTATATAGAAATCGTTAATTACTTTAAAATACTTGTTTTTTCAATATAAACCACTTTCTGACACATATAAAAATTAAGCTGTTTGTCATAAATATTTGTTTTAATTCATATTTAATTAATTATTATCTAATAATAACATCTCATTAAAAAATATTATTTTCAAATATTATTTAATTTAATTAAAAGGTGCCATAATCGACCATATATATTTCACAAAAATACATTTTTTTTATTTCTGTCAAAAATAATTTATTTATAAAACTCATTATATAGTCATTTAGAATCTAAAATTTAAATTGGGGAAATATAATTATTACTTAATTAAAAATAAAATATAAAATTCATAATACGAGGGCATAGATACCTACCAGATTATTACACTAGTTTACACCCTGAGTGTAATATGTTTTATTGTGACACTTTCATGGAGTTGTTAGATGAACATGGTTTGGAACATGATCTATAAATGATTTAAATTATCTTGAAAATAGTTTCACACTTTCATTTTTTGTTTAATATTACCATCGTATGGGAAAACAGAAAATACATGTGATGCCATCTCCCCTGAATTCTCTAATCGATGGGATTTATAGGGTAGATCCTACAAGTTGAGGTCGTCACTTCTTTCTTATGTGTAAAATATAATTTATAATAATCATTAATACATAAAAATATTAATTTCCATATTAAAATGACTATATGATGAGTGTTTCATATTATTAATGTTCTGTTAAATGTGATATACTATATTAGTCGAAGAAAACCGAAGTATTGAAAGTGTTTTAGACAAAAAAATTTCATATTAAAAAATTAATTAACATTGAAAGGAAACATAATTTATAAATATTGGGTAAGATCATTCCACTATGGTAATTTATCCATAGAAATGCCATTCCTTACACTAATATAAATTTGGGTATTTTTATTTCATCACCTTTTCCAGTTCAATGCTATCTTCCTCAAATATTTGGTACCTCTAAAACACTTTGAGTAGGTGTGTTTTCTTGTCTAGTATAACATTTTATCTAATATATTATATCTTTACTGGATTATCCTCTTATGAAATGTCATCCTCTAAGGGTAGCACATTTTGATTCAGTATATGTGAGGGGTTTGGTATGTACTTCTTCAAGGGGGATACATGGATCACATCAGGTACTTGGGAAATGATAGGTAGAAGATTAATTTGATTGGGCATAGATATAATGTTTTTTGAGGTTCTCAATTGGGGTGATGTATGTTTTATAATCCTTCCCTTATTCCCAAACCTCACAAATTTCAATCATGATGACATATTAAGGAACACATTACTCTATCCTAAAACTCTAGGTCTCATCGAAGATAGTCATTATATATTTATTGTATACTTTTCATAGATTTAAAATGAAATTGAATGGTTTGAACCATCTAAATTATATAATACATATCATAAGTCTCAGAATATTATTCCCTCTAAATTCATACCAACATATAAGATTATGGAAAATTTCCAGTAAAAACATATAAGTTGTTATATTAATGTTAGTATTTAAACTATTGTTATATAATAAATCTACCAGGGGAAGTTGTCGATCCCAACAACCTTAGAAATATATTGATCATGATATAAATTTATCCTTATTATCTCAATATATCATCTATATTTTAAATGGATATCTCAGAAAAACCATTCATATGATGGTGATAAATAGTATTTAAACACCACATTGTATCCAATTCTTACTAAAGGATTTTCTTGACCCATGATGCAATCATCGGATCATGATCAGATATAATAGATAATTGTCCTCCATAGCATTTTACCACATCATCTATCTATATTTTGGAATTTTATTCGAGAGACAAATATTACTTCATATCAATGAAATTCAAAGAATTTTTAAGGTCATAATTGGCCAACCATATGGTGTTATTGCCTTTAGATGTTCTTGGAAGTGTGATTAAAAAATCCATGGTTTTGTTTCCTCATTTTATTTGTAGTATAAGAAATGGTTGTATCATACCCTTAGACTTCTACCATTCGTCCAACATTTATGTCATTAAAATATCAAGATAAAAATTCTATAGCATACCACATCATATTACCATACCAGATGTTTTACCTCGTATAACTATACATCTTATTTCATCATTGATGAATAGAGAAGGATGATCTATGCACATCATTTGAAATTTCCTTCATCAATTATAGTTTTGATGGGACCCATGTCTATGTTTCAAACCTTATATATACATCATTAGAGATACTAAATTCAGTGATATTTTCAATATATCTTGGTCAATCCTCATAATCTTTTTGGTCCTCATTGATCCTCCAAATAATGTATGGTTAATCAGTTATTTTGTAAAGTAATTATAATGTTACATTTATGATTACCATGTCCATCATTCACATGTCCAATAATATATTATCTATTTTGATCCTCTTTCTAGACATGGATATAATATCCTTTATACTCATAGTATCAATCTCTTTTTTTCTTCCCAATATGATAATGGATTTAAGAATAATAGTAACTTATCTTCTCTAATCACATCTATTGGTGCATATAGATCTCCATTCATGTGAAAAAATATTTTAGGCTTTTTTGATCCATATATATTTCATTCTTATCTCTATATAGATAATGTTTCCAATTCATTAATGAAAAAATCACTATAGAAAATTCCAGATAATGATTTGGAAATTTCATCTCAGGGATCATTAATTATCAAGACACATACACTATCACTTTTTTATCAGGAATGAATACCCAACCCAATTCGTTATATATAGAACCAATATATGTAACAAATCCATCACCACTAGTTGTCAAGTTAGCATATTTTTGGTGATTATCCTATTATATAACTCTTTAATTCTCTATGTGCATTCAGCAGTCTAGAATAAGTACACTCTCTTTCTTATTACCATGGTTAGTGGGATTTAAAATCATTAAAACTTTATCACAAATCAATCATAATACCAAACAAATCCAATGAATCTATGGACCTCCATCATAGATGATGGTATGGGTCATCCATGTATGGCATCAATTTTTAAGGATCTAGAGATATCCATTTTCATTGTGACAACATGACTCAAGACTATAACTTGATTTGGGGATATAATTGATTGAGAGATCAAGAAATTGTTTAGGAGGAATATTAACTTATTCTTTGAGGAACGTATTATCACAAAATGGCCATTTATTTATTGATATTCTAATCATTTGTATGAATAATTTTATCTAGAAATTATTTCCTATAAATAAATGACATCCATGTTTGAAATGAATATTCTAAAATAGACTTATCATCCTCCTTATACATTCATATAATCATAGGGTGATTCATTATATGAAGGGTGAATTACTTCTCTAAAAAAATATTATTTAATAATGAAATGAAAAAAAATCCTTACCTACAATGACATAAAATTATTGTCAATGGATAATTATATGATTTCCATGATGTACATTTCCAAACAAAATCCACCATGTGATTCTATATTCAAAAAATATTCCCTCATGATACAAATCATTTACGATGCAGAATCAATGTTAAAAAAAATTAGTAGATACACTAGTGTGTCATTTGTTCAAATACAATATGATATAAACAATTATTAATTAGATGATATGATTGCATTAGTCATCCCAATTAATCATGATGATTTTCGAAATATAGGACCTTTATTATTCCCTTGGACTCAGTGATTGATCATGATCATTATAAAGGTTATCCCGTAGATTAAAGCTTTGTCCTAGTCAATAACAAGGTTTCCATATTTATAAAAAATAAATATTAATGTATCTTTATATTTAACCTTATTTTATTCCATCATCTAACAAAATTATTTATTTATCATGGAAATCAGCTACATTATTCACCATTTTTTCAGGCATAAAACATCATTTATTTAATGTGAGAATTTTTTTCATCTCTCTTTATGTATTTATTTCACCATAGAAATTTATTTTTCTTTCCATTTTCATATATATCAGATAAACATTCATGATACTACATCTCCCTCTTCTTTGGAATGTTTAGAAATGCAACATTGTTTTAGTTTTTAATTGTTTCTTGTGATAGATTGTTTTCCATAGTTAAAAGAAGTCTTTTCATGAAAGGGAAATAGATGATAGATCACCGTCATTGGGTGTGAAATGATTTGATGCGAACTGGGAAGTCTATAATTTTCATGTTGTGAAAGAGATTTCATTAATAAATAATCTCACATCTAGTCCACCATTATCATTGTTTATCGAAACACCCAACAATTCCCACACCGATGACTAGGTAGAATTCTTCTTCCAAAAGGAATGTTATTAGTTTGTATTCAAGACCAAATCAATCATAGGTCATCTCATTTGTCGATTGGATTGAAGGTTGGGCTCATCAAACCATTTTCTTATGGTAATTGTTGCCTACTTCATGACTCTCTTGTATATGCATAATATGTTTGTGAATTTCTTCCTCGTGATAATGTGAAACTATTTACTCAAATAGAATAATAATAGTTTAACCCCTCTTCTATCATATAAGGGGGTATAATTAGTGAATCCATATGTATGTATCTTAGTTTCTTCATCCATTTCCTTTTAATGAATAGGTTCTTATATGTGATGCCACATAACTAGGAACATCAGTATTTTCTTCCTTGTAAGAAGGTTGTTAATATTTAGAGGGGGGTATTTGAGTCATTATTATATGTCCTACATATCCTATTTATTATTGTAATAAAGAGACACACATTTCATTAACCCATATGATTTAACATCATAAGGATATGACTTATCTTCCAGAACAAGTGCACTTGATTTTTGATCTTGAGACTTCTGGAGACATCCTACATATCATAGCTATAGCTAGAATCATATTTTTCTTAGTTTGATAATGCACATGGGAATATCCCCAAGGTTTGTTTCCTTATATGGTAGGGAATTTATATCTTTTCACTCATGATGGAATATATTTTGAAATTTCCCTAGCTGGTGATCATTCATGATGAGGATTATATTTACGCCGAAACTCCCTAAAAACACACGATCCATACTCATTGTGAGAAACATGGGATAATAATTAATTATTCTCACAACATATGATTGTTTGAAATATGTATCGTGAAAACCCACAGATGTTTGATATAGATCTAGAGACTCATGGATGATTCTTATGTATCTTTGTTATGGTGGGATTCAGAGTCACCATAGTTGAGATAAATTCATAGTCAACTGATGGATGTGGTAGATTAATTTACCCATTGGAATGATTGGGTCTCGATGGTTGAAATGTTTGTGAAATAAGGTAATTACCCAATGGCGGGTGCTGTATTGATCTTAGGCCTTATTAAGTAGTCCTTTATATCATGTATATTGAATGTATAAATTTCATTTTAGTTTAGTTGATCACAAATTCTATAATGAGGTTTCCTTAAATGAACGATTTGATAATTGTGTCTCTTTAATATGATTTGAGTTATTTGCGATGTGGGAATCAAGGAATGGAAAATATTAATTTTGATTGCATGTTTATTTGGGACATATGTGTTGTGACTACTGTTTTAATTCTATAGGTGTAGCTCAGGCATTGGGTAAGAGTGCTACATATCCATGTTTTGGAATGAATCATTTACAATTTTGTTCCTTTTATTAGGGTGTACAAACTTAAATTTCCCAATATTGAACCCATATTATGTTATTCCTCTAATTGATGCTTATAAACTAATGTTTCCCAAATTATCAAGACTTACCCACTGAGGATATGAAAGGTAATTAACTCTTGGGATGCTCTGGATTGCTTTTCCATCTAACTGATTTGATTGCCTACATAGAATGACATGATTTTCTTCATTTAATGTCATAATTCTTCCTGATATATCCAATGTCAATCAAATGATCTAGTTTTCTTGTCTGAGGGATGTCTCCTAAACGGGATGGCATGTTTAAGGGCCATCTCATGATAGAGACATACTTATCCAAAGGACATATCAATACTTGGATGATTGATCCTAGAAGTAATATCATTATCCCAGATGACATGTTTAGAGGGTGTTGCATGATCTAGCTAACATGTCCTAGTTTCATTAAGCGAGCCGAATGACCCTCTTAGAGGGTGTTGTAGGAATCAATGAGACATGTCTCGATGGAACGTCTGGATTTAGGCCAACATGTTGGGAGGATGTTGCAAGATCTGGATGAATTGTCTGAATGACATTGCAAGAATCTTTTGACATACCCAGGTGCTTCTATAAAAATATTCCTGAAATTTTCTATTATTTCAATATGAGTAGATGGACATCTCTGAAGGACACCGTGAGGTCTGGATGGAATCTCTCCATGGTTTTGAAAGGCAATGGTGTCATGATCATGGGGATCCATGTGTTTATTTATATGGTCATTGGACTCCTTATGATCTAAATTGTATACCAATGAACTGTTTTGAGATTTGAAATAATTTTTTTGGTGTTGTCTCATGACATGGTGGTCATGAAAAGCACATATGGTACAACATATTTTTTTTCAAGAATGTCACCGATATTTTTTGTACTTTTTATTTCATTTTATTGGAAGTGAATCATATTGATCATTGTTACCAATTTTTATGTATTTCGTGATTTAATAGACACGATGAATGTTCCTCACATGACCCTCCATATTTCCTTCTGGTGATTCATGATTCAAGATCACTTTGGTTATTCTTTGGCTCATACCTCATAGATAACATCCTAGACACATGTTCTACTACTTCGATAAATCCAATCTGATGTCAGTGCATGGTTTGAATGAAAATTACATCTACAACCTGTGCTTCAGTGGTCCATTTTTTCATGATAGGGTGGAATATTTACTGGCCTAACCTCCTATATTATTCACCACAATTTTCGGTGTGCATCGTAGGAATTATGATGGATTTGGTGGAGGGATTTGGTGTCACACGTTTCTTGATTTCCTATTCAATTTCATTCAAGGAGCATCGCATGATTCATAGTAACTATGAGATCATCCTGATAATTTCAATTTTAGTAGATTAATTTTAATTAGTGGAATCTTTACAGATCATATGGAAATGACAAGGGTCATCCATAATATCATGACTTCATGTATAATGTCTTTCGTGATTTTGGTGTGTATTCTAAATTGATTTCACATTATATTCGAAGCATTCCCAATATATTCTGAGAGACAAGGATGTCCTACTAAGGTGAAATAATGAAACAAAACCTTCTAGGAAAGGGGTCTTCTGAGGACATGTTGTGGATATCCTAGGTATTTTATGTGAGTTTTACAACCGTGACAGAATCCTCCATTTCCCACATTGTTTTATTTGTTTATTTCACAATGGTTTCGAATCTCGTGAGGTTTTATGTGTGTTGTCTATGTTAATCAATATACCTTGTGGAGATGTGTCATGAAACCAATAAATGGTCCTATAGAGATTCATTATAATTTCATTGAAAATATCATTATTTAATGGATCCAAACAGGGTGCAGGAGGTCACATGGAAATGTTTGAGGCCCTACATGTATTAAGGTCGACATAGCAGCGGGCCTCCACGGATGAGGGAGATATGTCACTGGGGGATTGCAAATTTTTATGAACAGAATGGGGTGCATTGTATGTATTTTATGAAATTAAGAGCCTCCCATTTTTTGATATTTTAAACCTTTATTTAATGATGAATTTGGCGACCATTACCCACTAATTATCCTTGATTTTCCCACATGATCAATATGGGATCTCGTGATGGAATGGGTGCCTTATCCTGGAAAGTTTTCCTACTTTCCTATGGTGTGTTGCATAATTATTGATGGATCTCAAAATTACGTGATGACATTTTCTGTGATTGTTTCCCTATAATACATTGATACAGAACACGTTCATTTATAGATCTCATGATGATGTGTGAATTTTCTAGGACAATTGCTTTTATTTCCATTAATCTGTCTCATGTTCGATGATAGATCATGTGATGGAATTCAGATATTATCAAGGTTACTCACTTTTATCACCATTCATATGTTGTATGTTCATGGAATTATGATTTTATAGCAATAACAAGGGTGTTTTATGTCAAATCAACATGAAAACGGGTGCATGGATAGTATTGTAAGTCTTCACATAAAATTTATATAAATCCAATCCTGTAACAAATATATATGGAATATATATCCTTTTCACATGAAGATATTAATCATGACATGGTAATTCTCAAGAATACTTGAATATTTCTTGTGTGTGGTGTGGAATCCCATTGGATCGGCATGGGGCATTGAGTCATGAATGTTTTTCATGTTCGTATTTGTCAACACATTTAATAAATTCCATAGGTATTTATCATAGACAAACACTGAGTCACTATAAAAAATTCATCACATAACTTGGTATGTAGCAATTCAATATCTTTTTGGGGATCGTTAGGATCACGATATGCTCTCACTTAAACTCTCACCTGAAAAAGTATATAAATGAGAATAACTTTTTAGGACAGTTCATGTAGTTCTAGAAACATTTTGAAGATAGGTTATGTTGTGCATGTTGGTTACATTAACCCTCATGCATTCATAATAATAATTCTCAGAAGGGTGATCATTGGATATCACCTCTTCACAAGAATTATTATGTGATGTATTTCATGTATATTCTCATTTTAATAACCCTTATTCGGTTATTCAATACTATTTTTTATGAAAAAAAGATCTTCTCTTCTAGAGTGGAAACATATCTATCAAACTTGTTTTTTGCATGTATTTATCAATAATGTATCATACTACATCATATCATCTGAGAATGGCGGTGTGTCATTTAAACACTCTATGTCATTAATTGCACCAATTTACATTGTTTATGAACTAGAGTTATTATGTGTGAAGATAAATCTTCAATATTCCTTTATACGAAATATTTTTCAGGCAACAATTATTCATATTTTTATGATCTCATAATCTTATAAAAATTTTGCATAGTCATGTGGTAAAAATGTGGTGATTCATTCGTTCACTCTAGATCTTCCTCCCACATAATTTATATTTTAAATTAAATGTTATCTTAGTTTCTCCAACTGATGTATTGTATACAGTCATAGTGGTGACCTCAAACAATTACTTTAACACATGAAATATTTTAAGTAAAAAATACATACTTTCATTTTCTGATAAATAATTGGATTTTATTATTTGGAAAAATAACCTAGATTTTATACTCAACTCATGTTAATCATGTTCTATAGATTTATACCTGGTGAGTCCACCAAAACATATCACTGTGAATTGAATGTGTCGCAATCAGATCCAATTCAAGGGTAGAATTTACAAAATCACATGTCTACCCGGGGGCTGTGTGATTTCATGGTTATTCATATTGTTAATAATAGTTAATTAATAGATGATCCTATAATTTTATTTATGGTGAAGTGTCTTCTATCTTTATAATTTATACTTTTGAGGTACATGTGATATTCCCATTTCCATAGACTTCACAGTCACTTGTGAATGGAATCTTTACGATCTCTGTAATCTCTATTTTTGGGAATAGTTTTTCATGGATTGATATCATAAAAATATATCATAGAATTTATAACTCATTCATGTCAACCTCATTTAATCCATTAATCAATGAACGGAGCTTGAAGAATTATGTACCGCATCAGGATATTTATGTATGTACTGTAAATTTTTTATAGACATGTTGTGTGCTTCATGTAATGTAGTCAACATAAAAATGGGATAACTAGGAAGATAATTTTAGATCATATGAGTAAAATTAAAATACTACACATGTACCATTATCATTGATTCATGTGTCTATATTGAGGGTTCATCTTTTTACATAGCCTTGATAGGGTATTTCAGGCATGTTCACCTGATGTTCATCAAACATGAGTTTTTCTTGAAGCTCACAATTTTCACACCAACCCCTATTAATGTAGTTTATACCTTAATACTTGTGGTATTAAGTGGAATATTCATTGAACTCCTAGTTTCACAATCTAAATTCAATTTTTTGGACAGCCTCTCATTCATTAGGGGATTGGAACTGATGTTCAATAATGTACATATCCATGCATGTGGGATGTTTATCTTCCTGCATGACATTGCATCATTCGTATTATATTTCTTCTTATCATGATATGATATAAATCCTGGTTTTTTCTCCCGATTAGATATCATAATGATATCTCAGTAGGGGGATTTTTGTTTTGTTAACAATCTTCCACCCAAGGTCCTTCTATTGTGCGGTATCTACTCTTGGTGGAAGAGGATAACGAAAACTTCAATTACCTGATATTGAAGATGATAATGTGGAACATATTATTAACCATTTCCAGATATACATGTCATGTTTCCTTCTATAAATAATTTTTTTCATTATAATTATTAGCATAAAAAAATTCCCCATTTAATTCAATTATTTTTAAAAAAAGAATTTGATTCTAAAGTAAATATCGGGCACTAGGTTGTATATATGAATACTGATGAACTATTCCTTGATGTTTCATTGATATATTAGATAAAAAAATTGTTTCATATTTTTATGTACTTGAGGATAATAGCCACATTGATACTTAATCCATATTTTTGGTCTCAAAATGTTATTCATTCTTGCAGACTAAATTGTTATTTGACTATGGTTTAGGGAATTTTAACTCAGACCTTCAATCACTATAATTTCGGGTATTTCACCTCAAAAAATCTATTATTGATTTTTAAGAACATAAATATTATAAAATATATTGTTTTATTTTAGGTTATTATATATTGGACCATCTATCACTATAGTTTGGGGTCTTTTAGATCAAACTTTCTATCGTTTGAGTTTATGGTCTTTTATATCAGAACTTCTATCACTGTAGATTAGGGTATTATAGGTCAAACCATATATCGATTTAGTTTAGGGTATCATAGGTCAAATCTTATACAATTTTATTTTAGAGTCTTTTAGGTCATACCTTTTGGCACTATAGTTTTGGGACTTCTAGATCAAAGCCACTTTCACTATAGATTATGGTCTTTTAGCTCGGACCATCAACCATTGTAGTTTATGGAAATTTTTCAAACACATTTATAACCTTATTTTTGGGTATTTTATCTCTATCCAAAATAATGATCATATAATATGATGTGTACATACCAATAATGAACCAGAAAACACAATTTTGTTGAGTTCAACCATGGTGTTTCTAAGGTTTTCGAGGATTATAGCTCTACTCCTAAAAGTAGAAGATGCCTATGGATTGTAGGTAAAAGACCATATGAATCAATAAAATTGTCAAAAATATATTTCTCCACTCTTTTAAAAAGGTCATAAAAATTTATGGGAGTAATATCTATTGAGGGTGAAATAATAAATATGCGATTTCGACCCAGATAGTTGAGATTTGGGTGATAAAGTCATAACACAAAAGTTTCAGTCCTAAAAAATTGAATGGAGTTAGTTATTCCATTTATAAACCATATCATCCAATGGTTTGGGGTTCTGGTGTGGGTTTTCTAGGTCTCATAAAGAATGAATCTTTATTCATTCATAGATAATTTCTCTTTAGTATGCAGGTCACGTATTTTAGGATTAGGTAGAATGGTAAAAAAAATAATTTCCACTCTATTTTGAGTGGAATGGAGGATTCATAAAGACTTAAATGTCCAAATTATGAGGTCGAGTGTGGGAGAAATCCTTTGAAGAAATGGTTTTGGAACCCTAGGATAGTTCAGATCATATATTACGAAGATCATGCCCTATGAACTATGGTTTCAAATCATGAGGCACGGGCCAAGAAAATCACACGAATGTAGAATCTCATTAATTCATTGAGAAATGGTACAAAAAATAGTGAAATATCAGTGAGGATGTCAAATCTTATTTATTGGTTTGGTAAGGGGGTTATAATGCATGGTCTAGAGTGATTGGGTAAGGAGTATGGTCTTGGAAAATCATAACTATAATGACTCCTAAAACACTATGGTGTTATGATTTAAAATGCTGGTATATGGGTTCACATAGATCCTAATTCAATTTGGTAGAGTGATGCAATTGTATGATGAACATATTTTCAGATGAACCAACTATTTGATTCCAAGCCTAGTACAAAAATGTTCCCTTGAAGTTGAGTATGTTTTATAATTATCGTCACAGATTTATTGGTATACGATGCACTCAAATCATGAAGTGTGACTAATAGGAAGTGTAATATCCAATTATGGATTGATCACTCTAAAATTTGTGTCACCTACGAGATTAAATATTACCATTTTGAAGATATGTGAAAAATAATTAATCAAATATTTTATAGAACTAAGGAGTCCACTGAGCATAGAATTTCTTTTACTAGGACTACTATTTATGACTTCTCATATTTATTCCATATATATTTTCAATCATATTTTTATGAATCTATGGAGATGATTATTTTAGAGAGTGAAAAGTTGAATTTTTCATAGACTATAGTTTGTGGTTTTTCAATGTGAAAATTTTTGTGTCTCTCTATCAAGGAGTACAATGTCACCTTATTTGGACAATTTTAGGAAAAAATTTATTGCTGTACAACATTGAACAATATACATGTAGATTAAGGTCATGATTCATATCAGCCTAATAAGGGGATGTTACAGAAGATATTTACATGGATACCTAGGACCAATAACACTCCATTATCTTTCTAAGTAAAAGATAAAAATGTTTTAAATAATAGATTAATGCTCTTAGGACATGAGTAATGATAAGGTAAAACTATATCAAGAATGGGCTAGATCACACATGGGTGATAAGTTCTACAATGGTGATGTCAAGGCTCACAATGGCCGTGAAGTTTTTTTATAGAGTGAATCATTTGGTTAATGACCATTGTATTATATAGAGTATAAATAATCATACACTCATATTCTGATAAACGGTAACTTGAAGCTACATATCATTTCTATGGGACATGGATGGTTTGAGGGAATATGATTTGATCAAGAAATGCAGTGTGATTTATGAATTGAGGGTCCTAAAATACGGTTGAAGAACCATCTTCGTTGGATTAATTGGGAAGGATGTTGTAGTTATTTTGAAGTGGATGAGAAATGGGTCATGGTCGTGAGAATTTAATTTTATATAGTGGGGATATATTTTCCTTATTGCAGTTTAGAGTCATTTAGTAAGGAAATTTTCAATGCAGTTTATCAGCATGCGGTACGAAAATTTTCCAAGTAGTTTATCATCATGTGATAAAGACATTTTTCATGTAGTTTATCATCATACTATAATTATGAAAGAATTCATGTGAAAAATTGAGCACAATATATATGTTCAAATGGAATTTGTACATAGATCTCGACCATTCTTAGGAAAAACATGGTTTTTGGCTCAAAACCAATGCAGATTGGGGTTATTTTCATCATGAAGGTTGTTGTAGAAATACCTTTTGATTTCAGATTAGGAATACCTATGTATCTTGTGACTAATGGATACAAGGAACACATAATTATTGAATTGGAAACACTCTATATAGTTTTGACCCATGTGTAGAGGTGGGAAGTATTTCTATGTACTATTTTTGATTGTCCCCTGATTAGAGACAAGGGTGTCCCTATGTATCCTATGATGATAGGAATCAAGCCACACAATTTCTTTAGAATGGAAGTATTATAGGAGACTAATCACCAACCATAGTTGTCATCTCTAGTGTGGTCCACCAGAACGTGCCATATAATTCCATGTGGGAAAATTAAATGGTTTGTTTTAACAACATGAGGAAAGGACTCACAGAATCCCTTTTGGGAATTGTCATTTGTGACCACGAATAACCCATTGTGAGTTGTTATATCTATTTTTCATGGGGGAAGACCTTATTAAAATTACTAACCTCATGTTATGTATACTCAGTGTGATAAAAAAGGAATGGAAAGATTCCCTCTATCCATGATGGGGAAACTATATATAGAATATGGTATTTTTTATTTGGTTGTATCTTAACCAAGATATATAATCCGGGCATCCCCATTATCTCACATATATGAGAATCAATCCATAAGTAGTTCTAAAAAACTGTTCAATTTAGTGTCATGAATTAAGGACAATAGTTGTGTACTTTAACAACATTTAGTAGGGATGTGGGTCACTTATCATGAAAGATGATGAATGTTCTGGAAGTCCCAAAGAAGTGTGGACTATGAATCCCTATATATCTCATTGAAATGAGAACCAGGCCATACATATTTCAAGAAACCGATGCAGTTTAGTGTCGTGTGGTAAGAAAATAATCTAGTATGTTTATAATCATTCGAAAAGTACACTCTCGGTATACGTTAATGTCATGTGTTCAGGATGTAAGGCGTTGTGTGGTTTAAATTATTTCTTCTAAGACATGAAATTTTTTGAATTTTAAAATCTTGATTCTTGGAAAAACTTTTGCAGTTTAACATCATGAAAAAAAGATGAATAATTCTTGATGAAATATATTAAATTAATATCTTGAGTAATGTCACACTTGTGGGTGGTGTGACATCCTCCCCATCGATCATGTCTATTTATTATTCTTCTATATAATAGAAAATGGGTATGATGTAATGCCTTACCATTTGGGTTTTAGCATCAGATTAATCTTTATTAGTATCATCAAGGTCCCAAGAGATAATAAGAGTTCTTCATAGATTATTTAATAGAGATGATCCTTTTTATGTCCCATGAAATCCGATTGTTTTGGTAATCAAGGTTCTGCAATGTACACAACCTATTATCACAGATCCACTACAATTCATCCAACTACTTTTTTGATTGCCCGTCGACAGATTGTTATTCACTAATTGATATTCTGAATGAAGGAAGCTGTACTTTTATTGGTAACACTACATCTATCACATACACCAATGAATATGGTGTTTCTTGTGTAGTAATACTAGTGGTTGTATTATAGGCCCATAGAACATGAAGGATATTTCTAGCATGGACTTCTTGTAATTGTTCACCATAATTTGGAGAATTTTTTGTAGAGTATTATTTGATGAATCTATCAATCCATTTCCACTGCATGATAGGTTGATGAGTGATTGGAATAGATATTGTACTCATTTTATAACAACTTAAACTCTGTAGAATTGAATTTGGTTCCATTTTCCATTAATATAATTTTACGCACTCTGAACTTGATGATGACATGGGTATTTTTGAAGTCGATGATGTTCTTATTCCTGTCTTCATTTAGTGGGTAATACCTCATTCAATATAGGAAATTTGATAGTATCTGTAATCATGTAATTGAACTGTTAATCAATGGATGATGGTAATGGCCCCAAAAATTCCATTCCCCATATGGAGGGCGACTGAAACCCAGCCGACCGTGGTAGGACACTGGCACCATCGCACTGCTAGAAGGAGGGTGTGTGTCGGAACCACTGGCAGACCACGTCACATTGAGCAGGACCTACTCCAGTGGGTCCTGCATTCCAGCAAAGGATGCCACGTGGTGTTCCCAGTTGCCAAGCTGAACGGTACAATGGACCATTCAGAAAACCGTTGGCCGCCTCCCCCGGGTAGCAGCTAGGATGGGCCCCACCACGGCGGACTGCACTCAGATGAGCGAGCTGCGCCCAGAGGGCCAGGTCGCCCCTTTTGTGTACTGGTCTAGAACAGAGTTGGGCCGGGTCAAGCCGAACTAGGCCGGGTCGGACCAGACCCATACCCATCGAGACCCATATATGCTTTTTTGGTTATATCTTGAGAACCAGGTGTTTGTTTAATGAACTGTATGCCACATCGGAATCCTTGGATCGAGATGGGTATTTTTCTATACTCCACTTGAGTTTTGGATAATGTTGGTGTATGGTTGGGTTGGATCAAACCCGAATCCAACTGGGACCTCTAAACAGAAACACTAATAACTTACAGATCAAGCGTCTGATAGATGCCCCGTCTGTCGTGTTGGGTCACTTATGATTTGTCTATTCTTCATGATACATCATTATGGGAGTTTGTGTAATATGAAGTATTGAATGATGGATTTATTAGAAAAACCTCCCAGAATCAAGTGTTCTTAGTGTGGGAACCCTGTATATGGCTGTACTTGAGGAGACATCAGATCCTGTTGGGGTCATCTTTGGAACCTTTGTGGGTGAGCATCTACAGATCCTATGTGGGTCATCTTAGGATAAATTGTGGGTCTTCTCCAGATCCTTTGTGGTCCATCTTCAGATCCTATGTGGGTCATCGTCGATCCTATGTGGGTCAACTACAGAGCTTCTTGATGAAGTAAAATGATCTAGTAATACAACTAATCATATTTTCTACCACACATAAGTTCTACCTGGTGTGATATGAGTCTTTAACTCTATGGTATTTACCTTCATGGTATATTACTATGGGATATGAGTCTTCACATTTGTGGTATTTGCCTTCGTGTTATTCTACCGTGTGGTGTAACCTTTGTGGTACTTACCTTCTTGGTATTCTTCTATGCGAGACAAGTATTTACCTTTGTGGTATTTACGTTCAGGGTATTCTACAATGTGGTGTTACCTTTGTAGTACTTACATTTGTGGTATTCGTTTGGGTGGTGTTACCTTTGTTGTACTTACCTTCGTGGTGTTACCTTCGTGGTGTTACCTTCGTGGTATTCTTTCCTTCATGGAACAGTTGTATTTCCTGATAAAGAATTGGTCCATGTGTTTCCTCATGAATGATATGGGTATAATTGATTACTTACGTATATGTATGGGCACATACCTATGTAGGGATGACTATTACTTTCATGCTTTGTGGTTTATCCTTTGTGGATTCTAGGAGACCTTAGGGGGTCTTGGGGTCCTTTCTGAGTATCGTTATACTCACCCATGCACAGTTTAGGCCCACACCTCATTATGTCTTGTGTATATGACAAACCAAGATGATCGAGGTAGAGTGTACAGGGACTGGATGCTTCTCGGAGGTGGACATTAGACGAGAGGATCCGCAGAGATGACCATTCGAGAGTTGTACCTACCCTTTAAATAGTATCTTTGGTGGGTGTTCAGATGAGTTGTTTTCAGTTTTACTTGTACTTTCTAGTTGGGATTGTATTCTATCCCCTTTACATGATGTACACACCTTGTTTACTTTATAGTTTACTTTGTGCTTTATCTTGATGTGTGCTTGGTTTGAGTGAGTTTACAGCTTTAAATGAAATGCCTTCCTAGTTTTAGGGATATGCCTTTCTGGTGCTAGTCGCCAGCCCTTGTCCTATAGAAGGTGGTTTTGGGGTAGTCACGACATAGGGCCTGGGGGATGGGTCATGACATTAGAAATTAATTAATGAACTATTTGGAAATAATACATTTTCTCTGATAATAATTTTTCCATGTATAAACACATTTTCTGTTAATAAATTTAAAAAACTTCTGATAAATTTATTTAATGAAATATATATTATAAATCAAATAAATATTTTTTACACCCATATAATATAATTTTAAGGCATAATATAAGAATAAATACAATTATATGAATAAAAAGTCGTATTTTAATAACGGTAATTCTACCACCTTTTAATAAATAACCCATTTTAAATTTATTTTTTAAAACATTTTTAATTTTAACATGAAAATATAAACTTAATTTTTTAAATGTAATTATAAAAATTTAAATTGGGAGATGTTTTGGAATTTTTCTAAGAACATTCATATATTTTGAAGTAGTGAATAACAATGAATTTTAGTTAAAAATAATTTTCACGTGTATTTTATTTATATTTTTTGATTCTATTATACTTTTTATTAGAGAGTAAATAGAAAATTTTTACTAAAATTAATCCAATTTATTCAATTTGAACCAATTTCACATTGAAATTGGAAAACAAAACATTCATAACGTTTAACCATTTTTTCTTAAACCCCCAATATCATGACAAGACACGAGATTGATCTTAAATTATTTTCTGACAATTCTATTATCATAATTTAGAAACAAAATATTCAATATTTTTAACAATAATTATATAATATTTATAATAATTTAATCATATTCTATTTCCAAAAATATTAGTGGATGTGATTAAAATTACTAGCACCAATTTTGAAAAAAATAAGCATAACAAAAACTAAACAATAAGATAAAGGCCTAAAATAACATAAAAATGTTTCCAAAATGTATTCGGTAGAAATATTTCTACCAGTTAAATTATTTTATTAATTTTGAATATTTATTTAGGAAAAATATAAGTTATACCTCTCAATGTTTATTACCTATTTGATATTTACATTAAATCCACCCCCTCTATAAATGGGCACTCACCCACTCACATACATACACCACTCTAGCCACATTAGAATAAAAAAAACCTACCCAATTCTCCTAAAAAAATCCCTCTTTTCTACTAATAACCTACAATTTTCCCAAAAATACTTCTAAGGAAGTCATTTTCTGATAACCAAGGGGACTTATGCAAATAACAAGTAACATCCTTCCTCAATCTACATTATTCTATTCTCATTATCCACTACAAATAATTTTTTTATGACAGGATTGTATGATAAGATAATTATCGAAAATATAGTTATATGTTTTTATTATTTGTTTCTATATACACTTAAACACAATTCCATCTAATGGGAAATGAAAATACAATGCTTGTATATGGAAAACTATCAACTCGCAACACAATGTTGACTGTTTTTCCAATAGAACAAATCATAGTTAGTAATTATGGTGAAAAAATATTTTATATGATATAAATGAATTATGAGATGTATTTATTCTTTTTCAATAATTATATAAAGTATATCATCATTCTTTAAATTTTGTGTAAATGTGATAACATCATTTGTGGACTTGTGGACTACCACCTCCTCAAAGCAACATGATTCGGTCACACATTACATGGAATGCATTAAGGATAGTTTTAGTGATATTATATTATATATATGAAATAATTATATTACTATAATGATACTTTATTTTTTTATTTTTTTATTTATTTATTTATTTATTTACATTTTTTCTTTCAACATGACGATAAAACAGAAATAGCATTCATGTGTACTTATAGCCTACCATCTCAATGAATAGTTTATTCCATTCCTTACTTTTTATATATTGTTAAAAATACATATATAATGAATATATGTGTTATTTATATAATTTTTTACATTATGGAAATATGTAAATCATGATATTCTTGAGATGATCAAGAAAAATAAATCAAAACATATTCAAAACACAAAGAGGATATTAAAATAAATGTATTGTTAACAAGGATTCATTAATAAACGGGTAATGTAAATTCATAAAAAAATAATTTATTATGGTAGATATAATATTATTTTTCTATTTGAGCTCTATAATATATATATGTATATATATATATATATAATACAAGATCTTTTAAAATATCTTAAGAATTTCAAGACGTAATGTAATGATTTTCTCATTTCAATATTTCTTCTCTGAGATTTTTTCCTTATTCACCAATATTTCCTTTTGTCTTGTGTATGTTCGTCAAATTAATAAATTATATTATTATTATACTTAAATTTTTGTTAATATACATATAAAATTTTTTGTATTTAGTTCATAGTTGTTATGATTAAAAAGGTACCAAATCGGTAATCTAATTTTTTCCGACATTCCATTCATTGATATATATGACATACTATGAAAATAATGTTATCTATGGGGTGTATATAATTATCATTGACATGTTTCATCCTAACCATCATAATTTTCATGATATTTTATGCTTTATATTAGGTAATTTTCTGTTGTGGATTGTGAGTCAACGTAACCAATGTGGTAATAGTTTATTGTGAGAATCTCATTGTTAATCTAGATTAATTATGATTAATTTTTATCTTATAAAATTATAACACTCATATATTTTATTTTACTCTAGTTATAAATAATCTCTTCAAGTATTAATACCATTTTCAAATTTTTTACTTAATATAATTTATAAATGTTTTTATAAAAACCTATCATTTTCTCTTTCATTGGTCGGAAAGCTATATTCATTCCAATCCATGTTTTCTAAAAATATTTTCAAAAATTATATACTCTTCTCCAATGATTTTTTTAAGACACTTTTACCCATGATTTAACAAAATATTTTCAAAACAATTCATTACCATTTTCTGATCTGGGATATTTTTAAAACTTTTTACAGTGTAAAAGTAAGGTTCGGTATGTACAATTTAGTTATTTTAACATTAATATTTATTGGGATTTTTTATTAAAATAATCGAGTTGTAATGTAAATTTCATGGATGAAAATATTTTACATTCAAATCAAATTATATTGTGAAAAATGGAAATTTGTATTATTTCTATTCATGTATAGATGGGTTTGTTTAATTAATTTTATAGGTCCCATAGTGTTCTTTTTTTCCATCCAACATTTTCTAATGATTTATATAGGGTATCAAGGATGAATACAAATAATAATGCGGTCAATATAAAAGTTTTAATGGTATTTCAATAAAATAAGACTTATTATATGTTAAATGTTCTATATTGTGGGAAAATGGATTCAAGTTGGATTCTCGCACTTTCTTGGGAAAAATTATTATTTTTATAGTTGATTTCCTTATTATATAAAACTGTATACATAAAATAAAGTCAATAATTAATGAAAAAAATCTTGTATAATAATTCAATTTGAAAAATGTTTTGAGGTTTGGTCCATATTGTAGCATTGCACCGTGACCCATTAGGTCATGCCAAAACATGACCCATAGTGTTGTGTTATACAGTGACACCTATATTCTAATTCTGAAAAAAAAAATCTCCACATTCTTTATCCAGTGATGATCATTTAAATCTTTGTTGGGCCCTTATTTTTAACATAGAGTTCACATTTTAGAGATTCCATTCGGCCAAAATCCCCATCTTTGTTTCTTTCAAATAGAGTCCCTGTATTATCCCATTGGTTTGAGGTTAATTGTATGTCAACTCATTGTAAAATTACTTGGAAAACTACTCTATTTAATATTTATTATTATTATTATTATAAATGTATCATCTTGGTTTTTTAGTGGTTTAGTCTAGAGTATTATATTATGTTTCAACTAGATTAGGGTGGATATAACCCATATATTATGGGTATTTCATTTATTGAAGTTCCAATGGCACACCACAAATCATTGGCATGTTGAGAATTTGGGATTCAACCTTGAATGTCCCATTGGAGTTAATTATGTGATTATATGTGGTAATTGGGCCCCGTTAGCAGCACAGACACCATGCCTTAATGTGGATGTTGGGTTCTGGACCGCTAGGTAACTCCAGTTTCCCCACAGACACGTGATCCCCACCATGGGGTCCACTAACCTGCCCAAACGGATCATCTGACTAATGATATTTCCCAAAAGGCAAAACATGTCCTTTCCTAAGTGATTTGTCCTCACTCACATACACCATGGTAATCTTACCAAAAGGTTACCCATCCTGATCACTATTCTTGTCCAAGAACAGTTTACTGTGTAATTCTAATAAGGTAGACTCTTGAAAAGGATGGTGAAACATATTGAAATGAGTTACATAATTTAGTGATTTTACTCATTATCATTATGGGGTGTTACATTCTCCCCCACTTTATAAAAAAAATATCCTCATTTTGGGACCTATATCTCAACCCAGGATGCACACCACACTTAATGATGGGATCCTACTCTATTAAAAAATGTGATTACTTGGCCCCTCAAACTGCACAGACACCCCACTTTAACATGGTCTCCAATTTCGGGCCAGCCATATACAACTAGTTCCCCCCCCCCCACAGACTTTTGGTCCTCACCCTGGGGCACACCCATATGCTCAAATAGGTTATCTGATTAATGCCAACACCCATAGACTGACACATTACACTTCAATTGTTCATTATCCTCACTCAATAACACCATTGGAAACTTCCCATACGGTAACCCATCCTAATCAATACTCCAGGCCAAGGACACTTAGCTGTGGAGTTATAATAATGTAGGCTCCCAAAATGGACGTTTCACCTTTTCAACATGACTGATATAATTTAGTCATTTACACTTTATAAATCTTGGGTGTTATACTATACCCCTTTAAATAAAAGTGAATTATAAATTATATATTCTTATGATTGATAATTTCTGATTTTTTTCTTGAGATGGGTCCCTAGGAGAATTATGGTGCATTATCTAAGATTTTATATAAATTTATATGATGTAATTATATTTGTAAATCCATTTAATGTGGTTGGTGATCCCTTAATATAAATCTATATGTTTCCATTTCTATTTTTCATCTAGGTTCCTCATTATTCATTCGGGATTTTTAAAAACATGAATCAATGAACAATACTGAACTTGTGAAGGAAATGATTAAGGTAATATCCTTTAGGTGTGGAATGGTTAGTTTTGAGCCATGAAAATTACATATGAAATTGAATGATGATAGAAATGAAACCTTGAATATCCATAAGAGATGAGGGTAAAGTGTTGAATGAAAGTATAGTAGAAAATATCTAACCTTGATCATATGATGTTTGTGAAGTTTGGTTATAAAATATGGAAGCCATTATCCTTAGTTTTTCCGACGTGAAAATCGTTGATAGAAAAGAGGTTCCATGGGCCTTATTGTGTGTGTAGATCATGTATGTAAAAACCCAATATTTTGTGAATTTTTTCAAATAAATTCAATCATTTTCATATTTTACATTTCATGGAACCCATATTATAGATTATGTTATATTAGGGGAATGATTTTTTATTTTGTTTCACACAATACTATGTCTGTCTTGTGTTATTCAAAATATTGATTTCCTTTGACAGCTTGTGTTGCAGGAATACTTATTAATACCAAATTAAAATGTGATAATAATATTTCTATTAATATATTAGTATAACTACAACTTAGACTATGGAAAGGAAGATACAAATAAGAATAAATTATATGTGAAATATTAATTACACATGTATAAAATATTATTTTCTATGGTTATAATGAATCCCTAAAAAATGTAATAAATATTTGTAAATAATTCCATTTCGGAGAAAACAATTTTTTATGTACAGAAACATTTTATATGAATGATGTAAACAACACAATTTTGATAACATTTAAAAATTATATATATATATATATATATATATTATTTACTAATTATTTTTCATACAGATTCAATAAATTTGATATGTATATTATAATAATGAATACAATTATATGAATAAAAACATGAATTTTTATAAAATATAATTTTAAATCTTTTTAATGGAGAACCCATTTTAAATATATTTTTTGAATAATTTATAAATTTTTATGAAAAACTAAACTTCAATTTTTCATATATGTGTCAAAATTTACATTGGGGAATGTTTTGGAACATTTATAAGTACTTTTATAGTTTTTTTGAACAGTGAATAACACTAAATTTTAGTTCAAAACTTATTTTCATCTATTTTATTTATATGGTTAATGATTATTATAATTTGGTTTCAATGATAAATTATATCAATTTTATATAAATTAGTCTTTTTTATGTCATTGGATCCAACTTTTCATCAAAATCGGATAAAAAACATTCAAAACTTTTAAACATTTTTGCTTAAAAACCTGATGTCGTGACATGCCTTCCAGAGTGATTTAAAAATAATTTAATCCAATTATATGACTCGAATTGGGAAAATGGATTATATTTTTGAAATAATTTTAATATATAATTTATAATATGTTAAAATTAGTTCATGACAAATAAATATTAGTGATTGTGATTATAATTAACATTAGTGATGAAGAGAAAATTTAGCTTAACAGAAGACAAATCCTTATGCATAGGGGACAAAATTACGTAGAAACATATCAAAAATCCATTGGATGGACATATTTATCAAAACTCATAAATTGAATCTAATTTTATAATTTATTGAGGCACATGATTTAAGGAAGTCCTCTCAATAGTGTTTACCTTTTTATATTTACAAGAACTCCTCTCTTTCTCAATGAATGATCATTCACCCCCTCACATCCATACACAACTCAATCCAAATTTGATTAGAAACCCCCAAAAAAATATCCTAAAAAAATCACTCAATTTGACATAGAATACTCAATTTGTCCTATAATCTATCCAAGAAAACCCTATTTGGAAAACCAAGAGGAGTTACCCAAAGAATAGATGACATCCTTCCTCAAGCTCATTTGTTTTATTTTCCTTATCCACTACCAAAAATATTCTTAATACATGATTATATGATAAAATAAGAATTTTCAATATACTAATATTTTATTATTATTTTTTTATACCAAAAAATACACACAACCTTCCATCTAATGTGTAACTGACTTAAAGATCTTATGTGTGGAAAACTATCCCCTAATGAGAAATTGTTGTTTGTTTTTCTTTTAAAACCTTTAGTGGTTGGTAATTATGATGTAAATTACATTTTTATATGATATATATGATTAACATGACATATTTAATCTTTTTTAATCATTATATAATCATACCTTTATTCATTTCACTTTGTGTAAACACAATAACTTCATTTGTGGATGTGTGGACTATCACCCCCTCAAAAAGATGTGATTCATTCACAAATTACATGAATGTATTAATGATGGTTTTAGTGAACTTATATGATATATATTAACAACTATAAAATCAGGTTTTCATGCCTCTGGACACGGGAGACCGCCACAGGAAGTCGTTAAAACCAAAATGAATTTATCGGGATTTTTCCCGCCCCCACTACTATCTTCCTCATTTTCACCACTACAACCCACCGTCGCACGCCGTTGTCATCCTCAAACTGTAGCAGCATCAGTGTCACCCCCACCGCCACCCGTACCACCCTCGACCACCCCCGTATCCACCCCTCGATGCCTCTCATTTCCCCTCAACACTGAACCCATCTGTTACCCCTCCCCAACTGCCAACCTAAACCCTCAACATTGTACCCACCCCACCCTCCAGCCACCGTAGAACCGCCATCACTGGCGGCCATAGATGTAGTCCTTCCTTAAGCCCACCGTGTTTTTCACCATGTTCCCTCCTTGTTTCCTACACAGATGAAATATGATATTGCTAAAAGGACCTTTAGCGGCCGCCATTGGCAGTCGCTGTTTGTCTTTATCGATGGAGCAACAGTGACCACCAAAAGCGGGCGCAAGGCGCCCATTGAACACCATTAGCGACCACTTTTGGAAGATGATAAAGGTCATAATTTTAGTAGTGATTACAAAATAATGTTACTTTAATGAGACTATATATATATATATATTCATCATTCATACTCTTTGTTTCAAAATGAAAATAAAACAGATACAACGATCATGCGTACGTACGACCTACTGTGTCCATGAACGGTTTATTCTATTCCAATGATTTAAAGTTTATATATTATTATAAAAAATATATTATGAAAATATTTGTTACTCATATCTTATTTGAAATTCTAAAAATAATTTTATCATTATCTATATAATAGAATCAAGAATAATAAGACACAAAATGAATGAAAAATAGAGTAGGTATTTTTCTAAACACAACCTTAACATGGTGTCCTTAGTAAACATGTTAAATAAATTCATAAAAATATAATATATGCTATTATATATAATAATATTGTTTTGTGTTATATTTATAATAAAATTATATTTATTATACATAAGGTTTTAATGTGTATGAATAAAGTGACATCTTTAGGTAAGGGTTTTCTCATCTCATATTTTTAATGAGAATTATCAATTATTTACCACTAATTTTATTTGAGTGGTGTATATTAATAATAATAATGTATTATATTATTCTTATAATTAAATTTTTCTTTATTTATTTATAAAATTGATGAAATTTCCTTAATGGAGCTTATGATTTAAATTATACAAATTGGTAAAGTGACTTTGTCACAATTTTCCTTCGTTGAGACATATTCCATGTTATGCACATATATTTTTCTGTGGGGTGTATATAATTAACATTGAAATGTTTTATCATAAATTTACATAATTTTATGATATTTTATTCTTCCATTAATGTTATTTTATAAAGTGAATTTTGATCCAGGGTAACAAATGTGGTAATATTTTATTACAACAATATCATTATTATTCTTGTTTGTTTATGAGTATTCATTCATTGAGGAAACATTATTCTCCATACATTAATAATACTCATGAGTTTAATCCTCCTATAATTAGACATGAAATCTTCAATTATTACTAAAAATCTTCCACTCATTTGTAATTAATATAATTCAATTTTTTTTAATAAAATTCAAACATATATCATTCCTCTCTCAGAAATTTATGTTCATTCAAGACAATGTTTTAGAAAATTGTTTTCATAAATGTTATACTCTTTTCATATTTCTAGGAAAAGAAAATTTTAACAATATTTTACCTTTTTATAATGTTTTTAAAAATTAATATCTTTTCCTTTTTCCAACTGAGGAACATTTCTAAAATATTTATCTTCAAAAGTAATGATCGACATGTACCTATTTAACTTCCATCATGACCATTATTCCATTGAAGATTCCAAGGAAAATTTAAAAGATTTTATTTTAAGGAATTTATTTAAAATTATTTTTGATATTCAATTATTTTAAATAATTTTTCAAAGAAGTTATTTGAAAATGTTTTATGGTCAAGATGTGTTTTAAATAATTTTCAAAATATCCATTATATGTTTTCAAATATTTTTTAAAATATATTGTTTTATAAACAAATTCAATATTCCTTTATAATTTTTCCATGTATTATCAAAGAAAAGGTTTTCAAAATGTTTCCAATATTCATTTATATTTATTTTGTTGAAAACGTAATTCATAATTTTTCTTATAATATTTTATAAGTCTTCAAATAAAAGTGTTTTCAAAATTATTTCCAGCTTCCATTATATTTTTCATAGGTTTTTTTCAATGAAAATAATTTTGAAAATTTTTACTTTCAAAAATATTCTTTTTAAAATAATAAATCACATTTTTCTCACAAAATTTTTGAAATTATTTTATAGATTACTTTATAATTTTTCCAAAATATTTTTTTAGAAAAAGATTTTTAATATGTTTTTTTTTAAATGTGAATATAAAATAAATATTATTTTCCATAACAAATGATCCAAATGATATTTAAAAATACATCTCCATATAATATTATATCTTTTGATATAGTGTAAACATCATTGGGGACATTATCCAAGAATATCCTTAAAATTATATCTTGAATGGTTTATGTTTTTGATGTCATGATGTTTATGAAATTCATTTCCCTTCCAGAGGAAATAATATTTTGAAACACATTTATTTTCATTGTTTATACATTTATTAAATGATTATGAATCATATCTATTTTCGATATGTTATTATGTGATGAAATTTCAATGATAAAGATTTTATTTCTTTGATATTATATAATGATTATGTAACCCATCTATTTTTATGGGTTTAGATATAACGAATGATTTGTTATCTAGTTAATCAGCCTTATATAATTTCATTTTGTGATGCGTGCGACATATATATCCCTTAAATGAATTGGGTAATGATTAATATCTCATAAGATAAAGAGGGGAATAAGTTTTATGGGCTTGATCCTCTATGGAAGATAGGGAAACCTAATCCACCATGGAATGAATTGGGGAATCCAAATATACTTGGGAAAGATGGGTAAACGGAATCCACTATGGGAAATGGGGAAACCCGATCCACTTTGGGAAAATGGGGAAACCCAATCCATTATAGGAATTTGGGGAAACCCAATCCAATATGTGAAGATAGGGAAACCCAATACACTATGTGAATATGGGAAAACATGATCCACTATGGGAGGATGGGAAAACCCAATACACTATGTAAATATGGGGCAATATGATCTGCCATTAGGAAAACAATGTGACTGGGGACGGTGGTGTGTTTGGCATAGAAGGTGTAGTTTCCATGAAGTTCCCTATTATGTTATAGCAAGTCTTATTAACATATAGAGAACGATATTACATGATTATGTGTATACGATAATTCCATGTCTTACTCATGTGTTATGCATTCGTTGAATATTTTTCACATTCATATGTGATGCGTGTCTAATGAACTGCTAATCTTTATGGATGTATTAATTTTTATGATAATATATATGAACGGTACTGTAAAGACCCATAAATTCAATATATATATTTTAAATTATTTAGGATTATTTAAAGTGTGAAAAAATTGATGATGCTTGATTTCGAGGCCTGGTGTGCCCTGAACATAATTTTGAACATTTTTAAGGTACGTTCAGAAATTGAGCGAGTGTAAATTTATATCTTTTGAACCGGTTCACAGAATTGAAATCTGAGGTCACTGTTGAATCCAGAGTGTCGGGATTAGATTAAGGGACTTTTAACTTCAACCATAGTAGGGAGGCTAAAAATTTTAGTTTTCCAGACATTTAGAAGAATTTTAAAATAACATAAAATTGTTAATTTATTTTTCTACCAATTATTGAGTAGTGGTGGCGGGACTGCTGGGTTGTCATCCATTTAATGGAATGGCTCTTTTGTTTTGTAAAAAAACCATTAAGGGTTAATCAGTTCATTCATTAATGAATCTCATTAATCTTTCTGTGTGTTAAAAAACCTTTCCCTCTATTTAATTGAGGCTCAGGCTTGGGTTTTTGACATCGAAGGGACGAACCCCTAATAAAGTTCTGCGGTATCTTCCACCAGTGAAGAATGGGGGATTGAATGACATTGTTGGAGGAATCGATCCAGGATTGACAACCATCAACGAATTCATCAAGCGTGGATTCTTCCTCCACAATCTGCGGCGGCTCCTCTTAAATCAAGGTAGAGGTTTTTTATGTTTAAATTCATGAGAATTTTTTTCTTTTCATAATTCTTGAAAATAATGATGAATAGCGGATCTGTTGAATAGGTTTTAGTTTAACTTTGATAATTTCATTATTACGCTCTTGATATGATGCTAACACGAAGGGCACATAAAAAACAAACATGGCATTGACCCTCAGTCAATTCGATTTTATTCACTTTCTTTGTGGGTGAAGATTTAACTCGACGAAAACATGAATTTGGGATCCCGAAAGTGACAGAAGCATCCCGGAAGGACCATATGCATGTTAAGATGGGAAAAAGGACCACCGGAGCTCAAACGGTGTCCTGTGAATGTTTCGTTTTCGTGGAACTGGTGATGCGGCAGCCGACGTCAGCTGGTCACGAGGGTAGTAGGTGGTGCACTGTTACACATAGCGTAGGAGGCCGCAGCTTCAAAGCAATGGCCAAGCATACCCCCTATCAAAGGGTCATTCTTACAGGGAGGCGACAACATGTGGAAACGTAATTTCAAAACTGAATTTCTTTCATCCCTTTAGGAAGGGGGAGTGACCCTCGTGCGAGCCACCCAGCTAGGGGTCGCGCCACCAAGTGGGTCGGGCTGGTTTGTGGCCCAGCAGGACGAGCCCACCACGGCCCAGTCCACTCGGGCCGGCCCAACTAGTTGGGGCTGGGTCGGGTCCGGCCCGGACTGGGTCGGGTCAACTCGAACCGAGTTGGGGAGGGTTGGGTCGGCCGACCATGTCAGACTGGACCGAGACCCTTTTTGGCCTAGATACGCTTAAAAGGCCATATCTTAAAATCCAAATGCCCATTTTATGAACTGTCTATGGAACTAGAATCATTGGAGAGAGAATGTCCCTTTGAGATACTCCACCTGAATATTTGGGAATGTTGGAGTGTGGCCAGGTTGGATCGATCCCAAATCCAACCTCGGCACTAAAACGATTATAACTCATAAAATGTGCATCTTACTGATGTTCCATCTATCACGTTGGGACCCTTACGACATTGAGGTACTTTGTGTTACTCCTTATGGAACATCATGAAAGTTGAGGTACATACGATATCTTGAGGAGCAGATAGTATAGAACTCAAGCACGCAGAGTGTGGATAATCATGTGGCTGGTTGTCAAATCAAGAGCGACCCTATGCGGATCAGCATCATAGTGACCCAGTGTAGATCAACATCATTGAAAACCTGTTTGGATCAACATCATAGAGACCCTATGTGGATCATCATCATAATGATCATGTGTGGATCAGCATCATAGAGACCCTGTGTGCATCAACATCACAGTGACCCTGTATAGATCATCATTCTAGCGACCCTGTGTAGATCAGTAGTGCACGACCCGATGAGGACCATCCCAAGATCAACCCTTCATAGATCAGAGACATACGAACTTGTGTGGATCGACAATGTAACATCTTCTTCCTGGTTTAGTTTTGGAACTTCCTAATTGAATAAAACCATATTGTTAAAGAACTATCATCTTTATTCCTGGTATCTATGTTGTATACCTAGTTTGAGGTGAGTATTTTTTTTTCTTTTTATTGAAATCATAATTTTTCGTATTCCATTGTGTAATTTTGAGATACCATAAGGGGTCCTAGGATCACTACTGGGAATTGTTATACTCACACATGCACAGGCTTCATCCACCCCTTTTTGTGTCTTGTGAAGACGACGAGTAAATCATTTGAGACTATAGTATCCACTACCAGGTGGTACATGGAGGTGACTGGTTGATGAGTATAGTTTTGGAGATGATATGTACCTACCGTTTAGGTAGGATCCTTGGTGGAAAATCACAAGATCCTTTTTCTATTATTCAGTTGTCTTGTACCTTTCAGTTGGGCTTGTATTCTGGACCCTTTACTTTCAGTAAACACTATTACTACTTTAGTTTTACCAAGTTGTTTCCATATTTTCATGTTCTCATTCTATGAGTTATCATGTTAAAATGATATCCATTCCTGCTTTAGTGATATTCCATTCCTGGGCTAGTCGCCAACCCCTAGCCTATGGATGGTGGGCTTGTCATAGTAATGACATGGGCCCCGGGGGACGGGTCATGACAATGTGGTTTCAGAGGTGTCAATTCTACCAAAGAACTAGGACTATTATTTTTCAAATGGTGCAATAATGTTAATTTTTTTGACTGTGGATTTATGTATGGTGAGTCCATTGTTTGTGTGGAAGTTGACGTATCTAGACACCTGGACTCTAAATTATGTTATTCGACTCGGTGCACAAAAAAACGGATTGCATGTTTTTTGGAAATGTATTAATTTTGATCTCTTTTGAGTAAGATCACAAGATATAACATATTTATTGTGGAGAACCTATTTCATTCAGGATGACTCCACATAGACTACCAACAAGGAATCCAGAGAGAGTTCAAGATGACGGACCACTAAGAGATGAGGCTTCGGTGTAGGACCTCTTACAGCGATATCACCTTAGGGTGGTGTACCAACACCACCACCACCCATTGGGTAGTCGTTTCCCCTATTCCCAAAAGCAGACATTGAACACCGACTGAGCATGTTTCAAGAGTTCTATTGGAAGAGGCCTCCATAGTTTCTGAGGCGAAAGAGTTTTCTAGGCAGCTGATGATTGGCTGGAGGCTATAGCATGAGTTTTTATCTTAGTTGAGACACCGAAAGAGAAGATAGTGATTCTAATTGTTAGCCTCTTCTACAACAAGACATGGAAATTGTGGATATTGAAGCTCTAGATACACTATGAGGATACAACCACCAGGATGGACTTCGAGATCCTCTTTAGGGAGAAGTTCATTCCAGCAACTCTACACTCTGTGTGTATTCATGAGCCCCTGCACATTCAGCAGGGCAGCGTGATAGTAGCCTAGTACTCAGCGAGATTCACTAACCTCTCATGCTACTCCACTGACATGGTATGAGACTATTTCTACAGGGCCCATCCTGTTGATAAGGGTCTCCAATGGGAGAACAGACTGTCGATGATATCACTCAGTCTTCTAACACAGGCTGGAATGCTCGAGAGATCATTGTTGGTGTAGATCTTCTTAGATGTGAAGGTATCGTTGATGAGAGCCAAAACCTGATGGCAGGTAGCTGAGTCATCTGTAGTATGAAGTAGGTAGATAACACAGAGATCTAAGTGAGCCAAAACTTCATGAGGATGACCTTGTATGTAGGGTTGGATTTGTGGATCCCACAAGGTAGAGCAGGTCAGAAGAAGAGCAGACCATGTTTCACAGGCGGCAAGTAGGGCCACATGGCTTGCGACTGCCCAACCCACTATACAGATGATCACAAGAAGGCTGAGGGACCACCAAGTTAGGGGAAGATATTCGAGTGAGGAGGTCTTCCACATGGAGGATGTGGCCGAGGAGCAGGTCGTGTAGCAGGCAGTGGGTTGTGATTTGGGGTTCTACTACCACCACCTCCAGGTGGTCCACCACAACCTCAAGGAGCGAGCAGAGAGGGACAAGCACAACTTCAGGAAGCTAAATCCTATGACCATGGTGCTCAAGAGATGATTCCATGTATGATATGTGCCTACTCCACCCTAGCTGCAATACTGATAGACATAGGTTCTAGTCACTCATTCATTTCCACAACTCTCGTTTGGAGCTTAGAAATTCTGGTACATCCATTGGATCGTTCCATACGATTAGAGACTCCTACAATAGAGTATTCGATGATTAGACACTAGTGTCGGAAGTGTGATCTAACACTAGGATGCGAGTGATTTGGAAGGGATATCTTAGTAGAATCTACTATGACATATAATTTCGTATTGGGTATGGACTGGTTATCCATGGTCCATGCTCAGATTGAATATCCTAGGAGAAATTTGTGGTGTGTCTATGAGGATGAGATTAGGTTTCCCTTCACCAGTGATAAGATAATATTTTTAGCATATGACGTAATTTATCAAAGGACGGTATAGCCAATCACTCATTAATTTTCTATACTTACCCTTGGAGTAGTTGACGTGAGGATTCTGAATTATCCAGTTTTGGTGGACCAGTATGATGACATCTTTCCAGATTATGTTTTGGTACTACCTCGTCACAGAGAAGTAAACTTTTACATAGACCTATACCTCAGGATGGCACCGATATCTACACCAGCATATTAGTTGGTTCCCAGAGAGCTTCATGTGTTATGGTATATTTGGAGGACTATTAGAGGAAGAGGTTCATAAGGACCAGTGTTTCTCCATAGGTATCCCCGATTTTGTCGCCAAGAATGGAGATGGGTGTTGGAGGCTTTATGTGGACTATCGACACCTGAACTAAGTGATTGTGAGGAACAAGTATCCACTACCTTGAATTTATGATCTATTAGATTAGCTAATTGAAGATCAATGGTTTTCAAAGATAGACCTTAGGTCAGGTTATCATCAGCTCAGGGTACGAGATGAGGACTTACCAAAGATAGCATTCAGATTTTGGTATGGCCATTATGTGATCTCATTAATTCCCTTCGGAATGACCAATGCTCTGACAGTGTTCATGGGGCTCATGAAGAGGATCTTATAGCCTTACCTCGATTAATTTGTGGTGGTCTTCATTAAAAACATCTTGATATACTCGTAATTGGAGGATGATCACCCCACACACCTATAGATAGTTCTGGATACACTCTGAGAGCACCAGATTTATAGAATTCTCTTGAAGTACTAGCTCTGTATATGGGAAGTCCACTTCATGGGGATTGTTTTCTTGGAGGATGGAGTTTCAATAGCTCTGGCGATGATAGAGGTAGTGCTTTTTCTAGATCCACCCAGGATTGTGACCAAGGTGTGGATTTTCTTGGGATTGGATATATACTACTAGAGATTCATACTTGACTTTCCCAGGGTAGCGACACCATTGTCAGCTTTGACAATGAAGGGAGAACCCTTTTTGTGGACGGTGAGATGCCATCAGCATTTTCAAGAGATGAGGTAGATACTAATGAGTGCCAACATCTTGAGGGTAACAGAAGAGGGAATTGGGTACGTAGCTTACTGTGATGCATCATGGACTAGACTAGGTTGTGTTTTGATGTAGGAGTGAGCGTTGATCACCTACTGATCACTACAGTTGAGACAGAATAAGCAAAACTACAGTACCAATGACTTGGAGTTTGCAGTAGTGGTATTTGCGCTGAAGATGTGGTGGCACTACATGATGGGTGAACGTTTTACTATCTACTATGACTACTAGAGTCTAAATTATATATTCTCACAAAAGGACATAACCTGAGACATCAAAGATGGTTTGAGTTCTTCCAGGACTACGACATTGATATAGTCTACACTCCTCGGAAGGGAAACATAGTAGCAGACGCAATCATCAAGAGGTATGGTATATAGTTGCTGAGTGAGGAAACAAAGAAGAAATATGTGTTGTAGTTATCCCTCATGGATAGTGATGGAGCAGCATACCTACAGTCTATGATATTTACTCCCTTAATCTGTCTGCAAGTCAGGGAGGCATAGAATGAGGAAGAATACTACATGGCCCGACATGCTCAGATATCCTCAGGACATGCTCCTGTTGGATTTTATAGTAGTGGGGAGCATGTCATCCTCTTTAGTAGATGCACCATGGTACCAGTGATTCTGTAGAAGGATTAGTTAAGGTAGTACCAAATATCCCCATTCATAGTACATCCTGTAGGCGATAAGATATACCAGGACCTACAACATCAGTACTGGTGTTCAGGGATGAAGAATGCAGTGGTGGAGTCTGTTTCAGGATGCCTCACTTGTCTACAAGTGAAGGCTGGGAATCGAGTTCCAACATGATTAGATCAACCATTTGAGGTACCAGAGTGGAAGGGATATGGTATCTCCATGGACATAGTGAAAGGGATACCACATACTTCCCGGGGCTACGATTCAATCTGGGTGATCATTGAACAACTCACCAAGTTAGACCCCTTCCTACCCATCTGAGAGCAGGGATCAATAGAGAGCTTGGAACGCCTCTATGTAATGGATATTGTATGACTTCATGGGGTTCCATCGATGATCTTCTCAAATTTCAATGCTCATTTTACATCAATCTTGTAGAAGGGATTGGTGGAAGTGTTCGGGGCTCAGCTACATTTGAGAACCACCTTCAATCTGTAGACAGATGGTTAGATGGAGAATATCATTAAGAAACTCGATGACATGCTTTGTGCTTCTATCGATGATTTTTGTTGTAGTTGGGAGGACCACTTTCCATTGGTGGAGTTCTCCTACAATAACATTTATCACTTTACCATCGACATGGCTTTGTTTGAGGCCCTGTACAGGCGACCTGGAAGATCACCACTATGCTGGATAGACCTAGGGGAGTTAGTTCTTATGGGTCTAGAGTTGGTACAGGCTTCCACAGAGAATGTTCAGATCATCCAGGAGAGGTCAAAGACTGCATAGAGTCATTTGAAGTCTTATACTAATAGGAGACAGAGACCCTTGGAGTTTGAGGAGGGAGACCATGTATTCCTACGGGTCTCACCCCAATGAGGATTACAGAGGTTTAGAAGGGGCAGAAACCTATCTACGAGGTCCATCAGAACATTTTAGATCCTTAACAGAGTAGGAGAGGCAGCGTACCATCTAAATCTTCACCCACAGATGCACCAGGTGCCTAATGATATCCATGTGTTGCAGCTGAGGAGGTACGTGCATGATCAATCACATGTTATCGACTGGGGAGAGCTGCACATCGATGATGGGTGACGTTTGCAGAGTTACCAGTAGAGATGGTGGATCGAAAGGAGTGGGTCCTCAATTGGTGTTATTTTCCTATAGTACGCGTTCAATTGTAGCATGGGAAGCTCCAGGAGAGCACATAGGAGTGGGAGGCTCAAATATGTTCTCAGTACCCCCATTTGTTCCCTTAGTTTTTGTTGGATCTTTTAGGGATGAAAAGGCCTATGGTGGGGGAATGTAATGTCCTGGAAATTCCATATAATTGTTTTTAAATATCTGGGATTTTTACAAGTCTGAAAAAGTTGACGGCGCTTGATTTCGAGGCCCTGGTGTGCCCGAAATAGAATTTTGAACTTTTTTAAGGTATGATCAGAAAAAATGTTGGTAGAAATTTCTATCTTCTAAATCGGTCCTCAGAAATGAAAATTGATGTCACCGTTAAATCCACAATGCCGATATTTCTTTAAGGGAGGCTTAAAATTGACCGCAGTAGGTCAGGTGGAAAAGTTATTTTTAATGACTTTTAGAAGAATAATAAAATAACATAAAATTGTTATTTTATTTTTCTACCAACTATTGAGTAGTGGTGTTGGGAGAATGGGGTTTTCAACCCATTTAATGGCTGGACTTTTCATTGTAACCACACCATTGAGAATTAAAAACTTCATTCGTTAATGAACCTAATTAATCTTTCAGTGCATTAATCACCCTTTCCCTAATTTAATTGAGGCTTGAGATTGGGTTTTTAACACGGAAGGGAGGAACCTATGACGAAGTACCATAGCATCTTCCACCAACAAAGAATTGAGGCTTCAATGAGGTCATTTGATTAATTGATACGGTATCAACAAATGATGACGACTTCATCAAGTGTGGATTCTTCTTCAACAAACCACGGCGACTCCTCTGAAACTATGATAGGGGTTTTTTATGATTAAATTCATGAGAATTTTTTTATTTTTTCATTCTTCAAAAGAATGAAAAATCAAAGAAGTTTTAGTTTACCCGTGAGATGTTGGAAGTTTGTTGAATCACATTGAGAAAATTAATATTAATTGACATTGATTATTTATAAAAGTATTTATTATTTTTATATGATATGTATGATTATATACTTGAATGAAATTTAGAAGAAGGGGGATATATTGGGGATTATTTGATTATGAATAATATATTTTTATGAGTTTTTAATGTGTACATTATGGAATAATAAAAACTGGCATGTGATAGATTTTGGTAATATAGATGATATGTATTGAATAAGATATTGAAATAATAAATATGCATGAATTCATTATGAACATGTTGTGAATTTAATGATTCATAAATTATTCATAACAACATCTTGATATGTGAAATTGTATAAAGTTCCAAATCTCAATAATACGACTCAGGGAAAGTTTTTTACGTGAAAATATCATTTTGAGTTTTTTTTAGATTCATATATCATGATTCTTTTTTTATTTATCCATGATTCTGGTTACCCAATTTAATGATGATGAAATATGAATATGAACTAATTATACATGATGAATAAGAACATCTTGTCATGAAGCAATCAATGGATTCAAAACAATTTAAATATGGTTCCAAAGTATGAAATATATTCATGCTTTTAGGAAATGTCAAAAATATGGTGTGTGAGGAATAATTTTATATTGTATATCCTCATACTACAGTGGAATTATGAAAAATTCATTCACAGTCCTAGAAGAAGAGAATAGATTATGTCAATTTGTGACAGCACATTCCAGGATGCAGCCATAAAATATTTTGTGTTAACATAATGATTAATTCCTTAATATTGAATAATTTTCATTGAATTTTAACATGAATATTTCAACATTAAGTGATGGTGGTTGTTATGTAATGATAAATATTCCATAATATATGATATCATAAAAATATTAATAATGGGGTTTTAGGGATATGAATAAATGATTACAGAAGATAATGATTATTGGCGAATTGGAATGACAATATGAAAGGGTATTCATATTCAATGAATGAAAAAATACCAATGTAAGATGTGGATTATTTTTGAAAAAAATAGAAGAACAAATTATGGGAGAGAAATAACTAATGATTCTATAATGAATAGATTTTGTTTCAATAATATCTAATCTCCTACAGTAGAAGATCATCCTTTTTTGTTGATGAATAATAGTGTTAGAGTGAGATAGATAAAGACTAGCATGTTTCCATTTATTATCAGCCAAGAAGAAGAATATGGATCATGAAAATACCATATTATTATTCTATTATATTTTAAGTTCAAAAGTATTTTTGTGTTTGGCCTTGTTGATTATTCATATAAGGAATGAGATCATATGATATTAATCTAATAAATTCTCAATCTCAATACATATAAAAATTTATAAAGGAGTATAATGAATATGGAATATGGAAAGGATAGAATTTTTTGTGTTAGATACTAAAGACTACATGTTTGTTGTTACATGTAAGTATGGTTTATTTCGGTGATTGTGAGGGTTTAGGGTCATGTAATTTTTGAAACATAATATTAATAAAAATAGATAATTTAATCACTATTTTTGGAAAATGGAAACCACAAAATGAAGAAGTAATCTTCCACATTATAGTTGAATATCATTAAAAACCCTTATTGTTCATTATTTTTTGTTTTACTATTTTTCATTGAATGTATGAGATCTAATGGAATGAAAAGGGTGATATAACAATTCACCAGATAGGTGTATAAGTAAAAATAGATAATTTTATACTTTATTACATTATCGCATATATTTATGGTTCCATATATGATTATATTCTCACTAATATGAATATTTAAGTATTTTTATGTTCTTTATTTCACATAATAAATTCATGATGTAGTGAAAAATGGGGAATATGTAACTTTAACTGGTTATAAATATATTTATTTAAAGAACCTAAAGAATAGTTTGAAGAAATAAATTTAAAAGGTATAGAATGAATTACCTTTACACATATAGAAATAATATAGAATCTATATATGCTTCTATCATGATAATATCAGATCCCGCATGGCAATTGAATGATTTACAGAAAAAAATAATTGACAAAATATAAAAATAATAATATTATCTCCAAATATTCAAGGATTTACTATAGAGATGATGTATCAATAATTTATTATAATTATTTCCCTTTGATGAATCAATAATACTTGAGGAATATCACATTTATGAAGATCTGCATTCAAAAAAATGATTAATCATGTTAATATGTAAAAGATATTATATTTGATATTCTAATTAATTTACATTATTATATAAATATCTCGTTTACGTTCCCGTGGGATGAGAACATCCACCTTGTGAATAAATCATATATGTAGGAAGTACCCCTGGACTAGAAAATAGGTTTGAAAATAACTCACCAAAAATAGAAATTCCATTTTCACAAGGAATTTTCATCATTGTGAAAAACAAACCAAAAAATTAAGGTATTAATAAAAATATATCAATAGAAACATGAATAATTTATTTGTATTAATGAAAATATTGATACATTAAAGGAAATAATATTGGAGAAGGGTGCACAATTAGGGATAAAATAAAATACATATAATAATTTGGATATTTACTTGAATGAAAAGATCATAATTCATAAAGATAAAGATAACAATATTATGATGGATTTTTTATGAAGACTAAGATTTATCGACGAGGATAAGAATATCCCCAATATTTTGTTTCTTTATCATAGTGTTAAAATATAAAATTTAGATGTATTTCTAGATGACTACATAAACAATAATGAGAGAATGTTTACTATCATGAACTATTATGAAGAGGATATTTGTACATAAATAATGATATCATATATAAATATGATAATTGTGTCCTATAATGATAAATTAATAAAAATATAAAAAAATGACATCCTGAAAAAAATAAATTTTTTTTTTCATTAAAAAATATATATATTGTGGTACTCAAAAAAAAATACGAAGAAATATAGATGGATGAAATTGTTAAGGAACCCATAATTATAACTATGATATATGTAAGATGTAACACCCAAAGCATCCACGATATGTTTCCCTTTGAATAATGCAATAACTTGCATTGTATGCATCTTCAAGATTCTAACACACTACGACCAATCCAAGTAGCTGTTATGAATAGTAATACCCACTTTTTGAAATTTTAAAAAATTTATCTTTCATATTGGAATTCATTTTAGGATTCAGAATATTGAAATTTTCTTAGTGTGAATTTTTTATATTCTTATGAAAACTTTCAATTTTTCATGAATCGTGAATAACACTGAGTTATAGTTTAAAACTGAATTTTTATTTAAATATTTAATTAATTTATTTAAATTAATTTTAGGTAAAAATTGATACATAATCCCAATTTAAGTTCAATGTAATTCATTGGAGTCAGATTATAATAATTTTAGATATATAAAAATTTTATAGAACTTTTCACCGTCTTTTACGCACCTCCTAGGAGAATTTGAAAATAACAAAAAACATAATTTTACCACTTCTATGAGTGTAATTTCAAAAATATAAGAGACACAGTTGATATCAGTATATAAAATGTGGTTCAATAGGATGAAAATAATTTTTTGGTGAATAGTAACTTTTTGCTTTTATTTACCACAGTTAGAAGTAAATATTGCAATTGAGGGTAAAAATGATATTATTATTACCCTAACACATGTCATAATTATCTTGTATAAGTATAATTAGACCAAAAAACATTAGGAATAAAATATGAACCTCATTCGTCCACATGGATTTGATTAGAAAACTTATTATTATTTTATTTAAAGAAGAGTTAAAAGAGTTAAAATCAAAGTTTAATAACTAAAACATTTTTGATATAGGGTTATACAAGATATAAATTCGACTAAAAATATTAATTAGAAAGATAAGAATATTTTTTACATAATGGTATTTTATTTATATTTTTTAGAAATTATATAATTTAATTTATTTATGACACAATGATGATACTATAATATCCTAATTAATGAAATATTAAACAAATTGATATTATAAATATCCAAATAAATGTAATTTGTTACTTTTTATGAATTAAACTAATTTAATAGCTTAATAAGTAATGTTAGGGTTGGTTATATGAATTTTTTTTGAAGTAATAATGCTGTTATAAATTTAGAAAAAACAAAATAACAAACAGTGGTAAAATTGACATAAAAGATTTTTTAAACCAAATATTTTATTATTAATTGATATTCTATTCCTAAAATCTATGTTTCGGCCAAAGGACTTACATAATGATAGGTGTGTCATTTATGAACAACCTGGGGTTCTCTTGGAAGTATAAATATTATGTTTATTAACCATATATTATAAAAATACAAAGAGACATGGTAAATGTCCAACTATTTAACTAAGAGTTAAATCTACAAGATAAAGTTAATATAGTGACCCGAACCAGTCTAAAACATATTGGTTGAGTAGTTTTCAAACCATATCCACCTTATTCTTTATATAATTCATTTTTGAGAAATTATAAACCGAATGTTAATTTATTATAAAATAATATTTCTAGCTTTTCCTAAGGTGCCCCTCACCCCTCTTATAAAATGGAACTCCCCCTTCTCTCTAATTCACACCATCAATGGAATTTGGCTCTACCCAACTCTGGCCAAATACCCTCTAGAATTTCCTCCCTTCATCCTAGAGGCGTTTATTTAGTCATAAATCCATCCTATGGTGCCATTTTGATCAAATCAAAAGGAATATCCCGAAGAAGAGGTAAATATCTCACCACCTCTTTCAAGTTCCTTTTTCTCTTCCACTTCTTATTTCTTTTTTTTCCATTCTAAAATAATAACTACAGTATATTCTATATAATGTGATGTTATTATAAATATGGTACTAAATATTCATTATTCTATCTATTCATTGAATGACATGACACCATACGTGTGTACGTATGGCTTACCGTCTCCACATCGTGGTGTAATGGTTATTCAATACATTATTATTTGGATGGGTATAATAATGATATGTAATTGATTTAAATAATAAATATAACATGATAATGATTATTTATTTATTATATACCATCCAATTATATATTATTTTAATATCAAAAGAATGATATTGTCGCTCGTGCGTACGTACGGATTACCATCTCCACGAACGCGATGAGATTCATTCCCCATCGTATCCATTAAATACTAATTTTCATTTGATGATTAAAAATAATGTTTATAGACATAATATAATTATAAATATTAATAAGATACATCCTATCTATAACAAACATTTCTTACGTAACAAAGCATATAAAGGAAAACGAATCAGTTAACACCCGAAACGACGATAATACTAAGATATTATTAACAAATAAATATTAAAAGATAATATATGAAATAATATTAATGTATATGATTCTTGTATAATTTAATTTCTATTATTTCACAATTATATAGGAGTTTAACCTGCCCTCGACTAAGAAAAAGTACAAGGTAATGGTTATTTTCACAATATATATATTATCCGAGTTTTTTTATATGTAATTATCTAATGGGACCTCTTTATCATCCACATCCATGTCTCTTAAAAAAAGTATTTCAAAACATTCTTACTATTTTATAGACTATGTGATAAAGCCTTTTATACCCTTTTTTGAATTTTCTATGATGTTTATAATGGAATCTTTCCATCATTTTGAAAACAAGGTACTTTATAACCTTTTCGACAAAATTAATGTAAAAAACTTTTTTTAACTTATACGGCAGGTGTGGCTATATTACGTTGTTATAACATCGTCAAAGCTTACCATAAATTCTTATAATAATATTTTCAAAATTAATGTTTTCTTTATAATTATGCAACTCTTAAAGGATTTCAAAATAGAAAGATATATTTCTCTAAAAAGGGTTATGATTTCATCTATGTCAACATCCTTTGATAGATTTTAAGTTTATCTAATGTTGATTTATTATGATACAAAAAATTCATATTTTATTGAACGTTTTGTGATATTATTGAATGTGGATAGGATATTTGTATACCATTAATGGTTTTTCGGTAATGTATTTACATTTAAAATGCTAGTTTTAAAACAAATGATTATGTTATATTTCAAGCATTTCATATGAGGAATGTATTGGATTTAGTAAGTGATGGGTGGATCCCGCTATAGCTCCTCGATGCATCAGTAGGTATCTTGAGACAACTAGACATATAATTGGATGAGGAATTTCCAAATTTGATATATGGTTTTCTCCAAGGCCTTAATCATTTTTAGATATCTTGGCTGAGGCCTTGACAAAATGTATCAGAATGTCCGACATTATACATTCCCTTATTATGAAAATAATATTGATGGTTTATGTGGTCATTAGACTAGTATAATACCCATGATTATTTTTTATTATGGAATTATTTACTCAGATCATATTCATTCCATAAAAGTATTCTTTTTTATTATTGTTAAAGGTATGTAGTTTTAATTATTCATCGGGCATAATATTTATGTTATCTTCCTCTGTATGGATTACCCTTACTGAGCATTTGACCTCACCTCTTTCTTATGTTTCATTTTTGCAGGATATGAAGAAGTTAGTTATGAGTGACTTTTATGCAGAATCTAGGAGTCTTGGGTGTTTTTTATTGAATATATCCGTGTTGTATTTATTTTCAAGATATAAAGTTAAACTTATGTATGAATATTGTTTCCAATAATAATAAACTGATCAGTCTTTTGAGACATGACTTCCTTGTGATCATGCCAATGTTATGTAATAATGAACTGACTCTGGATTACTAGGGGCGGGGCATTACAGTTGGTATCAGAGTAAGTTTAGTACAATCCTTGGAAACTAGATTTAGATAAACTCTGATTAGAACACATTACCCTAAGATAGACTTTGAGGGTTAGTATTGAAGAACTTACTAGAATTTTGGTATTGTATATATTTTGTGATTTTTCCAAGAAATACATCCCTCTCTTGATACGAGTAGGTAGAGGTAGCTCTGGAATAGATGTAATTAGTGGAAAAACCCGAAAACAACACATGGATCTAGACTCGACCATGAACTGGTGAACGAAAAACGACCTTACTGCACACTTGGTTACAACAATCCTGGGGGATATTCTTTGGATAAGTCTCATTTTCTTTACAACCAATTATGATGGTTTCTGAGTATAAACTTCTCAAGGAAACCATTTTTATGATTTTGGATTATATCCATAAATTGTTCAGTGTATGTTAACTGTATTACAAGTTTGGATTTATGTATTGAGATTCATAAACTAATCTTGTGTATAGAATTGTTTAGAAATGGTGACTAGTGGAAGGAATGGAAACATTATCAATGTACACACTCCATATTGGGAATGAAATCCAATTCAAGATAATTATAGTAGAGATGGTGATACTACTGGTGCTAAACGGCTCATCACCTTACTGGGATAACTCACACAGGTTATGAATAATAACCTTACCCATATGGAGCACCCTGATCAATATCGCAGAGGATCGATGATTTACCACTGCATGGGGCATCAACCACCATAATGAAATGGGGGTACAAATCCATTAGTATCTGAGCAATGGATATTTTCCTTAGAAAAAATATTCCATCCCTTGGGGTGTAGCGAGTCGGAAAAAGTTGTCATGGCTGTTTACCGCCTCACTAGAGATGGTGATCATTGGTGGTAATTGATTAAAAACACAAAGGAAGATGATGAAGTATCAAATATGGAATGGAGGGAGTTTAAAGAAATTTTCTTAGAAAAATACTTTCCTCATGAACATTGAGTAGATATTGAAAGACAATTTCTGATTCTGAGGGAAAAGAAGGATGATAATGTTGCAAAGTATGATGCTAACATTACAAGGTTAGCGAGACATGCATCATATTATATACGGATCCCAGGAAGTAAGATTGAATGTTTCATTTATGGGATAAAACCATTTCTCCATCGATCATTAGTATCAAAATCCTTCTTATCATACGAAGATATTGTCTCATGTGCTATTGGGACAGAAAAAAAATTATATAAGTCTTATGACATTAATGAAAAGAAAGAGAAGAAGAGATCCGCTGAACACTCTGGGAAAATAAATAAGAAAACATGGTAGAAAGAAAGAATTTATTTTACACTGTGATAATTGCAGAATGAAGCACCCTGGTGCCTGTCTAAAAGGAAAAGGAGTATGCTACAAATGTGGATAGAAAGACGATCATGATGGTTATTTTAAGGGAAATAAAGACGCTACCAATGTTCAATGCTACTATTTTAGAGAGATGGGATGTTATGCAAATGAATGTACTAAGTGTCAGGGAAACTTACCTCAGAAAAGGCAATTTGATCAAGGCCAAGATTATGAGATCACTACTGCTAAGGTTGAAGCCACGAAAGACGTTGTGGCAGGTAAATTAATGGTTTCCTCAAGTTTATGAAATGCATTATTTGATTCTGGATAATCGTATTGTTTCATATCTTCCCAGTTTTATATAAAAATTAGACATTTCCAATTTGATTTAACAAGGGAGTTCTCAGTCAAAACTCCTAAGGGAAGTATCATTGGAAAAAAGTATTCTGAAACAGTACCCATTAAGGAATATAAATGTTCTTTATCTTCTAATCTCATCGTCATACTAGTGATTGAATTAGATATAATCCCTTGTATGGATTGGCTTTCAGAAAATGATACAAAAAAAATTTGTAAGAAGAAGGAGGTTACTATTTTTGATGACGATGATAAAGAACACCTCATCTTTAGAGCAGAATCGTCACCACCTAGTTCTTATTTAGATTCAACCCTAGTAGCTCAACATAATTCAATTATTGGGGAGGAAGATAATGAAACAATTTTGGGTAAGGAAAGGGATGTTCAAATAGAGGATGTACCTATTGTCAAAGAATATTTTTATGTGTTTCTAGAAGATTTACCTGCACATCCTCTAAAATGAGAAATTTAGTTTTCCATTGATTTAATTCCTGGTTCAAGGCCCATATATAAGACCACATATATAATGGCCACTGTGGAATTAGTGGAACTAAAGAAAAATCTAGAGGATTGAGTAATAAGGTGTTTATTCCTCCTAGTGTTTCTCCATGGGGATCCCCTGTACTTTTTGTTAAGAGGAAAGATAGATATATGAGGTTGTGCATTGACTACATGGATATTGATGATATAACAATAAAGGAAAAATATCCCCTAACATGCATAGATAATTTATTCAACCAAATTCATAGAGATCAATACTTTTGAAATATTGAACTTCGATCTGTAAATCATCAGATGTGTGTGAAGATGGAAGACATTCCAAAAACAACATTTCAAACCAGGTACGAGAATTAAGAGTTTACAGAAATGCCTTTTGGATTGACTAACGCACCCTCAATCTTCATGGATCTAATGAATATAGATTTCAAGGAATATCTTGATGAATTTTTAGTTGTATTTATTGATGATATCTTAGTATACTCCAAAAGATATAAAGATCATAAAAATCACATGCACATTATCCTTAAAACTCTGAGAAGACATGAATTATATGGGATGTTTAAGAAGTGTGAATTTTGGCCTTAGGAGATTTCTTTTCATGTCCATATTGCCTCCATGTTTGGAAACTCTATTGATCCTTCTAAGACCAAGCCAATCCAAGAATGGACAGCACCGATGAGTGTAACTGAGGTATGCCGTTTTATTGGTTTAGTAGGTTATTATCATCATTTCTTCCATAATTTTTCCCGGTTGGCTAACCCATTAAAAAATCTCACATGAAAAGGGGTTAAATTTTTTTGGAACAAAGAGTGTGAAGAATTTTTTGAGGATCTGAAGAGAGGATTAGTCAATTCTCCTATCTTGACTCTACCATTGAGGAATGATGGGTTTGTTGTTTATAGTGATGCATTGAAGAAAGGACTTGGTTGTTTCCATATGATGAATGATAGAGTTATTTCCTATGTATCACGAAAGATAATAATTCATTAGAAAAACTATCGTACTCCTGATCTTGAGTTATCACTTGTTATATTTTCATTGATTATTTGGAGACAATATCTCTATTTTGAAAAATGTGATATTAATACTGATCACAAGAGTTTGAAAAATAATTTCTCACAGAAAGAACTCAACATGAGGAAAAGGAGATGGCTTGAACTACTCAAAGATTATAATTGCACGATACACTACAACCAAGGAAAAAAAATAAGGTGGAAGATTCTTTGAGAAGAAAGGATCATGGTGTTTTGAACAATATGAGAGTTGAAAAGTATCCTATATACATAGATCTATAATTATGGATATGGGAATAAACATGTAAGGTGAAAAGTCGATACTTTTTCAAATGGTTTCCAAACCATATTTACAAGAATGGATAAGGAGTTATTAGACCAATGATGAAGAGTTTCAAAAGAAGATTAAAGATATGAATGATGGGAGATTTAGTGAATTTGTGTATGAAGATGGAATTTTGAAATTTTGGAAGAGACTTTGTGTTCCAGATATACCTTATCTAAAAAGGGAATTGTTGGATGATTCTCATAGTTCCAATTTCACTATACACCCTGGTAGCACCAAAATGTAAAGGGATTTGAAGGAACATTTTTGGTGGGACAACATGAAGAGGGATATTTCTAATTTTCTGTTAATATATATGGTTTGTCAACAAGTGCAAGCTAGAAGGAAACAACCTGGAGGGGTCTTGCAACCTCTTCCCATACCTGACTGGAAATGGGATAATATTAAAATGGACTTTGTCATGGGACTACTAAAGACTCCTAGATGGAACGATGCAATATGGGTCATTGTTGATCGTCTTACCAAGTTAGCACATTTTCTTACTATAAGATAAGATTTACCACTTGAATGATTAGAAAGACTATATATTAATGAAGTTGTAAGACTTCATGGAGTACCAATAACGATTATTTTGGATCATGATCCCAGTTTTACATCAAGATTCTAGAAAAGTCTTCTGAAATCCTTAGATACTGAGATTCATTTGAGCACTGGCTACCAGCCCTAAACTGATGGAAAATCATAATGGAATATTCAAACCTTAGAAGACATGTTGATATCACGCTCACTTTACTTTCAAGGTACTTTGGATCAATATTTACCTCTGGCATAATTCTCTTATAACAATAGCTTCCATTCAAGTATTCATATGGCACCATATGAAGCGTTGTACAGAAAGTTATGTCACACACCAACCTGTTAGAAAGACGTTGGCGAAATAAAACTTGTAGGCCCAGAACTTGTGGAGGAAATAATGGAAAAGGTGAAGGTAATCCAAAACCACATCAAAGAAGCTCAAAGTAGGCAGAAGATCTATATTGATAACTGAAGGAAGGATTTGGAATTTTAGGTATGAGGGCATGTTTTCATGAATGTATCTCCATGGAATGTTGTTATAAATTTCGGTATGAAGGAAAATTATATCCCGGGTACATTAGACCTTTCGAAATTCTAGAACAAATTGGGGCTATAGATTGCCATTTGGCCATGCTGCAAAGTCTCTCCAAATTTCACTATGTGTTCCACGTATCACTGTTGAGAAAATACATGCCTGGCCTAATGCATATACTAACCTATGAGGTATTAGAACTATATCCTGATCTGTCTTATTGCAAAGATCCTGTCAAGATTCTTGATACAAGAGAACATGTTCTGAGAAACAGGATGACTCATCTGGTAAAAGTTCAATGGAGAAACCATAAGATGGAAGAGGCAACATGGGAACCCGAGGAACTTATGATGAAGAACCACCCGAGTCTTTTCAAGCGGTAGTATTATATAAATTTCGAGGATGAAATTATTTTAAGGAGGGGAGAATGTAACACCCCAGGAATACATCATACGTTTCCCTTTAAATAATCCAATAACTTGCATTGTACGCAACTTCAAGATTCTAACACACCACGGCCAATCAAAATAGCCGGTATGAATATTAATTCCCACTTTTTTAAATTTTTTAAATTTTATCATTCAAAATGGACTTCATTTTTGGATTCAAAATATCGAAATTATCTTAGGGTGAATTTTTGGTATTTTTCTGAAAACTTTCAATTTTTTATGAATAGTGAAAAACATTGAGTTATAGTTTAAAACCAAATTTTTATTTAAATAATTATTTATTTTATTTAAATTAATTTTATATCATAATAGATACATAATACCTATTTATGATCAATGTAATTCATTGGAGTCAATTTATAATTATTATAGATATATAAAAATTTTAATGAACTTTTCACTATCTTTTACCCGCCTCCTGGGAGAATTTTAAAATTCACATAAATGTTAATTTTACCACTTCTATGAGGGGAATTACAAAAATATGAGAGACACATTTGATATCAATAATTAAAATATGGTTCAATAAGATGAAAATATTTTTTGGTGAATACTAACTTTTTACTTTTATATACCATGGTTAAAAGTAAATAGTGTTATTAAGGGTAAAATGATATTATTATTATCTTAACACATGTCCTAATTCTCTTGGATAATTATAAATGGACCAAAAAAACCTTATAAATAAAATACGAACTTCTTTGGTCCACTGGGATTAGATTAGGACACTTATTATTATTTTATTTAGTGAAGAGTTAAAACAGTTAAAATCAAAGTTTAATAACTAAAACATTTGTAATATAGGGTTATACATAAGATAAATTCGACTATAAATATTCATTATAAAGAGAAAACTATTTCATACATAATGGTATTTTATTTATATTTTCTAGAGATTAAATAATTTAATTTATTTTTGACTCAATGACGATACCTTAATTACCTAAATAATGAAATATTAAAATAATTGATACTATAAATATCCAAATAAATGTAATTTGAGACTTTTTATGGATTCAACTAATTTTATAGGTTAATATAAAATTTTATGGGTTGGTTATATGATTTTTATTTCTAATAAATAATACTGTTATGAATTTAGAAAAAACAAAATACCAAATTGTGTCAAAACTGACATAAAAGTGTTTTTAAACCAAATATTTTATTATTAATTGATATTATATTCCTAAAAATATAAGGATCGGCCAAAGGACTTTTATAATGATATATGTATCATTAATGAACCACTTGGAGTAATCTGGGAAGTATATAGAATGTTTATTAACAATATTATAAAAATACAATGAGACATGGTAAATGTCAAACTATTTAACTAAGAGTTAAATCTGAAAGATAAAGTTAATATAGTGACCCAAACCTATCTGAAACCTATTGGTTGAGTGTTTTTCGACCCATATCCACCTTAAAATTTAAATAATCCATTTTGGTGCCATTATAAATAGAGAATTATTTAATTATAAAATAATATTTCTCACCTTTTCTAAGGTTCCCCTCACCCCTCTTATAAAAGGGAACTCCCCCTTCTCTCTAATTCACACCTTCAAAGCCATTTGGCTCAGACAACCTCTTCCAAAATACCCTCTAAACTATCCTACCTTCATCTTAGAGGTCTTCCTTTAGTCAGAAACCCAACTTAAAGAGCCATTTTGATCAAATCAATAAGAATAACCCGAAGAAGATGTAAATATCTGACCACCTCTTTCAAGTTCCTTTCTTCTCCCACTTCATTTTTCTTTGTTGTTTCCATTATAAAATAATAACTCTAGTATCGTATATATACTATGATGTTATTATAATTATGGTACAACCAAATTCATTATTCTATCCATTATTTGAATGACATGTCACCATACGTGTGTACGTATGGCTTACCCTCTCCACGTCATGGTGTAATTTTTATTCAATACATTATTATTTGGAAGGGTATAATAATGATGTGTAATTGATTTAAAAAATAAATATAACATGATAATGATTCTTTATATATGATATACCATCCAATTATATATTATTTTAATATAAAAAGAATCATTTTCGCTCGTGTATATGTACGGATTACCGTCTCCACGAACACGATGAGATTCATTCCCCATCGTATCCATTCAAGACTATTTTTTCATTAGATGATTAAAAATAATGTTTAAAAACACAATATAATTCTTAATAGGAATAATATACATCCCATACATAACAATCATTAATTATGTGACAAATCATACAAAGGAAAATGAATCAGTTGACACCCGAAACAACGATAATACTAAGATATTATTAACAAAGAAATATTAAAATATCATATGTCATATAATATTAATGTATATGATTCTTGTATAATTTAATGAAAATTAATTAACCATTATAAAGGAGGTTAACCTATCCTCGACCAAGGAAAATTACAAGTTAATGGTTAATTTCATAATCTCTTTATTATCCGAGGTTGTTTAAACGTAATTATCTACTGAGACCTCTTTATCATCAACATCCATGTTTCTTAAAAAAGTATTTTAAAACATTATTTCTATTTTATAGACTATGTTTTAAAGTCATTTATATCTTTGTTTGAATTTTATAATATATTTATAAAGTAATCTTTCAGTCATTTTCCCAACAAGTTACATTATGACCTTTTCGAAAAAATTAAGGTAAGAATGTTTTTTTAACATATACAGCGGGTGCGGTAATATTACTTCGTTATAACATCATCAAAGCTTCCCTTAAAAGATTATAAGAATATTTTCAAAATAAATGTTTTCTTTATAATTATATGACTCTTAAATTTTTTCAAAATACAAAGAGATATTTCTTAAAAAAAGGTTTTGATTTCCTCTATGTCAACATTTTTGGATGGATTTTAATTTTATTTGAAGTAGATTTATTATGATAAAAAAATAAATATTGTATTTAAGGTTTTGTGATATGTTTGACTGTGGATGTGCTATTTTTATAACATTCATGGTTTATTGTTAAATTATTGACATTTCGTATTCGAGTTTTAATACGATTGTTTATGTTATATATCAACCTTTTCATATGAGGAATCTATTGGACTTAGTAAGTGATGGGTGGAGCCCGCTCTAGCTCCTTGATGGATCGATAGGTCTCATGAGACAACTAGATGTGGAATTGGATGAGGCCTTTCCCAATTTGATATATGGTTTTGGCTTAGTACTTAATGATTTTTAGATGTCTTGGCCGAGGCCTTGAAAAAATGTTTTAGAATTTTCGGCATTATACATTCTCTCATTATGAAAATAATATTGATGGTTCATGTGGTCATTCGACTAGTCGAATTCCCATGATTTTCTTTTATTAAGGAATTATTTACTCAGCTCATATTCCTACCATCAATGTATTCATTTTAATTATTGGTAGATGCATGTGGTTTCAATTATTCACTATGATTAATATTTATGTTATATTCCACTGCATTTCTTACCCTTACTGAGCGTTTGAGCTCACTCCTTTCTTATGTTTCATTTTCCCCAGAAATGAATAATTTAGTTATGAGTGACATTCAGGCATAATCTAGGAGGCTTGGATGATTCTAATTGAATATATTCATGTTGTATTTCTTTTCAAGCTGTAAATTTGCACTTATGTATGAATCTTGTTTCCTAGAATACTAAACTGATCTGTCTTTCAAGACATGATTTACTTGTGATCATTCCAATGTTATGTAATAATGCAAGGAATTTGGGTAACTAGGGTCAGGGCATTACATAAGAAATGGTAGAAGATGTTTTTAACAATATGAATAGTAAATATTGACCAAAAAATTACAAAAACTAAAGAAATAAATGATGTTTCAAGATTTTGTGTACGTGAAATAGAACATTGGTTGTTGTATAATACTAGTGTTGTCAATGATTTGGTAACATGACCATTAATAGATTAAAATAGTTTGCAATATATATAAGTAAAATGATATCAACATCAATAGAGAGTAATTTTGGGATGAAATAATGTACATTGAAGTTGGATCAAAATCTATTTATCTTGATAATATTTGGAATCTTGGAGAATATCTATGGAAAATTCAATAAATGTTGACATAGTAATAATGAACTCTTCTGAAAATAAACCAATAATATTCTTAAAGGATATAAAAGAATAAAACATAAAAAATAGGTTATAAAAAATAATGGTGAGCTATCCCTGGGTTTCAAAACAATTAAAAATATTAAAAACATATCCAAATAGATGAAGAAGGATTTTCCACTAAATAAAAGAATATCATTTAATTTCAAATTAATTGATTACATGATGTAATTTTTAAAACAATCAAGGAGATTATGTAAGATTGGTTGAGTGAAATAACAATGGGAGAAAAAAGATTCATTTACAAATAGAAGTAATGTTTTGGTGGAAGACATCTATAGAGAACTAGGCTTATCACACAGTTATAATAAATCATTTTAGATAAGTATTTAGAATATTACAAAATTACATTCTCGATGACCATAACTATTAATTCTCAAAGGGTACATGGAAGGAAATATTCTAAAATATAGATGGATCATCAATGTTTCCAACAGAGATCTTCAAATTCAGTAAATTAATTAATGTCTTTCATTATAACCAGTGGAATGGAGACATAATAATGGGTGATATAAAATACATAGTAAATCTAAAAAAAGAGACATGTTACCATAACATGAACATATGGGCATGAGAATATGAGTATAACATTTGGTGATCATACCATGCATATCAATTATCATAATCATGATTCATGGAAAAAATATTTGGAGTTTAGAATTCATGAATCATAAGAAACTAAATTAGCATGAGTCATGAGAGTATAACATTGGAATGTGACATAGATTTCTGGAATACACATCATTTTGTAAAATTTGTAACATATATATATTTAAATATGTTCTATCATTATGTTGATGGAAATAAATAATGAACCCTCGTAAACTTATTGATATATAGCATGGTCCACACATATCATTATGAACATGAAACACACGACCATGCATAAAATTTTAATCTTGACATCTAGCACACAAAAAACATTATGGACATGTAATTAGGTCTACTGATAAGCTTATGTACATGAAATAAGGTCTGTGCATGTCATCATTGTATTCATGGTTCCTTACCAAGAAAATTTTACCGATCAATTTTCACTTTCAATACCATTTTAGTAGTCATGCCTCACTCCCATGGCTATCTTAGTGGAACATGATCACTCCCCAAACCATCATAGTAGTCCAGGTTCACTCCCAAGAGAATTTTAGCAGAAATTTACCTTTATAAACCTGGTTCACTCCCAATTATATCCATGTTTATCTCATAAAATATAAATGATCACATAATTCATTAGAGGAAGCTATAGGTACCACACATCACATAAAGATATCATTAAAACTTCTTCAACAAGATCATAAATAATCTGTATATCATAACCCCTTACATGAATTGGGTATCATAAAAAATTTCATCATAAAATATTTTTTTAAAAATGAGACATGTTTCATAATCATTTCATCTAATAATAAGCTAGGAAAAGGAGTGTGGTTCATAATAATTTTATCACAGTATAACCCATGGACGAGAAGTGGGATTCATGTGAAATGTGTCATCTTGAACATAAATAATTGAAATAAAGAATAATAATAGAATCCTTTGACCATATCCCTACTTAATTAAAATATATATCAAGGTATGTCATCTTACATGCTGAAGGATTATGAAAAATCACATGGCATAATTTATTATAGAAAATATCCTTTCATTGAAAATAACTTTTTTAAACATAAAACATTTTCAAAATACTTTTATTTAAAACCCAATTTTTAAACTTATGAATTAATATTTAAAAATATTAAAATCCATTCTTGAGGAAATTTTAATTTCTTCTTTGAAAAACACCTTTTCAAATAAGAAAACATTTTGGGAATATTTTTCATTGAAAATAACATTAAAAACATATAAATGATGTTTTGAAAATCATTTTAGTCAAAACTTTTGAATTTTTTAATGTTACATTACATGAAAATAATCTTAAATGTTCATTTAGAATACATTTTACAATATATTTTTAGAAAAAAATGATTTTGAATGAAATAAACTCCCGACCGAAGAGATAAATAATATCATATTTTCAGAATAACCCTTTCTTATTTACCATAAGTTAAATTAGTGGAGAAATTATTCCATTAATCAAATATATCATAAAAATTTATTATAATAAAATTATTTATAATTTTTGAGATATGAATCATAAGATTTCATAAATGGAAGCATAATTATGGACATTCTCGATAAACGATGTGATTATAGCAGTAAAATCTTACTATATTGCTAACATTTAATTAAAATACCCATGACAAACTAACATTACATGAATATTAAAATATCATTAAAATAAATTATTATTGACAAATCATGTAAAATTTATAGTATATATACCTTTTAAATATATATTGGTGCATAATGTAATATGTGTCCCAACGAAGGAAAATTGTGACAAAATTCTCTTATCATTTTGGTATCATTGATACTATAACCCCATTAAAGAGAGTTTCTCAAATGGATTTTTGAAAAACCAAATTCAATTATTAGAACCCTATTTTACATTCATGTAAATAATATACAAATCATAGAATAAACATGTTGTAAATATCACATGTGTCTCATGGAAGTAAAAAGTGAGACAAAAAATCAACTACAACTTGTGTAACTTTTGAATCATGAGAACATGTAAAAATAAAATTTATTAAAACTTTTAATATAATTAAATATATTAAATTCATTATATAACATTACATTTTTTAGTATATACACATTATAAATAAAATTAATGGTGAATAAGGCATACGTCTCCCAGAAATAAAAGATATACAATAAATCCGTTTAGATTAAGTCTTGATTTTCATCATAGACATTCAAACTTTCGTTATAATTAATATAAGTTTATTATAAATATACGATATAATAATATTCATATATATAATACCATATATTTATTTATGGTGAATTTATATTACCCTATTATTACCAATTTAATGATGACATTACATTTCAGGTAATAAAATTTTGTTTTTATTATATATTTTGAAATGTGAAATTTGGTATTGATTCATTAATCATAATTTCCACATTTTAAGAATTTAAAACATGATACAAAAATAATATATATTAATTATATATTTATTTATAATAATATATATTAATTATATATTTATTTATAATAATATATATAATATGGAAATACGAAAGGAAATACACTGTTCATGGAGACTATATGCCATACGTATGTATAAATGCTGTTTTCATTTTCTTGTCATATATTGACAGAATTAAAATTAAATATTATATATAAATATTATATTTTTATAAGAATTATCATTTCATATATATAAAATTATTTTATTTCACCCAAACATAATTCATTCCCTGTAATGTGTGAACAAATAACAACTTCTTCCTGAGGAGGTAGTCCACCAAATAGATTAACGACGTTATCATTATCTCACTAAATGGAAAGAAAGAATGTTTGTGTTATGTAAAATTAAAGATTATTAAATACATAATAAATATCATATATATCACATATATATATATATATATATCATATATTAACATAATTTACATCATTATTATCAACAGTGAGAAGATGTAATGGAAGAAATAACAACATCGATTCTTGATGCGGTAGGCCACTGTACAAACGAACGATGATTGAATATCTAATTTGACAGAAGGGTCGGAAGTTTTAGGTCAACAACATAACATAAAAAATTATCATTATATTTATGATATTTAATTTATTATATAATAATGGTATAAGAATTATTTAATGGGGTGGATAAGGAAACCAAAAAATGCACATTGATGAGTGTTACCTCTTCTTTGGGTAATTCCATTTGGTTTACACCAAAGGAAATACTTGGTTGGATTTCAACCCAAAAAGGGGATTATATGATGACATGAGGGAAATAGGTATTATATTTTTATGTCTACATTCCATTTAAAATGTATTTATATTTTTGATTAAGTGGGGAGACTGAATTACCTTTTACAATGGTGGAGGAGTAGCATTGTCATAAATACCAAAATGGTAAACACTATTGGATGGTCTACCATGCATAATCTTCCTCAAATAATGAAGTTTTTTAAAAAGAGGGTATATGGTAGAAATTGTTTGAGAAAAAATGTTTTTACATGTTTATATGTCATTTGGTCACTTAATATAATTTTTAGTCATTCTATTAACTCAATTTTCTCATCATCTCTCTAATTAATTTTAACAGTTTTCAATAATAAATTTTGTAAAAAATTAAAAAAACTATATTATAAATTATAAAATAAATTGATTAAAATTTTGAAAACCATATTTTCAAATTTTATTGTTATAATATATAAAAATTAATTAAATATTAATCTTTTATATGGGACAAAACAACGTGTGTCTAAGGTGAAAATGTTCAAAAGATTGAAATGGTTTTATATCAAATTCTAATTTAAAATTGATTTAAATGAACTAAATTTAATTTAATTATTTCTAAATTGACTAATTATAATCTAAAAATATTAAAATTTAATTTATATATATAAATAATTAACATGAAATGTCATTTTTCAATTAAAATACATTTTTTTCACAATACATCAAAATAAAATAAAAATTCTAAAAAAATAACAAAAAATAACCATAAGATAATTTTCACATTATTATTTCCAAAATGATATTTATTTTTTCACATATAATTTTCAATACTTTCAATAATATGTTTTAAAATTAGTGTTCAATTAATAGGTGCTAAATCTATATTTTAGGAAAATACATATTTTTTTGCGTATAATGTGATATTTTCTTACCTCTAATTTTGAAAAAACATAATATGAATGTTATATATTTTATTATATATATAATTTAAATAATTAATTTAAAAATTAATCAAATATTTTTTTACCATATTTATATAAAATAAATTTTTCTATAAAAAACAGTTTTACCAAAGAAAGAATTTCGTTATTTTAAAATGGTTCTTACATTTATTTATAAATAATTTTTCACAAAATAATTCATTTTATAAAAAATAAAAAAAAAATTTCAAATATTAGTTTATCCATTTTTCAACATTTATTCCAACAGGTATGTGATAAAAATAATAATGTTAACAGTGTAATGTAGTTTAAGAAATCCTGATCTTCTATGTAACAAAAGATATCAAAGGAATAGGTAATTTTGTACAACAAAATCAAAACATAGATTTGTGTGTACCATAATATAATCTATGTTTTTCATGTATGTAATGTTTATCATGGTGTTTTGTTTAAAGAGATCATATCATAGTGTACCATGTAATGATATCCATTAATGAACGTTAATTTTTTTTTAAAAAGGTCATACAAACATTGAGAGGTACACTATACCCCCCATAAAATGAATTTAGTGCTCTAAATTCATCTATGTCATCAATGTTTTAATAAATAAATTTTCATTTCATAAAAACCACACTTTATATAGATTATTTAGTGAAGCATTGTTTTATAAAAGAGAAAGGGGATTGAATAGTTCATCTAAAATAACTCATACTAGGCTTCTAAATAGGAGAACAGTGTTGGAATGTTAAAACATTGAAATGAAAGGGAAAACTAACATAGATATTCTAATGGAAAATGATAAAGAAAATTTATCCCAATAATGTGTTTGATTAATTGAATTTTAATGGCTTCAAAACCATATATATGTGTGATTACATATGAGACAAGAAGTTTAGTAAAAATGATTGTATTAGGGTCAAATTTTATAACGTTATACACTACTAGAATTTAGAGCTACAGCTACAGAGCTATACCCACGGACAATAGGAAACATGGCTATATCATGTTTACAGCCATGACAATTTTGTAGTCCATTGAAATTAACCCACCCCAATCCTGAATTTACCGTAACCCTCTTGCGCCCCTCCCCCTAATGCCCCTCCTCCCCCACGACTCTTCTCCCAGACGTTCCGCAATCCTCTTCCTCTGACGGGCCACCCAACCTCCCCATGATCATCCTCCTCCGGCGCGGCCACTCCACTTCCCCGCTGTTGCTGCTCCGACGTGGACTCCCCACCTCCTCTGAAGACGTGCCTCCAATGAAGCCACCCCACTTAACCATGATTCTCCTTCTCGGACGCTACCCCAACATGGCTTCGACGCTGCCCCGACCGCCTCAGACGTGACCACTCCACCTCTCGGGATCCTCCTTCAATGCGGCCACCCCCAATTCTTCTCCTCTAATACAGCGGCCCCACCTTCTGGATTTCATAGTCGAACCATGTCCTACCATGGAATCCTCCTCCTATGATTTATCACTGATCCCACTCAGGGGACCTCAGCGAAATCCACCCTTCTTCAATTTCTCATGTGAAATCCCTGCCTACTGCACTCCTTGCCTCACCTGGTATTTTCTGATTTTCGGCTCCAACTTGGTATTAAGGTCTCATGTTTTCCCTTCTCTTGATCGGTGGTTCAATTTATTCTAATCTTGGGTTTCTTGTAACTAACATCCAAGGGGAATGGTCATATTTTTAATTAGGCATGTGATCCTAGTTCAGTTGTGACTTGACTTCCAGAGCTGTGAGATGTGTTGCAACTGGGTGGTACGGGAGCATACACCTATTGAATTCGACATAAGTTGAGTAAGAACAAAAAATTCATCCATGGAAGTTGTACATTTTTCAATTAGTGTTAGCTGATAGAGGGTAGAGGAACATTGTAAATTTTAGTGAGATTATCATAGTTGAGGTATCCCATAGCTTCAAATGAAACGGAGGATGTGGCATATGAAAAAGGGCTCTTTGGAAATATATTGGGTATGGTTATACCAGATCTTGGTTAAAGAAAAGTGTTTCCTAGGGTTATTTCATAATGGATTGGTAGAAGTGTAATATAGATTTAGATTTGGATCTTCGAGGTTTTCTTATGGAGAAATTTAAATTAAATCCATGGGGTGGTGAGTGCACCAATGGATGGTGTGGTAGGTGAAAATATTTTTTTTCTAGAAAACTCATCACATGCCAAGAATGGAACTATCATGCACCGAGAATGGGTATCGAGTTGTTTTTTGGTTATATCTTAGGAATGCATGGGTTTTGGAGGAATCTCATCATCATGTTTGGGGATAGACAGGATGTGGGTTGTGGTGCTCGGATTTTGATCTAGTGATGTTGTGAAAAAGGGTTATCCTATAGTGGATAGAGTGACATCCGTAATGGGAAATATAAATTCATGAGGGTATAGTCCTGGTTTTGGGAGACCAATAGGTAGGTATTTCAAATTTATATTAGGTTCCAATGCCTCAATGAGTACCAAAATTGAGTTGGTTTTTCTTGGAGATCAGAGTTCAAACATGGGCATTTGGGTTGAGTGGAAATAGTAAAGATACAAGGTTTCTTTAGATTTGAAAATTAATTGGTTCTTATGGAAATCATGACATGGTATTGATCAACTAATGACTCAAATGAGAGAATCACACTAGTTTTCAGACATGGGGTGGTTTTTATGATCCAAATGTGTTGAATCATGGTTATGTCAAAGCTGGTGATAGGGCTTGATGGTAGTATAGTTGGTGGAGTCCTAGAACTAAGAATTTCACCATGTTTCAAGAGTTTAATTCATTGGTCTATAATGGTGAACATGATTTTCCTCCTGAAATAGTGGGATTGGGAATTGAATGATCTGAAAATGTGGTGACGTTTGGAGTCTATGCATCATCATCAGGATCATGATGACTTGTGATGAACCAATATGATTGGGTTAGGAAATGTCAATGCTTTCAATAGAGTACAATGATAGGTTTATATGGTTGAAAATTTAACCTTAGATTCACACCATTATTTGGAATGAATATCAATGTTCTATGTTAGAATAATGGAATTGACTTCAATTATTATTTAGTTAAGACGTATCTCGAAAAGTATGATAATGCTCAACAAGCTACTGTAATGTAGAAACCCTAATAGAATGGGGTGGTTGAGAGGTAAAGTAGAACCGTCAATAATATAACACAAACAATGGTGATCTCTAGTGGTATTACAAGGTATAAAAAAAGTTTCCTTCTGAACTAAGGATTAAATGTAAACCAGCATTGAAGTATTTATGAGTCTTTGGTAGTAAGATATATATTCTTAACATGGAAGGGAATCAAGAAAAGTATAGAAATATCACGATGAAGTTATATTTCATATATATTCCTTAAGAAGTAGGGTTTATAGATTTTTTAATAATATTTTCATTAAAATGTTTGAAATAGAAATTGTAATAATATATAGGAAAAAAAGGAATCTATGATAGGAGCATTGAAGATAATGTAGAGAAAAGTGAATCGTTACCAAATCCTAGAGAGTCTCTTAGGTGTAGTGAGTACTCCATCATAGAGTTTTTTGATGAATATGAGAAAGAAAAAGACATAATGATTCCAAGTACACCTAAAAGATTTACTATAACTAAACATATTGATGATGAGAACATTTTGGGAGACAAATATGCTTCAGTATAGACTACGAGGATGTAATGAATTAAATCAAATGCACTCTTACATTTATTTGAGTAAAAAAGATTTGATTAAGCATCCAATGATTAAAATTGGTTTAAATATATGAATGATGAGTTAAATTCGATAGAAAATAATGACACATAGAAATTTGTTCCACAAACAATAGATGAAAATATCATATTCACGAAACAAGTATTCATAAATATTCTTAATGAAAATAGAGAAGTTATAAAATTCATAGTCAGAATTTTGTGAATTGGATAATAATTGATTGGTAGGGTGGTTGTAGATAAAATATATTTACCAATTGATTTTATTGAGGTTATCCAATTGTTTCTTACCATAGATATATAGAGAATATCAAGGTATATCTAATGTATATAATAAAAAGTAATCTTTTTCTAATTGAAGTTTTTTAAGGAAGTTTAAATTTTCCAACTATGTGGATTTGAAATAAATGATGATGATAACAAATTGTGCATTTTTAAGAATGATTTGTGTGGCTTAAAACAAGTACACGTAGCTTGGAACTCAAGGCATGAAAATGTTAAATTTTTGTGAGGTTTTGAGAGTAGTTGACTATAATATCTATATTAATAGGATTTTTAAGGGCACAAAGGTCTCTTTATTTAAATTATAAATAAAAAGATGAAAGTTTAGAGGAAATACAAGAACACAACACTTAAAAAGACATCCACCATTTTTAGAATGGGTATTCATACTATGAAAAGGAAGTCTTTCACCCTAGCCATGAGAGTTCTGACCTCTACTCCCAGTCCTATCTTGTATCCATGGACATACACATCATCATGGTGCTCCACAACAACATCAGTCTTTATGGTTTCATCTTTATTCACTCTGTAACTTTTATTCCCTATCTTCATCACTGCTAAGAGAGGATAGGATTTCCAAAGTGTTATGAGTACCAACATTTCTGTTTGTCTGGGTCCTCGATGCTTGAGGCAGGGAGCTGCTTGTAAGAGAGGTAGAAACCTTTGATCTCAATAGTTCACCATTTTTCAAAGGTGTATGTTCCTCTCTTGTTGGACGAGGCATTGTAGTTGACTTTGTCACATTGTGTGTTTGTCCAATTGGCTTGGAAACACCCAAAATTGAGATGGGGTCCGAAAGGGAACCCTTTTTTAGAGAAGAATTTTCCTCTTCTCAAGCAGGAGTTAACTCTTTCATCATATCAAAATCATGCTAGATTCTCACCCTCAGATTCTTTCCACTCTGAGATGGATGAATTTGGGTGGGAATCACCCCTTCTATTATATTGGGTATCTTAAACATCTCCAGTAACCGCTCATCGATGGGCAACTTAAGTTCCACACAAGTGGGTTGGACATCCATGCCATGAACTCTTATGGAAGTTCCAACAAGAATACTATTAGGGTGAGAGTTGGGCACTAGTTAGGCTCTAAATTCAATTGTAGAGTGATTAACTTCACTTCCCACCAAAGGAGGTTTAATGCTCAAACACAAAACTTGCAGATTTATAGGAACATGCAGTGCCCTATCAGTTATAGGATATTTTTTAACTCCACTTACCACTATAGGAGCAGGTTTCTGGAGACAAGATTTTCTTGAAGACGCACCTTGTGTTTTCTGTAAGTCCATTGAAGGGATAGAAACATCATCCTTTTTCACAGATTCCTTTGACTTGGAAGGGTAGGGTACCTTTGCATTTCCATTTTCAGTAGTCACTTACTTGGATTCCTTGTTTTTTATTTTTATTCTTATCCTTACTTGAGGTTTATGTCTCTAACATGTGCTTCACTTTTCTACATTTTGAAGAAAAATCAGTTTTATCATGCCTAATTATTTCATCCGCCTTAGTTTCTGCTAGAAGCTCTATATCTATTTGACTGTCTATAGATTCTGTCTCATTTTGATCTTGGTTCATGTCTTTAATCATCATATCATTGAAAGACCGGCCCACTTCCGGTGAGTCACTTTCTTCTACTAAATCATCCCAAGGGACATTGGGTCTATCAATCAACTGAAAAGCAGAAGGCTCTGCATCTTTCTGGATGACATTGGTGGAGTCCAACTTGGGGCTTTTACTATGATCCTTGATCAGATCTTCAGTCTGAGACATTTTCTGAACATTTTCATAGATTGGGAGTCTGTTGGGGGAGCTGTGAGAAATCTCATTTGAAGCTTGTTCTGAAGATTGGGCATTAGTACCTTGGGGAATTTTATTACATTCTATTCTTCTGCAAAGAGCCTCATCATGCCCCTTGAACATGCATCTAGTAAAAAAAATATTGGAACGTCAGTTGGACCTTGAGTGTCCAATCATACAAGAGACTTCACAATACAAAGGAAACTTTTCATACACAATACGAAGAATAATTTCATCCTGTGGTGTGGATAGAACTACCTTATAAACCATGGTAGAACATAAATCCACCTCAACTAAAATTCTGGAAAATGTTCCATAGATAATATTTTCAGTAGCTAAATCCATCCAGATTGGAATGCCTATCGCAGAGGCGATGTCATGAAGAATTTCAAAATGCCACAAAACCCTATTTAAACCATAAATCTTTATCCAAACCTGAGAAAAAGTGTCTTTAATATTATAGAGACTAAAATTTAGCTTCCATTCATGGATCCTAAGGGTTCTTGGCTTCAAATTTATGGAACCAAAGCTCTATGCTTTACCCTTCTATTCATTAGAGGGAAACAACAAGTGAAAGTAACCTCCTCCTAAAGAAATGAATTTGAAGTCATGAAATCCCCAAATAGTAGCAAGACGGGAAACTAAATCACAAATTTTCCAAGGTTTTGTACTTTTAGATAAAGATAACTAGGAAATAAAGGAGTCCTTACTAAGATCTACGAATTCCAAAACTATATTAATTAGAATTTTTATAGCCAAATGACGACGTAGGTTTATATAATTTAAACTATATGAAATTTGATTATTGGATGAGCTGATTGGGCTGTGAACTTCATATTCATTAGGTGTTTCTCATTTTTAGGAAGTCCAATAGACAATGAATTTCCTTTTAGTTCAATAAACTAAGTGAGGGGGAGTGATTGAATTACAAATTCCACAAATTTTTATATGTAATTCATTGTTTTATTCCCAAAAATTCAATTAAAATCCTTAGAATTGCTATATTTTATCATTTTGTATGATTTTCTATGAGTAAAATAAATCTGGATTGATTTTTTGATTTTAGTGATAACCTTTTTCTGTTTTCATTAATTAAGTGTGTTTTCATCAAATAAATGTATTATCATTTATTTGTGTTCGTTTTATAAAGATACATCTGCTCCTTCCATTGATTTAGGTGCATATTCCAAATCAGATGTTGATGATGATGGTGGTGTGAGAGGAGGAGATAATGATGTTAGAGTTTCTGAAGGTGATGATGAGGGTTGTGATGGTTTTGATGACACTGATATTGAGGTACATTTTAGATGTAAATTTTATTCTTGGTTTATACGTTGAATTCTACCATATAATGATGTTAGTGTTTGGTAAATGTTGTAGTGTATACATGTGGGAAGAACTAATTTGAGTAGTTTATAAAATATGATTCAGTTGATGAGATCAACCATAATTAGGAGACATGTTCAAATGTATGGGGTTTAAATGAATTACATACTTCTATTGAATGAATATGAACATGAAAATTCAAATTAAACTATGATTTTTATTCAAATTAGTGGAATATTCCATGAATAAAGAGACGGATTCATTGAAGATAAAAAAATCAGATATGGTTGAACTTTAAGTGGGTAAAAAGGAACTTGAAAATAAGTGGGTTTACTAAATTAATTAATATAATGATGTTTATAAATGATAAAAATTATGGATGGTAATATTGTGTTAGTAGTAAAATGAAAAAGTTTATTTTTTGAAAATATTCTCACTAAATATAAGAATTATATCATCTAAAAAATTCTAAGTATGGTGGAATTGGAAATCATGCTTCTAGATTTGGTGGAAATTAGGAGAACTTTGCTTCATGGTGAGTTAAAGGAATAAATCAATATGAAAAAACAAATATGAATACCAGAAATTGGGACCCATGAATTGGTTTGTATATTGTATAAAATCTTGTATAGAATAAAGCATGTACCATGATAGTGGAATCAGAAATTTGAATCATTTATCACTGATGAAGGCTTTGATAGTTGCAATAGAGATAATTACTTCTACTGAAATAAATGGGATAATAGTACCTTCATAAATTTCATATTGTATTTCAATTACATGTTTCTACTTGGAATAGATGATTGAATGAATTAGAAATATATAGATAATTTTTTGGAGGTTTTTAGATAAAAAATCCCAAGAAATTCGAGAAGATATTAGGGATAAGTACCTAAATAGATAATAAGAATGTAGATTTAGTAATAATCCAGAAGGAACATATAAATAGGATCATCAAAAGGTTGTTCATGAATAGATGAGAAATAGTGACTGCCCATCTTGCACTTCAACTTGTCCAAGGAATAAGAACTCACAATGGAAGAAGAGTGCCAATACTTGGAGAAAGTTCCATATTCCTCATGTTTTGGAATTTTAATGTATACAATGATATTTACTCAATAATTTATTGTTCTTATAGTGGTGTTTGTTATGATATTCATGTAAAACCATGTAAAGGTACATTGGGATGTCATTATATAGAAAACCAACCAATTTGTACATGTCTATTACAGACTTTTTTTTTAAAAAATAACATAATAATACATTCAAGGATCTAAATGTTTAGTATCATAGGAAAACTAGTTTTATAAAACACTTGTACATAAAAAACATTATTTAGCAACTAGGAATGGATGGTGGGGGTCAAGGGCGGTGCAGGGGGGCTGTGCAGGATAGGGGGCTAGGTGGAGGGGCCAGGGGGAAGGGGCATGGTGGAGGGGGAAGGGGGAAGGGTGGAGGGGGGTAGGGGGTAGGGCGCAGGGGGGAGGGTGGAGTGGGGCAGGGGGCAGAGGGGCTGCAGGGGGGTCAGTGTAGGCTAAGGGGCTCGGTGGAGGGGGGCAGGGGGAATGGGGTAGGGTGCCGGGTGGAGGAGTGTAGGGGGGTAGGGTGGAGGGGGGAAGGGGACATGGGGCAGGGGGTAGGGGGACTGGGTTTGACCTACTGGAACTGTCCAGCTTTGGACAGGTTAACAACATCCCTTGTTTGGTGATTGAAACCTAAGAATTCTTTTCCCTTTTCTTTTCTTTTATTTCCTTTAGTTATTTTACTATTCAATAACATTTTTCTTTTGATTTATGGGCACGAAAAAAACTAGATAACACCTCATGAACCTATTCAAATATCGAATCATACTATTGATGGAAGCATAAAAAACATCTAGGTTCGTGATTCTACTTTGTTTTCAATGTTATTTATGATTTCAACCTTCCTAGTTAAATTGTATGTGAGACATTTCCCATATAATTTGAATGTTTCTGTAAAATAAATTTAACGTGTGAAGGTGTTTATACCCAGTGCAGAAGCAACAACTTTTAGTTAGAAAGATCCAAAAGCTAAAGTTAACGGTTTGGTTACACCTTGATGTTGGATCCCTCTAACAACCTCTTTAATTCATGAATTAATTAAATTGAATTTAGATTCCTTCTTAATTCTTATTAATTATATTGAATTTAATATCTTGAATAAGTGTTCTTTAATATAATTGTTTTATTTGAAAAAGTCATATTTTTATAATAAAACACCTCCAACGGAGGTGCGCTGTCTACAAAAACTCACAGTGATAATTATATTGATCTATTTGCTTAAAATATTGCATTTTATTTTTGCTAAATGGGTTATAGAATAAATGTTAAATATAATTAAATAAATTGTGCGATAAAGCAATGCTATGAGTTTATAATAAAACCCCTCCAACGGAGGTACACTGTCTTCTAAAAAAATACTAGTGATAGTTATTTGTATCAAGTTTAGATTTGGTTTGAGTATTTCATATGATTCTTCCCGCTCCCATCGCTCCTGGCCGGATGATGCTACCCCACAGATGTCTCTGGACCGGGACAACACACCGCGATCATGCCCTGGTCACGCCATGGTCACGCCTTGGTCATGCCGTGGAAGTGCTGTGATTTAGCCATGCTCCAGAACGACACCCCATGGTGGTTCACAGTGATAGTAATCCATGAGTCTTTTGATTAATGTTGAGACTGACTAATCACAATTTCTACCAGTGGGGCAATGACCGGAATGTTGACCCACCTCCTCTGTCTCCCTTAACTTTTGGACAGATGATGCTGCCCCGCGGATGTCACTAGACCGGGCCAACACGTCGCGGTCACATTGCAGTCATGCCGCGGTCATGCCTCGGTCATGCCGTGATTTGGCCATGCTCTAGGATGGAAACCCACGACAGTTCACAGTGATAGTATTCCATGTGTATTGCGATCAATGTTAAGACTGACTAATCACGACTTCTTCCTTTGGGGTGACGACCAGAATGTTGCTTCGCCTCCTCCTGCTCCCTTCGCTCCTGGCCAGAAGATGCTTCCCCGCGGATGTCGCTGAACCGGTCCGACACGCCGCGGTCACACCGCAGTCATGCCACAGTCACGCCGTGGTCACACCGTAGTCACGTCATGATTTGGCCCTTCTCTAGGATGACAAACCGTGGAAATTCACAGTGATAGTATTCCATGAGTCTTGTGATCAGTGTTAAAACTAACTAATCACAATTTATACTGGTGGGGTGACGGCCAGAATGTTGCTCCGCCTCCTCCCACTCCCTTCACTCCTGGTGAGAAGATGTTGCCCCACAGATGTCGCTGGATCGGGCAGACACACCGCGGTCACGCCACGGTCACACCGCGATCATTCCGCAGTCACGCCGCAGTCACGCCATGGTCACACTGTGATTTGGCCCTGCTCCAGCCACATCCAGCCCAGACCAACCCCCTTCCACCTTTATTTTAGCCTACTACCCACCAGCCTTATAGCCCAAAACAGCCCCCTTCCACCTTCGAATCATCCCTCACCATCCCCCAAACACATGCAATTTTCCCCCTTCCACCATAATTTCATCCCCCTTCCACCTGCATTTGAGCCCGCACCAGCCCCCGACCACCTGCAATCTAGCCCACACCAGCCACCACCCCCCAGCCTCCTGCCAAACAATCATTCCAGCCCTCTTCCACCTGCAATGAAGCCCCAACCATCGGTTCCAGCCCTCACCATCCCTCGACCTCTTACATCCCAGCCCGCACCACCGACATCCCATCCCGTAGCAGTTCTAGCCCGCACTAACCCCCTTCCAACTTCATTCAGTGTTAAAGAACCAAGCATTGTTAAACCTAAAAGGGAGATGGAGTTTCACAATTTTGTTGGACACATTAAACAAAATCGGATGAGGATCAAAGTGGAGAATGTGGAGAGTGGTGCTGGAGATGGTGTCTAGAATATATTCTGATGTTTTTATTGGTGTTTCGGATCTTGGACTTTTCCTGAATTATTTTAGAAGATGTTGGGGAAATATTTAAATTTACTAACTTATTATTACCCTTGGATGAAATAATGCAGGGTTTATTCACAAGTAAGTCTATAGACTCCTTAATAATACATGCAGTATGGTCAACATCTTGATGAGTAATCAGGTTCTCAGATTTAGTAGGCATATTAATTTTATCTGAAGTTTGAGAAATACCAATAGTATGATTGAAAAAAAGGGGAGGAGTTGTACCTGAAATATTTTTAGCAAGGATGTCATGTGAAGTACTTGAATGTTTTTTCAGCTTTTTTCTATAACCTGGGGGAACGTGTGGTTCTTCCACCAGGTTCAGTTGATCTTGATAAGATGAAAATATACACCTCCAATTCTTGAAAAATTATATAAGAATATTTGGGTTGGAATCTTTCTAATCTTGCAAACCAGAGACAACCAAATTTTGATTTGGGCAACTGTCCAGAGTAGTCTTTGAAAAACTCAGAACTTCAGGTGCCATGTCCATCTTCTTGGGAGATGCACTGTCCTAACCAAGTGGGGGTTAATGGGTCTGTTCAAAGCTAAAGGTATTCTCCACATAAGTGTCACTGCTCAAGTGTAAACCTCCAAGAGGGTGGCATTTGTTCTACTTAGAATCATTATTCAAATTCGGCTTGGTCTGGTCATCTTGTTTGTCAGGTAGTGTGCCAACCTATTTTGATTCACAGCCCAAAGAAGAAGAAGGGTATGAAGATTGACAATTGTCAATCTTCATACCATTAAAAAGATCATTATAAATGTGATGTGCTTTATTACCTTTGTAGGGGTCCAAAAGAGTATCCCATGAAGCTAAAACTGCCAAGACAGGGTTTGTCGTAATATGCAGGTCTCCAGGCAGTGATGAGACTGTATGATCACCTGCATTCAAAGCTGATTTAATATCCCTCTACAGACCCAAAGGTGGGTTTGAGTGGACATTCATGCTAAGTGAATTGGTAAACATGATCTAATCAATGAGTAAGCGTAATGAAATCCAAGTGAACATCCTAAAGACACTGAGAAAACCAGTAAACCTATCATCTCCATCACCACTAAACCCCAACCTCCTAGATTTCAATAAATAGCCAACCCCTAGTGGAACTGGAAATAGTAGTATCCCGCTTAAAACCAGAACCACTCTTCACCAAGAACCAACCAACTATAATCCAATAACACTAGCCAATAGCACATGTACTATAGAAAAACCCAATAACAATCAGAGTTTTTGCAGTAACCCACTCAACAGTAATAGCACCAACACCTATTAGCCAACAGAAATGTCCAACCACTATGAATGTACTCAATTTTACATCCCATGCCACCAGAACCAACCCATGCCACTCCTACAACACACCCCATCATAGAGGCATCCTGCACCTCACAAAAAAACTAGCCAACAACCCATTTACCAACTCACAGTCAACAATAGCACCCAATCTCTGTTAACAAACCAGTCCATAGAAACAGAACCTCTAGCATCTCTATGCCAGCACCCGCCATAACTTTAGCCTCTACACCCACCCATCACCAAACATCCATCTTGATGTTATTATCTAGAATCTCACAGAACTACTCAACAACATCTCCCAGTATCTGTAGCACCAGAAATAATCACCCAATATTATGGAAATCTCCTAGCAGCCTCACCACCTCCAAGAAACCGCGACATCACCCAAAACCCACCTACACTAGCATTAGGACCCAAAAATAGTACAAAAAATAGAATATGGACACTCTAAAGCAGCATCCACTGTTAAAGAGTAATATATCATAAAAAAATAAAACTCCCACCAAGGGGGTTCTATCCAGGGGGTCCAGCAGGGGGGATGCTGTCCGTGGGGTGGGCTGTCCAGGGGGTTTAGGGGAAGCTGTTCAGGGGGGTCCAGGAGTGGGGAGGGGAGTCTATCCTAGGGGGTTCAGTAGGGGGGCTGCTGTCTGATGAGGGGGGATGCTATCAAGGGGGGTCCAGCAGGGGGGCTGCTATCTAGGGGGCTACTATACAGGGGGGGTCCAGCAAGGGGGGACTGCTATCCAGGGGGGTCCAGCAGTGGGGGGGGGGGGGGGTCTATCCAGGGGGGTTCAAAAGGGGGGCTGCTGTTTAGGGGGGGCTGATGTCTAGAGGGATCCATCAGGGGGGATGCACTATTATTGCTTATATAGTTATATTCTTTGTGAATATTCTATGATGTTTTGTTTTACCATCATTTTAGGGGATGAGAACTACTATGTTCTACCTTATGTTATAGGTACTTTTGAGATGGTTCTAGACTTTTTTGATAGTTTGTCTTATAGGGAGACTCATGTAAGTGTAGTTATGTGTTTTTTGGTATTTGGATTTTTTATTTCTTATTATGTATGTAGCTTTTGTGTATAATTTAATTTGGAGGGGACTGACAACTGGGGTAGGGGGGAAACTGGAAGGGGGGAGGGGACTGGCATGGGGTGCAAGTGGGGGATGGTAGGGGGGTGCAAGTGGGGGATGGAAGGGGAAGGGGGAGGGGAAACCGGCAGGGTGGGGTGGGGGGGGGGGGGGGTAAGATTGTGGGGGGGGGGGTGGAGGTTCCAGGAGGGTGGGTGTGGCAGTCTAGGGGAGTGGAGGTCTGGGCTGTCCAGGGGGATCTGTCCTAGGTTTTGGGGGTGTCCAGTGTCTGGGGGGTATGGGGTGGTGTCCAGGTTCTGGGGGGGGGGGGGTTCCAGGGTTTGTCCAAGAGGGGGGTGGCTGTCCAGTGGAGTGGAGGTCTGGGTTGTCCATGGGGATATGTCCAGGGTCTGGGGGTGTCTAGGGGCTGTCCGGGAGGGTGTCCAGTGTCTGTCTGGGGGGTGTTCGGGGTCTATCCAGGGGGTGTCCAGGGTCTGTGTAGGGGGTGTCCAGGTCTCTGCGGGGGGTGTCCAGGGTGTGTCTGGGGGTGTCCAGGGTCTGTTCGGGGGGGTGTCCAGGGTCTGTCTGGGGTGTATGGGGTTGTGTCCTACTTCTAGGGGGGTTGTCCAGGGGAGTGGAGGTCTGGGTTGTCTAGTGTTATATGTCTACGGTCTGAGGGTGTGTTCGGGGTCTGGGGGGTGTCTAGGGGCTGTCTAGGGGGGTCTCTAGGGTCTATCTGGGGGGTGTCCAGGTTCTGTCTGGGGGGTGTCCAGGGTCTTTTGGGGGGGGTGTCCAGGGTCTGGGGGTGTCCATGGGCTGTCCGGGGGGGGGTGTCCCGGACTGTCTGGGGGGTGTCCAGGGTCTGTTTGTGGGGTGTCCAGGGTCTTTCCTGGACACCCCCAGGCAGAGCCTAGAAACCCCTGGATTTTTATGTGTTTTCAGACCCTATATCCATAGTTTATACCCGTGGTTATAGGTCTATTTCCACGGTTGAAATTTGTGGCTATAGGTCTAATGCCATGGTTTCTAACCATGGAAATAAATTGTGTCCCCCTATTGTATAACCACAGTTTAAACTCGTGGCTATATAGATATTTCCATGGTTAAAACCATCGTTGTATACCTATAGCCACAGTTTGAACTGTGGATCTAGACCTATACCCACAGTTCCAAACTGTGGCTATATTCTTAGGACTATAACCACGCCAAACTTATCCACGGTTCATCAAACCATGGATATTACCTATATCCACGGTTTAAAGGCCTATAGCCACGGTTTAAAACCATGGTTATCTTCTGAATTTCCAGTAGAAATACTTTTTTTATATTTGGGGAATTCTATTACTATAGATATATATAAAAAAATATACTTACATATTTTTTATATTTCATAAACACAATAGCACTCTTTTGGTGCCTTAATAAACATACACTCCATCTCATACTCTTAAAAATAAATAATTATTTGTTATTACTAATGCCCCCCAAAAAACATATTTTCCATATATAAAATGATACGTTATCCCACCAATATTTTATTATCATCAAAACAAAATGGTTAACCCAGATTCTTCAATATGAAAAAAATCCTCATATGGAGAGATAATAAATTAATCTCTAAAACCTCAAATGGTGTTTAACTTAATAAATTCAACAAATGGTTAACCTTGTATCCCATACGAGAGATGAAAATTCCAAAACATTATAATGAAGGTCACTAAATTTCAAAAAAAAATCATAACATTGATCCCCCATCTATCATAATATAGCCCATGATTTCCACATAAAAATAATTTGAATACCATTATCATGCATTCCCTTGTAATATAGTAATAAACTGAATTACCATAAATACTTTTGGAAAACATCCATGATTCATTATTAGAAGATTATTTGATATAATCCCTAAATCCAAAAAATGTTGTTAACTACATCCATGATAACATAAATGAAATTGGAAAAATCATTAATCTATTTCAATGGTAATAATTAATTTATTATTATCCAACACATATTAATTCAAACTAAACACCATTCTCTCAAAAAAAGGAACATGCTAAGGGTTATTGTCCCTAAATGTACATTTTCCATAAAATCAATTTTATAACTAACCAATATCATTAAAAATATTCATAAATTTTTTTAAATAATAACATGTACAAATAATCCTTATATGAATCAAGACTGATATAACATAATTAACGAATTAAAATATAATAATATATTGATCATCCCACCTCTTCCTTATGCAATTAACATGGAATCATTGTCTTATTTCATATTGAATCTATTCTATTGATAATTCATTAATGGAATTTTTAGCATCAGTGATATAACCATTACTCAAACAACCTTGCAGATTCACTTCATTATCTTCCCACATAGGACATTTATTTTCATAAAGAGAATAAATTCCCCATTTAAATAATTCTATAATCAATTATAAATTAGTGATTCAATATTTATGCATCCATTTAGTTAACTGATATTTTAATTTTCCCCTTTTACTTATTTCTTGTTTTCCTTCATTCCCATAGTCAAAACATCTTAATGTTCCTCTATGATGTCCACTTAGGTGTTTCATCCCAAATTCTTGAGAAAACTGGAAACTGATTCTTCCTTCCTACATGGTATATATTACATAAATTATAATTGAACACTTTCATTCTATTATTTCTTGTATCTATGATTTTATTAATATACACATTGTTAATCGTGTTTCGTGAAAACTGATTAAGCATGATCACATCATAATTCGCTATAGTGATCCTCAAATATGACTTCTCATAAGAAAACATTCTATCACATTCCACAATAACCAAATTCTATCTAGATCTATAAATTAACAAAATCTTGAAAAAACAGTGTAATAAACACTTATCTTATCAAATAACCAAATAAGTACTTATAGTGTATTTAAATCATGACACATTATTTAAATTAATGACCCCTTAATCCTAAATTTAGTTATCCTTGATCATCATCTATTTAAATAAATCATGGTGGTTTATAATTGTTTTTGAATATCCATAGCATATCCCCCACCTGTGTTAAACCAGGTGTGTAGAAAGTCCCATTATTGGGCACCGGTTCTCGATCAGGTCTAAATCAATATGTCATTTTTGGGGTTTTCCCCTTGTTACATATGTGCCAGATCCACATCAACTTATAGTATCCATAAATGCATATATTACAAGACAATGAATCTCAATATCATTTAACAAAATTAAATGTAATATTCCTATACATTGAATCATCCATATACATATTATTATAGACAACCCAGGACACATCATTATAAATATCCCAATGTATCTCACTAATTTTCTATCATCATTGTTTCCAATGGTTTACAATGACATTCTTTTGATACCGACTATTACAACCAAAGATTCTTGAACATGGATATTACATCATTGTAGGAGAATATTAAATATATTCCAAAATTACAATACCAAGGATATTATCATTTTAGTTTCATTGGAATATTGGAACACAATAATCAAACATGGAGAGGGATATTCATTTTCCCACAGAGATACTCCAATTCTATTATAGAAATAAAATCCATTCTTCATAACTAGGTGAATAAAACATAATAAATGGTGAGCTTATACGCTCACTAATGGTAAATAATAGAGACATGTAAGAATAAAATGAATATATGGGTATGAGAAAATGAACATAACATTTTAATATCATAACAGTCATTTCAAAGATTATAATCACGAGTCATTTAATATAGATTATTAGTTCATAGGACATGAATCATAATGAAATGAAATTAAATGATTTGTGAGTTATTAACATTGTCATAAGACATATATTTGTTGAAAACACATCATCTTATGACATTGATATCATTTTAAATAGAAATTGGTACACTCATTATATTGAGGACATGAAATAATACCCTAAAAAACATATGTACAAGAATCTCGATCCACACATATAATTATAGACATGAAATAAAGGATCTTGAATAACATTGTGAACATGAGATGATAATCATTCATAACACTGCTGGAATTTAAGAAAGACCATGTATAACCTTATGGACATGAATGTATGCCAATTTATAGCATCTTAGTAGTCACAAATCACTCCCAATACCAACTTAGAATTCTAGGATCACTCTCAATATCATCATATTAGTCAATGAACACTAATATTGATATCATAGTGGAATGATCCATCATTGTTGTCGATTTTCACTCTAAGTACTATCTTATCAGACAACTTTCTTTACTCAACCAAGTCATCTCCCCATTCCAGCCATGTCCATCTCCTGATATATAAATCATTACCGAATTCCTTTTGTAGAGATATAGGTCCCACCCTCATATGATTATATCGAACATTTTTTAAAAAAAGATCCTAAAACATGATTATATAATAACAAATGACATGAATCGAGTATCCTAAAAAATTAATAATATCACTACATGTGGAAAAGACATAGTTTTTGTAACCATTTAATCATATAATTTCCAGTGATAAGAATCTATTTTATAAATGTTTCTATCATGAAATGAATCGTGGAATAGAAAAAAAAATATCATAAAAAATTTCTAATAATAAAAATAAACCATTTAAATAATGAATAAAAATTATTTCCTTGAACCTTATATGTAATAAATGTATACTATAACAAAGGATGTTATCTTAGATGGAGATGGATTTTGAAAGATCACATGGAGTATTTTTTAAGGGCAAACCCCATCATTACAAATCACTGTTTAAGACAGAAAAAACATTTAAAATAATTTTACTTAAAACAAAAATTCAAAATTATGAATTAATCATTAAAAATAATTTAAAACATTTATTGAGGAATATATCTTTTTATTTTTGAAAATCAATTTTAAATCAAAAAACATTTTGATAACCATTTTATTTGAATATAGAAAAAAAATGTATAATATATGTTTTGAAAACATTTCCAAACAAATTTTAAAACATGGAATTTGTCAAAACACTATTCCTTGAAATTTATCTTTAAATATCATTTAAAGAAATTCTAAATGTTTTTTGAAAACTGGTTTTTGAATAATATAGGTTTTTATCCAAAGAGATAAATAATGTCAGAATTTTATAAAAACAATTTCTTAGTTATATTAAGTACAAAAGACTGTAAAAATTCTATCATTGCATGATGATATCATTAATAGTAAAATTATAATAAATATAATGGGAATTATTGGATCAGACTATTTCATCAGTGGAATCATAATCATAAAAATCCTAATAAATGAAGAGATTGTCACAATAATCTTATGCAACATTAGTGACATTGAATCAAAATAGACAATAAATAATAAAATTATATGAAGATTAACATATCAATAAAATGATGATATTAATGATATTACATTTCAATGGGGCCATATATAAACCTCTTATATGAATGTAGGTGCATAACATAACATGGGCCTCAAAGAAGGCTAGTTGATACAAAATTGTCTTACCATTTTTTTAATATTGAAATCATAACCCCATGAAATAAGTTTCCAAAAATAAATGTGTAAATACCAAAAATTTTAATTATAATAATCAAAAATTATATTCATGGTTAGTGTATATAATACATAGATGAAATTTGTGGTGAATATTACATATGTCTCAAGGAACTAAAAGTCGAGACATAAATCCCTTACTTCTTGAGTAAATATTGAATCCTGATACCATGATATAATAACTTATATTATAACCTCTAATATCATGAAATAATTTAAATTCGTGATAGAACATGTCATAGGTCATTATATACATTAAAAAAATTAACGAATGATGAATAAGTCATATGTCTCATAGAAATGAAAGTGAGACTACAAGTCCCATTACCATATGTCATTAAATTATTCGTAAAATTTCAAAACTCTTATATAATAAATATAGGTTTATTATTATTCTAAAACATAACCATATTTTTTTTATAATAACCAATATGACCAATTATTACTATATATTATTTGATTATCTACCACTCTATGTAGAACATTGTTTCGGGAAATAACTGCTTTCTTTTTCAAATATGTTATGACTTTTAATTTTTCTTCATATTTTTTCACATTAATTACATATATGTCGAATTAAATGTTGATATAAATATCATATATAATTCATATAAATTTATATATAATATACATTAAATTATGTAAATTATAAATGAAATATATTTTCCATGGAGATGGCAGGTTATATGTATGCAGGATCCCAATTTACATTTTATTTTCATATCATGAGACAAAAAAAGAAAATGACACATATATATATAATTTTTATAGAATACTTATTATGTCATATATTTAAAATACATTTATTACACCCATCATATATACATTCCATGTAATGCTTGATAGAATCACATCGTTTCATGAGGAGGAAGTCTCCCATACACATGAATGACAATAACATATTCTTACAAAATGGGAATCATGAAGGTATGTGTTATATAACAGTAAAATATTCATAAATATATCATAAATATAATTTATATCATATAAAAACCTAATTTAAATCATTATTTTCATCATTGAGAGGTGGTAATGGGTGAATGAACATTTGTTTATAAGGTAGTAGTCCACCATACAAACGAAAAAATATTGTGTATCTCATTTGATAGAGTTTTATGACGTTGATGGTCAAACCCATAACATAGAAATTTCATAGGATGTTTTGGATAAATTTACTATTCTATAATATTAATAAAATAATAATTTTTTGGGGTAGTCAATAAAACAATATAAAATTTCACATTGATGAACATTACCTCCCATTCGGGTAGCACCTTTTTTACACCAAAGTAAATACATAGATAGATTTATTTCCAATGAGATCATAAATTTTGAGAGGAAGAATTTTGGGAAGATATTTTAATATGTATTGTATGACCTAATGTTGTTGAGAGGTGGTTAATTCATTATTATAGTTGAAGAGGAGTGGCATTCCTATAAATACCCAAATGATAAACACTATTATGAGGTCTCCTATAAATCATGTTCCTACAATAATGATATATTTTCTATAAAAAAATGGTATATGGTAATAATACACCCAATAAATTTTTTAAACTTTTTATATGTACTTTGGAACTATATGATATATTTTAGTCCCTTAGTAAACTCATTTTCTCATTTTCATTGTATATAATTTTAACAATGTTAATTAATAGTTTTGTTATAAAAATAATTTAAAATTATGTTAAATTATAAATTATTATTATTCCTATAATTTAATCCAATTTTATAAATTCCAAACACAAAATTGGAGGATGTTAATTTAAAACTAGTCTTTCTAATGGAACAAAATAATGATATTTTAACGGGAAATTGTTCAAAAGATTGAAATTTTTTGACATCCAATTTAAATGTGAAATTGATTCCAATGACCTAAATTTTATTTATTTAGCTATAAATGAAAAAAAATATACTTTAAAAATTTTAAATCTAATTTATCTATTTAAATAAATTAGATGAAATGTGGGTTTTTGATTAACATTCTGTATTTTTCTCTATTCATAAAAAAAGATAATTCTCAGAAAAAAATCTACCATAATATAATTAATTAATTACCCTTTAAGAAAATTTGTTTAATTTTTAAAATATAATTTATTAATATTTCAAACTTTATTTTTCAAATAAGTGTGTTATTAAATGTTTATAAAACTACCTTTTAGAAAAATACTTCTTTTGTAGAATAAAATTATATTTATTCTTATCTCTTGTATATAAAACACAAAATTTTAATTTAAAATTTATGATTAAATAATATATATATATATATATATATATGTACTTTATTAAAAAAATATTCAAAAGTGCTTTGTTTAATTTATTAAGATAATTTGTGTTCCTTCATTAAAAAATAGATTATTAAAAAATGATTTTTTTTTCAAATAGTTCTTACATAAATTTCATTCTAATTTGTTACCAAAGAATTAATATTATAAAAATGAATTAAATTTTTTTAATAATTTAGTGAATCCTTATAATTCCTTTCATTCCAATATCTTGGCCATAAATATGCTAATATTTTCATTATAACATATATAATATATTTTTGTGTTGCAAAACTTGATCTTGCGTGTGATGCATGCAATAGTCGGGAGTCATCATTGTGTGTAAGAGAATAAAAATATAAATTTTCATATACCACAATATAATATATTTTTTAGCGAAATAATAATGTGGTGTTACATATAAATCATGTACAACTAGGTGCATCATGAAATTAAATCCATCAAAGAAATTTATTTTATTCAAAAATAATTGTTCATAAAAACATGTGGAGTTACATAATCACTTATGGTAAATAAGAACTCAAATTTCATGATATTTTTCTTAAATTTAATTACATAAGGGTTCTTGATAATCCATTTGGAATGTATAAGCATTCTGGTCACATTTCCATGGATTTGTTTTGTTATATTATGCGAATAAAAGAGATCATGAAAATGATAAATCCTTTAATAAAGGGATCTTATTTATTAAGGATAATATATATAACAGATGTTTCATTCATTGAATAATTTTTGACAATGAATGATACAATAATACCTATGAATAGTAATACATGGAAATCTATAACAACAATCCTGATGAGTTCTCTCAAAATATGATCTAGAGAGGAAGGTGTGTTTTAGTTAATAAGCCAAAATGGAATGTATTTATATGATTATAGATAATGGATGTTCCAACTTATTCATTAATATAGTTTTTTATCTAATGTAGGAAATTAATGGTGATTGATGATTAAGGGATAAAACTAAAAATTGATAAATTATGATTAAACATTTTAAACCTGATGGAAGAAACCATCTAGCACAAATAAAATATTTGGTATGTTGATGAATATTTGATGCAGATATCTTTCATAATGAAATGATGTTGTATGCTATCCCTTGTGGTAGTAGAATATTTGGATGCTTCCAATATTAAAATTTCCAGAAAAAATCAAATTCTATAAATTCCATTTAAATTTATTATTTATGAGTTTTATTTGAATACTGTCACATTATTACTTTTTAAGAATATAATTTTATGATATGCGATAAAATGGAAATTATCATTTACAAAAAAGGGATGATGTGAAATGTAAGGGTTAATTAGTGAAACTAAACTAACTTATGGATCTTAATGTTTTTAATCTATTATTTTGATAAGTGTAGGAAATTAGTTTTAATACCGCAAGATAAAAAATTTAATAATTATAAAATTATAAAAAAAAATGATTAACCCTTAATAAAGTAATTATGAATTCTTATCATTTTCGAAAATTTTAATATATTTCTTTATTTCCAATTTTCTTCCCTCTTGTTTTCTATATTGTGAATTTCTGATGTAGATTTATAGTGGAGTAATTGATGACACCTTTATTTAAGGGAAATAATACTACCCACTCCAAATAATATTTCTATTTGATTAAAATATTGGGTAAAGACAATAAAATGACAAAATGTAATATTGATATGAATTTTTGACTTTTGTATTGACAAAAAAATCCAATGTGGAGAGTAGTAAACCAACATGCAGTTGATTTATATTTTCTTTCAACAATAATGGATTCAATAGTTATAATTTTAATACACATTGAAGAAGATTATCTGGGAAAGAATTTAGAGTACCTAATCATGATAATGAAGAAAATTGGGTATCTCAATAATAGTTTCAATATATATTAGAATTGATCATATTAAAGAACATTTTAAATCAGAAAAATTGATGCCCCCTCATGTTTGATTCATTTTAAGGAATTTTTTCAATAAGAAAGAAGAATATATTTAGGTATATTCAATGAATAAAAATATATTAGAAATCCATATACATATGGAAAGATTCAATGAATTTTAGTTTATGGAAATTTTGGTTTTAGAGTTTTATTTACATGATTCTTGAAATTGAGGAACAAAAAGGTGAGATTTATAATGAAGTGATATTCCAGAAGTTTTTTTTGAGGTAGTGGATCAAGGAATTTAGGTTTTGGATTTTATGTAAAATATTCCTGATACTATCTACCCAAAATAAGACACTATATAACTAATTACATTCCAGACATATCGTTTATCAAGTATAATACTATTTTAATAAAATATTGAGTATTTATATGATTTATAGGCAATTGTAATTATTCAATTGATTATTAATTTATATGGATAAATAATTATGTTTTTTCATGAAGAATATCACTCTAGAAAAATTATATGGATGTAAAACAATATGTTGATTGTTATGGAATTTGAGATACAATTACTATAAAAAGAATGAAACTCTAAGGTACATGATTCAGAATGTGTTACAACAGATATTCATGTCATTGTGTCATTCAATTAATTTCCAGAATTATAAGAAAATTTTAGTCACGATTAAGTTATGTCCTTATAATATATTACACAACACAACCCTCCAATAATCAAAATAAGGTAAATCCTGAAAAATTTATTCACTACAATATAGTGTCATTCTATATTATCTTGTTTATTTCATGATTAAGTGATTTTGGGAATTTTATAATTGGAAATAAATGGTAGATTTATATATTATATAATATTTAAAAACCAATATTTTTGGATCTTTTTATTTGAGTTTTTAATACATATATTAATTATTAAATCAAATGCCATAATTGAAGGTTTTTCTTATTCAATGTATAAAAAAATGTCCAATTGAGATGTTAAATATATATGAAATAATGAACAAGGATTGGATATTAATGAAGGCTGTGTATGTAAAATATTATCTTAAGTTTATTTTATGTCGAAAAATACAGATAAATAATTGTCTGTGCGGAGATCAACATTATATATATTGAAGAAGAAGAAGATTTGGTGAAGGATTATTTCTTCCAATTTATAATTTAGTATAATGAATATTATTCTTACAAATAATGGGTTATAATTATTTTATATCACATTGTTCAATGGGACATGGGAATTAATTTTATATTACAATATTATAAATAATGAGATCATAACATATTTTTATAGGGGGGAGTTGATAAAAATATTCATCACACATCATGTAGGGTTTGATAAAATCATGAATTTGGAAGGGATTCCATGGGCAATGTCAGATTCTTATGATTGCAGTTTTATTCCATCATATAAGTCTTTTTTTGACTTATTTTACTATCTTAAGGACATACACATTCCATAATTTCATTTTGATAATAAATTAGGTGTTCTGTGAATATGGGATAACAACCACCATAATAATGAATATAGTAATCCACAATGGATGAAAACCTAGTCAATGAATTTTAGTGTTCCTTTTTATGGTTTACTATTTATCATTTAATACAAGAAAAAATAGAGAAGGAATATTGGGAAATCAATTTAAAAAGTGAAATGTTAAGGAATTAAAAAGGTTTATATTTGTAATCCAACACTAATACTAATTCATCCACCACTAAAAATTCAGCTTGTTTCACAAATATTAGTGAAATAATAATTATATATGAGACCTCACACATTGTAATTGAGTGGAGGTATCTGATGTGAGAGGGTGGAGGTATGTTAGGGGATGTGTGTTATGGAATGAAGCCTCACTATTATTGAGAGGGAACTGGTAGGAAGCTCTATGTGATATGATATTAGACTAGGATGTGGTATGTGAGGTAGTATGTGCTATGCTAAAAGGCATTATCCTTAGTGAGAGGGTATTATATTAGACACCTCAGGGTGAAGGGGTATTTATGCAGTATGTGAAATGGGATATGGATTTGATGATTCATAAAGGACCCTAACATGATCAAGAGTTTAATTTTAAAGACATAATTGTTGGATCACCCCAAAGTGAAAAGGATTGTGTCATGTTTTGTGGTATAGGATGAACTCTCTTCCATAATTGGTCAGTCCATATATTGTCGGGTATAAAAATTTCTTATTTTTCACAATCAAAACTAACACAATTACATACATATTGTATATCAAATCCTAATTTATCTTCCTGTACATCCATTAAATATTTATAATGGAATTTAAAAGTGTAAATTTGTTTGAACCAACTATGTTTTATACTTAGACATTTCATGATATACCATGTGAATTTACATAGACTATATTTTGTTTTAATATAATATATTTTATTTAGGATCTAGCTAAAATAACATAATTGATGTTGGGAGACTATTTTGTTTAGGTAAATGGCTTTTATTGTTATTTCTCCCTTATTCTCTTTCAATATATTTAATAATTGTCATATAATAAAGATACCCTTACTGTAAGAGTGTGTATTTAATATGTGTTTTAATTTAAATATATCATATTATTTTTTATCTATGATATATGATATAATTTTAGTTTTAATTCATTTCCTTTACAATGATAATTATTTTTGATTAAATTATTTTTCAATTATTGTGATAGATGGTGACAAGATTATAGTATCTACACATTTTCAATAGTCAAACATCACTATCCATAAGAATCTAGTGTATGTTGAGGGATTTCAGATGTATTATGTGAACCCATATTGGGATTCCATTGAAGTCTTTTAGGACATGTTGTTACAGGGTGATATCATAGAATTGTTTGTAGTTATATTCAATTAAGGATATGTAGTTAGTGGTAGGATGTGATTTAAATGATGTGATAGACCTTATTAAGTGGTTTTATAAAACCACATATATGGAAAGTCAATGATACCAAGGGTGAAATTTTTTATTTCTTTTCATGACTCTAATTTTTATATTGATAATGTATTTAATTCTTATTTTGATATTATTTATTATTATACCCTTGGATTGGGATGGAATGAAACCACATGATTATTCATCATACTAGGTACAAAGGTTTGGGTGTACATGTTCTTGACCTTATTTAGTTATAAAATGTTATTAAAATAAGGTAAATATTTTTATTAACAATTTGAAATGAATCATTTCAAAAATTGGTTAAAATGGGTATCGATTAATTAAATCATAAACAATAACTTATTTACTATTTTTACAAACAATTCTACAAAGTTTCGTCAATTAATTTGGAATGTTTTAGAGTTTTTTGATTTTTACCTTCATGGGGTAGATGCTGTTATGTTGATATATGAAAACTCTAATTTGGGAAGCTCTAAGTATGAGGTGCCTTATTATATGAACTATTTATGAGTACCCCATTATGGTTGTGAAATTACTATATGTTTTGGATGATGAGAGATGCTTGAGGTGGTCTACTTGATTTTGGTGATGTTGGTATTGGATGGTTATGTTGATCTCTCCATAGAGAGTAGAGAGGTGAATTTATGATATGGTTTATAGTTATTTAGGATGTGTCGAAGGTTTTGTTTGGATAGAATGGGTTGGTATCTCTTCATTCTATTGATCAGTGATAGGGAGAGTCTTTCATTTATCTTTAGTTGTATGGTAGGATACAAAAAAAGATGAGAGAATAATGGATTGATGATTTACACATCTTTTTAAAACTCAATATCTAGAAAATCATTTTTTATTTTATTTTTTGTGATTCCTTGATATTTTTTTGAATGAATTAAACTTGATTAATTCATGAGGGGAAGTGTGGCCATGTATAATTAGGTAGATTTTGGATATAATTTTTGGTTATGAATCCATAGTATAGTAGGAATACTAGTTGGATCCTACTAATATGTGTTAGAGAAAGTAAATCCATGTGATACATGTTGTGTTTGGAATATAGATGAGGAATCATTATAAAAATGACTATTTTAAGATACTTATGGGTTTTGGATATGGATGTTTTCAGAAACATAGGATTTGGGATGTTTAATGGTCAGAATATAAATATATGGGTCATCATAGAATGAACTCCTAGGGAGTATCCTAACATAAGTGAGAAATAAATAGTAATAAGTTTATCCTATATTTTACATAATGGTTTGAAATTGTCTCTAATGGGAAATTCCATAGTGAATCTACTCAAGGAGATGTAGTGTTTTGAATCATTGGAAATATTCAAAGTGATATTTCAAAGATACGGATTTTGGTGTATCATTTTTTATTCCATAGATATTTTTATAGTCAAAGGAGGATTTTTGAGTATTAATGATGATCGTTGGTGAATCTAAAATGGGTCATATGGTTTTGGTATGATGTCATGGAAAGTATTTAATAACAGGATTTGGGTTTCTATGTAGTAAATATCAATACGTATATGAGGTATTCTGTGAAATGTGTCATATGATTAAATCTAGGATGATTATAGTGAATTCCATTCCTTTTATCGGAGTGACATGGTATTGGAACATGTAAGGTTCAGAAATGTGAGTTAGTGGTATTTAGACTACAATAATAAATTCATTTTTGTGCATTTATGAGGTTAACATGCCCTTCTTGGTTGATGTGTTTACATCATCAATGTGGATTAATGTGGCCGAGTTGGTTAAAGATTGAGATATTTAGATTTTTTTTATGTAATATACATTAGAGGCATGGATTATGGGTTTAGGTTTTCTTGGTCGAATGAGAATGGTTCGCTTGATTGAAATCCTAATAGAATGATATTTCATTAGTTTGATTGTATCAATTGGATTACGTTATAGAAAATTATATAATGGGGAGATTGAAAATTTAATTGTCATGTAACCCATACACCCTAAAGGAATTTGTTGATTTCATTGATTCATATATTTTAGTTGTATATTTTGGAAGATGAATACATAAATTATTAGGATAGAGGTTGAAAGATCAATAACTTATTCTTATACTAGGCTAGTTTTGATGAGTTGTTTGTAGTGATTTTTCATGATCATTTTTTTATTATAAGGGGGTGTTTTGTGAACATATGGAAAAATATAATGCATTTTTTAAATGGTTTTTTTGTAGGGGCATAGAGAAATGAATTAGGTGTTAGAACCATGGTGAGTTGGTGTGAGATAAGAAAAACCGATGTATAATGGAACTAATAATTATGGATTTTTTATAAATGGGTATGGGAAATATATCTATACATCATATGCTTCATTTGGATTTTAAATGATGTGTTTTTGGTATCTATCTAGGTGTCTTCAAATAAATCCTTTGGGGATAGATATAGAGTTGTTATAAAATAGTCAAGACTATTCATAATCAAGAACAATAAGTTTCATTGGATTGTGATGGTCAGATTGGGCATCATGGGAGTCTCTTGGATGCTTAATTTTGATGGGAAGTATTATTATCAATAATTTGTGACAACCAATGAGTTTAAAAGTAAGTTTTATAGAGTATTCCTGTGTTTTTTGTGTGTAGAGAAGGGGGATTTTGATAATTTCGATTTAGAACACAATCAAATTGGTTGGACCACCACTGTGAAAATTTTTAACATGCATATGATTTTTTACAGATCTCTATATTTTAGGTGGATATTGATGAAATTATCCCTGTTGTAATGAAATTAAATTGGTTTATATGTCTCAAATCACCATGATGTGGGAGGATGACACTAGTTTTGGGAATGACTAGGAACTATAACATTAAAACATGAGAATATTATGTTCTGATGATTTGTTTCATTATATAAATCATTATGTTTGAGGATCACGATTTAGATATGGGTGTAACACCATTATGGGAATAATTACATGTTTTTTTAACTTTTACATCGGATAGGATGGTCACTATATAACCACTAGGGAACTACAGTGATGGTGGAAACCATTACATGTTATTTGATTACTATGATATAAGTCTTTGTGATAGTTTACGACATTGAATTTATATCACATCATGACTTAGTGGTCATGTTATAATGGCTTGTGTAGGGGTATTTTTCATTGTGTGGAGAATGAAGGATGAACAATGGTTTTTGGGTAATGGGTGATGTAACACCAAGATAGGGGAGTCCATACTATGGAGTCCTTTAGATGACATTTTTTGTTATTCCTGGTTGAATGGTTCCATGTCGAGACCTAATGGGAAACATAATGATGGATTGGTGTGTGTGGTATTAGTTCCTACATGGAGAGGTATTGCATATAGTGACCAGAGTGGTCATGCAGAGAAGGGGAGAGGGTGTCGATGTAACATTGTATTTTCACCCATTGGGTCACACCTCAACTTATGATATGGGTGTGTTGTTATATCATGATTTCTACTATCACAGCATGATGGGGCCCCTTTATCGGGTTATTTAATAGGGAAAATATAATCATTTATTGGTTAGGTAAATATCCCATTATTCATAATAACCATCTAGAAGAGGTTATTCATCTTTCCTTTCCCCTTTTCCCTTACCTTATATTCCCATTTATTTTTCAATGGTTTGAGGTTAATTGGTATTTTTTCGTTGTGTTAAACATATGTAAACTCCTCCATTTATTTTTTATATATTATTTTTATTCTAATCTCTAATTTTTAATGGTGATTCCAAGGATAATTGTAATGGATTATACATTATGACACATTTCGTAATGAAAATTCAGTTGATGGTTCTCCCATGGGGATGTTCATTGAAAGTTTAAATGGAGGTAGAGTTATATATAAAAGTTTAATTGGGGATGGATTTTATATAATATAGGATTATGTTGTACTGTAGAGTTGTTTTTTATGTGGAAAATACTATTTTTTTCATTGAGTGAATATGGAGGTTAATATTATAGAGTAGAGCATCCGGGATTGGCATGGAGCCATGTAGATTCCCAATGTAATGTTTTGTGGTTCTATTTTAATCCCAGCCACAACATGAACGTCAGATGTAGAATATTGGTCTGAGTGGTCATATTTTCGGTGACCCTATCTCTTTAAGGTATGTTATGGAATATATTGTTGGTTAAAAATGGATTCCTTTAGGGGATGATTTTTTGAATCTATTGAGTTTTGATTTGGTGGTTCATAGATAGTTATACTTTTCTAGTCCCTAGTGTAGAGCTCATATTCTTGTGTTAGGGAGAATACCTTGTTTCATGTCCATATAATAGATTATAGGACCTATGTCGTGGAACAATTCATGATTCAAATATCCAGTTTTTATCATCCTCATTGTTTCAGGTTCTCATTATTTATGTTGTAGCTTTTTTTTATGTCATCACCATTATGTCATGGTGTTGGGTGTTGTTCTTTTTTCTTCTAATTTCCTGATTTCCAATAAATTGAAAACCAACCACAATATAGTGAACCAAGATTATCATAAATAGATGTAAGTAATTTTTTTATAGGTTGGGGCTGATGCCTCCTTATTATTTAAAGAAAAGACATCTTTTTGGTTGGGTAGAGGGAGACCCATTACAATGCATGAAGGCCCAAGGCCATGTGGCCTGAATACAAGGCTTGAAAGCCCATTCTTTTGGCCCTAATAGCCACTCGGGGAACATTAATGCTATAGTACCTGGGCTCTTATAGTACATGGTACAGTATGGTCACCGCTACAGTTCCTTCTCCAGTGATTCCACCACTATAGTGTCGCCGCTACATCAGTTACACTGCTGCTAGAGTACCGCTACAGTGATGCTACAATTCCTCATTAATTCATCCATAGCCGGATTCGATCTTGGGACTTTTGGATGGTAAGAAGGATCTTGTACCACTTGGTTACAGGCTCATTGGAAGATTGATATTGCATATTTTTAGATTAATATTCAATACATTAAACACATGAGGACCATAATTTCTTAGTGTATTTGGAGACTGGGCGCACAATATTTTACTTTGGTGAGGATATTCAAGGGCTCCCAAAATGATTTTCCCATTATAAAATAATCATAAAAATACCCAACATAAATTTATTCTCAATATCATATTGAATGAGACCATAACAAACAGTTTGATTAGATGCTCAGTAGGGGTAAAAATGGAGGTAAGTGCGCATAATAAGAAAATATGTTTATATGAAATGTATCATAACAATTAAATACAATACCATGTATATCAATGATCATTATATCTGTTCATGGAATAAATATTGGAATTTCTTAACACATGAATCCTTAGGACGTCAAAGAAGATGATATCTCAGATCATAACATTGGAATAGAGAATAAAAATGAAGCATACACATACGAATACCAAATAATTTCCATAGTATCCAAGGATCACTTATAAGGATATCATATTAGAATATGTTAACCTACAAAACAATCATAGTTGTTAGGGTAAACTCCAAACACCATCATAGCAGTAAAAGTCTAATTCTCAACTATGTTAACTATCACTTCCCGACATGCGACTCTCATGATATGTAAATATTCTCCCAATTCATTAGAGGGATAATTTTGTCCCACCAATCACATAATGAAAATAATACATATGTGATCCACTTGATTAAAATACTTTCATCATATCATAATTTGGAAATAAAATGTTCTTCATAATCATTTATTCGTGTCCTAAAATGTGTATAATTGATAGGTTTCAAAATAATTACATTATATCTTAACACATGGTCAAAATAATCATATTTCATATTAATTTATTCATGGTGTAACCTATGATGGACAAATAGGTTTTATAAACATCATGTCATCATAATCATAAACCATGCCAACAAATAATGTGAATGGTATCAATGGATTAAATCATTAGTAAAGAACAAGTAGAATAATTGGATTTAATTTTTTATGTAGGGTGATTTTGAAAGATAACATTGAACATTACATGAGTAAAATTAATTTTCTTTGAAAATAATTTTTTTAACTAATCATATTTTAAAAATCATTTCCTTTTAAAATAATTTTTAAAATGATAATGGATTCTTTATGAAAATTTTAATGCATTTATTGAAAAGAATATAATTTCCACATTAAAAAACATTTTAATTTTTGTAAAACAAATTTGTTTTAAAATAAGCATGAAAACATATAAAGGATTCTATAAAAATTATTTCAAACATTTCATCAGAAAAACATCCTCTCCAAATTGAAAAAAACATATTAAAACATAAAAAATTGTAGATACATTCTTTGGAAAACAACCATTAAAATTTAAAAATGATGCTTCATATAAAATAATGGCCATCATAGTGTGAAATTCTATTCAGGTCATAAACAAATATTGTTTTCAAATTTTTGATAACACCCAAAGGGGCACTGTTTTTGAAAATAACATAAATATTTCATTTTTAAGATTTTCTAAAAAGGAAAAAACATATAAAAATATATCATATAAATAATTTTCTAAAATTTATAAAAAGAATTTTAAATAATGTTTTACAAAAAGGTGTTTTTGGATGAATATGTTTTTCAACTAAAAATATGATTTCTTATAAAAAGTTTATTTTGAATTCATTATTTAATAGAGAGTAAAATGGGGGGGGACATTTATTTTCATGATGTAACAATATAATAAGTATGTTAATGTTTTATAAAGAAATAGATCATAACATTTCATTGTCTAAAATATAATCATAAATAATATGAATAAGTTATGCGACAGTAATAGAAAATATTTATCATTATGGTAACATTAGATTTTATGCCCCATGAAGAAATAAATTTAAATGAAACATAAAATATAATTAAAATAAATAAAATAATTCTTTTATAAATCAATGAGATTTTATACACAACACAAAAAAGGTGGTAGGTGCATAATATGACATAAATGAAAAAGAAGTAAAATTTAATGAGATATACCGTAATAATTTAGTAAAAAATTGAATCATAATCCCTAATACAAAATAAAATTAAATTAAATAGTAAATATTATTAAAATAATGGGATATATTCTATAAAATGAAAAAGGCATAGTCCATAGACCACCCATCCAACTTCATTTTTTTATTATAACCAGAGTCACTGTTAAGGAAAAAGGTAGAAACACCAAGAAAACACAAAGTTGTTAAAGGAAATGTTTAGACTATTTACATTTTTATCCTTAAGAAGTTCCCAAAACAAAGAGGTTATCAGTGTTTCTGTATCATCATTTATGAGGTATTCAAATAGACACACCAGTCTGTCCCACGCTTGCAAATTTTCCTCTTTCTTGATTTTCCCAGCCTTGAGACCACTTACAAGGATATAATTTTGATTTTAAATCCAGTCACTCTGCTCTCTTTTGGTGTCCACCAGAACAGTCCTTTCCATATTAATAGCACCCTCATCTGTTTAAGAACTGGTCACGGCAGATTAAACCTCCATTTCTTCTCTGTAATGGAATATTAGCTCCACAGGTTACTCATTATCCATGCATTAAAACTACCATACATTCCTAGTAGGAACAACCCCCTCAACTAATGCTACCACATCCCTTGCTCACGCTGCATTACCATTGAAGATGAGAGCCCCTTCCTTCACATGGGACATCACTTTCCTGGCAGATTGAGTTTCCATTGGTAAAGGTAGTTAGGAATAATCATTACATCCATTCATCCCACCACTTCGGCATTCCCTCTTCCTCAGACTAAAAGTGTCATTACTGTAGAACCCATGAGAGCTGACTCTTGATGGCTATTTAGAAGATTCATCACCATACTCCTCCTGTAGGATAACCTTCTCCACATTGCAATGTTTTGTCGGATCAGCCTCCTAAACATGCCCGACATCCACCAAACTCTCAAAATTGATACATATTTTAATAGTTGGCACCACATTCCTTGAGTATAATCTATTCACTGGATATGTCTCAACCATAGGACCCATTGATCCCTTGTTATCATGTCCTGAAAGAAAAAATTCCATATAAGAAGAAATGAGTCATTAATTTTGATGTGTCTCGAAAAAATAAAAAAGATACCAGAAATCCATTATCATATGTATTGAATAACTTCCTACACACTTTATCCTTATATAAACAAAATATATGTTGATTAAACATCTACTATATAACCACCCTTGAATATATCATGTAACATACCAATTTTTCTCATAGGTTTGAATCATTGTTTTATTGATTCAATTACATGGTTTGAAATTTTTGGTGTTACATAATGGAGTCAATGAGGTCACAAGGGTATCCCAGGATTGTTAGATCCTAGATACATAGATTTTGATGAAGAAAAATGAGACACATAGTTATAAGAAAATGTCTGGGAGTGTGATATAATGAGGAAGGTGGTCACGCGGTTTCCTATAACCATGCGATCCAAGGCACCTTCCTGTGAGGGTAAGGCTGTCATTTCTTACAATGGATTTTACATGACTTGTGAATAGTTAGCCAAACAATTTTTTTAGCCGATGCATGCCTCAATATTGTAGAAAATAGAGTAATGTCACTCCATATTTTGTCTGATCATGTGGACAAAACGTGCATTCTAGTAATAAAAAAAAAATTGAAAATTTTTACCCTATTATTTTTATAAAAAAATCAATTCTTCTACCCCATTCTTCTCCATCATGCACCGTGTTATCCCCTCAAAATTCAATCTATACTTTTTTGTTACACCTACATCTGATATTTGATTCCATCATTAACAAGTTTATTGGAAAACATGATGTAATATCAACACTCCAATTCCTTCATTTAACGATTAATATAATATATTCCTTTCATTACCAATTCAATAGCCAAAAATTGATGAGTCGTCTTCTATGAACATATGTTTGGTGGTCTAGATTTATTCATGATGTTTTGTTGAGTTTATATTACATTTTGTGGTCTTCTATGTCAGACGCTTCTTGTAAAGCATACTAAATGTAAAATTAAAAAAATAACGGTTTTATATGCCTTGTATGACCCAAGAAAGTGGGTAATCAACTTGTTAGATTATCACCTTGTCTTGAGCCACCCCAACGGGTGCTTCTTCCTTCAATAACCAAATAGACCTTGATTTAAGTTGATGATCCAACATATAGGTATGAATTTTTATTTTAATGATACTCTTGAAAATTAATTTGACCCATGGTGATGGTATCTAATTGTTTAAGTCCTTATAAGTTATGACGTGAACTTTATATGTTGTGCCATTATTGATTTTTTTTATTTTAGTTGAATTATTAACTTGTTCATGATTTTATAAATATTGTTCCTTTCAAAATATAATTATATTGATATCCAAATCATACCATCACCTTATATTGAGGTTTATACTAGGGTCCTGACTTAAGTATTTTTTGGATGGGATTATCATTCCTTATTGTTGGTTTTTCCTAAAGAATTGTATATACAAAGATAGTGGTACTATCTATATCTATGATAGTATCACCATGTATTTTCATTTATCTCAATATTGTAGATATTAATTTCTTTTGGGAGACACTAGGGATGGGCTCATTGGTGTGATGGTTGTACAGTTCCATGATAGAGACTCAGACACCATTGTAGGATACTAGGGATGTGCATAGAGGTTTGTTTTTTGTTCACACTCAATGAAAAGAGTAATACTCAAGATCTCATCGGATAGGTTACATTGGACGGACTCCCACAAAATTGGGTTCTTATACAATTCCCCTAGGAAAATACATTTAATACCTTATAGATGGCCTTATATGGTCTTATTATTCATATTTTTATATTCTAAAAATGATAATTTAAATAAATAATGAATATATGTAAATTGTTTTCCTTGAGGAATCACTCATTCCATATCACATTCCTAGTGGTGGTCCACTGTTTATGCTTCATTGATTATGAGGCTATTCACCATTCTCCTCATATTTGTAGGTTACATTTTTTCACAAACATCTGTCTTATAATGAAGCAGGTAGAGTCTGACGGGTTCTCTAAGAGAAACCCAGTCCTATGAATTGTATTTATTTATTTCTAAAATTGAAATATTATTATTTCTGGCATAATGAAAAAATAATATTTCACAGAAGCGATTTATATTGATATAGTTAGTTTTTTTCGAAATTAGTATATCACGATGCTTTTTCGATTCCCCAATAATACCTATATACACTTTATGGTTTCAACTTTAGATAAAGAAAAGAATCTTGCTTCTGATTGTTTCCTAGTAATACTACGACAGTGAATAGGGGAAGAAGACCGATCCGGAGCTAATGATTCTAGTAGTTGATACTTTTGGAATTTTCTTATTATGATAACATGGGTTATATTCCCAAATCCACTATCTCTCTAGTGTAATCATGTTTTATAATAGTATCATCAACAACACCATCATTTTGAATAAATTGATTTTTTAGAGTCCAAATTTTTAATTTATCTTGGATTTTAATTTATTTCTCTATTGTGTGTCTATTATTAATAATTTCACAATTTCATATTTATTACATAACCTTGTGATATAATCTAATATATTAGGGAATATTCTCCCCAAGGACCCACCGTAGGCCCTTACTTCATGTTTAAAGATTCTGGTGTATGGGGTGGCTCACATTACGTCTGTTAGACACCATATCAAGAACAACTAAGTGGCTTCCTAGTTGGGATACAACAAAGTTGTATCATAGGTATTATTCCATTTGGATTACAATTTAGGAATTAGAAAGGACACTCTGAAAAAATGAAATTTAGTAATGAACATGTTCCTTAGAGTAGCCAACCCACATACATGGGAAACTAACATTACTTGGGATGGGTTATTTATATTTTTTCCATTATAAACTTTTCACAGATCTCACCAAAGTGTGATGCATTTATTTATTACTGATAATATTATTTTTGTTTTTATAATTTGTTTCTCTCTTATAGAAAGATTATATGAGTTTGTATAAGTTCATGAATCATACAAGGAAACATTGGACTATGGTTCACACATTAAACCATCCCATTTCTTCATTTTTTCATTCATTTCCATTATTACATGTTCTTATTGCGGTTAATTAATTGTTTTGTGATGAGGTTTGGTAGTGTTTCTTGATGGTATGACATAATTGGAAAAATTAATTTTCCAATATAAATTTAAATGGGGTTTTCCAATATATATTGACAATGACACATTAATTTGAAAATTATTTCAAATTTGGTGATTTGATTGATGAATTCAAATTGAAATCATTGAATCCAGAAGTTCTATAAATTAGAGGTGGTAGTTAATTTATGAAAAACACTACACCTAACAAGTTACATCATGATACCACACTTACAGGTCATTTAACAGCAAATTTATGTTTCAATTTTTGTTTTATGCATATGGGCCTTATAAAATATGATTTGGTGACATGATTCATGAGGTTGACATATATATATATATATATAAAGAAGAATAAAGTTAAATGAATTAATGTTTTTTAAAAACTTTTCATCGATAGATAGGGATCTAAAATTATATCTAGTTTTCTTTCCCTTTGTACCATTCATTTGAAACTCTAGACACCGAAACATCCTTTGAGATGTGTGAGACTGTATCCTTGACCCATCCTTTTTAGTGGTTAGTATGATATGTCTCTTAATTTTTCTATGATAATTATTATAACCTAGGAATTGATTTAGGAGTCGGTATAGGGGAGTTCCACCCTTATAGTAAGGAATTATCCATATTTATTCTTTTTATCACCATTCCAATATATTATAAATCATATATTAGGAGTGAACATTGAATTGTTGAGTAATGAATCTAGGATAACCACATGTCGTATACCATAAATCATATCACGATAATTCCTGGTATGAGTTTTTCTAGGAGCTTATATTCAAACATTATATAGTTACACTTGAGGCACCTCATGGTGATCATAAAATGTGATTTGATACTCATTTATCTGATGGCTTCATCATTTTCAAGCAGTATGTACAAGGGGATCCGTGAAATGCTTGTTCTATTGAATAACTGACCTGTGAGATCATATCACAACATCCTCCAATCTTTTATGGGGATAGAATAGCTCAGGATGTTGTGTCATCGATACAGGTCGTGGTTTCATTCATTGACTATATAAATATTCCTCCAAATAATATTGTCAAAATTACATCCTTTATGCTTATTCACTCTATTAAGTGTTTTTTGGATGTCCTCACTTAGGAAGGTCGAAAATAGGGTATCGTATGGGTGGAATTCTAGATATAATTTTTAAATACTTATTTCCTCAATCTTTTTTAATGGAACTTTCTCGAGAGTTCATGCACCAAAAATAAGGATCCATGAGGATGATGTATTATTTTTATAGTTTAACCAAGCTCCTACATTTTTCACCAACACATACTGGTGATGAGCTTACTACTGGGATTTTATTTTAGGTTTTTATTTCATTCTTCGTTTGATTATAGGTGAATGATTTCTTATTAACCTTTTCTTTAGAGATAGTGAACCAGTCCCTCATCAAATATTGTTACTTAAGAGAATTTGGACATGTGATCCATGGTGTTTTTGCTTCATGGAATAGAGTGGTTTATCTGGTAGTATGAAATTCCAATTTGAGGGTGATCATGGGGGAAGTTCCAACTAGGTGGGATGCACAAATAGGTATGTGTTATGTTACCAGTTTGGTATGATAGTCTATATAAAGCCCCAATGTATGTAGAACCCAATCAAGTGTCGGGCATGTAGATGGATGATTTTTGTCCAACATTTTTTCCAATCAATTCCTCCATTGACAAGTGCAAGGAGATTCTCATCAAAAAAATTTCAAGTGAAATATTAGAGACACTACTTCAAGATGGTATCTAAACATGTACTGGACAATCATTCCATGGCAATTCTCATCTTAGAGGCAGTCAATTCTCATATTTTTTTCAACAGCATAGTGGGCCCTCCCAAACTAGTTAGGTTTCATGTCCGGGCCAGAATTTAGGCAATATGTAATTATTTCATCCTATGACTGAGGATCATATTCTAGGTCCATATATGTTTATATGTACTATTATAGTATCCTCTACTTTAGTTTTTACCATTTCAATATTGGTACATCACACTTCTTGTATTCTTCATTTATGGAATTTTAGGCCTAAAATAGATTAATAATATGGAATTATGACTCTCAACACATCACTGGGAGTTCATTATGAGAGTATACACTAGTATAGGGAGTTCCCCTTGAGATAGGTGGGTAACAATTCTTGTGGAATGTCTATATTGTAACAATTATTGACTAAAATGTCATTCACATCATGAACTAGCTAGTGTCTTATTGCACTCATGTTGATTTCTTTCATCGATGAGAGTCTTTCACATCACCCAAGGGTTGTATTTATATTTATAAGGGTGAAGGGGATATATAGGTGAGTAATTATAGAATTTAGTATACTTTGTAGGGTAAGGTGACATCCTAGATGGGGAGTATCTTATGAGATAATAGGGAAGGTATCCTATAGATATCCTTTTAGTTGTGAATCCATACACAGATGATTTCCTTGAGGATTTATAAGGATTACATCCTTTGATAGAGTAATATTTCAACGTTGATCTAGTGTCATATATAAAACTAGTGTCTATTCATCTTTATATAATGAAACCAATAGTGATCTATGAACTCAATAATAATCTTGAAGATATAGAGGAAAAATGATTTATCTTACTAAGAATATCACCACAGGGGTTTACTATCCATTTCTCCCAAAATAATAATAGTACACATAGGTTCTGAGTGGATTACGATTGGTTGAACCAGCTTACGATAAAGAAACTGAATCTACTTCCCCATATAATTGACCTCTTCTGCAATCTCTAATAAGTGACAGTTTTCTCGGAGAATGATTTGATGTCAGCCTACCATGAGGTGTATATTAGGAAATCAGACTTATCACATACAACATTAAAGAGTATATATGACTTTTACAAGTATTTGGTTTTGATATTTGACATCACCAATGTTCTTAATGTATTTACATCTCAAAGGAATGATTTCCCACTTATACATAGATTTATTTTTTGTGGTATTCATAGGAGAAATATTATTGTATTATCTTACAAGAATCGACCATGCCAACCATATTAAAAACATCTTGAATACACTCTAGGAGAAAAATCTATTTATAAAGATCAATAAATTCCACATTTCGAATGAAAATGTTCACTTAATCAGTAATATCATATTAGAGGTAGGAATACCTATTTACCCAAAGAAGATGAGTATCATGGTTTCATGGGAGCATCCCAATAATGTGTTGGGAATATGATTTTTATAGGTTCTAGATTGATATTATTAGGAAATTAATTTAAGACTACTCATTACTAGAAGTAATTATTATTATCCATCCTAAAAGAGAGTGAAATATTTCTAGTCTAAATAATGTTAGGAATCCTTTAATAGTTGAATGGGAGACAGACATTAACAAGAATTCTGATTAATCTAGAGCATGGGTGGAAATACACTATTTTTGGTGACCCTTGAGGGATCAAACTAGGAGAATTTATGATGTTGGGAGATTGAGTTGTATTATATGATTCCCACTATATAATACATCATGAGATAAAATTACCATTTCAAATCATCAAGTTTTAATCCATTGTTCATACCCTTTGATGTTGGAGGAATTATCTTTTGGGTGAGTGGTTAATTGTTTACAAAGATTAACATGTTTCAAATAAATATCCACACATCAAGACTTGTATATTAGGAATTGATTTCTGGTAGTATAGATAAAATAATTTTACATTTAGATTAATTATACACATAGGAAGGGTACTGATATATCCAACACCCTAAGGAATAACTCGTAGAAATAAGTAGTATGGGAGGATTGTTGTCTGGGGATGTTTATGGAATTTTTTCTAAGATACACTTGGAGCATCAGGAAGAGTACTGGAAGCATTTTTATCAACTCTACTAGTGACATAATCTGTACTAGGATAGTTTTCTATGAGACAACTACTGGATTCTGAAATAATTCTCCAACGGGACAACATCCCAGTGATAAACCACCTCCTTATTGGGTTATTTATGATAATGAGACCCTACTATACCATGGTCAGTTATGGGTTACTTCATATATATGTGATGAGTTGATATAGGAATCTCATGCCTCTATTTGGTCAGTTCACCACAAGCCTACCAATATTTATGGCGATTTACATTGACAGTATTTGTGGGGAGGTATGAAGAAGTAGATTGTAGGTTTTAGCACAAGGGTATCCACGTATCAGTAAGTAATGTTTTAGCATGAGTGACATACTATTCTTCTACATCCTTTATCCTTCCCTGAGTGGAAATAGAACTACATCACTATATATTTTTTGACAGGATTACCATTATCCCCATGAGGACGAAATATGGTACGGTTGATCTTTAAAGGGTGACCAAGGATACAAAATTCCTTCCGATATGAGAGTCCATCCCCATTGAAGATCTTGGGAGGTTTAATTTTTTAGAGATTATGTGTATTCATGGTGTTCCTTGTCTATCATATCAGAACAGGATTTCAGGTTTACTTCTCGATTTTGGAAGGGGCTAATGAAGGAACTAAGTTCACAGGTTCTCTTGAGTATATTATATCACCCTTGGACAAATGGGTAGTCTGAGCGAACAGTAATGGTGTTATTGGATGATCTCTGGGAATATATGTTTCATTTTAGTGGATCGTGGGAAAATAGTATACCTCTCATAGAGTTTTACTATAAAATGTTTTCCATGAAATGGTTCATATGGATTATTATTATTCCCATTATGGCATGATGTTCCATTTACATCTGGTCTAGTTAGAGGTAGGTGAGGCTGTGATACTAGTTCCTCATACCATTTAGGAGAATATAGAAGATGTTCAGCTTATTCAGAAGTTTAAGGAAACTTATTATCAAAGAAGAAGTCATATACTAATCGTCATTATCATCCTGGGGATTTTGAAGTGGGACATCAGGACATTATGTGGGTATCACATATCTTGGGTCCTAAAATAATTCTTAGACATGAATAGTTGTAACATCGATATATCGAGCCATCCAAAATAGTTGAGAGGGTTGGGATAGTATCCTATCAGGGGGATTTTCCTCAAAGGTATCATGCCATAAATAAAATATACCATGTATCCCAACTTCACTAGTATCATGTAGACATTTTTTATTCTTTTGGTTCATAGGATATCTAGTTAGATGAGGATGTGTCCTTCTAGGATCATTTGATTAATATCGTTGATCAGTCTTGTATTCTCTCTATTGTATGTCATTTCATATAGTCGTGGTTATATGAAAGAACCTGCATGTGTAGGATGAGAACATAAATCAGGAGAAGTCTATATATGTGATGTGTTTAGATATTTTCTCAGATGAATATTTACCCCCCATGGAGTACATAAGGATGAGTTTTCATAAGAAGTGGATGTTGTAGCGTACTATCCATTATCAAAGGTACACTTTGTTATTTTTTCCAATTAAACTACTTATTTTGGACCTTATGCTATTTTCTACTAGATAAAAGGAGGTCACAGTGGTTTTTGGAGCTTGTTTGGAGCCCATAGCATGATATTTTGTTGAATAATACTAGGGTACATGGGTAAGAGAGACATAGCCACCCAGCCAGCATGGTTTCCAAAATCATGCTATAGTGTGACGGAAGGGGTTAGGAGAACATCACAGTTGTATAAAAACATATGAACTAATGTGCATTCCCATGAGGTTTGTTATTTATTTAATTATAGAATCTTCCAAAATACATTTACATTGTTATCCAACCATGTTACTCACTCATGCAGAGTCCCCCCTTTAACAAAACTGGGTGCACGATTGGTGCATGGTTTGGCCAACAATGTATCCAAACCATGCAGCCTAGTAATTAAATGGAAAACAAAAAATTTCTCCATGTTATTTTTTATTCCAATAATCTGTTATCCTCACTCATTATTATCCATTAGTCCTCATGTGTTCCTTACTCTAAGTCCAAGCTCGGGTTTTTTATTGTACCTATGTTCTGTCTCTGAGTCCATTACTATTGGGTTCATTAGAAAGATTGAGGTAAGCTCTAAATTACTCTTCCATCCTTTTCAAGATTCTCTTCAACTCCCATGCACAATTTTTATGTGACCTAATATTCCACCATTTTATTTTATTTTCTGATTCTTTCGATATCTTTTATTATTGATAGATTCAATGGAAGACAATGGTGGAGTGGTGTTATAAGAAGATATGTTTTGTGGTCTATCTTTATTAATAAATTTATGTTGTGTTTTTATTTTGAAACAACATGCCTCTTATTGTACCCTTCTAAAAACAACACATAAATGTTAAATAAACTAAATTTAAATGGTTTCCTATCACTCAAATCACCCTATAAACTATAGAATCAATCCATCGGTTGATCTCTTTATCTTAAGCCACAAAAATTGGTTTTCCATCCATACAGAACTGTCTGAAACTTAGCTTAAAATCATAAACCACCTTAGGGATTGGTTTTTCCATTTCATCAATACTCCATAAATGTAATTTGAAAAAATTATGATTGTAGGCAATGCGTTTTGGCCCTATGATGTATGCCTTCAACCATAATCCTTTTATCATGTTTGAATTCTTTTTTTCTAAATGGATTAGCTAACTTTTTGATCATTTTATAAACATTGACCCATACTATTTGGTATTCTATTGATTAAAAAATTAACATCAACTTATACCAATGGTGGTATATGGGTATCAACTTATGGATACCTTGTATATGATCATCATTCTTTATAGTGAGTTTTTCTTAAATAATTGTATATAAACTATGGTAGAGACAATAAATTCCTAGGATGGGTTAATAATAAATATTCCGTTATCTTTAGATGAGGGTTACTAGTTCTATAGGGGAGGCCCCTAATATGGTCTAAATGGTGCGATTTTTGTACCATGCCATAAGGGAGACTCGAACCCCTAGGTGTTATAACAAGGTTGGGCTCAATGGTTACCTTGGTTGTTCTATGTCAATGCCGAGAATGATACTAAGGATATCATATGATAAGTGGCCCTATAAATACTACCATTACATTGGTTTTATATATAGTTACCCTATATCTATACTTATAATACCTTCAAGATCACATTTGATGGGCCAGGGATGAATCTGCTTAAATTCTAAATATGAAAATTTAATTAATGAATGAGAATGTGTAAATAATTTTCCTTGACATGTTCACCAAGAAAAATAATAATATTTTTTTGTTCATTGATTATAAGAAAATTCCCCATTTTCCTCAAATGTTATGTTTTCCTTTTTCAAACACATCCATCAAAGGCTGAAGCCAGTATATTTGGATCAATGCCCCAAGTGGAACCCGATATGTTTTATTTTAATTTATTTATTTCCATTAAGGAATTTTTAATATTACTCGAACATAATTAATTTTATATAGATCATACTTTATTGATCTGGACGATGTTACTTGTGAAATATTCAGTATATCTCACTAACTGTTTGTGATGCCTTTAGGGCCAAAAATAATTTAGGATAGTCTGTTTATATAAATGGATGTATCTTGCTTCTCATGTGTGATTACCAGTACTTGGATGACTAGTAGGGTTAAATGACCTAGGTTATGGAATTGATTCTCATGGTAGAAACTTTTGGATTTTCATCATTCTTATTGCATGTGGTATATTAATGTGTCTCATGTCTCCCTTGTTTACTATTTCTATATAGATACATCTTTATAACGATCATAATCATTTATTATCTATTTAGTTTTAAAATTATTATTGTTTAATTTAGCTTGGATTTAATTATCAATCCTTTATATTATTATTATTTTTACATTCACATTTTATTATTTACTGTATATCATTTTCTCTACTCTCAACTATAAGGGAATATTCTCCCCACTGACACACCCTTGGGTGGCGTAGCATGTCAACAGTCTCTGGCGTATGGGGAGGCCTGTTTCACAACTTGTGCACACTATCTCTAGGAACCAATATGTGGATTATGGGGAGGAATGCTTTATATCATAAAATTTATTATTTACTTATGTCCTTTTATTAAAACTTTATTAAAAACTCATTAGTAATGTCATGTTTCTAGTAATAACCACTCTGTTTGTCATATATGTAATTATTTTTTTATGTTTGGTCCTCTTCATTTTACCGTGGTTATAAAATATCAATAAAAATATCGGGACATATTTATCATACATATACATCAATTATACATTTAATACCAATAATGAAATATGGATTCGATAAATAATGTATGTTTTGATCGTCGAGGTTGTAGGTCGGACGTATGCATGAGTAACTTTTCCACTTTTCAATGATATCGATCGAAAGAAGGTTTGAAATATAATATCATTCCATAATGATCAAAAAATAATAAATTAAATATTAATTCTTTATACATATATTCGATGTGGTGTGGTAATTAAAAAAGAGTATCATCACTTAGTGAAGGTGGTAGTCCACACATTCATGAATGAAATTATCATCATTCAATGGGTGAATGGTATGAATGGAAATGATTGATTTTCTTTTTGGAATGGTAGATATTTGAAAAATATAAAAACATTCGTGTATATTACATATATTTATCTTTATTATCATCCATACAAGGAGATAGTAAAAAAATCACATATCTATGTGAGGCGATATTCTTTCATACATACATGCGACAATATCATATCCCCTATGGAATATATAGTAAATTGGAATAACTGATATAATGACTAAATAGGTATAATGTAATTATAAAAATCATATATATACTTTAGATCCATTATCATCATACCAAACTATAGGATGTCGTAATGAAAAAATGAAAGACATCAGTTCATGAGGAGGTAGTCTACTATACACACAAAAGATGATTCTATAACTCATTTGATAGAAGTGGAGGTGGTTGTATGTTACAAACTTAACAAAAAAATATAATTATATTTAATATGATTATAATATTATTTAATAATTTTTTATTTAAAATTAATGTATGTGGTAGATGAAATAAAATAAAAATTCACGTAGAATAAACTTACCACTTATACAGAAAACATCTTTAAGATTGCACGAAAATCCATCATAGGATGGATTTCTACATAAAATAAGGCTTTTAGGATGATAGTATGTAATATTTCATGGTATTTTTTTAGATATTGTTGGAAAAAAATATATTTTTAATATGTGAAAAAGATAGTATAGGGGCATCCATTTATAAGTGTGGTGAGTAGATAACTTGATTTTTTAGAAGAAAATGGTGTCCCGGAATTATTATCATTTAAAACAGGAACAAATATGAAGTATGATCGACCATAATAAAATACTGGATTGAAATATTTCCATAAAATATATTTTATTCTATCTTTTAGGTCACTTTTACATTTTGTTTTTTCGTTTAACCCCTATAAAATCTATTTTTACTGTAACCACAATTATTTATTTTCACGGTTTTGCAATTAATTTTGGCCAGAAATTATGTGATGCATATTTGTTAATATAAGTTATGTTTATTCTAAATGTTTCATCCTTTTTCCAAATTCAATTTAAAAATGTGAATTTTTTTTATAAAATTTAATGGCATAGACATGACGAGAAAGTGGGTTTTCAAAGATATTATATTTAAATGATTACATAGTTTATATCTCAAATATAAATATGGAATTGATTTAATGAACTAAATTGGATTAATAGATATATATTTTAACTAAATATAACTATAAATAAATTTAAATTATTATTTAACTATATAAATAATTTAACCAAAAATGACGTTTTCACTAAAAGCTAAGTATTTTTCACAATTCATCTCAAAATTAATCCTTTCAAAAATATTATAAAAAATTCACGTTTAGATAATTTTGAAAATATAATTTCAAAAATAAACATTATTTTTAAAGAAATTTCATAAAAATATTCAATAATTCCTTTTAAAATATATATCTAGAAGTCGGAAAATCTACTTATATAAAAAAAGGTTTAATCATAAAATCCGGATTATTCTTATCTAATTTCTAGAAAACACATATGATCAATTTTAAAAAATTAATTGAATAGAAAATACATAAATTTAAAAAAAAAATTATCACAATATATTTTTTTAATTTATTTACTTAGAATTCATTTTTTTGATAAAAATATATTAACTGAATAATATTTCCTTTATCTTCAATTTGTTATAATTTTTATTTCTATATAATTAGACACCAATGAATTCATTTTATATACATCTGAAAATAATTTATTATCATAATTTAATTATTATTAATAATACATGTCACTTCAATGACTTTGTTATAACTGTAATACAATAAAATAATATGTTCATAATATTTCATGTTTTGTTTAGACGTGATTTTGTATGTAACACAGGACAAACATAGTGCTATGTGTAACACAATCCAAACATAGTGTTGTGTGTAGCACAAAATATCAAAAAAATTAAAATTACTCATAAAATACTTCAAAAAATCTATAGGGGTAACATCATAACCCAATAAAATGAATTTCATGCTTTAAATTCTTCCCGATCATTAGAGGTTTAACATTTGAAAATTTCATCCTAGAAACTCACATTATAAATAGGGTTAATAAAATATAAGTTGATAACAGGAAATAGTTCTTTGAATTTCATCTGGAATAACATATACTAGGTTTCTAAATAGAATATAATATGGGGGAAGTGAAAACATGGAAATACGGGAGAAAAATAACAAAAAAATACAGATGGGGAGTTATATAGAACTTGGTCCGGAGAAAGTTAACAACCATAAATACTTATACCAAATAACTATTGAAAAACGTTAATGGATATCATCAAATTGATGATAATATGAAATTTCATTATTTCAAATCCCTTTTCCTAATACTCTGGAATTCCTTTTCAATATATACTTAGAAGATATGAAAATTTACTTACCTAATTTTTTTTATTTCATATGCCAAACATCATCCTTTGGTTGTGGATTGATTAATATTAACGTCATCTATTACTCAATGAGATGTAATTTTTAATTACATAAGAACTAAATATGATCTATAAAATAATGATAAGTCATTCTTTCAGCCACATGTTAATAAAATTTAACACTGGTTATTCAGTATGAAAAAATCATTATATGTTAAAGTAATACATTAATATCTAAAACGTCATTTAGTGTTCAACATAAACCCTTCCATAAATTTTATACCCAATAACTCATAAAATATTCAAAAATATATAATTATTTATGTAAATTTCTCAAAATAAACTGAACATTGATCCCCTATATATCATATTTTACATATTTTTTGTCACATATGAAACATTTAAAAACCTTCATCTTGTATTCTTGTAGAACATAGTAATAACCTAAATTATTATACTATATGAATGAAAATATCCATGAATCCACATTCTGATTATAAAACAATATAATACTAATAAAATATCTTTTATTCAAAAATGTTGTAAACTCCATCAATGATAACATAAACAACATTATCTACAAATACTTTATCCGTTCAGAGGTCATCAATACAATCCAATTTACTTTATCCATATAAATCATCATTTTATCCAAACTAATAATTATTTTATCAACCTTAGGAGCATATAAAGGGTTATAGTCCCTTAATCATGTGCTTTCCATATAATATGACATTTCCATTAAATCACATTTCTAGGTCATTAGTACTATTAAACATATTCATTCATATCTGTAAAAAAATGTATCCTAAACAATCCTTATATAGTTTATGATTCATAATTAATGAATTAAAATATTTAATCACATCAATCATCCCACATCCATATCAATATATTAAATAGGATTCATTATTTTATTCCTTAACACATCATTCTCATTATATGTCACTTTTAGTGTCTTCATCATCATCAATAAAATCATTACTAATAAAACCTAGCCAATTCTATCCTCTATCATTCCCATAGGGACATAGAATTTCATAATTACCATATATTACTCATTTAAAAACACTAATATGTCAATTATAACATTGGGAGGAAATTATTTTCATCCAACACATTTACAAAACATTCATTTTTTTCCGTTTTAGCTACTTCATTTGTGTCTATCTTTTCCGCACTAAAAATATCTTCTCCTTAATATAAGGAATTTCATTGAGTGATTCGTTCAAAATTATCAACATATAATTAAATGAATCTTCATTCCTTCATGGTATCCACTACACTAACTATCATTGAACTCTATCCCTTACTTCATAGGTGAGTCTAAGAGTCAGTTTAGGTGTATAATGTTAGTCATGGTCTATGAAAAATAATTATTCATAATCACGGTATCCATGGCTCCCATCATCATCATAAATTTTCTGAAAATTAGTAAATTTCACATCACATTCAATGTTAAACTACTTACTTTTGGTTCCCTTAATTTAATAAAAAGAAGAATAATATTGTGATCAATGCTAATTAAAATGGAAAACCACATAATCAGGAAAATTAACTTTTATGGTGTTTAAATCATGACACCTTATTCTAAATATATGAAACTATATGATAAATCTATACCATTCATGGTAATTATCTATTTAAATAATTATTGATGGTTCAGAAAGATCATTTAAATTTCTAAATATTTTTCTCTAGGTGTGTCAAACTCAGTGTACAACAAGAAATATTTTCATGCACCCGGTTATGATCATGTCTAGCTCAATTCACCCTTTTGGAGTTATTACCCCTAGGTAACTCTATTGTAGAGTGATGTTAACTTATAGTATATATGACTGGATATAAATTCATGGAAGTTAAAATCTATATCCTCTACCAAAAATCCAAAAAATACAATACATTAATTAATCATTATAATAATCCTTGGAGACATCCCTATACATATCCATAGAAATGTCCCTTGTGTTTGCAATTATCTTTTCTCATACTATCTTTCAATATTTAACTAAAAATTACCTCTAATACGATCAATGGAAACTTCATATTACCATACATATATATTTCAAATATTTAGATGAATATTCAATACATCAGAAAAACACATGCTCGTGGATCTTAATAGTTTATTGTATTAAGAGACTAGGGGAACAATCTGATAATTTCGTGAAGGGTGTTCATTTACGCATATAAATATCATCAAATTATGTACTCCTAGTAGACATACCCAACATAAATCCTTTTTTCATAACTTGGGGAAAGGAAACAAAAGAATGAGAGACCTCAAATGAACAGTAAGGTTAAAAAAGGAAGATATATTTGATAATATGAAGATAAGGGTTTGAGAAGAATATCATAACAAAATAAAACCATACCATACATATTGAAGAACAAAATAATGAGTCTTGTAATAATTATTGACATATCATAGGACATGAATCATAAATAAATCATAGAATATGACACATTCTAGAATAACATGGGAATATGAAATAAAATTGTTTCATACACAAAAGAATAAGAAATGATTTACATACTAGTGAAGGATCACAGTTAAGTATATCATAGATGAATTTCATCACATACCAAACCATCATATTATTCATGGTTCACTCCAAAATCCATCATTTTTTAAAAATTACCTTACTGAACCCGGTCCAACCCATGGCTCATTCATACAAATCTCATAAGATAAAAATCAATAAATAATTCATTATAGTGTGGGAAAGGTCCCACTAGTCGAATAGTGAAAATAATACATATGTGTATTATAAGAAATAAAATTATTCATATCAAAACCCAGGAAATAAAATTGGTTTCACAAAAACTTAATCAATTCATAAATTATAGAAAAGACAAAGGTCTCACAGTGATTTCATCATTTCATCCTAGCATAACCCGAAGGGACAAAGAATCATGTTTTATATGATTTTTTAAATTTTATGACATGTGAATGATAAATAGGATTCCTAAAAATATTCCACTCATAAACATAAACCATTACATAATATAATGCAAATGTAATTTTTGGATCATATCCCTGGGAAATCATTAGTACCATAAAATGATTTCATTTTAGTTAGAAATTTATTTTTAAATATCCCTTTCAGAATTTACTTAAAAAATAACTTTTCGTTGAAATTAAATTTTTAAATCTAAAAAAAATCTTTGAAAATAAAATTTAATAAACTACAAATGATTATTTAAAATTCATTTAAAAAAGTTCTTGAATAAAGTTTCATTTCATTCAGGAAAAAAATATAAAACATTTTAAAATTCCTTTTCATTGAAATTATAATTTATCATGATGGTATAGAATTAAATGAAACATAAAATACCATGATAATAAATAAAATCCTAATATTACATTCTAAAAAGGATTTATAAACACCAAATAAATGATGATAGGTACATAAAAATACATAAGTCTCAAATATGAAAATCAAGAAACAATTTCCTTACTACATAAGTACTATTTTTTGTCCTAATCACCAATAAATAATAACATAACATGAGTCATTAAATATCATGAAACAAGTAGGATTAATCATATAACGTGTCAACTGGGAGGTGTAGAAAAATAAAATAAATGAGTGGTGAATATTCTTATATCTTGAAGAAAATAATTGTAATACTTATACATCAATAATAATTATAATATCAATCATGTATGGTGTTTTTTTGAAATTATATACATAAGGATCATTAATATTATATGTTATACATTCACATGAGTAATATTTACATATATCAATGAAAATAATGGAATGTAGTTAATAAATATAATTTCATTACAGAATGATCGTAATAACATAAATTCCTTATCAATTATTTATACATATCATACATTTGATGTGGTGACCAAAAAGAGAGTAACGTTTCTTCGTAAAGGCGGTAATCCTTACATACATGAATGATGTTATCATATTTCAATGAATGAAAGATAAAAAAAATTGAATTATTATCTTTAAAAATATTAAAATATAACATGAATATAATAATTCATTCATGTATATCACATATATTTATAATTATTATATTCCATGTAAAACGTTAGTGAAAAAAAATAACATCGCTTTGTTACGTGGAAGTATAACATACACATGAATAATGATATAGTACCATATAAATAATTGAAACTAAAAATCTATATTTAATATGAAAACTATAATTTTTTATTTATGGTATAAAAATAGTATATATACAATAATTCATTCATCATACCCAACCATGATTTGTAGTCATGTAAAAAATGAATCGCATTAGTTCATGAGCCAATAGAGTGTCATACATACAAATGATGATTTCATAACCCATTTCATGGAAGTGTAGACAGATATAGATCATTAAATAACCATAAAAATAAATAATTATATGTAATATACATATTTTATTTTATATATAAATTTGTTATAATATTAATTGATGGAGGTGGAGTTAAAAATAATATAAAAACTCTCATTTGACTATGTTTCCTCATCTTCAGGTAACTATTTGGGTTTAATTAAAAAACCATCCTAGTCATGATTTATACCAAACATTTGGATTATAGGAGGATAGTTGGAAATTTTTTAAGTTATTTGTTAAGGTATTGGAAAAAATATGGTTTTAATGTGTGATGAAAATAGGATTGGGTGTGGGCTTGTATAAGTGTGGTGAGTGGAAAACATGTAATTTATGAATAAAATGATCAGTCCACATAATTCTCAAGTAACACAGCTACAAAAATTTTATCATTAATAACTAGACATTATAGGGTCATTATATGGTGAAAATTTGATTTTATATGTGTTTTTATGTGAATTTCACCATTGTAATTTTACATGAAGCCATACATAAACACATTTTTACCTTAACTATAGTAATTAATATTTACTATTTCAAATACATATTTTGGACAAAAATTAATTTTACTATAATATATATTATAATTAATTAATATTTAAAATATGGAATCCATTTTTTCCAAAATCAATTCTAATAAGTTAAAATTTTAAAATTAAAAAATAATCTTACTAACGCGATGAGAATTTAGGTTTTAGTGATAAAATTTTCAAAAATCATACAATATTCTTAAATCAAATTACAATGCAGAATTGATTCCAATTACCTAAATTGGATTAATATATATATTAATATATATTTATCTAAAATTACTTGAAAATATATTGAAAATATAATTTAGCATTATAAATAAATTATATAAAAGTATTTTTCTAATTAATATATAGTATTATCTATACATATTATAAAATTATCAAAACGTCACCCAGAAATAATTTTGATATTATTATTTAAAAAAATATATTTGTTTTTTCAAATTATTTTTTATAAATTTTAAAAAAAAATAATATAAGTGGGTATATGGTGAAAAAATAACTTTTTTGGAAAATATTTTTGAAGTGTAAAATTTGGTTTTTTCCTTTGTAGTTTATATAATAAAATATGATTACTGTAAAATAAGTTATTGATTATATAGTAAATTAATTTACTAAAAATTATAAAATAATTTTTTTAAAAATTTATTTATTTATAAACAATTTTTTTACATGAAAATGAATTTTCCAAAAAATATTTCCTTTATTTTTAAATAGTTCATGTTTCAATTTCAATGTAATTAGTCAAAAAATAAATAATTTTCTCAATATATGGATATAATTTAATTTCAAAAATTAATTAATCATATTCATAACATCCATTACAACATCTTGGTCATAACTATCATATTGAAAATTAATATTTTAATAATATACCACATTTTGTTTAAACTCTGTGTGGCATGTAACACAATATGAACATTGTGATTTATGTAGCCCAAGAAAAACTTAGTTTTTTTTGTAATTCTAAATATCAATAATGTTAAATTTATTTGAATAATTTATTTTCCTGAAAATCTTAGGGTGCTAAATCGAACAATTTCTTATTCTGGCCCATTGTATCATTTCATAAGAAATTTATAGGTCATTTTTAGAGGAATTTCACCCTATTCGTATAGGATTTTATTCATAGAGTCACTATATTGAGAGATTGAAATGATAATGTGATTCAACTATTTTTCATCTCCATTTCCCCAAGGTTTATCCTTTTATAGAATGTTTTGATAGGGATTATATGGTACTATTCTTGTGGTGGATAAAAATTGATAAATAGTTTTGGGCATTAAGTTTGTTAACCATATTTCATGTGGTTACGATGTATTAGTTTTCCTCTCATAACCTTATCTCTTTAAAAAATTTGCAAAGTTCTAGTTGAGGATATGGATCCCCCTTCTCGTCTTTTTTAATATTATGTTAAAGGATTTTTATTTTTTAAATTTTAATGGGTGGATAGTGAGGGTTGGATTAAAAAATAACATAAATTTTTTTAATTAAAATTAATTTTAAATAGGATCAAATCTATATTTAAAATATTTCTATGAGATTTCATAAAGGATTATCCATCGTTGATTCCTTCTATGAAATCCTAGTAGTTTGGTGCCTTTTCTGTTCATATTGTGGTTATTTGAAAGGCCAATTCTTTTTTTATTCAATAAAATCAACCTAAATAATAATATATGAACATATATTGGGGGAATGAACTAGTTTTCCATATAAATATAAAATTTAATATTAATACACATATTAAATAACATTTGATTTTATGAAATCATTTCATGTAAAAATATTCATAGATTTGATTGCTTAAATGTGATTCTATGAATTGATCTGCTTGATATGTTGTCATTTGTTATTTCTATGGAAAATGTATGGATTTTACCTTTGATGGTGGTGACTAGGATTGAGGACAAATGTGGTGTCAGTGAGGCTATAGTTTTTCTAATTAGAGGTTATATGGGATAACATGTGGAATTTAATTTATGTAGTGGGTGTGATGTTTGTTGTTATGTTAATGTGGCTTAGATATAGGGATGTTTATTCTTGATATGTGATCAATAATACTTGTTTTCATTAGATGTGTTTGTATGTGGTGTGTTTGGGACTGTGGATAGGTTATCCATGGTATATATTTGAAATGATGGAATTGAAACATCACAGGATAGAATTAATGTTTGTTCATTATATTAGTTAAACTGATAAACAAAAATGGTCTGTGTTTATTGTGAATAGAATTTCTTAACTAATGAGAGTTAGTAAAAAACCTAATTTAATAAATGGTGTAACTTGTAACTTGAATGTGGGGTTGTGTGTCCTTTGTGTGGAAGTTTGTTGGTTTGATAAATTAGCAGTGGTTGTTGATAATGGTGGTGGTTGTGATATGTTGTGATGATATTCAAAGAGATTTTTGTATACTTATCATGAACCCATATTTCAGATTTTTCTAATAACGATTTATCATTTTCAAGATATTATTTTTATTCTTACTCCAAAAAAGTTGGAAAACCTTATGAAAACCTAAATGTTTTTGGTTTCAGGTTTTTTTACCAATATCAATTATGGTGGTTAATTGGATAGCTAGTTTACCCACCATTTTATGATATTCATACCACACTATTTATAATGACGTGTAACTATTTTAGATCACCCATTAATTAAATGCAGTTGATGGAGTTCACCATGTGATTATGGGATTCTGTTGAAGACCTCCCATTGATTATAGGTTAGTATTGGTGATCACCAATTGATTACAGGTGGGTATTTGATATATCCAATAGATGATAGGTTGAATTAAAATATCTCCCAGTGATGATGGGTTGTTGTCTGGGATATCCCAATGATGATGATGATTTAATATATGGTGGGGATCATCTATGTATGTGGGGAGGAATGAGGCTGAGGTACTTCACATTCATGATACCCTATAGCTATTGATCACTGACATGATAATGTGACCAAGTTTAATGTAAGGATATTTACTGATGCTAGAACATGATTCCATAACCTATGAGGATGGGAAACAAATGAATTTTTATTAACCACATTATATATGGATGATTATGAGATTTTATTTTATAATACTAGAAAGGAGGACATAATGTTTGAAGTTAGGGTGTGAGAATAGAAAATGGGTGGGAAAATTGTTGTGGGGTCCCCTACTTATATTCTCCCAAATAAATATTTATATATATGTATATTTTATTTAGTGAGGGTTTCATTTAGAGGTTGGCAATATATTTATGACAAATTAGGTTATTTTTGTTTCTATCATAGGTTTACTAGTGCATTAGTATTCTCTTTTCACAAGTTATTGAGAGACCCTTTGTATGATCCTATAGATTATATATGTTGTGGCCCCCTACATATATATAAAATATTTTTCATGTTTCTAAGAGGACATAGAGAACAAATCTAGACATTATATCTTAGATACTGTATCTTTTCTTGAGTCACAAATAGATGACTTCTCATTTTTTTTTTAAATGGAGACTATTATTATATTTTTTTTACATTGTGCATGCATTGGAAGTTTTTTGGATTTACTTAATTTATATCATACTGTGGATTGTTTTTGTGTTTATTCATTCAATATCATCATAATATATTCATTATTGGGGGGGTTATTCTATTATATATGTTATAACGTTATACCCTCATTTCTAGTCTCCAATCAGAGGATTGTAGAAGTGTTACTCGAGGTTCATTTTCTATCTCCCTAGAATTGGTGCCTTTGGATGTAAGGTGGAATTAAAGAATGGTGTAAATGGTTTTGGATTGGATATATTATTTATTTCAGGGTTATATAGTGTGAGGGTTTCATTAATGGTAGGTAAGTGGTATCAATAGAGATTTTTGTGTGACATTGAACTGGGATAAAAACACAAACAATAAATTTTATGTCCCCTCATCATTAGATGCATGGAATCTGAGTATAATGAATCATCTAATAATGTGAAGCCGCTTAAATGGTATAATCTCAGGATAGGTAAATTCATAATTATTTTTCCCTTATGATTAAATGAGTCGTTTTAGGAAGTAAAATGAATATAAATTAAATGTAATAAATCAAAGAATTTTATAAGTGTCTCTTAAATTTTTCTCATGATGTAGTAACTAATGAACAATTTTTTGTCAAATAAATCATATAAACTATTTAAAATGAGTAAAATGGTGATTAACAATCAAATAAATAATTTTTTTAACAATTTAATGAGACATAGAATATGTTATTCTCTCACCCATTATAACAGGCTTCTTCTTGAATTGAAAATTTTCCCCATTGTTAAAATTCACTGCTTTATAATTTTTTTAATTATTCAAAATATTATAGATGTCCGATTAGATTATTTTTAATATTTCTTTTCAATAGATAATATATTTATAATATTTAGTAATAAATTTAACCTTGAGTATATTTCATACATCCATGCTATACATTTAGTATTAAAACAATTATTTTGAGTATTATAGTTCCCCTGAATGTTTATATTTCTTGTGATGTTTTTAATTCGATGAGTATTTTAAATAGTTTTTATATAAATTAATATAAAACAAAGGATTGAATATTATATTTGGTAATACTTGATAGTTGAACCTCGCGATTGTGGATAATTCAATTAATATTTGAAAATTCTTACATGAATAACTTTATCATTCCTTTTTAGGATGACTATAGTTTTGTAGTATTAACCCATTTATAAAATGTAATAATTTGTATAGAATTTATTATAATGCTGGAATCTTTTTGTCTTATTTTTTATTTTTTGGAAATTAATAAATTTTTTATTTGATAATCATTAAAAAATTGGGTTTTTCCAATAAACAATTCCATCAGATACTCCATGAATAGTATAGTTCGTTTTTATGATAAAATATTTATACATGTATATATTGAATAAAATAATTTAATGTAATGTCATTTGTTAGTTTTCTACACATGATTTTTTCTTTAATGTGTTCAAAATTTATTTTAATGTTGTACACTGATTGATTGTTATAAATTCTTTTAAAATATAAAACATACTTATGGTAACCCATTTTGACCCAAAATTATTTACATGATTGACCCTATTCAATATAGTAATTGTTAATTGTGTTATAATAACATATCCATTCTAGAAATGTTAATACTAAGGTAGTTTTTTAGAGGGAGTGTGTATAAATTTGAAAAACTTTATATGGTTTTTTGTGAATCTCTGAGCATGTAAATACAGATCATGTATATTGTTTATTATTTTTTTATAATATGGTATAATGTTATGCATTGATCATTATGTTTTTAAATGTGGTAGTAAAATCAAGTTAAATCTATTGTGGATAATAAGTATATTTTTCTAAGAGATTAAGTGTTTAAAGTCTATTTAGTTTGATGATGTCATTCATGTCATGAAGAAATACAAAATTCATAGTTTAATTGTACGATCTCAAATAATAATTTATTTTGAAATTATAAATACGTGTTTCTTGTACGATAAAATGTTCATGTAGTTTTTAATTTTATTTTGGTTAACCTGACATCAGATAATGTATAATGCATTATTTATTAATAAATTTATTCTTTATACCATCTATTTATTTAAAATATACCTTGAAAAATTTATCGCACCACATCATTTATCCTCATTCAATTTACCCAGTTGTATGTTGGAGTTATTCAAAATGAGATGATTTATGTTTCCCCTAAAAATTACCGGGACACATTTTGTTTTCATTGTGATTACCTTGTTTAATAGTTAATGCATTTAATTTTTTATGTAAATTTCCAAAATCCTATGAGAAAATTATAAAATTATATTTTTGATGGCTATTATGAATTAGATGTCCCATAATGAATCATAGGTCGGGATTTTTTTATGTTTATTAACAAGGGAATTATTTGATAAATACAATGACACTAATTTTTTTTTCAATGTATAAAAATATTGTTATTATATGAATTTTTATTTTTGAAGTGATTAAATGAACAAACTCCCATAAAATTTTAACCACAAATAGTTAGTAATAATTTTTTTAGAAACATAAGACATTGATGAAGATGCTGCTTCTTAACACACAATAACTGTTAAAATGACATGATGGGTTAATATATCATAATAATTGGGGTTTTGGGATTTATATTATATGGATATAATTTTTTATGAATTAAATAATAAAATTAAAATTATAAACCTTTCACACTACGATGAATTATATTAAGGAAAATTTTAAATCAATGTGGGAAAGGCATTTATTCCTAGACTGGACAATATCTTGATATTGTGGGTGATTTCCCTAGATTTATGTTCTTGAGTTTGTGTTCTGTGATTATTTTGGGTGTTTTTTAAATGGTATATAAAGTGGTTGAAATGGTGGTCTGAATGGTTATATATAAGAGTAGTGGATTATAAAAGAAGTGAGTTGTTATGATGTTTTAGATGATGGATGATGTTGATGTGGTTGTGCAGGGTGTCTTGTAAAAGAGATGGACTAGACTGATGAACTTATTTTTATGTGTCAATATTCCTATTGTTCTTATTAGATATATTTTTCGGATTGGTCAAACTATTTATTTTTCTTGTCTTAAATCAATTTTAAAAAAACTCAATTGAGCTATGGTTTGTGGGAAATATAAATAGACAACATGTGATAGAGACTTCTTAAAATTCCTAATAAATGAAATGATAAATCTATCTGGTGGGTCCCCTATCCCCAATTTAGAGTATTAGTTAGATTAATTTGACGATTATTTTGGGTTGATGAAGAACAATTATGAATTCTTTAAAGACCTGTAAAATACAAGGGAAATTGTTTCTTAATTTTCTCTGCAATTTTATGAGAACGCAGTTTCTGACGGCACCTGATTCCGAGGCCCAGTGTGTCTGGAATCAATTTCTGAAGATTATCTCGGGTATGTTCAGTGAACGAACGAGCGGGTTTTTCTAACTTTTGAACCATTACTCGAAATAGAAATCAGAGGGCACCTCGGAAACCGTAGTGCTGGTATTTTCTTAGGAACACCTATTTCGGAGTTGCGTTTGCTCGGGTGTTGATGGGGAATAAAAATATAATTGTTTTATATTTTTATTTCTTCACTAAGCGGATTAAGTGAAAATTAAGTTGTGTCTCAACTTAATTTCTCTCTTCTAAGTGGTTTAGCCCATGTGAGGGAGTTGGGGTGGGACCCACTGATGTTCTAAATTCCCTTGAGAGGATTTAAGATGAGTTGGGACCCACATGAGCCCCCACCTTTTCATCTTCCCTTAACTCTCTTAAACCCCTTCTTCAAAACCACTTGTTAATTTTTGGATAACTCACCTCATTTATGGTACCTCTTCACATTCTTCTCTTCCATTAATTTATGAAACCACCATAATTAATAATTGAGTCCTCCAATTTAATGAGGGTGGTTTATGAATTTGAAATGGATGAGTTAATGAAAATATTATTTAAGTCTAATATTTTTTATTAAGGGAGGAGCCTTTTAATGAGAGGGTGGTCCATTGGAGAACTTCCTCTCCTTCCCCCATTGTTGCACCACCACTGAGGGTCCATCTTCTCCGACGAGACACCGATGAATGAGGAGGGATCGATGGCGTGGTGAGGACACAACGATCTATGTTGACTTCGACGTCTTCCCTACATCGGATCCAACGAACGATGCTCGATCCGGGATCAAAGGAACTTTATGGAAGCGACGAACACCAACGGCCGTCGTCACCTTCATCTCATTCCATACGACGACGTCAATGAGCCGATGTCCACCCTTTCGCAACACCGTCATCCACGATGCTCGGCTTCCGCGGATCTTTCTTGAGGTAGGTAATTGATTTGTGAATGTTAATGAACCCCATGTTACTTCCTTCTAAATCAAAGAACGCAGATCAACTAAACATCAAGTTGATCCACGAAGAATATGTTGCGGGTTGGGAATTGTGGTTTGCGGGAAAACTGTTGGGGTTTTATTCATTTAAATCTTTGTGATTTATACAAGCTGTGTTTGATTAAACTTTTGTTGTGAAATATTTAAAACCGCTAACGCGGTGGGTGCGGACCAATGAACAAGTCTGAACCCACCGCCTCTTTCGTTCTTGGTGTGAGAAATGGCGGACGTCGACAAAAATAGCCGCACAGGCGATGTGAGGTCCTCACAGTGAAGGACGGACCACGGGAGGGCCTTTGGCGAAGACGGCGTGAATTTCCGACCACTGGAACTCGTCCGGTGGTCTGCGGAGCAACCCGCCGGTGCGCCACACCGACAGGGCGGCGCCAGCGATGGAAGGTGGCGGCACCAGGCGTGCCGCTGTGGAGAACCGCCGCGGCTGAAGCTGCGGCGGCGGGCCGGCCGTCCCGCGACCGCGCGGGACCGGAGAAGCACGGGACGCGGTCGGCTGCGGCGTCCGCTGGCAAGAGAGGCCCCATGCGGGGTCGCGGATCCTTCACGTGGGGGCAGCGTGCCCCCTCGCTCCGCTCGGCCGTAACCGGCCGAGCTGACTAGCCGGGCGACAGGGCCGCGACCGCGCCGGCCGGGGCGGGTCGCGCCCATGCTGGGCCGGGTCGGTCCGGGCCTAGACCCCCCGTTTTCGGACCCCTTACAGTCTTCTTCTCATATCATGGGATACGGGCCTCCGATCAATGCACCATTAGGGGCGATGTGATCCTTTGGTCGAGACGGTCGTTTTGACATATTAAACTCAAGGTTTCGGAGAACATTGCGTTCGGCCGGGTTGGTTCGGATACGAAACCAACCGGGCCCTCAGAGCGGAAACACCTATATCTTGAGCTCCATACGTCCGATTGACGTGCCGTTGAATTCGTTGAATTACTCATGATGAGACGGAAATTTTGGCTTACTCCTCTCGAGTATTGGATGACGTCAGAGTGTGGTTGGGTTGGTTCGCTCACGAAACCAACCGGGCCCCTGAAACAAAAAAGCCAATAACTCACAGACCGGGCGTCCGATTGTCACGCAGTCTTTCTCGTTGTATTCCTATTGATGAGACTGAACTTTTGGCATACTTAGCTTGAGTCTTGGATGCAGTTGGATAGTTTCCGGGTTGGATTGCACCCAAAATCCAACCGGGCCCCTGGAATGGAAAAGATGATATCTTTCAGACTGGATGTCTGTTTGACAAACCGTCAGCAGCGTTGGTGATCACGTTGAGAAACGGTCCCTATGAGTATACCCTATGAGAGTTCGGGGTATAGTTGAGATATTCCCGTGTTGGGTCGCACACGAAACCAACCGGGCCCCTGGGACAAAAAAGGATAATAACTCACAGACGGGGTGTCCGATTGACGCACCGTCTGTTGTGTTGAGACCCCTATGACTAGGCGGTCCTTTGAGATACTTTTTCATGGGATTTTGTGATACTTGGAGTATCGACCAGTAGCTCGTGGAGCGGACCCTCTTGGAGACGAGCGTGCGGAGTACGGAGACCGTGTAGCCGGCTGAGACCTGACGACTGCTTGACCGATCGACTCGGGGTGTTTCGGATAGCCCAGTGGGGAGCGCTTGGTTGTAGCGGCAGACCCACGGTGGATGAGCGCTTGGTTGTAGCAGCAGACCTACGGTACTCAATAGAAGGAGTACCTCTGGAGGCTATGAGGGGGAGCACTTGGTTGTAGCGGCAGACCCACGGCGGAGGAGCGCTTGGTTATAGCGGCAGACCCGCGGTACTCAACAGAAGGAGTACCTCTGGAGGCTATGAGGGGGAGAACTTGGTTGTAGCGGTAGACCCATGGCGGATGGGCGCTTGGTTATAGCGGCAGACCCACTGTACTCAACAGACGGAGTACCTCTGGAGGCTATGAGGGGGAGCGCTTGGTTGTAGCAGCAGACCCATGGTGGGAGGCGCTTGGTTGTAGCAGGAGGCCCACAGTACTCGACAGGAGGAGTAACTCAGCAGTCTTATGTTAGTGAGCAGTACCTTGGAGTCATGACAGGACCACTGTACACTCTAGAGATGGGGCTCTTCAGCAGTTAGGGTTTTGAAAATGAATATCCTGGTTTGAGCTGAGTCTATGAACTTTGTGTTTACCTCATGATTATGATGGTTCACTTGATAACTTAGGTATATGTATGGGCATATACCTGGGTAGAGGTTATCTGTTGTTTTCAGAACCTTTGTGTTCCCTCATGAATGAGATGGGTTACTTGATAACTTAGGTATAAGTATGGGCTTATACCGATGTAAGGGTTACCTGTTGAGTTTCTTCTTTGTGGTTATCCTTGTTGGATTTAGAGAGACATTGAGGGTCTCAGAGTCCCTACTGAGTATCGTTATACTAACCCCTACACGGGATATGCGTGCACCTCATTGTGTTGGTTGGAGATGACGAACAGTACTGACGGAGATCGAGTGTATGAGAACAGGACGACACCTGGTGGTGGACCTCATGCCGAGTTAGTACCCAGATGTGGACCTCACAACGAGTCGGTACTAGGAGGAGGATGACAGACGAGGACACTGAGGAGGCTATCTGTACCTACCCTTCAGGTAGGATCCATGGTGGATGATCGAGGAGCTGCGCTATCTATACCTACCCTTCAAGTAGGATCCTTGTTGGACGATCCAGGAGCTTCTTGTCACCTTTCGGGTGTTTTATATTTTTCCTTGTACATTACAGTTGGGCATGTATTTCCAGCCCCATTACTTTCAGCACAGCTTGTTTCAGTTTTACATAGTTTTTTACTTCCACTTGTACTCTATGTTGTTTTGTTTACTTTTATAAAGGCAATGCCTTCCCAGTTATTGGAATTTACGCCTTTGGTGCTAGTCTCCAGCCCCTGGCCTATGGAAGGCGGGCATGGGGTAGTCACGACACGGGCCCTGAGGATGGGTCGTGACAAATCGGTATCAGAGGAGTTCAGTTCTACCGCAGAAATCAGGACTCTGAACTTTTTTCTATGTGAAGAAATAGTGTTAAGGGTACCGAGTGTGGTATTATGTTCAGGGATTCCAGTGTTGGTGGGTCGGACGACGTATCCGTACACCAGGACCATGACTACAGATTTCCGAGTTTGTGCAAGAAAACACTGATTGTGTGTGTGTTTCCAAAAGTTTTAAAGTCAGCTCAAACAAGGTCAGCTTACCAGGTATAAATAGATGACCGTGTCGCATCTGTTCAGAATGTCTCCACGCATACAGTCAGTTGGAGTTCTGAGAGAGTACTCGATGACGGCTCACCGAGCGACGAGGCTCTGGTGCAGGGCCCTTTTTACTATGTTGGCACCCTCGGGTGGTGTACCAGCAGCACCACCACCTGTTGGGAAGAGGATTCCAATAGCTATACTAGCAAAATGTGCACGCTAGCAGAGTGCGTTGCACAAGTTCCAACAGTAGAGGCCTCTGAGGTTACGAGGCGAGACAAATTCCCAGACAGCAGAGAACTGGCTGGAGGCGATTTCTAGAGTTTTCCGCCTAGTTGAGACAACAGTAGGGTGGATGGTGGACTTGGCCACTAGTTTTTTTTCAGTTAATGAACCTAAGGATGGTCCGCATACTGATGAGGCTTCGGTACATGGACCGATGACTGAGATAGTGCATTCGGGTAGTGTGTCAGCTATACATCACTACCTGTTGGTCAGCAGTTACAACCGGCTGTACCGGTAGGTGACACGTGTAGGATTACTGCCTTATACATGTTCCAACATTAGATACCCTCATGTTCCGAGGCGTACCTGAATAACAGGCGGCTGTGGACTGGCTTGAGGAGGTGGCAGAGAGTTTTGTAGAGCTTATACAGCTTCGGCAGGACAACATGTCGGTAGTTGAGAATCCATTGAGGCATACCAAACATACCGGGTACTCGATGAATTCGTTTTGATCAGTGTAATAGAGCTTGGACCTCTGAGCGTGGTGTGTTTATGGATATTCGAGCCAAAAGTTTTTCCTCTATGCATACCTACTCATGTTAGGGTGCTAGAGAGAACCTTGAGGTTAAATGTTCTTTGGCTAAACGAATACAGCTATAGAATGTTAGAAGTTGGAATGTAGTGAGCTGGCGCCAGTCTTAGAGACTTGGGCGTGCTAATGTTTCAAGAAGAGAAAATGTTAAGGATAGATAAATTTTTAGAGCAACAGACGTGGATGTAGAGCTAGGAGAGCAGCATGAGGTGGTGTACATTTCAACATGTTACAACCACCCTCCTTTGTTTTCCCCTCCAGGCTTAGGGAGCTGGAGGGATGGGGAAAAGAGTAGCTGCATGCGGTCAAGGAGTGCGACTAGAAGGGCTCTAAGGATGATTCGAAGTGCGGACTTTTTCTTCTACTCGATTTCGTAGCCACAGACATCGGTACGAATCATCCCTTCCTTCCATGAATCGAGTCCCAGACCTAGAGTTTCCGGTTATGCCGTTGACATGACCCTCATGTCTGGAGATACCTTTGGGAGGAGAATCGATAGTCACACACATGCTGACGGTGTGATCTGACCCTTGTGGTAAGAGTCTTGGTTGGGACCTCTTGGTGGTAGCGTCGAGGCCTTACGATGTTAGTTTGAGTATGGATTTGGAAATCACTGTTCATACTCAAATTGACGGTATTAGGAAAACGCCGGGATGGGTTTTCCTTGGTCGGAGAAAAGAAAACCCCAGGAAGCACAGATTAAACTCGTGCATGGGAGGGTGTAGCTGATCATTCTTGGGTTGGCCAACCTTACCCTCAAGGAAGCAGGAGTTTTGAGTTTCAGTTTTAATCAGGAAAGGGAGACCTCTAGAGTTTGAGGATAGAAACCACATTCTTATACGGATCTCACCTCGACAAGGTTTACGGAGATATAGCCGAGGCGGTGAGATATCTATGAGGTTCAGTGGACCTTTTCAGGTCCTCAGTAGGGTAAGCGAGGTGGCTTACCGCTTGGCCAATCCACCTCAGTTGCACCAGGTGCACGACGACTTCCACGTATCTCAACTGAGGAGATACGTGCTTGACCCAACGCACATCATCGACCATGGGGAGCTGGAAGTTGGTGATGGGGTGACTTTTGCAGATTTCCAGTAGAGGTTGAGGATCTACAGGAGCGAGTCCTACGAGGACGGTTGATTCCTCTTGTGCATTTTTGTAGGCAGCACAGAAAACTCCAGGTGAGCACATGGGAGAGGAAGGCTCAGGTGCGTGCTCAGTACCACTTTTGTTTCCATAGTTTGTGTTAAAGCTTTATGAGGACGTAAAGCCCTGTGGTGGGAGTAATGTAAAGAACCGTAAAATTCAAGGTTAATTTTTTCCTTAATTTTCTTTGAATTTTACTAGAACGCAGTTTCTGATGACACCTGATTCCGAGGCCCGGTGTATCCAGATTCAATTTCCAAAGTTCAGCTCAGGTACATTTAGTGAACGAACGAGCGGGGTTTTCAAACTTTTGAACCGTTGCCCGGAATTGAAATCTGAGGGCACCGATGAAACCACAGTGCCAGTATTTGCTTAGGAACACCTATTCCAGAGTTGCGTTTTCTCGGGTGTTGATGGAGAATAAAAATATAATTGTTTTATATTTTTATTTCTTCACTAAGCGTTTTAAGTGAAAATTAATTTGTGTCTCAACTTAATTTCTCTCATCAAAGTGGTTTAGCCCATGTGAGGGAGTTGGGGTGGGTCCCACTGATGTTCTAACTTCCCTTGAGAGGATTTAAGATGATTTGGGGCCCACACGATACCCCACCTTTTCATCTTCCCTTAACTCTCATAAACCCCCTTTTCAAAACCCCTTGTTAATTTTTTGATAACTCACCTCATTTATGGGACCTCTTCAGATTCTTCTCTTCCATTAATTCATGACACCACCTTAATTAATAATTGAGTCCTCCAATTTAATGAGGGTGGTGTCTAAATTTGAAATGGATGAGTTAATGAAAATATTAGTCATGTCTAATATTTTTTATTAATGGAGGAGCCTTTTAATGAGAGGGGGTCCATTGGAGAACTTCCTCTCCTACATCCATTGTTGGACCACCACTGAGGAGCCTTCTTCTCCGAAGAGACACTGATGAATGAGGAGGGATCGGTGGCGTTGTGCGGACACAATGATATATGTTGACTTCGACGTCTTCCCTGCGTCGGATCCAATGAACGACACTCGATCCAGGATCAATGGAACTTTACGGAAGTGACAAACGTCGACGGCTGTCGTCACCTTCATCTCTTTCCTTACGACGATGTCAACGAGCCGATGTCCGCCCTTTCGCGACACCGTCATCCATGATGCTTGGCTACCACGGATCTTTCTCGAGGTAGGGATTTGTTTTGTGAATGTTAATGAACCACATGTTACTTCCTTCTAAATCAAAGAACGCGGATCAACTAAACATCAAGTTGATCCATGAAGAATATGTTGCGGGTTGGGAATTCTTGTTTGCGGGAAAACTGTTGGGGATTGATTCATTTAAATCATTGTGATTTATACCCAAGGCATTTGATTAAACTTTTGTTGTGAAATATTTAAAACCCCTAACGCGGTGGGTGTGGACCAATGAACAAGTCCGAACCCACCACCCCTTTCGTTCTTGGTGTGCGAAATGGCGAACATTGACAAAAATAGTCGCACAGGCGATGTGTGGTCCTCGCAGTGAAGGACGGACCACAGGAGGGTCTTTGGCGAACACATCGTGATTTTCTGACCACCGGAACTCGTCCGGTGGTCCGCGGGGCAACCCGCCGGCGGCACCCGGCGCGCCGCCGTGGAGAAACACTCTGGCTGAAGCTGCAGCGGCGGGCCGGCTGTCCCGCGACCGCATGGGACCGGAGAAGCATGGGACGTGGCCGGCTGCCGCGTCCGCTGGCAAGAGCGGCCCCACATGGGGCCGGGATCCTTCATGCGGCGGAGCCCCCCCCCCCCCCCCGCTCCACTCGGTCGTAACCGGCCGAGCTGACCCGCCTGGCGACTGGGTCGCGGCCGCGCCGCCCGGGCCGGGTCGCTCCTAGGCCTGGCCGGGCCACCGAGGTCGGGCTGGGCTATGCCGCCTGGGTCGGACCCGGACCCAGGTCGGGTCGACCCGGTTCGGGGCGACCCAGGGGGGTTGGGCTGGGTCGGTCCGGGCCCGGACCCCCCGTTTTCAGACCCCTTACAGTCTTTTGCTCATATCATGGGCTACGTGCCTCCGATCAATGTTCCATCAGCGGCGATGTGATCTTTGGGTCGAGACTGTTGTTTCGACATATTACACTCATGGTTTCAGGGAACATTGGGTTCGGCCGGGTTGGTTCGGATACGAAACGAACTGTGCCCTCGGAGCGGAAACACCTATATCTTGAGCTCCGTACGTCTGATTGACGTGTCTTCGACTTCTTTGAATTAATCTTGATGAGACAGAAGTTTTGTTTTACACCGATCAAGGTTTGGATGTTGTAGGAATGCGGTCGAGTTGGTTCACTCACGAAACCAACCGGGCCCCTAAAACGAAAAGGCCAATAACTCACAGACCGTGCGTCTGATTGACACACTGTCTGTCTTGTTGTTTTCCTCTTGATGAGACAGAACTTTTGGCATAATTAACTTGAGTTTCGAATACAGTTGTATAGTGGCCGGGGTGGATTGAACCTGAAATCCAACCGGGCCCCTGGAATGGAAAAGCTGATATCTTTCAGACCGGATGTCCGTTTGACGAACTGTCAGCGGCATTGGTGATCACATTGAGAAACGGTCCCTATGAGTATACCCTATGAGATTTCGGGGTACATTTGAGATATGGTCATGTTGTGTCACACATGAAACCAACCGGTCCCCTGGGACAAAAAAGGATAATAACTCATAGATCGGGTGTCCGATTTACACTCCGTATACTATGTTGAGACCCATATGATGAGGAGGTCCTTTGAGATACTTCTTCGTGGGATTTTGTGATACTTGGAGTATCGACCATTAGCTCGTGGAGCGGACCCTCTTAGAGACGAGCGTGTGGAGTACAGAGACCGTGTAGCCGGCTGAGACCTGATGACTGCTTGACCGATCGACTTGGTGTGTTTCCGATAGCCCAGTGGGGAGCTCTTGGTTGTAGTGGAAGACCCACGGTGGATGAGAGCTTGGTTGTAGCGGAAGACCCACGGTAATCAACAGAAGGAGTACCTCTGGAGTCTATGAGGCGGAGCACTTGGTTGTAGCGGCAGACCCACGACGGATGAGCGCTTGGTTGTAGCAGCAGACCCACGGTACTCAACAGAAGGAGTACATCTGGAGGCTATGAGGGGGAGCGCTTGGTTGTAGCTGTAGACCCACGGCGGATGAGCGCTTGGTTGTAGCGGCAGACCCGCGGTACTCAATAGAACGAGTATCTCTGGAGGCTATGAGGGGGAGCGCTTGGTTGTAGCGGTAGACCCATGGTGGGAGGCTCTTGGTTGTAGCAGCAGGCCCACAGTACTCGACAGGAGGAGTACCTCATCAGTCTTAGGTTAGTGAGCAGTACCTCGGAGTCATGACAGGACCACTATACACTCCAGAGACGGGGCTCTTCAGCAGTTAGGGTTTCGACAATGAAAATCATGGTTTGAGCTGAGTCTATGACCTTTGTGTTTACCACAAGATTGATATGGGTCACTTGATAACTTAGGTATATGTATGGGAATATACCTGGGTAGAGGTTATCCATTGTTTTCATAACCTTTGTGTTCCCTCATGAATGAGATGGGTTACATGATAACTTAGGTATAAGTATGGGCTTATACCTAAGTAATGGTTATCTGTTGAGTTTCTTCTTTGTGGTTATCCTTGTTGGATTTAGACAGACCATGATGGTCTCGTGGTCCCTACTAATTTTTGTTATACTCACCCCTGCACGGGCTATTCCCGCACCTCGTTGTGTTGGTTACAGACGACGGACAACGCTGATGGAGATCGAGTGTACGAGAACTGGACAGCACCTGGTGGTGGACCTCACGACAAGTCAGTACCCGGAGGTGGACCTCACGACGAGTCGGTACCCAGAGGAGTTTGACAGACGAGGACACTGAGGAGGATATATGTACGTACCCTTTAGGTAGGATCCGTGGTGGATGATCCAGGAGCTGCACTATCTATACCTACCCTTCAGGTAGGATCCATGGTGGACGATCCAGGAGCTTCTTGTCACCTTTCGACTGTTTTATCTTTTTTCCTTGTACATTACATTTGGGCTTGTATTTCCGGCCCCTTTACCTTCAGCACAACTTATTTCAGTTTTACTTAGTGTTTTACTTCTGCTTGTACTCTGTGGTGTTTTGTTTACTTTTATAAAGGCAATGTCTTCCCAGTTATCGGAATTTACGCCTTTGGTGCTAGTCGCCAGCCCCTGGCCTATGGAAGGCGGGCTTGGGGTAGTCACGACATGGGCGCCAAGGACTTCAATTTTTTTGAGGCATTGGTTAGTTTATAAAGACGACTCAAAGGCTATGGGATATGATTTATTTTGATCTAAGAATGGTGTTTTGGGTTATATATAATGGATTATTGAAGAAAATATTTGTTTCCTTAGTAAATATTTATGTAAATTTGATTGTTTATTTATTTAGGGTCTCTCTTTAGTGTTCATGAAATTGAATTTTAATGATCCATGTTTCATGTCTCGAGTTTCACAGAAGAAGATATTAAGATATTTTACTCATTCTAGGGATTCGCTTGGTGACCTAGGGTTGAGTGGTTCGATGTGTCCACTATCTGGTGAGATGATTTATATTCAATTAGATTTTATGGGATACCATTAACATGATTATTATTATATTACACACGTTTCCTTGAAATTTATAGAGATTCAATATAGGGGGATTTATTGTTTGATTCATACTCGTTTAACAGAAACCTTATAGTGAATTTTGAAAATTATTTTGAAATTATATTAAATATTTAGGAAATTTAATAATTTATTTTCTAATAAAATTTCATGAATGTATGTTCTATAATATAATAGAATATTTTAATTAATCTAGAGTATATTTTACCATGATTTGGCTATCCTGCAAACCTAGTAAAGGAGGAATGAGAAGATTGGAATTGTTAGTGATTGAGGAGGATGGTTCAAATTTTTCGTCATCTAATTTTGGAACTTGGTTTTAGAGGTATCTAAGGTAAAATTTACTTCATTCTATATTTACCTATATTGTGTATGTGTATTTTACTATTTTTTTCTTGATTTGTTAAAGATCATTAGAGAGAAGATCCAAATTGTTTTAAATTGGATGAAGGTACCACCAGAACATAATAATTTATATATTGATCAAAGGTGTGGGGCCTTAATGTTTTAGGTTTAAGTCATTTTTCTGTTTATTGTTTCCCCTTTTATGGGGAACTATATGATTTTTCATTTGATTAACCATTTTCCTACATTCTTTAAAAACTTTTAAGAGTATAACTGTATTTTCATAGTGGATTATCTATTATCATTCCCATTATAGTCAAACAATATATATTGAATTGTTCACATGTCATATCTCCATCAGTATATTCTTAATGGTTCCCTTGAATTTTAATTGGTAGATTTGGATATCTAGGATGATGAGGAATTTTTTGAGTAGCAAGAATATATCTAGGACTATAGAGATAACTTTTTTCAATAAACCATTATCTTGTTTCATATGTCTTGAAGGAATGGTGATATGGGTAGTGGTCTTGGGTGCATGTGAAAAAGATATGTCCCCACCACCTTGATCAATTTTTTAATTTCAATAAATGTATCATTATTTTTATTATTGATGACAAAACCATTGAATGGTCATGATTTATGAGATGTTATTTTTCTGATTTTCTAGTGTTCATGCCTTTACCATGTGTTTTAGTTGTAATGAGATCCCTAAGAGTAATTTTAGTGCTTGGTTATTTGGAAAAATTATTTCCCCCTTCATATGGGTTTTTATTTAATTTGAGGTAATGTGGACTTTTTGAGAGGTGTCGATGTTAATGGACCGAACATTCCTACCTATTACACAGTGCAAATTAAGGTAATGCTGGTGTCTGGGGGAACATCTATATTGGACATAGCCCTTTACACATATTATTAAATGATTTCAAGAAGTAATAGACTGTGAAGACAAAACAAAGATGGTAAATTAAAAATTTGTGGAATATTAGATACATAACATCCAAGCATGGAAATAAAATATTTTTTTTAATCATTATAATGAGATCCTAACGTACTATGAACAGAAACATATGCATAGGATAACCTGGGGAATACCTAAGAAATGGGATGAGTTAAAAATCCTAGTAATGGAATAAACATAAAAAAATCATAGAACATGGTTTGAAAGGCATTACATGATTCCATAAAAAGGTATGAAACCAAAATAAGCATACGGAAGTATAACATATTGAAAATGGTATCATGTAATCATGGAATGATATAAATATGGAAACAAAGTACAACATGACATAATAATGAGTCATGGGTCACTACACATGGATCATGAGTCATGTCTAACCACTACTAATATTTCACATGGATCAAGAGTCAAGGCTAACCACCAAGAAAATTGTGTATGACGAATGAGACTAGGATAACCACTCTGACCATCACACATGACGTCTCATGAGACTAAACATTGGTCAATGAATTGGAGCACTAACTAGGATCACACATAAAATCATTCCCATGATTATGTGTGTCACATGATTAATAATACATAAAGAATGAAACAAAACTGCTAGTGTTACACTTGGAATGGATTGGGTATCATAATCCTTTCAAATGGATTAACAAAATAGAATATCATAATGAAGTCCATGAAAGAATGGATTTAAATAATTCATGGACATTAATAAGTTAAAATATTCAAAGATCATGATATGTGATGTCAATATAAACTAAAAACAATTAAAAATATATTTTAATAAAATTTAGAAATAAAACAATTCAGTGTGGTTTAAGTAAAATATTAAAGATTCTTTAAAATGGAAGAGGATTAATAGTTTTTATAAAACTATAACTGAACTAAAATAGTTTCCCATTGAAAAAAGGTTTATTTTTTTAAAATAATGGTGGCATAAAATAGACTACATATGGTACATGAAAATGGGTAAGAAGTCTTGAAGTTATCTTTAACTGGGATTTCTTATCAGGAAAAATTGAGAAAGGAACCTTTTTAAAACATGTCATTATCAATAAAATAAGGATTATATGTTCTGGATAAACGATTTGGGAACATATAAACATAATTTTTAATAATTATATAAAAATATAGAGCAATTACAATGGGGTAATGAGATATATTGAGTAACCCAATGGAAAAAATGGATGTTCAGGTAGAATCCCATACATTATGTCCGAAGGTGTTATGAAAATGAACTTATTGTCCAATATAATCAAGTTAAATCCATTTAGTAATTAATTCAAAACCATTTATAAAAGACTTTTATTTTTTAGAATTATTTTATGTTTAATAAATGTCATTTTGATGAGTTATAAGATAAAATTTTATTATCTGTGGGTGTTCGCTTCCATCTATTTCATGATCAGTTTACTTGTTTCCTAGTAAGGAAATCATGTAAAATGATAATAGAATTATAGTATTGTAATTATATACACATAAAGAATATTAAATGGTCTAATATATAATTTCTGTAATATGTTATTAGGATGAATCATTTGATAAAATTCTAGATATGAACATAACTTTATTTTAGAGAATTATTTATAATTATGAAATAATTTTGTTTTGTTAATTAACATTATGCATAAATTATTTTAACTAGCATTAAATAAGATGTAATAAATATATTATGATAATTTTTTACAATAAAAATTTCTTTATGACCAACCTTGATGATGGTAATGGAAATTGAAAACTCTGCATCCTTGAATGTGAAAAATGACCACATTAGAGATGATGTTTTCATTTTTTATAAAAAATGAAATGATGATGGGTTATTTCAAAAACATAAAAAAAATTATAGAATGTAAAATATACAGTATTTATCATGTCATATATTAAAATGGTGGTTAGGAGAGAATAATAAATAAACATGAATTGAAGAGAAATTAAAAGAAATAGAAAGAATGTTACACCTCTTGAATTATCCTCCTTAAGAACCTCAATAAGGAAATTTTTTTGGACATTTGTATAGAAAAATACCTAATAAATTTAGGAAAGACAATTTTTAATTGTCTTGGGTATAAATTGGAAAATATTAAAGGCTTATGTGGTGTGAGGAAAATAAGTGGTGTGGGGTAGTATTTATAGTAAATGAGAGGAGTGTTTTTTTATTTCATTAGTTTATTATTTCGGCTCAAGGAATGCAATAGTGATGATTCCATGAATTAATAAATTAAATAATCAAGGTTATTTCGATATTATGGTACATAAATAAGATATTACTCAAAGAATAGTTTATTTATCTTTTAATGTATATATACCACAACTTACCGTATTTTATTTTTCACTAAAAATTCAAATATTTTAGAAAAATCCCCAAACATTTCCCTGACCATTTTTATACCAGAAGTATTCAAAAATGAAGACCATTTTATGAAAAAATTATATAAATATGATAAATTTAATTTTTAATTAAAATCATCATTTACTCAAAAAATACAAATTTTTAAATAATAACTAATTTTATAGAATAGTTGAAAATTAATTAAGGTATCATAAAATTTTATTATAATCTCAAGATAATAAAATATCAATTTATGAGAATATTTTATCAATATATGTTTTATTTTAAATATTTATGTTAATTATAATGTTATAAGTAAACAATTATGTTTTATAAAATTACCAACACTTTTTTATCATTTCCAAATAATAAATTTATATGTAGTATGATATAAATATAACATATTTTCATTTATATGATTAATTAATTTTATATTTTACTTGAATATGTGGGGATACTATCCTATTTATTTATTTACTGTTCCTAGGTGTCACAGTACTATTCTATTGGTCATGTCACTTTTCCAATGGTTTACATTCCTTAATTTCTAGAAATACCTCTTATTTCATTCATTCTTAATTTTTGACCTTTATATTGTGTTTCATAAGTTATTTTATTCTCTTTATACTATATGACATAATTATATGGAGGTAAAATTTCATTGATAAAATATTTGGGTGGTTTCATTCTTCCCCCCATATGAAATTTCACCGTAAAAGTTTTGTATTATATACTTAGGAGAAAATAGATGAGGGTACTTCTCCTTTGTATCTTCCTCTGGTTCCCATTTCTCTTCTTCTTTATTTTGGTTCCACCAATGTACTTTGTCCAGATGGGTAGTCTTATTGTGTAGAACATTATATTTGTGGTCTAATAACTTTACATGACTCTCCTCATAGGAGTGATAATTTAACAATTATAACACCTCAAAATTCAGTATTAGTGAGGGATCTGGTATGTACTTCATTAAGAGGGACACATGGAATACATTTTGTACTTAGGAAAAGGTAGGTATAAGTGCTTGTCCATTGGCTATGGCTCCAACATGATAATGAATCTGAAAGGGGATGATGTAAATGGTACATATCATTCCAATTTTCCCAAATCTCATGGTCTTATTCCCTAGAGATATGTGGATACATACAATGTCTCCAACCATGAACTCTATGTCTTGTTAACGATTTTCATCATCACTCTTCTATCAATATTGAGCTACCTTGAAGTTTTTCTAAATGGTTTTCACCTTTTCCATCATTTTTGTTCCCATAATCTTTCGTTCAAAGACTACATCCCAGCATACTGATGTTCTGCATCTTCTCCCATGAAGGGGTTTATAGGGAGCCCTTTAGAAGAATGAGTATCAACCATTATTATAGGGGAACTCGACCAGCAGAATTTTTTTTGATTATGAATTAATTCCCATAGAAAATTCCATCAAAATCTATTATAATATTTTAATAGTTCTCTTATATTGGCCATCAGTTTGAGGATGATAAGTCGTAGAAAAATTCAGGTGAGTGTTTGGAGGATATTTTTAGATTTTCCAGAACATCAATGTGAATCTATACTCCTAATATGAAACAATTGATATTGTAACTCTATTCATCCATACGCTTCATTTATGTATATCTATTCATATTGATATATGGAGAAATCCTCTCAAATTATGATAAAATGAGCTTTCCTTATTGGATGATCCACAAAAACCCAAATAACATTGTTTTCTATATATGTCACCAAATGTTTAGGGAGAAAGTCTGTGGTGTTGGTTTCTTATTTCCATTTTGGTAAGGGTAATGGTTGCATCACCCTCTTATACATTTTCCTTTTATCCTTCACTTTCTGACATACCTAGAGCTTTTATTTATATTCTGTGATCCCTTTCATTATATTTTCACATCAATATTTCTATTGGATATCATGATACATATTTTTGTTTCAAGGGTGAATAGATAAGGTCATGCTATGTGATTCATTCAAAATATCTTTTGATATCTATGTATTAGATGGTACAAATAATCATTAGCCAAATCTCAAAACTCCTTCCTCATCCATTTAGAACTCAGGGTATTTCCATTTTCTAATGAAATCAACTTTTTCCAAACATTATAAATCATTTAATAGAGCATAAATTATTTTTTTGTTAGTTTTTGTTGATAAATCATTTGTGAAAGGATTTACGATATTCTATATTTAATGATTCCCATGTCCATATATTAAAGCCTATGAATATGATATGCTTCTCAATTCTCATCAAGGATAAGGATGAAGGATCCTTTCTACTTAAATCCCATTGCACCTTATTTCCATTTCCAAGATGGTCAAGTGTTGAGCATTCATAATCCTTAATGAGCATTAACAATCTAAACAGGTGAATATTATTCTCTTTATAAGTGAATATATTTTTTGGCTCTTATGATCAGTTTATATTTCACACATCTCCTTATAAAGATAATGCTTCCATATTTTCAATGCTACAATCACAGCTGCCAACTCTAGATAATATATGGGAATGTTTTTCTCAAGAATTTTCAACTGACGTGAGGTGTAGTTTAGAGACCGTATTTTTATATTGAGATATTTTGAATATTTCAATATATATTTCCAGAGAAATTTTCTAAGATGACATGAAATTATGAGTCCCGGTGTTCCTGAAATAAATTATAAAAAATATTTAGTATATTGTATACTATTCATATGATGTAAATGGGATATCTATCAAATGGTATATTAGATTATAAATCTAAGAATACAATTAATTCTGTATAATGGTGTTTACCCTAAGAGGGACATAATTTTTTTAGCATGGGCCTTCTATAGATAATTCCATGGAGGACATAATAGTTAATAAAATAATTAAATTATTTTATTTTATCTCTGATGTTAATTTAGATAACACTTTAACATGGACATAGACTAGAAATACAGTACCACGGTTGAGTTTGTAATGGGATGTTTTCCCTTGGGGAGTCCTCATGTGAGAGGGTCTGGGAGGCTCGAATTCTGCAACTTCTGGTGGTCTCCTCTAAATAAGGCATTAGATAAATGTTTTTGAGTAGCTCATTTCTCCCATAGACTATGGAGCTCTAGCCATATTTTTCTAAAATAAATTCAAAGTCCTAACTTCATCGGATAATTTTGAAAACTCAGTGCTAGTAGATCAGAGGGCATCATACCCAATGATAGATCCAAAATCTATGTACAATTTCTCTTTTGGATTCCACACCTCCATGATTAAATAATTTATAGATGTTTTTGACTTAGATTGGTTTTATCTGCATTGAAATTCCTTGTTTATGGCCAAACTAACAATGGTCATTGACTGTTTAATTTTTGGATCGCCCGTTCTTCGTGTTCTTCATCCTTTCACCATGATCAATTTTTCACTTTATTGAAATGTCGACGAAACATGGGGTGAAGCATAGATCTATGAATCCCTCGATATGAGGATTCTAGATCTATGAACAGTTTTGAGTTTCAGGAAACATAGGATGTGAGATGGATAATGGAAATGGTTGATATTTTTTCATACACAAAAACAATTATGGATCTTAATGTGGAGGTTGTGGAATTGATGATCTCATCATACGGAGTCCAGATCTGGTCTAAATCTAAAATTTGGGAAATCGAGGTGTTCTCGATGGTCTGTGGAAGGACCACCAGAACTTGACCGATGCGTAGGAACTGGTGGATACTGTTGGAAGTCTGTGAGTCGGTGATGGTGGGCCACAATGTGGTGGTGGCGTGCATTAGAACTTGTGGTGGCTGGGCTAAGCTGCAGCGGCTGGAATGGGATGGAGTGTGTCTGGGTAGTTTCAAACACAGATAACTATTAAAAGGGATTTTTTTGTGTGTGGAATAGGTGACCACACATTTCACTCATCAAGAAAGATATTTTTAAACCATTTGAATGAAATTATGTATATTTTTTGTGCTTATATTCCATGAAATGGAAGGGTTTAAAAATAATAATATATTTATCATTTATCAAATATCATGTATTAGAAAATGCTTGAAAACATGATATCTGATTCACATGTCGTCTATGGAAATGAGACCCTTCCTTAATGGTTGAACTTTTGATGTTTTTTGGTATTTTTTTTATAATTAATACTTGAGTCTAGGTGGAACAAAAATTTTGATAATAATAATAATATAATTATTATTTTGGAAACTTGTATCGTGTCATACGTCTGCATACGACGTCCGATTGATGCTCCGTCATAGGTGTTGCGACCTTGGAGTAAAGGTATACATTTCATGACTGATTCTGGGAACTTAAATTGAAATGGAGGTGCATACCGCATGGGTCCCAATTTTTTCATTTACTGTGAAATACATCATTCCCACCAGGTTATTGTTTTGGACTAATGAATAGACATTCCCATGTGCATATCCAAGAGAATCATAATGGTGCAATCCATTTGATGTGTTTGGGAATCATGGAATGGGTCCTAAGAATCACCATTCATGTGAAATTATATGAAATGTAGTTTCTTCATAGGTTGACTGATTCGAGCAGACGAATAGTCGACCCTATGCATTTTTTCACAAGGATCATGAAGGTGTGATCTATTTGATTATCTAGGTCCGTTTGAAGTGGCATGTCGATAGAATTATTTCTTCGCCATTTGGATCATATAAAGAGAGATGTATGCTTGTCAGCCTTTTGATCCAGAGGTTCCATGTACTCTGAGAGTACACTAGTACTCTTTGGGGGAAATTGTTCACAATTTAGTACCCGAGTATGGCTAGGTACATGACCAAGTGATGAGGTAGGGCCACAAGTTTTGTGGTCCCCACATGCTTCTTGTACCACACTATGAATATTAGAACTCTCATATCTCATTATATTGGACTCTCATTTTGGCATGTGAGTAGCCTATCTTAAGTGTTTTTCCCTATAGAACATGATGGAGAACACCATAGTGGATTTCAAGATATGATGTGATATGATCAAGATGAGATGCCTATTCAGGAGATGTTGGATGACAATAGTGATCATGCACTAACATATTTTTACATTATGAGAGGTATCATCTAGTATGGAAGGCCAATATAGTTCTTCTATACCTTCTGATCGGAATCCCTCGAAAAGGAAGGGAATGGTTCCTTGATGTCCTATTCTAGAATCCCCCATCAGCGTGGGTGTGGATCCTCTAAGAAAAAAATGATAGTGGAATCCCTCCGACATGCCAGGGTGTGGTTCCACTATGACATTATGGGTGGAATCCCACTTCAAAATGGGAATGGGTCCTCTACAAGCTAATTTTGTGCGGAATCAAACCATCAAACTAGGGTGAGGATCCACTATAAATAAAAGTGGAATCCCCCTAATGCATCTGGGTGTGGGTCATCTATGATAGCAATTAATGTGTAATCCCCATAACACACTAGGGTTTGGGTGCTCTACATTGGATTTACTCTTTCCAGTTGTTGATCCTTTGTGAGAAAAACCATGATATTATTTTGGAATCATGAGTAATTGGGGTGCCTTCCCAACTGATATGTGTCCTTGTGACGTTACCTAAAACTGTGTGGGCGAGACAGACCCGTCCAAAGTTGATTGTATCAAGGTGTGGTTATTAAGTCCCATTAACTTGCGTGTTCTAGGAATATGTGAGGGATGTTTGGCATCATTGGTAGATACTTCTATAATTTTTGGCATTCTTTTGTTTAGATGAGATAAGGGATGGAGATCCGCTTACTCTCTCTTGCATTTGTGCTTCTTTGATAGAGCATAAATATGTCTCCTATAGTAGTACCCACTTCTTCAATTTTGGTTACTCTCCTTCAGTTTAGGTGAAGATGTGTGGGGTATGTCATGTGCTTTCAATGTCTTGGTTCTTGTGGTTGGATGAGTCTATTATCTTACTGTAGGTAGCAAAGACCCAATGATAAGATTATCTTCTCACTATTTCACGATCCTTGTGTTTTGGATGAGTTTACTTCACTATATTATATTTTTGATTTGCACTCCTGTTACTATACATTATTCTATCTACTAATCCCCTTTTTGAAAATCTTATAATTCTACATTGAGCCATCGGGGAATCCTACTAAGTATTTTAATATTCATCCCTACTTGGGATTTTCACACATTTTGTGCTCTTACAGAAGATAGAAAGTTTTATCATGACTTTAGAAGATCTTATTGAAATGTGGTGCTTGGACCGCATGTGTTGATCATAACATGGGATCTTGGAGAAGGGATCTCTTATATTTTTAACATTTCCAATTGTTGTTGGGTTGTGAATCATTTTTGGTATGGAATGTATTTTCCCCCTTTTTACCTTTCACATTACTTTTTTGTACTAATACTGTTAAGAGTTAAAGGCATATTTGTGGTTTATATATAGCAGTTTTGTATCTATTCCTCTTTTTCTGCTCTTTTAGATTGAGTTTGTTGTGTGTGTGTTCATAGGTTCTTAGTAAATTTCCTCCCTATGATTTTTTTCCTTGGGTGCTAGTCACCACCCCTAGCCTATGGAGGCATGCTTGGGGTAGTTGCAGTTCGAGAACCAGTGTTGGTCGGATAATGATAACGTGGTATCAGATGTTGTTCGACCCCTGGGATATTGTTAGGATGCTCCCCTAAAAAGTACATGGTTGGGATTAGGGAAATATTGTCAACTTGTCTTGATAATGGGTCTCATGTCAAGGATTTCAGTGATGGTGTGGAAGCTGACGTAGCAATTCACCCAGACCCTGATTACCAACTTGTGGACATAGGATGCTGAGAATTTATTTAAAAGGAACATTAGTACATGAATTATATAGGATTGAGTCATTGTCTTTTATTATTGAGTCAACTCCCCTTTATGGTTTATATATATATACGTCATAATTTTACCATGGTACTCCTTGATAAGTTTTAAGATTCCTCTATGATGATAGCCAACTAGGATACTAGCTATGGATCATAATGATGGACCTTTGAGAGATGAGGCCTCTATTCAGAATCCATCATATGATCCACATTACTCTTGGTGGACAGGTAGTAGAACCTCTACCTTTCGAATTGTGGTTAGTACCAGTAGATCAGGCTGAGGGAATGCACATTTTTAGTGAACATCATTAGTTCATACATTAGATACCACTAAGGTTCAATGGTGATCCCTACCCTTAGGATGTATATTATTGGATGGAGTTGGTGGATTGCCTCTTTAGGCTTGTTTGGACACAAAAAAAATCATATGGTCACTTTGGAAGCCAGTATTTTCCACATAGCAGTTGGACGTTGGGGGAGTACAGTTACTCAGATACACATTGAGTTAGCACTCTCATGAGATGACATCCATGATCTCTTCCATGAGGATCATTGACCCTCCTTCTTACACTCCATATAGATTTACAAGATCTTATAGTTTCAATACGGTGGGATAATATTGTCTGGGTATGTGACTTGGTTCGAAGACCTTGCAGGATACTCTCTGTACATGATCCATGATGGGAACTTCTGAGCACAGAAGTTTGAGTAGGGACTCCTGGAGAGATATGTGCTATCATAATGTCATTTTTCATGAACATCTATTTCGGGGTGCTGGATCTGACACTAGGGATATAGAGCATTCTTTTATTGGTGCGCCTTTGTGGAAGTGGGTGAAATAGAGATGAGACATCTATTGAATCTAGTATACATGAGATGCCAATATCTCAACCGAGGAGGCCTACCAATAAACTATCTCAAGAATGAAGTCTTATGGGACTGAGGCAATGTAGAGTGTGGGGATAGACTGGGGAGGATAGGTGTCATTCTTGTGAGGGGATTGGTCATTGAGCCTAAGACAGCATGACCGTACATGATGTGCTTTCATGATTAAGGTTTTACTATGGAGAAATTAGGCATCAGTGTAACCCTAGATCAATATTTTATGATGTAGATTTGAATTCATGAGGAAGATGGGTTCTTCCCCTACCTAGACGCGTTTATGTGATATGAGCGAAACCGTGAGGGAAATTCATTTCCACCAAAAGTGGATAGTATCTAGGAATGGTGGATGAGTCCCTGTGACTTGTGCATTCATGGTATAGTTTTGTAGTGGAGTGTCATAGTAGGTACTAGCATTGGTAGTGGAGTTTTTATGCTTGACCTTTTATTTTCATGATATGCCACTAGTGAGTGTAGCAGTGTATCTATTTTTGGTATTAATCTCATTCTAAGGGATATAAATACATGTGTGGTATGTCACTTGATTTCTGTTTCGATATTAGTGTAGATGGATGAGTTTACTCACTTATCATATTTCTTGACACCATGTGTGTTCGACATCAACCTTGACATAATCGTTATCAAGTATAGTTCAATCTAATAGAGACCCCCCGAATAGATCTACGTAACTCAATATCTGGTTCTATATGTGGTTTTCTTCACCCTGATAATGGGGATAAGCCATCTTCTTGGAGATTTCCACATGTTTTTCAAAAACCACCAGGGTCCCAGGTGCGTCTTTACCCAAAGAGACAAGAACATGAGAAAATGATGTGGTTTGAAAATTCTTATAGGACTATAACTTTGAGATATTAAACAATCTAGAAAGAGGTAGTGTTGTAGCTTATTCCCATAGTAGGAAGTCCTAGGCCCTCCAAATGTAGGATGTTTAAGAGAATTTAGCTTCCCTTCACCTGACCCAGGTTGATTTGGAAGGTACAAATTTCATCCGTCAATAGTGTGGACTCCTTCGCTTCATGACCTTGTAAGAAAGTCTTGGTTTTGATACATCTACTAAAAATTATTTGTAACTATATATCCTAGATGCATCACCATATTGATATTTTGATAGAGGGAATCACAAGACATTTTTCTAGTAGAAAACAGATGTTCTGATTGCAATACATGGGGAGGTGATGCAAGAGTTAAACAAATATCCATTAGCTATACATACTGGTGGGGAAGATATAAATGGATCTTTAGAAGTAGTTTTGGTGGTGTGGAATGATATGATGCATAACTGAGTTCTTCTCATGCAGCCAAACCTATTAGTGAGTGAATTCTGATCATTGAGTTTTGGCTGGTTGTCGCAACCTCTTGAAATACACTATTAAAATAGGAAATAATATCCATGAACAAAGTAAGAGGGATTCCATACACAGAAAAGGGCTCTGATTCCAACTGAGTGATAGTAGATCGACTCATGAAGTCGGCACACATTCTTGTTTTTAGGGATAATATTTCGTTGGAGTGTATGGTGTAGTTGAATGTCTTAGAGATCATTCACTTTCACGAGGTATCCTTGACATTTTTCTCTGATCATGATATGTGTTTTACAACATGATTTTAGAGATCCATACAAGAGGAATTGGTGTCCCAACAATGGATAAGTACAACCTTTCACCCCTAGACTGATGGAAGACTGAGCACACTATATAGGTGATGGAGAATATGTTGAGGGCTTACGTGTTAATTTTTGGATGGGAATAAATGATATCCCCAAGGTTATTTTTGCCTTTATGACATTTTTGAAGGGTTAGCAAGGTTTCCTAATACATTTCCCTACCCCAAAGCTGGAGCGGGTGCACAACCTTTTCCATGTATCACAACGGTGGAGATACGTGGATTACCCTATGGAAATCATTGATAAGAGAATACCATATGAGGATGGATCATCCCTTCGGTGAATGTGTTGTAACAACATGAAGATGTGTAGGATTTCCTAGGTGTTGGAGATCCATGTGTGATCTCTGTAACCAGAGATGTTTCCCTAATTTTTCTTTTCATAGACGAATATTAGGAATGATGAAATAATGTAGAGACCCAACGTTTTCGCTGTTAGACATTGGAATTTTTCTACATATATTTTCGAAACTATGTGCTAATACAGCATGAAATTCTGAGGCCCTCTGTGCTAGAAATAAATTATACAAAATATTTAGTATCTGTTATACTATGTATAGAATAGAAATGTGATGTCTCTCAATTGGTAGATTGAATTTGAAATCTGATGCCATAGTTGAGTCCAGAGCATGATATTTACCTTATGTGGGACATATATTTTTTCAGCGTGGGACATCTATGAAAAACCCCATTGGGTACATAATTTTAAATATAATAATTAAATTATTTTATTTTATCTCTTACGTCAATTCAAAAAACATTAGAATGTGGACTCAGATTGTAAATATAAGACTGTCATTGAATTTTTAATGGGTTGTTTTCCCTAATGATGACCTAAGATGAGAGGTTGTAGGAGGTTAAAATTTTGTGACCACTGGGAGTCTCCTATAAGTAAAACTTTTAAGAAATGAGCTAGAGTTAGTTCATTTCTATCGCGGATGATGGATCTTTGTCCATCTGGTTTTTTTGACGATTTAATGTTTTATCATCATTAGATCGCAATGAAAATATAGTATCTAGTATATTAGAGCATAGTGAACACAAATATGGTTCCAAACATGGGGTATGATTTCTCTTTCAGATTACACACCTCCCTGATTGAATAATTTATTGCCTTTTTATTCTTTTGATCATTTTTACTGCATTGATATTCTTTTCTGATGGCCACACTCAAAATGGTCGTTGACCATTTAATATCTAGATCTCTTACTATTATTATCTTCATACATTATTCAATTTAAAATTTTCACTATGATGGAACATTAACGAAATGTTGGGTGAAGAATAGTTTAGTGAATCCCTCTATCCAAGGAGTCCATATCAATGCTCAATTTTGAGTTTCGAGCACCAGAGAAGGAGCGAGGGTGAGTGGATGACGTATAATTTTTTTGATATGACAAAACATCCACAAATCATTGAGTGAAGGCTGTGTTAGTTAGGATCGCATCAAAAGGAGTCTAGATATGGTCACAGGATAAAATTTGGGCATATGGTGTGCTCCATGTGGTCCACGTAAGGACCATCAGCATAGCGGTATTAGTGGCTGTTGGTGTAGGTCTGTGAGGAGGTGGAGGAACCCATGGGAGAATAGGGGTGTGAATATAGTGGAACAGAACACCATCAAGGTGGGGAGGCAGAGCCTTGTGGACATTGGTGGAGCAGCCTGAGATACAGTGGAGAAGGCCATGTCGTGGCAGCTGGGTTGGGCCAAATCATTCGGATTGGGCCTGAGTGGGCTAGGACTATTTCAATACCTGAAAACACCTTAATGGAACATCCATTTTTCATGTCGTATATGTCCAGGAATTCATATTATTAAAAAGGATTTTTTCAAAAATTTCAAGACATTTATGTTTTTGTTTCAGGTCTCATTTCCACGAAATGATTGAGTTTAATAATAATAATATAATTATTTTTATTCAAAAATCTTATATTGGATCTTGCTTCCTAACTGTATGTATTATTCACATGTCATCTATTGCAACATGACCCCTTCTTCGAGGAGGACCTTTTGAGGGTATTTTTTTATTTTTATAATTCATTATCAAATCTCGATGGCATGAAATGTCCTATAATAATAATAATAATATAATTATTGTAATTCAGGAAACTTCTATCAGACCATAGGTCTGCATCAAATTTCTGATTGATTCACAGTCAGATGTGTTGTGACATTGGAGTTGAGTGGAACCTTTTGAGAAATATTTTGGGCGCATAAAATGAAATACAGTTGCATGCCCTATGAGGCCTGGTTTGGGAGTTTGTGATGAAATACAACTTTTTCACTGGGTGTCTGTTTGGGATGAAGGAATGGCCAATCTCGTGTGCTTTTTCAAGAGGATCACAATGGAACAATCTATTTGATGTGTGTTGGGATCATTTCATGGGTCCCATAAAGCATTGTTCATGAGAAACTCTGTGAAATGGTGTTTCTTTACTAGATCTCTGATTTGGGTGGATGAATAACCGATCTTGGGTGTTTTTTCTCAACTATTATGAATATGTACACTGTTTGATTAATAGGGACTGTTTGATGTGGTATGATTTTAGAATTATGTTTTCAAACTTCTGATCAGACAACGAGCAACGTTCTCTACCAGCCTTTTGGTCCATACGCTCCCTGTACTCTGGGAGTATGCTGGCATTCTTATGCAGTACTTGCTCATAGTATATAAACTATGAATGGATGGGTAAATTTCTAGGTGGTGAGGTGGGGCCACATGTCGGGTAGGCCTCACATGGTACGTGTACCACACTACGGATAATCTAACTCTCATATCTCTTTGTTTTTGACTTGTATTTTGGCATGTGATTAGCCTATATTGAGTATTTTTTCATGTACAACAGTTTGGTGCCATTTATACTGGAGTTCGAGAGATGATGTTAGAGTTTTAAGATGTGAAACATATTTAGGTGACGTCTGATGATAGTTGTGATCATGCACTGACATATCAATTCTTCTCGAGAGGTACCATCCAGCAGGGAAGGCCATTGTAGTTCCTTGATATCATCCAAGTGAAATATGCCTACCAGGTAGGGCATGGGTCCTCGATGACCAAGAGTGGAAGCCACCATCATCATAGGTGTGGTTCCTCTATGACTACTATGAGAGTGGAGTCTCCCAAACTCACCTGAGAATGGGTCCACTAAAACAATACAAGTAGAATACCCTATCATCATGGGTGTGGGTCCCCTATAATCTATATCTATGTGGAATCTTCCAAATGCACTAGGGAAAGGATCTCAAGTTAATAAGAGTATAATACCCCTAATCAATCAGATTTTGGTTCGTTTTTGACAAAAATTAATGTGGAATACCCCTGACAAACTTGAGTCTGGGTGCTCTACTTTGGATTTAATTTTTGAGCTGCATATCAATTGTGGGACATTATAGGATGTTAATTTGGTCTCACAAGTAAGATAATTAATTTACACACCGAGATGGATCCTTATGATGTGAACTAAAACTATGTGGCTGAGACAGACCTCCCCAAAGTGGATAGTATCAAGGTGTGGTGATTGAGTCCCTTTTACTTTCATGTTCATGGAAGATGTGAGGGATGTTGGGCATCGTTGGTGGTTATATGTGAAAGTATTATAGAATATTTTCTTGGGATGATCTATGAGATGAATATCCCTTTAATCTCCCCCATTTGTGATTCTTTGATAGAGAATATATTTGTATCATATTTTAGTACCCACAACCAAGGTTTTGGTTACTCTCATTCTAAGAGAGGAGAAGACACATGGGGTATGCTACGTGGTTTCCATGTCTACCTTCTCATGGTTGGATGAGTATATTATCCTACTATATGTAGGGAAAATTAGATGATATGTTCTTATTCTCAATATTTCTAGATTTGTTTTTGAATTAGATGATTTTACTTCACTCTCTCGTTAGGTTGAGCTACACTCCTTCTACTGTACCTTGTTTAATATACTGCTCCCATATTTAGTACATCTTTTTCTCCTCCCATGAGACTTCAAGGAATCCTACTAATTATTTTTATTCTTAATCATGATTGGTATTTTCCCACACCTGGTGTGACCCTATAGGCAATGTACATGTTAATCATGACTTTATAGAAGCTTAGGGATAGAGGGTGCATGGACCGTGTATGGTGGGCGTAGCTTCGGATCATGGTGTGGGACTCAATTAGTTGATTAACCATTAAACATTTATCTATGATGTGGAACTTTTATGGTTGGGTGTGTATTTTTACACTTTTTTTCATTTAGTTTACTTTTTTGTACTATTATTTTCTAGAGGTTGATGCATATTTGTGGATTATATAATGCAATGTTGTATCATTTCCTTTTCACCTATAATTTTTCGTTTTTTCTTGTGTTCATGTGTATAGGTTCCTAGCAAAAGGTCTCCTCAATATTTTTGTCCCATTGGTGGTAGTTTCCACCCCTCGCCTATAGAGACGGTCTTGGGGTAGTTCCGGATAGAGCCCCTGTGTGGGTGGGGCTGTCACATGTAGGATATCTCATTATCATTTTTCATCCATAAATAGAATTTTCCCTTCATTTAATCATAAAACTGTACCAATAATGGACCCTCACCTTTTGGAAGTGTGATTTTCGGTGCAATGAAAAACATATTTTTCAAATCTTAGAGGCAATCAGCAAATACACATGTCCAGAAAAACAGCATATCCTTTTGATTCCTCTTGGTATTCATGTTTTACAATCTTGATAATTTCGTCAAAAATTGTTTTTTCACACCCAGATGGACCGTGTAATTGATAGATCTCCATTACAGATGTTTCCCGTGTCCACTCTTCGATTTCAAATTTCTTGGAAGTTTCCACAGTTATCCCTTATCATGTGAATGCATTCCACAAGAATGATACTTCCTCCATCGAGAACTAAAATTTACTATACATTTCAAAGAGTGTCTCTATTCAAAAGTTCTTTATGAAATTAATCAAATACTCCTCATGCTCCTCCTTACTCATTGATTATATTAGAATATCATCAACAAAGACTACAAATTGTTTTCAAGTTAATCTCTAATGACTATATTCATTAAATTCATGAATATTATATAGAGAATTAGTCAGTCTAAATGGAGTCACTATGAACACCTAGTGTCCATACCTCATTCAAGATGATGTATAGGATATATATTCCTTCGTCACCATTAATTGGTTGTATCCGGATCAAAGTTCCACAATAGATAATTCTTGACCCCACAAAGTTGATAAAACAAGTCATCTATCCATGCAAAGGGATACTTTTCCTTTTTCATGATTTTTTTATCTTATAATAATCAATGGATATGTTCATTGATATATCGTTATTATTGAAAAAGAGTACTGGTGCACCACATAGTGATGAACTTGATCATATAAATCCATTATCTAGCTTCTCTTATAACTATTTCTTCAATTATTATATCTAAACGATGGAAGTTTATTATGTATTATTTGATATAGTCAATAGACCAGGGGTATGTTCAATTGAGAACTGAACCTCTCGACCATGAGAAAGAACATAAAACAAATTAAAGAACACATCCGGGTAGTCCCTCACAATGGGCATGTCATTGAGTGAGATCCTCTCCTTTTTCTCAATTATCTGAGCTAGATAAGATTGATCATAGGGGAATAATATCCACACAAGAGATAATGATTCTGATGGAGATTCATCATCCTCCATACAGTTTTACAGAATAGGAGGATAATTTGGAATTTGAAAGGTGATGTCACTTTCCTAGTAGTTGATGTTGGGTTTGTATAATGACAGCCAATCCATGGAAAAAATTGCATCAAACTCCACCAATGGAATTAAAATGGAATTTTCTTGGAGTATATATCCACATACATAATAGGGGAGGAGTTGTAAACTTTGGATGTTATAATTTCCCCATTATTTATTCTCACAAATACCTCAACCGCAATATATTGAGGTGATTTTATAATAGTTCTACTAAATATGAAAGATAAAAAAGAATAAATTGATCTTGAATAATATAGTAAGTTATCTATTATTGATCAAATGACTAGCGTACATGTATCCATGTCACTGTTGATATCTACATGAGTAGTAGTGATAGAATATGACGTTATTTACTACCTTGGAGGTTGTTGTTGTTGATTTCCAACAACAATCCCTAACATAGGTAAATGGTTCACAGAATTCCCATGTTTCATTGAGTTTAATTATTGCACTATGGGCTTAGTGTTGATCATCACCATCCCTTATTCATCCACATATGTGGGATTCTCCATACCACTTTAGCAGTTATTATCCAGAATCCCCATTCATCGACATTTGAAACATTTGTCATTCCCTTTAGATAGTTCCCAGGATTAATCCCCACACAATTTTGACACGTGGGATGTTTGATGTTTTTTTCATTAATGGATTTATATTTTCATCCTCCAAAATTAAACTCTATTATTTTTCTATTTATCTTTCTTCCCATGAGACCACTAAGAGTCTCCAATCACTATTTCAACCATAATGGAAAAACATACATTCTCCTCATAATTTTCAGAGACATGAATTGCCCACAATTGTTTTTGAAGAATCGTCTTTATTCTAATAAAGAAGGGATACACTATGCATTAGATGTTCATGATAATGTCCATGGTGAATCTTGAAATCCATGTGATATTTTATTCATATGCCTTGAAAGACTGATATTCCCTTTATTATAGTCCAACTAACTCTTTTTCCAAATAGATACAATGGGTTTTGGGAAAATATTTATTGAAAAACATTTTGTTGAGTTCCTCCCTATCAATGGAGTCAATTTCCTCCATAGACTTTTTGTTCTTGATCAGTGTCCACTGTTGATCTGCTTCCCCTTTAAAACGATAGACCTCCAACATAAAATTCACTTATTCTCATCACTGGAGGGCATATAATATATTTTCAACCGAATTAATCCCTTTTTATGTGATGATGGGATCAGAAGATCCATTGTACATGGGAGGCCTTTTCTAAATAAAGGAGTCAACAAAAAAAGGTCTCTATTAGGAGAATAGGGTGTTTCACATTATTCATGTTATTATTCATAACATCATCTAAATGAGATGGTACATTCATGATGTTGTGAAAAACTATTCCCATTAGATTTGGAATTTAATTAGGGAAATTTTCACATTTCATATCACATCTATTGTTGGCATGGGTTCTCATATTTCTAGAAATTATGTAAGAAAATAATGTACAATTTATGGGATTTAATACTTGTGTAATGTGATTATAAAAAGAATAAATTGATCATAAAAGTATAAAGATGTAATTCAAAATTATATCCTAAAATTTTATTACCAATGATTCAATTTAGGTTATCCATGGTGATAGGATTATCCCAATCGTACATACAAAATAGATCTAGTCATAATCTCCAAAAATAAGTAGACCTTTTTCTAGTACCAAATATAATGGACCTAGACTATTAAACATATTATTACATGTTTTTAAGAAATATTATACATTAAATAAAAATCAATGATCTTAATAACTAGTGTCTTTGGAAGATTAGAGAGATAATTTGAAATCTTGAAAATAAAAACATATTTTATTTAATCATAATAATGATCTCCTAACATACATTGATACAATACATATGTATTAGATAACATGGGGAATACATGAAAAATTTGGTGAGATAAAAATCATAGTAAGTTAACAAACATATGAATAAATAATATCTCATGGATTGAATACCCAAAAAATGATATAAATGACATGAAACATGAATAAACATATGGAATAATAACATATAAAACATTGAATAATGTAATCATAGATTCATAAAAATGTAGAAACAATATAAAACATATAATAATCATGAGTCAAGGATCATTATAGATAGATAAGGAGTCAAGGATAACCTCCATGATCATTTCATCTAGATCATGAGTTAGGGCTAACCACCATGATGGTTGCACATGGAGCATGAGTCAATGCCAAATTCCAATACCATTTCACATAATGTATTACTATACTAAATAGTATCCAATTTATTGGAGAGTTATATAAGAACACCCATAATATCATGATCATTAATATTTGTTCCACATGAATAATCATTTATAAGGAAACAATCATAAATGTATGGGTTGTTGATGGAATGAATTGTGTATCACAATCATTTCAAAAGGATTAACAAAGATAATATCATAATGATACCCATGAAAAAATGTATTTAAATAAAAAATTGAAAGTCACATGGTAAAATAGTTATAAATTATTAATATTGATGTCAAAATAATGCGAAAAAGGTTAAAATGGTATTTAAGAAACATTAGAAATAATTTTTTGTGTAGATTAAGGAAGGTATTATGGATTATATAAATTGTAAATAGAATTATTGTTTCCATAAAACAAGAAATGAAAAAGGAAAAATTTTCAGGATAAAATCATAGATTCTATTAAAACAATGGTGGATTAAAATAGACTATGAATGGTACGTGAAAATGGGTATGAAGTCGGGAAGTTCCCTTTAATCGGGCAAGCTTATTTGGAAGAATCGATATGGGAAATTTTTAAAATATATATTTCACCTTCATGGGAGGATGATCTAGTTTGGATACAAGAGTTTGGATAATATAATTTTTTTATAATAACTACATATAAATAATGAATAATTAAATTTTTTATATGTTAGATAAAGATTGACCTAATAGAAATTATGGAGGTTCACATAAAATCCCTTACCTTATGTTTGACAGTGTTCTGTAGTTGAACATAATGTCCTAGATATTAATTTAAATCCATAAATTGACAAGTTATTATTCATGTATTTTTTTATTATGATATGATAACTCATGGGATTTTTGATTAGTTATTAGATAAAATTTCATTATTTATGAGTGTCTGTTTTGTTGGGTTATAGGGTCGGTTTACTTGTTTACTTGAGGAAAATTTCACCTAAAATCAGATTAGTTGTCCAGAATTGAAATTATATGATATTATATAATATTAAATGGTCACATATAACATTTTGGTTATATGGTTTGAGGAATATTAATTATATTAAACGTTAGTGAAAAATATTAGTTTATTTTGATGATTTTATTATCATTAAGAACTACTTATATTTTATTAATTACTATTATGTTTACTCAATCATTCTAAAATTTAAAATAAGATGTTACACAAATATTGTGATCTAGTGTGATAATAAAAATGATTTTATGATCATAATTGATGATAGTAATGGAAATTAAAACTCATAATCCTTTAATGTGTTAAACCACCACATCATGGACAATGATTTCATTTTTGGAACCAAAAGGAGAGGGGAAGAGAAATAATGATTGATTGTTCCACTAACATAATAAAATTATAGTATATAATTTTTTTATTATGACATTAGGATAACGTAAGTTGGGGATAGAATAGAAAATAATTAATTGAAACAAAATTAAAAGAAAATGAATTAGGGTTTTACCCCTCCAATTCTACTCCTTTAGAACCTCCTTAGAGAATTCTGTAGTCAGTTTTTGACAGAAATACCTCCTTGACAATGAGATAATTATTGAGAATATTATTAGGTATAAATTTTAAGAACACAATGGATTGAGAGGTGAAAGTATAAGTGGTGGTGTGAGCTGGTATTTATAGAGTAGAAGAGGGGTGTTTTTTGTAATATTATTCATTAGTGTATTATTATGGCTCCAAGCAATAAATAACGAACATTCCATGATTAAGAAAAGTAAATATATAAGTAGATTAAAATATTATGGTTCTTCAATTAGTGATGAATCATGTAATATCGTATTTAACTTATAATGTATATATACTCTAAATTATATTTTTTTACTATTAAAAGAAAATTCAACAATTTTAGAAAAATAAAAAAATATCGCACTTACCATTTTTTAGCATTCGGAAATAAAAAATAGTCTCCATTTTATGAAAATAATTTTATTAACATTAGAAATTTGATTCTTATCTTAATCCATCATTTACTTAAAAATTACGAATTTAAAATTATTTTAGATTTTAGACCAACATAAAAATTAAATAAGGTTTCATAATATAATATTATGATAACAGGAAAACAATATATAATTTTATGAATCTATTTTATGAAAATAAGTTTTCTTTTAAATCATTAAATTATTTATGAAATTTTAAATAAAAATTTATGTTTTATAAAAATATCAACACTTAATTTATCTTTTTTAAAACATTTATTTATTTATACTATGACATAAATATATCATATTTTAATTTATAAGGTTTTTTAAAAAAATTTATGAATTCAGTGGTGAGGTTACTATTATATTGTATGATTTACTATTCCTAAGGGTCATGTTACTATTCTTAAGGCCATATTACTAATCCTTTGGTTTATGTTCCTTATTATCTATAATACCACTAAATTTATTCATTGTTAATTTAGAAAGTATTTATTGTGTTCCCTAAATGATTTTATGAGATTTATTCTAGATCACATTATAATAATGAGGGAAAATTACATTGGAATATTTTTTGGGTTTTTATAACTTTTTTAACACCCTAGAAAATTATTTGACAATTATAACAATCTCCACGTCTTTCATAATAAGAAACATTTAGCCTCAAGAAATTTACAATATAATTAGAAAATTTTATTATCTATGATGAATTTTATGGAATTTGAATTTATATTATAGATCTGAATTGGATTGAATAAATTATTATATAAATATATATATACATAATTCTGATAATCAATTTAAACATATTTATTAATAATTTGTAAGTAAGCACAAAATTTTTAAGGAAGTTATATTGTTCTTCAATAGCCTGATTACGTCAAAAAATGTGTCCATTTATTTTTGTTTTTAGAAATTGTAATTAATTTATATCACAATAAGAAATAGTAACTTATAAAACACATATATTTTAAAAAATAATAATATGGGAATTATCGTAGTGTGAAATATTGGTATTTTTCTTAAACGAACAATTTTTCAATAAATAGTTAAAATGAAAATTTGATCAGAATTTCTAGTTGTTTTTTAATGAAATTAATTTATTTGTCCTTTTATATTTTTAATTATATCTTATCATAAATTATGTATCATTTAAATACATATAATATAATTTTTTTACATAGTAATCCAAATTATACTTTGTTTTCATTTATGTTCATTTTTATCTATAAAAATAGATTTTTATAAAAACCATTTTTCATTGTGTTTTATGGATTTGGAGTAAAATTAATTTCTTCCACATATATAAATTAATATAAATTAATGGATTATATATTTGGATTCAATAATTAATTTTTTTAAATATATGTGTTTTTCATCATTATGGATATTTACCATGCTAAATATTCATCGCCTCGTTTAAGATAAAACATGTAAAATGAGGTTAAAACTATGATAGGAGATATAAAAATAAAAAAAACATTCCTATATTTCATAGTATAATATTAATTCAACCATATCCATCATAACATTAGATTATTATGTTTTAGACTAGATGGTATTCTAATGGAATTCGAATTTTGGTAAATACAGGATAGGTCATTTTTTAAACTAATCTTTATAAAAACAATTCAATGGTCAAAACACATTTATATGTTTTTTTGTACATAGGTGGTGTCCCAAAATGTCCCTTGGATGACTTGGGGGTTTCTGGAGAACTCAAATATAAAATTTCATGTTTGGGTGGCCATACAGAGGCATACATTTTTTCTAAAACTGGGTGGCCTCCTGCCACAAACCATGCAGCCATGACTAGAGTTGAAGATACGACTCATACAATATGAATGTTGTTTGTCCCATAATTGAACAATAACTTTATGGTTAACTCTAATAAGGATGGATGTACCCTATCACTATTCATCTCATGGTTTGTTTATGGTTAGGATAATTTTTTATGGAAAACTGTGTGGGGTGGTTTCGTTAGTAGGAGGTGTCGCACGGTTTTCACATTTTTAGGAAGAACTATGTGACCAAATTATGGGACTTTGTTTTTGTCGGTGAAGTGACTAAGATATACTTAAGGAGATTTAAACCTCATTTTCTTCTTTCTTGTCCTCCATCAACCATGTGAGACCTCCTCTAAATCACCTTGTCTTCCACTTCAGGCCTAATGTAGACATGGAGATTAGTCCATTTTCTGTCATCCTAATCATGCTTCGTTAATATCCATGGATGTGCATAATTATTAACTACATTATTTTTTGATATATTCCTTAATTAGTTTGGCATCAGCTATATAATTTAGGTGCATTCTCTTTTTCCCTAATTTTTGGGTCTTTTTTTATTCATCAATTTTCTATGCATTTGTGTCAAATACGAAGCTGATATAGGATGAGCTATCCACTATGTACATACCGTAGATTTTCTAATGCCTTTAGTTAAAATTTAGTGTGTTTATATATATAACAGGATAGTACACTCCTTTTCTATGTGTCTCCTGTAAATGAAATTTAATCCATGAACTATTGAGTATTCCATATGTAGTTTAACATTCCTATTAATTAATTTTTTTTAGTTTTAGGATCATTAAATTAGAACACACATTTTTGTGTTGTTTTCATAAATACACATTATATTGGAATATGAATTAGGATAACTTATGGTTTGTTTTTTAACTAATGTCTTGGGCTGTGAATTATAAATTGAATTTTAAATCAATTTGATGAATTAAATTTTAAATTGATATATATTTAAAATTTTGAATGAATGGATTAATAATAAGGTATGGATAATGACGACCCCAGCCTCATCTATGTAGTAGATTGATAAAGTGTGAACAGCCTTATTAAAATGAATTTACCATGTGTGATAATTTTCTGTTATTCCTTTTGATCTTATCCACTATTTTTTCCAAATTTATAGGTGAGGACTAAATAAATTTGATTATGGTTTTGATATTTTAATAATTAAATATTTAATGATTTCTTATTCCAAATTAATTATAATTAGAGGCTAAGACTTCTAATCAAGTTGTTTCTTTATCCACCTTTTTGGGTGAGGTGTAAATGAATTTGATCTTGGTGTAGACCTTATCCTATTAAAACATCATAATTAAACTATTTTGAGTCAATTATATTTATTGAATTAATTTTACTGAATTATTATGTTTTAGTTGGTTGTTAAATAATTTTCCAAAATTTGTTAAATTAAAGGAAATATATCTGATTTGGCTAAATCCTAGAGTCACCATATGAGGTGATTTTTAAATTATATGTTCTTTGTTTTGACCTTGACATGATAACCATGTTTTATTAAATTATAATGTAATTTTTTTAATTCATATATGATAATTGATAGATAGATTCATATGATAATTCAATGGATGGGTTCATGGGGAATTTAAATTACATATTTTTAGTTATACATGGACTTTATAGTGGACTTCCAAGGATGGACTCTGACACATGACAATTATATTATGTGTGATACAAGGATTCATATGAGAATTATGGAGAAAAACTAAAAGGTAAGGTATCATATTTCCATGGGTGATTATTGGGATCCCATAGTGGTATGCCAAGGATTGACTCATTAACATGGATGTTATACGTCACCTAAAGAAATACATATGTTCTTGAGGATATCCAAGGACATGATTGCAGGGTGTTGGTTTCTATTAAAACTGCATTGACACATTGATTCCAAATAATGAATTTCATGGATGGTATTATGTTATACATTGGTTAATTAATGAAACTAATTATATGAAATGTCTTCCTAGATAAATCAAGTTCATTGATTTGGTATTTTTGATGCAGTATAGATGTCATGTTTAGGATTCTTCGATCATATCATCACAGGGGATGTTGGGCTATGTGCTGGGTCTCAAGACTTATAAGTCAAATATATTCTAATTATCAAATGTTATAATAGAGGATGTCGGGGTTGGACTAGGGCTTGAGACGTTAATTAATGAGTTTTAATAAAAAAATTAAACATGTTTATAAATGACACATTTCATAATATTTAATCAGAGACTTATTATTTAAATTAATTTAATCAAATTAATTGGATTGAAATAGGAATATATGATTATAGGTTGTTTAATTTTGATTACTTCCTTAGTCATTCACACATTTTGGTATATGTATTCACTTACTGATGGAACAATTTTTGGGTGGTTTCTTATTGGGATTATTACTCACACCCTATTCGAGACACCTTGGGTACGCCAAAATACTATATAATTGTAGGTATGAATAAGTGGGAGCACCATATTATATGATCATGATTACTACATAGTAGAAGGGGAGTGTATGACTATACATAATCTCATGATGGATGCATGGAAACTTTTGGGCATTTTTTACATTTGTTACATGTATTATATATCTTCTTTGTATACGTGTTTTGGATTTTATGTTAGAGACATATGACATGTATCATTATTTTCTACATTATATAAATTCTAGTATTTTTTATATATTAGTATATAATTATTGAATTTTTTATTGGTTATTATACAAATTCTTCAACTTTCATATTATTATTAATTCTTTTATGTTACATTCTAGAAATTATGGCATAGCCTCCTCACAAATAGACCTTATCCCTCACTGCTAGTAAACAACCTCTAGATTTTTTTTATATGCGCTTGAGGCTATTTGGACATGGGTCCGGCTACCCGTTTAGTGGTCAGTCAGGATGAGACCTTACACAATGGTATTATAACTATTTTTTCAATTGTCTAACTCTTTTGTGTTAGTTGACATGAGAATAGTAATGTGTCAGTGATTGATAAATAGCCATTTATGTTACTGGTCACCCCAACCATGGGGAAATTACCATGTGGAAAGGGATGTGATTATTGTTCACCTAATTTGAAATTACAATTTATTATGATTTAACCTTAAATGATTGGATTACTTTCCTCTTCTTATTGATTTATGATCTTATGACATTTTACCCTTATCCTGGTATGGTGTGGAAGTATCATTGCATGCATCATTATAGGAACTTTTAAATTAAAATTTCTTGAAAATTTCAATTCTTGGAGGATCATTTATTGAGCTACGTGATAAATTTGATTATGTTCCATGTCTCTTATACTATACATTTGATTATTTTAATTATTTTTATATATTATTATTAGGTATTTCCTAGCATTCGTTATTAATTATATTATATGTTCCCTAATTCATTTATTATTCCTTGCCTATATGTCAGTCTTTTGTGCTTAATAGGATGCTTCTCTATGTTTAACATCTATTATAACATACATTATTATGATTTTGTAAATTTGGTGCATTGAATGAATGAAATGTTTTTTATGACATTATCCTATTTTTGGATGTAGGTTGTATGGTTTCTTTATTAATGGGAAATGGTAAGCCATGCAATCGAACCATCCTTGAGATTTATATTTAAGGACCATTATTAAAATTTAAAAGGTTTCTAAAGTTCAAATTTTAAATGTAATATTTTCAATTAATGGGATCCAAATGGAAAACCCATAATGTGTATATCTGTTTTACATATTGGTTGACATACATCCATAGAAAAAAACAATTATATATATGAAAATGTGGTATATTTTTAGATGGTTAAAGTGTAAATATTTTTTAAATTCAATATAAAATAAAATGGTTTCATCTATAATTTTTTTTGATAGTGTAACAACCCAAAAATGATAAAGGATCAAAGACTAAATGATATGACTCATGTCAAAAGGGAAAACATTCCTTTTTGGGAGAATATTTGATTCGAACTCCACAGTTAAGCAAGCTTGGCCTGTAGTAGTGGTGAAGATGTGTGACCTTCAGGGAAGTTACCCAGGGTGTGTGTGAGTGAGGACAAAGCACACTGGAAAGGACATGTGTTGGCCTGTAGGGACTATCAGTAGTTAGATGAACTGTTCAGGCATGTGGGTGGGCCCCAGGGTGGGGACCACGTGTCTGCATGGCAATTGGTGGTACCTGGCGGGCCAGGACACGACGTACATATTATGGTGGGTGTCTGTGCTATCTGCGGGGCACAATTGTTACATTTGGTATCAGAGGTGTTACCCAGCCTTAAGTGCAACGCACTTCCTGGGATGAGATGTAGGGCCCACAATGAGGATGTTGTTCTCTAAAGGGGGGTGATTATAACACCCAAAAATGATAAAGGGTTAAATGACTAAATGATATGACTCATGTCAACAAGGTACACCTTCATTTTTGAGAGCCTATCTGATTTGAACTCCATAGTTAAGAATGCTTGGTCTGGAGTAGTGGTCATGATGGGTGACCTTCTGGGAAGTTACCCAGGGTGTGTGTGAGTGAGGTCATAGAACACTGGAAATGACATGTGTTGGCATGTGGGGACTATCATTAGTCAGATGAACTATTTAGGAACGTGAGTGTGCCCCAGGGTGGGGACCACATGTCTACGGGGCAACTGGTGGTACCTGATGGGACAGGACCTATCAACCATGTAATGGTGGGGTTCTTGTGCTATTAGTGGGGCCCAATTGTTTCAGATAGAATTTATAAAAATACAACTGGAACTATGTTGGTCAGTTGGCGTATGTTTTTAAAGAGATAAGTTTCTTTGGGTGTTTTCATACATTATTAAAAACTAAAAAATCAATTGGGTTTCATTTTGATGAACCCGATTTAGTTAAACAGGACTGTCATAAGTTTCTATATCTATTATGACCAAAATGTGTTTATATGATAAATCATTTAATTATGTTAGGATGTATATAGATATTTAATGTTTCAAAATGAATATTTACAATACATTCATGGTTTTCCTTTGATCTATTATCTAAATCTATTTCCAAATGTTTTTGTTAATAATTTGTGCGTGATTATCTTTTTAAATATTTGAAATTTTCAAATGTTGATATTGAATTAATTCAATGATATTATAAATTGAACCAGAAGAAGTGTCCCTTGTTCAAACCATCAAGTATGGGTAGTTAAAATATCTCTCTATGAGTTTACTTTTAATGTAAGAGTGAGTGTTTTCAATTGGACTTCTAATTTTTGATGTGGCATAAATAGTAGGCTACTATGGCCAGTAAATTCTATTTTTCATGACCTAGAGATATGTTCGATGCTTATGATTTTTTGAGGGGATATCATAAGGTATGTATCAAAATTAGAGTTTCAATTTCTTTCTAATGCCATCATTTTTTTCATTCATGGTATCATTTGAGGGTATTTTTCCCTTTTAGGACATTAAGTTATAATTGAACCCCTTATTCCGATGGGTGGTAATGTAATCATTGACCATTTTAATGGGCATGAGAATTATGTAATACTTGTTTTTAGATGTTTAGACAGGCCAATGGAATGGTCGACTTCTTCATAGGTCTCGTGACCCTATTATACATCCTTGAGAGACTAAAGAGTTCATCAGGTATTTTATAGCCATACGAGACAATGAAAATGATCTAGTTTTATACATGGGCCATCTATTACATTAATACATATGGTAGTTTTCCAATGGGTTCTTTTCAGGATATGTCATTTTTTTTTCAAGAAATATCAGTTTATTGTGCATTGGTATATGTGAAACCTTTCGATTAGTGAAATTATGTAATGAACTGGTCGAGGTTAATGAAATCATTGGGCCTTGCTCTATTGATCATGTTATTTGGTTTACACCATAGTTGAGTGACCTATGGGATAATATAATTAATTTTTCTCTCAATGATAGGGAATAATTTCTAGTGTCAAGGGTGTTTTTGAAGACCGGTCAGTTTGGTTTTTGTTTTTATTCAAAATGCATTGCATATCAGATAAAAAATCATATAATTTCCAAACATACATTTAAGTTAGTCTGTGCTAGCATTCCTATGGGATTCTTGTGTGATTTTTTTTCTTTCAATGACTAGGAAAATACTACGGTTGGGAAGATACTATTAGTTCTAATAAATTTTTCCATTTTGGTAGAAGGAACATGACTAAAGAAGGATATTCGAAATGGATGGACTTTCTTGAATGAGATTGAGGCTTAAAATTGATGAATAATGTCAGTTATTTCTTATACGTATGAAATTCATGTTTTTTAATGTGTATGAAACCTCTAAGAAACATCGTTAGTCATGGAAGATCTTCCTTGGGTAAATATTGAATGTTCACTAAATTATTATCATGGTAAATGCTGGTGATAGGTGAAATGATGATGTGCCAGCAAGAGAAGAAAAGTGTATTTCAAGATTTTGTCCAGTAGTTATTCTACCGTTCTTCTTATTATCCTTTTAGTTCACTCTTTCATTGTGATGAGCATGTTCCATGTCTTGATGTCATCTTTGACACACTCTGAGAGCATCAATTACATTCGATGCTAATACTTTAATAGTCGATGGTCTTGTCTTGGTGGTTTCCATAGTGTTGTTGTATCGATGTGTGCTTTTCTTAGAGTAATGATTAATCTTGAGTGGTACTTTGGTTCTTATATAGGAACATCTTGGAAGGACTCATAGAGACATGTCGCTTCTTTTGACGTGAAATCTAGGAGGATGTTTCTCTAGACCTACACAATGTTTTCACTGCGAAGTCTTGGATTTGTACCAACCTATCACTTGTATCATGAGGTTTGGACATCCTAGGGATAGTTCTATGTAATCTAGTTGGTTTAATCTGAGTTATCCCAGATTTTTTTTGTCTTAGATGTAATACTTTATAGGATATCATGTACAGTTGGTTGGATATAGTTTACTACCTTATTTTTGTTGAGGCATGAAATTATAAATCATCAGGAAATAGATTAATCTAGAAATATCACTGAATGTAATTTATGTGTTGAAGATTCTGGTAGTGAGTGCAGGATTCATTGGAGGAAAGGGTCGTGGTTTATTTGTAAACTCTCCATCTTTCTATGATGGGTGTTTTTTATATAATTTGGAAAGAGTGTCTTGGACTGTTTTCTATTTTTCCAATATTCATGGTCAAAGAGATCCAATTTAAATAACACATCCTATTTAAGGTGGGTGTGGTTTAATTTTTGGATGTGTATTCCTAGGATCTTCCAAGACTAGTTCTTATTTGGTTGATCCAGATTTGACCATTTCATTCTGACGAGGTCACTGTTATGAAATCATCTATGATCAGGTTCCCTTAGTAAAAGATATCACACCAGAGCACTGTTAGAACTCTGAGGAGTGCAATATATAAGATATTATGAATATAGATGTATCATGGATTTTAATAGGCACCTTTTTTGGGGAGAACCATGGGAAAATGTTTAAGGATATGAAGAAGTGATTGTGTCTCTATGTGAATGGGCTTGGGTGGGTGTCATTTCAATGTTTCAATTAGTATTCCAATGTTAGATTGAGTTTTATTGGTTATGTCCTATTTCTTAATAAATTATCTGAGGATATTTTTTCATTTGGACACACAATGTGACCATTTGAATGAGAATTGACAAACCTGTTAGGTTGGGTGTTGTTTTCGTGGATTACCCAAGGGTTTCTGGGTTTGAGATGTTCTAATTTCGGGATTTTGTAGGGTCATGTGTTTTAGACTGAATTAAATTCCATGATAATTTTAATTTGGGTGAATTCTGTATGGGCTATTCGGTAAACTGAGAATCTTAAAATAATTTTGAATGCTTAGACACCTCAATGTGTCGTCTTTGGACATCGGTCAATTCTCATGAAGTCCCTTAGAGTACGCATGAGTTTTTGGAGGGTTGTGCTCAAAAATATCATCTTTGTGTATCCTAATAGAGGTTCATGGTTTGTATGATATGTTGATTCCTTGAGAATAAAAAATTATGGACTTGATCATAGGTACATATATACCACATAAATGTTATGCATGGTTTTCCCAAACCATGTGTCAGGCCTGTATAGTTATTTCCACTTATGATTATGATAAATTATTGAAACCCCATTTCATTTCATAATAATATTATTAATGATGAATTCTTTTATTATTATTATGAAGATACACTAATGAAACTAATTTGGTATAGATCAATAAATTAAGTAATTATTAATGATATTATAGTCATTAAAATGATACATTGATGAGTCCCATTTATTTTGATGGGTTAGTTAAGCTAATATGAATTCTCTTAATATTATGGTGATTCTCAGTCGATGAAAGACATTTTATTTTTTATGATATTTTCTCTGAGGAAATGATGAATATTTAATCATATTATGGAACTATTATATATGCATCATCCTTATGTGATGTGTGGGTCTGATATAGCTCATGATGATAGGTGGGTTTGTTATAGCCCTCAAATGCATTAGGTAATGATGATGATTTTGAGAAAGTAAAAATAGATAATGAAGTTAGTAAATTCCTAATAGAGGATATTGTTAACTAGATGGAAGTTACTCTTATCATAATGTGGTAAATGATCATTTTACGTATTTCTATTATGAGAATTTTTCCATAATCAAATACTTGTGGATGAATGTTGACTGAGGAAATGATATTCAATACATATGTTGACTCTAAAAACTTATATCGTATTCAAATAACATGTTCTCATGACTTTTGATTGATTATTGTTGATTATTAGCTCCAATGTTTTATGTAATTTTAATTACAAAACCATATTCCATTATTCCTGATTAAATATTTTTCGTGGACTAGGTATGATTTTTTGATATGTTTATCATGTTCTAATACCATTATGTTTATTCTCACTCGTGGTCATTGATTGATATCTATTACAATTACCCTTACTGAGTATATGATCTTACACTTTCTTATACTTCCATTCCCTTGGTTATGAAAAATGGTTTTATGTATGGAATGATTATAACTCTATAAGAAGAACATTGAGGGTAATGTTAATGATCATTCATGAAATTTGAGGATTATATATATGGTCTCGAAAGACACAAAACATTTATAGCCATTAGTAATTTAATACTATGATATGAAATGAATGTTTATATAATATGATGTTATATTTATATATGTTATGATTGGGTCACCTTATTTTTTGATAGATTTTTGGTGGGGATAATGGAATTACATACAAAATTTCAGATGGGGAAGGATTTTGTAGAGTGGGGGCTTATATTTTACTATAGTGGGGGTGTCTATGGAATGGAAAATAGTTGTTCTCCATAGAGTTATGTTGTGGGTTTTTATAGTAAAATGCAGAGTTACGTTATGATGTAGAGACATGTTGAGAATAGATATCATGTTTTTTAGTTAAATTGTTTTTTCTAGGCTATGTAGTGGAAACCAGCTATGGTGTGGAAGGATGTGGGGTTGTATTTTTCGATCACATATTAATTTGAGGGTATTTTTGGCATGGTTTCATGGTGTATTGTGTATTACTAGTGTTTCTTATGGTTATGTATATTTCATGGATGTTATGTCATTGAGAAGAACTATGATGTGGCCCCCAGTGTAGGGATGATCTAGTAACGATGTAGAGATTCCCTTACGACATAATCACTCTCTGAGTTTATTGTATCTATGCTGTGGAATGAACCACATTTCTTAGAAATGATTATTTGGTCCATTAATTTAAAATAGATCACATTCCAATGTCTTTAACATTCCATCGTGGGTTGGGTGTTTCACCAAGGTCATGTAACATTCATATTTCAAATAAATTGTATCCCCCTTTAAACCATATATTCCTCATAAACTCTCTATTTATTATTTATTAAATATTAACCTAGTATTAGTGGTCCTTAACCCTATACAAATAGTATTTTATTCTTAGAATTATTATGTTGAGCATTGGATAATCTACCATTGTTTCTCTAGTTTTCTTCCTAGTTTTACTCTTGGAATTCATTCTAGAGAAGGTTGTGATTTGGGATATAAATGTTTTTGGTGATGTGGTGGTGGGATATTGATAGAGGATGTTGGGATATAGGTTACTGATCCTAATTTTTGGTTGATATTACATTTGTATGTCTTATCTTCACATCCTCAAGGTGCATTGGTTTTTGAGGTGATTGTTACTGTATTAGACCATAATTCATTCCCTTTTTATGTGTATGTCTAGAGATTAAATTATTATGATATACAATGGGTGGATATTATGAATAATCATATTAAATATAATAAATTTGTTTCACTAATAATTATGATAATTTATAGTTGTCACATATAATTACTTATTTTGGGATATTTCATAAATGGTTTTCAATTTTAGCTATCTTGTTAGGAAATACAACTATAGGGAGCCTAGTTTTGTTTAAAATGAATTTATTTTTGAAAACATTATTATTTTTATTTATTGAAATTATAATTTATAAAGGATAAGAAATTTTATATTTAAATTTAACCAATTTCAGATGGATATCTAGAATTGTGTGGCTATACCCATGCTAGTGAAGATATTGTTTTATAAAAGACCTTGAACAAAAATTATCATAGATTTAGAAGCTAAAATGTTCTTCTATGTGTATAAGTTCTTGGTTAATTATTTCATTTTATATTTTTAGAAGCAGAGTAGATTTTCATAGTGATGGTGATAACTGGGTTCAATGAATAAAATTGTGGAAATGATATTGCGTTTGTTTTCTATGGGAATGAATGATTGACGATGTACTACGTTTGATTTATGAGAGGTTATGATGTTTATCTATTGTAGTGGTATCTGTTGGTTAAGGATATTGGTTGGATTCATATGTGATCATTTTTAGTTCATGTTTGGTGGATGAGTTTTGGTATTTCATTGATATTTTAGTTTTCCAATTATATTGGGAATGAATTTTATATACATAAGCTGAAATATCATTGGTTGGAATTTTTGTGTGGTAATTAGATTAAATAGATTGATGAAAAAAGAATATTATGTGTTTATTTTAACTGGTGTGGATGACAAAATGGGATTTATAGAAAACACATTATACTATTAATAGATGAACATGTAATGTATTAGTAGTGGAAGAAGATAGTAGGAGTTTTTCTGAGACATTGAGGTGATGGTGAGAGACACATTGGTTCTCTATTCTAAAACCATTGGGTTAGGAATTTATGTTTTCTATATGTCATGTATTTTATTTTAATTCTATTTGTTTTCCCTACCCATGTAAAATAACCATACCAATTCAAAAAATTTCTAGTATTTGTGTGTTTTCATGAATATTTAGGATACGTGGAATCTTTTTTCTAGCTACCCCCTATACCACACTCTTCCTTAAACTATTATAGTGATGATATATTAGGGTTGGAGATATCCCAGTAATGACTATTTTTTGTTATAGATCACCATCTAATTAAGGGTTAGTGTTGGATATTTCTTAGTAAAGGTATTTTTTTTGTTTCAGATAACCTAGTGGTGAAGGATATGTTTTTTATATCCCAAAATTAAGACATGTTGTATTTTGATATCACCCAAGGATTATGAGTTGGTGTTGGAATCATCTGGTGATAATGATAATGTGATGTGTTTTGGGGAAAATAAAGGGTTGGATGACGATCTGAGTTTTAATACATTCACATTCATGATACCCCTACTACTCAGGATAAGATATTTCACGATATGATGACTCTATGATGACTTGAAAATGACTGATATATGAACATGATGCTTGAATAGGTATTCTAGAAAAAGATGTATGAAGCTGGGGATTAAGAGCTGAATATTAGTGGGGTAAGTGGTTAGGGGGGTACCCTACTTATATTTTATTGATGCAATATTAATTTACCAATAGGTGTTATTTTCTGAGAGATCCATGGGGAGTTTGGGAATTGGTAGCTAACCAATTTATGTTCTTGTTAGTTCTTTTGAATGTTTACTAATGCCTTAGTATGATCATTTCACAGGTTCTCCAATGACATCGGGTATAATAATACTGAGTATAAATGTTATGATCACACTATGTATATATATCCTACTTTTCTAGTTCATTGTAGTATTTATTATAAAAAATACTGACCATTATTACTTTTAAATTTTAGTTTTGGTTTAGTCTCTTATGTAGGAATTTATTTTTCTTTTTCACTTATAGTCTTTTCTTATATTTCTATAAATTATATATGCATTGTGGACAGTTTTGTTTCCTTTATGTTATATTATATGGTGTAGATACATGAAATTTATTCATTATATTTCTCAATACTATATTTTCTTATGGAGGATATTTACCTTTATATGTAATATTCCAATTACATTGGTTATTGACTCCAACCAAAGGCCTTTGTAAGGTGTGACTCAATGGTCATTATCCCAATCCATTCAACATTAGATCAGTAAGCATTTTATTAGAGAAATGGGGTCATTATATATGGATGATTTTACTTCTTTATAGGGTGTAAATCATCTATATATAGTGGGACATTTGTTTGTAGAAGAATATAGACCATACCAAAAGTTATTGGAGTGTCATTTCTCAAGGGTTATTCTATTGGAATCCACTTCGTGAGAATTGAGTGATTTTTCCTCCATGAATTAAATTAAATAAATTGAATAATTATAAGTGTCTATTATGAATTTTGTTTTGTATGTTTCGGTTAATTTTTACACTCCGCATCATGGTGGATCTTGGTCTAATCATGAATAAAAATGGTGAGCATGCCTTGAGTTCAATAACCCCAAATGGGAAGATAGTGACCCCTTTAAAATCTATTTTTATATTTTCATATGATTTTTAGAAATTTTCTGGGGATTAATTTAGGGTTTCCGGAAGGGGGATGGATTGGTCCTTAATGAGATAGTTGAGGGACATCCAAGTGGTATATCATAAATTAATGGGCTGGATAGTGTCAATCCAGAATAATTTTATAAGAATCCATAAAGATAACCTTTAAACATTCATAATCATTTAGTTGGAATACAGAATAATTTAATGAAATAAAAATTGTCATAATATGAAATTCATGAAAGGATGTAGGTGTTGATGTGTTGTGGAAAAGTAAAGTAACTCTCCATAGGTATTCATAGAGAAAGTTGATAAGTGTAATGATAATGAAGGGGATCTATAGAGTGCGAATATCCTAAGGATACGGGATATGAATGCGTGAAGTGTATGGTTAGCTAGTAAGAATCTATTTGAATCTTATATTTAGTAAAAAAATTATTATTTTATGAAGGCTATGTGGGATTTTATATATTCCTTAAGAGATCTTATTTTGTGAATATTTTAGGTATTAATACATAGTTTCTATGACACTTCACAGAGTGTGTTTGGATACTAGTCTTGTGGTTCAGATAGAGTGGGTGTTAATGTGGGTTCTATAATAATTTGTTGGGTAGTTAAAATACTTTTAAGGGATTTGTGATTTGGTATAGATATGTCTGAATAACATGTTATTTTTTTACGGTTTGGATGATCATTTCTGGAAATCTTGATCTAAATGTGCTACTTTCTTGATGAGAGAATAGTGGGTATAATGGTTTAGCTAGCTATGATTTGAGTTATTATACTTACTTAATTTTTTTGTTCCATTATTAATGTTTTGAATACTCTTTGAAAAAGTGTTGGGACCTCATAATGACTGATAGAGTGGTGTTATTAAATGTATTAGGATGTGTATCATGTTATTAGATATAATACCTCACACTGAGTGATATGGTGGAGGTATGTGATTTGATAATATATGAGGCATCATATCATATCCAAATTAAGAGGGTAATGATAATGATGTAAGATAAGACCATACCGTATGTTAGTGGGTAATGATCAAAAGAAGAAATGGAAACTCACCCTATGATCGAGGAAAATGTTATGTGAGGTGATGTGTGACATGTGATTATGAATAGCTCTTAGTGAGATAGTGATGGTAGGGACCTCTTTGAGTGAGAGGGTAATAGTACGAGATGTGGTTTGTTATATCATATAAGTTATCTCTTATATTAATAGGGTGTTTTGATAGACACCTTGAGTGAGTAGGTATTTTTATATGATGGGATATGGGATAAAGGATAAAGGATTGGTATTGCACAAATCCATAAGTGAGAGGGTTTCTATTGGGACTCATTAAATGGACATTCCCTAGATTTTAGTACATGGGTATGTTTTTATAATAACATAAAACATCTCTTTTGGAATTGAATAATGTATGTGGGGTTAGCTACCACGTTTTCCTAGTTCAGACATAAAAAATAGATATTACATTTTTTGAATTTAATATATTTTTCATGATTTATTTTCTTATATATAATTTATTAATATATGATGGTTTATATATGAGGAACATAGTGAGGCTTGAATACGTTTATACACACACTTGAATGGGAACCCTAGTTCTGGGGTAAATATTATGCATATTTCTTCAGATTTTAAGTGCCATGGGAAATCATATTGGAGTATGTGTTTTGATTTTGGGAGAATTTTTAGAGGAGGGGAATGGGTTTTATGGTTGAGTATACTTTATTTTTTGGTTTATTTTTTACTGTTCAGACTAGATGGTGGACATTGTTCTATGAGTGTTTTTTATTCATGTTTAAATTTTTTATAGAATTTAATTTTTATATATTATTTATTGATTTAATATATTTCCATTTAACTATTCATACTCAAATAGTAATTAGGGATTGTATTAATTTTCCGTTATTATATATGATAGATCCATGAGTATATCTCCGAAAATTTTCTATAACTATAAATTCTAGTGGGAACCATTGTATTATGTATATGAGAACATATGGGTTTTTCTGAACAATGATCATGTTTAATCTATGTGATTCAGGATGAGAATTAACATTATATAGAAGAAGGATTGTCCATGATATGAAACATACATTATTGTGTTGAATTGCTTCTTATACACCCTCTTAAAAAGGATTTATTTTGGGACTCATTCTTATGGAATAAGGTTACCAAATGTGATAAGTTCTTATTAAAGAGTTAAAATGGATAGAATATATAGAGGACACAAAAATATATGTTTTTTTGAGATAGGAGGAAGGGGAATGTCTTTATTGGTGTGATTAGTATAATACATAATTTAAAAAATTGAATATTATTGTTTTCCATTATCACATGTTTTACACTACTCCCCATAATGATTCAATACATTCATTAATTGTCCAATGTGATTTTAAGAAGAAATATTATACCATTATATCCATCATGGTAGCATATGTATATTTTTAATTATATATTTACAAATTTATTTTTAAATAATCCAATATAATTTTATCCTTTTAACGTTATTTTATTATTTTAAACTAAAATAAAAAATTTCAACACATAAAGAGTATGACCATCAGGTTTAGAAATGTGAATTTCATTTTAATAAATTCAATATTTAAAATTTTCAGAAGTATAACTTTATAATAAAAATGTGTAACGCATAAAAAAATTTCAATGAAATTTAAAAAAATAATTATTTCATTCTTCTTCCATACAATTTTTATAATTATAAAGTGAGTGGTATATTTAGTTCACAAAAAATTTTAAAAATTATAATTACTATTTTTTAATATATTGACTCAAAACTCATAGAATAAATTTATTTTAATAATATATCATTTTATAATTAAAATCATTAAGTAATACTTCTTTAAAAATAATTATTTATCTATAAATATTTCAATTTTTTGATCCTTTTCTACTAAAATATTTTATTTTCTTTCATTAATAAATTTAATTAAAATTATTCTTTAATGGTAATTAAATTAAAAAAATTGAAGATTTATAAATATAAACATATGAATGTCAATGAAAAAAATATACATTTTATCATTAATATAATATTTTTATGTGGATACCTCCATAAAATAAAAATAAAAACACCCTAACAACTCCACATAATTCTAAATTTTTATTTATTTAATATTTCTCTTCAAAGGTATTTATTAATATATAATTAATCTAATAATGATTTCTATAATCTTGAACATCCACCATGGAGAATTTCTATCCATATTTTCTTGTTGATGATATTATTTTTGTTGGTCATTGTGAAACCCTATTAAATTTATCTCCTACCCAATAATGGAAAAATGATCCTCATTTGAATACATAATGTTATATATTCCACAACTTCATTAATACTATAAGTATTTTATGATGTGGTTACTTGAATTAATACCCATAATATAAATAGATAAATTTAAATGATCATATCTCATGATTTTTTAATAAAGTTTTAATTATTATTTTTAAAATCCACATATCTACTTAATAATTATTATATCATGTAATTGTATTTTCCAAATGGCCATATTTTACTAACAACCATAAATTATCAATACCTATGAAATTGACTCATTTCTCTTTATTATTCTTCTATAATTCCTTACATACTTCTTTAAAATTAATCACCATATTATTGAATATATTTTGCATTATTTTTATCCTATTTATAGTTTTTTGTTCTTTTTATGATATAATTGTTTGTATGATCCTCAGGGGAAATATTTTTAATTATTATTTATATCTTGTAAAATTTATAATTATATGTAGTTTCGTTCAATTTATGAAATTCATAATTATGTTTCATTTAGATATATTAAAATATATAACCAATTAAAATATTTTACATTAACAGAATAATACTTTTCTTGTATTAGTTTAGTGTTTCATTTGATGAAATATATATGATAAAATGGATTTATTTTAATTGAATTTAACAATAAAATAGTATCATGATCTAATATCAATAAATATTACATTTATAACACAATCATATCTTAAAAAATATATTCTTTAAATAATTTAACCCACATTGATGTGGAAATTTCATACAACACACAGTAAATATATAGATACAATCCCTAGAAATATGATTTAAAAAGATAATATACCATATATATTGTCCTGGATTTGATCAAAAATAAATTATTTTAGTTTCTGACAATATGTTTTAGAACTATTTAGTAATCTTGTTTCCTATTTGTTGGAGTCTCCACACTAGAACCAAAATATAATATTGAAATTTAATATGTAAAAAATCCCATATTTTGGTGTAAGAATTGTGTTATAACATTTTCCATTTTATATATAACATATATTAATAAAAATATGATATAAGGATATCACAGAAATTATATTTTCATATTTTTCATTTAATCTTCAATATCATTTATCTTAAATATCTTGTTATCATATATTTATCAATTTTAACTTAAATTTAATCAATTATTTCAACATCATTCATTTGGATTACCTAAAAATAAGATATGGAGATGAATAATGTACTTGTACAAGGTTCATTTTTGAATTTTTTATATTAAAGAACTAAAAGAAGATTAACATTTAACGAATGATTTTAACAAAATATATTTTACTGATTCATTTAAAGACACAATTACATGGTTGAAAATGATTAAATATTTATCATTCATTGTTTTTTCTTTAAACTAGAGGGACACTATCATTACTTTCGAAATCAAAGATTTTATTTTAAAAAAGAATTCAAATAACATTATTACTAGATCAGATTTTTTTGTAAGAAAATGTTGGTTATTATTATTTTATCACCATCACCTGTATGAGTTGACAAAATTTGGTTAAAATGAAATTAATATTCTATATTCTATATTTTTTTAATTTTGACTTATAATGAATGATCATATAAATGATTTATAATTTTATAGTCCAATTATATCTGTTTTATTTAGTTATAAAGCATAATCAGTATTTGAATAATTTTGGATAAGGGATTGAGTAATCCTTTAAATTATGGAATTTTTAATGTTTTTTATGAACAATATATATCATGTGGAATGTGTTTTTGATTTCATTTTATATGAAATGAAATCATCAATTCTAGTTCATTTATCCTTGTATCATGGTAAAAAAGGTGACATATTAATTCACATAATATACCATGGTTGATATACTGACCTTGGTGTTTCTTGATTGAGACCTAGCTCAATTATGGACTTTCTGATTCCTACAATATTCCTAGTGGTAAATTGTTGAATATATCATAGTGGGATAAGATAGAAAAAATTTATATTGGATTCATTCGTTCCTGGGTGAGGTGTTTACCATTATATTGTGCCAAAATTAATATTTGGTAGTTGTAGATATTTTTCCACAATGTATTAACTATAATACATAATTTTTTTATTAGGAGAATTAGTTTCGCGTAAAATACATTTCCTTGTAAATGGAACCTTAATCAGGATATTTGAGAGAAAAAATATTTCTATGAGGGTATTTTTACTCTTAATGTGCTATAATTTAACATCAATTTAGTGGATCACAAAGGCAAATTGAAATATTGGTTTATTAAATTAAACATCTCAAACCCGTAGTTTAACTTTATAAATACTTCTCTTCCTCTAATTCATGGGTTCTTCTAACAAACCGTACAATTGGAATCTGATTCGAAAGACTATTTTGAAATCCAAAAGTATATTTGATGTTGGGGAATCATAAAATGTCATTGGAATAAACATGGAAGTCATCAATGCATGATTTTATCTTTGGTAAGGCTCTAAATTTAATTTTAGATTTATTATTTGTTAGTTTTTTTTTGCAATAAATTTTTTCTCCTTGTTATTGAGATTTCAGTCCTAATTGAATTGAATATAGTTAAAATGATTATTTTGTAAATAATGATAATTTTTCATTCAACTTCATGATTGTTTTTTAAAATTTGGGTAATAGATAAATCATGTAAGTAAAGTGGTATTATGGTCTTTGTGGATGGTCAAAAAGATATGGTAGTTGTAGGGAAGAAGACTTACTGAGTGATATTTGAAATTCAAAGAGGTTAAAAGGTTGTGGTGGATCACATAATAAGGGATGGAAATAATTCCTTTTGGAAATTGGTTGAGGTTAGTGATAATATCCAAGGGGTATGAATCTTATGAGTATGGTTGTAATTGGAGTTGGCAACTCATGCATCCATACTAGTAAAAACCAAAAGGATTATCAGATAGGGATCCCCCTTGCCTTTCTATTTTATAAATATATAATGGTGAATCACCCACAATATAGTGATCAAGGTTATCTTATGTTGGACCCCCAAAATCATTGGGAAGAATAGTTATACCATCCATGATGACCCAACATAAGGCCTTGGAATCTGATTGACTGGGTCAAGTCCCACCTAACCATACCTAGGGAAGATACATAAGAAATGAAACATGGATGGGTTCCACTTGTTGTGTGATGTAACAAGTGTGTTATTCCCAACAGATCAAGTCATATAGAACATTGAGTGGAAGTCACATGCCCTACCAATTCCATTATAGAGGATTTTTTATGATCCCATACTATTTCACCCCAATATTTTTTTTGAAATAATTATTTCTAATTAATTTAACATTTTTGATATTTTTCGTTTCAAGAAATCATTAACTTTTATTATATAACAGTGCTATTTTTGGAATGAATTATATTCAACCCCAATCTATTGGGAATTAAATGAAATTGAAATTTTATCATACACTACATAGAACACCAAGGATAGCTCACATTACATAAAATATTGACTTTCATGGATGGTTTGTGTAACAAGAAAGACTGAGTGTTACAGAAATGGTAATATATTATTAAAATTTTATTGTTTTGTATAATAATATATATCATAACCATTATGTTTGATGTTATGAATAGGATTTAAGAACTTATAAAAATAACTTGTTGAATTCATTTTTCAAAAATGAATTAAAAATGAATATAAGAACAAATTGAATGTAAATGGATTTTTTTTATAGAAAATTAATATTATACTCACAAAGTTATATTATCCTAATAAGTTAAATTAATTTTAATTATTGATTTATTTTTATTTAATATATATTTTATATCAAATAAAATATTTTTAATATTCATCGAATATATTTGGTAAAAAAAGATAGTAACAACCCCAATTTCACACATAAAAACATGTATATTTATTAATTTACTGTACTTCTTTTTAAGTAAGATCTTATTTTATAGCCAATATTTTGAACAATTATAATGATTATATATAAAAATAATCTTCCTATTCAAAATATGAATATAAAAATTATGTTATTGTGAATTTCGGTATTTCTTTGTAAGGTGTCATATTATGATGGATAGTGAAAATATTTAATTTTAATTCAAAAATAGCAATTCATATAATTTATTTCGTTGGAAAAATTATATTTTTTAAAAGTTTAATTAGATTATTTTATTATTTAATAGTACAATTTATGTTATTATAATCAATTTCAAATTGAAATTGATTAAAAAACATAGAAATATTTTGAACATTTTTACATTAAAACCCCAAAATGTCGTCCTATCTTTTGGATTAAATTTCAATTAATTTAATCAAAATATATGATTGGAATGTGGAAAACGTGATTATATATTTTGAATAATAATAATTTCTAATTTCTAATATGGTATACTTTGATTATTGACAAAAAATATTAGTGAATGTAATTAAAATTAATTACACTAATTAATGAAAATTTAACGTTATGAAAGGGAATAAACCATAATCTTAATGGCCCAAATGACCTAGACACATGTCCAAATAAAATTTTGAATCCTTTATTTTGACACTAATCTTTAATCGCTAACTTTTTTGGAGTAAATTTGTAGGTAAAAACAATGTTACACTGAATTTGTTTTCAAAAATACAAATTGGGTCCTTTCCCTTCCTTATAAAAGGAAACCACTTTTCAGACTTCCTTAAACCTATAAAACCACATAGGATTGTAAAATAAATGCCCAATAATTATTCCAAAATCCATAAATTCGTCTTTTATTCCTACCATTGGAAATAAATGTATCCATGTAATCCAATTGGTGAAAACCAAAAGGAGTTACCCAAATAAGAAGTAATATACTTCCTCAAGCTGTTTTTTCGTTCAATGTTACCTCAATTATTCTTATTCAACAGACACTTAATATACTATGTATACTTAATATAATTATATGTATTTATTATATGGTTTAAAATTGAACTTATACACACTTCCATCTAATGGTTAACGAACATACAAATTACTTGTACAGTGATCTATCACCTGATGAAATGTTGATTGTTCGTTATTCATTTATCACCTCTAATGGTGGAATTGTGATATGAACACTATTTATAATATATATATATATGATAACTGTTATTTATTTAATCTTATTTAATAATTTAAATACATTTCTCTTTATATTATCCATTATTTGTAAATATGATAATTTCTTTTAAGGAAGTATAGAATACCACCCCTTTAAGGCTATGTGATACGTTCACAAACTACATGGGATGTATTAAGGATATATTTAGTAAACATATATGATATAATAATTAGAATAGATTAATGATGTATATATATATACATATACATATATTTTAGTTACGCTATTTCTTTCAATACAATAATAAAACATAATCAACTTTTATGCATACGTACGACCCACAATCTCCATGAACTATGTATTTCATTTCATACATATATAGTCTACAGACTATAATAAAACAAATATACTAAATAAAAATCATATATATATCATTTTTTACATTCATTAAATCATGATATAGTAAAAAACAACAAAAATAAAACAAAATAAAACAAAAGAGAAAAACAAAGAAATTTTTTCCAAAAGTGAGACCTTAACATAGAATTATTAATAAGCTAGTACTATAAAGTCATAATAAAACCATATATTGTATTATATATAAGAATTTTATAATTTAATATATATAATAACATTTTATTTATTTACTGAATTTTTGAATGATTATGACAAAAGTCAAGACACATGGTATTGGAATTTCATCTCACCTTTTATTTTTGTGGAATTCATGCCTAATTCCCAACAAATTTAATTTTTGTGACGTGTATAGTACCCATGTATGTATTCATTGATTTTTATACTTATATTTATTGGTATTTAAATAACCATTTTATGAACTTTATTTCTTTATTTTTATTTTTTAAATGTTTCCAATGTGGTAAAGTAATTTGGTCCCAATTTTCCTAGTTTGAGACACATGTCACATTATGGACATATATTATTATATTTGTTGTATATAACTATGTTGAATTGTTATACAATGAATATGATTATAATTACATATATTTTAGGCTCCATTTAGTTTCATTATCTTACACAGGTTGTATGATTCAATGTCACCAAGTGGTAATTGTTTTTTGAAACTATCTAATCCTTAATCGAGATTATTTATGATTATGATTGCACTGATGAAATATTGTGATGAATAACTCAAGAAATATCAATATCATTATTATCCAATTTTTATTCAATATATCTTCATGTATGCATAAAAAATTTATATTATTTGGTTTTAAAGATAATTATTAAAATGTTTTCATGAAAAATCAGTCAGTATTTGTCATTGGTCTGAAATTATTTTTATTTCAAATAAAATGTTTTCAAAAATAAATATGTTTTATAAAATTATTTTAATTGTTTTATAGCATTATTTATAAATTTTAAATGTATTTCCAAATATTTGGGATTAAAAAAATACAACTTTTTTATATGTCATTTAATAAAACTGTTTTGAATGAGTTTTCAAACATATTTTATAAGTTTTCCAAGAAATTCATTTTTAAAATGTATTCATAGTTCATTTATATATCTTGAAGGATAATAATGTCAAAATATTTTCAATATAATTTTTTAATGTTTTTATGGAAAATTGTTTTCCTGATATTTTCAAGCTTCTACTTTATATTCTCATAAAATAGGATTTTAAAATTTTCATCACGACTCCATTATGAGTTCATAAGGTTGTCTATTAAGAAAATTGTTTTCATAAATTATAAAGTTGAAAAAAGGAATTTTCAAAGAAGAAAGGTTATTTTCTCTAAAAAATGTTTTTAAATATCAATAAAAATTATTTCCCATCTAAGATGAAATTTTTTGGTGTTACTCATTCCTTTTTGGGGAAATTATTCAATGATTCCATTCACATTGTTAATATAAATGTTTTATGATTTGAAGGAATGATTTTTATGAAACGCCATTAATATTTCATAGATAAATGTTTAGGAATCACCTTCCATTTACATGGTTTATATTTTCTTGAAATTCATTCCTCCTAAATGCGTTATATGATTATGAAACTTGTTTCACTTCAATGAGTTATACCAAGAAATATTCATAGGAAACCCACTTCCATTAATGGGTTATTATAAGATGAAATGATTTTGAAACCTATATATATTACATAGTGTATGGAATGATTAATATTTTATGATACCCATTACATGGGATATGATATTATATTTTTTGGGTGTAATGATATGATGCAAGTTTTATTATCTTATCACTTGTTTATGTATGAGTAATTAAGTGATGTGTGGGAGCTACATATTCATACATTTAATTGTGTAATGATAGATGTAACATTAGTAAAAAGTATAAATGAGAAACAAATTACATGTTAAAAATGTTTTCCATTGTCCTGGTTTCACATTCGTGATTTAATGTGTGAACTTGAGAACATGTTCACAATGTTCTGAATGGGCCATATTATGTGTACAAAATGTTGTGTGTGAACCTGATTACATGATCAAAATGATATGCATGGACCCTGTTGCAAGTCCATATGTTTATATGTGAACCAAATTACATCTCCAAAATGTATTTTGTGAACTTGGTTTCTTGTTCAGTGCATTATGCATGGACCTGGTTTCATGTCCACAAGATTATGTGAGGGCCTTATTTCATGTCTATAACGTAATGAGTGATCTATTATATACATATACATATTTATGATGCTATATACAAATTTCTATGCTCTAATTCCATGTATTAATCATATTTTATGTGTCCATGGATAATGTTTCTGGTTATCTTTTTATTTATGTCTTATGAATTTCTAATATTTATTCCATGGTTCATGTTTGCGATTTTTGATATATAATGTATGATCTTTGAAGGATACAATCATGTTCTATTAACCATATACTCATTTTATTCTTATGTATCTTCTTTATTTACCTTTACTAATCATTCTATCTCACCCCATTATTATTTTTTCCTTTCCCTGTGTAATGAATAATTGTTTTTAGGTATAATTACAAAGGTGGATATTTGTGTGGGACACATTGAAGATCTTTCACTATGTTAGAAGCTTTTTGTTCCATATTTACAAAGGCTCTAAACATATACATTATATTTGGAATATTTTTATGTAATGTTTAATGTATTACATAGAATTTATGTAATGTTAATGAATGAAAATTCAGGATCGTTATAGTTACTATCACAGTGAAGGTTTAGTCATACTTTGGAAACTAAGATGAGAAAAATCTAGTGGGATCCCAATGAATATTTCTAAGTATATGTACTGGGATATATATATGGATATATATAAGGATGATCTAAAATTTATAAAAATTTCATATAATTTTGTTAATGGATAGAGTTATTGGCGTCTTATAAATACATCCCAAGATAGATACAACAAATGGACATGGTTCTGTAATAGATGTGACAAGGATTAATAACTCCAAAAATGTGTGTTAGGATTGACTCGACATAGCCTGGTAAACAATAATGTGCCTTACTCCACACCTCATTTGACACAACTAGGGGGATATTATTTGTAAATTCACACACTCTTTACAAACCATCATGAAGGTTTGTAATCAGAGATACCAATGGGTAATCATGGATAAATGTAATGTATAATTGATTAAAAATTAGATGTCCTAATTTAGAAATATTATAAGTAATTTTTCATGATTATGTGGTTTTATTCAACGATATGTTTTTCCAACCCCGATGCTTTGTGGTTTTAGTCAATACATATAACAATAAGGAATATTTCTAACATTAAATTTTTTAGATGTGAAATGTATGGGAACTATGAAAATAAATTTTCCATGTGGAAATATCATAAATAGAATCATGAGGATAACATGAGTGTTGGTTGTACTTCTAAGATAAAGAGACTATAAACGACATTTGAAAGGTATGTGATGTTCTTTTAATATTTCTTATATTAAACATAAAAATAATGAAAATATTGAGGATGATAAACATTAAGACATGATTCATATTTCATATTCTTGGAAAGAGTTATTGAGGAATAAGTTTATGAATCCTGAGTATTGGATTATGAATAATGTTGGATGAATAATTTATTTATTTCTTAAAAGTAATATATTATGTTATATAAAATATTCGTTATATAATTACTTGAAGTGTAAGTTTTCATTATGTATTGAAATGGGTATATTTAATGGTGATGGATACATAGAAATGTGTTTTTATAATTGAGGGAAGTTAACCTTTAATGTTATATAGATTTTGAGAAAATTGGGTTTATATTGGATAAAGAAATGATTGATTTGGATAATGTAAAATGTATAGAATTGAATACCCTGGATCTTATTTTGGATTTTTTGAAAAAAATTTCTATATCAACATGGATGAATTTTATAACATATTTTATTTAAGGAATATATATAGTAAATCTAGAATAAGGAAGCATGCATGTTTTCCAAAAGTATTTATGGTAATTTATGTTATTTCCATGATTCAAGAGATTATACGATGATGGTATTCACATGGTTGGAATGTGACAAAAAAAATACATTTTGATATATAGACGATAGATGTTAATATGATTACATGAACTTCATTATAATGTCTTGTATTTTCAACATTTAGAAGGGTTATGTGGTTAACCAATTATGGAATTTTTGAGTTAAACATCGGATAATGCTTTTTATATTAATGAATTATCTCACGACCAGAGGATTTATTAATATTGGAAAAACTAATCTAACAATTTTGTGTTGATGTAAATAGAAGATATATGGGATGACATATCATAGATTTCATGATCTGTTAGTACATAAGGAATGAGAAATCCTTCATTTAATTGGGACATAGTTAATGTATAAATCTATAAAGGTAAAACTAAAGTGATAATTTTGTATTAGAAAAGGAATTAAAAAAATTATGTATATTCTAATATGAATGAACTTCATCGTTAATAATATGGATGTAGATTCCCAAAACATTATCATGTTATCTTCATTTCTGATAAATAAAATTGTCCTTAGACAATCATATATTTATGGATTTATGATTGTTAACATTCTCTTAACCATTTTATCTATAACTCCCATATAGAACATTATAGTTATATATCTATTCCATTTACATGTTCTCACTTGCCTCATTTGTTCTCATATGGGGAAATCTAGTTATATGTTACTCTGGGAAATGGTTAAGGTTCCAACATTCATTTTGAAAGGATGATTTCGTGTTCATTTTTATAATGTGGTTTTCTAATAAAGGATTATTAATTCATTAAAACATTGATAAAATAGATTATTCTTGATGGATAAATTCATTTTTAGGGTGCTATAATATAAAAACCAAATATTTAGTGAAATAATTTTTTTCCAAATTAATTTAACCTTTATCATTTTTTTCATTTTACACCAAGCTAAAAATAATTTTTTTATATTAAATAACTATTTTTGTCTTGTGTTATACACAACAAAAAGATATCTTTCACTATAGAAAAAAATAAGTTTTAACATTATATACATGGAACATAGGGGTTAGCATACATTACACACATGATTACCTTTCCGAGATGGCTTGCATAACATGCAAGACTGAGTGTTACCCAACTATAAAATATTATTATAAATATTATTCTTTAATATAATAAGATATATCTTACATTCTAAGATGATAGTTATAAAAAGGATTAAATAACTTATGAAAACACAATTTTTAGTTCATTTGTTACAAATGAATTAGCAATGAATATAAGAACAAATTGAATATAATTGAAATGTTGTAATATAAAAGTATTTTTATGCACACAAAGCTATTTTACCCTAATAAATTAAATTATTCATAATTATTGATTGATATTAATGTAATAAATTTATTTTATATAAAATAAAATATTTTTTATAATCATCAAATATATTTGATAAATATAATATTGGATGAAATTCAATTTCACATAAAAAAACATATATTTTTATTAAGTAACTTTTACCAAATATTATTGGAGAATATATTGTAAAAAAATTTAACTTTTATTAATATTATTTTTAAAAATAAACATAATATATGAAATCATTGTGTAAAAATTAATTTTTGGGAAATTTTTGGTATTTTTCTCTGACGTTTAATATTTTGATGTCTAGTGAAAGATACTGAATTTTAATTTAAAACTGCATTTTCATCTAATATATTTATTTTCATGAATTATAATTATAATTTGATATAATATTGAATTAGATATATTTTATCAAATAATCAAATTTTGGATATTTTAATCATATTCATATTGAAATTGAATTTATAAATATTGCAAACATTTGAACATTATTACTTTAAAAACTCACATTATCAACCCATCTATTGGAATAAATTTAAATTAATTTACCCCACTTATGTGAAAATAATTTTGAAAACTTGATTCCAAATTCGAAATCATAATATTTTATAATTTTTGATAAGGATAACAAATTTAATGAAAAAAATATTAGTGGAAGTAATTATTATTAATTATAATGAATAAGGAAATATTAAGCTTAATAAGTGACTAATCCTTAATATTAAAGTCCCAAATTACCTATACACTTGTACAAAACGAAATTAATGGAAATTATTCATCCACGAGACTTTCATTCATTATTATTTAAGTATTAGGAATAATGTTTTTTTTAAACGTTGGAAAAACAAACATTAGAAAAAATACCATGTGAAACCATTCCCTTCAGTATAAAAGGGATTCATCTCCCCCACAAACTAACACCTCATAAAATACTTAGTATAGACCATTATCAACCAAATAAACATGAAAAGGACATTAAATTCCTCTTTTAAGATTCCATTTGGGAATAAATGTACCCAACAAATTTCTTTGGTTTCAACCAAATAGAGTTACCAATAGAAGACGTAACATCCTTCCTCAAGATCCATTATTTTATTTTCTTTATATATCACCTCAATTATTATTATCCATTAACAAATAATATAATAAATATACATAATATAATGGTGTGTTTTTAAGAACTAGATTGACCTATACATAAACACACTTCCATCTAATGTGTAACGAAGATATATCTTATGTCTATAGCGAACTACCGCCTCGCAAAATGATGATTGTTCGTTCATCCTTTACCACCTATCATGGTATGATTTATGGTGGAAAATAAATTTATATACAACATATATGATAATTATTATGTATATAAGATAATTTAATTCCTTTGAAACACATATCGTTATACATTCCACTTTATTTTAATACAATAATTTCGTTTCTTAGAAGTTTGGACTGAGACCCCATCAAAGTGATGTGATTCATTCACACACTACCTGTAATGTTTTAAGGATGTGTTTAGTAATATTATATGATATTTATGATATTATAATGTTATTATAATATTTTTATATATATATTTCACTTATTCTATTTCTTTTAATATGAAAATTAAAAGGTAACAATGTTCATGCATACATACGACCTACCATCTCCATGAACAGTTTACTGCATTTTGTACTTTTATAATTTATAAAATTATTTTTATACTTATATAATGGATATAAATTATATTTTTATATATTTTTATGTTATAGAAATTGTGATATAATTATAGGGACCAAATATATTAAAATTAAGACATGTGAGTAAATTAATGTCAATATTAACTGAAGTGAGACCTTATCATAGAAATGTTAATAAGAAGGTATTAAAAAGTTATAATAAAAACCTATATGGAATTAAATATAAAAATATTGTTATTTAATATATTTATAATAAACTTATATATATTAAACCTGAGTTTTGAGTGAATATGAATAGAGTCAAGACACAAGGTAAGTGAATTTCATCTCATAATTTTATTTTTGTGAGATTCATTCCTAATTCATGATAATATCATTTCTGTAGTGTGTATATTGACTACATATTTATTCAATGATTAGTATACTTAAATTAATGGTTATTTAAATATCCATTGGATTATATTTCTTTCATGGGGATTACATTTAAAAAGTTATCAATGTGGTAATGTAATTAGGTATCAATTTTCCTTTTTTGAGACACATCCCTTGTTATGATCATATATTTTTCAATGAAGTGTACATAATACCTTTTACATGACATATCATGAATATTATTCTTTTTCCTTATATTTTATTCTCCATATAATTATATTTTATTACATGGGGAGTATGATTCATATTTACTAGTGGAAATTGTTTATTTAATGAATATCTTCATTTATCGAGATTGTTTATGATTATGATTCAATTAATGAAATATTTTTTTCCATATTTTAATAAAAATATTTAGTTTTGTTCTCCTATATTTATTCATGATATAACCATGTATTAGTACCATTTTAGACTATTTTGTACATAAAATAATTAATAAAAAAATTATGAAAAATATGTATTTATTTCTCTTTGGTAAGATATATGACTGATTTCAAAAATAATTTTTTCAAAAATAACATATGCTTAAAAAATATTTTAAACGTTTTGAATCATTAATTATAAGTTTTAAAAGTATTTTTGTTGAAATTTATTTCATCAAAAACTATGATTTTTTGATATTGTTTCTAGGAGAATGGTGTACAATTTGGTTTCAATCTTCTTTTACAAGTTTCCAAGGAACATGGTTCTCAAAATGTATTTAGAAATATTTTATATGTTTTCAAGGAAATTTTTATTAAAAATGATTTCAAGATTATTTTATAAGTTTTCATTTAAAATTTTTTTCAACATTATTTCCGGAATTTGTTATGTTTTCAAGGAAAATAGATTTTCAAATTTTCTATAAGACTCTAATATGTGTTTTCAAAGTGATATTTTATAAAAAAATTATTCAACATGATTGATGTTTTAAAAAACAATTAAAAGTAAAATGGATATTTTTATGAGGAAATGTTTTTAAAAGTTATTTCAAAATTATTTCCCATCTATTATGACATCTTTTTGTGTTAATCACCTATTTTTAAAAAAATGATTCAATATTTACATTCATATTATATATATGAATGGTTTAATTTTTGAAGAAAGATATTTTTGAAAATCTATTTCTATTTCACTAGTTATACATTTATAAATCTTTTTCCTTTTCAAAAAGTTATAAGTTTACAGAACTTAGTCCTCTTCTATGGGTTTTGGGATTATGAAAAATGATTCTCTTCAATGAGTTATACCATGGTAAATGATTATTAAACCCACTTCCTTTGACGATTTATTATATTATGAAATGATTATGAATCCTTTATATTTTCAATAGGTTATGATATGGTTAAATGTTTCCTATACCAATCACATGGATTATGATTTGAACTTTTTTATGTGTAATGATATGATCTATTTTTTTTATATTATGGAAAATATATTTATGATTCATTTCATGTTTGGTGAGACCTATATATCCCTCAAATTCATTTGTAAATTATGGATTACTCAAGATTATAAATGTTCTGAATAAACCTGATTTCAGGTTATCAACGTTTTCCATGGACCTGGTTTTATGTCCATAATTTTATGCACGATCATGTTTACATGTTCAAAATGTTATTATTGATCCTTATTATGTTTTCCTACATTATTCATGAACCAGATTACTTGTTAACAATTTTATGAATGGACCTCGTGTATGTACATAAGTTTATGCATGAACATGATTACATTTCAAAAATGTTATGCATGGACCAGAAATCATGTTCCCAATTTTTTTTTTCATGTACCTGGTTTCATTCCCATGAATTTTTTTGAGGGCTTGATTTCATGTCCATAACATAATAAGTGAATCTCTTTCAACATATACATGTTCAAGATATTATAGACTTATATATATACTGAACATCCATGTCTGAATCATATGTTATACATTAATAGATTATGTTCATGATTATCTAGAGATTCATGTCATATGAAATACTAATATTTATGCCATTATTCATGTTTACGATCTATGATATGAAAGATATGATATTCAAAAGATACAATCATGATCTCATATGCTTCTATTAAAGTTATTATAATGTATTTTCTTTATTTACCCATACTAAGAATCTTAACTCGCCCTTTTCTTACATTTCCTTTACCCTGGTTAGAAATAAAGGTTTTAAAGTATAATATTTAAGGGAAAGATATTTATAAGGAACATTGAAGATCATTAAATGAGTTAGAAGATTATTTTTCCTTTTTTTCAAAGGCACTAAACTTATAAGTTCTTAGAGATCCTATTTGTGTGAGGTATTAACTATTACACAAAATTTTCATCAAGATTATGTATGAAAAGTGAGGGTGATTATATTTACAACTTGTGTCAAATTAAGACAAATAAATCAATTATCTAGTGTATTTTTTCTTCTGTATCATAATGGTGGGTTCTCTTTTTCCATAATAGGACATTTTTAATTGGTACAAGAAAAATATTATTTAGCTCCATATGATTGATGGCCAAGTTTTAGAATTGTGATTAGATTGTTCATAGTGTTTGAAACCTTCCATAGATGTGTGTTAATGCATGGATATTACTTCCCTCACTCTCTTTAGATGGATTTGGTAATTCTTTCTATTTTCTACATTTTATTGGGGTTTGGGATACTCTTACTACATATGGAATAGGGTAGGTATTCCCTCTATATACTAAGGGAATGAGAAACTCTATCTATGGATCCACTATTCCCCTTTTTTATTGATCTTAGAAGGGGTGTGGGATCTTTCACTAGAGTGAATATTCTATATGACTACTCCGACTGTGGGATCCTCTAGTTTAGCTAAGATAGGTACCATGGGTTATTTTATTTATGTATATTGAATTTTATGAATTTTGTTTCAATTTAGTCTATATATTAATTATGTAGACTATCACTCTATTATGCTCTATGTATCTCCTTTATAATATTTTGGTTGTTTATGATTGTAAGGTAAATTGTGCCCCTTAATGGGAATCATTAATTGTAATGGAGTCAATTACCCTATGGATTTCTCGAATGAAGACACAATATATTTGATTATATACAACTAGTTGAGGTACCTCCTCGACAAATATGGATTCTTTATTGACGATAAGGATACCCTTTAGAGATTAAGGTGGTGGTATGATAGTTAGAATATCTAAGTAAAACACATTACATCAATCCTTTTGAATCATCATGCACCCAAGATATTTCTCTATTATTCTATTTGTAGTTGAACTATTTAAATTGGAAAATTTGGGCCTTTTGTACATTAATCATCTCTTTTTTATTATGAGAAATGGGAATTAATGGATTAAATTTGATATAATAAGAACAAACCTACACAGGATTGAATGCAGATGATTGGGACTTCCTGTATTTTTTAGACTATATGAAGAACCCTTCATGTCTTTTTCCATGAAACTCTCTAGTATAAGGGGTTGAGATGACCATTTTAATGGTTTTTACTATTTTTTATTGTGACATCACAGAGTGTATGTATATATTCACCATATTATGGGATTATTTCCATCACATATTGTGTCTATGATGATAATTCATGGTTGGGATATGATCTTTGTTATCATGGAATTGGGGTTTCTATATTGAAGTTGGCACCAGATCATGTATGTGTTGAATAGTTGTGAATGGTGGTTATTTATGTTGGTGATTAATGTATTATATATATATATATATATCTCAATGTATATAAACATAAGATGATATGTCGAAATTCAAATTACATTATGGTTCATCGGTCTATAAAATGTAAAATTCCACAAATATTTTTTAATGTGTTGTTCTACAATTTTTTTAGTTTTATGTATGTGTTGTATATAGCTAATTTGTTTATTTATATTCTACTTCTATTTCTAGATATTTTATATATTGGATACATATATATGATGTAGGATTATATGTGCTATTTCCTTCCATAATATGATAAATCAATATTTGGTGAAACTCATTTTCCACTGGCCTATTTTATGTAGGCTTGGTGTACTATAGTAGTATTACTGCTAGAACAATTATGTCTCCAATGGGTCGAGTCAGGTAAGAGTCATATCAATGTATTTAATTCCAATGGATAAAGTTTATAGTATGATCTTATTTGGGGAATATTTTGGTAAATTATTTTAATGATGTTAAATGAGTCTTGATTACAATTATTGTACCATGGAGATCAACATAATTGTGGTGGGTGAAACATCCTCAGAAATCATCTACGATAACCTTTCATTCAGCATGAAACACTATGTATTTGATTATATGGTTATTGAATGTGGGTACATGATACATATTTTTCCTATGATCATTAATGTCACTCACATGTCATATAATTTATATATTTTCTAATGATTAAGGTATCGACCCATTAAATAAATGGTGTCACTGATGTATATCCAACTCTCATGTATTGGCACAATCATAACAAGGCCATGACTTCTATTGGGACTCAAAATATTAATTTTTATGTTATGAGGAATTATTTTTAAGAATATTTTAGTTATTATAGATCCCTTATCCATTTACACATATTATTACAAGATATAAAAAAATAAAAAATTGAATAATTACCAACCACAGATAGTAATTTATTGTTTCTTTGGAAGATTAATTAAATGAAATTAAACACATAGAATTGTACTAAATTGTTATATATTAATATTCTATAATAATCTCCAAATATACTATGAGATCCAATATATATAGTTAAACCATGTTATTACATAGGAAAATAGGAATGAGATAAATATACCAGTGTGTGAATAGTTATAGAAATAATGCATATCGCATGTGCTAGAAGGCATAACATGATGACATAAAAAGGGATGTCACATAAGTAAATGCATGGAATAATAACATATGTTACATGTGACAATTTGGTCCTAAAAACATACTAATTTGGCATCAATATACCACATCACATAAACAAGATTCAATTAAAACATCCAAGACTATATACATGGTGAAAAATCCCCATAATGGATTAGTTTTACTCTCTAATCTCATACATGATGTTTCAAGAGACTAAAAATTACTCAATAAATTGAATATATATTATGGTGAAAACAAATTAAAATGTTCATGTATATTTTTTCCACATAATGAATCAAACATAAAGAATACACGCAAGGGTTACCCATTGAAATACATAGTAACATAATCATGTTATAAAGAATATCCCAAGGGTTTACCATAAATATGTATACTAAACATAGGATTAAATAATTATTGGAATTAATGAATTAAAAATAGACATATATTATTATAAATTATTTCCAAATAAAGTATAATCATAAGAAAAAAGTTATTAGGTTACTTTGGGAATGATATACCTTAGTGTAATTTTAAGGAAAAAGATATATAGTTATTAAATGGGGATAAGATCATAATAATTAAAATAAATTAATAAGTGGGAAAATTTATTTCTTGATAAATGGATTGATTTTAAAAAAAATGTGTATCTTAAAAAAATTTATGGTGTGTAGATCAAAATGGGTATCAAATTGGGATGTTCCCTATAATGAGGCCTACTTATTTGGAAGATTTGAGAAGGGGTCCATTTTAGAAATGTATTAACCAATAAAACAATAATTAATTGATATAGATACATATTATTGGAATATATAAATAAAATTTAGGGTATTAATATTATAAAAATATGAATTTCATTCGGGTATAAATAGAGAAGGTGTACCCTAGAGGAAACATGATGGTTCAGATATATCCCTTGCCTTTGTCAGATTATATTCTTTACTTGCATATGATGCCCTGAATAATCAAATTAGATTCATTTATAATTTAACATAGAACCATATAAACATTTATATGATTTATTATTATTTTAATAAGTTCATTTATGGCCATTTCGATGAGTTATGTTATATTTTTTTGGGATATTTCGTTTCATGGATTTGTGGAATGTTCTCTAAAGTCTATTTATTGCAGTTCATATCAAATGGAAGAAAAAATAAGAAGTGGAAGGAAATTTTAACAATTATAGATATAATTTTAACTGGTCCTGTATATAATTTTCAATTTTTACATGAAGATAATTCATTTGATAAAACAATACTGATTGATGATTAGATATTTTTTATTTTTTTCTAATCATCTAGAACTAGTTTAGTTTTATTATTATTACATATAAATATTTTTCCTATATTATTATAATAGATATATCATACATTAAAAAATATATTTCTACCATTATAATGATTTTATTTCCATTCATGATGTCCTTAATAGAAAACTAAAAACCATTATCCTCAATGGTGGTGAATTGACCTAAGATATATGATTTTTTCATTTTTATGATAAAAGTGTAAGAGAAAATGTTTGTTGATGGATATTAACATAACATAATAAAATTGGAGTGTATATATGATATTGGATTTATTATGTTGTTATTTATAGGGTAGATGAATGGTGGATAGAAGATAAAATAACTTAAAAGAGAATGATGGATAATTAACCTTTTGAATATTGTCTCCATGAGAACCTCCTAATAGAACATGTAATTGAACTTTTGGAGAGTCCATAATGACTAGGACATGGGGAAGTTTATTGGGAGAGGAATTTTTAATAATATTAAAATGATCTAAATATTTAATGTGTGGGTATTAGAGGTGGTAAGGGTGGTATTTAAAATGGAAGGAGAGGGGTGTTTTGGGATGTTATATAAATTAGATTATAATTTCATCTCAATACAATAATTTTTTTTGACAATATACAGTAATTAGTGCATGTAACTTCGAAATAATGGGTTCTGAAATCACAAATTTATCAAACATGACTCAAAAATTATTGTATTTTTTTAAAATGCAATTTATTGTATTTCACTATACACAAAAAATTCAACTGTTTTAGAGAAAAAACAAAAAAAAATCCACCCTAACCATTTTTAACATGTATATTTAAAAAATTGACTCTAGTTTAAGAATATATTATTCTTCATATAATAAATTTATTTTTTAATCAAAATCAACATTTATTAGAAAAGTATCGTCTATAATGTTATAACAGATTTTACAACTCATAAAAAAACACATTAAGGTCTCGTCAAATTATATTATAATTATAATACAAAAAAAATATTACATTTTTAATTTATTTTATATAAATTAAACTTCTACTAAATCATTATATTTATTATATAATTGAAAATAAACATTCTAATTTCACAAAAAATACTAATAATTAATTTATCATTCTTAAAACCATTATTTTCTTATTTCATGATATAAATATATCATTTTATCATTTTTAATATAACTTAATTTTATTCATACTTTCATAGGTGAGATTTCAATTTTCACTGCATGATTAATATTTCTAATGTTCACATTACAATTTTAATGGTTAGGTTAACATTTCAATGTTATATTTTACTTATTTTCAACAAATGCCACATATTTCAATAAATCATTTATTCTTCTCTCATGCTTATATACATTCATAGTAGAAATTGATATCTTACAAATAAAATTATGTTATATATATAGCATTTTTCATTAGTGTAATAATTCTATTGGATGGAGCATATCCGAATTTTCCTAATCTTATTTTTTTATTTTTTATTTATTGACTTGAAATAATATTTTTCATTATTTTTGGATTATTTCTAGACTAATGTATCATTCATCATTTATAGTTTTTTTAGTTCCCAATGTATGTATGCGATTTATAAAATATGGAATAATTATAAGAAGGTAAATTTTCATTGATATAACTATGGGTCATTATATTCATCCAACCTTATGAAATCTCTCCCTCAAATTTTTTTACATACTAAGGTCAAAACATGTGAGTATGATTTTCCTTTATCACATCCCCTAGTTCCCATTTCATCCTCTACTATGTTATGGTTCATGAAAAATAACTTAACCCGGTGAGTTGTCTTGATTCATAGATCATTATCAACATGGTCCAATATCTTCATTTCTTATTCAATATAAGATCAAACATTTTAATGTTGTACACATTTGAATTTAGTAAATTTTTGTTATTTGTAAAGAACTTCCTAATATTGGATATTAGGAAAACATCATGCACTTGAGATATTGTTGGTGCATGTTCTATTTGATAGGCCAATGCTCCGACATAATCAAAAATATCAAAGGGGATGATGTGACCTATTCATTGAATCACATTCCTCTAAAATCTGAAGACTCTCTTCCATGGTGATATGCGGAGGAATACCAGGTCTCCAACTTTAAACTCTATATCTCATTAATGATTATTTGAATAAATATTTTTGTCGACATTGGGATACATTTATGTGATGCAGAATGGTTTTCAACATTTCTAAAATTTCATTGACCATTTGATGTCATGTTATATTATGTTTCACACCATCATTTCTGCATGAAGGTGTTCTGCAACATTTCACATTAATGACTTCATATGGAGCCATTTGGATGATTAATTTGAAAATATGGTCATATGAGAACTCGACCAGTGGGAGATGTTGGCCTCATCCTACTTTGAAGTCCACAGAAAATTATCTCCACATGTCTTGTAGTGTTTGACTAGTCCACACAAATTAGCCATCAAATTGAGGATAAAAAGCCAAATAGATTTTCATGTTTGTGTTTATAGCAAGTTGGAGACTTCTAGAACATTGATGTAATTATCATATCTAGATCGGATACAATCAATAATCGTAATTCATACAAACTCTCCACTTTTCTGATCTATATCAATTCATATTGGTCAAGTGATAAGTCCACTTGAATTGATATAAAGTAATATATATTTATATGATGATCTATAAAATCCAATAAATAATTATTTCCTTTGGATTTATTTGGAATCCCAATGAAAATTTCTATGGGGATGTTTTCTCATTTTTATTATGGTATTGGTAATGGTGGAATCTTCCCCTTATACATATATCTTTCATTATTTACATGAAATCATTCCAGAAACATTGGTGTATATTCAATAATATCTTTCTTCCTAATGTCCCGCCAACAATTCTTTACGAAATATCGATACATCATTATTCTCCCTAGGTGGAATGAGCCGGTTGAACTATGTGAAAAATTCGATATATCTTTCATTCTAATATGATTTCATGGTATACATAGTCATGACCCAAATATTAAAACTATTTCGTTATCAATTGTGTATTGGGGAGATTTTATTTTCTGATATCCTCAATTTTTTTGAATTTACACATCGTTTCATTGAGAATATTTTATTTTATCAATGAGTAATGGTTTAGAAATAATTTGTGAATGGAATCTGGACATACCTTCCTTTAATATTCTCTTGAACATCATTTTCAAGTATATGGATATTGGATCCATCTCAATTCTCATAAATTCCAAATATTCAAGATCCTTTATACTTAGAGAGTCTTCCACATTATTCCCTTTACCTGGATAGTCATTCATTGAGAATTCATATTCATTAATGAGCTCTAACCATCATTTCAGGTGAATATTTATCTCCATATGTGTGAATAAATATTTGACTCTCTTATTATTAGTATATCTCTCACTCTTCTCCCTATAGAAGAAATTCTACTAGATTTCCACTATGAATATAACTACATCAGACTCCATAAAATGCATGGGATAGTTTTCATCATGAAATCTCCACTACCTTGAGGTATAGGCTATAAATTTATCCATTTTATGAGTAAAAAGCCTAATCCTGTCATTGTTTCATCACAATATATGTCACGACCCATCCTCAGGACCCGTGTCGTGACTACCCCAAGCCTGCCTTCCATAGGCCAGGGGTTGGCGACTAGCACCAATGCGTAAATCCTGACAAAAGGGGAAGGGATTTCCTTTATGAAGTAAACAAACACCACCGAGTAAGAAAGATGAAGTAAACACTAAGTAAACTGAGTACAATAGTAAGTGCAGAAATTAAATTGGCCAGAATACCAACCCAAACTCAAAGTAAAGTACAACTGGAAAGAAAGTACATCAACTGAAAAGTAAAGCAGCCACGTCAAGCCATCCACAAGATGTCCCACCAGAAGGGTGGGTACAGATAGTCTCCTCAGCTCCTCTGGTCCTGACGTCCGCTCTATGTACGTCCCGCCTAGTGGTCCACCTCCAGGTACCGACTTGCTCCACAAGCCCCAATAAAAATCATCTCTGTCTTTCGTCTGCGTCCAACACAACGTAGTGCGGGCATTTCCCATGCAGGGGTGAGTATACTCTACTCAATAGGGACCCCGAGACCCTCTAAGGTCTCCCAGAATCCACAAAGGATAATCCACAAAGGAAAGATACAATCATGAAGTAACAACCAACTCTACTTAGGTATGTTACCATACATATACCTAAGTCTTCAATTCTAGTTTGGCTCCCACATCCGTTCCCATGTTCAATCATGTTCATATAGGATAGTACAACCCAATCCACACAGGAAAACACAACCCAATCCACATAGGAAAGCACAGCCCAACCCAAAGGAAAGAAAGTCTATCATATCGAAGATAATAATTGAAAGTAAAGACTCATCTCTCACAAGTATACATCATTTTTAAACAAAAAGGATATGATCAGATGTAGTTACTGATTCATCTACCTGGGACCCACTTAGGATACTAGACCGGCTAAGCTGTCGGACCCATGTAGGATACTAGTCCAGTTACTCTGTCAGACCCACGTAGGATACAAGTACAGTAGTCATCACCGCCGAACCCACGGAGGATTCCAGTATGAAATTCTTCACCGTCCAACCCACGGAGGATCCCAGTATGGTTGTCGTCGTCGTCGAACCCACAGAGGATTCCAGTACGAAATTTTTCACCGTCGAACCCACGGAGGATTCCAGTAGGGTTGTCATCGTCATCAAACCCACTGAGGATTCCAGTACGAAAGTCTTCACCATTGAACCCACAAAGGATTTCAGTATGGTTTTCATCATCGTCGAACCCACGAAGGATTCCAGTATGAAATTCTTCACCGTCAATCCCACAGAGGATTCCAGTACAGTTGTCGTCGCAGACAGCTCTAGGGTTCCCGCACACAGCATGATCGATTTCAGGAGGGTCTATTCCACGATCCAAGGGGGGTCAATACATCAACTGACACGTAGTCTGGAGTAGATGTTTTCCAGAGTTCTGTCTCAACAAATAAAACTAAATGTGACAGATGGCTCGTCAATCGGACGCCCAGTCTGAGAATGGTTGGCTTTTTCGTCCTCGAGGCCCGATTGGTTTTTAAGTCACAACTAACCCGACCGTACATCAATTTCATCCAAACATCGAGTAGAGTAATCCAAAAGTTCCGTCTCACTAAGAGGAAACCAACAAAGTTAACGACATGTCATTCGGACGTCCATATCTCAAGTTATAAGCGTTTCCGCTCCAAGGGCCCAGTTGGTTTCGTGTTCGAACCAACCTGGCCATACCCAAAGTTCTCTGAAATCCTGAGTGTAATATACCAAAATGACCATCTCGATCGAAGGATTGTATCACAACTGACAGTGCATCTATGGGAAGTCTGTAGCCCATGTTACGGAAATTTAAACGAACCTATCTGGTTTTAGGGGGGTTCGGGCCCGAATCGACCCGGGCCAGAACCGACCCGGCCCAGAACCCCCCTGGGTTTGCCCGAACCTGGTTGACCCAGCCAGTGTCTGGGTCCGGCCCAATAGGGCGTGGACCAGCCCCGCCGGCGCGACCCGGCCCGGTGCGGGCGGCGAGCCAGGCGCGGGCAGCCCGGCCTGGTGCGGCCGGTCCGGCCCGGGCGGCTCGGCGCTGACACTGGACGAGCGGACGCGGAAGGGGGGGGGGTGGCTCTGTACCCCCCGGTCATCCGGTGAACCAGCGCGGTTTTAATTCCGCACCGCTCCCCAAAAATCCGGAATGGCAAAGTCGTTCCGGTCCGCCGCGGCCCAGCCGCGATGGTCTTCTTCGGCGGTACTCCATCGGTGCCGCCGCGCCGGGGTGGCGCGCCGCTGCCGCTTTCTGAAAACCACCGGACACGCAACGGTGGTCCGTTTCACCCACTGTCTCACCTGGGGTCATTACAGTACCCAAAAATCACTACGGAAACTTCAAATTTCTATTGCGTCCCGTTTCGTCATAGTCCGTCAATTCGCACATCAACAATCAAACTGCAGTGGGTTGTCAGGATGTGTTTGTTTGGCCCACGCCCTCCGCATTCGGTGTTATCATTTGGCAAAAATCAACACATTATTTTAAGACATAACAAGGCACAATTTTAATCAATAAAAAAATATTGAACCTAGTTACCAAGAACACACCCATAAATAAAAATCCTTGTCCCGTAAACAAAATACCCTCGTGGATCAACTTAATAATTAGATGATCCGCGTTCTTTGTTATTAGAAGGAAACAAACATGGGTTTCTAAAAACATTCTCACTTTAATCCCCTACCTCAAAGAAGTCGTCGGATGAAGATTGTCGCGGAAAACGGCGTCGTGATGATGGTTCGCTGACGGCGTTGGCGAGCATCCAAGAAAAGGATTTCATCTCACACCGGTTGCAGAGAAGGGAGAGATTGGCACGTCGTCTCTCCTTGGTGATCTGGTGTTCTTTGCATTCTTCAACAAGGATGAATGTACTTCCAGACTAGAGCCCTCCACTCCAACATAACCCCACACAACGATTCCAATCCCAAATAAAATAAGACCTCATCATATTTTATTCACACACACACATGCCAACATTAATTTGAAAATCAAAAGATCTCATTCAATTAATTGACTTAATTGAAGAGATATTAATAATCAAATTAATTTTGCGGGTTGACTTTTCATTAAATTTGGGGTGTGGGTGAGTTAAAAATTAATGGAGGTTTTCCAACATAATGGGAGGTTTGAGGAAATTGAAAAGGTGGGGCTCGTGTGGGCCCCACCCCCAATTCCTTGCATCTTATTTTTCCACAACGCTTAACCATCAGTAAGGAAATAAAAATAAATTGTAGAACAATTTTATTTTAATTCCTCACATTTTTAACATCTCCTCCCGAGCAAACGCCACTCCAAGAAAAGTCTTCCTAATCAATTACTGATGATGTGATTCCATTGGTGCCATCAGATTTCGATTCCGAGTACCGGTACAAAAGTTAGGAAAACCCGCTCGTTATTTCACTGAACGTACCCGAGATAAACTTCCGAAATTGATTCTGGGCACACCGGGCTTTGGAATCAGTTTTCGTCAGAAACATCATACTCATAAAATCCCAAAAAAAATTAAGAAAAACATTTCCCTTGAAATTTACGGGTCTTTAAAAAATACCAATGAGAGTTCACCACTTATTGTTAATGTGAGTATTGGTGCAGTGATAATCCTCTATTTTGAATCATTGATGGATTCTCCATATTATCTTTTCCAGAAAAACATTACTTCGTTTCAGGTCATCGTGGCTATTGGGTTTTACAATCATGAAAATTTATTTACAAATCTTCTATAACACCCATCTTGACCAATGATACAACAGATCTATGTCAAAGATAGTTTCATTGTACACAACTCAATTTCCATTATTTTAAAAGGGTTAATATATATCTCTTTTCACGTCACAACATTCTCATAGAATCATACATCCTCAATCTAGAACTAACATTTACTATAATTTTCATTCTCTTTCCCATTAAAATTTCCTTATTATAGTATGAATGTACTATTTTTGTTCTTCCATTATCTAGGATTATATTTGAATATAATCTATAATGAATACCAATTTTTTTGAGGTAATCACTAATGGATATATTAATTACCTCCATGAAAATTAATGTGGAGTTATTGAGTACTAAGGGCATGAAAATGAACTCTTAGTGTCCATAAATAATTTGACAGTCAGTTTTGGGAAAATCTTCTTTCCTCACCTTTAATTGATGATATCAAAAATGAATTTCAACAGTAAAGAATAACTTGGAAACTTGTAGTAGATCAAACAAGTCATCTATATGTGGTAAGGGATACTTGTTCTTTATAAGGAATTTCTTACCTCACAAAATCCAATGAAGAGGCACATTGACCCGCCTTTCATCATGAAGATGAGGATCAGTTCACCCCATGGGGAAGCACTCAAGCATATAAAACCCTTTTCCAAATTCTCTTGTAATGAATTATTCCATTATTCAATCTCATGTTTGTCAGTTCTTTAAAGAGACATTGATATATATATATATATAGTTCCAAGAAGATGTCATATTGATAAATCGGCCTTTTGGTTAAGAGGAAGTCCATGATATTCTTTAGGTAACACGTCAGTGCAGTACCTCATAATGGGTATGTATTCAAGAATGATACCATCTTTTTTATTAATTATTTGATATAGATATTTTTTCTCATAAGAAAAAATATCTAAAAATGAGAGCATGATTCTAAATGAGATTCATCATCCTCCATACATATGTAAAAAATTGGATGACGCCTTTGGATGTAAATAGTGACCCCCCTTTATAAAAATTATATATTCAATATGTAAAAAGATAGCCAATACATGCCTAATAATGCATAAATCTACACCAATGGAAGTAAGATGATATTTTTTGAGAGTTTTAATCCAAAAACATTAACCATGGAGCATTTATAAACATTATATATAGTAATTTCCCGATTTTTTCTCAATGTAAAATCAACCTTCATATTTTGTGTTGGTGTTTGAATAGTTCTAATAATCATTGTGGGATATGAATGAATGAATAGAACAATAATTAAATAGTATATTTTCTAATATTGAATGAATAACCATTGTACATATAACTACATCATTTTCAATCTCCACCTCAAAAATAGTGAATGAATATGTTGTTCCATGTAAAGATTGAGGTTTTTGTTGTTTCATTCCTCTGAAAACCCTTGTCTTAAGGAATTGGCTCATATAATACCCATGATACTTGTAGATGAAACACTACACTATATATTTATTATAGATATATACCTTCCTTTCTTAATCCAAAACTATGGTTCTCCTTATAAACATTTTGGAAATAATTAGTTGAATTTCCCAATCTTTCAAATCGGAACCAACTCTTGGTTCCGTTTATATAGGTACCAATATTCTTAGTCCCACAATTTTGACATGTGGGATGTTGGGTTTTCATTCCATCATTAGATTGATCTATTTCTACTTCAATATTAAACAACATTTTTCTTTTCTGATTGCTAATCCATTGAAGCAACAAAGAGTCTCCAATAACAATTTCAACCTTAACGCGATAATAATCAATCTTCTCATAACTGTAGAATTCATGAATCCCCCATGCTTTTCATATTCCTATAATTTTTCTTCTAAAGAATAAGTTCACTATGATTTTAGTGTTAATGAAAAATCTCTTCGAGTTTCAAGAAATCTACATAATGTTTTCCTCATATGACCTGATAGACTCATCTTCCTTATCATTCATTTTCAAGGAACTCCCTATCCATCTTATGATGGATATTTTAGGGAAGTATTTAATGATTTTTTTTCATTAATTATTCTATTAACATAGAATCAATTTCCTCATAATAGTTGTGTTTTTATGACTATCCACCACAGATCAGCATCCCCATAAAATTGACAGACCACTAGAATAACATTCACTTTATCTGAGAACTAAAGGAAAAAAATATCTCCCCAATAGGGTTAGTCAAATTTTCTGTGATAAGGGGATTATAAGATCCACTAATGTTAAGAGGCCCTTCATTCAAAAATGATTCAACCAAAAATTTCAAATTACTTTTTGAAGGATGTAATTCTACATGATTCAAGATATTTCCCATAATTTTAGCCAATTGAACTTGTACTATCATGATGTGGTGATCTCTTATTCCCAATAGATTTGGCATTTATTTGAGGAAATCATCACATTTCATATCACATTGGTTGTGAGCACAAATTATAATATTTCAATACATTAACTAAAAAAAGAACAAAAAATAGTTGGGATTGAATACATAGCTGATAATTATATAAAAATAGAAAATTTTAACACAAAAGGATAAACATGTAAAAGAAAAGTATATCTTAACTTGTGATTCTGTAAATTTAAATATATCTCATACAAGGTGATAGAATTTTCCCTACGGTTCTTCCTAAATATTCATAATCCTAAAATTCAAGAATAAAAATACTATTATTCGATACCAACTATAGATAATGTATCCTTTTGAATATATTATTACATAATTTGCATCATTATTATCCAACAAATACACACCGAGGACAACAAATTATAGTGTTTTTGGAAGGATAGGAACATAATACTAAAAAAATGTTACTAAAAGAAAATATATTTCTATTAATCTTCAATAATGATCTCACAAATTTCTTTGAGAACTTATATCTCATAAAATATCCAAGGGAATACGTAGACCAATGGGATAAGATAAAATGTTTAGAAATGGATTAAACATGGGAATATTTCATAGCACATGGGTTAGAAGGCATAACATTAGAACCTAAAAAGACATGGAACATGGATAAAAATTAGAAATCATATCATATATATCATGTGATCATGTGATCATGTGATCATGGAAACATTGGAATGTGACATAAAAATGTGTTACGGTTAATTTCCTAGGCTATGTCACATGTTTTAGAATGTCCCATAATGGATTATGTTTACGCCCTAGTCCCATAAATTACATCTCCTGAGACTAAAAGTTACACAATAAATTGGAGTTCTATCTTTGTGAACCCATTATAACGTTTCGATGTATATGTGTGCAACATAAATGATCAATCATAAGGAATACACATAATTGTTTCCCATGGAATTTAATTGGGTATCGTAATCGTGTCTTTAGGAAAAACAAAATTTTGTATCATAATGGTTTGCAAAAACAAGGGTTGAAATCATTACTATACATTCATGAAGATAAATAGTTATATATTATTATAAATTATGTCCAAATTAAGTGTAATACTAAGAAAATAATAGTTATCTTACATTGGAAATATTCCACTTAAGTGTAGTTTTAAGGGAAAAGTGTAAGGATTCATTAAAAGGGGGTAAGAGACTAATAATTTTAAAAAATATAGAAGAAAAAAATGGGTTTTCATGATAAAATGATTCATTTGATAAAATACGGGTGTCTTAAAAAATTTATGGACTATACATAAATTTTTTTAATAAAATGGGATGTTCCCTTTAATCGGGCTTGAATATTCAGCAGAATTGAGAAGGGATCATTTTTAATCATGTATTTCCCTATCAAGGGATGATAAATTGATCTGGATAAAAATTATTAGATCATACATATACAATTTATAAGGATGTTTTGAAAAAAAATAAGAAATAAAATCGGGTATAGAACGAGAATGTGTAACCTTAAGGAAAAAAATGAAGTCTTGGTGATGAAACACCATGAGATTTTGTGAAATATTTTTTGTCAAATAAATTTAATATTTTTTATATTTTTATTTCCACACAATAGAAAAAATATTATATATATATATATATATTAATTCAATATGTTTGGATTAATTTATAGTCATTGAAAATTTAATCACACGCAACATAGAATATAAGGTTTTTCTTTCCCTATATCTTACACTGAGGTAAACATATGTTTCACACAAAATTGACTTTCCTTGATCACTTTCGTAACACGCTAGACAGAGTGCTACCAAAAAAAATATTTTATTAAAATATATATATATACTCTAGACATTAAAATAGTTTTTAATAATATTATTAAGTAAATTATGTTAATATATTATTTTTATAAAATATAAAATGAATTAATTAGTAAAAAATTATATTTAAATTAATATTGGAACCAATTTAATATAATGGTAGTATTTTTATAACAAACTATTGTTATGCTCCCAAATTTTTTTCCCTAATTAACTAAATTAATAAAAAACATTAGTGGTAATAATTGGATAAATATTTTATATATCCAGTAAAATATATTAGATATTCATTCGATTTATTTTATATACCTGAGATAAGAACAAACAAAATTTTATTGATAAAACCCTATATTTTTATAAATGTATTTTTATTGGCCTCTAAGGGGAACCCATTTAAAATCCAATTTCTGAAATTTTATAGACAAAATATGTAAAAATAATGATCATATTTTAAATTGTATCATAATAATTTGGTTAAGATAAATTTTTGACATTTCTCTATGAATTTTAATTATTTTAATGAATTGTGAAAATACTAAAATTCAACTCAAACATACATTAAAATTGTTTATATGTTTCAATTTTATTTTATAATGATTAAAAAGATTAGTTAGATAATAGTTTTATCAATAAATATAGTTTATTTCATTATAATCATTTTTATTTTGAGATTTACTATAAAAAATATCAAACTTTTGAACATTTTTACTTTAAAACCCCACATTGTCTACCCGACTATGGGATAAAATTTAAATTAATTTCTGAAAATATTGGGAGTTTAGTTTGGAGAAATTAATTACATATTTGAAATATTCTTAATTTATATTTTTTAATATGTACATCAAATTTCTTCTCCAAAAATATTTGTGAAATTAATTAAAATTAATTACAATATTTAAGGTAAAATTAAGCATAATAAGGGACTAAACCACAACCTTAAATCCCAAAACATCTAAAAAATGCCTAAAATCCATTTTATTGGTATATTTCTTCCCTGTAGAACTTTTTATATACTTTTTACCATTATTGGATCCATTTTAAATAAACAAGGTGGGATTCCCTTTTCCAAAATATTAAAAGAGTGCCACTAATCCTCCCGTATAAAAGGCCTCCTCTACTCCCACTTCCCAATACATCTCCAGCAACATTGGATAGACCAACCTCTACAAAAATATCATCCAAAAAACACTCATTTATCCTTGAATCCTCTATTTTTTCATAAATCCATACAACTACTCCCTTTTATGCAAACCAAAAGGACTTACCCGATTTAGAGTAAATACCCTCCCTCAAAATCCATTCTTTTATTTTATTTCTCCACTACCTCAATTTTATTTATTCCATAATTATATAAATAAAAATAATAATAAATATAATAATTTTTTTTATGCTATGTATTATACCTACACTCTAACACACTTCCTTCTAATGTGTAATGGATATACAGTTTATGTGTATAGCAGACTACCATCTCACTAAACGATGATTTCTCATGTTTCCTATTCCACATATCACGGAGGAAATTATGATGGATAATGTATTAATTTATGTTATATATAATAATTATTATGTATTTAATTTTATTTAATTCTTTTACATAGCATATCTTTATACTTTCCAATTGGTTTTATTATGATAATTTCGTTTGAGAAAGTGTGGACTACTGCAACATCAAAGTGATGTGATTAGTTCACACACTAAATGCAATTTAATAATGATAGTTATCAGGAATATATATGATAAAATCATTATATTGTATCAATGTTATATATATATATACATATTTATAACTATATATATTTTAATTTCGTTATTTTTACACGATAATTAAATAGAAATAGTGTTCATGCGTACGTACATATTACCATCTACATGAATGGTGTATTCCGTTTGATAGTTCTATATTCATAGGAAAATTATAAATAAAATATAAAACATATATAATATATTAAAATAATGGTTTAAATTCTGGACATCCTAATATGAGTATGAGGACCAAATATATAACAAATTAATACACATGCGAAAAACAAAGAAATATTACCCGAATTGAATCCTTAAAATAGAATTATTAACAAGAAGGTGATATAAATAAATAGTAAAACAATTTATGGTATTATAAGAAATGATATGGTATATATATATAATAACTTCATATTTATTATACAATATTTTTAATGAGTCGGATGAGTTTGAAGACACAGGGTAAGGGAATTTTATATCACTCTTTATTTCATTGAGATACATACCTTATTCACCACAAAATTATTTTTTGTGGTGTATATAATGTCCATGAATGTATTACATGCCTCATATAATTAAATATTTGGGTATTTACATAACGATTTTTTGATATTATACTTTCATGATCACATTCTCATACTCCTACACTCATGTTTATGCTTTAATGTCTCCCTTGTTCAACAATACTGAGCATCTGTGCTAACCCATTTTTATGTTTCCTTCCTAGGTTATGAAGATATGTATTAAGAATAAAATTTCTAATAAGGGTGAAGGTCAAAGTGAACCTATTGGTAGGTAATTTATCTCATTTATACACCGGTTTCTATGTTTCTAGTTTTCCAAAGCCACTAAACTAATACGGTTATTGGGGTTCTGTTTGTGTAAAGTTATAAGAATTCCAAAAATGTTATGCAATGATAATATATATCAATACCAGGTTTTTATAGTTTGTATCACCTCAAAGGTTTTATTAACCTTTGGAATATTGGATGACAAAAATTTAGTTATATCCTTATGTATATTTATATGTACATGTCTAGGGTTTTATCTAAGCATGTGTAAGGATGAGTTAACATTTTGGAAAATGTCTTGGAATTTTGGTAATAGATTGAGTGAGATGTTTCCTATAAATACATACCTTTATGGATAATAAAAGTGTATTTGGATCCAAAATTTATGTATCTAGTGGTAACAACTCCCACATGATTTATTGGGCCTAACTCAAGGTAATCTGGTACATGACAATGGGCCTTGGCACACACCTAGATTGCCCCTACTAGGGGATATGATTTGGAAATTATAAAACTCTTCATGAACCATCATGAAAGATTTAAATATATATTGGAAATTAATAACATATGTCAAATAAAAGGGTTTAATATATTAAGTACGTTGTCATTATTTAGACATCCTATAAGTAAATATTCTCTTAACTATGTGGTTTTCTTCTAGGATAAGTAATGCTCAAACTATGCTTTTCATTTTAGTAAGTAGAGTGAAATAAAAGGAACTAAATTAATATTGAATATGATGGATTAATTTTTTTATGATAATTAAAGTTTGATGATCACATGAGTGAAGGATGTGGTGATAATTCTTTGTCTATTTCCAAGGAACATTATAAAAAATGTGTAGCAAAACCAACTCTAGGACTCACCAAGGAAGAGAATGAACCATTTTGATGAGATTTAAGTTAATAAAAACCACATATGAAAGAAGTTTTAGTTTCTATTGTTTAAAGAATGTGTAAATACTCACTAGGGTGGATGTCTTAGATGAAAAAAAAGATGTTTTAGCTATGGAAAATAAGGACACAAAGGTAGTGATTGCAATGAAAAAATGAATAGATCAATTAATGTAATGGATTAGAATATTGGCCTCCCTAAGTCATCATCAAAGGTTATGTGTTTTAAATGTGGAATAAATTATCATTATGCAACTCAATGTCCCAAGAGGAAATATCATAAATAGGATCCACATGGTGATGTGAGTAATGGATACATTTCCGATGAAGATGAGACTACATATGAAATATGAAAGGAAAGATGTATTATTTAATAGGATATGGTATCCTTGTAAATTGTAAAAGGTTGAAGTGGAATATAAATGTTTTTAAGGGTTTTCATTCATGAATTATGTTATATGAATGGTGAAATATATTTTGATTGTTTAGTTTATGTTTTTTGCTTCGGATTTACAAGTTCATATTCATAAAATCTAATTGAATAGAAAAATGATTAAATAGAATGAATAGGTCCATGGAAAACACATTATTGATGAAATGATAATCCTTAATTTGTTCCCTATGTTATTGTATTGTTTTTTGGATGAACATATGTTGGATATAAGTAAATTGGACGGTACTAATTACCTTAGAACTAATTAATGAATTTTCAACTAGTAGTTTATTCTACCATGGATGAATTTTACATAATATTGTATTTAAGAACATATCCATTAATCCACAGAATAAGAAAGAATACATGTTTTATAGAACGATTTATGATAATTCAGTTTATTACCGTGTTTCAAAAAAAATATATGATGAGGGAATTCATATTTTGGGAATGTGAAAATAAAGGAAATGTTTGTCGTATATGGGAGATCAATTTAAAACTTATTTCATGATTTTAATTCTAATATTTTGGAATTTTGATCATTCCAAAGGATTATAAGGTTAACCATTTATTGGATTTTTATGTTACACTTTAGATGATGTTTGTGAGATTAAACTATTATCTCACCCCAAGAGGATTAGTTCATATTGGATAGCATGTTCAAACTAATTTGTGTTGATGATAGCTGATGGGATGGTGTATCATTGGTCCAGTAATTTTTATCACATTAGGAATGAAAAAGTCACATTCATTTTTAGAGAAAGAGGAGAAGTGCATCAAAAAAAATTGTTAAATTGTCGTTAAATAATGTGATGTATATATTTTCAGGAAAGTTCGTTATCCTTAAGAAAATCATCCATTAATCCAAAAATAGTTTCCCAGTACCTTCATTTCTGATGCATCAAATGGCCCAATAGAGAATCATCGATTTACGGCTTTGAAATTGTTATCATTCTCCTAAACATTTTAACTATCAGTATAGAACAAATTATAATAGTTATATTTCTTTTCCATATCCATATTTTCACTTTCAACTTATGTTATCCTTTGTGGGAATCTCATAAAGAGTTACATTGGGTAAACGTTATATTTCTAACATTCCATTTTAAGGGAGGTTTTTGTATTCATTTTTATGAGGTGGGTTTCATTGAAAAGAAATTTCTAGTATTAAACTGTAGATAACTTTGATCAATATGTAGGGAGAAATTGATTTTATGGGGTTGATAATTTTACACAAAATGATTTTGTTAAATACTATGTTCAACTTTTTTTATTTTTTATATATTTTTTATTTCACCCAACACTTAAAAAAGTTATTTTATATACATTATCGATCTATGATTGAATTATGTTATATTAAACTCAAAGTTAATCAAGAACTAAAAATAATATAAATGTTAGCCTTTTATATATGGAAGTCTGATGAAAGCTTAGGTTTCACATGAGAATGTCTTTCCACGATGGCATTCGTAACACAAAATTCAGAGAGTTATCGAACAATAATATATTATTAAGAAAATTTAATAATATATAACATACCTCTTAAATTATATTTCATGAAAATTAATAAAAAAATTAGGTAAAAACCTAATAAATTAATATAAAAATTTTTGTTAGTTTTATTAATTAAATATATGTGTTTAATAATCAATAAATTATTATTTTTACTCATCCAACAGATTTTATAGACATTAGATAAGTACAAACCTAATTTTATGAATAAAAAACCAATATTTCTATAAATATAGTTTTAATGACTTTTATTGGTAAACAAATTTTAAATATATTTTTTTGCAATTTTATTGATTTAATATGTCAAATTTAGCTTTATCATTGAAATAAAAAATTAATAATTTGGTTGTTGTAAATTTTTGTTATTTTTCTATGATGTTTCATTTTTTAATGAATAGTGAACATAGTAAATTTAACACAAACTACTTTTTCAACTAAATTTTTAATAATGTTAAATTATATATTTAATTGGTTTCAAAGTTTAATTAGATAATATTTCTCTCAATAAACCCAATTTAGTTAATTAAAATCAATTAACTTTTGTAATTGTCTATAAAAGCATAGTAAACTTTTGAACGTGGTTACATTAAAACCCCACATTGTCGAACCAAATACAAGATTAAATTTAAGTTAATTTCATCAACATAAGTGAGTAGAATTTGAAAAAATGGATTCTATATTTTGAATAAAAATCAAATATTATATATAACAAAGTAAAAATTGTTTTTGAATAAAAATATCAGTGAAATTAATTAAAATTATTTAAACGATTAAGGTTTAATTAAGTTTAATAAAAGATTAAAACATAACCTTATGGCCTAAAATAACCTCTACACCTGTAAGAACCCAATTGTACGCCAATATTTTGACCCTATACTCCCTTTTATCTACTTATTACAATTATTGGGTCCAATTGAAATAAAAAAAATGTGGCTGGGGTGTCACTTTTCCAAAATATCACAAGAGTTCTACTCATCCTCCATTCTAAAAGGCCACCCCACCTCCAACATTCCCACACCTCTAAGGCCACTATGGATCTTAAAAAATATTCCAAAATAAAAAAAACATTCCAAAATTCCTCATTGAAAAATATATTTGGACAAAATTACTTCCAAGGATGCCTTTTGGTGGAAAACAAAAGGAGTTACCCGATTAAGACATAACACCCCCCCCCACTCAAACTCCTTTCACTTATTTTCACACTACGCACCATTAAATCATCTTATTCCATGATTGTATAACAACAATAGTATCTGAAATATATTGTGATTTGGTTTTGATATATGTTAAACCTAAACCTAAACACAATTCCATTTAATTGGTAATTAACATACTATTTAGGTGTACGGTGGACTACCACTTCACTAAACGATGATTGATCATTTTTTATGGCCTCTCATGGGGGACATTATGATGAAAAAAATATTTATATATGATAAATATAATATTTATTATTTATTTAAGATTCTGTGATTATTATAAAACACATATCATTGTAATTTACATTTAGTGTTAATATAATAATTTGGTTTGATGAAGTGTGGACTAGCTCACCATCATAGTGATTGATTCATTCATAAACTACAGGGAATGTGTTAAGGATGGGTTTAGTGAATACATATGATTTATATGATATAATAAAGAAAACATAATTATGATATATATAAATATTTTTTTCTTACTTAATTTCATTCCACATGAAAATTAAATAGAAATTGTGTTTATTTATACGTACATATTATCATCTACATGAATAGTGTATTCCATTTGATACTTATATATTCTATGTATTATTTAAAAAATATACTGAATATAAATTATAATTAATACATGTTTAAAATTCATGAAATCATGAAATAAATTTATGGACCAATGATATAACAAATTACGACACATGCAGAAAATAAAGAGCATATTACCCAAAGTGAACACTTAACATATAATTGTAAACAAGCAGCTGGTATAAATCCATTAATATAATTTGATAATTTAAAATGGTCCTAGATATAATTTACAATTTTAACATGAGGATGGTCTATTTGATAAAAAGTAATGACTATCATTTAGATTATTTGGATATTTTTCAATCACCATGAGATAATAATGTTTCACTATTTAATATTATGTATATATAGTAGTTCAATAACATTAAAAGAGTTATAATATAAATTTTACAACATAATCTAAGAATTATAATTTTTTATTACCTTCCATTAATGTGTTAATGGAAAATGAAGCATCTTCATCCATGAAGGTGGTGAATCGACATAGAAAAAACAATGTTTTAATTTTATATATATAAGTAAAATTGAATATATTTGGGGATGGATATATCATTAACATAATTAAAATATGGTATATATATTCTAATATAGTTTTCTTGGTATTTTTGATTGGGGAGGTGAGAGGGGTAAAAGAAAATAATATAAATTAAAAGAGGAAGAAAGAATATTTTACCTCTTTAATATTGTCTCCTTGAGAACCCTCATTAGGCACATGTAATTGTTCATCTATTGAGACTAGAAAGACTATAATGTGGGGGAATATTCATCGTAGGGGAATTGGGTATAATATTAGAAATCTCCATATTTTATATGGTGTGAGGAGAGGAGGTGGTGAGGGTTGTATTTATAATGGGGAGGGTTTTTTTTATTATATTCATTAGATTATAATTTCAGATCTAGAATATCAATATATTTGATTATAGTGACTATATATAGTAACAAGTGGATGTTAGTTCTCTATAATTGTTTCCTAAATCATTAATTCTTCATCCATGAATTAAAAATTCTTTTATTTGTTTAATATCTTAAATTATCATATTTTACTATTCACCAAACATTAAACTATTTTAAAAAAATCATAAAAAATCAACGAAATCATTTTTAGACATGTAGATATTAAAAATTGACTCCATATTATAAAAAAATTCCAAATATGAGAAATAAATTTTTTAATTAAAATCATCATTTATTTGGAAAAAATTACATTTCAATATAATAACTGATTTTATGACTCTATGAAAAATATATTAAGGTCTCATAAAATTAAATTATAATTCTAATAAATAAAAATATTAATTTATGAGTCCATTTTATGAAAAAATATTTTCATTTAAATCGTTATATTAATTATAGACTTTTAAATAAAATGTATGTTTCACAAAAATCCCGATAAATAATTTATAATTTTGATTGTTTTTACTTATTTAATGATATAAATGTAAAATATTTTAATTTATAAGTTACCTAAATTGTAATTATACATTAATATGTGATGTTAAAATTCTAATGACTAGATTATAATTCATAACAGTGACATTACTAATCCAATAATCATGTTACTATTTCAACGGTATATGTTCCTTAATTTCTATAAATACCACTTATTTTATTAATTATTCTATTTTATCTCAATATTTTATTCATTAATATTAATATTTATTATTTTATTATTATGATTATATTTTATATTTACAGGTTTTTTGTGAGTTAATTCGATCTCGTTGATCATGTAGATCCGAATTTTCCAATTCTTGTTGTCTTATTTTCTATTTATTGTCATACCATAATATTTTTTATTATTATTTTTTATTTTATGAATAGTTTATCATTATTCATTTATAATGTTTCATTATAAATTTGATGTATGGGGTTTATACTAAATGACACAATTAAAAGCATGGAAATTTTAATTGATAGTATTTAGGCCCATACTGAGATATTAATTCCCCATGATGTAAGTAAATTTATCACTACTTTTTTCATCATGTGAATCTTGTAATATGTATTTTATTTTACACAATGTTTGATAAGACTAGATATAGGCATGATTTGTTGTGTGTGTATTGATGATCTATAAATCATTGACTTCTGATGAGATATTGAACCTTGGTCAATTGATGTGTGGCTGGATTCCATGGCTTGTGTTATCAGAAATATGAAAAACTTATTAAATAAATAATGAATCATGGGATGAGATCAATATATTAAGTAGTGATCCTCCATTTAGAGATTTATTTTATCAACACTCATGATATAAATTATATACTATTTTTTTATTTTTATCTCTTCTACAATATGGTATTTTATCATAGGATGTTGGACCCTCTGTAGGGTAGCACAATAAGCACCACACAACTCTTGTGATGTTCCCTTGACATGATCTGTCATGAATTTATAAGAAATTATCCTTTTGGGTGGTGAATTTGGATAATTATTAAATACTCTATGTTTTTACTTCCATGAATCTTTATTGGTAATAAAATCACTAATGTGAGAATTAGATGATTGTTAATTCTTAGAGAATATTCACCCATGCTATGGGAACAAGTTAAATTTAAATTTAAAAACATTTAGAGTGGTGTAAAATAAGTAAATTAATTTGTGAGATTATTTTGATATCAAGAACCTAATTATTGTGATCTAGTTTGACAATCGAAGAAAAATTTGGTGATGTATTGGGTGGTGTAAGAGTTATCATATATGGATGATACGACAATTCACTCTTATGAACACCAATTTTCATATGTTCTTATTTGGTGATGAGTATTGATAGATAGAGTAATGAGAGGATGAATAACATGTATGGATATGGTTTTGAATCTAGTATATTAGATCAATTTACAATTTTTATCCCTTATTCATGGAAACACATACTAAATTTAGAATATGTGAGATATTCTTTCCATATCAAATGATTTGGAATTGTTAGTTCTATTGAGACCCATTTTGTTACCATTTTATTCTATATCATTTCTACTAATGAATATCATATGTCACTCCAATTTTCAATAAATTAGTTTATCATTAGTTGAGAATCAGATATGTTTTGGGACAATATGGAAAAGATGAGATCCATTAGTACCTAAACTCGTAAAAATTGTTTTACAGTTTTTTTGATTAAGTAAATGATGTTGTTCCCACCTATAGAAATGAATTATTGGCCCATTATGTGTCTGAGGTGAAGCTAATCATCATGAATATAAAGTCTACTACACATCAATGATTATATATTCCTTTATGTGCTTTGTTTATGGATAGTAATTCCTTTCCTCTGAATTTGGAGGAAATATTGAATGCTTCTAAAGGTTGACTCATGTTTGACCCTTGATGAAAAAATTAAATGTTCATTAGAAATCATATTATAGTTGGAATTTATATTATATTTAGTAGAATATTATATATTGTTTTAATATTTATAGGGTATGTGATCTGAATAACTCATTTATTTATTCAAGGGGTATTTTTTGGGTATTTAGGCTATTTAATTTTCCATTTTTATAGTGTTTCAAATATACAGTGACCAATAATTTGATGAGTTATGGATTTATGGATTAAAGTTTTCCCATAAAAATTAGAATCTGGGGTTTTTTATGAGATATTTGTGGAACAATAGGGGGTGGTAGTTGATGTTATTATAAGAGGGAATTATGTTCAAACAATATATTATTTTAAATACTTGAATCCGTTAATGTATTGATTATTTCAGGTAATGAGAAATATTTCTCACATCTAATCAATGATTGTTACCCCATACACTTCTCTTGTATGAGGGAGATCCACAGTAGTAAATTTTACAATGTGGACCTATTTTTTGAATATTCTTTGGTATTTTACATTAATGGTTTTCTAGAATGTGGGGATCACAAACACCAATTCCCAGGAAAATTGGTGATTTCACTTTGTGTTCATTATAATAATCGAGATTTATAACAATATTACAGGCTATACCTGTGATTCCTAAAACATGGTGTGGTATGTCTAGAGAATATTTTTTGCTGTAACCATATCTTGTAAATTCATTATATAAGTTGGAGGAAAGAAATTTATCATAAGGCTTTAAGTATCTTGGTCTAGTGTTATCATGGTTCTCGACCAAATAGAGAAATCTTATCAAAATGATCATTTTCATACAGTTCAAATTATGGTGTATTGGATATCAAAATGGGATTGAATGTATTTTTTAGTATTTTATCAAGGTATATATTACTCATTATATACTATTTGTTACCTTTCACGAATGGGAAAAGAAAACATGAAAAATTTATCTTAAAAAATGGCCATTGTATTGTTGATGGTTCTGGTATTGAGGGAGGATTATCATGATTAATGATTTTTTTAAGGAAGCACCATGTCACTTTATTCAATGATTAAAAAATTATAGTTCTCATACCTTAATGGAAAGATATGATAGATGAATTTAGGTATGTACAAAGGAGCCTGTTATCATGAAACACTTCTAGTATTTGAAGAGAATATTTGCGTCGTGATAAATGTTAGAGTGTTTCATGGGTATGTTTTTAACATATAATAACCATATATAATGTGATTTAAATATTATTAGAAAAGTGACTCTACCAGAGGAATCCTTGAAAATGAAATTTTAGGGGTATTATTTCAATGGTTCAAGGATTTATTTCATTAATTTTCATAGGATGATCATTGAATGAGGGAAGTTATTTATGGAAGAGGCTTATAATGGATAACCTAAATTAGAGACATGTTTTTACTTATTATATTCCTTAAAATTGTCAATATTTAGCATATTTGTAGATTAGATAAGATATTTTATACATAGAAGGTTGTGTATTTAATTTGTTTTTGTGTTTAGAAATCTAGAAAAAAGGAGGTTTTTGAAATGGTGGGTTGATTTCTATATAGGGTTTATTTCTATGTTCATATGTTAGGGAACACACATTTATTAATTTTTAGTAATTAAAAGATCTGATGGTTGGGAGGGTATTATAACCTAGTATTTCCCCTAGTATGGGTATGCTTTATTTCGGTATTTTGGTTTCCTAGAAACCACCATGTGAAAAATTGTATATCCATCCAAGAAGGCTACCCAAAAATTTATTATTATTATTTCATTCATTAAAGGGTGTAATGTCAACCATTAGACTGATCTGTTGTGAAATTCCAATCATCATAGAGATTCAAGAAAAATCAATTAAGTATAATATTTTATTTAATCTCATGTCTGTGTATTAAGAGTAAAAACAATTTTATAAATAAAAATCCACAACAGTGAAATTTGAGATAATGGTCTCTTATAGGATGGGGGTTTCAGAATATGAGAATTACAATTTGAGTATACAAGATTATTTCCTAAGATGTAGCCCCTATGTTTTGTGTCTTAATTAGACAACATAAATAAAATATTTTGTTGTTAAATCCATCTATACCACTAATTATATGGTTAGATACAAAATACATAAAATTTTATAGTGGTATTAGGATAGAGTTTATATAACCTAGAGAGTGATAAAAATGACAAACCACCATTGAAGATTGATGTAGATGGAATCATAGTGGATGAATGATCTAATCAATGGTAGTTTTTTATATTTCATTTTTGATACATTCTTATGTCTTTCTCTATAAAATAAATCTTCTGATAAATTAAATTTCAATCCTAATTCATTGAAAATTAGGGCTAATAATTACCTCAATAATATTTTTTATTTTTCTTGGAGATTTTCATTGGTGATTTGAACATTAGTTGATTTCAGTACAACATAAGGAAAATAGTTTGATAGTAGAAAATACAAATCAAATTATTGTTTTAAGACTAGGTGATATAGGTCTAATGTGAATGATGAAGAAACATCTTGGTTTCAATGGGATACAATAGAATTCAATGTGGGATGATTGTGTGTAGAGGTAGACAATTTATGTGACTTGTGAGGGAAAAAATGGGTCAACTGTGTAAGTGGCTGGTAGTAGTTGGATATCACAGCCAATGAATCCATTATAGTAAGAGTGGGAAGGGGATGTGTGCCATTTATTTTCCCCCAATCAATATGAACACATGGTTTTAGATAGATCTTATGTCTCTATTAATGATAATGTATACTTTATCCACAACACTGTTATTGGCCAACCAATGCCTGATAACATTGTGTGGGATCTCTCATCACATATCCTAGTGTGGAGCCTTGGTGTAGGCAGGCCAATATAAATTATCCAGGGAATCTTAAGCATGAAATTATGAAGGAATGTGGACCATGTCCGTTATTGTAAACCATGACCCATGATTTGGGAACAATTCTGAATGCACAACATGCATGGTCACCATTCGACCATGTGATACATCATTTTTATTGAGTGACTCACCTGAATATACACAACTTCCTCCTTTGTACATGACACAAGGTTCTCTATGAGTAATCTACCAATACCATTAGATCATTCATGTGGTTATTTTAATGTCATATTCTATATTTGTCTAATTTTGAAAAAAAAAATAGTATATCCTATGAATTGTTATTTCATACACCAAAATTGTGTATTCTCACTTACCAACTGAGGAAATTATTAATGTATGTTAAGAAACTATTGGGTTTATCTATTTAAGTATGGATAGTAGGTTTCTTGGGGTTGATTAGAGGGTTCAAATGGATGAAAATGCAACCTAGTGGTGTCATTATATATGGGTATTAATTCCCCCCAACATCACTTGGTACATTCAGAATATTCAAAAAATGATATTCTTCTTAAGGAATATGATCGTCAACATATAGAATAAATAGGGTCAGTATCCCCCCCATATACGTAAGAAGTGGTATCCTCTATATAAAAATTCAATATCTCCTATGTATTGAGAGAAAATAAATGTAATTGAATCCCCCAATATTTTTACAAATAGTTTTCTTCATTTTTTATATTCATGTATATTGGAATCGTATAGTTATATATTGATTTCTCTTATAAAAAGGTTTTAAGGAGTAGGGATCCCATATGAATCTATTACTATTAATTATATAATTTATTGGTTTTTATGAATGTATGATAAAGTACTCTCTTATATTGAAAATCAACCATGGGTAGGATGTGGTTTCCCAAGTGGGTTTCAAGAATTGCTTCATGGTAAGAGTAGTTATAGATGACAATCTGTAGTTTTAGCAATAATATCATGCATGTTTCCGGGATGATAACTATTAACTTCATGGATTATATTAGTAATGAGTAGCATGGAAAGGGATAATAGTATAGAAAACATTAATTCCCATGTCTCTTTATTCCCCACTAGTTTTCCATTGAGATGAGATATAAAGATTCATGATTAATTTTAGAAAATTTTTGGAATTCCAATACTCTAATCATTGATAGTTCCCTACGAGATGAAAACCATACTATACTACAGTGTAAATATTTAGGATAATTATTTTTTAAATATAGTATAAATGAATGATAATTATCTATATCACTATTTGTTTGGATTTTTTGATTATATCTGGAACTCTTATTGTATTCTTTGGAGTTACTCTCTAGTACTAGAGGATGAGAAACAAAATTTCTTTATTTTTTAACATTTGGATTTAGGAATCCTTAATCATTATATTTCTACTCATATATTATTAGGATTTTTACAAATCATTTTTTCCATAATAATATTTTTCATAGGTTGGAATTGTTTTTGGTGGTCTTGGAGATAATGTGTCATTTCCATGGAAATTCATAGTGGCTTTTGCAGGAACATGGTGAGGAATGGGGTTATTTATAGTTTTGGTGACTATTTTTGTCATGATAAATCCAATATTATACATATTGAATATAATATTTCTATATACTTTATCTTTTCAGTTTTAGATATGTGAAGGATTTACAGTTCCATTGGTATTTTTCTTTTTCTCATTATAATTAAATCGTTTCTCTCATACAAGTGTTGTATATAGTTCACTTGTAAATTTATTCATTTATGATATAATGGGTAATTTTATATCTTGGATAATTCTATATATTTCAGTTTTATAATGGATAACTTCTTAAATATTATGATATATTTCTACTTGTTTATGTTACCTTTGTTTTACCTCTTAGAGGACATCTTGTGCTCGAACACTGGAATTATTACTGGCTAGGGTCAGGACCCAATGGGTTTGGTTGGGATAGTTTGATGATCCAAAAAATCATCATATAACATAAATAATAAAAAGGTAATGTTGGTCATGAAATAACTTCATTGGATGATTCCTTTTAATAACTAGGAGTGATATATATTTTTCAATGACATTGAACAATGATGTGTTTTATATCATGTTATTCTAATGTGAAAACAATTATAACAATGTATATAAAATAAAAAAATATAAATTCACTGTTACCATAAATATATGTTGTAATATAATAAAATATTTTCTCACCATATGATATATTAAATGATCTCCTATATCATAAAAAATTATATGCAGAAATCATTTTCCATGATATACTTATTTAATTAAATAAAATTCGAATTATAAAAAATATAAAAATGTTTGTAAATTATAAAATTGAGAAAATATAACAGATTTTAATTGTTACATATGAATAAATTATAATTTTTTAACATTAAATGTTTTTTATATATCCTTTTTTGAAAATATGTTTAGGTCAAACCAAAATTCATTTTAGAGGAAGTAACCAAGATCAAAATAAATATATAACATAAAATATTTATATAATAATGGTTTTATAAAAATAACTTGAAACATTCATGTGATGAATTTTTCATAAAAATATTTGAATTATTTATTCATTTATTTAATCATATAAATTTATATTCATGTATATCAAATATTTTTTTTAAAATATTTGAAAATATAAATTTCAAATGTACAAAATTATTATTAAAAATATTATTTAATACATTAAGGGATTTTCTTTTTTAGGTGATATATATGGTTTAATTTTATTTTGGCCAAAATTAGTGACTTTTTTGCTAAAATTTAGAAATATTTATTTATTATAATTTTTTACATATTTGGATACAATATTATATAAAAATTATTAGTCACCTGATAAAGAATATATTTAAAGTGCTAATTTGGGTTGAAATTATATTATCCTAGGGTATACATCTATATTCTATAAATATAGGGATTTAAATAAATTTCCCCATACATTATTTTTAATCATATTTTCGATCAGGTGATTTCAATTTTTTACATGAAAAAGAATAAGGTTTCATATATTCGGTATTCATGTATATGTTTATTTGATATTATAGTAAATTTTTAAATTGAGGATTTATAACTCATACTATTTTTTAATAAATATATATACATTATTATGAGTTAGAATTGTTACTTTTTTTGAAGGTATGAGTTCCATAAATTGAATTTTTAAAATTATTAATAAATAAAGTGAGAATATTATGTGTGTATAATGATTAGTTGGATATTTTAAAAGACTAAAAATAGCATGCATTCTATTCATTTAAAAATAAATACTCAATAAGACCTTGATCTGTTAGAACTGGACACCTTAAAAGAGATGTGTTATTTGGTTATCTTGATTGAGGCTTGTAAAGAATGTTTAAATATAAAATTTTGTAACCATATCTGATTGTTATATTTGGGTGTTACTTATCTTGTTATTCTTAAATATCTAGTACCTAAAATAAATTATTCTGTATTTGTAGTTAAATATGTTTAGAAAAATATTTAACCACCAAACTATTTAAGAATTAAATACAATACATTGAAAAATACATCTATATAAATTGATATTTTTTAGATTGAAAATAAATTGGACTTAATGTATAGTGAGATATATTTTCCTTCCGACTAATTGATATGATTTTTTTATTGTCCAATTTAGTTGGAGAATATTTACTAAAAATATTTATTTCATAATTTTCAAACAATGATGTTTGCTCAGAAAAATAGTTTATTATATATTATAACTATATTAGACAAAAATTGTTTTATATAGATCGATTATATGATAGTTTTACAATAATATAAATTTTTGTTATTACATTATAAGTGTTCCTATTATTATATAGAAGAAACATCATCATAAATAGTTGAATTTTTTATGCTAACACATGTTTCTAATTACGGGATATTAAATCTAATTTGTGAATCAAACATTAAAATTGATGTAAAAAGTCAAAAAAATGTTATCTAATTACTTAAATAAGAATTACACATATTCATTATTAATGGGACAATTGTTGCTTCATTATAAGAAAAAATCATATGATTTAAATTTAAAAATTAGATTAATTCAATAAATTGAATAACAAATTACTATGTTATTGATTTAAAGAATATGGTCAAGGAAAATGATCAATACCACATTATGTCTTTTGTTGTCACAATTTAAATTTAAATTAAAAAGGGATATAAAGGATTTGGTAATATATATTATTTAATCATTTGATAATGAATCATGTGATACATGTGAATCATGATTCTTAGGAAAAATATCCAATGATCAATTTTAATGGAAAAACTGAAAATTATAGTTTGATATTAGAAGAAATTATTTGGGATTTAGTTGGATCTATGAGTACACAATAATTTATTGGATATAATTACATTTTATCATTAACTAATTGACTTATCTTTTATTATTAGGTGTTTCTTATAAATAATATTTCAGAAACATTAGAAGACTTTATGGTTTTGGAAAATAAAATACGAGATCATAATTGAAATACTATTAAAATACCCCAACTAGATTAAGGTGGAGAATAAATATATTAGTGTCTTACTGGTAATTTAAGATTTTATAGAATTATTTCACAAGTCACCCCTCCAATTATACTCTAATGGAATGGTTTATCAAAAAGGAGGAATCTTACATAATTTGACCTGCATTTACTAATGTTCATTAAATCTAAATGTACTATATCTTTATGGGTTTATACTGTTGAAAATGAAATAATATTTTACATTAGAAAAATTTATTTAAGTCTTTTAGAATAACACCATATAACATTTGTAATAGAAAATTTTATTATTTTTTTGTTGAAAATTTTTGATCCTAAAAATCATATAAAGAATATATTTTTTTGAATAAAAATGGACTTTAATAAAACAAAAATTATATTTAGTTAGGATCCAAAAGATAATAGTGGTTAATTTCAATAATAACCCAAAAAGATAATACATATTGTTCTATTTGTGTAAATATTTTTTAGATGAATTTCATATTTCTTTGGAAACCATTGTTGAAAAGTTAATCATATTAAGGTTTATTAATAATAATCAAGTATGGTTTCTTTTATGGAATTTTGTCACAAACAAAAGTTATTATATAAAATAACCTGACCTCTATATCATAAAAACCTCAGACTATATATCATGAAGTTATTGAGTGGTATAATTTTAAGAAATAGAAATATTCAATGGAATATGAAATTGAATAAATCTACATGAATTTTTTTGTATTTAAATGGACCACCTGATTTAGTAAGAGACAAGGGGAATCAAAAGATTCTATCAATGAAATCAATCATGTGTAGTATAATTTCTCCAAATAAATAAAAATTTATCATTAAGGGATATAAATAACTTAATGTGAATTATTATGAAGAACCATTATCACAAATAGGCCTCAAAAACACCATTCCAGTATTTATATCCAATGTAATTTATTATGATCATTAGATATATTATATGACTGTAAAACATGTATTCATTAATGTAAAAATAATTGAAGTTCAGTATATGGTATTACCCCATGGTTTTAATGATCCAAATGTTACTAACAAGTTACCTATGATTCAACAGACCTGTTAAAAATTCAAGTAAGTATCCATGATTTGAAACATCAATTCTGATGATGTAGTCGAAGAATTTATTTAATTAAAAATATGTATAATTATTTTATATTAAATAAATATAGTGACAAAAAATTAATTTGTATTTTTATGACATAATATGCAAAAATAAGTATATTATTATATTTAATTCAATAATTCTTTTTTATAGAATATTAATTTTGATTAAATCCATGTGTGATGTTTCAATAATACTAGGGAAGATGAAATATGGATATATATCTAGTAGATTTCATATATATTAAAATTTTTAGAATCATCAAGGGGTACTAACTGAAATGTTATAAAATTTGAAGTCAATAACCCCTGAAAAAATAATTTTTTAACCATGTTTACAAGTATCACATTTCTAGAATGGATCCTTGTTATTGGGAAACTGCATTTTAGAAGAAATTATAATGATAATTAGAACTACTAGAATTTAATAAATATTTTTTAAAAATAAAACTACATAATATAACATTAAAATATATGTAAGAATTAATGAATGATGATTCTAAATAAAAATATAAGGATATTGAAAATGTTAAACTATTATAGGATAGGAAATATATAGTTCCATATTTCTCAATTAAAGAAATAATTGTTGTTATTATACAGTAGACTTCATTAAAATTAACCTATATTATTCGAAGGATATTATACCATGATCTAGGTAGTATTTTATATATTATATGTAATTTAAATTTATAATATGTTATTTATTTTTTGAGAAAAATAATTTAGAATATCAAAAATAGTAGAAAGTAAATTATATAAGTAAGAGTTTATTTTTATAGTTTTGGAATAGCTCAATTATATAATGTAGAGAAAAAAGTGAAAAATAATAAATGAATATAATTAATAGTTGTAAAGTATTATTATTTGAATGATTATAATGCCTTGAGATAATTTTTTAACTTTTTACATCATTAATCAACATTCTAGTTACTCATAATATATTTTCTATTTATAGGGGATAAAATCTAATAATTAATATAGTGATTGGTAATGTGTTTCATTGGAATATGCTCGATATATAATGTTATATTTTTTATATCATTTCAGACTAGTAAATTAAATTTTTATTATTTCATCATCAAATATATCAAATAAGTAAATATAAAATATTTCATGAATCTCATCACATAGTAATTTTGGTAGACGATCCTCCATTAATAAAATTTTAATTCAGTATCACCCATATTATATTATCTTTGTGTTATTACCTCAATTTGATCCATCAATCAATAAAATATTATTTACTACTATTGGTCCATTATATTAGTAATCAATAATACAATTTAGGATAGATAATTTATATTAGTTCATTAAATCTAATATAATATTGATGACTGCATTCCCTACATGTATTCATATATATAAAAAAAATTAATTATAATTCATTTAAAAAAATTATTCTAGTATATATAAAAATATTTGATATGTTTTTATATTAATACTAATGAAATTAATATCAAGGAATGAAATGATTAAAAATAAAATAAATTTTATTATGATTGATTAGAACTAGGGATATGGTGATTTTAATTAATTAAAGTATCCAAAAATCTCCCTTTTGTAATCACTAAGTCAGGTAAGATAAAGTATGTAAATATAATAACAAGGTAGTTTTAATATATAATTTTTTTAAAAAATAAAAGGCATTAAATTTAAAAACAAAATTCTTAAAGAAAAGGTAGATACCCCCATCCAATTAATTTATGTTTACCATTTTCATTTATCCAATTATAATTTTTTAATTTTTATTGATAATATAATTATAATTTTTTCACCATTCTCTTGGGTTATTATAAATTATTAATTTATCAATATTCTCCCTCTAAAAATTATAAATAAATAAACACTATGAATGTGGGTGTTATTAATTATAGTAATAATAATAATATTCCTGGAAAACAGAAATGTTTTAAAAATAAAAATTAAATTTAAATTAGAAATACAAGTATAAAAATATAAAATAAGAAATTCAAGGTTGACACTTTGATTTTTCATCTACATTATCAAGTAATCATTTATGTACTATTATATACTGTTATTGGTTCATTATCTATTTTTATCATCGTTTTATTTTTCTACCAGTAGAGTCATATCTTCATTGAACACATGGATAAATTTAGTTTCAACCATATAAATATAACAACAACTACTGAATTATGTTTCATTTTTTATTAAAAATATTATTTCATTTTTACTCAACAACCATAATAATTCCCTTAGAAAAAGGTTTTAATAATAATTTCATTAAAATTAATGGCTTCCATTTTTATAAATTGAGAATATTTCTTTATACTTATTGTTATGTATTGATTAATAAACTTTTAAGAATTTTTTAAAGATATAGTGATTTATTGGTGAATATTATATGAGGAATAGCATGGGATAAATTCATGGTAGTATGAGTAACTTTTTGGGACTCTAGATTATGATTTACTAATGGTGAATTCCAAGAAGATGAAAAGGTTTCATCTCTGACCATAATATCAGTATGTTAGTATTAGACAATTTCCCCATTAAAACATTTTAATCCTGATGATAATGAACTAAATTACTCATTGTATTGTTAATTGTTTCTAATTCACTATGTTCTTACTTTTTACTTTTTAATTTGTAATAGGGTACAGGGGAGTTCTTCCCATAAATTCTGAGTGGCGATAAATGTGTAACAACCCATCGTTGATCACATTGTAATAAATAGACCATATCATTATATGATTTTAGGCCCACCCACCCATATGATAGATGTTCTTGACTAGTATTAGTTATCCAAAGTGACACCGTTGAGAGATTGTACCCATATATAAACATTGATGAAAATAAGGGAAATCATATATAATCATTAATTAAAGTACTAAATAACTAAATACAATAATAGAAAATTAAAACCCAATATCACATGAGTTAGTAATTCATCACCATGATATCTAATTGGTAAATCTAATAAGGCCCAAACCAAAATAAAATTATATAGTAATTCTAATTAATATTCTATAGTCCTACCTAGTCCCATATCCTAACTCTGTCAAATTCATCCATCGGAAACATCCAACACTAGGCCTTTTCCCTATATATACCTTTGATCATGATGTATTCTCAAGTACCAAAGATCATTGGTCACATTGGTAGCTTTTGAATAAAACTCTATAATCCACTAATAATTTTTCCCCAATAATAACTAATAAATATCATTCATGTTCAATGTGACATTATAATATGGGAAAAATAAAGAACAAATATGAAAGAAAAAATCTTCCTCAATACTCATGTTTGACGTTGACAATTGTGGTCCACCCTACTAGCTTCGGAAAATATTGGATGTCTTAGAGAGAATCAAATCCCCACCAAGGGAGATTATATCCTTCCCTATATTCCATTTATAATATCAGCAACTCATATATCAGTATACATTTTTTAAATATGTTCTTGAACAACATACACTCAAGAGGTCGAATCCCACCTCAGATTCTCACATTGAATACACCTAGGGAAATATACCATCAATAATTATATAGAATCCACCTAGGGGGACATATCCCACACTATAAGAATAATATTTCATCAACCTTGGTCAAAAAATCCCATCAAATAACATACATACACCATATATATTGTGGAAACATCTATCATAGGACCATCATATATCATAATCACATTGGTTGGGCACTCACTTAAAGCGTACATATATTTATGAGGTTGGAATCTGTTGTTCACAAACATTCTCGAAAAAATATGGATAATAAGATGTTATCAAGATAGATCCCATGTTCTACTCCTTAGATTCATCACAAACATATGATCCCTCTATTTTCCCTTAGGTCATATCATAGCCCATACAACCTCTATGGGTTACTCATTATCATTCAATCTATAGGTTTGAGGCCAATATCTTATGTGAATAAATGCCCAAAACAAATCTAGTCTTTCAGGGTATAATAAATATCCAATCTATAAATTCAACACAAATCAACATAATGATGTGTAATACCATCCACCAGGGTTCCTAGAATAAAATTAGTTGGTCTTCTAAAAATGATGAAATATATACATCTTACTTATGGTATATGCACCTGAATAAAGATGAATATTCCTTAAGGTGAAATATTCTATCCACACACAAACCATTGTTGATCAAATTAATAGTACCTATTGATATTAACCATATTTCAAACATGAAAACCCAAAAACCACTCTAATATTTATCTGATTGTTTAACATAATGATCCCCACTATATGCTCTAACAATAACATAGATTCACACACAACCACTTTATAGATCTACCAATAATCCAATGTTGTAAGATCATTGTTGATAGATCTGACACAACATCCAATACAATTTTCACTATCATAAAACTCTCATGTTCCATCCTACGATAGACAGTACCTCAAAAAAAGAAAATCACAATCAGATTAGAGACCAACTCATTATAGTAGAAGAACTATTTTTACTCATTAATCATAGAATTATCTCACTCTGTTCATCAGTGTATCCCAAAACCAATGGTTATAATATAATATTTCATATATTTCTCATTGTTCTCTACTCATATATCACATTATTTGAACATATTAACTTATGAATATACTTCCTCACCACTTTTTTATCTCACCACCATAGAACAATGTTATCATATAGCACATAGGTCATACCACAATTCACTAGCCCTTAATAAAAAAACCTCACTTAATGATATCCCCATGATTACCAAGGTTTAAGAAGCTCGCACATTATTGTCAATGGTCAAAACACATTTCGAATTAGAAGGGTGTGTTTTTTTCCTTTGGGTAATATTAATTCCAATGGATATTTATAGTATTGAAATACTTTTATGATTTTTCATAAAGATCATTCCTTTTTTATGGAGCTCAAAATATGGATGACTTATTTAAAATATCCCTATTTTTGAAACAGAATCCAGATGATTCTCTAAATCCACCTAGTGAGGAATACAATAATAAATGTTACAATATGATTTTATCTTATTTTAAGGAGGTAGTTACGAATGGGATCCTTAAAATGGGTATTATTTTACATGTAGTTTATAATAATTGGGATATTTTAGATCTAATCAATCAATTTTGGTTCTTTGTTTCAACAGTAGTCAGTTTTCCTATTATTAGTAGTCAACAGAATGTATATGAAATTTTTTTTTGATTTTATTCCATTTGGATAATTTTGGTTTGAAAACTTATTCTTATAAGGGAAAGTTACATTTAAATAATATTCCATTTTAAATAGTCGAGTAATTGTGGTTTTTGTCTTTTTCAATTTATCATAATACATGAATTATAGGCATTTGAGAATGAATTTGTTTTCATTAATTTGTGTCCCATTTATAATATCAGGGTGCTATAATTTTCCATAACATATCATATGAATTTCTATTTTTGTAATCCTTTTATTCAATATAATGTTTCTTATCTAAAATGGATTCAAATACAAAATGATAGAAAATTTGAAGAGTCCCTATAAAGAAACAATGTTAGGGTCTTCATTTAAATGGTTCTTTCATCTACTATGTTTAAAAAGATTTTTTATCTACCAATCAGGAAGATATATCTATTAATATTTTTTTATGATGTGATAGTTCCATTTTTTCCCATTTACATTTAGTTGGTCACCTTCAAGGTAAATTTTGTAAGGACATCATTCATTCAAAATTATCTACAAATAGAAATAATTCTGATAACATTAAATGGGACCTTATGGAAATTATAGTGGATTTATAATCCATCCTAAATAATACATCACCCTATATACCTCCAATTAGAACACATGTGTCACATTTCTATGGGGGCATTTGATGGTTTATTTTCATATTCATGTAAGGGGTTTTTTGGTATGAAATGGTGAAAAAATAGGGACCTATTCTTTGTCACATAATAAAGGAAAATAGATAAAATAATTTTATATCCTATGCGTGTATTTTAGGAATCTCTTGAAAGTGGTAATCTACATGGTTACCACATTGTTTTTTCTATCCTTGAAAGTAAATCATGAAACCAACTCAAAGAGAGGTATTTTTTCTATATTAACTTCATTTTAATTGGGTATTCCATCCCATTTCATCCCCAATTGAACCATACAACAAAAATTATTTCATATGGGATTTTATCTTCATCCATGCTCCTCCATGGTCGTTTCAATGTGTTATATTGGTTTGATTCCTACTATATCAAGAGACATGAGATTCTATTCTCTTCATCTGGGGTTTTTTACCTTTTGTAAAACTCCTATATCAATATTTATTATGATTGAATGAATACTATGGTTAGGGATTGTATAAATTATTTATTTTGGAATGAAATATTGTTTATCCATAGTAGGAGTTTCATTTTGTTGGATATCATTGATGTCATAAAAAAATATTTAATGTAAAAAAGTTATTTTAAAAGTGGGGTCTTACTTTAGAATCAATAATGGTTTCTCTTTATTGAAAGGTGTTCCGAAATAATGGATTTCCTATTTATGAAATTAAATGGTTCTTCCCTTTTTTAGTTTGTTTGTTCGTTGATGGTTGACATTTTATACTCATGTTTTTCAATTGGTCTCAAAAATATTCAAATGGGACTTCCAAAGGTATAGGTTCTGATTAAAATAAGTGGACACCTATTAAGCCATTTGTGAGGAGATTATAATTGTTAGCTTGTTGATACCCATGTATTGTTGATGATTTTAGTTCTTATCTATGTAATGGATGATATGATGTGGTAAAATATGTCCATATGTTTTGGCGTTCATTTTAGGGTTTGTGTGGTTGGTGGGGTGGGTGTGATTATGTTGTTAGACTAAAGGGATTGATATTTTCAAGTTATTGATTTGATTATTTATTGAATTCCTCAGTTTATATTTCATGGGGAGACTGATGCTTCTACATGGGAAATTTTGAGTAATTTTATTCTATTTGAGGTTTGGCACTGAAAATTTCCAATTAAGGGTGAATATCACCTATCATGACAAACTTCCTCCATAGAGACATCTTATAGTGATTTGGTTGACAAATTTCTGTCCATTAACCTACCTATATTTGGTCCTCCTATATGAGTCTTCTATTATACCATTAGTCCTCATGTTTTAGCCTCAAGATATGTAACTTATAATATGTTTTTTATTTATACTAAGGTATTTTTATTATTAGCTGGATTTATTATCTTGATTCTTTGATTCTCATATGTTTTAAGCTTGTTTTTGGGTAGTTTTATTACATCTATTTATTTACCAAGATTTTTATTTATTATTTACCATTGATACCATTATTTCAATTGATTTTGGTTATGTAAGATATTTTAAGGGAAATGGTTTTAGTTTTTTTTAATGTTTACGTCTTTGGTGAAAATTATTTTGAATTTTTTTACACCATTATAGGTTTTTATTTAAATTGTGTGTTTTTAATGAATTTTTTCTTAGTTTCTTTTGAAGTTGGTATATTTTTGTAAAAGAATCTGATTTTTGAAATGGTTTTACAAATGTGATCTTCTGAGGAAGTGTATGTTTCAAAATAATTTTATTCCTATTTTTTGGCTAAATGTGAAAACCTACTTTACCATGTATTGTTTCTAAAATAGTATAATTAGATTATTTTATAAAATTAATTGAATGGACTCATGGTGGTATCCTACTCACTTCATATTAAACCCTAAATACTCATGGATATGGAAATGTAGTTTTCATGTAATATGTATGTATCTTCATGTTGGCTTGTGAACACACACAATTGGGAAGCATTTGTTATTAGGGTGATGGTGGTGACCAGAGATTAACCCAGAGTTGGTGATAGATCATTCAGTTTCAAGGAATCAAATGGATCATGTTTGTTTCGACCTCACTAGTCATTGGTTTTGATTCATTATAATTCTAAGATAGATTTGTATAACAATATTAAATTATTATTAAAATTATATATCTTTCATAATTTATCTTATTTATTTATTATTAATACATATTTGGATTCTTTTTTATCTCTTAGTAGGTAAAACCATATCCAATGGTTATGATTGATACCCAAAACATTTATCATCATCTGAGAGGTTTCGAGGATGCAGTCGATGTTTTTAGTGAGTTGTTTCAATAATAATATTGACAGATATCTTAGGATGGTTTATTATAAAATGGTATCAGATCATTTATGTTATTTTAAGGGGACTAGGCTCTTGGGACTCCGGGTATTTCAATTTTGAGGTCAGTGGTGTAAAGCAGTTGAGACATTCGGGACTCATATGGTAGGTGTAACACCCCGAAATTTTATGAAAAATATTCTTTCTTGTGTTGTAAGCTACACCAAAAGGAGCTTGCACAATACACATCCTTGACTTTCCTTGCATTACACGCAATCGCGATCTTCCTCAATAGCGTGTGTAGTACGCAATACCGAGTTTCACTAAACAATGATATGCTATTAAAATATTATTAAAACTAGCAATTATGAATAGTAATAACCACTTTTAAAAATTTTGTAAATTTTATTATTCAAAATGGACTTCATTTTTGGATTCAGAATATCGAAATTAGATTAGGGTGAAATTTTGGTACTTTTTGGATAACTTTCATTTTCTGATGAATAGTGAAAATTACTAAATTTTAATTAAAATCAACATTTTTATCGAAATAATTAATAGTGATAAGTTATTAATTTTAGTGGTTTTAAATTATATTTAGAATATATTTTTACAATTTAATACAATGTTGGTCATTGGATGTAATTTCACATTTAAACCAGATATAAACAAGTGTCAATCTTTTGATAGTTATTATCTCTTAAGAACACACTATTTGTTTTGACGACGGGAATTAATTTTTAAATTAATTAATGCAACTGATATGTTTTGAATTTGGTAAAATAGACATCATTTTTGAGTTCATAATATCAAATATAGCTTAGGCCTAATTTCTGGTATTTTTCTGGAAACATTCATTTTTTGATGAATAGTGAAACCACTAAGTGGTAGTTGAAAAAATGAATTTTTCATAAAACTTAATTTTACCACTTATGTGAGTGGAATTTAAAAAATCCGAGAGACATGGTTTATGTCAGTAAATAAAATTTGGTTCAATGAGATGAAAATAATTTTTGGTGAATAGTAACATTTTACTTTTTTTTACCACGGTTAAAAGTAAATAGGGTAAAAATGATATTATTATTACCCTAACACATGTCCTAATTCTATTGGATAAGTGTAATTCGACCAAAAACAACCTTAGAATTAAAATATGACCATTTAGGCCCACTTGGATTAGATTATGACATTTATTATTAATTTATTTAAAGAAGGGTTAAAATAGTTAAAATCATAGTTTAATAAGTATATAATATTTAAAATAGGGTTATACATAAGATAAATTCGACTATAAATATTCATTAGAAATATAGAAATATTTCCTACATAATGGTATTTTATTTGTAATTTTTAGACATTAAATAATTTAATTTATTTATGACACAACGATGATGCCGTAATTATCTTATTAATGAAATATTGACATAATTGATGTTACAAATACCCAAATAAATGTAATTTGAGACTTTTTAGGATTTAAACTAATATTATAGGTTAATATGACATGTTAATATTTATTTATGTTACTTTTTTCGAACTAATCATTCTGTTATTAGTTTCAAAAAAATCAATTACTAAATAGTGTCAAAATTGACATAAAATAGTTTTTAAAACAAATATTTTATTATTAAGTGTTATTTTATTCCTAAAATTTAAGGTTAGTCCAAATGACATAGATAAGGTTATATATATTAATAATAAACAACTTGGGGTTCGTTTGGCTTTTATAGTAAGCTTATTAACCTTATAGTGTAAGAACACAAAATGACACGGTAAAAGTAAAATTATCTAACTTAAAGTTAAATATAAATGATAAGGTTAAAATAGGAACTTAAACTTGTATAAATTATATTTTATGAGATTATTTCTACCCATCCCCACATTAGCTTCTAAATAAATCAATTTGGGGCTTTTTAAAACAGAATTTGGCTTTATAATAAATTAATATTTTTTGTTTTTCCAAAGGAGCCCCTCTCCTCCCTTATAAAAGGGCACCTCCTACCTCTCTTCCTCACACCACATTGAGCCTTAAATCTCGTCCAAACCTTTCCAAATTCTCTTCTCCACTTCCCTAGAAACATCCTAGAGGTCCTGGTCTTCTTCAAAGACCAATTTTAGTTCCCTAAGAGGAGGACTCAATGAGGCGCATCAAAGAAGAGGTAATGTCCGTTACCGATTCTTTCAACTTTATTTCTTCTTCCATTTCTTTTTCTTAGGTTGTTTCATTATGAAGTAATAAAATCAGTATCACTCATATACTGATATGTTATTATATGTATGAAACAACCCTATTTCACCATCTATCCATCCTATGGAAAATGAAATCACCGCGCGTGCGTACGTATGGAATACCATCTCCACGCAGTCGTGTAATCTATTTTCCACCACCACCTTACATGTATGGGTATAATGGTGAAAGTAATTGATATATATGATTATTGTAAAGTGATATTGATTTTTTAATATTATACATACACTTTAATACAATTCCACGATCATGGGAATGATATCATCGCTCATGCGTACGTATGGAATACCGTATCCATGACGCGATGATATTCACTCTCCATGATAACCTTTCAAAAATGATTATAAAGTATATATAATAAGTAATAATGAAATATATGACATAATAATGCTACTGGATTTATGTATATATTTATTTATTTAATCTACTTAATTCCATTCAATCCAATAAGGAAACGAAAACAGCGTTCATGCGTACGTACGGCCTACCGTCTCCATGAACGGTGTATTTCTTTCCATTTATCGATCTATTATATATATATGTATATTATGAATATATATTATATATAAATCATGTTATATATTCTGGAATAAAGTAATCATGATCTAAGTAATCAAATAAATAATTAAAAGTCAAACACGGACGACAAATGAAATGATTTTACCCAAAATGCTCTTTAACGTGGAATTTACAAAAGAACGGGTAATATAAAGTCATAAGTGAACCATATATGATATCATAACAATGAATATGATTCTGTAATAACTCAATAACATTATTTAAATCATTATACAGGAGTTTCGGACAATTATAAAGAAAATCGGACCTAAGGTAAGGGATAATTTTGCAAATCTCATTTTATCTGAGATTGCTTATACGTAAGTATTTACTGCGGTTATGTTTATCATCCATGTCCATGTTTTGTAAAATTGTTTCCATAAAATTTTTAGTATTCTTACATGTATGATTAAAGATATTTTTACCCTTTTATGACTTTTACCACATGGTTTGGAAGGAATCTATCTTTTGTTTAAAATACGAGGTACTTTTTGACTTTTCCCAAAAATGTACGAGAAAAATGTTATTTTTAACTTATATGGCGTGAATGGATTTTTACAGTTTCATAACGCCTCATTTTCATAAAGCTTCCTCTACAAGTTTTCATTATTATTTTCAACAAAACCCTTTTCTTTTCAAATTTCATGACATTTTTTTAAAAATAAAATGATTTTGAAGAGGAAAGGATATTTTTCTCAAGAATTCATTTCAAGTGTTTTATCAGAACCATTTTCCATCTAAGATGAAATTATTTCAAATGTGTATGTTTCAAGTATAATGTCTCTCTTATTTACATGCTTTCAATTTTCTTATGATGAAATATCCATTTTTTTATATGGATTATGTGATGATGATATGATGTTTATGAAACCCATTTTATTCTTTGGGTTATGATGAATGTTTTAAGTTTATGTTGTGGCACAAGTAAGAATGATTTCATTACGATATGGGTGGGACCTATATCTCCCTCCAATTAATTGGGTAAAGATTTATATCTCATGAGATAGACATGGCTGGAACAGTAAGTAAATCCAGTTCAGTATTACAGGACTAGAACGAGGAGTGAACTTGATTCAGAAAGAGACTTTGTCCCCTAATATGGTCTTGGTATAAATGCCTTGTCTACATTGGAAATCATTACATGTGCATAATGGATGCCACAATTACATGTTTTATTCCTATTATATTTTATCATGATTGATCTTCCCTTATGATATATGCCTTACGTACTTCCAAGATTCATGTCTTTCCTCAAGATTTTGATGTTTAGATTTTATGTTCAAGTTTTTGCATTCAAATGTTTATGGATTGTTTTATGTTCTCTATGTATACCATTACTGGGAATTTGATCTCACCCCTTTGATGTTTTCTTTTCCCCATGATATAAATAAAGGTTTTAGGTAAGGGAAAAAGGGAAGATCATTATTGGGAGATGTTGAAGATCTTTCACCACGATTAGAAGATTTTATTCCGAGTTTCCAAAGACACTAATCTATTACGGTCCTTGTGTGTCTTTTTTTCATATGTATTAAGTATTCCACAAAAGTAATGTAATTTCCATGTACTTCAAGCTTTGGGTCTCTACAGTTGGTATCAGAGGAATGGTTTAGTCAAGCTTTGGAAACTAGGATGCGAGAACTTTAGTGATATCCCAAGAGCTATTTCTAAGGTATGTCTAGGTATGTCTCTAAGGTTAAGTATAAGTATAGGTTATAGTACTAGAATTACGGTAACCCAAGATGTTAGATATTTATGGTACTCCCCATTCATTATATTGTTTTTCCTGGTGTGGTTTTTGCCTCTCACACTATTCTTTTTGGGTTTTAAATGATGGCTGGAAACCGAAGGAATCGTGATGATCAATGTAATGGACAATGCAATGATTTTCCTCCTGAACAAACAAATGTTATGGGATATGGAGTGAAAAATCTTATTTCTATACTTATAGAAGCTATGAATCATTCTGGACTTCCAAATGAGTAGAGAAGGGAACAATATTCTATTGAGTCCTTCATGAGGCAACGTCCACCTTCTTTCAGTGGGACTTCTGATCCACTTGTTGCTGAACAATGGATCAGCACTACTGAAAAGATATTTTCAGTTCTTCAATGTTGTGAACATGATAAATTCATCTTAGTAGTGTATCGTTTGGAAGGTGATGCTGATCAATGGTGGAATCTTATCAAGAATACGAGGCCAAGCGATGAAATTGAGTCCATGGAATGGGACAAGTTCAAGAACATATTTTTCAATAAGTACTTCCCTCGTATTTTTCGAACAAAGATGGAGATGGAGTTTCTTGAACTAAAGAAAAAGGATGATGAATCTGTTGGTATATATGAAGTGAATTTTACATGTCTTGCAAGGTATGCATCTGGATTTATCATCCAACCCGAAAGTAAAGTTGATCGATTCTTCAGTGGCTTAAAACCAAATCTTCGAAGGGCATTAGCTATAAGAGACATCAGTAACTACGACTAAATTGAGCGTTGTGCTATCAAGGCATAAATGGAAGTTAGTGTTACTTATCCATCTCATAGTTTTGACAAGAAATGAAAGATGGAGTAAAAGGAGAAATCTCAGAATAATGGTGAAAAGAAGATGATTGTTTCTTTATGCTCAATGTGTGGAAATAAGCACGGTGGAGATTTTCTTAAAGGGACTAGAAAATGTTTTAAGTGTGGAAAAGAATGTCATCGAGCATCTGAGTGTCGAAGTAATGGAAAAATGGTTTCTAATGATGTGAATAAAGAAAAGACTGCAGAGAACGCATCACCAACACTTCAATGCTTCAAGTGAAAGGAAATGGGGCATTATGATAATAAATTCCCTAATCCAAGGGTTAGTGATGACCGACATGAGCAACCACTTAAGGAAAAGGACAAAGGGAAGTCACATGTGATCACTATTGGAGATGTTGAATATGACAACGATGTGGTGGAATGATTAAGTGTTTATGTAATGGGATTCCAAAATAATGTTGTATATAGTATCGTGGAATATTGGAATATTTATGTATTGGTCTATTGTGGTTTTCAAAGGTACCGGTAACCATGGAAAGTGATTGAGATATTTTTGGAAAAAAGATGATATGTGCATAATGAAGGGAAAATGAGAAAATGAAATGTTTTATAGTATTCATGATCTCATGATTGATATAAGGACTAAGTGATATCATGGTTTGAGTATATATAATTTTGAGGATTTTTTATGTGGAATAAGTTAACTTTTAACATCATTCATGTTTTCAATAAGGTTCAATGGGTATTCATTTTTTTCAAGAGAATGCATGATTAAGGCCTTCGAATGTTTGGAATGTGACCAACAAGACATATCTCATGATATATGGGGATCAACAATGGTATTAACATGCTAGTTGTATGAACTCTTTGGTAATCGTTTTCACTATAATATGATATTAGACAGTATTATTTTGGATAAGCCTAAAGATTGGAATGGATTATGTTGGACATAAGTTAGTATTGTTTAAGGATAGAAGTTTTTAAGATATTATTTATGGGATGTTATAGTAATGTAGTTTTAGAAAAAGGACAACCTGCAGGATGGGTGACAGCCCATCATGTCGGACAAGGCTGTGGGAATCGAACCCACAACTGATGATTGACTGGACTTTATCGCCTACCATTGGCCTACAGTAAGTCCCAGTTTAGTAGAAACTGGTTTTATTATATTAAGCAGTATGATATATGATGTATAAGTCCATTTTAGGAACCATATATGATTAATCTCACTATATATGGACTTATGTATTTTTTTGATAACTTTCTTAACCTTTTGTTTGAGACAGACGGAATGACCCGTCATTCTATCACATGATCTTCTAACTCATCATTAATGAAAAATTCAACTTCATTTCTTTAAGAGATGAAGTGGAAATTGTCCAAATAATGACCAACGGTGAGACTATACCAAAATCACCAAAGTATTTCTTCTAATTCCAATTTCATCATCTTTAGGGAAATGATTTTGAAAACCAAAAATGTTGTCCTAGTGCTCTTATATCTGATGAATCAGATGGTACCTTAGATCGTCACAAATTTATGGCTTTGTGATTGCTGGATTTTCCATAGCCATGTTCTCTACCACTCTCCATCAGAACATGATGGTTAGATTTCTCTTCCATATCCATATTTTCACCTATGTGGAAAGCCAGTGATTAGTTTATTTGGGTAACCTTTACATTTCATACTTTTGTTCTTAAAGATTGGTTTTGGTATTCCTTTTTACGATGTGGGTTTGTATTAAATAAACTTTCGAGTAGTAAACCATTTATAACCCTGACAAATTTCGAGGGCAAAATTCATTTTAAGGGGGGTAGAATGTAACACCCTGATATTTTATGAAAAATATTCCGTCTTGTGTTATACTCTACACCAAAAGGAGCTTGCACAACACACATCCTTGAATTTCCATGCATTACACGCAATCGCGACCTTCCTCGATAGCGTGTGTAGTACACAATACCGAGTTTCACTAAACAACGATATGCTATGAAAATATTATTAAAACTAGCCGTTATGAATAGTAATAACCACTTTTTGAAATTTTGTAAATTTTATTTTTCAAAATGGACTTCATTTTTGGATTCGGAATATCAAAATTAGATTAGGGTGAAATTTTGGTACTTTTCGGATAACTTTCATTTTCTGACGAATAGTGAAAATTAATAATTTTTAATTAAAAACAACCTTTTAAATCAAAATAATTAATAGTGATAAATTATTAATTTGAGTGGTTTTAAAGTATATTTATAATATATTTTTACAATTTAATAAAATTTTGGTCATTGGACGTAATTTCACATTTAAACCAGACATAAACAAGTGTCAATCTTTTGATAGTTATCATCTCTTAAGAACACCCTATTTGTTTTGACGACGGGATTTAATTTTTAAATTAATTAATGAAACTGATATGTTTTGAATTTGGTAAAATAGACATAATTTTTTATTTCATAATATCAAATATAGCATAGGCCTAATTTCTAGTATTTTTCTGGAAACTTTCATTTTTTGATGAATAGTGAAACCACTAAGTTGTAGTTAAAAAAATGAATTTTTCATAAAACTTAATTTCACCGCTTCTGTGAGTGGAATTTCAAAAATCCGAGAGACACGGTAGATTTCAGTAAGTTAAATGTGGTTCAATGAGATGAAAATAATTTTTCGTGAATAGTAACTTTTTACTTTTTTTACCAAGGTTAAAAGTAAATAGGGTAATTAAGGGTAAAAATGATATTATTATTACCCTAACAAATGTCCTAATTCTATAGGATAAGTGTAATTCGACCAAAAACAACCTTAGGAACAAAATATGACCATTTAGGCCCACTTGTATTAGATTAGGACATTTATTATTAATTTATTTAAAGAAGGGTTAAAATAGTTGAAATCATAGTTTAATAAGTAGATAATTTTTAATATAGGGTTATACATAAGATAAATTCGATTATAAATATTAATTATAAAGATAGAAATATTTCCTACATAATGGTATTTTATTTGTAATTTTTAGACATTAAATAATTTAATTTATTTATGACACAACGATGATGCAGTAATTATCTTATTAATGAAATATTGACATAAATGATGTTATAAATACCCAAATAAATGAAATTGAGACTTTTTATGAATTAAAATAATTTTATAGGTTACTATTACATGTTAGTATTGATTTAAGAAACTTTTTTCGAACTAATCATTCTGTTATGATTTTCACAAAAATCAATTACTAAATAGTGTCAAAATTGATCTAAAGTAGTTTTTAAAACAAATATTATATTAATAATTGTTATTTTATTTCTAAAAAGATAAGGTTCGGCCAAATTACATAGCTAAGGTTATATATATTAATAATAAACAACTTTTGGTTCTTGTGGCTTGTTATAGTATGTTTATGAACCTTATAGTGTAAGAACACAAAAAGACACGGTAAAAGTAAAATCATCTAACTTCAAGTTAAATATAACTGATAAGGTTAAACTAGGAACCTAAACATGTCTAAATTCTGTTGGATGAGAGTATTTCGACCGATCCCCACCTTATCTTCGATATAAATCAATTTTGAGCTATTTAAAATCGAACTTGTCTTTATAATAAATTAATATTTTTAGTTTTTCCAAAGGAGCCCCTCTCCTCCCTTATAAAAGGGCACCTCCTCCCTCTCTTCCTCACACCACTTTGAGCCTTCAAGCTTGGACAAACCCTTCCAAATTCTCTTCTCCACTTCCCTAGAAACATCCTATAGGTCCTGGTCTTCTTCAAAGACCAATTTTAGTGCACTAAGAGGACTCAAAGAGGAGCTTCAAAGAAGAGGTAATGTTTGTTACCGATTCTTTCAACTTTATTTCTTCTTCCACTTCTTCTTCTTAGTTTTTTTCATTATAAAGTAATAACATCAGTATCACTCATATACTTATATGTTATTATAATTATGAAACAACCATATTTCACCATTTATCCATCCTATGGAAAATGAAATCACCGCGCGTGCGTACGTACGGAATACCGTCTCCACGCCGTGGTGTAATCTATTTTCCACCACCACCTTACATGTATGGGTATAATGGTGAAAGTAATGAATATATATGATTATTGTAAAGTTATATTGATTCTGTAATATTATACATACACTATAATACAATTTGACGATCATGGGAATGATATCATCGCCCGTGCGTACGTACGGAATACCGTCTCCATGACGTGATGAGATTCACTCTCCATGATAACCTTTCAAGAATGATTATAAAGTATATATAATAAGTAATCATTAAATATATGACATAATAATTCTACTGGATTTATGTATATATATATTTGTTTCATCTACTTAATTCCATTCAATTCAATAAGGAAACAAAAACAGCGTTCATGCGTTCGTACGGCCTACCGTCTCCATGAACGGTGTATTTCATTCCATTTACTGATCTATTATATATATGTATATTCTGAATATATATTATATATAAATCATGTTTTATATTCTATAATTAAGTAATCATGATTTGAGTAATCATATGAATAATTACAAGTCAAAACACGGACGACAAATGAAACGATTTTACCCAAATGCTCTTTAACATGGAATTTACAAAAGAACGGGTAATATAAAGTCATAAGTGAACCATATATGATATCATAACAATGAATATGATTCATTAATAAGTCAATAACAATATTTAAATCATTATACAGGAGGTTCAGACACTTACGAAGCAAATCAAACCTATGGTAAGGGATAATTTTTCAAATCTCATTTTATCCGAGATTGCTTATACATAAGTATTTAATGGGTTATGTTTATCAACCATTTCCATGATTTATAAAATTGTTTTCATAAAATGTTTAGTATTCTTACATGTATTTTTAAAGATATTTTTACCCTTTTATGACTTTTACCACATGGTTTGGAAGGAATATTTCTTTTGTTTACCATAAGAGGTACTTTTTTACTTTTCCGACAAAAGTACGAGAAAAATGTTATTTTTAACTTATACGGCGTGAATGCATTTTTACGGTTTCTTAACGCCTCATTTTCATAAAGCTTCCTGTACAAGTTTTCATGATTATTTTCAACAAAACCCTTATCTTTTAAAAGTACATGCCATTTTTTTGAAAAGAAAATTATTTTGAAGAAGAAAGGATATTTTCCTCAAGAATTAATTTCAATTGTTTTATCAGAACCATTTTTCATCTAAGATGAAATTTTTTCAAATGTGTATGTTTCAAGTATAATGTCTCTATTATTTACAGTATTTCAATTTACTTATGATGAAATAAACATTTATTTTATATGGATTATGTGATGATGATATGATGTTTATGAAACCCATTATACTATTTGGGTTATGATGAATGTTTTAAGTTTATGTTGTGGCACAATTAAGAATGATTTCATGTTGAGATGGGTGAGACCTATATCTCCCTCCAATGAATTGGTTAAAGATTTATATCTCATGAGATAGACATGGCTGGAATTGTAAGTTAATCTGGTTCAGTATTACAGGACTGGAATGAGGAGTGAACTCGATTCAGAAAGGGACTTTGTCCACTAAGATGGTCTTGGCAGCAATGCCTTAGCTACTATGGAAATTATTACATGTGCTGAATGGATGCCACAATTACATGTTTTATTCACATGGTATTTTATCATGATTGATCTTCCCTTATGATATATGCCTTACGTACTTCCAAGATTCTTGTCTTTGCTCAAGATTTTGATGTTTAGATTTTATGTTCAAGTTTTTGCATTCAATTGTTTATGGATTCTTTTATGTTCTCTATGTTTACCCTTACTGGGCATTTGAGCTCACCCCTTTGATGATTTCATTTCCCCAGGTTATAAAGAATGGTTTTAGGTAAGGAAAAAAAGGGAAGATCTTTATTGGGAGATGTTGAAGATCTTTCACCACGATTAGAAGATTTTATTCCGAGTTTCCAAAGACACTAAACTATTACGGTCCTTGTGTGTCTATTTTTCTTATGTATTAAGTATTCCGCAAAAGTAATGTAATGTCCATGTACATAAAGCCTCGGGTCTCTACAGTAGGTTTGAAAATGTTCTTGGATTACACTTTTGTGAGTATAATCATGTGTTTCTATTTTTGGTTGGGAATTTTCTTTTCGAATTTTGAGCATATTTTGTCATGTTGATGAGAAATTTTTATTTGTGGAGTATTACCAATATGAGTTAAAAAATACCTCTTGAGATGACATGGGAAATACTAATTTTAGAGATACATTAGAAGATATGAAGGGGTTCATTGTTAAGGATATCCGTCAATAAAATCATATGAAACATGTGAAACCCTCTCTTAATAAATTCTAGTATCACTTTTAGGGCTAGCACACAATCTGATAAATCATGTAGCGATGCCTTGCACAATTTAAAATGGTTTGAAATTTTCTTTCTTTCACCCCATTGATACATTGGACACCTTAATTGGTTAAAATTATTATTATGTCTATTTTAGTGTATTATCTTGGATGATTTTATTTAAGACCATTCATTAAAATCTACTATTTAAGGAATTGTTAGATGATATTGTTTGAAAAACAATATTTTCTATTAAGTGGGGTGTTTTTTTAATGTTTCATTACCCATAATGCATCTGAATTTATAGAAAAATGTGATTTGGTTGGATTTTGGGTTCCAAATTCATGGGATGTGTTGTGTGAAATTTTTTCCCCAATTTTATGTTAACATCGAAAATATGTTTTTGGCAGACATCATTGGGTTGTTTGGAGATTTTTTCCCCTATGTTAAAATTTAATGTAGTTTGATGAAGTGAATTATTTATGAATTTGGAGAATGATTCCCTCATACTGGTACTATAATTTCATGAATGGAATTCCTCATATATTTTTTCAAGTAGACTTTGAGTTATTTTTTCATTCATTGAATATGACATAACTCATTATGGAGGGGTAGTCCCATGTTCATCCAAGGACAAGGATCATGAATGAGTTTTTCTTAACTATTATCCTCAAGTCTTACAAGGTGATTGGGGATCCCATGAGGTGATCAAGTGGATCTTCATATTCTAATATATTTTCATCGTAAAAAATCTCCATATTCCTCTAGAGGGGATGCACCGTTCCTTTATTATATGGTTTGGGGTTTGAGTGGTATAACTTCTCTATTCATTCGCATTCATTTTTGGGTTCATCCTTGTAATACTTAAATAATTAATTCATTTAGTGATTTTATCATGATGAACTGATAGTTTAGACTGTGACGGAATTCATAGGTATTTCCCTTAGTGATAAGTCGATGAAAAATTATCTTAAGTGTTTTATTTTCTTAGAGACATTCTCAGTTGAGTTTTTTGTTTATGATGTAATGAAGAAATCATTGTTCACAAGAGGCCCACATCCAATGTATCATCCACAATGATTCATTATAGCTAAGATATCATTTTGGATGTTATTTATAATTTCATTATCATAGAGGTGTTCATTGAAGGGAGCCATGTGATTGGTGATTCTTCATTATCCATGGGACCTAGTATAGATGATCAAGCCTGCAAGAAGGGGATGTATGAGGGTGAAAAAATGGAGATCCATCTTCTCATTATGTTATCAATGATTTATTAAATTATAATACATAAGAATTTTTCTAGCATGGAATGCCTTGGATCATTCAGACTTCTTATCCAGCAACACAAAATAACTATCATCTATGTGGTTTCTCAAGTCACATTCAAAGGTTTTTTGAGATAATAAGGTATAATAATCAAAAGGTTTAGAACAATCTCAAATATTATCATTGGTTTGTGTTTTCACATACATGGGAGACTTGGAAGTGGAGCAATTGTTTTGAAAAAATACACCTTTTTAATCATTCATTCAATTTGGAATGGTCCATTCTTTTTGGTACCCTATTCTTTAATGTATAATTGGATTAAATGGATTTTGACCCTATCTTTGTATCTCATGAAATGCTCAAGATTCATTTACTTTTTATGTTTATTGAGTTTGATTCATGGTGTGGACCATGTATTGAGTTTTGACCGATGTATGAAATGGAAATGACATGGGTACACGATTTATTATAGGGGATATAATTCTAGTTAATGGATAGAATTTGATATATACTAATATGAGACTTCTTTTTCATCACGAATTATAGGGTTAATATATGTTGTATATTGGAATTTTGTTGTATTCATAAATGCATGTGACCCTATGTTTAGACCCACAACATGCTATGTTGAGGCACGATCATGTTGGAGTGTTTTTATTATTACCTTGTGTGCTTTTTTTGTGACAAGATCTAGTTACCCTTTTGTTTATTCCCATCAATGTACTTTTTGGTGTTGATTTGAGTTTTTTTGTGGTAAGTGAATCATGTATCTTTGGTAATGAACTATCATTTTGGATTCACCAATCAAATTTCTCACTATTTTATAGTAATTCATAATTGTGATGAGATATGTTCTATGTATCCTTGTGTTCTTACCATTATTATAGAGTGACCATTTAGTATATCTTTGGTTTGTATGTAATATAGTTTAAAACTATATTGCTCACAGGTTCGGTAGGCTGTGTAATTGTTTTGTACTATTATCTCGTTTTTTATTCAAGAAGATCATTTAATAATTGGTGAAAGTCATGATGATCCTAACTTCACATAGGATCTTCGTAATGTTTATCCTAGAACTACATTTTTTTTCAGCTCTTTCAATGTGGTGTCTACCTCTCAAGACTCATAGTATGTTTTTATTGGTAAATTTTGAGTCACAAAGTAGTTATTATTATGAGGAATGGTTTTTATGTTAATATTTTACTTGGATTCTGCATTTGGGAAGTTGGTTGGTAAATGATACTTTATTATAGGGATGATAGTCTTGGTATTCTTAGTTATCCTAAGTTAGTCTGTACATTATTCGGGGATAATGTGGCAGGGTTGGGAGTCTGGGATACCACAAGTGTCAGTTTTTGTTGGAGTATTTAATGGATTCCTCTCCCTTCACGTTAAAGGTGTTATGGTCCTAAAATGTAAATCGTTGGAGAATTTTGTAAGGAAGAATATTTAAGGGGAACTATTAAACAAACCATGTAGCCTAAACGTGTATCCCATGCATTTATTGATATAGTAATCTTTGTGATTATAGTCTGATTTTTTAACTTTGTGATTAAATAATTCAATGCATTGTTAAAGGAGTATTTTTTCCATTTAAACATAATTTAAATTGGGGATTCCATTAAAATCATACCCATCTCAAACTATCAAACCCAAAAATCATCCAAAGGGGTTTCCTCTTCTTATATGCTATTCAATAGTAGTTTCTATGTGTTTTTGGTATTTTTTCATCCTGATATTTGAATTATAAATTTCTATTATATTTACCTCTTATTTTCACACTTTTTAAAAAACTCCCCTAGCCATAGGGGTCATAATTTTCCAATTTAATTGGTTAATATTCAATGAAATTGGGGATTATTGTTTTAAATATTTTTTAGTCATTTTAATACATTATTTTCAGTGGATTTAAATGAAGGGGACATTGTTCCACTAGTTGAGGTATGTTTTTACATTTTATTTTATTTATAAATTCAATTAACACGTAAGTTTTTTAAAATTATTTTTTCAATTGATAATTATGGTGTTGGATTTCTATATGTTATTTCTTATTGTTTTCATTTAAAAAAATTTCATTAATGGGGAAAATCAATTTAACATCATGTGGAAAATTATTAATTAACCTGAAATGGTATTATGTGCATTCTAAAATATTGATAAAATTTCAAGGTAGGTATTCAATGATCAGAACATCTGTTTTTTTGTTTAGAAGAAAAAACGAAATATTAATGGTGGTTTTACTTTCAGTTCAATATGGGTATTCTATGTTTTAATGGGTTCTTCATGTTTTAATGTATTCCTTTTTTATGAAATGAAATGGCTCCTTCTTTTCTTTGGGTGTGACATAATGGTTTCTTTTGTTTTCAATTGGTTTTATATTTGGTTTGTATATTGTTTTAGAATGGTATTTCTGAATGTATATTATATATATGATATAATTGAAGTCCCAGTTTTTACTTTTGGAATTTATGTGAATTTTACCATTGTTGAGCTGCATTGCATTGTTAATTACATTAATTGTTATCCGGGAATAAGATGTTATGAGGTGATCTATAATGTAATTATATACTAATGTCATCATAATGGTAGTGTTGGATGTGGTAAGTAAGTGATTGTGGGTTAGATCTAGGGTCTTTTTATTGTCATGTGATAACATTTACTGTCCATGGCCTACCTCAGTTACTAATACAAATGGATACTAAGGAGATGAAGTTGGAAAAAATGGGTAATTTCAAGGAAGGTTTTATTTTGGAACCTACAAGCCCCCAACCCCTAGTAGTATAAATCACATGGATCAGTGTATTGTCACGATGAAAACATATAAGAGTTATTTTTTTGATTAATGAGTGACTCCTAACCATCTGGATGTATGCAGACCTATATGTTTCTCATACATTTCCATTAGTCTGTTTGTTTAACACTCATTCAATATATCATTAGTTATTTTTTATATACTATATTTATATTTCATATTAATTGGATGAAAATTAATTGATCATTTTATTCTCATATGGTTTATCACTTTTTATCGTTTTATTCCATCTATTTATATAGAATGATTCTTATTGATGATTTATCCTTAATTGCTTTATTTCCTTTGATGTTGGGTGTGTGAGAAGTTTTAAGGAAAAGTGGGTTAATTTTTTCAAACTCTTGGCCTTTTATGAAAATTATTTTTAAATGTTAGAAACTATAGGAGGATTTTATTTCAAATGGGTGTGTTATTTGGTGAATGGAATCATGGCTTCTATTTAAATTTGCATTGTTTTGGAAATGAACCATCTTTGTAAAATGGTTTTACATATGAAATTTTTTGATAAATTTCCTCTTTCATGATAGTTTCATTCCTATGTTATAGGGTTGAATATTATAACCTACATTACCAAGTCATGATTTTAAACTAGAATAATGGGTTTCTTTTATAAACAAAAGGAAATGGACTTTCAGTGGTATCCAACTCTATTTGGAGCACAATATATAATCACATTGGTGGGTATGTAGTCTTTATATCATGAGAATTAATCTTACAGTTATCTTCTGAATGATCTATGTTAGGAAAAGGTGTGATTTAGTTGATGTTAGTGAGTTTAGAGTTAATCATATTTGGTTTAAGATCATACATCTTGATGCAACATCATGACTAATGTATGTTTTGGACACATTCTTTTCCATTTTTTTCTTTCAAATTATGTTTTATTTGTGCACCTCTAGATTAATTTTTTTTATTATATGTATCGTCTAATTAATCATAACCCTTTTATTATTATGTCATGTTTTTAGTTTTTAGTTTTTATTTTGTTGAGGGACAAACTATCCCCAACTATTATTTTTGATAACCATTATGCTTTGCATCAGCCTAGGGGGATCTTGTGACCTCCTCAAGTATATGGAGAAATGTATCTAGAATCAAATGGATGGATTCCACTATTTTTCATTCTAAAATAGTATTATAAAATTTGGGTTCCTGTAATTGGTATAGGTTCTTCTCAATCACATTCTTTATGTTTGGAATTTTGTGGCACAAAGTAGTTATGATGATTAGGAATAATTTGATATGTTCAGAGAAGGGATTTCACAAATATTACATTGGAAAGAACTTATGTTTCCATTGGTTTTTAGGATTCTTACTTTTTTGGAGGTTGGGTTGTCGTTTTATGGGATATTGTGTTGTTGAGTTATATCAATGTCAGTTGTAGTAAGACCATGTAACGCCCCGACCCCAGTTACCAAGATTCGGTGCATTATTGTGTAACATTGGCATGATCAAAAAAGATCAAGTCTCAAAAGACCGATTAGTTTAGTAGCCTTTGAAACACTAGATACATTCACAAGTCTTACATTACATCATAATGTAAAACAAAACTACACCAACATCTTGTCTTCATATCCCCTTATACTATCCCTGTTGGTCATTTATAATATACTTCTTCACATCCTGAAAAAATTAAAACATTGGAAGGGGTGAGCTTAGATGCTCAGTAAAGATAATCACTACTGGAAATGGCATTTTTCCCAACAGTTGTTTACCAACGGTTCAAAGGAACCGTTGGTTTATTCTGTCTTTTCCAACGGTTTATATAAACCCTTGGGAAATACCTTTGAGTAGAGACTTTTCCAAACAGTTTTATGGAACCGTTGGGAAAACTGGAGAAAATTAAGTCTTCCCCAACGGTTTCATAAAACCGTTGGGAAAAGGTGGGGAAAACTTATTTTTCCCAACGGTTTTATGAAACTGTTGGGAAAGACTGGTTTTTCACAATGGTTTTTATGAACCGTTGGAAAAAAAACCCCCAAATACCGCAATGCAAGCAGCGGCCTCCCGACGATTCAGAAGTGGATCCAGAGAATTCTACTCATCTCCAGAAGCTCTCCAGAAGCGATTCCTTGGAAAAATCACTTCCCAATCCCCAGATCTTCCATCAGATCACCAGCCACCAGGTTAGAGTCCTATATTTTAGTTCCAGCTGTTATAAAGAATATACTTCTACGAATGATTTCCTAATTCCCAAATTTTAGGGTTTCTGTAAAAATTTATGATTGTTCCACGAATTGTGTAGTCAAATCCCTATATCGGTGTATGTCCAATTAATGATTTCATTACACATTTACATTTATAAGGTCACGGTGTCTCTTTATTATGTTCTAATTTTGAAGATTCACAGTTTTGGTTGTGTGGTGGTTTTGGTTGTGTGATGGTTTGTGATGTGCAATATTTTTGTTGTCATATGTGGTTATTTTGGGGAGATGGTTGGTCGATGTAACATGGCGTCGATGGTTATTGTGAGATGGTGAGTTATTGTGTGGTGGTTTTATTAGATTCCTGGTTATCTATGGAATAAATTATGCTGTTAAAACTAGAAAACAAGATATTAAATAAATGAGATGGAATAGAAATGGATGTGTGGTAAATGGATTTAATTAATTTAACATTAAATGAATGGACAATGTAAGTGAGAAATGTTATGCGTCTTGTGTGGTGGTGGTGTGGTTTATGTGTTTTATAGTAGTAGTGAAGTGTGTGATTATGTAGTTAATGTGAACTGATAGGTTGAGTATTTTGTGCTATCTATATTTCATGTATTTGTATGTTATTTCTAAACATTCCCAACCAGAGTTGGATAAACATTCCAACAATCAGAGGTTTTGAGTTATGGGTATTTTTTCTAATATCTAGGATGGTGGTTATATGGTTGGATAGATACCATGTCTTCCCAACCCTTCCTTTAAAAGTGATTGACCATGTCTTTTTAGGAAAGATGTGATTTGATTGTCCATGTGTCTTCAGGTGATATGTACTTTGATTTCCCTAGTGTTTTACAATGAGGTGTGATGTGATGAGGCTATAATAAGATGTGGCATGTGGTTGGGGTCATGTAGGGTAGGAGGATGACACAAGGTTGATGTTATTCATGTTCATGATACCCTACTAATATGGTTATGGGATGAGGCATGCTATGATGTGATATAACACATTAATTTCTTGTTGGTTTTACATTTTTTTCAATAACACTTTTGTATTTTTTCACATGTGTAGTTGATACCTTGACTATTTTCTTCCTTTATCGTTTATGAAAATGTATTTTTTTTTTAAATTTCAATCCTATTGAATTGTTTATGACAAAATGAATTATATAAATTCTTTTTATAGAATGGACAGAAGTTGGATGTATGAAACCGATCGGATCTCAAGTGATTTTCAAAACAATTTGGAGAGCATTATAGATTTTTCATTTCACAATGCTTCAGATAGTGGTCGCATACACTGCCCATGTTCCAATTGTGTTGGTAGACCTTGGTTGAGCCATGAAGAAGTCAGCTACCACCTAACCAAAAATGGTTTTCAATAAAACTACTTTGTGTGGTATCACAATGGAGAGAAAATGAAATCTCAAATTGGTGATGATCGAAATGAAAGGACTGGAATGGAGAATTTGTTAGATGATCGGTTTCCATTTATTCGTCATCATGAAAAAGGAAGGATTTCGACTCAAGAAGACTTCGGTATGAGGACAACTGATGCATCTAGTGAAAATGATGATATTGATAGGGTGAAAAAATTGAATGATGATGCCACAACTCCAGTATATCGACAATGCGATAAAATGAAAAGGCTGGAATTTTTAATCCGATTGTTTCATGGGAAAACTATGTATGGAATTTCTAATACAGAAATGGATTACATTCTTACCCTCTTGAAAGATTTACTTCTAGATGATGAAGGTATTCCCTCAAACCACTATATGGAATGGATGTTAGTTGAGGAACTTGGATTTTCAAGAAACAAAATTCATGCTTTCCCGAAAGATTGCAGTTTATTCTGGGAGGAAACCGCTGAATGAAATGATTGTATAAAATGTGGCACATCCCACTAGAAGACAAAATCTAACGGAACACCATCCCGCATTCCACAAAAAGTAATGTGGCACTTTCCATTGATCCCCAGACTTCAGAATCTTTTTATGTCTGATTATATATCAATAAAAATGAGATGGAATGATACCGAGAGAAAGAAGACTATTAATGAGTTGGTTCATCCTGCAGATGTATTTTTATGGCATAGATTTGATGCTCAACATCCTGATTTTTCAGCTAACATGCGTAATGTGAGGTTGGGTCATTCATGCGACGATTTTAATCCATTTGGGCAGATGCTTACTTCGCACAGCACATGGCCAGTTTTTATACGCATTTATAATCTTCCCCCATGGTTGTGTATGAAAAAACCTTTCACTTTCATGAGTATACTCATATATGGTCCATCTGATCCCGACATTGATATTGATGTATACATGCAACCTTTAATAAAAGAGTTGAAACTTCTTTGGGATGTGGGTGTGTGCACATATGATGCATGTTCGAAAGATATATTTCAGATGCGTGTTGTGCTTATGTGGACGATAAATGATTTTCCGGCTTATGCAATGATGTCTGGATGGATCACGAAGGGAAAACTGTCATGTCCAGTTTGTATGAAGAATACACGATCTAGAAGACTAAAACATCGATGTAGTTTCAGTTTTAAGGGACATCGACGATTCTTGCCAAAGGATCATCCATATAGAATGAATCGTCAAATATTTGATAATACCATAGAGACCGATGATCCACCTCAGCATATGTCTGGAACTGACGTGCTTAATGAATTGAAAGATTTCAGTTTTTCATTCGGGAAGGGTCAAATGAAATCTGGAAAGAGAAAGAATGTTTCCACTGAAACCTGTTACAATTGGAGGAAGAAGAGTATCTTTTTTGATTTGCCTTATTGGTCAACCAATTTGTTATGTCATTGCTTAGATGTAATGCATATTGAAAAGAATATATGTGAAATGTTGCTTTCGGTTCTTCTAAATGTCAAGGGGAAGACAAAAGATGATTTATGATCTCGGTGTGACTTGGTGGATTAGGGCATCAGAGCAGAATTGCATTTTGTACGTATCAGTGAAAATAAATGGCAACATCCATGTGCTTCTTATGTGATGAAACCTGCGAAAAGAAAAACAATTTCTGGATGTATTAGATACTATTAAAGTTCTTGATGGCTATTCAAGAAATATATCTAAACGGGTCAACAGAAGAGAGTTTAAGCTAAAATCTTTGAAGACTCATGATTATCACGTTCCACTACATGAGTTGCTTCCAATAGAAATCCCTCATCTTTTGTCCAATAATGTAGGGGTGGCTGTTATTTGGTTGTGCCATTTTTTAGAGATCTTTGTGCTAAAAAGTTGTCCAAGTCTTTCTTGAAAAAAATGTTGACAGATGCCCCATTAATTTTGTGTGAGTTGGAGAAAATATTTCCTCCATTATTTTTCACATGCATGCTACATTTGACTATCCATATTCCCACTGAAATAATTCTAGGAGGACGTATTTCTTTTCGTTGTATGTATCCAACTAAAAGAAATATGTTCACAATAAAGTCTTATGTCCAAAACAGAAATCATCCCGAAGGTTCTATCGTGAACGGTTACTTGGATCAAGAATGTATGGATTTCTGCTTGATGTATTTGTCTGATCTTACTACAAGATTTAACAGACCAATGAGAAATGAAGAAGAACAGTATGAGAAAATTGAACCCAGTTTTCCATCACTTCCTCAAACTGGAGGAATTCCAGGATCATATACATTGAAGACATTAATCCATGAAGAGCGGGAGATGGCACATCGCACAGTTTTGTTCACCTGTGATTTTTTCGATGACTATATTAGGTAACTAAATTTATTATGTATATCTTACATATATATATGTTAAACTATTAGTATTTTTTATCTATAGGGAACATAAAACAATGATAAATAGTAAGCATCGTTATTTTTCATTGAGAAGGAGAGAGACTTTGCATAGAAAAGAGTTTTCTTCTTGGTTAAAATTGAAGGTATAAAAAAATTAATGTTTAAAATAATTATATCAAAATTTAATTAACTTTAACAGTCATTTATATTGTAGGTATTGAGTTTTTCTGCGGACTCTGTCTCTAAGGAAATAAGGGCTTTGTCTTTTGGTCCTAATACCGTGGTCCGTGACTGTAAATCAATTGTGATCAATGGGTACAAATTTATTATCACTAAAGGAGAAAAAAACATGACAACACAACATGATGGTGTTATGGTTACTGCCACAATAGATTGATATGCCAGTGCATTAGATAGTAGTCCGTGATTTCAAAATGTGGGTTATTATGGAGTTGTTGAGAAAATAATAATATTTGATTATTACTCTCATGGACGAGTCACAATGATGAAATTACATTGGTTTGATTCGATGATGAGACTTGTCACATTTATTGATGATTGTGGATTTCGAGTAATTAATATGACTCACACTCTTGCTACCGAAGAACCATATGTGTTGGCATCAATGGCTAAACAAGTTTTTTATGTCAAAGACCAGCTTCGACCTGAATTCGGTGTCATAGTTGAAGTAATTCCAAGACATATTTATGATGATGGTGATAATGGAATTGACACTGTCCCTAGTGCCATTGGAACCAATCCATTTATTTCTTTTGATGAATCAAATAGCTCAATTGTCAGAGTTGATTGTGAACCTGAAGTTGTGGTTAAAAATATAAAGAATCATTCATCCATGTTCTCAATTCTTTTGGTTTAACTCGAGTTGGGTTGTTAAGGTTGGTAATATTCAAATTGATTTAGTATTGATCACAAATATGTTTTAGCTGACTTGACCGTTATGTGAATTTTCAGTGTTTATTGGTTGTAGTTTTATTTGAATTGCATTTTATAATTTGGAATTGAACTGTATTCAAACATGGTCAAACATATTTCTAACTTGGTGAAAATTACAACTTGTATGATTTATTAAATCCATTCAAGATCTTCTAAAACAATTGATATCTGACTTGACCGTTATGTGAATTTTCAATGTTTATTGGTTGTAGTTTTATTTTAATTTCCTTTTCTAATTTGTAATTGAACTGTATTCAAACATAGTCAAACAATATTTCTAACTTGGTGAACATTACAACTTGTATGATTTATTAAATCCATTCAAGCTCTTCTAAAACAATTGACAGCTTAATTGACCATTATGTGAATTTTCAATGTTTATTGGTTGAAATTTTATTTGAATTGCATATTTTGGGTTAAACATTAGTTTTCTTTTTCAAATTAATTGCATATTTGTTTTCAAAAGCAGGAAATGAAGCCAATTGAAGAGAGACAAAGGAAAAAATTGATGGAGAAAAATCGTCGAATGACAGAGATGGGCGTTCCACCATTAGTGCCTACAGTAAGTACTTTATTTCAAATTGATATATTTACAGAATATATAATGTCATGTGATTAATTTTTTTGTAAACATTTTTGTAGGATCCACCTATACATCGACAATTATTTGACGAGGAGCCTAGTACTGGTCCTAGTACTTAGGCCGGTGGTACGAGGAGTGTTCGTACCAGAGGTGGACGAGCAGCTGCGCGTACCAGACTAGACCATGCCCCTCCCACTGACATGTCATCCTTCGCACATTCTGATCCTGGTGTTTCATTAGAGACACGCGTGATATTTAGGGCTCCCATGTTTTCTCTACCTTCTGCATCTTCTGGCCCATCATTTTCACATCCCCTGATGATTCCCACTCCTCAGTCAGCATCCGGTCAGACAGCTGTCCCATCTTCTTTTTCTAATAATTCTGTCTCACTGAGCTTCTATATTCCATCTTCTTTGACTCCTGTTCCACCACAGGGTTTTCCATTAGTTTCTTTGGATCCAGCGGCACTCAGTGATCAGACCGGCACATGAATATTTATAGATCCCTAAAAAAATTTTATAGAAATATTTATTTTCATTATAACATGTTATGATAAAATATTTGTTCATCTTTCATGACAGATACATCTACTGACAGGAGGCGTGGGCAGGGGCGTACACGCATGCGTTTGGTGTGGAACCACCGCACACAGGTTATGGTGGATTAAAATGAAGACAACCAAATGGTTGAGAAAACAGGGCAGCAATGTCAGAGTTTTTTGGCGACGCTTTCCAAATACTCCGATATCATTCCTGTCAGCCCGCTATCGTGGAGACATTTGCCACATGAGGTCAAGGATAGAGCTTGGGCAGAGATATGGGTAAAAAAAATATGTTCTATTTAATTCCATGAATTATTTTTGTATTTATATGAATTAATATTTTGATTTCAGCATCGATTTAATTTTCCCGATGGTGAGGGTGCACGATCGGAATGTCTAAAGGATTTAGGCGAGCTTTGGAGAGCCTACAAGCATGAGTTGTATATGGACTGGCGTGCTAGAGTTGGAACTGAGTTAGAGGCGGTATCGGTTTTGGAGGATTGTCCTACAGAGTTGTATCATTAGATGATTACTCATTAGACGAGTACCCAATTTAAGGTATTAATAACATTTTAGGTATTTAAATAATAACTTTCATGTTTTTCATTAATACTATCTGTTGCATTTTCGAATTTTATTTAGGAATCATCTGGAAAAAATCAAAAGAACATTGATGCAAAAAAATACCTCCACACACTGGGGCGCACTACGATGCCTGATCATGAGAGGAAACAGGTATAAAAATTGTTTATAAGTTTTATTTACGACTTACACTTTCTTTTGTTTCATCAATTATTTAATAGTTTTCCAAAGTTTTCATATAACTTTAGTTTTCAATTTCATTTTAGAGGAAAATAAAAAATATTGAAGGACGCGTGCCTCGAGCAAAACTGTTTTGCTCGAGTAGACAAAAAAAGGATGGAAGTGCCGTCAACGAAGCGACTCAACAACAGATTGTAAGTTTTAATCTGTTGAATTTATTTTTTAATATCTATTTTGAAACTTAATGATATATTTATATTTGTAACAGGATGCTTTAGAGACCCTCGATGCCAAAGAACCAGACAATTTTGGGCCAACAGATCACTTACATCAGGTGTTGGGATATGACCATTCTAGCAGAGTACGCTGCTGACCTAGGAAAGCCCCGAAGAGGTATTGGCCCTCCTCAGGTACAAGATGTAGTGCCACCGAGCTACACCAAGTTAGGGAATAGGCAGAATAGGCTGAGAAAAGGGCCACAGAGATGGCAGAACAGTCTGCTAGGGCAAACAGTGCGTTTTTGAATTTTATTGATGTTCTACATCCTACACTTCCAGCAGAGGCCAGTCCAGCTTTTGATGAGTATATGTCGTCGATACGTTCTATATACGGTGCACCAGGTGTCAGTTCTAGTGTTGTTCAAGACGATGTACTACTTGACGATGATGATGAGGAGGAGTCTAACGTGGAAGAGGAGGGAGAGGAGGAGGGCGAGGCGGGTGGCGAGGGCGGGGACGAGGGTGAGGATGAGGAGGAGGAGGAGGGCGAGGGCGAGGACGATGATGGGGATGAGGACGAGGGTGATGATGATGATGGTGATGATGGTGATGGTGATGTGGGACAAGTTGATCCATTACATTTTTGACAGATATTACTGAGATTTGATATTTAATCTATTCTAGTTGTTGGGTTTATCTATACTCGTAGTATAGTATTGGAGTTGAGTTATTTTTATATATTATCTATTTTTATGGATGTTGTTGTCTTTTAGTGGTTGTGTGTTTGGGAACCCCCCTCCTTCCTGGACCATGGACAACCCCCCACCATCCTCCCTGGACCCCGAACAGACCCGCCGGACAGCCCCCAAGACAGCCCCCCGGACATCCCCCCACCCTCCTCCCTGGACCCCGAACAACCCCCCGGAAAGCCCCCCAGACAGCCCTGGGACAGCCCCCCACCCGCTTCCTTGGACCTCGGACAACCACCCGAATAGCCCCAGACATCCCCCAGACAGCCCCCAAAACAGCCCCCCAGAGAGGGCCCCCCCCCATCGTCCACCCTGGACCCCAGACAGCCCCCCGAACAGCCCCCCCAGACAGCCCCCGGACAGCCACCCAGACAGCCCACCCACCCTTCTACTTGGACCCCGAAAGACCCCCCGAACACCCCCTGGACATCCCCCCGCACAGCCCCCCCACCCTCCTCCCTGGACCCCAGATAGCCCCCTGGAAAGCCCCCCGGACAGCCCCCAGACAGCCCCCCGGACAGCCCACCAGACAGCCCCCCGGACAGACCCCCACCCTCTTCCATGGACCCCGAACAACCCCTCGAACAGAGGATTCTCATAAAATGGGAAACATTTTAATTTTATACAGAAAACTGACCAAATGCATTCAGATTGTGTTGATAAATTAGCACAACGATTCATGGTTCATATGTGATGTGTACGAGTCAACTCCTCCTCAATCCGAGGTGCGGTGTGGCCACCACCACACAAAGTGTCTTTCTTCTGTTTCAAAAGGACGTCATTTGAAGTGAAATACATCAACTGGCATATGGAAAACCAGCCAAATGCATTCGGATTGTGTCGATACTTTAGCACAACGATCCATGGGTCATATGTGATGTGTACGAGTCAACCCCGCCTCAATCCGAGGTGCGGTGTGGCCGACACCACTCAAACTGTCTGTCTTTGGCTTAAAATGGACAACAATTTAAGTATATACAGAAAACTGACCAAACATATTCGGTTTCCATTGAAACTTTTGGATAACGATCCATTGGTCATATGTGACGTGTACGAGTTAACCTCGCCTCAATCTGAGGCGCGGTGTGGCTGTCACCACTCAAAGTGTCTTTCTTTGGCTTAAAATGGACAATAATTTAAGTACATACGGAAAACCGACCAAACGCATTCGGTTTCTATTAAAACATTTGGATAAAGATCTATGGGTCATATGTGACGTGTACGAGTCAACCCCGCCTCAATCCGAGGCGCGGTGTGGCCGCCACCACTCAAAGTGTTTGTCTTTTGTTTCAAAAGGACGTCCTTTGAAGTGAAATACATCAACTGACATACGGAAAACCAACCAAACTCATTCAGATTGTGTCGATACTTTATCACAATAATCCATGGGTCATATGAGACGTGTACGAGTCAACTCCGCCTCAATCTGAGGCGTGGTGTGGCCTCCACCACTCAATGTGTCTGTCTTTGGATTAAAATGGACAACAATTTAAGTACATACGAAAAACCGATCAAACGCATTCGGTTTCCATTGAAACATTAGGAGAACGATCCATTGGTCATATGTGACGTGTACGAGTTAACCTCGCCTCAATCCGAGGCACAGTGTGGCCGCCACCACTCAAAGTGTCTGTCTTTGGCTTAAAATGGACAAAAATTTAAGTACATACGGAAAACCGACCAAACGCATTCGGTTTCCATTTAAACATTAGGAGAATGATCTATGGGTCATATGTGACATGTATGAGTCAACCCCGCCTCAATCTGAGGTGCGGTGTGGCCGCCACCACTCAAAGTGTCTGTCTTCTGTTTCAAAAGGACGTCATTTGAAGTGAAATACATCAACTGACATACATAAAACCGACCAAACGCATTCAGATTGTGTAGATACTTTAGAACAACGATCCATGGGTCATATGTGATGTGTACGAGTCAACCCTGCCTCAATATGAGGCGCGGTGTGGCCGCCACCACTCAAAGTGTCTGTCTTTGGCTTAAAATGGACAACAATTTAAGACAATACGGAAAACCGACCAAACGCATTCGGTTTCCATTGAAACTTTAGAAGAACGATCCATGGGTCATATTTGACGTGTACGAGTCAACCCCGACTCAATCTGGGGCACGGTGTGGCCGACACCACTCAAAGTGTATGTCTTCTGTTTCAAAAGGACGTCATTTGAAGTGAAATACATCAACTGGCATATGGAAAACCGACCAAACGCATTCGGATTGTGTCGATACTTTAGCACAACGATCCATGGGTCATATGTGACGTGTACGAGTCAACCCCGCCTCAATCCGAGGCACAATGTTGCCGGCACCACTCAATGTTTCTGTCTTTTGCTCAAAATGGACCACAATTTAAGTACATATGGAAACCGACCAAATGCGTTCAGATTGTGTTGATACTTTAGCACAACGATCCATGGGTCATATGTGACGTGTACAAGTCAACCCCACCTCAATCCGAGGCGCGATGTGGCCGGAACCACTCAAAGTTTCTTCCTTTTGTTTCAAAAGTACACCATTTTAATTGAAGAACATCAACTGGCATATGGAAAACCGAACAAACGCATTCGGATTGTGTTGATACATTAGCACAATGATCCATGGGTCATATGTGAAGTGTACGAGTCAACCCAGCCTCAATCCGAGGCACAGTGTGGCCTCCATCACTCAAGGTGTAGGTCTTCTATTTCAAAAGGACGTCATTTGAAGTGAAAAACATCAACTGGCATACGGAAAACTTACCAAACACATTCGGATTGTGTCAATACTTTAGCACAAAGATCCAAGGGTCATATGTGACTTGTACGAGTCAACCCCACCTCAATCTGATGCGCGGTGTGGCCGGAACCACTCAAAGTGTCTGTCTCTTGCTTAAAGTGGACAACAATTTAAGTACATATGGAAAACCGACCAAACACATTCGGATTGTGTTGATACTTTAGCACAATGATCCATGGGTCATATGTGACGTGTACGAGTCAACCCCTCCTCGATCCGAGGTGCGTTGTGGCCGCCACCACTCAAAGTGTCTGTCTTCTGTTTCAAAAGGACGTCATTTGAAGTGAAATACATCAACTGACATAAGGAAAACTGACCAAACGCATTCGGATTGTGTCGATACTTTATCACAACAATACATGGGTCATATGTGACTTGTACGAGTCAACTCCGCCTCAATCCAAGGCATGGTGTGGCCTCCACCACTCAATGTGTCTGTCTTTGGCTTAAAATGGACAACAATTTAAGTACATACGGAAAACCGACCAAACACATTCGGTTTCCATTGAAACATTAGGAGAACGATCCATGGGTCATATGTGACGTGTACGAGTTAACCCCGCCTCAATCCGAGGCGCGGTGTGGCCGCCACCACACAAAGTGTCTGTCTTTGGCTTAAAATGGACAAAAATTTCAGTACATACGGAAAACCGAACAAACGCATTCGGTTTCCATTGAAACATTAGGAGAACGATCCATGGGTCATATGTGACATGTACGAGTCGACCCCGCCTCAATCCGAGGTGCGGTGTGGCCGCCACTACTCAAAGTGTATGTCTTCTGTTTCAAAAGGACGTCTTTTGAAGTGAAATACATCAACTGACATACGGAAAACTGACCAAACACATTCGGATTGTGTTGATTCTTTAGCACAACAATCCATGGGTCATATGTGACGTGTACATGTCAACCCCGCCTCAATCCAAGGCACGGTGTTCCCACCACCACTCAAAGTGTCTGTCTTTTTCTTAAAATGGACAACAATTTAAGTACATACGGAAAGCTGACCAAACGCATTCGGTTTCCATTGAAACTTTAGGAGAACGATCCATGGGTCATATGTGACATGTACGAGTCAACCCCGACTCAATATGAGGCACGGTGTGGCCGCCACCACTGAAAGTGTATGTCTTCTGTTTCAAAAGAATGTCATTTGAAGTGAAATACATCAACTGGCATACGGAAAACCGACCAAACGCATTCTGATTATATCGATATTTTAGCACAACGATCCATGGGTCATATGTGATGTGTACGAGTCAACCCCGCCTCAATCCGAGGCACGGTGTTGCCGGCACCACTCAATGTGTCTGTCTTTTGCTCAAAATGGACAACAATTTAAGTACATATGGAAAACCGACCAAATGCATTCAGATTGTATCGATACATTAGCACAACGATCCATGGGTGATATATGACGTGTACAAGTCAACCCCACCTCAATCCGAGGTGCGGTGTGGGCGGCACCACTCAATGTTTCTGCCTTTTTTTCCAAAGTACGTCATTTTAATTGAAAAAAATCAACTGGCATACGAAAAACCGACCAAACGCATTCGGATTGGGTCTATACATTAGAACAACGATCCATGGGTCATATGTGACATGTACGAGTCAACCCCGCCTCAATTCGAGGTGCGGTGTGGCCACCACCACTCAAGGTGTAGGTCTTCTGTTTCAAAAGGACGTCATTTGAAGTGAAAAACATCAACTGGCATACGGAAAACCGACCAAACGCATTCGGATTGTGTCAATACTTTAGCACAAAGATCCATGGGTCATATGTGACGTGTACGAGTCAACCCCGCCTCAATCTAAGGCGCGGGGTGGCTGGAACCACTCAGAGTGTCTGTCTTTTTCTTAAAATGGACAACAATTTAAGTAAATATGGAAAACTAACCAAACGCATTCAGATTGTGTTGATTATTTAGCACAATGATCCATGGGTCATATGTGACGTGTACGAGTCAAACCCGCCTCAATCCGAGGCGTGGTGTGGCCGCCACCACTCAAAGTGTCTATCTTTTGTTTCAAAAGGACGTCATTTGAAGTGAAATACATCAACTGACATACGGAAAACGAACCAAAATCATTCGGATTGTGTCGATACTTTGTCACAACAATACATGGGTCATATGTGACGTGTACGAGTCAACTCCGCCTTAATCCGAGGCGTGGTGTGGCCTCCACCACTCAATGTGTCTGTCTTTGCCTTAAAATGGACAACAATTTATGTACAAATGGAAAACCGACCAAACACATTCGGTTTCCATTGAAACTTTAGGAGAAAGATCCATGGGTCATATGTGACGTGTACGAGTTAACCCCGCCTCAATCTGAGGCGCGGTGTGGCCGCCACCACTCAAAGTGTCTGTCTTTCGCTTAAAATGGACAAAAATTTAAGTACATACGGAAAACCGACCAAATGCATTCAGATTCCATTGAAACATTAGGAGAACGATCCATGGGTCATATGTGACGTGTACGAGTCACCCCCTCTACAATCCGAGATGCGGTGTGGCCGCCACCACTAAAAGTGTCTGTCTTCTGTTTCAAAAGGACATCATTTGAAGTGAAATACATCAACTAGCATACGGAAAACTGACCAAACACATTCGGATTGTGTCGATACTTTAGCACAACGATCCATGGGTCATATGTGACGTGTACGAGTAAACCTCACCTCAATCTGAGGCTCGGTGTGGCCGCCACCACTCAAAGTATCTGTCTTTGGCTTAAAATGGACAATAATTTAAGTACATACGGAAAACCGACCAAACGAATTCTATTTCCATTGAAACATTAGGAGAATGATCCATGGGTCATATGGGACGTGTACGAGTCAACCCCGACTCAATCCGAGGCACGGTGTGGCCGCCACCACTCAATGTTTATGTCATCTGTTTCAAAAGGACGTCATTTGAAGTGAAATACATCAACTAGCATATGGAAAACTGAGCAAACGCATTCGGATTGTGTCGATACTTTAGAACAACGATCCATGGGTCATATGTGACGTGTACGAGTCAACCCCGCCTCAATCCGAGGAACGGTGTTGCCGGCACCACTCAACGTGTCTGTCTTTTGATCAAAATGGACAACAATTTAAGTACATACGGAAATCTGACCAAATTCATTCAGATTGTGTCGATAATTTAGCACAACCATCCATGGGTCATATGTGACGTGTACAAGTCAACCCCGCCTCAATTCGAGGTGCGGTGTGGCCGGCACCACTCAATGTTTCTGCCTTTTATTTCAAAAGTACATCATTTTAATTGAAAAACATCAACTGGCATACGGAAAACTGACCAAACGCATTCCGATTGTGTCAATACATTATCACAACGATCCATGGGTCATATGTGACGTGTACGAGTCAATCCCACCTCAATCAGAGGCATGGTGTGGCCGCCACCACTCAAGGTGTAGGTCTTCTTTTCAAAAGGACGTCATTTGAAGTGAAAAACATCAACTGGCATACGGAAAGCCGACCAAATGCATTCGGATTATGTCAATATTTTAGCACAAAGATCCATTGGTCATATGTGATGTGTACGAGTCAACCTCGCCACAATCTGAGGTGCGTTGTGGCTGGAACCACTCAAAGTGTCTGTCTTTTGCTTAAAATGGACAACAATTTATGTACATATAGAAAACCGACCAAACACATTCGGATTGTGTTGATAATTTATCACAATGATCCATGGGTCAAATGTGACGTGTACGAGTCAACCCCGCCTCAATCTGAGGCATGGTGTGGCCGGCACCACTCAACGTGTCTGCCTTTTGTTTCAAAAGTACGTCATTTTAATTGAAAAACATCAACCGGCATACGGAATACTGACCAAACGCATTCGGATTGTGTCGATACATTAGAACAACGATCCTTGGGTCATATTTGACGTGTACGAGTCAACCCCAGCTCAATCTGAGGCGCGGTATGGCCGCCACCACACAAAGTGTATGTCTTCTGATTCAAAAGGACGTCATTTGAAGAGGAAAACATCAACTGACATATGGGAAATCGACCAAACGCATTCAGATTGTGTCGATACTTTAGCACAACGATCCATTGGACATATGTGATGAGTACGAGTCAACCGAACCTAAATCCGAGGCAGGGTGTGGCCACCACCACTCAAAGTGTCTATCTTTTGCATAAAATGGACAACAATTTAAGTACATACGGAAAACCGACCAAACACATTCGGATTCCATTGAAACATTAGGAGAATGATCCATGGGTCATATGTGACATGTATGAGTCAACCCCGACTCAATCCGAGGCACGGTGTGGCCGCCACCACTCAACGTGTATGTCTTCTGTTTCAAAAGGACGTCATTTGAAGTGAAATACATCAACTGGCATACAGAAAACCGGCCAAATGAATTCGGATTATGTCGATACTTTAGCACAACGATCCATGGTTCATATGTGATGTGTACGAGTCAACCCCTCCTCAATCCGAGGCACGGTGTTGCCGGAACCACTCAATGTGTCTGTCTTTTTCTCAAAATGGACAACAATTTAAGTACATACAGAAAACCGACCAAACGCTTTCAGATCGTGTCAATACTTTAGCACAACAATCCATTGGCCATATGTGACGTGTACATGTCAACCCCACCTCAATCCGAGGCGCGGTGTGGCCGGCACCACTCAATGTTTCTGCCTTTTATTTCAAAAGTATGTCATTTTAATTGAAAAAACATCAACTGGCATACGGAAAACCGACCAAATGCATTCGGATTGCGTCGATACATTATCACAACGATCCATGGGTCATATGTGACGTGTAAGAGTAACCCCCACCTCAATCTGAGGCACAGTGTGGCCGCCACCACTCAAGGTGTAGGTCTTCTGTTTCAAAAGGACGTCATTAGAAGTGAAAAACATCAACTGGCATACGGAAAACCGACCAAATGCATTCAGATTGTGTCAATACATTAGCACAAACATCCATGGGTAATATGTGACGTGTACGAGTCAACCCCGCCTCAATCTGATGCGCGGTGTGGCCGGAACCACTCAAAGTGTCTGTTTTTTGCTTAAAATGGACAACAATTTAAATACATATGGAAAACCGACCAAACGCATTCGGATTGTGTTTATACTTTAGCACAATGATCCATGGGTCATATATGACGTGTACGAGTCAACCCCGCCTCAATCCGAGGTGCGGTGTGGCCTCCACCACTCAAAGTGTCTGTCTTCCGTTTCAAAAGGACTTCATTTGAAGTGAAATACATCAACTGACATACGGAAAACCGACCAAACGCATTTAGATTGTGTCGATACTTTATCACAACAATCCATGGGTCATATGTGACGTGTACGAGTCAAATCCGCCTCAATCCGAGTCGTGGTGTGGCCTCCACCACTCAATGTGTCTATCTTTGGCTTAAAATGGACAACAATTTAAGTATATACGGAAAACCAACCAAACGCATTCTATTTCCATTGAAACTTTAGGAGAACGATCCATGAGTCATATGTGACGTGTACGAGTTAACCTTGCCTCAATCCGAGGCGCGGTGTGGCCGCCACCACTCAAAGTGTCTGTCTTTGGCTTAAAATGGACAAAAATTTAAGTACATACGGAAAACCGACCAAAGGCATTAGGTTTCCATTGAAACATTAGGAGAACGATCCATGGGTCATATGTCACGTGTACGAGTCATCCCCGCCTCAATCCGAGGTGCGGTGTGGCCTCCACCACACAAAGTTTTTGTATTCTCTTTCAAAAGGACGTCATTTTAAGTGAAATACATCAAATGACATATGGAAAACCGAATAAACGCATTTGAATTGTGTAGGTACTTTAGCACAACGATCCATGGGTCATATGTGACGTGTACGAGTCAACCCCGCCTCAATCTGAGGCGCGGTGTGGCCGCCACCACTCAAAGTGTCTGTCTTTGGCTTAAAATGGACAACAATTTATGTACATAAGGAAAACCGACCAAACGCATTCGGTTTCCATTGAAATTTTACGAGAACGATCCATGAGTCATATGTGACGTGTACGAGTCAACCCCAACTCAATCCGAGGCATGGTGTGGCCACCATCACTCAATGTGTATGTCTTCGGTTTCAAAAGGACGTCATTTGAAGTGAAATACATCAACTGGCATACGGAAAACTGACCAAACACATTTGGATTGTGTCAATACTTTAGCACAACGATCCATGGGTCATATGTGACGTGTACGAGTCAACCCCACCTCAATCCGAGGCAAGGTGTTGCCGAAACCACTCAATGTGTCTGTCTTTTGCTCAAAATGGACAACAATTGAAGTACATACAGAAAACTGACCAAACACATTCAGATTATGTCGATACTTTAGAAAAACGATCCATGGGTCATATGTGATGTGTATAAGTCAACCCCGCCTCAATCCGAGGTGCAGTGTGGCCGGTACCACTCAAAGTTTCTGCCTTTTGTTTCAAAAGTACGCCATTTTAATTGAAAAACATCAACTGGCATACGGAAAACTGACCAAATTCATTTGGACTGTGTCGATACATTAGAAAAACGATCCATGGGTCATATGTGACGTGTAAGAGTCAACCCCGCCTCAATCCGAGGCGCGGTGTGGCCGCCACCACTCAAGGTGAAGGTCTTCTATCTCAAAAGGACGTCATTTGAAGTGAAAAACATCAACTGGAATACGGAAAACCGAAGAGGCACATTCGGATTGTGTCAATAATTTTTCACAAAGATCCATGGGTCATATGTGACGTGTACGAGTCAACCCCGCCTCAATCTGAGGCGCGGTGTGGCCGGAACCACTCAAAGTGTCTTTCTTTTTCTTAAAATGTACAACAATTTAAGTACATATGGAAAACCGACCAAACGCATTCGGATTGTGTTGATACTTTAGAACAATGATCCATGGGTCATATGTGACGTGTTCGAGTCAACCCCGCCTCAATCCGAGGTGCGGTGTGGCCGCCACCACTCAAAGTGTCTTCCTTTTGTTTCAAAAGTACGTCATTTTAATTGAAAAACATCAACTGGCATACGAAATACCGACCAAACGCATTCGGATTGTGTCGATACATTAGCACAACGATCCATGGGTCATATGTGACGTGTACGAGTCAACCCCACCTCAATCCGAAGCGCGGTGTGGCTGCCACCACTCAAAGTGTATGTCTTCTGTTTCAAAAGGACATCATTTGAAGTGAAAAACATCAACTGACATACGGAAAACCGACCAAACACATTCAGATTGTGTCGATACATTAGAACAAAGATCCATGGGTCATATGTGATGAGTACAAGTCAACCCCACCTCAATCTGAGGCATAGCGTGGCTGCCACCACTCAATGTGTCTGTCTTTTGCTTAAAATGGACAACAATTTAAGTACATACGGAAAACTGACCAAACACATTCGGATTCCATTTTAACTTTAGAAGAACGATCCATGGGTCATATGTGACGTGTATGAGTCAACGTCGCCTCAATCCGAGGAGCGGTGTGGCCGAAACCACTCAAAGTGTCTGCCTTTTGTTTCAAAAGTACGTCATTTTAATTGAAAAACATCAACTGACATACAGAAAACCTACCAAACGCATTCGGATTGTTTCGATACATTATCACACTGATAAATGGGTCATATGTGATGTGTAAAAGTCAACCCCACCTCAATCCGAGGTGCGGTGTGGCCGGTAGCTCTCCAGGTGTCTGTCTTCTGTTTCAAAAGGACGTCATTTGAAGTGAAATACATCAACTGACATACGGAAAACAGACCAAATGCATTCGGATTGTGTCGATACATTATCAAAACGATCCATAATTCATTTTTGATGCTTACGAGTCAACCCCTCCACAATCCGAGGCGCGGTGTGGCCGCCACCACTCAAAGTGTCTGTCTTTGACTTAAAATGGACAACAATTTAAGTACATACGAAAAACCGACCAAACGAATTTGGTTTCCATTGAAACTTTAGGAAAACAATCCATGGGTCATATGTGATGTGTACGAGTTAACCCCGCCCCAATCCGAGGCACGGTGTGGCCACCACCACTCAAAGTGTCTGTCTTCTATTTCAAAAGGACGTCATTTCAAGTGAAATACATCAACTAGCATACAGAAAACCAACCAAACGCATTCGGAATGTGTCAGTACTTTAGCACAACGATCCATGGGTCATATGTGACGAGTACGAGTCAACCCCGCTACAATCTGAGGTGTGGTGTGGACGGAACCACTCAAAGTCTCTGTCTTTTGCTTAAAATGCACAACAATTTAAGTACATACGGAAAACCGACCAAACGCATTCGGATTCTGTCGATACTTTAGCACAATGATCCATGGGTCATATGTGACGTGTACGAGTCAACCGCACCTCAATCTGAGGTGCGTTGTGGCCAGAACCACTCAAAGTGTCTGCGTTTTGTTTCAAAAGTACGGCATTTTAATTCAAAAACATAAACTGGCATACAAAAAACCGACCAAACACATTCGGATTATGTAGATACATTAGCACAACGATCCATTGGTCATATCTGACATGTAAGAGTCAACCCCGCCTCAATATGAGGTGCGGTGTGGCCACCACCACTCAAGGTTTATGTCTTATGTTTCAAAAGGACGTCATTTGATGTGAAAAACATCAACTGGCATACGGAAAACCGACCAAATGCATTCGGATTGTGTCGATACTTTAGAAAAATGATCCATGGGTCATATTCGATGTGTACGAGTCAACCCCACCTCAATAAGAGGCGCGGTGTGGCCGCCACCACTCAATGTTTCTGTCTTTTGCTTAAAATGGACAACAATTTAAGTACATACGGAAAACCAAAAAAACGCATTCGGTTTCCATTGAAACTTTAGGAGAACGATCCATGGGTCATATGTGACGTGTAAGAGTCAATGATGCATCATTCCGAGGCGTGGTGTGGCCGGAACCACTCAAAGTGTCTGCCTTTTGTTTCAAAAGTACGTCATTTTAATTGAAAAACATCAACTGACATATGGAAAACCTTCCAAACGCATTCGGATTGTGTCGATAAATTAGCACAACAATCCATGGGTCATATGTGACATGTACCAGTCAACCCCGCCTCAATCCGAGGCGCGGTGTGGTCACCACCACTCAAAGTGTCTGTCTTTGGCTTAAAATGGACAACAATTTAAGTACATACAGAAAACCGAACAAATGCATTCGGTTTCCATTGAAACATTATGAGAACAATCCATGGGTCATATTTGACCTGTACGAGTCAACCCTGCCTCAATCCGAGGCACGGTGTGGCCGCCACCACTCAAAGTGTTTGTCTTCTATTTCAAAAGGACGTCATTTGAAGTGAAATACATCAACTGGCATATGGAAAACTGACCAAACGCATTTGGATTGTGTCGATACATTAGCACAACGATACATGAGTCATATGTGAAGTGTACGAGTCAACCCCGCCTCAATCCGAGTCACGGTGTGGCCGGCACCACTCAAAGTGTCTGTCTTTTGCTTAAAATGGACAACAATTTAAGTATATACGGAAAACCAAACAAACACATTCGGATAGTGTCGATACTTTAGCGCAACGATCCATGGGTCATATGTGACGTGTACAAGTCAACCTCGCCTCAATCTGAGGCGCGGTGTGTCCGGTACCACTCAAAGTATCTACCTTTTGTTTCAAAAGTACGTCATTTTAATTGAAAAACATCAATTGGCATACAGAAAGCCGACCTAATGCATTCGGATTCTGTCGATACATTAGCACAACGATCCATGGGTCATATGTGATGGGGAGGAGTCAACCCTGCCTCAATCCGAGGCGTGGTGTGGCCGCCACCACTCAAAGTGTATCTCTTCTGTTTCAAAAGGACGTCATTTGAAGTGAAAAACATCAACTGGCATACGGAAAACCGACCAAACGTATTCGGATTGTGTCGATACTTTAGAACAACGATACATGGGTCATATTTGATGTGTACGGGTAAACCCCGCCTCAATATAAGGCGCGGTGTGTCCGCCACCACTCAATGGTTCTGTCTTTTTCTTAAAATTGACAACAATTTAAGTACATACGGAAAACCGACCAAAAGCATTGGGTTTCCATTGAAACATTAGGATAATGATCCATGGGTCATATGTGACATGTACGAGTCAACGCCGCCTCAATCCGTGGCGCGATGTGGCCAGCACCAATCAAAGTGTATGCCTTTTGTTTCAAAAGTACGTCATTTTAATTGAAAAACATCAACTGACATACGGAAAACCTACCAAACGCATCAGGATTGTGTTGATACATTAGCACAACGATCCATGGGTCATATGTGACGTGTACAAGTCAACCCCTCCTCAATCCGAGGTGCGGTGTGGCCGCCACCACTCAAAGTGTCTGTCTTCTGTTTCAAAAGGACGTCATTTGAAGTGAAATACATCAACTGAAATACGGAAAACCGACCAAACGCATTAGGATTGTGTCGATACTTTATCACAATGATCCATGGGTCATATGTGACGTGTATGAGTCAACTACACCTCAATCCGAGGCGCGGTGTGGACACCACCACTCAAAGTGTCTGTCTTTTGCTTAAAATGGACAACAATTTAAGTACATACGGAAAACCGACCAAACACATTTGGTTTCCATTGAAACATTAGGAGAACGATCCATGGGACATATGTGACGTGTATGAGTCAACCCTGCCTCAATCCAAGGTGCGGTGTGGCCGCCACCACTCAAAGTGTCCGTCTTTTTCTTAAAATGGACAACAATTTAAGTACATATGGAAAACCGACCAAACTCATTCGGTTTCCATTGAAACTTTAGGAGAATGATCCATGGGTCATGTGTGACGTGTACGAGTCAACGCCACCTCAATCCGAGGCATGGTGTTGCTGGCACCACTCAAAGTGTCTGCCTTTTGTTTCAAAAGTACGTCATTTTAATTGAATATCATTCTACCCTTTGTACTAGGGAGTCCGTTCAAGGCTCTCCCTTTTAGTGTCCGTATTTTGTCTCGAAAAAATATAGGTTGTCACTTATGGAAGGAAGCCTATTTGTGGACACCCATACTAATAACTCAGATTTATCCGTGGTCATGGTTTGACGATAGGTAGTCTCATTCAGAACTATCAAGATACCAACATCTTCCTTGACTAAATTCTGGGATTGGAGAGCGCCCAGTGGGTTAGTTAAAGTAATGTAAGTGTAACCATATTCGATGTTGTTGTTCGTTTTGGTGAATTACTTATGTCTTGTTCAGATAGTGTTTGGGGAGTTTTATTTTGGGATAATGTATGAATGTGAATGATCATTTCATGAAATTATTGTATGTTTTGTTTTTTAGAGTAATCCTTCATTAATTGATCACTATAGGTGTTTTGGCCCTTGGGGTGAATATGGGCAATGATGTACATCTTAGGTTATCGGTTGGGTTTGGTTTTTGTATATGGACTTGATGTGCCTTTTGGGGGATGTAACCTTTTCATGGTGGATAGAATTTTCACATACATGACTTATTTTAATGTTAAATTTCATTTAATTTCCATTCATTCTTGGTTTTGGTGGTTTCCCAAGCATTTATGGAGGAATGAGTGAGTTTTCATGAATTGGGGAAAACTATGAGCCAATTCCAGATTTAAAAATAATTTTTTTTCCTTTATAACTACTTAACGTTTCCACATAATTCATCCATTCCAATTCCCACTTGTCATCCACTGACATATTAAAACCACTATATTAATTCGGACCATTAAGAGAACCATAATCACAGTGGATATGGGTTTTTATTTAAGACATTCGGCCTACCTGAAAGCCTATTTCCTTCATTAATTGTTTTTTAGTTCTTTACTATATTATTCAATATTTGGGTTTTTTGGTGATTCTAACTCTCCCCCAAGCCCACATACCCATGGCACACCCCCATTATCTCCTCCCCCTCTTTAGAGCTCAGTCTCATCGAGAATTTGGATGAATCTTCCCTGAATTTCTCTAATCACCCAGATTTGAAGAGGTAAATTGATAATTTCATAAATCCTTTATTTCTCACTATTTTCCCCCATTCTTGTTCCTAAATTATCTCTTTGAACATGTTATAATCTCCCTTGAATGGTTGTTGGTTTCAAAATTTAGATACAGGTGTATTTGTGGTGATTTTTTCAATATTTTTCTAGGTGAGTGATTCCTTCTTGGTTTCCTCCTTTTCCCTTAGAGATTCCTCCTGCATTCATTATATTCAAAAATTTCTAGAAGTCTGGGTTCGAACCTAGGGTTTGATTTGGTATCTTTTTGGTCAAATATTGAGGTCTAGTGATGGATTTATCTTCCTTGTGGTGTGGTGATGGTGTGGTTGATGTTTTGCACTATGTTTTGTGGGATTTGACACTTTTGGTAGGTGATTCCATGGTTAACCATTCCTTGATTTGTTATTTTTCGTGTTTTACTAGTTATTCATGTTCCCCATATGCTGTGTGTGGTGCGAAAACCATTTTTGAGGGATTTGGTTAAGCATTTAATTTTATAGTTTCACTTTGTTTGAAGTTGTGAACTTTTCAAATGTAACACATGCGGTATCTTTTGTGGTAGTTTTATTAAATATGAAATTGATTTGTTAGTTGTTGAAAGGGGATGAAAATTATGTTTGGTTAATTCCTTAGTGTCATTTGGGCCTTGGAAAGGGGTTTTTTGGAATAGTTTTTTTCTGTATAACTTTGTTATACTTCTTGAGAGCATCTTATGAAAATGGGTGTTTTCATTTTTATATTTTGTGGTATTATCAAAAGTGATTTTATAACACTTTAAAGTGGTTTGATAAATGTCTCTAGGGATTACAATTGAACATTTTTAGTGTTTTGGTGTGGTTTTTCCCTTGAAATATGGTTTTTAAATGAGTTTTCTGAGCAATGATTATGTATACTCTTTGGAATTGTTTTATGAATTATTTGAATGATTTAATGATATATGTAAGTGAGGAAACCATATTGGAAATGTGTTTTTGAGTGTGTATATTCTAAAATGGTAAATTTTAAATGTGATAGGGGTTGTTTTGTTATTTGTTCCATATTTTACTTGTTTTATGTATTTCCCCAACCCCAGTTACCCAGAGTCGGTGCATTATTGCGTAACATTGGCATGATCACAAAAGATCCAGTCTCAAAAGACCGATTAGTTTAGAAGCCTTGGAAACACTAGATACATTCATAAATGTTACATTACATCATAAAGTGAAAAATCACAATTACATAGTCTCCATAGTCCACACTTCTATCCCATTCAGACTATCCCTGTAGGTCAGTCATAAAATATTTCATCACATCCTTGGAAAAATAAAACATTGAAAGGGGTGAGCTCAAATGCTCAGTAAGGATAACAATATAGCAGATGCTTTCATAAATAAATATAAATATTTAAGTCAATGTATGACTAAAACAAACGCCTTTTAAACTTGAACTTCAACATAATATGGCCAATGTAAAATGAGATAATGCCATTTACATATTCACATGGATATTCTACTTGTTGAATAATCACATGCAATATCAATAACCACTTTCATAATGTTGGAATGCATAATTCCAGACTATCATAACATCGTAGCCAAGGCCTTGTGCCAAGAAAACAAATAATATTATGTCATGACCTCTTGCCAAGACACTAGTTTGTCTCATTAGACCTACCGATGCATCGAGGAGCTATAGCGGGCTCCACCCATCACTTATTAAGTCCAATTCATTCCTAATATAAACAGGTTTAAACATATCATAAACCATAACACAATCATATCACAGAAATCATGAATAAAGGAAACATAAAATTTCCACATTTCAATAACAAGAAATCAATACAACACATTGATATAATAAAAACACTTTCAAAACCATTTTCAATACCAAAATAAAATAAATTTAAAACTTTGTATTTATTTTTCATTTAAAAAAAAGATATGGCTTGTAGAGGAAGCTGAAACTCAAATAATGGTCACAACGGTGGAGAAGTCGTTGTTGCCACATACAAACGACAAAAAAGCATTCCTTTTTATCATTTAGTAAAACGATTTATATAAAAAGATTCATTTTGAATAAACGTAAAAGTCAAAGGGGTTTATACACCGTATAAAATAAAGTTGTGTATAAAAAAATATCCCTCAATGAAAAGAGATTGAGACAAAGTCCTTTAAAAAGATCATTTTTTTAAATAAAATTGATCTATTTTTCATATTAACTATAAGTACACATAAATACTGTACAAATACAATATATGACATAATAATATTGTGACATAATTTGAAAGTAGGAGATTAACCCAAAGAACAGAAATTAGGTTAAGAAGTTCCCTTACCTCATGTTCGTCTTGACTCGACCATTCATTAACCTCCTGAATAATAAACTATATTTAATTTCTACTTTCTTAAGAACCTTTTCAAGTTCTTTATCCCTTTTATATCACTTATTACAATGTTACGAAAATTATGTAGTCATTTAAGTTAATAACGGTTGTTTTGTCGATCTTTGGTACTTGAGTCAACAATAAACTTCTTATAATTACAAGTTGTTTATGTGGTAGAATATCCATTATCAATAGAGTTATATTAATTACGTAGATATCATATATATCCTATATATCCAAAATATACATGCATTTATAATATTACATAACATTTAGAGGTAAGAAATGAAATGCACCGTTCATGGAGACGGTAAGCCGTACGTATGTATGAACGCCACATTCATTTCAATTTCTTATTTAATGTAATGAAATCATAATTATATAAAGTTATACTAAAATTACAGTATAATATAATGTATAATACCATTTACTCCATCCTTTATACATCCCACATATCGTATTAACGATTCATATCACTTTGAGTGGGTGGTAGTCCGCACTTCCTAAAATGAAAATATCACGTTTACCCATAATGGAAACCATAAAGGAATTCCATAAATGAAAAATAAAGAAGCTTAAGTAAAACATAAAAATATTATATATCATATATAAATATATTTACATCTAAAAGGCCACTATTTATGTTGTTATATGAGTGTTGAACAATCAACGTTTCGTGAGGCAGAAATTCACCATCCACAGAAACAGTATGTTCTTTAACCATTAGATGTAGGTGTGTGTAAGTTTAGCTCGAATACGTCTTATAACAACATCCTAGTATATTTGTGATACTGGTGTTGTTACAAAGGAAATGAATAAAAAGAGTTTAGGGGGTCGGAGAAGGAAAATAAAACATAAGAACACAAGAGAAAACGCTACCTTTAAAACGGGTAAATCTTTTTTATTTGAGCTCAAAGGCTTCCTTGGGAAGACTTTTTCCCAAAGTGAGTCTTCTAGGAGTAATAGTGGGATGTGGAGAGACAAAATGGTCATGTTTTGGCCGAGCCAAAGGCTTGAGAGGTGTGGGTAAGGTGGTAGAGGTGGGGGCCTTTTACAAGAGGAGAGGAGGGGCACTCTTGGAAAGTTATAAAATGTTACTTTATCATAAATTTATTTTCGGTTTTAAAAGGTCTAAAAATTATATATTTAGAGGATAAGGTTATAAGAGTTCGAAATCCATTCATCCAATAGGTTTTTTACATGTTTAGGTCTTAGATATTACATTATCATTTCAATTTATTTAAATCGTAAAATAATGAGGTAATCGCTGCATCATCATGGTGTCATAAATAATTTAATTTATTTACTGTATAAATATTATAAAAAAACAATCATGATGTAGGAAATCTTTTTATCTTTCTAATGAACATATATAGTCAAAAATATGACTTGTACAACCCCATTTAAAAATTGTTTTAGTAAAAAAACTTATGTTTGTGACATTTTTATTTTAACATTAAATAAAAAGTTTTTAATGACAATTTTCTACCAAAGTGGCTCCATGGGGTCCCCAAGTTGACCCATGGATTTTCTTGGTCGGCCATGACTCATCCAATAGGGGTAGTACATCTGTCGAGGTCATTTCTTTTTATTATAACATTATCATTACCTTAAATTTCACTAATTAACTTTAGTCGTGATTTATTAAACATAAAAGTTACTATTCCAAAAAAATTATTTTAATCCCATTGAACCACATTTTACTTCCTAATGAAAACCATTTATGTTGGATTTTTGAAAGTAAAATCACAGAATTGGTAAAGTTTCATTTAAACAAACAATCAGTTTTTTTAACTACCACTTAGTGGTTTCACTATTCATCAAAAAATTGAAGTTTTTTAGAACAATGCCAAAATTTTACCCTAAGCTATAATTGATATTCCAAATTCATAAATGATGCCTATTTTAGAAAATTCCAAAAATATAAGTTTCATTAATTAATTTTATAATTAATTCCCACTATCACAAAAAATAGCATGTTTTTAAGAAACAATATATATTAAAAGATTGACAATTGTTTATGTCCAATTTCAATGTTAAATTAATTCTAATGAACACCATTGGATAAAATGTTAAAAATATATTCTAATTAAACTTTAAAACCAATCAATAGTATAATTTATCACTATAAATTATTTTGTTAAAAAGATTTTTTTAAGTATTTTTCACTATTCATAAAAAATTTGATGTTCTCAGAAAAATACCAAAAATTCAACACAGGATAATTTCGATATTCAGAATCCAACAATGAAGTCCATTTTGAAATATAAAATATATTTAATTTCAAAAAGTGGGTATTAATATTCATAATGGCTATTTTGAATGGTCACGGTGTGTTAGAATCTCGAACTTGCGTACAATGGAAGCTATTGCATTATTAAAAGAGAAGCGTATCGTGGAAGCTCGGGGTGTTACATTCTCCCCTCCTTCAATAAATTGTGTCCTCGCAATTTGAAATTTTTCTTTGAAAATAAAAGGTCGAAAATAGAAAATACGTTTGTGGAAAACCCACATCAGAAATAAGGTTAATAAAAATATAACTTTAAAAGGAAGAAAGAGAAGTACAAAGGTCACCCGAGATAGCCCATACTAGGATTCTATGAAAATATGGATATGGAGGAAAACAAACCATCAAGGTTTGATGGAGAGTTATATAAAATAGTATTAGGAGAAAGTTAACCACAAGAAAATCACAAACTTGTAATTGGTTAAATGGTCATTGAATCCCCAGTTGGAAAAGTTAACCGACAACATTTTTATTTTATGTTACCTTTCATAATATTGAGGAATTTATTTAAGAGATTTAATAAGAACATAAGGAAATATACTTACTTTTCACGTAGACTTTCATTCCTTAATAAATTTTTAACACAAACCCATGTTTCACGTAAAAATATAATAGAACTGAAAAATATTATATTTATCTGAATCGTACAAGGTTACAAATAGTTACACATACCCTTTAGATTAGGAAAAATAATTTTTAATAACCAAGGACTTCTTGTAGGCTAGTGGTAGGTAATAAAGGCCAGTCACTCTATGGTTGTGGGTTCGATTCCTGCAGCTTTGTCCGACGTGACGGGTTATCCCCCAACCTGCAGGTTTTCCTTTTCCTAAAAATATTGTATTATAATATTCCAATAGTAATCTTCAGAAATGTTTTAACCTTAAACAATACTATCCAAGGTTCAACTTAATCCATTCCAACGTTGATAGTTATCCAAAATATCTCTGTCCAGACTTTCTCTAAATGGTCTCTAAATTCCAAAATCAATTGTAACATTAGATTCCCCCAAAAAAGTGAATTTTCTCTTATTGTCACATACTAAAAATATGACTACCTTCATAATATTAAAACCGCAATGAAAAAAATGAGTACTGCAGTACAATCCTTATATATATCACATTATTCTTATAACCTGAATATAATCCTTGAGTCCAAAATCACAAATACATTAATTATTCCACTTCAACTGTAGTAACAACATATTATTGTCCTTGATCCCTTGGCCTTTTCTGAGGTAAGTTTCCTTGACGCTTAGGAAATTCATTTTCATAATGACCCATTTCCCTACAATTGTAGCATTCAACGTTGATAGCCTCTTTCTTTCCCTTGCAATCACAAGCCTGGTGACCTTTTTCTCCAAATTTATAACAAACTCCCATTCCTTTTAGGCATGTACCGGGGTTATTATTCCAACAATTATTGCATAATGGAAAATCCTTCTTTCCCTTTTTCCCATTATCTATCTCTTGTTCCACCGTTCTCTTCTTCTCTTGCTTTACATTGTTGTCATAAGACTTAGAGAATTTCTTTTTCTGTCTTGATAGCACAGGAGACTATATCTTCGTATGTTGAGAAATATTGTGATACTAAATATCGACGATGATATGGTTTTAACCCATGAATGAAATGGTCAATCTTACTTCTTGGTTTACGTATATAATCTGTAGCATGCCTTTCTAACCTTGTAAAGTTGGCCTCATACTTTGCGACATTCTCATCCTCCTTTTGTCTCAGACTCAGAAATTGCCTTTCCATATCTGCTCGATGGTCACAAGGGAAGTATTTTTATAAGAAAAGATCTTTGAACTACCACCATTCCATATATGATACTTCATCATCTTCCTTTATATTTTGAATCAACGACCACCATTGATCAGCACCTCAAGTGAGGCGGTAAACTGCCATGACAACCTTCTCCCTTTTGCTACTCCCCAAGGCGTGGAATATTTTCTCTAAGGAGTTTACCCATTGCTAAGAAAATAATGGATTTGTACCCCTATTAAAAGCTGGCAGTTGCTGCCTCATGAAGTGGTCAATCATTGATCCTCCACATTGCGGGCCAGGGTGCTCCATACGAGTAAGGTTATTATTCATAACCTGAGTGAGTTGTCCCAGTATGGTCATAAGTTGATCAGCACCAGTTGTATCTCTAGCTCCACAATAATTATCTTGAGTCGGAGGGAAATCCCTACAAGGAGTGCGTGCATTGATACCGTTTCCATTCCTCCCACTAGGCACCATTTCTAAAAAATGGAATAAACTAGTTTAGTTTATGAATTGCAATGAATAATTACAAAATTGTAAAATACTTAATGTAAATTGAATGGTTTATGGATATAATCCATAATAATAATAAAAAAATTCCTTGAGGAAGTATATACTCATAAACCCTTCATAATGGTTTGTAAAAAAATGAGAATTATCCTCAGCATATACCCCAGGAGTGTCGTAACCAAGAGTGAAGCAAGGCCCATTGTCGTGCACTAGTTCCCGTTCAAGTCTAGCTAAAAGTGGTGTTTTCGGGTTTTACCCCTAGGTACTTCTGTGATAGAGCCGCCTCTACCTGCTCATATCCATACAGGGATGTACTTCTCCGAAAACTCACAAAATCTCTATAATACCAAAATTCTAGGAAGTTCTTCTATAGTAATCCTCAAAGTCTATCTTAGGGATATGTGCTCTAATCAGAGTTTATCTAAATATATCATCCAAGGTTAGTACTAAACTTCCTCTGATACCAACTGTAATGCCCCGAACCCAGTTACCCAGAGTCGGTGAATTATTGCGTAACATTGACATGATCACAAAAGATCAAGTCTCGAAAGACTGATTATTTTAGTAGCCATGGAATCACTACATAAATTCATAAATGTTACATTACATCATAATGTGAAAAATCACAATAACATAGTCTCCATAGTCCACACTTCTATCCCCTTCAGACTATCCTTATAGGTCAGTCATAAAATATTTCTTCAAATCCTGTAAAAATAAAACATTGAAAGGGGTGAGCTCAGATGCTCAGTAAGGATAACAATATAGAGGAATCTCTAATAAATAAACATAAACATTTAAGGCAATGTATGACTAAAATAGAAGCCTTTTAAACTTGAACTTCAACAAAATATCGCCAAAGTAAAATTAGATAATGTCATTTACTTATTCACATGGATATTCTATGGGTCGAATAATCACATGCAATATCAATAACCACATTCATAATGATAAAATGCATAATGCCAGACTATCATAACCACCTAGCCAAGGCCTCATGCCAAGAACACAAATAAGATTTTGTCAAGGCCTCATGTTAAGACACTAGTTTGTCTCATGAGACCTTCCTATGCATCTAGGAGCTATAGTGGGCTCCACCTGTCACTGATTAAGTCCAACGCATTCCTCATATGAATAGGTTTAAACATATCATAAACCATAACATAATCGTATCACGTACAACATGAATAAAGGAAACATAAAATTTCCACATTTCAATCATAAGAAATCAATAAAAACATTGATATAATAAAAACACTTTCAAATCCATTTTCAATACCAAAATAAATGAAAGTTAAAACATTGTATTTATTTTTCATTTTAAAAAAAGCTATGGCTTGTAGAGGAAGTTGGAACTCAAATAATAGTCACGGCGGCAGATAAGTCATTGTCGCTACATACGTACGACAAAAATAAACATTTTTTTTTTCATTTAGTAAAAAACTTCATATAAAATTATTCCTTTTGAATAAACGTAAAAGTCAAAGGGTTTTATACACTGTATAAAAGAAAGTTGTGAATAAAACAAAATATGCCTCAATGAAAGGAGATTGAGGCAAAGTCCTTTACAAAGATCATTTTTTAAAATAAAATAGATCTATTATGTGTATTCACTATAAGTACACATAAATACAGTACAAATACAAGAGAGGACATAATAATATCATGACATAATTTGAAAGTAGGAGATTAACCCAAAGAACAGAAATTTGGTTAAGAAGTTCCCTTACCTCGTGTTCGTATTGACTCGACCGTTCTTTATCCTCCTGAATAATAAACTAGAGTTAAATTATACTTGATTAAGAACCTTTTTCAATCTCATTATACATTTTATATCACTTATTACAATGTTACGAAAATTATGTTGTCATTTAAGTTAATAACGGTCGTTTTGTCGATATTTGGTAATTGAGTCAACAATAAACTTCTTATAATTACAAGTTGTTTATGTGGTAGAATATCCATTATCTCAAGAGTTATATTCATGATTTATATATCTCATATATACTATATATCTAGTGTATACATTCATTTATAATATTACATAACATTTAAAGGTAAGAAATGAAATGCACCGTTCATGGAGACGGTAAGCCGTACATACGCATGAACGCTACTTTCATTAATATTTCGTATTTAATGGAATGAAATCAAAATTATATAAATTTATAATATAATTCCAGTATAATATAATGTATAATACCATTTAATCCATCCTTTATACATCCCACATATGGTATTAACGATTCAAATCACTTTGAGGGGGCGGCAATCCGCACTTCCTAAAATGAAAATATCGCGTTTACCCATAATGGAAACCATAATGGTATACCATAAATGAAAAATAGAGAAGCATAAGTAAACAATAAACATATTATATATCATATATAAATATAGTGACATCTTAATGGCCACCTTTTAATTTGTTATATGAGTGTTGAACAATCATCGTTTCGTGAGGCAGAAATTCGCCATCCACAGAAACTGTATGTTCATTAACAATTAGATGTTGGTGTGTGTAAGTGTAGCTTGAATACATCTTATAAAATCTTCCTAGTATATTTATGATACTGGTGGTGTTATAAAATAAATTAATAAAAGAGTCTATGGGGTTGGAGAAGCAAAATAAAACATAAGAACACAAGAGAAAACACTACCTTAAAAACGGGTAACTCTTTTTTATTTGAGCTCAAAGGCTTCCTGGGGAAGCCTTCTGCCCAAAGTGAGGCTTCTATGAGTAAGAGTGGGATGTGGAGAGACAAAATTGGCAGGGGTTGGCCGAGACAAAGGTTTGAGAGTTGTGGGTAAGGTGGAAGAGGTGGGGGCCTTTTATAAGAGGTGAGGAGGGGCACTCATGGAAAGTTATAAAAGGTTACTTTATCATAAAATTATTTTCAGATTTAAAAGGTCACAAAAATTATATATTTCGAGGATACGGTGATAAGAGTTCTAAATACACCCATCCAATAGGTTTTTGGTATGTTTAGGTCTTAGATTTTACATTATCGTTTCATTTTATTTAAATCGTTAAATAATTAGGTAATCGCTGCATCATCATGATGTCATATATAATTTATTTTATTTAATGTCTTAAAATTATAAAACAAATATCATGATGTAGGAAATCTTTTTATCTTTATAATTAATATCTATAGCCAAAAATATGGATTGTATAACCCCATTTAAAAATTGTTTTAGTAAAACAACTCATGTTTGTGACATTTTTATTTTAACATTAAATAAAAAGTTTTTAATGTAATTTTCCTACCCAAATGGCTCCATGGGGTCCCCAAGTTGACCCATGGACTTTATTAGTAGGCCATGACTCATCCAATAGGGGTAGGACATGTGTCGAGGTCATTTCATACTATTATAACATTATCATTACCTTAAATTTCACTAATTACCTTTAGTCGGGATTAAGTAAACTTAAAAGTTACTATTCCCCAAAAATTATTTTAATCCCATTGAACCACATTTTACTTCCTAATGACAACCATGTATGTTGGATTTTTGATAATCAAATCACAGAAGTGGTAATGTTTCATTTAAACGAACAATCAGTTTTTTAACTACCACTTAGTGGTTTCACTATTCATCAAAAAATTGAAGTTTTTCAGAACAATGCCAAAATTTCACCCTAAGATATAATTGATATTCTAAAATAAAAAATGATATCTATTTTAAAAAATTAAAAACATATAAGTTTCATTAATTTATTTTATAATTAATTCTCACTGTCACAACAAATAGCGTGTTTTTAAGAAACAATATATATCAAAAGATTGACAATTGTTTATGTCCAATTTCAATGTTAAATTAATTCTAATGACCACCATTTGATAAAATGGTAAAAATATATTCAAATTAAACTTTAAAACCACTCAATAGTATAATTTATCACTATAAATTATTTTTATTTAAAAAGTTGTTTTTAAGTATTTTTCACTATTTATAAAAAATTGGAAGATCTCAGAAAAATACCAAAAATTCAACATAGGCTAATTTCGATATTATGAATCCAAAAATGAAGTCCATTTTGAAATATAAAATAAATATAATTTCAAAAGGTTGGTATTACTATTCATAATGGCTATTTTGATTGGTCGCGGTGTGTTATAATCTCAAACTTGCGTGCAATGCAAGCTATTGCATTATTGAAAGAGAAGTGTATCGTGGAAGCTCGGGGTGTTACATTTTACAATAATGTTTGAAGAATTAATTAATGTGTGTAAGTGATATGGGATGTTTTGTGTGACTGTGATGTGCAAAACAGATATTGGTTATGAAAAGGGGGATTACGTAACATGTGATTGGGATTTTATATGTGTTGTAATATATTGTAATGGTTTTATAAAATTGTTTAATGGATTTGTGTATGTTTTAAACAAATGTGGAAAGTGTAGTGGGCTATTTTGGTGTGAGTCGGATTTCACATCAATTAGAATGAAAATTGGACTTTTGTAACTTGTGTGGTATACATATGGGTTGTATGATGAATTTTTTTATGAGGAAATTATATTTTCATGTGAAAAGTATATTTCATGACTTTTTAAAGTTGTTTGAGCACAATGAGAAACCCCAGGTATCTTGGCGGGTGGACATGTACTAGTATGCTAATGGATCTATGGAGTTTGGCCTCAGTTTCAGTTAGCAAGATTGTATCTTAAAAATCTAACTAAACTATGATTATGATGATTGGTAATGAATTTATTATGGGTATGTTCCCTACTTGTGTCTCCCGCATGAGAACAAATATTTGTGATGGTTACTTTCACCGAGATACGAGGAACCTGGGACCCACAATGAGCTAGTGACAATGGGTTAATTCATATTGCTAGTGCTCATTAGATACATTATACTCGCCATCAAAATAGGGTATACTTTTCTGGAAAATTCATTATCATTGGAATTTATTTTAAAAGTGTTTATTCTTAAAATTATCCCACTTGAAAACTTATTTTTTAAGTTTCACCTTTTATAAATTGTCACTAGAAATTTCATGTTTTTTAAAACTTGCATGATTTTCATCTTTGAATGTTTATCGCATGGAATCTCTTAGTGGTCGTATCCTACTGGGCTTTGGATCACACCCTACTTACACCTTTTGGTGTAAGTGGACTTGGTTATTTTGTTGTTGTATGTTTCGGTACAACTTGTGTTCCAACAGTTCGTGTTTTTACTGGTCATTCGTGATGTAGTGTTGTGGAGATGGATTTACGGCAGTGTGTCCTCCCATGTGGAGGTTCTTAGGATGTACTTATTTGGTTTAGTACCATTTTAATGGTATTTACCAATAGTTTTAACTTATCTAACTCAGTTCTGAAATTTTTCAAAAGGCATTTTGATTGAAAAATCAAAATTTGTTTTATTGAGATTGTTTGTTGTTTAATGTTTATAAACCCAGGTTAATCATTCCAAAACATTATTTTATGATACCAGATGACTTATTCCAACCCATGGGGATTGGGAACACCCTTCGGGCCTTGTTGCTATCCGAGTCAGGTGCTGGTTTTGATGGTGACCAAATTTGGTTCGTGACATGGTTCATTAAATATTTATTCAGTTTATCCTATTCCTATGGATCATAGAATAGGGAATTCAACAATACTAGGTGCTATTCTGGTAGCCTGAACTTTAGTTTCATCAATTTTTGATACAGTTCAATCACACACCATTTTATCTACTACAATTATGAATGTGTGTGCCTAATGATTGAGTACATCAGTGGTATGAAGACTCTTCATACACCACTATGGGGTTCATTAGAGTGAATACTCTACCTCATAGAGTTACCCCTTATGATAAGTGTGTTAAATATCAGGTTTAATTTATTATTCAATGAAATAAATTTTTTATATTTCAATATTAGTATGGACTGGATATAGATTAATCTCACCGATATTTTTTTGTACCACTGAAGCATGTATTTAACCACACACGAGGGTCTGTCATATTTTCTAAGGGTGAATGGGATATCAAGGCTGTATGGGTTGTAATAGAGCATAATGAGCTATATATAGTTACATCCGAGATGGTGAAACAATTCATAAGTGATCTAGTAATAAACCTTCAAGAGTGGCCATGCCATCAATATTGATTCATTAGTGGTAGACATTGTAGAAGACATAATCATGTATTGTCCCATAAGAAATGAACATGCCAACAATCTTAATATCATTATGAATAGCTTGATAGTTCCCTAGCTATATGTGAAGCTCATAAAATGAAACTTTTCAGATTAGTAAGGTTAATTTCGGGTTTATATAATTTCATATTAATGTGTATCTATTCAACCGTATAAGCTGGGAACCATTTCTTCCTTGGAACATCCCATTAACGTGTTTGAAATAAAAAGTTTAATGGAGATAACTTTCTATTTGATGAAATTCAATTGTATTACTCATGATTATTTGTCCTCATAAATAGGGGAATGAATTTTTTTAGTCTGAAGCATGTCGTACAAGTAAGACTAACTTATGATAAAATCATTATTCTACCAGATATTGGAAGAGGTTATACCATTTGATGTGATGCTTCAGGTTTTGGGATTGGATATGTTCTAATGTAAGGATATTGAAATTGTTGGGACCACTTTGTGTATAAGTTGTATTCATTTTAAACAGTTTTTGATAATGCTAAAAATGAATAAGGAACTCCAATGTGATTGGAGATTGGTTGAACTAAATATGCATAGATAATTTTAATGGATTTATAGAATTGGATGCCATGCTTGGGAAATTCTCCAAGATGATAAAATTAGATGATTTTCCCCTGTCCTATATTCTAAATACTTGTATCAAATGAGATACATTGTATAAATAATTGAAGTATCATCCATTTTATGATCATTGATGTACTTTGGGATTCATTCTCCAAAAGTAAAATGAAGAATAGGAAAGGAGAAGGATGTGGCAGGGGCTTGGCATTTGAAGGTGGTACCCCGGCGTGAGATTTAGGTTCGACGGTGGCCAGGAAATTTTACACTATGTATTTATTTTTTTATATGATTACACAAAAATTGGGTAGCTAGCTGATCAGCTAGAGTTGACCCAAGGCATTTATGGGATACAGTCGGCCACACCCAAGTGGAAGCCAGCCAGGTTTCGATTGGCAGGGCCATGTGTATACCCGTAAAAGTTCATGGGGGCAGTAATCGTCTATAGTTGGGTTGAAGAATAGGCATAGGGTGGGCGTAGAGCATGCCTGCATAGAACATGGTATGGGGTAGTAACACGGAGTGAGGAGGAGAATTTTCTGTGAATGTAAGAGTTCTTTGATACATAAACTAAACCTCATCTACATCTCCATTTTTATGTGGGAAAAAGGAATGTGTGTTTTATTCATCATTTAATATCATGGAAGAAATCAGGGTCATCCATCTCATCAAAGTTCAGTGATCTAATCGCTTCCATCCACCACATCTGTGACGCGTGTTTTTGAACCACGATCATTTATCTCACAAAACATTTGTATCATCCAACACCATAATCATCTTCCTCCAGCGCTCGCCAGCACCACCACTACTCACTCATTTTGAATACCGAACCATGATGATCCACTTATGACTATCAATGGAGGATCATGCTGACATCATGAAGGTTGTATGATCACATTAAGGCCATGCTTGCATCTAATGTCGTACATGCATGCATATGTCTCAACGAAGAAGGTTCGGCCAAGAGAAAAATTGTTTATGAGGACACATGGATTCAAGCATATATATAAGACTAGATACATAAAACCTTGGAATATAAATAGGTATAACACCATGAGTGTGAAAAGGAAAAACCCACAATTCTCGGCATATCTCATATCTACAGGTTGATGAATATAAAAATATAAGATTTCAACGAGAGGTTATTTGTAGATTAATGGGGAATATTTGAACATGAAAAATGTTTTATCCCTGATTATAAAAGGAGTAACCTAATGCTGAAGGAGCTAGATGTCATTCGTTCACTCGAGAGCTTGTATTTATAAAATATAGAGCATATCGATTCTTATTTCGCAATGACTGAGTAGTGATCCATAGACATTCAACAAGTGAAATTAACTCTTGATGTGTCTTGAGATGAATATTAAACACACCTTTTTTGTGATGAAGATAACCACAAACAAGCAATAATTTTACCCAAAATCCTCATCGAGTTTTGTAAAGAAGAATCTACAAGTACACAATCAGTGTGTAGACACCCTTTTTGTGCTTTGCGAAAATAGATCCATGATCCACTCTGGTTCTGTAAAGAAGATCCTCAAATACTCACTCTATGAAGAAGAGTAACCGTGAAACTGTGGGTTTCACAAAGAAAATGTGAGAACCCCAACTTGTTTACATGGATACATCTATACTATTGGAAAAAATATCAACTTTAGTGATGAAATATATTGAATGGTGAAGGTAAGTATCCACTAAAAAGATAAATGTGCATTTTTTGAAGAAGCTCAATGATTTGTGTGCACATGTGAAGTAGGATGTACTTTTCAAAATAACAAAACCCATTTATGATGGTGTTACTTTTTTGCATAATTCTTGATCATGCATAGTGAGAGAATAAAAGACAAAGAAAAGGTATATATGTGCATGCACTTGTTATTTGAATATATACAATGCTATATGTGTGGTAACATGTGAATAAAGAACAGTTGAAGGTGAAGAGTCAATGAATACATGCAATAATATGTAAAAAGGGTGAAAGTTAGCTGAATATACATTAATTACTATAATAAGAAGATTAGAGAAGATGAAGGATACATAAGAATGTGCCCAACTCTATTCAATATCATTCAGGGCAGTTCAATTATAATGATGCTAGGTAAGATGATCATTAGTGGATGAATAATAACCTTGGTGTATGTGATTCATTCAATGAAATAAGAATGAGTTTTAGTGTATTCAGTTATTTCACTAAAGGAAAAATAATGAAGAAAAATTTCTAGTGAGGATGTTTTTTCACAAGAGAAGTAGAGAGAAGAAGAAAGGATATCTACATTCCTACTAAATTAAAATTAAGAAAGTGAAAAAATTGATGAAGATAATGAGAAGAACCTTCCTTACTCAAGAAGGATGAATACTGTATTTAGGGGCAGTATAAATATCTGGCAAGAAGCTATAAGTTGGACTAGGTCATCACTTGTTCAAGAAGAAAATTGTTTCCCATCCCCCTCTAATGTATAGGGACTAACACTAGAAATAATATTGTTTCCCCATCCAAACCATTTTATGAATTATTACATTATAGAAATGAAATAGTGCACTAGTCATTCCCATGAATTGAATGGATGTATCTACTCTTTCTGAGTAGTAATCCTTATAAAAATATCATTTGTATATTTTTACTACAATATATTATTGCATGAGATATGGAAAAGAGAATCATGATCCTAATAGGTCAAAAGGTATAGGGTTAAACAGTTAATTTTTTTTAAAAATTCCCCAACACTGATTCACTCCCCCCGCTTAGTTTTAGATATATCCAAAACTAGTCCTCTCAATTGGATTCAGAGGGTAAGGTCCACCTCTATCTGATTCTCTACATTGAATATATTCTATTTTGAATACGTGAGTTTCTTTCCTATGTCAACAATGAAGTGCAGTTTTGGTGAAGAGACTATTATATCGAAGAAGAATTATATATATACAAAGGCCATGATGACCAAAAAATATATCAAGAATGTAATTATGAAGAAGAATCCTCTCTTATCTAATGAAGAGGAAGTATATGTATATCAATACCTTGCTAACTATGAAGACATATTAGGCTTCAGAAGTAATAAGATGGTGGATCATGTTTCCACCAAGAATATGGAAAACATTCCTACCTCAAGTGATCATGGGGTATGTATTAGTACATTTGAAAATTATTCTCATCATGAAAATTCTAGAGTAAGTGGTGATGTCCAATATAAAATCTCTCAAGAATTATCATTTCAGAAATTATGATCTATTCTGCATGATTTTCCTGAAAAAAGATCATCCCATTTTTGGAGTATTTCTATGAATGAAGGATGATATCACCCTATTGGTCTAATAAAATAATATTTTGGAGAAGGGATTGAATGAAAATATTGTTCAATGCATAAATCTCTCCAAATAGCATGGATCCTTTCATGCAATAAAGATGGAATTGGAAATAAGTTCTTCAAAATGGTTCAATAGTTTTGAGGAGAAAGATAGAGTCAATAAGACATTGGAAGATAAGATCCATGCACTTGAAAATGAGATAAATAAGATCAATAATGTCAACAGTTTATATTTGGAAAAAATTACATGAAGATAAAGTAACTTGACTCTTTGTTAAAATAAAATTGTTTGATTCATGAAGTGAAAGTTGAAAGATTAATTAAGAGTTATGAAGAGAATATGATCCCGATTGAAGACAAGAAGATCGCCCTTAATATGGAATTTCTAGAATTGGACACTGAATGTGCCAATCTTGAGAAGACACATATTAGCCCTCACAAAAACTAGGCGATAGTGGATACTGATATTAAATGTTCATTGGATAATTCTAAGGGTAAATGAACTCCAACATGTGAAATGAAAATCATGAAATCTCTCAATGATCTATCACAAGAAGCTGGCAAAGAATATGTACCATCCATACCATTTTGCACTAATGTGTATACATTTGTTTCTACAAAAAGTGTAGGGTGGAAAAAAATTCTAGAAAATTATGGATGTCGAATGGTGATAAGATACCTACCAACATGGTTTGGGTGGATAGGAAGAAGAATGTGGAAGGTGTTTCCCCATGTAGAGAACAAAAATCATGATGAAGTAAATACAACCTTATACAGAAGATATCAGTAAGTCATGATTTTGGGATAATGTTGGAGCTGGAACATATTTGGGAAACATGCATTAAATTGTTGGTCAATCCTAAAAATTGTAAATCACAAAAGAATCCCATCTTAAAGGGGATAAGTACCGTGAGGAAGAAGAAACATCCATAGATACAGAGGCATCGATCTATTGCAAATAGATTTGGAATGCTTGACAACATATGTGATGTATGCAATGGATGTTGTCATAAGGTTATAAACTGTTCATATCAACTTGTATCAAAATATAATAAGAAAATAAGATCACAAAATCTTTCTAGGAAAGATGATGAATCATTTGGAATAAATCATAAGAACCTTTCAAAATAAAATAACTCATTGATGATTTCATTCAGGAATGGAGAGAAGACTTTGGATTCTAAATCTATGAAGGTGTAGGGTGGTGCATCCAAAAGAACTCCTAATAAGAATGTTACTCAAAAGAATCCATGGGGGTGATCCAGTTTCAATGCCTCAATTTCTAATGACCTATTTGTTATCTAGATAGAATACTTGAAAAGAATTGTGAAAATGGATGATGCATAATCTATGTCTAGTGAAAAAATAAAAAAATATTTCACATGAAGATAATGATGTCCTGAGTGTGAGGTGCAACAAGGCTGGTCACAGTATTAAAAATTCCATTTAATTTATTCCATCTCAAGATGAATTTTCTTAGAAGTTGAATTTTTCTCTAGAAGATTCTAGTGCTTTTAAGGATCTGGAGAAAATGAGGCTCACACACAAATAAATGTAATAAGTATTAAGATCCACACAACCACAATCAGAATTTAATATCAAATGTAGAAGTGTGAAGAATGGAGCATGTGGGTTGAGAAAACCATATCAACCTTGTTGTTCACATTGATGAAGTAGGGAGGATCCACATTATTCCTTTAAATCACTGTGTATTATATTTTTTCATATAATAAATGGAATTCAAGGGGAATCAAGAACATAGAGGGAGAACATGAGAATCAGTGGTGATATGTTCTCCCCTTGTGAGGGATATAACATAATATGTTACCAGTGCAATTATCTCAATTAGTATCAAATGCAGTTGGTATTAAAATCAATTAATCCGAAGATTTTTTAAAGATCATTTCATTAGAAATGGTATGTTATTTATTAATCTATCAGCTTTTGTTACTCGAAATAAAGATGTTTTTAGAAAGGTGGAGAAACTAAAATACTATGTTACACAAGACGAATGTTAGGGCCCCAAAGTTATTTATCCTACCTATTTCACTTTAATTTTTCGGATCCAATAGTTGAAGTGGGTGTAAGAGTTACATGTTGATTTTTTCATATCAAATTTTTATCCCCATCATAGATTGAAATTGGAATACCGTTAAGGAAAACAATATAAGTTCTCATATCATGAGGTACCATGATCAGATGATAATGGACTGATTTGTTGTCAAAATCAAAATCTATTGTTTTCTACACCATGCATTTCTCAAGTAGACATAGAGTGAAATGTTTCATGGAACATTTCTTATGTATGAAAGTATACCCTCCCTGCCCTAAACATAGAACTTCTTGTCAATATGGGGGAGAAAAGTGAAATGAATGTCTTGGGGAGACAAGTAAGTGAAGGGGATGATAAGATTCACATTTTGATATTATCATATTGGTAATGAAATATTAATTTAAGATAACGTTGATGTATTTACAACAAATATAAAGGCTGATTTTATTAGGACAACTTTGTGTATAAGTTGTATTTGTTTTTAATAGTTTTCAAAAATGGTCAAAATGAAGAAGGAACTCCAAAGTGATTAGATATTAGTTGAAGTGACTATTCCAAGATAATTTTTATGGATTCATAGAATTGGATTCAAAACTTGGGAAATTCTCCATGTTGATCAAATTTGACGATTGTTGTAGTAGTATTATGTTCTAAAAACTTGTTTCAAAGGTGATACACTGTCTACATCATTAAATTATCATAAATTTGAGCATGATTGAAGCACTTTGGGAATCATGATCCAAAAATAAAATAAAGAAGAAGAAAATAGAAGAAAGTGTAATGGGATTGAAATTTGAAGGTGGTAGCCATAAATGAGCATTATGTTCTTAGGTGGCCATGAAATTTTAAACTGGCTAAGTATTTTTTATAGTTACATAAAAAATTGGGCAGCCGGCCGACCAGCTAGCATCGACCCAAGGAATTTGTGTGACAATGTCTAATGCGACCAAGGGGTATCCAGCCAGGCCAACCCGCACGTTCAAGGGTATTTTGTAGGCCCATAGGAGAACACGGGGAAATGCCCAAGCATAGTTGGGCTAAAGTGCATGCCGAAGGTCGGCGCAGAGCATGCCTACAGAGAACTCGGTACGAGGTGGTACTGTGGTGGGAGAATGAGAATTATGAGTAATGGATGAGTGATTTGATACTTGAACCACACATCATCTGCATCTCTATTTCAATGTTGTACATAAGAATGTGGGTACTATTCATCATTTAAAAACACAGACGTTTTCAATGCCATCAATCTTATCCATGTTCTTTGATCTAGTCACCACCATCTACCACTTCCACACTATCCATGTTTGAACCAAGACTATTGATCTCACATGGAATTTTTATGATCCAGAAACATCGTCTTCTCCCTCCAGCGCTCACCGATGAAACTTCTACCCCCTTTATATGACAACCAATCAATGATGATTCACTTTTTTCTATCAATGTAGGATCATGATATCATCATGAAGGTTGTATGATCTATCTGAGGCCATGTATGTAACTAATGTTGTGAATTCATGTTGATATCTTAAATAATAACGATAATATGTGGAAAACGGAGTTTCCAAGACAACATGGATTTAATAATGTATTTTATACAAGATACAAGATATATATAATTCATGCATAGGATCAGGGAGAATTCCAAGATCATGAAAAGGAAACACATTCAATCCTCATCATATCTCATATCCACAGGTGGAAGATTCTAAAAATAGTATATCTGAATGAGAGTATCCCAACCGATTTAATGGGAAGATTTCAATGCAAACAAGGGTTTACCCTTTCCTATAAAATGACAATCCATAATCAAAAATATCTTTTTGGCATTCATTCACCCAAGATGACATATTTTTTTGAAAATAGAGCATCTCCATTATTGTTTCTCAATGAACAGGTACAGATCCACAGAGCATCAACATGTGCAATGCACTCCAAATGTGCCTTCTAAAGTAGAGTATCCACACCTTCTGGGAGAAGAATAGAACCCCAAATGTGAACAGGTTTACCAAAAAACCTCATTGTGTTTCATGAATTATAATATTCAAGTACACAATTGGTGCATATTCCCATTTATAATGATTTGCAATGAGATATCCATTAACCACACTGGTTCTATGATGAAGATCAAATCCTTCCTGTTGAATGAGGAAGAAGATTCTCGAACACATGGGTTTCACAGATAAATTTTTATAACACCCTTCTATTTTCATGGATACATCTATAATGTTGGCAGGGGTTCATGTTTTTTGAAGAATTATATTCAAATTTGAGGTGCATTATGCACATGAAACCATGAATGATCTCTATTTCATCAATCTCGATACATTATGTGCACATATAAATGAGGATGAAATTTTCAAAATAACTGCACCAATTTGGTTTGGTGTTTCTTAGTACATGATTCATGAGAATGAAAACAGAGAGAAAATAAGACAAAGAAAAATGCATACATACATGCACTTGTTATATGAATTTATATAAGGTCGTATGTGTGTGAAATTGTGAATAAAGAAGAGTTGAAGGTGAATAGTATTTTAATTTTTCCATGCATATGTAAAAAGGGTGAAAATTAGTTGAACAAACATTAAATAAACTAAGAATAATAGAATATAAAATTGAGGATATAGAAGAGTGTGCCCAACCATATTCAAAATAAATCAAGGCAGTTAAATTCTGATTATGCCATGTAAGTTGGTCCTCTCTATTTGAATAATCACACAGTATTATGTGATTCTTTCCAGGAAAGAATAAGTAGTTTTAGTGTATTCAGTTATTGAACTAAGAGAAAGAGAAAAGAGAAGAACTTCTAGTGTCGTTGGTTTTTCACTAAAGAAGAAGAGAGAGGAAGAAATGAGAGATTCTTTCCTACTTATTTTAATGTAACCAAGTGAATAGAACAAAATAAGATCAAGATAAGAACCTACCTTATTCATTATTGATGAAGTATACCTTCACATTCAGTATAAATAGCTAGAATGAATATACATGTTGGACTAGGTAATCACTATTTGAGGAAGAGGATTGTTTCCATTATCCCTCGAATATTTAGTGACTTAGACTGGACAAGGTATTTTTTTCCCTAGCTAAACCACTGTTATAGTTATTAAATTATAGTGTAGAATCCATGCACTGGTAACTCCCATGCATGGAAAGGATTTAGCTTCCCTTTTTAAGTAGTGTGCCTTGTAAAAATACTGTGTGCATAATTTTAATACTTTCTATTATTGCATGAAATAGGGAAAGGGGAATCATGATCCTAATATGTAAAGAGGTATTGGGATAAAAATTTGGAATTGGTTTAAAATCTCACCAACAATGATCCCCCCTTTCAGTTTTAGGTACATCCCAAACTAGTACAATTAGAGCTGTGGCATATGGGTCATGCCAAATGAGACATAATTAGTAGAATTACCCTATGCATGACCGTAATGTTATATTAAGGGTTCATTCTATATGTTGTTATATGAGTTACCAAATTGATGAGTGGTTCATTTCTTACATTCTTTACAAAATACCAAGATAAATATTCACCTAGTGATATTTGAGTCCCATTCAGAACAAGTTTGTTTAGTACTTAAATTCATTCCATTTTGATCTTTCTTATACACCTAGAAAGGGTAATATTGTGGATCACACCTTAAGCTAAATTTCTTATATACAAGACATCAAGGAGGCCAACATTCACTGGTAGGTGATGGATTTGTTGTCTAAGATGCACCTAGTTATTTTGGAGTACCACATGAGGACTCTTTTAACAGGTCTGGAATTGAAATCCTCCCATCTGGAGAAAGTGGAGATAAGTAATCTCTTTGATATTGAAGTCCTCATACAGATGGAATGTATCCCTAGTAGGAACCCAACTCTGTGTTGGTTTTTTGACATGAATGATAACTTATACTTCATGGGGTCTCTTGGGGTGCCTTTAGATATATGAAAAGAGTTGATGTTATAATATCTTGCATATTATTTGGATTTTCACCCTAGTTTTATCATTTTTTACTAAGAAGAATACAATCAATATGTGTTTCCATGTTTGAAGGGGAATATTGTACATTTCCCCCTAGATTAATCCACCTATCATCAGGTTATGGTAGATCACCAATTGACTACTATAATTTCACATCCTATGCCTATTCCCTAGTGGAAATGGAAAGACATTGCCAATGATTTCATGAAGCTTTTTTTGAGATCTCGTTGAGCCAATATTTTAGTATTGGTGAACCTATACAAGTTGAACAATATTTCACAATTTCTATTGATCCTAGTTACCTTCTCAGTTGATGTGATTGGGAGTAATTATGTTTGGGGGATAGTGATATTTCATGGTGTACACTATTATATTGTCTCATACTAGGATACTAACTTTATTTCATGGATTTTGAAGGGGTTTTTAAAGGAACGGGGTTCCTATATTCTCTTAAGTAGATCATATCACCCTCAGAGCGATGGGCAGTCCGAGTGGATGCATCATGTGTTGGGTCACATGCTCTAGTAATGTGTCCATTATTTTGGATGTTATGGGACAAAAATATACCACTTATGGAGTTTTTCTACAATATAATCTTTCATAAACCCATTTAGATGGCTCTGTATACGGCCATCTATGTTATGTCATGACTTTCACCACTATGCTAGTTAGAGGTAGGTGAGGCAAAACTATTGGGTCCACATCTCATTCAGGAGACTACAGAGTAGGTTCAGCTGATTTTGAATCGAATGGATACTGCTCAGTCTAGGTAGAAGTTGTTTATTGATCTGTTTCATCAACCTCTAGATCATTAGCTGGGATTGACTTATTTCTATGAGTTTCACCATGATTTTTTATTTGAAAAATTTAGAGTGAGGAAAAGCTATCACATCATTATTCTGGGACTTTAGGGATTGTGGGTAGAGGTGGGTCGGTAGCCTATTAGTATTAGTTACATCACAGGAATCATTTCGTGCATGACTTCTTCAAAATATCATAGGTTATTAAATATCATGCTAACCCTTTTCATTTATTTCACCCTATGAATTTGAGTTGGAGGCTGTTATATCCTTTGATGAGAGTATAATAATTTTGTTTGTTGGAGCATGAAGGATCTATGATGGAGGTCAATTCCATTGGTCTGTGGATTATGGTTTAATGGCCATGTATTGTATAATACATGGGATATGGAGTCCTTCTTATGTGTGTATTTTCAAGATTTTTTGTCAGATGATGCTCTGCCACCCTCATATGGGAATCCCGGTGATGAGTTGTCTTAAGGAGGGGAGGTTGTAAAATCCCAGAATTTCATAGATCACTGGACCTATTAATTTTCTATTTATAACCACGTGTTATATGATAATAATGGTCAATAAAATCTATGGAATCATTTAGGATATTTTAGGTCTCATTTAGAGAATTATGTTCTGAATAATGGGAAGACAGAGTGAGTCACAGGTTTAGAGCATGGTTTGTTCTAACTGTGCGACTCAACCATGCGAGTCAGCCAATGCATAGGGTGATCTGTATAGTTTTTCTAAAACTATTCAATGAGTTCTATAGGATTATACATAAATATAACTGTTTGTGATAGTGGATTATTACCTGGACTGCATAGGGTTATCCAAAATGTTCTCCTAGCTTGTGAGAATGGTCCACCATAGATAACGTGTGGAGAATCGTTGGTGTACGTTTCTTCCAACAATGTGGCAAACAGTTTTTCATATTAAATGATGTGAAAATACTCTTATTCCACCTCTTATATTGTTAACCTAATATATATTCTCCTCACTCTAATTTTTAGTGGACTAAATTCTTAAGCTCCACTCCACCAATATTCCTTAGGATTTTAGTTTTTCTCTCATATGTTATCCAAATCCTTCACTATCAGATGCATTAAACTACTCTTAGTAATATATATGATCCTATTACTTATATATATAGTCAATATTATCCTATATTGATCTACTTAGTTGTGAAATCATTTTACCCATTTTCATGGAAATTGATGATTCAACTAATATCTTTCATTCTAGACCGATTCAATGGGTGACAACACATTATTGGTATTATAGTAATATAATGTAGGTAATAAAATTATTTCTCTTAGGATTAATTTAAATTATGTTATGAATAATTATTCTATTTGTTAATCCTCTCCAAAAAATTATTATATAATTTTAAACCCAATAAAATAAGATAATTATTTTGTAGACCATGACCATTGCCTATGGATAAACACATATGTGGTTATTTTACATGATGCATGATACCCCTACGGGTGTTCCTATCCATGTTCATCTTTTTTGAATGGTTAATATTTCATAAAAACCTCTTGGGTTGTGTCGCAATTATGAGGGAATCATTAAATTAATAAATTAAATTAAGTGGAATGGTAGGCAACGAAATAGGTCGTCACTCTTTATGGTTTATTCCCTTTTGTATTTATTGTTTTTTATGAACTATTATTTATGCCTTATTTTTATTCTTGTTTCTTCATGATTTATAATTCATGCCTTATTGTTATTCATATGGTCGTTCTTTATGAAAATTTCATATTATATTATGGCTTTTTGTAACACCCCGATATTTTATGAAAAATATTCTTTTTAATTTCATTAATGTCTTGTGTAGTACGCTACACCGAAAGGATACTGCACAACATGCATCCTTGACTTTCCTTGCATTACACGCAATCGCGACCTTCCTCGATAGCGTGTGTAGTATGCAATACCGAGTTTCACTAAACAACGATATGCTATTTAAATATTATTAAAACTAGCTATTATGAATAGTAATAACCACTTTTTGAAATTTTTTAAATTTTATTTTTCAAAATGGATTTCATTTTTGGATTCGGAATATTGAAATTAGCTTAGGGTGAAATTTTGGTACTTTTCGGATAACTTTCATTTTCTGATGAATAGTGAAAATTACTAAATTTTAATTAATAACAACCTTTTTAATCGAAATAATTAATAGTGATAAATTATTAATTTGAGTGGTTTTAAAGTATATTTAGAATATATTTTTACAATTTAATACAATTTTGGTCATTGGATGTAATTTCTCATTTAAACCAGACATAAACAAGTGCCAATATTTTGATAGTTATTATCTATTAAGAAAACGATATTTGTTTTGACGATGGGAATTAATTTTTAAATTTTGAGTTTGGTAAAATATATATCATTTTTGAGTTCATAATATCAAATATATCTTAGGCCTAATTTATGGTATTTTTCTGGAAACTTTCATTTTTTTGATGAATAGTGAATCCACTAAGTGGTAGTTTAAAAAAATGAAATTTTCATTAAACTTAATTTTACCGCTTCTGTGAGTGGAATTTCGAAAATCCGAGAGATAAGGTTGATGTCAATAAGTAAAATGTTGTTCAATGAGATGAAAATAATTTTTTGGTGAATAGTAACTTCTTACTTTTATTTACCACGGTTAAAATTAAATAGGGTAATTAAGGGTAAAAATGATATTATTATTACCCTAACACATGTCCTAATTCTATTTTATAAGTGTAATTCGACCAAAAACAACATTAGTAATAAAATATGACCATTTAGGCCCACTTGGATTAGATTAGGACATTTATTATTAATTTATTTAAAGAAGGGTTAAAATAGTTAAAATCAAAGTTTACTAAGTAAATCATTTTTAATATAGGGTTATACATAAGATAAATTCGACTATATATATTCATTAGAAATATAAAACGATTTCCTACATAATGATATTTAATTTGTAATTTTTAGACATTAAATAATTTAATTTATTTATGACACAATGATGATGCAGTAAATATATTATTAATGAAATATTGACATAATTGATTTTATAAATACCCAAATAAATATAATTTGAGACTTTTTATGAATTAAAATAATTTTCTAGATTAATATGACATGTTAGTATTTATTTAATTAACTTTTTTCGAACTAATCACTCTTTTATGATTTTCACAAAAATTAATTACTAAATAGTGTTAAAATTGACATAAAATTGTTTTTAAAACAAATAATATATTATTAATTGTTATTTTATTCCTTGAAATCTAAGGTTCTTCAAAATGACTTATATAAGGTTATATATATTAATAATAAACAACTTGGGGTTCGTTTGGGTTGTTATATTATGTTTATTAACCTTATAGTGTAAGAACACAAAAAGACACGGTAAAAATAAAATTATCTAACTTAAAGTTAAATATAAATGATAAAGTTAAAATAGAAACTTGGACTTGTCTAAATTCTCTTGGATGAGAGTATTTTGACCCATCCCCACCTTAGATTCGAAATAAATCAATTTGGAGCTATTTAAAACCGAATATGACTTTATAATAAAATAATATTTTTAGTTATTCCAAAGGTGCCCCTCTCCTCCCTTATAAAAGGTCACCTCTTCCCTCTCTTCCTCACACCACTTTGACCCTTCAATCTCGGCCAAACCCTACCAGATTCTCTTTTAGACTTCCCTAGTAACATCCTAGAGGTTCTGGTCTTCTTCAATGTCCAATTTTAGTGCCCTAAGAGGAGGACTCAAAGTGGCGCTTCAAAGAAGAGGTAATGTCCGTTACCGATTCTTTCAAATTTATTTCTTCTTCCACTTATTCTTCTTAGGTTGTTTCATTATGAAGTAATAAAATCAGTATAACTCATATACTTATATGTTATTATATGTATTAAACAACCCTATTTCACCATCTATCCATCCTACGCAAAATGAAATCACCACGCGTGCGTACGTACAGAATATCGTCTCCACGCCGTGGTGTAATCTATTTTCCACCACCACCTTATTTGGATGGATATAATGGTGTAAATAATAAATATATATGATTATTGTAATGTGATATTGATTCTAAAATAGTATATATATACTCCAATACAATTCCACGATCACGAGAACGATATCATCGCTCGTGCGTACGTACGGACTACCGTCTCCACGACGCGATGAGATTCATTATCCACGTTAACCATTAATGAATGATTATAAAGTATATATAATAATAAGTAATCATTAAATATATGACATAATAATGATACTAGATTTATGTATATATATATGTATGTCATCTACTTAATTCCACGAAATCAGTGCTCATGCGTACGTACGGCCTACCGTCTCCATGAACGGTGTATTTCATTCCATTTACTGTTCTATTATATATATGTATATTCTGAATATATATTATATATAAATCATGTTTTATATTCTGTAATTAAGTAATCAGGATCTAAGTAATCATATGAATAATTATAAGTCAAAACGCAGACGAAAAATGAAACGATTTTACCCAAAGCGCTCTTTAACATGGAATTTACCAATGAACGGGTAATATAAAGTCATAACTGAATGATATATGATATCTTAACAATGAGTATGAATCTGGAATAATTAAATGACATTATTTAAATCTTTATACATGAGGTTCGGACACATATGAAGAAAATCGGACCTAAGGTAAGGAAAATATCACAATCTCATTTTTATCCGAGATTGTTTATACTTTGGATTTTTACTGGGGTTAATTTTATCATCCACATCCATGTTTCCTCAACATGTAATATTTAAATCATTCTACAATAGTTTATATCCAATTTTACCATTCGGTGAGTTTTTAGTAAAAGATATGAAAGGAATCTTTTGTCGTTTTTCATACGAGGTACTTTTTGACTTTTCTGACAAAAGTACATGAAGAAAGTTTTTTTAACTTATACGGAATGAATTGATTTTTAAAACATTATTTCCAAGAAGATTCCTTTAAAAGATTTCATTTTTATTTTTAATCAACTTCTTTTAGTTTAGAATTGTATGACATGTTAAGAAAGGAAAAATGTTTTTGAATTAGAAATGATACTTTCCTCAAGAATGGAGTTCAAGTGTTTTATCAAAATTATGTTCCATATAAGATAATATAGGTTTCTATTTTTATCCATATTATTACATTGATTTGATTATGTTGTGATGGAATTATTTTTATGAATTCCTTTATCTTATATGAATTGTTTTATGATGTCATGTTGTTTAAGAATCCCATTTTTATTACATGAGTTATGCTACGATGTATGGTTTATGATTTTGTGGCACACATAAGAATGGTATCATTATGAGATGGGTGGGACGTATATCACCCTCCAATGCATTGGGTAATGATTTTATATCTCATGAGATAGACATGGCTGGAACGACAGGTTAAACCATTTTAGTGAAACAGGACTGAAACGAGGAGTGAACTCGGTTCAGAAATGGACTTTGTCTACTAAGATAGTCTTGGATATGAGTCTTGACTAATAAGAAATGATTCTATATTATTATGTGTGTGTGCCACAATGTTTCATGTTTTAAGTTATGATTATTGGGATTACATTTCACTACTATGATTTATCCCATGTTATGATATTATGATCTCTTTTGCAGGTTAAGATTTCCAAAATGTTATGTTGTTATGAATATGATGTGATTGATATTTCTTTTGTTTACCCTTACTATGCATTTGAGCTCACCATTTTATTTTTTTCTTTTCCCCAGGATATAAAGAAAGGTTTTAGGTAAAAAAAGGAAGATCATTATGGGAGATGTTGAAGATCATTCACCACGATTAGAAGATTATATTCCGAGTTTCCAAAGACACTAAACTATTATGGTCCTTGTGTGTGTGTTTTTGTTATGTACTAAGTATTCCACAAAAGTAATGTAATGTCCATGTACGTTATGCTTCGGGTCTCTACAGTTGCTATCAGAGGAAAGGTTTAGTCCACCTTTGGAAACTAGTATGTGAGAAATTCAGTGAGATCCCTAGAGATATTTCTAAGGTATGTCTAGGGATGTCCCTATGGTTAAGTATACATAAAGGTTATAGTACTAGAATTATGGTAACCCAAGATGTTAGATATTGAAGGTACCTCTCCTTTATTGTTTTGTTTTTCCTAGCATGATTTTTGCCTCTCACACTATTCTTTTTGGGTTTTAGACGATGGCTGGAACCCGAAGGAACCGTGTTGATCAATTTAATGGACAATGCAATGATTTTCCTCCTGGACAAACAAATGTTATGGGAGATGGAGTGAAAAATCTTATTACTATACTTACACAAGATATGAATCATTCTGGACTTCCAAATGAGAAGAGAAGGGAACAATATTCTATTGAGTCCTTCATGAGACAACGTCCACCTTCTTTTAGTGGGTCTTCTGATCCACTTGTTGCCGAACAATTGATCAGTACTACTGAAAATATATTTTCAGTTCTTCAATGTTTTGAACATGATAAAGCCATGTTAGCAGTGTATCGTTTGGAAGGTGATTCTGATCAATGGTGGAATCTTATCAAGAATACGAGGACAAGAGATGAAATTGAGTCCATGGAATGGGACGAGTTCAAGAACTTATTTTTCAATAAGTACTTCCCTCGTATTCTTCGAACAATGATGGAGAAGGAGTTTCTTGAACTAATGAAAAAGGATGATGAATCTGTTGATATATACAAAGAGAATTTTACAAGGCTTTCAAGGTATGCATTTGGAATTATCATCCAACCTGAAAGTAAAGTTTATCGATTCTTCAGTGGATTAAAACCAAATCTTCGAAGGGAATTAGATATAAGAGACTTCAGTAACTATGAAGAAATTGGGCGTTGTGCTATAAAGGTAGAAATGGAAGTTGGTGTTACTTATCCATCTCATAGTTTTGACAAGAAACTAAAGATGGAGTTCAAGGAGAAATCTTAGAATAATGGTGAAAAGAAGATGTATGTTTCCTTATGCTCAATGTATGGAAAGAAGCATGGTGGAGATTATCTTAAAGGGACAAGTAAATGTTTCAAATGTTGAAAGGAAGGTCATCAGGCATTTGAATGTCACAACGATGGGAAGAAGATGTCTAATGGTGAAAACAAAGAAAGGGATACACAGAATGAACCTACTACACTTCAATGCTTCAAGTGCAAGGAAATGGGGCATTATGCTAATAAATTCCCTAATCCAAGGGTTAGTGATGATCGACATGAGAAACCACTTAAGACAATGGACAAAGGGAAGTCACATGTGATCACCAGTGGAGATGTTGAATATGACAACGATGTGGTGGAATTATTAAGTGTTTATGTAATGGGATTCCAAAATAATGTTGTATATAGTATCGTGGAATATTGGAATATTTATGTATTGGTCTATTGTGGTTTTCAATGATTTTATGGTACCGGTAACCATGGAAATTGATTGAGTTATTTTTGGAAAAAAGATGATATGTGCATAATGAAGGGAAAATGAGAAAAAGAAATGTTTGACAGTATTCATGAGCTCATGATTGATATAAGGACTAAGTGATATCATGGTTTGAGTATATAGAATTTTGAGGATTTTTGTATGTGGAAAGAGTTAACTTTTAACAGCATTCATGTTTTCAATAAGGTTTAATGGGTATTCATTTTTTTCAATAGAATACATGATTAAGGTATTCACATGATTGGAATGTGACCAACAAGATATATGAGGGATAAATAATAGTATTCACATGCTTGTTATATGACCTTTTTAGTAATAGTTCTCTTTATACTATGAGTTTAGAAAGAAGTATTTTAGATAAGCCTAAAGATTGGAATTGATTATGTTGGACATAAGTTAGTATTGTTTAAGGATAAAAGTTTTTGGATATTATTTATGGGATTCTATAGTAATGTAGTTTTAGAAAAAGGACAACCTGCAGAATGGGCAATATGCCATCACGTCGGACAAGGCTGTGGGAATCAAACCCAAAACCGAAGTGCAACTGGCCATTATTTCCTACCACTGGCCTACAGGAAGTCCCAGTTTAGTAGAAATTAGTTTTATTATATTAAGTAGTTTGATATATGAAGTATAAGTCCATTTTAGGAACCATATATGATTAATCTCACTATAGATGGACTTATGTTTTTTTTGATAAGTTTTCTAACCTTTTGTTTGAGACAGATGGAATGACCCATCATTCTATCACATGATCTTCTAACACATCATGAATGACAAATTCAACTTAATTTCTTTAAGAGATGAAGTGGAAATTTTCCAAACAATGACCAATGGTGAGACTATACCAAAATCACGAATGTATTTCTTCTAATTCCAATTTCATCAACTTTAGGGAAATGATCTTGAAAACCAAAAATGTTGTCCTAGTGATCTTATATCTAATTAATCAGATGGTACCTTAGATCATCACAAATTTATGGCTTTGTGATTGCTGGATTTTCCATAGCCATGTTCTCTACCACTCTCCTTCAGAACATGATGGTTAGATTTCTCTTCCATATCCATATTTTCACCTATGTGGAAACCCAGTGATTAGTTTATTTGGGTAACAGTTACGTTTCATACTGTTGTTTTCAAAGATTGGTTTTGTTATTCCTTTTTACGATGTGGGTTTATATCAATGAAAATTTCGAATAGTAAACCATTTATAACCCCGATGAATTTCGAGGGCGAAATTCATTTTAAGGGGGGTAGAATGTAACACCCCGAGATTTTATAAAAAATATTCTTTTTAATTTCATTAATGTCTTGTGTCGTACGCTACACCAAAAGGATCTTGCACAACAAGCATCCTTGACTTTCCTTGCATTACACGCAATCGCGACCTTCCTCGATAGCGTGTGTAGTACGCAATACCGAGTTTCACTAAACAACGATATGCTATTAAAATATTATTAAAACTAGCTGTTATGAATAGTATTAACCACTTTTTGAAATTTTGTAAATTTTATTTTTCAAAATGGACTTCATTTTTGGATTCAGAATATCGAAATTAGCTTAGGGTGAAATTTTGGTACATTTTAGATAACTTTCATTTTCTAATGAATAGTGAAAATTTCTAAATTTTAATTAAAAACAAACTTTTTAATCGAGATAATTAATAGTGATAAATTATTAATTTTAGTGGTTTTAATGTATATTTAGAATATATTTTTACAGTTTAATACAATGTTGGTCATTGGATTTAATTTCACATTTAAATCAGACATAAACAAGTGTCAATCTTTTGATAGTTATTATCTCTTAAGAAAACGCTATTTGTTTTGATGATGGGAATTAATTTTTAAATTTTGAATTCGGTAAATTAGACATCATTTTTGAGTTCATAATATCAAATATAGATTAGTCCTAAGTTTTGGTAATTTTCTGGAAACTTTCATTTTTTTGATTAATAGTGAATCCACTAAGTGGTAGTTTAAAAAAATGAATTTTTCATAAAACATAATATTACTACTTATGTGAGTGGAATTTAAAAAAACCGAGAGATACGGTTGATGTCCGTAAGTAAAATGTGGTTCAATGAGATGAAAATAATTTTTTGGTGAATAGTAACTCTTTACTTTTATTTACCACGGTTAAAAGTAAATAGGGTAATTAAGGGTAAAAATGATATTATTATTACACTAACACATCTCCTAATTCTATTGGATAAGTGTAATTCGATCAAAAAAACCTTAGGAATAAAATATGACCATTTAGACCCACTTGGATTACATTAGGACATTTATTATTAATTTATTTAAAGAAGGTTTAAAACAGTTAAAATCAATGATTAATAAGTAAATCATTTTTAATATAGAGTTATACATAAGATAAATTCGACTATAAATATTCATTAGAAAGATAAAAATATTTCCTACATAATGATATTTAATTTATTTATGACAAAATGATGATGCAGTAATTATATTATTAATGAAATATTGACATAATTGATGTTATAAATACCCAAATAAATGTAATTTAAGACTTTTTATGAATTCCAATAATTTTCTAGGTTAATATGACATGTTAGTATTTATTTATTTAACTTTTTTCGAACTAATCACTCTGTTATGATTTTTACAAAAATAAATTACTAAATAGTGTTAAAAATGACATAAAATTGTTTTTAAAACAAATATTATATTATTAATTGTTATTTTAATCCTAGAAATCTAAGGATCGGCCAAATTACTTATATAAGGTTATATATATTAATAATAAACAACTTGGGGTTCTTTTGGCTTGTTATATTATGTTTATTAACCTTATAGTTTAAGAACACAAAAAGACACGGTAAAAGTAAAATTATCTGACTTAAAGTTAAATATAAATGATAAGGTTAAAATAGGAACTTGAACTTGTCTAAATTCTATTGGATGAGATTATTTTGACCCATCCCCACTTTAGCTTAGAAATAAATCAATTCGGAGCTATTTAAAACCCAATATGACTTTATAATAAAATAATATTTCTAGTTATTCCAAATGTGCCCCTCTCATCCTTTATAAAAGGGCACCTCCTCCCTCTCATCCTCACACCACTTTGAGCCTTCAATCTTAGCCAAAACCTGCCAGATTCTCTTTTCCACTTCCCTAGTAACATCCTAGAGTTCCTGGTCTTCTTCAAAGATCAATTTTAGTGCCCTAAGAGGAGGACTCAAAGTGGCGCTTCAAAGAAGAGGTAATGTCCGTTACCGATTCGTTGACCTTTATTTCTTCTTCCACATATTCTTCTTAGGTTTTTTCATTATGAAGTAATAACATCAGTATAAATTATATACTGATATGTTATTATATGTATTAAACAACCCTATTTCACCATCTATCCATCCTACGCAAAACTAAATCACCACGCGTGCGTACGTACAGAATATCGTCTCCACGCCGTGGTGTAATCTATTTTCCACCACCACCTTACTTGGATGGATATAATGGTGTAAATAATAAATATATATGATTATTTTAAAGTGATATTGATTCTAAAATAGTATATATACACTCCAATACAATTCCACGATCATGTGAACGATATCATCGCTCGTGCGTACGTACGGACTACCGTCTCCACGTAGTTTGAAATTAATAAATGGAATATTTATTTATCCTTATCAACTTTTATCAAATAAATTACTAAAATTCTTCTCATATTATTTGTATAACAAACAATAAAATAACTTCAAACATATCACTGTGATCCATGCTTGAGAAGGATACCAATCTCACCATCAGAAATTTACAAGAGCGGAAATGGTACTTATATGTTATCCTTAACCATAAAAGAAAATTGCATGTAATGGAAAAATCAATTCCTAAAGCACCTAGATATGAGGCTAGTGATGAAGATTTGTCTCTCTATGAGAAACACTTGAATGATTCTACAGGAGTTCAGGGTTTTATGCTATCATCTATAACCAGTGATATTTTGATGAAACATGAGGACATGTATGCATATAGTATGATGTCTCTCCTTTAGGATATTTATCAAGATATGGTGATACAAGAGAGATATGATATCTCCAATGCTTTTTTTACACCTATGCTTGGAGAGTCTACACTAGTTGGGCCTCATGTAGTAAATCTTATTGGCTACATTGAATGCTTAGACTTCCTAGGGATTAAATTCTTAAATTATTTTTTCATATATCTCATATATTCATCATTGTCCAATACCATCTCTAGTTTTATTGTGAATTACAATATGAGCAATAATGAGAAGACTATTTTGGAACTTCTTACTCTGGTTCTATAAGTAAAAAAAGACTTGAGGCATGAAAAACCCATGTTCCTTACAGTTAATTAAGAAAGGAAAAACAATGAAAAGGGGACCAAGACACATAAATATTATAAATCTCTTAAGAATATTCCTTCAAATAATGGAAAGATCTAGAGGTACGGTAAGGAAGATGAGGCAGTATAATTTTTGTGTTTGAGGAAAGGCCAATGGAAGAAGAACTGCACCCAAAAGAAAGTTAAAGCTAAACATGAATCCATATAATGAGTAATATTTAAATATATACACATTGGGTATTATATATATCCTATGGTTATAACATTTGTATCCAAATGACGAAACCAAGTAGATTTCAAAATATCACTAAAAGAGAGGTGGTTTTGTGAGCTACCAACGGTGCAAGGATGGTTGATCCGGACATTGGTGACTATCACCTTTCATTTCCAATGGGAATGATTTTGGGTTTAAAAAATTGTTATTATATACCAACTATTACCAAGAACATAATTTATGTGTCATTACTTGATATATATGGGTTTATTTTTAAGTTTGGAAATAAAATTTGTTTATTTTATAAAGATAATAAATTCTATGGTATGGAACATTAATATAATGGTATTAATACATTTAATTATGAAAAAAAAGTATTGTAAATAGATAACAAATCATGTTAACATGACTCATATAACACCCACATATGGCATCATCAACTTGGTCCTATAAACAAGAAGTGTTTGAAAAAGCTCTATCAATATGGTGATTTATACTCTTCTAAGCTAAAACCACATAAAAGATTACATTCTTGTTTACAAGTAAATATGACCAAACCACCATTTGGAAAACTAGGTGAAAGGGCCACATATATTCTAATATTTTTATACACTAATATGTGTGGACCATTTATAGTAGAAGATAGAGGTGGACATTCCTACTTCAAAACATTTGTTTATGACTTCAGTAGATATGGTTTTTTATACTTGATTATGTATAAGTCATAGTCCTTTGAGAAAATAAAATATTTCCAGTATGATATATATAATCAAGATCGAATGAAGATAAAGAATATTTGATTGGATTCAGGTATTGAATATCTTAAACAATATTTTATCAACTTTCTATAAAATTTTGGGATTATATCCCAAATCACAACACCTTACATTCCATAGTGGAATGGTGTTAGTGAATGGAAGAACTGCACATTTATATACATATTAAGGTTAATAATGAGTCATGTAGATCTTCTATTATCCTTTCTGGGATATGCACTGCAAACTGAGGCATACACATTAAACTGGGTACCAACTAAAGTGGAAAATGGATTTCCCTTAAAGCTGTGGAGTGGAAATAAACATGTTTTATATCATACATGTGTATGGGGTTTTGATAAATTTGTTAAATCCTTCTCAGGAAACAAACTACAACTATGAGGAAGAAATTATATCTTTATAGGGTATCCCAAGGAAATAAAGGGATAATACCTATACAGCCCCTTAGAAAAAATAGATTGTCTTCAAACAAGAAATCCTTCTCAAGAGGGAGCATATCCTCAAAAATGATTGTGGGAGAAAGATTGACTTAGATGAATTTTATGCTCAAGATACATAAGAGTGGGTATGGGAACATATTCCATAGGTCCCCATGGAAGAATGAGTTTCTGAAACACAAGTACTATATATGATCCAAAAATAGTTTAGGGAACTAGAGAGATGTGATTTTCTAGTCACTAAAGATGGTGACTCATTATTGATTTACCATGATAAACCTCTCTAATAAAAATAGGAAGTAGATAGCTAAAAACATACAATATGGAAAGAATCAATGAATTTTGAAACATATTCCATGTATCATAACCACGTTTGGGTTATGGTCGATGCATCAGTTGTGGTAATGCTCATAGGGTTCAAATGGGTATTCAAGAGAAACTAGTCATGGAAGGTAAAGTAAATTCTTATAAAGAAAGGCTAGTGGAATAATTGTTTAAGAAAAATCATGGAATTGTCCACGTTAGAACCTTTTCACTAGTTTCCATGTTTAATTTCATCCAAATTATAACATCTATATCAGCTTACCAATACTATTAAATTTGGAAGATTTATATCAATACATCATTCCTTAATGGGAATCTTCATTAAGATGTCTATATGACACTACAAGAAGGGTTTTTGAATCTATGAGTTTCCAAAAAAAAATCAATTTATGGATTGAATAAATCATCATGTTCATGAAACCTTAAATTCAATAAATCTATTAAAGAATTTGGATTATTAAGAATAAATTTGATATATGTGTCTAAAAGAGGATTATTGGGAAAGTGGTCATTATCCCAGTAGTATAACACTACTGGAAAACTAACATATACCAACGGTTTGGAACTATTGGTATATGCCTCCAAACCGTTGGAATAGCCTATACCAACGGTTTGGAGAACCGTAGCCAAGTAAGCCGTTGGGATAGGTCTATACAAACGGTTTTCCCAAAACCGTTGGTATAGACCTATCCCAACGGTTTTGGAAACCGTTGGTATAATTAATATGAAAATCTTTACCAATGGTTGTGGAACCATTGGTATATGTATTTCAAAAAAAACATTCTTCGGGATTTGATCCCAGTACCCCTAGTTTATTATTGAACGACTTAACCACTAACCTAACATGACTTTTGGGAAATCCCACTTTGAGGCCACCTTTCCCAACGGTTTGGCCAAACCGTTGGGAAAGGGAACCTCTACCAACGGTTTTTATGAACCGTTGGTATAGAAGCGTTGGGAAAGGTCAGATTTCCAATAGTGTAAGTTGAGGAAATATTAATTATTAAAAATGACATGTCATCCTTATAGTTTTTTGAGGACTGGTTCAACAAGTGTTTCTATATGAATGACCTAGGTGAAGTAGCTTATATTCTTGGGATCAAGATAAATATTGATATATCCAAGAGGATACATGTAATAATTAAAATTACATATATTAACAATATACTAAAGATATTTAGTATGGAACAATCCAATATAGGATTGGTTCTAGTGTCACATGGTTTACATATTTCAAATAAAATGTGTTCTCAAACACAATAGGAGAAAGAGTCAATGAGTAAGATCTCATACACTTTGGTAATAGGATCAATCATGTATACCTTATTATTTACTATACTTTATGTTTCAATATTCATTGAGAATAGTAGATAGATATCAAGTAGATCTAGGAGAATAACATTGGTATGATGTTAAGGATATCCTCAAGTATCTCAAAAGAACTAAGGATATGTTCCTGGTGTATGGAGGAGGTAAGGTGATGGTCATGGGGGTTATAATGATTCTAGATTTTAGAAATAATAAAAAAATTTGATGTCATAGTCAGGATATGTTTTTCATCTCAATGGTGGAGCTATGAGCTAGAATAGTACAAAGCAGCCAGTTGTTGCTAATTAAATAGTAGATTATGAGTACATAGAAGCTTCTAATGTATCCAAGGAGGATGTTTGGATATGAAACTTTTTTCACATTCATGATTTGTTACATAGTAGTAAACACCCTATATCATTGTATTATGATATTACTGTAGTGGTGTCTTTTCCAAAAGATCTGAGGTCAAACCAACAGAAAAAGAATATACTATCATAGTATCACCTCATGAGGGATTTTTATCATTGAGTTGAAGTTGTAGTAAGTATATTACCCTTGAACGATAACCTGGTAGACCCCTTGAAAAAAGGCATATCTCTATAGAATCATGATTATTATATTAGAGCTGGAAGATAGAAGGTTGTTAACAGTTAGATATAGTGTAAGTTGGAGTCTATTGGAATCTCTTCCTTAGAAAAAACTTATGTGTACTTTATGACAACATGAATTCATTGTTTTGAATATTTATAAACTCATTAACACATCCTGATTTTTCTTCTCTATAACATATTATGTGATAATATTGTAAGAGTAGTTGACATGCTAAAAGGTCACAGTAGTTCCACACTATGATGAGAACACAGAAGTGTTGTGACACTATTCATAAATATATGTTCTATAACCATGTGATAAAATTTGAGGGACATAAATGATATAGGCTATCAGGGGTGGAGACTCATTGGACTTTGAGGCACCATCTCATGGTGTACTCCCTCAATAATATATAGTGTAGGATATTATGAGAATGAGACCATCCAGAAGGAAATCAACACTTATATGAGTCATTGGATGTTCTTTTCTGCATATGGGTGTATTGATCCTTAGAATTTAATATTATTATTAATGATTATTATAATTCACTACCTTTGATGTATTGATGAAAACTATGATGACATATGTCCACAAAGAATTAGGGTATGTTGGGTGCATCTTGAGTAAAATTGCATTAATGAATAATGCGAGAAAAAATTTTCCTTGTTGTTATTTAACGGAAGTTGATATTTTAGGCCCCTTTATGGAAATAATATAGCCTAAATAAATCCATTTCCATGGTGTTCTATATGCAAGTTCAATTTCAGGAAAGTCAAAGAAACATACAATGAACACCTAGGCTAATTTCAGCAGTATGCAACCTACTATATTAGAGATATCATGATAAAGGGATTACATTACACAACATGTGTTTGTATGAGTTATAATGTCATTTTGTCATTAGGTTCATTCTCTTTGGATTCCATGGAATGTTTCTAGAAACAAACATTTAATTTTAGGCTGCATCGCGTAATAGAACAAATAAATGGCCTAGAGGGTCACACACTAAGTGTATCTAGAATATCAATTAAATAATTTGTTATTATTTATTATATAACAGGTTAAATAAATTTTATTCCTACATGTGGTTTAATAATTATTCAGTTATTCTCGATCACATATATTATTTTATCAGTTATTTGATTGAATATTATGTCATCATAATATTTAATAAATATTTATTTGTTATTTAGGGAATATAATATTTATTTATTTATTGGAGATTAATGTATTTATATTTACTTATTAAATAAACAGTCATTATTCAAGGACTGATAAATATTTTAGAGGAATGAAGGACCTAGTTTATAGGTCCAATGATAAATAATATATATTGAATATCATTTAATTGAATAATATTTAATTTAATTCTCGAGTTAAGTGCTTATTGAGAAAAAAATAACATTGTTATTATTTTAGACATGGGATACCATAAGGAATTAAATAAATATTAAGGGGTTGTTGGGAAAATATTTATTTCTAAACCCTAGAAGTATTTAAACAAAATTATATTATTTTTTCAAAAAAGACAATTAATTTTATGTTGTGTATAATGAAAGTGGGAGACAATCCTCTCAAGCCCTAGAGTGATCCCTCTCTACAACAGATCCGAATAAAGGAGAAAAATTTTCCGTTACCTCCCACTCTTGAGTCTAGAGAGATCAAGTAGAATTCTTTGGAATTGGTTCTCATGGTGATAAAATGTGAAGAATAAACGAAATTGGACCTCTCATGCTAGTTCCCATATATTCCTTTGGTGATGTTTAGAGATTTTTGGAACGCATGTAGAACATTGAAAGAGGGAATATATTCTTGATTTTAACAAAAAAAATGATGGTACAATACAGATATGATTCCAGGTCCATCAATAAAAAAATAATTCATGGAAGGTAATTATTTAATTGATTAAATTAATTATAAATAATATTTCATGATCCTACACTTGGTTCCAAAATTTTATCCCTTATATGTTTTCTTTTAATCAATTCCATTGATCATGAAGATTATCATCATGTAAATCTTAGATTGATCAATGATCATGACTAAAAGAAAAGATGTTCATGACCCGTCGCACACTTTCACATCACCTAGAACCCTCATCCTTGTGGTAGAAACTTAAGGTCTAGAAAAAGTGTTCTTCAAAATATCATCACTAATACACACTTCCACTCGATGTGATAAATCCCAATATCTGAATTCAATTCCTCCTTTCACACAACAATCCACAAAGTCCAAAATTTTATGGGGACTAAGTTAAATAAAAATTCATAAAATTCATATAAATAAAATCACTCGAAAAATCACAATTTCATATCCTAAATATAATTTATGAAAATTCAATTTACATATTATCGAATATATATAAAACTAAATCACATTACAAATAATTAAATCCCTTATTGAAAACACAATTTTAATTCACAAAAAATCATTAATAACATTAAAAACTCTATTTAAATATCAAAAAACATGATACTAAATTTTAAAAACTCTTATTTCAATTCTAAAGGAAAAATACAATCCAAATTAATTTGAAATCGTCACCTTCAACCTCCAACATAATTCAAAAATCATTGATTATGAAACATTAATATTTTTCCCCAAAATTCAAATATTCATAAAATAATTATTTATTCATAAATAGTAATATAATATTTAAATAACCATTGTTAAATAAAAAAATTCACATCTAATATCTTTCAAAAAAATAAATTTTAATAATTTAAAACTTTATTTAATTATAAAATTAAAAAAACTCAATTTTCAAATCCCTAATTTCTTCTTGAAATAAAAATATATAAATAACCCTAATTTCTATCAATATTATTAATGCTAATAATATATATTTTTAAAAAAATATCAAATTTCATAGAAAATAAAGAAAATAATTTCACCCTCTCAATCAAATCATTCCTTATTAACTATGAAAAATTAATCTCAAATATGAAATTATCCAGAAGATTGAAGAGAATGAAGACACATATATAGTCATGCCATTCAGGGATGTTTCCCTAAATACCATGATCCAAATCTTATATTAATGAGAAAAACAAAAAATTCATATCATAAAGAAAAAAATCTCAAAACATAATTCTTGGATAGATTATCTACTATCCTTATGCTTGGATTTAAGTGAATGGTTAAGATATAATATGGCAATTAAAGTATATCTAGGTTTTATCTTCCCAATCCAACAATCACATCTTGAATCCATTTATGAGAGGTTGGGTGATATCTAGATTTTACCAAATTTAGCATATATATTTCCCAATGATGTTTGGGGAGAAGAATCATTCATTTTAGAGGAGTTTGGGGGTCTTTAAAGATAATCCAAGTAATTTAAATTTGATTTCATTGTAACTATTCAAGGTTCTTGAGATCATGCAACAACTGTACTGAGCTCTATAAATTGAAAATAAAGTGAAAATAATTTTATAAAGTGTTGGTATTATGATGAAGATATGAAAGTCACATTTCCCAAGATTTTTTAGGCTTTATAGTAATTGAGATAGTATTGGGGATCAAACATCCCAAAAAAACTTCTTCCAACATCTACTTAGAACTCACTCTCACATAAAACATGGTTTGAGGGTTAAACGTATTATTATGGATACATTGGTATAATAAAAACTCACATATTAGATCATATAACTATGAATTTATTAAGATTAATCAATAACACGTCATGAAACCCTCGTTAATGAATAATCTTACGTTCTACATAAATTCTGAAAACCCAATCGTCACAACAAATGCTTCATAATGATAAAACACCTTGAAACCTATGAATCAACCTCCCATTATTATTTTAATGATTAAAAAATTAATATATACCTTGAGAACTCCTGCATAATTATTTAATGAACTTAAAATGATATGTGATATCTAAGCTGAAAGAAATAATTTAAGTTATGCTTTATTATATAACACATTCATTTTCATGTACAAAAACCATGAGGTAATTACCCACATTATGATGTGGTTTAATTTAATATAAATCATGAAATGGTTAATAACTACACATCATTGTTTTCGATTTTGCATATATTTTTATTGTTTATATATTTAAACACATGTGTTTTCATTTGAGTTTCTTGTGTTCCACCAAATATAAGGGAATTTTTTTCCAGGTTTATTTATCACTATTGTGGGAATGTGTTATAAAAATCAAACAAAAAAAATGAAAACCATTGATCCAAAAGAGGATTGAGGAATAGTGAATAGGTGTGAAATATATCAAATCACTACAAAACAGTTATGTTATTGTCCCTTCATGATCATCATTTCAAAAGATATATTTATATTATTTTTTTATGTGTATAATGTAGAAAAAAAATAAAAGAGGGTATTGACTACTTCACCCCCACCACTTATTAGTTTTATATATCTAAGAAGTGGGTTTAATAATAGAAGGAAATTAATTATATTGATTACAAGAGAACTCAAGGGGAAATAAAATAGAGCCACATCTAAAATATATGATTATTGGATTAATTTACTTATAAAATAGGAAATATGATATAATTTGAAAAACTTTTACTCATTATAGATCAATATAATGTAACCAAGAATTGATGAAAAATAATTAAATTCTATGAATGTTTTAAATTTCAAATAATTGTTTTGAGGGTTATAATTATTGTTTAACCTATATGTTTATATTTTATGTGATATTTTTGGAAATTATTTTTGCGCATTATGATTTTATATGTTATATATGATTTCACAACATGTATGCAGTACCTTAATGGTAAAATTGATTTTATATTACGAAAGAAAAAAATTCCTATGAAATATTATTTTAATACGATTTCATGATTTTTAGTTTAGTTTTATTAACCCCTCCCTTTGGGAAATAAAAACATGATAAGCAAGGCTAATCAGGACAAAATTTTACTTGGGTTTTTTAGATTTCTTTGAAAGTTTTAAAGAATAACTATTGGTGATAGTATTTTATAAGATTTAAAGAAACAAACAAAATTTTCATTCTTGAGATTCTGAGTTACTTATATATATTTGGGATATGAACCTTGGGACTATTAGGAGAATAATTGGTATTGGGATATTTACTGATATCGAAATATGTATTATAAACTTGATACATTGTCCATAAAAAACTCTACTCCTCATTTGTATTTCTGAATTTGGGAAAAGGTAAAACTAATTTATGATTATAGGAATTTTTATGTTTTATAATGATATTTTACACCTACACCCATGCATCAAAATAATTTATCTTTCACTATTATTATTATGGGTCAAAGGGGACAACCATTGAGACACAAACTCATCCCTTGAATTAACATGGGGTGATATTATCCTTTGTGTATGTCGAGTTTTATATTGTTATGGAATAGATGTAGGGGCTAAATAAAATAAAAAAATTGTGATATTGGTTAATTGGTTTTATAGAAGTAATTGGTTTCATTAATTATAAGGAACTCATGTGGTCAATGTGAATTCCCTGAGAGGGGATGAATTAGTGAATTCAATTCCATTGTTAGTTTCTTTAGAAACAAACATAAAAATATGTTAAAGTGAATGATTAGATTTTTTCATGCACAACAAAGAACAAAATAGTAGGAAAAAGTTACAGGTTTCATAACTCAAAGATGAGTAGTTAATCCTTAGAATGATTATATGTCACCAAATATCACATATTCTACTAGTATCATCATTGTGGATAAACAAATCACAGAATATCCAAAAAATCATGATACACAAAAATGCATCTTGACTTGTATATATTTATCCTATAAAAAACAAATATATAGAATATATTTTTTATTAATAAGAGTGTCTTAAATAAAATTAGACTTTCATCATTTTCCAATATTCGTCATCTTCTTTTTTATCTTTTACTGTCACAATATTACATACTTTCTTATTTCTATATTTTACTTTATCCACTATATTTTCATATCTAATACACCATGAAAGATCCCTAATCTTATTTTATCTTGCACAGTATAATGCTATTCTTCACATTTAAATTTTAACTACCAACTCTCTTTATCTTTTCATAACTTATTCTAAACTTCTCCCACTTATTCATCTATATTTTGAATTTATTAAGTCATAATGGTGTAATTATATGCATTATAGCATCATAAATTTAACCACCTTGAAATCGTTTTGGTGATAATTATCAGGTCTATGCATCACGGCATGATTTTATTCATTGAACCTCTCATCATTTTTTTATAACCTCCAAGATCTCTTAAAACTTTTTCACTATCTATAAAATCATTAAGGTATCAAAAATGATATATTAAACCAAATATTACATCATGATTTGAATATCATCTTCCCAAAATGAACTTTATTATCCAACTGATTGAATCTTGATTTCTCTTTATGACATTTAATCCATAAATGAATAGCTTCAAGAAAATTATTTTTTATTTTTAATTATACTTAACTTATAGAAATTATTATTTAAAAATTCGATAAAAACTTAATGAAATATCACTTTTTGTTAATGTAAAAAAACTTAAATATCGATGAAATTTATTATTAATAAACATAAAATATTATTAATGGACCTTCTTATGTGTGAAAATCTTAAAAATCAACCATGTGTTCTAGAACTTCACAGTTTTATATCCCATAAAAAAATATATCACAACAAAAATAATAATTATGTTTCAGAAAAAAATATCATATATTTGTAACATTAATGAATTTCCAACCTAGTCAACTCAAATAAATCCATTCTTACTACATATTAAATTATATGTATCAGATTAAGGTTTATACCTTTTGAAAATTCTCAGTTATTCTATATAATAAAACTAACATACTATCTCTCGTTGAGTAATTTTCTAACTTCCTTATAATTAATAAATACATTCATATTGAGAAAAATTACCCTTATATATATCCTTTTAAAATTTTCCTATCTTAGACAATCTTGCATATTATGGATGCATCACTATATTTAAATATTCTAACATCAAAACTCAACTTGAATAACAAGATAAATTTCTAGAAAATATTTTACATTTTCTATTGAATATTTCATTCTTCTATTAAAGCTACAACCTTTGTTAAATTTGGGTACATATCTATTTCCATGAAAACTTTTAGACTATTCCAAAAATAATAAATTTATTTTAAACACATTTAAACATATTAATAACCTTAATCTCATGTTTTTAACTTTATTATCTGTGTGTTTTAACATGATTTAAGTATTGAAAACAATCCAACATCAGAATCATATGCACTTCTCTAAATCTTTTCTTCTATAGTAAAAACACCATAGTGCTGGGGAATTCTTTATCAACACTAGAAATAAACGCCTTTCTACTTCATGGGCTACAAATCTCCCCCTTTTTATTTTTTCAATTACCATTGAACATAAATCATCTTTATAACTAAAAATACTTTGTAATGAATCGTCATTCAGTAATTCTAAGACTAGTTGATCAAACTTAGTGCATGAAACAAGAAAATTGAATAATAATATCCTTTTTTCCATTAAATTAGCTTAAATCAAATTCTTCATAACACTTGGAACCAACTTAGATAAATTTATTAAAACAACTCTTCTTCCACATATGGAAAACTATTTCTGGAACCAATTTATTAAAAGTTACTACATGCATATGTAGGATTGAAAGAGTTCACACTTACTTAAAAAAGGGGGTGAATTATTGACTATAGAAATAAAACTAAATTTTTTTTCCAACCACTTTGATAAATTTATCTGAAGAAATTTTGTAATGATACACATAATAGTTAGAGTAATAAATTTTATGTAATAAAAAATATGAACTTTTCTTATAACATGCACTATGGAATTAGAATCTTATAAAACAATTAAAAAAAATATTTATAAAGTTAAAAAAAATCTAAAAAAATTAACATAAATATCCACACATTAACCTTCATTATAAATAAATTATTTAAAAATATCTAGGTATCAATGATATTGACCTTACCATAATGGTTTTTCTTCATTAACCAACGAATCCCTCAACAAAATGATCTGAAAAAGATTTTTTTTCTTGGGCCTCAGAAACCATTGATCAGAACTATTAGAATGTATGTTTGTATCAATAATAATAAGAATAATAAATCAAAAATATCATACATAAAAGTCACAAAATCTAATACTTAATTATTTTTCAATGTTATCCTCAAAAAATGGGTTCCTTAAGGGAAACCCTTACAAATATTACAATGAATCATTCTCCCATAAAAAGATATTAAAAACTCTTCACAACAACATAATATTGTTTGGGTAACACATAATTCTCCTAAAATGAGGCTATATTTATAATCATTCTCCAAATGGTAATATTTCACATATCTCATAGGTGGTTTTAATAGCATTGAATGAACTCCTTTACTTGAAAGGTTAACCACAATCTCTTTCTCGGATATTCATTATAATCAAAATCACTAATGTTAATATAGGTTCCATCTGATAGAATAAAGGCCTTTTATAATAAAATATATGAATTTATTCATCCTGTATTTTTAATGAAATTTTATCTGGTAGATATCTCTCCCATTATCTTGTAATGTCAATATTAAAGTTTTTTAGAGCTTAATCTAGTGGACTTCATTATACTACAATTGATAGACTTTATAAACCTCTATAAGAGGAACATAGTATCCATCCATATAATTTAAAAAGTAAATTTATGTCTGTTATAATTTAATACAATTCAGTCTGATGGATGTGATATCCTCTATTTGGTAAACATAAAAATTTTCTATCTCATGGAAGGAATATTCTTGTATTTGGTAAAACATTACACTTTCTTAAAAATAGATTAAGTACTTAGGAAGTATAAAAGGTATAAATTTATATAATTTTACATAAGTGAATTCTCATTTTAAAAAGTAAGCTCAGAAATTGTTGAAAGTATTATTTCAACTCAAAAATATCCCACTTTTTTGAATGAACAAAACAAAACTTTTTAAAGAAAAATATAAAGTTTTAAAAATAATCAACTAACTCCACCCTAAATTTCATAACATCAAAGAATATTAACCATTAGACTTTCTCCCAATGCTTTAAACTTTATCCCATTCTCCTCATTTTTTAAATATTTTAGAAATTCTCACATTCTCTCCCTTTTTGATATCCAAAAATGTCTTTAAAAGGTAGATATTATTCTCTAAAATGTTATAGAGAAAAGAATACTATTTGAAACAACTTATATATATGTAAAAGTTTTTAAGAATTATCCAAAAAATAGACTAATCCAATAATGAATTCAAAGATATTATAAGAACATTCATCTATGTATTTTAAAAACAACTATACAAAAAGACTGATTAGAACAACAATTTCAAGAATTCAAAATAAAAATATTTGTTCTTTGAATTATTGCCTTCATCTACTTAAATTCATCCCGGATACTCTATGAATAATTAACAACTTACTTTAGAATTTAAACTTCATAATATAATTCTTTTATCTTCTTTTCTGGCTTCGATATCTCATCATCCTGGTATATTGCGAGGGAATATATATCATCTATTACTCTAGTATTTTCTTGAACATCCATATTGATTCTTTTAGAAAACTATAAAACTGATTTAAATCCCTTTTAGTTTAATTAAATTATTCATTACAGAATTTGATATCTCCCATATAAGTATTTATCCATTTTACAATAATTTTCAATTTTCTAAATTCAAATTAAGATTTTTACATTAAAATCCTTGAAATCAGATTCATTCTAGATAACTATTTCTTCTAGTTTCTTAAGAAAATATATGTTTTCCAAGATATCAATTTTTCCATGAATGTATTTACAGTGGTATTAGATGTCAGGAATGAAGTGAAAAACTTCTTAAAGTCTCTGTATTACTTATTTGAAGTAATTCATCTTCATTTTAGTTATTTTGATACTATTACTTGGGGTATAATTTATTGAATCAGAAGAAACATCTAGCATGAAAGGTATTATTTGTATTAAAATTTGGAGATATTATTTTTCAATAAATTGATTTTGAGAAATCTCCATTACATAGAATTACTCATTGGATGTATCTTTTTATGAGGACATTTCATCGGATTCAATATCTTCATTTTTTAAAACTCTTCTTCAATGTATCTTAGAGAATTATTTTATCAGACTGAGAAGATAGATAATTTTATGTTTCATTCAACATCTCTTCTATATCCAAATGAGTACTTAACTCTTTTAGGACATCACTTTTATTTAAAAACTAACTCTTACCTGGTGAAAAATATGGTGAAATGGGATGAGAAGCTATTTTAAGCTTTTAAAATGAAAAATATGACTAACGTGCCTATTCTTCAAAATCTTTTTTACAATCTTGATTAGAATCAATGTGTATTTAATCAACAAAAACCTCCTCCTTTTTCCTTTTGAATAGATAATACCACTTCCTATTTAATGTTCAGAGGCTATATAGAAAAGGTTTCCACTAAAATTGGTGCCATAATATCTTTATCAATAAACACTTCTTCTATGGCTACATTCATGGTAGTTTCAACTATATAACCATATACTGAAACTTCTTTCAAAAAGTCACTTGAATTTTTTTTCTTTTTTTCCCTTATCATATTGCATATTTTTCCTTTCTTCTTATCTTATATTTTCACAAACATGTTTTTTTAAGGATAATTCCTTTTTCTTATATAAAACAAACAATGTGATATCACATTTATTTTCTCCCGTATTTTTAATAAACTCAAAAAAAGATTCTCAATATATAGTTTTAACTTTATTTCTCATTATGGGAGGTTTCTTTTCGCTAGAATTTATTTTCTATACAAATTACTTCTTGATCAGTTCAACTTCACTAATGGGTTCACTTTTTCTTAATTTTTCTACAAACTATTATAAATTGATAAAAAAATATTAGATTTATTTTGTTAAAGATTCTTTCTTCAAAGCATTACGTATTTTAACTTGCTATAAATACCTCATTTTTAATTTTTTGTTCCTTAATTCTATTTACCCATACATTACAGGTAAATTCTGGGTATAATATAAAATTCACCATAATTTTTTCAATCTTAATAGCCTCAAAACAACTAAAAATAATCTTTATTATGTTAAACATTCTCATATTTCCTATAAAGTATAAAATATTGATGTCTTATACCTTTAATATATACTTATCACCATTTATAGGGTTTAGAAATTTTTCTATACAAAAAGAGACTACCCGTGTGTTTGGTAAAATATGAGATTTCTTTCTAACATTCTATTGAGTAGAAAATAATGAAATTGTTTCTCTAACTTTCTTGAAGGATCCAATATTATTTTGAAATATTTGTGTAATGATACTAGCTTCTCCATCAAGAGGGATTTCAAATAACATTATATCTTGTTTGATATTGAGATTATAAGACATTACAAACAATGTAAAAGAGATATTTCTGATACCATATAATTCATTAAACATGGAATTCATATGAAACACTCTTACAATAACCAGATAATGTTAATGAGAATATTCTTTTGTAAAATACAAGGATTCCCACCATTAGAACATAATAACACACTTCAACAATGAATCAAACATTTCAAGTCACATTCTTTATATTAAACATTAATAGATTTCATGTTAGAACAATAGTTCAAATATACCCTGGGTTATGATTGGAATAACTAATAAAGAATTGATGAACATTAAAAACCAATCAAACAAACATAAAAATAAATTATATGAAAGGAAATAAAAATGTCAAGATCTCTCCTATGAATTAAGGTAGTGAAATAATGGTGACCCACTTCTCCTATATATGTATTTAGAGAGGGATACAATCCAACTTCCCCCCATATCGAAGGGCTATGAACTAACCTCAAACATCCAACTATTGAGATCTGATATTTCAAAGATAATGACCTAAATATTTTAAGAAAGTTATGTATTTTTGAACTCTCAAATTTTTGTACCATTTCTTATAAACTCATTGAGTTTCATCAAATATAATGTTCTTCTAAAGAAATTACTTTTTAAAAAAAAAATTTAAACAAATATATAAATCTTACAAACCTAATAAGAACAAATATTGAGAAAAGAGGGAAGGAAAAAAAGTATCCTGGAAAAAAAATTATAAACATTCTTAAAAAAATTTGTCCAATAATTTTTACTTCCTGGTAATATAACAGTGTAAATGAAAGAGTATGTCCTTTGAAACATTGTACAAATATCTATCCTATATAGCATAAAAATTTTCTAGAAAATATTTGTATTGAATACTTTTATATAGAACATAAGTAAAATATGAAACATTTGTCCCAAAACATTTTTTCAAAACATAAAAAAATAAAAACATAGGAAAAACGATCATCCCTTTTTTCGAGAATATTTTTTATTAGAAGTAGATAAATACACATGAATTAGATAAATAATCACTTTACATTAATCATTCTAAGATTCTTTTTAAAATATTCAGTTCAATTATAATTTTGGGGTTTTGTAAAAATATCTGCAAGTTGATCTTGATTTTGAATAAATTTTATAATAATATATCCTCTTTTTGTGTGATAGAAAATGAAATTTTTTTTATATCTATGTGCTTAGATCATGAGTGGTGTTCTGGGTTTTAACTTAAATATATGGAAATTTTATGGTCATGAAAAATAATATTTTTTTTAAAAATCATGCCAAAGATAGTGAGTATGTGTTTCATCCACAACACATGAGTGTAGAAACATCCAACTACTACATATTAAACCTCATTAGTGGTAAGTGATATCAAGTATTATTTCTTACAATACTAAGAAACCTAATCTTCTCCTAAGAAATGAAATTTTCTAGATATAACTTTTTTATTCTTTTTATATATATCAAAGATAGCATTAGAAAAAAAATTCATAGTTCAACATCATTTCCATAAGAATAAGCAAGATCCATAGTTTACATAAGGTAATGAAAATTTAGTTTAACTTTTTTATGATGGTACTCTATTGGATTAGCTTGAAATCTCAAAAAAATCATATATAAAACAATAATTCTGGATGACTAGCTATTAGATATATTAAACTACCAATCATTCTTCTAAAACAATAGATCAACTTGTATTCAAGATTCATTAATATCATGCGATTTTTAGGTTATTATATGAGTACTGATACTCTTATCATTATAATACAAAAACTATTTAAGTAAATGTTTTATAAAATTTTAATTAGATAACAAAGTTCCTTTTCAATTTTCTAAAATTGAAAATCCTATGAAAAATGTAATTTCACCCATCATGCTCATTTCATACTCATATTTCCCTATATCTTCAAAACAATCATAAATAAATTTTTTAGTTAATACATCGATTTAAATTTAAATAATGATAGCTTCTTTAAAAAAATTAATACAAATTTTTGGATCATCAAATCTCTTAAAAAAATATTTCTAATAAAAATATAGTAATTATATCATACAAATCTCTTAGGATTTTTTTTAAATTCATAGAGTTCCTTCATAAGTATAAAAACATTATTTTGAGATTTTTTGTTTTTAAAATCATGTTTTTTTTCTACATAAATTTCCTCATAAAAAATACAATATGAAAATTACACTTCAAAACTGTTAAATAAAGAGTAAAATTAAATAATGTTGCATTGGAAAAAATTATATTAATTGATTAAAGTATAGTTACTCGAGAGAAATTTTATTTGTAGTCAATTACTTCTTGTCGATTACAACCTTTAGTAACATGTTTTTCCTTATATCCTACTAATATTCTATTTTCATCACATTTATTATGGAATACCCATTTTACTCCAAAAATAGTAAAATATTTAGCATGTATAACTAAATAACAAACTTTATTTCTTGATAATTCATTAAGTTCATCCTACATTACTTTTATCAAAACTTAATAACCTAAAGCATCATATGGAATCTTAGGTCAAAATAGTGATATGAATGAACATTTTTCATGTTGTTTTCTTATGGTGATTCTAGTTTTGATTGTTTGAACTACATATTCAATGAAATTATCAGTGGGATGATTCCTTAATATTATTTGATTTCTTGGGTTTTTAAAATTATTTTCATACAAATTAGTATGGGTTTCTTCTAGAGGTGAAATTTTATAGAATATTTCTTCATTTTTTCTCTCATGTGGATAATTTTCAAAAATGTATTAAATACTAGTTTTATGAAAATAATATGTAGATATGGTTTCCATTTTATTGAAAAAAAGAGTTGCTTTAATCAAATTTAGCATTCACTTTTTCCTCAATGGTACTTCTTATTATTGAAAACTTGATAAGCCTTACTAATTGAAGAATAACAAAAAATAATAATTCATTTTCATTTGGAGAAATTTTATTTAAATTATATTTAGTATTCGGAATGAACACTTTACATCTAAAAATTCTGAAGTGAAAATGTTTTTCCTTTCTTCTTATCCACAACTCATAATGAGTTTTCTAATAAAACATATGCATAATATTTTATTTATAGTTTAATAGAAAATAATTACCACTTCAGCCAAAAACTTTTAAGAAATTGATTATTCAATCAATATGGTTCTAGTAATTTCTTGAATAACTATCATTTTTCATTCAACTATACGATTTTTTTAGGTGTTATTGGAGCTGAAATGTTATATATAATACATTTATCACTACAAAAAAATTTCAAATCAGAATTATAAAATTATCCAAAATGATCACTACAAATAGTTAACAAAAATGTAGATTATTATCATTTTTGACATGGGATAAAAGGTTTTAAAAATAGGTAAATTCTTCTAACTTTTTTGCAAGAAAATAGAAACAAGTATATCTAGTGTAGTCATCAACCAAGACATATACATAGTTTTTCCCCCCAATATTTTCATTTTTTATTTTAGAAAGTAAATATATGTGCACTAAATGTAAAGAATCATCAGTTGAAACTTATTTGATAAATTTAAGGATTTAATTTTGTTGCCTTACAAATTGATAGGGATCACAAACTTTAGAATAATTATGCCAAAACTCTGATAAATCTGTAATAAGTTTTTCTCTAGAAAGTGTGGCCAATGTTATGAAATTACAGTGTCCTATTATTCTATTCCATAACTAAGATTTATCCTCAATTTCACTTATTCAGGGTAGATCTTGGCTTCTATGGTCTTCTGTGTTTAGAGTGTATAAATTCTCATGGCTATCGGTAGAAAGAAAAAATCCACCTTATGAAATTTCATCAATACATTTATCATTCCTAAAGTTCAAAAGAAAAACATAATTACATAATTGACTTATTCTAATGAGGTTGGGATTAATACCCAAAATATGTAGGTAATTTCAAATTAAAGCTTTACCCAGAAGTACAGTACCACCAACACCATATATTTCTACTTAATCTCTCTCTATAAAGGTAACTTTTCCACCTTTCATTTTTCATAATCTTCTTGAAAAAATTAATATTTGTAATAGTAATCCATGAATAACCAATATTCATGTACCAGATATTATAACTGTTGGTATTCAAATTTTCTCATTGAAATCGAAATATAATGTTTTTGGTACCTAAACATGCTTTGGTCTAGAATTATTAGCTTAACGCACTTTTAGAATCTATATCTTCCCAACATTATTATGTTGAACAACTACCAATTCATTTGAAATATATTCATTATGAGAACCAAAATATTTAACTTTATTTAAATAAAAACATTTCTTCCAATATCCACCTCTCTAACATTTGGTATAGAAGGGGGAACTTTTTAGAAAAAATAAATTGTATTTAAAATGTGATTATGAGGAATTATAATTAATACTAGATGTATTTATATGATGATTCAAATATTTATACAAATTAATATAAATTTATTCTTAGAAGTAAAATTTGATATAAGTTTTTTTTTTGACTAATTGTTTTATAATTAATTTACACAACTAAATATTGATCTTCTTCAATTAATGATAAAATAAATTTCTTATCTAATCCAAAATAAGGATTTGAAATTTCTGAGTTATGTTTGGAAATTTTAGAATTTTCTTTGAAAACTTCTGCATTAACCTTTCATAGTCTTTCTTAGATTTGTTAAGATATTTCTCAAGAAAATTTGAATATCTTGTAACTTATTCCAAACTAGGTAATGCATTTTCATTATTAGATGTAATACTTTCTTCTTATTCAAAAGAAATAGAATAATCAACATCAAAGTCAGGATAGTTATAATTTAATGATATGTTCATAAGTGATTTAATAGATACCTTATCCATTAATCGTTGATTTTTATTTGGAATTCACATATAAAAAAATTATGATATTCACAACTCTTCTATGATGAAAATTCTAAATAAATATTTCCATAACTTTCATTCCAAGTTTCTTAAGCATTTAATCTTTTCTTCCCCTTGTTCTTATATAACTTTCTAGAATTATTACCCTTCTTATTCTTCTTTTTCATTCTTGTTATATCTGATATAATATGACTAGATTTCATACATTCATAAAAAATCATCTCAGATGTGTATTTATTATCACTTATCTGTTTGGGATTATTTCTACACTTGTATAAAAAATATTTACTTCTAATGATTCATCCCATTATTTCAAAAAATCTAGAGAATCTCATTCTCACTATATGTTGATGAAATGCTTTCATCCTCAGCCTTAACTTTCTTCTTCATAGAATAATTTGGAAATTTTTCTCAAGATCTATCAATCTTAGTAGCTATATATGTAAATAAAAAAATATAACTCGTTATTATTTATCTATTTTCTGATGCATACTTTTAATCTTCCATAAAATTGAAATGGGGTTAAAATTAAATAATATAATAATATCTTTGTAATATTTTTTTGTATCATCAAGAGTTGTTTTATTAAATTCCCACTCATTTGGAATATTTTAATAATTTCTTCAACAAATTGTTCATCTTTTAATTTTTTTTCTCCAAGAGATTGTAAACTATTTAAAATAATCATAAAGTGTTGATGCATATACAAAACTAACTCACTAGTTAGAAAATAAAAATCTATATAATCAGTATATAACATGTAACTTCTTATTTCCACAACATTAGTAGTTCCAAATTGAGTTGATTCAAATTTCTACCAAATATTAATGGAATTTTCATAAGATGAAATATACCTATATATATTAATAGTAATTGAATGAAAAAAAATTGACATGATAGTTAAGTTGATTTTTAAGTATCTATTCACTAGTAAATTTAGTAACTTCCTTATTTATAATTTGACAGCTTCTTAACAACAACAAAAATACCTTTCCACACCAGTATTTATAAAAAAAATTCACATGATCTCTCCAATACTGAAAACTGATGACATCAAATATTGGGGTCTTCTTGGATTTAAATTTCTAACTGTCCCAAAGGGAAAACCTTCCATCTTAGAAATAAAGATACTCTTTTCTAAAAATATGTTTTTGTAATAGTTGATAATAGTTCAAAGCTTACTCCAATACCAAATATATGATCAAAATAGTGTACTGTTATCTACTAGAGGGGATTGAATTGTATATCATAAAAATAAAACATACAATTTTTACCAACCTATTTAAGAAAGTAATCAAATGATGTTTTTTACTAATACACATTATAATCAGCATAAGAAAGATATTATAATAAACAATAAAAAATTTTATAACATGTACATTAGAATTAGAAACTTGTATAAACAAGTATACACTTTTTTAAAGTATGTAAGAAACCATATATAAGTTTTATAAGAAATATCAACACATTAAACTTTAGTGTTAGGGAATAATTTAACTAGACATAAGGTATACATGATATTCACCTTATTTTAATGTTCAATCTTTCTCATCCAAGTAATCCCTCAATATAAAGACCAGACATGTCTTCTATTTCCCTGGCCTCAGGAACCCACAATCTGACTAATCGGAATATAACATTGTCTCTATAATAATGATAACTCACTGTTAACAAGTTCAGATATACTAATTATAAAATCAAATACATAATTATTTTATAAAATTAACCTCAAAAACGAATTCCTTAAGGGATAAAGTATCTAAACATTATAATTATTCATTCTCTCATAACAGGATTTTAAAAACACTTCACAGAAACATTAGATTGTCTGGGCAATAATTCATCCTCATCGAATGTGGCTCTACTTATAGGTGAGATCCCAACAACAATATTTTTCATATCTTGGAATTAGTTACAATAGAATCAAACAAAATCCTTCTTTACTTGATAGGTTCATCACAACATCTCCATCTAATAGTCATTATGATCTTTACCACTACAGTTCATATAGGTTCCATCTAATAGAATGAAGATATCTATATGATAGATTTTATGAGGTTCTTTAACCAGTAGGCTTAATAATGTTCGTACAGTATACATGTATACCTCTATCCAAAAATGTCAATCTTATGGATTTGGTATAACTTCATTTGATGAACTTTGTTAGACTATATCAAATGGAATTTATAAACATTCTTATAGTAAACATAGTGTTTGTGTATATATTGTACAAATTAAATTTCCATCGGGTATACTTTAATAAATTTTAGTCTGATAGGAGTGACATCCTCCATCTGGTAAACATAAGAAGGTTTTTCCCGATGGAAGTAATATTATTCCATCTAGTAAAACATAAGAAATTCCTACAAAATTTCTTAAGTACAAAAGAATTATAAAAGATAGAAATTTATAAACATTTAATAATGTAAACTTTTATTTAAAATATTATGGTTATAAGTTTTTGAAATTATTCTTTCGACTCAATAGTATACTCATTAAACATGATAGAATATTTCACACCACACACAACTATGCTGAATTTATAGCTTACCCTTTTAAAAACACCCTCTAAATATATGCTCCCTATAAATAAGATATATCTCACTCCATTAAGTAAAACGCATATCTTTGGATCCTCCCCTATATAGTATTAATCCCCCCATTGTAAATACATTGAGATAAAAACATTAAGGAATTTATCTTATCTTTCACCCACATAGAAAATAAATATCCAAAGAACAAGTTAGAAAGGGGTTGAATTCACTATACCATGTACTTAAGAGGAATGGAGTTGAAATCACATCATCAACCTCAATATATGAAATGATTTATTTATAGTGGATTAGTGAACACATTGACAATATACTCTTTAATAGGAAAAAACTCCAACTTAATGACCTTGTCCTCCGCTAACTAATTGAAAAACTGATATTTTAAATCAATATTATTTTATCGCGAATGATGAACTCAATTTATTAATAAATTTATGGAACGTTGATTATCACAACCCATGAACAAAAATAACACCACATCCACCTTGAGTTATTCTAATCGAGTTCTCATCCATATCTATTGGGTTTTAACTTCAGTTACACCCACATATTCGACTATAGAAAAACTAAAGGTCATCGATATTTTCTTTTTTATGTGCCAATATACACACTTTTATATGAAAATAAAACTTCACTATATGTATATCGTTGATCATCTATATTTTCATCCCAATCTATATTTGTATATTTAAAGATATTGAGATTTCCATTATAATCATATTTCAATCCATAATCCACTATGCCTTTAATATATCTAATAATTCAATTTCAAAAAATTAAATTAAATTCCTTCAGTTAAATTTTATATCTAGAGCATAATGTGGCAGTATACATTGAATGTGGTCTTGAAGCTATCGAGTAATGAAAAATACCAACAGATTCCTAAATTCTCTTGAATGAAATTACATTCATTTTATATCTCTCAAAATTTTTGTTCCCACTAAAATTGGGGTAGAAAAAAGCTTCAAATACTCCATTCCAAAAAAAATTATAAGTTTTAGGAAGACATATCCTAAGAAACAAATATATGTTCTTCCAATTTAGTTATTTGTAATAAAAAATCGCATTACTCTCTAATCATGGAAAAATAAAACATCTTATATAATTCCAAATAAAATTCACCACTTTCACTTTATTCATTTTCTATAAAAAAACATATCATCTATGAAGATGATGAAAATCAAAGATTCATTTTAATCTTCTTTTGTACAGAGGTTGTTTTCCACCCTTCTTTTCATGAATTTCAATGCCTTTAAAAATGTTTATAACTATAAAAATCATGTTCTTAGGTCTTATTTTAACATATATAAATCTTTATTTGATCTAATAACAAAAATTTCACCTTCTCCAAGCAATAAATAATTTTTTTTATCAATTTACAGTTTGTTTTCCAACTCTAAATTAAAGAAGGTAGACTCGACAAATATTTGAAAGATCAAACACTTAATTTTTGTTGTAATAGAAATAAAAATTATAAATTTCTCCACCATATAAAACCTTGAAAAACTCTAATAAAAATAATTCATTTACACCTATGAATACCCTTTTCACAAAATTCATTTCTTATTTCTTACCATTTATCCTCATTCATTCATTTATTTATGAAACACGCCCTTTTTTATAACATTATTGTCTGTAAGAATGTGTTCCAAATCCCAGGTATAATTATTCTAGATTTGATCTAACTCCTCATTTATAGCATTAATACACTCTTAATGCTCCAAACACACTTTCACTTATCTTATTTCAACATAATAAAACAATAAGTTATGTGTTTTTTTTCTCAAAGTTATTTTAGTATAAATTGGTCATCCTTATTCTATACTGATATTTCAATCTTCCAATTTCTTTTTCATCCTTGGATGGGATAACATAAAATTATTCTTCATTACTTGAAATAGTTAAATCATAATCTTAATTTTTCACTTCTTTTGAAATTTAATTATTTTCCTAAACATCACCTTGTGTATCAATAAAATATACATCATTATCTTAAATTTTGAAACATGATACTTGATGTGTGAATCTATTATATGTTTATTATAACACCTTTAAATAAGAAATATATATTTTATTACCTATCTATTTGTTAAAATAGTGATATCCTCTTATATTTTTTAGGATAACCAAGGAAGATATCATCAACACCTCTCTATTCAAGCATCGCAAGGTTCTTTCATTTCACTTTGATAACACGAGGGCCTCTAAACACCCTTACGTATTTAAATATTGGGGAATTATTAAAATATATCTAATATGGTGACTTATCTAAATTTGGTTGATTTAAAAAATGGTTTTCAATATGAACTATCGTTCCATTTACTTTCCACTATAAATAAATATATTTATTATGCTCTATAAACTTAATATGATCCATCTCTACAAGACACTTCTTCATTTGTTCATAAATACAATTTTATTATAGTGTTTATGGTGCACTATGTTAACGGTGAATACTATGATTCTGAATATACACTTAAACTATTTCACTACTATAATCAGTATCATTGTCTATCTATATTTTCTTCAAGAAGAAACCACTCTCCTTCTCAAAACTTCTTCTAAAACTCTTAAACAATTCAAAGCCTCGAACTTATGATTCATTAATATAACTCGTGTAATACTGATAAATTCATATATTAAATAAATAAAATACTAATATTCATCTATATATTGCTTCTTTATGGTCCCACAAATATCTAAATAAATGAGATCTAATGTGTAAGATGTTCGAATATCCACTTTCTTGTGCAAAGAATTAAAAATATTCCCATTATACGATGTATAGAACATCCAATTTCATTCTCACTTTAGTAAAGGTGCATAATCAAAAATTATCTATTTTGGTTATCTTTCTCATGACGTTTTTTCTAAGGTTACCAAACCTCTAATGCCATAATTTATTTTCCTATTTTAAACTTAAGCTGCATGAATTGTTAGCATCACCAACTTAAAATAAATTTCCTCGTGTTTTATATCCTCCTATCAATACACGCCAATTTTTAATATCATCACCAAGAACCCATAATTTCAAAAGAAATCTTCATTTACTTTATCACATAGATGAGATACTCTTAATAAATATTGATCCACCCCATCAACATATAACATGTTTGTGTACCTAAAATTATCTTTTCCAATCACTTATGATCCAAAAACATTGATTTTAAGTGCCCCATCATATCCAAATGTTACATAGAATTCTATTTATTTCTCAACATATTTCAAGAGATTTAAATTTATAGTTTTTTATGAAGAACATCAAATATCCAAGATCCATGGAAATTATTTTTTTGATGATTTGAATGTGAATTAAATTACTAACGCCTTATCATATCATTTTTTTTTATTCTTTTGAGACTTTTATGTATTAAAAATACTTAATTGAGTAGGAATAACTATGAGAGAATTTTCAAAAATGTGACAAATATGGTCACATATTATACACACATATTTCTATGATTAAAACATATTTTCAACCTTCAATCAAAAATTTTTAACTTTCTTTTGAACTTTTCTTCTTTGAGTGGGTTAAATCCCCATAAAAACTTTCCTCCCAACTAGTCCATGTTCATAGATATATTTTTAATTAATCAAAAAACTATTTTTTATATACCCAAAGTTTCCATAATTCCAACAGTATCTGTAAAAATAATGCATTCCTAAAAAATAGCTTATTTTCTGGATGTTGAAACTTGATTTTGCTACATCTTTTGATAATTAGTTTTGGATCATTTTCATTAAAAAATTGATTTAATCCCAAAACATTCCTTTTAACTCTATACCTTCCATAGCATCATATAAAGTCTATTTTTATAATAGAATTTACTTTTAAATCAATGTTTCTATAATTTCTAGATTTTTGGTAATTGATTTCCATTTCTATAAACATGACATTATTCACATGAGAATTTGTAGTTGGGGTTTGGCTTAATGGTAAGAACCCTTTAATCCTATGTGAAAATAGGGGTTAAAAACCTATTGGGAACATGACTATAGCAGTACTGTAGTGTACTGTAATAATATAGACTATAGCAACGACATGCACTATTGCAACGACAGGTCATTGTAGCGGTAGCAGGGTTCTGTAGCAGCGGAGGGTATTGTGTGGTACTATAACAGGCGGTATTGTAGTAGTACTATTCAAAGAATAGTCTTTGGTACAAAAAATTAGGGCCTACGGGCAACGAAATGAGCTAAATGCCCACTGGGCCTTTGTGCAATGTAAATGGTCTCCCTCTACCCAGTTAAAAAGAGGACTTTTCTTTGATTTAATAATAAATGAGGTTATATCCCTGACCTTTAAAAAACATGATAATTTGAATAAATTAATTCCCAAGAACTTCCTATAAATTTTTTATAATTTAATGTTATATTTATTAACCCTATAGTTTCTCATCATTATTAAAAACATAAAAAATTTCCAGGATGTTTTTATTTGAGATTTATACAACATCCTACACATAAATTTTTAAGTTCAATTTTAATTTCTACTATTAATTTTCAGCCTCTATTTTTTTCGAACAAGTTAAAAAACCAACTCATTTTATTTAACTTTCTCTTTTATTTAAACCCTAATATTATTCTCTTTAATAACTATATTCTTATAGTTTTAAATCTCTTTCATTATCTTTTACTTCTTTTCAGTATGAATAGAATCATTATTTCTTGAAGATTTGTAGGATTTATTTAAATTTTTTGTCACCTTTTATGTTTTCAAGATATTTTAAATAAATTAATTAAGTTATATATTCAATATAAAATACATTTATGTTTTTACCCCACTTCCATCATCAATAATTTCACCACTAGTAAAAAATTATTCCTTCACTTTATCAATCAATAGTTTTTCATCAACATCAAAATAAGTATCAACTTCCCTATCATCCTCACTATAATCCTTATCCTAAAATTTTGATAAGAAATTTATCTTTTCATTTTAGAAAAATTATTAACTTTACCCTATGAATAAAACTTTTATTTATCAATTTTTCTAGTTTTCTTATTTGAGAAACTCCTTGGCCTCTCATCCACACCACAACAATAATCTTCTCTTGTCATTTTTAGAATTTTTTTTACAAAATGTCCAATAAATCCACACCTAAAATAATTCTATGGTAGGTTTCCCAAAAACATTCATTTGTATCCTCTAAAATTTCTAAAAATAAGTGACAATAAATTATAAAATTTCACTTTCACATCTTCTTATAATTATACTCCTATTATTACAAAACTACTTCTTACTTACTATTTTTGTATTTAAAAGAATTAAAGTAAACTTCCCTATCATCCATGATCTTGTTCTTGAATACACTCCCCTTCCACATTTCATATGAAAATTTTATGTTGTACCAATCATCTAACGTAAGTGTACCCAAATCATGATCACTAAGTGTTAAAACCTTTTCATAAAAATTGTTTGGAAGAATACATAGTATTTTTTTTAGTCATAGAATCCACCAATTTCTCACCCAAACTTTTTCCAATGCCCAAAATTTCATTAACTCAAGTGAAGAAGTCATCCATAGTTTTATAATCACTCATTTAATGAAATCTGTATTTCAACCTCCAAATATATAGCTTCGTTTTCTTCACTTTTTCATTGACTTCATAAATGTTTTCTAATTTATCCCAAATTCTCATTAGAATATTTATTAATTTCGATTCAAGAAACTAATATTATATAATATATGAAAATATGGTGTCTTGGTAATGTTCACCATTCTCTTAATTCGTTCTATAAATTTTAGTCATAGAAGTGACTTTATAATGAGGAACAAAACCATCAACTGAGGGCTCCAAAACAAACAAACTAATTGATAACAAGTATAGAAAGATCTAATATTTTCATATATATAACTTCATTCCCATAAAAAGTTTGAATCCATTCACATTTCACTAAAATAATGTTTTCTATATTCCCAATATAAATTTAGTTCCTAACTCTTCTTAATCATAGGAGAACTTTTAAATTTAAACTTATAATAATTAATCATCATTGAAGGAAACATGTACTACTCTGATGCCCCATGAAAAAGAATCACATTATTAGTGACAATTTACTAAGAGGGTATGAATCCATGAATTCAATTTATATTTAAGTATCTTTATAAATAAACATAAACACCAATTAAATTAAATTACTAGATTGTTTCCAAATACAAAAAATCATAACATATTAAGTACTATATATTTTTACATGGTTCACTACAAAAAAAATAGTAGTTTATCCTTAGCATGATCTGAAATAACCTGTGATCCTATAGTGCACTAGTATCATCGTTTTGAATTATAATGAATAGGGAACATCCATAAACTCATGACACAAAAAAAATTATCCCAAATTTGTATAGTCCTACCATGAAAAAATTATATAAAATCTATTTTTAACAAAAATATATTCTTAAAACAAATTAAGATTCTGTTAAGTTTTCATTATTCATATTCTCATTCTCTTTCCTATTTTACTTCCATAACATCAATTAATTTATTCTTCCATTATTTATCTCTCTCTTATATTTTTTATATCATTGATACTCCATACAAGGATCTTGTTATTATTTAATTTTTGTAACAATATCATATTATTCATGTTTAAATTTAAATTTGAAATACCAAATTTCATTAAAAAGACATAACTTCTTATAAACTTATCTTGTTATTATTTAGTATTTAGGACTATAAAGTTCATCACAATTTTATTGTATGAATTGTGATGTAATATATTTAACCACCTTAAGGTATCACAAATGATACTTATCATAACATTTCATCATGGAGTAAATTTATCTTGTGAATATTTTATCATTATTTTTATTTTTGTTTCCTTCTTAACATAGCATGGACATGTGTCAAATCACTGAGGTAGTTGTGAGCCTATATTCATCTATGGAATTCATCATAGTGTGACTATAATCTTAATGGAATGAACCTAATTCCCAAAATACATGACTTGTTATTTCCTTTCATGATATTTAATCCATATGTAACATCTTGGTTCTTGAATTGGGTCTAAACCTCTCACTTTTTGAATTTTTGAATTTTTGAATTAGTGTCTATTCAATTTTTTTTGTTGATCAGAACCAAATTTTGGGAGTTTTTTCAACCATATATCTTGTTTTTGGATGGTTTTATAGGCTTGGAGAGTGCCTCTAGAGTTTTTAAGGTCATTATGAGCACCATAGGGCTAAAGGTATGTTTTGGAGTTACATCTCAAGGGGCATGGCTTAGGGTAAACTGTGAGGCCTATCACAGATAAATATCCATCACAATTTTGAACTACTGTATGGTTTTAAAAATTGTATATGTAGGGGAGAATGGTCTTGAGGCACCTATATTGTTTTTAGGAGAGGGAGACTGCATGGTTTCTATATGGTTAGAGAAAACCATGTGGTAAGCCACATGGGTAGTTCCACATAGGCAGTACCCTCACACTATAGAACAAACAGATTTCGCATGTATTGGAAAGATGTACAGGCTATCTATGTAGGGTGTGGGTCCTAAGCAGTAGGAGCCAAACAATTGTCGTATGATTTAGAAAACTATCCAAGCTAAATGGGTGGCCTTAAAATGGTTGAAAATTCAATTTTCCCCCTCTTTATTTTCTTATTCCCTCTTTATTTTTCCCCTCTTATTCATTCATGGGTTGCACAGTATTAAAGGAGGATAACTCCTACTCTCCCCTATAGTTTGTCCAATATCCTCTATCCATGATATATTTTAGTCATTTTTGGGCGCAATAGAACCGTGTTTGTGAGGCTATCCTCGCCCTTTCATCTCCTCTCCTTTGATTTTGCCTCATGGGGTGCTCAATTGTTTTTTGAACCATTTTCCCCTATTTTAGAGGTCATTGATGGAATCATTATTTTCTTCCAAAATTCTAGGATTTAGTTGTCAATGATATATGTTACTACATCAATGAGATCAAGGTAGGTAGTCCATACCGTTATTTGTGTTTTTTTTTCTTGTTTTGTGGATGTGGATTTTAGCATGTGGATGGGTATTTGGAAGAACCTTTTTCTTCATATTAATTTGATTGTTTGATAGTAAGGGACTTCTTGGTCATTCCCTTCCCAATTTCATATGTGTGAGGATATTCTAGAGGTCATTAACCAACTTGGGTAGCGTAAGGGCCCGAATCCACATGGATCGACCCTTTTTGTGTTTCCAAGGATCGGGGTTCTTGGATGAGGCTTGGAGGAAATATAGATGTTTTTTTCTATGAATTGTTGGAAATAGAAATAATTAGGTGGCATGTAATAATTACCCCTCATGTAATTGAGGTTCATGATGTATAAATTTTTGGTGATAAATAATAAAAATGATGATGTGTTTTCAGCAGAAATGAAACCCTAAGGATTACACAACATGAAAGTGGATTACACAACATGTAAATCATGGATGATATATGTTTTATAACATTTTCAGATGCTTGGTTTTTGAAAAATCTATGGCAGCAGCACCTCTCTTCTGAGTCCAAGTGACTCGGTGACCCCCTATTCAATGTTTTTGGTTTTTCATTGTCATGGATCAATCCCTATATTCCCTCCTTCCATCTTTATTTGATCTAAGGTATTCTCTTCCTTCATTCATATAGTTTATTTGATTTTTTCCTCCCATTTATTCTTTATTTGTGATGTTTATTGATCTCTATGTTTCTAAGGACGTTTTTTGTGTTGTTTTTTGATGTAGTTGTAGTGCGGAATCCTCGGGTGGATGCAGTTCTTGCGAGATAGGTGATCAAGATCTGTAGCATTGTTCTGTTCTCATGAGAAGAAAATTGACAACATTTTCAGGTAAGGGGTTAGTTGCATATTTTTTTTAAGTGAAATCATAGAGATAACATGATTTAGACCCATAGATACTAATTAAATTAACCTAATAATTACTTAAACTAGATTAAATAATTGAAATTGTTTTCTTGGAAATGTTTTTGTTTGTTCCATGATAATGAGTTGCCTCTTTATTCTATAGATATAATGGTATCTATGTTTCACTTGTTATTATTGGTTTAGAAAGTAGAATTGGTAAATAATATAAAGATATAATTAATTGATAATTAATTGGATAAAATATTTAAAGAGGAATGTTTAATGAATCGAGGGAGTTGTATTCTTAATGTTACAAGCATGTTTAAATTAATTGATCTAAATAAATATGTGAATCATGTTGATGCTTGTTGATAAATAATTAAAGTCATATTTAATTAATTAGTGATGGCTTGTACTATCTTGATTCTTAGTTTTCATGTAGTTCAAACCTATGAATAATGAATTGGTTAATTCAATATGGAATAATATTTGGTTGTGTGATAAAAGATAATGCCTATTTTTGGGCATTAGTTTCCCACTTTCGTGTAAAGGTTTTGTTCCTCCTTCTTTAGAGGCATGATAGATCATTTTGTGTAAAGCATGGGTGCATTACTTTTGGGGTCGAGATCCTGGTTTCTATGTTTGTTTCCTGCTTCTCATGTTGTTCTCTGGTTATAATCCTTGCAATGTGGGGTGGGGAGACCTGGTTGTGAGGTGAGCCTGGGATGGCTGAGCCAGGAGGGTTGTTGTTGTATGTACGTTGGGGATATTGAAATGTTGTGGTAGAAGTTTATGCTTTTGATGGAAGGATGCATCAAGATATGCATGTGGGTGTCGGGGAGGAAACAAGGAATAATGGAAGAGGTTGAAGATGGTCTTACCCATTTATATGAAAGACGACTGCTTGTTTAATTCTATTGTTTGGATAATTGTTGGGATGTTTTTTATTTGGATTTTTTCCGCAATACTTGAGGTGGATGGATCTTCATGTTTGTTTACCTTATTTGGAATCTTATGATGTTTTCCCTGAGTACCTAGTAATAAGGAATGTAATTATGTTATTAAGTGAATATATGTTTAACACATTGGGATGGATCTTGCTGGGATGAAATGTTGAGGTTCTAATTTTGAGAGTCCATGGACTCAGTTTTCTTATGCTTGGAGGGCATGTGACTTTGTTGTAATGTAAATTAAATGTAATAAGGAAATTATTAATGGTTAATTAAAGGTTAAATACTTAATTAACATAATTTGAAACATATGAAAATGAATAAAGTAATTTAATGTAACTATTTAAAAGGTTATGTCCTTATAGGATATCTGGTCTTAGTAGAGGCTTCAGGAAGTCTGAGAGATGTTATCTGGAGTTGATTTTAAGACTATATTATTACCATGGTGTGGTCTTGATCTATATCATATCATGTAATTTTTTCTTTTCCATATTCTACTCCACCCTGTTAGTTAGGGAAACTAAAACCTCGTGGATTCTGAGCCTTGGGGGTGTTTTCCCCCAACATCCCAATAGGAGGATGGATGGATAACTACCCCCTTTGGGAACACTCTCTTCTCATGGTAGTTACTTGTGATGGTATGAATGAAGGTTATTTTTTCCCATATATGTGTTTATATGAAGTTAATGGATTGTGGTTATTTCACACACATGTATTCTTGATATAGTTCCCTAATGACTATTATAAGTATAACATGTATAGGCTATGATGGCCTCAGGATCATTACTCGGTGTATGGGTTGTGATGGCTTAAGGTATAATACTCCATGTATGATACACATTAAACTGGTAATAGTGGATACTAAAAAATACTCTGTTACTTTTGATTACATGGATGTGTTGGTGTGTTTCACGAGGTGGACATTGTGGTGCTTCACCAAGGTGTTTGTGTGCTAGCCTTTTTAGAGAGAGATTTTTAGGATATGTGACATTGGGGAGGAGCGGAAAACTAGTGGGGAAGTGGTAGCGGGGTACCCTTGATATTATTTATTATATTATATTCTCTTTTATAAAATACTTAGTGAGAGTAGTCATGGTGAGGCTGGGAACATAGTATACCTTTTTTGGTGAAAAGTTAGTTTCACTTATTATACATTGGGATTCAGCATGCTTTCTTTATGAGAGGCTTTAGGAAGGGTTATACTGAGTATATTTCTATACTCACCATATGTATATATAAGTTTGTTTTTTTGGTTAGTTGGAGTAAGTTGTAGATCAGGCTAGTTACTACTAGTATAGGGTTTAATAGGAGTTGTTTGGGTACCGTAGAGGGTAATGCATCCCATATTCATTCTTACTATACCCTTAGTGATACTTTCAAATCTGGGGCCTATTGGAGGTGGGACATGGGCTTCATTATCTCTATTCTCCCATTTCTAGCCTAGGAGGGGTCCAATATGTGGGTAAGGTGTCATTATAGATTGTTATTAGAGCTTTGGTTGAGGGATATGATGGATTTTGGAGTTAGGCATAGGTGAGGTTGTGTGGGATGGGAGGAAAATGGTGTTAGATAAGTTTAGAAAGTGTTGTAAACATATGATACCGTCTTAGACATGGGTCATTAAGGACCTCAATGATCTAATGCATGGACCATTAAACTTATAGTCGCTACTAAATGAGGTGATACTGATTGCAGGGTAGAGACCTTAGAGAGGATCATGCATATATTCATCTTTGCATCTGTGTTTGAATGGGTCGACCATGGGATATGTTAACCTAAAATGAATAAATTTAAATAATTAATTAATGTTATGGTCTTCCATATTCCATGTTTAGTATCTCTAATTGTTTGTTCTTTCTCAATCAAGGCTTCAAGTTGACGATTTTGTATGGTTTTTATAGAAGATGTTAAATAGGTTTCATCACACGGTGGAGATTAATGAAAACACTCAAAGGAGGACACTCTAAGAGTTTCAGTTACATAGTCTATAGAGGTTTGGGGGCTCCATTTTAGATACAGTCATGTAATATTGTTCGGAGGAGGTTGTGTAACACATGGATGTTTCTATGAAATATTTTCTTTAAATAATTTTTATTCTTATGTAGATTACTTTGCAAGAAATCGTGAGTTTAAACAAAAAAAGAGATTCCCTTAATATAAAATTACAGTTATACCCCAGCAGTTAGGTTAGCAGGAACAATTATAACTAACTTATTAAAATGCATTATGAATTCATTGGCTACTAATTATTTATGAAAAATATAATTCAATTAAATATTACTATTTTTGAGTTAAGTACATTTTCTAATTAAATTAATGAGATATATATGTGTTATATACCTAATAAAATATCTTTTACATTCATTCAATGGATATTTTAGTCATAGGGTATGAATAAAACCCTATTTGATGTGTAAGAACCTATTTTTTAAGGGTAATTTTACACCATTGAATGGAGGACCCATTTTAAATTAATATTTTGACACATTAATAATTTCTATATGACATCATAATCATTTTATTTTGAATTGGGATATAAAAAAAAATTTTGGAATTTTTTTTGATATTTTTATTATAACTTTCTTGTTTTGATGAATCGTAAAAATATGAAAATTTTTAATAAAACCCACTTTTTTCATTAAGATAATTTATATTGTTAAATTATAATATTTAATGGTTTTAAATTATAAATAGAATATTTTTTACCATTTATTATAATGAATCTCATTACCATTAATTTTATATTGAATTCATAGGTAACAACATTTTAATCTTTTGCAATGTTTTAACATTTAAAACTCGTTTTCTCATTTCAAAAAAGGGGTTAATTTTAAATTAATTAATGAAAATTATATATTTTAAATGTATAAAAATGGATTCCATATTTATAATCATAAGTTCCAAATTATATTAATAGGTGACTTATATTTTTGGGCATTATGAATAGTAACTTTGGTGATTATTTTATTACCATGTTCAATGGTAGATCGTGTAATTAAGGGTAAAAATAATATTATAAAATTACCATAACACCTGTAAAAATCCTATTTAATGACTAAATTAGACCTTTATAATCTTTGTTTTAAAATTTAATCACATTATGGCCACTTACCTATCAATATGACATGAATATAATAAAAACTAATGAATGTGACAAAATGTCACAACCTCATTTTATACAAGTATATTAATTTTAATATATGGGTATCTAGATGATTATATAGACTATATGTAGTCTCTGGAAAAATAAAATAATTACTTACATCCTATAAATTTATTTATAATTTTTAGAGATTAAATAATTACCATTAATGATGACACAATAGTGATGTAAAAATTATTTTATTAATAAAAATATCAAATAAATGGTATTAAAAGTTTTAAAAGAAATATCATATGAACTAATTAAAGTGATATATTAATTTTATAGTTGAAAATGACATGTTAGGAGTGTATAAAATATTTTTTTCAAATTTATCTTCTTTGTGAATTTTATTTAAAGTCAAATAAATTAATAGTGTCAAAATTGACAATTTTGACATTTTATAAAAATAAAATTTATTAAATTATTTAAAAATCATAAAAATATTTAAAAATTAAAAAGTGATAATTATGCGGTATAAAATTACCTAAAATATCCATTTATGGTCAATAAATACCAAATAAGTAAATATTTATAACCATAAAAAATTTATATTTTTATTACCACAATTAACATTAAATAGAATAACTAAGAGTTAATTAAATTGATAATGCTTAAATAGACATAAACAATTGTCTAAAATTTATTTTTTTGATAATATTACAACCTTGTATAATCTAATATTCTAAATTGGGACATTTTTTATGATTTTAAGTGGGTTTTGTTTTTTTATAAATTTATGTTTTTTAGGTTTCCAAAAGGTCCCCTCACATAAATTATCAAAGGACACATCCTCTCTCACCTATTGACTTCATTTAGAGAATTCATGATCGGGAAAACCCTAACATTTTTCCTTTTTAGCCACCCTATTTTTATTATAGAGGGTTTGGTTCTCTTCAAAGGCCAACTCTAGTGCCCTAAGAGGAAATTTAAAGGAGGCACGTCGAGGAAGAGGTAATCTCTTCTACCGATTCTTTCAAATTTCTTTCTTCTTCTACTTCCTCTTAATTAGTTATTTCATTATAAAGTAATAATATTAGTATCAATCATATACGGATATATTATTATAAATATTAAAAAACCCTATTTCACCTTCTATCCATCCTACAAAAAATGAAATCGCTGCTCATGCGTATATACAGCTTACCGTCTCCACGCCGTCGTCTAATCTATTTTTCACCACCACCTTACTTGGATCGGTATAATGGTGGAAGTAATAACTATATATGATTATTATAACATTATACTAATTTTTAGACACTATACACCATCCCCTTCAATACCATTCATCAATTATGGGAATGATATCGTCACTCGTGTGTACGTACGACATACCGTCTCCATAGTACGGTGTGATTCATTCAAAATAATCTTCATAAAACCATGATTATATAAATGAATTTAATGAGGAAATATAATATATATTATACTAATACCACTATATAAATTATATAACTATAACATACAAATATGAATAAGTTGTTATCCGGAAAAACATGCATAAGAACCTAAAGCAGTTAATATTTGAATAACGAGTAACAATAAAATGTAACTGACAAATAGATGAAACTATGATCATAAATGTTAACATAAAAATTATTATAATTTTGGAATAAATAGTTATCATTATTTAAATCATTATATATGAGTTTTTCACTCACACGAAGCATATTAGAATAAGGTAAGGGATAACTTTTCAAATATTATTTTTATCTAAGATTTTCAATTTGTAAGTATTTACTAAAGTATAATTATCATCAAAACACATGTTTCCCAAATATGTATTTCAAAATATTATTTATATCCTTGAACAATTGTTTAAATTCAATTATACTGATTAGTAAAGTTTTACTAAACGATATGAATGGAATCTTCTTTCATTTTCTATACGAGGTACTTTTTGAATTTTTTGGAAAAAGTACGAGAAGAATATTTTTTTAACTTGTACATAATGAATGAATTTTTATGATTTTATAATGATTGGTTTCCTTGAATCTTCCCCTTCAAGCATACAAGGTTATTTTCACATAAAATTTTTTCTTCTTAAATTTTATGGTATTTTGAGGAAGGAAAACATTTTTGAAGAAGAAAGTATATTTTCCTTAGGAATGAAGCTCAAGTGTTTTGTGAAAATTAGTTTCCATCTAATATTACATAGGTTTATGTTTCTATACCTATTATTACTTTAATTTTATTGTGTAAATGATGTATATATTTTTATGAAATCCCTTTATGGATTATGTTATGATGGAATGATGTTTAAGAAACCCATTTTATTTCATGGGTTATGATTTAGTGAATGTCATTATGTTTTTATGGAACGTGTAATAATGGTTTCATTATGAGATGAGTGGGACCTATATCTCCCTCCAATTAATTTGTTAAAGATTTATATTTCAAGACATAGACCTGACTGAAATAGAATATAAATCTAGTTCTGTAATACAAAGTTGGAATGAGTAGTGAACTCGGTCTAGTAATGGACTTTGTATACTATGATGGTCTTAACAATGAGACTTGACTAATATGAAATGATTTTATATTCTTATGAGTGTATTATAGAAAATCTCATGTCTTATGATATGACTATTGGGTTTACATTTCTCTTTTATGATTTATCCCATGACATGATATTTTGATCTTTTATATACAGGATAAGATTTTCAAATGTTATGTTCTTATGAATATGATATGATTGATATTTCCTTTTTTACCCTTACTAAGAATTTGAGCTCACCCTTTAATATGTTTCTTTTCCCCAGGTCATGAATAAGGGTATTAATTATGATATTCAAAAAAGGATTATAGTTATGATGAAATAAACTGGAGACAATGTAGATGTTTTATGAACCATTTGTTTATATTTACCAGTTTCTAAAGAAATTATACCTATACGGTCCTGTCATAGATTTTTTATATTTTGTAATGAATATACTTCAATTATAAAGCAAGATCAATGTATGTAAAGTATGGGTTGCGAAATTTTTTACCAGAGTAAATGTATAGTTAGCCTTTGGAAACTAGAATGAGAAAGACTAGGTAAGAACCCTAAGGATATTTCTAAGTATAGGATACAATCCTAGTGTCTTATAAATGACTGTGAATAACCTACTATAAAACCAAAATTGTCCTAAATTGAAATTTTATTCTTGATTATGTGGTTTTCCTGTTATGATTGGTGTTCATCACACTCTGCCTCTTGGTTTTAGTCAATGTATGGAACCTGAAAGAACCGCGTTAATGTTTAATGTGAAGAGAAATGAAATGATTGTACCCCTGAGAAACCAACTATTATGGGATCTAGAATGAAAAATCATGTATATATGATCATACAACCTTCTCAAGCTTTGAATCATGCCAGAATTCCAAATGAGCAAAGAAAGGAGAAACGTTCTATTGAATCCTTCATGAGGAAACATCCTCCTTCATTCAGTGGGAATTCTAATCAATTAGTTTCTGAAAAATGGATTAGTACAACTAAAAAGATATTTTCAGTTATATAATGTTCTGAACATTATAAATTCATCTTAGTAGTATATCATTTGGAAGGTGAAGCTGATCAATGGTAGAATCTTATCAAGAATACATACAAAGAGATGAAATTGAGTCCATGGAATGGGATGAGTTCAAGAAATTATTATTCAATAAGTACATTCCTTTTGGTCTTCAAACAAATATGCAGAAGGATTTCCTTGAACTTAAGAAAAATGATGATGAATCTGTTGGTACCTACGAAGTAAATTTTACAAGACTTTCAAGGTATTCTTGTGGAATTATTATCCAACCTCTGTATAAGATTAATCTATTCTCTAGTGGATTAATACCAAGTCTCTAAATGGAATTATCCATAAGGGACTTCAATAGATATGAAGAAATTTTTCGATGTGCTCTCAAGGTTGAGATGGAGATAGGAGTAACCCATTATTCAAATGGGTTTGATAAGAAGAGAAAAATGGAATTCAAAAGAAAATCTAAAGACCACACTAAAAAGAAGATGAGTTTTCCCTTATGCTAAAAGTGTGGAATGGAACATAGAGGGAATTGTCTTAAAGAGACTATTGAATGTGTTAAGTGTGGAAAATAAGGTCATTGGGAAATTGAATGTCGAAGTGATGGAAGAAGACATCTAATGATGTAAAAAAAGAAAATGCTATACAAGATGATCCTCCTATACTTCAATGATACAAGTTCAAGGAAATGGGGAATTATGATAATAAATCCTCTAATCCAAGGGTTATTGATGATGATCGACATTAACAAACTCTTAAGGCCAAAGACAATGGAAATTCACATGTAATCACTATCGGCATCGTGCAGTACGATAATGAAGTGGTGGAAGGTACACTTACTATCCACTCTAAAGTAGAAAATGTTTTATTTGAGTCTGGATCCACCCACTCTTTTATTTCTGAAGAATTTTCTAGGGTATTGTCATATTACCGCAACAATTAAATGTTTAGTTAGCTATGAAAACTCTTAATGGAACAACAGTTGCATCAAATGTTTACAATTCTTATCTGATTGATGTTTGTGGGAAAGTGCATCATGCAAATCTTGTGATCCTTCCTATAGGGGAATTTTATGGGATTCATGGAATGGATTTGATTTTATTATATGGAGCTCATATCAATTTCCAAAGAAGGGAAGTCACATTTCATATTCCAGATCAATCTATGATCATCTATCGATGAAAGGATGAATATAACCTTATAGTATAAATTTCATCCATCTTATGGGTCTTGATTCCAATAAATGGAGGTCATTTATCTCAAATGGAAGTGTAAAAACTCATGATTAATAATACACCCATTGTACTAGAGTTTTATGATGTCTTTCTGGAGGAATTTTCCGATCTTCCACCAAAATGTGAAGTTGAGTTTTCAATAGAACTCATACCGGGTGATGTGCCTTTTTTAAAAAAACCATATAGAATGGCCCGAATTAAGTTGTAGGAAATGAAGAAGAAAATCCAATAGAATCTTGATACGGGATTCATACGCCCTAGTGCATCACCTTGAAAAGTAGTTGTTCTGTTTTCTAAGAAGAAAGATAGTTCAATGAGACTCTGCATTGATTATAGATATCTTAACAAGATCACTATCAAGAACAAATATCCTCTCCCAAAAATTAATGACCTATTTGAGAAACTATTCAGAGCTCAATACATTTCTATGATTGATCTTCGATCAAGATATAATCAATTAAGGGTCAAAAAGGAGGATATACCAAAGATGACATTTCGTACAATGTATGGTCACTATGAATTTATATTGATTCGTTTTTTTATTTCTAATTCCCCTTATATCTTCATGGATCTAATGAATAGATTATTTAGAGACTATCTTGATCATTTTTTGGTAGTCTTTATAGATGATATTATTGTGTATTCAAAGTGAAAGGAAGAACATGAATATCACTAGAGAATTGTACTAAAGACCCTGAGAAAGGAGAATCTTTATGTCAAATTTACCAAGTGTGAATTTTGGCTTCAGAAAGTTTCATTTTTTGGGTCACATAATCTCAAGAGAGGGGATATATGTGGATCCATCAAAATAGAGGTTATTGTAAGATGGTTGAAACCAACAATAGTAACTAAGATCCGACGTTTTCTTTATAACACCCAGAAATTTTATGAAAAATATTCTTTTTAATTTTATTGATGTATTGTGTTGTACAAAACACCAAAAGGATCTTGCACTACACGCATCCCTATCTTGGATTGCGTTACATGCAATCGCGACCTTCCACGATAGCATGTGTTGTACGCAATACCAAGTTTCACTAAACAAGATATTATTATAATATTATTATGAACTAGCCGTTATGAATAGTAATACCCTATTTTTGAAATATTATCTTTCAAAATGGACTTCATTTTTGGATTCAGAATATTGAAATTAGATTAGGGTGAAATTTTGGTATTTTTCAGAAAACTTTCAATTTTTGATGAATAGTGAAAACTCTAGGTTACTATTTGAAAACTGACTTTTTATTTAAATAATTATTTACTTTATTTAAATTTATTTTAGGTATAAATTGATACATAATACCAATATAAGTTCAATTTAATTCATTGGAGTCATTTTATAATAATTTTAGATATATAAAAATTTTATTTAACTTTTCACCGTCTTTTACCCACCTCCTAGGAGAATTTGCAAATTTACATAAAACTTAATTTACCACTTCTGTGAATGGAATTTAAAAAACCCGAGAGACATGGTTGATGTTAGTAAGTAAAATTTGGTTCAATGAGATAAAAATAATTTTGGTGAATAGTAACTTTTTACTTTTTTTACCACAGTTAAAAGTAAATAGGATAATTAAGGGTAAAAATGATATTATTATTACTCTAACACATGTACTAATTCTATTTTATAAGTTTAATTCGACCAAAAACAACTTTAGGAATAAAATATGACCATTTAGGAACACTTGGATTAGATTAGGACATTTATTAATAATTTATATAAAGAAGGGTTAAAATAGTTAAAATCAGTGTTTAATAACTAAATCATTTTTAATATTGGGTTATACATAAGATAAATTCAACTATAAATATTAATTAGAAAGATAAAAATATTTCCTACATAATGGCGTTTTATTTATAATTTTTAGACATTAAATAATTTAATTTATTTATGACACAATGATGATGCAGTAATTATCTTATTAATGAAATATTGACATAATTGATGTTATAAAAACCCAAATAAATGTAATTTGAGAATTTTTATGAATTCTACTAATTTTCTAGGTTAATATGACATGTTAGTATTGATTAAGTTAACTTTTTTTGAACTAATCATTCTTTTATGATTTTCAGAAAAAATAAATTACCAAATAGTGTCAAAATTGACATAAAATAGTTTTTAAAACAAATATTATATTATTAATTGTTATTTTATTCCTAAAAATATAAGGTTCTGCCAAATGACTTAGATAAGGTTATATATATTAATAATAAACAACTTGGGGTTCTTTTGGCTTGTTATAGTAATTTTATTAACCTTATAGTGTAAGAAAACAAGAAGACATGGTAAAAGAAAAATTATTTAACTTAAAGTTAAATCTAAATGATAAGGTTAAAATAGAACCCTAAACTTTTCTAAATTATATTGGATGAGATGATTTCGACTCATACCCACATTATCTTCGAAATAAATCAATTTTTAGCTATTAAAAACTGAATATGACATTATAATAAAATAATATTTTGAGTTTTTCCAAAGGTGCCCCTCTCCTCCCTTATAAAAGGACACCTCCTCCCTCTCTTCCTCACACCACATTGAGCCTTAAATCTCGGCCAAACCCTGCCAAATTCTCTTCTCCACTTCCCTAAAAAAATCATAGTGGTCCTTTTCTTCTTCAAAGACCAATTTAAGTTCCCTAAGAGGAGGTCTCAAAGAGGCGCTTCAAAGAAGAGATAATGTGTGTTACCGATTCTTTCAACTTTATTTATTCTTCCACTTATTCTTATTTAGTTGTTTCATTGTGAAGTAATAACATCATTATCACTAATATACTGATATGATATTATAAATATGAAACAAATCTATTTCACCTTCTATCCATCCTACGGAAAATGAAATCACCACCGCGCGTGCGTACGTACGGAATACCATCTCCACGCCGTGGTGTAATCTGTTTTTCCAACACCACCCTACTTGGATGGGTATAATGGTGTAAATAATAACTATACATAGTTTTTATAACATCATACTGATTATTATATATTGTATCATCCACTCCAATTCAATTCAATAATTATGGGAATGATATCATCGCTCGTGCGTACGTACGAACTACCGTCTCCACGACGAGATGAGATTCATTCTCAATGATTAACCATTCATGAATTATTATAAATTATATATAAGAAGTAATCATGAAATATATGATATAATAATGATAATTTATTTATTTTTATATATATATTTATGTCATATACTTAATTCCATTCAATTCAATAAGGAAACGAAAATAGCGTTCATGCGTACGTACGGCCTACCTTCTCCATGAACGGTGTATTTCTTTCCAATTATCAATATATTATATATATTTATATTATGAATATTTATTATATATTAATCATGTTATATATTCTTGAATTAATTAATCATGATCTAAGTAGTCATATGAATAATTACAAGTCAAAACACGGACGATAAATGAAACGATTTTACCCAAAACGCTCTTTAACATGGAATTTACAAAAGAACGGGTAATATAAAGTCATAAGTGAACCATATATGATATCATAACAATGAATATGATTCTTTAGTAAGTAAATGGCATTATTTCAATCATTATACAGGAGTTTCAGATACTTACAAAGCATATCAAACCTAAGGTAAGGAAAACTATTCCAATCTCGTTCTTATCCGAGATTGTTATTCGTAAGTATTTATTAGGGTTATTTTTTTCATCCATACCCATGTTTTCTAAAAATGTTTTCATGTATTTTTAAAGTCCTTTTTACCCATTTTTTGAATTTACCAAATGTTATTAATGGAATCTTACTTTTTTTACCACATGGGGAACTTTTTGACTTTTCCGACAAAAGTATGGGAATAATGTTATTTTTAACTTATACGGCGTGAACAGATTTTTACGGTTTCATAACTCCCCATTTTCATGAAGCTTACTCTACAAGATTTTTTGAATATTTTCATCAAAATACTTTTATTTTAAAATTGCATGGAATTTTGTGAAAAGAAAATGATTTTGAATAAGAAAGGATATTTTCCTCAAGAATTCATTTCAAGTGTTTTATAAAAATCATTTTCCATCTAAGATGACATTATTTCATATGTGTATGTTTCAAGTATAATGTCTCTATGATTTACATGGTTTCACTATTCTAATGATGAAATATACATTTGTTTTATATGGATTATGTGATGATTGGATGATGTTTATGAAACCCATTTTATTCTTTGGGTTATGATGAATGATTTATGTTTATTTTGTGGAAAAAGTAAGAATGATTTAAATATGAGATGGTTGGGACCTATATCTCCCTCCAATGCATTGGGTAAATATTTATATCTCATTAGATAGACATCGATGGAACAGTAAGTTAATCCGGTTCAGTGTTACAGAACTAGAACGAGGAATGAACTCGATACAGAATGGGACTTTGTCCACTAAGATAGTCCTGGAAGCAATGCCTTGGATACTATGGAAATCATGACATGTGCTGAATGTTTTCCACAATTACATGTTTTACTCCCATGCTATTTTATCATGCTTAATGTTTCTTTATGATATATGCCTTACGTACTTCCATGTTTTATGTCATTGCTCAAGATTTTGATGTTCAAACATTATGTTCATGTTTTTAAGTTCAAATGTATATGATTTGTTTTATTTTATCCATGCTTACCCTTACTGAGAATTTTAGCTCACCCTTTTTATGTTTTATTTTTTCTAGGAAATAAAGAAATATGTTAGGTAAGGAAACAAAAAGGGGAAGATTTTTATGGGAGTTGTTGAAGATCTTTCAACATGATTAGAAGTTTATATTAAAAGTTTCCAAAGACACTAAACTATTACGGTCCTTGAGTGTTGGTTCTTATTATATATTAAGTATTCCGCAAAAGCAATGTAATTTCCATGTATGTCAAGCTTCAAGTCCCTACATTCTTGGTTTGGCTTGATTTTTTCAACGTTTTGTGAAATATTTTACACGATTATCTAATCCACTCACCAAGATGACTTGGAAAGGAGTTAAGTTCCTTTGGATTGAGGAATGTGAAAATAATTTCAAAGAGCTAAAAAGATGGTTATCTAATTCAATTTTGCTCACACTTCCTTTTAGTGGAGATATGTTTATGATCTACAGTGATGCATCCAAAAATGGGTTGGGGTGTGTTCTAATGGAAAATGATATGGTGATAGTTTATGCCTCACGACAGTTAAAAATCCATGAGAAATATTACCCAACATATGATTTAGAGTTAGTTGTGGTAATCTTTGCATTAAAAATATGAAGGCATTATTCTTATGGTGAGAGGTGTGATATTTATACTGATTATAAATGTTTAAAGTATATTTTCATACAAAAGGAGAAGAATATGCACCAAATAAGATGGTTAGAGTTGATTAAATATTATGACTACTAAATACATTACCACCTTGGGAATGAGAACAAGGTGGAAGATGCTTTGAGTCAAAAAGACCATGCTAACTTATCAAGGATGATGATCACGAAAGATCCAATATTTTTGGATTTTCAAAGGATGGATCTTGAAATTTTAATAAAAGGGGGGAAATATTATATTTCTCAAATGAATGTTCAACATCTATATAAGTCGAGATTAAAGAGTCATAGAAGGAAGATGTAGAGTTACAAAATAAGGTGATAAGTGTTCTTGAATTCAACCTTGATTGTGATGAAATAATAATGTTTTGGAATCGGGTTTGTATTTCTCCCATACCAGAAATAAAGGATCTATTGGATGAGGCTTATAGTTTTTCATTCTCTATTCACCCTGGAAGCATAAAGATGTATAGGGACCTGAAAGAGCACTTATGGTGGGAAGGGATGAAAAGATATGTTGCAGAATGTGTCTCTCGATGCTTGGTTTGTGAGAAACATAATTCTAAGAGACAGAAGTCTATAGGGATGTTCGAACCATTACCCATATCAGAATGGAAATGGGAAAACATAAATATGGACTTTATAATTGGACATCCCAAAACATCCAAAGGAAATAATTCTATATGGATTATAGTTGTTCATCATACAAATTAGGAACACTTCATTACTGTTAGAGAGGATTTCTCTCTTTATTAGATTGCTAGGATATATGTAATGTAATTGGTTAGATTTCATGGAGTACCACTTTCCATTATATTTGATCAAGATCCGAGTTTTACCTAGATATTCTGGTGATGTCTTTAGAATGATCAGGATACATAGTTGAGTTTCAACACTACTTATCATCCTCAGATAGACGACCAGTCTGAGAGGAAAATTCAGCCTCTGGAAGACATGTTGAGAGCTTGCTCTATGGATTTCAATGGTGGTTGGGATCAACACCTACCATTTGTGGAATTTTCTTAAAATAATATATTTAACTCAAGAATTCAGATGGATCCTTATGAATCCATATATGGAAATAAGTGCATAACTCCAACATGGTGGGAGGAAGTTGGGGAAATAAATATATTGGGACCTAATCTTTTTGGTGAAAATGGTAGAAAAGGTTAGAACTATTCAAAACACATAAGAGCATCTTAGAGTCGGAAAAAATTTATGTTGACAACTGAATAGAAGTATTATACTTTTAAGTGGGTGATAAGGTGTTCTTACGAATATCTCCCTAGAAGAGCGTAATGGTATTTGGAAATAATAGAAAGCTGATCCCTAGGTATATCAGTCCTTTTGAAATACCGGATTGTGTTGGGAAGGTAGCTTACCGATTGGTGCTTCCACATAATCATGCTAAATTTCATGATGTGTTCCATCTATCTCTCCTATGAAAGTAAATAAGTGATCCTTCACATGTGCTAATCTTAGAAGTCGTACCACTGGAACAAGATCTTTCTTATGAAGAACAACCGATAGAGATTCTGGATCGTTGAAAAAAAGTTCTACAAAACAAGACCACTCACTTGGTTGAAGTTTTATAGAGGAACCTCAAACTTGAATAAGATACATGAGGCCTTAAGGATATGATGAGGGAGAGGTATCCTTATCTTTTTTTTTCAAGTGACAAATTTGAAGGGTGAAATTCAGTTTATGGGGGGTAAAATTTAACAGCCAAATATTTTTATGAAACATTTTCTTTAAATAATTTTTATTATTTTGTAGCTTTCTTTTCTCACAATAGTGACTTTAAATGAACTTCGGGATGAAATTAATATAAAATTACTATTATATCCTAGTCGTTAGGTTAGAGGGAATAATTATAACTAACTTATGAAAATGCATTATGAATTCATTGGCTATTAATTATATGTGAAAAATATAAATCAATTAAATATTTTTATTTTCTAGTGAATTAAATTTGGTAAGGATATTAATGATATATATCTGTGTTATGTACTTAATAAAATATTTTTTATATTCATCTGATGGAAATTTTATTCATAGGGTATGAATAAAACGCTATTTGATGTATAAGAACCCATTTTTTATGGTTAATTTTACACCTTTGAATAGAGAACCCATTTGAAATTAACATTTTGACACATTAATAATTTATATATGACACCATAAACATGTTATTTTGAAGCAGGATATAAAAATTTACTTTGGATAGATTTATGATATTTTTCTGATAACTTTCAGGTTTTGATCAATAGTAAAAATATGCTAAATTTTAATTAAAATTTTTTTTCATCAACATAATTTATAAGGTTAAATTATAATATCTAATGGTTATAGAGAATAATTAGAATATATTTTTACCATTTTATATAATTTATCTCATTAGTATTAATTTTACATTAAATCTATAGGTAAAAACATTCCAATATTGTGCAATGTTTTAACTTTTAAAATTCGTTTTCTCACTTCAAAAATGGGATCAATTTTAAATTAATTACTGAAAATTATGTGTTTTTAATTTTTAAAAGTGGATTCCATATTTTGAATCAGTAGGTCCAAATTATGTTAATAGGATACTTTCATTTTTGGGCATTATGAATAGTAACTTTGGTAATTATTTTATTACCATGGTTAATGGTAAATCGGGTAATTAAGGGTAACAATAATATTATAAAATTACCTTAGCACCTTTAAAAATCCTATTGGATGACTAAATTATACTGTTATAATCTTTTTTTTTCAAAATGGAATCTCTTTATGGCCACTTACCTATTTATATAACATGAATGTAATAAAAACTAATGAATGTGACAAAATGTCACAATCTCATTTTATATAAGTGTAATAATTTTCATATATGGGTAAATAGGAGATAATATCGAATATATATAGTTTTGGAAATTTAAAATAATTAATTACATACAAGAAATTTATTTATAATTTATAAATATTAAATAATTACCATTAATGATGACAAAGTAGTGATGTAAAAATTATTTTATAAATAGAAATATCAAATAAATGGTTTTAAAAATATTAAAAGACATATCATATGAACTAATTAAAGTGATCCAAAAAAATTATAGGTGACTATGATATATTAGTATTGTATTAAATATTTTGTTTTGAATTTATCTTTTGTTTGAATTTTATTTAAAGTCAAATAAATGAATAGTGTCAAAATTGACACTAATGACATTTTATAAAAAAACATTTTATTAAATTATTAAAAAATCATAAAAATATTTAAAAATTACAAAGTGATAATTATAAGGTATAAAATGTCATCAAATATCCATTTATGGTCAATTAACACCACATAAGTTAATATTTATCACCATAAAAATTTAGAATGTTATTACCACAATTAAAATTATATAGAATAACATATCATTAAAATAATAATGCTTAAATTGACATAAAAACTTGTCTAAAATTTATTTTTTGATGATATTACAACCCTATATAATGTCATATTATAAATTGGGACATTTTTGACGATTTTAAGTGGGTTTTTATTTTATTATAAATTAATATTGTTTAGCTTTCCAAAAGTGCCTCTCACATAAATTTTAGAAGGGAACCTCATACCTCCCCTCTTAACTTCATTTTGAGAATTCAAGCTCACAAACCCCCTGCCATTTTTCCTTATAAACTTCCATATTTTCATTCTAGAGTTTCTGGTCTTCTTCAAATACCAACTCTAGTACCCTAAGAGGAAACTTAAAGAAGGCACGTCGAAGAAGAGGGAATCTCTTCTACCGATTCTTTAAAATTTATTTCTTCTTATACTTCCACTTATTTAGTTGTTTATTCATAAAGTAATAACATCAGTATCACTCTTATATTTATATTTTACTTTAAATACAAAACAACCCTATTTTACCTTCTATCCATCCTATGAAAAATGATTTCATTGCTCGTGCGTACGTACGGCTTACCGTCTCCACGTCGTTGTGTGGTCTATTTTTCACCACCATCTTACATGGATGGGTATAATGGTGGAAGTAATAACTATATATGATTATTATAACATTATACTAATTATGAGACACTATACATCATCCACTTAAATACCATTCAACAATTATGGGAACGATATCATCGCTCGTGCCTACGTACGGCTTACCGTCTCCACGGTGCGATGTGATTCACTCTAAATAATCTTCATAAAACCATGATAATATGAATAAATTTAATGATAAAATATGATATATATTATACTAATACAATTATATAAATTATATAACTATAACATAAAAATAGTAATAAGAATTTATCAAACAAAACATGCATAAGAACATAAAGTAGTTAATACCTGAATAAGGAGTAACAATGAAATGTTACTAACAAAGAGATGAAAATATGATCATAAATGTTATCATACAAATGATTATGATTATAGAATAAGACAATTACAGTATTTAAATCATTATACAGGATGTTTTGATTCATACGAAGAATATCAAACCAAAGGTAAGGGAAAACTTTTCAAATTTTTTTTATCTGAGATTGTTTATTCTTAAGTATTTATTGGAGTATAATTATCATCCACATCCATGTTTCATAAATATGAATTTCAAAATATTTTTTATATCCTTTAATAATTGTTTAAATTCAATTTTACTCATCGTTAAATTTTTACTAAATGGTATGAATGGAATCTTTTGTGGTTTTGGGTATGAGGTAATTTTTGACTTTTTCGACAAAAGTATGAGAATAATTTTTTTTATAACTTTTATGGAATAGAGGGATTTTTAATCTTTAATATTGATTTATTTACTTTAATATTTCCCTAAAATCTTACAAGTTTATTTTCACATAAAATGTTTCCTTATAAAATTGTAGGGTATTTAGAGGTAGGAAAATGTTTTTGAAGAAGAAAGGATATTTTCTTCAGGAATGATGTTCCAGTGTTTTGTAAAAATTATTTTCCATATTAGATTACATAGTTTTATGTTTCTATCACTATTATTAATATTATTTTATTATTTAAATTATGGAGTTATTTTTATGAAATCGATTTATGGATTATGTTATGATGGAATGATGTTTAAGAAACCCATTTTATTTTATGGGTTATTCTATTGTGAATATCTATATGTTTTTCTGGAACATGTAAGAATGGTTTAATTATGAGATGGGTGGGACCTGTATCTCCCTAAAATTCATTTGGTAATTATTTATATCTCATGACATATACATGACTGAAACAGCTAGTAAATTTGGTTCAGTAATACAGGGTTGGAACGAGTAGTGAACTCGGTCTAGTAAAGGAATTTATCCTCTATGATGGTGTTGGGAATGAGACTTGACTAATATGAAATGGTTTTATATGATTATATGTGTATGACACCAAATATTAAGTGTTATGTTATGACTATTGGGTTTACATTTCTCTTTTATGATTAATCCCATAACATGATATTGTGATATTTTATATGCAGGATAATATTTTCAAATGTTATGTTCTTATAAGTATGATATGATTGATATTTCCTATGTTTACCCTTACTGGGAATTTGATCTCACCCTTTTATATGTTTCCTTTCCCTAGGTCATGAATAAGGGTAATAAGTATGATATGCCAAAAAGGAGTCTAGTTATGATGAAATAAACTAGAGACAACATAGATGTTTTATAAACCAGTTGTTTATGCTTCCCAGTTTCTAAAGACACTATACTTATATGGTCATGTCATTGATTTGTTATATGCTATAATGAATACACTTCAATTATGAAGCAATATCAATGTATGTAAAATATGGGTCACTATATTTGCTATCAGAGGAAAGGTATAGTTATCCTTTGAAAACTATGATGAGAAAGCCGTAATAAGAACCCTAAGGATATGTCTAAGTATAGGATACAAACCTAGAGTTTTAAAAATGACCATGAATAACCTCTAATAAAACCTAAAGTCCCCTAAATTGAGATTTTATTCGTGATTATGTGGTTTTCCTGTTATGATTGGTGTTGATCACACTATGCTTCTTTGTTTTAGTCAATGGCTGGAACTCGAAGGAACTGTATTAATGTTGAATGCGACGAGCAATGCAATGATTGTCCCCTGAGAAACTAACTATTATGGGAACAGGAATGGAAACTATTGTGTCCATGCTAATACAACTTTCTCAAGCTATGAATCATTCCAAACTTCTAAAAAGGAAAGTAGGGAGAAACATTTTGTTTAACTCTTCATGAGAGAGCGTCCACCTTCATCCATCGGCTCTTCTAATCCATTAGTCTCTAAAAAATGGATCAGTACCACTGAAGAGATATTTTCAATTTTACAATGTTCTGAACATGATAAATTCATCTTAGCAGTATATCGTTTGGAAGTTGAAGCTGATCAATGATTGAATCTTATCAAGAATATGGGGAAAAGAGATGAAATTGAGTCCATGGAATGGGATGAGTTCAAGAACTTATTTTTCAGTAAGTACTTTCCTCATATTCTTCAAAAAAAGATAGTGAATGGGTTCCTGGAACTTCAGTAAAAGGATGATGAATATGTTGGTACCTATGAAGAAAACTTTACAAGACATCCAAGGTATTCTTCTAGAATTATTTTCCAACCTAAGATAAAAATTGATAGATTATTTAGTGTCTGAAAACCAAGTCTCCAAAGTGAATTAGCCATAAGGGACATCAATAGATATGAGGAAATTGTTTGATGTGCTCTCATGGTTGAGATGGATATTGGATTAACTCATCAATCCGGGTTGACTATGAAAAGTGGGGGTGTACCCCTTTATTAAAAAAGAAAATAAAACATAAAAACCCCTTTTTTGGGAGAAGGGAAAACCCAAAAGCCCATAACGAGTCCAAAGTCACTAAGGCCAAAGATCTAATGGCTTGAGATCCCAGTGGAATAATCAATTACCAATGAAACCCTAGTTGCATGATGGTATGTCGATGCCGCCGAAAAACACGCAGTCGATTGTCGCAGGACCAACTCACATCGTCGTCGTGCACCTAATAGAACCGGGCCGATCCCGCATGTGAACGCCACTGAAACCTCTCCAAACGCTGAATCCTGATCAAATGCCCACCTCTGCCACTGAGAAGGTTGTGACCACCATCGTATCCATATTTGAGGCCCGCATCATATCACCTCCATGTTTCCATGACCCTCAACACCACCCTAGGAATGCCTGCATAATGAGGCCGAATCGATGCCTGGAGAACAAGATCTGCCACTGAGTTCGCTGTTTCACTGTGAAGCACCTTCGATGAAGAGAGTCGCGGCTGAAGCCGCAGCCCCACTCATCATCGCCTGCTAGTAGAGATCCCCCCTCCCACTATAGATCCCTTCACAATGTCGGAGTACCCCATCCGCCACACCTTTGACTATCATCACTGTGCTGCTGGAGAACCCGCACCCTCGCTAATCCAAGCCTTTGCCTCCTCCTAATTCATATCCTCCATAGCTTGATAAGTCGACCTCGACGACTTCGCAGCCACCGTCCACACCACTACCCATATCTGATGCGGCCTCCGACCAAGAGGGTGACCAGCCCACCGAAGCAGCCATGCCATGTAGAGTTTCCACTGAGAAATATAGAAACCCTAGAGGAGAGCTCTTGACTGAAGTCGAGAGCCCCCTCATTAGTCAGGGTTTAATAAGAAGAGAAAATGGAATTCAAAAGAAAATCTAAAGACCACGCTGAAAAGAAGATGAGTTTTGCCTTATGCTCAAACTGAGGAAATAAACATGGAGGGAATTGTATTAAAGGTAATTTTAAATTTTTTAAGTGTTTAAAAGAAGTTCATCGGTAAACTAAATGCCAAATTTATGGGAAAAAGATGTGTAATGATGTGAACAAATAAAATGATACATAGAATTCACCACCAACACTTCAATGTTACAAGTGCAAGGAAATGGGGAATTATTCCAATAGATGACCTTATCCAAGGTTTATTGATGCTGATCGACATCAACAAACTCTTAAGGCCATAGATAAATAAAAGTCACATGCAATCACTATCAGTGATGTGGATTACGATAATGAAGTGGTGAAAGGTACACTTACCATCCACTCTAAAGTATAAAATGATTTATTTGATTCTGGATTCACCCACTCATTTATTCTTGAATACTTTTATATGGGTATCGTTGTATTACCTCAATAATTAGATGTTGAGTTAGCTGTGACCACTCCTAATGGAATAATGGTCACATCAAAAGTTTATAATTCTTCTCCTGTTGAGTTTTGTGGGAAAGTGCTTCCTTCAAATATTGTGATCATTTTGATAGTGGAATTTAATGTGATTTTTATAGTGATTCCTTTTGGTCTTTCTAATTCACCTGTAATCTTCATGGATCTAATGAATGGAGTTTTTAGAGACTTTCTTGATCATTATTTGGTAGTCTTTATAGATGATATTCTTCTCTATGCAAAGAGCAAGGAAAAATATGAATATCACTTGAGAATTGTTTTGGAGACCCTGATAAAGGAGAAGCTTTATTCCAAATCTACTAAGTGTGAACTTTGGATTCAGAAAGTTTCATTTTTGGGTCACATAATCTCTAGAGAGGGGATATTTATGAATCCAACAGAAACAGAGGTTATTAAAAGATGGTCGTGACCAACAATAGTTACTGAGATCTGAAGTTTTATTGGTTTGGCAGGATATTATCAATGTTTTGTGAGATATTTTTTCTGATTATCTAATCCACTCACCAAGTTTACTTAAAAAGGAGTTATGTTTGTTTGGATGGAATAATGTGAAGAGAATTTCAAAGAGATAATAATAAGGTCATCCAATGCACCTATGTTCACACTACCTTATAAAAGAGAATGGTTTGTTATCTATAGTGATTCATCCAAGAATGGGATGGGGTATATTCTCATGAAAAATGATATGGTGATAGCTTATGCCTCACAGCAATTGAAAATCCATTAGAAAAATTACCCAACTCATGATTTGGAGTTAGCTGTAGTAATAATTTCATTAAAAATATGGAGTCATTATCTTTATGGGGAAAGGTGTGATATTTATACTGATCATAATAGTTTAAAGTATATTTTCACACAAAAGTAGATGAATATGTACCGAAGAAGTTGGTTGGAGTTAATTAAAGATTATGACTTCTCAATACATTACCACCCTAGGAAATTGAACAAGGTGGAAAATGCTTTGAGTCAAAAAGACCATGCTAGCTTATCCATTATGGGGATCATGAAAGATCCAATTTTTATGGATTTTCAAAGTATGGATCTTGAAAGGTAAATGAAATGGGAGAAATATCGTCATTCTCAAATTAATGTTCAACCATCTATACAAGTGAATATTAAAGAGGCATAGAAGGAAGATGTAGAGTTACAAAAGAAGATGAGAAATGTTCCTGAATTCAACCTTAAGTGTGATGAGATAATATGGTTTAGGAACCGGGATTATATTCATCCCATACCCGAATTAAAGAAGTATTTATTGGATGAGTATCGTAGTTTTTCCTTATCTATTAACCCTGTAAACACAAAGATGTATAGGGTCTTCAAATAATACTTCTGGTGTGAAGGCATGAAAAGAGACGTTATTGAATATGACTCTCGATGCTTGGTTTGTCAGAAAGTTAAGGCTGAGAGACAGAACTCTAGGGGGATGTTACAACCATTACCTATACTAGAATGGAAATGTGAAAACATCACTATGGAATTTATTATCGGACCTCCCAAAAAATACAAAGGCAATAATTATATCTAGGTTATAGTTGATCATCTTACAAAGTCAGAACACTTCATTATTATTAGAGAGGATTTCTCTCTTGATCAGCTTGTAAGGATATATGTAAAGGAAGTGGTAAGATTGCATGGAGTACAAATTTCCATTATATCTGATTGGGATCTCAGGTTTACCTCGATGTTCTAAAGAATTCGTCAGCATGATCTGGATACAGAGTTATGTTTTAGCACTATATATCATCCTCAGACAGACGGTCAGTCTGAGAGGACAATTCAATCCCAAGAAGTCATGTTGATAGCATTCTCTATGGATTTAAAAGTTGGTTGGGATCAATACCTACCACTTGTGGAAATTTCATAAAATAATCACTTTCACTCCAGTGTTCAGATGGATCCTTATAGAGACCTCTATGGAAAGAAATGCAAAACTCAAACTTTCTAGGGTGAATTTAGGGAAAGAAATCTATTAGGAAATGATCTTGTTGGTGAAATACCAGAAAAGGTCAGATCTATTCAACAACACATAATAGTAGCTCAGAGTCGACAAAAAAGATAAGATGAAAACCAAAGAAGATACCTAGAGTTTGGAGTGGGTGATAAAGTTTTCTTACGAATATATCCCAGGAAGATATTCATGAGATTTGGAAGGAAGGGAAAGTTGATCCCTAGGTATATCCATCCATTTGAAATATTGGATTGTGTTGGGAAGGTAACTTACCAATTAGAAGTTACACCGAATATCTCTCAAGTTAATAATGTGTTCCATGTATCTCTCCTGAGAAAGTATATACCTAATCCTTCACATGTACTAAGCTCTGAAGTCGTACCACTGGAGCAAGATCTTTCTTATGAAGAACAACTGATAGATATTCTGGATCATAGCAAAAAAGTTCTATGATACAAGACCTCATGCTTGGTTAAAGTTTTATGGAGGAACCACCAATTTGAAGATGCTACATGGGAAATTGAGGATATACTGAAGGAGAGGTATCCTTATCTATTTGTTTCCAAGGGAGGAATTTTGAGGGTGATATTCAGTTTAAGGAGGGGTGGAATGTAACACCCAGATGTTTTTATGAAATATTTTCTTTAAATAATTTTTATTCTTTAGTATCTTGTTATGTACGCAATAGTGAGTTTAAACAAACTACAGGATTCCCTTAATATAAAATTATTGTTATAGCCTAGCCACTAGGTTAGAGGGAACAATTATAACTATCTTATGAAAATGCATTATGAATTCAATGGCTATTAATTATATTTGAAAAATATAAATCAATTAAATATTTTTATTTTTTATGGAATTACATTTGGTAATGAAATTAATGGGATATATATGTTTTATATATTTAATAAAATATTTTTTATATTCATCTAACGGATATTTTAGTCATAGGATATGAATAAAACCCTATTTCATGTATAAGAACCTATTTTTTAATGTTAATTTTACAACTTGGAGTGGATAATCCATTTTAAATTATGATGTAACAAATTAATAATTTCTATGTGAGAACATAAAAATTTTATTTTGAATAGGTATATAAAAATTTACTTTGGATAAATTTCTGATATTTTTCTAATAACTTTCATGTTTAAATAAGTAGTAAAAATATGCTAAATTTTAATAAAAAACAACTCCTTTCATAAAGATAATTTATATGGTTAAATAATAATATTTATTAGTTTTAAAGTATAAATAGAATATATTTTTACAATTTAATATAATTTATCTCATTATCATTAATTTTTCATTGAATTCATAGGTAAAAACATTTGAATCTTTTGCAATGTTTTATCTTTGAAAACCAATAATCTTATTTCAACTACAAGAATATTTTTAAATTAATTACTAAAAATTATGTGTTTTGATTTTTAAAAAATTTGTTCCATATTTGGAATCAGTTGGTTTAAATTATGTTAATAGGCTACTTTTATTGTTTTTCATTATGAATAGTAACTTTAGTAATTATTTTATTACCATAGTTAATGGTAAATCGGGTAATTATGGGTAAAAATAATATTTTAAAATTATAATAACACCTATAAAAATACTATTTGATGAATAAATTATACCCTTATCTTCTCTTTTGGGAAATTTAATCACTTTATGGCCATTTACCTATGAATATGACATTAATGTAATAAAGACTAATGAATATGAAAAAATGTCACATTCTCATTTTATATATGTATATTAATTTTAATGTATGGTTAACTAGGAGATAATATCAACTATAGATGATATACGGAAAGATAAAATAATTATCTAAATTATAGAAATATATTTATAATTTTTAGATATTAAATAGTTACCATTAATGTTGACACAATAGTGATGTAAATTTTATTTTATTAATAGAAATATCAAAAAAATGGTTTTAAACATACTAAAATAAATATTATATGAACAAATTAAAGTGATACAAAATATTTATAGATTTCTATGACATATTAGTAGTGTATTAAATATTTATTTTATAATTTATCTTATGTTTGAATATTATTTAAAGTCAAATAAATGAATAGTGTCAAAATTGACACTATTTAAATTTTAAAAAATAACATATTGTTAATTTATTTAAAAATCATAAAAATATTTAAAATTACCAATTTATAATTATAAGGTCTAAATTTATTAAAATATAAATTTATGGTCAGTTAACACCACATAAGTAAATATTTATAACCATTATAAATTTATAAAATTATTACCACAATTAAAATTAAATATAATAACTAAGAGTAAATTAAAATGATAATGCTTAAACTGACATAAAAAATTCTCTAAAATTTATTGGTTAATGATATTACAATACTATATAATATCATATTCTAAATTGGGACATTTTGGAGGATTTTATGTGGGTATTTATTTAATTATAAATTAATATTTTTGAGGTTTCCAAAAGTGCCCCTCACCAAAATTATAAAAGGGAACCTCCTCCCTCACCTCTTTACTTCATTTTTGATCCTTAAAGATCGGCCAACCCCTACCATGTTTCCTTCCAAAATTCCATATATTCATTATAGATGCTCTGTTCTTCTTCAAATACCAAATCTAGTGCCATAAGAGGAAATTTAAAGGAGGCTTGTCGAGGAAGAGGTAATCAATTCTACCAATTCTTTCAAATTTATTTCTTCTTATACATCATATTCATTAGTTGTTTCATTATAATGTAACAACATCAGTATCAATAATATATTTATATGTTATTATAAATATGAAACAACCCTATTTCACCTTTTATTCATCCTACAAAAAACGAATTCCTCGCGTGTGGGAACGTACGGCTTACCGTCTCCACGTCGTTGTGTAATCTGTTTTTCACCACCACCATACATGGATGGTAATAATGGTGAAATTAATAACTATATATGATTATTATAACATTATACTAATTTTTAGATACTATAAACCATCCAATTTAATACCATTCAACAATTATGGGAACGATATCATCGCTTGTGCGTACGTACGGCTTACCCTCTCCATGGTACGATGTGATTTGTTATACATAGTCTTAATTAAACCATGATTATATAATTGAATTTAATGAGTAAATATGATATATAATATACTAATACCATGATATAAATGATATAATTATAACCTAAAAAGATGAATGAGAACTTATCTGACTAAACATGCATAAGAACATAAAGTAGTTAATCCCCGAATAACGAGTAACAATGAAATGTTACTCACAAACAGATGAAAATATGATCAAAAATTTTAAGATAAAAATGATTATTATTATATAATAAATCAGTAACACTATTTTAATCATTATACATAATTTTCTGATTCATACAAATCATATCGGACCTAAGGTATGGTATAACATTACAAATCGCGTTTTTATCTGATATTGTTTATTCGTAAGTATTTTCTGATGTATAATTATCATCCACATCCATGTTTCCTAAATATGTATCTAAAAATATTATTTATATCCTTTAATTATTTTTTAAAGTTAATTTTACCCATTGATAAATTTTTACTAAACGATATGAATAGAATCTTTTGTCATTTTCGGTACGAGGTACTTTTTGACTTCTTTGGAAAAAGTACGACAAGAATGTCATTTTCTAAATTGTACGGCATGAAAAGATTTTTATTATTTCATAATTCATTATTTACATGATGCTTCCCCTATAAGATTACATGGTTATTTTCACATAAAATGTTTTCTTCTAAAATTTTAAGGTATTTTGAGGAAGTGAAACATTTTTGAAGAAGAACGGATATTTTACTTAGGAAAGAAACTCATGTGTTTTATTAAAATTATTTTCCATAAAAGAATACATAGGTTTATGTTTCTATACCTATTATTACTTTGATTTGATTGTGTAAATTATGGAGTTATTTTTATGGAATCTTTTTATGGATTACGTTATGATGGAATGATGTTTAAGAAACCCATTTTATTTCATTGGTTACGCAATAGTGAATGTCTTTATTTTTTTGTAGCACACGTAATAATGGTTTATTTATGAGATGGGTGGGACCTATATCTCCATCCAATGAATTGGGTGAATATTTATATCTAATGACATAGACCGGACTGTAATGGAAAATAAATCTTGTTCAGTAATACAAATCTAGAATGAGTAGTGAACTCGGTTCAGTAATGGACTTTGTCTGCTATAATGGTCATGGAAATGAGCCTTGACTAATATGAAATGATTTTCTTTGATTATGTATGTATGCCACAAAATTTCATGTCTTATGTTATGACTATTGGGTTTACATTTCTATTTTATGATTTATCCCATGACATTATATTGTGATCTTTTATATATAGGATAATAATTTTAAATTGTATGTTCTTATTAATATGATATGATTGATATTTCCTTGGTTTACTCTTATTGAGAATTTGAGCTAACCGTTTTATATGTTTATTTTACCCATGTCATGAAGAAGGGTATTATGTAAGATATGCCAAAAATGATACTAATTATGATGAAATAAATGTGAGACAGTGTGAGAGTTTGTGTCAGACAGCATAGATGTTTTATGAACCAGTTGTTTATATTTCCTAGTTTCTATACACACTGTACCTATACAGTCCTATCCTGGCTTTGTTATGTGTTGAAATGAATATACTTAAATTGTGAATTAATATCAATGTATGTAAAGTATGGGTCGCTATAGTTTGAGATATCCTTCATTTTTATCCATGAACCGAAGGATCATTGGGTATCATTTGATGGGTTTAGTGTATAGTAGAGTGCCTCAGGAGTTTAGAAGGTCTTTGGGTCCATTGAAGACCCGAATTTGTGTTTTCGAGTTATAGGTCAAGGCATACGGTTTAGGGTAAAATGTGAGGACTCTCCATGATTATCGTGCATCCTAATTTTAAACTGCCACATGGTTTGGAAACCCATGCGGGTAGGGGTACACAGTAGTGTGGAACCTCTACAGATTTTAGTAGATGGATACAGAATGGTTTGTGCATGACTGTAGAAAACCATTCTGTAATCCACATGGGTATTACCATTTAGGTTATACCCTCACACTATTGCATCCATGGTTTTTGCACAAATTGGAAAACCATGTGGGGTGTGGCTCCTAAGCAACATGAGCTCCATAGTTTCCACACAGTTTGGAGAACTGTGCGAGCTAACAATGCAGCCTTAAAAATGGGTCAAAAGCCAGTTCCCCCCCCCCACATAATTATTTTCTTATTTACTTCTTCCCCCCCCCTCTTAGTTCATGGGTCGCAAAGCAGTAAAAGAGGATCCCTCATCCTCCTCTCCTCTAGGATATGGCCTAGATCATTCATTAATGATCTGTTTCGGTCACCATCAGGTGAAATAGAATTGTATCTGTATGGATATTATCACCCTTTCATATCTTATCTTTTTTTATCACCTCACATTGTGAAAAATCTATTTTATAAATTTTTACCAAGTTTCAGGGCTATCGATGGAATCAACATTTTCTTCCAAACCGCTTGGATTTAGAGGCTAATATCATACGTTCCTACACCAACAAGTCCATTGTAGGTGGTGAATATATTTCTATCTGTTTTTAATGTCATTTAAGCTTAAAGGATATTAGCATGTCAATTGGTATTTGACTGAGACAATGTTTCTTCATATTAAATTGATCATTTGACTATAAGGGATGTTTTTGGGAATGCCCTTGCCAATTTCATTTGTGCGAGGTCGGGTTAGAGGTCGTTTACCACGTTGGATAGTTAAGTCGAGGTGAATTTTGGTTAATTTGAGTAGTTTTATTTAATTGGAATGGTAAAACTCAATTATATTGAATTTATTTTCTATTTGGATTGAATCATATATATGTGGAATATATAAAGTTTAAAAATTAAATTACATTGAATTTTTATCAGTATTTGAAATGGTTCAATTATCAAGAATGTTTGAATTGTATGAGATGGGATCCAAGGGATTGTGGCGGACTTGGCCTAAGGAATTGAGGTCGAATTGACATTAAGATTGAGGTAATTTGGTCAACTAGTTTGGGGTTGTCCCGAATATATATATATATATATATATATATATATATATATATTCGTGAGTTGTGATTATCATGGTATTGGGTGTTGTAGATGTAGGTTTGAGGCAAAGAGGCCATCTGGTTAAAGTCATGGCCCATGATATTATATGGAATAGCCATTATAATTGAGAAACATAGTTACAGGGGCATGAGGTGCTGGTCAGATGTGGATTAGATACTAATTTTTTATTTTTCTCTCTCCTAGGATGATTAAATAATCGATTCAAGTCGTGTGCACACAAGAGGACTCAGTGATGAGGTGGTTTTGACTAATCGTGTTGGTAGAGGCCCCTGGTAGTGCAGCATAGGATATTTTTTGGGGGTTCATGTAATAGAATCCATATGAAAGGTGAGGAGACTTCGGTTGATAGAGATGAGTCTATTGGGTGTGGGTTGAGGCTCACCGTATTGTGGTCATGGGCCTAGACTACTTCTGGGAGGATGTACATCTATGTTCCTCAGGAGGTTGTTCTTTGATCTAAGGGTGATATTATTTGTGGATAGATTTAAATAGGCCTCCAGATTTCATGATTTGAGACAATAAGTGATTTTGAGTAGGGTTCTGAGGGATCAGTGACTTGTTTGGATGTGTCTTTGGTACATAAGTGATTTATTTGAGACCTGAGGTGTCAGGAGGCACATGGTGCTGAGTTACTTCTTTAAGGTGGAACCTGAGGGTTCAACTGTGCTATGTGAATTCAAGGGGGGACCTTGGGCCATGGGCCAAGGATCCTTCTTCTTCGGTGATTTTGGAATTAGATAAGGCTGCTAAAATCTTCCTGATATATATTGATAACCATGGAATCTTGTATTTAATTGAATTTCATGATCTGTTTCTTTTATTTAATTTCTTATTACACATATACTTAAACAATTATATCGGATGCACATACATGGGTGGTATCCTACTAAGACATGTTCTCACACCATACACAGGCCATTTGGGAAATGTGTAGATTTTTTGTTGTTGCATCAGGTAAAGTATTGGCCTCATGAGATAGATCATAGTGTTGTTTCCCATGATTTTTCACAAGGGACCTTGAGGTCTTTGCCTCCACGAGAGTTACTTTTTAGTTTTTCGTTTGATACCTTTTTAAGAAGTATGTTTCCATATATATGTATGTAGCTACTATGGTCCACCCTAGGTGGCCCTCTTTCTAAATATATATCTGTATGTCTTGTTTTTTAAGCATGCCTTGTTACGTTGATATTAGTGGTATATTTGGAAATTAATTTATTTCTATTGCTTTATTTAATTATTCTTCTACTATTTATTGAAATTGACTAAGTTTCAGCCTTTGGAGGGTTAGTTTTGAGTCTACAAAATCTTTATTTTCCACGACATGTTATTATATATATACTCAGACCATTGTTATATCTTTATCTATGGCTACAGTCTCTCTAATATTTTCCATTTTCACCCTTGCTGCTAGTCATCATCATTTGGAATATGGGGAGGCGTGATTAAGGCCAGTGGCAACTAGACCAATAGCACTTTTTGAGTGGATAAACGGGACAAGGATACTACACCATAAATAAAGAACTTTAGCAGTATAATTTATTATTATGAATTCTCCATATTTCTAGAAATCACTCTTCTAGAACTTATTTGTAATTTACCTAAATTTTACATTTTATAAAATCAAAATATCTTACATATAAAATATTAAATATTAAATATGGAATTTATTAGGTGTGAAAATATTATATATAAACCCTATGTTCAAGAATTTTTCTAATTTTCGATTCTATTAAAAAAATATTACATATCAACATAAATAAACCTTACGTATCTAATAAAAATCCAATGTATTGTAGATTTTGTTGAATTTCTAACCCAGTCTACACAAACAAATCCTAACATTCTCAATATTAAACCCTTATGTATCATAGTGCAACATCTTATTTCCCTTTTTTAAGTAATTTCATTATCTTTACTTGTTTTCCTCTTTCATTGGGTGCATCTTGGGACTCTAGAGGATGGATATAATTTTTTGGTAAAATTACATAATGTTTGGGGATGTGTGTTTGTTAAAATTAATAGAATCTGAGTATAAATTTTTTAATGGTTTTTTGGGGTTCTCCTTGATTTTAGAGGATGCCTAGGTTGGTTCTTTTGTATATTGGTAAAATACATGACATGTAAAGGGGTTACACGATGTGTACATGGTTGCTAAACAAAATTCAGTAACTATCTACCCAGAATGGAAGGATTACATGTCATGTAATAGTTACATCATGTATAATAATAACATATCAGTTTAAAATAATAATGAACTGGTTTTTTCAGAGTACTTTATCATCCTGGATTACATGATTTTTATAGGAGTCACAAGTTGTTTAACAGTCAAGAGGTCATATTTTAGGGTTCTTCTCAGCTGTAATATCATTTCATTCCCTCACATCTCTATTTGATATCGACCCAGAAGGATTCCCTGTCTATTTTTAGAGTCTCTATTCCATCCATATTGATATATTCTATGTTTTATTACCATTTTGGTTGGTTCTCATCACAATAGGTGAGTAGGCATTTCTTCTTCCCTATTTCTTTGATCATAGAAGCACCATTATGTTTTTTTGTCAGATTTATTAATCCATTGTGATTATTCCTTTATTTTTCTTCTAGTTTTGTGGTGTGGTCTTATCTCAGGGGGAATTTTCCTTGTTGGTTGTGGTCTGAAAAGGGTGTTTTCTCAAGTTATTTGGTGTTTCCTCTTCTTCACCAACCCCTTTTTTAAATTTTATCTATTAGATGTTATTTGGATTGGTTCTAGGGCCTCCATTATTGTTTTTGTGATGTTCTTATTGGAGGATCCTTTAGGGATGCACGTGACCCGGAGTTCTTAGGTAGGTGGTTCCATCTCTAGCCTATGTTGGATGAATTATATTTATCTTGTTTTTATAAATTGATTTACAAAAAATATGACATGATTTTTTTTTGTAAATAGATTTGTGATAAAATTTGGTTTTCCCAGGGTTTTTAGTAAAATGGAAAAATGGGTATTTTCAAATCATTGAAACAATTTATAAAATGCATCACACGAGAAACCTTGGGTATGTAGGTGGAAGTGTTAGTTTAGGTTCATCATGCATTTTACCATTAAGGGATTTGATTATGGGAATTTTCTCTTCTCCCTCGGCCTATTATTCTAGGGAGGTTCACTCATGGGGTGTTTCTCTGCTACTTAGGCTTTTATTCTAGATACTTGTTGTGAATTAGCTATTTATTTTGGTACAAGTATTCTATTATCCTGACCTGTTGAGTTCCTTGGTGTGATTTACCTTTTCTTGGATTTGTACTATTTAGGATGTGATAAACATGCTTCGGATTTTGGAAAATGACAATGGAAAATATTCTTGAAAATGATATACCCACCTTTGTTTTTGAATTTTTTGATAAATGTAAAATTATAAAAATGATTTTCATAAAACTTTGTTACTACTTATCATTCCATGTTTTATTTGAAATGAGTATAATTGATTTTTTTTTCTACATAGATTGTTATGGAACACCTAGGTGGGACCTTACTGAGCCTATAAGATCATACCTTATGCACTTATTCAGTGGTGTGTAGACCTTTGTATGACATTTGAAGCTGGAAAAGGAAATGCGTCGTAGAGGGGCAGTGAGGTTTTTGGTCAGATGAGTCTAGGAATATAATGGAGATATGATTAGGGGTTTACCCTGATATCACAAGGAGGAGTTCTTTTTTCCTTTTTTGTAGTCCTTTGTGGTAGTAATTGTACTATGAGATTGTATCTTCTTTGATTTTTGTTTAGTTTTTGGTATTTATTTAGTTGATGGATTATATACTTATTATGTTGTTGTCTCTTTTATCTATTATGTTCCATGTAATTACTTCTAGTGGGGTAAAATAATTCCCATTAGTTGTTGTTTGATGCTCAGGTCCCAGTCTCCAGCCCATGGGGATTGGAACTTCCTTCAGGTATGTGATGTGTTAGGTCGGGAACCAGTGTGAGAGGGTATTCTAGTCTGTTTGTTACAGTTTGGTATCAAAGTTGGTCTTTCCTCATGATTCTTTGTCTTGAGATTATTTGTAGAATGGGGATTGGATTTTCAGAACATGATAGGTATATTACAGTGAGTTTCTGGTCAGTTCTTTCCTTGATGAGACTCAAGTTATAATGGGATGTGTGTCTCCAGTTTTGAGTTTTGGTGTTAATATCAGTTTTTTATAATGGGTTCTAGTTTGAATTGAGATTGTTTTATCCTTTGATCGTTCCTTCTATTTCATTGTTTAGTGGTAATCCTCCAAGATGCATTGTGTTAGTTCCTTAGGATGGTGCAATGGAAACTCTTCAAAGGAATCCTCTGATAGATTAGAACATTGTTGAGACTATCATGTGAGAAGTTCATGATGTTGAATAAAATGTGCCATAAGTCCAAAACATAGTTATTGGGGTACAGGAATGAGCTTGAAGTGATAGGAATCAATCATTGGAGTTATTTTTTGAGATTCCACTATCCTTTCAAGGTATCAATGGACCTCAAGAGGTATAGGACTAGTTGGTCAAGATCGATGAAATATTTCACTTCTTTGATACACCTATGTGTATCAAGGTTAAGTGTTTAATGTTCAGACTTGAGGGTCCTAGAATGAGTTAGTAGCATTCCATGGTACATGCTAATCAAAATGTGGTCTTGGACTGAAGGGTTTCAAGAATATATTCTTCAAGAAGTTTTTCCTGGATTTGTTGATGATGGTGAAGTCTTGGAGGTCCTCTCTTTATAGCAGGGAGAGTGTTTGGTGTTTTTATACACCAATTAGTTTGCTGAGTTGGTTTGTTTTCACACTAGGTTTTGAAGAATGAACAGATGAAGGATAAATAGTTCATATAGGGTTTTCAACTAGATATAATATTGTAGTTATTTATACTAAATCCTTTGATCAATACAGAGACTGTGGATTGGGCTATGATGGAAAAAGTGAATATGGAAAGAAATGTTGGATATTACGTCTCTTCTATTACACCAAGTGGATTCTTTTATGGTGTTCTAAGGAAAGGTAGAAAGTGACAGGATCATCACAGGAGTGGAGGGGGTGGTTCTCAACATAATTCCTCCTCATAACCTATAGTTACAGCTAGTCGTGTGCCTCTAACTTGTGATCAGTGTGGCAAGGCCGGACACACCCGACATTATTATCATGCACCAGTAAATATGTTTAACAATTTTGTGTGGTATGGTCATCTACAGTGTTTCTATCAATACATTTCTACTCCATTATATGGTTATTGATTTTTGACTCCAAAGGATATTTTAGTTCTTTAAGATGATTCAAATACTGTAGGTCTCCAGCTCTAGGCCACACGAATAAATCACATTCACATAGTAGATGAGTTTCCAGGGGAGGTAGAAGTGTGTCCAGCTATATTTAGGGGTTATATCATTATTTCATCCACAGTATTGTTTTATTTATTTGATATTGGTTCTTTCCACTAATTTATATCATTCCATTTTTTTTAAATTTTTAACCTTTCATCATAACTCGTGTCCTTTATTATGGAGTTAGCAACGTCTCTTGGGAAGTGGAAAGAGGTGGGATTTTGGTTTCCTTGTTCACTATTGATAGCTGAAACAGAATTAGAATAGGATTTTCTTATTCCTGACCTAGATTTTTTTGATATCATCATATGGATGGATTTGTTGGTTTCTCATCAAAATGAGGATGATTGTTATCATTGGAATGTCATGTTTCATGTGGATGATGGGAGCTCACAATTGTTTCAAGGGGAGTGGGATCCAAGGTCTGGATATGCATGACCTTCCTGACCAGAGCTCGGGATTTTTTTGTATTTGTTATAGTAGATCCTAATAAAATTTATTTTTTCATTGATCTTCCCATCATTGTTCAGAACATTCCTAATGTATTCCTAGAATATTTCTCCAAGATTCTTCTAAAGAGAGAGGTAGAGTTTATTAGTGACCTAGTGTTAGAGATGCAACTGATATCAATACATTCTTATTTCATGGAACCAGTAAAGATGAAAGGGATTAAGTTTCAGTCGGACTATCTAGTGAAAAAAGGGTTTTTTGCCCTAGATTTTTTCTTTGGGAGTCCCTTATGATCTTTTACAAGAAGGTAGATAGTTTGCTCCAACTGTTTGTATACTATTTGAAGTTGAACTGAGTAACAGTTGAAAAAAAAATATCAATTGCCTCATGTTGATTATTTTTTTCTTCAGTTAAATGGGTAAAAGTGTAATTCAAAGATCAATCCTCGTTCGGGTTATCATCAGCTCAGAGTTTGGGAGACTGGTATATCGACTACAACATTCAAGATTAGGTATGGATATTATAAATATCATGTGATTCCCTTTGTACTGACTAATTCTCTTTAATTTTTCATGGCTTTGATGAATTTTATATTCCATTAGTGTCTTGAAAATTTTGTGGTAGTGTTCATAAATGATATTTTTCTTTATTCAAGATCTGATTGCATGTACAGGAACCATATGAGTTTAGATTTGAAAATATCGAGTCACTATTTAAAGAAAAAATATTTCTGAATGTAATTTCTAGGTTCAACAGGGAAAATTATTAGGGTATGTGATTTATAATCATAGAGTATCTATTGATCCTGAAAGGGTAAAGGTTGTATTTTCATGGAAAGATCCATGAAATTTATTTTAAATTTAGATCTTCCTTGATCTTGCTAGTTACTATCAATGGTTCATTAAGGATTTATATAAGTTGGAATCACGTTTGACTGATTATACTGAAACAGGTGAAATTCAAATGGATGAAAAATGTGCTTATTTTGAAGAGATAAAATAGCTTATGAAATCATATCATATTCTAATATTACCAGAGCCTGGTAAGGGGTATGTGGTTTTCTATGGTTCTTTTAAAACTATTTTCTATTGTGTGATATTTCAGGATGATGGTGTGGTGGATTATAGTTCTCGTCAGCTTATCCTTAACTAGAAAAATTACCCCACTCATGATTTATATATTTCTGCATTTATTAATGTACTTAAGTTTTGGTGGCATTATCTTTTTTCCGAATGATTCACAGTACCTTCTAGTAATAAGAGTTCTAGATATATATTTTCTCAAAAAGACTTTAATATTAGATAGGGGTGATGGGTAGAATACCAACATATGTTTTAATTTGATATCTCTTACACCCTGTGGAAGGGGAATGTCATTGTATATTCTATTTGTAGAAATTTCCTATCATAGGCTATTTTGGAACTGAAGGAAGAGTAGAACCTTATGGGGATTTTTTCTCAGTTGCATATAGAGTCTTAGGAGAATGTTTTTTGTATGATTATGACTAGTGTTCAGTTATATACATCTCTCCATGAGTCTATTCTATAGAATTAGTAGTAGGATGATGATTTTAAAGGAATTTAGGAAACCCTATATGGTGGGGAGACCATCACGTGTTAGTATCCTTCTTATGTTATTATACTCTGCTTTGGGGTCGGTTTGTTTTCCTAGAATGAGTGAGGAGAATAGTGTTATTTGATTTTCATGGTTCTTTATGGTCCACTCATCTGAGCACTATTAATATGTAATATGACATGAACTGGTGATTTTGGTGGTCGAATATGAATTGTGACACTATTGATTTTGTGTCATGTTGTTACACCAGCCAGAAGATAAAGGCAGAGCATCGGAAACCTTCTAATTTTCTACATGCACTTCTTGTTCCTGTTTGTAAATTGGATGAGGCATCTATGGACATTTTTTCTGAATACCATGGACTCCCCAAGGGAATAATTTTTTCTAGGTGGAAATTGATTTGTTAAAAAAGAAAACTCATTTTATTCTGATCAAAGATAATAAAAATGCCTAATATGTTGGTAAGTTATATGTGTAGGAAGTTGTGAGGTTACATGGGGTTCTTTAAACTATTGTTTTAGACAGGGATCCTAAGTTTACTTCCAGGCTCTGGAGAAATTTCCAAGAGGTTATGGGGACTGAGGTCAGATTGGGTACAACTTATCATTCATATATAAATGGTCAGACGTAGTGTGTTATTTAGGTTCTAGAGGATATTATTTGTGAATATGTCTTGCAATTTTATGGATCATCGGATACACATTTGGGACTAGTTAACATAGTTATAACAACATTCATCAGTCATCAATCAGAATAGATCCTTTCAAGGCTTTGTGTGGTCACTCGTGCAGGTCACCTCTTTTTTGGGTAGAGGTGGGTGAAGCTTTATTTACAGGACTACATTTGGTTCAGGATACCTATGTGAGAATTTAGGATGTACATCAGCATCTAGTTATAGTGTAGATTCAATAGAAGTATTATTCAGATCAAGGGAGTCATACTTTGAATTTTTCCATAGGTTATTGGGTTTTCTTGAATTTTTCCCCATGGTTTGGTAACCATTGGCTTGGAAAATAGGGAAAGTTGGATCTAATTTATATGGTATTGTTTGAGGTCAGTGAGCGTCTTAAGAATTTTTCTTATCAATTGGCATTTTCAGCTCAATTGACAAGAATTCATGATGTTTTCCACACATTACAACGCAGGAAATGTAATCATGATCCCTATCACATTCTATGTTTGCAATATTTTTAGTTAGATCCAGATGTTTTGGTTGATGAACAGCCTGTTCAGATTGTTGAATCTCAAGTGAAAGTCTTCTGTGGGACATCTATTCCACTATCCAGAGTTTTATGTTAGCATCGATCATATTCTCATGAGACTTGGGAGTGCGATTCGTTGATGAGGGAGTAGTGGCCTCACCTATTTATCATACTTCATTATTCCATATGAGTTCCCAAGGACAAAAAATTCTTATGGTGGGGAGTTTGTAACATCATGTTACTCACTTTTTGGTAACACCCTTCTCTTTACAAGTTTTCATCTTTAATTGGGTGTCTATTGGGACTCCGGAGGATGGAGATCATTTTTTGGATAAAATAACTTAATGTTTGGGGATGTGTATTTATTTGAATTAATGGAGTCTAGGTATAAATTTTTCAATATATTTGTGGGGTTCTTTCATAACCCCCTCCCTCCAAAGATACTGTAATGAGGGGAGAGAGATAAGGAACCATGAGTCCCACCTCTAGTAGGCCCCAGGTCGGAGAAAAGCAAGAAGGGTGTAAGAATCTCACAATATTGGAGGCATTACCCTTTATAAGGAAATAGAATCAAGAGATAAGATGAACCATCCACAGAAAACTCCAAAAAATGAATATAAGAAAACCAAAAACAATCCCACAATGCATTTTTACAAACACCAATACAAAAAAGATGTTTAACAGCCCTGATATTTATCACCGCTAGAAAAAAATGACGATAAATGGAATCATTATCAATGTTAAAGAATGTGGTGATAAATGTAACCCTTTATCAGTACTTTTTTTAGTGCTAAAAAAGGAATCCCTTATCATCACTTTATTTTTAGCGTTGATAAAGGGTACCCTTTATCAGTGCATTATTTTTAGTACTGATAAAGGGAACCCTTTATTAGTGCTTTATTTTTAGCACTGATAAAGGCTACCCTTTATCAGTGTTATATTTTTTTCTCTCATAAAGGAGTCCTTTATCAGCGCTATTTTAGCGCTCATAAAGGTCCGAATAAATAAAATGAAATAATTAAATAAATAAAAAATAAAATTTTTTATAAATTTTATTAATTAAATAATTACTGTAAAAAGTGAATAAATTTATTATACTATATATAAATTATAAATACTAATAAATAGTATTAAATATATATATAGATATTCAATATTAAAATTAAGAAAATTAAAATTAAAAATAAGTAAATTGAGAAAAATATTATACATTTTATTAATTGTATGATTATTAAGAATGTTAACAAATAGTATATATTAAATATATAGATATATATTAATGTATATAAATATGATTTATATATTAAAAAATATTTATGCTTTTTACATTAAATAGTCATATATTTATTGAATAATGGTTTATAATTAAAAATTCATATGAGTTAAAAAAAGTGACTCATATCATTGAGTAATGGACATGTAATTGAATGTAGTTTGATTGTTAAATTTAACATAGATCAAATGTGTGGTATATAGATTTCACATATACGTAACTAATGAATTTTTATAAACAACGCACACATAAAAAACTTATCCATTTTTTCAATATTAATAAAGTGTACTTATTTTAAATTTATTCAATTTCAATCATTTTTAACATAGATGCACTCAAAATTAGATATTCATTAGAAATGTTAAAAAATATTTGTAAAAAAATATTTAAAAATGTATGTACTATATTTATAAAATTATGCATTTATAATTATAAATAAATAAATATTTTCTAAAAGTATTTATATAATAATAAATAATTTATTATATATATTTAAATATTTATTACATTTATTATAAATTTATTTAAATAATGAATAAATTTACTATATTTATATTTATATTTATTTATTAAATATATATAAATATAATATATATATATATATATTGATATAAATATTATTTTTTAAAAATGTTATATAATTATAAATAAATAATTATATATTTAAATAATTATAAAATTATAATAAGTATATTTAAATAAGGAATATATTTACTATATTTATATTTATATATATTAATTTAGTATATATATAAATTTACAATTTTTTATTCATAATTATAATTATAAATCCTTTATCAACGCTTATGTAATATGAACGGATAAAAGAAATCTTTATCAGTGCTTTTTAAGTGTTGATAAAGGTGAGGTTTTATCAGCACTAAAAAAGGGTTGATAAAAGTTTCCTGATCTAATTAAAAAAACCTAACCTGCTATGAACCTATCATGATATCGGAAGCTTTCTTTAGAAGACACCCATTTCTGGAACTCCTCCTCGGTGAATCAAAGATCAAATCACACAAACCCTCTCGAATCACACAATACCACTACCTCTAGTTTCTCAAACATCATCCAGTATTAGGTGTTCTCTTGAAGTTATGGTTTCTGAAGAAAACATTGAGATCGGGAACTGAGGATATCATATTTCCATCAACCTAGTGAGGTAGGCCTATTTTTTCTTTTGTAGGTTCTGATTTTCTTTCTATATTTATCGTTTCAAGATCTATATCCAAGGGATTCTGATTTTCCTTTATAGGTTATGATTTTCTTTTTGTATTTGGGATTCGATTGTTGTATACTAATTTTCTTATTTTTTGATCATTTATTGCTTGACTATTTTGTAAGATATCCTGTTTTGAGCTTTTTTAATTTTAGTTTTGAATTAATTTTCTTCACTGACTACATATATACTCCCATTTTCTCTACAAGATTAATTTTTTCGCTACATTGAAATCTTAGAGAATCACCTCTAGTCCATAGATAAACCAATTAAAAAATATTTATTCCATTATATAAATAGTGGTAGTTTTGTATATAAAACCCTTAAATGATTGAGAAAATTTATTTAGAAACCTAATTCTCAGTCTAAAAATGGTGTGAATTAGCAGAAGAAGATGATTTTATGCAATTCATGTAATGGAATTTATTTATATAAATTTTTTCTTAAAATTCAGGTGTAAGTGTTTTTCCTTAAAATTTGTTTTTCTTAAAATTGTGTTGTATTATTTTAAGAGAAATATTAGTAAGGGTGATGTCATATTTATTTATTTTTAGTGGATCTTTATTTTTAAAATTATTATGGGGTTTTAATAATTTAACTATGTTGCGATATTATACTGTAAGCGTTGCGTATATTTTTATCAATTTATTTTTATTTAATAAATACATATAAATAAATATATTTATATATTTTTTCAAAACTTATAATGTAAGGGTGGTTTTATAATTATTTATTCACAAATTATGGTTCTATATTTCCAAATTCGGAAGGTATTGTATTAATTTTCATTAAAAATTATTTTTGAATGTGGATTTTTTTTCAATTATGTGTATTATAAATTCCATGTTATTTATGTGTGTGTGTGTAACACCCCGAGATTTTATGAAAAATATTCTTTTTAATTTTATTGATGTCTTCTGTTGTAATCTACACCAAAAGGAGTTTTCACTACATGCATCCCTGACTTGGCTTGCATTACACGCAATCACGACCTTCCTCGATAGCGTGTGTTGTACGCAATACCGAGTTTCACTAAACAACGATATGCTATTAAAATATTATTAAAACTAGCCGTTATGAATAGTAATAACCACTTTTTGAAATTTTATAAATTTTATCTTCCAAAATGGACTTCATTTTTGGATTCGGAATATCGAAATTAGCTTAGGGTGAAATTTTGGTACTTTTCGGATAACTTTCATTTTCTGATGAATAGTGAAAATTACTAAATTTTAATTAAAAACTACTATTTTAATAGAAATAATTAATAGTGGTAAATTATTAATTTGAGTGGTTTTAATGTATATTTAGAATATATTTTTACAATTTAATACAATGATGGTCATTGGATGTAATTTCACATTTAAACCAGACATAAACAAGTGTCAATCTTTTGATAGTTATTATCTCTTAATAACACACTAATTGTTTTGAAGACGGGAATTAATTTTTAAATTAATTAATGAAACTGATATGTTTTGAATATGATAAACTAGAAATAATTTTTGAATTCATAAAATCAAATATAGCTTAGGCCTAATTTTTGGTATTTTTCTGTAAACTTTCATTTTTTGATGAATAGTGAAACCACTAAGTGGTAGTTAAAAAACTAAATTTTTCCTAAAACTTAATTTTACCGCTTTTTTTAATGGAATTTCAAAAATCCGAGAGACACGGTCGATGTCAGAAAGTAAAATGTGGTTCAATGAGATGAAAATAATTTTTGGTGAATAGTAACTTTTTACTTTTATTTACCACGGTTAAAAGTAAATAGGGTAATTAAGGGTAAAAATGATATTATTATTACCCAAACACATGTCCTAATTCTATTGGATTAGTGTAATTCGACCAAAAACAACCTTAGGAATAAAATATGTCCATTTAGGACCACTTGGATTAGATTAGTGCATTTATTATTAATTTATTTAAAGAAGGGTTAAAATAGTTAAAATTCTCTGTTTAATAAGTAAATCATTTTTAATATAGGGTTATACATAAGATAAATTCGACAATAAATATTAATTAAAATTTTAAAAAGATTTCCTACATAATGGTATTTTATTTGTAATTTTTAGACATTAAATAATTTAATTTATTTATGACACAAAGATGATGCAGTAATTATCTTATTAATGAAATATTGACATAATTGATGTTATAAATACCCAAATAAATGTAATTTGAGACTTTTTATGAATTAAACTAATTTTCTAGGTTAATATGACATGTTATTATTGATTTAATTAACATTTTTCTAACTAATCATTCTGTTGTGATTTTCAAAAAAATCAATTACTAAATAGTGTCAAAATTGACATAAAATAGTTTTTAAAACAAATATTAAATTATTAATTGTTATTTTATTCCTAAAAATCTAAGGTTCGGAAAAATGACTTATATAAGGTTATATATATTAATAATAAACAACTTTGGGTTCGTTTGGCTTGTTATAGTATGTTTATTAACCTTATAGTGTAAGAACACAAAAAGACACGGTAAAAGTAAAATTATCTAACTTAAAGTTAAATCTAAATGATAAGGTTAAAATAGGAACCTAAACTTGTCTAAATTCTATTGGATGAGATGATTTCGACCTATCCCCACCGTAGCTTCTTAATAAATCAATTTGGAGCTATATAAAACCAAATATGACTTTATAATAAAATAATATTTTTAGTTTTTCCAAAGGTGCCCCTCTCCTCCCTTATAAAAGGGCACCTCCTTCCTCTCTTCCTCACACCATTTTGAGCCTTCAAGCTCATCCAACCCCTGCCAAATTCTCTTCTCCACTTACCTAGAAACATCCTAGAGGTCTTGGTCTTCTTCAAAGACCACTTTTAGTGCCCTAATAGGAGGTCTCAAAGAGGCGTTTCAAAGAAGAGGTAATGCCCGTCACCGATTCTTTCATCTTTACTTATTCTTCCACTTCTTGTTCCTTAGTTGTTTCATTATGAAGTAATAACATCATTATCACTCATATATGGATAAGTTATTATAAGTATGAAACAACCATATTTCACCATCTATCCATCCAACGGAAAATGAAATCACCGCGCGTGCGTACGTACGGAATACCGTCTCCACGCCGTGGTGTAATCTATTTTCCACCACCACCTTACATGGATGGGTATAATGGTGAAAGTAATTAATATATATGATAATTGTAAATTGATATTTATTCTTTAATATTATACATACACTTTAATACAATTCCACGATCTTGGGAATGATATCATCGCTCGTGCGTACGTACGGACTACCGTCTCCATGATGCGATGAGATTCACTCTCCATGTTAACCATTCATGAATGATTATAAAGTATATATAATGAATAATAATGAAATATATGACATAATAATGATACTAGATTTATTTATATATATATATGTATTTCATTTACTTAATTCCATTCAATTCAAAAGAGAAACGAAAACAGCGTTCATGCGTACGTACGACCTACCGTCTCCATGAACGGTGTATTTCATTCCTTTTATCGATCTATAATATATATGTGTATGATGAATATATATTATATATAAATAATGTTTTACATTATGGAATTATGTAAATCAGGATATAAGTAATAATATCTGGAACTACAAGTTGAAACACATACGATAAATAAAATGATTTTACCCAAAACGTTGCTTTAACATGGAATTTACAAAAGAACGGGTAATATAAAGTCATAAGTGAAACATATATGATATCATAACAATGAATATGATTCTGTAATAAGTCAATGACATTATTTTAATCATTATACAGGAGGTTCGGATACGTATGAAGCATATCGGACCTAAGGTAAGGGATAATTTTGCAAATCTCATTTTTATCCGAGATTGCTTATTCGTAAATATTTACTGGGGTTATTGCTATCATCCATGTCCATGTTTTATAAAATTGTTTTCATGTATGTTTAAATTCCTTTTTATCCATTTTTTACTTTTAATACATGTTATGTAAGGAATATTTTTTTTTTTACGTTACGAGGTATGTTTTTGACTTTTCGGACAAAAGTACGAGGAGAATGTTATTTTTAACTTATACGGTGTGAACGGATTTTTACGGTTTCATAACATCTCATTTTCATGAAGATTACTCTACATGATTTTAAGAATATTTTCAACAAAATACATTTATTTTAAAAGTGCATGGCATTTTTTGAAAATAAAATGATTTTGACGAAGAAAGGATATTTTTACCAAGATTTCATTTCAAATGTTTTATCAAAACCATTTTCCATCTAAGATGACATTATTTGATAGGTGTATGTTTCATTTTTAATGTCCTTATGAATTACATGGGTCACTTTTCTTATGATGAAATGTCCATTTTTTTATATAGATTATGAAATGATGGGATGATGTTATGAAACCCATTTTATTCTTTGGGTTATGATGAATGTTTTAAGTTTATTTTGTGGCACAAGTAAGAATGATTTCATTATGAGATTAGTGGGAACTATATCTCCCTTCAATGCATTGGGTAAATATTTATATCTCATGAGATAGACATGGCTGGAACGGTAATTTAATCTGGTTTATTGTTACAACACTGAAATGAGGAGTGAACTCGATTCAGAAAGGGACTTTGTCCACTAAGATGGTCTTGGCAGCAATGTCTTGGCTACTATGGAAATCATGACATGTGCTGAATGGTTGTAACAATTACATGTTTTATTCCCATTTTATCATGGTTGATGTTCTATTATGATATATGCCTTACGAACTTCCAAGATTCATTTCTTTGCTCAGGATTTTGATGTTTAGATTTTATGTTCAAGTTTTTGCATTCAAATGTTTATGGATTGTTTTATGTTATCTATGTTTGCTCTTACTGAGCATTTGAGCTCACCCTTTTTATGTTTTATTTTCCCCAAGAAATAAATAAAGGTTTAAGGTAAGGAAACAAAAATGGGAAGATCGTTATGGGAGTTGTTGAAGATATTTCAACGTGATTAGAAGTTTATATTCCAAGTTTCCAAAGACACTAAACTATTAAGGTCCTTGTGTGTCTGTTTGCGTTATGTATTAAGTATTCTTGAAAAGTAATGTAATTTCCATGTACATTAAGCTTCAGGTCTCTACAGTTTCTATCAGAGGAAAGGTTTAGTCAACCTTTGGAAACTAGGATGCGAAAATGTTAGTGAGATCTCTAGAGGTATTTATAAGGTATGTCAAGGGATGTCCCTAAGGTTAAGTATAAGTATAGGTTATAGTCCTAGAATTACAGTAAAGATCTTATAATTAAGCCTAAGATGTTAGTTATTGAAGGTACTCCCCCTTTATTATGTTTTTTCCCTAGCATGATTTTTTCCTCTCACACTATTCTTTTTGGGTTTTAGACGATGGCTGGAACCCGAAGAAACCGTGTTGATCAATGTAATGGACAATGTAATGATTGTCCTCCTGAACAAACAAATGTTATGGGAGATGGAGTGCAAAATATTATTGATATACCTACACAAGCTATGAATCATTCTGGACTTCTGAATGAGGAGAGAAGGGGACAATATTCTATTGAGTCCTTCATGAGGCAACGTCCACCTTCTTTCAGTGGGTCTTCTGATCCACTTGTTGCTGAACAATTGATCAGTACCACTAAAAAGATATTTACAGTTCTTCAATGTTCTGAACATGATAAATTCATCTTAGTAGTATATCGTTTGGAAGGTGAAGCTGATCAATGGTGGAATCTTATCAAGAATACGAGGCCAAGAGATGAAATTGAGTCCATGGAATGGGATGAGTTCAAGAACATATTTTTCAATAAGTACTTACCTCATATTCTTCGAACAAAGATTGAGAAGGAGTTTCTTGAACTAAAGAAAAAGGATGATGAATCTGTTGGTATATACGAAGAGAATTTTACAACGCTTGCAAGGTATGCATCTGGATTTATCATCCAACCTGAAAGTAAAGTTGATCGATTCTTCAGTGGCTTAAAACCAAATCTTCGAAGGTAATTAGCTATAAGAGACTTCAGTAGCTATGAAGAAATTGTGCATTGTGCTATTAAGGTAGAAATGGAAGTTGGTGTTACATATCCATCTCATGGATTTGACAAGAAATGAAAGATGGAGTTCGAGGAGAAATCTTAGAATAATGGTGAAAAAAAGATGAATGTTTCCTTATGCTCAAAGTATAGAAAGAAGCGTGGTGGAGATTTTCTTAAAGGGACTAGAAAATGTTTTAAGTGTGGAAAAGAAGGTCATCGAGCAGCTGAGTGTCGAAGTAATGAAAAAAGGGTTGCTAATGGTGTGAATAAAGAAAAGACTACAGAGAACGCACCAACAACACTTCAATGCTTCAAGTGCAAGGAAATGGGGCATTATGCTAATAAATTCCCTATTCCAAGGGTTAGTGATGATCGACATGAGCAACCACTTAAGGAAAAGGAAAATGGGAAGTCACATGCGATCACTATTGGCGATGTTGAATATGAAAACGATGTGACGGAATGATTAAGTGTTTATGTAATGGGATTCCAAAATAATGTTGTATATAGTATCGTCGAATATTGGAATATTTATGTATTGGTCTATTGTGGTTTTTAATAATTTTATGGTACCGGTAACCATGGAAAGTGATTGAGATATTTTTGGACAACAGATGATATGCGCATAATGAAGGGATAAGGAGAAAATGAAATGTTTGACAGTATTCATGAGCTCATGACTGATATAAGGAAATAGTTATATCATGGATTGAGGTTTTGTTATGTGAAAAGAGTTAAATTTTGACAGCACTTTTGTTTTCACTAAGGTTCAATGGGTATTCATTCTTCAAGAGAATACATGATTAAGGTATTCACATGTTTGTAATTTGACCAACAAGATATATCTTATGATATATGGGGGATAAATGATGGAATTCACGTGATTGTTATATGAAATTTCATGTAATAATTTCTTTATACTATAAACTTGGACCGAAGTATTTTAGATAAGCCTAAAGATTGGAATAGATCATGTTGGACATAATTTAGTATTGTTTATGGATAGAACTTTTTCGATATTATTGATGGGATGTTATAGTAATGTAGTTTTAGAAAAAGGACCACCTGCAGGACGGGCGATAGCCCATCGCGTCGGGCAAGGCTGTGGGAATCGAACCCACAACCGAAGTGGGACTGGCCTTTATCGCCTACCACTAGCCTACAGGAAGTCCCTGTTTAGTAGAAACTGGTTTTATTATATTAAGCAGTATGATATATGAAGTATAAGTCCATTTTAGGAACCATATATGATTAATCTCATCATAGATGGACTTATGTATATTTGATAACTTTTGTTAACCTTTTGTTTGAAACAGATGGAATGACCCATCATTCTATCACATGATCTGTTAACACTTCATGAATAACAAATTAAACTTCATTTCATTAAGAGATGAAGTGGAAATTGTTCAAAGCACAAACAATAGTGAGATTGTACCAAAATCAAGCAAGTATTTCTTCTAATTCAAAATTTTCAACTTTAGGGAAATGATATTGAAAACCAAAAATGTTTTCCTAGTGCTCTTATATCCGATGAATCAAATGGTACCTTAGATCATCACAAATTTATGGCTTTCTGATTGATTGATTTTTCATAGCCATGTTCTCTACCACTCTCCATCAGAACTTTATGGTTAGATTTTTCTTCCATATCCATATTTTCACCTATGTTCTCCTGCGTGGAAACCCAATGATGAGTTAATTTGGGTAACTGGTACATTTCATACTTTAGTTTTTAAAGCAATGTTTTGGTATTCCTTTTTACGATGTGGGTTTCTATTAAAGAAACTTTCGAGTAGTAAACCATTAATAATCCCGATGAATTTCAAGGGCGAAATTCATTTTAAGGGGGGTAGAATGTAACACCCCGAGATTTTATGAAAAATATTCTTTTTAATTTTATTGATGTCTTGTGTTGTACGCTACACCAAAAGGAGCTTGAACTACACGCATCCCTGACATGGCTTGCATTACACGCAATCGCGACCTTCCTCGATAGCATGTGTTGTACGCAATGCCGAGTTTCAATAAACAACGATATGCTGTTAAAATATTATTAAAACTAGCTATTATGAATAGTAATAACTTCTTTTTGAAATTTTATAAATTTTATCTTCCAAAATGGACTTCATTTTTGGATTCAGAATATCGAAATTAGTTTAGGGTTAAATTTTGGTACTTTTCGGATAACTTTCATATTCTGATGAATAGTGAAAATTACTAAATTTTAATTAAAAACAACTTTTTTAATCAAAATAATTAATAGTGATAAATTATTAATTTGAGTGGTTTTAAAGTATATTTAGAATATATTTTTACATTTTAATACAATTTTAGTCATTGGATGTAATTTCACATTTAAACCAGACATAAACAAGTGTCAATCTTTTGATAGTTATTATCTCTTAATAACACACTATTTGTTTTGACGACGGGAATTAATTTTTAAATTAATTAATGAAAATGATATGTTTTTAATTTGATAAAATAGACATCATTTTTGAATTCATAATATCAAATATATCTTAGGCGTAATTTTTGGTATTTTTCTGTAAACTTTCATTTTTTGATGAATAGTGAAACCACTAAGTGGTAGTTAAAGAACTGAATTTTTCATAAAACATAATTTTACCGCTTTTGTGAATAGAATTTCAAAAAACTGAGAGACACGGTTGATGTCAGTAAGTAAAATGCGGTTCAATGAGATGAAAATAATTTTTGGTGAATAGTAACTTTTTACTTTTATTTACCACGGTTAAAAGTAAATAGGGTATTTAAGGGTAAAAATGATATTATTATTACCCTAACACATGTCCTAATTCTATTGGATAAGTGTAATTCGACCAAAAACAACCTTAGGAATAAAATATGACCATTTAGGCCCACTTGGATTAGATTAGAACATTTATTATTAATTTATTTAAAGAAGGGTTAAAATAGTTAAAATCAAAGTTTAAGAAGTAAATAATTTTTAATAATGGGTTATAGATAAGATAAATTCGACTATAAATATTCATTAAAAAACTAAAAATATTTCCTAAATAATTGTATTTTATTTGTAATTTTTAGACATTAAATAATTTAATTTATTTATGACACAAAGATGATACAGTAATTATCTTATTGATGAAATATTGACATAATTGATGTTATAAATACCCAAATAAATGTAATTTGAGACTTTTTATGAATTCCACTATCTTTATAGGTTAATATGACATGTTATTTTTGATTTAATTAACTTTGTTCGAACTAATAATTCTGTTATGATTTTCAAAAAAAATCAATTACTAAATAGTGTCAAAATTGACATAAAATAGTTTTTAAAACAACTATTATATTATTAATTATTATTTTATTCCTAAAAATCTAAGGTTAGGCCACATGACTTAGATAAGGTTATATATATTAATAATAAAAAACATGGGGTTTTTTTGTCTTGTTATAGTAAGTTTATTAACCTTATAGTGTAAGAACACAAAAAGACACGGTAAAAGTAAAATTATCTAACTTAAAGTTAAATCTAAATGATAAGGTTAAAATAGGAACCTAAACTTGTCTAAATTATATTGGATGAGAGGATTTCGACCCATCCCCACATTATCTTAGAAATAAATCAATTTGGAGCTATTTAAAACCGAATATGACTTTATAATAAAATAATATTTTTAGTTTTTCCAAAGGTGCCCCTCTCCTCCCTTATTAAAGGGAACCTCCTCCCTCTCTTCCTCACACAATTTGGAGCCTTCAAGCTCGACCAAACCCTGCAAAATTATTTTATAAACTTCCCTAGAAACATCCTAGAGGTCCTGGTCTTCTTCAGATACCAATTTTAGTGCCCTAATAGGAGGTCTCAAAGAGGCGTTTCAAAGAAGAGGTAATGCCCGTTACCGATTCTTTCATCTTTATTTCTTCTTCCACTTCTTGTTCCTTAGTTGTTTCATTATGAAGTAATAACATCAGTATCACTCATATACTGATATGTTATTATAAGTATGAAACAACCATATTTCACCATCTATCCATCCAACGGAAAACAAAATCACCGCGCGTGCGTACGTACGGAATACCGTCTCCACGTCGTGGTGTAATCTATTTTCCACCACCACCTTACATGGATGGGTATAATGGTGAAAGTAATGAATATATATTATTATTGTAAAGTGATATTGATTCTTTAATATTATACATACACTTTAATACAATTCCACGATCTTGGGAATGATATCATCGCTCGTGCGTACGTACGGACTACCGTCTCCACGACGCGATGAGATTCACTCTCCATGTTAACCATTCATGAATGATTATAAAGTTTATATAATGAATAATAATGAAACATATGACATAATAATGATAATGGATTTATTTATATATATATATATATATATGTATGTCATTTAATTAATTCCATTCAATTCAAAAGGGAAACGAAAACAGCGTCCATGCGTACGTACGGCCTACCGTCTCCATGAACGGTGTATTTCATTCCTTTTATCGATCTATAATATATATGTGTATGATGAATATATATTATATATAAATCATGTTTTACATTCTGGAATTATGTAAATCAGGATATAAGTAATAATATCATGAACTACAAGTTGAAACACATATGATAAATAAAATGATATTACCCAAAACGTTGCTTTAACATGGAATTTACAATAGAACGGGCAATATAAAGTCATAATTGAAACATATATGATATCATAACAATGAATATGATTCTGTAATAAGTCAATGACATTATTTAAAAAATTATACAGGAGGTTCGGATACGTACGAAGCATATCAGACCTAAGGTAAGGGATAATTTTGCAAATCTCATTTTTATCCGAGATTGCTTATTCGTAAGTATTTACTGGGGTTATTTCTATGATAAATGTCCATGTTTTATAAAATTGTTGTCATGTATGTTTAAAGTCCTTTTTATCCATTTTTTACTTTTAATACATTTTATGTAAGGAATCTTTTTTTTGTTTACTTTACGAGGTACGTTTTTGACTTTTCTGACAAAAGTACAAGGAGAATGTTATTTTTATCTTATACGGCGTGAACGGATTTTTACGGTTTCATAACACCTCATTTTCATGAAGATTACTCTACATTATTTTATGAATATTTTCAACAAAATACTTTTATTTTAAAAGTGCATGGAATTTTTTGAAAATAAAATAATTTTGACGAAGAAAGGATAGTTTCCCTAAGAATTCATTTCAAATGTTTTATCAAAACCATTTTCCATCTAAGATGACATTATTTGATATTTGTATGTTTCATGTTTAATGTATCTATGATTTATATGTTTCACTTTTCTTATGATGAAATTTCCATTTGTTTTATATGGATTATGAAATGATGGGATGATGTTTATGAAACCCATTTTATTCTTTGGGTTATGATGAATGTTTTATGTTTATTTTGAGGCACAAGTAAGAATGATTTAATTATGATATGGGTGGGCCGTATATCTTCCTCCAATGCATTGGGTAAAGATTTATATCTCATGAGATAGACATGGCTGGAACGTTAAGTTAATCCGGTTCAGTGTTACTGGACTGAAATGAGGAGTGAACTCGATTCCGAAAGGGACTTTGTCCACTAAGATGGTCTTGGCAGCAATGCCTTGGCTACTATGGAAATCATGACATGTGCTGAATGGTTTCCACAATTACATGTTTTATTCCCATTTTATCATGTTTGATGTTCTATTATGATATATGAATTACATACTTCCAAGATTCATGTCTTTGATCATGATTTTGATGTTTAGATTTTATGTTCAAGTTTTTGCATTCAAATGTTTATGGATTGTTTTATGTTACCTATGTTTTCCCTTACTGAGCATTTGAGCTCACCCTTTTATGTTTTATTTGCCCTCAGAAATAAATAAAGGTTTTAGGTAAGGAAACAAAAAGGGGAAGATCGTTATGGGAGTTTTTGAAGATATTTCAACATGATTAGAAGTTTATATTCCGAGTTTCCAAAGACACTAAACTATTATGGTCCTTGTGTGTCTGTTTTCGTTTTGTATTATATATTCCGCAAAAGTAATGTAATGTCCATGTACGTTAAGATTTTGGTCTCTATAGTGTGTGTGTTTAAATGTGTATGGGATAGATGTTTCAAGGGCTGGTGTGTTTTTCTCCTTTATTTGTGATATATCTTGTTGATCTGTATTATTATTTTATGAAAACATCTTTTGGACCTCCCTAGAATCTCAAGGATGGTTCAATGTGTATTACATGGCCTCCTTAGAATCCTTATGTTGATGCATCATTTGTTCCAAAAAATTGAATGGAAGTTATCAAACACTATAAATTAGAAATTATTTTTAGGTACTCGTCATTTTAGGTCAACATGTATTGGTTCCACCCCTATGAATCTCTAATTACTATACATGTATATGAAATAACTATTTATTAATTAAAATGTTTTATCAATATATTTTTATATCTTCTAGTTTATTTAATGATAGTTTATTAATCTTGTTTATCATATTTGGGTTTTTTATTACTCCTTAATTTCCTATATTATATTTTTGTTTGTTTATGTTATTTATGAAAGATGTGATGACTCATTTTAACATAGGTAACAATAGTCTTAGTTATAGGATTAAAAGTATTAAAAATAAAATTTCTCCAATAAATATATAATTCATTGAGGTCCCAAAGATTCATATATCATAAAATTTCCCCACTGAGACCCCTTGAATCAAATACAATAATGTTTATGCCCCCAACATCTCACCTTCAATAGGCCACAAGTTAATAACTAGTTCCAAGGGTGTAATTCTAACAAATGGGAGGCATTAACCGTTTTAGAGAACATAATGAAATATAATTTTCACCCTCATAAACTTCATATTCAAAACATTTATTATTGTATTTTGTTTCCTTGAGACTCATCCCTCATCGCTTTTAGGTTTCTTGTACTACTATAAGAATTAGTAATCCCATGGATGTCTACTACTTAGATTATTTCAAGCAACATAGGTGCATGTCCACAGGAGATGGAGGATGTCTATCAAACAACAAAATGAAATGATAAATATTTGGGAGATGAGCTGATGAGGATGAAAGTTGTCTATCAATTTCACCATTGATTGAATTTAAGGGATAACACCAACCATGGTGGAGAAATTATTTTCTCTAATTCAATTACCCATTTTATTCAAAGCTTGATAAAATTATTTGAAACAATCAAATATTGGTTTTACCTTATTAAAATTATCTGTAACTTTCACTTTTGATAATAAATATCTTATGTGTTTCAAACAATAGTTATTATTTCAATTTTTCTCCTGGGAGTTATCCCCCATATCTTTTATACATAATTTTCATCCCCATCACTTTCGTCTCCCGAACATCATTATTGCAATTTATTACTTAAAACTCACCCCCTTCTCTTTTATGTTATTTCTACAACTCTGAGCAATAGTCATCTCATGGATGACTACTTCTGAGAGTATTTCAAGAAATATAGGTGCATGTCCACAATAGATGAATGATGTGTCAAACAACAAAATGAAATGATAAATGTATAGGAGATGAGGTGATGAGGAATAGTTGTCTATAGCTTTCAATTTTGAATTAATTCATAGGATAACCCCAACCATAGTGGAGTAATTATTTTCTCAAATTCAATTACCCATTTTTCTCAAAATACTGAAATTATTTGAAATAATCAAATGTTGAGTTTTCATTATTATAATTGTCTATAACTTTCACCTTTGATAATGAATATCTTATGTGTTTATATATTTATTGTAAAAAATAATCTTTTATGAGTCCAATAGGATGGATATGAATCAAAAATGGATGAATGCTAATCATTTGACAAAAGAGTATGAAGATAGAGTTAATGATTTCTTCATGCTTGCAAAATATCATCCATATAACCCTTCTCAAATCCTATGTTAGTGTTTATGTTGTTTTTATTCAATAAAAATTAGTTCAAGATAGTTGGAAGAATATTTGATTTGTTACAAAATATATCAGAGCTATAAATGTAATAATAAATATAGTCAAAAAATGAATGTGGACACCAATTAGGATGATACTATAGTTTATGGATCATTTTATGTGAATACCAGTGTAAATGATGATGTACATCACATGGAAGAAATTAAAATGGAAATTTAATATGAGCTAAGTGATTGATAAAAGTTGTTTAAGGAGTTAAATAGTTGTTCTTAGAAACCATTGTATATAGTTTGTACTAAATATATTGCATTTTCATACGTATTGAAGATCTATAATTTGAAAGTTGGTAGAGGATAGAGTGACACCAGCTTTATAGAACTACTTGGTCTCCTGAATGATATGATACCTAAATAAAATGAACTACTATGACCAATATATGATGTTAAAATAATGTTATGTTAAATGGGAATGATATTTAAAAAATTTATGCTTGTATAAATGATTGCATATTTTTTTGCAAGGACCATGAATCACTCAAAAAATTACCTATGTGAGGAACATATAGATACAAGAAAAATGAATCAATTCCTTAAAAATATGTATAGTACTTTCCTATAATTCCATACTTTAGAAAACAATATGGATATCAAGAAACTATGATAAAATTGACATAGAATTAATATAGAAATAATTAATTCTAGTAAACAACATTATCTATCATATTCTCCTCAATAGAAGAATATTGATTATGAGTATCTTGCATTTGGAAATGAGCCATGAAACTTTTGTCTGGTTTTATCTATAGATTGAATAAATCCTTTTGGTGTATAGAATAGTACTCACAATACATATCCAAACATTTTGGTAAATTATATCATTCCTCCATGGTTATGCATAAAGCACAAATATGTTATGTTTTCTCTACTTATATCTTGACCAAAGTAACTATATAATGATATTAATGTCTATTTGGATCCATTGATCGAAGATCTAATGTTGATGTGGGATAAAGTCATTACAATGTATGATTCTCATAGTAGTTATGAATTCACATTGAGGTCCATATTGTATGGAATGATATATTACTTCCCCGCTTATGAAAATTTATCAAGCTATAGCATTAAAGGAATTTTGTGCTATCCCAATTGTGAAAAATTCAAATACTCAGTTCGGTTAAAACATTCCTCGAAGACTATGTTTTTAGTAAATCATAAATGTTTATCTCGACATCGTAAATACTGATCCTGGACAACATCATTCTATTGGAATATATAACAAGGTAAAACACAGTCTCTAGTTACTGGAAATCAAAAGTGTAATAAAGTAAAACATATTAACACTATTTTTGGTAAACCATTGTCAAAAAACTGTACATAATTGGGTTGGAAGAAAAAATCAATTTTATAAGAAATACTGTATTTGAATTTTTTTTATGTCAAACATTTTCTTAATATCGTGTATATAGAAAAAAATGTATTTGATAGTTTTATTGGCTTGTTACTAAATATTCTTAGAAAAACAAATATGGCATCAAGGCTAGGTTGGACTAGATTTAAATCTGGATAAGGGAAGAGTTTGCACTGGTTAAGGGTAAAGGGTGTATTTTTCTTCCTCCAGTATCTTACACTCTATCCAAATAGGAAAAAATATAAATTTTTCTTTACCTTAATATTTTAAAAGTTCCACAGGGGTATTCATCAAATATAAAGAATGTTTTTTCAATGACAAATTTGATTTTACAATGACTATAATAACATGAATATCAAGTTTTAATTAACGATTAAATTCTTGTTGCCTTTTATTGCATTGTACCTAAAAATGTACGACATACATTTACTAGACATGGCTTATTTTTCAAATCCATATTTAGTAAATTTATAGAGCTGGTGAATTTTCCCATCATGAATAAAGAGATTGTAGTCATATTATGTGAAATAGAGATGTTCATCCCACCATAATTCTTTGATTTAATGGTCCACCTGATGGTTCACTTGGTTATAGAGGTTCAACTATGTTGTCTTGTCCATTACAGATTTATGTACCCCCATTGAACTCTATATGAATATTTTGAAAGGGTATGTCAAAAATCAAATTCGGACCAAAGGTTTCATTGTAGAATGATATACTGTTGAAGTTACTATTGAATATTGTACCGATTACATATCAGATTTTGACAGCATTGATACCACAAAGTCTCATCACAATGAATGTCTTATGGGTGATGGTATTTCTAGAAGAGATGTTGTTACAATTACTTAGACAGAGTGGGAGCAAGCACACCTTTACATTTTACATAATACTAAAGATGTTGATTCAAAAATTGAATCCCACAAATAAATTATTATATTTTTAATCCATCAAGGTCTGAAGGATGACTATAAAATACACATAATAAAAAGTTTATAGGATGGTTTTGGGATCAAATTTATAAGGAGTTATCTAAAAATATGAATTCAGTTACTGAAAGGATTTAATGGATAGCCAGAGGACAGAATAAAATGTTATATCTGACACTAGTTTTGTAATCAATGATTATACGTTCCATACAAAAGAACATGATGACTTTATTACTATGAAAAAAACTGGTGTTACTCTTGTGGATGAAGCAATGCACATAATTGGTTTTATCTATATAAATCTAATTTATGAAAATATGTCATGTTTTGGAATTATCAAATAGATATACGAGTTGGATTATACAGCATTTCAAGTGGTTACATTTCTTTTCAAATGGGTTGACAATATCATTTCAGTGAAAGTTGATGAAATGGGCTTCATGAAGGTGAATTTCAATGTGGGCGTGGAAAAAGAAGATCTTTTCATAATGGAATCACAAGTAGTGCAAGTATTATATGTCTCAAATCCAACAAACAAGAATTGGTCGATTGTCCTACTGGAAACTGAAACAAATGTTGAGTCAGATGAAAAATTCTATCGAGGATGACCCTTTTATTGTGAGATCATAATCACTTCAAGTCAATCCCAATGTATGAAATGTCTTTTACATTAGAGTTGACCACAAATAGGGGATTTTGATTCTCAATAAAGGATCCAAATCCCTAAAACCTTTAAAAAGAGAGTTCAATAAGAAGGTAAAAGTGTCTTTTAATATACTATGTTTTTTCACATAATAATATATGTTCTCTATTGAATTAATATAATATAAATTAACTGTTTGACTAATCATAAAGACAATGTCTTCTACACATGATGACGTTACCAATACCTTGAAATAAAAAACTATAATTAAGGAAACCCTTTATAATGATTTAAAGGTAATGCTAAGGTATACTTTCTCTATTTTAATGAAAAAATATATAATGGAATATTTTTTTTAAATTTTCATTGTTTACTATATATTATGTTTATTTTAGAAGATTCATATCCATCTGTCATGCCTTTTTAGGAAGATAAATGGTGTTTTCTTTGCTCAATAATATAGGTAATCTGGATGTTTTCACAGTAAAATCATTGTCTATAGAATTAATTTATTACTTCATATTTATGTTTAATTTTTTTTAGTATTACACACATAATAATTTTTTCCCTATACAGGTGGATTTTTTTTGATTTAGGGTGGTCTGTCCATCTTGCATGCTCTTCTACACCCAAATATTCACAGACTTCTTCTCTCCTAAAACCATTTCACCCCTACATTGTTGCATTTATTACATTCCTGCATGTTCTCCCCCACTACCTTTGTGGGAAGAGAAATGACATTGCCTCTACTCAATCACAGAGGTAATCTTGATGATTTCACATTAAAATAAATATCCATAGATTTAATGTATTGTTTCATATTTATGTTTAATTTATTTTCTCTTAGTATCACTCACATAATAATTGTTTTCTTATATAGGTGGATTCTTTTGTTTGAGTTGGGGTGCTCTGACTATCTTTCAAGCCTTACTACATCAAAACTTCCACAAAATTCTTCTCCCTAAAAAACATTCACCTCTACATGGTTGAAATTTATAACTTTCAATTATGTTCTCTCCACTTCCTTTTTAGGAAGAGCAACAATGTTTCCTTTGTTCAATCATAGAGGTAATCTTGATTTTTTCATATTAAATTCATTGTCTGTAGAATTAATGTATTTTTTCATATTTATGTATAATTTATTTCTTATTATTATCACACACATAATAATTGTTTTCAGATAAAGGTGAATTATTTTTTTTTATTTTGGGTGATTTGTCCAACTTTCCTTCCTTTTTGCACTAAAACATCAACAAAATTCTTCTCCCTCAAAACCATTCACCCCTGTAATGTTGACATTTATCACATTCCGTTAAGTTCCCCCAACAACTCAATCATAGAGGTAATCTTGATGTTTCAATAAAAAAATAATTTTCCATATAATTAAGGTGTTATTTCATATTTATTTTTATTTTATTCATTCATAGTATTACTCATATAATAATTTTTTTCATATACAGGTGAATTATTGTTTTCAAGTAGGGGTTGTTTGTTCAAAGCTCCTCATGTTGTGTTGACAGTTTGATAATGATATTCAATGGATATCATGGAAACATTGATAGTTAGGATTTTTTTGAGACATTGGTATCTTCATGAATTTTTCTCACCTCAATTCGACACATGTTGTGACTGTTATGACTCAAATTACTTCTTTCTATTTAAAATTGACATTAATTTTAGTAAAATAGACAACTGACATACTCAAAAAATGAGAATAAATATTCCTATTGTTTTGATAATTTAATAAAATGATCCAAAAGTAATTTTTTGATGTGTAGGAATCAGCCACACCTTAATTTGATATATGATGTTCTTGGTATTACTAAATGTGTCTCTTATTAGTTTAAAATCATCATTTTAGTTCAAAAAGTGTCAGTCACTAAAAAAATAAAATTTGTTCATATTTTCTTCATAATTTTTAAAAATGATTCATAATTAATTTTGGACATGTATTAATTAGTTTCAAATCAAACTGATACACTATGTGATTAGAATGACTAAAAAGTGTGTGTTTCCAATTTTAAATGAAACTTTAGTAAAAAAATACAATTGAAATACTCAAAAACAAGAAATCACATACATATTTTTGATACTTGAGGAAAATGATTAATAAGTCATTTGAGATATGTAGGAATCAGTTGAACCTCAATCCAACCCACAGAGTGACCGATATGACTCAAAGTGTGTATTTTTATTTAAAATTGACATCAATTTTTGTAAAATGGACAATAGACCTGCTCAAAATGGAGTTAATGCATTTGGATTGTTTTGATGCCTTATAAAAACGATCTATGAATCATTTTTGATGTTTAGGAATTAGCTTCACCTAAATCCAGTATATGATGTGCCCAGTGTGACTTAAAGTGTCTATAATTAGTATAAAATTGGCATTATAGTTAAAAAAGTGTCCCTCACTGAAAATTAATCAAACATGCTTGTGTTTTATTGATAATTTAGAATAATACTTCATAAGTAATTTTTGACATTTAAGAATATATTTCATGTGAAACTGATATACGATGTGATCAGAATGAGTCAAAAGTGTGTCTTTCCAGTTTAAGATGACATTTTAGTAAAAAAGATAGCTGACATACTCAAAACTGATCAAATGCATTAACATTTTGTTGACACCTCATGAAAATAATCCACAAGCTATTTGAGACATTTTGGAATCAACCTTACCTAAATCAAATGCATGGTGTGACCGGTATGACTCCAAATGTGTATTTTTATTTAAAATTTACATCAATTTTAGTGAAAAGGACAACTGACCTACTCAAAAATTAGAAAAAACAATTGAATTGTTTTGATACATTACGAAAATAATCCATAAGTCATATTTCATGTGTAGTAATAATACACACAACAATTTGATATAGGATGTCATTGGTCTGACTAAAGTGTATGTTATCAGTTTAAAATCAACACTTTTCTTCAAAAAGTGTAACTCACTAAAAACCAATCAAACACACATTAATTATCTTTATTATTTATTAAAATGATTCATAAGTCATTTTTGATGTAAAGGAATCATTATTTAGTCAAACAGATACATGATGTGATTAGAATAAGTCAAAATTGTGTTTTTTCAGTTTAAAATGAAATTTTAGTAACAAATAAAATTGACGTACTTTAAATGGAGTAAACACATTCATATTTTTTTCATACATCAAGAAAATTATCCACAAGTTATTTGAGACATTTTGGAATCATTTGTACCTCAATCTGACGCATTGTGTGGCCAGTATGACTCTAAGTGTATCTTTTTATTTAAAATTTTCATCAATTTTAGTAAAATTAAAACTTTTTATTAATTTATTTCTTAATATTATTACTAAAATAAGAACTTTTTCTTATATAGGTGTATTAATTTGCTTGAGCAGGGGTGGTTTGTTCGAAAATATTATAATTCAGGGTCAAGATTAAAAGAGAAAGGAACATTGAGGTTTTTGATTATGTGTAATCATTTTTATTTATATAATTGTATAAAAAACGTTTGAAATGTCTATAATATAGTTTTTTTCTTGTATTGCTTTTTTAAATTTCATTTCATTTATATTTTGTAATTGGACTTGTTTTTTTATATCTGGTGTGTTTTTGGTGTTGTAGTGTGCTGTTATAGCACATTGCAATGGTGATACAGTGTTTTATTGTAGCACACTACAGTATGGCCTTTTATCAATGCCTTTAAAAGAACTGATAAAGGAAAAATTTATCATCACTTTTAAAATCACTGATAAAGGACACATTTCTTAGCACTATTAAAAGTGCTCATCAAGGTACACTTTATCAGCACTCTTTTATCGTAGATAAAAGACCATGGATTTTAATCTCACTTAGATAGTGAACAATTTTCTAGCACTTATAAAGACCATTTATAGCAATGTTAAAGGCCTATTTTGTAGTAGGGAAAGAACTATTAGAGATAAAATTTTACAAGAGTAAATACCCAAAAATATATCTAAGCAGCGACACAACATCTATGGAAAGGTCTAAAATTTAAATAACCAATATGGTCCATGTTATCCTCTTGGAAACCTCAAAAGTTATTTATATACATAGGGTAATAATACAAGTATACTCAGTAGGAAAACCAAAGTCTCCCTTACATAAGTGGAAGGTGTATACTAATTCACCCATTAAAAAAAGTATATCCAAAAGAACCTAAGCATGTATACTAATCATAACCCAAAACTCACCAAGGAATTCTCACAAAATAATGCATCCAATTGATATAATATAATGTAAATCAAATCAATGATAGGGTACTCTGGTCCACTTTCCCATTGATTAGCCACTCCCACACCCTAACAGAAAATTTAATGGACCTCCCACCACTTTCATGTATACTACATCCCATCTTTCCAAGACACACCTGGGCCACACACCACATCTTGTCACATCTCATCATGAAGAGCCCTGGGAAATCACCTCACAACTCATCTTAATGAAACATGGGAAGACACTTCATAACTCATCTCAAAGAAACATGGGACACCACATCATAACTTTCCAAAAGATACCTAGGCCTCAATCATCTAGAAGAGGAAGTGGGGAAAATTAAGTGGCCATCCATCCATTCTCCCACTAGGGTGTTTTTAAAGACACCCCCTGGTGGACTATGTGGGTTTTCATCACATAGTTCTCAACATGGGTGTGGTGCATATATAATTCACAAGAATATACAGTGTATACATATATATGAAGAAAAGTAATGAATCCCAACCTATGGGTTTACAAACAAAAAACTAACTCACTCATTACTTCCCCACTTTTCTGATACCTCTAAATGAATTTATTAGAATCTGGAATAGTCATTCCTGAAGGTGAAGAACCCTGATAATCTAATATAGCTTCATATTTCCTCCAGATTTATCACCCATACATTTAATTATTTAGCCTCAACATCATTTAATCACACAAACCATCATTTATTTTTACATTAATGATTTTCCATCCAATTAACCAGAAAAACCCATGTCATTTCAACCATTATTAAACATTCAACTATTATATCAATACTCGAGAATATTGAATAAATAAACCATATATCACAAGCAACCTTTCATCCCCAACAATCACACCCTTTCTCCCCAAAAGCATGGACAAAACCCACATTTCTCATCACACCCAATTAAAATCACACATTTCATTCCCACAAGCATGACCACACATCACACCAAATAAAAATTCATTCATAGATTTACAAAGGTTCTTTTATTTCATTCCACTTTATTTTAGGGATTTTATCACAAAAATCGTAATCCTATTCAACCAATTTATTAAAAAATTATAATTGGTTATCCAATTTTCAATTTTGGATTGATATCACATAAAAACAATCACATCACATATATCTAGTGAAAACAAATCCCCCAACGGTCATAATTTTTAGTGGGGCATCAGGACCATACAATCCACAATATCACAATAATATCAAATCTATAAAAACATGATAAAAAACCCATTTACCCATCAATTTCTATTTAACTAATTCATTATCTTTAATTAATCCAACACAACCATAAACCATAGTTAAAAAAATCAAACCCATCATACATGATAAAAAATAAATAGAAATGAGGGAAACCCTAACTTAAAGAAACATTGTTGACTCGTTGTGAACCACAGGGTGAAGAAGAACACTTAAAAACCACAACAGCACCATGAATAACCACATATCAACCTACACCGTACCAAAATACCATCAAAACACAACCCAAAACCCAAAAAAACATCACCTCAGTGAAACCTCAATAGTGAATGGATGAAAATACATGAGAATAGGAGGTGAAATCGTTATGGATCAAAGAAGGGTGCCCAAGGATCAATCCCCATCGAAATAAATCTCCAAACATGGAAGGATATGTTCGTTGAAAGACTATAATGAGAGAAGTGTCACTGGGAAAATGGTTTGGAGAAAACCTAACCGACTAAAACCGTTAAAACTATATATCATCAAGGAATTACATGACCTATAATCCCCTTTCACATCATTTAATCCTAGGATTCTAGATTACTCTATAAAATGAGTATCTTTTTTATTATTTAACCCCAAAACATACACTTCATGAACTATCCATAAAAAATCCATGAAGCCAAATTTCACATCGGGTAATACACTTAAACGATGTGTATTTTCTATAACAATTCTATTGTACCTCTATCTTTAACAAAAAACTCTCAAAACCTTCCCCAAACACATCCAATAACCAAAACTTGCGAAGTAATAGAATAGGATGGAACATACCATTATAGTTTCTCCCTGAGTTTGGATAATGCCCGAGTTAGTTCTAGAGTTTTCTATTATATATTTGGCAATTAGAAAATGTGTAATGGTGTTACACAACATATACATGGTCACCAAAAAAAAATTGAACTGTGTGTACAATGTGAAAAGATTACACATTATGTAATAGTAACACAATGTGTAATAATAAAAGATAGGTTTTAATTTAAAAAAGAGATTATTTTTTTGTAATACTTGATCATTTTGGACTACATTACATGTAAAGTAGTTACGCATCATGAAACTGTTGGGATGTCCTCTTTTAGGGTGTTTCTTTTCTGAAATTTCTTTTTATTCTCCCACATCTCTCTTAGATATCAACATAAAAGGCTTCTCTAGCAATTTTGGGAGTCTTTGTTTGATCCAGATCAATTCATTTGACATTTGATAACTATTTCGATTAGTTACCATCTCTCCAGGTGAGTAGGCCTTATCATGTTAGTTTCATTGTGTTGTATTTTCAGATCTTTTAATATATGGTGATTATTCTTTTTTTATCTTCTAGTTTTTTGGTGTGATCTAGTTCTGGGCGTTTTATTTGTTAGTTTTAGTGCAACAAGAGTTTTTTCTTGAGGTGTGAATCATTTCATCTTCTTTGATAACCATTTTTATTAATTTAGATCAATTATAAGTAGTTTGGATCGGTTATAGAGCCTCTTTTTTTGTTGTGATATTCTTATTGGAGGATCCTTTGTGAGTTTCTGTGACACGAATTTTTAAGATAGGTGGTTTTATATCTAGCTTATGTTCGATGAAATGTATTTCAATTGTTTTATAAATTTATTTACAAATAAATTGGAATGATTATTTTGTGTGTGTAAATGGATTTGTGATCAAATGTTTTTTCCACGGTTTTTGGTAAAATGGATAAAGGGGTATTTTGAAACCATTGAAATGATTTATGAAATGTAGTAAATGGGAAGACTTGGGTATTTAGGTGGATGTTTTAGATTAGGATCATCATCCATGATTGAAAATTATATACCTACCTTTGTTTTGAAATTGTTGGAAAAAGGGAAAAGTTTAACAATACTTTTGATAAACTACTTTTATTATTATCATTCCATATTTTATTTTAAATGATAATACTAGATTTTTTTGTATAGTCACTTTCATAAAACACCTAGGTGGGACCCTGCTGAGCATTTTATCTCACAATTTGTTAATTCTTCGATGTTGCATAGACCGTTTTATGTATTTTGATATAGGGAAAGGAAATGATTCGTCGTGAGGTGGTGAGGTTTCTAGTCACCTGAGACTAGGTAGAAGTTGGTGAGATGATGTGGGTTTTACCATACTATCACATGGAGTATATTTTTTCCTATTTTGATATTCCTTTGTGGTTAGACTTATACTTAGAGATAGTATATACTTTGAGTGGTTTTTAATGTCAACTGTTTTTTTTTGGTTATGGAATATATACTTATTCTTTTTAATCTCATTAATCTATATATGTTTCATTGTGGATGTTTTTTCAGGACCATGTGAATTAATTAATTAACATGCATGAAAGATATAACTAAAATAAATTGTCTTAGGCATAATATTATCTAAGACATGGTAAATCACTTAAGTAAATCCACTTAATTTTTACAATCATATAGTAAAGATAATAATTTGAAATTTACAAATAAAATGATAAAATCTCCCAATAATATATATTAAGTTGGTATATCATTCTACTACTTTTATTAAAATTGAACCATATTTCAAAGTGAATGACCAGCCAATGTTGTTGTGCTTTCAATTATTGGGGAATTCAAATATGATGTTTTGGGTTCAATTAACCGAACTCGCTTCAGGGGTTGATTTCCAAAGTATGACTTGGTGTTATTGATAGGTAAGAATTAAGGGAATCCAATTTAAGGATTTAATTATTGGGAAGTCCACTCAAAATATCAATGAATTATGAGTTAATGCATTTCAAATTTGGAATTACAACCTAAAATCATTCGTGTTTCTCGACTAACCAATGTTGGGGTAATGAGAAGGGGAATATGGATCCTTGAATTAGAATGTCCAAGAAACATGATATTTCAAATACAATGGTGAGGGATATTGTGTTTTGATAAAATAGTGCGAAATTAATAAATAAAATGTTTATTTATCCTTATAAACTTTTATCAAATAAATTACTAAAATTCTTCTCATCTTATTTGTATAAAAAAATAAAATAACTTCAAACATATCACTGCGATCCATACTTGAGAAGGATACCATTCTCACCATCACAAATTTCCATGAGTGGAAATGGTAGTTATATGTTATCCTTCACCATATAAGGAAATTTTATGTGATGAAAAAATAAATTCCTAAAGCACCTGGAAATGAGGCTAGTGATGAAGATTTGTCTCTCAATGAGAAATACTTGAATGATGCTACAAATGTTCAGGGTTTTATGCTATCATCTATGACCAATGAGATTTTGAAGAAAATATATAACATGTATTCATATATCATGATGTCTCTCCTTTAGGATATTTTTCAAGATATGGTGATACAAGAGAGATATGATATCTCCAATGATTTGTTTACACCTAATCTTGGAGAGTCTACACTAGTTGGGCCTCATGTAGTCAAGCTTATTGGATACATTGAATGCTTAGACTTCTTATGGATTAAATTATTAAATTATTTTCACATATATATCATACATTAATCACTTTACAACACCTTCTCTAGTTTTATTATTAATTACAATACAAACAATTATGAGAAGAGTATTTTGGAACTTCTTACTCTGGTTCTCTAAGTAAAAAATGACTCGGTCATGAAAAACCCAAGTTCCTTATAGTTAATTAGGAAAGGAAGAACAATGAAAAGGGGACCAAGAAACAAAAATATTATAAATATTCTAAGAATATTCCTTCAAATATTGGGAATATCTAGAGGTAGGGTAAGGAAATTGAGGCAATATGTTTTTTGAATTCCAGGAAAGGCCACTGGAAGGAGAACTGCACCCAGAAGAAAGTGGAAGCTAAACATGAATCAACTGTCATGTGTAATATTTAAATATATACACATTGGGTATTATATAGAGTATATGGTTATAAAAATTTTATCCAAATTAAGAAACCAAGTATATTTCAAGAGATCACTAAAGTAGAGGTGGTTTTGCGAGCTACCAATGGTGCAAGGCTCGTTGATCTAGACATTGGTGACTATCACCTTTAATTTTCAACAGGAATGATTTGGGTTTTAAAAATTGTTATTATATACCAACTGTTAAAAAGAATATAATTTATGTTTCATTACTTTATATAGATGGGTTTATTTTTATGTTTTGAAATAAAATTTGTTTATTTTATAAAGATAATAAATTATATGGTATGGAATATTAATATAATGGTCTTAATACATATAATTATGAAAAACAAGTATTTGAAATAGATAAAAAATCATGTTAACTCAACTCATATAATACCCAGCTATGGCATCATCAACTTGGTCATATAAACAAGAATTGTTTGAAAAAGCTCTATCAATATGGTGATTTATACTCTTCTAAGCTAAAACCACATAAAAGATTACATTCTTGTTTACAAGTAAGTATGACCAAACCACCATTTGGTAAACTGGGTGAAAGGGCCACATATCTTCTAATATTTTTATACGCTGATATGTGTGGACCATTTATAGTAGACGATATAGGTGGGTATTCATACTTCAAAACTTTTATTTATGGATTCAGTAGATATTTTTATTTATACTTGATGATGTATAATTCATAGTCCTTTGAGAAAATAAAATATTTCAAGTATGATGTATAGAATCAACATAGAATGAAGATGAAGAAGATTTGATAGGATCGAGGATGTGAATGTCTTAAACAATATTTTATTGACTTTTTATGGAGGTTTTGGATTATATCCCAACTCACTACACCTTACACACCATAGTGGAATGCTTTTAGTGAATGGAAGAACTGCACATTTCTATACATGGTAAGGCCTATAATGAGTCATGTAGATCTTCTATTATCCTTTTGGGGATATTCATTACAAACTAAGGCATACACATTAAATTGAGTACCAACTAAAGTGTAAAATGGAATTCTCTTAGAGTTATGGAGTGGAAATAAACATGTTTTATAGCATACATGTGTATGGGGTTTTGAGAAATTTGTTAAGTCCTTATCAGAAAACAAACTAGAACCATGATGAAGAACGTATATCTTTATAGGGTATCCCAAGGAAATAAATGGATAATACCTATACAACCCCTCAGAAAAAAATGATTGCCATCAGACAATAAATACTTCTCGAAAGGGAGCATATCCTTAAAAATTATTATGGGAGAAAGATTGACTTAGATGAAGTTTATTCTCAGGATACATAAGAGTGGGTATGGGAACATATTACATAGGTCCCCATGGAAGAAGTAGTTCTCGAAACACAATTACTATATAGGATCCCAAAAAAGATTAGGGAACTAGAGATATACGATTTTCTAGTCAGTAAATATGGGGACTCATTATTGATTTACAATGATAAACCTCTCTAATAAAAATAGGAAGTAGATAGATAAAAAGATACAAGATGGAAAGAATCAATGAATTCTAAAATGGATTCTATGTATCACAACCAAGTTTGGGTTCTGTTCAATGCATTAGTTGATGTAATGCTCATAGGGTTAAAATGGGTATTCAAGAGAAAACTAGTCATGTAAGGTAAAGTAAATACCTATAAAGAAAGGCTAGTGGATTAAGTGTTTCAGCAGAATCATGGAATTGGCCACGTTGAAACCTTTTCACCAGTTTCCATGTTTAATTTCATCCAAATTATAATATCTATATCATCTTTACAATACCATGAAATCTGGAAGATGCATACAATAAATCATTACTTATTGGGAATCTTCTGGAAGATGTCTATATGACACTACCAGAAGGGTTTTTGAATCTATGTGACTCCAAAAAAGTACATTTATGGATTGAAGAAATCATCAAGTTCATGGAACCTTCAATTCAATAAATCTATTAAAGAATTTCGATTTATTAAGAATAAATGTGATATATGTGTCTAAAAGAGGATTATTGGGAATGTGGTCATTACCCTAGTAGTATAAGTTGATGAAATATTACTTATTAAAAATGTCATGTCATCCTTATAGTTTGTTGATTAATGGTTAAACAAGTGTTTATATATGAAGGACCTTGGTGAATTTTCCTATATTCTTAGGATCAATATCAATATTGATATATCCAAGAGGATACATGGAATAATTAAAATTATATATATTAATAATATACAAAAGATATTTAGTATGGAAAAATCCAATATAGGATTGGTTCTATTGTCACATGGTTTACATATTTCTAATAAAATGTGTTCTTAAACACAATAGGATAAAGAGTGAATGAGTAAGATCCCACACACTTTAGTAATAGGATCAATCATCTATACCGTGTTATGTACTAGAATTTATGTTTCCTATTCATTGAGAATAGAAGATAGATATCAAGTAGATCCAAGAGAATAACATTGGTAGGCTGTTAAGGATATCCTAAAGTATCTGAGAAAAACTATGGATATGTTTCTGGTGTATGGAGGAGGTCAGGGGATGGTCATGGGGGGTTATACTGATTCTAGATTTTAGAAATATCAAAATCATTTGATGTTATATTTAGGATAAGTTTTTTATCTCAATGGAGGAGCTATGAGCTAGAATATTACAAAGAAGCTAGTTGTCGCTAATTTAATAGTGGATTCTGAGTACATAGAAGCTTCTAATGTATCCAAGGAATAAGTTTGTATATAAACCTTTTTCCAGAATCATGATGTGGTACATAGTATTAAATACCCTATATCATTGTATTATGATAATACTGTAGTGGTGGATATTCCAAAAGATCTGAGGTCAAACCAACAGATAAAGAATATACTATCGTAGTATCACCTCTTGAGGGATTTTTATCATTGCGGTCAAGCTATAGTAAGTAGATTACCCTTAAACGATAACCTGGTAGACCCCTTGACTAAAGTCATATCTCAATAGAATCATGATTATTATATGAGAGCTAGAAGACTGAAGGTTGTTAGCAGTTAGATATTGTGCAAGTGGGAGTCTATTGGAGTTTCTTCCCTAGAACAAACTTATGCGTACTTTATGAAAACATGAATTCATTTTCTTGAATATTAATAAACTCCTTAACACATCATGATTTTTCTTCTGTATAACATTGTATGTGATAATATCGTAAGAGTATTTGTCATGCTAAAAGTTCATAGTAGTTCCACGCTATGATGAGAACCCAGAAGTGTTGTGACATTATTCATAAATATATTTTCGATAACCAGATGATAAAATTTGAGGGACACAAATGATATAGGCTATCATGGGTGGAGACTCATTGGGCTTTGAGGCACCTTCTCAGGGTGTACGCCCTTGGTAATATCTATTATAGGATGTTATGAGAATGAGACCTTCCAGAAGGAAATCAACACTTATATGAGTAATTGGATGTTCTTGTCTGCTTATGGGTGTATTGATCCTTAGACTTTAATATTATTATTAATGAGTATTATAATTCACTAACTTTGATGTATTGATGAAAACTGTGATGACATATTTCCACAGAGAAGTAGGGTATGTTGGGTGCATCACATGTAATATTGCATTAATGAATAATGTAGGAAACAATTTTCCCTATTGTTATTTAACAGTAGTTGATATCTTAATCCCCTTGATGGAAATAATATAGCCTAAATAAATCCATTTTCATGGTGTTCTATTGGAAAGTTCAATTTCAGGAAGTCAAAGAAACATACAATGAGCACCTATGATGATGTCAGCAGCGTACAACCTACTAGATTAGAGATATCATGATAACGGGATTACATTACATAGCATGTGTCTGTATGAGGTATAATGTCATTTTGGAAATAGGATCATTCTCTTTGGGTTCCTTGTCATGTTTCTAGAAACAAACATTGAATTTTAGGCTGCATCGCCTAATGGAACAAAGAAATGGCCTAGAGGGCCACACACTAAGTGTATCTAGAATCTCAATTAAATTATTTGTTATTATTTATTAAATAAAAAGTTAAATAAATATTATTCCTACATGTGGTTTAATAATTATTCAGGTATTCTTAATCACTTATATTTTTTCATCAGTTATTCGAGAGAATATTATGTCATCAGAATATTTAATAAATATTTATTTGTTATTTAGTGAATATAATATTTATTTATTTATTAGAGATTAATGTATTGATATTTACTTATTAAATAAACAGTCATTATTCAAGGACTGATAAATATTTTAGAGGAATGAAGGATAGAGTTTATAGGTCCGATGATAAATAATATATATCGAATATCATTTGATTAAATAATATTTAATTTAATTCTCTAGTTAAGTGCATATTGAGAAAATAATAACATTGTTATTATTTTAGACATGGGATACCATAGTGAATTAAATAAATATTAAGGGGTAGTTGGGAAAATATTTATTTCAAAACCCTAGAATTATTTAAACAAAATTATATTATTTTTTCAAAATATAAAATTCATTTTATGTTGTGTATAATGAAAGTGGTAGAGAATTCTCTCAAGCCCTAGAACGCTACCTCTCTAAGAAAGATCCAAATAAATGAGAAAATATTCCTCTACCTAAAACTCTAGAGTCTAGAGAGATCAAGGAGAATTCTTTGGAATTTATTCTCATGGTGATCAAATGTGAAGAATAAAAGAAATTGGATCTCTCATGTTAGTTCCCATATATTCCTTTGGTGATGTTTAGAGATTTTTGGAACACATGTGGATCATTGAAAGAGGGAATATATTCTTGATTCAAACAAAAAAATTATGGTACAATGTAGATATGATTCCAGGTCCATCAAAAAAGAAATAATTCATGAAAGGTAATTCATTAATTGATCAAATTAATTGTAAATAATATGTTATGATCCTACACTTGGTTCTAACATTTTATCCCTTGTCTTTTTTTTCTTTGAATCAATTACATTAATCATGAAGATTATAATCATGTAAATCTTGGATTGATCAATGATCAATGATAAAAAGAAAAGTTGTTCATGACCTGTCACACGCTTTCACATCACCTAGATCCCTTATCCTTATGGTAGAAACCTATGGTCTAGAAAAAAATGTTTTCCAAATATCATTACTAACACCCACATCCACTCAATGTGATAAATCCCAATATCTGAATTCAATTCCACCTTTCACACAACAATCCACAAAGTCAAAAATTCGATGGGGACTATATTAAATAAAAATTCATAAAATTTATATAAATAAAATCGCTGTAAAAATCACAATTCCATATCATAAATCTAATTTATGAAAATTCAATTAACATATTATTGAATCTATATAAAACTAAATCACATTACAAATAATTAAATCCCTTATTGAAAACACAATTTTATTTCCCAAATAAACTTTAATAACATTAAAAACTCTATTTCAATATCAAAAAACATGCTACTAAATTTTAAAAACCCTTATTTCAATTCTAAAGAAAAAATAAAATACACATTAATTTAAGATCGTCGCCCTCAACCTCCAACATAATTCAAAAATCATAGATTATGAAACATTAAAATTTTTCCTCAAAATCCAAATATTCCTAAAATAATTATTTTTTCATAAATAGTAATATAACATTTAAATAACCATTATTAATTAAAAAAATTCACATCTAATATCTTTAAAAAATATAAATTTTAAAAAATAAAAAATTAATTTAATTAGAAAATTAGAAAATTCAATTTTCAAATCCCTAATTAATTCTTGAAATCAAAAGATATAAATCACCCTAATTTCTATCAAAATTATTGATGCTAATAATATATATTTTTAAATAAATATTAAATTTCATAGGAAATAAATCAAATAATTTCACCCTCTCAATCAAATCATTCTTTAATTAACTATGAAAAATTAATAACAAATATGAACTTATCCAAAACATTGAAGATAATGAAGACACATATATAGTCATGTCATTCATGGATGTTTCCCTAAATACCATGATACAAATCTAATACTAATGATAAAAACAACAAATTCATATCATAAAGACAAAAATTCTCAATACATAATTCTTGGATAGAATATCCAGTATCCTTATACTTGGATTTAAGAGAATGGTTAAGATATAATATGGTAATGAAAGTATATCTAGGTTTGATCTTCCCAATTAAACAATAACATATTCAATCCATTTATGTGAGGTTGGGTGATATCTAGATTTTACCAAAATCAGCATATAAATTTCCTAATGATGTTTGGGGAGAAGAATCATTCATTTCAGGGGATTTTGGGGGGCTTAAAAGATTATCCAAGTCATTTAAATTTGATTTCATAGTAACTATTCAAGGTTCTTGAGATCATGAAACGACTGTACTAACCTCTCTAAATTGAAAATAAAGTGAAAATTATTTGATAAAGTGTTGGTATTATGATGAAGATTTGAAAGTCACTTTTCCCAAGATTTATTAGGTTTCATGGTAATTGAGATAGTATTGGGGATCACACATCCCAAAAAAACTTCTTCCAACTTCTACTTAGCACTCACTCTCACATGAAACATGGTTTGAGGGTTAAACATCCCATTATAGATACAATGTTATAATAAAAACTCACATATTAGATCATATTACTATTAATTTATTAATATTAATCAATAACACATCATGAAACCCTCATTAATTAATAATCTTAAATTCTACATAAATTATGAAACCCTAATAATCACAACAAATGATTCATAATGATACAATACCTTGAAACCTATGAATCAACCTTCCATTATTATTTTAATGTTTAAACAATTAATATATTCTTTGAGAACACCTGCATAATTATTTAATGAACTTACAAATGATATATGATAGCTAAGATGAAAGAAATAATTTAAGTTATGATTTATTATATAACACATTCATTTTAATGTACAAAACCATGAGGTAATTACCCACATTATGATGTGGTTTAATTTAATATAAATCAAGACATGGTTAATACTTACACATCATTGTTTTTTATTTTTCATATATTTTTATTATTTATATATTTAAACACATGTGTTTTCATTTAAGTTTCTTATGTTCCACCAAAAATAAGGGAATTTTTTCCAGGATTATTTATCACCATTGTGGGAATGTGTTTTAAAAATCAAACAAAAAAAATTAAAACACTTAATCCAAAAGAGGATCTAGGAATAGTGAATATTTGTGAAATTTATCAAATCAGTAAAAAAAATTATGTTATTGTCCTTTCATGATCATTTCATAATATATATTTATATGATTTTTTAAGTGTATAATGTACAAAAATAAATAAAAGAGGGTATTAACTAGTTCACCCCCACCTCTTATTAGTTTTATATATCTAAGAAGTGGGTTTAATAATAGAAGAAAATTCATTACATTAATTACAAGAGAACTCATGGGGAAGTAAAATAGCTCCACATCTAAACTATATGATTATTGGATTAATTTACTTGTAAAATATGAAATATGATAAAATTTGAAAAACTTTTACTCATTATGGATCAATATAATGTAACCATGAATTTATAAAAAATAATTAAATTCTATGAATGTTTTTTATTTCAAATAATTATATTTTGACCTATATGGTTATATTTTATGTGATTTTTTGGGAAGTATTTTTGTGCATTATGATTTTATATTTTATATATGATTTCACAACATGTATTCAGTGCTTTAATGGTTAAATTGATTTTATATTATGACATACCAAATAATTTTCCTAGGAAATATTATTTTAAAGCTATTTCATGATTATTAGTTTAGTTTTATTAACCCCTCCCTTTAGGAAATAAATAAAAGATAAGAAAGGCTAATCTGGACCAACTTTTATTTGGGGTGTTTAGATTTGTTTGAAATTTTTAAAGAATAACTAGAGGTGATAGTATTTTCTAATATTTAAATACACACACACACAATTTTTATCCTTGCGGTTATGAGTTACTTATATATATTTGGGATATAAACCTTGGCGCTATTAGGTGGATAATTGGTATCGGGATATTTAATGATATTGAAATATGTATTTTAAACTTGATACATGGTCCATAAAAAACTATACTCATCATTTGTATTTCTGAATTTGGGAAAAGTTAAAAATAAGTTATGATTGTTGGAATTTTTATTTATTATAATGATATTTTACACCTACACCCATACATCACATTAAGTTATCCTTCATTGTTATTATTTTTATGGGTCAAAGGGGACAACCAATGAGACACAAACTCATCCCTTGAATTTACATGGGTGATATTATCCTTTGTGTATGTAGAGTTTTATATTGTTATGGTATAGATGTAGAGGCTAAATAAAATTAAAAAATGGTGATATTGGTTAATTGTTTTTATAGAAGTAATTAGTTTCATTAATTATAAATAACTCACATGGTCAATGTGAATTCCCTGAGAGGGGATGAATTAATGAATACAATTCCATTCTTACTTTCTTTAGAAACAACCCTAAAAATATGTTAAAGTGAATGACTAGATTTTTTCCATTCACAACAAAGAACAACATTGTATGAAAAAGTTAGAGGTTTCATAACTCAAAGATGAGTAGTTGATCCTTAGAATGATTATAAGTCACCAAATATAATATATTCTACTAGTATCATCATTGTGGATAAAAAATCATGGAATATAAAAAAAATCATGATACAAAAAAATGCATCTCAACTATTATATATTTCTCCTACACAAAAAAAATATATAGAATATATTTTTAATAATAAAAGTGTCTTAAATAAAATTAGAATTTCATCATTTTCCAATATTCATATTCTTCTCATTTCTCTTTTAATTTCACAATAGTATGTGATTTCCTATTACTATATTTTACTCTCTCCTCTATATTTTCATCTCTAATACTCCATGAAAGATCCCTGATCTTATTTCATCTTTCACAACATAAGGCTATTCATCACATTTAAATTTTGACTACCAACTTTATTTAACTTCTCAAAACTTATTTTAAACTTCTCTCAATTATTCATCTGTATTTTCAATTTTCTAAGACTTAATGGTGTAATTTTATTCTTTATAGCATCATAAATGTTTACCACCTTGAAACAGTTTTGATGATAATTATCAGGTCTATCCATCATGGCATGATTTTATTCATTAAACCTCTATTCATTATTTTCTACCTCCGAGATCTCTTAACACTTTTTCACTATCTATAAAATCATAAAGGTATCCAAAATCATATATTCAACCATATATTACAACATGATTTGAATATCATCTTCCCAAAATGAACCTTATTATCCAACTAATTTAATCGTGATTTCTCTTTATGACATTTAATCCATAAATGGATAGATTCAAGAAAATTATTTTTTATTTTTAATTCTCCTTAACTTATAGAAATAATTATTTAAAAATTCCATAGAAAATTAAAGAAATCTCACTTTTTGTTAATGTAAAAAAACATAAATATCGATGAAATTTATTATTAATCAACATAAAATATTATGCATGCATCTTCTTATGTGTCAAAATTTTACAAATCAACCATGTGTTCAAGGACTTCACAATTTTCTATCCCATAAAAAAATACATCACAACAGAAAAAATTAAGTTTTAGATAAAAATATCATATATTTGTAACATTAAGGAATTTCCAACCTAGTCAGCTCATATAAATCCATTCTTACTACATATTAAATTATATGTTTCAGAGTAAGGTTTATACCTTTGAAAATTTTCAGTTATTCAGGATAAGAAAACTAACATACCAACTCTCATTGAGGACTTTTCAAACATCCTTCTAATTAATAAATACATTCATATTGAGAAAAATTACCCTCATATATATCCTTTTTAAATTTCTTGTCTTAGACAATCTTGCATATTCTGGAAGTTTCACTATATTTAAATATTCTATCATCAAAACTCAACATGAATCACAAGATAAATTTCTAGAAAATCTTTAATATTTTCGATTTGATATTGAATTCTTCTTCTAAATCTCCAACCTTTGTTACATTTTGGAACATATCTATTCCATGAAAACTTCCAAACTATTCAGAAAACAATAAATTTATTTTAAACACAATTAAACTTATTAATAACCTTAATCTCATGTTTTAAACTTTATTATCTGTGAGTTTTAACATGATTTATGTATTGAAAACAATCCAACATCAGAATCATATACACTTCTCTAAAAGTTTTCCTCCTTAGTAAAAACACCAAAGTGCTGGGGAATTCTCTCTCAACTCTATAAATCAACGTCTTTCTATTTGATGGGCTAAAAATCTCCCCCTTTTTATTTTTTCAATTACCATTGAACATAAATCACCCTTATAACTAAAAATACTTTTCAATGAATCATCATTCAACAATTCTAAGACTATTTGATCAAACATAGTGCATTAAACAAGAACATTGAATAATAATATCCATTTTTACATTAAATTAGCTTAAATAAAATTCTTCATAACACTTGAAACCAACATAGATAAATTTCTTAAAACAACTCTTCTTCCACTTGTGGAAAACTATTTTTGGAACCAATTTATTAAATGTTCCTACATGCATATGTTGGATCAAAAGAGTGCACACTTAACTACAAAAAGGGGGAGAATTATAGATTATAGAAATAAAACTAACAATTTTTTCCAACCACTTTGATAAATTTATCAAATGATGTTTTGTAATGATACACATAGTAGTTAGAGTAATAAATTTTATGTAATAAAAAATATGAACTTTTCTTAGAACTTCCACTATGGAATTAGAATCTTATAAAACAATTAAAACAAAAATTTATAAATTTAAAAAAAAAGCTTAAATAAATATCAAAAGTATCCACATATTAACCTTAATTATAAAGGAATTATTTAACTAGATTTTTGTATCAATGATATTCACTTTACTATAATGGTTTATCTTCATTAACCAAGGAATCCCTTAACAAAATGATCTGACAAAGCTTCTGTTTCTTGGGCCTCAGAAACCCTCAATCAGAACTATTAGAATTTATGTTTGTATCAATAATAATAACTGTCATAAATCATAAATATCATACATAAAAATCACAAAATCTAATACTTAATTATTTTACAAAGTTATCCTCAAAAATGGGATCCTTAAGGAAAAACCCTCCAAATATTACAATGAATCATTCTCCCATAAAAAGATGTTACAAACTCTTCACAACAACTTTATATTTTTTGGTAACACATAATTCTCCTAGAATGAGGCTCTATTTATAATCATTCTCCAAATGGTAATATTTCACATATCTCAAAGGTGGTTGTAACAACATTGAATGAACTCCTTTACTTGAAATGTTCAAAACAATATCTCTCTCTGATATTAATTATAATCAAAATCACTAATTTTAATATAGGTTCCATATGATAGAAAAAAGTCATTTTATGATAGAATTTATGAATTTATTCATCCTATATTTTTAATGAAATTTCATCTGGTAGATATCTCTCCCATCATCTGGTAATGTCAATATAAAATATTTTTTAGAACTTAATCTAGTGGACTTCATTATACTACAACTGATGGAATTTATAAACCTCTATAAGAGGAACATAGTTTCCGTCCACCTAATTTAAAATGTAAATTTATGTATGTTATAATTTAATACAATTCAGTCAGATGGATGTTATATCCTCTATTTGGTAAACATAAAAATTTTCTATCTCATGGAAAGAATATTCTTCTATCTAGTAAAACCTTACACTTTCATAAAAAGAGATTAAGTACTTGGGAAGTATAAAAGGTATAAATTTATATACTTTTAAATAAGTGAATTATGATTTTAAAAAGTGAGGTCATAAATTGTTGAAATTATTATTTCAAATCAAAAATTTACCCCTTTTTGAAAGAACAAAACATAAATTTTTTAAAGAGAAATCTAATGTTTTAAGAAAATTAAACATACTCCACCCAGAATTTCTTAACATCAAAGAATATTAACCATTTAACTTTCTCCCAATGGTTTAAACTTTATCCCTTTCTCCTCATTTAGTAAATATTTTATAAATTCTCTCATTCTCTCCATTTTTGATATCCAAAAATGTCTTTAAAGGGAAGATATTATTCTCTAAAATGTTATAGAGAGAAAAATACTATTTGAAACAACTGATATATACGTAGAAGGTTATAAGAATTATCCAAAAAATAGATTAATACAATAATGAATCCAATGGTATTAAAAGAACATTCATCTATGTATTTTAAAAACAAATATACAAAAAGTCTGATTAAAACAACAATTTTAAGAATTCAAAATAAAATTATTCCTTCATTGAATTGTTACCTTCATCTACTAAAAATCGTCCCAGTTTTTCTATGACTAATTAACAACTAACTTTAGAATTTTTACTTATTAATCTAATGCTTTTATATTCTTTTCTGGCTTTGATATCTCATCATCCTGGTATATTTTGAGGGAATATATATCATCTATTACTCTAGTATTTTCATGAACATCCATATTGATTCTTTTAGAAAACATTAAAAATGATTTAAATCCCTTTTTGTGTAATTAAATTATTCATTAAAAAAATTTATAGCTCCCATATAAGTATTTATCCATTTTAAAATACTTTTCAATTTTCTGAATTCAAATTTGGATTTTTACCTTAAAATCCTTGAATTCAGATTCATTATAGATAACTATCCCTTCTAGTTTCTTAAGGAAATCTATGTTTTCCAAGATATCAATTTTTTAATAATTTATTTACAGTGGTATTAGATGTTGGGAATGAAGTGAAAAACTTCTTAATGTCTCTTTATTACTTCTTTGAAGTAATTCATCTTCATTTTAGTTCTTTTGATACTAGTACATGGGGTAAAATTTATTGAATCAGAAGAAACATCTAGCAAGAAATGTTTTATTTATATTAAAAGTTGGAGATATTATTTTTGAATAAAGTGATCATGAGAAATCTTCATTACATCAACATCTTCATTGGATGAATATTTTTATGTGGACATTTCATTGGATTCAATATCATCATTTTTTTTTAAACTCTTATTCATGGTATCTTAGAGAATTCTTTTATCAGACTGAGAAGATAGATAATTTAATGTTTCATTCAATGTCTCTTATATATCCAAATGAGTACTTAACTCTTTTAGGACATCACTTTTATTTAAAAAAGGGCTCTTACCTAGTGAAAAATATTGTCAAATGGGATGAGATACTATTTAGCTTTTAAAATGAAAAATATGACTAATGCATATATTCTTTAACAACTTTTTTACAATCATTATTATAATCAACTTGGATTTAATCAATAAAAACCTCTTCTCCTTTTCCCTTTTGAATAGACAATACCAATTCCTATTGAATTGTTAGAGGCTATATTGAAAAGGGTTCCACTAAAATTGGTTCCATTATATATTTATCAATAAATACTACTTCTAGGGATGCATTCATTGTATTTTAACTATATAACCATCAATTTAAACTTCTTTGAAATAGTCACTTTCAATTTTTTTTATTTGTTTTCCTTATCATCATGCCTATTTTTCCTTCCATCTTATCTTATATTTTCACAAACATGTTCCTTTAAGGATAATTCCTTTGACTTATATAAACCAAAAAATGTGATATCACAATTATTTTCTCCCTTATTTTTAATAAACTCAAAAAAAGACTCTCAATATATAGTTTTAACTTTAGTTCTCATCATGTGAGGTGCCTTTTCTCTAGAATTTCTTTTCTATAAAAATTTCTTCTTGATTATTTCAACATCACTAATGGATTCACTTTTTCTTAATTTTTCAAAAAACTATTATAAAGTAATAACAAATATTAGATTCATTTTTTTAATGATTGTTTCTCCAAAGCATGAAGTATTTTAACTTACTAGAAATACCTCATTTTGAATTTTTTGTTCCCTAATTGTATTTACCCATACATTATTGGTTAATCTTGGGTATAATATAATATTCACCTTCATTTTTTCAATCTTAATAGCCACAACACTACTAAACATAAACATTATTATGTTAAACCTTCTCATATTTCCTGGAAATACTAAAATATAGATGTCTTATACCTTTAATATATACATATCACCATTTCTAGGGTTTAGAAAGCTTTGTAACAAAAAAGAGACTACTCTGGTGTTTTTTAAAATATGATATTTATTTCTAACATTTTATTGAGTAGAAAATAATGAAAATTTTTCTCTTACCTTATTGAAGGATATAATATTCTATTGATATATGTGTGTAATGATACTAGATTCTCCATCAAGAGGGATTTAAACTAGCACTACATCTTTTTTGATATTGAGATTATAAGACTTTACAGACAAAGTAAAAGATAAAATTTTTATACCATATACTTCATTAAACATGGAATTCATATAAAACACCCTTACAATAACAGGGTAATTTTAATGAAAATACTCTTTTGAAAAACACAAGGATTCCCACCATTAGAAAATAATAACACACTTCAAAAATGAATCAAACATTTCAAATCACTTTCTTTCTATTAAACTTCAATAGATTTCATGTTAGAAAAATAGTTCGAATATACCATGGGTGATGATTGTAATAACTAATAAAGAATTTATGAAACTTCAAAACCAATCAAACAAATAGAAAAATAAATTATATGAAAGGAAATAAAAATTTCAAGAGCCTCCTATGAATTCAAGTAGTGAAATAATTGTGACCCACTTCTCCTATATATATATTTAGAGACGGATAAAATCCAACTTCCCCTCATATCCAAGAGCCATGAACTAACCTCAAACATCCAACTGTTTAGATCTGATATTTCAAAGATAATGACCTAAATATTTTTTGGAAAGTTATGTATTTTTGAACTCTCAAATATTTGTACCATTCCTTATAAAATCATTTAGTTTTATCAAATATAAAGTTCTTCTAATGAACATAATTTTTTTAAAAAGAATTAAATATTTTTTAAAAAATATATAAATAGAACAAACCTAATATGAATAAATATTGGGAAATGAGGGAAGGAAAAAATAGATCCTGGAGAAAAAATTATAAAAATTCTTAAAAAATATTGTCCAATAATTTTTACTTCCTGTCAACATAAAAAAGTACATGAAAGAGTCTGTCCGTTGAAAAATTGTACAAATATCTATCCTATGAAGCATAAAAATTTTCTAGAAAATATTTTTATTGAAAACTTTTATATAGAACATAAGTAAAATATGAAACATTTGTCCCAAAAAAATATCAAAACATAAAAAAATCAAAACATAGGAAAAATGATCTCTTACTTTTTAGAGGATATTTTTTAATATATGTAGATAAATACACATGAATTAGATAAATGATCACTTTACGTTAATCATTCTTATATTCTTTTTAATATATTCAGATCAATCAGAATTTAGGGGTTTTGTAAAAATATCTGCAAGTTGATCATTATTTTGAATAAATTTTAAAATAATATATCCTCTTTTTGTGTGATAGAAAATGAAATGTTGTTTTAAATCTAGGTTCTTAAATCATGAGTGGTGTTCGGGGTTTTAACTTAAATATATGGAAATTTTATGATCATAAAAAATAATATTTTTCTAAAAATCATGCCAAACGTAGTGAGTGTGTGTTTCATCCACAACACATGAGCATAGAAACTTCCAACTACTACATATTAAACTTCATCAGTGGTAAGTGATACCAAGTATTGTTTATTACAAGACTAAGAAACCTAATCTTCTCTTAATAAATGAAATGTTCTAGATATACCCTTTTTATCCATTTTATATATATCAAAGTTAGCATTATAAAAAACATCTTAGTTCAAAATAATTTCCATAGGAATAAGCATGATCCATAGTTTACATAAGGTAATGAAAATTTAGTTTAACTTGTTTATAATGGAACTATATTGGATTATCTTGAAATATCACAAAAAATCATATATAAAACAACAATTCTGGATGACTAGCAATAAGATATATTAAACTAACAATCATTCCTCTAAAAAAATAGATCAAATGTTATTCCAAATTCATTAATATCATGAGATTTTGAGGTTATGGTAAGGGTACTAATACTCTTATCATTGTAATATAAAAACTATTTAAGTAAATGTTTTATAAAATTTTATTTAGATAACAAAGTTCCTTTTTGATTTTTAGATATTGAAAATCCTATGAAAAATGTAATTTCACCCATCATGCTCATTTAATATTCATATTTCCATAGATCCACAAAAGAATCATAAATAAATTATTGAGTCATTCCATAAACATAAATTTAAATAATGATAGCTTCCTTAAAATTTTGTTTAATAAAAATTATTGGATCATCAAATCCCTTAAGAAATTATTTTGAATAAAAAATATAGTAATTCTATCATACCAAGCTCTTAGGGTTTTTTTAAGTTCATAGAGTGCCTTCATAAGTATAAAAACATTAATTTCGGATTTTTTGTTTTTAAAATCATGTTTTTGTTCTATGTAAAATACCTCATAAAAAAATACAATATGAAAATCACACTTCACAACTGTTAAATAAAGAGTAAAATTAAATAATGTTGCATAGGAAAAGAGTACATTAATTGATTAAAGTCTATCTACTAGAGAGAAATTTTATTTGTAGTCAGTTCCTTCTTGTCGATTACAAACTTTAGTAACATGATTTTCCTTATATCCTACTAATATTCTATTTTTGTCACATTTATTATGGAATACCCATTTTTCTCAAATAATAGTAAAATCTTTAGCATGTATAACTAAATTAAAAACTTTATTTATTAAGAATTCATTAAGTTCATCCTACATTACTTTTATAAAAAATTCATCGCCAAAAGAATCATAAGGAGTCTTAGGTTAAAATAGTGATATGAATGAACAAATTTCATGTTGTTTTATTATAGAGATTCTAGTTTTGATTGGTTGAACTACATATTCAAGGATATTATCAGTGGGATGATTCCTTAATATTGTTTGATTTCTTGGGTTTATAAAATTATTTTCATACAAATCAGTATGGGTTTATTCTAGAGGTGCAATTTTATAAAATGTTTCTTCATTTTTACTCTCATGTGGATAATTTTCAAAAATGTATTAAAAACTGGTTTTAGGAAAATAATATGTAGATATGGTTTCTATTTTATTGAAAAAAATGAGTCGGTTTAATCAAATTTAGCATTCACTTTTTCCTCAATGGTACTTCTTATTATTGAAAACTTGATAAGCCTTACTGGTTGCAGAATAACTAAGGAAAATTCATTCATTATCATTTGGAGAAATTTTATTTAAATTATATTTAGTATTCGGAATGAACACTTTACGTCTAAAATCTCTGAAGTGAATTTTTTTTTCTTTCATCCTATCCAAAACTCATAAAGAGTTTTTTTAATAAAACATATGCGTAAAATTATATTTATATTATAATAGGAAATACTTACCACAACATACCAAAAATTTTAAGAAATTTATTATTCAATCAATATGATTCTAGTAATTTATTTAAGAACTACTTTTCTTCATTCAACTATACCATTTTTAAGGTGTTATTGGAGCTGAAAAACTATATATAATACATTTCTCACTACAAAAAATTTTCAAATCAGAATTATAAAATTCTCCCCAATGAACACTAAAAATAGTTACAAAAAAGGAAGATTATTCTCATTTCTGACATGGGATATAAGGTTTTAAAAATAGGGAAAGGCTTCTAACTCTTTTTCAAGAAAATAGAAACAAGTATATCTAGTGTAGTCATCAACCAAGACATATACATAGTATTTTCCTCCAATATTTTCATTTTGTGTTGGAGAAAGTAAATCCACGCATACTAAATGTAAAGCCTCATCAGTTGAAACTTATTTAATAGATTTAAAGATTTAATTTTGTTGCCTTAAAAATTTATAGGGATCACAAACTTTAGAATAATTAAGCCTAAACTCTAGTAAATCTGTAATAAGTTTTTTTAGAATGTTAGGCCAATGTTATGAAATTATAGTGTCCTATTATTCTATTCCATAACTAACATTTATCATCAATTTCACTTATTTAGGGTAGATCTTGGCTTCTAAGGTCTTCTGTGTTTAGAGTGTATACATTCTCATGTCTATCAGTAGAAAGAATAAATTCACCTTATGAAAATTCATCAATACATTTATCATTCCTAAAGTTCACAAGATAAACATAATTAAATAATTGATGTATTCTAATGATGTTGGGATTAAGACCCAAAATATGTAAGTAATTTCAAATTAAAGCTTTACAAAGATGTACAATACCACCAACACCATATATTTCTACGTAATCACTCTCTCTAAAGGTAACTTTTTCACCTTTCATTTTTCATAATCTTCTTGAAAAAATTAATATTTCTAATAATATTCCTAGAACAACCAATATCCATGTACCAGATATTATAACTGTTGATATTCAAATTTTCTCATTGAAATCAAAATATTATGTTTTTGGTACCTAGACATGCTTGGGTCTAGAATTATTAGCATAACACTCTTTTGGAATCTATATCTTCCCAACATTATTATATTGAACAACTACCAATTCTTTTGAAATATATTCATTATGAGAACCAAAATATTGAACCTTATTTAAATAAAAAAAATTCTTCCAATATCCACCTCTCTAACATTTGGTATAGAAGGGGGAACTTTTTAGAAAAAATAAATTGTTTTTAAAATGTGATTATGAGGAATTATAACCAATACTAGATGTATTTATATTATGTTTGAAATATTTATACAAATTAATATAAATTTATTCTGAGAAGTAATATTTGATATATGTTTTTTAGACTAATTATTTTATAATTAATTTACACAAATAAATCTTGATCTTCTTCAATTTATGACGAAATAAATTTCTTATCTAATCCAAAATAAGGATTTTAAATTTCTGAGTTATGTTTGGAAATTTTATAATTTTCTTTGAAAACTTCCAGATTAACTTTTCATAGTATTTCTTATCTTTGTTAGGATATTTCACAAGAAAATTTGAATATCTTGTAACTTCTTCCAAACTAGGTAATGTATTTTCATCACTAGATGTAATACTTTTTTCTTATTCAGAAGAAATAGAATAATAAAAATAAAAATTAGGATAGTTATAATTAAATTAATTATTAATAAGTGATTTAATAGATACTTTATCCATGAATCATTGATATTTCTTTGGAATTCACATAAAAAAAATTATGATATTCACAACCCTTCTCTGAAGAAAATTCTAAATAACTATTTTGAAAACTTTATTTCCTAGTGTCTTAAGAATTTAATCTTTTCTTCCCCTTGTTCTTATATAACTTTATAGAATTATTACCCTTCATAATATTCTCTTTTAGTATTTCAAAATCTGATATAGTATGACTAGATTTAATACATTCATAAAAAATCATCTTATATGTGTATTTCTTATCACTTATCTCTTTGGTATTCTTCCTACACTTGTATAAAAAATATTTAATTCTAATGATTCTTCTCATTATTAAAATAATATATAGATGATCATTCTCACTATATGTTGATGAAATGCTTTCAGCCTTAACCTTAACTTTCTTATTCATAAAATAATTTGGAAATGTTTCACAAGATCTGTCATTCTCAGTAGCTATATATGTAAATAAAAAATATAACTCATTATTATTTTTCTCTTTTCTGATGTCTATTTTTAATATTCCATAAAATTTAAGTCGAGTTAAAATTAAATAATATAATAATATCTTTTTGATATGTTTTGTATCATCAAGATTTGTTTTCTTAAATTCCCACTCATTTGGAATATTTTTTATATTTTCTTCAACCAATTGTTTATCTTTCAATTTTTTTATCTCCAAGAGATTGTAAACTATTTAAAATAATGATAAAGTGTTGATGCATATGTAAAACTAACTCACCAGTTAGAAAATAAAAATCTCTATAATCAGTATGTAACATGAAACTTCTTGTTTCTAAAATATTAGTAGTTCTAAATTGAGTTAATTCAAATTTCTACCAAATATTAATGGAATTTTCATAAGATGAAATCTAAATGTATATATTTCTAGTCATTGAATGAAAAAAAATATTTTTGACATGATAGTTAAGTTGATATTTAAGTTTCTATTCACTAGTAAAATTAGTAACTTCCTTATCTAGAATTTGACAGCTTCTTAACAACAACAACAAAACTTTTCCACACCAGTATTTATAAAAAAAATTCACATGATCTCTCCAATACTGAAAATTGATGACATCAAATATTGGAGGTCTTCTTGGATTTAAATTTCTAACTGTACAAAAGGACAAACCTTCCATCTTAAAAATATAGATACTCTTTTCGAAAAACATGTTTGTGTAATAGTTGATAATAGGTCGAATCTTACTCCTATACCAAATATAGCATCAAAGTAGTGTACGTTTATCTACTATAGGGGTTTGAATTGTATATCATAAAAATAAAACATAAAATTTTTACCTACCTATTTAAGAAAGTAATCAAATGATATTTTTTACCAATAAACTTTATAATCAGAGTAATATAGATATTATAATAAACAATAATAAAATTTATAACATGTACATTAGAATTAGAAACTTGTATAAACAAGTAAAAACTTATTTAAAGTACATAAGAAAACATATATAAGTTTTATAAGAAATATCGACACTTTAATCTTTAGTGTCAGTGAATAATTTAACTAGACATAAGGTATCCATGATATTCAACTTATTTTAATGTTCAATCTTTCTCATCCATGTAATCCCTCGTAATAAAGATCAGACATGTCTTCTATTTCCCTGGCCTCATGAACCATCAATCAGACTAATCGGAATATAACTTTTTCTCTATAATAATGATAACTCACTATTAAGAAGTTCAGATATACTAATTATAAAATTAAATACTTAATGAATTTATTAAATTATCCTCAAAAACCAATTACTTAAGGGGAAAATATCTAAAAATTAAAATTAATAATTCTCTCATAACTAGATATTAAAAACACTTCATAGCAACTTTAGATTGTCTAGGTAATACTTCCTCCTCCTAGAATGTGGCTCTACTTATAGATGAGATCCCAACAACCAGATTTTTCATATCTAGTAATTAGTTACAATAGAATCTAAAAATATCCTTCTTTACTTGAATGGTTCATCACAACATCTCCACCTAATAGACATTATGATCTTTACCACTACAGTTTATGTAGGTTCTATCTAATAGAATGAAGATATATATATGATAGATTTTATGATGTTCTTCATCAAGTAGGTTTAATAATGTTTGTACAGTATACATGTATACCTTTGTCCAAAAATGTCAATATGATGGGTTTGGTATAACTTCATCAGGTGGAATTCGTTAAAATATATCAAATAGAATTTATAAACATTCTTCTAGTAAACATATTTTTTCTATATAATGTATAAAATTAAATTTCCACCTAGTATAATTTAAGAAATTTTAGTCTGATAGGAGTGACATCCTCTATCTGGTAAACATAAGTAGGTTTCGTCCGATGGAAGTAATATTATTCCATCTAGTAAAACAAAAAACTTTCCTACAAAATAGCTTAAGTACTAAAGAATTATAAAAGATATAAATTTATAAACATTTAATAATGTGAATTTTGATTAAAAAAATTAATGTTATATGTTTTTTAAATTATTCTTTCGACTCAATAGCATACTCATTAAACATGATAGAATACTTCAAACTACACACAACTATGCTGAATTCATAGATTACCCTTTTAAATACACCCTCTAAATATATCCTCCCCATAAATAAGAGATCTCTCACTCCATTTGGTTAAACACATATCTTTGGATCCTCCCATATATAGTATTCATCCCCCCATTGTAAATACATTGAGGTAAAAACATTAAGGAATATATCTTATCTTTCACCCACATAGAAAATAAATATCCGAAGAACAAGTGAGAGAGGGTATGAATTCACTATACCATATACTTAAGAGGAATGGAGTTGAAATCCCATCATCAAGCTCAATATATGATATGATTTCTTTATAGTGTCTTATTGAACACATCTTCAATATACTCTTTAATAGGAACAAACTCCAACTTAATGACCTTGTGCTCCACTAACTCATTGAAAAATTGATATTTTAAATCAATATTCTTTGATCGAGAATGATGAACAAAATTTATCAATAAATTAATGGCATGTTGATTATCACATCCCATGAACAAAAATAACACCACATCCACCTTGAGATATTCTAATCGAGTTCTCATCCATATCTATTGGGTTTTAACTTCAGTTACAGCCACATATTCTACTATAGAAAAACTCAAGGTCATTTATCTTTTCTTTTTTATGTGCCAATATACACACTTTTATATGAAAATAAAACTTCACTATATGTAGATCGTTGATCATCCATATTTTCATCCCAATATATTTTTTTATATTTAAAGAGATTGAGATATTTTTATAATCATATTCAATCCATAATCCACTATTCCTTTAATATAACTAATAAATCAATTTCAAAAAATTAAATTAAATTCCTTCAGTTCAATTTTATATCTAGAGCATAATGTGACAGTATACACTAAATGTGGTCTTGAAGCTATCGAGTAATGAAAAATACCAAAAAATTATTATGTTTTCTTGAATCAAATTCCTTTCATTTTTTATCTCTCAAAATTTTTGTTCCCAATAAAATTGGGGTAGAAACAAGATTCAAATACTCCATTCGAAATAAATTTATAAGTTTTAGGAAGGCATATCTTAAGAAACAAATATATGTTCTTCCAATTTAGGTATTTGTAATAAAAAATCATGTTAACTCTCTAAGAATGGAAAAAAACATCGTATATACTTCCAAATAAAATTCATCACTTTTACATTATTCATTTTCTATAAAAACTAGATCATCTATAAATATGATGATAATCAAAGATTCATTTTCATCTTCTTTGGTACAGAGGTTGTTTTCCACCCATCATTTCATGAATTTCAATGCCTTTAAAAATGTTTATAACTATAAATATCATGTTCTTAGGTATTATTTTAACTTATATAAATATTTATTTGATCTAATAACACAACTTTCACCTTATACAAGAAATAAATCATTGTGTTTATCAATTTACACTTTGATTTCCAACTATCCATTAAGGAAGGTAGACGTGACAACTATTTGAAAGATCAAACATTTAATTTGTGTTGTAATGGAAAGAAAAATTATAATTGTCTCCCCCATATAAACTAGTGAAAAACCCTCGTAAAAATAATTTATTTCAACCTATGAATACCCTTTTCATAAAATTCATTTCTTATTTCTTACCATTTATCCGCATTCATTCATTTATTTATGAAACACGCCCTTTTTATAACATTATTTTCTATAAGAATGGGTACCAAATTCCATGTATGATTATTCTGTATTTGATCTAACTCCTCATATGTAGAATTAATACACTCTTAATACTCCAAATACTCTTTCACTTATCTTATTTCAACCTAAGAAAACAATGAGTTATGTGTTTTTTCTCAAAGTTCTTTTAGTATAAATAGGTCATCCTTATTCTATACTGATATTTCAATCTTACAATTTCTTTTTCATCCTTGGATGGGATGAAATGAAATTATTCTTCATTACATGAAATAGTTAAATCATAATCTTAAATTTTCACTTCTTTTGAAATTTAATTACTTTCATAAACATCACCTTGTAAATCAATAAAATATACTTCATTATCTTAAATTTTGAAACACTATACTTGATGTGTGAATTTATTATATGTTTATTCTAACACCTTTAAATTAGAAATATATATTTTATTACCTATCTATTTGTTAAAATGGTGATATCCTCTTATATTTGAAGGTTAACCAAGGAAGGTACCATTAACACCTCTCTATTCAAGCATCGCAAGGTTTTCTCATTTCAATTTGATAACACGAGGGCCTCTAAACACCCTTAGGTATTTAAATCTTGGGGAATTATTAAAATATATCTACTATGGTGAATTATCTAAATTTGGTTTATTTAAAAGTGCTTTTGAATATGAAATATTGTTCCAATTACTTTCCACTATAAATAAATAGATTTATTATGCACTATAAACATAATACGATTCATCTCTACAATACACCTCTTATTTTGTTTGTAAATACCATTTTATGATAGTGTTTTTGGTTCACTAAGTTCAGAGTGAATACCATGATCCTGAATATACACTTAAAATATTTCACTGCTATAATTAGTACCATTTTTTATCTATATTTTCTTCAAGGAGAAACCACTCTCCTTGTCAAAACTTCTTCTAAAACTCTTAAACATCTTCAAAGCCCAGAACTTATGATTCGTGAATGTAACTCATGTAATATAGATAAATTCATATATGAAATAAATAAAAAACTTATATTCATTTATATATTGCTTCCTTATGGTCCCACAAATATCTAAATAAATGAGATCTAATGCGTAAGATGTTTGAATATCCACTTTATTTTGAAAATAATTAACAACGTTCCCATTATACAATGTATAGAACATCCAATTTCATTCTCACTTTAGTAAAGGTGCGTAATAAAAAACTCTCTATTTTGGTTATATTTCTCATGACCTTTTATCTAAGGTTACCAAACCTCTAATGCCACAATTAATTTTCCTATTTTAAACTTAAGTTACATGAATTGTTAGCATCACCAACATATAATAAGTTTCCTCGTGTTTTATGTCCTCCTATCAATACACACCAATTTTTAATATCATCACCAAGAACCCATAATTTCAAAACACATCTTCATTTCCTTTATCATAGAGATGAGATACACTTAATAAATATTGATCCACCCTATCAACATATAACATGTTTGTGTACCTAAAATTATCTTTTCCAATCACTTCTGATCCAAAAACTTTGATTTTAAGTGACCCATCATATCCAAATGTTACGTAGAATTCTATTTATTTCTCAACATACTTCAAGATATTTAAATTTATAGTTTTTTATGAAAAACATCCAATATCCATAATCTATAAAAATTCTTTTACTTATGATTTGAAAGTGACTTAAATTACTATTTCCTTATCGTATCCTTTTTCTTTATTCTTTTGAGACTTTTGTGTATTACAAATAATTAGTTGAGTAGGAATAATTTCTAGACAATTTTCAAAAATTTGACCAAGATGGTCACGTATTATTCACACCTATTTCTTTGATTAAAACATATTTTCAACCTTCAATCGAAAAGTTTTAACTTTCTTTTGAACTTTTCTTCTTTGAGTGGGTTGAATCACCAAAAAAAATTCCTCTTAACTATTCCAGGTTCATAGATATATTTTTAATTAATGAAAAAAATATTTTTATATACCCAAAGATTCTATAATTCCAACAGTTTCTGTAAAAAGAATAATTTCCTCAAAAATATCTTTTTCTGGATGTTGACACTTGATTTTGCTACATCTTTTGATCATTAGTTTTGGATCATTTTCATAAAAAAATTGATGTAATCCAAACACATTACTCTTAACTCCATACCTTCTATAGCATCATATAAAGTCTCTTTTTATAATAAAATTTACTTTTAAATCAATGTTCCTATAATTTCTAAATTTTTGGGAATTGATTTTCATTTCTATAAACATGACATTATTTACATGAGAATTTGTAGTTGGGGTTTGGCTTAGTGGTAAGCACCTCGTAATCCTATATGAAAAATAGGGGTTTAAAACCCATTGAGGATAGAGATTGTAGCAGTACTGTAGTGTACTGTAGTAGGGGTAACTATAGCAATGGCGGGCACTGTAGCGGCGGCAGGTCATTGTAGAGGTAACAGGGTACTGTAGTAGTGGCGGGTTCTATGTGGTACTATAACTGGTGGTACTGTAGTAGTAATATTCACAGAATGGGCCTTAGGCCAAAACTTTTGGCCTACGGGCAAGGAAATGGGATAAATTCCCTTTGGGCCATCAGGAAATGTAATGGGTCTCCCTCTACCCAGTTAAAAAGAGGTATTTTCTTTGATTTAATAATAAATGAGGCTCTGGCCCTGACCTTTAAAAAACATGAGAATTTGAATAAATCTATTCCCAAGAACTTTCTAGACTTTTTTATAATTTAATGTTATATTTATTAACCCACTAGTTTCTCAACATTCTTAAACACATAAAATATTTCCATGATGTTTTTATTTGAGATTTTTATAACATCCTACACATAAATTTTGAAGTTCAATTTAAATTTCTACTATTAATTTTCAGCCTCTAATTTTTTTGAAAAAGTTATAAAAACAACTCCTTTTATTTAACTTTCCCTTTTTTAAAACCCTAATATTATTCTCTACAATAAGTATCTTCTCCTAGTTTTCAATATCATTCATTATCTTTTACTTCTTTTCAGTATGAATAGAATCGTTATTTCTTGAAGATTGATAAGATTTATTTAAATTTTTTATCTCCTTTTATGATTTCATGATATTTTAAATAAATTAATTAAGTTATATATTCAATATAAAATCCATTTATGGTTTTACCCCACTTACATCATAAATAATTTCACCACTAATAAAAAATTATTCCTTCAGTTTATCAATCAATAGTTTTTCATCAACATCAAAAGAAGTATCAACTTCCCTATCATCCTCAATATAATCCTTGTCCAAAAAATTTGATAAAAATTTATCTTTTTGTTTTAGAAAAATTCTTACTTTTACCCTTTTAATAAAACTTTTATTTATCAATTTTTTTAGTTTTCTTATTTGAGAAACTCCTTGGCCTCTCATCTACACCGTAACAATAATCTTCTCCTGCCATTTTTAGACAATTGTTTAGAAAGTGTCCATTAAATCCACACCTAAAAAAATTCAGTGGTAGGTTTCCCCGAAACATTCATTTTTATCCTCTAAAATTTCTATAAATAAGTGTCAATGAATTATTAAATTTCACTTTTACATCTTATTCTAATTATAATCCTCTTATTACAAAACTAATTTTTTATTAATCTTTTTGTATTTCAAAGAATTAAATTAAATTTCCCTATCATCCATGCTCTTGTTCTTGAATACACTCCCCTTCCAAATTTCATATGAAATTCTAATTTTATACCAATCATCTAATGGAAGTGTACCCAAATCATGATCCCTAAGTGTTAAAACCTTTTCATCAAAACAGTTTGGAAGAATACATAGTATTTTTTTGATAGTCATAGAATCCTCCAATTTCTCACCCAAACTTCTTTCAATGCTCAAAATTTCATTAACTCAATTAAAGAAGTCATCCATAGTTTCATCATTACTTATTTTATGAAATTGTTATTTCAACCTCTAAATATATAGCGTCGTTTTTTTCACTTTTTAATAGACTTCATAAATGTTTTCTAATTTATCCCAAATTCTCATTACAATATTTATTAATTTCACTTCAAGAAACTCATATTCTATAATATATGAAAATATGGTGTTTTAGGAATGATCACTATTCTCTAAATTCATTCTATAAATTTTTTTCATAGAAACACCTTTATAATGAGGAACAAAACCATCAATTGAGGGCTCCAAAACAACCAAACTAATTTATAACAAGTATATAAACATCCAATATTTCCATATATAAAAACTATTTCCAATAAAAATTGTGAATACATTAACATTTCACTAAAATAATGTTTTCTATATTCCCAATATAAATTTATTGCCTAACAATTCTTAATCATAGGAACACTTTTAAATTTAAACTTATAATAATTGATCAACATTGAAGGAAACATGGACTTCTATGATTCCCAATGAAAAAGAATCACATTATTAGTGACAATTTAATATGAGGGTATGAATCAGTGAATTAAATTCATATTTAAGTCACTTTATAAATAAACATAAACACCAATTAAAGTGAATGACTAGATTGTTTACAAATACAAAAAATCATAACATATTAATCGCTATATATTTTTACATGGTTTACTACAAAAAAATTAGTAGTTAATCCGTAGCATGATCTGAAATAACCTGGGATCGTATAGTGAACTAGTATCGTAATTTAGAATTATAATGATTAGGGAACATCCATGAACTCATGACACACAAAAAATTATCCCAAATTTGTATAGTCCTCCCATGATAAAAAGATATAAAATCTATTTAAAAAAAAGATATTCTTAAAACAAATTAGGATTATGTTAAGTTTTCATTATTAATATTCTTCTTCTCTTTCCTATTTTAATTCCATAACATCAATTAATTTCTTCTTACTTTATTTCTCCCTCTCTTATATTTGTTCTATCATTGATACCTCATACAAGTATCTTGTTATTATTTAATGTTTCATAACAATATCCTATTATTCATGTTTAAACTTAAATTTGAAATACCAAATTTCATTAAATAGACATAAGTTCTTATAAACTTATCATGTTATTCTTTGGTATTAATGACTATACGGTTCATCAAAATTTTATTTTATGCATTGTGATGTTATATATTTAACCACCTTAAGGTATCAAAAATGATACTTATCACAAAATTTCATCATGGAGTAAATTTATCTTGTGAATATTTCATCATTATTTTCCTTTCCATTTTTTTCTTAACATAGCGTGGACATCTGTCAAATCACTGAGTTAGTTTCAAGCCTATATTAATCTATGGATCTCATCACAATGTGACTATAATCTTTATTTCATGAACCTAATTCCCCAAATACATGACTTTTGATTTCCCTTCATGATATTTAATCTATATGTGACATCATGGTTTTTGAATCGGGTCTAAACCTCTCACTTTTTTAATTTTTGAATTAGTGGCTATTCAATTTTCTTTTTTGTTGATTGGAACCAAATTTCAGGAGTTTTTTCAACCTTATATCATTTTTTTGATGGTTCTATAGGCTTAGAGAGTGCCTCTAGATTTTTTAAGTGCATTAGGAGCGTCATAGGCCTAAAGGTCTGTTTTGGAGTTATAGACCAAGGGGTATGGCTTAGGGTAAACTATAATACCTATCATAGATAAATATCCATCACAATTTTGAACTACTACACATTTTTAAAAACAATACAGGTAGGGGTGCATGGCCATGCAGAACCTATATAGTTTTTAGGAGAGGGAGACTGTATGGTTTCTATATGGTTTGAGAAAACCATGTGGTAAGCCACATGGGTAGTTCCACATAGGCAGTACCCTCAAACTATAGAACAAACAGATTACGCATATACTGGAAAGATGTATAGGCTATCTATGCAGGGTGTGGGTCCTAATCATCAGGACCCAAACAATTGTCGTATGATTTAGAAAAATTTCCAAGCTAAATTGGTAGCCTTAAAATGGTTCAAAATTCAAATTTCCCCCTCTTTATTTTCTTATTACCCCTTTATTTTTCCCCTCCTCTTCATTCATGGGTTGCACAGTAGTAAAGGAGGAGCACTCCTACTCTCCCCTATAGTGTGGCCAATATCCTCTATCCAGGATATATTTTATTCATTTTTGGGTGCAATAGAACCATATCTTTCAGGATATCATCGCCCTTTCATCTCCTCTCCTTTGATTTTGCCTCAGGGGGTGCAAAATTTTTTATGAACTGTTTTCCCCTATTTTCTAGGTGATCGACAGAATCATTATTTCCTTCCAAAATTCTTGGAGTTAGTGGTCAATACTAGATGTTTCTATGTCAATGAGTTCAAGGTAGGTATTCCATACCTTTATTTGTGTTTTTTTGTTGTTTTGTGGATGTGGATTTTAGAATGCTGATGGGTATTTGGAAGAATATATTGCATCATATTAATTTGATCATTTGACAGTAAGGGACTACTTGTTCATTAACTTCCCAATTTCATATGTGTAAGGATATGTTATAGGTCATTGTCCAACTTGGGTAGCGTAAGGGCCCGAATCCACATGGATCGACCCTTTTCGTGTTTTAGAGGATGGTGGTTCTTGGATGAGGCTTGGAGGAAATATAGAGGAGTTTTTCTATGTATTGTAGGAAATAGAAAGAATTAGGTACCATGTAACAATTACCAATCATGTAAGTGAGGTTAATGATGTGTTAATTTTGGGGATAAATAATAAAACGATTATGTGTTTTCAGTAGAAATCTAACCCTAAGGATTATACAACATATAAGGGGATTACACAACATGTAAATCACTGATTATGTGTGTTTTATAACATTTTCATATGCTTGGGTTTGCAAACTCTATGACTACAGAACCTCTCTTCTGAGTCCAGGTGACTCGATGAACCCCTATTCAATGTTTTGGGTATTTCATTTTCATGGATCAATCCCTAGATTCCCTCCTTCTATCTGTATTCGATCTAAGGTATGCTCTTCCTTTGTTCATGTATTTTATTCGATTTTTTCCTCCCATTTATTCTTTCTGTGTGATGTTTCTTGATCTCAATGTTTCTAAGGATGTTTTTTGGTTGTTTGTTGATGTAGTTGTAGTTTAGCATCCTTAGGATGATGTAGTTCTTGCGAGAGAGGTGATCAGGATATGTAGCATTGGTCTGTTCTCAAGAGAAGAAAATTGACAACCTTTTCAGGTAGGGGGTTAGTTGCTTATATTTTTTTAAGTGAAATCATAGAGATAACATGATTTAGACCCTTGGATGCTAATGAAATTAACCTAATAATTAATTAAACTAGATTAAATAATTGAAATCATTTTCTTGGAAATGTTTTTGTTTGTTACATGATAATGAGTTTCCTCTTTATTCTATAGATAGTATGGTATCTATGTTGTACTTGTTATTCTTGGTTTAGCAAGTATAATTGGTAAAGAACATAAAGACATAATTAATTGATAATTAATTGGATAAAATATTTAAAGAGGCATGTTTAATGAATTTGGTGTGTTGTATTCTTAATGTTACAAGCATGTTTAAATTAATTGATCTAAATAAATATGTGAATAATGTTGATGATTTTTGATAAATAATTAAAGTCATGTTAAATTAATTGTTTAATTAATTGGTGATATCTTGTACTATCTTGATTTGTAGGTTTCATATAGTTCAGACCTAGGAATAATGAATCGGTTAATTCAATATAGAATAATAATTGTTTGTGTGATAAAAGATAATGCCTATTTTGGGGCATTAGTTCCCCACTTTCTTGTAAAGGTTTTGTGCCTTCTTCTTTGGAGGCCTGATAGATCATTTTGTGTAAAGCCTGGATGCATTACTTTTGGGGTCGAGATCCTGGTTTCCATGTTTGTTTCCTTATACTTATGTTGTTATCTGGTTATGATCCTTGTGATGTGGGGTGGGGAGGCCCGGTTGTGACATGAGCTTGGGATCGCTGAGCCAAGAGGGTTGTTGTGGTATGTACGTCGGGGATGCAGAAATGTTGTGGAAGTAGTTGATGATTTTGATGGAAGGATGCATCAAGATATGAATGTGGGTGTTGGGGAGGAATCAAGGGATAATGTAAGAGGTTGAATATGGTCTTACCCATTTATATTAAAGAAAAATTCTTGTTTAATTCTATTGTTTGGCTAACGGCTGGGATGTTTTTTATCTACATTTTTTCCCACTACTTGAGGTGGATGGATGTTCATGGTTGTTTACCTTCTTTGGTAGCTTATAATGTTTTCCCTGAGTACATGGTAATAAGGAAATTAATAATTTTAACAATTGAATAGATGTTTAACCCATGGGGATGGAGCTTGATAGGATGAAATGCTGAGGTTTTAATTTTGAGAGTCCATAGACTCAGTTTTTTTATGCTTGTAGGGCATGTGACTTTGTTGTAATGTAGTTTTAATGTAATGATGAAAATATTAATGGTTAATTAATGGTTAAATAATAAATTAACAAAATTTGGAAGTGATGAAAATTTATAAAGCAATTTAATGTAACTATTTAAAAGGTTGTGTTCTTATAGGATATCTAGTCTTAGTAGAGGCTGTAGGGAGTCTGAGAGATGTTATCTGGAGTTGATTTTAAGACTGTATTATTCCCATGGTGTGTTCTTGATCTATATCATATCATGTAATTTTTTTCATTCCATATTCTACTCCACCCTGTTAGTTAGGGAAACTAAAACCTCGTGGATTCTGAGCCCTAGGGGTGTTTTCCCCAACATCCCAGTGGGAGGATGGATGGATGACCACCCCATTTGGGAACACTCTCTTCTCATGGTAGTTAATTTTGATGGTATTCATGATGGTTAGTTTTCCCCATATATGTGTTTATAGGAATTTAATGGACTGTGGTTATTTCACACACATGTATTCTTGATATAGTTCCCTAATAACTATTATAGGTATAACATGTATAGGCTATGATGGCTAGAGGATCCTTACACAGTGTATGGGTTGTGATGGCTTGACGTATAATACTCTATGTATGATACAAATTATACTGGTTATGGTGGACACTAGAAACTACCTTGTTACTTTTGATTACATGGATGTGGTGGTGTGTTGCATGAGATGCACGTTGTGGTGCTTCACCAAGGTGTTTGTGTGTTAACATTTTTGGAGAGAAATTTTTAGGATATGCGACATTGGGGAAGAGAAGAAAACTAATGGGGAAGTGGTAGCAGGGTACCCTAGATATTTTTTATTATATTATATTCTCTTGTATGTAATTTTAGTGAGAGTAGTCAGGGTGAGGCTGGGAACATAGTATACGTTTTTTGGTGACAAGTTAGTTTCACATATTATACATTGGGATTATGCAAGCTTTCTTTACGAGAGGCTTCAGGAAGGATTCTACTGAGTATATTTCTATACTCACCATATGTATATATAATTTGTTTATTTTGGTTAGTTGGAGTAGGTTATAGATCAGGCTAGTTACTACTAGTATAGGGTTTAATAGGAGTTGTTTGGGCACCGTAGTCATTGTCGCCATTACATTATTATGGTGATTTCCATTACCTTTCAAGTTTAGTAGTTCTTTCATGACATGAAACATTTTTACTTTAGATTTTCTTTTACATTGAGGTTTGATAAGGATTTTTTGGTTTTTTTCTTATCTCCCTCTTTCGTATGTGTTTTCTTAGAGGGTAATGCATCCCATATTCATTCTTACTATACCCTCAGTGCTAGTTTCCAAACCGTGTCCTACTGGAGGTAGGACATGGGATTCATTATCTCTATTCTCCCATTTCTAGACCATGAGGGGACCAATATGTGGGTAAGGTGTCATTATAGAGTGTTATTAGAGCTTTGTTTGAGGGATATGATGGATTTTGGAGTTAGTCATAGGTGAGGTTGTGTATGATTATAGGGAAATTGTGTTAGCTAAGTTTAGAAAGTGTTTTAAACATAGGAGACTGACTTAGACATGGGTAATTAAGGACCTCAATGATCTAATGCAAAGACCATTAAGCTTATAGTGGCTACTAAAAGAGGTGATACTGATTGTAGGGTAGAGACCTTGGAGAGGATCATGCATTATTCTTCTTTGCATCTTTGTTTGAATGGGTGGACCATGGGATATGTTATCCTAAAATTAATGAAATAAAATAATTAATTGATGTTAAGTTCTTCCATATTCCATGTTTAGTATCTCTAATTGTTTGTTCTTTTTCAATCAAGGCTTCAGGTTGACGATTTTTTCTGGTTTGTATAGAAGATGTTAAATAGCTTTCATCGCATGGTGGAGTTTAATGAAAACACTCATAGGAGGACACTCTAAGAGTTTCAATTACATAGTTTATAGAGGTTTGGGGTCTCCATTTCAGATACAGTCACGTAATATTGTTTGGAGGAGGTTGTGTAACACATGGATGTTTTTATGAAATATTTTCTTTAAATAATTTGTATTCTTTTGTAGCTTGATTTCAATTTAATTGTGAGTTTAAACGAACAACGAGATTCCATTAATATTAAATTACCATTATAGCCCATCCTTTATGTTAGCAGGAACAATTATAACTAACTTAGGAAAAAGCATTATGAATTCATTGGCTACTAATTTTTTATGAAAAATATAATTCAATTAAATAGTAGTATTTTTGAGTGAATTACTTTTTATAATGAAATTAAGGAGATATATATGTTTTATATACTTAATAAAATATTTTTGATATTCATTCAATGGATATTTTAGTCATAGGGTATGAATAAAACCCTATTTGATGGATAAGAACCTATTTTTTAAGGATAATTTTACACCTTTGAATGGCAAACCCATTTTAAATTAAGATTTTGACACATTAATAATTTCTATATGACAACATAAACATTTTATATTGAAGTGGGATATAAAAAATTACTTTGGATAAATTTTTGATATTTTTTTTATAACTTTCTTATTTTGATGAATAGTAAAAATATGCTAAATTTTAATTAAAAACAACTTTTTTTATTTAGATAATTTATAGTGTTAAATTAAAATATTTAATGGTTTTAAATTTTAAATAGAATTTATTTTTACCATTTAATATATTTTATCTCATTACCGTTAATTTTATATTGAATTCATAGGTAAAAACATTTTAATCCTTTTCAATGTTTTATCTTTTAAAACTAGTTTTCTCATTTCAGTAACGGGATTAATTTTAAATTAATTAATGAAAATTCTATGTTTTAAATGTCTAAAAATGGATTCTATATTTATAATCAGTAGGTCCAAATTATATTAATAGGCGACTTATATTTTTGGTCATTATGAATAGTAACTTTGGTAATTATTTTATTACCATGGTTAATGGTAGATCGGGTAATTAAGGGTAAAAATAATATTATAAAATTACCTTAACACCTATAAAAATCCTATTATATGGAAAAATTAGACCCTTATCATCTTATTTTCGATATTTAATCACATTATGGCCACTTACCTATCAATATGATATGAATGTAATAAAAACTAATGAATGTGAAAAAATGTCACAATCTCATTTTATAAAAGTATATTAATTTTAATATTTGGGTATCTAGGAGATAATATCAACTAAATATAGTCTTTGGAAAACTAAAAGAATTAATTAGATCCTATAAATTTATTTATAATTTTTTGAGATTAAATAATTATCATTAATGATGACACAATAGTGATGTAAAAATTATTTTATTAATAGAAATATCAAATAAATTGTGTTAAAAATATTAAAAGAAATAACATATGAACTAATTAAAGTGTTAAATTAATTTTATAGTTGAATATGATATGTTAGGAGTGTATTAAATATTTTTTTTCAAATTTATCTTCTTTGTGAATTTTATTTAAAGTCAAATAAATGAATAGTGTTAAAGTTGACAATTTTGACATTTTATAAAAATAACATTTTATTAAATTATATAAAAATCATAAAAATATTTAAAAATTACAAAGTGATAATTATGTGGTGGAAAATTTCATAAAATATCCATTTATGGTCAATTAAAACCACATAAGTAAATATTTATAAACATAAAAAATTTAGAAGTTTATTACCATAATTAAAATTAAATAGAATAACTAAAAGTTAATTAAATTGATAATTCTTAAATTGACATAAAAACTTCAATAAAATTAATTATTTGATGATATTACAACCCTGTATAATCACAACTTTTAAATTGGGACATTTTTTATGATTTTAAGTGGGTTTTTATTTTATTATAAATTTATATTTTTTAGGTTTCCAAAAGTACCCCTCACATCAATTATCAAAGGGAACATCCTCTCTCTCCTCTTAACTTCATTTCGAGCATTCAAGCTCGGACACCCCTAAAATTGTTTCTTATAAACTTCCCTATTTTAATTATAGAGGGTTTGGTTCTCTTCAAATACCAACTCTAGTGCCCTAATAAGAAATTTAAAGGAGGCACATCGAGGAAGAGGTAATCTCTTCTACCGATTCTTTCAAATTTCTTTCTTCTTATACTTCCTATTAGTTATTTGTTTCATTATAAAGTAATAATATTGGTATCAATATTATATTTATATGTTATTATAGATATTAAAAATCCCTATTTCACCTTCTATCCATCCTACAAAAAATGAAATCGCTGCTCATGTGTACATACGGCTTACCATCTCCACGCCGTCGTATAATCTATTTTTAACCACCACCTTACATGGATTAGTATAATGGTGGAAGTAATAACTATATATGATTATTATAACATGATAATAATTTTGAGACACTATACACCATCCCCTTCAATACCATTCATCAATTATGTGAATGATATCGTCGCTCGTGTATACGTACGACTTACTATCTCCACAGTGCGGTGTGATTCATTCTAAATAATATTCATAAAACCATGATTATATAAATGAATTTAATGATTAAATATGATATATATTATACTAATACCACTCTATAAATTATATAACTATAACCTTAAAATAGGAATAAGAATTTATCCGACAAAACATGCATAAGAACATAAAGCAGTTAATATTTTAATAACTGGTAACAATAAAATATAACTAACAAATAGATGACACTATGATCGTAAATGTTAACATAAAAATGATTTTGATTCTGGAATAAATCATTAACATTATTTAAATCATTATATAGGAGTTTTGGTCTCACACGAAGCATATTAGACCTAAGGTAAGGGATAACTTTTCAAATCTCATTTTAATCTGAGATTTTCTATTCGTAAGTATTTACTGAAGTATAATTATCATACACATCCATGTTTCCCAGATATGTATTTCAAAATATTCTTTATATCCTTGAATAATTACTTAAAGTTTATTTTACTGATTGGTAAAATTTTACTAAATGATATGAATGGAATCGTTTCTCGTTTTCTGTACGAGGTACTTTTTTACTTTTTTGGAAAAAGTACGAGAAGAATGTTTTTTTCTAACTTGTACAGCATGAATGGATTTTTACACTTTCATAATGATTTATTTCGTTCAATCTTACCCTAAAAGCATACAAGGTTATTTCACATAAAATGTTTTCTTCTAAAATTGTATGGTATTTTGAGGAAGGAAAATATTTTTGAATAATAAAGTATATTTTCCATAGGAATGAAGCTCAAGTGTTTTGTGAAAATTATTTTCCATATAAGATTACATAGGTTTATGTTTCTATACCTATTATTAATTTAATTTTATTGTGTAAATGATGGATATATTTTTATGAAATCCCTTTATGGATTATGTTACGATGGAATGATGTTTAAGAAACCCATTTTATTTCATGGGTTATGCTATAGTGAATGTCAATATGTTTTTATGTAACATGTAATAATGGTTTCATTATGAGATGGGTGGGACCTATATCTCCCTCCATTTAATTGGTTAAAGATTTATATTTCAAGACATAGTCATGACTGGAACAGAATGTAAATCTAGTTCCATAATACTGGGCTGGAACAAGTAGTGAACTTAGTCTAGTAATAGAATTTTTCCACTATGATGGTCTTAACAATGAGACTTGAATAATATGAAATGATTTTCTATAATTATGTGCTTATTACACAAAATTTCATCTCTTATGATTTGACTATTGGGTTTACATTTCTCTTTTATGATTTATCTCATGACATGATAGTTTGATCTTTTATATGCAGGATAATATTTTCAAATGTTATGTTCTTATGAATATGATATGATTGATGTTTCCTTTTTTTACCCTTAATAAGAATTTGAGATCACCCTTTTATATGTTTCTTTTCCCCAGGTCATGAAGAAGTCTATTAAGTATGATATGCAAAAAAGGAATCTAGTTATAATGAAATAAAATGAAGACAACGTAGATGTTTTATGAACTAGTTGTTTATATTTCCCAGTTTCTAAATACATTATACCAATATGGTCATGTCATAGCTTTGTTATATGTTGTAATGAATATACTTTAATTCTGAAGAAATATCAATATATGTAAAGTATGGGTTGGTAAATTTTGTACCATAGGAAAGGTATAGTTAGCCTTTGGAAACTATGATGATAAATCCTAAGTAAGAACCCTATGGATATTTCTATGTATAGGATACAATCCTAGTGTTTTAGAAATGACCATGAATAAAGTAGGATAAAACCAAAATTATCCTAAATTTAAATTTTATTCTTGATTATGTGGTTTTCCTATTATGATTTGTGTTGCTCATACTATGCTTCTTGGTTTTAGTCAATGTATGGAACTTGAAGGAACCACGTTAATGTTGAATGTGATTGGAAATGAAATGATTATCCCCTTGAGAAACTAACTATTATGGGAGCTAGAATGAAAAATCTTGTATCCATGATCATACAACTTTCTCAAGATATGAGTCATGCCAGACTTCCAAATGAGAAAAGGAAGGAGAAACTTTCTGTTGATTCCTTCATGAGGAAACATCCTCCTTTATTCAGTGGGACTTCTGATTAATTAGTTTCTGAACAATGGATCAGTACCACTAAAAATATATTTTCAGTTCTATAATGTTCTGAACATGATAAATTCATCTTAGTAGTATATCATTTGGAAGGTGAAACTGATCAATGATTTAATCTTATAAAGAATACGATGAAAAGAGATGAAATTGAGTCCATAGAATGGGATGAGTTCAAGAACATATTTTTCCATAAGTACATTCCTCGTATTCTTCGAACAAAGATGGAGAAGGATTTCCTTGAACTTAAGAAAAAGGATGATGAATCTGTTGGTACCTACGAATAAAATTTTACAAGACATTCATGGTATGATTCTGGAATTATTATCCAACCTTTGTATAAGATTGATCTATTCATTAGTGTCTTAATACCAAGTCTCTGAAGGGAATTATCCATAAGGGACTTCAATAGATATGAAGAAATAGTTCGATGTGCTCTCAAGGTTGAGATGGAGATAGGAGTAACCCATTAGTCATATGGGTTTGATAAGAAGAGAAAAATGGAATTCAAAATAAAATCTGAAGACCACACAAAAAAGAGGATGAGTTTTCCCTTATGCTAAAAGTGTGGAGTGAAACATGGAGGGAATTATCTTAAAGAGACTAGTAAATTTATTATGTGTGGAAAAGAAGGTCATCGTGCAATTGAATGTCTAAGTGATGGGAAGAAGACATCTAATGATGTGAACAAAGAAAATGCTACACATGATGCTCCACATACACTTCAATGATACAAGTTCAAGTAAATGGGGCATTATGCTAATAAATTCTCTAATCCAAGGGTTATTGATGATGATCGAAGTTAAATAACTCTTAATGCCAAAGACAAAGGAAAGTCACATGCAATCAATATTGGTGATGTGGAGTACAATAATGAAGTGGGGGAAGGTACACTTAATATCCACTCTAAAGTAGAAAATATTTTATTTGAGTCTGGATCCATCCACTCTTTTATTTCTAAATAATTTTCTAGTGTATTTTCTTATTACCATAACAATTATATGTTGAGTTAGCTATGAAAACATCTAATGGCACAACGGCTGCATCAAAAGTTTATAATTCTTCTCTGATTGAAGTTTGTGGGAATGTGCATCCTGAAAATCTTTTGATCCTTCTTATAAGGGAATTTTATGGGATTCGTGGAATGGATTGGATTTTCTAATATAGAGATCATATCAATTTCCCAAGAAGGGAAGTCTCATTACATATTACAAATCAATCTATGATCATCTATCAATGAAAGGATGAATATAACCTTCCAGTAGAATGTTCATCCATCTTATGAGACTTAATTCCAATAAATGGAGGTTATTTATCTCAAATGGAAGTGGTCAAACTCATGATTAAGAATAAAACCATTGTATAGGAGTTTGATGATGTCTTTCTGGAGGATTTTTTTGATCTTCCACCAGATTGTCAAGTTGAGTTTTCAATAGATCCCATACCGGGTGATGTGCCTTTTTCAAAAAAAAACCTTATAGAATGGCCCCAATTGAGTTGTAAAAAATGAATAAGAAACTCCAATAGAATCTTGAGAAGGGATTCATACGCCCTAGTGCATCACCTTGGGGAGTTTTTTTTCTGTTTTCTAATAAGAAAGATGGTTCAATGAGACTCTGCATTGATTATAGAGAACATAACAGGATCACTATCAAGAAAAAATATCCACTTCAATGAATTAATGACTTATTTGAGAAACTATTCAGAGCTCATTACTTTTCCAAGATTGATCTTCATTCAAGATATAATCAATTAAGGGTCAAAAAAGAGGATATACCAAAGACAACATTACGTACAAGGCATGGACACTATGAATTTATATTGATTCCTTTTGTTCTTACTAATTCCTCTTATATCTTCATGGATATAATGAATAGATTCATTAGAGACTATCTTGATCATTTTATGGTAGTCTTTATAGATGATATTCTTGTCTATTCAAAGTGAAATGAAGAACATGAATATCACTAGAGAATTATACTAAAGACCCTGACAAAGGAGAAGCATTATGCCAAATTTATCAAATGTGAATTTTGTATTCAAAAAGTTTCATTTTTCGGTCACATCATCTCAAGAGAGGTGATATATGTGGATCCATAAAAATAGTGGTTATTAAAAGATGGTTGATACCAACAACAATAACTAAGATCTTAAGTTTTCTTGGGTTGACTGGATTTTATTGACATTTTGGGAATGATTTTACACGATTATCTAATCCACTCACCATGATGACTTCGAAAGGAGTTAAGTTCGTTTGGATGGAGGAATGTGAAAATAATTTCAAAGAGCTAAAAAGAAGGTTAGCCAGTTCAATTTTGCACACACTGCCTTTTAGTGGAGAAATGTTTGTGATCTAAAGTGATGAATACAAAAATGGGTTGGGTTGTGTTATCATGAAAAATGATATGGTGATAGATTATACCTCACGATAGTTGAAAATCCATGAGAAATATTACTCATCTTATGATTTGGAGTTAGTTGTGGTAATCTTTTCATTAAAGATATGGAGGCATTATCCTTATGGTGAGAGGTGTGATATTTATACTAATTATAAAAGTTTAAATTGTATTTTCCCACAAAAGGAGAATAATATTCACCAAAGAAGATGGTTAGAGTTGATTAAAGATTACGAATACTCAATACATTAACACCTTGGGAATTAGAACAATGTGGAAGATGATTCGAGTCAAAAATACCATGCTAACTTATCCATTATGATGATCACAAAAGATCCAATATTTATTTATTTTCAAATGATGGATCTTGAAATTTTAATAGAAGGGGGGAAATATTATCTTTCTCAAATGAATGTTCAACCATCTATACAAGTGGAGATTGAAGAGGAATAGAATGAAGATGTATAGTTACAGAAGTATGTGATACATGTTCTTGAATTCAACCTTGATTTTGATGAAATAATAATGTTTAGGGATCGAGTTTTTATTTCTCCCATACCAGAATTAAAGGATCTATTGGATGAGGTTTATAGTTTTTCATTCTCTATTCACCATGGCAGCACAAATATGTATAGGGACCTAAAAGAGCACTTATTTTTGGGAATGGATGAAAAGAGATGATGTCGAATATGTCTCTCGATGCTTGGTGTGTTAGAAACTTAATGCCGAGAGATAGAATTCTAAGGGGATGTTCCAACCATTACCCATACCAGAATGGAAATGAGAAAACATAACTATGGACTTTGTTATTATACATCCCAAAACATTCAAACGTAATAAGGCTATATGGGTTGTAGTTGATCATATTAAGAATTTAGAACACTTCATTGCTATTAGAGACGATTTATCTCTTTATTATCTTGCCAGGATATATGTAAAGTAATTGGTAAGATTGCATGAAGTACCACTTTCCATTATATTTGATCAGGATCTAAGGTTTACCTCGATGTTTTGGTGAAGTCTTTAGAATGATCAGGATACATAATTGAGTTTCAACACTGCTTATCATCCTTAGATAGACGGTCAGTCTGAGATGACAATTCAATCTCTGGAAGACATGTTGAGAGCTTGATCTATGAATTTCAATGGTGGTTGGGATCAACACCTACCATTGGTGGAATTTTCTTAAAATAATAGATTTCACTCAAGAATTCAGATGGCTCCTTATAAAACCATATATGTTAATAAGTTCATAACTCCATCTTTGTGGGAGGAATTTGGGGAAATAAATTTATTAGGACCTGATCTTTTCGGTGAAAATGGAAGAAGAGGTTAGATCTATTCAACAACACATTAGAGCATCTCAGAGTCGACAAAATATTTATGTTGAAAACTGAATAAAAGTCCTAGATTTTGAAGTGGGTGATAAGGTGTTCTTACGAATATCTCCCTAGAAGAGATTAATGATATTTGGAAATAAGGGAAAGTTGAGCCCTAGGTATATCGGTCCTTTTGAAATACTGGATTGTGTTGGGAAGGTAGCTTACCGATTAGGACTTCCATATAATATCGCTAGATTTCATGATGTGTTCCATGTATCTCTCATGAGAAAGTAAATAAGTGATCCTTCACATATACTAAGCTTAGAAGTCATACCACTGGAATAAGATCTTTCTTATGAAGAACAACTGATAGATATTCCGGATCGTTGCTAAAAATTTCTACAAACCAAGACCACTCACTTGGATAAAGTTTTATAGAGGAACCTAAAATGTGAATAAGATACATGGTAACTTGAGGATATGATGAGGGAGATGTATCCTCATCTGTTTTTTTTTCAAGTGACAAATTTCGAGGGTGAAATTTATTTTAAGGGGGGTAAACATTAACACCCAACTATTTTTATGAAACATTTTTTTAAATAATTTTTATTATTATGTAGATTTCTTGGCTCACAATCATGAGTTTAAATTAACCGCAAGATTCCCTTAATATAAAATTATCATTATGTCTTAGTTGTTAGGTTAAAGGGAATAATTATAACTAACATATGAAAATAAATTATGAATTCATTGGCTATTAATTATTTTTGAAAAATATAAATGAATTAAATATTTTTATTTTCATGTGAATTACATTTGGTAATGAAACTAATGAGATATATATGTGTTATATACTTAATAAAATATTTTTGATATTCATCTGATGAAAATTTTTGTCATAGGGTATGAATAAAATGCTATTTGATGTATAAGAACCTATTTTTTAAGGTCAATTTTACACCATTGAATGGAGAACCCATTTTAAATTAATATTTTGACACATTAATAATTTATATATGAAAATATAAATATTCTATTTTGAAGTGGGATATAGAAATTTACTTTGGATAAATTTATGATATTTTTCTGATAACTTTCATGTTTTGATCAATAGTAAAAATACGATAAATTTTTATAATAAAAAAAATTTCATCAAGATAATTTATATTGTTAAAGTATAATATTTAATGTTTTTAAAGAATAATTAGAATATATTTTTCCCATTTTATATAATTTATCTCATTAGCATTAATTTTACATTGAAGCTATAGGTAAAAACAATTCAATCTTTTACAATGTTTTAACTTTTAAAACTCGTTTTCTCATTTCAAAAATGGGATTAATTTTAAATTAATTACTGAAAATTATGTTTTTTTTTATTTTAAAAAATGAATTCCATATTTGGAATTAGTAGGTCCAAATTATGTTAATATGATACTTTTATTTTTGGGCATTATGAATAGTAACTTTGATAATTATTTTATTACCATGGTTAATGGTAAATTAGGTAATTAAGGGTGAAAATAATATTATAAAATTACCTTATCACCTGTAAAAATTCTATTTAATGAATAAATTATACCATTATCATCTTTTTTCCAAAATCAAATCTCTTTATGGCCACTTACCTATGAATACAACATAAATGTAATAAAAACTAATGGATGTGACAAAATGTCACAATCTCATTTTATATAAGTCTAATAATTTTCATATTTGGCTAAGTAGGAGATAATATCGAATATATATAGTTTTGGAAATTTAAAATAATTACTTATATCAAATAAATTTATTTATAATTTTTAAATATTAAATAATTACCATTAATGATGACCCAATAGTGATGTAAAAATTATTTTATTAATAGAAGTATCAAATAAATGGTTTTAAAAATATTAAAAGAAATATCATCTGAACTATTTAAACTGATCCACGAAATTTCTAGGTGACTATGATATGTTAGGAGTGTATTAAATATTTTGGTTTGAATTTAAAATTTGTTTGAATTTTATTTAAAGTCAAATAAATGAATAGTGTCAAAATTGACACTAATGATATTTTATAAAAAAAATTATTAAATTATTTAAAAATAATAAAATATTTAAAAATTAAAAAGTGATAATTATAAGGTCTAAAATTTCATAACATATCCATTTATGGTAAATTAACACCACATAAGTAAATATTTATAACCATAAAAATTTATAATGTCATCACCATAATTAAAATTATATAGAATAATATAGAGTTATTTAAAATGATAATGTTTAAATTGAAATAAAAATTTGTCTAAAATTTATTTTTTTATGATATTACAACCCTATATCGTGTCATATTAGAAATTGGGACATTTTGGACGATTTTAAGTGGCTTTTTAATTTATTATAAATTAATATTTTTTTGGGTTCCAAAAGTGCCTCTCACATAAATTTTAAAAGGGAACCTCCTCTATCCCCTATTAACTTCATTTTGAGCCTTCAATATAGGACACCCGCTACCATTTTTCCTTATATACTTCCCAATATTCATTCTATAGGTTTTTTTCTTCTTCAGAGACCAACTCTACTACCCTAAGAGGAAACTTAAAGGCGGCACGGCGAAGAAGAGGAAATCTCTTCTATCGATTCTTTCAAATTTCTTTCTTCTTCTACTTCCACTTATTTATCTTTTTAATTATAAATTAATAATATTAGTAACACTCATATATGGATACGTTATTATAAATACAAAACTACCCTATTTCACCTTCTATCCATTCTATGAAAATTGAAGTCATTGCACGTGCGTACGTACGGCTTATCGTCTCCACGTCGTTGTGTAATCTATTTTTCACCACCACCATACATGGATGGGTATAATGGTGGAATTAATAACTATATATGATTATTATAACATTATACTAATTATGAGACACTATACACCATCCACTTAAATACCATTCAACAATTATGGTAATGATATCATCGCTCGTGCGTACATACGGCTTACCGTCTCAACGGTGCGATGTGATTCGTTCTAAATAATCTGCATAAAACCATGATAATATGAATTAATTTAATGATTAAATATGATATATATTATAATAATACAAATATATAAATGATATAACTATAACCTAAAAATAGTAATAAGAATTTATCAAACAAAACATGCATAATAACATAAAGTAGTTAATGCCTGAATAATGAGTAACAATGAAATGTTACTAACAAATAGATGAAAATATGATCATAAATGTTATCATAAAAATTATTATGATTATGTAATGAAACAATTACATTATTTAGACCATTATACATGATGTTTGGATTCATACAAATCATATCGGTCCTAAGGTAAGGGATAACTTTTCAAATCTAGTTTTTATCCGAGGTTGTTTATTCGTAAGTATTTACTAGAGTATAATTATCATCCACAATAATGTTTCCTAAATATGTATTTCAAAATATTATTTATACCCTTAAATAATTTTTTAATGTCAATTTTACTCATTGTTAAATTTTTATTAAATGGTATGAATGGAATCTTTTGTCGGTTTGGGTGCGATGTACTTTTTGACTCTTTTGGAAAAAGTATGAGAAGAATTTCTTTTCTAACTTGTACGGAATAGATGGATTTATAATATTTCATAAATAATTATTTCCTTTAATATTACCCTAAAATCTTACAAGGTTATTTTCACATAAAAATTTTTCTTCTAAAATTGTAGGGTATTTTGAGGAAGGGAAATGTTTTTGAAGAAGAAGGGATATTTTCCTCAAGAATGAAGTCCAAGTATTTTGTAAAAATTATTTTACATCTTAGATTACATAGTTTTAGGTTTCTATCCCTATTATTACTCTTATTTGATTATTTAAATGATGGAGTTATTTTTATGAAATCTATTTATGGATTATGTTATGATGGAATGATGTTTAAGAAACCCATTTTATTTTATGGGTTATGATATTCTGAATGTCTATATATTTTTGAGGAACATGTAAGAATGGTTTAATTATGAGATGGGTGGGACCTATATCTCCCTCAAATTCATTTGGTAAAGATTTATATCTCATGTCATATACATGACTGAAACGGCTAGTAAATATGGTTCAGTAATACAGGGTTGGAACGAGTAGTGAACTCAGTATAGTAATGGAATTTGTTCGCTATGATGGTGTTGGGAATGAGCCTTGACTTATAGGAAATGATTTTATATGATTATATGTGTATGACACAAAACTTAATGCCTTATGTTATGACTATTGGGTTTACATTTCTCTTTTATGATTAATCCCATAACATGATATTGTGATCTTTTATATGCAGGATAAGATTTTCAAATGTTATGTTCTTATGAATATGATATGATTGATATTTCCTCTGTTTACCCTTAATGAGCATTTTATCTCACCCTTTTATATGATTCTTTTCCCTAGGTCTTGAATTAGGGTATTAAGTATGATATGCCAAAAAAGAAGTCTAGTTATGATGAAATAAACTATAGACAACGTAGATGTTTTATAAACCAGTTGTTTATGTTTCCCAGTTTCTAAAGACACTATACTTTTATTGTCATGACATGGATTTGTTAAATATTGTAATGAATATACATCAATTATGAAGCAATATCAATGTATGTAAAGTATGGGTCACTATTTTTGGTATCAGAGGAAAGGTATAGTTACCCTTTGTAAACTAGGATGAGAAAGTCTTAGTAAGAACCCTAAGGATATGTCTGAGTATAGGATACAAACCTAGTGTTTTAGAAATGAAAATGAATAACCTAGGATAAAACCTAGAGTGTCCTAAATTGAAATTTTATTCTTGATTATTTGGTTTTCCTGTTATGATTAGTGTTGATCACACTATGCTTATTTGTTTTAGTCAATGGTTGGAACTCAAAGGAACTTAATTAATGTTGAATACGATGAGCAATGGAAAAATTGTTCCCCTGAGAAACTATATATTATGGGATCTAGAATGAAAAATCTTGTAGCCATGATAATACAACTTTCTCAAACTATGAATCATTCCGAACTTCCAAACGAGCAAAGTAGGGAGCAACATTCTGTTTAATCCTTCATGAGGCAGCATCCACCTTCATCCAGCGGGTCTTCTGATCCCTTCATCACTGAAAAATGGATCAGTACCACTGAAAAGATTTTTCCAATTCTAAAATGTTCTGAACATGATAAATTCATCTTAGCAGTATATCTTTTGGAAGGTTATGTTGATAAATGGTTGAATCTTATAAATAATATGAGGCAAAGAGATGAAATTGAGTCCATGGAATGGGATGAGTTCAAGAACTTATTTTTCAATAAGTACTTTCCTTTTATTCTCAAAAAAAGATATATAAGGTGTTCCTTGAACTTAAGTAAAAGGATGATGAATCTGTTGGTACCTATGAAGAAAATTTTAGAATAATTACATGGTATGCTTTTAGAATTATTTTCCAACCTAAGAGAAATATTGATAGATTCTTTAGTGTCTTAAAACCAATTCCCCAAAGTGCATTAGCCATAATAGAAATAAATATATATGAGGAAATTTTTTGATGTGATCTCAAGGCTGAGATGGATATTGGATTAACTCATTAGTTAGGGTATAATAAGAAGAGAAAAATTGAATTCAAAGGAAAATCTAAAGACCACACTGAAAAGAATATGAGTTTTCCCTTATGCTCAAAGTTTGGAAAGAAACATGGAGGGAATTTTCTTAAAGGTAATATTAAATGTTTTAAGTGTGTAAAAGAAGTTCATCAGGAAACTAAATGCCAAATCGATGGGAAAAAGATGTATAATGATGAGAACAAAGATAAGGTTACATAGAATTCACCACCAACACTTCAATGTTACAAGTACAAGGAAATGGGGAATTATGCCAATCAATTCCCTTATCCAAGTGTTATTGATGATGATCGACATCAAAAAACTCTTAAGTCCATAGATAAATAAAAGTCACATGCAATCACTATCAGCGATGTGGATTATGATAATGAAGCGGTGAAAGGTACCCTTACCATCCACTTTAAGTATAAAATGTTTTATTTGATTCTGGATTCACCCACTCTTTTATTCCTGAAGAATTTTATAAGGGTATCATTGTCTTACCTCAAGAATTAGATGTTGAGTTAGTTGTGACAACTCCTAATGGAATAACGGTCACATCAATAGTTTATAATTCTTATCCTATTGAATTTTGTGGGAAAGTGCTTCCTTCAAATCTTGTGATCATTCCGATAGTGGAATTTGTTGTTATTTTTAGCATGTATTAGATTTCTTTATATGGAGATAATTTCAATTTCAAAATAAGGGAAGTAACATTTCATAATCCAAATTAATCTATGGTCATCTATCGATGCAATAATGAATATAACCTTATAGTAGAAATTTCTTCCATCTTATGGGTCTTGATTCCAATAAATGAAGGTTATTTATCTCAAATGGTTGGGGATAAACTCACAATTAAGAATTTTCCCATTGTACGGTAGTTTGATGATGTCTTTCTAGATGACTTTCCAGGTCTTCCACCAAATTGTGAAGTTGATTTTTCAATAGAACTTGTAATGGGTGTTATGCCTATTTAAAATAAACCTTATAGAATGGCCCCAATTTAGTTTCAATAATTGAAGAATAATATTCAAGAAAATATTGATATGGGATTCATACACCCTATTGTGTCACCATGGGGAGAACCTATTTTATTTTTTGAAAATAAAGATGGATCAATGAGACTCTACAATGATTATCGAGAAATTAACAAGATCACTATCAAGAAAAAATATCATCTCCCATGCATCGGTGACTTATTTGACAAACTACATGAAGCTCAATACTTTTCCAAGATTGATCTTCATTTATGATATCATCAATTAAGGTTCAAAATGAGTATATACCAAATACATCATTCCATACAAGGTATGGACACTATTAATTTATAGTGATTCCTTTTGGTCTTTCTAATTCCCCTACAATCTTCATAGATCTAATGAATGGAGTTTTTAGAGACTATCTTGATTAGTTTTTGGTTGTCTTCATAGATGATATTCTTGTCTATGAAAAGTGGAGGGAAAAACATGAAGATCACTTGAGAATTTTTTTGAAGACCCTGAGAAAGGAGAAGATTTATTCCAAATTTACCAAGTGTGAATTTTGGCTTCAGAAAGATTCATTTTTGGGTCAGATAATCTCAAGAGAGGGGATATTTATGATTCCAACAAAAATAGAGGTTATTAAAAGATGGTTGAGACCAACAATAGTAACTGAGATCTAAAGTTTTCTTGGTTTGGCTGGATATTATCGACGTTTTGTGAGATATTTTTTATGATTATCTAGTCCACTCTCCAAGTTGACTTAGAAAGGATTTATGTTTGTTTGGATGGAAAAATTTGAAAAGAATTTCAAAAGGATAAAAATAATGTTAGTCAGTGCACCTGTACTCACACTGCCTTATAGTGGAGAATGGTTTGTGATCTATAGTGATTCATACAAGAATGGGATGGGGTGTGTTCACATGAAAAATGATATGGTGATAGCTTATGGCTCATAGAATTTGAAAATCCATTAGAAAAATTACCCAACTCATGATTTGGAGTTAGTTGAAGTAATCATTTCAACAAAAATATGGAGTCGTTATCTTTATGGGGAAAGGTGTGATATTTATATTGATCATAGTATTTTAAATTATATTTCACACAAAAGGATATGAATATGTTCCAAAGAAGTTGGTTGGAATTAATTAAAGATTATGACTGCTCAATACTTTACCGCCCTCGGAAAGTGAACAAGGTGGAAGATGCTTTGAGTCGAAAAGACCATTCTAGCTTATCTATAATGGAGAACGTGAAAGATCCAATATTTATGAATTTTCAAAGGATGGATCTTTAAATTTTAATTAAAGGGGAGAAATATTGTCTTTATAAAATTAATTTTCAAACATCTATACAAGTGAATATTAAAGAGGCACAGAAGGAAGATGTAGAGTTACAAAAGAAGATGATAAATATTCCTAAATTCATCCTTGATTATGATAAGATAATATGGTTTAGGAACCGCATTTATATTCCACCCATAACTGAATTAAATAATTATCTATTGGATGAGGATCGTAGTTTTTCATTCTCCATTCACCCTGGAAGCACAAAGATGTACAGGGTACTGAAAGAGTACTTCTAGTGGGATGACATGAAAAGAGATGTTTCTGAATATATATCTCGATGCTTTGTTTGTCAGAAAGTTAAGTCTGAGAGACAAAACTCTAAAGGGATGTTATAATCATTACCCATACTAGAATGGAAATGTGAAAACATCACTATAGACTTTATTATCAGACCTCCCAAAACATCCAAAGGCAATAATTCTCTCTGGGTTATAGTTGATCATCTTAAAAAGTCGGCACACTTCATTATTATTAGAGAGTATTTATCTCTTGATCAGCTAGCAAGGATATATGTAAAGGAAGTTGTAATATTTCATGGAGTACAACTTTCCATAATATTTGATTGGGAACTGTGGTTTACCTCGATGTTCTAGAGAAGTCTTCATCATGATCTGGATACAGAGTTATGTTTTAGCACTGCTTATCATCCTTAGACGGACGGTCAGTCTGAGAGGACAATTCAATATGTGTAAGTCATGTTGAGAGCTTGCTCTATGTATTTCAAAGTTTGTTGGTATCAACACCTACCATTGGTGAAAATTTCTTAAAATAATAGCTTTCACCCCAGTGTTCAGATGGATCCTTATAGATCCCTCTATATAAAGAAGTTCATAACTCCAACTTGCTGGGATGAATTTAGGGAAAGAAATCAATTAGGAAATGATCTTGTCGGTGAAATGCCAGAAAAGGTCAGATCTATTCAACAACACATAATAGCAGCTTAGAGTTCAAAAAAGATATGTTTAAAACCAAATAAAATACCTAGAGTTTGGAGTGGGTGATAAATTGTTCTTACGAATATATCCTAGGAAGAGTGTCATGGGATTTGGACAGAAGGGAAAGTTGATCCCTAGGTATATCCATCCATTTGAAATACTTGATCGTGTTGGGAAGGTATCTTACCAATTGGTGCTTACACCGAATATCTCTCAAGTTCATAATGTGTTCCATGTATCTCTCCTGAGAAAGTACATACCCGATCCTTCACATGTACTAAGCTCAGAAGTCGTAATGCTGGAGCAAGATCTTTCTTATGAAGAAAAACCGATAGATATTCTGGATCATATCAAAAAAAATCTACAATACAAGACCACTTTCTTGGTTATAGTTTTATGGAGGAACAAAAAATTTTAAGATGCTACATGGGAACTTGAGGATATAATGAGGGAGAGATATCCTCATCTGTTTGTTTTCAAGTGAGGAATTTCGAGGGTGAAATTTAGTTTAAGGAGGGGTGTAATGTAACACATTGATTTTTTTATGAAATATTTTCTTTAAATAATTTTTATTCTTCAGTAGCTTGCTTTGCGTGCAATTTTGAGTTTAAACAAACCAAAAGATTCCTTTAATATAAAATTATTGTTATAACCTAGCCGTTAGGACAGAGGGAAAAATTATAACTATCTTATGAAAATGAATTATGAATTAGATGGCTATTAATTAAATATAAAAAATATAAATCAATTAAATATTTTTATTTTTAATGGAATTACATTTGGTAATGAAATTAATGGGATATATATGTGTTATATACTCAATAAAATATTATTTATATTCATCCAATGGATATTTTAGTCATAGGGTATGAATAAAACCCTATTTGATGTATAAGAACCTATTTTTTTAAGGATAATTTTACACCTTGGAATGGAGAATCCATTTTAAATTAATTTTTAACACATTAATAATTTCTATGTGAAAACATAAACATTTAATTTTGAATCGTTATATATAAATTTACTTTGGATAAATTTCTGATATTTTTCTGGTAACTTTCATATTTTAATAAGTAGTAAAAATATGTAAAATTTTAATTAAAAAAACTCCTTTCATAAAGATAATTTATATCATTAAATAATAATATTTAATAGTTTTAAAGTATAAATGGAATATATTTTTACCATTTAATATAATTTATCTCATTATCATTAATTTTAAATTGAATTCATAGGTAAAAACATTTCAATCTTTTGCAATGTTTTATCTTTGAAAACCTATTATCTCATTTCAACAACGCGAATAATTTTAAATTAATTACTAAAAATTATGTGTTTTGAATTTTGAAAAATGGGTTCCATATTTGGAATCAGTTGGTCGAAATTATGTTAATAGGCTACTATTAGTTTTGTTCATTATGAATAGTAACTTTGGTAATTATTTTATTACCATAGTTAATTGTAATTCGGGTAATTATGGATAAAAATAATATTATAAAATTATATTAACACCTATAAAAATACTATTGGATGATTAAATTATACCCTTATCATCTCTTTTGGGAAATGGAATCATTTTATGGCCACTTACCTATGAATATGGCATTAATGTAATAAAGACTAATGAATATGACAAAATGTCACAATCTCATTTTGTATAAGTATATTAATTTTAATGTATGGTTAACTAGGAGATAATATCAACTATAGATAGTCTATGGAAAGATAAAATAATTATCTAAATTATTCAAATTTATTTATAATTTTTATCGATTAAATATTTACCATTAATGATGACACAATAGTGATGTAAAAATAATTTTATTAACAGAAATATCAAATAAATGGTTTTTAAAATATTAAAATAAATATTATATGAACAAATTAAAGTGATCCAAAAAATTTATAGATTCCTATGAAATATTATGTGTGTATTAAATATTTATTTTATAATTTATCTTATTTTTGAATATTATTTACAGTCAAATAAATGAAAAGTGTCAAAATTAACACTATTGGAATTTTATAAAATAACATATTATTAATTTATTTAAAAATCATAAAAATATTTAAAATTACAAAGTGGTAATTATAAGGTCTATAGTTTCATAAAATATAAATTTATGTTCCGTTAACACTACGTAATTAAATATTTATAACCATTATAAACTTATAAATTTGTTGCCACTATTAAAATTAAATAGAATAACTAAGAGTAAATTAAAATGATAATGCTTAAATTGACATAAAAACTTCTCTAAATTTTATTGGTTTATGATATTAAAAACCTATGTCATATCTTATTCTAAATTGGGACATTTTGGAGGATTTTATGTGGGTATTTATTTTATTATAAATTAATATTTTTGAGGTTCCCAAAAGTAACTCTCACCTCAATTATAAAAGGGCACGTCCTCCCTCACCTCTTCACTTCATTTTTGAGCCTTCAAGATCGGCCAAACCCTTCCATGTTTCCTTCCAAACTTCCCTATATTCATTATAGAGGTTCTTGTCTTCTTCAAATACCAAATCTAGTTCCATAAGAGGAAATTTAAAGGAGGCATGTTGAGGAAGAGGTAATCTCTTCTACCAATGCTTTCAAATTTATTTCTTCTTCTACTTCATCTTCATTAGTTGTTTCATTATAATGTTACAACATAAGTATCAATAATTTATTTATATGTTATTATACATATGAAACAACCCTATTTCACCTTCTATTCATCCTACAAAAAATGAATTCATTACGCGTGTGTACGTACGACTTACCATCTCCACGTCGTGGTGTAGTCTGTTTTTCACCACCACCTTACATGGATGGGTATAATGGTGAAATTAATAACTATATATTATTATTATAACATGATACAAATTCTTAGATACTATACACCATCCACTTTAATACCATTCAACAATTATGGGAATGATATCGTCACTTGTGCGTACATACAGCTTACACTCTCCACGGTGCGATGTGATTCGTTATACATAGTCTTTATTAAACCATGATGATATAATTGAATTTAATGATTAAATATGATATATACTATACCAATACCATGATATAAATGATATAATGATTACCTAAAAGAGGAATAAGAACTTATCTGAAAAAACATGCATAAGAACATAAAGTAGTTAATCCTCGAATAACGAGTAACAATGAAATGTTACTCACAAACAGATGAAAATATGATCATAAATGTTATCATATAAATGATTATGATTATAGAATAAATTAGTAACATTATTTAAATCATTATACCAAATTTTATGATTCATACAAATCATATCGGATCTAAGGTATGCGATAACATTACAAATATTATTTTTATCTCATATTGTTTATTCATAAGTATTTCCTAGTGTATAATTTTCATCCACATACATGTTTCTTATATATGTATTTAAAAATATTCTTTATATCCTTGAATAATTGTTTAATGTTAATTTTATCCATTGATAAATTTTTACAAAATGATATGAATGGAATCTTTTTCCATTTTCTGTATGAGGTACTTTTTGACTTCTTCGGCAAAAGTAAGAGAAGAATGTTGTTTTCTAACATGTACGGCATGAACAGATTTTTACACTTTCATAATTAATTATTTACTTGACATTTCCCCTACAAGATTACATGGTTATTTTCACATACAAAGTTTTCTTCAAAAATTGTTATGTATTTTGAGGAAGTGAAACATTTTTGAAGAAGAACAGATATTTTCCATAGGAATGAAACTCATGTGTTTTATTAATATTATTTTACATCAAATATTACATAGGTTTATTTTTATATACCTATTATTACTTTGATTTTATTTTGTGAATTGTGGATTTATTTTTATGAAATCCTTTTATGGATTACGTTATGATGGAATGATGTTTAAGAAATCCATTTTATTTGATGGGTTATGCTATAGTGAATGTCTTTATGTTTTTATAGCACATGTAATAATGGTTCAATTATGAGATGGGTGGGACCTATATCTCACTCCAATTAATTGGGTGAATATTTATATCTAATTACATAGACAAGACTGAAATGGAAAGTAAATCATGTTCAGTAATACAAAGCTGGAATAAGTAGTGAACTCAGTTTAGTAATGGAATTTGTCTGCTATGATGGTCTTGGAAATGAGCCTTGACAAATATGAAATGATTTTCTATTCTTATGTGTGTATGAAACAAAATTTCATGTCTTATGTTATGACTATTGGGTTTAGATTTCACTTTTATGATTTATCCCATGACATTATAATGTGATCTTTTATATGCAGGATAAGATTTTCAAATGTTATGTTCTTATTAATATGATATGATTGAGATTTTCTTAGATTACCCTTACTGAGATTTTGAGCTCGCCCTTTTATATGTTTCTTTTCCCCATGTCATTAATAAGGGTATTAAGTGTGATATTCCAAAAAGGATTCTAGTTATGATGAAATAAATGGGAGACAGTGTGAGAGTCGGTGTCAGATAGCTTAGATGTTTTATGAAACAGTTATTTATATTTCCTAGTTTCTAAAGACACTATACCTATAAGGTCCTATCATGGATTTATTATATGCTGAAATTAATATACTTAAATTCTAAAGTAATATCAATGTATGTGAAGGATGGGTCTCTATAGTTTGAGATATCCTTCATTTTGATCCATGCTCGGAAGCATCACTAGGTATCGTTGGATGGGTTTAGTGGCTAGGAGAGTGCCTTGGGAGTTTAGAAGGTCTTTGGGGCCATCAGATACCTGAATTTGTGTTTTAGAGTTGTAGGTAAAGGCGTACGGTTTGGGTTAAAATGTGAGGCCTCTCCATGATTATTGTGCATCCCAGTTTTAAACTGCCACATGGTTTGGAAAACCATGCGGGTAGGGGTACACAGCAGTGTGGCACCCCTACAGTTTTTAGTAGATAGATACAGAATGGTATGTGCATGGTTATAGAAAACCATGTAGTAATACACATGGGTATTACCATTTAGGTAGTACCCTCACACTATAACATCCATGGTTTGTGCACAGTTTTGAAAACCATGTGGGGTGTGGCTCCTAAGAAACATGAGATACATAGTTTCCACACCGTTTGGAGAACAGTGAGAACTAACAATACAGCCTTAAAAATGGGTGAAAAGTTAGTTCCCCCCCTTCTTATTATTTTCTTATTTACTCCTTCTCTCCCCCCCCCCCCTCTTCATTCAGGGGTCACAAAGCAGCAAAGGAGGATCCCACCTCCTCCTCTCCTCTAGGATGTGGCTTAGATCCTTCATTCATGATCTGTTTCAGTCACCGTCAGGTGAAATAGAATTGTATCAGTAAGGATATTCTCACCCTTTCATATCTTATCCTTTTCTATCAACTCACATTGTGAAAAAATCTATTTTATCAATTTTTACCAAGATTTAGAGCTATCAATGTAATCATCGTTTTCTTCTGAACCGCTTGGAGTTAGAGGCTAATATCATATGTTCCTACACCAACAAGTCCAAGGTTGGTGGTGCATACCTTTCTTTGTGTTTTCATTGTCATTTTAGGGGAAAGGATATTATCATGCCAATGGGTATTTGAGTGAGACCATGTTTATTCATATTAAATTGATCATTTTACTATAAGGTATGTCGTTGGGCATGCCCTTGCAAATTCCAAATGTGCGAGGTTGGGTTAGAGGTCGTTTACTACCTTGGATAGTCAGGTCGAGGTGATTTTTAGTTAATTTGAGTTGTTTTATTTAATTGGAATGGTACAACTCAATTATACTGAATTTCTTGTCTATTTGGATTGAATCATATATTTGTGGAATATCTAAAGTTTAAAATTTAAATTACATTGAATTTTTATAATTATTTGAATCGGTTTAATTATAAAGAATGTTTGAATTATATGAGATGTGATCCAAGGGATTATGACGGGCTTGGCCTGAGGAATTGAGGTGGGATGGCCATTATGATTGAGGTAATTTGGTTGTCTAGATATTGGTTTCCCTGATATATATATATATATATTCTTGAGTTGTGATTATCATGGTATTGGGTGTTGTAGACGTCGGTTTGAGGCGAAGAGGCCATCTGGTTGAGGTCATGGCCCTCGATATTATATAGAATAGAAATCAGAATTGAGAAACATAGTTATAGTGGCCTGAGGTGCTGGTTAGAAGTGGATTAGATACTAATTAGGTAGTTTTCCTTCACCTAGGTTGACCAAATAATCGATTTGAGTTGTGTGCACCGAAGAGGACTCGGTGATGAGGTGGTTTTGACCACTCGTGTTGGTAGAGGCCCCTAACAGTGAAGCATAGGATATTTTTTAGGGGTTCATGTAATATAAATCCATGTGAAAGGTGGGCATCCATAGGTTGATAGAGATGAGTCTATTGGTTGTGGGCTGAGGCTCTCTGTATTGAGGCCATGGTCCAAGGCTACTTTTGGAAAGATGTACATCACTGTTCCTCGGGAGGTTTTTCCTTGATCTGATGGTGATATTATTTGTGGATAGGAATCAATGGGCCTCTATATGTCATGATTTTAGCCAATAAGTGATTTTGAGTAGGGTTCTGAGGGATTGGTTACTTTTTTGGATGTGTCTTCGGTACATAAGTGATTTATTTGAGACCTAAGGTGTCAGGAGGCACATGGTGCTGAGTTACTTCTTTGAGGTGGAACCTGAGGGTCCACATGTGCTATGAGACTTTAAGGAGGGACCTTGGTCCATGGGCCAATGATCCTTCTTCTTTGGTGATTTTGGAATTGGATAAGGCTGCTATGATCTTCCTAGTATATATTGATAACCATAGAATCTTGTATTTAATTGAATTTCATGATCTATGTCTTTTGTTTAATTTATTATTACACATATACTTAATCAATTTTATATTGTACACTTGCTTGGGTGGTATCCTACTAAGACATGTTCTCACACCCTACACGGGCCATTTGGGACATCTGTAGATTTTATGTTTTTGCATTCATGTAAAGGATCTGCCTCATGAGATAGATCATGGTGTTGTTTCCCATGATTTTTCACAAGGGACCTTAAGGTCTTTGCCTCTGCAAGATTTAATTTGTTGTTTTTCCTTTATTACCTTTTTAAGAAGTATGTTTCCATATATATGTATGTAGCTACTATGGTTCGCCCTGGGTGGCCCTCTTTCTAAATATGTATATATATGACTTGTTTTGTAAGCATGCCATGTTATGTTGATATAAGTGGTATATTTGGAAATTAATTTATTTTTGTTTCTTTATTTAATTATTCTTCTACTATTTATTAATATTGACTAAGTTTTTTTCCTTTGGAGGGTCTGTTTTGAGTCTACAGAATCTTTATTTTTCCATGGAATGTTATTATATGTCTACTCAGACCATTATTATATATTTATCTATGGCTACAGTCTCTCCAATATTGGTCATTTTTACCCTCGCTGCTAGTAAGAATCATTTGGAATATGGGGAGGCGTGCTTAAGGCCAGTGTAAACTAGACCGATATCACTTTTTGAGTGGATAAATTGTACAAGGATACTACACCATAAATAAACAGCCTTTGAAGCATAATTTATTATTATGAATTCTCCATAATTTCTAGAAATCATTCTTCTAGAACTTCTTTGAAATTTCCATAAATTTCACATTTTAGAAAATACAAATATCTTACATATCGAATATAAAATATTAAATATGGAATTTATTTGGTGTGAAAATATTATATATAAACCCTATGTTCAAGTATGTTTCTAATTTTCAATCCTATTAAAAAATATTACATATCAACATAAACAAACCTTAAGTATCTAATAAAAATCCAATGTGTTGCAGATTTGGTTGAATTTCTATCCCAGTTTACACAAACAAATCCTAACATTATCAATATAAAACCCTTATGTAACATAGTGTAATATCTTATTTCCCTCTTTCAAGTAATTTCATTCTCTTTACATGTTTTCCTCTTTCATTGGGTGCATCTTGGGACTCTAGAGGATGGATATATTTTTTGGGTAAAATTACTTAATGTTTGGGGATGTGTGTTTGTTAAAATTAATAGAATTTGAGTATAAATTCTTTAATAGATTTTTGGGGTTCTCCTTGAGTTTAGAGGATGCCTAAGTTGGTTCTTTTGTATGTTGGTAAAATACATGAAATGTAAAGGGGTTACACGATGTGTGGATGGTTTCCAAACACAATTCAGAAACTATATTCCCATCATGGAATGATTACATGTCATGTAATAATTACATCATGTATAATAATAACATATCATTTTAAATTAATAATGAACTACTTTTTTAGAGTACTTAATCATCATGTATTATATGATGTTTAAAGTAGTTACAAGTTTTTTAACTATCAAGAGGTCAGATTTTAGGGTTCCACTCGGTTGAAATATCATTTCATTCCCTCATAGCTCTCTTGGATATCGACCCAGAAGGATTCTCTGAATATTTTTAGAGTCTCTATTCCATCCATATTGATATATTCTATGTTTTATCACCATTTTGGTTGGTTCTCATAACTCTAGGTGAGTAGGCCTTTCTTCTTCTCTATTTCTTTGATCATAGAAGCACCATTATGTTGTTTTGTCAGATTCATTTATCCATTATGATTATTCCATTATTTTTCTTATAGTTTTCTGGTGTGATCCTGTCTCTGGGGGAATTTTCTCTGTTGGTTGTAGTGTGAAAAGGGTGTGTTCTCTAGGTATTTAGTGTTTCCTCTTCTTCACCAACCCCTTTTATTAAATTGTATCTATTAGATTTTTTATGGATTGGTTTTATGGACTCCATTATTTTTTCTGTGATGTTCTTATTGGAGGATCCTTTAGGGACGCACGTGACCTTGAGTTCTTAGGTAGGTGGTTCCATCTCTATCATATGTCGGATGAATTATATTTATCTTGTTTTTATAAATTTATTTACAAAAAATTGTCCTGATTGTTTTTTTTGTGCAAATAGATTTGTGATAAAATTTTGTTTTCCCATGGTTTTTAGTAAAATGGGAAAGGGGATATTTTCAAATCATTTAAATGATTTATGAAATGCATCATACGAGAAGCCTTGGGTGTGTAGGTGGAAGTATTAGCTTAGGTTCATCATACATGTTACCATTAGGGGATTTGATCATCGGTATTTTCTCTTATCCCTAGGCCAATTATTCTAGGTATGTTCACTCATGGGGTTTTTCTATGCTACTTAGTCTTGTATTCTAGGGACTTGTGAATTAACTATTTATTTTGGTACAAGTATTCTACTATCCTGACCTGTTTATTTCCTTGGTGTGATTTACCTTTTCTTGGATTTATACTATTTAGGTTGTGATATACATGCTTTGGATTTTGACAAATGATAATGGAAATTATTCTTGAAGATGATATACCCACCTTTTTTCTGGAATTTTTTGATAAAAGTAAAAAGATTACGATTATTTTGATAAAACATTGTTACTGCTTATCATTCCATGTTTTATTTGAAATGAGTATGCTTGATTTTTTTCTACATAGATTGTTATGGAACACCTAGGTGGGACCTTACTGAGCCTATAAGATCATACCTTGTGCACTTCTTCAGTGGTGTGTAGACCTTTGTATGTCCTTCGAAGAAAAAAAAAAGGAATGTAGTCGTAGAGGGGTAGTGATGTATTTGGTCAGATGAGTTTAGGAAATTAGTAGAGATATGATTGGGGGTTTACCCTGATATAATAAGGAGGAGTTGTTTTTTCCTTTTTGGTATTCCATTTTGGTAGTAATTGTACTAGGAGATTGTATCTTCTTTGAGTGTTTTTTAGTTTCTGGTATTTATTTCAGTGATGGCTTATATACTTCTTGTGTTGTTGTCTCTTTTATCTATTATGATCCATGTCATTACTTCTAGTGGGGTCAAATCATTCCCATTGGTTTTTGTTTGATGCTCAGGTTCCAGTCTCCAGCCCATGGGGATTGGGAACGTCCTTTGGGTATGTTTGATTTATTTTATATTGGTTCTTTCCACTAATTTATATCATGCCATTTTATTGAAATTTTTAACCTTAAATCATAAATCATGTCCTTTATTATAGAGTTAGAAACATCTCTTGGGAAGAGGAAAGATATGGAATTTTGGTGTCCTTCTTGTGCACTATTGATAGCTGATACAAAATTAGTATAGGATTTTCTTATTCCTGACCTAGACTTTTTTGATGTCATCATCTGGATGGATTGGTTGGTTTCTTATTAAAATGAGGATGATTATTATCATTGGAATGTAATGTTTCATGTGGCTGATGGGAGCTCACATGTGTTTCAAGGAGAGTGGGATTTGAGGTATGGCCATGCATGGCCTTCCTGACCCGAGCTCGGAATTTTTTCGTATGTTGTTACAGTGGATCCCAATAACATTTATTTTTTCGTTGATCTTCCCATCATTGTTCAGGAAATTCTTGATGTATTCCTAGAATATTTCTCCATGCTTCCTCCAAGGAGATAGGTAGAGTTTATTAGTGTCCTGGTGTCAGAGATGCAACTGATATCAATACATTATTATTCCATGGCACCAGTAGATATTAAAGAGATTAAGTTTCAGTTACACTATCTAGTGAAAAAGGGTTTTTTTACCTAGAGTTTTTCCTTGGGAGTCCCTTATGATCTTTTCCAAGATGGCATATAGTTTTCTCCAACTATGTGCGGACTATTTGAACTCTAACCAAGTAAAAGTTGAAAAAAAATATCAATTTCCTCATGTTGGTTGTTTTTTTTCTTCAGTTAAATGGAGAAAAGTGGAATTCAAATATTAATACTCGTTCGGGTTATCATCATCTCGGAGTTTGGGATACTGATATATCGACTAAAACATTAAAGAGTAGGTATGGATATTATAAATATCATGTGATTACCTTTGTACTGACTAATGCTCTTTCATTTTTCATGGCATTGATGAATTGTATATTACATCAGTATCTTGAAACTTTTGTGGTAGTGTTCATTGATGATATTTTTCTTTATTCAAGATCTGATTGCATGTACAAGAACTATATGAGTTTAGATTTGGAAATATGGAGTCACCATTTTAAGAAAAAATATTTCAAAATGTAATTTCTAGGTTCAATAGGGGAAATTATTAGGGCATGTGATTTCTAAGAATAGCTTATCTGTTGATCCTGAAAAGGTAAAGGTTGTATTTTTATGGGAAGATCCATGAAATTTATTTTAAATTCAGATCTTCATTGATCTTGCTGGTTACTATCGATGGTTCATTAAGGATTTATATAAGCTGGAATCACCTTTGACTTCTCTTACTAGGAAATAAGTGAAATTAAAATTGATGAAAAATGTCCTTATTATTTTGAAGATATAAAACAGCTTATGACATCATATCATATTCTAATATTACTAGAGCCTGGTAAGGGGTATGTGGTTTTCTATGGTTCTTTTAAAACTATTTTCTATTGTGGGATCATGTAGGATGATCGTGTGGTGGATTATAGTTCTCATCAGAGTATACCTACCTAGAAAAATTACCCCACTCGTGATTTATATATTTCCACATTTATGTATGTACTTAAGTGTTGGTGGAATTATCTTTTTTCCGAATGATTCACAGTACTTTCTAGTCATAAGATTTTGAGCTTTATATTTTCTCATAAAGAATTTAATATTAGATAGGGGTGATGGGTGGAATACCAACATATGTCTGACTTTGATATATCTTACACCCTGGGGAAGGGGAATGTCATTGTATATTCTATTTGTAGAAAAGTTCTATCATAGGATATTTTGGAACTGAAGGAAGAGTGGAACCTTATGGGGATTTTTGCTCAGTTTCATATGGAGTCTTAGGAGGATGTTTCTTGTATGATTATGACTAGTGTTCAGTTATATACATCTCTACATGAGTCTATTCTGTATAATTAGTAGTGGTATGATGAGTTTAAAGGAATTCGGGAAACCCTATATGGTGGGGAGACCATAACGTGTTAGTATCCTTCTTATGTTTTTATACACTGCTTTGGGGTCGGTTTGTTTTCCTAGCATTAGTGAGGAGATTAGTGTTATTTGATTGTCATGGTTCTTCATGGTCCCCTCATCTGAGCATCATGAATATGTATTATGACATGAAATGGTGATTTTGGTGGTCTAATATGAATCATGACACTACTGATTTTGTGTCATGCAGTTACACCATCCAGAAGATAAAGGCAGAGCATCGAAAACCTTCTAATTTTCTTCATGCACTTCTGGTTCCTGTTTGTAAATTGGATGAGGCATCTATAGACATTTTTTTTCTGAATACCATGGACTCCCAAAGGGAATAATTTTTTCTAGGTGGAAATTGATTTTTAAAAAAACACAACTCATTTTATTCTAATCAAAAATAATAAAAATGAAAAATATATGGGTAAGCTATATGTGAAGGATGTTGTGAGGTTACATGGGGTTCCTTCAGCTATTATTTCAGATTGGGATCTTAAGTTTACTTCCAGGATCTAGAGAAACTTCCAAGAGGTGATGGGGACTCATGTCGGATTGGGTACAACTTATCTTTCATATATAAATGGTCATACATAGTGTGTTATTTAGGTTCTAGAGGATATGCTTCGTGACTATGTCTTGGAATTTTATGGATTATAGGATAGACATTTGGGACTAGTTAACATAGTTATAACAACATTCATCAGTCATCAATCAGAATGGATCCTTTCAAGTCATTGTGTAGTCACTTGTGCAGTTCGACTCTTTTTTGGGTAGAGATGGTTGAAGCTTTATTTGTGGAACTATGTTTGGTTCAAGATACGTATATGAGAATTTAGGATTAACATCAGCATCTGGTTATAGTGAAAATTCAGAAAAAGTATTATTCAGATCAAGGGGGTCTTCCTTTGGAGTTTTCTATAGGTTACTGGGTTTTCTTGAAATTTTCTCCATGGTTTGGTAACCATTGGCTTGGAAAACAGGGAATGTTGGCTCTAAGTTATATGGGATTGTTTTAGGTCAGTGAGCATCTTAGGAATTTTTCTTATCAATTAGAATTTTCAGGTCAATTGATGATAATTCATGATGGTTTCCACACATTAAAACTTAGGAAATATCATCATGATCCCTCTCACATTCTATGTTCTCAAGAGTTTGAGTTAGAGCCAGATGTTTTGGTTGTCGAACAGCCTGTTGAGATTGTTGACTCTCAAATGAAAGTCTTGTGTGGGACATCTATTCCACTAGTCAGAGTTTTATGGTAGCATGGATCATATTCTCATGATATTTTGGAGCGCGATTCGTTGATGAGGGTGTAGTGGCCTCCCCTATTTATCATACTTCATTATTCCATATGAGTTCCCAAGGACAAAACATTCTTATAGTGGGTATTTTGTAACATCATGTTACTCACATTCAGGTAATTCCATTCTCTTTACTTGTTTTCATCTTTAATTGGGTGTCTATTGGGACTCCGGAGGATGGAGATCATTTTTTGGGGAATATAACTTAATGTTTGGGGGTGTTTGTTTATTTGAATTAATGGAGTATAGGTATAAATGTGTTAATAGATTTGTGGTCTTCTTTCATGACCTCCTCCCTCTAAATATACTGCAATGAGGGGAGAGAGATAATGACCCATGAGTCCTGCCTCCAGTAGGCCCCAGGTTGGAGAAAAGCACCAAGGGTGTAAAAATATCACAATATTGGAGGCATTACCCTTTATAAGGAAATAAGATCAGGATATAAGATGAACCATCCACAAAAAACTCCAAGACATGAATATAAGAGAACCAAAAACAATCCCACAATTCATTTTTACGAACACCAATACAAAATAGATGTTTAAAAGCATCGATATTTATTAGCACTAGAAAAAAAATGTTGATAAATGAAATCTTTATCAGCGTTAAAGAATGTGGTGATAAATGTAACCCTTTATCTGTACTTTATTTAGTGAAAAAAAGGAATCCCTTATCAGCACATTATATTTAGTTCTGATAAACGGTACCCTTTATCAGCACATTATTTTTAGTACTGATGAAGGGAACCCTTTATCAGTGCTTTATTTTTAGCACTAATAAAGGCTACCCTTTATCAGCGCTATATTTTTTGCGCTCATAAAGGAGTCCATTATCAGTGCTATTTTAGGGCTAATAAAGGTCCAAATAAATAAAATGAAATAATTAAATAAATAAAAAATCAAATTTTTTATAAATTTTTTTAATTATATAATTATTGTTAAAAATGAATAAATTGATTATACTATATATAAATTATAAATACTGATAAATAGTATGTATTAAATATATAGATATTCAATATGAAAATTAATCAAATTAAAATAAAAAATAAGTAAATTGAGAAAAATATTATACATTTTATTAATTTTATGATTATTAAGAATGTTAACAAATAGTATATATTAAATATAAAGATATTTATTAATGTATATAAATATGATTTATATATTACAAAATATTTATTCTCTTTACATTAAATAGTCATATATTTATTCAATATTGGTTTATAATAAAAAATTGATATGAATTACAAATACTGATTAATATCATAGAGTAATGGACATGTAATTGAATGTAGTTTGATTGTTAAATTTAACATAGATCAAATGTGTGGTATATAGATTTCACATATACGTAACTAATGAATTTTTATAAACAATGCACACACACAAAACTTATCCATTTTTTCAATATTAGTAATGTGTACTTATTTTTTAATTTATTCAATTTCACTCATTTTTAACACGGATACACTCAAAATTAGATAATCATTAAAAATGTTAAAAAAAATATTTGTAAAAAAATATTTATAAATGAATATATTTAAAAGTGTACGTACTATATCTATAAAATTATATATTTATAATTACAAATAAATAAATATTTTTTAAAGGTATTTATATAATTATAAATAAATTATTATATATATTTAAATATTTATTAAATTTATTATCAATTTATTTAAATAATGAATAAATTTACTAAATTTATATTTATATATATTTATTAAATATATATATATATATAATATATATATAATGATATAAATATTATTTTTTAAAAATGTTATATAATTATAAATGTATAAATATATATTTAAATGAATATAAAATTATAATAAATATATTTAAATAAGGAATATATTTACTATATTTATATTTATAGATATTAATTAAGTATATGTATAAATTTACAATTTTTTATTTATAATTACAATTATAATTCCTTTATCTACGCTTATGTAACACGCACAGATATAATAAATATTTATTAGCGCTTTTTAAGCATTGATAAAGATGAGGTTTAATCAGCACTAAAAAAGGGCTGATAAAAGTTTCATGATCTAATTAAAAAACCTAACCTGCTATGAACCTGTCATGATATCAAAAGCTTTCTTCAGAATCCACCCATTTTCGGCGCTCCTCCTCGGTGAATCAAAGCTCAAATCACACAAACCCACTCGAATCACACAATCCCACTAACTCTAGTTTCTCAAACATCATCCAGTATCTAGTGTTCGCTTGCATTTAGGGTTTCTGAAGAAAACGTCGAGATCTGGATCTGAGGATATAAGATTTTTGTCAACCTAGTGAGGTAGGCCTATTTTTTCCTTTGTAGGTTATGATTATCTTTCTGTATTTTTTCTTCGATTGTTGTATACTAATTTTCTTTTTTTATGATTCTTTTATTGCTTGACTACTTTTCTGGATATCCTGTTTTGATCTTTTTTAATTTTAGTTTTGAATCAATTTTCTTCACTGACTACATATATACCCCAATTTTCTCCACAAACTTAATTTTTTCACTACATTGAAATCTTAGAGAATCACCTCTAGTCGATAGATAAACAAATTAAAAAAATATTTATTCCACTATATAAATATTGGTGGTTTTGGATATAAAACCCTTAAATTATTGAGAAAATTTATTTAGAAACCCAATTCTCAGTCTGATAGTGGTGTGAAGCAGCCAAAGAAGATGATTTTATGCAATTCATGTAAGGGAATTTATTCATTTATATTTTTTATTAATATTCACGTGTAAGTGTTTTTCCTTAAAAAAATTATTTTCTTAAAATTGTGTTGTATTATTTTTAGAGAAATATTAGTAAGGGTGATATCATATTTATTTATTTTTAGTGGCTCTATATTTTTAAAATTATTATGGGGTTGTAATAATTTTACAATGTTGTGATATTATACTATAAGGGTTGCGTATATTTTTATCAATTTATGTTTATTTAATAAATACATATAAATACATATATTTATATGTTTTTTCAAAACATATAATGTAATGGTGGTTTTATAATTATTTATTCGAAAATTATGGTTCTGGATTTCCAAATTCAAAAGGGATTATATTAATTTTCATTAAAAATTATGTTTAAATGTGCATTTTTCTCAATTATGTGTATTATAAATTCCATGTTATATATATATGTGTGTGTGTGTGTGTGTTTAAATGTGTATGGGATAGACATTTCAAGGGTTAGTGTGTTTTTATCCTTTTTTTGTGATATATCTTGTTGATGTGTATTATTATTTTATGAAAACTTCTTATGGACCTCCCTAGAATCTCAAGGATAGGTCAATGTGTATTAGATGGCCTCCTTAGAATCCTTAAGTTTCTGCATCATTTGTTCCAAAAAATTGAATGGAAGTTATCAAACACTATATATTAGAAATTATTTTTAGGTATTCATCATTTTTGGTGAACATGTATTGGTTCCACCCATAGGAATCTCTAATTACTATACATGTATATGAAATAACTCTTTATTTATTAAAATGTTTTATCAATATATTTTTATATCTTCTATTTTATTTAATGAGATTTTATTAATCTTGTTTATCGTATTTGGGTTTCTAATTACTCCTTAATATCCTATATTATATTTTCGTTTGTTTGGGTTATTTATGAGAGATGTGATGACTCATTTTAACATAGTTAAGAATATTCTTAGTAAGAGGATTAAAAGTATCAACAATGAGATTTCTCTAATAAATATAGAATTCATTGAGGTCCCAAAGATTCATATATCATAAAATGTCCCCACTGAGACCCCTTGAATCACATACAATAATTTTTATGCCCCCAAAATCTCACATTCAATAGGCCACAAGTTAATAAATAGTTCCAATGGTGTAATTCTAACAAATGGGAGGCATTAACCCTTTTATAGAACACAATGATATTCAATTTTCAACCTCATCAACCTGATCTCCCAAATAGTTATTATTGTATTTTGATTCCTTGAGACTCATCCCTCATCTATTTTAGTTTTCTTGTACTACTTTATGAATTAGTAATCCCATGGATGTCTAATACTTAGAGTATTTCAAGAAACATAGGTGCATGTCTATAGGAGATGGAGGATGTCTATCAAACAACTAAATGAATTGATAAATATTTGGGAGATGAACTGATGAGGATGAAAGTTGTCTATCAATTTCACCATTGATTTAATTTAGAGGATAACACCAACCATGGTGGATAAATTATTTTCTCAAATTCAATTGCCCATTTTATTCAAAGCATACTAAAATTATTTGAAACAGTCAAATATTGGGTTTCCCTTATTAAAATTATCTCTAACTTTCACTTTTGAAAATGAATGAATTATGTGTTTCAAACAATAGTTATTATTTCAATTTGTTTCCTGGGAGTCATCCCCCATATCTTTTATACACAATTGTCATCCTTGTCACCTTCATCTCCCGGACATCCATTATTGCAATTTGTTGCTTGAAACTCACCCCCCCCCCCCCCCCTCTTTTATGTTGTTTCTACAACTCTGAACAGTAGTCATCTCATGGATGAATACTTATGAGAGTATTTCAATCAATATAAGTGCATGTCCACAATAGATAAATGATGTGTCAAACAACAAAATGAAATGATAAATGTCTATGATATGAGGTGATGAGGATGAGTTGTCTATAACTTTCACCTTTGAATGAATTCATAGGATAACGCCAACCATAGTGGAGTAATTCTTTTCTCAAATTCAATTACCCATTTTCCTCAAAATACTAAAATTATTTGGAATAATAAAATTTTGAGTTTCCCTAACTATAATTGTCTATAAATTTCACCTTTGACAATAAATATCTTATGTGTTTATTTTTTTATTGTACAAAAATAATCTTTTATGAATCCAATATGACGGATATGAATAAAAAATGGATGAATGCTAATCATTTTACAAAAGAGTATAAAGATAGAGTTAAAGAGTTCGTCTTTCTTGAAAAATATCATGAATATAACTCTTCTCAAATTCTATGCCAGTGTTTATGTTGTTTTTATTCAATAAAAATTAGTTCATGATAGTTGTAAGAACATTTGATTTGTTACAAAATAGATCGGAGCAATAAATTTTATAATATACACAGTCAAAAAATAAATTTGGACACCAATTAGGATTATACTATAGTTTATGTATCATTTTATTTGAATACCAGTGTAAATGAAGGAGGACATCACATGGAAGAAATGAAAATGGAAATTGAATATGAGCTAAGTGATTGATAAAAGTTGTTTGAGGAGTTAAATAGGTGTTCTCAGAAACATCTTTATATAGTTCATACTAAATAGATTTCATTTTCATATGTATTGAAGTTTTATAATTTGAAAGTTGGCAGAGGATGGAATGACACCGGATTTATAGAACTACTTGGTCTCCTGAATGATATGCTACCTAAATAAAATGAACTACTATTACCAATATATGTTATTAAAATAATGTTATGTTAAATGGGAATGATATTTAAAAAATTTATGCTCGTACAAATGATTGCATATTTTTTCTCAAGGACCATGAATCACACATAAAATTACCTATGTGAGGAACATGTAGATACAAGAAAAATGAATCAAGTCCTTAAAAATATAAATATAGTACTTTCCTATAATTCCATACTTTATAGGACTATATGGATATAAAGAAACTATGAGACAATTAACATGGAATGAAGATGAAATAATTAATTCCGGTATACAACATTATCTATCATATTCTCCTCAACAGAAGAATATTGATTACAAGTATCCTGCATTTGGTAATGAGGCATGAAACTTTTGTCTGGTGTTATCTATAGATGCAATAAATCCTTTTGGTGTATAGAATAGTACTCGCAATACATATCCAAATATTTTGGTAAATTATAACATTCCTCCATGGTTATGCATGAAGCACAAATATATTATGTTGTATCTTCTTATATCTTGACCAAAGCAACCAGGTAATGATATTGATGTCTATTTGGATCCATTGATCGAAGATCTAAAATTGATGTGGTATAAAGGTATTACAATGTATGATTCTCATAGTAGTTATGAATTCAAATTTAAGGACATATTGTTTGTAATGATAAATGAATTCCCCACTTATGAAAATTTATCAAGCTATTGCATTAAAGGAATTATGTGCTATCCCATTTGTGAAAAATTCACATACTCAGATCGGTTGAAACATTCCTCAGAGACTGTGTTTTTGGGACATCAGAAATGTTTATCTTGACATCATAAATACTAATCTTGGACAACATCATTCGATCAGAATATATAACAAGGTACAACATAGTCTCTACTAACTGGAAATGAATAGTGTAATAAAGTAAAATATATTAACATTATTTTTGGGAAACCATTGTCAAAAAACCTTATAGAAATGGGTTGGAAGAAAATATCAATTTTATATGAATTACTGTATTTGAATTGTTTGTATGTCAAACATTTTCTCGATGTCATGTATATAGAAAAAAATTCATTTGATAGTTTTATTGGATTATTGCTAAATATTCTTGGAAAAACAAAATATGGCATCAAGGCTAGGTTAGACTAGATTTAAATCTAGATCAAGGAAGAGTTGGCACTAGTGAAGGGTAAAGGGTGTATTTTTTTTCCTCCAGCATCTTACACTCTATCCAGATATGAAAAATTATAAATTTTCATTTACCTTAATATTGTAAAAGTTCCACAGGGGTATTCATCAAATATCAAGAATGTTTTTTCAATGAATAATTTGGTGTTAGAATGACTAAACTAACACAAATATCATGTTTTAATTCAAGATTTAATTCTTGTTTCCTTCTATTGCATTTTTACTTCAAATTTTACGACATACATTTACTAGACGTGGCTTCTTTTTCAAATCCATATGTAGTAAAGTTATAGAGCCAGTGAAGTTTCCCATCCTGAATAAGGAGGTTGTAGTCATATTATGTGAATTAGAGATGTTCTTCCCACCATAATTTTTTGATTTAATGGTCCACCTGATGGTTCACTTGGTTATAGAGGTTCAACTATGTTGTCTAGTACATTATAGATTGATGTACCCCCATTGAACTCTATGTGAAGATTTTGAAAGGGTATGTCAAAAATCATAGTCACACAAAATGTTTCATTGCAGAATGATATATTGTTGAAGATGCTATTGAATATTGTACCGATTACATATCAAATTTTGACATCATCAATATCCCAAAGTCTCATCACAACGAATGTCTTATGGGTGATGGTATTTCTAGAAGAGATCTTGTTACAATTACAATGATAGAGTGAGAGCAAGCACACCTTTACATTTTATATAATACTAAAGATGTTGATTCATACATTGAAGACCACAAATAAATTCTTATATTTTTAATCCATTAAGGGATGAAGGATAAATATCAAATACAAATAATCAAAAGTTTGTAGGATGGTTCTGAGATCAAATTTATAAGGAGTTATCTAAAGTCTGAATTCAGTTTCTGAACAGTTTTAATGGATATCCAGAGGACCAAATACAATGTTATATCTTACACTAGTTTTGTAATAAATGATTATATGTTCCATACAAAAGAACATGATGACTGAATTACTATGAAAAAACAGTTCTTACACTTTTGGATGAAGCAATGCACATATTCAGTTTTATCTATATAAATCCAATTTATGCAAATAGGTCATTTTTTGGAATTATCGAATAGATATATGAGTTGGATTATACAACATTTAAAGTGATTACATTTCTTTTCAAATGGGTTGACAATATCATTTCAGTGAAAGTTGATGAAATGGGCTTCATGAAGGTGAATTTCAATGTGGACGTGGAAAAAGAAGTTCTGTTCATAATGGAATCACAAGCAGTGCAATTATTTTATGTCTCGAATCTAACAAACAAGAATTGGTCGAATGTCCTACTGGAAACTAAAACAAATGTTGAGTCAGATGAAAAATTCAATCGAGGATGACCCATTTATTGTGAGATCATAATAGCTTCAAGTCAATCCCAATGTATACATTGTATTTTACATTAGAGTGGACCACAAATAGGGGATTTGGATTCTAGACAGAGGATCCAAATCCCTGAAACCTTTAAAAAGAGAGTTCAATTAGAAGGTAAAAGTGACTTTTAATATACTATGTTTTTCCTCATAATATAATATGTTCTCTATTGCATTAATATAATCTAAATTAAATGTTTAACTAATCATACATAAAATTTCTTCTACACATGATTATGTTACCAATACCTCGAATAAAAAAACTATAATTAATGAAACACTTTGGAATGATGTAAAGGTAATGTTACGGTATACTTTCTCTATTTTACTGAAAAAATATATAATGGAATATTTATTTAGTTTTCATTATTTACTATAGATTCTGTTTATTTTAGAAGATTCCTATCTATCTATCATGCCTTTTCAGGAAGATCAAAGGTGTTGTCTTTGCTCAATCATATAGGTAATTTGGATGTTTTCATAGTAAAATCATTGTATATAGAATTAATGTATTGCTTCATATTTATGTTTAATTTATTTTTTTAGTATTACTCACATAATAATTTGTTCCCTATACATGTGGATTGTTTTTTTGATTTGGGGTGGTCTTTCCATCTTACATTCCCTTCTATACCCAAACATTAACAGTCTTTCTCTCTCCTAAAACCTTTTCACCCCTACAGTGTTTCATTTATTACTTTCCTTCAAGTCTTCTCCACTGCCTTTGTGGGAAAAGAAATGATGTTTCATCTACTCAATCACAGAGGTAATCTTGATGTTTTCACAGTAAAATAAATATATGTATAATTAATGTATTGTTTCATATTTATGATTAATTTATTTCCTTTTAGTATCACTCAAACAATAATTTTTTTCTTATACAGGTGGATTCTTTTGTTCGAGTTGGGGTTGTCTGACCATCTTTCATGCCTTTCTACAACAAAACTTTCACAAAATTCTTCTCCCTCAAAACTAATCACCTCTACATTTTTGAAATTTATCACTTTCCATTATGTTCTCTCCACTGCCTTTTTAGGAAGAGCAACAATGTTTCCTTTGATCAATCATAGAGGTAATCTTGATCTTTTAATAGTAAAATCATTGTCTGTAGAATTAATGTATTGTTTCATATTTATGTTTAATTTATTTCTTATTAGTATCACTCACATAATAATTGTTTTCATAAAAAGGTGAATTATTTTGTTTGATTTGGGGTGACTTGTCCAAATTTCCTACCTTTTTTATCAAAACATCCACACACTTCTTCTCCCTCAAAACCTTTCACCCCTGCAATTTTGACATTTATCACTTTCCTTTAAGTTCCCCCAACTACAAAATCATAGAGGTAATATTGATGTTTCAATAGTAAAATAATTTTCCATGTAATTAATGTATTATTTCATATTTATATTTATTTTATTTATTCTTAGTATTACTCATATAATAATTTTTTTCATATACAAATGAATTATTTTTTCAAGTAGGGGTGGTTTGTTCGAAGCTTCTCATGTAGTGTTTAAATTTTGACAAAGATATTCAACGGATATCATGGTAGCATTGATATTTTGGATTTTTTGAGACTTTGGGATGTTCATGAATTTTTCTCACCTCAGTTTGACACACAGTGTGACCAATATGACTCCAAATACTTCTTCCTATTTAAAATTGTCATTAATTTTAGTAAAATAGACAACTTACAAACTCAAAAACTGAGAAAAAATATTCCTATTGTTTTGATAATTTAATAAAATGATCCAAAAGTCATTTTTTTATTTTTTGAAATCAACCACACCTTAATTTGATATATGATGTTCCTGGTATTACTCAATTTGTCTCTTATCAGTTTAAAATCAACATTTTAGTTCCAAAAGTGTCAGTCACTAAAAACAAATCAAATTTGCTCATATTTTCTTGATAATTTATAAAAATGATTCATAATTAACTTTTGACATGTATGAATTGGTTTCAAATCAAACTGATACACTGTATGATCAGAATGACTAAAAAGTGTGTGTTTCTTATTTGAAATGATACTTTAGTAAAAAATACAATTGAAATACTCAAAACCAAGAAAACACATACATATTTTTTGATACATGAGTAAAATGATTAATGAGTCATTTGAGACGTGTAGTAATCAGTTAAACCTCAATCCGACCCACGGTGTGACCGATATGACTCAAAGTGTGTATTTTTATTTAAAATTGACATCAATTTTTGTAAAATGGACAATAGACCTACTCAAAATAGAGTTAACGCATTTGGATTATTTTGAAACCTTTTTAAAATGATCTACGACTCATTTTTGATGTGTAGGAATTAGCTTCACCAAAATCAGGTACATGATGTGCCCAATATGACTTAAAGTATCTATTATCAGTTTAAAATAGACATTATAGTTAAAAAAGTGTCCCCCACTAAAAACTAATAAAACATTCTCACGTTTTATTGATAGTTTAGAATAATAATTCATCAGTGATTTTTGACATTTAGGAATATATTTCATGTCAAACCGATATATGATGCGATCGGAATGAGTCAAAAGTGTGTCTTTTCAGTTTAAGATGGCATTTTAGTAAAAAAGACAGCTGACATACTCAAAACTGATCAAATGAATTAATATTGTTTTGATACCTCATGAAAATAATCCACAAGCCATTTGAGACCTTTTGGAATCAACCTCACCTAAATCCAAAGCATGGTCTGACTAGTATGACTCCAAATGTGTATTTTTATTTAAAATTAACATCAATTTTAGTGAAATGGACAACTAACCTACTCAAAAATGAGCAAAAATATTTGGATTGTTTTGATACTTTATGACAATAATACATAAGTCGTATTTTATGTGTAGTAATAATACACACCATAATTTGATACATGATGTGCTTGGTCTGACTTAAAGTGTCTATTATCAGTTTAAAATCTACAATTTTCTTTAAAAAGTGTGACTCACTAAAATCCAATCAAACACGCATTAATTATCTTTAGTATTTAGGAAAATGATTCATAAGTCATTTTTTATGTAAAGGAATTAATTTCTAGTCAAACCGGTACACGATGTGATCAGAATAAGTCAAAAGTGTGTGTTTTCAGTTTAAAATGAAATTTTAGTAAAAAAGAAAATTAACATACTTTAAATCGAGTAAACACGTTCAGATTTTTTTGGATACATCAAGAAAATTATCCACAAGTCATTTGATACCTTTTGGAATCATCTGCACCTCAATCTGACACATTGTGTGACCAATATGACTCCAAGTGCATCTTTTTGTTTAAAATTGACATCAATTTTAGTAAAATTAAAACTTTTTATTAATTTATTTATTAATATTATTACTAACAAAAGAATTTTTTCTTATATAGGTGTATTATTTTGCTCGAGTAGGGGTGGTTTGTTCGACAATATTATAAGTTGGGGTCAAGATATAAAGAGAAAGGAACATTGATGTTTTTGATTGTATGTAATAATTTTTATTTATATAATTGTATAAAAAACGTTTGAAATGTCTATAATATAGTTTTTTCATGTATTTACTTTTTAAATTTCATTTCATTTATATTTTGTAATTGGACTTGTTTTTTTATATCTAGTGTGTTTTTGGTGATGCGGTGTACTATTATAGCACATTGCAATGGTGTTGCAGTGTTTTGTTGCATCACAATGCAGTATGGCCTTTTATCAGTGCTTTAAAAAGAACTGATAAAGGAAACATTTATCATCACTTTTAAAATCACCGATAAAGGACACATTTTAAAAGTACTCATCAAGGAACACTTTATCAGCACTTTTTTATTGATGATAAAAGACCATGGATTTTAATCTCACTTAGATAGTAAATAATTTTCTAGCACTTATAAAGGCCATTTATAGCACTGTTAAAGGCCTATTTTTTAGTAGGGAAAGATCTATTACAGATAAAATTTTACAAGAGTAAACACCCAAAAATATAACTAAGCAGCGACACAATAGCTATCGAAAGGTCTGAAATTTAAATGACCAATATGGTCCACGTTATCCTCTTGGAAACCTCAAAAGTGATTTATATACATAGGGTAATAATACAAGTATACTCAGTAGGAAAACCCAAGTCTCTCATGCATAATTGGAAGCTGTATACTAATTCAACCATGAGAAAAAGGTAGATATAAAAGCACCTAAGCATGTATACTAACCATAACTCCAAACTCACCAAGGAATTATCACAAAATAATGCATCCAATTGATATAATATAATGTAAATCACATCAATGATAGGGTACCCTAGGCCACTTTCCCATTGATTAGACACTCCCACGCCCTAACAGAAAATTTCATGGCCCTCCACCCTCTTTCATGTATACCACATCACATCCTTCTTGAACACACCTATGCCACACACCACATCACATCCCACCCGCACACACCTAGGCCACACACTATAGCACATCCTGTCCGCACACACCTGGGCCACACACCACATCTCATCACATCTCATCATCAAGAGACCTGGGAAATCACCTCAAAACTCATATTGAAGACACATGGGAAAACACTTCACAACTCATGTCTAAGAATCATGGGACACCACATCCTAACTTTTCTAAAGATACCTAGGCCTCAATCATCTAGAAGAGGAAGTGGGGAAAAGTGAGTGGCCATCCATCCATTCTCCCACTATGGTGTTTTGAAAGACACCCCCCACCTGACTATGTGAGTGTTCATCTGATAGCACTCAACATGGGTGTGGTGCATATATAATTCACAAGAATATATAGTGTATACATATATATAAAGAAAATGAATGAATCCCCACCTATGGGTTTACAAACAAAACACTAACTCACTCATTACTTCCCCACTTTTCTGATACCTCTAAATAAATTTATTAGAATCTGGAATAGTCATTACTGATGGTGAAGAACCCTAATAATCTAATATAGCTTCATATTTCATCCATATTTATCACCCATTCATTTAATTATTTATCATCAACCTCATATAATCACACAACCCATCATTTAATTTTACATTAATGATTTTTCATCCAATTAACTAGACAAACCCATGTCATTTCAACCATTATTAAACATTCATTTATTCTATCACTACTTGATAATATTGAAGAAATAAACCATATATCACAAGAAACCTTTCATCCCCAACAATCACACCCTGTCTCCCCAAAATCATGGGAAAAAACCACATTTCTCCTTACACCCCATTAAAATCACACATTTTTTTCCCATAAGCATGGCCACACATCAAAATTCATTCATAGATTTAAAAAGGGTCTTTTATTTCATTCCACTTAATTTTAGGGTTGTTATAACAAAAAACATAATCCTATGCAACCAATTATTAACAAATTTTAAGTGGTTATCCAATTTTCATTTTCGGGTTGATATCACAAATAAACAATCACATCACATATATCTAGTGAAAACAAATCCCCCAACTGTCATAATTTTTAGTGGGGCATTAAGACCATAAAATCCACAATATCACAATAATATCAAAGCTATAAAAAATTATAAAAAAATCATTTACCCATCAATTTCAATTTAACTAATTCTTTATCTTTAGTTAATCTAACACAACCATAACCCATATGTAAAAAAAAAAGAAAACCCATCATACATGATACACAATAAATAGAAATGTGGGAAACCATACCTTAAAGAAACTTTGTTGACTCGTTGTGAACCATAGGGTGAAGAAGAACACCTAAAAACCACAACTGCACCATGAAGAACCACATATCAACCTACACCACACCAAAATACCATCAAAACGCAACCCAAAACACACCCAAAACCAAAAAAACATTTCCTTAGTGAATACTCGACAAAGAATGGATGAAAATACATGAGAGCAGGAGGAGAACTCGTTATGGATCAAATACAGGTTCCCAAGGATCAATCCCCATTGAAATAAATCTCCAAACATGGAATGATAAGGTCATTGAAGGCCTACAATGAGAGTAGTGTCACTGAGCATATGGTTTGGAGAAAACCCAAGCGACTAAAACCTTTAAAACTATATATCATCAGGGGATTAGATGACCTATAATCCCCCTTCACATCATTTAATCTTAGGATTCTAGGTTCCACTTGGAAATGAGTCTCTTTTTTATTATTTAACCCCAAAAACATACACTTCATGAACCATCCCTTGACAAGCCATGAATCCAACCTTCACATCGGGTAATACACTTACATGATGTGTATTTTCTATAACAGTTCTATTGTACCTCCAACTTCAACAAAAAACTCTCAAAAACGTCCCCAAACACATCCAACAACCAAACCTAGAGAAGTAATAGACTGGGATGGCACATACCATTATAGTTTCTCCCTGAGTTTGGAGGATGACTGAGTTAGTTATAGAGTTTTCTTTTATATATTGGGTGATTAAAAAATGTGTAAAAGTGTTACACAACATATACATGGTCACTAGAAAAAAAAAATTGAACTGTGTGTACAATGTGAAACGATTACACATTGTGTAATGGTTACACAATGTGTAATAATAAAAGATAGTTTTTAATTAAAAAAGAGATGAGTTTTTTGGAATACTTGATCGTTTTGGACTACACTATATGTAATGGTGTTACGCATCATGAATCTGTTGGGATGTCAGCTTTTAGGGTGTTTCTTTCCTGAAATTTACATTTATTCCCCCACATCACTCTTAGATATCAGCATAAAAGGCTTCTCTAGAAATTTTCGGAGTCTCTCTTTGATCTAGATTGATCAATTTGACATTTGATCACTATTTCAGTTAGTTACCATCTCTCCAGGTGAGTAGGCCTTATCATGTTAGTTTCGTTGTGTTGCATTGTCAGATCTATTAATATATGGTGATTATTCCTTTTTTGTCTTCTAATTTTTTGGTGTGATCTTGTTCTGGGCATTTTATTTATCTGTTTTAGAGCGACACGAGTTTTTTCTTGAGTTGTGCATAATTTCCTCTTCTTTATAACCCTTTTTCTTAATTTAGATCAAGTATAAGTAGTTTGGATTGGTTATAGATCCTCTTTTTTGTTGTTGTGATATTCTTGTTGGAGGATCCTTTTTGAGTTTGTGTGACACAAAGTTTTAAGATAGGTGGTTCTGTATCTAGACTATGTTTGATGAAATGTATTGCACTTGTTTTATAAATTTATTTACAAATAAGTTGGAATGATTATTTTTTTGTGTAAATATATTTGTGATAAAATGTGTTTTCCAAGGTTTTTGGTAGAATGGAAAAAAGGGGTATTTTCAAAGCATTGAAATGATTTATGAAATGCAATAAATGGGAAGACTTGGGTACTTACGTGGATGTTTTAGATTAGGGTCATCGTTCATGTTACCATTAGGGTATTTTCTCATGATAATTTTATCTGTCCCTAGTCCATTTATTTGAGGGAATTTTATGACATTGTTAGTAGGTTCACTCATGGGGTGTTTCGACCCTCCTTATGCCTCTATTTTAGGGACTTGTTTTTAACCTAGTCATTTGTTGTAGTATTTTTAGTATACTATCCAGACCTATTAAGTTCCTTGGTGTGATTTAACCACTCTTATATTGGTATTTTTTAGGTTGTGATATGCTTGATTATGATTTTGAAAAATGATAATGGAAATTATGATTGAAAGTTGTGTACCTGCCTTTGTTTTGAAATTGTTGGAAAAGGGGGAAATTTTGCATGCTTTTGATAAAATACTTTTCTTCTTATCATTCCATGGTTTATTTTAAATGATGATACTTGATTTCTTTTGTATAGTCACTTTCATAGAACAACTAGATGGGACCCTACTGAGCATTTTATCTCACACTTTTTGAACTTCTTCGATGGTGCATAGACCGTTTTATGTCTTTTGATACAGGGAAAGGAAAGGTGTCATATTGAGGTGGTGAGGTTTCTGGTCAGCTAAGACTGCGTAGCAGGTTGTGATATGATGTGGGTTTTCCCACACTGTCACATGGAGTAGGTGTTTTTCCTATTTTGGTAGTCCTTTGTGGTTAGACTTGTACTTAGGGATAGTATCTGCTTTTAGTGGTTTTTAATGTCAACTATTTATTTTGGTTATGGAATATATAATTCTTCTTTTTAATCTCTTTGAACTATACATGTTCCATGTTGTTTCTTCTGGTGGGATGAAATTTTCCCCTCTTGTTTTTGGTTGATGTCTATGTTCTAGTCTCTAGTACATGGGGATCAAGAACGCACATTGAGTATGTGACATGTCAGGTCGGGTACCAATTTGAGAGGGTGTTCAGGTCGGTTCGTCACACAAAGTATGTTTTTTGTCCTTTGTAAATATTAAACACTTCTAAATAAAAAACTCATGTATCAACCCTATTTTAGGATTTTTCCAATTCTCTTCTCATATAAAAAATACACACTAAGTAAAGTTACTCTTATATATACCTTTATCAATTTCCCAATCCTGAACAATCTTTCATCTTCTAGAAACTTCACCTTCTTCAAATCCTTTAACTTATAAAATCATCATGAATCATAAAATAGAGTTATAGAATATCTTCAAACTTCAAGATTTAATATTACATTCTAATTCGAAATCTCCAGCCTTTGTTAACTTCCTAAACATTTCCATTTCCAAGATAACTTCCAAAATTCTTCCAAACTACACCAAATTTCTTTTAAAAACCTTCAAACATCTTAAGATAATTTATCTCATATTATAAAAATTTTCATTAATGTTTTTAAAAATATATTAAGTATTGATAAAAAAATATAAGACAAGAATAATATCCACTTCTCCATAGTTCTTCTTCCCTAGTACAAACACCACAATGATAAGGAATTATTTATCAAATCCAAAACTCATAATCTTATTTGTTAATTTGATCAATATGAATCTTTGATCGCATTAAGTGTGTACTATTTTATATTTATAGGTTTCACCCTATTATACATTATTTGTTCTATATACCAATTTATTTAGATATCATAAATTTATATATGATTATATAAAATGTGTAATAATTGTATAAGGTATATGGATTTGTCGAAAGATTGAACACTCTTTTTTAGTGTGGGTTATTGTTTGTGTGTTTGTGTGTGCATGTGCGGGTTTTATATATTTATATATTTTTATACATCATGTGTTATTTTTTACCTATATGTTAATTTTTTAGTCTAGTTAATAGATGATTTCAACCAAATTTTCAATAGCCCATGGAAGAAACTTGTATTGATTTGTTTTTTTTTTGTTATTCATGTTCTTGATTTTACGGATTTTGGGGGTGTAATGTTATGCTAAATTTCTAGTAAAAACCAATTCATTATCACTAGACCAATATATATTAAGGATAATACCTAGGGTATAAATCTTTTTGGAAGAGCATAATGATTTGGGAATCATTGTTTAGGGGTTCTAGGTTGTATTATTAACAAATTATCATAAATTAGGTTAAGATAATTTTTTTCTTTTCAGGAATTGGGAGATAGTAAAGGAATGAATATCGACATAAATAATTTTAAAATTAACCCCATGTTTCTTTGAGTGTTTAGTATAATGAGACTTGATTCAGCATGCCCAAATTTTCCCTAGTTATGGAAAATATTTTACCATATAAAATTAGTGTCGATTGAGGTGGACTTGCATGAATTATTCAGTGGTATGTATTCTATTACTAAAAATTATGTGTACTTACAGTTGATTAAATACAAATCCATGATTTATGGTCATTTTAATTTTATAGTTTTTATTATTCTTGATAATGGTTGTACAATGCTTTCATTTATCTTGGTAAGTTGTAAAATTATTAATATTTTATTGTTAATTGTGTTTTTAGTGGATAAATTGATGTTTTAGAGTGGATTTTGGGGAAAATGAATGGTGTTTAGAAAATTTCTTAGGATTTATAATTTTATTAATTGGTTTATAGAAATTTAAAAATTTAAATGTTAGAAAACTTCTTTAAAAATCATACTAATCCTCATTACTTGATATAAAAAGCTTTAGTGGTGTGACAATTTATCTTGAAACATTATTACAATGGTTATGAAACATGTGATGTGACTCATAATAGTATATTGTACAAAGGTTAGGCATTTAATTCTTGGTGTAGACTAGATCTATAGAGGTGAAGTATGGAATAAAAAAATAAATTTATCTAGGGAATAGAATCTTGATGTTTAGTCTATGTTCATCAATTCATATATTATCAATGATTATCACAAAATGGTAGAAAGAACATATGGTAATATAAATAAATCATTAATTGGAGGAAAATAATGCTTGTTAGTGTGTTAGTTGACCTGATAATATTCTAATAGTTGGGGTCATGCATAACCTAGAATATGTAATGAAATTATGTATGTTATCCTATAAAGTAAATATAGGATTTGCGTTTTGAATATGCATGTTATGTTGGAAGTATTCTTTTGGGATAGTGATTGTACCAAACCTGTAGGAACATCATATACGGTTTATCATATGAAGGAGGGTAAATTTTCAAGACACATTTTATAAGGATATTAATGTGAGAAAATAGATAAATCAGAAGTTTTTCATTCTTTTATAATGTAATTCATGATGGAGGAGTTTCCCAATAGTTGTAAGAATACTCTGGGAAAAGACACGTCATGTTTAAAGATAGTGTTAGGGATTTAGATTATATAGAATAGTGTTATGGGAATGAGTATACGGAATATTAATGTTCAATTTTTATGTGGTTTGAGTAGCATAATAAACTTTAGGTATATCATACCAACAATCAAGTTAGTCAAGAAACATCTTATTCCATTTTTTCCTCCAAAGAACATCTACTATTTTTTCATCCTTCTTTTTTTTATGACCTTACCCCAAAAAACATTATATCATAAAATGATTCATTTTTATAAAATACAGAAAGTTTTAACATAAAATATGATTGATGGTGTGTAAGAAGTATGAGAAGTTTCTGAAATAATCAAGATACTTAAGGTTACCTAATATTATATGTTTATCATGGGATAACTTTCTCAATGAAATGCATTATTTTAAGTAATATTAATTTAATGTTAAAATTGAATCTTAAAGGTTTGGTAATCCATTAGTTGCACAAATAGTCTAACATTCAATTGGACTACATATAATGACTGTGAAATATTATTACTCATGTATCCTTCTTTATTTTTTGATGATGTTCTATAAATGTATGATCATGTTTTAAATGGATTTCAATAGTTCTCTTATGAATTTCATTGGTTGTAACTTTTTCTATCAGTCTCTCTACTTCATTATAATTTTCTAGTATGATTTATATTTTGATAAAACATATTGATTTAATTAGTTATTTATGTTTTTTATTAACTATCCATTAATAAACATGTAATGTGGTTGATGTTTTAAATCATCATTGATAGCCTCAAACGAAGAATAGATCAATAGAGAACCTATATGTGTTTATAGCCTCATGAAATTTAACATACCATACTCGTCACCTAGAGATCTTGGTTGGGACTTGGTATTTGAATTGCATTATATTTGAAACATTCTATCCATTAAAAAAATCAACCAATTTAAATGCCCAGTAAACCCATTTTAAAATGGTAAAGTTATCATAACACCATGTTTTGGTGGTTTTCTTCAATTGGGTTCCTCCATGGATATGGAGCTATACCAACCTTACGATAGAATTTTGTGAAATTATTGATTTTAGTTCCTAATAACTTCATAAATTCCATTTAGTATATAAGTTGAATGGGTTTATTAACATTTAGTGGGGAAATATATGTTTTCTACTTTGGAAAATCATATTTTCAGGGGTTTTGTGGGGATTTTTTGTATTTATCTCAGTGGATGTGATTTTTTTCTATTATTTGAAATAGATCAAATAATATAAAATTTTATTTTTAAACCTATATGCGATCACATGAAAACCATTGGTGAATACATTTAAAAATATATAATTTATGAAACCATAATTTTCAAAATGGATCTAACTTCTCAAAACCCCATATAATTTCTCATCATAGGAACCAAAATAAATCTAGTGTTAATATTTTGATTCTATTTTTAGCTATGATTTCCTTTTATTTTGGATTGGTTTTGTTACATATTGGTTTGAAATAATATTCTATGGTATATTTCTTCCCTTATTTTTAATAATCAAATGGAAATATTGTAAATATTTAATTGGTTTTAACTTCAAACATCCCTCGTATTTTCACCATTTTATAGGAATTATCACCTTCTTCTCATTTTGGTTAATTTCAAATTAAATTTCAAAAAGTACTAAATTTATAATTTTTTTTGTTTTGGAATTAATTATGAATAAAAATACACTTTAAAAATGATTTTTTAATGAATTTTATGTGAAATCAAGGGTTGCATCAGTTTGACTGGATGCATGTTATTAAACTGGTCTTGAAGATCAACGTGTGTGAATAAATATGAATGAGGTCATCTGAATGAGATTGAATGAAAACTATGTTAGATTAAACAATGTTAGACAATAGCTTCATTGGAGTCATATGGCTAGATAATATGTTATTTCAGATTAAAACCTATGAGTGAGTGATACCAAGAGTAATGTAGCACCCCCATTTTTAGGTACTTGAACCTTTATTTATGTATTTTAAGTATATAGAATGATTCCGTTATTATTTGGGTAATTTTGGTGGGTTTTTAAACTTGTTAGAGGATTTTATAGATGTTCGTGATTTGATTGTGGATAGTAGAAAACGTCCAACACCCCCAGGAAACCATGAAAGAGAAAACATAGATCATTGGGGAGGTTCATGGTTTATCCAAACCATGATGATTCCCAAGAAAAACCATGTGAGCCTGTAATATCATTTTATATAGTGGATAACGCACAGTTGACATATGTTTTGTCTAGCTGTGCGAGCCAACCGTGTGAGGGGCAGATTAAGGTAATAGCACCCACACAGTGGGTGCACAGTTAGCCAAACTATGTGGCCTAACCATGCGTATTACAGTCAACCCTCCTAAAATTTGGGATCTAACTTTGTAAGGATCTTTAATCCCCCTATTTTCCTCTAATATAGACATAATACTAATTCCTTTTCCTACCAAGGCATTAGAGACAATTCCTTTTGATCATGGAGTGATTCCTCGGTGAACCAAAGTGTGTTGGAGGTCTGTATTCTTCAGTAAGTGGTCATTATCGGTTTTTATTCTTATATATATTCTTCTTACCTATCTTGGAACTCTAATTCTGATTCATTGGGATATATATATATATATTATGTGAGGTCAATAATGATGAGATATGATATTTTTCGAAGGGAACAAGACTTATGGTTGGATTCATAAGATATAATCAAGGTTAATGAAGTTGTTGGACCATTATATTTTTTTGGAAAAGGTTTGAGAGTAGGTAGCTTCTCTCTCAACCCTTCTTGATTAGAACTAGAAGTATTGGTTTCAAATTGATTAAATTGGTTGAAATTTTTTTGATTACATTGTGTGATTTCACCAAAACCATTTTAGTGTTGTTTTCTTGGAAATTTTGGTGATTGATAGGTTTTATCGAAAAATATTTTGGTTCGTGACTTTAAAATGATGATTTTAAAATTAAGGTTTTGATTTGTTTCGTAGAAAAATGTTCATATATATTTTTTCAATAAAATAAAGGTTTTATTCAAATACATTTACATGGTTGGTCTGGAATGGTTTTGGAATACTTAGTTGTGTTGGTACATTTTTATTAGATGTGGCCCTATGGAAGAGATATGTTCCAATGGGACATCTAGTATTGGTTACCTTGTGATGACTTAGTATGTAATTTAATTTAATGAATCAGAGGTTTCATTTACTCATTTCGTCATTTCCTCATTTCATCTTCTCATCTCCATTTCCATTTTACGGAATCTAGGACCGTTCACATGGGGGTTCCCATATAAAGAGTGGGTTTCATTTCCTTATTTTTTTACATTTCTCATTTTTTCTTCTCTTCTCCATTGCATGTTGGTGGAATCACGGACCATTGTCATGGGGGTTCCCATATAAATTGTGGATTTCATTTTTTCATTTCGTCTTTTCCTCATTCCATCTTCTCATCTCCGTTGCTAGTTTGCCTAATCATTGACCATTGGATTGGGGGTTCCCATATAAATTCTCAGTTTCATTTCATCATTTATTCCTTTCATCATATCTGCTTCCCGTCTCAATTTCTAGTTGTGGAGGAATCATGGAACATTCGCATAGGGGTTCCCAAATAAATCATAGGTTTCATTTCCTCATTTCTTCCTTTCCTCATTTCTCCCTTTCCTCATTTCTTCTTCTCATCTCTATTTCCAGTTCACAGAATTGTGGACCATTAGCGTGGGGGTCCCATATAAATTATGGGATTCATTTCCTCATATATTCCTTTCCTAATTTTTTCTTCTCATCTCTAGTTCCAGTTGGCGGTATCGTGACCGTTGGCAGTGGTGATCCCATATAAATTGTTGGTTTCATTTCCTCATTTCTTTATTTTCTCATTATAGCATCTTGTCTCCATTTCTAGTGTAGAATCAAGGACCGTTGGCATGGGGGTTCCCATATAAATCACGAGTTTCATTTCCTCATTTCTATCTTTCCTCATTTGTGCTTCTCATCTCCATTTCCAATTAGCCTAATTGTGTGCTATTGGTGTGGGGGTTCCCATATAAATCACAGGTTTCATTTCTTCATTTCTTCATTTCTTTAGTTTAACTTCTAGTATCCCTTTCCAATTTATGGAATCATGGACCGTTGGCATGGGGGTCCCCATATAAATCATGGGTTTCATTTCTTCATTTCCTCCTTTGCTCATTTATGCTTCTCATCTCCATTTCCAGTTGGTGGAATTGCAGACCATTGGCGTGGGGGATCCCATATAAATCATGGGTTTCATTTCCTCCCTTCTTCATTTCCACATTTCACCTTATCATCTCCATTTCTAGTTTCTGGAATCATTGACTATTGGCACAAGGTTTCTTATATAAATCATGGATTTCATTTCCTCTTTTCCTCTTTTTCTCATTTATGCTTCTCATCTCCATTTCCATCTGTTGGAATAGAAGACCGTTGGCGTGGGAGTTCCCATATAAATCACGGGTTTCATTTCCTCCATTCTTCATTTCCTCATTTCAGCTTCTCGCCTCCATTTCCAATTTGTGGGATCACAGACCGTTGGAATAGGGTTTCTTATATAAATCATGGGTTTCTTTTCCTCACTTCTTCCTTTCCTCATTTCTGCTTCCCATCTCCACTACTAGTTAGTGGAATCGCAGACCGTTGGCACAGGGTTTCTTATATAAATCATGGGTTTCTTTTCCTCACTTATTCCTTTCCTCATTTATGATTCCCATCTCCACTGCCAGTTAGTGGAATCGCAGACCGTTGGCACAGGGGTTCCCATATAAATAGAGGGTTTCATTTATTAATTTCTTTATTTCCTAATTTTAGCTTCTAATCTCCATTTCCAGTTTGTGAAATTGTGGATCATTGGCGTGGGGGTTCCCATATAAGTCACAGGTTTCATTTCCTCATTTCTTATTCCTCATTTATTCTTTTTTTCTCCATTTCCAGTTGGCGGAATTGAAAATAGTTGGCATGGGGTTCCCATATAAATCACATGTTTCATCTCTTTATTTCTTTGTTACCTCGTTTTTACTTTTCATATACATTGATAGTTTGTGGAATCACGAACCAGGCACGGGAGTTCGAATGTAAATCATGGGTTTCATTTCCTTATGTCATCCTTTCCTAATTTCTTCTTCTTGTCTTCATTTCTAGTTAGATGAATCACGGACCATTGGCATGGGGGGTCCAATATAAATTGTGGGTTTCATTTCCTCATTTATTCATTTCATCATTTTAGCTTCTTGTTTCATTTTTTAGTTTGCGGAATCGTAGACTGTTGGCGTGGGTCTTCCCATATAATTTGCCAATTTCATTTCCTCATTTATTCCTTTCCTCATTTATAATTCTCATCTGCAATTCCATTTGGAAGAATCACGGATCCTTAGGGTGGGGGGTTCTCATATAAATTGCATGTTTCATTCAGTAATTTCTTCATTTCCTCATGTCAGCTTCTCATCTCCATTTCCAATTTGTGGATTCGCGGACCATTAGCACGGGGCCTCCCATATAAATCACTATTTTGATTTCCTAATTTCTTTCTTTCCTCATTTTTGGTTCTCGTCTCTATTTATAGTTGGTGGAATCGTGGACCCTTGTTGTGGCGATTCCCATATAAATCACAGGTTTCATTTCCTCATTTCTTCATTTCCTCATTTCTTCATTTCCTCATTTCATCTTCTTGTAACCATTTCTAGTTTACGGAATCGCAAACTGTTGGCATGAGGGTTCCCATATAAATCATGGGTTTCATTTCTTCATTTATTCCTTTCCTCATTTCTGCTTCTGGCCTTCATTTCCAATTGGTGGAATCACAGACCGTTGGCACAGGGGTTCCCATATAAATCATAGGTTTCATTTCTTCATTTCTTTATTTCCATATTTCATCTTCTCATTTCCATTGCCAGTTTGTGGAATCGCAGACCGTTGGTGATGGGGTTCCCATAAAAATCAAGGGTTTCATTGCCTCATTTCTTCCTTCTGTCATTTCTACTTCTCGTCTCTATTGTCAGTTGGTTGAATCACAGACCGTTGGGGTGGTGGTTCTAATATAAATCATGGGATTCATCTCCCCATTTCGTCATTTCCTCATTTCAGCTTCTCAACTCCATTTCCAATTTTTTGAATCAAGGAACATTGGCGTTGGGGTTTCTATATAAATCACATGTTTCATTTCCTCATTTCTTCCTTTCCTCATTTTTCCATCTCGTCTCCATTTCCAGTTGGTGGAATCATGGACCGTTAGCATGGGGTTCCCATATAAATCACGGGTTTCATTTCATCATTTCATCATTTCTTCGTTTCTTCATTTCAACTTCTCATCTCCTTGGATAGTTTTTAGAATTGCAGACTGTTGGCATGGGGCTTCCCATATAAATCATGGGTTTCATTTCCTCATTTCTTCCTCTCCTCATTACTTCTTCTCATCTCCATTTCCAGTTGGCGGAATCATGGACCGTTGGTGATGGGGTTCCCATATAAATCATTGGTTTCATCTCCTCATTTCTTAGTTTCCTAATTCCAACATATCATCTCCATTTCTAGTTTGCAGAATGGCAAATTTTTGGCATGGGGTTTCCCATATAAATCACAGGTTTCATTTCCTCATTTCTTATTTTCCTCATTTCTGCTTCTCACCTCCATTACCAGCTGGTGGAATCGCTGACCGTTGTCACAAGGGTTCCCATATAAATTATAGGTTTCATTTTTGCATTTCTTCATTTCCTCATTTCAGCTCCTCATCTTCATTTCCAGTTTGGGGAATCGGGGACCATTGGCCTGGGGGGTCTCATATAAATTGTGGGTTCCATTTCATCATTTCTTCCTTTCCTCATTTCTTCTTCTCATATCCATCGCCAGTTTGCAGAATCACGGACCGTTGGTGCAGGGGTTCCCATATAAATCACGACTTTCATTTCCTCATTTCAGGTTCTCGTTTCCATTTCCAATTTGCAGAATTGTGGACCATTAGCATGGGGTTCCCATATAAATCCTGGGTTTCATTTCCCCATTTATTATTTTCCACATTTCAACTTCTCGTCTCTATTTCCAGTTGGATGAATCACAGAACGTTGGCATGGGGGTTCCCATATAAGTTGTGGGTTTCATTTCATCATTTATTAAATTTCTCATTTTATATTATCACCTCCATTACCAGTTTTCGGAATCAAAGACCATTGGCATGGTGTTCCAATATAAATCGCGGTTTTCATTTCCTCATTTCCTTCTTTCCTCATTTATGCTTCTTGTATCCATTTCTAGTTGTAGGAATCGCGGATCATTGGTGTGGGGGTTCCCATATAAATTGCGTGTTTCATTTCTTCAAATCTTTATCACCTCATTTCCGCTTCACATCTCTATTGCCAGTTTACGGAATTGCAGACAGTTGGTGTGGGGGTTCCCATATAAATCGTGGGTTTCATTTCTATATTTCTTCCTTTCCTCATTTCTATGTCTCATATCCATTTCTAGTTGGTGGAATCAAGAAACATTGGTGCGGGGTTCCCATATAAATAACGGGTTTCATTTCCTCATTTTTTTCATTTCTTCATTTTAACTTCTCATCTCCATTGTATTTTTTTGGAATCACAAACCATTGGCATGGGGGCTCCCATAATAATTGCAGGCTTCATTTCCTCATTACTTCTGTTTCTTATTTCTACTTCTCCCATTTCTAGTTTTCAAAATCGTGGATTGTTGGTGTGAGTATTCCCATATGAATTGCGGGTTTCATTTCCTCATTTCAGTTTCTCATCTCCATTGCGATTTTTCAGAATCACATACCATTTTCACAAGGGTTACCAAATAAATCATGGGTCCAATTTCCTCATTTCTTCCTTTCCACATTTTTGCTTCTTGTCTCAATTTCCAGTTAGCGAAATCGTAGACTATTGTCATGGGGTTTCCCATATAAATATTAGGTTTCATTTCCACATTTCTTTGTTTCCTCATTTCAGCTTCTCATCTCCACTGGCAATTTGTGCAATCGGGGACCATTGGCACGGGGTTCCCACATAAATCACAGGTTTCATTTCCTCATTTCTTCCTTTCCTCATTTCTTCTTCTCATCTCCATTGCCAGTTGTCAGAATCATGGAATGTTGGAATTGGGTTCACATATAAATCATGGGATTCATTTCCTCATTTCTTGGTTTCTTCATTTCATCTTTTCATCTCCATTCCCAGTTTGAATAATCACGGATCGTTGTCACGGGGGTTCTAATATAAATCACAAGTTTCGTTTCTTCATTTCTTTCATTCCTCATTTCTGCTTCTCATCTCTATTTCCAATTGGCAGAATCGCAGAGCATTTCCATGGGGGTTCCCATATTATTCTTTTTTTTAATTTCCTCATTTCTTAGTTTCCAAATTTCATCTTCTCATCACCATTTCCAATTTTTGGAATCATGGACCTTTTCCACGAGGTTCCCATATAAATCATGTGTTTCATTTACTCATTTATTCATTTCCCGATTTATGCTTCTTGGCTCAATTTTCAGTTGGTGTAATCATGGATCATTGGCGTAGGGGTTCCCGTATAAATCACTGGTTTCTTCATTTCCTCATTTCATCTTCTCATCTCCATTGCCAGTTTGTTGGATCATGGAACGTTAGCGTAGGGGTTCCAATATAAATCGTGGGTTTCATTTCCTCATTTCTTCCTATCCTCCTTTTTTCTTCTCATATCCATTTCCAGTTGGAAGAATCACAAACCATTGGCACGAGGGTTTATAAATCACAGGTTTCATTTCCTCATTTTTCTATTTCCTCATTTCAGTTTCCTATCTCCATTTCCAGTTTTCGGAATTGTGGATCGTTCGTGTTGGTGTTCCTATATAAATTACAGGTTTCATTTCCTCATTTTTTTCCTTTCATCATTTATTCTTCTCAACTCCATTTCTAGATGGTGGAATCAAGGACCGTTGGGGTGGGGGTTTCCATTTAAATTGTAGGTTTCATTTCCTCATTTTTTTAATTTCCAAAATTCAGCTTCTCATCTCCATTGATATTTTTCATAACCACGATCCGTTGGAATGGGGGTTCCCATATATATTGTGGGTTTCATTTCATCATTTCATTCTTTCCTCATTTATTCTTCTCATCTCTATTTCCAGTTGGTGGAATCGTGGACCATTGGTGCTGGGCTTCCCATATAAATTGTTGGTTTCATTTCCCCAATTCTTCGTTTCATAATTTTCGCTTCTCTTCTCTATTTCCAATTTGCAGAATCGTGGACCGTTGGCACAATGGTTCACATATAATTCACAGGATTCATTTCCTCCTTTCTTCCTTTCCTCGATTTGGATTCCTGTCTCCATTTATAGTTGGTGGAATAGAGGACAGTTGGTGTGGGGGTTCCTATGTAAATTATGGGTTTCATTTCCTCATTTCTTCATTTCATGATTTTAGCTTCTCGACTCCATTTTCGGTTTTTGGAATCATGGACCGCTAGCATGGGCGTTCCCATATAAAATGCAGGTTTCATTTCCTCATTTCTTCCTTTCCTCATTTCTACTTCTCATATCCATTGCAGTTGGCTGAATCATAGACCGTTGGCATGGGGGCTCCCATATAAATCATGGGTTTTATTTCTTTATTTCTTCATTATCTCATTTCAACTTCTTGTATCCATTGCCATTTTGGGGAATCATGGACTGTTGGTGTGAGGGATCCCAAATAAATTGCATGTTTTATTTTCCTATTTCTTCCATTCCTCATTTCTTCTTCCTCATATCCATTTCTAGTTGGTGGAATCATGGATTGTTGGCATGGGGGTTACCATATAAACTGTGGGTTTCATTTCCTGATTCCTTTATTTCATAATTTCAGCTTTTCATCTCTATATAAATTGTGGGTTTCATTTCCACATTTATTCCTTTCCCCATTTCTGCTTCTCATCTCCATTGTCAGTTGGTGGAATTGTGGACTGTTGGTGTGGGGGTTCCCATATAAATCAGAGGTTTCATTTTATCATTTCTTTATTTCCTCATTTCAGCTACCCATCACCATTGTCAGTTTGTGGAATCATAGACTGTTGGCACCGGGGTTCCCATATAAATCATGGGTTTCATTTCCTCATTTCTTTCTTTACTCATTTCTGCTACTTTTCCCCATTTCTTGTTGTAAGAATCGCGGGCCTTTGGCATGGGGGTTCCCATATAAATCATGGTTTTCATTCACTCATTTCTTAATTTCCTCATTTCAGCTTCTCCTCTCCATTGCGAGTTTATGGAATTTTGGACCGTTGGCAGAGGGATTCCCATAAAAATAACGAGTTTCATTTCCTCATTTCTTCCTTTCCTCATTTATAGTTCTCATATCCATTTCCATTTGGTGGAATTGTGGACAGTTGGCATGGGGGTTCCCATATAAATCAAGGGCTTCATTTCCTCATTTCTTCATTTAATCTTTTCATCTTCTTGTCTTCATTTCTAGTTTGCGGAACAGCAGACTGTTGGCATGGTTGTTCCCATATAAATCGTGGGATTCATTTCCACATTTCCTCCTTTCATCATTTCTTCTTCTCATCTACATTTCTAGTTTGTGTAATTGTGAATCATTGGCATGGGGGTTCCCATATAAATTGCGGGTTTCATCGCCCCTCTTATAGATATTTGTTGCATCATTCTTTTCTTTGATGCACCATTGTAGGGAATTCCTTCATCCCACATAAAAAATACTTGTGGGAAGCGGGTCAGATGATAGTTTTCAACACACCTATCTCTCTTTGGATTCGCGAACATTATGATGTCTATGTAACTCACCACTACACCATCTTTATGTTGCTCTGTATCACATTAATGGTCCACCGTGTAGATTATCATGTGGTAGTAAACCCCTTTATCCTACATGAGGATAAAAGGATGGTTGATAGGTGTCATCACATTCATTCTTCTTTGAAGGTGGCCCACCCATAGGTGCTTGCATGTTGCTATGCAGCACCACCTCCCTATTGTGTTGAGCCATTAATATGGTCCTACTATGAAACTTGTTTCCAACATATGATGTCTTGGTGGCCATGTGACCTGAAGGCCTTTGATTTCCTAGAGGCCCTACAGCCCGAGTGTAAATATTTGTGGTTCAAAATCTCAAATTGATGAATAGTTTTCTTATCACAGTACTACTACAATACCTACAAATATACTTCCTCACCTAGATTTGAACTTGGAACATTCATACAGGATTATAGGGTGCTTACAACTAAGACAAACCCTAACTACAAATACTAAAACTAACACTAATGTAATTTTTGATCAACATGAAGGTAAAGGGTTTAAACAAGTCCCATCAGGACCTGCATTTATGGGGGTGGTGGAAGACTTGCATGTAAATCTATGTGGGGCAAGCAATGTGGGTTAATTTGGTATGCAATTTATGAAAAAAAAATGTTTGTTCAGAAAGTGAATGAGCATGGTGGGAAGCTCGTAGTGAAGAGAACACGTGTCGTTGAGGTGTGGATGATGTTTGCAGGACATGATGGGAGAACAAAATATATGTTGATATTTAGTGGTGGGGGATGTTTTGGCATGGAAAACACAACTTGAATAAATATAGAGAATGAAGATGAACTCGTAGGCAGGGAAAAGACTAATTGGATTTGGGTAAGAGGAGCATGATCAAAAAAACCAGCAAGGCTGTTGCATGGCCTTTAGGTCAGTTATATTGGGCTATTCTATAACATCAACTTAATGTCCAAATAAATAACAAGTGCTTATCTAGTGTGTGGATCGACCTTAAAGGGGGAGTGTGATCCAATTCATTTTTGACTCATATGGTAAAGGTATTGTTCATTTTGGCCATAATTCCTCTATATAGATTTAGATTATTATTACTGTTGATTTAATTAAAATATAGGAGAGTGGAGAGACCACCCCTCTCCTTGGGTCTCAAAGTAGGGTAGGTGATGCATCCCTCTCATCCACTCTTCATATTTATCTCTTATTTTATTCCTTTTTATCCTTCCATACTCTTTTTTATATCACCCATATCCAATCTTCCCATTTCATATTCCAATTTTATATCATTGGTGATTTTAGATGTGGATATTATTAAATTACCCCTTCAATCACTATGATAATTGATTTTCTAGATGCTAGATGAATCAAAACCTAGCTGTGTTTATGAGGTGATTTTATGTTTATTAAAATCTATTAAGATATAAAACCCATCACCCCAACATTTTGATTTAATTAATTTTGATATATGATGAGTTATGGATAAATAATTTTTTGAAACTCATAAACAATAAAACAATTATTGACATTATTATTTTTGATAATCTTTCTATGTTAGTTGAAACACCCTAGCCTAAATACTAACCTTATACTTGATATAGGATCTTCAAATGACCTCTTACATGTCCCTTGGTAACCAAAGTCTCGAATCTTATGTTAAGGATTTGAATAAATCTCTTTGGGGTGTTTTTACCTCAATAATACATCATTTTCTCATGTCATGTATTTTAAAAACCCCTCATGATAAGACTATATATTGAGGAAAAAACCAAAACAACCTATTTAACAAAACAAATATTCTACCATTATTTGTGAGGCACATAAATATCGATATTTTTTAATCCAATTTTTTTTAATTAAAATCATATTTAAGGATAATTTTTAACCAATACAGTAAGAAGGAAATCCAAACAATAGTACTTAATAACAGAAATAGTCTTTAATAATAATGTGATTCCCTTTTCCATATAGTTTTTCAACTCCTCCCTAAGCTTATAGTTGATCGATCGAGTACAAACCTGTTCTAGTTTTACTCTAAAATCATCTAACTCCAACAATTATTTACTAGATAAAAAATCCATTAAAATGGATTCATTCATGGAAGGATTAAAAACAACAACCAACAGGGCCCCCCCAATTGAAGATATTGAACTTCCACCTTTATACATGTAGGTACTTCCACATTGTAGGAACTAGACTAAACCACATTCACTTAAGAAGTACCCCTGACCGGCCTACATGGACCTTGAACACCTCTTGAAGGAGTGAATTTAGTTTTATCTCTGTTGGTTTGACTAGTATATTCATCATGAATTACATGAAAATTTGTACAAGACCATGATCCCTATCCTTGCCTCAAAATTCCCACTCTTGATGGGGGCTTACTGGGGTCTTCCAACTCTTTTTACTATTCTTATACTTCTCTATTGTTTTTAGAATCAAATTAGAATCCTTCCTGGAAGAGGGGAAGGAATCCCAACGCTCCTTCATTCAATTTTTATTAGGAAAACCATTCACATCCGCTGTCTTCTTAAATTTTCACACCAACATTTCTATCTGATGATCCTAATTTTCATCAATATGATTCTTTAATTTAACCATTATAACATCTACCCTTTATTAGGTATCAATATCAAACACAGTCATATCAGTATACAGAGACCCTCCATTATAATCCATCCTCAAGCAAGTAAGAAACTTAGGCCCAATTGGCTTAGAAAATAAAATTCATTTCACCTTCATAACTTCATCCTAGATGTCATTTTTTCACCCATCCTCCCAATTCTTGGGTTGAGATCGCAAGAAAAATACCCCTTTGAGAGTCAGGATCTCAAAATAAAGAGTGACACCATGTTGAAATTTCATAATAGAGGCCTCTTCACAAACTGAATACTCTAAAATATAGACAACACCAGGATAGTATGGAGGTTGAGCTCCATCAAATATTTGGGGACAATTAAATTTGGCCATGATATTCCCCATCAATTCCCTTGTTAAGAGTGTCTTCAACCTCCTCCACTGAAGCAGGGGTGGTTTTGAATTTTTTTGTAATGAAATTGTTCAGATATGTGACCTTATCTATTCAAAGGGATACAAAACCCAAACTAATATTTAAAAACAATCAATTTCTTGATTCGATACTCTCTAGATATCTCAATCCATATAAAATCCAATTATGCTTCACCAAATTCAGCTCTACAAAAATCTAAGTAAAGATTGGATAAAGTTAGGATTTGGTATGAGCGTTTGAGCAAATAAAACAGCCACAAAAGTTACATAAAAGACTTAAAATTGAAGGATTGAAGAAAGCTAATGGATGTATAGGGAAAAAACCAAACTATAAAAGTTTAGGGGCCTTGGAACATAAAAAAATATAATTACTAAAAGGAGGAACCAAAAATAACCAAAGAACCTAGAAGCCCTAGACCAAGCATTCGAAATATCATACTCCCCTAAAATTTATATCTGAAAATTCTATGAATCAAAGACACTAAAAATTACCAAGTTTTACGAGGTCTATATTTTCTTAATGTGATTTGAAAAATTTTAATCCAAGGGATGATAACGACTTTTATGATCATCCCAAGAAAAATCCAGAAGCCCAAAGCCTCCAAGAATTCCAAAGATGAGATCTCAATAAATGGTTTACCATAAAAACATATTGGTATGTTTGAACCCACATGTATGGATGGGATCTCTAATCCATGAATAGACTCTATGGGTCAAGTATCGGGACAAGAAGAGGGGAATGTTTCCCCCTCTCCTGATGGTGAGGGAGGGGTTGGTTATACCACCCTGGGAAGCTATGGAATCCAAAAAAATAGGAAATAGAGGAAAAATGGAGCAATCCACGTAAATATTAATATTTAAACTTAAATAAAATAAATTATTCACTAAATTTCATGAATTTAATACAGATTAAAAGTCAATAAAACACATGATGTTTGTAACGAACCAGCTCGGGGTTCCATCTAAATCGGTAACTGAACCGACCATCACTGGTCCAAAGGGAATTCCTAATCCTCAAATATTAGAAACAAACATCTGGGAATTTAGAAACAACCTTTGGGAATGAATTCACCAAAAAAAAATATAACAATATTCAAATTTACATTATGGAAACATCATCAGATAAATAAATCAATATAACCATATCAAGTACAAAGAGATGATAGAAAGACTAAAAGAACATAACTTCCAAAACTTGTCTCCCAGGGGTCCATGACTGCCCACCATGTCACAAAACAACCACCATAATTCAAACTAGTATAAACTGACAAAAGAAGATGAAAAGAACATGAGAACATTCTATAAGAACATAAAGGCTGTAAACACCATGCAGTGCAAATAGGGTGTGAGCTATAAGGCCTAGTAAAATTCCACCAAAGATTCTATACAGTCGCTTCATAAGGTAATTTAAAAATTCTAAAAAATAGTTCAATAATGAGGGAAAAAGGACTTAAATTTTAAAAATAAGAAACTAAAGCCATCAATATCAGGTTAGAACAAGATTGGGTTTTAAAACATAACTTTAATCATTTTGAAATCAATTATGAGACCAAAGATGGAAACATGTCATTTCATCATTTAAAACCAAATCCTTTCTTGGAAAGCTATGAAAACCATTTCATCGACTATTTTTAGTTAAATAATTAAAAGGTAATAACATTAACCATATATCAAAATGTTGTAAGAGATTCAATAGAGTTAAGGTGCATCATTTCAATAAGGAGATCAATCAATAATGATAATTAATCAAAAAAGGCAACTCTAATGCTAAGTAGGGACAATGACCATTGTCATTTATTGAGTATCAAGTATAAGGATGTCATAGGTATGACCTAGATATGATAGTGATTCAACCATTGTTTAGCTAGTAAATAAAATTATGACTAGTCATCGGGCTTACATCAAGTCTCACGGGTCTCAGGAAAACCAATTCCAAGCACACTTTCTTTCATAGACACATGTCTGTATCCTGAATCTATCACGTTCTCTACAGATCCATCAGTCAGGATGTGAGTTTTTTAATAAATAATAATTATTGGTCATCTCATCTAACTACCCAGGTTCCCATGACAAGTCAACAAATGTGAGTGATATAATCATGTTTTGAGGATTACAAAGGGAATCCCCATGAGTATCAAAATGGGATCATGCCCTCAACATTTCATCTCAATTTCATTTCACATCTCACTCCACCTAAAACTCCCTCATAGAGAATAATCCCTTTATCAAAACCCATTAATGAGAAGTGTAATAATCAAGTTGGCCACATCAAGGTATTATCAAAAGATAAGATCATCAAAAAAATTCAATTGGGTCGTCAAGCATCATCAATTTCAAATCAAATAATTTACTTCAAATCAAAATTCAAAAGGGTATTTATAATCACTTCCATTCACAAACCATCATTAAGATTCTTAATGGGCCTTTAAACTAAGTATTTTTTTTTCAAAATAGACCTATGGAATTCAAAACGAAGTTTCATAATTTAAAATACTTAAAGTCATTTCAGAATGTTATCCAACACACTTTTCCATATGTACAAACCATTCATTACAAATCACTCCTAAATTCTTGTTCATAAATAAGGTGAATAATCATTTCAATGGGACTATTGGTCATTTATTAAATCAAGGCTTCCAATCCCATGTGGAAAACATTTCATAAATCAACCCCTTTCATTTAAATCATGAAATATCACTTAGGAATCAAACCCCGGCCTAAGCCCTTAATTTCATAAAAAATCCATTAAAATAAATTTTAAGTGAAACCAAAACCAAAATGTCATTCATCAAATTGTAAATTGTTAGAATAATCAAGATCATAGAAATTATATCCATGCCATGTTCAATTCAAAGAGAAGATGATAACATAAGATTTCATGTGGCATTTCAAGGTCAACATTCCTAGAATGTGTATTAGAAAATAAGAAACACTTGTCTATGAATTCTAAATATACAATGAATTAAAATATGACGGAAAAACATAGAAACACCTACTTTGGAATTATATGGAAACCCCAAACACTGGAAGGAAAATTAAAGCTGGAGAGAGAGGAGAAAGTTGGAGAAAAAATGAAATAATAAAAAGGAACCATATCTCCTTCTACAATAACCGAATGCCCAAAACTCTCCTAAAATGATATAAAAGACAATGGAAGCAAAGGATTGGGTATTGTTAATAATACCAAAGGTATTCTGGTTCACAACGCAAAAAACCCTGAATTTAAACAGCCATTTAATTTTTCATTTTAATGAAATATTGAATCTATAATGGTTAAATATTTTAAGATAGAAGTTACAAAAATTTAAAAAATAATGATAATTAAATTCATTTTAATTCAATCTTCCAAAATAGTCAAAGGGTGTTATAGAGGTGTGTTGGGGAAGAGAAAAAAATGGAAATTAGATTTTGAAAAACATTTTTCTAAAAAAGGGTATTGTGTAAGGGTAATATAGATCTACCCTTATGCATCTCATAAGTGTCATATAAGGTTATTTAGATTTACCCTTACACAGGCCACACACCTAGAAAAACCCTTATATAGCTTCTAGATTATATTTATGCATCCTTTATAAACAAAAGGTTACCCTTACGTAGTGTAAACAAACGTATCGATACCCTTATGAAACTAATATAAAAAAATCTCTACCATTACATAGTGGAATGTTTACCCTTACATAACCCTTATAAAATAGTAGTTACCCTTGATCAGTGCATAGAAATACAAGATTAAATTTACACAACTAAAGTAAATTCCTTTCTACCCTTACAAAGCCTCTAAAAAACACAGGTTACCCTTAGGTAAATCATAGGTACTATATGAGGGTAAAGTTTACATTAAATATTACTAATTATTTTTACAAAAAATCATACAAAATAAATCCAAAATGGTATTTAATTATTATAAAAATTATTATGTTACAATTCTCTCCATTATAGCACTTACTATCCTCAAAAATCTTCAAGTCTAAAAGGTATAAAAAGATGAGATTAAAAGAACCCCTAAACCCAACTTGTGATGTGGATGGTCCACAAAATAGAAAAAGAATCACCCAAAAGAATTCACCTAGAATAATTCCAAGATAATGGTCTAACAAGCATTATAAACAAACCTTTAAGTAGAACCACTAATATTAAGACATGCCTCAAAACAAAAAACTCAACAACAATGAGAGGAACCATAAAACAACCCGAAATAACTAGACACCTCATATAGGTCTCCCCACTATTTAAATATTCACGAAAGTTATGGAACATGAGGAAAATATGCACCCAAAAACCCTCTTCAACTCAAATAATATACTTCAATAAAATACCAAAATAAAACATCCAAGATCCGAAATAGAAACCTAAAGGAATGACACCTCCAACACACCTCATCGATTCCAAAAAAATGATCTACAAATCCATCAATGATGCAACCATCCACAAGAAAGGAATAGAACTGATAAGGATTTCTACACTAGTAACTTACTTGATAGCAACCTATGATTTTTAACATTGAACCTCACCCCTTGATGAGGTCATCAAATCATCCCCTATAACCTCTGGGTTCCTGGTCTATCAACAATTTTCATCATCTTAGTTACCCAATTACATTCCCAAGGAATATCCAAGTACAACTGGAAAGTGCTCAAAAAAACAAGGCCAGTGCACAAATAGGGCACTACACTCTCATGAGGGAGATCATATATCACTTCAATATTGATATCTAACCATCTAGTAAAAAATAATAGGATACCAAAAAACCATCTAGAATGGTATACATCATCGACCACCATCGAAAACTCCGCCATTACATGAAAATATTCACTGTGAGGCCTATGTTTTGAGACATGTTATCTAGAATCATCTTCTTCTCCATATTTGGAGGTGAATATTCCTGACTGAAACCTCTCCTTTTGGTAGACCAACTAATAGAACCTCTCAAGGGGGCCCTAGAGGCCACTCCATTTACAAACCCTTAGATCATTCAAACATGGAATATTTTAATGACTAGGTTCTCCACACTAGAAGAACATGATATTTATCTTATATTACTAATAAGACTATCCCTAATCAACCAACATCCATGATTTATTAGATAAAACATATTCACTTAAGCCATCCATATATGTGTCATTAACCAATTCTTATCACTTTGCTATAACCACTTCAAATAACAAACCCCTTTCAAGATTCATGTAGAGATGAGGGAATAAAAACTTTCTATCACTCTCAGTTAGGTCCCTCAAACAAGGATTTGATAGAAATGAACTTCAGATTATCAAGAGTCTTGTGAGTATTAAAGATCCCTTAAAATTCATCAATACACTTTAATGCTTCAGGAGATCCCTACTCACCCCTATATGATGGTGGTTGATGATACAAGAAGACCTAGGTGGGGTCCAGTGGAAAGATAGGATCTAGTTATGCCACTCAATTTAGATTCTAGGTAGAGTCTTCAACTGGAGATTCTGCCTTTGAAAATTTTTAGGAATGATCTGAAGAATGGACTAATGATAAAATTTTCTATCTTTCTCGAAGTACTTTCTAGGATACATTTCTAGATATCATGAAATGAAAGATCACTAATTTTTGAATAAAAAACCCAAAACAAAATAAAAACATTCCATAATCTTTCAAACAATCCAAATACCACTTTTATTAAAGCTTCATTGGTTTCAAATCACACAATATTTCCCCATTAGATAAATATTACAATTTCCTTAAAAATATGAAATATTGATATAATTTTATCACAACCTTTAACATTTTACCATATCATGGAACATCTTCCACAGTTTGAAAACATTAACCCAATATTCAAATTCGAAATCCATTTTTATTTTAAACCAGTTACAAACTAAATTTTATTCTTAAAATATTTCTCTATCACATCACACGCGAGTCTTTGAAAATTAGTTTTCTGAACCAAGATTTCCATAAAAACAAGTATTTTTTTAGTTGAAAACACTTTTCAAAGAACTCAAATAAAATTTCTTTTAAGTAAAACAATTTGGGTTTTTCAATACAATTTGAAACATCACCAAAGGGATTAATCCAAAAAAAACTAAACAATGAAATGAAACAAACCACACTCATAACGCTTCGTACTAACCACATATAAATGAAGTCACTTGGAAGAAAATGGACATGGTGTTATGTTTAAAAATAGAATAGAAATATTCATGGCTTAGCCTCATGGGCTAGTAAAATACACAAAAAAGACATAGTAGTTCATGGATTGACTTCCAAATCAGACACATTGGTTCGTCATAGTTTACCATACTATGAAAGAATAGTGTGGCTCTATTAATCATTCCATTCCAACCCAAAACTCATAAGGTATTAACAAAATCAAAGATAATATCATTAGGAATATAAATATCATTTTCACTAGGGAAATATTAACTCAAAATAAAGACTCATGACCCCACATTCCCTAGTAACTCGGGTCCCATTGTGAAGAGGTGGTGATCAAGAACTCACTCGCAAAGAACCTCTTGAGTCCTAAAACTTTATTAATCTCTTTTCGACCATAAATCACAACAAATAACATAAGGGGTTATAATGAAAAGTAATTTCTTTTAAGGAAACCCCACCTTCCATACCAATTGTGAAGAACAGGACTAGGGAACCATCTAAAACAATAACTGAACCAATCACTTCTGACCCCAAAGGGTGTTCTCGATCCCCATGGGATGGTGACAAGTGCCTTGGCATCCCAAAACAACCGTTGGGAATGATTTCACCCAGAATAAAAGATAACAATAATAAAGGTTACATTTCAAAGAAATTATTAGATAAATAAATTAATACATCCATATCAGGTATAAGAGATCATATAAAGATAGAAAGAAGAACACAACTTCCAAAACTGGTCTCTTGGTGGTCCACAACCATCGACCATATCCCAAAATACACTCCCTATTCCAACCAAGTAAGAACCAACAAAATCAGTCAAAGAGAACATGATTTCCATCCAAAAGAACATAAAGGTTGCAAACACCAAGTGGTATAAGCTGGGAGTGATCTATAAATCCTTGTAGGATTCCAACAAAAGATTCTATGTAGTTAGTTTTAAGGAAATTCAAAAATGCTAAAAGAGAGTACAACAAAGAGAGAGAAAAGGCCTTACATTTCAAAAATAATAAAACAAATCCATAAATATTTGGATACAACAATGTTGGGTTTTAAAATATAGATTAAATCACTTCAAAATAATTTATGAAACCAAAGCTGGAAACATTCCATTTTATCATTTAAAAACTAAGTCCATTCATGGAAAGCTATGAAAAATATTTCATAAACTAAAGTAAATTAAATCAAGAAAAGGTAAGAACATGCACTAGATATCAATAAGATATAAAAGAGTCAATAGAGTCAAGGTGCATCATCTTAATAAGTAGATCAATAAATAAGGGTTATCAATAAATCAAGGAAACATGAGTTCCAAGTATTGATAATAAAAACTATGAGGTATCGAGTATAAAGTATAAGGATGTCATGGGTATGACCTGGTTATGATAGTTAGTCCAACATATTCAAGATAATCAATAAAATAATTATTTATCATTAGGTTTACATCAAGTCTTATGGTCTTAAACAAACCAAGACTATGCACAATTACTTTTATGTCCACACATAGGTATCAATAACCTATCATGTACTCTATAGATCCACTAGTTGTGGTGTGAGTTTTCTAGAAAAGAATAAATCTTGGACATCTCATCGAACTACCTAGGTTCCCATGATGAATCAAAATGGTGAGTAACATAATTAAGTTATGAGGATAAAAAATGTAATCCCCATCAGTATCAACATGGGATCATTCCCTCAATATTTTATATCAATTTCAGTTCACATAACACTCCACCCCAAATTCACTCTAAGTGAATAATCCCTTTATCATCACCCATCAATGAGAAGCATAATAATAATGTTAGCTACATAAAGGGATTATCACAAGATAGGATCATCATAGAGTTCCAACAGGACCATCATGAATCATCAATTAAAAAAAATCCTTTACATTGAATCAACATTAAAAAGGGTATTCATACCCTCTTTCTTTTGAAAATCATCAGTAAAATTCCAAATTGTCCATTAAACTATTCATTTCTTCCAAAATAGCCTTATTTAATTCAAAGGGAAGTGTTACAATTTAAAATACTTGAAGTCAGTTCAAAATTTGGTTCAATACACTTTTATGTACTAATAAACCATTCATTTCACATTGCCCATGAACAGTCATTTATAAACAAGGTGAAGATTCATTTTAAAAGGGATCTTAGTCACTTAATAAATCAAGGCATCCAAAACCAAATGGAAAACAATTCATTAAATCATGTAATTTAACTTTAGTAGTAAAAAACCCATGCTAAGTCCTTACCTTAATCAAAATATCCTCTAAAATATCTTTGAAGATAAATAAAAACCAACATGAAATTCACCAAATTGTAAGTAGTGAGAGGAATCAAGATCATAACAATTCTATCCATGCCATATCCAATTCATAAATAAAAGGATCAAATAATATTTCAGGAGTCATTTCAAGTTCAAAATCCACAGAACATGTATTACAAAATATGAAACATATATCTATGAATTCTCAAGAAATAATGAATTACAAGGGGAACAAAAAGCATAGAAACACCTATCGTGAAATTACTTGGAACCCCAAAACACTAAAAGTAAAACAAAAACCAAAGAGAGTGGAATAACTTGGATAAAACTAAAAATGATCCAAAGGAACCAGATCTCCTTCTATAGCAGTTGGAAACCTAGAACCCTCCTCCAAAGGATACAAAAAACAAGGTTAGAAAAGTTTTGATAATTTTTTAAATGCCAAAGGTGTTTTGGTTTGCAGCGTAAAAACTTGAATTTAAATAGCCATTTAATTTTATATATTAATGAAATATTTAATGTGTATGGTTTAAAACCTTTTAATATCGAAGTGAAAACATTTAAAAAATATTTTCAATTAAATTTCCTTGATTTCAGGATTTTAGAATTGTCAAAGGGCTTTATAGAAACATAATCGGGAAGAAGAAGCGAAGAATAGGGTTTTAAAAAAATTCTCAAAAAGGGAACTGCATAAGGGCGACATGGATTTTACATTAAGAATCTCATAGTTTTCACATAAGGATAAATAAAATTACCCATACATAAGAAATATTCCCATAATTATCCTTAAACAACTTATGGATTACCCTTATTGATCCTTTAGAAAAACAGGGTTACCCTTACACAGTATAAAGAAACAGAGCTCTACCATTATGAAACTCATATAAAAAATATTTTTACTTAAAAAATTTCCTATTTATTCTTACATAACCTTGAAAACGTAGGATTTACCCATATAAAACACATATAAATTTAGTATTACCTTTAAATAAAAAAGGGAACTTCCTCTCTACCATTACATAGCCTTTGAAAAACACAAGTTACCCTTACATAAAGAAAAGGTCCTTCATGAGGGTAATGTTTAAAATAGAAATTATTAGTTTTTTTAACCAAAATTATTAAAAAAATAAAACCAAAAGGGCCTTCAATTATTATAAAAATGAGGATGTTTTAATGTACATATATAAAAAGTAAATTATTCAGAAAATGAAATATACAACAGTAAATATCATAATAGAGAGTTCATAAATGGTGGAAAAAATAAATAAAATAAAAATATAAAAATATAAAACATCCACTAAAATATTAAAAAAAAGTCCCAAATGGAATAGTTTTTGGGGAACCAACACACTAAACCTTCTCCATAGTCCATCTGATATGTTTATGGTCCATCACTAATAAATAAGGAAATAATTGACTTACATGTATCATGAAAAAGAATATATACACATACACAAGGTATGCATGTAGTGTAACGACCCGAAATTTTGAATAAATCTTGTTTCCTAATTTTGTGTGTTATTTTATTTTATTTTTTTATATATACTCAACAAAACTATTTCATTGGATAACATGAGTATAATTAAAATGAAACTGTTGGGTTTTGACTGTTATATGACCATTGGTCAATATGACCACTGGAAACTAAACATTTCGATATTTGTCTCTAAATACAAGTGACCTTGGTTAATTAATATAGAAAGAAGATTCTATGGCCTCACCCAGTAGTATTGGACCGATCGAAGCCCATCTAACAGAAAATGGGAAAGAGGTAGCACCACTGGGCTTTGCTCTGGACCAAACCCAAGCTGAACTTCATCGTGTGAAGCTAGAACGGGATCGCCTTCGCAAGAAGTTCAAACTGATAGAAATTACTACTCGTGCGATGTTGGCCGAGCCTCCCTCGGATTCTCTAACCTTATCACACCTTAAACTTAGGTCCTATGTTGGTGTGATAAGGGGCTATATAAGGAAACCATAATTGCCTGGTGTAATCCTTTGTTTTAAATAAAAATTGGGATTTCTTCTTATGAAGTTTATGAATTTTCAAATGTCTGGATAAATATAGTATGCATATTTTTGGTGAATTTTAGAGAAAGGATATTTTTTAAAAAAAAAATTATGTAAACCTTAAATAATTAAAAATGTGTAATGATTTTCAAAAAATGGTCTTCTATAATTATGTTCAGTACAAAATTTAGAGTCTAATGAGATCAACTTTATTTTTGATGAATAGTAAATTAAGAATAGTGATTTTATGATTAGGATTAGCAATATGACCAAATGGATTAGTAATCTCACTTAAAGAAAGTTTTAAAATAATCTAGGCACCTTGATTAAGTAATGTGATTCAATAAAATGGTTAAATAACGGTTTCATAAAATTATTATTCAAGTATTAGTTTTTTCAAGTGAATAGTGTTTTTTAATTAAAAATTAAATTAAAAATATTTAGAAAATTATTTTTATAAAATTGATTTCATTTTTTAACTCAGAGCATCGATATTATGTAAAGGTAATTTTTGGGGTTTTTTCTGAAAAAAATGAATTTTTGGTGAATAGTGTATTTATTTAAAATTAAAATTAAAAATATTTAGAAAATTATTTTTATAAAATGGAGTCCAATTTTAAAATCAGAGCATTAATATTTGGTTAATGTGAAATTTTGGGATTTTTTTGAGAAAGTTGATTTTTCAGTGAATAGTAAAAATACAGTTTTAGGGTTTCGGTATGTTTAATGACATCATAACTGTGTCATGGTGATTTCATGAGATATTTTAAGGGTTGGCCGACCTAAGGTGATGGATATTTGTATTGGGGCCCCATGTGGTCTAACTTAATGGAAAATATCATGGGAGAGCACATGGTTTTGAGAAAAGCACATGTGAGGTGTCCCATGGCCATTAATGCCTTGCCCCCTCACTTTCCCTATAAATACCAAGCCCTCCTCTCATAAATTCGACTCCAAAACCATCCTCAACGAATTTATGGTCTCTTTACCTCCCAATAAGTCCTCCCAAGGTGCCCACAAGCCCTCAAGGTACCAACCTTTGAGTTTTAAGAGTTACGTTTTAAGGTAAGGGATCCAACCTCTCTCTTTCTTTTCAAGAAATCACTTTTATGTAATTTCTTTTATGCTCCGGGTTCTTATGTTAAAGGATGTTATTTTATACACCTATTACTTCCCTTTTCATGTTCATATAATTAGAGATCCCCTCTTACTCTCATTATTTCGTTTTATGATGTTTTAAGTGGCGCCGTTAGGCTGCCGAAATTTTTGTAACGGATTCTTTCTCCCTTCTCATTTTTCAAGATCTATTTTCATGTAAAGTATTTAAAGATCCTTTTTATTATGTTGGGGTATGATCTCAAAATTTATCATACTGATATTTTATGATCATATGATGAGAGACCCCATTTTATCTCTTCAATTCAATATTTTGAAGTTTTAATTGGCGTCGTTAGGCTGCCGAATTTTTAAGTGGTTCTTTCACCTTTCTCCTTTTTCAAAGATCTAATTCCATGTCAAGTCTTGAAAGTTCCTTTTTATTATGTTGGGGTATTATCTATAAATCTATCATACTTATATTTTATGTTCATATGATGAGAGACCCCATTTGACCTCATCAATACATTTTTGTTGAAGTTTATGTGGTGTCGTTAGGCTGTCGAATTTCTAAAGGGTTCTTTCACCCTTCTCGTTTTGAAGTTCTACTTTCATTTCAAGTATTTAAAGTTCCTTTTTATTATGTTGGGGTATTATCTCTAAATCTATGATACTTATATTTAATGTTCACATGATGAGATACCCTATTTTATCTCATCAATTCATTTTTTGATGTTTAAGTGACGTCGTTAGGCTGCCGAATTTTCATAAGAGAACTCTTATTTTTTTCTTCCTTTCATGTTCTTCATTTCATATGGTACATCTTTCAAATATTCATTACCATGTTCATATATCCTTCATATTCTTTCCCTCTACTGTTTTATGGATCATTTATGAGTGGGTTACCCATGTCCCCTCTCTTTTTAATGTCTTCTAAAACCTCGTAACATAGCCGTTATGCTGCAGAATTTTCATCTCAAAATGACTCTCTCTTTTCTAAAAATTATTTTTATATTATAAAGTGAATAATCAAAGCTCTTATTTCTACAGGGGTATTCACATATATACCAAAATGATCTATTTTAAATTCTGGGATTTACATACATGAAACCCGCTCTCCCCTTCTGTGGGTTTAAAGTGACGTAAAGATCATGTCTTTAAAGCAGTTTTTAAAACGTTATGATTATGAAATGAAACCCATTTATTTTATGATATATGGGTTATTTATGAAATGTTTGATGATGATATATGTGGATCACATGATAATAAAGGAAAATTTAAGGGTGCACCCTGATAGTGCTCCAATGCATTGGGTAATGATGTAACCACTAGAGATTACAATTTTCACGATATCTTGGTGAATAACCTTGGTAATTTTCAAATGACACCTTGGGGATGGACCTTGGTGATATGTTCATGATTGTCTATTTTAAATGTTGTAGCCACATCTTCAAATTATGAAAAATGTTATTTTTATTATGATTTGCCTCATGATTTCATTCCCATGCCTTAAAGTTCTTTTCATGACTTTATTGATGTATCTCAAGTTCATATATAAAATGTTTCGCTTGTTTCCCTTACTGGGCCTTCTGCTCACCCTTTCTATTGATATATATACCCAGGTTATGAGATGCATTAATTAACCTAGGATGAACTTAAGGAGAAGCCTTTAGAGTGTATAAGAAGAATGTTTTATGTTGTTTTCATGTATTATGTTCCTGGTTTCCAAGACACTAAACCTTAAAGATCCTCAGTTTTCTGTAATGTAATGAAAGTTTATGTTATAAAAAGGTGGGATTCTATAGTTGGTATCAAAGGATGGTTTAGTTATTTGTGGAAATTAGGATATGAAAACTTTAGGAAGAAGCCTATAGAAAAGTTTATATATAGGAAATCTTCCTGGTATTTTGGTGAGTATTGAGTAATGGGTTGCCAAGAAAATACATCCCTGTCTGGATACGAGCAGGTAGAGGTGGCTCTGGCACAGATGTACATAGGGGTAAAACCCAAAAACACCGCTTTGAGCTAGACTCGAACGTGAACTGGTACACGACAACGGGCCTTGCTGCACTCTTGGTTACGACACTCCCGGGGGATATGCTTTGGTAAATTCATAATCTTAGTATGAACCATTATTAAAGGAACAAGGATAAAACAAAATAAAGATTCACATAAGAATATATGATCATGGATAACCTAGTTTGGAACCTAGGGGATCACAAGTTAGGATATACTTTTATTCTACATGTTTATCCTTTTATGATTAAAGTTTCCTTTTCATGATTATTAGCTAAGTATTTAAGCCCCTAATTATGGTTTCTTTTCTTAGTTAATGGAGGGAAATGGAAGAACATGTCCCAACAACCAATGTGATAGAAAATGCGATGATTTCTGTATTAATATGACAGAGATGATTAGGGGATTAAAGGATGATTATTATTTTGGAAGACGTTCACTATTTTGGGAACCCTATATGATCGAGTTAAATAGATTACTACGGTATTTTCATTGAGAAGTAAGGTTGACTTATATTTTGATGAATCGATGGATTTAAGGTGAACTTATGGTAATATAGGTTACTTATGGAAATGATTGACCTATATTGGGGAAAATATGTTTAGGTTGTTTAATTTTGTTTTAAGATGTTAGGAGTGGTTGATGTTGTTTGGAGATGAACGATAAAGTTTATCTTAGAAGACTATGTTATCAAGTTCTTCTTGTATTTGGGTTTCAATCTTAGTTTAGTTTATTTTGAGTAATTTTAAGGACCATTATTTATGGAATGGTCTATGATGAACTTTGGGTAGTACCATGGAACTTTGAAGATTTAAAAGTAGTTTCCATTCCTATGGGATTCTTTCTTTTTGAAGAGTTGTTTTACCTTACCCTTTCTGTTTTTGGGATAATGTTTAAAGATAGAAGAAATAAATAGTTAATCTTTTGTGGATTATGTGATTCTCTAGAAGATGATTCTTGTGATTTTGATGAGACCAAGTAGTTTTGAATGCTCATCGTTTGGATAAAAGATTAGTTTTGGTAGAAACCTATTAATGGATGAAACTCTTCTTGAAGGTAGGTATATTTTTTTATATTTTTGTTCTATTTAGTAAATGAATTCCTCAAAATTATGAAAACGAACATAAAACAAAAACGTTGTTGGTTTACGTTTCCTACTAGGTAATCAAAGACCGTTTACACACATCATAAGTTTGTGATTTTCTTATTGTTAACTTTCTCCTAATCATGTTTTCTATCACTCTCCCTCAGAACTTAACCCTTTGTTTTTTCTTCCATGTCCATGTTTTCCTACATGGAATCCTAGTATGGGTTGACTCGGGTGACCTTTTTAATTCCATTTATTTATTTTAAAGTAATAGTTTTACTGAGTCCTTTTCCGGTGTGGGACTTTCAATGAAATTTCAAAACCCAGTTTTAAAAATTGTGAGGACGCAATTTCTTAAGGGGGGAAGATTGTAACGACCCGAAATTTTGAATAAATCTTCTTTCCTAATTTTGTGTATTATTTTATTTTATTTTTTTATATATACTCAACAAAACTATTTCATTGGATAACATGAGTATAATTAAAATGAAAATGTTGGGTTTTGACTGTTATATAACCATTGGTCAATATGACCACTAGAAACTAAACATTTTGATATTTGTCTCCAAATACATGTGACCTTGGTTAATTAATATAGAAAGAAGATTTTATGGCCTCGCCCAGTAGTCTTGGACCGATCGAATCCCATCTAACAGAACTTGGGAAGGAGGTAGCACCACTGGGCTTTGCTCTGGACCAAACCCAAGCCACACTTCATCTTGTGCATCTAGAACAGGATCGCCTTTGCGAGAAGTTCAAACTGATAGAAATTACTACTCGTGCAATGTTGGCCGAGCCTCCCTCGGATTCTTTCACCTTAGCACACCTTACACTTAGGTCCTATGCTAGTGTGATAAGGGGCAATGTAAGGAGACCATAACTACCTTGTGTAATCCTTTGTTTTAAGTAAAAATTGGGATTTCTTCTTATGAAGTTTATGAATTTTCAAATGTCCGGATAAATATAGTATGCATATTTTTGGTGATTTTTAGAGAAAGGATAATTTAAAAAAAATGTTTATGTAAACCTTAAATAATTAAAAGTGTGTAATGATTTTCAAAAAATGGTCTTCTACAATTATGTTCAGTACAAAATTTATAGTCTAATAAGATCAACTTGATTTTTGATGAATAGTAAATTATGAATAGTGGTTTTATGATTAGGATTAGCAATATGACCAAATGGATTACTAATCTCACTTAAAGAAAGTTTTAAAATAATATAGGCACCTTGATTAATTAATGTGATTCAATAAAATGGTTAAATAACGGTTTCATAAAAATACTATTCAAGTATTAGTTTTTTCGGATGAATAGTGTTTTTTAATTAAAAATTAAATTAAAAATATTTAGAAAATTATTTTTATAAAATGGATTTCATTTTTGAACTCAAAGCATCGATATTATGTTAAGGTAATTTTTGGGGTTTTTCTGAAAAAAATGAATTTTTGGTGAATAGTGTATTTATTTAAAATTAAAATTAAAAATATTTAGAAAATTATTTTTATAAAATGGAGTTCATTTTTTAAATAAGAGCATTGATATTTGGTTAATGTGAAATTTTTTTGATTTTTCTGAGAAAGTTGAATTTTCAGTGAATAGTAAAAATACAGTTTTAGGGTTTCGGTATGTTTAATGACATCATAACTATGTCATGGTGATGTCGTGAGATATTTTAAGGTTTGTCAGACCTAAGGTGATGGATATTTGTATTGGGGGCCCCATGTGGCCTAACTTAATGGGAAATATCATGGGAGAGCACATGGTTTTGAGAAAAGCACATGTGAGGTGTCCCTTGGCCATTAATGCCTTGTCCCCTCACTTTCCCTATAAATACCAAGCCCTCCTCTCATCCATTAGACTCCAAAACCATCCTCAAAGAATTTATGGTCTCTTTAACTCCCAAGGAGTTCTCCCAAGGTGCAACCAAGCCCTCAAGGTCCAAACCTTTGAGTTTTAAGAGTTACGTTTTAAGGTAAGGGATCCAACCTCTCTCTTTCTTTTCAAGAAATCTCTTTTATGTAATTTCTTTTATGCTCTGTGTTCTTATGTTAAAGGATATTCTTTTATACCCCTCTTACTTCCCTTTTCGTGTTCAAATAATTACATATCCCCTCTTACTCTCATTATTTCGTTTTATGATGTTTTAAGTGGCGTCGTTAGGCTGCCGAAATTTTTGTAATGGATTCTTTCTCCCTTCTCATTTTTCAAGATCTATTTTCATGTAAAGTATTTCAAGTTCCTTTTTATTATTTTGGGGTATGATCTCTAAATTTATGATACTGATCTTTTATTATCATATGATGAGAGACCCCATTCGGTCTCTTCAATTCATTATTTTGACGTTTTAAGTGGCGCAGTTAGGCTGCCGAATGTTTAAGTGGTTCTTTCACCATTCTCCTTTTTCAAAGTTCTAATTCCATGTCAAGTCTTGAAAGTTACTTTTTGTTATGTTGGGGTATGATCTCTAAATATATCATACTGATATTTTATGTTCATATTATGAGATACCCTATTTGACCTCATCAATACATTTTTGTTGAAGTTTATGTGGCGCCGTTAGGCTGCCGAATTTCTTAGGGGTTCTTTCACCCTTCTTGTTTTGAAGTTCTACTTTCATGTCATGTCTTTCAAATTCCTTTTTATTATGTTGGGGTATTATCTCTATATCTATAATACTTATCTTTAATTTTCACATGATGAGAGACCCTATTTTATCTCATCAATTCATTTTTTGATGTTTAAGTGACGTCGTTAGGCTGCCGAATTTTCATAAGAGAAATCTTATTTTTGTCTTCCTTTCATGTTCTTCATTTCATTTGGTACATCTTTCTAATATTCATTACCATGTTCATATATCCTTCATATTATTTCCCTATACTGTTTTATGGATCATTTATGAGTGTGTGACCCATGTCCCCTCTCTTTTTAATGTCTTCTAAAACCTCGTAACATAGCCATTATGCTGCAGAATTTTCATCTCAAAATGCCTCTCTCTTTTCTGAAAATTATTTTTATGTTATAAAGTTAATACTCAATTCTCTTATTTCTACAGGGGTATTCACATATATACCAAAATATTCTATTTTAAATTCTGGTATTTACATACATGAAACCCGCTCTCCCCTTCCGTGGGTTTAAAGTGACGTAAAGATCATGTCTTTAAAGCAGTTTTTAAAACGTTAAAATTATGAAATGAAACCCATTTATTTTATGATATATGGGTTATTTATGAAATTTTTGATGATGATATATGTGTATCACATGATAATAAATGAAAATTTAAGGGTGCACCCTGATAGCGCTCCAATGCATTGGGTAATGATGTAACCACTAGAGATTACAATTTTCACGATATCTTGGTAATTTTCAAATGAAACCTTGGGGATGGACCTTGGTGATATGTTCATGATTGTCTATATTAAATGTTGTAGACACATCTTCACATTATGAAAAATGTTATTTTTATTATGATATGCCTCATGATTTCATTATCATGCCTTAAAGTTCTTTTCATGACTTTATTGATGTATCTCAAGTTCATATGTAAAATGTTTCGCTTGTTTCCCTTACTATGCCTTCTACTCACCCTTTCTTTTGATGTATGTCCCCAGGTTATGAGATGGAGTAATTAACCTAGGATAAACTTAAGGAGAATACTTTCAAGTGTATAAGAAGAATGTTTTATGTTGTTTTCATGTATTATGTTCCTGGTTTCCAAGACACTAAACCTTAAAGATCCTCAGTTTTGTGTAATGTAATGAAAGTTTATGTTATAAAAAGGTGGGATGCTATATGTAGTGTGTGAGTACAACATACTCAATAGGATGCTCTCCCATATGACTCTAAATGGTTTTTATGAATTTAAAAGTTATGTATGATTATTTAAATGCCATAATAATATATTATTCCCATTATAATTATAAGATCATGGTTTTTATTATAAGATATGGATCCATTAAATTTTAGTTTAAACCTTTATTTTTATCTATATAGAATTTACTAAGAGCTTAAAGAAGGGTTCAGCAGTGTATGAGGCTTGTTCATAGCTTAGAGATCTTGTTTTTAGAGAAACAAAATGTGGCGTACAGTTGGCGCATGATTATTAGTAATCATGTAGATAAAATATGTGGCCTTTTAGGAGGAGTTGTAAAGTTAATAAAACCATGAAAGTGAGGTAGAATGGCTGTGTGAAATGGTGAATAATTTTTTATGATGTGATCCGCACAGTGTGTGCATGGTTAGAAAAAACCCTGATCAAGTCTTTCATGATTAGTGTCACTTAGGCATTTATCTCACACGACTAGGTGCAAGGTATGAAACATTTAGAAGCCAAACCATGAACCCCTTAAAAATGGGTGAAAATACAATTTCTCATCTTCCATTTTTAAAGATTCAACCCTCCTTTTTTCTTTCCCAAATCCCACTAAAATCCTTTATCCTCTATTGGATCACTCCCTTCATCATAAAATCTAGTCTTTGAGCCTCCTACCTCATAAAAAATTGGAATCACTCTTCATTTATCACATTGGATATACATCTATAAGCTCTTCATTTATATTAATTCTTTTCTTCATCTATCTCACCATATGTAATGCTAAGTCTGTTTGAGATAATATTCCATATTTTTAGGGTATGTGTCTATTTTTTTATTTCATCAATTTTATCCCATGTTAGAAGATAATAATTTGTGATGATTCAAATCCCCATCTAAGGTAGGTGGTCTATACCTTTTCCATTAATGTCTTTGTGTTTATAGCTTGCGCCATAGTGTCGAACACAAACTTCTCCATGCATTGATTATAAAATGATTAGTACCTTAAATTAAATGTTTTAAAACATGTGTGGATTTTATATATCCCCTTTGACATGGTTTGAGGACATCGAACTCAACCCAAACTACCCCTTGAGGCGGGTTCCTCAAATGCCTATAATTATTCACCCCCTTTGGGTGTGTTGAGATTTCACCCATGTGAGGAATCCATATATGAATTGAATTGGGATGTTAAAGGTTGAATAACTATTATCTCGTGTTGATATATAAGTGAAAGGTAAATTTTAAATGAGGTGGATGATCTCTAAGATTATGAAAATTAACTTAAATGGTTGGTATAGTGTAATGGAAACTAACATGGCCCCTATTATTTTATCACTCGTGAGTGGTTTTTTCAATGATTATAATGTGATTAAAAAGATTGTTATGAAGGAAATAAAGGCTAACATGGACCCTACTTTTATCATTTTGAATTTAATTGACTAATTAATTGAATATGGTGAGTTAAATTGAATAAGGGGATAGATACTAACATGGCCCCTATTCTTTTTTTCACTTGTTAGTGGATTTTTAAATGAATATAATGTGATGAATTAAATTGTTAAAAAGGGTATGGAATTTAATATAGACCCTTTGAAGCCTTGCATAAAATGATCAATGATGGATACTTTGGTATAACACTGATATGACAATATTTCACCAATGAATCATTTATATTGGATGCTTTAGATTATAACCTCAGATCTGGCTTTCTTAAGCCACCTTGGACTTGTTCCCTAGGATCCATCGAAGTCTATATCATGATTTCTATGGATAAGCTCCATGGACTCGAAGAGGATACCCTGGTCAATGTCCTTGGGTCTTGATCCATATAGGTCTATATTACATTGAGTTTTATGTGGTTGACATCAATGGACTCGAGAACACCCAAGTCAATGTCCTTGGGTTTTGTCCATCATAGTTCTGATACTTGTTGTATTCAGAATATGTTGTAGTTGATTCTTTACTCTATTACACAATTATCCTTCATTTATAGATTTCTAGTCACAACATGTACATATAGACTGACTTGTATCTTTTTTTTCATTTTTATATTATTCATACTATACCTAGACACTATTACATATTATATACACAAATTGGTTTTGTTATAGACCCCACTGGTGGTGGCCTACTGAGTATATCTCACACCCTATCTATGATACGTATTGGTACTTGGATAGACCTCATGGTTACAGGTAGAGACAAAGTGAAGTGTCTATCTTTGGATGCCTAATTTCTTATGTCAAGATGGAGTATGGGACCATAGGTCCAAGCTTATTCTTATGATACTAGTAGAGATAGATGTTGGTCTTTTTTATTTTGTATAACATGTTTTATTTTCCTATTTCTATATTTTATATGTATCTTACCTTTTTTGTATATCACAATGACATGTTCATCATTTCTTTATATGATATTGAATATGGTTTTTCCATTTTTTATTCCATTATTTCTTTTATAATTGGATGATTTACATAATCTTCTTCCTCAATGTTATATCTTTTTTGTTACTTATTATTTTATTATTTCATTATGTTTCACTATTATCTTGAGAGTGTAGTCTCCCCACTGTATCATCACAGACCTCACTACTAGTTAGCAACATCTAGCATACAGGGAGGTGTGCTCGATTCCATGTGTCCAACCGGACCGTTCACCAATCTATGTACCAAGCCCAAGATGTCACAATGTGGTATCAAAGGTTTCGTTTCTTTATCTTATTATTTTGGGATGGTAAAAAAGGATACTGGGGAATGTTAGGATTTGGTAATGATCATGTTTATGGGTGTAGCTAACCCATATACAAGGAAAATCTAAATTACCTTGGATGAGACATGATGTTTTGGATTGCGCTTATAATAGTTTCATTAATTTCATTGTTGGGTGATGCACATGATTTTTGGTGTTTATTATCATTATGGGTTATTTTTTCCCATTGGAATGGTATGACAAGGACGTATAGTTACATGCATCATATTAGGCACTTGTGGATTAGCATGTCATGCATATTCCATTCCAAACCATTCACTGCACGCATTGCCTGTAACATGTTGTGGAGCCTTGACTACTAAATTGTTTTTCTAACTAACATTTTTGTTGGATAAATGAGATAAATAATTGGTCAATTAATGTTTATGCATCATCTTAAATGGTGTTTTTCTATATAGATTGATGAAAGTTCCTTAAATTGTCCAGTTATGTATTGTTTGATCTATGGACATACAAGTCGCAAGAGTTGAAATGGTAGTGGTTGTAATTAAATAGATTCCAAATTATGAATTGTGATCTATATGATTCAACCATTTTAAATGACTAGTTTCAGTTACATGATGTGCCAATTGTAACTTATAAATCATAGGAATTTATAAATTGGGAATGGTAACTCATCTAACTGAACCATGATACATGTATATATATAAAAACTTTTGAATTAAAACTCATAAATGTCGTGGTTTCCATTAAATGGTGAATCCAATTGAAACATAAAGGATGTTTTCCTCTATAATTTTCAATTGACACTCCATATATTAGAACCTCAAACTTCTTACATAGAACTTTCCTTTAACTTGACCTTAGTAGTGGGAAGTATGGAGTATCTCGTGTGATTATTTATGATCTTCTATATCACTTAGACCTAGATTTATGAGTAGGAAGAGGGTTGTGAATTTTTATTGGATGGATTTTAACCGTACTATTCATTTATCTATGATCGTTTAGTTATCATATCCTATTCTGAGGTGTGAGTTTTTTATTATATAAATATTTCACCTTGAAGAACTCAATCCATTCACTAAGAGGGTGTGATGAACATGCTTCAAAGGTGGTGGTCCTTAAGCCACTGTTATTACCTCCTATAGTGGAACTTGAAGCACCTACTTCTATACCCGGCTTGGTCCCCAATGTATGGTTTTGATAGGGGTTTCTATGACTCATTTAGACCATGCATGGAGCCCCATGACCTTCCCCTTCTATGGAAGGGTTGACACGAGAGTTTCAGTAGCAACATCCACCTATGTTTTCAGGGGATGGGTGGTCCTAAGGATATTGATTCATGGATAGTGTCCATGTTATCTATCTTAGATCGTCTAGTGACACCTCCTAAGATGACGGTTGATCTTTCATAATATATTATTGGATAGTCATCCAAGATATGGTGGGGTGTTTTGACCCATGATGACCAGCATTAGGCTATGGTTTGGAGGGATTTCTATATATCTTATTTTGATTACATCTTTCTGAAGATACTGGGAGATGGATATTTCAGATAGTTTATAAACCTATAGTAGGCCACACTATCTATTATAGATTATTCATCTCATTTTACGTATATTAAAATTTTCATTCCTGCTCTACATGGTGACGAGTTGTCTAGAGTTATGTGTTTTAAGGATGTGCTCATACACAACATCTAGTCTCAGTTGAACATGTTTGATTATCATCATTGAGATAGTAAAATAGTCCCTCTTCATCTATTGTAACCTTAGAGAAGATATAGGTGTGAGATAGGGCAGTTTGGTACCTCAACAGAGAAGTGGTTCATTAAGTAGTAGGAAGCGTCATTTTGGAATTTCCTGAGGAGGAGATAATATCTAGAGTGTATGCTCGAATAGCTATGCCATATTCCATTAATGTGGTAAGTAGGTTCATATGAAGCCCCACAAAGATAAATCCTCATTTGAGTGCATATAATATGTTAGAATGGGGAATATTCAGAGATTTGTTTCATAAATTTCCAACTATTTCTTATGGGAGAGGATCTACATTAGCATCGCCTTCAGGAATGGGATCAATGTCTCTTCACCAGGCGGTCAGCTAGTCTACTATCAATCATTCAACATGAGGAGGTGGTCATGGATGAGGTATCCAGAAAACATACACATAATTCCAGTAAATATATCATGCTTAGGGTATCAAGGCTATATATCAGAGTCATGGATTGGTCCACATTTATGCAATGAAAATGATACCTGAGGAGCAAAGTGTTGATCCTTCTATATTTCCAGTTATGATTTTAGTATAATCTACATTAGTATCTATTTTATTTGACATATGATCTTACCAATCCTTTATCTCTATGTAAATTTTGGATATCTTTAGGATCAAGATTCAACATTTTTTTGGGGTGATGACACTTGATACCCTACCGGGAATACAATCATAAAACATACATCAGTGTAAGGAATTCTCCCTCGAGGTTGGTGACTATCATTTCCTATGGAACTTCTTTATCTTAGAGATGATAACTTTTGATATAATTATCATGATGGACTAGTTGGTCACATTCCATGTGTGCATTAATTTTTATCATCAAAGGGTTTCGTTCACATCCCAAGATAACGGTGACTATATTCACAAGGTTGAATGAGATGTCCGGTTGAGTCAACCTAGATCAGAGCATCATGGGCTAGGAAGAGTGAGAGCCTAGATTTCTATTCTATTCCTAGAGGGCTAGGGAACACAATGTACAAATTTCACTCCTATAGTGGATTGTTTCAAGGATCTCTTCACTGAAGAATTTTTTATACTACCTCTTAAGAGAGAGGTAGATTTCATTATTGAGATAGTACTAGGATCAACACCAGTATCCATTCCACCTTACCGGATGGATACTATTGAGTTGTAGGTTCTCAAGAGGCAGCTAGATGACTTGTAATCTAAGTGTTTTATATGACCTAGTACTTTACCTTGGGTTTATTCGATGCTTTTTCCAAGAAGACATATGGGACCCTTAGGTTTTGTGTTGATTACCAGAAATTGAATCATCTTATGGTTATGAACTGATATCCTTTACCTCATGTAGATGACCTATTTTACTAGATTATAAGAGTGGGGTTTTCTACAAGATTTATTTAATATTTGGACATCATTAGGTGTATATTAGACCATTAGATATACCATGTACAACATTCCATAGTAGATATGACTTGTACAAGTAGTCGGTAATGTCGTTCGGTCTCACAAACATGCCATATTTTTTCATAGATATGATGAATTGGGTTTTCCACCCATATCTAGATACATTTTTGGTAGTATTCATGGATGGAATCTTAAAGTATTATCATACTCACATGATCATTCCAAACATCCTGTGATCATATTAAATACACTGAGAGAGAACTAGTTATATGCTAAGCTCATAAAATGATGCATTTGGACTGATAAACTAAACTTTTTGGGTTATATTATCTTGAAATCATGAGTATCCTTCAACCGATAGAATGTGAGAAAGTAGTTACATAATAGAATCCTAACAAATTCTTTGAGATACCCAGTTTCTTGGGGTTGGATAGTTATTATAGGTTCTTTGTATAAGATTCATCACACCTTGTATCACCACTCCCAAGATTGATAGAGAAAGGTATAAAGTTTAAATGTTTTGAATTGTGTGATATATTCTTTCAAGAGTTGAAAGGATTATTTAATTTAATGCTTATATTGATTTTAGCTAAGCTCGGTAGAGGCTATGTGATTTATTGTAATTTTTAGGTATCATATTGGGAGCCATTATGATGTAGGGCTATCAGTTCATGACATACAATTCTCGTTAATTGATATCTCATGAGAGTAATTACCCAATGAATGATCTAGAGAAAACAACTATGATTCATGCCTTATGTTTTTAGAGTCATTAATTTCTTGGATAGCGGTTTATGGTGTACACGGACTAAAAAAGCAACAAATACATTTTCATAAAGCATGACTTGAATATCAGGGAAAAAAATGTGCATCAAATACCTACAATAATTTAAATTTGATCATTAGTATATGTCTAGGAATGGAAATTTTGAGTTTTATTCTCTAATTCTAAAGACTCATACATAGTTTAGGAGTCCAATATTGAGTGGAATTTGATGGCCTTGTTTTTTGAGATGCATCTAGAGGTGTAGGGCCATCCAGAGTAGCCTATACTCACATATTTTTCAATGACTTCTTCACTTCTAGATAGAGTGAATATGAGGTATATTTCTGATCCTAAGTTCTTGGTCCTAGGGGATAGAGTTTTAGGTGAGGACCCACTATTTGGATGGGTTGTTGACAGGGATGATGTCTTGTGTATTCCTAGGCATGTCTAAGTGCATATAAACATCCAATAGAAATTGATGTAAGAGTCTCATGCCTCTACTTGGAAGTAAATCCTGGTCTTACCAACATGTACCATGACTTACACCATCAGTACTGGTGGATGAGGATGAAAGGAGATATTGTTGCCTTTATTACCTCGTGTTCCACCTGTATGTTGGTGAATGTGGAGAACTAGTGACCAGTTGGGATTTTACACCTTACCTATTCCTAAATGTGTGTTGGATGATGTCACTGTGTATTTTTTGAAGGTTTTACTAAGTCCACATTGAGGTTGTGATATAGTATGGGTGGTCGTAGATAGGTTGAAAAAGGTATCTCATTTATTACCTATTAGAGAGACCTTTTAAGTGGATAGTATAAGAATTCTATATGTTAGGGACATAATACACCTTTATGGAGTTTCTTGTACTATCATATTGGATAGAGATTATCGATTCACACCATAGTTCTAGAAGGGGTTGTAAATGGCTCTAGGTTCACAACTACTATTGATCATAACCTATCACCCTCATATTGATAGTCAGTCTGAGCATACGATATAGGTGTTGGAGGGAATTATCCAAGAATTCATCCATGATTTTGAAGGTTTTTGGTTGAAATAACTACCACCCACTAAATTATATTATAATAATATATTTCAGGTGACTATAAAGATGGATCCTTATGAGGTCTTATGTGGTTTTACATATCGTTCACCCTTATGATAGTTAGAGGTAGGAAAGGAAGCACTACTGAAAAATTGTCTCATTCAAGAGTAATCAAAGTGGGTACAACTTATCAGGAATCATATGGATATAGTCTAGTTTATGTAGAACTCTTAAGTTGATCTTAACCACTTACCTATAGAGTTTTTGGTGGCATATTGGGCATTCTTACATGTTTCACCTAGAATGGGGAATTGATGGATTTAGAAACAAGGGAAGCTGGCACCTATGTGCATTGGACTCTTTGATATTTTGGAGCGATTCAGGTCGATAGCCTATTTGTTTTGGTTACCGTAGAGGTACCAGGCCATGCATGATGCCTTCTATATTTCACAACTTAATCGTAACCATTTAGATTCATCTCATGTCTTTCATCTTGAGGAGGTTGAGTTGGATGTTGATGCTTCTTTTGATGAGTAACCTATTCATATTATTTATCGGGGCATGAAGGATCTTAGAGGCAGGTCAGTTCTTCTAGAATTGGATCTATGGTAGAATGATGACGTACGAGATGAGACTTGAGAGAGAGTGGCTGATGTACATGCTTAGTGGCCACAAAATCTCTCAGAACATTCTTTTCTACCAATATAATGACAACTCGAGGATGATACATTTTAAGGAGGGTCTGTTGTAATATATCAGTTTATCTTACGAGATATGGATCCTTTAAATTTCACTTTAATACATTATTTTTATCAATATGAAAGTTCATAAGAGTTTAAAGAGGGATTAAAGAGTTTCCAGGGCTTCTTCAAGGTCTGGAGCTCTTTTTTTTAGAAACATCATGAGGCACAAGGTTAGCTCATGGTTAGTAGTAACCATGTAGCTCAACTATGCGAACCAGTAGGAGATGGTGCATGGTAAGTTAAACCATGAAAGGGAGGACATATGGAAATGTAAAATGGTGTAGATATGTTTCACAGGTGATCTAAACAATGTGTTCATGGTCAGAAAAACTATTTTCAAGATCCGAATGATTTGTTTCACTTAGAAAATGAGATGACATGATTAGGTTCATGTTTTTAAAAAATGAGTGGTCAAACTAAACGCCCTTTTAAAATGGGTAAAAATATGATTTATCCCCTACATTGTTTAAGGATTTAACCATCATTTTTCTTCCCCAAATCACACATCACCCCCTTAACCTCTATTGGAGATCTCCCTTCTCCATTAAATATAGGATTTCATCCCCCTCCCTCATATGATGTTTGAATCTCTCATTGTTCATAACGTTGTATAGTCATAGATAAAATCTTCATCTCTCTTGTCTATTTTATTCATTTATCTTTTAGTATGGAATGATAAATTTTGGAAACATAATATGACCTATTTTTAGGGTATTTTACTATTTCTATAATTTATTTCATTTGATCTGGATTTAGAGGCTGATAATGGATGAGGAGTCAACTACCCATCTAAGGTAGGTGGTATATACCATTTCCTTAAACTCTTGGTGTTTATAGATTTCTCCATATTTCCTCACATTGAATTCTCCATGAACTTCTTCTAAAATGAATAATACCATAAATGAAATGTTTTAAAACATGCGTGGTTATTCTAATGGCCAATTTGATGTGGTTGGAGGTTACTGGCCTCATCCCAAACCACCCCTTGTGGTGGGTTCATTGAATTCTTATAATTATTCCACCCCTTTGGGTGTGATTAATTTTCCACCCATGAGTGGAAGTCATATAAAAATTTAATTGGGGTGTTAAATGATGAGTAACTCTTAGAGGGTGTTAAATTATAAGTGAAATGGAAATTCTAATTGACATGGAAGATCTCTTGGATTATGAAAATTAATGTAAATGTTTGGTATAGTGGCATGGACACTAACATGGACCCTCTTATTTTATCACTTGTTAGTGGAATGCTCAATGATTATAATTTGATGAAATTAATTGGTAAAAGGGGTATAGATACTTATATGACCCAAACTTTTATCATTTAGAATTGAATTGACTAGTGCAATGAATGTGGTGAGTTAAATTAATAATTTGAATAGATGCTAACATGGACCCTTTTCATTTATCACTTGTGGGTGGATTACTCAATGATTATAATGTGATGAATTAAACTGTTAAAAAGGGCATGGTAAATATTAAGACACATTGGAAACCTTGGTTAAAATGTTCAAGGATTGATACTTCATTATGGATCCATCATTGTGGTATGGAACTGATGATTCATTTATATTCGATTCCATGGATTATAACCTTGGATATGTCTTTCTTGGACTACCTTGGACTTGTTCCTTGGTCTCCACCCAAGTCTATATTGAGTTTTATATGGAAGAGATCTATGTAATTAAATAGGATTCCCTAGTCAATGGCCTTGGGTCCTGGACCATGTAGGTTTATATTATACCAATTTTTTAATAGATGAGAACCATGGACTCAAAGAGGATGCCTTGGTCAATAACCTTGGGTCCTTTTCATCATAGGTCTAATACTTTATATAACAAGATTATCCCATAACTAAATTTTTACTCTAATATAGAGTTATACTTCATTGAAAGTATTCTTGTGACAATATGTACTTATTGATTCTCTTGTATCACTTTATCATTTATAGCTTATTCCTATTATACCCACACTCTATTACAAATTATATACACAAACTATATTTTTTATAGACACTGTTGGTTTTTCCCTATCGAGTATACCTCACACCCTATTCATGTCATCAATTGGTTCACAAAAATACTTCATTATTATAGTTAGGGATAAAGGGAAGGGTCCAACATTGGACACCGGATTTCATACATTAGGATGGATTATAAGATTAGAGGACTAATCTTTTTCTCATGATGTTATTGAAGATTGATTTTGTTCTTTTTTTGTTTTATATAGCATGTTTTATTTTCCTATTTATTCATTTCCCATGTGTCTCCCATTTTTTTATATCACCATGACATGCAATTATTTTTAAATATGATATTGCATATGGTCCTTCTGTTGTATATTCCATTCTATATTTTATAATTCTATGATTTACTTATTTCATTACCTCGATGTTATATGATTTTCTACTCCTTATTATTTTATTATTTTATTGTGCTTCACTCTAATAAGGATGTTATAGTCTCCCCAGTATATCATTATAGACCCTTGCTGCTATTCGGTAGGCAATGTAATAATTGGAGGTGCGATTGAGACCATGTGACCAACTGAACTGGTCGTGTGTCTATAAAACCTACATGGGACATCCCAATAATTTCAATTTAAACAATTTATTTTAGTGGTATATATTAAATATGTAGAAAATGGAATTTGGACCAAATATTGTGATAAAAATTGAATAGAAAATCAGTATATGAATAACCAAACAAACAAGAATCCCACACATGGATCATCCCTGACTAATCACTTTTCTAAAAGAAACCTTAGGAAAAAATATTGTCAACCTATATCAATTAATAAGACAAAACTCTTTAGTAAAAATTAAACAACCCAATTATTAAACCCCAAGTCATCATCTGATAGAAACATATAACTTGATCCCTTCATCTCATATATAGACCATACCAACATTAAAGTGATAATGTTTTGGATCCTTTACTTATTTCCAAAACTAATCCTTTAGAGGGAGGAAGGGTCAACAAGTGGATGATGATGATGACCAAGTTCGAGTGACATTGGTGTAGCATGGTGTATGGAATCCCTAGTGGTCAAGGCCTTTGCATAACATTGGGACCTATGGGTCAGTTTTTCTTAGGTTCTCATACCCCATTGTGGTTTGTGTTGGGGTTAGTTTTACTAGGGGTTTTATACCCCATTGGGCCTACAGGTCATGTAATAGGTTCCCTCTACCCATAATAATAAGAGGATTTTTTTGGATTAATAAAAAGTGTCTTACCCCTATATGTTTATAAATATAAGGTCATGAAAATATAACCTAAACCACTCTTAATTCATACATGGCCTACATTGGATAGATCATAACCCAAATATCAAAATTAAGAAATTTAAATAATTCAAATAACCTAATAATATAAATATCTCATATATAAATTCACCAAGACCATGAAAATATAGCTTATACCTCACCCAACAACCAAGTGGATAATCTTCTATGAATCTTAGGGCTCATGAAAATATATCAACCACAAGTCTAGTAACCCAGAGTCGGTGTATACTTTATTACATTAAAATATGATATAAGGAATCACATTCCAAAGGACCGAATAGTTTATTAGTCTTAGTAAACTAGATACATACTTGAAACTCACATTGAATTTTAAAATATAAAATATAAAATATATTTTCTTTGATAATTCCATTATTTTCCTTACTGTATCCCTTCATATCAATCAAATAAATACTTCCTAGTATCCTGGGGAAAATAAATCAAAATAAAGGGGTTATCTCAGATTCTCAGTAAGGATAATCATACAGTAAAAGCAATGAATAAATAAGGAATAACAAATAAAAAATGGTAAGTAAATGAAACACATTATATTTAATCAAAAACATGGTAATATTATGGAAGGAATAAATTATAATTAAATATTACATATAAATAATCACATGAGCATGAAACTTGCCCATGGATATTCTAACTAATAAAATAATAACATAGAACATTAATAACTGAATACATAATGACAGAATACAAAATATTTTACATCTAAAACATATTGATGATGCCTTGTTCCAAGACAACTAATATTTTTGAGGCCTTTTTCCAATACATCAATATAAATGGGTAAGGCCTCAGTCAAATCCCAATCTAGTTTTTCTTATGAGACCTACTAATGTATCGAGGGGATATAGCAGCCCCCAACAATTTATTACTAAGTCTAATTCATTATTTATATGAAATTTTTGAAATACAATCAGTATAAACATTCATATTGAAAGACTAACATACAAAATGTTATTACTTACCCCCAATCAAGAAACATAATCATAAACCATTCAGAGTAAAATGGTGGATAGTAATAAAATTATACATCCCCTATTAAACTTATCATAAAAAATATAGGGAAATAATAAAGATGGTATCAATACAACATATTCTCATTAGTTAATAATTAAAATAGTGGTTTTATGCCTTTAATGAATATAAATACCATGAATATATTCTTAAAAACATTTTTGAGAATAACAACCTTTTCGATTTGAAAACCACAATTTAAAACAAAAAAGTTCACAAATGTTTTTCAAAATAATTTTCTTTGAAAATAATCTTTTAAAACGTTTAAAATAATATTTAAAACATTTATTGGTGATAATGGTGGAAAATTTTGTTCATCTCGTACACATTAAAACAAATATACCTTTCACATTTTGGGTAGAATCCAAATAGGCATTGTTTCAAAAATGACATGGTGATTCCATTAATTTTCTTTGTAAAAAGTACAAATGGGTAAAAATTTGTTCAAAAAGGATAAAAAAATTTAAATCGTTTTTATAAAACAAGGGTTTTTGTAAAAAATGATTTATGACTAAAGAGATAAAACAATTTTATTTTCTTAAAAACATTTTTTAAAATCATTTAAAGTACCAAATAGTGAAAAAATGGTACTATTACTTGAAAAAGTTCATGACTAACCTTATTTGAATAACATATATTGATTTTAAGATATATGGATCAAATAATTCCCACAATTTATAATTAATCAAAAACCATCCCAAAATAATGATGTGATTGTGAAATAAACCCTTACAACTTAGGTAAATTTTGTATCATAATCCCCATGAAATAAATAACCTTAAATGAAAAATTAAGTAAAATGAAGATAAATTAATTCATGATATAACATAAAAAAGGGTAGTATATACACCACACAAAATAAATAAGTGGTGAATATGGCGTATGTCTCACAGAAATAAAAGTGAGATGTGAAAACCTTACCTTATGAATGACTCGTCAAGTACATTATTTATATTCCTGAATAATAAAATTGTGCTAATTATTTAATTTTTTAATAACCATTTTAAAGTTTAATATTAATTTTATTTCAATTATTATAGATTTATATATGATTACATAAAAAATTACGTTTATGTTGGATGTTTGGATGAAATATGGATTATGTGTCAAAAAATGACTTTGGAAGGTTAATAATGGTCAAAGAGGTCATTATTTAAAAATATATAAAATTATAATCATGAAATAAATATCATATATATATATATATGTAAATTTTACTTTTAAAATCAATCATAAAATACCATTACAAAAAATTAATTTCGTTACAATCCTAGAGGTGGTAGACCGTATGTACGCATGGGTAACATTTCCATTTTTCGTTGATCATTATGAAACAAAGGTAAGTAATATTTTATATTTCTAGTATTATAATAATATAATGTATAGAATATTATTTCTTAAATATACTTATATATATACCATCCATTTTTTGTGGTGATGAAAAGAGAGTCACATTACTTTGTGAAGGTGGTAGTCCACACATACACGAACGATTTTATCATTTTAAAGTGACTGAAAAGGTAATAAATAAAATGATGTATTATTTTTCATAATAATAAATATATAATTAACATCAAAGTTTTTTAATTTATATCTCATATTTTTATTAAATTTATCCTTATTACCTTACATGTAAAGCGTTACTGAAAAAACGAATCACATCGCTTCACGAGGCGGTAGCCGCCATACATACGAGCAACATTATTATATCCCCTACATAATGGAAAGTAAAAAGGTATATATTATATAATTACACCAAAGTAATAATTATGTTATAAATATCATTTATATATACTTTATATCCATCATCATACCCAACCATGATAGATGGTAATGCAAAAACTAATGATATGAGTTCCGAAGGCGGTAGTCCTCCCTACACATGAATAATGATTTTGTAACCCATTTAATGGAAGTGGGAATGGTTGTATGTAATTAAATTAACATAAACAATTTAATTATATTTAATATAATGTGTTTATTATATCATCGTTATTTAATAAGTATTTATGCAGGTGGAGGGATATATAATAGAAAAACACATAGTTAGAAATTTTACCTCTTCTCGGACCACCACTTTAAGATTATACCTAAATTATTACTAGAATTATTTTTTAAGAAAAAAAGGGATTCTATGATGAGGGTATGGAATTAGGGAAGTGATTTGGATAATTATTTTCTAAAATAAAATGTTTTGAATGTTCAAAGAAGAGAGGATATGGGGTGACCTTTTATAAGTGAGGTGAGTGGCATACTCGTAATTTTTGAAAAGAAAAAGGTGTACCCAAGTTTTTCACATTTAAAATGGTTAAAAAATATATTATTATCTATAATTAGACATTATAAATTATAAATAAGAAAATAAACTAGATTTTATACAATTTTTTAGGTCACAGTAACCCTTATCATTTTAGTTTAACCCACCAAATAATTCAGTTTTTACCTTAACTGTGGAAAATAATTTATACTATTTTAACTATTCATTATGGTAAAATATAAGATGACCATATTATATAATATAAATTATGGTTAATATAATTATGGAATCAAATTTTACATATTTAATTCACATAAGTGTAAAATTTAAATTTAAAATTAATTCCATAGAGGCGATGAGAAAGTGAGTTTTCAAAAAGAAAAAGATCAAAAGTTCACAAAGTTTTTATATCAAAATTAAATATTAAAATAATTAAAATGGAAAAAATTGGATTAATAGTTATATAATTGAAATAATTTTACTTTAAAATAAATTTAAAATATTATTTAAATTTATAAATAATTTAAACGAAAAGGAAGTTTTCAATTAAAATTTTGTATTTTTCAGTATTTATTCAAAAATTAAACTTTTCAAAAAAAAAACCCAAAAACTAATCCTAATATAATTTTTATTTTATTATTTAAACAATTAAGTTCATTTTATTTGTAAAAATATTTGAAAATTCATAAAAATTACTTTTAAATTTTGTGCAGAATGGATGAATGATCCACCATTCATAGAAATGCAGTTTTCTAGAAAAGATTTCATTATCTTTCAAATGATTCTTATTTTATTTATAATCAATAGATAACCATTTAATTTATTTTATAAATATGTGTAACATAAAATTTTTATAATTTAGTTTTTTATATTCATACCTTATAAATTAAAAGCTATGTTATAGTGGTAATGTTTAAATAATAATATTTTAAGAGTATATTGTGTTTCATTCAAACTCGATGTTGCGTGCATTGAAAACTATCAAAGAAACTGAATTTATTTTAAAATAAATATATCATAAATTATTAGGATATTATATTACCTTATATTATTTGTGTTTCATGTCATACATTCTATTGAATATGATATTCATATTTTAAAACCTTGGGCTGTTACATTCTACTCGTATTAAATAAATTGCGTCTTCACAATTTAATCTTGATCTATGTAATCAAGGGTTTTAAAATTAAAAATACCTTCTGAAAATACCAAAAATTGAGAAGGTTTAATAAAACATACACTTGGTAAAAGATAATGGAAATAAAAAATTCATATAGAATATCAAAAAACTAGGTTTCTAACTAGGGGGAAATTGGTGGGATGTGAAGATATGGGCATAGAAGCAAAGTGTAAATAATTATAGAGAGTGATATAGGTCATTGATCACAATAAATTGAATGATAAATATAATTTTATGGACTTAAAACCCCTAAATATATGATTATTTAATAGAAAATCGGTTCAACATAAATTAAGGTATTATAATAATTTTTTTGTTTCAATATCATTGTCCTAATGTTGAGGTATTCTTCTACTATCTATGAAATAAGGTAATATAATTACTTGATACATTTCTATTTCATAATAATAGTTTCATCCTTTTTTGTGCCTCAATAAATTTCCAACTCATCACATGATCCAATAAATTAATTTCCAAAAATGATTTTTATGCCTAAATCACTAAAATTCACTTTTAATGAATCATAAGGACCATAAAAGAGTGAGAAGTCTTTTTTTCCATCATTTACTATTTTCCAATATGGTTAGCACAAGATATCCAATATAAAAAATTAATCTCTAAAACATCATCCAATTTTCAACTTAAACCATTTTATAAATGGTTATCCTTATGACCCTTCCAAAAGATTAAAATCTAAATTTTTTGAAACAGTGTTACTAAATCTCTAAAATGAACATATCATTAACTCCTAATCAATGTGATGTATCTCTTAATCATCACATACCAGACATGTGAATACCCTCATCATGTATTATCTTGAAACATGGTAATAAATTTAATTACTGTAAAACCTTATTCAAAACATGAATACTTCATTATTCATTAAATAAAAAGATTATTCAATAAATTCTTTAATTCCAAATATGTTTTTAACTCCATCAATGATAACATAAAACAATTTTTCAACAAATAATTAATCAGTCATGAGGTATGCAATACTATCCAATTTTCATTATTAATATTATCCATATCTTCTTCCCAATATCATTACCTCAAAATTATGAGAATATTAAGGGTTACCTTTCCCTCAATCATGTTTTTTTCCAAAAATTTAAACTTTTTAATGAATCATTTTTCTTGTTTATCAAGTATAGTTCAACATATACATTAAAATCCTTAATGAAAAAGTTTTATAATACAATCTTTATATATTTCATAATTTATATAACCTAGATATCATTGATAAAATACTCAAATGAAATAATTCAGGAATATAAATAAAAGAAAATTAATCATTCTAATTCATTAGTGGTAATAGAATAATGTTTTCCTTGATCCCTTACCTTATTTTGAGTTCTATTTCTCTGATGCTTGGGGAATTCATTTGCATAGTTCCCCACCTCCTTATAGTTTTATCATTGAACTTAGTTAACCTTTTTCTTTTCCTTTCAATCCTAAGTATGGTGACCTTTACTTCTAAACATGTATCAAATTTTCATTCCTATTAGTAAAGTACCAAGGTGTTTTTTTCTATAATCATCACATTTGGTAAAATCCTTCTTTCCATTATTCTCTTTATCTACTTTTTCTCTATCATCCTCTTCTTCTATTTCTTCCCTTCAAAGACATAATACTTAAAGAATTATTTACTTGTCTTATTATCATGTGATATTTTTCCTTTATATGATGATAATGTTTGGGATACTAGTTCCCTTCAAAACATCGAATTAATCCCATCAAAGAAATGATCATTTTTACTCTTTTTATTATGTTCATTGGTGTAGTTATCATTCCTTCTACTATAAACCATTTCAAAATGATGGCATACACTGGATTAGATCATATAATTATGAAACATAATGTATAATCACCAAACTAGTGAAATACTTAACATAAATTGAAAAATTTATGCATAGCTAATCTCATAACCACAAACATGGGGTCTTTGGGGAAATATTTATTTTAAAATCCATCATAATTGTTTGTAAATAAAATTCTAATTTTCCAAAGCATATCCCCCGAGAGTGTTAGACTAGGTGAAGAGTAAGGGCCATTTTCATTCACTATGTGATGACTGGTTGAAGCCCAATGTGTGTTTCTCAGAGTTATTATCCCTAAGTTATTTTATTATAGAACCACATCCACTTTTAGTATCTATAAAGGTTTTTATTTTCTAGGGAAAACCACATAATATCTTCCTTACCAAAAAAATTAGGATGTTACTCTATACTTATCCTCAAATTTTATCATATGGTTATGTTCCCTAATCTATGTTTTCCTAAATCTAGTTCCCAATGTTTCAATTAATATTCCTCTGATACCAACTATGGAACCCCTGAACCATGTATCCCAAAGCTGATGGTTGATTTATTAAATTAACATAAGATACAAGGAATCATATCCCAAAGGACTGAATAATTTTTTATTATTACTAAAATAGATACATACTTGAAATTCACATTAAATTTTAAAAAATAAAATTCACAAAGTATTTTCTTTAAGAAAACAATTATTCCCTTTAGTGTATCCATTTATATTAGTTAAAAAAATCTTCCTGGTATCCTGGGGAAAATAAAACATAAGAAATGGATTATCTTAGAAGATCAGTAAGGGTAAGAGTATAGTGTAAGATATAAATAAATAAGTAATAATCAATATGGAATGGTAAGTAACTAAAAAATGTTTCATTTAGTCAATACTTTGAGAATATTATGGAAGGAATAACTTATGATCAAATATGACAAATAAATAATCACATGACAATGAAACATAACCATGAATATTCTAACTAATCGAATAATAACATGGAATATCAAAAACTAAATTCATAATGATAGAAGGCATAATTATGGACTTATAAAACATACCATCAAGGCCTTATTCCCATACATCAATATAAATGGGTTATGACTTGACCAAAACAAATTGTAGTTTTTCTTATGAGACCTACTAATGCATCGAGGGGCAATAACGGGCACTACCCTTCACTTACTAAGTCCTATGCATTCCTCATATTTAAGGGGTAAAACATAATCAATATAAAAATTATTTTTGAAAAAATAACATACAAAATGTTAATACTTGTCCCAATCAATAAACATAACCATAAACCATCTAGATTAAAATGGTGAATCGTAATAAAATTTTACATCCTCGGTAAAACGGATCATAAACCAGCCAGAGGAAAAATAAGGATGAAATAAATACATCATATCCTTAGTAAACCATATTTAAAATAGAGGTTTGATTTTTTTCATTAATATAAATACCATTACAATATCCTTAAACACATTTTAAATAAAAACAACCTTTTTACTTTGAAAGTTACCTTTTAAAACAAAAGTTTCACAAAACATTTTGAAAATACTTTTCTTTGAAAAGAACCATTGAAAAATTGTAAAATAAGCTTTAAAACATTGATTGGTTGCATCATCTTAATGTGTATTCCACAAAATGAGTTCCTTTATTGGATTCATTATGAGGCATCAAGAACACCTATCCATATTCTAGAAGTATCCAACTAGTAGTGGGAACCTAGGTTGTTCTCATGGAGATAATATCCTCTCATATTAGAGTAACCAACATTGGAAATAACTTGGTATGATCGCTACAGAAAATAAACAGAGTGTGGAAGTAGTAAAAATTTGAAATAGAACATGTTTTAATAATAAATGGAATTTTATAAAAGTCCGAACAACCATTTCATACAACATTGGTCACCTAATGGGATGACCATTCATATAGGAGTACATAAAGGAAAATAAAATAAAATTATAAGGATCTAATACTAAATTTTAGCCAGCCCACATACCCAGTCTCCATGAAAATATCAAACCAAATCATCTCGTTCATAATAACCCACACGGTCATCTTTTCTTGATCATACAACTTTGGGCCTCAACCCCATCTACCATGCATCTGTGATCAACCTAAAAAGAAGACATAAGGTTTGAACATACACATAGGTTCATATACAGCTGTGTGAATATAATCTCAATAGCCCCCCAATGATAAACCAAAAAATCTCTTATCATAAGGGCATGCTCATGCAATATTCCTAGTATAGATGAGAAAAAACTATAAAGATAAATAAATCAAATAAATAACATGAAACTGTAGTCAGTCCCTAGGTCCATGGTCTCGGTCAATTGGGAAAGGTGTTGTCCTTTATGAAGTTCCCAGTTAGGATCCAAGTATCACTGGGAGGGGGAGGGGTGAATCAATGATATCTTTTTCTTTTTTATGTTTCCTTCAAATTGAAACAACATTCACCTCCTGTTAAAGAGTTTCTTCTCTTCTGAACACACACAACCATAGGAACACAAGATTTACAAGGTTCACTACTCAACAAGAGCAGCTACATCCTTGGTATGGTAAAGAAATAATCCAGTACCACACAATCCACTAGGAAACAATCCTTTGATGTGGAATAAAATGGGTAGGATATACCCTTACACTCGTGTAGAACTTGGAAAACAATCTTCAAGCACGTGTGCACCCTCTTAGCACAAATAAGGAATTACAATATTTCAGTGCTTCTTCACAGTTGAATAGTTGTATTCTCTAAAGTAAAAATCTTCACTTTCCTACCCATAAGTTCGTAAGAACTCCCATACGCACAACTGAATATGTGCGAAGACCCCAAATTTTTTGCGCAGCCTTTAGTGTATCTTTCACGCAATTCAAAATCCTTGTGAGGAATAATCCGCTTTTGGCGCCAAAAACTTATTTCGTGCAACTTTCTTTTTCGCGAAACTATTCACTTTTTCGCGCAGCTATTCTCTTTTCACGCAAACTCATTTCTTTTCACGCAACCCACTTAGTGTATAATTTTACGTGCACCAGAGGTCGGGATTTCTTCTAAGTGTTGAGCGTTACCAAATGAGAAGGGTTCTCCTCATATTTATAGGCATTTTTGACCCAGCACGAAAACCACTAATCCGCACGTAAAACCCTCTTCATGTGCGTTAAAACTCTTTCACGCAACATCATATTTCGCACAATGCTCCAATATTTCGCGCACGTCATGCCTTTGCAAATTTTTTAGCTTCTGATCTTGAAACACTTTTACGTGAAAAACTTCATTCCCCTATTTCACGCAACCATTATTATTTCATGCATCCCGCAGATATTTTGCGCATCCCACTACTATTTTGTGCACGACATTATTTTTTCGCACAACTTGCATATATTTCCGCGCACTCCATGCCTTTACTATTTTTCTATGTTCTGACCTTGAATCCAAACTTGTGTGAAAAAATATAAACCATATTCAATCTTGCACGCTCAGTCCATTGCCAAAAACACATCTTCATCTCCTGATTTTCAGGCCCTAAAATTTGGAAAACAATGGAAAACAGAGCCACCTTAAACTGTGCTTTAATGATGCCCCCAGATTGTCCATTGATTTTTCATTTCTATCTTCACTACTTCTCATACCCATTCTTCATCTTTTATCACGAATTCCACTATCTTGATATGTATCCTCTGATAGACCAGATCTAGCATCGTCAGAATTACAATGGTAAGTACATAAACATCCCTATCTTCCAGTAGCATCACTCCTTCCAATCAAAACTTTATATGACTGGCATCATCATTTATCCCCCTTTCCATCATAAGGATTGCATCACAAGTTCTCCTAACTTATGATATTTGAGAAATACATATTATAAAAGCATCGTCTAGTTTCCAAGTCCTATACAAAGTGAATTGATTTAGATTCTTTGACAACAAAAGACAACACTCTGTAACAACAAACTTTTCTTACTTATTTATCTGTCCAACTTGGTCCCAACTCTTTATATCCATATTTATATGTTTATATATATATTACCATACATATATATACATAAATATTAATATCCATGCATAAGGTGGAAGAAATAACATAAAATAACAACAATCGATCATGGGGTCTATAATCCTGATCTCTTGGAAATCATATGAAAAAGGTAGTGAGATTGATTGAATACCACTCAAGAAGAGTATAATTAAGTCAATCACTGGTTCTATGATCCTAATTGATAATACCAGCATCATCAAGTTCTAGAATGTCTCTGAACAAGCTATGTCACTATAAGGGAATACTCATCCTAGCCCTTGGTTCACCCATACGCACCTCAAATCACTATAATAATGTGTTTGAGTGAATTACATATGGAAAAACTATAAATGTCCTAGATATGGATGTTATGACTCTCATTCCATGTTAATATAGTCCAATATTTGATACATGGGTCTCAGTCTATAGGCAGTCATGAAATTTTGACTTGGATGAACCCCATGGTTCTGAAACATACATAAACTATAAGGAGAGATCATTGGTGAGATGTCATTCCCACCCCTAGAGGTCTCTAATAAGGATATTAGAATCATCTATATCACTCATTATAGTGTTATCATCCAAAAGTATCCAATGATGTGAAACTTGATGTCCAACATCATAGTTTAGTAATCAATCAGAAATAGGGTAATCATCTATATCACTTGGGATAGCATAATCATCCATGAGTATAATTAGTTCAAGGATAGTTTAATCATCCTCATCACATGTAAATCAGTGTAGAGTAGAATCTTCCACAACATATAGTAGTTCAAGGAGAGATGAATCATCCTCATCACCTAGGAGAGCATAATCATTCATGAGTATCATTACTAGGGACACTATGCTCATATCTCATAATACTAAGTTCAATAGATGGATCCCAGGAAGAACCTATGCAAATTAAAAAAATATAATAGTCAAATATATAGGCTCAATAGCCAGGTCCTAGTTAGTACCTCTAGATATGCCCGTAAATATAATAAATAACATGGCTTAGAAGCCGGATCCCAGGAAATAAATTCGGGAATCCTAATAAAAAATAATATGGATCACAAAAGGAAAATATGGAAATCACAAAGATAAATAAAGATGTATTGCATCAGGATCATCAATGACCAACCAAGAAGAACCACTGTTAATCTTCACAACAAAATTAATTAACAAGTGAATATATAACTAATAGAGTGAGGGTGGATAAACACCTTAGCCCACCACTACTTCCACAACCTCATGGTCTTACAATTTTGACATGGGTTCTAAGTTGAATCCCACTACCATCTCAACCCAAACCTGGCATACTAGCTCAGGTTCCATAAAAAATCAAGTCACGCACTGGGTCCCTCAAATCAGACACTAGAGAGGAATCCTACTTGGGATCCTCATGGTCTACATACAAGTGATGGTATTATAATCAATATTCTCATTTGTGAAGGTAAAAGGAGAAACCCCACATGGGTTACTAGATGGTAAGTAAGAATATTAATCATACATATGATCCTCATAATGGTATATAAGAAAAGGCATTCTATATGGGACCCTCAAAGGCATCATAAGAAATAGGGGCATCCTACATGGGATCCTCATAATGGTACACAGGTTAATGGATCCTACAAGGGATTCCCTAATTTCAAATTAATTTATGGAATCTCTTATGGAACCCTTGGTAAAAAGAATAATATAGAGTCATCATACATGTGATCATCCAGGTGGAAATGTAAGAAAAGGAATCCTACAGGGGATCCTCAGAAACAAATAACCTCATGGCCTCTTAGGATAGAAGGACGCATCTCGCAAGGGAGATTTCCTCAAGCAGAAAGCTAAAAATAATATGTATAGGGATATAGACCATAGATTAGATCATATAACGGTATCACTATCTAGAGACAACTAAATTCGATTACCAAAGGAAGAACCTCTCTATTTATATAAGATCTTGAAATTCTACCTAGGATACCTTAAACCACCTCAAGTGTTTTACCATCACAATCTACGTGTAAAGATACTATATTGGACTAATAATGTGTAAAATTATAACACTTTATAATAAAGATATGAAAAAACCACATGAAATGTAGAAATGGGGTAGTACATGACATGTGAACCTAGTACACTATGTGTTCTCCCAACACTCCATATGGGTGTGTATTCCAGCTAGTCTTAGCTTGTAAATGACCAAGTACATTCCATATTCATCATGTACATGGAATGTACCCTACATGATGTATCTACCCATGTACACTACATGGATTGGACATGTATATTTCCTGGAATTGTACCTTTATATGTTGTTCCACCCATATGGGGTCTGGCTATGTAATCTACACGATAATGTACCCCTACACGGGCTTTCTGACCAGGTACTCGACTACACGGATGAGTCCCAGTACATGGAGTGTATACCCCATACATGATGTTTACTTATAAAAGATCATATTTTCTAAAAAGGAAGAACATGCAGTGTGTGTTCCTAAATTAAATGAAGTGTGATCAAGATTTCTAAATGATAAATCCCATAAATCTCCTAAAACCCCCATCCCCCCCAAATAACAGATCGACCCACAAGGGTTCATAAGAAATAATAATAGGATATTAAAACTGGAAAATGGTAAATCTATGAGTATTTATGGAACAAATAAAAAATTTCCTACCTTTGGGTGAAATTTTCCGAGGTGTTTCCTATTTTTGCAATCCACATCTACCACACTACAATCTGGCGCATCCTGATCTTCACAAAAGTAAATTTATTACCACCTCCCACTTTCTAAATATCCCTATAACTTTATCTCTTGGTTGTAAAATGGAGGATCCCCTAGGGGCATATGCAAAAATATAGGGAAGTAAAATTATAATAATAAACTAAAATAAAGAAAAAGAAAAAGAAAAGGGGGTCTGGCCCGGCCCTGACACCCAAACTAAGTTTATGCCCCACCAAGGAGAAACTCCCCATTAAGGATCCAACAGAGGAGATGGAATCTCTATCCTAACATCCAATCAAAATATATTACCAAATGAACCTACATTAATAAATTAATTAAATATTAATTATTAATTATTCTTCTAAAATTCAAACAATTTGGAATTCCACTAAACTCCTATCCTACGGTAAAACCCTATTCCAGGACCAATGAAGTGGTAATAAAAATGATACAAGATCATATTCTAGGCGAAAATTAAACTTTTACCCCTTATAAGTAACCAAAGATAAAAATTAAAATTTCTACTCAAAATTATAGTATGTCAAAACACAGGTCGTTACCATCTCCCCACCATAAACCATCTCATCACTAAGAATCCTAGTGGTAAGAATAGTAGTAATTCTATCAAATTGAGAATCTGAATGTCTATTCTTTCCCAATTATTCAATGACCTATCTCATAGTGTCAAAAAATATCCCTTACATGGGTGATGCTTAACTATGACCGATATTGTAAACCCCACTATAGAAATATCCTTATCGACATCTCACAACCAAAATCTGAGCTCAACGGCTCACATAAAATGTAGAATTTAATTTTAAAATGAGGTTCATCACCCTAAAACATAAAATTATTCATTCCCCACCATATGAATTACCTTATACCACTCCTTGAGCATAACCTTAATAGGTTATTTTTTCAATCCAAGAAACACATTTAAAAAAATTAAGAAGCTCGGTGTAGAGTCCGCACTCTCCCAACATACTCAAGACTATTTCAACATAGATCATGATCTTATATAACTAGGAATATAATAATATTCCATCAAAAGGCATCTATATCTCTCTCTCAGCCACACTCATAAAAAAGGGTACACTTGCCTTTAACCAACACCTGACACCGCATCTCCCGACAATGCATGTCCAAGTCCAAAAATGGGTCAACTATCACATGGGACCCAATTCATCTTGATTTCTCATCTACCACAGATGGAAATTCATCATTTGACCACAAATCCTGGGAAACCATTCCCATGAAATTTCTGGAAAACATTGGTTCTCATCTCACACCCGATCACTCACCGATTTACAAGTTTAAACATTACCATAAGAAAAAAGAATATACCGTTTTCACCTGAATCACATTCCTACGAGTCATAAAATATATGGATAAGTTGAATGCACTACAAGACATATCAGTCTCATTAGTTTGGAATATCCCTTTAAACTCATATTCAAAATCAGTAACCTCACTCATTCCATGATTTATTCCATGACCGCTTGTCACTCGACATAATTCTAGTCATGATCATCTACTATCTATTTGACAACATTAGTAATATAAGAAACACAAGTCTCTCATGTTCGGTACCCAAATAGTCCTTCCCATCGAAGTCAGTCTTGAGACCAAAGCACTCTAGGTTCATACCAAAATTTCAAGGCATCAACATGCCTATATTGAAAAACACAATCACTAACCATGAATCGGTGAAAATGAGTGTATATCCTAACTCACTGCCTAAAAACACATTCATAAACCCTAAAACAACATCACACACAAGTCTCCCTTGATCGAAACAAAACATTTAACTACATGGGTATGAGTCAAAACTAAGGGCCTCAAGGTATCCCACCTAGCCCTACCAAGAAACTCTCACCACTAGTTCACAAGGTCTAACCATATAGACAAACGATTAAACCCCTATAAGGGAGGTAAATATAAAAATGACCTACGAGGATGAAAACATTAAACATAGACTATAAGGGCTTGATCCTCACTGAGGTTCCACAGAAGGTACAACTTCCTTGAGGTCACAATACCAATGTAGAAGATATAATAAACTGAAACTCATCAAGAATATATATATGGTAATACCCCTTGGAGGCCCAATTCATGAGAAATTTCCTAGTACCCAAAAACACTGTAATTATTGATCTATATAGATAACCATAAATGAGGTCGGTTAAGTATAATGTCATTGTAATCAATGTTGTAAAATACTATATATATTCTTACTAACACTTTAAATAACCATACCTATGAAACAACACCCTATTAATGGTTCAACACACAAGAATCATGTGCCTTATAGACCTACTAGGTTTACTGCACCTCTCATGCATGAGGACTGAGTCATCAACATCACCATCAAACATCTCAACATAGATTCAAATCACATTCCATCTGAAGAATATATATATATATATATATATATATATATATATGCAAGTTGGTTTTTTTGAGTATAATTCCATAGAAAACCTGTAAAATAAAACACCATTTAGGTGTTTGTTGACCATTTAAACAATTAGATTCAGTCGTTAATAAAATCACACACTAGAATAACAATAATATGTGAATCATATGTGCCAAATGTGATGAATGAGATTCCTCTTTACTTTTCCATCCAAGATTAAAAACCATTCACTGGCCTCTTTACAATGTATAGGACCCTGTAATATCTAATAAATATTAAAATACACAAAACAAGTGCATCGCGCAAAGAGAAAATCATATACAGTTGTAGCGTCAGAAATCAGAAAAGCAATCCCATAACCCTAGAAACGAGGATATCTTACTTGAAAAATTGTTCTCGATGCACCTATCCAATATCCATTAAAAGTTCTGATACATTCTTAATACTTCTATCTATCATATCACAAATAGTAATGTAACAAGAAAGAAAATTCTCTGATACTACTTTTTAACATCCTAACATGGATTCCACTGAGTTGGTGACCTAATCTAGTTCATTATAACTCACTAAGTGTGCCTCTCTATATGTTAGTGGCTTCCAACTAGTATTGAGGGCCTAGGGTGTGTCCGTATAGAGACTATGATATCACATCCGAGTAAAAAACCATGAAAATAACTAGATATCATTCATTCATTAAATAAATAGAGTTTGAAAAAAGTAAAAAAACCGAAATAGAACTTTCTATAATAATAAATGGAATTATATAAAATCCCAATAAAGTATTTCATATAACACTAGTCACCCATTGGGTCAACCTTACATACATGAGTATATAAAGAAAAATCAAATAAAATTATAGGTCTCTACTGCTAACTCTGATCCAAAACACATACCCAGTCCCCATGACACTATCAAACTACATCTACCCAGTCATAAGAATCCACATGAACAACATTGCTTAATCATGAAACTCTGGGCCCCATCCCTATCTACCATGAATCTGTGCTCAACCTAAAAAAAGAATACATAAGGTTTACATGCACATTGAGGTGAACATACATGGGTGAAAATATAATCTCATTAGGCCACCCAAATTATGAAACTATAAATCTACTATCATTTGTGAAAAATAATGAAATATGATTAACCTAGATGAGGCAAAACTGGAAAGACAAATAAGTCAAATAAATAATGTGAAACCATAATAAATCCCTGGGTTCATGATCCTAAACAACTAGGAATTTTTTTTTCATGTATATCCATATATATATATATATATTTGAATATACATGTGTAAGGTGGAAAAAAATAACATAATATGAAATCAGTAAATCCTGGGGTTCGTAATCCCGATCACCTAGTAATACTATGAAAATAGAAGTGATATGGATTGTGTATCACTCAAGTGGTTTATAATTAAGTAAATATATAGGTTTTTAATACCAATCAACAATATCTACTTCATTCAGCACTAAAATGTCTCTGAGAAAGCTACATCACCACAGGGGGATACTCTTCATAACCCTAGGTTCACCCATACTCACCTACAATCACTGTAATAATAGATTCCATAGAAGTGAATATGACATCCGGTAAATAGCCTAAATTAGGATTCCATATCATTCATTCAATGAAAATATATTCCAATTACTTATCCCTATGTTCTGGTCCATAGGCAGTCATGACATTAAAACTCAGATGAAACACCAGGGTTTGACCCTTAGGTCAACTATAAGGGGAGGTCATCAGTGATACATCATGCCCAGTATATCACCCCAGATTTAAGTAAGTAACCATTTATTTATGATTTTTAAGTATAAAAGGTATATGGGTGAATCTTTTGAGAGTTTGAAGAACATTTGAATTTTTTAGGGAATTTTCAACAGGTTAACAGTTGGTGCATAGTTTGGGAAAACTGTGCAACACTTATAGGAAACCAATCAAAATGAGACAGGGGATGAAGGGAAGGTGCACGATTTGTGCACGGTTTTTCAAAACTATTTTTAAGACAATGAGAAAATATGGTTTGTTGGATGGTGGAATTTGACATGGTTGGTACATAGCTTTGAAACTGTGCAAGCCAACCATGGAAGGATCAACCCTTGAGGTAGTAGCTTACACACAGTTAGTGCACAGTTTTTCTAACTGTGTGACTAACCATGCACAGATTAAAATATAGATCCAAAAAAATTGGATCTAGGTTGGTTTAAGGTTTTAATTATTCATTTTTATCCCAAAATAGCCCTAATTTTATTTTTCCCTCTCAAAGGTTGTAGAACCTCTCTCTATTGAAATAAAAGTTATCTGGATCCATTCCTTGGTGTTTTCAAGCTGTATCTTCGTGGTAAGTGAGAATTCTTAGTTGTTCTTTTTGATTTTTATTAGATCCTCTTCTTTATCCCCCACTTTTTCTTAGATATATTTCCTCTATGGATAGATCTATGATAGTTGATTCCTAATATGAATATATTTGTATTTTTTGATGATAGGGGAAGAGATCAAACACATGTTTGTGGATATTTAACCTAATTTCATGGATGTTATTCACATCATTCTTCATTTTCATCATAAAACCTAAGGTAAGTGTCTTTAATCCTGACTCCTCTATTTAGAACTTTAAGTCTTAAAATAAAATTGGTTAAAATTTTCTAAATTTTTGTTGTAAAATTTTTGTGAAAATCATGGTTGAAACCCATTTCAGTGATGGTTTGTGTATTTGGTTGTTTTGTGGAAATTTGTTGTGAAAGTGATTTGGTTTTCTTATTTTAAAATGTTGATTTCAAATTGTATATTTTCTAAAATTATGTTAAATGGTTTCATTGAAATGTTTTCAATAAAATGATGGTTTTATTCAAATTTATTTGAAATTTTTTTTTAAAGGGTTGTCAATAAAATAACGGGTTTATTGAAATGGTTGAAATGATTTTTTTGGCATTGGGATTTGGCATAAAGGGTTGTGTGTGTTCATATGCATTCAGGATGGATAATGGTAAGGTGTCTCTCCCATCATTTGAGTATTGATAATTTTTAGGTCTCTTCCCCATCAAAATTGGTTCATTTAGTTTTGTGTGTTCATGTGCATTAAAAAAGGACAAGGGTGTGAATTCTCCCACATCAGTTCTAGGATATATATGGGTGATGGCTTTCTATAATCAAAATGGTTAAGGGTAATATGTACCCCTCATACTTTCTAGGATGGATAAGGTTAAAGTCTTTCCCCCCACTAAAATTGAACTTGTGAAATGGTTTTAAATTATTTTTTTGTTTCTTTCTAGGGAACTTGTTGTAATCTTGAGAATTTTTTTTTCTATGGCACTTGCCTATATTTTGATATAAACTATTTTTTAAATTGTTAAATATAAATTTTTTTATATAAATGTAATCACATGTTCTATCCTAGTGGCATGAGTATTGTAGTCATTTGTGGAAAACCTACTGAGTTCTTTTACTCACCCCTACTTTGGAAAGTTGGTGTTTTTTCTGATATCATTTATCAGGACATAGGAAAACGTAAAATATTAAACTTCTCTAGTGGTTTTCCATGATACATGGTTTGTTTTTTGGCATTAGAGCATGGAGTATGATTGGAGATTTGAGTTTTTCATTGGACTCTTTGTGTCTTGTCTTCTTCTGTGTACATTTATGTTGTAGTCTTCTTCTATAGTACTTGGTTTTAGTTTTATTTTAAATAAATGAAATGTTGAGTGGTCGTTCATTGTTATCATGCATCATATAGTTATTTTTTTGGTTATGGATTGTTTGGTTAGTTTTTTTTATTATTATAGGTAAAATCACCCCCCACATGTATTTAAGCCCTTAGACATTTATTTCTAGCTATTGGAATCTCGGGGATGTCACTTATATTCAAGTAACATTACACCACCTTCATAATCTAATGAGGAAGGATAGGATGTTACAAGTGGTATCAGTTTTGTTTGATACAAAATCTATTTAGGACTAGTGTTATTAGCTTGGTCCTTCTAAATATCTTTCTAGAAAAAGTGTTCTTTGACATGTTATTGGTTGTCAGTATTTGAGTTAAAATTCATTCTAGTTAATCTTGAATTGGGATATTATAAATGAGTAGGATTGTCAAGAAATGAAATATAGAGCACAAAAAGTTGTATCTACCCTTTTTTTTCTTGAATTTCAAGTTACCAAGGAGTTGGGTACATAATTGTTTGGGAAAAACTTATAGGACTTGGAATCTCATTATCATGGGTTTATCTAATGATATGATCATGACATGAATTAGAGGAATTACTTCCCACAAGGATTATATATCTAATTTTTAGAAATGATTTATGATTTGGTGCAATGTGTTGATTTTTTAAAAAGATTGAAAAAAAATTTGAATGAAAGACTTTGAAAAAAGTGTGGTTGTGGTAATTTAAAAATGGTTTGATTTTGAAAAGAAAGTTGATTTTTTTTAAAAAATGGTTGCACTTGGTAAAGGTTGTTTTTAGAAATATTTTTTTGTGATATCATGATGTGGTAGAATTTAAAATTCTAACACTTCAATTAATAGATAGTTATACTTATGGGGTTTATTGTTTGTACAGAAAATAGAACCGGGTTGACGTAATAGGAACTAGCCAAAAGGGGTCATTGAGAACGCGGTTACACCTAATCCACATGTGAACCAATTGTTGGTCCAAAGCATTGCTCATGAATTTAAATCTGTTGAGTTAGGACTATAACTAAATATTCTTTTTACGATATTTGTCACTACTAAAAATAAATGTGGAGGAAGTAAGGTTTTCTTCATGAAAATAGGTGAGAACTCTAATAATAATAGAAAGGGGAAGAGGAAAACCTATTCTTAATGAGGTAGAACACATAGGAATAAAACCACATAATTAATTAACCTTCCTATAAGACCCAAGAGAAAGCATTCATTTTTTTGGTGTAGTTAACTAAGTCACATGAGGTGAGAGTGTACAACACAACCAAGAGCATGCCACAATTGCAAAAATATAGGGAATCTTCAGCACTATTGTTACAGTGCTCCGAGGAGAAGTGTTCAAGACACTTCTCATGTATCAAAAACAACATATTCTTCCATGAGATGAGAATAGTAGAATCAATATGTTCATAAAAATAGAGCTAGCCATTGTGATTTCTGGAATACCCTGACTCCTCATGGAGTGCAATTTCAACAAGGAAACAAGTAGCAAAGTGTTGCAACGAAGCAATTATATGGTGCTGAATAGGTTATTATGGATGATAATTCTAGACCATATATAGTGAAAGGTACTATTATTTTTAATTCCACCCTTATGAAATTGTTTTTTGATACTTCCACTTCCCATTCCTTAATTAATTCTCTGACTATTGATTTTATATGTTTAAAAGTTGAGATCACACCTTCTGTGATAAAACATAAAAATCCGCTTGGTCAAAGAGAGTGTTGAGCCCTTATGTGTAGATAATGTTCTATAAATATTGATGGATCCAAGATGAAGAAGGATTTTTCTATGCTTTAGATGGATGTGTTGATATAATCCTGGGTATAGATTGGTTGAAAATGTACAAGTATCACATAAGCTGTTATATGAGAAAGGTCAGTTTTACAACTAAAGATAGTCTTATACATCTCTTTTGAGGAGATGGGAAAGTAATGGTGGGTGTAATAGGCATGTGTTCACCAACAGTTGGAATGATATCATACCAGTTGGTATTATTTTATTTAACATCGATGAATAATATTGAGAAGAACAGTTTTCCAGTAGCAGTGGATCAGTTTCCAAAGGTGTTTGTCGAAACATTCTCAGGGTTTCCACCCACAAGAGAAGTGGAGTTTACAATTTATCTCCTTATAGGTAATATTCATATTTCCCTTATGTCTTACCGAATGTAACCAACAAAGTTGTGTGAATTAGAAGTGTAGTTTTAGGAGTTAGAATGCAAAGGGTTCAATCAACCAAGCACTTCTCTGTGGGAAGTGCAGATCTTATTTGTGAAAAAAGGATGATGGAATTAAAGGATGTGTGTAGATTATTGTAATCATAACCAAGTTAAGATAAATAATTTGTATCTTCTTACATTAATTTATGATCTATTCTATTAATTAAATAGATTTTATTAGTTCTATAAGATTGACAAGTAATCAGGATATCACCAATTGCACGTGCGAAAGGAGGATATTTTTAAGAAAAAATTCAGAAGTAGATATGGAAATTATGAATATGTGGTAATCCCTCTTGTTATTATAAATTCACTAGAAGTATTTATGGTGTTGATGAATTAGATATTTCAGAGATTTCTGTATTCTTTTGTGGTGGTGTTTGTGGATGACATATTTTTGTATTCAAGGACAAGGGATGAATATGAGCAGAACATGGAAAAAGTGTTGGGAATATTAAGGGGTCATCGATTGTATACATTGGGTAAATAAGATGAAATTAATATCTCAAAATGTTCTACTTTGACTTTATGTATACATTGGGAAAGGGAAATTCAATGGATGAGGAATTAAGCATAAATTCATATACTCAGTTGCCAAAAGAGGCTTTAGATCAGTGTCAATTGATGTCTGTGATAGTAGATATGAACATGTAATGTGAAGACCAATGTGATGGAGAAATTTTATTTTTAGTTTACTTGGTTCTTGATTTATTGAAAATGGTCAAAGAGGCACATACGCCTGATTCAGAATGGGTGGTAATGAGGTCAAAACTCAATGGTGGGAAGACCATCCAGGGATGGAAGCTGGATTGGAATTCAATGTTGTGGTTTCGAAATCGGATAGTCATACCTATGTCTTGTTAGAAAAAAACTTCTTCATGCTTACCAGTATTTGAGATGTTTTTTTCATCCTATAATACATAAGATGTATAAGGCGTTGAAAGCAAAGTTATGGTGGAGTGGTATAGAATGGTCAGTGGTTGATTTTTTTTTGAGATGCTTAACTTATCATCAAGTCAAGGCAGAGCATCAGTGACTGGCATGTATGTTGCAGTATTTACCTATACTTGTTTGGAAGTGGGAATAAATATCTATGGATTTTATAACAGGTCTCCCAAGAACAGTTTTTAATCATCATTCCATATGGGTGATAGTGGATTGACTCACAAATTCGGCTCATTTCATCCCTATTCTTGAATCTTACATGGTGGAGGATCTTCCCAAAATCTATAACCTAGAAGTGATAAAGAGTCATGTTATACCGATTTCAATCATATCAGATAGGGATCCTATGTTTACATCTAATTTCTATAGATCCTTATAGAAATCTCTTCGGACTCAGTTTACAATGAGTAAGGAGTACATCCTAAATGGATGGCCAATCCGATATGATGATACAAACTTTAAAAGATATATTGAAAGCTTTTGTAATTGGATTTTTGTGTCTCATGGGAAGAGAATGTTCCATTAGTGGAGTTCTCATATAACCACATATATCAGGCCTCAATACATATGGATCCTTTTAATGCTTTGAATGGGATTCCTTATCATTCTTTAATTTGATGGGTGGAAACAGGTGAGACTTATCTGGTTGGGTCGAGCCTTGTCTAAAAAACAATGGAGAAGATTCATTTGATCAGGAAATGGATGGAGATGGCTCAAAGTCATCATAAATCATATATGTATCATCATCGACGATCGTTTTCATTCATGATGAGTGATCATGTGTTCTTGAGGATCTCTCCAAATCCTAGAAATCATTGTTTTTGGATGTAGGGAAAGATATATCCTCGATACATAGTCCCTTTTGAATTACTAGAATAGTTAGTGAGGTGGCATATCAGTTGTAATTACCACCACGGTTCAGTGTGGTTCATAATTTGTTACATATATCTTAATCGAAAAAGAATCAGTTTGATCCTAACCATGTGATTCTATGGGATCATATTGAATTAGATCAAAATAATTTGTTTGTATATATCCTAGTGGAGATTGTGGATATGAAATAGAAACTATTTCATGGAAAAATCGCTGTTCTAGTGTGGGTTTTGTGCAAATATGGTCAGATTCAGGAAGAAACTTACGAATAAGATAAAGAAATGAAAGAGAAATGTCTATAACTCTTTCACAATAAGGAAAATTTATTAATTTCTAGGGACAGAAAGACCAATGATGGGGAGAATTTAATACCCCCAGTTTCAAATATGTAACCATTTATTTATATTTTTAAGTATATAAAGTATATGGGTGATGTTTGGGAGAGTTTAGGGAACTTTTGGACTATTTTAGGGATTTTATATAGGTGAACAGTTTTGGGAGAACCATGCCACACTTGTCGGAAACCGTACATAATGATATAAGGGCTAAAGGGAAGGCACAAGATTTGTGCATGGTTTGTCTAAACCATGAAAAAGCCTAGGGGAAAACATGATTCGTTGGACAGAGGGTTTTGGAATGGTTAGTGCATGGTTTGGAAACTAGGTGAGCCAACTATGTGAGGATCAACCCTTGAGGTAGTAGCTTTCACATGGTTAGCACACAGTTTTCCTAACCGTGTGACTAACAGTGAATGGTTTAAAAACTAGATCCACAAAAAGTAGATCTAGGTCGATTTAAGGATTCAATGCCTCATTTTTTTTCCAAAATATCCCTAACTGAGGTTTTTTCCCTCTCAAAGGTTGGAGAACCTATATGAATCAAATTATAAGTGATTTTTTATCTTGTCCTTGGTGTTCTCAAGCTGAATCTTTGTAGTAAGAGGTGGTTTTTGGTTGTTCTTGGTGATTTTTCTTAAATCCTATTCTCTATACCTCTCTTTTTCTTAGATCTACGTACACTGTGGATATATATAAGATATTTAATGCTAAATATGAATAGGTCTGGCTAATTTGTTGTTAGGGGAAGAGATATAAGGTAGGTTCATGGATATTTAACCCGATTTCATGGATGTTCTTCATGTCGTTCTTCATTTTCATCATAAAACCTGAGGTTGGTATCTTCACTCTTGACTCCTCTATTTATATCTTGAAGGATTAGTTTCAAATTGGTTAATTTACTAATTTTTTTTTGTGATTTTCTTGTGAAAATGATGGTTGAAACCTTCTTTAGCGATGTTCTATGTATTTGGTGGTTTGTGGAAATTGGTGGTGTAAGTGATTTGGTTTATTGATTTTAAAATTTATATTTTCTAGAATTATGGTAAATGGATTCATTGGAAATTTTTAAATAAAAGGATTGTTTTTTTAAAATATATTTCAAATGGTTATTTTAAAAGGTTTTCAATACAATTAATGTTTTATTGAAATGGTTGAAATGATTGTTTTGGAATTGGGATTTTGCATAAAGGGTTGTGTGTGTTTATTTGAATTCAAGATAGATAAGTACAAGAAGTCTGCCCCATAATTCTAGGATGGATAAGCATTAGAGATCTCCCACTTCAAAATTTTTTCATTTAGTTGGGTGTTTTCATGTGCATTCAGAATAGACAAAGGTGTGAAGTCTCCCCCATCATTTTTGTGATGGATAAGGTTTAGGGATTTCTCCCATCAAAATTGTTAAGGATAATAAGTATCCCCCAATGTTTTTTGGGATGGATTAGGGTTAGGGATTCCCCCACCAAAATTGAACATATGAAATGGTTTTACACTATTGTTTGGTTTCATTCCTTGGAACCTGTTCTTATATTGAGTAAAATGTTTTTCTATGGAACTTGTTTATATTTTGATAAAAAATATTTTAGAAACTATTTTATACAAACTCTTTTCCATAAATGTGCTAACATGTTCTGTCCTGGGGCGTGATTAGGGAAGTAATTTGGGGAACACCTACTGAGTTTCATTACTCACCCCCAATTTGTCACGTTATTGCTTTTGCAGATATCGTTTATCAAGACATAGGAAAATGTAAATTATCACACTTATCTAGTGGTATTTCTTGATACCTGGGCAATTTCATGGAATTAGAACATGAAGTATGATTTTAGCTTAGAGTTTTTCATTGGATTATTTGATTCTTGTATTCCATTGTGTACTTTGATTTTGTAGTCTTCTATTGTGGTACTTGGTCTTAGTTTGATTTTGATAAATTAAATGTTGAGTTTTCTTTTATTGTTATCATGATTCATATAGTTGTTTGTTTGTTTATGGACTATTTGGTTAGTTATATTATTCTTAAATGGAAAATCGTCCCTTAAGTGTATTGAATCCCTTTGACATTTATTTCCAGCCTTTAGCATCTTGGGGATGTCACTTAAGGAAAAGTAACATTCCACTATCTTCTCAAGCCAATGAGGGGTGAAGGAAATTTTCACCCACCCCTAAAGGTCTCTAATCTGAGAGATCATAATCATTCCTATCACTTAGGTGAGAGTAATCATCCATGAGTACCCAATGATCTGATATTCCATGTGCAACATTGTGTTCTAGTAATCAATCAGGGAAAGAAAAATCGTCCCTATCGCTCGGGAGAGTGTAACAATCCATGAGTATAATCAGATCAAGGAGAGAATAATCATCCTCATCGCATGTCAATTAGGGGAGCGTAGAATCATCCTCAACATATAACAATTCAAGGAGAGAGGAATCATCCTCATCACCAGGGAGAGTGTAATCATCCATGAGTATCATTACTAGGGATGTCATGCCCATATATCATAATCGTAGGCTAAACATCTAGATTCCAAGAAGAGCCTATGGAAATCCCAATAACATAATAGTAAAATATATAAGCTCAATATGTAAGTCCTAGTTAGTACCTCTGTGTATGCATGTAAATATAAGAAATAACATGGCTCAGAATCCGGATCGCATGGAATACATCTAGTCATCCTAATAACGAATAAGAAAGATCCTAGGAAGAATGTCCTGGCTTCAAAAAAGGAAATAAAAATATATCATGTTAGTCTAATCCACCACTAACCAAGAAGGACATTTTTTAATCATTGCTTAATTAGTAATAAACAAGTGAAAGTATAAATAAAAGAGTGAGGGTGGACAAATGCCTAAATTCAACAATAATTCTATATCCTTATGGGATTACAAGTTCTGAATGTGTTCTATGGTGAAACCCAGTACCATCTATTCCCAAAACCAATATACTAGCTCAAGGTCAGTCAAACATCAGGGCACCCATTGGGTCCCTCATGTCATACACTGGAGAGGCATCCTACTTGGGATCCTCATGCTCTGTGCATAGGAAAAGGAATCCTACTTAGGATCCTTAGCTATGAAGGTAAAAGGATGAATCCTACATGGGATCTATGATATTAAGAAATAAAAGGTATTCTATATGGGATCTTCTGGATGGTATATAAGAAAAGGTGTCCCACATGGGACCCTTATAAGCATCGTAATAAATAAAGGTATCCAACATGAGAACCTTGGAACTATATACCGATGAAGGGATCATATAATTGATTTTGTAAGTCAACATTATGAAAATCCATCCCTCAGGAGACCCTTTGTAATAGTAATAAGACATAGGAATATAACATGGGATCCTCTAAGTTGAAACTTAAGCAGAGGAGTCTTACATGGGATCCTAGGAAACAACTGAACTCACCGAATCCTCGGATAGAAGGGAAAATATCGCAAGGGATAAACCCTTGAGAGGAAAGCTAAAAAATAATTTTTCAAGTGATATAGTTCATGGATCATCTTAGGTTAAGGTACCACTCTCAGGAGACAACTAAATTTGATTATCGGAGGAAGAACCTCTCTGTTTAGGGAAAATCTTGAAACACAACCTAGGATCCCTTAAACCACCACAAGTATTTTACCATCATGATCTATGAAAAAAGATATGAAAATGTGACTACCCATATTTCCAATTCAAACTCATGGGAAAAATTATATGAAAAACCCTTAGAAGGGTATAAAACATGATGTAAATGAGGAGTAAACTTAGTACAAGGCGTATTCTCCCAATGCTTCAAATGTGTATGTATTTTAGCCATTTTTAGCGTGTAAAAGCCTAATTACATGGTGTTTACCCTAGATAGGGTACCTACACATGTACATCACATGGCCTATCCATATATATAGCATGTTTGTGCACCTATACAGGACGTGCCACCCACACGGGATGTCTGGCTGGGTACACAGCTACATGGTCGAGTCCCAATACACTATGTGTATACCCCATACATGGAATGTACTTATAAAATTTCCTCTCACATTAATAGGAAGAGCACACAATGTTTTTTCTAATACTACACACTATGTGATCAGGACTTATGAAAAGAAAATACCTCAATTCTCCTGAAACCCCTATTTTCCCCACAAAAACAAAAGATCGACCCAAAAGGGATCCTAAGCAAGCATTGTTGGGGATTAAAAATTTAAAATATTAAATCTATAGTTATTTATTGAAAAAATTAAAAATTTCATACATTTTTTTATAAATCTCCAAAGATTCGCCTATTTCTGCGATCCATGGCTACGACATGACAACCTGGTGCATCTCGAGCTTTGTTGTGGTACCTCTCTTCCCCTATCTCTCTTTTTATATCTCCCTCTCCCTTTATCTCTTGCTTTTGTGATGAAGGATTATCCCCTAGGGGGTGTAAGACATATGATAGGGAAGGAAAATGAGAAAAAGAAAATAAGAAAAAGAAAAGGCAAAAAGAAAAGAAAAAGAAAATGGGTCCTAGACCAACTGTGACACCCAAATGAGTTTATGCCCAGCCAATGAAAAACTAGCCATTATAAACCCATCTTTGGAGATAAAATCTCAATCCGACACTCCATTCAAAAGATATGACAGAACAAGACTTCATGAATAAATTGATATTTAATTAAATAATTATTAATTATTAATTATTCAACTAAAATTTGAACAAATCAAAATTCCAACAAACTTCTATCCTAGGGTAAACCCCATACTCCAAGACCAATAGAGTGATCAGAAAAAATACTTGGGATCATATGCTAGGGTAAAATTACTATTTCACCCCTTAAAAGCATCCAAAGGAAAAAATTCAAATTTTTTCTCAAAATTCTAGTTTGAAAAAACATTATTCCTTACATTGTTCATGACGGTATAAAATTCCATTCATGTTGTAAATGTTAAAAGAATGATTCATTTCACATTTTTTGTAAAAGGAAAATGAGTATTGTTTTGAAAATGACATAAAGATTCCATTAAATAGTTATCAAAAAGTAAAAATGGGTAAAAATTCTTTAAAAATTTCAAAAGAATATTTGAAAAAAAATTTAGGAAACATGAATTTTTATGGAATTATGTTAGACCAAAAGTGAAATAATGTCAGATTTTATTAGAAACATTTTCTCAGTCATTTTTAAAGTACCAATGAGTGTAAAATGGTACTATTATTTGAAAAAGTTCATGAATAACCATAGGTGAAGAAAATATAATTTTTTAAGATAAAAATATCAAATATTTCCCCCAAGTTATATTTAGTAAAAAAATCATAAATATTGATGAGATTGTGAAGTAAACCCTCACCACTTTGGTAACTTTTGTATCATAAGATCCATGAAATAAATTACATTAAATACCATGAGGATAAAAGAATTTATTATGCAAAATTCAAAAAGGTTAGTATATAAATCACAAAAAAAATAAGTGGTAAATATGGCATATGTATCACAGAAGTAAAAGGGAGATGATAAACCTTACATTGAGTCTAACTCATCACTTACATTATTTATCTTATTGAATAAAAAAATTATATTAATTATTTACTTTCTTAAGAACCTTTTTCATGTTTATTATTACTTTTATTTCATGTATTACCATGATATATATTATTAATTAATCAAATTATTTTATGTCAAACGTTTCGATGATATTTGGATTATCTATCAAAAATGAATTTGGAAGGTTGACTATAGTGAAATAGGTCATTATTTAATAAAATAAAAAATGATAATCACGAAATAATTATCATATTTATACATCATTTATACTTTTACAATCAATCATGAGATATTATTATGAGGAATTATCTATGTTACAATGATAGAGACAGTAGGTTGTACGTACTAATGAGTAACATTTCCATTTTTCAATGATCAATATGAAAAGAAGGTGAATAATATTTTATATTTACATAATGATAATATTATGATTTATAAAATATTATTTCTTAAATATAATTATATATATAATCCATGTGGTTTGTGATAAAATTATAGTCACATTTCTTTACGAAGGAAATAGTCCACACGTACACGAACAATGTTATCATCTTTAAGAGGTTGAAAATTTAAGAAATAAAATAAAATATTATTTTTTCAGAATGATAAATATGTCATTAATAACATAATTATTTCATTTATATTACATATATTTATTAAATATTCCTTATTACCTTCCATTTAAGGTGTTGGTGAAAAAAATAACAAATCACATCGCTTAATGAGGCGACATCCCGCCATACACACAAGCGATGTTATCGTATCCCCTGTGGAGTGGAAAGTAAAAGAGTAATGTATCATATAATTTCCCCATATATAATATATATATATATATATAATATAATTTATATTCATAATCACACCCAACTATGAGAGGTGGTAATGGAAAAACAAATGACATCGACTCGCGAGGCAGTGGTCCATCATACACACTAATGATGATTTCATAACCCATTTGATGAAAGTGCGGATGGTTTTAGGTAATTGAATTTTTTATTTAACATATTATAATATGAAATATTAATAGTTTTTTTTATCATCATGGTTTAATAATAATTTAATTATGTTGATAAATAAATAAAAGTAAATTTTATAGTTGGGAATTTTACCCCTTTTCAGACCACCCCTTTAGGATTATACCTAAAGTATTTCTAGAACATCTTTATGAAAAATAATTGAATTTGGGATGAGTGTATGAAAGTTTATAAGTAATATGGATTGTAATTTTCTTAATAAAAAAGGTTTTAATGTGTGAAGAATAGAGGATATGAGTTGTCCTTTTATAAGTGAGGCGAGAAACACACTTGTAATTTTTGAAAAGAAAAGGGTGTACCCACATTTTTTACATGAAAAAAGGGTAAAAATGAATTATTATCAATACTTAGACATGATAAGATAGATATATATCCATAAAATAAGTTTTAGGAAAGTTTTTATGTCTTTTTAACCCTTATCTTTTTATTTTAACCCCAGTAAATCAATTTTTACCTTAACCAAGACAAATAATTTTTTCTTTTTTTACTATTAATTATGGTCAAAAATTGAGATTCCATTATTAGATAATATAAATTATTATAATTCAGAATATTTAATCCATTTTTTAAATTACTATTCATATAAGTGGAAAATATTAATTTAAAATTAACCTTGCTGACGTGATGGGAATTTGTGTTTTCAAAGAGAAAATGTTTTAAATTTTAAAAAGTTTTTATATCAAAATTAAATATGAAAATGATTCAAATGAACTAAATTGGATTAATAGATATATAATTTAAATTTTGAAACTAATTTAATATATAATTTAACTTGTAAATAATTTAAAGGAAAATGATGTTTTCAATTAAAATTCAGTATTTTTCACTATTCATTGAAAAATGAAACTTTTCAAAAAAAGTACCAAAATTTCAGAATAAGGTAATTTAGATATTATAATTTTTTAAAAAATAAAATTTAAAATTTAAAATTGGTAAAAATTAATTTTAAATTATGTTCAAAATTCATGACTAATTCATCTTTTAGAAAAATACAGTTTTTCAGAAAACATTTCTTTTTATTTCAAATCATTCTTATTTTATTTATAATAAATATATAACCATTGAATTTATTTTATACATGTCTAAAACCAAAAATTTCCATAATTTATCCATTACGATATATTCCAACCAAATTAACTACAAGTTTATAATGGTAATTTTTAAATAATAATATTTTAATAGAGTATCATGTTTCGTTCAAACCTAGTGTTGTGTGCATTGCATGTTATCGAAGGGAATTAATTTATTTAAAAATAAATATATCATAAAGTATTTGGATTTTATATTCCCTTAAATTCTTGGTGTTGTGTGTCAAACACACTATCTAATATGATGTTCATATTTTAAAATCTTAGGATGTTACAAAAATACCATTTGAGCATGAGATAGCCCAAAAAATTTAATAATGCTTATAGATTACTATAGTTTATTTCACCAAAGTAATTAACCAAATATGATTTTTTTCAAAATAATGTGAATAAATGAATCCAAAACCTATAATAGTCAATGAAAGAAATATCTAGCTTATTTAAGGAAGATCATAAGTCCCTAAAAGGGATTGATGATTTCTATGAATGTATCCTTAAATACAGATTGATATCATCACTTAAGACACTGCCTAATACACATTTGTTTATTCATAGTTTATGGTTATCACATATCATCTATATATTTTTATTAATTCCATCTTATGGAATAAAATCATGGATAAATATTGTTAGAGAATACTAACATATCCTTGTTATACTATCACTATTCTTCATCCCATGAAAATTAGTGAAATCATACACCCCCTTTGAATAATAAGAATGGGTTGAGGGATGGAAATTATGGTAAAATATTATGATGCTTTTCATTTGTGATTTCAGAAAAAAAAATCATTAAATAATTTAATTAATTATACCTATTAAGGATAGGATGACATTGTGTATGTGTCATTTCATAGTCATGGTATTTTATTATTTAATTTTTTAAAAAGTTTATCTATATTTGAAATGATCAAATTGTATCCATGGACCTTCAATAATTGAACATAAAGTATTATTTTATGATCTACTGAAGTATATTACATGTTCAATAATATCAATTTAATCTTGGTCTGGTTCAAGTTTCTAAACACAGGGCTTCATATTTCGGTGATGGGTCTAATTAAAAGGATGTAAAGTGTATAGAGGCCTATTTCTAGGGTTACTGTAGCGGCACTGTACCAAGTACAACAGTAGTCATTATAGCAGTTACTATAGTAGGCACTATTCGGTACTGTATAAGTTGGGACTATTTGTTGAAATAGTGGATGCCCTAGAACCAACTATGCAATACTTTTTTATTACCATATCATATGCACAGTTGGCTATGAATGATGTTATCTTACCGTTATAGTGCAGACTTTTCTGCATCCACTATAATAATGGTAATGTCCAAAGGTTAATTGTCATTTCGAGATGTTATAGCAGATCCCAGGCTATAATAGAACCTCGAGATACAATGACGTTGATCTTAAATATATGTTCTATAGTCTAGATACATCATACTGACTAGAAACAGTAGATGTCTGACTATCAGGTGCGGGGGGCTCATAACCATTGAGACTTCTTCTTATGAAGTTTGCACTTGGTGATGTCTAGTAGTGAGATCATGAGGAAAGACCTGTCAATAGGAACACCACATGTTTTGGGTGTCATTGTTTGTTCCTATCTACGGACATGTGTATTGTTCTCCTGACTTGAGACCATTACCAATGTATATCATTTGATTACGTACTTTTATTCAAGATGAAAACCAGGGAAGTGATGTCATGGAGAGGTAGTTTGTATTTGGCACGTCGTTGGAGGTATGACATTGGCTGAATGGTCAAGAAAGGATTTGTTGCTTCCAAGTTTAGGAAGTTGTATATCTCAAGCCTGGTTGATCAAGATGATGCTTCCTTCATAAGTATTTGGCCAAAGTAGTATAAAGGAAAATCCATCCAGATATATCAACAAATAATAAAGAAAGACAAAGACGATAACACAAGAGTGCATCCTACTTTATGAGATATTTAATGACAAAGAGATTATAGTACAAAATCTGTGTTCGTAGGATAGAATTCGTTGCTATAATTATCCTTATCTTTTTAGGGGTCATGATGAGTTTCTAGACTCTGCTCATGGTCTATGGATTTTATTCACTGCTATCGAGATAAGGGCCTAGAGGGCCACACACAATAGCATATTCAAGAATATGCCCTATTGAGTTGAATAGGTATATGGACATTGTGGGCCCCACCATGGGGTCTGAGTGTTGTCTTAGTTATCGATCACTGATGAATTAAATAAATTCATTTTTATTTAAGTTATGAATAATTGGGATTAAATTTATTTAATGTATTTACATGTTTAGTAAATATGAGAAAAATATTAACCGAACGAATATTATTTTAATATTAAAGGTTCGTTTAATATTAAGCGGGATATCGAGTTGAGTTAAATGGCTCAGTTTTATCACGTAATATTATATATATATATATATATATATATTAAAAGTATTTGATAAGATAATAAATAATATTGGCACAATTAAATTCGTCAAAATTATTTAGTTAGTGAACGTTGAAATAAACAGGGGCCTGGGAACCCTACCGGGTATTTATCAACGTCACTATAAATATAAGATGAGGATCTCTCTTATGTGGTGCAATTTCACTATTCATTCATTTTCATGGAATGAAAATTGAGAGACTCTCTATCCTCCCGCTCTCTAGAGAGGGAATCTGATGATCCAAGAGTTCAGATCATGTTCTTCCTCAAGCATCGAAGAGATCTCGATACGGTGATCGTCGGGACATCGAAAGCTTCATCGGATCGCCGCGCTAGCACCCGGAATTCGACGATTGATGGTCTCGTGGATTTTTGGAGTGTGTGTGGATGATATAGAGGGAATATACTTTGGATCCTTCAAGCGACGATCGTCATCGACTAGTTGCAGTTGACTGTGGATTCGGATTTGAAACGGGTACGTTTTCATTTTAGTTTTGTGATCATTACAATTTACATAAGATCCTCGGACCTCTCTGGGGCTCATACCATCAGCGATGACAAGTTATATCATCCCGATGATGATAAATTTAAAAATCCCTAACCCACCGGCTTCCGCTGCTAGCCCTGAAACCTAACAGTGGTATCATAGCGATCGCATAAATTTTCTGATCCTTGAAAATTAAATATTCATTATAATTAAGTGGAGGGTTCAAAAACGGTCCCAGCGGTTCAAATCGTGCTTCGATTTGATCTCAAATGGCCAATTTAATTTTTCAGATTAGATCTAATTCACGGTTTGATCTCGGGTATTTAATTTTTCCATCTCGAAGAACTGATCAAGTTTATTTTGAATTAATTTAGTTCATCCTAGAAAAAATAAAATTGTGTGCAAATTATAATTTTATTTTATGATTTTCATAATAATTTTATTATTATTATGATAATAAATATTTTATTATTATAATAGTGTAATAACAATAAAATATTATTTTATGATAATAATTTTATTATTATTAATTTTAAAGTCTAATTGAATAGCCTTTTGAAAAAAATGATGGGTGGAAGAAGACTTCAAAAGAATTATTTATTTAAATAAAAAAGGGGAGGTGGGGTGGGAAAGAAAAAAAATTGAGAAATTAAAGGGGGGGGGTGGAGAGCAGTGGGTCAAGAAAGAAAAATAAAAAAATCAAAGCAGGGGTCCAAGCAGACCCCTCTTCCCTGCACAACGCATGGAAGGCCGCCATCGGCTCTTCTCCTCCGCTCAGGTCCGCCTTCCTGACTGCCGGCCCTCCCAGTGCCCCTGTCCCCTAGTCTTTCTCTAGGTCGCGCCCAACCTGTATCCCTTCTCCCAGAGCTGGTCGCACCACCCCAGCTGCAACCACCTCCCCGATCGGCCTCCTTCCCTTGTCACACCAGCCGCAACGTAGGGAGACACCACACAGGCGGCTTGGCCGCCGACCGCCTCTGTGCCACCTACCACTTATCTCAGGCATTCCTCGCCCTAATCCTGTACGCGGCGCTACAACCGCCACCGCTGGATCCTCCCGAAGCACCGTCCCCTTCCCGGTCGCCTCTCAATAGAGCTGCGTAGCAGCAACAACCAGGCACCGACCTGCTTCAGTGACTCACCCCGGGTTCTCTTGCGCTGCTGCGCTCCTGCTCACACCAGAGACCGCACCCTACCTTCTGTCATCCGCCATAGGAGCCTAGAGTCGGTGCCTCTTCCCAGCCAGTGTGGTGCTCCCGGAGCCGGGCTGGCCACTTCCTCCTCAGCTCAAGGCCTCTGTCGTCTTCCCTTGGCTGTGACCATCTTACCTCCAGTAGTCGCGCACAGGAGGACCCGACCGCCTGCATCACCCTTCATCAGGGTAGTCACCGTAGCGCAGGAGCCCACCGCACAACACCTACCTCCTTCGGTCTGCCTCCGGGACACCTCCATGCTGCAGGTCGGGCTCTTCCTCTAATCACGGCCCGAACCAAGGGAGTTAACTCACCTAAAAATGCCCTTTTAGGGGTTGTGGGTGGGTCTGCCTAATCCAAAATGGGTTTGAGAAGACCCGCCTGACCCAAAAAACCACGAATAGGTTTGGCCCCACCCGTTACGGGTGTGCGCGGGTCCGGCGTAACCCGCAACGGGCCATAGCGGGTGTTTGGGGTTTGAAGTTAATTTCAATTAATATAATTAATTAATTTAATTAAGAAATTAAATTAAATTAATTAATATATCAATTGTGGTTGAAAATAAATAAATTTTAATACCGAGATAAAATTAATTCAATTTCAATATTAAATTGAATTAAATTAATTAATTTAATTAATTAATTTAATTTTTGATGTTGAAATTAAATTAATTAGCAGAACGATAAAAAATTTAATTATTTGAATTATTAAATTAATTTAATTTAATTTAGAGAACCCTCATACTTAATTAATGCATTATAATTTTATCGCGCTTTATTTTACCTGCATTTTGGTCTTGAGAATCGACCCATTTATGTTACTTTTTATTTAATTAATTATTTTAACTACGTATGATGATTGTAATTAATTAAATAGATGTTCTGCACATCATTTTTATTTTTCAGTTAAAATGTGTAAGGGTCTGCACGCCCAAATTTTACCTTATGTATATTTATCCCAACAATTCCCCTCACCTGCGCGCAAGTATTTTTGTACTTTGGATGAAGACGGAAAGCGATGTGGACCCCACCAAGACGAGGCGGTGCACGTTGATCAAGACGATGCAAGACAACACTTGGAACCCTCTAAGATGAGGCGATACTCCAAGACGTGACGTGGACCCCGCTAAGATAGGGCGATGTTCTAGAAGTGAAGCGAACATACAGGACAAAGGGAAAGTTCCATCAAGAGTCATGCTTAGACTCAGGTACAATGCGCTTAGGTTGTTTAGATGCTCAAGACCAGTTAGGTAATAGTTTCCCTTTATGCATTTATTTATTATTTTATGCATTTAAAAACATCGGAAAAAATACATAAAATAATAGATAATAAAATGCATAAAGAAGCGGCGTATTTTTTTCTATTAAATTTTTGTTGTGAGCGTGACAACATAGATGAAAAAGTTTAATAGAAATGGATACATTTGTCGAGAGAGAAAACCAATAAAACCCTCAATGAAAATATTAAGTCACAAACAGCCTTCCATCATTCATGTTTGAACAAAACGGGTGTTCGAGGTGTTGGTCATGCCCTAGCTGAGGGTGCCTCTTACTACCGGGGAGTTCTTATTCATGTGGTGGGTCAACTTAACTAAAATTGCATAAAATAAGTAGCCATATCCAGCTTGTTGTAATTTTAGAGTCTAGCATTGTGTAAATCAGTAAATGATTTTTGAAGCTGGGACTTCACTCAATAGATTAATGAACTGCGAGTTACTGTGGTTGGCCAACCAAAAGCCTACCTTGGATCCTCCGAGTAGTCGCGTAGCCAAAAATTGTAGACTATGAGTGAGGTTTAGGGATCCTTGCCACTATAATACTCAAGAGTATTTCGATTCTAGTACAAAGGGTTCCTAGAATTCGAAGAATTAGTGGGAGACATTTAATGATTAAATAATTTGCAATCTCACATTAGGTAATCACATAAAAGTACAATCTGCTAAAGTATATTTGTAGATAATGTAAAGAAATACCATAATAAAAATGTGATAAATCTTATACAAATTTAATGTCTAAACTAAGAACGAATTTCCAAAGAGTAGTATAGCCGCTCGCACACATTACTACTATAACAAAAATTAAAAGGTGCTTGTGTCCCAACCTGCTAAGCCACCTCAACAAGTGAGGGTGTAAAATTTATTACAGGAGACTCATGAATCAACCATATGATGGTTCTATCATAATGCTATCATCAACATATGATTTTAGTTGCGGTGGATACATCAAGACATGGATGATGTTACATGTAGTCTCATCTCCAAGAAGTTTCCAAGGAGAAAGTGAAGCAAGATTTGAATGTGATGATTGCACTCAGATTGTGTAAAGTGAAAGACAGTTCACAATCTTTCATGTCATCCCATTTTTATACCTTATACACCCAATTACTCTAGTTTCATTTAAAGGTACAAATGAACGGTATAGATTAATCGCTTCATTACCATTAAGGTAAAATTCGCAAAGTAAAAAATAATATTGGAGATAATTCCTTATGTTATTCTTATGGAGAATACATTGAATTAAAAGGTGAAAAGGCTTATGGAAAGTTATGCCAAAGGAACCTTCATCATTTCCTTCAACAAAAAGTGGTTGGTTATTTAACAGGAGGCTATTTTCATCACATAATGAAATAAATTCATGGAAGTTTAAAAACTGAAATACAAGAATCAAGTATCTTCTTCTTGTTCAGTTTATATTCATAAAATATATTAATGTTTCTAACATACTTCTTGGGTATTAAATACAGTATTCTTTTTACATATATGTATACAGTATAAAAGTGAGTAGATAAACATTACTAGAAGTATGTTTTCTTCTCCAAGAAATTGAGAAAGGGTGATTCCTATGTCAGCGGTGAGAAACACATAACTTCAAATTTCCAAGTGATTTATTCAAATTGAACAAATTGTGGAGTATAACAAAAAACTTTTATCTCATGTGCCCATTTGGACATGATGAGGCATCATTCCATGTTTTTGGAATGAATGTTGTTTCTAGTAATATATTCAACAAATAGTTTAGACATAGTTGAATCAAAAAGGTAATACCCAATGAATATAAAAATTGTAAGACCTACCCAGTTGTGGAAATATGATTCTTTGTCAAGTAAAACTAAAAGTGGACATCAACTATATACCCAGTATTGTATTTAGGCTCGGCACATCTAAACACCTTTGGTATTATTGACATCCTTAGTTTAAACAAAGAAATATTTAGAAATAAAGGTATGCCATAAAGCATCTGAGGATTAGTTCAACAAGACAGTGTGAACTATTCCAAAGGATATATTGAGGTAAAGATACTTCATAAGATTACTTTAAGTCATTAAGGAATGTACCAGTGAAGTATGAGTTTGGTAAGAAGATATGACCTGCTTCGAATCAGCATGCCGATGAATATCTTGACCAAACAATCATTGATCATGATAATGTAGCATGGAGTAATTCTTAGATGCATGTTACCTTATCTACATCACCATATTAATGTTCATAAGGAGGATCGATGAATAGTCTTACATATTAACATTGATCAACAAAATCTAGCATTTATAAATTCCTAAACGTGCATTTTATACATCAAAGTTATGATGTAAGCTGTATTAATGTTACAACCTGTAGAAAATTACGTTATATTTCAAGATGTGATTTGAAAATAACGATATAAACAAATAACCAATATTCCAACTAAAATGAAAAATGGATATCATACGAGTCATAGTATGTTGAAAAATCCATTATGTCATAGGATGTGTTTAGGATACAAAAGGTTTGTTAGTATTTAAACAAACATGCATCAAGTTAAACACATTGTGCATCTTAGGTATTATCCTAACAAGTTGCTTAAGATATTGCCTAAATCACCAAAATTGAAAAGATGTAGTCAAGTATTATACTACATTTCTATACAAGGGTTCACATCTCTATTAGAGATAGTGGGAGCTGAATTGACTTGAAATTAGTCAATGCTCAAGATTCATAGATGGTTGGAATATGAACAAGTTCCACAAGTACATATGGAATAGGCATGTTCCAGTGACACATACTGCGTAGGAAGAATGAAACCATGGTGATGGTTTCAAATTCACCACAGTAGGTGATATATTATTCATTAAGAATCCTAAAAGTAAACAGTATAAGGAAATGATATAAGATTAACAATATTAACTAAAATTCAATAATGGATTCCATTTATCAAATTGAAAAGGGGCTTATAAATTGAATACTACGGTGGGTATTCAAATGAGAAGATACATGGATGGTACAAGTATGTTCCCAATAAGGCTCAATTGGTTATACCAAGTCGGTACACCTAAATCTATTAGAATTTTACTTGTCATAGATAAATTCTAAGATCATTCTTTTGGTCATTGGATGTCAATATTATCTTTCATGGAAGGTGTCTATACTATGCAACCAGAAAGAGATGATGACATCATATGATGCCAATAAAGGTTGCAAGTTACTGAAATCCAATTCCGCATTAAATTAAGAAACAATATCTTAGATCATTAATTTCAAATGAATCTTTTCCTTTTGTCTACCAATGGTTAGTGGGAGTTCCAATGTTTTCCAAGTGAAATATGTTTGGGAACATATGGAAAACAGATCTTGATCTTACAGTTAGATAAGATTAGAATAAAATAAATTCTCCAATGATTGACTTAAAGTAGCAACCTAAGTTCTAGGGAACAGGATCCACTGAGGTAGATACAAAGGTTTCTTGGTCCTAGTCAATCATATATATAGTGGCATTGTATTGAAAAATAAAAGTTGGGACAATTCAAGTCCAGAATTTTTTCCAATGTCACATGGATTAATCTCTCTAGGTTAATATGTTTGGTGCATGGGTAGAGATTAATGTCTTGAATTGATACCATATTCATTAGCGATGGATCAATCACATATTCTATATTATGTAAAATAATCTATATTTCCAGGATATAATTTTTATAGGAAAATATCAATTATATCCAGGATCACTTCAACTGATGCAGTCAGAACTATCGTCTTGTACTTTGGCAAGTACAAATCATATGTACCTGGAATATAGAGAGGAAGGTATACTAGTTTTTGTGGGACACAAACTAGTAATCCTTAGATCAATTTGATATAGTATTGCAGTTAGGAAAAGGAGATAAGTGAGTCAAGCTCATAAAATCTTGTGGTAGCCATACCTACAAATACCAAGTACGTTACAGCTTCTAAGGAAGCTAAGAAGATGTTATAAATCGCAACGATTTGTTCCAGTTCATGGATTCTCACCTAGTGAGAAACGTATTATCATAATGTAAATTATGAAATTATTACTAGCCAATTTGTTAAGTTATGATAATGGAAAAAGTGATATACTCAGGGATACCTTATCTTGAGAAGTTTTACTCAAGCTGAGGTGGTCGCATATAGTAGATATGCCACGTGGTGAAAACATGGTAGGCCCAGCAGTTAAATACATTACTCATTAGAAACATGGTATTTATCATGTGAGTAGTTAACAAGTTTGGTTAGAAAGTTGGATCTAGTTCAAGTGGGAGTGTTGAAATAGTGGGTGCCCTAGACCCAACTATCTATAATTTTTTATCACCATATCATGTGTAAAGTTAGCTATGCAGGATGTTATCTTACCATTATAGTGATGAATTTTCTGTATCCACTATAATAATGGTAATGTCCAAAGGTTAATTGTTGTTTTGATAGGTTATAACAGATCCTAGGCTATAATTAGAACCTCAAGATATAATGAAATTGATCTTAGATATATGTTTTATAGTCTAGATACATCTTTCGGACTGGACATAGTAGATGTCTGACTATCAAGTGCTGGGGGCTCATAACCATTGAGACTTCTTCTCATGAAGTTCGCACTTGGTGATGTCTAGTAGAGAGATCATGAGGAAAGACCTGTCAATAGGAACACCACATGTTTTGGGTGTTATTGGTTGTTCCTATATACGGACATGTGTATAAGTCTCCTGACTTGAGACCATTACCAATGTATATCATTTGATTACGTACTTTGATAAAAGACAAAAACCATGGAAGTGATGTCGTGGTGAGGTAGTTTGTATTGGGTGCGTCGTTGGTGGTATGACATTGGATGAATGGTCAAGAAAGGATTTGTTGTTTGCAAGTTCAGGAAGTTGTATATCTCAGGCCTGGTTGATCAGGATGGTGCCACCTTCATAAGTCTTTTTCCAAAGTAGTAGAAAGGAAAATCCATCCGGATATATCAAAAAATAATAATGCAAGATAAGGACGATGACACAAGAGTGCTTCCTACTTTATGAGATATTTAATGACAAAGAGATTATAGTACAGAGTCAGTGTTCGTAGGATGGAAGTTGTTGCTATGACTATCCTTATCTCTTTAGGGTCCATGATGAGTTTCTAGACTCCACTCATGGTTTGTGGATTTTATTCACTGATATTGAGATAAGGGCCTAGAGGGCCACACACAATAGCATATTCAAGAATCCGCCTTATTCATTTGAATAGGTATATGGACATAGTGGGCCCCCCATGGGGTCCGAGTGTTCTCCAAGTTATAGATCATCGATGAATTAAATAAATTCATTATTATTAAAGTTATAAATAATTGGGATTAAATTTATTTAATTTAATTAAATGTTTAGTAAATACAAGAAAAATATTAACCGAACGAATATTATTTTAATATTCAAGGTTCGTTTAATATTAAGCGGGATATCGAGTCAAGTTAAATAAATCAGTTTTATCACATAATATATTATATATATCTTACAAGTTTGTGATAAAATAATAAATAATATTTGTGCAGATAAGTTCGTCAAAATTTTTTATTTAGTGAACGTTGAAATAAACGGGGGTCGGGGAACCCTACCAGGTATTTATCAACGTCACTATAAATATAAGAGGAGGATCTCTATTATGTGGTGCAATTTAACGATTTATTCATTTTCATGGAATGAAAATTGAGAGCCTATCTCTCCTCCCGCTCCCTAGAGAGAGAAGTCGATGATCCAAGAGTTCAGATCAAGTTCTTCCTCAAGCATTGAAGAGATCTCGATGTGGTGATCATCGGGATGTCGAAATCTTCGTCGGATCACCATGCTAGCACCCGGAATTCGACGATTGATGTTCCAGCAGATTTTTTGAGTGCGTGTGGATGATATAGAGGTATCCTTATTTGGATCCTTCAAGAGACGATCGCCATCGACTAGTTGCAGTCGACCACGGCTTCAGATTTGAAACAGGTACGTTTTCATTTTAGTTTTGTGCTCTTTACAATTTACATGAGATCCTCGGACCTCTCAGGGGCTCAGACCTTCGGTGAAGACAAGTTCCATCATCCCGTTGATGATAAATTTTAAAATCCCCGACCCACCGACTTCCTCTACAAGCCCTGGAAGCTAACGTTATTCACCTTCGGGCCACCTGTTTGGGCTGGGGGTCCTTAAGGCCTTAAGTCCGCCTAGTCCTTTAGGTTAGTAAGGCATTCGAGCCACCTTAAGGCCTTTGTTCCACCTCAAGACCTTCAGGCCACCTAATCTGCAAATACAAACCAGAAAGATTCTAGATGGAACAAGCTCCAGAGAAGGATTCAAAGCATGAAGCATTCACTGGAGAAAATATAAATAATTTGGAAGAATTATAGGGTATGGTATTTTCCATCAGTACCAGGAATGTTCATATCTTCATAGGACAGCTAGTCGAACAACCATACAAAGGTATAGAGTTTATCACAGTGCAATTTATGGGGAGGGACAGTTTCCAGTAGACATAGTCAATTATGAATTCTTTTAAGACCTTTGGGTCTTGTAATGTCATGACGCATATAGGCCATTTAAGGGTTCCCCATCAAACCTTAAAAGGGGGAGTTTCAAAAATGAATAAAAAATTAAGGACTTCGGGTCATTCAGTTAATAATATGTCAAGTGTCTTTGGTAAACCATTATGTATGGATATATTTATGAAAAATATATTTGATCTCACATATTCAAGGATTTACATCGATATCACTCTCAAGTGAACTCTCACTAGTAATGTAATATTGAGAAGAACAGTTAGAAAAATGTTCATTATAATATAAAAATTAATGGGTTCTATATGTTTTTTTGAATTACAAGTGATTTAATTATTCCCACATTGGTTATCAAATCTATAACCCACACCTCATATATGGATTTTAAATTATTATCAATAACATAATGGTCAGGTGAATGAAAATTAAGGGAAAATTTTGGGTAAATATATTGTTTTAGATGGTGAGAATTTAAATTACAATGTGGGTTAGTCTAGAAAATAATTTTCAATATAAGCTAAAACTTTAGTGATATATAATAAAATAAAGTGAATGTAAAACATCACCTAGAATATTCTTCCTCTACTAAAACATTTGGTATTTAAGAAAAATACCCCCCCCCCCCGAGACAAGGGAATGGGAGACTCTAACCCTACCAATTTTTATATTTCTTCTCCCTTGAGGGTTTAGTGGACCTCCACACTGGTGAAATATTCACAGGATACTATATAGTTCAAGGAAATGACCCCTCATTAATTAATTTACAATGATTAAGGAAATAATTTATTTATTTTGACCAAAAAAAAAAGAATAAGATGAATCAGGATAAAATATTTTCTAAGATAAACTGGAATTTAAGATGGTATGGAATAAACAAGGAAAAAATCCTCCTTTTTAAAAAATAATTTATATCTTATAGAATATTAGGATGCTAAATAACCCATTTAATCTCTGGGATATTCAGTTTTCATTTAAAATTACAGTCCTGATATCATAATTATTTTAGTAATTAGATACTCTGTGGATATTATTGACAGTTTAAAATGTTTTTATATGAACATTAGGTGGAAATACCTAAATAATATTTAGTTTGGTATAAATGTACAAATTCTTATTCTTTGGAATCCTGATAAAATTTATTATAAATAATTATCTTTATCTACCCAAATGTTTTATATAAAAATAATATTTTGGTGTAAATCTAGTGTAATTTCATTTGTTTGGGATTTCAATAATAAAATTTTGAGAGATCAGTTGTTAATTTATTTTATAATATTATCTCATATTAGTAAAGATCCTTTTATTATCTTAGGTGAGTTTAATTGTTAACTAGTTTTTATAACCATATTTATGGGGGAAAAGTAACTATGAGGTATTTAGAATGCGCCAGACGCGGAGGCAGTGGTTTCAAATTTTTTGCCCGTTGCGCCTCCGCCGGCCTGGCCGCCAGATCCTCCGCCTCCAGCACCCGGCCGTTACAACAGGCCCGATGATCTCTGTCGTCTGTCATCCCCTGCTCCTCTGGTGATCTCTTTTAGCTCTCTATCCTGGCCTCCCTGCACGCCTTCCGTTCTGCCACCCGCTCAGGGGCCCGCATCTTCAGGAGTAACCTTGTTGCCGGCGCTGGTTTCCCATGATGCTCTCCACCCAGGATCTTACAGAAATGCACTCCACGGGTCACGTGGGGTCCCTCCATATCCCTGGTACCTAGAGTTCTGTATGGTGGATTCAGACGTTTCACATGATGGTTCTTGTGTCTCTCTAGTTTTCCCCGCGTCGGCCTTCTCGGCGGCGGAGGCGGACCTCAAATGGACCCTTGAGGATCTCTTTGGTGCTGAGAAACCTCCTCTTTCTATCTTCCAACGTTTTTTCGCCTCCTGGGGTCTCTAGTATCCGGAATGGATCGCTCCTGTGCATCGAAATACGTTCTGCATCTCCCTAGCTTCGTGAGAGGATTTCGTGTTCGCTTTGTGTAATGCTCCACGGGTTTTCAGCCGATGGCAGTTCAGCATGTCATGATGGTCCATGGAAGTCCACAGGGGAAAAGAGAGACCGATTGTAGCGGTTTGGATCACCCTTCCTAGGCTTCCCCTTCTGTTCAGGAATAGGGGTTTTCTCACAGCGATAGGTGATGGCATGGGGGGTTTCCTTTGCGCGGATGAGAGGGTAGAGTCATTGGCCCACGTTTATGTAGAGATGGATCTCTCCCAAACCATTCCGGAACAACTCTCTCTCTCCAGGTGAAAGATGGGTTGGTATGGGATCAGGTCATATCCTACCCGGTTTTCCCTTGGTACTGCCCTTTCTGCTTGCTCCAGGGGCACTCCTTACAATTTTGTAGACATCGCCGCCCCACGATGTCTAGACGCCAGTCGGTGTGTCGGCACCAGCAACCCACCCAGGACCCAGGCACCCGTTTAGAGGCACGTTCTGTTGCAGGTCCCCCTAACAGGCCTGAGATGACTTCCTGCGTCGTCACACCTGGTAACGAGGAGGCTTTGATCCCTTTGGCATCTTTTCGATCTGTTTATGGCCTGGATTTGGCCACTTCTATTCCTGGAGACAGGGACTCAACCCCGGATGACTTTCGTGCCTCTATGGTGCTTCGTCTTCTGCTGTTACAGAGCCCACTCCATGGGAACCGGCTATTTTTCAGGATGGCCAACACTCCCGGTTCCTTGGATCCAGATCTAACGTGATCCCTGGAAGTGGTGCACTCTTTAGAGGCTCATGATTTGACGGGTTCGGACCACTCGTCTTAGGAAGTCGCTCCCAGGAGTTGGTTGGCCATGGTCTCAGTCTGCCCCCAGAATAACCTTATTAGGTGGAGTTCAGACTCGACCGTCCCAGACACTTTGCGGATTTCAGAGGTAGTTTCCATCTTCCCAGGTCCAAAACGTCAAGGTCGAATACCCCGGTCCCCGTCCAGTGTAAGAGGCCATTCCCTCGAGGGCCCCAGGAAGGCTCTATCCCCAGATCCAGCGTCGACGCCCAGGTCGGCAGGAGTTTGTACCCGATCGCAAATGAGGAACCAAAAGGAACCCTAGTCTTATCACTTTGACAAGGCCATGAATCCTGGGGCCAATTCCAAGAGACTGTTTCCTAAATGAATTCTTTTATCATCTGGAATTCCCGCGGCATCGGAGCTCGGGTTAAGGCGGACTTCCTCGCCAGAGAAATCAAAAGTCACAAGGCTTCTGTTGTTGCAATCCTCGAGCAAAAACAGCCTCCTTCCCTTATCAATGACCTCTCCCGGAAAATCAACATGCACAGTTTCTTACATGAAGATCCTTCTAACAAGCATATCTGGGTTCTATGGAACAGGAGCGTATCGGTGGATCTGGTGCAGGCCACCGACTATCTCATCACCACGAGGGTAGGGTATGGAAACACGACCTTTTTCATCTCTTTCGTCTACGGGATCTGCGATGTTGGCCAAAGGCGACACCTATGGGGAGATCTCAATGATTTTGATCCAGGGAACCTTCCATGGCTTGTCGGGGGGATTTCAACGTGGTTGCTGATGTGGAGGAGAGGAAAGGGCGAGGCCCGTTCCAGAGGAATGCCAGCTTGAACTTTGTCCAGTTCATGGCTGGGAAAGGGCTATCTGGCCTCGGTTTCTCAGGGAATCGTTTCACCTAGTGCAACAACCAGAAGGGGAGGAATCAATCATGGAGTTGTTTAGACCGGTGCCTCACCAACGTGCATTCCATATCCGCGTTCTCCAACACCAAGGTAAGGCATTTGGTACGGGGACTATCAGATCACTCTCCCCTTCTTGTTTCGCTCTCCCCTATCCAGGAGCATTATCCAAGCTTCTGATACTTCCATCACTGGGGTAGCCTCTCGGGTTTCCATGACCTGGTCAAGGACACATGGGGAGATCCCGCTAAAGTTCATTCCTGGATGGTCATCCATAACAAGCTCTGAAGGCTTAAGGCAAGGCTTCATGTTTGGTCAAGAGATCAATCCTCTACGGATAAGGAGATTACGACCACCATGCAGGACATGGACCGCCTGGAGGGGGACCTGGAGGCCGAGTGGAATGATAGAACCTTCGACGACTTGTCCACCAAAAATAATGATCTGGAAGACATGCTCCTCAAGCAGGAACGCCTTGCGGGGGAAGGGTCAAGGATCAAGTGGCTGAGAGAGGGAGACCAAAACACAGCCTACTTCCATGCCTGCATCAAGGAAAGGAGGAGAACGGTGACTCCCAACATCTTACTGGATGACGTTAGGTACTCTGACGACAGAGACACTATTGGCATCATGGCATTGGCCTCTTTAAAAGATCTACTCACCGGCCCCAACACCTGTTTTCCCAATGGATATCTGGGGGACGAAGGGGGTTATTTTTATGTGATATCTAACCAAATCTCGACCCAGGACAATACTGACATGAGCGCCATTCCGGATGAGAAGGAGATTCAGGGAGCCATGTTGAGGCTTAACCCCGAATGTTCTCCAGGGCTCGATGGGTTTCCGGGGTCGTTTTACAGAGCCTCGTGGGACGTCGTTCAGATGGACATCGTCTCTGCTATTCAGGAATTCTTCTGATGGGGTTACCTTCCCAAGGCAGCATGTGCCACATCCATCGTTTTCATACCCAAGACCAAAAACCCGTCCTCTATATCTCACTACCGGCCAATAAGCCTGTGCAACTTCCCTTATAAGATTTTGGCCAGACTAATTACTGCAAGACTATCCGCTCATATCCCCAAGTGTGTGTCCCTGTAATAGCATGACTTCGTGAAGGGAAGGTCGATCCAGGGGGCCATAGCTCTTTCACAGGAGTTGATCAGAGATTTAAACTTCAAGATGCATGGTTCCAATTTGGCGATCAAGCTCGACATGAGTAAAGCATACAATCATGTTGAGTGGGGTTTTATCAAAAAGGTGATCGCAAGAAGGGGGTTATCCCTGTGGAACATCGGCATCATTTTCAGGTGCTTCAGCTCTTCCTGGTTGGCCGTCACCTTCATGGGAAAAGGATATGGTTTTTTTAGTCTACTCGCGGGTTGAGGCAGGGTGACCCTTTGTCCTAGATTCTCTTCATTCTTTCCCAATATGTCCTCAGTTGACACCTGCATAGGGGCATGAATAGCGGGGAGGTCATTTCTTACCACCGAAGAAGGAGAGCCCCCCCTGTCTCTCATTTGATGTTCTCGAATGATACGTTCATCTTCACAAATAGCATTCGGCGGTCCATCAATGACCTCAATAGAATCATGCATGAGTATTTTTTTTTGGAGTGAGCAGGTCATTAACAAGGCCAAAAGTAACTTTTTCATTTCCAACAGATGCGGTGCTTCTCGGACCCATGATATACAGTAATATCTGGACATGCACAGAGGGTCTTTCCCCTTGGAACACTTGGGTGCCCCAATCTCCTCAGGGAGGCTCCAAGTACGTGACTTTGACTGCATTTTCAACAAGATCACGAACAAAATACTCAACTTGAAGAACATATTCCTTTGTTTCGGGGGACGGATAACACTGGTTAACAGCGTACTTATTTCCACCCCTGTCCACTCTCTCTCTTTAATCAAAGTCCCTAATAACACCATTAACAGGATTGATAAGATTCTTGCTGGTTTTATCTGGGATCCACGAGCAAAGGGTAGACATCGCTGGGCCTCATAGGATAGGGTGGCGAGACTAGTCAGGGAAGGGGGTATCAATGTTCTCCGACTCGACGACACGCTCACGTGCATGCATGAGAAGATATCCTGGGAGGTGCTGAAAAAAATCACGCTTTGGGGGATCACCATGTACAACTCCCATGCAGGCTCTGAGCTTGGGAGCGTCGGCAATGTTTCCCCCTTCTGGTCGGTGATTTCTCCCTTTATCGTGGTGTTGGAACCATATTCCAGATGGCTCGTGGGAAGGGGGGACATCCTCTTCTGGCATCATAACTGGGTTGGGACCATCCTTGGCTTCCCGGGGTGCCCGGGCACTACGCTCACTTTTAAAGAGGCTAGTGATCACCCGACCTTCATTGATGCAGCCCTTGAAGATGATCAACGTGCTACTTTCAACCTTATTGAAATCAACTCCGATCCGGACAGGTGTGTTTTCACTCTCTCTGCATCGAGCTCCTTCTCTTCGAGGGATTTTCGGCGATCCTTGGCAACTACCGATCACAGCTCTACTTGGAACGTGATCCTCTGGACCAAGGAAACTCCGATCAAACAGAAATTTCTTACCTGGAGGATGCGGCACAAAGCCATACCCACAGATGAAAACATTAGGATATGTGGAATCCCTTTGGCCTCAAGGTGTCACTACTGCTCGGAGCATCGAGAGGAATGCACAAATCACATGTTATTTGAAGGAGAATGGGCGAGGGCGGTATGGATCTATTTCGGTGAGTTTACGGATTTCTCTGATAACCGCATGGTAGACATTCCTTTTCTGGATAGATGGTTTCAAAGAGCGGTGGAGAGGGGCCCTGAGCAGACAGCCTGCACTATGGTTCTTCATGCTGGATGCTGGACGATATGGAAAGCATGGAACAAGTCTCGTCACGAAGGGATTATCGCCTCTGGCCGGGGAACTGTACTTTGTACAAAGTTCCTTTTACTGGACCTGATCAGATCTTTTTTCCAATGGAAGGAGGCGCCCACTCTTCGATGTCTTCAAACTTGTAATGTCAGCAATTCTCCGGGTAGTAGCGCCAGTAGAGGTAACTGGGTTGGGTGGAATCCGCCAAGCAAAGGGCTCAAACTCAACTCCGACGGGTCTTGCAGCATGGGGGTAATTCGTGGAGGAGGGGTGGTTCGAAACCAGTTTGGTTCGGTTATCATGGCTTTCTCGGGGTGCTTGGGGCGCAGATCCTCTCTCCAAGCTGAGGCAAAGGCGTTGTTGTTGGGCCTCTCTTTATGTCGCCAAAAAGGGATCATCCTATCACAGGTCAAAACTGATTCCCAAATCCTTCACAAATCATTGCATGGATCTTTTTCCATTGCATGGTCTATACACTACACCATGAGGGAATTCCGAGGTATGATCACCAATAATATCATCGTAACCCACACTTGGCGCGAGGGGAATAAGGTAGCAGACCATCTTGCCTCTCCTGACGTCCCCGGTCCAGCTCACTTTTTCTTCCACACTGCTAGATCCATAAAACCAGAGGGGGTCAACTTGGTTCGAGGGGATGCCCTGGGCCTCCACTACTTTCGGTCCCCCAAGGATTGTTGTGTGGGGCGCTGTGGGCCCGATTTTTTCTATGCCTTTTCTGTTTTCTTTTTTTACCCAAAAATTAATAAATATCTATGTTTTGATGATAAAAAAATAGCTTTAAATGTGCATTAAATTTTGGTAACCATGTTTTCTTGGGAGTGTTTTATACCTTTTATAATAATTATAATATTAATAGAAATATGTTTTATGAACTAGACATTATGTTGGTTAACAAACATTACTATCATTTATTTTCTAATTTTATGTTCAAGTTTCTTCCCTGTGGAATCTCCAAACATGGTTATTGTATTATTATTTTTATACTCTATATTAGAGTGAATATACCCTTTAAATTTTGAAATTATTCACGTAAAAATAGGGGTTTTATATTTTTATTTATAGTACGTGGATGATAAATTATTCTAAAAATACTTTGAATTATATTTTCCACCATTAAAATTGTTCAAGAAGGAACTTGTGATTAAAATTAAAAAATAAATTCGTATTTTTCATAAGATAATTGAAAGGATTATGAATGATCTCTCTCCTATTCAAGATATTCTTCTTAGGGTAAAAATTATTTGAACCTTATAAATCAAGAGACATACTTGGTTGATAAATTAAAAAAAATCTTCCATTTCAAAACTTATATTTAAATAATAGATTAAATATTCATTGTTTAAATGAGTGTGATACAAATTATAATATTTTTTATTTCCTATATTAAATATAAATGATATAAAAATTTCAATTTGATGATTTACTATGATAATATTTTATGGGTAGATCCTCATTTAGATATTAAAAATTTATTTACTAATTTATTTACTAACCTTATAGAAATATAAAAGAAGTCTTGTTTAAAGATAGTATAAGGATAGAACAAGCAGGTTATTTAAAATTTGTGGGAATTTCTTTTCCAAGGAGATTAAGGAAGTTATTTTTTATATTAGTAATGATAAAGTACATTTTTATGATTGGTTTTCTTCCATTTTCATTAAAAATAATTGGAATATTATTGAGGGAGTATTATTCATGCCATTGATAATATTTATAAGAATAATCACTTACCTTCAAGGCTCAACACTACTATTATTTCTCTTATTTACAAAATAGATATCCCAAAATTACATTCATATTATCATACCATTTTTTTATGGTTCTTTATATGTTTTTATTAGATTTTTTAGATAACTATATCAAAAGAGTTCTTCCTAATAAGAATGGTGAAAATCAAGGAGGCTTGGTATATACTTGAGACATTTCAAATAACATTATTCTTATTCAAGAGCCTTCTATAAATTATACTATAAGATATATTTTCACTACATGTTTTTTGAATATTGATATTTCTATAGATTTTAAATTTGTTTCATATAATTTCTTAAAAATGATCCTCAAGTATTTCATGCTACATTCTAAATTTATAAAATAGATCATTATTTTTTAATCAAATTTTTTATCTAAGGATTAATGATGATTTATTTGGTTATTTTTAATATTGGAATGTTCTAAGATTGGGTGATCCCTTCTATATATTCATTTTTTACTTTACACATGGAATATATGTCCAAAATGATCCTAAAGGAAACTAAAACAAAATAGTTTATATTTTATCCCAAATTACCCAAACTTTGAATCTCTCATTTTATATTTGTAGATGATCTCTTTATTTTTTATAGAGTTGATCCTTATTTTAAAGGGATTATTTCTATATCTATAAGTCAATTATGAAATGTTTAAAAATTATATATAAATGATGGAAAGTGTAATATATTCTTTAGTGGTTATTCTATGGTGAGTAGAAAGATCATTATAGATAGTATGGTCTTTATAGAAAAAAATAACACCAATTAAATATTTGGGAATTCATCTCTCTTCTAAGTCTTTATCTATATTTGTTAGGCTAAAATTATTTGTGAAAATTCTTTCTTGTATCCTCAATTTTTATTTTATCTTTTATGATGTGAAAGTAGAGTTGTGTTGGTAAAATATATTTTAGCTTTGATATATTCATTTTAGGGTTATATCATCACAATCCCTAAGAATATTTTGATAATGGTTAATGATTTATATAGAACGTTTATATTGTTTGGAAAGCATAAGTCAAAAAAGTATCTTCTTACATGGAAGAAAATTGGGTTTCCCATTGAAAAAGGGGTTATCAATATAAAATTTTCAAATAATACTAATATTTTTCTCATGTTCTAGAATATTTCGAAATTGGTTTTATTAAAAGAATCACTCTGGGTGAAATGGGTTCATCATTATTATCGTAAAATATTTTATTTTTAGAGTTCACCTTTCAAGGATACTTTTTCATGGGTTTTTAAGGGATAACACTATCTACGAGAGAAATAATTTTTAGGAAATGATTAATATGGAGATTAAATTATTTAGAAAGTAAAGGGGGAACCTATTATTATGGAAGTAGCAGAAGAAACACTTTTTTCACTAGAATATTGAGAGAAACCGAAATGGGTATTAGCTTATTTGTGGGTATTTTATACATTATAAACATGGTTTCTTGATGTGGATGTTAGATTATGAAATATTACCAACTTGGGTAAGATTATCTAGACTAATTCTGATTGAAAATGATATTTTCTATTATGTAATTTAGTACATGAAACTAAAAATGAATTCTTTTTTGTGTCTCATCCATCTTATAAGATCATGAATCAACTAAGAATATTGTTAAATTTTTTTCTAACTCTTATTGGTTAGAATTATTTTATTGGTTTTATAATTAAAAACAATTATCCTTTCTATATTTTCATCATATCAAAATAATTGTGAATTTTATGGTAACTTAAACTATCGAGAAAATGAGAAAAAGAATAGTTTTCTATAATGACTATGATACCAATTTTTAACACATTATCACGAAACCTATATTCTATTTGTAATTAATTTTTTATAACATTTTTAATCTCAAAGATAATTTATTTAATAGAAAATAGACTATATCTCTTAATTATTTTTATGAATTTTTATTTAATGGAATTATATTGTGGTAGAGAATGGTTTTGATCTATACAGATTTTAAAGATTAGAAGGAAGTGTTCTATGTTGTATTGTTTTATTGGAAAATCCATGATTATTGAGCATTAATGATGGGGGTTTGTTCACTATCATTTATGGATATATATTTTTTGGTTCGTTCTCGTATTATATATAGGTTAGGGTCTATATTGATCTTTCTCAATATAGAGATGATGTTAAGAGATAGGATTTTATGTTTTTGAATGGTAAACTATAAACTCATAAGATACTGTTATGGAAGGTTGTGTGATAGATCTTTATCATGGAAACAACTACCTACATGAATCATGCTTAGACATCAGTTGTAGCTACAGTTGGGTTTTTTCATGTACTGAAACTGGATCAGGGAAGATTTAACCTGGTCAAATTATAGTGTGATGAAATTTTTATACCTATGTTACTCTACCATGATGAGTCATTTTTATTGTATAGAAACAAATTGGTGGATTGGTTTCTCCTAGGTCATTTCTAGTTTATCTTTCTCCATATATCAACACTATTTTTAGTTATATCAAGATGGTTTTCATGTGATTCAATAGATTCACAAAATTCATTTGTTGTATATGTTTTTTATTCTTGTGTTTTTGGAGTTTTTGTGGGAACTAAATGTTGGTACTACTAGTTTTGGTTTATATTGTCTTTAGATATAATTATTTTTCATCATAAGCATGGATTTTGTTTTATTTTCTGTATTTTTTTCTAGGGTCTTTCATTTTTGTTGAATATATGGAATAAATTTTAACTTCTTATAAATAAGATCTAAATCCTATTGATAATTACCCAATCCATAATAACAAAATCCTTAATTTATCATAAAACCCAAAGGTATAACACTTTGAAATCCCCCATCACTTGGGTTCCAAGTATAATGTCACTACACTAAAATCAATGTTTAATAATAGTTTTTTAAAGGTGGTTTTTAAAATCACCGCTAAATAAAATGTACATATTTTAGGAGTGGTTTTTCAATATCTGACACTAAATATTTACTAAAATTAAAAAAACACTCTTTAATCCCTCACCCCAATTTATTTTTCTCAATCTAAGACCTCTCCCCCCTTTCCCCCCACACCCAAGCTGTCTCTTGAGATTTTCACCTCTAAGACCTAGATGTGAATTCCTCACCACCACCGCTATCACCCATGGAATTGTGGTCTCCCTCACTCCCCTTACACCTCCATAACCATTGTCCCATTTCCTCATACTAACTTGTATTCTCCCTTTCCCCTATCATCACATCAGTCACCCCTCATTCCCCTACTGTTACATCAATTTCCCTGCCTTTATCCCAATAGATCCCTCACCCCTACCATCACGTCGATCCTTCACCTTCCTTTACCCATGTCATCGTTAATAATCCTACACCATCAAGGTTATGTGGTACTTATCTCTTCCATCCAAAATCAAATATCAATTAAAATTATTCATAGTATTTTATGAACAAATATTCCTGAGAATTTTTTTTATTTTGAGGTGTGTTTTAAAAATATAATCAATTAATAAATCATATATGATAAGTGTTAAATTAGTTTAGAATTAATTTTAGTGTTATATTTATGCTTATAATCACTTATTAACTCATTTAAAATCAGTTTTATTTTTTTTTCAAATAGAAACTTGAGAAATTTTTTTGTAGCTTAAGTTGTGTTGGGGAAAAAAATATAATTAACTCATCATATTTGATAAGTGCTATAATCAGTTTTAAATTAGTGTTTTAATGTTATTCTTATACAAAGATACACATATTAACTCAATTAAAAATTTACCCTAGTCTTATTTATTAATATATAAATGTAACAGTTTTGAATTAATTTTATTTTTTCATTTTTTTCCAAAGAAAACCTAGATGAAATTTAGAACATTTCTCAATATAGGTATCTTAATTTATGTTTATAAGTTTTCATAAGATGATATGGAATGGAATTTTATTTAATTATATATTATGAAAATTTATATTTTAATAAATATTACTTTAGAGAACATGTTATATGAAACTTCCCTTAAATTATTCCTGATTCTGACATTATAAGATAGGGAAGATGAGTCGATCAACATTCATTTCCCACTAAAAATGGTATTTATTGAAGATTCATAGAGTAATAGTCACATAAAGAGTATAATTATTTCTATTTTTGGTAGTTGTAGGATACCCATGGGATTCATTTTTACTGACTCCTTATAGGAAAATCATAAAAGAGATTCTTGCATGGTATGAGAATCCAACTCTCCAGGGTCTACATGAATAATAGAAATTTGAGAGGTAGTGTTTATTAACACAATTTTTTAATGAAAATAACTCCAAACACATTGAAACTTCTGAAATTTTGAAAACTCATATATATATATATATATGTGTGTGTGAGAGAGAGAAAGTATCAGAAAACCATGGCTTCATTACTCTGTATCTTTGAAAATGCATAGAGCCCATGTAGATATACAATAGTGTATCAAAAATTCAACCTAATGAATAAAATTACTGATTATTATGATATTATGTATGATAATAAAGGTAAGACAAAAAATATATTTCATCACCAAAATATTTCCCTTGAAATTAGTGTTGTGATAAAGGATTTATTGATGATGTTATCCTAGTGTGGCCCCCATATAAATCTACACTTATTTCTCATTCTCTCATTCATTTTGGAAGTTGTATAAAAAAATTATGTTATGATATTGTTTACGCCTATGAACAAGGTGTATAAGTCATATGAATCATAATTTATTTTCATATTCCCCACTAAACTAATAAAAATTATTTATATTGAAGATTTTTAATAAATAAGGAATTATTCTTCAAATGGAATATATTTTATTATGAGTTTTAATTTTCTTTAAAAAAGTGAAAAAATTTATGATATGTGGATAAAAGTTGGATCACATTACTGTGGAACACACTTCAGTATGCTAAGGTTTTGGATGAGTTTTTATATTTTTTAATTTCCAAGTGACATGTTTATGAGATATTAAGATTTCCATTCCCTAAATGTAAATTCGGATGGTGGTTAAAGAGGCATAAAATTTATGAACACGTAATATCGACTCAATTCCCTACTCAATATGTGCATTGGATTTGGCATGGAGAATCGAACATTACAAAAAAAGTAACACTAATTTCATTCAACAGAATGAGCTCCCAACTTCATCGATAATGGAAAATGAAATTCAGAACCTTATAAATAACTCTTTAAACATTTTAGGGAAACATCATCAATATCAAAACTTATAAGTAAGAAAAGTTGAGTGTGATACAAATAATAACATTAAAAAATATATTTTTGGGAACATATAACAACCAGATAAAGATTATAACATATTAGTGGATCCTCCTCCTAATGTTGTGGAGACTAATGTAAGAAGGAAATTTAATGAGAAGACAAATGTGTTTCATGATATAGTCGATGAAGGAGATCAAGAGATCTATGGAGGATATATGAAATATTTAAAAATTTATTTGATATTGAAGTTGTACCATATAAAATTCCTATAAATAATTACAAATAAGGTGATGTCTATGACATTGGAATTATTGTGTCACACATTTCCTAAAGCTAAGATCCCAGAGTCCTTTTATGATATGAAAAAAGTTTTTAATAATATTTTTTTGTATTATAAAAAAATACATGTTTTTCCTAATCATTTTATTTTTAATAGGGAGAGGACTCAAGTCGATAGGATTGAAAACAATGCTCAACTTCTGGATGGATGTTAATGGGTAATGTTAGAATCCTAAATCAATAAAATAATATGAAGAAGCTATAAAAGAACAAAACTATAAAAATTTTTCATTAATTTTATTCATAACCTGAATTGAAAAGATTATTCATGTCATGGAAAACCTCTGAGCACATAGAGTGTCATACTGTAGATAATAACAATTAAGGGTTAATGTGACATCCAAGATATTCAAAATCTTGGAATACATTTGATTCATTAAATCCATATTTCTCATCCAATCCTTGGAATGTTTGATTGGGATTAGATCCCAATGGATTATACCCATTCGGTACTTTGAGTACTAGTTATTGTATTTAGACAATTGTTTTTATCCCTTATAATATAATTTTTTGGATGTGTATAAAAAAAATACAATTTCTCTTTTTGATGAGTATTCTTGGAAAAACCCCACCTAGAAAAGATATTGAGGTACACTTTCAGCCTCTAATTAAAGAATTGTATGAGTTAGGGAGAAATGGTGTTGAGACATATGATGAAACATCTAAATAGTGTTCAAAATTAATGATTCTCTAATTAATATCATTAGTAAATTTCTTAGACATGGGAACATATCTGGCTAGAACACTAACAATGGCTTGTCGTATCATTTTCTTAACTTTGATTTTGATCCTAAACAAAAACCTTATAGTAAAAAATAGTTCTTTTTATTCTAGTATAGGTTTCTTAATGAATATCATAGATTTTTGTTGAATAATTATGAAATTGAATGGGTCCATTGATCATATGACATCTATTAATTTGTTGAAAAGTTCACAAATATTTTCACAACCAGTAAATATTAAAGGATAATTTGTGAACATTCATCATATGAATAAGAGTTTGAATCGAGTTCTAAGTGTATCAATAGTTGAAATCCGAACACCACAATAATAGAAAATATTATATTCTTAAAAATCATGATGTTATGCATATTGATAATATTTTTTGTTACAATATTAGCTTCACATTACTTAATGAGAATGTAAAATAGAAGGACCATCACAATTCTCCAAAGGACATACAAGTAATGAATATAAAGCATGATCTTTGGCTAGATGAGAATGAAAATTATGTCCCAACAGTTTTTTCAATTAAAATTAAGGATAAAGATATATTCCATCTAATTTTAGAACATGTGAAAGTATCTTATGGGAATTAAAGTAAAATCTAATGTTGTTTCATCTTAAATAATTGTATGATACATTGATTGAAAATTCATGATTCACATATTTTGTTATAGAAATTACTACTATTGGAATTGCATACATTATTACCTGAAAAGTTTAATTTAGTTGTACTATAATTCTACACATTCCTTAGAAAATTACATGTGAAAATTATACAACTATCTAATCTTGAAAATCTTTAAGATAGGTCTGTTCCAAGACTTTTTGTAATGGATATGATCTTTCCTCTATCATTGTTTACTATCATGATAAATTTAACTATATATTTGGTCAACAAAACTAAATTTTGATATCTTGTATATTATCTATAGATCTATCCAATTGATAAGTACTTTATTTATATGTTTGTAATATTCATTAAACCATTCTAGAAACTTCATTAAATACATTACTATGTTTTATTTATGTTATTTTATAGATACCTTGGAAAAGTGAAATCATATGTGAAAAATATAGATCAACCTAAAGGATCTATTTCTATAGGTTACTTAGTATAGGAGTATCTTAACTTTTTTTCTACATACTTGGATGATGTTGATATAACTTTAGAATAAGCTAGACATATTCATGACATATCAAATCAATCTCAAATATATGGTAAATCAAAAATCTTTCCTACTATTGGCAGACTAGTTGGGAGGATCTAAAATATTACACTGATGAAAATGAAATTATTACAAGCACATAGATATGTGATGCTGAATAGTGAAATTTCATATTCAATTATTGAAGATATACTTATACAAATAAATTAATTCATGAGAATTCGACAGAAAATGATATATATATATATAAATCTATTAATAAAGATCTTTTAAAATAGTATGCATGTTAGGTAAGTTCATAAATACTAAAACTAAAACAGACATTAAAATTATGTATATATTTTATAAATATAATACTGTACATTACTTTTTTTAGATCAGGAATAAAAATACATGGGTTTATTTTACAGAAGATTTTATGTTTCTGGCTTGGGGTCCTCCAAAGAAGGATTGAATGTTTGACGATTGCAATGGGAATAGATTAAAATTTTATAAATTTTATTGGGAAGTGGGATTAAAAACAAATAATAGTGGTATATTTACATTTTCTAAACTGGGATACTATGGAAAGTTGACTGATATTATTGAATTAAACTACCAAGGTCATTTTTTAATTTTTTTTATTCAAATGAAAGCGAGTCAATATTACTAGGGGTATTAAAAGAGCCTCCTTGAAGTTTAATTTTTTGATCTTATCTCACTTGATATATGCTAGTTACTATGAAGTAAAAGATCTATATATCTTCAAATCAAAAGAGAAAATGGTATATTATGTGGAAGATTTCATGGATGAAGGGTGGAGTGTAGCTGCTCACGTAAAATAAAGTGAGTTATTTGAAATGGGTGATGAAGTGTAATATTTGACCTATGAAATTAACTTTCATAATCAATAAGAAATTTAGTTATTTTTCTATCATGATATATAAAATATTAGTCTTCTAAGGGTGGATAAAGTAGGATAAGTAATGAAGGAGTAGGATAATGACATTATTAAAGGAAAAAAATTATTGTACATACAATCATCTCTTAACTTATCAACTAACTATATTTTATGTTATTAATTTCTAATAATATGGTTAAGTTGTCATATTTAAATTGACTTTTTTGCATGAATTTTTTAATTTTGAAAAAGTAAACATTATATTTGTTTGTATGTGTAATCATTCATAAACATACCTATGTATATTATGTTTTTCAGTATTGTACATCACTTATCATTTCTAAATTTGGTTTTTAGCATGAGTCTTTCAAAATATATGTTCTAAAGTTATTTTTACTTTTTTCAATGAATGGAATGAAAAAGACGTAGTGATTCAACCAATGAAACTGACTACTAGTTGATGTTCCCCCAACCATACATATGTCATTAGTGTTTCCTAGTAATCCCTCGGTCTCCCTCCCGATAGAATTTGGAATTACCTTTTTCTCCCATACATTAGTGTCTACCAATCCCTCGCTATCCCTCCCATCAACATATGGTACATTTCCTCCCTATTCATTAGGTTCGTCACATGATGACCCAAAAGTGAAGGAATATGTGGTCGCTCTTACTTTTATAAGGATGTAGGAGGGTCATGGTTATAGCTAAAGATTTTAATATGAATAAAGTTATTTCACATTTTTCTACTAATAACATTTTTTCATAAAATATTAAAGTAATTTTATTATTGATATAAACCATGATAGTTAAGATAAGTGTAATTTTAATGAATTTAATATAGTTGTCCCCTTCGATTGTAATTGGAGGAATATGCCTCAATAATTGAATAATGAGGTATTTTATGAACAAATAAAGGTAATTTTATTACATTATTCCTCAATTTAATGTCATTATTTAATTAAATTATAATATTAAAAAATTAATGTCTTTGTATAGATGTTCTTCCAATTTTCAATTGTTGATCTTATTAAATGAAAATGGATATTAAAAAAATTGGTAAGAAATGGATAGATATTATATTAATATTGGGGAATGAATTCAATGATATATCGTTATACACTTAGTTTATGTATGATGAGGTACCTCGAAGGGTACCTCAAGAGTAGTGGAAAGTGTTTGTCAATTTCCTTTTCCATGAGAAGAACATCATATTGAAGAATATATTGTTATATTAATCTCATTTTACATATATAAATGAATATGAAAAGGATATCATATTTCATACATTTCTATTAAATTACATGTTATTTTTTTCAAAAATATGCAATGAAAAATTTATCAAGCCATGTGAAACGAATCACCCCCACACTACTGGTTCGAGGATTTTTTCAAGAAACAGATCCACTATGGTAATATTTAAATCAGTTAAAATATTTTTATGACTATATTATCTATTTAATATATTAAAATTTTTATTTACCTCTGTTTAATATAGATGAATAATTTATGGCACCATGTCTCCCAAACAGATCTTTGGTACGGTGTTCATACGAAATCTAATATGAGTTTTGTGAATGATTATTCCAATTATGTTGGGGGTATGAGCTCCTTTTTAATTATAATGGTTTACACAAAAAACATAAATATTGTAATAAATTATGAAACAAAATATATCAATGAAAATTTTCATTTACAAACAAATAACTATAGTTAATAAAAAATGTGTTTTATCTTTTATAAAAAACATTAGTTGTTAAAATTTAGATATCAATTCTCAACATAAATTTAGTTTAATAACTAGTTTTGTTAGTAATATATTCCATCTCTCTTAGTCCCATGCTTTATTTTCAGTTGTCACTTTGTTAATATGTATTAATTTAAATTTTAATGATATTTGATTTATAGGTAAAAATAAATTAACTATGGGATTCCAATCTTATGCAGTCCTTCTCGATTCCCTAAGATAATCTAGTTGGTTAGGTCCTTCGGATGAAGCATCCTCGTCACGTGTGTGGGATGGGATATGAATCATTACAATCTATGGTCTTTGGTTGGTCACTGGGGATTTTAGAAACATCTACTCCATGTTGTAATCACTCCCTTCCTCTAAATGATCAGAGGCAGTTTCTTGTGATGGAAAACATAATTTAGAAATAGGATAACACAATCTAGCAACATGGGACTCATATATAGCTCTGGGATGCAAAGTTCATTTCTCTACAAAAATAATTGGTTGGATTATATCAAAATATGATTAGATGTATCATCGGTGACATTGTGTCGATGGATGGTTCGAGTCAGCATATAAATCACACAATTTCATAATCATTTATTACACAAAGCTTTATTGGTTTTAAGTTAAAATTTGAATATACATTAGTATTTAATTTTCAATAAAATTGTCATACAAGTTTCAGGATAATGGAGTGGAGAAGGAGATAGAGATGAATATTGATATGATCTTTTTTGTCACGACCCATCCCCTAGGGCCCATTTTATGACTACCCCAAGCCTACCTCCTATAGGCCAGAGAATGGTGACTAGCACCAGAAAGGCATATCCCTAAAAGTGAAGGCATTGCCATTAAACCTGTATATGCACAATTACAACCATATCCTAACACACTAAAATGGGGAAACACATATACCACTAAACAAGGATAAGTTCAAGTACAAGTGAATGTAAGTGGGCCAGAATACTAACCCAACAAGGAACTGTAAACAATAAAGTACAAAAAGGGAACTCCGATGGCCATCCATAGAAAACCCCACCTGATCATGAGAGTAGTGAAGCTACTGGAAGATGAAGTATTTTTTCATGTCTTCCGGGCCCTACTAGGCCCCACCTGGTACTAGGACACTAATTCCACCATCGTAGCATCCATCAGTCTTGTCCCCCTAAGCACCTCTATTTAAAATTCTATTTTCTGCACCAGAAACAACACGTGCGGGTGAAACCCATGCAGAGGTGAGTATAAAAATACTCAGTAGGGACCCCGAGACCCCCTAAGGTCTCTCAGTAATCCATGAAGGAAAACACCACAAAACAAATACCCCAGAGGTAAAACCACCAAGAAAGACCTCAACCACATAGCACTAAGTAAAATACACAACTCACACTAGGTACACAACTTAGAGAAAAGTAATAAAGATGATTAGTCTAGAGCTAGATCATTTTATTCCGTCAAGTATTTCTACTAATGATCCATGAAGAGTTGTTGTACTGTCAACCCACAAAGGGTCCCTATACTGATGATCCATAGAGGTTTTCTCTACTACCGATCCATAGAGGGTCGTACTGGTGCCGATCCATGAAGGTTCACTTTTATTCTAATCCATGAAGGGTCGCTTTTATGCTGATCCATGGAAGGATACTTTTATGTCGATCCATAGAGGGTAACATTCATGCTAATCCATGTAGGGTCACTTTTATGTCGATCTACGAAGGGTTTCTTCTATACCAATCCACAGAGGGTCACTTTTCACTTAACAACCAACCACTGGATTCCTGCACTTAGTGCGCTTAAGATACCAAGTCTCTCATCCACACACCATTGGTCATACATCAACCAATATAAAGTCCCATGGATAATTTGTTGGAGTTGGTGGCATATAACCAACTACATTGTAATTTATTCATTAAATAATTACCTTATCAAATACTGATTGTTCTTATGTGTGACAATGAATGTGATAATTTCCTAAGGGCAGCTGTTGCATTAAAGGGTCATAGCAGATCCCTACTATGATGAGAACTCAGAAGTGCCATAACACTATTCTTGAATATATGTTCTATGGCCAGATGATTTTATTTGAGGGACACAAATAATACAGTCCATTAGGGGTGAGGACTCGTAAAATGTTGAGGAACCTTCTCATCGTGTGCATCCATGGTAATATCTAAGAGGATATTATGAGAATGAGACCTGCCAGTAGGAAATCCACATTTCATAGTTTCATTGGATGTTCCTATCTGTGGATGTGTGTATTGGTCCTTAGACTTTAAGATAATTATTAATGGGTATTTCAACTCAAAAACTTAGTTGTATTGATGAAAACTGTGATGACACACTGTTCGAAGCAAGGTAGGATACGTTGGGTGCGTCACGAGTAATACTGCATTAATAGATAATGCGGGAAATGATTTTTCCCTTTTGTTCCATAACGGAAGTAGATATCTTAGGCACATTGATGGAATTGATATAGCCTAAATAAATCCATGTCCATGGTAAGTTATGGGCGAGTTCAATTCTAGAAATTCAAATAAAGAATAATCGATCACATGGGTTTATGGCACTAGCATGCAACCCGATTGATTCAAGATAGCATGAAAAAGGGATTATATTACACGTTAAGCGTTCGTATGAGGTGACACGTCAATGCGGCATTAACTTCTTTCTCTTGGGTGCCTTGACCCATTGCTAGATAGTAATATTGAACTTTAGGAAAGCCCACCTAATTCCAATGAGAAAGAGGCCTAGAGGGTCACACACTAAGTGTGTCCATGAATCTCAATTAAATATTAATTTAACAAGTTAAATAAAGATTATTCCCGATTGTGGTTTAATAATTATTTAAGGATTCCTGATCACATTTATTTCGACAGTAGTTATTCGAGAGAATATATTGTGGGCGGAATAATATATATTTATTAGTGAGTAATGTAGTTACAAATAAATATCTATAACTCAAGGTCTAATAAATGTGGTGGTGGAAATAAAGAAAAATGGAAAATTAAAGTATATGCCGTGTATATTGAATATACACGCCATGTAGTTTCCATGGAAAATGAGTACACATTGTGTATTAATGATTACATGCTGTGTAGTTTTTCCAGTCGGGATTTTGAGGAAATAATATCATTTTATTAAATGATATTTATTATAATCAGCATGGGTGCATGTCAAGGAATCAATCCTTCGACATGGGGGTTTTTAGTGAGAGTTAATGAAATAAATAAAATGCGTAACATGTTCATTTATTGTCATAACTCTATAACCTCAAACCTGATTATAAATATCCTTACAACCCCAACACGTTTCCATCAATCGTTGTGCACAACAATTCTGGAGAGTTCTCTCAAGGCCGAAAGAACTCTTTCCTCCAAGAAAGCTCTTAAGACCGAGAGAGATCCACCACCACTAGATCAAGGTGATCGAAGGCATACATCGCAAGCTAAGGTTATTCCACGCTAGCATGCAAAGATCCTTTAGGTGACATCTAGAGATATGTGGAGCATGTGTGGATCACCACTAGAGGAATCCTACACTTGGATTCTACAACGCAATGACGAATCACACCAGATCATGACCAGAGACATCAATAAAGAAATAATTCCATCGAGCTAATTCTTGTCAATTAATTAAATTAATTATAACCAACATATGATGATCCTATCTCTATGGATCCGGGACTCCCTCTTTTGTTTTTCATTCTTCATTCTATTTTGATGTTCTGACATTTTACATCGTGATAGATCTCGGATTGATCATTGTTAACACTAAAATTAGAGTTCGGAAAATGCACCAATGTGCTTCCGATGTTCCTAGAAACTACAAGTGGTATCAGAGGGGTCATATTTTTTATTATAATTATTTAGTTTTTCATTGGTTATTTACGCATTTAATAATTTAGTTGTTTCAATTAAAGTTAATCATTATTTAAAATCTGAATATCGAGAGCTATTCCCCCCCTCTTGTTTCTCGTTCACCTTTCAGAAATGACTATTTTCTTTTAATTTTGATTAAAATAAAATAGAGGAACTCATCTAGAGGTTCCAAATGTTCCTGGACGTACAACACCAGAATACACAGTGTGTATTCGGAAGTACACACTGTGTAGTCTAGGTTCAATGTATCAGACTGGTCTGCCAAATCAGGCCCTGTATTGGATCCTATTTAAGTCATTTATGACACCATGTGTTGACTCGGAACATGTGGCACATGGTTTCTGGATTACATGTTGTGTGGTCGACTGAACACGGTGTGTAGTCTATTTGGATTGGGATTGGACCATGTACCTCGTACACGGCTTGCCCAGCTGGAAACTGTGTAATGCGGATACTACATGACATGGGTCCAACTGAACATGCCGTCTACTCCGAAAACATCTGAAGTACATCAACACGCCATGTCCTCAGGTGTGTACTTTAGATGGACGATGAAGAAAATTACACACCATGTATTCAGAACTATACATCGTGTACTCACCCAAATTATGCATATTTATTAAAAGTTATTATTATATTATACAAACCCTTAAGACGTGTACCATAGTGTAGGAATAAATCTGAGGAACAACACATGATAAGTGTTTTATATATATGTGTTTAATTTAACATCTTCATAATGAATGGAAATTCACTGGGTTGCCTGCTAGGTAAAAGTTACGTACAAAGATAATTTTAAATGAATTTATTTGTTTAAAATTATGATGGATGAGAATCTCAAGAAAATTCAGAAAAGGTTTTATGATAAAAGGATTTATTAATTAAAGATAATTAATTGATTCGAGCGTGATTTATATTAAACAACAATGATTAAAGAATTGAATGCTAGTTTTATTTATGCATAAATATCATTGCATGTATGGATGATCATGATCTAGACCAAGACCTTTGTATGTGAATGGTTTATTTTAATTTATTTATTTAAATTAAATTTGTTGTCCTCTGAGCCTTCTCCTCATTAATATGTAGGGCCTGCGCTCCCAAGGATTATTTTATGTAAAAAACCCTTTTTACCCCTCACCTGCGTGTGAGATAAATGCATATGTAATGGATGGATCTCCCAAGCTAGTGGAGGCGGCTCAAGTTAGGACCCAAGGCGAAACCAATCCAATGAGATACAAAGGTGGACAGGTTGAAAGCTGTAAACACGAACCTGAATGGTTCAAGGTGTTTCTACCCTAGGTCTTGGGTTAGTTTATCTACCGCTAGATAAACTAACCAATAGAAGAAGCTCATGATCATACCATTTATTTTATTTATGTCAGTTTCATGGTTTATTTATTGTGGGTGTGTTGTCATGATCACATAATTAATGAATTAAACAAGCATTCTAGATGGAACTAAAATAAAGACCGACTAATGCGTAAATATTATCTTAGACATGGTTAATCACTTAAGTATATCCCAGTAAATATTTACAAGCATGTAATAAAAGATAATAAAATGGAAATTTATGTATAAGTATAAAATCCCTCAAAGAAATATTAAGTTAGTATAGCCTTCCATAATCTTGGTTAGAATCGAACCATAGTTCAAAGTTCTTGACCAACCCTAGTTGGGGTGCTTTCAATTATCATGGAATTCTAATTCAAGTTTTTGGGTTGACTTGACTTGGTTCGCATCAATGGTTGACTGCCACAATAGGACATGGTGTGACCAAGAGTCAAAGGTTGAGGAAATCCAAAATAAAAGGATTTCAGGATTGGGGAGTCCACTCAGCGGATCAAGGAGCTGCGAGTTAATGTAGTTGTCATTTGGAATTCCGACCTAAAATCCTTCAAGTTTCTTGACTAACCCTAGTTGGGGTAATGCGAAGGGTAATATGGATCCTTTCCACTAGAATATTTAGGTAACATAATATTCTAAATTCAATGGTGAGGGCTATTTGATTTCGATAAAATAGTGGGAGACTAATAAGTATTAATTTATTTATTTTTCTCAGATTTTATAATAAAGTACTAAAACCTTTTCTCATATTAATTTTTATAAATGGAAAGAAAAATGACTTCAAACATATCATTGTGAACCATACTTGAGAATGAAAACCTTCTCATCGGAACCAATTTCCAAGAGTGGTAGAGGCATTTATGTGTCATCCTTCTCCACTAGAGGAAGTAGTATATGCTGGAAGAGCCTGTTCGAGTTGCGCTTGGAAAAGAGGCAAGTGAAGAGGAACTATCTCTCTATATAAAATACATGGATGATGCCACATATGTCCAGTGTTTCATGCTATTGGCCATGTCTAATGAGCTCTTGAACCAACATGAAAACATGGACGTGTATTGCATGATGTCTCACCTTAAGGATCTCTACCAAGATAAGGCGAGATAGGAGAGATATGATATCTCCAACGCTTTGTTTACAACTAATAATAGAGAGTCTGTGCTAGCTGGGCCTCATGTAGTCAATCTCATTAGTTGCATTGAATGCCTGGACATCTTAGGGATTAAGTTCCTGGATGAGTTGCATACAGATATCATCCTATCATCACTGCCCAAGACCATATCTAGCTTCATTTTCAATTATAACATGAGCAAAAATGAGAAGAGTCTATCAGAACTTCTGAACTTAATTCTCCAGGTAGATAAGGACATGGGGTGTGACAAACCCACAATCCTTATCGTGAATAAGAAAAGGAATGTCAAGGAAAAGGGGCCAAAGAATTATAAATAGTCTGAAGCCCCTGAGCGCCATCCCTCCAAGAAGGGGAAGATCCATAGGCAGGGCAAGTAATGGGAGGTGGTGTGTTTTTCATGTGGCAAGCAAGGACAATGGAAGAAGAATTGCACCCAAAATCATGGGGATGCTAAAGGTGTGTTCGTTATCGAGTGTAATCTTTCAATTTATACACATTGGGTATTAGATACAGCTTGTGGGGCTCACATTTGTATTCAAATGCAGAAAAAAATTAGATTTAGAAAGATTTCCAGAGGAGAGGTGGATCTTAGAGCTGCCAATGGCACAAGGTTGGCTGCATTGGCAATTGGTGATTACCACCTCTCATTTCCAACTGGGATGATTTTGGTTTTACATAAATGTTATTATGTTCCTAGTGTTACCAAGAACATAATTTCTGTATCTTGTTTGGATATAGATGGATTTATTTTCGAGTTTGGAAATAAGGGTTGTCTCTTTTATATGAAAAAATTACATTATGGTATGGCACATTTAAATAATGGTTTGTATGTATTAAATTACAAAAACCAAGTGTTGGCAATGGATAATGAAACAAACTCACATGACTCATACATCACCCAGCTATGGAATCACGGTCTCGATCATGTAAACGAGAAGCGTTTGACAAAGCTCTAAAAAGATGGCTATTTAGACTCCACTAAGCTAAAACCACTTGATAGATGTCACACTTGTTTACAAGGTAAAATGACCAAGCTGCCTTTCGGTGGACAAGGTGAAAGGGCGACAGAGCTTCTAGGATTTGTGCACACGGATGTGTGTGAACCATTTCTAGTAGAAGCTAGAGGTAGATATTCTTAATTCATTACTTTTACTAACAATTTGAGTAGATATGGATATGTCTACTTAATGAGGTATAAGTCATAAGCCTTAAATAAATTTACAGAATTCAAGAATGAAGTAGAGAATCATCTTGGTAAGAAGATAAAGAAACTTTGATCAGATCGAGGTGGAGAATATTTGAACCAAGATTTCATCAATCTTCTACGGGTGTCTGGGATTCTATCTCAGCTCAATCCTCCTTATACACCACAATGTAATGGTTTTAGTGAAAGGAGGAACCACACCTTGTTGGACATAGTGAGGTCGATGATGAGTCATTCAGATCTTCCATTATTCTTTTGGGGATATGAATTACAAACTGAAGAATACACATTAAACTGAGTACCCATCCGAGTTATGGAATGAAAGGAAACCCACTTTGTTGTACACACGTGTATGGGGATGCTAGGAATTTTCTAAGGCCTTCTCAGGAAACAAAATAGAACCTCGGGGCACGTGGTGTATCTTTATAGAATATCCCAAAGAAACGAAAGTATATTACCTATATAACCCTTTATACAAGAAGGTGACTATTTCCAGACAATCCATCATTCTTGAGAGGGAGCACATATTCAAGAAGGATAGTGGGAGCAAGATTTACTTCAACGAAGTTAATGCTCAAGATACGCAAGAGTTGGTACAGGAACAAGTTCCATAGGTCCACGTGGAAGAGGTTCCTGAAACACAAGTACTGCATAGGAGCTCAAGAGATGTAAGGGAACCAGAGAGATTTGGTTTCCTAGTCACCGAGGATGGTGAATCCTTATTGTTGGACAATGATGAACCTCTCTCCTAAAAGGAAGCAGTAGAAAGATCAGAAGCTACAAGATGGATAGAAGCTATGAATTCTAAGATGGATTCCATGTATTAGAACCAAGTCTGGGTTCTGGTCAATGATCCAGTTGATGTAAAGCCTGTTGGATACAAATGGGTATTCAAGAGAAAATTGGATATGGAAGGTCAAGTTAGAACCTATAAAGCAAGGCTAGTGGCTAAAGGATTCAGCCAGCATTAATGAATTGACAATGATGAAACCTTCTCACCAGTTTCCATGTTTAAATCCATAAGAATCATACTTGCCATAGCAGCTTACCATGACTATGAGATTTGGAAAATGGATGTCAAAATAGCACTCCTCAACGGTATCCTTCAGGAAGATGTCTATATGACACAAACAAAAGGGTTTGTGACACCAGGTGAAGCCATATGGGTTTCCAAGTTGCATAAATCCATTTATGGATTAAAGAAAGCATCCAGGTCATGGAACATTTGATTTGATGAATCCATAAGGAAATTTGGGTTCATTAAGAATGAATGTGAGCCATTGGTTTATAAGAGGTTTAATGGGAATGCAATCGTTATCCTAGTAGTATATGTTGACGACATATTTCTTATTGGAAACGATGTACTAGTCTTACAGCCAATTAAGGACTGGTTAAACAAGTGTTTCTCCATGAAGGACTTGGATGAAGAAACCAACATTCTAGGGATCAAGATCATTCGTGATAGATCCAAGAGGCTTCTTGGACTAATTTAGGGTACATACATTGAATAGAGACTAAATATATTTATTATGGAACAATCCAAGAGAGGATTGGTTCCAGTGTCACATGGCCTATATATTTCTAAGAAAATGTGTCCTCAGACACAAAAACAGAAAGATAGAATGAGTAAGATCTTATACGATTCAGCAATAGGATCCATCATGCATTCCATGTTATGTACCAGGCTTGATGTTGCCTATGCACTGATCATGGTAGGCAGATATCAAGCAGATCTAGGAGAACAACATTGGACTGCTTTTAAGACTATCCTTAAGTGTCTGAGAATAACTAAGGATATGTTCCTGGTGTATAGAGGAGACGAGGAGTTTGTCATCAGAGGGTATGATGATGCTAGTTTTGAGATAGATCAGAACGATCTGAAGTTGCAATCTGGTTATGTTTTCTGTCTCAATGGAGGAACATTGAGATGGAAGAGTTCAAAGTAGCCAGTTGTCGCCAATTCTACAGTGGATTCCGAATATATAGCGGCTTCTGATGCAACTAAGGAAGCCGTCTGGATTTTTAACTTTGTCCAGGATCTTTATTTGGTGCCTAGTAGTAAAGATCCTATCACGTTGTATTATGATAATACTGCAGTGGTGACTCTTGCAAAATAACCAAGGTCACATCAACAGAAAAAGCACATACTCCATATGTATCACCTCTTGAGAGATTTCTATCAAAGGGGTGAAGTTTCAGTGAGTATAGTATCCACAAAAGAGAATGTGGCGGACCCCATGACTAAAGGCATATCTTAGTAGAAGCATGAATATCATGTGAGAGTTAGCAGGTTAAAATTTGTTAGCAGTTGGCTCTAGTCCAAGTGGGATTCTGTTGGATTTGGTGGCCTAAAACCAACTAATTTTTACTTTATTAATTAAATAAATACCTTATCACATCTTGATTGTTCTTCTGCGTGACAATGCATGTGATAATGTCCTAAGGATAGCTGTTGTGTTAAAGGGTCATAGTGGATCCCTGCTATGATGAGAACTCAGAAGTTCCATAACACTGTTTTTGAATATATGTTCTATGGCCTAATGATGTTATTTTAGGGACACAAATAATATAAGCCAATAAGGGTGAGGAATCATAAAACTTTGAGGCACCTTCTCATGGTGTGATCCCTTGGTAATATCCAAGAGGATATTATGAGAACGAGACCCACCAGTAGGAAATCTACATTTCATAGTGTCATTGGATGTTCCTATCTGCGAACATGTGTATTGTTCCTTAGACTTTAATATTATTATTAATGGGTATCACAACTCATGCACTTAGATGTATTGATAGAAACTGTGATGACACATTGTTCACAGTGAGGTAGGATATGTTGGGTGCGTCACGCGTAATACTGCATTAATAGATAATGTGAGAAAGAATTTGTCCCTTCGGTTCCATAATGGAAGTAAATATCTCATTCCATTTGATGGAATTGATATAGCCTAAATAAATCCATGTCCATGGTAAGGTATGGGTGAGTTCAATTCCATAAATTCAAAGAAAGAATAATCGGGCACATGGGTTAATGTCACTATCATGCAACCCACTTGATTAGAGATATCGTGACAAATGGATTATATTACATGTTAAGCATTCGTATGAGGTGACACGTCAACGAGGCATCTACTTATTTCTCTTGGGTGCCTTGACCTATTGCTAGACAGTAATATTGGACTTTAGGCAATCCCGCCTAATGCCAACGAGAAAGAGGCCTAGAGGGTCAAACACTAAGTGTGTCCATGTATCTTAGATAAATATTAATTTAACAAGTTGAAGAAAGATTATTCCCGAATGTGGTTTAATAATTATGTAAGGATGCCTGATCACATTTATTTCGACACTAGTTATTCAAGAGAATATATTGTGGGAAAAATAATATATATTTATTAGCGAGTAATGCAATTAAAAATAAATAGCCATTACTCAAGGTCTAATAAATGTTGTGGAGGAAATAAAGAAAAATGGAAAATAAAATTACACGCCGTGTATATTGAATATACAAGTCATGTAGTTTTGATGGAAAATGAGTACATGACGTGTATTAATGATTACATGTCATGTAGTTTTTCTAGTCAGGATTTTGAGGAAATAATATCATTTTATTAAATGATATTTATTATAATCAGCATGGCCTCATGTCAAGGAATCAATCTTTCGACATGGAGGTTTTCAATGATAGTTAATGAAATAAATAAAAAGTGTAACATGTTCATTTATTGTCATAACTATATAACCTCAAACATGATTATAAGTATCCTCATAACCCCAACACTTTTCCATCAATCATTGTGCACACCAATTCTGGAGAGTTCTCCCAAGGCCGAAAGAACTCTTTCCTCCAAAAATGCTCTCAAGACCAAGAGAGATCCACCACCACCGGATCAAGGTGATCGAAGGTGTACTTTTCAAGCGAAGGTTATTCTGTGCTAGCACCTGGAGTTCCCTTTGGCTACATCCAAGGATACATGGAGCACGTGTGGATCACTTCTAGATGAATCCTACACTTGTATTATACAATGCAACGATGGATCACACCAGATAATGACCAGATACATCAACAAAGAAATAATTCCATCAAGGTAATTATTTTCAATTAATTAAATTAATTATCACCAACATATGATGATCCTATATCTATGGTTTCGGGACTCCCTCTATTTTTTCATTCTAGTTATATTCCAAAGATCCGGCATTTTACATCCTGATAGATCTAGGATTGATCATTGTTAATGATAATATTTTAGTTGGGAAAACCCACCAACACACTTCCACTGTTCTTGAAACCTACAGAAGTAACCAAAAGGACCACCTTGTTGTAAGGGTTCTAACACTACAAATGCCACGTCAATTTGACATTTGATCTGTAAGATATAGGCAAAATGGTAAATAGGTCTCGGTTGGATTCAAGTCTAATCCAACCCGACCATATTCCAACTTCTTCCAAATCCCAATTGAAGTATCTCGAAAGGACCGCCCTGTCGTAAGGGTCCCACTACCATAGACGGTGCATCAATCGAATGTTCGGTTTACGAGATACTCAAGTTTTAGTGAAATAGAACTATAGGGGTTCGGCTCGCGGGTCCGGCACAGCCAGTGGGTCCGTTCCGGCCAACGGGTCTAGCCTTCCTGGAAAACTCAACCCGTGCAGATGTGATCCGGTCACACTGACTGAGGGGGGTGAATCTGATGCATCCAGTTGGCGTCGCCAGTGGGGCGCGACGCCTTCTTTCAAAATGGTCAGCTGGAGCAAGTATTTGGTCAAGCCGAGTGGCCTGAGCGGGCCACTTTTCTCTCTGTATGGCATGTCAGTGCTGCACCATTCCACCATCGTGGTGCCTACAAGCACCGCTCCTCCATGTGGCCGACTTGGTCGTCCATTTTCGCGCTGGTGGTTGCTTTCATGGGCCACCAGAGATGCTCTAGTGGTCTGTTTTCTTTCTCGTATGTGCCTACGGGCTTCCAGAGTCACCGCCTTCACTACGAGGCCCTTAGATTTGTTTTTCCTCCACGTTTCCTAGTTTTTCACAAATAAACAATATTAACCAAGAATGAATGAGGGTATGTGACTTGTTTGTATTAGCACGATTCCTCGAAATTAGTGTTCTAACATGTGGGGGTGATATCAAAAAACATTTAGGAAGAACAAACCTCAAAAAGAAACCCCACAACAAAATCCCATAAAAAGAAAGGATCGCAGATCAACCCATTGGTCAGTTGATCCATGTTCTTTATATTAACCAAGAATGGGGAAAGTGGAATCTTTTAAACACATAAAACATTTAATCCCCCTACCTAGAAATGGTATTGTAGATGAAGGAGAATATTCACATTCGTTGTCATTTGACGTTCTTCACCACTTGTCGATACCCGGTTCGATTCCTCTAATGATCTTCTCTCGATCACCATTCTTTGTTGTAGTGGAAAGTATTCAGTGTCATGGAAGAGGCTTCTCATATGGTTTCCCAAATGCTTGCCAATGGTTTGATTAAATAAAATAAACTGCACCACATTGAGTTCATTAATATGGTTTATTAATGAACCAAAATTAATGAACCCATTAATTATATGCGTGTTGTGGTTACACAACCAAAGAAATGTTTTATTAAAAGTTATCCATTTAAATTCTGATGTTACACTGCGGTCCTTCCAACTATTTCTCAATGGTGGAATAAAATAATAAAATAACTTATAGTTATTTTATTATTATTTTCCAAAAGTCCCAAAAAAACTTTTTCATCCGACCCTTTCCAATGGAAGTTAAGATTCACCTAAGTGAATCTCGGTTCTATGAACTCAATGGTTCCCTTGTATTTTCAATCTGAGCATTATTTCAAAAGATAGAAAATCTATCTTGCACATATACTGAACACACCTTTAAAAAAGTTTAGAAAATATTAACAGTCACCCTCAACCCAAGATGGTCAAGGTTAGGATCCTCCTAAGGAGAAAACACCCTCACGAGCTCAATGGTACTCTTGTATTTCCAATCCGAGTAACCATTTTGGAGTTATAAGGATTTGACATTAAAATAATTGTTACTTAATTATTTTATTTATGGCCAAAAACTGACTTCCATTGTTGGCCCTCCCTGGCCAATGTTAGGATCTTCCAAAGGATAGTATACACTCATAAGATTAGAGGTGGTGTCATATTTTTAACCCGAGTCACAGTTCATGAGTAATAAGAATTTGAAAAATAAAATAATTTTATTTAATAATTTTATTTAATAATTTTATTTACTGTTATTCCATTTTTGGGTTTTCTCATTGGAGGCCTGAGCTAACTAAACTTAAGTCGCATCTAAGGTAAACCTTCCATCCTAAATGCAACAGTACCCTTGTATTTCTGATCTGGGCACATTTTTAAAAGTTATTCCACTTTTTTAGGAAAACTACTCACGAACACTATTTAAAGAATAACATTTTTCGACAGATCATTCCGGACACTTTGGGCCTCAGAATCACATGCTGTCGAATTTCGATGTCTTGAAATAATACCATATAATTAAAAACAATACATAGAAATTCTAATATGTTATGTTCTCCCCACCTTAGGGCTTCATGTCCCAAAAATAAAAAACAAAATCAAATCAAACAAGTGGGGGTACTAAGCATGAATTTGAGCCTCCTGCTCCCTTGTTCTCTCCTGGAGATTCCCGTGCTACCACTAAATGTGCATAAGAGGAATCAACCATCCATGAAGAACCTGATCCTGTTGATCCTATATCTCCACTGGGAACTCTACAAATGTCACCACATCATCAATTTCCAGCTCTCCCCAATCAATGATGTGCGATAGATCATGCACATACCTACTCAACTGCGACACATGGAAAACATCATGCACTCAGTGAATCTGTGTGAGAAGAGTAAGGTGGTACACCACCTCGCCAACTCTAATCAGGATTTTAAAAGGTCCGATGAACCTTGGTGATATCTTGCCACCCTGGACAAATCTCCAAAATCCTCATTGATATGATACATGAAGGAAAACATGATCTCCCTCCTCAAACTCCAAGGGTCTCCATATTCTGTCAGTATAAGACTTTTGTCTGCTCTGTGCAGTCCTCATCTGCTCCTAGATGATCCGCACCTTCTTAGTGGTAGCCATACCAACTCTGAAACCAAGAGTGCAGACTCCCCTAGGTCTCTCTAGCATAGGGGTGATCTAAAAGGTTTCCCTCACAAGTCCTCAAACGGTGTCATGCCACCGGTGGAGTGATATATATTGTTGTATGCAAACTCCACCAATGGTAGGTGGTCCTCCCAACTCTGACCAAAATCTAGAACACAAGTACGAATCATGTCCTAAAAGGTATATATGCTCTAATACTTCTGACCATCTATCTGGGGGTGAAAAGCTATGTACAAGCGTGCTAGAACCTGATGCCCAGCTTTCACTTACTAACAAATGAGTCATCATGAAACGAACTCTGCCACCACTTTCTTCATCCCTGGAAACTAGTACTGACATCAGAGGTCCAAGTACATCTTCTCCACACTAGGATGTACTTTCAAAGGGTATGTATAGAAATCCCTCAACACCTCGTCCCATAAAATCATTGGTACCATGGTGCATCCTCTGAAGAGGATGACATGCTCCCCACATATTGAAAATCCATTAGGATCCTGTCCTGAGGATATATGAGCACGTCGGTCCATGAAATCAACATCCACAAGCTATGCCTCCCTAACTCGCTAAAGGAGTGGGGGAGTGATATTCAAAGACCAGAGGTAAGATACTTCATCACTATCTACAAAGGATATCATCATTGTGGCTAGCTACTTTGTCGCCTCACTCAGTAGCAGTAAACTAGACCTCCTATTGAGCATGTCTACCACCACGTCGCCCTTCCTAAGAGTATATACTACCTCAAGGTCATAGTCTTGGAAGAACTCCAACCATCACTAATAACTCACTACTGAAAAGCCTATGGGAACCTTTCCATCCAAACAAATGGCTACCCCCTTTAACCGATTGATGTGCCCATCGACCCTTTGGTAGTTGGTACTCACTCTCCACGACCACTAGATTAAGGTTCCAATAGTCCACAAATTACCTCAAACACTATTTATTACTAATACCTTCCTCTATAAGTCCTCAAACTATACTCTTAGCTCCCAAAGATCCATAGGAGCCATCCGATATGCAGTTTTAGATATCGGTGTAGTCACTGTGTACAAGCCATTGCAGAAGTCCGCCCCCCTATGGGGAGGTAGTCCTAGAAACATCTTTTTAAAGTATTTTTCTATACTCTTCCACTACAATTGCAAACTGAAAACTCAAAAGAACTACCACCATGAGGGTAAGGCTGGTCAACTCATGAGTTATCGGCCACACCCTCCTATGCATGAGTTTATCCCGTACTTCCTGGGTTTCCTTTTTCCTGACCAAGGAAAACCCCATTTCAACGTTGCAGATATACCACGTCCTTTTTACCTAAAACAGACAATCTGAGCATGAAAAGTGGATGACTATTCCATAACCAAACTAATATCGTAAGGCATCGACACTGCCTTAAAGAGGTTCCAATCGAAACTCTCACCTCAAGGGTCAGATCACACCATCAGCATATGTGTGATTATCAAGTCTCCTACGATAGGTATCTCCAAGCATAAGGGTCAAATCAACAGTTTAACTAGAAACTCTAGGTCTTGAACAAGATTCATAATAAGAAGGAACAATTAGTACCTATGTCTATTAATACGATAGGTAGTAGTAGACCCATATTTTACCTCAAATCATTCTTGGAGCCCATGGGTTATACTCCTTGACTTCTTGCAGCTAATCCTTATCAATTCCTCTTCCTGAAACATTTTACACATCCAAGTCTCTGATACTGACATCGGTTTCCTACTTTCCCACTGCTGACATTCACTGGATGTATCTGCTCAGCCAAAGAACTTTCAACCAAAAATATTCTCTCTATCACCCTAACATAAGTAGGAATGCAAATAGGAATAGTGCTGGGTTGAATGTCCCTAAACACATCTTTATCAGAGGTCTGATCCCTGAAGTATTGGTCTTATTATATTCATCAAGTACCTGGAATGGTTGGTATGCCTCGACGAATATTCAGTTACCGACATGTCTTCCTGCAAAAGTTGTAGAAGCTCTTGGGAACACATACCCCTTATCTTTTTATGGAAAGAGACCCCTTCTCTAAGAAAGGTCCTCAAGCTCTATCCATGAAAAGTCACCTCATAATAAGATATGGGTAATCTAAAACCTATCATCACCCTGCTGAGAAATGTATATTTCTCACTGCTAGGACTTCCATATGATCTAATGGTGCCATGGCTAGATTGAAACTCGATCACCACCTCAAGCCAGTCCTTAGTCGCATATGAGTCAGGCTCGCCTTAGAACCTGAGGGGTATCAGTCACTAAAACTCATGTAAGGAACTGAGCCTACATGTGTACTCTACGGGTAGTGCCGGTAGTAACTGCTAACCAATGGGTAGTGGTATCACTGGGACACTTCCCAAAGGTACCATATCGGGAAACAATCCTTGTACTAAATCCTAGACACTCTATTGACCATCCTCACTGTCACACATTGGAATCATGGCTTGTTTTCTACGAGGAGGCATCTTGAAAGATAATTAATATAAATCACAATCAATATGTTATACCTAGTGAGTTGACTCAAAAGATATCAAGAGAAAAACATTTTCAAAACACATTCAACTAGTGTTTTCATCTACTAAGTCCGAAAAAATAATTCAGGGTCCTGGTGTATGGATACGTCAGCCGCCACCCCAACATAAGACTCTCTATACTGAAATCCAAAATCAAGACACTTAACACTATTTCCCCCATTGAAAATATAGACTCTTGGTTCTTATGTTAGAACTGATCACAATCTGATACCACTTTGTCATGACTCGTCCTCTAGGGCCTATGTCATGACTACCCCATGCCCACCTTCCATAGGCCAGGGGCTGGTGACTAGCACCAAAAAAGGTATATCCATAAAACCGATGGCATTTCCTTTAAACCTGTATATGAACATGTCTAACCACATACCAACACACTGAAAGGGGTAAACAAGTATACCACTAAAACAAGGCTAAGTGAAAGTACAAGTGAAAGTAAGTGGGCCAGAATACAAACCCAAAAAGGAACTATAAATAGTAAAGTACAAAAAGGGAACTCTGCTGGCCATCTGTGGAAAACCCCACTTGACCGTGAGAGTAGTGAAGCTACTAGAATCCTACATAGTATGTCCTATACACCCGGTCCTACTGGGCCTCACATGGAACTTGGACACCAATTCCACCATCGTAGCATCCATCAGTCTCGTCACCCTGAGCACCTCTATCGAAATGTTGATCATCTACGCCAGACACAACACATATGGGAAAGGACCATGCAGGGGTGAGTATAATAATAATAAGTAGAGACACTGAGACACCCTAAGGTCTCTTTGTAATCCAACATGGAAAACACCACAAATCAAATACCCCAGAGGTAAAACCACCAAGAAATACCTCAACCACAATGCACAAAGTAAAAGACGCAACTCACAAAAGGTATACAACTTAGAGAAAAGGAATAAATATGATTATTCTAGAGCTAGATAATTTTATTCCACTGAGTGGTTCTACTATTGATCCAAAAAGGTTCGTTATACTGTCGATCCACAAAGGTTTTCTCTACTTTCGATCTGTAGAGGGTCGCTCTGCTACCGATCCAGAGAGGGTTGCACTACTGCTGATCCATGAAGGGTCACTTTCATACCAATCCACAAAGGTTTTATTCTATGCCGATCTATAGAGGGTAACTTTTATACTGATCCACGGAGGGTCACTTTCATTCCGATCCATGAAGGGTCTATTATATGTTGATACATGAAGGGTCAATTCTATATCGATCCATAGAGGGTCACTTTTCACTTGACAGCCAGCCATTGGATTCCCACACTTACTGTGATTAAGTTCCTGAGTCTCTAGTCCTCATACCACTGGTCATACCTCAACTTCCATGAAGTCCCATGAATAAGTAACCCAAAAGGCTGCCCTATCGTAAGGGTTCAAACGCGACAGACGCTGCATCAATCGGACACTCGGTCTGTAAGATATAGGCAAAAGGGTAAATATGGACCGGTTAGATTAGAGTTTGATCCAACCCAAACATATTCCATATTCTTAAAAAACCCAACTAAACTATCTCTAAAGTACCACCCTGTTGCGAGGGTCCCAATTCCACAGACAGTGCTTTGATCAGATGCCCGGTCTGCGAGAAACTCAAGTTTTAGTGAAACCAGGCCGAAAGGGTCTGGTAGGGGTCCAGCCAGGCCAGCCCATTGGGCCCGAGTGTCTAGCCCGACTCATGGGTCCGACCTAGCCAGTGGGTCCATCCCATGTGGAAAAAGTGACTTTTGCGGATACGGGCCAGTCGCACCAACCGGATGCGGTGCGTCCAGTGCGGTGAGCTGGCAGTGCCTGTGGGGCACTGCCCATTCTTTCGAAATGGCCAGCTGGAGCCAGCCATTGGTCCAACCAAGCGGCCCGAGTGGGCTTCTCCTCTCCCCACACGGTGTGTCGGCACCGCGCCATTCCACTTCCATGGCCTGGTTGGTCACATATCCTACTGCCGCCACACTAGCGGGTGTTGTTCCTCCACGTAGTTGGCTCGGCCAGCCACTACACCAGTGGTTTCATGCCTGTGGTTGCTTCTACAGGCCACCATAGATGATCCAGTGGTATGTTTTCTTTCCCATTTGTGCCTACAGGAATCTCGGGTCGCCACCTTCACTACGAGGACCTTATATTGGTCTTGACTCCACGTTGCTTGGTTGTGCTCAAAGAACGCACATATACCAAGAACGACAGAGGGTCCGGGCCTTGTTCGGATTGTCCTGCACCCTTCGCGTTAGTATTCTAACAAGGGGGGTATATCAAACAAAATTTAGGAATAACAAAATGCAAAAAAAAAACCCTGTAAAAAACTACCATAAAAATAAAGGATCGCGGATCAACCCATTGGTTGGTTGATCTACGTTCTTCATATTAACCAAGATCGGGGAAAGTGGAATATTTTAACCACATAAAACATTTAATCCCCCTACCTAGATAGAGTGTTTCAGATAAAGGATAATATTAATGTTCGTTTTCGTTTGACGTATTTCACCTCTTGTTAATCCCTGGTTCAATTTATTCCATGATCTTCGCTCGATCATTGTTCTTAGTTGGAGAGTAAAGTCATCAGTGTCACAACAAAGGCTTTTCCCACGGTTTCCCAATCTCTCGCCAACGGTTTGATTAAATAAAAGAAATTACACCACGTTGCATTCATTTATATGGTTTATTAATGAACCACACTTAATGAAACCATTAATTATATGTGTGTTGTGGTTACACAACCTAACAAACATTTCATTAAAAGTTATCCATTTAAATTAAGAAGTTACACTGTGGTCCCACCAACTGTCGCTCAATGGTGGAAGAAATGAATAAAATAACTTATAGTTATTTTATAATTTTTTTTGAAAGTCCAATTTTTTTTGTCTAGCCCTTTCTGCTCGAAGTTAATCTTTTCTTAAGAGAATCATGAAATTGTGATTTAAACAGTGCCCTCATATTTTCTATCTGAGCACTAGTTCAAAAGATAGAAAATCTGTCTTGCACGTTTACTGAATGTACCTTAAAAAAGTTCAAAAAATATTAACAATCACCCTATACTAGATTTGGTCAAAGTTAGACTCTTCCTAAGGAGAAAACAACCTCACGAGCTCAACGATACTCTCAAATTTCCAATCTGAGTTACCGTTTAGGAGTTATAAGGATTTGACAATAAAATAATTGTTACTTAATTGTTTTATTTACAACCAAAAACTAACTTCCATTGTTGGCCTGAGGCGGCCAATGTTAGGATCTACCTAAGGAAAGCATACACTCACTAGCTCAGCAGTGGTCTCATATTTTTAATTTGAGTCACCGTTCTTGAGTTATAATCATTTTAAAAATAAAATAATTTTTTTTAATTATTTTTTTTACATTTATGCAATTTTTGGGTTTTCTCATTAGTGGCATGCGCCGACTAAACTTAAGTCGTGCCTAGGGTAAACCCACCATCCTGAATATATTGGTTCCCTTGGATTTCTCATCTAGGAACCTATTTAAGAGTTATTCCAATTTTTAAGGAAAAATTATCGTGCACACTATTTAAAGCTTAACATTTTTTAATGGATCATTCTGGGCACTCCGAGCCTCGGAATCACGTGTTGTCGAATTTTTTAGTCTCGAAATAATTCCATATAATTAAAAAATGACATGTAAATTCAGAGACATTACATTAGTTTATTAGGTATTGATGGCGCTTGGATTTGGATTTAGTGGTGATGTTTTATAACTAAACTCATTTTCTATAACTTATTGTATTTAATTAGATATATTTATTTTTTACTTAAAATATTTTTTTCACAATCATTATGTGTTAATTTTTATATGTTAATGTTTATGTTTCTCTCTTTGTAGGATTTTTTTAGGGGAAACATCTTCTGTGTTTTTTTAATCTATATATAGTGATAGAATATATCACTACTATATATGGTAAAATATATTTTTTGGTGGTTTAAACCACTACTATATGGGAGAATATATATAGAAGTAGTTTAAATAGCCACTATATATTAGTAATTGTAGAAGCAGTTTGATCTGCCTCTATATTTTGAAAATATTTGGTTGCCTAAAACCACCACTAAATATTTTGATAACCACCACTAAAAAATGTTTCACAGTAGTTCCCAAGAACCACTGCTAAATGGGTGAAAATGATGTAAGATGATTCCCGACACCAAATTTAGCTTTAGTTTATGAAAACCGTCACAAAACCATTCAGCGGAAATTTAAATCACCACCAAATAAAAAATAAAATACCGCTAGTATCATGATTTTTCATAGTATGCCTTTGTTAAATCTCAATCATATCACCTAAACCAGAATGAAAAACGACCATAGGTGTTCTCTTTAATTTCCAAATGATGGTGACCGAAATCTAGGAATACGAATGATCAGGGAGAGTGATTTCCCACAAAATGTCTTAGAGTAATAATAATATATTAATATATTAATATAATAAATTAATAACATAATAAATTAATAATATAATAATAAAAAATCAATAAAAACTAAAAAATCAATCCATATAATTATAAATACACTATTATGATGGATAGATTTAAACATAATACCCTCTAAATAGGGTGAATCCATGTAATACAATATAAAATTCATAAAAAGGATCATCTAAGTCACCATCAGGTTAACTATATACATATGAAAGTGTATAAATTAATAAAAATTAAATAAAATGATATATGATATGTGAGTAATAAAAAAGAAAATATATCACCTTAGAATCCCATCCTAATACTCCATGTCACTAATAAAGAACCAGCAATCCTCAAATATCAAAACATTACCGAAGTCTAGATAAATATATAGAATATGTGCTTACAAGATAAGTATATGTGTAAATTACAAGTGTGAATGACTCAATAGGTATCTATTAAGTGTCCCCAACATCTATCACGGAGTATCCTTGCACGAAAGTGATCATATATGGATACAATACATATTCAATCCAAACTCAAAGAGTTATATAATAATATAAAACTTTCATAATATAGTAACAATCATCAAAAAAAATTTAAGGTTCACAATAATTATTAAGCACTCATGTGTTTATCAATCCACCATAAGTCTTACCCTATCCTACTTTGAGTAGTACTCAGAATGATCATGTAGTTTACACAATTTTATATAGGCAACCTCCTCACACAACCCTATTAGGGGAGAATATAAACCCGTAATAGAAAATAGAGGTAACATCCTCCCATTGGAGGAAAGTGAACAGAAATGGGTGATTTATTTTCTCATGAGATAAAATTTTCCCATATCATGTTTCATAAGATAACCCAATCCCTCAGGAAGGTAGATGTTCGCACATAACATTTGATTTAGGTAACCTCGCCCATCAGGAGGGTAGATGTCTAAATTTCACATCTATGATTAGTAACCTATTAGAACTCAAATAAAGTGAACTTTTCATTCCATATACCCCTATATCATTAACATGGAACTTTATCATTGATTTTTTTACATAAACACAAACCAATATTATTTATCGTAAAAATTACATATCACAATGATAACAAAATGGCATAATCCTCATTAAAGGGAATCAGTTTATTATCATAATAATTAAAAAATCAAAAATTAATATCCCTAAGAAATATAATTTAATTTTTGTGTTTATAATTCATTTTATAGTCCATTAACACCTTCACAATTTCCCAAATAAAATAACTACCTATGGATATTTATGTTATAATGTGGATCTTTTAGGACCCAAACTAGAGTGGGAAAATATCAAGAGTTCCTCCCCAAGACCACCACTAATAATACAAGGGTATGTGAAAATAAATAACTAGGTTTCTGTGTATAATGAAAGATTTCCACCCATATTACTTGTAATCATGTGAATCCAAACTACCAAAGATAATAATGTATACAATGAAAATGCAAAAAATAAATTGAGATTACATGAATATACATATATGACATACAATTCATCAATAAAAAAAGAGAAAAAATATCTAATGTCATAAAAATTAATGGATACATTATAGTAACATGGTTGAAATATAATACATGTCCATCAATAAATCCCCCCAAGATAACACATCAAAAAAAAGAATAAAACTCTAGGATTACGATACATCTATAATGACCATGGAATCACCAATATTGTAAAACACCGCCTACTCCATGACCCAAATGGTCTCCTAAGGAAATGATTCTACATAGTAATGATTATGTCAACACATAAGTTTATATAAAAAATGTGAGTATAATAACCTAGTAGGATATCTTTAGTGCTAAAAAATTTCAAAACTGACCTTGTGCAAGAGTAATAATCAAATAATATAAAATAATGATATATATTAATGACCCCACAACTCAATAACACCAATGGGTAATATATATTAAACCTTATCGAGAAAACTATACTATACTCAAGTTATTACAAGATACCATATAAGAGTTTAGTTTCTCCCAGGTTCCCATAAAACATCATCTATAAATCCAGATCATTAGATGAAACTGTACCCAATATCACCATAAGAAAACACTCTAATTTTTTTTGAAAATACACACACACACTAAAAAATGTTCTAAATTACCATCTAATAATATCACTAAACAACTATATGTTCTCAGAGTACTAATCCATATATATCATGTAATGGGATATCGTAACTTCATCATGGTGGACAATGCCATGAAAAGACTCAATGGGTACAAAATAATACCAAACTCTATGAGTCAGTCAGTGGAGGAACATTCATAATTATGTATAAAAAGAAAATTTTATATCATAAATTTATTATAATTTTTTAGGATTACATAATATAGAAAAAAAATGTCATATATAGGGTTACTACACTCTATATTCATCAAGTCTATTTGAATGGAAAATAGACATTGTTTTCAAGTTTTTGGGTCTCACTAATAATATTTATAAGTAGTGGCTTAATAATTCACCATATCTAAAATAACATAAAAATAATCTAGGATTTATCATTAACCCATTCACAAAGTTTTCAACATAAGATATTTCCTCATAGTCCCAACTCTAGCCCAATATAACAAAACATCACATAATAAATTTTGTTATATGTAAGAAGAAAATACATGACTACCACCACTTAGATCGTATAAATGGTCACAAGAATAAATCTATAAAATCAATAAAAGGTCATAAGATAAAACTCACTAGGTTATCTCCCACAATTAATCAGGTTAGTCAATAGAAATTCGCATCTACCCAATTTCATTTGCAAGTCTGTTATCTTATCACAGTTACATATGTAATCATTAGATAACTCTCAACTATTATTACAAAAAATTCCTAAATATAACCCACCAATAGTAGATACTTAGAGAGATATGAGTGTTATATCAATCTAGAAAACCATCATGTCAAGCTACATTATCAATCTTATACATTCAAAAATTTCATTCCAAAAGTCATCAAATTTTCCGATAGTATTTTGTCTTCAATCAACACTATGTACATTTTTAAAACATTAAATTATATTTAATTATCAAACATAGAAGGTAATAATAGTATTAAAATAGATAATGGGTCCCACCAGGATCTCATTATGAATCAGTGTCACTAAAACCATAGATATATTACCCTTAGGCACATCCACATCTAAAAAAAATAGATAAAACACTGTAATAGGAACCTAAAATTATCCAAAGGAAGTGACTGTTGTGAAGTACTAAATAAAGGAACAAAACAATACTCTCATAATTTTCTTGGACTAATTCAATGTCAAATTTGGAATCCAAATCATTAAAATGTTAAAAAATCCATTTAAATGGTCTAAATGGATTTAATAGCCTCCTAATTCAAATATACCTAAAAAGATGAGAAAAATGGACATCTAATTTATCTCAAATGGATATAAGAAAACAAATGTTGATTTATTTTCAATATTTTTACAGAACAAGGTTATAAATAAATTAAATGGTGTTCTATAAGGAACCTTATATGCATTCCATGTGTCCATAATACATAAAACATGAATTACATGCACTCCCAAGGGAATTCACATGTGTGGTGTAATGATCCATGCCACTGTGTGCTAGTGGATTTGGGAAAAATCAAACTCCAATAGAATTAAAATCAGTGTAATTTTTAATTTTAAGATTCAAAATATAGGGAAAGAGGTTATAGATAAGGTTATGAAGTTTAAAATGATTTTTCAAAGGTTTAATGTGTGAAGAAAATACAAAATGTATATTTATGGACATTGTGCCAGTAAGGAGGCTTTTTTGGGATACAATAGGATCCTTAGAAACCCTATTGAGGTTGAATAGAGTTTTAATACCCAAAAAATTGATATAAAATCCACCATTTGGATCCCAATATTGGGAACAAGGGACTTGGTGGCTCACCAAAAATTTGGTGAGGGACACCAGAGTCTTGATGGTCTATCCCAATACCCACTTAAAGTGGTAGCCTTTTTTGCATATTTCAAAGGTAATATTAAGAACCCCTTCAAAGTTCCTCTTCATTGGATATCCAAATGAAGGGGAGGGGAAACATTATCTCTTTCCTCATCCTTTCACCTCCAATTATTTGAGGTGGTTTGGGATAAGTGAATTCATAGATGAAAGTAGGATCTTTCCCTTATTTCTCATATTTTCTTTATTCATCATTTTCCATCTAATTTATAATAATTTCAATTGTCTATTTATGTCATATTTCACCATATCATAGTGAAACTCATTCGTATTGATGGAGATTTCATGTGTAATTGATAGAAGAGGCCAAGGTAAGATAAATTCATGTTATTTGAGGATATTTCACTAATTTTATGTTGATTAGTTGACTATTTTTGATTTTTCATCAATTTTGGGACAAATTGGTTGAAAATTTAAAATTATAATTTATATATTTTACTTAAATATGGATCAGGAGTCATTCATGAGCCATTCACAATCCATTGCATGAGATTTATTTACTATGGAACTAATCAGCATGTTTTTCCAAATTATGATGAAATTTTAAATTAATTATAAAATTCATTAATGTTGTTTTAAAATTAATAAAATAACCCTTTTAATGAGTTAGGGTATCTTAGACATTGATTAGGTATGGAATGGGTTGGGATTAAATAGTTAATGGTATTTTAGATTGGTAGTCTCTATTAATTAATGCTTTTAGATATAATCTATTCTGTAATGTGATATGAAAGTGTGGGTAAGTGAGGGTAGTTGGCCTAATTGAGAACTAATATATCATATATGGATATGGTAAAATATGTGTGACTTATTAGGGTCAAGGAATAAATCCTACACATGATTCCTCAATCTTTAAGTAACTTTTTATCCCAATTGAGGTAGTGATCTTGGGATGAATTTAAAAATGGATCTCAAAAGGTTCTGATTTTTTTATTAATAACTAGAGTGACCTATTTTGGTCTTGTGTGATGAGATACAATGATCCAATGAGAATAGTTATCTATTTATGGGTACAATGATAAGACTTCTTGATCACTCATCAAGGAATTTTATTCATTATAAGGGGTGACCTAAGGATGAGGACTAGAACCATCATGAGAGATCTTAAGGGGCCTAGTATATTTGTAATAGAAATTATACTGAGGTTATAATAGTTGTTTAACTAGCTAAGGAGTGGTATTACTTGAGGATTTTTACACGGTAAGTATTTCAAGATGAGCCTTATAGATTAAGTCACCACATGATAAGGAACTTGCAAGATGAATGTGGATTATGGGGTTAGATGTTGTCTTGTGATATTATAAGTGATGATATATTAAGGATAGTGTATCATATTGGTCAGTTGAATGTAAGTATAATTCAAAACTATGGGCATGAGAATCATGATTTAAGGCCTAAGGGCTGCATATTTTTTGGATGTTATTACCAAGAGTTGTGGATTTATAAAGAGATGGCCAAGCCATAAATCGAGTGTGTTGAGAGGTAGAAAAGATGAAATGAAGTGATTGGTGTTAGCCAAGTTATAAAATAGGGGTAAGTCCTGAAACATGATGTATAAGTTGAAACAGATTATTTATAAAAGGATAGTGTTTTTTTAGTGTGATTCCTATGATTTTGATTATTATACTGCTATTTTTTATTAGTGTTATATGATAATAAAATTAGGGATGAATTAATATTCCATTAAAACTTTTTAAAACTACTAAAAAACATGGTTTCACTACTAACATATTTATTGAGTGGGGTATATCAGGGTGGGTCACACTGTCCTTATAACTGAATTAGTACCTATAGATGTCTTTTACTACCTCCTGTGATTGAATGAGTTTCTCTAGGTGGGGTGAAATACCCCATATGTATGAATGAGTATCCCTACATAGGATGTGATACCCCATGTGATCAAATAGGTATATCTATATAGGGCACACATCCCCTATTACTAAATGAGTACCTCTAACTTGAATGCATTACCTCATATTATCAAATGAGTATATCTAAGTGAGTTGTATTACCCTTATGACCAAGTGAATATCTATTGGAGAAATGCACTGCCTCTTGGGTCTATGAGAGTATCTCTAGGTGGGATGAACTTATAACTTTGATGAGTGAGTATTCTTAGGATGGATACACTGTAAAGATATTGTGATAGAAGAGGTTCTTATAACATGGACTTTCCAAGATCAAGGTAATTCCACTAAAAACCCTAGGAAATATATTCATAATGGTTATATGTGAATAAATATCCCATAATACTATATTAGGAAAAATTAGGCAGGGTTGAGCTTCATAAAAAAGCATTAAGCACATGATGACTTGATATATTCATATATGATGTGTATTACCACTTCTATTTCATATCATATATGCATAAACATATATAATATAATTATAACTTGGGATTTCTTGTGGTTTCCTATTGAGTTTTATAGTCCCACCTTGAAATTTCATTATAGTGGATATACAAAACATTTATCGGCATACAGGTTAGAGTAAGGGACCTAGTATAGGTTAGGAAGTTAGAGTAGCACAACAGGGATGGGGAGATAGTTCCAAGGTGAGGTTGAGGACTAATAATAGTGTTTATTTTATTTAATATTCCCTTACCATATATATATATATATATTTATATATTTAAGGATCGAACCTTTTAGGAAATCTCCTTCATAGTGTATGATTGTTCTGGAATGACTTAGGCTCTTTTATTATTTCATGGTGTATGATATTTCTAATTGTTGGATTTACACTATAATTAAATATGGGTTGATTATATTATTTTATATAGATATTTATATTATTTATATATTATTTTATGGACTTGTTACTAAGGGTATAGTGTCTCAAAGTTATGTTTCCAACCCTCGCTACTAATTGGTAGCCCATGGAAAATGGGGGGCATGCTTAAGAACATGTAACACTCTAGCTCAGGAACCATTATGGTAAATCGAGCTGATACATTATAAAATTATATCAAATTATTTTTCATATATTTTTTATTTAGAAATGGTATATAGAGATAGTACTAGTGAAAACATGGAATGGTTTTCATATTTTTCCTTGGTTATCCCTAGTATGTGTTGAAATCCATGTTAATATAGAGTGTGGATTGTGGTTATTTATTTTCATTGTTATAGTTGAGTCATTTTGATAAAATTATGATATTTTTTGTTAGGGTTTGAGGTTTTACTCATTATCCAAATTGTAAACACGTGTTTGTTATTGCATCATACATAGTATGTTGGTTCATGTGAAATTTTAATGATTGTGTGTCATTATAAATTATAGTTTTCAAAAAATGGGTTCGGTTAATTAAAATATCACTAATAGTTTTTTTTAAATTTACTAAATAACTTATTAGTGGAATGTTAATTAGATAAAACTGACAGTGATAACTTCTCAAATACATATTATTGAGTGGAATCCTTCCACAGTTCTTTAATTTGTTTTGTTTATTATGTTTTAATAAATTATGATCCCTCACATTGATGTTTCTTTGTTATGATTTTTTTGTGTTTGAATATTTCACTACTTATATTGGAAAATAATGATTTTGATTTATTAATTATTTTTATTCACTATTATTTTGGAATTTTTATTCTATTATTTCTCACATTACGTTTTGGAGAAATGTTTCTAAATACTTGATTCAAAAGTGAAAATTGTTACACTTACATTTCATGGGATTTTACTCTTATGTTATAGATTTTGAGAAAGTCATGAATCATAAATTATCAATGGGTATTGAAAATGAATCATACTTATTTTGAGATATTAGAATTTCACTAAGTATATAACTCATACACATTATAGTTTAATCATTATTTTACTCTTTAGTTTTTAGATTTTTGAGAAGTACTCAACCCTTACACATTATAATATTACTCTTATGAATAAAGGTTGATTAGAATTGGGTTAAGTGATTGAACCATATCTATATAGGTAGGTTTTCAAACAAATCTTACATTTATAGTATATTGAATTTTACAAAATCCTTGGCCTTTTAATAACTCAATATTTGGAACAATTATTTAAGGACATTTATATTTTCATATCAAGGTTACTCTTACATGTTTCATAGTATTATATTTTTGATAAATTTTTGATCAAAACATGAGGAATCTTGAATATTAAATTATTTTACTCTTATATTTTTAATTTTAGGACTCTTACATTAACTAGGATTATTAATTTTTATTATTTATGAATTTCAATAAGTTTATTTTATCACTATATATTTATTACACTGATTATCTAGATTCCATATTTCAAATTTAAATATTATTTAGAAGTTCAAGGGTATTATGTGCTTATATATTGGGATTATTATATGTGATTAAGGACTAATTAATTTAATTGTTTAATTTATATTTACTTAGGGAATATTTATTATTTTAATAATTTTATATTTTAATTATTATCATTTTGGTTTTACTGATGATTATTTTTATAAAATACTGATACAATTAAAGAGTTATTCCATGTAAAGTTATCATTTATAATTAAAGAAGGATGGGAGTGGACTTATAACATATATTATAGCCATTATATATTATCTATATAATGGGATGAAGTAATAATGTGAAGGGTTTAATTTTTTTATCATTTTATACTGAAGTTTTTGAGAAACAATGTTTTCACTAAATTGTTGAAGAACTTATGGAATTATTGAACTACATTATTTCATCTTGAAGTGTCGAGGATCAATTATATTCTAGGAGTTTATCTAAAAAACTTATGTATATTACTTTTATTTTTTAGTGTCTATAGTCTTATGTACATTATTGGAAAACTCACATAGGTTATACTACCTATAAAAGGTAACATGGTTTTTCCCACCTAACCAAAAGGAAGTATCGCACTGGTTGTGTCTGGTCCAATTAAATTGTACTTGGTTCAAGACTACTTATTCAGAAATCCTGAGTTCTATCTACACCAATTGTAAAAGGTTATAGGTTTAGTCTGTCCTTTGAACATACTGGGTTAGAGATTCACCCATTATAAAAGTTTAGGTTAGATACAAACCCATTGCAAAAAGATTGGATTTTTTATACCCTTTGCAAAAGGATATATCTACAGTGGATTTTCATATGCTTCTTTTGATAGTATGATTAGTAGGCATATGATTATTTGGATCCAAACTATGATAAAAAAATTCACCTATTTAATTTATTGTTTAAACTCTTCACACTTCTACCACTTCACTTAAGTAAAGTTTGAATTTTTGAATCCTATATTCAATGGAATTATGTATTATATTTTATTTTTATATGATTATTTTAATATATTAAATTCAACCCCTCTCTTTTATTTTTCATCACTTAATTTGGGACCAACTTATATCACTTTATAACAATGTTAAGGAAAGATATAAGTGAATATGATGATAGCCCTACAGTGGGTAGTTTGGCTTTTTGGATCCCCTAATGAGGATAATATTCCTAGGATGGGTGAGCTTTGCTGATATGACTTGTGATATAGAAGAATATAAGTATGAAATTTTATTCACATGTTATGACCTATTTTAGATATGTGGTTAATAGGTTTACTGGTGGATACTTGTGATAATTAGGCAAGACTTCAAATGGTGTTAGTTGAATAACTCAACTGTGTAGCATGGTGTTTTTTCAAACCTTGAGATCAATTTTACTATCAAGTATTTTTTTTAATTCTATGATTTGTTTATATGAATTAATATATCCCTAAAGGGAGGGTATTATAGTGTTATGGGTTCCTTGTTTAAATATGAGAATGAAATCACGTGTTTTCACTTTATAAAAAATGTTTTTTAAATGCATGGGACGTATGGTGAGTTGATTAGGCATGTAAGCCTCACATTGATTTTGTATGACTCATGATGTCATGATTTGATTTTTTATAAGGGTTGTAAAATAGGGTATTCATTCTCATGAATATAATTTTATAGATATAAATAATGGATGTAAATTATGGAGTTAGTGTTTCTTAGGATTCTTGATTTTCAGGGTAGAATGGGACTTTCATCACATCCCATGAAAAATATATGGTTTGAAAATCCACAAGAGGTGCCAGTGTGATTGGGATAGAGTCTAGGGATCTTAGTTACGTCATCCACTTAGAGATAAGTAATGAGGTTTTAGTGAAACATTGATAAATGATAACTCATGGGTTATGATCGAGGTATGAGATAGCCTATAAAAATGTGTGATAGACATATTTTAAAATAATATATTGGTGAGTGAGTTAAATATAAATATTATGACTATTTCTATCTTTCATTAATGAAAATATGGATCCTTGTGAAAGTTAGGGTTGATCACCTTCTCTTTTATTAAGAGATCCCTTTTTATAAACCTCAATGATAGAGGTAAGAGTTGGTGCCTGAGTTTTTTTATTTAATGGTTTATACCTTATTGATAATTAGAACCATTAATATGAGCACTAGTGGAATGGGATATGACCAGTGAAAGAGATGAGGTATATGTGGTGTTACAATGAGAATATAAAGGATATGTGTGGGGTACAATCAATATGAAATTTTCATCTCATATAGGTGTGAGGTGTGACCACAATATTCATCAAGTGCCTTGACGGATGAATGTCCAGTGTGAATGATGTATCAGAGTGGGATGCATTTTAAGAAAGGATACTTCTACTTTTTTAGATTTAGTATCATTATAATGGTGACTGATATGAAACTTAAAGGGAAGAATAAAACATTAGATCTCAGTAACCATTGTTTCCACTAATATGGTATGAGGATACTTTTCAAAGAAGATAAAATTTATTCTGGGAAATTTGTAATGATCTATATAAATATGTGTCAATGGATTTTGGAAACAATCCAAAACTAATGGAAATAAATCTAGTAGATTTTTTATTTTTTGGATTAGTATCAAGATAATGTAGTTATATAATTGATTGGTATGTTTTCAAAAAATTATAGGTGTAAATGTGGGTAAAAAATACCCATAGTTAATTTTCGAGCATTGTGTTAGTGAGGTGTCTTTTCTGGGCTATAGTAGTAGTTACTAGAACCTTAGTAGAGGACACTAGAGTTCTAGTGGCCACACAGTGGCTATATGACCCACCACCAAAACCCTAGTGGTACAAACTAAATACCCAATGGCTCGCTAAAACTCTAGTGAGGACCATATGAGTCCCAATGGTCTACGCCAACCTCCACTTAATGTAGAGACATTTTCATTATTTAGAGGGGGTATTAAAAACCCCTTCATAGTTATTCTTCATTGGATATAAAAATAATGGGTATGGGAATCCAATTTATTCCTCTCCTCCTATGTTCTCTTTCAATGATATGAGAGATTTTGAGACAAGTGGATTTAACAATGGAGTTATTTTCTTCATTTTCTCTCATTTTTCCATTCTTTCTTATCTGACCTCTAATTTATAATGATTTCTAGTAGGGATTTAAAATGGATTTAATTGAATCATGGTAAAATATATATTTATTGATATGTATTTAATATATAATAGATAACGGATTCCCATAGAGGATGAACACATATTATGGGAATCCATTTCACTAAATTTATGTTTCACGGTTTATTGTGCTTGATTTTTTAGCAATTTTGGGTTGAATTGACCAATGATTTAAAATAAAATTTAGAGATTTTTTATATAAAGGGATATAGAGTCGTCCATGATCCATATTCACTCTTATACATTATATTTTAGTAATTTTTCATCATTTATTGAGTTTTACTTGATTATTAAAATTATGTAAATTAATTATAAATTAATTTTAGATGTTATATAATTGATAAATTACCCCATTTGGTGAGTTATAGGATCTAGGAGATCAAATAGGGATAGACCACCAATGATAAAATATATAATTTCATTGAAATTAGGTTGTCACTATATATTTTTATTTTATATATAATTCTTTTTTTTTGTGTGATGTGAAATATTGGGTAAGAGGGTGAAACTGGACCAAGATATAATTAATGGGGTTTAAAGGGATATGGGAAAATGGGTATGACTTATTGGGGTCATGGATGTGATCCCTAACATATTTACTAGATATACTAGTCACCGTGTATCTCCATTGAGGCAGTGAGCATGGGATAAATTGTAAATAATATTATAGAAGGTGTTAAGATTTAAATAATGACTTGAGTGACCTAGTGATTTCTCATGTGTTGAGATAAAATGATCCAATGAGAATAGTGATCTATGTGTGGGTCGAGTTCTAGGTATGCCTGAGAATTCCTCTAGGAATTAGGTTCACCAAAAGGGGTGACCTATGTATCAAGACCCATATCATATTGAGAGGTATTAAGAGACATTGTATGATCATAAGGACAAATCTATCGAGATTAAACCAGTAGGTTAACCATTATATAAGAAATATTACTTAGGTTTATTTACATGGTAATAAATTCAAGATGATCTTAAAAGGATAAGTCACCACTAGAGTGGTGACTCGTGAGATATATATTTGTTATAGAGTTATATTAGGGGTGATCACCTGAACTTTTGAAAAATGGTCTACCGAGGGTAGAGTATCATGTTTTCTAGATGAAGATAGATCTAGTTTGAGATCATATACATTTGAATCATGAGTTAAGGAACATGGTTTGAATCTCTATATAGGTGATTAATGAGAGTTTTGGGTTGATCCTAAGATTATTGAGCCTTGTATTAAGTGTGTTGGGAATCATAATTCATGTGATTTAATGATAGGTTCTATCCAGGTGATAAGGGAAGGGTACGTCTAGATACATGACACATAAGGTTTGATGGGTTATTAGATAAAGTTTGGGGTTTAGGTACTGTGTTTACCATTATGTTAGTTATTATTGTGATGGATTTGTATTGGTGTGATATGATGATCAACTGAGGGATGAATGACTATTTTATACCCACTGCATGGAGAAATATTGGGGAGGTTGGACACATTTCAAACATAAGCATTAATTAAGGTATATCTAGGTGGGATTAACTACCCCATATGGTAAAATATGTATCTATAAGTGGGACACACTACCCCATGAAAATACATGAGTATCTATAAGTGGGGAGCACTACCTCAATAACTGAATGGGAATATTTATATAGGACACACTGTCACATTTGGTTGAATGGACATCTTTAGGTGAGATATGTTACTCTTATGACTGAATAAGTATCTCAAAGTGGGATTCACTCTCCCCTATGATGGAATAAGATTCTATGGGTGGGTTAGTCTGCACCTATGACAAAGAGAGTACCTCCATGTGGGTTTCACTACCCCTTATGGCTGAGTGAGTATCACTAGGTGGGATACACTACCCCTATAATGGTTGAGAATTTATAAGTTGGAATAATTGATAACCTATAGTGACAAATTAGTTTATTATATCAAGTACTAGCCAATATTGAGGTAGTTCCACTAAAATCTTTAGGAAATATCATCATAGTGATGATATAGGAATAGTCATCCCATCATATTCTCAAAGGATAAAACAAGTATGGTTGAACATTATAGTAGTTTGGTAACCTCATGATGAATCAATATATTGATATGTGAATCATGTTACCACTTAAATTTCATAATATACCAGAAATAAAAATATAATGTCCCAAACTACCTCAATCTATAGTAATTGGATATGTGTGCCACATGACCTTAGGCGTGCCTCCCCATATGCCAAAGTTTTACAACTATTAGTGGGGGTCAAAGAATAATCATGGGAAGACTGTACCCACTGGATTAGATAACCATCAGTAACATCAGAAGTATCACCAATATTAACCATCAAAAGTGGTGAAAAATAAACAAACATCACTGATACATTCCATGGGGTAAAATAAAACATCCATTATATAATAATAAGAATGTTTTACATATAAAAAAAGTAAATCAAAGGGCCCAGTCCCATATCCCTTGCTTCATCCTAATTACCCGGATCATCCGTCAAACATAGGTCCCTTTCCCTTGAACATACCTAAAACCATGAAGCATGATTGGGTACCCAAGATGGACCAATAATGGTTTGAGTATAATTAAGTAGGATACCAACAATTGTGTACCTAAATATATCTAGTCTAAATATCATGCATGATATTTTCCCATAATAAATAAATGAAGAATTAATAAATGAACCATTATCAATCCTCAGGTTCTATAGTGACACCAGGGATTGACCAGACTAGATTTGGATAGTGGTTGATATCTCTGAACATGATACATAACCACCCAAGGGCAAATGACATACCACCCCAAAAAAATTACTAGAATCTCATTACCCAATAAATACACATCCCACCCTAGAACCTTTACCAAAATATCATCACTCAGGAGGTCCACATCCCACCTTGTAATATTTTCCAAAATATCATCACATGAGGGATCCACATCCCACCCCATAAACTTTACCAATATGTCATCATCCAGGGATCCACATCCCACCTCAAAACCTTTAAAAAATATTTTCACCCAGGGGATCCACATCCAACCCCAAAAACATTACCAAAACATCATCACCCTAGGTATCCCCATCCCACATAGAAAATTTTACTCAAAAATTATCACCCAAGGGATCCCCATCCTACACCAGAACCTTTACCTTTCAAGGTTTATGAATTTATCAATTATATACCTTTCATAGTTTTTCAACATGTTTGGACATAAGTTCATTTGGTATCACCCCTCAGAGTGTCTCCAATATTTCCTATTTCATTAATTCAAATATGTACCACACATTGATTCATATATTATTTGATTTAAATATTATTATGGACCACTCATGGCCTGAATAATATGAATTTAATTATAGAAATAATCATAAACTCTTTAATTTAATTTTGGTCTAGCGCATATTGATTTGATGAGAAAACACATCATACACACATGGAAAACAAGGTTAGACCTTGGGTATAGATTAGGGACCCCCTAACCTATGCTTGTAGGAATATACTTGTCATAAAACATCACAACCCATCCATCCATAGAAAGCACAAGTCTTCTCGTGAAAGCGTATGAATGGTATTCCCGATCCCCAAAGGTTAGCACAAGTGCCAGGGAATCAAGGAAACATGACTTGGTAACTATTTATCCATTGAATCAGAGTAAAAGCATAATAAAAAATGTAATGAAAACTCACATGACCCATCTTTATATGGAACATATATTCCAAATCAGATATGGATAAATTAAATAATAAAGTAGTAAATAAAAGTAAAAAAACCATCCCTTTAATTCCCCTAACTCTCTTCACTATAAAGAAAAATATATCCTCCTATAGTTCCCTCCAAGAATCTAAAAAATATAGCTGCCCTCCATCCATAGAAAGCAATAAAATCCAAATTTTCCAAGGTAAATCTTATAAAGTTCCACATGTCTAACATTATATGAATGTAAAATTAGGTCTTATATAATCAAGTAAAAGGATACATAATCTGAATGTAGCAAAATAAAAACTATTAATAGATAGGTGAACACTCTCAAGTGTACCCAAAATCTGGATAATAAACTACAAATGAAATTATAGATAGGTGTGAGCTGAATCACATTAGGTATGAAAAAAGAGGCCATAATCCATGTATAAAATTTAAAAAAAGATCCATATACTAATACTTTCAAATACATTAATATATTATGGGATTTTAAGAATAATTGTATTTTCAAACAAAAAAACACCTCAAATTGGTATTATAAAAATTCCTCTTTATTTTTCTAAAATGAAAAATATCACTTTAAAAAATTCATTTAGAAATCACACATTCCATATGAAATAACCCATTGTAAAATCATAAAAGTTTCTTTAAACCATTTCTTAAAATACATTGGAAAACCCAATACATGTTTTGGAAGTTAGAGATCAATAAATATGCATAATGTCATGGATGAGATAAAAAAAATAAAATTAGTAAATCATAGGTTCCACACACATCAATCTGTCAAAGGATATTAAAGAAACTAAGGGAGTATCCCTATGTGAATCCCCCAACCAAAGGAATAGATATCATGGGATCTACCATAGGTCATAAAGTGAGAGTCCTAGAATTGACTTAATAGGACGACCTATCTTCCTACATTGTGTCTTATCAAAAACAACCCAACTAACTTACACCCATCCTCATCGGAATAGAAAACACCATCTATCCTTATTTCACACTGGAAGAGAAACTAGTAGTGTAAGTCTATCTATTGTAGCATAAGTATAGACTCCTATTTATCTACCCAGGTTCCCATGACCATAATAAAGTAAGGGTAAGTAAAAAAGAAATGATAACAACCATTGTTAATAAAAATAGTAAACAATGAGAAATATAATCCTCAAATAGGATATCAAATAATCTACCTTCACCTCCAATGCTCTCTCACGAAGAAACCCATATTTCATAACCATCACTCAATATAAAGTACAAAGTACACCTCATGGGCCACAATCCACATCAATACAAACCAAACAAGGTTTGAGAAGATCATTCAAACATGCATCCATTTTAGAATCCATTAAAAGTTTCAAATGTGACTTTTAATTAGATTTTTCAAACCAAGAGACAAAAAATCATTTTCAAGTTAAACTCATATACACTTACACATTAATATATATATATATATATAATTGCACAAATTCACATATTCAGATGTGAATCTGTAAACATATATATATGTATACCCATGTATATATAAAGAACTTATCTCTCTATATATATACATATGTGTATACATATATAAAGATACATTTTATAAAACTCGCATTTTTCTTCAAAACCGAATTTGGAAATACCTACTCGATACTGGATGTTTCCATGATCCATTCAATAATATATTTCAAATTAATTTTGAAAACAAATTACAAATAAATCAATTTGAAAATACCTATGAAAAATAAATCCAATTTTCAATTAAGTTCTAAAACGGTAAAAACAAAGCTCTTTAATTTAATTCTAGACCCAAATGGGGTCAACCAACTTTAAATATCTCAATTCAATTAAGATAAAAAATTTCAAAAGTTTTTAAATACTTTTAATTTAAAGTTTCACTTGAAATAAAAAGTAAAGGAATTATTTCAAATAAATAAATCCTTGAAAATTTTATAAAACACAATTTAATAATATAAAATAGGAATAATTAATTAACTAAATCAATTAAAACACCAAACAATAAAGGGTTATAAAATTTAAAACCTAAACATGGGGAAACCTACCTCAAATCAAGAGGAACCAACACACATCATACTAGAATATGTCACCGTTGATGGAGTACATTCAATATGAGAAGAAGAGACTACCAAAAACCCTAATCACCGAATAAACAACAAAAATACGATCAATCCCTAGACCTAGGTTTTTTATTAACTAATATAAGGAATGAGGGAAGGGGAACACATGATAAATGATAAGAAGGATAGAGAAGGAAATATTTCCTTGAGCATCTGATCAAGAAACATAAAGAAACCAAAAGAGATTACATAGGATTTTGAGGATGAGAGGGTATGAGTATACGATGAGGAGTGGCATGAATCATGGAGTTTCATTGAAGGGAGGCCATGTGAGGGGTGATGGTAGTAGGGGGATCTTATAGCAAGGGGTTCCACATGAGGTAGGAGACCATTAGGGAGAGGGGTTCATGTGAGGATGAGGCCAATAAGGAGACGGGACAAATGAGGAGGGAAAGGCATGGTGTCTAGAGGAATAAATGAGGAGGTAAAAAAGAGAATAAAAAAATAATAAATAAAGAATTAAAAAAGGAGGGAAATAAAAATGAAAATTGGGTTTGGCATATGGTTTACCTAAATGGTTTAATAAACTATGCAGAAACCATGATTCCCATACAAGGCACCAAAGAATACCATGCATGGTTACTATTCTGTTCCAACACAATTTAATAAACTATGAGATAACTATGCTAAAAGGAAATATATTGAGACAGGACTAGTCACGCTATTCCTGCACAAATTTTTAAACCACATTCCCCTTCATAACTTCTAAAAATTTATAAATGTTAGCCATAAAATCCACACAACATAAAATTATAATAAATAATGTTAATAAAAAAATATATAGGATGTGATAATTATCCCCACCATAAATATTTTTCCCACAAAAATACATTTCTAAATAATATAAGATGATAAGAAAAAACAACTAGAATAATTCTAAAAAATTACTGAAGAACATCCTCAAGAAACATCAGGCATCTCCAAGTGAAACAAAATGATAAACAAGGGACACAATTTATAACAAACACTAAGTCTTATTATGGTCTCCCCTATATTTATAATTCATCTAAAATATAGGGTTAACACACACTCTCTCTAATGGATTAAATAAACCAAAATAATTACTTCCACAGAACTCTTAGAGACATCGAAATACCTATATTAAACATAAAAACACAAAGGAGGAGAAACCTGAATAACCCTCAATATAGGAACCAACATTAGCCTTAGATCTAGTTCACTGTACTCAAATATGTAAACTTGGACCTCAAATCTTGAACATCATTTGATGGAAAATCGCAAAATAATCAGCACTCTCAGGTACTCAACTACCTAAAGGAAATCTATCCCAGTTACCCAAGCACCGACCCAAAATCACAAATGTCCAAACCATCCAAAAGAAAAACTCTTAAAAACAAAATGATAGGAAACCTGATTATCATACAAAAATAATCACCGCATGAACCACCAATGTCCCATAATCACTATAAAACAACTAAAATCCCATAAGTGTCCATATAGAACCATCCAAAAAGCATCCAAATCAAAATACATTGAATTCACTCAATGACTCCAAACTAATGAAAAGGAAACCCCTAAAACCGATAAAAAAGAATCATCCCAAGAACAAAATATCCAATAATTTCTTTGATGAATATAGGTCTCCATGTAAAATGAAGGGTACACCTCTAGAAACCGAGATCCAAAACATAGAGCCAGAAATAATCTCATCTAACCACTCAATTTAGATTCTGGGTAGATCAACCAACTAGAGAGACTACGCCTGCAAGAAAGAAAATCATCCCTTGAAATAGATAATCCATCCTTTCTATGAATTTTTATAGAAACATATTTCAAATAACCTGAAATATGAACTCAACTAGTTGATGTCTCAAATGTCTAACCAAGAAGTAACACTAAACTATGAAAAAATCCAAAATAATAAAACCAACGAAAGATGACAATTACAATAACCCCATTTCAAAACACTCAATTTCTAGAATCTTTATTTCCAAAATTTCAAACAACTATTTTAAATTAGAAACTTAACTACTATTTTCAAAAAAAATTGGATCCCCTTTTTTTCTTCCTTAAAAACATTCATTATTTAAGTTCTTAAAAGGAAAAACCCCCTTTTTAAAACAATTCACATTTTTTAAAACAATTCAAAATCATTCAGATTTTAAAATATTTCTAAATCCAATTTTAAAATTAAATCACCACCCATGTTTTCAAATGAAATAAAAAATTTAAAAAACATTTTCAAAAGATTCCCTAAATACTAATTCCCTTTTCATAATACATTTTCTCATACCCCTCAAAAATATTTCAAAATCCAAATATTTAAGAAATTATACAAATGAAAAAAAAAACTTAAAACCCATCAGATATCTAAACCACGTGTCAAAATATCATAAGACACTTTTTTGGATCACCCCATTCACTAGGTATCACCCAAGGTGGTCTAAATATAAAAACCAAATGAGATGTGGAATAATGCTTGATTTGGAAACATTGTTGATAAAAGAAATTTTTGATCCTGTAATAATTCTTAAAATGAGTCTAGAATCAAACATTAATTTGCCAAATGGTTAATGATTCCATGAAATCCAACCTCACACCTCAATTATATCTCCATTCCTTCCCAAAACCAATATGATCCCCAAGTAATACCAACCATTCCATTTGGGATCAATAAATTGTTGACAATAATAAAATTAAATCTATAACTCAAAAAATAAATCCCAACTACCCCTAGTGACTCAATCATCATTGTGCTGGGTGGTAATCAATAATCTATTCATGACCATCCCCTTGAGTCTCAACAACAAATCCAAAATTGTTCCTACCATGACATCTAGAATAAAACAAGGGATAATCATGAGAGATCCAAGATTCTTAGGGAAAAAATAACTTGGCTACTCTGATATCATTTTTTCATGAACCAACTTGAGTCATCCATCCTCTGAATGCCTAATCCAACCCGTGAGGGAGCTCGAATGATCTTCCTGATCCCAATGGGCTAGAAAACATTTCTAGGAATCAAGAAAATGACACTTAAGAACAATATCACCCTTAAATCCAAGAAAATTAAAAGCATAAAATCTAAAAAAACCAACATGAACCATCCATCTATAATACATTCATGTAAAATCATATATACAGAAAATAAACTATAAATTTGTAACGAAAAGTAATTATGAAATCCCACTACATCCCCTAACTCCCTCCCTTACAAATAAAACCACATATTCCTCTAGTTTCTTCTTGGCCTCCCACAAATATAGCTACCCTTCATCTGTTGAAATCAATAAAATCATAATTGGCCTAGGTAAATCATATAACGGTCCATACATAAAAAATTATATAAAAGTAACATCAGGTCTTATGATATCAAGTAAGAGGCACCACAAGATGAATACATTAAAATAAAGACTAACCTTATATAAATAAATGCTATCAAGAGTGTCTAAAAGATAGATAAGAAATTTAAAATGAAATGGTATATAGGAATGAGCTAAATCTCTGAAGGTATTCCAATGAGAAACTACACCCCATATATAAACATTAAAAGAAATATCCATATAGTGTTAGTTTTAAAAACAATAATAAATTATGGATTTTCCTTCTTAATTATATTTTGAAACCAAAAATACCCCAAATTGGTTTTACAAACATTCATATTTATTATTCTTAAAGTAGAATGATCACTTTGAAACATCCATTTATAAATAACACACTCTATATGAAATAAACCATTGTTAAATATTAAAATTTCATTTAAAATTTTTCTTAAAACACATTATAAAAAAATGACAAATGTTGCAGAAGTAAGAGATCAATAAAAGAGTCACAATTTCATGGGAGAAACAAGAAAATAAAGTATAAAATCATAGGTTCCACACACATTAATCATTCAGGGGATATCAAAGATACTAATGGAGTTACCCTAAGAGAATTAACCAACCATAGGAATAAATTTCATGGGCTCTACCAGAGGTCCAAAATAGAGACAGTCGTAAGACTTTACTCAATAGAAAAACATGTTTGCCTATGTAAAATCCTATCACAAACCACATGACTAGCCTATAACCAACATAATTGTAATGAAACACCCCATATATCCTTATTTAATACTATTGGGGACCCTAGTAGTGTTTATTTATCTAGTGTTGTATAATTCTAGACACCCACTTAGATACCTGGGTTCCCATGACCAGAGTAAAGCAGGTGAGAGTAAACAAGAAATGAGAAAAAATAATTATAATACCAAATAGTAAATAATGATAAATACAAGAATCACAGATGATATCAAATAACACACATTCACCTTCATCACTCTCTTAAGAATCTACATCTATTTCATAACTATCACTCAATATGAAGTACAAAGAACACTATGAGGGCTACAATCCTTGTCAATAAAAACCAAATGGGTTTTGACAGGATCTTACACACACACACACATTTAGAAAACACCTCAAATTTAAAAATAATATCTTCAATTATATTTTTTAATCTAAGATAGAAAACACTCATTTTTTGGTTGTACTCATATACACTAACACATTTATGTATATCTATTTATATCATTGAAATAATTCACATATTCACATGTGAATTTGTAAACACACACACACATGTATATATATATGTATATATAACCATGAATATATATAGATCCATCAAATATATATATATATATATATCAAGATATATTTTATGAAACTCTCATTTTTCTTCAAAATTAAATTTTAAATTTTTTTCCAATACTTGATATTTCAAAGATCCATTCAAATATCTATTTCAAACTAATTTCTAAAACAAATTATAAATATTTCCATTTTAATACCCATTTAAAGAATGAATCCAATTTTCAATTCAGTGTTAAAAAGTGTTAAAACAAATATCTTTTAAAAAAATTCCAAATCCAAATGGGGTCAAACCCCTTCTAATATTTAAATATAATTAAAAATTATAATTCCAAAAAAAATTAAATACATGGAATTCAAGTTTCACTTAAAATTCCAAGAAATGGAACTATTCAAAATGAATAACACATTGAAATATTTTAAACCCCCCATTTAACATTCCCAAATTCTCATAATTAATTAAATAAATCATTTGAAACACCAAGAAATAAAGGGTTCTAAAATTTAAAGCTTAAACATGGAAAAAAAAACCTAAAATCAAGAGGAACCAAGCCATTAAATACCAAAATTTGTAACATTAAATAGTTGAAATCTAATTGGGTAAGAAGAGACAACCAATAACCACAATCATTGAAGATACCAAAAAAACGTCTCAATCCCTAGACCTAGGGTTTTTTCAAACCAAAAGGAGGTTAGAGGGAAGTGTAAAACATGAGAAAATTAAATGAGGATGAAGAAGGAACCCTTACATTGAGTATTTGACTGAGAAATCCAAATAACTCAAAATAAATCATTGAGGAGTATGTGGATGATAGAGGATGAGTGTGAGATAATGAGGGTCTAGACCTGAGGTGTCGCACACAAGGGAGGAGATCTGAAGGGTTATTGGGTTGAATGAGGAGGATGAAGATTATTAGAGAGGTCCCGCAAGGAGTGAGAGTCATGATAGACAAGGGAAGAAAAGTTTAGAGTAAAAAAGAGAATAAATAAATAAAAAAGAAATATGAAAACGGGGGGAATAATAATAATAATCGGGCCTAGTGCATGCTTTACCCGCATAGTTTAATAAACTATGCAGTAACTATGATACCCATATTGGGAACCAAATATCACAACACATAGTTACTAATAGCCTTATTCAATGTTTAATAAATTGTGCATTAACCATGCTAAATGTAACTATACCAATAAAAAACTAGTCACATGGTTTCTATATGGTTTCTCAAACCATTCTAACTAATTGTGCACCCCTTCATAACTTCCAATATTTTTAATTGTTTAGAAATAAACTCCAAAATAAAAAATAATATTAAATAATATTAAATAAAATAATAAAAAAATTGGGTGTTAAAATTCTTCCCACCATAATATTGTTTCCCCCAAAAATCTATTGTTAAACGATAGAAGACGACCAGAAAACACTAACTAGAATGATTCCTCAAAAATCAATGAATCACATCCTCAAGAAATATATAACATCTCTAAGTGAAACCCAATGATCAAAAAGAGACATAAGGTCTAAAAAAATTGAGTCCAATCTAACTCTCCCCCCATTTTAACTTCATCTAATAGAGTGCTTCGATACACACACTCTCAAAGGGATGAAATACCACAAAAGAAGCTCCTCAACCAAACACCTAAAGAAACTACAATACCTCTATCAATCATATGAACTAAAATTATAAGAAACTTAATGAACTCTCCACATAAGAAACAACATGGTCCTTAGACTCATGTCACAATACTCAAATGGGTAAACTTGGATCTAAAATCCAAAATAATGCCTCATAGAAAACCATAAAAGAATCAGCACTCTTAGGTTCTCAACTACCTAAATTACATCCTTCCCAGTTACCCAAACATTAACCCAAAATCACCCATGTCCAAAAAAACAAAAAAAAACATTAGAAACATAAACAATAAGAAACATGATCATTATCCAAGAATAATCACCAAAAGAACCACTAAAATCCTATAAGAAGTCCAAAAAAACAAACATCCCATATGCATCCATATAGAACCATCCAACGAACAACTTGTTCAAAATACCTCAAAGTATCTTACTAATTCCAAAACACCAAAAATGTTACCAGTAAAAATGAAAACCAAGAATCATCCCAAAAAAAGTTATAATAATACCTATGATGAACCTAGGTCACCTCAGAAAATTAAGGGTACACTTCTAGAAACATAGATTCAAAACCAAGAGAAAACGATAATATGGCCTTACTACTCAATTATAAGTCTGGTTTGAGCCACAAACTAGTGATACTACAACTTCCACCTAGAGGTTTGTCCCCTTAAGAAGATAATACATTCTTTATATGAATTATTAGGGAGGAAGAATTCAGATAACAACACACATGAACTCAACTAGTCCATATATCAAACATCCAACCAATAAGTCCCACTAAACAAAGGGGAAAACCCAAAATAACAAAACCAACAAATCACAACACTTCTGAAAACCCCATTTCAAAACAAATAATTTTCTAAAACATTCATTCCCAAAATTTTAAACATTAATTTTAAAATGGAAATTTAACGTCCATTTTAAAAACAATTCCAAATATAATGTTTTTATTCTTTAAAAACATGAATTTTATTAGCCATGAAAATAAAAAACATCTTTTTAAAATAATCTACTTTTTTTAAAACATTTAAAAATTATTCACCTTTAAAAACATTTATAAATCCAATTTCAAAATTTAACACCACCCAAGTTTTTAAATAAACTCAAAAAATTCAAAAAATTCAAGATATTCCCTATTAATAATAAATTTTCTCAAACACCTAAAAATTGTTTTAAAATTAAAAATTTAAAGAAGTACCACAAGTTCACACAACTTGAAACCCATCACAAATCCAATCCACATATCAATATGTCAAAAGACTTCTTTAGGTTCACCCCATCACTGAGAATCACCCAATATAGTATAAAATTAAAAACCCAATGAGTCGTAGAACCATTATTTACATAGAAAAATTTTTGATGGGGAAAGTTTCAATCATGAAATATTTATTAAACAGGTTTTAAATAAAACATTAAATTGATGCACGGTTCATCATACCATTAAACCCAATCTAATTCCTCAATCCCATCACCATTTCTATAAAAAAATTCAATTTTATCCCAAAATTAACTAAATCATTCCAATGAGGATCAATAAATGATAATAATTCAAATAAAAATTATTACTCAAAATTCAAATCCAAACAACCCATGGAGGCTGAAGCATTTCCATGGTAGGTGGTGATCAGGCACCTATTCATGATCTACCTCTCGACTCATGACAAAAAATAATAACATGATCCAAAAATGACATCCCTAATAATATAAGGAATACTTATGATATATTCAATGTTCTCACATAGAAAATAAATTAGCTTCTCTGATACCATTATTTCATGAATCACCATGAGTCTTCTATCTGTCAGATGCCCATGACAGGACCCACAGGGTGTTCTTGATGCCCATGGGAAATGAATCAAGGGAATTCAACTTGGGAATTATTTATCCCTAAAATTAAAGTAAAATAAAAACATAAAATCTTATAAAAAACTAGCATGAACCATCTATATATTTGAAATCCACTCTAAATCAGATATGCAGAAAATAAAATATAAAGCTAATAAAGAAAAGTAAATAAAAAGTCCCTCCACTGACCCTAACTCCCACCACTACAAATAAAATAATAAGTTCCTATAGTTCTCTCCTTGCCTCCCATAAATATATCTTCCCTCCATCCATAGAAATCAGAAAATGCCTAATTAGACAAGGTACATCATATAAAGGGACACTTGTTATACATTATATAAAAGTAAAATAAGGGCCTAGGAAATCAAGTAAAATTCATCACATGATGAGTGAAGTAAAAAAAGACTAACCTCATATAGATAAAAACTCTCAAGTGTAACAACTGGGCCCCACTAACAACAAGGAATCCCTACTTTAACATGCTCATTGAGCCCTAGTCCAATTGGAAAAACCAGTTTCTCTATAGACCTGTGGTCCCCTCCCTTGGTCCCACACACATGACCTAATGAGTCATTGGACCAATGATTGTCCCCATAGGACAACACATGTTCCTTCCCGTGTGAATTTTTCCACAGTCACACATACCCTAGAAAAATTCCCAGCAGCTCACCTATAACATCCCGCCTTTTTATCACATAAACTTTCATTACATTATACAAAACTGAGGATCTTTAAGGTTTAGTGTCTTGGAAACCAAGAACTTAATACATGACAACATAAAAAATTCTTCTTAAACACTTCAAAGGATTCTTCATTGTTCATAATAAGTTCATTACAACATCTCATAACCTGGGAGCATACATCAAAGGAATGGGTGAGCAGAAAACAAGGGAAACAATTTACATGTGAACCTGAGATACATCAAAAAGTCATGAAAAAGAACTTTAAGGCATGAGAAAGAGTTCATGAGGCATATCATAATAAAAATAACGTGTTTTATAACTTGAAGATGTGGTTGCAACATTAAACTTAGAAAATCATGAACATATCACCAAGGTAAACCACAATGTGTCCTTTGAAATTACCAAGGTAAACCCCAAGGTATCGTTAAAATTGTAATCTCTAGTGGTTACATCATTACCCAATGCATTGGAGCGCAATCAGGGTGCACCCTTAGATTTTCTTTTATTATAATGTGAGCCACATAAATCATAATAAAAAATTTCATAAACAACCCATATATCATAAAATAAATGGGTTTCATTTCATAGTTATCACATTTTAAAAATAGCTTTAAAGACATGATTTTTATGTCACTTTAAACCCACGGAAAATGGAAAGCGGGTTTCATATATGTAAGTCCCAGAATTGAATAAGAAAATTTTGATATATATGTAAATACCCCTATAGAAGAAATAAATTTGAGTATCCACTTAATAAAATAAAATAATTTGAGAAAAAGAGAGAGACATTTTGAGACGAAAATTCTGAAGCATAACGTCTATATTGCGGGGTTTTAGAAAACATTGAAAAGAGAGGGGAAATGGGTCACCCACACATAATTGATCCATAAAATTTTATAGGGACAGAATATAAAGGATATAAGAACGTGGTAATGAAATTTTAAATACATACCATATGAATTGAAAACCATGGAAGGAAGACAAAAATAATATTTCTCTTATGAAAATTCGGCAGCCTAACGACGTCACCTTAAACTTCGAAAAATGAATTGACTAGATAAAATAGGGTCTCTCATAATATTAATATAAAATATCAGTATCATAGATATAGAGATAATACCCCAACATAATTAAAAGGAACTTGAAATACTTGACATGAAAATAGAACATGAAAATGAGAAGGGTGAACGAATCCCTTAAAAATTCGGCAGCCTAACGGCGCCCCTTAAAAATTTATAAAATGAAATGATGAAAGAAAGAGGGGGTCAATCATCATATGAACATAATAAGTATAGTAGGATTAATATTAAATAACATCCTCCAACATAGGAACATGGAGAATAAAAGAAATGACATAAAAGAGATTACTTGAAAAGAAAGAGAGAGGTCAGATCCCTTACCTTAAAACGTAACTCTTAAAACTCGAAGGTTGGGACCTTGAAGGCTTGGGGAACCTTGGGAGGGATCCTTGGGAGGTAAGGAGACCATAACTTCGTTGAGGATGATTTTGGAGTGGAAAGGATGAGATAGTGGCTTGGTATTTATAGGGAAAGTGAGGGGACAAGGCATTAATGGCCAAGGGACACCTCATTGGTGGTATTGGAAAAACAAGTAGTATTTCCTCATGTTATTGGCCACTTGGGACACCTCACACCTTATATCACTATTAACAAGTCGACCATCCCTTAAAATATCTCATGACATCATCATGACATAGTTATGATGTCATTAAACATACTGAAACCCTAAAACTGTATTTTTATTATTCATTGAAAATTCACCTTTTTCTGAAAACTCCGAAAACTTTACCTTAACATAATATCAATGCTCTGAATTCAAAAATAAACTCCATTTTATAAAAATAATTTTCTAAATATTTTTAATTTAATTTTTAAATAAAACACTATTCACCAAAAATTCATTTTTTCAGAAAAATCCACAAAAATTACCTTAATATAATATCGATGCTCTAAGTTCAAAAATAAAGTCCATCTTATAAAAATATTTTTCTAAATATTTTATATTTTATTTTTAATTAAAAAACACTATTCACCTGAAAAAAACTAATACCTGACTAATAATTTCTTAAAACATTATTTACTTATTTTATTGAATCGCATTACTTAATCAAGGTGCCTATATTATATTAATACTTTCTTTAAGTGAGATTACTAATCCATTTGGTCACATTACTAATCCTAAGCGTAAAATCACTATTCATAAATTACTATTCACCAAAAAATAATTTGATCTTATTAGATTCTAAATTTCTTACTGAACACATTTGTAGAAGACCATTTTTTTGAAAATCATTACACATCATTAATTATTTAAGGTTTACATAAATATTTTAAAATATAATTTTTTTCAAAATTCATCAATAAAATACGTCCTATATTCATTCGAACATTTGAAAACTCACAAACATCACCATAAGAATAAAACACAATATTATTTATAATAAAGGATTTCACAAAGTAGAAATGGTCTCGTTACATTACCCCTTATAACACCAGCATATGACCTAAGAGAAAGGTGTGCTAGGGTGAGAGAATCTGAGGGCAGCTCGGCCAACATTGCACGAGTAGTAATTTCTATCAGCTTGAACTTCTCGTGAAGGTGATTCCGTTCTAGCTTCACACGATGAAGTTCGGCTTGGGTTTGGTCCAGAGAAAAGCTCAGTGGTGCTACCTCGTTCCCAAGTTATGTTAAATGGGATTCGATTGGCCCAAGACTACGGGATGAGGCCATCAAATCTTCTTTCTATATTAATTAACCAAGATCACTTGTATTTATAAACAATAATCTCAACATTTAGTTTCCAACGGTCATACTGACCAATGGTCATATAACAGTCGAAACCCAACGGTCTCATTTTAAATATACTCATTTTATTAAATAAAATTTTTTTGTTGAGTATAAAATAAAATAACACAAAAATTTAGGAAACAAAATTTATTCAAAATTTTGGGTCGTTACATCACTATTCTTGATCACTACTCCCGGACAAGCATGCTTAACTATGGAGTTCTAATCAGGTAGGATCCCAAAAATAAAGGTTCACCTTATCGACATGAGTCCTATCATCTATTCATTTAACACTTTATCATTATGGGGTGTTACATTCACACCCCCTTAAGATAAAAACATCCTCATTGTGGACCCTATATATCAACCCATGTAGTTCCACTACACTTAAGTATGAGGTCCTCCTTTGATACTAATGTAGAAACTGGGCACTGCTGACAGCACATACACCCTACCTTAACATGACCATCAGGTCTTGGCCCACCAAACACCACCAACGACTCTACAAACACTTGGTCCTCTACCTGGGGCCACCCCACATGCCTTACTGGGTCATAAAACTAATGATTTTTCCTATAGTCCAACACATTTTCTTCTCAGTGTTCTTTTTTCCTCACTTACACACACCCTTGAAAAATTGATAGAAGGTAACCCATCTTGATCACCACTTCAGGCTAGGAACACTTAACTGTGTAATTCAAATCAGGTAGGCTTCCAAAAATAAATTTGAACCTTATTGACATAAGTCAAATCATTTAGTCATTTAACCCTTTATCATTATGGGGTTTTATATCAATAGTGTCCAAAAGTATGATAAGTGACTATAACTAAAATAATAGATAGAGTTGAGACAAATATTATTAGTCATGATAAATATAAACCAAACCACATGTATTAGATTTAAAATAAATACCCATTTACTTAAAGTATTAAATTAATTAATAAATTCAGGGTTTTCAATCTTAATTATATTTTGAAACCAAAAACACCTCGAAGTGGTTTTACAATATTTCCTCTTTATTTTTCATAAATGAAAAAAAAAACTTTAAAACATTCATTTTGAAATAACACGTTCTATATTAAATAACCCATTGTTCAATCTAAAATTTACTTAAAAATATTTCTTAAAACATTTTAGAGAAACCAACACACATTGTAGGAGTAAGATATTAATAAAATAGGAACTGTGTAATGGATGAGACAAGAAAATAAAAGTTTCCAATCATAGGTGACACACACATCAAGAAATCAAGGGATATAAAATAAATAAATGGAGTTCCCCTGAGTGAATCCACCAACCAAATGAATAGATGTCATGGGATCTACCCTATGTTCCAAATGGAGAAAATCCTATACAATACTCAACATACCAACCTTTGAACCGATGTTTCATCGTATCAAAAACCACCCTATTTGCATGTTACAAGCCTCATTAGATTGGAATCTCTCATCTAGACCTATTTCACGCTATAGGGGACAATATTGGTGTGTAGCTATCTAGTTTAGAAAATGTATACACTCCCACATGGCTACTTAGGTTCCCATGGACAAAGTAAATCAAGGGTGCCTAAAAAAGAAATAATAACAATCATTGATAAGAAAAAATAGTAAAAATGGGAAATACAAGAATCATAAAGGATTTTAAATAACCCAAATTCACCTCTAGTGCTCTATCAAGAAGTATCACAGATTTCATAACCATCACCCAATCTAAAAAAATCATTACATGAGGTCCCAAATCACTGTCAATAAAAACCAAATAGGGTTTGAGAGGAGTTTTAACACATGAACACATTTGGAAATTCCTTAAAAGTTCCAAATAGTAATTCAGTTATATTTTTCAAACCTAGAGAGAAACCCCAAATTTTCTAGTTGTGCTCATTTACACATACATATTTATATATATCTATTTATGTCATTGAACAAATTAACATACTTTTATGTGAATTTTCATACTCATACTCATATATATATATACCCATATATATTTTTAGAACCATTATACATATATATATATCAAGATAAATTTTATAAAATTTGAATTTTCCTTCAAAATTGAATTTTCTTTAAAAATTGAATTTTAGAATACCTTTCAAATTCTTTATATTTCCAAGATACATTCAACAATATATATGAAAATAATTTATAAAAAAATTATAAATAAGACCATTTGAAATCCCATTTGAATAGACAATACAATTTATACTTAAGGTCTAAAAAGGGATTAAAGATCTCTTTAAATTTTTTTACAGAACCAAATAGGATCAAATCACTTTAAATATATTAATTTAATTAAAAACAAATATTTTAACATTTTTTAAATGCTTGAAATTTCATGTTTCAATTCAAATGATAAGTATAAGAAATATTCCAAATTAATAAAACCTTGAAAATTTCATAAAACCCAATTTAATATTAACAAATATGCGTAATTAATTAAATAATGTATATGAAGCACCAAGAAATAAAGGGTTCTATAATTTAAAGCTTAAACATGGGAAAACCTACCTTAAATCAAGAAGAACCAAGACATGACATACTAGAATGTGATGACTTAAATGGAGAAAATCCATTCAGGGAAGAAGAGAACTCAATATACCCTAATAATAAATGAAACCACAAAAACCCAATCAATCAATAGAAATAGGGTTCAACCAAACTAAATTGAGGCACAAGAGAATGGGAAAACATGAGAAAATGGAAGGAGGATGGAGAATGAGCCCTTATCACGAGGGTCTAACTATGAAACATGAAGAATCTAAGGGAAATTGTGGAGGAGGAGGAGGCTAATAGGGGAGGATGGAGAATGAGCCCTTATCACGAGCGTCATGTGCAAGGAAGTATGTTTGAGGGGTGTTGAAAGTAGGGGGAGCTCATAGTGAGGTAGGAGATTGGAAGGGAGAGGGGGTTGTGTGAGGAGGGGTCTATAAGGGAGAGGGGACACATGAGGAGGGAAAATCATGACATACAGGTAAATAGAAGAGGATAGAAAAAAGAGAATAAATAAATAAGAACAAAAGAAGGAGGAAAAATAAATCAATCAATCCTGAATCATGGTTTAATAAACTGTGAGGAAACCATTCTGTCCATACTAAAAACCAAATTCCCCTATACATGGTTACTACTAGGAACCAACACAGTTTAATAATTCATGTGATAACCATTCCAAATTGAACTATTCCAATATAGAACCAGTTTCACAGTTCCCACATTGTTTTTCAAACCGTTCTAGTTGACTATGCAACCCTTTAGAACTACTAAAATTTAAAAAAAATTGTCTTGAAACTCCTGATGACATAAAATAATAATTAATAAAATATTAATAAAAAATATTTCGTGTGAGACTACTCATTGAAAAATATTTTTTCATTTTATCTCAATCACTTAGAATCAAGAAATCAGTGAAAAACCTGAAAAATAGGCATAAATATCCTTAACTAGTATTAAACTAAGAAACAATGAGCATAAAGTAATAATGTCACCTAAGGTAATCTTATCCTTACTTGCAGATAATCTCAGAAATGAATTGCATTATGAAATAATGTTAATTGAAAAATAAATAATTATGGGAGAAAGAGAATAATGAGAGAGAAATTTTGGGTTTATTCTCATTGTTTTGATCAAAAAACCCCAAATCCACTTTTATTAATCACTTTAAAATTTTATTAATAATTTATAAAAAGTGTAAAAATATTTCATATTAAAAAAATTTCATATTATTGGACCATTAAATACCACCCATTATCACATAGGTTAACCCTTACATATTACAAGGGTTTACCCTTATGTATATAGGGAATGTTCCAATACTTTATCAAATTCTAGCCCTCACATATCAAATGACTATTACATACCAGATAATTGACTCTTATGTGTCATAATTTGTCATAATAAACCCCTTATATATCTAGTAAATGACTCTTATGTATCACCATCAGCTGAAAATGTATTCTTACATAATTTGGGATATTCCAAAGCTACTCTTATGTATATAGGGTAACATCAATGTTACTTCTATATATCACCAAGGCTTACTTTTTTGTATCAAAAGGAAATTTTAGAATGAATCTTACATATCATATGGGTAACCCTTACATATCAACCCTCATGTAATGATACTTTGTCATTTTCAAACTCTTCATAAGGTTACACATCCATATAAAGACCATTATTCATAAATACCAGAATGTATGGGAATTAACATTATTTTTTTTTAAATTTACTACAACTCTAAAATTCACAATAATTCATTTCCTAACTTTTGATGGACCTACTTATGGTAGATCAAATTTCTTTAGATATACTTTTGATAAAACTATATTCAGAAGATATAGCTTTGATATATACCCTATTAGTAAATATAATTTAAGAATTTTAGACATTGGTTGTTCCACTCCACTATCATCATGGGGAATCAAAAGTTAACTATTGGACTCACTCTTTCTTATGGATTCAATACTCTATCATAAGAACTAGTTTTCACATGACTAATCAATTTAGATGTTATAAATTATGAACTTCTTAATATTTTCTCTTATAAATTACATGCTTTTCCTCTTTTAAAATTAAGGTAAACTCATATATATGAGGGAACCCATCCATAAGAATAAAATAGTTACTTTTATGTATGGTGACACTTTTTTACATGAGTTTTTTTTTTCAGGAAATCACTGGAACTTATAAAAGCCTCTAGTTTCATCCAAAAGACATTTATAATTGATTTTAGTACCAAACCTCATCCTAACTATTGTGAGTAGTGCCTTATACTCAACTCCTTTATTTAATTTGATTACCATTACACACATATAGTTTGATATATACATGTGTTTATCTTACCATGGTATTATTGATACTTGTACATATACTATATTTATGGTTATGTACATAGATTAAATGTTATATAAAAATGTTTATAGGAGTTCCCAGTATATAATTTGAACTTAGAGATACCATGACTTTAATCTTAAACATATGTCCAATGGTATAGACATATCATGCTAATAGGACACATATGATGATTGACTATTAGGTACTGGGGGATTATAAGCATTTAGACTTCTTCTAATGGGAACACCACAAGTTTTAGGTGTCATTGGTAGTTACAATCAATAAAAATGTGTAATGGTATCTTTATTTGAGATTATTATCAATGTATAATATTTGATAATATACTTTTAAGCACGATAAAAACCATAAAATTTATATCACGAAGAGGTAGATTTATCTAAGTGTTCCATTAGTGGTATAGAATTGACTGAATAATCAAGATATAATTTGTCACTTTTGGAAGAGGTTATATATTAGGACTAGTTGATTATGATTGTAGTACCTTCACCAAATCCATGTTCATCAATGATGTGTGTTTTTCAAACATGACTTCAAATCAAGGGTGGTAACTGTTCTATTAGTTTTTTGTTCTTAAATTACTTCATGTGAGGTCCTAAAACCTTTTACTGGGATTTGTATCACTGGATATGATGTTGTTATGTCAATATTATGATGAAATATTTTAAATTCCTTACCCTTATGATTCTTCTTCACACCTTGAAACCAATACCAAAATACGAGTAGTTGAAAAATAGAAGCAATTTTATACCTAAGCTCAACCCACTCCCAAAAAATGATTACTGAGCTATTCTGATTCTCCCAACACCTCTACATGGTCCGAATACACACGATCAATCTATGATTTCATCCCCAAGGATTCATTCGACATACCTTGGATTTATTTATTAGAATTAAACAATAAAATATATATATTTTAGAAAAAATTAAAATAGGTTCTTTTTTTGGTGAAAATTGAAACTAGTTATTACCTTGACTACTTTGGGATGTCACAACATCCCCACTATATAATTTTTCTTCCTCATGATATATCCAAAAATATTACCAGACATCTTCAATGAAAAAAATCTGGAAATTACACATGTATATTAGACTCTAACACCTATATATCTTCTTGAATATAGCCATGCTACCACTATATCCATAATAGAAAAATTTCCTTCTAATGTGGAGTCTTCTCTCTCTAATACACTATACAAATTTGATGCTCCTCAACCAATGTTCCATCTTAGAGTTCAACTTTTCTAAAACTAATCACATGGGAAGGGTAAAGATGATATCACTAAAGGTGTGACACATGAAATACATCACACATAGAACCAAAATTCTTAGGATGATCCAACCAATATATTATTGTAACGATTCCATCCAAAATCTCACATTACCCCATGAACCAAGGTGCAAATTTTCACAGCCTATGGATACATTGATTCCCTAGATGACGTGACACCCATAATATTACCCAATCATCCACCGAAAACTCCAAATTATAGTTTTGTATGTCTGTATAGGACCTATACCAACTTTGAGTGGTCTCTAACTACCTTATAATATATTGTATCTTCCCTGAGGTTTTTTATAGGAGTGTCGGTCTGAAAATCATTGACACTCCAGCCTCCAACTAACATAATGATGATCAACATACCCTAAAATATAAATCATCAAAAGGTTACATCTAAATAGAAGCCTGATAATTATTATTGTAGGAAAATTATAGGAACTAAATGATTCCAGAAAACCCTAAAAATCTAGGATACATGTTTATAGCATGTCCTTTAATGTCCAGATGGTACGCCCAAACTTTCCATTAGTCTGAGGGTGATATGTAGTTATCTAATGAACCAATGTGTCAAGCACCTTTTATAACCATTTCTATAATCATGCTATAAAATGTGTGTCTTGATCTCAAATAATACTCTAATTAACTCCATTAAAATATGTTATCTCTCATACACAGATCTTTCCCTGCTCATTAACATAAAACATCTCTCAAATCATTAGAAAATGATAAATCTTAGAAAAGTGGTCTATAATAACCGAAATTGCATCACCACGTCTGGTCATCCTTAGTAACCCTATTACAAAACCTATAGTAACAACATCTCACTTCCACTTGGTAATGATTGGTGGTTGATAAAGTCCAGTAGGCCATTGTTTCTCTACCATCACCCACTAATAAGAGGATCACCATGTGACAAAAACCATTATATCTTAATTTATCTCAGTCCACCAATACTATCAATAAATATTGGGATGCATCTTGGTTAGTCCCATGTGAACATCCCATCTATAGGTATGTGATTCCTTAATCAGCTCCTAACTCATGCTCACAGTGACAATAACACGACCTCATATATAAATAATCTCATTAGAGATAAGAGACTAAAAAGATGGAGGATTAAAACTATATATATTTTTCCTCATCACCATAAAGTATGAATATGATAGTTGGTTCTCCTTCACCCACCTCAAGAGTGAGGAGGTGAAAACCAAGGATAAATGGTAACTCAGACATGATACTCTTTAACATCAAGACACATTATCACAAAAGGGACATCATTTTCCAATCACTACACAACTTCCACACTATGTGTTCCTGACTCTTCCTAATAAGCACATTAGCAATGAAGTTTCCCTTTTTGGGGGTGTAATGAACCTCAAAATCAAAGGACTATAGGCATAAACCTGCCATCACTTCTAAAAGTTTAAGTAACACTATAATAAAATATTTCAAAATCTTGTAGTTAGTGTATACTAAAAATATCTCTACCAAGTGATAGTGTCACTAAAACCTTTGGTAATGCACCACCACTACAAACTCTAGGTCATGCATCACAAAGTTCTACTCAAGGAACCTTAGTTTCCTTAACCCATAAAAAACCACATGGTTATCGAAACTACTCCAATACTAAATCATGGTGAATCAAAGTAAAATTTATTGTCCTTAACCTACTCAAGTATATTCAATATTGGTGTTTCTATAAACCTCCATTTTTTTCCAAAAAGGAAATTACATAAGTTTGTATCTAAAGGAACTTCACTCCCTTCTTAGTAAGTGCCTCCATAAGTGTTTAAAATAAGTAAATTTTCATTATAAATATTTGGTAATAACCAGAAACTCCCTAGAAACTATAGTTTTGAACTTATCAGGAGCCAATTATACACCATCCTTCGATATAATATGCCCTAAGAATTACACCTGATCGATCCAAAAGTGACACTTTAAGAGATTGACATGTAACTAATGATCTCTAAGTGTACTTAAGACAATATCCAAATGTCAATCATGATCTTAACTTGTTTGTGAGTACATAATAATATCTTTTAAAAAATAACTATAAATAAATCCAAGTAAGGATGAAAAAAAATTAATCAGGGACGTAAAGACTATTGTCACATTAACCAAACCAAACTAAATCATAATGTACTCATATAGGCCATACCAATTTTTAAATGTAGTAAAAGGTATATCAAAAGGCCTCACCCTCCACTAATTATATAATTATCTCAAATAGATCTTATAGAACACAATAACCCCTCCAGATGGTTAAATAAATCCTCAATATGTGGAAGTAGACATTGGTTATTGACTATCACTTGGTTTTACTTTTTATAGTCTAGACATAATCTCAATGAACCATCTTACTTATTGAAGAATAAGACTGGATCACCCCAAGGAGACGTACATGTCTCTATAAACCCATTTCACTTCCAAATACACTAGCTGAGATTTTATCTCTTAAAGCTCTATGGGGGTCATCCTATAAAGAAAAATATTTTGGTCTATATTCCTAGAAAAACCTAAACCATGAACTCAATCTATCACTATGGTGAAAACCCCATGAAACCCTTAAAAATACATACTAAAATAGGTATAACATGGTAGGAAAGGCCAACTGACATATCACCCCATCATTCATAATGAAACTGGAAAATTGGATCATAATCCCACCCAACTGCTCAAGGTCAGGTCCTGTATGACCCACCTGCATGTCTCACTACCAAATATAGACATACCCATAGCCCTCAACAGATTTAAAAAATAATCATTGATGATAATATTTGATATCGGGTCGATACTAATAATAAATAAATTAGAAAGGATTTTATAGCTTCCAGACACTATGGAACACTCCGAAAACATCAAATTACCTACATATTGTGCCTCTAATTGTGAATTGATCAGCTTCACCGCATAAAGTTTATCTATGGATAGACCTATGAAATTAAAAAAATTAATAGGTATAAAATAATATGATACACTAGTATTAAATAAACCATATTCCAAAATATAAGATACTAAAAACTATACCTCAAATGGTTGATAGATTGGAATCTATATTAGTAGGAGTACGATCAATGACATGAAACTTGTTTTAAACTCATCCCTGAGACCACGCATGAATATCCTAAAATGTACTTACATATTACCCCTATCATCAGGAACCTCTTCCTCTGGCCAGACCATAATGGATGGAGGGACTCTTACTACTAGTCAAATGTGGAATACCTAATCCATTTCCAATACCCTATGTCTTCCTAGGTCCCCTACCACTGAATACTTTTTAACTATCCCTGTAATACCACTATAGGTGACTTATTATTCCTTATAATCTAATTTCAACTGATGATTGGTTCAACTGAGAATGAACATGTCCTCTCCCACTAAACTGATAACACTACACTAATCCTCCACTCCTTAGTAGAAGAGATAAAAAACCACCATGTAAACTATGAATATCGCCTCCCTATCATGAACCATAAAATCGGTGCTTCTTGATGCCCAAGGATCCATTATCAGTCCCCTAAGTATGAGTAAACTTACCATCACCCTTACTGACATTTGGGTTTCTCTCGCATACGAGGTCCTCATTCATAGCCTTGGAAAAATATGTCATGTGACTGAATTTCACCTCTACCTATATAGAATTACTCAAACCATCCTCAATGTTTCTATCCCTAGCTATCTTATCCCCAAACAATATTAGGGGAAATAATTATATCATAGTAAAATTTATTATATAGTATAAAACTAACAACCCTCTTAGGGTAAGGTGCATGAACTACCAGGACCAATACACTCTCAAGGTTTCTAGAAAGAATTTATCATAAAACTGAGTCTAAAAATCCCCCCAAGATAATCTTACATGATAGATATCCTACACCTAAATATCCCACCAACACATAATTGGGCGTTGTAAAAAATAAACCACCAACTTCACCGTCCTATCAAAGAAAATATCAAGGTGGTCAAATACTTCCTAAATAAAATCTACTCAGAGCTCCATAGTCTAGGGGCCACACTCAATAATAAAAAATGTGGGTGATGTATTTGTAACTCATATCATATTAAACATGTAAGGTGAATCTCACAGAGTTTCCATATCGATGGACTAAATGACTCGTAGAAATCTCACATGGAGCTAATCATCCATCATCGATCTCGATGAAACATGCGACTCTGAATCTTCTTTCAATAGAGAATTTTCAACCTCACCCTCATGTAACTCCACTATAGGTATTCACAGAGCAATACCAATATAAATCCAAACACATACATAAAAAAATATTTCTACCATAACTTTACATATCACATTTTTATGTAAAATAGAAACAAGCATAACATCATTTTGTCTTATACACCCCATATCATAAATATACATAAACTGGGAACTCTCTATAGCCTTGAAAACTCTCTTACAGGTTCACTATTAAATAAATATAGGATTCACACCATTTCATTTTAATTTATTCTTTTAACGAGAGTCTCACATCTTTGGTTAGGTTAAGTAAAATACCAATAAAAAGTTATAGAGGAAAACAATTTATAAGTTTCCATTGATGTTTTATTCAATAGATACTAATAATAAATAAGAAAATTAATCGCTTTTAATAATAATGAAACCATATAAGAAATCAATTAGATAAGATTCTTCCATAAGGTTATATATGAAAACACTATATAAGTCATTTCCGACACTTTAAATAATTGAATCCTATAACAAAATTAAATTAACCATACATAGGAAAGCACATGAATTTCATGTAAACATAATTTTTATGATATAATACATGAATGAATAATCTATTTCCACCCCATCAAAGATTATAATATCATAAATGATGAAAAAAATGCATCATATCAAATTAGATAACCCAATCATAAAAGTTAAACCAAATAACAACAATTACATCACTCGTAAATTGGACTTCCCTCATACATAAGTTACTTATATCTTGGTATAAGATCTATTTGAAGCTTCAAAAACTTCCTATATTCTATCTACCATGCTCAAATTATAATACAAAATAAGAAATAAGGATCCAATACCACATTGTAACATCTTGACCCAGCTTACTCTTCTGTAACTGGATTGGTGCACTATATGACCACAGGTGCACCTCTCGGTATTCCAGAGGCTTCCGACTAGTAGTAGGGGCCTAGTTATAATCAAATGGAAACTTTACCCCTTGGATCAGATAAAAAATAGTGTAATTATCGTCAATATTAACCATGTGAAAAGAATCCATAATAAACATACATCACAACTAAATACCATAGGGTAAAATAAAACATATATGCTATAAAAATATAAATTTTGTACATGTTACACAATCCATATGTACATTATCAAGATCCCCCATGGGTGGATTAATTTTTTTTTATGAAACCAAAAATCTTATACCTTCATTTAATGAAATGTTCCATGAATTAAATTCCATATTTAACCCATAAATGGATTTATACAACTTTTATATCTTATTGTACTTTCTTGGAGTCACAAACCCTTTAGGTTGTGTCATATATACATCTTCGTAAAGGTATCCATTATGGGAATCTATTTTTACATCCATATACCAAATATCATAATTATAGAAATGTTTTACGTGAGGTAGATTTTTTATTGATTTAAACATGTAGACTCAAGAAAAAGTTTCATCATAGTAAATGCCTTGACAATATATAAACCATTTAGCAGTTAACCATGCATTATATGTAATAAAATTACCTTCCAAATCCACTTTTCACTTCAATATCCATTTTCATCCAATGAGGTTTACATCTACTAGTGGATCGAATATAATATATACTTGGTTTTTATACATGGAATCCATCTCATACTTCATGTATTCTCACTATATTGTATCTTTTTAGCTCTATATTTCCTTCTTGTATGAAATGGGATCAGTATTGTCAACTAATAATGAGTTGTCATATTCGGTTACTATAAAGACACAAATTTCTGGTTCTCTAACCTCTCTAGTGATCCTATGTAGTACATTTGTTTTATGAATAACATCTCCCATGGGGAACTATGGAATCTTTTCTTACACCAAGTCCGGGGTATCTTGAGAATCATCTTCATTGAAATTAATGTTTCTCCCACTATCCTTATTGAGGATGTGATCCCTCTCAAGAAAAATGGATTGACTTATTATGTACACCTTTATGTTGGAGGGATTATATAGATAGTATCCACTTGATTCCTTGAGAATCCCTATGAATTTGAACTTCACACCTCAAGGTGATCGTTGGTTTCAAAATTTGTCCATAAAAAATTCCTCATAACCCCATACATGAATATGTGACAAAAAAAATTTCTTTCCACTCCATAACTCAAACAAATATTGTTTTCTACTTTAGTTGGTACACAATTTTTTGTTTATGCTATATTGTATAATACATATCCCCAAAAGGAAAATGAAAGACTTTCATGCCTCATCGTTGGCCTTACCATGTCATACAAGGTATAGTTCCTCCTTTCACTGACATTATTCCACTATGGTGTATAAATAGGAGTGATTTGGGGTAAAATCTCAAACTCCCATATAAATTCAATGAAATATTGTTTAAGATACTCACTACCTCAATCAGATGAAATATTATTTATCTTCTTACCATTTTTATTATCTACTTCATTCACAAACTCTTTGAATTTCCCAAAAATATTTTGACTTATACCTAATTAAGTATACGCATCCATATCTACTTAAATCATTTGTAAAAGTAATAAATTATGAATATCCATCACTAGATTCTCTTGGAAATGGTCCACACACATTAGTGTGTACCAATTTTAGAGGATCTATAGCTCTTCCACCTTGTCCACTGAAATTTTTCTTGGTCATTTTCCCTTATAAACAAATATGACATTTTTCAAATGGTTTTAGATCAAAAGAGTCTAAGTAAAAACCTTAATAGATCTTTATTAATTTTTTTTTAATATGACCAAGTCAGTGATGCCACAACTAGGTGTGAAATGAGACAAGTGAAATTGAATCATTATCGATTGTCAATACTTGGTTTTCATTATTTAATACATAGATACCATTATAACATATGTTGTATTTATAAAAAAACAACTTGTATTTAGAAACCTGAAAATAAAATAATCTATAACCAGTAAAGATATAGAAGTTATGTTTTTATTAACTTTTTATATATAATAAAAATAATTAGAACCAATATCATCCCAGTTGGAAACAGAATGTGTTAGTCTCCAATATCTAGATCATCCAACATTTCACCATTATAATCCCCTAAATCCACCAATCCTCTATAAATATTTCAATATCTACTTGGTTCCTGCATTTAAGGATGGATTTCAGCACCAAATCCAGTATTTAAAACCCAATGTGTAGATATAGAAATATTTCACTTGATAATGAATGTTCCAAAAGCTTCCCCTTTCTTATTTAACTAAGTGAATTTATTATTCCAGTGGCCTATATTTCCTTATAGAAAACATAATTCATCCTTTTCCTTTACCTATATCTAGATCTTACTTTTTTTTATGATGGTGGTTGAGAGATTTATAATTCAGATGGTTCTTGGGCCCATTTTCCATGTTCTTCATTTTCTTATTCACTCTAAGGACTACATGATTTTAATTCCTCATGTCTTTATAAACTTGGAGAATCAATATAAGGATTTTTGAGAGATAATTCTCACTATTTATAATATTATAATTAACAATGAAATAAGAAAATCCCTTAGGTAGTTGGGACAAAATGAGATTTGTGTGTAGCTCATCAGGGATCTTAAATACCGATATGTCCAAGCACTCAATGTGGAAAATAATCTTAACTACATGAGGCCCATATAGCATTGGATCTCCAAGTTCTCACATGAATGGTAAATTGGAGATCTCATTTCTCTCTTTTCTCATCTTTTCTTGGTATATATTGTGATGGTGATACATAATGTGATACACATGGTTAAGCAATTAGATACAAGGGTTCAAAATCCCAAAGGACCAATTAGTTTACCAGTTTTGGAGAACCATATATATACCTGATACCATTTTACATTGGAAATAAAAAATAATACATAATAAATAAAAAATAAAATAAAATAAATCTTTGAAAACATATTCAAATATTTCTTCCTCGCATCTTAGGGAAAATAAAAAAATAACATTTATCTCAAATGCTCATTAAGGGTTATGTATAGAGGAATCTATCATGAATAAGTAAATAATAATCAAAATGGAAAGGTAAATAACTAAACACACATGAAATTTAATCAATAACTTGGATATCATAATTAGATAAGGAATATTCAATATGTTAAGGTAAGTAACTAAACACTCATTCCATTTAAATAAATTGACTATCATAAATAGATAAGTTATAATCAATATGGCGAGGAAAATAACTAATAACACATGTCATTTAGTCAATAATTGAGAATGAAATGCATCCATAGATAATATCATTATTAAAATCTCAAAGATAATAATAATAACTAATTTCTAAATGAATGAAATTATTAATTATTGGACGTTGTGATATCAATCATTATGAAACCTCTACCATAAAGAACTTTCATAACATGATTTAAAACTACTTGTAGAAACCTACTTAATTTGGCCAACTTATTTATCTCATGAGACATGTCGATGCATCAAAGGAATATATAATTCTAGGCCCCACCCATAACTGCATGTCCAAATAATTCCTCACATATCAAATTATAAATTTAATTCATGTGTAACATGCCTTATCAAAAAATATCCAAATTTAGTAAAGAACATATATTTATCATTATTTCCCCAGTTAATCAAATGAATTTCAGAATAAACATTGAATGTAAGAATGGTATATGATTTAGCAAATATTATATCTATAATATTGATTTGCCCAATTTTTGTACACATTTCCATTCACTCTATTGAGTATAAAAAACATGTTTTCACTGGATACTCATTTTTTTGTAGATAAAATGCTTTATTTGTGTGTTTATGGTACTTTTCAGGTATTTTCCAGCCAAAGCCACAAATAGGGAACAACCAAAAGAGAAATTCAACTATACACAGTGTGTACTTTATAAACACATATCATGTACCTTTTCCCTGACACAGATCGGCCAAACTAAGTACGTACCCAAGTAGCTGGCCATATATTACACACCATGTATGACACATTCACACACTGTGTTATCCCTTCTAGATGTGGTTGGTGGATGAATTCGATACTACATGCCATGTGGGGTGGCGTTACATGTCGTGTACTCCCACCAACCGATCATTGACACGTTGAAAGTCATGGGGAAGCTCGGAAGATCACCTACTAGTGGAGAAAATAAGGAAAAACCAAGTTTCCCTGAGTAAACAGCATGTACATTATGTCACATTCCATGTAGTTTTAAAATCTCTTTATACGAGGGAAGCCCTTCAAGTTTGAGGTTGGACATCTGGGGGAGATGTTTTCTGTTGGAGTTGGTGGCCTAGAACCAACTACATTGTACTTTACTCATTAAATAAACACCTTATCACATCTTGATTGTTCTTCTGCATGACAATGCATGTGATAATTTCCCAAGGATAGTTGTTGCATTAAAGGGTCATAGCGGATCCCTGCTATGATGAGAACTTGGAAGTTCCATAACACTATTCTTGAATATATGTTCTATGACCGGATGTTGTTATTTGAGGGACACAAATAATACAGGCCATTAGGGGTGAGGACTCATAAAACTTTGAGGCACCTTCTCGTGGTGTGCACCCTTGGTAATATCCAAGAGGATATTATGAGAACAAGACCCGGCAGTAGGAAATCAACATTTCATAGTGTCAATGGATGTTCCTATCTACGGGCGTGTGTATTGGTCCTTGGACTTTAATATTATTATTACTGGGTATTAAAACTGATTCACTTAGATATATTGATGAAAACTATGATGACACACTATTCGTAGTGAGGTAGGATACATTGGGTGTGTCACGAGTAATACTGCATTACTAGATAATGCGAGAGAGGCCTTGTCCCTTCTATTCTATAACGGAAGTAGATATCTCAAAGCCTTTTATGGAATTGATATAGCCTAAATAAATCCATGTCCATGGTATGGAATGGGAGAGTTCAATTTTGGAATGTCAAAGAAAGAATAATCGAGCACATGGGTTGATGGCACTAGCATGCAACCTGCTTGATTCGAGATATCGTGACAAAGGGGTTATATTACACGGTAAGAGTTCGTATGAGGTGACACGTCATTGCGGCATTAACTTCTTTCTCTATGGTTTCCTTGGCGTGTTTCTAGATTCTAACCTTGGAATTTTGGTAGGCTCCACTTAATGAAACTGAGAAAGAACACACTAAGTGTTTCCATGTATCTCAGTTAAATATTAATTTAACAAGTTAAATAAAGATTATTCCTGACTTTGGTTTAATAATTATTTTGGGATGCTTGATTGCATTTATTTCGACATTAGTTATTCGAGAGAATATATTGTGGGAGAAATAATATATATTTATTAGCAAGTAATGCAGTTACATTTATTTAAGAAACAAATAGACTTTACTCAAGGTCTAATAAATGTGATGGAGGAAATAAAGAAAAATGCAAACAAGATAAAAACGCCGTGTATTTTTCGTGGAAAACAATTACACTTTGTGTGTTAATTATTACACACCGTGTAGTTTTTCCAGTCGGGATTTTGAGGAAATAATATCATTTTATTAAATGATATTTATTATAATCAGCGTGGCCGCATGTCAAGGAATTAATCATTCAACATGGGGGTTTTAAATAAGAGTTAATGAAATAAATAAAACTCATAAAACATTTATTTATTATCATAACTCTATAACCTCAAACTCAATTATAAATATCCTCACAACCCCGACACTTTTCCAGAGAGAATCATTGTGCACAACAATTCTGGAAAATTCTCTCAAGGCCGAGAGAACTCCTTCCTCCAAGAATGCTCTCAAGACCGAGAGAGATCCTCTTCTATCGAATCAAGGCAATCTAAGGCAGACAATGCAAGTAAAGGCATCCCCACACTAGCACCTGAATATTCTTTTGGCGACGTCCAGAGATATGTGGAGCACGTGTGGATCACCGCTAGAGGAATCCTATACTTGGATTCTACGACGCAACGATGGATCACATCGGATCGTGACCAGAGACATCAATAACGAAAGAATTCCATCAAGGTAATTCTTTTCAATTAATTAAATTAATTATAACCAACATATGATGATCTTGTCTTTATGTTTCCGAGACTCCCTATTTCTTTTTTTTTCTTCATTCTATTCTGAAGATCCGGTATTTTATTATCGTGAAGGATCTCATATTGGTCATTTTTAATGCTAAAATCAAGTTGGTAAACCCCCCCCCCCCAATATTCTTCCGCTATGGCCAAAACCTATAAGTTGTATCAGAGGGGTCATATCATTGGTTATAATTATTTATTTTTTCATTGATGATTTACGCATTTAAAAATTTAGTTGTTTTAATTCAAGTTAATCATTCTTTAAAATATGAATCTCAAGATCTGTTCCTCCCCTCTCATTTCTCGTTCACCTTACAGAAAAAAAATTTCTTTTAATTTTGATTAAAATAAAATAAAGGAACTCATCCAGAGGTTCCAAATGCTCCTGGCTATACAACACCAGAATACATGACGTGTATTCGAAATTACATGTCGTGTGGTCTAGGTTCAATGCATTGACTGATCCACCAAATCAGGCAATGTATTGGATCCTATCTAAGTCATTTATGACACCATGTGTTAACCAGGAATAGGTGGCACATAGTTTCTAGATTACATGTTGTGTGGTCCAACTGAACATGGCCTGTAGTCCCTTTTGGGTTAGGGCTGGACCGTGTACCCCATACACGTCTTTCCCAGCTGGAAATCGTGTAACGCGGATACTACACGGCATGTGTCTAATTGAACATTCCATGTACTCCATAAAATTTCTAAAGTACTTCTACAAGCCATGTCCCCGGGTGTGTACTTTGGATGGACGGTGAACAAAAGTACATGCGGTGTAGTTGAAACTACACATCGTGTACTCATCCAAATTATGCAGATTTATTAAAATTTATTATTTTATTATACAAACCCTTGAGACATGTACCATAGTGCAGGCCTAAAGGTGAGGCACAACACTTGATAGGTGTTATATATATATATATGTGTGTTTAATTTAACATTTGCGTGATGAATGAGAATTCACCAATTTGCCTCTAAGGTACAAGTTACGTACAAATATAATTTTAAATGAGTTTATTTGTTTAAAATTATGATGGATGAGAATCTAAAAGAAATTCAAAAAAAGGGTTTAACATAAAAGGATTGATTAATTAAAGATAATTAATTGATTCGAGCAGGATTTATATTAAACAAGAACAATTAAAGAATTGAATTCTAGTTTTATTAATGCGTAATATCGTTGCATGCATAGATGATCATGATCTAGACCAAGACCTTTGTATATGAATGGTTTATTTTAATTTATTTATTTAAATTAAGTTTTTTGGCCTGTGATCCTTCTCCTCATTAATATTTTGGTCCTGCGTTCCCAATGTTTCTTTTATGTAAAAACCCATTTTACCCCTCACCTGCGTGTGAGATAAATGCATATGTAATGGATGGATCTCCCAAGCTAGTGGAGGCGGCTCAAGTCAGGAGGCAAGGTGAAACCAATCCAAGTAGATACAAAGGTGGACATGTGGAAAACTGTAAACACGAACCCGAAAGGTTCAAGGTGTTTCTCCCCTAGGTCTTGGGTTAGTTTATCAATGGCTTGATAAACTAACCAATAGAACAATATCATGATCATAACATTTATTTTATTTCTATGAGTTTCATAGTTTATTTATTGTCGGTTTGTTTTCATGATCACACAATTAGTGAATTAAACAAGCATGCAAGATTGAACTAAAATAAGACCGGATTATGCGTAAATATTATCTTAGACATGGTTAATCACTTAATTATATCCCACTTAATATTAACAAGCACGTACTCAAAGATAATAAAATGGAAATTTACGTATAAGGATAAAATCCCTCAAAGAAATATTAAGTCGGTATAGCCTTCCATAATCTTGGTTAGAATCGAACCATAGTTCAAAGTTCTTGACCAACCCTAGTTGGGGTGATTTCAATTACCAGGGAATTCTAATTCAAGGTTTTGCGTTGACATAACTAGGTTCACATAAAGGGTTGACTTCCACAACAGGACTTGGTGTGACTTAGAGGAAAAGGATGAGGAAATCCAAAAAAAAAGGATTTCAGGATTGGGGAGTCCACTCAGCGGATCAAGGAGCTGCAAGTTAATGAAGTTGGAATTTGGAATGCCTTCCTAAAAACCTTCAAGTTTCTTGACCAACCCTTGTTAGGGTAATGTGAAGGGCAATATGGAACCTTTCCACTAGAATATTCAGGCAACAAAATATTCCAAAGTCAATGGTGAGGGATATTGGATTTCGATAAAATAATGGGAGACTAATAAGTATTAATTTATTTATTTGTCTTAGTTTTGTAATAAAGTACCAAACCTTTTCTCACCTTAATTTGTAAAAACGATATGAAAAATTACTTCAAACATATAATTTCGAACCATACTCGATAAGGAAAACCTTCTCATCGACACCAATTTCTAAGAGTGGTAGAGGCATTTACGCGTCATCCTTCGCCACGAAAGGAAATTGTATGTGCTGGAAGAGCCTGTTCTAGTTGTACTTGGAAAAAAGGAAAGTGATGAGGAAATATATCTCTATGTGAAACATATGGATGATGCCACAGATGTCCAATTTTTCATGCTATCGACCATGTATAATGAGCTCTTGAAGCAACATGAAAACATGGATGTGTATAGCATGATGTCTCACCTTAAGGATCTCTACCAAGAGAATGAATGAAAATAGAGATATGAGATCTCCAATTATTTGTTTTCAACTAATATTGGAGAGTCTGTGCCAACTGGGCCTCATGTAGTCAAGCTTATTAGCTACATCGAACGCCTGGACATCATAGGGATTAAATTCCAGGATGAGTTGCGTACAGATCTCATCCTATCATCACTGCCCAAGACCTTCTCAAGACTTATTGTCAACTACAACATGGGAAATAATAATAAGAGTCTATCCGAACTTATGACATTGATTCTCCAGGTAGATAAGGACATGGGGCGTGACAAACCTGAAGTCCTTATGGTGAATAAGAAAATGAAGGACGGGGAAAAGGGGACAAAGACTTATAAACGGTCTGAAGCCCCCGAGTGTCAGCCCTCCAAGAAGAGGAAGATCTAGAGGAAAGGAAATGAATGAGAGGCAGTATGTTTTGCATGTGGAAGGCAAGGCCACTGGAAGAAGAACTGCACTCAGAAGTGTGGGGATTCTAAAGGTTCATTCGTTATCGAGTGTAATATTTCCATTTCTACACATTGGGTATTAGATACAGCTTGTGGGGCTCACATATGTATTCAAATGCAGGTACCAAGTATATTTAGAAAGATTTCAAGAGGAGAGGTGGATTTTCAAGCTGCCAATGATGCAAGGCTGGCTGTGTTGGATATTGGTGATTACCACCTCTCATTGCCAACTGGGATGATTTTGGTTTTACATAACTGTTATTATGTGCCTAGTGTTACCATGAACATAATTTCTGTATCTTTTTTGGATATGGATGGAATTATTTTTATGTTTGGAAGTAAGGGTTGTCTCTTTTATAAGAAAAATGTATGTTATGGTATGACACATTTAAATAATGGTTTGTATGTATTAAATTATGAAAATAAGTTTTCACAATCGATAATGAAACAAACTCACATGACTCATACATCACCAAGTTGTGGCATCAACATCTCGGTCATGTAAAATGAGGAGCGCTTGACAAAGCTCTTCCAAGATGGTTATTTGGACTCTAATGAGCTAAAACCATTTGATAGATGTCATGCTTGTTTACATGAAAAAATGACCAATCCTCCCTTCGGTGGACAAGGTGAAAGGGCCACAGAGATTCTAGGATTGGTGCACATGGATGTGTGCAGACCATTTCATGTAGAAGCTGGAGGTGGATATTCTTACTTCATTACTCTTAATGATTATTTGAGTAGATATGGATATGTCTACTTAATGAGGTATAAGTCATAAGCCTTAGATAAATTTAAGGAATTCAAGAATGAATTATATAATCATCTTGGTAAGAAGATAAAGAATGTTCTATCGGATTGAGGTGGATAATATCTGAACCAAGAGTTCATCGATATTCTACGGGATTATAGGATTCTATCTTAGCTCACTCATCCTTATACACCACAGTGGAATGGTGTTAGTAAAAGGAGGAACCACACCTTTTTGGACATGGTGAGGTCGATGATGAGTCATGCAGATCTTCCATTATTTTTTTGGGGATATTCATTACAAACTAGAGCATACACACTAAACCGAGTAACAAATAAGGTGGAAAATAGAATTCCCTCCAAGTTATAGAATGGAAGGAAATCCATTTTGTTTCATACACATGTATGGGGATGCGAGGCATTTATTAAGGCCTTCTCAGGAAACAAAATAGCACCCCGGGGCATGAGGTGTATCTTTATAGGATATCCCAAGGAAAAAAAGGATATTACCTATATAACCCTCAAGAAAAGAAAGTGATTGTCACCAGACAAGACGTCTTTATTGAGAGGGTGCACATCCTCAAAAGGGATAGTGGGAGCAAGATTGACTTCGACAAAGTTGATGCTCAAGATACATAGGAGTTGGTACATAAAAAAGATCCACAGGTCCCCATAGAAGAGGTTCCAGAAACACAAGTACTGCGTTGGAGATCAAGAGAGGTAAGGGAACCATAGAGATTTGGTTTCCTAGTCATCGAGGATGGTGAATCATTGTTGGACAATGATGAACCTCTATCCTACAAGGAAGTAGTATAAAGCTTAGAAGCTGCAAGATGGAAAGAAGCTATGAATTCTGAGATGGATTCCATTTATCATAACCAAGTCTGGGTTCTAGTCGATGAGCCATTTGATGTAAATCTTGTTGGATGCAAATGGGTATTCAAGAGAAAACTGGACATGGAAGGTCAGGTTAGCACCTATAAATCAAGGCTAGTGTCTAAAGGATTCAGACTGCATCAAGGAATTGACTATGATGAAACCTTCTTGCAAATTGTCATGTTTAAATCCCTAAGAATCATACTTTCCATAACAACTTACCATGACTACGAGATTTGGCAAATGGATGTCAAAACATCATTCCTTAATGGGAACCTTCAGGAAGATGTCTATATGACACAACCAGAAGGGTTTGTGACACCAGCTGAAGCCAAACGGGTTTGCAAGTTGCAGAAATACATTTATGGATTAAGGAAACCATCCAGGCCATTGCACATTCAATTTGATGAAGCCAAAAATAAATTTGGTTTCATTAAGAATGAATGTGATCCATGAGTTTATAAGCAGTTTAATGGGAATGCGATCGTTATCCTAGTAGTATATGTTGACGTCATATTGCTTATTGGAAATGATGTACCAGTCTTACAGTCAGTTAAGGACTAGTTTAACAAGTGTTTCTCCCTGAAGGACTTGGGTGAAGAAGCCTACATTCTAGGGATAAAGATAATTTGTGGTAGATCCAAGAGGCTACTTGGACTAAGTCAGTGTACATACATTGACCAGATACTAAAGAGATTTAGTATGGAACGATCCAATAGGGGATTGGTTCAAGTGTCACGTAGCCTACATCTTTCTATGAAAATGTGTCCTCAGACACAACAAGAGAAATATATAATGAGTAAGATCCCATATGCTTTGGCTATAGGATCCATCATGTATGCCATGTTATATAATAGGCTTTATATTGCCTATACACTAAGCATGATAGGTAGATATCAAGCAGATCCAGGAGAACAACATTGGACTGTTGTTAAGACTATCCTTAAGTATCTGAGAAGAACTAAGGATATGTTCCTGGTGTATGGAGGAGATGAATAACTTGTCATCAGAGGGTATGATGATGCTGGTTTTTAGACAGATCAGAATGATATGAAGTTTCAATATGGATATGTTTTTTGTCTCAATGGAGGAGTTGTGTACATTGAATGTATACGCCGTGTAGTTTTCATGGAAAATGAGTACACGCTGTGTATTAATGATTACACACCATGTTTTTTTTCAGTCGAGATTTTGAGGAAATAATATCGTTTTATTAAATGATATTTATTATAATCAATATGGGTGCATGTCGAGGAATTAATCATTTTACATGGGGGTTTAAAATAGGAGTTAATGAAATAAATAAAATTTGTAACGCGTTTATTTATTTTCATAACTCTATAACCTCAAACCCGATTATAAATATCCTCACTACCCCAATAATTTTCTATAGAGAATCATTGTGCACAAAAATTCTGGAAAACTCTCTCAAGTCCGAGAGAACTCCTTCCTCTAAGAACGCTCTCAAGACCGAAGTGATCCTCTTTCATCGAATCAAGGCGATCTAAGGCGGACAACGCAAACAAAGGCTTCTCTGCGCTAGCACCCGAATATTCCTTTGGCGATGTCCATAGATACATGGAGCACATGTGGATCACCGCTAGAGTAATCCTACACTTGGATTCTATGACTCAATGATGGATCACATCGAATCATGACCAGAGACATCAAAGAATAAAGAATTCCATCAAGGTAATTATTATCAATTAATTAAATTAATTATAACCAACATATGATGATCCTATCTTTATGGTTCTAAGACTCCCTCTTTATTTTTTAGTTCTTCGTTATATTCCAAATATACATCATTTTATTATCATGACAGATCTCAGATTGATCATTGTTAATGCTAAAATCAAGTTGGGCAAACCCACCAATGCACTTCCACTGCGCCCGGAACCTACATTGTCGCTCTATCGTTCGGACCTCCCTCAAGTCAAAATTCTGGTTTTCATTTCTTTTTGCATTTATGTTATATTATAATTCTCCCCTTACCCTTATTCCTCTTGTATCGATGGTAATTATTGAGTTTCGGCTCAATCCACACACTGTGACCACGGTCAAAAGAGGCTAGTTTTCCCTGTGTTGGGGGTTATAATAATGATTGTGCATTATTTTTAATTAAAATCCCAAATTGTTGTTTTTATTGTGATTTTTATTTACAATTTCTTCAATAAATATTACACCTTATTAACCATTAGTGTCATATCGAACCAATAATGACTCTAATGGATAAATCTGAAGGAGTTGCAATAAGTGAACCCATGACCATTGGATGAGCATGTTTCTGCTTACTTTCTGGGTAAGGTACCTAAACATATTTAATTAGTTAATTATTGTAACAAGGAATTAACCTTTAAAAATTTAATTGTTTATTTTTGGACCAAGAAGAAATAATTTTAATGAATACCCATAGTAAATAACTCTCATTAATACATTAAATTCTAAAGAATAATGATTATAATAAAACATTAATATAGTTAGAACCCCAACACGTTTGTTTTCTAGTTTTCTGTCATTTATTTTGTTTTGATTTTAATTTTCACAAATCTTCTCACTTAGTAGATTTTTCCCTTCATGCCTTCTGTTTGGAAAACCAATCAAGATTCTCTTAATTTTTACTAGTTCATTGCTTCTACAACTTCCCCATGGGATTGACCTCGAATGCCACTATCTACCTAGTTAGTTAGTTCATAAGGGAACTTTAAATTCTAATTTGGACTTCTACTTGTAGTGAGAGAAGTGCCAAATTCTGGCATCATTTTTGGGGGACTAACGAAAAGAAGTGGTGTGAGTTTGGATCAAAGGTTGGTTTACCCAGAATTTTCCATTTTTCTTCCTTCTTTTCTTGATTATTTTTTTTTTGGGACCCTCGATCCCGCATCTCATGGATTATTATCCAACTAGGGAGTGGTATTATACACTTGGAGAAGAATTTTATCCATATGATCTAGAGCTATCATACACATACCTGGAAGAGTATTAATCGTACAAGGATGATGGGTTCTAATATGAGGAAAACCCATGTACATTATTAACCCCACCCTTTTCTTATTCTCCTCGGAAACCATCTAAGGGTAATACCAATAGTTTATTATCCATGATGGTTGAATTTATCACAAGATATTTGGACCAAACTGAAAGGTTGGGATGACATAGAAATATGGTAGAACAGATCCCCAAGATAATTTTTAATATGGATCCTCTGGTTGAGTTTGAGGATGGGTGTTCTAACTTTTTTTCAACTGGGGATACATTTTTTTATGTGTGACCCACCTTTCATTCATTAAAAATTTGAGAAATTAATTTTCAGAACTCAAATTTTGAATATGGGAATACATCATGTCATGTTAATACTGAACTTGAAGACACATTTATTTTTTAATCCTGGACTGAATACATACCTGTTCCCAAGGATTCCTGTAATTATTTTTAGGTTTTCAGCATTTCGGAGCAGGAACTTTAGAAGTTGGAGGACATACTAGATCAAACCAATAACCAAGTCCACCTTAGGAATCTTTTTCCCATGCAGCATGGCTACTGCAAGTCATTTCCAATACCACCTGAAATTCAAAAATATTGGACAAAAAATGAGGGTGTCCACACATATTTTGGTTCGCATTGCAAAATTTACATCTGCCTTCATATTATGGGTATGTAACCCTAACTCAGGTCACGCAAAAGACCTAAAACAAATGCACTTTCTGGGAGTCAACCAATCCATTTCCATCCCCCCTCTTTCTTTATTTTCTATTTTTAATAAAAACATGGTGTGTACTTACACTCAACATGTTGTATACCACCTTACCTTCTATACACTGTTTCAATAAAAGAAAAATGACAGAACATGTCATGTGTGTCTTATTAAAAAATTTGTAATTATCACTTCAGCGCATATTATAATAGTAATTTTTTATAAGTAACTATTAATTAATATATTAAACAGGGATGAGGACTGTATTGATGGTAATGTCAATGTAGTATATCTGATCCATCACTGGTTTGAATCACTCCACACCAGCCATCGGTATAAGAATCATTCTTCTAGAACCTGTTCTTTAATTAAATGGTGTGTGAGGTGTTTTCAAACTAAAATAAAAGTTTTTCTAAATAAAACAAAACCCATGGTGGGGATGAACCAGCTGGTAGTTTCGTAACCCATGGATAAAAAAACCAGATATGAGTCCAGACAACTATCCCAGTTCCGTCATTTTTCATTTTAACAAAACCCACACTTTGTGCATTATGATACACATTGCGTGAGTCATGTTTTCAAAATAACTAAAAATGTTTTACAAAATAATTAATCAGTCAGGCATGGTGTAGGTTGATTAGAAGAGACATAGGAAAAGGTATAAATGTCCCGAGTTTGAATTCAGCAAATCTCCTTGCTCCATCCCAGTTTTTCAATAATTAAAACCACACAGTGTTCATTTTCCCCATGTAGTACTGCATATATACTTTAAATATAAAATCATAATAAAATTGTGTAGTACTATAACCTTTTATCTAGTGGTTGAGGGAATGTGTTTGGATTGACTGATCACCAGTTCAAATCACACCCCAATCACCAGACAGAAGGTTGTAGTTATTATTTTTAATTTTAGAAAACATGGTGTGTATTTCTTTGATACATTATGTGTATAGGTCTATTTTTCATTTTTAAATAATATATATTTCTTTTATATTTATTTTTAAATTATAAATAATAATTATTATATAGTTTACTATAATTAGTATACTTATTATGATAAAAAAACTCTTACATAGCATGTAGGACCTCTACACACTGTGTTCTTTGCCTATACTAGTCAGGAGTCCTACCGGGCCTGACCCCATGTCATGACCCCCCACCTTCTATTTTCTTCCTCCCATATGAAACTTCCATTGTACATCATCACCTCCCATTCTCCAATATACTATTTTAGTTCATTTTAGGCCCTAATTTCATGTTCATTGAAATCCTCAGTCTAGCTATGGCAGATGAATACCATACAGGTGGGAAATGGCCTATGGCCACTACTGAGGAGGATAGACTGGCTTACTTTTAGATTCGACTTCGGCCTTCCGAAACACCCTCCACAACCGCGACTCTTCCAATCTCCTAGCTTCAATCCTTAGTGATTCATCCTTATATTCTACCACCACCATCATATTTGACACATGTCAATACTACAAGCACACCATCCACAGCTTCCCAGGGCTCTAGTACATTAGCTCTAACATCCAGTATGGCTCTTTCATATCCACCCACATCTTCGGTGGACCCTACTATACCCACACCTCCTTCTACATATAGCACTACATCAGAACCTACTCTAGAACCATACACTTCTCCATCCACTACCACCACCACTGGACCCTCCACCTCAGCCACTGCGGCCCCACCTTGGCCTACGCCAGCATCTACCTGACCTCTTCTATAACCCTACCTGATCTTTGTTGAGGGTCATACTGCAATATATCAGCTTCGATGTCTATCAAGGCACACAATCCAGCTGAGAATCCATCTCTTGGATATCATAGTGCCTCAGTGTCTTAGTGTTTTTGAGGATATAGAGGATATTATGGGCCACACTCACCTTCACAACACACTCTAGATTAGGACTCCGATGTTTGGAGATTTATTTTTTGAGTTCTTAGCGACCTTCGAGTTTGATGGGCCTGCATACTGCAAGACGCCCACCAACACGGCTACTCCAGTTCGATTTTGACTAGGTGGACACCATTTCTCATTACCTATAGCTATGTTTGTCTGAGGGTGCAGATTTTACCCCCATCCCACCACCCAACCTCCTATATCCACCCTTATCCGCCCTGATCACTCTAACGTCATCACTATGTGGTGGGAGATCGTTGGGCATGACCAGAGGTATACCCACACTTCTCATAAAAGCACGCTCATCATTTACAATCCCCTTCATTTCATCCATTAGTGCTTTAGTGGCATTATTTTTCCACACCATGAAGATATGGGTGTTTTATCCGGCCGAGACATGGATCTTCTCACTTGTATTATCTGGAACAACTACTCTTACCTTCCTTGTCTTGTTGCCTTCTACTTCCACTCCATGATCCATGGTCATTAGGGAAACTTTAATGAAGGATTCAATGCCACCCGGTTGGCACAATACTTAGGAATTTTTGATCCATATCTCCCTCAATATCACTTAGTATCTCCCTAGAATATGGGCTTCATCATGATTATTCACATGAGGATGGTCTAGCATTGGGAAGACAACTTTATGCTTGTGTAGGATGCCCCAGCTCACACAAGGGTGAGATATGACCTAGTTGCGCCCACTGGTGTTACTGATCGGGTCCCAACCCATCCACTGGTGTATGTTCCTTCTCCACCCCAACCCACTTCTCCCAGCCTATCTTATTCATCTTCCATCCCTCTTATTATTTAATACCCCCCCCCCAAACATTTCCCTCTTATTAGCTACCATGGAACATTATCTAGACTTTCTTGAGAACCAACATGCTTCCATGGTATAGAATAAGTCTGATATTGAGTAGATGTTGGGACTTATTCTTCATCACAATGGACTTTAGTTACCCCCTACCCATGCTCCTCCATCTAATACTTAGCCTCCCATATCACTGACACCATTGAAGGCACTGTCCATGGATTCCATTCTCCTATCCACTATGGAACCAGCTGCTTCCACTACTGCTGCCAACCTAGCAAGGCCAATCAAGCCTCCCACACAGACCACTGCTCCTATGCCTCCAGCTATAGTTGTATCTACTGTCACGATGGATGTACCCATAGAAACCACCACACGGAGCATAGAGCCTGAGCATCTTACTTCCTCTTCCACTGATCCTCCTATGCCTAATCCCCTTATTCCATATGATGCCTCGTCTGAGGTGACCCACTAACTATTTTTTTCATGATTGTTCATTATATAGATATATATATCTCTCTCTTTTGTGTTATGATTGTGGTGTGATGGTCTATATGCATACAACATTCTTCTTCCATTTCATCGACAATCACAGGTACTCTGGAGAGTCATGGGTATCTATTTTCGATTACTTCCCATATTTTTTAGATCATCATGAGGAAATTATTATTTCATTGTTTATTTTCATTATTATTTTTGGATTACTTCTTTATTTTCTTCCCCTCATCTTGACCCACTAGTGTTTTACCACATCCTCTTATTATCCATAGTGTTTCACTTGGGGTACCATGTGTAATATTACGTGTGGGGGTGATTCTCTGACTACACTAATTTTTTCCCTTAAAATAATATTGGAGACATCATTAGTAGATGAATTATTTAAAACTATGGACAATATTTGATTAATTATATTTATAAATATTAAAGAAATAAAAAAGAATTTTAAAAGTTACATGCTTATTTCAAATTTCAAAGTACTTTAAAATGATAGATGATATAGTATAATTCTTGATTTAAATTGTTGGAAATTTACATTAATTATACTGATAATTTTTATTCATGCCATGACTTGATTAACCCATTTTTATCCTCATTCCCAATAGGTATTCTATGCCTTTTGAAATATTCTTTCTAATACCCTCTTTATTGAGATATTCTCAGGATATTCCTAACTACTAGAGCTTGAAATTTTTTCTCTTCAAAATATGAATATTTTAAATCACAATAAAATGTTTGAGACATTTGATTGTGTTTCATCCCCCATTGACCTTGATACCTACCTTACATATGATCTTTGTAAAACCCTTAGAAACCATGAACTACCTTAGTAGTAAGCCACATTACAATCCTATTTATCCTTCCTACCATAATACTTTTATAATTTCTCATGATTATTAATTTGAGCTTTAGAGAGTGAATTTGGCTATTCATGGTACATTTTTCTAAGAAATCATAAAATAAAGTGTGGGGGGAGTGTCTCTTGTTCATTTTTGTAGAAGGGTTCCTAAACCACTATTCATTGTATTCTTAATGATCCCTTATTAAAAAAATCAAAAGAGGGACCAGATTCATTTATTACACTTTATTGATGGTTTATAGAACTATTTAGGTAAGGTATTATCATGGTGATGATACCCTTTTAGAGTTCTTGATTGGGAATGCACTTTTAATTGAGCTTTTTTATTGAATATAATGTATTGTTATTTATGAGTTAATCCTTCTTTTTTAAAGCCTCAGAGAATATTTTTCACATCATTACCTTCCATCGCGAAGCCTCAGAATTAGCTGAACATTATTAAAAGACCTCAAGATTTTTTTGATTTTATTTCAAAAGTAGATAATGAGAATACTTTAAAGAATATGGATAGAGTGAATATACTTTATATTGAGAATAAATCTGATCTAATAATATTATGTGATGAGTGTGGTAACTTATGGCGAGGTAAATCATCATGTGACATGTGTATTTATGACAAGTTGAGAAATGTGAATAAAATAGGATGAAAATAATTAATTGAATTATATATGAGGCATGACTAGAATATCTTTGACATTGAAATATGTTTTTTGTCTTTTAAAATACTATTTTATTATTATAGTATTTATAAGTGTAATTAGTTCACTACTTCCCTTTTTAGAGAACGAATTCTAATAATTAGATGTTGAGATTTTCCTTGAGGGCAGGAAAATGACTAAGTGTAAGGGAGTTTGATGTGCTCGATTTGTCTATAGATTTTCATACACTCTATTGATTATAAAAAATGTTTTCACTAAATACACGTTGTTTTGTAGATAAAATGTTTTATTTTAGTTTTCAAGGTACTTTTCACATATTTTCTAGCCAAAGTCACAAATTGGGAATGACTATAAGAGAAATTAAACTATACATAGTGTGTACTTTATAAACACATGTTGTGAAACTTTTCCCAAACACAGATCGGCCAGACCGGGTACATTCCCAAGTAGCCGGATAGATATTACACATCATGTACGACCCATTCACACATCATGCATGCCCTTATAGATGTGGTTAGTGATTGAAGTTGATACTACACAACATGTGGGGTGGACTTACATGCAGTTTACCCCCACCAACTGACCGATGATGCATTGAAAGTCATTGGGCGGCTCACCAGATCACCTAATGGAAGAGAAAAAAAGGACAAACCTAGTTGACCTAAGTATAATTAATGTACTTTATATTACATTTTTTAGTTCAAAAGTTTATAAATAAGAGGTAATACCTCCAATTTTGAGGTTGTACATCCATGGGGAGGTGTTACCGCTCTGTCGTTCAAACCTCCCTCGAGTCCAAATTCTAGTTTTCAATTCTGTTTTCATTTCTGTTCTTGTATAATTCTCCCCTTACCATTCTTCCACTTGTATCAATGGTAGGGATTGACTTTCAGCTCAATATTCACACCATTACCATGGTCATAAGAGGATATTTTTCCCCATGTTGGGGGTTTAAATAATGATTGTGCATTATTTGTAATCGAAATCCAATAGTTTTTTATTATGATTTTTGTTTAAAACTTCTTCAAAAAAATTAATTCCTTATTTAAAATTAGTGTCCTATAAGACCAAAAATGACTCCAATGGAGAAATCTGAAGGATTTTCAATGAGTGAACCCAAAACCATTTGATAATCCCATTTTTTCTTACTTTCTACATAAAGAAACTAAAAATGTTTAAGTAGTTAATTACTGGACCATGGAATTAACTGTTAAATATGTAATTGTTTGTTTTTAGACCAAGAAAAAATAATTTTATTGAATCACCTTGGAAAATAACTCTTATTAATATATTAAATGATAAATAATTATGATTTTAATAAAACATATTTGGAGTTACAACCCCAACACGTTTTTTTTCTAATTGTTCTTTAATTTATTTCATTATGATTTTAATCTTCACAAATCGTTTCAATTAGTTGTTTGTTACCCTCACTCCTTATATCTATAAAATCCATCAAGAATATCTTGATTTTCAGTGGTTCATTTCTTCTCCATCTTTCCCATGGGATCGACCCTGAATACCGCTAGCTACTTTGTTAGTTCATTCAGAAGGGAACTTTAACTTCTAGTTTGGACTACTCCTTGCGACAGGAGTGATTCTAGATACAAAGTATATAGATAACCTTGAATTGAAACATTAAAAAACATGAATAAATAGGTATCCCTGTTAAATACATAAAGGTGTATTATATGACCCAAATGAATGTGAATATGTAGATATTGACAAATATGTCTTAATGAAATGGGAATTGATACAAAATCCCTTGTAATGATCATAACGTTGAAGTGAGAATAAATAAATGAAAATATTATGTATATAAAATTTATATCCACATAGAAAAAGTGCAAATACAAATTAATATAATAAAAAGTAGTTATACACAAAATCATAGAATATCAAAGTAAAATGAAGAAGTAATATTACCCAATGAAAATAATTTGAGTTATGAAATTCTTCATCACTTGGTAAATTTCATATCAAATCCCCTTGGATGAAATAATTCATGTTAAAACATAAAATACCATGAAGTATGAAATATTAATGATATTACATGTAAAATGGGAAGTATTTACACTACATAAAATAAATTATGCACACAAAAAATAGATAATGCCTCAATGACGGGAAATTTAGATAAAGTCCCATACCCCACACTTTCCTCTTATTGGATGTGTTTAATCTCATGTATAATGGATTTAATTATGTTATTAATTTATAAAATATCCATATTCATACTTATAATATCATATATGATCCTATTATTACATTTTATCACCATTTTTAAGAATATTTCATTATTTTCAAAATTATAATGGATTTAATGATGTTATTAATTTATAAAATAGTCATATTCATACTTATAATATCATATTCTTACTTATAATATCATATTCATACTTATAATATCATTATTTTCATTTCATCACCATATTATTATTTCCATTATTTTCATTATCCTAAATGTTTTGGTTCTTAAGAATCGGATATATATCCATATTATACAAAATTATATTAATGTTAAAATCATCATTTTTACTCAGTAGATACATTTTAGAACCATTTATGAAATTTGTACATGTAAAATTATTCATGTCATTTCATGGAGATGGTAGGTCGTATGTATGCACGAGCGATGATATCATTACCTTAAAGAGTAAAAGGGAAATTAAGTGGGTGATATCTAAATTTTAAATAATAAATATCATCTCATATATATCAAATATATTCATTAATTTTGTCTTTATTACATTTCATGTAAAATGTATGTTAAAAATGAATCACATCGCTTCATGAGGTGGTAATTCATCGTACACATGAATGACATTATGATATTTTAAAGAGAGAGGAACATAAAAAGGTATATGTGATATTAAAATTAAATAAATATCATATTACCATAAATATCATATAAATATTTTAAATAAATAATTATATCCATCCTTGAAATGTGGTGATGGAAAACGAATTGAATCGGTTTGTGAGGTAGTAGTCCGCCGTACACACGATTGACAGTTTTGTTTCCTATTTGATGGAAGGGGAGATGGATATAGTTCATGAAATTGAAATAATAAAACAAAAGTATATGAGAGATATTTTATTCACTATAATATAATTATTGAATAATATTTTACGGAGTTTTAAGAATAAATAAAATATAAAATCTCATTTAGGAATGTTACATCTTCTTCGGATAACCTCCTTAGGTTTACACCAAAAGCCTTCCTAGGTTGAATTTATGATCAAAACAATGATTATATTATTAGGTTAGGTAATTAGGTAATTTATTTGGGTAGTTATTATATAAAAAAAATATTTGGATGTGTGAAGAGGGGAGGATAGGGTGAGGCTTTTAATAAGTGGGGAAGAGGACGCACATAGAATTTTTTAAGAGAAACAATTATAACCATGTATTTTTCATTAAAATGCCTCATAAATGGGTCATTATAGACCATTAGAGGTGATACGGTCTAAAATTTCCATATAGTGTGTTTTGGAAAAGTTTTCATGTCATTTTAACCCTTATCTTCTTAGTTTAACCCCTAGTAAATCAGTTTTTACCCTAACCATTGTAATTAAATTTTATTACTTTTAATTTTAAAAATAAAAAATTAATTTGAAATTATTAGATTATATAAATTATCATTATAAAAAATATGTATTTTTTGAAAAATTCAATTCATATAAGTGACAGAATCCAATTTAAAATTATAGTCAAAGACGTGACGAAAAAGGGGGTTTCCAAAGAGAAGATTCTCATAAGTATGGAAAGATTTTATATTGAAATTGAACATAAAGTTGATCCTAATGTTATAAATTAGTTAAATTTTAATATAATTTGTATAATTTTACTTTAAAACAAATTTGAAATTTAATTTAACTTTTTAAATAATTTAAATGAAAAGGAAATTTTCAATAAAAATTAGCATTTTCACTATTCCTAGAAAAATGATTCTTTTCAAAAAATCCAAAAAATTCAACCTAAGATAATTTTGAAATGAAGATTTAGAAAATGAATTTAATTCTATAAAATAAATTTTCTAAAATTTTCAAAAATTAAATCTATCATAAGTGTGCAAGAAGTGATGATACCGTTTTCATTGAAAAAAATACAATTTTTCAGAAAACATTTCTTTTACTTTCAAATGATTCTTATTTTTATTTATAATAATTATATATACATTTAATTAATTTTATATATGTATAAACCATATAATTTTAATAATTTATTTATTAATCTTCATACCCACCAACTTAACGGCTAGGTTATAATGGTCAAGTTTAAATAATATTTTAATAGAATATTTTCATTAAAATATGATGTTGCGTACATCAATATATATCGAAGAGATTGAATTTATTTTAAATTAAATAAATCATAAATCCACATGTTGTTACATTATTACCTTCTAAAAAAATTTCCCCAAAATTGCATGGATATTACCTTCTAAACAGATGGTGGTAGTCTTCTTCAAAACATCCTCTGGTCCCCACATTTCTTCCACCATTTTGTGATTTCTCTGATGTAACTTTACCAGTAGAGTCCTTTGATTCCTCAATAATTTCTCTCTAGTATAAAGAATATGTACATGTTCCTCATATTAAGATATATTAGGTTCCAATTCTATTTCATTATTGGTGATCACATGCATTGGGTTTTTCATGTTCTTCCTTAACAGTGGTATATAGAACACAACATGTAATTTTGAGATAATTGGTGGAATTAACAAATAATAAGTTAAAAGTCCAATTATTTTACAAATTTCAAATTTTATGATGTACCTAGATATTATCTTTCCTTTTTGGAATAATTTTACTACACCCTTCCAGAGAAAAAATTTAAATAAAACACAATCAACCACTTGAAATTACAAATGCTTCCTCTAATTATAGGTAAAACCCTTTTGTTTACTTTGAGTTTCTTTAATGTGAGATTGAATATTAATTACCTTTATTATTTTCTCTTTAAATATTTATGGTTTTATAAGTTTCCATTCACCAACTTCATCCCCAAAAGTTATAGTATGAAATCTATTTCCATATAACCCTTCATATGGCGCCATTTGGATACTTGAATGGAAACTATTATTATAGTAAAATTATACCAATATTAAATAGTTATCCCACAAACCTAGAAAGTCAAGTGAGTATGAACTCATCATGTCATCGATTATTTTAATAGTCCTTTTAGACTATCCATCAGTCTGAGGATGGTAGACGGTACTAAAATGGATCTTAGTATCAAGAGAATTATAAAGAATCTTCCATAATTTTGATGTAAAATGGGGATCATGATAAAAAACAAAATAAGTTTACCATGATGTATTAAAAATTCATTAATATAGATCCATTTGGGGCACTCAATAGGTAAATATTCTCTTATAGTAAAGAAATGAGCAGATTTGGCCAAGCGATTGATAATAACTGATATTTCATCATTATTTATATGAGTATTTGGTATTCATGTAGAAATTATATAGTAAGGTCATCCCATTTCCATGTTATAATAATAATAGGTTTCATGATTCCTCTAGGATACTATCTCTCATCCTTGACCTATTTATAAATCAAGTATCTTGATACATAGTCTGCAATTTCTTACTTCATGTTATCCCACTAAAAATGTTCCCTCAAATACCTATAAATCTTGGTGTTGGAAGGGTGTATAAAGAAATTTTAGCTATGAACATCATCCAAAAATTCTCTTTTTATCTCAGTTATAGTTTTAAAATATATTATATTACCAAATTTTTAGATTCCATCATTACAAAAAAATTATTCCAATATCCCATCATTCATAGCTTTAATTTTCTTCTAAAAATTCTCATAACCAGATTGAGAACTTTTTATATTTTCCCATAAATATGGTTTTTCAATAATTTGAAAAATGAGTGATGTCTCCCATTCCTTAATAATTATCATATCCATATTTACTAGATCCATGAACATAATATCCCTCTCAATCCTCATTTGGGTTAGAACTTCATGGTCTTTCATACCCAATACATCTATTACCTTATTTTCTTTCCCTATGTGATAGTGTATTGAGAAATCATAATCCTTTGGTAGCTCAAGTAATTGCCTTTACCTCATGTTGATCTCCTTCTATGAAAATATGTATTTCAGGCTTTTATGGTCTGTGTATATCACGCATCTATCACCATATATATATTGTCTCTATAGCTTCAAAGAAAATATTACAGGTTTCAACACAAGATCTTAGGTTGGATAGTTCTTTTTGTGAGTCTTTACCAGCCTTGACACATATGAAATAACTTTATCATTTTTCATAAGGACACAACCAATTCCTTTCCTTGATGCATCCCTATATATAACAAAACCATCATTAACTCATGGTAAATTAAAAAATTAGAGCATTGACCAATATCCTCTTAAATTCATCAAAACACTCTTCACATTCCTTTGTATAAATGAACTTAACCCCCTTACTTGTAATCTTGGTTAATGGGTTAGACAATCCAGAAAACATCTGAAAAAAAATCATCGATAGTAACCAGCCAAACTAATGAATCTACATACCTTAATTATGTTCATTGGTGTAGGCCATTGTATAATACCTTTTTCTTCATGGGATCCACTAAGATTCCATCCTTTGAGACAATATGTCAAAGAAAAGAAACATCTTGAAGCCATAAATCATAGTTTCTAAATTTCCCATATAACTATTTTCCTTTAAGAGTCTCAATAATAAACGGCAGGTAATTATAATGGTCCTCGTATCTTTTAGAATAAACTAAGATATCATTAAGGGATATCATAGTAAAAGAATCAATATAGTATTTGAATACTCAATTCATTAGATCCATAAAAACATAGGGTGAATTTAATGAGTCGGATTTTCCATTTATTATTTTTGTCTATTATATGGATTGTTTTTTAGAACAGAAACTGAGATGACATTCTATTATGAGGCCTAATGTTACCAGAATAAATGTTTGAAATGTATAATATATATTAAATAGCATGCTCATGAATTTTTCCAAAAAAAATTAGAATAACATCGGAATGGGGGGCTTGAATCAAAAATCTAAGGGCATCGTTGGGTTTATATTGAGGGTTTTACCCTAGGCATGTTATAACATTAGTCATCTTGGAGAATTTTTGTAAAAGTATCTATGAGAATAAAATTAATAAAATAATTAAATAGAAATATTTTATTTAGTCGTTGACATAGAGAGCAAATATTTTCTTTAAATACACACTTATAAAAAATTTACAGGGATAACCGTATGACCCTACAAATCATTGGAGAGATGTTGGAAGATAAATGAAGGAGATTATGTTAGTGGATGATGACACGATCAAAGATTGACGATCGGTGCGATACAAAGTTAGAGGATATCACCCACGATCACATCGTAGCTCCATTCTTCCTTAGTAATCGATCTGAATTGATGTATGATGTTGTTTTATTTGGTATTCTTTACCCATTTTGGTTTTAATGATGAACATGGATCAATCAACCAATATATTGATCCATGTATTGGGAATTTTTAGGATGGGATCTATTATGGGGATTATTTTGGGTGTTTCAATTAAATTGTTATCTCTTCATTCATCATTATAAAGGAAATGAATCAAGTTCTACAAAAACATCGACTGAGGTTTGTTACTCATTATTATTCTTTTACTTTTCTCCACTGATTCTTCATTCATCATGGGCATTCTTCCTTTCACCCATGGTTTGACATACCCTGAAGAATCATTCATTGCGCACTCATTTCTTAGTGAAATGATTTGATATTATATATATAGGATTGAAATGATATGATAGTGGTGATATGATGGAAGTGGTGGAAATTCAGATAGTTTTGGATACCTAATTTCATGCTCTTCAACACAAAATGATTAACGAAAAATGAGTCCAATATTCAAATGGATCGAAGGTCCATAATCTAAAAAATATCCATGTCAAGGTTTGGATAGAATAGATCCCTGATTTCTGGCAAGAATGAGGCTGAATTTCTAGGTGGCAGTAGAATGGGCACGCATAGAAGGAAGAACCATAATTTCTAGAAAAATACAAACCCCACACCATGTAATCCGGGATTAATCAATGTGTGGGGCCCTCCTATAAATTTCTAGAGTTTTTCTAGAAATTTATGGGTCACATGGCTTGTGACCCTATCACATGGAATGTGACCTCTCCCTAGTGGCTCGACATGTACATCTAAGGGTACATGGAAACAAGATAGAGTAGACAGGCATGAGAACTACATTTACTCCCACATGGACATAGATTAGCATGGTGTACGTGGGAATACCCATGTACCAATACAAGGTAAGAGTATATTGGAAGCTGCACATCATTTATTATTACACAGACATAGACATAGACATAGACACAAGATGTTTACATGGGAAGGACCTAGGGTCGGAGGGACATAACGTATAGCCCTACTACACACTTTGTACTCATTAAAATTTGGCACAAATCCCTTTTCCTTTGTATACTGGACAAGTTTTATTATGGTGAATTCTCCAAATCCACTCTCTAAGGGTTAGTATGGAATCTTCTCAAACACACAGGAAAAAGATCCCTTTAACATGACTTCTTAGATAGAGTTGTTGGAATCCTTCCATGAGGATTGAAGTGAGATCCTCTATTCATATTTGTACCCTAGGTGGAGTTTATAGTGTCTATGTTACCAACACTAAATGGATTTTGATCCTCTACTTACAGGGTTAATCTAGATTGAGTTTTTAGAATACCCCATGGCCTTGGGTGTGATCCTAATTAGTGTATTTTATCTCTTCATAACATCATAATATACTTCCTATGAAAAGTCCCAAAGAGAAGTACCTCTCTAATGAAATTCATCAGTGCTATCTATCTCATGGAGTGTGTTCAAATGGACTAGTGCATTTTAGAGCCTTTGATTTGGAATTACGGTTAGGACTTACCTTTAGACAGTTTGGCTTTGTTGAGTACATCTGAATATTCTTATTATATTTGTTGTAGACATATACCTATATAAAGATGACTATTAATCATTTTTTCTATTATTTTTGGTTTTAGGGTGTCTTACTGGGTATTTTTATACTCACCAATCTATGGGATTTGACCACGTGTCTCATGTCTTATGCAGACGATCAACCTTTTGAGAGAGTTCTTGACTGACCATAAATAGAATATTCTTAGTGAGTCTAGAAAAACTGAGGTCTAGTACTTCGATATCTTAAAAACCTTCCTAGTTTTACATTTCATCATTTTATAGTCATGGAGATGTGTGTTTGTGTGTGTGTGTGGGGGGGGGGGTGGGTACTTAGGCTATGGCCACCCATGTTAGTGACATGCCTACTCAGTGCTAATCACCAGCCCCTAGCCTATTTGAGGTGGAATTGGTGAGTTATGGAATGGACCCCACTAGGACGGTTTATGAAAAAGTGGTATTAGAGTAGTTAGTTCTACCTTAGGACTAGATTCTATGAGATTGGTTTGAGGAAATAGTGTTAAGTGTTTCGAGTTCATATTTCATGCCAGGGACTGTAGTGTTTGTGCAACGGCCGATGTATCCATACACTAGGAATCTAATCACCTTATTTTTTACTTAGTATAAGAGAACATTGGTTGTATGGAAAATAATGATACATTCATCAGGTAGTAATGGGTTTTGGTTTCTATCTCCTTCATTATTCAGACCTCCATATATACTTATTGACCGTGGTACATCATGGTTACTTTCATGATGAATCTGTGATGTATTCTGGATAGGATTCAACATCAAGATCACAAGGATTATCCCCTCAGTGATGAGGAATCGATGCAGTGACCATTTCTAGAGGTCCTACCTCAAAGTGGTTCACCAGCTACACCACCTCATGTAGAGCAGTAGATGGTACCTTCAATAGTAGCCGATGAGGTGTGCAGGATGAGTGAACTTCATGAGTTTCAGTGATAGAGACCCCTCAGGTTCCATGGTGATCCTAACCCATAGGTGTTTGAGGAATTGATTGAGGTGTTTACCAATGTTTTCTATCTAGTTCGGACACCAAAAGACCAAATTTTTGTCATGGTGGTGATTCTTATCCATTGATTATCCAAACAATAGTGGGGGGTATTGATCCCGTATTACAATGAGGTAGCTCTGGTGTGGTCATAGTTTTACTACCTTTTCAGAGAGGAGTTCTCTCTTGCTAAGCTAAGGGATGTACATATCTAGGATCTTCAGTAGCTCTAGCAGGGTAGTACAACATTAGCTGAGTATTCATCGAGGTTTAATAACCTCTCCAAATAATTGATGGATTTTGTTCGTTACTAGTTCTTTAGGGATCAGACCTTCGAGACATGACTATATAAATACATAAGATCCAATGTTATCGCTCTATGAATTCCTACTTATGATTGGGTGATAGAGAGAGCTATGGTGGTTAATATTTTCATGGTTGAGAATACACGACTAGTGGTTTCCAGTAGTGGGAAAGCAGGACTAGAGACCACACTAATAGGGAGTTGATATAGCAACCCTACATTTTATTAAATTTATATTATATAAAATTAGTGATAAAAAAATAAAATAATTACATGAACATGATCCATAGGCTTAGTTACTTGGTAAAATTAGGACCATACATAAAATTTATTAAATAAAACATAAACATTTATTTAATTCTTTCTTCTCTAGCTTCTTATAGGCCCTTGAATCCTCTTTAGTACAAGTAGTCACTTGAGGATATACATCAAAGAAAGGGGTGATCTAAAAGCTTGGTAATATGATAGAAAATAACATGAAACAATATAACATGTGGTGATCATAATCATAACATCAGCATAATCATGATAGGAAGCATCAGATAAAGGCATGAAATGTGGCCATGCATAAAAATGAAACATCGCATCTTAGTGGTCAACTACCACGCATAGTTTTGAATAAAGATAGAATCATTTTCATGCATATTTTACTTTTCTCATGAGATACGTCACATTTCCAAATGCATTGGACTGTTATATAATTCTGAGTGCACCCGTCACATAATAACATTTGCAATGTGCAATATAATTTGGGGTGCACCCGTCACATCATAACATTTACATTATCATGCATTACACATTGAATGTATATAAATATTTGAAAAAAAATAACCCACAGAAAGGAATGGGTTTAATTTAATAAATCATACATTCATAAACTTTTGATTCCCAAATTAAATAGGTAATAACATAATTGATATAAGAATAAACAACCTTGAGTGAGGAGCAAACAATATCGAGAAGTAAAAGGTATGTTTTTTTAAGAAGATTTATTTTTGAAAACATTATGTTTTTCATAAACTCATGTATAAAACATGTATATCCCAAAAAAAATATAATGTTGAATAAATTATATTTAAGGAATACCCATAACAAAAATCATTTGAAAGAGGGAAAAACCAAAGAAAGAGTTGGGTTTGAGAATTCCCCTTACCTTTTGTCCTAATGATTTTTTCACTTTAATATCATGTATAATCACATTATATTCATTAATTAAAAAAACTTTATACATTAATTTTATTCATAATGGTTTTATTAAGTTCATTTATGGGCTTTTTGACGAGTTATAGAGTTTAATTTCATTATTCTAGAGAATTCATTGTCTTGGTTTTAATGATTGGTTTGCTTGTATACATAAATGAATGTTTGTGTAAAATGATGATAAGTATACAGAATTGTTATTATATTTTATTAATGATCTTATAGAATTTTAATTTATCTTATATATAATTTTTAATGGTATGTGGATGAATCATTAGATAATAGTTAATGATGATCAATTTAGGTAAATTTTGGAAATTTTTCAATCATAACAAAATCATTTTGTTTTATCATTAGTACTATGTATATAAGTTAGTTCCAAAACATAAAAATGGACATGAAATAAACTTTAAAATATTTTTTCAACCATTTAATGGTTTTATTAATAACCTTTAAGGTGTTAAAAGAAAATGAATGTACATAGCCCATGATGTCAGTAAATTGACACATCATGGGCCTTGATTTCATTTATTGAATAAAAGAGAGAGTGGAAGAATATTAATGATTTATATTACATTAACATGATAGAAATAAATTATATGTATGTTACTATAGTTATAACTCCATTTTAATTTGGGGAGGTGAGGGGAGAATAAAAAACAATTTTTAAATAAATTAAAAGAAAAGAAAGAGGAATTTACCTCTTGAATTTATCCTCCTTGCGAACCCCCTTAGGGAAATGTTTTTGGTATTTTGATGAAACTAGGAGCTCTTAGACATGGGTAAGGGGATAAAGAAGAGTATTGGGAATAATTTGGGAAAGTATCATATCTTGATAGGTGTGAGGAATAGAGGGTATGAGGGGTGGTATTTATAGTGGATGAGAGGGGTGTTTTCACATTATTATATTCGTTACTTTATTATTTTAGATCAAGACTATGAATAGTTTGATAATTGTCTATAAATATATTTAAAAAATGAACTAAAGTTCTATATTTTTGGATTACATCATCCATACATCATCTAGGACTCCATAATTCATGTATTTAGCTTTTATTTTAAATTATTATATTTTATTATACAAAAAAATTCTTGTATTTTAGAAAAAATACCAAAAAATCACCGTAACCATTTTTTACATGTAGAATTAAAAAATTAACTCAATTTTATGAAAATAATTTTCTAAATATGAGTAATTTAATTTTTTATTAAAATCATCATTTACATGGAAAATACAAATTTTAAAATTAAAACTGATTTTATAACACTTTGAAAAATTACTTAAGGTATCATAAAATTATCTTAAAATAATAAGTCATCAAAATATTTATTTATCAATAAATTTCATGAAATTAAATTTTATTTTAAATTATTAAATTTATCAAAAAAACGTAATTAAATATTTATGACTTACGAAAATGCTAACATTAATTAATATTTTTTATTTACTTAGAGTATGATATAATCATATCATACATTAATTTATAAGATTCAAAAAATTTATTTATAATTTCATGGGTGATTTTATTATTCCTTTGTCCAATTTACTATTCATAAAGATCATATTACTATTCCTAAGGTCAAGTTACTATTTAATCGGTATTGGTTCCTTAACTTCTATAAATAATTCTTATTTAATAAATTATTCATTTATAAAGATTTTATTATGGTCTATAATTGATTTAATGTGATTTATACTATATGGAATTACTACAATAAGGGAGAAATTATATTGACAAAATTTTGGGTCGTTACATTCTTTCCCCCCTTTGGAAATTTCTCCCTTATAATTTCATTGTACATAAATATGTGAGGGTACTTATCCTTCATTACCTCCTCTGATTCCCATGTTTCTACTTCATACTTATAGTTACTCCATAAAACTTTGACAAGTTTGGTTTTCTTATTGCATAAAACCTTATCTCTCTGATCCTGAATCTTTACGAGATAGTCCTCATAAGAGAGTTCATCTTCCAGTTGTACAACCTCTGAGTTGAGTACATATGAGGGATCTTGTATGTACTTACTCATGAGAGATATGTGGAACACATCATGAACATGATCCATATTTGGTGGAAGTTAAAGCCGATATTCCAAGTATCCACTGTGATCAATGATATCAAAGTACCTAATGTACCTTAGGCTTAGTTTACTTCTCTTTCCAAACAACATGACTATGGTCATATTCAGATGAAGACATTATCTCCAGCATCAAACTCCATGTCCCTTGAATGATTGTAATCATAGATATTTTTCTAACTCTAAGCATCTTTAATATATTGTTTGATGGCTTGAACCTTCTATGTCATCTCTTGTAAAAGATCAGGTCCAAGTATCTTTCTTTTAAAAACATTATCCAAATAGGTTGGAGTTCAACATCACTTTTCGTACAGAGCTTCATATGGAGTCATCTGAATACTCGAGTGGAAGATATTATTGTATGATAACTCAACTAATGAGATATGATGATCCCATCCACATTTTGATTATAAAGAGTGGGATCTTAGCAAATCTTAGAGAATCTAAATAGTATTTTCATGTTGGACATAATTTTGGGGGTGATACGTCATACAAAAATTTAATTCAGTACTCCAAGCATTTTGAAGACTCCTTCATAATTTACATGTGAACCTGGGATCACAACCAAAGACAATTGAGAGTGGAACTCCTTTTTATTCTCACCACTTCATTCACATATATCTTAGCAAGTTGTTCATGTGAGATATCTTACCAAATTATGATAAAGTGGGCAGTCTTGGTGATTTGGTCCACCACAACCCATATCACATTATTTCCTTTGGATATCTTCGACTAAACCATGAAAAAGTCCATAGTGACATTCTCAAAATTCTACATGGGTATAGGGAAATGGTTGTATCATCCATTAAGACTTACGTATCTCAAATTTAACTTGTTGACATATCAAGCACCTTGAGATATAATCGGCAATCTATTTCTTTATAGTGTCCTGCCAAAAGTGTTCTTGGATATCATGATATATATTAGTACTGCTAGTATGGATATTCAAATTTGAGTTATGTTCACTGTCCAATAGATCATTCTTTACCCTAGGTGATTAAGGTTCATAGAGCCTCATTCCAAACTAAATCACACCATCATCTTTGATATGGAACTCTTGAAGTTTAATTTCCCTTAATTCATTCATCTTCTTTTGAAACTCTAGATCATCCATTTATTCCTTCTTAATATTCTCTTGGTTAAATGGTTGGTAAATAATTTGTGAAAGGTAGGATATATTACCTTACATTATTATTTCCATATCCATCTGTTTACTTTCAAATAAGATGGGGTCTTTATCAATCCTCAACATGGATAGAGTACTAGGTTCTTTTCTACTAAGGGCATCAGCTACCTTGTTCGCCATGCCGCGATGATAGTGAATAGAGAAATTGGAGCCTTTGATTAGTTCTAACCATCTCCTTTGATGCATGTTGATATCCTTTTGTGTGAATTATACTTTAGGCTCTTGTGATCAGTATATATGTCACACTTCTCACCATAGAGGTAGTGCCACTAGATTTTAAAGGAAAAAATCAGATCATCTAGCTCCAGATAATGCGTCGAGTAGTTCTACTCAGGGATCTTCAACTGCTATGTGGTGTAGGCTATCAAATTATCATTTTTCATGAGAGAACAACTGAATCATTTCTTTGAATCATCACTATATTTCATGAAACTTTCTCCACTTTTTGGTAATGTGATTACATGTGAAGTGATCGGCCTATTCTTCTCCTTGAATATTTCCTCACATTCTTCTATCCAGACATATGTTACCCCTTTCCTTCTTGACTTAGTAAGAAGACTTGATAATTGTGTGAACTTTCACACAAAATGTTTGTAGTACCCATATAATCCAATAAAACTACAGATTTTCATGATGCTATAGAGTCTAATACATTACACAATTGCCTTTGTTTTATAAGGGTCCATATAAATTCGCTCACTTGTGATCACATGTCCCAAGAATGTGACTTGATGCATCCAAAAGTCACATTTTCTGAACATAGCATATAACTTCTCCTTCCTTAATGTCACCAAAAACTCCTAATATATTTTACATGTTCCTCCTTATTCTTGGAATAAATGATAATATCATCAATATAACACTAACAAAAATTTGTCAAGGTAATTTATAAAGAATCTATTCATCAAATCCATGAAGATTGTTGGGGAATTATTAGCTCCAAAGGGAATCACAAAAAACATATAGTTCCCATACCTTGTATGTAAGGAAGTCTTATGAATATCTTCTTTCTTCATCTTTAGTTTATGATATCCAGAATGGAGATCCACCTTTGAGAATTATTGAGCTCCTATTAGCTAATAAAACAATTCATCAATCCTAGGAAGAGGATTCATGGTATTTATAGTGATCTTTTTGAGTTCCTGATAATAAAGTCACAACCACATTGATCCAACATTATTCTTGACAAAGAGAACTTACACACCCCAAGGCGACTAGGGCGTATGAAACCTTTGTACACATACTCTTCTAGATGCTTCTTTAACTCATACATCTTGATAGGAGCCATCCTATAGGGACACATGGAGATAAAATTAGCTCTAGATATGAGTTCAATTGATAAATCTACTTCATGATCTAGGGAAAGTTCGGGTAACTCATCATGAAATACATAATCTTATTCCCTCACAATGGGAATTTCCCCCAGGTTGATACCTTCCTTGGATTCAACCATTTGAGCATGGTATGATTCCTCATAGGGAATCAACACCTAGATAATTAAAGGATTTTCCAAAGGAGATTCATGATCTTACTTTCATTTGTAGAGGATCATGGGATGGTTTAAAATATAAAAAGATATTTCCTTTTACTGGTAGTTTATATGTTCTATATATAATGAGATCCAATCTATTCCCATTATAGCATCAAATTCCACCAAGGGATTTATCATGAGATTCCCTGGAAGAATATTCCCACATACACTAATAGGAGAAGAGTACCTCACTTGGTTTTCAATGATTTCATCATTTTGTGTTTTTACAGATATATATAATTCAAGGTGTCGGGGATTTTATTCAATAGTTCTATAAAACATGCAAGATATAAATGAATATGTATAATTATAATCAAATAAGACTTTTTCCATTCTCGAGTGAATAGGAAGTGTACCTTGTATGACTTTATTTTCTTTCTCCACTTCAGTAGTAGTGATGGAAGAATCATTTCCTTGGTCCTTTGGATTTAGTGGCTGTTGAAAATGAACACCCTTTAGGAATTGAGGTTTAGTGCACTAGCTTTCATAGTGCCCCTTCTCCTTACAGTTGTAGTATTGGACCATGGGTGGTTCTCTCCTTTCATCCACCACATTTAACTTCTACCTCATTTATTTTTGACATTCATAAGCTTGGTGGACTTATCTTTCAAACTTTAATCTTTTCCCAATCCCTTTGAGGTAGTTCCCATGATGATTTTCCCACATTTTTACATGAGGGTGGTTGGGTTTTCTTTCCAACTTTCTCATTAGATCCTTTGTCTTGAAACTCCATATTTTATTTCCTATCAACATATCCATGGGAACATTATCCAAACTCTATCTCCACTTTGATAGCACATCGAAAAACTTCTCCATAACTACCAAATTTCTTGAATTTCTAGAGCCTTTAGAAGGTGTAGTTTTAATCCACTAAATAATATATCATTTTTTATATCATTTTTTATAACAAAACCTGAAGCTTACCATAAAAGCCTTGTGAAATTTTCTTCATAGGTCGTGATAGATTTTACTTTATTTTTCTTTTGAACAATTAATTATCTCTCTATATTTATTCAAAGAGTTTGAGGGAAATAATTATTAAGAAACATTATCGTAAAGTCTTCACACTTTATCTCTTCAATTTCATCCTTTATCTTGGTGTTATTTATCAAATCCCACCATTGATCAGACTCTCCATTTAAATGGTAAACAGCCAGAGTCACCTTCTCCATCTCAAAATGGTGAATCATAGAATAGATATTCTATATTGAGTTGACCCACTATTCCAAGACTAGTGGATCAGAAGATCTAGTAAACATCGATTTTCATTTCCACATAAAACACTCGATATCTTGTTTTTCCTCTTAGGTGAAGGAGGATGTTCCACATTATTAAGATCATTGTTCGTAACCTGATATAGCTAGGTAATAGCCTCTATGAAATTCTTAACTCCACCACAAAAATAATGGGGGATGTAATTTGGGAAATCACTGCATTATCCCTCACACATGTTTTTGGCCTGGTTTCTCCTAGTTACCACCATTTTCTAAAAATTAAAAGATTAGAACAAAACATAAGTCAACAAGTCATCAATAATTTTTCCCCTTTTTGAAATTAACTCTAAATTCATATCTTATGGGATACCTATGTTTAGAAAATATTATTGTGTGATTATATATACTTAGTCTCATACTATGGGTTTTCACTAAGGTTTTGTAATCCTAACTACCAAATTAACTAAATTGTGCTATGATACCAACTATAGTGACCCTGCCTTTTATTACATTACTATTACATCATTTTAGTGATAAAAACATAAAATAATTGCATGACTAGGATCCAAAGGTTTAGTGTCTTGGTAAAATTAGGACCCTAAATAACATTTATAAAATAAAACATAAATATTTATTTAATTATTTCTTCTCTAGCTTCTTATTGGTCCTTGAATTCTCCTTAGTACAATTATTCACCAGAGGATATACATCAAAGAAAGGGGTGAGCTAAAATCCCAGTATGATGATAGATAATAACATGAAACAATATAAAATGGGGTGAGAATATTCATGAAATCATCATCATCATTATGATAGGAAGTATTAGATAAATGCACAGAATGCGGCAATGCATAAAAATGAAACATCATGTCATAGTGGTCAACTACCACACATAGTTGTGAAAAAAGATAGCATCATGTTCATGCATATTTAAATTTTATCTTGAGATACATCACATTAATAAATTCATTGGAGTTCTATATAATTCCAAGTTCACACATCACATCATAACATTTACATTTCAATATATAATTCTGGACGCACTCGTCACATCATAACATTTACATTATCATGCATGACACATTGAATGTATATCAATATTGGACATAAAATAACACAAATAAAGGAATGGGTTTCATTTAATAATTAATAAATTAATAAAAATTGGTTTCACAAATTAAATAGGGAATAACATACTTGATATAAGAATCATCAACCATAAGTGAGGAAGAAACAATATCAAGAAGTAAAAGGTTTTTTTAAAGAGTTATTTTGGAAAACATTGTTTTTGTAATAAACACAAGTAGAAAACATTTATATCCTAGAAAATTTAATATAATGATTAATAAATTATATTTAAGTAATATACATACTAAAAATGGGGTGAAATAGAGAAAACCCAACAAAAGAGAGTTGGGTTTGAGAATTCTTCTTACCAAATGTCTGAATTCTTTATTCACATTAATATCCTATATAATTACCTTATATTAATTAATTAAAAAATAAATAACCTTTTAAACATGAATTTAATTCATTATTGTTTTATTAAGTTCATTTATTACCTTTTTTTATTAGTTATAGAGTTTAATTTCATCGTTCGATAGAATTAGTTTTCATGGTTTTCGTGATTGGTTTGCTTGTATACATGAATGGAAGTTCATGTAAAATGTGGATAAATATATAGAATTTTTAATATATGTTATAAATGATATTTAAAAAAATTTAATGATCTTATAAATAATTTGGTTATATGGTATGAGGATAAATCACTGGATAAAACTTAATGATGATCGTTTTAGGTTAATTTTGGCAGTTTTCGTTCACAACGAACTCATTTTTTTGTATCATTAGTATTATGGATATAAGTTATTTCCAGAACATAAAAAGGGTCATAACATAAAATTTAAAATCTTTTTTCAACCATTTAATGGTTTTATTAATATCTTTGAAGGCATTAAATTAAACTGAAAGTGCATCATCCATGATGTCGGAAAATTGACACATCATAGGTGATGATTTAATTTTTTGAATAAAAGAGAGAGAGGGAGGAGTTTAATGGTGGATATATCATTAACATGATATAATTAAAAAATATGTAATTTAATGGAGTTATAATTCCATTTTGATGATGGAAGGTGAGGTGATAATAAAAAATAAAACAACTTGAAAATAAATTAAATGAAAAGAAAGAGGAATTTACCTCTTGAATTTCTCCTCCATGTGAACCTCCTTAAGTAAATGGTTTTGGTATTTTGATGATACCAAGATCCATTATATGTGGTTAATGGGATGGGGAAGATTATTGGTTAGAATTTGGGCAAGAATCAATGCTTGAGCGGTGTGAGGAGAAGAGGGGGTGAGGGGTGGTATTTATAGTGGAGGAGAGGGGTGTTATCTAATTATTATATTCATTAGTTTATTATTTTGGCTCAAGACTATGAATAGTTTCATAATTATCTATAAGTATGTTAAAAAAATTAAGTATATTTCTATATTTTGGGATTACATCATCCTTACATCATCATGACCCCATAATTCATGTATTTAGCTTTTATTATAAATTATCATTTTTTACTATTCATAAAAAATTCAGTATTTTAGAGAAAATCCAAAAAAACCACCCTAAACATTTTTTTATGTGAATAATTAAAAAATAAAATTCATTTTATTAAAATAATTTTCTAAATAAGAGTACTTTAATTTTTAATTAAAATCATCATTTACATGGAAAATACATATTTTAAAATTATAAATGATTTTATAACACTTTGAAAAATTAATTAAGGTCTCATAAAATTATTCTAAAATAATAAGAGAAAAAAAATATTAATTTATGAATACATTTTAGGAAAATGAATTTTCTCTTAAATTATTAAATTCTTCATAAAAATATAATTAAATATTTATGACATACAAAAATGTAAACACTTAATTAATAATTTATTTACTTAGACTATGATATAATTATACCAAACATTCATTTATAAGATTTATAAATTTTATTTATACTTTCATGGATAAGGTTACTATTCATTTTTTCAGTTTACTATTCATAAGGGTCATATTACTATTCCTAAGGTCAAGTTAATATTTCGTAGTTTTTTGTTCCTTAACTTCTAGATATAATTCTTATTTCATTAATTATTCATTTATAAAGCTTTTTTTATGGTCTCTAAGTAATTTTATGTGGTTTATAATATATGAAATTACTATTATAAGGGATAAATTCCATTGATAAAAGTTTGGGTCATTACAGCTGACATTAGTCTCAAGGACCTAGATGTGTGAGATATTTCAGGAGGAGGTCACAAGATAGGGTATCTATGGTTAAAGTCTCACAAGATGGGTCTAGTAATCCAAGGGATATGTGGTGATACTCATGATGCGGTAGGAGAAATATGGTTGGATATTTTCATACCCACTGTACAACTGATAGGGAGACCATGGATGGGACGCAAAGGTAGAGGAAGCTACAAGATCAGACAGGTCCTCAAGGTGGTGGACATGGAAGAAGAGCTGGGAGAGTATCTAAATGTTTTAGATGATTTGAATTATTACCACTAACAGCATCGGGTGGTCCACTCCCGGCTCTGGGAGTTGGAAGACATGGGTGGGGATAACTAGAGGTAGTCAAGGTTTATGAACCAGAGGCGTCGAGAATGATTTTAGGTGCGAGATATGTCTTTTCTACCTTAGTTGTTATACTAATAGACACAGATTCTAGTAATTCCTTTCTTACCACATATCTTGTTCGAGACATCGAGATTCCAATTGAGCCCTTGGCTTAACCCTTTCACTTGGAGACTCATATTGGAGATGACTGAAAAATGACACACTTTTTTCAACAGTGTGACTATACTCTTGGAGGTGATAGTTTCTATTATAATCTCTTTATAGTGGTGATGAGGGCTTATGAAATCATCTTAGGTATGTAATGGTTATCTATATTTCATGACCAGATTGAATATTTCAGGTGAAGGATGCAGTGTGTCCGCAATGATAGGAATAGGTTTTCCTTTGTGGTTAAAAAAGGAAACACAAAGAGTGCATGATGGACTTATTAATAGAAGGGTAAAGAAGATTACTCATCATTTGGATATCCTGACCCTTTTTGTAGTGGATTTTATGAGTTCCCAGTTTCATGCAGTGGTGGTGGAGTATGAGGACATCTTCCCTAAGGATGTTCTAGGTTTACCTCCCCACCATGAGATAGACTTTTTCATTGATATACACCCCAGGATGACACCAATATCTATTCCACTATATCAGATGGCTCCCACAGAGCTTCATTACCCAAGGGTGTAGTTGGGGGACTTGTAGAGGAATGGATTTTTTAGACCCAGTGTCTCACCTTCAGAATACCAAGTTTAATTCACCAAAAAGGTGGATGGAAGCTTCAGGTTATGTATGGACTACCAGTTCTTGAACCCAGTTATTGTGAAGAAAAAGTATCTTTTCCTGATGATCGATTACCTCATTGATCGGTTGAGAGGGGAATTATGGTTCTCTAAGGTTGACCTCTGGTCAGGCTATCAGAAATTGTGAGTACGATTTGAGGATATACTAAAGCTGAAATTAAGATTTTTATATGATCACTTTAAGTACTTGTTTATTACCTTTTTCATGATGAACACCATAATAGTGTTCATGGGACTTATGAACTGAATCTTTTATACTTTCTTAGACCAGTTCATGGTAGTATTCATCAACAATATCCTTATGTACTTAGCATCGTAGGAGGATCACACAATACACATTAGGATAGTTCTGAATGTACTCTGATATAACAAACATTAAAAAAAGTTCTCAAAGTTCTAGTTCTAGATTCAGGAGGTTAACTTTTTGAAATATGGTATCTCAGTAGATGGAGTAGCAGTGGACCCAAACAAGGTTGAGGCAATTTTATCTTAAGAGCCACCAAAGTGAATGATGGAGGTTTAGAGATTCCTTGGGTTGTATGGATATTACTATAGATTCATACCTAATTTCTCCAAGATATCAGCACCCATTACAACATGGAACCGAAAGAGGTTTCCTTTCATGTGGACAGAGAGGTGCAAGAAGGGATTTTAGTAGTTTAGGATGAATTTGAAGAGTTTTCTCATCTTGAGATTTCAAGAGGAGGGTGTAGAGTACATAGTGTTCTATGATGCATTAGGAACTAGGATTGGTTGTGTTCTAATATAGAGGCAGGTAGGGATTGCCTATGGATCATGTCACTTGAGACCACATGAGAAGAACTACATGACCCATGATCTTGATTTAGTGGTAGTAGTATTCACACTAAAGATGTGAATACACTGCCTAATGGGAGATTGTTTTATCATTTATTCTGATCATAAGAGTCTTATGTATATCTTCTATTCGAAGGACCTTAACTTGAGAAAATGGTGATGAAAATATTTCCTCTAGGATTATGACTTTGAGATTATCTATACTCTTGTGAAGGTGAACATAGCATCAGATTCTTTCAGTAGAAGATCTTGTTCGTAGTTGTTGAATGAGGTGTCAGATTAGTTTGCCTCATTAAATTTATCCTTTGTGGATGTATATGCAGCATCCTACCTCCAATAGATGGTTGTTACCCTTACAATGTTATAGTGATTTTGGGAGGCACAACTTGGGGATACTGACTATGAGACACTATGTACTCAAATATCCATTGGATATGCTCATGATGGATTTTTTGAAGATGGGGAGCATGTCTTTCTTCTGAGAGGATGCATGATGTTACTAGTGACACTGTGGGAGGAGGTATTGAGAGAGTTTCATAAATATATTTTGGAGGTACATCCAGGTGAGGATGAGATATACCAGGACCAATGATGTCAATTTTGGTGGCTAAGTATGAAGAAAGGTGTAGTAGAGTTTGTCTTTTGATGCCTTACTTGTTGGTAAGTGAATGTTGAGCACCAAGTTCTAGTGAGTTTATCTCAAACCCTAGAGGTGACGGAGTGAAAGTGAGATGGGATATCAATGAAATTCATGAAATAATTACCATGAACTTTTAGGGGGTATGATATCATCTGGGTGATTGTAAACCAACTCACCAAGTTATCCCATTTATTAGATATTCAGGAGAAGAGTTCAGTAGAGAGCTTGAGATGAATCTACGTATAGAAGATAGTCTGACTCCATGGAGTTCCTCAAAAGGTCATTTTTGGTGTGATTATCTCTTCATATCATGGTTGTGGAAGGTGTTAAAGGATGTGTTTGGGAATCAATTACACTTCAGCATAGAGTTTCACCCCCAAACTGAAGGCCTGACATAGCAGACCATTCAGGTTCTGGAGGACATGCTATGATCTTACATGTTTGACTTTTTTTCATAGTTAGGAGGATCACATATAACTGTGGGAGTCTGTGTACAACAGTATTAAAATTTCCACCATAAGTATGGTATCATTTAAGGATTTGTATGGGTGGACCTATAGTTCGCCACTTTACTGGACTTACCCAGGAGAGTCGGAACTCATGAGCCTAGATTTGGTGTGGGAAAATAATGAAAAGGTTAAGATCATAGAGGTGAAGATGAAGACTACACATAGCTTTCAAAAGTTTTATGATAGCAAGTGATAGAGGCCTTTGAAGTTTGAGGAGGGAGACAATGTATTCTTATAGGTTTCTCCTCGACATGGATTATGGAAATTTGGATAGGGTAGCAATCTATCTTAGAGATTCATTATCTCTTTCTAGATATTATGTAGAGTTGGTGAAGTGGTGTACCACTTAGTTATTCTTCCATAGTTATATCAGGTACATGATGTCTTCCACATGTCACAGTTAAGGAGGTACGTGCATGACCCATGACACGTTATTGACTGGGGAGAGATGGACATCAAGGATGTAACATCTTTTGTTGAGTACCCAATAGAGATCGAGGATTTAAAATAGAGGATCCTTCATGGGGATAAATTCCTTTAGTGTATGTCTCGTGGCTACATGAGAATCATCATGATAGAACATAGGAGCGGGATACTCAACTTCATGCTCAGTACCCAAGTATTTTTATGTATCACTTATCTTGGATTTTCAGGCCGTGAAGCCCCAATTTGGGGATAATTTAATGAATTATACATTCCATGTATTATTTTTTGATATTATATGGATTATTTTTGACACCAGGCACTGAGAGGACATGCAATTCTGAGGCTTGGTGTACCTAAAAAAATGTTTTAAATATATTAAATATATCAAATATAACACAAGCATAGTTTTCAAGAAAAAGTGGAATAAATTATAAATTGGGGTTTGTATCAAAAAATCAAGAGAACCGTTGAGTTTAGAACATGGTTTTTACCCTAGGAATAAAATAAACTTGGTCTGTGTGGGAAGTTTGTGGAAAAGTCATCACGGGTGAAAAATAAATAAAATTATTAAATAAAATTATTTTATTTAACCATTGATGCAGCGACCTATTTTTTTCTTTAAATACACACTTACGGAAAATTTTCAGCATTAGTTGCATAACCTTTTAAATTGTTGGACAGTTTTTGGAAGAGTGTGGAAGGAGATTTCATTGGAAGATGACGCTCGGATCAAAGATCAATGGCTGGTGTGAAATGGAATCAAAGGATCTCACCAACAATCATAGTATAGCTCCATTCGTCGTAATCGATCAATTTGAATCGAGGTAAGACATTTTTTTATTTGGTTTTATTTCTCTATTTTGGTTTTTATGATGAACATGGATCAATCATCCAATAGATTGAACCATGGATCTGTCGTTTGTAGGATGTTATTTATTGTGGGTATCTTTTTATGAGTTTCAATTAAACTATTGTCTATTTTTTCTTCACTCTAATCGAAAAAATTTGAGGTTGACACGAACATCGACCAAGGTTTTTTCTTCATAATTTTTCTTGGTATTTTCTCCCCCAATTCATTGTTCATTAAAGGTGTTCTTAGTTTGGCCCATGGCTTGACATAACTCAAGGAATCAATCATTTTGCACTCGTTTCATGGAACAATGATTTGATATTGTAGATATGGGATCAGCATGACACAATAGGGGTGTGATGGTAGAAATAGTGATGGATCAGATGGTTTTGGATACCCAATTTTTCATTCTTTAATAGGCAACTAATAATGATGAACATGGTTGATTTTCTAACAGATCGAAGGGATGGAATATAGAAAAAAACCATGGTGTGGTTCGTTCAGGATAGATCCTTGATTTATAACAATAATGAGGTTGGATTTATAGGGTTTTCCAGTATTGGTTCATAAGGAAGGAATAACCTGTGTTTTGGGAAAAAACACAAACCACATGGCATGTAATCTGGGATTACACAGTGTGTGGTTCCCTCCTAGTGGTGGATAGGGTTTTAGTTGAAATTTAAGTATCACATGGAGTGTGAACCTACCACACAGCATGTGACCTATCCCCAGTGTCTTGGCGTGTACCTCAGAGGGTACACAGACATGGGCTGGAGTACAAAGGCACAACCACGCCATGAACTCCCACTTTGACATGGCTTGGCCTGGTGTACATGGAAATACCCATATACCAATACACAAGAATAGTACATGGGTAGCCACACATCATGTACTATTACACAAACACAGACATAGACATGGGTCATTTACACAAGCAGGACCCGAGGACAATGGGACATGGCATGTAACCCTAATACATGATGTTTACACCTAAAAAGATGGCTTACATCCCTTGTCCCCTTTATCTTGGAAATTTTTCGTTAAGGTACGTTCCCCATATCCATTTCTTGAGGGTTAGTATGGAATCACCACCTATACACATGAAAAAAAATCCTTCAAAAAGACTTCTTAGATAGAGTTATTGGAATCATTCCATGAGGCCCAGAGTGAGATCCTTTATTCATCTTCATACCCTAGGGGAATTTCTTAGAATCATCATGACCAACAATACGCAGGTTCCAATCTGTTACTTTGTGGGTTAATTAAGATTGATATTTGGTTATATACTATGGACTTGGGTGTGAACGTCATCTATTTATTGTATCTATTTGGAATTTCAGTGTATATTTCCTATGACGATACCTGATGAGATGTACCTCTCTGATGGACATCATCAGTGTTATTAGACTCGTGGTGTGTGTTCTTATGGATGAGTGCTCTCTAGAACCTTCAAGATGGAATCCTAGGATGGCATTTTAGTTATGACTTACCTTTAGATTTTGTGTCTTTGTTGAGTATATCTGGATATTCTTGTTATATGTGATGTAGAAATATTCCTATATAGAGCTTAATTTTATTGATTTGTTGTATTATTTATAGTTTTAGGGTGTCCTAATGGGTATTTTTATACTCACCCCTACACAGGATTTTCTAGCATGTATCATTTCTTATGCAGATGACCAACCTTTTGACAGAGTCCAAGATGGTCTAGGACCATACGATGCTTAGTGATACCAGACAGACCGAGGTGTGTTCCTATAGTATCTTAATAGAAGTCCCAATTTCACATTTTGGTTGGACTTAGTTTTATACTCTTTATGGTTGGCCTGTATTTGGCCCAGTAACATGGAGTCGTTGCTTATTTTATTACAATGGCATCGATAAAAGGGGGTCAAATCCTAATGGACCAATTTGTTTAGTAGTTTGGGATAACCATATATATATGATACCCATTTTACATTTTGAATAGAAAATAAAAGAATAATACATAACAAAAGAAAATTAACTATATCTTTGAAAACTCATTCAAATATTTCTTCTTCATATCCTAGGGAAAGGAAAAAAATAAGTGTGGGTACAAATGTGCAGTTAGGGTTGCATACATCGGAAGATATCATGAATCAATAAAGAATAATCAATATGGAATGGTAAATAACTGAACAAACATGTCATTTAATAAATAACTTGTATATAATAATTAGATAAGGAATAATCAATATGTAATGGTAAATAACTAAACACACATGCCATTTAAATAACTTTACTATTATGAATATATAAGGAATATTCAATATGGAAAGGTAAATAACCAAAAACACACTCCATTTAATCAATAAATAAGAATGGGTTTCTAGTTGATGTAAACTCATTACACCCCATATATTCGTTTAAACAATGGTTTTCTTTAATAAATTATGCATAGGTATGGGTTAGGTGACCAACACATGTCTTATTTTATTAAAAAAGTCAATAGTTGAGAATGAAATTCATCTTGAGATAATATCATTGTGAAAATATCATGGATAGTATAATAACTAAATTATCAATGAAGTAAATTCTTAATTATTAGACATTATCATATCATGAAACCTGATACCTCTACCATTAATACCTTTCACAATATTGTTTAAAACTATAGGTATAAACCCATTTAGTTTGGCCAAGTGATTCATCTCATGAGACCGACGGATGCATCAAGGGGATACATAACTCTGAGCCCCACCCATAATTGAATGTCCAAAGCATTTCTCATATACCGATTAATAGATTTAATTCATGAATAATATGCCTTCTCAACAAATATATGAATTGAGTAAAGAATATATATTTACTAATATTTCCCTATTTAATCAAATAACATTCAATGTAAACACTGTATGTAAGAACGATACACATTTTAGTAAATATTCATATCCATGATACGACGAATATGGATAACATTGAAATAAAACATTAACCATCATCAATAAATATTTATTCATGTTAAATACATCAAGGTTTTGTATATAAAAAACATGAAATTGAATAGCTATATAATAACAAATATGCTTCAATGAAATTAAATTGAGATAAAATGCCTTATAATGATCATAATGTTGAAGTGATAATTAATAAATGAATAGATTATGAGTATCAAATATAAATCCACCTAGAACAAATTTAGATACAATATAATATAATCAAAATTAATTATACACATAATCTTAAAATATCAAAGGAAAATGAAGAAGTAATATAACCCAATGAAAATAAATTGAGTTATAAAAATTCTTTACTACTTGGTAACATTCATGTCATATCCCCTTGGATGATATAATTAAAATTAAAACTTAAAAATACCATTAATTATGAATTATTCATGATATTACATGTAAAATGGGAAGTATGTACACCATATAAAATAAATTATGTGTAGAAAAATCGAATATACCACAATGAAGGGAAATTGAGATGATGTCCCTTTCCTCAACCTTTACTTTGGTTGAACTAGATTTAAAATCATGTATAGCATTTTTAATCATGTTATTAATTTATAATAGAATCATATACATACTTATAATATCATATATGATCCTATTATTACATTTTACCACCTATTTGTTAATAATATTTCATTATTTAAATTGTTTTGAGTGTTAATTTCCTGGTTTTCTCATGAGTGTTTTGTCGTTAAAGCTATAGTTCTTATACATAGGATATATATCCATATTATAAAAGATTATAGTAATGTTATAAATATAATATTTACTCATTATATACATTTTTATAACCATTTATGAAATCTGGATATGGAAATTAAATCGCATCACTTTGTGGAGATGATAGGTCGTACATATGCACATATGAAGATATCATTACCTCAATGAGTTAAAGGGTAAGTAAGTGAGTGATATATTAATTTTATAAAATCAATATCATATAATATATATCAAATATATTAATTAATTTTACCCTTATTAAATTTCATGTAAACTGTAAGTGAAAAACGAATCACATCACTTCACGAGGTGGTAGTCCGCCATACACACAAGCAACATTATCATATGTTAAACAAAATTGAGCGTAAAAAGAAATATGAGTTATTAAAATTATAGAAGTATGAAAATAACATAAATATAATATATTTTTGTTAAATACATCATCATATCCATCCTTTAATGGTGTTGATAGAAAATGAAGTGAATCGGTTTGTGAAGTGGTAGTCCACTATACACACAATCGACAATTTTGTTTCCCATTTGATGGAAGAGAAGATGGATATAGGTCATGAAATTAACATAATAACATATCAGTACATGTTATATACTATTTCAATTATAATATCATGATTTAATAATATTTTAATGTGTCTGAAGAAGAAATAAAATAAAAATGATAATTTAGGAACTTTACCTCTTCTTATGATAGCCTCCTTAGGTTTACACCAAATGCCTTCCTATGATGGCTTTATGATTGAATAAAAGTTTATAGAATGGGTGGAGGGAATTATTTAAGTTATTTGTATAGTTATTTTCTAAACCAAATAAATTTAGATGTGTGAAGATTGGTGGATAGGGGTGGTCTTTTATATGTGGGGGAGAGGACACACATGAGTGTTTTGAAAATAAACAATTACAACCACATTTTTAGCCTGAAAAAAGCCTCCAAAATGGGTTATTCTAGACCCTTAGAGGTTATAAAGCCGAAATATGGATATAAAATTGGTTTTTTACAAGTTATTATGGAATTTTAACCATCATCTTCTTAGTTACCCCCCCCCCAGTAATTCGGTTTTTACCCTAACTATGGTAAATAAATTTCACCGCTTTTACTATTCACAATGGTGAAAACTCTCATTGCAATTATTATATGATAAAAATTATTCTAATTAAAAATATTTAATCCATTTTTTTAAATTAAATTCACATAAGTGGAAGAATCAAATATAAAATTATACCCATAGATGTGATAAAAAGTGGCTTTCCAAATAGAAAATTCTCTTAAGCTTAGAAAGTTTTTATCTTGAAATTAAACATAAAATTGATCCAAATAACCTAAATTAGTTAAATATTAATATAATTGGTCTAATTTTACATTAAAACCAATTTAATATTTAATTTAACTTTTTAAATAATTTAAATGAAAATGTGGTTTTCAATAGAAAATGGTATTTTTCATTATTCATCAAAAAAGGATAATTTTCAGAATAAATCCAAACATTAAACCTAATTTAATTTTGATATGATGATTTCAAAAATGAAGTTAATTTTATAAAATAAATTTTCTAAAATTGTAAAAAATTAATTATATCATAAGTGCGCAAGAAGCGACGAAACTATTTTCTTTGAAAAAAATGCATCTTTTTAAAAAACATTTCTTTTAATTTCAAATGATTCTTAATTCCATTTATATTATATAAATATCAATTTAATTTAATTTATACATGTATAAAATATATAATTTTCATAACTTACTTAATACTATTCGTACTTGCCAATTTAATGGCTAGTTTATAATAGTCATGATTAAATACTACTTTAATAGAGTATTTTCATTTAAACCTAGTATTGTGTGCATTGCAAGCTATCGAAGACATTGAATTTACTTAAAATGAAATAAATCAAAAATTCTTGGGGTGTTATATTGAATTTTTAAGGGTATATACATCACTTGTTCATCCTTATAATCCATTTGTTCATGTGCCCATATGCAACATTGAGGTAATGCAGTTTGGAGGTGAGCATCCCCTTAGATGCAAGTTCCTAGATTAGAATATCATCACCATTGATGAAGTTTTAATTGAAGACCATCATCTTGATCTCAGACATCCATAAATAATTAACCATGCAACTGAAAGAAATAAAATAAATTAGGTGGAATGATCATGGACTTCTCTAATGGTTATTTTATCTAGAAGATGATAAACTAAACCTTGAACCTAGGTAATTTACTCTAAGAACCATTCCCGGTTTGAGTTGAAACATTCATCCTATGCTCCTATTTACCTCCTAGATTGGTTTTTCCTTGCTCCAAACTTGAACCACCTATACTCACATGGGAGATTATTCCATTAAATAATTTTACTCACATTCATGTTAGGGGAACCATCATATTGGCTAAAGGGGGATTACATAAAAGAAATCATAGGCACATAGTCCCTTACATAATGAGAGGAGATAAATGGCACACAGTCCATTATTTAATTAAATAAATTATTCCATGAACCATCTAATAATAATTTAAATTAACCAATCATATACAAAGGTTGGTTTAAGAGCATGGTCATCCATATAAATGAAATAAATACAAAAAATACACTATCTATAATTCACTTCAATTTGTTCTTTATTATTAAGATAAACATGCTTGAATTAATTCATTTAATTAATTAATTAACTCTCTTTATCTTAATGACCATCCAAACTCTATCAAAGATATCCATTATAAATAAAATATATAAAATAAATTCCTTAACTAGAAATTAAAGATAATTAAATGAAATTAATTGATCATTAATTAATTTTGAAAACCTTTATTACATAGTCAACACATCATATTTCAATAGTGTAATTAGGTTTTTAATGCTATAATTAATTATTCTTTATGAAATTTAATTATATTATTTACTTGGTGAATACATGGTGTGTACTAATGAGTTTCATTCCATATTAATCATTTAACATATATCCAGGATAAATTCCTTTGGAATCGGTGTGTATCTCAACCTGGTAACATAGAGTGTACTAATGAGCTACACACCATGTCTTCTTCTTGTCGTGTGTCCGCATAATTCCCCTATAGAGTAAATTTTCTCTTTGGATGTGGGAAATAATGATTCACAAAATATATTCACTAGCTACACACTTTTTATCTCATTAGTAATACAGGTATTCAGTCCCACAAGGAGTGATGTTGCATATTTTACCACACAGTTAATGTGAATTTCACTGCAAAACTATGTAGACTACATAGTCTGTATGCCTCCTACATGCCATGTGGTCTAAAAAACTGTGTTCTAGGCTAGCCCGATCAACACATGATGTGAATTAAATGTACCACATGTTAATATTTCATGAAACATCATGTATCTCACAATAGATCATGGTTTAGTGAACTTGGGTACATGATGTGTACTTCGATCACACGCCATGTAACCATGTCTACTGACCAGAATCCCTAGAAAATCCTGATACTATCTTCAATCATTCTTCATATGATCTTAAACTATTTAATATGATATGAAAATTGGAAGAATAGAATTAATATATTGAAAAAAAGTTAATTAAACTTCCAGATTTAAAAAATGAGTACACTAAAAGCACGAACTAACAACAATTGTGTATAATCGATCAGTGAATAATAAATAATTATAAATTATCGTGTGATCCCTATAATACCACTTGAAGGTTTTGTTCATAATGAAATTGTCGGGTGGTTCGTAACCAACCCAATTTTTCTTGTAATCCATAAATAATATTCCATGTGCTTGATGAAGAATCTTCATGACCAACAAAATTATTACAAAGATTAATTGATAAGAACCTAAAACCCAGAGTAGACGATAACTTTCACATATAATATATAATTAACTTATTTGATTAAATAATTACTTTTTTTGAATTATTTATTCGATGTCAATGAATTAGTAGACCACTATTGTTGTACCATCATTTCATCAGAGGAATCATGGGTATATTCCCTCTAGAAGTGATCCTCATGTGCTTTACGAACCTCTAACCATCACCATAGAATTATATGGGTTCTAGAATAGATGAATATATCGCTTATAATGATAGATGTTGATCAGGACTGAATCCTCTAAATAAAAAGTTATTTGTAACATCCCGGATCCAGGTTCCACTCAACGGGTGCCCCAAACCCAGTTGGTCACATGACATCAACCGCATTTTCCCAAACGCCAGAGGCTGCCAACTAGCAGCGAGGGCCCAGGTCTGATAGTGGGGAAACTGTGCCCTTATTTGTCAAAGTGTAGCACAGCGGAATAAAATATACAAACATAAAACGATAGCGGAAGCAATAAGCCTTACACAATTAAAATGAACAGATACAGAAAAAGATAACCAACAGACATATAGATAATGATGCAACATGTCTCAAGTTCTAAGAAAATAGCTAGAACATGTTACACAGCAATACAGTACAATACCATATAGCTCTAGGAACAAGGTACAGTAAATCAAAACAAAGCAGAGTAGACAGAACACATCAGCATCGCAAGCCTAAGCTTGGTCTCATGCTCTCCTACTCCTCTACTACAATCATGTACCTGTATAGGGATTATTTCCCTGTCAACACCTACAGAAACGTAATCTGTTTGGGCTGCAGAGATGACCCAAACAGGGTATGAGAAATAAATCCCAGTAGGCACCCACCAAAGGATCGTGCCCAAATATGTGAAAATATGAAACAGTAGTGTGCAGTAGTAAATGCAATAAACGAAGAAGTACTCAAAAGTAACTAACTTTAGCAGTTATATTACCATTTAATTATTCATTTAACCATTCAATTTAATAACATTCTATTCTCATCAGAACCAAGACCTCAGGCCAATCAGAATCCTTCCCTTAGGCTAATATAGTAAAACCATGCCCTCAGGCTTGCCATCAGGCTATCGAATATTGCCCTCATGCGTACAAAGTGTCACCCTCAGGCACAGAAATCACTACCCTCAGTCATAAGAATCATTACCCTAAGGCAGAATAGAACATTGCCCTCAGGCTAAGCACTACCTTGCCCTCAGGCTAAACAAACCATACCCCCAGGCTAAAATAACACTTCCCTCAGGCGCAAGTAACCGGGCAGAGCCCAAAACATAAACATGCAATTTATATAAAATTCCTCTCAAGGAAAAATTAATGCACAAAATAAACATGGCATACCCTCAGGTATCCTGGCCAAACGGCTAAACAGAGGAACACACACCAGGGGTGGACCTGGATCCAAGTAGCGATCCCAAACAACAGTTTATTATCACATTTAATTACCTATACAATTCTAGGTATTCAAAACAGCCAAGTCCTCAGCCACATGACACCCCAACATGGGTTCGCAGCACAACGGTACACCCAAACGCACAGCAGTTGGAATTTAAACACCAAGCCACCTACCTTGATAGCCCCTAATCGGTATACGTGAATGATGCTTCCAGAAATGCCCAAGAACAACATAGATCTGAGGTCAAAGAAAACCTGTTCAAACATAAATAACTTCACCTCAGTAAAGAATTGGTAAGAATGGATTAAGTAGAAGGAAGGGCTTACCCGTACAGTTCCAACGAGATTGAAGGAGGCGGAATCAAATTCCCAATGCTCGATCGGGTGATCTCCAAAGTTCCGGCCATCTCTCCCAATCCCTCCTCCGGTTCTAAGCCAAATCTGTGAACAGGGGAGGTTACATCCCATTTTAAGTGAAACAAACAAACTACACGGCATGTAATATTGAGTACACGACATGTACTTTTATTTTTTTTAACTGTTCCTTCAGTGGCTTCTTTCTACTACGACGTTGTTCATCACTCGACATGAGTACACAGAGTGTAATCCATGATTACACGGTATGTACTAATGCTCATCTGGTGGATGACTTCACCGCCTTACTATTTTCCTACTAACTGACTACACGGCGTGTACATACCCACTACACGGCGTGTAGTCGGTTTTTACAGCCTTCATCGACAGCATTGCTACACACCCTATGTACTCATCCCACACGGCCAAAGAACACAACATGTGGACAAGTACATGGCGTGTACCCACAAAATTTGGGATTTTCCCCCATTTTCCTTATTTTCTCAAAAACACTTAAGGAAAAGAGAAAGGAAGAAACCCGTACCTCAAAAATAAGAACCGGGTTCTTACAAACTTCCCCCCTTAAAGCAATTTGTCCCCGAATTTCCCTTTCAAGGGTGGAGAAGATAAAGATCAGAAAAACTATGGCCACTGAGCACGTACGTAGGTCTTCCACTCCCAGGTTTCGTCCTTCACTCGGCCATGCTGCCATAGCACCCGTATGAGAGGAACTGACTGGCCTCAGAGAACCTTTGTGCTCCTATCATCGATACGAATCGGATGCTCCTCAAAGGACGCATCTACCTGAAGCTCAACCTCCTCGGGCTGAAAGATGTGAGACGGGTCTGAATGATAATGGTGTAGCTGAGATACATGGAATATGTCATGCATGGCCTGGTACCTCTGTGGTAACTACAACCGATAGGCAATCGGCCCGACTCTCTACAGAATCTCAAATGGCCCCACATACCTCAGTGAAATTATACCCTGTCTCATGATCTGCCTGTGTCCCAACCTCGGTGAAACATGCAAGAAAACCTAATCCACGACCACAAACTCCAAGGGTCGTCTGCGGAGATCAACATAATATTTCTGATGAGATTGTGCAGTATCCATCCGCTTCTGAATAAACTGGACCTTCTCAGAAGTCTCCTGCACAAGACGTGGTCCCAGTAAAGCTACCTCAGCTGCCTCTAACCAGCACAAGGGTGATCGGCATGGCCTACCATATAAAGCCTCGTAAGGTTCCATCTCAATAGTTTCCTGATAACTGTTACTATAGGAAAACTCAACCAGGGGTATGTGCTTCTCCCAAGATCCCCCAAATTATAGGATGCATGTACGCAGCATGTCCTCAAGAACCTGTATCGTACGCTCTGACTGGCCATCAGTCTGAGGGTGGTAAGCTGTGCTCAGAAGCACCTATGTACCCAGTGCCCTATGAAAACTCTTCCAGAAACGAGATATAAAACTGGTTTCCCTATCAGAAACGATAGAATGAGGAACCCCATGAAGACGTACGACCTCTCGGATATACAACTTTCCAAGATTTTCAACACTGAAGGTCTCCTTGATCGGCAAAAAGTGAGCTACCTTCATGAGTCTGTCCACAACAACCCATACGACATCATTTCCTCGAGGTGACCTCGGAAACCCAATCACGAAGTCTATCGTGACATCATCCCATTTCCACTCCGGGATGGGTAACTGCTGTAACAGTCCGGCTATCCTCTAATGCTCCACCTTCACCTATTGATAGGTGGAACATCTCGTAATAAAACCAGTTATCTCTCTTTTCATACTCGGCCACCAATACTAATGTCTCAAGCCACAGTACATCTTGGTAACTCTGGTATGCACATACCAAGATGAAGCATGAAACTTTCACATCAACTCCTCGCATATATCCCATGGAACCCACACTCATCCATGGAAAAATAGTACCTCGTCATCGCCTATTATCCAACAAAGAGGAGGGTCCTTACTGGCCACCGACTCCCATAGAACTAGGCCTTCTGAATTAGATAGTTGTCTCATCGTCACCCTATCTTGGAGGGTAGAGGTCACAGCTAAGGAAGAATGATAGGGTTGCCCCTGACTATTATGCACCTCCAAATTCATCTCAGAGAACAAAGCCATAAGCTTCCACTCACCACTGGCCTCTTGAACCGCCTGTGTCTGAGTCTTCCTTCTCAGTGCATCAGCAACTTCATTTCCCTTACCAGGTGTATAGTAAAGCTCAAAGTCGAAGGACTTTAGGTACTCAACCCACCTTCTCTATCTCAGATTCAAGTCAGGTTTAGTAAAGATATATTTTAGGCTTTTGTGGTCAGTGAAAACCACAAAATGATCTCCCAAGAGATAGTGTCTCCAACAACGCAACACATGAACAACTATAGCCAACTCGAGATCATGTGTCAGGTAATTCCTCTCATGTGGCCTCAACTGCCGAGAATCGTACACAACAACTCGGTCACCCAGCATCAACATTGATCCCAGCCCAATACCTGATGCATCATAGTAAACTTTATAGCTCTTCCCTTTCTCTAGAAGTGTCAGGACTAGTGCTGATGTCAACATTTATTTCATGTCCTAAAAGGCTGTCTTACAAGCTTCCGACCAAATGAACTTCACACCCTTCTTAGTCAAACCCTTCAACAGCACTGCTAAGCAGGAGAAGTCCTGTATAAAACACCTGTAGTAACCATCCAGGCCCATGAAACTCTGTATCTCAAACATGTTCTTAGGATGCTCTAAGGAAACTACTGCTTTCACCTTCTCTGGGTCTATTTCAACTCCTACCTCTGAGATTATATAACCCAAGAAGTGTATCTAGTCCATCCAAAAGTGGAACTTTGAGAGCTTAGCATATAGTCGATGCTCTCTCAGTGTACTCAGCACGATATCAAGATGGGTGGCATGGTAATGTCGGGTGTGAGAGTACACCAAGATATCGTCCACAAATACTACCATAAAAGAATCCAGATAAGGATAAAACACACGATTCATCAGATCCATGAAAACTTATGGCGCATTCATGAGTCCAAACGGAATCGCCAAGTTCTCGTATAGACCATATCTGCTCCGAAAAGATGTAAGCGGTATATCTGATGGTCTCAAACACAGCTGATGATATCTTGATCTCAAGTCAATCTTTGACAACACTCATGCTCCACGAAGTTGATCAAAAAGATCATCAATCCTAGGTAAGGGATATCGGTTCTTGACCGTCAATTGGTTCAACTTACGATAATCCACACAGAGTCTGAGGTTACCATCTTCCTTCTTTGAAAAAAGAACCGGCATACCCCAAGGAGAAGTACTGGGTCAGATAAAAACCTTTGATTGTAACTCCTATAACTATCTCTTGAGCTCCTGAAACATAGGCGTGTCCATCCTATAAGGAGGAATGGACACCGGTGTTGCTCCTGGCATAAGCTCAATAGATAAATCCATCTCTCACTCCGTAGGTAGACCTGAAAAGTTGTCCAAAAAGACATCCCTGAAACGATCAACCACTGGAGGGAAATCCTTCTAACAAGTCCCTTGATCATCCAGATATAAACTCGCAATCTGGGTTGTGACACCACCTCACCCACGATGATCTTGTCCATCTCGACTGACCTGAACATCCCATTAACCCTTGTATAGAAACTCCCCGCCCTCTGGTGACGTGAAACTCGCCCTGTGACGATAGAAATCTACAAAGGCTCGAAAGGGAACCAACCAGTCCATCCCGAGAATGAAATCATAGCTCGTCATCTCTAAGACATAGAGGTCCCATAAAAGTGACACCCTCCAACCTCAAGGGGGCACTCCTTGCACTGACACACACCGGCCATTCTAGTTCCCAACAGAGTGTCTAGCGTCATAACAACAGAAGAAGAAGAAACACAGAGCCCAAGGCTCTCCACAATGGGCACATATATAAATCTATGTGTAGCACCCGTATCAAAAATTACTGAAGATAAGATAGAAGCTACTAGAATAGTACCTATGATAGTAGAAGGTCTGAGATCCTGCTCCTGCTAGGTCTATTGCACTGCATATGCCTGCCCAGTGCCACGGCCCTGTGACACAGCCTGGCTACCCTGAGCTATCCCGCCCTACTGCCTCTGAGATCCTGGTGTCTGGCTACCACGGCCACGACCAACATCTCTACATACACACCCTGACGTATTCCAGTTTCCCGACTGGTGAGATGTTTCTGGTCCTACTCCCGCACGCAGAGTCTGCACAGAACCCCTCTCACTATCCACTGGTACAAACACCCTTCAAAAGCGCTGCTGATGAACCATATTGACATAATATTGGCACTTCACTGGGTCACATGGACACTGTGGTCTCTTGTTCCCCTCTTTACCACACTGGTAGCACAAGACCGGCCACCTGAAGTAATTGTCTGGCTAGTAATTCCACCGTGAGAGAAACTCATATGTATCTTTATCTTACTGATAGAAATATTACCAGAAACTAGTGTCGAACTGTCCTGGCCTACACCACTAGCTTCCCAAAGGTTCCTCTATGTAATCAGCACCTGGTTCACAATAGCATGTAATGTAGGCAACGTGAAAACATTCACCAGTGCTCGGATGTCATATCAAATACCATCCTCAAAGCGTCTGGACCTCAACATCTCATCACCCACCAGAACGGGTGCAAAATGCTGAAGCTTGGTGAAACGTACAGAATAATCCATCACTGACATCGCTCCCTACTACAGGTTTATGAACTCTCAGGATCGATTTTACCTCAGCGTCTCTGGGAAGAAAAATTCATAGAAGGCTGTTTGAAAATATTCCCACACCATGTCTCCGTGATGCTCTGTCTGAGTGGTAACATCCCACAACCTCTGGGAAGAATCACGCGGCATATCAGTCGCGAGCTTGACCCTCCACCCTGGAGGCGTCTCTAGATGCTCGAAAATAATCTACAATGAATCCATCCAAGACTCCGTAGCCTGTGGTCCGCCATCCCCTAAAAACATAGGCAGATGCTGCTGCTGGAAGATACGAGTCAGCTCATCAATAGATGTGGCAGTTAGCAGTGCTCCCTGAAAGGTCTGCATGAATCGCATAAAACCGTCACGGAATTGCGCATCCGCACTTGTGTCTGGTATAACGGCTGGAGCCGCATCTCGCTCTGCTGGAGGATCCACTGGTGGCCCATGGTCCACCATCACTAGAGTATAATCATTTCCGCTCTCCTGGTGAACAACACATTGTCTTCTCGGCGACATGACTCTACAAGGTCAAATGCACACATTAGATATAGATTATCAAAGACTGAAAAATGAGGGGACCAAAAAGGGAACAGGAGGGAGAAGGCATTTCAAGATTTGTAAAACAAGACTACACGGCGTGTATACTGACTACACGGTGTGTACCTGACTTCTCTTACCCTAGCCGGGTCCTTCTACTTAGATAAGCCACACGACTCTCTTCTGAACAAGGATACATGGAATGTATATCAACTACATGGTGTGTATGGTGTAATTTTCCAACTTCCAGTGTCATTCGTGACACGGCCGACCACTCGGCTAATAATACACGGCGTGTACTCCACCCCGTTTCCCCAGCCACATGGCTATGTCCACATGGTCTCCCACCATTAAGGACTACACGGCATCTCCCATAGGTACTTGGTGTGTTCAATAAGAGGTAACATCGACCCGTGTTTTTTAGCTACACGGTCGGGTCCCCAGGTCAGACGACACAGCGTGTTCCAAGGTGGACACGACGTGTATGTATTAAGGTCTCCTCCTTCCGTGTTGTTAGTTACACAGGCGGACTCAAGGTCAATACTACACGGCGTGTACATACGGTACACGGTGTGTTTTTTCCCAAACATTTCATTTCCCCGCGTTCCCACCCACACGGTCTATGACAAGAAAAGATATTACACGGCGTGTACTAAGGGTACATGGCGTGTACTCCAAAAGTTTTCTTTTCTTCCTGAACAGAAGATCACATGGCGTGTGTCTGAGGAACTACATGGCATGTATCTTGGGTTTTTCAGATAGTAGGCCTCTGAAACTACTTCGGAACCTAGAAAATTCTGAAAAACAACACCTAAGTGCCAAATTCCGACCCGTGAAGGCCCATACTCCCCGTGAATCAATGTTTGGAATCTTATATATGTTATAACAAGATAAAAAGTTGATAATCCTCAAAACTCCGGTCAATGAGGGCCCATGATCCCCCAAAAACCAAAATTTGGCTTCCATCCTATCAACAGACTCACACAAAAATACCCTATCACATAGCATGTATTTATCAAAGCAGCTATCACAACAACATTCTTTTCTAGCACAAAAATTATCACAACAACATACAAGTTCTAATGCATCTACCTGAAATGGAACTATGCATGACATGTGATTTCTAGCATGTTCCTAAATGATGCATGAGATGGCATACCCTCATCTCATCAGGTTTCAACTAAATAAAACCCCATGATAAAATATAAACAGTACAATCACAAGTGAGTCACCCAACGGTGAAAATCAAATAAACTGTAAAATTTGAAAAATCAGAACAATTGAAATAACCGAGGTAGACTGGATTTTCCCTGTACACAGGTTAGCTAGTCCTGGGAAAAACTTATTACCAACCACCATTTCTGTCCTATCCCTGACTAAGGCTCCAAACAATAAGTCAAAGAAATGAACTCCTCTGATACCACTTTGTAATGTCCCGGATCCGGGTGCCACTCAACGGGTGCCCCAAACCCGGTTGGTCACATGACCTCAAGCGCATTTCCCCAAACACCAGAGGCTACTAACTAGCAGCAAGGGCCCAGGTCTGATAGTGGGAAAACTATGCTCTCATTTGTCAAAGTGTAGCGCAGCGGAATAAAATATACAAACATACAAGGACAAAGGAAGCAATAAACCATACAAAATTAAAATGAACAACTGCAGTAAAAGATAACCAACAGTCATATAGATAATGATGCAACATGTCCCAAGTTCTAAGAAAACAGCCAGAACATGTTACACATCAATACAGTACAATACCATACAGCTCCTGGAACAAGTTACAGTAAAGCAAAACAAAGTAGAGTAGACAGAACGCAACAGCATCGCAATCCTAAGCTCAGTCCCATGCTCTTCTACATATCTACTACAATCATGTACCTATAATGGGACCCTTTCCCCTATCAACACCTATAGAAACATAATCTATTTAGGTTAAAGATATGACCCAAACAGGGTGTAAGAAATAAATCCCAGTAGGCAACCACCAAAGGCCCGTGCCCAACTGTGTGAAAATATGCAACAATAGTGTGCTGTAGTAAATGAAATAAATGAAGCAGTACTCAAAATTAACTAACTTTACCAGTTATATTTCTATTTTATGATTCATTTAACCATTTAATTTAATAAAATTCTATGCTCATCATATCCAAGCTCTCAGGCTAATCAGAATCTTTCCCTCAGGCTAATATAGTAAAACTACGACCTCAGTCTTGCCCTCAGGCTATCGAATGTTTCCCTCAACCTTACAGAGTGTCTCCCTCAGTCATATAAATCACCGCCCTTAGGCATAATAAGCGTTTCCTTCAGGAGGAATAGAATTTTGCCCTCAGGCTAAGTAGTACCTTTCCCTCAGGCTAAACAAACCATGCCCTCAGGCAAAAAAGAACACTTCCCTCAGGCGCAAGTAATTGGGCCGAGCCCAAAGCATAAACATGTAATTTATATAAAATTCCTCTCAAGGAAAAAGTAATGCACAAAATAAACATGGCATACCCTTGGGTATCCTGGACAAACGGCTTAACAAAGGAACACACCCCCAGGGAGGTCCTGGATCCATGCAGCGATCCCAAACAACAGTTTATTATCACATTTAATTACTTATACAATTCTAGGTATTCAAAACAGCCAAGGCCTCAGCCACACGACACCCCAACATGGGTTTGTAGCACAACAGTACACCCAAACGCACAACAGTTGGAATTTAAACACTAAGCCACCTACCTCCATCGCCCCTGATCGGTATACGTGAACGATGCTTCCAGAAATTCCCAAAAACAATGTAGATTTGAGGTGAAAGAAAACCCGTTCAAACATAAATAACTTCCCCTTGGGAAAGAATTGGTAAGAACAACTTAAGGAGAAGGAAGGTCTTATGCGTACGGTTCCAACGAGATCGACGGAGGTGGAATCAGATTCTCTATACTCGATCAGGTGATCTCCAAAGTTCAGGTCGTCTCTCTCAAGCCCTCCTCTGGTTCTAAGCCAAATCTGTGAACAGGGGAGGCTACTTCCCATTTTAAGAGGAAAAAAAACTACACGACCAATACTATTGAGTACATGGCGTGTACTTTTCTTTTTTTAAACTGTTCCTTCGGAGGCTTCTTTCCACCGTGGCACTGTTCATCAGTCGACATGACTACACGACGTGTAATCCAAGAGTACACAATGTGTACTGACACTCAATTGGCTACTGCCTTCACCGCCTTAGTATTTTCCTGTCGACTGACTACACGGCATGTACATACCCACTACACGGTGTGTAGTCGGTTTTTACACCCTTCATCGTCAGCATGGCTACACACCCTATGTACTCATCCCATATGGACAAAGAACACGACGTGTGAACAAGTAAACAGTGTGTACCCACAAAATTTTGGATTTTCCCCATTTTCCTTATTTTCTCAAAAACACTTAAGGAAAAGAGAAAGGAAGAAACTTGTACCTCAAAAATAAGAACCGAGTTCTTACATTATTCACTCTGATGGAGGAGGATAAAATCCATATGTTCTTCAGAGAGTTTTATGGGATAGTTCTATAGGGATTGATAGAATCCTCCCTAGAACTCGTTATACACAATGAATGATTGTGGACCTACCTTGAATGAAATTTCATAATCGGGTTTTATAGTTGTAGGGTTATAAGTTAAATAATTGCATAAGGGCCCTTATTATTTTCTTAATTCTTGGAAAACCCCATGTCTAAATAATAATATTATTATTATTATTTACTTGAAATGTTATAAAATCATGGATAAAATAAATATTATATTCTTTAATAAATTAATTAATATTTATTTAAATAACATTTAATATGATATTTCTCATCAGACCATAAAAATCGATCTGCCAATCCTTCTAAATATTTATCTATCCTTGATTAATGAATATTTATTTAATTAAATAAATATTTATGAATTATTAATTAATAAGTATATAAATATTATATTCACTAAATTAGGTAATAAATATTTATTAAATATGTGTGTGACTAATTAAATACATATTTTGTTACCATGTGAATAAACCTAAATAAAAAAATATTTTATATCCATGTAATTAAATAAATAGGTACCTAGTCAATAAATATTTATTAAACATTCAAATCACATATATATATATTCTCTTAAATAACAAGAGATTGAATATTTCTAAAAATTCTACCAAATAGGCCTTTAATAGCGCTAGAATTGGCCTTTATCAGCGTTAAATAAGCACTAACTTTTGTTGTGTCGTTAAAGCCCTAGGCTTTTTTCAGAAATTGAAAAACACTGATAAAAGGTCCCATTTATCAGATATTTTGTTTAACACTGATAAAATCATCCTTTATTCGCACTAAAAAAGGGCATACTATAGTGTGTTGTCGTAGCACACTACAACACCAGAAATACGGTATATTATAGTATACTATAACAGTGCACACTACATCACCAGAAATAGCACCATTAATTAGAAAAATAAGATACAAACAAAAAATTTAAGTGAAATAAAATTTACAACACAAATACAAGAAAAAACACTATTATAGAGAAAAAGAACAGACCTGTATAAAAGAACAAGCCACCCCTACTCGAACAAAGGAACACAACTATATAAGAAACCAATTATTATATTTTTAATAATATAAATAAATAAATAAAACAAAAAAGTGTTAGTTTTAAACAAAACTTTGAGTCATACCAGGAACACTATTTATCAGATTGAGTTGTGGTTGATTCTTGCACGGCACACCATTTATTGTTCATCTTTAAGCCTTATCTCATTGAAACTTAACTAAATAATTATAAGATAAAAATAATAAGGACCTTAATTAAGTAATATCAGATAGAATGATGAGAAGGTGGTCTAGGATTGTTTGCTCTGTTTTGGCATTACGATACATGGTTTAAACTAAAATGACACTTATATGTTAGAAAAATGTGGTTGGACTCATACCAATAAAATCATGCATTGGATTGAGGTGTTTCTGATTCCGACATATCCCAAATGACTTATGGATATTTTTTCTAATGTATCAAAACAATCCTAATGTGTTTTCTTGATATTGATTATGCCACTTATGTTTTTCACTAAAATGTCATTTTAAACTAGAAATGTACACTTTGAGTCATACCAATCACATAATGTTTTGGATTCAAATGAGAATAATTCCTACACATGAAAAAAGAATTATGAATAAATTTCATTTAATATCAAGATAATACAAAAACAAATCTTGGTTTTTAGTGATAGTTTTTGTACTAAAATGTCAATTTTAAATTAATAACAGACACTTTGAGTCATTATGGTCACATCATGTGTCTTGTTGAGGTTTGGTTTATTCATAAACATCACAAATGACACATGGATCATTTTTCTTAAAGTTTAAAAACAATTTTAATGTGTTTTCTCAAATTTGACTATGTTAATTTTATTTTTTACTAGAATTTATGTCACGTTAAAATAAAAAGAATCACTTGGAGCCATACCAATCACACTATGTCATGGAATGATTTTTAGATGATTCCTACACGTCCCAAATGACTAATTTATTTTTTTCCTAAAATATAAAATTAATATGAATTCCATTTATTAGTTTTTAGTACGCTGCTTTTTATTTTTACTAAAATATCATTTTAGACTTGAAACACGCACTATGAGTCAATATTGGTCACATCATGTGTTAGTTTGAAATGATATTGATTATTACACATAAAAAATGAAGTATGAATCATTTTCCTAAATTATCAAGAAAATCAAAGTGTTTTTTATCAGTTTTCAGTGAGTGAAACTTTAATTACTAAAATGTAAATTTTAAATTGATAATGGATACTTTGAGTCGTACTGGGAAAATCGTGTATCAAATTGAGATTAAGCTAATTTTTATACATGAAATATAACTTATGGATCATTTTACTAAAGTATCAAATTAATACGAATTCATTTTCTTGGTTTGGAGTATAGGAGTAGTATTTTTTAATAAAATTAAGGTCAATATTAAATAAAAAGACTCACTTGGATTCTTACCGGTCACACCATACATCAAATTGAGGTTTGGATAATTACTACACATCCAAAATTACTTATTGGTCATTTTATAAGAGTATCAAAATAATACAAATGTTTTTTTTGGGTTTTTAGTACACCACTTGTGTTTTTTACTAAAATGTCATTTTAATCTGGAAACACGCACTATGAGTCATACTAGTCAAATCGTGTTTCGGTATGGCGTTATAATTATTACTACATGTAAAAAATGATTTATGAATCATTTTCTAATATTATCCAAACAATATGATTATGTTTTCTTGGTTTTTAGTGGGTGTAACTTTTTGTACTAAAATATCAATTTTAAAATTAAAACAGACACTTTGAGTCATACTAGGAAATTGTGTATTTTATTGAGGTGAGGCTGATTCCTACTCATAAAAAATGACTTATGGATCATTTTACTAAATTATCAAAACAATAAAAATATTTTTTCTTGGTTTTGAGTATTCTATTTGACTTTTTTACTAAAATTAATGTCAATTTTAAATAAAAAGACGCACTTTGAGTCACACCAACCATGTCGTGTATCAGATTGTGGTGGGACTGATTCCTACACATCAAAAATGACCTATAGGTCATTTTAATAAAGTATCAAAACCACCACAATATGTTTTATCATAATTGAGTATGGAATTTTCCTTTTTTACTAAAATTAATGTCAATTTTAAATAAAAAGATTCACTTTGAGTCATATCAGTCACACAATGCATTAGATGGAGCTTCTGCAGATTCCTACACATCCCAAATGAATTATGGATCACATTAATAAATTATCAAAACAATATGAATGTGTTTTATCTTTTTTGAGTATGTCACACATTTTTTTACATAAATTTCATTTTAAAATGAAAACATGCACTTTGAGCCATATTGGTCAGAACATGTGTCGTTAGAACATGAGAATGATTCCTATACATAAAAAATGAGTTATGAATTATTTTCCTAATTTATAAATAAAATCCAAGTGGGTTTTTTCAATTTTCATTGAGTGATGTTTTCTAAAATTAAATTTTGATTTTAAACTGATAACAGACACTTTGAGTCATACCGAGAACATCTTGTATGAGATTGAGGCGAATTTGATTCCAACACATCAAAAATAAATTATCGATTTTCTTCCTAAATTATAAAAACAATATTAATGTGTTTTATCTATTTTGGTCATGTGAAGTGTGTTTTGAACTAAAATGTAAATTATAAAATAAAATTTATTTTTCTCGTCATACCAATCACATTGTGTGTCAGATTGAGGTGTGGATGATTGAGAATGTGATGTGTTTTTTTTCATTCAATCATCTGCACCAAGATAGAAAATAAATAAATGTTCCATTTGGATGGAATAAGAAACCCCATGTTTCCTAAAATTCCTCCTTCCAAAAGCACCATGTTCTCTCTTTTTTGGTTTGTTGTAGATGATTGAAGGAAAAAATGTGACTTCCCAAAAGATATATGAAAAAAATATTAGATAAAAATGATAAAAAAATTAACATAAAACTAATAGATAAAATATTGATAAAATTAACTCAGTAAGTAGTAAGAATTCACCTTTTCATGATGGTTGTATACATTTTTAACCCATTTTTTTATTGTTGTTTTCTCAGTTATAGCCTTGAAGTCCAAACTCTCATGAGCATGTGTAGTTTCAAACGAACCACCCCAACCAGAGAAAAAGAATCCACCTATATAATCAAAAAAAATCATATGTTATTAATACTATAAATAAATAAATTGAACATAAATATGAAACAATACATTAATAAAATGAAAATTTTAAACTAAAACCATAAAATTTGGGTCATAATGGGTACACATGTATTTCTTTGAGGTATGGTTGATGCCACCTTTATCTCAAATATATGAGTTCAATATCCCCTGAGGTTCATGAGTAGGGTTTGAGTATAAAAATAAATAAGTAAATACTAATGGGGCCCAAAATATATAAAACAATGCATATATTTGAGTATATGTTAAAAGTATTAAGACTAAAAATACACATGTAAGTAAAGCGATTATGTACGAACCAGGATACCAAGATAATCAAATTTACTTTCTTCATTTCATACGAGTGAATTTTACTAATCATACAATAAGGTTATACCACTATTGTTCCCTGACATTAAAATCATTTCACTAATAAGAGGTTAAAATTTAAATCATAAGAGGAGGTGAAATTATTTATCTCCCTCTAGAAATAACCACATCATAGGTACCATTTGATTCAACTTCAGACCCCTAGCATCCAAGAATATCCCTCAAGGATAACCATCACATATACTTATTGCATCCAAATCATTAAATGGTTATAACATATCCATTTTTCTTCAAAAGTGAATTTGAAATATGGAGAAGTCTAAGAATAATTGGTTCCCTTACGAAAGAACCACATAATGGGTGCCACAATACATTAGTTAAACCTAACTTCTGAAAAACCATATATAAGAACAAAAAAAACCAATGTCACATCACCCTCACCACATCCCTCAATGAATCACTTACATGAATATAGTAACTCACATTCTAACATACTATACCTATAACTCATATAATTTCCATCATATTCTAATATACGATACAAATTATTTTTATCACAGACACATGTATTTCTAGTATAAAAATATTGTAATCATACATTGAGAGGTATATTAAAAATCATCTCAAAAAATATCAAGTGAATATTCAAAAAAAGTTTTATAAGGAAATATTTATCAAAATTTAACAAAAAAAATAGTTACATATTACGTTTACCATAATAATTTTCAAAAAAAATTACTCTAAAGAAAAAGAATATTAGAAAAATAAACAAAAAAAAGTTTTTTTTAAAACAGTAAAAAATGTATATAAAGATAAAAATGATGACATACTAAATAAAAGTCACAGAATTTTTCCATTTCCTATAATTATAATTTCTAAAAAAAAATTCATGTTATGTTTTATAGTAATTCGTATAGTTTCATCGATCAAAAAAATTATTTATAAATATGTATTGGTACATTTTACAGTATAAAGATTATTATAATCATATTTTTTTATGATTATAGTAAAATAATTTGAAGAATATATTTATCCTATCAACTTATATATATTATGAACCATTTCATCTGAAAAATAAAATATTAAATACATATATAAAAACTATAACTAATATGGTATCATAAACATTAAATTAATTAATTATATAATAAAACATGATAATCAGTTAAATATTTCTATTATATCACGTTTAATACATAATAATTGATCAAGATTCTATATAACCAATGTTTTCTCAAATATAACATAATTAAAACCATTCACTATCATTGATTATCTTCAAAACCATTCTAGATTCCTTATCAATGGAGTTATTTAATAATTATTGAATCATTTAAATTATGAATAAAATATTTCAATTGTTAATAAATAATAAATTCTCTATTTTCAAAAAAAACTCTAAAATGAATACATTATAAAATCTTATATATCCTCAATGATCTAAATATTGTGAAATTAGTATAGATAAACTTATACTTAATGTAAATCAGGAATTAATTTATATATTTAATGTGAAACTATTTTTGTCATCTAATTATAACAAAAAACTAAAGAAAACTTCATTTCAAAAACAATATAAAACCTAGAACTCAATATTTTTTAAAAATATTTTTATCTTAGGTGTACTCTAAATTCACTCATATTCAAAAATAACCTAAATAAAATTTTAATTTTGGCTTCTAACATATTATATTTCAAAAATATAATTCTCTAAATACAAGTGTTTATTCTTTATCACTTTAATAATAAATAATTTTTTTTAGAAAATACCATAAATTCAACTAATACAAGGTGAAAATCAATATTTTTTTAACCAAATTTTCAATAAAAACATCACATTAAATTTAAATACATATAATATTAACATATGTATATAAATAAATGTTCCTATCAATATAGAATTATTTTGAAATAAGTAAGGAACATGTGAAATACAAATTATGGTGGCCTATAATAGTGTATTTTAAGGGAATTGGGACTCTTGTATCATTAATAGACATCATAGAGAGACCTAAAACCATGGAAAATATACCTAGAGACCATAATCCTTACAACTAAAGATAAAATTTCTGAATCCATATTTTTCTCTATAATATTTTTGGGTAAAATAAAATTATTATAATAAATTCCATTGAATTAACAATTGAAAGATCCATGAGTGAAGGTGGAAGAAATAGCACTAACCATGGAAAGATCCATGAGTTAAGGTGGTGATAAGAATGGAAACAATGAGGAAGAACAAGATAGTCCAATCATGACTAGAGTTATGGGAGAAGATAATTAGGGGTTTTCATGGTTGAGAAAACCATAAAAACTCAAACTACGAAGCCCAAACTAGTAGTCAACGAGATAGGAAAAGGAGAAAATAACATGCCTTGGATTCTTGCCTTGATCTGCTTGAGAGAATGTAGAGGAGAAGTACTGTCAGTAGGGGAGTTTTGTGAGAGCTTGAGAATCACTACTGAATTAGTAACAGTTAGGTTTCTATTAAATATATTAGGGACACTTTTATCAGCGCTTGCAAAAAGTACTGATAGAGATACCTTTTATCAGCGCTAAATTGATAAGCACTAATAAAGGATTTATAATTATAGCTATAAAAAATACATTTATATAATTATATATTTATTTATTATAATTTTATAATTATTTAAATATATAATTATTTATTTGTAATTACATAAATAATTTTTAAAAAATTATATTCTTTATTTATAATTATAAATATACAGGTTTAAAAATATTTTAAATACTCGTTTATAAATATATTTATAAATAAATATATTCATAATTATTTAATTATAATTATAATTATATTTATATCATTATATATATTTATGTAATTATATATATATTTAAAAAATAAATAAAAATATAAATATTGTAAATATATTCATTATTTAAATATATTTATTATAATTTTATAATTGTAAATATATTTATATCATTATATATATTTATATAATTATATATATATAATAAATATATATAAATATAAATATATTAAATATAATTATTTAAATTTTAATTTTTTTTAATATATAATTATTTAATTATAAATATATGAATAAATTAAAAAATATTTATATATTTATATCATTATAAATATATAAATAATTATATATATAATAAATAAAATATAAATATAAATATAAATATAGTATATTAATTATTTAAATAAATTTATTATAATTATATAATTATTTTAATATATATAATTATCTATTTATAATTATGTAAATACTTTTTAAAAAAATATTATTTATTTATTTATAATAATTATAAATTTATATATTTATAAATATAGTAAATAAAAATTTATAAATATATTTATTTACAAAGATATTTTTGACATTATTAATGAATATATAGTCTTAAATACATGTGTTTCAAAAATGACTGAAATTGTATAATTAAAAATGAGTACACTTTAAAAATATTGAAAAATAGATAAGTTTTATTAATTAAATATAAATGATTAAAAAATATGGATATACATTGAATTAAATCTGAATACATATTGAAAATACTAAAACATAGTAAATAAGTATATATAAATAAAATATAGAAAATTATTAAATTAAAAAAATATTAAAAATTAATAAGTAATACCTAACTATAATAATATTAAAAATAAATAAATAAAATTGACTAATTAAAAAACTAATATATTAAATGTATCCTGCAATAATGAAATTCTAAAAAATACTAAAATTTGAATGAATTAAATAAATATTAGGTGTATGTGTTTCTATATTGGATTTCGTTATTTGTGCAAATATTTTTGTGTGTGTATTGTATATAAAAATAAATAAATTATGTATATGTATGTGAAATCAATGAAGCATATGTTTGATATATATTAAATTGAAAAATCAAACAACATTAAAAATAAATAAGACAATAATATGTTTTTAATCATTATATTTTATTCATTTATATATATTTATCTTTAATATATATTATTATTACTGTTTATAATTAATGTGTATATATATATACATTAAACTTAATCGTTTTTATTAATAATTGTTTCATTAATAATTTTTTTATTAATTTTGTAATTTACTTTTTTTAATTATTATAATTTATTCATTTTATATATCTATATTTAATATTTAATATTTATTAATATTTATAATCTATATATATGTATATTAAATTTATTCATTTTTATCAATAATTATTTAATTAATAAAATATTTTATATTCTTCTTAATTTACTCATTTTTTATTTTTATTTCTTTAATTATTTCATTTTATTCATTTTACATGTCTATATATTTAATATATACTATTTATTAATATTTATAATTTATATATATGTATATTCATTTTATTCATTTTTATCAATAATTATTTAATTAATAAAATTATTAATATATATTTAAATTTTTATTTGTTTAATTTTTTCATTTTATTCTAAACCTTTATCAGTGCTAAAAATAAAGAGCTATTAAAGGTATGTTTTGTAGTAGTGTGATCAAACCATCATGAATAAACATTAAATCATGTATGAGAATAATATTTATTTAACAGGTTAAATTCATATGGAATTTAGCTGAGGTTTTGAATACACTTAGTGTGTGACCCTCTAGGTCGTGTTTTCTCAATGGTGTTAGGCTACACAAACTAAACACCAAGGTTAGCATCTATCAATACACCAAAGATATCATAGAGAAAGAAGTTAATATCAAAATGAAATGTTGCCACCTAAGAATGTACATTATGTAATATACTCTCGATATCTCAAATCAAGTAGGTTGCATACTTGTGACATCAACATATATGATTGATGTCTCTTTCTTCAATTTTTTGAAAATGAAATTTCTGAAAACACCACCATATCCATGGACTTAATCAATAAATTCAATTCTTATCAAAGGTTTTGAGATATCAACTTCCATTAAAGAACATAAGGGATAAATCCTTTCTCATGTTATTTATTAACATAATTATAGTTGTGACAAACTCAATGTATCCTACTTTGCTGTGAGAAAATGTCATCATGGTTTTCATCAATACATCAATGTACATGACTCATGACATGAATTAATAATAATCTTAAAGTATGAGGATCATCACCCATGGTCATAAAATGGAACATCCAATGACACCTATAAATAGGGATTTTTTGTTGTCGGGCCATGTTCTCATAATCTACTACACTAAAGATTACCTAGGGTGGAGACTATAAGAATGTGTCTCAAAGACCCATGAGTCTCCACCCCTAATATCCTATATCATTTCTATCCTATCAAATGATATCATCAGGATATGGAACCTATATTTAATAATACTATTGTGGTACTTCTAGGTTCTCATCACAGTGGAGAACTATTATAACCTTTCAGTGGGATAGGTACCCTTAGGACATTGTAACATACTATGTCATGAATAAGAAAAGTCATGATATGATAATAAATTTTATTGATATTCAAATACATGAATACAAGTAATCAAAAAGTACTTAAAAGTTGGTTCTAGGGAACCAACTCCAAAAGTAATTTATTTATAATCCATTTATTTAGAATTCACTTGATAATAGAAAAAGCATTAAGATTCAAATAAAGTGATGATTTTTTATACCAAATCAATAATGTTATCACTAAAACTCATTATATAGCCTCACAATACATTAGTATACCAACAAACATAAAACATATAACTTACTAAACACTTTTATTCATAGGTCAAATAAATCCACTACTTAGCAACATGGGAGAACATCAAGATCCCTAGTTTTAAGGAAAAACTATAAGGGCACATCACATGGGAATGTTTGATCACATTAGACCTCTCCATCCATATCTTTGAGTTTAGTTTACTAAACCTGATGAATAAGTAATAAAGTATCAAAAATTGATCTCATCGATTGAAAATCTTAATTATCTACAGTAATAAGGTACAAATATTCTAGATATTTCATCTTTTATATGGTGTATTTAAAATCATCATCAAAAGGATTACTACTTACTCTCTCACGTCCCCATCAGTATGAGATAATTCCTAGACTAACATCATGGGTTAACTACATTCATCAAACAAAAATGTTTCTTGGTTAACTATGATTCAATAATGAACCTTGGTCAAAAATAATTCGATATAAAAAATATTAATGATTACATTATTCTTCGGTTCATCATAGTTATTTATCATTATCAGTTGATCCAATTATATCAATGCTTTCAACTTATATAATAAAGGATAACACCAAAAATCTCATTTTTGGGCTAGTTTGTGGACCTTTGGGATATGTAATAGGATTCATGCCCACTAGGCCTTTGGTCCATGTACTGAACAAATAAGGATTGATGGGTGGGTATCCCTTATGGGGGATATGGCTTTTCTTTCTGACATGTGTGTGTGGTGGGTGTGTGTTTAATGTAATTATACCCCTAAGAAACCAATATATATATATATATATATACTTGATGAGGTTCTATTCATCATTTCAATAGATTTGGAAGTAATGGTTTATGAGGTCATTTGATTGGTAGGAAAGACTATCCACTAATATATCTCACCCTATCTTACTCTTTAGATCTATCCATATAAAATGGTAAAACTATTTTCTAGGGAACATATTTTCATGTTCAAATTGTTCTATTGCAGTAATAAATTGGTGCACAAAACAATTTTCCCTACACACCAGGATAACACCTATTGGATTAAGTGACTATGACCATGAATAAAAATTAATTACATTTCCAACGGATTTTAACTATTCATAAGCTATAACTAAGGGTTTCTATAAGAGTTAAAGGATCTAGTAATAAATTTTAATTAGTAATAACCTTATCATCTTTCTTAGGATTTGATTACACCAATAAATATCCTCATGAATATTCCATTAGAATATCAATCAATGAAATTCAAATATGAGTGAACTGACTCCTTTCTATATTATTAACATCTCACTAAAATAAATACACAACTAGTTGGTTATCATTCCAAAATTCCTTCAAACATACATCTCAACTTAATATAATTACAAGAATATTCATTTTATATATAATTTATTATCATCATAATTGAAAATGTGTGATGCTAATATTAAAATATCACAAGACCAAGCAGGGTAAAACATAACATTCAACTCAAATCATATTTAATTTAATGAGATCTTGATCATTTATAGTGTGTAATTATTCTATGCCTGGCTCTATAACTCCAATATATCTTTTGATGTAAATTTTCTACAAATTTCCAGAGTGTCTCTTCACTGGACACTGTTTTTCTTTGTAGATGATACCATAAAAAACTATATTACCAAATTTACTTGGACAATCAGGCACTACTCATAATACTCTCGCAATAAGTAAGTTATCCTATATTTCCTTAGTCTTAATATCTGACATGTACAATGAGGATAATATATATGAGTAACCTATATCAATACTAAATACATAATAATATATAGAAATCATTCCACTTTCAATCAATATCCATTGAGATAATCTTAATTCAAGTCCTAATTTTAATGCCTCAAATAAATTCAAGAGGTAAAATAATAATTTGAATCTCTCATTATGATCTAGGATCAAACCAATGGGTAATCTAAATATCATCACCCAATATATTGGGAAGTTTAATAAGTTCTCAGACCAATAGGAATCCTCTATTATAGTTAAAAAATCACAATTGAAAATCACATACCTTCTATAATTTATTCACAATAAAATTTGGAGGAAACAATGTTCTCTCCAAACAATTCTAGGACTCTCCTATACAAAGTTTCTCCTCTCTTAATAGGATCATCATTCAACACTTACTCTTAAATCATGAAACCAACTCTTTATAAAAAAATTATCATACATACAGATGTCATCACTAGGGGGGACATCCTACCATTGTCATATAATTATTTCTATCACACCAAATATCAAAATCATCCAAGAACATGGGTAACATCATGAATTGAATAGTAGAGACCCATTTTTTCCTTTTAAGACTTTAAAATATTTATACATATATTTTTGGATCCAAGAACTAAGACAGTGTGTGATTTTGAGGCCCGATGTGCCCAAACATAATTTTATAAAATATTATATATATTTATATTAATTTATTGAATTTTCTTAAAAAATGATATAAATTGTAAACAGAAGCTTAGATCAAAAATATGATACCATGGCTGAGTATGGAAGGTGTTTTTTACATTAAAAATGAATAAAAATTTGTCAGAGTGGGGTGTTGGGATATATCCTCCACTGACGGTATGCTCAGTGAACTAATTAAATGTTTAATTTAATTTATTTAATTGAATAAACTAATTAATATTTTATTTAAATATGTCACCATGTATACTTTCCCATGGTTAACCTAATAACCCTAGGACATTCAAGATCTTCTCCTACTCTCCTTCTATTGGAGGAATCACTTCAGGAGATGATGAAACTCTTGATCAAAGCATATTGGAGTGCAATGAATATAGATACTTCCTCTGATCATTGGTGAGAACATTCTTCTATGATGAATGACCCAATATATAGGTAGGGCTTTTCAATTTGTGTACTATGCCCATCTTGATTAAATTGATTGATAAGATTGATCCCTTTCTTTGATCTGCAAAAATTACGACCTTTGCATGCACCCGTGTACCAGTTTAAATGATTATTCTTTGGTTTTCTAACCCTGAATATCCCTATTCTTAATATCTGGCCAAGAATTATGGGAGAAAATTAATAAACATTCGTTTTCTTGACTTTCCCCCCAATTTCTTCGCGTTCATCATTTATTAGACCCCATGGTCCCAGTTCAACATTTTTGTGTGTTACCGAACTTGATTAGACCCCCATAATAATGAAAAATCCATGTGTGGGTGATGGATCGAAAAACAAGTGTTGTTTATAGACAGATTATTATATTTGGGTGATTGTTTTGATGGTCCTAGATCAGAACTTTGACAACTGAAGGATCAGATCCATGCATGATCTGCAATGAACCTCTAAAGACCAATAGAAACTGATTTCCAGCCACCGAATGACCCAAAATGAAAAATCGGGACTATGTCCACTGATTGTTGATGGTATGGAGGTGAGATATGCAGTGGAATTGATGAATTATATGTACTGAGTACATATATGGGTTTTTAATAAAAATTCAACTACACAACGTGTATCTTCATGAACATGCGGCATGTAGCCCCTATGCTATAGTGGCTAGGATTTTGGGAATTTATATGAATGGAACACTTTGTAGACTCCCTACACATCATGTAACACTTCCACAAGTGGACAAGCCCTGTATCAGAGCACATGGCCAAGTAAAAATCATGCTATTGAGTACACAAGCATGACCAAATACATGGGTGGCACCCCATGTGAATTGGAACATCATATACTAAAGTACACAGACATGGGATGGAATACACAGATACAGGCAAGCACACGGGTGGAACCCCTAGTAGCATGGGCATGCTGTGTAGATCCCCCCACACGTCATGCATCCCTACATAGTTGGTGAGTTGTGTACCTCTATAGACACGACCAAGTGATGGAGTGGGACCACACATCATGTGGATCCCCTCACACATCATGTACCCCTTAACTCCTTTTAAGTAGACTTCAATCTTTCGTATCTCTTTCATTTGAACTCAAATTTTAGTGGATGAGTAGCCTATCTAGAGTGTTTTTAGATGTATAATGTGACGATTACCACTATTTTGGATTTTGGGATAAGATGTAAAATGTTATGGGTTCCGCATTTATTAAGGAAACACCTGATAAAAGCAGTGATCAAGAAGAGGATCACCAGAGACACTAGAGTGGAACCCCCCTTCTGCTTGGGCATGGGTCCTCTATCTATTGGTTGGAATCCCCCTATAAAATAAGGATTAGGTCCTCGATGACCAAATTAGAACCCTCCTATCAAAATAGGGTGTGGGTCCTCAACCATTATAGTGGAACACCCCATCATATTGGGTGTGGGTCCTCTACCTACCGAGTGTAACCCCACTATCGGATAGGGTGAAAGTCCTTGTGACACTAGAGCGGAACCCCCTTGATTCATTAGGGCGTGTGTCCTCTATATATACATATCAAGTGAAACCCCCTATTAGATAGGGAATGGGTCCTCATGACACTATAGTGGACCCCCACCCATCAACTTGGGCATGGGTCCTCTATGAATACTTACAGTGGAATCCCCTGAAGCATTTGGGTGCACACTACCAAAAACACTTGAATTAGTGACATTTATTTTTTACATTAGTCAAATTTTTAAACACTACTAATTAATTTACCATCATTTCTAATCAGTATCACTAAATGAGGCATCACTAATTTAGCAGTGTTTATAAACATCGCTAAAAACATTTGCGACATTTTTTTGAAACATCAGAAAATCAAAACTCATTTTCCAACACTTCTAAAAAACCTCGCTAATTTTTTTAGGAACATTTATAGGAATCAATAATTAGCGACTCCTCATTTACCGATTATTTTTAGAAATGTCTCTAAACCACACCTAAATTACCAACATTTTTAAAGTGTCGATTTTTTTTTGAAATTCATAATTTTTCAGGGTTTTTACCCAATTATATATTTTTTTAAATTGATATTTTTTTAAAAAAATTGAACACACCTCTATTCAGTACCACCTCCCCCCTCCAATACCCCCTGAATCCTGTATTTTCCCACCTCCCCCATCATTTATAGTCATGTCTGCATCATGTACTGTCCCACCTCCCACATCTTGTATTGTCCCACCCACATATTCCCCATAATCTCCTACACACTTCCCTCAACCTGTATTGTCTTGGTTGCATCTCCCCCCAATCCCCTACACAATCCCCCCAATCCCCTACATACTACACGCATGGTCTGCCTGCCCATCCATCCTATAGAGACCCAACCTTTTCTTACATTACTATTACATAATTTTAAGATAAGAAACCTAATAGTATTACACATAAAGGATCCAAAGGTTTAGTTTCTTAGGAAAACTAGGACCACACATAACAAATATAACATCAATCATAAACATTTATTTAATTTCTTCTTCTCTAGCTTCTTATTGGAACTTCTCATCTCATTAGTACATGTAGCCACCTCAGGATATACATCAAAAGGGGTGATATAGAAGCCCAATAAGAGGATATATAAGAAAAATATGTCATGGGTTGATTATAATCATAACATGGAAAAAAGATCATGAACATGAGAGGAAGCATATATAAGACTTGAAATGTGGCAATGCATAAAAATGAAACATTATGTCTTAGTGGTTAACTACCACACATACTTGTGAACCAAGCTATAATATTGTTCACACATCATTTCACATTTACTCATGAGATTCATCACTTTACTCAATGCATTGGAGTGCTGTATAATTCTGGGCACACCCGTCACATTTAAACACTCATATTGCACTGTATAATTATGGGCGCACATGTCACATCATAACATTATCATTTATCATTCATGAAACAACGAACATATAACATAAATTAACATAATGAAACCATGAAAAGTAATGGGTTTCATCTCATAAGAACACATTCATAAACATTGGGTTCCCAAAAGAATGAGGGAATAACATACATGTTACAAGAACCGTTAAACTTGAATGAGAAGTAAAAGGTGTGTTCTTGAACGAAGAGTTCTTTTGGAAAACATTTGGTTTTTCATAAATATAAGTGACAAAAATGTATATCCCAGAAGAGTAAATATAATGATGAACAAAATATTTTTAAGGAGTAACCATATCAAAAGGAGTAAAAGAGGGAGAACCCGAAGGATGAAAGTTGGGTTCGAGAATTTCCCCTTACCTTGTATATGAATGCATCCTTCTCTTTAATTTCATGTATAATGACATTATATTAATTAATTAGAAATCCAGAACCTTTTATACATTAATATGGTTCTTTATGGTTTCATTAAGTGATTTTATGTGCCTTTGGATGAGTTATAGAGTTTAAAAACATTATTTGGGAATGTTTGTTTTCATGGTTTTCTTGAGTGGTTCACTTGTATTCTTAAATTGATGTTCGGGTAGAACATGTGTAAACATCCAGAAGTGATATTACATGTTATTAATTATATTAAAGGAGTTTTAATGATCTTATAATGAATTATATTAGATCCATGTGGATGAATCATTATATAATAATTAAATGATGATTATTTGGGTTAATTTGAGTGATTTTTTCGATCATAATGAACTTGTATTATTTTGTCACTAGAAATATGGTCGTAAGTTAGTTAAAGAACTTGAAATAGGATATAATACATATAATATATTATGTTTCAACCATAAAAATGGTTTCATGTCCATATCTAAAGTTAGAAATGGAAGAAGAAAACATGTTGTTTTTTGAAGGTGATAAATTAACACCTCACGAACAACGTTCTCTTTAATAAAATAAAAGGAAGAGGGAAAGGGGGTTGGATGATATAATATCCTATTATCATAATAAAATTATAGTATATGTATAATACTGGAGTTAAAATTCAATTTGGATGATGATAGGTGGGTAATGATCAAGAAATGAACTTAAAATTCAAAGGAAATTAAAGGAGAAGAGGGAGAGAAATTACCTCTTGAATCCACCTCTTGAGATCCTCCTTAAGGGCCTAATCTTGGTCTTTTTATGAGACAAAAAGCTATTGGAAGTGGGGGAGGGGATAGGGAAGGTGTTTGGGCAGAGTTTAGAGAATTATTGGAGCTTGATAGGTGTGAGGAAATGAGGGAGTGAAGGGTTGTTTTTATAGTGGAGGGGAGAGGGGTTTCCTTAATATAAAATTCATTAGTTTATTAATTTCCCCTAAGACATGGAATAGTGAGTTTTGAATGACCAATAATAGTAATTTTATCATGTGATCCCTAACCAATTGGGCTTACATCAGCAGAACATCACACATGACTCTATAATTAGCTTATTTAGTTTATTTTTTTAAATTACTTTATTTCACTATTCATTAAAAATTCAAGTATTTTAGAAAAATCCCAAAACTTTACCCCAACAATTTTTCAATGTGTAGAATCCAAAAATAAAGTCCATTTTTCAAAAATAATTTTCTAAATATTATTAATTTATTTTTTTTTAAATCATAATTTACATAAAAAAACAATTTTTTTGATTAAAACTGATTTTATAGTGCTTTCAAAAATTACGTAGGTTCTTATAAAATTATCTAAAAACTATAAGAAATTTATTTGATAAGTAATTAATAAATTTTAAGAAAATACATTTTATTTTTAATTAATTAATTAATTATAATAAATTATTTATGACTTACAAAATTCCAAAATGTTTACTAAGGTCAAATTGTCACTTTCTAAGATGTCTATATTTTATTTAATTATTCATGGGTAAGGTTACTATTATGTTGGATGATTTAATATTCATAAGGGTCATATTACTATTCATAAGGGTAGGTTACTATTCATAAGGGTAAGTTACTATTCGCCAAAAAATATTTTTGTTTCATTAGACTCCAAAAATCATCTTGAACACAACCATGTATGTCAGATTTTCAAAATTACAAACACAGAAGTGACAAACTTATGTTTAAATTTCACTTATCACTTATTAGTTCTTTATGTTGTGTTTTCATGTTATTTTATGGAATAATTATAAGAAGGGGATTTCCATTGAAAACCTTTGGGTCGTTACATTCTCCCCCCCCCTTAAGAAATTTCACCCCCAAAATTTCACTTTACACAAACAGGTGAGGGTATTTCTCCTTCATTGCCTCTTATGGTTCCCAAGTTGCTTCCTCAAACATATGGTTCCTCCACAACACTTTGACAATATGGTTTGTCTTGTTTTGTAGAACCTTATCTCTCTGATCCAGAATCTTTACTGGCTGATCCTCATAGAAGATATCATCTTCCAGCTGCACCACCTCTGAGTTTAGTACATGTGAGGGGTCTAGTATGTACTTCCTCAGTATTGATACATGAAACACATCATGAACTTGAGACATATTTTTTGGAAGTGCAAGATGATAGGCCACGACTCCTACGTGGTCAAGGATTTCAAATGGTCCAATATACCTTTGTCTTAGCTTCCCTTTCTTTCTAAATCGCATGACTCTCTTCCATGGAGATATTCAAAGAAAGACTTTATCTCCAACATCGAACTCCAAGTCCCTTCGACGGTTGTCTGCATAGCTCTTTTGCCGACTTTGAGCATCTTTGATGTGTTTCTAGATGACTTGAACCTTCTCTATCATCTCTTGAACAAGATTGGGTCCAAGTAGCTTCCTTTCTCCAACTTCATCCCAACATGTTAGAGTTATACATCGCTTTCCATATAGAGCTTCATATGGATCCATCTGAATACTCGAGTGGAAGCTATTGTTGTATGAGAACTCAACCAATGGGAGATGCTGATCCCATCCACCATTGAATTATAGAGAGCAGGTTCTTAGCAGATCTTTAAGCATCTGAATAGTCCTTTCAGATTGGCCATTAGTTTGGGGGCGATAGGACGTGCTGAAATTTAATTTAGTACTCAAAGCATGTTGAAGTCTCCTCCATAATTTAGATGTGAACCTTGGATCATGGTTAGAGACAATTGAGAGTGGAACATAGTGCAGTCTCACCACTTCCTTCACATATATCTTTTCAACTTGTTCAAGTGAGAGGTCTTCCCGAATAGCGATAAAATGGGCAGTCCTGGTGAGTCAGTCAACCACAACCCATATCACATTATTTCCATTTGACATCTTCAGGATACCCATGACAAATTCTATAGTAACATTTTCCCATTTCCACATGGGTATAGGCAATGGCAACATCATACCTTTGGACTTTTGTCACTCAAATTTAACTTGTTGACATACCAAGCACCTTTATATATATTCTGCAATCTCCTTCTTCATGTTATCCCACCAGAAGTGTTCTCGGAGATCACGATACATTTTGGTATTCCCAGGATGGATAGAGAATATTGAGCTATGTGCATTATCCATTAGCTCCTTCTTTATCCCGGGTGATGAAGGAACACAAATCCGCGTTCCAAACCGAATCACACCATCATCATCGATATAGAACTCTTGTAGCTTCCCTTCCTTTACTGCATTCACCCTCTTTCGTATCTCCACATCATCTCTTTGTGCTTCCTTAATCTTCTCCTAGATGTATGTTTAGACAATCATTTGGGAAAGGTAGGATATATCCCCTTCGCTTATGATTTCCAAATCTATTCTTTTCATATCCAAGAAGATAGGGTCTTTCTCAATTCGCATCATGGATAGAGTAGCAGGTTCTTTTATACTTAGAGCATTAGCTACCTTGTTTGCCTTTCCAGGATGATAGTGAATAGAGCAATCATAATCCTTGATTATCTCTAACCATCTCCTTTGACGCATGTTGATCTCCTTTTGTGTGAATATATACTTTAGGCTCTTTTGGTAGGTGTATATGTCACACTTCTCACCATAAAGGTAGTGCCACCATATTTTCAAGGCAGAAATCACGGCTGCTAGCTCTAAATCATGCGTCAGGTAGTTCTACTCATGGATCCTCAACTGTCATGATGCGTAGGCTACCACATTATAATTTTTCATGAGTACACAACCCAATACTTTCTTTGAAGCATCATTGTATATCACAAAACTTTCTCCACTTTTTGGTAGTGTGAGTACAGGTGTAGTGATCATCCTTCTATTTATCTCCTTGAAGCTTCCCTCACATTCTTCCATCCAGACATACTTTACCACTTTCCTTGTTAACTTAGTTAGAAGTCTTGACAATCATGAGAATTTTCTCACAAAACGTCAGTAGTACCCATCTAATCTATGAAAACTACGGATTTATGTGACACTAGAGGGCCTAGGCCATTCCTCAATCACCTTTGTCTTTGAATTGTCCACAGAAATTCTCTCACTTATGATCACATGTCCCAAAAACATGACTTGATTCATCAAAAAGTCACACTTGCTGAACTTGGAATACAACTTCTCATTTCTTAATGTCTCCAACACCAATCTTAGATGTTCTTCATGTTCCTCCTTGCTCTTGGAGTAGATGAGAATATCGTCGATAAACACTACCACAAATTTATCGTGGTAATGTCTAAAGACTATATTCATCAAATCCATGAATATTGCAGGGGAATTAGTAATTCCAAAGGGCATCACCAAAAACTAATATTTCCCACACCTTTTTCGGAAGGCAGTCTTATGAATATCTTCCTTCTTCACCTTTACCTAATGATATCCAAAACGAAGAACCACCTTTGAGAAGTATTGAGCTCCTCTTAACTGGTCAAATAAGTCATCAATCCTTGGGAGAGGATACTTGTTCTTTATGGTGATCTTGTTGAGTTCCCGATAATCGATACACAACCGCATTGTTCCATCCTTCTTCTTCACAAAGAGCACTGGAACACTTCGAGGTGATGCACTAGGGCATATGAACCCTTTGTCCAGATGCTCTTGCAGCTGCTTCTTTAACTCCTCTAGTTCAATAGGATCCATCCTATAGGGACACTTCGATATAGGAGTATCTTCAGGTATGAGTTCAACTAAGAACTCTACCTCACGGTCTGGGGGAATTCCTGGAAACTCTTCAGAAATTACATCGTGGTATTCCCTCACGATGGTCATTTCATCAAGGTTGGAACTTTCCTTTGACTCAACCATTTGGGTGAGGTATGCTTCTTCATAGGGAATCAACACCTACACCATTGAAGGATTTTTCAAAGGAGATTCATGATCTTCCTTTCATTTTTAGAGGATCATGGGATGGTTTGGAATATGAAAAGATATTTCCTTTTCCCGACAGTTGATATGTGATCTATATAACAAGATCCAATCCATTCCCATTATAGCGTCGAATTCCACCAAGGTAAGTATTATGAGATTTGCTGGAAGAATCTACCCATAGACGCTAATCGGAAAAGAGTCAAACACTTGGGTTGCAATGATTGCACCACTTGGTGTCTTTACAGATATCTTTACTTCAAGGTTTCAGGGGTTCGATTCTATAGTTTTATCAAACTTGCAAGATATAAAATAATGCGTAGAACCAGAATCAAATAAGACTTTTACCATTCTTGAGTGAATAGGAAGTGTACCTTGTATGACTTCCTTATCATGCTCCAACTCTACAGTAGTGATGGCATAAGACTTCCATTGTTCCTTTGGCTTCATTGGCTACTGACACTGATTACCCTTGAGAGCTTGAGCTTTAGTGCACTAGTTTGCATAGTGCCCTAGCTCCCTACAGTTGTAGAATTGAACCATGAGTGGTTCTCTCCTTTCATCAGCTACATTATCCTTCCTTTTTGTGTCTTTTAGACACTCTTGAGCATGATTTCCTTCTTTCACACACTTAAAGCACTTCCCCATCCCTTTGAGGTAGTTCCCATGGTGCAACTTTCTACATTTTGGTCATGTGGGTCATTGAGTTTTCTTCCCACCTTTATCATTAGATCCACTGGCTTGAAACTCCATCTTTCGTTTCTTATCCCCATGGCCATGGGACCATTCTCCAAACACCATATCCACTTTGAGGGCACACTGAATGAATTCTTCATAACTCCCAAAGTCTCGAATTTCAAGATCCTTTCGAAGGTTTGGTTTTAATCCACTAAAAAATCTATCAATTTTGCTATCATTTTTGATAACAAAACCCAAAGCGTACCTTGCAAGCCTTGTGAAATTTTCTTCATAAGATGTGACAGATTCTACTTCTTTTTTCTTGAGTTCTATGAATTCTCTCTCCATATTTGTACAAATACTTCATGGGAAATACTTATTAAGAAACATTATGTTAAAGTCTTCCCATTCCATCTCTTCAATTTCCTCCCTTGGCTTTGTGTTCTTAATCAAATCCCACAATTGATAAACTTCTCCATCTAGACGATAAACGGCTAGAGTCACCTTCTCCATCTCAGAACAATGAAGCATAGAAAATATCTTCTCCATGGAGTTCAACCACTGTTCTACAACTAGTGGATCGGAAGATCCACAAAATGTCGGTGGTTGTTGTCGCATAAAACATTTGATAGCCAGTTGCTCCCTCTTTGGTGAAGGAGGACATTCCTCATTATTATGGTTATTATTCATATCCTGAGATAATTGGGAAAGCATCTCCATGAATTTTTGAACTCCACCTCCCAAATCATTGGGGATGTCATTCGGGCAATCGTTGAATTGGCCCTCGCATGAGTTGTTGGCCTGATTTCTCCTGGTTCCCACCATTTTCTAAAATAGAAAATTTTAGAACAAAACATAAGTAAACAAGTCATGAATAACTTATTAATTTAAAAAATTTATACCAAAAACATAATATATGGGATCCCTAGGTAAATATTCTTTTGTGCATATTTGTACTTAGTCTCATTCTATAGGTTTCCTCTAGGGTTCACTAATCCAAATTCCCAAATTAACTAAACCTTTCCTTTGATACCAACTATAGTGACCCAACCTTTTCTTACATTACTATTAAATCATTTTAAGATAAAAAACATAACAGTATTACACATATAGGATCCAAAGGTTTAGTGTATTGGGAAAACTAGGACCACACATAACAAATACAACATCAAGCATAAATATTTATTTAATTTATTCTTCTTTAGATTCTTATTGGCACTTGTACTCTCCTTAGTACATGTAGCCACCTGAGGATATACATAAAAAATGGTGAGCTGGATTCCCAATAAAGGGATAGATAAGAACAATATAGAATGGGGTGATCATAATCATAACATGGGAAAAAGATCATGAACCTGAGAGGAAGCAAATATAAGACTTGAAATGTGGCAATGCATAAAAATGAAACATTATGTCTTAGTGGTTAACTACCACACATACTTGTGAACCAAGATAGAATCTTTTTAACACATCATTTCACATTTAATCATGAGATTAATCAATTTACCCAATGCATTGGAGCTCTGTATAATTCCAGGTGCACCCATCACATTTCAACATTCATGTTGCGCTATATAATTCCAGGCACACCCGTCACATCATAATATTATCATTTATCATGCATGGAACAATGAACATATAACATAAATTAACATAATGAACCCATGAAAAGGAAGGGTTTTCATCTAATAATAACACATTCATAAATATTGGTTTCCCAAAAGAATGAGGTAATAACATACATGTTACAAGAACCATCAATATTGAATGAGAAGTAAAAAGTGTGTTCTTGAAAGAAGAGTTCTTTTGGAAAACATTTGTTTTTCATAAATATCAGTGACAAAAAATTATTTCCCAGAAGATTAAAGATAATTATTAACAAAAGATTTTTAAGGAGTAACCATATCAAAATGAGTGAAAGAGGGAGAACCCGAAGGATGAAATTGGGTTCGAGAATTTCCCCTTACCTTGTATCAGAATGCTTCCTTCTCTTTAATTTCATGTATAATGAAATTATATTAATTAATTAGAAATACATAAACTTTTGTAAATTAATATAGTTCTTTATGGTTTCATTAAGTGATTTTATGTTCCTTTGGATGAGTTATAGAGTTTAAAAACATTATTCAGGAATGTTTGTTTTTATGGTTTTCTTGAGTGGTTGACTTGTATTCTTAAATTGAAGTTCGGGTAGAACATGGGTAAACATACATAAATGATATTACATGTTATTAATTATATTACAGGAGTTTTAATGATATTATAAGGAATTATATTATATCCATGTGGATTAATCATTAGATAAGAATTAAATGATGATTATTTGGGTTAATTTGAGTGATTTTTCGATCATAATGAACTTGTTTTATTTTATCACTAGAAATATGGTCATAAGTTAGTTCCCGAACATGGAATAGGAGATAATACATATAAAATATTCTGGTTCAACCATAAAAATGGTTTCATGACCAGATCTGAAAGTATAAATGGAAGAAGAAAACATGTCATTTTTGAAGGTGATAAATTAACACCTCACGAACAACGTTCTCTTTAATAAAATAAAAGGAAGAGGGAAATGGGGTTGGATGATATAATATCCTATTATAATAATAAAATTACATTATATTTATAATAATGGAGTTACAATACCATTTGGATGAAGATATTTGGGTAAAGATCAAGAAATGAACTTGAAATTGAAAGGAAATTAAAGAAGAAGAGGGAGAGAAATTACCTCTTGAATCCTCCTCTTGAGATCCTCCTTAAGGGCCTATGCTTGGTCTTTTGATGATACCAGAAGCTCTTGGACGTTAGGGAAGGGCTAGGGAAGGTGTTTGGGCAGAGTTTAGAGAAGTCTTGGAGCTTGAGAGGTGTGAGGAAATGAGAGAGTGAAGGGTGATTTTTTATAGTGGAGGGGAGAGTGGTTTCCTTAATATAAAATTCATTAGTTTATTAATTTCCCATAAGACATGGAATAGTGAGTCTTGAATGAACAAGAATAGTAATTTTATCATGTTATCTCAAACCAAGTGGGATTACATCAGCATAACATCACACATGACTCTATAATTAGCTTATTAACTTATTTTTGTAAATTACGGTATTTCACTATTCATCAAAAATTCAAGTATTTTAGAAAAATCCCAAAACTTTACCCCAACCATTTTTCAATGTGTAGAATCCAAAAATGAATTCCAATTTTCAAAAATAATTTTCTAAATATTATTCATTTCATATTTAGTTAAAATCATAATTTACATAAAAAATAGTTTTTAAGATTAAAACTGATTTTATAGTGCTTTCAAAAATTACGTAGGGTCTTATAAAATTATATAAAAACTATAAGACATTGACTTAATAAATAATAAATACATTTTAAGAAAATAAATTTTCTTTTCAATTAATTAATTAATTATAATTAATTATTTATGACTTACAAAATTCCAAAACGTTTACTAAGGTCAAATTGTCACTTTCTAAGATGTCTAAATTTTATTTAATTATTCACGGGTAAGGTTACTATTATGTTGGATTATTTAATATTCATAAGGTTCATATTACTATTCATAAGGGTACGTTACTATTCACCAAAAATTATTTTTGTTTCATTAGACTCCAAAAATCATCTTTAACACAACTGTGTATGTCGGATTTTCAAAATTCCAAACACAGAAGTGACAAACTTATGTTTAAGGGTCACTTATCACTTAATAGTTCATTATGTATTGTTTTCATGTTATTTTATGACATAATTATAAGAAGGTAATTTCCATTGAAAAACTTTGGGTCGTTACACATCCCGCCCACATCTCCCCCCAATCCACTTTGTACTGCACGCACCTCCCACCCACATCTCCCACTTGCGTATTGCATGCCCCACCCATATCTCCCTCCTGACCTCCCCACCCGTATCACCCCCAATCCCATGAATACTCTACATCCTACCTCACACATAAAAGAATAAATCCAACCTCTATAAGAATGGATCTACATACCTCATGCTTTCCACTGAAGAACACAACCAACCGATCTATTTGGGATTTTGATAAATAACTGTATTGTCCTATATTTATATATATATAGATTTCAATATTTATGAAATTAATGTTATATATATACTTATTTTTATTTATTTATAAATTGATATATTTATGATTATATTTTATTTTTTATTTTTTATTTTTATATTTTTTATTTTACATTTTATGTTCATATATACATTTATATATGTTTATACTATATTATATTATATCATGTATATATATATATATATATATTTATATTTTACATATATGTTTATATTTAATATTATATATATATTTTTATGTTTTATATTATATATGTGTTTATATTATATATGTGTGTGTGTGTGTGTGTGTGTGTATATATGTAGTTATACATATATATAGTCACATTTTAAAACACTGGTAAGAATGTCACTAAAATAGTCACATTTTCTTAAAAACATAATTAAATTTAAAATATTTAGTTATATTATGTTATATATATATCATCATTTAAAAATTAATATTTCATATATATATTTATATATTAATATACATATATTAATATGTGTGTGTGTGTGTTTATATTTTGTATTTTGTATTTTATGTTTATATTATTTATATATATATGCTTATGTTTTAAATATATGTTTATATATGTGTATGTGTATATATATATACTTACAATTATAAATTCATACATATATATATATATATATAATTTTCTACATTTGAAAACCTTGGTAAAAATGTCATTAAAATAAACAAGTTCTCTTATAAATTTGACTAAATATAAAATGTGTGTGTGTTTATATAAAGATATATGTATATTTATATTTATATATTTATGTGTGTGTGTGTGTGTCTGTGTTTATATGTATATATATATATATGTATATTTATTTATTTATATATATTTTTCTGTGTTTATATATATATATATATATATATTTATATATATTTACATCGATGTAGGGAAAAGGGCTATATATATATATATATACTGATATTTTTTAGGAAACATCACTAAATTTAAAATTAGAAACATTTTTAAAATACATCGCTAAAAAAGCATCGCTAAAATCCATTTTTTGTAGTGGCAGGTCCTCTACTTAGAGATTGGGACCCTCTAAACTTTTTGTAATAATGGTTAGGTGTGGGCCTTTACATGGTTTCTTATGGGAAAATGTGTGAGATACTGGGCATCACTAATGGGCTTTTGGAACTCTTGAAGACTCTTTTTCATGGGCTGAGCTGTGAGATGGAGATCCCCTTACCCTCTTGTTTTAGCTCCTTTTGATTGAGAATATATATATATATATATACAAACCTTTAGATTTAGTTACTCTCCTACCATGGGTTGTGAATATGTGTTGGTTATGCCATGTACTTTCCAGGTTTAGTTTCTCATGGTTGGATGAGGTTACTCTATTGTTATGGGTGGTAAAGACTCGATGTGTATTCTATCTACACATTATGTTGACTTCCTTATGTTTGTAAAAGGTTACACTTTCTCTTAGTTTGAGCTACATCATGTTTAATACCTATTGTTTCTCTATTGCTATTGTATCTCTTATTGTTCCCCCTTCATCTTTTGGGGAATCTTATTGGGTATGTATATACTCACCCCTTCATGAGATTTATGTTGGAGTTGGTTCCCTAGAACCAACTTCTTTTTTAATTTATGATAACTTTTATTTATAGTTTTAAATATTAATAAACCTCTTAACACATCATGATTATTCTTATGTGTAACATACTATGTGATAATACCCTAAGAGTAGTCGTCACACTAAAAGGTCATACCAGTTCCCCTCTATGATGAGAACCTAGAAGTTCCATGAAACTTTTATTAAATATATGTTCTATATTAAGATGATATCATTTGAGAGACAAAAATTATATAGGCTATCATGGGTGGAGACTCATATATCTTTGAGTCACCTTCCCATGGTGTACTCTCTTATTAATATCTAATAGGATATTATGAGAATGAGGCTTGGCAGTAGGAAAACCACATATATATGTTTTATTGGATGTTCATATCTTTGGACGTGTGTATTGATCCTTATACTCTAATGTTATTATTAATTAGTATTATGAGTCATATACTTTGATGTATTGATGAAAACCACAATGATAGATGTTCATGGCATGGTTGGATAAGTTGGGTATGCCACATTTAATATTGCATTAATGAATAATACAAGAAAGGATTTCTCCCTTATGTTCTTTAAACAGAAGTTAATATCCCATTCCCTTTGATGGAAATGATATAGCCTCAATAAATCCATGGACATGGTATTCTATAAGCAAGTTAAATTTTTGGTAAGTCAAAGAAAGTGACATCGAGCACATAGGTTAATGACACCAACATGAAACCTTCTTGATTAGAGATATTGTGATAAAGTGATTGTATTACACAGTAAAAATACATATACTGTATTATTTCATTGTATCATTAACTTATTTCTTTATGGGTGTCTCTGAATATTTCTAGATGCTAACATTGAACTTCAGGCTACTTCTCCTAATGCCATTGAGAAAGAGGCCTAGAGGGTCACACACAAAGTGTATCCAAAATCATAGTTAAATAATAATATTGTTATTATTTATTTAACAAGATGAATAAATATTATTCCCACACATGGTTTAATAATTATTCATGTTTTCTTGATCTCATTTATTCCATCACCAGTTATTTGAGAGAATATAATGTGGGCGGAAAATGTAATAAATATTTATTTTCTATTTAGTTAATATAATATTTATTTATTTGTTGGTGAATAATGTAGTGATATTTATTTAATAAATAAATAGTCATTATTCAATGCCTAATAAATATTAAGGACGAATGGTGAAACGAGTATAATGATATAATAAGAAATAATAAATGTTGAATATTATTTAATTAAATAATATTTAATTTAATTTGCAAGTTATGTTCATGTCAAGAAATAGTAATATTATTATTATTATTTGAAATGGGGTTCTATATGGATTAAATAAATAATAAGGGGAACCTTTTCAATTATATATTTCTAACCCTAGTGATATATAAACCCAATTGTTTTATTTTCTCTATATGTCAATTCATTTGTTTTGGTGGAGAATAATGGATTTAGATAATTCTCTCAGGACCTATAGGGATCCCTTCTCCAAAAATGATCCCAATAATAGAGAACGATATTCCTCCACCTCCCAGTATGTAGTCAAGAGAGATCCAAGAGAATTATTGGGAAACAGTTCTCAAGGTGATCAAAGGCAGACAACACAAGCAATAGGATCTATCGTGCTAGCACCCAGATATCCCTACAATGAAATTTATAGATTTTTGGAACACATGTGGATCACCACTAGAGGGAATCTTCTTTGATTCCTATAATGTAGTGATGGTACAACACAAATCCTTTTTCATATCCATTCATGAAGAAATAATTCCAACAAGGTGATTCTTTAATTAGTTAACTTGATTATAAATAATATGTAATGGTCATATCTCTAGTTATAGTGTTATATCCCTTTTATATATTCATTTATTCAATTATTTAGATCATGACATTTATCGTTGTGTTAATATAGGACTGATTATCTGTCATGGAAAAAAGAAAAGTTAGTCACGACCCATCGTACACTTTCACTGCTCTTGGAACCAACACTTTTCTTGCATGTGTCATGTATTTTATATCATTTACTATTATTCCTCTACACTTATGAATCTAGATGGTTGTTTGTGTGAGTAAAGGTACATAGTAAAAGGACTCCCCATGTTAGTTATGCCTTCGATGCTACTCTATATCACCTGGCCTATGGAGGCAAGCTTGCGGTAGTTGCGGCTCGAGCCTCAATTAGGTCCAGGTCATGAAAGATTGGTATCAGAGGTGGATCGATCCTTGGAATGGTTTTTGGAGTATTTCTCTTACAATGATTTATTTGGAATTAGTGTAATAATGTTAGAGTGTATCGAGTACGACTCTTAGGTCAGGGAATCTAGTGATGGTACGGGATGTTGGCGTATCTATTCACCAGGACCTTGACTACCAATTTCTAAACTCAGTATACCAAGACATTGGTTTCTAGTGTAATGGTGCATTCATCATGTAGGATTGATACTCTGACTATCCTTCTTGAGTCATCTTCCAATATATATATATATATATATATCTATGTGTGTGTGTTTGTGTTCTCATCTAATTGTGGTATGTCTTCATTAAATTTTTAGGATTCTTTCATGATGGCAATTAGCCAGGATTCCAGTTCGGGATTGTGATGACAATCTGATGAGCAATGAGGCCTCAGTCTAGGGTCTATCTCATGAGCTTCTTCTTCTAGGTGGGTAGGTAGAATCACCCCACCTATTGAGCAGCAAATCATCCACGCAAGGCCGGATGAGGACGCGTGCAGGCTTAGTGCACTCCGTGAGTTTCGACATCAGAGTCCGCTAAGGTTCCATGGCGAGTAAGATCCTCAGTCAACATAGGATTGCATATATTTGGTAGTTCATACTTTTAGGATCACCCAAACAAATATGGATCATGTGGTTGTGTGGGAATATATCCTTTTCCATGGAGTAGTTGGGTGATGGTGGAGTCTTGTAACCCAGATGCATGATGAGCCGACACTCTCATAGCCTGAATTCCAAAAATTTTCCCATGAAGAGTACTACCCCTTATGCATTTTCTCGACTTAGATTCAAAACCTTATACAGTTTTAGAAAGGATGGATGTTAGTGACTGAGTACACAATGAGGTTCACAAACATTATGCAATACTCCCTTGAAATGATCTGGGACAAATACTTTCGAGCATGGATGTTTAATCAGGGAATCAATAGAGATATTCATTCCAACATAGTACCCTTGCGCATCCCCACTTATGATGGGGTGTTGGATTGGGCACTGGTGAAAGATAGCTTCCTTTCATTGGGACGCCAGGCATTTATACCTAGTAGTGGTCATCACAGATAGGATCTCGACATAGGATACCTCCCTGTGATGAGACTCTGGAACACACTCAGGGACACCATAGAGGTCCAAGGTAGTATGGAGAGGGAAACTAATATTCTTGTAATGGGAAAGGTCACACTGCAAAAGACAACCCGACCAAACATGTTGAGGTCCATAGGTAGATAGCTGATAGACCTCCATGGAAGAGGCAATGCCATGATTAGGGATATAAAGATAGAGGGAAGGGGGTCCCCATAGATGTGGAGCTGGTGGTGGAGGAGTAGTTGTGGTAGGTGGAAGATGTTATGAGATCCTTCCACCACCACCACCGGGCGTCCCACGTCAGGCTTAGGGAGATGATGGCTGGGGTCGTAGACAACTGTAGGATTTGGAGGCTCATGACTCCATGATACATGAGATGATCAGAGGTATGATCTATATGTTTTATAATATTGATTAAGTATTAGTAGACTCAATATCTAATCATTCCATTCTCTCTAAAATCCTAGTGAAAAAGTAGTGGCTCCCAATTGAGGCACTATCCCAGTATCTTTTTCTTGAGGTTCCTATAGGGAAAACGTATCTTTTATCTGCCAGTATTGGGGGATATTTCTTGGTGGAGAGAGGTTCATGTGGGACCTTTTGGTTGTCGTGGTGGAACCCTATGACATCATATTGGGTATGGATTGGTTGTTTATGGTCTAATTCCAAAATTATTTTCAACACACATGAGTCATATGCCTTCACACTAATGGGATGATATTCTCCTTCTCTAGTGAGAGAGATCTCTGGGCAGGGTGAGAAGGTCTTTCAAGAAGGAGGATACATCCCATTACCCATCAGTTAGTGAGTTTATACCTTGTTGAAATAGGTTCTTCGGGAATGTTTATTCCTTTAAGCATTTATGATTTCATGGAAATCTTCCTCAAGGATGTTCTTTGACGAACTTTGAGGAGGGATATGGAGTTTTTTGTTGAATTTCATCCTAGGACCACTCTAGTGTCTTATGAGGAATATTAGATGGTCCTACTGAGCTCTGGGATCTATAGCTACAATTGGATGACCTTAGAGAAAAGGGATTTATCAGTCCCAGTGTGTCCTCCTTGGGTAGCTTTGGTGTTGTTTGTGAAAAAGGAAGATGGGAGTTTGCAGCTTTTCATGGATTATTGTTTCTTGAACCTAGCCATGATAAATAAAAATTACCCCTTATCGAGGATTGATGAGCTATTTAACCAGTTTCAATGTCTGAGAAAGTTCTTGAAGATCGATCTCAGGTCCGTATACCACCAGTTTAGGGTTCACAAGTATGATATTCCAAAGATGGAATTATGATGTCGCTATGGACATTATGAGTTCCTAGAAGTGCCATTTGGTGTGAAAAAAATCCTCCTCTATATTTATGGTTTTGATGGACCAGGTATTCCAGTCATACTTGAACCAGTTTTTGGCTTCCTTCATCGATGACATACTCATCTACTCTGCATCAGAGGAGGAATATGAAAATTATTTTATTTTGGTTCAAGATTTTCTTTGAGAGAACTAACTTTATGGGATTCTCTAGAAGTTCTAGTTCCTGATTCATGAGGTTCACTTTATAGGGAATGTAATCTATGATCATGGTTTAACCATGGACCCAGTAAATATCGATGAAATTATTTCTTGGGAGAAACCCAAGAGCATATAATAGGTTAAGAGTTTTCTTGGATTGGAGGGGTACTATAGGAGGTTTGTTACAAAATTATACATGATTCAAACCTATTTGACCACTCTGATGAGGAAAGGGTATCCTTTTACCTAGACTGAGAAATTCTAGAGGGCATTCAAAGAGTTAGGGATGAGGCTAAATAGTGCCCTGTGTTGACACTATCAAAGGAGGCCATGGAGTACATAGTGTATTTTGATGCCTCAGGAGTTGGTCTTAGTTGTGTATTAATGCAGTGGCGGGCAGTTATTACATATGGGTTATGGTAGTTGAGACCCCATGATCATAACTATGTGACTCATGACCTAGATCTACAAGTGTTAGTATTCACCCTAAGGATGTGTTGGAACTACATTCTTGGAGATCCCTTTATGATTTACTCAGACCACCAGTGACTCAGGAACATCTTCCCATAGAGAGACTTGAACCTAAGAAAGTAGCACTAGCTAGAGTTCCTTAAAGGCTATGACATTGAAATATTCTATACTACAGTTAATGTAAACATGGTAGCAGATTTTCTAAGTAGGAATTCCTAGGCTCACTTAGTGTAGGAGGATTTAGAGTAGTTGGCTTCTTTGCAGATTACCCTGGTGGAGAAGGAGGGTATAACTTTTCTATATTTTATGGTTTCCACTCCTCTAATTCTAGAGTATGTGAGAGATTCCCTATAGGGATACATCGATTGTGATGCCTTACATAACCAAATATCCATGGGGGATTCATTAGATGGATATTATGAAGGAGGGAATCGCATTACCCTTTTATAGGGATGGATGTTGGTCCCAGTCATGATGAGGGAGGAGTTGATGCAAGGGTAGCACACTTCTCACCTAGCTATACACCCCAGTGTGGGGAATATGTATAGATACCTTCAGTGGTAGTTTTTGTGGTCTTACATTAGATAGAGTATAGCTCAGTTTATCTCGTAGTACCTCACCTTTCAGTTGGTGAAGGAACCAGGTTATGACAGGTTTATTGCATCCCCTTGAGGTCCCAGATTAAAAGTGGGACGGCATATCCATAGACTTTGTGTTAGGGATTCCAGGTAAAGTTAAGATCCATGATTCTATTTGGGTGATAGTTTATTGAATCATGAAGTCATAACACTTCCTTTTTATCCTTGAGCAGAGTTCCATGGAGAGTTTTTGGAAATTTTATGTATGGCATATTGTTTTCTTTATGGGGTGACCCTGATGATTGTTTCTGATCATGACACACAGTTTACTTCATGGTTGTGGAGAGGCCTTAATGATGAAATCTGGACCTAAATGAGGATGATTACAACCTTTCACCCCCAGATTGATGGGCAGGCTGAGAGCACTATCTAGATTTTATAGGATATGTCAATTGATTACATGTTAGAATTTGGTCGGAGATGGGAGGATCACTTGACCTTGGTAGATTTTTTGTACAACAATAGCTACAAATCTACCATCGACATGACACATTTTGAGGCCCTATAAGGGATACCCTTCATGTCACCCTTATACTATAAATATATTGAAGAGACATCTCTTGTGGGTCTAGAGTTCATGGAGGAAAAGATGGAGAAGGTATAAGTAATCCGTGAGTGGACAAGGATGGCTCAAATTAGGAAGAAATCTTATGTGAATTGCCCTCATAATCCCGTGGAGTTTGAGTAAGGTGATTACATTTTCCTGATAGTCTCCCCACAATGAGGATTTTGGAGGTTCATTCAGGGAGTCAAGTTATACCTAAGGTTCATTGGGCCATTTGTGATCATTCATAAGGTTGGTGAGGTTTCTAACCACCTCCCCCTACCCCCGTAGTGGGATCAGGTGCATGGTGTCATCCATGTGTCATAGCTGAGGAGATATGTACATGTCTCTACACACATCATTGAATGGGGTCAGCTGTACATCAAAGATGGATCCACCTCACGGCCCCATTTCAACATTGTTGAGTGGTATTGAGCCCCATAAGACCCTAGGAACCCTAAAAAATCAACTCACGAGGGACAAATCGAAAAATGAGCTGTGTTTATGAATAAATTATAGGATGTGGGTGATTTTTTTGATGATCGGAGATCAAAACTTTGATGGTGGAAGGACTAGTGGTGTTAAAGACATGCGATGAACCTCCAAAGACCAAAAGAAACTGATTTCTATCCACCAAATAGATGGAAAACAAATCTGTACTAGATTCACCAATTGTAGATGATGTGGAGGTGACATCTATGGTAGAACATCTGACTTCCAAGAGTGGAGTTCAGATCCAGTTTTCTTTGAAAAAGACAACCACACACCGTGTACGGTGATGAACAAATTTGTGTAGCCCCTATGTAGTGGTGGATAGGGTTTTGGGAATTTATAAGGATGGAACACCGTTTAGACACCATATATTAAATGTAAAACTTCCCCAAGAAGATGAGCCATGTGGTAGAGAACACGTCCAAGTATACGCCATGTTCTCGAGAACACAGGTGGAAACCTATATAAAGAGGCACTTCATGTACTAAATTATATAGACATAGGTGGAAATACATGGACATGGCCAAGCACACAGGAGAGACCACGAGTGGCATGGGAATGCCATGTAGATCCCCCCACAGGTCATGTATCCCTAAATGATTGTAAATATGTGTATCTATAGGGTTGCGACCAGGTGATGGGGTGAAAAAACACACCATATGGGTCCCCTCACATTCCATGTACCCCTTGTATCCTTTTAAGGAGACTCTAATCTTCCATATCTCCTTCATTTGAACTCATATTTTGGCCCACGAGTAGCCTATACAAAGTTTTTTTTCATGTAAAACATGACAATGCCCTCCATTTTGGATTAGAGGATATGATGTGAAATTTTCTGAGCATGGTTCTTATTGAGGCAATGCCCGATTATGGTAGTGATCGGGTAGAGGATCACTATAAACACTAGAGTAGACACCCCCACCAACTTGGGTGTCGGTCCTCTACCTACCGAGTGGAACCCCTATCGAATAGGGTTAAATTCCTTTATGAACATAGTGGAACCCCTATCACACTAGGGTGTGGGTCCTTGACCTATAGAGTGGAACCCCACATTTTCTTGGGCATGGGTCTTCTACCTACTTAGTGAAACCCACTATTAGATAGGGAATAGATCCTCGTGACACAATAGTGGAACCCCACTAAAACATATGGTCTTGGGTCCTTTATAGATACTTACTGATTGAAACCCCCCTGACGCATCAGGTTGTGGGTTCTCTATAGATACATACCATGTGTAACCCCTTATTGAATAGGTCATGGTTTCTCATGACACTAGAGTGGAACACCCCCTTCCCCATCCCATCATCTTGGGAATAGTCCTCTATGGATACTTTCAATGTGAACCCCCCCCCCCACCCCATCATCTTGGACGTAGGTCCCCTATGGATACATTTAGAGTACCCCCCCCCCCCCCACACCGACGCACTAGGGAGTGATTCCTATACTTGGATATTGTTCCAAAAAATTTTGTGGAATAATGGTGAGGCATGGTCCTTCACACTATTACTTCAGGGAAGATGCGTGAGATTTTGGGAATTGTTGATGGGATTTTGGAACTGTTGAAAAATATTTTTCCTGGTATGAGTTGTGATATGTATATCCAATTACTCTCTCCATTGGTCATATTTTAACTGAGCATATATATATATAACCATACCTTTGGATTTGGTTACTCTCCTACCATTGGTTGGGAAGATGTGTGGGGTATTCCATGTGCTTTATTTGTTTAGATTATTGTGTTTGGGTGAGGTTACTCTCCTGTTATAGGTGGAAAAGACTTGATGTGTAGTCTATTTATGAACCATGTTGAGGCCCTTGTGTTTGGATGAGATTACACTTTTTCTTTCTTGGTTTGAGAATCATCATGTTAACTACCTATATTGTTTTTTTGTTCCTATTTTATCTCTTAATTATCTCCGATTATATTTCAAGGTGTCCTACTAGGTATGTATATACTCACCCATATATGGACATTTCCCACATGTGTCATATCTTATGTAGATGATAAACATGAAGGTGATGACTACAGAGGAGCATAGTGATACCTAGTACATTGGACCGTGTATGATGGTACTAGGTTGGAGATCAAGAGTTGGGTTCTCTCAAAGTTATACTTTCTAGTTTTTTCAGGTTGTGACATATTTTAGGTTGGGCATGTATTTTTTCCCTTTACTTTTCAATTTACACTACCGTACCCTTTTATTGTCTAGTGGTTTTACATAAATGGTCATTCCCATAGTATTTTACATATTTTACTATTTTTCTTATGCACTTCTTCATAGATATGGTTGTGTGTGTGTAGGTACTTAGGAAAAGGCCTCCCCATTCTAGTTATGCCTTTAGTGTTGGTCGACATCCCATATCATATGGAGGTAGGCTAGGGGTAGTTACAACTCAATACTCAGTTTGGGTAGGGTCATTATATAATCTCAAAAAATTTCAATTAGATGAGTCATCTCATCCTTTATAATGAATCCATGTAAAGTGAGGAAATAAGTATAAATCCTCGTACTTTGGTTTCTGAATGAAGTGATCATGATCATCATAATCAACCATGGGTGACACTTTAATGGGTGTAGACTTGATGATTCTTAGTTCATCAATTCACATTTATTTTTTACATGATGGAATATCACATTCAATAACAATTTATAATTCATGATTGATTCATAGCATAATAAAGAGGAAATTTCAGAAGATATCATAATAATTTCCTATTTATGTATCCAAATAGAGTACCCATGTCATAATAAATTATACACATCCATCAAGAAATAATAAATATATCATGAATGTATCAACCGGAATATACCCAACAAATAATTCTCTAATAATTCATGTTATTCAGTAGAATATTAGATTCCTTATATAGGAATGTGTTAGCCACTATATCATATAGTTGATTTCAGTAGACTTATAGACTAAACTCAAATTCCTTTAGAACAATTACCATAATTTTCCAACTAAAACCATTAAAATTTCCAAACTATAAACATCGGTCATAATATATACATGACCTAATACAACTCTATCATGATCCATCCCCATCACGACCCAACCCATGTCATCAACTAGGATAGGAGTGCCTCCCTAATCCTACCTTTAATAGGTCTTAAGCCATTGATGAACACCAAGATGTTATATGAACATAAATGGGATGAATTCGAACATAGTACCTATAATCATGGATAACAATATATGCAACATACATGAAAAACATAAACTAATAATTCATAAATATAAATATATGGAATTTCTTTTTTCAATAAAATAACTAAAAATATATTTGGTTTTATAACAAGTAATGGTAATAATTCTATTACATGGATGAAATATAATATAAATGAATAAATTGAAACCCCTGATTAAACACCTTAATTAACATAAGAGGACTCATTTACCACGAGACCAACAAAATCACTATAGAACCAACACTACCAAAATAAACCTCCTACTTTATGACCTATGTGATCTCTTACAAAAGAAACATGTGTGAACATCCATGAGAGAATCACCACACAAGTTTTTATATAGGGATGAGTATAACAACCGAGTTGAACATTCTTAGTGGTAATAAATTCAAAATTTAATCTTGTTCATGATTAATAAAAAATAATAGGAAATTATCATATATAGTAATGACCACACTATTTATTACTACCTAAGAGTAATATCGATCAAACCTAAGTTAAGAAAATATCTATTAATCAAGGTCTCACAAGATATCAGATATGAGTCTAGTTCATCCTAACTGTATATAAAATTTTATCAAAAAATATAAATCATTAGATGAAATTATAGAAAATCTCATCATAAGAAAATATTCTCTAAAAATAGAAGCTCTTAATGTAACACACACACGCATAATAAAATATAGCCTTAATACCTATAACCTTAGATACCATATAACATCACCAAACAAATTAGGGATCTTATAGTGTAGATATTCACAAAAATAAAAGGGATTCCAAAAAATCATATTAGATGAACTTACAATGCAGATCCTTAGTGAATATAAAGGAATACCAAAATCCATGATCCATTTAGTGGATGATCACAAATATTCATTTATGAATCAGATGAAGGGATATTGTAACACTATTAGTAGTGTATTTAGGATCACACAACATAGAAAAAAATTATTTTACATTGGGTTATTTCACTCCATAGTCATAAAGTCTTCACAAATGACCATTGGATGTAGTGTCCTAGTGTTAGGATCTCAGTGGGAAGTACCCTCGGTGGTGTTACACTATTGTAATTTAATATAATAACATTAATATCATTGAATAACTCATATAAAACCATTCATGAAGTCATATCTATGAGATACATTCTCATAGAATCATTTTCTAACACATCTATCTCAATTTAATATAATATCATGTAATAAATGGCATTGCCTATAGGAAGTAAACCAAAAGTATCATAACTTTAGTTATTTAACTAAAAATGGTGATGACTCTCCATTATCACTAATGTATTGGGAGATAAAACTCACTTATTCATTTGATAAAATCAATCAAGTTGTTCGATAGAGAAACATGTATTCTTGGTTCCTTTTAAATATTAGTTATCCTATCATTATTGTATAGAGACCTATTAGATAACTCTCACCTATCATAAAACTAAAATATGCACACACTACCCACCTATTATAAAGAATGAGATAGATATAATTTCCATGAAATTTCATTGAAACATCATGTCAAATTATAATATCAATCTCAGAATTTAAAAAAAAATTATTCATCAACTCATTAAATTCATTGATAGTATGTCAATTATTTTCATCACCAAGAACATCATAAAATCTTCACATCATACTAAATCATTCATTTTAATAATTAATCATATTCTTACTCTAGATAATGAGTTCCATAAAGAGCATGTAGTGCCCCTATTTTTTGCTATGTAACCCTTAATTTTTGTTTTATTATGTTTATAAAGTGTAAGGGTGAAGGATTTAAAAGTTGTGTGAACTTTCAATGAATTTTCAGGGATAAAGGAGAAACACACGGGCTGCACACAGTTAGTCTAAACTATACAAAATCCTAGGAGAAACTGCGCACTTTGGTAGATGTTGAATAGTATCTTTAGCATGGTGTAAGCACAGTTTGGGAGACCATGTGAGGAGGCCATGTAAGTGTCATCCCAGGAAATAGCTAGTCCATGGTTAGTGCATGGTTTGTCTAACCGTGTGAACGAACCATGTGTAGGGTTAAAGTGAGATCCTAAAAAAGTTAATCTCAAACATTTTATCCTCTAAACTACCTATTTTTTATCATAAGTAGCCCTAACTAGATATTTCTCTTCCTTGAAGATTATAGAACCTATCCCAAGATATTTTGAGTCAATATGGAGCCATCCCTTGGCATTTTAAAGCCTGATTCTCACGGTAAGTGTTGTTCTTCATCATTCTTGTCATGTTTTCATAGATCTACTTAGATATACTTCTTCTATCCTCTTGGTTTCTCATATTTATTCCTTTTATGGGTAGATATAAGGTTGGAAATACCAAATTTGATGATATTTGGTCTTGATAATTATATTATAAGAGATCTAAGGAGATTTCATGGAGAATAAACTCGGTTTTATTGATCATTCTTCATCCATTTTTTGGTTTTTTTCAAAACGGTTGAGGTAGGTGGCTTCACTATTAACTCCTCTTAGAAGAACTGATTTTAATGGTTTCAAATTGATTACTTTTTGTGGATTTAATTGTGAATTTGATGATTTATTGTTTATAGAAACCCTATTTTGTGATGGTTGTGGAGAATCTAGAAAATTGGTTCTTTTGAATAACGTGTTTGATTATTGATTTTAAAATGTGGATATTAAAATGATAATTTTATGGAACTGTGGTATTTGGATTTGATTGAGGTGTTTTCAATAAAAGGGATGGTTTTATTAAAATGGAATGGATTTATAGAATTTCTTTTATTAAATGGGATTCAATAAAAGAATGGTTTTATTAAAATAGTTTCAAATGGTTATTTGAAATGGTTTTGTCTTAATATTAGTGTGTGTTTATATTGCATTTATAAGGCTTGGTTGGAATATGACCTTGTTCTCGGGGCCAAAGGTGTAATGTCACATGGGGTATAATTATCATGTGTTGACATGGTATATCGACAAGATATTTCTCATGAGTATGGAACTGTCATAATAAAGCATGCATTGTTGGATGTGTGGATAAGTGGAATAGAATGTTTATGCCAAAATGATTTTTATAAAATGTTTAAATCATTGTTTGGTTATTTTTATGGAATTATAACTTCATATAAAATTGGATAAAATAGCACTTATGTACTTTTGGATATAAATTGTTTTGAAAATTTTTTATATTTAGTTAAAAACTATTTTGGGAAATAATTTTAAATAAACTATTTTATATAAATGTTGCTAACTTTTCTATCCTAGTGGCATGAGTAGGGAAGTCATTGAGGAAACTGTAATGAGTTTTGTACTCACCCCTTCTTTGGAACTTTGGTGCTTTTGCAGATGCTATCTTCTAAGACATGGGTAAAGGTAAAGTATCACATGTATTTAGTACCACTTCATGATACTTGGGTTGTTTGGTGATTGGATAATGTAGATTGTAGATCATGGAGTCGTGTGGTTGTCTTGGAATATCATTTTGTTGTCTTCCACTATTTACTTTTCATTTGATTTGTGTTACACTTTAGTACAATTTTTATGGTTTTTTTTAATAATATGGTTGAGTCATCTTGTTTTTATCATGCATCATATATTAGTTCTATGGTTATGGTTGTTTGGTTGGTGGTTTATTTCTTAAAGGGTAAATCGTCCCCCACTTGTATCAAAACCCTTAAGAATTTATTTCCATCCTTTGGAGCCTTGGGGATGTCGATTAAGGACTAGTAATGATTTATTGTATTCCCAAGACAATTAGAATATGTGGTTCATTTAAAATGGTATCAGTTTGTTCTATCCAAAATTTTATTTCAGATAAATGGTATAAACTTGTTTGGTCCTTACCTAACAAGTAGTCAACAATTTTCCTAGTCATGGAGTTGAAATTAATTCTTATCTATTCCTTGGTTAGAAATATTAGAAAGGAGTAGGATTGTTGGAACATGAAATGTATATCAAAATAAGATATAGATAACCTTTTATGCTTAACTTAAAGTTACCCAAGAGTTGGGTAAAAAAGTGTTTTAGAGAGACTTATAGGATCTTGGAATATCATTTTCATGGGATTAGCTAATGATACGAGCATGAAATTAATTGTAGAGGAATGAAATCCCACTATGATTGCATATTTCATTTTGAGAAATGATATATGATTTGATGCATTGTGTTGATTTTTGAAAAATGTAGAATTTTTTTTTCAAATGAAATACTTTTAAAGTAGTGTGATTGATGTGTTTTGAAAATGGTTTGATTTTCGAAAGAAAAAATGGATTTTACAAAAAAATAGTTATACTTGGAAAATGATGATTCGGGAAATCAATGTTATGATAGTTGATGTGATATAATTTGAAATGATAAGATTTTAGTTTATAGGGAGTGGGATGTATCGAGTTTGTTGTTTGTTTAGAAAATGGAACCCGGTAGGTCTCATAGAAACCCACCAGAAGATTATATGGAAAGTGTGGTTGCACTGGAGAAATGAGTGAACCAAGAGTTGGTTTAGAGTATCATCCAAGAATTTCAAGCTATGGATATAGGGACCTAGAGGGATGAGGCAAGGCATGTGGATCATTATATCCAGTTCATGAAGCAGAATCCACCCATCTTCTAGGGTGACTCTAAACCCGAAAACGTAGAGGTGTTACTGAACTAAATGAAATATATCTTTTATTTCATCGACACACCATCGGAGATGAAAGTCAAGTTGTCGACTTATATGCTTGAGGATCTTGCACACCATTGGTGGGATCTAGTACTGCAAGCTAAACTGGATCAAGGCCTTACTTGGGAGGATTTTGAGGAATTGTTTAACAAAAACCCTTATCCTCACACATTTAGCATTAAGAGAATTATGGACTTCTTCATCCTAAAGCATAAAAATCTCTATGTCATATAATATGCAGCTAAATTCATGAATTTAGTTTTATTTAAACTTGAAGTTGCAGCGAGTGTGGCCTTGAAGGCACGCATTTTAGCATTGGGGCTGATATAGGATATTTGCTCGAAGATTTTGGTGCTCTGAATTACAAATTATACAGAGATAGTGATCATAGCACTAGTGGATGAACATGACATCTCAGGATTTGTGGGAGGTGGAAGTATGATGATACATACGGGAAATGGTGGGAACTCAAATGTTGGGATCAAGTGGAGGAGGGATGCCTTTTTCCAAGGTGGGAGTGGGACACAAAATCAAAAAGATGGATCAGTGAACATTTCCCCATGACCAAATATCCAAGAGGAATGTTTCAAATGTGGTTCCTTTGACCAAATGAAGTAGGAGTGTACAAAACCACCAAGAGAATGACATAATTACAACAAGATGGGAAATATTAATCAATTTTTTCATAGTTCTCTAAGGTCAGGTTCTCGAGACACTTCTCAGGTGTTGGAAGAATCGTATGCTTTGATAGGGATAGGATAGAAAAACCAGTCTCATCAGCAGGGTAGAGCTAGCCATTGTGATTCTAGGAACACCATGATTCATCGTCAATGGAAATCTCATCAAGGAATCAATGAGCAGAGTGTGGAAACAAAGAAATTGTAAGGATATGAGTAGATTATTTAGGATGATCAGCTAGCACCATCTACTATGAGAGGTATGATTATATTCAATTCAACCCTTATACAAGTGTTGTTTGATACTGCTGAATCTCATTCCTTCATTTTTTCTCATGATATTTATTTTCTAATTTTTAAAACTTGAGATGATGAATGTCGAGCCTCTTTGTGCAGAGCATGTTCTATAACCGTTTATGGATCCAAGCTGAAATAGGACTTCTCAGTTTTGGAGATAGATGTCTATGATGTAATCCTAGGTACAGATTAGTTAACAACATTAAAGTCTCACATCGATTATTATATAAGGATGGTTATTTTTACAACTAGGGAAGGTGTTGAGCATATATTCAGAAGATAGAGGGTTGTAAAGATAGGTTCAATGATATTATTGGCACCAGTAGTGGGAATGGTCACTCACGAGTTGGTGGAATTGAATTTGGAATTGATAGAAGAGATCAAGGATAATATTTTTATAGTAGTTGTGGATCAATTTCCTTATGTGTTTCCTGAAAACATATCAGGGTTACCACCTATAAGAGAAGTGCAGTTTAAGATTGATCTCATTTTAAGGACGATTATTATTTGTCTTTAATCTTATATAATGGAACCAATAGATTTGATGGAATTGAAAGTGTATTTGGAGGAGCTGTAAAGAAAAAGGTTTCATTTGACTGAGCATGTCTCTATGGGAAAAATTGGTCTTGTTCGTGACGAAATCAAATGAAAATATTTAGCTGTGAATTGATTATCATAATCTTAACCAAGTTACGATAAGGCATTGGTATCCACTTCCATACATTGATGATATATTCAATCAATTGAGGGGATCCCATTGGTTCTCAAAAATTGACTTGTGATCAGGATATCATCAATTACGTGTTCGGAAGGAAGATATTCTGAATACATCTTTTAGAAGAATATATGGCCACAACAAATATGTAGTCATGCCTTTCGATCTCAAGAATTCACCAATAGTCTTTATGGAATTGATGAATCAGATATTTCAATGATATCTATACCTTTTTGTTGTGGTGTTTGTGGATGACATATTGGTGTATTCAAGGAAAAGGGTTGAGAATGAGAAACCCTATGAAACAATGTTGGGAATCTTGAGAAATCATTGTTTGTATTCCAAACAATAAAATTGTGATTTCTAGATTTAATAGGTATGATTTCTTAGCCATATAATTTCTAAAAAAGGCGTTTAAGTGGATCTTAAAATGATAGAAGTTGTTATATCTTGGAAACTGCCAAATAACGTCTTTGAGATATGAAACATTCTTGGTATAGCTGGTTATTATTGACGCTTTGTGCAAGAATTCTCATGAATAGCCTCACCAATGAAATCTTTTACAAAGAATAATTCTCCATTACAATTGTGTGAAAAATGTGATAAGTCCTTTTAAGTTATGAAATTTCATCCTACATCAGCACATATCTTGATTTTTCCAAAATCAAGACAGTGGTAGATGGCGTACTATGATTCTTTTGGATCAGGGTTGGGATGTGTTCTCATGAAAGGAGACCATGTGGTTGCTTATGGGTCAAGGAAGTTGAGAGTTCATTAGAAGAACTACCCGACACATGTTTTTGAGTTAGATACAGTTGTCCATGCCTTGAAGACTTGGCATCATTATCTCATTGGTGAGAAATTTACTATATTCATAGATCATAAGAGCTTGAAACATATTTTCCCACAATGGGAATTGAATCTGAGATAAAGGATATGGATGGAGTATCTTTAGATTTTTGACTTTGAATTGATATGTACAGCAAGAAAATGGAATTTGATGGATAATGCATTAAGGATAAATTCATATGGTCAGTTGGAAAAAGAATCTTGAAATTAATGGCAATTGAAGTCGGTCCTAGCCAATATGCATGTTGAATGTAAAGATTGAGGTAATGTTTTAGCTTTCTTTTTAGTTTTTGTGATTCCTTATTTGTTAGATATGTTCAAAGAAACACAACCACCTGATGCAGATTTTTGAGTTATGAGTTCAAAACTCAATGGTAGGGAGACCATTGAGGGATGGAAACTTGATGGGAATTATATTTTTTAGTTTATAGATCATAAGGTTGTACCTATGTGTTGTCAAGAAAAACTTCTTCATGCTTACAACCATTCCATATGTATTGTACATCTAGGTATACAGAAAACGTATATGGCATTGAAGGAATAGTTTTGGTGGAAAGGCATGGAATAGAAAGTGGTTGAGTTCGTTTCAAGGTGGTTAAATTTTCAGAAAGTTAAAGCAGAACATCAATGAACAGTGGGTATGTTACAGTCTTTACCTATCCCAGTGTGGAAATGGGAGTAAATAGTGATGTATTTTGTTACAGGTCTACCAATAACTATTCGGAAACACAATGCCATATGGGTGATAGTGGATCAGCTCACAAAGTCATCCCATTTCATCCATATTCATGAAACTCATACGGTAGAGGATCTATCAAAAATATATAACCAATAAGTGGTAAAGAGAAATGGAATACTAGTTTTGATAGTCTCAAAAAGAGGTATTAGGTTTACATATCATTTAAATAAATCCTTACTAAAATCCCTTGTGAAACAGTTAACTATGACTACGATGTATCATCCTCAAATGGATGGGAAATTCGAAATAATGATACAGACATTGGAAGACATGTTCTAGGATTGTGTAATGGGTTTTGGTGGCTCATGGGAGTATTATATACCCTTATTGGAGTTCTTTTAGAATAATATCTATCAGGCCTCAATACATATGGCTCCTTTCGAAGCATTGTATGGGCATCCTTGTTGTTATCCACTATGTTAGGTGGAAATAGGTGAGACTTCACTAGTTGGGATGATCCTTGTCCAATAAAAAAATAGAGAAGATTCAGTTGATCATAAAGAGGATGGATATAACTTAGAGTCATCCAATATCATATGTTGATCATCTTTGAATATCGTTGTCTGTTGCGGTGAGTAATCATGTGTTCTTGAGGATCTCTCTGAGGTTTGTACATCATCGTTTTAGAAAGCATAGAAATTTATCTCCCAGAGATATTGGCACTTTAGAGATACTAGATTAGGTTAGAGAAGTGGAATATCGGCTAGCATTTCCACCATAGTTTAGTTTGGTTCATAATGTGTTCCATATATCTCAGTTGAAAAGGTATCAACCTGATCCTGACCATGTGATCAGATGGGATCACATTGACCTAAAGCTGGATGATTCATTGGTACATATCCTAGTGTGGATTGTAGATAGTCAAGAGAAATTATTTTCGTGAAAAATCATTGTCCTAGTCTAGGTTTTGTGGAAACATGGTTACATTTAGGAAGAGACTTGGGAACACAATAAGGAAATGAGATAGCAATGGTGGGAACTATTTTAGAGCTATGATGGTTTTCTACTTTCCTAAGATAGAAAAACCAATGGTGGGTAGAATGTAGTACCCCTAGTTTCTGGTATGTAACCCTTACTTTTTGTTTTTTATGGTTATAAATTTTAAGGGTAAAGGATGGAAGATTTGGGTGAAATTTCAAGGAGTTTTTTAGGATAAATGGGAAGCGCACGGGCTGCGCATGGTTTGTCTAAACCATGAGAAAATCCTTTGAGAAACTGTGTAGTTTGGAAGATGTTGGATAGTATCTTTGGCAGGGTGTGAGCATGGTTATGGAGACCATGTGAGGAGGACATGAAAGTTTCATCCCATTTAGTAGCTAACACATGGTTAGTTCACATTTTGTCTAACTATGTGGACCAACAGTGCGCGGGGTTAAAATGAGATCCTAAAAAGTGGATCTCACACGTTTTTTCCACTAAACTACTCTTTTTTTCTTCTAAGCAGCCCTAAATTAGGATGTCTCTTACATGAAGGTTTTAAAACCTCTCCCAAGAAATTTAGTGTCAATATGGAGCCCTCCCTTTTCATTTTAGGCCTTATTCTCATGGTAAGTGTTGTTCTTCATCATTTATGTCACGTTTATTAGATCTACTTAGATATTCTTCTCTTTTCCACTTGGTTTCTCAAATCTACACTCATTATGAGTAGATATAAGGTTATGAATACCAAATTTTATTAAATTTGGTCTTGATATTAATAGGAGAAGAGATCTAATGTGTTTTTGTGGAGAATCAACCAGGTTTTCTTGAGCATTCTTCATCCGTTTTCAGTTTTGGTCAAAATGGTTGAGGTAGGTGGATTCACTCATGGATCCTATTAGTATAAGTGAAAGGAATGGTTTAAAATTGATTTATTTGTTTGGATTTAATTTTGAATTGGTTAATTTATGATTTCTAGAAACCCTATTTGGTGATGGTTGTGGAGAATCTCTAAAATTGGTGCTTTTGATTAAAGTGTTTGATTCTGGATTTTAAAATGTGGATTTTAAAATGGGATTTTTCTAGAATTGTGGTATTTGGATTTTATTAAGGTGTTTTCAAAAAAAGGTATGGTTTTATTAAAATGTAATGGATGTTTGGAATTGGTTTTCTTAAATGGGTTTCAATAAAACAAAGATTTTATTGAAATAGTTTGAAATGGATATTTGAACTGATTTAGGAATAATAGTGGTATGTGTTTAAATTGAATTTATGAGGATTGGTTGTAATATGACCTTGTGCTCGATGAAAAAGGTGTAATGGCACATGGGGTATAATTATCGTGTGAATACATGGTAGATCAATGAGAGACAACTCATGGGTATGGAATTGTCATAACAAAGCATGCATTGTTGGATGTGTGGATAAGTGGAATAGAATGGTTATGGAAAAATTATTTTGAGAAAAGGTTTAAAGCCTTGTTTAGTTGTTTTTATGGAATTATAACTTGCTAGAAAATTGATTAAAATAGCACTTGTGTACTTTTGGTTATAAATGGTTTTGGAACTTGTTTATATTTAGTTATAAACTATTTTGGGAAATTGTTTTATATAAAATATTTTACATAAATGTTTCTAACTTTTCTATCCTAGTGGAATTAGTAGGGAAGTCATTAGGGAAAGCCTACTGAGTTTTATACTCGCCCTTTCTTTTGAACATCGGTTCTTTTTTATATTCTATCTTCCAGGACATGGGAAAAGGTAAACTATCACACATATTTAGTACCACTTCATGATACTTGGGATGTTTGGTGATTAGAGCATGGAGTTTGTGGAGAATGGAGTCTTGTGGTTGTCTTGGAGTATCTTGTGGTTGTCTTATACTATTTACTTTTCAGTTTCTTTGTCTTCTATTGTAGTACACTTTGGTATGGTTTTGTTATAAGATGATGGTTGAGTCATATTTTTTTTATCATTCATCATATAGTAGTTTTATGGTTATGGTTGTTTGGTTGGCGGTTTATTTATTAAAGGGTAAATCTTCCCCAACTTGTATTGAAACCCTTTGGCATTTATTTCTATCCTTTGGTTCATTGGGCATGTCACTTAATGCCTAGTAATGATTTATTGTACTCTCATGCCAATGAGAATAATTGGGTCATTATAGAGCACCTCGTGAGTTTTCATAGCCAAATCCACCAATATATTTCCTTACCACGCATCTACATTCAAAAATAATTGAGAAAAAATATATCTTTGTACCTAAAAATGACTCAAATTATTTCACAGTTTTATTCTACTTAAGAAAATGAATGCAATAGTACTCTAAATTTTCTCAATTTGAGTTATCATCAAATTTGGTGTCCAAATATTTAAAATGATAAAAAAAATTCTAATGATCTAAAATAAATTTAATATACTCATCATTTAATTCTATGAAAAAACAATGAGTAAACAGAATTAATTATTTGTCTCAAAGAGATACTGAGTAATTTTTTTGAATTTCTATCAATATTTCGATAGAAAGTGTCCATGTGCAAGAAAAAAGGAATCTCTGGAGGTGTTATGAATGAATCCTAATATGTATTCTATGAATTACATGTGGCCACATGGTGTGTGGATATGTGTTACCATATCATTACTTTCCTGAAACTCACTGGGTCTTGAAATACCTAGTCGAAATGTTGATCCCATTATCATTTGTTCCATCCAAGAATGGTCAACCTCCAAATTAATCAAAATTATTTTATTCTTTTATAGGTAATAAAATTCTTTGTATGGTTTAACATTTTACATTCTGATTCTACTTATATGGTGCTTGGTGGGGTGGAACCCTTCAACTACCACTAAAACACTACACCACTACCATTCCCTTCTTCTATGACCATATCACCCAATCTCCAAATATATTTTTTAACCCTCAATTTGTCTTAATATTGTGTTCATCCATGAAAAGGGGTCAAAATAATCCCATGTAACCTCAAACCTTCTTCCTCTTTACCTTTATCAATAATCCATCACCCTTATAGTGGAATAATTTCTCTCATGGTTTCTTATCTAGAACCAGACTATAATATTCATATATGTACGTCCATGGTTGTCACACCTCCATAGGGGTAAAGGGGTATAGTTGAGATTTTCTGATTATCTATACATCCACTATTTATTTGTTTAATTAAAAAAGGATAAATTTATAATAATATTAATATAATTTAAAATTATAAACAAATTACTCAAATAAAATGGTCATTACAAATTGAACACATCAGAAAGTAGGGCCCAATAATACAACCTAGAAAGAGACTTGCAGTTCTCCCTTGGACACCTTTAATCATTATTCACCTTAGAAAGTGTGGTAAACTCTATATAGAGGATGTAGTTTAGTCTATTTATAATAAAATAGGTCCACTAGGGGTCTATAATCTAAAAATACCAAACCTAACCCAAAAAATGAAACAAACTAGCCTAAAAAAGACTATTCTAGAGAAATTTCAATCGGATATACTAATTTAAGGATATTTTTATTTCTCCAGCATTGTCCCTTGTTCATGGAAATTTTATTGTTTTCATATTTTTAGTCTAAAACACTAATAACACTCCATTGAAGGTTCTAAAATAAAAAAATTAGAAAACACGGACACCAATTAAGCTAATAGAATAAAAAATGATTCATATTATCATCATATTCTAAGGTATTATGAAGAATAAAATATGAAATTACAATTTCATAAAATTATTATAAATAATTGAACACATAAATCCATTACATACCCATGGTTATATGAATCACATCATCACAACCATATCCATAACCTGTATAAAAATTATACTAGAGTCAACATATGTATCATATCAACCATTCCAAACATGTCATTTATTTTTTGAACAGAAGTTTATTTCTCTAATATTGTCCAAGAACATCAAAATACCATAATTTTATCCCTATCTATTTCACTATAAATAATAATATTAGTTTATAATATTAATTATTGATAAATTCCCATTTTGAGTCCAATACAATAATAAATAATAATTTTTCCCAACCACCTTTGACTAAAAATAGTAAGAATCCATGTAACCCAAGTAAATGTAGTATCATCTAGAGTTTAATGTTAATTAAATTTATAATTATTTATATTTATTTTTTAAATTTTATTCAAAGAATTATGGATTCCCCTTTGGATATCATATGCCTAGTTTATATACTCTGATGAACACATACACACTAGAAACACATGAAAAAATCTGAGTGAGGTCAAGGGACACCTACCATAGTAATTCTTGAGGCTTCAATGAAATAATAATTTGGTATCATGAACTAAATTAAGGTATTTAACAAAAACACCTCAAAGGAAGATGACAATGAGGTATTAGTCGTAATTTTCCATAAATAATTAAATGGAGAACAAGATTATTTTTCTTACCTTATCTTTGATATCACAATTCAAACAAAATAAATAGATCATTAAACAGGTAAAATATGAGGAAAATTGAATGTGGGTAGATAGCAGAATATAGGAGGAAAATAGAGGTGATAATCCCAATTAGAGTTTCAAATGAAGAGAAAAGGGTTATTATTATTATTATTATAATTAAAATATCTTAAATAGCCATATTACCCCTTTTTTAAATAAACTGATTGGGTATATCATTGGAGTTATGGTGGACTATCATTGGATTTCTCATATCTATAGGATTCTCGAGGACACTCCATTAGAACTATGGTGGAAGTAGGAAATGGATACACTAACGGTTGGTTCACTAGACATCTGGTGAGCCCACATCAAAATTTTGGTGGGTTATTTATATTTCTAGCCACATCCAAATAGTTATCTTATTTATATTTTCTAACCCTAGACCTCATCCGCCCTATTTTCTATACAAATCCAGAGTCAAAAATTATTTAAAAAAATATTGCCTCTAATGCTAGTCAAGTCATCATTAAAACCCCACATTCTGAAGAGTAATATTTTTGATCAACCTGTAAAGTGAATGCCACTATAAAGGATTTACTATATCTTAATTTGAATTACCAATATTATAAGCATTTTTTTGAATAATATAGCCTCTAACTCAATCGTCCATAGATGATTACACATCAGGATATTCATGGATAACATCTATCTAATATCACAATATATAATGAAAACATTACTAAGTAAAACCCCTCTCAGAGGTAAAATAACCACAAGTAGTTCCCCATGAAAACATATCTTGATGATAATATTATCCATCGCATGACTCCATTATACAAGTTAATTAATATTAGCTCAAAGAAACAAATGAAAATAATGAAAATAATGGCCAAAATAAAAGTTTATCTCTCCAAAACTTCAAAAATATCCCTCCTAGATTCATCATAATTATCATTCTTGTAACATTAAAGGATTTATTTATCACATCAAAGAACAATATTAATTCTATTTCCCCTATAATCATCCACTACCCAACTTCATTTCTTATAAAAGTAAAAATCACTTATATATTGTATTCAATATACTGTATTCTAATATTCCTCCAAAACATCATTCCAAAATTTTACTTCATAGTCTCCTACATCAGTTCAAAACACCCTCTATTACATATTTATCCTTTAAAAATCTACATTACATGAAACTCAAATTAGAATCTTTGGTTTTAAATTCTAATAATTCCATTACTTCAAATTTTAAAAATAAAACACCCCTGATCACAATTCCACACCCATTAATTAATATATATTAACAAATCATAAAGAACTAATGATAAATAAAAAATATAGGAATTTATTAAATTATCAATGAAAGATAAAGGTGGGTATATAGTCCCTTTAATGATTGATAATCTTCTGCCATAACTTGTTAATACAAACATATATATAAGATTCTAACCACTACCTTCTAAAAGTGGGGTCTTAAAATAATTTCATAGTTATCCTATCTTATCACACATGTGGAATTGTAAAGATCCAAATCTATCCAAAAACCTAATGCATCCCTTCCAACCACACTAATTGATCTCAAAGATATTTCTTATTTTAGGTGATGGAAGAGAAAAATTATTATTTTTTATATCTTGGTACTTACCTTATGGATCTATTAGGGAAGTTTAAAATTTAAACAAATAAATTAAATCAATTAGGAAACCCAAATATAGGAACAACCATGCACAAAACTCAAAAATATAAGTAAATATTAAATGAAAAATACTACTATATAACCTTCACCATAGGGAGTGTCTTCTTCATTATTCATCATATTCTTGATAAAGGTATATTAAGAGGAATCCAAGATATTTCTCTCATATATGGAGTATCCATAGGTCACACTTAATCACTCAATATCTTGGGAGATATCATTCTCTCTCTCATGATATGTTGGTATCTCATGCAGTAAAGAGAGGATAAGGTGAAGAGCTATGAGAAGAAGTTTTTTAGATGAATCTTGGTAAAGCTCACATATAACTATAAAATGGAAATATGATCCTTTATATAAGCCTCTCAGGACACTCCTAATTTATTCACTCAATAACTGATGTTATATAATTTATGAGTTATTTCCGTAGTTTACTAATGCTTTACAACACCATGGAAAAACCAACTACCATGTTTTTAATCACATTAAACACATAAGTTAATGATATCCAACATGTAAGAGAGTTTAATGTTAAAATTTTAACATTCTACTACCTTCATGAAATACAATATATCATAGAATTATAAAATGATATCACTATATTGTTTTATAAGATTTTCCCAAATCCAAGAAATAAAACATTATTCAGTTTCTATATGGAATATCATACGACATAATAATATCAAACACATTGATATTAGAATATATGCATCATATATATATGTGTGTGTTTTTGTGTGTGTGTGTGCCTGTGTGTGTGGATTTATGAAATATCTTTAATAGTCTCCCACTTACACTAAAGCCTCATAAACTTAGTTTCATTTCACCTTATATTATATTGTATACAATATATTGAGAAATCATATCCAAAAACTCCTTTTGGATATCTTTCAAAACACTTTTATAAATATAACATCATATTCACCTTGTATCTCATTACATGAAATGCCTTATTAATCCCCATCCAAAACCCCTTTTTAGATAAACTCTAAACATTTTAGAGTAACTCTCTAAGTTAAACTCATTCATTATTCATTCAACCACAAAGTGTGACCCCACGATACATTATAGCATTGAAAAAATATGAATAACTAGATACTTAAATGTAATAAAATAGAGGACTCTAGAAAATCATCAATGTTACTCTAGAAACAAAGGTATCTGGCATGGTCTCTATCAAATACATGTATCATTATACATATTTCCACAAGATATATTATATGAAATCATGAATTCTTATTTGATCCCTATTTTCAATAAATTAAGAAACTATGGTATAAATACTATGTCAATCCCATATAGCCAATTCAAACATTCTCAATCCTCCATGTATAGACTGACCATGTCAATGAATGCATCACATGTCACTCACCTTATGGATGAGTACATCACATTCCCCTCACCTGAATAGATAAGAACATCATATATACTTTCTAATTATGATTGTAAAATTTCCTATTCTATCTCAATTGAGGTCTGAGATGTCATACTCATCATATGAGAGTAGAAATATCATATTAGTTAAGCTCTAACTAATAACATGATCAGAAACATACCCAACCACCCCATGATTAACGAAGCCTCAAGGATTTCATAATAAAATTTTCAAATTATAAAGGTTATCATGTTAGGTATCTCACTATCCTTAGGTAGTAGGGACTCCAAATAGTAACCATTCACCCCTAGTATAATAAAGACAATGTGTATGGAACTCTATGTGGTATACTTCATGGGCCATCTAGCGCAAAAAACTCACTTTGTTCCTTAGAATCATATTCCATATCCCAGTACAAGAATCATAATCACATTAAACTTAATTTTTTTTTCGTAACCTATAATACTCCATTATGAAAATTGGTTAGGGATAACTCAAATTTTTTACTTTTATAGGTTAATTATTGTTTCATTTTATAATACATTTATTAGTATATATATATGCGTGTGTGTGTGAAACCAATGTGAGAAATGATAATGTGAATATTACCCTTTTTTATAACATGATAATTTTTATATTCTAAAACTCCTTTAAGAATAATTAACAAACCATATATAATAACCTATCAAATATATCATATATGATTTACTAGAAGGCGATCCTTATGTTTGCTACACTTAATAGGGTTTCATAAAACTCACTACATCTCTATGTAATTCCTATCACATATTTATATGACTATATGATAAAACCCTTCCACTAAACTCTTTAGTGAGTAACATATATGAAGAAAAGTGGCTTTAATAATTTTGATACATAGGAATTGTATTTCAAATATTCAAGTACTTGAACATATTCAAACTACTTAACTCCTCAAAATCAAATGTTATAGTGTTATTAAATTTTTTTATACCTATAACTCTTTCTAAGTGTATCATCATCATTCTTGGAACCCTTTACATCAAAATTTCCCTTTAAATATATCGATAAATAATGTAACTATTTTCATTATTACTTTACCAGCATACCCTAAAACTCTTAAGATATAAAGTGAAATTCACATTTTATTTTTAATTTAATAATATTTATTTGTTAACTTTGAACTTTTACAAGGTAATAAAATTATATGACTAGATTATAAGACACTATTTTCACTTTATAATATCATTCTAAGATAAAAAACTCATTTTTGTAAGGAAGTAACACTTATTTCCTTATAGTATAAATATATAACAAATAAAATATTTCATCTATATCTTATTGATCATTTTATGTGATTGTAGAATTTTATTGAAAAGAAGATTAATATTTAAAATATAGAACCAATGGTAATGGAATATCTATTCCTCTTATCTTAACAAACATCTGGATAAACACTTTTACCCAGGATAAAACATTTTTATCCACATATTCTTCTCAAAAAATGATATTGAATTCGATGAGTCAAAAAAATGTGTAACATATCATATAGTTCAAAAAAAATCTTGGTTAAAACATAATTTCTCTTATCATATAGGAGAAATGAGATAATTATACACCTCATTTACATATATCAATCTAATATTGATATGTTCCTTTACATTAAAATCATTAAAATAAAAACTCTTTGCTATATAAATTGAATGAAAATATAATCTCTATTAACACTTAACTTGATTTTGAACTCTTTTAAACTCACAACATATGTATAATATAAATTTGGTATCGCATTCCCTTCAAAAATGAATAACTAATTTCTATAACACTAATACCTAACATTAAATTTTCATGGAGTTTCCTAACTCCTTAAAGTGCACTATATAATCCCATCTTATGGAATCATTACTCCGACTTCCTAAAAACTCTAGGTTTTAATGACCTTAGTTGGATGTTATAAAAAAAATATTAGACTCTCCAATTAACTTTTCTTCTTTCAATTTGAACTTTTAGCCACTAGTACTTCCAACACAACACCAGAACCTAGAAATTACAATCCCTAGTTCATCTTCCCATAACACTTTGAGAAAAATAGGGTAAAAAATTCCCATATAAATTAATATTTTTGAGAAATTTTCATAAATTAAAATATAATGAATCAAAAATTCAGAAAAATACATAGAGGAAAAACTCTAATCTCACAAATTCATTAACATACTCACTCATATTATGTATATGTGTGGTGACTAAAGTTCCTTTATGTTGGGACCAAGTTGGCTGGAAGGTGTTTTTTGGAAGATAAAATAATTTTTTATTACAAGTGATGTATTTTTTTTTAAAGAAGGGAGAAATCATCTCACTTTGTAAGTTGGTGATTGGACTCATAATCATAATCAGGTGATAAGACTCGATTTTCTTAATAAAGTCGAGAGGTTTGTAAATAATTTATCTGAAAGAAAAGGCTCATCAGACACTCCTTGAGTATGGAAAAGAATTTTTTTTATCATAATGAGAAGGAAAATCAGATTCTGACTGGATCTGATGAAAATCTGATGATTCTTTTTTGATCATAGAATTATCATAAATCATAAGTATTATGTGAAACTTGTGATTAAATCTTTATCAAAGAAATGGGGATTACAATTGTTTCCAATTTTATTGTAGTTTGGTTTGGGAATGAAAGAAGCTGCTATAAGGATGGGAATTTATAGTACATTCCAATGAAATTCATACGATGTTATGACAATCTTAATTGTTCTCAAAGTCATAAAAAAGTCATGATATAAGATGAATTTTGTGGATGAAATAAGTTTTTGAAGATGAATTTTTCCGGCCTCAGGCTATTGGTGTGAGAACACCAGATGTATAATTATTTTATGGCTAGGAAGGTTTGTTGAAAACATGAGAAGTTAAATATGCTAGTTTTTAGTTAGACTAATAAGCCATTAAATATAAATCATTAGAGAAAGATGTTGTTGAAAACCCTAGAAATCAGAATCAGTGTGTTGCCGATCATTAGAGGCAGAATTTTCTTTATTTGAGATTTTTTTGGTAACAATAAATATAAAAAGGAAAGTTGAATTATATTGGGACCGATGCGTTTAAGGTAGTATAATACCGATCAAAATGATGAAGATCATCAATGTATTCAACCAATTTCATCAGGTTGAATTTCTTCTTTTATGATCATGTGGGTAAAGAGAGAAAAGAGAAATTGTTGTGTTGTATCAAATGGGTTGAGGGTTCCTAGACTTTATGTGGTACCGACTATCAGACTGGAAGTGACATTATCCATTAAAGTAAGATAGAAATTGATTCATTATATGAAACCTGACAAAGATAACTTCATTAGAAACAGGATCATCAGTTTGAGAAAATAAGAAAATATTATTGAATTAAAGGGGTTGTCAAAGTGTTTTTCTAAGAAATTTTGAAGTTGATGTTGAAGTACAGAGAAATTTTGAAGTGGAAACTATGTTTATGGAATAATGTTTTCAAAACTTATATCTACCAGTTAATATGAATCATCAGAATGGGTTCTTATTTTCATTTTGATATGGAACGTTGTATTGAGAAGCATGTTTTGAACATAATAATTGGATGAAATGTATTTATTTATATATTTGATAGTTAAGAATCATCATAATGAAGAAATCAGAATGGAAATATGAATCAGATTGAAGAATGGTTAGAAATTCAGGAGTGAGATGAAGTTTTGAGAAGGTTTGAGAAGTTTTGAGAAGAGTAAAGAAGAACTGAATAAGTCCAATATTTATCCAAAATTTAAGTAAATTCATGTTTTGGTAAATTTGGTTGAGTGGGGAAAGTTTTCTGAATCCCGCCCAAACCATTTTTGCTGCAACTATAAAAGGAGGAAAGTACTTTGTACTTTCTGATAGACTAGAACACTATTCATGTATAGAGAAAGTGAGAGAAGTTATAAAAGTTTTTGGAGATAATAATTTTCTCACTTAATCATTACAAAGAAGTTTTTTGGAATGAAGAAGAATAAGTAAGATTGTATTCAGTGGTTTTCGGATCGGGTCATGCAATGAGACAAGGTTTTTCGGACTAAATCATAAGTAGTTTAGAATTTTCTCAGTGGTATTCTGGTAGAGTTTTATTTTCAGATAGAATAATCAGACTGGAAAATCAGAGTATGAAATCAAAATGAGTATCATTACAAAGTCCAGATAATTTCTTACCTACTCCTAAGTAATAAAGTGAGGAATTGTTTTGAAAGATTATATTTGTTAAATTTGATCAGGAAGCATAGTATCATGTTTTGGATCAATTGGTGAAAGTTTCTTAACTTGTTACACAAACTTGAATTACATCATTTGTGCTAGAAGAAGCACATTCACTTTTGTATTGAACATAGTGCTACACAAGTTTAAGGGAATATCATACTTGTTGTATCCACACAAAAGGATTATTTTATAGTGGATTGTGTGGTATTAGATTGTTTCCAAAACATACCAAGGATGTAGCTACTCTTATTGAGTAGTGAAACTTATAAATTCTTATGTTCCTATGGAAGAGTGATTTTTTACATAATGAACCTTTAAAAAGAGGTGAATTTTGATCCATAAGAAAGGAAACTTAAAATAAAAAGATATCACTGATTCACCCCCTCCCCCTCTCAGTGACTCAAAAATCTTGGATGGGCATTAAAAATTGTTTTAGAGAAAAGGTTCCCCTTGTATACTCTTTGTTGATGTTTTTTAATAGAATGTTGTGATGGGGAATCTGAATTTTGTAAATATTAATGGGATTCCAGTCCTTAATGTTGAGAACTATCATAACTAGAAAGATAAAATGTTTCCTTATGTAAGATATTAACCTTTTCTATACTTATCTCAGTCTTGAATTCAGGTAATTTTTTGTTTTTATTTATGTACTTTTGTTTGGAGTTATGACTTGGGGTGTGTTTGGGTGGATTTTCAAAAAAAATAAGAGAAAAATGGTATGTTCATAGTTGGTGCATGGTTTGGGTAAACCATGAACCCAGCCCATCTAACTATGTGAGCCCAGGTTGAGGGGATTATCATGGATAGTGCATAGTTTGAAAGATCAGGCTCCCAAACCCAGGTAAGCAAGAAACACTAGATAGTGAGGGTCTACATGGTTGGTGCATGGTTTATTAAATTGTGAACCCCTTACCTGAAAAACTTTCACATGGTTTTCATTAATATGAAAATAGTTTTACAATCCCTCGAACCCTTAGAAAATTTTATTTTGACCTAGGCTTGGTACATGATGATTTTTGGTGATTGCAGAGATTTTTGGAGGGGTTCCAAGGTTGTCCAACCATTTTTATTCAAGATTCAAAGCCCAAATCAAGGATTCCCTCTTCTCCCAGTAAGTGGATCTCATCCCAAACCTTATACCATCTATTTTTCTCTCTTATTTTGATCCTTTTATGGAATCAATCCTCTATTTATTCAAATCTAAAACTCTCTGGTGTGATCTATATATAGGATGTAGATCTATATCTAGATTCATAATATCTTGATATCCTTAATCATGTTTTAGGGATTTAGATCTTAAATTCAGATCTACATCATTGTGCTACTCAGATTTGGGGGATTTTCCATTGTGCGAACATCCATAAAAAATCGAGGAAGGTGGTCTATATTTCAAATCCCATAGTCGTGATTTTTTTACATATACACAATTGCATATTTTCTAGGAATTCTTATATATTGGAATTCCTAATTTGAATAAATTAATGTTTTCAATTTATTAATTAGAAATTTAGAGTATTTGATTCAATAATGAATTCTAGAATTTGGGGATAATTAATTGTGAAATTAATTATGAGATTTGAGATTATGAATGAGATAATTAATTTTGAAATTAATTATGAAATATTGAATTTCATATTGAGATAGTTAATTGGTGAATTAATTATGAGATGTTGAGTTTGGGAATTGAGATAATTAATTAATGAATTATTTATTAGTAAGTGATTAATTAATGTTCAGGTTAATTAAAAAGATTGATGTGCTTAATTAATTGGGAAAATAATTTTGGGGTTTTAGTTGAAGAATAATTGTTGAATTAGCTATGAGGATGAGCTGATTATATAATTGATAAATTAATTAATATAGCATTAGGGTAAGAGGTTTTATGTTGATTAATCCTACATGATGTGATGATGTGCTATATGTGATAATGTGTTTAGTGTTGATTAACCTTGATAAATGAGATACAAGTGATATGTGTGAAATTGTTAATGGTAACATGCTCATTCATCCACGTATTAAGAATGGTAACATTTTCCTTCAAATTTTGTGATTAACTGAATGGTAACATTGTTATTCAATTCTGAAATAATAATGGTAACATGGTCATTAAAATAGTGTGATTTAATTTAAAAGTAACATGGTAATTAATTTGTGAAATAAGAATGGTAACATGGAAATTCAAATTCTTGGTAAACCTTGGGGAAAGATCAGATTCCAACATAGGCCCAAGAAGGTATTGAGGTACGGGTATCTATGAGAACCCGGGGTTTTTATGTGAATGAATAGATAATATTTAATAATGCGATAAAATTTTTATTTGTATATTATACTTATTCTTATTACAATTTCATAAACTATTATTGATTGGATTTTGTTTAGACACCGTTGGTGGTGGCCTACCAAGTCATACTCAAACCCTATTTCGGTTTCCTAATTGGTACCCAAGTAGATTTTTTGATGAAATATAGGTTAAGGGAAAAGTCACTGGATTAGAATTATAATTGGTAGTGGATCTTGGATGAGGTAATCATATGTGGTTCGGGACCTGCTCGGGATTTGTTAGTGTCTTTACTTCGGTTTCATTTTAAACACTTTGTCACTTAATTTGGTATGGAATGTTTCCTTTTCAATTGAGTGATGTGTTACCCTGATTTGTTGATCATGAGTCATTGGCATTGTTCTTTGTTATATATGATTCTGCTGTTGTCTATTTATTTATGTTGTTGCTTTACTCTGATAAATGAGGGTATAGCCTCCCCTTGACTAACTTATGAGACCCTTGTTACTAGTCGATAGCCTCCATCATAAGAGGATGCTCTCATGAGAACATGTGGCATTCCAGATCAGGGAAGCTATGTGTGGTACCTATTTGGGACATTACAAAGTGGTATGATAGGAGTTTGGTTTTCATAATCTTTTGTTTTTATGTTTGTGAAAAGGTAGATAAGATACTTGGAAGAGTCATGGGCTTGGTAATTAGCTCATGCATGGGAGTTTCAAACCCATGTATGGGGGGGACACAAGTACTCATGGTGGGGTTTTCATTAATTTTTTCTGTTATAGTTGAATATTATTTCAACTTTGGTGACACACTTATTGCGTGATGTGATTATTTTTTCGATTAATTATTGATAATTAACTCATGTCCTAGAAAGGAAAAATATTTGAGTTTTCATGCATCATTCTAGGCACTCAAGACTATTTTTTGGTGTGCATCATTTTAGGCATGCACATGAAAATGGGTTATGGGTAAGTTATTGAACATAGGCTATTTTTACTTGCTATGAATTTAAATTGATAAATGTGCCTAATATGATCTTTAATGTGATAAAATGATGAAAAAAATTTGAATAAATGGTTGTCTAAATGAGAAACTTGATTAATGAGAATTTATTTACCCTTGTTAACTAGGACCTAGGTGTTGGATGGTCAAGGGTAGTGATAACACCTCAATTTTGACCATGTGGTGAGACTTGGGGAAAATAATTATTTTGGATTTTTGTATTTTTCCTCAGACATAAAAGTGATAAAGTTTGGTTATGAGTCCTAATATGTGCATTTTTTATTTTTGATATATACCTCCATGATGGAACTTTTTGAGTGGCCGACCAGAGGACATGGTTGTGGATGATCTTCCAGTGGTGTAACCTTAGGCACTAGTATTACTGGGTGAGGAAGTTGGAGAAAAGTTATGAGAAAAATTCACTCATTTCATGCAATTTATGAAAAGAGACACAGGGTGGGTTGTGAAAATCATGTCTAATATGACAAGGGAGTTTCAGTTTCGTCACCCTCTAACTTTTACTAGAGAGGGTGGACCTGAGGGAATTGAGTTTTGGGTTGATTCCATCAAGATAATACTTGACCATCTAGAGACTCCCACTGATAAGAGGGTCAACCTGGCCACTTATATGCTATAAGGATCGATGAAGCATTGGTGGGATATTCATGTGTGGACTGTACGGGCTAATAGAATGCTATGGAAAGACTTTTTGGAGAATTTATTCAAGCACTTCTATCCAGATACACTGAGGGGGGTGAAAGAATCATGGTTTATGTAGCGGAATCAGGGGAGCATGTCAGTTATGGATTATGTTGGATGCTTCAAAGATCTAAAATACGGTTCTCTAGTGTTAGAAGGAGATGAGGTGGCTATGATAAACTGCTTTTAGGATGGACTTAAGTGAGATATTATGTCCCAAGTAAAACTAGTTAAATTGAAGAAGTTTGCTGAGGTGATGGATCAAGCTCTCATAACTGAAGGGAACCTGAGGGAGGCTTCCAGTATGGGATATATGGTCACTACTAGATGATCTGGAGGTGTGACTTTAAATAGAAGGATGTTTTGTTATGAAAAATTTATATAGGTCAGTGGGAAGAAGAGTACAAAAATGGGAGGTTCGGTTTCATAGGACCTTACTGGATTGATCTTTCATTAGTGTGGTGGGTCGGGACACTCTCAGAGGAATAGTTCCCAACCACCAGTGGAGTTTTGAGCCTGTGGAAAGATGGGAAATCTACATAGGTTCTATAGGAACCCAAGGTATTCAGGTAGTGATGGAGGAGTTAGACATTACCAGAGTGTGGTAAGGGTGTATTTTTTACCATATCAGTATGGTAACTGGAGTTCTACTGGTCGATGCGGTTGGGTCAGTAGACATGGTGCTTTGGGGAAAGACCTACCATATCAACATAGCAGTGAAACTATAGGGATTCAGAAAACATCACAGTGATGAGGGACATGATAGATTCATGTGGAGCATCCTACACTTATGGATAGTGGGGATAGGCCATTAATAGTGAGAGGAACTGTTCTTGTAGCTTCTATAATAGCAAGTGCTTTATTTGATATGGGTGCCTCTCATTCCTTTATAACTTTTAAACATGGAAATGGTTTGATCCTGGTGGTGGTGTTTGCGAGAGGGGTTATGATGATAGATAAACCGTTGGGATAATGGACTAGGGACATCGGTGTGTGTAAGGGATATTCCCTTGAGATCTAGGACTGCCATTTTCTGTGGGATCTCTATATTCTTGATATGATAGGCTTTGACCTAATTATGTGTATCGACTGGTTAATCACATATCGAACCCACATAGATTGTTACTACATGAGAGTTATGTTTATGTCTCCTAAGGTTTACCATTACATTCATCGAGGAGATTGGGATATCCAAGATGGCTGAGTAGGGCCAATTACTCAGCAACTAGCAGAGATCACAACCCAGTTTACTAGTCTTTTTCTAGATTATGTGGGTCTTAGGTAATATGTACTTCCACCAGTAGTGTAACCATTTCAATATTTCTTTCTAAAAGACTTATCAGGGCTACCTCTTGAGAGATATATGGAATTCACTATTGATATCATTCTAGGGGATGATCTAGTATCTATTCAACTATAAAACATAGCACCAATAGAGCTTCAAGAGCTCAAGAATCAATTGGAGGAGTTGCAAGATAAATGGTTTATCCATCCGAGTACGTCACCTTGAGGTTCACTTTTTTTTCAAATAAATCTAATGGGACTCTACATATGTGTTTTGATTACCATAAGTGGACCAAAATGACTATAAATAACTGATATCCTCTTTCACATATCAATTATATTATTGAAAATTTGAGAGGATAATGTTAGTTATCAAATATATATTTGAGATATGGGTATCATAAAATAATATTTAGGACTTATAATATACTAAGGACTGCTTTTAGAAGTAGGTATGGCCTATATGATTTCATCATAATGCATTTTGGGTTGACTAACGCAACAGCAGTGTTTATGGCCTTAATGAATAGAATCTTCCATCCATACCTAGATCAATTTGTGGTTGTGTTTTTGGATGAAATATTGGTGTACTCCAAGACTCATGACAATAATTCCCAACATCTTTACATCATCCTGAGTCCACTGAGAGAGAATCAGTTATATTCCAAGATATCTAAGTTCTAGTTTTGGATTGACTGGGTACAATTCCTGGGGCACATCATCTTAGAGGAAGGTGTGGTAGTGGACCTAGAGAAGGTTCATGAAGTGGTTTCTTGGGAGAAGCCCAATAATTTTTTCAATATCCAAATCTTTCTAGTATTAACTAGATATTATAGGAGATTCATCCATTACTTTTCCTATTTAGAAACACCAATTTCTAGATTCACCAAAAAGGGTGTAAAGTTTGAATGGTCAGAGCCTTTTGTAGAATATTTCCAAGAGTTAAAGAATCATTTGGTGTTCGCACCAATTTTTATCCTACCTGATTCAGGGGAGGAGTACACGGTGTAGTGTGATGCTTTTGGAATTGGACTTGGACATGCGTTGATACAAGGAGATAAAGTCATGACATATGGGTCTTAGCAATTGAGTCCACTTTAATGGTACAACACTATGCATGACCTCAAGATAGTGGTAGTGGTGTATGTTCTGAAGTGTTAGAGACACTTCCTTTAGGGTGAAAAGTTTACAGTTATACTGACCACAAGATCTTGAGGTATATCTTTTCCTAGATATATTTTAATCTTTGGCAGCAGATATTATTAGAGTATATGTAGCCATTTTATTATGATTTGACATATACACCTAGGAAGGTAAATAGTGTGGTTGATGCTTTGAGTAGGAATACTAAGACTTGGGTAGTTCATGAATCTATTGATGAGTGGAAGATGATGAATTTTCTAGAAAAGATGCACATTGTGGTTTAGGAGAGTGAGGAGAAGATGACTCTTGTATCAGTTTCTATGGAGTAGACACTTTTAAAACAAATTATGGATAGATAGTATGAGGATCCAGAGTTCCTGTCCTTGAGGGAAATATTGGATGGTGGGGAGACACCTTCAAACTGGTTTATTGATGAGGATGTGATCATCTACGTGAAGAATCGAGTTGTTGTGCCTACAAGAATTCAAGAGAAGATCATGCAGGAATTCCATGCCTCAAAGTGGGAAGTGCATCTAGGTGTGACTAAAATGTACTATGAAATATGATGATAGTTTTGGTTTGCATACAAGAAAATAGAGATAGAAAGTTTCATGACATGATGATGTAATTATTATTAGGTGAAGGCATAGCATCAATGAACTAGAGGTTTATTACAGTCGTTGACCTTTCTGGAATGGAAGTTGGATGACTTGACCATAGACTTTGTGGTAGGTATTCTGAATATTCTTAGGAAGAATGATGCTATCTAGGTTATTATGGATCAACTGACAAAAGTAGCACATTTCTTAACTATACGAAAAACATTCACAGTAGATCATTTCAGAGAATCATATGTTCTATAGATAGTCTATTTTCATTTGGTTGTTATGGACTGTAGTTTCAGATTATGATTCATGCTTTAATTTATGCTTTTGGAAAGTCTTGTAGAAGGTTCTTGAGAGGTAGGTTTTATTGAGTACAATTTTCCACCCACAAATAGATGGGCAGTCAAAATAGACTATACAGATTCTTGAAGATATTCTACAAGCATGTGTGCTTGAGTTATATGGGTCTTGGGAAAAGAATTTAGCTTTATTGGAGTTCTCCTATAACAACAGTTATTAGGAAAATATATAGATGAAAATGTACAAGGATCCTTATGGTAGGTCATGCAGATCACCCCTATACTGGTTGGAAGCAAGTGAGTCAGAGTTGTAGGGACCGAGTCTCGTGAAGGAGATGTCAGAGTAGGTTCAGTTGATTTGGAAATGCATTGCTATAATAAAAAGTATGAAGAAGTATTATAATGATAAACATATATTACCCCTACATTTTATGGAGGGTGATCATGTATTAATTTGGTTTTCACCTAGGTTGGGTCACCGTAGGATACAAAGATAAGGAAAATTATTTCCTAGAATTATTGGAACTTTCAAGATTGTGGAGAGAATCAGTCCAGTGGAATTCCAGCTGGCTCTTCCAAATAAATACAGTGTCATGAATGATTTTTTCCATGTTTCATAGCAACATAGGTATCATCTGGACCCTTCTCATGTGATCTATTTAGATGAGGTTGATCTTGAGATTGATTCATCCTTAAAGGAGCATATGATATGTGTGTTAGACCATAGTGATAATGTGTTGCGGGGAAATATCGTGCTAATAGTTTTTGTTTTATGGCATAATGGTCATGTACAAGAGGAAACATGGGAAATGGATGTCGATATGAGGGATCAATAGCCCTATCTTTTTGGCTCAGAATATTAGAGAAGCTTGGAAATATAGCTTGAGGATGAGCTATTATAAGTTGGGGAGATTGTAAGATCCTGACCATTTCTGGACTTATCTTGGGCTTGAATTCATGTGCTTTCTATTTTTAATTAACTAATATTGTTTAGAGTTATCATTTGAGATTTTTTTGGGTTTATTTTCATGAAAAATAAGATAAAAAGTGTGTGTGCACTGTTGGTACATGATTAGGGTAAACTATGTACCCAGCCCAGCTAACCATGTGAGCCTAGGTAGAGGGGATTCTCACGGATGGCTTATGGTTTGAAAAACTGTGTACCCAAACCCAGGTAAGCATGCAACCCTAGATAATGAGGTTATATATGGCTGGCACACGTTTTATTAAACTATGCACCCCTACCCATAAAACCATGTGCACAGTTTTCATTAATCCAAATAATAGTTTTAGAATACCCCGAACCCCTGAAACACCTTCATTTTGACCTAGGCTTGGGACTTTACAATCATAGGTGATTCTAGATCTTTCCAAAGGGGTTCCAAGGCCATCTATCCTTATTTAATAAATATTCCAAACCCAAATAAAATATATTCTCTTATCCTAGTAAGTGGATCTCATACCAAACCATATACCATCTATTCTTCTCTCCTTTTTTGATATTTTGATGGAATCTACCCTTTATTTCTTCAAAACTAAACCTTTTTTGTGAGATCTAGATCTTTCATGTAGATCTAGATCCTGATTCACAAGATCTTTATATCTTTAATCTTGGTTTAAGGATTTAGATCTGGAATTCATATCTACGTCATTGTGCTGTTTAGATTTTGGGGATTTTTCATTGAGCGAATGTTCATCAACAAATCAATGTAGGTGTTCTATGATTCAAATCCCATAGTCATAAAAAATTACATATATGAAATTGTATATTCACTAGAATTTCTTAGAAATTATAATTACTATATTGAATATATCAATGTTTTTAATTAATAAATTGGGAATTTGGAGGATTTTATTGGATAAATAATTATAGGATTTGGGTATAATTAATCATGAAATTAATTATGAGATTTTAGATTTTGAATGATATAATTAATTATGGAATTAATTATGAAATATTGAATTTTGGATTGAGATAATTAATTGATAAATTAATTATGAGATATTGAGTTTGGGAATTGAGATAATTAATTGAAGAATTAATTACGAGTAAGTGATTAATTAACCGTTCGGGTAATTAAAGAGATTGATGTTATTAATTAATTGGGAAATTAATTAATTGGTTTTATGTGAAGTCTAATTATTGAATTATCTATAAGGATGAGTTGACTAATTAATTGATAAATTAATTAATGTGACATTAGGGTAAGAGTTTTCATGTTGATTAGTCATGGTTTATGTGATGATGTGCTATATGTGATAATGTGGCTAATGTTTATTAACCTTGATAAATGTGATACATGTGATATGTGTGAAATGTTTAATGGTAAAATTATCATTTTGACAAAAATTATGAATGGTAAAATTCTCATTCAAATATGTATTATTAAATTGTGAATGGTAACAAGCTCATTCAACCAAGTATTAAGAATGGAAACATGTTCGATCCAAATTGTTTGATTAAATGAATTGTAACATGGACATTCATTTTTGAAATACGAATGGTAACGTGGTCATTAAAAATTTTTGATTTAAATTAATGGTAACATGGTTATTAATTTTTGAAATAATAATGGTAACATGGACATTCAAACGCTTGGTAAACCATGGAGAAAGATCATATTCTGATATGGTCCAAAGTAGGTATTGAGGTACGTGTATCTATGGGAACCTGGGGGTTTTATGTGAATTTATAGAGAATATTTAATAATGTGACAAAATGTTTAATTGTACTTTATACTTATTATTATTATAATTTCATACAATTTTTTTGGATGGATTTGTTTTAGACATCGTTGGTGGTGGCCCATTGATTCATACCCATTCCCTATTCAGGCTGCCTGATCAGTACCCGAATACACATTATTGTTGTAGGGTAGGTTAAGAGAAAAGTCATGTATTGGATTTTTGATTAGGAGTGTATCATGGATGAGGGAACTAGACATGGTTTGGGAACCACTTGGGATTCGTTAGTGTCTTTACTTCGTTTTCATTTTAGAAACTTTGGAACTTACTTTTTCATGGCATGTTTCCCTTTTAGTTGAGTGTTGTATTACCCTGATTTGTTGATCATTAGTTATTAGCATTGTTCTTTGTTATATATGCTTCTGATATTGTCTATTTAATTAAACTGTTGTTTTAATCTAATAAATGAGGGTATAGTCTCCCTGAAACTGACTTAGCAGACCCTCACTTCTAGTCAGCATCCTATAGTGTATGGGGAGGCTCACTTGAGGACATGTGGCAGTCCTGCCTATGGCACCAGTGTGTGGCACCCAGGTCGGGACATTACATATTATCTTATGACACTTGGGTATGATGTTCTTGAAGCCACAACAAATGGATTTCATCCAATTTATGAAAAAGTTCGACTTACATATTTTGACAAGAAGAATCTTGAAAATGATGAAAGGTCTAAGAATGATTTACTCTCATCACTTTCTAAAATTTAATTCTTAAGAGTGAAAGGTGTTATTACTACCAAAGGTATAAGCGATAAGATGAAGAAAATTTATGAAGGAAATACAAATTTAAAGAAGTAAAATTTAAAAATCTAGTTATTTAAGTATGAAGATATCAAGATGGTTGAATATGAATTTTTTAGCAATTTCTTTACCAAGGTGAATTACATTGTTAGCATTATTAGATGTCTTGCTGAGAAACTGGAATACTCCACCATTGTTGAAAAGATCTTCAAAATTCTTCCCAAAAAATTTGATGCTAATTTTTTCTCATTGGAAGAAAGAGATCCTAAAACATTATCTCTGGATGATTTTCATAGTACTCTCATTAATTATGAAATGATAAGGGAAAAAGTTATGAAGGGTAAGACAAAAGTTGATCGGGATATTTCCTTCATGTTTCCTAATAATGGAAAGTCTAATATGTCTCTTGAAGAAGAATTTTTTGCTGAATTTAAATTTAAAAATGAGATATGTACAAATATTGATAAATTTGTAACCTTTTTTCTAAAAATAGAAGAATATGTATAGGTACATATAAGGGGAATCCTCTCTTGGAATGTTTTGATTCTGGGTTTGTTGGGAACTCTGCATATCACTATCCTCTAAGAAAGAAGGAATAGGATAGTGATGAAGATGAAATAATGTTGAGAAGGTCATGGAAGAAACTAGGTGATAAGGATAAATAATATTCTAAATGGAATGATATAAAATTATCCAAATCAAAAAGAAGGATATTTTTTCCTAAAGATAGTAAATAAGAAGATAGTAAAGATGAATCCAAAAAATATACTTATAATTCTAGAGAATATATTTTCAATCCTACAATTAACAATGAAGAGTTTAGATGAAATAGTTCTGAAGAAGAAGAAACTTGATTAGAATTTCATATGGAAGAATAATTGAAAGAATATATGAGAAATATTGTAAGTCTTGAGAAAGAAATCAAGAAATTAAAATATGAAAGTTCCTCCAAACATAAAGAATTTTTTATTAATGAGAAAGTTAAAATTATGGAAGACATTTATTACTTGAATAATTATATTGAGAAATAATATAATTAGAATGAATATCTTGAAGTAAAAATGAAGGAAAAAAAGAAGATTTCGAACTTGTCTGACAAGAACTTTCTAAAGCTGAGAAAAGGGTTAAAAGTTTCAAGAATTATATCTCTGAATTTGGTAAAATATATAAAAATAGTAAACCTAAGAAGGATAAAAAATTAACTTAAAATGTTGAGAAGAAAGTTTAAAATGTTTCTGAGAAAAATAATTTTGGGAAAGTAATGTATATCGCCAAAACAAACAAAGTGGGAAAGTCAGAAGTGTCTAAAAGATCTCAGTATGATATTTTTTCAAAAACTACTAGTTCTAATTAAGATGATAAAAATTGAGTTGAAGAAGAGTATTTTCAGTGATAACAGAGAGTTTGGTGGTCAAAAAAGTTATAATAAGAAATCTAATAATGGTATTGGGAAACATGCTCACAACTCTGGCCAATATGGAAGCTATAGAGGAAAATATTATTTCTATAGATACTACTGGTATTGTGGTGGATTCAGATATAAAGAAAATATGTGTTGGTTCAATAAAAAACATTAATATTATTCCAAAAGCTTCAGAAGGAAAAAATTGATGTGATGTCAATCCACTCAAATGAAGAATCCTGAGAAGGGTGTTAGGAAGAAACCTCAGAATGTTGGTGTAAAAGTTGAAAATAGATTCCAACCTATGGAAATAATTTTTGAAATATGTGAAAAACCTAGAAATCTTTTGAAAGGATTTATTATTCTTTTTTTGGTACAACAAAAGTTTTTTCACAATTCTCCTAAGATGAATTTGAAAAAAGATAAAGAAAAAGAAAAATCTATGGTTACAGAAACTGCTCTCAAAGCTACAAAAGGATACTAACCTTATATCTTGGATAGTGGATGTTCTAATCATATGATAGGATACTTAATGTTGTCAAATAATTTGAATGACTTTGAAGAGTAATATTGGAATTTGGTAATTATTAATCCCTCAAAATAAAAGGTATTGGATCTACTATTATTAGGAAAGAAAAGTGAGATTGCAATAAAGCTTTTTTTTATAGGATGAAACAGAACATGTAAAGTGTTTCAAAACTTTTTGATGAAGGGAAAAAAATTATTTTAAAAAAAAATGGGTTTGTTATGAAAAGTGATGAAAATATAAAGATAGTTACAAGAGTCCAATGTGAAAAATGAAACTCCTTCCAAGTTTTTGAGGTTCAAAATTCTTGTTACATAGGCATGGGGGAAGAGAATAAATTATGGATTAAAAGGATGGGACACGTGTTTCAGAGAAATAAGATCAATTTATCAAATTTAGATAGTGTCAATGGTATTAATCATATTTAAAGAAGAAGAGATTTGTGTAGAAAAATTTTTAAAAAATGAAATATTACAAACTTAGTGCATAAGAAATTTTACATTTATTCACAAAAACTCATGGAACTTATTCATTATGATATATGTGATCTAATGATAAAATTATCAAATCATTGATATAAGTGCGCCATTACTTTCTTTGATGACCATACTTGCATTACTTCTGTTATGTATATGAAACATAAGTCATATCCTCTAAAAAAATTAAAAGTTTTAGGAGGAAAGTTGAGAATTAATGTGACTATTTAGTAAATCATTTGAGGACATACAATGGTGGGGAATACACAAATGAAGAATTTAAAAGTTATCTTGAGATTTATGTAATTCAGAATGAGTTTTATCCACCATATAGTCCTCCGCAAAATGTTGTTTCTAAAAGGAAAAAAATAATTTTAGTTGAAATTGGGAGAACTATGTTACTTGAACATGGTCTCTCTTATTACTTTTAGAGACAAGCCGCCACTACTATTTATATTCAAAATTAATGTTTCTGTTAGCCTCCTTCTGATATGACTCCTTATAAAGTGTTTTATGATAAAACACCAAGTTTGAAACACCAGAGAGTTTTTGGTAGTCCATGTATCATAAATTAGAAAGGTTGAAACCTTGGAATGTTTGAGCAGAGAGGTGAAAATGGAATTTTTCTTGGCTATGCTTCAGAAGGAAGAGGAGATAGATGTTTCAACAAAGATTTAGGAAGAATATTTTATTTTTTTGATGTTAATGTTATTGAAAAATATAATGAATATACTAGACAATATTATGTAGATAATGAATACTAATAGGATGAAAGGATTTTTGTTAACAATTATGATAACGAGGAAAACAATGGTAATCCTACTCAAAAAGAAGAATCAGACTACATTGTTTCTAGTGATGAAGAAGAATATCCAAAATCTAATCCAAGACAGAGAACGTAAGTGGAAGCTCAAAACATAATAGGTGGTCAACATCATAAGGTTAAGACAGTAAGAACATCAATTTCTATTACACATACTTCCTTATATTTAAAAGTTGAGTTGAAAGATATGAATGAATCTTTTAACCATCTAGAATGGGTCCAGGATATGAATGAATAATTGGATCATATTTAAAAGAATGATACTTTGGAACTCTTAACAAATCCAAAAAAAATGTTATTAGAACAAAGTGGGTCTTTTCAGAACAATCTAAATGAAGATGGTGAAGTGATAAGAAACAAAAAAATATTAGTGTGAAGAGGTTACTCATAGATTGAAGGAATTGATTTTGATGAGAATTTTTCTTTGGTGGAAATATTAAAAACAATAAGAATATTTATTTCTATTATTGCACCAAGAAGTTACAAAATATTTCAAATGGATGTGAAATCAGCATTTTTTTAATGGTGATCTTTATGGGGAAGTTTATATTGATCAACCATGTGGATTTGTTGTTGGAAAAGATGAATGTTTTGTGTGAAAGTTTAATAAAGCATTGTATGGGTTAGAAAAATCTATGAGGGTATGGTTCTCTAAATTAGATACCTTCTTAAGAAATATTTGTTTTAATAATTGAAGTGTTGATAGTAAATTGTACATCAAAAAAGCTAGTAAATTTTCCTCATTATAATTATTTATGTTTATAACATTATCTTTGATGGGAATGATGAGAGAACATTTAAAATATTTCATAAAGAAATGAAATTTTTGTTTGATATGTCCATTCTAGGTGAAATGAAATACTTTATTGGGTTATAAATCTTTCTAATTTTATTTTTCAAGAAAATTATGCTAAGGAACTTCTTAATTAGTTAAGTACGTAAAATTCAAAACCATTTTCCAAACCAATTTTAGTGGGAACCAAGTTGACTGGATATGGATAAGGTATGGATGTTGACTCAAAATAGTTTTAGAAGTTGTTTTGAATTTTTTTATATATGAATGCCTTGGGACCTGAAAGTTTTTATGTTGTAAAGTTATGTGAAAGTTTTCAGAGTGCTACAAAAGAATCACATATTTAGGATGGAGAAAGTAGTATCAGATATATCAAAGGCATAATAGATTTTATAATATGTATGATAGCATAGATAATATTGAATTATTTAGGTATTCAGATGCTAATTGTGTAGAAATGTTGATGATAAAAGATCCATATCTAGTAGATTTTTCTTTCTGGGGAAATGTTGTGTAAGTTGGAATAAAAAGAAACATAATTTAGTAACTCTTGGTATATCTAAAGCTGAGTATGTTGCTACCACTCAATCCACTACCCAACTTCTGTGGATGAATACACATATAGAAGACTTACTTGTTGAAGTTAAATTACCCTTTCTCTTGGGTTGTGATAATAAAATTGAAATCAATATCACAATAAATTTTGTACAACATTCTTATTCAAAACATATTAATATCAAATACCATTTCATCAAATATCATGTGGAGAAGAATGAGTTTAAGCTGAAATATATTCCTATAACAGAACAAGTTGCTGACATTTTCAAAAAACCTTTACCGAATGAACCTTTTTACAAATTGAGGTTGAGCATGGGCATATAACCTCTTTCTCATCAAGTTTGAGGTATGTGTTTGTCTCCCCTCTCTCATCTTTTCTGTGGATAGTGTTTTTAAAGGGGTTAATTATTTCATCAATCTATGCATTTATATTTATTAAACCATTTAACGATGAAAGTATGGAGGGGGAGTTATGGATAAGATATGAACTCCACATGTAAATTTTTGAACTATTATAATATTTTTTTTGAGGGTTTAAAAGAAAGTTTTGTATATATGAATGTGGAATAAGTGAAGAAATGTGATGAGAAAAGATAATGAAGTTTCATGAGTCACTACTTTTGAACAAGATAGAATTGTTATCAATAATTATTATTTACTACAATAAGTTAGATCTCATAGGATTTGAATTGTTGATAATTAATCCATGGCTTAAGGTTACAAATTCAGTGATTTATGAACCTTTATTGTTAAAAAAATCCAGAGGGATATTGTTGAGACCAAGTTGACTAGAAGGTGTCTTTGTAAGCTGAAAGAATTTTGTATTTAAAATTTTTATTTTGTTTTCAAAGAATTAAGTGATCAACTCACTTTGTAAAAGTTGGTGATCAGAATCACAATCATAATCTGGCGATCAAACTCAAATTTCTTAATAAACACTAAAGTTTTTCGAAAATTTTCTCTAAAAGAAAAGGCTCATAGGACTCACTTAAAGTCTGAAAAAGAAACATTTTTATCATAACAAGAAGGTGTATCTAAGTTTAACTAGCTCTGTTGAAAATATAATAATGTTTTTCTGATCTTTAAGTTCTCATAAATCATAAGTATTCTATAAAACTTGTAATGCAAGACTAATGACAAAAAGGGGTAGAATACGTGTTGCCGATCAAATTGTAGTTCAGTTTAGAAAATAAAGAAGATGTTAGATGGATGGGAAGTGATAATACTTTCCAATTAAAGTTATAAAATTCTATTCTGATCTTCATTTTTCTAAAAGTCATAAGAAATTCATGATATAAGGAGAAGTTTGTGGAAGAAATAATTTGTTGAAGATGAAGCTTTCTTGTCTTTGTCAATCACTGTGAGAACACAAAGAAGGGAATTTTTTGAATGTTGGGAAGGTTTTTTGGAAATGTGAGAAGTATAAGATGATTATTTTTAGTCAAACCAATATGAAAAGAGATATAAATCTTTTGAGAAAGAAGTTTCTACTGACACCAGTAATAATAATCAGTGTGTCATCGACTATCTGAGGTAGAATTTCTTTCATCATGGTGTTGTTGGGACCAATAAAAATGAAAAGGAAAGTTGAAGTTTATTGGGACTGATGCATTTAAGGTAGTCAGAGATTGATCAACATGATGAATATCAATAATGTAGTCGACCATTTTTTTCAGGTTGAATTACTTTGTTTTCTTTTCAAGTGGGTTAAGTGTGAAAAGGCATATTGTTTTGTTGTATAAAACGGTTCAGGTTTGTCAGAATTTATACGGTAGCAACTGTTAGACTAGAGGTGACACAGATCCATTAGATGAATATAGAAACTAAATCATCATATGTAAACTAACGACAATAACTTCATTGAATGTGGAATCATCATTATGAGAAAATAAGAGAAGAAAATTTGTTTAAATTGGTTTTCGATGTGATTATCTAAGAAATTTTGAAGTTTATGTTTAAGTGCTGATAACTTTTTAAGTGGAGATTATGTTTATGACATAATGTTTTCAAAGCTTATATCTATCAATTAATATGTAGAATCGTAATTCAATGTTTATTTTCCATTTTTTATGGAACATCATATTTATTAGAGTTTTATGAACATCTTAATGAAAATATATCTATTTATTCATATATGTGATTGTTACCGAGCATCGTAATGAAAAAATCAGAATGGAAATCCAAATCTGACTGGGGAATGATTAGGAATTCAGAAGTGAGATGATGTCATGAGAAGATTCGAGAAGTCTCAAGAAGTTTTGATAAGATTTAAGAATCATTGAAGAATTCAAATATGCATCCAAAATGTAAGGAAAATTCATGTTTTGGGAAAATTGGTTGAGCAGGAAAAATTTTAAAAATCTAGACCAAACCATTTTTAGTGCACCTATAAAAGGTGGGAAGTACTTTGATCTTTATTAAAGATGAGAACATTATTAACATTTAGAGAAAGATAGAGAAGTTAATAAAAATTTTAGAGAGAATAAGTTTCCAGCTTATCATTCCTGAGGAATTTGTTTAGATAGAAGAAGAAAACTTAAGATTTTATTTAGTGGTTTTTAGATCAAACTGAGAAATTAGACTAGGTTTTTCGGACAAAAGAAAAATCAGTTCATTATTTGTCTCACTAGTATTCTAGAAGAGTTATATTTTCAAATGGAACAATAATACTAGGAAATTCGAGTGGGAAATTAGACTGAGTATCATTACAATGTCCAGATAAGTTTTTACATACTCCTGGGTAAGAAAAAAAAGAATTATTTTGAAAGATTATATTTTTGAAACTTGATCAGGAAGAAAAGTAACATGTTTTAGAGAAATTGGTGAAAGTTTCTTAACTTGTTACATAATTTTGTCTTACATAATTTGTTCTAGAAGAAGAACATTCCCTATTATATTGAACATATTACTACACAAGTGTAAGGGGGTATCTTACTTGTTGTATCCTCACAAAAGGATTGTTTTATAGTATATTATGTGGTATCAGATTGTTTCCATCCCATACCAAGGATGTAGCTACTCGTGATGAGTGATAAACCTTATAAATTATCATATAACTATGGATGTGTGATTGTTTTGGTTTTTATAAAAGTAAAAAATCTTTAATATGAGGTGAATGTTGTTTCATAATAAAGAAAACTTAAAAGAAAAAGATATCACTAATTTACCCCTCCCCCTCTCAAGGATCCATTGATCCTAGATAGGAATTAGCACTTTGGTCATTTTTCATCTAATTCTTTTGAAACCTTGGGGGAGTACATCTACACTTCTCATAAACATCTAGATTCATTTTTTGAAAAAAATTTACATTTAGGTTACTCAAGAAGGTGTTGTTTTTTTCTAACAAAAACAATTTTATTTTTTCATAAGATATTTTATTAAGTTACCAACCTTTAGAGATGATTCAATTAAACTTCACCTATTAAAGGAATATTCTAAAAGTTAATTTTGGTGATGATGATTTTATTCATATAAAATATAAGATTTTATCATATGAGTATCATGTTTTATAAACATTTAAAAAGGAAATTTTATTAAAATTTGTCCCATTAAAATGATGAACCCTTTTGAAATCATTATATCCATTAGGGGGATAAGACACATATTTTATCATGAATTACACCAATTATCATATAAATAATATATGAATATATTAGGTATAAAATCATATCAATCACATCATATATGTATTTTGGGTAGCTGAGTGGAAAATTCTTTTTCCAATCCATCAAATATATTATATCGGCTTGATTCCTCTAGTATATGAATATTTAGGGTTTCCCAACTAAGTGTAACTCAAATCATACACCAATAATGGGGAACTTAATAGCCAGTGTCACCTCATTACTTGGTTTCCCTAAATAAGATGATCAAGGGGAACCCATATTTGAAATGGCCTACCTAGTTTCATAATTGAGATCTTGATAAGTGTCTCTTTGGAAGGAATCTGAGACATAGTATTTCAAAGGGGGTTTAATCTCACCATATTATCTCATGTATTACCATTACATGTATGAATTATTATAAGTATTTAGTTTTTAATCTTATTACTTTTTAATGAAATCAACATGATAAAATCATATTAATGTGTAACTTGTAACTCAACTCATAACTTGTGTTACTAACCCAAATTAAAATCAAATTATATCATACATATCAAAATGCTTCTCAAGTATAGAGTACATGAAACCATTTCACATTATGTATAAATAAAAATTAACTTCAAAATTTAAGTCCATAATTTATTACAATCCAAAGACAAGGTAGTAGAAAACTAAAACAATTATCATACCTAGAAAGTAACTCCTTAGATGTATGTATGGTAATCTCTAGAAGTAGTTTGACAATTTTAAACTAAATAAAATACATAAAAATTCATGATATAACAATTATAACTATGAATAAAGTATGAAATAAACTAAATAAATGAGTAATTCATATATTTATAAATGATAGAAACATTTATGAACAATGCATAAATAAATAATTATAAACATTTTACAATCTTACAACAATTGTGGATATTAAATAATTAAAATAAATGTAAACATTTTATACTTAATTTATAATTTTATGACTTTAATATTATTAATTATATTACATTTACTTTAAATATATGAAATTAATTAATTATAAACATTTTATAACCTAATTTCTATTTTTTGAACAATTCACATAATCTTAATATTACATATTTATTATTATTTAAACCTTTATAAAATAAATCATCAAAACTTATTTTAATTTGTTTTAAATAATTTCCAAAATAAGAATTTAATTTGAACAATTAAAATTAATTTATTATGAATAATTCATAATTTTAAATACAAACATTTTTATATTAAGCCTTGTTTTTATAACTTTTAAACAATTTATAAATTGTACTTGTAATTTAAATGTAAAAAATTAATATCTAATTAATAATTAATTACATATAATTCTCTAAAATTTATTTCTCAATATTAAAGATTAATATTGTGGAATATTTGAAAAATGTTTTTTAAATATTTAAATAATTATTTATAATCATTTTATAATTACTTAATTTATAAAAAAATTGTAAATAAATATACAATTTACCTTTTTCCAAAATTTATAAACTATTTATAAATTATGTGACTCAAATCATGATTTCATTATTAAGAAAAACAATTTTTATCCACATATATTTTTTCTATGATATAGGGAGATCTGTGTGAGATTAAACCAACCTCAAGTAACATTAACCTTTGTGGGATAATCCTGAGTGAAATTAACTTAGTGGGATGACCTCAATCCTTACACAAGTATCAAGAACTGATGATATAGGGTTTTTGTAAGGATAAATGGTGTATTTTTGTTTTTTGTAATAAAAACACACATCAATACGGATGGTGAAACAAGCACTATGGGCCTTGTTTTCCATTAAAATACGCATTATATGACATTAACTCAATGAAATTATGAGATTAACTTCACAGGGTGTGGTATCTACATACAAATAACTCTCATGATATTTTATGTGGTTGTTATATAAAGTAAGATTAATATTATGCTACAAGAAATTGCATGATATTAAACTTGTGATATATGATGTGCAGGCACTGATCTTCCTACAATTAACTCATGACTCATTGATTACATTACAGTTTAACATAATGCCATGGTATCACAAACAACTTACATTGTGGTTTAATATAATGTCAATGTGACCATGTAAGATTCATCTAGTGCATTGGGTTACTACGTAGAATTAAATCCATATTTACTTTACAATATCATATATATCATAATGTTTTTACGATACTTTATTTTTGTAGTAACAATAAAATTTTTCATTCTCAACAAGATTTTGGGATTCTAACAACATAGAAACGCTCTGATACCATTGATGTATTTTTAGGGTATTTTATCTTTAAATCTAATCCACATAATAAATCAAGATACCCAAATCTACAAAAAACCTTGCATGAAAGTCAAAAATATGTGTAAATTGTAAATGAAGAATATTGCCGTGTAGCTTTCACCATAGGGGGATTCTAATATTTTATTCATTATATTCATAATGAAGATCACTCAAGAGGTTTCCAAAAACTTCCCTCCTCTATGGTATCAATAAGATGCACTGAATCATACAACAACTTGGTTGGAATCCTTATCTCTCTCATGATATACTAGTATCTCGAGGAGTAAAGAGAAAAGATGGCGGAGAGCTTTAAGAAGGAGTTGTTTTTTCAAATCATGGGAAAGCTCACATAAAACCATAGTATGGAATTAGTCTCCTTTATATAATACTTTTGGGACACTCTCTATTTATCCATGAAATAACTCATACTTTATGTAACATATGAGTTCTGCATGTGGTTTACAAATTCTTTACATCCCCAGTGCTGAACCAACTCCCATGAATTTCATTATTTGAAATGCATAACATAATGATATCCAATTTATAGGAGAATTAAAAATTAAAATTTTATCATTATACCACATTCCTGAAATATTATATAGAACAACATTTTATAATAATATCACCATGTCATTTTATATGATTTACCTAAAACCAAGATATATAAAATGATTGGTTTCTATATGTCATAATATATGAAATACCCATACCACACATTATAAAATTAGAATATAAAAAACATATATATATATATATATCGATTTAATTTTAAACTCCATGATTTTATGTTCCTTTAAATTAATATTATGTTTTATAGTGTTCACCAACGAAACCCCAAGCTTAAACGAACCGTGAAATAATATTTTCTAAATATGAATGTTATAACCTAATTGTTGGGTTGGAATATATGAATAGAAATAATTGAATTATGAAATATATGTATAAATTATTTCCTTTATAAAAATAATTAAAAATTTGCATTCATATAATTATTGTTATTATGTAATGTATAATAATAAATTCATTTTATTGCATAAGAATATATTCTTACTAAAATGGGTTTTATATGTTTTATGTGTGAATAATTAGAATTATTTTTTTCCATTTTTTTAAATATTATTTGAAAAAATGAAATTAATTTTTGAAACTATAATTACAAAATTATTTCATAGTGAATTTTTTATATTTTTTAGAAATAGTTTATTTTCAAGTGAATAGTGAAAATACTGATTTTACAAATACTGCCATTTTTATGAAATTATAATGATATAATTATAACTTAAATGTTTATAAAATATTTTTTTTTATAAAAAATATATATTTTTAATATGTAATATAATTCATATGAAAATATAATGTTCAATATAGAAATCAGTTTTTACCATTTGGGAAATCTAAGAAATATTTTTATTCAAATAAAAATTGTTTTTAGTTATTCTCTTTTAATCAATTATTAAAAAGGTTAAATTCAGTTTTGGTATAGTATGAAAGAAAAATAAGAATAATTTAATTTAAAATAATACAATTTATCCCATTTTAATCAATATTAAACATGACTTTCAGTAAAATCATTTTCATGCTTAAAAAAAGCATTTTTCTAAAAATGGTTTTCGTTACATTTTGTGAACATATCTTAAAAATAATTTTTACCACTTCTAGAAATTCAATCTTAGAAAATGGATTCCATATTTATAATCCAAATAATTAAAAATAGTTAATAAGTTTAACTTAATTTTTGGTTATATTGAATAGTAAAAAACTTGAAATTTGTTAACATGGTCAAAGTTAAAAGGGTTTACAGGGGGTTAAACTAAGAGTTAAAGGTAAAAAATTAACTTAAATTTATTGGTTGAAGAAAATTAAACTTTATATTATCTTATCATAGAGGTACTTTAATTTTTTTTCCACTCTCACAAGAAAATGACTTTAAATTATTTAAATCTTTTACATAATTCCATGTGTATCCCTCCCCTAAAATATATAAGGGTACCTCTTCTCTACACTTATTCACAAACTTTGATCCCTCTAGACCAGAAAATAGCTACCTAAAAACATTCTTATCTTACTTCCCTTCATTATTGAGAAAATTGTATTACTCTAAGACCATACTAATAAGTATTAAGGTTTAATTTAGATTATGTCTCTAAAAGAAGAGTAGGTTAGGGAACTTACAAAGAAAATCGAACATAAGGATATCAAGAAGGGATCTAAGAATTATTTTAGGGATATACTGTAAGAAATGATAAATTTATCGCTAAAATTTTATGTTTTATTTAATATTTGAATATGTATTTTGAGAATCATGTATTTATCTAGTCTCATAATATTTCTAAACTATTTAATCCTTTAGGATGTGATCCCTTGTATCTTATGCCAATTTAGTAAGATAACAACTAAATTTGGGGTACTCGAGTCGGGGTTTCTATAGTTAGTATCATTGGAAGTTTAGTATATAATATATTATAGAGAATAACCATGTGAAATACTATAAGGATAAATCTAAGTATATGAAAATATCAAAATGTTTTGTTAAGGTAGAGAATGTGTGGTTTCCTAGAAATTACATCCCTATTTGGATAATGGAAATTGTATACAGTTATGGAATAGATGCATTTAAGGGTAAATACCCTGAAAATTTTTGGTTGAGTATCAACTTAATCTTCACTTAGTGCACGATGATTGTGATTAATAATACACACCTAGCTAAACACTCCCAAAGAATATTATTTGGTTGATTTACATGACCTTTATAAACCATTATGAAAAAATTGTAAATATTTTTATGATTTGAAGATATTTCCAAACATACTAAGCTTATGATTTTTATATTGGGTATACATAAATATTTAATTATGTTAGTTATTTCACTAGATTTGGAATTATACATAATGATTCATAATATACTGAGTTAATCTATTGTATGTCATTTTTTAGAAATGGTTCTTAATGGAATTGATGGAAAAAATGGCATCACCCATAATCAATGTAGGGATTTCCCTCATGAGAAATTCAACATAGAAAGTGTTGGAAATGAGCATATTGTGACTATATAATGATAGTTGACTTAGGTTATGACCAATAACCTTGCCTGTATGGAATGACCTATTACTTCACAACATGATTCATTGATGTTGGACTACTTCATGTGGAATAAACCTCCATCCTTTAATGGAAATACTAATCCATTTTTAGATTTATAGTGGATCAAATACCTTGAAAATATATTTATAGATATGATAAGTAATGAAAGGGAGAAGTTTATTCTCATGGTGTATTATTTAATTAAATATTTTCATCAATAGTAGTAATTAATTCTCAATGCAAAGGAGGAGGAGGAGGAAATGGAAAGAATGAAGTGTAATACTTTTATGGATATTTTCTTTGAAAAATACTTTCCTTGTGAGAAATTAGCTTGTATGGAAAGGTGATTCATCAATTTATGATAGAAGGAAGAGTAAATTACTATTGTGTATAAGAAAAAATTTACAAGATTATCGATACATGTTATGGACTACATGAATAATCTAAAAAGTAATATTTACTATTTCTTTTATTGAATTAATATAAGCCTTAGAAAGGAACTAGTCTCTCAAATGTTTTCATCATATGATGATATGGTATAAAGTTCCATTTGGAAGGAGAAAGAATTATCCAAGGCATATATTTCCAACGGAATTCAAGAGAACATGAAGATGACTGAACACCAAGAAAAAAATTAGAATGAAAAAAAGGGAAGGATGGAACTTCCCACATGTGATAATTGGGGAAAGAAGAACCCCAGTACTATATTGAATGGAATGGGAGTTTACGTTATGTTTGGAGAGAAACTCCATTAAGTGTGTGAATACAAGGGCAATAAATAATACTCCATTGTATAGTGTTTCAACTATAATGATATAGTGAACTATGAAAATGAATTCCCCAAGGGTCAAAAAATGATAAAGGAGAAAATCCAAGATTATTAAATTACTATAGTTAAAGTCTAAATCCCTTAGGTTGTAATAATAGGTACTTTGATCATAAACTCATACTTTATTTGATTCTAGATCTACACACTATTTTATATTTTGTATGTATATCAAATCATTAATTGACATTCTAAGGAAGGAATTTTCAATCAAGACACTAGGTGGGAATCTAATTATAAAGGGAATGTATTGATAAGTTTTTGTTAAGATGAAAAGTTATTCCCTAGTCAAAAAAATGGTTGTTATACCTATGTTTGGACTTGTCATAATCATGTTTTTGGGATTTAATTAGTTTTTAGGATTTAGTAATTAGTAGGTCAAGGATAAAATAATATATATTAAACTAGTGGTATTATAATTCATATGTTAAAGTATTGTAGAATTGTTTAGATGTTATTATTGATGTTTTAAGAATTTTTGTATTACTTATTCATAAGAAATAACATTTATATTAATTATTATCTTAACTTTTTCTAATCAATTTTTAGATGGGTGAAATAACTTTTCATTATTTTATGTATCTCCTAATTCATTAACCGTTTAAATTAATTTTTCAGGCATGAAAAATTCCTCTTAGTAATTCATTGTTAGAATCAAAAGTGAAAACTGATTAAAAAGCTCAATCAAGTGAAAAAAATTAATTAGAAAGTTTAAAGGAATCCAGTAAGTATATTTTACTAAAATTCCTTAAACTCAAGAAATGAAAGATAAATCTATCATATTTTATGTGGAAAGTAGACATTAATTATTAAATTAATATAATGGAAACACATTCACTATTATAATCCTTATAAAGGTACACATATTTTTTATTTACAAAATAATAAGTTCCCTAACCATAATCTAGAAATTAAAATTTATGAAAAAATATCTGAAAATTTTATGATATTATATAAATGAATTAAAATTTAAAGGATGTATTTTTTTAAGGAGGGTATAATGTAACCCCCCTATATTTTAGTTTCATTTAAATTAATAATATGTTTGATAGTATTCACCACACATAACCTCAAGCTTAAATAAACCAAAAAATAATATTATTTAAATATGACTATTATTTCCTAACCATTATGTTAGAAGGTATTAATAAGAATAACTGAATTATGAAATGTATATAGATAATATTTCCTTAATATAAATAATAAAAAATTAAATTTATCTAGGTTTTTTTACTAGGAAATATATAATAATAATTTCATTTTAGGCCATAAGATTATATTCTTCGTAAAAATGGGGTTTAGGTGTTTTATACTAGAATAATTAGAATTAATTTATGTCATTTTTAGAAATTTTATTTGGAAAAAATAAACTTAATATTTTATGTTATAATTTCAAAAATATCTTATGGTGAATTTTTTTAATAAATAGTTGAATTTTATCTGATTAGTGAAAAATACTGATTTTATAAATATTGTCACTTTTATGTCATTATAATGATATAAAAAAAATTGAAAGTTTATGAAACATTTTTTCTTTACCAAATATATATTTAATATTTCATATAATTCATATGAAAATATAATGTCGAACCTAGAAATCTATGTATAAATTTCTTGAAATCTAACTAATATTTTTATTCAAATAAAAATTTGTTTTTATTTCATCTCTTTTGATAAAGTAATTATAAGGTTGCTTTTAGTTTTTGTTGGTTTTTTAAAAAACTAAGTCCCCTTTGATTAAAAATAATCCAATTAATTGCATTTTAATCAATACTATACTTTATTTTTTGGTTCAAATAATTTTTATGCTTAAAACAAAAAAATTTCTAAAAACAGTTTTCATTTCATTTTACGAACATATTTTGAATATAATTTTTAACAATTATTTAAATTAAGTATTTTAAAAATGGATCACATATTTTTAATCATCATAATTAATATTAGGTAATAAGTTTAACTTTATTTTTTCTATAATTAATAGTAAAAACAGTAAAATTTTATAACCACAGTTATGGTTAAAGGGGTTTATCGATGGGTTAAACTGTGAGATAAGGGTATAAATGACACTTAAACTAGTATAAATGTTATTTGTTGAAGATATTTTGACATTATATTATCTTAAATTTTATTTCATGTCCATTTTGTGTCACTTTAACAAGAAAATTACATTATATTATTTAAATATTTTAATTAATTCCATCTGTGTCCCTCCCCTCACTTACAAAAGAAAACCTCTTATCTAACCTTATTCATAAACTTTTATCCCACTATCATAGCCATTCCCTTCCAAAAACCCTTCATAACTTCCTTCCCTTCATTCTTGATATTCTTTTATTACCCTTATAACCAACATAATAAGTATTAAGGTGTAAGCCAAATGAGGTCTCTCAAAGAAGAGGAGGTTAGAGCACTTATGAAGATAGTCAGACTTGAGGACCTTTTTATATTTGTTTCCTTGTAAGTTTATGGAAAATCATAGTAATTATATAAATTTAATAGAATAATTAACCATATTCATTTTATATTATTAAATGTTTATAGGCCCTTGTGTATTTTTCTTAAATGTGGACTTGAAATAAAATTCCTTGTAGAATAAATCAAAAAAGTCCTCCCATTATGATTATTCTCACTCCTTCATCTGAATAATCAATTCCCAATACCATTGGGTCATGTCCAAAATCATATATGTAAAGCTCTTGATGGGCCCATGTGAATTAAAAAAATTAACTTTATTTTAGTGTTTTTAAATGTTTTCTAGATCGTTGGATAAGGGTAGCAGTACAAAGGCTTTTCAAAGAAGGATGAATCTACAGAAAACAACCATAGGTATAGAAGCTCTATAATATAGGTTCAGAAGCTCTATAATATAGGTCCATCAGCTAACTAGTGGACAATCTTGAGGATTTATCATTCTAAATTGACCAACGGGCTAGTCAGTGGAGTCCAGTGGCTAGCCGGTAGTCTTCTAGGTAGAATCTTAACTGAGGTCTATTTGGTAATTCCAACCAAGACCCTTATTTCTTATCCTCCTCTACCTTGAATCTTGTCTCTAATTTGCAATAGTATATGCCACTTTTAGAAGTAATTATCTACTCCCTCCATAATTCTTTACTATTTTGACCATTTCTCATTATGTTGGGTCTCTCGAGGTACGTCTAATATTGTTATAGCTTTTAATAATTGTTCCTCTTGATTTTTGTTCCTTATAACCCTGAAGCTATGAATTTGGGGTCGATTTTTGGGATTTTATGTGTTTGGATTATTTCAGGATATGATTCTCGTTTTTTTAGACTCACCACACCTAAGGTAGGAAACCCATTTCAATTTTACAGGATTTTGTATTAATATGTGTGTGTCTTTGTGTGTACAGGAGTGTGGGTAGCTTGGGATACTTCTACCCAAGGTATTAATGAACTCATTTAGGCCCATATTTGAATATTGGATCCCTTTAGATGGGGGATTTGTGGTAATTCTTGGTTGGGGTGGAAATTCCACTTGGAATTGTGTTTGAGATTTGGGATGTCCACTTTGGAATTTTGACTTCAGGGTATCCAATTAGGATCGGTAGGGGTTTTTTAGGCCTGGATATATGATGGATAATATGACATGGTATTTCCACTTGTTTTTTATATTTTTTATGTTTCATAATAATGGTGTTATTTTTTTTAGTGGTTGGCCTCTCAAGAACAATCGGGATGGGACATGGTGATATGAGGGCCTCCCAAGAACCTTTGGGATGGGATCGGGTGATATGGGGGGGCCTCCTAATAACTTTTTGGGATGGTTAATAGTGATATGTTGGGCCTCCCAAGAAACCTCTGTGTGGGATAGGGTGACCTGGTTGACCTCCCAAGAACTATCATGATGGGTTAGGGTGTAAATGAGGTCATGACCTATGGGATAGGTGCAGGCCGTGTGTTACTATTTCAATTATGGTTCTGACTGACCTTCCTTATAGAATTGTGATAAATTATATTGTTATGGTGTTCATGGAGGCATTTTCAGTGCATTATGACCTGATATGATTATGATTTTTTATTGAATTTACTTTTTGTTAGTGCATCCACCCTTATATACGTGTTGTATTTATGTTAAATGATCATTAGTGCTGTATTAATAACATTATTCTCATACCCTAAATGGGTATCTCAGTGCACATATAGACTTTATGATTATAGATTTATCCAATGGAAGGGTCCATGTGACATATTACTGAGTAGTGGTTGGTGTCCAGGGATGGAGGTGACATTAGGACATACTCCAGAATTAGTTATGCCTAATTATTTAATTTTATTTTGTTTCCTTTGTATGTTGATCCACCACTTATGTTGATCCCTGTAACTACTTGTATGGCTTTGGATATTGTATGAAAACTTTTTATTTCATTTTATATTAATATAATTTCTTCTATTTATTTATTTTTTTCATTTATACTTCCTTGGTTTATGGATTCTATTGTATTCCTACTCTGAAAATCATAGATATCAAGGGAATAGTCTCCCCATTTTTTATATTTTCCATCACTGCTAGTTGGTAGCCTCTTGCATATAGGGAGGTATGCATGAGGTCATGTACCAAATCAGTCTGAACCATGTGATTCGATATGGGTGTAACAAAATGGTATCATTTCCTTTCATGACTTACTATTTAGGGTAGAATAAAGATAGGTTAGATGATACTTTGGTAAGGGAGATACCTTATTCTTGGATACTACTTGTGTAGTGGGCCTTTTATTTTCATGGAAAATTGGTTTTATGTTTTTGGTTGTTATGTTATGGTTTTATTTTGTTCCTAGGTAAAGTTGTGTTGTTACATTTTATGGGATATTACTCTTGGCCTCTGGGAAAGAATGGGTGATTTCATTCTTCATAAGTACACATGTAGCTTCACATGTCATACGTATGACTACTAGTGATTGATATAGGTCTAGATTAATTAAATTTTGGTCCAAATATATATTAAGTGTGTTCCAAAATACATTTTTCGTGGTATATAATCTATTTAACCTAAGAATGATTATAAATTGTTTATTATCATACTGCAAAAAATGTGCATGTACTGTAACGGTGGGATCAATCCATTGATGATTAGGAAGTGGGTCATGCTTAGTGAGTGTAGTTAGATCTAGGGTGTGTTTCCTAGCACCATTATGTATCTTTTCAAACTTTAATTTCTTCAGTTTGTAATTTTAAGTTGTTGAGGATGTTCTAATATTTTGTTAGAATTTTAGATAATTTTTCCCCATCGACATCCCATGGTGCCACCTCATAATCAGAGTGAATACACTCATGGGGTGTGGAATGTTCTTATTGTACCACCATATGTTCAAGAGTGGTAGGATTAGAATTCCCTATATTCGGTATATATGGTTTATGTGGAGGGACCCATTCATCCAGGTATGTGATACATCATATCGATGGGAGTGGACATTCCCACTCGGGAGGGATGGATATGGTAGATTTTTTCTAGGACTTTAAACTATATAATCCAATTACATTTTATGGTATGGGTGTTCCCCGGGATGTGGAATGTTATATTGAGATCATTGAGATGATTTTTGACCTAGTGGAGACTCCAGCTGATCGCCAAGTAAAGTTTGTGACTTTTAAGTTGTAAGGACCTTCCAGGAGGGAGTGGAGTGTGATGATCCAATATGGGAGACATGAGTACTTGACATGGATAGTATTTATGGACCTATTCTTTGTGAAATTTATTCATGATTCCATGAGAATAGACAAATATCATAAGTTTATATAAATTTAATTGGTAACAACATCAATGGATGAGTACACAAGCTATTTTGGGAATTTTATTTGTTTATCTCCATTGTTGGATGGTAATAAGGATCACATTTATTTTAAGTTAGATATTGGGATTCATCCAAAGGTGATCCATTAGGTTTATAACTTTTACCTAACCATATATTCATTAGTGGTTCGTAAGTCTCTTATTGTTGAAAGGGGTTTGGCTAAGGACAATACAATCAGGCTTCCTAAATCTTTGATTAGTAGTTTCCCAAGCATTATGGATGATCCTTATAGTAGTTATAAGAGGATATATGATTATATGTGTCAATTCGGTGAGAGATGGTCAATATAGGTGAGTGATTCATCTCTTCTGGCTTCAGGAGGTTCTCCTCCTATGTGTTTTTAGTGCAAGAAGCCATAGCATTACCATAGTTCGTGTTCCAATCAACTGAAGGAGTTTCATTGCTATGGAATGACTGAGAATATATGGTGTTTATATTCAATTTTTCCTCATTATGGTGTGGGAAGAGCTTTGGGGAAGACTTGGGCCTTAAGGGATTTATTGGGATTACTTCTGGAAGATAATCGGGATTCTCTAGGGAGATCCGATTGGGGACCAGGCAAGGGATCCTAGTAGTGATGGATATAGGTTGTATAGGGTTCATTACCTTAGATGTTATAGATATCATAGTTCTAGGTCCATGTATCCAAGGATGACAGGGTGTATGCACTTGATTAGGTTCCAGCTAATGACAAGGAGTGGATTTCAATAGTGAGATGTATGGTTTTGGTAGCCTCGATGCTTTACGTTTCTTTGTTTTATATTAAGGATTCTAATTGCTTTATTTCTTCCTAAGTTTTTTCTGATCTTGGTTTACTGGTGAATTTTGTCCCTAGTTTTTTTACTCAATACACCTCTTGGGAAAAGTCTAGACTATGTGTAGAAGTTTCACATGTGTTTTGTAGTGGTCAAAGACTATGATTATTTGTGGAATTTATTATTTCTTTATATGGTGAGATTAAAAACAATCAATGAGATGTACTGGTTGACATTATTTTGGGATTTCATTGATTTTTATTGGATGTGGGTGACTTTTAACTCCCCTAAGGGAGATAAGTACATCCTTATCGGGGAGTGGAATATGGATTCAAGTAGATCAAGCATAGACCTTATCCATATTGGTGCCATTATAACACAGGTGATAGGTTTGTTGCTTACATAAGACTAGGTGAAAGATCCATCCTTTTATCATCCAATAGTATATCATTACTAGGATGTGTTTCTAAATGATTTCATAGTCCTCCATCTTGAGGGGGTGATTAGTTCAAGTTAAATAACATAAGGTGTGTAGCCAATATTAATTACCCCATATCAAATGTAACTAAAAAATCTGAGAGAGTTTAAGGTAAAACTTGATAACCTGGAGGTGAAGGGATTAATTCTCCCTCGAACTTCTCCTTGGGGTGATCTAGTTTTATTCACGAATAAGGGGGTGGAATCATTTATTTATACATGTATTATCAGAAATTAAATTAGGTAATGGTGAAAAATTAATATCCACTACCTCATATGGAAGATCTATTTGATTAATTAAGGGGGTCTTGGTGGTTCTCCAAGATTGAATGGTGGCCAGGGCATCATTATTTGTAGGTTAAGGATAAGTATGATTCAAAGACATATTTCAAGAGAAGTATTGAGTTATATGAGTATCTTGTGATTACATTCAGTTTGAAAAATTAACTAATAGTTTTTATGGAACTCAGGAATTGTATTTTTCACCCTTATCTTGAATATTGTTTTATGGACTTCATTGTTAACATCCCGGTCTACTCAAAGACCTTGGAAATGCATTCTAGGAACCTTGAGGTTGTCTTGAGAAAACTCCCAGAACAACGGCATTTTTCCAAGTTTTCTAGGTTCCATTTATAGATTAGGGAGTTGTGATTCCAAGGTATTTTGGGTTCTGAAGTGTGGATCTATGTAGATATAGAGAAAGTGGAGGATATTTTTCATTGGGATCATCCTCAAAATTTGTTAAGTATCCTTAGTTTTTTCTATTTGTCTAAATATTATAAATGTTTTATTCATGAATTTTCTCAAGTGGCAACACCAATGAAAGAGATAATCAGGAAAGGGGTCAAGTTTGAGTGGACTAGAAGGTACAAGGATCCCTTTTAGAAGTTAAATAGGAAGTTGAAATCCACTCTAATTCTAATTCTACTCAACCAAGGGGTGGTTATATGGTTTATTGTGATGAATTAGGGTTTTTTGTGGGGGTTTCTTGGTGTAGGGTGAGTGGGTAGTCACATACAGGTTGTGTCAGCTATGACCCCGTGAAAATAACTAGCCTACTCATGACCTGGAGTAAACTACTATTCTTTATGATATAAATCATTGGTTCTATTTTCACTTTAGTGAGAAGTTTATCATTTAAAATAACCCAAAAATATTATGGTACATATTTTTTAAGCGAGACTTGAACATATGTTAGAGACACTAGGTCTAGTACATGAAGACCTTTCATTTTGAGATGGTATATTCCCCGAGAAAGGGGAACATTGTATCGTATTCCCTTAGTATAAAATCACGGGAACTAGGGATGCATGCATGAGATGGGGAGTGGAAGATCACGAGTCTACTTTTGAGTTAGCATATGGGTCTTTTAGTGGATCAAGAAGTTGTGGTTTTTGCTTCATTGGTATTTTCATACTCCTTAGTAGACTGGGTCAAGGGCATCCAAGAATATGATCTATAATGTTAAGTGGTGTGAGTGATGTTTATGGGTGATGATCCTATCCTAGGATAGTACATGGATGGGAATTGCATGATTTATGTGCATTGGAGGGTTGTCATATCTATGTCCGCGAGAGAGGAGTTGACGAAAAACTCTCATGATTCATAGTGGGTGGTGCATTTGGGATTGACTAAGATCTACCGAGATATAAAATTCCACTTCTGATGGTCAGGAATGAAGAAAGATGTATTTCAGTTTATTATTCATTTCCTTGTTAGATGGTGAAGGTGGAACACCAGTCAACGAGTGGGTTTATTCAGCCTCATCTAGTGATAGTGTGGAAGTGGGATGAGGTGACCATAGAATTTTTCAAAGACTACACAAGACTATGAGGATCCAAGATACCATTTGGGTAGTTTTTGATCATCTAATAAAGGTTTTACACTTATATCCCATTTAATGGACTCAATTAGTTGATGGGTTTGGCGGACTTTATGTGTGGAAAATATTGTGATTGGATGACATTACTATGAGAATCATGTTAGATCAGAATGATAGTTTCACATCTTGATTTTGAAAGGGGCTGCTTAAGGCACTAGGGATAAAACTAAAGCTAAGAAATACATATCACCCACATATAGATGGACAGTCCAATAGCAAGATCAGATTTTAGAAGATATGATCAGAGCCCATGTGTGTGATTTCAGTAGAGAATAGGATAACCTCCAATTGTTGGAATATTTTTCCTACAATAACAACTTTCAGGCCTCAATTCATATGGATCCTTTCAAGACTCTTTATGGTTGATCATGTCGATCACTATTGTGTTGGCATGAGATGGGTGAGTTAGGAATGATTGGAATAAGTCTGATGTAAGAGACTTCTGAGTAGTATTACTTGATCTGAAAGTGTATGGTTACCACCTAGAGTTTGCAGCATTCATATTCTGGCTATAGGTGACAAAACTTGGAGTTCAACATGTGTGGTTGGGTATTCTTATGGGTGTTTCCCCACTTAAGGCATCGACGTTTAAGGAAGAATGGAAAACTAAAATTGTGGTTTTTGGGTCTGTTCGAGGTTTTGGAATAGATTGGGACAATGGATTATTAGTTCAATATCCCTCCAAAACATCAGGGAATGCACAATATAATTCATGTGTCACAACTCTGGAAAAATGTGATAGACCCCATGCACATGATTGATACTGAGGATGTTGAGTTGGATACAGATTCTATGTTCAAGGATCCTCCACTGTAGATTGTAGAATGGAGAAATAAAGCATTGTGGGGGAAGACAGTGCCTCGTGTTCGGGTGTTGTGGCATCATGGAAAGATACAAGAGGAAACAAGGGATTATGAATCAGATGATTTGGAATATTGTCCAGATCTACTTGGCCAAGACCCCTAGGATCACTTCTCAGGAATAAGGCTTTAGAGGAGGATTTTTTAACATGATATATGATCCAAGGTGTGGTAAATTTTTGTTTTATTTTATTTTATTTTATTTTCAATGTTTTTTGGACCATTAAGGTGAATAGAGGAAGTTTAGAGGATAATAATAGGAGGTTGATATTATAGAAAGTTGTTGCAGGTCCACCAGCTAGTTGGTGGGCTGTCCAGGGGCTTGGGAATTCTACCTAGACCCGTCAGTTAGTCAGTGGAGTCTAGAAGCTAGTCAATGGGATCCTAAGTAGAATTTTAATTGAGGGATATTTGTTAATTCAGTAAAAGCCTCAAATTTTTTCTCCTTCTCATCTTCCCTAACCCTTGACTCGAATTTGCAGGGGGAGAGGCCTCTTGGAGAAGTAATTGGACCCTACCACCTCAATTATTCACCATTTTGATCATTTTTCATTATGTTTTGTCTCTCAAGGTAATTCTAAGCCTATTTTGGATTTTAATCATTGTTCCTATTGACTTTCATTTCCTAGAACCCTAACACTTTGAATTTGGGGCTTTTATGGATTTGGTGAGTCGAGTTTATTGTAGTAGATGATTTTTTGGGTTTAGTCTCACCACACCTAAGTTAGGAAAGACCCTACCATTTTATATTGTTTTGTATAAGGATTCATGTGTATTTTTGTGTGGGGGAGTGAAGGTAGCTTGTGAGGATTCCACCTAAGGTACAAATGAACCCAATTAGGCCCATAAAGGTGTAGTGAACCCATATAGTGGGGGATTATTGGGTTAATACTTGGTTGGGTTGGAAATCCCACTTCAAATTTTGTTTGAAATAAGGGATTTCCACTTGAGAATATTTACCGTAGTGGAGCCATTTGGGCTCAATTAAGGCTGGTTAGGCCCAGATATATGAAAGATGAGGTAAAATGATGTTTCCCCTTTCTTGATGTTATTGTGTTTCATATGAATTATGAAATGCTTGTTATAGTGGTTAACCTCACAAGAACCACTGAGATGTTCCAGGGTGATATGTGGACCACCCAAAAACCATTGAGATGGGACATGGTGATATGGGGACCTCCTAAGAACCATTTGGTTCGGCCAAGATGATACGTTGAACCTCCCTGGAACCTTTTAGAAGGTTCAAGGTGACATGGTTGAACACCCAAGAACCTTTAGGATGGGTCAGGGTTCAGGCGAGGTTGTTTCCTAAGGGACAAGCATGGGCCTTGGGTTACTATTGCTATAATAGTTTTGACTGGCCTTCCTTCCAGCATTGGGCTGAAGCAGGTTGGGTTGATGTTCAAGTTGGATTGGTTAGAAAATGATGACCCAAAAATACTATGATTTATTATTGTATTTGCTTTCTATTGATACATCCACCCATATATACTTACTATATTTATGTTAAGGTCTTGTTAGTGGTGTTCTAATGAGATTATTCTCACACCCTATGCAGGAATCTGGATGTGTGCGCATACTTTATGGTTAAGGATCTGGACAAGAGAAAGGTCCCTAAAAAGTATTTCTAGGTAAAAGTTTGTGTTTGGGGATGGATGTGACACCAAGATATACGTCGGGAGGAGTGATGCGTATTTATTTAGTTTTATTTTATTTTAATTGTATATTGATCAGCTACTTCTGGGGATCCCTGTTTGCTGCTTTTATGACTCCTGATATAGTATGACATATTTGTATTTCATGTTATGTTGATGTCATTACTTTTGTTAATTTATTTCTTTTTATATACTTCCTTAGGTTGTTTCTTTTGTTGTATTCTTACTCTGATAATCATAGATACTAAGGTCATAGTCACCCCATTTTTTATCTAGGCTATAATCTCATGTTGGTAGCCTCTTGCATATGGAAAGGCATAAAAGAGTTCACGTACCACCTTGACCTAGACTAGGTGACTCAATTTGGGGTGTTATAATAGAGGCTACCAACTCCAATGTGATCCCATTAGTGTAACAATGAGTTTTAATATATAATCACTATACTCATTCTATGGTGAATATTCACTACTCATTCCTCTACACCTAGAAATCCCATATCATCTTGAAAGTATAGGGGATACCATATGTGAAACTATTTGATAACTCTAGAAATTATATACAATTATTTAGTAAATCCCATCTCATAAGACTCTAAGACTTGATCTATGATTGGTGTAATATTTGGGTTAACTTATTCTTCAACCAGTGGATCATTCAGTATCATATCCTATTAGATAAAAATTTTGTGTCATAAGTCTCTTTCTTCAATGTTTTATCCCCTAACAAATGCAATATAGAAGTTCTCAATGTTGTCTAATGTGTAGGTTGAAATATAAGATTTTTTCACTTTATTATTATCTTATTTTAAATTATTTTGTGTTTATTGGGTATTTTTTGTAGGAATATATATATAAGAAGTGAAAATAGTAGGAAAAAAGTGAAAGAGAGTGAAAATTGATAAAACAGTGGCTAGGAACTAGTTTCAACCTTGGGTTTCCATCTTCTTTATTATCACAAATGATTTTATCCTATTTAAAATCCTTTAATGCACAATATAATACTATAGAATGTACAAATTATCCTTACATGAGATATCACACTGATACCTCAGCATGTGTGTGGAATTATTTAAATAAAGTGATCTAATTATCTTATTGTAGCTTGATAAAAACACTCAATAAAACTCACTCTTCTCTTAATGAAAAACCTTGATTGAGAACTTTAAACAATACAACATAATTTAATTTGAGGAAGAAGCCACATGGTATCATCAACAATCAAATACAATAAATTAAACATATTTAAGAATTGAATAATAATTTATTAAGCATAATCGGTGTAATTCATCATTCAAGAATGATATAACAAGCATTTTTAAAGATCAAAAAATCCAAAAAAAGTCTAAAAAATAATTTAGAGATGAATTTATCTTATAATATGTCACCACTGGCCTTCACTAGCTCCTATCCATAATCATTTTGGTGTGAATGGAACATGTATGCCCCAGTATGGGATAAATTCTTCATCGTTTAATAGTAAATACCTATTTACCTAATACACAAAGCTCCTAACTCAAATTACCTACTTGTTTGGCTATCAAGATCAAACCAGTCAACATCATAATCAAGTACCCTATACAGATATAGACATGATACTAATTTGATTCGGCCTTGGCATGGTGACTCTATTGAATCTATTCCACCAGCTCTGGCATACCTTCATCATATATGATCGAGTTTACTCAAATTTCATAAATCAGGTTGGTCATACTAATTACCTTCTCACTTATTCCTACACAAACCTCAACTATGTGGTTAATACAAATTTTCAGAAAATTAATTTTATTTATCATATTAAAAATATTATGTATCAATAATTCCTTCACTTGAAAAGATCTTATGAATCAACATCAAAACCCATTTAATATTATATATTATCCTCTCTCTTAATATTTAATCTTTCATAATAAATTTTTATTCTAATGTACCAAGACCATTACTCTTATATTACATTACCAAATTCAGATTTAATATTATATAAAAATCAGTTATTCTCACACATGTATTACCTCTACTGTCCTAAACAATTATAGGATCATACATTACCTTAAGAATTTCCCATATATTCATGCATATCTGTGATAGTTATTCATATTTTCCCTTTGTAATTATGTGGTTATTCATACAATTGGTTTAATTTTACATAAGAAATATCTATTTTTATGCAACTATACTAAAATTATTCATTTAATATGAAACTACCCTTAAAAATTCCACATCAATAATTCGATTAAAAATTTAATTACAAATATTAGAATTAATTTAAACTCTAATTTCATGAATAAAAAATATTAAATTATAATTCACCTAAAAGACTAAAAAATTGTTTTTCACAAATATTATTTTGAAATTATAGTTCATAATATTTTATTAATAAAACACCAAAAAATACATTTTTTTAATCAATTTAACAATGAATTTTATATTTTCACTCATATTTATTGAATATTAAAATATCAAAGAAATTTTATGATTTAAGCACAAATTGATCAACAATTATTTGGAAAATGTATGTCCAAAACATGATTAAATCATGACATATCAAATTCTCCCACACTAAAGTATTTCATGTCCTTAAGTAAACAATTAAATATTACAATCATCATGAAAAATAATTTCAAAAATGATTCAAAATTATGCATACAATGAAGTAGTTATAGAAATTGGTTTCCCTCTTTGACATTAAACTAATGAATGAAATAATTATCACACTCTCAAAATGAAATGATTTTGGCACAAATCAATTTCTAGTTTTAAAATTTATGATTAAATATGAAATTTATGAATTAAATTGAAACATATTTATTTTACATTCAATTATTCCTTAAAACTCTCATTTTCTTTACGGATGACACATACACAACCAAATAATTATTTATAATTAGAAACTCAACATAAATAATTAAATAACACACAAAAAATGAAATTGATGAATATTTACATAAAATAAATAGAAACAAATCATAAATAAGAAAAAAATAATCTATTAACTTTACATACTCAAACAACTAAACCTTGGATTATGAGTTTATTTTCAAGTTTACTTGAACATAGATTATAAAATTTTAATCAAAAGCCTAAAAATAAATTGAATTGAAAATTTAAAATTCCCTCCTAAATTTGTACCAAAAATGAATTTTTATGAGGGAAAAATCATTAGAATAATTCCATGGGGAAAATGAATTGATTAAACACTAAAATTATTAAAAACATCCCTTAATTTCAAAAAACATTCTCACTCATCTAAGCATGATAACCATCACTTTAATACTATAAATTCTTGAAAATTTTGAAGGAAATCATGATGTGTATATCAATGAAATTTAAGATCATATTATATATGAGACCCCTCCCCAACATTAAATATTTTTAGAAGATAGATTCCATTTGATAAATAAATTCTCCAAGAATATTCCATTTTAACAGTTAAAATCATGAATAAGGGTCACAAAAAAGTTCCTCTCCAAATCATTTTTTTGGATTTTATAAAAAAACCTTTTTATGGTTGAGTGGGAACCAAAAATATAACTATACATAGAACTAAACCATATACACCATAAGACAACAAAAAACTTGAACTCAAACACATTAGGCCAGCTGGGACCCAAATAGGAAATCAGAATAACCATGAAATCCCATGTGAATAATTAAAAATACTAGGATGTAGTGCTCGAGGTTTTCACATGTTCCTCGATTCCATAAATAGAATGTATCAAACCTAATGATGGACTTTCCCTAATACATGTCACATTGAGTTGTCTTAACCTTCTTCTTGTTGTTTTCATATTTCCATCAATAGCCTATCTAATTTTCCCTCTTAAAAATACACTAAGAAATAACCAACCACGACATCATTGAATATAATTCAATTCCAACCAAGATAATTTTGATCTTTGTCACTAGAAACTACACAACACCATGAAATGATGTCGAGAAACACACCACAATTATTGAGCACCATAGATTTCTCAATAAACAAGATATAATAGAAACCACCACCATGATTCATCAATAAGGGGCCTCATCACCATTGAAAATCCAATCTCCAGAAGAACAAATCAATATAAGAACTTGTGGAATATCTAAATTTGAGGCCAAAAACATCAGAAGCTAAAATTTGGTGGATGAAAAAACTATGTTACTCCCCAAAACAAGACTATCTAAATAAATCATAGTATAAAGAATATATTTAAGAATTAATCTACAATGAACAAGTGATTACATATTATTTTATATTACAAGTGGGTGCCCTAGACTCAACTTATGTATGTACATTGATTACCATTACATGTATACAATTTGACATATACATGTCTTTATATTACCATAATAGTATTGATACTTCTACATCCACTATATTATGGTAATGTACTTATATTAAATTTTGTATCAGAATCTTATAGAAGTTCTCAGGATATAAATAGAACCTACAGATACCATGAAAGTAAACTTAAAGTTATTTCCTATGGTCAGGATATGTCATAATAGGAGGACACATATGATGTGTGACCATTAAGTGTTGGAGGCTCATAATCATTGAGACTTCCCTTCATGAAGTTCACACTTGGTGATCTCGTGTAGATGAGATTAGTATGATAGACCCACCAATAGGAACAACACATGTTTCAGGTGTTATTGGTTGTTCCTATCTATGAACGTTTGTATTGGTCTCTTGACTTAAGATAATTATCAATGTATACCATTTGATCGCATACTTTGATGAAAAAAAACCATGAAATTGAAGTTGTGGCAAGGTAACTTGTGTTGTGTGTGTAATTGGTGGTATCGTATTATTTGAATGATCAAGATAGAATTTGTTTCTTTTGATTTGAAAAAGTGATATCATGGTCATAGTTGATCTAGATGGTGGTGCCTTCATTAAATCAATGGTCATGGTAAAAGAAGGTAAGCCCATATAGTTAGGTCAATGAATAATAAATCAAGAATGGATGATGTCAAAAGTTGTTTATCTAGGTTTATAAGATATCATGAGAAAAATATATTATATTACACTACATTTTTTCATTGGAAGGTTTTCATTACTATTACTATTACTTATCTCTATAGCTGCGTTGATGGGTTTCTAGACTCTCCTCTAGGTCTATGAATAGTATTTATGGGTATCAGGATAAGGTCCAAGAGGGACACACACAATAGAATTTTAAAAGGTCTTCAATGTTCCATTGAATAGGATTACAGGACATAGTGGGCCCCACCATAGAGTTAGAGATGTGTCTGAGAATAAACAATCACCAATGAATAAATAAATTCATTATTATTCAAGTTTAAAATAATTGGGTTGGATTTATTTATTAAAAGTATTCAAAAGGTATTAGGGGAATACATGGAAAAAATATTATACAAATTAAATTATTTAATATTCAAGACTAGTTTAATATTTCTTGGAATTATGATCGAAAGAGCTTCCCCATTGGAAGTGGTGGGATTCTGGCCACTAAAATCCATTTGCAAGCCAACCACTACCACATAGTGCCATCACCATACATCCAATCTAAAAAATGAGAAACATTGATATGGTCGTATCTGATATCGTGGATATCATACCTTGATCATTCCATCAAACCCAAACTCAAATCCATGGAATAAATCTATTATACCAAAGAATAATTGCACAATAATTTATCACAAGGTATCTTCCAAACCACTGGACAAAAATAAATATCATTTTTGAACGCATGATGAATGGTGGGTGAAAACCACAAAACACAAGACAAGGAACAAACCTTGGTAGTGGTTCAAATTGGACTCAATCCATTTATATTATGAAAATGAATGAACAAATAAATAGTCAATAATAAAATGATTTCCCCAAATCTTGAAAATTAACCCACACCAGCAACATGATCGATCTGTAAATATGTATTTTGGTTGATTTGATTTGAGTTTGTCATGGGATAATAAATGGGGAAAATAAATCATAGAAATCAAAAAAAATAATCTGAGTTTTGATCAGTTATTGATGAAAAATTGGTACACTCTATCATCATTGGTGAGATTCAAAAACTTCCTCAGTGTATTGATTTCCAAAGTAAGATCTGGTGATGTTCTTCCATGAAGGCTCCACCAATGGATCCTCTCTCAAACTCTAGGATTTTCGGTATAACCTTAGAATTTGGTTATACCCAGTTATATATAGGGGAGATTATCTCAGGGTGATATGATAAATTATATTTTAATTAAATTATTATTAAATTACTAATCTACCCATGAATTCACTTTCACAAAACATCTAGCACCAAAAGAGGTTATTTCATGCCTAGGTTAAAACCTATGTTCTTGACACGATGATGGTCTTAGATTTCCCATTTCAGTCCCTAATCATTATTTATTTAACTATTTCAAGAAAATTTTACATGCATGATATTAATATATTTAATATTTTTATAATATCAATACTAGGCTCATCAGGCCTTCAAATATCACGTCATCTCAGTGTTTGGATCCAAAAATATTCCTAGATATATTACAAATATTTACATGGTAAAAAAGAGATGTTACATTTTATCCACCTTGGAAATTTTCAACCCAAAAGGTGAACAAGACCACTCAAAATGATGTGGGTACTGAGCTCCCAACTGGGTGTATTTCTCCCAGGTTCTCTCCTAAATATTCTCATGATTCAAGTAGACACACACTAAGGGAATAACTCACCCATGGAGGATCTTATCCTACTGATCCTTGATCTCTACCGAATAATCCCCATAGTTAGCTCCATACTCAATGTTAAGATCACCCCAATCGATAAAATGAAATGGATCATGCATGTAACACCTCAATTACGACACATGGAAGACGTCGTGTACCCATCCTAACTACAGTGGTAGAGCCAAGAACTATGCCACCTCACAAACTCTTTATAGTATCTAGAAATGGACAATGTATCTCAGAGATAACTTCCTACCCCAGTCAAATCATCATAATCCAAATTGAGGTGAAACCTTTAGGAACACATGATCTCTCTCCTCGAACTACAAAGGCCTATTTTTTTGTTCTACATAGGAATTATAATGGATATGTACAGTCCTCATCCACTTTTTTCATCTTGTCCTCATACACAACTTTCTCCACTTTGTTGGTCTTGTCCACATACACAACTTTCCCAAAAAAATTCTTCTTAGGAACAACTTCAACTTTCTTCTCACCCTTTGAAGGTAATTTTTTATTCTTCTCAGGTTTATACTTTCCAAATATTTCACCAACATAAGAGATATAATTATTGAAACTTGTGACCCTCTCTTCAGTTTCAGAAAAAAAAAATTGGACAAGTTCCAACTGTTCTTTTTCCTTCATCTTTACTTGTATATGTTCATTTTTATTATTTTATTTCTCTAAAGATTTCTTCAAATTATCAATCTCTTCTAGCAGCTTAACTTTATCATTGGGGAAACATTCGAGATTATTTATTAAAGATTCTTCACTTTTAAGATTTTTTTATTTCTTTCTCAAGACTCCCAATATTTCTCATACATGCTTTCAATTCTTACTTCAAATGAAATTCTAGTTTAGTTTCTTCTTCTTTAGAACAGCTGCTTCTGAACTCATCATTTTTTACTATTGCAATGAAAGTATTTTCTCCGACCTTCTAAATCATTTTTCAAATTCATCCTCATTATCTTATTCTTCATCATATTTATATAAGAAACTTCTTCTTTTATATTATAATAATTTTTTCCCTTATCACCATGTTTCTTCCATAATCTTCACAGCCTTTTATCATATTCCTCACTATCCAATTATTTATTTCTTCAAGGACAATTAGCCATAATGTGACCAATGAGTACACATTGAAAAAAATTTAAGGGAAGTTTCCCATTATATTTACTTGTACTTCTTCTTGGATTTTTAGAAAACAACGATAAAAATTCATCAATATTTTTATATACCTCATTTTTCAAAATAGAATCATAAGATTCTTATTCAATAAGAATATTATTTAACATTTCATTCTTGGTAGCCTTAAAATACATTTCTCTATCAACTTTTATTGTTATTTTCATAGTTTTCTCCCATCTCATTTTATAAGTGATGAGAGTGTTATAAAAATCATCCAAATATAATGTTTCAGTGTCTCTATCTTCTAATGAATAATTTCAAACATCAAACTTGTTGGGAAGAATTATAAATGTATTTTCCAAAACTGTAGAAACTTACAAATTTTCACCAAGACATATAATAGTGCTAACAATGTCATTAACCATGTTAAAGAAGTAACTAAAAAATTCGTATTCACCCAAATTGAGATCTCCATACTTCAGCCTCCAAATTTGTAACTTTTCCTTCTTGAATTTTATATTTCCTTAATAATTTTTTTTTCAACTTATCCAGGATACCTTTGGCTATGGAAACAACCTTTACTCTTAAAAACTCACTTTCAGAAAGTGATGAGAGTAAAGCATTCTTTTCCCTTCCTTCATTCATGAGATTTTTCTTGCCAATAGATACAAGAGAAACTTTATCATCAATAGGAGGAAATACATCTATTTCAGCTTCAAGAACACCATACCCAAGATACATAAGATAAAGAAACATTCTATATTTCTAGATATGATAGTTATTACCATTGGAGACTGTAATCCCGTTAACGTGCACAAAATTGAGATTTTCCAGCACAAATTATCTTTCAAATATTAAGAAAAGAGTAAACGAAGGGAACCTCCTTTTCTAATTCCACTTGAAAGTGCCCAGTCAAGATCAAGTACCACTGAGAGGGGGGGTCATGCATCAGTGATATATTTTTATTTTAAATTTCTTTATGAAACAAACTTTACCTCTTATTAAAGAATTTTTACCTTGATAAAAAAATAAAAACATATCCATAAGAACACAAGAATTGACAAGGTTCACTACTCCACAAGAGCATCTACATCCTTGATAAGGTTTTGAAAAAATACAATACCACACAATCCATTAGAAAACAATATTTTGTATGGAATACAATGAGTAGGATATGCCCTTACACTAATGTAGCATTATGTTCAATACAATAGTGTGTGCACTCCAAGTAGCATGAAATGATGTAATGAAATGTGTGTAACAAACATGTTATTGTGTTTATTGATAAAATTTCACAAATAAGATCTTCAAAACAATTATTTACTTCCTTACCCAATATCAAGAAATAACATCTTATATACTTCATAATGAAACTCAGACTGATTTCCCAGTCCGATTTTCCTATCTGATTTCCCAAAAAGGAAAATATAATTCTATCAGAATACCATTGAAACAATTATGAACTGATTCTCTTTTAGTCTAGATATCCCATTATGATTACTTGGCATGATTTTAGAAACTCTGATTGTAATCTTGTACCTTCTCCTTTTCTTCTTCTGTCTGGAAAAATTCCTCAGGTAAACTCGATCCCTAAACTTCTTCTCCCTAGAACTGTGGATATTCTCTCTCTTATTTTACAAACATTACTTTTTAGAAAGTTCAAAGTACCTTCCCCTTTTCCTAGGCAACCCAAAAGGGGTTTGGGTGGGATTCAAAAAAAAATTCCCACTTAACCAAATTTCATGAATCATAAAAATTCCCTTAAATTTCGGCTACATCATTGACTTCTTCAATTATTATTAACTCTTCTCAAATTTCTGGAATCTTCCGGACTTTATCTTGCTTTATAATTTCTTGAAAAACTTCATTCCAAATATGATTCCCTATTCTAATTTCTTTATTACAAAGAAAACATCAGATCTTTCATTATGTTTCTCTGCACCAATTGAAAAACATTCATATGTCTTCTCATTACAATTCTCAGAACCAACTAATCATTCTAATTTATTCCTTATGATAGAGATAGTAGATTCTTTTTTATGTTTATATAAACCAAAATAAATATATAAAACCCATTCTTCAAACTTCTTCAACTCCTTTTATGATTCCCTTGATAAAACTTTTACAAGATTAAAGAAATTATCCTTTTATTCTTTTCTGAGACTGATGATCTTGTGTCCGATGAAGTCATTAGTATTATCTTCAATCTTATTTTCCTAGCCCACTTGATATAAAAACTCTTGAAAAAAAATAAGAGTTTTCTTTATTTTGACCCAAAAGAAAAACAACTGGAAATTTATCTTGATGAAAATGGTTGACTACATTGTCTATTGATCTCTGTTCAATTTTTCATCGATCCCTACAAACTCAACTTTATTTTCATTTTTTTAGTCCCAAAAACTCCCAAAAACCCATTTTTCCTCTAACTTGTATCAAATGATTGGTGTCAGTATGACTCTAATTCTCAGTGTCACACCACTTCCGATCAACTAGTTCCTGTAGCATCAACTTCAGAAACTTCTTTCCTTTTCTGATTATGATACCAATGAAATTTCAGAACTCAAATTTTTTCTCTGAATATTTGTTTCTTGTATGTTTTTTGTCTAAATAAAGACCAACATCTTCTTCTTCTCACATTCTGATCAACCTTCCAAGACTTCAAACAAAATTCTATTTGGTGATCTTATACAGATGATCTGAGACTAGAAATATTTATCTTCAACAACTTCCTTCTTCCAAAAACTACTTCTTGTATCATGATTTCCTCATTAATTTGAATACATTGAAGATTGGAATAGAATTTTCTGGATTTATTTGTAATGTATGATAAATTCCCATCCATTCTAGTAACAAAATTATTTCATACTATTAATAAATAAAATTGGTAGCACTTTTTCTCCCCCTTTCATTCATAAGTCGTTCCTCACAAGTTCTTAGAAAACTTATGACTTTTGTGAAACAACTTCCCAATATGATCTTACTTTCATTCGAGACTCAGGGTCAGTCTGATGAACCTATTTTTCAAAAAACAATCTTCCCAATATGATGAAATTTCTTAATAATTGTGTGTTTGATGTCCTAAATATGATGGTTTGTCTGATTTTGAACCCTTAAAAAGTGAATTTATTTCTGTATTCTTTGAAAAAAAATACAACTCTTGAAATATAAATTTCTTTTAGCTTTGAAAAACCTTCTTCATCCAACTTAGTCCCAATATTTTACCTGTAATAATAGATATAAAGTGACGATACAGATGGATCCTTATGGGGCCGTATATGGTAGGATGTTCTTGTAACATCCCAAGTAAGTAATTAATAATAGATATTTTTATCTATGTCTATTAGTGAATTAGATAGTGTTTTAGAGGCTTAAAGTGAGAATAAATCCAATCTTAAGCATGGAATACACTAATATTTTTAAAAGATTGTTTTACTGCCTTTTGATGGAAAACTATTTTTAAATCTATCTTTTGACAATTTTATAAGTTATGTTTTTCAAAATAAACTTATTCTTTATGATTGGGATATCAAAATTTACTTTTTGTGAATTTTTGGTATTTTTCCGATAAAGTTCATTTTTTATGAATAGTGAAAAATGTTGTATTTTAATTCAAAACCGCTTTTTAATATAATTTTTTTATATGATTAGATTATCTTTTTAATTAGTTTTGAAGTGAAATTAGAATATATTTTTACCATTTAATCCAATGGTGGTCATTGGAATCAATTTCACTTTGAAATTGGACTTAAACTGGTGTCAATCTTTTGATAATTATTGTTTCATAAAAACACGCTATTTGTCATGACACCGGGAGTTAATTATTAAATTAATTAATGTAACTTATATGATTTGAATTTTTCAAAATAGACATCATTTTTGAATTCATAATATCAAATATAGCTTAGGGTGAAGTTTTGGTATTTTTCTGAAAAACTTCAATTTTTGATGAATAGTGAAACCACTAAGTGGTACTTAAAAAACTGATTTTTCATTTAAATGAAAATTTGTCACTTCTGTGATTTGATTTTCAAAAATACGACATACATGGTTGTCATTAAGAAGTAAAATGTGTTTCAATGAGATTAAAATAATTTTTTTTTTGAATAGTAACTTTTAAGTTCTTAATCACGATTAAAGGTAATTAGTGCAATTTAAGGAAAAAATGATATTATAATAAAATGAAAATACCTAGACACATGTCCTACCCTTATTGGATGTTTCATGTCCGACCAATACAAGCCATGGGTAAACTTGGGGACCCCATGGAGCCACTTTGGTAGGAAAATGACATTAATATCTTTTTATTTAATATTAAAATTAAAATGACACAAACATGAGTTGTTTTATTAAAACAATTTTTAAATGGGGTTATACAAGTCAGATTTTTGACTATAAATATTAATTAGAAATATAAAAAGATTTCCTACATCATGATATTTTTTTTATAATTTTTAGACATTAAATAAATTAAATTGTTTATGACATCATGATGATGGAGCGATTACCTCATTAATAAAGGATTTAAATAAAATGAAAAGATAATGTAAAATCTATGACCTACACATGTACAAAACCTATTGGATGAGTGTATTTAGAACCCTTATCACCTTGAACTCTAATTATATCAATGTGGGGCCTTTTGAATCCGAAACTCATTTTAAAATAAAGTAACATTTCTTTACTTTCCAAGAGTGCCCCTCCTCTCCTCTTATAAAAGGCCCCCACCTCTACCTCCTTACCCACACTTCCAAAGCCTTTGGCTCGGCCAAAACCTGCCCATTTTGTCTCTCCACTTCCCTCTATTACTCCGTGAAGCCTCACTTTGGTCAGAAGTCTTCCCAAGGAATCCTTTGAGCTCAAACCAAATGGAGTTACCCGATTTTAAGGTAATGTCTTCACTTGTGTTCTTTTGTTTTATTTTGCTTCTCTAACCCCCTAAACTCTTTTTATTAATTTCTTTTGTAACAACACCAGTATCTTCCATATACTAGGATGTTGTTATAATAAGAATTCAAGCTACACTTACACACACCTACATCTAATGGTTAAAGAACAAACTGTTTCTGTGGATGGCGAATTTCTGCCTCCCAAAACGATGATTGTTCAACATTATTTTAACACCTTCAAAGGTGGCCATTAATATGACACTATATTTATATATGATATATAATATGTTTATGTTTTCCTTAAGCTTCTGTATTTTTCATTTTAGGCATACCTTTATGGTTTCCATTATGGGTAAACGCGATATCTTCATTTAAGGAAGTGCGGACTACCGCCCCCTTAAAGTGATTTGATTCATTAATACCATATGTGGGACGTATAAAGGATGGAGTTATGATATTATATATTATATTACACTGGAATTATAATATACCTTTATATCATTATAATTACATTTCATAAAATATGAAATAGAAATGGAAGCAGTGTTCATGCGTACGTACGGCTTACCGTCTCCATGAACGGTGCATTTCATTTCTTACCTCTAAATGTTATGTAATATTATAAATGAATGAATGTACTGGATATATATGATATATATGATATCTACATCATGAATATAATTATGTATATAATGGATACATGAACAACTTGTAATTATAAAAGGTTTATTTTTTACTCAAGTACCAATGATCGTTAAAATGACTGTTATTAACTTAAATAATTACATAGTGTTCATGACATGTCAATAAGTGATATAAAAGGAATAATGAACTTGAAAAAGGTTCTTAAACAAGTATAAATTAACTCAAGTTTATTATTCATGAGATTAAAGAATGACCGAGTCATGTCGGACCCGAGGTATGGGACTTCGTCTCAATATCCTTTCATTGAGGCATATTTTGTTTTATACACAACCTTCTTTTATACGGTGTATAAACCCCTTTTACTTTTACGTTTATTGAAAAGGAATATTTTTTATACTAATCATTTACTAAATGACAAAAGGGAATGTTTTTGTTGTACGTATGCGGTGACAATGAATTCTCCGCCGCCGTGACCATTATTTGAGTTTCGGCTTCCTCTACAAGCCATACCTTTTTTTTAAAGAAAAATAAATACCATGTTTTACTTTTCTTTTATTTTGGTATTGAAAATGGTTTTCATAATGTTTTTATATCAATGTGTTGTATTGATATCTTGTGATTGAAAGGTGTAAATTTTATGTTTCCTTTATGCATATTTTATGTGATACGATTATGTTGAGGTTCTTGAGCATTATTATGAAGACGGGTGGTTCCATGATAAACTAAGGGCGGGTGAGCCCGATATAGCTCTCCAATTCATTGGGTAACGCGAAGGAGTGAAATGTTAAGGTTTCTCCGAATAGATTTAGGGAATATACTGTGATGGGTATTCCAAACGTAACCAAGAGGGTTACTCCCTATGTAAGAATGTTATGAATGCCTCAAGTTACCTTTATGTCTTATGATTTCTATTATTTATTCATGATTTTATGAGGTATGTTAAAGTGATTATGTTTTATGGGTAAATTATGATTTCATTCTTATGTATATATGTACTCATGTTTCCTTTCCATATTTTTATATCCCTTACTGAGATTTTTATGCTCATCCCAAGTTTTTGAAATGTTTTTCACAGGTCAAGGGAAAGGTACATGATATGATGATAGTGTCAAGGAAGTGTCAAGAAAGAATCCATGTTTTATTTTAAATATGTTTCCATTGATGGGAAAAATGAATACTATCTTTTATGTAACCACTTTGTTTAAATGTGGAATGTAATTCATGTTTTATGATCTAATTATCTAAAACTCTAAACCTGAAAAGATCCTCAAGGTGTAACCTTGTAATAACTCAAGATTAAGTAATGTTTAAAGCTAGGGCCTTATAGTTGGTATCAGAGGTCAGTTTAGATAACTTTAGGAGTTATAATTCTATTAAATGAATATCCAAAAATATTTTTTTTTTGAAATGATCTAGCATTTGAAGATTACCATGTTGCTTTATCTAAGACATGTTTGTTCAGAATGGTTTTCCGCAGAGGAAATAGGGAAGCAGTGCTAGGAAGGAATACAGAAGGAAATAACCATCTGAATCAGAATCCTGAAATGGTTGGAATTGGAACTGAACAGTTTGTTGCAGTAATGGCATAGTTGACTCAAGCGATAAATGGTGGTGGTATCCATGCACGAGATCAGCCAGATCAACCGCAGAGGAACATGTCAGTGGTGGAACATTTCATGAGGCAACATCCCCCATCATTCAGAGGATCATCTGACCCTGTGTTAGCTTAAGGGTGGATTAAAGAACTAGAGAATATTTTCAATGTCATGGGGTGTTCAGACAATCAAAAGGTTAGTCTTTCTATTTACCGTTTGGAGGGTGAAGAAGATCAGTGGTGGTCGATGGTTAAAAATATCAGGGATGCTGATGAGATTGATGCTCTTGAATGGGATAAATTCAAAGGTATGTTTCTTGAGAAGTATTTTCCTAAGGCTGTTCGACTTTGGATGGAAAAACAATTGTTGGAATTGAGGAAAGAGGAAGACTCAGTGGCTGCCTATGAAGAAAGGTTCACTCTATTGGAAAGGTATGCTCCAAATTTTATCCAAGACCTTGATAGTAAAATCAATCGTTTTTACCCAGGATTAAAACCAAAATATCTAAGGGCATTAGCTTCTCGTGAGTTTAAAAGTTATGAAAAGCTTGTTCGATGTGCTGGGAAGGTGGAAATGGAGTTTTCCGATGATCAAGTGTTCTATAACAACCAGTAGAAGAAGAGGCCGAGATGGCAGGAGAAAGGGAAGAATTATTCAAAAAATTCTGATGGTAAGAAAACTAAGTTTCCAGTTTGTGATAAATGTGGGAAAAGTCATGCTGGGGAATGTATTCTGAATTCTGGAAAGTGCTACCAATGTGGTAAGATGGGACATAAGGCTCGTGATTTCACTGAAAAAGATAAAGGTGATGGTAAGACCAAATTTGATTTACAGTTAGTGAAATTTTTTAAGTGCAATGAGATGGGTAACTATGAAAATGAGTGTCCGACAAAGAGCTCGAGTGATGAGAAGCAGTTAGACTACAAGCAGAAAGGAGTGGTGAAATCATTTGCAACTACTTCAGCAGATGTAGGGCCATAAAATGAAGTTGTATCAGGTACTTTGTTTGTTTTCTCAGATTATGCCAGTGTGTTGTTTGATTCAGGGTCCACACATTCTTTCATCTCTGAAACCTTTTCTAGTAAAAAGGGAATACCGTCTCAAGAAATGACTCCTGAACTTGTGGTAAAAACACCTGGGGGAAATTTTGAGGCAAAGAGAATTTATAAGAATCTTCCTATCCTTATCTGTGGAAAGAACCTACTTGAAAACTTTATTTTTCTACCTCTAGTAGAGTTTGATGTTATCCTGGGTATGGATTGGCTCTCTATTTACCATGCTAAGATTGACTGTAGAACTAAAGAAGTTTCTTTTCAGAAAGACTTTAAGTTTGTGTACAAGAATGAACCCTTACTGTTGATAACTTATCAAGAGGCTGAGAAACTTGTGAAATATGGAAATGAATGTTACCTTGCACATATTTTTGAAAACAAGGGAACTATTCAGATTAATGATGTGCCAGTGGTAAATGAGTATCCTGATGTTTTTCCTAATGAGTTTCCTAGAATAATACCAGATCGGGAAGTTGAATTTACTGTTGACTTAGTTCCTGATGCTAAGCCAATTTCAAAACCCCCTTATTGAATGGCTCAAATTGAACTTTTAGAGTTGAAGGAGCATTTGAAATATTTATTAGAGAAAGGTTTCATTCGACCTAGCACATCACCATGGGGTGCTCCTGTTTTATTTGTCGAAAAGAAAGATGATTCTATGAGACTTTTCATTAATTATAGAGCCTTGAATAACATCACTGTTAAGAACAAATATACTTTTCCTCATATCGATGATTTTTTTGATCAGCTCCAGGGAGCTTAGTTTTTTTCAAAGATTGACCTGAGATCGGGGTACCATCAGCTGAAGGTAAAGGAAGCAGATGTTCCGAAGACTGCGTTTCGTACAAGATATGGTCATTATGAATTTTTAGTAATGCCTTTTGGGCTAACCAATGCACCTACTGTATTCATGGACTTAATGAATAGAATTTTCCATGAGTTCTTGGATAAGTTTGTGGTGGTTTTCATTGATGATATTTTGGTGTTTTCTAAAAGTAAAGAGGAGCATGAAAGACATTTAAGGGTTATTTTGCAAACCTTAAAAGAAAATTAATTGTATGGGAAATTCAGCAAGTGTGAGTTTTGGTTGCAACAAATTTCTTTCATTGGTCACATTGTTTCTAAAGATGGGATAACCGTTGATCCTGCAAAAACAAAGGTTGTTGAATAATGGCCAAGACCCACAAATGTAATAGAGATTCGTAGTTTCCTTGGTTTGGAAGGATATTACTGAAGGTTTGTTAGAAATTTTTCACGGTTATCTAGTCCAATGACTAAGCTAACTCGGAATGGTGTTAAGATTATTTGGACAAAAGAATGTGATGATTGTTTTCAGGAACTGAAAAGAAGATTGGTGAACACTCCAGTTTTGGTACTACCTTCCAGGAATGGTGAGTTTGTTATATAAAGTGATGCTTCATTGAAAGGACTTGGTTGCATCCTAATGCAGAATGATCAGGTAATTGCTTATGCTTCACAACAGTTGAAAACTCATGAGGTAAATTATACTACACATGATTTGGAATTAGCTTCTCTTGTTTTCGCTTTAAAATTTTTGAGGAATCATTTGTATGGAGTAAAGTGTGAAATATATACCGATCAAAAAAGTTTAAAGTATATATTCACTCAGAAAGAATTGAACATGAGACAGAGGATATAGATAGAATTAATCAAGGATTATGATTGTACAATTCATTACCATCCGGGAAAAGCAAATAAATTGGTTGATGCTTTGAGTCGAAAAATTAATGCTTCATTAGCAATGTTGCGTTTGGAACGTGATCCTTTTGGTTAAGGATTTGATGACCTTTGGAATAGAAGTTGTTGGTGCAGGATGTTCTTCTGTTTTGTTTCAGGTATCAGTAAATCTTCTCTATCAGACATAATCAAGCAAGAACAGAAGTAAGACAGTGAGTTGCAGAAAAAGGTAGAGCTGGTTCAGAAAGGTAAGTTACTTGAATTCAACATTGATAATGATTGCGTTTTGAGATTTGGGAAGAGATTGTGTGTTCCTTGTGATTCACAGTTGAAGAGATAGTTGTTATGTGAAGCTCATAGTTCTCCGTTTTCAGTTCATCCTGGCAGTACTAAGATGTACAGAGATCTGTGGGAGTATTACTGGTGGGATGGAATGAAAAGAGATATTTCTGATTTTATTATGAAGTTTTTGACATGTCAACAGGTTAAAGCAGAGCGGCAGTTACCGAAAGGGATACTTCAGCCTTTAACAGTGCCAGAGTGGAAATGGGAGAATATATCCATGGACTTCATTGTGGGATTTTCGAAGACCCCTCGAGGTAATAACGCAATCTGGGTTATTGTTGATCGCTTGACTAAATCTGCTCATTTCCTTTCTATATGAAATACTTTTTCCCTAGATCAACTTTCCCATTTGTATCTTAAAGAGATAGTCAGGTTATATGGAGTTCCCCTCCCCATTTTATCTGACAGTGATCCCAGGTTCACTTCTAACTTTTGGAAAGGCCTTCAGAAGTCGTTGGGTACTGAATTAAATTTTAGTACAGCTTTTCATCCTCAATCAGATGGGCAGTCAGAACAAACAATTCAGACATTGGAGGATATTCTTCGTTCTTTCTCTATGGATTATCAGGGAAGTTGGGACCAACATCTTTCTTTGGTTGAATTTTAATATAATAACAGTTTTCATTCCAGTATACAGATGGCACCATTTGAGGAGTTTTATGGGAAGCGGTGTCGAACTCCAGCTTTTTGGGATGAAGTGGGTGAAAGAAAGCTGATGGGACCAGAATTGGTAGAAGAGTTGGCAAAAACGTTCAGCTGATACATAAACACATGAGAACAGCTCAGAGCAGGCAGAAGAGTTATGCAGATAACCGGAGGAAGGATCTCTCTTTTGAGGTAGGTGATCATGTTTTTCTCAAAGTCTCACCATGGAAAAGTGTGATGTGATTTGGTAAGAATGGAAAGCTGAGTCCAAGGTTCATTGGACCATATGAAATTATGGAGAGAGTTGGATCAGTTGCTTACCGATTGGCTTTACCTCCGAGTTTATCTTAGGTACACAATGTTTTTCATGTTTTAATGTTAAGGAAGTACATGCCAGATCCATCTCATGTTTTGAGTCCAGAGGTAGTTCAGCTCGAAGAGAACCTATCTTATGAGGAACAACTGGTCCAGATTATTGACCACAGGGAGCAAGTGTTATGGAATAAGTTGATTCATCAGGTAAAGGTTTTGTGGAAAAACCACATGGTTGAAGAGGCAACATGGGAATCTGAAAATGCAATGAGGGATAAATACCCCCACTTATTCGATAAGTAAATAAATTGCGGGGACACAATTTTCTAAAGGGGGGAAGGATGTAACATACCAAGTAAGTAATGAATAATAGATATTTTTATCTATGTCTATTAGTGAATTAGATAGTGTTTTAGAGTCTTAAAGTGAGAATAAATCCAATCTTAAGCATGGAATACACTAATATTTTTAAAAGATTGTTTTACTGCCTTTTGATGGAAACCCATTTTTAAATCTATCTTTTGACAATTTTATAAGCTATGTTTGTCAAAATAAACTTATTATTTATGATTGGGACATCAAAATTTACTTTTTGTGAATTTTTGGTATTTTTCCGATAAAGTTCATTTTTTATGAATAGTGAAAAATGTTGTATTTTAATTCAAAACCTCTTTTTAATATAATTTATTTATATTATTAGATTATCTTTTGAATTGGTTTTGAAGTGAAATTAGAATATATTTTTACCATTTAATCCAATGGTGGTCATTGGAATCAATTTCACTTTGAAATTGGACATAAACTGGTGTAAATCTTTTGATACTTATTGTTTCATAAAAACACGCTATTTGTCATGACAGCGGGAATTAATTATTAAATTAATTAATGTAACTTATATGATTTGAATTTTTCAAAATAGACATCATTTTTTAATTCAGAATATCAAATATAGCTTAGGGTGAAGTTTTGGTATTTTTATGAAAAACTTTAATTTTTTATGAATAGTGAAACCACTAAGTGGTACTTAAAAAACTGATTTTTCGTTTAAATGAAAATTTTCCACTTTTGTGATTTGATTTTCAAAAATCTGACATATATGGTTTTCATTAATAAGTAAAATTTGGTTCAATGAGATTAAAATAATTTTTTGGTGAATAGTAACTTTTAAGTTCTTAATCGCGATTAGAGGTAATTAGTGCAATTTAAGGAAAAAATGATATTATAATAAAATGAAAATACCTAGACACATGTCTTACCCTTATTGGATGGGTCATGGCCGACCAAGACAAGCCATGTGTCAACTTGGGGACCCCATGGAGCCACTTGGGTAGGAAAATGACATTAATATATTTTTATTTAATGTTAAAATTAAAATGACACAAACATGAGTTGTTTTACTAAAACAATTTTTAAATGGGGTTATACAAGTCAGATTTTTTACTATAAATATTAATTATAAATATAAACATATTTCCTACAACATGATATTTTTTTTATAATTTTTATACATTAAATAAATTAAATTATTTATGAAATCATGATGATGCAGCGATTACCTCATTAATAAAGGATTTAAATAAAATGAAAAGATAATGTAAAATCGATGACCTACACATGTCCAAAACCAATTGGATGGGTTTATTTCGAACCCTTATCACCTTACCCGATAATTATATCAATGTGGGACCTTTTTAATCCGAAACTCATTTTAAAATAATGTAACATTTTTTTACTTTCCAAGAGTGCCCCTCCTCTCCTCTTATAAAAGGCCCCAAACTCTACCTCCTTACCCACACTTCCAAAGCCTTTTGCTCGGCCAACCCCTGCCCATTTTGTCTCTCCACTTCCCTCTCTTACTCCTTGAAGCCTCAATTTGTGCAGAAGTCTTCCCAAGGAAGCCTTTTAGCTCAAACCAAAGAGAGTTACCCGATTTTAAGGTAATGTCTTCACTTGTGTTCTTTTGTTTTATTTTTCTTCTCAAACCCCCTAAAATCTTTTTATTCATTTCTTTTGTAACAACACCAGTATCTTCCATATACTAGGATGTTTTTATAATAATTATTCTAGCTACACTTACACACACCAACATTTAATGGTTAAAGAACATACTGTTTCCGTGGATGGCGAATTTCTGCCTCCCGAAACGATGATTATTCAACATTATTTTAACACCTTCAAAGGTGGCCATTAAGATGAAAATATATTTATATATGATATATAATATTTTTAAGTTTTCCTTAAGCTTATGTATTTTTTATTTTGGTCATACCTTTATGGTTTCCATTATGGGTAAACGCGATATCTTCATTTAAGGAAGTGCGGACTACCTCCCCCTCAAAGTGATTTGATCCGTTAATACCATATGTGGGCTGTATAAAGGATAGAGTTATGATATTATATATGATATTACACTATAATTATAATATACCTTTATATCATTATGATTCCATATCATAAAATATGAAATAGAAATGGAAGCAGCGTTCATGTGTACGTACGGCTTACCGTCTCCATGAACGGTGCATTTCATTTCTTACCTATAAATGTTATGTAATATTATAAATACATGCATGTACTAGATATATATGATATATATGATATCTACATCATTAATACCATTCTGGATATAATGGATACATGAACAACCTGTAATTATAAAGGGTTTATTTTTTACTAAAGTACCAATGATCGTTAAAACGACCGTTATTAACTAAAATAATTACATAGTGTTCATGACATGGAAATAAGTGATATAAAAAGAATAATGAACTTGAAAAAGGTTCTTAAACAAGTAGAAATTAACTCAAGTTTATTATTCAAGAGATTAAAGAACGACCGAGTCAAGTCAGACCCGAGGTATGGGACTTCGTCTCAATCTCCTTTCATTGAGGCATATTTTGTTTTATACACAACCTTATTTTATATGGTGTATAAACCCCTTTGACTTTTACATTTATTTAAAAGGAATCTTTTTTATACAAAGCATTTACTAAAAGAAAAAAGGGAATTTTTTTGTCATACGTATGCGGTGACAATGACTTCTCTGCCGCCATGACCATTATTTGAGTTTCGGCTTCCTCTACAAGCCATACCTTTTTTTTAAAAGAAAAATAAATACCATGTTTTACTTTTATTTTATTTTGGTATTGAAAATGGTTTTCATAATGTTTTTATATCAATTTGTTGTATTGATATATTGTGATTGAAATGTGTAAATGTTATGTTTCCTTTATGCATGTTTTATGTGATAGGATTATGTTGAGGTTCTTGGGAATTATTATGAAGACGGGTGGTTCCGTGATAAACTAAGGGCGGGTGAGCCCAATATAGCTCTCCAAGGCATTGGGTAACGTGAAGGAGTGAAACGTTAAGGTTTCTCCGAAGAGATTTAGGGAATATACTGTGATGGGTATTCCAAACGTAACTAAGAGGGTTACTCCCTATGTAAGAATGTTATGAATGCCTCAAGTTACCTTTATGTCTTATGATTTCTATGATTTATTCATGATTTGATGAGGTATGTTAAAGTGATTATGTTTATGGGTAAATTATGATTTCATTCTTATGTATATATGTACTCATGTTTCCTTTCCATATTTTTATATTCCTTACTGAGCTTTTTATGCACATCCCAAGTTTTTGAAATGTTTTTCACAGGTCAAGGGAAAGGTACATGATATGATGATAGTGTCAAGGAAGTGTCAAGAAAGAATACATGTTTTATTTTAAATATGTTTCCATTGATGGGAAAAATGAATACTATCTTTTATGTAACCACTTTGTTTAAATGTGGAACGTAATGCGTGTTTTATGATCTAATTATCTAAAACTCTAAACCTGAAAAGATCCTCAAGGTGTAACCTTGTAATAACTCAATATTAAGTAATGTTTAAGGCTGGGGCCTTATAGTTGGTATCACGGGTCAGTTTAGATAACTTTAGGAGTTATAATTTTGTTAAATGAATATCCAAAAATATTTTTTTTTGAAATGATATAGCATTTGAAGATTACCATGTTGCTTCATATAAGACATGTTTGTTCAGAATGGTTTTCCACAGAGGAAACAGGGAAGCAGTGCTAGGAAGGCATACAGAAGGAAATAACCTTCCGAATCAGCATCCTGAGATGGTCGGAATTGGAACTAAATAGTTTTTTGCAGTAATGGCGCAGTTGACTCAAGCGATAAATGGTGGTGGTATCCATGCACGAGATCAGCCAGATCAACCACAGAGTAACATGTCAGTGGTGGAACATTTCATGAGGCAACATCCCCCATCATTCATAGGATCGTCTGACCCTGTGTTAGCTGAAGGGTGGATTAAAGCACTGGAGAAGATTTTCGATGTCATGCGGTGTTCAGACAATCAAAAGGTTAGTCTTTCTATTTACTGTTTGGAGGGTGAAGCAGATCAGTGGTGGTCGATGGTTAAAAATATCAGGGACGCTGATGAGATTGATGCTCTTGACTGGGATGAATTCAAAGGTATGTTTCTTGAGAAGTATTTTCCTAAGGCTGTTTGACTTTGGATGGAAAAACAATTCTTGGAATTGAGGCAAGAGGAAGACTCAGTAGTTGCCTATGAAGAAAGGTTCACTCGATTGGCAAGGTATGATCCAAATTTTATCCGAGTCCTTGATAGTAAAATCATTCGTTTTTACTCAGGATTAAAACCAAAATATTGAAGGGCATTAGCTTCTCGTGAGTTTAAAAGTTATGAAAAGCTTGTTCAATGTGCTGAGAAGGAGGAAATGGAGTTTTCTGATGATCAAGTGTTCTAAAATAACCAGAAGAAGAAGAGACCGAGGTGGCAGGAGAAGGGGAAGAATTCTTCAAAAAATTCTGGTGGTAAGAAAACTAAGTTTCCAGTTTGTGATAAATGTGGGAAAAGGCATACTGGGGAATGTCTTCTGAATTCTAGAAAGTGCTACCGATGTGGTAAGATGGGACATAAGGCTCGTGATTTCACTGAAAAAGATCAAGGTGATGTTAAGTCCAAATTTTATTTACAGTTAGTGAAATGTTTTAAGTGCAATGAGATGGGTCCTATACAAATGAGTGTCTGAAAAAGATCTCAAGTGATGGGAAGCAGTTAGACTACAAGCAGAAAGGGGTGGTGAAATCCTTTGCAACTACTTCAGCAGATGTCAGGCCATCAAATGAAGTTTCATCAGGTACTTTGTTTGTTTTTTCAGATTATGCCAGTGTGTTGTTTGATTTAGGGTCCACACATATTTCATCTCAGAAACCTTTTCTAGTAAAAAGGGAATACCATCTCAAGAAATGACTCCTGAACTTTTGGTAAAAACACCTGGGGGAAATTTTGAGGAAAAAAGAATTTATAAGAATCTTCTTATCGTTATCTGTGGAAAGAACCTACTTGCAAACCTTATTGTTCTACCTCTAGTAGAGTTTGATGTTATCCTGGGTATGGATTGGCTCTCTATTTACCATTCTAAGATTGACTGTAGAGCTAAAGAAGTTTCTTTTCAGAAAGACTTTCAGTTTGTGTACAAGAATGAACTCATACTGTTGATAACTTATCAAGAGGCCGAGAAACTTGTAAAAGATGGAAATCAATGTTACTTTGCACATATTGTTGAAAACAAGGGAACTGTTCAGATTAATAATGTGCCAGTGGTAAATGAGTATCCAGATGTTTTTCCTGATGAGTTTCCTGGAATAATACCAGATCGGGAATTTGAAATTATTGTTGACTTAGTTCCTGATACTAAGCCAATTTCAAAACCCCCTTATCGAATGGCTCAAATTGAACTTTTAGAGTTGAATGAGCAATTGAAAGATTTATTAGAGAAAGGTTTCATTTGACCTAGCACATCAACATGGGGTGCTCCTATTTTATTTGTTAAAAAGAAAGATGGTTCTACGAGACTTTTCATTGATTATAGAGCCTTGAATAACATCACTGTTAAGAACAAATATCCTTTGCCTCATATCGATGATTTGTTTGATCAGCTCCAGGGAGATCAGTTTTTTTCAAAGATTGACCTGAGATCGGGGTACCATCAGCTAAAGGTAAAGGAAGCAGATGTTATGAAGACTGTGTTTCGTACAAGATATGGCCATTATGAATTTTTAGTAATTCCTTTTGGTCTAACCAATGCACCTACTGTATGCATGGACTTAATGAATAGAATTTTCCATGAGTTCTTGGATAAGTTTGTGGTGGTTTTCATTGATGATATTTTGGTGTTTTCTAAAAGTAAAGAGGAGAATGAAAGACATTTAAGGGTTATTTTGCAACCCTTAAAAGAAAAGAAATTGTATGGTAAATTCAGAAAGTGTGAGTTTTGGTTGCAATAAATTTCTTTCCTTGGTCACATTGTTTCTAAAGATGGGATAACCGTTGATCCTGCAAAAACAAAGGTTGTTGAAGAATGGCCAAGACCCACAAATATAACAGAGATTCGTAGTTTCCTTGGTTTGGCAGGCTATTACCGAAGGTTTGTTAGAAATTTTTCATGGTTATCTAGTCCAATGAATATGCTAACTCAGAAGGGTGTTAAGTTTATTTGGACAAAAGAATGTGATGATTGTTTTCAGGAACTGAAAAGAAGATTGGTGAATGCTCCAGTTTTGGCACCACCTTCCAGGAATGGTGAGTTTGTTATATACAGTGATGCTTCATTGAACGGACTTGGTTGCATCCTAATGCAGAATTATCAGGTAATTGCTTATGCTTCACTACAGTTGAAAACTCATGAGGTAAATTATCCTACACATGATTTGGAATTAGCTGCTGTTGTTTTTGCTTTAAAAATTTTGAGGCATCATTTGTATGGGGTAAAGTGTGAAATATATACCGATCACAAAAGTTTAAAGTAATATTCACTCAGAAATAATTGAACATGAGACAAAGGAGATAGCTAGAATAAGTCAAGGATTATGATTGTACAATTCATTACCATCTGGGAAAAGAAAATAAAGTGGCTGATTCTTTGAGTCAAAAAAGTAATGCTTCATTAGAAATGTTGCATTTGGAACGTGATCCTTTGGTTAAGGATTCAATGAACTTTGGCATAGAAGTTTTTGGTGCAGGATGTTCTTCTGTTTTGTTTCAGGTATCAGTGAAATCTTCTCTATCAGACAGAATCAATCAAGCACAGAAGCAAGACAGTGAGTTGCAGAAAAAAGTAGAGCTAGTTCTGAAAGGTAAGTTTCTTGAATTCAACATTGATAATGATTGCGTTTTGAGATTTGCGAAGAGATTGTGCATTTCTTGTGATTCATAGTTGAAGAGAGAGTTGTTATGTGAAACTCATAGTTCTCCATTTTCAGTTCATCCTGGCAGTACTAAGATGTACAGAGATCTTGGGGAGTATTACTGGTGGGATGGAATGAAAAGAGATATTGCTGATTTTACTGTGAAGTGTTTGACATGTCAACAGGTTAAAGTAGAGCGGTAGTTACCGAAAGGGATGCTTCATCCTTTACCAGTTCCAGAGTGGAAATGGGAGAATATATCCATGGACTTCATTGTGGGATTGTCGAAGACCCCTCGAGGTAATCATGCAATCTGGGTTATTGTTTATCGCTTGACTAAATCTGCTCATTTCCTTGCTATACGAGATACTTTTTCCCTAGATCAAATTTTCCATTTGTATCTTAAAGAGATAGTCATGTTACATGGATTTCTCCTCTCCATTGTATCTGACCGTGATCCCAGGTCCACTTCTAACTTTTGGAAAGGCCTTCAGAAGTCATTGGGTACTGAATTAAATTTTAGTATAGATTTTCATCCTCAATCATATGGGCACTCAGAATGAACAATTCAGACATTGGAGGATATGCTACGTTCTTGCTCTATGGATTATCAGGGAAGTTGGGACCAACATCTTTCTTTGGTTGAATTTCCATATAATAACAGTTTTCATTCCAGTATACAGATGGCACCATTTGAGGTGTTATATGGGAAGAAGTGTCGAACTCCAGCTTTTTGGGATGAAGTGGGTGAAAGAAAGATGATGGGACCAGAATTGGTAGAAGAGTTGGCAGAAAAAGTTCAGCTGATACAGAAACACATGAGAACAGCTCAGAGCAGGCAGAAGAGTTATGCAGATAACCGGAGGAGGGATCTCTCTTTTGAGGTAGGTGATCATGTTTTTCTCAAAGTCTCACCATGGAAAAGTGTGATGTGATTTGGTAAGAAAGGAAAGCTGAGTCCAAGGTTCATTGGACCATATGAAATTCTAGAGAGAGTTGGATCAGTTTCTTACCAAGTGGATTTACATCCCAGTTTATCTCAGGTACACAATGTTTTTCATGTTTCAATGTTAAGGAAGTACATGCCAGATCCATGTCATGTTTTGAGTCCAGAGGTAGTTTAGCTGGAAGAGAACCTATCTTATGAGGAAAAACCGGTCCAGATTCTTGACCACAGGTAGCAAGTGTTACGGAATAAGGTGATTCATCAGGTAAAGGTTTTGTGGAAAAACCACATGGTTGAAGAGGCAACATGGGAATCTGAAAATGCAATGAGGGATAAATACCCCCACTTATTCGATAAGTAAATAAATTGCGGGGACGCAATTTTCAAAAGGGGGGAAGGATGTAACATCCCAAGTAATTAATGAATAATAGATATTTTTATCTATGTCTATTAGTGAATTAGATAGTGTTTTAGAGGCTTAAAGTGAGAATAAATCCAATCTTAAGCATGGAATACTCTAATATTTTTAAAAGATTGTTTTACTGCCTTTTGATGGAAAACCATTTTTAAATCTATCTTTTGACAATTTTATAAGCTATGTTTGTCAAAATAAACTTATTATTTATTATTGGTACATCAAAATTTACTTTTTGTGAATTTTTGGTATTTTTTCGATAAAGTTCATTTTTTTATGAGTAGTGAAAAATGTTGTATTTTAATTCAAAACCTCTTTTTAATATAATTTATTTATATGATTATATTATCTTTTGAATTGGTTTTGAAGTTAAATTAGAATATATTTTTACCATTTAATCAAATGGTGGTAATTAGAATCAATTTCACTTTGAAATTGGACTTAAACTGGTGTTAATCTTTTGATACTCATTGTTTCATAAAAACATGCTATTTGTAATGACAGTGGGAATTAATTATTAAATTAATTAATGTAACTTATATGGTTTTATTTTTTAAAAATAGACATAATTTTTGAATTTGGAATATCAAATATATATTAGGGTGAAGTTTTGGTATTTTTCTGAAAAACTTCAATTTTGATGAATAGTGAAACCACTAAGTGGTACTTAAAAAACTGATTTTTCGTTTAAATGAAACTTTGACACTTCTGTGATTTGATTTTCAAAAATCCGACATAAATGGTAGTCATTAAGAAGTAAAATATCATTCAATGAGATTAAAATCATTTTTTGGTGAATAGTAACTTTTAAGTTCTTAATCGCGATTAGAGGTAATCAGTGCAATTTAAGGCAAAAATGATATTATAATAAAATGAAAATACCTAGATACATGTACTACCCTTATTTTATGTGTCATGGAAGACCACGACAAGCTATGGGTCAACTTGGGGACCCCATGGAGCCACTTTGGTAGGAAAATAACATTAATATCTTTTTATTTAATGTTAAAATTAAAATGACACAGACATGAGTTGTTTTACTAAAACAATTTTTAAATGGGGTTATACAAGTCAGATTTTTTACTATAAATATTCATTAGAAAGATAAAAATATTTCCTACATCATGATAGTTTTTTTTTTATAATTTTTAGACATTAAATAAATTAAATTATTTATGACATCATGATGATGCAGCGATTACCTCATTAATAAAGGATTTAAATAAAATGAAAAGATAATGTAAAATCTATGACCTACACATGTCAAAAACCTATTGGATGGGTGTATTTAGAACCCTTATCAACTTAAACTCGAATTATATCAATGTGGGACCTTTTTAATCCGAAACTCATTTTAAAATAAAGTAACATTTCTTTACTTTCCAAGAGTGACCCTCCTCTCCTCTTATAAAAGGCCCCCACCTCTACCTACTTACCCACACTTCCAAAGCCTTTGACTCGGCCAACCCCTGCCTATTTTGTCTCTCCACTTCCCTCTCTTACTCCTTGAAGCCTCACTTTGTGCAGAAGTCTTCCCAAGGAATCCTTTGAGCTCAAACCAAATGGAGTTACCCGATTTTAAGGTAATGTCTTCACTTGTGTTCTTTTGTTTTATTTTTCTTCTCCAACCCCCTAAACTATTTTTATTAATTTTTTTTGTAACAACACCAGTATATTACATATACTAGAATGTTGTTATTATAAGTATTCGAGCTAAACTTACACACACCTACATCTAATGGTTAAAGAACATATTGTTTCCGTGGATGGCGAATTTCTGCCTCCTGAAACGATGATTGTTCAACATTCTTTTAACACCTTCAAAGGTGTCCATTAAGATGAAACTATATTTATATATGATATATAATATGTTTATGTTTTTCTTAAGCTTCTGTATTTTTCATTTTGGGCATACCTTTATGGTTTCCATTATGGGTAAACGTGATATCTTCATTTAAGGAAGTGCGGACTACAGCCCCCTCAAAGTGATTTGATTCGTTAATACCATATATGGGACGTATAAAGGATGGAGTTATGATATTATATATGATATTACACTGTAATTATAATATACCTTTATATCATTATGATTCCATTTCATAAAATACGAAATAGAAATGGAAGCAGCGTTCATGCGTACGTACGGCTTACCGTCTCCATGAACGGTGCATTTCATTTCTTACCTCTAAATGTTATGTAATATTATAAATGCATGAATGTACTGGATATATATGATATATATGATATCTAAATCATGAATACCATTATGGATATAATGGATACATGAACACCTTTTAATTATAAAGGGTTTATTTTTTACTCAAGTACCAATGATCGTTAAAACGACCGTTATTAACTTAAATAATTACATAGTGTTCATGACATGGCAATAAGTGATATAAAAGGAATAATGAACTTGAAAAAGGTTCTTAAACAAGTATAAATTAACTCAAGTTTATTATTCAAGAGATTAAAGAACGACTGAGTCAAGTCGGACCCGAGGTATGGGACTTCGTCTCAATCTCCTTTCATTGAGGCATATTTTGTTTTATACACAACCTTCTTTTATACGGTGTATAAACCCCTTTGAATTTTACATTTATTGAAAAGGAATCTTTTTTATTCGAAGCATTTACTAAACGACAAAAGGGAATGTTTTTGTCGTACGTATGCGGTCACAATGACTTCTCCACCGCCATGACCATTATTTGAGTTTCGGATTCCTCTACAAGCCATACCTTTTTTTAAAAGAAAAATAAATACCATGTTTTACTTTTCTATTATTTTGGTATTGAAAATGGTTTTCATAATGTTTTTATTTCAATGTGTTGTATTGATATCTTATGATTGAAATGTGGAAATTTTGTGTTTCCTTTATGCATGTTTTATGTGATATGATTATGTTGAGGTTCTTGGGAATTATTATGAAGATGGGTGGTTCCGTGATAAACTAAGGGCGGGTGAGCCCGATATAGCTCTCCAATGCATTGGGTAACGTGAGGGAGTGAAACATTAAGGTTTCTCCGAAGAGATTTAGGGAATATACTGTGATGGGTATTCCAAACATAACCAAGAGGGTTACTCCCTACGTAAGAATGTTATAAAACCCTCAATTTACCTTTATGTCTTATGATTTCTATGATTTATTCATGATTTGACGAGGTATGTTAAAGTGATTATGTTTTATGGGTAAATTATGATTTCATTCTTATGTATATATGTACTCATGTTTCCTTTCCATATTTTTATATCCCTTACTGAGCTTTTTATGCTCATCCCATGTTTTTGAAATGTTTTTCACGGGTCAAGGGAAAGGTACATGATACAATGATAGTGTCAAGGAAGTTGTCACGAACCGCCCTCGGGGCCCGTGCCGTGACTACCCCAAGCCCGCCTTCCATAGGCCAGGGGCTGGCGACTAGCACCAAGGCGTAAAATCCCAGTAAAAAGGGAAGGCATTGCCTTAATTAAGTAAACAAGCACCTCAGAGTAACAAGCGGAAGTAAAGCAGTACACAAAACTAGAATAACTGTGCTGAAGTAAAGGGGCCGGAATACAAGCCCAACTGAAAGTAAAGTACAACTCGAAAGGGAAAACAGCAACTGAAAGGTAAAGCTGCTACGCCGAGCTGTCCACTGGAAATCCCACCTGAAGGGTGGGTACAGATAGCTCCTCTGCTCCTCGGGTCCCGCCATCCGCTCCGAGTATGTCCCGCCCAGTGGTCCACCTCCGGGTACCGCCTCGTCGTATAGTCCACCTCCAGGTACCGTCCAGTCCTCGAACCTTCGGCTTCTGTCAGCACTGTCCGTCGTCTGCAACCAACACAACGAGGTGCGGGCATAGCCCGTGCAGGGGTGAGTATAACGATACTCAGTAGAGACCCCGAGACCCTCAAGGTCTCACTAAAACCAACAAGGATAAACACAAGAAGATCTCAACAGATAAACTCTACTTAGGTATATGCCCATACATATACCTAAGTTATCAAGTAACCCATCTCAATCATGAGGAAACACAAGGATTGTGAAAACGACGGATAACCACTACCCGGGTATATGCCCATACATATACCAAAGTTAGCAAGTGACCCATCTCAATCATGAAGTAAACACAAGGTCAAAAGTATCAGCTCAAACCAGGATTTTTATTATCGAAACCGTAACTGCTGAAGAGCTCCGTCTCTAGAGTGTACAGTGGTCCTGTCACGACTCCGAGGCCGCCGCTCACTAACCTAAGACTGCTGAAGTACTCCTCCTGTCGAGTACTGCGGGTCTGCTGCCAACTACCAGGCGCTCCGTCCGCTGAGGGTCTGCTTCCAAATACCGGGCGCTACCCAGATAGCCTACTGAGGTACTCCTCCTGTCGAGTACCGCGGGTCTGCTGCCAACTACCAGGCGCTCCGTCCGCCGTGGGTCTGCCGCCAAATACCGGGCGCTCCGTCCACTGGGCTAGTCGACTCACTCCAAGTCGAGTCGGTCAAGCAGTCGTCAGGTCTCAGCCGGCTACACGGTCTCCGTACTCTGCACGCTCGTCTCCGGGAGGGTCCGCTCCACGAGCTACTGGTCGATACTCCAAGTATCACAAAGTCCCGCAAGAAGTATCTCAAAAAGTCCGTCTCGTCACAGGGGTCTCAACGCTACAGACGGCGCGTCGATCGGACGCCCGGTCTGTGAGTTATTAGCCTTTTCGTCCCAGGGGCCCGGTTGGTTTCGAGTGTGAACCAATCCCGGCCGTATCACAACTGTACCCCGAACTCCCATAGGGTAAACTCAAAGGGACCGTTACTCAACGTAACCACCAACGCCGCTGACGGTTCGTCAAGCGGACGTCCTGTCTGAAAGATATTAGCTTTCCCGTTCCAGGGGCCCGGTTGGATTTCGGGTGCGATCCAACCCGGCCACTACTAACTGTATCCAAAACTCGGGCGAAGGATACCAAAAGTTCCGTATCGTAAACAGGAACTCAACGCAACAGACGGTGCGTCGATCGGACGCCCGGTCTGAGAGATATTGGCATTTTCGTTCCCGGGGCCCGGTTGGTTTTTAAGGCAAAACCAACCCGACCGTACTCCACCTGCGTCCAAACCTCGGGCGGAGTATGCCAAAAGATCCGTCTCACTTAGAGGATTCCATCAAAGTCGACGGCACGTCAATCGGACGTCCGGAACTCAAGATATGAGCGTTTCCGCTCCGAGGGCCCGGTTGGTTTCGTGAACGAACCAACCCGGCCGAACTCAAAGTAAACCGAAACCTTGAGTGCGATATACCGAAACGACCGTCTCGATCCAAGGATCGCGTTGCCGCAGACGGTTCGTCATTCGGAGGTCCGAGGCTCAAGTTATGGGCTAAAAACCATTTCTGGTTCGAAACGGGGGGGTCCGGGTCCGGGCCGACCCGGCCCGACCCCCCCCCCCCCCCCGGGCGGCGCGGTGGCCGGCGGCGGCGACCGGCGGCGGCGGGCGGCTGCGGTGCGGCGGCCGGCGGCGGCGCGGCGGCGCGGCGGCGCGGGGTGCCGCGGCGGCTCGGGGTGCCGCGAGGGGTCGCTCGCGGGGGGCTAACCCCCGCTTCTTCAGAAGGGCGGCGCGGCTTTGCCGCGCCGTTTGCAACAAATCGGCCCCCACGTGGGGGCCGGTTTTGAATTAAACCGGGGGGCTGCTGCCCCCACCCCTTCCAAGATCCGCCCCCCTCATTAAGAGGGGGGTTTTGCTGAACCGTCCGGGGGATTTATTCCCCCGGTTTTCTGTCATCCGACCGGGCAGCTGGCCGGCCGGTTTTTACCAACGGGACCGGAAATTCCGGTCCCGCCTTCGACTTCCGACGCCGGCGGCCCAGCCGCCGGTCTTCTCTTCCGCCGCGGCCCGGAACCAGCCGCGGTCTCCTCGTCCCGCCGCGGCCCGGAACCGGCCGTGGCGTTCGTCGTCCGGCGCGGTGCGACGGCACCGCGCCCCTTCGCCGTGCTTTGATAATCATTCAAAACGGCGCGACGGCGTCGCGTTCTTGTTGTTTCTTCCAAGGTGCGCGCGCGACGGCATCGCGTAAGTTAAACGTACAATTATCCGCGTGGTGTGACGGCACCACGCCACCTTGCTTCCGCCCGCAAGAATAATCAACATGGACGATGGAGGGGGTTCGGCCGTGTTCATGCAGTCCGGCCCCCCCTCACGTTAAAAATAATAACACAACTTTTTAAGAAACAACATTCTCACGTTAGTCATACAAACCACGAGCAAGAATGAAAATAAATAAATATTAAATCAACAACCCCTACCTCGGGTTTAAGATTCGAAGATTCGTCTACGTTCCGCGGAAGACGGCGTCGCGGAGGTCGGGCGTCGCGGTCGTCGTTCGTCAAATTCGATGACGAAGAGGTGCGTCCGAAGAGGCACGTCGTTGGCGAAACCTTGTACGCCGACGAAGGTTGTCCGAGGAAGATGCGGTGTTCTCTCTCGATGACACCGAAGACGAAGAAGAGCGGAGCGGCGTTCTTTGTCGGAACTTGAGCGTTCTACGTCAAGTCTTGAGGAAAGTCAAATAAAAAGGAAACAACGAACTCAAGAACCCCTACCTCGATAGTCGCACGTTGACGGAGTCGTGGAATATCGGTGTCGATTCCTTTGACGTCGGAGGAAGAGTCGTTGTCGATGGCGTTCGTCGCGGAAAACCGTCGCGGAAGAGATGACGCAGAAGAAGTACGTCGCGTCGCGGATACGGCGTCGCGGATGGATCGTGTTCTTCGGCGGAGAAGTTCTTCGTTGAAGAACGACGTTCTTCACATTCTTCGTTGAGTTTGAAGAAGAAGAAGAGGCTCTCCAAAAGCTCTCAAGGAGACAAACAAACAACCCAAAATAAAATAAGACCACTTCTTATTTTATTATTACAATACACATTAGAATTTCAAAAGTTTGAAATTCAAAAAGGTTAAACTCCCATAATTAATTAAGTAACTCAAGTTGACAACATTAAATGAAATGAGTTAAAGGGGAGGTTTTGAGAGAATTTGAGGAGTTGGGGTTCGTGTGGACCCCACCTCACTTAATCCTCCCAAGGGAGCTTAAGTGGATGTGGGTCCCACTCCCAACTCCCTTTGGTAGGACTTAACTAGTTAAAAATAAAATTTGTTCCTCACAAATTTTATTTAACTTAAACTAAAAACCCAAAAACTAACTTTCAACCCGCATCAAACGCAACTCCCGAAAAGGACTCTTTAAGCGAATATCGGCGCTGCGAGTTCATCGGTGCCCTCGGATTTCAATTCCGAGCACCGGATCAAAAGTTAGGAATTCCCGCTCGTTCGTTCACTGAACGTACCCGATCCAAACTTCGGAAATTAATTCCGGGCACTCCGGACCTCGGAATCAGGTGCCGTCTGAAACCGCGCTCTTGTAAAATTCTAAAGAAAATTAAGAAAAAAATTTCCTTGAATTTTACAGGTCTTTACATTACTCCCACCTCAGGGCTTTACGTCCCCGTAAAGCTACATCAAAAACTAGGGAAACAAAAGAGGGTACTGAGCACGCATCTGAGCCTCCCGCTCCCATGTGCTCTCCTGGAGATTCCCGTGCCGCCATCTGTTGCGCACAAGAGGAATCGATCGCCCATGTAGGACCCGCTCCTGTCGATCCTCTATCTCCACCGGGACCTCCGTAAAAGTCACCCCATCGTCAAGGATGTGCGTCGGGTCGTGCACGTATCTCCTCAGCTGAGACACGTGGAAGACGTCGTGCACCCGGTGCAACTGAGGTGGTAGAGCCAGGCGATAAGCCACCTCACCAACCCTGCTGAGGACCTGGAAGGGTCCGATGAATCCCGGAGATAACTTGTCGCCTCGGCCAAATCTCTGAATACCACGTCGAGGTGAGACCCGCAAGAAGACGTGGTCACCATCCTCGAACTCTAGTGGCCTCCGCCTCCTGTCAGCGTATGACTTCTGCCGGCTCTGTGCTGTCCTCATCCGCTCCTGGATGACATGGACCTCCTCTGACGTGGCCCGGACCATCTCTGGTCCCACATGAGCTGCAAGATTTCTTCTTTGCCGATAAGAGAAACCTGGTCTCATCCCCTGGATGAACCACATTCTTTGCCTAAAACAGTCAATCCTAACATGGATGATACTAATCCATACCAAGGATGACGTCGTAAGGCCTCGACGCTACTACTAAGAGATCCAACTGTTACTCTCGCCTCCAAGGGTTGAGTCACACTGTCGGCATCAGTGTGTGGTAACTGGTCTCTTCCAGTAGATGTCTCACAAGTGAGGGTCAAGTCAACAGTCAACTGGAACCTCTTAGTAACATCACAAAAGAGGACAGGAATGAAAACATCGCAAAGCATGCGTCTTTTATTATTGCAGCTCATAATACAAAGATGCTACACAAAAACAACATCAACAAGGAACTAGAAGTACAAGAGACGTATCCACTAGTTCCGCTCCTGTCCACCTGCTTTACTGTTGCTCAAGCATTTGTCGCTGCCTCAACCTCGGTGGTTCCCCCCCAAGCCTGCGGATCGAGGAGTCGGACAGTCACGTGCCAGGTGACCCTTTCCTCGGCATGTGTAACACAACCTGCTCCTTGCACGGCTAGCTCTGATCCCACTCCGGGTGCCCTGCACCACTGGTCCTAAAACCCGAGATCGCCCAACTGCTGGTCTGGTCCTCCTGGACCTCTGCATCATCTGTCTACTGCCCACAGATGACTCGGCTTATGATCGAAAAACACGCGGTAAAGGCAGAATCTCCTGTACACGCTCGGGGTGTAGAGATACTGGCACAAACTCCACCCTGAAGAAGGTCTCGAAGTCTTCCCATGCGAAGTTCATCTCATCGCAAAACTGAAACAAGTGGCTCCACCACCTACCTGCTGCTGCGTGTAGTAGGCTCGCAGCGAGGATCACCATGAGGTCTGCTGGTGTCCTCACTAGCCTAAACACTCGTACCACTGCCTCCAGCCAGTCCTCTGCAGCCTGGGGATCCGTCTCCCCGCGAAACCTGGGCGGTCGCTGGCGCTGAAACTCATGCAGTGCGCTGAGGCGACGTGCATCGTCAGCGGCTGCTGCTGGAAGCATCGGGGGCTCGGCGGGTAGAGCTACCGCCGGTGCCACTGCTGACAAAGGGCCCTGCACCGAGGCCTCGTCGCTCGGTGGGCTGTCGTCACGTTCGATTCTCGGAACCCTAGCTGGCTGCCATCGTGGGGCCATCCTGAAAGAAACAACGTAACACGATCAAACGATTATACCTGGTGAGCTGACCTGGTTTGAGCTGTTTTAAGGGGAAAAACTTTTGAAAACACACACACAATCAGTGTTTTCGTGCACAAAGTCGGAAATCAGTTGTCAGGGTCCTGGTGTATGGATACGTCGGCCGCCCGCACCAACACTGGACTCCCTGATCTAAAAACCACACTCGGTACTCCCAACACTATTGCTTCACAGAAAGAAACATCAGAGTTATAAGTTCTGTGGTAGAACCGAACTCCTCTGATACCAATTTGTCACGACCCGCCCTCGGGGCCCGTGCCGTGACTACCCCAAGCCCGCCTTCCATAGGCCAGGGGCTGGCGACTAGCACCAAGGCGTAAAATCCCAGTAAAAAGGGAAGGCATTGCCTTAATTAAGTAAACAAGCACCTCAGAGTAACAAGCGGAAGTAAAGCAGTACACAAAACTAGAATAACTGTGCTGAAGTAAAGGGGCCGGAATACAAGCCCAACTGAAAGTAAAGTACAACTCGAAAGGGAAAACAGCAACTGAAAGGTAAAGCTGCTACGCCGAGCTGTCCACTGGAAATCCCACCTGAAGGGTGGGTACAGATAGCTCCTCTGCTCCTCGGGTCCCGCCATCCGCTCCGAGTATGTCCCACCCAGTGGTCCACCTCCGGGTACCGCCTCGTCGTATAGTCCACCTCCAGGTACCGTCCAGTCCTCGAACCTTCGGCTTCTGTCAGCACTGTCCGTCGTCTGCAACCAACACAACGAGGTGCGGGCATAGCCCGTGCAGGGGTGAGTATAACGATACTCAGTAGAGACCCCGAGACCCTCAAGGTCTCACTAAAACCAACAAGGATAAACACAAGAAGATCTCAACAGATAAACTCTACTTAGGTATATGCCCATACATATACCTAAGTTATCAAGTAACCCATCTCAATCATGAGGAAACACAAGGATTGTGAAAACGACGGATAACCACTACCCGGGTATATGCCCATACATATACCAAAGTTAGCAAGTGACCCATCTCAATCATGAAGTAAACACATGGTCAAAAGTCTCAGCTCAAACCAGGATTTTTATTATCGAAACCGTAACTGCTGAAGAGCTCCGTCTCTAGAGTGTACAGTGGTCCTGTCACGACTCCGAGGCCGCCGCTCACTAACCTAAGACTGCTGAAGTACTCCTCCTGTCGAGTACTGCGGGTCTGCTGCCAACTACCAGGCGCTCCGTCCGCTGAGGGTCTGCTGCCAAATACCGGGCGCTACCCAGATAGCCTACTGAGGTACTCCTCCTGTCGAGTACCGCGGGTCTGCTGCCAACTACCAGGCGCTCCGTCCGTCGTGGGTCTGCCGCCAAATACCGGGCGCTCCGTCCACTGGGCTAGTCGACTCACTCCAAGTCGAGTCGGTCAAGCAGTCGTCAGGTCTCAGCCGGCTACACGGTCTCCGTACTCTGCACGCTCGTCTCCGGGAGGGTCCGCTCCACGAGCTACTGGTCGATACTCCAAGTATCACAAAGTCCCGCAAGAAGTATCTCAAAAAGTCCGTCTCGTCACAGGGGTCTCAACGCTACAGACGGCGCGTCGATCGGACGCCCGGTCTGTGAGTTATTAGCCTTTTCGTCCCAGGGGCCCGGTTGGTTTCGAGTGTGAACCAATCCCGGCCGTATCACAACTGTACCCCGAACTCCCATAGGGTAAACTCAAAGGGACCGCTACTCAACGTAACCACCAACGCCGCTGACGGTTCGTCAAGCGGACGTCCTGTCTGAAAGATATTAGCTTTCCCGTTCCAGGGGCCCGGTTGGATTTCGGGTGCGATCCAACCCGGCCACTACTAACTGTATCCAAAACTCGGGCGAAGGATACCAAAAGTTCCGTATCGTAAACAGGAACTCAACGCAACAGACGGTGCGTCGATCGGACGCCCGATCTGAGAGATATTGGCATTTTCGTTCCCGGGGCCCGGTTGGTTTTTAAGGCAAAACCAACCCGACCGTACTCCACCTGCGTCCAAACCTCGGGCGGAGTATGCCAAAAGATCCGTCTCACTTAGAGGATTCCATCAAAGTCGACGGCATGTCAATCGGACGTCCGGAACTCAAGATATGAGCGTTTCCGCTCCGAGGGCCCGGTTGGTTTCGTGAACGAACCAACCCGGCCGAACTCAAAGTAAACCGAAACCTTGAGTGCGATATACCGAAACGACCGTCTCGATCCAAGGATCGCGTTGCCGCAGACGGTTCGTCATTCGGAGGTCCGAGGCTCAAGTTATGGGCTAAAAACCATTTCTGGTTCAAAACGGGGGGGTCCGGGTCCGGGCCGACCCGGCCCGACCCCCCCCCCCCCCCCGGGCGGCGCGGTGGCCGGCGGCGGCGACCGGCGGCGGCGGGCGGCGGCGGTGCGGCGGCGGCGCGGGGTGCCGCGGCGGCGCGGGGTGCCGCGGCGGCTCGGGGTGCCGCGAGGGGTCGCTCGCGGGGGGCTAACCCCCGCTTCTTCAGAAGGGCGGCGCGGCTTTGCCGTGCCGTTTGCAACAAATCGGCCCCCACGTGGGGGCCGGTTTTGAATTAAACCGGGGGGCTGCTGCCCCCCCCCCCCCCCTTCCAAGATCCGCCCCCCTCATTAAGAGGGGGGTTTTGCTGAACCGTCCGGGGGATTTATTCCCCCGGTTTTCTGTCATCCGGCCGGCCAGCTGGCCGGCCGGTTTTTACCAACGGGACCGGAAATTCCGGTCCCGCCTTCGACTTCCGACGCCGGCGGCCCAGCCGCCGGTCTTCTCTTCCGCCGCGGCCCGGAACCAGCCGCGGTCTCCTCGTCCCGCCGCGGCCCGGAACCGGCCGCGGCGTTCGTCGTCCGGCGCGGTGCGACGGCACCGCGCCCCTTCGCCGTGCTTTGATAATCATTCAAAACGGCGCGACGGCGTCGCGTTCTTGTTGTTTCTTCCAAGGTGCGCGCGCGACGGCATCGCGTAAGTTAAACGTACAATTATCCGCGTGGTGCGACGGCACCACGCCACCTTGCTTCCGCCCGCAAGAATAATCAACATGAACGATGGAGGGGGTTCGGCCGTGTTCATGCGGTCCGGCCCCCCCTCACGTTAAAAATAATAACACAACTTTTTAAGAAACAACATTCTCACGTTAGTCATACAAACCACGAGCAAGAATGAAAATAAATAAATATTAAATCAACAACCCCTACCTCGGGTTTAAGATTCGAAGATTCGTCTACGTTCCGCGGAAGACGGCGTTGCGGAGGTCGGGCGTCGCGGTCGTCGTTCGTCAAATTCGATGACGAAGAGGTGCGTTCGAAGAGGCACGTCGTTGGCGAAACCTTGTACGCCGACGAAGGTTGTCCGAGGAAGATGTGGTGTTCTCTCTCGATGACACCGAAGACGAAGAAGAGCGGAGCGGCGTTCTTCGTCGGAACTTGAGTGTTCTACGTCAAGTCTTGAGGAAAGTCAAATAAAAAGGAAACGACGAACTCAAGAACCCCTACCTCGATAGTCGCACGTTGACGGAGTCGTGGAATATCGGTGTCGATTCCTTTGACGTCGGAGGAAGAGTCGTTGTCGATGGCGTTCGTCGCGGAAAACCGTCGCGGAAGAGATGACGCAGAAGAAGTACGTCGCGTCGCGGATACGGCGTCGCGGATGGATCGTGTTCTTCGGCGGAGAAGTTCTTCGTTGAAGAACGACGTTCTTCACATTCTTCGTTGAGTTTGAAGAAGAAGAAGAGGCTCTCCAAAAGCTCTCAAGGAGACAAACAAACAACCCAAAATAAAATAAGACCACTTCTTATTTTATTATTACAATACACATTAGAATTTCAAAAGTTTGAAATTCAAAAAGGTTAAACTCCCATAATTAATTAAGTAACTCAAGTTGACAACATTAAATGAAATGAGTTAAAGGGGAGGTTTTGAGAGAATTTGAGGAGTTGGGGTTCGTGTGGACCCCACCTCACTTAATCCTCCCAAGGGAGCTTAAGTGGATGTGGGTCCCACTCCCAACTCCCTTTGGTAGGACTTAACTAGTTAAAAATAAAATTTGTTCCTCACAAATTTTATTTAACTTAAACTAAAAACCCAAAAACTAACTTTCAACCCGCATCAAACGCAACTCCCGAAAAGGACTCTTTAAGCGAATATCGGCGCTGCGAGTTCATCGGTGCCCTCGGATTTCAATTCCGAGCACCGGATCAAAAGTTAGGAATTCCCGCTCGTTCGTTCACTGAACGTACCCGATCCAAACTTCGGAAATTAATTCCGGGCACTCCGGACCTCGGAATCAGGTGCCGTCTGAAACCGCGCTCTTGTAAAATTCTAAAGAAAATTAAGAAAAAATTTTCCTTGAATTTTACGGGTCTTTACAGAAGTGTCAAGAAAGAATCCATGTTTTATTTTAAATATGTTTCCATTGATGGGAAAAATGAATACTCTCTTTTATGTAACCACTTTGTTTAAATGTGGAATGTGATGCATGTTTTATGATCTAATTCTCTAAAACTCTAAACCTGAAAAGATCCTCAAGGTGTAACCTTGTAATAACTCAAGATTAAGTAATGTTTAAGGCTGGGGCCTTATAGTTATATTCACCCCTGTGCTGGTTTGAGGTAGGATAGGTAGTGCTACTGGTTCCTTGTCTCATTCAGGAGACTTAGGAGTTGGTTCAACTAACCAGGAAGTGTATGTCTACTACTCAATCTAGATAGAAATATAATGTCAGTAACCATTGAAAACCTCTGGAGTTCAAGGTCAGGGATCATTTATTCTTGAGGGTATCACCCAGACTTGGGAATATATGGATACAGAGGTAAGGGGTGTTGTTTCCTCATTATGTCGAGCCGTTTGTGATTTTTGATAGAGTCGGGCTGGTAGCCAATTGGTTGCTATTACCTTTAAGGTACCATTTCATGCACTACGTCTTGTATGTTTCACAGCTTATCCATTATCATGCTGACTCATTTCATACTTTTGATCCCTATTATGTGGAGTTAGATGTCGATGATTCTTTTGAGGAGTATCATATACGCATTGTTAATCAGAGCATGAAGGCTCTCTGAGGCTAGTTTGTACCTTTAGTACAAGTGTTATGGGATGATAGATAGGTATAGAATGAGTTATTGGAGTGGGAGGTTGATGTTCTTTCTCAGTGGTTAGACTTGTTCGTAGACAGTGTATTACTTCCCTTGGATGGGTAACTCGGGGACAAGTTCCTTTAAGGGGGAAGACTATAAGAACCTGGTTTCTCTATGAGGTACAGATCCTTTAAATTTTGGTCCAATTATTTATCTTGGAACTAATATAGATGCCTAATGTGGTTAATAAGGTTACGAGGGTCTCTGAGTCTTGTTCATATCCTATAAATTTGGCCAGTGTAAGAAATAATTGGTCCACATGGTTATTAGAAACTGTGTCATCTATTCAGCATGGTTTCTCCTAACTGTGAGGGTATTTTTAGAGAGTCATGAAGGGAACATGGTTTTCCCTAACTATACACCTAGTTCTACACATCCATGCAAAAACCCTGTAGTTTTTAGCTGAGGTGAATAGCATGGTTGGAACACAATTTCTCAAACCATGCATCCAACCTGTGAGGGTTCCCTATTAAGGCAGATCCTATCACATGGTTGGCACATGGTTTGGCCAACCATGTGTCCAAACTGTGTGCCCCCATAAATGAATGTAAGTTTACCACTTTTCCCCTAAATTGTTTCAAACATAAACACTCATTCATATTTATTATTTCTAGTGTGTAGAGGTCTTCCTCCTCGTGTGAGATCTCCCCTCCTCTAAGATAGGTTCTTCAATTTCTTAGTCGTTCAGACTTAGATTCAAGAACAAATCATCTCATTATATCCATACCTATGAGTGCTTCGATCCTTGGGATTATTTTATCATTTTAATCTCTATCATTATGTTTCACATGCTAGATTCTCCATGTGTTTCCTTAAAATAGATATACATTGATTAATTGAATATCCTTGATAGAATTGGCTTAGCATCCCATGAATCATATTGGCATAGACCCCCTTCAATTGTGGTCTCCCATTGAGGTGTGCCAATCAAATTTACATTTTGGTTATAAATTTATAAATGGAAAACCCATATTTTAAATGGTTTTGTAATGATTTAGGATTGTGATATCATAAATGAAATGGATAATTGATGTGGTGTAGAATAGATCACACACACATCACTCTCTAATTAAATGAATAGAATTTAGTGGTATGACCATGTCACTTAATTAAATAAAACAATGGTTATGTCCTTGTCCAAATATTATTGATATTAAGTATGAATTATCTATTATATATTATTTAATCCTTGAATTATTACTATATCTTATGATGTATGGGCATGGAGACCCTTTATAAATGTGATACGAGTATGGATACCCTTTATAAATGTCAAATGGTCATGGAAACCCTTTATAAAGTTGATATGAGAATATAGACCCTTTATAAATTTGATATGGGCATTTAGACCCTATATAAATTTGATACGAGCATAGAGACCCTATATAAATTTAATACGGACATGACGAGCCTTACTGTAATAAATGGGCATGAAAACCCTAATTGTGATATATGGGCATGAAGACCCTCGTTGTGATATATGGGCATGAAGACACTGATTATTATATATGGGAATGATAACCCTTAATGTGATACTATACACAACATCCCTACTATTGTGATACTGGTCATGGCATCCCCTATTCTTTTGATACCAAGCATTATGTCCCTTGATATCAGGGAGACTTATGCTACAGTCTATGGATGCCTGAGTTACGCCTCAGGTCTAGGATAGTAGAAATAGCCACATATATGGCTATAAATGTCACTATGTAAGAATTACATATATGTGTATACACATTCTTACTTGTACAGAGATATTCCATCATAGGCCAAAGCAAGTAGTGTCATCCTGGTTTCCTTTAAAAACCAGATCTGACCCATTTATAGTTATTATCGCTACTTTTCATTATCATATCTGCACAATACCAAATATATATGAAATGATTGGATATTTATATCCATAATTTGTGGTGGACTACTGAGTTCATATCAGACCCTATCCAGGCTACCGATGGTACCCAAGAAAACTATATTCCATTAGGTGTAGATAAGGGAAATCATCCACTTATGGACTCGGGATTTTTTGCTTGATTTAGGATGTGAGCTTGGTAACAAATGACCGGACTGGAGCTTGAGATTCTTGGATAGATTTTAGCCTTTTTGTTCCTTTTGTATATCATGTACTCTATTGACTACATGCTTCAATGTTTACATGTTTTCCCAATTTTGTAGAGACATGACTTCATCATATTTTTTTTATGATTCAGTTTACTAATTTTGATTGTTATTTAGTGCTTGGATGTTTACATGTGATTCCACTATCTTTTCTAGTATTTCTATGATTCAACTATTTATCAATTGATTATTCCATTGTGCTAATATGACTAGAGGAAATAGTATCCCCATAGACACACCCTAGTCTCTCTCTACTAGTCGGCAACCTCTAGCATACAGGGAGGTGTGCTAGAGGCCATATAGCCAACTAGTTTGGCTAATACTACTAAGTTAGTGGGCTAGGACATCACAATGTAAGGTATCTCTGTTGGTATTTCCATGTTGGGTTTCTCTAACAAGTTTGGAAAGTGGTGGGGTAATAACTATTGATTGTATATAAGTTGAGCCATCCTCATTCACTAGGGGAAACTACAATGAGGCCAACTTCTCTAATGCATCATTCAACAACTGTGATCAAGACCTCTTGATAAGAGCATCTTCTACTGCATTCCAATTCCCATAAGTATAGACTATCTCGAGGTCATAATCCTAGAGAAAATATTTCCATCTCCACTGTCTCATGTTAAGATCATTTTGAGAGAAGACATACTTAAGAATCTTATGGTCATAATAGATAATGAACCACGTACCCATAAGGTAGTGTTTCCACATATTTAGTGAAAAGACTACCAATACCAACTTCAGATTGTGTATCATGTAGTTCTAATTGTGAGGTCTCAGCTACCAAGACCCCTAGGTAATCATCTCCTTCATTTTCATCTAAACACAACCAAGTATGGTACCTTTATCATTTTAGAAAACTATATACTCGACATCTACCTCTAGAAAATTCTTGATGGGGGTGCTCATCAACCTTTACCATAACCCATGAAAATCCTACTAGAACCAATCAATACAAATGAAATTATTTCCCTTCTAGGACAAAGAAATAAAAGGTGGAAATATCCTAGAGAAATCAATCATGAATATCCTACCATAGCCTACTAGCCCAAGGAATCTCCTCACCTATTTCACACTCTTGGTTGGATCCCAATATAACATCACTTCAACCTTCATTGGGTCCACTACTACACCCTCCACTAAGATGGCATGTCCTAGAAAGTGGACCTTATAAATCCATAACTAACACTTTGAGATCTTCTTGTAAATTTGGTGCTCTCAGAGTAAGTCCAGGACCACCTCAAGTGTCTTTCATAATCCTCCTTATATACTATGTAAATTAGGATATCGTTGATGAAGACTACTACACACTAGTCAAAGAAAGGTTCAAATATTCAGTTCATGGGTCCCATGAACACTACTGGGGTGTTAATAACACCGAAAGACATCACAAACTACTCATAGTGACCGTAGTGACATTATAATTGTAACACCCCAAGATTTTGAAAATAAATATTGAATTCATTTTATAATCTAGACATTAAACACAACTTTTTCACTACTGTGTTTCGAATTTCGAGAAACATTCATCTAGAGTTGTGATCAGTAAGTCATTTGGAGTCTAATAGAACAAACATGGTTTTTTGGTGAATAGTAACATACCCTTATGAATAGTAATATGACCCTTATGAATAGTAAATAATAATATTGTTTTATTTTCTTAAGGAAATAATATAATGAGATCTTAATTAATTTTTCAATGTGATATAAAACTAATTGCACCTTTAAAATTGTTATTTTTTGAATTAAATATGAATTTATTTAAAAATTAAATTAATAATATTTAGAAAATTAATTTTGAAAAATGGAGTTCACTTTTGAATTATACACGTCGAAAAAATTTAGGGGTGAATTTTTGGGATTTTTCTAAAATACTGGAATTTTTCGTGAATAGTGAAAAATATAGTTTTGAGTATTTAGTAGTTTACTGAAATCATAATGATATAATAATTAAAATAAAATTATGGTCTACTTGTGTACAGTAACATATGACAGGAGGTGTCCCAAGTGGCTAAAACCATGGGAAAATACCATGGGCAAGCCCATGTTTTGGCAAAAACCGCTAATGAGGTGTCCCTTTGAAATTATTAGAAAACTCCCTCTCTTTTTCTATAAATACCCACTCATCAATTCGTTTTCTTTCATTCCAAATCCCTCATCCTCTAAGATCTGGTGGTTTTACCACTCTAATAGTCCTCCCAAGGTTTCCTTAATCCTCCAAGGTCCCAACCTTTAAGTTCTAGGAGTTACTCTACAAGGTAATGGAATCTTTCACCCTCCTCTTTTAGTCGACACTTATTTTATGTTATCTCTTTGAATATCCATTATAATATGTTGGGGTTTGATTTTATGTATTATTCTTAATTCCCTTTTAATTTAAATATTATGTGGTACCCTTTTTCTCTCGTCATTTCATTTTATGAAATATTAAGTGACGTCGTTAGGCTGTCAAATTTTCATAAGGGATCTCTTACCTTTTCTCTAATTTTCAAGATCATCTCTTTTCTTTTTCTCTCCTCACATCCTCTATCCAAATTACCATGATAAACTCCATTATAATCTATATAATGTAATAATATCATGTTAATGGAAGATAAATCATAAATATTCTTACTCCCTCCATTTAATTTTTATAAACGAAATCAACATCCATGAGGTTCTAATTTATAACCTTCGTGGACGATGAAGTTTCGTTCTTCAATTTCCACTTCATTAATGGTCATGAAACCATTTTAATTGTTTAACCAGACTATAATACATGTATCATAACCTAATTAATATTCATGAACTAGTATATGTACATATTATTAAATCATATGACAAAACTAGTTCATAATATTCCAAATACCACCAAATAATCGAAGTGGTTGTCATCTAATGATTCATCCTCATTCCATGTAAAAAATGATGGAAATGACCATTAAAAATTCTTTTTGTTCATAAATAATATTTAACTTCAATTATAGAGATTTAAAACCATTATAAATGAACTTCATTACTTAAAAACAAGTGGACCGATTATGAAAATCAAGAAAAAAACACTCTGAAATGACGAAATTCAATATAATAACTTATAAATAATAACTTAAATGAACTAAAAAGAATTATGATAAACAAAATATAATTCTATTAGGTTCTGAAATAAGTTATTTATATTTATAATTTCATATTCTAGGACCTTAAGTTCAAGAGAGGAACACATTCAGATTTAAGGTAAGGGTTTTTCCACCCAAACATCCATTTCCATTCAGGTTATTTTCATTATCTAAATTACATCAATGAAATTCTTATGTATTATTATATACGCGTCATAAATTATGTGTGATTGTTCTGTATATTTACAAAAACTAGGATCCTTCTTTATTTTATGGTTAGTTACATGTTTTAAAAGGATCTTTCAAATTTTTTCCGAAATACAAGCCTGATTCAAGGGAATATCTCAATTTCTTACCTATTTTCAAGGAAAATATATAATCAGTTTTTGTAAACCATTATATCTATAAAATCACTCATTTTTTTATGAAAATAATATATCACTTCACTTCTGGTGTTATACAAAGATTTTTCCAAAATAAATCTTATTTTCAAAGTAAAAGAGTATTTATTTCAAGAATTACTCGAAGATTTTATAAGAGTATCTTACTCTATTTCAACACACTTGTTGATTCTTATATATTATTGGGATTGGTATTCCATATTATCATCTACCATATTCAATTTTATGGTTTATGATTATTTTGGCTATTGATGTGTTGTCTTTAAACCATTCATCAGTTTACTTCGAATGGTTAGTGTTGTGGCTTAATGTTCGGGGAAAGCTACTACATTTAATATATTAATATGTATGTTGTTTATGTTTATCCTCATTCATATGAGGAATTAATTGGACATTGTAAGTATTGGTTGGGTCCTTTTATAGCCCCTCAGTGCATCGGTAGGTCTCATAAGACAAACTACGGTCTTGGCACAAGGCCTTGACAAAATGATTATTTATGGTCTTGGCACGAGGCCTTGACGGTATAGATATTTTGTCTCACATTATGCATTCCCTCATTATGAATGTATTATTGATGGTTCAGGTGGTTATTCTACTAGTATAATACCCATGATTATGTTATGTTATGGAAATATTAACTCATCTCATATTTCTACCATATTATGTTCAAGTTTATTTCTAAAGGCATGTGTTTTCAATTATTCACCATGTCTAATGTTTATGTTATCTTCTGCTGTATTGATTACCCTTACTAAGCATTTGATATCACCCCTTTATTATTTTTTATTTCCATAGAGAAAGAAGAATTCTATTATTAATGACATGCTGAAATAACCTTGGAGTTATGGAATTTCTCTAAGGAGTTTCTATGTTGTTTTTCATTTCAAGTTGTAATGATGAACTTATGTATGAATCTTGTTTCGAATAATACTAAACTAATAGGTCCTTTGGGATGCCTATTCCTTGTTGTATGCCAATGTAAACAATAAGGCACCGACTCTAAGTAACTGGGTTCAGGTCCTTACAAGAATGCCATCTTCATATATCTTCATCCCATACTCATAGCTGAAGATATCCTGATCTGAGGTCTAATTTTGAGAACCATAGAACCCATATCAATTGATTGAATAGGTCCTTAATCCTTGATAGTTGATACTTATTCTTCGTGGTCATCTTGTTCAGGGGTTGATAATCCAACAAAAACCTCAATCTTTCATCTACCTTCTTAGAGAAAAACATTGGGGATTCCTAGGGTGAAACATTTGGTCAAAAAATACCTTCCTCTAAAAGTCCTCCAACTAAACCCTCAACTCATGAAACTCTATGGGAGACATATGATATGTTTCCATATATATCAAGGTCATCCCTGGGTTTAACTCAATGTGGAATTAATTCTATCAGTGTGGAGATAATCCTATAACATCCTCAAGAAAGATATCACCATACTCTTCCACCACTATAAGATATTGGTAGCCCATTTCATCCACTTCTCCACGAATCATGCTAGCCAACTGGTGTGTAATCAAATGAAATCACCTATCTATGAGTCCATCTTGCTCCGCCAAGATCTCCTTCTCACCTATTAAGGAAAACATCATCTTTTTTATAAGGACACACTACATCCTTCACCAAAAATAGTAAATTTATATATGAACTATGTATATCCATTTCGTGCCTAAGATGATGTAATAAGGCCTCATCACTTCCAAAAATAGATCCCATAAGAATATATCACCTCCAAGAGTCAAGTCATGATATAGGAAGAAGTTTGTGATCACTGATTCATCTCTAGTAGGAGTCTCTAAGCATAAAGGTCAAGCCAAGGGCTCAACCAGAATCATTAGGTCTCAAACTAGGGTTGTAGGAAAAAAAAGAGTGTCTCTTTTCTATGTCTATAATAACTATATATAAGGTAGAAAATATGAATATCATACCTTTAATCATCCCCATATCCTATGTGTCAAAGGCCTCTACTGCCTGTAGCTACCCTTTCCCCTGTTCACCAGCTCCTTGAGACTAGTAGGGACCACCTCGGGTGGTGGTGGTAATAGGTCTAAATGTTTTCCACCTCCAGCTACACTCCCTACTCCTATACCACATACACCACCCTATATACCTCCCTTATCCTTCCACTACCACTTCCTAGGTTTCCCATTCACTATCTCTCTATAAGCCATACAGTGGTTTGGACAATCCCATGTGAGATTTCCCTGAACGTCATAAGAGTATCACTTCCACTCCCTAGGCTGACAAGAACCATCCAAAATACTTGAACCATAAAACCTATATTCTAATACCTCCTTTTAAAATTTATCATATGTTTAGATCCCTCTGATTTTCATCATCTACCTACTACCGAAGTCTCAGCTTCGGGGCTCCCACTACTATCACCCATTATCAGTTACATCTCATCCAGAAAGCTCTCTACTTCCAGGTAACACTCCAACACCCTATAGAAGGTTGGAATGCATATAAGTATCAATAAATAATTGATATATATGTGTAATATTCACTTGAATGTCCGATCTTGGAATGAATAATCATATATGATATCTATCGAGTATCTCGAGAGGTTGGTGAACCTTGATAAATACTCAAAGATAGTCATGTTGTCCTATTGAAGATATAGAAGATCCTTTATGTGTATATCCATAAACAATACTAGAGATATATCCTCTCTAAAAAGGCACTAAAACTCTATACATGAAAGATTCACCTTATCATACAATATTCACTAGGACCCACCATCGCCTAACATATCAATGAAGAAGGCTCGCTGCCAGGACCACCATTTGGTCTGTATGTGTCATAATCATATGAAAGACTTAAATTGTAACATTGAGATAATCCTCAGCCCCCTCGGGGTCCATCTCACCCTAAAACCTAAAGGGTCATTGACACTGAAAATTGTGAAGTGCACTCAGCATTTGAACTTCATCTACTGGTACTACTAGTACCATATGATGTTAGAAGGGTGAAAGTATGGCTGGTAGACCACCTAAAGGTACCACCTCCTGAATAGGTCCCTATATCAAATCCTCATCACTAAAGGGGTTTTCTCATGGTCTTTATACTAAATACTAGTCAAAAGTCATCATGGAGGCATCTTGAAATAAACAATATGTACCATATCCTAGAGTATATCAGGAGAAGGAGATGGAAATGAAACCCATTCCTCTCTGATGCATGTACAAATTTTTTCCCTATAACCAATGTCTACATATACCAATTCCAAAATTTGGTTGTTAGAGTACTGGTGTATGGATACACTAGCTACCACACTAACACTAGAGTCCCTAGCCTGATATCATAACTTGAAACACTTAACATGGTTTTCATAAAACCCAAACCAATCTCACATCTATACAAAACTCCAAAATCTGGTCAGAGGATGAACCAACTTTAATACCACTCTTTCATGAACCATCCCACCAAGGCCTATCTGGATAATGGTAAGTTGATTGTGACTACCTCAATCCTGCCTCAAATAGGTAAAGGGAAGGAAACTAATGTCGAGTAGGTGTAACACTCATATGGGTGGCCTTAGCCTATGGTACTTACACACACAAACATATCCAAACTCATAAAATGATAAAAGTAAAGTACGAGTAATACCAATCCATGTATAGATCTAAAACCCACAATCAGATTATGATAAAAAAACATTAAGGTTAAAATAAATTCCCACCAAAATTATTTAGAAGTCCAACTTGCTAGAATAATTGGACAATAGTCAAATGCGACACCTAGCATGAACCAGGGTCTATCTAGCCCAATCTAAGCTTCTTCTACTCTGGTTTCACCAAGAACTTCATCAAATGGTCAATCATCTACATTATTCATGACCTGTATGGCAAGTTCCCAAGTAGGGGTGAGTATAATAATACATAGTAAGACACCACAAAATAACCAAACATAAGAATCAAGATAGTAGTCATCTAATCATAGGGATATGTCAATCAAAATATGAAACATACAACAAAACATCCAGATATACTCAATATAGATACAAATTCTCAAATTAATTCCACAAATATATTGTCAACTTAAGATTCCACTCAAGAGTTCATAGAAACACTCGCTCGAGAGAACTCAGTCTATGAGTCAGATCACACTGATGTCGTCCATCTGAGATTTCATGATCATCAGGTCTCTCCATGAGGAAGTACATGTTGGAATTCAGAATATATCAATACATATATGGTAGATGACACCCATGTCCATGGGGTTACCTAAAATATGATATGTAATAACCCACTAAGTAGGGGATTGACACCTGTGCATATTGGCCATGCCAATTCCAGGAACCCCACTTAGGGAAGAAGATGATAGTGGATTCCACCCCGATCCTCATGGAGGGATTCTAAAACACTATATGAGACTAATCCATTAGAGTGGATCACAATCCTAATATTAGGATGTAATACCATATTATACCCTCATAAGGATGGATCAAGGGAACAAACCCTAAGGAAACTTGTCCGTGATGAAGAGAAAAGGGCCTCAAACCCCTTGGTAATATTATATGATGTTTACTAGTATTTCACTGAATTTATTTCCAACCTAGGGACTTACCATGTGCTACATCCCATGATCATGTACCCTAGACTGTGCCCATGTACTTTGGCTATTCTTGTGTACTTTAGTCATTTCCAATTACCAAACCATTCATGTGTACTCAACCTTTCCCCATGTACCAGGCCAGGTCTATTCTTGTGCACCAAAAGGGTGAACATTGATTCTCTAGGCCAAGTCACAAGGTGTGTGATACTTTATTTCATGTGTAAATATTATCCACCATAGTTGGGTATATAAAATGTGTGTTCTTTCATTACACACTGTGTAACACGGGATTTTAAAAATCTCTTAGTTCTTTACATTTCTATCAATTCCACCACTGATACCCTTTATTTTTCCTCCAATATCACTTGTAAGTGTATATCTATGACTAAAAAATATCCATGGTCTCTGGTGTCTAGATTCCGACCACGTAAATCTATTCATAATCCAACCACTTCTACAATGTGTCGTCACCACATGTACAACAAAAAAACATCAATATAATATGATCCTTGATCATGGATATCATACCATGATCATGGTTTAAAACTCAACCCTAGGGTATTAATCTATTACACCAAAGAATGGTTGTGCAATGATTGATCACCAGGAATTTGTTGAACCGCCGGTCAAAAGAAATGTCGGCAATGAACGCATGATGAATGGTGGGAGAAACCCACAAAACACAAGATGACGAACAGACCTAGTTCATTATTCAGATTATAATTGATCCCTGTCTATTATAGTGATGAAAAAATAAATTAATAATCAATGCTAAAATGATTTTCCCAAATCCTAAAAATAAACCTGCACCCACGACATGATCAATTCGCAAATCATTATTTAAGTTGATTTGATATGTGATTATCAAGGTATAATCAATGGAGTAAATAAATCATAGAAATAAAACACCCTACCTTGTGTTTAGATCATTCTTTGATGAATAATGGGTTTGTTCCATCGTCATTGGAAAGATTCACAAACTTCATCGGTGTACCCATTCCCAAAGCAAGATCTGATGATGGTCATTCATGAAAGCTCCTCCATCGACTCCTCTATCAAACTCCTGGGTTATTAATCTAACCCTATAATTCAGTTATAACCAGGTAGTTATAGAGGATATTAGGTAATTTTAATATAATAAATAATAATATAGTTAAATTATTATTAAATTACTAATATGTTCATGACCTAGCTTTCATGAAATTCCTGACGCCAAAAAAGGTTAGGTCACACCTAGGGTAAAAACTATATTCTAGACCCAATAGTGATATCATATTTACTATTCAAGTACTCATTTTGGATTTATTCCACAATCTCAAGAAACATGTTTGCGTGTGATATTAATATATTTAATATTTTTATAATATCTATACCGACCTTACTGGGCATCGGAATCCCACGTTTTCTCATCATCTAGCTTCAAAAATATTACTATATATATTCCAAATATTTACACGAAAAAAATACATTATAGGTATACCTTTATTAGATATATATATGAGAAAAAATTGTTCTTCAATATACCAAATACCTTCCACTAAACCTTGGTCGATGAATCAACAATGGAGTTGCCTTTATGTTAATACTATCTTTTCATTCTCATCAATTTCCCTTTAGTTCATCAACACCCAACTTAAATCTTTAATTGGTTCATTTTTTATCTTCACTCAATATTTTTTGGAGGAATATATATAATGAACTTCTTTTATTTTCCTAAATATCTACCTCTATGATGTGTCTCTTCCTTACCTATTTGATCTAGACTTGACAATCAGGTTTACTCAAAGTTCTTAAATCAGTATGCTCTGACTGATTTCCTTCTCACTTATTCTTATACACAGATTTACCCTGAAGTTAATATTACTTTATAGAAAATTACAATTACATATCATACTGAAGATATCACCTGTCTATAATTCTTCCACTTACAAAGATCTTATGCATCAATATCAAAACCAAATTAATTTTATATATCATCCTCCCTCTTTAGTTTTAATCATAAATAAGAAATTTTTATTCTAAAATACCAAGACCTTTACTCTTACATATCCTTCCAAAATTATGGTTTAATATTATATAAGAATTATTTATTATCATGTAAGGCTTCCCTCCACCTCTATGATAAATTCTAAGATCATACATGACCTTCATAATTTCTTGTCAATTCATATTTATCAACAAGAGTTATTTATATGTTCCCTTTGAAATTATATGATTATTCTTACTCATGAATTATTTAATGTTATATATGAATTATTTATTCTTACAGAATTTCACTGAAAATCATCAATTAATCTATAACTTCCTAAAAAAATTCATATTAATAAAAATATAGGAATCAATTTAAACGCCAAATTCATCAATAAAAAAATATTTCAATTGTAATTCACTAAAAACACTTGATAATTTATTGTTCACAAAAATAATTAGAAAATAATGTTCAAAACAATTATCAAGAAAGCACCAAAAAATCCATGTTTTAAATCAATTTAACAATGAATATATATTTTCACCCATATTAAATAAATATAAATAATTCATAATAATATTCCAATTTAAGAAAAAAATAATCAATAATTTTTATGGAAATATATGTGGAAAACTATAATAACCCATGTGGTTAGTTTTAAATTTTTTGATAAAAAATTTTAAATTTTGGAAAATTTGATCTTGAATAAATACATTAAAAAATTATGGTTTTATTAATTAATAAAAAAATATTATTTTTATGTTTGAGTATTTTATGGGTGGTCAATAGTAATATTATGATTCTTATTTGTGTTATATAAATTCATGATTATGTAGTTAGTGATTATTTAATTATTATATAAAATGGTATTAATTGTGTTGAATAAATGAGAACATGTAATTAATAATAATTTTATTACAATTGGTGGAGTGATAATGGTGGAAATGTTGTGAAATATTTAAGAATAATAATATCTATTGTTGATTTAATTATTATTAAAGTGGGAAAAACTTTTGTGCATATATATATGTGTGGAAATCATGAAGGAGGGGAACTCAACCGTCATGTCCCTCTATCCTCTCCCTATCTATCTATCATTTTATTTTTATTTATTTTTTCAAAATTAAATCATCAATTTCATTTCTGATATTGATCAGATCGACGCACTATCGGTGACATTAGATTCTTCTTAATAAGAGGGTAGTTCTTATCAAATTTATTTTCATAGGTGATGAGGTATTTTGAACATATTTTTATTCAACCAAATTTCATTATTTATTTAATTTCTCCTTGGATAGTCAATGGAATAACGCTTCATCATTGATTTTGGATTCATATTGATAAGAGTATGGTAATATCTAGGTTTATTTTCACAGTAGATAAATAATTTTATCTATATTTAGTTAAATTCAAATACCATGGTTAAATTTAAAATATGATGATTAATAATGAAGCTTTTTCAATTCCATATATTAGTGGTAGATTAACACTCAGTTTGCAAGTTCATCATATTTGAGGTAGGTAGTCTAAATTCAATTATCATAGTCTTGATCTCAATTTCATGTATGTGTTTTAGATTTCAATGGGAAAATTTGACAATTAAATCTTGAATTGAATAAATTAAATTAATTAACTAATTTCTAGAAACATGGGATTGAATGGGATATTTTGACTGTGGATTTGAATTAATTAATTATTTAATTAATTAATGGATATTATTGGGATTATGAAATTGGTTAAATTTGATTAGTTTATTGTTGAATTAATTAATGTATTGTAGGGAATGTGGAAATGGAATAATTAATTGTTGAATTAATTAATGGATTTTTTGGGATTGTGAAATTGGATCAATTAATTGTTTAATTAATTAATAGATTATCGAGATTTTGTAATTGGTGGAATTAAATTAATTAATTTTTAATTAATTAATGGTAATTTGTTTTGATTATGAAATTAGATAAATTTGATTAATTAATTAGTGACTTAATTAATATATTGTTATGATTGTTGAGTTGGATTAATTAATTTTTTAATTAATTAATAGATTGTTATGATTCATGAATTGAATAAATTAATTGTTGAATTAATTAATAGATTGTTATGAATGACGAATTAGATTAATTAATTGTTGAATTAATTAATATACTATTGTGATTGTGTAAGTGGATTAATTAATTGTTTAATTAATTAATATATTGGTGTGATTATGGTTTTAGATTAATTAATTATTGAATTAATTAATAGATTGTTATGATTATGGAATTGATTGATTTGGATTAATTAATTGTTGAATTAATTCATGAGATTCCATGATTATATAATTGATTGATTTATATTAATTAAATATTGAATTAATTAGTGAGATTTCATGATTGTGGAATTGATTGATTTGAATTAATTAATTATTGAATTAATTAATGAGATTTCATGCTTGAGGAATTGATTGATTTGAATTAATTAGTTGATTAATTAATTAATGAGACATTATGATTATGGAATTGGATGATTGGGATTAATTAATTGTTTAATTAATTAGTGAGATTTTGTGATTGTGAAATTGATTGATTTGAATTAATCAATTTTTAAATTAATTAAAGAGAAGTCATGATTGTGGAATTGATTGATTTTAATTAATTAATTATAAAATAAATTAATGAGATGTCATCATTGTGTAATTTATTGATTTGAATTAATTAATTGTTGAATTAATTAATGATATGTTTTGAGTATGTAATTGGTTGGTTGGGATTAATTAATTGTTAAATTAATTAATGATACGTCATGATTGTGGAATTTATTAAATAGGTTTTATGAATTGTTTAATTAATTAATGAGATGTCATTATTATGGAATTGATTGATTTAATTAATTAATTGTTGATTTAATTAATGATATGCCATGGTTGTGGAATTTATTGATTTGATTAATTAATTGTAGAATTAATTAATGATATGTTATGATTTTGGAATTGGTTGATTGGGATTAATTGATTGTTAAATTAATTAATGAGATGTCATGATTGTGGAATTGATTCATTTGGATTAATTAATTTTTGAATTAATTAATGAGATGTCATTATAGTGGAATTGATTGATTTGAATTAATTATTTATTGAATTAATTATTGAGATGTTATGATTTTAGAATTGTTTGATTGGTATTAATTAATTTTTGAATTAATTAGTGAGATAGTATCATTGTGAAATTGGATTAATTAATTGTTGAATTAACAAATAGAGAATGTTGTTATTGTGTAATTTATTAAATTGAATTAATTATTTATTGAATTCATTAATGTATAATTTTGTGATTATACAATTATTGATGAGATTAATTAATTGTTTAATTAATTAATGGAATTGATGTGATTAATAAATTATTTAATTGATTGATGGAATGATGTGATTATGCATTTGTTGAATTGGATTAATTAATTGGTGAATTAATTAATGGGATGTTGTGGTACATGCGATGTTGTGATAAATGTGATATATTTTATTGATATAAAAGCATGGGACACAGACTAATGCTCCAAATGACCATATGAGATTGATTGATATATGAGTGTGGGACACTGACTAATGCTCCAAATACCCATATGTGATTGATTAATATATAATTGTGGGACATGGACTGATGCCCCAAATACACATAGAGTGCCAAGTGTATGTAGGGATATATTATTGTATGGTACAGTGACTGATGCTTCAAATTCCCATGGTGTGTGGGATAAAGACTGATGCTCCAAATACCCATGGGGTACTAGACACGACATTCTACACCCATGAGATTATCATTGGACTATGGTTCCAATTGGCCATGGTAATGAATTGAAATGACATGGATAATGAAAGACCATGTGTTATAATGAAATGTGAATTGAATATGTGATATGGTTCTGACTTCGACATGGGACAAAGCTTGTATTGAGAGTTTGAGTGTCCTCAGGATCCTAAGAGTTTATGTGGTTAAATAAATAATAGCTGAATAGATGTAAGTTGTTTAATTTATTTCTCATATTTTTTTCTTTATAAAACTACATACACTATTTTGAATGGATATTTTTCTAGAAATTGTTGGTTGTGGAAAATTGATTTGTACTCACACCTTAATCAGGTTTCTTGATTGGTAACCGAATAGATTTCATGGTTGCGGATAGGTTAAGGTCAAGGGCCCATTGTTAGATGGATGATATGGGATAGATCATGGATTAGGGAATTGGAATTGGTTTTGGGACCCACTTTGGATCTTTTAGTGTCTTTATTTATTTTGGGTTTTTTTATATTGACACTTGACATGTATTGGAATATCTACTGTTTATTTTTGGATATTTTATTCATGGTTTACTTATATTGTGATACTGGTTTTCTGGTTATTGATAATATAATTTGGTTGTTTTTTATTTATTTGCACTGGTGTATTACTCTGATAAAGAGGGTATAGTCTCCCCATGATCGATATTAGACCCTCACTAATAGTTGGTAGCTGATGGAATATAGGAAGGCATTCCTGAGGTCATGTGGAGAACCGACATAGGGAACTAGTGTGTGGCACCCATGCCAGGATGTTGCAAAGTTGTACCAGAGCCTGATTTTCTTTTCTTTCTTTTATCTTACTATCTGGGAAATATAGATAGGAAACTTGAAAGATTCAGATCATGTTTATGAGCTCATGCATGGGAGTATCTAACCCATGAATGAGGGAGAACCTAAGTACCCAAGGTGAGATCGTTGTTATTAGTATTTTCTGTTATAGCTGATTTTATTTCACCTTGGGTGATGCACTTATTGTGTGATGTGATTATTGTTTTGAGATTTTCTTATATTTTACTCATGGCCCAGAAAGTCATGATAATGATTATGCATGCATCATTATAGGCACTCAATATTATTTTGTGACATGTATTATCTTAGGTACACACAGTAAAATGGGTTTTGTGTAAGTTGTTGAAATTGAAATGCTTTTCTTTGCTTGTGTGAGTTAAATAAAAAATGGTTCCTAATATGAAATTGAGAATTATAAAATGATACAAGATGTGAATAAATGGGTTTCTGATTACACTTGAGTTAGGATAATGATTGTACCATTTTTTAACCATAGCCTAGATGTAGTATGGTTAAGTGTGGTGATAGCGCATCGATTTTGGCTGTGTGGAAAGAAAAGGGAAAAATGACTTGTTATGACTTATTTGGATGGTAGTAAAGGATAAAAGGATTTAATGAATATTAGATTATAATTGAGAAATCTAAAATGAACTTGGAACAAAGGAATGGTGTGTTTAATTATTTATATATTTAAAATAAGTAAATGATGATGATTGGGAGAAAATTATACTTTGACCAATATTTTAATTATTTTAAATTTATATAGATCTAAAGTTTATTAATATGTTTAAATATGGAAACACATATGATAGAGATTAGTGGTTCTATGATCAGAAATTATTCTCAGGGATGAGAAGCATTATGGTGGAGATATTGTAATAACCCATGTTTTTAGTTTTTTATTTTTTGATAAAAAAATTATAAAAATATGGAAATTTTGATCTTGAATAAATTCATTAAATATTTATGGTTTTGTTTAAATTAATAAACAAATATTATTTAGGAGTTTTAATATATAATGGGTGTCCAACATTAATAATATGATTAGTATTTAGGTTATATAAATACATGAGTCTGTGGTTAGTGGTAATTTAATTATTGCGGAAAGTGGTATTAATTGTGTTGAATAAATGAGAACATGTAATTAAAAATACTTTTATTACAATTTTTGGAATACTAATGGTGGAAATTATGTGAAATATTTAATAATAATAATTTTGTTGTTGTTATTATTATCAAATTTGTAAAACAAATTGGTGTATACATGTCTGTGTGTGTGGAAATCATGAAGGAGGGGTGTTGAACCCTCACACCCCTCTCTCCTCTTCCTATCTCTCTATCATTTTATTTTTATTTTTTTCAAATTTCAATTATCAATATATTTTCTGATATTGATCGGATTGATTTGTTGTTTATGTAATTGGACTCGTCTTGATAAGATGATGGTGTGTATCAACTTTTTTTCAAAGGCGATGAGGTATTTTTTACAGATTTTTATTAAACCAAATTTCCTTATTTATTTAATTTATCCTTTGATATTTTTCGGAATAACGCATCATCAAAAATGTTAGATTCATATTGAAAAGAGGATGATAATAACTAGGTTTATTTTAATAGGAGATGAATAATTTTATCTAGATTTAAATAAATTCAAATACCAAGGTTAACTTAAAAATATGGTGATTAATAATGAATCTTTTTTGGTACCATATATTTATGATGGATCAACACCCAGTTCATGAGTTCATCATATTCGAGGTAGGTGGTATAAATTCAATTACTATAATATTTATCCCAATTTCTCCTATGTGTTATAGATTTCAATTGGCACATTTAACAATTAAATCTTGAATTGAATAAATTAAATTTATTAATAAATTTATGGAAACATGGGATTTAATGGGATAATGGTATTGTGGAATTAAATTAATTAATTTTTGATTAATTAATGAGAATTTTTGTGATTATGAAATTGGTTGAATTTGGTTAATTAATTACTAAATTAATTAACGTATTTTTTGGAATTGTGAAATTGGATTAATTAATTTTTGAATTGATTAATCTATTATTAGGATTGTGAAATTTAATTAATTAATTAATACATTTTTGAGATTATGTAATTCGAGGAATTGAATTAATTAATGGGAATTTTTGGGATTATGAAATTGGTTTAATTTGATTAATTAATTAGTGAATTAATTATTATATTATTATGATTGTGGAGTTGTATTAATGAATTGTTGAATTAGATAATATATTATTATGATTTTGAAATTGGATTAATTAATTGTTTAATTAATTAACAGATTTTTATGATTGTTGAATTTGATTAAATAATTGTTTAATTAATTAATGCATTATTGTGATTGTGAAATTGGATTCATTAATTGTTGAATTAATTAATAGATTGTTGTGATTGTATAATTGGATTAATTAATTGTTTAATTAATTAATAGATTTTTATGATTGTGGAATTGATTGATTTGGATTAATTAATTGTTGAATTAATTAATGAGATGTCATGATTGTGGAATTGATTAATTTGTATTAATTAATTATTAAATTAATTAATGAGATTTAAGGATTATGGAATTTATTGATTTGGATTAATTGATTTCTGAATTAATTAATGAGATGTCATGATTTTGGAATTAATTTATTTTAATTAATTAATTGTTGAATTAATAAATGAGATTTCATAATTTTTGAATTGATTGATTTGAATTAATTAATTTTAGATTTAATTAATGATATGTTTTGATTGTGTAATTATTTGATTGGGATTAATTAATTGTTAAATTAATTAATGAGATGTTATGATTGTGAAATTGATTGATTTGGATTAGTTAATTGTTTAATTAATTAAATAGATGTCATGATTGTGGAATATATTGGTTTGAATTAATTAATTTTTAAATTAATTAATGAGATTTCATGATTTTGGAATTGATTGATTTGAATTAATTAGTTTTTGAATTGATTAATGAGATGTTTTGAGTGTGTAATTGGTTTATTAGGATTAATTAATTGTTAAATTAAATATTAATATGTCATGATCATGGAACTAATTGATTGGGATTAATTATTTTTTGAATTAATTAACGAGAACTCGTGATTTTGGAATTGATTGATTTGAATTAATTAATTGTGGAATTAATTAATGAGATGTTATTCTTGTGGAATTGGTTTATTAGGATTAATTAATTTTTAAATTAATTAATGAGATGGCATGATCATGGAATTGATTAACTTGAATTAATTAATTTTTTAATTAATTGATGGGATGTCATGATTGTGTAATTGATTGATTTGAAATAAATAATTTTTGAATTAATTAATGAGATTTTATGATTGTGGAATTTTTTGATTGGGATTAATTAATCATTGAATTAATTAATGATATGTTACGATTATGAAATTTGATTAATTAATTATTTAATTAATTAATGGATAATGTTGTGATTGTATAATTGATTGAAGTGGATTAATTAATTGTTGAATTAGTTAATTAATATTTTTGTGATTATGAAATTATTTATCTGATTAATTAATTATTTAATTAATTAATGGTATTTATGTGATTAATTAATTATTGAATTAATTAATAGAATTTTGTGAATATGAAATTGTTGAATTTGATTAATTAATTTGTGAATTAATTAACGGTATGTTGTGGTACATGTGATATTATGAAACAAGTGATATATGTGATTGATATATGAGTATAGTACATGGACTGATTCTCCAAATACCCATATGTGATGGATTGATATATGAGTTTAGAACATTGTCTAATGCTCTAAATACCCATATGAGATTGATGGATATACTAGTGTGGAACACAAACTGACACTCCAAATACTAATAGAGTTCCAAGTGAATGCATGCAAATATTATTGTATGGAACTGGAATTAATGCTTTAAATACCCATGGAGTGGGGGATAGGGACTGATGCTCCAAATACCAATAGGATGCTAGACACGACATTCTACACCCATGATATTGGAATTAGAATATGGATCCAATTGGATCCAATAAAGAATTGAAATGACATGGATAATTAAATCTCATGCCTTATAATGAAATCTGAATTGAATATGTGATATGGCTTAGACTCTAGAATGGGCCAAAGTAGGTATTGAGAGTCTATGAGCCTTTAGGAACCCGGAAGTTTCTATGGTTATATAAAGACTAACTAAAAAAATGTAAATTGTTTACTTTATTGCTTTTATTTATTTATTTGTACAACTGCATACACTATTTTTATATATATATTATTCGAGACACCATTGGTGGTGGCCTACTGAGTTTTACTCATACCCTACTTGGGCTGTCTGATCGGTACCTGAATAGTTTTCATAGTTGGAGGACAGGTTATGGGAAATGTACCAATATTATATGGTTGATATGGGATGGAGAATGGATTAGGGAATTAGAATTGGTGTTATGACCCTCTTGGGAGTTTTCAATGTCTTTATTTTATTAGGGTTTTCCATATTGACACTTGACACATATTGTCATATCTACTGTTTTGTTTTGGATATTGTATTCCAATTTTATTCATCTTGTGATACTAGTTTTCTGGTTATTGATAATATCATTTTCATATTATTTATTTATTTTTTCTTTTGTATTACTATGATAAAGAGGGTATAGACTCCCCATGATAGATATTATACCCTTTCTTCTTATCAGAGGCCTCTGGTGTATGGGGAAGCATGCCTGAGGTCACATGGTGAACTGGCATAGGGCACCTGTGTGTGGCACCCAAGTCAGGATGTTACAAAAACATGATAAAATAATGACACAAAACATCTTCCAAATTTATCTTTAAATTTTTCCATAGTGGTGAGTTTCCAACTACCTTAAACCACTCGATAGGTTCCTAGACTAGTGGTCTCCACGTGACAATGAGTGTGCATCTCTGTACACCAAAGGATACCAAATAGAAATGAGTGTTTATGGTGTTATTTTGAAAAGAATATACCCTCATATAAAATTAAAACAATAATATAAATAACTAAACAAAATCCATAACAAATAATCAAAGTGTGTGGAAGTATAAAGACAACCCAAAAAGATATAACAAATAGAATGGGAATGCATATGGTCATACATACTCATTGCCATGCCAGCACACAATAACAAATTACCCACTAAGACAACCAAAAATACAATAAATGAAATAAATAAAATTCATACTAGATCTATTATTATCCACGATTTGTACCTCAACCAAGTTTCCAGTATCTTTTGAGCTATCTTGCTCGATCATGTAACACATAACCTCTTCCCTACCTAAACCTTTGATCATTAAATTCTTCTCGGGTACCCAAGTACCCCATATACCTAAGAAGAGTGTGAGTATAACTTATTAGGGAACCACCAATGGGGTCCCAAACATAACCAGTAAAGAATTATATGCACATGTGATATGCTCAGCTAAATATATAATTATAGTGAAGAAGCATAAATAAATAATCATTATTGACCCTCGATTTAATTGTCACTCATGAAAAAATATACCTACTTCAATCACTTCCATAGTATCTATGAGAATATAAAATGCACAAGGGAACTAAATCCTATAGAAAATCCTATTTATAATATCACATAGGGGACAATTCCTTCCCCGTAACTGATACTCTAATAACATACTAGCTTTGGTAAAATCCAAATATCTTTGAGCATAAAACGTATCAGCGAGGGGGACCAATCCCTACCACAAAACCTTAATATAACTAGATTTTAGTTCATCCAGAACAATTATATACTTACCAGGGGGTCTACATATAACTCTTAAACCAAGTTAATATCTACTCAGGGGGATCCATGATCATATACTCAAGGGTACATTGACGCACGCCTGTCGTAGGGCGTGAAAAAAACAAATTTAATTTTCCTAGTGCAGCATAGAGGCTGACCAGGGTCGTCTCTTTGGAGAATATTTTTCAGTCGTTCACTCACTTAATTTAATTTAACTAAACTACTTCTTTTGGTTGTTTTTATATTATCTAGGAATGTAATACAATTTAATTAAAATAAAAGATAAAACTAACATGCAATGACAAAATGAAATTAATTGGGAAAGAACTTGGCCTTTATGGGTTGATTTGTGGGTTTCATCATTCTCCTTGTTGGTATTTAAATTAAGTTTGATAATTTAATTATGAGATATCATTCATGAATTACTATTGTTTTATTTATTTGTGTGAAATATTGAATGCATTTAGCAATCTTAAATTCACCTCCTCTTATAATCAAGGTTGATGGCACACCTCGATCAAGAGAGTGACATCTTCCAAGACCTGGCTCCATCATATGCGATTTAAACCACTAAACGGATCAACTCCATCATATAGAGAGATTCTATCCAGTAGAAGGGAGGGAAAATATTTAATAAAATAATAGAAATTCGTTTGAGATCAGTGTCATGGTGGACGATCTCCACACTCGTTCACATCACTCTTTCTCATCACAAACTAAATAAAACATTGGAATTTAAGCATAGAATAAATGAAATTTCCACATACCTCCCTCGGGCAAAGTCTCGGGATAACCCAAAATTTTTTATGGTAAGAGGTCAGGGTGGATAATATGAGAAGAATAAAATAAGAAAAAAAGGAGAAAAGATGAAGAAGAAAATAGGGTGGATGGGTGGACACAGAAATAAAAATAATGCATGAATTTTATTAGAAATATAAATTACAATTGAAAAGTAAAACAAAAATAAAGAAAAGAAATAAATAAAAAATGAAATGGGGAAGATTTTTGGCCGGCCTCCCTCAATGGAGATCTCCTCCTTGGTGCCTTGAAGGAATGGAATAGAGAATATGATGATTTGAGAGGTAGGGAGCTCCTCTCTTTTTATAGGCAGATTTATGTCCTACGAATGTTGTCACGTTTTTGACATATTAATTGGCCTCTTCACGCATAAACCCCTTCATGAAAGTTTTACATTAATAAGTTGGGCGTCCTCCCTCAAACTTTCAGCTCATTTAGCCACCGTTTTAAAGAGTTATGATTTTTTTCATTGTCGGTTTTTGATTCTGGATGAAGCATCCAGGCAGCTTCCTTTAAGAATATTTCCATCAATGTCCGCCTTAATGGATTCCAAACTCCATGTAATTTATTTTGTGAACGAATAATTGAGTCCTATTTCATACCCAATTAGAATCAACGAATTTGAATGTGTTTAGGCCGATATGGATGTTCATTATAGTGGTGGGGTCCATACTGTCTTCCAGGAAACATCTTCAATTACATTGATTTGTTACGGCATCTAGATGATTGATTCAGACCCTTATCCAGAAGTCAAAAATGAAGGAAATAAAATAAGGAATCTAAAAAATTTTGAATCAGAAAATTTTGAATTATATTTTGTAGGAAATAACCAAAATACCCTTGACATAAAAATCTGTCAAAAATCCAGAATTAAGCACTTTTCACAATTTAGCTCATTTTTATTCAATAATCCAAATTTTCCATTATTTTAATGAAACATTTAAATACATGGGTTTTATCATTTAAAAACAACAAAAATTAATTATTATTATATTAAAAATATGCACATAAATTTTCTCTGTCAAATACCCCCACACTTAAACCATGATTTCCCTCAAGCATAAAATCTCAACATGGAATTCATAGGACACCAATATTACCAATATTCAAATTTCAAAGTAATAAAATCAAACAATTTTCAATTTCAAATCAAATTTTCAAAAATCCACATAAAATATGAATTTAATTTCCCAAATTTTAATGAAACCATTAATTCATATATTTTATTTTTCCCAATTGAAAATATGATGGAACTTCTTCTTTCATTCATTATGATTCTCAATTAATTATTATTAAACATGCCACATCATGATTTACCTCACCTTTGAATTTTAACTTTCATCTCTCATGATACAATTCAAGTTGAGTCATGCTCATATCATGAGAACATTCACTTTATCCATAGGCTTTTAAAGGAACTACTTTTCCACTTTGTAAAGACAAAACGCGCATAAAATCATGAGGACTTGCAATAAATGTTCAAATGACTCTGTGGATTAGGGTTGGTGGGTAAATGATTGAAATAATTTAAGGCCAGAAATAGGAGGTTTGACTCTTAAGTACAATGCATGATTAATCAAGTAAAAACACAGGATGAACCTCACTCAAATCCCATTGATAATGTGAAACAGAACACCACCCCCTTTTAATGATATGGGACATGAGTCAATAAATTATTATAAAAAAATTATATCATCCAATTTCTCCCTATTGTTAAATAAACTCCAAAAAGGATCAGATTTATTTATCTTTTTTTGAATTTTTTTTGTAAAGCTCCAGAAAGGCAGAACTTTATTTTCAATTTTTTCTCTTTTTTTAAGGAGAACCGGATGAAATGAAAGAATAATAATGAAATGATGACTCATTCCCAATTTTCTAATAATAAATAGCCCAAAATGATGACACACACCTCACACCACCCAAAAATGATACAAATCCCAATGAACACACATGAAAGGCCCTTCCCCCACACTCAAACTTGAAATATCCATGCACAAATACTAAAAGAGTGGGAAGGTAAGGAAAAATCAGCTTGTAATGTTTCTTAAACCTATAAGTAAATTCATGGATTATAAGGTCTAAAGAAGGATAAATGTAAGGGTGGGTATCTGGAAAATATGTGGCTAGCCAATATAGTGACTCAATCATTTTAAATGTGTTTTTTCACACTCATATCTTTGACAAGTTTCAATACAAGTTTTAGTAGGTGGCACGTCCCAAGATCACTTAATAAATATGGTCAAGATAAAATAAAAAAAATTTGGTCTAGAAATCCTCTCAGGAATGAGAATATGATATTGGACAATCACTCATGGCATTATTAATAATAAAAAATTAGTTCACATGAATTTCAGAAATTTAAAGCATGAAAAATGGTAGGGAAATTTCCTTTACATGAATCAACTAATTCATTCAAATCATGGGTCCTTATTTCAATATTCATGCTTTACTTTAATCATACAATTCTCTATTTTAATCATTCCATATTATTAACATTGAAATCTAAAACATGGCATCAATAGATTAATAATAAACTCATGTCTTCTAGATATGTCAAGTAAAACATAATTTAAGTGTGGGAATTCAATTCTAGTTTAAAGAACAAAAAAATGTAAGGAGTTGAAAAGTTAAACATTAAAAGTGAACTCCCTTTTAAAATGAATAATTTTTTTTTGGGGGGGGGGGTTCCTTATGCCATCATGAACCTAAAAATGAGAATTACTCAATTAAATGAAAGGATCATTTCATTAAAGCTCAAAAATATATGAGGGAGTGGGATGCATGCTAAGATACTTCTATAAAAAGAAATTGGAATCTAAATTCCTAGAAAGAAAGTAAAGAAAATTCTTGGTATGATCCCCTAAGTGGGCCTTGGATTATTTTACTGCCTCTAGAGGGCAGTACCAACTGTTATCCATAATCTGATGGTGGGTAGATCTTCTTGGACATGAACCACCACATGTTGCTTTTCCCATCTTGCAGTTCTTTGTTCTTATTGAGGAAAATTTCATTGACAGAGTGCACCAGATCTGCCCCCTTCACAATTATGTACTGCTTGCATGGCAGGGGTAGTATGAAGTACGAAACATCCTCCCCTTTAGTTTCTACATGTTCAACGTCTTCTTCAAAATCTAGTGGTTTCTCTAGATGTGCTGCATGAAAAGAATAATCAAAGGGAGATTAAAAATTTAAATTTGAAATATTAATTTCAAAATCTTCCCTTTTATGGTAGGAAGCTTCTAGATTTGGTTCTTCTAGAATATCCACTTGTATCTACTTATAGGCATCCTCAAGCATATGATCAATGTGCTTAGGGGGCTCCAGGTATTCCTCAAAAGGTGAAATTTCACCTTCTTCATCTTCCTCCAAGGTGATACAAGGATTGACCGAATCTGAAAAGTCAAAATCATAAGGAGTGATACTCAAATCAGATTGAATGAAATAAGAAAATTTAGAGTTCAAAAAAGTATCATCTCCCTGAGCTGCTTCTGGTTCAATCACTTCTTCAGTGATAATTGCCTCTTGGAGTCGATCTTCACTTGATGGAGGTAGGTAGTCAGGCTCCTCCATTATTTCTTCAAAATCTCCCACTTGGGTGGTTTCTTCATCTTCCAAGGCTAGAGAGAGGTATAAAGGTGGTTTTTCTTCTACTTTGTATGGAATTAGGAGATCATGTTACATTTCAAATTCTTCCCATACACTCCAAAATTTCGCCAAATTCACATGATCGCCCTCTTGTAAATCAGTAGAAAATGATCTTTCATCTATATCCTCTAGAAATGGTTGAGATAGGTGGAATTGATCTTTAGGAACATTCTCTTTTACCCCTCGGGTTCTTCAACATCAAAAACCAGTGGGGAAATTTCTTCCACAGCTTGCTCAGGCTCTTGCTCTAGTTCAGGCTTGGGTTTCTCACTTTGTGCTCGAACATAGTCAAAAACTATTTGAATTTTTCTCCCCAAGTCATCCAGAGTATTTCTAATACTATCCAACCAAGAATTTAGATCTCTATAATCAACTTCGGGTTCTTGATATTGCACCTGCGAGTAATCATTCCAAGCAAAATAATTTGAATTTGAATACATCATGGAAAAGTTTTTTTTATTTTTTTAAAATAATGAAAACAATATAAAATTTGAAAATAAAAAAATTAAAGTAAAAAACTGATTATCTCCCCAAAAACGGTTCTAGTTTTGATGCACGCCGGTCGTAGGGTGTGGTAAAAACAAATTTAATTTTCCTAGTGCAGCATAGAGGCTGACTAGGGTCGTCTCTCTTGAGAAGCCTTTTCTATCATTCACTCACTTAATCTAATTTAACTAAACTACTTCTTTTGGTTGTTTTTTATATAATCAAGGAATAAAATACAATTTAATTAAAATAAAAGATAAAAATAACATGCAATGATAAAATGCAATTAATTGGGAAAGAACTTGGCCTTTATGGGTTTGTTTGTGGATTTCATCATCCTCTTTTTTGGTATTGAAATTAAGTTTGATAATTCCATTATGAGATATCATTAATGAATTACTATTTTTTTATTTATTGGTGTCAAATATTGAATTCATTTAGCAATCTTAAATTCATCTCCTCCTATAATCAATGTTGATGGCACACCTCGATCGAGAGTGTGACATCTTCCAAGACCTTGCTCCATCGTATGTCATTTCAAACACTGAATGGATCAACTCCAACATATGAAGAGCTTGTATCAAATATAAAGGAGGGAAAATATTTAATAAAATAATATAAATGATTTTGAGATTAGTGTCGTGGTGTATGATCGCCACACTCGTGCACATCACTCTTGCTCATCATAAACTTAATAAAACAACAGAATTTAAGCACAGAATAAATTAAATCTCTACATACCTCCCACGGGACAAGTCATGGGTTAAACACTCATTTTTAAGGGTAATAGGTCACAGTGGATAATATTAGAATAATAAAAGAAGAAAATAAGGTGAAAATATGAAGAAGAAAACATAGTGGATGGGTGGACACAGAAATAAAAATAATGCATGAATTTTATTAGAAATCTAAATTACAATTGAAAACTAAAACAAAAATAAAGAAAAGAAATAAAAAAATGAAAAGGGGAAGATTTGTGGCCAGCCTCCCTTGGTGGATATCTCCTCCTTGGTGCCTTGAAGGAATGTAATGGAGAATGGGATGATTTGAGAGGTAGGGAGCTCCTCTCTTTTTATAGGAAGATTTATGTCCTCCTAAGGTTGTCGCATTTTATACCCATTAATTGGCTGCTTCATGCATGTACCCCTTCATGAAAGTTGTACATTAATGAGTTTTCTGTCCACCCTCTACATTTCAGCTCATTTGGCCACCGTTTGAAGGAGTTATGAATTTTTTTCATTGTCAGTTTTTCATTCTGGAAGAACCATCCAGGCAGCTTCCTTTAAGAATATTTCCTTCAATGGTTGCCTTAATCGATTCCAAACTCCATGTAATTTATTGTGTGAACGCCTATTTGAGTCCTATTTCATACCCAAGTAGAATCAAGGAATTTTAAGGTGTTCAGGTCGAGATGGATGTCCGTTATAGTGGTGGGGTCCACGTTGTTCGCCCGAAAAAATCTTCAATTTCATGGATTTGTTACGGAATCTAGATTATTAAATAATCCCCTGGTCCAGAAGAAAAAAAATGAAGGAAATTGAATAATGAATCTAAAAAAAATTGAATCAGAAAATTTGGAATTATATTTTACAAAAAATGACCAAAATATCCTTGACGTAAAAATATGTCAAAATCCATAATTAAGCACTTTTCACAATTTAGCTGATTTTTATTCTATAATAAAAATTTCCCATTATTTTAATAAAACATTTAAATACATGGGTTTATCATTTAAAAACATCAGCAATTCATTATTCTTATATTAAAAATATACACATAAATTTTCTCTGTCAAATACCCCCAGACTTAAACCATGCTTTCCCTCAAGCATAAAATCTTAACATGGAATTCAGAGGACACCAATATTACCAATATTTAAATTTCAAAGTAATAAAATCAAAAAAAAAATCAATGTCAAATCAAAGTTTTAAAAATCCACATAAAATATGAATTAAATTTCCCAAATTTTAATGAAATAATTAATTCATATATTTTACTTTTCCCCATTGAAAAATTGATGGAACTTCTTCTTTCATTCATTAAGATTCTAAATTCATTATTATTAAACATTCCACATCATGATTTACCTCACCTTTTAATTTTAACTTTCATATCTCATGATACAATTCAAGTAGAGTTATGCTCATATCATGAGAACATTCCCTTTATCCATAGGCTTGTAAAGGAACTACTTTATCTACTTTGTAAAGACAAAACGCCCATAAAATCATGAGGACTTGAAATAAAGGTTCAAATGACTCTGTGGCTTAGGGTTGGTGGGTAAATGATTGAAATAATTTAAGACCAAAAATAAGTGGTTTGACTCTTAAGTACAATTCATGATTAATCAAGTGAAAACACAGGATGAACGTCACTCAAATCCCTTTGATAATGTGAAACACAACACCATCCCTCTTTCAATGATATGGGACATGAGTCAATAAATGATTACAAAGAATGATATCATCCAAGTTCTCCCTATTTTTAGATAAGCTCCAAAAAGGCTCAGATTTATTTATCTTTTTTTGATTTTTTTTTTGTAAAGCTCCAGAAAGGCAGAACTTTATTTTCAATTTTTTCTCTTTTTTTAAGGAGAACCAGATGAAATGAAAGAATAATAATGAAATGATGACTCATGCCCAATTTTCTAATAATAAATAGCCCAAAATGGTGACACACACCTCACACCGCCCAAAAATGATACACATCCCAATGAACGCACACGAAAGGCCCTTCCCCCACACTCAAACTTGAAATATCCATGCACAAATACTAAAAGAGTGGGAAGGTAAGCAAAAATAGGCTTGTAATGTGTCTTAAACCTATAAATAAATTCATAGCTTCTAAGGTGTAAAGAAGAAAAAATTTAAGGGTGGGTCTTAGGTAAATATGTGGCTAGCCAATGTAGTGACTCAATCATTTTAAATGTGTTTTTTCACACTCATATATTTGACAAGTTTCAATACAAGTTCTAGCAGGTGGAACGTCCAAAGATCACTTAAGAAATATGGTCAAGATAAAATAGAAAATATTTAGTCTATAAATCCTCTCGGGAATGAGAATATGATATTGGACAATCACTCATGGCATGATTAATAATAAAAAATTAGTTCACATGAATTTAAGAAATTTAAAGCATGAAAAATGGTAGGGAAATTTAATTTACATAAATCAACTAATTCATTCAAATCATGGGTCCTTATTTCAATATTCATGCTTTACTTTAATCATACAATTCTATATTTTAATATTTCAATATTATTAACATTGAAATCTAAAACATGGCATCAATAGATTAATAATAAACTCATGTCTTCTAGATATGTCAAGTAAAACATAATTCAAGTGTGGGAATTTAATTCTAGTTTAAAGCACAAAAAATGTGAGTTGAAAAGTTAAACATTAAAAGTGAACTCCCTTTTAAAATGAATAATTTTTTTGGGGGGGTTTCCTTATGCCATCATGAACCTAAAAATGAGAATTACTCAATTAAATGAAAGGATCATTTCATTAAAGATCAAAAATATATGAGGGAGTGGGATGCATGCTAAGATACTTCTATAAAAAAAATTGGAATCTAAACTCCTAGAAAGAAAGTAAAGAAAAGTCTTGGTATGATCCCCCAAGTGGGCCTTGGATTCTTTTACTGCCTCCAGAGGGAAGTAGAAATTGTTATCCATAATCTGATGGTGGGTAGATCTTCTTGTACATGAACCACCACATGTTGATTTTCCCATCTTTCAGTTCTTTGTTCTTGTTGAGGAAAATTCCATTGACAGAGTACACCAGATCTGCCCCCTTCACAATTATGTACTGCTTGCATGGCGGGGGTAGTATGAAGTACGAAACCTCCTCCCCTTTAGTTTCTACATGTGCAACGTCTTCTTCAAAATCTAGTGGTTGCTCCAGATGTGCTGCATGAAAACAATAATCAAAGGGAGATTCAAAATTTAAATTTGAAATATTAATTTCAAAATCTTCCCTTTTAAGGTAGGCAGCTTCTAGATTTGGTTCTTTAGGCATATCCACTTGTATCTCCTTATGGGATTCCTCAAGCATATGATCAATGTGCTTAGGGAAATTTAATTTTCATGAACCAACTAATTCGTTAAAATCATGGGTCCTTATTTCAATATCTATGCTTTAATTTAATCATCCAATTGTCTATTTTAATCATTCCATCCTATTAACATTGAAATCTAAAACATGGAATCAATATATTCCTAAAAAATTCATGTCTCCTATGTATGTCAAGTAAAACATAATTCAAGTGTGGGAGTTTAATTCTAGTTTAAAGAACAAAAAAAATGTAAGGAGTTGCAAAGTTAAACAATAAAAGTGAACTCTATTTTGAAATGAAGAATTTTTTGTTGGGGTTTCCTTCTGCCATCATGAACCTACAAATGAGAATTACTCAATTAAATGAAAGGATCGTGTCATTAAAGCTCAAAAATATATGAGGTAGTGGGATGCATAATAAGATACTTCTATGAAAATAAATTGGAATCTAAATTCCTAGAAAGAAAGTAATGAAAAGTATTAGTACGATCCCCCAAGTGGGCCCTGGATTATTTTACTACCTCCAGAGGGAAGTACCAGCTGTTATCCATAATCCGATGGTGGGTGGATCTTCTTGGACATGAACCACCACATATTGCTTTTTCCAGCTTGCAGTTATTTGTTCTTGTTGAGGAAAATTCCAATTATAGAGTACACCAGATCCACCCATTTCACAATTATGTACTGCTTGCATGGAGGGGGTAGGATGAAGTATAGAAACTCCTCCCATTTAGTTGCTACATGTGTAGTGTCTTCTTAAAAATCTAGTGGTTTCTCCAGATGTGCTGCATGAATAGAATAATCAAATGGAGATTCAAAATTTAAATTTGAAATATTAATTTCAAAATCTTCCCTTTTAAGGTAGGAAGCTTTTATATTTGGTTCTTCAAACATATCCACTTGTATCTCCTTATGGGCTTCCTCAAGCATATGATTAATGTCCTTAGGGAGCTCCATGTGTTCCTCAACAGGTGAAATTTCACCTTTTTCATCTTCCTCCAAGGTGATACAAGGATTGACCGAATCTAAAAATCCAAAATCATAAGGATTGATAGTAAAATCATATTGAATGAAATCAGAAAATTTAGAGTTCAAAAAAGTATCATCTCCCTGAGCTGCTTCTCGTTCAATCACTTCTTCAGTGATAATTTCCTCTTGGAGTCGATCTTCACTTGATGGAGGAAGGTAGTCAGGCTCCTCCATTGTTTCTTTGAATTCTCCCACTTGGGTGGTTTCTTCATCTTCCAAGGGTAGAGAGAGGTATAAAGGTGGTTTTTCTTCTACTTTGTATGGAATTAGAAGATCGTGTTGCATTTCATTTTCTGCCATACACTCCCAAATTTCTCCAAATCACATGATCACCCTCTTGTAAATCAGTATAAAATGATATTTCATTTATCTCCTCTAGAAATGGTTGAGAGAGGTGGAATTGATATTTGGGAACATCCTCTTTTACCCCCTCAGGTACTTCAACATCAAAAACCAGTGGGGAAATTTCTTCCACAGCTTGCTCAGGTTCTTGCTCCAATTTAGGCTCGGGTTTCTCACTTTGTGATCGAACATAGTCAAATGTTATTTTCATTTTTCTCCCCAAGTAATCCAGATAATTTCTAATCCTATCCACCCAGGCATTTAGATCTCTATAATCCACTTCGGGTTCTTGATATTGCACTTACGAGTAATCATTCTATGCATAATAATTTCAATTTGAATACATCATGGGAAAGTTTTTTTTTATTTTTTTTTTAAATAATGAAAACTATATAAAATTTGAAATTATAAAATGTAAAGTAAACAACCGATTAGATCACCGGCAACGGCACCAATTTTGACGCACGTCTGTCGTAGGGTGTGGCAAAAACAAATTTAATTTTCCTAGTGCAGCATAGAGGCTGACCAGGGTCGACTCTCTTGAGGAGCTTTTTCAGTCATTCACTCACTTAATCTAATTTAACTAAACTACTTATTTTGGTTTTTTTTTATGTTATCTAGGAATGGAATACAATTTAATTAAATTAAAAGATAAAACTAACATGCAATGACAAAATGCAATTAATTGGGAAAGAACGTGGCCTTTATGGGTTGGTTTGTGCGTTTCATCATTCTTTTTTTTGGTATTTAAATTAAGTTTGATAATTCAATTATGAGATCTCATTCATGAATTATTATTATTTTATTTATTGGTGTGAAATCTTGAATGCATTTAGAAATATTAAATTCACCTTCTCCTATAATCAAGGTTGATGGCACCCCTCAATCAAAAGTGTGACATCTTCCAAGACCTGGCTCCATCGTATTCCATTTCAACCACTGAATGGTTCAACTTCATCGTATGAAGATCTTGTATCCAGTAGAAGGCAGGGAAAATATTTAATAAAAGAATAGAAATGAGTTTGAGATAAGTGTCATGGTAGACGATTACCACACCCGTGCACATCACTCTTGCTCATCACAAACTTAATAAAACGTCAGAATTTAAGCACAGAATAAATGAAATTTACACATACCACCCCCTAGACAAGTCTTGGGTTAACCCCTCATTTTTTAGGGTAAGAGGTCAAGGTGGATAATATGAGAATAATAAAAGAAGAAAAGAAGGAGAAAAGATGAAGAAGAAAATAGGGTGGATGGGTGGACACAAAAATAAAAATAATGCATGAATTTTATTAGAAATTTAAATTACAATTGAAAACTAAAAAAATAAAGAAAATAAATAATTAAAAAATTAAATGGGGAATATTTGTGGCCATACTCCCTCGGTGGGGATCTCCTCCTTGGTGCCTTGAAGGAATTGAATGGAGAATGAGATGATTTGAGAGGTAGGGAGCTCCTCTATTTTTATAGGCAGATTTCTATCTTCCGAATGTTGTCACCTTTTTAACCCATTAATTGACCGCTTCATGTGTGGACCCCTTGATGATAGTTTTACATTAATGAGTTTTCTGTCCTACCTACAAATGTCAACTCAGTTGGCCCCCGTTTGAAGGAGTTATGATTTTCTTCATTGTCGGTTTTGGATTCTGGATGAAGCATCCAGGCAGCTTCCTTTAAGAATATTTCATTCAATGGACGCCTTAATGGATTCCAAACTCTATGTAATTTATTTTGTGAATGCCTCTTTGAGTCCTCTTTCATACGCAAGTGGAAGCAACGCATTTGAAGGTGTTTACGCCGAGTTGGATGTCCGTTATACTGGTGGGGTCCACACTCTCCGCCCGAAAAAATATTCAATTTCATTAATTTGTTAGGACCTCTAGATGATTGATTAAGCCCCTCATCCATAATACAAAAATGAAGGAAATAAAATAATTATTATAAAAAAATTGAATCATAAAATTTGGAATTATATTTTTCAGGAAATGACCAAAATACCCTTGACCTAAAAATCTGTCAAAAATCCATAATTAAGCACTTTTCACAATTTAGCTCATTTTTATTCTATAATCAAAATTGCCCATTATTTTAATAAAACAATTAAATAAATGGGTTTTATCATTTAAAAACATCAACAATTCATTATTATTATATTAAAAATATGCACATAAATTTGCTCTGTCAAATACCCCCACACTTAAACCATTCTTTCCCTCAATCATAAATTCTCAACATGGAATTCAAAGGACACCAATATTACCAATATTAAAATTTCAAAGTAATAAAATCAAACAATTTTCAATGTCAAATCAAATTTTCAAAAATACACATAAAATATGAATTTAATTTCCCAAATTTTAATGAAACAATTAATTCATATATTTTACTTTTCCCCATTGGAAAAATGATGGAACTTCTTCTTTCATTCATTAAGCTTCTCAATTCATTATTATTAAACATGCCATATAATGATTTACCTCAAATTTTAATTTTAATTCTCATCTATCATGATACAATTCAAGTAGATTTATGCTCATATCATGGGAACATTCACTTTATCCACAGTCTTGTAAAGGAACTACTTTCTCCACTTTGTAAAGACAAAATGAACATAAAATCACGAGGACTTGAAATAAAGGTTCAAATGACTTTGTGGATTAGGGTTGGTGGGTAAATGATTGAAATAATTTAAGGATAGAAATAGGAGGTTTGACTTTTAAGTACAATTCATGATTAATCAAGTGAAAACACTAGATGAACCTCACTCAAATCCCTTTTATAATGTGAAACACAATACCAACCCATTTTAATGATATGGGACATGAGTCAATAAATTATTACAAATAATGATATCATTCAAGTTCTCCCTCTTTTTAAATAAGCTCTAGAAAGGCGCAACTTTATTTATCTTTTTTTGATTTTTTTTGTAGAGCGCCAGAAAGGCACAACTTTATTTTCAATTTTTTCTCTTTTTTTAAAGAGAACCGGATGAAATGAAAGAATCATAATGAAATGATGACTCGTGACCAATTTTATAATAATACACTGCCCAAAATGGTGACACACACCTCACACCACCCACAAATGATACACATCAAAATGAACGCACACGAAACGCCCTTCCCCCACACTCAAACTTGAAATATCCATGAAAAAATACTAAAAGAGTGGGAAGGTAAATAAAATCATCTTTTAATGTCTCTTAAACCTATAAGGCAATTCATGGATTCTATGGGATAATGAAGGATAAATGTAAGGGTGGGTCTCAGGTAAATATGTGACTAGCCAATGTAGTGCCTCAATCATTTTAAATGTGTTTTTTCACAGTCATATCTTTGAAAAGTTTCAATACAAGTTCTAGCATTTCGCACATCCCAAGATCACTTAAGAAATATGCTCATGATAAAATAGGAAATATTTGGTCTATAAATCCTCTCGGGAATGGGAATATGATATTGGACAATCACTGAAGGCATGATTAATAATAAAAAATTAATTCACATGAATTTCAGAAATTTAAAGCATGAAAAATGGTAGGGAAATTTCATTTACCTAAATCAACTAATTCATTTAAATCATGGGTCCTTATTTCAATATCCATGATTTAATTTAATCATATAATTATATATTTCAATCATTCATTCTTATTAACATTGAAATCTAAAACATGGCATCAATAGATTCCTAATAAACTCATGTCTCCTAGATATTTCAAGTAAAACATAATTCAAATATGGGAATTCAATTCTAGTTTAAAGAACAAAAAATTTAAGGAGTTGCAAAGTTAAACATTAAAAGTGAACTCCCTTTTGAAATGAAGATTTTTTTTGTTTGGGGGTTTCCTTCTACCATCATGAACCTACAAATGAGAATTACTCAATTAAATTAAAGGATCATGTCATTAAAGCTCAAAAATATATGAGGGAGTGGTATATATGCTAAGATACTTCTATGAAAAGAAATTGGAATCTAAATTCCTAGAAATCATGTAAATAAAAGTCTTAGTATGATCCCCCAAGTGGGCCTTGGATTCTTTTACTGCCTCCAGAGGATAGTACCAACTGTTATCCATAATCTGATAGTGGGTGGATCTTCTTGGAAATGAACCACCACATGTTGCTTTTCCCAGCTTGCAGTCCTATGTTCTTGTTGAGGAAAATTACATTGATAGAGTACTCCAGATCCGCCCACTTTACAATTATGTACTGCTTGCATGGCGGGGGTAGGATGAATTACGGAACCTCATCCCCTTTAGTTTCTACATATGCAACGTCTTCTTCAAAATCCAGTGGTTACTCCAGATGTGCTTCATGAAATAAATAATCAAAGGGAGATTCAAAATTTAAATTTGAAATATTAATTTCAAAATCTTCCCTTTTAAGGTAGGCAGCTTGTAGATTTGGTTCTTTAGGCATATCCACTTTAATCTCCTTACGGGCTTCCTCAATCATATGATAAATGTCCTTAGGGAGCTCCAAGTGTTCCTCAACAGGTACAATTTCACCTTATTCATCTTCCTCCAAGGTGATACAGAGATTGACCAAATCTAAAAATTCAAAATCAGAAGGAGTGATACTCAGATAAGATTTAATGAAATCAGAAAATTTAGAGTTCAAAAAAGTATCATCTCCCTGAGCTGCTTCTGTTTCAATCACTTATTCAGTGATAATTTCTTCTTAGATTCGATCTTCACTTGATGGAGGTAGGTAGTCAGGCTACTCCATTCTTTCTTAGAATTCTCCCACTTGGGTGGTTTCTTCATCTTCCAATGCTAGAGAGAGGTATAAAGGTGGTTTTTCTTCTACTTTGTATAGAATTAGGAGATCATGTTTCATTTAAATTTCTTCCCATACACTCCAAACTTTATCCAAATTCACATGATCACCCTCTTGTAAATCAGTAGAAAATGATATTTTATCTATCTCCTCTAGAAATGGTTGAGAGAGGTGGAATTGATCATCATGAACATCCTATTTTACCCCTTCGGGTTCTTCAACATCAAAAACCAGTGGGGCAATTTCTTCTACAGCTTGCTTAGGCTCTTGCTCCGGTTCAGGCTCAGGTTGCTCACTTTGTGCTCAAACATAGTCAAACACTATTTGAAATTTTCTCCCCAAGTCATCTAGAGCATTGTTAATCCTATCCACCCAGGCATTTAGATCTCTATAATCCACTTCAGGTTCTTGATATTTCATCTGTGAGTAATCATTACATGCATAATAATTTTAATTTTAATACATCATGTAAAAGTTTATTTTTGATTTTTTTTTAATAATGAAAACTATCTAAAATTTGAAAATAGAAAAATTAAAGTAAAAAACTGATTATCTCCCCAGCAACGGTGCCAGTTTTGACGCACACCTGTTGTAGGGTGTGGCAAAAAAAAATTTAATTTTTCTATTGCATTATAGAGGATGACCAGGGTCGTCTCTCTTGATAATCCTTTTTAGTCATTCACTCACTTAATATAATTTAACTAAACTAATTCTTTTGGTTGTTTTTATATTATATAGTAATGGAATACAATTTAATTAAAATAAAAGATAAAATTAACATGAAATTACAAAATGCAATTAATTGGGAAAGAACTTGGACTTTATGGGTTGGTTTGTGGGTTTCATCATTCTCCTTGTTGGTATTTAAATTAAGTTTGATAATTCAATTATGAGATCTCATTCATGAATTACTATTATTTTATTTATTTTTGTGAAATCTTGAATTCATTTAGCAATCTTAAATTCACCTCCTCCTATAATCAAGGTTGATGGCACACCTCGATCGAGGGTGTGACATCTTCCAAGACCTGGCTCCATCGTATTGCATTTCAACCATTGAATGGCTCAACTCCATCGTATGAAGAGCTTGTATCCAGTAGAAGGGAGGGAAAATATTTAATAAAATAATAGAAATGAGTTTGAGATCAGTGTCATGGTGAACAATCTCCACACCCGTGCACATCACTCTTGCTCATCACAAACTTAATAAAACATCAGAATTTAAGCACATAATAAATGAAATTTCCACATACCTCCCCCAAGACAAGTCTTGGGTTAAACCCTCATTTTTTAGGTTAAGAGGTCATGGTGGGTAATATGAGAAGAATAAAAGCAGAAAATAATGAGAAAATATGAAGAATAAAACAAGGTGGATGGGTGGACACAGAAATAAAAATAATGCATGAATTTTATTAGAAATCAAAATTACAATTGAAAACTAAAACAAAAATAAAGAAAATAAATAAATAAATAAAATAAAATGGGGAAGATTTGTGGTCGTCCTCCCTCGATGGAGATCTCCTCCTTGGTTATTTGAAATAATGGAATGGAGAATGGGATGATTTGACAGGTAGGGAGCTCCTCTCTTTTTATAGGTAGATTTCTGTCCTCATAATGTTGCCACATTTTTGACCCATTAATTGGATGCTTCACGCGTGGACCCCTTAATGACAGTTGTACAATAATGAGTTGGTCATCTTCCCTCCAAATTTCACCTCATTTGGATATCATTTTAAGGAGTTATGATTTTTTTCATTGTCGGTTTTTGATTCTGGATGAAGCATCCAGGCAGCTTCCTTTAAGAATATTTCATTCAATGGCCGCATTAATGGATTCCAAACTCCATGTAATTTATTGGGTGAACACCTATTTGAGTCCTCTTTCATCACCAAGTAGAACCAATGCATTTTTAAGGTGTTTATGCCGAGATGGATGTCCGTTATAGTGGTGGGGTCCACGCTGTCTGCCCGGAAAAATATTCAATTTCATTGATTTGTTACAGCATCTAGATGATTGATTCATCCCCTGGTCCAGTAGACAAAAATTAAGGAAATAAATTAAGTATTATAAAAAAAATTGAATCGGAAAATTTGGAATTATTTTTTTCAGGAAATGACTAAAATACCCTTGACGTAAAAATCTATCAAAAATCCAAAATTAAGCACTTTTCATAATTTAGCTCATTTTTATTCTATAATCCAAAATTGCCCATTATTTTAATAAAACATTTAAATACATGGGTTTTATCATTTAAAAAAATCAACAATTCATTATTATTGTATTAAAAATATGCAAATAAATTTGCTATGTCATACATCCTCCTCAAAATTACATGTCATAGAACATGGGTTAGTCACTCACCTAATCCCTATATACGCCTCATAATAATAATAATAATATGGGATAGAAATCTTCTCAACCCATATCATATAACCAAGTCTGGCCTCTCAATTTCATGACCTATCCCTACCACTACAGCCCTTCCAGGATCAAATCAATAATTTGGGTTCTAAGGTGATACTTGAAATCATCACTATACATTTCCACACCAACCCTATCAAGGGTTACATAACATGGGGGCACCCACCAAGGTCCCCTAGGGCACACTATAGAACATAAAACCAACATAGGTTCCCTTATCTTATCTCATCTCTCGAGATCAACCTATCACTCAGAGGAAATAAAATCCCTCAACATTATTATGATCACATTATAGCATAATTTGACACATAACATAGTCACACTGGCATCACTCTAAGGAGATGTCTAAAATCAAATCTCCCTTCATGAGTTATCCTATTTTGGTCCTCATATTCCCAACCTATCCATAATCTACCCAAGGTATACCCACCCAGGTACTCATATATTAGTGATGAAGGAACATCTAGAAGGTCTATGAATCCCATAGCTTATATTTATAATCAATCATCCATCCATCAATATCCAAGTAATTAAACTAGTATTTAAGTCCCATATATCTCATATAATACATTTTATAATCAAGGATTCTATCATCAGTGACTGAAGAACTAATCCAAATCTCAAGTGTATATTTTGGTCCTTGGAGCTAACTTTATCCATAGAAGTTTTATTTTAATTAAAAAATTATTTAATTAAATGGTTGATCACCCATCAGTGGAAAGACCACATATTACATGATGCATATCAAAATGAATTTACCAAAAGAGTAATTTATAGGGATCACCTACCTTATTCAAATTTATTCCCTATAAAGCATCTCAGAAACCCTCACCCAAGATCATACGATTCCAATCATCCACCATCTATTGACATGATGCCTTATCTCAAGACACATTATCAAATACAATAAAGTATAATAATTTATAATTAATTATTCTATATTAACTCAATTATTAATATTTTAATTTAAAATACAATTTGAATAGAAATAATGCCTAAAAAATTAGCAGGCACCCAGGTCACACTAAAATCACAATCATCCACTCACATAAGGTCCATAGAATACTCCCAGTACCATATTGGAAAAATCTCTATCATGTGACACCTGATGAACAATTAATTTTATTCAATGTAGTAAAAATACTAAATAAATTCATTTGGTGGTGTACCTTTGATGAGATAGTGAGAAATGACTCACGAAAATCATCTCAATACATCATCTAGACACTCTAAGAAAAATCCCCATCATCCTCACATGATTCCGCCATGATCTAATGGAATTAAAATAGAAACCCAAGCCAAACTACATCAAAAATTGGTGGCTATAAATGGATAACAAAAACAAAATGAAATAGGTGGAAGAACGTACTTGGAATCTCCCCAAACTATGGGGGATTGAATAAGAGTAGGGGAGGGAAGTACCTTCTTAAATGGAATCCTACCGACCATTATTTCCTCTAAAAATCAAAGGGGGTGACCCAAAATGATGGGTCCACCTCTGATAAAAAAATCCCACCTAGATGTCAATCATGGCACAAATAGGGGTATTGTGGTGTGAAAAAAAAACAAGTTTCATAGCTCAGACACCCTATCAAGAGGTTTGAGCCCTTAGCTAGTCCCCTTTTTTGTACATCCCTCATGCCCTTTGTGATATGATTCTCCTCTATTGTTCATCACTGTGCTACCCTGCTTCCACTTGACCATTTGTCAACGCTCACCCAAGAACTAGAATCACCAACCATGACTTGTTCCTCATTAAAAATCATCTCCTTGAAATTTCAAAACACTCAAATTTATGATTCGAATCCTGGTTATCAAAAAAACCCTCATTAGAATCAAAATTTCATTTTCCCATTGAAATTCATAACTTGTAAAGGCATGGTATTTTACAACCTCCCTTACATAGCACTTCATATCCTCAAGAACCCAAAAGTCCTTAACTATAAATACCAACTTATCCCATTCATCAATTCATTATCAACTCATTATGGTCCAATTATAAATGTTGAACAAGCTTCTATTGTGAAACTATAAACACAAGAGGGAACTATTCATCAATGGTTGATCCACCTAATCATCATCCTCACCAATATCGATATGGATCTCAATGACACTCATCTATCTGGACACATCATGGTGTCATCAATAAATTCCTCCATAGGTGTATGGCCCTCCCCATCATACGACTCAACTCATAAGGGCTGATTCTGAGCCATGGTTCTCCCCACCATTATAATTTCCTACTGATATGAATTTATCATAGTCCATAGACCCGCTCGGTGCAGTTTTCATCTACCTCCACCCAATTACACATGAAAACACTGATAAATCCTCCTCAGGCCAACCATTCTTAAAAAATATGAATTGCATCATCCAATGCATCACCTCATTACTGCTCATTCATGATGCCTTAACTCGAGTAATTGTAGAACCATCCAAATTCCCACATTGAAATATGAACCTAACTATTGATTTAATTGCATGGTTGGATCCTTAACCAACCAAACTAGTTATTGTACTCCACTCACAAGCATTGATTCATCTTTGATCTGACTCATGATTGAATTTCATCAAAACCATCTCAATCCCAATGAAAAATAATGGAATCTATCCAATATTGCATTCAAACCTCAAATATGGTATTTTCCAAACAACTAGATAGAATTAGATTCACCTATAAACCATCATAATGGTGTCATCTTGATGGTTTAATGATTAGTCACATCATACTCATAAATTTACCTATAAGAGGTTCATACCTCCATGGACCATATTATTTTCATTACCTCGTGTAATGACTGTAAATGAACATCCTACTCATACTCAAACTCTAATTAAAAACATCAAAAGTATCCCATTCCTGGTCCACCAAGAACTCCATCCTCAGAAACTAAAAAAAAATCATCTATGATGAGGGTCACAACCTAAAATAAAAAATAGTGTGGTACCCACTATATATCTTCCCGTATACATCTCCTCAATTGTAACATAAATATGTTCCCATACTACACATGTGTCACTCAACCTGATCCAAGCTCGCCTATCCTGACAAAATTGGACACCATCTAACCATGGTGTCATTATCAACTATAGAGGAAACATATCTTATACTCACCATACTCCTAATAAACTATGTCTATAAGTATTTTATTGAAACCGTTGGTCTTATACCTTCACATGAAAACTCACCAATTCATAACCCAAATGGGAACTATACACAACCAATGCATACCACCCAATCTCATAAAAAAAATCAATGGGTGTACAATCCAATACCACACAATCACATAACCCAACTCATGGTACCATGAGTAACATGTCATCAACTGAGTCTCACAAGACTAAACCACAAACCATGCTCATTTTATGTCAATATCATCTAGGTAGAAGCACCCTCAGTTATCCTCTTAAAAATCAAGTAATATCACAAAAGATAAGGTTTACTATAAGATCACCCACCAAACAACTTCATCATGAAACCAATAGTGTATACACATAATTTATTCTTCCTTGATCTTATCATTGAGGATCATAATCAGTAACCTCGTCATAAACTAAGACTGAAATCAATAGGGTCGGTGTATCACTAATATTTCCCTAGAAACCATACCTCAATACCAAATTCATTCAAGGTTCCTTACACCACAAAATAGCAAGGCATCTATATGTCTATATTATATACCTAGTATCACCTACTTTTCACTGACCTCATAATCCAAAGAATCTACCCATTCTTCCCACCTCGAAGGGAACTTACAAGTCTAGGCTAATCCCTATATCATATTACCCTCACATATATCACTTGGATCACCAATATCTTGATCCACATCTTAAAGTCACTTGGATATCCCACATTTCCCAGAAATCATGTCTCACATAGGTCATAAATCATGGGGCATATATTTCTTCCCATATTAAATATCACAAGGCATCTTACTTTTCAACAACCAATCTAGTGTCTCGTATATATACCAGGAATCACATGCCCAAATCAATCATCCACTCAAAGGAACTAATCTTCATCAGGAATCTGTATACAGGACTACCCCCTCAAGGATCATGATCTCATATATATATATATATATATATATAATGACATCACCTCATAATGGCTCATGCTGAGTATCCATGGTCATATTTTCTGTTTAAGTATAAATCCACTAAGAAGATATATGAGAAAACATTGTATAGGTTATTGTTGACACATTAAGTAGTCAAACCTATTTTAATTTCAAAAATAGTAACATAATCAATCATAATGAGTTCATCATAAAGGCATCCAATGCCTATAGTGACCCCCTAATGGTCATTATACATCCCTTACATAGAGGGACTATATTGTCACCATCACGGAGAATCCCTCTATAGTATCCACATGACCTATCATCAAAAGAAAATATACTATGGTTTAGATGAATATAATTTCAAAAATAAGTTATATAGTAAAAAATATTATAAGTTCTTTCTTACACATTAAATAGCTAAACCCTCTATCATCAGTGATATCAATCACATGAAAGAATATATATATCATGGGATCCCTACATGAAAAATATGATGCATGTACACAAGCCTCCTTCCAATGGTAGAAGATCCAAAAACCCATAAATCATAAGTCCAAAAATTCAATTGTGTCACACTAAGTGAAATCATACAACAATAAATGTGGAGACCGAGAACAGTAATCCCATATCCCTGATAACATGGAATTTCCATAGGAAAAAGGTCTATGCGGAGCACAAATATAAGGTTCAATGCAAGAACTAATATATCCCTAATCCCTATCTATAATATCCAAAAATAGTAAGAAAATGAAAAAATATTCTATAATACCACTTTGTAATGTCCCTACACCCCAGACCACTTCACAGGTGCTAGGACCGGTGGTTTCTAGGCTACCTCAGGCATGACTCCCCATATTACAGAGGCTACCAACTAGTAGTGAGGGTCTAGGGTGTTATTGTGGGTTAAAAATGTCCTCATATCTGAGTAAAACAATAATTTAAATTACTAAACCTCATCCATAACAAATAATCAGAGTACACCGAAGAAAAAAAACAACACAAAATGCTATAAAAAATGAATGCAGAAGCATGCAGTCATAAGACTCACGGTCATACTAGCACACATCAACTAATCACCCACCAGGTTGACCATAAATATAATTAATTAAATGAATAAAATGAATAATGTATCTACTTTCATCCTTAATCCATACCTTAATCTAATATCCAGTCTTATTTGAACAATCATATTTGATCATGTGATAGTAGGTCTCCCCACTACCTGAACCCATGATAACTGAAATTTTATAAGGTACCCAAGACTCATGGATTCCTAAGCAGGGTGTGAGTACAATATAGTAGGTAACTACCAAAGAGGTCCTAAACAAAATCAACAAAGTAGTGCAGCCACATGTGATATGCTCAGATGAATAAATAATTACAGTATCAAAGTGAAAATAAATAACAATTAATGATCCTCAAGTTATAAGGTGACATCCAAGATCAATTATACCTACTTCATCTAGTTATGTAATGTCTCTAAGAATATCAACCAATCACAGGGACTATGTCTTTCCTTGGAATATCTTTAGAATATCACCTATAGGATCAATTCCTTCCCCGAAACTAGTATTGGAATATCATACTAGCTTTGGCCAGTGTTGGATGTCTATGAGCATAAAATTCTTCACTCAGGGGGACCAAGACCTACCAAAAATTGTAATCTATTCGAGGTTATATGTCACTCAGAACTATCATATCCTATCCATGAGGATCTACGTACAACCCTAGAACGAAGAGAATATCTAAACAGTGGGACCCACATCCCGCCTTGGAACCATGAAAAAATCTAACCAGGGGGTCCACATCCATCCCTCGATCCATGAGAATATTTCCCAAGGGGATCTATTTCCATCCCTGAAACCATAATAATCCCACCCATGGGTGTACCACCCTGAATCCATACCTAGCATGCACCTGGGGTTGTACGTCACCTAGAACCTCATACATATCATATATATATATAACATGCATCACATATACCCAGATCACATCATCCCTATAACCTCATGTCACACCTCACATATACTCAAGGGTACATCCACCCTAGAACACCATGTAATAGCACATGATTTGGCCACTCACCCAGACCTAGTATACACCTTATAATAATAATAATAATAATAATAATAATAATAATAATAATAATAATAATAATAATAATAATAATAATAATAATGTGGGTTGGCCACCTGTCCATCTTATCTCATATAACCAAGTTTAGCCTCTCAAGTGTATGACCTATCCCTACAACCACATCCCTACAAGGACCACGTCATTAATTGGGGTACTAAGGTAACACCAGAAATCATCATTGTCCATTTCCACACTAACCCTATCAGGGGTTACATAACATGAGGGAACCCACTGAGGTTCCTAAGGCCAAACTATAACATGAATACCCTACATGGTTTCCCATATCTCATCTCATCTCTTGGCCCAACCCATCACTTAGAAGACAAAATTTCCCTAGATGTCATTTTTATCACATTATAGCCTCACTAGACTCATAGTATGTCCACACATTCATCACACTAAAGATATTTCCAAAATCCCATCTCCTTTCCCAAGTTATCTTAGGTTTATCCTTAAGTTCCCAACCTTTCTATAATCTGCCCAGGGTATACCCACCTTGGTAATCACATACTGGTGGTGGAGGAGCACTCTCCAAACTATCTAAATAACTAGGCCAATGTATTTAAGGTACATCATAGTTCCATTATGTCTTACATAGGATAATCATCCTGTTACATCACTCTCATCTACAAGTAGGTGTTTAAAGGCTCATATACCAGAGCCACTATGTTCATTAAATACTATTAACTCATACCATTGAGGGTCCATATATCCCAAATATTAGGTTAATATTAAAGCCCTCATCCATAAATGGTCAAGACATAAAACTAGTGTTTAAGTCATGTATATCTCAAGGCATACATTTTATAATCATGTCCTCAACTATCGGTAGCTAAATAACTAATCCATACCTCAATGGTCCGCGGTGTCCCTTGAAACTTACATCCATCCATAGGAATTTTATTTTAATTAAACAATTATTTAATTAAAAGGTTCATCACCCATCAGTGGTGATACTTCATATCACATTATTCATATAAAAATGAATTTACTATAAGGGGAATACATAGGTACCTACTACCTCATTTGAAGTTATATCTACTAAAGTTTCTTGAAAACCCTCACCCAAGCTCATCCAAGTCCAACCATCCAGTATCCATCAACACAAGGCCATAAATTAAGCCACAATATCCAATAAAATTAATTATAACAATTTATAATTAATTATTCAATACAAAATCAATTGTCAATAATCTAATTTACAATTTATTTCAATTTTTAACAATGCCTAAAAACTCATCGGGCGCACTCTTCACACCAAAACTATGACCAACCACTCATGGATGGTCCATGGAATACTATTAACACCATACCTAAAAAATACTAATCATGTGACACCCATTTAACCATAAATTTATTTTAATGTAGGTAAAACCCCAAAATATATTTTTTGAGTGATGTAACCTTGATGAAATATAGAGAAATGATGCATAGAATTCTCCTCGAGACATCCTATAACTATGAAGAGAAAAATCCCCATCATACTTACCCAATTTTTATATGATCCAAAGGAATAAAAACTAAAACCCTAGTTAAATCAAATAAAAATTAGTAGATATAAATGGAGAATAAAAATGAAAGGAAGGTCGAGGAAAAACATACCATAAATTATTTCCAAAATGCACCTGAAATCATCTTACCATGGGGGATTGAAGGAGGGAATGGGGAGGGAATGACCATAAAATAGCCTCATCCAAAAATTTATTTCCCATAATAATTAAAGGGTCCAATCCCAAAGGACTAGTCTTACCTAGATAAAAAAACGCACTCAGGCATCGATCGCGGCATGATCAGGGGTGTCACAGTGCAACACCCACCTATGTCTAACATATTCACTGTAAAACTAGGGGTCGCAGTGTAGTCACCCCAAGTAGAGGTGTAATGCCACTAAATTCTATGTAAAAAAATTAAAATTAAATGAGATTATTTCAAGACTAGGCTCTGAGATGGCATCTAATTTCGAGGCCTGGAGTGGCCAGAACATATTTTCAAACTATTTTCAAAGTTCATTAAATAATCATCCAAGTGGGTTTTTATAAATTTTAAATCAATGCCCATATTAAAATTATGAAGGAACTGTTGAACTCGGAGCATTGAGATTTACCTAGAAAGGACCTAAAATTGACCAGTGCACATCAAACAAAAAATATAACTTTCTGAATTTTTGGAAGAAAAATAAAATAACAAATAAAGTTATTTTATTAAATTTTTCTTCTTCGTTACTCAGTAACTCTTCGGCATTATGGTGGAGTGACAAGGTGACGCTTAATACATTAATGAACCTCATTAATGAATCAGAATGGGGATTCTGCAACATGCAGCGCATCTTCCCTCTTTAATTAAACAGGGATTTAGGGTTGACGAACAACCCTGGAATTCATCTGACAAATGACGAAGGAAACCTCTTCAACGACGAATGCTGGTGAATTGGAAAATGGTGATGACGCCCTTGGAGAGTAGATTCGAGACCGGAGATCGACATACAATCATCCTCAATAACTCTCCTTCTTCCCAGCTAGGGGTTTGATGCTTTCCTGTGAGAATTGATTTTCACCATTCTTTCTTTTAAACAATGAACATAGGTTAACTCATGAACAAGTTAACCCACGAATCGATCATTAATTCGGGATAGGAACTTATCTTTTGGGGATTGTAAGAAATAGGATTAATTATCATATATTCCATCTTCCTTTCTAATGTGACGAATGAAGGGCAAATGAACAGGGTCGATGTTCGTCGTCTTAGGTGTTCCTTGTGATTGCCCCCCTTTTTCTCTTGTGTTCTTCCCCATTGGACCCCCTGGGTCATGTCGGGACTTTCTCGGGGGATGTCGAACATGGATGATTCCCCAAAGTGATAGTATAATGATATGGAGCCCACCGCATACTTCTTTATGGCCCAAGGAGCCTGGAACAGTTCTCGGATTGAAGAACGAACCACTGAAACACGTCTAGTGGCCCGCGGAGGAGACCACCGGTGCGTCGACGCCAGTAGTGGAAGCCGAATGTGGATGATAATTAAGAGGTATCACGCGCCGATGGCATGCTGCGGCGGCAGCAGGAGCCTCCAGCACCAAGGCCGGCAGGAGGCGGGCCACAGGCAGTGCGCCGCAGTGGCGACAGGGGTCGCCGGCACAGAGGCCAGTGGCTGGAGACAGGCAGATGTGGATACCTGTCCATGTCGGAGGCGCCACATAGTGTTGGGGGTCAACACAACACTTTTCCACATCCTAGGTGGAGAAGTTGGTCACCCCATTGGCAGTCGGGCGGGATTACACAGACTGTCCCACGCCCAGACGGGCTGGGTTGGCCTGGCGGGCCGGCGGGTCAGACCAGACTTAGTTGATCCAGGCTTGGCCCATCGAGCTGGGTTGACCCGACCGTGTGGGATCGGACCGTACCCAAACCCATTCAACCCCCTTTTTAAAAAAATAGGTGTATCATTTAGACTAGGAATATAATTGACGCGACGTCTATAGCATTGGGAACCTTGCGACGAGGCGGTCTATTTGGTATATTTTGGTTGGTCCAACCAAGTCATACCACTACGTCAAAAAAGGCATTTAGCGGCGGTTTTTTTGGTTTCGCGGCGGTTTAAACCGCCGCTAAATCGTGCGTCGGGAATCTATTTCGCGGCGGTTTTCAAAACCATCGCAGAACGTTTCGCGGCGGTTTTTTTTTTATTTTTATTTTTTTTATATTTTTTTTATTTTTGTTATTTTTTTTAATTTTTTTTTATTTTTAATTTTATATATTTATTTATATATATTTTTATTTATTTGTATATTTATTTATTTATTTATATATTTATTTATATATTTATTTTTCGTATTTATTTATATATTTATTTTTCGTATTTATTTATATTTTTATTTTTCGTATTTATTTATATATTTATTTCCTATTTATTTTATTTATTTATTTTATGTATTTATTTTATTTATTTATTTTATGTATTTATTTTATTTTATATATTTATTATATTTATTTATTTATTTATTTATTTATTTATTTTATTTATTTTATGTATTTATTTATTTATTTATTTATTTATTTTTCGTATTTATTTATTTATTTATTTATTTTTCGTATTTATTTATTTATTTATTTATTTATTTATTTTTCGTATTTATTTATTTTATTTATTTTATTTCGTATTTATTTTATTTATTTATTTATTTATTTATTTTATTTTGTATTTATTTATTTCGTATTATTTTATTTACTTTATTTATCCATGCATGCACATCCCATTCACATGCACACGCACATGCACATGCACATGCATACCCTTGCAATATAAAGAAATTCTGCGTTTGGTGAGATTTGAACCCCTAACCTCTTACATATTTTCCAAAGACTTTACCACTCCAGCAAGCTCCCCATGTGGTTAATAAACAGAATTTAATATACTTATATATATTAATTGAAAAAACAAATAATACATAAATAATAGATATAAACTCAATAATAATAAATAATAAATCATAAATCATAAATCATAAATCATAAATAATAAATAAGGAATAATAAATATAAATAATAAATAATAAATAATAATAAATAATAAATAATAAATAATAAATAATAAATAATCAATAATCAATAATCAATAATCAATAATTAATAATCAATAATCAATAATCAATAATCAATAATCAATAATCAATAATGAATAATAAATAATCAATACTCAATAATAAATAATCAATAATAAATAATAAATATTATATAATAAATAATAAATAATAAATAATAAATAATAAATAAATATAAATAATAACTAATAACTAATAAATAATAAATAATAAATAAATATAAATAGTAAATAAATATAAATAATAAATAATAAATAAATATAAATATAAATAATAAATAATAAATAAATATAAATAATAAATAATAAATAAATATAAATAATAAATAATAAATAATAAATAAATATAAATAATAAATAATAAATAAATATAAATAATAAATAATAAATAGAAAATAATAAATAGAAAATAATAAATAATAAATAAATATAAATAAATATAAATAATAAATAATAAATAATAAATAATAAATAATAAATAAATATAAATAATAAATAATAAATAAATATAAATATAAATATAAATAATAAATAATAAATAATAAATATAAATATAAATAATAAATAATAAATAATAAATAAATATAAATAATAAATAATAAATAATAAATAAATATAAATAATAAATAGTAAATAATAAATAATAACTAAGAACTAATAAATAATAACTAATAAATAAATATAAATTATAATTTATAAATTATAAATTATAAATTATAAATTATAAATAATAAATAATAAATAAATATAAATAATAATTAATAAATAATAAATAATAAATAATAAATAATAAATAAATATAAATAATAAATAATAAATAAATATAAATAATAAATAATAAATAATAAATAATAAATAATAAGTAAATATAAATAATAAATAATAACTAATAACTAATAAATAAATATAAATAATAAATAAATATAAATAATAAATAAATATGAATAATAAATAATAAATAAATATAAATAATAAATAAATAAAATAATAAGTAATAAATAAATATAAATAATAAATAATAAATAATAAATAAATATAAATAATAAATAATAAATAATAAATAATAACTAGTAAATAATAACTAATAAATAATAAATAATTAATAAATAATTAATAAATATAAATAATAAATAATAAATAATAAATATAAATAAATATAAATAATAAATAATAAATAATAAATAATAAATAATAACTAATAAATAAATATAAATAATAAATAATAAATAATAAATAATAAATAATAAATAATAAATAAATATAAATAATAAATAATAAATAATAAATAATAAATAATAAATAAATATAAATAATAAATAATAAATAATAACTAATAAATAATAACTAATAAATAATAACTAATAAATAAATAATAAATAATAAATAATAAATAATAAATAATAAATAAATATAAATAATAAATAATAAATCGAAAATATTAAATAACAAATAAATATAAATAATAAATAATAAATAATAAATAAATATAAATAATAATTAATAAATAAATATAAATAATAAATAATAAATATAAATAATAAATAAATATAAATAATAAATAATAAATAAATATAAACAATAAATAATAAATAAATATAAATAATAAATAATAAATAATAAATAAATATAAATAATAAATAATAAATAATAAATAATAAACAATAACTAATAAATAAATATAAATAATAAATAATAAATAATAAATAATAAATAAATATAAATAATAAATAATAAATAAATATAAATAATAAATAATAAATAATAAATATAAATAATAAATAAATATAAATAATAAATAATAAATAAATATAAATAATAAATAATAAATAATAAATAAATATAAATAATAAATAATAAATAATAAATAAATAATAAACAATAAATAAATATAAATAATAAATAAATATAAATAATAAATAAATATAAATAATAAATAATAAATAAATATAAATAATAAATAAATATAAATAATAAATAATAAATAAATAATAACTAATAACTAATAACTAATAAATAATAACTAATAAATAAATTTAAATAATAAATAATAAATAATAAATAACCAGTTACAAATAATAGATAATAAATAAATTAAAGTATATTATAAATAATAAATAATAAATAATAAAGGAAACACATGAAAAAGTATGAAAAGACGTGATAAGGGATGAAAAATCATGAAAACGCATGAAAAAGGATGGAGAAGCATATGAAGAATGAGGCATTAGAAAAAATGAGAACGCATGAAAACACCTTAATAATTCAACATAATCATCATAATAACCCATAAAAAACCATTGATAAAGATAATAAGTCATGGAAATCCAAATAAACAGTAATAAATGGAGCTACCGTTAAAACCCGTCAAAACGGTCATAAAGAGACAAAAACATTGGACTCACATTAATAGAGATAACTTATGATCCGAGAGTCCGTTTTAGATCCGTGACCTGTCAAATCAAAGATCCTGAAACGCTCTTCAACCTGAAAGGTGAAAGAGTCTGAATGGACAGACGGATCGGAAGTTATGACCATTTAGAAAAAGCTGACGGAGAACGGGTGCTAGAAACGAGGCATTGAAAAACATAACAAACCCGATACCCACTAAAAAGTCCATAACATATGATCTAGGAGTGAATGTGGGCACCGCAACCATTCAAACTGAAGCTCATGGAACGAGCTATGATCTGGTAGGTGGAGGAGGTCGAACTGACACGTGGATCAAAAGTTAGGTATGTTTGAAGACAAGTTCGACGGGACACCGGTGACAGAAACGGGGTTTTGGAGGCCTTCAGAGGGGTTGTTGGGGACCAAAAACACGATAGAATCTTAGTTGTGTCAAACTGGTGCGTAGCTCTCTTCGCTGGCTTCGATTTGATATGTGGTAGATCCCAAACGGACACCCGGAGCGAAAGTTATGGTCGTTTGAAGTTGGATAACTTTTTTCAACTTTTTTATAACTCTAATATCTTCCACACCTTAGATAGTCTCACGGTTTTGATTATATGTGCCTCTAGATCTCTTCATGAGCTTCGATTTCACTTGTCGTGGTGCTTCAACGGACGCCCGGATCAAAAGTTATGGTCGTTTTAGTGATTTCGGGGTTTCTCGCGTTTTTTTATTTTTTTCATTTCATTTCGCGGCGGTTTTACCGAAACCGCCACTATTTCGCTGCGGTTTTTTAAAAAACCGCCGCTAATCCTCAAGTAAAATTTAAAAAAAAATTGTCGTTTAGCTGCGGTTTTTTCGCGGCGGTTCTTAAAACCGTCGCGAAATGGTGGCCCGAAAACGCGTTTCGCAGCGGTTTTAAAAACCGCCGCTAAACGGCGGTTTTCATGTAGTGTACTAGGCCCAGATGCAACTGGCCACTTTTTACTAAAACGCCAATAACTTTCAGATCAGGGGTTTGATTGATACGATGCCTACGGCATTGGGACCCTTGCAATGAGACAGTCCTTTGGGTATAATCTAACTGAGTTTTTGTGGCAGTCAGGATATGACCAATCGCTTGAGGAGTAGAATCTCTTAGATTCAAGTGCACTAGAGATCAGGAAACCTACATCTATTTGTGACAAAGGGATATGATGAGAGGACCTCAGTGTTCCAGTATCAAAGCGGACCTCAGTGGTCCAGTAGTAGAGAAGACCTCAGTGGTCCAGTAACCGAGCAGACCTCAGTGGTCCAGTAGCCGAGTGGACCTCAGTGGTCCAGCAACCGAGCGAACCTCATGGGTCCAATAGCTGAGCAGAACTCAGTGGTCTAGTAGCTGATCGAACCTCAGTGACCCATTAGGGATGATCCCCTTATCAGTACAAGATGATTCATCTTTACGACTGATAAATCTTACTTTCTATACTTTTAGTTATACCTGGTGTGATCTATCTTGCTTTGTGGTCTTTCTTTGTGGTCTTTCCTTTTTGGTTTGGGGTCCCTGCTGAGTATTGTGTTACTCACCGTTGCACGGGCTTCGTCTTCATGTCTTGTGTCTCTTGTAGGTGATCGATGTTTTGATAGAGACATTGGTTGTCTAGGACCAGGTGGTGCTGAGTGAGATGGGACCGACATGCATACTTCTATGGCTACAAGCATTTATCCTTCATGTACCCTTTAGGTAGGGTCTCGAGAGGATGGGACATGGCAGTTGAACTTTCCTTTGTCATTTTGGGATTGTATTCTAGCCACTTTTTACTTTTAGTTTGTACTATACTCTCATTAGTTGTCTCAGTGACAGTTGTGGTTTACTTTGGGTTTAATTTCCATAGTTTGAGCTTTGTGTGCATGTAAAAGTTTAAAGGAAGGGCTTAGGGTAGTCACAACATGGGCCATGGGGGACGATTCATGACAAAGTGCTATCAGAGGGACGTTGGTTTTACTAGAAGAACTTATGGGGAAATACTGGGAACTATTTTGAGTTTGGTTTTTCAGCCTGGCAGTCTAGTGTTGGTGCGGCGGCCGACGTATCCATACACTAGGACCCTGAATTCTGATTTCTAAATCAGTACATGAAAAAACTAGTTGCATTTTTCTTTGAATGTTTTCTCATGATTATTCTAAGTCAGATTCATATCATCGAGTATAATCTATTAATCATGATTTATCTTGATCTCTTTCAGGATGCCTCTACATAGACACCAAACCAAGATTCTAGTACATGACCATGAGGATGGTCCATAGAGTGATGAGTCTTTGGTACAGGGATTGTTTCCTGAGATTATTCATTTGGAAGGTGTCCCAGTGACACCATTGCATGTTGATCACCTGTTACTATCGGCGCTACCTATAGAGGGTGCATGTAGGCTTAATTCCTTACATGAGTTCCACAGATTGAGACCTACCAGGTTCAGGGTAGAGACATATCCTTACGTCATTGAGAATTGGATATAGGCAGTGACACAAGACTTCCGCTTAGTGAGGACGCCAGTTGACCAGATGGCAGTTCTGTTTGTGAGCCTTCTACATGGCTCAGCAGGGAGATAGTGGAGTTTGACGATCCAGACGTATGAGGAGGTGACCCTCACCGGGTCCGACTTTGCGAAACTTTTCAGAGAGGAGTTCTTCCCTGTGACTTTGTACTCAGTGCACATACAATAGCGTATTAACCTATATCAGAGTATCCTGTGGCTAAGTACTCTACGAGGTTCACATACCTCTCCCATTACTCTAAGAATATGGTACGGGACCCTTTTTCCAGGGCCTAGACCTTTGAGCAAGGACTCTGATGGGATATTAGGGAATCGATGATTTCCCGTATTTTCCCTATATAGGCTAGGGTGCTGGAGTGAGCTCTACTAGTGGAGAGCTTCCACGCAGACCAGGCGTCGATGGTGGGATCTACCACCAGACGACAGATGGTCGAGCCATCCATGTTGGGTAACCGACAGATGATGCAGAGGCCCAAATGGGCCAGACCATTTGGAGGATGACCCTAGGACTCAAGGTCAGTGGTACAAGGCTCTCAGATAAGAGTTATTCATCTGAGGAGAAGAGTATGATATGCATACGGCGGTCAGGGACACATAGCTCGAGATTTCCCGACTCACTACATAGAGGACCGACAAATAGTCGAGGGATCACCGAGGCAACAGCAGATATAGGAACAAGGTGGTCTTCCAGGTGGCGGACGTGTCATAGGAGTGGGAAAAGTGGTAGGAGGTGGTCCTAGGTACGAGGTACTACCACAACCAACCCCAGGTGGTCCACCAAGGGCTCTAGGAGTAGGTGAACAACGGTGGTCTCAACTTCAGGCAATTGAAGATTATGGTCCAAATGTCCTTGATATGATACGAGGTATGATCTGTGTCTTGTCCACTTTAGTTGCAGTTCTTATAGACACTGGTTCCAATCACTCTTTCCTTACCGTAGACCTTGTTCAGAGATCGTATATTCCAATCGAGTCGTTGGCTCGATCCTTACGATTAGAGACTCCTATGGGAAGGATTCGATGATCGCACACTGGTGATAATAGTGTGATCTTACTTTTAGATGTGAGAGCTTCAGTTGGGATCTCTTAATAGTGGTGTTGAGGCCTTACAATGTCGTTCTGGGTATGGACTAGCTATCAGTAGTTCATGAACAGATCGATTGTTTTAGACACACAGTGTGGGGTGTTCGTAGAGATGGGAACTAGTTATCCTTTGTCATTGATAAGGAAAATGGAGAATAATGGGATGGACATTCACATAGGAGGGTATAGCCAATCGCTCATCTATTGTCGAGCATGACTCTCGATGCAATGGATAGAATGAGTCCACAATTTCCTACACTAGTGGACGAGTACGAGGACATATTTCTAGAGGATGTTCCAGGAATACCTTATCATAGAGAGGTAGACTTGTGCATTGATCTATACCCTGGAATGGAATTGATATCTCCACCTACATATCATATGGCTCCTTTAGAGCTATGGGAGCTTAGGGTATAGTTGGATGACTTGTAGAGGAAGAGGTTCATAAGTCCCAACATTTCACAATGGGTAGCCCCAATATTGTTTTCCAATAAGATATATGGAACCTTGAGGTTATGCATGGAATTATGGTTCCTAAACCAGGTGACCATGAAGAACAAGTATCCTCTACCGAGGATTTATGACCTCTTAAATCATCTGAAGGGAGAGATATGGTTCTAAAAGATAGACCTCAGATCTGGCTATCACCAGCTTCGAGTATGAGATGTGGACATCTCTAAGACATATTTCAGCTGTCATTATGGCCACTACGAGTACTTATTGATTCCATTTGGTGTGAATAATTTCACAATAGTATTCATGGGACTCGTGAATGGGATATTCTATCCATACTTAGACCTTTTTATAGTGGTCATCATTGATGACATCTTAGTGTATTCAGAATCTGAGGAGGAGTACGTGATACACCTAAGGATAGTTCTGAACACACTATGAGAGCACAATATTTATGGAAAACTCTCAAAGTGTGAGTTCTGGAAATGAAAAGTAAAATTCCTAGGAAATGTCATCTCAGGGGCTAGAGTTGTATTGAATCCAATGAAGATCGATGTGGTGCTTGCTTGGGATCCACCCAAGAGTGTTACCAAATTGTGAATTTCCTTGGGTTGGATGGGTACTATCATAGGTTCGTAACTGAATTATCCAATGTGGAATCACCCATGAAGGTGTTAATGAAGAATGGAAAACCCTTCATGTGGATAGAAAGATTCTAGTAGAGCTTTTAGCAACTGAGGCAGAGCTTAATGAGTGCTCTTATCTTGAGGCTGCTAGAGGAGGGAACCGACTACGTGGTGTTCTATGATGCATTAGGAATCGGGCTTGGTTGTGTCCTGATGTAGGGGAAAGTAGTGATCACTTATGGATCATTAAAATTGAGACCGTATGAGAATAACTATGCGACTCATGACCTTGAGTTGTTAGTAGTAGTCTTTGAACTGAATATGTGGTAACACTACCTTATGAGAGAATGATTCATCGTCAACTCTAACCACAATAGTCTTAAGTACATATTTTATTAGAAGGATCTGAATCTGAGATAGAGACAATGGATAGAGTTCCTCTAGGACTATGAATTTAATATTTTCTATACTCTTGTAAAGGGAAATGTTGCAGCAGATGCTCTCAGCAAGAGATCGAATTCATAGATTCTGAACGATGCCTCAGAGTAGTTTTCCTTGCTTCAAATATCTTTCATGAATAGAGAGGAGATATATTTTCTTCAATCATTGGTAGTTTCCCTTACACTCTTATAGTGAGTCGGGGAGGTGCAACTTGGAGATTCCAGTTGTGAGACTACACATTCCTAGATGTCTACAAGGCATTCCCCTAATAGATATTCAAAAGTTGGGTATCATTTTATCCTTTTTAGAGGAGGCACCATAGTACCAGTGGATTTGTGGGAGGAGGTGTTGAGGGAGTTACAAACATCCCCTTTGGCAGTACATCCAAGTGTGAAGAATATGTATCAGGACCTTCGATGTCAATACTGGTGGTCGGGGATAAAGAAAGAAGTGGCAGAGTTTGTCTCGAGATGCTTCACTTGTCAGCAAGTGAAGGCTAAGCACCAGGTGCCAGTAGGTTTTACACAGCCCCTCGAGGTACCAAAGTGGAAATGGGATGGGATATCGATGGAATTCACGATGGTATTACCAAGTATGTATAGGGGTCATGATACCATCTGGGTGATCTTAGACCGACTCACCAAGTTAGTTCACTTCATACTCATTTGAGAGCAGTGTTCAGTAGATAGCTTGGGATGCCTCTACGTGCAGGAGATAATTCGGCTCCATGGAGTCCCATCTACAATATTCTCATATCGTAATGCATGGTTTACATCCTGGTTGTGGAAGGGATTACAGGAGGCATTTGTGACTCAACTGCGCTTGAGAACATCCTTTCATCCATAAACGGATGGTCAGATGGATCATACCATACAGACCTTGGAGGGAATTCTTCGTGATTGTGTCCTTGATTTTTTTCGTAGTTGGGAGGACCACTTACCACTGGTGGAGTTTTCATACAACAATAGCTACCACTCCACCATCGGAATGGAATCATTAGAGGAACTATACAGATGACCTTGTAGGTTACCGTTATATTGGACAGACCCAGGGGAGTCAACAATCATGGGTCGAGAGATGGTATAGGCTACCACTGAGAAGGTGCAGGTCATCCGAGAGGGGATAAAGACTACATAGAGCTGACAGAAGTCCTATAAAGATTGGAAATAGAGACCCTTAGAGTTCGAGGAAGGGGGTCACATATTCCTAAGGGTCTCTCCTCGAATAGGGATATGAAGATTTGGTTGGGGTGGTAAGTTATCTCCAAGTCTCATCATACCTTTCTTGATACTGCGTAGAGTGGGAGAGGTGGCATACTACTTGGCTCTACCACTATAGTTAGATAGGATTCATTATGTCTTCCATGTATCCCAACTGAGGAGATATGTACACGACCCTTCTCACATCATCAACCACGGTGAGCTAGATATTGACGACGGGGTGACATTCACAGAGTACTCAATAGAGATAGAGGATCGACAGGAGAGGATCCTTCATGGATGGTTGATTCATCTAGTGTGTGTTCATTGGAAGCATGGGAATATCCAAGAGAGCACATGGGAGTGGGAGGAGCATATTCATGCTCAATACCCCCCATTTATTTAATTAGCCCTTGTTTTAGTTTACAAGGGTGAAAATCCCTAAAGGTGGGAGTAATGTAATGTCTCAGAATTCCATGTAAAATAATTGAAAATTAAATGGGATTATTTCGTGACCAATCTCTGATACGGCATGTGATTCTGAGGCCTGGAGTGTCCATAATGTATTTTATAACTATTCTTAAAGTTCATTAAATAATTTTATGAGCGGGTTTTTATAACATTTAAACCGGTTCCCAGATCAGAAATACGAGGGCACCGTTGAAATGAGATCATCGTGATTCACCTAGAAAGGACCTAACATAAACTAGCATGGGTTGACCAAAAAAATAGTTTTTGGAATTTTTAGAATAAAAATAAAATAACTTAAAATGTTATTTTATTATATTTTTCTTATTTGTAAGAAATCAACTCATCAGCGTTGAATTACAGTGACGAGGCAATGCTTAATCCATTAATGAAACTCATTAATGAATCATCATGGTGACGCTGCAAAATGTAGTGAGTCTTCCCTCTTTAATTAAATGGGGATTAAGGTTTGATGAACAACCCTGGAATTCCTCTAAAGAACGACGAAGGAAACCTCTCCAAAGACAAATTCTGGTGAATCGAAAAATGGAAATGACACCCTTAGAGAGCTGATTTGGGACCAAAGATCAATGGACGATCATCCTCGACAACTCTCCTTCTTCCCAGGTAGGGGTTTGATGCTTTTTTTGCGAATTTCTTTTCCCAGTTATTTATTTTAAATAATGAACATGGGTTAACTCATGAACAAGTTAACCCACGGATCGATCGTTCATACCGGATGAGAACTTATCTTGTTGGGATTAGAAGAATGGGGATTAATTATCATATATTCCATCATCCTTTCTAACGCAACAAACGAAGGGAAAATGAATAGGGCTAACGTTCGTTGCCTTGGGTGTTCCTTGTGATCTCCCCCTTTTTCTCTCGCATTCTTCACCGGGGGACCCCCAGGATCGCATGAGGCCTTTACTAGTTGATTTCAAATGTGGGCTACACCCTAGAGTGATAACAAAATGATATGGAGCCCACCAAAAACATCTAAACGTCCCAAGGAGCCTAAGATAGTTCCCATATTGAAGAACAGACCACTAAAGCACATCTGGTATCCCACAGAAGAGACCACTCACATGCGTTGTGGCAGCAGTAGGAGCCGCCCACACCAAGGTCGATGGTAGGTGTGAGGCAGCACGCTAGCAGCATGTCACAGCAGCAATAGGGGCCATCGGCACAGAGGCCGACGGCTAGTGGTAGTTGGACACGGCCACCCAGCCATGTTGGAGGTGCCACATTTCATAAAGACATGATCCGAGGACTATGGAGATGGGGGGTCAATACGGTACTTTTCCACATTGATCAGGTGGTAGGACGTGGTGCCCTGCCACATCCCAGGTGGAGCAGTCAGTCACCCCTTTGGTGACTGGGCAGGTGTACGCAGACTGGCCCATGCCCAGGCGGCCCGGGTTGGCATGGCGGGTCAGGCCTATGTGTCGAACAAAAACTAGCCGATATGAGCTAGTCCCATTGGGCCAGGTCAACCCGACTGGGTCAGATCAGACTGACAGGGTCAGACTGGACCCAAACCCATTCGACTCCCTTTTTAGAAAAAGAGGTGTATCTTTCGATCTAGGCATCTGATTGACACACCATCTATGTCGTTAAGGCCTTTCTGACAATGAGGTCTTTTTGGTATACTCTGGTTGGTTCGACCAAGTAATATTGGGCCCAGATGCAACCGGGCCCTGTTTAGTAAAACACCAACAACTTTCAGACCGAACGTCTGATTGAGGCGTTATCTACAGCATTGGGACCCTTGTGATGATAAGGTCCTTTGGGTATAATCTAAGTGAGTTTTCATAGCACTCGAGACATGATAGATGGATTGAGGAGTAGAATCTCCTGGAATCAAGTGCACTAGAGATCGGGAATCCTACAACTAGTTATGACATGAAGGGTATGATGAGAAGACCATGGTGGTCTAGTAGCGGAGTGGGCCTCAATGGTCCAGTATCGAAGTGGACCTCAGTGGTCCAGTAGCCAAGCAGACCTCAGTGGTCAAGTATCCGAGTGGACCTCAGTAGTCCAGTAGCCGAGAGGACCTCAACGGTCCAGTAGGCGAGTGAACCTTAGTGATTCATCAGGGATGAGTCCCTTAGCAATACAAGATGATTATGCTTTATGACTAATAAATATTACTTCTTATACATTGAGTTATACCTAGTGTGATCTTTCATGCTTTATGGTCTTTCTTTGTGGTCATTCTTTGTAGTCTTTCTTTGTGGTCTTTCCTTTGTTGTTTGGGGTCCCTAATGAGTATTGTGTTACTCACCCTTGCACGGGCTTTACCCACACATGTTGTGTCTCGTGTAGGTGATTGATGCTTTGAAGGAGGCCTTGGTGGTTCGAGACTAGGTTGTGTTCAGTGATATGGGATGGACGACAATAATTCTAGGGCTATAGGCATCTACTCTTCACCTACCCTTCAAGTAGGGTCTCGAGCGTACGGACTATGGAACTTGTACTTTCCTTTGTGGTTTTGGGATTGTATTATATCCCCTTTGTACTTTTAGTTTGTATAGTACTCTCAGTAGTTTTCTCAGTAGAATTTGAGGTTTAATTTGTGTTTACTTTCTACAGTTTGAGATTTGTGAATGTGTGAAGGTTTAAAGGCAAATGCCTTCCCTTTTTGGGATATGACTTATTGGTGCTACTCGCTAGCCCCTAGCCTATGAAAGGTAGGCTTGGGGTAGTCACAGCGCGGTCCATGGGGAACAGGTCGTGACAAGAGGTCCCATCCATTATCATGTCCATTTCATGGCATGACTCTCATGTCTTTTGTAGTGTAACGCCCCTCTATAACTCGTCGTAGTGAAACCTTCTACCATCATGGTGCAATGTGCTAAGGAAAATTAAAATTTCAACTATTTCCACATGGACCTTCTCCAACAATAACATAAGAACGTGAATAACTAACCAAACCTCATTTCTAATCCAAAAACATCTCCTTGAGATGTCCAAACACTCGAATTCTTGATATAAATCCCGGTTCTCAAAACGATCCCCTCACTAAAATCAAAATTTTATTTTCCCACTAAAATTAATAGCCCATAAAGGCACTAATTTTTACAAATGGTATCTCTCTACAATGAAAAACCATGAATTAATCATATTAATCATATATATATATATAATAACTTTCTTAAAGGAACCGAAACACACTGCATCCTTCTACACCTTCTATGAAATTAAGAGAATAAATTATATCCAAAATTCCCCCACTACAATACTCCTAGAATTTTTCCTGATATATCTAGAATTAAATCTTATATAGCACATTCATAGGGCTCCTTAATTCCTCTTAACAATATCACATCATAATGCCCATATAATTTTAACAGCTTTCTAGTTATATATATTCTTTACCAATAAACCATGCACAAGTAATAATACAAAATTTAAATTTCAAAAAACACACACACATATATATATATATATATCATCCTTTAACACTTTATACATATCAACCCTTCAAATTCATCATTAAATTCTCATTGGTAACTTTTAATTATTCAATGATTGGTCATACTCTAACATCCCAACTCAATCCATCTCAATCCAATAGTACATATATAAGTAAAATAATTTAACAAAATCATAATACCATAAGGTGTAAACATATTTACTCACTTATAAATGAAATTATAATTATAATTTTTTACAAACATGCTTTCTAAAAAATAAATTTCATTTCATTTCATTAAAACTATCAATATAGGAACCCATCCTCAAACACATTGTATATCAATTAATATTTTAGAATTTATAATGGAATGATTAAATTCAATCGCATCATATATGGAATATTTTTAAGTAAAACATATTCATTTTAAGAAACTACAACAAAAATTATAACATGTATATTCCAAAAATCTTTTGAATATTTTATTATTCAATTTACAATATAAACTTCATTTCACAATAAAAGAGAATCTTTATTATATATTCATTTTCCATGGTTTAAATAATCATATCAAAATTATTTATAATCATTTCAATTTCCATAATAAATTTGAAAACTTAAATCAAAAGGCATTCCCTCCACTCTTTCCATGTTAATCAATAATATAAATTCATTATATAATTTTACCAAAGTTTAAGTCATTTGTAATTATATACCTTGTTTAATTATTTTTTTCTTAACCATAAAGTATCATAAATAAAGTCACCTTTTAATTTATAAATCATGGTAGCACATTTAAATTACATAGTTATGATCACTTCACAACTAGAAAATAATATATCAAGTAATTTTATAGATTAGATACCAACACCCTCTTAGTTCTAGTTAATTATATTTCCCTCAAAAAGTTATTTAATAAAATATTTAACGTTTACTTGTGACTTTTAATTAATTTTAAACTCTTTACATATTATATTACAATTTAAATTCACTTTAAACCAATTAATTACATACACAAACAAGTTGGTGCATGTCATGTCATCATATGATCCACTATATGATGAATTTGACTAAATATTTTCATGTAATTCATGACTAAAAAGTAAATAAATAAATTCATTAAATGCATTCTTGAATAACTAACCTTTAATAAAACAAATTAATAAACTAAACGTATCTAGAACCCCCCTATAAACTCAAGTTTCTATTACATGTATGCTTATAAGTAATGTTTATAGTTTACTTATAGAGTTCTGAAAATACGATCCTCATCCCTACCAATACCCAAAAATATCTTAAAAATTAAAATAAGGGGATTTGATATCATTTTATAATATCCTAACCTATGCTCAATCATATGACTCAAATAAAAGTGTTGCATAGACTCATATGTTCTCTCTGATCACTAGAGGATAGAAATTAACATCAAGGGATACAATAGAGATTTTCCTAAAAACCTCACAATAAAAAATCCAATAATAATAAATTATTAAGTAAATTAAATAAATAAATTAATTAACTCATTGGATAATAAATTAACTACAGTGATAGAAAAAATAAAGTATTTGTAACATCTATAAAATGAGAAAAATTCATGTAATAAAACATATGGGTTGTTGATATGATGAAACGGGTCTCCCTTAGGTTGACTATATGCAAAAGAAATTAAAAATAATAATAAAAATATACCAAAATTATAAAGGCGGCATGATTCATAAAAAAATAACATTTCCTTGCCTCAAAATTCCATTTCCATATTCCATATTACCAATCAAGAACCATAAACTCTCAACTATCGATCCATTTCCAATACATTAATAAAAAAATACATTGACTATACAAACACTTAAAGTGTACATGCAGTGTTTGAGTATGAAAAGCTCAATAAGAATTCATAAAGTGTCAACAAACATTTTTCATAGTGCAGTCATGTATAAAAGTGTTCATGTATAGTTAAAGATTATATTTTACCCAAACTAAATTGTTCATGTCATGAAACACATGTAACTTGTATAATGTATAAACCATTAATAAAAATCCAAGTTTCATAATCATTTTCAAGATCTCATGTGCTTACAAGACTACCACAAGATTTAACTTAGTTTTCATTCAGAATTATTATGTAGTTTGTTATATATTCCATGGGTAACCTTCTCATATGACCCCATTGTGAGGGAATATAAAACCATAATAGAACATAGAGGTAACCTCATACCACCATTGGGAAGTTGACTCAAATAGAAAACCACCTCTCCTAGGAGAGTAGATATCCACATATCACAATTCATATAGGTAACCTCCTCCCTCTGAAGAGTAAATTTTCATGTATTGAATTTCATATAGGTAACTTCACCCCTTACTAGGGTAAATTTTCATGTTTCAAATTTATTATAGGTAACCTCATTACATTCGAGGGAGATGAACTCATCATTCCATGTACACATATCATTACCATAGATCCTTACCACTCCTAAATATATACCTGGAATAAGCCAATATCAATTTTTATAATTAATATAAAATATCAAAAAATAAAAATAATTACAACATTTAATAAGCCTTATTATATGTATTTAATGTATTATCATAACAATTAATTCTTTGTAAATCAATATCCATAATAAATATAATTTAACATTATTGTTCATGACTCATTTTATAGACCATTAACACCTTCACATTTAAACTAATCAAATAACCACCCAATTCATATTTAATAACTTTAATATAAATAATAGACCCTATGAATCCATTACATGCCCATATTTATAGGGATCACATAATCACAACCAGATACATAACATGCAAACCAATTACAAAGGAGTCAACATATAGTCATATTAATTGCACAAACTTGTATTTAATTAAAGGAAAAAAATTAATTTATATTTAATAAAAACTAAATAAACATAAAAATATTTTATTTTATACTATAGAAGTCATTTACCCAAGTAAATTAATGTATATAGGTCATAGACAACAAAACACTTAAATGAAAAAAGAAAAAAAACATAAAAAAAGAAAATCAAAGGATCTCAAATGGTCACCATACATCAAAGAAATTATCTTATTTCCATTTCAACTCTCTTTAGTCATAATTTAGATATTTATATAAAAATTCATCCATTGGAATCCAAATAATCTTCATGATGTGGAAATACTCCTCAATATTTAATGAAATGTTAGTAATCTTCACAAAATTAGTAAGGTCCTTCGAACCCGTTAGTTAATTTGATCATGTGAGAGTTCTTGTGTATACATTTTTTCCACTTCTACCAATTTATCAAAAAAATTATCAATATTAACATTAATACTTTGAGTGGATGAAATATCTACATCTGAATAATCTAGAAATGAGTCAAAAGATACAAACATCACTAGATAAACTTTCTCCGATCCAGTTATATTTTCCATGGATCTCATTAGTATAGTTCTTTGAGAAGAAGAATGGAAATTATGAAATATGGATTTATTCACTTGGTAAATCAAAAAACCATCTTTTCCACTATTGGTTATGCTCCCTTCTAAGTATTCTTGTCTTTAAAAGGTGTATTAGGTTTCACCCTTTGTGTAGAGACAAATTCCTCTTCATTCTACACCTCTAAAGATGTGGAAACCATTAACTTTTACTCTTATTAAGAGGAGTGTTAGCCTTATATATCCTAGATATGATCATAAACTCTCCCTCTTGGAAAGAATCAGTTTCCTTGATGTGTGTATGATTTGTATCCACCACTTTCATCATTTAACAATCCTTAAAATTAAATATTGAATTTGGTTTTCCTATGTCATAAATAGTTTGATCAGTTTCGGCCAAGGTATATCGATCAGTGTCATCATAAAAAAAATTGAACAAAAGGGGGTAGAAGTCAGAGTATTGACCTTCATCAAAGATTAAGATACCTCCATATGAACCACCAAATATTTTTTCTTATTAATAGGTTGAAGAGAAATCCTTGAATCAGCATCATACACTTGATTAGTAGGAGTATATTCATGATCAATATTAATAAATCTACAATAATACTCTACAAACATTTTAAACATTGAAACCTAGTTAAGGATAGTATAAACAAAGGTATTGAATTGAACAATAGAAGACAATAACTTAGCCATATGCTTTGGAACCTAGACTTTAGTGGGAATTGTTTTACCAAAAATTGATCCTACAAAGGCCCAAGTTAAGGAGTTTTGAGGTAACTATATTATGGGTAAAATGGACGATATTTATAATGGATATGTTATAATAGTCCCATTAACTTTTTTAGATCCATATCTGATGAGAAAATGATATTGATACATAAATTTCAATGCATATTGAGTTATAGAGGGCTAAGAGGGTTCAATGCTTCTATGTCATTTTTTATGGGAGTGCCTATGCTACTATAAATATTTGAAACAAAATCCACTTAAAATTAATTGATTGAAAGGAAAACCAATTTGATCAAAGTAGGTATGATAGAGGAATTGAAATATTTGTGGGTAATAAGTGACTATTTCAATAAAATCATGCAACAACCCATAATATTTCGAGAAATAAACATAAATAAAGGATAGTATTCCTCTTTCTAGTTGTAGTGGCTTAAAATCCAAGCATCAATAATTATCCCCAAAATGATTTATGTGAATACAATAAGCTTTAAAATTCTTTACTGAAGCAATGTATGACTAAACTTTTGGGAATTTTATAACCTATGTGAAATAAAATTGGGAATCCAACTTTGAAACGTCACCTCCTAAGAAGTCCATAGTCTGGAAACCTTTATATCGATACATAGAATCCATTTGATTAAGATTAATGGAAGTGAATAAGGAACCTTATAAGACATGGTTTAATAATCATGGAATGGACAACAAAATAGCACGGTATTCCTTGAAATTGGGGTTTGGGGTGGGAGGAAGTGGTGGTGCCATCCAAATTAAGAGGTTTTTAAAATCTAAATATAATCATTCCCAAAAAATAATTTATTTATCAAGAAAAAATTATTCCATTGTTTTAATCAACCACCTACAAATAATATAATTTCATACAATTCTATTTCACCATGGACTCTATTTAGTTTATAATCTTCACAATTTATAAATAATAATTTTAAGTCCAACACAAAAATCTATAAGATTTTTTCCCAACTATTTCCAACTAACAATAGAAATAACTCATGTAACCCAAGTAAAGGTTATTCCATTGATATGGGAATGTTCATTAAATTCATAATATGATATATATAATTTTTTGGTTTATTCTAGTTTTTTTATTACCATTTGGGCTACCTAAACTTGGTTTTCATACCTTAATAAATAGAAACATGCTTTAATTACATGAAAATATAAGAGAGGTTTGAGGTAACTTGCTATAGTGATTCTTAAAGGTCCCTATAAATAATTACTCAGTATCACATGAAAAATTAAGATATTTTACCTAAAATATTTAAATGAGGATAATAGGGAGGGTTTAGTCTTAATAGTCCCTAAATAATATAATAAATAATGAGACTTTAATACTTACCTTATCCTTTCTCACATGATTACAATACAACCAATGAATTTACGAATGGATGGAAGACTATAGATATTGTGAGTGGGGAGAGGAAGAGAAATTGAGAGGAATGGGGAGGATAAAACCCCCCACCCAATATTTAAATGAGTATAAAGGGTCTAATATAATTTTCAATAAAAAAGTTATCCAAAATAACCATAACACTACTTTTTAAAATAATGTGGTTGGAGCCATCACAATAGTTTTGGTGACTCCTCAATAGAGTTTCGGTGTCCACAAAAATTTTGGAAGCATTCCACCATAACTCTAGTGGGATTGGGAAATGACTATGTCCGTGATTTTCTCACTTAAATTTTGGTGGACAATTTTAATAGTCGACCATATCCAAATAGTAATCTCTTTTAAATTTTCTAACTTTGGATCTATTTTACCCTATTTTTTAAACAAATACTCACTTTAAAATCTAAAAACAATTTAAATTAAATATCCTAACCAAAAATGGGGTTCATTACACAATACTAATTGATTAAGAAGATAAATAAGATAATTTCTTTAAAAACCATTACCTTCAAATTCATGATTGATTTAATCAAAAGTAAAGGAATAAAAGTCTTGTAAGAGAAGGAAGACCAAGAAATTTTATATTCTTTATTATTGAAAAAATTATAAGAATAATTTGGGGGAGAATAATAACATTACAATTAAATAATAGAATTTATACATGTTTTAAATGGAAGAATAGTTAGATTTCATATTTTGAAAGTTATACAGCAAACTATCTAAATCAAATTCCTTAAATATATTCTTAAAATTTTTATGGACTATCACATTCTAACCCTAAATAAGCCCCAATTAGTCACAAAATGGTCTTATAAGTGAACTCCTAAGTCTTGCTTCTATTAGGTCATGAGCTAGTGACCAGCACTGAGGGTATCCACACATACAATGGAGGATATTAAAATTTAAATAACCTTTCATCTACTAATCATGAAACCTATTCCACAATTCAATATATAAAAATATCCAACTACATGAAATGAAAACATTCATGAATTCTATACATCACCAAAATACTATACAAGAAGTATACCTTATAAAAACACCAAAGTAAACATCCTGAACTGAACAATGAATATAAAATAAATCTTAACATAATAGATACCAAGTTTGTTCACATTGAACATAAACTGCAAAAATATTATACGAAAGATCCCTACAAGCTATTTTCATCTCAAAGTAACTCCTACTACACTTGATGATTTACATAGACATAGGTGTAAAAATGTGTAAGTGCGTATACAAGGGTGAGATTTAATACTTAGTATAGGAATTACATTAAATGAGTGGATGGTTGTGTAAAACTAATAACTATGTACATTATCAATATAAAAAGTGTAAAGAAAACCAAAAAAACCAATCCCATCAATGTAAACATCCTTTGTATGATTCATTTCATATTTAATCTATACATAGCTCACTATAATCACACACACACACTCTATATATATATATAAGTTTGTGTGTGTTCATAACACACACCATAAATATGGAAATAAAATCCAAACACATTCCCAATGTCCTACTAGCGGACTCCTATAACCAAGCTTTATACTCATTCCTTTACCTGGTCAGACTGGTTCTCCATTTCCTACGAAGGGGAAACAATTTAGTGCACTTGATCCATTACAGATATATACTATTGCATGTATCCCTCAACATAAAATTTGAACTATACCTTCATTTTTGTGGGTAGTTGTCATAAAATGTGATATAACCACAAGGATTTACTTTCAGCCTCATTCATGGAAAGAGAAATGGTGCCACAATTTCATAAATAAAATATCCTAATAATATAATAATTAAAATCTCATTATTTCTCTCATTTTCTAATATCCAATGAAAGGAAACACTAGTCTCATTCTATAGTATCACCTCAGTAGTTAGTATACCACAAACCCAATGTAGTAGGAAATAAAAAGAAAATAAATACCTAGGCATATAATTATCAATAAAATCATCCCTAGTGATTTATGCCCTATAAATGGATCATGGTTCATTCCCATAACAAAACACATGACCTAATATAAGGTTTCCTCTTAGATATATACTTATATAGAGTTTCCACGTCATAACAAAGATCCATTTCAAAATTCCATACCTTGATAAGATAGTGCACACTTAAAAACTTTATTAAAGATAATCCAGTATAATTTAATTATAAAAATTCTTGAAAGGATTCCAAAAAAGGTTTTATTGGGTTATAGAGTTCAAAAAGATCACAACACAAATTCTTGTGTTCAAATTGGATCTCCCACAATACCTTATGAGCATCCCCCATCTAGGAAGACTGGGGGATTCCACATGAAACCCCTACATGCCTCTCAAGTGAACACCCATGTGTTGTGCATGTGGGATGATTCTGGAATGTTTAATCCCAGCTAAGGGTCGGTGTTCTGTTTAAGGTCATAGATGGGAAACCCTATATATCTCTATTTTTTGGGGTTGGGGTTGAGAAGTTAACTTAATGGCATAGTTGGCCCACCCATGTGGAGCATTGGTAGAGTTAGGTTGTGACCCAAGCACATTTTCCTAACCATGTAGTTCCATTTATCCCAAACAAAGTGTTGTCAAATTTATCTATATAATTTATAAATCATGCACTCTAACTAAATATTTTCCCAATACATAATAAATCTACCCATTCCACCCACAAATAATTAAATATTAAATATTTAAAAATATATTAAGAAATAGGGTTTTGAAATTCTCTCAACCATATAACTTTCTCCCTATGAAATTCATTACAATATCTATATGGAAAAAATATTTGGTCATTGTTATCACATAATAGATTACCTCTTTTTGTTTCCTCCTAGAATTGGTCATGGTATAATAACACATAAACTAATGTAATAATCCTCCCTATCGAGACTTTTCTATTGATCAATAATATAAATAGGTTTCTCGAAGAAGATATGATTTTCCCCAAGGTTTACTTTATCCCAGCTAACAATACATAAAGGGAAAACCTTTTATTTTCTCAATAAAGAAACATGAAACACACCGTGGATAACATTGTACCAAGTAGTTAAGGCTAAGTGAAAATCCACTTATGTAATCTACTCAATGGTTTAAAAATGTCTAACATAGCATGTTATAAGCTTCCCTTTCTTTTTAGGATAATGATGACCCAATTGAGGAGACACTCACCAGAAGAGGTGATCCCCAAAATAAAACTTCAACAATCATAAGTGATGATCCACATAATAATTTTTTCATCTTTTCATATTGAACCTCTAATTTTAAAAAAATTAAATATGTTATGTCATTTTCTACACTAGACTAGTCCTTAATAGTACATTCACTCTTATCTACATCCATTGTAAAGTAGATCTAAAAGTTATTCTATAAAATTTCTAGAATGGTTCGGTACAAATATAGGTTTTATAAGTATTATTATAAGAAAACTCTACCATAGATATATTATCTTACTATAAGGTTATGAAATCCAAGATACATTCCTTAAGAATATCTTCTAAAATTTGTGTCATCTGCTCTAATTGATCATCGATATGGGGATAATAATTTGTACTCATTCATAATTGTGTTACCAAAATGCTCTGAATTCCCTCCTAGAATATCAAGGTGAACCTAAAATACTAGTATGAGATAATTATTGGAACATCAAGGATTTTGACCACTTTATTCATGTATGGATTCCCTAATAACTCAACTAAAAATATCTCTTAAATGGGAATAAAATTTACATACTTATTAAGTTTATAAAAAATTACCAAAATAACATCTTTCCCTTAAGAGGATCCTGGTAAGATAATAACAAAATTCATGACATTTCATCCAATTTACATGTCAGCACAGGTAAAGATTATAATATAGACATGGATCTTTGATTTTTTCCATTATACAATGGCAGGTAAGGAATCGTGACAAAAAAAATAACTACTCCCCACTTTATTCCTCCCTAAAAAAAATTTTGCTTAATATTATGATATATTTTATCACACCAAGATGTATAGACCAAATCAAATGATGAAAAAATTTCATAAATTATTCTTATAAATGAGATAAAACTACAATATAGTTTTTAAAAATTAAGAGTCATATCAAGTGTTCTCATCCACATGTATGTGGTATCCCCACCATTTAAGAAATATCACATCCCATTACACTCACGATCTGAAAATGGTACCAATTTCTATTGGTTTACCAAGGTATAAGTGACATTATCCCATGATAACAAAAATTAATCCCTTCCTTGTATCATATCCAAATTAAAATCAACTAGATTAATCTTAAATTTCCATTTATCTTTATATTATTTAACAACTTTAATTTGAGAATTATGACTCAAATCTTTAATAATATCATTTTCCATTTCTAGTTTCTATGATAATTCAAACTTAAAGATTTGAAAAAATTCAACAAATTTTTATTGCCTAAATTTTAAGTATCATTGTGATAAAAAAAATATTTTATATTTTTAGGGCCTAACTTGAAATTATCACTAAAAAGTTAGTGTCTTAGATATTCCAAAGTGTTCACCACTATCTTTATTTCAAGGTCATGTATAAGATGATTTTTTTCATGCAATATCGACTTCATTGAACTGTAAGATACCAAGATTTATACTCACATGATCACAAACACCAAACATGTTCCATATGAAAAACAATATACAATATATACATTACCCAACTCAATAAATAAAATATCTTAGGATGATTTGAGTTTATTTTTTAACTTCGTAAAAAAAATTCATTTTCAATCCCATTAAAAATTCAAACCCTTTTAGGTAAAAGTTTTCATTTATTAACCCAATATAGAAAAGTCTCATAAAAACATTAGTAATACCCAACTAAATTGATAAAAATTACTAAAATCAAAAACATTCTTTGGAGTTTTCGATGATGTCACTAATTTTATATTTTAGGGATCAACTGAGATTACTTTATATGGGACATCAATACCCAAAAATTTGACTTCATGAATCCAAAAATTTCAAATTAAGAGTTTAACATATGGTAGGTGTTCTCACAAGGTCACCAAAATAATCTCTAAGTGTTGTGAAAGGTCAAACTTCAATTAATAATAAACCAAAATATCATCTATAAACACCACAATAAAGGATTCAAGGTATTTATGGAAATATGATCCATCAATTTCATAAAAACTATTAGAGAATTTATAATCCCCAAAAAATGTGATTCTCTCATAATTATTATACTAAATTTAAAAATTCCTCTTCATAATGAGTTTTTTCTTTACCCTGAGTTAGTGAGATCCACATCATATGTCAATATTTGAGTACTATTTTCCCACATTAACCAATAAAAAATAAATTTAGGGTAGAGGACATTGGTCCTTAATTTCACTTGATTTAATTTGTCGCAGTCCATGTATAAGTGGAGGCTACTATCAAATGTTTTAGAAAAAAACGATAGGAGCAACCCAAGATGAAGTACTTGTTTGAATAAATCTCTAGTTCTCCAAATATTTTTACTTTAATTATAATTATCTCAACTATTTCAGTTCCATTCATTAAGATTCTATAAAAATAGTGATATTTTTAGACAATAAATTGATAGAAAATTGTACTCCCTAATATGGTGGTATCCATAAAAAGTTATCATAAAATTCAACTTGATACATGTCTACCATCATGTGAAATGTTGATAGTCTATCTATCTCTACTATTCCTAAAACCAATGTCATCAATTGATAAGGTATCGATTAAAAATCCCTAGAAACTATTCTTTCCAATCATATATTTATATCTCATTCCTCTTGGAAAGTGTGGAAAGACACTATTTGGAGAGGTAAACACCTTTCGACTATAATAATAAATTTGAGAGTTATATTGTACAAGTTAGTCCATTATAATAATTACATAAAATATGTTTATCTCAAGGGATAAAAATTATCAAGAGACTTACACATTTCCTACCATAATAATCATTATGGTAATTTAAATATAAGACCACTCTTTTCTCTCAAATATATACTATTAATATTCATAGAATAATACATCAACTCCATGCACAAACCCAAATAATTGACTACACACACATAAATAAATGTATGTGATTCCCCTATGTAAAATATAGTACAAATCATAGTATATAAAATTAATAAAGTACCTCATAATATATAATTTCCCATTTCTATATACACTTTATCTTTTTCATAAGATAAAAGTGACCCTAATAGTTTTAAATTTTTTATCTTCCCTCTCATTGAGGGATCACCTATTATGCTATTCGAGTAACAACTAATTAATTTATCCCCATTATATCCTATAATTGAGTTCTAATTTTCCGAAGTCTCTCTATTTATAAATTATATCCTTTAATTGATCTTATAATACTATCCTATAGAAGAAAAGACTTATAATATTTCTTCAAATGACCCAATTTTCCACATTAATAACATGATTTTGGTTCTTCAGTACTGATAGGCATCAAGTGTCTTGAGGATCCATACTAAAAACATCTTGAATGAGTCCTCCATTGAGAAGGGTAAGAATTTGTGCCTGAATATCATCTATGTAATTCATTTATTCCTTGTCTCAAGTCTTAATGTCTCCCATTATTTCCACTTTAAGTACTTATCTTGCCACTCACCTAAGGAAAAAGGCCACGCATACCTCAAGTTCCCATTATATAAAATTTCTCTAGAATCACCTTACTACCCACTTTGACATGGGATACTAAGAAGCATAAAACCCCCTTCAATAATATATAGATTGAATCCACATATCAAATTTTTTATTTTTAATATGTTCACTACTCATTATTTATGGTATGGACAGTAAAACTTGTTGTATATTTGATAATGAATAAGTTCTCTTATTTAATTTTGAGAAACTTTAAAGTATTTTTTATATTAAGAGCTTTGGATAAAGTTATTGAATAAAAAAATATTGGAAGCTCAACTAAGTGATATTTTAAAGAAATTTAGCTTGCACCGCCATATTTTGGTTGGTCCCTCTATCGTGTAGGAAGGAAGAATCACTTTGGAGGTTTCTTTAATATAAAGGAACTAGAAAACACTTTATTATATATAGTTAATATTCTACTTCATGTGGTCCCTCATAACCCCTAAAAACTAAAGGATTTTTCCTTTCAGATTCATAGGCTTAGTACATATCATGGGTTCCTTCTTAATTCACCTCTCTACCCAAAACACGGAAAGAACATATGAAAGCACTCAAAACCTACTAGTCTAAAGGAGGATCACTTTGCGTAAATTATTTTCATCACCCTCCGGATGATTATTAGTTGATACCTTGGTAATATTTTCTATAATTCCCATGTAATTTTTTAAAAATATGAAATGAAAAAGAATTTTATCAAGAAAGGGACACAAAATAGCAATTTTCTATATCCTTTAGGGTTATTGTAGTTAATTTAAGAGGCTTGGGGGGGACTTTATATAGAATCATGGTTTGAAAAACCATATTTAAAAGAATAAAATAATAATAGATAACATTTTCCTAACTATAAAGTTATTATACATGGTTAACTAACCATGAACAAAACCATGTTGAATTACATGATTGAAATGAAGATTTAAATAATTATTCATTAAATCATGCACAAAATCAAGAAAATCCATTAGATTCATTATCAGGGTTAACTAATCATACACCAAACCATTCTATGTTAATGGATCACTCTTTTTATCATAATATTCAAAATTTCCACACAAATTCACTCTTTACCTTAAGGAATCCCTCAATCTATAAATTGTCATCAAATTACCATTTTTGAATTATACAAAAACCAAGTTTTCCCAAATGTTATCCCTCTTAAAAAAATATATTCCATCCAATTTTTATTCCTACCATCAACTCTCAGATGACACGATACAATACTTAAATACCATTTTATAACACTATTATTCATATATTAACATGATACCCAAGTTTGGGTCATCAAATGATATCAGTCACATCACTCAAACATCAGAGGTTGTAAACCAGAGTTGAGGGTTTAAATAAAATATTCTCAGGATAGTTTTCTGTCAATAACACTTCACTTCATCATGCCATGGTTTTTTCTAATGATTCATCTTAAGAGTTTTCTATGTTATAAAAAACCAAAATAACATGTTTGATAAAATAAGAATTCTCCCATTTTTATGGTGCACATAAAACTCGATATTTGAAACTAAAGACAATACCTAATACATTATATGTCATTCATTCTATATAGAAGAAATAATCAATAAAACATATTTTGTACAACTTCAAAAATACTATGATGAAAAAAATTAAATACACAATACAAAGCATCATAAGGAATAATAATTACATGTTCAATACTAAAAATAGAACCCAAAGAGACAAGTCTCCAACATCCACCAAAATTATTAAAACTCCAAAATTATGTTTGTGGCGGATCTCTAACAAACTAAACATCTTATATAGTTTAGTTAACCTACTTATGGGCCATTTTTTAAAAATAATGAAATATTTCATTTAATTATATCATGAAATAAACATCTATATATACACAAACAATATGAATTTATGGGTTGGGTATAACACACTCAGTAGAATATCTTTGTATGGCCCCAAATGGGTTTTCATGCATATGGAAATAGTGAATTCTTATTCAAGTTTCATGAGAATGCATGATTCCTACCCATGATATTAATTCAATCCATAAATGGTAAAATTTTAAAATAAATAAATTTATAATTAAATAAGGAAAAAATAACAAAAATATTGTTTTATGACCCCAAACACACAACCATTGTGAGTGAAAATAAAATTACCCAAATCCTAAGTCTCGGCCATCACCTAGTAGAGAAATATAACCCAACCTCTCTATCTCACATATGAAATATACTTACACCAAAGCTGTAAGGTCTTAAAGATCTTGTTTATTCCCTCAATAAATCAATGAATTAATGGAACACAAACCACTTTCAAGGACATACTCAACCTTCATTAGATTTAACATGAATCATCCATGGAAATAAACCACATTAAATACTCCATAAAGCTAAAAAAATCAACATTTAAGACATAAAATTCACTGAAATCGTCCATTTATAACCTAGAACTCACCCAAAAACCTAACATATAATCCCTTGTTGATATTGGGTCTCAAGAAAATCCATTTAAGTAGAGAATATTTATAATAAAATCGAGAAACATTTTTAATAAGAGTTAGATGTGTCACCGCCAATGGATCTCATAACTACACTGAGAGGGGGTGAATCAGTGTAGAATTTTCTTTTTACTATTTCTTAATGTTTATCAAATAAACCTATTTAGATGGTTAGATACTGACTCTCTCATAAAGATATTATGCTCTAAGACTTTCATGATAATTTTGAGAATAAATTTAACAAGTCATGCAATAATTTTAACAAGGTTCAGCTATATTGTGTGAGTCTACTCCTTGTTGCAGTCAATTTTAATCTGGATATAGATTCTTCACTATTAGTTGATCACAAACTTAAAATGGGTAGGGATGAATAAAATTTCACCTAAACTTTCTCATAATATCATTTCTACCATCACATATCATCTAGTTGGCCAAACTCAGCATCTCGCTGGTTATAATGATTCATAAAAACTGAGAAATATTACTTAAAGTTTCAGGTAACATTAGTAATTGATGAAGATCTTCTCCATAATCCTTTGTAATATTAAATATAGAACACTCACTTGTTATGATATCTTATGTATATATTCTTCTCTATTATCAACCTCAAAACTAATTCAATAGATGCTTGGTATCAAATATATTTTGATTATAAGATTTGAACGTCGCGTACCAGGCTCACTTCTTCTTCTAAATATTTTTCACCCACATGCATTTTATTCAATCTTTTTACCCGGTGACTTCTCTTTATGTTCTTCTCATTCAAAAATTCTCTTTATATAAGAAATATTTTTTATGGTTAGACGACAAATTAAATCCACACATCCTTTTTATATACCCAAATTGTTATTTGATAAGGTGTCATGAGCCTGTAAAAAAAAGCACCATGAGTGTTTCACTATTTTGAGCGACCTAAATATTCCTTCCCAAGACACATTAAAAATAGTCATTTGGGTATACTTCCCCATGTTCTCATAAAAATACCAAAACTTCCCTCATCTTCTTATTTGGTCTCTTAGTTGCATTGAGATCCATAAAATCTCAACAAAAATTTACCTGTGTGCATCACAAATAGTCAAAAGAATTTAACTCTTAAAATAACTGACTCAACATGATTTAAAATATCTCCATCCCTATTTGGTGTGAAGTAGATAGTTGTGGAAAAACCATTATCATCAAAAATCTCCAACATTCAAAACACTCAACATTAATCACTACACAGCTTGAAACTGACTTTAGGAATTGGAGAGTGGTATAGCATCATCACACTAACATTATAGATTTAATATCTAGATATTCTTCCCTGATAGATTCATATTCATCATGTTTTATTTATAATCGGTTTATCTCATCACATTTCATGTTCTTAATCATGTGGGTAACATGGATTCTTTATATTACTTGAATCATAATCCTCTTTTTATGTTTTAATCAGTGAGGAATAACTTTGTCACTGTCTGATTTGATTTCATCAAAATATTCAATTTCTGGAAACTCAATTTTTCACCCTAGTAAAAACTAAAAAAAATACCAAGTGTTGAAGTCTTATTTTGGGCATGAAAAGGCTTATGTTCATATATGATGAAATTATTACACAAGATCAAATACTTAAATTTGGTACTTTAATGACTTATGATCAAAGAATTATGTTCAATAGTAAAGGCTTATGCTCTGACATGAAGTCTTATGATCCGAAAAGGATTATGTTTGGCAAAGTCCTATGATGGAATCTGACACTAGCGAAGTCATACACCTAAATCCAAAGTTTTACATTCGGTACCTTTTACATTTTTCTTTCCTTTCCCTGAAATAATATGATGAATGAATTCTATAATAAAAACTTATATTGGGATCCAAAGTCTTATATTAGGGACTTTATCAAATTCCTCATGTTACCCAGTATCTTTGGATTTTCAGAATTAATTTATAACTTATTTCAACTAACTCCATCCATCTTAAAAAAATCTAATCAATTCAAATATCATCACAAAAACCTCTAATGATTCTAAGATGTAAAGACCCGGAAATTATATGTAATTTTTTTTAATTAAATGGGAATTTTATGAGTCCGCGAAAATTGACGACATGTGATTCCGAGGCCCGGTGTGACTAGAATGAATTTCTGAACTTTTTTTCGGGTACATTTAGTAAACGTGCGAGCAGGTTTTTGTAACTTTTGAACTGGTGCTCAGAATTGAAATTTGAGGGCACCGTTGAAATCACAGTGCCAGTATTATCTTAAGGGAACATTCACCTCAACCACATTAGGTCGAGGGAGAAAGATAGAATTTGGTTTTTTGTGGAAATAGAAATAAAATAAAATAAACTTTTATTTTATTTTTCTTTTTGTTGAAACCTCCCATGTGGATTTTTTAAAGGTGGGGACCACCTAAACTAAAACCTCCCACATGGGTTATGGTGGTGGGGACCACCTGAGACTAAAACCCCTTGAACTCCCCTCTTGATGGGATAAACCCCTTGAACTTCCTTATTAATGAAAAGTTAAACCATTCACTTCCTCCCATTAATTAATTATGCTTTGTCAATTCATTAATGTTTCTAACTTGTTTTGTGCCAATAATTTAAAATTGGACAAACACTTTTTATTTTGGTTGGATATTCTTTAGAGAGAATTAATTGGAAAAGGTAGAATCTTGGGGAGAACTTTGGAGAAACATTCTCCAATGAAGAACTCTTCTCCTTCGATGAATATTTCTCCAACGAAGAATACTATCAAAGGATCTCCAACGACGAACGAACCGATGATCGTGGAAATGATGACATCACCAACTTCAACCCTTCCAACATCAACAAGAAATAAAGGTAGGGTGTTTCTTTTAATTTCTTCCCCTTACCCGTTTTTTACGATTCACCGTAAATTAGGAAGAGATTATAACTGCTTGCTTCTGCTCTAATGCGGAGGGTGCGGGCCAAAGAAACATGGTCCGACCTCTCTGCAATTATCATGATAAATTTTTGTGTTCTTAACGATGGAGGAGGATGGCAACCAACCTCGATGGGGCCCAAGAACGGTGGCCGACACCACCATCGGCTATGATGAAGGTGAAAAACAGAGGGCGGCCGGTCAAGCTAGTCGTCGACAAAGGTACGGTGCGCAACCGTTCCGTATGGCCAGCCATGAGAGATCGCCACCCCGCAAGCTCGCCACACTGCCCCGCGACCTCACCGCGTCGCCCCGCGGCCTCGCCGCCCACGACCACTGCCACCCCGCGGCCTCACGTGCCACCCCGCGACCTCACCGCGTCGCCACGCGGTCTCGCTGCCCGCGGCCACCGCCGCCCTGCTGCCTCACCGCCCCACGGCCTCATCGCGCCACCCTGTGGCCTTTTGTGCCTCCCTGTGGCCTCACGGCCCTCTATGGCCTCGCGTCCACCTGTGACCTCCACGGACCTCTCACGGCCCTCGCGGTCCCTGCGACCACACCGTGCTGCCCCGGCCGGGCCACCAGGCTGGGCCGCCCAGCGCGGGCCGGGCCGCCAGGTTGGGCCGGCCAGCGCGGGTCGGGCCGCACAACGTGGGTCGGGATGCACCGCAAGTCAGGCCAAACCCAACGGGTTGGGTCGGGTCGACCCAAACCGGGTCGGCCCAGGTTGGGTCAGGCTGGGTCGATCTGACAGGGTCGGACCAGACCCGGACCCACTTCGACCCATTTACGATCTTTTGGACATAGCTTTGCCACCAGGAATCTGTTTGAAAAACCATCAACGGCACTGGAAACCTTGGAGTGAGACGGTCCCTTTGAGTATACCCCACTTGATATTTGGATACAGTTGGAGTATAGTTGGGTTGGATCGAGCTTGAATCCAACCAGGCCCTCGGGACTAAAAGGCTAATAACTTACAGACCAGGCATCTGATTGATACACCGTCTGTTGCGTTGGGACCCCTATGGAATGGTGGTCCTTTGGGATACTTATTCGTGGGACTTCGTAGTAGTTGGAGTATCAACTAGTGGATTGAGGATCAGAGCCTCCTGGAGATGAGAAAGCCTAGTGCGGGAACCCAGTAGCTGGCTGTAACGTGAAGAATGAAGAGTGATCCTGTGTGGGTTAGCACCCAGTGATCATGTGTGGGTCAGCACTGATCGATCCTATGTGGGTCTTTACCAAGTGATCCTATGTGGGTTAGCACCTAGAGATCCTATATGGGTCAGCACCGAGCGATCCTGTGTGGGTCAGCACCGAGCGATCATGTGTGGGTCAGCACTTAGGGGTCCTTCGTGGGTCTGCCTCTTAACTGAGTAAGATGATTCAGTAGTTACATCTAATCATCTCTACTACTATACTTAAGTTATTATTGGTGTGAGATTAGTTTGTACCTTGTGTTATTTTCCTTCGTGGTAATACCTTGGTGGTATTCTTCTGTGTGGTGTACTTATGTGGTACTTTCCTTCTTGGTATTCCTTCCTTTGTGGAACAGTTGAGCTTTGGGATTTGAGTTGGACTCTATGTTTTCCTCATGATTAAGATGGATATACTTGATAACTTAGGTATATGTATGGTCATATACCTAAGTAGGGTTGTCAGTTGATTTCATGTTGTGTGGTTTAGCCTTGGTGGATTTGGTTAGACCTTGAGGGTCTTGAGGTCCCTACTGAGTATCGTTATACTCACCCCTACATGGCTTATGCCTTCACCCTGTTTTGTTTGGTGTAGACGACGGACATTGCTGACTGAGGACGAGAGTACCAGGACTGGAGGTGGCTCGAAGGTGGACGTTAGACAAGGCTAACCATAGAGACGGTCTTTTGTGAGTTGTACCTACCCTTTAGGTAGGATTCGTGGTGGATGATCCAGGAACTACTTTTCACCTCTCAGTCGTCTTGTACTTTCCAGTTTTCCTTGTACTTACCAGTTGGGCTTGTATTCTTGCCTCTTTTACTTACTGTACTCAATCTGTTTACTATTCAGTTTACTTGAGTTCGTATCTTGCTGTGTTCTTGGTTGTCTATGTTACAGGTTATAAAGGCAATGTATTCCTAGTTTTAGGGAATACGCCTTCAGTGCTAGTCACCAGCCCCTGGCCTATGGAAGGCGGGCTTGGGGTAGTCACGGCACGGGCCCTAGGGGATGGGTCATGAAATAATCCTCAATTGGAATCAAATTCAAACCTTTAACAGCTTCATCAAAAAACCCAAGACCACTTAAATTTCCTCATTTTTTATTTTTTATAAAAAATTCCACTCTTTTGAATACACTCATATATGTTTCAGAACTCATCAACCCTCATAAGAATAATTAAATCACATCCTTTCTTGAGTGATAAGTATCTTGCACCACACTACCAGATAAGATAATTCTTTTGAGATAATTTCATCCCTCAGTGATAAAAAATGTGGTCAAGTGACATAAATGAACCCCCCCCCCTCACCCCCTCAATTCATTCATCCATTTCTCACTTCCAGAAAATGTAATGTACCAAACTTTTATAGGGGAATGGATCCTTTATGTTTATTTTTAAACATCATTTTTCTATCTAATAAAACTTCTTAAGAGTCTAAGGAATGGTTCGGGAGCATCTGGGGCTTGTCTGGAACTAGGAGCTCTAGTTTTTGGAGAAATGGGATGAGGAGAATAGTTGGCTCATAATTAGTTTTAAAAGTGTGGATCAACCTTGCGGTCCTAAAGAGGATAATCATGGTTTGACAAACCATGTGAGGGAGGCCACAAACCCGTGTGAAAAGTTACATACATATTTGAGAGGTGATCTACACGGTGTGAAAACTGTGTAAGAGGGTGTGTTATATGTATAGTGGTAGTGCACAGTTTTTCCAACTGTGCACCCCTTAAAATAAGGGTTAAAATACATTTTCACCCTCCTTAAATCATACCTATAATTTTATTTCTCCTCTCTCAAACACACAAAATCCTCCTCCATTGAGAGATCCTCCACTACCTCTCCTAGGATTTGATGGATATCTTCCATAAAATGTTGGAATCACTCATCATTCATCGCATTGTATAGCTATAGATAATCTCTTCAATCCTATTATTTAATTTCTTCATTTCTTTCTCCATATGGAATTCTAAAATCAATGAAAGTTAATATTCCCAATTTTCATTAAATTTTTCTATTTCTTCAATTTCTCTCATTCTATCCCAAATCAGAAGATGATATTGGGTAAGGAGTCCACTACCATGATAAGGCGGTCTATAAATTTTCTATAAAAGTATAGTGGTTTATATTATGTTTAATTGTTCCACATGATGGAACTTACTTGTGACACCTCCTAAATGTAAAAATAATTAATTAACTTTTTATCCCTTAAAATGGTAATCCCCTACACAATAAATTACTACCATGAGGGTTGTATTCATCAATTCAAACCACCCCCTTTGGGTGTGTTGTTTGTAGACCCTTGACACATATTAACCTTTTTATTGAGATTAAACCACCTTTGAGGTGTATTTACATGTCAATTGTTAATGGGTTTAATTTGGGAAATTAATGAAATATATGTGGAAAGGATATTCCCATGGACCATATAAACACTTATAAATGAATTAAGAGAATGAATGGTGAAAACTGGTCACCTAAGCTAGTTAAATGAAGTAATGGAAAGTGGTTTTTACACTTGGCCCTATTTTTATTACTCTTTAGTAGTATAATTAAAATGATGAATTGAATTGATTAAATGACATGGATTGTACATCTTGTCCTTTATTTTAGTATGACATGGATATGATTATGCTATTCTTGCATTCTGTGATAGACATGGTTCTCCTTATTGTTTTATTAGAGTAAATGGAAATGATATTCCATATTTTATATATATATAATTAATGGACATGTTGTTCCACATTATATATATAGATTGATGTACATGACATTCCATATTGATTATTAGGATTAATGCACATGAAGTTCCATATTCTATATGTAGAATTATTGGAAAAGATGGTCCATATTATTAGAATAAATAGACATGACGTTTCATATTGATTATAAAATTGTGTATTTTCAAAGATGTTTTGAGTTAGTCTTGGATAGGTGGTATCAGACAAGTATTTTTGGGGGAACCTGAGCCAACATGGGTTATTCACATTATTTACTACTTTAGTTATTATTACCTATACACTGCTTCATTATATATATTCACATACTGAATAGTAATAGGCACCATTAGTGGTGACCTACTGATTTTTACTCACACCCTGTTTAGTCCATGGATTGGTACTGAGAAATGCATCATAGATTTAGGTAGGGATAGGGGAAAGTTCCCATCTATGGATGCTTGATTTTTTGTACTAGTATGGATTATAGGAGGAGAGGACTGAGATTGATCTCACGATGCTATTGGAGATAGATTTTGGAATTTTTTATATTTTGTATAACATGGTTTTTATATGTTTGATTCTCTATTTCCACTTGTATCCCCAAATTTGTATACAATCATAAAATGAAACCATTTTTTATATGTTCTTGGATATGGTTCAACTAGTGGTTTATGCCTGTTGATTTATTATATCAGGATGATCAACATTCTATTGTTCCTAATTTATTTCTTCATGTTAATAATCTAATAAAAGAGGGTATAGCCTCCCCCACATTACCATTATATACCCTCACTGCTATTCAGGAGCCTATAGCTTGTAGGGAGGTGTTCTTGAGGCCATGTTGCCAACTAGTTCGGTTCACTTATCAGTTAATCAGGTTCAGGACATTAAAAGTGGTAATATAGGTTTATTTTATTTTCATTACTATTTTGGGATAATAAAAATGAGAATAGGATGTGTTGGAATTTAGTAATGAGCCTATGTCTGGGAGTATTTAATCCATATATGGGGAAAATTCCAAGTTTCTTAGGATGGGACTCACTGTTTTGGAATTTTCTTATTATAGTTAAACCGATTTCACAATTGGGTGGAACACATGACTTCTGGCATTTATTATCATTATGTATTTCCATTTTTCCCTTGTCCTAGTATGGAAATGAGGTATTGAATCATGCATCATTATAATCACCTGAGGATTTACATGTCATTCATATGTCATTCTAATTTTATATTATTACATGCATTGCCTACTATATATTGTTGGTGCCTTGACTATTATATTTGAAAATGTACTAATATATCATGAAATGAAAAAATAATTGTATTAATTAAAGTGTCTCTATCTACCTAAACATTGTTTTACCACATATCTTGATGGTGTCACCTTAATTAATAAATTATGTAATTTTTGATCCATGGACCATTAGTCACATGGGATGAAATGTTAGTGGTTAAAATTAAATGAATGCCAATTACAATTTATAAAGTGTGTGTGTAACTTTATAAATTGGTAATGCTGATACATATAATTAATTAATCATGAAAGGATGGTTACAATTACATGTAGTACTAGTTACAACATATAAAGCATAGGAATTTATAAGTTGGGAATAACAAATGAATTCAACTGGATAATGATGTACACATATAAACTAATGAATTTTAATTATTTATTTAAATGGTTTACACTAAAGAGGGATGTTAATTGTAGGTTAAAGGGTGTTTTCCTCTATAAATTGCAATTGAAACTCTGTATACCAGAACCCCTAATGTGAGACTTGAATTTTTTCCCAAACTCAGTCATAGTAGTGGAGAGTTGGGAGTGACTCTTGGGTAGGAAGGAATTGTACTTGTCCTATTACTTTTATCTATGATCTATTATATTATAGAATCTTGTTTTGGGGTGTGTGTTTGCTAGTGTAGACATATTCATCCCCAACAACCTTGGGATGAATTCCAGGAAGGTGATGATGATCACACTCCTGTGGGGGTGGGACCTTCACCACTAGTTCTACCTCCTTTAGTGCCACCATGGGAAACTCCTATTATACCTGATATGGGAATTGACACTCAGTTTTGAGAAGGTTTTCTATAGTCAATGCAGACCATGTAGGGAGATATGCAACCTACCCCAATTATGGTAGAGTAAATGTGGGAATTTTAGTAGCAGCATCCACCTAATTTCATGGGTGATAGTGACCCCATAGACTGCTAAGGATTGGATAGAGGCCATATTTTCTATCTATGAGAATCTAGGTACGCCCCCAAATAAGAGGTTCAAGTTTTTTGTTCACATGTTTCATGGATCCTCCAAGTGATGGTGGGATGTTCTAAATCAATCATATTAGTACTGATGTATGGTTTGGATGGATTTCCAAGACATCTTCTAGGATTACTTATATCCTAAAACCTTGAGAACAGATCAAGATAGGGGTTTTATGCACCAATAATAGGGAACTATGTTCGTTATGGACTATTAATCTTGATTTAATGAGATGTAGTGCTTTGCAATGATTCTTCTAGGTGAAAATTTATCCAAGGCTAGGTATTTTAGGATAGACTTCGGTATGACATCTTATCATTGGTGAATTTATTAGGGTCAACTACTATATTTGGGATAGTGAACCAGGACCTCACTGCCAATTAGAATCTAATAGAGGTGGAAGGTGTGGGATTGGGATGTTTAGCACCTAAACTAGGTAGTGCTATAACCAGTGGCAAGAAGCATCACCAAGAGGGTTCTCTTTAGGGTGGAAGTAGTCATATTGTGCACCCCGATAGCTAGGTGTTATTCCATCAGTATGGAAATCTAAGTCATATGAAACCTAAATGTGATGGAGACTAAGTTGAGTGTTGGTATTATGGCTAGATGGGATATCTTCAGTGGTTTTTCAGACCTTTCTATCTATTTCTAATGGGAGGATACCTGCACTCCACCTTTCGGAATAGATCTGAAACCCTATCTAAGTCTAGGAGTTAGAGTACTTTGGTTCATTCAGGCCAAGGATGTGGTCATGGATGAGGTATCAAGACTACTAATATGTAGTGCTAGTAGAGTGGGACGACTCATGGTATTCAAGTATCATCATAGAGTTGTGTATTTGGCCAGATATATGTAGTATAGCCTACCCCTGAGGAGTATAGTGTTGGACCATCTACGATTTGAGGTAAAATTTTAGTAGCCTCAATTTTATTATCTTCCTTATTTGGTATTAGAGATTCACATTATATTATATCTATGACTATTTTGGAGAGTCTTGGGATAAAAATTTAGTACTTTTGTGGAGTGATGATACTTGATACTCTATTGGGATTCCAATAAGAGAGTGTAAACTTATGAAAGGAGTTTCCTATGGATATTGGTGTATATCGTTTCTTATTTAATCTCTTCATCCTTGATATGATGGGATTTGATATCACTCTCAGGATGGACTAGTTAGTTCCTTATCATGCTTATATTGATTTTTATCACTGGAGGGTGTCATTTTCATCACCAAAGGGTAGTAACTATATTCATAAAGGTGATTGGGATGTCTAGGAAATTCAATCTAGAATTTAACATCGTGGGATGGGTGGATTGTTAGCCTAGATTTATAGTCTTATTCTAAATGATCAAGGTGGAAATAAGATATATTTCCCTCCTATAGTGTATTGTTTTAGTGATTTTTTCCCCGATGAATTTTCTGGGTTACCTCCTAAGAGAGAGGTAGAGCTTAATATAGATCTTGTTCTAGGAGTAGCACCAGTATCTATTCCTCCTTATAGGATGGATCATACTAATATTTGAGAACTCTAAAATAATTTATAGGACCTGGTAGCTAAAGGGTTTATACGAACAAGTACTTCACCATGGGGTTCACCCATACTCTTCAACAAGAAGGCAGATGAGACCCTTTAAATTTGCTTGGATTATTGAAAATTGAATTAGTTTACAGTTAAGAACTAGTATCCACTACCTCGTATAGAAGAACACTTAAACCAGATCTGAGGAGCTTGGGTTTTCTCAAAGAATAATTTGAGGTTGGGATATCATCATGAATGAGTCATACCCTTAGATATACCATGTATAATATTCCATAGTAGATATATATTATATGAGTATTTGGTCATGTCATTTGGTATCAAAACCACACCAAGAGTTTTTATGGATATGATGAATCCGGTTTTCCACCCGCATCAAGATTATTTAATTGTGGTTTTTAGGGATGATATAATAGTGTATTATCATACTCAACAAGGTCATTCCAAACACCTTGAAATAATATTGAGTACACTTAGAGAGCATAGGTTGTATTCCAAGTTCATAAAATGTTAGTTATAGGTCAATAAAGTTCACTTCTTGGGTTAGAATATCTTAGAGGAAGGATTATTTGTAGACCCATAGAATGTGAGAGTCATGATTTCATGGGATCAACCCAATAATTTCTTTGATATATGAAGTTTCTTGGGGATAGATAGATATTATAGTCAATTTATTCAAGACTTTTCATTCCTAGAATCACCACTTATGTGATTTACTAAGAAGAGTGTTATGTTTATATGGTCTGGAGTGTGTGAGAAATCCTTTTAGGATTTTAATGGAAGTTTTATGTCAGCTTCTATCCTAATTCTCCCAGAGTCGGGCATAAGTTATATAGTTTATTGTGATGCATTAGGAATTAGTCTAGGAGCAGTTCTAGTGCAGGGTGAGTGAGTCGTGGGGAATGGGTCTCATAAATTGAGAGATCATGATAAAAAAAATACCCAATTAAAGATCTCAATATTGTTATAATTGTTCATTCATTGCATTGTTTGAGGCATTGTCTATTGGGGGTAGGTTTTTTGTATACACAAACCACAAAATCCTCAAATTAATATTCATGAAGTATGAGTTGAATATAAGATAATGAATATGGGTTGAATACCTATAGTCATTTTACTTTTATATTAATTATATTCCAAGTAAGGGCAATGTAGTGGATGATGTTATAAGCTGGAAGACTCTGACACAAGTAGTTAAGAAGGCTAGTAGTGAATGGAAGTTGAGGGAATTATTTTTTTAGATGAATTTAGAGGTGGAAGACCATCATGGGTAGCTTATACTTTCATCATTATCAGTGACATATTCACTTATAAATAGAGTGAATATGATATAACTTTATAATATCATGGGATTAGTTCTAAGGGAGAGTGTTTCAGGCAAGGACCAACTACATGGTTAGGTCATTGATGGGGATGAGATCTTTCACATTCATGGGAATGTTTGGGTATCTATAGAAATCTGATAGGATTAGATTCAAGAGTATCATACCTATATTTTGGCAATACATCTCGATCTTACCAAGATTTATTATGACTTATGCCGCCAGTATTGGTGCTCGAGGATGAAAATAGAGATAGAAAGTTTTATTACTCGGTTTTCCACCTGTCAGTTTGTGAAGGTATAACACTAGTGACCTATGCATATTTTATAGTTGTTTCTCATTCCTGAGTGGAAATGGGATGAAATCACTATGGATTTTGTGATAGGATTTCCTAGGTAACCTCTACGTAGTGATGCAATATGGTTTATCATGGACAGGATGATGAAGGTAACTAATTTCTTGCCTATTTGGGAGACCTTTTCAATGGAAAATCTATGAAGATTATATGTTAAGGAGATCATACACATTCACATAGTACCACATATTATTATATCAAATAGGTATACTCATTTTATGTCATGGTTCTAGTAGGTATTGTAAAAGGAACTAGGTTTATAGGTACATCTGAGTACAATGTATCACCCATAGAGTGATGGACAATCTGAGAATATGATACAAGGGTGAGGACATGTTTTGAGTATTACTCCTTTATTTTGAAGGTTATTCAGAGAAACATTTACTTGTTTCTTAATTCTATTATAATAAAAATTTCTAAGCTACTATACATATGGATCCCTATGACGCCTTATACGGTGGGTTGTGGTGATCACCTCTGTGCTAGTTAGAAGAAAAATAGGAAACTCTACTAGCACCATGCCTCATTCAAGATATATCAGAGAAGGTAAAGCTTATCAGGAATCATATGGAAACCACTATGTCTAGGAAAAATTATTACGTTGATTGTCGTCGATGACCTATAGAGTTCGAGGTTAGGGATCGGGTATTCTGGTGTGTTTCGGCTAGACTGGGACATTGAAAGTTTAGGTGGAAAGGTATGTTATCACCTCAGTTCATCTAACCATTCTACATTTTAGAGAGGGTCGGATGTGTGGCTTATCAAATAGACCTTCCTCATAGATACAGATCTATGCATGAAATTTTTCATGTTTCAAAGCTTCACCATTACCATTCAAACACTTATCATATTTTCTATCCTGGTGATGTGTAATTATTTGTTGATGCTTCTTTGGAGGAGTATCTAGTGTGTATCATGGATCAAAACATGAAGGATCTCTATGATAGGTAATTTCCTCTAGTTCGGGTGCTATGGTAGCAAAACTATGTACATGATTTGACCTTGGAGAGAGAGTCCAATGTACTTGCATAGTGTTTAGGAATATTCTAAGATGATTCTCAACCACCCTCAGAAGAGAAACTTGGTGGTGAGTTGTTTTAAGGAGGAGAGGTTGTAACATACCAAATTTTTAGAGAGGTACGGATCCTTTATGTTTCTATTTAAACCTCTTTTTCAATCTAATAAAAGTTCTTAAGAGTATAAGGAAGGGTTTGGGAGTGTCTGAGGATTTTTTGGATCATGGATCTTCAGTTTTTTTAGAAACATGATGAGGTACACAGTTGGTTCATGTTTAGTGCTAACCGTGTATCTCAACGATGAGGCCCCAAATAAAATAAACATAATTTGAAAAAACCATTTAAGGGAGGATACACACCCATGTAAAAATCTTCAAACATGTTGAAGAGGTGATATGGATGGTGTGTGCATGGTTTTTTAAACCATGTGAAAACCATGAAAGGGGGTATTCCATATTGATAGTGGTGGAACAAGTTTCGTGCATGGTTTGGCCAACCATGTGGCCAAACCATGTTCCTCGTAAAAAAGTGTGAAATTTTGTTTTCACCCCACCTTCTTTTAAACATAAAACTATATTTCTCCTCCCTAAAATGCACAGTAGCCTCCTCTACTGAGAACTCATCCAACGCCGCTCCTAGGATTTGAGGGATCTCTTCTATACAAAGTCTGAATCACTCTATGTTTATCATATTGGATAGTTATCAATAAGCTTTCAATCTTCTTTCTTACTTTCTTAGTTTCTTTTTTTGTATGGAATTCTAAAATTTTCATGAGACAATATTCCCTATTTTCAAGGCATTTTCCTATTTTTTTTATTTATTTTACTCTATCCTGAATCAGAATATTATATTGGATGAGGAGTCTACTACCAAGATAAGGTATGTGGTCTAAAACTTTTACCTAAAAGTATAGTGGTTTATATTATGCATTCTTTTTTAGTGTGTTGGACTTTCTATGTGTCTCCTCCTAAATGTTAAATTAATTAATTAATTGGTTAATACTTAAATTGGTTATACCTTGTGTATTAAATTGCTACCATGAGGGTTGTATACATCAATTAGAACCACCCCCTTGCGGTGTGTTTCTTATAAACCTTTGACACATATTAACCTTTGGATTGAGATTAAACCACCTTTGAGGTGTATTGACTGGTCTACTATTAATGGGTTTAATTAAGAAAAATTATGAAATGTATGTGGGATAGATAATCCCATGTACCATGAAAACACTTATAAATGAACTAAGAGGGTGAATGGTGACACCATGTCACCTGAGCCTAGTAAAACGAAGTAGTGGAAAGTAGTTTTTACAATTGGACCCCTTTATATTACTCTTTAGTAGTATAATTGAAAGGATGAATGGAATTTATTAAATGGTGTGGATTGTAAACCTTGGACTTGATTATAGTTTGAAATGGATGTGATTACATCGTGATTTTATTCCATGATGGAAATGATACAACTTACTGTTTTATTGTAGTAAATGGACCTGATGTTCCATATTGTATATATAGAATTAATGGACATGTCATTCCTCATTATATATATGTATTTATGGACATGATGTTTCATATTGATTATCTAGATTAATTTACAAGATTTTCCATATTGTATCTGTAGAATTATTTGACGAGAAGATACATATTTCTTGTTGGGATAAATGGACATCATGTTTCATATTGATTATAAAATTTTATATGTTCAGAGATATTCTAGGTTAGTCTAAAGCAGGTGGTATCGGGCAGGTGTCCCCGTGGAACCTAAGATGAAATGGGTTATTCACATCATTTATTGGTTTAGTTATTATTACCTACACACTACTTCATTAAATATATTCATAGACTAAATAGTTATAACACTTTTGGTAGTGGCCTACTAAATTTTACTCACACCCTCGTCGTGCTACCTACTAGTACCCAAACAGACTTCATTGATGTAGGTAGGGATAAGGTAAAGCGCTCAGCTATGGATGCTTGATTTTTGTACTAGAATAAAGTATGGGAGTAGAGAACTGAGATTTAGCTTGTGATGCTATTGGAGATAGATTTTGACCTTTTTGTCTAGTTTTTATATCATTCTTTGTATATGTCTATTGATTTGTTTCCCCTTTTATCCCCAATTTTTTATAGCAACGTGACATGAATCCATTTTTTAATATGTTCCTAGATATGGTTCTACTTGTGGTTTATGCCTGTCTGTTTATTATATCTAGACGATTAATATTCTTTTGTTCCTCATTTATTATATGGGTGTGATTCTTCTCTGATAACAATGGTGTAGTCTCCTCACCATACCATTATATACTCTTGTTTTTGTAAGTGTTTTAACTTGTATATTAATAATTTAATAATTCCTTTTGAAAAATTACAATTTTCACCCATTTAATTAAAATTTAAATATTTTAAAACATTTATGTATATATTTTTGTGAATTGTTTCACTTGTATTTTTTGCTTAAGAGGTATTTTCCAATTCAATGAAATCATTTTTTTATTCATGTATTATTGTTTGAATTGTTTTATAATATATCAAATGTTTTAAATATAAGTTTTTTATCTCATAATCTTGTATATACTATTTTAAAATTCATATTTTTAATGATATTTTAGTTTAATAAGTGTAGTTGGGCTATTTTTTTATGTTTATATATGTTTTTTAATAGTTTTATATATATAATAATATATAATACATTTATATATATTTTTTATCATTCCACTTCATCTTATTCTTGGATACTAATGCACTTCCTTCTCCCAAGCATTGGTATCTCATGAAGTGGTATTTATTTACCAACCGTAGAGCTACCTACCAAGAATTATTTTTTAGTAGTGACCATGAGTATTAAATTTTTTTTCTGGCCACAAATATATATTTTTTAAATTGCTTAAAAAAATATTCTTTATAACTAATTGAAATATATTTTTCTTGTTATATTTTATATTAACTACATGTAATATTTTTTATTTTGGTACATTGAACACATGTAAATTTAAACTGATTGCATGAAATAAATGTTTCCATGGTCAATAGACCGACTACAAAACCATTTTGATCACATGGTCAGCGTATCGACCGTGTGCACACAGTAAGCATACCAACTGTGACGCTTTTGACTCACACAATTTGTATATAACTTGATTTTTTTTATGAACTATATTTTCTTATGACACCCTATTTTAGTGTCATTTTTGTAAAAGTAATTACTGTAACTTTTTAAAAAAAATTAAATATTTTATTGATTTGAAAAGGAAAGAAATGTTATATCAATTATGTTAATAGTTTGTTAAATTAAAAATATCATAGAAATGCTTATGAAAATAATAATGATCATATTGTTCATTTCATGGTCTGTTTTTATTATTTTTGAATTATTCATTTCATGTATATATGTTTATGAGACAATTTCTAATTGTTTTAATTTCTTGAAATACTCACATTTATTTTAACAAATATATTAGAAATTGTTATAATCAATTTGTTGTAGAAATGAAAGTGAGTCAATATTTTTATTAATCATGCACGAGTATTAAAAGGTAATGACATGTTTAATTATTTTAAATATTTCTAACCTTTGTAAGGTGGGGATTAGATTAGGAAAATCTCACTCCAAGAGATCAAAGATGATCGTTGGTGATTCATTGATAAATAGTGATCCTGGTATATAGAGTAAGATCTTCTGTTTCAAATCTTGATGAATTTATAAATTCTAATAATAAGAACAATCTTCTTGATACATGACAAATTTCTTCTTGTTACTTCTATTTTTCTTGTTGTGATCATAAAGAGACTTATACTATACCATCCTCTACTATTGAAGTGATCAATATCATCAAACTTCAATGTTTTCATCATATAATCTTTACTAGTTTTTCTTTGTATTTTTTTCTCTTCATGTAATATTTCTTAATTTTTTTGTAATTATTTGTTTCTGGTTTATTATTTTCATAATATAAATAAACTGGTGTCTATTTGGTTATTCCACCATTCAAAAGGAAGTTCCGAGTTGTGAATCTTGAACAAAATTCAGGTCACATAATAGGTTAAATACCCCTATAAAAATTTTTGGTTGTGCCTCTCGGTATTTGTAAAAGTAAGCTTTTTTAATATTAACTAATATAAATATTCCCTTTAACACCATGAAAAAATGATTTTAACAATACTAAAAAAGAGTTTTTAATGTTAGTATTGTTAAAGGGGGTGTCCCATTTATCAATGATAAAAAAATCAATGATAAAGGCCCCCCTTTATCAATTTTAGTTTAGCGTTGATAAATGCCACTCTATATCAACTCTATTTCAAGTGCCGATAATGGTCCCACTTTTTCAGTGCTATAAACAGCACTGACAAAGGCCCTATCTTCTGTAGTGTGATATGTGTATAACAGTACACTACAGAAACCTCTTGTAACCTATATTAAAATTTTATAATTTAATTGAAATAAATTTTACATCATGAATACAAAAAAAACACTACTATATACATTTCAAACAATATTTTGTATAATTATATTTACAATTACTATCCAAGAACAATTTAAAACAGTAATGTTTCATTGTCCTTGGCACCCATGATCCCCTCTCAAAAAGTTCCACCCATGGTATCCATTGCCGAACAAATCACCTCAACCCAATCAAAAGAATCTACCTATATAATAAAAAAAATCTTATGTTAGTAATATTTTATAGAATCTAATTAAACATTAATATGAAAAAATACATTAAAAATGACAACTTTAAATAAAAAGACACACTTTGAGTTATAACAATCACACCATGCATTGTATTGAGATTCGGTTGATTCCAACACATCACAAATGAGGTATGGATCATTATCCTAAAGTATCAAAACAATTCAAATGTGTTTTATCAATTTTGAGTATGTCACTTGTTCTTTTTAATGAAATTAATGTACATTTTAAATAAATACTCATTTGGAGTTATACCAGTCACACTGTTCCTAGGATTGAGGTGCATATGTTTTCTATACATCACAAATTACATATGGATTTGTGTCCTAAAGTATCAAAATAATCTGAATGCATTTCTCATTTTTTTATTATGTCACTTGTGTTTTGTACTAAAATGTCATTTCAAACTAGAAATATGCACTTTGAGTCATACGGGTCACATCGTATATCAGTTTTACATGAGACCGATTCTTACATGTTATAAATGACTTAAAAATTCACTATTGGAAAATTGGGCTTTTATACCCCTTGAAACAGGTGACTACCATAGGCGGTTGCAAAGATTAAAAAAATGTACAGATCCCCCCCCCCATATCCCTCACCCTCTCCCTCCCACACTCCACAAACCCTAAACCCAGCCCTCTTTTCACCTAATGGTCGCCCCTCATCAAAACCATTGGTCGCCCCTTGTCACACCCACTAACCGACGCTTGCTCCATCTACCTCTCCCTCTTGCCCATCTCGCACCCTCTCCCTCAACAAACCCTAACCCCACCCCTCGCCGTACCTATCATCCGCCCCTCGCTCCTGCTACCTCTCACTCTCACGTACCCCCCCCCCCCATTCACAAAAAACCATAGTCGTAGTCTGTATCGTCACACCCTCCTCTGGATCCCGCTCTGGCTCCGGCTTGAGTTCCATATCCCCACCCTCCTCCTACGACTCTATCTGCATATCGCTTTGGTAGCTCCACCCCTTGATCCTCCATTCATGCCTCGACCGTCTTTGTGCCAACATTCAGAGCTACGCGTCGCCCTTTCTCCCTCACACCCACCCCTCCTTTGCATCTCTCCCAGCCTCAGAATCCATATCTTCCGGATTTTCGGGTAATCCCTAATTACAAACTATTGGAATTATTCTATATGAATGTGGTTCATATTTATGATTTTGTTCACAGTTATTAGATTTTATTTCTGAGATTTAATGAACAGAAATTAAACCCAATATCCTTGTTTGGTTGTTGATTTCAAATGGTAATGTTGTATATTGGGAGTTGAATCATTATTATTAGTTTATACAATTGTTAATATTGTATTTTTGTGATTAATATGAATGAGACTCACTCATGTGACACTGATGGTGTTAGCTATGTTAATTGGTCCACCTTCCTTTGGTTTTCCACTATCATATTTCATGCATTTTTTCCTCAAAATCTATTCCATGGTTCTATAATATTGTTTTTCCAATCTCGATATATATATTTGAGAGGTTTTTCTTTATCTGATGGTTTCATAAGATAGTGTTTATTATTTTTTTAGCTTGAATAATCTTTTAAAAATTATTTTTTCTATTTATAAGTGTTAGAAAATTTCTTTAAAATGTGTTTTTTGATCATGTACAAAAGAAGACTTTAAAAAAATAGGTATAAATAATTAAATATCCTTAAAATGTGATGATTAGGTCGCTTGTGAATTGTTTTCTTATTTTGGATGAGTATGAATTTAAGGTCACATGAAATTGGTTAGTCATTATTTTAAATATTTTTTTATATGAAATTCTAAAAATTCCTATAATTTGAAGTCTTGTGTAAATGTTACTACTTGTTATAAAGATATTAATATGTATAAGAGTTGGATTGATCTTCCAAATTGAACATCTAGAGAATATTTTTAGGGAATTATGAAGTTTATTGATTCCACTGGATGATTTCAAATTGACTATATTAGTTTTCCATGTAGAAAATGTGAAAACATATATCAATTTACATAAGATACTATGAGGAAGCACCTATTCTTGAATAGATTTATGAAAAATTATAAGAGTCGGACATGTCATGGGGAAGAATATATTCATTTTCAAAATATATATGCAGTTTAGATGGATTTTGATGTGAGGAAGAATGATATGATGCATGAAATTCTTACTAAAATGGTACACGGGTTGGCACCTAAAGAAATTGACATCTAGAATGTTGAGAGCGGTGAGATAAATATGTGCTCTAGTGCATATCGTGATTCTATGAGGTTTTATGAAATAATTGATGATTCAAAAAATAAATTATATGTTGGGTGTATTACTTATAATAAATTGTCATTTATTGTGGAGTTTTTTCATTTTAAGACTTTGAATAAGTGGTTAGATACATCGTTCAACATGTTGTTGGTGTAATTGAAAAAGGTACTTCATGTCGACGCTAAGATTCCTAAGTCGTATTACCATGCTCATAAGCTGACAGAGAACTTAGGTTTTACATATGAGACCATAGATGCATGTGAAAATAATTATATTCTATTTAGAAAGGATATTGTCCATTTTTATATTTGTATGTTCTATGGTGCTTCCAGGTGGAAAGATAATAGGGGAAATTAGACTCATCAAAGTCAGACTATGAAATAGGGAAAACCGATTATTGTAAATCAAATGTGTTACTTCCCCTTGAAGATGAGGTTGAAAATATTTTTATGTCATCTAATGTTTCAAATTTAATGATATTTAATGTGGAAAGAAATAAGAAAATTGATATGCAAACCCACCCAGTAGACTCTCATGCATGTAAGTATTTCGATCAGAGACACCCTGACTTTGATAAAGATGGTCGTAATATCTTATTGGGGTTGGTAGCATATGGTTTCAATCTATTCATGTCTATGGTTAGTGAAACTCATACTACATGGCCCATGTTGTTAGTTCCGTATAATCTTCCTTCATGGATTTTTATGAAACAATAGATTATATTACATTTCACTCTTATTGATGGACCTAAAAGTATGGTGGAAAATATTGATGTTTACCTTCAGCCATTGATTGATGATTTGAATGGATTTTGGGGTGATGGTGTGATGACTTATGATTATGATACAAATGAAATGTTAAAAATACAGGTTGTTTTATTATGGACAATCAATGACTTCCCAACTTATGAAAATTTATCAGGCTGGAGTACGAAAGGGGAATTTTCTTACCCTTGTTGTAATAAAAGTAAAAATTATGTATGGATTAAACATTGAAAAAAATGGGAATACAGGGGTCACTAAAATTTTATCCCCCCCCAGCATAGGTTCAAAAAGGATAGAGTGGCATTTGATAGTTCTCGAGAGTTCAACCCAACACCAAATATCATGATAGGAGTAGGAAAGCTTTCACATATTGAGGAAGAAAACATCCACACGATATATGAATTTTAGGATTTGGTGGCTCATCCATTACCTAATATTTGTGGTGTGGGTAGACAGTGTAGTCTCAATTGGAAAAAGAAAAAAAATCAATCTCCCTTATTGGAAAACTAACATGCTAAGGCATAATTTGGATGTTATTCACATTGAAAAAAAATGTGATAATATATTTTGGACCATTTTAGGTGTCAATGGAAAATCAAAGGACCATGTTAATGTACGGTGTGATCTAGAAGAAATGGGTTTAAGAAAACAATTTCATTTATATTTGGATGAGGGAAAAAAGGCATGTATGCCTACTATGTAGTATACGATGACTAAAAAAGAGAGAAAGATACAATTCTTTCCATTTTTAAGATGCTCGAGGTGTCTGATGGTTGCTCTTCGAATATTTTAAAGTGTGTGAATCTGACGAGCAGGACAATGCAAGGGATGAAAAGTCATGAAAATCATATACACTTCAGTAGTTACTTCCAATAAGAATTTTTTATTGTTTATCGCCCAATGTTTTTTAACCATTAATTGAGATGAGTAATTTTTTTAGACATCTTTGTTTAAGAAATCAATGAATGAGTGATTTAAAAAGTTTATAGGCCAAAATTGTACATACACTTTGTTTCTTTAAGAAACTATTTCCCCCCACATTTTTTGATGTTATGGTTCACTTGATAGTGCACCTAACTAATGAAGTAATGGCTACTGGTCTAGTGAAATTCAGGTGGATGTATCCTATTGAGTGGTATCTAAATACATTGAAATGATTTGTACACAAAATAGATCATCCAGAGGAATAAATAGCCAATGGTTATTTTATGGATGAGTGTACTAATTTTTATATATAATATCTTATGGATGTTGAAAAAAAATAGATAAGACCTCTCAGATTCATAATGGTCCAATTGGATAGGGAACCATATTTGATATGGAAAACATAGAGTGGGTACAAGCTCATTGATATATCTTGTTCAATATTCCATCAATTGCCCCATTAATGCAGTAAGTGTCTTATCATTTTTATTGTTTAACTTTTACATGTTCTATTTTCATATATAAACTTGATCATTTAAACATCGCGTTATCATTTTCAAGAAACACATTAATGATCTAAAAGAAGATATGTCTTGTGCGACTAAGTATCAAATTCAAAAATATCATTATGCATCATTTCATGATTGGTTCAAGGATTTTGTACATATAAATTGAATTTCAATATGAGTGAACTATAATAATAATTTCTTTCTACAGAAATCATTATTGAATTCTGAGAATTATATAGGTTCATAACCTGTGGGAGTTAGGTGACCCCATGCTAACTGAAGAATTTAACCAACTAGTTAAGGGTCCATCAATAACATCTCGTCTTTATAAAGCAATAGATGCTAATGGATTTTGATTTCTCATTAAATATGTTGATGAAAAATGAGAAACACAAAAAAGTGGAATCGGATATCCAACTGTCAATTCGGGTTATTACTATGCTCAATTGATATACATCATTGAATTTGTATATGCACACAGGTTGAAATACATATTGTTAAAGTGTAACTGGGTTGATCCAGTGTGTGGAAGTAAAGTTGATCAGTATCAATTTAAATTGGTGAATTTTAACAATATTTTATAAAGAAATGAATGAGTTGGTAATAAACCTTTAATTTTTACATCAAAAGTAGAAAAAATTTTCTTTGTTACATTTCCATCAAATCTAATTTGGCAAGTTGCTGTGGAAATGTCCCAGTGAGGAATGTTTTTATTTGATTGAGATGAACTCGAGACTATTGTCTTTGTTACACAACATCTTGATCAAAATAGCGTAGTTCAATGTGAAGAATATATTTATTGGGTTAGAGCGGTTGTTGAAGGATAAATGATCGATTTTCATGTTTCATGAAAGGTATGATTGTTTTCCCACTCTTCAGTTTAAATCCTTTTTTAAATTATTTATATTTTTATGGATTGTTTAACTTTTGTTAATTTTTTAACTTTGATGTCATCAATAAATAATTAAAAATAAATTAATCTGGTTGGATAAGTTTCAATAGAATATTCTATAAATAAATTATTAAAAAAATAAACAAAAATAGATTATCTCACTCTATTCTTCTTTTTACTGTTTCATCAGTCACTACCATTCACAAAAGGTATTACGCATATTTGAATATGAAATTATGTGCTTTGATATACTTGGGATAGATTATATTGGTTATATTTTATTTGAGTCATTTATATTGGTCTATACATATATGAACTATAAAAGGTGATTAATCCTTTATTTACTAATGTTTTCTTTGACTGCAGGCATGTTAGGGGAACAGGCACCAGATCCACATAATTTATTAGATCCATCTATGTCTCAGGGTCGAGGTATGTATAAATTTAATTGTGTTTATTTTTTAAAATAATTGGAAAACCTATATATATATATCCACATATGTCTAATTATGTATGAATTTTTTTTCAATAGGATCAGACTTGACTGCTTCTTCCTCCCGTAGGAGAATCCTTGGTCGTGGCATTTCAACTTGGAATTTTGAAACAACCCTAGACGTATCATTTTAATAGAGACACCATCCTATGGGAGTGACTGCCCCGACATTTATTTTTCAGTTGGGTCATATCAAATCTGACCCACACCAGTTTTCATTAACCACACATGACTGGGATTTATTCCATCAGGATACATTAGATCGGCTGTGTAGGGAAGTTTAGGTAAGAGGAACATTTTAGTTTCTTCCCTATGTTTAAAAAATACTAACATGTGTGATTATTATTTTTTCTTAAATAGAATAATCTAAAAGTTTTCCTTGATGAGTTTTGTACTGTGTGTATGGCTAAATGCCATAAAATATGGAAATACCATAAAGGGGGAGTTGAGAGGGAGCACTGGGTACTAAATGTGGGTTCCCCAAACATTCTGGAAAAATTCCCGAGAGGTGTTCTCCCATCTCAGTGGGTCGAGTTAGTTGCATATTGATCTACTGAGGTTGTTACGGTTAGTCTATTTATTTTGGTTTATATATTTCAAAGAATGTGGATCATTTTATATGTTTTAAATTTTATTTAATTAAATATAGGATGTGTCATCACATCATTCCCAGAATCATGTGTTGTAGGGACCACCTCATAGGCTTGGTACTTGTCATGTGTCCCAGATTTGATATGTTGTATTTATTATTAAATTTTTTAATTTATTATTTAATATTTTTTTGTGTCCTATTTTAATATCTTATTTGTATACAATTATGAGAGTAAGGTGCACTGACTGATAAAATGTCGATGTGGATGATGAATCATGATCGAAATGATCCAGAGGTTGTAGCTCTTATAGTAAGTTCTTTTGATAATTACCAATTCTTACATGCGTATTTATATAAACATATATTTATATTTAAATATTACACAAGCTCAATTCGAAGATAAGTTAGCATGCCTACTAGAGGACCAATGACATCTTTCCATGATAAGGTATGAGATATTCCATCGCATTATTGGTCATGATAGACATGGATATAATTTGACATATGGAATGAGGATTCCTCGTTCTGTAGTTTCACGTGTTGAGGTTTTGGAACTAGTTTTTACTAGGATGACACAACAGATGATAGACTTTGAGGCATGATTGCATTATTCCAAGGAGGTAAATGCACAACTAATGGAGGAGATTACAACAATGTAGGAATATGTGCATCCAGGTGATGGTGCAAAGGATCGTACAAATAAAGTTTATACTGAATTTATTTATTTATTTATTTATTATTACATTATTTATTAATATCTTCATAAATTTTATTTTTTGTAGGCCCCTACAGCATTGGATGGAGGTAGTATCCATGGCCCTGAATGATGCATCAAATTCAAGAGGTGTGTTTGTTTTATTTTTCTAGTTTCTTGTTCAATTTAATTTTCTATTATATTTTGGATAGATTTTTTAGGGGTGAGTGATAGGTTACAATGTTTTTAATGTGGTGATTCCAATTTGATTCACAGATTACATAGGGGTTCACCTGGGGGAAGTAAACATATAAGACAAAAAATTTCTTGGTTTAGTAAAGTATATTTTGGACAGATGTTGTATGGGATGAGGTGGTGTTTCCCTTTAGTTTTCATATATTTTTTTGATTAATATTTTTTTCATATTACATACTTCTCAGTTGGGAGTTATAATAATCTTTGGGAAAGGTTAGTGTGTATGTAAAACTTCCCAAGAATCCATATGATGGGTTGATCTATTTCATATTACCAATAATGAATCTGGGGAATTGTTATGTGTGTATTATATGACCACCTAAGAAACTATGTGATGGAACAGTAGAAAATTTCACACATGGTTTGAAATGTCATTCATAGGGTGAAATGCCCAGGTGAATCATTGGATGCTGGGGTCCACAAAGGTGAGAAAGAACCACTAAAATTTTGGAATGGGAATCATAATGGAATAGTGCCATGTTGTGTTTTAGTTATCCACATTTGGGGAATTTTTGTTTTTAGAGAGAGGATTACTTTTGGTATATGGGGGTGGGGGTGGGTACTAGAAACAATAGGAATAAGTTTGGGATATTTTTGTGCTATCTGTTTGCAGTTTGAATATTAACTATAAGTTGGTGAAGTTATCATTTGTATTTTATTTTTTTAGTTGTTTCATTTGTATCTTAATGTGGGTTTATTAACATTGGAATGGATTTGGAGATGTTTGGATCAATAGATTAGTGATTATATATGTTTTTAATTTATTGTTTTTCAGGATGTTTGTTGTTTCTGTTTTTTGGATTTTTTGTTTTTTTTTTGTTTTTTGGACCTATTTTTAGCTACTTCTGTTGGGTGTTAAACTGTAAATTTTAAAAAAAAAATCCTAGGTTAGTGACTGCTAAAAGTAGTCACTATCTGGTCTATTTTTTTATATCATTATAGACCCTTTATCATACGCTAATTAAATACTTGTGAGGGGACAGATAGAGACCACTAAAGGCAATCGCTAATGGCCTTTAGCATTAGGACAACTAAAACTTCCAAAAGCGGTCAGAAGGTAGTCTATAATGACTATTAGAGACCTCTTTTGGTGGTCTCTAAGGGTAGTATTTCTAGTAGTGATTTCTCCTAAATTATCAAGACAATCAGAGTGTATTTTCTTGGTTTTCAGTGAGTGACACACATTTTTAACTAAAATGTCAATTTTAAACTAATAACGGGCACATTGAGCCATACTAGTCACATCATGCATTATATTTATGTGTGGGTGATTCCTACACATCAAAAATAACTCATGGAATATTTCCATAAAGTATAAAAACAATCCAAAATCTTTTTCTCGGTTTTTAGTACGTCCCTTATTTCTTTTTCTAAAATTAATGTCAATTTTTATTAAAAAGACACACCTAGAGTCATACTGATCTCAATATACATCATATTGAGGTCATTTTAATTCTTACATGTCTTAAATGAATTATATATAATTTTCCTAAAGTATAAAAACAATATGAATGCATTTAATCAGTTTTGAGTAGTCTAGTTTTCCTTTTTCTAAAATTGATGTCAATTTTAAATAAAAAGTTTCACTTTGAGTCATACTGGTCACACCGTGTGTCGGATTGAGGTGAGGTTGATTCCTAAATGTCTCAAATGACTGATGGGTCATTTTATTAAAGTATAAAAATAATCTGAAAGTTTTTTCTCAATTTTTAGTAGGTCGGTTTTCTTTTTTACTAAAATTGATGTTAATTTTAAATAAAAAGACACACTTGGAGTCATACCGGTCCCATTGTGCCATGTATTAAGGTTTTACTAATTCCTAAATGTTAAAAATGACTCATATATTGTTTTCATAAAGTATAAAAACAATCTAAATCCATTTTTCTTGGTTTTCAATAGGGAAATTTTTCCTTTTGGTAAAATTAATGTCAATTTAAAATAAAAAGATAGACTTGGAGTCATATCAGTCACACTGTATGTTGAATTGAGGTTTGTTTGATTCTTACACATAAAAAATGACTTATGGATCATTCTCATAAAGTATCAAAATAATCCAAATTCATTTTCATGTTTTTGAGTAGTTCATTAGTCCTTTTTATTAAAATTGATGTCAATTTTAAATAAAAGGATGCATTTGGAGTCATAACGATCACACCGTATGTCGGATTGAGGTGTGGTTAATTCTTATATGTCAAAAATGACTTATGTATTTTTTTCCCTAAAGTATCAAAATAATATGAATGCATTTACTTGGTTTTAAAAAGGTTAGTTGTTCTTTTCACTAAAATTGATGTCAATTTTAACTAAAAGATGAACCTTGAGTTATACTGGTCACACCATGCATAGGATTGAGGTGTGGCTAATTCCAAAACATCCCAAATGACTCATGGATTGTTTTCCTAAAGTATAAAAATAATATGAATGAATTTTCTTGGTTTTTATTACATCACTTGTTCCTTTTTCTAAAATTAATTTCAATTTAAACTAAAAAGACACACCTGGAAATTCAATCTAGGCTTGAACTTCATGGGATGTCTAGGAAAGTCAATCTATACTTGATCATCATAGTATGTCTAGGAAAGTCAATAGAGACTTGAGCATCATGGTATGGGTGGAATGTTATCCTATATTTATAGTCTTATTCTAAATGATCAAGATAGAAATCAGATATATTTCTCTACTATAGTGGATTTTTTTAAGGATTTTTTCATGATGAATTTTCTAGGATACCTCCTGAGAGAGAGGTATATCTTAATATAAATATTTTTCCAAGAGCAGCACCAATTTCTATTCCTCCTAATAGGATAGATCTTATTGAGATTCAAGAACTCGAGAAGAATTTTTAGGACCTGGAAGCTAAAGGGTTTATATGAACTAGTACTTCACCATGGGGTTCGCCCATACTCTTCACCAAGAAGGTGGATGATACCCTTAAACTGTGCATGGATTATCAAAATTTTAATTAGTTTATAGTTAATAATGGGTATCCACTACCCCGTATAGATGACCTCTTAGACCAGATCTAAGGATCTTGAGTTTTCTCAAAGACTAATTTGAGGTTGGGATATCATCAGGTATGATTCATACCCTTAGATATAAAATGTAAAGAATTCTATAGTAGATATGTCTTATACGAGTATATGTTCATGTCATTTAGTATCAAAAACACACCATAAGTTTTTATAGCACTGATGAATCAGTTTTTCTACCCGCACCTGGATTCTTTCATTGTGGTTTTCAGGATCGATATCTTAGTGTATTCTTATACTCAACACGATCATTCCAAACACCTTGAAATCATATTGAGTACATTGATAGAGCATAGGTTATATTCCAAGTTCACATAATGTCAGTTCTATATCGATAAAGTTCACATCTTGGGATACAATATCTCAAAGGCATGAGTATTTGTGGACCTGTAGAAGGTGAGAGTCATGATTTCATGGGAGAATCCCCTGAATAACTATGAAATATAGAGTTTCTTAGGAATATCTAGATATTATAGGTGCTTTATTCATAACTTTTCACACCTAGAAGCACCTATTTTGGTCTTGACTAAGAATGGTTCTAATTTTACATGGTCTGGAGTGTGTAAGAAAGCCTTTTTGGAGTTTAAAGGAAGTTTGATGTCAGCACTGGTCCTAATTCTTCCAGAGCTAATCATAAGTTATATAGTTTATTGTGATTAATTAAAAATAAGGCTAGGAGAATTTATAATGCAGGGATAGTTATTCGTGGTGTACGGGTTTTATCATTTGAGGCCTCATGAGAAAAATTACATAATGCATACTCTCAATATTTTTACAGTCGTTCATTCCTTGCGTTGTTAGAGTCGTTATCTATTAGGGAGAGGTTAGTTGTATACAAAGATCACAAAATCCTCAAATATATATTCATGAATCATGACTTGAATCACAGACAGTGAATATGGTTTGAATACCTATAGTCATTTTTCTTTGGCCTTAATTATACGCCTAGTAAGAGAAATGTAGTGGATGATGCTCTGAGTTGGAAAACTTAAACATAAGAAGTTCAAGAGTCCATTAGTGAATGGCGATTGATGGCCTTATTTTATGAGATGTATTTGGAGGTGCAGGACCATCATGAGAAGCATGTACTCACATCATTATCAATGACCTATTCACTTCTAGATAGTGTGAATATGATACAGCTTTTTGATCCTGAGGTATTATTTCTAAAGGAGAGTGTTTCGGGAGAGGACCCATTGCATGGTTAGGTCATTGACGGGGATAAGATCTTACACATTCATGGGAATTTTTTGGTATCTACAAAAATATAAGATGAGTAGATTTGAGATTATAATACCTCTATTTGGGTAGAACATATGAATCTTACTAAGATGTATCATGACTTATTCCACCAGTATTGGTGGTTAAGGATGAAAATGGAGATAGTGAGTTTTGTTGCTCAGTGTTCCACCTATCAACAGGTGAAAGTATAACACCAATGACCTATGATTATTTTATAGTTTTTTCTCATTATTGAGTTGAAATGGGATAAAATCACTATATATTTTGTGATGGGTTTTCCTAGGTCACCTCAAGGTAGTGATGCAGTATGGGTTATCATGGGTAGGCTGATGAAGGTCTCAATTTTTTTACCTTTTCAAGAGACCTTTTCAATAGAAGAGGTATTGAGTCTATATGTCAAGTATATCATACATCTTCATGTATTTATACATATTATTTTATCAGACAAGGATTATAGTTTTATTTCATGGTTATAGTAGGGGTTACAGAAGGCACTGGGTTCATAGGTACTTCGGATTATAACCAATCTCCCATAGACTAACAGACAGTCTGAACATATGATGCAAGGGTGAGGACATGCTCTGAGTATGCATCCTTTGTTTTAGAGGTTCTTGGGATAAACATTTACCTCTTTCTTAGTTCAATTACAATAAAATTTTCTAAGCTTCTATACAGATGGATCCCTATAAGGCCCTATAATTTAGGTCATTTCATTAACCTCTATGCTGATAGAGGAAAAATATGAAACTCTACTAGGACCATGCCTCATTTGGGAGACATGAGAGAAGGTACAGCTTATTAGGAATCATATAGAAACCACTCATTCTAGGAAAAAGTCTTACATTGATCATCGTCAATGAACTCTAGAATTTGAGGTTGGGGATCAGGTATTCTTGAGTGTTTTGACTATACTAGGACATCAATGGTTTAAGAGGAAAGGTATGTTATCACCTCAGTTTATATCACCTTTTGACATTTTGAAGAGGGTCGGACTAGTGGAATATAGGATAGCCCTTCCTCAGAGATATAGAGTTATTCATGACATTTTTCATGTTTAAAAGCTTCTCCATTACCATTCAGACTCTTCACATATTTTCCAGCCTGATGAGGTGGAATTGGATGTTGATTCTTATTCTGAGGAGTATCTAGTGCATATCGTGGATCATAGCACAAAGGATCTACATGGTAGGTTAGTTCCTCTAGTTTGGGTACTATGGTAACACAACTCTGTACATGATTTGATATAGGAGAGATAGGTTGACATACATACACAGTGGATGGGATTATTCTAAGATGATTATCAACCACCCTCATAAGTGAAACCCAGGGATTAGTTGTTTTAAGGAGGGGAGGTTTTAACATACCAACTTTTTAGATAGGTTAGAATCCTTAATGTTTCTATTTAAACCTCTTGTTTCATTGTAATAAAAGTTCCTAAGAGTCTAAGGAAGTATTTGGGAGTGTCTGGGGCTAATTGGATCCTGGAGCATTAGTTTTTGAAGAAACATTATGAGGTGCATGGTTGTTTCATGGTTAGTGATAACCATGTGTCTCAACCATGAGGCCCCAAAGAAGATAAGAACAATTTCAAAAAAATCATATAAGGGAGGCTACATGCCCATGTGAAAAGTTGCAAACATGTTGTAGAGGTGATCTACATGGTGTGTGCATGGTTTTTTAAACCATGTGAAAACCGTGAAAGGGGGTATTCTATAGGATAGTGGTGCAACACGTTTAGTGCATGGTTTGGAAAACTATGTAGCCAAACCATGTTCCCCATAAAAAGGGTGAAATTATGTTTTCACCCCACCTTCCTTTAAACATCTAACTTTATTTCTCCTCCCTCAAATGCACAGTAGCCTCTTCTGTTGAGAACTCCTCCATCGACGCTCCTAGGATTTGAGGGATCTCTTCCATACGAAGTCCGAATCACTCTCTATTTATCATGTTGGATAGCCATTAATAATATTTCAATCCTCTTTCTTCCTTTCTTCATTTCTTTTTTTGTATGAAATTCTAAAATTTGTGTGAGATAATATGCCCTATTTTCAAGGCATTTTTCTATTTATTCAATTTATTTTTCTCTATCCTGAATTATAATTTTATATTGGATTAGGAGTCTACTACCAAGATAAGGTATGTGGTCTAAAACTTTTCCCTAAAATTATAGTAGTTATATTATGCATTTTTGTTTTGTGCGCTGGACTTTCTATGTGTCGCCTCCTAAATTTCAAATTAATTAAATGGTTAAGACTTAAATTGGTTATCCCTGTGCACTAAATTTCTACCATGAGGGTTGTATACATCAATTTGAACCGCCCCCTTGGGGTGTGTTTCTTATAAAACTTCAACACATATTAACCTTTGGTTTGAGATTAAACCACCTTTCAGGTGTATTGACCAGTCCATTATTAACAAGTTTAATTAAGGAAATTTATGAAATTTATATGGGATGGATATTCCCATGTACCACGCAAACACTTATAAATGAACTAAGAGGGTGAATGGTGAGACTATGTCACCTGAGTCTAGTTAAACGAAGTAGTGGAAAGTAGTTTTTACACTTGGTCCCCTTTTTATTACTCTTTAGTAGTATAATTAAAATGATGAATGGAATTGATTAAATGGAATGGATTGTACACCTTGGACTTGATTATAGTATGAAATGGATGTGATTACATCATACTTTTATTTTGTAATGGAAATGATACACCTAATTGTTTGATTGGAGTAAATGGACATTATGTTCCATATTGTATATATAAAATTAATGGACATGTCATTCTGCATTATATATATGGATTGATGGACATGAAATTCCATATTGATTATCTAGATTAATGTACATGATTTTCCATATTGTATATGTTGAATTATTGGACAAGAAGATCCATATTTCATGTTGGGATAAATGGACATGAAGTTCCATATTGATTATAAAATTGTCTATATATGTTCAGAGATGTTATGGGTTAGTCTGAAGCAGGTGGTATAGGGAAGGTGTCCCAGAGGAACCAAAGATGACATGGGTTATTCACTTTGTTTATTGATTTAGTTATTATTTCCTACACACCACTTCATTATATATATTCACAGGCTGAATAGTGATAAACACTTTTGGTGGTGGCCTACTAAATTTTACACACACTCTGGTCATGCTGTCGATTAGAACCTGGACAGACTTCCTTGATGCAGGTAGGGATAAGGGAAATCACCCATCATTGGATTCTTGGTTTTTGTACTAGTATGGAGTATGGAAGAAAAGGATTGGGCTTGAGCTCATGATGAATTTGGAGATAGCCTTTGGACTTTTTTCTAGTTTGTATATCATGCTTTGTATATGTCTACTTCTTTGTTTCCCCTTTTATCCCCCATTTTTTTAGTAACATGACATGACACCATATTTGTATATGTTTCTAGATATGGTTCTGCTTGTGGTTTATGCTTGTCTGTTTATTATATCTGGATGATTTACATTCTGTTGTTCCTCATTTATCATACTGGTGTGATGCTTCTCTGATAAAAAGGGTGTAGTCTCCTCACCGTACGATTATATACTCTCGTTGTTGTTAGTGTTTGAACATTTATGTTAATACTTTAATAATATATCTTATAAAATTACAATTTCCACCCATTTAATTAAAATTCAAATATTTTAAAACATTTTTATAAATATATATTTGTGAATTGTTTCACTTGTATTTTTTTCTTAAGAGTTATTTTCCCATTCATTGCAATAATTTTTTTGAACATGTGTTATTGTTTGAATTGTTTTATAATATATCAAATATTTTAAATATAAGTGTTTTGTTTCATATTCTTGTATATCCTATTTTAAATTTCATATTTTTCATAGGATCTTTGTTAATAAGTGTATTTGTGTTATTTTTTTGAGTTTATATGTTTTTTTAATGGTTTTATATATATCAGAGTATATAATACATTTATATATGTGTTTTATCATTCCACTTCATCTTATTCTTGGCTACCAGTACATTTCCATCTCCCAAGCATCAGTAGCTCATTTTCTCCATCCAACATCATCGACAGTCATTGGAATCATCCAACAGCTCGCATGCTCTTCAGCCATGACCATGGGTGAAGCTTCACAGGAGCTTGCATGAGCGACAACATCCTCGCACCTCCTTTCTACATGCTCCACACACCATGTGGACATCATAGCACCACTCAAGATTTTTGGTCCAACCGCTGCAGTACCTCCTTGCACTACGCTCCCCATCTTTTTCATCCAACCACTTCGGCTGTATCCTTTCTCCGTTCACCACAGAACACTTCGGCCTCTTCAGCTTCGAGTTTACTATGTGTTTTTTATTGAACCTACCATGGCCAGTGCCTCCTGCCTACCATGAAGGTTACTGTGGGTAGAGTGAAGGTACCATAGAGGCCTTCCACTACTTACCATGAAGACATAGGTCTACCCACCATGCCTGGAAGTGCAAGTTACCATGAATTAATTTTTAGTAGTGACCTTGACTATTATTATTTTTTCTGACTGCAAATATATATTTTCTTAAACTACTTAAAAAATATTCTTTATAACTAATTGAAATATATTTTTCTTGTTATATTTTATATTAAGAACATGTGATATTTTTTATTTTGGTATATTGAACACATGTACATTTCAACTTACCGCACGTCAAAAATGTTTGCATGGTCAGTAGACCAATTGCACAACCATTTTGATCACACCGCCAGTATATCAGTTGTGTGCGCACGGTAAGCATACCAACCGTGAGGCTTGTGCCTCACATGATCAGTAAATCACTTTAGTTTTTTTTATGAACTATATTTTCTTACGACACTGTTTTAGCAACATTTTTGTAAAAATACTTACTATAATTTTTTTTTAAATGTTTTAACTATTTTATTGATTTGAAAAACAAATAAATGTTATATCGATTATGTTAATAGTTTTTTAAATTAAAACTATCATAGAAACTCTTATGAAAATAATAATGATCATATTTTTCATTTCATGATATGTTTTTATTTTATTTTATTTTTTGAATTATTCATTTAATGTATATATGTTTATGAGAGGGTTTTGAATTGTTTTAATTTCTTGAAATACTCACATTTATTTTAATGAATATATTAGAAATTTTTTTAATCAATTTGTTGCAGAAATGAAAGTGAGTCAATATTATTATTAATCGTGGATGAGTATTAAAAGATAATGATGTGTTTCATTATTTTAAATATTTCTAACTGTTGTAAGGTGGCGATTAGATTTGGAAACTCTCACTCCAAGAGATCAAAGAAGACCATTTGTGATTCATTGATAAATAGTGATCAAGGCATATAGTGTAAGAGATTTTTCTTCAAATCTTGATGAATTTATGAATTCCTATGATAAGAACAATCTTCTTGATATGCGACTAATTTCTTCTTGTGACTTCTGTTTTTCTTATTGTGATCACAAAGCGACTCCTACTATACTATCCTATACTGCTAAAGTGATCAAGATCATCGAACATCAACATTTTCATCATATAATCTTTATTGATTTTCCTTTATATTTTTTCTTCATGTAATCTTTCTTTATTTGTTTGTAATTATTTGTGTCTGGTTTACTCTTTTCCCAATCAAAAGAAAGTCCTTTCTATTTTATTATTCCACCATTAAAAAGGAAGTTCTGGGTTGTGACTCTTGAACAAAATTCAGGTCACATACTAGGTCAAAGACTCCTGTAAAAAATTTGGGTTGTGACTCCTGAAAAAAATTCAGGTCACATACTAGGTCGAAGACTCCTGTAAAAAAATTGGGTTGTGCCTCTGGGTATTTGTAAAAGGAAGAGTCTGTAACATGCACTAATACAAATATGTCCTTTAACAACACACGAAAAGGCTTTTAATATCTCTAAAAAGCACTATTTAATCTCAGTGTTATTAAAGGGGGTGTCCCCTTTATCAGTGCTAAAAAAGCACTGATAAAGGACACTCTTTATCAATTCTATTTCAAGCATTGATAAAGGTCCTATTTGCTGCAGTATGCTATGTGTATAATAGCACACTACAACAACCTTCTATAACCTGTAAAAAAAATATAATTTAATAGAAATAAATTTTACATCATGAATATAAAAAACACTACTGTATACATTTCAAACAATATTTTGTATAATTACATTTACAATTACTATCCAAAACAATTTAAAACAGTAATGTTTCATTGTCTTTGTCACCCATGATTCCCTCTTGAAAATTTCTTCCCATGGTATTTTTTGTTGAACAAATCACCTCAACCCAATAAAAAGAATAAATAAATATAAGAAAACAATTATTATGTTAGTAATATTATAAAGAAGTAAATTAGACATTAATATGAATAAATACATTAAAAAAATTCAACTTTAAAAAAATACACACTTTGAGTTATACCAGTCACACCATGCATTGTATTGAGGTTCAGTTGATTCCAACACGTCAAAAATGAGGTATGGATGGTTGTCCTAAAGTATCAAAACAATTCAAATTTTTTCCCAGTTTTGAGTATGTCACTTGTTCTTTTTAATGTAATTAATGACAATTTTGAATAAAGACACGTTTTGAGTTATACCGATCACACTGTGCATGGGATTGAGGTTTGGCTGAATCCTATACATCAAAAATTACTTATGGATCATTCCCCTAAAGTATCAAAATAATCCTAATTTGTTTACTCAATTTTTAGTATGTCACCTGTGTTTTCTACTAAAATGTCATTTCAAACTGGAAACACGTACTTTGAATCATACGGGTCACATCGTGTGTCATTTTAATGTGAGGATGCTTCTTACATCTCACAAATGACTTATGAATTACTGTCCTAAATTATCAAGACAATTGGAGTGTATTTTCTTGGTTTTAAGTGAGTGATACACGTTTTGAACTAAAATGTCAATTTTAAACTCATAATAGTTACTTTGAGTCATACCGGTCACACCGTGCGTTGGATTGAGGTGTGGGTGATTCCTACACATCAAAAATGAATCATAGAACATTTACCTAAAGTATTAAAATAATTTGAATTCTTTTTCTCAATTTTCAGTATGTCACTTGTTCCTTTTTCTAAAATTAATGTGAATTTAGAATAAAAAGAAACACTTTGAGTCATACTGACCACATTGGGCATCGGATTGATGTGATTGTGACTCATACATGTCTCAAATGACTTATGGATCATTTTCTTAAAATATAAAAACAATCGGAATGCATTCTCTCAGTTTTGAGTAGGTCATTTTTCTTTTTTACTAAAATTGATGTCAATTTTAAATAAAAAGATGCACTTTGAGTCATACTGGTCGCACCATACATCGGATTATGGTGAGGTTGATTCCTAAATGTCTCAAATGACTGATGGATAATTTTATAAAAGTATAAAAATAATATAAATGTGTATTCTCAGTTTTGAGTAGGTCAGTGGTTCTTTTTACTAAAATTGATGTCAATTTTAAATAAAAAGATGCACTTGGAGTCATAATGGTCACACCATGCCATGGATTGAGGTGTGATTGATTCCTACACATCAAAAATGAATCATGGATTGTTTTTATAAATTATCAAAATAATACAAATACATTTTCTAGGATTTCAGTAGGGCACTTGTTCCATTTGGTAAAATTAATGTCAATTTAAAATAAAAAGATTCACTTGGAGTCATATCGGTCACAGCGTGTGTCGGATTGATGTGTGGTTGATTCCAACATGTAAAAAGTAACTTATAGATTATTCTCTTAAATTATCAAAGCAATTTGAATTCATTTTCCCAATTTTGAGTAGTTTAGTTTTCCTTTTTACTAAAATTGATGTCAATTTTAAATAAAAGGATGCATTTGGTGTCATACCGGTCACATTGTGCGTTAGATTGAGGTGTGGTTGATTCATATACGTCAAAAATGACTTATTGATTTTTTTTACTAAAGTATCACAGGAATATTAATGCATTTTCTTGGTTTTAAGTAGGTGAGTTGTTATTTTACTAAAATTGATGTCAATTTTAAATTAAAAGACAAACTTGGAGTCATACCAGTCACACCGTGCATCAGATTGACGTGTGGTTGATTTATACACATCCCAAATGAATCATGGATCATTTTACTAAAGTATCAAAATAATAGGAATTTTTTTATTAGTTTTCAATATGTCACTTGTTCCTTTTTCTAAAATTAATGTCAATTTAAAATAAAAAGATGCACTTTGAGTCATATAAGTTACCCCATATGTCATATTGAGGTGTGGTTAATTCCTACACATAAAAATGACTTATTAGTCATTTACTAAAGTATAAAATCAATCTGAATGTGTTTTCTCAGTTTTGAGTATGTCAGTTTTCCTTTTTACTAAAATTAATGCCAATTTTAAATAAAAAAAGATGCACTTGGAGTCATACCGATCAAATAATGACTTTGATTGAGGTTTGGTTGATTCCTACATGTCCAAAATGGATCATGTATCATTTTACTAAAGTATTAAAATAATCCAAATGTGTTTTCTTTTTTTTTCAGTACATCACTTGTTCTTTTTGCTAAAATTGATGTCAATTTTAAATAAAAAGACACACTTGCAGTAATACCAGTCACACCATGCATCGTATTGAGGTGAGATTGATTTCTACATGTCAAAATTGACTGATGGATCATTTTACTAAAGTATCAAAACAATTTTAATATGTTTTATCATTTTTGAGTAATTTAGTTTTCCTTTTACTAAAATTGATGTCAATTTTAAATAAAAGTCACACTTGGAGCCATACCAATCATACCATGCCTCGGATTAAGTTGTAGTTGATTCTTACATGTCCTATATGACTCATGGATTATTTAACTAAATTTTAAAAAAAATATGAATGTGTTTCCTCATTTTTTATTATTTCGCATTTCCCTTTTGCTAAAATTGATGTCAATTTTAAATAAAAAGATACACTTTAATTCATACTGGTTTCATCATGTGTCGAATTGAAGTTTGGTTGATTCCTACATGTCATAAATGACATATTGATCATTTTACTAAAGTAACAGAACAATTCAAATGTGTTTTATCAATTTTGAGAGGGTCAGTTGTCCTTTTTACTAAAATTGATGTCAATTTTAAATAAAAAAGATGCACTTTGAGTCATAATGGTAACACCATACCTCTAATTGTGGTTTGGCTGATTCCTACACGTCCCAAATGAGTCATGGATCATTTTACTAATGTATCAAAACAATCCTAATGTGTTTTATCAGTTTTCAATACATCACTTGTACCTTTTAAATAAAATTAATGTCAATTTTAAATAAAAAAGACACAATTGGAGTCATACTGGTCACATTGTACGTCGGATTGAGGTGCGACTGATTCATACATATACCAAATGAATCATGGATCATTTTCCTAAAGTATCACAAAAATATTAATTCATTTTCTCAGTTTTCAGTACGTCACTTTTCTTTTTTACTAAAATGTCATTTTAAACTGGTGACACACACTTTGACTCATACCGGTCACATCGTGCATCGGTTTGACATTAGAATGATTTCTAAATGTCACAAATTATTTATGAATCGATATACTAAATTATCAATACAAATCGCGTGTGTTTTCTTGGTTATCAGTGAGTGACACATTTTGAACTAAAATGTTGATTTTAAACAAATAACAGACACTTTGAGCCATAGTGGTCACATTATTCATCATAATATGGTGTAGCTGATTCCTACATGTCTTAAATGACTTATGGATAATTTTCCTAAAGTATCAAAGAAATTTGAATGCATTTTTTTGGTTTTTAGTATGTAATTTATATATTTTACTAAAATTAATGTCAATTTTAAATAAAAAAGACGCACCTAGAGTCATACTGATCACAGCGTGTGTTGGATTGAGGTTTCTCTGATTCCTACATGTCACAAAGTCTCAAAAAAATCATAATTTACAATGTTACCACAACTACTATTTTCTTTGTTTTGAACTATGAACAATGCATACTAATTATAGAAATGTTTTTTGGATAATAACATCAAATTGGTATGCAATGTTGGCATATCTACAAAGAAAATCATTGGAAATCATGGTAATATAGGTAGAAAGGAAATTGTTATTTATTCTATGGATTATTGTATATTGTTTAATAAAATATTACATCCCAAAAGATAGGTGAAAAAATAAGTATTAGATAAATATTATAGGGAAAACAACTTACAAATAATAGATAAAATGATGAAGAAATTAATTAAATAAGTAGTAGGAATTCACCTTTTGATGATGGTTGTATACATTCTTGACCCATAAATATGAAAGGAATTCACATGTATATGAAAAAAAATATTATGTGAGTAACACTAAAAATAAGTAAATTAAACATAAATATGAAAGAATCCACTACTTCTATAGAAGTCACATCTTCATACTATTTGTGTACTTTCTTCCATCAAGTATCTTGCCTATTTATTTCTAAGAAAATTTATATCATCTTGTGAATATGATTATTTTAGATATTCATAGTAGTATAGGAAAAATATAAATACACAAAAGATTAATAAATATTTTAAATGAAATAGTAATTATCTTTGAAAATACCTCTTCAGAGATGCTAGTTTGTTGATGGAATATGATATCTCTCCTAAATTTATAAACATTATAACCACAATATTTTCCATTTGTTTGTTTTTAACACTATATAATAAATGATAAAAATAAGTAATTTGTTTTGATATGTGTTTTGATAGAGAAATCTTATTATATATATCATGATACTTATCTAGTTGTAGAACTTTTCCGGATCCTTGTGCTTAGCCTCTATCCTCATTCCATTTTTCATAATATTGATGCACCACCCTATCATAATAGAAAACTCATTAAAACATAATATAAATTATATAAATTGAATTTTAGTTATAAATTTTTTTATAGAGTGTATTATTTAAAGACAATTGTCATCATGTGTGGTCATTTTGTTGGGAATCCATGCATTGAATCCAGGAAATAAATATTTGGAGTATCCAAATTGACTGAAATGAGAATACACTATTTACTAAAACACAAAAATAATAATTAGTTAAATAAATTAAAATATATTTTATATGATTAAATTATAGTTTTTTACCCCTACATCATTAGTATTAATAATATTCCATCATCCATAAGTTTTCTTACAAATGATTTGACCACGTCTGCCACTATTTCATACATTTTTTGGATTATATTTTTATTTATTATATATAAGTGGTGTGAGGACTAATGATTCCAAATTTATTTTCATGGGGAACTCTTTTCAATTTGTTTTGATATATCCTTCTTCTAAAATTATAAAATGAATTTAGTCATAATTAACATAGTACATCAGCTTTTGGAAAATTAAATCATGAAAACATACCTCATCTATATGTTTACAACAAAGGATCCTATCCATTAACAATTAAAGATTTTATTTACATTATCACTATAAAAAAATAACTAGTTAGCGGTGGTTTATTAGTAGTGGTTCTATTAACCCCCATGAAATAATATTTTTTTTAAAAAAATAATAATATAGTGGTTGTTTCATCAATCTGCCACCATATTTTTTTATTTTAATAATTTTCAATGGTTTCCATTAAAATTTCATGAAATATTTTAAAAACCCCCCTTATTTCCTCCCCCTCCCCCACTCCCTCTGCACAACCCTAACCCTTATCCTCCCTCACGACCCCCCCCATGACCTCCCTTCCCCCGACAGCGACACGGAACCCCCACCCCCTTAAACCTCCCTTCTTCCATGGAAGAAAACCTGAACCCACCCCCCCCCCCACCACCACCACCATCACCACCCTCCAACCTATCTCTCCCAGGCTCAGTTCCCCTCCTCCCATCCTATTGAGTTTTTTTTCCTTGTTTTATTGATTTAGTATCACACTTTGTGGAAGTGACAGATCATAGGTTGGTTTTCTCTATTATATAGTTCATTAAATTAATAAACACTGATTTATTGCCTCTTTATGCTAGGTTTTAGATTCCTAATTAAATTATTATATGCTTATATAAATCTATTTTAAATTGAAACTGTGTTTCACTAGTTTTTCATTAAATGTGAAGTTTTTTATATGAAAACATGTGTTTTAAATTTATTTTTCAACTACCACGCACACTTAACATTTGATAAAATAGTAGAATGTATTTTATTACATGATTTCAATATTTTCAAAGTTTTTTTGTTCTTAAAATAATTTTTAATGGAAACTCATGAATTCATGGGTGCATGTGGATTTTTCAGAACTAATGTTGGGCTACCTTAAATGTAACACCCTGAGATAATTGTAACCCAGTCATTGAACTTAGTAATATGAATAGTAATAACTAATTTTCTAATATTTTTTATAATGTTTTCATATAAATAAAACATATTGATAATGAATGATACAATTTTTGGTAAAGTCCTTATCTGTTTAAAAATATTATTTTCTCAAATGAACTACTTTTAATGTCCTTCTGTGAAAAATAATAAAATTAATTTTAGACAAATTTAGAAATTGAATACGATAAAATAAACTTCATTTTTGATTTTATAATGTCTAAATTATATAATATATAATTTTTCAGATTTTTTTAAAAAACATCATTTTTAGATGAATAGTGAAAAATACCGGATTTTAATTCAAAACTGCATTTTCATTAAATTTATTTATAAGGTTAAATTATAATTTAATTTGGTTCAAAATTTTAATTAGATCATATTTTTATCAGTTAATCCAATTTATGTAATTTGAATAAATTTCACTTTGAAATTAGGTATAAAAACTTAGCAGATGTTTAGACGTTTTTACTTTAAAAACCCACAGTGTCGTCTCATCAGCAGGATTAATTTTAAATTAATTTATACCACTTAGGTGATTAGAATTTGAAAAAATAGAATATATATTTGGAATAATAATAATTTATAATATCTAATAATTAAAACTTATTTTTTGACCAAAAATATTAGTGAAAGTGATTAAAATTAATTACAACAGTTAAGAGAAAAAATAGGTTAATAAAGTACTAAACCTTAAATTTAAGACCAAAAACAACATAGAAACTTGTAAAAAAACCCATTTTATGTCTATTATTCTTCCATTAACCTTCCATTATCGAGTTTTTTTTTGTTTGGTATAACTTTTTTTAGGTAGAAACGTGGGTACACCAAACGTTTTTTCAAAAATGCCAAGTATATCCTTTCTCTTCCCTATAAAAGGTCACCACCTCTCCCTCTTCTTCACACATATAAAACCACTTAGGTTCTGCCATGATTTTCCCAATACACTTCCCAATATCCCTCCATTACTCCTTTAAGCCTCAATTTGTGGAGAAATCAATCCAAGGAATCATTTTTTCCAAACCAAAAGGAGTTACCTGATTAAGAGGTAACACCTTCTCTCAAACTCCTTTAATTTATTTCCTTTCTCCACCCCCCCCCCCCACACACACACACTCTCTCTATTTATTACATTATTGTATAATAAAACTGATATAATAAATATAATAGGATGTTTTATACTAATTTTTAGACCTACACTTACACACATCTCCATCTAATGGGTAATAAACATACTGTTTACGTGTACAATGAACTACCACCTCACGAAACAATGATTGATCATTTTTCCTTTACCATCTCTCATGGTGGACATTATGATGGACAATATGTTTATATAAGTTATATATTATATTTATTATGTATTTAATCTTCTTTAATATTTTTACAACAAATATCTTTATACTTTCCACTTTGTGTAAATACATTTCATTTGAGGAATTATGGACTACCGCCCCCTCAAAATGATGTGATTTGTTCACACACTACATGGAATGTATTAATAATGAGTTTAGTGAAATTATATTATATATGTGAAATACTAATTATAATTTAATTATAATATATATATATATGTCATTTTCTTTCATTCTTTTAATATGACAATAAAAACAGAAACAACGTTCATGCATACATACGGCTTACCATCTCCATGAACAGTGTATTCCATTTCATACTTATATATTATATAGATTATTATAATACAAATATTTTGATATACGTGATATTTATATCACATATTAAATTATGGAAATAAATAAATCATGATCTATTTAAGAATACTAAGAATAACAAGTCAAATTATATACGATTAACAAGGCATTTATCACTCGAAAGAAGTAGTTAATGATAAATAGTTAATATAAATCCTTAATAGAATTATATATGGTCTTATATATATGAATATGGTTATTTTATAGATTTATAATCAAATTATACTTTTTATACATGAGGTTTTAACAAGTACAATGAAATTCAAGACATAAGGTAATGGAATTTCATCTCACCTTTTATTATTGTGAGATACATACCTCATTCACCACTCAATTTTATTATGTTGTATATAAAATTACATTTGAAATTATATATCATTGATATTATTGTATTCATGGTATTATAAGATTCATTAAATTTAATTTTCTTATATGGGTAGTATGATTCTAAGTTACCAAGTGGTAAGAGTCTATTGAAACAATTTCATCGTTTATCAATATTGTTTATGATTATGCTTAAATTGAGGACATATCAAGATCAATCTCTCAATAACACACATTACATATCTTATCCTATGTTTTTCCATGATTTATTCATGTATTAGTACCATTTTCCACTCTTTGTTACTTAGGATAACTAATAAAAAAAATAATGAAAATCCAACTTTATTTCTCCATTCGGTTGGAAATCTATGTTATTTCAAAACCATGATTTATAAAAATGATTTCAAAAATGTTTTAATTTTATAATATTATTTTAAATTAAATTTTACCCATTTTTTGCCTTCTATGGTCTTAGAAGTAATCTTCTTTTCATTTTATTACCAAGGCACCATTTAGAACTTTTAAGGTAAAAAAAGTAATGTTCGGGATGAACGAACTTACCACCACTATAACCATAATTTCCTTGAAGATTTAATTTTATATTTAAAAGTTTAATTTAAAGGAAAATGTTTTATTAATATTCTGGAAATTTATTGTTTTTAAAGTGGTTTTCAATGAAAAAGGTTTTAAAAAATGTTTTATGGTTTTTCAAATCTTCATTGAAATTATTTCAAAGCTATTTTCAAAGAAAAAGGTTTCAAGAATGTTTTATGATTAATAAATGTTTTAAAAAATTTCAAGAATTATTTATAAGTTTTCAAAGAAAAATGTTTCCAAAATGATTTCAGAGATTTATTTATAAGTTTTCAAGTTTATTTTCAAAGAAATGGTTTTTAAAAGGTTTTATGTTTTAAACTGTAATTTTTCGAAGGATAAAGGATATTTTCCTCAAAAAGTGATTTTAAAAGATCTTTCCAAATTATTTATCATCTAAGATGACATCCGTTGGTGTTACCATGTCTTTTTATGGAAATAATTCAATTATTCCATTCATATTGTTTTTATTAATGGTTAATTTTTTGATGTCATGATGTTTATGAAACTCGTTTCTCTTTCACGGGTTATATTCTTTTGAAACCTACTTCTCTTCATAGGTGGTGATTATGAGACCTACCTCTCTTAAATAGATAATAATATAAATAAATTTTCATGATGCCTATCTCATTTCATGGGTTATGATATTATTATTGTTTATAATCTTGTAGAACTCGTATGTATTAATTTTTTATGTCTTGGGTTGGATCTATATCTCCATCTAATGAATTGGGTAACTATGGATGACTCATGAGTATATATGTTATGAATAAACCTGATTTTATGTTCATAATGTTATACGTGAACCTAATTACATGTTCACAATGTTATGCATGGACCTGGTTTCATTTCCATAATTTATGTGCGAACCTGATTACATGTTCAAAATTTTATTAGTGAACCTTATTACGTGTTCATAATGTTATGCATGGATATGGTTGCATGTCCATAAGTTTATTCATGAACCTGATTACATGTTCAAAAGGTTATGCATGAACCTGATTACATGTTCACAATGTTATTCTTAGACCTAGTTTCATTTCCATACGATTATGTGTGAACCTTATTACATGTTCATAATGTTATGCATGGACCTGGTTGCATGTCCATAAGTTGATGCAGGGGTCTGATTTAATATTCTTAACTTAATGAGTGGAACTATTTCTACTTATAAATGTTCACAACATTATAAACAAATGTGAATTCCACAAATTCTATGTCTTATTCATATGTTATACTTTCATGACTTATTAACTTAGTTATATTTTGATCCATGTCTTATGGACCACAAATCTTTATTATGATCTCTAATATTAATGTTATTATTTTCAAATGTTATTCTCAAGATCCATACCCTTTTGTTTATGTTATGCTTATGAATTTATTTTATTTACCCTTACTGAGCATTTGAGCTTTCCCCTTTCTAATTTTTTATTTCCCCCAACTATTAATAAAGGTTTTAGTTAAAAGTAATAAATTTGGATATCTTTATGGGATATTTTTCAAGATCTTTCACCAGGATAGAATATTTTGTTTCCAAGTTTACAAATATTCTAAACTATTATAGTCCTCAGGAATGTATTTTTGTAATGTACTAAATATTCATCTAAAATGAAGTAATATCTAGGTATGTTAAGCCTATTTCACTATAGTTGGTATCAAAGGAAAGGTTTAATCAACCTTTGGAAACTAGGTTGATAAAATTTTATTGATATACCTAGGTATATTTATAAGGATATGTATAGGTATGTCTCTAAGGATAAGTAGAATAATGAGTTAACATTTAGTAAAATGTATTGTAATTTTTGGAAAAGGACAGAGTGAGCAGTTTCCAAGAAATACTTCCATGTATAGATACTACAAGTGGATGTGGCTCTAGAATATATTAAACTAGGGTTAATAACTCCGACAAGATATTTCGGCCCTGACTTGGGGTAATCTGGTATATTACAATGGGTTTTGCTTCACACCTAGTTTGACACTCTTGGGGGATATGATTTTGGAATTCACAAACTATTCATAAACCATCATGAAGGATTTAAATATAATTTGGATATGAATAACTTAGGATAAACCTAGGGTGTCATAGATTAAGGATGGTGTCATGATTTAGACATTCCATAAGTAATTATTTTCATGACTATGTGGTTTCCTGGTATGATAAGTATTTCTCACACTATGTTTCTATTTTTAGTCAAGGGTGGGAATCAGAAGTAACTGGATTAAAATTGAATATGATGGATGATTTTATGATTATCATTCAAGTGGGATAATCACTGGAGTGAAATATTTTTTTATCATGCCTAATTAGTTTTCATAGAACATGATTAACAATGAGTACCTTAACCAACTCTCAGACTCACCAAGGAAGATAAAGAAGGAGTTCACTAAGAGTTTGGGTAATAGATGTCATGGAGGAAAGAATATTTGGTTTCTTTTATTCAAAAATGTGGAAATAATAACCTAAGTGAATGTCTTAGAGGAACAAGAAGATGTTTGGATAGTGGAAAAGAAGGGAAAAAAGAAAGTGAATGAAAGGGAAAAATGATGAGTTTGGCTAACAAAATGGATGAGAATATTGGCCTCCATAATACATCATCGAAGGTTAAGTGTCTTAAGTGTGGAATAAATGGTCATTATGCAACTCAATTCCCCAAGAGGAAATCTCCGGAAGATAATCAATAAGGTGGTGCAAGTAATAGTTACATTTCTGATGATTAAGAGACTACATATGAAATTTGAAAGGAAATAGGTATTATATAATAGTATGAGGTAGCCTTGTTAATGGATTAAGGATAAAGTAAGATAATTTTTTATGTATTTTTATTCAATAAATATGAAAGGCTAAATATATAAGGATTTTCCAGTTTATGTTTTTTTGCTAATTATTTACAAGAATACGTTAAATGGATCTGATGGAATAGAAAATTGATTTAATGGAAAGGTTATATCCATAGAAAAAAACATGATTAAGGGAAAGATAACCATTAATATATTTCCTTATGTTAAGATATTGTTGTATGAATAAAGATATTTTGGATTTGAATAAGTAAATTGGATAGTATTGATTTCCTTGGAACTAATTAAGGACTTGTTGAGAAGTAGTCCATGCTATCATGGATAAAGTTTAAAACTTCTTGGATTTATGGAATATATCTAGTAATATATGGAATAAGTAAGCATCCATGTTTTCCAAAATGATTTATGGTAATTCTGGTTGTTAAAATGTTCCAAGAGAATTTACCATGAGGGTATTCACATGTTTGGAATGTGACAACCAAGAGCTGTTTTGTGATATATGGGGTCTCGGTGTTAAGATGATTTCATGACTTTAATTCTAATGTTTTGGACTTTCATCTTTTATTGGGGTTATAAGGTTAACCATTCATGAAAATTATAAGTTAAAATTTGGAGGAATTATTTATGTATTGATATTGTATTGAAAACCTTAGTTAAAAGGATATTTAGAGATTAAACTTATTTCAAGGATGTCCATCATATTTTGGAAATTAAATTACGGTAGTTTTAGAAAAGGACATCATGTATGTCGGGTGAAAACCAATCAAGTCCAATAATTCCACAGGTCTTAAATCCATGATCGAAGGATGATAAGGGTTTCACTCCCTCCACTGGCCTTTGTGATGTCTGGTTATGTATAATTATTTTTGGTGAATAATTAATTATGATGAAATAGTAGTGCTACTTTTATGTTTATATATTAATGTATTAACTATATTGATTTTTTAATAATATATATAAATAAATACTTATACTTTTCATTTTTTTATGGGCCTTAATATCTATTATAAGTGTATTTTATTGCTTTGGGCATCAAATTTAATTTTTGTACATCCATTTCTTAAATTAATGGATGAATTAGAAATAGTTAAAATCACAATCAAATAATGAAATTTTATTTATATAAATATATCAAGTAAGTATATTTCGTTATATTTTGGTCAATAAAATAATTACTCAAAGATAGTATAATGATCAAAAAAATGTTGTCCTAATACCTTAATTTTTGTTGAACCAATGGCCTTATAAATCATCACAGATTTATGACTTTGCAGCCCTGAACCTTTCTTTGATCATTAACTTGTTTTTTATTTATGACTTCAATCACTCCCTATAAATATTTACATTTTTCCTCCATGTCCAATATTCACTCCCAACCTATGTTCTCCTATATGGAAACCTAGTTATATATTACTTTGGGTAACTATTATGGTTATAACTTTCCATTTTTAAAGGAATTTTTACTATTCATTTTTATAATGTGTTTTTCTATAAAATGAACTTTAAAGTATTAAACCTTTTATAACCCATAAGAATTTCGAGGGTGAAATTCATTTTAAGGGGGTATAATGTAACACCCTGAGATTTTGTGGAATATATTTTTTCAAATTAATTTAATCTTTTGATATTTTTCATTTCACACAACACAGAAAATAGATTTTTTATATATTAAATCACTAATTCAAACATTCTTTTCACATTTAACTGGCTTGGATTTTGCTATAGGAAACACCGACTTGGAATATGTTACACGCAACATTGAGTTTCTATGAAGAATCATTTTCTTATTAAAATTATTTAAATGATATAATTGTAACCTAGCTGTTAAACTTAGTAATATGAATAGTAATAACTACTTTTCAAATATTTTTGAAAATATTTTAATAGAAATAAAACATATTGATAATTAAAGATATAATTTTTGTTAAATTTCTTATATGGTTAAAAATATTATTTTCTCAAATGAACTATTTTTAATTTCCTTCTATGAAAAATAATAAAATTAATTTTAAACACATTTAGAAATTTAATTTGATAAAATAAACTTCATTTTTTAATTTAGAATGATAAAATTAGATTAGGTCTAATTTTTGGTATTTTTCTAATAAACTTCATTCTTTGGATGAATAATGAAAAATACCAGATTTTAATTCAAAAATACATTTTCATCTAAATTATTTATAAGGAAAAATTATAATTTAATTTGGTTTCAAAGTTTAATGAGATCATATTTTTATCAATTAATACAATTTAGTTAATTGGAATCAATTTCACTTTGAAATTGGGTATAAATACTTTGAAAACATTTGTACATTTTTACTTTAAAAACCCACAGTATCGTCATACCACTGGGATTAATTTTAAATTAATTTTTTCCACTTAGGTTATTACAATTACATTAATAAAGTACTAAACCTTACATTTAATATCCAAAAATACATATATACCTGTAAAAAACCATTATAATACCATGATTTTTCCATGAACCTTACATTATTGAGTTTGGCTAGTTTGGTATGACTTTTGTTAGGTAAAAACGTGGGTACACCTAACTTGTTTTCAAAAATTCCAAGTGTGTCCTTTCCCTACCATATAAAAGTCTACCACCTATCCATATTATTCACACCTATAAAACCACTTCATATTAGAAAATATCTTCCCAATCCACTTCCCAACATCCCTCCCTTCCCCCTTGAATCCTCCCTTTGGGAAGAAATCAATCATCGGAATCCTTTTGCACAAACCAACAGAAGTAACCTGATTAAAAGGCAACGCCTTCTCTCAAGATCCTTTATTTTATTTCCTTTATCCACCTCATCCACTCTCTTTATTCCATGATTGTATAAAAACACCAGTATCCTTCATATACTGGGATGTTTTTAAGCTAAGTTTTTGAACTACACTTACACACACCTCCATATAATGGGTAATGAACATATTTTTTACGTGTACGGTGAACTACCACCTCATGAAATGATGGTTGTTCATTTATCCTTTACCTCCTCTCATGGTGGAAATTATGATGGAAAATATATTAATATAATTTATATATTATATTTATTGTGTCTTCAATATTCTATAATACTTTTACAACAAATACCTTTATACTTTTCACTTGGTGTAAATATAATAATTTCGTTTGAGGAAGTGTGCACTACCTCCCCCTCAAAGTGATGTGATTCATTCACACACTACATGGAACGTATTAAGGATAAGTTTAGTGAAATTATATGATATATATGAAATAATAATGCCACTAGAATTAATATATATATATATATTTCATTTTCTTTCTTTCTTTTAATACGATAATAAAAGTGGAAACAATGTTCATGCATACGTACGGCTTACCATCTCCATAAACAGTGTATTCCATTTCATACTTATACATTATATAGATTATTATAATAAAAATATAATGAATATACATGATATTTATATCATGTATTACATTTTTTAAATAAATAAATCATGATATAAGTAATAATACTAAGAATAAAAAGTCAAATCATATATGATTAACAAGGTGTTTATCTCCTGAAACATTGAGTTAATAATAAACAGGTTATATAAAGCCTTAAGAGAATAATATATGGTATTATATATATTAATATTGTTCTTTGATATATTTATAATCATATTATACATATCATACAAGATTTTTTAATGATTAGGATGAAAGTCAAGACATAAGGTAAGGGAATTTCATCTCACCTTTTATTACCGTGAGATACATGCCTTATTCACCACTCACTTTTATTGTGTGGAATATAAACTACCATTTGAAATGTTATATAATTAATCTTCTTGTTTTCATGATATTATAAGATTCATGAAATTTCATTTTCTTACATGGTGAGTATGATTCTAAGTTACCAAGTGGTAAGAGTCTATTGAAACAATCTCATTGTTTTTCGAGATTGTTTATGATTATGCTTCAATTGATGAAATTTCATGATAAATCTCTCAAGAACACCCATGAATTATCTTCTACTCTATTTTTACAAGATATATTCATTTATTAGTACTATTTTTCCTCTATTTGGTACCTAGGGTAACTAATAAAAAAAATTAATGAAAACCTGACTTTATTTCTCCTTTCGGTCAGAAATTTCTATTCTTTCAAAACCATGATTTCTAAAAATGATTTAAAAAATGTTTTAATTTTAGCATATTATGTTAATGGAAATTTTTACCCATGTTTTACCTCCTATGATATTATAAGTAATCTTCTTGTTTTTTTCTTATCAAGGCACTTTTTAGAACTTTTAAGGTAAAAAAGGAATGTTTGGCATGTATGGACTTACCACCGTTGTGACCATCATTTCCTTGAAGCTTAAATTGTATGTTTAAAGGTTTAATTTAAAGGAAAAAAATTTTCTTAATATTCTGTACATTTATTGTTTTTAAAGTGGTTTAAAATGAAAAACGTTTTCAAAAAAAATTATGGTTTTTCAAAGAGTCCATGAAATGATTTCAAATATATTTTCAAAGAAAAAGGTGTTAAAGTATGTTTTATGTTTAAGAAATGTTTTAAATGTTTTAAAGAATTATTTAAAAGTTTTCAAATAAAAATTTTTCAAAAATGATTTCAAATCCTTATTTATAATTTTTCAAGTTTATTTTCAAGGAAATTTTTTTCAAAATATTTTATGTTTTAAAAAGGAATTTTTCAAACAATAAAAGATATTTTCCTCAAGAAATGTTTTTAAAAGATATTTACAATTTATTTCCTATATAATATGACATATATGGGTGTTACTCATGCCTTTCTGGGAAAATTATTCAATGCTTCCATTCATATTCTTTCTGTGGATGGTTAATGTTTTGATGGCATGATGTTTATGAAACCTGTTTCTCTTTCACAGTTTATATGCTTTTGAAACCCTCTTCTTTTCCTAGGTTATGATTGTGAGACATACCTCTCTTCAATAGATAACGATATTATTAAATGTTCATGATACCTATCACATTTCATGGGTTACAATATAATTATTTTTTATAATCTTGTGGAACACATATGTATTAATTTTTTATGTCTTGGGTTGGATCTATATATCCCTCCAATGAATTGGGTAATAATGGATGACTCATGAGTATATATGTTATGTGTGAACCTGATTTCATGTTCACAATGTTATGTGTGAACCTGATTACATGTTCATAATGTTATTAATGGACCTAGTTTCATGTCCATAAGTTTATGCATGAACCTGATTACATGTTCACAATATTATGAGTGAACCTTATTATGTGTTCATAATGTTATACATGAACCCGGTTTCATGTCCATAAGTTTATGCGTGAACCTAATTACATATTCACAAGGTTATGTGTGAACCTGATTACATGATCGCAATGTTACGCATGAACCTGGTTTCATGTCTATAAGGTTATGCGTGAACCCGATTACACATTCACAATGTTATGTGTGGACCTATTTGCATCTCCATAAGTTGATGTGGGGTCGTATTTCATGTCCTTAACTTAATGAGTGAACTGTTTCTACTTATACATTTTCACAATGTTATAGAAAATGTGCATGCCACAAATTCCATGTATTATTCTTATGTTATGATTTCATGATTTATGCTATTAATTCTCTTATAATTCATGTCTTATGAAATTCCGATCTTTATTATGATCTCTAATATGCAGGGTATGATATTCAAATGTTATTATCAAGTTCATACCCTTTTGTTCATGTTATGCTTACACATTTCCTTTATTTACCCTTACTGAGCATCTGATCTCACTCATTTCTTATGTTTCCTTTCCCTAGGTTGTGAAGAACGGTTTTAGGTATAAGTACTAAAGGTGGACATCTGTATGGGAGATGTTGAAGATATTTCACCAGGATAGAAGATTTTGTTTCTATGTTTCCAAAGACACTAAACTATTACGGTCCTCGGAAATGTATTTTATTAATGTACTAAATATTCATCTAAAATGAAACAATATCCATGTATGTTAAGCATGGGTCACTATATTGAATATAGTGACTTTATGATGATTGGGTATTTATGTTTTCAAAGGAAATTTTATAAAGAGGTTTCTCAAAGTTTATTCGACTTTATGGTTGGAATATTTCATGAATATTCTTAAAATTTAACCATATATCATGCCCCTTGATATATTTTTTAAATTGAAATGCTACGGTGTGTTGATTTCCCATAGGGGGTTTTCATATTGAATATTGTTCATAATGAAAGATAAGGGGATGTTTTTTAATAGGTTTATAGAGGTGGGGTGAGCTTATATGTTGAATGTTTTACTATATTCTTGGGTGATAATTGATGTGTGGCCTCTATTTTATAACATGGGAAGAAATGGCTAGTTTTTCATGAAATTTATGTGCACATATAAAATTACCTTAAATGGTATAATAAAGTATAAGAACATATAAAAACCTAAAACTTATATGTTTATTGGATTTAGCCATCTAGTAGTGTGTGATATCCAAATAAATTATACTTTTCTTTCATATTTTTAAAGGGGTGCTCTTGGTCTTAGTTAGACCATAGGAAATGGTTTAGACATTGATCATTGTAGCTAATTTTTCAATGGAATGAACCCTCCTTAGTTATAACACTAAGGTAGAATACACCATTATCTTTTTCTCCCATAAAAATAATATCATATATGTATAAAATATCAAAAATTGATACATCTTTATCATCTTTAATGTAGAGGTTTTTTTCCACACCAACATCATTAAATATTAATTATTTCAAGCATGTATCTAACTTCAAATACCATGCTATTGAGTCATACTCTAACCTGTATAGATTATTCTTTAATTTGGATTGTACCTGTTTGATTAAACAATTATATCATTACATTTGAATGTAAATGGAGAATACAATCCAATATATGGATAAAATTTGGATTGATTTACCTCTAAACACACCTTGGTTTTCCAAGGGATTGGAAGAATTTTTATATTATGCAATTGCAAACTAATCAGTGGATGGTTGAATAAAATGTATGTCTCTTGATTGTAAATTCAAGTGATGGTTGAATAGAAATGAAGTGTATAATCATTGGTTATTAAAATAGTTTCCTCTTCTATATGTATGTTGGCTTTGTAAAGGTGAATCAAATGTTATAGAAAGTCAAAATAATGAAAATATTGTCAACAAAATACAAAGTGACCCAATATAGGAGAATTCAATTAGAAATTTGTTAAATGAAGTGTTTGTATTTCTAGAATACAATGTATAAGATTTTAATAGATCAATAGAAATTTTAGTTGATCTTGACAAGGAAAATATTTCTTCGAACTTCAGCGACAAAAAAAATTGTTTTTATTAATTATTTGAATATGGACTAAAAAATTGTTTGAAGGGTGTGCCAAGTATTTGAAGTTGTATTTTTTACTGAAGTTGTATCATATAGAGTGTCTTTTTTGAATTTTTGAAAAATAATTGTACATCATTTTAGAGTTTCTTCATGATGAATTTATTGAATCTAAAATCCCTACATCATTCTATGAGATAAAGAAATTCATCAACAAACTTGGACTTGATTATACAAAGATACATGCATGCCTTAATGATTGCATACTTTACTGGAGAGAATATTCTGATAAAGAATAATTCACAAGATTTCATGCAAGAATATGGAATTAAATGGAAAATAATGAGAGTATAAATCAATTCAACCCTAGGAATAAACATAAGAAGAAAACTCTTACAAAGATATTGCATTATTTTCCTCTAAAACCATGTTTGAAAAGATTATTAATGTCATCTAAGACTTCATATGACATGAAGTGGCATGCTTAGGATAGTAATGATGGTTTGATGAGACATCCAAAAGATTCAACATCATAGAATATTTTTGATTTTCTATATCCAGATTTTTTTTGAATCCTAAGAATGTACGTTTGGGATTAAATTCTGATGGTTTTAACCCTTTGGGTACTTTATGTACTAATTATCTCATTTGGACAGTTGTTTTGATCCCCTATAATCTACCTCTATGGATGTGTATGAAGAATACCCCTCTCATTATTTTGATGATTATTCCAGGAAAAAAATGCCTCAAAATGAAATTCATGTATACCTTCAACCACTAATCAAATAATTGCGGGAATTATGGGATGATGGCATGGAAACATATGGTTCTTTAATGAGACAAATATTCAAAATGAATGTTTCTTTAATGTGGAAAAATAGTGAATTTTTTGGACAAGTAAATTTATCTGGTTGGAACACTCATACAGGTTTTTCTTGTCTAGTTTTAAATTTTGATTTTAAACCTCAACGATTACCTCATAGCATAAAATGGTGTTTTATTTGTTAGTGTCAATTTCTTAATGCTTATAATAAATTAAGTTTTAACAAGACACAATTCAATAGAGATATTTAAATGAGAAATTCACTAAAGGTGTTATCTGGTTCATAAATCTTGGGACAATTAATGAATGTCACTAAAGAATTTGGAAAATGTCATCATTTTAAAGAAGGGGAAAAGGGTGTGAGGTACAATATCCAAAGAATCTGGAACACAATAATGAAAGAAAAAGAGTTTATTTTCCAAACATCCTTATTGGGATTTATATTTCATAATCTTTGTGTAATGTATATTAAGAATAAATTTTGTGATAATGTAATTTTTACAGTGCTTAATGAGAAGGTTGAATCGAAGGATCACCTTAATGATCATAAGGATTTAGAGTCAATGAATATTAAGCATGGTTTGTGGGTAAATGAGAACAAAAAGTATCCTTAGGATATTTTTACAATGAAAAATCATGAGAAATATATATTCCTTAAAAATTTAAATAATGTAAAAGTTCCAAATGGATATTCAAGTAACATATCAAGGTGTGTTGACTTAAAACATTGAAAGTTATGTGGATTGAAAAGTCATGAATCACATATTTTGATGGAGCAGTTATTGTCATTGTATTTTCATAATACTTTACCTAAAAAAGTAACTATAATTTTAGCTGATTTTTTTCCTTTTTTAGAGAGCCTTGTGGAAAAACTCTAAATCCAACTGAGCTTGATAAACTTCAAGAAATAATTGTTTTGACACTATGTCATTTTGAGATGTTATTTCCCCATTTATTATTCATATTCATGATTCATTTTACAATTCATTTGGTTGAATAAGATAAACTTGGTGTACCAGTACATTATCGATGGATGTATCCAATAGATAGGTACATTGATATTTTTTTATTTTCATTGGTGAATTCGATTTTATCAAATCATTGCGTAAATTTTTTTAATATGTTTCTTTTTTTTCCTCTGGTTCTTAGGTCATTTTAAATTATATGTAAGGAATAAAGCTCAACCAGAACACTCTATTGATGAAAGTTACATAGTCAAAGAGTGATTAACCTTATACCCTAGGTATTTGGATGGGATTGTGACTAGATTTAATCATTTTGGACATGCTGATGACATCTCCACTAATTCTCATTTTGAAAATCATTCATCGGTATTTCAAACTATTGGATGACCAATTGGAATGGGGGTCAAATTTTAAATTGAATTAATTGGATTTTCTACAAGAATGTAGATATGTGCTACTCAATACTGTTATTGCATATCCATTTATTGAAGAATTTCAACTACAAACAAAGAGGCGACTAAGTGGTTGAGCTTGAAATGAGCTGTGATTAACAAAAGATGTTAATAAGGAGATAATCAAATGGTTCGCATGTCATGTAAGTATATACTCATATTCATATTATTAATCTTTGGTTATTTTATATATGTTAAAAGTAACATATTATATCTTTTTTATAGATAATGAATATTGAAAATCAAGCAAAAATATCAAATGATTTGAAGTTTTTGGATTGAGTTCTTTTAAGGTAGGATAAGATATTTGATGCCTAAAATATTCATGGATTCAGGTTTCATACAATTTATCATTAAGAAGACTTAAAAACTCAGAATAGTGTTTTATTTGCATTTTTAGAGGTGGGATACTATGGGAAGCTGAATGATATAATTGAATTAAACTATAATGTCCAGTTTTTAGTTGTCTTATTCAAATGCAAGTGGGTTAAAATTGATAGGGGTATAATGAAACATTCGTTATATTTTACTCCTATCAACTTCTCTCATTTGACAGATATCATTGAGTGTGTATAACATGATCCATTTATCTTGGATTTACAAGAGAAGATAGTTTATTATGTGGATGATGAAATACATGAAGTTTGGAGTGCTTTTGTACACTTAAAGTAGAGAGAATTAACTGATATGGGAGAGGAAGATCAATTGGTTCTTCGTGAAAGTGAACCTCATCAACCACAAAACATTGAACAGTTTTTCCTGACAAATTTTGAAATAGTATAACATGCAAGAGAGGGTGAAAATGAAGGACTCGTCACAATGGAGGTTGATAACAATGAAGATAATGAAGATGAATATAATTGAATGTATAATTTGGTAATGAAAATATAGTAAAATTTATCATTGATAAGGTTTTAGTACATATATAAATTGTTCTAGTTTTTATTTTTTTTGTAAAAAATTAGTTTTTCATTTCTTATACATTTAATATACCTTAACCATTTGAAATGCAGGAATGCTGAGAACAAAAAAATAGGATCCTAGCCAATCATCATCTTAGAGAACACCATCACTATAATCATATTCTGTGGATCCTAGTAATTATATTGTACCTGAGACTGCTAGTGAGATGTTGACACTACTAGAATCTATGGGAATATTATTGGGCAGCTTTCTTGTGAGATAGTGAGTTTTCCCATTAACTTCCCCATGTTTTTTTTTTGTTTTTCTTAAACATAACTATCTCTGACAGAATAAAAACTCACTGTTGAGTACCCAAAAAACAATGCATATAAAAATTATCGATCAAATATAAAAATCACCACTAAATGATTGTTGACTATGAAATACATAGCAGTTTACTTAACAACCACTAAATAATGTATTTCCAGTTTAAACCACTTCTAGTAGTAAAAAAACGGCCGCATAGACTGGATATTTTATAGTTAACATCTTGTAAAAACTTTTAGCACATGGTTCCTTTGGGAAGAGAATATGGTGTAGGTATGAGGTGGATTAGGCATGAGGTGTGGTGTGACTGGACAGGGCATGACAGGCAGTGTGACTAGATAGGGTGTGAAACAGTACACCACTCGGTAGGTTTTGCTAAATCATTAATTTTATTAATAATATATTAATTATATAATTATAATTTTTAAAAAAATATTAAATTATTATAAAATTTATAATAGAAAAACAACCACATATTGATTTGTGAAATCTAGGAATCGAAGCCACATCAATCCGAGTTACAGTTTTCCTATGATGCCCGTAAATATGATTTTAGCATTTTAAAACACTAAAATGAACATTTAATGATCAAAAAAATAACCAAAAATATCATATTGATATGAAATCATGAGATAAACACTATTTCATTATTTGTGACATGTACATGTAAGCAAAATGTTCATTCAATGTGTGGTGTGCTCATAATGACTCAATAAAAAAATTTAAAAGATATCAAAGTTTTAGAAACATGTGTTAGGGGATAAAAACTAGGAAAACAATGTTGTATTGTCCTAAAATCAAGGGAAAATGAATTTATATTTAATTTTGAAATGTTGGAACTGATGGCATGTTATTATGAATGACGGTTTGTATGTTATGGTCACAAAAACGTTTTTAGTGTTTTAAAATACTAAAGCATGCATGGAACTGTCAAAACTATAAAAAATGACCACATATTGATGTAAAATCATTGGAAAACCACTACTGAGTTATTTTTGACATATACACATAGAAAACATGTCTATCTAGCATACAATGTGGTTAGAATGACTCGATAACCACTTCTTAAAGGTACAAAAACCTTTAAAAACAAGCGTTGGGGAGTCAAATCTAAGAAAAAGATGTCGTATTTTCCTGAAATTAGTGGAAAAATACTGTATATTTAATATTGAAATGTGGGAACTGAAATCACATCATTTTGAATGGTGTTTTTCCCATTATGGCTGTAAACGCATTTTTAGTGTATTAAAACACTAAAATGTGGGTGGAATGGTTAAAACCATATAAAATGACCACATATTGACATAAAATCATTGTATAAGCACAAATAAGTTATTTTTTCTTCATACGCTTAGACAACACATCAATCTTACATGTGGTGTGGTCAGAATGACTCACTAACCACTTCTTAAAGGTACAAAAACCTTTAAAAACAAGTTTTGGGGGTTCAAAACTAGGAAAACAACATCAAATTACCCTAAAATCAATGTAAAATGACTGTATATTTAATTCTAAATGTAAGAATCTATGGAACGTTATTCTGAATGACGGTTTTCCAATTATGACCATAAACACAGATTTAGTGTTTTAAAACACTAATATGTGCATGGAATAGTCAAACCCAAAGAAAACAACCACATATTGACATAAAATAATTGGAAAACCATCAATAAGTTATTTTTGATATGTGCGCATAGACAAAATATAAATCTGATGTGTAGTGTGGTCGGAATGACTCAGTAACCGCTTCATAAAGGTACAAAACCTTTAAAAACAAGTGTCGAAGGGTCAAAACTATGTAAACTACATCCAATTTCCTTGAAATCATGGGACAATGACCATATATTTTATTGTAAAATATAATAACCAATGTAACGTTATTTTGAATTATGGTTTTCCCATTATGGTTGTAAATACATTTTTAGTGTTTTAAAACACTAAAACATGCATGGAATGGTCAAAACCATTGAAAGAAACCACATATTGGCATAAAATCTTATCAAACCCACCAATGAGTTATTTTTTATGTGTATAGATACACAACATGTCAATATGATGTGAGGTGTGGTCTGAATGACTCAGTAACCACTTCTTAAAGGTACAAAAACATTTAAAAACAAGTGTTGAGGGGTAAAACCCAATAAAATTACATTGGATTGCCCTGAAATATGAGTCAAATTACCATATATTTAATTTTGAAATTTAGGAACCAACGACACGTCATTCTCAATAACTATTTTTCCATTATGGTTGTAAACATGTTTTTAGTGTTTTAAAACACTAAAACGTGTGTGGAGTGGTCAAAACCATATAAAATGACCTCATATTGACATTAAATCATTATAAAATCACCTATGAGTTATTTTTTATGTGTATTCATATAAAACATGTCAATCCAACATGTGGTGTGGTTATAATGGCTCAATAACCACTTCATAAAGGTACAAAAACTAGTAAAAACAAATTTATGGGGGTTAAAACTAGAAGAAAGATGTTTGGTTACCCAAAAATCAATATAAAATTAACATATATTTAATTTTGAAATTTAGTAACTAACAACACATCTTTCCAAATGATGTTTTCATGTTATGGTCATAAACGCATTTTTAGTGTTTTAAAACACTAAAACATGTGTGGAAAAGTAAAAACCCTAGAAAAGGATCATAGATTGATGTAAAAACATTTTAGGAACACCTCTATGTTATTTTTTACATTTATGTACTAACAAAACATCAATTCGATGTGCGATGTGGTCAGAATGACTCAGTAACCACTTTTTAAAGGTATAAAAATAATTAAAAACAACTTTTGGGGGGTAAAAACTAGGAAAACGACATCGTATTTCCCTAAAATTAGGTTATAATGACTGTATATTTAATTTTTAAATGTAAGAACCTAAAACACATCATTCTGAATAATATTTTTCCTATTATGGTCGTAAATGAATTTTTAGTGTTTTAAAACACTAAAACGTGTGTGGAACAGTCAAAACAATAGATAATGACCACAGATTGATGTAAAATATTTGTAAAACCACTTATAAGTTATTTTTTATGTGTAAACATAGAAAAAACGTCAATCCAAAGTACGGTGTGGTTGGAATGACTTAGTAACCACTTCTTAACAGTATAAAAACCTTTAAAAACAAGTGTAAGGGGATCAAAACTAGTAAAATGATGTCGGATTATCCTAAAATCTGGGTAAAATGAATGTATATTTAATTTTGAAATGTAAGAACTGATGGCATGCCATTATGAATGATAGTTTTCCCATTATGTTCGTAAACACATTTTTAGTGTTTTAAAACACTAAAACCTGTGTGGAAGGGTCAAAACCATAGAAAACAACCATAGATTGATATCAAATCATTGTAAAACCACTAATAAGTTATTTTTAAAATATAGGACATGTTGATATATCAAATTATTTAAAAAAATATTAAGTAAATTTCAAGCAGATCGCACATCGTTTTAAAAATAAATTAGAATATTTATATATCGCTTTTCAGTTTCAAGTGTAAAATCTTATCTTAAATAGGTAATTTTATGTTTTGAAAGTGTTTTTCATTATATATAATTAGTTTTATGTTAAAATTTATTTTATTTGATTAATATATATATATATATAAGTGCAGCATTCTGAATATATTACGTGACTTTTCTTTTTCACATTTCTTTTCTTAAATATTATGGTTTTCATTATAGGTGGAATATGTCAGTAATAGGTAGAATTTGGACTATTCTGATCCACAAAATTCTTCAGAAGGTAGTCATGATGGTTTTTAGTTTCCATGGTATGTTAAAATTTTATCAATTATTCTATTGTAAATATGATTTATTATGTTTAGTTTTGATTTTTGTTTTTTTATTACAGTTGATGAGATGACATGGTTGATTTCAGTTGATGAGATGTAGTGGAGGTAGATAAATGTAGTAAAGGTTGTGACATGGATGTATATTGGTTGTGACTTGGATGTGGTGGAGGTAGACAGATGTGTTGGTTGATAGATCTAAGGGTTGACTGAGGTTGAGGTTATGATGACTGTGGATGTTTGTATATTTATTATGGATGTATAACGTATGTATAATGGTTTATCATATATTCATGTTTTAGTTTATTTCATGTCGTTTTTTTTATATTTACAATTTTTTATTAAATATTTTAAAAAAATATGTGATTTAGTGGTAGTTTGTAGAAACCATCACTAAATACATTAAATAAAATATGTTTATCGATGGTTAGGATTAACCACCACTGAATATATCAATGGTATTTCCTTACATTTTTTAAATATTTATCTAGGATATTTTTTTTTAAAACGGCCACTAAATAAAATAGAAACCACCACTAAATACTCCAAAAACAAAACATATCAAAACCACCACAAAATTATTAAAACCTACACTAAATGACTAGTGACTATGAAATATGTGACAAATTTTTAAACTACCATGATACTAATAGGAGGCAGTTTAAACCGCTGCTATTCCACAAAGAAACTGCCACTACTGCCTTTTTTATAGTGTCTTGACAGAAATGTTTTCTATATGTTCCTCTCTGTACATATTTTCATCAAAATCAACTATGTGACTACTACCATTTTGTAACTTTGTATTTGCATGAACCTTTAATGTTAGTAAATACGAATATTGAACGGGCAGGGTAAAGGTGATTTCAGAATTTCATTTTAATTAGTTTTTTGATCCTTTAGATGGTTTTGAGTCGACCTTTCATTTAACCCCCTTCCCTTTTTCTATCTATAATAATATTCTTTGATTCATACCTTTTTTCATTAATTGTTAAAGGTTTAGCATGAAAAATAATTTGTAAATGAATACCTCCTTATTGAAATGTGTTTTTATAATATGTGAAATCTATGCAATGAATGTTCCAATATCTTGGTTTAACTTGTGAATATGTTCATCATAAATTTGAACAGGTAGCTCAGTGCTCAGATCATGACCTATGATAATCACCACTCTCACATGACCTGTTGGAAGTGGTCCGTTGTGTAGCATGTCATATTAGATATTGAACACCATAGCCCTATAATGGGTGGGTGTCTATAGATATAAATCATAGCCATTTTCACCCTATAAAATATCAGTACAAGAAAGATATTAGGGTATGTCTAATTCACATTTCACAGAAAAAATTATTAGAACATTTATTACCTCGACTAAGGCAGCTCTTTGAGAGTAATGTCTCACCTCAAATCTAGTGGGGGTAGGAGGGATCTTCATGCAATGGTTTTTCTTGAATTTTTTATTCTCTTTGATCCCCCCCCCCCCATAATGTTTTCTATCAAGTCAGACTATCATTGGAATTTTTCTTTAAGGGCTGCTAATCTTTATTCTATCTCTTTCATTTCTTCAACTTTATCCTCTTGTTTTTTTCTCAAAATATGTTCAAGGTGTCACCCCAAAACTTGCACCTCTAATGCGGCCATACTATTCTAGCCACTTGAAGGGCACCGATGGTAGGTGTTCATTAAGAATAGGTGTTGATGATACCTATGACTATGTTGGATAGAAAATATTGGAAAATAATTAATCATTATTATTTAATAGTGTTTTAAATAAAAACAAATTTTTATTATGTCAGACTTACACATGTTTCCAAAACTTTTTGTGTGTTTCCATCTATTAGTATCCCATCATTATTTACACATGCCTCCTTCAATAAAACATGGTGTGGAATAGAAGTGGATTTGGATTTGGATTCATCAATCTACATATAAATAGAGTAATATAATTATGTTTTTTTTCATGTCACATAAAAGTATTACGGTAGAATTAAAATGCATACCAATTTTTTTCAATTGAAGTGTACCCCATCCTTTCTTTACGATAGGGGTAGGTTGGTTTTTTTACTGTTCCTTATTTTCATCACTCAATTTTTATTTCATAAATAAAAAATTATCTATCAAAGTGATGAATATACATATTTTCAAACAATGTATTATTATCCACAATGTACCTGAAAAGACACATCCTCATGATGGCTAGTAAATGAACCCCATGCTTTTTGGGTTATTATGTGTGAATATATAAGCAGTGGGTTTGGGTTTATTTTCCCTTTAGCATTTTAATATGATATCTCATTAGAATTTTATGAAATTATCTGTGAATCCTTCCAAAAAACATTAATACATATTTCTTGTGGAATTCATCTACTATAAATGCACTCTATAAGAGATGATGAAGAGTAATTCAATGTTTCATTATTTTATTTTTTAGTAAAATAAAGAAATTATATCATAATGTTACCATAATCTCTTCCCAAATGAGTGTATTAAGAATGGGAACAAAATGGTTCCATGAATTTACAACAATCGGCATGTGTTATTGAGCGATGATTCCAATGTAACTACTGAATATGGCCTTTTTGAGGTTAACTTGTTGTCTACATGCATTCCATCTGACCTCGTATTTGATGCCTTTGTTTTTTACCTTAATGATTGTCTCTAACACCATCAAACTATAGAACTCATTTTTTTATCATCGATCCTTCATCGCCTAGCATTTCATTGGATTCAACATCATCAATATGACATTACTCTAGATTGGTATCATCAACATGTGCAAAAGGTCATTGTACCTCTACACTGGGAGCAGCAATAGGTTGAGAAACCTATTGTTCCTCAATATTGGGAGCACCAACATGTGCATAAGATCAATGTTCCCCTGCACTGCGAGCAACAACACATTGAGAGACATGTTGTTCCTCAGGATTGGGAGCACCAACACATGTTGAAGTCATTATCTGCAAAAGTGGTTTAACATTTAATTTAGATTACATAAATACAGTAGTGAACATATAATAACATGATCCAATACAATTTATATTATAAAAAATAACCTGATTATTGAACTCTATTTTTTTAAAAGGATGAAGGGATTTGACCTCTTTATAGACTATCTAAATCCCTTCATTGTGGTCACTTATAACATACAAATCATCATCTATATTGGGACAACTGAAAAATTATTACGACATCCCAATGAAAGGGTCATCCTCGGCTAAATTTTCATCTAACCCTTCAATGTTTTTGTTCGATAATAGAATAATTTACCACTTTTGGTATGTGGGATATGGAACATAAAATACCTATACTACCTGTGATTCCATTATAAATGGTTTTTCTTTGTACCCTTCCTTACTGAAATCCACTTTCAAGGATCCAAATTCATTTATTTTAACATCACTCCTGTTATCAATCCACTTTCATTGAAAAATCGACACTTGGAATGTTGTATAATCCAACTCCTATATTTGTTTGATGATTACAAAATATGACATATTCACATAAATTAGATTTATTTCCTTAGTACCAGAAACATGCATCGCTTTAGCCATAAGTGTTACTCCACTATTTTTCATGGTACTGTCTTTATCGTGTTCATTTGTATAGAACATATAACCATTAATTACATAACCATTATAAGATAATACATATGTACTTGGTCCTCTGGCTATCCATCAAAGTCATTATAGAATTGAATATGAATTTTTATCTAACTCTTTAAAAATATGGTCCTGAATCCATCCTATAAACTATTGATTATGTGTATTTGATATCCATCTTTCATCCCATGATAGATTAAAATGCCTAAGAATTTCATTGTGGGTTTAAACATATGGGGAACCATCCAAAATATTATAAAAAACATAAAGGTGCACTAGCTCCTAATCTATAATAATGATTGTGATAAAATCTATTCCAGAAATTATTTCACCCTCAAGATTCCTAGTGTGACAAGATTTTGGTAGACCAATGCTTTCTATACCTGATAGTATTGGGTAGAGAATTCAACAGCTTCCTAGATAATATATCACTCTATAATACAATAATCTAGAAAACTTATATTTTTTACATACCCTTTAAAAATATTCATATATTGTTCAATGGGTTACATCCATATATAGTGTACAGGACCACATAGTCTAATCTCTCTCAAAAAATAAACCATCAAGTAAACAATTATATCAATGAATTATGGTGGGGATAATAGTTCAAATTCACATAATATGACAGATATTTCTCTTTCCAGAGTCGATAATTTATCTAGGTCTATAACTTTGTTTAATATATCTTTGAAGAAGACATAGATCTTGGTTAAAGTATTACAAAAATTCTTGGGGAAAATGAAACATAAAGCTATATGAATTAGATCTTGAATTGAAACATGGAATTCATGTGATTTCAGATCCTTTAACCTTAAATCGTCCATTGACATGATATTCTTGATATTTTATGAATAACCCTCTAAAACATTTACATCATTTAAGAAGTTGAAAACTGATATCTCTCCATCTTGGAAAGAGTGTAAGTAGCTGGAGAAAGAAAATTTCATTTTTCACCCTTCACTAGCATCAACTCTTCTCATATTCTCATTTCAGTCATGTCCAACCTAGCCTTAATTTCATCCTTTGTTTTTCTAGGTGCATTTAGAAACATGTTGATGATGTTATCACATGCATTTTTTTCAACATACATAGCATCAAGAAAATTTATAACATATAGAAAATTCAATCATGGTAATTAAAAAACTTATCTCTTTTTTCAACCAGTTTTCATAAGGTTTTTAAAAAATGGTTTACCAAAATCAGTTTCCACGTCTTTTACTTTCTCAAATAGTTTATCACCTATTAGTGGAGATAGTTTTGTACATTATTCTTAAATTCCATTGAATGATGTCATCCAAGACTGGTACTTATGTAGTTGAGTAGAAATATGTGATGTCCTAGAAACACAATATTCGATGAATATTTCAACATAATTGACTGTGTACCTTATTCACAAATGGAGCACCTTTTAGTTCCTTTAATTTTATATCCTGAAAAATTTCCATTAGAAAGAAATTAATTTATCATCCAATAAAGAATGGCTTGCAACATGAAATCTTCATTTATTTAAGCATCATACACGTAACACCTGAATCCCATAGTAATTTTAAATCCTCGATCAATGGATCCAAATAAACATCAATATCATTACCCGATTATTTTAGTCTTGATATAAGCATATATAACATGATGTATTTTTATTTCATTCATAACTATAGTGGAAAATTTATAATTTACCAATATAATCGTCCATGTACTATGAGTGATTCCTTGAAAACCAAAAGGATTCAATCCATCTGTAGATAATGCAAGATTAAGGTTTCTCAGCTCGTTTCCAAATTCAAGATACTCATTATAAATTTTATTCCATTAGGGAGAGTCTTTCAGGTGACGTAGTTTCCCATCTTTATTTCTTTTTTTTGTTCCATGTTAATTGTACTGAAGTATCCTCACTTCCATATAGGCGCCTAAACCTTAGAATGATTGGAAAGTAGAATAAAACTTTCATAGGAATGGATTCATCTTTTTTGTATTGAGAATAACCACACTTTGGGAATTCTATAAGTGATTTTTGGTCCTTTTGAAACAGTATACAATCATTTGATCATGTATGTATTCTTTTAAAGATCATACCCATCGAGAATAGCATTTGTTTGGTATTGTATATTTGGCTATGGAGATCATTATTTTTTGGGATCATATCATTAAAGAGATCAAGTAGTTCTGTAAAAATGGAATCACTGCATTCAATTACTTCTTTCAAATTATACAGCTTCAGTATGGCTGATGATGTTGTATATTTAGTGCAGCCACCATACAATGGTGTCTTTGCACCTCTTTAACTTCACAAACAATTTTGGTAAATCACAAAGTTCATATTCAACTGAACTTGTAATTTACTCAATATGATCTTCATCATCACTCACATATGTAATCACATCCTCGATACAATCTTATTCATTTTCCATACTTGTAATCATATCAGATGATCCATAAAACATGGTGTTATCCCAGCCACTAGCTACATTCGCTTCTTACCCATGTTTATTCCAACATTTATAACTTCGATCTATTCCATGATAGATTGAGTGTTATTACAACTTCTATGGAATAATTAATCTTTAATAACAACAATTTAAACATGGACAAAGGATTTGATAAGGGTCATATGCATGTTTTTTGCAAACTTGATGAACTCTTTCACTCCATATTTATACTCTTTTGTCATACAATTGGAATCCATCCATTATTCATTCATATCCACCCTATTTGATTTGGTAATATTAATATTTAACAAAATAAATACACAAAATATGTTCAACTAGGGTCACCATCCAACCATATATCCCTCTCAAAATATCCAAAGGAAGCGAAACAAGTTAGAACAAACCTAAACATATAAAATATAGGTGTGATCTAAAAGTCTTTTAGGTCACCAAAACCTACCAAATATAAGATATCACTTCCATATTAAATCCTAAAAAATATATTTTTAAATACATTATAAAAATAAACATTTTCTATTGAGTTTTACCAAATAATTAGTAACACATAAAAGTGTGTTAAAACTCTTTTTCTAAGATTTTCAAAAAATGAAAACAATCACTTGAAAAGAATTTTTCATCATCCAATACCTCTTGGTCAAATCAACTTTTTAAAATATGACTTTAAAATATTTTATAAACACCCATTTTTAAAATACAAATTTTAAAACTCAAAGAGGTTTCCAACTATCACGCAGTTTTCTAAAATGTGTTTGAAAACCAAAAAATCCCATAAAACTAGGCATGGTGGCCTAAAACCTCATTTTAAAAACTCAAAAATTCTTATAGTTTCAAATAAAAACCATTCTAACTTTTCTCATTTGAGAACACTTTTCAAAAAAAATATTAAAATAGTTTGAAAACACTTCAAAATGACGCTTTTTGTTTTTCCTTCTTTAAAAACCTTTCACAATCCCTTTTCAAAAAAATTAAAAATCAAACCATATAAAGAATGTAGGAAGCACATGGTTAATAACCACTATGTCAAGTCACACAAAATGGGTAAAAACAACAAAATATGTTCCAAACAATAATATAAATATCAAGAGATATAATAGAAGTAGGGAAATAAAACATCTAAATGATCCTAAAAAGGATTCTAGTGTCATGGGCATCGTCATTAGGTTGTATTAATAAAAGGACTTGAATTGGAGATAAGGAAACTAGGATGTCACTACTAAACCTATCCACACCCCCAGAAGTCCCATCAAACTAGGTTATCAATAATAAACATCCCCACATGGGATCGCAATATATAATGGTCATACAATAATAAAAGGGTCTTAAGAGGGTATCACACCTTTTATGAAAACTCATTTTTTATAAAATTTAAAATGGACCATCTCTTTTCAAAACACACTTGGAATGCCAAGAAATTTTATCATTTATAAAATCCATCCCAATCTACTCTTCACACCAATTTTATCAAAAACCTCTGAAACTCAAATGGGAATTTACAATACCCTTTAAACGGACATTGAAAAACATTCAATGAGACAATAAGTTTCAAAATCCAATACACATGGAAAAACACACCTTTTTGAAATAATCCATCTCATTTGGAAATATTAAAAGATTTAAACACCCCAAAACATTGATATAAAAATTAACCAAGGCTAAAAAGAGTGTTTTTAAATATATATCACAAGTGTTAACTCACCACTTTAAAAATAAAACAATATTTTACAATATTTTTAACACTTTAAAATCACCCAAACTCTTGTTTTTGAAATCCAATTAACACAAGAATAATTTTTAAAACATCAATTCATTGGTTACCATTGATTTTAAAACCAAAATAATTCTTTTAAAAATCCATTTAGGAATTTTCCAAAACACTTTTCATTAAATATCATTTTATAATAAGGGATAAAACCAATTGGAAAACACCATTTATACCTCACGGACACTCATATAGGCATAATTATAATAAGGAAACACTTTCAAAACAAAAATCATTTAAATCCATGCAATATTAAGTGACCATAAAGAAACACAACTAGCCCTATACATAACCTATCAAAAATCAATGGTGAATAGTCCATAAATTCAAATATAGGATGAACAGAGCTCAAAACGGTGGTCCATAAATTCAATTATCTGTGGTGATTATTCCTAATAAATATGATTTAACCATAATAAATAGTCTCTATAAATTCTAGAATGAACCATGATATACCTTAGGGGAGTCCCTGATCCACCGGTGTGTGTGTGTGTGTGTGTGTTCATAGGAAGCACCAAGGAGACTAACAAGGAAATGTAATTCAATTTGTTTATTGAAATAAGGGATTCAATACGAAAAAACCCACCAAAAACCATATGAAATAGGAAACCATCCCAAGAAACACTTCAAGACCATAAAACAATCACATGGAAGTATTATAAATTTAAAACCTTAAATGGAAAATCAAAATCCTCATGAAAAAAACTTTATGTCATTTTATCAAACATATGGAATACACCAAATCTTTTTAAAAGTAAAGAATAAAATTACTCTGCTTGGTAATTTTTTTTCTGACCAACTCTAAACCATTATGGAATTCATTATTTCATAGGAAAAACATTTAAGAAGATCATTCATATATATTTTGTGAATAAAAATTAAAGGCATGGAACCACCTACATCAAACCATGTGAGGTTGGAATGAAACCTTTGTAAATGGGTAAAACAAGACCTAAGACAGGATCTACAAACCTTAACCTCAATAACCAAAGAAAAAATCATAAATCCCTTATCTTAGGGTTCTTTTAAGAGGGGAATAAGCTAATGGAAATAAAGATAGCCAAAAATTATGGAAGCGGAGTGAAATAAAGGGGCTTACCTTTCAACGAGCGACATTGGAAGGGAGAGACAATGGTAGGGAGATACTGCAGTAAGGAGCGACACTGGAGGGGAGAGATAACGGCAGTGCAGGGAGCGGCGATGGTGGGAGAGATGGCAGTAGGGCAGGGAGTGCCAGTGATGGTGAAAGTGAAGGAGAAGGTAGGGAGAGATGGCAGTAGGGCATGGAGCGATGACGGTGGCGACAGCAATACAGATCCGTGAAAGCTTTAAAGGTGTGATGGAAGGACACCATTAGGGTTATTTTTATAACATCGAGGGAAGGCTTTTATCCGCACTTTTAAAAAAGCGCTGATAAAGGTATGTTTTATGAGTGCTAAAATATAAGCGCTGATAAAACCTACCTTTATCATCACTTTTTGAGCACTGATGAAGATACACCTTTATCGATGCAAAAATTATAGCGCTGATAAAGATATAATGTAAATAATTTATTTATATTATTAAATATATTTATAAAATTATATATAAAATAAATATATATTTATTTATTTATAATTATAAAATTATAGTAAATATATTTATTATATTAATAATTATATATAATTAATATATTTATTGTATATAATTATAAATATATAACAAATATATTTATCATAATTTTATAAATATTTAAATAAATATCTATTTATTTATATTAATAACAATAAATATATATATATATATTTATATATTTAAATAAGTATAAAATTATAATAATTTTATTTATTATATTTATAATGTTACAAAATTATATAATTAATATGTTAATTATATATTTTTATAAGATTATAAATATAATAAATATATTTATTATAATTTTATAATTATTTAAATAAATAAATATTTATTTATAATTATAACTATAAATATATATTTATTTATTTATAATTAAAAATTATAATAAATATATATATATAGTTATAATTATTAATATATTTATTTATTTATTTAAATAATTATAAAATTATAATAAATATATTTATTATATTTATAATTTTATAAATATATATAATTAATATATTTATCATAATTTTATAATTATTTAAATATATATATTTATTTATTTATAATTATAATTATAATTATAATTATTTTTAAATATTTATACATATTTATACATATTAACAAATATATTTATTTAATTATATATATTTATAAAATTATAAGTATAATAAATATATTTATTATAATTTTATAATTATTTATATATTTATATATTTATATTTATAATTGTTAGTATAAATAAATATATTTATAAATATTTGTATATAATTATAAATATATTTATATATATATATAATTATAATAGATGTATCTATTGTAATTTTTTAATTATTTATATATATAGTTATAATTATAATTATAAATTAATATATTTAAAAAAGTATTTATATATAATTAAAAATTTATAACTACAAATATAATAAATATATTTATTATTTAAATATATTTATTTTAATTTTATAAGTATTTATGAGAACACAATAGATTCATGGGTATAACATGAATGAATCTTATACCTAGTAAAGTATAGATCATAAAAAATGATTCATCACATATATGGAAAACATGAATAATAATAAGGGTGTAATGTATAAATGAACATTCATGACGAATACCTAGCATATTCAGGCGTCAATTATACTCACGAATCAAAATATTTATTGACCAAATTCATTGGAGACATATATTTATCTAAATATATATATATTTATTTATAATTATAATTATAAATATATATATATATATATAAAGTATTTATACGTAATTATAAATATATTATTATAAATATAATAAATATATTTATTATTTAATTAAAGTTTTTATAATTTTATAATTATTTAAATATATATGTATTTAATTATAATCTTATAAATACTTTTTTTAAAAATTATATATATATATATATTTAATTATTAAAAATATATATATATTAATTATAAACATACATTTTTTAATGCATATAAATAAGAATTATTTTTTAATATAAATTAATAATGTTTTTTATTAAAAACTTTAATCAATGCTAAGATTAGCACTGATAAAGGTGAGGCTTTTATTGGTACTTTTTTCTTAGTGCTGATAAATGGCGGCACTGCCCTTGCCTTGAACCGTGGTAGTGAGGCTCTCAATCCTCTAAAAGTGAATTTCTTAGTGGGTACCAATCTTTTCACATAGTAGAGAAGGTTGATGAGTGGGCTAGGATATTGGTTATCCAAACCACTATAAAATCGTTGTGTTCTTTTCTTTTCTTTCTTCTTCACTGCACATCTTGAAAAATACACTTAAAGAAGTTTATTTAATTAATAAAACTATGATTGATTTATGTATTTATATTTTTAAATGAGTATTCACTCCCCCCCCATCTAGTCTTTATTGGCATCAATTATGATCCAATAATTGGTATCAGAGGTTAATATTTGATTAGTTAGTGCTCCTGTTGTTTATTTTTAACACTATGCTAACCTAATCATCCTATACCTAATAGTCTAGGAAATAAAAGTTTAGTCCTATAAGATGGAAGGTTTCAATGCCAATGATGGATGGATTCCACAAAAACCTCCATTCTTCGATGGAAATGACTGTGGCTAATTGTAAGATATAATGGAATCATACCTGAAATAGTTAAGTATCGATCACTAAACTATCGTGGAGAAGCCATATGAGATACATAAAATTGGTATGGAGGCACTTATAGGTAATGAAATAGTAAAATATGCTTTGAATTATAAAGTTAAAAATATTTTGTTTTGTTCTTATAAGTAGAAGTGTTTATATCCATGTTTCATCTTGTAAGATAGCTCATGATATTTGGAGAATATTTCAAGTGACTCACTATGGGATTGACAATCTTAAGAGAACCAAGCTAGGAATTCTTAGATCAAAATACCAGGGCTTTAATATGGTAGATGAAGAGTCGGTGAACAAGATGTTCCATCAGTTTACAATTATTACAAATGGTATGATTTCTCTTAAAGAAGTACTGGATGACATAGCTCAAGTTAAAAGAGTTATGATAGCTCTACCAAAAATATGGCATGAAAAGAATGTTTTCATCGATGAGTTTAATAATTTTAAAGAGTATACCTTAGATAAACTAATAGTATCTTTTCAGCAGTATGAGTTAGAGTTGAAAAACAATTCTAATGAGGATTATACAAAGAAAAAAGGTATAGATTTTAAGTCTAATTTTAATTAAATCCCTAACACTTCTAAATTTGTATTCTAGGAAAGTGACAAATATTTGGATCACTTTAGTAATAGGTTTTTCATTTTCATGAAAATAAAAGGCGGAAATAGATAGTTCAAAAGAAAGTTCAAAAGGATTATAATAAAGGTGATTATAATAATAATGATGTTGTTTCAGAATTGACATGTTATGAGTGTGGGAAGAATGGTCACATTAGGATAGACTACCCGAAACTCAAACATCCAAAGAAACAAAAATTGAAAAGGAGAAAATAAAAGCAATATTTTTTTGGAGGTTGGTAATTATCAGAGAGTTCATATTCTAGTAGTGATTTTGAAAGTGAACAGGAGATAGGGAACCTTTCTCTTATGGGTGTATAGTGTGAGGTAACCGATTATATTTTCACTCAATTAATTTCTCCTACTAATGTTGATCATAATGTTATTTCTGAAAATGAAAAGGAAACTGATTTTGGTTAACATTTTGATTATGATTTTATTAATTCTAAAGTCAGACAACTACATAAATAAAATGGGGAATTGAGAAATAATTTATTTGGGGTAATTGAAAATTATATAGATATAAAAATTAAAAATAATAAATTGGTCAAAGAAAATAAAAAATGGAAAATGTATTGTGCTAATTTTAATATTCGTGATTCCCAAAATAAAAAATATAAAGATAATTTTGATCTAGAAATGTTAAAACTAAAATACCAAATTTACAGACTTAAAAACTTTCTAGAAGGGAATGATAAAGGTCAAAAAATAAGATTTAATTCTGTTTTGGATGATTTAACTAAATTTGAAAATTAATTAAAGAAACTTAATCAAGGAAATAATAAACTTAGAAAAACAGATTCTCACTCTAATGTTAAAGTTTATAATAATTTAGAGATTATTCAAAAAGAGAATATGAATTTGAAAAAAGAAGTTTTCAAAATTAAAGGGAATTTATTTACATTTTTTCAAGGTAAATAATAATATGATAAAATGATGTCATTGACGAAACTAAACACTACTAAGATATTTTTTTTATAACAGTTTATCAACAAGAATAAATAAGACTAACATTATTAAGAGTTATAAAGGAAGTATTTCTAGTGTAACCTATTTTAAATGTAGAATGAAAGTTTATTATTCCAATGAATTTTCACTGAGATATACATAGTCATTTTGGGATAAAAATACATTTACTGCTAGATATTTATTTTCTAGTCAACCCACTAATAAATTATTTAAATCAATTTTTGTTCCAAAATTTTCTGTTACTAATACAGTTGGACCCAAGTTAAAATGAGTACCAAAAAACTCTGTTTGATTGTTTAATTAGACAAAATATGCCTTAGGAGCATCAAAGACTCATGGTATTTAGAAATTTTTTTCTCTAGGCACATTATAGGTGATATTTATAAATTTATATCCTTCAATTCATGTAATGGTGACCTTTTCATGTTAGAAGAAAACTCTAAAGGTCAGATTAAAGGTATTTGTGAAGTTGGTTTTTCTAAAACTGTTATTATTTCAAAATTATAATTTATTGATGGTTTAAAACAAAATATAATATGTATATCATTGATTTTTTATAATGGGATAAATGTTATTTTTTGAAAATTATAAATGTACAATTCTAAAAAATAAATCTGTTTAATTTTCTACAAATAGAAAAAAAAAATTTACGCTATTAATTTTTATGATCTAACCAAACAAAAGGTTAAGTGTTTAAATACTATATAATTATATGACATTATATGACATAAGAGGCTTGTGAATTCAATATTCATACTATTTCACAAATTTTCAAAGCATGAATAGGTTTTATATATTCAAAAATTACATACAAGTAAGTACTTTTATGTGTAATTCATGCTTAAAGGGTAAGAAGAAAAAAATAAAGGTTTATATATGTAAACGAGGCTAGTATTCCTAGATGATTAGAAATTTTACACCTTAACTTATTTGGATCAATACAACCTATTATTTTTGGTGATAAGAATATGTTTTTGTAATATAATATGATTACAGTAGGTTTATCTAGATTTATTTCTTATCACATAAAAATTAATTTTAAATAAATTTTTTTCTTTATCTAAACTTATTCAAAACTTCAAAAATCTATCAATCATCTCTATCAAAAATAATAGATTTAACAAATTTTTTAATTTATAATTTGATAAATTTTGTGAATAAAATTGATACAAGCATTATTTTTTATCCCCTAGGACACCACAATAAAATAACATGGTAGAAATAAAGAATATATCAATACAATAAATGGACAGATCAATGCTCATAGAATTTAAAGTCTCTAGATATTTTGAGGTAGAAGATGTAAATACATATTTCATGTTTTAAAAATAGTTTCTATTAGACCATTTTTAAATAATACTCCTTATAAACTATGAAAAGGGTTTAAATCTAAAGTTAGATATTTTAGGGTATTTGGTTCTAAAGTCTTTATCTTAAATAAAAAATATAAGTTAGATAAATTTGATTCTAAAAGTGATGAAGGAATATTTTTAGTATATTCTAATTATATTAAATCATATAGAATTTTTAATAAGAGAACTTTAGTTTTTGAAGAGTATATACATGTTAATTTTAATGAAAATATCAGTACTAACAATAATTATGATTTAATCAAAGATGATGATGATTTTAGGGAATTTAATTTGGGTGAATATAATGACCATTAAAATTAGAACGCATTAGTTTAGGGGGATAATATCTATTCTCAAAATTATCTTAAAGAGTTTAAATCACTTAAAGATCATTCTATTGAAAAAAATTGGAAATGTAGAATCTGGTATACAAACCAGAAAATATGTTTTACTTTACTGTACAAAATATTCTTTTATTGTTGATTTTTTTATGTTAACATTGATAATGATTTAATTGATTAAAATTAGATAAATGATAGGCATGATGACTTAAATAAATTTGAAAGAAATAAATTTTATAATTTGGTTTAATTGCTAAAAGATAAACATATAATAGGAACTAAATGGATTTTTCATAATAAGTTACATAAAGATAGAAACATAGTTAAAAAAAAATACTAGTTGCTCAAAGCTATTCCTAGGAAGAGGGAATTGGAATTGAATATTCTTTTTCTCATGTTTCTAGGATGTAATAAATTATAATTATATTATCCTTTTCATGTTTTCAAAATATAACATTATTTTAAATGGATGTAAAATAGTTCATCTTTAAATGGAATAATTTCTAAGGAAGATTATATTAAACAACCCCCTATATTTGAAAATGATAAAATTCCTAATCATGTTTTTAAACAAAATAAAGATTTATATGGTCTTAAAAAAGATCTCTGATCATGGTATGAAATACTAACTCAATTTTAAATTCAAAATGATTTTTTTAATGGAAAGGTTGATCCCACCTTGTTTATAAAGAGAGTTTAAAATGATATACTGATTATAAAAATTTATGTTGATGATATTATATTTGGTTAAACAAATGAATCACTATGTAATGAATTTTTAAAAATAGTGACATGTGAATTTGACATGAAATTAATGGAAGAAATGAAAATTTTTCTTTGTTTAAAAATTAATCAAAGAAAATATGGTATTTTCTTAAATCAAGCTATGTATTCTAAATAACTTATTAAAAGGTTTGGGCTTGATTATAATAAGACTATAAAAACACAAATGAGTAAAAATTCTAAATTGGACTTGGATGAATCTGGAAATTAAGTTGATATTAAATTGTATGAATGCATGATAGGCATTTTATTGTATCTCATTGCATCTATACCAAATATAATGTTCTCATATTGTTAATGTGCTATATTTTAGTCCATCTCTAAGTAAATTCATCTTAAATAAGTTAAGAGAGTAATTAGATATGTTATGGGTATTTTAAGCACTGGTTTATTATATTATAATCATAATTTATTTGAATTATTATCCTATTCTCATTATAACTTTGGATTTTGTAATCTTGGAGAACAAATCTCAATAAGTATGTGTCATTTTCTAGGTAAAATTTTAATTTAATGGAGTTATGAGAAAAAACTATTAATTTAACTCTCTATAACTGAGGATGAATATTCTCCTAATTCTCATGTTTGTTCTCAAATTATTTGGATAAAAAAATCTTTATTTGATTTTAATATTAATTTTAATAAAATTTCTATCTTCAGTGATAAAGCTAGTTTAATTTCAATATATATAAACCCTCCATAACACTCTAGTAAAAAACATAATGATTTTAGATTTTATTTTTAGTGGGATCATGTAAATAAAGGTGATTTCTACTTGTAATTTGTTTCAACTGAAAAAAATGGCTAATATATTCACTAAACCTTTAGATTCTATCATATTTGAGAAAAATGAGTTTGAACTAGGGATATTTTAAGCTTAATTTTTGTGAATATGATAATTACTACTTTTTTTAAATCTGGATACTATTTCAAATATATGTTTACATGTATAATTATTTTAAATATTAGTAATGGGTATTTAATACTATTTTTTTTAAGAGGAAAAATATTAATATTTTTTTGGATTTTTTATAAATTTCAAAAATGGGAATAATATTTTTTGAAATTTAAATAATAGTTCGGTTTTGTAATTTAAAAAAGGGGTATATAGTCAGTTTTTGAACATGTATGTTAATAATTTAATATTTTTATTTTAATAAATTATAATTTCCTCTCATTTAATTAAAATTTCAATTATTTTAAGCATTTATATATGTTTTGTGAATTGTCATCACTTGTATTTTTTTCTTAAGAGTTTTTGTCACATTCAATGCAATCATTTTTTGTACATGTGTTATTGATTAAATTGTTTTATAATATAAAATATATTTTTTAAATATAAGTGTTTTATTTCATAATCTTTTATATCCTATTTTAAATTTCATATTTTCCATGCGATTTTTGTTTAGTAAGTGTTTTGTGATATTTTTTTATTTATATATTTGTTTTAATAACTATATATATATCGGAATATAATATATATATATATATTAGCATTTCACTTCATCTTTTTCTCAGCTACCATCACATCTCCATATCCCTATTAGGAAAGACAGCAAGTGATAAATGCACAAAGAAAGAAAAGAGAACGTGAAGTGAAAATAAATTTCTTTCCCTCCAAACAAAAGTGGATGTGCAATGAGAAAATAATATGTGTGCATAAAATAAATGTTGACACTAGAAATTTTAATATGGAAAAACTAAATTAGGGGAAAAATTATGGGACCTATTCCAGAAAGAAGATCCACTATAATCAATGAGTAAATCATAGAAACTCCCAAAAATGGAAGGGGTCTCCAAATTATTACTCTCTCATACATAAGAATAAAATATTGGAATATAAGAGAGGAAAAAAGTAGATCTAAAAAATAAACATCATCTGAGAAAGAATAGAAAATAATAAATCTAACCATAAGGATCTGAATATCATCGACTGAATAAATGGGTGCTAAAAAATCATCGAGATAAGAAGAAAACTAATTGAAAATCAAAGCTGGTCACAAAAATGAAAATGGATCCTCTTATTGAAGTCATTTCCATCAAGTCACATGGTCCGCCAGAAGTGAAACAACCCCTTCCCAGTTCTCTATTTCCAACTACATAATGCTGACACTCCTTTGAAAATATTTTATTGCATCCTCTTATATAGACACCAACTCCACATCTCCAATTAATTCAGTCAACATTAAATTTTCCATCCATTAATATTGAGAATTAACTCTCCATTAATGTTGGGAGAAAATCATCTATTAATGTTGTGATAAATCTCTCCATTAATAATTTTCTCTCCTTAATAAATGTGTTTAATCCCAACAATATCCCCCTTATATACGTCAAAGAAGGGAAAACATCCAATAATCTCAGTTGGAAAGAAAACAACTTGGTATTTCACCAACCATCTTCATCTGTGGAAAATATGACGATGCCCTTTTTCACTTTTTACAGAAAACTATCATCTCCTCCTGAAAAAATAAATCGAAATGCTGAATTCTTCATCACATATGTATCTACATTATCCTGTTGAACAAGACCAAAACCAAAAACATCTAGATCTTCCATAATCATGATCTCCACCCAATCTAGAGTACCCAAAGAAATAAATTTCCCTCCTTCTCAAAATCTTGATCAGTTAGTGTGTTACCTCTCTTAACCTCCTTTGATTTCCAAACCATATTCTACTTCAAGCATGCATCAACCATACTCTCAAAAACTTCCCTAGTTGATACATAAAATTGCAAGAATGAACCATTTCCTTTGATTTCATATTTTGGGAAATATGGCTGGCGATGAATGTACAAAAAAAGGAAAAGTGAATGTGTAATAGAAATAAATTTATTTCCCATAGAAAAAAGCTGATACGCATTGAGAAAATAATATGTGCATAAAATAAATGTTGTCATCAAAAAATTTTAACATAGAAAAAACTAAATTAAGGAAAACCCATGGGACCTATTCAAGAAAGAAGGTCTACTATAATCAATGAATACATGGTATAGACTCTAAAAAATGGAAGGTATATAAAAATTATATCTCTCTGATACAACATAATAAAATATTAGTAGACAAGAGAGGTAGAAAGAATATAAGAAAAAAGAACATCATATGAGAAAGAAGAGAAAACAATAAATATAACCGTACAGATCTGAAGATCATTGACAAAATAACCAAGAGTTGAAAAATCACCAAGATCAAAATAAAACTAATTTCAAATCAAGTTGATCATAAAAATGAAACTTTCTCCTCGTATTGATATTGTGTTTCTCGAGTCACATGGGCCACTACAAGCATGACACCCCTTCCTGGATCTCTCTTGTCGGTTACATCATGCTAGCACTCCTTTGAAAATATGTTACAACATCTTATTATATAGAAACCAAGTCTATATCTACAATTAATGCAGTCAACATTAAATTTTCCATCCATTAATATTGATAATTAACTCTCCATTAATGTTGGGAAAAAAACCTCTATTAATATTGATATAAATATCTCCATTAATAAATTTCTCTCCCCCCAATAAATGTGATAAATCTCAACACTCCCAATCACATGTAGCTCATCTTCTCCATCCAACATCATTGATAGTCCTCAGTACCATCCAACAGCTCATATGTACTTTAGCCTTGACCACAAATGAAGCTTCACAATAGCCACAATAGCTTGTATGTGCAACATCGTCCATGTAACACCTCCACAATGCCTCTCTTCCTCCATCTTCATGGCAACACCAAAATTCATACATGACACTGACATGAATCCTAACTCTTTCTCATCCCAGTATCACACTTCCTCTATGTATATGTGACACCATGCAGACACTGCAACACCACTCAAGCTTTCAGGTTTGACTATCACACCACTTGTGTGCACAAATCTCCCCATATTATTCCTCTAACCAATTTGGATGAATCCTTTCCCTATTCACCAAAAAATTTCCCCATGCGACTGGAAAATGAAAACTATTTCCCAAAATAACTATATTGGGAAACTATTTCCTGATCAAGAGTTATTTTCGAGTGGAAAGTGGTAGAATGGTGGGTGTTGTCTTAAATAGCGTATTCCTAAAAATCATTCTGAAGAAGTTACTATTTGGAATAACATCTTCTTAAGAAGGTGGTGTCTCAAACATTACCTTCTTCAAAATAATTTTAGGGAATGTGCTGCCTCGAACAACGCCCACCATTATATTTTTTTTAAAAAAATATTTTTTATTTTTTGTTTTGTTTTTTTATTATATATATATATATATATATTAAGAAAAAATAATTTTTAAGTGATACGATTAATAATATAATTAATAAAAATATATATAATTATTAATAATTTCTAATAGTTACAAATGGTCGGGGAGGAAGAATTAAAAATACTCAATAATTGCTAATATAAAATATAAAAAAAGTAATTAATATTATAAATAATTTCATATTTCAAAATAATTAGTAATAATTAATAATATAATTATTATGAATTATTATTAGGAAATACAGTTTTATGTCATGTAAATTATTTTATGTCGATTATATTTACGAAAAATAATGACGCAGTATCTAAATAAAATAATTTAAATAAAATAATATTATTATTATTATTAAATATAAAAAAAATATTTATTATTATTATTATTAAATATAAAAAATATTGGTTTTTTATTTATTAAAAAAATTGATATTTACTTTTTATTATCAAATAAATTCCATTAATATTATTATTAATTTTTATATTTTTATATAATAATTATGTGCATAATTTAATTTCAACTTAATGATTATTTATAATTAATTACATTATTAATTATATTATTATTAAGTATTATTAAATACAAAAATAATTATATTATATATAACATCTATAAAAACAATTTTTCATAGGTCAACGATACAACAAACCCTACTGATAAGATCTACTAGATGGAGGATTGATGCCCTATTGAGGGAGGTTATGTTGATTCCAAAAACCCCATCTAGGGAATAAAGATGATGGAGGATCACACTCCAGTCTCACAGAGGGACATCAAAACTATATCTGAGACTCAACCTTTAGAGTAGATCACGATCATATGATATGAATGTAATGTCTTGCTTTATAATAGAGGAAAATGACTAAGGGAACACACTCAACTTATACTGGTCCAAACTAAGTAAATGAAGATCTACTAATAATCTTGAAGGGGGTACACTATGTGTCCAGCAATCCACAAGTCTGCCTATGTGGAAAAGCCTCACACGACATGTAACTCTCCATATACATGAAGTGTAGAAGAAGTACTTGGTGTGTAGAGACACATGGTACCCTTCCCATGTTTCTTAGACATGTATGTGTATGGTGTTCATGCTCGTGTACCAACCTGTGCACACCAGGACCTGTTTATGTCCAAGTACACGACATGCCACCTGGATGTGTACTTTTTCCTGTGTCTGTGTACTTATTGAAGTACACATCAATCCATCATGGAAGTTTCACACGGCATGTGACCATGTCACATGATGTTTTATATTTAACTTCATCTAGAACCCTAGTGCCACATACAGGGGTCCCACATGGTGTGTGATGCCACATTACACACCGTGTTACTAGGGAATTTCTAGATCCATAAAATTTTCCTCCATGCTATATATCATGTCGTTGGAGCCTCCAACCTTTCCAGAACTTGTAGATATGGGTTCAGATGGTCCTTGACATCATTGCTAGATGGGATCTAGTTCCTCGATCTATTCATAAAACCATCTATTGATCCATTCATCCTTGTGCATCAAAACTGGGAATAACGGAACCTACAAATCCATCTGATCTGCCTATAATAATCCATTGTTTTCATCACACCTCGATTGAACCTGAAATCACAAACCTCACCTTCGATATTAATCCATTGTACCAAATAATGGTTGCACAACAATCAAATACTGGGTACTAATAGAATCACAGGCCAAAATAAAATGTTTTTGGTAAATCATGTGAATAATTGGGGAGGAAATATAAAAGACACAAATTGTGTGGAATGAACCTTGGACATTGTTCATTTGGACTCAGTCAGTTGTCATAGAAGAATATGAATGAATAGGAATTATCAAAATGAGAAAATAAAAATTTCATTAATTTAATTATATCAATGATGTGCATATCAATTATGTTTGTGGAATTGATCTATGTTCATCTGAGATTAAGAAACAAGATAGAAATCACAAAATGAAACATCCAACATAGATTTTTCATCAATAATTGATTTAGAACGATTTTGTTTCCATCATTGATGTGATCCATAAACTCTGTTGGTACAATGATCCATGATATGATCTCAATCCATCATTGTTCACTGAGAAAACTATCAAATGGTTGTCTAGATATCCAATATTTGAGTGGAAAACCCTGAAGAAATCTCATAACTTTGTATTTAAAGTAGAAAATAGTCTCTACATGAAAATAAAAAATATATTTATTTATTTATTTCATTTATTTATGTCTATGATGAATTTTTTACAAACAGTATGTGATGAAAAATATTATGTCTCACCTAGGGTAAAACCCACATTTTTAACTCAAAGGTGCCCTCATATTTCTGATATGGGCCCCTGTCCCGGATTTATTCCACTTTTTCAAAAAAAATGTGTGCATGCTATTTAATATATTTATTATATTTAAAACATTTATTCCAGGAATATCATGCCTCATAATTGCACGTCATAGTAGTTCCTGGTCTCGAAAATAATCTATATAATATCCAAAAAAATACATGGAAAATTTGAGTCATTTTATTCTCCCTGCCTTAGAGATTTTTATCATGAAAAGAGAATAACCTACTCAAAAAAAATGAGGGTACTGGGATCACATACAAGTATCCCACTCCCAAGTTCTCTCTTGAAGATTCTCATTCTTCCACTGGACACGCACATGGGAAATCAATCACCCATGAAGGATCCTCTCCTTTCGATCCTCGATCTCCACTGTGTACTTAGAAAATGTAGCCCCATCCTAGATGTCCATCTTTCCCTAGTATATAACATGTGATGATTCTTACATATACCACCTCAACTATGACACAAGGAATACATTGTGTACCCAGTCCAAATACATCAGTAGAGCTAAGTGGTATGCCACCTCTCCAAATCTACGCAGTATCTAGAAGGGACCAATGAATCTTGGAGATAACTTTCCATCATGGCCAAATATCCTCAATCCACATTGAGGTGAGACTCTAAAAGATACATAGTCTCCCTCCTCAAACTCCAAAGGTCTTTTCCATCGGTCCAAATAAGGATTTTTATGGATTTGTGGAGTCCTAATATTCTCTCGGATGATCTAAACCTTCTTTGTAGTAGCTCACACTAACTCTCGTCCCATAAATACTGACTCACCTAGATCAGTCTAAAAAATTAATGACCTATAGTTACTCTCTTACAAAGCTTCAAATGGTTTCATACCAATGGTGTAATTGTAGTTGTTGTTTTATTCAAACTCTACTAAGGTAAAATGATCCTCCCAACTAGGGACAAAGTACAACATGCAAGCTCGTGGATTTTCCTTTAAGACCCGAATGGTCTAATTTGTCTGGCCATCAGTTTGGGGGTGAAATGCTATGCTCAAACATAATTGGGTCTCAAAATCCTCTTGGAACCCCCTTCATAACCAATATGTGAAGTGGTCATCACGGTTAGATACAATTATCAAGGGAACTCCATGGAGTTGAACTATCTCATGTACCTAGAGAAGTCGCATGCTATCAACTAAACTCTGCTCTTGAATAGATAGGAAGTGGGCCAACTTGGTGAGTTAGTCTAAGATCACCCAGATGGTATTGTGTCCCCTAGACATACATGGTAAGAATTCCACAAAGTCCATGTATATCTCATCCCACTTTCACTCTAGAACCTCACGGGGTTGAGCTAAACTTGCTGGAACCTAGTGCTCATCTTTCACCTGTTGAAAACCTGGATGTACCGCTAAAGGGGATGTATGAAACTCCCACATCACCTCCTCCTGAGACATCAAAAGTACCATCATATATCCTCTAAAAAGGATAGTATGTTCCCCGCCTTCAGAATATCCATCAGGAGAATGTCCAATTGATATATGAGTACATAAGGTCTCATAGTTGGTATCTTCATGCTGAGCACCCTTGACATGCCATAAAAGTGGTGGGGTAACAACCTTCATCTAAAGATATAAATCACCATCCTTATCCATGAAGGATTACTATAACGAGGCTAACTACTCTGACACCTCGTCTAACAAATGAGAAAAATATCTCATTCTAAGAGTGTTTTCCACCATGTTCCCCTTTCCGGGAGTATAGACAATCTCAAAGTCATAGTCCTGGAGTAACTCTAGCCATAACCTTTGTATTGAGTTAATATCCTTTTATTAGAAGATGTACTTGAGACTCTTGTGGTCAGAGTAAATGATAAATCGCTCACCCATCATGTAGTGTTTCTATATCTTTAGAGTGAAGACTACCACTGCTAACTCAAGATCGTGGGTCACATAGTTATACTCATTTGGTCTCAACTGATGTGAATCATAGGCAATAACTGCCTATATCTGCATCAAAACACAACTAAGTTTGGTCCCTGATGCATCGAAGAACACTAAGTACTCAACACCCTCCTCTGAAAATCTAAATATGGGAGTGCTCATCAACCTTTACCTCAACTCCTAAAAGCACTAATATCACCTTTTTGACCACACTAAAGGCTTCCCCTTATAATTCAAAACTTTCAAGGATTATTCTAATATGGAGAAATTAGGTACATAATTCTGATAGTACTCTACCAACCCAAGGAAACTCTACACCTCAATGAAACTCTTAGGTGGCTCCAAAGAAAACACTTCCTCAACTTTCATCGGGTTCACTGCTACTCCATCATCTGAGATGACCTGTCCCAAAAATTGGACCTCTCGAATCCAAAACTAACACTTTGAGAGCTTCCTATAAATTTGGTGCTCTCAAAGTGTGTCTTGGACCATCACAAAGTGTCTTGCGTGCTCCTCCTCGAACTCTAAATACACTAGGATGTCATCAATGAAGACCACCAAGAATGGATCTAAGAAAGGATAAAATATCTGGTTCATGAGTTCCATGAACACTACTAGGGTTTTCTTCAAGTCGAAAAACATCAAAAAGTACTCATAGTGAACATAGTGTTATCCAAGTTTCGTCTTCTATAAATCCTCATCCTGTACTCGTAGTTGGTGATATCCTGATCTAAGGTCAATCTTCAAGAACCATCACATCCCTCTAAACTAATTGAAGATTTCATAGATCCTTGATAGTAGATAATTATTCTACATGGTCAACTAGTTCAAGAACTTATAGTCCATACATAATATCAAGCTCCCATACACCTTATTGGTGATCAAAATTGGGGATGCCTAGGGCGAAACGCTGGGTCTCACAAAGACCTTCTCCTGTAATTCCTCCAACTGCACCCTAAACTCTTGAATATCTATGGGGGACATATGATATTATGGTTAAAATATTAGTTTCATTATGGGATGCAAGTTGATGTAGAATTCTAGATCTCAACTGGGATGTAAACCTAGTACATCCTTAGGAAATAATTCCTCATACTCTACCACCACTGTAGGAAACTGATATCCTAAAGTATCCACTACTCCAAGAGTTATGCTATACAATTGGTGAGTAATCAGCTGCACCCTCATCTTCCTAAGCTCTTTCTACTCTACCAAGGTCATTTTTTCACCCAAAAAGGAAAACCTTATTCCATAATTATGGACACAATGCATACTCCACCTAAAATAGTCAATTTTGGAATGAACTATGTATATACATTTCATACCTAATATGATGTTATAAGGCCACATTATAGCAATAAAGAGATCCCATAAAAAACTCTCACCTTCAAGAATCATATTGCACTATCAGCACAAGTGTGAAATCACTGAGTCGCCTCTTATCTGAGTCTCCATTCAAAAGGGTTGACCCAATGGATCAATTGGAATCTTTAATTCTAGAACCAGAGATGTGAAAAGGAAGGAATAACTTGCACCTATGTCTATCAGTTCTGTAGCTAAAGTAAAAAAGAAAAATATCATACCGTGTATCATCCCTAGAGCCTCAGGGTCATAGGAATCCATATCTTGCAGATGGCCTCATACCTATCCACCAGCTCCCTTAGACTGGAATGGACCACCTCGATGTGGTGGTGGTGATAGGTCGAACCTCTGACCACCTCTTGTCACCTCATCAGATCCTTTTCTACATCTGCCAACCTGAGGACCACCATTCTCTTGCCTCTTTCTTTGTCTTGGCGGTCCCTCGAGCATCTCATTATCATTTTTACAATGGGTTGGACCATACTAATCCAAATGTCCCCAACAATCATAGGTTAAGCATTGCCTCTCCCTTGGATGACTCAAGGCACCTTGAAAGTACTCCACTACTGATCCTAAGTCTTGGGATCACCTACTTAAGTGTTTTACATGCTTGGATACCTGTGATTACCATAGTCTACCTACATCCAAGGTATCACCTATTGGGTTCCCACTACTATCTCCCAATATCGGTGTTTTCTCTTCCAAAAATCTCTCCACTACCAAGGCTTTCTCAAGCATGCCAACATAGGTGAGAATGAAAGGGGATACTAATTAAGACCTGATACCTTGTTTTAATCCCTAATCAATGGTTTGAGCTATGAAGAACTGATATTACACCATATCCAAGGAGTAACGTGAGAGATTAGTAAACTTTGTTGAGTACTCTTCCACAATCATACTACCCAAATACAGATATAGAAGATCTTGTATGCATGATGATCACAACATGACCAGATAAAACTCCTCCAATAAGTGATGCTCGGAGTCTGACTAGGACATAGTGGTATCATCATGTGAAAGAGTCACTAAGATCCACCATTGCCTAGAATATCCCTAAAGAAGACTTTCCATGAGGACCTCCATATGATCTTCAGGAATCATCACAAGGAGTAAAATACGAGTGATTACATCTAGCCAGTACTTAGCCACCTATAGGTCTGGCTCACCCCAAAACCTGGGAGGTCACTTCCTATGAAACTCATGAAACACACTCAATCTACGTGCATCCTCAGCTAGTACTTCCAGCACTAGTTTTTGCTCAATGGGTGGTGGTATAAATGATAAACCACCTGAAGGTGTTATCCTCATTACAGGCCCCTATACCAATCCCTTGTCACTAGGCGAATCATCCTCATGATCACATAGTGGAATCCTATATGGATGTCTATGTGGAGGCATCTTAAAATAAAACAAGATATACCATGGTTAAAGAGTATATTTGGAGATCTGACTCAAGAAGGAAATGGAAAAAAACCATTCCTATATGATGAATGTACTAAAAAAATTCCATGCAACCAATGTTTAATGTACTGAGTTAAAAGGTAGGTAATCAAAGTCATGGTGTATGGGTACGTCAGTTTCCGCACTAACACTGGAGTCCCTGGCCTAAAATCCGAACTCAAAAACACTAAACATTGTTTCAACAAACCAATATCACTGACTCCAAACCTAAGGTATAACTGAATGCTCTAATAACACTCTTTCATGACCTGACCCACCAAGGTATGACCTGTGACTACCCCAAGTCTACCTCTAATAGGTCAGGGGTTGGTGACTAGTGATGATTAGGCATATCCCACAAATAGGGGGCATTGGCCTAAAGTACCTTTACACAGGCACACATCTCCAATCCCACAAGATGCTGAAATGTAAAACAACTAAAACAATTTCTACATACATTTAATATCCCACAATAGATCATGACAGTAAAGTAATAAAAGTGGAAAAATGGGCCAAATACAAGCCCAACAAAAAACTATAAAGATTCAAAATTTATCTAAGGGTGAGGAATAAAGTCTCTCGATAACTACCTTAATCGGACAAGCTTCATCTATGCTCCACCTACTCCTTATCCTCCCAATACACTATCAAAGGGGTCATCGCTTTCAAAACACATGACATGTGTGGGAAAACCCCATATAGGTGTGAGTATAAAAATACTCAATATGATTTCCAAAAAATACTAAACATGAATAACAATGTATATTCATCTCAATATAATATATAAAAAACAATTTATAATAGAAACACCTAGATATACTCAGGAAAGACACCATGCCACCAGACAGTAATAACCAACTTCCAGCCACATGATTCTGCTTGAAGAAATGCTCGTTCTGGGATATTACACTCCCTGATCCATGCTATCATTGGAGACACTGGAAGAAGAGGTCTAGATCATTGGGCCCCACCAAAGAAAACTCACTATTCTACCAATACCCTAATAATCATAAAGGGGTCACACCCAAAACTACTGGGGGACACAATGAAGACAATCAAGATCAACCCTTTATGAAGGGGATCGAATTTCAACAGTACTGCAAACCCTGCCGATATAGCCTACTAGATGGAGGATCAATGACCAGCTCAGGGAGGTCATGCAGATTCTACAAGACCCATCTAAGGAACAAAGATGATAGAGGATCACACTCCAGACTCACAGAGGGACACCACAACTCTATCCAAGACTCGACCTCTAGAGGGGATCACCATCCTTTGATATGAATATAATGTCACATTGTACCCTCAAGAAAAAGGACCAAGGGAATACAATCAACCTATACTAGTCCAAACTAAGGAAACGAAGAGATGCAGACACTCTTAAAGGGGGTACACAATGTGTCCTGCTATCCCCAAGTCTTCCCATGTGGAAAAGCCTCACACGACATGTAAGTATCCATATACACGGTGTGTAAAAGAAGTACATGGAATGTAAAGACACATAGTACCCTACTAATGTCACCTGATCTTGTCGATGTATGGTTTCTATGTCTGTGTATTGGCCCATGTACACCAAGACATGTTTTTGTCCAAGTACAAGGTGGGCCACCTGGTCGTGTACATTTTTTCATGTTCGTGTACTTCTCTAAGTACATGCTAAGCCATCATGGAAGGGTCACATGGTGTGTGATAAATTCACATGATGTGCGATATTTTAACTTCAGTTGAAACCCGAGCATCATAGACAAGGGGGTCCACACAGTGTGTAATTTCACATTACACGTTGTGTTGCTCAGGAATTTCTAGATCCTTTGGATCTTCCTCTGTGTTGTCTGTCGTATCACTAGAGTCTCCAACCTCATAGAAACTTAAAGATATTGGTTCATCCAATCCTTTCCATCTTTTATAGTCAGGATCTGGGTCCTTGATCTTCTTGAAAACCCATCTATTAATTCGTTCATCCTCATGCATCAAAACCGAAAAGAAAGGAAGCCACAAATCTGTTTGATCTTCCCCTAATCATCCGCTACCATTTTCAAACCTATATCACACCTTCAATCAAAAACTTCACCTACAGTACTTATCTGTTGCACCGAAGAATGGTCATGAAATGATCAAATATTAGGTATTCTTTGAACAAATGGACAAAAGAAAATCCTTGCGATGAATTGTGTGAAGAATCGGGGAGGAAATATAAAAGCCAAAAAATGTGAGGAATGAACCATGACCATCATTCATTTATACTCAATCCATTTTTGTAGAGTAAAATGAATGAATATGAATAATCAAAATGATAAAATAACAATTCCATCAATTTAATTATACTAATGATGCATGTACTAATTCTATTCATGTAATTGATCCACACTCATCGAAGATTAAGAAACTATATGTAAATCACAAAACAAAATATTCTACCTATAGTTTGGATCGATAGTTGAAGAATAATGGTTGCATTTCCTTCATTGATGAGATCTATGAACTCCATTGACACAACAATCCAAAATCTGATCACGATATGTCATTGTTGGTAGAGAAATATCTCCAACAGTTGTCTAGATATCTAGGATATGAGCATCCAACCTTATAGAAATATCATAACCATATATTTAAATGATAAAATAGGTCCTATGTCAAAATAAATTAGTTAATTTATTTATTTCATTTATTTGCGCTTGTGATGACTTTTTCACAGATGGCTCGTACCAAAAAATATTATGTTGTTCCTATGGTAAAACCTTTATTCTGAAATCATTGGTTCCCTCATATTTTTTATGCAATCCCCCTTTTAGGATTTATTCCACTTTTTTGTAAAATTGTGTGTATATGCTATTTAATATATTTAATATATTTCAAAAAATTATGTCGTGCACACCGTGTCTCAAAATCACACACCATATCAATGTTTGGTCTCAAAAATTATCCATATAATACCCAAAAATAATACATATAAAATACGAGTCATTAAATTTTACTTGGATACCTGAGAAGCTCTCATATTTCTATTGCACCACAGGTTTTGGAAGTGGTCAGCATTGAGTATTGGTTGATCAAGCTAGATTACTTGAGTGGTGTCAGGTGAATGGATGGGATTGGATTGGTGATGTTGTGGATCCTATTTGTAGTTTCATTTATTTTAGTATGTATTTTAACTATCCCAGTGATTAGTTGGTTGTGTGTATGACATAGTCATTTGGGCCTTTATTTATTTTCATTCTATTACCACATGTTTCAATTTCAGTTTATTTATTCTCTTTATCTACTACGAATTGTATGATGTTTGGTTACTTACTTATAGTTGTGAACTCTGATATGGGGATATAGTCTCCTCATAGTTTCACTTTATACCCCCACTAATATTCAGAAACCTCTAGAATACGAGGGGTGCGCTTGAGGTCATGTGGCAGTTCAGCTCAGAGAACCAGTCTTGTGGCACCCAGGCCGGGATCTTACAAAGTGGTATCGTAGGGGTTTAATTTCCTATTATTTACTATTTTTGTATTTGGTAGATAAGATATATAGGGATGTGTTAGAGATTCTGATGGATATCAGGTTGGTGTGTTGTGACCACCTGTTCTGGTAGGAAGTCCAAATTACCAGGGTTGGGATTGATGTTCTAGTTTGTGATGTTATGATTGTATGTGATTTTAACTTCTATGTACACACATGTTTTTTAGATGTGATGATTTATCATGAATTTATGGCTCAATAATCAATGAGTAAATCATAGAAACTCCCAAAAATGGAAAGGGTCACAAAAGTATTACTCTCTAATATATAAGAATAAAATATTAGCATATAAGAGAGGAAAGAAGTAGATCTGACAAATAAACATTGTCTGAGAAAGAATATAAAATAATAAATCTGATTTTATGGATCTGAAGATCATCTACTGAATAACTAGGTGTTGAAAATCATTGAGATAAGAAGAAAACTGATTGAAAATCAAATCTGATCACAAAAATGAAACGTGATCCTCTTATTGAAGTCATGTCCATCGAGTCATATGGTCCAAAAAAAGCGTGACAACCCCTTCCTAGTTCTCAGTTTCCAACTACATAATGCGGACACTCCTTTGAAAATATGTTATTTCATCCTCTTATATAGACACCAAGTCCATATCTCCAATTAATTCAGTCAACATTAAATTCTCCATCCATTAATATTGAGAATTTACTCTCCATTAATGTTGGGAGAAAATCCTTTATTAATGTTGTGATAAATCTCTCCATTAATAATTTTCTCTCTCCTTAATAAATGTGTTTAATCCCAACAATATCCCCCTTTTATACGTTAAAGAAGGTAAAACATCCAATAATCTCAGTTGGAAGGAAAACATCTTGGTATTTCACCAACCATCTTCATCTATGGAAAATATGATGATGCCCTTTTTCACTTCTGACATAAAACTATCATCTCCCCCTGAAAAAATAAATCTAAACGCTCAATTCTTCATCACATATATATCTGCATCATCCTGTTGAACAATACCAGAACCAAAACATCTAGCTCTTCCATAATCATGATATCCACCCAATCTAGAGCACCCAAAGAAATAAATTTCTTCCCCTGCTCAATACCTTGAGCAGTTAGTGTGCTACCTCTCTCAACCTGATTTGATTTCAAAACCATATTTTACATCAAGCATGCATCAACAATCCTCTCAAAAACTTCCCTAATTGTTACATAAAATTTCAAGAATGAACCATTGCCTTTGATTTCAGATTTGGGGAAATACAGGCTATCAATGAACGTACAAAAAAAGGCAAAGTGAATGTGTAATGGAAATAAATTTATTTCCCTAAAAAAAGATGATACATAGTGAGAAAATAATATGTGCAGAAAATAAATGTTGACATTAGAAAATTTTAACATAGAAAAAATTAAATTAATGAAAAACCATGGGTCCTATTCAAGAAATAAGTTCCACTATAATCAATGAATACATGGTAGAGACTCTCAAAAATGGAAGGTATCTAAAAATTATTTCTTGCTGATACAATAGAATAAAATATCAGTAGACAAGAGAGGTATAAAGAATATATGAAAAAAGAACATCATATGAGAAAGAAGAGAAAACAATAAATCTAATTGTACAGATCTGAAGAACATCGACTAAATAACCAGGTGCTGAAAAATCACCAAGATCAAAATAAAACTAATTTCAAATCAATTTTATCATAAAAATGAAACATTCTCCTCGTATTGATACTATGTATGTCGAGTTACATGGGCCACTATAAGCAAGACACCCCTTCCTGGATCTCTCTTGTCGGCTACATCATGCTAACACTCCTTTGAAAATATGTTACAACATCCTATTATATAGACACCAAGTCTATATCTACAATTAATGCAGTAAACATTAAATTTTCCATCCAGTAATATTGAGAATTAACTCTCCATTGATGTTGGGAGAAAATCATCTATTAGTATTGATATAATTCTCTTTATTAATAATTATCTCTCCCCAATAAATGTAATAAATATCAACACTCCCAAGCACCAACATCTCATCTTCTCCATCCAACATCATTGATAGTCCTCGGTACCATCCAATAGCTCGTATGCGCTTTATCCTTGAACACACATGAAGCTTCACAATATCCACAACAGCTTGCATGTGCAACATCATCCATGTAACACCTCCAAATTTCCTTTTTTCCTCTATCTTCATGGAAACACCAAAATTAATACATGACATTGACATGAATCCCAACTCTTTATCATCCAAGTATCACACTTCCTTTTTGTATATGTGACACCATGCAGACACTGCAACACCACTCAAGCTTTCAGGTTCGACTGTCGCACCACCTCTGTGCACTGCTCTCCCCATATTCTTCCTCTAACCAGTTTGGATGAATCTTTTCCCTATTCACTGAAAAATTTCCCATGCAACTGGAAAATGAAAACTATTTTCCAAAATACCTATATTGGGAAATTATTTCCCGATCTAGAGTTCTTTTCGAGTGGCTAGTGGTAGAATGGTGGGTGTTGTCTTGAACAATGCATAATTAAAAATCATTTGGAAGAAGTCTCTATTTGGAATAACATCTTCTTAAGAAGGTGTTGTCCCAAATATCGCCTTATTCAAAAATAATTTTAGGAAATGCGCTGCCTCGAACAATGCCCACCATTATATATTTTTAAAAAAAAATATTTTTTGTTTTTTTTGTTATATATATATATATATATATATATATAATTTTTAAGTGATACGATTAATAATGTAATTAATAAAAAAATATACAATTATTAATAATTTCTAATAGTTACAAATGGTTGGGGTTGTAAGAATTACAAATACTCAATAATTGCTAATATAAAATATAAAAAATGTAATTAATAATATAAATAATTTCACATTTCAAAATAATTAGTAATAATTAATAATCTAATTATTATTAATTATTATTAGGAAATATAGTTTTATGTCATGTAAATTATTTTATGTCGATTATATTTACGCAATATAATGATACAGTATCTAAATAAAATAATTTAAATAAAATAATATTATTATTATTTTTAAATATAAAAACTATATTATTATTATTATTATTAAATATAAAAAATATTATTTTTTTATTTATTAAAATAATTAATAGTTACTATTTATTATCAAATAAATTACATTAATATTATTATTAATTTTTTTATTTTTATATAATAATTATGCACATTATTTAATTTCAACTTAATGATTATTTATAATTAATTACATTATAAATTATATTATTATTAAGTATTATTAAATACAAAAAAAAATTATTATATATAACATTTATAAAAACTATTTTTCATAGGTCAACGATACCACAAACCCTACCGATAAGATCTTCTAGATGGAGGATTGATGCCCTACTGAGGGAGGTTACATTGATTCCAAAAGCCCCATCTAAGGAATAAAGATGATATAGGATCACACTTCAGTCTCATAGAGGGATATCAAAACTCTATCTGAGACTCAACCTTTAGAGTGGATTGCGATCCTAGGATATGAATGTAATGTATTTCTGTATAATAAAGGAAAAGGACTGAGGGAACAACTCAACGTATACTGGTCCAAACTAAGTAAATGAAGAGCTAAAAAATAATCTTGAAGGGGGTACATGGTGTGTACCAAGGGGTACACGGTGTGTCCAGCTATCCACAAGTCTTCCAATGTGTAAAAACCTCACATCGCATGTAAGTCTCCATATACATGGCGTGTAGAAGAAGTGCACGGTGTGTAGAGACACATGGTACCCTTCCTATGTTTCTTAGACATTTATGTGTATGGTGTTCATGTTTGTGTACCAGCCTGTGTACACCAGGATGTGTTTATGTCCAAGTACACAACATGCCACATGGATGTGTACTTTTTCCTGTGCCTATGTACTTCCTAAAGTACACGTCGATCCATCATGGAAGTTTCACACAGAATGTGACCATGTTACATGATGTTTGATATTTAACTTCATCCAAAAATCCTAGCGCCACATCCAGGGGTCCCACATGGTGTGTAATTCCACATTACACACTGTGTTACTGGGGAATTTTTGGATCCATCAAATTTTCCTCCATGTTATCTGTAATGTCACTGGAGCCTCAAACTTTTCCAGAACTTGTAGATATGGGTTCGGATAGTCCTTACCGTCATTTCTAGCTGGGATATGGTTCCTCAATCTATTCATAAAACCATCAATTGAGTCATTTATCCTTGTACATCAAAACTAGGAAGAACAGAACCCAAAAATCCATCTGATCTGCCTCTAATCATCCATCATTTTTATTTCACCTCGATTGAACCTGTAATCACAAACCGCACCTTCGATATTAATCCATTGTACCAAAGAATGCTTTCACAAAAATAAAATACTAGGTATTAATCGAACCACGTGGAAAAGTAAAATGTTTATGATAAATCATGAAAAGAATGGGGGGGAAATATAAGAGACACAAAATGTGAGGAACAAACCTTGGTCATTGTTCGTTTGGCCTTGATCGGTTATTGTAGAAGAATATGAATGAATATGAATAATCAAAATGAGAAAATAAAATTTTCATCAATTTAATTATATCGATGATGTGGATATCAATTATGTTTTTGGAATTGATCTGTATTAATCTAAGATTAAGAAATAGGATATAAATCACAAAATAAAACATCCAACATAGAGTTTGGATCAATCATTAATGAATAACGATTGTCTTTCCATCATTGATGAGAACCATGAACTATGTTGGTGAAATAATCCATGATACGATCTTGATCCATCGTCATTCACTGAGAAAGTTATCAAATTTTTGTCTAGATCTCTAGGGTTTGAGTGGCCAACCCTGAATAAATCTCATAAGTGAAAAGAAAATATATTTATTTATTTCATTTATTTATATCTGTGATGAATTTTTCACAAAAAGTACGCGATGACAAATATTATGTCGCACCTAGGGTAAAACCCGCATTTTGAACTCAAAGGTGACCTCAGATTTCTGATATGGGCCCATGTCTGGGATTTATTCCACTTTTTCAAAAAAATTGTGTGCATGCTATTTAATATATTTATCATATTTCAAAAATTTATTCCGGGAACACCAGGCCTAAAAATCTCACTTCACATTAGTGCCTAGTCTCAAAAATAATCTATATAATATCCAAAAATAATACATGGAAAATTTGAGTCATTGTATTCTCCCCACCTTAGATATTTTCATCATGAAAAGAGAATAACCAGCTCAAAAATATGAGGGTACTGGGATCACATACAAGTCTCCCACTCCTAGGTGCTCTCCTGAAGATTCTCATTCTTCCACTCGACACGCACATGGGAAATCGATCACCCATGAAGGATCCTCTCCTTTCGATCCTCGATCTCCACTATATACTCAGCAAATGTAGTTTCATCCTAGATGTCCAGCTTTCCCCAGTAGATAACATGTGATGGTTCTTGCACTTACCTCCTCATATATGACACATGGAATACATTGTGTACCCAGTCCGACTACATCAGCAGAGCTAAGTGGTATGCTACCTCTCCAAATCTACGTAATATCTGGAAGGGACCAATGAATCTTGGAGATAACTTTATTTTGTGGCCAAATATCCTCAATCCACATTGAGGTGAGACTCTCAAGAACACATAGTATCCCTCCTCAAACTCCAAAGGTCTTCATCATCGGTCCACATAAGGCTTCTGATGGATTTGTGCAGTACTCATCTGCTCCCGGATGATTTAAACCTTCTTTTTAGTAGCTCACACTAACTCATGCCCCATAAGTACGGACTCACCTAGATCAGTCTAACAAAGTGGTGACCTGTATGGTTTCTCGTATAAAGATTAAAATGGTTGCATACCAATGGTGTAATGGTAATTGTTGTTTTATTCAAACTCTACCAAGGGTAAATGATCCGCCCAACTATCGCCAAAGTCCAACATGCAAACTTGTGGCTTTTCCTTCAAGACCTGAATGGTCTACTCTGTCTGGCCATCAGTTTAGCGGTTAAATACTATGCTCAAATATAATTGGGTCTCAAAATCCTCTTGGAACCCCCTCCATAACCGATATGTGAAGTGATCATCATGGTTAGAGACAATCATCAAGGGAACTCCATGGAGTTGAACTATCTCATGTACGTAGAGAAGTCCCAAGATATCAACTAAACTCTACTCTTGAATAGCTGGGAAGTGGTCCAACTTGGTGAGTCAGTCTAAGATCGCCCAGATAGCATTGTTTCCCCTGTAAATACACGGTAATATTTTCACAGTCTATTTATATCCCATCCCACTTCCACTCTAGAACCTATAGGGGTTGAGCTAAACTTGATAGAACCATGTGCTCATCCTTCACCTGTTGAAAACCTGGATGTACCGAAAAATGGGATGTATGAAACTCGCACATCACCTCCTCCTACAACATAAAAGGTACCATTGTCTATCCTCTAAAAATTATAGTATGTTCCCCTCCTTCAGAATATCCATCAAGAGAATGTCTAGTTGATATATGAGTACATAAAGTATCATAGTTGGTGTCTCCATGTTGAGCATCCCTAGCATTCCATAAAAGTGGTGGGGTAACAACCATTATCTTAATATATTAAGCACCATCCTTATCCATGAAGGATTACTATAAAGAGGATAACTACTCTGACACCTTGTCCAACAACTGAGAAAAATATCTCATACTGAGAGTGTTTTCCACCAAGTTCCCCTTCTCGAGAGTATAGACAATATCAAAATCATAGTCCTGGAGTAACTCTAGACATCACTATTGTCTCGAGTTATGATCCTTTTATGAGAAGATGTACTTGAGAATCTTGTGGTTAGAGTAATTGATAAATATCTCTTACATCATGTAGTGTTTCTACATCTTTAGTGTGAAGACTACTGCTGCTAACTCAAGATTGTGGGTCACATAGTTATACTCATTTGGACTCAACTGATGTGAATCATAGGCAATAACTGCCTATATCTGCATCAGAACACAACTAAGTCTAGTCCCTGATACATCGAAGAACACTAAGTACTCAACACCCTCCTCTGAAAATCTCAATATAGGAGCACTCATCAACCTCTACCTTAGCTTCTAAAAGCACTAATATCACCTTTTTTCCACAATAAAGGATTCCCCTTATGATTCAAAACTTTCAAGGGTTATTACAATATGGATAAATCAAGTAAAAACTTATGATAATACTCTACCAACACAAGGAAACTCCACACCTCAATGAAACTCTTAGGTGGCTCCCAAGAAAACACTTCCTCAACTTTCATCGGGTTCACTACTACTCCATTATATGAGATGAAATTTCCCAAAAAGGGGACCTATCGAATCCAAAATAGACACTTTAAGAGCTTCCTGTAAAGTATATGTTCTCAGAGTGTGTCTAGGACCATCATAAAGTGTCTCGCGTGCTCCTCCTCGAACTCTGAATACACTAGGATGTCATCAATGAAGACCGCCATGAATCGATCTAAGAAAGGATAAAAGATCTGGTTCATGAGTCCCATGAACACTACTAGGGTTTTCTTTATGTTGAACAACATCAACCAGTACTCATAGTGACCATAGTGATATCCGAGTGTCGTCCTCTATAAATCCTCATCCTATACTCATAGCTGGTGATATCCTAATCTAAGTTAAATCTTCAAGAACCATCACGTCCCTCTCAACTAATCAAATAGGTAATCGATCCAAGATAGTGTATAATTATTCTACATGGTCACCTAGTTCAAGCACTGATAGTCCACACATAATCTCAAGCTCCCATACACCTTCTTGGTGATCAAAATTGGGGCTGCCTAGGGGGAAACATTGGGTCTCACAAAGACCTTCCCCTGTAATTCCTCCAACTTCACCCTCAACTCTCAAAGATCTATGGGGGCCATATGATATTATGGTTCAAATATATGTGTCATTATGGGATTCAAGTTTATGTATAAGTCTATCTCTCAATGGGGAGGTAAACCTAGTACGTCCTCAGGAAATAATTCCTCCTACTCTACCACTACTGTAAGAAACTGATATCCCAAAGTATCCACTACTCAAAGAGTTATTTTATATAATTGGTGAGTAATCAGCTGCACCCTCCTATTCTTAAGCTTGTTCTACTCTACCAAGGTCTCCTTTTCACCCAAAAATGGAAACCTCATCCCATTATTATGGACACAACGCATCCTCTACCTAAAATTGTCAATATTGGCATAAACTATGTATAGACATTTCATACCTAATATGATGTTATAAGGAATCATTGTAGCAATAAAGATATTCCATACAAAACTCTCACCTTCAATCATCATATCACATTATCGGCACAAGTGCGCAATCACTGAGTCACCTCCTATCAGAGTCTCCATCCAAAAGGGTCAATCCAACGGATCAACTGGAATCTTTAATTCTCGAACCAGAGAAGTGGAAAGGAAGGAATAACTTGAACATGTGTCTATCAGTGATGCAGATAAAGTAAAAAATACAAATATCATACCTTGTATCATCCCTAGAGCCTCAGGGTCATAGGCATCCATATTTTTAAAATTGCCTTGTCCCTATCCACCAGCTCCCTAAGACTGGCATAGACTACCTTGATGTGGTAGTGGTGATAGGTCGAACCTCTGACCACCTCTTGTCACCCCATCAGATCCTTTTCCACATCTTCCAACCTAAGGACCACCCTTCTCCTACCTCTTTATTTGACTTGGCGGTCCCTCGACCATCTCATGGCCATTTGTACAATGGGTTGGACCATCCTAAGCCAAATGTCCCCAACCATCAAAGGTTAAGCACCACCTATCCCTTTGCTGATTCAAGCCACCCTGAAAGTCCACCACTACTGATCCTAAGTCTTGGGATCACCTACTGAAGTGTTTGACATTCTTGGATACATGTGACTACCATAGGCTACCTTCTTCCAAGTTATCAGCTACTGGGTTCCCACTACTATCTCCCACTATCGGTGTTTTCTCTTCCAGAAATATCTCCACTACCAAGGCTCGCTCAAGCATGCCAGCATAGGTGGGAATGAAAGGGTATATTACTTAAGATTTTATGCCTTGCTTTAATCCCTACTCAAATGTATGTGCTATGAAGAACTGATATTACACCATATCTATGGAGTAACGTGAGAGATTAGTAAACTTCGTTGAGTACTCTTCCACAATCATACTACCCTACTACAGATATAGAATCTCATGTATGCATATTGATCACAACATGACTAGATAAAACTCCTCCAAGAAGTGATGCTCAAAGTCTGACTAGGACATAGCAGTCTCATCATGTGAAAGAGTCACTAAGATCTACCATTGACCAGAAGATCCCTAAAGAAGACTCGACATGAGGACCTCTATCTGATATGCAGGCATAATCACAAGGAGGAAAACATGAGTGACAACCTATAGACAGTACTTAGCCACCTATAGGTCTGGATCACCCTGAAACCTAGGAGGTCACTGCCTCTAAAACTCATGCAACACACTCAACCTACGTGCATCCTCAACTAGTACTTCCAGCACTAGTTGCTACTCAATGGGTGGTGGTATAGATGGTAAAACACCTGAAGGTGCTATCCCCATTACAGGCCCCTATACCAATGACTTTTCACTAGGTTAATCATCATCATGATCACATAGTGTAATTCTAGATGGTTGTCTATATCGAGGCATCTTAAAATAAAACAAGACATACCATGGTTAAAGAGTATATTTGGGGATTTGACTCAAGAAGGACATGTAAAACAAAACCATTCATATATTATTAATGTACCAAAATATTTTCATGCGACCAATGTTTAATGTACCGGGTTAAAAGGTAGGTAATCAAATTCCTAGTGTATGGATACGTCGGTCTCCACACTAACACGGGATTCCCTGGACTAAAATCCGAACTCAAAAACACTAAACATTGTTTCCCCAAACCAATATCACCGAATATGATCCTTAGGTATAACTGAATGCTCTGATAACAATCTTTCATGACCCGACCCACCAAGGTCTGACTTGTAACTACCCCAAGACTACCTCCAATAGGCCATGGGTTGGTGACTAGTGCTGAGTAGGCATATCCCACAAATGGTAGGCATTCATCTAAAGTACCTTTACACAGGCACACATCTCCAATCCCACAAGATGATGAAATGTAAAACAACTAAAACAATTTATGCATACATCTAATATTCCACAATAGATTATGACAGTAAAGTACTAAAAGTGGAAAAATAGGCCAAATACAAACCCAACAAAAAACTATAAAGATTCAAACTTACTCTAAGGGTGAGGAATAAAGTCTCTAGATAACCACCTCAGTCTTACAAGATCCATCTATGCTCCACCTACTCCCTATCCTCCCAATACACCATCAAATGGGTCATCACCTGCATAAGACATGACACATGCAGGAAAACCCCATGCAGGTGTGAGTATAACAATACTCAATAGGATTTCCAAAAAATACTAAACATGAAGAAGAAAGTATATTCATCTCAACATAGTATATAAAAATAAATTTATAATAGAAACACCTAGATATACTCAGGAAAGACACCACACCACTAGACAGTCATAACCAACTTCCAGCCACATGATTATGCTGGAAGAAATCCTCGTTCTAGGAGATTCCACTCCATGATCCATGCTATCATTGGAGACACTAGACAAAGAGGTCTAGATCATTGGGCCCCACCCAATAAATCTCACTATTATTACAATACCCTAATACTTAGATAGGGGTCACACCTAGAACTATTGGGGGTCACCATGAAGCCTATCTAGATCAACCCTCTATGAAGGGGATCATATTTCAATGATACCACAAACCCTATCGATATAGCCTGCTAGATGGAGTATCAATGACCTACTTGCGGAGGTCATGAAGATTCTACAAGACCCATCTAGGGAACAAAGATGATAGAGGATCACACTCCAGTCTCACAGAGGGACACCATAACTCTATTCAAGACTCAGCCTCTAGAGGGGATCACCATACTTTGATATGAATATAATGTCACATTGTACCCTTGAGAAAAAGGTCCAAGGGAATACACTCAACCTATATTAGTCCATACTAAGGAAACAAAGAGATAAAAACACTCTTAAATGGGGTACACAATGTGTACATCTATCCCTGAGTCTGTCCATGTGGCAAAGCCTCAGACGACATGTAAGTATCCATATACATGGTGTGTAAAAGAAGTACATGGAATGTAAAGACACATGGTACCCTACTCATGTCACCTGGTCTTATCCATGTATGGTGTCTATGTCCATGTATCGGCCCATGTACACCAAGACATGTTTGTGTCCAAGTACAAGGTGGGACACCTGGTCGTGTACATTTTTTCATGTTCGTGTACTTCTATAAGTACATGCTAAGCCATCATGGAAGGGTCACATGGTGTGTGATAAAGTCGCATGATGTGTGATATTTTAACTTCAGTCAAAACCCTAGAATCATAGCCAAGGGGGTCCACACAGTGTGTAATGCCACATTACAGGTTGTGTTGCTCAAGAATTTCTAGATCCTTTGGATCTTCCTTTGTATTGTCTTTCGCATCACTAGATCCCCCAACCTCATCGAAACTTGAAGATATTGGGTCAACTGATAATTTCCATCTTTTCTAACCAGGATTCAGGTCCTCAATCTTCTTGAAAAATCATCTATTAATTAGTTCATCCTCATGCATCAAAATCGGGAAGAAAGGAACCCACAAATCTGTTTGATCTTCCCCTAATCATCCACTATCATTGTCGAACCTATATCGCACCTTCAATCACAAAATTCACCTACAGTATTTATCTGTTGCACCAAATAATGGTTGTGAAATGATCAAATATTAGGTATTCTTCGAACCATAAGAAAAAATAAAATCCTCATGATGAATCGTCTGAAGAACCGGAGAGGAAATATAAAAGCCAAAAAATGTGAGTAATGAACTGGGACCATCATTTATTTATAATCAAATCTATTTTTTTAGATTAAAATGAATGAATAGGAATAATAAAAGTGATAAAATAACAATTACATCAATTTAATTCTACCAATGATGCATGTATCAATTCTATTCATGGAATTGATCCATGCTCATCGAAGATTAAGAAACTGGATGGAAATCACAAAACAAAACATCCTACCTATAGTTTGGATCGATAGTTGAAGAAGAATGGTTGCATTTCCTTCATTGATGAGATCTACGAACTCTATTGACACAAAAATCCACAATCTAATCTCGATATGTCGTTGTTGGTAGAGAAATATCTCCAATGGTTTTCTAGATCTCTAGGATTTGAGCATCCAACCCTGAAGAAATATCATAACCATATATTTAAAGGATAAAATAGTTTCTATGTAAAAATAAACAAAATAAATTAGTTAATTTATTTATTTCATTTATTTACGCATGTGATGACTTTTTTATAGATGGTTCATACCGACAAATATTATGTTGTTCCTAGGGTAAAACCTTCATTCTGAAATCAACGGTTCCCTCATATTTTTTATGCAATCCCCCTTTCAGGATTTATTCCACTTTTTTGGAAAATTTTGTGTATGTGATATTTAATATATTTAATATATTTAAAACATTTATGTCATGCACACTAGGTCTCAGAATCACACACCATCTCAACACCTGGTCTTGGAAATTATCCATATAATACCCAAAAATAATACATAGAAAATACGAGTCATTAAATTTTACTTGGATACCTAAGAAGCTCTCATATTTCTATTGCAGCACAGGTTTGGGATGAGGTCAGCATTGAGTATTGTTTGATCAAGCTGGATTACTTGAGTGGTGTCAGGTGAATGTATAGGATTGTATCGGTGATGTTGTGGATCCCATTTGTAGTTTCATTTATTTTAGTATGTATTTTAACCATCCCAGTGAGTGGTTGGTTGTGTGTATGACATGGTCATTTGGGACTTTATTTCTTTTCATTCTATTACCACATGTTTCAATTTCATTTTATTTATTCTCTTTATGTACTATAAATTGTTTGATGTTTGGTTACTTACTTCTGGTTGTGCACTCTGATATGGGGGTATAGTCTCCTCATAGTTTCACTTTATACCCCCACTAATAGTCAGCAACCTCTAGCATATGAGGGGTTGAGCTTGAGGTCATGTGGTAGTTCATCTAGGGGCACCAGTCTTGTGGCACCCAGGCTGGGATGTTGCAAAGTGGTATCATAGGGGTTTAATTTCCTATTATTTACTATTTTGGGATTTGGTAGATAAGATATATAGGGATGTGTCATAGATTCTGATGGATATCAGGTTGGTACGTTGTGAACACTTATTCTGGTAGGAAGTCCAAATTACCCGGGTTGGGATTTATGTTATAGTTTGTGATGTTATATTTTTATGTGATTTTGACTTCTATGTACACACATATTGTTTATATGTGATGATTTATCATTGATTTATATCTCTAGGTCATTGATAAGAAGCCTATGGTTTGGTTTTGACTCTTGACCTACAGATCCAAGAGGCTTCTCATGCATAAGGATACACAAATAGGATCCACATGTTATAGGCCTACTAGTGTGTGATTTATGAATTTATTTTGATGGAAGGTTATGTGGATCTACAGTGAGACACTCATCAGTGAGGAAGATAGTGAAGCCCTCATGCATGGTTGGTGAAGTGACCTTGTGGGTCAGTACGGTGTGAGTATAAAATTGTTGGACCCCCTATGGGTGGATTTTTTTTAGGACGGTTGTATGTCTAGGTCCTCTAGAGAGTGTTCATATGTGCAGATTCTCAAAGAGGATGGGCACCCTAGTCCTAGGTAGTTGGTTAGTATGTGACACTTATATAGTGTTATAACATAGAGGAGGGTATTTTATTTTGCTGATGGTGTGTGATGATGAGATGGGTGTATGTTTGGTTCCATGTGATTTGTTTACATCTGTGAGAAGTCTTAGACCTTGGGTGGTTAGACCTAGTGACCTTCTTGACATGACTCCAACTTTAAGTGTTGATATCAGTGGTTTTGTAGGGCGACCTGCGAGAGGGTTCGACTGAGTTATGTGTACTTAGGGTGAGAGGGGCACATATAGGTGTTTCGGACATTTGAAAATGGTGCATGAAGGATGCATCTTTGAATGGTGTTTTGGCATGTAGGATGCCTTTGGTTTTTGGGAAGATCACTTGAGTGCCAGTGGTTTAGCCATTTGGTTGGTTTCTAAAGGTAGTACTAGTTGGGTTTTTGACTCACTTATCTCTATAAGCATCTTCTAGAATGTGGTGATAGTATAGATTATTTGGTGTGGAACTTTGAACGATTCTTGGGTTTTTATTGATCATGTAAGTGGTTTTTTATTGTGAGTTTCTTTTGGTTTTGGAAAGAAAAAAGTATGATCTATGACATGTGAGGTAGGCATGTGGGGTAGGCATGGCTGGTGGATCAGGCTGGTGAGTCGAGTTTTCCTAATACATAAATTACTGAGATTGTAAATAGATTTTTTGGTTGGGTTACACAAGGAAACGTAATATTTAAGTATTAATGGGACCTTAGAGAAATAAATAAGATGGTATGTGTTGTTCCATTTGGTTGGTGGGTAAGATGTTACAGGAGTGCATACCCGAGGTGCTTGAGTAGGATAGGTTGTCATGAGAAGGCTAAGAATCGATATGGTTGTGATGAGAAACTTGCAGGAAGGGAGGCCCGAGACCTTTGTATGGTCTTTATTTGTATCTACAGATAGAAATCTCATCGAAAATGGATGAGGGGTGGTGGTATTTGTCAAAGAAATCTGAACATACTCTTAGCTAGTAACGATCATATCTAATATTTTAACATTATCCTAAGTACGCTGGGAGGGAAATGGTTATATGATTAGCTAACCTAATGTATTTTTGTTGGTTATGGAGAATCTTGGAGGTTACACTTAGGGAGAAAAGTATATGGAACCATATGGTGGTAATTACACCATCCACTGTTTATGGTTGAGGTCCTTGGGATGAACTGGGTGTTAACAAATACCATGGGTGTCGTTCTAGGGTGCTGGGAATGGGTGGTTGTTGATGTTTTATTTGGAAACTCTATTTAGGGAAAGGTTTCCATGTCCAATTTTTCATTTATCAGTGGTTGAGATGTGGATCAGTCTCAGTGGAATTGTGATTCTAGTAAAGAACCGTGAGGTGCATGCTTAAATTCCATAGGGAATGATAGTGGGATGTTAATGGTGATGGATGATCAAGCTGATCGTTGGATTCAAGATCGATGGGTTCTAGAAATAAGTTTAGGTATAGACTTCAGTGGTTATGTTTGGGTGGTTGTTGAATTCCCCTGAGTATGAGGATTTAGTGAATAGGTGAGATAGTGACAAATTGGCAGTTGGAGCCCAGTGTTTTTTTAGGACTAGTTGGTTGAGGATATTCAGATTGGGGTTAGTGCACAATGTGGGTGCAGAAGGTTGAAATCTATGTTCAGTGTTTCATTTCAGTAATAATGGTTGTGTTTTGGGTTTGATTTGGGCATGCAAGGAAAATCTGGTGTGTTATTAGTTCGTGCATGGATGGCAGGTATGTATCCACTTCATTTTATTTCAGATGATGGGGATGGGTGCCCATGATTATTGGCATTCTTGTGGGTTTCGTGGTCTGATAGGTTGGGAGACATGCCTAGAATGTTGTGAGAGTGTGATTTCAGGTTTGGTTGGGATTTCCTAATGTAAAGGGTGTTAAGTAATGAAAATTGGTGGTTATGAGTCACATATTATGGTGGGGAGAACCATATATTGATTAATTATTTGTTAATGTTGTAATATATGTTTTATATGGATGGGTTTGGGTAAGCCCCATTATGGTGTTTTGGTTTTGGTATTGGGTTCTAGTTTGGGTTTTTGGCCGGTTAAGGGCCCTGAGTTGGTGGTTTTCCCTAGTAGTGTTTTAGGATATCAGAATCTAGGTGAGGTTGTTGGTGGAAAATATGGTGATTGATGTAGATCGGGTGGTACAAGGGGATGACCACTGAGGCTTCTCAAGGATCAGAAGTATTAAGTTCGGGAGATTTTAAGATCCCGCATCCGGATGGGTCAAAATTTCTAAGGGAATTTTAATTTTTGTTAATGGATAGGTTGAATCATTATTTGAGACTCAAAATGAAGTTCCCAAAGTTATAATTCCTCAAATTGTTGTTTTTAGATGAGGAATGAGGATTGAGAGGCAGCCAAGGTGATTAGATGAGTTTCGAAGGCTTTGAGTTAAGTTTATGGAGTTTTGGAGTTCTTTGACAAGGGTTCACTATTTGGTTTGCACGGTTTATGAGAAACCATGCAACACCTTGATTATCATGAGGTTTTTAGTTTAATTTAAATTGTGCATGGTTGATTTCCATGGTTAGATCAAAGTTTGGGGTAAACCGTGTGAGACTAGAGGAGAAAATGTGCAAGGATGAGGGGATTCAAGACATGGTGCATCGTCTACACATGATTTCAAAAAAATTGTGCACCTTACTATAGAGGGGATGCAATGTTAACAACATAGTTCGCACATGGTTTCTTAAACTATGTGGAAAAACCATGAAATTTTGGGGCATTAGAAAGTAGGGTTTCACATGGTTGGCACACGGTTTGGAAAATCATGTGGCCAAACCATGTGGCTGCACATATTTCATTAAAAAGATGGATTTTACTAAAATTCCCCCTCAGGTTTTCAACCACTCCCCCCCCCTCCCCTTTCTAGGCACACAAACCAGCGGGTTTTCAAACCCCTTCCTCCTCTTCTCTCCCTTAATTTTAGGGTGTATTCATGGTGATTTCATAACATTTGAGGTAATTTCTCCTCCTCCAATGGTTTCCTTTTTTCTTCTTCATGCTTCTCTCTAATTTTGGGGATCTCTAGTTTAGGTATTGTTGATTATTCCACTAGAGCATGGTGGAAGCATCTGTTTCTTAGGGATATTTTGGTCAGAATTTGACGATGAGATCCCCAGATGGATTTTGGATGTCATTGTGCAGTGTTCTGTTATGGTTTGTGACCGCAGCGAATTTTCTATGGTTTTTTTACTATTTTAATTTAATTAGTTATCTTTTTGGTATCATCTCTTTGGGATTTGTCCCGAAATGTGTTTGGGGGTTTTTCACTGGTCTTCAGTGACTGGTTGGATTCGATTTTAGTATGTCAAGATGACCCAGTAAGTTTTTTAATTTATACCAAGTGGGGTTTTGGTTAATTAATTAATTATAATTGTTATGATTAAATATATTTTGGTTTTTTGTGTAATAATGGATATTTTTTTATCATGATAAGATCGGTTGAGTGTTGAGATGTTTGGATGATCCATGGTGAGGCCACCAAGACATAGAAACATAATGTAAAACTTATCAAATGAGGTAGGTGTTCTAAGAGATTTACCCGTAGTATTAATAATTCTTTTATATGTAAATTTTGGTATATGCCTTAGTTCCCATGTGTTTTATGCTTTCTACCTTGTTTTAGGAATTTTTTTGGCTTTAGATGGATACCTTGGACCATCTATGGGTCATGTTCGATCTATGGTGATATGATACTGAGCCTATAGTCACCCATGGGGTGTTCCAATCTTTGGAAGTGGAATGATTTATGTGAAAAAAATTTATGAAAATTCTTATGGGGATTTTGAAGTGGTTTTGAATGTGTGCATTGGGTTTTGACCTAGTTTTAGATTTCAAAGTGGAAAACTATGTTTTAAAATGATTCTTATTCTTAAATGATATGTTGACCTCAAGGGGATTATAAATGGTTTTTAAGTTAATTTTAAAATTAGATTTGAAATGGTAATGTGGTGACTCTTAAAATGGTTTTTATAGAATATGATGGTCTTGGACCTTTTTTTGTTCTCAAAGGGAAAGACCCATGTTTTAAAGGGTAGTTTTGAAATGTTAAAGAGAATGTTTTGTTTTGGTTTTGATGGAATTTGAAATGGGTTAGGTTTTATTTGATCCATGTGATGATTTAAAGGTCCCTTAGGACCATGTTAAATTTTGTGATTTATAAAGGATATGGAAATGGTAAAAGAGTGTGTTTTGATTGTTAAATTGTTTAAAGAAAATTTGAAGAATATGTTATATGGATAATAGGTGAAATTTTTTAATTGTGAAATTAGTTTAATGTGATTAATTTAATGGGTTATCAAAATGTTGAACTAAATGGTAATAATGGTTAATGGAATGGTTTGGTATGGTTTTCCATGACGTTCTGAATCTCGAATGGATTCATGGAATTATACTCCATGTTTTCTGATCAGTGACTAATGGTTTTGGGATGTTGGACTAATTCTCCACTCATAGGTTTTGGGTGGTCTAGACTGATGCTCCAAGTTCCCCGATGCACCATAGTTATTCAGGGGAAGTAATGATGCTCTTGAACCCAATTTTATGGAATTCTCATTCCATATTAAGGTTTTGATGGTTGTGCATGACGTTTAGAATCTTGGATGGATTCATGGATAGATGATCTATGTTTTACAACTTAGGGACTAAAGTTTGGGATGGTCATACATGACGTTCTGAGTCCTGATTGGATTCATGGACTGATGCTCCGTGTTTTTCGACCTGTGACTTAGTGTTTGGGATGGATGGAAATGGTGTACTGGATCCCAGTTGAATTCTTGGACCAAGGCTCCTTGATTTCCAACCAGTGACCCCTATGATATATGGCATATAATATCATATTGGGATGATGATATTTGATGGAAATGGATAATTTTTGGAACAAAGGATAAAAGTGATTAATTGAACTTTTTTTTAAAACAAAGAAACCTATTTTATTTATCTTCTTGTCTAAATTTATTTCTTTTCCTACATGAAATATTGAACCAACAAGAATTTTTTTTAAGATTATATTGGTGGTGGTATACTTAGTTTTACTCACATCCTTCTCGATTCACAATTACACTTGGGTACCCAAGAATCTATCACATGTTTATTATAGGTACAGGTTTGGGATGAGGCTCGCATTGAGTATTGGATGATCGATCGAGATTTATCGAGTGGTTTCAAGTGGATAGATGGGTTTGGATTTTTTATTCTATGGAGATTATTTTTTGTTTCATTTATTTTGGTATGTATTGTAATCAACCTAGTGGGCAATCAGTTTTATGTATGACATGATCATTTGGCCCTTTATTGTATTTCAATCTATTACCATATGTTTCAGTTTCAGTTTATTTTTTATTTTTATGTACTCTGATGTGTATGGTATTTGGTTACTTACTTCTGGTTATGCACTCTAGTATGGGGGTATAGTATCCTCACAATTCCACTTTAGACCCCCACTGCTAGTCGGCAGCCTCTCGCATATGAGGAGGTGCGCTTGAGGTCATTTGGTGGTCTATCTTGAGGCACCAGTCAAGTGGGACCTAGTTTGAGATGTTAAAAAATGGTATCATAAGTGTTTAATTTCTTATTATTTACTATTTGTTGATTTTATAGATAGGATATAAAGGGATTTGTTTAATCTTTTTATGGATATCAGGTTGGTGGGTCATGAACATCTATTCTGTTCAAATGTTTAGGGTACCAGGGTTGGGAATTCTATTTTAGTTGGTGATGTTACGATTGTATGTGATTTTCGCTTTGAGCGATGAACATGTTGTTTAGATGTGATGGTTTATGATAGATTTTGGGATCTTATCCATTTAAAAGAATCCTATGGTTTGGTTTTTTATCTTAGACTATAAAGTCAAGAGGCATCTCATGCATCATGATATGCACATAGGATCCACATGTTATTGGCCTGCTAGTGTGTGATTTATGAATTTCTTTCTAATGGAAGTTTCTATGGATCTATGGTGAGATGCTCAACAGTGAGAAAGCTAGAGTGGTCCACATGAATGGTTGGTGCAATGACCCCAGTGGGTCAATATAGTGTGATTATAGAATTGTTGTACCCCTTGGGTGTGGATTTTTTTGAGGATGGTAGTATGTCTGGGTCCTCTAGGGAGTGGTCAGATGTGTAGATTCTTGGAGAGGATGGGCACCCTAGTTGTGGGTAGTTGGTCAGTATGTGACACTTTTATGGTGTGGGGCCCTAGATTAGGGTTTTTTGTTTTGTTGATGCCATGAGACGATGAGACAGGTGCATGTTTGGTGCCCCATGATTGGTGGCCTTCTCTGAGAAGGCATGGACCTTGGGTGATTATACCTAGTGACCTTCTTAACATGACTCCATATTTGGGTGTTGATATCATGTGTTTTTTATGGTAACCCATGAGAGGTGTTGAGTGATTTATGTGTGCTTAGGGTTTGAGTGGAACATATGGGTGTTTTTAACTTTTAAAAATGTTGCACAAAGGATACAGCTTAGTATGGGGTTTTGGAACATGGGATGCATTTGGTTTTGGGGAAGAGAAATTGTATACAAGTGGTTTAGACTAGTGGTTAGATTTTGTGGGTAGGATAAGTTGGGTTCTTGTCCCGATTAACTCCAGATGCATCTTCTAAAATTTTTTTAGATCCTAGATGATTTGTGTTGGAACTTTGAAAGACTCTTCGGGTTTTTGTGGTCATGTAAGTGGTTTTGGCTCATGAGTTGCTTTTGGTTTTATAAAGCACCAAGGGTGTTCTATGATGGGTGTAATAGGAATGTGGGGTAAACATGGCCATTGGATTGGGCCGGTGAACTCAGTTTTCATGATACATGACTCACTGAGGTTATAAACATATTCTAAGGTTTTTTTACAAAAGGAAGTGTAACGATTAAGTGTTAATGGTACCTTAAAGGCATAAAAACAATGGGATGAGTTTTTTTGTTTGGTTGGTGGATCAGATGTTATGGTAGTGCATGCCCTAGGTGCTTGAGTAGGATGGGCTTTCATGATTATGTTGAGAACTAATATGGTTGTGATGATATATTTGTGGGCAGGGAGGCCTAAGGCATTTTGATGGACTTTATTTGTCCCTGTAGATATAAGTGACATCGAAAATGGATGAGGGATAGTGCTATTCATCCATGACATATTAGCATACTCTTAGTTAGTAACAGTCATTCCCAATATATTAACATCATCCTGAGTATACATAAAGGGAAATGGTTATATGCCTAGATACCCTAATGTTTTTTGTTTGGATATGGGGCCTCTAGGAGTTTATGATCAAGGATCAAAGTATATGGATATATATGGTGGGAAGTGCACTGTCTACCATTTACGGGTCAGTTCCTTGGTATGGACCAGGTGTCGATGAATATTGTGGGTTTCTTTCTCAAGTGCTAGGAATGGGTGATGGTTGATGTTTCATTTTGCCAACATGTTTATGATGAGGGATCTACATCCGATTCTTAGTTTATAAATGGTTGGAGTGTGGGTCAGGATGTGGATCAGTCATGGTGGCATTGTGATTCCAGTAAAGAACTGTGAGGTTCATTCTTAAATTATATATGGAATGATAATGGGAGATCAGTGGTGATGTATGATCAATTCAAGTGTTGGATTCGATATTGAGGGGTTCTAAAAAGAATTTCAGTTATGGAATTTAGTGGTTATGTTTGGGTGGTTGTGTAATGACCATAAGTATGAGGGTATAGTGAATAGGTGAGATGGCAACAGGCTGGTAGTTGGAGTTGGAAACTTTTTTTAAGAAAGGTTGGTTGAGGATATTCTGACTGGTGTTATCACATAATGTGGGTGTGAAAGGTTTAAAATTATGTTTAGTTTGTTGTTTTGGGAATGACTGTTTCATTTTGGGTTTGAGTTGGGAATTCAAGGAAAATTCGGTATGTTTTTATTCCATGCATGGATGACGAGTATGCATCAGCTTCGTTTGGTTTTCAATGATAGGTATGTGTGCCCATGGTGATTTTAATTCTCATGGGTGTTGGGGAGTGGTAGGTTGGGAGCCATGTTGGGTATGTTGTGGGAGTATAATTTCAAGTTTGGTTGGGATTTCCAGATGGTAAGGGTGTTAAGTATCATAAATTGGTGGTTATGAGTCGGTATGGTGGGGAGAACCATAGCTCTATGACCTCTATATTAATTTTTTAATCTATGTTCTAGATGGATGGGCTTGGTTAAGCCCCATTTTGGTGTTTCATTTTTTGTATTGAGTGTTATCTCAGGTTTTTGGCCAGTTGAGGGCCTTGAGTTAAACATTTTCCTTTGTAGTGTTTCAGGATATCGGAAGTTGGGTGAGGTTGTTGGATGAAAATATGGTGAACGATGTATATTGGGTGGTAAAATGGGATGTCAATTGAGTATTCTTGAGGACTATAAGTATTATGCTGGGGAGGTTGTAATATTCCTCTTCCGGATGGGTCTAAATTTATGAGGGAATTTTAATTTTCATTATTGGACGGGTCAAATATTTGGTTAAGACATAGAATGGAGTTTTGAGATTTAGAATGCCTCAAAGTGTTGTTTTGAGATGAGAAATGAGTATCTAAAGGTTTTCTAGATTATTTAGTGAGTTTCGGAGGCTTTAGATTAAGTTTCATGGGTTTTGAAGTTCTTTGAAAAGGGTGCACAGTTTGGTGTGCATGATTTAGGAGAAATTGTGTGAAACCTTGATTATCAAGTGGTTTTTAGTTCAATTTGAACTATGTATGGTTATGTTTCATGGTTAGATCATGGTTTGGGGTAAACTGTGTGAGGCTAGAGGAGAAACTATGCAAGGATGAGGCAATTCTAAGACATGGAGCATGGTATCCACACAGTTTCAGACAAACTGTGCCCCTTGTTGTCGACGGGAGATAGTGCTTAAAGCAGGGTTGGCAAATGGTTTTTTAAACTATGTAGCACAACTATGTGAATAGGGGTGTTGGACAGTAGTGGTTTTCATGGTTGTCCCATGGTTTGGCCAACTGTGCAGCCAAACCATGTCACTGGTGGATTTGGACAGAGCCATCCACACGGTTGGCATACGATTTGGAAAATCGTGTCTCCAAACTGTGTGGCTGCCCATATTTCATTAAAAAGGGGTATTTTACCAAAATTCCCCCTCATGGTTTTCAACCTCTCCCCCACCTATTTTCCCCCCTTCCAAGCACATGAACTACAGGGTTCCCAAACCCCTTCCTCCTCTTCTCTCTCTTGATTTTGGGGTGTATTGATGGAAATTTATTAGCGTTTGAGGTGATTTCTCCTCCTAAAGTGGTTTACTTTCTTCTTCTTCGGGATTATATCTAATTTTAGGGATCTAAATTTTAGGTATTGTTGACAATTACACTAAATCATAGTGTAATTTTTTGTTTCTCATGGAGATTTTGGTCGGCTTTAGAAGATCATATCCTGAGATGGATTTTGCATGTCATTGCACGATGTTTCGTTAAGGTTTGTGACCATGGTGAATTTTATATGGTTTTTCTTAATGTTTTAATTTATTTATTTTTCATTTTGGTATCATATATTAGGTATTTATCTATGAATATGTTCAGGGTTATTTTGTGAGTCTTTAGTGAGTGTTTGACTTTGGTTTTGATACGGCGCAATGACCCGATGAGTTTTCCAGGTTTATCCCAAGTGGGTTTTTTGTTTAATTAATTAATTTTATTTGTTATAATTAATTAATTTTTGTTGTTTTGTGTAATAATAGATATTGTGTGATTGTGACTATCTCAGTTGAGTGTCAATATGTTTGGAAAATTCTTGGATGGGCCTTGGTGTGGCCACCGTGTTTTGCAAACATAATAGAAGGCTCCTCTAATGAGGTAAGTGGTTTAAGATATTTACCCATAGTCTTAATAATTTTTTATATGTGAATTTTGGTATGTTACTTAGATAACATGTGTTTTATGATTTCTCCCTTGTATTTGGAAAAAAAATTGGATTTAGATGGATACCTTGGACCATCCATGGGTCTATTTGGATATGTGATGATATGTGACCTGACCTATGGCCACCCATGGGGTGTGCCTATTTTGGGAAGTGTAATTTTTTATTTGATGGGTTTTTATGATAATTATCATAGAACTTTTGAAGTGGTTTTTAATGTGTGAATTGGGTTTTTACCCAGTTTTGGATGTTAAAGGGGAAAATTATGTTTTAAAATGATTCTTATTCTGAAATGAGGTGTTGACCTCAAGGTGATTATAAATGGATTCTAAGTTGATTTAAAATGCTGGTTTTGAATGATAATGTGGTGAATATTAAAATGGTTTTCATGGAATATGAATTTCTTGGACCTTTTTTGGTTATCAAATAGAAAGACCCATGTTTTAAATGTGGTTTCGAAATGTTAAAGAGAATTTTTGGTTTTGGTGTTGTTGGAAATTGAAAAGGGTTAGGTTTTATTTGAGCTATGTGTAGATTTAAATATCTATTGGGACCTTTTTAAATTCTTTGATTTAGAAATGAAAATTAAATGGTAAAATAGGGTGTGTTTATTATTAAATGGTTTAAAGAACATTTAATGAATGTGTTATATGGATAGCAGGTTAAATGGTTTAATTGTGAAATTAGTTTAATGTGATTAAAGTAATGGTTTATGGAAATGTTGAATGAAATGGTAATAATGGATAATGGAATGGTTGTTGATGGTTTTCCATGATGTGTTTAATCGTGATTATATTCATAAAATTATGCTCCATGTTTTCTGACTAGTGACTAATGGTTTTGGGATGTTGGATTGATGCTCTACTCACCAGTTTTGGGCAGGCCATACTGATTCTCCAGGCACCCTAGTGCACCTTAGTTATTCAGGAAAAGGACTGATGCTTCTGAACCCAAGGGTATGGACATGGCATTCCATATCAAGTTTGGGATGATTTTATATGTCGTTCCAAGTCTCGGTTGGATTCATGGACCAAGTCTCCATGTTTTCAAACTTATGAACTATAGTTTGGGATGGTTGTACATGACGTTCTGAGTCTCGGTTGGATTCATGGACTGGTGATCCATATTTTCCATCTTGTGACCTAGTGGTTGGGATAGCTGGACAAGGCATATCAGATCCCGGTTGGATTCATAGATTAAGGCTCCTTGATTTACAACCAGTGACCCCTGTGATATATGGTATAAAATATCAGATTGGGTTAAGGAGATTTGATGGAAATAGATAATTTTCAAAATGAAGGATAAAATTAATTAATTGAACATTTTTTTTAAACCAAGAAACCTGTTTTTTTTTACCTTCTTATTTATAGTTATTTCTTTTCATGAATGAAATATGGTACCAACTGGTATTTTCTTTAAACACAATTGGTGGTCTACTGAGTTTTACTCACACTTTTCTCAGGCCTCTATTGCACTTGGGTACCGAGCAACTCTCACATATTTAATATAGGAACAGTTTTAGGCTAAGGCCTGCATTGAGTATTGGCTGATCGAGTAGGATTTCTTGAGTGGTATCAGGGGACTCGATGGGTTTGGATCGGTGATGCTGTGGAGCTCATTTTTAGTTTCATTAATTTCTGTATGTATTGTAATATTCCTAGTGGGTGTTTGTTTGTATGTATGACATGGTCATTTTGGACTTTATTGTATTTTAATATATTACCATATGTTTCAGTTTCAATTTATTTATTCTTTCCATGTACTCAGATGTGTATGATGTTTGGTTACTTACTTTTGGTTGTGCACTCTGATATGGGGGTATAGTCTCCTCACATTTTGACTTTATACCCCCACTACTAGTCGAAAACCTCTGGTTTATGAGGAGGTGTGCTTAAGGTCATGTGGTGGTATGGTTTAAGGCACCAGTCTAGTGGCACCCAGGCCGAGATGTTATAGAAAGTTATCATGAAGCCAACTTTAAGTGACTGTGAGAAGTATATTAGTTACCATAAAAATAATTACTACCTACCATGAGTTATTTGTGAACCTACTACGAAAAGGTATTCATCTACCTATCATGTAGCTGCCTACCATGAATTAATTTTTAGTAGTTATCATGAGTATTAAAATTTTTCTGAAGAAAATAAATATTTTTTTAACTACTTAAAAAAATAATCTTTATAACTAATTGAAATATTTTTTCTTATTATATTTTATATTAGCTACGTGTGATATTTTTTATTTTTTTATACTAACCACGTGTAAATTTCAACTGAACACATGTCAAAAATATTCATACGGTCAGTATACCGCCCATTCGTGCACGGTAAGCATACCGACTCTGAGGCTTGTGTCTCACACGGTTAGTACATCACTTTAGTTTTTTCTTAATGAAATGTATTTTCTTATGAAACTTTGTCTTAGTTTCATTTTTGTAAAAAATACTTACTAAAACTCTTTTTAGAATGTTTTAACTATTTTATTGATTTTTAAAATAAATAAATTTTATATTGACTATGTTAATAGTTTGTTAAATTAAAATTATCATAGAAATTTTTATGAAAATAATAATTATCATATTATTATTTCATGATCTATTTTTATTATTTTTAGATTATTCCTTTACTATAAGTTTATGAGAGAATTTTTAATTATTTTAATTAATTGAAATACTATCATTTATTTTAATGAATTTTTTATAGAATTTTTTAATCAATTTTTTACAGAAATGAAAGTGATTCAATATGATTATTGATCACACATGAGGTATTAAAAGGTAATGATTTGTTTCATTCTTTTAAATATTTATAACCTTTGTAAGGTAGTGATTAGATTAGTAAACTCTCATTCTAAGAGATCAAAGATGAATGTTAGGGATTCATTGATAAAGAGTGATCAAGGCATATAGTATAAGAGTTTCTGCTTCAACTCTTGATGAATTTTTGAATTCCTATGACAAGAAAGATCTTCATGATATGTGATTAAGTTATTCCTAAAACTTCTATTTTACTTTTTCGATCATGAAGATACTTCAACTATATCATCCTATATTTTTTAATTTATCAAGATCATTGAACATCAATGCTTTCATCATCTTATATTTACTATTTTTTCTTTGTATTTTTTTCTTCATGTAATCTTTATTAATCTTTTTTAAATTTTTCATGTTTGGTTTATGATTTTTTTCAATCAAAATTAGGTCTTTTAAATTGGTTTATTCCACCATTAAAAAGGAAGTTTTGGGTTGTGACTACCAAATAGAAGTTAGGTCGTGGACTAAGTTAAAGTATCTTATAAAAAGTTTGGGTTGTGCCTTCAGGTATTTGTAAATGGTAGAGCCTGTAACGGGTTCTCACACCTCTAAAAGTGAGTTTCTTTGTGGGTTACAGTCTTCTAATATAATGGAGAAGGTTAATGAGTGGACTAAGATCTTGGTGATCCAAACCACAATAAAACCTATGTGTTCTTTTCTTTTATTTATGCTACACTACACATCTTGAACGTATAACATAAAGAAGTTTCTTTAATTAATAAAAATAAAATTGATTTTTGAATTTAAATTTTAAATGAATATTCACCCCCCCCCCCCCATTGGGTCACTAATCAGTGGATTGGGCCTAGGACGTTACAAAAAATATACCCTATATCTCAATATTAAAAAAATCATATTAGAATGTATTGAACACCTCATGTAACACCCTAATGTTTTTTGAATTATTTTTTTCAAATTAATTTAACCTTTTTGAAATTTTACATTTCACACAACAATGAAAATAGTTTATTTTATATTAAAGCATTATGTTTGGCTTGCATTATACGCAACATCAAGTTAATCATGCACTACAAAAAACATAAACATTTTATTTCTCTACATGGAACACTGAGGTTAGATTCTATTACATGCAACAATGACTTTCTTTGATGTCTTGTGTAACATGCAAGAACGATTTTTACCGAATAATAGTATATCATAAAAAAGTTATTATTTAATATAATAAGATATAAGATAGCCATAAATTAGATTTTATGAATAGTATTGACTAATTTATGAAACTATATAGTTTAAAAAAATATAATATGAATTCATAGTTTACCAATTAATTAGAAATGAATATAAAAAGTGATTGAATGTAAAGGGAAATATTATTATGGTTATAAAATTGTTTTACCCTAATAAATTAAATTAATTATAATTATTGAGTGATATTAATGTAATATATATTTTATATATTTAATCCAATATTATTTATATTCATGCAATATATTCTATAGATATCAGATAATAACAAACCCAATTTTATGCTTTAAAACCTATATTTTTTATAAAGCTGGTTTTACCGCCTTTTAATGGAAAACCCATTTTAAATTAAAATTTAGGAAATTTTATAGATTTAATATGTAAAAATAATATTCATATTTGAAATAAAAACATAAAAATTATGTTGGGAAAAAAATTGGTATTTTTCTGTATGGTTTCATTTTTTAATGAATAATTAAAAATACTCCATTTTAGTTCAAAAAAAATAATCAAATTTATTTATAAGGTTAAATTATATTTAAAATTGTTTTAAAAGTTTAATTAGATAATATTTTTATAATTTAATCCAATTTATGTCATTATAACCAATTTCAAATTGAAATTGGATATAAAAAATTAGCAAACATTTGATCATTTTTACTTTAAAACCCCATAGTATCGTCCCATTAGCGGGATTAATTTTAAATTAATATATGCCACTTATGTGATTTGAATTTAGAAACATGGATTCCATATTTGGAATAAAAAAAAATTCTAATTTATAATAATTTCAAGTTAGTTTTTTACCAAAAAGATAAGTGAAAGTTATTAAAATTAATTACATCAATTAAGGTAAAATTAAGATTAACTAAGGACTAAACCTTATATTTAAGACTCAAAACTACCTAGAAAATTGTAAAAGAGACATTTTATGGCCATATTTAGACCCTATACTCCATTATATATAATTTTTTCCATCATTGGATCCACTTTCAACATGAAAAATTTGGGTGGAATTCTCTCTTCAAATATTTACAAGAGTGACACTCCTCTTCCACTATAAAAAGGTCTCCTCTCCTCCCACTTCCTCACACCTATCAATCCCTTTTTCTCACCCAACCTCTGATAAAATAATATAAAAAAATATCTACCTTCATCATATAATCATCTGCTTGTGTATAAATAAATCCAAGGATTCCTTTTGGCACAAACCAAAAAGAGTTACCCAATTAAGAGGTAATGTCCTCTCTCAAGATCCTTTCATTTATTTTCTTTCTCCACCCCCTCCACTCAATTTATTCCATTATTATATATAAAACCAGTATAATAAATATAATAGTATGTTTTTATGCTAATTTTTCAACATAAACTTACACACACCTCCATTTAATGAGTAACAAACATACTGTTTATGTGTACGATGAACTATCGCCTCACTAAACGATGATTATTTATTTTTCCTTCATTACATCTCATGGTGGAAATTATGATAGAAAATCTATTTATATATTTATATATTATATTTATTATTTATTTAATCATATTTATTCCTTTTAAAACATATATATTTTTTACTTTCCATTTGGTGTAAATACGATAATTTCGTTTGAGGAAGTGTGGACTACTGCCCCGTCAAAGTGATGTGATTCGTTCACACGCTACATGGAATGTATTAAGGATGGGTTTAGTGGAATTATATGATATATATAACATTATAATTCTAATTTAATGATATCATATATATATACATATATTTCATTTTCATTCTTTCTTTCAATATGACAATAAAAATGGAAACAACGTTTATGCGTACGTACGGCTTACCGTCCCATTAATGGTGTATTCCATTTCATAATTATATATTATATAGATTATTATAATAAAATTATACTGTATATAAATGATATTTATATCATTTTTTACATTATTTAAATCATTATATAAGTATAATGACCAAATATATAACAAATTAAGACACATGCGAAGAACAAAGTGAATATTACCTAAAGTGAAACCTTAACATAGGATTATTAACAAGAGGGTAATATAATGTCATATTCAAACAATATATGGTATTATATGTAATAATATGGTTCTTTAATATATTTATAATAAATTTATATTTATTATACATGTGGTTTTAATGAGTATGATGAAATTCAAGACACAAGGTAAGGGAAATTTCATCTCACTTTTATTTCTATGAGATACATGCCTTATTCACCACTCACTTATTTTGTGTGGTGTATGTAATACCCATGAATGTATTATATTTATCTTATACTTAAATTTATGGGTATTTAAATATCCATTTTAACAGATTTCTTTCATGTAGCTTATGTTTCTAAAGTTACTGAATCGGTATGATAGTTTTGTCTCAATTTTCCTTCTTTGAGACCCATGTTTTTTTAGACATGTAATTTTTTTTTGAGGTGTATATAATTCAATTTTACATATTATATCATGAATCTCATTATTTTAATTATATTTTATACTTCAATAAATTTTCTTTTCTTACATGGAGATTTTGATCCCAAGTTACCAAGTAGTAAGAGTTTATTGAAACAATCTCATCATTTTTCAAGATTGTTAATGATTGTGATTACTTTGAGGAAATATTGTGATAAATATCTCAATGATTATAATTATTTTACTTATCCTATGTTTTTTTATGATATATTCATGTATTGGTACCATTTTCTACTCTTTGGTACATAAGATAGTTAAGAAAGTGTTTTTAAGGAAACCTGACTTTACCCACTCTTCGGTTGGAAATCTATGTTCCTTCAAAACCATGTTTTCTAAAAATGGTTTCCAAGAATATTATACCATTATAATTTAATATTTAAAATAAATTTTTAACCTTATTTTATTTTACCAATATATTCCAAGAAATCTTCTTCACTTTCGGAACAATTCATTTTTCTAACCTTTTTACCGTGCAAAAGGAATGTTATTTTTACCTCGTACTACATGTATAGATTTACCCATCATCATTACTTTGAAGATTACTTTTAATTTTTAAAAGGTTAATATTTAAGAAAATGTTTTTAAAATTAATTTTCAAGTAAAAATGTTTGCAAAATCTCTTCAAACTTCTTTTATAAGTTTTTAAAGAAAAAAAATTCTAAATGTTTTCATGCTTCTTTTATAATTTTTTAAGGAAAATTGTTTTCAAAATATTTTAAATCCTTATTTACATGTTCTAAAATTATTTTCAAATAAATTTTTTGCAAAATATTTTCAAGATTATTTTATATTATTTCTATTAAAAAGTATTTCAAGACATTTTCAATATTTCTTTATAATTTTTCAAAGTTTTTTCAAAGAAAAATATTTTTAAAATGTTTTGAAGCTTATTTTATAATTTTTCAAGGAAAAAGGTTTTCAAAATGATTTCAAGTCTTATTTATAAGTTTTCAAGTTATTTTCTAAGAAAATTATTTTTAAATGTTTTTATGTATTAAAAATCCTTTTTCAAGGAAGAAAAAATATTTTCCTCAAGAAATGTTTTTAAAAGATATTTTAAAATTATTTTCCATCTAAGATGAAATCCATTGATGTTCCTCATGACTTTATAGGAAATTATATAAAGGTTCCATTCATTTACATTTTATTAATGGGTTATGCTTAATGTCATGATCTTTATGAAACTCATTTCTCTTTCATGGGTTATATGTTTATGAATTTTTTTATCTTTCTTAGGTTATATGTTTATAAAATCCATTTCTCTTTCACAGGCTATAATTTTGATGAAATGATTATGAAACCTGTATCTTTTTCCACAAGTTATGATATTTTTATATGTTTATAAGACCCATTTCATTTTATGGGTTATGATATTATTATTTATGATCTTGTGAAACATGTATGTATGATTTCACTATGAGATGGGTGGGACCTATATCTCCCTCCAATGCATTGGGTAAATATTTATATCTCATGAGATAGACATGGATGGAATGAGAAAAGAACTCGATTCAGTATTATAGGGTTAGAACAAAAAATTAACTTGGTTCAGTAATATAGGTTTGGAACGGGGGTGTACCAAGTTCAGTAATACAGGGCAGGAATGGGGGTTTACCTGATTCAGTAAAGGACTTTTTCCACTAAGATGTCTCAGAAGAAATGACTTCACTACTATGGAAATAATTATATACGCTTATATGTCTTCCACAATTCCATGTTTTATTCTTATGTTATGCTTTCATGGATTATTTTATTTATTTCATTATGATTCATGTCTTATGAACTACCTATCTTTATTCCATGATTCCTGTTATGATCTTTGATATGTAGTGTATGATTTTCTATTTTTATGATAACATTATCATACCCCTATGATCATGTTTATTCTTACATGTCTCCCTTGTTTACCCTTACTGAGCATTTGAGCTCACCCCTTTTATGTTTCCTTTCCCCAAGTTTATGATTATATGTATTATTTTTTATGTATCTAAGAAGGGTATAAATCAATAAGTGGCTAGTGGGAGATGATGTAGCTTATTTATATACCAATGTTTATGTTTCCATGTTTCCAAATGAACTAGACTTGTAAGGTCTTTGGGAATCTATTTGTATAATGTTTTAACTATTCCACAAATTTTATGCAATGTTAATCTTTGAAAAGCGAGGGTCACTATAGTTGGTATCAGAGCAAAGTTTTAGTTAAATTTTGGAAACTATGATGAGAAAAATTTAGTGATATACCTAGCTATATATCTAAGGATATGTCTAGGGGTGTATCTAAGGATAAGTACAAGGATGAGTCAATGTTTAGGAAAATTTCATGGAATTTTGGTAAAGTATAGATTGATTGGTTTCCTAGAAATAAATCCTTATCTGAATACTACAAATGGATGTGGCTCTGGCACAGATGTACCTAGGGGTAACAACTCTGACAAGATATTTCGGGTCGGACTTGAGGTAATCTGGTACACGACAAAGGGCCTTGCTTCACACTTGGTTTTACACTCTTGGGGGATATTATTTTGGAATTCACAAACTATTCATGAACCATTATAAAGGATTTAAATATAATTTGTCTATGAATAACCTAGGATAAACCTAAGGTTTCATAGATTATGGAAGGTGCCATGATTTAGAAATATTTTAAGTAAATCATTTCATGACTATGTGGGTTTCTGTTATGATATGTAATGATCACACTATGCTTCTGGTTTTAGTCAATGGATGGAACCGGAAGGAACTGTATTAATATTGAATGTGATGGAAGATTTTTTGATGAGAAGTCAAGTGGTATGATCACTAGAGTGAAAGATTTTGTGATCATGCCTAATCAGTTTTCATGGAACATGATTAACAACGTGTACCTTAACCAACTCTCGAACTCACCAAGGAAGAGAAATAATGATTTCACTGAGAGTTTGGATAATGGAGACCATGAAAGAAAGAATATTCAGTTTACTTTGTGTCAATAATTTGGAAATATCTCATCCATTTTTTAACCAAAATATTTATTTTTCCCTTACAGTCACTTGATTTGTGTCCTTATTTTCCACAATCAAAACATCTTCTTATTGGTCTTGCTAAGACATCGTCAAAGTTTAAGTGTTTCAATTGTGGATTAAATGGTCATTATGCCACTCAATGTCCCAATATTAAATCTCTTAAATGGAATTAGAAAGGGGGTTCAAGTAATGGTTACATCATTGATTATGAAGAGACTATAGATGAAATGTGAAAGGAAAGAGGTACTGTGTAATAGGAGAGGTGTTCTTATTAATGGAAAAAGAATGAAGTGGAATAATCAAAGTTTTTTTGTATTTTTATTAAAAAATTAAGTTATATGAATGATGAAATATACAATGATTGTTTTACTTATGTTTTTCAATCAGTATTTACAACTTTATGTTGAATTTTCCTGATGGACTAGTAAAGTGATTTAATGATAAGGTGATATTTTGACTAAGGGAAGGTAACCCTTAATATTTTCTTTATGTTAAGATAATGTTGTTTGGATAATGATATGTGGGTTATGAATAAGTAAATTGGACAGTACTGATTACTTTGGAACTAATTAAGGACTTTTTGACAAGTATTTCATTTTATCATGGATGAAGTTTATGACTTCTTGGATTTATGGAATATATCCAGTAATCTATGGGATAAGGAAGAATTCATGTTTTATAAAAGGATTTATGGTAATTAAGGTTATTACCATTTTCAAGGGAATATATTATAAGGGTATTCACATGTTTGGAATGTGACAAACAAGTGTTACTTTCAAGGATGTACATCTTATTTATTTTGGAAATTATATTAGTATGGATTTTGAAAAGAACATAATGTATGTAGGATGAAAACCAATCAAGTCCAGTAAGGTCATGGGTCTTGAACCCATGACCAAAGGATGAAAAGGGTTCCATGCCTACCAATGGCCTACACGATATAATAGTTAATGTATATTTATTTTTTATGAATAAATATTTTTAATGAAACATCAGTGTTACTTTTTATGTTCAGATATTAATGTATTAACCATATTTATTTTTTAAGGATAGTTAGAGATAAATAGTTATACTCTTCATTATTTTACAGGCCTTAGCATCTGTTAAAAGTTTATTTTAGTGCTTCAGGCATCAAAGTTAATTTATGTACATCCATTTCTGTAAGTAATGGATGAATTAGAAATAGATAAAAGCATAACCAAAGAATGAATTTTTTTTATAGAAACATATCATGTAAGTATATTTCCTTATATTCTTGGTCAATTAATAATTACTCAAAGATAGTATAATGATCAAAAAATGTGTTGTCCTGATACCTTAATTTTTATTAAACCCATGGCCTTATAAATCATCATAGATTTATGACTTTGAGGCCCTCAACTTTTATTTGATCATTAACTTGTTTGTGATTAATGACCTCAACCACTCCCTATAAATATTTATGATTTTAATCCATGTCTAATATTCACTCCCAACCAATTTTCTCCTATATGGAAACCTGGTTATATATTACATTGGGTAACTGTTATGGTTCTAACATTCCCTTTTTAAGGGAAGTTTTAATATTCATTTTTACACTGTGGGTTTCTATAAATGAAACTTTAAAGTATTAAAACTTTGATAACCTAGATGAATTTCGAGGATAAAATTAAATTTAAGGGGGTAGAATGTAACACCCTGATATTTTGTAAATTATTTTTTTCTAATTAATTTAACCTTTTTAATATTTTTCATTTCATGTAACACTGAAAATAGTTTATTTTATATTAAAGTTTTATGAATAGATTGTTTTATATGAAAAAACAAGTTAATAATTCATGAAACACAACATAAACTTTTTCTTTCTCTATATATAACACCGAGGTTAGCTTGCGTTACACACAATAACGAATTTCCTCGATGGCTTGTGTAATACGCAAGACCAGGTTTTACTGAATAATAGTATATCATAATAATGTTATTATTTAATATAATAAGATATAAACTAGAAATTAAATTAGAGTTTATGAATATATTAACTAATTTAATAAAATATATGGTTTACATAAATTTAATGTGAATTCATAGGTTAACAATTAATTAGAAATGAATATGAAAACCGATTGAATGTAAAGGGAAATATTATTATGGTCACAAAACTATTTCACCCTAATAAATTAAATTAATTATAATTATTGATTTATATTGATGTAATATATATTTTATATATTCAATAAAATATTTTTTATATTCATCCAATATATTTTATAAACATAAGATAAGAACAAACCCAATTTTAGGATTTAAAACCTGTATTTTTTATAAAAGTAGTTTATCGCCTTTTAATGGGGAACCTATTTTAAATCCAAATTTTTAAAATTTTGTAGATTTAATATATCAAAATAAACTTAATATTTTAATTAGAAACATAAAAATTATGTTAGGATAATTTTTTTATATTTTTCTGTAAGGTTTCATTTTTTAATGAATAGTTAAAAAAACTATATTTTAGTTCAAAACTACTTTTTCATTGAATTTATTTATAAGGTTAAATTATATTTTAAATTGAATTAAAAGTTTAATTAGATAATTATTTTATCATTTAATCCAATTTATGTCATTGGAACAAATTTCACCTTTAAATTGGATATAAAAACTTATCAAACTTTTGATCATTTTTACTTTAAAAACATGCAGTGTCATCCCATCAACGAGATTAATTTTAAATTAATTTCTAATAATTACGTTATTTTAATGTGTAAAAATAGATTAAATATTTTTAATTATCATAATTTATAATTTATAATAAGTTCAAATTATTTTTTTAACAAAAATATTAGTGAAAGTAATTAAAATTAATTGCATCGATTAGGGTAAACTTAAGCCTAACTAAGGACTAAACCTTAAATTTAAGACTCAAAAAAACCTATAAACTTGTAAAAGATCCATTTTATGGACATATTTATTGTCACGACCCGCCCTCGAGGTCCGTGCCATGACTACCCCAAGCCCGCCTTCCATAGGCCAGGGGTTGGCAAATAGCACCAAGGCGTAAATCCCGGTAAAAAGGGAAGGCATTGCCTTTGTAAAGTAAACAAACACCACAGAGTAAGCAAGCGGAAAGTAAACTCTAAGCAAAAACAGAGTACAACTGAAAGTGTGGAAAAGTAAATGGGCCAGTATACAAACCCAAACTGAAAGTAAAGTACAACTCGAAAAGGGAAAACAGCAACTGAAAAGTAAAAGCCGCTACACCGAGCTATCCACTGGAAATCCCACCTGAAGGGTGGGTACAGATAGCTCCACTGCTCTACGGGTCCTGCCGTCCGCTCCGAGCACGTCCCGCCCAGTGGTCCACCTCCAGGTACCGTCCTGCTCTGCAAGCCTCAGCTAAGATCAACGATGTCCGTCGTCTGCAACCAACACAACGTAGTGCGGGCAAAGCCCGTGCAGGGGTGAGTATAAGCTACTCAGTAGGGACCCCGAGACCCCTGAAGGTCTCTCAAAATCCACAAAGGATAAACCACGAAGAAAGGTACAATCACGAAGTAACAACCGACACTGCTTAGGTATATGCCCATACATATACCTAAGTCATCAATTTCAAATACGCTCCAACCTCCGAGCCCAAGTACAACTCAGTCCACACTGGAAAGTAAACGTATTCCACACAGGAAAGCAAAACGTAATCCACACAGGATAGAACAACACAATCCACACAAGAAAGCAACAGGATTCAGCTCACACAGGTATACTTCTTCAAAGGACGATAAAGATGATCTCTGATCCATCTAAGTCGTCGGACCCACGAAGGATCGATAGGTAACTAACCCCCGCAAAAGACCCACACAGGATCGGGCCCACGTAGGACCTGTAGGCGCTGGTTCACACAGGACCGCTGAGCGCAAGGACCCACACAGGATCAGACCCACACAGGATCGGGCCCACACAGGACCTGTAGCACTGATCCACGTAGGATCGCTGAGTGCTGTAGTCGTCGTCGTCGAATCCACACAGGATCTCTATACTATCATCGTCGCAGTCACAGTAGCAGTAGTAGCAGTAGTAGCAGTCGCAGTAACAGTCGCAGCCAGCACTAGGGTTTCCGCACACAGCAAGCTTGTTCGGAGGGTCCGCTCCACGAGCCGAGAGGCTGATACATCAACTGTCACAAAGTCCAAAGTTGATGTATCCAAAAGTTCTGTATCGTCAACAGGAACTCAATGCAACAGACGGCGCGTCGATCGGACGCCCGGTCTGAGAGTTATTGGCATTTTCGTCCCCGGGGCCCGGTTGGTTTTTAAGGCAAAACCAACCCGACCGTACTCCACCTGCGTCCAAACCTCGGGCGGAGTATGCCAAAAGATCCGTCTCACTTAGAGGAATTCAACGAAACAGACGGCGCGTCAATCGGACGCCCAGTCTGTTAATTATTGGCCTTTCCGTCTCACACCCACCCTGGGAATCTTCCCAGGAGGTCACCCATCCTGATCACTACTCTAGGCCAAGCACGCTTAACTACGGAGTTTTAACCACGTAGGCTCCCGAAAAGGAAGGTGCACCTTGAGTATAGTATACTGAAACGACCGTCTCGATCCAAGGATCGTGTTGCCGCTGACGGCGCGTCGTTCGGAGGCCCGAAGCTCAAGTTATGAGCATTTGAACGAAATCGATTCGAAAACGGGGGGTCCGGGTCCGAGCCGACCCGGCCCGACCCCCCCCCCCCCCCTCCCCCCCCCTGGGTCGGCCCGAACCGGGTCGACCCGACCCGGGTCCGACCCGGCCCGTCCGGCAGCGCGGCGCGGTCCGGCACGGCGGCGTGGCCCGGCCGGCGGCGGCACGGCCTGGGCGCCGCTCGGGTGCCACGCGCGGGGGGCATGGCCCCCGCCCCTCTTTGCTGGCGGCGCGGCTGAAAGCCGCGCCTTTGGTGAAACCGGCCCCCCTCGTGGGGGCCTGCCTTTGAGATAAACGGGGGGCCGCCTGCCCCCCTTTATGAAACCGGCCCCCCCTTAATAATGGGTGGGCAATTAACGTGGCCGGGGGAATTTAATTCCCCCGGTCTTTCTCCTTCCGGCCGGCCCACCTGGCCGGCCGGTTTTTCTTCAACGGGACCGGCAAACCGGTCCCCTTTCCGGCTTCCGACGCCAGCGGCCCGGCGAGCCGCCGGTCCTCTCGTCCCGCCGCGGCCCGGAACCGGCCGCGGTGTTCGTCGTCCGGCGCGGTGCGACGGCACCGCACCCCTCCGCCGCGGCCCCGCTCCGGCCGCGGCGCCTTCGGTTTTCTTCGACGCGGCGCGACGGCGTCGCGTTCATGATGATCCTTCCACGGTGCGGCGCGACGGCGCCGCGCAATGCAACCGTGCGAATTCCCGCGTGGTGCGACGGCACCACGCCATCTCGTCATCCACAAGAAAATAATAATAATCACGAACAGAGGGGGGATTCGGCCGTGTTTGTGCGGTCCGACCCCCCTCTCGTTAGATGATAACTCTTAAATAATCATCCACAAGACTATCATGCTAGAACCAAGAACGAGAGTAAATAAATAATCAACAAAAACCCCTACCTCGGTTTCAAGTACGATGATTGTCAATGACCCGCGGAAGGCAAGCGTCGCGGAGGTCAGGCGTCGCGGTAATCGTTCGTCAATTCCGTTGACGAAGAGGTACGTCCGAAGAGGTACGTCGTTGGTGAATCTTCGTAAGCCGACGAAGGAAGTCCGAGGAGGAAGTGGCGTTCCCTTTTGTTGACACGGAAGGCGTCGTCGATCTTCAGAACAACCGGCTTCGAAGAAGAGAGGAGCGGCATTCTTCGTCGGAGCTCGAAGGTTCTTCGCGTTCTTCGTCAAAGTTGAACAAGAAGAAGGAGTTCCCAAATCCTCTCAAGAAGGCTAGAGAAATCTAACCAAATAAAATAATCTAGAGTCTTATTTTATTCACACACTTAACAAAATGAATTTCAAAGGTTTGAAATTCAAACAATTCAACTCCATTAATTAACAAAGTTGTCATGTCATTAAAAGAGGAGTTTAAGGGAGTTAAAAAGGAGAAGAAGAAGAGTCATGCTTCGGGTGGGCCCCACCACACTTAATCCTCCCAAGGGAGGTTAAGTGGTTGTGGGTTCCACCACTAACTCCCTTTGGGAGAAGTTAACCAATAAGTTAAAATAAAAATTTGTAATCCACAATTTTTATTTAACTTATTCTAAACTCCCAAAAACTAACTCTCAACCCGAAATAAAAGCAACCTCGGAAAAGGTCTCCTTAAGCGAATATCGGCGCTGCGAGTTCATCGGTGTTCTCGGAATTCAATTCCGAGCACCGGGTCAAAAGTTAGAAATTCCCGCTCGTTCGTTCCCTGAACGTACCCGAGCCAAATTTCAGAAATTGATTCTGGGCACTCCGGGCCTCGGAATCAGGTGCCGTCAGAAACTGCGCTCTTGTAAAATTCCAAAGAAAATTAAGAAAAAATTTCCCTTGAATTTTACGGGTCTTTACATTACTCCCACCTCAGGGCTTTACGTCCCCGTAAAGATAGATCAAAAACTAGGGAAACAAATGAGGGTACTGAGCACGCATCTGAGCCTCCCGCTCCCATGTGCTCTCCTGGAGGTTCCCGTGCTGCCATCTGATGCGCACAAGAGGAATCAATCTCCCACGTAGGACCCACTCTTGTCGATCCTCTATCTCCACCGGGACCTCCGTAAAAGTCGCCCCATTGTCAACGTCAAGTTCCCCATGGTCAATGATGTGCGTCGGGTCGTGCACGTACCTCCTCAGCTGAGATACGTGGAAGACGTCGTGAACCCAGTGCAACTGAGGTGGTAGAGCCAGGCGATAAGTCACCTCACCAATCCTGCTGAGGACCTGGAAGGGTCCGATGAAGCGCGGAGATAACTTTCCGCCACGGCCAAATCTCCGAATACCACGTCGAGGTGAAACCCGCAAGAAGACGTGGTCGCCATCCTCGAACTCTAGTGGCCTCCACCTCCTGTCAGCGTATGACTTCTGCCGGCTCTGAGCTGTCCTCATCCGCTCCTGGATGACCTGGACCTTCTCTGTCATGGCCTGGACCATCTCCGGTCCCACAAGTGCTGACTCCCCAGGGTCTGTCCAGCACAAAGGAGATCTACAAGGTCGGTCGTACAACGCCTCATACGGTGCCATCCCGATGGTGGAGTGGTAGCTGTTGTTGTACGCAAACTCCACCAAGGGTAAGTGGTACTCCCAGCTACGACCAAAGTCGAGGACACATGCGCGGAGCATGTCCTCGAGAGTCTGAATGGTCCTCTCCGTCTGACCATCCGTCTGAGGGTGAAAGGCTGTGCTCAGACGTAGCTGCGTCCCGAACGCCTCCTGTAACCCCTTCCAAAGCCGGGAAATAAAGTGAGCATCTCGATCGGAGACGATAGATGATGGCACACCGTGGAGCCACACAATCTCCTGAACGTAGAGACGTCCCAAGCTCTCCACTGAGCCCTGCTCTCTGATGGGTAAGAAGTGTGCCGACTTGGTGAGTTGGTGAACAATCACCCAGATGGAGTCGTGACCTCTGGAAGTGCGTGGAAGTCCAGTCACGAAGTCCATAGATATGCCGTCCCACTTCCACTCCGGAACCTCCAAGGGCTGTACCAAGCCTGCTGGTACCTGATGCTCTGCCTTCACCTGCTGACAGGTGAGGCATCGAGAAACGAACTCTACTACTGCCTTCTTCATGCCCGGCCACCAGTGCTGTCGTCTGAGGTCCTGGTACATCTTCGCCACTCCAGGATGTACCGCCAAAGGAGAAGTGTGAAACTCTCTCAGCACCTCCTCTCGCAAAGCTACTGGTAGCATGGTACGTCCTCTGAAAAGGATGTTGTGCTCTGCTCCAAGGGAGAAACCATCAGGTGCCTGTCCTGAGGATATCTGTACATGCCGTGTCTCACAGTCAGCGTCCTCACGCTGTGCCTCTCTGACCCGCTGCAGTAGAGGAGGGATGACTGTGAGAGACTGGAGGAAGGCTGCTCCATCTCTATCCACGAAGGATATCTGCAAAGAGGCTAGCTGCTCCGTCGCCTCCTCAAGTAGCTGAATGCCCATCCTCATGCTGAGGGCATCGGCTACTACGTTCCCCTTCCTAGGAGTATAGACTATCTCAAAGTCATAGTCCTGGAGGAACTCGAGCCATCGCCGCTGTCTCAGGTTCAGGTCCTTCTACGAGAAGATATACCTAAGACTCTAATGATTAGAAAAGACTGTAAAACGCTCGCCCATCAGGTAATGTCGCCATGTCTTCAGAGCGAAGACCACTGCTACTAACTCCAGGTCATGGGTAGCGTAGTTCTGCTCATGCAGCCTCAACTGACGTGATCCATAGGCGATCACTGCCCGCTCCTACATCAAAACACATCCGAGCCCGGTCCCTGATGCATCGCAGTAGACTAAGTACCCTACTCCCTCCTCAGGCAACCTCAAGATAGGTGCGCTAGTCAACCTCTGTCTCAACTCCTGGAAGCTCTGCTGACATTTGTCTGACCACACGAAGGGTTTCCCCTTCCTCCTTAACGTACGACAAAGCTGCAAAGATTTCTCCTTTTCCGAAAAGTGAAATCTGGTCTCATCCCCTGGATGAACCACGTTCCTTGCCTAATACAGTCAATCCCGTCATGATTAGTTAATTCATGGCATGGATTACGTCGTAAGGCCTCGACGCTGCTACCAAGAGATCCAACCATTACTCTCGCCTCCAAGGGTTGAGTCACACTGTCGGCATCAGTGTGTGGTCACTGGGTTTCCTCCAGTAAGAATCTCGCAAGTGAGGGTCAAGTCAACAGTTTTTTTTTAACCGGAACCTCTTAGTAAAAACAAACAAAAGACAAGAAAACAAAAGTCACCAAGGAAAGTATCTTTTACTACTTCAACTTAAAGTACAAGGAACAAGGAAACACAAACTACGAAGCTATAGGCATTATGGGCAAGGCCTATATGCCTGGATCTAGTCCCGCACTAGTCCACCCGCTTCCGGAGCTCCATGATTGGAAGCTTCAGCTACCTGAAGCTGTGCTCTCCCCTGAGGTCGGGGTGGACCTCCTGGTGGTGGTGGTGGTAGAGCCTCAAAGCGTTGCCCACCACCTGCTGCTCGGCCAGCTCCTCTGCCTCGTCCGCCTCCTCCCTGCGGACCGCCACGGTCGAACCTCTGCCTCTGCCTAGGTGGTTCCTCAACCGTCTGCTGCTCCTCTGCATGGCGGGTCGGGCAGTCACGACCCATGTGGTCCTGCCCGCCGCATGAGTAGCAATGTCTGCCTCTCGAAAAACTGGCTCCGCGCTGTGTGCCCCGCACTGCTGAGCCAGTGTCCTGAGGTCGTCTACCTGAAGGTCTGGTCAGCCTGGACCCCTGAGTCACCCGTCGACTGCCTGCCGCGGAAGACTCCGCCACGTGCCACCCTGCGGTGGGTCTCGGCGCTGGTGCAGACTCAGCAAGGAAGCTCTCGATCAAAAGGGCCTGCTCCAGTACTCCTGTCTGAGTCGGTATGCTGAGGGAGATCAGTGATGCCCTGATCTCGTGTCTCAAACCCTGCTCAAAGGTCCGGGCCCGGAAGAATGGGTCCCGTACCATGTCGGTCGAGTAGCGTGAGTGATCAGTAAATCTCACCGAGTACTGAGCGACTGTCATGCTGCCCTGCCGCAGCTGAAGAATCTCCTGGATACACACCGCACGAAGGGTGGCTGGGACAAACTCCGAGCGGAAGAGGCTCTCAAAGTCCATCCAAAGTAGAGATGCCTCATCATGCACCTGGAGCATCAAGCTCCACCATCGTCCTGCTGCTGCGTGTAGTAGGCTCGCAGCGAGGATCACCATGAGGTCTGCTGGTGTCCTCACTAGCCTAAACAGACATACCACTGCCTCCAGCCAGTCCTCTGCTGCCTGGGGGTCCGTCTCCCCATGAAACCTGGGTGGTCGCTGGCGCTGAAACTCATGCAGTGCGCTGAGGCGACGTGCATCGTCAGCTGCTGGTGTTGGAAGCATCGGTGGCTCAACGGGTAGAGCTACCGCCGGTGCCACTACTGACAAAGGGCCCTGCACCGAGGCCTCGTCGCTCGGTGGGCTGTCATCACACTCAACTCTCGGAACCCTAGCTGGTTGCCATCGTGGGGCCATCCTGAAAAGGAAACAGGTGCGCCACGGTCAGAACAGTATACCTGGTGAGCTGATATAAGTAATCACAAAGAAAACTTTGAAACACACACGCAATCAATGTTTTCATGCATTAAGTCGGAAATCAGAAGTCAGGTTCCTAGTGTACGGATACGTCGGCCGCCGCACCAACACTGGACTCCCTGGACTGATAACCACACTCAATACGCTAAACATTATTGCTTCACATAGAAAAGATCAGAGTTCGCGGTAGAACCGAATTCCTCTGATACCAATTTGTCATGACCCGCCCTCGGGGTCCGTGCCATGACTACCCCAAGCCCGCCTTCCATAGGCCAGGGGCTGGCGACTAGCACCAAGGCGTAAATCCCGGTAAAAATGGAAGGCATTGCCTTTGTAAAGTAAACAAACACCACAGAGTAAGCAAGCGGAAAGTAAACTCTAAGCAAAAACAGAGTACAACTGAAAGTGTGGAAAAGTAAATGGGCCAGTATACAAACCCAAACTGAAAGTAAAGTACAACTCGAAAAGGGAAAACAGCAACTGAAAAGTAAAAGCCGCTACACCGAGCTGTCCACTGGAAATCCCACCTGAAGGGTGGGTACAGATAGCTCCACTGCTCCACGGGTCCCGTCGTCCGCTCCGAGCACGTCCCGCCCAGTGGTCCACCTCCAGGTACCGTCCTGCTCTGCAAGCCTCAGCTAAGATCAACGATGTCCGTCGTCTGCAACCAACACAACGTAGTGCGGGCAAAGCCCATGCAGGGGTGAGTATAAGCTACTCAGTAGGGACCCCGAGACCCCTGAAGGTCTCTCAAAATCCACAAAGGATAAACCACGAAGAAAGGTACAATCACGAAGTAACAACCGACACTGCTTAGGTATATGCCCATACATATACCTAAGTCATCAATTTCAAATACGCTCCAACCTCCGAGCCCAAGTACAACTCAGTCCACACTGGAAAGTAAACGTATTCCACACAGGAAAGCAAAACGTAATCCACACAGGATAGAACAACACAATCCACACAAGAAAGCAACAGGATTCAGCTCACACAGGTATACTTCTTCAAAGGACGATAAAGATGATCTCTGATCCATCTAAGTCGTCGGACCCACGAAGGATCGATAGGTAACTAACCCCCGCAAAAGACCCACACAGGATCGGGCCCACGTAGGACCTGTAGGCGCTGGTTCACACAGGACCGCTGAGCGCAAGGACCCACACAGGATCGGACCCACACAGGATCGGGCCCACACAGGACCTGTAGCACTGATCCACGTAGGATCGCTGAGTGCTGTAGTCGTCGTCGTCGAATCCACACAGGATCTCTGTACTATCGTCGTCGCAGTCACAGTAGCAGTAGTAGCAGTAGTAGCAGTCGCAGTAACAGTCGCAGCCAGCACTAGGGTTTCCGCACACAGCAAGCTCGTTCGGAGGGTCCGCTCCACGAGCCGAGAGGCTGATACATCAACTGTCAAAAAGTCCAGAGTTGATGTATCCAAAAGTTCTGTATCGTCAACAGGAACTCAACGCAACAGACGGCGCGTCGATCGGACGCCCGGTCTGAGAGTTATTGGCATTTTCGTCCCCGGGGCCAGGTTGGTTTTTAAGGCAAAACCAACCCGAACGTACTCCACCTGCGTCCAAACCTCGGGCGGAGTATGCCAAAAGATTCGTCTCACTTAGAGGAATTCAACGAAATAGACGGCGCGTCAATCGGACGCCCAGTCTATTAATTATTGGCCTTTCCGTCTCACACCCACCCTGGGAATCTTCCCAGGAGGTCACCCATCCTGATCACTACTCTAGGCCAAGCACGCTTAACTACGGAGTTTTAACCACGTAGGCTCCCGAAAAGGAAGGTGCACCTTGAGTATAGTATACCGAAACGACCGTCTCGATCCAAGGATCGTGTTGCCGCTGACGGCGCGTCGTTCGGAGACCCGAAGCTCAAGTTATGAGCATTTGAACGAAATCGATTCGAAAACGGGGGGTCTGGGTCCGGGCCGACCCGGCCCGACCCCCACCCCCCTGGGTCGGCCCGAATCGGGTCGACCCGACCCGGGTCCGACCCAGCCCGGCCGGCGGCGCGGCGGCGCGGTCCGGCACGGTGGCGCGGCCCGGCCGGCGGCGGCACGGCCTGGGCGCCGCTCGGGTGCCACGCCCCCCCCCCCCCCCCCCCGCCCCTCTTTGCTGGCGGCGCGGCTGAAAGCCGCGCCTTTGGTGAAGCCGACCCCCCTAGTGGGGGCCTGCCTTTGAGATAAACGGGGGGCCGCCTGCCCCCCTTTATGAAACCGGCCCCCCCTTAATAATGGGTGGGCAATTAACGTGGCCGGGGGAATTTAATTCCCCCGGTCTTTCTCCTTCCGGTCGGCCCACCTGGCCGGCCGGTTTTTCTTCAACGGGACCGGCAAACCGGTCCCCTTTCCGGCTTCCGACGCCAGCGGCCCGGCGAGCCGCCGGTCCTCTCGTCCCGCCGCGGCCCGGAATCGGCCGCGGTGTTCGTCGTCCGGCGCGGTGCGACGGCACCGCACCCCTCTGCCGCGGCCCCGCTCCGGCCGCGGCGCCTTCGGTTTTCTTCGACGCGGCGCGACGGCGTCGCGTTCATGATGATCCTTCCACGGCTCGGCGCGACGGCGCCGCGCAATGCAACCGTGCGAATTCCCGCGTGGTGCGACGGCACCACGCCATCTCGTCATCCACAAGAAAATAATAATAATCACGAACAGAGGGGGGATTCGGCCGTGTTTGTGCGGTCCGACCCCCCTCTCATTAGATGATAACTCTTAAATAATCATCCACAAGACTATCATGCTAGAACCAAGAACGAGAGTAAATAAATAATCAACAACAACCCCTACCTCGGTTTCAAGTACGATGATTGTCAATGACCCGCGGAAGGCAAGCGTCGCGGAGGTCAGGCGTCGCGGTAATCGTTCGTCAATTCCGTTGACGAAGAGGTACGTCCGAAGAGGTACGTCGTTGGTGAATCTTCGTAAGCTGACGAAGGAAGTCCGAGGAGGAAGTGGTGTTCCCTTTCGTTGACACGGAAGGCGTCGTCGATCTTCGGAACAACCGGCTTCGAAGAAGAGAAGAGCGGCATTCTTCGTAGGAGCTCGAAGGTTCTTCGCGTTCTTCGTCAAAGTTGAAGAAGAAGAAGGAGTTCCCAAATCCTCTCAAGAAGGCTAGAGAAATCTAACCAAATAAAATAAGCTAGTGTCTTATTTTATTCACACACTTAACAAAATGAATTTCAAAGGTTTGAAATTCAAACAATTCAACTCCATTAATTAACAAAGTTGTCATGTCACTAAAAGAGGAGTTTAAGGGAGTTAAAAAGGAGAAGAAGAAGAGTCATGCTTCGGGTGGGCCCCACCACACTTAATCCTCCCAAGGGAGGTTAAGTGGTTGTGGGTTCCACCACTAACTCCCTTTGGGAGAAGTTAACCAATAAGTTAAAATAAAAATTTGTAATCCACAATTTTTATTTAACTTATTCTAAACTCCCAAAAACTAACTCTCAACCCGAAATAAAAGCAACCTCGAAAAAGGTCTCCTTAAGCGAATATCGGCGCTGCGAGTTCATCGGTGTCCTCGGAATCCAATTCCAAGCACCGGGTCAAAAGTTAGAAATTCCCTCTCGTTCGTTCACTGAACGTACCCGAGCCAAATTTCAGAAATTGATTTCGGGCACTCCGGGCCTCGGAATCAGGTGCCGTCAGAAACCGCGCTCTTGTAAAATTCCAAAGAAAATTAAGAAAAAATTTCCCTTGAATTTTACGGGTCTTTACATACCCTATAATACATTTTATCTAATTTGGTCCATTATTGGATCCACTTTCAACATGAAAAACATGGGTGAAATTCTCTCTTCAAATATTTACAAGAGTGTCACTCCTCCTCCACCATAAAAAGGCCCCCTCTCCTACCACTTCCTCACACCTCTCAAGCCACTTGGATCTCCCAAAACCTGATCAAATAATCTCAAAAAATATCTACCTTTCTCATATAATTCCCCCCTTAGTAATAAATAAATCCAAGGATTCCTTTTGGCACAAACCAAAAATAGTTACCCGATTAAGAGGTAACATCTTTTATCAAGATCCTTTCTTTTATTTTATTTCTCCACCCCCTCCACTATCTTTATTCAATTTTTGTATAAAAAACCAGTATAATAAATATAATATTATGTTTTAATTATAATTTTTATACCTACACTTACAAAAAAATCCATGTAATGGGTAACGAATATACTGTTTACATGTACGGTGAACTACCGCCTCAATAAATGATGATTGTTCATTTTTCCTTTACCACCTTACATGGTGGAAATTTTGATGGAAACTATATTTATATATGTGATATATTATATTTATTATTTATTTAATGTTATTTATTCCTTTTAAAACACATATCTTTTTACTTTCCATTTGGTGTAAATACAATAATTTTGTTTGAGGAAGTGTGGGCTACTGCCCCCTCAAAGCGATATGATTCGTTCACACACTACATGGAATGTATTAAGGATGGGTTTAATGAAATTATATTATGTATATAAAATTATATTGTTAATTTAATTATATTATATAAATATATACATATATTTCATTTTCTTTCTTTCTTTCAATATGATAATAAAAACAGGAACAACATTCATACGTATGTACGGCTTACCATATCCATGAACGATGTATTCCATTTCATAATTATATATTCTATAGATTATTATAATGAAATTTTAATGTATATATATGATATTTATATCATTTTTTACATTATTTAAATCATGATATAAGTATAAGTACTAAATATATAACAAATTAAGACACATACGAAGAACAAAGCGAATATTACCTGAAGTGAAACCTTAACATAGAATTGTTAATAGGAGGGTAATATAAGGTCATAATCAAATCATATATGGTATTAGATATAATAATATGGTTATTTTAAATATTTATAATAAAGTTATATTTATTATACAGGTGTTTTGAATGAGTAGGATGAGAGTCAAGACACAAGGTAAGGGAAATTTCATCTCACTTTTATTTTCATTAGATACATGCCTTATTCACCACTCACTTATTTTGTTTGGTCTATATACTTCACATGAATGTATTATATTTATCTTATAATTAAATTTATGGTTATTTACATATCCATTTTATGAAATTTATTTCATGGGGTTTATGTTTCAAAAGTTACCAAATTGATAAGATAGTTTTTTCTCAATTTTCCTTCTTTGAGACTCATGTTTTTTATGCATCTTAATTAATTTTTTTCAAGGTGTATATACTTCCATTTTACATATTATATCATGAATATACTTATTTTCATGATATTTTATTCTTCATGAAATTTCATTTTCTTACATGGATAGTGTGATCCCATGTTACCAAGTAGTAAGATTTTATTGAAACAATCTCATTATTTTTTGAGTTTGTTAATTATTATGCTTACTTTGTTGAAATAATGTGATACATCTCTCAATAATGCTCATTATTTTCCTTATCCTATGTTATTTCATTATATATTCATGTATTGGTACCATTTTCTACTCATTGGTACATAATATATTTAATAAAGTATTTTAAAGGAAGCTTTGTATTTCCCTCTCTTAGGTCAGAAATCTATGTTCATTCAATACCATGTTTTCTAAAAAGGGTTTCCAAGAATATAATAACATTATCCTATAATATTTAAAATACATTTGTACCCTTTTTTATTTTACCAATCTATTAAAATGAATATTCTTGTCAATTTCTTAACAAGGAATTTTTCAAACCATTTTACCATGCAAAAGGAATGTTCTTTTTACCTCATATGACATGTATGGATTTACTCACTTTAATTCCTTTGAATATTAATTTGCATTTTTAAAAGTTTAATATTTAAGAAATTGTTTTTAAAATTAATTTTCAAGGAAAACTGTTTTCAAAATGTTTTCAATATTGTTTTATAAGTTTTCTAGGAAAATTCTTTTCAAAATTTTTTCAAGCCTTATTTACAAGTGTCCAAAGTATTTTCAAAAAAATAATTTTAAAAAAAAAATTAAAGCTTATTTCATATGTTTTCAAGTAAAAGGGTTTTAAAAAAATTAAATATTTATTTATAAGTTTTAAAAGTGTTTTCAAAGAAAAATGTTTTAAAAATTTTTGAAGCTTATTTTATTAGTTTTCATAGATAAAGGTTTTCAAAATGATTTAAAGTCTTATTTATAAGTTTTCAAGGTATTTTCTAAGAAAATTATTTTTAAATGGTTTTATTTATTAAAAATGCTTTTTCAAAGAAGAAAGGATATTTTCCTCAAAAAAAAATTTGAAAGATATTTCAAACTTATTTTCTATCTAAGATTACATCCATTGATGTTACTCATGCCCTTCTAGGAACTGATATAAAGGTTCCATACATGTTATTTCTATCAATGGGTTATGCTTAATGTCATTGTCTTTATAAAACCCATTTCTCTTTCACTGGTTATATGTTTATGAAATATGTTTCTTTTTCACGGGTTATATGTTTATGAAATCCATTTCTCTTTCACGGGTTATGATTTTGATGAAATGATTATGAAAACAATATATTTTTCCAAAGGTTATGATATGTTTACATGTTTATAATACCCATTTCATTTCATGGGTTATGATATGATTATTTATGATCTTTTGGAACATGTATGTATGATTCCACTATGAGATGGTTGGGACCTATATCTACCTCCAATGCATTGGGTAAAGATTTATATCTCATGAGATAGACATGGTTGGAATGAGAAAGGAACTCAGTTCAGTATTACAGGGTTGGAACAGGAAATGAAATAGATTCAGTAATATAGGGTTGAAATGGGGGTGTACTTGATTTAGTAATACAGGACTGGAATGGGGGTTCACCTGGTTCAGTAAAGGACTTTTTCCACTAAGATGGTCTCAGAAGCAATTCCTTGACTACTATAGAAATCATTATATATATTCATATGTCTACCACAATTAAATATTTTATTCCTATGCTATGATTTCATGGCTTATGTTCTTTATTTAATTATGATTCATGTCTTATGAACTTATAATATTTATTACATGATTATTGTTAGGCTCTTTGATATGAAGGGTATGATATTCTATTTTCATGATCACATTTTCATAACCCTATGATCATGCTTATACTTATATGTCTCCCTTTTTTACCCTTACTGAGCATCTGAGTTCACCCCTTTTATGTTTCCTTTCCCCCAGGTTATGATAATGTATATTATGTTTTATGTGTCTAATAAGGGTGATAGTTAAGAAGAACCTAGTGGGAGATGATGTAGCTCATTTATATACCAGTTTTTATGTTTCCATGTTTCCAAAGGCACTAGACTAGTACAGTCTTTGGGTGTCTATTTTTATAATATTTTAAGTATTCCAAAAATGTTATGTGATATTAATGTTTTAACAGCAAGAATTGTTATACCTCTATTCAAGATTTGTATTACTATGTATACCATATTGTCAGAAAAATTGAAAGCTCGGTGAGGGAGTTATGTGAGATACCCTTAGGTGAGGGGGAGAGCAGAATATAAAGTTTCATCATCAATTCATGAAATTTTTCCATTGGTAATTCCTTAGTAAAAATGAATGCATCTTGTTCTTTTTTATGAATAAACTCAAGTATTACATCACCATTTTCCACATTTTATTTGATGAAATTATACCTAACATCAATTTTTTTAGATCTCAAGTGATGAACTAGATTCTTATAAATATCTATAGCATTTTTATTATCACATAAAATTCATATTGTTTTGTCAACATCAACTCTCAAATTAGTCGGTTAAACCTACATCCAAATCATATGTGTACAAGCTTATGCGGTAGAAATGTTCTCAACTTCAAATTTGTTTAATTTCACTGAACTCTGATACTTTTTATTCCCTGACACACAGATCTCACCAAGAAAATGTTTGTCACTTGATGTGAATTTCTTATCAATACAGTCACCATCCCAATTGGAAGTAGTAAAATCTTTCAAGGTCAAGTATGAACTAGATTTTTACAGAAAGATAAAACTCAATTTACTATTGATGTATCTAAGGATTCACTTTGGTTTTATTAGGTGGGACTCTTTGGTATCACTCTAAAATTTGGTACATAATTTCACTGAAAACATAATTTCATGTCTAGAAGTTTTAAGGTAGATAAGATCATTAATCAGTTTGCTATAGTCTTTGTAATTTACACTTGTGTTGACCATATTATTAGTAGGTTTGGTTCTAATATCCATATGAGTATAGATTCCTTTACATTCTTCCATTCCAAACCACTTGAATAATTCCTAGGAGTACTTTTTTATATAGAAAAATATACTCAACTCCTTGTACGACTTATAACCTCAGAAAGTAAGACATCTTACCCAATGTGGACATTTAAAATTTTCTTTTCAACTCCTCAGAAAATTACTTACTGGGAGACTCCTTATCACCCACAAAAATTATTTCATCAATATATATTTTGAAAATAATAGTACCTATGGGAATCTCCTTCACATAAATATTGGTATCAATTTTACCCTTTGAAAAATCCATGCTTCTCAAGCAGCCATCATGCTTGGCATACCAAGATCATGGGGCCTACTTAAACCCATATAAAGATTTATTAATATTTCATACCATGCTCCTATATTTATCAAGGAAAAATCCTTTAAGTTGTTCAATTAAAACCTCCTATTCTAACTCATAATTAATAATGGAAGATTTCACATCCATTTGATATATCTTGTATCTTTTTTGTGATTCCACTGCCAAAAACATTTTAATTATTTTGAGTCTTGTTATGGGTGAAAAATTTTCTTCAACGTCAAATAATTTTATCTAAGAAAAAAATTTACACACCATATATTCTTTAATTCTTATGACTTCACCTCTCTCATTCAACTTATTTTGAAAAACTCACTTGGTTCTAATGACATTCTTGTCATCGGGGTCTTGGTACCAGCTCCCAAGTAGAGTTTTTCTCTATTTGGTCAAGTTTTTCATTCATTGCATCAATTAACTCATCATGATAAAATACCTATATAAAATCATGATGATAAACATGTGAAATAATTTTAGTTTTATTTTCTAATTTCATTTTTCTTTAGGACTGGACAAGTGTATCTACTAGCCAATAATATTCTCAGATTCAACATGTTTCTTTAGCCTCTGATGCCTCTCCCACTGATTCTCAAATCCTTATTCTTCACTGGTAACATTTGAATCAATATCAATCACATATTTTTCTGTTATATCTTGATCAAAAATCTTTTTTATAATTATATAAGTTTTTATCACTAATAGATTCATCATCAGGATCAAAAAGCACAATTTTTTTGTATTGATTTTTAATTATTTTAACATCTAAACATCCATCCACCATATTTCAGTTTTTTATCTAGAATTTTTAACCAGATACATTTGAAATATAACCTTCCTTACAATTTAAATTTTTATTAAATTTTAAAAAACACTTTTTAGGTTTGAGTGGTAACCCTTACAGATATTAACTGCATCATAAATTTAAACTTCAATAAGAAATTTTGATTTGTTCTAGATAAACCCTAAGTCGTTAGGCCCAAAAACCCTGTGTAGACTCAAATCGATGAAAAGTATACTCCACATTAGTTCCTCATAAATTCCTCCATCCTTTCTCAGGTTCTAATATACTCTTAGATATTAACATTCCCCTCATTGAAATAATGAATTAAAATCTGGTCTTGAGTGTTAATCCATTGTTCTTTCTCTTCATTATGATTTACTTGAAATTTTCTCACAAACATCCTTTCACCTTCCTCCTTTCAAACCTTTATGATGAATTCCTTTTACTTCATCTCCACATTATAATTCATTAATAGGTCCATATCATGATTAGAGTGAATTAGAAGATTCAAGTCTGGTGCAGCTTTTATTTGGCGCCCCAACTGATCAGAGTATGTTACAGATTCTACAGCATATTCTTTATCCTTGTCTTTGATTATCCCATCTTCTAGCTAGATTTTATCACCCATATAAATGAAAACTACCATTGACTCATGAATTTTAGTGTACTTTAACTTTTGACCCTCTGGCTAAATAGGTTCAAGACTAGATTTGGTGGGTACCTTTGAATCATTAGATACTTCCTCTATACTTCTTATATCAGATCCAATTTAAATCAGGTATTGAACTGTGAACTCCTTCTATACTACTACCCCTTTACTTGGAGATTTTATTAGACCCTTGGAACCCTTGTATTTTCCTATCGATCTAGTAGTCATTAATTAGGGTAATAAGGAATAATCCTTGTGAACTCTAGATTTTTTTTCTTGGTTAATAGGATATTCCCCTAAATAAAATGTGGTATTCTTTATATTCTTCACACCATAGTGAATGTATTTAATTTTTTTTCCATCCATGTCATAGTTAGAGGAGGCCTAGGAATAAACCCCTTGAAATTTACCCAAAAAAGGTAAATTCTTCAACCTTTTATTCAAATGTACCTAAATTTTTGTTCTTGATATTCATGTAATATGGGATTCAAAAGACTTTGAAGTATTTTAAATTTGGTTTTTTATTATGACACATATCATATGAAATCTTATTAGTTTCAATTCTTAATAAACACCTGTTTTGGATATGCATAGAAGTGTAGATAACTTCTATCCAGATGAACTTTGGAAGCTTGTGTGCTCAGTTGTCATGGTTCTGCCCATTCCCACAATACTTCTTCATTTTTTCTTTCAGCCACACCATTATATTGAGGAGTATATGGTGTTTTATATTTATATTTTATACCAATATTTTATATTTATCTCTCAAAATCATTGTTTTTGTATTCTTTTCCATTGTCTATCCTTATCCTTTTTATGTAAACATTAAATTCTTTCTCCACTTGTCTTCTAAAAACTTTGAACATCTAAATATCCTTTGATTTGTGTTTCACAAAGAGGACATTTTTCATATGGGTGTAGTCATATATGAATGTAATGGACTATATATCACCTTTTTTGACTTATTCCTCATGGTACTACACACATCAGAATATATCAGCTCCAAAGGTCAAGTAGATTGTATTTTCATCTTCATGTGTGTCTTTTGAGTCATCTTCCCCTTTTTACATGTCTCACAAACAATTTCTCTTTCTCTCTTGTGTTTGGTAAGGTCTCTCTCTACCTCATGCTTGTAGATGTTTCTCATATTTCCTTGGGTGAGGTGATCTAGTATCATATTTCATAGATCATTTTAATCTTTGGAAATCATGAAGTACGAGTTAGATAGATCACCATTATAAAACAAGTTTCCACTTATTTTTTACCTCTTGTAATAATTCTTCCATCATAGGAATTTTTTACATAAAATGAGTTATTTGGAAATATAAATACATTTCTATTATCACATAGTTGGATAAAATTAGAAAATTATGTTTCAACCCTTCCATAAATAGGACATCTTTGCACATGAGTCCTTTAGACTCAATATCAGTTGTTCCAATACCTTGGATCTTCAGCGATAGTCATTTACCAAAGTAACTTCTCATTTTTCATGTTTCTAAATTCCTTTTAGGTTTTTAGTGTCTCCAATCATATATAAAGATCACTCATTGTCAAATATCCATGACATTACTTTGTTTCTTACCTTCAGTGCCACCTCTGCAAAGATGACTTCTCATCTTGATATTTATTCTAAAATCGTCTTCACTTTTATTGGTAATATATTTTTTATATAATATTTTTTATACATTTTTCAGTACAATGTACTAGTTTCTCACATCTACAGCACATTTTTATCTGACTTGCAAACATATTCTGAGTAGTTAGATTGGAATCGACTCTTTTCAATGCATTATTCTATGGTGACTCACTTATTTTCATCTCAAAACTACTCTCCAATTCTTCATTCTTTCCTAAAGGTAGATACATGTTGCATCATCATTTTTAGTGTAGAGACCCAAGCTTGAAGTACATAGACATTACATTACTTTTACAGAATACTCAATACATAACAAAAACAGACACACAAGGACCGTAATAGTTTAAGGTCTTTGGAAACTTGGAACATAATCTTCTAATCATGGTGAAAGATCTTCAACATCTCTCATAAAGATCATTACCTTTTGTTTTATTACCTAAAATATTTCTTTATATCCTGGGGAAAAGAAAAAATAAAAAGGGTGAGCTCAAATTCGCAGTAAGGGTAAACATAGAGAACATAAAACAATCCATACACATTTGAATGCAAAAACTTGAACATAAAATCTAAACATCAAAATCATGAGAAATGACATAAATCTTGGAAGTACGTAAGGCATGTATAATAAAGGAACATTAGTCATGGTAAAATAACATGGTAATAAAACATTTAATTGTGTAAAACCATTAAGCATATGTTATGATTTCCATAGTATCCAAGGCATTGTTTCCAAGACCATCTTAGTGGACAAAGTCCCTTACTGAATCGTGTTCACTCCTCATTCCAGTCCTGTATCACTGAACCGAATTAACTTACCATTCCAGCCATGTCTATATCATGAGATATAAATCTTTACCCAATTCATTGGAGGGAGATATAGGTCCCACCCATCTCATAATTAAATCATTCTTACTTGTGCCACAAAATAAACATAAATCATTCATCATAACCCAAAGAATAAAATGGGTTTCATAAACATCATCCCATCATAACGTAATCCATATAAAATAAATGGATATCATTTCATCATAATAAGAATCAAACCATGTAAATAATAGAGACATTATACTTGAAACATAATCATACTAAATATTGTCATCTTAGATGTAAAATAGTTTTGACAAAACACTTGAAATGAATTCTTGAGGAAAATATCCTTTATTTTTCAAAATAATTTTCTTTTCACAAAATTCCATTCAATTTTAAAAGAAAAGGATTTTTTTGAAAATAATAATGAAATCTTGTAGAGAAGTATTCGTGAAAATTAGGCGTTATAAAACTGTAAAAATCCATTCATGCCGTATAAGTTAAAAAACATTCTTCTCGTACTTTTGCCGGAAAAGTCAAAAAGTACCTTATATGGTAAAAAAAAGAAATATTCCTTCAATACAATGTGGTGAAAGTAAAAAAAGGGTACATGGAAGAATATTAAACATTTTATGAAAACATTTTTAGAAAACATGGATGTGGATGATAAACATAACCCCAGTAAATACTTACGAATAAACAATCTTGGATAAGAACGAGATTGGAATAATTATCCTTTAACTTAGGTCCAATTTCTTCTGTATGTGTTCGAGACTCCTATATAGTGGGTCTAAACATATTATTAACTTGTAACATAACCATAATAATATTTATGATATCATATATGATTCACTTATGACTTTATATTACCCGTTCTTTGGTAAATTCCATGTTAAAGCAACGTTTTGGGTAAAATCGTTTCATTTATCGTGCGTGTTTTCACTTATTGTTCATGATATTATTACTTATATACTGATTTACTAAATTACAGAATTTCAAACATTATTTATATATAATATGTATTCAGTATATAAATATATGTGATAGATCAATAAATGGAATGAAATACACCGTTCATGGAGATGGTAAGCCGTACGTACGCATGAACGCTGTTTTCGTTTCCTTATTGAATTGAATGGAATTAAGTAAATGAAACATATATGTACATAAATCCAGTATCATTATTATGTAATATCTTTCATGATTATTTATTATATATAATTTATAATCATACTTGAATGGTTAATCATGGAGAATGAATATCATCGCGTTCGTGGAGACGGTAGTCCGTACGTACGCATGAGCGACAATATCATTCTTTTGATATTAAAATCATATATAATTGGATGTTATATCATATATACATAATAATAATAATTTTATATTTATTATTTATATCATTTATACTCATTATTATACCCATCCAAATGATTAAATGTTTGAATAAAAAACTACACCACGACGTGGAGACGGTAAGTCGTACGTACGCACGTGTGGTGACTTTTTCATTAATAGGATGGATAAAATAACTAATATGGTTGTACCATTTTTATAATAACATCACAGTATATAGAATATACTGGAGTTATTATTTTAGAATGGAAACAACAAATAAGGAGGAAGTGGAAGAAGAATGGAACTTGAAATAGGTGGTGAGACATTTACCTCTTCTTCAGGTTCTTCCTTTTGAATTGATCAAAAGGGCTCCTTGGGATGGATTTATGACCAAAGTAATGCCTCTAGGATGAATTTATTATAGTTGATAGGGTATTTGGGAAGATTTTTTCCGATCCAAATGGCTTATAAGGTGATAATTAGAGTGAAGGGGGAGTGCCCTTTTATAAGAGGGGTGAGGGGTACCTTAGGAAAAACTTAAAATATTATTTTATAATAAATTGATTTTCGATTTCTAATGGCTCCAAAGTAACTTATTTCAAGGATAGGGTGGGTATGGGTTGAAATCATCTCAAAAAATAGGTTTTATAAAATTTTATGTTGCCATTTTAATCTTATCATTTAGATTTAACTCAAAGTTAAATAATTTAACTTTTACCGTGTCTTCTTGTATTCTTACACTATATGGTTAATAAACTTACTATAAACTACCAATAGAACCCCAATTGGTTCATTAATGTCATATATATTATTATATATGTCTTTTTTCTGAACCTTATATTTTTAGTACCATTATATAAATTAATAATATAATATTTGTTTTAAAAACTCTTTTATGACAATTTTGACACTATTTGGTATTTTCTTTTTTCTAAATTCATAACACCATTATTACTTAGAAAAAAATTCATATAACCAACCCTAATATGTTATATTAACCTATAAAATTAGTGTAATTCATAAAAAGACTCAAATTACATTTATTTGGGTATTTATAATATCAATTATGTTAATATTTCATTAATAAGGTAATTACTGCATCATCATTGTGTCATAAATAAATTAAATTATTTAATTTCTAAAAAATATAAATAAAATACCATTATGTAGGAAATATTTTTATATTTCTAATGAATATTTATAGTCTAATTTATCTTATGTATAACCCTATATTAAAAAAATTTAGTTATTAAACTTTGATTTTAACTATTTTAACTCTTCTTTAAATAAAATAATAATAAATGTCCTAATCTAATCCAAGTGGACCTAAAGGTTAATATTTTATTTCCTAAGATTTTTTTTGGTCTAATTACACTTATCCAATAGAATTAGTACATGTTTTAGGGTAATAATAATATCATTTTTACCCTTAATTACCCTATTTACTTTTAACCGTGGTAAATAAAAGTAAAAAGTTATTATTCACCAAAAATTATTTTTATCTTATTGAACCACATTTTACTTACTGATATCAACTGTGTCTCTCGGATTTTTGAAATTACACTCACAGAAGTGGTAAAATTAAGTTTTATGTAAATTTTCAAATTCTCCTGGGAGGTGGGTAAAAGACGGTGAAACGTTCAATAAACTTTTTATATATCTAAAATTATTATAAAATGACTCCAATTAATTACATTGAACTTATATAGGTATTATGTATCTATTTTGACATAAATTAAATTTAAATAAAATAAATAATTATTTAAATAAAAATTCGGTTTTAAACTATAATTCAATGTTTTTTCACTATTCATCAAAAATTGAAAGTTTTCAGAAAAATACCAAAAATTCACCATAAGCTAATTTTGATATTTCAAATCCAAAAATGAAGTCCATTTTGAAAGATAAAATTTATAAAATTTCAAAAAGTGGGTATTACTATTCATAATGGATAGTTTATATAATATTTTAATAACATATCGTTGTTTAGTGAAACCCGGTATTGCGTACTACACACGCTATCGAAGAAGGTCGTGATTGCATGTAATTCAAGCCAAGTCAGGGCTGCGTGTAGTGAAATCTCCCTTTAGTGTTGTGTATAACAAAATCAAAACTTATTTCATTTATACATTAAACAAAATATATACTTAATGTTACGTAGAATAATTTCCACAAAACGAATTTGAAATTGTGTGTAACACAAGCCAAGAATAGTGTTGCGTATACTACAGGCTAATACGATGTTGCATATAGTACAAGATAATATTGGTATAGTTTACAATAGAAGACATCAAAGAAATTAAAAATAATATATCTCATAAAATCTCAGGGTGTTACATTCTACCCCCCTTAAAAATGAATTTCGCCCACGAAATTCGTCGGGGTTATAAATGGTTTAATACTTGAAAGTTTCATTCATAGAAACCCACATTGTAAAAAAGAATACTAAAACTTAATTTTAAAAACTAATGTATGAAACATAATGGTTACCCAAATTAACTCGACATTGGTTTTCCACATAGAATAACATAGGTGAAAATATGGATATAGAAGAGACATCTAACCATCAAGTTCTGATGGAGAGTGGTAGAAAACATGGCTATGAAAAAGGAAAAAATCACAAAGCCATAAATTTGTGATGATCTAAGGTACCATCTGATTCATCAGATATGAGGTCAATAGGACAACATTTTTGGTTTTCAAGATCATTTCCCAAATGTTGAAGAATTTTTGAATTAAAAGAAATACTTACTTGATTTTGGTACAATCTCACTGTTGTTCGTGCCTTGAACAATTTCCACTTCATCTCTTAAGGAAATGAAGTTGAATTTGTCTTCCGTGAAGTGTTAGCGGATCATACGATAGAATTATAGGTCATTACATCTATCTCAAACATAAGTTTTGTAATAGTTATATACATAAGTACATTTATGGTGAGATTAATCATATATGGTTCCAAAAATGGACTTATACTTCATCTATCATACCACTTAATAAAATAAAACTAATTTCTACAAATCAGGGACTTCATGTAGGCCAATGGTAGGCGATAAAGGCCTGTCGCACTTCAGTTGTGGGTTCGATTCCTGCAACCTTGTCCGACGTTATGGGTTTTCGCTCATCCTACGGGTTGTCCTTTTTCTAAAACTATACTATTATAACATTCCAGAAAAAATATCAAAAATTTCTAGCCTTAAACAATACTATCTGATGTCTAACTTAATCTATTCCAATATTTAGGCTTATCCAAAATACTTCTATCCAATCTCATAGTATAAAGAAAAATATTACTAGAGAGGTCATCTACCAAGAATGTAAATACAATCATTTATCCCCCATATATCATAAGATATGTCTTGTTGTTGGTTACATTCTAAACATGTGAATACCTTAATCATGTATTCTCTTGAAACATGAATTACCAAATAATCTTTGTGAAAACATGAATGCTGTCAAAAGTTAATTCTTTCAACATACCAAAATCCCAAAATTTATATATACTCAAACCATGATATCACTTTGTCCTTATATCATTTATGAGATTGTTAATACTATCATTTTCTTTGTATCCCTTCATTATGCGTATATCATCTTCTTTCTAAAAATATCTGAATAACCTTTCATGGTTACCGATACCATTCAACATATACTTTCAAATACTTTAGGAAAAACAATAGTGTAACAATCCTTAGATCTGTCTTTATTCCAAAGTACCATTTTCTATACAACATAACTCTTGATAAACATAAATCATTCCACTACCTTCTTAAACCATTGACCTAGCTTCAACAATTCTTTCATCGCATATATCATTTGTAGTCTCTTTATCATCATCAACATATACGACCATGATGATTCTCTTCATGTGACTATCCCTTAGGGCATTGGTTTTCATAATGCCCGTACATTCCACATTTAAAACATTTAACCATTGTTGATGTCTTAGCAATACCATTAGCCTTGTCCATGGTGTTAACTGAACCTTTTCCTTTGCAATTACTGGATTTGTGTCCTTCTTTTCCACACTCAAAGCATCTTCTAGTTCCTTTGAAAAATTATCCTTGATGTCTCTTCCCACATGATTTACATGAGGAAAATTGAACTTTCTTTCCTCTATGATCATCCTGAAACTTCTTCTTTCTCTTATTAATTGAGTCAAGAAACTTACCAAAGTTGATATTATTGATCATATTATGAGATTTCTGATTAGGAATAATAATAATGTTTCTCCTTCTAAATCCCTTTTCATTTTTTTGATCATGAAGAATATCATTCCATTTTCCATCATATTCTCTATTAACAGGAATCTTCCAGTTTCCAACCATTTTCTAAAACCCAAAAATAATAGTGTGAGAGGCAAAAATCATGCTAATAAAACAACATACTCAAGGGGAGTACTTTAAATCTCTAACATCATACGTTTAATCCTAGGTTATTCATGGTCGTTATCATAATTCTATGACTGTAACACATACTTATACTTAACCTTAGGGACATCCCTAGACATACCTTAGAAATATCTCTAGGGATTTCACTAAAGTTTTCGCATCCTAGTTTCCAAAGGTTAACTAAACCTTTCCTCTAATACCAACCATAGAGACCCAAGATTGACGTACATGGAAATTACATTACTTTTGTGGAATACTTAATACATAAAAAAACATACACACAAGGACCGTAATAGTTTAATGTCTTTGGAAACTTAGAACACAATCTTCTAATCATGGTGAAAGATCTTCAACATCTCCCATAAAGATCGTTCCCTTTTTTTATTACCTAAAATCATTATTTATATCCTGGGGAAAAGAAAACATAAAAAGGGTGAGCTCAAATGCTCAGTAAGGGTAAACATAGATAACATAAAACAATCCATACACATTTTAATGCAAAAAACTTGAACATAAAATCTAAACATCAAAATCATGAGCAATGACATAAATCTTGGAAGTACGTAAGGCATATATCATAAAGGAACATTAGTCATGGTAAAATAACATGGGAATAAAACATTTAATTGTGTAAAACCATTAATCACATGTTAGGATTTCCATAGTATCCAAGTCATTTTTTCCATGACCATCTTAGTGGAAAAAGTCCCTTACTTAATTGAGTTCACTCCTCATTCCAGTCCTGTATCACTGAACCGGATTAACTTGTCATTCCATCCATGTCTATATCATGAGATATAAATATTTACCCAATTCATTTTAGGTAGATATATGTCCCACCCATCTCATAATGAAATCATTCTTACTTGTTCCACAAAATAAACACAAATCATTCATCATAACCCAAAGAATAAAATGGGTTTCATAAATATCATCTCATCATAATGTAATCCATATAAAATAAATGGATATCATTTCACCATAATAAGAATAAAAACGTGTAAATAATATAGAAATTATACTTGAAACATAATCATACTAAATATTTCCATCTTAGATGGAAAATAGTTTTGACAAAACACTTGAAATGAATTCTTGAGGAAAATATCCTTTCTTTTTTAAAATCATTTTCTTTTCACAAAATGCCATTCAATTTTAAAAGAAAAGGATTTTGTTGAAAATAATAATGAAATCTTATATAGGAAGATTCTTGAAAATTGGGCATTATGAAACCGTAAAAATCCGTTCACGCTGTATAAGTTAAAAAAACATTCTCCTCGTACTTTTGCTGGAAAAGTCAAAAAGTACCTTATATGGTAAACAAAGGAAAGATTCCTTCAATACAATGTGGTAAAAGTCAAAAAAGGGTAAAATTGACTTTAAATGTACATGGAAGAATAGTAAACATTTTATGAAAACATTTTTAGAAAACATGGGCGTGGATAATAGAAATAACCCCAGTAAATACTAACGAATAAACAATCTCAGATAAGAATGAGATTGGAATAATTATCCCTTACCTTAGGTCCAATTTCTTCTGTATGTGTCTGAGACTCCTGTATAGTGGGTTTAAACATATTATTAACTTGTAACATAACCATAATAATATTTATGATATCATATATGATTCACTTATGACTTTATATTACCCGTTCTTTGGTAAATTCCATGTTAAAGCAACGTTTTGGGTAAAATCGTTTCATTTATCGTATGTGTTTTGACTTGTTGTTCATGATATTATTACTTATATCCTAATTTACTAAATTACATAATGTCAAACATGATTTATATATAATATATATTCATTATATAAATATATATGATAGATTGATAAATGTAATGAAATACACCGTTCATGGAGATGGTAAGTAGTACGTACGCATGAACGATGTTTTCATTTCCTTATTGAATTGAATGGAATTAAGTAAATGAAAAATATATGTATATAAATAAAGTATCATTATTATGTAATATCTTTCATTATTATTTATTATATATACTTTATAATCATACTTGAATGGTTAATCATGGAGAATGAATCTCATCGCATTCGTGGAGATGGTAGTCCGTACATACTCACGAGCGACAATATCATTCTTTGATACTAAAATCGTATATAATTGGATGGTATATAATATAAAAATAATAATAATAATGTTATATTTATTATTTATATCATTTATACTCATTATTGTACCCATCCAAATGATCAAATGTTTGAATAACAAACTACACCATGACGTGGAGATGGTAAGCCGTACGTACGCACGTGTGGTGACTATTTCATTCATAGGATGGATAAAATAACTAATATGGTGGTATCATTTTTATAATAACATAAAATTATATAGAATATACTATATTTATTATTTTATAATGGAAACAATAGAGAAGGAGGAAGTGGAAGAATAATGGAACTTGAAAGAGGTGGTGAAACATTTACCTCTTCTTCGGGTTCTTCCTTTTGATTTGATCAAAAGGGATCCTTAGGTTGGCTTTATTGCTAAAGGAAGGCCTCTAGGATGAAGGGAGGATATTTTATAGGTTATTTGGGCAGATTTTGGCTGATAAAAATGTCTTATAATGTGTGAATTAGTGTAAAGGGGGAGTGCCCTTTTATAAGAGGGGTGAGGGGTACCTTAGGAAAAACATAAAATATTTATTTATAATAAATTCATTTTCGGTTTATAATGGCTCCAAAGTGACTTATTTAGAGGCTAGGGTGGGGATGGGTCTAAATCCTCTCAACCAATAGGTTTTATAAAAGTTTAGGTTTCCATTTTAACCTTATCATTTAGATTTAACTCAAAGTTAAATAATTTAACTTTTACCGTGTCTTCTTGTATTCTTACACTATATGGTTAATAAACTTACTATGAACTGCCAATAGAACCCCAATTGGTTCATTAATGTCATATATATTATTATATAAGTCTTTTGGCAGAACCTTAGATTTTTAGGACCATTATATCAATTAATAATATAATATTTGTTTTAAAAACTCTTTTATGTCAATTTTGACACTATTTGGTATTTTGTTTTTTCTAAATTCATAACACCATTATTACTTCGAAAAAAACTCATATAACCAACCCTAATATGTTATATTAACCTATAAAATTATTTTAATTCATAAAAAGACTAAAATTACATTTATTTGGGTATTTATAATATCAATTATGTTAATATTTCATTGATAAAGTAGTTATTGCATCATCATTGTGTCATAAATAAATTAAATTATTTAATGTCTAAAAAATATAAATAAAATACCATTATTTAGGAAATATTTTTATATTTATAATTAATATTTATAGTCGAATTTATCTTATTTATAACCCTATATTAAAAATGTTTTAGTTATTAAACTTTGATTTAAACTATTTTAACTCTTCTTTAAATAAAATAATAATAAATGTCCTAATCCAGTCCAAGTGGACCTAAAGAGTAATATTTTATTCCTAAGGTTATTTTTGGTCGAATTACACTTATCCAATAGAATTAGTACATGTGTTAGGGTAATAATAATATCATTTTTACCCTTAATTATCCTATTTACTTTTAACTGTGGTAAATAAAAGTAAAAATTTACTATTCGAAAAAAATTATTTTTATCTTATTGAACCATATTTTATTTACAGATATAAACCGTGTCTCTCGGATTTTTGAAATTCCTCTCACAGAAGCGGTAAAATTAAGTTTTATGTGAATTTGCAAATTCTCCTAGGAGGTGGGTAAAGGACGGTGAAAAGTTCAATAAAATTTTTATATATCTAAAATTATTATAAAATGACTCCAATGAATTACATTGAAATTATATAGGTATTATGTATCTATTTTGACCTAAATTAAATTTAAATAAAAATAATAATTATTTAAATAAAAAATCGGTTTTAAACTATAACTCAGTGTTTTTTCACTATTCATCAAAAATTGAAAGTTTTCATAAAAATACCAAAAATTCACCATAAGCTAATTTCGATATTCCGAATCCAAAAATGAAGTCCATTTTGAAAGATAAAATTTATAAAATTTCAAAAAGTGGGTATTACTATTCATAATGGCTAGTTTATATAATATTTTAATAACATATCGTTGTTTAGTGAAACTCGGTATTGTGTAATACACACACTATCGAGGAAGGTCACGATTACGTGTATTTCAAGCTAAGTCAGGGTTGCGTGTAGTGAAAGCTCCCTTTGGTATTGCGTATAACTTAATCAAAACTTATTTCATTTATACATTAAAAAAAATCTATACTTAATGTTACATAGAATAATTTCCACAAAACGAACTTGAAATTGTGTGTAACACGAGCCAAGAATAGTGTTGTGTATACTGCAAGCTAATACGGTGTTGCGTATAGTACAAGCTAATCTTGGTGTATTGTACAATAGAAGACATCAAATAAATTAAAAATAATATATCTCATAAAATCTCGGGGTGTTACATGTAGACCTTATAACCATAAATCCCATTGCATTAGTAGTAACCAATAAATCTTAATCTCCTATTATAAACATAGGAATGTTTTAAAAACTACATCCAAAATTATATCTCTATTGTATAGATGTCCCTTGAACTTTCTTGTTCTTCAAGGGGATTGATTTACTCTCCGTTATCCTTTCTTACATGGATGTATAAGAGGATTTATCATCATATTTTCTAGCCCAATATTTTCCATATTCTGAATTGAAACCTACATCGTTATGTAAAACATATTTAACCTTTAAAGAAGTTTCAGGTATCGGTTTAACCTAAAATGATATACTAGTATTCTCAACTATTGAAGATTTATCAACCATATATTCAACATAATTCATAAATTCCTCTTTGACTCTTTTCAGCACCATTTCAATTACAATATATTTTGATTCCAGTTTTCTTAGCTACTCTTCCCTAAAGACCAGTTTTCTTAAAGATCACTGAGCATATTTTCATTCTCATCCACATTTAAATTTTATTTCTTGAGTTCCTCATAGAGTTAATTTTCTTTCTTTAGAAACTATTCGGTTGATTCAAACTTATTCCAATATTCCTTTTTTAGATTTTTAAATTCCCTCTTGATATTTGTGTTTTTGTCGAGGCAGGCTTCCAACTCAAGATCTAATCATGTGATCCATATAAGATTCTTCTCCACCTTACTCTTAAAAACTTGAGGAGGTTTCATTCGTCTCCACATGTTCCATAAATTTTGTGAACTTTCCATGCACTTCATCCTCATATTGACTATAAGATGAAGTATCATCATCATCTTCCATACTTATAAAGATTTTTTCTTTTCTTCTGGGAAACTTATTCTTGAACTCACTAGATTTTTTTTAGGATTTTTTTTCTTCCACCACTTATTATTCTTGGGATTTTCAACATTTTCATTGATCTCATATCCAAGATTCTTTTTCTTTGGACAATTTATAGAAAAATTTCCAACGACGCCACAATTGAAGAATTTTAAAGGTAGTTTACCCTTATACTTTCCTTTCCATTTTCTAAATTTCTTAGAGATGAGAGACATGATTCTATTTCCATATTTATATGTATCATAATCACCATATGATTCGCTAGAATGTTCAGGATCTTATTTTTTCATATTTAACTTTCTCATGGATTCAAAATTCATCTCATTTTTACCTTTATTTTTAAAAGTATGTATCTTCCTTGGTTCATAAGAAATCAGGATATTATGTAACTCATTAAGAGAAAGGTCTTACCTATATTACAGAGTAGAAATTTTATGATTGAACCTATCTGAGAAATTCCTCATGATTTTCTTCATAATGACATCATCATCCACATTTTCAGATAATCCTCTAATGTTACTCACAATTTCATTGAATCTAGTGAATTAATTATAGATGGATTTCTCCTAAACTATCTTTATATCTTCAAATTTTCTTTTCTAGATTTTTATCTTTTCCTATTTAACTTTGAAATTCCCTTCATAACTTCTTTCTATCTTTTCCTATACTTACTTAATAGTTTTTAGGACCATCAACTTGGTGAACACTTTCTCAGAAAGAGACATAAGAATAACATTCCTTGCTTTTCCATCGACTTCAATATTTCTCTTATCATTAAAGGGCATTTTATCACATCTTTGAATAGGTAGAAAATTGAATGTATTTTCATCAAAAAATTCAATCCCAATAGATAATAAATAAGGTATCATGTTGTTTCCCTGCAATGGGAATTTTTTCCATCAAAATTTTTCACTCTTTTGTTGTTAACATATTCAATGGTGTCCATCATTCAATCCTGTGAAATAATTTGAAAAAGTTAAACTTGTGATATGATACCACTTATTGGAGCCAATGGATCATATGAATACACTAAGAGGGGGTGAACCAGTGTAGACTTTTATTTTTACTATTTATTCTTATTTATCAAATAAGAATCTTAAACTGGTTAGAGCACGAATCTCTCACAAGAATATTATTCTCTCAACCTTACATGATAATGGAGATAATAAATGGAATAATAAACACAATAATTTTTACAAGGTTTTACCACATTGTTTGATCCTACTCCTTACTACAACCAGTTTTTTCTGGCTATATATTCTCTATTATAAGTCAATCACCAACTTATAATGTTAGGGATAAATCACCCTTCACCTATAATTTCAAAACATCTTTCCGCTACCATCACACAACATCTCACTATCATACTCAACATCTCACGGGTTACAATGAATCATAACAAATGAGAAAGTTCACTTGAAGATCCAGGATACTTCAGCAGCTGATGAAGATATTCTCTACGAGCCTCTAAAATATTCAAGACAACATGCTCACTTATTGAAATATTTAACGTAGATCTTCTTCTCTATTCTCAACCTCAAAAATAATTCTCTAGATTCTCAAGCTCAAACAAATGTAGATGATAATATCTAACCATCATGCACCAAGATCTCTTCTTCTCAATATTTTTCACTCACATTCATTCTACTTTATCTTTTTTCTTGACTTATTCTCGTTTTTTTATTCTCAACCAAAACTTCTCTTTCTTTGAGAAATCACTTTTCTGGTTAAATGGCATATTAAATCCACACATCCTTTTTGTATACCCAATTTTATATAAGATAAGGTGTCCCAATATTTCCAAAATAAATCACCATGAGTATTTGACTATTTTGATCTTCCTTAATCTTTTTTCCCAAGGCTCATTAAAGACTATCATGTGGGTCTACTTCCCTATGTTCTCATGAAAATACCAAAACTACTCTCATCTTCTTCCTAAAACTCATAGTAGAATCAAGATTCATAAAATATCATCAAAATGTATCTATGAACATCCCAAATACCCATATATTTTTAACAATTCAGATATCTTGTTCAGTGTGATTTAAAATATCTTCATCCTTCTTCTGTATGAAGAAAATAGTTGTAGAACATCCATTATAAAAACATATATCTAGTATTCAAAACACTCAAATTGAATCACTGCATTGTTTACAAGTGTTTATAGGAACTGAAGAGAAGAAAATAATCATCACACTAATATTCTAGATATAATATATGGAGCTTCTTCCCTGATAGATTCATATTAATCATGGTTCACTTCCATTTAGTTGATCTCAACACATTTCATGTTTTTCATCATGTGGGTAACATATATTATTCATACTTCTTGGGTCATAATAATATTGTGATGTTTTAATCATTTAAGAACAACTTTGGTGTCATTTAATTTTATTTCATCATAATATTCAATTTTTGGAAACTAGATTGAAACTCAATTTTTCACCCATCAAAAACTCAAAAAAAGTTATAAGTTTTGAATCCTTATATTGTTAATGAAAAGTATTATGCTCAAAAAAGACTTAAAATGAAAGTATTACCTTGGATAAAAGACATATGTTTTATGCTTTAAAGACTTGTGCTTAAATACTTAGTTCAATGGAAAAGGCTTATTCTTATACATGAAGTCTTATGATCCACAAAGGATTTCATTTGGAGAAGTCGATAGCCCCGCGGGTGTCGTTAATTCCCATAGGGTTACCAAATTAAGAAATTTATAAACATAAAACAAACAAAGAACTAAACTACAAGGTAGTATAGGAATTGCAAGTCCGAGGTTGAACCTGCATATATAGGGTTGGAGAGAATACTAATTAAATAAAATAAACCTAAACTAATTTTTAATTTTGGAAATAAAATCTAAGCTACTAAGAATTTTATTGAATTAGAAATTGGGAGAAGACAATATAAAAAAGGTTTTGAGCAATAATGATTCCAGGTTTATGAAGGATAAGGTATGAAATAATTAATTATAAATCATGAAATCATCATAATCGGGTCCTAGCGAGTCCAGTGGTTATGAAAAACGCACTCCATCCCAAATTATCCTTTTCTCATGGTCAGGTACTTCAAATTGTAAAGAATTAGTAACCCGGAACCTAATTTAAACATAGGGAAGAGACAAACCCAATGGTCATGGTGGAAGTCTAAATCCTAGATCTCATATTAAGAAAATGTATTCAATCTACTCTGACAATGATCATGCTCAAAGAAAGAAAGAAATTACACCCTTTTCCCAACCCCACTCACAATGGTCATGCAAGAAGAATCAGGTAAGAGATCTAATTGAAGAATCAATATAAAATCCCAATATTAATTGTATTAAAATATTAAATACCTCATACATTCAATCCATATTCATCACGCATGCCTCATCACAAAGAAATCACTCGCTTGTCCTAACCATGAGCGGGTGTAGAAAATAAATAAATAAAATTCTTACATAAAGTAGCGAAGAAGGTGTACCTTCATCCAGCTAGTGTCTGGTGTCGAGCTCCATCCAAAAGTACTTCAAAGGGGTGGCTGAGGGTTGTATTTATAGGGAAAATCATTAAAAACCATGGTCGCTGCTTCTTTATTATTTTTTTCCACATCAACACTTACACAACATGTAAGTGTATTATGCATCGTGTAATCCATGTCCAAGTCTACCTCTGCATTGTGAAAATCTCATGAAAATCCCATGCGCTGCTTTTAAACTTTGACTCTCATCACAACACAAAATCTCGACTCACGACATTTAATTTAATTTCACAACATGTATGGAAGTCGCGACTTGTCTTGGTAGATCTGCTTCACTTGAAAAAATCATGACGTGTATTATCATTACACGTCATGTAATGCTTCTGTTCTATAATTTACAACTCTTCTTCAACTTCAAAAATCCATTGTCATGCCACTTCGCTTTTCTCATGGCACGAAGTGTCTTTAAGCTCATATCTCCATCCCTTTTTATTCCTTTTATAAATATTCATTGAATCCTACCATAAAACATAAAACAACTCGTTTCGGTCCAAAATTGGCAAGATTATTCATTTAAAAAAAATCAATAGATTAAATTACCATAAAATATATGCATGAAATATACTTATCAGAAGTCTTATGATGGAGTCTAATGCTAGAAAAGTAATACACCCAAATCCAAAGTCATGTGTCCAATGCCTTTATCATTTTTATTATCTAGGCTCGAAGTCATATGATGAATGAATCCTTAATATAAAGGCTTACATTGTGATTCAAAGGTTTATAATGGGGAATTTGTCAAATTTATCAAGTTGTGTATCTCCATATATTCAAAATGACTTTAAAAATACTCCAAACTATCGCCATTCATCTCAAAAAAACATTCCAATCACTTCAAACATCATCTTAATAATATCTAATGATTCTAAACCTCATTTGGAAACAAATGCAAACCTTTAACAATTTCATCAAGAAATCCAAGGCCACTTCATGAGGTATTAAAAAAATTCACCCAAACAAACAAGGTTTTTCTATAATAATGAGAAATAAATGTAGCCACCTAACTTAAAGGAATAACTTGAGAAATATTGACCTTGGATGAGGAAGATCCAAATTCCTTCATGTTGGAGTTGATGTTCTAGAACCAGCTGTTTATACTTTGAATACATGTATATTCGAACATTTGAATAATAATAAAACATATTATTACATATTGTTCATTGTTCTAAATGATTTTAATTTAATAATTTCCTAGGATGTATTTTACATTGATAAGGTCATAGTAGTTACCCTCTATGATGAAAACCTTGAAGTTTCATGATGATATTTTTAAATATAGTTCTATGATTGGATAACGTACTATGATAGGGAACATGGTATATATATTTTTAGGTGAGATTAATCATAATAAGATGAGGATTCTTTTCATAAAGTTCTCAGTTGGTAATATCCAAGATAGAAGATTATGAGAATAGTCCTACTAGTATAAATTCTGCATGTTTTGGTGTCATCAGATATTCATATCTGCAATCATGTGTAATGGTTATTAGACTTTAAGATTATCATTAATGCATGAATGACTCACAGACTTAGATTTACTGATCAAAACCATATCACCGTATGTTCGCAGGAAGTGGGGTACGTTGGGTGTATCATGAATGACATGTTATTAATGTATAAATCAAGGAAGGTTTTTTCTCTTCTATCTTTTTGGAAGTTGATATATCATCCCTTTTATTGGAATAGAACCTTCACATTAAATTCCATAGTCATGGTATAATGATGTGTTTATTTCAAAAAGTCAAAGAAATGCATATCAAGCATATAGGCTGATGATACAAATGTGTAACATGCTTAATGAGATATTGTGAAAAATAGATTATATTACATAGAGAGAATTTGTATATGGTTGTCGATGTTGCAACATTAAGTTCTTCCTCTTGGGTTTCTTGACTCGTTTCTAGACAGTAATCACGAACTTTAGGTAAATTTTCCTAATTCCAATGAGAAATAATCCTAGAGGGTCACACACTAAGTGTTTCTATTTATCTCAATTAAACTATATTTGAATTTAATTAATTGAATAAATATTATTATTAAGATCAATGGATAATTTTATTCATGTTTTATCCATCTTGAATATTTATTAATGAATGAAATATTTATTTAAATATTTATTTAGATATTTAATAAATTTTTAGGAGTTCAAATGGACCAAGACCATATCCGGTTATAAATATTAATTTATAAGATGGTAAAATAACCTTTATTATTGCGCAAGTTAGCACGCATTCCATAAAATATTATTATTATTATTATTATTATTATTATTATTATTATTATGTGGCATTGAGTTTGATAAAGATTATAATATTATTTTAGGGTTGGTATATAACTAAATAATATTTTTAACTTATACCCTATCTCTATAAATAGATAGGTATGTCTATTGTGCAGGGTTAATTGAGAATTGATAATTGTTGCAGACGACATACTTCACTCTCAAATTCTCCTCCCTCCTCTCAAGAATGTGAAGAACTCATTAAAGCCTAAAGGATCTTATAGCGATCAAGAAGAGAAATTTAAGACAATTTATTTGTCATTCTATAACCCAAAAAAAAATTGGTGTCACTCAAATATCAAAGGAGTGCATGTGGATCATCGTTAGAGAGATTCTACACTTGGATTCTCCTAACACAATGAAGGTGATCTGAAAAGAGATTGTTAAAAAATTAACATCATAATTTGAGAAAGTTCATAAGATGAGGTATCCATTTATTCTTATCTCAAAATTTTAATTATAAATTTAATGTACAAAGATCCTTTCCAGGTTTTAGGTTTTCCTCTATGTCAATATTTGGTGGGAAAATTTTATTGGTCATGTCGTTGAAAATATTTTGAATGGTCCATAGAATCGACAAAATATTCTTTCCTTATCACCATCCCTAGAGCTTCTACTATGCCTGGAACCTACAAGTGGTATCAGAGTGAGAACGTTTCAAATTTATAATTATTTATTTTTTTATTGATCTATATGTGCAATAGTGGTTAGATATTTCATTTCAAGAATATTCATTCTTTAATATGATTTTAATTTACATGTTTTTGACATATTAATCATCATCGTTTAGTGTTTCATCTTCATAAAGGATTCAGAACAGATGAAGAATGGTCAGATATGTCATTCGGAAGTGTTGAGGATTATAGTCAGATGGCCTCGGATTACACGTCATGTAGCCATAGTACACTCCATGTACCCCAAGTGTATTGTATCTAGCCATGTCATGGGATACACGGAATTCCTAGAAGTAACTACATGCATTGCATTTATTGCACACCATGTGTAGTCCGGGCCAAGCTGGAACATGACATGTTGAATTACACGGTGTGTAGCTAGTGTACACTTCGTGTAGTCTACATGGTTTAGAGGAAAAAATTTGTGCAAGCTATGTGGTCATATACACTTTTAAAATTGCTTGATACTGGAATCCTAGAGAAATAATTTCATACACAACGTGTAACCGGCATACACGATGTGTAGTGAATTATTTCCTACATTTTAAGTACACATTGATCCATTCGGTGAGACAAGTAGACACATAACATGTGAGATACATGACATGTAGTTGGATTGTACATGTTGTATAGTATCACATTCTATGAACACACTGAATCCTGCGACGGGTTTCACGGACACGTGGCATTTGGACCACATGGCAGGTATCTCATTATTACACACCATGTTATCCACTGAGATACATGCTAAAGACCCATATGTGTATCCCAGGCACCCGAAAAGTGAAACACATGGTCTGTATCTGGTTAATACAATCCAATTGGTCTGGTCGAGGAACACATTGAAGACTTGGGAATATATCTCGGGTACACAACAACCGAGATACACATTTTGTAACTCGAAAGTACACACTATGTAGTCTCCCAATAAAGGAAATAATTAAATTACATTAAATTTCTAATTACAGCATTAAAGATTTATTATATTAATGGGAACCTATTGTGTTTGATAATTTAATAATAGTTTTAAAGAATTATTAAATAATTGATTAATTTATTATAATAATTTGTGATTATTGGTTCTATCATTTATTTATCATGAATACCTTAAATTATGGGTATCTATAAGATATTTTTAATGTTAATTAAGATAAAATATCATTAAATAATTAATTAATGTAAGCATGTTTATCTTAATAATAAAGAGAAAATATAAATGAATAGTAGCATGTGTGCTTTTGTGTAATTGTTTCATGTGTATGACCTATCAAGATCTTGACCAAGACCTTTGTATGTGTTAGAATTATTTAATTTAATTTTTTTCATGAGTTTTCAATTATTAATTATTAAATTAAAATTATGGCATGTGAGTCATCAATATCTTCTTTATTATGTAGAACATGTATGTCCAAAGTAATTTATGAAATTCCCCCTTAACCAATCATTTGTATATACTCGCCTATATGTGAGTTATAAATACTTGTAATAAATAGAGTATCCCAAGGCATGTGAAAGAGGTTCAAGAAAGAACCAAGAATATGTCAACCTAGGTGATACACTGGTGGACAGGTGGAATGTTGTAACTCCTGTCAAGACCGGCATAAGGAGTTTTCCCTAGGTTATAGGTTGATTTATTATATTCTCAATAAATCAACCATTATAAAAGCTCATGATCATGTCATTTATTTATTTATTTATTTATTCCTTATGAATTATTTATTTTATGTATGTAAGACTGGAATCACATAAATAAATCAATTAATGTAGAAATATGGAATGTAAATAAATGGATCACATGTAAATATTTTATCCGAACATGGTTAATCACTTAAGTAAGATCCACTTAATATTAAAAAGACATGTAAAAGATAAAAAATAATAATTTTATTCATACTAAACAAAATCTATCAACTAAATATTAAGTCAGACTTGGCCTTCCATTACTTTATTGGGAATGAAAGCCTTAAAACTAAGTGTTTGACCAACCCTTGTTGGGACACTTACTTTTAAAATGGAGTTCTTATAAAGGTTATGGATTGACTTAACCATATTAAATCAATAAAATTATCTCTCTCTAGACTTGATGTAACTTGAAGGTGAGTATTGAGGAAATCCAAGTCAGGATTTCATGATTGGGGAGTCCACTCAACGGATCAAGGAGCTACAAACCCACAGTTGGCAAAGTCCTTCCTACCTAAATACCTTCAAGAATCTTGATGAACCCTCATTGGGGTTATTCAAATGGGAATATAGATCATTTCCTCTCAAATTTCCTAGCAACTAGACATTATATATTCAATTGTGTGGGATATTATGACTTCATACAATCATGGTAGATTTAATAAAATTAATTATTATTATTTCTCACATAATTTTTAATAAAGAAAAGTACTAACAATTTACTATTTTATAATTATAGAATAATGAGAATATCCTTATCCACATTATCCCTATGATATATATTGGAGAAATATCATCTCATCATTGGTAGTAACTTCCAGGAATGGTTTAGGTGCCTTCGAGTTATGTATCACCATGAACAGAAATTTTACATGCTAGAATCCTCAATACCTAATCCACACGCTAAGGAGGCGAGTGATGAATAGTTTGTTGTCTATGAAAAAATAATGAATGACGCAATATATATTCAATTTTTATGCTTTCATCTATGTATAGTGAACTCATGATGTCTCACAAAAACATGTATGCCTATAGCATGCTTGAGCATCTCCATGGTCTATGCCAGGACAGAGCAAGATGGGAGTAGTTTGAGATATCCATTTCACTCTTTCATAGTATACTTGGGGAGGGTGAACCAGCTAGACCTCATGTATTCAATGTCATTGGATATATATATTGAGCACCTAGAGGTTCTAAGGTTTAAACTCTCTGATGAACTATGCATCGATCTCATTATTGCATCACTCCCTCGGAGCTTCTCTAGCTTTGTTGTTAATTTTAATATAAAAAACATTGAGAAGTCTCTCTCAGATCTGCTCACACTTCTTCACCAAGTAGATAAGGAGATGAATCACAAAAATCCTTCAATACTTATAGTTAATAAACATAAAGGCAAAGCAAAGAGTTATATGATCAAAGATTCTTCGCAACACCCTTCCAAGAAGAGAAAGATCAAGGGGAAAGAAAGAGGACATGATGTTGTTATTTTTTCATGTGGCAAGAAGGGATACTGAAAGAAAAATTGCACACGGCCAAAGAAACAAGGGGAAACTTCATGTGTGTTTTTTATCAAGTGAAATTTATCTATTTCTATAAATTGGGTATTAAATACAGATTTTGATGTTCACATATATATTCAAATATATAAACCAAGTAGATTCATAAAGATTGACTGAGGGGAGGTAGATATATGAGTATCCAATAGAGCCAAACTAGTTGTTTTGGATATCGGGGACTACCACCTCGTGTTGATAATGATAATTATCTTGGTTTTTAAGGATTGTTATTTTTTCCTATTTGTTACAAAAAAACAATATTTATGTATCCAGACTTGATACAGATGGATTTATTTTCAAGTTTGGGAATAAATGTTTCTTCTTTTATAAATATATCATTTGTTATGGTAAGACACATTTAAATAACGGTATTTATGTGTTGGATTACATGAACCAAGTAATGGAAATCGATAATGAAACTACTTCACATGACTCATACCACACCCAATTATGGCATCGCTGGCTAGGTCGTGTAAAAAAAACTATTTGACTAAATTACATCAAGATGGATATTTATATTATTTTAAACTAAAATCACTTGGTGTATGTCATGCATGTTTACAAAGCAAAATAACCAAAGCCTCATTTAGTAGAAAAGGTGAAAGGGCCAAATGTCTACTTGAATTAGTTCATACCAATGTGTGTGGACCATTTCCTATTGAAGCAGGGGGTGGGTAATCATACTTCATAACTTTTACTGATTATTTTAGTATATATAGATATGTCAACTTGATGAGGTATAAGTTAGTTTCCTTTGAGATATTCAAGGAATACAAGAATAAATTTGAGAACCAGCTTAGTAAGAATATTAAGAAACTCTACTTAAACCATAGTGGAGAATATCTTAATCAAGACATCATTGATTATTTATAGGATTTTTGGATTCTACCTCAACTCAAATATACTTATAAACCTCAATAGAATGGTGTAAGTGAAAGGATGAACCACACATTTTTATAAATTATGAGATCAATGATGAGTCATGCGGGTCTTCCATTATACTTTTGGGGATACATGTTATAAACAGCAGCACAAATACTATACCAATTGCCAACTAAAGCGGAAGATAGTGTACCATACCAACTGTGGAATGGAAAGAAATATGCTTTTTCATACTTACATGTTTGGGGTTACAAAGCATTTGTTAAGGCCTCTTCAAGTAACAAACTTGTACCATGAGGCACAAATTATACCTTTATAGGATACCCCAAAGAAATAAGGGGATATTACCTATATGACCCCTCAGAAAAAAATGTTATAATGGAAATACTTTTCATATTATTTAAGAGAGAGAGAATCACTAAAAGAGATGGTGGGATCGAGATAGACTTCAATGAAGTCGATGCTCAAGGTACAAAAGAGTTGACACAGGAACAAATTCTATAAATCCCCTTGGAAGAAGATATTCTAGAGACACAAGTACTGCGTAGGAATACTAGAGAGGTTAGAAAACCAGAATGGTATGATTTTCTAGTCATTGAGGATGGTGACTCGTTATTAGTTGATAATAATGATCATCTAACCTATAATGAAGCAATAATTGGCACTGATTTCACTAAGTGACAAGAATCCCTAAATTCTGAAATGGATTCCATGTGTCAAAACCAAATATGGATTTTGGTAGATCCTCTAGTGGATGTAAAGCTTGTTTGTTGTAAATGGGTATTCAAGAATAAACTAGATGTGGATGAGAAATTTAGTACCTATAAGTCATGAATGGTTGTAAAAGGGTTTAAACATCATCAAGGCATTAACTATAATGAAAACTTTTCACCATTTTATAAGATGAAATCCATCAGAATTCTACTTGTCCTTGTGGACTTCTGTGACTATGAGATTTGGAAAATGGATTTCAAAATAGTTTTCCTTAATGTGAACATTTAGGAAGATGTCTATATAACACAACCTGAAGGGTTTTTAACTCCAAATGATTCCAACAAGGTATGAAAATTGCAAAAAACTAATCATGGATTAAAGAAAGCATTTTGGTCATCGAACATTCAGTTTGATGTGGTCATGGTGAAATTTGGTTTCATAAAGAACTGATGTGAGTCTTATTTCAATAAGAGGTTTAGTGGGAGTGTAGTCATTTTCTTAAAAGTATATGTCAATGACATATTACTTATTAGAAACGAAATACTAGTCTTACAATCTATTAAGGACTGGTTAAATAAATGCTTCTTCGTGGTGGAATGAGGTAAAGTAGAATATATTCTTGTGATCACGATCCTTTTTGATAGATCTAAGAGGTTTCTAGGCCTAAGTAAAGGTACATATAGTGAGAAGATACTGAATAGATTCAGTATGGAACAATCTAAGAGGTGATTTTTTTTATGTAACATGGAATTCATCTTTCTAGGAAAATGTGTCTTCAAATGCATGAGGAAAGATAAAGGATGAAAAGGGTTCCACACGTGTCAAATATTGGTCCATTCATGTATGTTATGTTATTTACTATGTAGGATGTTGCATATACCTTAAGTGCGGTAGGAAGATATCAAGATGGCCCAGGTGACCATCATTGGATGACAGTCAAGACTATCCTTGAGTATCTAAGACGTGCTAAGGATATGTTTTTGGTATATACAGGATATGAGGAACTAGACATTAGATATTACGTAGATGTTAGTTTCCAAAAAATTCAAGATGATATGAAATCACAAATAGGGATACATCTTCACTTTGAATGGAGGTGTTGTGATTTGGAAGAGCTCAAAGCAAGTAGTGGTTATAATTAGAGTATATTGCAGCTTCTGAGGTAGCTAAAGAATCAATATGGATACGCAACTTCATCTAAGATTTTTTCATGGTACCTGGTAGTAATGATCTTATTGCACTATATTGTGATAATACTGCAGCAGTGGCCCTTGTCAAGGGACTAAGGTCACATCAGCAGATGAAGAATGTACTTTGGAGGTATCATCGCTTAAGGATTTTTTCTCAAAGAGGTGAGGTTGCAGTGAACAGTATTTACACAGAAGACGGCATGGAAGACCCCTTGACTAAATCCTTAACTCAGCAGAAACATAATCATCATGTGAGGTCTAGCAAACTAAAAGTCGTAGGCAGTTGGCTCTTGTCCAAGTGGGAGTTTGTTGGAATCGGTGTTCTGGAACCAATTGGTCATACCTTGATTATGTGTATATTTGAACATTTGAATATTAATAAAACATCTTATTACATATTTTTCATTATCCTGTGTGACTTTAATGAAATAATGTCCTAGGGTATCTGTCGCACTGATAAGTTCATAGCAGTTCCCCGCTATGATGAGAACCTTAAAGTGTAATGATGATATTATTAAATATAGATCTACGATTGGATAACGTACTATGATAGAGCACATAGTATATAGACTGCCAGGTGTGAGTACTCGTAAGCAGATGTGGCTTCTTCTCATGAAGTTCACACTTGTTAATCTTTGAGACAAGAGATTATGAGAACAAGTCCGCCAGTGTGAATTCCATGTGTTTTGGTTTCATCAGATATTCCAATCTATGATCATGTGTAATGGTCCTTGGACTTTAATATTATCATTAATACATGTCATGACTCACACACTTAGATTTACTGACCAAAATGTGACACCATATGTTCGCAAGAAGTAGGGTATGTTGGGTGTGTCACAAATGACGTGTTATTAATGTATAAATTGAGGAAAGATTTGTCTTTTCCATCTTTATGGAAGTTAATATTTCGGACCTTTGATTGAAATAGAACTGTCACATTAAATTTCAAGGTCATAGTGTAATGATGCATTTATTTCAGAGAGTGGTATTGAGCATATAGGTTAGTGACACATATGTGCAACCTACTTGATTATATATTGTGACAAATGAGATTATATTTCACATCGAGCATTCGTATGTGGTTATTGACGATGTGAAATTAATTTATTTATCTTGTATGCCTTGATCCGTTTCTAGAAATTAATCATAAACGTTAGGAAAATTCACTTAATGTCAAGAATAAATAATCCTAAAGGGTAGCACACTAAGTGTTTCCATTGATCTCGATTAAATTCTCTTTGAATTTAATGAATCGAATAAATATTATTCTCAAGATTGATAAATAATTTTATTCATGTTTTATTGATACAAGATATTTATTGGTGAATGAAATATTTATTTAAATATTTATTCAGGTATTTAATAAATTTTTAGGAGTTTGAATGGACCAAGACCGTGTCTGGTGATAAATATTAATTTAAAAGTCAGTAAAATAATTTTTTTATTACGCAAGTTAGCATGTGTTCCATAATAATAATATTATTATGTGGCATGGGGTTTGATAAAGATTATAATATTATTTAAGGGTTATTATACAATTAAATAATGTTTTTAACCTAAACTCTAGGACTATAAATAGATGGTCGAGAATTGAGAATCTTTACGCACAACAGACTTCTCTCTCAAATTCCTCCTCCCTTCTCTCAAGAATGAGAATAACTCCTTCAAGCTCGAAGAATCTTAGATCAATCAAGACGAATAACACAAGACAATTGATTTGTCATCCTAGCACTCAAAAATCAATTAGTGTCACTCGGAGATCAAAGGATCATGTATGGATCACCGCTAGAGGGATTCTACACTTGGATCCTCCTAATGCAATGAATGTAATCTGAGAAGGGTTTTTCGGAAGATCGATATCATTGGATAAAGTTCCTAAGATGAGGTAATTGTTTCTTCCAATCATAAATAAATTAATTATAAATTTAACATATAGAGATACTCTCTAGGTTTCGGGTTTTCCTCTATGTCAATATTGGGTGGAAAATTTTATTGGTCATGATGTTCATTTCATTGAAAATATTGTGAATGAATCATCAAATCGAAAAAAAACCTTCTTGGTTTATCGCCCTCCTTGACACTTTCATTGCACCTGGAACCTACACTTCAATGATCCGCCAAACCCTAATCACAAAAACCCCTAATTTTTTATAAAACTAGAATTTAGACCCTGTTAAAATCTCCAAGGTTCAAGACAAGAAGAATAGAAAGATAAATAAATTCAATTTAGAGCTTGGAATTGTGAACCTCAAATTGATGTACTCAAAAGGGGAGGCACAAGAAGCCTGTAAGAGAAGGAAGGCCAATAAAATTATCACTTTTGGGTGTTGTGTGAGAAGAAATGTAGGGAAAATAATAATCATATTAAAATAATAAAATCATCATGTTTTTAATGAAAATGTGATTTGTAAAGTGCATGTCTAATTGTACAAATCAATTTTCTCAAAGGCTCTTCATAATTACAGGCATAGTTTTCTAACTATTAATTTAACCATGTAGTCATTTTTTAGAGGCATGACATGGTCAATTGCACAATTTAAAAATCATGTATGATTTATATGAATTTGTCTAATTCTTCCCAACTCTTTCAATTCCACCCAAAATTTGTTAAAAATTAAATATTTAAATACATGAAAAAAAGAGGGTACTGCAATAATGGTTTTATGTTTTAATTAAATTGATTAATTGTTGTGACAATGGTTTGTGTGCCTTATATTGGATTGATAATGCTAAATATGGAAATCTATGCACATAAAGTTCTTGGAGAAATTTCTCACGTAGAAGTGAAGGGAAAGAATGAAATAATCTAAAGGCTTTAGGAATAGCCTATTATTAATTTTATTCATAAATAATAATAAGAGAATAAAATGTTTTTATTGGTCAAACATTTTTTATTTGGGTTTATGAGGTGGACATTTTTTGGGAATCCCACATTGGAAATGTGGGTAGAATTCCCAAAGTTCCTCCCTTATAAAAAGGGACTTTGGGAATTATAATTTTTCATAAAAAATAAAAATATATATTTTCCTAAATGTTGTGTTTTAAAATATATATTTAGTAAAATGTTTGGTTATATATATATATATATTATACATATAAAAAACAAAAAATAAAATAAAATAAAATATTTTATAAAAAACATCTAATAAAGTGATTAGTCGTAATAGTTGGATTTCAAATTTTCAAAATCCGAATGGGCATCCACCACTAAAAGCTATCTCATTTTGGTCAAACCAAGGTGTTATTTGAAAGAAATAGTGAGATCAAACTGGTGTGATTCACACTGATTTTGATCTATAAATAATCAATGATGAGAATTCTTATTAGAATTAATTCTTCTTCAATCCATGAAATTATCCAGATATTTTTCCCAACATCAGTGTTGTGGGGCAGTCAGAAATTAGTGTTTGATTTTCCCCAAATCTTGGTGAAATCCTTGAGGGAAACTTCCACCGAGAACCCTACACCATCAAAGTGGGGGTGGATCAAACCATTTTGGGTGGTGAATTAAATTCAGACATCGAGATTCAATCTATCTTCTCCATCTACCTGCCTATTTTCCAATATGACATTATGTAAAATATGAATCATTAGATAAAGTGATTATGTGTGTGTATAAATCCTTATGAGTTAGTAAATGATAGTCCTTGATAATAATTTTATGCTCCATGTGGGTATCACTCCCTAAGGTAGTGATGGGACAGACATAACCGAGTCTGCAAGTAAGGGTTGAAGGTTAAAGGGGACTAATGGAAAGGACTCTCACAGGGAGTTGTATTCCCTCGGCCATGAGAAGGGTTTTCACCATTCATGTTCGGCACTTTACCTATGCTCGTAGCTTCCCTTTGAAATTTTTGGGGTTAAGTCATTAACCTTTAGAACATCCAGGAACCACTGATGTGTATTAATAGGTTACAGATTCGGTATGATACAATAACAATGTTTGAAATAAGAAAACAAAATAGATTTATTATTCAAATGAGCAACTGGAAGCAAAAATAAATAGAAAGAACAGTAAAGAAATAATATTAGATATAACGTACTTTGGATCAATGTGATCCTACATGCACAGTGAGAACACCACCTAGGTTAGTCTTTTATTACTAAGAAAAAGGCAAGCCAAGAAATAGAGCCTCGAAGAAACAAGAAGAAAATTGGAGAAACTATCTGAGGAGGTCGGACCTATAGAACTAGGTGGTAGTGATGAAACCTGTCACGTAGAGTCAACGTCATCCACTCCTATGCAGACTCACACACAAACCCATAAAGGATACAGATCTATGCATGAAAGAAAGAAAGAAATCACAATAGAGCCAATATTCATAAACTAAAACCTAGTTGCGATGAAAATAAGTCAAGATCTGGAACCTCCTTGATGCATAGTGGCCCTGAACCCAAGATCGAGTCGATCTCCACCGAATATCCACTGGAATGGAGCTCTGATTCCAAGAGGCGGCACAAACTCAACAGAGGGGAGTGTGGGTGGTCGTAGAACTCTTGTTCTCCTTCTTCTACCTTCAAGATCTTCTCTGTGTAGTGAAGGAAACTTATACCAGGAGCTTACAAGCCTAAACCATACAAAAACACCTTGGAACCGAATGAAATTTGAGATCTGCTATGAATCAAGGTGCATAGTGGGGGCCATAATGGCGAGCCATAGAATCGTCATGAAACATAGTGAGAGTTTCGGGATGAACGCCATGTGGACAACTGAGAAAACACAAGTGGTTCACCTAACATAAGGTGGAACAATGGGTGGGATATGTGGTGTCACGGCATTGGCACAGAGGAGGTGACTCGGATCAAAATTGAACCCAACAAACACAGCTATAGATGTTTCCATCCATTGGATCTCCCTTAATCAACAGTCCAAATTCAACCTCTATATAGGTAAGGAAAATAGGAATTCCAGTGGAAAAAATAATCGAAATAGAGGAAATAAGGGAACCCCGCATAAACAACCCCATGCAACCCTTGAAAAACTCTATCCCAACATATAAATCATGAATGAATCATAGAATCAATATTGAAGGAATTAAATTACAACAATGTAGGGGAATAAAACAAAAAATATCCACCTTACAATTAAATGAATTCAAGAATGGTGTTCTCACAACCTAAGTTATAGAATTGGAACTAAATTCATTAATTTAAGATTGTGTAAAAATTTAGACAAAGTTATGGCCTTATTCAAACTATCAGCCGGATTATCCCCTATAGGTATCTTAGTGACACTCACTATCCCAGATTCTATAACATCCCAAAAAAATGAAGTCTAATGTTAATGTGCTTCGATATACCATGGAATACATAGTTATTAGACAAATGAAATGCAGATTGTCTATCACAATGGACTTCTATGCTATCAGTAAATAAAGACAACTCGAAAAGAAAACCTTTCAACCATATTGTCTCTTTTATGGATTATGTCAAGGTTATATACTCTGTCACGATAGTGGAGAGAGAAACTACTGATTTCATGTTACATTTCTAGGAGATCATCCCTCCATATGCAAGAAACACATAACCAGTGAATGATTTTCGAGTGTCAATATTTGCAGCATAATCAGAGTCAACAAAACCAGCAATGTCATCACTAAAAATATTATTTAAGCCATATCAAGTGCACAATTTATCAGACATAGAGACGTACCTAAGGATCCACTTCAAGGCATGCCAATGAGGCTTACCATGTTTCCCCATGAACTTTCTCAAAGTACAAACAGCAAATGCTATATCTGGCTTAGAGCAGACCATAGCATACATAAGAATTCTGACCACATTAGCATATGGAATCTTATTCATGAAGGCAGCCTCATCATAATTTATAGAGGATTTTTCCGAAGATAATTTAAAATGTTTCCCTAAATGAATATTAACAGGTTTAATGAACTAAAAAATATACATTTTTAACACCTTCTTAACATAAGCAAACTGAGATAAGTGCAAGGTTTGAGCCTTCTTATCACTAATTATGTTCATACCCAAGATATGATTAGCATGTCCTAAGTCTTTCATTTCAAAGATAGAGTTCAATTGGTTTTTGACAAAATGTATAATCCTCATGTTTTTACATATTAAAAGTAGTTCATCAATATATAATAATAGATAAACAGATTTATGTTTAACAGTTTTATAGTATACACATGCATCATACTTCTGAAAAAATGATTTTCAATCATAAAAGAATCAAATCTTTTATACCATTGCCTAGAAGACTGTTTAATCCCATATAATGACTTCTTATGAAATAAAATTTGATTGGGTTTAAATTGATTTGAAAATCCTTTAGGAGGAATCATATAAATTGTTTCATCAAGGGTACCATGCAAAAAATCGGTTTTTACATCTAATTGTTCAACATGTAAATAAAACTTGGAAGAAAAATCAAGAAGAATCCTTATAGATGAATGTTTAACAATTAGAGAGAATATCTCACTATAATCAATACCTTCACATTGAAGAAAGCATTTGGAAACCATTCAGGCTTTGAATTTGATTTTAGATTCTCCAAAATTGTTTTCCGTCTTCTTATATATCCACTTAGAACCTATAATCTTCTGGATATTAGGTTTGGAAACAACAACCCAAGTGTTGTTCTTAAGGAGTGAACTCATCTCTTCTTGCATAGCACCTAACCACGTGGTAGCTTCTTTGGAATTAAGGGCTTACTTATAAGTTCGAGGTTCATTATTAAACAAATCATGAGCAACATTAAATGTGTAGGAAGCAATATTAGCCTAATTGAAATGGGTTGGAGGCTTAATGACTCTTCTCTCTCTATATCGAGTGAGTTGATAATTTCTCAGATTATCTGGTTCTATAGTTTCAAGTTCAGAATCTAAACCAGATTCGGATTCACCTTGGGTTTGGATGATGGAAGGAGTAGAACCATTCCCATATTGGGATTGGGATTGGTCTTTGAATTATAATGGAACTTCAACACCTATGGGTGTTGGGGCTCTGGAGGAGTCTCCATTATCATAAAACTCTTAAAATTCTATTCTTTTACCATTAGAGAGGCCAGACTCATGAAACACTACATCTTGACTAATTATACACATTTAATAACCTGATTTATCTATCCACAGGTGATACCTCTTAACACCCTCTGGATAACCCACGAATATACACTTCATAACCCTAGGATCTAGCTTATCTGTGCGGGTATGGGCATAAGCTATGGATCCAAATATCCTAAGGTGTGAAAGTCTTAGGGGTGAACCTTTATAGAGATCTTCAGGTGTTTTAAAGGAATTAGTAGAAGATGGGAAATGATTAATTAAGTAGACCACCGTAGAGGCAGCCTCGACCCAGAATGACCTGGGGAGTTTTGAGTGGGACAGCATGCATCTAACCCTCTCAAGAACAGTCTTGATTATCCTTTCTTCTAATCCATTTTGTTATGGTGTTGGGAAAAAATACCTCAAGAGATCATTGAAGCATTTTTGAGTTGATTGTGTTTGTTGACAAAGCGGGCCTCTATGTTGTGTTTGTTGACAAAGTAGACCACGATGTTCAATTTGTTGAAAAAAGGGGGTTTACACAATGAATTGTCGATTTCAAGAGATGTTGTTGACAATCCATCATTGAAAGAAGAACCTCGACAAAGGAATGGATAATCTGGAGGTAGTACAAAAAGAACAGATGTAAGGTGGCGTTGTTTTCCAGTGTTTACCAAATTTTTTGGCCTCAAAATCAACAAATAGAGAAAAGTGTTTTTGGAAAAGGGACTTGCACGCCAATGTCGTGGAGACTTGGAAAGTTGTGCATCATATTTTTTCAAGATCATAACATCAAAATATGGAAAAGGAAATAGGGGCGCCCAAGTTTTGGTTTGGTCGTGCAAGGTGACTAGAGCGACAGAGGCTAAGGTGGCTGGACTTGTGCGCTAGGAGGAGACTTGCGTGCGGCGCTCAGGGTGCCCAAAATGCCTATAAATAAAGGGCTACCCCTACTCATTTTTCAGAGAGCTCAACGCTTAGAGAGAATTTGAGATCCAGTCACGCAAGTAGGTTTGGGCGTGAAAGTGGTGGTTTGGGTACACAAGTATAAATTTATTCATAAGTTGTGCGCCAGTTGATAGTTGCGCACCAATATTGGTTTGGGCATAAAAGGGTGTGAGTCTCCCAAGTTATGAGTTGGTGAAGGGAGTTTTGTGCAAGTGGTTAGGTGACACTTGTGCACCAGGCATTGAGAAGTGTGCCAGGCTTAGAGAAGTATGCCAGTCATTCTAGGGTTGCGTGAAAGTTGGAAGATTTCCTGGTACACCCATGGTAAAGTTGTATTCATTGGTGGATGAAAGTGGAACTTCAATAGAGCATCTACATATAGAAAAATATGTATTCATTTGTGATAATGAAGAGACCTACAGGTCTATAAATTGTGAGTAGATCCTTTCCAAAGTAGTGAGCAAAGGAAGAGGAAGAAGGTGATCTTTTCTACCGACAGTGAGCCAGAGAGAGAGAAATAGGGAGTGAACATTGGTAAAACAGTGAGGTAACCCTAAACTTTGTAAAGGCAGTGAGCCTTAGCATAGATGTGATATAGCCCTAAAATTGTAAATTGGAAGTGAGCTTTAGTGGATTTGGTACATCGGCATATCGTCGTTGTATGCTCCTTGTATGTAGCCCAGTGAGGGTGAACCAAGTAAAAATATTTGTGTCTTCCTACTTGCTTCTCTGCATTGCATTCAAAGAATTATCATCAGATAAAGAAGGAAAGAATAAGATCAATAGTAAAACATAAATGCAAATAAAGTGACCCTTATAATAAAGAGGTCAAGATCCAGTGGGGTAGGGATGATTTTGAAAAGAATATACATACCCTAATTCACCCCCCCCCCCTCAGGGTATCCAGGCCCCTTTTGGTCCTAACAATTAGTATCATAGGGAAGGTTTATTTCATTAGATTTGTTTCCTTTGACTTGGTTCATTCAATTTCTCAAGTTACAAATTCAATATGCTCTTATCTTAGTGTGTCATGAAAAAGGGAAGAACTTCAAAGAAAAAGAAAAAGGTCTTGTGAAATTCCCCGATGTGGAAGTGTCAACGGAAATAGTGTGATTTAGTTGAAGGAATAAAGTAGTGAACAAAATAATTATTTGGATAAATCATACAATGAAAATACTTACTCAATCAATGATATAGAAGGGATGAGTGAAGAACCTAATATTCCAAGTGATGTTAGAACTACAAATGATGAAGAAACTCCAAGAAGTCGAAAAGTGGAACATGTCCATGAGACAAAGGAATTGGATCATAAATTGGATGAATAAGTTAAATATAAAGATATCTAGATCCAAGTACTGGAAATTGAGGTCAACAAGCTAAGAGGCTTAAATCAAAGGCTTATTAATGTGGCTACTGACCTGAGGGAGAAGAATGATTCCCAAGCTGAAGAACTACAAGTGATGTCTTCAAAGAGAGAGAGATGCAAAGCTGGTGATAAGGGAAAGAATCTAAACTCAGATAACATTCAAATTTTGAAATCCATAAATGATGATCTTGTTTCACAGCTAACTGAACTAGTTCAGGAGAATCAAAGACTACAATAGGAGAGTGCATGCTATGCTGATTCTATTGCTCAATAAAAAATGAAAGTAAAGGAGAAAAGTGACATGATGGATAAGCCGACATGTGAATTAGAAGATGAGATGAGTAGAGGGAAGCTTCTCAAGAGAGAACTTGATGCCCAACTTGAATTAAGGGATATGCAGATTCAAAAGTTGGAAGAAGAAATAGAATCAGTCAAGAAATAAATGGAGAAATTTAATTCCAAAGAAAAGCTCAAGTTGAAGGATGCCTTGCACTTACTATTTTATTATCCTTCGGCAGGTGATGATGAAATGAAATCCAAATATGCTACTTCATAGGAGAAACATGAAAGGGTTGTATCATCCCAAAGGCCATCCATTTTGGGAAAATATGGAATTGGATATGATGATCTCACTCCTATGCGTGATAGGAAAAGAGTAGTGAAAATCTCCAGGGATAAGAAAAACCTTGTAGGTGCTGGAGATAGACCTAAAAAGGCTTTTATAGGAAGTAATGATAGCATGTACTATTTTTTGTGGGATTCGTGGTCATAGATCAAGATTCTATTTAGAGGATCGGGAATACATTTCAGGCTGTGAAAATAGAAACTTTACTAAATTTTAGAATAAGAAGAAGCGTCATGAGAAATCAGAAAGAAGATTCTCTCAGAGGAATGAATTCATTAGATGCTATTACTATGGAAGAATGGGACACACCATGAGTATGTATCAGGAAGCTCAAGAGCTCAATGTTAGAGGAAGAACACAAGAGGAATCAACATCTCAGCTGAGAAATGATGAAATGAGGTATGCCTTTAATGGAAGATGTTTTATATGTTCTGATCACAGGCATTTGGCCAGACAATGTAGCAAGAAGAAAGTGGGGAAGGAAAAGGAACCTAGAAGGAGATCCCCATAACAAGTAGTGTATAACAAAAAATCCTATAATAAAATACAACATGGAGAGATGAAAAATAGGTATAAATTCTCAGGAGAATCACAAGGATCTAAATGAAAGGTATATCAATCACCTCCTCTATTACAGTCACAACAGCTCTCCTGGAGAGAATGTGAACAAACCTGGAAGAACAAGGGAAGATAAATTCCAGCTGTGTAAAGACCCATAAAATTCAAGGAAATTTTTTTCTTAATTTTCTTTGGGATTTTACAAGAACGCAGTTTCTGACGGCACCTGATTCCGAGGCCCGGTGAGCCCGGAATAATTTTCTGAAGTTTAGCTCGGGTACGTTCAGTGAACGAACGAGCGGGATTTCCTAACTTTTGAACCGGTGCTCGGAATCGAAATCCGTGGGCACCGATGAAACCGTAGTGCCGGTAATTGCATAGGAACACCTTTTCCGGAGTTGCGTTTGCTCGTGTGAGGTTATTAAAATCTTGGGTTAAGTAGAAAATAAAATAAAAATGGTGCAACCAATTTTATTTTGTTTAAAGTAGTTTAACCTAAGCTAAGTGGTTGGAGTGGGACCCACTATATCCTACTCCACTAGGTAGGATATTAGCGGGTTGGGGTCCACATGAGCCCCACCCTTTCATATTCCTTAACTCCCATTTAGTTTGTAACTCACCCGCAACCCCCCTTTAAATGAAGTCAAATCTTTAATTAATTAATTGATTGATTTTTTCAATTTAATTAATTCTTGATTTCAATTTGAAATTTCAAAACTTTTGGCATGAATAATAAAATAAGGAAACACTTATTTTATTATTGTTGTTTGGTTGTGCGAGAGGATTTTGGAGAGTATTTTCTCTAAGTCTTGAAGTTATTCTTCCTCGACGAAGAACATGAAGAACGTCGAGCCTTCGACGAAGAACTCTGTCACCGTAGAGGGGAGTTCGTCGTACCGTCTTCTTCCCTCTCTGCATCCGGTGTGAGACGCCATCCTCGGAGATCGACGACGCGACGCCGATGATCCTCCTTCCGCGACGCTGTCTCCCGCGATGCCTTCTTCCGCGACGTTCGATTCCGCGATGAACCTTCGTTCAACGATTTCATTGAGGTAGGGGTTAATTTCTTCTTCGTGAATAATTTTTTCACCATTCATAGTTTCCTAATTGAGCCGCCAGTTATCGCAATAACGGGAGGAGGTCGGACTGCACGAACACGGCCGACTCTCCTCCCCCCTTGATGCTTGATTTTTGTTGTGGCGCGAGCAAAGCAGCGTGGTGCCGTTGCACCACTCGGTAATAATGAAGAATGGGCGGAGAAGCGCGGCGCCATCGCGCCGCACCGTTGGGGACGAACAAAGCCGCGGCGCCGTCACGCCGCGCTGGAGAGCCTCGAAGGGGCCGCGGTAGGAGCGGGGTCGCGGCGCCGCCGCGCCGTGCCGGTCGGACCAAGGCCGCGGCCTTTGGCCGCGGCGGAGCAGGAGGGCGGGACCACGACGGTCCCGCGGCGGCAGCAACCGGCCGGCCGGACTGGGACGGCCGTTTCAGGGGGAGACCGGGGGTTCATAACCCCCGGATGGAAGGAGAGAGGCCCCCACGTGGGGGGGGGGGGTTTCCAATCAGGGGGGCAGCGCACCCCCCCCCCCCCTGTTCCGCCCAGCTCAGCACCGACCGAGTAGAAGACAGTGCTATGCATGCGGTGGGCAGGGCCACTTGGCTTGTGACTACCCAACCCGCCATGCAGAGGGGTATCAGACAGTTGAGGAACCACCCAGGTAGAGGCAGAGGTTCGACCGTGGCGGTCCGCAAGGAGCAGGTGGACGAGGACGAGGAGATGGTCGAGTGGCAGGTGGTGGATGACGTTTTGAGGCTCTACCACCACCACCACTAAGAGGTCCACCCCGACCACAGGGGAGAGCACAACTTCAGGCAGCTAAAGCTTACGATCACGGAGCTCCGGAAGTGGGTGGACAAGTGCGGGACTAGCTCCAGGCATGGAGGCCTTTTCCCATAATGCCTCTAGCTTCGTTGTTGTGTTGCTTTGTGTCCTTGTTCTTTGAGTTACAATAATAAAAGACTCTTGCAATAGTGACGTTTTCTTTCTTGTCTTTTGTATGTTAATACGAAGAGGTTCCGGTTTAAACTATTGACTTGACCCTCACATACGAGATTCCTACTGGAGGAGACCCAGTGACCACACACTGATGCCGACAGTGTGACTCAACCCTTGGAGGTGAGAGTAACGGTTGGATCTCTTGGTAGCAGCGTCGAGGCCTTATGACGTCATCCATGGCATGAATTAACTAATCATGATGGGATTGACTGTATTAGGCAAGGAACGTGGTTCATCCATGGGATGAGACCGGATTTCTCTTTTCGACAAAGGAGAAATCTTTGCAGCTTTGCAGAACGTTAACGAAGAAGGGGAAACCCTTCGTGTGGTCAGACAGATGTCAGCAGAGCTTCCAGGAGCTGAGACAGAGATTAACTAGCGCACCTATCTTGAGGCTACCGGAGGAGGGAGTAGGGTACGTAGTTTACTGCGATGCATCAGGGACTGGACTCGGATGTGTCCTGATGCAGGAGCGGGCAGTGATCGCCTATGGATCACGTAAGTTGAGGCAACATGAGCAGAACTACACTACCCATGACCTAGAGTTAGCAGCAGTGGTCTTCGCTCTGAAGATGTGGCGACACTACCTGATGGGTGAGTGCTTTACAGTCTACTCTGACCACTAGAGTCTCAGGTACATCTTCTCGCAGAAGGACGTGAACCTGAGATAGCGGCGATGGCTCGAGTTCCTCCAGGACTATGACTTTGAGATAGTCTATACTCCTGGGAAGGGGAACATAGTAGTCAATGCTCTCAGCAGGAGGACGGGCATTCAGCTACTCAGTGAGGCGACGAAGTAGCTAGCCGCTTTGCAGATATCCTTCGTGGATAGAGATGGAGCAGTCTTTCTTCAGTCACTCACAGTCACTCCTCCACTAATGCAGCGGGTTAGAGAGGCACAGTGTGGGGACGCTGACTGTGAGACGTGGCGTGCGCAGATATCCTCAGGACAGGCACCTGATGGATTCTCTGTAGGAGGAGAGCACGTCGTCCTTTTCAGAGGACGTACCATGGTACCAGTTGCTTTACAGGAGGAGGTGCTGAGAGAGCTTCACACTTCCCCTTAGCGGTACATCCAGGAGTGGCAAAGATGTACCAGAATCTCAGACGACAGCACTGGTGGCCGGGTATGAAGAAGGTTGTAGCAGAGTTCGTTTCTCGATACCTCACCTGCCAGCAGGTGAAGGCGGAGCACCAGGTACCAGCAGGCTTAGTACAGGCCTTGGAGGTCCCGGAGTGGAAGTGGGACGGGATATCTATGTATTTCGTGACTGGACTTCCACGTACTTCCAGAGTTCACGACTTCATTTGGGTGATTGTCGACCGACTCACCAAGTCGGTCCACTTCTTACCCATCAGAGAGCAGGGCTCAGTAGAGAGCTTGGGATGCCTCTACGTTCAGGAGATTGTACGGCTTCATGGTGTGCCATCATCTATCATCTTCGATCAAGATGCTCGCTTTGCTTCCCAGCTTTGGAAGGGGTTTCAAGAGGCATTCGGGACGCAGCTACGTCTGAGCACCGCCTTTCACCCTCAGACGGATGGTCAGACAGAGAGGACCATTCGGACTCTCGAGGACATGCTCAATGCATGTGTCCTCGACTTTGGTCGTAGCTGAGAGGATCACCTACCCTTGGTGGAGTTCGCGTACAACAACAGCTACCACTCCACCATCAGAACGGCACCATACGAGGCGTTGTACGACCGACCTTGCAGATCACCATTGTGCTGGACAGACCCTGGGGAGTCAGCACTTGTAGGACCGGAGATGGTCCAGGCCACGACAGAGAAGGTCCGGGTCATCCAGGAGCAGATGAGGATAGCTCAGAGCTGGCAGAAATCTTATGCTGACAGGAGGCAGAGGCCACTAGAGTTCGAGGATGGCGACCATGTCTTCTTGCGGGTCTCACCTCGACGTGGATTACGGAGATTTGGCCGGAGCGGCAAGTTATCTTCGCGCTTCATCAGACCATTCCAGGTCCTCAGCAGGATTGGCGAGGTGGCTTATCACCTGGCTCTACCACTTAGTTGCACCGGGTGCACGACGTCTTTCACGTATCTCAGCTGAGGAGATACGTGCACGACCCGACGCATATCATCGACCATGGGGAGCTGGACATTGATGATGGGGCTACTTTTGCGGAGTTTCCAATGGAGATCGAGGATCGATAGGAACAGGTCCTATGTGGATGGTCGATTCCTCTAGTGCGCATCAGGTGGCAGCACGGGAACCTCCAAAAGAGCACTTGGGAGCGGGAGGCTCAGATGCGTGCACAGCACCCACATTTGTTCCCCTAGTTTATGATGTATCTTTACGGAGACGTAAAGCCCTGAGGTGGGATTAATGTAAAGACCCGTAAAATTCAAGGAAATTTTTTTCTTAATTTTCTTTGGGATTTTACAAGAACGCAGTTTCTGACGGCACCTGATTCCGAGGCCCGGTGAGCCCGGAATAATTTTCTGAAGTGTAGCTCAGGTACGTTCAGTGAATGAACGAGCGGGATTTCCTAACTTTTGAACCGGTGCTCGGAATCGAAATCCCAGGGCACCGATGAAACAGCAGCGCCGGTAAATTGCTTAGGAACACCTTTTCCAGAGTTGCGTTTTCTCGGGTGAGGTTATTAAAAACTTGGGTTAAGTAGAGAATAAAATAAAAATGGTGCAACCAATTTTATTTTGTTTAAAGTAGTTTAACCTAAGCTAAGTGGTTGGAGTGGGACCCACTATATCCTACTCCACTAGGTAGGATATTAGTGGGGTGGGTCCCACACGAGCCCCACCCTTTCATATTTCTTAACTCCCATTTAGTTTGTAACTCACCCGCAACCCCCCTTTAAATGAAGTCAAATCTTTAATTAATTAATTAATTGAGTTTTTCAATTTAATTAATTCTTGATTTCAATTTGAAATTTCAAAACTTTTGGCATGAGTAATAAAATAAGGCAACACTTATTTTATTATTATTGTTTGGTTGTGTGAGAGGATTTTAGAGAGGATTTGCTCTAAGTCTTGAAGTTCTTCTTCCTCGACGAAGAACGCGAAGAACGCCGAGCCTTCGACGAAGAACTCTGTCACCGCAGAGGGGAGTTCTTCGTACCGTCTTCTTCCCTCTCCGCAGCCGGTGTGAGACGCCATCCTCGGAGATCGACGACGCGACGCCGATGATCCTCCTTCCGCGACGTTGTCTCCCACGATGCCTTCTTCTGCGACGTTCGATTCCGCGACGAACCTTTGTTCAACGATTTCATCGAGGTAGGGGTTAATTTCTTCTTCGTGAATACTTTTGTCGTCGTTCATCGTTTCCTAATTGAGCCTCCTGCTATCGCAATAATGGGAGGAGGTCGGACCGCACGAACACGGCCGACTCTCCTCCCCCCTTGATGCTTGATTTTTGTTGCGGCACGAGCAAAGCAGCGCGATGCCGTTGCACTGCTCGGTAATAATGAAGAATGGGCGGAGAAGCATGGCGCCGTCGCACCGCGCCGTTGGGGATGAACAAAGCCGCAGCGCCGTCGCACCGCGCCGGAGAGCCTCGAAGGAGTCGCGGCCGGAGCGGGGCCGCGGCGGAGGGGCGCGATGTTGTTGCGCCGAGCCGGTCGGACCAAGGTCGCGGCGGAGCAGGGAGCGGCGGCCGGCTTCTGGCCGCCAGCGCTGGAGCAGGAGGGCGAGACCGCGACGGTCCCGCGGCGGCAGCAACCGGTCGGCTGGACCGGGCCGGCCGTTTCAGGGGGAGACCGGGGGTTCATAACCCTCGACTGGAAGGAGAGCGGCCCCCACGTGGGGGGGGGGGGGGGTTGCCAATCAGGGGGGCAGCGCGCGCCCCCTGTTCCGCCCAGCTCGGCACCGATCGAGCTGGCCACACGGGCCGCCCGAACGCGCCCAGGCCGGGCCGCGCCCAGGTCGGGCCGGGTCGCCCATGTCGGGCCAGGCCGGGCCGCGCCCAAATGGGCCGGACCCGGACCCGGGTCGGGCCGACCCAGGGGGTATTGGACCGGGTCGGACCGGGCCCGAACCCCCTATTTTCGGACAGAACCGTTCAAACGCCCATAAATTGGGCTACGGACTCCGATTGACGCATCATCAGTTGCGATGAGATCCTTGGATCGAGACGGTCGTTTCGGTATATTACACTCAAGGTTTCGGAGAACTTTGGGTTCGGCCGGGTTGGTTCGAATACGAAACCAACCGGGCCCTCGGAGCGGAAACGCTTATAACTTCAGCTCCGGACGTCTGATTGACATGTCGTCGACTTTGTTGGATTCCTCTTAGTGAGACGGACCTTTTTTCTTACTCCTCTCAAGGTTTGGACGCATTTGGAGTGCGTTTGGGTTGGTTTTGACTTAAAACCCAACCGGACCCCCGGAACGAAAAAGTCAATAACTCTCAGACCGGGTGTCCGATTGACGTGTTGTCTGTCACGTTGGGTTCCTTTTGACAATACGGAACTTTGGGATACATCAACACTGGACTTCATGTCAGTTGATGTATCAGCCCCTCGGCTCGTAGAGCGGACCCTCCCGGAACGAGCTTGTTGTGTGCGGAAACCCTAGAGTTGGTTGCGACTGCGATGATGATGACGACTGTACAGAAATCCTCAGTGGGTTCGACAGCGACGACTACAGAACTCAACGATCCTCAGTGGATCAGTGCTACCGATCCTGTGTGGGTCAGATCCTGTGTGGGTCAGCGCTCAGTGGTCCTGTGTGGGCCAGCGCATACCGATCCTGTGTGGGTCAGATCCTGTGTGGGTCATTGTGGGGGTTAGTACCTATCGATCCTGTGTGGGTCCGACGGCTTAGATGAATCAGTGGCTACATTTGATCATCTATATCGTCTTACGAAGAAGTATACCTGTGTGAGCTGAGTCTTGACTTTCAATCATTATCTTTGATATGATTGACTTTCTTTCCTATGCGGATTGTGTTGTGTGCTATCCTATGTGGACGTGATCGAACTTGGGCTCGGATGCTGGAGTCGAACTGGAATTGATGACTTAGGTATATGTATGGGCATATACCTAAGTAGTGTTGGTTGTTACTTCGTGATTGTATCTTTCTTTTGTGGATTATCCTTTGTGGATTCTGGGAGACCTTCGGGGGTCTCGGGGTCCCTACTAAGTAGCTTATACTCACTCCTGCACGGGCTATGCCCGCACTACGTTGTGTTGGATGCAGACGACAGAAAGCGCTGATCGTGGTAGAGGCTAGTGGAGCAGTCGGTACCTAGAGGTGGACCACTGGGCGGGATGTACACGGAGCGGACGGCTGGACCCGAGGAGCTGAGGTGGCTATCTGTACCCACCCTTCAGGTGGGACTACCAGTGGATGGCTCGACGTTGCTGCTTTAATTTTCATTTGTTGTACTTTCTTTTTCAGTTGTACTTTACTTTCAGTTTGGTTTTGTATTCTGGCCCACCTACTTTTCCGCACTACTATTGTACCCAGTTTTACTTGGTGTTTACTTCTGCTTGCTTACTCTGTGGTGTTTGTTTACTTTACAAAGGCAATACCTTCCCCTTTTTGTCAGGATTTACGCCTTGGTGCTAGTCTCCATCCCCTGGCCTATGGGATGCAGGCTTGGGGTTAGTCACGGCACAAGCCCCAAGGACGGGTCGTGACAAGCTATGAGTAAGAATAATGCACTTTTAGTGGAGGACTCACCACCAACATAAAGCAATGTGGTGACTCAGATATCTGATAAAAGAAAGATGAATAAAGAATGCATTGAAAAAATCACATTTTGTGTGCCACAGCGAGAAGTGGAGGAAAGAGGAAGATCCCTACAATGGTGGAAGAAGTAAGGGAAGATGACAAGCAGAGAGATTCCTACCCAGAGAAGGAATCAAGGGAAATGGCATATTGGTGGAACATCAAAGAAGGAAATGTCTACCAGTGGGTTTAAACCTCAAATTGTGAGAAAGGTCAAGCCTGTAGAATCTACATATCAGAAAAAGACTCAGCATGTGGGTAATGAATGCTTAGTCATATGGAAAGAGTAGTTGAAGTTGGTTAGGCAACTAGAAGAATCAAGGAAGGAGTGTGATGCTCTGCAAGAAAGAATCAAAGGGTTGACCCATCAGGATCAACCACAATCCTCATCATGAGGATTCCAGAAATTCCCCTCTCCCTATGAGTTTAAATGCAATTAACTGATGTTCTATTGTTTCAAGTTCAAAGGGGAGATACGATCCAAGGGGAAGTGTCTTCAAGATATGCAAAGTGGTGAAGTGATGTTCTCCAGAATGTCAACTGATTCAAATCAGTTATCATAATTGAAGATGAAAGGAAGTAATTGTTTACAATGGATAGTGATAGTGTTATTAACTCTATCTCTTATTTCCTACATCGAATTCCAACTCAGTAGGATTGGAGGTTTTGTTGATGGATCATTGTTAAGAGGTGAATTCACCCAATGAAGATCTCATTGATGTAATTGAGTTGTAGAAGTTTCTCAAACCTACAGTCACATGTGAAGAAATGATTCAGCAGAAGAAGAATGTTTTTGGGTCTAAACAGTGGTCCTAACAACCGAAAGTGTTGCATAACATGGGGGGAGCATTCAATATCATAACCATATTGAAAGGGTATCAAAGCAATAATTGTATGACATAGTTCAGGATTTAGTTGTCCATCGAGAGAAGACATATTGCGGGAGAAGCAGCAACATTTGTGTATTTAATGCTCATCTATTTTGTTCTAACATTATGGTATCAACTGATTGTTTTCAGGATACCAAGAAGTTGTGAGAGAATATCAACGGTGTTTCAACAAGGATATGGTAAAAGTAGTTGAGGGAAATGATGTCACTGTCATTAAAAATGAACAGAATCATCAACAACACAGTGAACAGCTTCCTGATGAAATTGATGAGGAGGTAAGAGACTCAATAGGAGTAGAAGTGGTGGATGCTGATTTAGAAGAAGATACTAATGATGAGAAAGAGGAAGTAAAATCCGTATCTTTATAGAATTCAAAGAGTCGAGATGAAATTGACAGGAATATATCATTGGTGATTAGATAGTGCATGTCCAGATAAGAATGAAATCACTACAGCAGACATCCTTCTTATATCATGTAGAGCCAAAATGTTTTGCTGATGCAGCTGAAGATGAAAACTGGGTTCAGACTATGAATGAATAGCTAGATCAGATTGAGAAGAATCAGACGTGAGATATTGTTTTGAGACCAGCAGATAATAATGTCATTAAGACTAAATGGGTCTTTCACAACAAGATGAATGAAGATGGCTCAGTGATTCGAAACAAATCACGACTGATGTGCAAAGGGTACTCCCAAATAGAGGGTATTGATGTGAATGAGACATTTGCACCAATTGCAAGGCTGGAGACAATCAGATTGTTCTTGGTCATTGTAGTGAAACGAAGGTTCAAAGTGTTCCAGATGGATTTCAAATCTACATTTTTAATAGGATTCTGGAAGAAGAAGTGTATATTGAGCAACCAGGTAGTTTTCTCATTCATGAAGATGAGAACAAAGTGTGTCGTCTAAAGAAGGTTTTATATGGGTTGAAGAAAGCACCAAGAGCATGGCATTCAAGACTAGATCAATTTTTGAAGAAGCTTGGTTTCCAACGCGGTGGAGTTTATTATAATATATATGTGAACAATGACAGTAATCAAAGGATAATGGTTCTAGTAACACAATGAAGGAATGACACATTTATCTCTCAATCCAAATATGTCAAGGAGGTTCTGAGGAGATTTGGGATAGAAAATTTCAAGGAAATGAAGACTCTGGTTGCTACCCAGATGAAACTGTCAAAAGATGATGATGGCAAGGCAGTTAATATCACATAATACAGGTAGATTATTGGGAGTTTAATGTACCTAACAGCAACAAGACCTGATATTTTTTTTGCCACATGTCAAGCAGCGCGATTTCAAAACAATCACAAGGAAAGCCACATGCTTGCAGTGAAAAGAATTCTTCGGTATATTAAGGGCACTGTGGATTTAGGTTTGACGTATAATGAAAAATCTAAGCTGGAGCTATTGGGATATACAGATGTAGATTGGGACGGTTCAGCGGATGACAGGGAATCAAAATCTGGAGGTGCTTTCTATCTTAGTGTATTTTGCATTTCTTGATTAAGTAAAAAGTAATATTGAATTTCATTTAGCACCGCAGAGGCTGAGTATATTGCGGTCACTCAAGCATGCACACAATTATTGTGGATAAAGCAGCAGCTTGATGATATGGGAGTTGAAGTGAAGTGTCTGATCGGAATCCAGTGCGATAACTCAAGTATTATAAATCTCAGCAATAATATCGTTCATTACTCAAGGACAAAGCACATTGAGATAAAGTATCATTTTATCAAGGAGAAGGTAGAGCATTGAATCGTGAAGTTGGAGTATGTGCCTAAAGAACTATAGGTTACAGACATTCTGACAAAGGTCTTACCCAAGGAAGCTTTTAACAGGCATCGGCTGGCTTTGGGAGTCCAGTCGACTCCCCACACTTGAAAAAGTGTGGATGTGGGTCCCCCTCTCCCCGAGGTATGGTGTGTTTTCCTTACTGTACTAATTTGTGATCTCTACTCTGTTGCAAACCACAAAGGAGTGACCTTTGGGTTCGTTGACAAAGGGGGAGAAAGAGTAACTCCTAAAGGGGGAGAAACTGTGGCTAAAGAAGGGAGACAATTTCCTTTTCAAAGATACGGTGAGAAGCTGGCAGGTGGAGCAGTGAGATAGGGGGATTTTTTCAAGACATGTGAAGAAACTGATAGGGGGAGCATCATGAGGAGAATTCTTCATTGTTCGAAGTGATCAGTCAAAGCTTAGATTGGACAACACAAGTACCCAAGAAACATCGAAGGAGGAGTTTTAAATCTAACAATGCTAGAAGTGTTCAATCAAAGAATATATATCGCGACAGCTGAGGATCGTGATAAAAGCAAAAGAGTGGCATTGGAATGGTGTTAGAAGGTTTTCAGTGATCAGCAATTGGTATCAGTTTGGTATCAACAATTGGTGTCAGAAATGAAGTGATTCATTGATGAACTTTTCATTTACTCTTGTTTCTCACGTCGAGCATTGCTCATGTGGGCTTAGAGTATGTGTTGAGTGAATCTGTGATCGTTATCGAAATCACAAGAGGCGAATGGTGGCTGAAGCGTTAACAATATATCATTTTATGAGAAGAGTTATCAACAAACCCAAAGGGGGAGATTGTTGGGGAAAATCTTTCAAGGTATTGTTGAAACATTTTTGAGGTGATTGTGTCTGTTGACAAAGAGGGTCTCCATGTTGTATTTGTTGAAAAAGTAGATCAAGATGTTCAATTTGTTGACAAAAGGGGTTTACATGGTGAGTTGTCAAGTTCAAGAGATGTTGTTGACAATCCATGATTGACAGAAGAACCTCGACAAAGGAATGGACGATCTGGAGGTGGTATAAAAAGAACAGATATAAGGTGGCATCGTTTTCCAGTGTGCCAAATTTTTGGGTCTCAAGATCGACAAATGGATAAGAGTGTTTTTGGAAAAGGGACTTGTGCGCCAGTGTCATGGAGACTTGGAAAGTTGTGTGCCATATGTTTTTCAAGATCAGAACATCAAAATATGGAAAAGGAAATAGGGACGTCCAAGTTTTGGTTTGGGTGCGCAAGGTAACTAGGGTGACAGAGGCTAAGGCGGCTGGACTTGCGCACCAGGAGGAGATTTGCTCGTGGTGCTCAAGTCCCAAAATTCCTATAAATAGAGGGTTATCCCTCCTTATTTTTCAGAGAGCTCAACACTAAGAGAAAATTCGAGTTTCGATTGCGCAAGTAGGTTTGGGCGCGCAAGTGGTGGTTTGGTCACGCAAGTATAAAGTTATTCATAAGCTGCGCGCCAGTTGATAGTTGTGTGCCAATATTGGTTTGGGCGTAAAAGGGTGTGAGTCTCCCAAGTTCTGAGTTGGCGAAGGGAGTGTCGCGCAAGTGGTTAGGTGACACTTGCGCGCTAGGCATTGAGAAGCACGCTAGGCTTGGAGAAGCATGTCAGTCATTCTAGGGTTGCGTGAAAGTTAGAAGATTGTCTGGTACACCTATGGTAAAGTTGTATTCATCAGTGGATGAAAGTGGAACTTCAACAGAGCATCTGTATATAGAAGAAGATATATTCATTTGTGATAATAAAGAGACCTACAAATTTATAAACTATGAGTGGATCCTTTCCAGAGTAGTGGGCAAAGGAAGAGGAAAAAGGTGATCTTTTCTACTAATAGTGAGCTAGAGAAAGAGAAATAGGGAGTGACTCTTGGGAAAGCAGTGAGATAACCCTAAACTTTGTTAAGACAGTGAGTCTGGGCATAGATGTGATCTAGCCCGAACATTGTAAATTGGCAGTGAGCTTTAGTGGATTTGGTATATCGGCACATCGTTGTTGTATGGTCCTTGGACATAGCCCAATAAGGGTAAACCAAGTAAAAATCTATGTGTCTGTCTGCTTGCTTCTCTGCATTACATTCAAAGCATTATCATCAGATAAAGAAGGAAAGAATAAGATCAACAATAAAAAATAAATGCAAACAAAATGACCCTTATAATAAAGAAGTCAAGATTCAGTGGGGCAGGGATAATTTTGAAAAGAATATTCATACCCTGATTCACCCCCCCCCCCTTTAGGGTATCCAAGCCCCTTTTGGTCCTAACATATGGTGTTTCCAAAACAGTCTGGTATCTTCTGATTCCCTCGTATTCACATAATTCAATGAATTCGGTGGATAGATATTCTAAATTGTTATCAGTTCTTAAGGCTTTGAGTTTCTTACCGTATTCACTCTCTACCTCGACTTTCCATTTCTTAAAAGTTTGAAAAGTATCATACTTTTATTTGAGTATATAAATCCAAACTTTCCTAGAGTAGTCATCAATAAAGGATACGAAGTACAAACCTCCACCATGGGAGGTGACCCTAGAAGGACCCCACATATTAGAATAAACACACTCAAGGGGTTCTTTAGCCTTATACATTGACCTACTAAAACTAACTCTTCTGGATTTTCCATATACACAATCTTCACAGAAAGGAAGACTGTTAGGAGCGATATTACTCAAAGCCCTTGTTTTCTAAGTTGGTCAAGACCCTAGGCACTAACGTGCCCTAATCTTTTATGTCAAAGGGTGGTTGTATCAAGTTCTGAATCACAAGAGTTATTTAACTGACTTTTATGAACTTTACCATCTAACAGATAAAGGTCATTACGAAGGTTTCCTTTCATGACAGTGAGGGATCCTCGGGCAATCCTAAGACCCCCAGAGTCTGATTTAAAAGTGTAGCTCGTGGTCAACGACTCCTAGGGAGATGGGGTTTCTTTTTAGTTCGGGTACCCACCTAACCACCTCAAGAGTTTTAACAGTCATATCATGAAGCTCTAATGTAACCAAGCCTATTCACATAATATGATAGCTCCTATTGTTCCCTAGAAACACCTCTCCAAGTTTAATTTCCTTCAACTCAGTGAAGAACTCTCTCCTACGATACATGTGGAATGAACACCTGAAATCAAGGATCCATTCATCAGAGATGGCAATGTCAGAAACATTTAACACAAAAGCAGTGTCAAAATTCTACTCAACTAATAAAGAATGTCCATTATTATTGTCTATGTAATCACCTTTCTTATTATGGTAATTTCTCTTAATGTGACCAGTTTGTTTGCATTGAAAACACTTGATTACTTTATTCTTAGACTTAAACATTTGCTTCTTGGACTAACCACTTTCTTTTCTCCTACTCCTAGACTCACTTCTACCCATGAATTCACTTTTATCCCTAATGTTCAAACTCATTGCCTCAGCCTTAACACTACCATTCCTTTGAAGGTCTTTGGAGAATAAAGCATATTTAACTTCTTCGAGAGTAAGGGTGTCTTTATCATAACATCATAGAATCTTTAACAGAATTAAAGGTATCATCTAATAAGGTTAATAGTATTATGGCTTGATCTTCATCATCTAATTTAATGTCTATATTGGCTAGATCTAACAAGACTATTAAATTCGTCAATGTGTATCCTAACTACAGTTCCAGGACGCATTTTGAAAGTATATAATCTCATTTCTTTTGTATAATCTACCAACAAGAGATTTAGTCATGTAAAGAGATTCAAGTCTAGACTATATACCGGCGCCAAAAGACTCATATGCAACTTCTCTAAGAACTTTATCTCCTAAAGATAAAAGAATTAAGCTGCAGGCTTTCCTAAAGGTTTTTCAGGGACATCAATAAAGGTGATAGTAGTATGCTCATCTGGGGCAAGTATGGTTACTTTCTTTTTAGTGCCAGCAAGGGTGTCAATTAAATCATTATGATCCAGAAGGGTAATCATTTTAATCCGTTACAGATTAAAATCATTTTCACCATCAAATTTATCAATATCAAATTTAGTAGAGCCCATTATCTAGGTTCAGTAAGCTTTGATGGCACTTGTTACGGTTAATCCGTTAACCCTTAGAACATTCAGGACCCACTAATGCGTATTAATAGGTTACATATTCAGTATGATACGATGAGAATGTTTAAAACAAGAAAACGAAACAGATTTCTTATTCAAACGAGCAACTAGAAGCACAAAGAAACAGAAAGAACAGTAAAGAAAGAACACCAGATATAGCGTGTTTCGGATCAGCGTGATCCTACGTGCACGGCGAGAACATTCAAGTCAATCTTTTATTACTAATCAAAAGGCAAGCAAAGAAATACAGACTCGAAGAAACAAAAAAGAAAACCAAAGAAACTATCAAAGGAGGCCGACTATGTTGAACTAGGTGACAATGGTGAAACCTATCACGTAGAATTAACATAGTCCACTCCTGGACGGACTCACGCACACACCCAAAAAGGATACATACATGGCATAAAGAAATGAAACGCAATAAAGCCAAGAATCATAAACTGAAACTTGATTGCGATGAAAACAAGACAAGATATGGAACCTCCTTGATGCATCATCGCCCTGGACCTAAGACCAAGTCGATCTCCACTGAATCTTCACTGAAACGAAGCTTCAGTTCTAAGAGGCGGCACGGACTTGACATAGGAGAGTGCGGGTGGCCGGAGAACTCATGTTCTCCTCCTACCTTCGAGATCCTCTCTGCGCAGCGAAGGAAACTTACATCAGGAGCTTACAAGCCAAAACCAGACGAAAACCCCTTGGAGCCGAATGAAATCTGAGATCTGCCACGAATCAAGGCGCACAGCGAGGGCCATGATAACAAGCCAGAGAATCGTCAGGCGACAGAGTGAAAGTTGCAAGATGAACGCCGCATGGACGGCGGGGAAAACACAGGCGGTTCACCTAATAGAAGGCGGCACAACAGGTGGGACGGGTGGCACCACGACATTGGCAAGGAGGTGGCAGCCCGGATCGAAACCGAGCCAAAAAAACACAATCGAAAGTGTCACCAGCCATTGGATCTCCCTTAATCAATGCTCCAAATTCAACCGCTATACAGGTAAGAAAAACAGTAATTCCAATAGGAAAATTAATCAGAATAGAAGAAATAAGAGTGCAAAACTCTATCCCAACATATAAAACATGAATGAATCATATAACCAATATTGAAAGAATTAAATTGCAACAATGCAGGGGCATAAAACAACAGAAATTTTTGGAATGGTTCACCACCCGACCCTGAATTCACACAAGTGCCCGTAAACACTATCAAGACATCAAAGGGGAAAAAACCAATATGGGAAAAGAGAGAGATACGGATGCAAATCATTTGGTGTTGAGAAAAAGACAATCTCATCAAAGCAATGCAAGTATAAGATATGTAAAGAATTTAGACTTCTGAGTTGAATCAAGAGAAGAATAATGCTTAAAAGGGGGTTTATTGGTGAATTCATCAGGTTAGATAGTGAAATGTCCTCGCAGGATGGGTTTGCAGAGTACCTCTAACATGGTAAGCAATGATGGGATTACCAAAACCAGGGATGCATGATATCATATCGGATACAAACGAATACGAACCATTTGTGAGATTTCAAATTAAACAAAGGAACCAAAGGAAAACCATTCATGGAGTTGGAACACCATAGCAACCACCACAATCACACTTGCCAATAAATACAAGCAATCAGCACCAATCACAAAGAACATGCAATACAACAAAGGAAAACAGCTTCTAACCAGTATATGTGTGACTTTGCAAATATTTAACGGGTTACTAAACTGAAGGAGCGCCTGAACAACTGCTAGCCGACGGCCATTCTAGGAATCACAACAATTTTGAAGGCTCCTAGACACGGTTTCTTCCTACTTAAAAAGGCAGCTCAAGCCTCGCAATAACACAAATAGGCCAAGTGGTTCCTCTTCGAGATGTATGGGGAGATGAAATCTCGGGCAGCAGCCGAGGATGCTGGTATGTTAGCTGGAACCAGTATCCGGGTCCTGCCCAATGCAACTCTCCGGCCAGCAACATTGGCGTAAAACAAGCCCAATATGGCTGGCACAAACGCATCACTTTCAGAGCAAATGTAGAAGTCTATGACTTCAGCCAGCTCCGGAGCCTCAGAGTCCAGGAATTTCACCTTTTTGTCACCAGGCATTATGGCTTCCTGGAATTATCCCCCCAAAAAAGGCAAAACGGCAGTTGAACAAAGAAATATCCAGTAGAAAATCAACTAGAAAAAAAAAATACAAAAAAAAATGACTCGAAAGACTCCTTCACCTTGGTATAAAGTTTTGGGAAGAAATCCTTCAAATTGCTGAGGCTGCGGTCCCACCTAGATTGGGTCAAGTAGATGACTGTGTCTTTATCAAACCCAATCTTCTTCAGGAATATGGCAATCTCCTGTGGGCTGTAACAGCTCTTCATTTGACCTGTCTCAGCGCTTCGACAACCCTTGCTTTCCAATTTATCAACTGTCAGATCTATTGAAATAAACTTGCCATCTGATTTCTGACTCAAACTTCGTAACCCATCGACCATTGAATCAACGACTGCACGAACCTCAGGCTGCAACTCTAGCGTTCCAAACATTGCCAGACAAGCAACTGAATCAACCTTGATCTTTAGCTGGGGCCTTTTCATATCTATTGAATTGAAGTAAGTCACGAGCCTTATGTTTCCCTTCTTTCTAAAAACAGGCTCAATGTTTTCTGCAATGTAATCTTCTGACACCCGATTAGGAACCCTCAAAATTGCAAGGTTTCCCAAGGATATTTCTGATGGAAGATCTTTTGCCACTTTAACTACCCCATCAAGGCTTTTGACAAATTTTTCCACATCATAGATATCTTCAAAGTTCCTGGATGTTCAAGAAATTTAGCTTTAATCCATATCCATGCTTCAGAGATGAATAGCAATTGCTTCATGGACAAACTATGTGCATCCCATATGGGACTTAGTTTCATAAAAATACTCATTTTCCAGTTAAATGCATAACAAGCACTGCACAGAACACATAATGTTAATGGGTCAACAGTATATCCCTATGGACCCATATTGTGCCTGCATTATGGGTCAAATCTTCCAATAATAAATGTAACCAAAAAACTTTTAATCAAAACAGGCCCTCAAATTTAACAATAACGATTGTTTAAAAAATACACAGCTTCCCCATGCAACAATTGCAAAGATGTTTCATACAATCATCAGAGTATGGCCACACAAGTACTGGACTCACAGAAAAAGTTTCGTATAAATTAGGCTTTAAAAATCAAAGCTTGAGCACTGACCTCTTGTCACCTGGTTTGACTCCCCTAATGTCAGGGAGAACAAGAGTCGCGCCAAGATACCTGGCCACTACTACAGCAACAGCAATCTGGAAGAAATTAACAAATGAATGGATGACAGTGCGAACTTTTCCAATACACGAGGGTCACAATTAATTTGCTAGAAACACAACCATGATTAATTTGTAGATTGCAGAGAATGCGAATAAAAAGAATATCATATAGATAATAAAACCTAGGGTACAGAAAAAAATATGCGACTTCCGATAACAAGAACTTCAAGAACAGCTGACCTTTTCTACCCATTTTCATAAACAATACAATATTATTTCAAAGGCAAGACAGCAAATGTTTTATTTCTTTTTGTTTTATTTTAAAAAAAGTGGATGCAAGTAACCTCCAAGGAAATAAATAGAGAAAATATGATTAGATAAAATTAGAGAGCTAAAGACAACAGGCTATAGATGCAATAATATTTCAGTGTCAGAAGGCAAAGGTAAGCTTCTGATCAACACAGGAAATGGATGTCTGAATGAAGAAAAGACATCTAGAAGTTCTCCAGAACACAGCCCGAATTTACTTCATTTAAGTACTTTAGTGGTTAAGCCTGGTCAACAAAAACTAAACAAGGAAAAAGGCTATCCAAGGTTGTATTACTCACTTTTTTAGATGGTAGGGAAAACTAGATCCTTGGATACTCCATAAACTATTGGGATCATGAAGTGGACAAACAGCAAAAACAACGGCTCTTGTGACAGAAATCATGGAAGAAAACATGTCTTTAAAGAACGGGATGTTCATCCAGCTAAAAACCTCATACAGATAACATTAAGGAAGTTTATTGAACAAACAACATCAGCAAGAAGTTCAGTGGCCAACCTGAGAAACATGGTACTCGGGGCCATTGATTAATGAGAATAATAGAAACCCCTTGGATGGTTCTGTGTTTTCTGTCAGGCAAGTGATAAAGGAGTGGACACGCCAGATAATCAGGGGGGGAAATGCAGGATGAAATGCTTTGCGATCTGAAACATTTACCCAAAGATGGCGCCGCCCAACAGGATTTAAGCTCGCTTTCGTTCTCCAACCATGGCCCGTTTTCCCCTCCAGAATGGTCGATTAGATCTTCAGAAGAAGTATCCGATGTCCCTGGAAGTTTCAACTTTAAAACCACAAGAAATTAGGGGTCCTGGATTGAGTGGCCGTCTGGGAACAATTTGTTGGCAGTCAAACACTATACGATAAGGGATCGGACAGAAAAAACAGAGTCCAGGATCGATCCGGTTCGAAAACACTAACGACGCATAAAGATCTAAAATTAATTACAGTTACTTGAATTGAATTTGCCGGGTCCCGCGTCGTTCTCGATCTTACACATTCAGATCAACCAAAGCATTCGCACGGAATTAAATCACAATGACGCGGAAAATATACCAGCCCCCACAGTCAACATCGACCCCGTTCAATTAAATTAAAGAGGACGACTCGCTTACCCATATAACTTAAGGGAAGAGGCGAACCGGACGGCACAATCAGGCAGGCAGAAACATCAATAAGAGGAAGCATGGAGGGAAAGGGACGACGCGTTGTGGACGAGGGAACTTACTTGGACGGAATCGAAATGGTCCCGCTTGATCATATTCCCCAGCATCACGAACATCGTCAGAGTCAAGAATCCTGCCAACGCCTGCCTGGGATCAAACCCCATTGCTCCGACACCTCGCGGATCGGAATCTGTGAGCACGGAGAGAGGGAGGGAATGATATCCAAGCGACGAGTCACGTAACGAGCATTCTGATCTTCGAGGAGGGAGAGAGGGTGGGAGAGAGGGGAGGCTGGAGTAGGTGTCCAGTAAGCAGCGCCGACACAGTACTCCATCATCCTGGACAACTCAGTCAAACATTTTACGGTATTAAATAGTAAAAAAATAGCGTGCACCAAAAAAAATGAATTGAATCCGGTTGGTATTTTGAGTGGGCTGATCCCTGCCCGGACTTCAAATGATTAGAAATATTTTTAAAGAAAAAATACTTAAATGTAAAAATGGACAGTGTTAAGATCTCAGTTTTATACAGTTTCAAAAAATTGAATGCTCCGGTTTCATATTTTAATTGGGCTGATCCGCATCCGTATTTCTAATTTAGATAATATATTTTTGAAGAAACAATAATAATTATTAAAGAATATTAAATATTAAACATGTAATATTAATGATATATAAAATTGAAATAACATTAGAATATAAATTCAGAAAATATTTTTAAGCCGCTGACTAGTAATCGTATGTTGAGGTCACTGGATGATGAGGATCACAAGACCGGTATCGTCTCCGATTAACCTTTTAATTGGATATTTCAATACACTCCTTAGATGAGGATATGTGTCCTATTATATTTTCAGTTGTCGGATCATTTGTTTCGGTCATTCCTCGGATTTCAATTTGTAGATGCGTTTGTTCTTTTGTGTGGCGAATCTCTGAGACGGATCGAGTTTTTTGTGTGTTATTTTTTTTTAATTCTCATATTAAATTGTCTCTGCACCGGTTTCATTTTTTTATACCTGCGATTTTTTTTTACTCCTTTATACACTGTGGCAATCCATTTGTCTCACTTGATCTGATGATGTCCGTTGATCGTGGTAGCCTCCCCATCAATCTTAGTCGCCCAATATTTCAGGCCTTTTTGCCTTCGTCGAGCGGATGTTCGAACGACTCTTGGAAAGGTTGTAAGCCGCAATGTTCAGGTTAAGGGTGAGATAGAAAGTTGGTTCTCCTGTTTTGGTCTTCTTCTTCTTGCAGCGTTTTGGAAAATCTGCTTGTGCCGCTGGATACTGATCTCCCTCACACGTTTCGTTCAACGAGAAGAATTTGCGCCTTGATGTCTTCAGATTCAAGAGGCGCGCTGATCTGAAACTTCTTCGAGTTGTGGTTGTGTTCTTTTGGGGTGATCAGCATACATATTCTCGAAGTCGATGCCCTCTGGCCTCAGCGCCGGTGGAGATTGTTTGAGGTCCACCCGCGACGCATCCAGATAGAGAGCAACGGGTTGGTTGTCATACAGTCTCAGCTCGAAGTGATCCGGTCCTGCGACGACTCCAAGACTTCTACCTGAAGAGATCTGGACAGCCGGACCCATCAAGGTCCGCCCTTGTGAGTATTTCTCCCTCTTTGGTTCAAATTTGTGCTTTTTTTGAATACTGTTTAAATCCGTATGGATTGATTGATGCTGGTAGAATTCGTTGGTGTTATCAGCCCCTTTGTAATGTGTTTTGTTTGATCATTTAATAATAAAACGTGTGTGGTGGTGTTCTTGTCGTGGAGTAGGGCCCAAAAGGGTTCTGAACCACGTAAAATTTGGTGTCTTTTGCTTGTTTTACTTTCCACTGCATTGTCGTCCGTTGTTTTGGCTTTGTCGATGCTGCCCAACTTCAATTTGTATTAATTGCAGCGTATTGAACATCATTTTTTCATTGTAAAAATTATTTTGCACCTGTCCATTTATTCGGTGATCGAATAAACCATGACGTGTGCAAAATACGACATAGGAAAATTTGATGGAAATATTGACTTCAATTTGCGGCGGTTAAAAATGTGAGCCTTGTTAATCCAGCAAGGGCTGCAAGACGCACTTTGCAGACCTAAGAAACCCCATGTGAGTCTGTCTGCTGATTGACAGACTGTGACGACCTATTCAGACGTCTCTCCTGACGTTTTGTTGAAATCCCATAGCTCTTTGACCATGTCTTTAGGCGATAAAGTTCTGCGAGAAGTCGCGTATGAGACTTTCGCAGCTGGTATTTGGTCAAAGTTTGAAAAACTTTATATGACAACTTTTGTGAAAATGAGTTTTCAAATATTAAAATGTTGATGTTTCTTCGGCTTTGCCATGCAAAATTAGTTTTGTTTTTCGTCTTATTATTATTGTGCATATTGGGTTGTTTGCTTGTTGGGCCTCTGGACCGTGGTTTGTTTATCTCGTCGGGCTTGTCTGCGGGGCTGGTTTTGTGGTGTGACCCGCTTGTTGTTCGGCCTTCCTTGCCACCCTGACGATCCTGTTACTTCGCTTCATCCAAGCCGTTGCTGGACCCCGATCCTACGGTGGTGGTGCTTCTGTTTGTGTTTCTTCAGTGATCCTATCCGCGCCGCCTACTTGATCATTGTCGTCCACATGTGCTAGTTGTTCGGGATTAGTTGAGCCGTCGCATGCTTCGAGATCCTTCCGCCCGTCCATTGCCCGCCGCGTGGCCCTCGTCTGTTGCGCCTGTCAGTGGCATCGCTTCGTTCTTTCCGCCTCCATTATTAGGGTGCGTTAGATTATTTCGGGGCTTCGTCGTTGTAGTCTTCAGTTTCCCGCTCCCGATAGCTCCGAGAGAAGCAGAGCCTTCACTGGTTCGGTGACCCGCCGCTTGTACGCCGTCGCCTCGACGACTGTTCCGGTGCCCTTCCGGTGGAGATTTCTATGGAAATCAGGAATGCAACCATGACAGAGATTTGTGCTTCTCGGTGCTTTTGTTTGTGAGCTCGTTCTTTATTTTCTTGTCTGATCTTTGCGTTGTATGTTCCTGATTTCTTTTCTGGTCTGCTTGTAGTCGAGGTTGCGTGTGTGAGTCCGTCCAGTTCGGAAGAATACTCCGTTAACTCCGAGCCAAGGTTCATCACTGGCTCTTGGTGCGGAGAGGTCTTCGTTCTCGGATAGCTTCTGTGGTTCGCGTGCGTGGTCTGTCTTTGCTTCTTCTCTGTTTGTATTTGCTCTGTTTTCGCTTGCATAATAATAAAGAATCGGTGGTGGTGTTTTTGTCGTGGAGTAGGACCATAAGGTCCGAACTACGTAAATCCTGTTGTTCCTTTTTTACTTTCCTGCAAGTTTCATTTTCTGTTTTTCGGACTTTGTTGATAACACGTTTTATACTTGGCTGTGTTTACGTTGTGTTTATCTCTACAAACTGTATCATTTCCGCAATAAGTGGTATCAGAGCCTGATTACTCGTTTTATTCACAATGTTTGTCAAGTTTGAAATTGATAAATTTGACGGAGAAAATGATTTTAATTTGTGGAGAGTTAAAATGCGTGCTTTACTTGTTCATAATGGTCTTGATGATGCTTTGCACTGTAGTAAAAACCCTGTTGTGACTGCCACTGCCGATGGTCAGTCCACCACTACTTTTGTCGATGTTGATCCTAGTATATTGGAAAAGGCACACTGCACTCTGTTGTTAACTTTGGGTGATAAGGTGCTACGTGAAGTAGTACATGAAACTACTGCTAAATCGATATGGGATAAACTCGAGCATTTGTATATGACTAAATCTTTACCTGGGCGTCTGTATAAAAAAATGCGTTTATACAATTTTAAAATGTCGCCTGGTTCTTCTGTGCATGTTCATATAGACGAGTTTAATAAAATTTTGTTAGATTTAGCGAACATAGACATTGAAGTTAAGGATGAGGACCAAGCTTTAATTTTGTTAGCCTCTCTTGAGGATTCTTTTAATTCATTGAGAGATTCAATGATGTATGGTCGGGATTCCATTACGTTGGAAGAGGTTAAGTCTGCTGTCCTGTCTCGGGATCTTCAAATGCATAGTTTGAAGGAAGAGTTGAGTTCTATCAAGAGTGAACCTCAGATGTTATATACCAAGGCTCCTATGCAAAATAAGGGTAGAAAGGAAAAGAACCGGTTTAAAGGATTTCAGTGTTTTGAGTGTGGTAATATCGGCCACATTAAACGTTACTGTCCTAATTTACAGAATAAGGATAGTATGGCCCAGACAAATGTGCTATGTCCCGGTTTTGACACTGTAGAAGTCCTTTAGTTTTCTAGCAGCCCCTTCGTTAGAACTAGACATAGGTTCTTTGTAGTTTTTTTCTTGCGTTCCTAGGGATGACTCCACTTGTTTTTGTGGAGGAATCGCGGTTAAGAAAAAAGGTTTGTGTGGGCTGGTCTAAGCTGTTCGGGCTTAGGTGGAGAGGATGTTCTCCTGTCAGTTTTCTGTTCTGTGATTACTGTGTTTAGTTTTCTACTGTTTTGATTAATGATGCATTGTTTTTAAGCTTCGATTCGATTTCATGTTTTTCCATTGTATTTTACCCCTGGGAAAGGCTGTTTGAATTTCAGGTTGTTGATGCATATCAGATCAACTGTTCTGGGTTGAATCAATGGTGAATGTTGGGTAAGCTTGTTGAATTTTGGTTGCTTAGTTTAAATTTCTGAGCATGTTTAATCTGTTTAATAGTAGAAATGTAGTGTGAGTAGCACATGTGTCACTACCGGCACATGCTAGGTGATGTTCTACTGGGAGAACATTTGTAGACTTAGGTTTTTCTGATTATAGAAAATCTGCCCACACTAGTGATAGGTTGTATCAGTAGTTAGATTTTGCAAGAACACCACCTATTTTTGGTTTTAATTTTGAAAACGGTGGAGATTTGTGAAAATGGGTTTTCAAATATTAAAATGTTGCTGTTTCTTTGGCTTTGCCATGCAAAATTAGTTTTGTTTTTCGTCTTATTATTATTATGCATATTGGGCTATTTGCTTGTTGGGCCTCTGGACCGTGGTTTGTTTATCTCACCGGGCTTGTCTGCTGGGCTGGTTTTGTGGTGTGGCCCGCTTGTTGTTCGACCTTCCTTGCCACCCTGGCGATCCTGTTACTTCGCTTCATCTGAGCCGTTGCTAGACCCCGATCCTACGGTGGTGGTGCTTCTGTTTGTGTTTCTTCAGTGATCCTATCCGCGCCGCCTGCTTGATCGTTGTCGTCCACGTGTGCTGGTTGTTCGGGATTAGTTGAGCCGTCGCATGCTTCGAGATCCTTCCGCCTGTCCGTTGCCCGTCGCGTGGCCCTCGTCTATTGCGTCTGTCAGTGGCATCACTTCATTCTTTCCGCCTCCATTATTAGGGCGCGTTAGATTATTTCGGGGCTTCATCGTCGTCATCTTCAGTTTCCCGCTCCCGAGAGCTCCGAGAGAAGCAGAGCCTTCGCTGGTTCGGTGACCCGCCGCTTGTATGCCATCGCCTCGATGACTGTTCCGGTGCCTTTCCGGTGGAGACTTCTATGGAAATCAGGAATGTAACCATGGCAGAGATCTGTGCTTCTCGGCACTTTTGTTTGTGAGCCCGTTCTTTATTTTCTTGTCTGATCTTTGCGTTGTATGTTCCTCGTTTCTTTTCTGGTCTGCTTGTAGTCGGGGTTGCGTGTGTGAGTCCGTCCAGTTCGGAAGAATACTCCGCTAACTCTGAGCCAGGGTTCATCACTGGCTCTTGGGGCGGAGAGGTCTTCGTTCTCGGATAGCTTCTGTGGTCCACGTGCGTGGTCTGTCTTTGCTGTTTCTCTGTTTGTATTTGCTCTGTTTTCGTTTGCATAATAATAAAGAATCAGTGGTGGTGTTCTTGCCGTGGAGTAGGACCATAAGGTCTGAATCACGTAAATCCTGTTGTTCCTTTTTTACTTTCTTGCAAGTTTCATTTTCTGTTTTTCGGACTTTGTTGATAACACGTTTTATACTCGGCTGTATTTACGTTGTGTTTATCTCTACAAACTGTATCATTTCCGCAACAACTTTTTTAATTGTCCGTTTACACAAGAATCACAAATTGTACACTTTCAAGATGCGCCCTGGAATGTCCATCCAGACACACCTTGATGAATTAATAAAATTTTATTAGAACTAGCCAATATAAATGTAAATGTTGAAGACGAGGATCAAGCCATTATACTTTTAATTTCCCTAGACAGTTCATATGAACACCTTGTTGATGCTATGATGTATGACAGAGACTCCTTGAACTTAGAGGAGGTCAAGTCCGCCTTGCTTTCACGCGAGTTGCACAACAAGGCTAAGGTTAAGCCTGAAGCCGAGGGTTTGAATGTGAGGGGTCATTCAGAGTTTCGAGGGAGAAAGAAAGGTAAAGGCAGGAAGGGTAGAAAAAGTCATAGCGAGTCGCAAGAACATCGGTTTAAATCCAAAACAAAGGAAGTTACCTGTTTCCACTATGGGAAACCTGGGCATATAAAACCCAGATGCCCTGAATTGAAATCTGGTAAGTCTTCTAATGAATCTACTGATCATTCGCTCTTTGCCGACCAAGGCTATGAAAGTGTTGAGGTGTTGCGTGTGTCCCGTGATACTCTTGATGCCGAGTGGGTGTTAGACTCGGGATGTTCTTTCCATATGTGCCCAGATAGGAGTTCTTTTTCTAGTTTGACCGAGGGAGTTGAAGGAGAGGTTGTTCTAGGCAACAATAAGAGATGTTGCGTCATGGGTAAAGGTTCTGTTATGCTAGTGCTCTCATAGCGTTCTCTTTTCACCTTATTGGATGTGAGATGGGTTCTGGATTTACACCAGAATCTCATCTCATTAGGTGTGCTAGATCAGAGAGGTTTTTCCTTTAAGTCTGATTCTAGTTGTCTTAGAATCTCCAAGGGAGCTCGTACAGTTCTTAGAGGCTCCTTGTTGAATGGGCTGTATGTGTTGGATGAAAAAACACATATCAAGCAGTTGGGAAACACCTATGTCGCTAATAATGACAATACTATGCTTTGGCATAAGCGAGTAGGACATGTGAGCGCTAAAGGCTTAGAGAAATTGAGCATGCAAGGGCTACTCACTCAAGTTACACCGAGTAACTTACCCTTTTGTGAAGATTGTGTAATGGGTAAGTCTAAAAGAGTCAGTTTTCATAGATCCAGCTTTAAAGCTGGTTGCCCACTTGAGTATGTTCACTCTGATTTGTGGGGACCTTCTAGGACTATCTCCCATGGTGGAGGCTCCTACTTTTTCACTTTTATAGATGACTTTTCTCAGAAAGTCTGGGTCTATATTTTGAAAAATAAATCTGACGCCTTCGAGGTGTTTAAAACTTGGAAAGCCTCTGTTGAAAATCAATATGGGATAAAGTTGAAAGCTTTAAGGACCGACAATGGTCTTGAATACCTATCTACTGAGTTTATCAATTATTGTGAAAATGAGGGAATTTTGAGACACTAAACCGTGAGTCATACTCCTCAACAGAATGGTCTAGCTGAGCATATGAACTATACCATTCTTGAGCGGGTTCGTAGCATGCTTGCATTCTTGGGCCTGCCCAAATCCTTTTAGGTAGAAGCTGTCACTACAACAATTTATTTGATAAATAGGTGCCCCTTACTAGCCAATGACTTTAAGACAATGATTGAATTGTGGAGCAATCACCCCGTCCTATGGACATCTTAGAGTGTTTGGGTGCACTGATTATGCTCATGTTAAGGATGATAAACTTGAGACCCTATCCATCAAGTGCATCTTCATTGGATATCCTACTAGGGTGAAGGGCTATAAACTTTGGGTAGATAAACCCAGCTTTCAAAAGTGAATCATTAGAAGGGATGTGGTATTTCAAGAGTCTGTTCCTGCTAGAGTCCAGCCTCCCACTGATGACAGTGAGGGTTCTTCTCAGAATATGGATCTTGAGGTTGATCCTCCCAGTGTCAGTGAGTCTCCTGTTGAGACTCCCTCTACCTCTTAGGTGCCCCTTTCTTAGCCTGAGTCAGAATCTGGGTCTGATTCTGATGATGCTCCTGATGGTGGAGCTCCTAGTGACCTTAGGGGTTATCGGCTCACTAGGGATAGGCAAAGGAGATTCATTAGACCTCCTCCTAGGTAAAGCCATGCTGACATGGTTGTCTTTGCCTTCAATGTGGCGGCAGATCTTAGTGGAGAAGATCCCCAAAGCTATAATCAATCTGTCAATGACAACAACTCTAAGCATTGGATTTCAGCTATGGAAGATGAGATGAAATCCCTAAAAAAGAACCATACTTGGTCCACAGTCAATAAACCATCTACTGACAAGGTGGTTGGTTGTAAATGGATTTATAAAATGAAAGAAGACAATACTGCAGGGAATAAAATTAAATTTAAAGATAGGCTTGTAGCCAAAGGATTCCTTCAAAGGGAAGAAATCGATTACTCAAAAAAAATCTCCTGTAGTGAAACATTCTTATATAAGAATTCTTCTTGCATTTTCTACCCATTTAGATTTGCATATAGAACAACTAGATGTCAAAACTACTTTCCTGCATAGTGATTTAGATGAAAAGTTATACATGAAGCCTCCTGCTAGTTTTGAATATGAATTTAAAGCTAATCAAGTTTGTTTTCTTAATAAATCATTATATGGACTGAAACAAGATTCTAGACAATGGTACGAGAAGTTTGATTCTTTTATGCTTGAAAATGGTTTCAGCAGGAGTCAGTTTGACGCATGTGTATATTTTAAATCTATTAAAAAATGCATGCTTTATTTACTTCTTTATATAGATGACATGTTTCTCATGTGTAGTGACATGAAATTAATCACCCATATGAAAATACAATTGAATTCAACTTTTGAAATGAAAGACCTAGGCTGTGCTAAGAAAATTACGGGCATGGAAATTATTAGGGATAAGAAGCATAGACTTCTGTATATATCTCAACATGCCTATATACTTAAAGTTCTTAAGAGATACTTGTTTGATTCCTTGAAGCTTGTCAGTGTTCCTTAAGGTCAGCATTTTAGATTGTCTTTATCCCAGTCACCTTCCACAACTTCTGATATTGAATACATGAGTAGAATCCCCTATGCTAATGTAGCGGGTAGTATTATGTGAAAGGACCAGTTTGGGATATACCTAACACTGAGAGGGGGGGGTGAATCAGTGTTGGGGACTTTTTAATCCAATTCCAACTTTTATCCCTGTACCTCTAGACCTGTTAGGATCTTGATTCTCTTATTCTCTTTTTCCCTGTCGCATGCAATAATAGAAAGCAGTAAAAATGTGCACACGATATTTTTACAAGGTTCACCACTCAATAAGAGTAGCTACGTCCTTGCCATGCATGGGTATGACCACTGCATGGATTCTCCACTATAAAGTAAAATGCTGTCACAATGGAGTGGCTAGGAAAACAATCCTCTAGCCAGTGTGAGTCCCTACACTTTGGAGGGGGGGTGGGAAACAATCCTCTTCCCTGGACTGGTGAAAGCCAAGTCCAACTTGCAGCCTCTAGCTGGTTCTTTATACTGCCTATCGAGACAGTCTTCTTCCTTCTTCAAAAGGTTGGTTCTGCTCTTGATCTATTGTAGTGCTCTTCACTTGATTACTTGCAAAGCAGTAGGCAAGCAATTCTCTTCTTTCTTTCTCTTCTTCTCTAGTGCAAAAACAAACTGCACTAGTTCTTCTTCCTTCTTCCTCTTAGTGCAGCAACTGACTGCACTAATCACCTTCTCTCTTTAGCTAGAATCACATACACCAATGTGATTATTTAAACACTGAAGATCTGCTCGCAAAGCATCATCTGAATTTAAACTGCCCTGAATAATTGTCAGCCTTCAGTTGGGCATACTCTGTTATTCTTCTTCTCTTCCTTCTCTTCTCAATACCAACACCTGAGTGTATTGGTATACTGAATTCTTCCTGTGTGCAGATATGAGTTCAATTGCACGTCAAGTTCTTCTTCACTTCGCAAAGCACAACGAGAGTGTTAAACACCAGTCGTGTGAGTGCGGTTCAACTTCTCTTTGTGAAACCGAATGGTTCACAGTTCTTTCTTCTTCACAAAGCTGCTTCGAGAGTGCAATGCACCTATCGAAGGCCTGCGGTACCCTCAAATTTTTCGCGCACCCTTCTAGGCGACTTGCGCATAAAATTCAAGCCTTGCGCGGAAAAACACCTTTTGGCGCGCAAAACCTTTTTCGCGCAACTCTTCCTTTTCGCGCAGAACTTCCTATTTCGCGCAGCAGTTCCTTTTTCGCGCAGCACTTCTTCTTTTCGCGCAATACTCTATACTTCAATTTTTCCGCGCGTCAGAGCTCAGGATTTGTCTATGTGTCGAGCATTAACATCTAACAGGGATTAGCCTCATATTTATAGGCATTTTTGAACCCGCGCGAAAAACACTAATCCGCGCGTAAAACCTCCTCCTTGCGCGTAAAAACTCTTTTATGCAACTTCATATTTCGCGCCATGCTTCAATATTCCGCGCACCTCATGCCTTTGCCATTTTTCATCCTTCTAAGCATGAAGCACCAATTGCGCGCAAAATTCCGCACCGTGTTCCATATTGCGCGCAAACCCAATCTTTCCTACAACATTAGATTTCGCGCACTGCTCCAATATTTCGCGCATTTTATGCCTTTGCCAATTTTCGATATTCTGATCTCGAATCATCATTTGCGCGAAAACTTCATTCCCCAATTTTGCGCACCATGCCAATCTTTCATGCAACCCGCAGATTTTTCGCGCAACCCGCTACTATTTCGCGCATCCCGCAGATATTGCGCGCACCACTTTATTTTTGCGCGAAACGTGCCTAAATTTCCGCGCACTCCATTCCTTTGTCATGTTTCATAGTTCTGACCTTGAATAACTCTTTTGCACGTATAAACCATCTTCAGCGCAACATCCATTACCAAGCAAATTTCTTCATCTCCCGATTTTCAGGCCCTAAAATTTGGCAAACACTGGAAAACGGCGCCACCTTAAACTGTGCTTTTCTGCCATCCCCAGATTGTCTATTGCTTTGCCATTTTATCTATTTACTGCTTCCCATATCCATTCTTCTGCTCTTATCACGAATCCCACTATCGTGATATTTATCCTTTGATAGATCAGCTTAAGCATCGTCAGAGTTGCAATGGGAACTGAATCTTTCCTATCTTCCAGCAGCATCATCCATTCCAATCAAAACATTATCTGACTGGCATCATCATTTCTCCCCCTTTCCTTCATAAGGCTTGCATCACAAGTTCTCCTAACTCATGATTTGTGTGAAATACATACCAGCAAAGCATCGTCTGATTTAGATACAATGTGAAATGCCTGTCTACCTCAGAATGTCAAGCCCTTCCACATTTTCTCTTCTTCATAACCATCATTCTGCAAATCATATGATTCTATTCTTCAAGTAAGCTCTTGCATGGTTCACATGCAATCATAAATCATTGCATTTTCTTCTTCAAATCCTCATTCTTCTTCAACCATCCTTAGATAGATGATAATTCACCATTCTGCTCCAATCATCCTCAAATGAATGAGACTTCTCCATTCTTCATTGTTGTAAACAATGTGTCACCATTGACACATGTTCTTTGAACTTAGAATTAGCTCAACAATCGTCTGAATTTATCGTCTAAGAGAATTGCTCAATTATGAAATCCAATGCTATGATTCCATAACAATTCTCCAGGCAACTTCACTTCAACCGATCTCCATTGACTTTGGAGTTCTTCTTCATATCCTTTTTCATTTTGACCAGCATTGACAACTGTTGACAACAAATACAATCTTCATATACAAAGTGGTCCCAACATTATGTATTCTATGATTTGTACTCGACCAGATGTTGCTTTTTATATCTGTACTTTGAGCAGGTTTATGGAAAATATGGGCAAGCCTCATTAGCATGCTCTTAAATGGTTGTTTAGGTACATTTATTATACTTCATCTCTTTCAATTTTCTATGGTAAGAATGTTAGTTCATCTGAATTATTGGCTGGTTATGTTGATTCTGACTATGCTGGAAATATTGATACTAGGAAATATATAACTGGTTATGTCTGCATGTAAAGGACCTATATCATGTAAGTGTAGTATGCAGTCGGTGGTGGCCCTCTCGACCACTGAAGCCGAGTACATTGCACTGACAGAAACCATTAAAGAATCTATATGGATTAAGGGTTTGATTTCTGAACTCAATATTAGTAATGATATTATTACTGTGCATTGTGATTCTCAATATTCCCTTTATCTATCTAAAAATTTAGTATGACATGGTAGGTCCAAGCACATAGACATTAGGCTTCATTTTATTAGAGAAGTTATTGAAATTGGAGCAGTGTGTGTCACTAAGATACACACGAATGAAAATCCAGCCGATAGTTTGACTAAGGATGTGACTTTATCCAAGTTCAAGCATTGCTTAGATATCTTGAACTTGGCTCCTCTTGAATAACATTAGGTTAAAGAACATATCCAATTTTATATGAAAATTGTGGAGATTTTTTTTATCCGCACCGGTTTCATTTTTTTATACTTGCGTTTTTTTTACTCTTTTATACACCATGGAAATCCATTTGTCTCACTTGATCTGACGCTATCCGTTGATCATGGTAGCCACCCAATCAATCCTAGTCATCTGATATTCCAGGCCATTTTGCCTTCGTTGAGTGGTTGTTAGAACATCTCTTGGCAAGGTTGTAAGCCACAACGTTCAGGTTAAGGGTGAGATAAAAAGTTGGTTCTCCTGTTTTGGTTTTCTTCTTCTTGCAACGTTCTAGAAAATCTTCTTGTGCCACTGGATATTGATCTCCCTTGTGTGTTTCGTTCAATGAGAAGAATTCATGCCTTGATGTCTTCAGATTCAAGAGGCGTGCTGATCTAAAACTTCTTCGAGTTGTGGTTCCATTCTTTTGGGGTGATCAGCATACAGATTCTCGAAGTCAATGCCCTCTCACATTAGCGTTGTTGGAGATTGTTCGAGGTCCTCCCACGGTGTATCTAGATAGAGAGCAGCGGGTTGGTTGTCATACAATCCCAGCTCGAAGAGATCCGGTCCTGTGACAACTCTAAGACTTTTACCTAAAGAGATCTGGACAACCGGACCCATCAAGGTTCAACATTGTGAGTATTTCTTGTTCTTTGGTTCAAATTTTTTCTTTTTTTGAATACTGTTTAAATCCGTATGGATTGATTGCTGCTGGTAGAATCTGTTGGTGTTGTCATCCCCTTTATAATATGTTTTGTTTGATCATTTAATAATAAAACATGTGTGGTGGTGTTCTTTCCATGGAGTAGGACCCAAAAGGGTTCCAAACCACATAAATCTTGGTGTCTTTTTCCTGTTTTACATTCCACTACATTGTTGTCCGCTGTTTTGGCTTTTTCACTGCTGCCCAATTTCAATTTGTATTAATTGTAGCATATTGAACATCATTTTTTCATTGTAAAAATTATTTTTCACCTGTCTATTTATTCGGCGATCCTCGGCTCATTGGTTGGGTTTTTTTTCCCGTAATTGCCCCACCATAGGGTGTGGAGACTTTAGCGATTGTGAAAACAACCACAAATACGACACTGCGGTGACATCGATGAGTCTAGATAACTTTGGCGAGTCCAACAACTTTGATGGCAACAAAAACTCCACCGAACACAGTGTCGCATTGTCCTCAAGTATCCTCAAATTAAAAGGCATGATTTTTCTTATCTGAGAACTGCCCTGACTCTGGTGGTGTTTACCCTCATTCCCGGACACTCTTTTTTGTACAAAACAGGCATCGATGGTTGAAAAAGGTGGCATAACTTATCTATTTCTTCTGAAATATGTATTGGAAAATCTCTATTCCATTCTGTCAAAACTAAATGTTATGTTGTTACCATTCCTTTTTAATGTATTTGTCTTATAAGCAGTTTTCTATAAATGTTGTATGTCTATACTTTTCCAATTCTAAAATCTACAATTTCCCTATTTTGAATCCACTGAAACACATGAAAACAAAGGAAAAAAGAAACAATTTTTCAACTTTACTCATGAAAGTTTCATTGGGAGTTCCACTATAATTTTTGGAATCCTCAAACAAACATGTTTTATATTGTATTGTAATTTTTTCAGGGTTGAGGGGGAATTGTTCTATTGTTCCCCACCAGAACTTCCACTAGAGGTTCCATTGGAACTTCCACTGGAGGTTCCACTAGAATTTCTAGTAGAACTTACACTGAAACCTTCACTATAACGACCACTAAAACGTCCACCAGAGGATCCACTGGAACCTATTACAGTGTAAAGATACCTAAGGAAAAATTCATGTTGTTCTTTCACACTGGAAGTTTCGGTGGAACTTCTAGTCATATTCTATCTTTCAAACATGTACTGTAATTTGTGGAATCCCCAAAAAAATTGTACTAAAATTTTTACAGGATTCAAAAGTGAATTTTGTGCCATTGTTTCACACTAGAACTTCCATTAGAGGTTCCACTAGAAATTCCACTAGAATCTATTCTATCTAATTACAGCTCAAAGTTTTCTTAAGTAAAAATTTGTGTTGTTATTTACCACAAGAACTTCCAGTCATATTCTACTTTCCAAACTCGTAGTGTAATTTGTGGAATCCCCAAAAAAAACAATTAGTGATTTTTTTTTCAGGATTCCGAAGTGAATTTCTTGTCGTTATTTCGCATTGGAACTTCTACTGGAATTACCACTAGAGGTTCCACTGGAAATTTCAGTCCTTTTCACTAGGGCGTGTTGTTCTTTCCCACATGACTTCTAGTGGAGCTTCCACTGGAATTTCCAGTCTTATTTTACCTTTCAAACCTATACTGTAATTTTTGGATTCTCCAAAAAAACATGTTTTCTATATTGTAGTGAAATTTTAACTTGATTCAGCACAAAATTGTTTTATTCTTTCCTATTGTAAATTTTTTGATTCGCAGGGGTCTTAATTTTAATTTTTAGGTGTGTTGTAGGTTCTGGGCGTAGCAGAAGCATGTTGGTGGATGTACCCAACTTTAATTTTTCCGTTAACAACGATCAATCCAAGATCCGCCACGATAATAAAACACCGGATCTTCAGAATAGAACGAATAAAAAAATAAAGGAAGGGAGTCCCAAAACCATAGAGAGGATCATCATATGCTGGTTATAATTAATTTAATTAAAATAAAAGAATTACCTTGATGGAATTCTCTCTCCGTTGATGTTTCCGGTCATGATCCGATGTGATCCGTCATTGCGTAGTAGAATCCAAGTGTAGGATTCCTCTAGCGGTGATCCACATATGCTCCATGTATCTCTGGACATTGTTGAAGGGATCTTCGGGTGATAGTGTGGAAGGGCCTTCACTTGTGATGTATGCCTTCAATCGCCTTAAGAGCCGCTTGCAAAGCGCTCTCCTTGATCCGGTGGAGGAGGATCTCTCTCGTAGCTTGAGAGAGTTCTTGGAAGAAGAGAATTCTCTCTTGGATTGAGATCTTTCTCTAGATCCATTATGCACAATCCACAAAAAATGGCTAGGCTAATGATAATTATATAATTGGGATTTTAATTACTTAGAATAATAAAATGAATTAATTACCCAAAATCATTTATTCATTTCATTTAATTCTTATTAAGACCCCATATCTAATAATAACAGTTGACTATTATTATTACTTGATATGCGCCCAACAAATTACTCCCAATATTATTTAATTAAATAAATAATATTATTTCTCACAAATCCCTAAAAAAATTACACGATGTGTATATTAATATACACGATGTGTACTTTTGTTTTTCCATTTTCTTTATTTCATCCACCACATTTATTAGACCTTGAATAATGGCTATTTATTTCTCAAATAAATATCATTGCATTACTCTCTAATAAATATATTATTTTTCCCACAATATATTCTCTCAAATAACTAGTGTCGAAATAAATGTGATCAGGCATCCTTGAATAATTATTAAACCACAATCGAGAATAATCTTTATTAAACTTGTTAAATTAATATTTAACTGAGAAACTTGGACACACTTAATGTGTGGCCCTCTATGCCTCTTTCTCAGTGGCATTAGGCAGGACCTACCTAAAGTCCAAGGTTAGCATCTTGCAACACGCCAAGGCACCCATAGAAAAAGAAGTTAACACCGCAATGATGTGTCACCACCTACGAACATTATTGTGCAATGTAATCCCTTTGTCTCGATATCTTGAATCAAGCGGGTTGCATGCTAGTGCCATCAACCCATGTGCTCGATTATTCTTTCTTTGACTTTTCAGAATTTAACTCGCCCATTCCTTACCATGGCCATGGATTTATTTAGGCTATATCAATTCCATCAAAGGGACTGAGATATCTACTTCTGTTATGGAACATAAGGGACAAATCCTTTCTCACATTATCTATTAATGTAGTATTACTCATGATGCACCCAACATATCCTACCTCACTATGAATAGTGCGTCATCACAATTTTTGTCATTACATATAAGTGCGCGAGTTGTAATACCCATTAATAATAATCTTAAAGTCCAAGGACCAATACAAGTGTCCGTAGATAGGAACATCCAATGACACTATGAAATGTGGATTTCCTACTGGAGGGTCTTGTTCTCATAATATCCTCCTGGACATTACCAAGGGCACACACCATGAGAAGATGCCTCAAAGTTTTATTAGTCCTCATCCCTAATGGCCTGTATTATTTGTGTCCCTTAAATAACATCATCTAACCATATAATATATATATTCAAGAATAGTGTTATGGAACTTATGAGTTCTCATCATAGTAGTGATCCACTATGACCCTTTAATGAAACAACTATCCTTAGGACATTATTGTAGGTTCTGAGCATAGTAGAAGTGCATTGGTGGTTGTACGCAACTTGATTTTTTCTATTAACAATGATCAATCTGAGATCAATCATGATAATAAAACACCGAATCTTCGAAATAGAGTGAAGAATGAAAGAAAGGAAGGGAATCCCAAAACCATAGAGAGGATTATCATATGTTGGTTATAATTAATTTAATTAAAAGAAGATAATTATATTGATGGAATTCTCTCTCTATTAATGTTTCTGATCACGATCCAATGTGATCCATCATTGCGTCATAGAAGCCAACCGTAGGCTTCCTCTAGCAGTGATTCAAATATGCTCCACATATCTCTGGACATCATTAAAGGGATATCCAGGTGCTAGCATGGAAGAGCCTTTTCTTGCGATGTCCGTCTTTGATCACCCTAAGAGCCACTTCCAAAGCGCTCTCCTTGATCCAGTGGAGGAGGATCTATCTTGTAACTTGAGAGCGTTCTCAATGGAAAAAGAGTTCTCTCTTGGCTTGAGATCTTTTTAGATCCGTTGTACACAACCACACAAAAATGGCTAGGATAATGAGAATTATATATTTGGGATTTTAATTACTTAGAATAATAAAATTAATTAATTACCCAAAAAAATTTATTCATTTCATTTAATTATTCGTAAGACCCCATGTCTAATAATAACAGTTGACTATTATTATTACTTGACATGCACCCAATGAATTACACCTAATATTATTTAATTAAATAAATAATATTATTTCTCACAAATCACTAGAAAAATTACATGATGTGTATATTAATATACACGACGTGTACTTTTGTTTTTTATATTTTATTTATTTCCTCCACCACATTTATTAGACCTTGAATAATGGCTATTTATTTCTCAAATAAATATCACTGCATTACTCGCTAATAAATATATTATTTTTCCCATAATATATTCTCTTGAATAACTAGTGTCGAAATAAATGCGATTAGACATCCTTGAATAATTATTAAACCACAATCGGGAATAATCTTTATTCAACTTCTTAAATGAATATTTAACTGAGATAATTGGACACACTTAGTGTGTAAACCTCTAGGACTCTTTCTCAGTGGCATTAGGAGAAGCCTACCTAAAGTCCAAGGTTAGCATCAAGAAACACGCCAACGCACCCATAGAGAAAGAAGTTAACACCGCAATGACGTGTCACCTCCTACAGACGCTTACCGAGTACTGTAATCCCTTTGTCTCGATATCTTGAATCAAGCGGGTTGCATGATAGAGCCATCAACCCATGTGCTCGATTATTCTTTCTTTGACTTTCTGGAATTAAACTCACCCATTCCTTACTATGGACACAGATTTATTCAGGCTATATAAATTCCATCAAAGGGCCTGAGATATCTACTTCCATTATGGAACAGAAGGGACAAATCCTTTCTTGCATTATCTATTAATGCAGTATTACTCATGATGCACCCAACATATCCTACCTCTCTACGATCAGCGTGTCATCACTGTTTTCATTAATACATCTAAGTGTACGAATTGTAATACCCATTAATAATAATCTTAATGTCTAAGGACCAATACACACATCCGCATATAGGATCATCCAATGACACAATGAAATGTGGATTTCCTACAGGTGGGTCTTGTTCTCATAATATCCTCCTGGATATTACCAAGGGCGCACACCATAATAAGGTGACTCAAAGTTTTATGATTCCTCACCTCTAATGGCCTGTATTATTTGTGTCCCTCAAATAACATCATCCGACAATAAAACATATATTCAAGAACAGTGTTATGGCACTTCTGGGTTCTCTTCATAGTAGAGATCCGCTATGACCTTTTAGTAAAACAACTATCCTTAGGACATTATCACATGCATTGTCACACAGAAGAACAATCAAGATGTGATTAGGTATTTATTAATGAATAAAGTACAAAGTAGTTGGTTCTAGGCCACCAACTCCAACAGACTCCCACTTGGACTAGAGCCAACTAATAACAACCTTTAACCCGATAACTCTCACATGATATTCATGCTTCTACTGAGATAGGCCTTTAGTCATGGGGTCTTCCACGTTCTCTTCTGTGGACATGCATATCGCAAGTTCACCCCTTTGATAGAAATCCCTCAAGAGTTGATACATTCGGAGTATGTGCTTTGTCCGTTGATGTGACCTTGGTTCTTTTGAAAGAGCCACCGCTATAGTATTATCACAATACAATGTGATAGGATATTTACTACTAGGCACCACATAAAGATCTTGAAAAAATTTCTGAATCCTAATGACTTCCTTGGATACATCGGAATCTTCTATATATTTGGACTCCGCTATAGAATAGCGACAATAGGTTTCTTTGAACTCTTCCAACTCACAGCTCCTCCATTGAGAAAGAAAACATATCCAAATTGTGACTTCAGATCATTTTGATTTTTCTAAAAACCAACATCAGCATACCCTCTGATGACAAGATCATCATCTCCTCCATACACCAAGAACATATCCTTAGTTCTTCTCAGATACTTAAGGATAGTCTTAACAGCAGTCCAATGATATTCTCCTGGATTTTCTTGATATCTGCCTACCATGATTAGTGCATAGGAAACATCAAGCCTGGTACATAACATGGTATACATGATGGATACTATAGCCAAAGAGTATGTGATATTACTCATTCTATCTTTCTACTATTGTGTCTAAGGACACATTTTCTTAGAAATATGTAGGCCATGTGACACTGAAACCAATACCCTCTTGGATTGTTCCAAACTAAATCTCTTTAGTATCTGGTCAATGCATGTACCCTGACTTAGTCCAAGCAACATCTTGAATATATCATAAATGATCTTGATCCCTAGAATGTAGGCTACTTTACCCAAGTCCTTCATAGAGAAAAACTTGTTCAACCAGTCCTTAACTGACTGTAAGACTGATACATCATTTCCAATAAGCAATATGTCATCAACATATACTACTAGGATAACAAACTCATTCCCATTAAACTGCTTAAAAACACATGGCTCACATTCTTTCTTAATGAAACCAAATTCCTTTATGGCTTCATCAAATCGAATGTTCCATGACCTGGATGCTTGCTTTAATCCATAACTAGATTTCAGCAACTTGCAAACCCGTTTGGCTTCACCTGGTGTCACAAACCCTTCTTGTTGTGTCATATAGACATCATCTTAAAGGTTCTCGTTAAGGAATGCTGTTTTGAAATCCATCTTCCAAATTTCATAGTCATGGTAAGCTTCTATGGAAAGTACGATTCTTATGTATTTAAAAATGGAAACTAGCAAGAAGGTTTCATCATAGTCAATTCCTTGATGCTGTCTGAATCCCTTATCCACTAGCCTTGCTTTATAGGTGTTAACTTGACCTTCCATGTCCAAATTTCTCATGAATACCCATTTTCATCTAACATGATTTACATCAATTGGATCATCGACCAGAACCCAGACTCGGTTCTGGTACATGGAATCCATCTCAGAATTTATAGCTTCTATCTATCTTGTAGCTTCTAATCTTTCTACTGCTTCTTTGTAGGAGAGAGGTTCATCATTGTCCAACAATAATGATTCACCATCATAGGTTACTAGGAAACCAAATCTCTCTGGTTCCCTTACCTCTCTTGAGCTCATACGCAGTACTTGTGTTTCTGGAACCTCTTCCATGGGGACCTGTGGAACTTGTTCCTATACCAACTCCTGTGTATCTTGAGCATCAACTTCATCAAAGTCAATCTTGCTCCCACTATCCTTTTTGAGGATGTGCTCCCTCTGAAGAAAGACGGCTTGTCTGGCAACAATCGCTTTCTTGTCTGAAGGGTTATATAGGTAATAACCTTTTGTTTCCTTTTGATATCCTATAAAGATACACTTCGTGCCCCGAGGTGCTAGTTTGTTGCCTGAGAAGGCCTTAACAAATGCCCCGCATCCCCATACACATGTGTGTGATAAAATGGGTTTGTTTCCATTCCATAACTCGAAGGGAATTCCATTTTCCACCTTAGTTGGTACTCGGTTTAATGTGTATGCTGCAATTTGTAATGCATATCCCCAAAAGGATAATGGAAGATCTGCATGACTCATCATCGACCAAACCATGTCAAACAAGGTGCAATTCCTCCTTTCACTAACACCATTCCACTATGGTGTGTAAGGATGAGTGAGTTGAGATAGAATCCCATACTCATGTAAAAGGTCGATGAACTCTTGGTTTAGATATTCTCCACCTCGATTCGATCAAAGTTTCTTTATCTTCTTACCAAGATGGTTCTATAATTCATTCTTGAAATCCTTAAATTTCTCTAAGGACTCTGACTTATACCACATTAAGTAGATATATCCATATCTACTCAAATCATCAGTAAAAGTAACAAAGTAATAATATCCACCTCTAGATTCTACTAAAAATGGTCCACACACATCCGTGTGCACCAATCCTAGAATCTCTATAGACCTTTCACCCTGTACACTAAAAGGCGACTTGGTCATTTTACCTTGTAAACAAGTGTGACATCTATCAAGTGGTTTTATCTCATTAGAGTCTATATAACCATCTTGGCATATCTTTGTCAAGCGCTTCTCATTTACATGTCCAAGACGGTGATGCTACAACTGGGTGTTATATGATTCATGTGAATTTGTTTCATTATAGATTTCCAAAACTTTGTTTTTGTAATTTAATACATAAAAACCGCTATTCAAATGTGCCATACCATAACATATGTTGTTCTTATAAAAGAAACAACCCTTATTTATAAACTTGAAAATAAATCCATCCATATCCAAACATGATATATAAATTATGTTATTGGTAACACTAGGCACATAATAATAGTTATGTAAAACCAAAAGCATCCCAATTGGAAATGAGAGATGGTAATCGCCAATGGACAATACAGCCAGCCTCATGCCATTGGCAGCTCAAAGATCCACCTCTCCTCTAGAAATTTTTCTAAATCTACTTGGTTCCTACATTTGAATATAGATGTGAGCCCCACAAGCTGTATATAATACCCAATGTGTAGAAATGGAAAGATTACACTACCTATGGATATTCCCCTTCTTGGAGTGATGGTTATTAGTGGATTCATACCGTTTATGAATCCTTGGCCCCTTTGCCTTGTCCATCCTTTTCTTATTCACCATAAGGACTGTGGGTTTGTCACACCCCATGTTCTTATCTACCTAGAGAATTAAGTTTAGAAGTTTTGATAAAATCTTCTCATTGTTTCTCATGTCTTAGTTGACAATAAATATAGAAAAGGTCTTGGGTAGTGATGATAGGATGAGATCTGTATGCAACTCATTCGGGAACTTAATCCCTAAGATGCCCATGCATTCAATGTAGCCAATAAGCTTGACTACATGAGGCCCAGCTGGCATAGACTCTCCAAGATTAGTTGTTAACAAAGCATTGGAGATCTCATATCTCTCATATCTCGCCTTCTCTTGATAGAGATCCTTAATGTGAGACATCATGCTATACACGTCCATGTTTTCATGTTTCTTCAAGAGCTCATTAGACATGACCGATAGCATGAAACATTGGAAATTTATGGAATCATCCATATGTTTCATATAGAGAGATAGTTCCTCATCATTGGCCTCTTTTCCAGGTGTAACTAGAATATGATCTTCCAGCACATACAATTTCCTCTCGTGGCAAAGGATGGCATGTAAACACCTCTACCATTCCTGGAAATTGGTGCTGGTGAGAAATTTTTCCTTATCAAGTATGGTTCAAAATGATATGTTTGAATTAATTTTTCTTTTCATTTCTAAAAATTAATATAAGAAAAGGTTAATTACTTTATCATGATAAAACTAATACAAATAAATAATTTAATACTTATTAGTCTCCCACTATTTTATCGAAATCCAATAGCCCTCACCATTGACTTCAGAATATTTTGTTGTCTGAATATTCTAGTGGAAAGGATCCAAATTTCCCTTCATATTACCCCAAATAGGGTTGGTGAAGCATCTTAAAGGGTTTTAGGTAGGCATTCCAAATTCCAACCGTATTAACTCACACCTCCTTGATCTGCTGAGTGGACTCCCCAATCTTGAAATCCTTTTATTTTGGATTTCCTCAAACTTTCCCTCTTGGTCACACCAAGTCCTGCTATGGCAGTCAAACCTTGATGTAAACCAAGTCAAGTCAAACCAAAACCTTGAATTAGAATTCCCTGATAATTGAAAGCACCCAAACTAGGGTTAGTCAAGAACTTTGAACTATGGTTCGATTCTAACCAAGATTATGAAAGGCTATACCGACTTAATATTTATTTGATGGATTTTATCCTTATACATAAATTTCCATTTTTCTATCTTTGATTACATGATTTTTAATATTAAGTGGGATATACCTAAGTGATTAACCATTTCTAAGATAATATTTATTCATAACCCGATCTTATTTTAGTTTCATTTTACATGCTTGTTTAATTCATTAATTGTGTGATCGTGACAACACACCCACAATAAATATACCATGCAACAAACAGAAATAAAATAAATGGTATGATCATGAGCTTGTTCTACTGGTTAGTTTATCTAGTAGTTGATAAACTAATATAAGACCTAGGGGAGAAACACCTTGAACCTTTTGAGTCCACGTTTACAGCTTTCCACCTGTCCACCTTTGTATCTCCTTGGGTTGGTTTCACCTTGGCTCCTAACTTGAGCCACCTCTACTATCTTTGAAGCTCTATCCATTACATATGCTATTATCTCACTCACGGGTGAGGGGTAAAATAGGGTTTTACATAAAAGAAACCTTGGGCATGCAGACCCTACATGTTAATGAGGAGAAGGCTCACATGCCAACAAATTTAATTTAAATAAATATATTAAAAATAAACCATTCACATACAAGGGTCTTGGTCTAGCTCATGATCATCCATACATGCAATGATATTTACACATAAATAAAACTAGAATTCATTTATTTAATCATTATTGTTTAAGATAAATCATGATTGAATCAATTAATTATCTTTAATTAATAAATCCTTTTATCTTAAACCTTTTTTCTAAATTTCCTTAAGATTCTCATCCATCATAATTTTAAACAAATAAATCCATTTAAAATTATCTTTGTACGTAACTTGTACCTTGGAGGAAACCTGGTGAATTCCCATTCATAACTACCCAATGAGTAGAAATGAACATTACACAAATGTTAAATTAAACATATATATAAAAAACACCTATCATGTGTTGTGACTCATCTTTACACCCACACTATGGTATACGTCTCAAGGTTTTGTATAATATAATAACAAATTTTAATAAATCTGTGTAATTTGGATGAGTACACGACGTTTAGTTCTGACTACACAATGTGTACTTTTGTTCACCGTCCATACAAAGTACACACCCTGGGACATGGCGTGTAGATGTACTTCAGAAATCTTTGGAGTACATGGCGTGTTCAGTGGGACACATGCCGTTTCGTATCCACTTTACATGGTTTTCAGCTGAGTAAGCCGTGTATGGGGTACATGGTCCAACCCTAACTCGAAGGGACTACACACCGTGTTTAGTGGGCCACACGACATGTAATCCGGAAACCGTGTTCCACTTGTTCCTGGTCAACACATGGAGTATTAAAGACTTAGATAGAATCTAATGACATGACCTGTTTTGGAGGACCATCCCGGTGCATGGAAACTATACTAAATGATGTGTACCGCCGAATACACGCTGTGTGTTCTGGTGTTGTATGTCCAGGAAGATTTGGCACCTCCAGATGAGATCATATGTTTTATTTTAATCAAAATTAAAAGAAAAAATCGTTTCTGTAAGGTGAACAAGAAATGAAAAAGGATAAATAGGTCTCGAGATTTAGATTTATAAAATTATTAACTTGAATTGAAACAACTAAATTATTAAATGTGTAAATCACCAAAAAAAAAACTAAATAATTATAATCAATGATATGACCCATCTGATACCACTTGTAGGTTTTGGGCATAGCGGAAGTGTGTTGGTGGGTGTACCCAACTTGATTTTTTCTGTTAACAATGATCAATCTGAGATCCATCAAGATAATAAAATACCGGATCTTCAGAATAGAAATAAGAACGAAAGAAATTAAGGGAGTCCCATAACCATAGAGAGGATCATCACATGTTGGTTATAATTAATTTAATTAAAATATGAGAATTACCTTGATGGAATTCTCTGTCTGTTGATGTTTCTGGTCAAGATCCGATGTGATCTATCATTGCGTTGTAGAAGCCAAGTGTAGGATTCCTATAGCAATGATCCACACATGCTCCACATATCTCTGGACATTGCCGAAGGGATCTCTGGGTGCTAGCATGGAAGAGCCTTCGCTTGCGATGTCCACCTTCAATCGCCCTGAGAGACGCTTCCAAATCACTCTCCTTGATCCGGTGGAGGAGGATCTCTCTCTTAACTTGAGAGCATTCTCGATGGAAAAAGAATTCTCTCTTGGATTGAGATATTTTTAGATCCATTGTGCACAACCACACAAAAATGGATAGGCTGATGATAATTATATAATTGGGATTTTAATTACTTAGAATAATAGAATGAATTAATTACCCAAAATCATTTATTCATTTCATTTAATTCTTAGTAATACCCCATGTTTAATAATAACAGTTGACTATTATTATTACTTGACATGCACCTAGTGAATTACACCTAATATTATTTTATTAAATAAATAATATTATTTCTCACAAATCCCTAGAAAAATTACACGGTGTGTATATTAATATACACATCATGTACTTTTGTTTTTCCATTTTCTTTATTTCCTCCAACGCATTTATTAGACCTTGAATAATGACTATTTATTTCTCAAATAAACATCACTACATTACTTGCTAATAAATATATTATTTCACCCACAATATATTCTCTCGAATAACTAGTTTTGAAATAAATGCGATCAGGAATCTTTGAATAATTATTAAACCACAATTAGGAAAAATATTTATTCAACTTGTTAAATGAATATTTAACTGAGATACTTCGACACACTTAGTGTGTGACCCTTTGGGCCTCTTTCTCAGTGGAATTAGGTGGAGCCTTCCTAAAGTCCAAGGTTAGAGTCTAGTAACACACCAAGGAACCCATAGAGAAATAAGTTAATGCCGCAATGATGCGTCACCTCCTACGTATGCTTACCATGTAATGTAATCCCTTTGTCTTGATATCTCAAATCAAGCGGGTTGCATGCTAGTGCCATCAACCCATGTGCCCGATTATTATTTCTTTGACTTTCTGGAATGGAAATCACCCATTCCTTACCATGGACATGGATTTAATCAGGCTATATCAAATACATCAAAGTGCCTGAGATATCTACTTCCGTTATGGAATAGAAGGGATAAATACTTTCTTGAATTATTTATTAATGCATCATTACTCATGATGCACCCAACATATCCTACCTCGCTACGAGCAGCGTGTCATCACAATTTTTATTAATAAATCTAAGTGCATGAATTGTAATACCCATTAATAATAATCTTAAAGTCTAAGGACCAATACACCCATCCACATATAGGAGCATCCAATGACACAATAAAATGTGGATTTCCTACTGGTGGGTCTTGTTCTCATAATATCCTCCTGGATATTACTAAGGGTGCACACCATAAGAAGGTGACTCAAATTTTTTTGAGTCCTCACCTCTAATGGCCTGTATTATTTGTGTCCCTCAAATAACATCATCCAGCTGTATAATATATATTCAAGAATAGCATTATGGCACTTTTGGGTTCTCACCATAGAAGGGATCCGCTATGACCTTTTAGTGAAACAACTATCCTTAGGAAATTATCACATGCATTTTCACGCATAAGAACAATCAAGATGTGATAAGGTATTTATTAATGAATAAAGTAAAAAGTAATTAGTTCTAGGCCACCAAATCCAACAATTATCACATGCATTGTCATGCAGAAGAAAAATAAAGATGTGATAAGGTATTTATTAATGAATAATGTACAAAGTAGTTGGTTCTAGGCCACCAAATCCAAGAGACTCCCACTTGGAATAGAGCCAACTGCTAACAACCTTTAACCCGCTATCTCTCACATGATATCCATGATTTTACTAAGATAGGACTTTAGTCATGGGGTATGCTACGTTCTATTTTGTGGACACTCTGATCACTAAAACTTCACCCCTTTGATAGAAATCCCTCAAGAGGTGATACTTTCTGAGAATGTTCTTTATCCTTTGATGCGACCTTGGTTATTTTTCAAGGGCCACTACTGTAGTATTATCACAATACAATGTGATAAGATCTTTACTGCTAGGCACCACATCAATCTCCTGGACAAAGTTCCAAATCCAAATGGCTTCCTTGTCTACATTATAAGCCACTATATATTTAGACTCCACTGTAGAATTAGCGACAACTGGTTGCTTTGAACTCTTCCAGCTCACAGATCCTCCGTTGAGACATAAAACATATCCAGATTGTGACTTTAGATCGTTCTGATCTGTCTAAAAACCAGCATCAGCCCACCCTATTGTAATGCCCTGACCCCAGTTACCCAGAGTCAGTTCATTAATACATAACATTGGAATGATCACAAGAAAATCATGTCTCTAAATACCAATTAGTTTAGTATTATTGGAAACAAGATTCATACATAAGTTCAACTTTACAGCTTGAAGAGAAATACAACACAAATATATTTCATTAGAAACATCCAAGCCTCCTAGATTATGCCTGAAATTCACTCATAACTAACTTCTTCATATCCTGGGAAAATAAAACATAAGAAAGGGGTTAGATCAAATGCTTAGTAAGGGTAAGTAATATAGTGGAAAATGACATAAATATTAAGCATGGTGAATAATTGAAACCACATGCCTTTACCAATAATAAACATGAATACTTTTATGGAAAGAATATGAGATGAGTGAATAATACCATAATAAAACATAATCATTGGTATTCTACTAGTCAAATGACCACATGAACCATCAATATTATTTCCATAATGAGGGAATGTATATTTCCAGATATTCTGAAACATTTTGTCAAGGCCTCAACCAAGATGTCTAAAAATGATTAAGGCATCGTCCAAAACCATATATCAAATTGGGAAAGGGCCTAGGCCAATTCCACGTCTAGTTATCTCATGATACCCACCGATGCATTGAGGAGCTATAGAGGGCACCACCCGTCACTTACTAAGTCCAATACATTCCTCATATGAAAAGGTTTAAACATATCATAAACATTCGTATTAAAACTAGCATATGAAATGTCAATAATTTAACCATAAACCATGAATGGTATAAAAATAGCACATACATAGTCAAAAATATCAAAAAACCTTCAATACAATATGGAATTTTTGTATCATAATAAATCAACTTCGAATAAACTTAAAATCCATCAAAGAATGTTGACATAGATGAAATCAAAACTATTTGAGATGAATATTTCTTTTTTTGAAATCATTTAAAAGTCAAATAATTATAAAATAAAACATTTACTTTCAAAATATTCTTATAATCTTGTAAGGGAAGCTTCACCGATTTTATAACGGCGGAAAATAGCTACACCCGCCGTATAAGTTAAAAAAAGACATTCTTACCTTAATTTTGTCGAATAGGTCAAAAAGGACCTTGTTTGGAAAATGAAGAAAAGATTCCTTTATAAACTTATTATAAAAAGTAAAACAAGGGTATAAATTAATTTAACACATATTTTGTAAAATATTAAGAATGTTTTGAAATACATTTTTAAGAAACATGGATGTTGATGATAAAGAGGTCCCAGTAGATAATTACGTATAAACAACCTTGGATAATGAAGATATTGTGAAATAAACCCTTACCTTGTACTTTTCCTTGGTCAAGGGTAGGTTAACCTCCTGTATAATAGTTAAATCATTGTTATTAAATTATAAAAGAATCATATACATAAATATGATATCATATATTATCTTTTAATATTGTTTAGTTAATAATATTTTAGTATTATCGTCGTTTCGGGTGTTCACTTACTCGTTTTCTTTTATATGTTTTGTTATATAAGTCATGTTTGTTATGGATAGGTTGTATATTATTCATATACAGAATGATATCAAGTCCTTAAACATTATTTTTAATCATCAAATGATAATTATACTTGAATGAATACGATGGGGAATGAATCTCATCGCGTTCGTGGAGACGGTAGTCCGTACGTACGCATGAGCGACGATATCATTCTTTTGATATTAAAATAATATATAATTGGATGGTATATCATATATAAAAAATCATTATCATGTTATGTTTATTATTTACATCAATTAAACATCATTATCATACACATCCAAATAATAATGTTTTGAATAATAATTACACCACGATGTGGAGACGGTAGGCCGTACGTACGCACGTATGGTGACATGTCATTCAAAGGATGGATATAATACTGAATATGGTTGTAAAATATTTATAATAACATCACAGTATATAGAATATACTGGATTTATTATTTTATAATGTAAATAACAAATAAAGAAGAAGTTGAAGAAGAAAGGAACTTGAAAGAGGGTGGTGAAATCATTACCTCTTCTTCGGGTTCTTCCTTTTGATTTGATCAAAAGGGCTCCTTAGGATGGATTTATGATCAAAATAAGGACTCTAGGTTGAAGCGAGGGAAGTTGAGAGAATATTTGGACAGGTTTTGGCCGAGCCAAAAGGCTTTTAAGGTGTGAATTAGAGAGAAGGGGGAGTGCCCTTTTATAAGAGGGGTGAGGGGCACCTTAGGAAAAACTTAAAATATTATTTTATAATAAATTCATATTCGGTTTATAATGGCTCCAAATTGATTTATTTAGATTCTAAGATGGGGATGAGTCTAAAACCACTCAACCAATAGGTTTTAGATAGGTTTGGGTCACTTTATTAACCTTATCTTTTAGTTTTAACTCTTAGTTAATTAGTTTGACATTTACCATGTCTCTTTGTATTTTTATATTATATGGTTAATAAACTTACTAAAAACTTCTAATAGACCCCCAAGTGGTCCATTAATGATACACCTATCGTGATATAAGTCATTTGGCCGAACCTTTGATTTTTAGGAATAAAATATCAATTAATAATATAATATTTGTTTTAAAAAATCTTTTATGTCAATTTTGACACTATTGGGTATTTTGTTTTTGATAAATTCATAATAGCATTATTAATTATAAAAAATTAATATAACCAATAATAATATGTCATATTAACCTAGAAAATTATTTTAATTCATAAAAAGTCTCAAATTACATTTATTTGGGTATTTATAATATTAATTATCTTAATCCTTCATTAATACGGTAATTACTGCATCATCATTGTGTCATAAATAAATTAAATTATTTAATGTCTAAAAATTATAAATAAAATACCATTATGTAGGAAATATTTTTATATTTCTAATTAATATTTATAATCTAATTTATTTTGTGTATAACCCTATATTAAAAATGTTTTAGTTATTAAACTTTGATTTTAACTCTTTTAACTCTTCTTTGAATTAAATAATAATAAATGTCCTAATCTAATCCAAGTGGACCTAAATGATAATATTTTATTCATAAGGTTGTTTTTGGTCGAGATACACTTGTCCAACAGAATTAGGACATGTGTTAGGATAATATTAATATCATTTTTACCTTTAATTACCCTATTTACTTTTAACCGTGGTAAATAAAAGTAAAAAGTTACTATTCATAAAAATTATTTTTATCTTATTGAACCACATTTTACTAATTTATATTAACCATGTCTCTCGGATTTTCGAAATTCCACTCACAGAAGTGGTAAAATTAAGTTTTATGTGAATTTGAAAATTCTCCTAGGAGGTGGGTAAAAGATGGTGAAAAGTTCTATAAAATTTTTATATATCTAAAATTATTATAAATTGACTCCAATGAATTAAATTGAACTTATATAAGTATTATGTGTCTATTTGACCTAAAATAAATTTAAATAAAATAAATAATTATTTAAATAAAAATTCAGTTTTAAACTATAACTCAGTGCTTTTCACTATTTATCAAAAATTGAAAGTTTTCAGAAAAATACCAAAAATTCACCCTAAGCTAATTTCAATATTCCGAATCCAAAAATGAAGTCCATTTTGAAAGATAATATTTATAAAATTTCAAAAAGTGGTTATTACTATTCATAATGGCTAGTTTGATTGGTTGTGGTGTGTGTTAGAACTCGAAGTTGCGTACAACACACGCTACTGTATTATTCAAAGAGAAGCGTATCGTGGAATCTTGGGGTGTTACACCTATGATGACAAGATCCTTGTCTCCTCCATACACCAGGAACATATCTTTAGTTCTTCTTAGATACTTAAAGATAGTATTAATAGTAATCCAATGCTGTTCTCCTGGATCTTCTTGATATCTACCTACCATGCTCAGTGCATAAGCAACATCAAGCCTAGTACATAACATGGCACTCATGATGGATCCTATAGCCAAAGCATATGAGATCTTACTCATCCTATTTTTCTCCTGTTGTGTCTGAGGAAACATTATCTTAGAAATATGTAGGCCATGTGGCACTGAAACCAATACCCTATTGGAATGTTCCAGACTAAATCTCTTTAGTATCTGGTCAATGTATATACCCTGACTTAGTCCAAAAAACCTCTTGGATTTATCACGAATGATCTTGATCCCTATAATGTAGGCTACTTCACCTAAGTCCTTCATGGAGAAACACTTGTTCAACCAGTCCTTAACTGATTATAAGATGGATACATCGTTTCCAATAAGTAATATGTCATCAATATATACTACTAGGATAATGACCACATTCCCATTAAACCGCTTATAAACACATGACCAAATTTGTTCTTAATGAAACCAAATTCTTTTATGGCTTCATCAAATCAAATGTTTCATGACCTAGATGCTTGTTTTAATCCATAAATGGATTTATGTAACTTGAAAATCAGTTTGGATTCAATTGGTGTCACAAATCCTTCTGATTGTGTCATATAGACATCTTCCTGAAGGTTCCTATTAAGGAATACTATTTTTACATCCATATTCCAAATCACGTTGTCATGGTAAGATGCTATGGAAAGTATGATTCTTATGGATTTAAACATGGAAACTAATGAGAAGGTTTCATCATATTCAATTCCTTGATGATGTATGAATCCTTTATCCACTAGCCTTGCTTTATAGGTGCTAACTTGACCTTCCATGTCTAACTTTCTCTTGAATACCCATTTGCATCCAACAGGATTTACATCAATTGGCTCATCGACTAGAACTCGGACTTGGTTCTGATATATGGAATCTATCTTAGAATTCACAGCTTCTAGCCATCTTGCAGCTTTTGAGTTTTCTACTGCTTCCTTGTAGGAGAGAGGTTCATCATTGTATAACAATAAATTCACCATCCTCAGTGACTAGGAAACCAAATCTCTCTAGTTCCCTTACCTCTATTGAGCTCCTAAACAATACTTGTGTTTTTGGAACCTCTTCCATGGGGACCTATGGAACTTATTCCCGTACAAACTCTTGTGTATCTTGAGCATAAACTTCATCAAATTCAATCTTGATCCCACTATCCTTTTTGAGGATGTGCCCCCTCTCAAGAAAGAAGGCTTGTCTGGAAAAAATCACTTTCTTGTCTAAAGGGTTATATAGGTAATATACTTTCGTTTCCTTGGGATATCCTATAAAGATACACCTCATGCCCTGGGGTGCTAGTTTTTTTACCTAAGAAGGCCTTAACAAATACCTTTCATCCCCATACACATGTGTGTGACAAAATGGGTTTCTTTTTATTCCATAACTCGAAGGGAATTCCATTTTCCACCTTAGTTGGTACTCGGTTTAATGTGTATGTTTTTGTTTATAATGCATATCCCCAAAAGGATAATGGAAGATCTGAATGACTCATCATAGACCCCACCATGTCCAACAAGGCGTGGTTCCTCCTTTCACTAACCCTATTCCACTGTGGTGTATAAGGAGGAGTGAGCTGAGATAGAATCCCAAACTCCCGTAGAATATCGATGAACTCTTGGTCTAGATATTCTCCACCTCGATCTAATAAAAGTTTCTTTATCTTGTTATCAAGATGATTCTCTAATTCATTCTTGAATTACTTAAATTTCTCTAAGGACTCCGACTTATACCTCATTAAGTAGACATAGCCATATCTACTCAAATCATCAATAAAAGTAATGAAGTAAGAATATGCACCTATAGCTTCTACTAGAAATGGTCCACACACATCCGTGTGCACTAATCCTAGAAGCTCTATGGACCTTTCACCTTGTCCATTGAAAGGTGGATTGTTCATTTTACCTTTTAAACAAGTGTGACATCTATCAAGTTGTTTTAGCTCAGTAGAGTCTAAATAACCATCTTGGTAGAGCTTTGTCAAGTGATTCTCATTTACAAGACCGAGACGGTGATGCCACAACTCGGTGATGTATGAGTCATGTGATTTTGTTTCATTATTGATTGAAAACACTTGTTTTTATTAATTTAATACATGCAAACTGTTATTTAAATGTTCCATACCAAAAATATGTTGTTCTTATAAAATAAACAAACCTTATTTCCAAACTTGAAAATAAATCCATCCATATCCAAACATGATACAGAAATTACATTATTGGTAATGCAAGGAACATAATAACAGTTATGTAAAACCAAAATCATCCCAGTTGGCAATGAGAGATGGTAATCACCAATGGATAATGCAGTCATCCTTGTGCCATTGGCAGCTCGAAGATCCACCTCTCCTCTAGTAATCTTTTTAAATCTACTTGGTTCCTGCATTTGAATATAGATGTGAGCCCCACAAGCTGTATCTAATAACCAATTTGTAGAAATCGAAAGATTACACTCGATAACGAATGCACCTTTAGAGTTCCCACACTTTTGGGTGCAGTTCCTCTTCTAGTGTCCTCGCTTTCCACATGAAAAGATATTTCCTCCCATTCCTTTCCCTGCCTCTGGATCTTCCCCTTCTTGGAGGGACAATGCTTAGGGGCTTCAAACTGTTTGTGAATCCTTAGACCCTTTTCCCTGTCCTTCCTTTTCTTATTCACCCTAATGACTCTAGGTTTGTCATGCCCCATGTCCTTATCTACCTAGGGAATTAAGGTCATAAGTTCTGATAGGTCCTTATCATTTTTTCTCATGTTGTAGTTGATAATAAAGCTAGACAAGGTCTTGGGAAGTGATGATAGGATGAGATATGTACGCAACTCATTCGAGAATTTAATCCCTATGATGTATAAGTGTTCAATGTATCCAATAAGCTTGAATACATGAGGACCAAATGGAGCAGACTCTCCAAGATTAGTTGTAAACAAAGCATTAGAGATATCATATCTCTCATGTCTTTCCTTCTCTTGATAGAGATCCTTAAGGTGAGACATCATGCTATACACATCCATATTTTCATGTTGCTTCAAGAGCTCATTAGACATAGATGATATCATGAATCATTGGACATCTATGACATAATCCATATGTTTCATATATAGAGATAATTCCTAACCACTATCCTCTTTTCCAAGCGCAACTGGAATAGGCTCCTTCAACACATACAATTTCCTCTTGTGGTGAAGGATGACGTGTAAACACCTCTGCCATTCTGGAAATTGGTGGTAGTGAGAAGGTTTTCCTTCTTGAGTATGATTCACAATGATATGTTTAGAGTAATTTTTCTTTCCATTTCTAAAAATTAAGACGAGTAAAGTTTTATTATTATTTATCATGATAAAACCTAGATAAATAAATAATTTAATACTTATTAGTCTCCCACTATTTTATCGAAATCCAATAGCCCTCACCATTGACTTCATAATATTCTGTTTCCTGAATATTCTAGTGGAAAGGATCCATATTTCCCTTATCATTACCCCAACTAGGGTTGGTCAAGAAACTTTAAGGGTTTTAGGTAGGCATTCCAAATCCCAACTGCATTAACTCGTAGCTCCTTGATCCACTGAGTGGACTCCCCAATCCTAAAATCCTTTTATTTTGGATTTCCTCAACCTTTGCCTCTTGGTCACACCAAGCCCTGCTATGGAAGTCAATCCTTTATGTGAACCAAGTCAAGATAACCCAAAAACTTGAATTAGAATTCCCCAATAATTGAAAGCACCCCAACTAGGGTTGGTCAAACACTTTGAACTATGGTTCGATTCTAAACAATATTATGAAAGTCTATACCGACTTAATATTTTCTTTGAGGGATTTTATCCTTATATGTAAATTGTCATTTTATTATCTTTGATTACATGCTTGTTATTATTAAGTGGGATATACTTAAGTGATTAACCATGTTTAAGATAATATTTACACATAAGCTGATCTTATTTTAGTTCTATCTTGCATGCTTGTTTAATTCATTAAGTGTGTGATCGTGAAAACACACCCATAATAAATAAACCATGCAACTAATAGAAATAAAATAAATGGTATGATCATGAGCTTGTTCTATTGTTTAGTTTATCTAGATGTTGATAAACTAACCCAAGACACAGGGGAGAAACACCTTGAACCTTTTGGGTTTGTGTTTACAGCTTTCCACCTGTCCACCTTTGTATCTCCTTGGATTGGTTTCACCTTGGCTCCTAACTTGAGCCGCCAAGCTTGAGAGCTCCATCCATTACATATGCTTTTATCTCACTTGCAAGTGAGGGGTAAAACAGGGTTTTAGATAAAATAAACCTTGGGCACGTAGGCCCTACATGTTAATGAGGAGAAGGCTCGCAGGCCAAAAAATTTAATTTAAATAAAAAAATTAAAAGAAACCATTCACTTACAAAGGTCTTGGTCTAGATCATGATCATCCATACATGCAATGATATTTATGCATAAATAAAACTAGTATTCAATTCTTTAATTGTTCTTGTTTAAGATAAATCAAACTCGAATTAATGAATTATATTTAATTAATCAATACTTTTATCTTAAACCCTTTTTTTTTGAATTTACTTGAGATTATCATCCATCATAATTTTAAACAAATAAATTCATTTAAATTTATCTTTGTATGTAACTTGTTCCTTTGAGGGAACCTGGTGAATTCCCATTCTTAACTACCCAATGAGTAGAAATGAATATTACAAAAATTTTAAATTAAACACATATATATAAAACACCCATCACATGTTGTGCCTTAGCTTTACACCCGCACTATGGTACACGTCTAAAGGATTTGTATGATATAATAATTAATTTTAATAAATCTGCATAATTTGGATGAGTGTACAACATATAGTTCTGACTACACGGCGTGCACTTTTGTTCACCATCCATCTGAAGTACTTGAATAAGGAAATAGTTTGTGGATGTACTTCGGAAATCTTCAGAGTACATGGCCTATTCAATGGGACACACGCCGTGTAGTATCCGCATTACACGGTTTCCAGCCAGTAATTTGTGTACGAGGTACATGGTCTAACCCTAACTCGAAGAGACTACACACCATGTTCAGTGGGCCACACGACGTGTAATCTGGAAACTGTGTGCCACCTATTCCTAGTCAACACACGGAGTCTTAAAGACTTATATGGAATCCAATGACATGACCTGGTTTGGCGGACCGTCCCGGTGCATGGAACCTATACTACACAACGTGTACTACCGAATACACACCGTGTGTTCTAGTGTTGTACAACCATGAATCTTTGGAACCTCCGGATGAGATCCTTCGTTTTATTTTAATCAAAGTTAAAAGAAAAAATCATTTATGTAAGGTGAACGAGAAACTAAAGAGGATGAATAGATCTCAAGATTCAGATTTATAGAATGATTAACTTGAATTGAAACAACTAAATTATTAAATGCATAAATCACCAATGAAAAACTAAATAATTATAATCAACGATATGACCCTTCTAATACCACTTGTAGGTTCTGGACACAGTGGAAGGGCATTGGTGGGTGTAACCAACTTTAATTTTTTTGTTAACAACGATCAATCCGAGATCCATCACGATAATAAAATTCCAAATCTTCAAAATAGAATGAAGAATGAAGAACGAATGAAATGGAGGGAGTCCTAGAACTATAGAGAGGATCATTATATGTTGGTTATAATTAATTTAATTAAAAGACAAGAATTACCTTGATGGAACTATCTCTATGTTGATGTTTTCGGTCATGTTCCGATGTGATCCATTGTTGCATCGTATAATCCAAGTGTAGGATTCCTCTAACAGTGATCCACACATTCTCCACGTATCCCTGGATGTCACCTAAGGAATTTTTAGGTTTTAGCGTGGAAGAGCCTTCGCTTGTGACGTCTGCCTTCGATCGCCTTGAGAGCCGCTTGCAAAGCACTCTCCTTGATCCGTTGGAAGAGGATCTCTCTCATAGCCTGAGAGCGTTCTTGGAAGAAAATAATTATCTCTTGGATAGAGAGATTTCTCTAGATCCATTGTGCACAACCCACCAAAAATGGCTAGGATAATGAGAATTATATAATTGGGATTTTAATTACTTAGAATAATAAAATGAATTAATTACCTGAAAATATTTATTCATTTCATTTAATTCTTAGTAATACCCCATGTCTAATAATAACAGCTGACTATTATTATTACTTGACACGCACCCATAAAATTACACCTAATATTATTTAATTAATTAAATAATATTATTTCTCACAAATATCTAAAAAAAATTACATGGCATGTATATTAATATACACAGCGTGTACTTTTGTTTTTCCATTTTCTTTATTTCCTCCGTCACATTTATTAGACCTTGAATAATGGATATTTATTTCTCAAATAAATATCACTGCATTACTCACTAATAAATATATTATTTCACTCACAATATATTCTCTTGAATAACTAGTGTCCAAATAAATGTGATCTGGCATCCTTGAATAATTATTAAACCAAAATCAGGAATAATCTTTATTCAACTTGTTAAATTAATATTTAACTGAGATACTTAGACACACTTAGTGTGTGACCCTCTAGGCCCCTTTCTCGGTGGCATTAGGCGGGGTTTTCCTAAAGTCCAAGGTTAGTATCTAGCAACACGCCAAGGCACCCATAGAGAAAGAAGTTAACGCCGAAATGACATTTCACCTCCTACGAATGCTTATCGTGTAATGTAATCCCTTTGTCTCAATATCTCAAATCAATCGGGTTGCATGCTAGTGCCATCAACCCATGTTCTCGATTATTCTTTCTTTGACTTTACAGAATTGAATTCGCCCATTCTTTACCATGACCATGGATTTATTTAGGTTATATCAATTCCATCAAAGGAACTGAGATATCTACTTACGTTATGGAACAGAAGGGAAAAATACTTTCTCATGTTATCTATTAATGCAGTATTACTTATCATGATACAGATGCTGGGGAGGGGAAGTTCCTTGTAGATAGTCTGGTTGAATTCCCTAAGGCCTTTGGGTCATGTAATCTCCTAATCCTATGGGCCATGTAATCTCTAACCCTAAGGGCATTGTAAGGGTTCCCCCTCATCCCTTGAAATCAATAAAAATTAAGGCCTTCAGGCCATTCGGGCAGTATTACTCATGAAACACCCAACATATCCTACCTCAATGAGAATAGTGTGTCGTTACAGTTTTTGTCAATATATCTAAGTGCATGAATTGTAATACCCATTAATAATAATCTTAAAGTCTAAGGACCAATACACATGTCCTTAGATAGGAACATCTAATGACACTATTAAATATGGATTTCTTGCTGGTGGGTATCATTCTCATAATATCCTCTTAGATATTACCAAGAGAACACACCATGAGAAGATGAATCAAAGTTTTATGAGTACTCACCCCTAATGGCCTGTATTATTTGTGTCCCTCAAATAACATCATCTAACCATAGAACATATATATTCAAGAACAATGTTATGTCACTTCTAGGTTCTCATCATAATAGGGATCCACTATGACCCTTTAATGCAATAGCTATCCTTAGGATATTATCACATGCATTTTCCCATAGAAGAACAATAAAGATGTGATAAGGTATTTATTAATGAATAAAGTACAAATTAGTTGGTTCTAGGCCACCAAATCCAACATGTTCATTTTAGGTCCAATATAACATCTTCACAATGAGTTATACAAGAAATCACACCACAATTGAAATAATTTCATACAATTTCTTTGAAGAATAGTCATTTTTGGAATATGTTTTAGGTGCTTCTATCCAATACTATATCAGTATCAGATTGTAAGAAATTCGACATTTCTATTTTTTATGCACTGGATAACTATGTTACATCAACAAATGATTTCCGATGTGGTGGAGTGGAAAAATATTTCTCTGAAGTTTATGTCCATAGGATATTTGGAATAACAAAAGGTGAAATAGAAATGGAGGACTCATACTCTTTCAATCCAACCAAGGCAACATTGTATATTTGGAGATTTCAAATAGGTGTTAAATTATTGACACAAAAGGCAATCAAAACAGATCTTTTGGAAGCTATAATGAGAAATGAATAAGTGTATCATGTTGACACAACAACACTTTTATGTTTATACACATGTGATACTGTGTTTTTCCCTAGAACATGTTCTTACTTGAGCTGGGGTTTCATCAATTTTGTGGATAGATTGAGATACATGAGAACGCTAAAGTTATCTCATACTATCCACCAATAATTGATGAGATCTATTAAAGAATTTCACAAGCTGTGTGCAAATATTATTGTAATGTACCAACCCTGATGACACTAAACCAGTGCTCCAAGCCGATGGGTTCTAGGCCTCAAGTACGCCTCCCCGTACGCCAGACGCTGCCGACTAGCAGAGAGGGCCTAGGGTGTAATAGTGGGGAGACTATGCCCTAATATGAGAGTAGAAAACAATAGAAATAACTAAGTATCATACACAACATTAAAGTAAATAGAGTGAATAAGTAGTAAACAAATGAAATAGAACATGTTGTAATAATAAATGAAATACTATAAAAGACCAAAAAATATGCAATAAAATACAACACTGGTCACCCACTGGGCCGACCATACAAATACAGAAGTACAAAAGAAACTAAAAGTAAAAGTACAGGGCTCTACTACTAACTCTAAGCCAGACCACATACCTAGTCTCTAGACACTGTTAAACTGCACTAGCCTGATCAGAAGAACCACACGAGCATCTCTGCTTGAACAAACAACACTAGGCCTCATCCCTATTCACCATGCAACTCGTGCTCTACCTGAAAAGTATACATATGGTCTACATGTACACTGAGGTGCATATGTAGGAGTGAGAAAGAATCTGAGTAGTTCACCCTGATAAGAAACCTATAAATATGTTTCTATAAGTGTAAGCAGAAACATTGGTCTCAGCTTAGCTGAATCAAAACTAAAAGGTAAGAAAAACCAACATGAGCCCACAGTCAAACCTAGGGTCTATAATCCCTATCAAATGGGAAAGTGCCACCATGTATGTCCATAACTTTATACGTACACATGTATAGTCCCATACCTATACATATATACATAGATATAAATATTCATTGGTATGTGTATCAAACAACATGAAACCACATCACCAGTTAATTCTTAGGTCCGTAATCCCAATCGAAATATACTTACTTCAGCCAACGTCGGAGAAGTCTCTGAGCAAGGTACGCCACCACAGGGGGATACTTATCCTACACATGAGTTCACCCGTATTCACCTCCAATCACCAGCAAGGATACCGTATACCAACATTCAATCCTATAAAGAAGGATTCTAGTAAAAACATCCAGACATCAGGTGAAACATCATGCTACACCTATCAAGTCCCATAACTGATCTAGAAGAGCATAATCATTCTATTCATATAAAATCCATCTTATGAGACCATCCAAGGAATTCCTACAGCAGTAATCCAAGTATTTCTCAAGGCGTAGAAGTCATGAACCCACTGATCTCATCCAAGGCATTCCTCCACCAAGAATCCAAGTATTTCTCAGGGTATACAAATTATCAGACCACTGAGCCCGTCCAAGGAATTCCTCCAATAGGAATCCAAGTATCACTCAGGGCATATAAACAATACCAATAGAGCCCATCTAAGGAATCCCTCAATGGATCCATGGGTCACTCTACATTTAAGAAAATCCTTCATGAGCCCGTCCACTACCTATGGTTCTCTCACAGCTTAAACATAATACCCTCTTTGAGTTTATCCATGGAATTATAATCTAAATCCATGGTTCACCCAAGGTATAAGGTACAATAGTCATATGATCTCGTCCATGTTATTTTACCATGAGGCCATGGTTTTCCCATTACTATTTACCCCTTTAATCATTTAAGATTTAATTAAACATTTCATTAGGCATGCAAAGGTTAAAACCCAAAAGCATCAAGTAAGGCTCAACATCCAGATACTAGGAAGAACCTCTGGTCATCCCAACAAAATATATATCACTATATATATATATATATGTGTGTGTGTGTGTGTGCAATCAAGCTCAATATCCAACTCCCAAGTAATACCTCTGGGTACCAATAAAATATCATAAATAACATGGCTCAGAAGCTGGATCCCAGGAGAGCACGTTAGGGCATCCCAATAAGCAATAAAGATGCCTCACGTCAAGAACATCAACCACCAACCAAGAATAACCTCTCATAAACACTGTTGCATCAACAAAACCAAGTTAGATATAAAGAAACAAGTGAGGGTCACCTGAATACCCAACCCAACACTCCAGCCACAACCCCACAAGCATATCAGTTCGGCATGGTTTCTAGGTGACACTAGAACACCATATGTAACATCCCAAGTAAGTAATGAATAATTAATATTTTTATCTATGTCTATTAATGATTAATATAGTGTTTTAGAGGCTTAAAATGAAAATAAATACAATCTTATGCATGTAATACACTAATATTCTTAAAAGATTGTTTTACTGCCTTTTGATGGCAAACCCTTTTTAAATCTATCTTTTGACAATTTTATAATCTATGTTTGTCAAAATAAAATTATTATTTATGATTGGTACATCAAAATTTACTTTGTGTGAATTTTTGGTATTTTTCGGACAATGTTCATTTTTTAATGAACAATGAAAAATATTGCATTTTACATCAAAACTTTTTTTTAATCTAATTTATTTATATGATTATATTATATTTTGATTTGGTTTTAAAGTGAAATTATAATATATTTTTACCATTTAATCCAATGTTGGTCATTGGAATCAATTTCACTTTGAAATTATACTTAAACTGGTGTCAATCTTTTGATACTTATTGTTTTATAAAAACACGCTATTTGCTCTGACAGCGGGAATTAATTATTAAATTAATTAATGTGACTTATATGTTTTGAATTTTGTAAAATAGACTTCATTTTTGAATTCGGAATATCAAATATAGCTTAGGGTAAATTTTTGGTATTTTTCTGAAAAACTCCAATTTTTGATGAATAGTGAAACCACTAAGTGGTAATCAAGCAAACTGATTTTTCAGTTAAATGAAAGTTTACCACTAATGTGTATTGAATTTTGAAAATCCGACATACATGGTTGTCATTAGTATGTAAAATGTGGTTCAATGGGATGAAAATAATTTTTTTGGGTGAATAGTAACTTTTTTTCATTAATCGCGATTAGAGGTAATTAGTGTAATTTAAGGTAAAAATGATATTATAAAAATATGAAAACACCATGACACTTGTCCTACCCCTATTGGATGAGTCATGGCCGACCAAGACAACCCATGGGTCGATTTAGGGGACCCCATGGAGCCACTTGGGTGAGATAATGACTTTAATTCCTTTTTTTTAAATAAAGGTGAAAATGACACTAACATAAATTGTTTTACTAAAACACTTTTTAGAATGGGTTATACTAATAAAATTTTTGACTATAAATATTCATTAGAAATATAAAAAGATTTCCTACATCATAGTATTTTTTTTATAATTTTTAGACATTAAATAAATTAATTTATTTATGACATCATGATGATGCAGCGATGACCTCATTATTTAACGATTAAAATAAAATGGAAAGATAATGTAATATCTAAGACCTATACTTGTCCAAAAACTATTGTATGGGAATATTTCGAAGATTTATCATATTATCTTCGAAATATATCAATGTGGGACCTTATAAATTCGAAACACTTTTGAAAATAAAATAATAGTTTCATGATTTCCAAAAGTGCCCCTCCTCTCCTCTTATAAAAGGCCCCCACCTCTACCTCATTTCACACACTCCTCAAGCCTTTGGCTCGGCCATACCCTGCCCATTTACTCTCTCCACATTCCTCTCCTCATCCTAGAGAATTCCCTTTGGGAATAATCCTTTCAAAGGAATCCTTTAGGCTCAAATCAAAAGGAGTTACACTTTTAAAGGTAATTCATTCTCTCATGTTCATTTGTTTTATTTTGCTTCTCCAACCCCCTAAAATCTTTTTATTTACTTATTTTGTAACAACACCAGTATCTTAAATATACTAGGATGTTTTTATAAGATTTATTCGAGCTACACTCTCACACAACTACATCAAATGGTTAAAGAACATACGGTTTCCGTGGATGGCGAAATTCTGCCTCCCGAAACGATGATTGTTCAATACTCATTTAACACCTTCAAAGGTGGACATTATGATGTCACTATTTTTATATATGATATATAATATGTTTTTTCTTTCCTTAATCTTCTGTATTTTTCATTTATGGCATACCATTATTGTTTCCATTATGGGTAAACACGATATCTTCATTTTAGGAAGTGCGGACTACCGCCCCCTGAAAGTGATTTGATTCGTTAATACCATATGTGGGATGTGTAAAGGATAAAGTTAATGATATTATATATTTTATTATACTAGAATTATAATATACTCTTATATCATTATGATTCCATTCCAGAAAATACGAAATAGAAATGGAAGTAGCGTTCATGCGTACGTACGGCTTACCGTCTCCATGAACTGTGCATTTCATTTCTTACCTCTAAATGTGATGTAATATTATAAATACATGTATATGATGAATATATATGATATATATGTTATACAAATCATTAATATCATTCTGGATATAACTAACCTTTGACCAAATTAACAACATGTAAGTGTAAGAAGTCTATTTTTGACTTAAGGACCAAATACCGACAAAATGAATATTATTAACTTAAATGATTACATGATGTTCATAACATGGTATAAAAGGAATAATGAACTTGAAAAAGGTTCTTAAGAAAGTATAGATTAACTCAATTTTATTATTCATGAGATTAAAGAACGGTCGGGTCAAGTCGGATACGAGGTATGGGACTTCGTCTCAATCTCCTTTCATTGAGGCATATTTTGTTTTATACACAACCTTCTTTTATACGGTGTATAAAACCCTTTGACTTTTACGTTTATCCAAAAGGAATCTTTTTTATATGAAGCGTTTACTAAACGACAAAAGGGAATGTTTTTGTCGTATGTATGCGGCGACAAAGACTTCTCCACCGTCGTGACCATTATTTGAGTTTTGGCTTCCTCTACAAGCCATACCTTCTTTTTAAAAGAAAAAATAAATACCATGTTTTACTTTTCTTTTATTTTGGTATCGAAAATGGTTTTCATAATGTTTTTATATCAATTTGTTGTATTGATATCTTGTGATTGAAAGGTGGGAATGTTATGTCTCCTTTATTCATGTTTTATGTGATATGATTATGTTGAGGTTCTTGGGCATTATTATGAAAACGGGTGGTTCCGTGATAAACTAAGGTCGGGTGAGCCCGATATAGCTCTCCAATGCATTGGGTAACGCGAAGGAGTGAAACGTTAAGGTTTCTCTGAAGAGATTTAGGGAATATACTGTGATGGGTATTCCAAACGTAACCAAGAGGGTTACTCCCTACGTAAGAATGTTATGAATGCCTCAAGTTACCTTTATGTCTTATGATTTATATTATTTATTCATGATTTGATGAGGTATGTTAAAGTGATTATGTTTTATGGGTAAAGTATGATCTCATCCTTATGTATATATGTACCCATGTTTCCTTTCCATATTTTTATATCCCTTACTGAGCTTTTTATGCTCATCCCAAGTTTTTTTTGAAATGTTTTTTACAGGTCAAGGGAAAGGTAAAAGATATGATGATAATGTCAAGGAAGTGTCAAGAAAGAATCCGTGTTTATTTTAAATATGTTTCCCTTGATGGGAATGAAGAATACTATCTTTATGTAACCACTTTGTTTATATGTGGAATGTAATGCAAGTTTTAAGATCTAATTCTCTAAAACTCTAAACCCGAAAAGATCCTCAATGTGTAATATTTTAATAACTCAAGATTAAGTAAGGTTTAAGGATGGGGCCTTATAGTTGGTATCAGAGGTCGGTTTAGATAACTTTAGGAGTTAGAATTCTATTAAATGATTATCCAAAAATATTTTTTTTATGGTCAAATTGAAATGATATAGCATTTGAAGATTACCATGTTGCTTCACCTAAGATATTTCAGAGTTAAGAATGGTTTTCCATAGAGGAAACAAAGCAGCTTTTTTAGGAAGGTATACAAAGTATAATGACCTTTCGAATCAGCAGCCAAAGATGGTCAGAATCAGAATGGAGCAGTTTACTGCACTGATGGCTCAGTTGAATCAGGCTATTACCGAAGGAATTGAAAAGAAGATTGGTGAATGCTCCAGTTTTGGAACTACCTTCCAGGAATGGTGAGTTTGTTATCTACAGTTATGCTTCATTGAAAGGACTTGGTTGCGTCCTAATGCAGAATGATCAGGTAATTGCTTATGCTTCATGACAGTTGAAAACTCATGAGGTAAATTACCCTACACATGATTTGGAATTAGCTGCTGTTGTTTTTGCTTTAAAAATTTGGAGGCATCATTTGTATGGAGTAAAGTGTGAAATATATACCGATCACAAAAGTTTAAAGTATATATTCACTCAGAAAGAATTGAACATGAGACAAAGGAGATGGCTAGAATTAATCAAGGATTATTATTGTACAATTCATTACCATCCGGGAAAAGCAAATAAAGTGGCTGATGCTTTGAGTCGAAAAAGTAATGTTTCATTAGCAATGTTGCATTTGGAACATGATCCTTTGGTTAAGAATTTGATGAAATTTGGCATAGAAGTTGTTGGTGTTGGAAGTTCTTCTATTTTGTTTCAGGTATCAGTGAGATCATCTCTATCAGATAGAATCAAGCAAGCACAGAAGCAAGACAATGAGTTGTAGAAAAAGGTAGAGCTGGTTCAGAAAGGTAAGTTGCCTAAATTCAACATTGATAATGATTGCGTTTTGAGATTTAGGAAGAGATTGTGTGTGCCTTGTGATTCACAGTTGAAGAGAGAGTTGTCATGTGAAGCTCATAGTTCTCCGTTTTCAGTTCATCCTGGCAGTACTAAGATGTACAAAGATCTGCGGGAGTATTTCTGGTGGGATGGAATGAAAAGAGATATTGCTGATTTTACTGTGAAGTGTTTGACATGTCAACAGGTTAAAGCAGAGCGACAGTTACCGAAAATGATGCTTCATCCTTTACCAGTGCCAGAGTGGAAATGGGAGAATATATCCATAGACTTTGTTGTGGGATTACCGAAGACATCTCGAGGTAATAATGCAATCTGGGTTATTGTTGATCGCTTGACCAAGTCTGCTCATTTCTTTTCTATACGAGATACTTTCTCTCTTGATCAACTTTCCCGTTTGTATCTTAAAGAGGTAGTCAGGTTACATGGAGTTCCTCTCTCCATTGTATCTGACCGTGATCCCAGGTTCACTTCTAACTTTTGGAAAGGCCTTCAGAAGTCGTTGGGTACTGAATTAAATTTTAGTACAGCTTTTCATCCTCAATCAGATGGGCAGTCAGAACAAACAATTCAGACCTTGGAGGATATGATACGAGCTTGTTCGATGGATTATCAGGGAAGTTGGGACCAACATCTTTCTTTGGTTGAATTTTCATATAATAACAGTTTTCATTCCAGTATACAGATGACACCATTTTAGGCATTATATGGGAAGCGGTGTCGAACTCCAGCTTTTTGGGATGAAGTAAAGGAAAGGAAGCTGATGGGACCAGAGTTGGTAGAAGAGATGGCAGAAAAATTTCAGTTGATTCAGAGACACATGAAAACAGATCAGAGCAGGCAGAAAAGTTATGTGGACAACAGGAGGAAGGATCTCTCTTTTGAGGTAGGTGATCATGTTTTTCTCAAAGTTTCTCCATGGAAAAGTGTTATGCGATTTGGTAAGAAAGGAAAGCTAAGTCCAAGGTTCATTGGACCATACAAAATTCTGGAGAGAGTTGGATCAGTTGCATACCGAGTGGCTTTACCTCCGAGTTTATCTCAGGTACACAATGTTTTTCATGTTTCGATGTTGAGAAAGTATATGCCAGATCCATCTCATGTTTTGAGTCCAGAGGTAGTTCAGCTGGAAGAGAACCTATCTTATGAGGAACAACCGGTCCAAATTCTTGACCACAGGGAGCAAGTGTTATGAAATAAGGTGATTCACCAGGTAAAGGTTTTGTGAAAAAACCACATGATGGAAGAGGCAACATGGGAATCTGAAAATGCAATGAGGGATAAGTACCCCCATTTATTTGATAAGTAAATAAATTACGGGGACACAATTTTCTAAAGGGGGGAAGGATGTAACATCCCAAGTAAGTAATTAATAATAGATATTTTTATCTATGTCTATTAATGATTAAGATAGTGTTTTAGAGGCTTAAAATGAAAATAAATACAATCTTATGCATGGAATACACTAATATTCTTAAAAGATTGTTTTACTGCCTTTTGATGGAAAACCCTTTTTAAATCTATCTTTTGACAATTTTATAATCTATGTTTGTCAAAATAAAATTATTATTTATGATTGGGACATCAAAATTTACTTTGTGTGAATTTTTGATATTTTTCGGACAATGTTCATTTTTTAATGAACAGTGAAAAATATTGCATTTTACATCAAAACTACTTTTTAATATAATTTATTTATATGATTAGATTATCTTTTTATTTGGTTTTAAAGTTCAATTAGAATATATTTTTACCATTTAATCCAATGGTGGTCATTGGAATCAATTTCACTTTGAAATTAGACTTAAACTGGTGTCAATCTTTTGATACTTATTGTTTTATAAAAACACGCTATTTGCTCTGACAGCGGGAATTAATTATTAAATTAATTAATGTGACTTATATGTTTTGAATTTTTTAAAATAGACTTCATTTTTGAATTTGGAATATCAAATATAGCTTAGGGTGAATTTTTGGTGTTTTTCTAAAAAACTCCAATTTTTGATGAATAGTGAAACCACTAAGTGGTAATCAAGCAAACTGATTTTTCAGTTAAATGAAAGTTTACCACTAATGTGTATTGAATTTTGAAAATCCGACATACATGGTTGTAATTAGTATGTAAAATGTGGTTCAATGGGATGAAAATAATTTTTTGATGAATAGTAACTTTTTTTCATTAATCGCGATTAGAGGTAATTAGTGTAATTTAAGGTAAAAATGATATTATAAAAATATGAAAACACCATGAAACTTATCCTACCCCTATTGGATGAGTCATGGCCGACCAAGACAACCCATGGGTCGATTTAGAGGACCCCATGGAGCCACTTGGGTGAGATAATGACTTTAATGCTTTTTTTTAAATAAAGGTGAAAATGACACTAACATAAATTATTTTACTAAAACAATTTTTAGAAGGGGTTATAATAATCATATTTTTGACTATAAATATTAATTAGAAAGCTAAAAATATTTCCTACATCATAGTATTTTTTTTATAATTTTTAGACATTAAATAAATTAATTTATTTATGACATCATGATGATGCAGCGATGACCTCATTATTTAACGATTAAAATAAAATGGAAAGATAATGTAATATCTAATACCTACACTTGTCCAAAAACTATTGTATGGGAATATTTCAAATCCTTATCATCTTATCTTCGAAATATATCAATGTGGGACCTTAGAAATTCGAAACACTTTTGAAAATAAAATAATAGTTTCATGATTTCCAAAAGTGCCCCTCCTCTCCTCTTATAAAAGGCCCCCAGCTCTACCTCATTTCACACACTCCTCAAGCCTTTGTCTCGGCCATCCCCAGCCCATTTACTCTCTCCACATCACTCTCCTCATCCTAGAGGATTCCCTTTGGGCAGAATCCTTTCAAAGGAAGCCTTTACGCTCAAATCAAAAGGAGTTACACTTTTAAAGGTAACTCATTCTCTCATGTTCATTTGTTTTATTTTGCTTCTCCAACCCCCTAAACTCTTTTTATTTACTTCTTTTGTAACAAAACCAGTATCTTCAATATACTAGGATGTTGTTATAATATTTATTCGAGCTATACTCTCACACAACTACATCAAATGGTTAAAGAACATACGGTTTCCGTGGATGGTGAAATTCTGCCTCCCGAAACGATGATTGTTCAATACTCATTTAACACCTTAAAAGGTGGCCATTATGATGTCACTATTTTTATATATGATATATAATATGTTTTTTATTTCCTTAAGCTTCTGTATTTTTCATTTATGGCATACCATTATTGTTTCCATTATGGGTAAACACGATATCTTCATTTTAGGAAGTGCGGACTACCGCCCCCTGAAAGTGATTTGATTCGTTAATACCATATGTGGGATGTGTAAAGGATAAAGTTAATGATATTATATATGTTATTATACTGGAATTATAATATACTCTTATATCATTATGATTCCATTCCAGAAAATACGAAATAGAAATGGAAGTAGCGTTCATGCGTACGTACGGCTTACCGTCTCCATGAACGGTGCATTTCATTTCTTACCTCAAAATGTGATGTAATATTATAAATACATGTATATGATGAATATATATGATATATATGTTATCCAAATCATTAATATCATTCTGGATATAACGAACCTTTGACCAAATTAACAACAAGTAAGTGTAAGAAGTCTATTTTTGACTTAAGAACCAAATACCGACAAAATGAACATTATTAACTTAAATGATTACATGATGTTCATAACATGGTATAAAAGGAATAATGAACTTGAAAAAGGTTCTTAAGTAAGTAGAGATTAACTCAAGTTTATTATTCAGGAGATTAAAGAACGGTCGGGTCAAGTCGGATACGAGGTATGGGACTTCGTCTCAATCTCCTTTCATTGAGGCATATTTTGTTTTATACACAACCTTCTTTTATACGGTGTATAAACACCTTTGACTTTTAAGTTTATCCAAAAGGAATCTTTTTTATATGAAGAGTTTACTAAACGACAAAAGGGAATGTTTTTGTCGTACGTATGCGGCGACAACGACTTCTCCGCCGTCGTGACTGTTATTTGAGTTTCGGCTTCCTCTACAAGCCATAACTTCTTTTTAAAAGAAAAAAATAAATACCATGTTTTACTTTTCTTTTATTTTGGTATCGAAAATGGTTTTCATAATTTTTTTATATCAATGTGTTGTATTTATATCTTGTGATTGAAAGGTGGGAATGTTATGTCTCCTTTATGCATGTTTTATGTGATATGATTATGTTGAGGTTCTTGGGAATTATTATGAAAACGGGTGGTTCCGTGATAAAATAAGGGCGGGTGAGCCCGATATAGCTCTCCAATGCATTGGGTAACGCAAAGGAGTGAAATGTTAAGGTTTCTCCTAAGAGATTTAGGGAATATACTGTGATGGGTATTCCAAACGTAACCAAGAGGGTTACTCTCTACGTAAGAATGTTATGAATGCCTCAAGTTACTTTTATGTCTTATGATTTCTATGATTTATTCATGATTTGATAAGGTATGTTAAAGTGCTTATGTTTTATGGGTAAAGTATGATCTCATCCTTATGTATATATGTACCCATGTTTCCTTTCCATATTTTTATATCCCTTACTGAGCTTTTTATGCTCATCCCAAGTTTTTTTTGAAATGTTTTTCACAGGTCAAGGGAAAGGTACATGATATGATGATAGTGTCAAGGAAGTGTCAAGAAAGAATCCATATTTATTTTAAATATGTTTCCCTTGATGGGAATGAAGAATACTATCTTTATGTAACCACTTTGTTTATATGTGGAATGTAATGCAAGTTTTAAGATCTAATTCTCTAAAACTCTAAACCCAAAAAGATCCTCAATGTGTAATCTTGTAATAACTCAAGATTAAGTAAGGTTTAAGGCTGGGGACTTGTACCATCTTTAGCCAAACCTGACGTAAAACTTAGGGTTAGTCAAACAATGGGAACCTACTAGGTCCCCCAAGCCAGGCACTAAATAGAATCCTACTCAAGATCCTCTAGGTAAACACGAGTGAAAGCATCCTACTCGGGATCCTTAGATATAAAGGTAAAGGAGGAATCCAACATGATATCCTCTAATAGTAGACGATATTGGCATCTTACAACAGGGATCATCTAAACAATACACTAATACATGGATCCTATAAGGGACTCCCTAGATCAACGTACAATTAAAGGAATCCCTCAGGGGATCCTTATAAGTATCTAGTTTTATGGAATCATAGCCTATAAGGACACAAATTTCACGGGATATGTCCTCACTGAAAAGCTACTAGGCACTAATCATGAGAGATAGCCCATGGATCATCTCAGATCAAGATCTCAAACTAGGTTGGTCTGAACACCCAACCTATCATTCAAATTCTGGTCTCACTCTTAGGAAAAAAATTAATTTTATAACTGGAGGAAGAACCTCTCCATTTAAATAAAATGACTAAAACACCAATTAGGAGTCCTCATAAAGTTCCATGAGTTTCACCATCGTGATCTACAAAGAAAACTACTCAGGATGGACTACTAATGGGTCCAATTCTAACATTAGGGAAAGAAAACATGAAAAACCCTCAAAGAGTCACAAGCGATCAGTACACGGCGTGTCCCCATGGGTACATGGTGCGTACTCCCACATCCCCACATGGGAATGTACCTCTGTCAGCCTGGGCGTATAAAATCCTCAAGTACATGACGTGTTTAACAGGTACATGACATGTACCCAACACAGGGTACATGCCTGTGTCCCTCAATCGACTTAGCTGTTTTCCTGGCCAAGCCGTGTACATGTACATGATGTGTCCTCCACATGAGGTCTAGCTGTGTACTCCACACGGTCCTATACCCCTACACAGGTAGACATTCCCTGGTACTCGGCTACATGGCTGAGTACTAGTACACAACGTGTATACCCCATACACGACGTGTGTTGGGAAAAAATCCCTCAAGGATCCCTCTTGGTATGTTTTTGGTTTGATTGTGTTTGTTGACAAATCCAAATGACCACAAATGAGTTTGGTTGGTGTTTTCCGAAGACATGTTTTTAAGGTGGTGTAGTTTCCTAGTGTTTGCCAAATTTTTGGGCCTAAAAATCAAGAATTTGTGTTTAGAAATGTAAGATTTTCTTCATAGGGTTGAACAATATGAAGATTGGAGAATACAATCATCAAATGAAGAGAAATGAAGAGCCTGGTACATGGACTACATACCATGTCCGGGAAGGGTTCGCGGCTATATACCAGGAAATGGGAATGGTATGTGAGAGTGGTTTATGGAAGTGAAAATGATTCGCAACGACAGTTTGCGGTGAAGGGTGTGCAGTATGCGAAAGGTGTGATAGTTCGCAGGATGGAAGAAGTGAATGAAACTGTATAGAAGTAAATGAAGTATGTGGACCTCCATGGAAAAATGGTTCACAGAATAGGTGCGGTTCACGTCAGGAGGATCATTACGTGGTGAAAGTGGTGCTGAATTAAAGATTTGGTAAATATCAATATAGAGGATTAAGTGGATATCTTTTCCTATATAAGGAGAGATAATCCCAAAAATTAGATAATAGAGAGAATATCATTAGATAACATCTATTTTATCTGATAATTTAGTAAATTATGAAGGTAGTTCATGCAGAAGACTTTTTGGCGAAAGTTCTTGGGAGGCACTGAAGATATCAAAGGGATAAGTGGTTTGCATGGAAGTAATTCTACCAAAGGTTTTTGCAGGGAGTTGTATGCCTAAAAGGAATAATTTACATATAAGAAGAATGTGGTATGCGGAGGGGGAGCTCCGTGGAAGCAAAGGCAGTCCTCGAACAGAGAATAGTTCACGAACAGAGGGTGGTTCATAGAGAAGGTTCACAGAGTGTGTACGCGGAGGTGGTATGTGACAGTGAAGGAAAAGGAGTCCAAGGAAAAAGGTCAGTTCAAAGAAGGGGAAGTGGTACATAGAGGAGGTGTTCTTTGTACCATACCCGGTACAAAGTACGTGGGAGGAGTAGGTGGTTTACAGAACACTTAAGGAAGCTTGAGAATGATTCAAATCAGTTTTCGAAAGTATTTTCCGGTATCTAACAATACCCAGGAAGGTGGAATTCATCTACAGGTAAAAAAGGAACTTCAACAGAGAATCTACCTATAGTTGAGTATGTGGAATTCATGAAAATGAAGGGAACTACATGTCCATAAATTGTGTTTGACCTATAAGTCTATAAACTGTGAGTGATTCCTTTTCAAGAGCAGTGAGTAAAGGAAAAGGAAGACGGTGACCCTTTCCATAAATAGTGAGCCAGAGAGAGGCATAGGGAGTGACACTTGGGAATGTAGTGATCATACCCTAAATCTTGTAAAGGTAGTGATCCTGGGTATATAAGATCTATCCCAAACCTTGTACTCATTATTGGAAGTGAGCCTTAGTGAATTTTCTACATCAGCACACCATCATTGTATGCTCCTTGGACGCAGCCCAGTAAGGGGGAACCAAGTAAAAATTGTTGTTTCTTGTTCATGATTTAAATTCTGTTCATACTTTGTAATGGGAACGAGAGAGAAGAGTTTTTTGTTTAATGATGAAACAAGATCCGAAGGGGAAGAAATTTTAATCTTTCATACCCTAATTCACCCTCCTCTCAAGGTATTTGACCTAGTGGACCTAACAATGTGTACCCCATTGAAACTTATTCTTCCTTTAATAGGAATAATACATAGTGTGTTGCCCCAAACTACACACCTTGTAACCTGGTTTCCTCGAATGAAAAACCCTCGGATCGTCCAAAACCCCTATTTTCTCCCCCGAAATAACAGATCGGGCCTCAAGAGGCCACAAGCAAGAAATATATGGATATAAAAACTCAAAATAACAAATTTAAAGGGTATATATGATGAAAATGTAAATGATACTACCTTTGGGTGGAAACCATCGAAGCTTTGTTCGATTCTACCATCCACAGATGCCACACATCAAACCAGTGCATTGAAATCTCTGCAACGATACCCCTTACCTTCCCTTACCTCTCTCTATTTCTCTCTACATTTATCTCTTAGGCCACGATGAAGGAGGATCAGCACAATATTCATGCACAAGAAGGAGGAGGAAAGAATGAAAAGAAAGAAAAGGAAGAAAATAAAAGAAAGAAAAAGAAAATGGGGCTCAGCTCGACCCCGACGCCCAACTCAAGTTTATGCCTCTCCTAGGATAAAATACCCATTCTGAACTCAAAGGCGGAGACATAATCTAAATCCTTCACTCAATTCAAAAGTTATTTCCAGAAAAACATACATGAATAAATTAATATTTAATTTAATAATATTAAATACTAATTATTCTGCTAAAATTTGAACAGCTCAGATTTGCACCAAACTCCTGTCCTAGGGTAAACACCCTATTCCAGGACCAACAGAGTGGTCATAAAAATTATAAGAGATAAACTGGTTGGGTAAAAATACCATTTTACCCCTCATGAGCATCTGAAATAAAAAATTCAAAATTTCTGCTCAAAACTACAGTTTTAAAAAACATGGGTTCTTACAAACTCCCCACCATAAACTATCTTGTCCCTGAGAAGCCTCATGAAAAGAAAAGTAGCCATGATCTTAAACTTAGTATCTACATAGCCAATATATTTGGACTATCTAATGACCAGCCTCATAGTGCCAATAACTAGCTCATACATGGAATACATTCAACAATGACTGATCTGGTACTCCCCACCATAGGAATATCCTTATTTTCATCTTAAAAAAACTCTAAGCCCAATGGCACATGAAAAATTCCAAAGTTAAACTGAAAATTAGGGTCACCACCCTCAAATGACCAATGGTGCACTCTCCTCCATATGTCTCACCTTACAATGCTTCTCGAGCGTAACCTCAATAGGTTCCCTTCCTCAACAGGGAATAAAATTTAGAAGGAAAAGAGCTTAGTGTAGGGCCAATGCTCTCTCAGCATACTCAAGATGAATCAAGATAGCACATGATAATCTCTAATAAGAGTACACTAAGATTCTACTATGACGTATATTGATCTCTTTGATCCACGCTCACATCCTGTCAAAAACTAACCAGGATTCATCCACTAGTCAACCATCTCACGGTACCCCAAAATTTCATGATATCACCTATACAATATAGGGACATTCCAACACAACTTCTGGGGTCCAAGACCATGAAAATTATTGAAACATCAGTCCTCAGCTCACACCTGACCAATCACCGAACTAGATTCAAATGATACCACGTGTAACCAGCATGTATCTTTATCACCCGACCCGTACACACAGTTTCTTTCTAGTCACGAGTATCTACCCATGCTCTGACTACATTGGAAATAGCGGAAACACTAGTCAACCGATCCAGGCGCCCGAAAATTCATGTCGGCTATAACAGTCTCGAAAAACAAGCACCCAAAGTGCTTCATCAAAAGTTGAAGGCATCAATATGCCTATAATGCAAAAATTGAGCACCTACCATTCCTCAATCTCAAAAAGAGTGTAAAACCAAGCTTGCTGCTAGAAAGTAACTAGAAAAACATGATCCAACCTCTCACATAGGTTTCCCTAAAAAAAAGACATCGACCTACAAGGGTCTGAGTCTAACTAAGGGTCACTAGGTCTCCCACCTATCCCTACAAAACAAGCCTCACAACTGGGTCACAAGGTCCAACAACCTATCCCAAAACATCCAACCTCTCATAAGATGGTAAAGATCATAATGACCTATGAAGGTCAAAAATAAAAACATGTCCATCAAGGGCCCCGATCCTTACCAATCATCCTTAGAAGGAATTGATCCTAGGAGGTCACAAAACCAACATAGAAGAGAAACTGAACTAAAAATCATTGGCCATCTATGTATGGAAATACCCCTTGGAGGTCCAGTTCATAAGAAACGTCCTAGTACCTATTGGAATCACACTCAATGATCCGACTAGATAACTACAAACCTAAGAAAAAACACCCAAAAAGGGTCACAATAAAAGGGAATCACATGCCATAATGACCTACCAGGTCACTACACCTCCCATGAACGAGGATTGATTCATCAGCCTCAACCAGAATCCTCAATGTAGATCCACATAAACTACCATTAGAGTGAAATATATGTGTAAATAGACCAAAAGGTCTCATTCGTTAGAAAAATTACACACTAGAATGCCTATATGTTGTGAATCCTACGTGCCAAAAATGATGCATAAGATGCCTCTTGCCTTTTTCGACCAAGAGTCAAAATTCGTCCCTAGCCTCTTACCAATGGACAAGGTCTAGATATACATAGTTAATCATAAAATCCTCACAATATGTGCATTGATTAGGGTGAAATCATATACAACTGTAACATCACAGATCAGAACAATAATCCCAAACCCCTGGCAACAAGGACTTCTTACCGGAACAAGTGTTCTCGACACACTAGTCAAATATCCATTATAGGTTCCAACACATTACTAATACTCCTATATACCATATCCCAAATAGTAAATACTAGTAAAAGAAAACACCTCTGATACCACTTTGTAACATCCTGACCTGGGTTCCACTAAATCGGTGCTTCGAGTCGGTGGGTTACTAGGCCTCAAGTGCGCCTCCCTGTAGGCCAGAGGCTTACGACTAGCAGTGAGGGCCTAGGGTGTGATAATGGAAGACTATTCCCTCATATCAGAGTAGAAAACAATGGAAATAGAAAAGTATCATACAAAGTATTAAAGGAAACATAGTGCATAATAAGTAAACAACTGAAATAGAACATGATATAATAATAAATGAAATTCTATAAAAGCCCGAAAAACTATGAAATACCATAAAAAACCAGTCACCCACTGGGCTGACCATACAGATACAAGATTACAAAATAAACTAAAAGTCAAAGTATAGGGATCTACTAATAACTCTGAGCCAGACCACATACCTAGTCTCCAGACACCGTCGAACTGCACCATCCCGATCAGAAGAACCACACGAGCAGCTCCACTCGAACAAGCAACATTGGGCCTCAACCCTATCCACTATGTAACTCATGCTCAACTTGAAAATTAGACATAAGGTATACACATACACCTACGCGCACTTTTAGGGGTGAGAAATAATCTCAGAAGGCCACCCCAGAAATAAACCTATAACCGTGATACTATAAGTGTATGCAAAAAAACATGCTTAGCCTAGCTGAAGCACAACCAAAAGGTAAGAAAAACCAACATGATCCCACAGTCAAACCCAGGGTCTATAATCCCTATCAACTGGGAAAGTTCTACCATGGATGTCCATATCTATATATGTACACATGTATAGTCACATACCTATATATATATATAAATAGATATGAATATTCATTTCTATGTGAATCAAACTACATGAAACCATATCAGCAGTCAATTCTTGGGTCCGTAATCCCAATCGACATATACTTGCTATGGCCAAGGAATTCCTCCAACGGGAATCCAAGTATAATTCAGGGAATATAAACAATTCCAATAGATCCCATCCAAGAAATACCTAAATGGATCCATGGTTCACTCGACATTTAATTAAAGCCTCCATGATCCCATCTACTACATTTGTGGTTCGATCACGACTTAAACATAATACCCTCTTTGAGTCTGTCCATGGTATTCTAATCTGAATACATGGTTTACCTAAGGTATAAGGTACAATATTCATATGATCCCATCCATGGCCTTTTAACCTGAGGCCATGGTTATCCCATTTATATTTACTGATTTAATCATTTAAGATTTAATTAAACATTTAATTAGGCGTGAAAAGGTCAAAATCCAAAAGTATCAAGTAAGACCCAATATCCGGATACCAGGAAGCACCTCTAGTTATCCCAATAAAATACATATGACTATATATATATATATAATTAGGTTCAACAACCAACTCAGAGATAATACCTCTAGGTACCAATAAACTATCAAAAATAACATGGCTCAGAAGCCGGATCCTAGGAGATCATGTCCGAGCATCCCAATAAGTAAGAAAGATGCCTCGCATCAGGATCATCAGCCACCAACTAGAAATCACCTTTGGTAAACACTGATGCATTAGAAAAACCAAGTTAGATTTGAAGAAACAAGTGTGGGTGGCCCGAACACCCAACCCAACACTTCATCCATAACCCCATGAGCATATCAGTTCGGCATGGGTTCTAGGTGACACCTGAACACCATCTCTACCCAAACCTAAAGTAATAGCTCAGGGTAGTTCAAACAATGAGCACCCTCTGGATCCCCCAAGACAATCATTGAAAGGAATCTTACTCAGGATCCTCAAGGTAAACACGAGTGAAGGCATCCTACTCAGTATCCTCAGCTGTAAAGGTAGGAATCCAACATGGTATCCTATAATGATAAAAAACAGAGGGATCCTACAATGGGGATCATAAAAATGATACATGAGTATATGGATCCTACGAGGGACTCCATAGATCAATGAAAAAGTAAAGGAATACCTCAGGGGATCCTTAGAAGCATCTGGTCTCATAGCCTCATAGGCCAGAAGGACACAACTTTCACAGGCGACGTCCTCACCAGAAAGATACCAAGAATCAGTCACAAGAGATAGCCCCTGGCTCATCTCAGATCAAGATATCAAACTTGCTTGGTCCAAACACCCAACCTATCATTCATACTCTGGTCTCACTCTCAGGAGACAACTGAATTTGATAACTAGTGGAAGAACCTATACATTTAGATAAAATCCCTAAAACACCCATTAGGAGTCCTCAGAATGCTCCATGGGTTTCAGAATTGTGATCTACGCAAAAAACTACTTAGGATGGACTACTCATGGGTCCAATTCCAAAATCAGGGAAAGAAAACATGAAAAACCCTCAAAGGGTCACAAGGGATCAGTACACAACATGTCCCCATGGGTACACAATGTGTACTCACATATCCCCACCTAGTTATGTATCTCTGTCAGCCTGGGTGTGTAAAAGCCCCAGGTACACAACGTGTTTAACAGGTACATGGTGTGTACCCGACATGGGGTACATGACCGTGTACCTCAACCAGCTTGGTCATTTACCTGGCCAAGCCATGTACATCTACATGGTGTGTCACACACACAGGGTCTGTCCATGTACTCCACACGACCGTGTACCCCTACACGGGTAGGAATGTCCGGGTACTCGACTACAAGGTCAAGTACCAATACACGACTTGTATATCCCATACACAGAATGTACCCCCTTTGAAAATTCATATTCACCAAATAGGAAGAACACATGACATGTCACCCCCAACTACACATCATGTAACCCGATTTCCCTAAACGAGAAACCCTCAGATCGTCCAAAACCCCTGTTTTCGCCCTCAAAACAACAGATTAGTCCTCAAAAGGCCACAAAAAAGAAATATATGGATATAAAAACTTGAAATAACCAATTTAAAGGGGATCTATGGTAAAAATGTAAATTTTCCTACCTTTAGGAGGAAACTACTGAAGCTTTGCTCGATTCCACCATCCATGGATGTCGCACATCAAACTAACGCGTCGAGAGCTCCGCAAAAGTACCTACCTTAACTTCCCTCTCTATATCTATATATTTATCCATATACCATTCTATATTAGGTCATGGAAAAGGAGTAGGAACAGAAGAGGTGTGTGCAAGAAGGAGGAGGAAAGAAAGAAAAGAAAGAAAAGTAAGTAAAGAAAAGAAATAAAAAGAAAAAGGGGCCCGGGCCAGCCCTGGTGCCCAACTCAAGTTTATGCCTCACCTATGCTAAACTCCTCATTCTAGACTCAACAGAAGAGATGGAATATCAATCGATTGATCCATTCAAAAGTTATCTCATAATGAACCTACGTGAATAAATTAATATTTAATTTAATAATATTAAATATTAATTATTCTGCTAAAATTCGAACAACTCGAATTTCCACTAAACTCTTATTATAGGGTAAACACCCTATTCTGGGACCAACAGAGTGGTCATAAAAATTATATGAGATTAACTGGTAGGGGAAAATGACCATTTTACCCCTCATGGGCATTTGAAAGTAAAAAAATCAAAATTTATGCACAAAACTACATTCCATAAAAATACGGGTTTTTTATAATTACAGGGGATATTATCACATTATTGGAATGGATTAATATTTATTTTTCACTTATATGTATAATTTAGTCTTCATAGCATTGTTATTGTCATAGTATTGGTAATGTGATGAAAGCGAAATAGTGAAAGGAAATGAACAAGCTAGTAATCAACCTTTCACAAAATAGAGCTTGTCAGATTTTGATGCTACTTCTAAAAAACTAAAGATTAAACAACTTGCAGCTAGTAGGGTAAGTCTATAAATTATAGTTTAAAATTAATGATTTTCTCAACCTATGAGTATGTAAAAAGAAAAATATTATAGATACAAAAACATGAATAAATTGTTGAGGAGACAACAACTAGTAAGGAATATGGTGTTGCCTAGAAGGAAAATGTGGATAATAAGGACGAAAAAATAAAAGGTCTTGAAAAAGAAAATTCATCCTTGAAAAGAAAAATACAAAAAATTGAAGCAACGATTAGGAAAAAAGTTGAAAAAATTCAAAAACTGAAGCTGTTGGTAGTTGGAAACCCCAATAAAGAGGAAGGAAAAAGAGAAACTATCATTTTTGGAGAGGAAATGACCCCTTATGTAAAGGAGGAAAACCGAATACCATCTACCAATGAAGCTAGGATGTAAGAGGCAGAACACATGTAAGAACTTTTTGAAAAAACCACACCTATCCTTGATAGTAGAAAAGCATAATAGTCAGAAATGACCCCTTCTGTAATGGAGAAAAACTGGACAATAGGTGACAATGAAGTTGGGATCCAGGAGGAAGCAGATCACGTGCAAGAACCTGTTAAAAAAACTACACCTCTCCCTGAAAGTATCCAGGAAGAACAACCAGAAATAGAAACTCTCCGAACTTGATCAATGATTAGAAAGATGAAACCAAGATCAAGAAAACAAAATAAATTAGATTTTTCATATTTATATGAAACCAAAACTATAATAATAAGGGTAGAAAAAACTCAAAAAAAGTAGTAGAAGATCTAGCTGAGCTAGAAAAAACCATCGATGTAGCCAATGTTTCAAAGAAACTACAACATAAAAGGGATATTATTGGGATGAAGTTTATACCGAAATGTGTCAGGCAGAGTCAACACCTCAAAAAAAGACTCAAAGAACCTTAAGAAGATTCTGTAGTTAGACCTATCCTGGGTCTAACTCGATGATGTGTGATGATGGATTGCTATTTGTGATGATGACATTGGGAAGACTGTTTGTGATGGAGGAAGCCTTGATGATGGATTTTGGTTTTTTGAATTTTGAATTTTGAATCAGTTATCTTGTGTATGTCTGGGTCTAGGTTACAGCTCATCCTTAAATTGAATTTCAAAAATAAAATAAAAATAGATTTTTCAGTCCCTTGAATAGTACATGTTTTATTATAAATTACTATTATTATTATATAATGAATATGTATGGGAATTTGAGAACACTTTATATTCAGTAGAAATGGATGATATTTTCTCCCTTTTCAACATGACAAGTGGAAAGGTGAGTATTTAAGTTAACCAAGCTTACTGTAAACTAATATTCAATTGGTGTGACATCTTAAAATCTATTTTAATGATATCAAGTTATAAATTCTTATAGTCAGATTATAAAAAAGAAGTGTGAAATGGGAAAGACGACTGAAATATTCCTGGATAAATTGACAATTATTACAAGTGTTGTCATGTTGACTGTATTATTCTCTATATTATTTATGTTATAAATATATTAATTAATAGTTCATCTAACTTTATTAATATTTACAGGTCATAGTATTAGGGAAAAACCAAAATTTAGTAGATATTTTTATAGAGAAACCAGTTAAGGATGTAGTGTAGTCAAATGGAAAACATTTCATCCCCATCAACACAAAAAATATGCATTTAACATTGATGGTTTTTGATATTCAAAGAAAATATTTCAGCCACTATAACTCCATGCAGCCTCAGATGGGTGGTGCTAGACATGATTGCTATCAGAAGGATTCTATATAAATGGTAAATGTTATACTCTTTGACATGAAATACATTTTAATATAAATCAAATGAGTGAATTAAATTTATACAACTTAAAGAAATCATTTATCAAAAAAAATCATTAATAAATGGATCCCTGATTACTTGGACAAGACTACTCTCACACTCCTGTTCCCAGTGGAAGATACTCTTCAACAGGGGGATGCAACCTTGGACTGTGGAATAATCATGTTCTATCTAATAGAGAAGTTGGTAAATGATCAAGAATATAAGAAGAATCTAGAATGAAAATAAATTGATGACATGTGACTTTATATGGCCCATTGATTCCTTACTGACCCTACAAACAGTTAGAAAAAAACATTATTTAGGAGTAGGAGTTTCCTCTTGGAAACAGTACCACCGACATCAAGATAAACATTTAAAAATCAATTTTTTATGGCTGTGATGTCAAACTAGAATTAAAAAGGTTTTTAAGTTCTTAGAAATTTATACAACCCAGTTTTATGGTTGTTACTAGAAACTAGAATTGAGTGTTTTTAGGTTGTTAAACATTTATATAGCCTAATTTTATGGCTGTGATAAGAAATTGAAATTGAATGTTGATTTGTTTTACTTATATATATGGGTTATTATATGTTATATCTTCTTATTTTTTTCTTAATATTTATATTTTAATTCTATGTGGGCATATATTGAATCCTTGACTCATATAGAATCTTCTTTAGAGGGTAATATGAAAGTAGTTATTATGTTTCTAGCATCTGGAAATGTTTTTTAAGGGGAGAGTTCAACATCCTGATGGTTTGGTTGCTTCTTTATTTAATGTTTAAGAGTGTTGGACTATAAATTATGATAATTTTAATTCAAAGGATTAAGTTTGGTATCCTCCATTAAATGTAGTTATAAATTAATTATTAATGCATATTTTTTATTGGGTGGTGATGGAAATGAATTTGAAATTATGTCATGTGATGATATAAGTTTTTTATTGTCTATTTCTATGAATATGGTTTTCTCTAATGATTAACATGCTTTTATTTAGGTCAGAAATATTTTGTTTGATTTCAATATTGTTAAATAATATGCCATTTCATAAATTATTTTTGAATCTAACTCTTCTATGGTTATATCATTAATATTAGAATGCCTTCTCGGTGTGGTAGATGTTTTTTGGTCTATCGGTTTTGGTTAAATGGATGTTCAGTAATGTTTTTTTGTTTTTATGGTAGATTTTGATTGTTGTATATGGAATGAAGTTGTTTCACTGGGGGGTTTTGTTTTAATGATGAGTTTTCAATCTTCTATAGATGTCTGATCATAGAGTTTCTATTTTAGGTTGTAAATAGAAACTAATAGTGGTTTTGTTTTTATTGGTATCAATATTTCATTATTAATGATTGTGTGTTCACAATTGTTTAGGTTTATGGTTGATGGATACTAATGGTGGTTTATTTTCTGCATTTATTTACTTAATTATAGAATCTATACTATTTATAAGAAGTAGGTTTATTGAGTGGATTTGAGGTTTGGTTGCATTATTAGAGTGTTTTTAGGGGGAATTGTTTGCAAAGTTATATTTTTTTGGTGAGTTGTTTTTAAGGTGTGTGAATTATTTGGTTTTGGTTATTGTGATGGTTTGTTTGGAAGTAGTTTATGGGATTCCAATAATGTATCATATTTACAATTTCCCTTATTTAAATCCATGATATTTTAAAAAAACTAACCTCTTCAAAATTATCCCCAAGTTCAGTTTCCCTTATTTTATATCAAATTTTTTATTGTATCCCAATCTATTAAAACTGAAAATAGTCTGTTAATTCTTGCAACCTATAAAAGTTTCAATGAAGTCATTATAATTTAAAACAGTCTGTACATGGTCACAATTAAATCCAAAAAAACAATTTTCATCCAATGTTGTTTACACTGTTTGGCCTCTTATAATGCTATGCTAGTATACCTACAAAGGTGAAGTTCCAAATTTGTTGACAAGTATTCTTACAATAGAGAAAAAAACCATCACTACACTTATAGAAAAGAATACTGCAAAAAAAATACATTTAAACCTCTTTTTGTAGTTGCAACACCAAAATCTGATCTTGCTTTATCTGCAATTCCCTGCGCACAAATAAAAATGATATTAGATACCACATTACCATTAGAAGACTCCTATTATAAATTAAATTCAACATAAAATGAAATCATACTATCATTATATCAGTAGAATTATTCTTATTTTTATTCAATTGTGACCGCTTTCGGCAGTCATTGTCTAATTTTTTTTGATTATATCTCCCCTTTTTTTGTTTTGTTCTCTTTTAAAAGAGGTCTTTATTAAAATGGTGTTTGGACTGTCATATCCAGTAACTCTATCCGATGATGTATTTACGGTAGTCAACTCTTTTGCAAAATTACTTAAATTACAGAAGGCAATGTCATAACCCAAATCTGTCTCAAAAGCTACGGTAATCAACTTCATTCTCATTCATGCTAAATCTTTGTAAATTTTTGCTATAACTAATTTTCTATCACCATTTACTTCAACATAATGTCCTTTGAACATCACAATATTTCTAGCCATTTGGGTCCACCTCCCCAAAATATATTGTTTAGTTAATGATATCACATCAATTCGATCATAAATTTTTGAAACATGATAACAAATATACCAAAACAACTCAAAACTTTCAACAAGAACATTCAACAACTTCATTGAAAGATTCATATGATACACAAAATTGATCTTCACAACCAACCACTCCAATAACATAAATGAATTGAACTCTAATTTCAATACATGATATCAAAAAACAAGCACCAATCATTTGATATTTATGTTGAAATAAATCAAATAACATGGGTATATATCTAGTAGAAACCTAGAACATGAATGCATGGTAAGGGTAAAGATTATGAGGTAACTTATCCCACATCTCAAATTCGAACTTTGTTTCACGATATCAATTTTTTTCCAACAATCGCTCAAACTACTTAAAGAAATTAACAACACTTAAATTGTGATGTACATGATCTTTAAGTAATCCATTAATACTTTCACTTAATTGAGTGCTGTAAATACCTAATGTTAAAGCATCTTTAAAAAAGTAATGCACCCACTTTTCTCACAACACGAATACATCATCCAACCACTGTGATTTCCCACCCCCCATATTCTTCTCTAAGGGAATCCCACTCCTGATCAAATTGATGTGCATCATGTAATTGGAACATACACCTCTTAAATCTAGTTAAAAAACTAGATCCAAATTTCATTCAATTACCTAAATGTTTAATGCCATTTTGCATCAAATTCCACAAAAAAAGTAAATGTAGAGTTCCCACTAAAACTTCAAATATGGATTTTCCCTTTGTTGCATCTTGATCAGTAAATATAGTTTGAGGTCGCTTCATGTGTTTAACCTATAATTTTTTTTGAAACAACCAAGGAAATGAAGACTTGGTTTCATCATATGACAATTATTCCCCAAAAACAATAATATCCCAATGATGATTGAACCCCAAAAATACACCTAAGGTAATGTAATCTTTATCAATGCTGAAAGTGGTGTAAAAAATAACAACATCTCCAAACAACTCATAATCTATATTCATTTTTTGGGATCAACCCAAAAAATATTACTAATTTTCCCATTCATGTCAAACTACTTAGTATACAAAAATGATGGATTGTCCTGGCTTTTTCTTTCCAGGTACTCTAACATGTAACATGCATCACCATGAAGTAATTCCCTATCCTATTTAGACCTTAAAAAATTCAAATGATCGATACACATGTACCCAATAACATCTCGACCCCCTGCAATAGTTGTCTCCAAGGAGAAAGAATCATTTTTTAATACCTGCTAAAGCATTCAAATATAACTCAGTTTCTTGTGCTTCTATTATTTTTATTTGGGTGCTCATCATATGAATTGATTCAGGGTTGTGCAAGGGATGATTATTCCCTTCAACAAATATAATACATGCATATTTCCCAAAAGACAACAAACTAACCCCCATTATAGCAAGGCAACCTGTATGCGTCTCATCCTGAGAAAATTTCACCATGCTATCACGTTTTTCGACCTTCTTATGACCTTATTTGCTACATGCATAAAGTCATTATGTGAAAATTGATTTATCCTTTCTCATTTTATTAGAGTATTGTTGGCATACACTGAACCCATTTACTCCCCCATATGTGACATAAAAATATTGCGCATCATCATGTGATTTGAATGTCATCTCTATAATTGGTTTAATAGAAGTTGTTATAACATAAACATCATCAACATTGGAACAACCTACAATAAAAAAAACTTAAGTTCAAGCCAAGTACATTAATTTTATAACAAGATTTAATCCGTTTGAAAATGAATAAACTATATGAATAAAAATGTAACTAAATATTATATAATTAGGAAAATAATTATTTACATATATATAAAATATAATTATATTTTTGAAATTATAAATAAAAAATTTTATAAGATATATTAAATACATTTTCTAGTGGAAGTTATATTGGAAGTTCCACAGTACAACAAAACTATATATTTCTAAAACTAAATAATATATTAATAAAAATTAAACATTAATAAATATATTCTTATGAAATAATTAATTTTTATAAATATGATTTAATTTAATATTTGAAATAGTATAATCAATTTTAAATTAAATTTATTTTCCACTGTAGGTTCCAGTGGAAGTTCTAGTGGAAGTTCTAGTGGAAGTTTCAGTGGAAGTTCCACACTGCAACAAAACTGTATATTTATAAAACTAAGGAATATATTAATAAAAATTAAACTTTAATAAATATATTCTTATGAAATAATTAATTTTTATAAATATGATTTAATTTAACATTTGAAATTGTATAAATAATTTAAAATTGAATTTATTTCCCATTGCAGGTTCTAGTGGAAGTTCCACACTACAACAAAACTGTATATTTCTAAAACTAAGGAATATATTAATAAAAATAAAACTCTAATAAATATATTCTTATGAAATAATTAATTTTTATAAAGACGATTCAATTTAACATTTGAAATCATATAAAAAATTTGAAATTGAATTTATTTTCCACTACAAGTTACAGTGGAAGTTCCACACTATAAAAAAACTCTATATTTCTAAAACTAAGGAATATATTAATAAAAATTAAACTTTAATAAATATATTCTTATAAAATACTTAATTTTTATAAAGATGATTTAATTTAACATTTGAAGTTGTATAAAAAATTTTAAATTGAATTTATTTTCTAGTGGAATCTCTAGTGGAAGTTCTAGTGCAAGTTCTAGTAGAAGGTCCAGTGGAAGCTCCAATGGAACTTTCAGTGGAAGTTCAAGTGGAAGTTCCACTGGAACTTCCATTTGAAGAACCAGTGGTACTTTCACAATGCAAGGAAACTGTATATTTATTTCAGTAAAACACCCACTGCAAAATTCAGCATACGGTCTTGGATAGAAATTAATTTTAGATTTACCACAAAATTAATAGTAAGAAAACTTCAAATATAATCTCTAATACCTTCACATACACTGAAAAATTTAGTATACAGTCATGGATAAAAACTAATTCCAGATTCACCAAAAAACTAACAGTAAAAATACTTCAAATATAATCCTCAATACCTCCATCCATAACCATTATTAAAAGAAAAAATGAAAACTTAAAACTGTTCTGCGACACTGATGAATCACACTATGAAGAAACCCACTGAAAATGACAAATCATACTGCAATGAAACCCACTGTAATAAAATCCACTAAAAATGATGTAATCCCACACACCTTTCCTACAATCATTCAGATCTTGACCAAACAAACCCAATGAATGAAAATTCCAAACTGTGCCGTGATGAAATCCACTATGATGAAACCCAATAAAAATTCTAAACTGTTGCACAATCCCGATGAAGACCACTTAAAATATTTCAATCCCTCACACCTTTCTCACAATTCTTCAGAGCTCGCCTAACGAAACCCAATGAAAATGAAAAATCCCTATCGCGTGATGCCTCATTCCACATGTCTCATTTGTGACAAGACAAAAATTCCCTCCAGTGCCCTCCAACAAATCACCACAATGCGATACTGCCACCTATAAAAACAAACACGTGTTAAGATCGCATCACATCACTATAACATCCTGTAATAGAGGGAATAAGATATGATAAAAAAGCAAGGATGGACTGACATAATCTCTATTTAACATTTTAAATCGATATTACAATACATGACAGGGATGAGGACACATTTCCTATTATATTTTCATCCATCAGGTCATTTGTTTAGGTTATTTTCCACATTTCAATTTGTAGACGGGTTTTCCCTTTTGTGAGGCAAATCTATGAGACAGATCAAGCTTTGGCTGCGGCGACTTCGACGACAACCACGAATTCGGTACTGCGGTGACAATGATGAGTCTAGATAACTTTGGCAACAACTTTAGGTTTTCCCTTTTGTGATGCCTCACTTGGGTTGAGATGAAAATTCCCTCCAGTTCCCTCCATAAAATTACTGCAACACGATGTTGTCACCTATAAAAATGAACACGTGTTAAGATTGCAACACATCACCATAGAATCCTGTAATAGAGGGAACAAGAGAAAATAAAAATCAAGGATCATAAGGGCTTACCCAAGCCCAACGAATTGTTTTTTATACCAATTTTTATTAATTAATTGATTATTACATTTTAATTGCATGTTGAATTTTAAATCAATAATTTATTAGGTTGATATAAATTACTTTTTCATACTAGACACATGTGTAAATTACTTTAATAAAAAAACTTTATAAGAAATATATATATATGTATGTCTACTATTTTAATAATTTAAGTTGTTTTTACGAAAATAGTCAAATATTAATTAAATGAATGGTGGTTTAGAAAAATAATATATTTATTAAAATTTAGCAAGGACTACATATTTAAAAATTTATTTTTTTGATAATCTAAACCGAATAAAATGAAGGATTTGGATATTAGCCTTAAAAATTCTAATCTAAAAAGATCTTGATTAATCAAATATGGTTTCAGATTTAATAGATAACTATATTTGTTTCCCTTATAAAAATTAAAATGAATGAAGAGATGGAAAATCAAATCAAATAAAAATAAATAAAAGTTAAAAAAAAGAGATGGTATTTGATATTTAATGCAGATGAAGGTAATTGAATATAATTAAAATAACATGTTAAACTTGTGTGCCCCTCCTTTTAATAGAGATTCCCCTCACCCTTTAACAACAATGTTTTAGGAAATTTCAGTCTTCCGGTGCAAGCCTCGATTCAAAGCTTGGACATACCCCTTAGGATTTGAAGGTCTTTACCACTACACCATCTTGTTTTATTATATGTTTTTCGATATTTCTATATATATATATATATTTATATGAATATTTTTATTCATATATATATTTATTTATTTTTAAATAAATTTATAAAATATATGTTTATGTGTGTGATATATATACTTATATTTATTTAAATATATTATATACTGATATTCATTTATATATACTAGAATATAATATAAAAATATATTCGTTTTTTAATAGACACATATATGTATATATAAACATTATATATATTTGTATAAGTATATATATATATATTCATATATTTTTATAATGTAAATAAATGGTTAGATATTGTTTCAAATACATTTTTAGAACATGTCTATATACATATAGACATTACTTGTATAGGTATATATATACATATTAATGCATTTGTATAAGGTAAATAAAATGAATAATTTTTTAATTTAAATAAAATGAATATTAAATATTTATTTTATATATTTAAAGATACATTTTTACTTAAATATGTTGATATATGTATTTATACAAGTGATTTATTATAAGTAAATATAAGAAAATATTCATATATTTAATTATAAATAAAACTAAATTATGAAAATGATAAAATTTCAAAACCATAATATCAATATGAATGTAATACCTAGAAATAAATTCACCCCCCTGAAAACGGGCAAAAATACCCCCTTAAACGAGGCTAAAATTCCATCGAATGTTAAAAAATTGGGATAACCAACTAAAAAATCAGTTTTAGAGGCCTTATGGGCCTTTTTTGCCTTGAAAAATGTGACTAGGGGTTTATTGGGGTCACTAATGTGTAGACCTCATCACAAACTTCGATCTGATATGCAATAAAGCCCAAACAGATACCTGGATCAAAAGTTATGACTGTTTGAAATTCAAATCATGTTTTCAACTTATCTTACGTCGTTCATTAATTCATTTAATTTTTATGTCATCCAACTATTATTAATTGACTATTACTCTATAATAATTAGAATATTATTAATTAATAATATTTTTTTAATTATTTTAAAGTCATTTTCTCTAAATATCTTATATATTAAGTGTAAATGTCTATTTAGCCTTATTTAAAACATACTTAAAAAATATATATTATATTTATATCCATATAAATATATATTATATTTAGATCAATATAAATATATTTATATATTAATATATTATTTTAAATTAAATATATTTTTTTATGAAATATACCCTTTATCAGTGCTATAAAAAAGTGCTGATAAAAGAGAGACTTTATCAGTGCTTTTGAAAAAGCACTGATAATGGCCCTTGCTTTATCAGTGTTTTTTTCTAGCACTGATAAAGCCCCACTTTATCAGTACTTTTTTAGTATTACTGATAAAGTCCCATCCTTTATCAGTGCTTTTTTATTAGCACTGATAAAGTCCCCTCATTTATCAGGGATTTTTTATTAGCACTGATAGGGGGGATTTATCAACACTTTTTTATTAGCACTGATAAGAGGGGGGCTTTATCGGTGCTTTTTTACAAGTGATGATAAATGAGTCCTTTATCAGTGGTTTTTTTAGCACTCATAAAGACCCCCCTTTACCAACACTTTTTCTAGCACTGATATAGGGCGCCTTTATCAGTGCTTTTAGCGAGTACTATTAAAGATCGAATCTGTAGTAGTGAATAAAACTCATAGTATATGGTGATTTTACTTGGTTCACCTTCAACATGGAGGTTAATACAAGGTGAAAAAAGGACTTACTTATCATCTTATTTGAATTACTAATATCACTAATTACAAAACTTTAGAGGGAGTCACTCTCTCTACAGACACACATCCTTTAACTTGGTCTTTCTGGCTAATTCGCCTCACACATAAAGTTGTCTCATAATTGTTACACTATAATTATCATATAAAATGGAATATCATGCCACCAATAGGATGATACAACAATGATATCCACTTAGACTTCATAAGTTGGTGAGCTTCAATTGACCATCTTCTTCTCTAAAGATTTAGATTTGCAATTGTGTTATGTTTTTTCCTCCACCTTCTCACACTTTTTCACATATTTCTTTAAAACTGTTAGAGTTGATGCCATGTAACCAATTTTTTTGTACTTTATGATAACCTGTATTCATTGTTTTTAATATTAATAAACTCTTTATCACATCATGATTATTCTTCTACGCGACATAGTATGTGATAATATCCAAAGAGTAGATGTCACACTGAAAAGTCATAACAGTTTCTCGCTATGATGAGATGCCAGAAGTGTCACGATAATATTCTTAAATACATATTCTATATCCGGATGAAATCATTTGAGGGACACAAATGATACAAGCTATTAGGGGTGGAGACTTGTAAAACTTTGAGACACCATTTCATGGTGTATGCCTTTCGTAATATCCAATGTAGGATATTATGAGAATGAGACCCGTCAGTTGGAAATCCACATTTATATGTATCATTGGATGATCCTATCTATGAATGTGTGTATTGATCCTTAGACTTTAAGATTATTATTAATATATATTATAAGTCGTGTAATTTGATGTATTGATGAAAACTATGACGACAAATGTTCGTAGTGAGGTAGTATATGTTGGGTGCGTATAAATAAAGAGATTTAATGGTAATTGTGAATATATGTTGGGTGCTATACATATTGAAAACATTAAATTTTAATCTCTTTGTGCGGTGTACATACTAATTAGTCAATTTTTTTAATTAATATTATTTTTTAATTATTTTATATACCATTTTCACAAAATAAGTCATATTAAGTGAAAATAGATATTTTGTATTATATAAATCAAATTTAAGGATAAATTATATATTGATATATATATATATATATCAATATGAATATATTTCTATATTAAAAATATTAAAAAATAATGAAATTTATTTAAAGAAACGTGTGATATTTAATTAAAAAACGAATAGATTGAAAAAATATTAAAAAAAGAATAAATGTTATTAATTATATAAATTTTTAAAAAATGAATATATATTAAAATGAAAATTAATACATACATTAATTATGAAAATTACAACCATATTAAAAACATTAAATGTCAATCAATAAAAATATATAAATAAATATTAAAAATGAATAAATTTTAAAAAATATTAAAAAAATAAAAAATAAAAATCAATAAATTACAAAAATATTAAAAATTTATTAATTAAATAAATAATAAAAAAAATAAATAAATAAATAAATAAATATATTTATATATATATTAAAAATAAATAGTATATATTATATAAAAATATAAAAAATGAATAAAATTTAATAATTAAAAAAATAATATATTAAATATTAAATATTAACAAATAAAAATCTAAAACAATAATATTAACAATTTATTATTTGTGTACATGTCTTTCTATAAAATTGAATTAATTTTGTATATATATGTACCTATGAAATTAATGTATGACATATTAAGCGTAAATAAATTTATAGTCAATATTTTTAATCAATAATTAAATATTTAATGTTTGATATATATATATATATATATATATACATGTAAACTATTTTTACTAAATATATGACATATTAAGTGTTTTTTACCCCTTCCCTAGACCTACTCTAAATATAAAATATTAAGTTCAAATACATATTTAGTATTATATAAATCATATTTAGGAAAATTATATATATATATATATATATTTCTAAATTAAATATGTTTTTTAATAATATATATTTTTTATAATAAGATCACCTATTATCAGTGCTAAAACACATGGTGATAAAAGTCACTATTATTAGTGGTAGATAAAGGTGATACTTTTTTCAATGCTTTTAACTAGCATCGATAAAACAACCTCTTTATCAATGTTTTTTAATGCTGATAAAGGACACTAATCAATATTCACAATTCTGTAGTATAGTGTGGGGAGCAAGTCGCTCCTACCATTGATAACCTTTTTTGATGAACCCTTTTTTGAGATGAACATTAATGGATTGTGGTTTCATTTTGCAACATGAGGTGAGATGAACTCTAGATGAGAAATGCTTTGCGTGTTGAGTCAAAATAAGACTCGCACAAAACAAATATGTGTTTCCACTTAGTTCTTACCTCGTGATGGTTGGATATGATATTTTTGTTTTGTAAACTTCCTTTTGGCAGGACCAGTTGTTTCCTTTTAAAGGATAAAAATGTTTAAAGGCGAGGAGGATGTCGTGACCTGAGTTTTTCCCGATCGTGACCCGACTCAATTTTGAGTTTTAAAGTCTCGAGACCTTTCCATTGGTTAAATTACAAATTTATCCTAGTAGATGACCTTGAAAAAATTATTTGATGGTTCCGTTGATTAAGAATGTGGCATGTACCCCCGAGTTGAGCTGACGTAGAATTGCGATCATGGCGAGGTCGCTTAACAAATTATTTTTTAGCTCTTCCACACATATTTGAGATGAAACACTTATATCTCTTGAATGGAGTGTTAGATGAGAAAATAGACAATGCAGTTTAGTTTGAAATGCAGATTTTACTTATGCATGTTGCAATTTTAATTCACATCAACTTCCGTGATGGTTTGTAGTGGACAGAGAGAGAGGGATATTAATTAAATTATTTAATTAATGTTTTAACCCAATCAGCCTTTATTTAAACATCGTTTATAAAAATATCCAGGGTTTTCTGTTTATTGAGGGGAATAGAATCTTTTGTAGGTGATTAAGGAAACAATAAGGAGTTCAATGGAAATTGCCAACAACATCACCGTGACCGTTTACCTCACCAACAATCGAGGTAGAGCTTTATCATTTTTGATTGTTGGGGAGAATTCCGATTCTGGGTAGAAAATTACTTGTGAAAAATTTGTGAGAAATTTGATGAAATATGGAAGTGATATAATAAATAAATAAATTAGCATGCAAGTTTTTTTTTAAATTTGGAAAAACCCTTTGAAGCAGAGGATTAAAAAACCACGGGACAACTCCAAAAAATTCCACTAATAAATTAGAGTACAAAATTCAAGTAAATGCCCAAATTTGAATGTTAATGATTGCATAGAAAAACCTGTGTGAAAAACACACCCTGATATACTTCCATCTTTTCTCTGAAAATCATCTCAATAAAAATGAAATGCTCAGAGATTCATTTGAGGCAAAATATCACCCTTCTGTCAATAAAATGCCACTACCTGGAGGATCTTTATCTGAACACGCATCACCCTCGTATTGTCTTGCAACAAACAAATGATTTCTCTCTCTCATGATCTCACTATCATGATGTGCGGTCAATCATCAATCAGGACACGCCACCTGATCACCGCAATCAAGAAGACTTTCGATACATAACTCTGATCATCAATTGTGTCACTGGTGCGACACATGCTATCGCATACGCGGTATCCCCTCACATTGTAGATCCACCGTTGGTGCCTCGTTCGCCTTCATCAACGGTTCCTACATGATACCAAAAACATAGTATCGCCTTTCATGCTCTCAATGGACTACATCTTGAACAACTATCAAGTACCACAACATGAGTAAAAGTCAATCTGATCATGGTATCAAAATATGCAATCATATCCTCTTAAATATACATCAAGTTCATATCTCTAATAAATACCATCATCATCCCTTTTTAGGTCTATTAAATTCTAGTTTTGAATTACCAAACCCCTTTTTTGAAACCTTAAATTTGCGTGCCAAGGAGATTCTGAGGTACGATTGATTATTATTTCATAATCATTCTTGGTCATTGTACGATTTTGGTGATGGATTGAGTAAAAACCCATTTTCGAGTATCTATCTCCTCTCTACTTATTCTTCCTCCCTTTTCTCTCTCCCTTCTCTATCCTCCCACCATATGGCGTATGGACGAGAGGAGCTGCCGACCCTTGCGGGCAGAAGTGGCGGTGCGTCACAGCAGGCGCGACAACACCAAGTCTGGCGCGAGGCGCGATGGCGGCCGTTGGCGTGGTTCGTCCCAAACATAGTCGGTGATAGGGTGTGTGGCTAGATCTCCGGGAAGGAGGTGCTGCGCGTAATCGGGGAAAGGTGAAGAATCCGGCGGGATGAGATTTGATATAAATATATCTTATATAATTTAATAATAAAAATAAAATATAAAAGGAGCAATGGTGACCGCGTGTGTCGCAGGTAAGGATGCGCAGTATTGACGGTTCGTCTCTGACGTTGCGACCCACACATTTGGCATAACATTTCAAGACCAACATGACCAACAAGACCATATGATTTCAAATGGTTGTTCATATTATTATTATTATTATTATTATTATTATTATTATTATTATTATTATTATTATTATTATTATTATTATTATTATTATTATTGTTATTATTATTATTATTATATTTGTTATTCATATTCTTCATATGATTTCAAATTGGCAACAAGTCTATGACATTGCAATCTAGACATTGAGGCGATCAATTCAAGACCAATATGTGGTACCTAAATCCAACTTACGGCACGACACCCATCATGCATTACTGCTCGTGTTTGATATAATGAAATGCATAATTTTTACAGAGAGTCCATTTTGAGCAATTAAATATTATATCCTGGGTATTTTTTCACATAGATTGCAATGATGCGGTCCTGTTTGGGTGTCTAAGGCCTCTTGCAAGTCAAGATAGGTAGGATTATGATTTAGCTTAATTGAATAGATGTCGAGGTTCATGTATGACGGTCCGAGTATTCTCAAGGTTGGAAATCACTACTACAAAACAAGGTTTTATCAGGGCTAAAAAAGCATTTATCTGCGCTAAAAAAACACAGATAATTGAGGCACTATTAAAAGTGGTCTTTTTTATTAGAGCTAAAAAAACGCTGATAAAGATCCCTTTTATCAACGCTAAAAAAAGCGCTGATAAATGTCAAAAAAATAAAATTTTGAAAGGATTTTTTTTCTACAAATCAGAGGGTGGACCACCCTCCCTTTATCAGCGTTTGAACCCCCTTTAATAACGCTAACTTCCCCCACCCTCACTTTAACAGTGCTAACCCCCCATTTAAATAAGCTAGGCACCTGCTCACCTGCCCGCGTGCCCTTGCCTTTGTTGGGTTTCAAACCTGAGACCTCCTCCTCATGCGTCCACGACTCTTCCACTCACCTATATTGTTTTGTTTTTCATTTTATGATATATCTATATATTTATTTATATTTTGTTACATTTTTTTATCCATATATTTATATATATTTCATTACATTTTTTATCTATATATATATATATATTTAAATACATATATAAGATTTTTGTGTGTCTGTGTATGAGTGTGTTTATAAATACATACATACATATATATTTATATATATTTGTGCATCTATAAATATAATTATACATATTTACATTTATTTACATATATATTATATATTAATATTTATATACATATATTGGAATATGTAGATAAACATCTATATGTTTGTCAACACACACACACACACAAATATATATATATATATAAACATTATATATATATATATATATTAATTGTATAGGTATATAAATATTCATACATTTGTATTTTAAATAAAATTGATATTTTTTTATTTAGATAAGGTTTATATATTAAGAAATATATTTGATATGTAAATATGTTTAATTATTTATTTATAAAATTAAACTTTTATGGGTGAATATATAAAAAATATGTATATATTGTTATATATTTGATTATAAATAACAATACAATGTGAAAAATGATAAAATTTCAAATTCATAATATCAATATGAATGTAAGCCTGAAGAATAAATTCATTCCCCACTGAAAAATGGCAAAAAGACCCCCTCAAAGGAGGCTAAAAATCCATCGAATGTTAAAAAATTGGAGTACCCTGACTAAAAACTCAATTTTAGAGGCCTTATGGGCCTTAAAAAAATGTGACAGAGGTTTACCTGTGTCACTAGGAGCATAGAGATCGTCGCATGATTCAATTTGATATGTGGTGGAGCCCAAATAGACACTCGAATCAAAAGTTATGACCGTTTGAAGTTTGAGTTATGTTTTCAACTTATTTTCGATTTTTTATTAATTTTTTGATTTTTTATATTCAAATTGTTATTAAATGACTATTACTCGATAATAATAAGAAAATTATTAATTTTAAAAATACTTTTAATTATTTTATAAGCCATTTTCACTAATTATCTTATATATTAAGTGTAAAGGCCTATTTACCTTATCTAAAACATATTTAAATATATATATATATATATATATATTATATTTATATCCATATAAATATATTTATATATTTATATATTATTTTTCATAAAATATATTTTTTAAAATATACCCTTTATCACCGCTAGTAAAAAAACACCAATAAAGGAGGATCTTTATCCGCGCTTATAAAAAAACACTGATAAAGGGAGTCCTTTTAACGATGCTAAAAAAACATTGATAAAGGGGTACCTTTATCAGCGCTGATAATGGTACCCTCTTTATCAGTGCTTTTTTAGCACTGTTAAAGGGTGGAACTACGAAAACCAGTTTTTGGTGGTAGTGAACCCTCCTTGATGGCATGATTGTGTTAGGGTGAAAGTTACCCCCACCATCCTTAGTTTGGATTGACAATTCCCCCTATCTTCAATCCGCTTCTCAAGGTACAATATCATCTACCTACAAATCAAATATGATCAGTATCCCCCCACTTATTTGGTGTACGGGATCCTCTCTTTGTAAAGCTGGTATCCCCTTTGTCTAAAGAGATCAGAAGGGGCATGAGATCCTCCACTAGAGTTGGTATTCCCCTTGATTGAGATGTCTTCAAGCAAGGCGCATGATCTTCCACATCAGTTCTTTTGAGATCACATGGGTCATTGGGCATGGATAGTTTGGAGGATGGACTAGATGGTATGGTATTGATATATAAGAGGATGTGGTGCTTGTTGATGTCGAAATACGCATCATGGGGGAGGTTGAGGAAGCCAAAACCAGATCGAGGCAAATTTGGGCCAAAAGGGCTTAAAAATACACTTAAGGGACTGATTCATGAAGGTTAGAAGCTTTGTGAATGGATCCAGCTCACAAAAGTCCCCGACTGCACAAATCTTGGGCCGTAACCTTCACGCAACATAACTTCGGTTCACAGAAGTCCCCAGTTGCGTGAAGCTTGAGGCGTTAACCTTCATGCAACGTAACTCTGGTTCACAAAACCCAGTCAGCTTGCGAAAGCTCATAATTTTTCACAAAAGACTCCATGTTTCATGAAACCATTTCCCTTGCATCTTCTTGGATTATAAATACCCCCATGTCCGAATTTCATGGTGGACACAACCTTTCATCTTCTGAGAAAAAATCTAAATTCACGAAACTCAGAAGCGTCTCGAGCGAAAGAAGAGATGAACTTCCAAAGGTATCCATCTTTCATGAAACCACCTCCCATGGGTTTTTGAGAACCTCAACCCATGGTAGAGATGCCTTTGGCGAAGGTCCATGACCATCACGTAATAAGAAACCCCTTTGTGGCTCTTGGGGTTTCATGAGATAATTATCCTTTGTGAAACCAACCCCATCGGACCAAGTCTTTACTACAAGGCAGGGCCACCCTGTTTCACAACACATATTCTTTCGCAATACCCCTGAACTCCGTGAGACCCCTGACCTTCAAGAAGCCCCAAACTTTCGAAAACCCTAACTTTCACAAAACTCATCCTCCAAGCCTCCTTACGATGCCTCATTTTAGCCAATACCCTCATGGGAAAGTTGAGTGCCCGAGGCCCCCATACCAATCAAGGACTGGTTCAACCACACCCCAAATCTTCGTGTGACCGATACCACCTATCCTTGTGTCCATCCACTTTGCTTCAAGTGCAGCATGAGCCTTTACCCTGCCTATTTCTCCTAAGCATCATTACCCTAATGCATTTTTATCATAAGCATAGGAACTCTTACATCGAGCCTCATGATTTCCACTCTTCCACGACAGTGTTTATGCCATTCCTCACTTAGAGGTGAATGAGAAGTAGAAACATAATCTTTAATGGCGGTATCAATGAGGGAAACAATTTACCTATCTCACCAGAGAGTATATTTTCCAGATCTTCCTCTCATCTTGACACTGTCCCCCTCAGGGTGTAAGCTGCTGGTACCAGAGTGCAAAGCGGAATTCGATGGACCATGGAGTTAAAAATTTTCATCGTTGAAGTAAAGAAACTATGTCATCTCTGATGATCCGAGCCCTGCTAGAGGTCCGATGATCTCATGTGAATCTAATAAACATAAAAATAAATAAACAAGTACCTCATTTGATTCAGCGGTGCGTTCGACTGCAGTTATCCACCGACGATCAATGCTTGAAGAATCCAAAGATGAACCCCTCTAGATCATCCACATATGATCCAAGAATCTGTGCAGATGCCAATCTTCCAATTTTTGGTGCTAGCACAGATCTATGAAAATTCCTTCGATGTCACGATGATCACCTCGATCTCGTCCCTTCGATCTATTGAAGGCATTCCTGGACCGATCGCTCAGAGAGATACTTTCTCTCTCAATGATGCAGGAGTAGAGAGAAACTCTCAATTCCAAATGATTAATAGTCATTGGAATAAGCTTCTCATACTGCTTATACAGTGGGAGACTCAAATACCTGAAAAGGGTTCCCCGACCCCCATATATTTAACATCCACTAAATAGGTAATAAATAAATAGTTACAATGAACTAACCATGTCATAAATATTATTTATATTTTATCAAATACTTGAAATATACATTAAATATATTACATGATAAACCCGAGTCATTAACTCAACTCGTAATTCCCACTAATATTAAACGAACATTGAATAAAATAATATTCATTCGTATAATATTATTCCATGTATTATTCCATGTATTATTCCATGTATAATATTATTCGTATAATATTATTCAATCATTCTATGCTCGAATAATAATGAATTTATTTATTCATCGGTGATCGATTACTTAGACAACTCTCGGACCCCGTGGTGGGTCCCTCCATGTCCAATATTCTTATTCACCAGAATAGGGAATATTCTTGAATACAGTATTGTGTGTGACCCTCTAGGACCTTATTTTGATAGTAGTTAATACTATACACATACCAAAAGTGAATTCTAGCAACCCATCAAGGTCCCTAAAGAGATAAGGAAAAGTCACAGCAACAAAAACCATCCTACGAACATGTATTGTGTAATATAATCTCTTTGTATCATGATATCTCATAAAGCAGGATCCACACTTGTGTCATTGTCCTTTCTTGATTTATTATTTTTTAATCTAACTTGAAAGACTTACCTTTGACTACATTGGACAAGGATTTACGAAGGCACTCCATCATGATCAACTAGGCCCGAGATATCACTTCCTCAACTTGAAAGCAAAAAAATTATATCTTGACCATTCAACCAATGCTATACGACCAATGACACACCCAACAAAAACAACCTCACCACAACTTCAATGTCATGGTTTTTTCCTTGAATCAACGTATGCGATCAAATTGTATACATTGATAATGATCTCAAGTTAGGATACCAATACACATGTTTATAGACAGGAATATCCAATGACACCCAAAACATGTGGTGATCCAATTGACGGGTATTTCCTCATAATATCACCAACTAGAGATTACCAAGTGTGAAATTTATTAGAAAAATTCTCAATGCTTATGAGCCCCCAACATCTGATAGTCAGGCATCAACTGTGTCCAGTCGGTATGACGTATCTAGACCATAAAACATATTTTTAAGATAATTCCATTGTATCTCGAGGTTCTCATTATAGTCTGAGAACTGTTATAACATTTTGATATGAAAAATAATTTATGGACATTACTATTTAAATAGTGGACATATAAATATCAACACTATTATGGTAAGTGTACATCATGTATAACTAACTATATACATGGTATGGTAATCAAAAGTACTATTCAAGTTGGGTCTAGGGCACCCACTATTACAACACTCCCACTTGCACTAGAGTCAACTTGCTAACTAACCTTGTTAGCACACACATGATTAAATCATGTTTCAACTGAGTTATGGCTTTAGTCATGGGCCTATCATGTAACACCCCAAGATTTTATGAATTATTATTTTTTGAACTAATTTAACCTTTGCTATATTTTTCATTTCACGTAACACTGGAAATAGTTTATTTTATATTAAAGTACTGTGTTTGGATTGTGTTATACACAACACCAATTTAATCGTGCACTAAACACAACATAAATTTTAGCTTTCTCTACATGGAGAACTGATGTTAGCTTGATTTACATGCAAAAATGACTTTCCTTGATGCCTTGCATAACACGTAAGACTAAGTTCTACCGAATAATAGTATATCATCAAAATGTTATTATTTAATATAATAAGATATAACCTAGCTGTTAAATTACCAGTTATGAATTGTATTAACTAAATTATGAAAATATATGGTTTACACAAATATAAAATTAATTCATAGGTTACTGATTAATTAGAAATGAATATGAAATCCAATTGAATATAAAGGAAAATATTATTATTATTATAAGATGTTTTACCCTAATAAATTAAATTAATTATAATTAGTGAGTGATTTTAATGTAATATATATGTTATATATTCAATCAAATATTTTTTATATTCATCCAATAGATTTTATAGACATAAGGTAAGAACAAACCCAATTTTATGCATAAAAAAACCTCAATTTTTTTATAAAGGTAGTTTTACCGCCTTTTAATGGTGAACCCTTTTAAAATCAAAATTTTGGAACTTTTATAGATTTAATATGTCAAAATTAACTTCATATTTTAAATCTAAATGTAAAAATTAATTCAGGATAAAGTTTTGGTATTTTTCTGTAAGGTTTCATTTTTTAATGAATAGTTAAAAATATTGTATTTTAGTTCAAAACTGCTTTTTCATCGAATTTATTTATAAGGTTAAATTATATTTAAAATTGATTTAAAAATTTATTTAGATAATCTTTTTATAATTTAATCAAATTTAGGTAATTGGAACCAATTTTACATTGAAATTGAATATAAAAACTTAACAAACTTTTGATCATTTTTACTTTAAAAACCCGCAGTGTCGACCCGCCAGCGGGATTAATTTTAAATTAATTTCTACCACTTCTATGATTGAATTTTTGAAAAATTGATTACATATTTGGAATCATCATAATTTATAATTTCTAATAAGGTAAAATTAGTTTTTGACTAAAAATATTGGTGAAAGTAATTAAAATCAATTACATCGCTTAAGGTAAAATTAAGCTTAACTAACAACTAAACCTTAAATTTATGATTCAAAACAATCTATTAACTTGTCCACAATCCATTTTATGACCATATTTATACCATAAAATCCATTTTATATAATTTTTCCCATTATTAGATCCAATTGCAACATTGAAAACGTGGGTGGAATTCTCTCTTCAAATATTTACAAGAGTGCCTCTCCTCCTCCACTATAAAAGGCCTCCTCTCCTCCCACTTTCTCACACATCTAAAGCCTCTTGGATCACAAAAAATATACTCAAATAAGCTACTGAAATACCTCCATTACTCCTATAATCCTCCCCTTGGTCAGAAATCAATCCAAGGAAGCCTTTTGGCACAAACCAAAAGGAGTTACCCGATTAAGAGGTAACATCTCACTACTGGAAAACTAACCTTTACCAACGGTTTGGAACCATTGGTATAGGCCTCCAAACCGTTGGTATAGCCTATACCAATGGTTTGGAGAACCGTAGCCAAGTAAGCCGTTGGGATAGGTCTATACCAACGGTTTTCCAAAAACCGTTGGTATAGGTAATATGAAATCTATACCAACGGTAATGGAACCGTTGGTATATAAATTCCAAAAATAAAACATCTGATGGGATTTGATCCCAGGACCCCTCGTTTATAATTGAACGACTTAACCACTAAACTAACATCACTTTTTGTAAACATAATTTCATAAATATATATATGTATTATCATAATTATATTAAATTTTTATTTATATAATGTTCTCGGTTAGTGGATCTGGAAAAAGTAAAGAACCTATCCCAACGGTTTTCAAAACCGTTGGGATAGCCCTATCCCAACGGTTTTCAAAACCGTTGGGATAGGTTCTGGTTGGGTGTAATGTTGTTGGCCGAATGTTGAATTTTTTTGATGCTTTTTCCCAACGGTTCTTGAGAACCGTTGGGAAAGAGTGACCTTTCCCAACGGTTCTCCCAAACCGTTGGGAAAGGGGTGGGAAAGGGGGGTCTTTCCCAACGGTTTGGGAGAACCGTTGGGAAAGGGGTGGGAAAGGGGGTCTTTCCCAACGGTTCTCCCAAAACCGTTGGGAAAGGGGGGGTCTTTCCCAACGGTTCTCCCAAACCGTTGGGAAAGGGGTGTTTTGAGGACCCTTTCCCAACGGTTCTCCCAAACCGTTGGGAAAGACCCCCCTTTCCCAACGGTTTGGGAGAACCGTTGGGAAAGGGTGTATATAAGTGTTGGGAAAGATCTGATTTCCAGTAGTGTCTTCTCTCAAGCTCCTTTATTTTATTTTCATTATCCACCACTCAACTCTATTTATTCCATATTTTTATTTATAAAAAGTATCCTAAATATAATAGGATGTTTTTATGATAAGGGTTTGACCTAAAATCACACACACCTGCATTTAATGGGTAATGAACATACTGTTTACGTGTAAGGTGAACTACCGCCTCACTAAATGACGATTGTTCATTTTTCATTTACCGCATCTCGTGGTGGACATTATGATGGAAAATATGTTTATATATGTCAAATATTAAATTTATTATGTATTTAAGCTTATTTATTCCTTTTAAAACACACATCTTTTTTACTTTCTATTTGGTGTAAATACGATAATTTTGTTTGAAGAAGTGTGGACTACCGTTCCCTCAAAGCGATGTGATTTGTTAATACACTACATGGAATGTATTAAGTATGGTTTTAGTGAACTTATATGATATATATAACATTATAATTCTAATTTAATGATATTATATAGATATATACATATATTTCATTTTCTTTTTTCTTTCAATACGACAATAAAAACAGAAACAACGTTCATGCGCATGTATGACTTACCGTCTCCATGAACATTGTGTTCCATTTCATAATTATTTATTATATAGATTATTATATTAAAAATATAATGAATATACATGATGTTTATATCATTATTTACATTCTATAATCATGATATAATTATAAGGACTAAAGATATAACAAATTAAGACACATATGAAGAATAAAACAAATATTACCCGAAGTGAAACCTTAACGTATGATTGTTAACAAGTGGGAAATATAAGGTCATAATAAAAAAATATATGGTATTAGATATAAGAATATGATTATTTAAAATATTTATAATAAAATTATATTTATTATACAGGAATCTTGTATGAGTATGAAGAGAGTCAAGACACAAGGTAAGGAGATTTCATCTCACTTTTTATTTCTGTGAGATACATGCTATGTTCGACACTATTTACTTTTGTGTGGTGTATGTAAAACCAAAGATTGTATTATATGTATATTATAATTAAATTTATGGGTATTAAAATATCCATTTTATTATATTTCTTTCATGATATTTAAGTTTCAAAAGTTACCAAATCGTTAAAATAGTTTTGTATCAATTTGCCTTTTTTGAGACTCATGATTTTTAATGCACCTAAATTCTTTTTCAAGGTGTATATAATTCCATTTTACATGTTATATCATGAATATAATTATTTTAATGATATTTTAAGCTTAATTTAAGTTAATTTTCTTACATGTAGAGTATGATCCTAAGTTACCAAGTTATAAGAGTTTATTGAGACAATCTCATCATTTTTTGAAGATTTTTTATGTTTATGCTTTCTTTGATGAAATATTGTAACCCATATCTCAATAACATTCATGAATTTTATTATACTTTGGTTATTAATTATATATTCATTTATTGGTACCATTTTCTACTCTTTTGTACATAAGATAGTTAAGAAATCGTTTTTTAAGAAAGCCTGACTTTACCCTCTCTTCAGTCGGAAATCTATCTTCCTTCAAAAACATATTTTATAAAAAGGGTTTCCAAGAATATTATATCATTATAATATAATCTTGAAAATAAAATTTTAACCTTTTTTTCTTTTAATAATATCTTCAAATGAATCTTCTTATCGCTTTTTGAATAAGTCATTTTTTTCTAACCTTTTTACCGTGCAAAAGGAATGTTCTTTTTACCTCATTCGACATGTACAGATTTACCCACTATCATTTCTTTGAAGATTTATTTTCATTTTTAAAAGGTTAATTTTAAGAAAATGTTTTAAAATTAATTTTTAAGGAAAATTGTTTTCAAAATGTTTTCAAGCTTCTTTTATAAGTTTTCAAGGAAAATTGTTTTCAAAATATTTTCAAGCCTTATTTATAAGTTTTCAAGGTATTTTCAAAGCAATGGTTTTCAAAAAATTTTCAAGGATCTTTCATATGTCTTCAAGTAAAAAGGTATTCAAAATATTTTCAAGATTTCTTTATAAGTTTTCAAAGTGTTTTCAAAGAAAATGATTTTTAAAATGTTTTGAATCTTATTTTATATGTTTTCAAGGAAACAGGTTTTCAAAATGATTTAAAGCATTCTTTATAAGTTTTCATGGTATTTTCTAAGAAAAATATTTTAAATTATTTTACAAGTTAAAAATATTTTTTCAAATAAGAACTGATATTTTTCTCAAGAAATGTTTTTGAAAGATATTTCAAAATTATTTTCCATCTATGATGACATCTATTGATGTTACTCATGACCTTCTAGGAAATGATATAAAGGTTGCATTCATATTTTTTCTATGAATAGGTTATGTTTAATGTCATGGTAATTATGAAACCCATTTCTATTTCATGAGTTATATGTTTATGAAATATGTTTCTCTTTCATGGGTTATTATTTTGATGAAATGATTATGAAACATGTATCTTTTTCCATAGGTTATGATATGTTTACATGTTTATGATACCCATTTCATTACATGGGTTATGATATGATTTCTTAGGATTTTTTTCCAAATGTATGTATGATTTCATTATGAGATGGGTGAGACCTATATCTCTCTCCAATGCATTGGGTAAATATTTATATCTCATGAGATAGACATGGCTGGAATGAGAAAGGAACTCAGTTTAGTATTATTGGGCTAGGAAGAGAAATAAACTCGGTTTAGCAATATAGGGTTGGAATGGGGGTGTTTATTATCCCCTAAAAGAGGCTAATATTCATTTTTTTATAATATAATATTCATGTGCTTAATTAATCATAGACACCATTATTAGTGCATTTTACACTTTGAACATTATTTCACACTATGATTGTAATTCCTTCTTAAAATGCACTATTACATGGTACATTCTTGAGCATCTCATAAAAAAATGGTATTAATTTTATTTTCATATTTTATTTTATGGTCTCTCATTATATAAGGAAAAATTAATTATTTTGGAGCACTTGGAGATTCAAATTGGAAGACCACCAAAGTGGGCCTTGAACTAACAAGGTTATGGACGAAGTAAACTAGACAACAGCCCAATAAAAGTACTGTATAGAACAGGATTCAAGCCCAATGATTATTAAAATTTAAATGAATATATATGATATTATGGGGAACATTTCATTAAACAGTGTACTAAGATAATTCTGATGTTTTAATGGTGTTCAAGGTGGCCCAAGTTGATGATGAAATTTTGGGCCAGATTCTGAGGTCCAGAAAAAAAGACCACCATTTAAATCATATCTCAAAAAAAAAACAAACTATTTTGGGCTGATATTTTACAGGATATTAGGATACATACTGAGATAAATTTTATCCTTACATGTCCCACTCTAATTCTTCCTTATATAAGGTCTTTTCAGTGCGTCTTTTAGGTGGATGCAAGCTGGCTTCCACTTCGGGGAAAGAGTGGAAAAGTCTCATCTACATTAATTTTCCACCCACCTAGGCCCACCAAAATTAATTAAAGAAACATGGTAAGATGTGGTCTAGTACAAAGGCTTTCTAAATTCATATTTAAGGTAGTAGTGGTGGAGTATTTAGGGATCTGGGAGCTTTGTTTTCATTGTAATGTTATTATGCCAATTTGTCTTTGTAACGTTCTTCCTTCTCATGTAAGTTCTTCGAATCAACTTAGTTTTCAATAAAAGTTCTTATTATTATCTTATTATTTTCTTATTCATATTACCTTGATACTGTTGCCTCAAGGTGTGAACTCATTCACACCAAACTTTGTGATATTTTTCACACAACGGTGGAGTGATCGTTATTTTGTTGTTTTTACTTCTTCAATTCCACCCTTGTAAGTCTACTTCCCGCTTCCATTGAGAAATTGTCATAAATGGAGGGATAGATCTTTTATGGGTTGATCCAAGGGAGTAGAAAGGGGTTCGATTTAATTTCATTTATCACTCTCTAAATGTATTAATTTATTTTATTTGAGTTTCTTTCAATCAATGATTTTCTCTCTTCCTATTTCTTATTGAATTTATTCACCTCACTTTTATGTGCTAATTAGATCCTTTACCTTGGAGTGATAATAAGAATGATCCTACAAGTGTATAGGTGATTAGAATATATTTTTGAATGTGTTTAATTAGTAAGTGATTAGGTTTGTTTGAATTAATTTCATGAATCCTTCTCAAGTTAATGAAATTGAAATCGTAAAAAAAAGGAATTAATCCAATCCACCCCGAGCAATAACCTAAGATAAACTCATTTTCTCATAATTTGAATTCACATAGATCTATTAGTGCTCTTTTAAAACCATCTAAAATCAAACCAAGTTGTCCACTTAATATCCAAAAATCCATCTCTTTATATTGTGTGTCTAAAGGTTCTTCTTAGGTCTCTGAGGATTCGAAAACCCAAGCTACACTTCAAGCGATCGCTTAACCCGTAAAACATGGGTAAATTTGGGTGAAAAATTTTTTTGGCGCCATTTCTGGGGAGCCAAGTATGTTATCTTAGACACTAGCATCCTTTTCTCACACCAAATTCTCTATTCTCACCTCATCTCTCTTATCTTTACCCCTTTCTGTTTGTGTGTGTCTTGAGAATCTAGAATCAAAATTTCCATATTATCCAATGGAGTATCTTCCAAATTACCATGTAAAAAACTTATGATGGAATCAAGTGGAAAATAAATATTTGGAATCCCCTAAATTAGTAAATTTCTTTGATAAACCCTTGATTAATTACCACACACCTAGTGACATGTACAATCCTTGGGATGGTGAATATTCAAAGGATAAACTTCCAGCCCTCTCAAGGATGGTTGAAGAGATCAATATTGGGGAAGTCCATGATGTTCAACCTCATAAAAATTATATTACTCAAACAATGATTGAATAATTGTGTAATCAAATGGAGATAATTAATTCCGAGGTATCATATTTGTGATTATAACTACAATGCATTAATACTTATGAGGAACTCATCCCTACACCAACTGTACCTTCCAAAACCTTATGTGAAGTGTCTAGTTTCCCATAAACCTCTCATGAATTTATTGAAGAAACAAACTTTGGATTTAGGGTAGGGGAAGTGAATCAATAAATTGTTGAAGGGTATTTAAATCAGGAGGAAATCAATTTAATGTATTCACAAGAGGGAAATTTGACATCATGGATTAAGTGTCCTGAATATTACTCCATTGATTATTCAGAACAAAAAATTACTAAACCGTTGGGAGAAATCACAAAATTTGAGTCCATACCCATTCCTAACACTAATATTTCCAATTTGGTGGTTGAATATTCTATTCAAAAGGAACCAATTTTGTTGAGAAATTTAGAAAATGAAACTGAGTTGGATTCAAAATCTCAACCTCTGTTTGAATGTCCTATCCAAACCAAGATCAAAATTATTGTACTTCATTCCCCACTCAAGTATCCCTTCATAGGGTATAATAATTAACTTTAAATTGGAATTAATTCTTCTATTTAAACCAAAAAAGTTGGAATGATCATTGATTTCTTAGGCAAGAATAAATAGGAAACTAGATCAACCATTTCTGATATTTCTGGAATTTTCCCACTCATTATAGAACATAGGTTTGTACATGGCACAAATTATATACAAAAAATCAATATAAATAAATTATAAATGGAGAAATATGGGGTACTTAAATTTTTTAAAGTTGTTATTGGGTAATTAGGGGTTTAGGTCGAGCTAGCGACGTTAAACAAAAGCGATGCACGAGAGGAAACCCGTGGTTTTCATAGTTCCATTCATTTAATTAGTACCTCAGACTGTTGACTTGTTCTTATTTTATGAGTAAGTATGGGTATGAAAGGGGAGAACCATATTCATCTGTGTCACATGGTGTGATCCCTAAGTAATACCTTACCTAGAAATTTAAGAGAAGACAATGTATCATCAATTTATTTTATTTTTATGTTTTTGTAGGTTAAAAGAAAAATAAAAAAAATAATTTAGATTTTTGACCTGTTCTTCTTTTATGAGTAAGGATGGGTATGAAAGGGGAGCACCATACTCATCTATGTCACGTGGTGTGATCCCTGAGTAATACCTCACCCAGAAATTTAAGAGAAGACAATGTATCATCGGTTTATTTTATTTTATTTTTATGTTTTTGTAGGTTAAAAAAATACAAAAAAATATATAATAAGAAAAAAATTAAAATACATGTCGTTGGTCATGGGGAAAATCCCATCACAACCATCCAAGCCACTGAGAATCAAACTAGGACTAAAGTGAGACTGGGGAATGCATTTTCAACATCAACCACCAGGTGACTTCATTACATGATTTTCATTTTCAATGTATTTTTTTGAACTTATATCCTACCCCCTTCTATGTTTTCATTTCTTTAAACACTGGGGACAATTTTATTCTATGTTGGGGGGAGATAAAATAAAAAAATTGATTTTTTTCATCATAAAATGCGTGGAAGGAAAAATTTCATTAACCTTGAACATGATAACACATATTTCAAACTCTGAAGTTGGATATAAAATAATTTTTCATGCCTTGATTGTGATTTTAATGCAAGTTTATGTTCATGAGAATTGATTTTGGAAAGTGTGGTTGTACGATGTGATTTTCACCATTTATATTTTTATCCTTTTAATAACAAAAAAAACACACAATGCACGTCCTCTAGATTGTGGGGTATTAGTTTGAGTTCTTGGGATCCCATAATAAATGGAATAGGTTTGGTGATCATTTTAATTTTAACATGAGTATTCAAAAAAAAAAAATTGCACGTAGAGCAATGAATTGACCTAATGTGTGGCTTTCGACACTTAGGGATTGTGACTCCATAGTTGTCTGACCCAAAGTTGGACATTTTATCTCTATTTTTGGTAATTTGAATTTGTTTTTGATTGAGTAAACTTGAGATGATGCCCAAGTATGTGAGCTTCACTTGGTGTCCTAAGGTCTTTGAGCCTGGGAGTCATCGAAAAAGTCTTGCTACATGGGTTGACTCGATTGAGTTCAATTTCAATTACCTTGGAAAAAAATAAAAAAAAATATTTTTTTTGAGAAAAAATTAATACTCATCATAATATTAAAATTTGATTCCTCCTAACGCCTCCATATTTTCTCAATTAAATAAAAATAATCCCCCACATCTTTTGTGACACACAACACTTCATCACGCTTAATTGAAATTGGATGAATATGGTGATTAATTTGAACAAAGGAATGGGATTGGGATTGGGATATGCCTCTAGAACTTGCTTGTTTTAAATGATTTTTATGGGTTTCATAATTTTTTTGGTATGAGATCTTTGGGTGAGAAATGTGTATTAAAATGTTTTTGGACAAGGGAATTCAAATTTCATATTTTTGAGATATATGTTGCTCGGGACTAAAAAAACTCAAGTTGGAGGGTGTGATTAGCCCCTAAAAGAGGAAAATATTAATTTTTTAATAATATAATATTCATGTGCTTTATTAATAATAGACACAATTATTAGTGCATTTTACACTTTGAACATCATTTCACATTATAATTGTAATTCCTCCTTAAAATCCACTATTACATGGTACATTCTTGAACATCTCATAAAACAAAAAATGGTATTAATTTTATTTTCATATATACAGTTATATAAGGAATAATTCATTATTTTTGAGCACTTGGAGATTCAAATTGGAAGACCACCAAAGTGGGCGTTGAACCAACAAGGTTCTGGACAAAGTGAATTGGACATCAGCCTAATAAAAGTACTGTATAAGACAGTATTCAAGCCCAATTATTCTGAAAATTCAAATGAAGATATATGATATTATGGGTAACATTTCATTAAACAGAATCTGAAGATAATTTTGATTTTTTAATGGTGTTCCAGGCGGCCCAAGTTGATGATGAAATTCTGGGCCAGATTCTGAGGCCTAGAAAAACATCCCACCATTTAAATCATATCTTGCAAAAAAAAACTATTTTGGCCTAATATTTTATAGGATATTAGGAGACATATGGGTATACATTTTATCATTATATGTCCCACTCTAATCTGTCCTTATATAAGGTCCTTTCAGCGCGTCTTTTCAGTGGATGCGAGCTGGGTGCCACTTCAGGGAAAGAGTGGAAAAGTCTCATCTACATTAATTTTCCACCCACCTAGGCCCACAAAAATTAATTAAAGAGACATGGGAATATGGGGTATCATCCAAAGGATTACTAAATGACTATTTAAGGTAGTAGTGGTTGAGGATTTAGGGATCTAGGAGCTTTGTTTTCATTGTAATGTTATTATGACAATTTGTCTTTGTAACGTTCTTCATTCTCATGTAAGTTGTTCGAATCACCTTAGTTTTCAATAAAACTTCTTATTATCATATTATGTTCTTATTAATATCACCTTGATACCATTTCCTCAAGGTGTAAACTTATTCACACCAAACCTTTTGATATTATTCATACAACGGTGGAGTGATCATTATTTTGTTGTTTTTACTTCTTCAATTCCACCCTCGTAAGTCTACTTACCACTTCTGTTGATAACTTTTCATCCATGGAGGGATAAATATTTTATGGGTTGATCCAAGGGATTAGAAAGGGGTTGGATTGAATGTTATTTATCACTCTCTAAATGTATTAATTTCTTTTATTTGAGTTTCTTTCATTCAGCGATTTTCTCTCTTCCTCTTCCTTATTGAATTTATTCACCTCACTTTTATGTGATAATTAGATCCTTTACCCTAGAGTGCTCATAAGAATGATCCAACAAGTTTACAGGTGATTAGAATGTATTTATGAAGGTGTTTAATCAATAAGTGATGAGGTTTGTTTGAATTCTTTGCATGAATCCTTATCAAGTTAATGAAATTGAAATTGTAAAAAAAAGGAATTCATCCAATCCACCCTGAGCAATAACCTAGGATCAACTCATTTTCTCATAATTTGAATTCACATAGATTTCTTATCACTCTTTTAAAACCATCTAAAATCAACCCAAGTTTTCCACTTCATATCCAAATATGCATCTCTTTATATTGTGTGTCTAAAGGTTCTTCTTAGGTCTCTGATGATTCGACAACCCAAGCTACACTGCAAGAGACCGCTTAACCCTTAAAACTTGGGTAAATTTGGGCGACACCAGGTGTACCCGATTCAATAATACATGGATGAAATGGGGGTTTACCTGGTTCAGTAAAGGACTTTTTCCACTAATATGGTCTGGGTAATAATGCCTTGACTACTATGGAAATACTTATATATGCTTATGTGTTTACTACAATTCCATTTTTTATTCCTATGTTATGATTTCATAGATTATGTTCTATATTTCCTTATGATTCATGCCTTATGAAATTCCAATCTTTATGCCATGATTCATGTTTATGATCTTTGATATGTAGCGTATGATCTTCTATTTTCATGACCACATTCTCATACCCCTATTATCATGTTTATGCTTACATGTCTCCCTTGTTTACCCTTAATGAGCATCTAAGCTCACCCATTTTTATGTTTCCTTACCCAGGTTACAAAGATATGTATTATGTTTGATGTGTCTAATAAGGGTGATAGTCAGGAAAAACCTAGTGTGAGATTATGTAGATCATTTATGTACCAATGTTTATATTTCCATGTTTCCAAAGGCACTAGACTAGTACGGTCTTTGGGTGTCTATTTGTGTAATGTTTAAGTATTCTAAAAATGTTATGTAATGTTAATGTATGTCAAGACTGGGTTTCTATAGTTGTTATCATAGAAATGTTTAGTTAAACTTTGAAAACTAGGATGAAAAAACTTTAATGAAATACATAGGTATTTTTATATGGATATTTCTAGGGATATCTCTAAGGATAAGTATAAGGATGAGTCAACATTTAAGAAAATGTCCTAGAATTTTGTTAAAGTATAGAGTAAGTGGTTTCCTAGAAATACATCCCTATCTGGATACTACAAGTGGATGTGGATCTGGCACAAATGTACATAGGGGTAACAACTCCAACAAGATGTTTTAGGCCTAAATCAGGGTAATCTGGTACATGACAATGGGCCTTTCTGCACACCTGGTTTGAAAATACCAGGGGATATGATTTGGGAAATTCACAAACTCTTCAAAAACCATCATGAAGGATTTAAATATAAGTTGGGTATGAATAAACTAGGATGAACCTAGGGTGTCATAGATTAAGGAAGATTTAATGATTTAGACATCCTATAAGTAAATATTTTCATGACTATGTGGTTTTTTCTATGATAAGTAATGCTCACACTATGCTTATGGTTTTAGTTAATGGTGGGAACTGAAAGGAACTGGATTAACATTGAATGTGATAGATGATTTTCTGATAAGAATTCAAGTGGGATGATCACTGGAGTGAAATATGTTGTGATCATTCCTAATCAGTTTTCAAGGAACATGATTAACAATGTGTACCTTAACCAAATATCGGACTCACCAAGGAAGAGAAATAAGGATTTTTCTAAGATTTTGGGTAATGGAGACCATGGAGGAAAGAAGATTCGGTTTCCTTTGTGACAAGAATGTGGAAAGAATCACCTAAGTAAATGTCTTAGAGGAATAAGAAGATGTTTTGACTGTGGTAAAGAAGGATACAAAGAAAGTGTCTATAAGGGAAAAATGAAGAGTTCAGTTAATGAAATGGATGTGAATATTGGCCTCCCTAAGTCATCATCAAAGTTTACGTGTTTTAAGTGTAGAATAAATATTCATTATGAAACTCAATATCCCAAGAGGAATACTTCTGAAGTGAATCAACAAGGTGGTGAGAGTAATGGTTACATTGCTTATGATGAAGAGAATATAGAAGAAATGTGAAAGGAAAGAGGTTTTATGTAATAGGATGAGGTAGCCTTATTAATGGCATAAGGGTGAAGTGTAATAATCAAAGTTTTTATGTTTTTGGAATAAAAAATCATGAATGATGAAATTATCAATAATTGTTCTACTTATATTTCTTACTCAATATTTACAAGTTTTTATTGAATGTTCCCAATGGACTGGTGAAGTGATTTAATGACTAGGTGATGTTTTGACTAAGGGAAGGTAACCCTTGATATGTTTTTTATGTTAAGATAATGTTTTTTGGATAATGATATGTGGGTTATGAATAAGTAAATTGGACAAAATTGATTACCTTGGAACTAATTAAGGACCTTTTGACAAGTATTTCATGCTATCATGGATGAAGTTTACAACTTATTGGATTTATGGAATATATCTAGTAATCAATGGGATAAGGAAGCATGAATGTTTTCAAAAAATATTTATGGTAATTTAGGTTGTTACCATGTTCCAAGAGAATTTACCATGAGGGTATTCACATGTTTGGAATGTGACAACCAAGAGATAATTTGTGATATATGGGGGATCAATGTTAAGTTGATTTCATGAATTTATTTTTAATGTTTTGTATTTTCATCTTTCAGAAGGGTTATAAGGTTAACCATTCATGAAATGTTTAATTTAAACTTCATAGGAAGTATTTATGTACTGAGTTTGTATTTAAAACCTTAGTTAAAAGGCTATTTAGTGATTAACCTTATTTCATGGATGCCCATAATATTTTGGGAAATTATATTAGTGTAATTTAAGAAAAGAACATCATGTATATTGGGTGAAAACCAATCAAGTTCGGCAAGGCCGTAAGTATTGAACCCATGACCGAATGATGATAAGGGTTTCATGCATACCACTAGCCTACACAATGTCACAGTTAAAGTATATTTATTTTTTATGAATAAATATTTATGATGAAACAATAGTGCCAATTTTCATGTTAAGACATTAATGTATTAACCATATCGATTTTTAAGGATAATTAGAGATAAATAGTTATAATTTTAATTATTTTATGGGCCTTAGGATCTGCTAAAAGTGTATTTTAGTGCTTCGATCATCAAAGTTAATTTCTAGACATCCATTTCTTGAAGTAATGGATGAATTGGAAATAGATAAAAACATAACCAAAGAATAAAATTTTGTTTATAGAAACATATCATGCAAGTATATTTCCTTATATTCTTGGTTAATATAAGAATTAATAAAATATAGTACAATGATAAAAAATGCATTGTCTCAATACCTTAGTTTTTATTGAACCAATGTCCTTATCAATCATCACAAATTTATGACTTTGAGGCCCTCAAATTTTCATTGATTATTCAATTGTTTGTAATTGATGACCTCAATCACTCCCTATAAATATTTACACTTTTCCACCATGTCCAATATTTACTCCCAGCCTATGTTCTCCTATGTGGAAACCCAATTATATGTTACTTTGGGTAACCATCATGGTCCCATCTTTCAATTTTTAAGGGAAGTTTTAGTATCAATTTTTATGATGTGGTTTTCTATGAATGAAACTTTCAAGTATCAAACCTTTGATAACCCAGATGAATTTTGAGGGAGAAATTCATTTTAAGGGGGGTATAATGTAACACCCCAAGATTTTGTGAATTATTTTTTTTCGAATTAATTTAACCTTTTCTATATTTTTCATTTCACATAACACTAAAAATGGTTTGTTTTATATTAAAGCACTGTGTTTGTCTTGAATTATATGAAACACCAAGTTAATAATGTACTAAATGAAAAATAAATTTTAAATTTTTCTACATGGAACACTAATGTTAGCTTGAGTTACACACAACAATGACTTTCCTCGATGTCTTGCGTAACACGCAAGACTGAGTTCTATCGAATATTAGTATATCATTAAAATGTTATTATTTAATATAATAAGATATAACATAGCCATTAAATTAGAAGTTATGAATATTATTAACTAAATTATGAAAATATATGGTTTACACAAATATAAAATTAATTTATAGGTTACCAATTAATTATAAATGAATATGAAAACCGATTGAATATAAAAGAAAATATTATTATTATTATAAGCGGGTTTACACTCATAAATTAAATTAATTAAAATTAATGAGTGATATTAATGTAATATATATTTTATATATTAAATAAAATATTTTTTATATTCATTCAATTGTTTTGATAGACATAAGGTAACAACAAATCTAATTTTATGCATAAAAAACCTGTATTTTTTTTATAAAGGTAATTTTATTTCCTTTTAATGGGAACCATTTTTAAATAATTTTTTTGGAACTTTTATATATTTAATATTTAAAAATAAAATTTATATCTGAAATCAAAAAAATAAAAATTAATTTAGGATAAACTTTTGGTATTTTTCTGTAAGGCTTCATTTTTAATGAATAGTTAAAAATATTTTATTTTAGTTCAAAACTGTTTTTTTCATAAAATTTACTTATAAGGATAAATTATATTTTAAACTAGTTTAAAAGTTTAATTAGATAAATTTTTTATCATTTAATCCAATTAAGTTCATTGGAAAAAATTTCACATTTAAATTGGATATAAAAAACTAGCAAACTTTTGATCATTTTTACTTTAAAAACCCAGTGTCATCCCGTTAGTGGGATTAATTTTAATTTAATTTATACCAATTATATGATTTGAATTTAGAAAAATTGATTCCATATTTGTAATAAGAATAATTTATAATTTATAATAAGGCTAACTTAGTTTTTTACCAAAAATATTAGTGAAAGTAATTAAAATTAATTACATCGCTTAAGGTAAAATTAAGCTTCACTAAGGACTAAACCTTAAATTTAAGACTCAAAATGACCTAAAAACTTGTAAAAGATCCATTTTATGGAAATATTTAGACCATATAATACCTTTTATATACTTTGGTCCATTATTGGATCCAACTTCAATATTAAAAACACTGGTGGAATTCTCTCTTCAAAAATTTACAAGAGTGCCACTCCTCCTCCACTATAAAGAGGCCGCCTCTCCTCCTACTTTCTCACACCTCTCAAGCCACTTGTCTCAACAAAAATCTGCTAAAATAAGCTCCAAAAATATCTAAATTCCTCCTATAAGCCTCCCATTGGGGAATAAATCAATCCAAGGAAGAAATTTGACACAAACCATAAAAAAATTACCCGATTAAGAGGTAACGTCTTCTCTCAGGCTTCTTTCTTTTATTTTGATTCTCCACCACATAAAATCTCTTTATTCCATTCTTGTATAACAAAACCAATATAATAAATATAATAGGATGTCTTTATTCTAATTTCTTTTACCTAAACTCACACACACCTTCATCTAATGGGTAATGAACATACTATTTATGTGTACGGTGAACTACCACCTCACTAAACGATGATTGTTCGTTTTTTATTTACCGCCTCTCATGGTGGAAATTATGATGGAAAATATATTTATATATTTCACATTTTATATTTATTATGTCTTTAAACTTACTTATACCTTTTACAACACATATCTTTTTTACATTCCATTTTGTGTAAATATTATAACTTCATTTGAGGAAGTGCGGACTACCGCCCCTTCAAAGCATTGTGATTCATTCATACACTACATGAAATGTATTAAGGATGGGTTTAGTGAAATTATATGATATATATAACATTATAATGATAATATATTGATATTATATGCATATATACATCTATGTAATTTTTCTTTCTTTCTTTTAATATGATAATAAAAATGGAAACAATATTCATGCATACGTACGACATACCATCTCCATGAACAATGCATTCAATTTCATAATTATTTATTCAATATATTATTATATTACATATATATTAAATATAAATTATATATATATATATATATATATCATTTTTTAAATTATAGAATCATGATATAAGTATAATGACCAAAGATATAATAAATTAAGACACATGCGAAGAACAAAATGAATATTACCTGAAGTGAAACCTTAAGATAGGATCATTAAAAAGAAGGTAATATAAGGTCATAATAAAACCACATATGGTATTAGATATAATAATATTATTATGTAAAATATGTATAATAAAATTATATTTATTATACAGGATGCTTTTACAAATATGAAGTGAGTCAAGACACAAGGTAAGGGGATTTCATCTCACTTTTTATTTCCGTGAGATACATGCTATGTTATCCACTATTTCCTTTTGTGTGGTGTATGTAAAACCCATGATTATATTATATGTATATTATACTTAAATTTATGGGTATTCACATATCCATTTTATGATATTTATTTCATGAGGTTTAAGTTTCAAAAGTTACCAAATCATTAAAATAGTTTTGTCTCAATTTTCCTTCTTTGAGACTCATGTTTTGTTATGCACCTAAATTAATTTTTGAGGTGTATATACTCCCATTTTACATGTTCTATCATGAATATAATTATTTTCATTTTATTTTAAGCTTAATGTAATTTTATTTTCTTAAATGGAGAGTATGATCCCAAGTTACCAAGTTATAAGAGTTTATTGAGACAATATCATCACTTTTTGAGATTGTTTATGTTTCTGCTTCCTTTGATGAAATATTATAACCCAAATCTCAAGAAAATTAATGAATTTTATTCTACTATAGTTATTAATGATATATTCATGTATTGGTACCATTCCTACTCTTTGGTACATAAGATATTTAACAAAAGTGTTTTTTAAGAAATCCCAACTTTACCCTCTCTTCGGTTGGAAATCTATGTTCCTTGAAAACCATGTTTTCTAAAAAGGGATTCAAATATTATTATACCATTATACTATAATATTTAAAATAAAATCTTACCCTTTTTTTCTTTTTCCAATCTCTTCAAAGGAACCTTCTATAATTTTCCAAACAAGACATTTTTTCCAACCTTTTTACCATGAAAAATAAATGTTCTTTTTACCTCATACGACATGTACGGATTTAACCATTGTCATTTATTTAAAGATTAATTTTAATTTTTAAAATTTTAAATTTTAATAAAATTTTTTAAAGGTAATTTTCAAGGAAAATTGTTTTCAAAATGTTTTTAAGGTTCTTTTATAAGTTTTCAAGGAAATTTTTTTTTAAAATGTTTTCAAGACTTATTTATAATTTTTCAAAGTATTTTAAAAGAAATTATTTTCATAAAAATTTCATGGTTCTTTTATATTTTTTTAATTAAAGTGGGTTTCAAAACATTTTCAAGATTTATTTATATGTTTTCAAAGTGTTTTTAAGTAAAAAGGCTTTTAAAATGTTTTGAAGCTTATTTTATAAGTTTTCAAGGAAAAAGGTTTTTAAAATGATTTTAAGTATTCTTTATAAGTTTTCAAGGTATTTTATAAGAAAATTATTTTTAAATGGTTTTATGTGTTAAAAATAAATTTTCAAATAAAAAAGGATATTTTCCTCAAGATTTTTTTTGAAATATATTTCAAAATTATTTTCCATCTAAGATGACATCTGTTGATATTACTCATGCCCTTCTAGGAAATTATCTAAATGTTAAATTAATATTTTTTCTATGAATGGGTTATTCTTAATGTCATGGAATTTATGAAACCCATTTCCCTTTCATGAGTTACATGTTTATGAAATCTGTTTCTCTTTCACGTGTTATGATTTTGATGAAATGATTATGAAACCTATATATTTTTCCACTGGCTATGATATGTTTACACGTTTATGATACCCATTTCATTTCATGGTTTATGATATGATTTATTATGATTCTGTGGAACATGTATGTATTAATTCATTATGATATTGGTGGGACCTATATCTCCCTCTAATGCATTGGGTAAAGATTTATATCTCTTGATATAGACATGGTTGGAATGAGAAAGGAACTCAGTTCCGTATTACAGGGTATGAAAATGAAATGAACTCGGTTTAGTAATATAGGGTTGAAACGGGGGTGTACCCGGTTTAGTAATACAGGGCTGGAACATGGGTGTACCAGGTTCAGTAAAGGACTTTGTCTACTAAGATGGTTTCGAAATCAATTCCTTGACTACTATGGAAGTCATTATATATGCTTATGTGTCTTCCACAATTCCATTTTTTATTCTTATATTATTATTTCATGGATTATGTTATTTATTTTCTTATGATTCATGTTCATGATCTTTGATATATAGGGTATGATATTATATTTTCATGATCACATTCTCATACCCCTATGCCCATGTTTATGCTTACATGTATCCCTTGTTTACCCATACTGAGCATTTTATCTCACCCCTTTTTATGATTCCTTCCCTAGGTTATAAAGATATGTATTATGTTTGATGTGTCTAATAAGGGTTCTATTCAAGAAGAACCTAGTGGGATTTGATTTAGCTCATTTATGTACTATTGTTTATGTTTTCATGTTTCCAAAGGCACTAGACTAGTACGGTATTTGGGCATCTATTTGTGTAATGTTTAATTATTCTGAAAATGTTATGTAATGTTAATGTATATTAATACTAGGTCACTATATGTCACTTCTCCACTACATAACAACACTAAAATTCATGACTTGACCTCCTTGATTAATACTTATCAAGAGATAATATCCCTAAGTATACTCCTTTTTTCCATAGTATAAACTTGACATCTTGGTTAGTACCAGTAAAAGAATTATCATCATGATAAAATTTTACTTACTAGGTGCGATTCCAAGATCTGGAACAAATAATTGTTTATTTTACACTACTTATTTAGCTACCTTATAAATCACAACATACTCTGTATTTGTTGATATAGATACCACTGTCTTGAATGACCATGTATTTCTAATTACTGTAGCCTAATTGTGATATTAGATTATATTAATCTATATAAAGACTAGTTTGTGTCATCTTATAACTAGTATCCCTTCCTCCCCACATGCAATATATCCTATGTAATTTTTCAAGTACACTTGGACAATTTTGATTACATCCCTTTCCGTTCTCCTAGATAATATTGGTATTTTCCTAGAATAGGATATATTCTAGCAATATAATTTATTGTATATATCATGTAATATGTGATCGATCCATCACAGAAGCATATAAAATTCACCTCACCGCATTAATCTCCTCCTATTCCCCATGCATGTCTTCATAGAGAGATTTATTCCCTATGATATTGGTAAAAATTATCTCTAGAATTATTCCATCTTGTATTTTTCAATACATTTTTATTATATGTACAATTAACTAGTTCTAAGAAACCATTAGATCTACATCAATAAATCTGTTCCCTAGAACCAAGGTTGATACATTAATTCAATCTCTAGAGAGTTACTTTCATCCTGACCTTAACTAACTGTAAGACCAATAATTATTTTCCATATGTTACAAAACATATTTTACTTGGAAAATAATGGTTCTCCCACTAACCTATAGTATACACATGGAAAATATTTATTCCAAATGAATATACTATGATCTTGTTGCATACTTCAATCCTAAACTGGAGTTCAATAACTTTCACCTCTTACTGTCATTCTATATGGTATCACCATCCCTTTTTGGTTGTGTCATATAGATACCTTCCATGATTGGTGGTCTTTATATCCAATTCTTAATAAAATAATCATAGAAAGTATCCATGACAAGTAAAATTCTAATGGAATTATGCATAATTACTTGGTGTGACTAATCAATCCTTATTGGTAAAAATATTGTACCATCCATGTATAGTTTCACTTGAATATACACTATAGTATTCAAAATAATAAGCCCCTGTACTTTAATACATGGAATTCATTATTTAATTTTAATTTATCTTGTCAATATTAGTTAATTACTATATACTTATTATTTGTAGTAATTATTATTCTTAGAGAATTAAGTATCAACAACTATGGTGAATGTAAAACTATCACTATGGTTTTAACTTTCTTACACAATATGTGTCTCTAGAACATTCCTCATTAACACCTCTTGTGAAACTTATTCCTATGTCAACTATTTTTTAATATCTAGCATTAACTAAATCCAAGTCAATCTTTCTCTCTCTATCACAAATAGATATGTAAAAACTTATATAGAAATATAATCTATAACTTGAATATATCTATTCTATATTAGGGATTTAAGTAATATCCTTAGAAAACTTTTATATAACTACTTTAGATGCACATTGTGTTTCTCTTGATTCATGTTTATTTTTATTCTAACAAACTCTTTTCATCTAAACACATGTTCTTATGAAATAATGAATTTATATGATACTATAACTCATATGATATCCATTTTTCATGATAGTTTACATATGGTTATGGGATAATTCCTCTATCTACATATCATGTCTCAAAAATAATGGAATTCACTACAATGAATATATGTCTCAAAATTTATGGTCATTTACTTATGTCATGTCTCCGATGTGTCTAATAAAATATGAATTTAGGAATTTCTCCATGATACATTTTATTGATCGATGTTAACATGTAAGAATCATCATTGATCCTCCTTATTAACATCATATATTTTATATGGATATGGAAATGTGTGTTTAGGAATTACTCTATGATACTTTATATTGATTGATGGATGATTGGTCAGGATATTCTTCAGCTCACTAGACTAAAGGAAATGATATATTTTGACCATGAATATACCATACTTCACTTTCAGAATCCTTAATAAATAGTTAAAGAAATGTAATGAATTATATTTACCGTTAGCTTACCCTTGGAATAGTTCACGCTCTCTAGCTAAACTAGTTCCAAACCTTTGCGAGTTTCCTTTATTTCTAAATATTTCTTTGTCCAAAACTAAGTACATAAGTGTGTTAATAATAATTGAGGTATTTAACTCTCAAGAGTCTAAAACCATACTGGGTATATCCTTGAGAGTTACATAGTTTTATTTATAATGTAATATCTTTCCACAATTGGGTATAACCAAGTCTTATGTTTTATATTCATCAAGTATTGCTAATGATTCAAAAATTACTGAAATATTTGTTGAGTATTAAACACCACAAACAATATTCATTCCTCTACTGGAATAATGTATCCTTTTTCCAATGGACACATGAGATAAATGTTTTGGTTATACTCAATAAAATTTCTATTATAACCATTTACTTGGTAATTAAAAGTTATGTGCTTCCTACCACTGTATTAGGAGCCACCCTTTCTTAGTCACTTAGAGAACATACCTCACTTCTTGAAACATTTCTATTACTTACTCAGTTACTGTATTTTGATACACATATGTGATAAGAATATTTTATTTGATACCTAAGAATTATGACATAAAAATTAGTTATAATTTATGAATATACTAAAAGAATAAGCGATTAATTTCTTCTTTAATTCACTTTATAACATTTAATCTTACATATATTTTTATTTTATTATATGTGAAGGAAAAAACCTCCTATTTAATACCTCTTTCTTTGAAGGAAATTTTGAAGACACCATTTATATCACACTTATAATTGTCCTTTTCAACTTGTATTTCAACCTATTTTCCATAATAACTAAAAATTAATCTTTATTTAATGTTCTTATTGCTTGAAGAACCTTACCCAAAAGTTAACAAAGATTTTTCTTCATACTATTCATTTTTTAATCTTAAAAAAACCGGATTAAATGGTTAAAAATTATATGAGAAAGGGATGCATTTAAAGATCATGATCCATCATTCAATTTACACATATTTAGTGTAATCATCACTTATTCACATCTTCAATTCACTTTCTCCTTTCAAGCTTCTTAGAGATTATATTACATGTAATATCAGCCATGTCATGATGTAGTATCCACAACTTACATCAGACATTGATGATAACATTTTGAAATAACCATCATATGCATCATACATGAGTCTCCTGTAAGTATTTTTTTCTACCCTCACTTCCTTAGGAGTCTTAACATGCATTGGGGACTTTATCACCACGAATTTCCTTTTTCACAGTACTTTTCACAAGTGCCAATATTACTCTTGGAAACTCTTTCTGGATAAGACATTGAATTTTTCCAATAAATATTGTAGTATGTCTTGTGGTATTACTTTCCATTTTATAAAAAAATAAAATAAAATATAGCATATTAGTAATTTTTATTGATTATTTATTAGACATTACCGATTAATTACATCATTAAATGTCTCCCATGATCTTATTAAACTCTAGAAACCCTATGAACTAAAATCAAAATACTATGTCGCTTGAGTATTCTAGTGAAAAAGATCATTGAAACATCTCCTCATAATCTTAAAGCTTTGTCTAGGCCACTATTTGGAGAGTTTCTAGGTATGAATTATAATAAAGAACCACATTAACTCATGGCTCTTTAATCTATTGAGTGAAGTCCCACCTTCTAAAATCATAAACACGATTTATTCAATGCTTGCCTCTAAAGTTGAAAAAATCTAGTTTTGACTATTTATTTTATTCCAACTTCAGTTAAGTCAACCCATCACTCTCACAATAAAATCTCGATAGTTGGAGGTACCCTCAAATTTGGTTGATGAGTACCCCATACACTTGGTTTTGTTCAAATTTGAGCACCAGAAGACATTTGTGACTTAATATTTATTTAAAAGTTTTATTATTTTTTAAAAAATGTGATGCATTTATATTAATATGTTCATATTGTATTGTCACACTCACAATTGAACATTAATAAAAAAACATTCATTGCATCTTTATGCATTTTTCTATTTATTATTTTATGTGTTTCCCACAGACATGAAAATGCATAAAATAATAAACAATGCATAAAAGAAATAAAATTACCTGACCGATCTTGAACATCTAATATTGGTTAATACATTTAAACTCAATGGATCAACCATGACCTAGGGGTATCATACCTGAGTTTGGTCTTGACTTGTGACATAACTCTTCCCCTATCCAGTGTGTCTATATATCATATGGGTTTTCACCTCGACTTAACATGGTCCACAACTTACGATGTTATCATCAATAGTATATTAATACTCACATATAGGAGAGAGGGTCTTGGGAAGTAAAATATACATATAGATATATATGGATGAACAAGACCTTATACATATTGAATAAAATAGGATGATGTGTAGACTGTTATAAAAATTAACTAATTATTACAAACATTACACACAATTGTAATAAATAGTTAATTAAAACTAGAAATGCATGGTTGATGCTCAAGACTAGTCTATAGGTAAATTAAAAGCACGATAAAATTAAAATTCAATAAATTTAAGTATGAGGTTAATTAAACAAATTAAACAAATTATTTAATTCAAATAATTTATTTTTTGGTTGGTCCCATAAATAATTTAATTTATAAATCCAAAATTAAATTACTCAATTAATTTAATTTAAACCAGAATTGAATTAATTTTCAACCAAAATTAAATTATTTTTTTGAATAATAAAATTATTATTATTTTAAAATTTGAAAATTAATTAATTAATATATTGGATATATTAAAATTCCTCAAGCCTTAAAACCCCGCACAGGGCCAATGCGGGTCGAGACAACCCCATGCAGGCCCGTTCTTGGTCAGTTAGACCCCATGTAGGGGTGTTTTGGGCCATAAAAATCCACCCTTACATGTTCGGGGTCAGGTACCTGCCCAAGCGCATTGTAGGGTGGGTTGTGTTAGATATTACCTGCAGAAAACCTGTTGGTCGGCTGAACTAGTCAGGGGTACCTCTACAGGGGTTCACATTCCAATGACTCGATCGGATCGAACGACCTGATCAGCCAGGTGTCACATGGGTGGTGAAACCTCATCAGGTACCTCATGGTGGCATAGGTATGCATGAAGTATGATATTGGTCGACTTCAGTCGAATAGTAGGCACCGATATTGGCATTCTTGCCACATGAGGGAGCATCGACCGCAAGCGGGGTTGGCTAGAGCCAACAATAGTGGTGATCGGAGGAGGTCCGTCGTCAAATAATGGTCTGACCAAGTGGGAAACATGGTGACTAGTACAGGGAGTTAGGGATAGCCAAGAATTGGATTCCATCATGAGTGGTCATCCAAGAGAGGTGCTGTGGATAAGAATCTGAGCAGGCAGGGCGACAGAGTGGGGTCATCGGTGGAGGAGGGGAAACACACGATGGTGGGAAGTCTTACTAGTGGCATGTCGATGGGGTTTACAATAGGTCTATGTGTGTGAGGCACTATAAGTATGGGGAGTTTCGGGATGGGTGGATTCCAGTAGAAGCCACTAAAAAAACTATTTTTTTGAAATGCCTAATAATAGGCTTTTTAACAAAAAAAGGTGTTTTTATATCTTTACTTGTGTAACGTCCCAGATTTTCTCAAAGGTATATACCATTGGTTTTCAGTTTTAATTTATTTTTTTATACCTAATAATTATTCCTAGGGATTTAAGGATGTCTCGGAGTTTTTTGGGGTTTATTCGGAGTCCGGAGCCCCAAAATTTGAAAAGGTAGACTGGGCCACACAGTTGGTAGAAATTGTGGGGCCCATATTGCATGGTTTCTCTAACTATGTGTCTTGAGACACTGGGTTGTTGGGGGATTCATGGGTTTTCTACAACCATGCGACCCATGACGCATCACCGTGCGTGATTGCAGACCCACAGGGACAAAGACATTCTGCATGGCTAGCACACAATTAGCCAAACCATGCGCCTAGCCTGTGCAGGGTGCCCCTTTGAGAAGAACCCAGTGCATGGTTGGTGCATGGTTTTTCCAACCATGTCAAAAAATCATACGCCCCTACCTTTGTCAGTGAAATTATTTTTTTTCCCTTAATGAAATGTTTTTCAAACCCCTCTTCTTCCTTCCTTTATCTCCAATGGATTCCTCCTCCTCCCTCACGCACAAATCCTCCTCCTCTCCTCCTCATAGGTTTTGGGATATATCCCTCCCCAACATCCAAATACTTCACTATTAGAAGCATAATAAATCTTGAGGTAAGATATACATTCCTCTTGCTTTTGTTTCTCCTTTCTTTCTTCCTTTATTGTGCTATTTAGGTGCAACCACTTTTTCCATATTTTCTGGGAATCAGAATATTTTTTATATTTATCTCATTGTAGCTTGATTCAAGCACCAATAATGTATGAGTGGAGTGATACTACATCAAGGTATGTGGTCAAGGTCTTTCCCTCTTTTTTCATGATTTTTAAATGATGCACCATTGTTCCTCGTCTTGGAACCTACTAGTGGATCCCTTAAAATGATAAATAAATTATTCTAACATCCCTTCATGCTTACTGTGACCCTATAACATGGAGAGCCCCATCCAGACTCGTTTGAATTGACTTGGGATCTACCCCTTGGGTGTGCCACCCTGAACGACCTATTTTCCCATGCCTTGAGTTTTTAACCACCATGTGTGTGTGTTGAACCTTTGATAAATTCCTTAAATCAATAAATTGAATTGGGATAAATTGGTATGCCTTGAGTTTCCCTTCTCAGCTTGATTATTATGTTTAGACACCGCTTCTCATGCTTATTTTCCTATGAAAATTATTTAACTACCTATGCCTCGTGCCTTGTGAAAATGATTAAGCTATGTCATGTTTCTTGGATCCTTATTCCTTATTTCTTATACCTCATACTTATTCCATATGACTTGTTCCTTGTGCCTTGTTCCTTTCTTACACTTGATTCCTTGTACTTATTTCCATACATCTTATGCCATAGTTTATTGTATTGAATTATATAACTTTTCTAGCTTGTTTAGCATGCGATATGGAAATTATTATTGATGACAAGTGATTGTAAATTCATTTCTTGATCTACTTAAGTTTTGGGAGAGAACATAGGTCCTGACTTATGGATGTTGTGGATGGACTCACCATGATTGGCTTGGTTCCACTTGACGCGCCAGGAGTGATCCTTTGGATTATATTGGATGGGATCTCTGGGTGGTTTTACTTATACTCATGGGTGAAACCAGTTCCCTAGGGGAGAAACCATGGATAGAACCATTGGAAAGATGGATATTCTATGATTCAAGTGATACCTGATCCCCTATGTGAGATACTTAGTATGGAATCAGAGTTCACCATGCCATGAGTGATACAAGGTATTCCATTATGATTTTCCTTAGATGAACTCAGTGGCATTGGTTATATTGGAGGCTACTATAGTGACCCTTGGGATTCCATTATGGATATGATGGGTTTGGGATTCCATTACTAGATTTCAAGGATTTCTTACTTGGATTGTGTGTAATGCATTCTTATTCAATGTTAAGCATGCTTGATTGAGATTCTAGGGATGCGACTGCCAAGCCAAATCACAAGATTGGGGTTGGTCCACACATTTTATGTAATTTATGATGGCCCTTATATACATATTATTACTTGTATATGTAAGTTGGTCCAGTCTCTCAGATTAGGCTGAAGCAGGTAGAATTGGTCGGGTATCCATTTAGAAACCTGGGCTGAAGTTTTAATTATTTTTTTACTCAATGCCTTGCATTTACTATTCATTATAGCACACTGTTCATTTTTTTGTTACACAAAATTGATTGATATAGACACCATTGGTGGTGACCTAATGAGATTGTATCTCACATGCTTCTTGGGCTGCCTTTAGTACCCAAACAGACTTCATGATTACAAGTTTAGACAAAGGGAAGCGACCAACTTCTGATGTTTGATTCACATCATTTGTATAGAGTATGAGAGTAAAGGAATGAGCATATGCTTGGGATGATAGTACTATCTATTTTTAGCCTTTTTTTTATATTTTTTAGCATGTGGTATATGCTTGTATCCCTAGTTACCTATACTCACCTTTTTTAGAGATACATGACTTACCATCATCGTCATTTTGTATCTAATATTCATTTATCTTCCTCCAATCATTATTTGTCTTAGATGATTATTTTTTATCTTTTCTATTATCTATTTGATATTTCTACTTACACTATTTATTATCTTTTTTTTCTATTGTGTTCACTTTGATATATAAGGGAATAGTCTCCCCATGGACACACCCTAGACCCTCACTTCTAGTTGAAAGCCTCTGGTGTTCGAGGAGGTGCGCTTGAGGTCTTTTGGCCCACCGTCTCAGGAAAATGTTGAGTGGAAACTGAGGCAGGATAATACAAAGTGGTATTAGAGGTATTTTTAATTTTTTCTTACTATTTGGGTTAGACAAGCGACTAGTAATATTGGAATTTGATAATGATCCTATGCTTGAGAGTAGCTGTAAGAACCCAGTTTTTTCACTCAGGTATGGATCCTTTAATTTTTAGTCTAAATCTTTACTTTGGACCTAATATGGATTCCTAATGAGTTGGTAAAGTTTAAGAGGGTGTATAGGGATTGTTCGGAGCCTAGAACCCATCTTTTTGGGGAAAACAGGATTGGCACACAATTTAGAGTAAACCGTGCGGATTGTGTTTTTTCGAACAGAGCCACCTCATACGGTTGGTGCACGGCTAGGTAGAATAACCATGTAAATTACCCTTTTCCCCCAAGTACCCGTGCATGGATTTCACATGGTTTGATCAAACCATGTGGAGGATGTTATTTCAATTAGAACCGTCTCGCATGGTTTGCACACATTTTTACAAACCGTGCAGACAAACCGTGCATAGGATAAAATTCTGGGTAAAATGTCCAAATTTCCCTTAATGATCTATTTACTCCCCTCTTCCTCCCTAATTTGAGAACCAACATGATTAATACCTTTTCCTATCATTTTGGATATTTTTGTAGGCCAAATCTAGGGATAAATAGATCTCCTTCATTCGGTATCCAATCAAGCTTCCGTTCATTACATTGGATGTGCAATGATAAGTACTCGAGTCCTCTTGAGCCATTATTCTTCTCTCTTGATATCGACCTAGATATTGTTAGGTGAGAGTTTTTCACCTTTTCTTATATCTAATCCAATTCGAGCCAAATCAAGGGCCTATACCAGAGGAGGATAGCTATAAAACCCTAATGTGGGTGGTCTATAACTCATCCCTCAAGTTCGTGGATTTTGGAATGTTCGTGTGGGGCCTGTTGATTTCATCGGAAGTCATTTCTTAAATTTACATTCCATGATTATACTTGGAATCGTATGGTTATACTCTTTCCAATTTTGTGATTAGTTGTTAGTGGTTATGCACACAAATCAATCCACCCCATGTCAAAGGTTATTCCATAATTGGGTTTTAGTGTTTCGGTACGTTTGAGCCACCATTTGGGTGTGCCTTTGGTTGACCATCCTAAGGGTGAGACTTTCTATAATAAATGGCTTTTTATTAATGATAATTGCATAATGGAATGTATCATGTATGATCACCACTTGACCCACCTAAGGTATGTGATTCAAATTGATTATTAATTGAGAAATGTAAAATGGAAAGTATTCCAAGTATAAAACATGGCCTTATTAAATCAGATTGAATAAAGGTTACATGTCCTTAGCACCAATTTCAATATTTATGGGAGGTAGAGGAGTGGACATCTATAATTGAATATGCCTTAATGGTTAATTGAGACTTGATTAAATGGTCACAATGCTACTTGGGCTATCCGCACTAATGGAAGAGAAGGATTGAACCTAACGAATGAATACATGATTTCAATATAAAATAGGAATGGAATAACTCGATCTCACCTTGGATTATGGGAGGAGAGTACCTTGGGTATTGAGAACCCCATTATAATTTAAGGATGTAGTTTTCTTAGGTTGATACCCACCTAGACTTCGGTTCTTTTCTATTCCTCAGATGACCGGTATACTTCCAATGGGTCCTTTACATTATTATAGGATACCTCATATACAATCCTTGGATCCAACATTGACTAGTAGGTGCCATGGGGAAATACCATAGGGCCCTGTCCTTCTTATCCCCATTTTACCTTGGTTGATCACCTTGGACTCGGTTGGCGCCTTATTGTGGAATGCCTTGGATTACGCTCCTTGGATTAGACTCTTACCCCTTAGCTAGACTCAGATACTATTGAGTTTGTGTTCCATGATATCTACATTACCATGGTTATTACCCTAGAACTCCCTCACTAAATATCATTTTTAGGTTTCCTTATTACATCTTGGAACCTTCACTACTTATACTATCACGAGGTGATGTCAGTGATGGCTATGCCTCACATGACTTATTAACATGAAATGGTAATTACTTAATTAATGAAATGGTTACATGTTCAGACACCAGTTGAGGGATAAAGTAGGTTCTTAGGTATTTATTTATTTTGTACTACTTACTTTACTTTATATATTCATGCTTGCACATTGCTATATTCCATTACACAGGCCGGATGTTATAGACACTGTTGGTGGTGGCCCACTAATATTTATCTCACACCCTCTCTGGGAACTGTTTGGTACTCATATTAGATTACATGGTTACAGGTGTTGATAAAGGGAAGCATATAGCTTCAAACACTTGATTTCTTGCTGTTTAGGATGGAGATTGATAGCAGAGGACCGAGTTGGATCTCACGATTCTTGGAGTAGCCTTTGTTTTCTTTTACTTTGTGGAACATGTTATGCCTATTGTCTTGTATCCATGTTTTCTAGTTTTCTAGTGACATGACATTACATCATCATTGTTCCAGTTGATACAATTATTTTTATTCTCATTTATCTATTACATCAGTTTGCTTCTGCTTTTTATTTATATTATATATTGCTTTTGCTGATTACTATTCATTTATATTCTTTACACTGTGATACACTCTGATAATGAGGGCATATTCTCCCCACAGACACAACCCAAGCCCTCGCTACTAGTCAGAAGACTTTGGTGTTTGGGGAGATGCACTTGAGGCCATGTGGCCCACCAGGCTCAGGGCACCCTTTAAGTGGAATTTGGGTTCGGGATGCCACAAAATGGTATCAAAGGTGGTTTCTTTTCTTGCTTTACTATTTGGAGACAATATATTGGAGAATAGGAACACTTGGGACTTTGTCATAAGCCGTTCTTGGGCATCGTGAAACCATGTTCGGGGTAAAAACCAAGTTGCCTAAATTATAATTGTTATTCTACTTTTTCTTACTATAGTTGATATTATTTAACCATTGGGTGATGCACATGCTATGTGGTGTTGTTGATTATTACTTTTTTTAATAATTTATTTCATCCTTATCCTGATGATATGAGAGAAATTAGCATTGCTACATGCATTATTATAGTCACCTAGAATTCACATGTCATGCATACTACCATGCCATATAGGTGCATTTCACTTATTTTCATTGCTTGATATGCTTGTGATTGTTGAGTGATTTTATGATAGTTTACTTGTACTTGTATTACTTTAGCTGTGATTGAGTAATTGCCTGTCTCAATTAATGAGGTGTGTGGGCCCTCATGGGTTGGGATGAGTAATTTACTAAGCCGATCCATTATACTATAAGTAAGTGGGTACTGATTCTAGTGATAAGTGTATAGGAAATTATTCATCGGAAATGGCTATCCATTATAAAGTGAATCCAAAAATCTAAAATGAATTGGTTGTAGATCCTTATCCCACCTTTTCATGGCAATGAAAGGTAAAGGAGTGAACCTAGAAATTAACTGCGAAATGACATGAAACTTATAATTAAGAACTAGCTGATACCTAGTAGTCTAAGCAGGTAGTTTGGGGTAGTATTCCTTGGGTAATGAGTTTTCTTACGTTAAGATTCATCTAGTGATGATATCTTATGCTTCTAAGATTATTCTGAGGTGTCTGTTTAGTATTTGTAGACCAATGCCTCTACGTCATCCTCGTGTCGTTTTCTATGAGGGTGGTGACGACCATGCTCCAGACATGGTGGGTCCTGAGTTTCCAGCCTTATCTCTAAGTGTTCCACTTGAGGCACCACCTATTGTACTTGATATGGAAACTGATGCCCCAAGTCCATTATAGTTTCCTTTGTCTGATATAGTCCATGCTTTGTGCTCTATAGGTTGCACCTATGATGGCTGATCCAACCCACAAGTTCCACCAATAATATCCTCCACTTTTTTAGGAGATGGAAGTTCTCATGCTGTCGAGTCTTGGCTAGAGGCCATGATGTCTATCTTTGAGCATCTGGAAATTTCTCCAGATTGGATAGTCAATAGTTCTATATACATGATTTGGGATTCGTCCAAACATTGGTAGGATTTGGTTACCCAGTCCGGTCATCATCAAGGCATGTTATGGGCTGATTTCCAAACCGCCTTCTATGATCAGTTATTTCCTCAGGCACTGAGAGATGACATAGCTAGAGAGTTCATCCATCTCAAGCAGGGTTCTATATTAGTTATGTAATATTCATAATGTTTCACTGATTTACAACACTTTGCACTGCTTTTATCTGGTGATGAGATTTCACGTGCTAGATGTTTTGAGGATGGGATCTAGTACACCATCCAAACTCAGGTGATTTTATTTCACCTTCCTAACTTTTCTGCAATAGTTTATCAGGCCCTTATCACTGAGCGTAACCTGAGGGATGGCACGATTACCCGATTTAAAGGATCAGTGCTGCGTCAGGCCAGTAGTTCTTCCGGAGGTAGGAAATGTTCCTTTGAGGTTTCTTGTTAGGGCAATGGCAGCTAGAGTATCCAGTTTGATAGATCTGTGGTGTGTCATCAATGTGGAATACCAGGGCATAAGAAACCCCAATGTGATAGAGACCCTATGGAGTGTTGGGTTTGCGGCCGTATGGGTCATCTTCAACATTTCTGCAAGACCTTTCCCCCAGCTTCAAGTGGAAAAGGATCAACATTTTCTCCACCTATAGGAGTGATTTCTTTTGCATTACGTCACGTAGGGAGTTGGAATAGCACTAGAAGGTCTGGTCAAGGAGGAGGTCATGGATATGGTAGTTTGATCCCTGATCACCAACAACACCAGTAGAGCAGTCATGATAGTGGTAGTCCATCTATTGCACAAGGCCATGGATCAGGTTAGTTGCATGATTTACAACCGATACCCAAGGATTAGGCAACAAGAACATCTATAATATGAGATACTATTCTATTAGCCTCCACTATTGTCTCTACTTTGTTTGATATAGGTGCTTCAAACTCTTTTATTTCTATATCTATCATGGAAAGTCTTGGACTAGAGATACAATATCACTATGTTGTAATGACCCTAGATACACCATTGGAAATACAAACGGATGGAATATGCTAGTGCAGGGACTGCCCCCTTGAGTTTAGTAGTTACCCTTTATTGTGGAATCTCTTTGTTCTAGAGATGACAGGCTTCAATGTCATTCTCTAAATGTACTGGTTAGTCCACTATCACGTCTTTGTAGAATGTTATTACTGTAGGGTATCTTTTACATCACCAGAAGGAAACAATTATATTTTCAAAGGTGAGTGGGATGTTCATGAAGGAATATCTAGATCGAATCATCATAGGATAGGTGAAGTGACCACCCAGATTGAAAATATTTTCATAGAGGATCAGGGTTTTCTTCAAACTGATTTCCCTCCAGTAGTTGATCATTTTCGGGAAGTATTTCCCAAAGAATTTTCTAGCTTACCTCCTAAGATAGAGGTATATTTTACAATTGATCTTGTTCCAGGAGTATCTCTAATGTCCATTCCTCCATACTAGATGTCACCTACCGAGCTTCAGGAGCTCAAGTAGTAGATAGGGGACCTAGATGCCAAAGGATTTATAAAGCCTAGTACATCCTCTTGGGGTTTTCTCGTGCTTTTTTATAAGGAGGATGAGACCTTATGTCTATGAATGGATTACAGAAGTTTGAACCAACTTACAGTCAAGAACCATTATCCACTTCCTCGAATAGATGATCTCTTTGACCAGCTCCGAGGAGAAAAGGCATTCTCTAAGATTGACATAAGATCGGGTCATCATCAGTTGTGAGTTAGACCATCAGACATACCCCGTACAGATTTATTTAGTAGGTATGGTTTATACAAGTATCTTATTATGCCATTTGGTCTTACAAATTCACCTTCCGTTTTTATTGATTTTATGAATAGGGTTTTCCACCCCTATTTGGACTCTTTTGTCATGGTCTTTGTGGATGAAATCTTGGTGTATTCTCGCACTCGTAACGACCATGCCAAACATCTTGAGATCATTTTGAGTACACTGAGAGAGCATCAACTTTATGAAAATCTTGATAAGTATAACTTCTGGATTGACAAGGTCCACTTCTTAGGTCATATTATCTCATAATCAAGAGTATCTATTGATCCTAAAAAGGTTAGTGATATAGTTTCCTAGGAGCAGCCCAAGAACGTGTTTGATACTAAGAGTTTATTAGGGCTCACTGGATATTACAGGAATTTCATACAGGTCTTCTCACATCTTGATTAACCTCTTACTGGACTTACAAATAAGTGTGTTAAGTTCGCGTGGTTAGAATCATGTGAGAAATCCTTTCAGGAACTGAAAGGGAGGCTTGTCTTAGCACCAATTATGATTCTTCCTGATCCAGGTAAAGGTTATATAATATTTTTCGATGCATCAAGAATTGTCTTAGGAGAAATGTTGATGTAGGAAGAAAAATTCATTACATATAGATCTTGGTAGTTGAGGCCTCATGAGAGAAATTACCTGACACATGACCTTGATCTAGTAGTAGTTTTCTATGCCTTACGTTTCTGGAGACATTATCTATTGGTTGAGTTCTTTTTGGTGTATATAGATCACAGGAGCCTCAAGTATATCTTTTCTCTATATGACTTAAACCATATACAGCGGGGATGGGTCGAATATCTACAATCCTTTGATTTTGATCTTTCCTATATGCCTGGAAAAGGAAATGTGGTCACTGATGCACTAAGTTAGAAAACTTGAACGTAGGTTGTAAAGGAATCCAATGATGAATGAAAGATAATGTCCCTATTTTCTAAACTTTATCTGGAGTTTCATGACAGTCATGAGTAGTCTTACCTCTCAGCCTTAACAGTTACCTCTTCCCTTCTGAAGAAGGTAAAGAGTAGGCAGTTTTCAAACCCTGAAGGTTTTGTTCTCCATAAGATTATATTAGGAGATAACCCACCTTTGGATTGGTCTATGGATAGATACAACATCCTAAATCTATGTGGACATATCCAGGTTGTTGCAGATATGATAGAGGAGTTGATGAAAAATTCCCACACTTCTCAATGGGTAGATCATCCAGGAATCTTAAAGATGTATCGAGATATGCGATACCAGTATTAGTGGCTTGGAATGAAATGTCAGGTTACATGCTTCATCAGTACGTGTTCCACTTGTCAGAAGGTAAAGGTGGAGCACCAGAGACCTACAGGCTTGTTACAGCTGCTTCTAGTACCAGAATGGAAATGGGATGATGTTTCTATAGATTTCTTAGTTGACTTACCTAGGTCACCGAGGGGTAGTGATGTTATCTGGGTATTCATTGAATAACAAACAAAATAATCACACTTCATTCATATATGGGATACTTTCTCAGTTGAAAACTTGGGAAGCCTGTATTTCTATGAGATCATACGACTACATGGGGTTCCATGTACTATCATTTCAGATAGGGATTCTCGTTTCAATTCACAGTTCTGGAAAAGCTTGCAGAAGGATATGGGGACTAAGGTGATTTTAAGCATAAATTTTTACCCTCAGATCGATGGACAATTAGAATGGACAATACAGGTTCTAGTGGATATGCTTCGATCATGTGTCCTTGATTTCAGTGGTTTTGGGAGAAGCATATCCCTCTCATCAAGTTCTCTTATAATAACAGTTTTCAGGCGATGATTCAGATGGATCCTTTTGAGGCCTTATATGGTAGGCCATGATGTTCACCCTTGTGCTGGCTAGAGGTAGGTGAGGAATCCCTAATAGGCCCTTATCTCATTCAGGAGACTTCAGAACAGGTTCAGCTGATTAGGAATTGTATGACTGCAACTCAATCTAGATAGAAATATTATGCTGATCGCCGTCGAAGACCTCTTGAGTTTGAGGTTAGGGATTGTGTGTTTCTTCAGGTATTTCCCAAGCTAGGGAATAGACAGTTAATAAAGTAGGGAAAGCTTTCACCTTATTACATCAGGACATTTGAAATTCTAGAGAGAGTCAGTCTAGTATCCTATTAGTTGCTACTACCTCAGAGGTACCGTGCCATGCACGACATATTTTATGTCTCAAAGCTTTGCCAATATCATGATGACCCATCTCATACATTTGATCCCAAGTAAGTTGTGTTAGATGCTGATACTACCAATGAGGAGTATCCAGTACGCATCGTTGAATGAAGCATGCAGGTTCTCGGAGGAAATTCTGTCCCTCTCGTATGGGTGTTATGGCAGAATGGATGAGTACAAGACAAGACTTGGGAGAGGGAAGATGACGTATATGACCAATGGCCAAAGTTTTTCTCAGACAGTGTTTCTTTACCCTTGGAAGGAGAAATCAGGGGGCAAGTTCTTTTAAGGGGGAAGACTGTAAGAACCCAGTTTTTCACTCAGTTATGAATCATTTAATTTTCAGTCTAAATCTTTACTTTGAACCTAATATGGATGCCTAATGAGTTGGGAAAGGTTATGTGGGTTTATGAATCTTGTTCAGAGCCTGTAACCCATCTTTTTGGGGAAAACATGCTTGGTGCATGGTTTAGAGTAAACCGTGTAGGAATTTTGCACGGTTTGGAAAACCGTGAGGATTGTGTTTTTTTGAATAGATCCACCTCACACGGTTGGCGTATGACCATGCGGTCTAACCATGAGAACACCCCTTTTTACCTAGGTACCCATGCATGGATTGCATATAGTTTTATCAAACCATGTGGAGGATGTTATTTTAGGCAGAACCATCTCGCAAAGTTTGTGCACGGTTTGACAAACCGTACGCAGGCTAAAATTTTGGGTAAAATGTCCAAATTACCCTTAATGATCTATTTACTCCCATCTTCCTCTCTAATCCAATAACCTATGGGATTAAGCCATTTTACTCTCATTTTGGAGCTTTTTTAAGGCCAAACCTATGGATCAAGAGATCTACTTTGTCTATCATCCTATTGAGCTTCTATTCGTCACGTTAGATGCACAACAGTAAGTAATCTAGTCTTCTTGAGCCGTTCTTAATCTCTCTTTCTCTCGACCAATATATCATCATGTGAGAATTTTTCACCTTTTATTAGATCTACTCCAATACGAACCAAATAAAGGGTCGATACCATAGGAGGAGAGTCATACAACCCTATGTTGGGTGGTCTATAACTCATCCCTCAAGTTCGTTAATTTTGGAATGTTCGTGTGGGGCCAGTCGATTTCATCGGAAGCCGTTTCTTAAATTTACATGCCATGATTATACTTTTTGAAATCATATGGTTATGATATTTCCAATTTTGTGATTAGTTGTTAGTGGTTACACCCAAAACCCAATACACCCCATGTCGAAGGTTATGCCATAATTGGGTTTTAGTGTTTCGGCATTTTTGAGCCACCATTTGGGTACAACTTTTCTTGAGAATCCTAAAGGTGATCCTTCCTATAATAAATGTCTTGTTATTAATGATAATTTTATAATGGAATGTACCATGTATTTTCACCACTTGACCCTCCTAAGGTAAGTGCTTCAAATTGATTATTAAATGTGAAATGTGAAATGGAAAGTATACTAAGTATGTAACTTGGCCTTATTAAATGAGTTAGAATAAAGGTTACATGTATGTATCACCCCTTTCCATATTGATGGGAGGTATTAGAGTGAAGATCTATAATTGAATATGACTTCATGGTTAATTGAGACTTGATTAAATGGTTTAAATGCTACTTGGACTATCCACACTAATGGAAGAGAAGGCTTGAACCTAATAAATGAATACATGATTTCAATATCAAATAGGAATGGGCTGACTCGATCTCACCTTGGATTCTGAGAGGAGAGTACCTTGGGTCTCGAGAACCCCATTATGATTCAAGGATGCAGTTTTCTTAGGTTTATACCCACCTAGACTATAGTTCATGTCTATTCCTCGGAAGCCCGATATACTACCGTAGGGTCCTTTACATTATTACTGGATACCTTAGATAAACTCCTTGGATCCATCAATGACTATAAGGTTCCATGGTGAATGCCCATAGGGCCCTATCCTTACTTAGCCTTGTTTTATCTTGGTTGATCACCTTGGACTAGGTAGGCACCTTATTGTGGAATACCTTGGATTACACTCCTTGTATTACACTCTTACCCCTTATCTAGACTCAGATACTACTGAGTTAGCATTTCATAAGATATACATTACCTTGGTTATTACCATAGAACTCCCTCACTAGATATCATTTTCAGGTTGCTTTGTTACATCTTGGAACCTTCACAACTTATACTATCACGAGGTGATGTCAGTGCTAGCTATGCCTCACATGAACTATTAACATTAAATGGCAATTACCTAATTAATGAACTAGTTACATGTTCATACACCAGCCGAGGGATGAAGCAGGTACTTGGGTACTTAGTTATTTTTTATTGCTTGATTTACTTTATATATGCATGCCTGAACACTGCTATATTCCATTACACGTGTTAGATGTTATATACACCATTGGTGGTGGCCCACTGAGATTTATCTCACACCCTCTCGAGGTGCTGTTTGGTACCCGGAGTAGATTACATGGTTGTAGGTGTTGATAAAGGGAAGCATATAGCTTCAAACACCTGATTACTTTATATTTAGGATGGAGCTTGATAGCAAAGGACTGAGTTGGATCTCATGATTCTTGGATTATCCTTTTTTTAGTTTACTTTTTAGAACATGTTGTGCCTATTTTCTTGTACCCATGTTTTCTAGTTTTCTAGTGACATGACATTACATGATCATTTTCCAATTCATACAGTTATTTTTATTCTTGTTTATCTATTACATCAGTTTGCTTCCGCTATTTATTTATATTATATATTACTTTCATTGATTACTATTCATTTATATTCCTTCCACTATGCTACACTCTACCAATGAGGGCATAGTTTCCCCAAGGACACACCCTAGACCCTCACTACTAGTCGACAACCTCTGGCATTCGGGGATATGTGCTTAAGGCCATGTGGTCCACCAGGCTCGAGGCACCCGTTAAGTGGAATCCGGGTTCGGGATGTCATAGTAGCTAACCCATGTATAGGGTAAACCCAAATTTATTGGGTTGGGTAATTACTGTTATTATATGCACTTCTATAGTTTCATGGATTTCACCATTGGGTGACACACTTGCTTTGTGTTGTTATTAGAATTGATGATATCACTATGATATGTTTTATCCTAGCCCAAGAATATGAGGGTGTATCAAAGCATGAATCATACGAGGCACCATAGGACTTAAAATGACATGAATTATGCCATTCCATATCTACTTTCTACGTGAATTACCTGTGATACTTGTGCTTGTTTTAGTGTATTGATTATATATATTTAGAATTGTGTTGAAAATACTTATAGGACTAATAAAAACATAACTGGAACTTAAATTTTCTACCTTAACCTAATAGTGTTTTTCTACATAGGGTAAAGAAGACACCTTAAGTAGTCAATTATGGCACATTGAGCCATTGACCATTAGTTACATGGGATGGAATGTGTTATGGTTAGGATTAAGTGGATGCCACATTTCAATTTACAAGGTGTATGGGACCTTATAAATTGGAAATGTAGATCCATCTAATTCAACCATTTAAAGGGATTTAAATGTATAAATGAATTAAAATTAATACTACCTTTAAAATGAAAAGGGTAATCTTATACATGTAATAAGATAACTTGAACCTAAACCAACCTAGGAGTGGGAAATAGGCTGTGTCTCTTGTGATCCTTCTATGACATTTTCTCACTACTTAGACCTAGATATAGGAGTATATTGAGGGTTATGTCACGTTATAGGGAGGACTTATACCTACCCTTTCTTTATCACTTTGCTTATCTTCTTTTCCTATCTGTTATAAATTCTATCTGAGGAGTGATCTTGGAAATTGTGGATATATGACACCGCGACATCCTCATAATGTACACCAAGAGAGTGGAGATGATAACACTCTAGAGGTGGGGGGCCATGATCCACCCACAGTACCTACTATAGTTCCACATGGTCCACCTACTATAGATATTACTTTGGGTGCCGATGCTTAGTTCCATGATAGTTTTCTTCAGTTCATGCAGTTTGTTTAGGGTGATCTTCGACTTGCCCCTACTATGGTAGAGCTGACTTAGGAATTTCAATAGAAGCATCCTCCCAACTTTTTGGGGAATGATAGACCTCAAGCTATTGAGTCATGGTTATAGGCCATGGTGTTGATATTTTACTGTCTTGAGATGCCTGCAAAGTGGAGGGTCAATCTCAAAACTTACATGTTATGTGATTCTGCAAAATGATAGTGGGATACCATCTCTTTGGATAAGGTTCATCAGGGTATGGTCTGGGTAGACTTCAGACAACATAATAAGACCAATTATTTCCAAATAATCTAATATAATACCATTCTAGGGAGTTTATTCATCTTTAGTAGGGCACTATGACTATGCTAGAGTATTCTGATCACTTCCCCGAGCTCTAGCATTTCGCTCCGTCTCTGACTGGTGATGAGTTGATGACTACAAGGAATTTTGAGGAAGGTATTTTGTAAAATATTCAATCATAGGTGAACATATTACAATTGGTTATCATTACATATATAGTGAACCGATACCTTATTATAGAATGGAATATCAGAGAAGCTAGTAGTGTGATCCAGGGCGGTTCTATTTTGAGGAAGGGTGACATTTCATCTGGCAGTAAGAAGTGTCATTTAGAGGGTTCACATGGGGGAAATACCATCCAGGTGACATGAAATGATAGTCATGTGATGTGTCACTAGTGAGGTAGGCCTGACCATAATAATCCCCAGTGAATGAGGACAATGATCGAGTGCCGAGCTTACGGCAGGATGGGTCACCTTCAACATTTCTTACGATCTTTTCCTATAGCCTATAGTAAGAGGGTATTTGTACCAACGCCTATATTAGGTATGGGATACATGACTCTATGTTAGGATGGGAGTTGGTCTTCTACTGGATGATCAAGATGAGGGGTAGTGGCCATGGATGAGGTAGTCAGGCTTCAGAACTTCAACATTAGCAAAGTGGACATACCCAGGCTAGTCAGGAAACATCCCATGGATATGGTTTAGGCCGTATTTATATAGTGAAGCCTATGGTTTAGGATTAGAGTCTAGGGCCATATATAGTTAGTGGTACTATTCCAGTATCCTCTACCTTAGTTTTTCCCCTTTTCAATATAGGTGCATCACACTATTTTATATCTGTTGTGGTTGTGGAAATTATTTTCCTTGTAGTTGAGTACTTTTGTGGAATTATATATCTTGAAATGATGTTAGGGGTAAGATGAGAGGGAATATTCTAGTGTTAGAATTTCCCTATTAATATTGGTGGGTACCGTTTCTTCTAGATTTTCTTCTTCCTTAAGATGAGCACCTTCAACGTCATACTCAGTATGGATTGGCTAGTGGCTTATCATGCCTAAGTGGATTGTTATCACTAGTGGGTGTCCCTCACATCACCTGAGGTCAACACACATATTGATAAGGGTGAATGGGATATCTAGAAAATTTGAGCTAAACCCAAGAGTATTGGGCTAGGAGGAGTGGCATCTTAGATGGAGAGTCTCCTTATGAGCGACCAGGGAATGCAGTTCATAGAGTTCCATCTTGCCGTGGATCATTTCAGAGACATATTCCCTAAACATTTCTATATATTAATTCCAATGAGAGAGGTTGAGTTCACCATTAAGATAGTGTTAGGTACAAAACCATTGAACATTCCTCCATGTAGTCTGACACCGATAGAGCTCTAGGAACTCAAGAATCAGTTTCAAGATCTAGAGGAAAAGGGTTTTATTAGACCCAACACATCGACCTAAGGTTTACTTATCCTTTTTTCTAAGAAGGAGGATGATACCCTCCATTTTTTCATGGATTACCACTGAATGAACCATATTATAGTAATGAAATGGTATCCACTACCTCATATAGATGACCTCTTTGACCAGCTTTGAGGAGAAACAGTTTTACCTAATATTGATTTGAGGTTGGGATACCATCAGGTGTATGTGAGATCATCATACATACCACGTACAATGTTTCAGAGTAGGTATGACTTGTATGAGTATCTAGATATGTCGTTTAGTCCAAATAATACATCAATAGTATTTATGGACCTGATGAATCAGGTTTTCCACCCGTATCTTGATTATTTTGTATTGGTGTTCATAGATTACATCTTAGTGTATTCTCATAATAGAGAAGACCATGAAAATCACCTTGAGATCATGATAAATTCACTAAGAGAGCACCAAATATATGAAAAGGTTAGTAAATGAAACTTTTTGACTAGTCAGGTTTACTTATTGGGTCATATCATATCTGAGGCAGGTGTATCTGTTGACCTAGAGAAGGTGAGCACCATGGTTTCTTGGGAGTATCCCAATAATATGTTTGAAATATGAAGTTTCTTAGGGATGGATGGATATTACAGGCGATTCATATATAATTTCTCATACCTAGAAGCATCACTTACGAGATTGAACAAGAATGGTGTGTAATTCATTTGGACTGAAGCTTATGAAGCAAATTTTTAGGAGTTAAAGGAAAGAATGACTTTAGCACCGATCTTGATTATTCCAGAGCCAGGTGAAGGCTATACTATTTACTATGATGCTTCAATGATTGAGTTAGGTAAAGTTTTGATGTGGGGTGATCAAGTTTTAGTGTATGGGTCTCTCCGACTGAGACCTCATGAGAGGAATTAACTTACACATGACCTTGATCTACCAGTTGTGGTTCATGATTTATGCTATTGGAGGCACTACTTATTGGGTGAGCGATTCATCATTTACACAAATAAAAAAAGTCTCAAATATATATCCACATAGCGAGACTCGAATCTAACGTAGTGCAGGTGGGTTGAATACCCATAATCGTTCAAATTTGATCTTTCTTACACACCCATAAAGGGAAATTACATAGTTGATACCTTGATTTGGAAGACTCAGATTCAAGCCATCCTAGAGGCCTGTAGTGAGAGGAAGACGATGGATTTATTTTATGAGATTCACCTAGAGGTTCAAGAATAGCATGGGAAAACAGTATTAGTAGCTCTTTTAGTGACATCCTCTATTTTGGAGTGGGGTTGGATGAGGAAGATATAAGATTCTGAAGGCCTTGTCCTGAGGGAAAGTGTATCTGGTGAGAACCCACCTCCTAGTTGGGTTGTTGATGAGAATGAGACCCCACTCTTTTTTGGGTGTGTTTGGGTTCCTTCTAACATATGGTAAGAGTTGATGAGGGGATCTTAGGCCTATATATGTGAAGTTCATCCAGAGATTACCAAGATGTAAAGTGATATACATCATCAGTACTGGTGGTTAGGTTTGAATAAGAAGATAATAAGATTTATCACTTGGTGCTCCACCTATCAGAAGGTGAAGGAAGAGAACCAACAACCTGTTTGGCTTCTACAACCTCTATCCATCCCTAAGTGGAAATAGAATGATGTCACTATGAATTTTATGACAACTTTTCTGAGATTCCCTTGAGGCAAAAATGTGACATGGGTGATCGTTGACAGGTTGAACAAAGTTTCACACTTACTACCGATCTGGGAAACCTTCCCTATTGATGAGATAGGAAGGATTTAAATCTAGGAGGTAGTGTAACTTCATGGTGTTCCCCATTCTATCATTTGAGACCAAGACACCCATTTCACAGCAATGTTTTGGGAAGGTTTTCAAAAGTCACTGGGTTTATAGGCTCTCTTGAGTACAACATATCACCCTCAGACCGACGAGCAGTCCAAGTAGACAATACAAGTGTTAGAGGATATTATTAGGGAAAGAATCCTTGATTTTGGAGGTTTATGGGAAAATAATACCCCTTTAGTTGTGTTTTCCTACAACAAAAAATTTCATGAAACAATTCAGGATCCATAGAAGTCCCTTTATGGTAGGTTGTTCCATTCACCTTTATATTGGTTAGAGGCAGGTGAGACAGTTCTATTGGGTCCTCATCTTATTTATAAGACTTTAGATCAAGTCTAGATGATTCAAAAGCATATGGATAAAACTCAGTCCAGGCATAAATATTACACCAATCATCACCATAGACCTCTATAATTTGAGGTGGGACATCGGGTCTTTATGTGTGTATCACCTATATTGGGTCGCAGACAAATTTGGAGGTAGGGAAAGTTATCACCTCGATATGTCAGGCCTTTCAAGATAGTGGAGAGAGTCTAACCAATATCCTATAATTTCTAGTTACCTTAGAGTCACCATTCCATGCATGATATCCTCCACATATCAAATATTTTATGGTATCATGATGAACAACCTCATTATTTTGACCATGAGAATATTGAGCTGGAGGCGGATGCGTCCTTTGAGGAGAATCTGATACGTATCGTTGATCAGATCATGAAGGCTCTCTAAGGCAGGCTGGTTCCTCTAGTTTGGGTACTATGGTAGCACAAATGTGTATAGGATGATACCTAGGAGTGGAAGGTCGATGTACATGCACAATGGATAGATCTCTTCTCAAATTATGTTTTACCACCCTTGAAAGGGAAACTCGAGGATGAGTTGTATTAAGGAGGGGAGGTTGTAATGTATTAGTTTTTATCAAAGGTATAGACCATTAGTTTTCAATTTTAATTTCTTTTTTTGGCCCTAATATTGATACCTAATTAAGTTAAGGAGGTATTGGGGGGGTGTCCAGGTCTTTTTTGGAGCACCAAAATTTGAAAAGGAATATTGGTCCACACAGTTAGTAGAAACTGCGTAGTCCAACCCGCATGATTTCTCTAACTATGTGGCTGAGATAGTGGGGTGCTATGGGAAACATGGTTTTTATACAACCGCGAGACCCTAAGAACATAGAAGTTCATGATTACAGACCCCTGGGGGAAGATGAAATTCATACAACAAGCACATAATTAGCCAAACTATGTGCCTAGTCCGTGCGGGGTGACCCTTTGAGCAAAACCTGATGCAATGTTGGTGCACAGTTTTTCCAAACGTGTGGCCAAACCATGCACCCCTTCTCGTGTGGGTGAAATTAAAGTTTTTTCCTTAATGAGTTTTTTTCAAACCCCTCTTATTCCTCCCTTTCTCTCTAACAGATTCCTCCTCCTCCCTCATGCACAAATCCTTGTCCTCTCCTCCTCATAGGTTTTGGGATATATCCCTCCTCCAGCATCCAAATCCTTTACCTTTGAAATAATTAGAAAGCTTGAGTTAATCTCTACATTCATATTTCTTCTATTTCTCCTTGATTCCCTTATTTTTTGTGCTATTTAGGTGGGACTTCTTTTGTACTATTTTTAGGTAATTGGACTATTTCATCGATTTATCTCATTGTAGATTGATTAAAGCACCGATAAATGATTATTGGAGTGATACTATTCCAAGGTAGGTGGTCTATGTATTTCCATATTATTTCATTCTTTTTAAATGATACACCATTTTACACACACTGTACCCTACCGATGGAGCCCTAAATGATAAATAAATTAGTCTAAGTGTCCCTTCATGCTTATTGTTACCCTTTCATATGGTGAACCCCATACGAAGTCATTCTCCTTGACCTGGGAGCCACCCCTTGGGTGCGCCACCTTGAACAGCCTATTTGAGCATTCCTTGAGTTTTTAACCACTGTGTGTGTGTGTTGGACCTTTGATAAATGCATTAAATCCATAAATTGAATTGGGATAAATTTTTAGGCCTTGAGTTTCCCATCTTAGATTTATGCTTATGTTCATTAACCATTGATCATGCTTATTTTCTTATACAAGTTATTTAAATTCCCATTCCTTATGCCTTGTGAATATGTATAAGCTTATGTCATGTTGCTTGGATCCTTATTACTTAGTGCTTATACCACATGTTTATGCCTTATGACTTGTTACCTATTCCTTGTACCTTTCTTACACTTGACTCCTTATACTTATTTCCATACATCTTACACCACAGTTGATTGGCCTGAATTGTATAACTTGGATAGCTTGTTTATAATGTGATATGGAAATTCTTATTAATGACATGTGATTGTAAATGCTATGCTTGATCTACTTGTGGGACAAGAGAGAAAACGTGTCCCCACTTAAGGATACCGTGGATGGACTCACTGTGCTTGACTTGGTTCCACTTGACGTGCTAGGAGTAATCCTTTAGCTTGCCTTGGATGGGCTCTTCAGGAAGTTTTACTTATACTCGTGTGTGACACCAGTTCCCTAGGGGAGAAACCATGGATGGTATCATTGGAAAGATGGCTATGACATGTCCTGGGTGATACCCGGTCCCCTATGTGAGATACCTGATATGGACTCAGAGTTCACCATGCCATGAGTGATATAAGGGACACTGTTATGGGTTATCTTGGATGGACTCAATGACATTTTTTATATTGTAGGATCCTATAGTTACCCTTGGGATTCCATTATAGATTTCCTTGGATAGGCTTAGGATTCCAATATTGGATTTGATGGATTTATTACATGGATTTTGTGTGATTCCTTCTTATTAAATGTTAAGCATCCTTGATTGAGATTCTAGGGATGCGACCGCCAATCCAAATCATAAGCTTTGGGTTGGTCCACATGTGTTATTTAATTTATGATGTCCCTTGTTTACATATTATTACTTGTACAGGTACCTTGGTTAAAACTCCTAGATTAGGTCAAAGCTGGTATAATTGGTCGGGTATCCATTTAAGAACCTGGACCAAAGTGTTAATTATTTTTTTAATTAATTCCTTGAATTTAATATTCATTATGGCATACTATTAATTAATTTATTAAATGAAATGGATTGATCTAGATACCGTTGGTGATGGCCTACTAAGACTGTATCTCACACCTTGCATAGTCCACCTTTGGTACCCAAGCATACTTCATGATTGCAGGTTTAGAAAAAGGGAAGCAACTAGCTCCTGATGTTTGATTCACAACATTATGATAGAGTATGGGAGTAGAGGACACACCTATGCTCTAGATTCTAGTATTTTTTTTTTTACTTTTTGTATATTTTGTTATCATGTGGTATATGATTGTATCCCTAGTTCCCCATAATCACTTTTTATAGAGATACATGACATACCATCATCATCATTTTGTATCTAATATTCATTTAGATTCCACCAAATGTTATTTATCTTGGATGATTATTGTTTATCTCTGCTATTGTCTATTTGATATTTCTGCTTCCACTATTTATTATCTTTTGTTTCCTGCTGTGCTCACTCTAATATATGAAAGAATAGTCTTCCCATGGACACACCCTAGGCCCTCAATACTAGTCGGAAGCCTCTAGCATATAGGGAGGTGCACTTGAGGTCTTGCGACCCACTGTCACAGGGCACTATTGAGTGGCAACTAGGGCGGGATGCTACAAACTGACCCATGCAAAGACCCACCCCTTAATTTGTTTTTTCTTTACCGATGGCACTCCAAAACCTTTTAATTTCCAAATAATATTTATAAAAGGATATTAATGTTTTAAATTTTAAAAACAATTAAGCAACCCAGTCTTTATGATTAATGAAATATTTTAATATTTTTTTTATATTTTGACTAATGGTGGAAAATCGATTTGTAGGAGAATATTGTTGTGACCATCACCAACCAGAACACTGGGGTTCATTGGAATTTATTTTTCCAACATCCTTTTGGGTATATAGACATATAAATGTTCTTAAATATTTGATACCCAAAAAACTAAAATGTTCCATATAAAAAATTTTGGGTGGCCGTAAATTGGGCATCCGATATCAGATCAACACACAATTTTTTTCGTTAGGATCGAATTAAAGCCCTCTACTTAAATTAAAGGTAAAATAATTTTTATTGGCTTAGAAAATACATGTGGTCCCTCTTATACTAATTTCTAGCACCAAAACATGAAGTAGAAGCTAGTGGGATGGGAAGTTAAAATTTTTTATCGTCGGAGCAACAAAACTATATCATATTCAACAATCCAAGCCCTGAAAAATGTTTGAGGATATCATGTGAATTTAATAAACATAGAAATAAATAAACAATTAGCTTATTTGATTCCACAATGTGTTCAACTGTAGCTTATCATTGGCAATCATTGCTTGAAGGATCTGAAGTCAAACCGCTTAAGATCATCCACACATGCCCCAAAAATCCATGCGGATGCTGATCATTGAATTTTGGTTGCTATCATAGAGCTCTGAAAATTCCTTTGATGTCACAATGATCACCTTAATACCATACCTTCAATATGTAAAAGGTGTTCTTAGATTGATTACTTTGAGAGATACTTTATCTCTCTAGGATGTGGCAGAAGAGAGAAACTGTCAATTCTGAATGATGCATAGTCATTATAATGAGCTTATTCTCTTGCTTATAAAGTGGGAGGCTCAAATACCTGGAAAGGGTTCCCCGACCACTGTATATTAAACTTCCACTAAATAAATAATAATTAAATAGTTACGACGAACTAACTATGTCATAAATATTATTTATATTTTATCACATAATTGTAATATCTATTAAATATATTATGTGATAAACCCGAGTCATTAACTCAACTCGAAATTCTTGCTAATATTAAACAAATATTGAATAATATAATATTCGTTCATATAATATTATTCCATATATTTACTTAAACACATGTAAATAATTTTAATAAATAAATTCAACTCAATTATTATATACTCGAATAATAATGAATATATTTATTCATCGGTGACTGATTACTTGGACAACTCTCGGATCCTATGGTGGGCCCCACAATGTCCAATATTCACATTCACTAGAATAGGGTAGATTATTCATTAATCTTTTATGTGTGACCCTCTAGGCCCTTATCTTGATAGTAGTGAATACTATTCACAGACTAAGAGCAGAGTCTAGCAATCCATTAAGACCCCTAAAGTGACAAGGAAAAGTCATAACAATGATAACCATCCTATGAATATGTATTGTTTAATACAATATATTTGCCTCACGATATCTCATAAAGAAGGACGAACAATTGTATCATCATCCTTTTTTACTTTATTATTTTTTGATATAATTAGACAAAATTACCTCCGACTACCTTGGCAAAGGATTTATGAAGGCACTACCATCCTGATCAACTAGGTATGAGATGTCACTTCCTCAACTCGAAAGTGATAAATTATACCTTGACCATTCAACCAATGCCAATGCAACGACCCAAAGTTTAATCAATGAAAATTACCTTCTTATTTTCATATAGTATAATCACATGAAATCATAAAGTAATGAACTAATAAGTACCATGTGACCTTTAAACCTAACATTGTCACTTTTGTGATTTGAATTTCGAAAATCCGACATACAGGGTTGCGATCAATAAGATGTTTGGAGTCTGATAAGATAAACTAAATTTTTAGTGAATAGTAACTAACACTTATGAATAATAATGTTACCCTTATGAATAGTAATACAACCTTTAAGAATAGTAAATCATCCAAATGTATATGTAACCATACCAATGAAAGTATAAATAAAATTTATCCATCTTATAAGTGACAATATGATATAATTATAGTTTTGGTATTTTTGTAAGTCATGTATATTTAATTACAATTTTATGATTAATTAAATAATTTAAAAGAAAATTTATTTTCATAAAATATATTCATAAATAAGTATTTTGATGACTTATGATTATATGATAATTTTAAGATATCTTAATTAATTTTTCAAAGTATTAGAAAAGCAGTTTTAATTTTAAAATTTGTATTATTCAAGTAAATTATGATTTTAATTAAAAATTAAATTTCACATATTTAGAAAAATATTTTTATAAAATAGAGTTCATTTTTTGATTCTACACATCGAGAAATGGTTGGGGTGAAGTTTTGGTATTTTTCTGAAATACTTGAATTTTTGATGAATAGTAAAATACAGTAATTTGCTGTATATATACATTATATGTTAAATACATTATTTATTGAGTCATGGATAATGTAATAACATTAGGTTAAAACTCACATGAACATATTAATATTTTTTTCACAATAATAAATACTATTTATTGTCTTGTTAAAAATAATAAAATAATAAATAAAATATTGAGAAAACCCTCCTCTCCTCCACTATAAAAACCACCCTCACCCCTCTTCTTTTCACTCCTCTAAAGACTTCTGCCATGACTAAATTATGATAAAATATCTCCCTAATCCCCTATCCCACATCCATTAGACCTTGGACTCTTTAAAATACCAAATCCTCTACCCTAAAGATGTTCTCAAGGAAGATATATTCAAGAGTTAAATTCCTCTTTTCATTTCTTTTATTTTCTTTCAAGTTCCATTATTTTATTTTTATTTCCTCACCTAATTTCATAAAAATGTTATGATAAATCCATTACCTTACATGTACTAGAATTTTGTAATGATAATGGAATAATTCATCATCATCTCTCCTTTTCCCTCCTTTTATACTAGGAATGAAAACACCATCCGAGATGTGTTAATTTCTCACTTTCAAGGACAATGGGTTTTCAATTTCCATTACCGTATTCAATTATAGTCATGAAACCATTTTTTTTGTTTGAAACAGAATATAATATATGTATTATGTCTAATTAAATTTTTTTAATCTTTTTTACATATGATATTAATTTATAAAGCAAAATGTGATTGATGTGATAAAAAAACAACCAATTAAAAAAACAGTTACCATTAAAGTTTTATATAATGATTATTATTAACTCCAAATTACCAAATGAATTTTATAACCAATTAATCTTCTGTATGATCATGAATAACATATAAATCTAATTCTATACAACCATTCTCATCTTACATGTTTATCCTTACATGTATATAAGTAAATCAATCCTGAAAACCAATGAAACAAACAATGAAATTGAACCTCTTAACCAATAAAAAAGGTCATGAATGAACATAATTAGTTTATAATAAATCAATTACATAAATAATTGGTTCTATAAATATTAATTCATGAATTTAATTTGGTTATTCAGGATATTAAGATCAAATAAAGGACACCATCAAACTTATGGTAAGGGATTCTACCCGAACCTCCATTATTCCTTCAGGTTTCTCTATATTTCTTTTTAACCAAATTAAATTATATTTTATTTTTTATATACATATTACAAATGATTTTTACATGCTCCAAATTCATGTATCAGTATCCATTCATTATTCCCTTTCAGGTATATACATTTTTTTAAGTGGTTCCCTCCTCAATACTTCCCGACAAGCAAACCAGTTTTAAGGGAACTTCTTGAATTCTTACCCAATTTCAAGTGCGCTACATTATCTATTTTAAGACACAATTATTTTTAAAAAACAAATATTTTTATTATGAAAAAATTCTTAGCTGACTTCTAGTTTTATATAAAATATTTTCCATTTTCTATTTTAAATGATCTTTAGTATTTTCCTTAAAACCACACTCAAATGTTTTAATGCTAAAATTTCTTAAATACTATTTTTACATGTTATCACTTCTATTTGAAATCAATTACTATGATATATTACTATTTTCAATTATTAATTTCAATGTATATTTTAATTCCTTTATTTTATGGACACTTGTATGATACACCCATTTATTATGCTTTACGACATGATTATGATACCCATTTCTTTCCATGGGTACCCTTATGTTTATATATGATTGATTATGTATGATTATTTTTGTAGAAATCATATTAATGAAAATGTTATGATGGGTTCACCCAGATAGTTCTCCAATGAATTGGTTAAAGTTGAGTCTCATGGGACGTTATGTGCAATGGTCTTGGTGGTTAGCCTCGACTCGTGCTACTATGTGCAAAGGTCTTGGTGGTTAACCTTGAATTGTGATCATCTATGTGTAACAAGCCTTGAATCATTATAAAGTCATGTTTTATGATTATTACACATTACTATGACTCCATTTTTATATTATTCTAGGTTTATATGTTATTATTCCATATGTTCCATGCCTTTTTATATCATTATGTTATGCCTTCTAACCCATGTGATAAAGATTTATTCTTATGTTTATTCATTTACTAGGTTTTTAGCTCATCCATTAATTAATTATACCTAGGTTATCCTATGAAGATGTATGAGCATAATGTAATTTATGATATCTTTATGAATATTAAATAAAAAAATGTTTTATTTAGTCCCATTTTTTTAGTTTTATGTACCTAGTCTTCAAAGACACTAGAATTTATGATCCTTGGATTGTGATATGATGATTTACTATAATTCAAATAATGTAATGAAATGTGTAAAAGTATAGGGTCACTATATTTGGTATCATAGGATGTTCTAGTTATTTTTGGAGATTAGGAATAGAGCACTTTAGTGATAACCTTAAGGATAATACTAAGTATAAGAAAAATCCCTAAATTTTGGTAACTATAGAGTAAGTTGTTTATCAAGAAAATATATCCCTATATGGATATGAACAAGTATATGTGGATTTGGCACAGATATATCTAGGGGTAAAATCTGAAAACACCACTTTGATCTAGATTTGAATGGGAACTGATGCACGACAACAGGCCTTACTGCACTCTTAGTTTGACACTCCCGGGAGATATGTCTTGGTAAATTCATAAGCTTAGTACAAACCATTATTAAGGGAACAAAAAGAAAAGAATCCCATAAGAATATATGTTAAGTAACAGATCATGTATAACCAAGATTAAAACCTAGGGAATCACAAGTTAGGATATACTTTTCCATAAAGAGTTTATCATTTTATGTTTAAAGTTTATTTTTATGCTTATTGTCTAAGTATTTAATACCCCTAATTGTATGTTATTTTTCTTATTTAATGGAGGTAAATATAAGAACACAAGCTGACAATAAATGTGACAGGTAATGTGAATATTCCCCTAATGATATTCCAAATATGATGGGAACAAGTGCTCAAAAATTTATAAAAGTACTTGATCAGCTAGATAAAGTTATGAATAATAACTTAAATCATGTGTAATGTCCTCCTCCTCCATAGAAAGAGATACTTGCTATTGAATACTTCATGCGAAAAAGGTTTCCCATGTTTAGTGGATCTTCCAATCCCCTCCTCACAAAATAGTGGATTAACTCCATTGAAAAGATATTCTCTGTCCTCCAGTGCTCAGAAGAAGAGAAAGTCGTACTAGCGGTCTATCATTTTGATGGGGGAAGCTGATCAGTGGTGGAAACTGATTAAGATTACAAAGTCCCAGGAGGAAGTTGATACCATAGATTGGGAGGAATTCAAGAATTTTTTTTCAATAAATATTTTCCCTGAACCCTCTATCTTAAGATAGAAAGAGAGTTCCTCAAACTTAAGTAGAAGGAAGATGAGTCCATCAGGGAATATGAAGAAAACTTTAGAAGGCTTTCAAGATGCGCCTCCAGATTTTTCATGAACATTGAGAGCAAGGTGGATCAATTCTTTAGCAGACTAAATTTAAGTCTACAGAAAGTGTTGGTGATTCGTGACTTTGATATTTATGAGGAGATTTTTCATTGTGCCCTCAAGGTTGAAATAAAGATCAGAGACTCTCAATGGTATCATGGGATTAGTGATAAAAAGAAGAAAATGGAGTCTAATAGGGGTGGTTCGGTAAATAAATCCCATAATGGAAAGAAGATCTAACATCCCACATGTCAAAATTATTTGAAGAAACATCTTGGGAACTATCTAAATGGAACCAGGAATTGCATCAAATATGGAAGAATATGACATCTTACTAAGAACTACTAGAGGGATATGAATAATACCACTAATGTGGAAGAATAAATTAAGGTCAGATCAACACTTATCCTATAGTGTAGTGTTACAACTGCAAGGATCATGGTCATTATGAAAATAATTACCCTATGCCAAGGGTTGTTAGAGGAAATCAACAATAATATCCAAGGAAACAAGGAAGGGATTATGCTATCACTACTATTGAGGTGGATCCAGATAGTGATCTGGTGAAAGGTATAATAGTTATTCATTCAAGAATAGAAAACATACTATTTGATTCTGGTTCTACACATTCTTTCATATCTTGCAAGTTTAGTAGAGTTATTCAAACACCACATCAAAATTTGGAGGTTGAGTTATCTGTGAGAACAGAAAATGGGGAAATTATTGCATCCAAAGTATATAACTACTCCCTAGTTAATGTTTTTGGACTAAACCTCCTAGTAAATCTCATCATACTTCCTTTAGTGGAGTTCAATGTTATCTTGGCAATGGATTGACTATCTTTATACAAAGACAACATCAACTGTCAGGAAAGGGAGATCACTATTCACATCCCGAAGCATCCTCTAATTCTTTACAAGTTTAAGGAGGAATATTAATATCCTTTAGAATCACTGTCTCAAGTGTGTATATTACTACCTTATGATAAATCATGTCTAGCTCAAATGATTGAGACAAAGGAGATGATAATTCTTAAATATATGACCATCGTGAGGGATTACACTGATGTATTCCTTGAATAATTTCCTGGTCTTCCTCCTGATTTAGAGGTTAAGTTCTCAATTGAAATTATTCTTGAATATATTACTATATCAAATACACCTTATAGAATGACCATTATAGAGCTATAAGATCTGAAGAAGTAGTTATAAAAGAATCTGGAGAAGGGTTTTATATGCCTGAGTGCTTCACCATGGGGTGTTCTAGTCCTCTTCATCAAGAAGAATGATGGATAAAGGTTCCTATGCATTGATTATTGCGAGATCAATAAAATCATGATAAAGAAAAAGTATCCCCTTCCAAAGATAGATGACTTATTCGATCAGCTTTGTGGGGATAGTTATTTCTCTAAGGTGGACCTTCAGTCCTGATATCACCAATTAAAGGTGAGTAAGGAAGATATTCCCAAGACTTCCTTTCAAATGAGCTATAGAAACTATGAGTTTATAGTGATTCCATTAGGACTCACTAATTATCCATTAATATTCATGGCTTTACTAAATAGAGTCTTTAGATATCACCTCAAAAAATTTGGGGTATTCTTTATCGATGATATTATGATATACTCCAAGAGCAAGGAGGAAAATTAGAAGCATTTGGATATTGTGATGATGAATTTATGAAGGGAGAAAATTTATGAAAAATATAGTAAATGTGAGTTTTGGATGGAGGAAGTATCATTATTGGTCCATTTTGTCACCAACAAAGGGATATCTGTGGACCCTTCTAATACAAAGGCAATTGAAGAATGGCCCATGCCAACATCTGTGACAGAGATATGTAGTTTTTTGGTTCTATATAGGTATTATCAACAATTTTTGAAGAAATTATCATGATTTTAAAACCTAATTACCAATATTACATGGAAGGGGGTGAAGTTTTTCTGGACACAAAAATGCGAGGAAATATTTAAGGAGATCAAAAAGAGGCTTATCACTACACCAACACTCACACTCTCAATAAGTGGAGAACTATTTGTGGTATACAGTGATGTTTCAAACAAGGGATTAGGATGAGTGTTAATGTAAAATGATAAAGTGACAAACTATGACTCAAAGAATCTGAAAATACATGAGAAAAATTATCCCAAACATGATCTTGACTGGCAGCTGTGATATTTGTGTTGAAAATATGGTGGCATTATTTCTATGGTGAAAAGTGTGAGATATATACTGATCACAAGAGTCTCAAATATATATTGACACAAAAGTATTTTAATATGCTCCAATAAATATTGTTAGAGATCATAAAGGATTATGAATTCTCAATCCACTACCACCCTGGTAAGGCAAATAAGGTGGCAAATGCTCTAAGTAAAAATGATCCTATATCTTTATCAATGATGAGAATTTAAAAGGATCCAATCTTCTTTGATTTGTAGAGGATGGACATTAGAATCATTAAGGGAGGAACATCATAAATACTTTCTCAAATGATTGATCAACCATCCCTCTTGGAGAAAATAAATATTACTCAAATAAAATATGTGAAAATTATGAAAAGGGTGGAAGTTATTAGAAATGGGAAATCCTCTGAGTCCAATATTGATGAGGAATGAGCTGTAAGATTTGGGTCATGATTATGTGTACCATCTGATCCAGAGATAAAGAAAGATATTTTAAATGACATACATAACTTAACCTTCTCTATTCAACTAGGGAGCAAAAAGATGTATTTAGATCTCTGAGAGAACTTTTGGTGGGATAATATGAAGAAGGAGATTTATAAATATACATCAAAGTTCCTAGTATGTTAACAAGTGAAGGTTGAAGGACATAAGTCTAAGGGGATGATGAAACCACTACCCATACCAACATGGAAGTGTGAGAACATCACTATGGACTTTGTCACTAGATTTACAAGGACATCAAAAGGAAACAATGTTATGTGGGTCATTGTGGATCATGTTACAAAGACAGCTCACTTTATCACAATTCGATAGGACTTCTCATTGGATCAAATTGCATAGATATATATAAAAGAGGTGGTAAGGCTTCATGGAGTACCACTATCTATTGTATCTGATAGAGATCAGAGATTCATCTCAAAGTTCTGGAAAAGTCTCCCACATGCTCTAAGAACTAAACTAAACTTTGGTACAGTCTATCATCCTCAAAACAATGGAGAATCTGAATGAACTATTCATACATTGGAATAAATGTTGAGATCATGTTCTATGGACTTCAAAGGAGGATAGGATCGACATCTTCCACTGGTTGAATTCTCCTACAACAATAGTTTCCACTCCAGCATCTGAATGGCACCATATGAAGCCCTTTATGGGAAAAGGTGAAGAACACTAGTGTGATGGGATTAAGTTGGTGAGTATAAGATACTAGGACCTGAAATGGTCAAATAAATGGTGGAGAAGGTGAAAATAATTCAGTAGCACATCAAGGCTACCAAAATTTGACAGAAGAGTTATGCGAACAATCGTTGACGGGACCTTGAGTTCAAAGATAGAGAAATGGTATTCCTTCGCATATCTCTATGGAAGAAGGTCATGATATTTGGGAAGAAAGGAAAGCTAAGTCCTAGGTACATTGACCCCTTCAATATACTTGATCATGTCAGAGTTGTGGCCTATTGACTAGAAATTTCACCTACCATGTCTAAAGTACACGATGTATTCCATGTATTCCTCTTAAGGAAGTACATACCCAATCCTTCACATGTACTATCTTTAGAGGTGGTATAGTTTTAGAATGATCTTTCTTATGAGGAGCAGCTAGTGAAGATCTTGGATCATAGAGATAAAGTTATATGCAACAAGACTACTCAACTAGTCAAAGTACTATAATGGAACCATAAGTGTGAAGAGGCAACATGGGAACTAGAGGAAGCAATGAAGGAAAAGTACCCACACCTATTTAAGACTTAGAATGTAAAATGAAATTTCAAGGGTGAAATTTCATAAGGGGGGAAGAATGTAATGACCCAATGTTTAATCAATAGAAATTCCATTCTTATTGTCATATAGTGTAATCACATGAAATCAAAAAGCAATGAACTACTAAGTACTATGTGACCTTTAAACATAATATTGTCATGTCTGTGATTTGAATTTCAAAAATATTAATACACAGTTGCGTTCAGTAAGATGTTTGGAGTCCGATAAGACAAACTGAAATTTTGGTGAATAGTAACTGACACTTATGAATAGTAATGTTACCCCTTATGAATAGTAATACGACCCTTATGAATAGTAAATAATCCAAATGAATAAGTAACCTTACCAATGAAAGTATAAATAAAATTTATGAATCTTATAAGTGACAATGTGATATAATTATAGTGTTGGTATTTATGTAAGTCGTGTATATTTAATTATAATTTTATGATTAATTTAATAATTTAAAAGAAAATTTATTTTCATAAAATTTATTCATAAATAAGTATTTTTATGACTTATTATTATATGATAATTTTAATATATCTTAATTAATTTTTCAAAGTATTAGAAAAGTAGTTTTAATTTTAAAATTTGTATTTTTCAAGTAAATTATGATTTTAATTAAATATTAAATTTCATATATTTAGAAAAATATTTTTATAAAACGGAGTTTAATTTTTAATTCTACACATCAGAAAATGGTTGGGGTGAATTTTTAGGATTTTTCTGAAATACTTGAATTTTTGGTGAATAGTAAAATACAGTAATTTGCTGTATATATACATTATATGTTAAATACACTATTTATTGAGTCATGGATGATGTAAGCACCTTGGATTCTAAATAAAATTCACATATTACTATTTTTTTAAAATAATCAGTATTATTTCTTGTCTTGAGAAAAATAATAAAATAATAAAAAAAATATTTAGAAAACCCTCCTCTCCTCCATTATAAAAACCACCCTCACCGCCTCTTCTCTTCACTCCTCTCAAGCCTTGTTCCTTGTCTAAATTCTGCTCAAATATCTCCCTAATAACCTCTTCCACTTCCATCATCCCTTGGTATCTTCAAAATACCAAATCCTCTCACCTAAAGTGGTTTTCAAGGAAGATATATTCAAGAGGTAAATTCCTCTTTTCATTTCTTTTATTTTCTTTCAAGTTCCATTATTTTATTTTTCTTTCCCCAACTAATTTCATCAAAATTTTGTGATAACTAAATTACCTTACATGTACTATAATATTTTTATTATAATGTAATAATTCATCATTATCTCTCATTTTTCCTCCTTTTATATTAGGAATGAAAACACCATATGAGATGTGTTAATTTCTCACATTCAAGGACGATGGGTTTTCAATTTCTATTACCATATTAAATTATGGTCATAAAACCATTTTTATGGTTGAAAAAGACTATAATATATGTTTTATTTCTAATTAAAGGTCTTATAATCTTTTTTACACATGATATTAATCTATAAAGAAAAATGTGTTTGATGTGATCAAAAAACTGCCAATTAACCAAAACAGTTATCATTAAAGTTTTATATAATGATTCATCTTCAATCCAAATAACCAAATGATTTTTATAGAAAATTAATCTACTAGATGATCAATAATAACATATAACTCCAATTTTGGACAATAATTCTTATCTTACATGTTTATCCTTATATGTATATAAGTAAACCAATCATGAAAACCAATGAAACAAAAAATGAAATTGAACCTCTCAACCCATCAAAAAGGTCATTAATGAACTTAATAAGGTTATAATAAATCAATTAAATAAATAATAGGTTCTTGAAATATTAATTAATTAATTTAATTTGGTTATCTAGAACATTAAGATCAAGTGATGGACACTATCAGACTTAAGGTAAGAGATTCTACCTGAATCTCCATTATTCCTTATGGTTTCTCTATCTTTATTTTTACCCAAATTATGTTATCTATTATTTTTATGTACATATTATTATTATTTTTTAAATTATCCAAAATCATGTATCAATATCTTTTAATTATTATTTTTCAGGTATATACATGTTTTTAAGTGGTTCCCTCCTCAATACTTCCTGATAAGTAAACATGTTTTACGGGAACTTCTCGAATTCTTACCCAATTTAAAGTGCACTCCATAATCTATTTTAAGCTACCATTATTTTTATAAATCCAATATTTTTATTATGAAAACCTTCTTTTCTCACTTATGGTTTTATATCAAAGATTATTCCCTTTTCTATTTTAAATTATCTTTAGTATTTTCCTTAAAACCACACTAAATTTGTTTAATGCTAAAATTTATTAAATATTATTTTTACATGTTGTCAGTTATGTTTGAAATCACTTACCCTGATATATGAATAGTTTAACTTGTGTATTTCTATATATATTATAATTAATTCCTTTCATGGACACTTTTATAATACATCCATTTATTATGATTTATGACATGATTATGATACCTATTTATTTCCATGGGTACCCTTATATTTATGTATGATTGATTATGTATGATTATTTATGTGAAAATAATGTTAATGAACATGTTATGATTGGTGTACCCAAATAGTTCTACAATGAATTGGGTAAATTTTAGTCTCATGAGATGTTATGTACAACGGTCCTGGCGGTTAGCCTTGACTCGTGCCACTATGTACAATTATCTTGGTGGTTAACCTTGACTTATGCTCCTCTATGTGAAATGAGCCTTGAATCATGCTAAAGTCATATTTTATGTTACTGTAACACTACTATGACTCCATGATTATATTATTCCATGTTCATATTTTATGATTCCATATATTTCATGCCTTTTTATATCATTATGTTATGCCTTCTAACCTATGTGCTAAATATTTATTCTTATGTTTATTCCCTTACTAGGATTTTTAGCTCATCCCTTCATTCTTGTTATCCCCAGGTTGTGCTATGATAATGTATGAGAACAATAGATGTTAGGAGCTCTTTATGAATATTAAATAAAGAAATGTTTTATTTAGTCCCATGTTTTTATTTTTATGTACCTAGTCTTCCAAGACACTATACTTTACGATCCTTGTCTTGTAATATGATTCTTTACTATTCTTAAAATCATGTAGTTAAATGTGTAAAATGATAGGGTCTCTATAGCCACACCACAAATGACACACCTAACACAAGATACATCACCACGACTTCAATGTCATGGTTTTTTCCTTGCATCAAATTACATGATCAAATGGTACACATTGATAATGATCTCATGTCAGAAGACCAATACACATGTTCGTAGATAGGAATATCTAATGAAACCCAAAACATGTCATGTTACTATTGGCGGGTCCATCCTTATGATCTCACCCACTAGAGATCACCAAGTGATAAATTCATGAGAAGAAGTATCAATGTTTATGATCCCTCAACATTTGATTGTCAGAAATAAATTGTGTCCAGTCAGTATGATGTATCTAGACTGTAGGACATATGTTTAAGATTAATGTCATAGTATATTGAGGTTCTCATTATAGTCTAGAAACTAATATAAACTTTTTATATGAAAAATAATCCATGGAAATTAAAATTTAAATAGTGGATATGGAAATATCAACACTATTATAGTAAGTGTACATCATGTATAACTAACTGCATACATGAAATGGTAATCAAGAGCACCATTCAAGTTGGGTTTAGGGAAACCATTATTACAAAAATCCCACTTACACTAGATAAAACTTACCAACTAACCTTATTATCTCTCACATGATTAAATCATGTTTCTGCTGAGTTATGGATTTACTCATGGGCTTGTCATATCTTAACTGCATGTAAATACTTCTATATGCGACTTTACCACCTTGAGTAATAATTCCCAAGAGATAATATCCCTGAGTATACTTGTTTTTTCCACTATATAAACTTTACATCTTGGATAGTACTAATATTATATTTATCATCATGATAAAAATTTACTTACTAGGCGTGATTCTAAGAATGAGAATAAATCATTGCATAATTTACACTACTTCTTTAGCTACCTCATAAGCTGCATCATACTAGTTATTTTTAGATATAGATACCACTGTCTTGAATGATATTTTATTTCTCATTACTATATCCTAACTATGATATTATATTATATTGATCTATATGAATATAAGTTTGTTTCCCCTTATAACTAGCATCCCTTACTCTCCACATACCAGGTATATATACTATGTGTTTTTTCAAGTACAATTAGATAGTCTTGACTGCATCCCTTACAGTTCACCTATATACTAATGATATTTTCCTATCATATAATATATTTTAGCAATAACATTTCTTGTACATATCATGTAATATGTGATTTATACATTGTATATGTATATGGAATTCACCTCACCACATTAATCTCCTCCTATTCCCCATGCATGTATTCTTAGAGATATTTATGCCATGTGACATTGGTAATAATTCTCTCCCAAATTGCTCAATCCTGTATTTCTCAATGCCTTATCATTATATGTATGATTAACTAGGTATAATAAACTATTAGATCTAAATCAGTAGATCTATTCCCTAGAACTAAGGGTTTTTACTTTAAGTCAATCTATAGAGAGTTACTCCCATCATGGTATTAAATAACTGTAAGACCAAAATCTATTTTCCATATGTTACCAACCATATTTTACTTTGAAAACAATGGAGAACCAACTAACCACTGGTAGACACATGGAAACGTTTTACTAAAAATTAATATTCTATGATGTTGTTTCTTACTTCAATCCTAAACTGGATTTCAGTAACTTTCACCCCTTATTGGAATTATATAGCGTCACCATACCTTTTTGGTTGCGTCATATAGACACCTTCCATGATTGGTTGTCTTGACATACAATTCTCAATAAAATGATAATAGAAAGTCACTATGACAAGTAAAGTTATATTGGACTTAGTCATAATGACTTGGTGTGAAAAACTAAGCCTTATTGGTTCCAATCTTGTACCACCCATGTATAGTTTCACTTGAATAACCATCACAATATTCAAAATAATATGACCTTGTACTTTAATACATGGAATCCATTATTGAATTTTAATTTATCTTTTCAATATTAGCTATTTTTTCATAAAATTATCACTTGTAAGAATTATTTTTCTCATATAATAAAGTATCACTATCTATGGTGAATATAAAACCATAAAAATGGTTTTAACCTTCCTAAATAATATGTGTATCTTGAACATTAATCATCCACACCTCTTGTGGAACTTGTTAATTTGTCAACTATTTTTGCATTTATAGTATTGACTAAATCCAAGTCAATATTTCTACCTCTATCTCAAATAGATTTTTGCTCCCTTATATATAAATATAGTCTATAACTAGACTATCTTATTTATATCTTAAATATTTATGTAATATCCTTTGAAAACTTTAGGATAACTACTTTAGATGCACATTGTGTTTCTCTTGATGCAAGTTTATTTATATTCTAACAAAATATTTTCATCTAAACACACGATATTATGACATAATGGATTTTATATTATACTATAACTCACATGATATCAGTTTTTCGTGATATTTGACATATGGATATAGGATAATTCCTCTTTTTACACAACATGTCTTTAAAATAATGGAAGTAACTGCAATTCATACATGCCTCAACATTGATGCTCCTTTATATACAACATGTCTCTGATGTGTCTAAATAAATGAGTGTTTATGAATTTATTTACAATATACTTTATTAATAAATTTTAATGTGTATGAATCACCATATATCCTCCTTATTAACATAATATCTTTGATGTGGATAAGGTAATATGCATTTTGTAATTAATCCATGCTACTTTATATTGATTGATGAATGCTTGGTCAAGATGTTATTCAGCACACCATCCTGAAGGAACTCATATCTTTTGACTATGAATATATCATACTTCACCTTAAAATTCCTTAATAAAAACTTAAAGGAATCTAATGAAGTATATTTACCACTAGATTACACTTGGAATAGTTCACTCTTTAGTTGAACTAGTTCCAAAATCTTTGTGGATTACCTTTATTTCTAAAGGTTTATTTGTCCAAAATTAGGTACATAAGTGTATTTATAATACCTAAGGTCTTTAAATCCAATGATTCTAAAACCATACTGGGTATATCCAAGATTGGTTCAACCACACCCAAATCTCCATGTGACCAGTACCATCTGTTCTTTTGTCCTCCCACTTTTCTTCAAGTGTGGACTAGGACTTTAACCTATTTGTTTCTCCTAATAATAGGTACCCCAATACCTTTTTATCCTAATAATAGACACCCTAACATTGGGGCTTCTGATTTCAACTCCTCCATGACAGTGTTTAATCCATTCCCCTCTCAAAGGCACATGAGCAGTGGACATGTAATCCATAAGGGTAGAATCACCAAGGGAAATGACTTACCTGTCTTAGTAGAGAGTCCCTTTTTTGGATATTCATATTTCCTTGACACAGTCCCCCTCAGGGTGTAAGATCCATCCTTGTTTTAGTTTTATTATGTAAAACTTCCTAACTTCATGTCATAGTCATATTATGCTAAACTACATGAAAAATTACACAACACAAAACGTTAAACAGTTCCCTTACCCTATGTGATGAACACATGATTTACTATGTATGATCTTCATGGGATTCCACCACCTCCCCTATAATGGGATGAAAAAACTACCCTAATTAGATTTCATGTGTAAGCCCCACACCATCCCATGTTGATGCTCCTTCCACAACACGATCATAATTACCACATGATGTTAAATTGCATGGATCGGTCCTGTGACATGAACTTAAACTATGACATCTAACTAAAAAAGTTTTGATCCCTATCTACTAACATGGCATGTAGGATGCCTCAATGAGGTTCAATTCCAAAAACCACAAGTGTGAAATATTCCCCTCAAGGATGCACTCTGTCAACCTCCAAGTGTGAAATCACCCCCCTGGGGACACACTACACCAACTCCACTCAATCAGATATAAGTGTGAAATATACTCCCTTGGAGACACACTTAACCAAATAATAAGTGTGAAATATCCCCTAGGGACACACTCTTCCATCCGTCTCAACAAGATGTTGAACTTGTGACCTGATCTAGAATCTTGACCCCATATAATAAACATGAGATGCGTGAGGTAAAAGGAATCATAATACTTATTCCCCTAACATCAACCACCTCATGACCAACATGGGATGCCTTGGGTTCTACACCCAAGAGGTCTCACACATGATATGACCTCCAAAAGAGGAATACTTTACAGGTGGAAAATGTACCTAATGTATAGAAATGACCAGACATGCCCAATGTTACTACCTCCTCTGATCGAAGGTTTCCACCCTATCGAGATAGAAGCATCATAATTAACTGGAATCCACTTCGATATGACACCAAGAATGAGTTTCATGGAGATGAATTAAATCTATGAGGGAGACTCGTACTAGGATATGAGCTCCAAGGATGAATCCATGGAAGGATTAACTGACATCCCATCATACTATTTTGATTAAGGAGACAAAATATTTGATTAAAGTGATGAAAGTCACCCGCCTTTGGAAAGTAAGAATGTAGGGAAAGAGACACATGTTTATATGATGATGAAATCCCCAGCTGTGAAAGTTTTAGAAACAAAAATGGTAAACCTGACATGAATCTCTACCCCTTCAACTATAGGGACTAGTATCATTTGGGCACCAACACATTTTCAAGTCATCGAGTCAATATATTTAGTAACAATTCACACCAAGAAAGTGTTGAGCCTATAATGAAACTCTCATAAAACTTAGGGAAGATAACATTAAGCTTCTTCGGTCTATAACATCATCAGGGTGGATCCCTCCTTTGTCCTAAGAATAATGGATGATGTTGGGGAATTAGACATCGATTTCACTATATCTGTAATAACGACTGAATCCACATGCCCTATATGAATTTATATATAGGAAACCAGTGACCTAATTCCAAAATATGTAGGGTCATGGGAAACATTGGTGAGGAAATCTTGCATGACTATAATCCTACCATAAAAGCCACCCCACCTTCATCTTTTGGGTGCCCACACCCCATTTCACCCTCCAAACTTATTCTAATGAGGGTGATCAGCAACCTTCAGCACCGTTATAAGTAATAAGGGGTCATTCAAACAAGGTTTATGGATCACCAAGATCTTGAGGCATCAATAACTCACCGATAACACTACCCTTGAGGGTAGTGAAAAGGGAAAACACCCCCCATTCAAATAGTGAACCACTTTGGGAGCCTCTTCTCATAGTTCTCTGATAGTTCACTCCCCTATTCCGAGGAGGTAAGGGATGTTCAGGACATACCTGTCATGGACACAACTTGGGATCTTCCAAGGAGGGATCCCACCAGGCTGCATCGGTGTCAACACTGACCAGTTCCATAGGTCGACGAGTGGGTTGACTTCATCCTCACTCCACTGGACCTGGTCTAGAATATTTGATTCCGACACCAATAGAAGACCTAGAACATTTATTGATATGAGGAATATTCTATAGATCCAGTGGCCCCTTCCACCATCAGCGTATCCCACTAGATCCCCACAATAGGTGAACATGGATCTATCCTCTCCTGCCTAGGATCAAGAACCCAACCACCTCATAGGTAGGCCGAGTTGACTCTCTCAGTCAATGGAACCACTGATAGCCATTACGAGCCATCTCTTGATGATGAATACCAATGCAGAGGTCCTACCTACACCACTAACAACCAATGCATAGGTCATCCCTTCACCACCACCAACCAATGAGGAGGTCCTCCCCACACCATCACCAACCACTGTAGAAGTCCTCCCTACACAAACACCAACCAATGTGGAGGTCCTCTCCACACCACAACCAATAAGTGTGGTGGTCCTCCCCAAACCACCACCGAACAGTGAATAGGTCCTCCCTGCACCACCAGTAACCAGTGGAGAGGTCCTCCCCACACCACCACCAACTAGTGCAGAGGTCCTCCTACACTACCACCAACCAGTATAGAGGTACTTACTGCACCACCACCAACCACTGTGAAGGCTCTCCCCACACCAACACCAACTAGTGTGGAGGTCCTCCCCACACCACCATTAACTAGTGAGGAGGTCCTCCCCATGCCGAAGACATGATCTTCTTTGAACAACTATCCTAGGTTAGGAGGGAGAACACCCATTGTGGGAGAAGTGCCCACAACATAGGCTGAAACCCATATGGGGAAAACCTAAATGACTCTCAACATCTCACGCTTGGAAAAGTCTCACACTTCCAGAGGTGGGAACCTAGGAAGTTTCAAGTCATCATAAACCCCTCAGACTCTGAAGCGATGAATAAATCAATGGGGGAACCTTCACCCCCACTACCATAGCCTGGGGTAGAAGCCTGTTAATTAAGGATTACTATCCCATAAGTTGAAGTCCAAAAGATCACTAAATCCCAACATGTGAAGGATGTTCTGACCTCCTTACATGGAATCGTAGTGAAATTTTATCCCTCAACATCAGTTTCCCTCCCTCAAAATCCACAAGAAATTTAGAGAGATGTTAGGGTCTGGTTTGATTCCCTCAGATAATGGTGGAAACTTCACCAAGCCTCAAAGGGATGCTGCCATCCTCGCACATGAAGAAGTGGTAAACACCCCATCCTATGTGGATATTATCTTAAATATGGATCCACCTACAAGATACATCACATCATGTAACGAATATTTGACCCACACAATGCCCACCCTCCCTGTAGATCAGCTGCATAACAATTCTACATCGGTGCCTCCACCCTTATCTCAGCCTGCGCCAATCGGGGCTTAGGCTGACCTGGAGTAGGACCCTCCCCATGGTAGTGATCAAGAGTACTTGTGGGAGATTTTGGATAATGACCAGCTATTAGTCATATGTTTTCCACCAGAAGCTCTAGATTTTGTCATCCTAGAGTCCCTCATTGAGGACCAGATAGATTGTTTTTTCTAGACTATCTGGATTACAGTTCACTACCTTTGGGATTGTCAGTTGTCTTATACAGCATTCCATGAGCTCCTCTATTCCATTCACCAAAAGTAAAAGAGGGTTGAGATTATGACACTCTTAGTAGCTCAGTTTTTAGAGTCGTATGGATACCACTAGAATAAAAAAAACCTATGTTAAGATCCCAGCTGTTCTACACTAAGTTATGGAATTAGCATCTCAATATGTTAATATTAGAGGATGGGGGTAGTATGTTTCACTCCATTTTATCTCTATCCTATAACAGTGAAAAGACCTTCAATCTGGAACATCTGTCAATAATAGAGGTTCCCATCTAAATACCACCATGGTGAATGTGGTCACTATTGACATGCCAAAGGATCATAGGAATAGGGTCACTGACATTGGGCATGATAGGGAAAACTTTCCTCAAGGGGAGACACAGTACCAGGTAAACCCCTCGGCAGGCACCTACACTCATCAGAAGAGACTGGCACTAGGTTTTAGGAGTCCCCCCAATCAATTATTACCATATGATCATCGATATATCAATAAGGGAAAGGGAAATTCTAAGCATTCTGATCCATAAGAGGTTTCACCAAAAGCTGAGTCAGACCCCAGGATATCTGCATTGCTCCAAGATCTTAAGGAATATAAAAGGATCACTACCGAGCATATAACAACCCAAAATGTTATGAATAAAATTTCCCATTTTTATTTAATTAAATGTATTATGGATATAGAAAACACATGAATTTTTTATGTTTTATTATATCCAATTAGATTTAAATGATTGTTAAGTATAATTACCATTGATAATATAACTGTTGAATAGTGATCACATGACTAGTATAAATATAGGGTTTTAACAAATCCTTTTGGTATAGAAAAAGTGATGAACTCAACTAGTAGGATCATACCCTATGAAGCCCATTTATCAGAGCTTCCGAGGGAGATATAATTTCTGGGATTTTCCCTAGACCAAGCCCAAGCTGATATACAACAACTTAAGCATGAGCGAAACTGTTTACAGGAGAAGTTCAAGCTCATCGAGATCCCGACCCAAACCATGTTCACCGAATGAACCCATGAAAGGCCCACCATCGTACACCATACTATTAGGGAATTTTATGGTGTAATAAAGAGATATTTATCAATACCCTAACAATAGTAATATTTACATCATTTTTTTAGAAAGTAATGAATATATTTTCTTACTATTTTTTTACTTTGTAAATGATTTTTAAAGTAAAATATTATTTTTGGTTAATATTCAAATTAAATTAAGAGATATATTTTGATAAATTAATGGATTTATGAAATAAATAATATTTAAAAAAAATATTATTATAAAATAAATTTTATTAAATATAAATTATCATATAATTTTATGTAGTCAAATGTAATTTTATTAGTGTTCGAAAAACTATTATTTTTCAAAAAACGTCCTTTTCAATAAATATTAGTTTTTATTTTTAAAAGTGAAAATTAAAATATTTAGAAAATTATTTAGATAAAATTAATATTATTTTTGGAATCAGTATGTTGAAATTATCCAATAGTTAATTTTTCATAATTTTTTGAGATATTTGAATTTTTGGGTAAAAATAAATATCGTATAAATATACGGTGCGTTTTATGGCATCATAATGGACAAATAGTGATGTAATAAATATAATAAAATGTATAATAGGAAAAATATATGTTTTTTACTTTAAAATAATGTAATTTTAATTTTATTCTATTTATTTTATAAAGCTAGAGTGAAACCTCAAAGACTTATAATATATTTTAAGATTTTAAAATCATTTTTTTAGAGTGTGACTCACCTCCACATAAGAAAAGGAAATATTTTTTTATCTTCGGCCCTTGAAATTATAAAATAATTTGATCCACTCCCCTTTTCTAGAAACCATGGGAAAAAATCATGGGATGGTTTGTGGTTTTGAATATTTTATTATGTAGTGTCCAAAAACCAAAACAATAAGGAAATCCCCCTCATTTCCTATATAAATTCACCCAAGCTCTGATTTATCTTCACTAAAAATCCTTTAATCTCATACCCCTATTACCTATACTCCCTATAGTCCTCCAAAGTCTCCCCAAGCTCCCAATAATCCTCTCTTAATCATTTTGAGTCACACATCCAAGTAAGGTATTTCTCTCAGCTCCTTTGAATTCAAGCAACTTATTTGAGATTAGTTATCTTAATTTAAATTTATTATATTTCAATTCATTTATAATAATTAACTTACTATACATACATTATTTGTATGATGGATTATTTATTCCCCCTCATTTGGACCCTTAAATAAGCCGTTACAATGCTGAAATTCCGTAAGGGATTTCTGTCATCTCCTTTGAATTCAAGCACCTTCTTTGAGATTAGTTATTTTAATTTAAATTTATTATATTTCCATTAGTTTATAATAATTAAATTACAATAAAAATGATTTTATTTGTATGAATTATCATTTATTCCCCCTAATTTGGACCCTTACCTAATCTGTTACCATACCAAAATTCCATAAGGGATTTCTCTCATATCCTTTGTATTCAAGCACCTTATTTGAGATTAGTTTTTTTAATTTCAATTGATTATATTGAAATTAATTTATAATCATTAAATTAATGTCCAATTTATGTTATTTTTATTAGGTATAATTTATTAACCCTCATTTGGACCCTTACCTAATCCATTACCATGCAAAAATTCCATAAGGGATTTCTCTCCTCTCATTTGAACTCAAGCACCTTATTTGAGATTAGTTCTTTTAATTTAAATTTATTATATTTAAATTAGTTTATAATAGTTACCTTAATGTCCAATTGAATTTTTTTATGAGGTATGATTTATTACCCCTCATTTGGACCCTTACCTAAGCCGTTACCATGCCATAATTTCATAAGGGATTTCTCACTTCTCATTTCCAATCAAGCACTTCTTTTATGTTATGTCTTATAAATTCATTTTTCCTATGTTGAGATATGTTATTAAATATCCCTATTACTTTAAATTTCATATATAAATTATTAGATACCCCTTTAACTCTCATCAACCCATTTTATGAATTTCTATGTGATGCTGTTATGCTGCCGAAACTACACTACGATTTTCCATGCCAAATCATTGAGTAGTGAATACCATACCCATTTCTATATCAAGGGTATTAAACATTATGATCATATAATTATTTATTGTGAATATATATGTTTTTATTACACATTTTCTTGATCGTGGAATAAACTATGATTATTATTGAATCCATGTTATATGATCTATATGGCACAATTAAGCATGAAAACGAAATGATTATGAAGGGTGTACCCTGATAGCACTCCAATGCATTGGGTAATGTTTAGTATCACGATTAATCATGTGTAATGATATTTGAATCATGATCATCTATTTACAATGAATCTTGAATAATTCTCCTCCATGTTCAAGATCATTGACTCATGCTAATATCATGTTGTATGTTGTTTCCACATTTCTATGTTATTATTGTCATGCTATATCATGCCTTTATATTTAGTTTCATTTTATGATCAATCAACATGCCCATTTTCTAACATGTATTGTCTTCATCATGTAATGAAATTTTTATTCCCTTACTAGGATTAATAGCTTACCCATTTCTTATGTATGCCCTCAGGTTATCCCATGGAGTGTTAAGTACGATGGAATTATTTAGTCTTGTTAAATAATTTTTCAATAAATATGTTTTATTTCATGTTTTAAGTTGTTATGTGATGCACCTAATTCCCAAAGACACAAGAACTATAGATCTTCTGGGCTGTATTTAGTGAAATTTTATGTAATAAATCATGTTTAAATATAAAATAAAGTGGAGGGTTGTTATAGTTGGTATTAGAGGATAGGTTTAGTTATTTTTGAGATTAGGATTAGAAAACCCTAGTGAAAACCCTTAGGGATAAGAATAAGTGTAAGAGAACATCCCTTAATTTTGGTGTGTATAGATAAAGTGGTTTATCAATAAAATATACCCCTATCTGGATACTACAAGTGGATGTGGTTCTAGAAAAAATGTACCTAGGAGTAATAACATTGGAAATGTGTTTCGGGCTTGACTCATGGTAACTTAGTATATGAAAACGGGCCTTACTATGCACCTGGTTTGACACTTCCGGTGGACATGATTTGGTAAATTTATAAGCTCATTAAAAACCATTATTAAGGGAAAAAATTTCCATAAGAATATATGTGAGGAAGTATATCATGGATAACATGGAATAAATCCTAGAAACTCATAATTTTAGAAGATAAATGAAAGTTATCCCTTTAATGTCATCAGATTCCCCTTTATGTGTTTAATAATTTAAGATACTCATACCTTAGTCTATATTGGATAATGTAGAACCAGAATAAAAAAAGTTAAAGGTAATATTATCATCCATAGTTATACCCATTCCTTTATATCATGAAAGTTTAGTAGAACTATTCAAACACCACCACAAATCATGGAAGTAGAAATGTAGATGAAGATGGAAAATGGCGTAATTATTGTATCCCATGTATATAACTCCTCACCTATCACAATTTGTGGATTTAACTTCCTATAGAACATTTTCCTACTTCCCTTGGTGTGATTTGATGCAATTCAAGGCATGGATTGGATTTCTCTATATAGAGCCAACATAAATTCCCACAAGAGGGAAATTACTCTCTATATGGTGAATCGACCCCTGATTATATACAAGTTTGAGGGGGATGAATATTCTTTATCACCATCATATCAAGCATGGATATTATTTCCCTACGAGAATTCATATCTAGATCAAATGATTGAGTCCAAGTAACTAACCATCCTCAAATACATTTATATTGTGAGGGAATTCACTGATGTGTTTCTTAAGGAGTTTCCTGGTCTTCCTCCATGTAGGGAGGTTTAATTTTTGATCCAGATTATACATGGGGTGTTTCCAATATACAATAATCCGTATATAATGGATATTATTGAACTTGATGAACTGAAGAAATAACTATAGGATAATCTGGATAAAGGGTTTATACACCCAAGTGCTTCACCATGGGGTGAACCAGTCCTCTTAATCAAGAAGAAGGATGGGTCAATTCACCTTTGCATTGATTATTGTGAGATCAATAAAATCATGATAAATAAAAAGTATCCTTTGACACAAATTGATAAATTGTTTGATCAGATACATGGAGCATAAAACTTCTCTAAGGTATATCTATGGTTGGGATATTACCAAGTAAGGGTGAAGAAGGAGGATATCCCCAAGACAACTTTTCATACAAGGTATGGACATTATGAGTTCATAGTGATGTCATTTAGACTCATTAATAGTCCAACAATCTTCATGGACTTATTGAATAAATTCTTTAGATATTACCTCAAAAGATTTGTGGTAGTGTTTATAGATGATATTATAATATACTAAAAAACCAAGGAGGAGCATGAGGAGAATCCGAGCACTATGCTAAATACCTTGAGAAAGGAGAAGCTATATGCAAAGTATAGCAAGTGTGAGATATGGATGAAGGAAGTCTCATTATTGGGGAATATCATCACAAGAAATGAGATATCTATATATTCTTAAAAGACAAAAGCAATTGAGGGGTGGACGAGGCCAACATTTGTGAAATATATCCGCAAATTCTTTGGGTTAGCTAGATATTATCACTGATTTGTGAGAAATTTCTCATGATTTTAAAACCCTTTTATCAAGATAAATTGGAAGGGAGTCAAGTATTCTTGGAATGATGAATGTAAAGAAAGATTCATGGAGTTGAAAAGGAGGCTTATCACTACCCATATTCGCACACTACCCATAAGTGGGGAGATTTTCATAATTTTAAGTGATGATTTAAAGAATGGATTGGGATGTGTGTTGATGAAAAAGGACAAATTCATTGCCTACACATCAAGAAAATTGAAAATTCATGAGAAAAACTATCCCACCCATGATATGGAGTTAGCAGATGTGATATTTGTGTTGAAAATATGGAAACATTATCTCTTTGGGGAGAAGTGTGAAATATATACGGATCATAAAAGTATCAAATATATATATTCACACAAAAAGAGTTTAATATGCTCCAATAAATATAGTTAGATCTCATCAAGGATTATGACTGCTCAATTCACTACCATTATGGGAAAGGAAACAAGGTGTAAGATGCTCTAAGTAGAAAGGACCCAACAATTCTATCATTGATAATAATTGAGAAGGATATGATATTATTATACTTGAAAGAGATGGACATGGAAATAATAAAGAAAGGAAAATCATCAATCCTTTCACAAATGACTTCTCAACTGTCTCTTTTTAAAAGGTTAAAGGATTCTCAAAAAGATGATATAGGAAGTCAGAAGAAAGTGGAAAATATTAGAAAAGGGAAATCCTTGGAGTTTAATGTTAATGAAGAAGGAAATGTGAGATTTGGGTCAAGACTATTTGTTCCATAAAATCCTAAGTTAAAGAAAGAAATTTTGGATGATGCATATAGTTTGACTTTCTCCATTAACCCAGAAAAAAAAGATGTATCGAGATATCTGGGATCACTATTGGTGGGATAACATGAAGAAGTAGATCACAAAATATACATCAAAGTGTCTGGTATGTCATTAAGTGAAGGATGAAAGGTAGAAGTCTAAGGGGATGATGAAACCATTACCCATACCAACATGGAAATGAGAGAACATCACCATGGACTTAGTTATCAAACTTCCAAATAAATAGAAGGGAAATAATGCTATCTGGGTTGTTGTGGATCATCTTACAAAGACTTCACACTTCAAAATGATTCAAGAGGATTTCTTACTTGATCAACTGACAAGAATATACATCAGAGAGGTGGTAAGGCTACATGGAGTACCACTATTGATTGTGTCTGATTGAGATCCAATATTTACCTTAAAGCTTTGGAAAAGTCTCCAACATGATCTAAACACTGAGTTGAAATTCAATACAACTTATAACCCTTAAACTGATGGCCAATCAGAATGGAATATCCAAACACTTGAGTATATACTAAGATATTTCTCAATGGACTTCAAAGGTGGATGGTAACAACATCTTCCTTTAATGGAGTTATCTTAAAACAAAAGTTTTCACTCAAGCATCCAAATAGATCCCTATGAATCCCTTTATGGGAAGAGATATAGAACAATGGTACGTTGTGATGAATTTGGGGAATGAAAAATTATAGGCCTAAAAATGGTTAGTGAAATGGTGGAGAATGTTAAGACTATCTAGAAGCACATCAAAGATGATCAGAGTTGAAATAAGAGCTATGCTGACAATAATTGACATGACCAAGAGTTTAATTTTGGATACATGGTATTCCTTTTCACATCTCCATAGAATAGAGTGATGGGATTTGGGAAGGAAAGCTTAGTCCAAGGTACATCGGCCCTTTTGAGATCCTTGATCACATCAAAACAGTGGCCTATAAACTAACATTCTCACCAAACTTGTCTCAAGTGCATGATGTATTACATGTATCCCATATTAAGTAAGTAAATCCTAGACCCATCACATTTACTCAATCTAGAGGTGGTACCATTAGATAATGACCTCTCCTATGAATAGAATCTGATGAAGATCTTAGATCATAGAGAAAATATTTTATAAAATAAGATAATTCCCCTCTTCAAGGTGTTGTGGAGAAACCACAAGTTTGAAGAAGCAACATGGGAATCATAAGAGGTAATTAAGTAGAGTTACCCCCATCTTTTTTAGTGTGGAAAAAATAAATTTAGAGGGTGAAATTTATTATGGGGGGAATGTAGTAATGACCCAAACTATTATGAATAAAATTTCCCATTTTGATTTAATTAAATGTCATATGGATATAGAAAAAACATGCACTTATTATGTTTTATTATATCCAATTGGATTTAAATAACCATTAAGTATCATTACTATTGATAATATATCCATTGAATAATTATCACATGACTAGTATAAATATAGGGTTTTAACAAATTCTTTTGGCACAGACAAAGGAAGTGATGGCCTCAACTAGTAAGATCATACCCTATGAAGCCCATTTATTAGAGCTTTTTAGGGAGATATTATTTTTTGGATTTTACCTACAATAAGCCCAATATTAGATCCAACAACTTAAGCATGAGTGAAATTTCTTATGGGTGAAGTTTGAACTCATCAAGATCACGACCCAAACCATGTTCACAGAATGACCCCATAAAATCCCCACCATCGCTCACATTACTCTTAGTAAATATGATGGCACAATAAATGAATATGTATCAAGACACTAGAAATAGTAATATTTACATTATTTTTGTAGAAAATAATGAATATATTTTCTCACTATTTTTTTTACTTTTTAAATTATTTTTAAAGTACAAATAATATTTTTGGTTAATATTCAAATTCAATTAAAAGATCTATTTTGATGAATTAATGGATTTTTGAAATAAATAATTTTTTAATAAAATAATATTTTAAAATAAATTTTATTAAATACAAATGATCATATAATTTTTAGAAATTCAAATGTAATTTTATTAGGGTTCAAAAAACTGTTATTTTTCAAAAACCAGTCATTTTTAATAAATGTTGTTTTTTATTTTTAAAAGGAAAAATTCACATATTTGGAAAATTATTTATATATAATTAATATCATTTTTTGGAATTAGTATGTCAAAATTATCCAATAGTAATTTTTTCATAATTTTATGTGATATTTGAATTTTTGGGTAAAAATTAAATACCATATAAATATACGGTGCATTTTATGACATCATAATGGCCCAATAGTGATGTAATAAATACAATAAAATGTATACTTGGAAAAATATATGATTTTACTTAAAAATAATGCAATTTTAAGTTTATTTGAATTATTTTATAAAGTTAGAGTGAAACCTCAATGACTTATAATATATTTTAAGATTTTAAAATCATTTTCTTTAGAGTGCGACTCACCCACACAAAATCAAGGGAACTATTTTATTATATTTTTCCCTTGACCTTATAAAACAATGTAATAAAATCCCATTTTCCATAAACCATGGGAAAAAACCATGGGATGGTTTATGGTTTTGAATATTTTATTATGTGGTGTCCAAAACCAAAATAATAAATAAATTCCCCTCCTTTCCTATATAAACCCACCCAAGTTCCCATTTATATTAACTAAAACTCTTTTAATCTCATAAAAATATTCCCTCTACTCACTAGAGTCCTCCCAAGTCTCCCCAAATCTCCCAATAATTCTCTCCTAAGCCTTTGCAGTCACACATCCAAGTAAGGGATTTCTCTCCTCTCATTTGAATTCAAGCACCTTATTTGAGATTAGTTCTTTTAATTTAAATTGATTATATTTACATTCATTTATAATAATTAACTTAATATAAAATTGATGTTATTTATATGAGGGATCATTTATTCCCCCTCATTTGGACCCTTACCTAAGGTGTTACCATGCCGAAATTTCGTAAGGAAATTCCCGTCTCCTTTGAATTCAAGCACCTTCTTTGAGATTAGTTATTTTAATTTCAATTTATTATATTTAAATTCATTTATAATAATTAACTTACAGTAAAATTTATTTTATTTTTATGAGGGATCATTTATTCCCCCTCATTTTTACCCTTACCTAAGCCGTTACCATGCCAAAATTATGTAAGTAATTTCTCTCATCTCATTTGAATTCAAGCACCTTCTTTGAGATTAGTTCTTTTAATTTCAATTTATTATATTTACATTAATTTATAATCCTTAAATTACTATAAAATTGATATTATTTGTATTATGGATCATTTATTCGTCCTCATTTGGACCCTTACCTAAGCCATTACCATGCCAAAATTCCGTAATGGATTTCTCCCATCTCTTTTGAACTCAAGAACCTTCTTTGAGATTAGTTATTTTAATTTCAATTTATTATATTGATATTAATTTATAATCATTAAATTACTATCCAATTTATGTTATTTTTATGAGATATAATTTATTCCCTCTCATTTGGACCCTTACCTAAGCCTTTACCATGCCGAAATTCCATAAGGGATTTCTCTCTTCTCATTTCCAATCAATTACTTATTTTATATTATGTCCTATAAATCCATTTTTTCCTATATTGGGATATGTCCTTAAATATCCATCTTAATATCCATTTCATATATAAATGATGAGATACCCCTTTTTCTCTCATCAACCCATTTTATGAATTTCTATATGATGCCATTATGTTTCTAAAATTGCACTACGATTTTCCATACCAAAATCATTGAGTAGTGAATACCATACCCATTTCTATATAAATGGTATTCAAATTTATGCACATATAATTATTTATTGTGAATATATATGCATGTATTCCACATTTCCTTTATTGTGGAATAAAATGTGATGATTAATGAACCCATGTTGTATGATCTATGTGGAACACTTAAGCATGAAAATGAAATGATTATGAAGGGTTTACCTTGATAGTGCTCCAATGCATTGGGTAATGTTTAGTATCATAATACATCATGTGAAATTATATTTGACTCATACTACTTCATGCGCAATGAACTTTTACTAATGCTCCTCCATGTTCAATGAGCCTTAACTCATGATCTTATATGTGAAATGAACCTCGACTCATGCTAATATCATGTTGTATGTTATTGCCACATTTATATGTTATGATTATCACTCTATATCATGCCTTTATATTCATGTTTCTTTTATGATCCATTAATATGCCTATTTTCTAACATGTACTTTCTTCCTCAAGTTATTCCATTTTTATTCCCTTACTAGGCTTCATAACTCACCCATTTCTTATGAATTCCCTCTGGTTATCCCATGCAGTGTTAAGTATGAAGGAATGATTTGGTCTTGTCAAAGAATTTTTCAATAAAGATGTTGCATTTCATGTTTTAATTTGTTATGTGATGTACCTAATTACCAAAGACACTAGACCTCTTGATCTTCTGAGTTGTATTAAGTGAAATTTTATGGAATAATCATGTTTAAATATGAAATAAAGAGCTGGGTTATTATTGAGAAGCTCCCAAACCCTAAGGATTTCATAAGGGATCCTATCTCTCCTTTAGTGCTGCACCCATTCCACCTTTTACAAGGGCCTTGATTTAAACATTGTGGACCCATGCATCCAGTCTGGGAAGAATATGAGGGCTATAAAAAATGTCTTAGATATGAGTCACCAACCTTGCCTTAGTAGAATTATTATCCACCTTAGGATTAAGGCTATGTTTCTCCCCGAGTTGATGAGCCTATCAACAGATTGGTGGAAAACAATCCTTACTAAGATGATGTGATAGTTGGTCTCATCACCCATATTGAGGCTCTAGAAACATGATATGTGGAAATTATTCCTAAAGGAAAGCTCTACCCAACATGGGTAGACTATGTTCAAGCTCCCCTAAAGGTTGATAATCCCAACTTCACCCCATTTAATAAGATGGGAAATATGCTACAACATATAGCCCACTTCGCCTCAAGGCTCGGTCTAATATTGGGGACTCTAGAATAGTAAGAGGCCACCAAACTCAGATGCTTAGTCCATACTTTGTAAGGACCTATGTTCGTATGGTATAGTCAATTTCCCACAGGATCTACTACTAGTTGGGAGGATCTCCATAGATAGTTCCTCTACCAGTTCATATCCACCTCATGAAAGATGAGTATTATTGACCTATTTAAATTCAAGCAGAGCCTTGATGAGCAAGTCACTGACTTCTTTTCCCAATATAAGGGACTCATGTAGTCTCTCGACATGCCAATATCCCCGGAAAAACTACATACAATGTGCATGGATAACATTAATAATGAGTCAATCCCTATTATCATATCCCTAAACTACTCAGGTGGATTTTATGAGTTCTCTGAAAAGGATCATTATTTAGAATAATCCTTGAAGTTGGCTAAAAAATAGTGTCACCCATTTCCCCTTCCTTCTCCTATTAGAAGTCCTATAAAATAAGAGATAGACACCACTTTGCATATAGAGGTCCCTATACCGATACACCTTCCATCCCCTTTACTAGACAAGCCTCACTGAGTGAAACCTTACCATTCATAGCCTCAATATGCATAGCTTCCCTAATGGGAGAATGTTCCACCATCAATCCCATTTTCACATAAAGGAGGAAAAAATTATTCCTTTAAGGATATGTAGGTACTAGGATATTTCATCTGCACCATGGAAAAGAGAATCACAAAGTTGCTGGAATATAAGAGACCCTAGGTTTCCGAACTCACTGGCCACACTAATCACTGAGAATATCAAAATATCCTCATACACACCATTAAAGAATGATTTATATTCAACTATTGGATACAGGACCCAGTAGATCATGGTTTAGTCAAGTTGAGAGATGTTATAGTATAGGTGACACTTGTCTCCACTGACCCTGACAATGATAGTGAAGACTCTAGAAAGTGGTAGTAGGTTTATAGCCACAAGACACATAATTAAGATGAATGGTTGGATCATAATATAATTTCTCATTCCCATGGTGTTATTCATTCCCACACGAGTAAGAAAAAACCTTATATGGTTACCAAATCTCCTTCGACCACTGCCTCCACATCTGCATCACAACATCCCAAGTATTAGAAGAACAGAAATTGATGAAGCAAGGGAAATTAGAGTCCTCCACTAGTTCCAAAGCTTGCTTTCTCTATTAGTGACTTCATACCTCTTAATTGGGAAATGTGACTAGGGTACACCTGTCCCTAGACTATTCCAATTTTGATGAGTAAGAGTAAAACTTCCTGAATGCTGTTGAACTATTGGACCCTTCATAATGCCTGCTAATGAGGAATGTCATGTGAACCCCTTAGGCACCTTTGGTTGATTTCATCTAAGGAGAGGTAGAAGACACTCCATCATACATAACTTTTATGATAACACTTAAATATAGGTTATTCATGCTAATGATACCATGAAAAATAATCCTTGCACATGGATTAGAAAGAATATCCATCTCGATCCGCTCCATCAGGCATGACCCCACAACCGACTATATTTATTGACCACACAGTTCATATATGAGTACACCATGATCAACTATGTCCAACCATGGCCCAAACTCAGTCTAAAGACACTCAGCTATAATTTTTTCAGAGAAGACCAGCTTTCTAGTTACAGAATACCACTGGTACTATCCAGGACCCATTGGTTCAGCCAACAACATCCATTATGTACTTTTCCAAGGAATGACTGTCCATAGGACATAACATGACCCTAACATGGAAGTATGAAGTTCTAAATCACCTCAACGTCATACCCATGAGGATTTTTATTCTCTAGGTAGTACGCTTGTCAAAGGAAATGCATGATTACCCTAGAAAATCCTTGAAAAACCCCCTTATGTTTGAGGCTGAGGTAGCTTCAAATGATCCCTACTATGTAGAGGAGGCCAAGAAAGAGGAATGTCGAGCCATTATCTTTTTTTCTAGAGAAGATGAGGGTGTAACCATTTAGGGGAACATACACCCACGATATATCATTGGTTAGTTTAATGGAAAGGAAATACACTACTTCCTAGTTGATACTAGATCTAGGATCGACCTCATTTTAACCCAGATTATCCATAATATAGGACTTATAGAAGTAGATCTGACTCCATCCAACCTAAAAATTCAAGGGTATTATAAGAGTGAGCAAAAGCTGAGCATCAAGATTCAACTAAAGACTTAGTTTAGCGGTCTAATATCAGGAATTAAATTTATGACATTCTCATAAGATACTGACTATAACATGATGTTGGGAAGTCCCTAGCTTTATTTTCATACAAAGGTCCCATCTTCATATCACTAGTGCCTCAAATAATCCCTTTATAGTTATGTAGGGTCACTCTTGGGTGATGCGTCCTCCTTTGAATCCTATGAGGCCCACTTCCTAGATGATGGTTACTACAAAAGAGAGGGAAAATAGGTTCATATGGATAGGGTTGAGTGCATAAACACCCCTAATGATTTGATATACACTATAGATGATCCATGGGTATACTTGAAAGGAATATTTTTATCTCCCAATTCATCAGTTAGAGCCCATGATGCTAGATTTGGTTTTTTTATTGTCATTAAGAAAAAGGAGTGCTCACAGATTACCTCATACTCCTATAGTGGATAGACCTAACTGATACAGGAAGACAATACTTCTATTAAGTACTGAGAATTTCTACCCATATCTACCGACCCATGTAATTCCAATATGTTCCACAAAGTAGTGTGACTCAATGAAGGTCGAATCATCACCATTGCTTCAATATCTAGAGTGGACCTCACAGCCACAAGATGAATGGAATAGGCTCAAAAAATTCTATTTATAAATACTCAGCAAAGTGGTAACCCCTCAGTGATGATTCTGTATCTCCTAGAGAAACATTAGTTCTCCCTTTGGCTAGCTATCCTAGAAGAGTTTCCACCCCCTCTGATCAACCTATCACATATGATGAATCAGATTTGGAAGATGCCCCTCCAATATTTCAAGAGGGTTTCTCCACCACTATTGATGAGTTAAACTAGGTGAATCTTGGTGCTGATGAAGAAACAAGTCCGACATTGATCAGTGCAGCCATGTCCTCTGAGGAGAAACAACAATATGTGAACTTCCTGAAAGAACATCGTGATATATTCTTCTGAAGATATATTGAGATTCTAGGGATAGAAACTTAGGTTTTTGTTCACTAAATTGGGCTCCTAGTGAGTCATAATGGGTTCAAACAACCTTCTAGAAAGATGCACCCCTCTCATGGTGCTATGGTTAGGGATGAAGTTGAAAATTTTATTAAATCCAACATTGTTAGGGAGCTCCAGTACCCTAGGTGGTTAGACAACATTATCCCATTCCGGAAAAAGAATAGGTAGATCAAAGTTTGTATCAACTTCCTAGACCTCAACCGCCATTTTCCAAAGGATGGTTTTCTCCTTATAGTGAAAGATATGTTGATTGATGCTATAACTAGGTTCTAGGTCCTATCCTACCTAAATGGATACTCCAGGTACAATCAAATCTAGATGGCCCCTAAAGATGAGGAGTCTACTACCTTCAGGGAGACCCAAGGAACTTTTTTACTATCAGGTGATGCCTTTCATCTTGAAAAATGTTTCATCCACTTACTAGTAGTCCATGCACCACATATTTTATCCAATTCTTGAGAAATTAGTGGAGTGTTAAATGTATGATATGGTCTTCAAATCCCACTATCATGAAGACCATATTAGGGATCTTGAGAATGTGTTTGGATTCCTCTATTCCTGACAATTAATGATGAACCCATTGAAGTGCACGTTTGAGTTTAACTCTAGAAAGTTTATTGTATTTTTTCATAAGATATAGAGGCATAGAGGTTGACCTAGAGATAATCAAGTCCATCCATAAAATTCCTTCCCCAAGAAATCTTTGAGAGTTGTGAGGCCTCCAAGGAAACTTAGCATACATACACCGATTTTCTGTAAATCTGGATGATAAGTGTGATCACTTCTTGAGGATCATAAAAAAAAGACTCCATTTACCAATGGGATGAGGGGTACTAGAATTACTATGAGGATATAAAGTATAATCTACTACATTCTCTAGTTCTGATACCACCCATCTTAGGAAAGCCTTTGGTCCTTTATGTGACCACCCTAGAATGGTCCCTCAGCACCCTCATAACCCTAAAAAAATGGGGGTAGGGAAAAAACCTATATTATATCAACTACATGCTCCTTGATATGGATATTAGATACTCTCCCTTCAAGAATAGTTTCCTCATTCCGGTCTTTGTAGTGTAGAAGTTGCGTCATTATTTTCAACACCATGAGATATAACTGGTGTCTTGAGTAAACCTACTAAAGTATATCCTCAATTGAACCATGATGAAAGGATGGATGTCTTAATTGGAGGTAATCCTCTAGAAGTTCAACATCAAGTTCTTACAATATAAGGCCATTAAATTCTAGGAGGTGGCATAATTTATATCTATATTTCCATCCCTTAAAGAACTACCCATGGATATTGATTTCTTGGATGATTCTATTCTCTCTGTAAAGCAGACCGTACCTTATTGAAAAATTCACTTCAACAGTTCCTTCTGAATTCTAAATGATAGAAGGCTCAACAACCCCAAGATTAATAGGGTAGGCCTAGGGATCATCTTCATCACTCCTTAACAAACCATCTTTCCATACTATTTCCAATTTTCATAAGTCCACACCAACAATGAGGTAGAGTATCATGGTCTCATTAATGGTCTCAATTTGGCCCTCGATATGGATGTCCCCTATTAACATGTGAAGGGAGAATCCAAGATAGTTATCAAGAAGATCAAGGATGACTACTTAATTATAAATAAAAATCTAGTGTCCTTGATAGAATGTACCTATCAGTTGATGGACCAGTTCCCTTCCCAACTAAAGGTGAATCATGTTCCTTGGTTGTAAAATGGTTGAGCTAATGCATTGGAAAGACTTTCTGCATCTCTTGAAGAACCTAATCAGGATAACCTAGTCATTCAAGTGGCACACTAGAGGGTCATCACTCCTACCACCTCATATAATAAAAAATGATAGGTAAATTAACTGGATGTTGGTACCTCTATTCTAGGATCTCCAAATCCCCCCACAACTAAGGAAATGCCTAATTGGATGAATCCCTTTTCCAAGCATCTTCAATGTGGAATTATCTCACCAGACTGAGTTAAGTATGAGAAAATCCACCGGTGTTTAATGAATATTACCCTATAGGGTGGTACTAACATTGAAAAACCCCCTATATTAATGGGTTTTAAGGAATAATCCTCCATTGAATCAAAGGTGATGAGATACCTCAGGTCATGTAGGAGGTCCATGTTGGATCTTGTGGCACCCATCAAGTAGGATTGAATATCTCCCACCAAATTCAGATATTGGTCTACTTCTGGACTACCATGGTTTATGACTACATTGAGTTCACAAAGTCATGTGTATCATATCCATGCTAACTTTTTGCATAAACCTCCAAAGATGATCCAAACTACCAAGTGCTCTTGTACCTTTATAGTATGAGGACTTGATTTTGTGGGTCCATACCTACGAATGATAACTCGATAGTGCAAGTTCATTATGACTACAACTGATTTCTTTTATAGGTGGGAAGAAGTGTTTCCCCTCAAAGAAGTCAAAACCCAGTATGTGATTGAGTTTGTGATCTCCCACATCATCCATTGGTTGGGATTAACTCATGCTATTCTCAAAGACAACGACACCAACTTTTGGGATACCGAGCTGAAGAAATTGTATGCTAAGTACAAGATCTGGTCCAACCATACTTCTCACTACCATTCATAGGAAAATGGTTAGATTGAGACATTCAACAAGACAATCTCTAACATTTTGTAGGGAATAGTGCACTAGAAAAAAAAGATTTGGACCAATAATCTCCCTAATTACATTTGTTCCTATTGGAGGAAAACTCAAAATTCCACCTAAGTGACCCCATACTCCTTGGTGTATGAAACAAAGTTAGTATTACCAATCGAGGTTTAGTTTCCCTCACTACGTATAGCTGTTTTTGAACATAAGATGTTAGAAATAATGAAATAAGTCCATATTGATGAGTTGAAAGACCTTGAGTAAAATATGATCCATGCATTAAATAACTTAGAGAGGCACAAGAACAGGATAGTGAGAGTGTTCAATTATAAGGTTCACCTCTACTCCTTCTAGGGTGACATGGTAATGGATCTCAGAACATTGATAATACCTAAAAAAACCATCAAATTTGGATCCCAAGTAGGAAGGAACTTACATTATCCATAAGTTCTATTCTAATGGATCATAATCTTTAATCACCATGGATGGAGAGTGTATCTTGCCTCCCACCAACACCAAGATTCTCAATTAGTACTTCACATGAAACCCATGGTCTAGGAATTATGACCTTAAACTATTTGTAGTTCATCCAAACTCTACAACATTAAACTAGGATCCATGGTCCAAACATTACGACCTTAAAATTTTCTCATACCATATGGTCTAAGATCTATTACCTTAAACTATTAGCAACCATAGTATGGGTTCTATGAATTTAAACTGAAAATCCCAACATCCATGACACATGATGTTAAACTCTATTCTTACTCTATGGAATAAACATAGAATGCCTCAAATACCAAGCGTGGGATGAAAAAAATGTTAACATCCTCAACACATGATGATAAATTATAGCCTTACCCCATGACATAAATAAGATATTTCCCATGGAAACCATGGGACGCCTCATTGTTCTCTTCAGAGAGGATAACCCTACCGACTTTCGACATCAGTCTCCTACTGCACCACATATTCAAAACTATGTGTGGATTGATTCCCATTCCCCATGAGATATGTAGTGACACATAACACCCTTTTACTTGGTGCCAAACTATAGTTCATCATAAAAACTTCCCCCCAGGGGGGGGGGAGAGAAATTAAGCTCACCAACATTTGGCCCTTTGGCCTCACTTATGGTTCAAGAATTACAACCTTAAACTATGTTCAATTTTTTTTCAAGATATTTATGTGGAACATGTTATTGCATCACCATAATTTCACATTAGTTATTACCTATTTTGTGCCACAAAAAAATACTTGAAACAAATTCTCCCCCAATCCAAGCATTATGACTTTAAATTATTTTCCAAATTCCCCTGGTCCTAGCCACATGACCATAAATTGCATAGCCAACATCCTTTTTTATAACATTTTAACTAAAAAACATATGTCCCATCCTTGTTATAGATGATATCACTTCCTATTTTTGGTCTTTTTATCTAACATACTGAATCTTTAGAATATGTGTGTCTTGATTCCCATTCCCATGAGATACATAGTGACGCTTAGACCTACTATTTTTGAGCCTAGCCACAAACTCATCAAAAAACTACCCATTACCTACGGTAATATCACTCACAATTGACCTTGGGAGTCATCCTCAACTATAATACCCCAATCATATTCCTTGACCCATTAACAAGTTTAGATTACCTTATGACATAACATGAGGAAGAAGAATGAGTAGCTCATTTCAAAATCCCCACACATGTCCTCAATGCACAATGTTAAACTTTATCCTTACCCCATATAAAAATGGAATGTATCATATGATAAATATGATAGGAACCCAAAAAACCACATCCTCAGTACATGAAGTTAAACTATATCCTAACCCCATATATATTTAGGATGCCTCAAATTATAAATATGAGATTATCCAAACCCTCGATGTTAGTCTTCTGTTTCACCGTTTCCCAGAACTACGTGTGGATTGATTCCCATTACCCATGGGATATGTAGTTATACCTAGAATTCCTGTATTTGAGCCTAGCCTAAACACCAACCTATTTTTGGGATTCCCCTTGGTTTAAAACTTACAACCTCAAACTGTCTGCAACTGATTTCATGAATATTTTGTGTAGAGTAGAGCGTCCTTGACTCCTTTATGTAGGGTTTTAAATATTTAGAACCACACAAACATCCTTTAAGTACCTAATCCTAGTCCAAGAATTATAACCTTAAACTATGTGCATCCATACTCCTTCACCCCATCTATTCATAGTTTTCTTCACCCCTAGGGTTTCAGCGAGCCAGTGCCCCCTTCTATTTTTCATCGCATCCTCACTCGAGAGGATTATCCCTCAGGTGTTATTCTTCTACTATGGAACATTCCAGAACTATGTGTGGCTTGATTCCCATTTCCATGGGATACATAGTGATATCCAAATATTATTTTCTAGGTCCACCCCCTTTTTTAACTCATTACAGTGTCGTTCCTCCTCCTGTATCATGACATCAAATTGAGTATGTTTTGTTTAGTTTTGAGTGGAAGAGGGTATCTTTGGACCACATTTTATATTGGGTTATCAATCTTTCATTCCAGAAAAGCCTCTCTAAGACACCCAATCCCTATAGTCCAAGCTCCAAAAACTTAAACTAGAATCTTCCCCTATAGTCTGAGATCTATGACCTTAAACTAGTAGCAGTCATAGTCTAAGTTATAAGAATTTAAACTACAATGACCAATGTCCTCAACACATGACATTAAAATTTATCCTTACCCCATATAAAACTGGGATGTCTCGTATGATAAATATGAGATGTAAAGAAAAACCATATCCTCAGCACATGATGTTAAACTCTATTCTTACCCTACATAAAACTGAGATGCCTCATACAACAAGTATGGGATGAAAAAAACATCCTCAACACATGATGTTAAGCTATATAATTACCCCATATAGAACTAGGTTTCCTCATACAATAAGTATGGGATGAAAAAAACCATCTTCCTTAGCACATGATGTTAAATTGTATCCTTACCCCATATAAAATCAATATGCCTCATATGAAAAGTATGGGATGAAAAAAACCAACATCCTCAACACATGATGTTAAACTGTAGCCTTACCCCATATAAAACTAGGATACCTCAAATGAAAAATATGGGATGAGAAGAAACAATATCCTCAACAAACGACATTAAACTATAGTCATACCATATGTAATATACATAAGATGATATATATAACCAATATAAGATAATTCGATATCCTTGATAGAGAGGATGTCACCCCTCTGGTATTGGCCTTCTACTACACCACATTCTCAAACTATGTATGGCCTGATTCCTTTTACCATGGGATATGTAGTGATGCCCAAATATCATATCTTGGGTCCATCCCTACCATCAAATCATTTTAGGGTTCCCCCCTTTTCAGGCCAACTGTGATCCTCACCTACCGGTGTGTTCATCCACCACATTTGAGTGTGTGGAAGAATTTATCCCAGGGCACTCAAACTTCCTTTTATAAAATTAATCACATCTAATTTTGTGCTTCATGATTTATTCAATTTGGATAACCACCAAACTCCTGATGTGAATGATCACCCTAAAAAAATGGTGCTTGGCTATACTGGTTCACCTGCCATCATGGGCTCATGCCTTGAATGATCCTTGGTAACAAATGGAGGATCCCATTTTTAAAACCTGAACAAAAGTCAATCCCATAGTTTTTCACCCTATCCTTGACTAGAATATATGTAGAACCGGTGTTTCAAATATAGTTTTCACGAACCAACCTGGTTTGACCCCGAACCAATCACCCGAGATAGTCCACGACATGCTGAGGCACATTCCAAATTGACTTGGGATGGAGACAAGCACTAGGGAATCAAAAAGTAACGGTGGGAACAATTTCTCCCAAGATAAATAAATGAAATCAGTAGAAAGATAAATGAGCATCCCAATATAAATAAAATAGTCAATGAGAACAATGGAACATAAACTAAAAACAAACAAAAAATATACCTGATAACTAGAATATCTCCATGTGACCCCGTAGGTCACTCACCAAACCCCAAAACCCAACATAACTCCATGGAGATAGAGCACAAGCAGGAACCTACACCTGAGGATAAAAACAAGAGTGGAAGTGTAAGCGTGAGTATTAAAAATATATAGGCATGAAGAAACAATCTATTCTCATTGAATTTCATTTAAATAAAAGATCCATAAATTTCAAGTCTAAATTAAAATATATAAACATAGTTTTTTCACACATTTTCTCTTTAAATAAAATCATGGTCCATGTCCCTTTTTATTTAAAACTGGTTTCTTTTCTAATAAGGAGGCCTTAACATTTAAATAAAGGGAGGGTAAGTTAAAAGAGTGATGTTCTCTTTTTAAAAAGGGAATAGAGTGTAAAATATTTTCAAAAACATTTACATAAAACATTTTAAAACTAATTACTCACTTTTACCAAAGATATATATCATAGAAAGGGTGAAAAATTAATAACCACATAATAAGGGAAATGCCAAAAAACACGCATGCAACCAAACTAGCTGAGGCACCTGTATTATTCACCATTGATAAATGAGTTCCAAGGGTAAAATGGTAGTACCTAAGATATTAGGAGAAAATATATAACAAAATAAATCCTGATTCATCCTATAGGTGTGCCTAACCCGATGCCATTAACTATCTCGGATGCTTGGTCATACCCTACTATGCCTAACCGACGGTCACAATCCCAAATAAGAGAAAGGTTTTAACTAATGGACACTATCCAGAGAATAATCTTAAACTAGTGAAACAAACATTCCCAGATAATCCACTAGATATTCTAGGGTTCCATTTCAAGTCTAAAGTGGGGGTGATCCAAACAAATCAACCCTAAACAAATCACAAGCATAAGCCACTACATGATCCACACAACCAAGAATCACCTTTGAATTACCCTAGGGAGTATCAAATTTCCTTCAAACCATCAACACATGACAGAATTCCCATTCTAGGGACATCCCATTCCAGGGACCTCCCAATCCCATTATCATCAAACAAGAAAAGAGGCACACCCCAAGATGAGTTTTCCAAAAATACCCTTTCATTTAAAAGTTCCAATTAGGCCTCTTCCATTATTTGAGTAACAAAACATTTCTAAAGAACCAAAAAGCATTTATAATTCTATTTTCCAAACCCAAATTTCCATTTAGAAACCAAAACACATTTAAAAATCCAAAACCATACTTTAGGAACCACAATTTACTTATAATGGCCAATCAGGCATATTGTCAAACACTTGACATTTGAGATTTTGTAATTTTTTTTTCATACAATCCAATACAAGGGGGAAAAAACTTCATTTCATATCAAAAAATTATTATAATAATTATATATAACAATTTAGTACAAAAAATAGTGTGAAATACAAACAATCAATGATTATTTAAATTCAAAGTCCAATGCATAAGGGAACCTACCTCAAAAGGGAGAGAGCCAAGTTGAAACACCTCGACACTCAACACCTTTGATAAAGATCAGTCCACAATTACACTCATATACAATCTTATACACACACACACACACAACTTAATCCAATATAAATATTCTCCTCTCCATGAGGTAATATGAACAAGAAGTATATATATATATATGTGTGTGTGTGTGTGTGTGTGTGTGTGTGTGTGTGCAAGCCTTTAAGGAGCCACAAAACATTCTAATTAAACTATAGAGAAGAAAATATCATCAAAGACCCCAAATAAAATTGTAATAAACAAAGGTAGAAAAAGAAACCAACCTCAAACTACAAAAGGTGAATTGGAATGGACTAAAACACTTCACCTTTGACAGCGGATGCTGAAACATGCACAAATAAGTCCTGGGAGACCCCTTTCATACCCTAACAATGGAATAAATAACAAAAAAATGGGTCAAAACTCAACATAGGGTTTGTAAAAATGAAACATGGAGGCTAGGAGAGGTAAAATCATTGTAAATGGGAAGAGGAGGGAGATAGAGACCTTACCTTGAAGGATCAACCAAGAAACCTGAATAAGTCCTGTGGAAATCGCTAGAGAAAGGGGCTCACTGAAAGGGGGTGGCATGAACATGATTAGAGGAATAGGGAGTGGGGGTGGGGTGGACACATGATTTTAGGTGGAGGGAGGGTTATAATTAGATTAGATTATATATTTTTTAATTTTTATTTAATTAATTATTTTTTTAAAAAACAACACGGTGCACAGTTTGGGTTTCATGGCTTGGAAAACTGTGTGCCAACCATAAAACCTATAATGGGATCCTAGAGCACCCTGTATGGGATGTTTATATGATTTTTAAAATTGTGTGATGACCATGTAGTTGTCTCTATAAAAAATTACAAACGCTATCATACAGTTACCACACAGTTTAGAAAACCGTGTGCCTTAACTGTGCGACATTATTTCCATGCCCAAAAACTCCCATTTCAAGTGAAAAACACTTGGGGGAGAAAAAAATAAACATAAAATCAATAATAAATAAAATAATATAAAAAATTTGGGTCGTTGTTTGAAAATTCTCCCCACCATGAAACTTTGTGCCCCCAAAAATTACCAAGAGACTCGGTTGATCAAAACCAAAGCAAGGATGAACTACAACCCAAGGAAAGACTTGAAAATTTAAAGACGTAAAAACCGACACTCACTTTCATTTAAAACATGAAACTATGAAGTCTAAAAATAAACCATGAGACCAACCTCAAAAGAATCCAAACATCCAAGGAAGATATCTCACAAGACCAAAGAACTCGAACAAACAATGAAGGTATTATGAAGAGGAGGATTACTCTTTTCTAAACACAACCCAACAAGGAAAATCATGACCAATAACATATAAAATATCAAATAAACCCATAATTTTTTGTTTGATATCTCCATAGGCATCTGTAACATACCCCACTATCCAATTCAACCAACTATTATGATCAGGGCCGGGTGGGGCAGAAACAAGAATATTCCCTGTTAAGAACACCTATATGCCAGGTTCATCATGAGATCATTCTATGGTGGCCTAACCACCATATTAGGACTCTATAAAACATTTATTTCCCATTATAGAATAAATCTCAAACCCTAAAAAAACCAAAAACCAAAGGAAATGATGCACAAAACAATGAATATCACCAACCGACAACAAAAAGATTCAAAATTTTCACAAAAATGCAGTTATATTAAAAACAAAATTCCCAAAAAGGGTACTTAACCTAATTATACATCCCAAAACAAAATAAGACATCAAAAAACACCACAACAAAAATAGAAAACATTTTCAATAAAATAAACTTTAAACTGAACCCAGATTAACACCTTACTCCAACAAATGTTATGGGGGGTCGTTTGAAGGGGTGTATCTAGCTCCACATTACTTCTTTGAAAAACCCTAACAAAACCATTTAAAGTTACCCAATAATCTATAGGCATGATAGGTATTTGGTGCTTCTAGACAATAAGACTTCTTGTGACCTTTATTTCTTCATTGATGACACATCAAGGTCTTAGGACCATAAGAAGCCTACGAGAGATCAAAAGGAATATTAATTATTCCACCAGAAGAAACAACTTCCAAATAATTCCCCTTTTATTTACCAATACTCATTTAACTACTTATATTGACTAAAGGAGGATTGTATACCTCAAGAAACCCTTCTAACATAGCTTCAACCTAAATATTTTTCCTCACCAAGCCGGTGAAGGAGGTTAGACTGAACTCCAACACCTTCAACTATAAATTAGGATGAAGACCATTCTCAAAATGTCTAGCCTTCATGGAATCATCCTTGGTATACTTTGGAAGATAAGGAACTAAATCCATAAAATGAAGAATGAATTCTAACACTGATCCATCACCTTGCTAAATGCAACACATCTATATCTCCTTCCTTACCTTCACAGCCTTATATAAATACTTTCGAATGAATGAAGCCTTGAAAAATTCCCAGGAGAGGTCTTCTTGAAGCTTGGTCTGAATGGATGACTTCCACCACTTCCAAATCAGACCTTCGAGCATTAAGATATCAAAATTAACCTTTATAGACTCAAGTAACTCAAGTAAACTAAATATCCTTTCAATTTTATACATCTACAATTCTACTTCAAAGGATCCTGTAGACCATAAAAGAGAGGATGATTCAACTTCCGAAACTCGAAGAGGAAGTCCTTGGGTTTATCAATTAGAGGGTGTTCTAATGGTGAACCAACCATATCCTCACCTAAAATATCCATCGAGTCCTTGGTGGGGGCATACTCTAAACAATAAGAAATCAAAACTCAATCAAAACCAACTTACTATCCAAAACCCACCATAAGGAAACCCCAAACATTAAAGGAAACAAACTCAAAAATTTCCCAAAACCTTTTTCAAAAATCCCCCTAAACACCAATTAAAAACCAATTTTAAAAATCCACACTCCAATCCACTTCATTCCACACAAAAATCCCATGAATTCCATCCAAAAGTTCAATTCTTCCCATTCAAACCATTTACCTCATCTTTAAACAAACCTCATTTCATCAAAATCATTTAATTAAAAACCCATTTCATCTAAAATAATTTTATTTAATAAAATATTTCCAAAATATTCTTTGAAATAATTCTGAAAACTCATTTATCATTTTCAAAACCCAAAACATTACCACTTGAAGTTTGGTTTTTACAATTTCAAAACAAGGTTTTAAAAATGATCTCAAAATCAAAATAACTCAAAATAATATCATAAATAGGGAAACTAGTGTCTATGGGTGACTTGTCCATATGGTTGTAAACCATATACCAACCATTACATCTTTATATAGAGTCTCTCAAGACAAAATTCATGGGCTCCACATGGCTTTCCAGGGCCTGTGAGCTTACTAAGACCACTAGCCCAACTCCTAGTTCCCTCCCCCAAACACCAACCAACCATAAGAACTAAACAATCCAGAAAAACCCAACTTACCCTGATTACCCAAGGTTCAACCTAGAAAGTGTTGTCCATACAATTACTTATACTTGGACCCCAAATTAATACAGTCCTACTCTTTTTACCATGAAAAAAAAAATAACAAAGGGCACTCTGAAAGTTAGTTCCTCTAAGGAACCTATAGTTTTGATACCATTTTTTCATGAACAAACCCAGGTAAATCCCTAACTGGTCACCCGAGCCAACTCAAGACATCCCTAAGGCATGTTCATAATCACCTAGGGGTGATGACAAGCACCAGGGTATCATAGAGTAACAGTGATAAAAAATTCTCCAAATACAGCAAAAAGATAAATGAGAAGCCTGAAATAAATAAAATAGTCAACGAGAATAAAAAAATAAACTAAAAACAAACCTAAATTGAACCTAATGACCAACCGATCTCTATGTGACCCCGCAGGTTACTCAGTGAACCCAAAAACCCAACATCACTTTATAACGATCAAGAACAACCAGGAACCCACACATGAGGCTAAAAACAATAATTGAAGTATATGAATGAGGATGAAAACTTAGTATGTATTCTAAAACAATCTATTTCCACTTTATTTCCTTTAAATAAAAGATCTATAAATTTAAATTCTTAAATAAAGTATATAAATATAGTTTTTCACATATTTTCTCTTTAAAGAAAATCACATTCTATTTCCCTTTTTATTGAAAACCGATTTCTTTTCCAAGAGGGAGGCCTTAGAATTTAAAGAAAGGGAGGGTAAGTGAAAGGAGTGATGCTCAATTTTTAAAAAGGTAAGTGAGTGTAAAATATATTCAAAATATTTACATAAAACATTTGAAAACCAATTACTCACTTTTACTAAAGGAATATATCATAAAAAAGGAGAAAAATCAATAACCACATAACAAGGGCAATAGAAAATAACATGAATGCAACAAAACAAGCTAGGAAAAATACATTATTCTCCATATATAAATGAGTGATAAGATTATAATTAGAGTACCTAGGATCTCAGGGTAAAATCAAGAATATACTAAAACCTAATTCATCCTTTAGGCGTGCTTAACATGATGCCATCAACCATCCCAAACACCCGGTCATACCCTACCTAGCCTAACCGAGGGGCACAATCCAAAAGAAGAGAAAGGTATGTACAAAGGGAAACTAGCCAGATATTAATCCTAAAATAGTGAATAAAATGTTGCTAGATAATCCACTAGCTATTCCAGGTTCCCATGTCAGGTCTAAAGTGAGGGTGATCCAACCAAATCAACCATAAAAAAATCACAAGCATAAGCCACCGCATGAGCCACACAACCAATCATCACCCCTAAATCACCCCAAGGAGTATACCCTTGCATTTAAACCATAAAAACAGGAGGGAAGTCCAATTATAGGGACCTACCAATCCCATTAGCATCAAAAAAGGAAAGAGGAACCCCCAAGAATATTTTTTAAAAAATAACCTTTTATTTAAAAGTGAAAATCAGGCCTCTTCAATTATTTGAGTAACAATCCATTTATAAAGAACCCAAAACCATTTAGAATTCCATTTTTCAAACCCAAACCACTATTTAGAAACCCAAAAAAATTTAAAAATCCAAAACCATACTTTAGGAACCACAATTTAATTATAAAGTCCAAACAGGCATATTGTCAAACACTTAGTGTGTAAGATTTTGTAAAAACAATTACATATAGTCCAATAAAAAGAGGAAAACACTTCATTTCATATCAAAAAATTATCTAAGAATTATATATCACTATTTAGTAAAAAAAATGATTTTAAATACAAGTAATAAATTATTCTTTAAATTCAAAGGTTAGTGCATAAGGAACTTGAGGACTTGTTGAGAGATTTCTTAATGGAATTCAATGGCGGATGAGACCAACATCTTCCTTTGGTGGAGTTCTATTACAACAATAGATTCCACTCAAGAATCAAAATGGAACATTATGAAGCCATTAATGGGAATAGGTGCAGAACACTGGGATGTTGTGATGAAGTTTGGGAATGAAAACTTCTAGGTCTATAAATGGTCGAAGAAGTGATGGAGAAGGTAAAGATCATCCAACAGCACATCAAAGATGCCCGGAGTCAAAAAAATAGCTTCAATAAAAATTATCGATGAGACCTAGAGTTTGATTTTGGAGACATGGTATTCCTTCACATATCTCCATGGAATTGAATTATAAGATTTAGGAAGAAGGGAAAGCTTAGTCCAAGGTATATTAGCCCTTTTGAGATCCTTGATCGCATTGGAGTAGTGGCATATTGACTAGCACTACCACCGAACATGTCTCGAGTACATGATGTATTCTGTGTATCACTCTTGAGGAATTACATACCTAAACCATCAAATGTACACAATATATAGGTGGTACCATTGGATAATGACCTTTTCTATGAGGAGAATCCAGTGAAGATTGTAGATCATAGCGAAAAAGATCTATGAAATAATACAATGCCCCTCATCAAAGTGTTATGGAGAAAAAAAAATTCTGAAGAAGAAAAATGGGAACTAGAAGAAGTGATGATGCAAAGTTACCCTCATCTATTATAGTGTGGGAAAATAAAAATTCTAGGGTGAAATTTCTTAAGTGGGGAAGGTTGTAACGACCCAAATATTTATGAATAAAATTCCCTTTCTTTTGATTAAATGTATCATGGATATAAAAAACACATGAACTCCTTTTTTTATTATGTACAATTTTATTTAAACGACATTTAGGTATCCATACCATTGATATTATAGATGTTGAACAATGATCACATGACTATTATAAATATAGGGTTTCAACAAATCCTTTTAGCACAGACAAAGGAAGCAATGACCTCAACTAGTAGGATCATACCCTATGAAGACAATTTATCAGAGCTTTCGAGGTAGGTAGTACTTGTGGTATTTTCTCTAGACCAATTCCAAGCCAATATCCAACAACATAAGTATGAGAAAAATTGTTTATGGGAGAAGTTCAAGCTCATTAAGATCATGACCCAAACCATGTTCACCGAATGGGTCCAAGAAAGACCCACCATCTCACACCTTACTCTTAGGGTATATGCTGGAATAATAAAGGGAAATGTAAAAACAAACTATCATAATGATTATGTAAATTATTATTATTATTATATAGAATAATGAATATACTTTCATTCTATTATTTTTACCTTGTAATTTATTTTTAATGCACAAATATTATTTTCAGTTAATATTAAAATTAAATTAAGAAATATATTTTTAATAAATTAATGGATTTATGAAATAAATAATATTCTAATAAAATATTATTATTAAATTAATTTTACTAAATATAAATTATCATATAAGTTTTTTGAAGACAAATGAAATTTTTATTAAGTTATAAAAATTGTATTTTTCAAAACCTGTCAATTTTCAATAAATATTAGTTTTTATATTAAATGTGAAAATTCACATATTTTGAAAATTATTTATATAAAATTAATATTATTTTTGAAATCAATATGTCTAAATTACCCTACGGTGAATTTTTCATAATTTTCGGAGGTAGTCGAATTTTTTGGGTAAAAATTAAATACCATATAAATATACGGTGTGTTTTATTACATCATAATGGCCCAATAATGATATAATAAACATTATAAAATGTATATTCTACCAAATACATGTTTTATATTTAAAATAATGTAATTTTAGGTTTATTTTATTTATTTTATAAAGCCTCAATGAATCCTCCAAAACATATAATATATTTTAAGATTTTAAAATCATTTCCTTGAATGTATGACTCACCTCCACATAATCATGGGAAATATTTTAATATATTCACACCTTATACTTATAAAATAATGTATACCACTCCACTTGACCCTAAACCGTGGGAAAAAACTGTGGGATTGTTTTTTTTGAATATTTTAGTGTGTAGTGTCTGAAACCAAAATAATAAAGAATTCCCCCCAACTTTCCTATATAAACCCACCCAAAGACCCATTAATATTCACTAAAACTCCTTTAATCTAATAAAAAATATGGTCTCTACTCCCTATAGTACTCCAAAGGCACCCCAAGCTCCCAATAATCCTCTCCAAAGCCTTTGGGATCACACATCCAAGTAAGGTATCCTCACCTACCCCTTTTCCTTTCAAGTCACGAAACTTGTTTGAAATTTGTCTTTTTAATTTCAATTTGATATAATATAATCCTTTTATAATCACTTAAATACTATCCATTTTATTTTAGGTAAATTAGGGATCATTTATTCCCCCTCATTTGGACCCTTAACTAAGCCGTTACTATGCCAAAATTTCAAATGGGTTCCTTTCTTTCTCATTTTAACCAAGTTTCCTTATATTATTACACCCTATTTAAATTAAAAATGATGGGACATGTTTTCACACCTCCAAAATACTTCAATTATTATGTTTTAATGATGATATACCTCTTTATCTCTCATTAATACCTCCCACATACACCTGTTACCTTGCCAAAATTTCATAAGAGTTATTTAATTTCTCCTCTTTCTTTAAATTTATTTATTATGTTATGCCTTCTATTTCCAAATTACTTATGTTGCGAACTGTATTTATATAAACCTATTAATTTAAATTTAATGTAAATATAATGATATACCTATTTCTCTCTCATCGACCATTTTTATGTATTTTTATGTCATGCCGTTAGGTTGCTGAAATCGCACCGTGAATTTCCATTCCAAAACAATTGTGCAGTGAATACAGTACCCATTCCCTATCAAGGGTGTTCAATTTTATTTGATTATACATTTTTATTTAGGACTCACATGAATGTATTACACATTCATTGATCATGTAATAACTTATTATGTTGAATTATTCCATGTTATATGATCTATGTGGAATACTTATGCATGGAATGAAAAGTTTATAAAGGGTGCACACTGATATTGCTCCGATGTATTGGGTAATGTTTAGTATATTGACACGTTATGCGCAATGATGTTTAAATCATGATAATTCATGTTCAATTAGGGTTTACTCATGATAATTCATTTGAAATTAGGGTTTTCTCATGCTAATCCATGTGCAACAATCCTTGGATCATGCTTATATCATGTTGTATGTTGTTACCACATTTCCATGTTATGAATATCATGTTATATCATGCCTTTATGTTCATGTTTATTTTTCACTCCATTGATATTCCTATTGTATAACATGTATTTTCTTCCTCTTGTTCTTCCTTGTTTATTCCCTTACTAGGGTTTATAGATCAACCTTTTCTTATGTATGTCCTCAGGTTATCGCATGCAATGCTATGTACAAAAAAATGTTGTGGTCATATAAAAGAAGTTTTAAATAAAGATGTGAATTTCATGTTTTAAGTTGTCATGTAATGTTACTAATACAAAAATACAATTTAACTCTTGATATTAATAGTTGTATTGAGTGAAAGTTTATGTAATAAATCATTTTTAAATATGAAATAAGGAGCAGGGTTGTTATAGTTAGTATTAGATGAAAACTTTAGTTATTTTTGGGATTAGGATTAGAAAAATATAGTGAAAGCCGTAGGGATAAGAATAAGTATAAGAAAATAATCCCTATTTTTTTTGAGTATAGAGTAAGTGTTTTATCAGGAAAATACATCCATGTATAGATACAAACAAGTAGAGGTGGTGCTGGCACATATGTATCTAGGGGTAAAACCTAAAAAAACTGCTTTGAGCTAGAATCGAACGAGAACTGGTGAATGAAAACAAGCCTTGTTGTAGTCTTGGTTCGACACTCCTAGTAGATATGCCTTAGTAAATTCATAATCTTAGTACAAACCATTATTAAGGAAATAAAATCCCAAAAGAATATATGTTAGGAAGTAGACTGTGGATAACTTTGATCGAAGCCTACAAATTCATAAGTTAAGAAGATAAATGTAATTTATAACTTATCCCTTTAATGTCTTTGGAGTTTCCTTTATGTGTTTAATAGTTTAAAATACTTACCCCTAATTTTCATTTTATTCTAGACAATGGCTAGTAATATGACGAATTAGGTTAAAAACTGATGTGAAGGGAAAGGTGATGGATGCCTCAATGAGATCCCCTTTCAGATGGGAGATCAAGTAGGACATATCTTGATTTTTCCAAACCAACTATCAAAAATCACAATTAATAATTGGAACTTTATTGAATGAACAAGGAAATAAAGGAAGAGGAACATGACATCTCACTAAATTCCATCTGATAACGGTGATATGGGAATGATGTCCCAATTTCCTTTGTGAAAAAAGAGTGGAAAGAGTCACCAAGGAAAATGTCCCAATGTGAATAGGAGATGTTTTAAGTGTGTAAAGATAGGGCACCAAGTATCCAATTTCCACAAAAAATGGATAATATGATGGATGGAAACAAAGTTCCATATAAGGCCTCTTACACATTTCTATGCCATAAATGTGGAGAAGTTGGGCATTATCCAAGATAATTATCTAATGAAAAGGGATGAGAAGCATGATGAGCATCAAAAATATCCATGATCAAGGGAGCAAGGAATGTACTATGCTGATATGGATGATGATGAATGAGTTACATGTAACCACTAATTCAAATTAGTGTATGTCATATTATATTTCATTTCATGTCCTATTAGCATATCTTGTATGTTTTCTAAGAACATAGAGTCACCACCTGAAATGATATTAAATCATAAGGGGAAACTTCTATGTGTATGGTATCAAATGTTGATTCTTGTGGGAATGTTCTTCTTGAAAATATTATAAACCTCCATTTGGTGGAATTTGATGTAAAATAAAAAAATAAATGCCTATGCCTCAAGACAGTTGAAAATTCATGAGGAAAACTATACCATGCATGATCTGGAGTTAGTAGCTGTGATATTTGTGTTGAAAATATAGAACCATTATATATTTGGGGAGAAGTATGAAATATATAAGGATCACAAAAGTCTAAAATATATATTCACAGAGAAAGAGTTGAATATGCACCAATAAAAATGGTTAGAGCTCATAAATGATTATGAATACTCAATCCATTACCACCCTAAGAAAGAAAACAAGGTGGAAGATGATCTAAGTAGAAAGGACCCAAAAATTCTATCATTGATGATAATTGAAAAGGATCCAATATTCTTATATTTTATTAAGATGGTCATGGGAATCATAAAGAATGGAACATCATTAATCCTTTCACAAATGATTGTTTAACCAACTCTTTTGAAAAGGTTAAAGGATGCTCAAAAATATGATGAGGTAATTTAGAAGAAAGTTGAAACTATCAAAAAAGGTAAATCCTTAGATTTCGATGTTAATAAAGAATGAATTGTGAGATTTGTATTGATACTATATATTCCATCAAATACTAAGTTAAAAATAGAACTTTTGGATGATGCGCATAGTTTGAATTTTTTCATTCACCTAGGAAACATAATGATGTATCAAGATCTATGAGAGCACTATTGGTGAGATAACATGATGAAGAAGATCACTAAATATACATCAAAGTTCCTGGTTTTTCAGAAAGTGAAGGCTGATAGGTATAAGTCTAAGGGAATGATGTAACCATTACCCATACCAAAATAAAAATGGGTAAACATAACCATGGACTTTGTCCCCAGATTTATGAAGACATCAAAAGTAAACAATGTTATCTGGGTTGTTGTGGATCGTCTTACAAAGACTGCATAGTTCATTGCGATTCGAGATAATTTCTCACTGGATCAACTTGAACAGATATACATAAGAGAAGCGGTAAGGCTGCATGGAGTACCACTATCAATTTTGTCCAATTGAGATCCAAGATTCAACTCTAAGTTCTTGAAGAGTCTCTAATATGATCTTAACACCAAGTCGAAGTTTAGCACACCCTATCACCCTCAAACTGATGGCCAATCAGAGCAGACTATCCAAACACTTGAGGACATGTTGAGATCTTTCTCAAGGGACTCCAAAGGTAGATGTGGCCAATATCTTCCTTTGTTGGAGTTCTCTTACAACAATAGTTTCCACTCAAGCATCCAAATGACTCTTTATGAAGCCCTTTATGGGAAGAGGTGCAGAACATCGACATGTTAGGATGAAGTTGGGGAATTAAAACTTCTAGGTCCAGAAATGGTTAAAGAAATGATGTAGAATGTCAAGACCATCCAACAACACATCAAAACTGCCTTGAGTTAACAAAATAGATATACTGAAAAATTGTTAATGAGACATAGAGTTTGATGTTGGTGACATGGTATTCCTCCCTATATCTCTATGAAAGAGAATTATGATATTTGGGAATAAGGGAAGCATATTCCATGGTACATCGACCCTTTTGAGATCCTTGATCACATTGGAGTAATGACTTATCAACTAGAAGTCCCACCGAACTTGTCTCAAGTACATGATGCATTCCATGTATCACTCTTGAGGAATTAAATACCTAAACCATCACATGTACTCAATCCAGAGGTGGTAACATTGGATAATTACCTTTCCTATGAGGATAAGCCGAAGAAGATCTTATATTATAGGGAAAAAGTTATTTGAAATCAGACAATTTCCCTCATCAAAGTGTTGTGGTGAAAACACATGTTTGAAGAAGAAATTTGGGAATTGGTGGATGTGATGAGGTATAGTTACCCTCATATGTTTATGTGTGGGAAAAGGAAATTTTGAGGGCAATTTTTTTGAAGGGAGGAAGGTTGTAACGACCCAAACATTTATGAATAAAATTTCATTTATTTTAACTAAATGTATTATGGATATAGAAAACACATGAAATCCTTTTATTTTATTATATCTAATTGGATTTAAATGAACATTATGTATCCTTACCATTGATATTATAGACATTGAATAGTGATCACATGACTAGTATAAATATAAGGTTTTAACAAATCCATTTGGCACAGAAAGAGGAAATGATGGCCTCAACCAGTAGGATCATACCCTATAAATCCAATTTATTAGAGCTACCAAGGGAGATAACATTTTTGGTATTTTCCCTAGACCAATCACAATCTAAGATCCAACAACTTAAACATGATAGAAACTTTTTACGGGATAAGTTCAAGGTCATCCAGATCACGACCCAAACCATATTTATCTAACATCCCCAAGAAAGCCCCACCATCACACACCTTACTCTTAGGGAATATGCTGGTGTAATAAAGGGATATGTAACAAGACCCTATCATTATGATTATTTATATTAATTTTTTATATAGAATAATTAATATAATTTAATTCTATTATTGTTACCTTGTAAATGATTTTTAAAGCACAAATAGTATTTTTGGTTAATATTAAAATTAAATTAAGAAATCTATTTTTAATGAATTAATGGATATTTGAAATAAATAACATTATAATAAAATATTATTATTAAATTAATTTTATTAAATATAAATGATCATATAATTTTAATGAATACAAATATAATTTTTATTAAGGTTTAAATAAAGCATTTGTTTTTCAAAACTTGTCAATTTTCAATAAATGTCAGTTTTTATTTTAAAAGTGAAAATTAAAATTTTTTGAAAAATATTTAGATAAAATTAATATTCTTTTTGGAATCAAGATTTCAAAATTACCCTATGGTGATTTTTTCATAATTTTTAGAGATAGTCGAATTTTTGGGTAGACATTAAATACCGTATAAATATATTGTGTGTTTTATGAAAACATAATGGCCCAATAATTATGTAATAAATACTATAAAATGTATGTTCAACCAGATAAATGTTTTTACTTTAAAATAATTTAATTTTATGTTTATTTTATTTATTTTATAAATCCTTAGTGAATCCTCCAAAACGTATAATATATTTTAAAATTTTAAGATCATTTCCTTGAAAGTATGACTCAAATACACATAATAAAGGGAAATAATTTAATATATTAGTGCCTTAGACTTATAAAATTATGTATACCACTCCCCTTGGCCAGAAACCATGGGAAAAAATCATGGTATGTTTTGTGGTTTTGAATATTTTACTATGTAATGTCCAAAACCAAAATAATAAAGAATTCCACCACCTATCCTATATAAAACCACCTAAGAAACCATTAAAATTCAATAAGACTCCTTGAAGCTCATACAAAATCTAATATATACTCTCTAGAGTCCTACCAAGGAGTCATAAGGTCCCAAGAAGCTTCTCCCAGGCCTTTGGGATCACACATCCAAGTAAGGGATCCTCACCTTCCCCTCTTCCTTTCAATTCAAGAACCATATTTGAAATTTGTCTTTTTAATTTCACTTTGTTATAATTTCATCCTTCTATAATAATTCTATACTATCCATTTTATGTTATTTTAATGAGGGATCATTTATTCCCCATCATTTGGACCCTTACCTAAGCTGTTACTATGCCGAAATTTCATAAGGGTTCCTTTCTTTCTCATTTTATCCAAGTTTCCTTATATTTTTACACACGTTTTCAATTAAAAATGATGGGTTATGTTTTTAAACCACCCACATACTTCACTTATTATGTTTTAATGAAGATATAACTCTTTCTATCTAATTAATCACCCCCACTTATGCCCGCTACCATGTTAAAATTTCATAAGAGTTATTCCATTTCTCCTATTTCGTCATGTTTCTTTATTATGTTATGCCTTCTATTTCTAAATTACTTATGTTGGGAAATGTATTTATATGACCATATTAATTTAATTTCAATGTATATATTATGAGATACCTCTTTAAATCTCATAAACCATTTTTATGAATTTTTATTTCACGCTATTAGGTTGCCGGAATTACAGCGTGAATTTTCATTCCAAAACAATTGTATAGTGAATACCGTACCCATTCCCTATCAAGGGTGTTCAATTTTATGCACTTATACCTATTTATTTAGGACTAACATGAATATATTAAACATTACTTGATATTTTAATAACTTATATTGTTGAATGATTCCATATTATATGATCTATGTTGGTCACTTATACATGAAATGAAATTTTTATGAAGGGTGGGCCCTGATAGCACTCCAATGTATTGGGTAATGTTTAGTATCATGATATGTCATGTGTAATGAGGATTTAATCATAATAATTAATGTACAATGAGGGTTTAATCATTCTAATTCATGTGAAATGAGTGTTTACTCATGTGAAATGAGTCTTTCTTTCAGGACCTCCTTGCAGGCACAAACCCGAGGATCGTTAGTGGGTATCCTAGCAGAAACTTAGATCTATGGGCGGCGACCCCTTCCATAGTGACCATACTGGACAACGCGGGCCTGGAGGCGACTCCAAATGAGGAATAAATCTACATGGCCATGCAAAAACTCAACCCAGATAGTGCTCCTGGCCTTGACGGCTTCCCTGGTTCGTTCTACAGAGGGGCATGGGCTGTTGTTAAGAAGGACATCATTGAAGCTGTGTAGGACTTTTTTCGAGGAGGGATCCTCCCTCGGGTTGCTAGTGCTACATCACTGATTATGATACCCAAGGTTAAGGACCCCTCTCTACTTTTTCCCTATCATCCAGTGAGCCTCTGCAACTTCCCTTACAAGATCCTAGCATGCGTTATAAATCAGAGGCTGTCTAAGCATCTTTCGGGCTGAATCTCTCTCGAACAACATGGATTCATGAAGGGTTGGTCCATTTAGGGTGCAATAGCCCTTTCTAAAGAGATGGTAAGGGACATTAACTTCAAGACACACGGTTCAAACATGGTGATCAAATTAGATATGAACAAATCTTTCGACAGGATTGAGTGGAGTTTCATGAACAGAGTCCTCTCGTCTATGGGGTTTTCATCCAGGGCTGTGGATATTATCTTCATATGCATTAGCTCCTCCTAGCTGGAGGTATCTTTCATGGGAAAGACACACAGATTCTTCAAGGATACCAGAGGCCTTCGGTTGGTGGACCTGATTTATCCAAGCCTCTTCATCCTAGCCCAGGATACTCTCAGCCATCTCATCAACCGTGGAATACGTCAGGGAGGAATCCTTCCTTATAGGAGAAAGTAGAACATTTATTCGATCTCCCACCTGATGTTTGCGGATGATAATATGATCTTCATCAATGGTGGGAGGAGTTCTGTTCAGACTATCATGAAAGTTATAGAGGATTATTGTTTTTGGAGAGGAAAACTCATCAGAAACTCAAAGAGAAGCTTCTTTATATCCTGTAGGAGCTCTTCCAGGCAGGTCTCCTCCCTGTGCAGCCGCCTGAACATGCAACAGGGCTCCTTCTTGATGGAGTATTTGGGAATTCCAATCTCTTCAGGCAGACTCCACATTAATGATTTTGATCACATTGTTTGTAGGATCACGAGTTGTATCCTCAACTGGAAAAACCAATTTCTCTCATTTAGGGGCCGTATCACCTTGGTTAACAGCATTCTGTCTGCGATCCCCATTCATGCTCTGGACTCCACAAATTTTCTATAGGGGGTGATTAACACTATCGACAAGGTTTTATTCAGATTTCTTTGGGTTGAAAAAACCGAAGGAAAGAGGAACTGTGCCTCGTGGGGAAGGCTTGCGAGACCCATTCATGATGGAGGGATCAAAGTCAGGAGTCTTTAGAGTACTCTCCATGGCATTCATGCCCAGCTGGCATGGGAAATACTAGAGGTGCACTCACTCTGGGGGCATACCATGTTGCATATCGGGGGGAACACCGTGGTGGATGGTTGTGGGTATGCTTCGCCCCTCTGGTCGAAACTCTATCCTCTGGTCCAGACCCTTCAACAAAGCTGAAGGTGGATCGTCGGCTCTGGGGATCTTCTTTTCTGGCACGAGAACTGGGCAAGTTCCGTCCTCGCCTTCCCAGGTTGTCTGGCTCCTCTGATCATGGTGAAGGAGGCGCTGCTTCATCCCAGACTCACCAACGCTGTTTTGAATGAGGACCAGCAAGCTCTGCTCGAGTTGATTGAAATCACATTGGAACCGGATTGTTGCGTGTTTACTCCTTTATCTTTTGGTGTTTTTTTCTCTAGTGATTTTCACAGGCTCCTCTCCTCGCAGGATCACCATGATCAGTGTAATGAGAAGGTCTGGTGCCACAAGATCCCCACAAAATTCAATTTCTTCATCTGGCGCATCAGGAACCGAGATCTTGCTACAGATGAGAACATTAGGAAACTGGGGATTAGCATCACCTCTGGGTGCCATTGCTGCAGCAACAGGTGGGAGTAGAGCTCTGAACATTTTTTATTTGAAGGTGGATGGGCTCACACAATTTAGTCCTTCCTTGGAGGCAGCTCGGGTCCCTTCACTCGAGAGTAGAATGACTCTCCATTCTGGGAGGTGTGGTTCCACGACGTGCTGGGATCAGAGTCGGAACAGTTGGCCTGAGCCGCTTTACTCAATGCCGGGTGCTGGTGCTTGTGGCAAGCTCGTAATCAGGAAATTTTTGAAGGAACAACTCCTACGATAAGGTCCATTATTGCGAGGACTTGTTTTCTATTGACTGATATGGTTGTGCTCTCAAAAGGATGGCATGAGGATCCTGATTTCAATTTCCTATGGGGCAGTTCATCCTTGGCTCACCCTCTCCCAGTCAGATTACAAGGTAAATGGGTGGGTTGGAATCCTCCTGTCACTGTCTACAAGTTGAACACGGATGGGTCCTGCTCATTGGGTGCGATGAACTGAGGAGGTGTGGTTCGAGGCGTCTGGGGAAATGTGGTTTTGGCCTTCACTTCATTCTATGGTTCTGGTTCTCCCCTCCTGGCCGAGGCTAAGGTTGTGCTCTCTGAGCTCTCTCTCTGCATTCAAGAGAATCTAACTATATCCCATGTGGAGACCGACTCCCTGATCCTTCATGATACCCTGCATGGTAAAAGGTCTATTCCTTGGTCCATATCCTATGTGGTTAGGAAATGTCGAGATCTCCTTCGGCACAACATCCAAGATAATCACAAATGACGCGAGGGGAATAAGGTCACGGATTACATGGCTTCATTATCTGACCAAAGCTCCATCAAAACTAGCCTTATTTCCATTAACTATTTGAAACCAAAATGTGTCAACTTGATCAGAGGGTATGCCCTTGGTCTGGACTATTTTAGACCTCCTTAATCCTGGGGTCGCCTTGTTGGCCCTTTCTTCTTTGAATAATTTTTTTGACTTGGATGGTGTTTACTCATGATTATCCATGTACAATGAGCCTTGGATCATGCTAATATCATGTTTTAAGTTATTTCCACATTACCATGTTATGAAAATCATTCTATATCATGCATTTTTGTTTATGTTTCGTTTTCACTCCATTAATATGCCTATTTTTGACGTGTATTTTATTCCCCATGTTATTACATGTTTATTCCCCTACTGGGATTTATAGATTACCCCTTTCTTATGTTTGTGCTCAAGTTATCCCATGCAATGCTAAGTACGAAGTAATGTTGTGGTCATGTAAAAGAAGTTTTCAATAAAGATGTGAATTTCATGTTTTAAGTTGTTATGTTATGTTCCTAATCACCAAATACAGTAGACCTATTGATCTTATAAGTTGTATTAATTTCATTTTTTTGTAATAAATCTTGTTTAAATATGAAATAAAGAGCAGGGTTGTTATAATTATGTTGAATCATTATACATTAATCTTGATTCAAGGCGAACAATCATTGTCACATGATTATTAAAAAAGAGTGTGGAGTATAGATAATAATAGAAATAATATTTATTGGTTACCCATTAAGATAATGATTGAATTGTAGGCTTTACATGACCACCTATATACCATCATGGTCTTGGTATAATCCACCAGCCTACATTCGGGATTTGGATGAAACCTCCCATGTTTCCCTTAGGCTTGGGATAAATCATCCCATTTACCCTTTATCATGAAATAATTCCTCCGATGTACCATTTTGAGTTTATGAGAAATAAACACCAACCAATTCATTAGAGGTAGGTATTTGAATCCATATTTCATAATTCATACATAATTCTAACTTATAAAACCATTCATAAACATATATTAATGAACTAATGGGAAAATAATGGGGTTTTTAAACATTTTAGAGACATAACATAAAATAAAATTAAAAAAATAAATGTATATAAAAAATATCATTTTCAATAGGATCCATATCATAAAAATATATATAATATGATAAAAAAATCAAATCTCAATAGATAAACTTGGGGGAATAATAGAAGATAAAATAAAACTATTTTCATAGACCCTTTTAGAAGTTCTCTTAAACAGTGACTAAAAATTAAATTAAAAAATATTTGAGAGGGGAAAGTGAATAATTATGAAAAAATTATTATTAAGATCATTAGATAAAATATCCTTGATATATATAAACTTTATCAGAAAAATATAGATTGGTAGATAAACAGTTTAATTTGAATGGATGAAAACCCTTGTTTTTAAACTTTTTTTAGAATACCATTTTAGAAATCCCACATCATAAAAAGATAATGAAATATTACATTGAAAATGATTAAAGAGAATAATGAGAATCATATAAAATAATCCATATTATATTTCCTAAAAAGAGAGGGGAAAATGGTGGGAAGAAAAATATAGACTCGGAATAAAATATTTATTGGCAAGAATGGTGTTTTTTCATACCAATGATTAATTATTTTGATATTTATTTTCCAATAAGTAATTATTAATGATGTGAAGTACTTTACCTAGAGAAAATAAATAAATAACTTTTTGAAATTGTGGAATGGTAGGATCATTGAAATATTTAATACGTATATACATGTAATAAGTAATTTGACCTAATGAATCAGAAATTGAGTAAATGAAACTCTTATGAAATTAGTATGGAATGAATCAATGGAGAATGAGAGAAATTTACAGAATTATAAATTAAAATATCATTAAATAGCATATATTTTCATATGTGAATTAAATTTGGAATTTAATATAACATATTAACAACATAATGGTCTATAATATGAAACATGTCCCATGGAGTCGAAAATGAGGGAAAAAACCCATAACATTACTATTAATTTTCACAGAAGTGATTAAACCTTCTATATAACAAACATAAATATATAAATTAAAAATTTAAAAACTATATTCATAATTAACACTATTTATAGTTTTCATTTTTAATCCATCTCTACATATATATTGGTTAATTTTTACCTATTTTCCACATATGGTGTTTATCGTTTGGATTTTTTGTACTAGTTTCATATGACTATTATCATTATTAATTTTTATGCTAACTTTCATCATTAAAAGTTAATTAATGTTACATTAATGAATTTTTATAATTATTTATGATGTTTTATTTTCCTTTTATGAGTGTTTCATTCATTATCTTTGTAGACTAAATCAATAATAAGCACCCGTCGGTGATTTCCATAACCATTAAAAAGAAATTATTAATTATATATTTAAATGTTGATATATAAAAAAAATAGTTAAATTTTTATATCATGTTATAAAATTAAGTATGTTTTCATAGTATTTCATGATATAATTTTGAGGCATTGTTTATGTATGGGGTCAAATCGACCCAAACACAGACATACTGTGATTAATGGATGATTATGAGGTGATTTAGTTGAAATATAAATATAAATTAAGAATAATTATGAATCTTAGTGTTAATTAGTGTAATATATCATATTTTGGAAGAATATAAAATAATAATTATAGGATATGAAAACATTATATAATATGAATGAATTGTTTTTCTTTTTATTTTTCTTATTTAATTAGGTTAATTTTATAATTATTATTTATCATTCATATTATTTATAGGATTTTTAATTTATATTTTCATAACATTTTTCATATCATAAAAAATCATATTCATTATTTAAATCCATTCTCAAGGAAATCCATGTAAGGTGGTGATGAAATGAATAATAGAAATTGATCATTTCATGAGGGTGGTAGACCACACGTATTGAAGGGCCATGAATTCATTTTCCATAGAAAAAGGTAAATGATTAATATTTTTTTTATAATTTTAGATTCTAAAATATTTCATAAATATAATATATATATATATATATTATATTCTATATTTGTAACATCCTTGTAAGAAAGCGAGTGAAAGAGAAACACATTGTGTCGTGGAGATGACAGTATGCACATCACAATATTCATGTTTTCATTTTTATTAATAGAATAGGGGAGGGTTTTTAATAAATATACCATTATTATAATAAAAACATAGTATAATAATGATATAGCCGATTTCATTATAATAGGGTGAAAAGATATTTGAGAATGAATAAAAGCATATAAAGCAGTAGGAAAGAGGGAGGAGTGGTTATAAATATATAATTTACCACTTGGATTATCTCCTTTATAAATAAGTTTAATCCTTTGTGGGATGGTGTTTTCATAGTAATAAAACCTAAATAATATGTGTAGGAGTTTTGGGGATCAGGTTTCATAGATTTTGTGATGAATAAAGGGGTTTTGATGTCTGTTGAAATGAGGAGATGAGGATATGAAATATTTTTAATTAACTAAATATTTTCAATAATGGGAAGTCACTATCAAGGAATTTGTATCCAAAATTGTGAAATAATGGAGATAAAAAGATATATGGTTAATACAAGCCTCAAATTATCAATTATAGATATGTTTCAATAAATTTACCCCTTGATTAATTACATTTTTCATTTAATGTTTTACATAGTAACTAGTATTTACCTATGATATCATAATCATCATGACCATTATTTTCTTTGAATATTCCATTATAATTATTAATTTTTATTTTCAAAGAAAAATATTTTCAAAATGATTTATGTTTTAATTTTTTTTCCAAATAAAAAGGGTATTTTCATGAATAATTTTATTAAATGATCAACTAAAAATATTTAAATTCTAAGGTGATATATCTTGATGTTACCAAATAATTATATGAAATATGATTCAAGGTTACCATTCTTATGATATATATAAATCCATACCCATAGTATTGGAGGGAGACATAGGTCCCACCCATATCATTAAATGGAATATAAAGAATTGTGTTATATATTTTATGTATAAGAAGGTTCTAGTTATTATGATCATAGTGGGAGACAATGTAATTTACATATGGACCTGTTGTTTGTGTTTTAGAGTTTCCAAAGACACTAAAATATTACGATCTTCAAGAACGTGTTTATGTAATGTAATGAGAATTCATCAAAACTGATGTAATATATATGTACGATAAGGATGGGTTGTAATAATATTGGGATGGAAAACTTAGCTAACTACTTTCACAGGAGGGGACCTACTATGTTAGGTAATACTAGAGTGGTATTAAAGTGGATTTGTCTCAGGGGAAGTGTTTGGTGGAAGGTGTATCATGATATTTTCTTGGTAAAATAAAGAGACGATAATTTTTTTCTCAAGTTTAGTTTTAATAATACAAAACAAAGTGATGGTGTGAGGTAGAAATACCCATTCACTAGTAATCTAACAAAAAACTTATTGACTTAGAGTCCATTAAAATAAGATATAGGGAACAATTAAATTTTACATGGATCACGTAAGATTTGAAAATTTATTTATAATTATTTCATGGGTAATCTCAAAAGATATCCTTTTATTAATATGATTTAAATTTTGAACTATAGGATGCTTCCATTTAGATACCCAACCAGAATATTCATGTAGGATCATGGAATTATTATATCGGTGATCCAGACTCATATCACCAACTATACGTTTGAGAATAATATTATTAATTGACTATATCATGATATAACCCCTATGGGTATATGTATCTCATCCATTTATCCTAAAAACAGACCAACCAACCATATTATAGGCTAGAATTTCTCCACTTACTGAGGAGTAGATTATTCCTATAGGTAAGGATGAGGATGGACATATGCATAGTGTGATTCATAATTTTTTTGTAGTGACCACCCAGGTTTTGAAGTGTGACTAAACCATAATGAGAAGATTATTTTCTTAAGGTGGTGATTATGGTGTTCTAACTAATCTAAAAAACATCTAATCAAAGAATTGTCTTATAATACATTATTATCCAAAGTGTAGTGAGTCGTTTGTGGAAAATGAACATCCAAATCCATAATAAGGATACTCCCCATGGATAGATTTTTTAGTGATTCTTTTATTAAAGTTATCACCCAATTACATTGATGATTGGGTGTATCAAGGAGATTTTTGATATACAGTTGTATAGTTCATATGATTTATAATATACATATTGGTTTATTGAAATCCTAAAGCACTATATTAGCATTATTAATGATGGATTAATTCAATTAAGAGAACTTAAATAAGGCCTTAATTGAGAGACCAATTCTAGGGTTTTCCCCTCTACATATCCACTTATACAAGTGTCTTATTACAGGATATGGAGATTGAGTGATTTTCTATAGAAGAGTATATGGGGTATGGAGCTAGTTTTTTGTTTTATATGAGGGTAGTCATTAGCGACTAGTGGCCTCTAGAAGGTGTTTGGGTGAAAATACCAGAATTATACACATGAGTAGTTCTAGACATAAGGGTTATGAGATCAAGAGATAGGGAATAGATCATTCTATCTAGGAGATAGGTTCTACTTTTTATATAAAAGATAAGGTCGAATAGATCATCACTTATCAACCCAAAATTAAGTAAAGGGGATAGAACAAGTAGATTTACCCCCACATTAGAGGTAGTAACAAGATATAGGACCTCTTTGAGGTGTATAGAGTCATCTTACAGGAGGTAGATATGGTAGAGGAGCTTGCAGTTCTTTTTGAGGAGAATATATATGTTGAATTTTCTTCAATAAACCCCCTATACTTCCATCCCCTAGGTTTCCATGAAAGGAACTAGGATATGGTGTAAAATAGAATGTACATATGTAGGCCATAGTGATCAAAAACTAGGAATGACATGTATGATTAGAGGTGCGATCTTAATCATATCTACATTTTTACCTCTATTCATATATATTATTATGATATTTTTTTCCAATCACTTTTTTTTGGGTTTTGAAATCTTGGTAGACCCCTTAGCACAACCATTATAACTAGATAATCTAATGAGGGGGGATTACATGATCCCCCATATATTCTAATGATATAATAACTTAATTTGGGGAGAGATATATTTATGGGACCTCATTATGAGTAGGATTAATCCCTAGGAAATAATCTATGTAATTGGTCTATGATTCTCATTTAATTCCCATATTGACTACTAACATTATGATTTGACATTATATTGAGAGGATGGATGAATATTTTCTATTATTTAGTTAGTTGGACCTTCATATAAGTCATCATGGGAATTTTCATTAGAATTCTAAGTGCATCACCCATTAATTGGATAATTTTCCCCTATATTTTCTATATGATTAAATGGTTAAATTCATGTTGTTTGGTAGGATTATATAGGCTTCTTTCCTAAGTATGTGTATTTTCCCTTATTGGAAGATTTATTTCTATATTTATTAACACCATGAAACCAACTAAACATATTTTATAGCTAATTTATTTCCAAGAATGAGTATAGGGAGATGAAGGATTTTTTGAAGGAAATTATGGTGAAGTGTTTCATCAAACACAATGTGTCCCCTTATTAAAATGTAGCCTTTTCACCTAGAATACAACTGAGAGTTTGATGATTTTTATTGAATATAACCACCTAGATGATGTAATTTTAATGAATAAATACCATAATGAAATGATTTGTGTCCTATTTGACTAACTATAGGGAGGTGATTGGTTGACAAAGATCACTCGTAGCTTTATTTATCACCAGATTGAGGTTTCCATGGATTATACCTGAAAGATAGTATTCAACTGTCCTTATAAAAATATGAATTCCTAGTGATTCCATTTACTGTAATCAATCCCTTGACCATATTAATGGGAATCATGAATGAGTGCTTCATACTAGTTTTGGACTAGTTCATGGATATATTTATGAATGAAATTTATTCATCATCATAGGATGTGAACATTGTTCATCTGATGATTTTCCTTCAATAAAAATGAGATAATCAAATTTATGATAATCTATAGAAATTTCAGTTATTGATTATGGTGGTTATCTTCTAAGTGAATGCAAACATATAGGGCATAGCATTTTTGGACCTAGTAAGGATCATAGTAGTCGTTTCATGGCAGCCACTCATGTAAATCTCTGAGGTTTGTAGTTTTCCTATTTTAGTATGATTTTACTATCTTAGATGGTTTTCCCACAATGACTCTCTTATAATAAAACATACCCTAAATGAGGGTCCATTATTTGGTATTAGCAATTATAATGATCTTTTAAGGGGTTTAATTAGATATTGATGAGTGATCTTGTTTTGAGGCTTCCAGATAAATGATTTGAGTATGTTTATTTTTTGATCACCTCTAATAGTGGAACAAATTGTGTTCAAATGAACTAATTAGAAACGAGTTCTTATCATTCATTATAGTTTTTACCTAATGAGATAAAATAAATGACACATGATTTGGAATATGTAGTGATTGTTTCTTTACTTAATGAATTGTAGGTACTACCTTCTTGTTTATAAGTTTATTTTCTATTTCAACCAATAGAGTCTCATATATATATATATATTCACCTAGGGATATAGTAATCTATGTTATAGGAATGTTTTAGAGTTTATTTTGGATTAAAATATTTATATTTTATATACTATAGGAAAGGGATGCATGATGTTCGATGCCCTTTGGAAGAAATCTCGAGCATAGTTGATGGAGGGAGAATCCAAGTAACTGTTGGTGGTAGAGTTATAATTGGTGTATGGTGGATAAGTGGGATAAATTCAATTGATGGTGGTGTCCCCATGAAATAAATAGATTGCGAGGGAGGATTAGTTGTAAATTCCTATTATATATCCATATAAAAATAAATTTACCTAAATGATGAATCAAATGAGTTTTTTTGAATATGGAGATCATGTCAACCACATAGACAAATGGATAGTGTTACCAATAACAATATTTAAGAATGTGTTGTGGTTGATTAAAACATTCCCTATAGTGGTAAATCATGGAGTGAAGAGTAAGTAACAAGACCTATGTAATCAGTTTTTATGTTTTGGTACAAAGCATAGTGTTTCTATGAATATCTCATAATTTCTCCCCAATCAATATGTGAATGTAATAAAATTGTTTTTGACCTGGTTTATCCCAATCCCTTGGGTTTATATAGTGGATAAGAGATAATATATCAATGGAAATCATGATAATACTCCAATTCTTATTGATATTTCATGAACGTACATATGTGATTATCCACTGATTACTATGCCAACCCGCTACGTCACAATCAAAAAGAAAATTTCAGTGGGGAGAAAGGGGAACTCCTATATGATATGATAATCATATTTGAATAATGAAACATAGATGATCTTATATAATCATGATGATTATTTTATTTCTTTTAAATTGAGTATATTTTAAAAGTAATTTGAGATATAGTTTCAATAGACTATGATATTCAAACCTCAGTAATATGGGAAAAATAAGAGAACCATTCTTGTTCTAAAAGATATGTTGAGGTCCCATGTGCTTTATTTCGGTTGGATATGGGTGGATAACTTAATATTAATATATTTCACGTAAATAAATATATACCTTAACACTATTAGTTTGACACCTTTTTAGGGTTTTCATGAGAGACCCAGTAGGTTAGCATTTTGTTGATAGAGGCAATAGAGATTTCATTAATGGATACATATATAGTGTATGTTTTGATAGGGAATGTAAAGGTGATATATGAGAAAATTAGGACACATCATAGTATCCAGATTCACATCACTAACTATTGATATAGGAATTTGGAGTTTAAGTAGTGATATCAAGTTTTTCTAAAGTTATCTGAACAACATGGCCTATAGAGGATCAATCTAAGGAGAAATATATCCTTAATTTTCATTAAAATGTTCTAGATCCTATGTAGGAGATTTCTAGATATATATCATCTATAATTACCCATATTGTTTGAATTAGTTTATAAAATATATCATGTGACCTAGATGATGAGGTACATACATGATCTATCATAGATGATATGGATATTTTGGATGACTCTACCTTTATAGGGTTCTATGTGGAAATCGATAATAGATAGGATTGGACCCTTTGGGGATGGATGATATAATTGGTGCTAATTTTGTTATTGTATGGGAACCTTTAATAGATCTTGGGGGAATGTGGGATTCATATACAAGCTCAATACCTTCAACGTTTCTTGTCTAGTGTTTTTTTCAGAGAAAAAATCATTTATGTTGATGATTCTTTAAGGACCTGGGACTTTTCATTCTAATACATTGGAGTATTTATATTAAACTCAGATATCATAGTATATATATTCATTAAAAATAATTTTATTTTTGATATATTTTGATATATGAAAAGTAGAACTTATCTGAAGCATGTTATATTAATAATAAAAATATACAAAATACGATCATTATAAAAAACTCATTTGAACCAGAAAATATAAATAGAAGTAACCACATTATCAAATATATATAGAATGTATAATTTATGGATTCAATTTGTATCAGAGTTCCATATGAATCTCATTTTACCCAGATTATAAAAGAGGTCTTATCATAAGGTATTTCTTTGGACCAAGCCCAAGTTGATCCTCTATATTAGTGACTTCAACAAAATCATCTATGTGAGAATTTCATGCTCATAGAAATCAGTACATGATCTATTCTTGCTAATTCACAGTAGATTAATTCTTTTATTTATTACCCTACACATAAATTTTATTTATAGGTCTTTAAGGGTTGTTTAAGTCGGAATTATTTCAATATAAACATCAACATATTAATTTTTTTATGTTTTCAATATTTTGAGTATTTATATATGGTGATACTTTTGTAAATTTTAATTTTCAAGAATTAATTTAATTAAATTATAAATTTTTACACAAATATATTTTTTTATATTAAAATTAATTTCTCGACTATAAAATATATAATCATTATTAAAATAGTAATAAATATAATTATTTATGCATCAATTTTCCAATGAATTGTATTTTTCTTCTTATTATTTATTTTTTCATTATAAATTAAATTAATCACTGCCCATAAATTAGTTTTAATTAATACAATAGTGTTATAAAAAATCAAATAAATTACTATTAATTGAATGATATTTAATTATCTAGATGTAATAATTATTTTTTTTGTTAAAAAATAAAATTTTCATAAATTTTTATCTTCTAAATGATTATATTTTAAAATAATATTTTCTACTATTAGATATTTAAGATGATAGAATTTAATTAATTCATGGATTCATGACCTTAAAGTTAATTAGTTTGAATTTTGGGGATTTAATAAAATTGTTTATTTGTAGATGAACATCAGAAATTATTGGTTTATTAAATATTCTAGCATTTATGACATTATTCGAATATAAGAATGCCTTAGAAATTCATACAACTTTTGGATAAACTAAATAATTATTTTTTAGTAATATATGGAATTTAAAGAAAAAATTGAATATATAAATTTATATTTAGAGTTTTTCAATGTAAGTGATATTTATTTTAATAATATGTGTTTTTTCCTAAACTGTTAGTTATATATTTAAAAATTTCCATTCAGTTATTTCATAATATTAAATAAATAGAATAATATTTTGATAATTATAAAATAATAAATGTTTTTGAAATAAATATTATACATTTTTGTGGTGTAAATTCATTTTTATTTAGAAAACCTATTTTTTCTAGAAATGTTTTCTTCATTGGGATATGAGTAGTTAAATAATAATTAACATTAATCACCTCCAGAAATTGAATGTTATAAAAGGTTTTCATGTTTGGAATTTTACTTTTTCATGTTTAGTGAAATATTCCATTTCAATTTAAGTCATAATGAATAGTTATCATGGTAAAATTTAGTCTTCATGGTCATGGTTAAAATGGTTAAATGATGTTTAAACTAAGAGATAAGGCCAAAAATATCACAAAAACTTACATATAATCTGATTGGATGAGTGGTTTATTGAATTCCCTATCAATCCTTGTAAATTTGGGATATTTTTTTCAATTTTTATTGTGTATGAATTTTATTATATACTAAGAAAACATTCATTTACAAGAGTACCAATCCTCTTAGTTATAAAAAGAACCCTTTATTACCCTGCTTATCCACACATTTTGATCCCCTTAGTTTTAACAATACCTAAAAATATCCCTCACAAAATTTCATTACCATGATATAGAGGTTCTTTTCTATAAAAAATAAAAATATAAAATGGATTATGTTTTTCAATAATTGAGGATGTCACAACAATGTGGGAATTGTGTTAAATGAATTTTTTCAAGATTATTTCTTCTTTCAACTCATCAAAATATATTATAATCATAGTAAGAAGATATATCATTATAATTATTATACTTAAGAATTATTATTTTAATCTAAAAATAATAATCAACCTCACATACTTAAATTATAAAATAAAACTACCACTTGTCCCACGTGCAAACTATCACATCTATTTACAACATTTTTTTACTCTTCATCACTAATTTTCATGGATTATTCTAAAAATTAAATTTATTAATAAGGTTTTTTTATAATATCATTTAGTTATTAAAAATTAAATTATCCTTTTTTTTAAAATTATTTAATATAAATAGTCTTTGAAAATTTTAATAGCCTAAAACAAGCATACTGATACACATTATATGTAATAATTCCATACCATGTTCTTTCATTTATCTTAATCATATACATATTATTTGATCATATTTATCAAATTCATAACATTTTTTTAATCCAATAAGTTTTAAGTAAAGTTATATCATCACTAAATAATATCATTTTTTACTCATTCAACCATGAAAACATGTTATTTGTTTCGTTGGTATTACCACCTACATGGATATTGTTATAATTTTCATGTCATGAATGATTAATAAAAAATAAATAATTGTAATAATTTTTAATTATTATGAATTTAAGATATTTTCATAGTTATATATTGGTAATATTTAAATGTATATCTACATATAAATTTAAAGACATTTTTTAATTCAACAATCTCTAAAAAGTTAATTTTTAAGCATAACATGTGAATCATCACAATGAGGTCAAGAAAATTACAATAGGACTTTATAATTGTTTGAGGTAAATTTATTAAACATAATTCTATTTCTAGAAGGGTGAAATATACATAATAATAATGTAATTTAAATTGAATGAACTTTTTTATTTTTACCATTAGAAATAATATTATCATGAACGATTCTTTTGAAGTCGCTATTTCATGACTTATTAAACTACATTTGTTATGGGAAAATATGGGAATCATATCATCAAACCACATTAGATCACCAAAAAATTGTAAAAATAATTTTTATCCTTAAGAAGATACTATTACTATTTTTTATATTATAGAACCAACGACCCCTAAATGAATAATATGATCTAAAATAATTTTGTAAGTAAATTAAACAAGATAAAAACTGAAATAAATATAATAATAATAATTTAATGATAAAGGAAATAGTTTTTATTAATGTAAATAATTAATAAAATTTTATTACCTATGGGGTTAGAGATATGTATGCAATGAGGTGGTATATAATATAAGCATTTTTATTCTTTAAATCATTCTTCTAAAATCTCTAATGTTTTTCTTTATACTTGTTAACTTATATTAAAATATTATTAATGTATTTTTCATTAATTTTATTATTTATACATCTATGAATTTTTATGTTCGTTTACTTTAGGCCTTATGTTTCATTAAAACAATTTTAAAGGAATCACTTTATAATCTTCCATACAACATGTATTTTTTACTTATTTAAAAAAATAATGAAAAAAATGTTATTTTTAAAATTTTACACAAGAATGTATTTTCAAAATCTAATATCCATTATTAATTATTATGATTCATTTACATGTTTATATTGTTTTTAATGAAAATATTTATACCATTCTTGTAATTTTTTAAGCGATACCGAAATAAGTGGAAATTAATATTAATTTTTATGTTATAACTATATATTATTTATTATTATGGGTTTTAATTATTGTTTTAGATGTTTTATGAAACATGGTTCAATATTTTAAATACTATGTTAAAATCATAACACATAAATGTTATATATAATTATGTTTGATGCTTCTTTATAGCTCTCTAATGCATTGGGTGATTATTTATTCATCAAATGAATAATAATTGAATTGACTTCTTATGTTACTCCATTCTATGGTTGATTTGTAATAGTTATTTGAATATAATGTCCCAAGAGTCCTATATAGAAATCCTATGAGTAATATTATTCTAATTAGAAATATTACGACTTCATGAGATAGAAATAAGATATTATATTTTCTTTAAAATTTCAAATATTTTAAATGTGAGTTTTTATTTTCAATGAATTTTTTTATTTTCTTGAGATTTCATGTTTTCAATGTAACATTTGGGATTATCTCTTTTATTAATTTTTATATTATTTTATTATAGTTATTTTCATGAAATTTATTTGAATTTAAATTTGGTGGAATGTTTTACGTGGGATCATAATTTTATGTTTAATAGAAATATTTTTTCAATGGCTTTGTTTATTTAAATGGATTTAAATAATTTATCATTCTATTATACTTGTTACTAATATTTTGGATCATCCCTTATTTTTGAATGATTTTTCATAATTATCGATGATGAGATAATAAAATATGATAGGTTTGGAATGAAATTATGAGTTGGTACTACTAGTAGAGAAGTTGATGAATTATTTTAAAATAATATTTTCCTGGTATGATGGGAACAATGTCCATGTATTGAGAAATATATGGCTCTTTTTGGGTAATGTGTTTTTATGAATTCATTAAAACTATAAACTTAAAATATCATTAGTATGTGTGTTACTCAATATTTTTTTGATATCATAATATTGGACAGTTATCTTTGGGTAGACTTATTTGGTCTCCAATCTAATGTGTAAAGAATATTCTTTCTGCACCATAAATAATTGTGTGGGTTTAGGGTATCATAGTCAGTATTAAAGAAGGATTTTTATAGTTTTAGATGATATAATGTTATCTATTGAGGATAATAAAGAGTTATAAATTTCATTATGGTTTGATAATATTAATGTTTACCATATTATTAATTGTATAGTTTCACTATTAAGGTCACATGTGGTTTTGATTTTATGGTGATTGGTGATATTTTGGGAGTTTATATTGGGATTTAGGGATAAAAAATTATTATGTAATATAAAATAATTATGTTTTTATAATAATTTATGATGAGTTTATTATGTAAAATTTTTATTATATTTTAGGGTATATATTTTTTATAGTATAGAGAATGAAAATAAATATATGTTATTAGGTAACTATATGGTTAAATTTAGTTTAGAAGAATTTCAAACTATTGTTTTGTGCATGATATGATTATCGTTAATGGAATATTATTGGATTGTATATGATTTTGTGTCTATGTTGTATATATTATTTGAGGAATATAGTTTATGATGAGTTTTTTCAATCATATATGATTTTATTATGGTTTAATAACTTTGTGACTCTTGTAATTTTTAGAAAGGGCTAGTATATATTAAAGAATATATGATTAAGTAATATATATTTTTGGTATTTGACTTTATGAGTGATTTATGTTGTATGTAGAGAAATGTTATGTTGATTTAATAATAATAATTGATATTTCCTTTTTTATTTTTTGGTTTTGAATTTGGTCACAAATAATTTGATGTGTTTTAGAATTAATTATTTTTAGAATTATTTATGTTGGACATTGCATGTTATTATTTTGGTTATGTATATTAATGTACAATATCATCATATATTTTTTTTATTCATATTTGGTATTATATTTTTTTTAAAGGTTGGGGTTGAAGCCTCATTTTATTATTAAATCAAAACAAAGACCTCTTTTAACTGGGTAGGAGGAGACCCATTACATAGCCCAAAGAACCAGTGGGCATGTAGCCCATTACATAGCTCTTAGGCCCATTTTTTTTACCTAAGGCCTATTATATGAATAGTAACCCGACTGCTATAGTACCCGCCGCTGTTACAGTGCCCTACCGCCGCTATAGTATCCTGCCACCGCTATAGTACCCTCCGATCAACAGTACCACCACTGTTATTGTACCACTACAGTACTGCTACAGTACCCTGCGCCCCATGGGTTTTGAACCCCCATTTAATCATGAAATACATTATTTTGTTTTATAATTAGATAGAAATAGGTGGAATAAAATGTCATAATTATTCCTTTATATAATTAGGAATATTATCATTTGGTGGATCTCATGATAATTTAAGAGTTTTAATTTTTTGTTATAGGCATGTAAAATCCATTTTAGATATTCATTATTTTGAATGAGAGATGAAATAGAGGTAGAAAATGGTCAAAAACACAACCTAAGGAAAATATTATTCTTATTGAAATGGAATGTAATAAATTAAATATATTTTCTCATATTCTCTATCTCAAATGTAAAATAATTTCTCAAACTTATTAAAAATGAAGATAAATCTACCGAGTCATATGAATAAAATATCACTCAACTACCAATCTTATGTTTTTCATATGTATGAATAATATAATGGTGAAAACATGGATAAAGATAAATTTGTCAAAATAATAATAATTTTCCTAGATGTATCCTTGATATAAATGTTCATAATAAAATGAACACTAGAATTTATTAATATGAAATGATACACTCATTCTGATAAGACCCAATTAAAACTGTGAGGGTTCAATTTCATTAGGGGGAATATAAAACCTTGATATTTTCACACACACACACACACACATATATATCTATAACATCAAATTAATAATATGTTAAATATATTTTGAGATAAAAAATAGTAAACAAAGATGAACCATGATATATTAATGGGATAAAATTATTAACTGTGAAAGTTATAAAATAGTTATTTATCTATTGAGTATAAATAGAAGTAACTACATTATGAATATACATATGAAGGATAAGAAATGGCATAAAATATAGCGAGTCTTCATTAATAGGCTTATTTATCTAGGCATTTAAATTAATTAGTATCACATGGGTTTTTAATAGAATAATCCCAAGATGAGCATTCATAACTACAGTAAGAGAAAAATCACATACAAGAGATGTTCAAGCTCATAGATGTCGCCATGAGATCCATGTTATCTGAATTACCAACCATGAAACCAAAGTTTCCAATATTATACATAGATATTATTTGAAGGTATTTTAGGGGTTTTTTTTAAGTAGAAGTGAGTAGTATATAAACATTAACATAATAAATGATTTATTTTTTCTTTATTAAAAGTATTTTTATAGATGTGTAATTTATATAAAATTTATATTTAATGAGTGGATCTAATTAAATTAAAATGGTTTCCCTTAATATAAAAATATTGAAAAAAATTCAATCCTTTATTTTAGTATATCTATTTAACATTAAAAAATGAAACGAATAAAATAATTTATGGAACTACTTTCCAATGAATAAATTTTTTCTTCTAATTATGTATTTTTATTTTAATAAATTAAATTTACCACTTCTAATAAAATAATTTGATAACATATAATGATTATATATAAAATAAAATTAATTTACAATAATTTAAAGTTTATTTCATTAAAGGAACTAAGAATAAAGTTTTTAGAGGGATAAAAATACATTTTTTCTAAAATTCATATAATTTTCAATGATTATATTTTAAATTATTTTTTATATAATTATAAATTTAATATAATAAAATATATTTCATTTATAATTTATCATTTCAAAATTATCTCATGGTGAATTTTTGAGATATTTATGGAAATTTTAATAGTTATATGGATATTGAAGAATACATTTTTATGAAATATAATAACTCTTACGACCTTTCAATAATATAATCATGACCTCAAAATTTAAAAAAAATTCTTTCACAAAAAAAAAACGTTTTAAAGAAGTAAAATAAATAATTTGAAAACTTTTTTTAAATTTATAAACCTATAATTAACATTATTGAACCTAAGTGTTAATTTATCTTATAAAACTATTTTATTTCCTTTTAGTTTAGTTAAGTAGTCATTAAGATAAGTTAATGCGTGTATTATTTTTAATGTGAAAAAACTCTTATTTTTTTATTTATAAAAAAATAAATTTCATGTGAATCAATACTATACATTATTTTTATATAATTTTATTTATATTCATAAAATTCATTTAAAAAAAAAATTTCTTTTCCTTATATGTACTTGCAATAAAATTAACTTTTAACAACTCAAGAAATATAATCATGTTAAATGGTTTTCATATTTTGAAACAGAATGTTTAGATTAATTAAAAAGTTTAATTTCATTTTTAGTCCTAAAAATAGATACATTGGGAATTTGTTTTCATTACTGTAAAGGTAAAAAGGGTTATAACAATGTTTTACTAGGCGATAAGTCTACTAATACAACAAAAAATATGAAAAATTTGACTGTATGAGGGTATCTTTGAGTCCCCTATGTAATCTTTTAAATTTGAGCAATTTTGGTCCATTTTCCTTTAGTATGAATTTTATTTTATATTAGTAAATGTGTATTTACAAGAGTTCTAGTCATCTCACTTATTGAAAGTGCATTTTATTACCTCATATCTCTACATATTTGAACAAATTATTTTGAAAAATATATGAAAAAATACATCCCAAACTATCTTTTAAATTTTAGAGAGGCTCTAGTATCCCTAAAAGAAAAATCTGTGAAGGTTTAAAGCATTGTTGAAATAAGGATTTCCCAAAGAAGAGATAATTGACTTAACTGAGTTCTTTCATGTTCCATTCTACATTCACTTACTCTAAATATATTATAAAAACACTAATATATAGAAATAATTATTATAATCCTAGTGCTATTTTATTATGTACATGGAACAACCATTATCTACCTCACTTCCATCCATTGGAAAATGAAATCACTACTGTTGTTACATTTAGTCAACCACCTCCATGAATTATTTATTTAATTTTTCAACACAACATTACATGGATGAATCTAAAAACAATTTCAATAAATAAATATTATATTTTTAACAATATTATTGTTTTGAAAATATAATTTGGTTATTATATTAATAATATTAAAAATAAATGTCCATTGTAAAATTTAAGCACTTATAAAAAGAATACAAAGATAGATTATATGTAATAAATTCTGAATATTACCATTCATTTATATTTATAATTTACCACTTCTTGAATATATTTTGTTAAATAAATAGTATTTTTTAAAATCAATAATCTTGTGAAAAAGTGATATTTCTATTATACAGTAACATGGTGATACTCATTCCATTATTAAACGATGTTCCTATTTTAGTTGGGGTTACCACCTACATGGACATTGTTATAATTTTTATATCATTCATAAATACAAAAATGAAATACATGTAACAAGATGTATTAATGATGAATTAAATATTTAATATTAATTTTATAGTTGTAAAATTTGGATATATATTTACCTAAAATATAATTATTCATTAATTAAATGGTCCCAAAAAATAAAATTCATAGAAATTTTTGTAATATCATGACTATGAGATCCATAAATTGACCTGAGGTAATTAGTCATATTTGAAAAAAATATACAAAATTTTCATGAACATTATATAATGGTGAAATATCCATCACAACACTGGAATCTAAAGTGAATGATCATAGTTTTTATTGACTATTTTAAAAAATCATAGTTAGGATGATTTAGGGAATTTTACTATTTTCATACTATTTAAACCTATTTATTTAATAAATAAAATAGACACAATATCATGACACCTAGGGATCTGATGGAATTGTGAGAAGTAATTTTTTTACCTTTATAATGATAAAAAAATTTCATTTGATATTATGAACCCAATGACACCTAAATGATCAACATGAACATATCTGATTTTTTAATTAAATGAAACATGATAGAAAACAAAATAAAAGGAATGATGATATTCAAATAAACAATAATTTTTTTTTCAGTTACGAAAAAAATTAGTAATTTCATTACTCGGGTGGGTAGATGTAACATCCTCAAATTTTCATTATGTGGTATTCTTTGTTTTATCCCTTAATTAATGTTTTTTTGAGTTATAATTTTTTTAATGATTGAGGTTGATAATAGACGGTTTCCAAGTTTTCTAGAGGAATTTTAGTGCTTTCATTTTTTTATTACGACTAGGAAAAACTGTTCTATTGTCACTAGGAAACCATATAACTTTTTGGAGAGAGATAATATATGATTCAAGGTTGTAACCCTATTAGAGTGAACCATGTTAAAATATTCAAGAAACCATTTGAATTAAGACATGGGAAAAATTATACATGGCACATGAATTAAAAAACTGAGTTTGTTCCTAAATATAAAATGATCCTTTTACAGTCAACACGAACTCTAGAAATCCTTATGAAAAAACCATGGACAAAAAATTAATTAATAAAAAAGTAGGTTTTAAAAAATGAAACATTATAGATATCCTTTATTATTCCTCCCACACCTTAAACTCTTGATCCTAGGGAATTTGGTGGTGGTTTTTGATAATTCCTCTCAATCTGAACTCTAATTTTGAATAATCTAAATGAATTAGCCATTAGAATTTTATATATGATTATATTCTTCTTCCATTCATCATATTTATTAATAATCCCCTCTTCTCATCATTGAAGTAATCTTATATCTAAGATAACATGACTATTTTTATGAATTATAGTGTAATCTAATTAGTATTTATCCTTTTCTTGGGTTTTATGTGGACAAATCTAGTGAATTTTAACCTTCCCTTAACCAATTCTAGATCTTTTGATGGTGGTGGATATCATTGGGTATGTCAAATAAAATTTTAGCATTTATTATGTTCCCCTTATTCAAAATTATTCTATAATCCATTTTTTGTAAATTTCAATTGGTTATAGGGACCCTTGGTATGTAGGCTCAATCCTATTAGCATGAAGGTGTGGTTTGGGTGGGGAATATTTATGGAATTTTTTTTTCCATCAACATGCTTGAGGTTGGATGTACTTAGCAAAGTCGTTCATTGTATATATTTTTATAACATGTTTTTTTGTATTTGGATGTGTATCCACAAAACATATTCTTTATTGATGTTCATATGGGTGCGTATGTTGTCATGAGAACCTTTACATAGGTCATTATATAGAATAGAAGTTAATTTTTGAAGAATGAATGTTGTATTTTCAATAAAAATATCATAATTTCAATGTTCAATGAAGCTAGAAATGAGGAGTTGATGTTGACGGGTCGTTGTATTTCATGCTTGATAAATCATCAGTGTATGTCTATAGGTTGTTTGAGGGGCTTCCATGATTTATATAAATGGAATATTGGGCTAGTAGGTTAAATTATTCAAAATAATATGTTCAAAAAATATTATTTATAAAAATTGTGAATATTATTGAATGTCTCGTTATACCTATGAAAGGTGCTAATTTTGTTTTGAGTTTTTAAAATTTTTATAACAAGTGATAAATTGACTATAAAGAAACAATCTGTCATGTGGGTGAAGAATTATTTTAATGAAATACATACATCATTATATTATTATAAGATGAGATTTATTGTGAAGTATAATAGATAAATATTTATATTTATACATGGAAAATATTTGAATAATATTTTTTAGATGGCATATAGTCTTTTATTAAGGGGTTTTATTTTTCAATGTGAAATTTTAAGGCCTTTATAAAAAAATATTCTAGCCCTTGGCTAACCAAGGAACCACCTAAACCACACTAGTGAGGCCAAGGTATACAATGGTGGAAGTGGATCAACGTGGAATTACATGGTACAAGTTGAGTTAGTGGGATTGTATTGTTCCCAATTGGAGTATTACATGAAAACTTGCTGAACAGTTCAGTTCTCAAGTGGACTGTGCAATGGGATAGTGCGACCCATGATGTGAATGTGCGATGTGTATCTATGTTCCGACCCCTGTGATGGATCGAGAGGTAGATAATTTGGGGAATATTTTAATACAAAATGTGGATGTGAAGAGAACCAATATTTTACTAAAAATAATTCTATAATGTTTGTTCACATATTGAGTTATGTTTAAAATTATGAAAATATGATCCATTTAATCTGACCCATCATGTCATCCTTATAACATCTCCAACATCATGGTGAGGTTCTTATAGGATATTAGAGGCTAGAAATAATCATCTTTAATTATTTCCATCTCCAAAGATAAAACTAATATAAAGAGACATGATCAATCATCCCAAATCCATTCATGAAAACTCTTTCTTTTATTCACAAATATATTTGAATTAAATCTAGTGCTTAATGCATATATTTATGATTACACAAGCATGTGATCATTACACTAGTGGATCATATGTAAAACCTCTTCCCTATGAATCATTTAGTTTTAAGTGATAATCTATCTCTAAGGAATCATGTTATAAATAGTGATTGTGGGAAGGTCCCATCATGGAAAGCTTTGGTCTTGTGAATCATTAGGGATTATGAGATTGTGTTTTCACTTTGGTGTCACATGAGTTTGAATAAATATAAGAGTTGTGGAGTTTACATTAAAATATATTTTATGATATCACTAAATAATATAACAAGTTCTTTCAAGGGCATGAAAATGGGTGTTGAGCATGAATATCCTTTTCTATAAACACCATTGGATAGATTTGGTGTGCTGATTCTACGATTCAAAAAATTTTATAGATTAGTTTTCAATTCACATGAAATGGAGAATCACTATATTTTGTTTTATTGAATTAGAATAAACCTAAATGATTTTTTCATTTGAAGGGAAAGGATCCTATCAATAATATTGGATTTATAAATATTATTTGGATTTTATTAATAAAAAATACACATGAAAAATATGATGGATCATGTGAAAGAAACACTTTAACAGGTGATGTTTATTTTCCAAATGAATCAATATATCATGTATAGATATACCCATTATGTGAAGGTACTTGGTTTCATGTATATAACTATTTTCCTAAATATAAGAAGGTTATTTTCAAACCATGTTATGAATGGAAGATTTTTTTGTGAACTCATATCCATGATGTCATAGTAATTTTAAATGTTAAAAACATTTTATGCTTATTTACCCTTGTGGATGGAAATGCTTAACAGTGCATGTATGTGATCATGTGATATATGAACATGAATTATGATACCTTAAAAATTTAAAATCATTGATTAGGTTTAGGTAAACGTCACCCCATAAAAATAATAGAAACTAAATAATAGAACAAAAAATAATAATATAAATAAATGAGGTGTGGTAGGGTTTACAAAAATCATCATGATTTTCACAATTTATCAATAAAGTGAATTTTACTAATTTGGAGTCAGGATTCAAAGTTCCTCTGTTGAAAATTCATATAAAACTTGCACTGATTTTTGGAAAGATTAATCTTTCAAAAAAATATATTATGAGAACTTATATGAGGCTAGAAACTTCTTCATTAGAATATAAACCTTCATTCTCAACTATTTAATGAATGAGGAAGACCTGATCATTTCTTGATGTTATAAAGTTAGTGAGATAGACCAATATAGTTATTCTAATAATATTTTGATGAACATAAAGGTGTATATGAGAAATCTAAATCCTACAAGATTGTATAGGAAGATCAATTTAAAGAAGTAAGAGTACATTATACTACTTAAACAATAACATAAATAAAAATAAGGAGATTATGACCTAGGAGGCTAACCAGTTTCTAAATAGGATCAAGGATGGGGTGTCTAACTAGTCAAGTGGGAGGAAAAATGTAGGGGTGTATAACCAATTGAGGCGTAAGAGTTGGATTTTGGGGTGTATAAGTAGAATAAACTAGAGGATTGACCACTTTAGTTTATAACATATTGTTTCTAAAGGAATTTTAATAGAGGATATGATTATAGTTGAGAATATATGTTGGGGAATGAATCCAATGGGGAAAAAGTAGGTCTTAGTATCTGAACATGTTAATATTTTTTGTTTTGATCCCTTTTATTATTGATGAATATGTGGTAAGACAATGAAATAACACTTATTGTATCGGGAACCTTAACAAGATAATGTGGATAAATTAAGTGAAGATAATTCTAAAAATGAATCCATTGATTCCCTCACTAATTCGTATATATGTAATGAGGCATTATACCTTATCTCATTGAATTGGTCCCATATAATTACCTATAATGAATTCCATGACATGGGGAATATTTATTCCAATAAAAAATGAGGTGTTCACACATCTTATGAGAAGAATTATCACTATTGGAGGTATATGATACTATCCAACCACTTTTCACTTTTATTATATGTGAGTGTTGAAATAATATTTTTGTTTTAACCCATCATTAAATATGATGTAATGACTCAATTTTATTAGAGAAATAAGAATTTTTATGGAAAGGCTAAAAATATAATATTTATTTCTATATCATGATTGGATTACACAATGGTCAGGGGTGTATAGACTACTAAGGAGATATGGAACACATTGAGATGTAGCAATGAAGGGAATGAAAAATTTATGGAATCCAAATAGAATTTTTATAGGAGCTAGTTTAAGGACCTCAAAATTATCGATACATAAAATATTGACCACTATTTCACAATAGTGAATGGGATAGTTATAAACATTCAACAATTCAAGGATAAGATGGATGAATCTATTACTCTAAAAAAATAGTTGGGAAATTTTTAAGATTTGTTTGATTCAAAAATATCTATTCTATAAGAAGGAGAATATTTGATAGAATATGAGTTAAAAAAATTAACATAGCTTATGAGATGAGAAAATATCCAACCTTCAAGAATAAGGAAAAAAGATGTAATGGTTTTTTAATCTAAAATAAAAGGTATAATGAAGTAAGTGATATTTATAAAACGAATTAATTTAGATTCTATGTGGTGATTATAATCTTTGTGAAATAATTAGAGTTATATAAGGATGATTAAAAAAGGGAAAATAAAAAAAAGGAAACCACTCACCAAATTAATGGAATTTTAATAATATTGGAAACTTTTCCTATGAAATCTATATAATATGTGTGATGAATCTATATAATGAAGAAGATGAGAAATTTATAAAATAGGAAAGGTAAAAGAAGAAAATAAGGATTTCAATAGTATGAAGTGTAATTTAATGAGGAAACATGGGAAAAATGATTCATCATCAAGTAAATATTTAGAATACAAGGTTAATTTCCTTGATAATGTTGAAGCATTATATTATTCATTATGTATTATTAATGATGGAGAAAAATTATAGAGTGAAAATAATATTTTAAATGTGATATAGAAGCATGTATTGAGTGGAAAATAATTAATTAAGAAGATAATAATTCATTTTTAAGGAGAAGAATAAGTCTTATATAAAAAAGTAAGAATTTATCATGAAATAAGAAGCTTATATTGACAAGATCAAGATTAATAATTTTAGTTAATTAATATAAGATAAGAATAAAAGTTTTATTTTGTAGAGGCTGGAGGAAAGGGATGATGAACTAATTGAGACATAGTTAATTTTACCAATTTTTTAATATAAGAAAAAAATTCTTAGAATACTATTGTAGGTCTATTTTAAATAGTTCAGAATCATCCCATGTTAGTGAGATAAAGGGTTCCTATATATGATTAACATCTTCTAATTAATTGTTTGAAAACAGATATGTCACCACACATAATGTAGGTGAATCTATATGGACTGAGAAGTCAAGAGAAAGGAATTCTACAACATTAAATAATTAAAGGAATAAATCTTGAAGACCATTTCCCCTAGGGAAAATCAATTCTAGTTTATATTATGATGATATCACGAATTTTCAACATAGTTTTGTTTAAAAAAAATATCATTCTGTAAAAATTTTCTAGTGTTGTTGAAAATACAGAAATAAAGCCTAATCTTACTTGTATAACATGTCATTACCTAGAAAAAAACATTAAATAAGGGTGATTAAAGGTGAAAATGAGTGATGATATTATCAATGATAAAAATGAGTGACCATTATTTCATCCATGATACTAATACAGAGTTGTTGTGAATTCTTAAAAAAGTGTATGGTGGTTACTGATTAAAAGATATAAGATTTGTGGTATGCAAGACAAATATACCTGGGTAGTTTTCCTATAACATGGAATTATGAGAAAAATTGAATAAAAAAATAAAGGAAGTCATTTTGGTATTATAGAATTTGAGACACCCAAAATGATGAACATATAATGAAGGACTGTTTTATCATTTGGAAAGATCAACTGAAAAAGATAAAAAATTGAGAAATCTGAAATTTATAATTCATTTAATGGTCAGAAGGTGATTTCAATAGAAGAGGAAAAATTTCATATGAATTCATATTTTGGTGATGATATCACAATTCAACAAAATCCATATAAAAAATTAGGACAAATAGGAAATGAGATGAAGAATTTCATGTCAATCATAGAATACCAACAATTGAGTATGAATAATATGATTCAAGAAAAGGGAAAATAAACTTAACTGACATTTAAAATAGAAAACCTCACTCCAAATGAGGTTGTTGATCTTGTGAAGAATTTAAGCATGCATGTATTGAAGGATGATAGACAAAAGTGAAGTACAACACAATATAAGATTAAAAGTAAAATGAAGGTAAGGTTGAGAGGAAACTCTCATCATGTGAGTTATTTTGATGAAATAAACCTATTCATCTTTAGTCCCATATAAAAAATAGTTTTTTAAATTTTTTTATAGAATTGAAGGATATGGATTTATCATTTTATGGGTTTCATTAATGATTTAATACAACTAAATCTTCACTATATATTGAATGTGGAAATTTATAAGAGCATTGTAAAATTGGAAGATATGGTATGGATACTACTCACTATCCCTAATCAGAATTAATTATTAATTATTTATTAATAAGGTTTGATATTAATAAAAAGGGGGAGGTGTGTCATTTTTCACCTGAAAATTTTAATATATTTGTTGATATATTTTCATGGTGACATATATAATTCATGATCTTATTGTTTAAGCAGCCCAAAATATGAAAAAGTTAGTTATATGTAATTCGTATCACATGAAACAAAATTTATAGAAAACTATTATCAACTTAGTTATACACATATTTTTTTAAAGAGGTATCCAATTTAGAGAAAGACCATTATATCCAATTTATATTTTCTAAAAAAACATGTGATTTTATTCTTCTAATATATGTGGCTAAGGCTGAGTCGATAAATGAATAGAGGAGAAGAGGACGCCCTAATGGAATTCGATGATTTATGGGATGATAAGGCCCCTATTGTACATTTTCATTGATTTTCACTATGGGGATAGATATATTGAATTTAGAAGGAGAAATATTATAAAAAAAATAATTGGGGGTGGGGTATTGAAGAGAACAAGTGAATGATTGAGAATGAATGTTGTATTTGTCTTCAAAATATTATTACTTCAGTTCATAAAGAAGTATTAAATGAGTTGTTGATGATTCTTGAGCACTGTATGTCTGGAATGATATTATATCCATGAATTCCCATAGGTTTATGTGGTAATTTAATAATCTATAGAAAAGGAATTTAAGGCTACTGGATTTATGAAATCAATTGAAAATGTTCAAGACATAGTTGTAATAACAATTATGTCAAAAACTGGACTGGTCATAATTACTATGACATGTTCCAATTATGTTTTCAATTTTCACAATTCCTACAACAAGTGAATAATTAATAGTGAAGAAATTTTCCCTAAATTGGGTGATGAAATATTTTTATATAATTTAATGTAATATTCTATTATTAGATTAATAGAATAATTCTAAATTCCATGAAAAAATATTTATAATGTTTACATGATTATATTTTAAGAATAATTTTGATATCAAATGGATTATTTTAGGAAGGGATAATATTTATATATGTGATATTTTGAGGTATCTATTGAAAAATTATCCATCCCTTGTCCTAACAATGAAAAACCCCAACCACACACGTGATACCTTTTTCAACCACCAGGTAGACCAATATCCCTATCTAGATATAACAATTTTTAGTATGAGGTAATAAATTGATGAGAGCACATAGGGTGTATTGGTGCGTTACCAAGTGGTCCATGCAATGGGTTGCATGACATATTCATGGAATGTGTCATTTTTATATAGTTGCTAACCCTATTTCTAAATCAATAAGTGAATGAATTGTGAATTTTTTTAACCAGTTCAAATATATTCAAATAATTGATGTGGGGCTCACAATTGCATTACTTTTTTTTTTCTTCTTAATGAGTTAATTTTAAAATGATGTCCATTAGATCCATTAAATCTAAACCATCTGATCATCACCATATCGACTCCTACCTATCAATGGGAGTTTTATTTTCTGTTTGGGACTAGCATTTAAAAAACATCATTATAGTCATATATAATGATCAAACTAAGAGAAAAAGGCATACTCAATCATTAGAAATACATACATGTAATATCCATCTTTCTTACACAGATCTATTAAAATTAAATCCACTATAAACCCAATGTAATTTTGATTACATAAGACTGAGATCATTCCATAGAGGTTTCATGTAAATAGCCTCGATCACATGAAACCTTCAGTTTTTAAAATTAATATATATATAAGGTATCACATGAAGAATAATTACCATGAATATGCACCATCATGTACATCCTCTTTTGTGTAAATCATTCAGGATTACATGATCATGTGTCCAATTTGGAATCACACGACTTTGTAAAAATAAGAGTGTGCTGGAATTTGAAATCATTGAGTTTTTCTAATATCTTTGGATCAATGAATAATTCCATGTCACTTCATGAAAAACATATCTGTGATAGGGGATACTTGTCTATAAATATAATGGGATATTTGAGGGGTGTATAATCTATAATCCGAATGTTTTTTAAAATATCTCCCATATATATCAAAATAGAGAATTTGTGTACTTTGTTTATGAAAATGATAATAAATCCATATTATTTATTCAAGATAATGAGAAATATCCCATGTTCCTAAAATTCTTTAGGAAGGTTGAGTTTTCTATGTGAATCACTCACACAAAGAACCAATGAACTAAAGAAGATATATCACATGAAAGGATCATTGAATCATGTGACCATTATTTTATGATGAAATTAAGATATCTTGTATATGTATACCTATTATGTTAAGATTTTTAGAATGTCATATATACTCATTTTTAGGAAGAGAATAAGGTCATTCTAATTTATTATTTTCCTAAGAATTAGGTGCCACATAGACACTAGCACGATGACACATGTATTGTAATGGGAGATGAAGATTGTGATTAAGAACAAATGCACGTAGAAACACATGATAGTTTATAAATTTGATCATGTTATATATTAACATGAATTGAAATACCTCAAATATCTATAATGATATTTCAGGTTGATGTAGAAGTGAATCCAAGACAATACAAGAAATCCATGTAATGTATATAAAAAATCATAACAAAAAATGAGGTATTATAGGGTTTACAACATCAATAATTATTTACATCATGTACAAATAATGTGAATTTGAATAATATGGGTTGGTAATTTGAAATTATTTAATTTAGAAATAAAGAAAAAGTTTTAATATTTTTGTGCATGGTAAATCTTTCTTAAAAAAATATCAAAAGAATGCACCTAAGGATGATAACTTCATCATCTGAATTAGAACACTCTTGTTAGAAAATATGACGACTGAGGAAGAACTAATTATTCATTGAACATTATATGTTTTTGAGAAATATAGACATGCTTATTATAATAAATTTTTTAATATCTTGAATGTGTACATGAGTAATCATGATCATACAAGCTCATGGAGGAATATCACTATGATGAAGGAAATGAAATTTTTACTACTGGATTAATAACATAGAGAAGAAGGAGGAGAATATTATTCTGATATATAATATTTTTTTTAAGAGGATTGAGTTAAGTGTAGGACCCCAAGAATTTACCATATTTTACTTTTAGACAATATTTAATTTTGTTGATATCCATGGAATACACAGAAAATCTCATTTAAAAAAAAACTCAATTTAGATACCTTATGCAGATTCAGTCAAATTCTATCATTTTTAGACAGATTATATAGTAAATTCACATATTATATATCCAATCAAATATTTTTAAATTAATTAAATATATTTTTTAAGAATAAAATAAAAATGAACCCAGTTTTATGTATAACATACTATATTATTATAAAGGATGTTTTACCTCTTTTTAGTGGAGATCCAATTATAAATTTGAACATTGAAACTTTTAAAAAATTTATAGGTAAAAATTAACCTAATTTTTGAAATAGGAATTTTGAAATTAGGATAGGGAGAATTGTTTTTAATTTTAGAGAAGTTTCATTTTTTGTTTAATAGTGGAAAATACTGAATTTTAATTCAAAACTGCTTTTCCATTTGATTTATTTATTTAGAAAAATTATATTATAAATTTTTATTAAATAAAATTATATCATTTTTAAATAAATTAATCCAATTTATTTCATTGTAATCAATATCACGTTGGAATTAAATATAAAAACATAGATTTTTTGAGCATTTTTACGTTATAAATCCCCATTGTTATCCCTTCTTCAGGATTAATTTTAAATTAATTTCTGCCACTTATGTTAATAGAATTTGGAAAAATAGATTCCATATTTGTAATAATCATAATTTATAATGTATAATATGGTAAACATATTTTTTGACCAAAAATATTAGTAAAAACAACTAAAATTAATTGCAACAATTAAGAGGAAATTTAGCTTAACAAAGGGATAAACCATAAACATAAAGACCAAAATGACCTATACACTTTTCAAAAATCCATTAGACAGATATATATTGACCCTATAAATTATTTGATATACTTTTAAAAATTATTTGATCCAATTTAAATAGGAAAAATGTTAGTGGAATTCCATTACAAAGAATTTACAATAATGCCACTTCTCCTCAACTATATAAAGGTACTTAACCCTCCCACTACATCACACCACCCAAGCCCTTTTTATTGACCAAAATCTTCAAAAATATATCCTCCAAATCCATACCCTAAACCTAGAATCCACAAATTGGGTATAAATCTATCTAAGGAAGTCCTATGGTGAAAACTATAAGGAGTTACCCAATAAAAGATAACATCCTTCCTCAAGATATTTTGTTTTATTTTCATTATCCACACCTAAAATATTTTTATTAAATGATTATATAATAAAAAAAATATTATTAATAAATATATATTTCATTATTTTTAGGGTTATAACTACACTCACATACACTTCCATCTAATGGTTAACGAACTTACTATTTATGTGTACGGCGAACTACAACCTCACAAAATGGTGTCGTTCATTTTTTCCTTTACCACCTCTCATGGTTTGGAATTATGATTGACATTATATTTATATATAATATATATCATACTTATAATGTATTTATGCCTCTTTAATTCTTTAATAACACATCCATTATGCTTCCCATTTTTTTAAATATGATAAAATCGTTTGTGGAGACTACCGTCCCCATAAAGCAATGTGATTCGTTCACACTATACATAGAACTTATAAAGTATGGTGTTATTTATTCTATGTAACATATATGAAATATATATTATAATATTATTTTATATATACATATATATCATTTACTTTTCAACCTTTTAATATGGAGAAGAAATGAATGTGGCATTCATGTGTATGAACGACCTACCGATCTCAGGAATGGTGCATTTGATTTCCTATCTACAAATATTATTAATTATTAGAAGTACTTATAATATATATATATATATATATATGATATTTAAATAATGGTTTAAATTATGGATATGGTTAAACCATGATCAAATTAATAATAAAACAAGTAACATGTGAAAACATACTCAACAAACTAGGAAATTAACACCAAAAATAGAAAAAAATAATGAAATATTGTTATCAAATGGGTAATAAGATATAATAAAAAAGAAAATACATGATATTATAAATAATAATATTATTATGTAACAAGTTTTTAACACTCTTAAAACCATTATACTATATTTTAATGGCTTTTCCCACAAAAGGAAATGTATGGTAGGGAATTTCATATCAATTTACATTCCATTGAGACTTATTTTTTGTTATGCACCACTTCACTTTTTTATGGAGTATATACCGCACTTTGAAGTTTTTTATCATGATTATACTTATTATCATGATATTATAAGTTTATTTTAATTTTATTACATAATTTATATTATGATTCAAATGTTTCAATGTGGTGTGGGTCAGTTTCTATTTTTAAAGATTATTCTCCTCAAATTTTTTTAATGATTATATTTACAATCTCACTTTCTTTGTAATTATTAAAATTATCTTAAAAAAAATCACTTCATTGTAATCATTTAAAAAAAAATTCTTGGGTGAGGGATACTATTATTTACTAAACCATATACTGTAAGAACCCGGATCTTCTTTTTAGGTATGTTTTTCCTTTTCTGGTAGTTTTTGAGAAAAAGAGGAAAATCTGGAAATTTCCAGAGTACACACCGTGTACTTTATGAGTACACGCCATGTACTTCGATGCCACTGGAAGCCGTGTGCCGGCCGTGTCATGGCCACACACACGGCCATGTAAGGGTGACTTGGAGGCCACCTAAAGTGGAGTACGGAAAAGGTAAGTACACGCCGTGTACTCCACAAGTACACGCCATGTACTTTTTCTTCGTTAAACGGACTAGGGTAATGTCTAATCCTTATTTCCGTCTTCTTCTTCAACTAATTTTGTCTAGAGTGTCTGAGGAGGCTGAATCTTCTCCGAGCCACCGATCCATCACCGGTTATCCGAATCAAACACCATCGGTTGAAATAGAATCGCAGCCGTGAGTTCTTGGTTCTTCTTTGGCCAAGTTTCTTGATTCCTTCTCTCATGTGAGTTATCTTAGGTTGAACATTTTAGATTTTTTTGTAGATATACTCCATTCTAGGATGATTCAAGGTCTGAGGTTAAAGTATATCGATCTCCTAGGATTGATTTAGGTGGTTTGTTGACTTACTTTGAATGTCTTTGAGTTTTTGTGCAAAAAGTGCCACATTCTCATGTTTCAGGTATCTCAGGTTAGGGTTTTGATCCTGAATTATTATCTTCCATAGATTGATTATGATTGATGCTATTAGATGTATAATGATTTCTTGTTAGTAGGTTTTAATATCACCCCATGGGTGTTTCCCTTGTTTGGGCTGTTTATCACCGTTTGGCTTAGGTTGCCTGTGTGGCAGACCTTATTGCCTTGATTGCCTGCCATGATATAATTGATTGCATGTATTTCCTATTGTTTATATGCTTTTTATACACTGTAGATATTATACAAGTAGTTTTTGAACTTACTTAGGGCTTCTGACAGTCGATTACGCATGACTGGACTGCTCAAGGCTGTGTGAACCTGGTGGAGTAGACTAAAGAGGGAATTGATGATTAAGGGCTTCCCTAAAGAGTCAGTTATAAATTAGTTCCGTTCGAAGGACCTATGGGAATTGGACTTTGTGATTCCTTAGAGTGTCTTTAGTTTACATAAATATCGAGACCACAGGGGGAATTAGACGTAGGAGCTTCCTCAGAGTGTCTATAACTATCAATGCAAGACCGCAAGGGAATTGATGGTAAGTGATTCCCAGAGTGTCTGTGCCTTTGTATGATTACTTGACTATAGGGGTATGCTAGTTTGAGCCACCCAGAGAGTCAGTGTGAATATTGTTTGGTTTGTTGTGATGAGTCCACCGAGCCAAAGAACAAGCTTGGGTTTTTTACTTCTTTTTGTTTAGGTAGTCTGCTAAGATACCTATTGTGTTACTTGCTATGCCTTAGGAATATAGAGATTTTTTCTAGATTCCTTAGTTGATAATTAAATGATTGAATTAAATTAATAAATGAATGTGAATAGATATTTTTAGGATTTTTTACATTAGTGTACTACTGTTTCTCTGCTGCATTTATTTCCATTACTTTTGCTATATTTCTCACTAACAGTAGGGCACCGATCTTGTGGTGGTTTCCTACTGGTATTTAGTCTCACACCCTATTTGGGTCCTGCTTTTCGGCCCAAATAGGTTATATGGTTGCAGGTGTGGATAGGTATTTTGGCCCTTCTACTTCAGGTACTTGATTGCTGGTTAGAGCTGGAGAGCATGGGACCGAGCTTAGGCTTGCGATGCTGTTGGAGTTTACTGTTTACTTTTAGTACTTTGGTTTCAGTTGTATTTCAGCATGTTTCTTTGTTACTGCTTTCCATAGATACATGTACCATGCTGCATCATTATTATATTATACATTTCTTCCGCTGTTTAGTTTCAGTTGTTGTATTCTATTTACTGCTTCCGCTATTGACTGTTATTTATTTTCCCTTGTGTACCTTACAAAATGAGGGCATAGTTTCCCCAATGACCCACCAAGGCCCTCACTACTAGTCAGAAGATTCTGTAAATTGGGGAAATGTGCTTGAGGTCGTGTGGCGAACCGGGTACGGGGCACCAGTTGAGTGGCTCCGGATTCGGGTCGTTATAAAGTGGTATCAAAGGGAGGTTATTTTATTTTATATTGACTTAATATTTAGAGACATTAGATTGGGATAGAACAGAATAGGTAAATGGTAAATAGCTATGCCCAGGAGTTCTAGATCCCGTGTACAGGGAAAAATCCAGGTTACCTCGAATATTGAAATTTTTGAGTTTTGAAAATGTTACAGTTTACTTGATTTCACCATTGGGTGGTGCACTCGTGTTGTGTTGTTATTGTTTATATGATTGTGGTTTTATTTTGTTCAACCTAATGAGATGAGGGTATTCCATATCATGAATCATATAGGCACTTGTTAGAAAATCACATGTCATGCATTTTTCCATACCATCTAAGTTGCATTAGAAATTGCATGATGTTGTGATAAAATTTGTGATAGACCATGCATGCTGTTGTGATAGCTGTTGTGATAGAATACCTACTATGTTGATAGGGTATCATTTGTTTAGAGATTCTTTATCATGGATGCCAAACTTTGGTCTTAGAGGTGTTATGGGCCCTCGAGGATCATAATTTGGTGGATCATGAATTTTTTATACTGTTTACTTGTTATATGCATTGTTATGATGCCAAGATTTGATTCGTTGGGAGTATGGGCCCCCACGGATCAGAATTTGGCACCTTAACGCTTTTTTTTCTGTGTTTCTGGGATCTGGTGCAGTTCTGAGGCTACTGTCCGAAAAAAACCAGAATACACGACGTGTACTTTATGAATACATGTCGTGTAGTTTTTAGCCGTGTCACTGACTGTGTGGGCAGGGACACGGGGTTGTGAATGTTCTTGTAGGAACACGCCATGTACTAGTTTACACGTTGTGTAGTATGACTTGGGTATCCAGCCGTGTCACGAACAACAAGGGTCGGGGAATTCCTTCAAGTACACGCCGTGTCCCTATGGAACACTCCGTGTATAGTTAACCGTGTAGTGTCAGCCATGTGTCAGGACATGTCTCTAACAAAACGGTCGAGGTAAGGCATGTCTAGTACACGCCGTGTCTCCTTTGAACACACCGTGTAGTTTTTTCTTAGAGGAGCCGTGTGACCTAGCCGTGTAGTTGAATACATGGGTTGGGAAATCCGCAGGGAAACACACCATGTACCATGTTGACATGCCATGCAGTAGTGGTCTGTGTACCAGTCCATGTGACTAACGATGTGGACAGGGGAAAAATATTAAGGACACACCGTGTAGTGGAAAAACACGCCGTGTAGTTTCCTGATGGGACAGTATGTGTTCCTAGCCATGTATGAGTAATCGGGCAGGGAGGAAAAGGGTTAGTACACGCCATGTAGTTTGAGAACACACTGTGTGGCCGAGTGGTTTACAGAGCCATGTATGTCCAAGGTACACGCCCAGGGTCAAATTTCAGGAAACACACCGTGTAGTCATGTTTTACCCAAATTTTAGAGTTTTCTCTCTTGTTCTGTTTTACTCTCTTAAGTTGCAACTGTGTTCGTCATTAATGAAGGTGTGCTTGTGACCTTGTAGACTCATGCTGCCAAGACATCCTCCCGTTGCACGTCAGGAACCAGGCAGTGACCGTACGACTGATACGATAGATCAGGGACTTCCAGTAGTTCCACCTATCATTCTGGACATGGAACCTACAGTGATTCCAGACACTGGTGCCAATGCTCAGTTCAAAGAGGGTTTCATGAGATTTATGCCGACCTTCCAGGGAGCTCAGAATCCTGCCCCATCTATGGTAGAGTTGACGCGGGTTTTCAACAGCAGCATCCTCCCACGTTCACAGGGGATGGAGGACCACAGGCTGTGGATTCATGGCTGGAAGCCATGCTATCCATCTTTGAGCACCTGGAGATGCATCCAGATAGGAGAGTGAATCTCGCAACTTATATGCTGCGAGATTCCGCCAAGAGATGGTGGGATGTGGTTTCGCGGGTAGGGCGCCAACAGGAGATGGCTTGGGATGAGTTTCAGCATACGTTCTATGACTACTTCTACCCAAAAATGCCGAGGGTTGACAGAGCCATAGAGTTCATGAACCTGCAGCAGGGTACTCTCACAGTTATGGAGTATTCCTCTTGCTTCATAGAGTTACAACATTTCACTCCCATTCTGGGGAATGACGAGCTGTTTTTAGCAAGGAAGTTTGAGGAAGGCCTCAGATCGGATATATGATCTTAGGTGAACGTCTTTTAGTTGACTTATATTACTCTGATATTCAACAAGGAGCTTATCATGGAGAGAAATATGAGGGATACTAGAGTTGTGGACCAGGTCGGTTTAGCATCCAGGTCTGATTCGTTTCAGATACACAGCATGAAGCGCCACCGAGAGTGTACATGAGGTGACTCGAGGAAGCGAGGTATTCCTTCTAGTAGACGTGATCTTCCCCCTGGAAACCAAGTGGTGTGCTATAAGTGTGGAAGAAATGGCCATAAGAATCCTTAGTTCCTAAGAGACATAGTGGAGTGACGATCTTGCAGCAAGATGGGTCATCTGCAGTGTTTCTGCAAGGTTCTACTTCTAGCGGCTAGTGAAGGAGGATCAGTTTCAACTCCGCATACAGAAGCAGGATTACCAGTTCCATAGCAGACTGAGGGCTGGAGTTCTTCAGGTCGTTCAGGCTAGGGTAGAGGTCGTGGACATAGTGGTCAGGCTCAGGGAGGGTAAGCTCAGTGATCTTAGGTTGCTACATAGGGACGCGGTGCATGAAAGACTTTTTCGGTAGAGAAGATTCATCAGGAGTAGGATCCTGGACCTTCTACAGTTCGAGGTACGATTTTAGTAGCCTCAGTTTTATCCTATGCACTTTTTGATACAGGAACCTCTCATATATTTATTTCTATTCATACTGTATAAAGCCTTAGACTTATTGTTTATACTTCTGAGGATATGATGACGCTAGAAACTCCCTTGGGAATTAGAACTGCTAGCGTGCGTCAGTGCTTAGATTTCCCCCTTGAGGTTGGTGGGTGTCGTTTTTTGTGGAGTATCTATTTTTTGGAGATGACAGTCTATGATGTCATTCTCGGGATGGACTGGTTAGTTCCCTTCCAGGTCTTTGTCGATTTCTATCATTGTAGTGTGAGTTTCACATCACTAGAGGGCATATATTTTCTTCACAAGGGCGAATAGAATGTCTACACGAGAAGAGCTAGAACAGATCATCATGGGTTGGGAGGTGTTACGACCCCTATTTCTATCTTATATCTGGTTGACCAGGGGACTTCTCAGATATATTTTCCTCCAGTGGTTGATCATTTTTCAGATGTCTTTCCAGAAGACTTTTTAGTTTTGCCTCCGGAGCGAGAGGTAGAATTATCTATTGAGCTTGTTCCAGGAGTATTACCGACATCCATACCTCCTTATAGGATGGCTACAACTGAGTTATAGGAGCTCAAGAAGAAGTTGGAGGAGTTGCAGGAAAAGGGATTTATCAGACATAGTACTTCTCCTTGGAGTTTTCCAGTTCTGTTTGCAAAGAAGGCAGATGATACTTTACTACTTTGTGGGGATTATCCGAAGCTGAACCAGTTGACGGTCAAGAACCGATATCCATTTCCATGGATAGATGATATCTTTGATCAGCTTCGAGGATCTATAGTGTTCTCGAAGATCGACATGAGATCCGGCTATCATCAGTTGCATGTCATACCATCTGATATACCTCTTACAGCCTTTTGGAGCAAGTATGGTCTATATGAGTATTTGGTTATACCGTTCGGTCTCACGAACGCACCAGAAGTTTTCATTCCATTGATGAACATAATTTTCCATCCTTACTTGGAGCATCAGTTATATGCTAATCTCTCAAAGTGACACTTTTGGATGGATGAGATTCACTTCCTGGGTCTTGTCATCTCATAGACAGGAGTGTCAATAGACCCAAAGAAGGTGAGAGCAGTAGTTACCTAGGAGCAGCCGAAGAACGTATTCGAGGTATGAAGTTTCTTAGGGTAGGCTGGTTACTACAGGCGGTTTATACAGGACTTCTCACGCTTAGCAGCACCGTTGATGGGCTTGACTAAGAAGGGGGTGAAGTATGTTTGGTCATAAGCCTATGATACAACCTTTTAGGAGCTGAAGGAAAGACTGAATTCAGCACCGATTCTCATATTGCCGGAGCCTGGAAAGAATTATACAGTTTTCTGTGATGCATCTGGCATCGGTCTTGGAGCAGTGCTTATGCAGGAGGATGATACTGTTACATATGGATCTCAGCAGTTGAGGCCACATGAGAGGAACTATCCTACGCACGACCTGGAGTTAGCCGCAGTTGTTCATGCTTTGCGTTGTTAGAGACATTATCTTATGGGGAAGCATTTTGTGGTATATACTAACCAAAAGAGACTCATGTATATCTTCACGTAGTGTGACTTTAATTTGAGACAGTGGAGGTGGGTTGAGTATCTACCGTCTTTCCATTTCAAGCTTTCTTATATTCCTAGGAAAGGAAACACTATGGTAGACACACTGAGCAGGAGGACAGAAATATAGGTAGTTCAGTATGCCAGCAGCGAGTGGAAGCTTATGGCTATGTTCTCTGAAATGCATTTGGAGGTTCATGACAGACAGGGTTAGAACATTCTTTCTTCTGTAGCTGTTACCTCTACCCTTCTTGACTGAGTTCAAATGAGGCAGCTATTAAATTCTGAAGGCCTAGTCCTATGGGAAAGCATGTCAGGAGAGGACCCTCTTCCCAGATGGACCATAGGCGAGGGTGAGATCTTGCGTTTCTAGGGACGCATATGGGTGCCAGCAGATATACGTGAGAAGATGATGTGAGATATTCATTCCTCAGTTTGGGAAGTTCATCCTAGCATCACCAAGATGTATCGTGATCTAAAATTTCAGTATTGGTGGCCAGGTATGAAGAGATATGTTGCTAGTTTTTTCATGAGGTGTTCCACATGTCAGCAGGTGAAGGTAGAGCACCAGCAACCAGCAGGGATTTTTCAGCAGCTACCCATTCCCGAGTGGAAGTGGAATGATGTCACGATGTACTTCGTGATAGAGTTATGAAGATCACCTCGAGGGAATGACGCGGTATGGGTTGTGATTGACAGGATCAAAAAGGTTTCTTACTTCTTTCCAATTAAGGAGACCTTCAGTGTTGATGATCTTGGAATATTTTACATCTATGAGATTGTATGCTTGCATGGGGTTTCGAGTACTATCATTTCAGATAGGGGCACCCGCTTCACATCACATTTCTGGAAAGGGTTACAGAGGGATTTGGGTACACAGGTACTTCTGAGTACAACTTACCATCCCCAGACAGATGGCTAGTCAGAGCACACGATTCAGGTTCTAGAGGACATTCTATGAGCATGCATCCTTGATTTTGGAGGTTCTTGGGAGAGGCATATACCTATAGTGGAGTTTTCTTACAATAATAGTTTTCAAGCAACTATTCAGATGACACCTTATGAGGCTTTGTACGGTAGGCCGTGTCGATCACCCTTATGCTGGCTAGAGGCAGGAGAGACAACTATGATGGGACCTCGTCTTGTTTAGGAGACCACAAAACAGGTGGAGTTGATTCAGAAAAGGATGGATAATGAACAGTCTTTGTAGAAATCTTATGCTGATCAGCGGAGATGAACTTTGGAGTTCAAGGGTGGAGATCGGGTTTTTCTACGTGTTACCCCGAGGTTGGGACACAAGAGGATCATGAGATAAGGTAAGATTTCACTAAGATACATCGGTCCATTTGAGGTTCTGGAGAGAGTCGGGCTGGTTTCTTATAGGTTGCAGTTACCTCAGAGGTACTAGGATATGCACAACGTCTTCCATTTTTCTCAGCTTCGACGCTATTTCTCAGACCAATCTCATGTTTTTCAACCCGAGGAGGTTGAGTTGAAGGAGGATGCATCATTTTAGGAGCATCCAATCAGTATTGTTGATCATAGTGAAAAGGTACTCCTTAGCCAGTCTGTTCCTTTGGTAAGGGTGCTATGGCAACACGACCGTGTACAGGACGGGACTTGAGAGAGGGAGGTTGATATGCGATCACAGTGGCCAGAGTTGTTCGGGGTTTCTTCTTCTCCACCTTGTTAGGGAAATCCAGGGACAAATTTCTTTAAGGGGGGAAGTTTTTAAGAACTTGGATCTTCTTTTCAGGTCTTTTTTTCCTTTTCTGGTAGTTTTTGAGAAAAAGAGGAAAATCTGGAAATTCTCAGAGTACACGGCGTGTACTTTATGAGTACACGCTGTGTACTTCGATGCCAATGGAATCCGTGTGCTGGCCCTGTCATGGACACACACACGGCTATGTAAGGGTGACTTGGAGGGCACCTAAAGTGGAGTATGGAAAAGTCAAGTACACACCGTGTACTCCATAAGTACATGCCATGTAATTTTTTTTCATTAAACGGACCAGGGTCACGTCTGATCATTATTTATGTCTTCTTCTTCACCTAATTCTGTCCAGAGCTTCCAAGGAGGATGAATCTTCTCCGAGCCGCCGATCCTTCACCAGTTATCCGAATAGAACACCGTTGGTTGCAATAGAATCACAGCGGTGAGTTCTTGGTTCTTCTTTGGCCACATTTCCTGATTCCTTATATCGTGTGAGTTATCTGAGGTTGAACATTTTAGATGTTTTTGTAAATCTACTCCATTCTAGGATGATTCATGGGCCGAGGTTTAAGTATATCGATCTCCTAGGATCGAGGTAGGTGGTTTGTTTCCTTACGATGAATGTCTTTGAGTTTTTGTGCAAAAAGTGACGGATTCCCATGTTTCGGGTATCTTGGGTTATAGTTTTAATCCTAAATTATTATCTTCAATAGATTTCTTATGCTTGAGGATATTAGATGTATAGTTATTTCTTTTTAGCAGGTTTTAGGATCAACCCATGGGTGTTTCCCTTGTTTTGGATGTTTATCGCCGTTTGTCTTAGGTTGCTGTGAGGCAGACCTTGTTGCATTGATTACCTGCCTTGATATAATTGATTTCATGTATTGACTACTATTTATATGCTTTTGATGCATTTTATCTATTAGACAAGTAGTTTTTGAACTTACTTAGGGATGATGACAGTCTATTATGCACGACTGGACTGCTCAGGGCTGTGTGAACCTGGTGCAGTAGACTAAAGAGGGAATTAATGATTAAGGGTTTCCCTAGAGAGTCAGTTATAAATTAGTATCATTCGCAGGACCTATGAGAATTGGAATTTGTGATTCCTCAGAGTGTCCTTAGTTTACGTATGTATCGATAACATATGAGGAATTAGATGTAAGAGCTTCCTCAGAGTGTCTATAACTATCATTGCAAGACCGCTGGGGAATTAACAGTGAGTGCTTCCCAGAGTATCTGTGCCTTTGTATGATTACTTGACTATAGGGGTCTTCTAGTTTGAGCCACCCAGAGAGTCAGTGTGAATATTGTTTGGTTGGTTGTGAAGAGTCCACCAAGCCAAAGAACAAGCTTGGGTTTTTTACTGCTTGTTGTTTAGGTAGTCTGCTGAGATACCTGTTGTGTTACTTGCTATACCTTGGGAATATAGAGCTGTTTTCTAGATTACCTAGTTGATAATTAAATGATTGAATTAAATTAATAAATGAATATGAATGGAGATTTGTAGTATTTTTTACTTTAGTGTACTCCTGTTTCTATGCTGCATTTATTTCCATTACATTTTCTATATTGCTCACTGACAGTAGGGCATAGATCTTGTGGTGCTTGCCTAATGGGATTTAGTCTCACACCCTGTTTGGGTCCTACTTTTTGGCCCAAAAAGGTTATATGGTTGTAGGTGTGGATAGGGATTGTGGCCCTTATACTTCAGGTACTTGATTGCTGGTTAGAGCTGGAGAGCATGGAACTGAGCTTAGGCTTGCGATGCTGCTGGAGTTTACTGTTTACTTTTAGTACTTTGATTTCAGTTGTATTTCAGCATGTTGCTTTGTTACTGCATTCCATAGATACATGTACCATGCTGCATCATTATTATATTATACATTACTTCCACTGTTTAGTTTTAGTTGTTGTATGCTGTTTACTTCTTCCACTATTGACCGTTATTTCTTTTCCCTTGTGTACCTTACCAAATGAGGGCATAGTTTCCCCAATGACTCACCAAGGCCCTCGCTGCTAGTCAGAAGCCTCTAGCATTTGGGGAAATGTGCTTGATTTCGTGTGGTGAACTGGGTATAGGGAACTAGTTGAGTGGCTCCGGATTCGGGTTGTTATATATATAGTTTTTTAATTACAGTGTTTACTTTGATACTTATTTTTTTAATAAGAAATTGTTGATAAATATATGTCTTTTATTTAATTTGGCTATTATTCAAGACATATTTTATATATATTAATTTGATTATTTGATAATAGGAATTATTTAGACATTCAATTAATGGTGGGTAAAATACATTATATAGCCCCTCGATGCATCGACATGTTCTCATGAGATAAATCAGTTGGCCAAACCAGAATAGTTTAAAATACCTTTAGGATAGATTTTGAATGTAGAGGTTTTCATGTTCATGAAATATGACATACAATAACTAATAATTCATTGTTAGTTATCATAATATACACGATATTTTCATATGATAATATCTATGGATTAATTTCATTCTTATCTTATAGATTAAATGGAAGAGGTTTTCATTTATTTACCTTTCCATAATGATTATGCGTTATCCGATTATTTAAATTATATGTGTTATCACTCTATTACCTTTCCATGTTAATTTATTCTTATTGATTTATTATTTATTCTGCTTTACATAAATCTACTGGGAATTTGAGATGACCCTTATTTTTTTTCATTTCCCAATGTTATAAAGAGGAATACTTTTAATGAATTTGAAGAATGTAGTTTATTAGTCACTATTATGTATTATATTTTATTTACTATTTCCTAATATATTATGGGTATCATGTATGTAATCTAGTTTTCCACAACTATAAAACTGTTTGTTCTCTATGTATTTGAATCTTTTATCCATGACAATGTAATAAAATAACACACTGAATCTTATCTTCTTGGGTGGGGGCGTTATAGTTAGTATCAGAGCAGGTTTAGCAGGAACCTTGGGAACTAGATTTTAAAAACATGGATTAGGGAACATAACCCTAAGATATACTTTGATTATAGGTAATAAAGAACATCCTATAATATTTTTAAGGTAGTTATTATGCTGGTATTCCTTGGAATACACCCTTATATGGATAATACATGTGGACGTGGTTCTTGCACATATGTACCTTGGAGTAACAACTCCGACAAGGTGTGTCGAGCCTAACTCAATGCTACCTGGTACACAACAAAATGCCTTACTACGTAACTAGATTGACACTCCTTGGGGATACACATAGGATAATTAAAATTTTCTTTACAAACCATTATGAAGAATTTAAAAGAAATGATGTCCCCAAATAAACAATATTTTTTGATTATGATATTAATGATGAAAAATTTATGTTATGTGACATACCATATAAATTATGATTTTATGAGGTAATATTTTACATTAAAGTATTTTTAAATGGATCCTAGAAGGGTGGATGGTTTCAATTTTAATGGAAAATGTACATATTTCCCTGTCGAGTAACCCAATAGACCTAGTCATAAAATAGGCTAGATTATTACTATTTTAGGGAAGACTAATCAAATTATGGTAAATAACCTTCCTATAATAGAGAATCCTATTAACAAGAGAGAATATCCTATGCTGGATACATTTATGAAATATAATCCCCCATCATTTATTAGGACTACTAATACAATTATAGATGGGAAATATATTAAGTCTCTGGAGAATACATTTACGACCTTGGGATGCTGTGAAATGGAGAAGGTTACACTTGCAACATATTATCTCCAAGTTGATGATAACCAATGGTGGTACTTGATCTTTAATAAAAGGAATTAAGAAGAAATAGAACTCATGTAATGTAAAATATTAAAGGACACATTTATTGATAATTACATCCCTCATTATCAAAAAATTGAGATGAATAGAAAGTTCCTTAGATTTAGTAAAAAAGATGAAGAAAGTTTTGCAGATTATAAAGATAACTTTACAAGGTTATATATGTATACTAAAGATTAATTACATAATAGAGAGCGCAATATCAACCACTTATATGAAGGACTAAATCCAATTAACAAAATGGAACTATTTTCTCATATTTTTTCCTCATATGAAGAAATAGTGTTTTGTTCCATCAAAATAAAGAATGAATTTTCTAGAATAAATATATTCTATAGAATCCAAGAGATAAATAAGCCATATGAGCATCATTAAAATGGGAATCCACCAAATAATAATAATAAAACTCAATGTTTTCCACCTTCTAAATACTATGGGAAAAAGCATGCTATTTTTTTGAAGGGTTTGGGAGTTTGTTATAAGTGTAGGGTGAGGGGTCACCAGGCTCATGAGTACAAAGGAAAGAAGGAAAAAAATGATGTTTATTGTTTTATCTATATGGATATGGGGAACTATGAAAATGAATTATCCAAGTGAAAATGGAATCATCCATAGAAAAGGCCAAGGGGAGATGGTAATGTTTATGAGATAAAAATAGTTGAGGTAGAAGTACCAAATGATGTGGTGGAAGGTACATTAATCATATATTCAAATTTATCCAATGAATTATTTGATTTTGGATCATAATTCTATTTTATATCCAGCTAGTTTTACCAAACAATTAAACATTTACCTTTTGATTTAATATGAAATTTTTCAGTTAAAACTCCTATGGGAAGTATCATTGCAAAAAATATGTGTTGGAAAATATTTATTATGATAGATAAAAGTGATTTATGTGCTTTAATAATAATAATAAACATTTTTGAATTTTATTTAATCATTGGAAGGGATTTTTTCTTGAAATATGATGCAAAGCATTTTTTCAATAGGAATGAAATTATGATTTGTGATGATGTTTTTGAATTCCTAATCTTTAGAGAAGATTACGCCACACTTTATTCTTATCTAGATCCACCCCTAGAATTTTTTTATGAATTAAATTCTCTTGGTAGATGAAGAATACATAAAGAAATAAAAAAGGTAGTATTAAATTTGAGTATGTACCTATTGTGTAGGAGTACATTGATCTATTTAATTTTGAATTACATGGACTTAGCCCAAAGTGAGATGTTTAAATTTACATTGATTTAATCACTGATGAAAGGCCTATATCAAAAAATCCCTATAGAATGGAAACTTGAGGAATTATTAGAGTTGAAGAAAAAACTAGAGGATTTGGGTAATAACAGATTTATTCTCCATAGTGTTTAAACATGTAGAGCCCTCATCCTAATTGTTAAAACCAATGATGGATCGATGAGTTTTTACATTAATTATAAGGAAATCAATGATATTAAAATAAATAAAAAGTATCTTATACCTCGCATTGATGACTTGTTTGATCAACTTCACAGAGCACAATATTTTTCAATGATTAAACCTTTTTCTAGGTTTCACTAATTTCAAGTGAATAAGGAAGATATATTTGAAGAAAACTTTTTAGAAGATGTATCAACATTACAAGTTTATGGTAATTTCATTTGTATTGAATAATGTACCCTCTATCTCTATGGACCAACTGAGCATAATACTCAAGAAATATATTGATGATTTTTTTGTGGTATTCATTGATGATATTCTAGTTTTTTTTAAAACCCATGAGGACCATGAGAATCACTTTAGGATCATTCTTAAGACTTATAGAAGGGAAGAGTGAGTTATACATGAATTTTCTTAAGTGTGATTTTTTCCTTCAAAAAGTTTATTCTCTTGGACATAATGTCTCCAAGGATTGAATACCAGTTGATCCAGAAATGAAAAAGGTGATCAGATAATGGACTACACTAACAAAACGTTACTGAGGTATATAGTTTCATTGGTTTGGGAGGTTATAATTGGAAATTACTTCAAATTTTTTACTAATTGGATAACCCATTAACCAAGATTACACATAACTGGTTTCTTTTTGGTTGGAAAAATGAATTTTAAGAACAATTTAATGAACTAAAGGGGATATTTTTCAGTTCATCCATTATGACTCTACCATCTGGGTGTGATGGGTTTTTTATATATACTGATTAATTGAAGAAGGGACTTGGTTAACTCCTATTGGAAAATTATAAAGTAATTGCATATGAATCAAGGAAATTGAATACTCATGAATTGAACTATCTAACCCATGACCTTGAGTTAGAAGTTATGATATTCACTTTGAAAATACAGAGGCATTATTTCTATAGTGAAATATGTGAGATATAATGAATCATTAAATATTAGAAAGAATATTTTCACAGAAAGATCTCAACATGAGCCAAAGACAATGGATCAAGCTACTTAGGGATTATGATTTCTTAATACACTACCTCATAGGGAAATAAAACAAGGTTGTGGATGTGTTTAGAAGGAAAAATAATGGTGCTCTAACCTAAATGAGGACTGCAAATAATCATATATTCATGAATATAATAAATATTTATATGGGAATTTATATGTATGGGGAGACAAAAATCAATTTTCAAATTATTTCAAAACTATTTTTATTATAGAGGATAAATAATTATCAATATTATGATAAAAACTTTCAGAAGAAAATTAAATCTGTGAATGATTGAAAATTAACAGACCTTGTTTGTGAAGATGGTGTACTAAAATATGGAAATGTAACATGTCTTCAATTATTACCTGAGTTAAAAAGAGAATTTTTTTATGATTCACATATATCAAATTTATATATACACCCATGTAGCATAATTCTGCACTGCGATTTGAAGGATCATTCTTGATAGGATAACATGAAATAGGAAATCACTGATTATGTGTCAAGATGTTTGGTTTCTCAATAAGTGAAAGATGTGAGGCAACATACTATAGGATTCCAGAAACCTCTCCATACACCTATGTTGAAATGGGAAGAAATTAATCTGAAAATTTTCATAGGACTACCAATGACTCATAAAAAACGATGCAATATTTTTTTTCATTGATCACCTAGCCAAATCTAGAAATTTACTTCCTATAAGAGAAGAACTACCTCTATAGAAACTTGTAAGGCTCTATATTATTAAAATTTTAAGGCTTTATGGAACACATATATCAACTATTTTTGATCAATATCTTCACATTACATGAAAATTATGGAAGAGTCCTCAGAAGGCTCTTGACACTAAGATTCATTTTTTCACTACCTACCATCCTCAAACTGATGGGCAGTATGAAAGAAAAATTCAATCAATTTAAGACATGTTAAGGTCATGCCCACTCAAAATTTAAGGTATGTGGGATCAGTAATTACATTTGGTAAAGTTTACCTAGAATAATAGTTTCCATTCTTGTATTAAAATGGAACTATATAAATCATTATATGGAAAGATATTTCATACTCAAACATGTGGGGATGAATTTGGTGAATGAAAACTCATAGGCCTTGAACTTGTGGAAAAAACAAAAATAAAGGTAAAGGATATTCAGGTGAATATTAAAGAAGATCAAAGTAGGAAAAATAGTTATACCATTAATCAGAGGAATGATTTAGAGTTCCAAGTGTGAGGTCATGTTTTCATGAAATTCTCTCCATATAAGGGTTTTATAAGGTTTGTTAATAAAGGGAAACATAGTCCCAGGTACATCATACCCTTTGGGATTCTTGAAAGGGTTGGTGTTTTTTGTTTATAATTTAGTAATTCCTCCAAATATCCCAAAGGTACATGATGTGTTCCATATATCTATGAATCCATATAGATTCTTGACACTATAGAAAATGTGTTGAGGTATTGGATGAATTGTTTGGTAAAGGTACACTAGAAAATCACAAAATGGAAGATCCAACATGAGAACCAAATGATACTATGATGGGGAAATATCCAAATATTTTCTAGGGAAATACCCCTAAAATTTAGAGGATGAAATTATTGAATGTGGTATGAATTTAGCACCGCTAATATATTACTATATTTTTCTTTTAGAATATATTTAATTTTGTTCATAGATTTTGAAAACACACAACACCAAATTTAAACAAAACACCATTTAGTAACTTACATCATAGTCAATCAGATATTAAATTTTTTAGAGAGTTTATATAGTATTTTTATATATTATATATCCTATAAAATAATTTTTCATTCATTCATTATATTTTATAGGCATATGATAAAAACAAACCCAATTATACGCATAACACACTATATATTTATAAAGGTATTTTTATGACTTTTAATGGGAAGCATAATATAAATCTGAATATTGAAAATTTAATGAAAAAATTATTTCATAATATTAATCATTTTTGTAAGAGGACATATAAATTAGGATAGGGTCAACTTTTTATATTTTTAGGAGAAGATTCATTTTTTGAAGAATAGTGAGAAATACTGAATTTCAATTAAAAATAATTTTTATTCTAATTCATTTACAAGGATAAATTATATTTTAAATTGTTTAAATCCATGTTATATTATTTATACATAAATTAATCCAATTTATTCCATTGGAATTATTCTTATTTTCAAATTTAATATTTAAACATATCATGCTTTTGAACAAGTTTACCTTAAAACCCTGCATTGTTGTCCAGTCTGTGGGATTAATTTTAAATTATTTTACATGAATTATGTTATTGGAATTTGGAAAAATTTAATACATATTATTAATAATCTTAATTTATAATTTATAATAAATTAAATAATGTTTTTTGAAAAATAAATATTACGGAGTGTAATTAAAATTAATAATAATGATTAAGAGGAAAATTTCCTTAACAAATGAATAAACCTTAAACATAAGGTCCAAAATTACCAATAAACTTGTCCAAATCCATTTTAAATACATATTTAGAACCTATAATCCCTTATCTATACTTTGTAAAATTATGATAGCCACTTTCTATAGGTAAAGCATAGGAGGAATTCCAAAAAAGTTACAGGAATGCCACTCATCCTCTATTATAAAAAGGAACTCACCCCTCCCACCTACTCACACCTCCTAAGACCATTGAATCTACAAATATCTACCAAAATAGATCATAATAATCCTAACCCACAACCTATAATCCTAAACTTTTCCAAAAATGAATCCATGAATCCCCTTGGTGCAAAACAAAAAAGGGGTTACCTAAAGAAGAGGTTACATCCTTCCTCAAGCTCATTACTTTTATTTTTTTCTACACCACTAAAATATTCTTATTCCATGAATATATAATAACTCTAATATCTTTATTATACTGATATGTTGTTATTATAATGGTTTGAACTACCCTTACATACACTTTCATCTAAAGGGTACTGAACTTTCTGTTTATGTGTATGGTGAACTACCACCTCATAAAATGATGTCGTTCAATTTTCCATTAACACCTGTCATGGTTGGAAATTATGATGTAAAATATATTTATATATTATACATATGATACTTATAATTTCTTTATTCTTATTTAATTATTTTATAACACATAAATTTATGATTTATATTTTTGTTTAATATGATAACATCGTTTGTGGTAGTGTGGACTAACATCCACTCAAAGAGATGTGATTTGTTCACACTATACATGGAACATATAAAGGATGGTTTTAATAATATTATGTTCCATATATGAAACATATATGATATTTTATTTATTTATATACATATATATTATTTAATTTTAATTCGTTTAAAATGGAGAAGAGATGAATTTAGAGTTGATGCGTACATACTGCCTACCGTCTCCATGAATGGTGCATTTAATTTTATATATAAAAATATTATGAATTATTATATTTAGATGTAAAATGAATATAAAATATATCTTAATAATGGTTTAAATTATGGATATGATTAAACCATGATGTTATTCATAAATACAACTTGAAATAATTTATAACATACTCAACAATATAGGAAATTAACACCAGAAATAGGGAAAATAATGAAATATTGTTATCAATCGGGTAATAAGATATTATAAGAAGATAATATAAGATATTATAGACATGAATATGGTTATTTAATATTTTATTAACACACTTAAAATAATTATATATAATATTTAATTCCCATTCACACAAAATGAAACACAAGTTAAGGGATTTTGTCTCAATTTACATTCCAATGAGTTGAATTTGTTTTTATAAACCACTTCCATTTATATGGTGTATATAAATCCCTTTGAAATTTTATATCATGAATATAATTGATCTCATGATATTATATGTTTTGTTTAATTTTATTCCTTCATGGATATTTTGAATTAAAATTTTCAATCTTGTATTGGATACTTTTTAATGTTTAATGACTATACTCCCCAAAAATGTTTTAAATGATTATCTTTGCAATATCACTTTATTTTGGGTTGATAGAATTCTCTTAAAACAATAAATTTATTATAATAGTTTACATATCTAAATTATTTGGTGATGGATATTATTATTTCCTAAACCATATACCATTTTTACATTTGGTGTTCACTTTGAAAGTTATTTGATTAACTGGGGAATTATTGACAAATATGTATCTTTTATCCAATGAGGGTATTTGATAAGGAATATTTTTTATTAATTAAATTAATTGTTTGATATAAGGAATACTTTGGAAATTCATTGAAGGGTTAGGACCAGGAATTATATATCCCCTCAATGCATCGACAAGTTCTCATGAGACAAATCAACTAGAAAATAAGAATAGTTTAAACTTTATAGAGGATAGATAATGATAGCAGCTGTTTTCATTTGTGTGAGACATGAAATAAAATAACTAAGAGTTTCATTCATTTTCAATTATCATTATATCAAAGATATTTTCATTTTATAATATATACGGATGAATTTCATTATCACCATATTGATTAAATTGAATGCTTTTTCATTTATTTACCTTTCCATACTGATTATGCCATTTACAGTAATTTGAATGGAATGTGTTCTCTATTTCATACATTGAATTATTAATTTTTTTTATTTATTAATTATTTATTCCTAATTACATACCATTAATGATCATTTTATCTCTCTATTATTCATGTTTTATTTCCCTAGGTTATGGATTTAAATCCATTGAATGAATTTCAATCATGTAGTTTATTAGTCTTTGTTATGTATTATGTTGTATTTCCAATTTACTAGTGTATTATTGGTATCATGTATGTAATATAATTCTCCAAAAATAAAAAAATATTTAGTTCCTTTGGGTTTTAAGAATGTATCATGTTCAATTAAAACATAATAATTCACCAGCTCTAAGCTTCTGGGGTTGGGGAATTATAGTTGGTTGTGTGAATAGTGAAAGAGTATAATGGTTAAAATGTCAAACTAATAGTGTAAGAAGAGTTAGTTTAGTGAGTGTAGAAATAGGATCAACTAGAGGATCAAATTATGGGTTTTATAACTAATTTTTTATTAATATATTGTAATTGAGGTTAATATTATAGTGAGGAATCTATATTGGGATATTTAACAAATATGGCTATGAGTAGGTCTTAGTATCAAACCTTTTAAATAATATATAATTTTCTCGAAATTATTATTATTAAATATGAGGTAAGGATATTATATATTGTTCAGTGGATTTGGATGAATATCATTTTTAATCAATTAAATTAAAAGGATTGAACTTATAAATATTTATCCACTGATTCACCCACCCCCAATAGTTAATTTGACTAGGGGATCTAAAAATTGTACATATACATTCAATGTTGTTGCATTTTTTGGATGCTACATATCCTAAGGTAACTATTCTATTGATATCATGATAGAATGTTTCATAGATGAAACTAATTAACTCTTTAGAGAGGGAACAATGGGTAGATGACTTCAGAACAATGACAATGAGATGGAATAATGTTTAGTGTTAGGAAATGGAATTAAATGTTTATGGTAATTGGATATCCATAATGGTAAAGATCCTTGATTTTTAATATAGTAAAAACTAAGATGATAGAATGAATCAATGGGATATGTATGTTTTTTTGAAGGTACGAGTTAGAGATAAAATCATTTATCCAATGGTGGACTAGATTTATTAAATTATGATAATTCATAAGAGTCAACAAGTGTGTTGTTGGTGGTCCATCATGAGAATATGACAAACTATGTGACTATGGATTGTTCGATGAGTCGGTTGTGTACTCATTAATAGTGGAGAATGGATATCCCTTAATAATAGCTTGTACTATTTCCATAAAGTATGATCATAGAATATGTATTGAAATCACATTAATCTAATCCATATGTGACATATTGACCTGATTTTTTTCATGTAACTACAATTTGTGACTATTATTTCATCATTGAGATGAATTAGGACTAGTGGGGGTTCATTGATGCCATATTAGCACACAATGAAACAAAAATTAATTCATTTTATAGGATTTTTATTTATTTATAATGGAATACAACATTAAATAAAAGTGAAAATATGTATGAGGATATATAGGTGGTGCCCTACAAGGTTTATCCTCAAACCCTACATGGGAATCTCAATGAACATAAAAACATTATGAACAATTTTTTGAGGAAGGGAAAGTGCAAAAAATATAGTATCTAAGAATATGGAGCTTGGTGTTTTGAGGTGGTACAAAGATGGACACCGGATAAATGAAACTATAAATATATATATTTCATGTTATCATTGCATATAATTTAGTCAAACTTAACACACATGGGGTCAATAGTTTTTTTATATTTTTTGAACAATTTTATATAATTATAATATTGTTTTAGCAATCATTACACTATTATAATGTTTTCATTATGTCTTGTTGAGTCTGGAATATGGATATTTATACTATTATGATGTTTTAATTATATCTTGTTCTAAATATACATATCTTGTTGAGTCTAGAATATGTTTATTTAGTGTATTTATAATCTTGGAAAAATAATATTCTATCTTGGTGAATGATCTTTAACATCTCCCCTAATGATATTTACCTTTAGTACTCCTACTGAAAAATATTCCTTATATCTTGGGGAAAGGAAACATAAGAAAGGGTGAGATCAAATGCTCAGTAAGAATAAATGAAGAAGATACACAATAATAACATTATAATAAGGGTAATATAACATGACGATAACATTTTAAGATCATACACTACATATCAAATATCATATATATGAGTCATCGAATAAAGATTGGAAGTTATAAGACTTGAAGCATAAGGGTGAAAAATAATCATAAATCAATCATGTACCATAAGATCGTGTAATATAAGTGTGGAATAATTATAAATATAGAAATCCATTCATGTGTCAAGGTTAAATACCAAGACCATTGACTTAATTTATCACAATACACTTTTTCCATAGTGGATCAGGATGCACCTCTTTCCCATTGTGAATTAGGACACACCTGTTTCCCATTGTGAATCTGGACACAACTCTTTCCCATTGTGGATAAAGAGACACATATTTCTTATTGTGGATCAGTACACCCCTATTTACCATTATGGATATGGACACACCTGTTTTCAGTTGTGGATCAAGAAACACCTCTTTAGCATTGTGGATAAGGACACACATACCTCCCATTGTGTATAAAGACACACCAGTTTCTCATTAAAGGTCAATCCCATAGACTTGTTTCACATTGTTAAATCTATAGAAATAAATAATTACCCAATTAATTGGAGGGATATGTAGGTCCCACCCATCACATATTGAAATCTTACATATATTTTCCATAAGATAATAAAATATTCATGATATTATGACCCATAAAAAGAGAAGGGTTTCATAAAATTAAAATCATAACCCATTAAATGAATTTAATATCATAAAAATATCATAATATCATAACCTAAGGAAAATATATCAGTATTATAAACATTTAATTATAGATTATATTTTTATTGGATGCAGTTTTCATAAGGATTTATCATGGTGTAACCCGTAGAAGAGAAACATGTGTCATAAACATCATTATATAAAAATATAAACCATTATTGAAATAATTTGAATTTTATTATTTTATCTTGTCCCTAATAAATCATAAAATATATCAAAGGATAACATATTATGTCGAGAATAATTTTGAAATATTACTTGGAAAATTTTTAAGTGAATACAACTGTTCTTTGAAAATCACTTTGTAAATCATAGAACATTTTCTAAATAATTTTCTTTAAAAATAACTTTGAAATCATATAAATTAATCATGAAAAATCATTGAAAACATTATTTTTATGAAAATATCCTTTCTTCATCGAAAAATAATTTTTAAACATAAAATATATTTGAAAATATTTTTATTTGAAAATAACCATGGAAAATTATAAAAGAAGTGTCAAAACCCATTTTAAGCTTTGTTATAAAACATAAATAATTTATAAAATGATTTTACATGAAAATGATTTTAAAATATAATTTAGAAATTTTTTTATTTTTTTTATAAAACATGATTTTTTGAATAAAATGGAATTCTGATTGAAGAGAGATACTGTCATATTTTCATAAAATGTTTCTTAATTATCATAGGTAACAAAGATGGGACAATGGTAAAATTACATGAGTATATCAAAAATAACCATAGGAGAATGAATTAATGACATTTAATAATATATGAATAATAATATTTTATTAATTGAGCAATAATATTAAACAATCATGATAAATGATGAGATTGTAATAGTAATCACTTACCACTTTGGTGAGTTTGATTCATAATACTCATAACTGAGTAACACTAGATGAATCTTATAATACTATAAAAAGAATAATATTTATCATATAACATGTAAATGGGACAATATATACACCTCATAAAATAATGTAGGTTTATATTAATACATGTGTCTCAATGAATAAAAAATGAGACAAAATTACCTTACTAATTTGGTATCTTTTGAAACATAAACCCCATTACAATGATATAATTAAATAGATATGTAAATACCCAAAAACATATGGATAGGAATCATAGAATACATTCATGATAAGTATATAAACTAAAAAAAATAAAAGTGTGGTGAATATTGCATAAGTACTTTAGAAATAAATGTGATATTAGAAATCCCCTTACATTATGTCATGACTCTCTTTGTACTCGTTCAAACCTCCTCTTTTTAGGTTAATTACTTTTGGTTTACTAAAAAAGACTTATTTGGATATATTTATGCATAAATTTAGTTTAATAGGATTATATGAGGGATTTTGGGAGATTATTTTGATAGGGTTTGGATGACCCAATGGTCATAAAGGGTGTGAAGAAGTGGAGAGGTTGAGTGCCTTTTTATAGTGGAGGATGCATGGAATTATTTTAAATATAAAAAGGTAAACACTATTGGGAGGACTCACTTACCTCATGTTCTTCCAAATTTATAGCTAATGAAGTGAATGAGATGTATGGTCAAGACACACTCATAAAACATAAAAAATAAAAGCATATTTTTCATTTGTTCCTTAGTCTTTAAGTTTCCTTTTTTATTTGTTTTTTCATTCAGGTAGTTGCTTTTCTAACCTATGTAATTCATACATTAAGAGTAAATTAAAGTGATTATTATTATAAAATTTAGATCCATAAAATATATAATATTATATATAATTTATAAAATTAAAATCTCATATGTTTTGGAAATTATTTTTAATAGAAACACATGTAATGCACAAAAACACTTCTTTAACTAAAACTGTGCTAAAAATGTTTTTTACTTTCTATGGGTAAACATATTCATTATAAAATATCAATCAAACAATCAATGGAAAATTTATTTTTTATTTTTTAACACTCTAAAATCACTTGGAAGAAGATACTATTTTTAGTAATGTGAAATTATTTAATAAAATTTCATCTTTTATTTAATTATTAAATAAATAATACATGGATCGACATTTCATAAGTATTTAAGGTAATTATATATTTTTGAAAAATTAAATATAAATTAATGTGATAAAAAATCACATATATTACAATATAATATTTATAACCAAACCAATGTATCATCTTACCTACTCCAATGCATTATATATTTTAAATGAAATAGAGGTTCCTATTTTTTCCTTTTCCTTATTCAACTTATCATATAGGTCACATTCATAGAATAATATCTGAAAAAATCACAAAAATATAAAATAAGGTTTTTATTGTCAAAATACATGTATCCAATGGGTTCTAGATATGTTTTGTATCATTTATACACCTCATATTATATGTTTAATCATTAAGTAAGATTGTTATTACCTTAATCACTATAATTAATGTTAAAATTTTTCACTAATCATTTCCGTTAAAAAATTAAGTTGATATTATTAGAACCAAAATTTCATAATTATTACAAATTTATATATATATATATATATATATATATATCATTTTTTAAAAACCTAATTCATATAAGTGGCTAAAATTAGTTTACAATTAATACTACAGACGCCATGAGAAAACACCTTTTTAAGGAGAAAAGTTCAATATTTTGAAAAGTTTTTATATAAATTTTTAATTTGAAATTGGATATAATGACTTAAATTAAATTAAAAGATGTAAAAATTTTCTAATTAACCTTTAAAATAAAATTAAAATATGATCTAATTATATAAGTATATTTGAAGAAAAAACAGTTTTCCATTAAAATTAAATATTTTTCAGAATTCATCAAAAAATAAAAGATTTCATAAAAATAAAAAATGTTCATCCTAAGATAATTGTGACATTCCAAATTAAAAAATTAAGTGTGTTTTTTCTAATTAAATTTCTATAAGTTTATAAAATTAATTTTTTTATTGCTCGCAGTAGGATATAAAAATCGTTTCTTTTGTGAAAATAGTATTCTTTCAAAACATCTAGACTTTTCCAAAAATTATATATTTAGTTATTAATATGTTTTATAAATATGTTTTACCAATATTTTTTATCAATATGAGACCATTAAAAACAATGTTTATAAATTAGTTATTTCTATTAATATTACAATTTTTAACTCCTTTATTATAATCATATTGTTTAAAATAAAAAAATGCTCTTTTATCGAAACTCAGTGTTGCATGCAACGAAATATAATCAAATGGTGTGTGTAGTGAAAGAATAAATTTTTTTATAGTATTAATAAAGTTTAAATAGACGCATCATGAAATTAAATACATCATTGAATAAAAATTTATTCAAAAAATAATAACTCATAAAAAATTAGAGAATTAAATTCTACCCCCTCGAAATAAATTTATCCCTTGAAATTAATATGGTAAATTAATGGTTAAATTCAAGAATGTTCCCTTAATAGAAACCATTATGGAAAAAATTAATAATAAAAATTTTTTTATAAAAGAAATTTGGAGACCTGAAAAATACCTAATGTTACTTATAACTAGTTTTTCACATTGGAGAACATAGGTGGGAAGTGAAGATTGGACATGGAAGAAAAGCATAAATAATTATAGATCATGAATGATTTCATTGATCAAAATAAAGTTAATTATCTATGGAAAGTTATGGGCCACAAATCCATAAATATTTGATGATGTATAAGACCATCGGTTCAACAGAAAAAAATTTATTAAGATAAATCATTTTCAATATCCGTTTCCTAGAGTCAAGGAATTATTTTAATATCAAAGAACATATTGAAATATACTTACTTGATTTAATTCCTTTTCATATACACAATCTCACCCATTTTTTGCACCTTAATCAATTTCCATATCATCTATTATTCTAAGAAACGATGGTCAATATTTCATTATTTAAGCATTAGCAAATCATGAGATTCCTAAATATAATTAAAGGTCAATCCATCCACCTTTATAAAAAAAAGTGTCATCACATTTTATCCAATATTTATAAATCATAATATGGGTATATAATATGTTAATTTATAAAACCTCATCTTAAATTTAACATAATACATTCCATAATCGTTAATGTTATAATAATTACGAAAGATTAATGTCTAATATGTCATAAATAAATATACTAAGTTTCTAAAAAATAGTCTAGTATTGATCCCCCATATATCATAATGTAGTTATTGGTTATCACAATCCACACATGTGAGTAACCCCATCATTTTTTATTGAAACATGGTAATAACCTGAATTACCATTAAATATTTTTTACAACCTGAATTATTTATTATTCCAAAAATCATTGAATATATTCATTAAATCCAATGATTCTATAAAATCCATCCATGATAGAATAAAACACATTGTGAACAAATAATTTATCATTTATGAGGTAATAACTACTATCTAATTTACTTTATACATATCGTTATCTCTTTATCTATATAAAATATCATTTTATTATCCCCAGGAACATGTTAAGGGTAACATTACCTTACTATAACCTTTACATTAAATCAATTTTCTATTTCATCAATATTATTTTACCCATTATTGAAAATACTTAAAGAAAAATTTCTACAAAAAATCCTTATATTATTTACAATTGATATAACATATTCTTTAAATTCCAAATTATACACGCTTCAATCATCTAATTGTATTCTTAAACCTTTACTTCAACTTCATCACCTTATTACTTAATAAAACTTTCCTAGAATATGAAATGTGAATAATGTATTAATGGTATTAAACCTTATTCAAATCATTCTTATTATTTATAATGTAAACAATACTGGAAGAACATACCATGCATTTCACATCCCATTTACATTCTCTTTATCTCTGGTAGTATAACCAATACTTGTGCCATGTTCAAGATTCTCTTCATGATACATCCACTTAGGACATCAATTTTAATAATATCCAAACATTAAAAATCTAAAAAATTAAATATCAACCCATTTACTACTATTTTCCACCATTGACTATAACCAGAAAGAATAGTGTGAGAAACACTTATCAATGAAGAAAAACACATAATCAGGAATAATTACCTATCAGATTCCTAAATCCGGATACATTATTATAAATCTATGAGAAAATAATCTTATCCTTAGAGAACTAACTATACTTATCCTTAGAAATATCTCTAGGTATCTGACTAAAGGATTCTCATCCTATGTTTCCACAGGATGACTAAAAATTTTCTTTGATACCAACTATAACGACTCAGCCTTAACATACAAGGATATTACATCATTTTTTTATGAATATTTAGAAAATTAAAATTTATAGGACTAAGTACTATAATAGTTTGTGTATTTGAAAACATGGAAACATAATATTCTATCTTTTTAAATGATCTTCAACATATCCCTCAAAGATCTCCCCCTTTAGTACTCCTATGTAAAACTTATCGTCATCCCCATAGGAATAAAAAAATAATAATGGGTGAGCTCAAATGCCCGATAAGGGTAAATAAAAAAGATACACAAGAATAACATGTGAATAAAGTTAATATAATAAGATAATTACATTTTAAGATAATAACCTACATATAAGTGATCATATACATAATTCATTGGATAAAATATTGGTAGTTCATAAGACATGAATCATAAGGGTTATACAGCATAACAAATCAATCATGAACCACAATATCATGTCCAATAAGTGTGCCACCATTATAAATTTAGAAAAACATTTCATTTGTAAATGTTAACTACTAAGACCAACAACATTGTGGATCAATACAAACCTCTTTCCCATTTTGGTTTAGGATGCACCTATTTCCCATTATAGATTAGGACATACCTATTTCTCATTTTGGATAAGGACACACCTATTTTTACTTGAGGATAAGGTCAAACATGTTTCCCAATGTTGATCATGGCACACTTATTTACCATTGTGGATTAGGACACACATGTTTTCCATTGTGGATCAGGAAAAACATGTTTCCCATTATGGACTAGGACACACATGTTTTCCATTTTAGATCATGACAGACCTATTTACCATTATGTATCAAGCCCATTTAATTGTTTATAAACCTTATCTCATGATATATAAATCATTACCTAATTCATTGGAGGATAATATAGGTCCCACCCATCACATAATGGGATATTATATACATGTGTAACAATATAATTAAACATTCATCATATCATGACCTATAAAAAGAGATGAATTTCATAAACTTCATATCATAACCAATAAAATGGATTGGTATCATAAAAATTTCATCATATCATAACCTATGAAAAACTGATAGGTTCCGTAATCATTTCATCCTAGAATAAACTCTGGAAGGAGTGAGATTTATAATAATTTATCAAGGTATAACCTGTGGAAGATACAAAGGTGGTATAAACATCACCCCATTAGAAAATAAAACATTCAAGAGATAATAGGAATGGTATTATTGAATCATACCCCCAATAAAGATTTATATATATCAAATGATTCCATATTAGATATATAATGATTTTAAAATATCACATGGAGCACTTCTTAAAGAAGAAAAACCTTTCTTTGGAAATTATCATTTAAAAAAATATAAAATTTAAAAAATTATTTTCCATAAAAACCAAATTTAATAAAAATAAATTAATCTATAAATATAATTTAAAACATTTCTTGAGGAAAATATCCTTTTAGCTTTGAAACATATTTTCATAACAAAAATCAGTTTTGAAAATATTTTTATTAGAAAATAACCTTGAAAAAATCTAAAGGAATCAATTAAAATCATTTTAATAAAAATTATAAAAAACTTAAAAAATAAAAATAATTTTCCATTAAATTAGATTAAAATATCATTTAAACAAAATTTCAAAACATTTTTCGAAAACATGGATTTTTTAATAAAAAATATTTTCGACCGATGGGAAATAAAGTCATACTTTCTTAATTTTTTTCATAATTATCATAAGTACCAAAGAGTGGAAAAATGGTTCCATTACCTGATTATATCATAAAAAACTATAGTAGAATAAATTTCATGAGATTTATTGAGATGAGGATCATATCATTTCATTAATCAAAGAATAATTGTAAAAAAATCTTGATAAATAATGAGATTGTAGAAATAAATTCTTACCACTTTGGTAATATACAATCATAATCCCCATGAGAGAATAATATTACATGAAGAATATAATATCATTAAAATAATAGTATCAATTTTATAACATGTCATAGGGATAATATATTATCCCTGTAAAATAATATAGTTGTATAGAAAAACATGCATCTTAAAGAAGGAAAATTGAGACAAAATTACCTTATCAATTTGGTAACTTTGTAAATATAAACCACAATAAATAGATATAATAAAATTAATATATAAATACTCATAAATTTAAATATAGTAATAATAGAATACATTCATGGGAAATATATGTACCACACAAAATAAACAAGTATTAAACATGTCAAAAGTCTCATATAAATAAAAGTGACTCTCGAATGGACCTTCATTCACCCTATGGTCCCAGAACTCTCAGATAATATCTTTATTATCCTTCCATATAGGGTCACTAGTCTCTTTCAGTGTAAATAGTGAACCTCACATGGTATGTACTTTAATTCCCTTCACTATCTCAATTTATTTTTCCACGAGGGTTTTTCTTTTTTTTCTATGAATCTTTACCTCGTATGGATCCCTTTTCATCTTCATGTCTCATTTTCCCTCCCCTCATTGACTAAAGATTCTCACTGTTGTGGGTATCATTATCTTCTCATCGTCCATATTTTTTCCTACCCCTTATCATTATACCTCTTTTTCTAGGTCCGAGTGCTGGTTTTTCAAGAGGGTTGGGTCAGTGTTGGTGGTGGCATTTGGTGATCCTTCTCTACACTACAATTACTGGTCTACCAATAATTCTTTAACAACTCTAGGTCAGTATTAATAAGGATTTAATGAAACTTGGCATGGTGTTGGAGGGGGACTAGAGGTATTTTCAGGTCCTGTTCTTTGTCGATGTTGACCTATCCTTTTCTATTGCAGGTTTGATTATATTCATTGTAGGGTTTATTATTGGTGATTTTTTCACGGTCTATTAATATTTGAAGGTTTAATTATAGTGGAACAAGATTTGGTTCTTCATTTGAAGTTTTTTTATGTGCTACATGGATTCTTCTTCACGGAGGCAGTTGTTTAATAGATTAGTGTTTCTTGGTTAGTCGATAGTGTATGTTCCTGAAGGTAGGGATGAAGTTACATTGATCCCAGATGGCGTTTCTTCTTATGGTCCCTATGATTTTGTTAATATATCAAGTAGAATGTTTTTCTGCTGATGAGTGTTTGTTCAGCAAAGGTATTGGGGTTCATTGAGGTTCAACCTGTCCGTATGAGATGGTGTTAACGACAAAGCTTGGATTGGATGGTGATGATGTGCTGGCGATGATTGTGATGTGATTATTATGGAGACATAGTGGTTGATGTAATGGTGTCATCATGAAATATTTTATAAAATTTTTATTGGGTAGATCCCATGATTTTTGGGGCATTATATTGACATGACGTACCAATGACATGCTTTCTGATATGATTTTTATTCTAGTTTTTGAATTTTTATTCCATTATCAATTTTCCTGCAAGAATGTTTATTTTGGTTTTGTTTTTGAATTTTAAATCAGTGGTCATTTAGCCCGCTGGAATGTGGAATTTTTAAATTTTTAGGGTTCCCACTTTACCCCTAATGGTAGTTTTATGAAAATAAAAAATATTGTGAGATTGGATAAAAGTAAGTCTAGAAATCCCTTTACCTTATGTCATGACACTCTTTGTACTCTTTCAAACCTCCTCCTTTCTAGGTAACTCCTTTTGGTTTACAAAAAATAAATTCCATGGATTTATTTCATCCCATATTTTGGATTCTAGGTTGATAGGATGGATTTTGGGAGCTTATTTGGACAGGTTTTGGATTAAGAAAAGGGTTTTATATGTGTGAAAAAGTGTAGAGATTGAGTGGATTTTTATTGTGGAGGAGGACTAGAAATAATGTAAATATAAAAAGGTAAACAATATTAAGAGATCTCCCATACCTCATGTGATTAAAAAATGAAATATAATGGATTATAGGGAATTTGGTGATCCTTCTCTACACTACAATTACTGGTCTACCAATAATTCTTTAACAACTCTAGGTCAGTATTAATAAGGATTTAATGAAACTTGTCATGGTGTTGGAGGGGGACTAGAGGTATTTTCAGGTCCTGTTCTTTTTCGATGTTGACCTATCCTTTTCTATTGCAGGTTTGATTATATTCATTGTAGGGTTTATTATTGGTGAATTTTTCATGGTCTATTAATATTTGAAGGTTTAATTCTAGTGGAACAAGATTTGGTTCTTCATTTGAAGTTTTTTTATGTGCTACATGGATTCTTCTTCACGGAGGCAGTTGTTTAATAGATTAGTGTTTCTTGGTTAGTCGATAGTGTATGTTCCTGAAGGTAGGGATGAAGTTACATTGATCCCAGATGGCGTTTCTTCTTGTGGTCCCTATGATTTTGTTAATATATCAAGTAGAATGTTTTTCTGCTGATGAGTGTTTGTTCAGCAAAGGTATTGGGGTTCATTGAGGTTCAACCTGTCCGTAGGAGATGGTGTTGACGACAAATCTTGGATTGGATGGTGATGATGTGCTGGCGATGATTGTGATGTGATTATTATGGAGACATAGTGGTTGATGTAATGGTGTCATCATGAAATATTTTATAAAATTTTTATTGGGTAGATCACATGATTTTTGGGGCATTATATTGACATGACGTACCAATGACATGCTTTCTGATATGATTTTTATTCTAGTTTTTGAATTTTTATTCCGTTATCAATTTTCCTGCAAGAATGTTTATTTTGGTTTTGTTTTTGAATTTTAAATCAGTGGTCATTTAGCCCGCTGGAATGTGGATTTTTTAAATTTTTAGGGTTCCCACTTTAACCCTAATGGTAGTTTTATGAAAATAAAAAATATTGTGAGATTGGATAAAAGTAAGTCTAGAAATCCCTTTACCTTATGTCATGACACTCTTTGTACTCTTTCAAACCTCCTCCTTTCTAGGTAACTCTTTTTGGTTTACAAAAAATAAATTCCATGGATTTATTTCATCCCATATTTTGGATTCTAGGTTGATAGGATGGATTTTGGGAGCTTATTTGGACAGGTTTTGGATTAAGAAAAGGGTTTTATATGTGTGAAAAAGTGTAGAGATTGAGTGGATTTTTATTGTGGAGGAGGACTAGAAATAATGTAAATATAAAAAGGTAAAAAATATTAAGAGATCTCCCATACCTCATGTGCTTAAAAAATGAAATATAATGGATTATAGGGAATTTATCATCGAGTCACACTCAGACCCAAAAAAAAATTATTTTTATCATTTGTTCCTTATTCTTTATGTTTCATTATTTCTTTTTTATTTTGGTTTTTATTTAGTTAGCTAGTTATCTAAGAAATGAAATTCATCCATTAATACTAAATTAAATGGAGAATTATTAAATAAAATTGTCCCACTATTTCTAAAATATGGTATCTAATTTATAAAATTAAAATCCCATATGTGTTGGAAATTAATTTTAACATAAATGCATGTAATACACAAAACACGACTTTAACCCAAATTTCAATAACAATGTTATTTTACTGTTTATGGGTAAGTATTTTTATTATAAATTAAGAATTATCCCATTATATGACCTTATTTTTGATTTATTAACACATAAAAATCACTTGGAAGAAGATAATTTTTTTATTAATTTTAAATTATTTTATAAAATATCATTTATTTTATTTAATTATTAACTAAGTAATTCATAAGTTGGAATTTCATAAGAATTTAATATAATTATATCATTTCAAAAAATTAAATATAAATAAATATGATAAAAATTAATCATTTTTCTTCAAAAACAATATTTATAACCAAACCTATGTACCTTTTACCCTACTTCAAAGCATTATAAGTTTTAGAGGCAATGATGGTTCCATTTTTGTCCTTTTCATTACAAAACAAATTTTATAGGTTTCATCCATATAATAGTATCCTAATAACTCATAAAAATAGATACTAAGGTGGAGAGGGTCTAAATATGTCATGATAATGGGTGTTGGACAAGTGTTGGGTCATTTATACACCTTACAATCTTTTTTTAATCATTAAGTATTCTTGTTCTTACCTTAATCATTGTAATTAATTTTAAATGTGTTCACTAATAATTTTTTTAAAAAAATTAAGTTGATATTAGTAGACAAAAAAATTGATACTAATTTCAAAAACTGACATCAATTTATCCAATTTAAATTCACATAATTTAAAATTATTCCTCTAGATGCTATGAGACAGTGGGTTTTAAGGAGAAATGTACAAAAGGTTTAAATATTTTTATATGAAATTTAAATGTGAAATTGATTCTAATGAAATAAATTTTATGAATTGATTTAATATTTTACAAATTAAACATTAAAATAAAATTAAAATTTGATTGAACTTCATAAATAAATTAGAAGAAAAAACAGCTTTCAATTAAAATTAAGTATTTTCACTATTCATCAAAAAATGATATATTTATAAAAATCCCAAAAATTATACCTAAGATAATTTTGACATCATCAATTCAAAAATTTTATTTATTTTATCTAATTAAGTTTTAAAAATATTCTAAAATTAATTTTATTATTATTAATAGAAGGACATAAAAATCATTTATTTTGAGAAAATATTATTTTTTCAAAACTTAAAGACTTTATTGAAAATTATATATTTAATTATAATTTAGATTTATTCATATTAAAACATTAAGAATAATATTTATAAATTGTTTATTAGTATTCATATTAGTAATTTTGATGACCTTGTCATAACTATCTTTTCTAAAATAATAAATTCTCTTTCATAGAAACTCAGTGTTGCGTGAAACACATGATAAGACGATGTTGCGTGTAGCACATGATTAACTTGATATAGACTGTAATGAATTTTTAACTTGTAATATCATAGAATTAATGAAATAAAAGATATTTAATTTCTTCAAAAAATAATTCAGAAAAATAATGGGTATTAACGCATGGCGCCATGTAACCAATCATCCTAGATCTAGAGATTCAAGTTCGGTTGTTACAAGATTGTTTTAATGGATGGGTTTTCTATTCATTTTTCTTGGATATGTCTAGTAACATATTATAAAGTAATTTTTTCATGTAGAACTCTGGTAGGGTTGATTCATGTGTGCTTCACTAGCACATGTGTAATAGACCTCAAAGTTACCGATGATGGGACTTGTATTACAGTTTCAGATTTATAGATTTATGATAATAATAAGTGGGTTTTGATGTTATGATTTATCAGATTTGGGTGAAATAATGATTAATGATTTGAAACATAGTATCATAACTCATATATACTTGTTTCTACCTTTGAATGGTTGTAAAATTAATTACATGCCTTGATATGTGCTTATGATTTAATGATAAAATGTAATAAAATTTTGATTAAATGAAATTTTGAATTATTATTATTATTATATATATATATATATTTCACTTGATTGAAGGTATAGAATATGAGTCCTAGGACAAGGGTATTACATCATAGGTTTAGGACTTATCACTATGTGTGGCCTCCTAGGATAGGTATTCCTATATAAATACCACATGTGTGCCAATAAAATACTTCAGTTAACAACTTATGTAATTTATTCTAGGTGTTTTTAGTGTGTTTTTGGAATAATGAAAAATTCCATCTACAATACATCAAAGGGGAAAACCTTTAAAAGTAGTTAATAATGTTACTCACAGGATTGATGGTCCTATTCTACCACCATATAGGTAGGAGGATATAGATAAACATTATCATATTCCTTCTCTAGTTATTTAGCTAGTGAAACTATTATAGCCATGAGTCGTCTGCATAGTTCCTATTCAATGTGAAAGAGTTTTCTAGATTATTGATGATTATGCATGTGGCATTCAGATTTAGTGTTCCCCTATCATCCATGGAACTTGTTTCCCACAATATACTGAGTATTGGTTTTAATTCACCAAGGGAATTCTTGATCAGTTAGAGACCTTGAATGATTAATGGATAATACTAACTGCTTTCACACTTTAGGGACTCGCTAAGAGGTGGTCAGGTGTTTTGAACCAGATAAGGAGACTTGAGGGACATACATGGTAGTCCTCCAAGGATATCTTATTCAAGGAGTTCTTACTAGATAAATTTATGTTGGATCATTCTAATGAGTTTATAAACCATCAATAGGGGATGATTTTTTTAAAAAAACTCTTCTCATTTCATGAAATTACTTATAATTTCTCTCCTCATGGATTGGAATAAGGAATATAAGGAAAATAAATTTTTATTCATCCTTTATCTAGAGATGATGTTTCTGGTTAGGTCTTTCAACATGATGAAATACCATGAGGTGATATGCAAGGCTCTAACAATTGATAAGGGTCTGGATGAAGGAAAAGATGTATGTATTCTTTAATATTTTATTAGGATGATGAGTTGTTTCAATAGTGATGTTGTTGTTGAATCATGTATTAGTAGGAATAGGAAGGTAAAGGAGATAGACTAGGGAAGTACCATTGCTATTGAGAAGGGAAGTGTATACACTTCTCCTTTTGTGGAACAGAACTCCGAACGATGCTATAATAATGTCCAGATGGTATATTTCATTAGATAATTTTGAAATCTACCTAAAGATTTTCATCAGTATTTCAATGATAGGTAATATGAAACAAAACCATTCTAATTTTATTCTTTCAGACTCAAGGATAATGAGTTAGGTTGATTCTTGGTATCCTCATCATAAGATAAACACTTTACACACCTTAGTGTACCAAGTGAGTAACACACCATATGGATGTGGTAATGGTTCAAATATAGGAAATATTTCTATAGTAGATCATGTTATAGAAGAGATAAAAGTGGTAAAATATACAATTATAGGTATGTTATGTGTTAGATTTATTCATTCATTTGATTTTGTTAATACATTATCTTACCATTCATTTCTAGAATCTCATTTTTTTACTGGACTTGACTTCTCAATCAAGTTATATTCTATATTTCTCTCTCTGTCTATGTACCCTCGAGGAAGAAATTGAGAATATTTTGAGATTTATTGAATGTTTTCAGTTGTTATTAGTAATTAAAATATATGGAATTTTAGGATTTTTGAGACAAATAGATTTGATGTGATTTTTTCATAGACTATTCGACAAGATATCTAGAGATTATTGACTAATACTAGAGATATATATCCATTAAAATGATAAGGGGGGAGTATTTTTTGATAGGTGAATGGGATGTTACAGAAATTTTAATGATATCATACCAATTCTATTATAATGTTATTACAGAATAGGCACCCAATATTGTTCTTATAACAGTCCTGTTAATACCTCTAATTCCCCCTCTAATAGTGGATTTGTTATTTGGATGCCTTTTATGAAAATTTATTTGGACTTCCTGCTAATAAAGGAATTAACTTTGAGATTTAAAATATTCTAGGGAATAACCTATATTTATTACTCTATATCATATGGTTCCATCCATTAGAAAATAACATAATGTATGAATTGAGTAATTTGAGTTGAAGGGATTTATCATACCAATAACATCTATATGTGGTTCACTATTGTTGTTAAAAAAGGTGGAAAGTAGTATTCAAATGTGTTTGTAGTACAAGAAGCTAAAATATGTGACTATGATGAATAGAAACCCATTTAAAAGGACTAATGACATGTCTAATATTTTATAGGGAGCCTGGTGATTCTCTAAGATTTATCTACTATCATGCTACCACCAGCTTTAGGCCTAGGAGTAAGATATTCCTATGAAAATTTTCATGAATAAATAAAGACTATAAGAGTATATTTTTAATCTATTCATATTGAAAAATTCACTAGTTTCATTCTTGTATGTCATGGATATGATCTTCCATACATATCTTGAATCCTTAATTATGGGGTTCTTCAATGACATATTCATATACTCATATTCCTCTAAGATGCATGGTTGAGACCTAGAGATTTTTTTGAGTACTCTATAAGAACAATTGATCTATTACATGATTTTTAGTTGTCACTAATTGATTTAGGAGGTATGTTTTCTTGGGTATGTACTCTATGAGGAGGTAATTTCTATGGACCTAGAGATGAAATAAGTGGGAATATCTTGGGAACACCATATAAATATTTTTGATATTATATCTTACATGGTTTATATGGGTATTACTAATGGTTTATTTAGGTTTTTCCATATTTAGAAGCACCAATAACTTGACATACCAGTAAAGGGTATAGGATTGAGTGGATAGAATAGTGTTAAGTATCCTTTTTAGAGATAAAGTGGATATTTATGGATGAATTGATTCTGATCTAACCTAATACTAGGATTAGATATGTGGTTTATTGTGACTCCTCATTTTTTGTTGGGTATATTTTATAATGTAGATGGATGTGGTATTATCTTTTTTTTATCACCAGTTATGAACCCATTAGTGGATTTACATAATACATGACTTGGAGTTAGTAGTTTGGTCCATGATCATATGTGATGGAACCATAGTCTCTTACGTGATATATTTTCAATATGAAATCCCAAAATATCTTTTTATATATGTTCTCTTAATATAAAAAGAATCTCTGATATAGGTGTTTGTTGCAGTATCTATATTAATTTTATTTTTACATGCCTTATGATTTGTTGAAAGTTAATGTTGTTGGATAAAATCTCAGTATGAAAACATGGAATCATAAAGAGATACTATCATTAGAGGAATGCCTATTGATGATCTATTTGGATAAATATTTTGTTGATCTGTAACATCCCATAACCGATTCACATATAAGTAACTGAAATTGGTTTGTCACATGGACTCAAACGATCCTCCATGTATGCTACAGGCTACTGACTGAAATTAGGGTCTATGATACTATGGGGGGGGGACTATACCTTATAGATTAGAGTGTAGAAAAATATTGAAACATAAATATAAATTAGTGAAATAATATGTATTTGAAAAAAATCGATGTAATAAAAAAAATAATCTAACATAATAATAACAATTTTATTATAAAAAATAATGATGTGATGATTCTATACAAAAATTGGGGAATACATGGAAAAAAGGGAAGTATCCTTACACAGTACAAGCTATAAAAAATAAAAAGGATAAAATCTATATACAATATCATCATGAGAAAAAATTTTTCATCTACCCATGTGCTCCACTATAGTACATATAATCATGAGTCCATGACTCAGAACATACCTTTGTCCCTACCTACATCCCTAAGGTATGTCTGGGAACCTATTGGTTCCCCAAACAAGGTGTGAGTGAAACTAAGTAGTCCACCACCAATGTTTCCTAGAACTATGCAATATTTGAATATATAATGACACATGTGTTGGTAAAAAATGTAAAGAAGTATATAGAGAAGCCACATCAATCCAGGTTCCTTATGAGACACTAGTCTGAAACTACCTACTTCGACCTAATCTAGAACATCTCCCTAAATTTTAAATATTCATTTAATTTTTATGGAGTTAGGACCCAAGGCATACAAAAAAGTAATCCATGTATAGTGATGTACATGTGGGGTACCATAATTCCCAAAAATTTATGTTACATAAGAATGGTGATGTCCATAAAGGTGTACACATGGAGGTTCACCCTAAGGAAAAAACTCTACCCATTCCTTAGGATCATGTCCTAGGTAGTATCCGTGCTACACATGAAATGATCCTAAGGTAGTAACTAAAGAATCTATTAATATCTAGTTGCATCCAAGGAGAATCATCCAAGGAATTCAATTTATTTTATTTCTCAAGATATAAGTGAATGCTCGGTGCCATGCTTGGCCATTCACATATATAATATAATGAAAAAATCCAAGTATGGTTGTTCATGTGGAAGATACATCAATGAATTGTTTTACATCCCATGAGACAATCCAACATAATCCATAATTGGCTTCAAGGTATTTATCATGGTATTCCACAACATTAAAATTCATGGTTCACGACTGTAATCTAGAATGATTTTATAATTCATCAAGTAATATTTATACTAATGATAGTAATAATTCCATTTCATCATTAAACACTGACTATGTGACATTAACACATAATTCTTTATTCAGTTAACAACTATACATTTCATTAATAAAATCATGGAAACTCAACTCATAAGGTTGGTCAATTACATAGCCTAGGATTAGGATTCCAAGCTAGATATCATACAATTTAATTTATAATCATAACCTAAAACACCTCTTAAGCTATTCTAAATTCACACCCAGCGATAGGGGGACTTAAAATTTATTAATTCATATAATTTAATTCTATGTATCCATTTCATTTATAGGTTCCAATTTAACGGAACTCAATAGGTGGTTTAAAATTTATTTTGAGGAAAATGTTCATGGGACCTTAAAGTGACAAACCCTAAGGGATAGATCATCTTGAGGAAGATAACATCTAAATATATGTGTGAGGGTTAAAGGAAAATCCATTAAAATTGATAACCAGTTTATTAGATCAAATTTAAATTAAGAAAGCATCGTGTGGAATATATGTTGTGTAGAAATATGGTACAATACAAAACCCGTATGAATTTTAGGGAAAAATTATAGACCACCAATAATAAACTATTAGTAAAATAATTATCCTGTATCATCCACTAACTTGAGGAAGATAATAAGAAATATGAGAAATAGATGAATATGTTTAAAATGAGACATTTTATCTCACATTAATAAAACACTAAATATGGGAAGTTAAAATAATAATTGAAGCAAGATCATTAAATCACTTATTGATGGCTATCCAACATGATGAAGGTCAAGTGAAACAAACAAAAAATAGTTAAGGTAGCTCAATACCTATCATGGGGGATAATAGGAGCTATAAAAATAGGGGGAGAGGTTTTATTCAAGTGGATATAAAAATCTAGGATGAGTATTTAAAGGGAGGAAGGGATGAAAAGTGATTTAACATACTATTAAAGGGTATAGGATTTGTCTGCATGGTTAGCCAAAAAATATTCCTATAATGAACTAGTACTATCAAAGGAGGTCACCCCCTTGCATGATTAGGAACACGATTAGACAAATAATGTAGTAACCATTTTTTATCTCTATAAATATCCTATAGTTTTTTTTCATGGTAATTAAGACTACCTTTCATGGGTTTACCTACCATGCATAACCTCTTTTGGGGCTCACAGTTGAGACACATTGTTATCACTGACCATGTAACAACTGTGTGCCACTACACGTTTCTCAAAAAACCTAATCTATAAGATCTAAAAAAGAATTGTATTATCTAAAAAACATTCTTAAAATATTAATAAATTTAATAATGATAAAAAATAGATTTAATATAAAATTGAAAGGATTTGTACCTCATTAAAATGATAGGATGTTATAACATCCCTTTTACAATATAACTCATCCATTAGTTTCCCTAATAATGGTCATAAAAAATTATATGAGAAATGATCCACTCACTGAGAATATTTTTTAGACTCTCTCTCCCAGGTCTCATCATGTATGTAGATGTGCTTCCATAATACCCATAATAGAGGAATTGGCCTACCATAGGTAATTTTTGCACTCTGAACAACTATATAAACCAGATAATCCTCAAATAAAGCATTGAAACCCAATTCCACCTCATAAATCTTGAAAAAATGAGACATATATGAATGGTTATAGGGAAGTTGTGAAACATGAAAGAAATTATGCATGGAATAATACCTTTTTTAACTAAAATAAAGAGGCTACAAGCCTAAATCTCTCTAAAATATCAAAGTTTCCAATGAACCTAGATGCCCACTACCCTTTTTTCTGAATCAGATAATTACTTAAAATTGGAGAAACATTAATGATAAACCAATATACAACCTCAAACTCTGATGGTTAGTAGTAATGATCATAAAAGGAATTATTCTTAGACTGTGTCATATTTAGTCACTTCCTGATTAGCTATGAATACTCTAAAGTCCTCTAAGTAAGATGAGGACCCAGTAGTGCTGGCACTCCTACCACTAACTAGCATTGGGCTGAATGAAAAAACCTACTATAAAGGGCCCCATAAGGAGAAAACTTTACAGTTTCAAGGATATTACTATTTTAATATAACTAAAAATATGTAAGTGTTTCACCAAATATCTTCTAAAATGAAGGACACTTTCTCGATTCATATCCTCTATCACTCGTACCATATGCTTGGACTAACTGATTGATTGAGGGTGTTAGTGTAATGCCCCATAATTAGTGATTTATTTTTTCAAATAAATTTAATCTTTTTGATAATTTTGGTTACACCTAACACTGAGTTTATCTTTCATTACATTAAACGCTGAGTTTATCTTGTGTTATATACAACACCAAGTCTAAACAAAACATGAATTACTATTAAGAAATTATTACTTATTATGATTTTTATCAAATAGCTGTTGGAAAGAAGGATGTTAATTTTATTAACTAAATTATGAAAATATATTGTTTAAAAATGTACATGAATAGAATTCCATGGTAAAAAATTAATTATAAACAAATATAAAAACCATTTTAAAATAAAGAAAATCTTTTTTTGGCAACCAATTTTTTTCAAATAAAAAAATATTTTTAAAGTAAAAAAATATAAAAAATCACTTTTAGAGAATTATTTTTAATGAAATTCATATATTATATATTCAATAAACTATATAAAATTTATCTTCTATGTTTTCAGAATAAGAAACTATATTTAATAATTTTTTTCTCTTAAAACTGATTTTTTTTCTGAAAGGTAATTTTGTAATATTTTTGTACACTTATTTTAAATTTGAATTGATTTGTTTAGAAAATTTAAATAAAAAAATAAATTTCATTTTTAAGTAAAAATGTAGAAAATATATTTTAGTTAATTTTTGAGAATTATCTGAAAAGTTTATCTCTTTAATGAATAGTAAACAATACATCATTTTAAGTGAAAACTGCCTTTTAGTTTAAATTACATACCAAGTTATATTAAAATTAAAATTAGTTTTGAATTAAATTTATATAAATTATATATATATTATTCTATTTTTGGTCATTGGAATAATTTTCATATAGAATTTTGATATAAAATTGTTGTATACTTTTGTGCTTTTCTCTTTGGAACCCCACTTTCTTATCACATTCATGGGATTAATTTTAAATTAAAAATTTCTAATTATTTGAAAGGAATTTGGAAAAGTTGATTATGTAATTGGAAGAAAAAAAATTTATATTATCTAATATGGTAATATTTATTTTTTCCCACAATGAATAGTAAAATCAGAAAAAATTATTTTTGATAGTTAAGGTAAAAATGGGTTTACTGTGGGGAAGAAAAGAGTGTAAGTGTAATAATGAATTAATAAATTGTCTAAAATATTATTTATGCTAATGTATTGATTATATAATATCCAAGTCTCTATAATAATCCATTTTGGAACCTTTGTTCATGTCAAAAATGTGGGTAAAACTTTTTATTTTTGAAAAATACATGTATACCACTCGCCACAATCATAAAAATCTACTCACTTGATTATATTCCCCACCAAATCAAGATATTTTGGATCATAAAATACTTGAAAAAATCCAATAATAACCTCCTAAATATCATATTATAATCCTAATTTTGGGTTGAAATCTATCCTAGGATGGATTTTGGGAATACAGAAGGATGTCACCCAAAGAAGAGTTAATATTCTTCAACAATAGTTTTTATTTTATTTATTTATGCACCTCCTTAAATTATTATTAAAACATGATGATATAATAAAATCAGTATATTAAATATATTTATGTGTTTTTATGTTATTTTAATTACCAAAATCCACATCCACTATCGTCAAATTGGTTATGAAGTCATTATTTATGTTTATGGAGGATTGCCACCTTACAAAGTAATGTCATTCATTTTCCCATTATCACCTATCACAGCTGGGTATGATAATAGTTATAATATATATATATATAAATATATATGATATTTATGACATCATTATACCTATGGAGTGATTATTTCATATTTACCTTTTTTATTTTCCATTTTGTATGGGATACGATAATGACAATTGACTCGTGAAGTGATGTTATTTATTTTTACTAACACTCTAAATTGAAAATATTAAGGATAATTTTAATTAATATATGTGATATAAATGAAATAATAATGATATTAATGACATATTTATTATTTTTAAAAGGTAATATATATTTTTATTTTTTACCTTTTTACTCACTAAAATATGATAACGTTGTTTGGTTATGTGTGGACTACCACCATCCCGAAGTGATATAACTCTCTATTTTCATCACACAAAAAGGTATGATATGTATAAGTATATTTAAAGAAAAAATATTTTACTTATGACATTATTATATTTAAATAAGGATATTTTAATACTTACCTCATTTCCATAATGATCATTTAAAAATAGAATCATTATCCATGCGTACAGAGGGACAACCATCTCCATGATCATATCACACTTCATTTCACAAAACCATATTTAAAGATTTCTATTAAAATTATATTTTATTTATAAATATTATATATATTTAATTATTATTATTCTCAAGATAATAGAGCCATGATAATTTCAAGAGGAAAAAAATAATAAATTAAAAAAAATATGAAAAACAAAGCGGTTTGTACTCGAAATGTAATTTTACTAATGAATTATTAATAAATGGGTAACAAATAGTCATATATAAAAAATATATGATATGATATATATTATAATGTATCTATAATATATATATAATAAACATATATTTTTTTATACAGGATATTAGAATCTGTATGGAGGAGGACAATACTTAAGGTAAGCAATTTATTGTCTCTCTTTTATTTATATGTGACATATGAAAATTCAACACACGTTTATTTTTTTTGGTGTATATAATTCCCCTTAAAAATTTTATATCATGAATACCCTATTTTTCATTGTATTAAATTTTTTATTTTTCATTGTTAATTATTGGGGCTTACGAGTCAATGTATTACAAAAGCGATAAGGTATTTCAAGTCTCTATTTTATTTCTGGGAGACATGTGATAATCCACTACCTGTTTCTTTTATGTGGTGTATATACCACCCATTTTACATGTTATATCATGAATATATATTTTATCAATATATTTTATGATTTATTGGGTATAATGATTCAAAATATTAAAATAATGGTAAGGGATTAATAGACTATCTTTCATTTCTAGTAGACATATGTAAGTTCAACAATCATTTATTTTGTGTGGTGTATTTAATTCACCTTGAAATGTTATATCATTAATATCCTCCTTATAAAGATATTAAAATTTTCCGTTGATATTCTTATTTATTGTGGATTATAATTCCAAATATTATTAATGCTGTAATAAATTTCTAGTCTCTCTTTTTTTTGGGAGACATATGAAAAGTCACCACATATTTATATTATGCGGTGTATATTCAACCCCTTTGAAGTTTTATATCATGAATATCCTTATTATAATTGTATTTAATATTTTATTTGATGTTTTTATTTAGTATTTATTTCATTCAAAAGACTACTAAAGCGGTAAGGCATTTCTATATCACTTTTTACATCTATTAGCCACATGACATATTAACTGCTTATTTCCTCAATGTAGTGTATATACATCCCATGAAACTATTTTATAATTCTTCTCTAGATAATAATGGAGATTATATATCCATTTTGGTATCCCATTTTCAATTTTTTTTTAAAATGCTACCAATGTGGTAATGGGTTTATGTTGCAATCTCATCGTTTATCTGGATTGATTATGATTAAGTCTCAAATGTTGAAATCTTATGATATAACTCACAATAATTATCCTGAATTTTATAGTCATATGATCATTCATGATATTTTCCATTATTTTTACCATTTCTCCCTCTTTGGTAATTAAAATTATTGGGATATTTTTCTAAGACAATTTTATATATTTCTTTATTTAGTCGAAAACCATTTTTCTTCCAAAAACGTGATTTAAAAAAAAATAACAATTTTTTTCGAACATTAGTAAAATTATTTATTAAATCAATTTTTACCCATGTTGTAATTTTTAATGATTTTTCTGAAAGGAATCTTCTTATAGTTTTCCAAAAAATGCATATTTTTCTTTTACCAAAACTGTGAAATGAATTTTTATTTTAATATGTATGAAATAAATAGAATTTTCCTCCATGAAAAATATTATTTTATTTGAATGTTATTTTAAATGTTTTCTTGACTATATTAAATAAAAAGTATTATCAAGATTTTTTATTATTTAAAATGTTTTTTTTCAAAGTGGAAAGGTTATTTTTTTCATTAAATGTTTTAATTGATTTTTAATGAATATTTAATATTTTTAAAATTCTATTTCAAATAAAGGAACTTAAAAAATATTTTATAATGTTAAGTTTTAAAAAGATATTTAAAATAGAGGATATTTTCCCCAAGAAAATTTCTAGGTTATTTTTAATTCAAAATAAATCTCTATCTAATATGAAATCCTTTGAGGTCACTAATTATTTACTGGTGAAATTATCCAAAGACACCATTATTGCTATTTCTTTGAATGGTGTATGTTTTTGATAACACTATGATTATGAAACCCATTTCTTTTTCAATGGGTTATACCTTGACATAATACTTTTGAACCCCATTTCTCTTAAATGGGTTATATAGTGATGAAATTATTTTAAAACCCACTTATTTTCAATGATTAGGATAGGTTTAAATGGTGAAATGATTCTGAAGCCTATCACCATTCCATATGTTTTGATATGATGAAATGTTTATGAACCCCATTTCATTTCATGGTTTATGATATAATGGATGTTTTATGATATTCTAGAACACAGATGTATGAATTTAATTATGTGGAATGTGGGACCTATATCTACCTCTAATTCATTAGGTAATAATTTTATCTCATGATATAGATATGAATTAAATGGTAAGTGAACCCAATTCTGTAAGGTACTTTCTCCACTTTGACGGTCTTGTGAGTGAACCTTGACTACTTTGATTGTTTGGGTAGAGAACTCATTCAACTATGATAGAATTGGTAGTGATCCATGAATAATTTAGAAATGATTTTCTATGATTTTGTGTATTACACATTTTAATTATATCATTCCATTATTGTTACATGAACCAAGAATTTTACACAGGTTATTACTTGATCTAAATTATAATTATCCATGAAACACAAATCAAGGATTGAAAGGTCTAGTGTCTTTTGGAAGAGAAGGAACATAACTAGAAAACATGGAACTATAATAAATCCTCTTTTAATTAATAACCATAATAATATCCTAACTCCTTTTGAGATCCTTCAACTACATACTATAACCTTAGTAATACTAATGCAAAAGGTATAAGCTAAGAAGCCCAATAAGGGAATGAACATAAAAATAAAGAATAAAACATGAGTTTGATGACATAAAATTATAAAATAAATGGAATGAATCATGAATAATTATTTAGAAACATAAAATATAAAACCTATAATCATATTATCATAGAAACATAGGAAAGTGAAATCAATATATAACATGATATAAACATGAGTCAAGTTTAACTACCAAGACTATATCACATGGTGGATAAAGTCTCATAATGGAATAGGTTTACTCACTAAACCCTTATATAGTGTTTCATGAGACTAAAACATTACCTAATTAAGTGGAATTATATCTAGGTTAACCCATCAAAACATGTTCATGTTCATGTGTTATACATAATGAATAAAATATAAGGAATAAACATAAGGGTTACTCATAGAATGAAATGGGTATCGTAATCATGTCATAAGAAATACCAGAAAGGTGTAAAATAATGGTATCTATAAAATAAAGGGTTTAAATCATTATTCATTATTAATAATGAAAAAATATGTATATATTAATAATTATGATTTGAAACCTAATTTAAAACAAGAAAAAGAGTGTTTAGGTAACTTTAGAAATGTGCCACTTAAATGCGGTTTTAGGGAAAATAATTAAGAGTCTCTAAAGTTGATAAAAGAATAAATGTTTACATAAAACCATTAATGAAAAAATATATTTTTTCATGATAATTATATGTATTTTATAAAAATATTGGATTCTTAAATCATTTTATGAAGTGTACTTGAATATAGGTAAGAAACAGAGAAGTTCCCTTTAATCGGGTCTGCTTATCGAGAGGAATTGAGATGGATACCATATAAAACATGTAATTACCCATAAATGAAAGAATAATAGAGATTTATTAATATTTTTGTTACATATAAATATAATATAATACACGTATACAATCTTAATAAATAAAAAAATTTAGGCAAATATAGTAAAAGAATAACCCAAACGAAATATAGAGGTTCTGAGAGATCCCTTACATTTTTCATTATTTATTTGAATATACATTAACCTCATGTATAATTTTTTAAATAATTTTATTAATTTATAATAGAAACATATTCATATTTATTATATCATATATAATAATTATATTACCACTTACCACCCTCTCATTAATAATAATTCATTACTACAAATGTTTCTGGCGTTATCTACTTCGTTTTTTCAGGTATGTTTTGTTACATAATCTCTAGTTTATGTGCATGGGTTATAGATTCATCATATATAGAATTTTCATAATGATATAAGTATTATATTTAACTAATTAATAAATTTTTATAACCCTTATTTACTGTTGGATAAGGAATATTAGTCACATCGCTTCGTGGAGACGGTAGGTCGTATAAACGCACGAGCGATGATATCATTACCATAATGGTGAATGGGTTGACAAATGAAAGATATATTAATTTTAAAAAATCAATATAATGTCATAATTATCACACATATATATATATATTATTTCCTTCATTCTAACTATCCATGTAATGTGGTGATGAAAAATGAATTACCCCTCTACGTGGAGACGGTAAGTCATGCATTCACACGCCCAGTGCTTTAAATATTTATAGCATCGATAAAAGATGGAATATTATTGTATTATAATAATAAAAAATATGAGTATATATATAATACTAGGGTAATTATTCAATTATGGTTATATCATATTAAGAAGAGGTCAGAGAAGATTTTTTTTTGAAAGAGTCGATAAAGATGATTACTTATTTTATTAAGGATCTCCTTTGTAACTTCTCTTAAGAGAACAAGGGTAGGTATTTTTGAAGGGCTATAACCACAAGATCATAAATAAGTATGTTTAAAATAGAAATTTTTAGAGTTTTTTTGATATATATTTCTCAATGTTTTGTAAATAATTGAATGAATAGGTGCCCATTTAAAATTGATGTCTGGGGATCTTTCGGAATTTATCGAAATATTAAAATATAACAAGAAAATTCTTGAGAAAAATTCTTCTAAATGGAAATTAAATGCACATTGGAAGGTATATTCAACCATATAATATCACATTTTCCATATTTATTATTATATTTTTTTTAGAATTTAATAAAATATTAATCCCATAAAATATCATTATTATCAATTTTGATACTATTCATTACTATAACATTAATAAAGTTAATAAAACAAGTCAAATTAGAGTATAATATTATATCATATCCTAAAAATATCATGGATATCTATATAATTGTAATATATCCTTAAATATGTCAGATTATATTTATATTAATATTTTTAACATCATTTATTTTATTTTCTCATTAATTGAATAATTAATGCATCATCATTGTGTAAGCATTTAAGGTAGTAATTTATTCAATAAAAAATTTAAATAATTTATCATGATCAAGATAAATCATTTATATTTTAAAAAATATTTATAGTCAGAAATATCCTCCAGATAAAAACATATTAAAAATATTAATACTTATTACAAACTTAAGTGTGACATGATTGTCTTTTCATTCAATAAAATAATATAAATTTCATAATCTCACCGAAGTGGACAAAAAATGAAATATAAAAAAAAATGGTTGATTATGGACGAAATTAATTCCTCCAACAAAATTTAGTCATATTTTGTGGCCATTTAATAGTTCTTATGATTTTATTTGTAGCATTAATTACTAGATTTACCATATACCATGGTGATAAAAAATAATAAGGATACTATTCACCATTACCATATTAAAAGAGGAATATTACAAAAATATGAACCCACTAAAAAATTTGGAATCCAAATTAAAAAATTTAATAAACATATGTTTTGTAATTTAATTTAAAAAAAACCAGCAAAACATAACAAATTCTTTTCTATAAAATTCCCTTTTAATTATAAAATTTCATCAAATTATGTCCTTGTATAAAATTAATTTCAATGATTTAAATTATAAAATTTATAATAAAAACCAACTCTTTAATTTTTAAAAATAATTCAAAATAGAAATGTTTTTCATAAAATCATTAAAATAAAATATAGTTTTCAATGTAATGTAGTATTTTTCACTATTCAAAAAAAGTTTGAATTTTTTAGAAAATTATAAAAAATATATTCTATGATAATTTCTAAATTATGAATTAAAAAATAAAGGTTATATTTTCAATTAAAGTTTTTAAATGTGCTTAAATTAATTAATATTATTTTCTCAATTAAAGAAATAAAATATTTTTTTTGAAGAAAACGTAATTTTAAAAAATAAAATGACTTTCAAAATTTTCATGTATTTGTTTCCTAAGAATTAATAAATAAATATCATAATATGGTTATTACTATTCATTCCATACTATTAAATGGTAAGGTTATAATGGTGATATTAAAATAATAGTATTTTAATATTTTATCTAAGTTTATTTTAACTAGGTATTTAGTGAAACACAAGATACTAACGAAATAAAAATATTCCATAAAAATATCAAATTTTTACTTTCTTACTCCCTTATAAAATTTCACCCTTGAAATTTTGTTTTTCATAATATGGTGAAAAAATATGAAGGATAGTAAATATCTCACACCTCTCTACATAAATATAATACCACCATATTTTCAACATGAATATTGTTGCCACCGAATCCAGATCATGTGTGGGATAGTTTTCCTCCTTAAATTTCTACTTCTATGAGGTGTTAGCTACCAATTTATCATTTTTCATTAGTACATAGCCTTATACCATCTTTGGTGAATCACTATTTACCAAGAAGAGTTCTCTACTAGTGGTTTGTGTAAGTACGGGTGTAGGGATAATCATTTTTTCGACTCTTTGAAGTAGTCTATACATTAATTTGATAGAAAAACATAACTATCTTTTAAGTCATCAAGGTTAGTTGATTTTCCAATCTTGAGATGTTCCTCACAATTCCTCTATAATTCCCATATAGTCTAAGGAAACTATGAATCTCTATTACATTTTCTGCCTAGGATATTCCTCAATTGACTTTTTCTTATAAAGTCTATAAATATACCTTTTTTTGGGATAAAATACCCCACAAATGATACATCCTTCATATATAACTCACAGTTAATTTACATTTTATATAGTTTTACCCATTAAAATGTCTTTATAAAAGTATTAAAACCGACCTCATGTTACTCCTTTCATTTTGTGTATATTAGAATATCATCTATAATGACTTACAAACTTTTTTGAGGTAATCTATAAAGACTCAATTCATTATGTGAATGAATAAATCTGTGGCATTATTGATTCTGAAGTGAATCACTATGAATTCATAGTGTCCATACCTCGTCCGAAAGGAATTAATGGGAATATATTCCTTTTAAACCTTTAACTGGTGGTATCTCAACCCAACTTCTAATTTAGAAATATACATGGCCCCACAAAATTTATTAGACAATAAATCTATCCACATTATGGGATAATTGTTATTTATCCTGATTTTTTGAGTTGATTCTAATCAACTCATATGATCATTGATCCATCCTTATTCATAATTAATAGAGCCAATACACACCATGGTGAAGCACTCAGGCATATAAAACCCTTGAAAAAATTCTCTTTTAACTACTTATTCAACTATTCCAACTCAGGTGTTGAAATACTGAAAAAATTATTTATTATTGGCATATAACTAGTTTTATTTTCAATTTATAACTCATCTTATTATTTAGGATTATTTTCGATAAATTATTATGAGAACAAATCATGATAGTCCCTTAGAATGGGAATGTTTTCCACCAAAATACTCTCATTTTACTCAATCATTTGATCTAGATCTGTTTTCTCATAATTAGATAATATCTAAGCTTGATTCAATGCATTTTAATGAGATTCATTATCCTCTATACACATATAAAGAACTATAACATGCCTTGAGATGTGAATAGTTACCTCCCTCTCCCGATAGTTGATGTTGTCTTTGTATAGTGATAAACAATCCATGCCCAATATAGCATCAAAATCCACCATAGGAAATAAAATAAGATTTACTATGAGGTTCAGTATATAATCATTGAAAGGGGGGGGGGGTTATATACTTTAGATGGAATAATTTCCCCATTTTTTATTCTCATAAATAACTCAACGTCCATATTTAGAGGTGGTGTTTGAATAATTTTACTAAGCTTTTAAGATATGGATTAATTCAAAGAACCAGATTAAAAAATTTAGTTTTCAGTTTCTGAATGAATATCCAACACACCTAACACAACACCATTTTAGAGCTCCACCTATAAGAACATAACCTTAAACATGACACAATCTTGAGTTAATTCAAGAATTCAAATTGAGGATCTTTTTAGGTGTATAGTTTTAGAGAATTAAGCCATAACTATTACATTACATCTCAAATATTAAAAAGTAAGCACTTCAACTCTAACCAATTTTTTCAAAATAATAAGACTCATTAAATAAAACAACAATTATTTTCTTGATAAAAATATTCTTTAATACTTCCTTTATCTTACCCTTCCTTATAACCTATTATTTTTTTTCAAAAACTTGGGATGATCATTAATATCTCAGTAAGGGATAAAAAACAAGGAAAGAAAACATTAGTCCATGAATACATACAAATCAAAGAAATCATACTTTTCAATCATAAAAAATAATCTCTTCAACATAACTCAGGAAATCATATGATTTTTTAATAACCATATAAATCATAAATTATAAAGGTAACTTGTGGAATCCATAACATACTTACATTTTATCTTTCACAGCTACATAGGGAGTTATGTTTGGAATACCCATCATAGTATATTCCCGAAATCACTTAGTAAAAACATTGACGTTTACCTATATCACATTACCCAATGCATTGGAGAGTTATCTCAGGCTCACCTACCCTAGGTTTATCATGAAACCACTCGTATATGTAAACAATTCCCAAGAACCATAACATAATCATAACACATAAAACAAGAATAAAGGAAAGATAACATTTCCACATTACAATCACAATATATCATATAATGATATTCACACAATCATTTCTTCCTCAAACATTTTTTCAATACCAAAATACATAAAAAGGTTATATGGTATTTATTTTCCTTTTAAAAACATTACAGCTTGTTAAGGAATCAAAATATCAAATAATACTCGTGGTGAAAAAAAGGTTGTTGTCACTGTGTATATTAAAAAGAAACATTAATTTTTTCATTTAGTAAAATGATTCATATAAAACGATTCATTTTTAAAACAATTTAATTAAATTAAAATGAAAATGGTATAATTATACACCATACAAAAGAAGGTCGTGTGTAAACCAAAATATGCCTTAATGAAAAGATATTGAGACAAAGTCCCTTACCAAGATCATTTTGTTAATAAAATAGATTGATTATGTGTATTAACTATAAATACACATAAATAAAGTATAAATAAAATATAAGATCTAAAAAGTTATTTCTTACATAATCATAGCACAACATAATCAACAAGTAAATGATTAACCCAAAAAATAGAAATTAGGTTAAGAAGTTCCCTTACCTTGAGTCCGACTTGTCTTATTCATTCTTTATCTCCCTGAATAATAAAATTAAGTTAATTTATAAATTATTCATAATCTTTTTCAATTTTATTATTAATTTTATATTACTTATTACCATATTATAACAATTGTATAATTATTCATGTTCATATCGGTCGTTTTGTCGATGTTCACTACTTGAGTAAAAATGAACTTGTTATAATTACAAATTGTCCATGTGGCCAAAAGTCTATTATCTACAGAATCATATTCATGATTTAAATATCATATATATCCAGTATATATATGTATTTATAATAGTTCATAACATTTGGATATAAGAAATGAAATGAACCGTTCATGGAGACGATAAACCGTACGTACGCATGAACGCTACTTTCATTTCTTCTTCATATTTAAAGGATTGAAAACTAAATAATACATAGGTATATTATAATTCCAGTATAATATCATATTTTATATATGTTACATAAGTTCATTAACACCATCCTTTATACGTTCCATGTATGGTATGAACGAGTCATATCACTTTGAGGGAGCTGTAGCCCGCATTTCCTCAAATAAAATTATTATATTTACGCATTATGAAAGAATAAAGGTACTAAGTAAATGAAAAATAAATAAGAATAGGGAAAATATAAATATAATATATTTCATATATAAATACAATTCCATCATAATTTCCACCATGATAGGTGGTAAGGGAAAATTGAACAATCATCGTTTGACGAGGTAGTAGTTCACTGTACACAGAAACAATATGCTGGTATCCATTATATGAAGGTGTGTGTAGGTGTAGTTAGAATCATTCTAATAAAAAAATCATATTATATTTGTTATACTATTTTTTATGTAATAAAATAATAATAATATCATAGGGTGTGGAGAAGGAAAATAAAGGAAAGGAACTTGAGAGAATATGTTACCTCTATGACGAGTAACTTCTTTTGATTTGAGCCAAAAGGAATTCTTGAATTGCCTTGTGCCAAAGTTAAGGCTTATAGGAGGAAGTGAGGGATGTTGGGATCTTATTGTTTCAGAATTTGGATGAGACATGGGTTTTTAGAGGTGTGATTAGATGGGTAGAGTTGGTGTCCTTTTATAAGTGGGAGGAGGGGAACTTTAGGAAAGTCTAAAAATATTAATTTATTATTAATTATATTTTGATTAAAAATGAGTCAAAATTAAGTTATTTATAAGATAATATTAAAATAATTTTAAATTAAATCACCCAATAATAATTATATAGGTTTTGTATATTTTTTAATCCCTATCTTTTTGATTTAACTCTTTTTTACTCTTACCATTTTATCAAGCATTTAACACTTTGAGAATCCAAATAGTTACCAAAACATGAAAAATGTCCAATGAAAGAGCCATTAATAAACTTTTAGACTTATCATAACCATTTCGATTGATATTATATTTTTATTAATTTAATATCATTTAATAAACTATTTTATATTTTAAGTTATGAATTATGTCAATTTTGGACACTATTCATACTTGACTTTTTTACAAATTCATATAACCTAATTCCTTCGAAAAAAGGAATTAAGTCAAACATAATATGTCAATATTATCAAAAAAATCATGGATAAAATCAAAATAACCAAATTAAATTTATTTTAACATTTATAATATCATTTTTTGAATCCTTTATTAATGAAGCAATCACTGCATCATCATTGTGTCATAAATAAGTTTATTTATTTAATGTCTAAAAATTATAAAATAAAATATAATGATATATGAAATTATTTTAGATTTCTAATGAATATTTATAGTCCAATAGATCACTTATATAACCCCATATAAAAATTATTTAATGAAAGATACATGTTTATGTTATATTTTTCTTTACTTTAAATTAATTCTTATAAAATGTCATTTTCACATCCAAGTGGCTCCATTGGGTCCCAAAATCGACCCAAGGATTCCCATGATCAGACATATATCATCCAATAGTATTATAACATGTGTTAGGGTAGTTTAGTATTATTATAATATTATTTGTTTACTCTTATTTACCAGATTTACCCTTTAACCATGGTAAATAAAATAATTACTAAAGTTACTATTCATATTATCTAAAAATAAAATGTATATATGCACAAAATTTGGACCTTATTATTCCAAATATGGAATCCATTTTTCCAAATTCAAAACACCGATGTTTCAGAAATTAATTTAAAATTAATTTTCGTTGTCAAAAACCAAAAATCGTGTTTTTATGAAGTAATACCTATCAAAAGATTGACATGTGTTTATGTCCAATTTAAAAGTGAAATTACTTAAAATAAACAAAATTGGATTAAATGATAAAAATATAATTTAATTAAACTTTAAAAACAATTAAATGTACAATCTATCTATATAAATAAATTAGATGAAAAGACAGTTTTCACTTAAAATGCTGTATTTTTCACTATTCATTAAAAAAATGAACTTTATCAAAAAATTACCAAAAAAATATCCAAAGTAAATTTTTATGTTCTGATTCTATAGAATAAGTTTAATTTGTCAAATAGAACATATAAAGGTGTCAAAAAATAAATATAAATAGGGTTCTCCATCAGATGGTGGTAAAATGACCTTTAAAAAATATTAGAGTATTTAATGCTTAAAATCCAATTCACTCTTATTTTAAGCCTCTAAAATTTATTGGATAAATGTAAAGATATTTGAAAAACATATATAATCATATTTTATTTATTTATATTCATTTATTCCAATACAACATATATATGTTAACTACCTTTTAAAATAATAATAATATTATATTATTTTTTAGTATAACTCAAAGTTGCGTGCAACATAAGATTTCAAAGAAACCAATTGTTGTGTGTTGAGTACGCTATCAGAAAAATAATCCCCTTTAATTTAAAAATAAAACCTTATTCCTAAATATTAATAGAAGTAAAAAAATTATTATTCTATAAATATCTAGGTCGTTATATCCTTACCCCCTTTTCGGAATTGTGTCTTCATAATTTTAAAATTGGGCTTGGAAACTTCATTGAAAGTCCCACATCATAAAAAGAGTCAATGAAACTATAACTTTAAAAGAAATAAATATAAGTAAAAAGGTCACTCAAGATAACACACACTAGTATTACATGTAGGAAAACATGGATATAGAAGGAAAACTAACCATCATATTCTTATGAGTGTGATAGAAAACATGATCAGGAGAAAGTTAACAACCAGAAAACCAAAAACTTGTGATGGGTTAAACGGTCTTTGATTCCTCAGTAGGAAAAGTAAACATACAAAGTTTTTTTTAATTTCATTTTCCTAACGTTGATAAATTTATTTCTGAGATTGAATAAGAACATAAGGAAATATACTTACTTTTCAAGTAGAGTTTCACCCTTTAATAAATTTCAACAACAAACTCATCTTTTCTCCAAATGTTGAGTACTCAATATGAATTGGTCAAACCATAAGCACAATAATCAACTTTTAGATAATCACATAATCCACAAAAGATAAACTGTAAATTTCCCCTATCTTTAGATAGTAACCAAAACCAAAATGGTTAGTATGAGAACAGATAATCCCCAAAAAGGATAATCATTTATAAAAATAAATACTACTCTTAATCTCCAAAATTAAACAAACGAAACCCAAAGTTAAAAAAATACCATTCAATACAAAATTGTCATTAAAATTCTTCAAAATAAACCAAACTAAGATTGAAACCCAAAATTAAGATAGATTTGATCACATAGTCTTCCACAACAAATCTTAACATTTATCTCTAAATAACATTGACTAATATTAAAGTATCACGCTGGAAAGTAATTAACCTAATCACATATTCTCCAAGATAGGTTAATAATTTCCATAAATAACCCAAATCTCTATAAGTCCACAATAAAAACATATATTCTTCCAAAATAAAATTTCACTGTTACTCCTAAAATAAAATCCCATAGTATTCTATTTTTCTCAGGAATATAGTGTTCTTAAAAGAGATAACGTCTTCCAAAATATAACATTTGTCACTTAATCACAAAATAATTTTCCTATACTAAAGATATCCATTTGATAAAACATAAGTTCCAAAATCAACTAATTCTTGATCCATAAAATAATTTAACTAAAAATAATAAGTCATACTAACCAGGGACTTCGTGTAGGTTAGTGGTAGGTGATAAATCCCAGTTACACTTTGGTTGTGGGTTTGATTCTCGTAGCTTTGTCCGTCACGACGGGTTGTCACATGGTCTATGTGTTTTCATTTTTCAAAAAACTATATAATTTTATAACATTCCCAAAAATGAGATAAATTTCTCAAAAATAATCATAACATATTTTAACCTCAAATGTTATCTCATACCTCACATTTTCATCCCAAATTGTAATAACCAATAATTGCCTCAAATTCAAGGATCATATAATCCCAAATAATTATTTGTAACAATATACACAAATGAAATGATAATTCTTACTAAAATTGAATTTTCACATAAAAAACTCTAGGGTTACACATACAAGAGAAAATTATTCCAAAGTAATCCCATCAACAAAAGAGATTTAATACTTTTAAACCATTCATCACCCAGATATCTAACATAACTCTCGAATTTTCTAAAATGTAGACATATTAATCATCCATCATTATTCATGATCCATTAACCATTTTTTCCAACTTATTCCATAATACTTATTTTCTAAAAACAAAATCATGAATCATAACCTAAGATTTAATTATTTTAAAACATCAGATAAGAAATAATCCATACCTTTCATAGGTCATTGTCAGTTTCATAATCCTTAATTGGAATGGAATTAGGTATTGGTAAAAATATATTTTTACGGTCCTGCTGATCCCATTCCTGAACCTTCTTTATAGGACATTTATTTGCATAATGACCATGAAAACCACATTTAAAACATTCAATTGATCCCTTAGAAAGAACTTCTTTCCCTTTCCTGGAGTCAACTGGACGCTTCCTTTTTCCATGGAAGGTTATTTCTTTATAACCTTCATTACCACATCTAAAATATCTTCCCGTCCCTTTGAATCATTTTCCTAGGTGTTTCTTTCCACATACTTGACACATAGGTTTTTGAATATACTTACCTTTATGATTATTACCCGAACTTCCATTGGGATTCATTTTTCGCATATTTGATACCTTATAAAAATCACCAAGGTTCGAGTGGAAAATCCCGACTCTAGATAGTTTTTTTAAGAATAACCAAGTAGTTCTCATTGAATCTCCTATTTCACTCGGTTTATTATTCAGAAAACCACAATAGTTTCCTTCATATCCATTGTCACTTTGGTGTCTTTTAGATCCATCTATTTACTAAAACCAAAAAGTTCAGTGTGAGTATATCATTAAAATCATAATATACTATCTTATAAGGAGGGTACACACTAAAAGATACTTATTCATGTTATATTAAACTCATTTAATTTATCTAAAATAACTATGAATCTTTCTAATATGCTAACCACTGTTGTTATATAAATAATGTCACTTATGCTTAAATAACACCCTAACCTCTAAAGTAATCTAAAATGACCTATGAGACCAACTGTAAGGCCCTAGACTTAAACATTACATAATCTTGAGTTAAGTTAAGAATTCACATTTATGATATTTTTATTTTTAGAGTTTTAGATAATTAAGGAATAAATATTACATTACATCTCAAATATTACAAAGTAGACACTTCTACTATAACCAAATTTTTCACAAAAATAAAACTCATTATATAAAACAATAATTCTTTTCTTGATAAAAATATTCTCTAACTATTCATTTATCCTAACCTTCCTTATACCCTGTGAAAAACATTTCAAAAACTTGGGATGAGAATTAAAAGCTCAGTAAGGGATATAGAATAAGGAAAAAACATTAGTCCATAAATACATAAATATCAAATAATTAATAATTTTCAATCATTTAACAAAATATCTTTAACATACCTCACGAAATCATAAGATTTATGAATAAAAAATAGAAATCATAAATCATAAACGTAACTTGTGTCATCCTTAATATACTTAGATGGTAGCTTTCACAGCTACATTGGGTGTTACATTTGGAATACCCATCACAGTATATTCCCTAAATATCTTAGGAGAAACATTTTAAGTTTACCTCTATCATATTACCCAACGCATTGGAGAGATATATCAGGCTCACCCACCCTAGGTTTATCACAAAACCACACATATAGATAAATAATTCCCAAGAACCATAACATAATCAAAACTCATAAAACAAGCAAAAAAGAAAGATAACATTTCCAAATTACAATTACAATATATCATTTCATGATATTGACATAATAAATTATTTCTCAAAACTATTTTCAATACCAAAATACATAAAAAGGGTATATGGTATTTATTTTACTTTTAAAATCATTATAACTTGTTAAGATGGCTAAATATCAAATAATACTTATGGCAGCGAAAAGGTCATTTTCACCGCATATGTTAAAAAGAAACATTATTTTTGTAGTTTAGTAAAACATTTCAAATAAAAATATTCCTTTTGAAAACCATTTAATTAAATTAAAATGAAAATGGTATAATTATACATTTTACAAAATAATGTCCTGTATAAACCAAAATATTCCTCAATAAAAAGAGATTGAGACGAAGTCCCTTACCAAGATCGTTTTGTTAATAAAATAGATCAATTATGTATATTAACTATAAATAAACATAAATCAATTATAAATACTAGATAGGTTCTCACAAGTTATTTCTCACATAATCATAGCATGACATAATCAAGAAGTAAAGGATTAACCCAAAAAATGGAAATTAGGTTAAGAAGTTCCCTTACCTTGAGTCCGACTTATCTTGTTAGTTCTTTATCTCCGTGAATAAAAAAAACATAAGTTAATTTAGACATTCTTCAAAACCTTTTTCAAGTTTATTACTAATTTTATATCACTTATTACCTTGTTATAACAATTTTATAATTGTTTAAGTTCATATCGACCATTTTGTCGATGTTCGGTACTTGAGTTAAAAATGAACTTGTTATAATTACAAATTATCCATGTGGCCATAATTAAATTATCTCCAGAATTGTATTAATGATTTAAATATCATATATATCCAGAATATATATGTATTTATAATAGTACATAAAATTTGGAGATAAGAAATGAAATGCATCGTTCATGGAGACGGTAATAAGTACGTAATAATGAACGCTAATTTCATTTCTTTTTCATATTTAAAGGAATGAAAACTAAATGATACATAGGTATATTATAATTATAGTATAATATCATATTTTATATATGTTACATAATTTAATTAATTCCATCCTTTATACGATCCATGTATGGCATGAACGAGTCATATCACTTTGAGGGGGCGGTAGTCCACACTTCCTCAAATGGAATTATCATATTTACACATTATGGAAAGAATAAAGGTATGATTTAAATGAAAATTACAGAAGCATAGAGACAATATAAATATAATATATATCATATATAAATACAGTTCCATCATAATGACCACCATGAGAGGTGGTAGGAGAAAATTGACCAATCATCGTTTCGTGAGGCAGTAGTTCCCCGTACACAGAAACAATATGTCCATATCCATTAGATGGAGGTGTGTGTAAGTGTAGTTATAATCATTCTCATAAAAAAAATCCTAGCATATTAAGGATAATGGTGTTGTTGTGTAATCAAAGAATAATAATATCATAGGGAGTGGAGAAGGAAAATAAAGGAAAGAAACTTGAGAGAAGACGTTACCTCTAAATTGGGTATCTTCATTTGATTTGAGCCAAAGGGGTTTCTTGGTTTCCTTCTGCCAAAGGTAAAGATTCTAGGAGGATGTTAAGGATGTTTTAAGATTATTTTTTTAGAGTATTGATGAGACAAGGGGATTTAGAGGTGTGATTAAATGGGTATATTTGGTGACCTTTTATAAGAGGGAGGATGGGCACTTTAGAAATGTCTATAAATATTAATTTATTATAAATTATATTTTGATTAAAAATGAGTTATAATTAATTTAGTTAGAATATAATATTAGTACAATTAGAAATAAAATCATTAAATAATAATTATATAGATTTTTGATATTTTTTAATCCTTATATTTTTTATTTAACCCTTTTTTACTCTTACCATTTTATCAAGCATTTAACACTTTAAGAATCAAAATAGTTACCAAAACATGAAAAATGTACAATGAAAGAGTCATTAATAAAATTTAGGTTTATCATAACAATTTTTCATAATATCATATTTTTATTAATTTAATATCATTTAATAAACTATTCTATATTTTAAGTTATGAATATGTCAATTTCAACACTATTCATACTTGACTTTTTTAAAAATTCAAAACAACCTAATTCCTTCCAACCAAAGGTATTAACTCAAACCTAAAATGTCAATATCATCAAATTTTTTTTGTATGATATCAAAATAACCAAATTAAATTTATTTTAACATTTATAATCTCATTTATTTGAATCCTTTATTAATGAAGCAATCATTGCATCATCATTGTGTCATAAATAAATTTGTTTATTTAATGTATTAAAATTATAAATAAAATATCATGACATAGGAAATTTTTTTAGATTTTTAATGACAATTTATATTCTAATATATCACTTATATAACCCCATATAAAAATTATTTTAGTAAAATATACATGTTTATGTTATATTTTTCTTTATTTTAAAATAATTCTTATAAAATTCAATTTTCACATCCAAGTGGCTCCATGGGGTCCCAAAATTGACCCAAATATGACCATGGTCTGAAATATCTCATCCAATAGTATTAGGACATGTGTTAGGATAGTTTAATATTATAATAATATTATTTTTTTACCCTTATTTACCAAATTTAATCTTTAACAATGTTAAATAAAATAATTTCTGAAGTTACAATTCATAATGTCTCAAACTTAAAGGTACCTTTTCACACAATTTGTACCTTATAATTAAAAATATGGAATTCATTTTTCCAAATTCAAAACTCATAAGTTTCTTAAATTAATTTAAAATTAATTCCTGTTGTCAAAACCAAAAACATGCTTTTAAGAAGTAAAAACTATCAAAAGATTGAAATGTGTTTATGTCTAATTTAAAAGTGAAATTACTTCCAATGACCAAAATTGGATTAGATGATAAAAATATAATCCAATTAAACTTTAAAACGAATTAAAAGTATAGTCTAACAATATAAATAGATTATATGAAAAGGTAGTTTTGACTAAAAAGGCAGTATTTTTCACTATTCATTAAAAATGAACTTTATCATAAAATTACCAAAAATTTATCCAAAATATATTTTTATATTACAATTATAAAGAATAAGTTTATTTTTTCAAATAGAAAATATAAATGTGTAAAAAAGTAAATTTAAAAATGGTTCACTATCAAAAGGGGGTAAACAACCTTTTAAAAATATTAGAGTATTTCATGCTCAAAATTGGATTCACTCTTATTTTATGCCTCTAAAATTTATTTGATAAATGTAAAGATACTTAAAAAACACGTATAATCATATTTCAATTATTTCTATTCATTTACTCCAATACAACGACTAGGTGTTAACAACCATTTATAATAATAATAATATTATATTATTTTTGGGTATAACTCAAAGTTATGTGAAACGTAAGATTTAAAAGAAACTCATTGTTGCGTGTTGGGTATTATATTGGGAAAAGAATCCCCTTTAATGTAAAAATAATATCTTATTCCTAAATATTAATATAAATAAGAAAGTATTATTCGATAAATACCTAGGTCGTTACACCACCTTAGTATTAGTGATAAAAAATGACCAACCTCACTTACCTGGAGGTTTTTTCATTAAATGTCTTTGAAAAACATTAGACTAAGGAACTGGATCACATAATTACCATGCTTCATACATTTGAGACATTTTACTATAGGCTTATTTTTTATATGAACCTTGATTTCTTCATATTAATTAGTGGTATTTTTTATATTCATTTAGAAAAAATTAGACTAAATCCCCTCTTTTCCACATTTTAAACATCTCCAGATTCCCTCTAGATAGTTAATGGGATGATTCTTCCCAAACCATTGACACATGGGATGTTGGTTTTTATTTACTCTATGGTATTTATCTGTCGATCATCCCATAGTAAACTCTATATTCATATTTTTATCTGTGATCCCATGATACCCCTTATATTATCTAATCTCCCTCTAAACCTTAAGGGAATAATGACCAATATCCTCATAATAGTGAAATTATCAAATCTCAAAATCTTTTAATGGAACTGGATTTAATCCACCAAATAATAAATCCACCTTTATTTTAGTGTTCATGATTAAAACTGAGGTGTATCACACAATTCTTGTAAATTTTACCCTATACATTCTGATAGAATCATCTTCCTTTTTCATCAGTCCATGGAACTCCAACTCCATATTAATATGGGTTGGTTTTGAATATTATTTATGGAAAAATAATTTTTCAATCCTTCCCAATCTATTGAATAAATTTCCACTTTATACATCTGGTTGTTGATCAGTTTCCACCCTCAATCAGCTTCACTATCAAAATGATAGATCTCCAACACAAAATTATCTTCTTCTTATAATTTAGGGACATAGAATATATATTCAATAGTGTTAATCCATTATTCCTTGATTTCTTGATAAGAAGATACACTAAATACATGAGTAGATTTTCAGATAAAGTATTCGAAAACAAATTGATCTTTCTTAAGATAAGGAGGGCATTCAACATGACTCAATCTATTATTCATATAATGATCATGTTGATCTAGTACTATCATGACTTTGTGATACCCTGTTCCCATCAAGTTTGGCATCCCATTAAAGAAATCCTCACATTTCCTATATTATTGGTTGTTATTATAGATTCCACTATTTCCATCTATTGAAAAATTGAATAAAAATATAGGGTATTTAATACATAGATAACGATCATATAAAAAGTAAACTATGAACATATAAGGATAAAAATATAATTAAAAATTTTATGATAACATATGTTTGAGAAAATTTCAATCTAGGTTATCCATGGTGTGAGTATTTTCCCTAGGGTTGTAACTAAAATTTTATAGTCTAAATACCTAAAAATTAATAGATAATCCTCTAATATAAATTATGGAAGACCCATCCTTTGACAGATATTAGTAAAATATTTTAATCATAATAATACATGAAATACAAATAAAGGATCAAAACGTCTAGAATCATTTGAAGATTGGGTGAATAATTAGAAAACATGAAATTAGAATAAAAACAGTTTTTATTAATCTTCATAATGAGATCCTAAATCATTTTGATCCTCTACAAATATATATGATAACATGTGAAATACATAGGCAAAATGGTAGAGCTAAAATGCATAGTAAGAGAATAAATAAGGGATTACTCCATAACACATGAGATTGAAGGAATATCATGATAAAATAAAAATAATGGATCATGAGTAATCATATAGAAGAATAAAATATATTAACTAAAATCTTATGTTCATGTAAATATAGGAATGTGATATAAATTTATAACATGACATAAAAATGAGTCGAGGATAACTCCCAAGACCATATCAAACATTGAATAGAGTCCTGTAATGGATTTGGTTTACTCTCTAATCCCATACATAACATCTCATGAGACCAAACATTACCCAATAAATTGGATCACTATATATCCACAACCAACAAAACATGTTCATGAATATGTGTGTCACAAAAATAATAAAACATAAAGAATAAATATAAGGGTCACCCCTGGAATGAAATGAGTATCATAATCATTCTATAATTCCTAAAAAAGGGAGTATGGAAATGGTATCCTTGAATGAAGGTATTTATATCATTACTGGTAATTAATAGTGTAAAAAATTATAACATAAGAATAAATTGAAAAAAATATTTTTTAATGATATTTTGAGTGATTTATGAAAAACATTGAAAGCTTAAATTAATTTATGGAGTGTACTGGAAAATTGGTAAGAAACAGAGAAGTTCCCTTTAATCGAGTTTTCTTATGGAGAGGAAATTAGAAGTGAACCTTTTAAAAATGAAATTACCATAAAATAAAGATGAATAGAGCTAAAAAATGTGTGGAACATATAAAAATATTGAATTATAATTATTTACGAATAATGAATAGATAAATTATGACAAAGAGATTAGAAGGGTGACCTAATAGATATATAGAGGTTCGAAGAGATCCCTTACATTGTGCTTTACCTTAGTTGAAATTTACTTAACATCATGTATAATGATTTAAAGTAGGTTAATAATTTATACCATATCCATATTAATATTTATTATATAATATATAATTCTAATATAACCTATTACCACCCTCTCGTTAATAATATTTCATTATAAGAATTGTTATAGGTATCAACTTCATTATTTTCCCATGCATGTTCTTTCATGATAGCTTTGGTCCATGTGAATGGGATATATATTAATCATCTAATAAATTTTATTATTTTTTAAGTACAATATTTAATTAATTAATATATTTGAATAAACATTAATTAATTTAGGTTTTGGAAAATGAGTCACATAACTTCATGGAAACGGTTGGCCGTTCGTACAAACGAGCGATGATGTCACTAGTTAAATGGCGAATGACTAGAAACATTTATGATCTATTAATTTCAATATAATGTAATAATTATCATATATATCAATTATTTATTTTTTATAATCATCTTTTTAAATTGATGATGAAAAACAAATTACATTACTATGTGTAAATAGTAAGTCATACATACGTACGCACGTACAATGCTTTTGTTTTTCACAAGATAGATAAAAGGTAGAATATAGTAGTATTATTATCATAATACCATCTAAGTATATATATATATATATATAATGGATTTATTATATTAGGATGGTAATGGCTTATTAAGAGGTGATAGAAGAAGAAATAAATTTGAAAGAGTTGGTAAAGATGGTTACCTTTTCTATGAAGGAGATCATTTATAACATCAAATAATGGAACTAGTGAAAGAATTTTGGTAGGGTTGGAGCCACAAGAACATAAATAGGGATGTTTAAAAGAGATATATGACAATTTTAATCAATATATATGGCTCAATGTGGTGTAAATAAGTGAAGTAGCAGATTCATTTGTATAATTGATTTGAGGGGCACTTTTTAAATTTCTGAAAATATTAAAATATTATAAGAATATTCTAGATACAAGTTCTTCCAAACTCCCCATAAATGAAAAGGGTATGATATTATTTCCATTTATTTTCTCTATCCATATTTAATATTTTTATGATTTTTATATAATTTAATAATATATTAATCCCATAAAATATCATTAATGTCAATTTTGATAGTATTTATTACAATGATAATAAAATTATCAATAAAAAATTGAAATTCAAACCAAATATTTAATTATATCATAATAAAATCATGATAATCTAGATAATTCATGGTGAACCTTAAATATCTCAAATTATATTTATTTTAATATTTTTAATATTATTTATTTGAATTTACATTAATTTAATAATTATTACATCATAATTGTGTAAGAATTTCAGGACTTTTTTTATTAATTAAAAATTAATAATAGTTTATATTGATAAATACATGTATTTTATATTTTGAAATACTATTTATTGTCAAAAATATTTACTCTAGAAAACAACATATTAAAAATATAAGTGTGACATGTATGAGTTTTAATAAAATAAAATACTATAAATGTCATAATATACCCCGGGTGTCCAAAAGATATCATATAACTTAAAAATGGATTAGTATATATAAAAATAACTCATAAGTTACAATTTATGCATGTTTTTGGGTCATTTAATAAAATTTACTCTGGTTACATTCATTGTATCCAAAATAAAAGGAAAATATTTAACAATTATGGAAACACTGATTCTAATTATGGAATAATATTATAAAAATTAAAAACATGTAACTTTCAATATTTGATTTTAAATTAATTCAGAAAACACAACAAAGAATTTTTTCCCCCAAAAATCCTATTTTTAAGTATAAAATATTTTTATATTAAATTTAGGTATTAAAATAATTTCAAGGATCAGAATTAAATTATTCATTATAATAAGGAACTAATTTAATTTTTTTAATTAATCCAAAAATAGAATTTTAATTTGTAAATTCTATAAATAAAATTATTTTTTTAATCTAAATCAGTATTTTTCACTATTGATTAAAATTTAAATATTTTAAAAACATTATCCAAAATTCATTCTATGATAATTTTAACCTGATGAATTAAAAAATGATGTTTATTTTGTCAAATAAATTTTATATTTTTTTTAAAATTAGTTATATTCATTTTCTCATTGTATGAAATAATTTTTTTTATAAAAAAGCATATTTTTGAAGAATAAAATGACATAAGTAAAAATAAAGTGTTTATTTTCTAATATTTAATAAATATATATAATAATAAGGTTATTCAAATTCCAACCCACCAATTAATTGGCTAGGTCTAATGGTTGTGTTAAATTTCTAATATTTTAATTTTATATCACATATAATTTAATTTTGGTGGTTTGTGAAACATATTCTACTGAAGAAATCAAAATATTTCATAAAATATCAGAGTGTTTCAATTATTTTATCATGGATCATTTTATTTTATTACCTTATGATTCATGTTTTATGTACTACCAATCTCTATTCCATGACTCATGGTTATGATCTTTGATATGTAGGGTATTCTTTTCAAATGTAATGATCATGTTATTATACCCTTATATTCATGCTATGATTTCATATTTCTATTGTTTACACTTTCTGAGAATTTAAGATCACCTTTTATTATGTTTCCTTTCTCCAGGTTATGAATAACAATTTAATGTAGGTTATGTTTTTGAATAGTATAAAAGGATAAGATCTTTATGGGATATGTTTAATATCATTCAAAAATTTTAATGATTGTGTTTCTTATCTCCAAAGGCACAAAACTATCACGACCCTCAGGAATGTGTTTGTGTAATGTATTGAATATTCATATAATAAGATTTGATATCCATGTATGAAAATCCTGTGCCTCAAGAGTTGTAATTAGGCAAAATTTTTAGTTAACCATTATAAACTACTATGAGAAAACATTAGTGATATTCCTAGGGATATTTATATGGATATTTCTCGAGATGTATCTAAGGATAAGTATAAGGATGAGAAAAAGTAGAGTATAATGTCCAGGAATTTTGGTAAATGAAATGGAAAGTGGTTTCCAAGAAATTACATACAAATATGGATACTAAACTTTGATTTGGATATGGAATAGAGGTACCTAGGGGTAATAAGTCATAAAACATCATATTAAGGTGTAATCAATCATCTTCTACTATATAAAAATATTCATTTTTTCATACTTGGTTTTTCAGTCCCAAATGATATTCTTTTTCAATTCAAGAACTCTTTATAAACAATCACAAATGTTTTGAATGGTGACCATGAATGACCTAGGTTAATCCGAATGTGAAAAATATTTAAAACAAGGTTTCAGGATATAGACCGTATATATGTTATTTTTCATAGTTATGCGGTTCCCCATTGGGATTATTGTTTCTCACACAATAATTTTTTGTTATTGTGAATGGTGGGAACAAGAATTAACTGAGTTAACATTGAATGTGAAGTAAAATTTTATGATTAGTAGAAAAATGGGATGATGACTATAGTGACTGATATTGTGATTATTCATTATTAGTTATCATAGAAAAATATAAACAACATGAATAGTAACCCACTCAAATACTCACAAAAGATGATACGTATAGATTTTTCTTAGAGTTTGGGTAGTAAAGAATTTAAAGGAAAGAATATTCAACTTCATTGATGTTGAGAATCATAGAAGAAGCAGTCTAGGGATTTTCTTTAAGTTTCATGAAGATGTTTTGGGTGTTAAAAACAAGGTCACAAATAATGTAATTGAGAAAGAAAAAAATGAAATATTTGGTTAACAAAAAGTCTGAAAATAATGGTCTCTCAAAGGTATCATCGACTGTTGAATGTTTTAAATTTGAAATGTATGGGAATTATGAAAATAGATGTCCAAAAATAAATTCTTTTGAACAAAATCAGCAAGGTTACATGAGGAATGTTGTTGTTGTTGATAATGAAGAGACTATGAAATACATATGAATGGAAAGAGGTTTTAAGAAATTACATAATGAATCCAAGATAATGGATTGATATGGAAGTGGGATAATTGATATATTTACAAATTTACATTCAAGTATTATGTTATATGAATAATTAAATATAAAATTATTTTTTATTTTAAGTTTTTCATTATGTATTTTTCAAGAATATTTTAAGTGGTAATAATTTTATAGAAATGTGACATAATATAGAGGTTATATTTTTGGTAAAACACTTGATTTAGGGGATTATAATTATTAATATGTTGTTAAGGATGTGAAAATGGATTTTAGAATGGATAACGAGATGATTGATATAGAAAACTAAAATTTTATAGTATTAATGACCTCAAAAATAATAAATTATTTGTTGAAAAAGTGATTTATATGATCATTGATGGAGTTTAAAAAATTATTAAATCTATGTAATATGTTCAATAATATATTTCTTTATTTATAGAATGTGTAATAATGGATTTTTTCATTGATTTTTATGGTAATTATAGTTATTTCTAGGCTTTAGGAGAATATATGACTAAGGTATTCACATATTTTCCATGTGATCAATAAGTGATTCATAATGATATTAAGAGGATTATTGTATAGTTTTGGAGATTCAGGGACCATATTTATTAATTTTTATTTTTTGAAGGGTCAAAAAGATAACCATTTAGTCAATGGATTTAGTTGAACATTGGATGAGGGTTTAAATATTAATTTATTAATTAAACATATAAATATTTATCCATATTTTTTAACTAGAGTAAATTTTTTAAAAATAGAGATATAAGGAATGACTTATCATTATTTTATGGATCTTATTTTGTGATTTATTCATGAAAAATTCACATCATAGTGTAAGAGATCAAGTGGAATTTGATGAAGGCCCATCCAAAGGATGAAATTGTGCAATTGAGATAAAAACATATTAAGTAAGTAATTTTTCATATGTTCTCGTTCAAGATGGAAAAGTGACTAACCAATAATGGGAAAATGATATTGAAATAAAATAATTTCTTCTTTTCATAAATTTTTATCATATGAGTGACATTTTTCATGCCTCTTTGGTTTTTTGGATTTGTTGTCATTAACTTTTTCCAAGCCATGTTCTTTATCACTCTCCATCTTTATTTGGGTATTGAAAATATGTTCTCTGTCCCAATTTTTTCTTCTAACCTATTTTCTCCAATTTGGAAACCTAGAATGTGTTATTCCATATGACTTCAAGACATCACTTTCTCTTTTACAAGTTTATTTTTTAGTTTCCTTTATTATGATGTGGTTTACTCTGATGAATTTTCAAATGTTAATCCATTGATGACCGAAATGAATTTCTTGTAAGATATTACTTTTAATAGGGGTAGAATGTTGCACTAAAATATTTTGTGTTTTTTTCAATATAAATATAATAATTTCAATATTTTTCATTACACACAACACAAATTTTATCTTGCGTTTCATGCAAGACTAAGTTTAGCTTGCATTACGCAACACAGTAATTCTCAAAAAATGCGACTTAAAATTTAAAACTTATTATTTAATATGATTTTTATCACCAATCCGTTGGAGTTGATCATATTAATACAATTAAATTAACTTTGAAAATATAATTTTTATATATTTATATATAATTAATTCCCTAGTTACCAATTAATTAGTAATTTAAAAAAATTAAATTTGAAAATAATAGAGACTTTTTCTAAAATACTATTTTTATAAAAAACACTATTTACCTAATAAAATAAAATAAATTTTTTATATGAATGATTAAAATTAAAATTATAGTATATAATAAATTAAAAATTTAGCAGATAGCATTTATTTTTTTTCTATAATAGATAATAATTAATCCAATTATATTCTTTAAAAAATGATTTCATTAAAAATCACTGTTGTCAAAATTTTCATCAATTATTTAAAAAATGATTTTTTAGAGTTTTATCAAATTTATTTCAAAAATTATATTTAAAATTTTAAATCGTAATGTCATATTTTTAGGGTGATTTTTTTTGGAATTTTTTGAAGTGATTATTTTTTTGTTGACAAGAGAAAAAGTTCAAAATCTGAATTAAAATTTTCATTTTAATTTAATTTATTTATTAAGTTAAATTATATTTTATGTTTGTTTTAAATTTAAAAAATTTCAATTATATATCTATTTAAATAATTTATTTCATTTTAGTCAATTTCATGTTGAATTTATATATAATTTTTTTTCGAAATTTTGAAATTTATCTCTTTGATAACTTGTTTTCTCATTCCGTCTATGAGATTAATTTAAAATTTAAAATTTTGACCTGTATAAATAGAATTTTAAAATTTGGTTCAATTTTTTGGAATCAAAATAATTTATAATATCTAATAAGTTCAACATAATATTTCACCACAATGAATAGTAAATACGGTAGAAATTATTTACTATGGTTAATGTAAAAATAGGTTTATTGGGGGTTAAAATAAAAAAGGTGAGGATTAAAATATAACCAAAACTTATCTAAAATTTAGTTTATATCCATATTTATACCATAAAATTTCTAATTATTAATAATAATTCATTTTGAATTTTTTAATGTAAAAAATATTGGTAAAAATTTTTCTTTTCAAAAATTACAAGTGTGACACTTACATCACTTATAAAAGGCCACACATTCTTCTCTGTTATTCACACCTTAAAAACCTTTCTCTATAGAAAACACCTACTATTATCTCTTCTCAACCTCACTCATCGCATCTTATAATGTATATTTTATCCTGAAATAAATCCTAGAAAGGATTTTATTTCAAACGTAATGAGGTTACACAAACAAGATATAATGTTCTTCAACGATAATTTTTTTTATTTAAATACACCACCTCCTTAAATTAATTTTAATCAATTATAATATAATAATAATATTATATTACAAATATTTATAGGTTTTTATATTATTTTTGTGACCTAAATACTTCTACACATAAATCAAATGGGTTACAAATTCACAAATTGTATGTATGCTGTACTACTGCCTAACGATCCGATATCATTCATTTTTCCGTTACTACCTCTCATGATTGAGTATTATTCTAGGAATAAAGTTTATATATGATATTTATAACATAATTAAACCTATGGAGTTAATTTATCATAAATAACTTTTTTACATTCCTTTATGTAGAGTATACGATAACATCGTCTGTGTGTGCGACAAACTACTGGCTCGTGATGTGATATGAATCACTTCCACTAATTATTTAAATGTAAAATAATAAGTGTATTTTTAATTAATACAGTTTATATAAATGGAATTAATATGATATTAATGATTATTTATCATTATGAAAATATAATATTTCAATTTATTTCCTACCTTTTCACTCAGTGAAAGATGATAACATCATTTGTGTACTTATGGACTTACTCCTTCACAAAGTGATGTGGCACACTCTTTTAACCAATAAAAAAAATTAATTATATTTAATTGAATATTTAAAGAAATAATGTTGTTTTTAATATATTATTATCAGTTTATCATGAAAAATATTAATTACCTCCTTTATATAATGATCTTTGAAAAATGGAAATAATACTCTTTCATACATATGAAATACCATCTCAATGATCATTACATACCTCATTTATAAAAAAAAATTAAGGATTAGTATTAAAAGTATAATTGATGTATAAATATGATAATTATTTAATTATTATTATTTTAGAGATTACGTAACCACAATCAAACTAAGAGGACCGAAAATAACAAATCAAAACATATATGAAAAACATAGTGGTTATTACCTAAAAAGTGATTTTAATAAGGAATTGTTAATGAATGGGTAAAAATGGTCATATATAAATAATATATGATATGATATTTATAATAATTATTTTATAATATACATATAACAAAATTATATTTATTATGCATGTGTATTGAAGAGGTACAAAAAAATTAGATACTTAGGGTAATAGATTTATAGTTTCTCTTTTTTTAGGAGACATACAAAAATTCACTACTTATTTATTTTTTTGTGGTGTATAAACATTCCATAAGACATGTAATATCATGAATAAATTCCCTATAATGATATTAAAAGTTTTATTTTATTTTCACCTTTATTGGGTATTGAGATTCAAAAGATTACTAAAGCGGTAATGGATTTTTAATCAATTTTATTTCTAGGAGTCATACAAAAATTCACCTCTCATTTCTTTATAGTGGTGTATATCATTACCATTTTATATTTTATATCATGAGTACTCTTATTTTAATTATATTTATTTTTTAATTTGATTTTATTAGTTATTAGGGATTTAGATTCAAAATTTTACTAAATTGGTATTGGATTTCTAGTCTCTCTTTTATATGTAGGAGACAAATGAAATCTACCCAATAATTTATTTTGTGTGGTGTATATAATAACCATTTTAAATTTAATATCATTAATATAATCATTTACATAATATTAAGAGTTTCTTTTTATGTTATTCATTATTAGGGATTATGAATCCAATGATTACAAAATTGGAAAGGGATTTCTAGTCGCTCATTTATTTATAGGATACATATGAAAATTCATCATTCGTCTATTTTTTTGGTTTACATAATTCACCATTGACATGTAATATAATTAATATCACTATTTTTATTATATTTAATGTTTCATTTGATTGTATTCTATTTTGGGTCTTATGGTTCAAAATATTATTGAAGTGGCAATAGATTTCTGACATACCTTTTACTTCTTTGAGACCCATTCCATACTCAACTCCACTTTCATTTCTGTGGTGTATATACTACCCATAACTATATTTTATGATTATTAACCTAAAAAATGGGGATTAAATATATATTTTAGGATCTATTTTTCATTAGGACTATGATTTGAATGTTATCAATGTTGTAATGATTTTATGTTACAATCTCAACATTTATTGGGATTATTGTGATTATGTATTCAGTGTTAAAGTTGTTTGATATACCTATCGATAATTATCATTTATTTTATTCTACTCTAGTTATTCATTATATCTTAAATTAGTACTACAATTTTCCACACTTTGTTATTGAAAATAATTTTGGATTTTTTTAGATAAATCTTTTGTATTTCTCTCTTTAGTCGAAAACCCATTTTATTCAAAAAAATTTCTCTAAAAATGTTTTCAAAAATGTATTTAAAATAATTAAAAAAAATTAATAAATTATTTTTTTACTCATTTTTGAATTAAAAAAATTCTTTAAATGGAATCATTATTTATTTTTCCAAATAATCCCTATTTGGATTTTAACAGAAATTTGAAAGGAATGTTTATTTTAACATGTATAATATAAATATAATTTCCATTCATAATGAAAATTAATTTATATGAAGTTAACTTTATATGTTTTCAAGACTATTTTAAATAAAATTACTTTTAGAAATTAATTATGTTTTTAAAATCTTTTTTCAATAAAAAATGTTATTTCCACTAGAAATGTTTTAAATTATTTTTAATTATTCCTTTATATGTTTTCCAATTTATTTTCAAATAAGAGTATTTCTAAATTATTTAATAATGGTTACTTTTAAAAAGTGATTTTCATAGAATGGTTATGTTTCTTAGGAAAATTACTAGTGATTTATTATTCAAAATCATTATCCATCTTAGATGAAATCCTTTAAGGACAATTATGCATTACTAGGGATACAATATAATGATTCCATTATTATTAATTCTTTGGATAATAAATGTTTATAATGACATGATTTTTATAAAACCAATTTATTTTTCCATGGATTATACCATGAAACAGTTATCATGATATCCATTTCTATTCCTTGGGCATTACCAAGAGGGAATGGTTATGAAACCTGTTTCCTTTCAATGGTTAGGATATGATTAAATTATGAAATGATTACGAAACATATCTATTTTCTACATGTTATGTTATGTAAAAAAATTATGACTCCCATTTCATTTCATGGGATAAGATAGGATAAATTATTTATGATATTGGGGCACACATATGTATGATTTTAATTATGTTATGAGTGGAACCTATATCTTCCTCCAATGAATTGGGTATAGTTTTATTTGGCATGACATAGAAAATACTGGAATAAGTAGTGGCCAAAGTTCATTAAGGGAATTTGTACACTATAATGTTATTTGGGGTGAACACTGATTACTATGATGATTTAGGGAGTGTACTCATTCCACTATGATAGCTTTGTATGTGATATTAGACTTATTTCGAAATGATTTTCTATGATTATATGCATCTAACACATTTTTTTCTTATTCTAATGTTCTAATCTTGTGGATCCTGTTCTATGGTTCCTATGAAATTATTTTCTTATAAATATCCAATATTTATTCCTTCAAAAAAGTTTATGATCTTTGATATGCATGGTATGGTTTTCAAATGTTATTTTCATGTCCTCATACCCGTATGTTCAATCTATGCTTATGTATCTCTCTTTATTATCTTTATTGAGAATATGAGGACACCCGTTCTTGTGTTTTCTTTACCCATTTTATGAATAAAGGTTTTAAGTAGGGAATGATTGTGAAGATTCATAATGGATAATATATTTTTGGAATATGAATAAGATCTTTTTACCTAGTTAGATGATTTTTTACCCATTCACCATAGAGACTAAACTATTATGGTCCTTAGGAGTTTTCTAATGTAATTCATTGAATATTCATAGAAAAATATGTAATACCCATGTACTGAATATTTCAGTCTCTAGAGGTAGGTTATGCTCAAAAGCACCTTTAAACCTAATGCATTCTATATCCCCTTCCATAACTGAAATATAAATTGATAACACATATATGGTATAATGGTACATGGAACTCTGTAAATTCATATGATATCGTTGAAATATAAGCTCCCTATATCATATTTTAAAAAGATCTCCCAAATAGGAAGTAATTGGGTGACCTCCTTTATCTAGTCAATGATCATGCATACAACATCACAATATCAAGGTGACCTTTGTAAACCTATCACAAAAATCAATATTAATTTCTTCCCATTTCCACTCTAGAATATGAAAAGACTTTAAAATAATCACTATTTGTTGGTGGTCTGCATTCATGATCTAATTGGTGGAAACCAAGTAAAAAATTCTTCTATTTATCTATTTATACTACGTATCTAAAATTAGAGGCATAAGTGACAATACATCATTGTAAGACCCGAATGTACTTCCTGTGTAGAAGAATGCGACTCTCACATCAACTCCTCTCACACATTGGTATGAATGAGAAATGTCTACGAATGAAACATATCTCATCCTTATGAGTAACCCAACTAGGTGTCAGGTCCTCAACTGAAATTCCTTCCCTTATGACAAAGACCTTAGAATCTAAAATTTGTCTCATCATCACTCTATCTAGAAGTAAAGAGGCCACTAATTACGATGAGAGTACATGTTACCATAGATGGTCCTAATATACCAATATAATATTCTCATACATATATATTAAATTTTTTTAGATGAATATTCATTACATTACATAAACATAGTCTTGAGGACCATAATAATTTAGTGCCTTTAGAATCTTGTAACAAAATATTCTAATATGGTGAATGGTCTTCAATGTTTCTCACAAAGATCATCCCATTTATTACTCCTCATAGAAATACTATACATAAAACCTTTCATTATAAAATGAGTTAATGAAACATAATAAAGGGTGGGATCAAATGCCCAGTAATGTTAACCAAAAGAGATATCAATCTATAATCACATGAAATAATTAGATATTCACTAGTGTACTCGATAATGAAAATAACGTTTTATATTCATACCCAACCTTTCATAGATCATAAACATGAGTCTTGGCATAAATATTGAGAGTTCATAAGTCATGAATCATAAGTTAATCAAAGAACATGATTCAAGGGAGAAAAAATTGGAAAAAGGCATGGATTATTAGAATATATAGATGCATTTGTAATATTATGTCAAGGATACCCCCATGATATTCATAAAATGTTAGGGTTGGGATAAAAAACTATGTACCTGCTCTGGTATTGGACTTTATACCATCTTTCTAGATTAGTACAACCACCTATGTACCCTCTTAGATCATAGAATATTTATCGTTACCCATTTAAATAGAGGAAGTTAAATTCCCCACTCATCAAATAATGAAAATCATTCAAATGTGTTCCACTGGATCATTAAACATTCCGCACATCTTTTCACATGAAATTACATGGGTTTCATTAAAAATTTAACATATCAAAATCTATGTATAATAAACAAGTTTCATAATCTTTGAATTATTTCATCATAGAATAACATGTGAAATTAAGTGGGTTTCATAATAGTTCTCTCAAGGTATAACATATGGAAAAGATGCACGTTTCATAATCACCCAACCATTCAGAGAAAGAATAAGAATGGTATCCTTGGACCATTTCTATAGAAAATAATAAATTATATCAAATTATGTCATCTTATATGGATAATGATTTAGAAATAACACATATAATATTTCTTAATGAAAAGATCCATTTTTTTTGAAAATATCATTTCAAAACATTAATCATTTTCAGAATCCCTTTACTTGAAAATAACCATGGAAACATATGAAGAATTATTTTAAAAAATAAAAAATATACCAATGAAAATATACTTTTTCCTTTGACAAAAAATTCAATACATTTTTGAATGGATTTTTAAAAAAAAATTGGAAGAAAAATAGTTCCCGACCAACATGGTTATTTTTCATAAAAACATTATTTAGAATTCTTAAGATCATAATGATAAGAAAATATTTTTATAACAAGTATTATAATGACATAACCATATGATAATAAAATTTCTTATTTTTTGAGATATATATCATAATATTTTATTCTTGTAATCATAATGATAAATAATTCTGATAGAAGTTGAGATTGTAACATAAAACTCTTACCACTTAGGTTATAATGATTCTTATGCACCCTAAAAGAATATATATAAATGTAATTTATCATTTATATAATTATATTAATGATATAATAGGTAAAATGGGAATTATATACACCTTATATAATAGGATATATTCAAAACTTAATTTATGTCCCAGAAAAGAAAATTGAGAAAAAAATCCCTCATCTATTTGTTATCTTTTGAATTGTAAATCCCTGGAAATAGTGATACTCAAATGGATATGTAAATAAAAATAATTTTACAAATAACCATCATAAAATATATTCGTTGGTAGTATATTAACCACATAAAATATAGAGTTGGTGAATATCAAATTTTTCTCATAGAAGTAGAAAGTGAGATAGAAACCACTTACTACTTGAGTAACTTTTAAATCATAAGCCCCGTGAAATAATAAAATAAATAGAAAAATTAATTATCATTAAATTAGGTATATTCATGATATATTATTTAATAGGGATGTATATACACCACACAAATGAAATGAGCGGTGAATATCGCATAATTCTCTCAGAAATAAAGGTGAGACTATAAATCCCATTACTGAAAGTCTTGAATTTATTTTCAACCATTAGAACATAAAATATAATAAGTATATGTTTATTATAAATATATTATAGAACCATATTAATATATTTAATTGAATAAATGATTCTATTTTGACCATTTGTTACCCTATTATTAATAGTTTTATGTTAATGTTTTTCTTCTAGTAATAACGACTTTGTTTTTTGAGTATCTTTTGACTTGTATTTTTTGGTCTTCATACATATATCATGATTAAATCATCTCAAGAATTTAATAAATCATATAAATAAAATATATAGTCATTATATTATTATATAGAGTAATCCATATAATTTAGTGAAAGGAAATGAAATATAATGTTCCTCGAGATGGTTCGACATAAATACCCATGAACGTTGTTTCCATTTCTATGTCATATTGAAAGAAATAAATTTAAATGAAATATATATATTTTATAATTATATTATTATTGTTATCTAATATTTATAAAATATTTTTATTAAAACAATCCTTAATACATTCCCTGTAAATCATGAAAGAATGACATTGCTTCACGAGGTGGTAGTCTGTCGTCCACACGAACGACATTATCGTATTCAAAAAAATGAAAAGATTAAAGGTATGTGTTATATAACAATTAAATAATAATAATAATAATATAATAATTTTCAGAAAAATAATATATAAATATTAATTACATCATTTTTCCAAACATTAATATGTTTTAATGGAAGAACGAATAACACCGGTTCGTGAGACGGTAGGCCATTGTACACAGGAATGATGATTTCACAACCCATTTGATGGAATTGAGCATGGTTTCAGGTCATAAAAATATCATAAAATCATCTTAGAATATTTAATAAACTGATAATGTAATATAATCATGCTATAATAATAATTTTAGTGGTGAAGAAATAAATAAATCAACGACACTCGTTGGAGGACATTACCTATTATTCAGGTACTCTTCTTATGATTACACTAAAAGCCTTCCTAGGATAGAATTAATACAAAATTATTTCCTATAGGTTGAGGGGATTTAATCTGGTTTATAATTTAGGTATTTTTTCCAAACCAAATTGGTGTGAAGGTTTAACGAAGAGAGGGGAGCGATGCCCTTTTATAGTTTAGGAGTAGTGAAATTCATATAAATACTCAAAAGTATTAAATATTGGGAGGTATATATTACATCAAGTGGATTAAAAATGATAATTAAATGTTTTTTTGGATTATATGTTTGATCCAAACCTTTAAAATACAATTAAATAATTATTTTAAATAATTATTTTTTAACTTATATGTTTCTATATTTTAACCATTTTGGTTCTTCACTACGGTAACTAGTTTTACATCCTTGCAATTTTGTCCTATAAAAAAAATTAGAGTGATAAATATTAGATAATTTTGACCTAATTATTAGTAAAATTATATATAATTTATAATATATATATCCGATGTGTTTTGGATGATAATTTCAGCACAGGTGCATGTAACGTGCAAAAAAACCTCTTTAACCATAACCGCACTAATCGGGTTTGTATTATTTTACAGTAAATATAGTCATTATAATAGAAAAAGTGTTCCATTAATGGAACATAGTTTATATTCATTAACATTTTAATATAAGTTTATAGATGATATGATTTTATGTAATTTTAAAATATTTAATAAAATAATATTTATTATAAAATAACTGACTGACTGGAATTTGTTTTTTATTTTATTATAGAGAGAAGGTGGTCAAAAAACCACTGGAGGAAAACATGGAACCCACAAGGGGGGTGAAAATGGTTCATTCCAAGGGAATACCTTGAAAAAAGTCCTTTCACTCCAATGGTAGTGTACCCAATCTACCAAAAATAACTCCTCCTCCGCACTCCCAATTCGAGCAAGCGCGACCGCAAAAAAGTTTTCCTCCGTCCAACTATGGTGTATAAGCTTCCCATTCCCGGTCTCTAGTGCGCATCTCCTGATTACCTAAACAAGATCCCAAGGCATGATAAAATAAGGTTCTTTTCTTGCCTTTTTCTCACTTAACTTATTATGTAGGTAGAATACAAGGAAAAGTGTCCCAAAAACTCATAAAAATAAATTATAAGGTAATATTGTTCAAAAAAAATTTCTAATCAATGTGTTTTTTTAAAAATAGGTAGGTAATTTTAAACCTTATATTCTTAGTTTAACCCCATAAAAATCCCATTTTAAAATTAACTATGTTTATTAATTTTTAATGTTTTTACTATTAATTTTGGTCAAAAATGAAAAATACATTATTACACATTATAAATTATTATTATTCAAAATTATTAATCCATTTTTATGAATTCAATTCATATGACTTCCAAAATTTAATTTAAAATAAATCCCGTGGGTGTGGACAGAAAACCATGTTTTAAAGAGAAAATGTTCAAAATCATAAAATGTTTTTATATCAAAATTCAATATGAAAATTAATAAAACGAATAGAAGTGGATTAATTGATATAAAAGGTTACTAAATTTTATTTAAATCCATTTAAAAATATTATTTATCATTATATGTTATGTAAAAAAATGTAATTTAAATTAAAATACATTATATTTCATTATTCATCAAAAAAGAAAACTTTTATAAGAAATAAAACAAATTAAGATTAATGTAATTTTAGTACATTGGATTCAAAAATGAATCTTATTTTATCAAATAAATTATATAAAACTGAAAAAAATAAATTTATTGTTGTGAAAAAAAATAAATTAAAAACATTTTTTTTGGAAAAATAGTATTTTTGAAACATATAATGAACTTATGAAGAATTAAGTACTTTCTTATCAGTGTGTTTCCTTTATATAAAAATATGACAAATAATATTTAAAAATTAGTTACTACTATTTACCTTTCTATGTTTAATGACTATTTTATAATGTTCATGTTTTAAATAATAATATTAATATTATGTATAGGTTTTCTTAAATCTCGGGGTCATGTAATTGAATCTAACTCAGTGATGTGTGTAATTAAATAATGACTTAATTTTTCAAGTAATGTGAGGAAAACTCAATATTTCATGTTTGAAAAAAATAAATTATTAAATTTATTTGAAAAAATTCATGAAATCTTGATGTATTACACATACACCTCAAGATGAATATCAGGAGATAAGATCATCATATCATATTTACTATATTCCTCCTGAACATTTTAGTTCTAATACTTTCCACTCAGATAATCATCCCAAAAATTTTCATTTCAAGGAATATAAGAAATTTTGAATTTGTTGGACTATAGGTATTTAATAAACCTTTTTATCTACGATTAGAGTTAGACTAGGTAAATATATAATTATATTTATTATGCTATGTATACACCAAAAATCCACCTCCTAGATAGTAGGGTATCTTAAAATAAATTAATACAAAAATATACAAATTAAAGATCACGTGTAAGGTAATTCTGCTCATGTGGTCTCAACGGATGAGACTCGTATGCTACAACTCTCTCATCTATTATATAAATGTCTCCTATCCTAATAAATGATGCATCACACTAGAGTGTAACATATAACACCAAAATATTTTAAAATAATAACATTGTTTTAAATAGTGTTTCTATCAAGAAACACAAATCTTATAATAAAATACAACACCCAAGACATTACATTTTTTTTATAAAATAACTTTAATATGTTCAATAACATACATAAGACAAAACCTCAAGTCAAAATGATCCATAGTATAGTATAAATTTATAAAATAGAAACTAATATGAAGAGTATGAATAATACTAAAAAAATAATGAAAATTATAGTCATATATTAATTATAAAAAAATAACAGTCATTTAATTGAAAAATGTTTTTTTAAAAAAATAGTATTTTTTTCAAAAAGACTATTTAGTCGTGCTTTGAAAACTTAAAGTCAAAATAATTTTTACCACATTTATAAAATTTATTTGATATTTTTTTGGAAATATTAATAAAAAAATTATCATAGGTTTAATTTTTTGTATTTTTTTGAATGTTTTAATATCTCAACCAATAGTGAAAAACACTGAATTTTAATTAAAAACTAACTTTTCATTTAACTCACTAAAGAAGTTATATTATATTTTTTATTGGGTTTAAATTTAATTTTATTCAATTAAATATAGATATTAATCTAAATTAGGTTATTGGAGTCATTTTCATATTTAAAATTTATAGAAAACCTATTTAAACTTTGGAACATTTTCTTCTTCAAAACCTGCTTTCTCGTTACGTCTGTGAGATTTTTTTTATTAAAATTTACCACTTATATAAATGGAATTTTTAAAAATTGATTAAAAATTTTAAATTAGAATAATTTATATTTTTTAACCAGGTAAACTTATATTTTGACCAAAATGTATATTGAAAAAATAAAAAATTAATCTTTGATGAAAATGTAAAAATGAATTTATCGGGGGTTGAACTAAAAATATAATGGTCAAATTGAACTAAAAAATTATCTTAAATATATTTTATGGAAATATATAGAATATATAATATATAATTCTTAATAATAATTAATTTTTAACCCTTTTGGATTGTTAAAAATGCATTTAGACCATCTTATTTCCAAAAATTACAAGGGTGCCACTCACCTCACATATTAGTGGCCACCCACTCTCCACTCTTCTTCACACCTTCACACCCTTTTGGATCATCCAAGGAAAACCAAAATAACTTCCCTAAACACCAAACATCATCATATAATCCTTATTTTCTGATTAGATCCATCCTTGTAATTCCATCATACATACCTAAGGAGGTTACCCGAATAAGAGGTAATATTCTTCCATGAGCATTTTTATTTTATTTGGACCTCAACCTCCTATAGTTATTTTTAAACCCTTATTATATAATAAAAAGAGTATAAAAAATATTATGAGATGTTTTTATAGAAATTAAATTACCTAAAAACATATCTACTTCCATTAAATGGCTTACAAAATCATCATTCATGTTTATAGATAACTACCACATCGTGAACCAATTCCACTTGTTTTTCCCTTTAACACCACTCATGGTAGGGTATGATGATGGATATAAAGTATATTTATGATATTAATAATATAATTATACCTCTGGAGTAATTATATAATTTATACCTTTTTAAATTCCATTCTATTGGGGATATGATAACCTCGAACCTGTGTACGGAGGAAAACCACCTCATGAAGTGATGTGATTCATTTTTCACTAAAAAATTACATGGAAGGTAATAAGGATATTGTTAACTAATATATGTGATATAAATGAAATAATTATGATATTGAGGAAATTTTTATCATTTTAAAAGATAATATAAGATTTTTTTTTTATACAAAAAAACCAATACATCGTTTTTGTACATGTGGAGTACCGCCTTGATGAAGCTATACGACTCTCTTTCATCACCACACCACATAGATGACCTATATAAGTGTATTTTTAAAAAATAATATTATATATATATTATATTATTCTAATTCTGTATTAATAATATATTAATTAACATCTTTCCATAGTGATCGTTGAAAAATTGAAACGTTAGTCATGCATATGTATGGCCAACCATCTCCATGAATGTAATGTAGTTCATTTTTTATAACCTAGTTGGATAATTGGTTTTAGAATTATAATTTGGGTACATATATTTTAATTATTTTCTAATAATTATTCTTTGTATGTTTAAATATAATCCTCATTTTCCATGGATAACCTACCAAATTTATTTTTGATAAATTAGCTAGATATCTTTGAAATATTTGGCGTAAAATTAATTAATTAATAAATCATATATAACATTGAAATAAGTAGTATAAAATGAATTATATACATTAAAACGGTTCACAATAATGTATATAATTATTATATATTTATTTATTCAAGAAGATAATGGATGTATGTGAGGATTCGGACTCAAGGTAATGGTTTCTCATATCACTTTTACTTCTTGGAGACAAACACAAAATTCACCACTTATTTATATTGTGTGGTGTATATACTGTCCCTTTTATATGATATATAATTAATTCATTTACCTTCATGGTATATAAAGTTTCATTTAAAATTATTTTTTTATTTGGGATTATTATTTAAAAGTTTCCAATGTGTTAAGTGTTAATTTCAAAATATGATCATTATTCGAGACTGATTTTGTTTAAGCCCCCCATTGGGGAATTACATGTAATTTATTATTTTAAAATAAATATATTTTCATATAATATAGTTATTAATGATATTTATCTTGTTATAATACAATTTTTCCACTCATTTGTAATTAATATAATTTATAAAATGTTTTGAAGATAATCTTACTTCATTTCACTATTCGATAAAAAATATTTTTCCTTTGAAAACATTCATTCTTAAAGACTTTTAAAAAATGGTTTATTATTTTCCAAATTATTTTTAAATAAAATATTACACATGAATGAATTTTTTAAAAATTCAATGAATATAATATTCTTTTTATTTTTAAAATGAATATATTTTCTAACCTTTTTTACATTACAAAAGGAATATCATTTTTAAATTAGACGATAGGTATAAAATTACCCACCACTATGGATATAATTTCATTGAAGCTTCCTCTACCTGATAACATTTTTCTTCATAAATACAATTATTTTCTTAATATTTTTGATATTCTATTCTTTAAATGTGATTTTAAAATAAAATTACTTCGAAAAAATTTAATTATTTTTTTATTTTAAAATAAAAGAATAATTTTCAATGAAATGTTATTTTCCTCACAAAATCTTCCATGTGATATTTTGAAATCATTTTCCATATCAGAAGATATTAATTGATGTTACATATGTATTAATCCGGATATAATGCAATTATACCATCCTTATTATTTCTAAATATGGTTTATGATCATTTTGAGTGGGTGTATACTGTGTTGATACCATTCGTTTAATTATTGATGGTTTATGATTATATTTATTAATTGAGGTAATGTATTTAAATTTCATATTCCTTTTTAAATAATATTTTTTATTTTGATTATGTTTCAAACATTTCAAATGAGGAATTAATTAGACATTGTATGTGACGAGTGAGGCCCTCTATAGCCCCTTGATGAACTGACATGTCTTTTGAGACAAGCTAGATATAGTTTGGCCGAGGCCTTAACCATTTATATAACTATGTTAGAACATGCACCAATGGTATTATATGTCTTGGAACAATCCTCGATAGTATTTTATATCTTGGAAAAAACCAAAACGGTATGTTTTAGATGTTTCAAATTATTCATTCCTTTATTATATATTATATTTTTGATATTCCATGAGATTATTTGGTTAGTTAGAATATCCATGGAATAAGTGTAATCTAATGTGAGTTTTTATATGTAATTATTCTATTATCTTTTATTTATTCTATATTATGGTCATATTATTTATTAAATTGATTTTTTTTTCAGCTAATTAGCGTTCTATAAATACTATTCTTCATTTATTCATAACTTACATTGTATGCTTACCCTTACATAGAATCTAACATTTCACCTTCATTATGTTTTATTTTCCCCATGATACTAGGAAATATTTTGTGATTGATATGCATGGATACACTGAGTGGAATAGTTTCATTCTCAATTAAACTTATATGTGAATTTTATGTTTTAAAATGTAATATAAATTTCAAGTATATATATTGTTTACAAAGAATAATAAACTATTCATTACATTAGGATGCGATTCATTGTATCTTATTCCCATGTAATAATGTTGACACTGGCTCTAAGCTACTAGAGTCAATGAGGATATAGTTTGTATCAGGTGAATTTTCATATAAACCCTAGGAACTATATTTATGAATACATATATTAGGGAACATAACTCTCTGATATTATTTGAGGATAAGTATTGAAGTACATCATAATGTTTAGATATTTAATATTTAACATTTTTTTCATAGAAAATACATCCATTTTAGGATACTATAACCATAAATGGTTCTAGAATATATACTCACCCAGATATCATCCGCACAGAAGCCACTGCCCTTGGGCGCACATGGAAGATATCCTAATGATGCTAATATCGTTCCCCAGGATGTAATATCCTTCGCAGATATTGTCGCGGGCTGGGATCCTCCAGCTGAATCGAAAACCTCTAAATGCATTGACCCCATACATTTTCATCACTGAGGTCTATCTGTGATTTCCTTCTCAAATGATGAGGTACAAACTTTATCTTCAGATCTACAGTTTTCTCTGGTTGGTAAGATTTATAAGCATATACCCTCACTTGTTTTTCTTCGGTAAGCCTTGGAAAACATTGGATTTGTTAATTTACACATTGGTTTAATGAATTCATTGCATGTGTTGTTTCAATTTTCTTTGGAGGATTAATATTATAGATTTTGGACTCATGTATTTTGGTCCTTTGGGAGTTGCAGAATGAAGGTTATTAAATGGTCTCTAGACTTTGGCTTAGGTGCTGCCCCCCCATTGTTCCTCATTGGCTAGGGTTCCCAAATTTACACCTTCACCTTTTCGAACAGAGTGCCTTATTTTCCATTACTGGTCTATTCGAGAAACCCATTAAGACTGACTCTGCCACTTTAAACCTTACATGCCCCTCTATCACTAGGATTTTCACCAAGGTCGATGTTTGTAAATATTTTCCATCCTGATTCTGGATTCAAAATGGGGATAATGGGTTTATTCAAGATGTGGTCTTTGAGAATGTCCCAAATTTCTGCAGAAAATGCTCAATAATTGGTCACTATATGAATGAATGTGCGACTTGATGTAATGACCCTCAGCCTCCCCCTCTATATAAATCCGTTTGGGTGGAAAAGGAAACCCCCATTATGCCCCCTGTTTGTCAGACAGTCACTAATGACTGCACTAATAATAAGAATCCCCCTGGCCTCTCTAAGATTCACCCCCTCCCATTATGATGCTGAGACCTTTCACATCCCTGGGACATCTAAATAAAGAAAAGATAGATACCTTCAATGCAAACTCACCTATTATTGTAGCAAGAAAACCTATACAAAGAGATAAAGAAGAGGTGAAATTGAATAATGAAGATCCCTTGCATGTGGACCTCAGAACTTCTAAAGAAGGAAAGAAAATCTTCAATTCCGACTCACCTATTCTTGAAGCAAGAAAACCGATACAAATAGATAAATAAGAGGTTCAATAAGATCATGAATATCCCTTGCATGTAGATATTGAAAAACCCTTCCAATTGGAAGAAGAGTTCCTAAAATCAAGGGCTAGGAAAGGGAAGAAAGCATTGGTTGAATCCGATGGATTCATCACTCCAAGTGCTAGAAACACATAGAAATGTAGGGATAATTCCAATTTTAAAAGAACAATTATCACACGTTCCCTAGTTACCAACACGAAGGACCAAAACACAATACCCCCAAAACCAGACCCTACTAAAAAAGTGTCTACCTCATCAGATTCTTTAGCAAGCTCCTCCAATTCTTCTGACTCGGATGAGTCATCCAGTGAGGACGATGAAAATGACCCAGCTTATAGGGATGCCTATGTAATTACATAAAAGATTTATTTTCCAAATGACCTCGATGCATAGATGGATGAGAAAGACAATACTCTATTTTAATATTATAAAAATGGAGAGATGTCAATGGATGCATATCTTGATATCAGAAAGAGGATGCTCATCAAAGTGGTAGAGGAATTTAAAAATAATCCAAGCTTCAATTTTAATGAAATCCCCTAGAAATGAAGCTGTTGATATTCTTCTGATTCTCAGAATTTGGTTCTTCTTTGTCTTGCGCTGTTTCTCCTTTTCAACTGATTCTACTCAATGGAACTGTACAAAAGATGTTTGTAGGCCTACACTATGGGGGCTTTGAAATGTACTCCTGCCAGTTTCAGAACATGCTTGATCATGCAGCCTTCTTGAATGAAGCTATTATGATGTTTCTTCTTGCATTTGTGATATTTTGGATAAAGATAAGCTTCTGTACTTGGCTTCTTGGGTCTACTATTAACAAATTTTATGTTTTTCTTGATGTCATCAAGGGATTCTATTGGTTTTTCAATGCATAAATCTTCTTTTTCTGTTGGTTTGGTCTCTCTTGAAGGGATTATAGGTATTAAAATGACTTGAGTGATGATAGAGTGATGAAGTGATTAGTAAGATCCATTTTTAGATTTTAGCAGTGGCTGATACTTTGTTTGATTCCACCAATTAACATCTTCATTTGGTGATGAGTTGGTATGCTTGCTGCAATTTGTTTTCCGTTTTCGGCCATTTGTATGCTGGTGAAAGCGCATTTCATCTCGTGATTTCATTGTACTCTTTTATTTAAATAAATATTTTAGAAGTGTGAGTTGGGTTTCCAATTCACACTTCAATATATTAATAAAAATGGTTCTATAATATATGTAAATTAGGGTAACACCATTGAAATGGGTGTTTTGGGATTGACCTGATCATCACATGGTGCAAAAATATGGGTCTTATTGCACACCTTGTATGAAAATATTGAGGGATGTGATTAGGATAATTACAATTTTTCTTCCAAACCATTACGAAGGATTTGAAAATAAATATATCCCTGAAGGCACCATGTTTGTGATTATGATATTATATATAAATAATTTTTTTAAATTTATTTTATGCGTTTCACTAGTTTTGGGATTATGCATTTTGTTTCATAGTGATATAATATAATCTTGTGTATTAAATTATTTATAAATGTATCCTAAAGTAATTAATTGGAACCATATCATTTCATATAGTTGATATAAGTATTTCCCTCATGGGAAAGATAATAAAGCTGGAGCTAGAGCAACAGTTGATATGAATCAGATAATAACTATATTTGGGCAGATGACTTAGGCTATAAGTAATAACCTTCATAGTATGGATCATCCTACTGATCCCCCACATAGTGTAACAATGATAGACCACTTTATCTATCAACAAACTCCATCATTCAATAGCACTACAACTCAATTATTAGTTGAGAAATGTACATGTTCCATGAAGAAAAAATTTATTTCTCTAGGAAATAGTGAAAGGGATAAAGTTTTCATGGAAGTTAATCATCACTAGGGAGATGAAAATAAATGGTAGTCATTATTTCAAAAAACTACAGGTTAGGAGGAAATAAAAATCATGGAAAAGAAGGATTTAAGGGAAATATTCATGGAAAAATATTTTTCTCTAGAGGAATGATCAGATATAGAAGGAATTTAGTTGAGTATAAGTCATAAGAAAGAGGAACATGTTTCTAATTATAAATCCAACATTACAAGGTTATAGAGGTTTTCTAAAAACTATGTATGTAATCCAAAATAATGATTAAATATTTCATTGATGGGATAAAACCAATAATCTAAGGGTCAATTTTCTCCCAAATATTCTCATCATCAGAGAATATAGTATCATGTGTTAACATGATAGATGAAGAATTATCCATGTCTTATGAATTCAATGTAAATAAATAGAAGAATAGGAAACCAAAAAAATAGATAAAGGGAATAAGGGAAGGATGTATTTTAAAACATGTGAAATTGTTTGAAGGAAAAAGATTAAAACATGAATAAAAGGGAAAAGAGTTTTCATCATGTGTGGAGAAAAGCGACACTATTATAAAGCTTTCTAGGGAAATAATGAATATTACAAGGTACAATGGTTCCACTGTAAGAAGATTGGGAAGTATTCAAATTAATTTTCCAAGTATTCTGGGAAAATAAATTAAAAGAAGATAAGGGGTCAAGGTTATGTTTTTTCTATTACCACAAAGGAAGTAGAATCATTATTGGTCATGTGTATTTGTATCCATGAAATATGTTGTAAAAGTATTTTATTAATGAAATTTGTCAAAATTTTATGGATTTAACTATAGTAATTTTTAATTACGGATTTGAAAGCATACATTGAATTATATTTATGACCTAGAAAAATGATTTAGTGGAACTTTAACATTTAGGAAAACACATTATATAGGGAAGTATTACCCTTAATATGTTTCTATTTTCAAGATAGTGATGTTGTGATAAAGAGATTATTGATATAGATAATGTAAATTTGATTGTACTTAAAACTGTGGATATAATCCATGATAATATAATTTTGGAAATTCAATTACCTTTCTAATGTTAGGGATCTAAATCTTTTGGAAGGGCCATTGGGTTAACCATTTATAAAATGGTTTAAGTTAAACATTCGATGGGGATTTAGAGATTAATGTATTACTTCTCCATATGGAGGTTCATGCATAGTGGATAACTTATCCTAACTAATTTTTCATAATAATAAGAAGAGAATTATGGAATGAATAATTATTATATTATGGATATTAAAATCCATTAAATTTTTATTTTATTAATCCATGTATAAAAAATCCATTTTTGGATATTCATTTCTTGGATTAAGTGTTTAATTGGATATTGATTGAATCATAACCAAAGGTTTAAATTGTTCCAATGAAATAAAAAAGTATCAAGCAAGTATATTTTCTTATTATCTTATATAGTAAAATAATTCACAATATTTCATAAAAAGAACATGAAATGAAAAATTTATACCACTACATATATATTTTTTGAATGAGATGGCCTTTTAAATCATCATGGATTTATGGATTTAGGTAGATTAATATTCCATTGATCATCAAATTTATTATGATCAGTGACCGCTAGCCCTATTTAAAATTATTTACTCTTTTGTTCCATGTAAAAGTCTTCATTTCCCACCAATGTTCCCAATTAAGAGAACTAGTTTCTTGTTATTCCAAGTGACCTTCATAATTTATTTTCTCCCTTATTAGGAGTGTGTTTTGTTATCCCTTTTAACTTTTGGGGTTTTCAACAATTGTATTTCCAAATGTTAAACCATTTATTACCTAGATCAAATTTAAATTGTGAGGATGAAATTTATTTAAGGTGGGTGGAATGTTACACCTAGATATTTTAAAAGAAGAACATTTTTTGGAAATGTGTATTGAATGAAAATAAAAACATAAAGGAAAAATATCACTCAAGACATTAGGAACTATTTATTCTTAAATAAATTTAAACCCTTTGATATCTTATAGAACATGCAACCCCAATCCAAATTAAACAATTGTAGAGTAATCTTTCATAACCTAGATGTTATGTTTTATAGTATGAATATTACTAACTAAATTATTATAATTATACTTGTCTACATATTAGAAATAAAATGATAATATTAAAAGAAAAAAATGTTTTCTATAAAATTTTATTTTTTTAAAAGGCAGTTTAATCACACATTGCACATATAAATCAATGATAATTATAAATCTTTTATTTTTTTTCAAAAATAAACATAAATTTTTAAATGATAATATCAAAATTATATTATGGTGATTCTTTTGTTTTTATGACATGTTTTTTTGATGAATAATAAAAAATAATGAATTTTAATTTAATAGTTCTTTTTCATTTAAATTATTGAAAATTTTAAATTATTTTTTGAATTGTTTTTAATGTAAAATTAGATGAATTATATATTTATTAATCAAATTATGTTCATTGTAGTCATTTTCATATTTACTTTTGATATAAAAACTTTTTAATTATTTCGAACATTATCTATTTGAAAACCCACTCTCTTGTCATGTTTACTGGATTAAAATAAAATTAAAATTTTTCACTTTGGTGAATAAAATTTGAGAAAAATGTATTCTATATTTGGAATCTGAATAATTTTTAATTTCTAACATAATCAACATAAATTTTGAACAAAAATTTTTAGTGAAAAAGAAAATTTTAATTAATGTTGTTAAGGAAAAAATGGATTTACATGGGGGATTAAACTAAAATAAAAATGATATGATTAATCTATTTTTTTAAAGATAAATTGGATAGAAATGTTTATACCCTATAATTTATAAGGCTCTATAATACTCCATTTTGGACCTTTGTGATATATGAAAAACATGGGCATGCCTTTTTCTTTCTAAAAATTACAAGTGTTCCACTCACCTCACTTATAAAAGGTCATCACCTCTCTACCCATATCCACACCATCACACCATTTTGGTTTTACCTATACCTGCCCAAATAAATTTAAAACCCCCTAACCTAATCCTATAAGCCTTGGTTTTTGAATAAATCCTTCCTTGGAAGGCTTTGGTACACGCCCATGTAGGTTACCCGATTAAGAGGTAACGTTCTTCAACAAAAGTTATTATTTTTTTCACCCTTCACATCCTTAAATTTTTATTAAACCACACTGATATAATTTACTATGTATCATAAATATACATATATGTTGTTATTAAATGATAATTAAATACATCCAACCCCAAATGGGTTATGAAATAATCATTCTTGTGTATGGTTGACAACCACCTAACGAACCGATGTCATTAATTTTTCTATTACCACATCTCATGGTTGGGAATGATGTTGGATATAATGTATATATATGATATTTATAATATAATCATACGTTTTGAGTATTTTTATTGTAGATATCTTTTTTAGATTTCATTCTATAGTGGATATGACAACTTTACTCCAGAGTACAATATACTACCACCTCACGAAGTGATGTGATTCTTTTTTCACTAAGGATTTAGAAGGATGATAATAAATATAATTTTAATTAAAATATGTGAAATGAAATAATTATGATATTAATGACATATTTATCATTATAAAAATAAAATATATCATTTTTTATACTGAATAAAAATATTATAATTCATGTATTTGTGGACTATAGCCTTTACAAAGCGATGTGAATCTATTACATTTGAAAACCACATGGATTATATATATATATAATAAAATAAATAATATGGTATGTATGATATTATGATTATTCTAGAAATATAAAATATTACTTAACATCTTTCCTTAATGATCATTGAAAAATTGAAATATAACTCATGCATATAATTTTATCATAGTTTATTTTTCATAACCATTTTACATGATTAGTTTTAAAATTATAATTGATTTATATATATGATAATTTTTTCTTGACTATTATTATAGAGAAGTTTAAATAATTACCCCTAGGACTATTTTTATCCTATCAAATTCATTTTTGATACATAATCTAAATATCATCAAAACATATGACATAAACTTAATTGATTAAGTAATCATATATAAAATGGTAAAAAGGTAAAAAAAAGTAAGAAAAAACATGGAATTTTTTTTAAGAAATTAAATAAAAACCAAATTTTATAATTCAATAAGATAAAAGATGTATCAGACGAGTCAAACTAAATGTTATATTTTCTCATCTCACCTTCACTTCCTTGATACATACAACATAATCACCACTTGTTTCTTTTATGTGGTGTATATTTTCCCACATTCCATGTTATATCATTAAATCATTTATATTCATGGAATTTAATGTATTATTTTAAAATTTTCATTCATGGTGCTTATAAATCAAAATTTTACAAAGTTGTAAGGCTTTATTTCACAATATGATCATTCTGAAACATTGTTTTTTAATTACCCCTTATTGTAATTAAAATATAGTTATATTTTAAAATCAATATATTTTATTATTCTCTAGTTATTAATGAATTTTTTCATGTAATATTACAATTTTCCCTCTCTTTGGTACTTAAAATGATTATGAAAATATATTTAAGATAATTTGACTTTATTTTTGTCTTTAGTCAATAAAATTTTTCCTTTAAATACACGATTTCTGAATATATTTCAAAAATTGGTTAAAATTATCCAAATTATATATTAAATAAATTTTAAACCATGTTTTTCTTAAAAAAATAGTTTTAAAGAAATGTTATTTTCATTTTCTAAACATGGAACTATTATAACATTTTTTCAATACAAAATGAATGTTATTTTTAACTTATATAGAATGTATATAATTATCCCCATCATTTCCATCATTTATTTTAGGCATAATCGGTACGATTATAAGGATCCTTTTAAAGGTATATTTTTCATAATATTCTGGAAATTATTATTTTTTAATAGTGATCTTCAATTCAATGGAATTTGAAAATATTTTATAATTTTAAAATTAATAATGTGATTTTCAAAGAATAGTTATCTTCCATAAAAAAGTTCCAAGTAATCATTCAAAATCAATTTCCATATAAGAAGACATTATTCAGTGTTACTTATCCCTTAATGGGGATATAATATAATGATACCATAATTATTATTTCTCCCGATGTTTAATGATCTATTTAACCCAGGATGTATTTTTTTGATACTATTCATTTTACTTCAGATGGTTAATGATTATTTTTATTGATTGAAGAAATTTTTTACATTTCATATGCATTTTTAAATATGAAAAATTTATGTTGATTATGCTTCACCCCATTCAAATTAGGAAAAAATTGGACTTTGTAAGTGATGGGAGGGGAATGTTATAGTCCCTTGATGCATTAGTATGTATCATGATAAAAACTAGATTAGGTTTTGTTTATGGACTTACCCATTTATATAGATTTCCTAGGACAATCTCTGACAGTATTAGATGTCTTGGAAAAAACCATGATTATATTAGATGTCTTGGAACATGAATTTATGGAATATTTGAGATTTACTACATTATGCATTCCATCATTAATAATTCAGTTATTGATATTCCATGTGATTATTTGTGTAAGAACCTGTATCTTCTTTTCAGGTATGTCTTTCTTTTCTCGATGTTTTTGAGAAAAAGGGGAGTTTCTCGAAATTTCAGGAGTACACGCCGTGTAATTATAAGTACATGCCGTGTACCCGGTTGCTACGGGTAGCTGCGTGCCAGCCGTGTAATAGCCAAGCACATGACCATGTGGGGTGACTTGGAGGCCGCCTAAAGTAGAGGCCGATTAAGGCACGTACACACTGTATACTTTATTTTTATTTCATTAAACGGACTTGGGTCACGTCTAATCGACAAAAAACCCTTCTTCTTGACCTGTTCCATCCAGGAGTGTCCGTAGCCGACGATTCTTCTCCGACCCCAGACTCGCCATCCATTATCTGAATAGACCGATGTAAATTGCATTATAATCTCCATGGTCAACTCTCCCTTCTTCTAGAGCCTTGTTTCCTGATTTCTCCTCTTTCGTGAGATATCCTTGGTTGAAAGTTTTTAGCATTTTTGTAGATCTATGATGTTATAGGGAGATTCAAGGGCCGAGGTTAACGTATATTGATCGTACTACATGGAGGTAGGTGGTTTTTTCCTTTCCGTAGATAGTATTTTAGTTATATGTGAAAAATTTCCCAATAACCTCATTTGGGGTATTGCGTGTTTAGGGATTTTAACCCTGTTAATGCCTTCTATGCCTTTTATGGTTGAATAGAAGTTGTTTTATTGTGAATAGGGTTAATTTTCCATGATATGGATGTGTTTTACCATGCTTGTTTGATTTTGACCATTTGGTCTAGATTTTCCAGCTAGGAAATTTGTTTCCCATTCTTAGTGTTGTTAGGATGAAGTGATTATTTATCTGATATGTTGTGACATTCCTTGTAGATATTTATCCAAGTAGTACTTTGAGGTTTACTTTGGCTACTAATTATCGTTTTTGTATGATTTCTTTACATGGGGCTGCGGGAACCTAGTGTAGTTAGGCCATAGGAGAAATTGACGTTGAGGGATTTCCTAGAGTGTCTTTAATATTTATCATACTGTGAGACCATAGGGGGGACTGATGTTTTGTTATCCCTCAGAGTGTCTACATATACATTGTGAGACCACATGAGGAATTGATGTTGAGTGCTTCTTCAGAGTGTCTGTAGTTTACTGTTAAAATACTATAGGGGGAATTGAGTGTGAGTGCTTCCTCATAGAGTATTTTTTTATACATGAATATTAGGGGAATTAACAATGAGTGATTCCTTAGAGAGTCTTCATTATATCCTTCTTGTAAATTGAACCAGAGGGGTTAGTCCGTGAGAACTACCCAGAGGGTTACTTGATATTGTTTGCTGAACCAGAGGGGTTAGGCTATGAGAACTTTCCTAGAGGCTTTCTTGTTTTATGTTTTGTTGATTAAATTGTTTAATTAAAATGATGTAATGGAAACTATATGATTGTTTACTTTTGAGTAATTCCTTTTTTACTGCTTTATTTTTCTTATTTCCTGCTATATATATATTCACTAACTGTTAGGCACAGATCTTTGGGTGGTTGCCTACTGAGATTTGTCTCAAACCTTGTTTGAGTCTTGCTTTTAGGCCCAAATAGATTATATTACTGCATGTATAGATAAGTGCAAGTGTCCTTCTACTTCAGGTACTTGATTGCTGTGTAGTTAGAGAGCACATGACCAAGATGAGGCTTGTGATGATGTTGGATTTTATTCTTTTTATTTTGTACTTTGGTTTAGCACTGTATTCCAACATTTTGATTTGTTTGGTTTCTTTCCTAAACATATGTGACATGAAACATTTATATATGTGCTCCGGGTGTATATTACTTTCAGTCTTCTGTTGTTTACTTATTGCATGTTATTACTACTTCCTCTATTGTTATCTATTTATTTCTGTTGTGTTACTTTACCAATGAGGGCATAGTTTCCCCACTATCACAACCAAGGCCCTCACTGCTAGTCGGCAACCTATAGTGTTTGTGGAAATGCTCTTGAGGCCATGTGACCAACCGGGTATGGGGAAACTCTAGGTGGATATCAGAACCTAGATGTTAGAAAGTGTTATTAGAGGGGATTCTTTTCTTCTTGACTTTCTATTTGGAGAGTATATATAGTGATATACAGGAATAGGTACTTAGTAATAAGCTATGCCTGAGAGTAGCTAACCCGTGTATAGGGAAAATCCACTTTACCTCATATGTTATTATTATTTTTTGGTTTTGAAATTATTATAGTTGATTTTAATTCACCATTGGGTGATTCACATGTTTTGTCCTGTTACTGTTGATATTATTGAGGTTTTATTTCTGTTGAAACCCGATGAGATGAGGGTATTCCATCTCATGCATCATATAGGCACCTGTTAGAGATCACATGTCATGCATTCTTTCCACACCATTTAGGGTGAATTACTGATTTCATGTTGTTGTGATAGATGTTGTTCTAGATATGCATGTTGTTGTGAAAGATTCCTTGATACAATACCTGATTTTGATAGGATATTGTTTTCTAAAGGGTTTAGTTTGAATGAATGCCAAACTTTGGTTCTTGAGGTGTTATAAGCCTTCATGGATTGGAATTTGGTGGATTATTGAACTGTTATGTTTTTATTTGACATGTTTGAGATGCCAAGATTTAATTCATAGGGAGTATGGGTCCTCACGGATTATAATTTGGAACTTTAATGTTCGTTTCAATGTTTTCTAGGTTCCAGAATAGTTTCTGAGGCTTAATATATAGAAAAACATAGAATACACGGTGTGTTAATATAAATACATGCCATGTATCCTTTTTTTCTAGAAGGAATGTTTTTTCTAAAGTACATGCTGTGTACTATATGTACACGCTGTGTAGTCTCTAACTATGTCACTGGCTATGTGGGAAGAGACACGGGGTAGGGAAATCATTGGTGGGACACGTCGTGTACCGGATGTACACGCCCTGTTGTGTAGACCATGTTTCCACCTGTGTGACTAACAAAACAGATGGATAAAACTTATGTTATATATGCTATGTCAATCTTTAACACACCTTGTAGTATAACCCTTGTATCCATCTGTGTAATGAGCAACACAGGGCAGTGGAAATCCTTATAGTACACGCTGTGTCGGGCATAAACATGCCGTGTATAATCAGCCTTGTGTCCAACTGTGTGACTAACCACATGGGCAGTTGAAACCTAAGCGATACAAATTGTGTCTGGCATAATCACACCATGTAGTCCTGTCCTAGGAGAACCACATAGGTCATTCATGTAGAAGAACTCGGGAAGGGGAGATGAATCAAGTACAAGACGTGTCTTGGGAGAACACATCGTGTGTATGGGGTGTTACACGACTAGTTTTGGCAGAAGTACATGCCCAAGTGAACGCTCAAAGGAACACATTGTGTAAGTTTTATACACACCGTGTTTCAATGTTTTGAAAAACATGAATGCTTTCATAATCCTATTTTCTTCTTAAACTTCTAAGCTTCATTCCGTGATAATCATGAACTAAGGTGTGCACTTGACCATGCAGATTCATGCCACCGAGACATCCTCTCATTGTATTCCAGTTACATGGTAGTGATCAGACACCAGATATGGAAGATCCGAGACCACCAACCGATCCCCCAGTCATGTCCATCTTGGAACCATCCATTATTCTAGATACAGGTGCCGATGCATAGTTCTAAGAGTGCTTTATTAGGTTCATGCAGACCTTCTAGGGAGCACTGCATCTTGCTCCGTCAATGGGAGAATTGACGCGGATCTTTCAGTAGCAGCATCCTCCCACTTTCTCAGGGGATGGAGGACCCCATTCTGTAGAGTCATGGCTAGAAGCCATGCTTATGATCTTCGAGCATATGGAGATGCCTCCAGAGAGGAGAGTGAAGCTCGATACTTATATTCTCTGGGATTCTTCCAAGAGATGGTGGGATGTGATCTCACAGTAGGGATGCCAACATGTTATGACTTGGGAGGAGTTTCAGCGTACCTTCTATGATTACTTATACCTGGAGACATTGAGGGCCGATCAAGCCTAAGAGTTCATGAGTCTGGTGAAGGGTACTCTTTCAGTTGTGGAGTATTCTTCTCAGTTCACATAGCTGCAACGCTTTACACCCTTTCTAGGGGGGGGGGGTGAGTTTTTCCTAGTGAGGAAGTTTGAGGATGGTATCAGGAAAGATGTTTGAGCTCAGGTGAACATATTCATATTGAATACTATATCTTCTATAGTAAACTAGGCACTGATCACCAAGTGTAACCTGAGGGATTCTGGAGCTGTGGGCCAGGGCGGTTTGACAACCAGAGTTAGTACTTCTTCGACTGATAGTAGGAAGAACCGTAGGGAGTCAACATGCGGAGATCCAAGTAGGAGATGTACAACTTCAGGTAGCCAGGTGGTATGCTACCGGTGGGGGAAGGTTGGGAATACGAGGCAACCTTTCCTGAGATACCTAGTCGAGTGCCGATCTTACAACAAGATGGGCCATCTTTAGTGATTTGGTCATTTCTTATCACCAGAAGATGGTCATCGGAGCTCCCCTATGACTCCACATTCAGGAGAAGCACAACTACTTTCTCATCAATATGGGAATTGGAGTTCTTCTAGCCGTTCAAGCCGAGGTGGAGGTCGTGGCCATGGTATCCCGTCAGAAGGATTTCGACGAAAACAAGGTGGATCAGATCTGGGTGGTCAGACAGGGTCGTAGGGTCGCGATACAGGCCGAGCTTTTGTAGTAGAGCAGAACTAATAGGAGAAGGATCCCAACCCTTCTACAGTTCGAGGTACTATTCTAGTTGCCTCAGTTTTATCTTCTACACTCTTCGATATAGAGGCTTCCTATAGTTTCATATCTGTTAGTATTGTGGAGAGCCTTGGGCTCTTCATATTTTCTTCTGATGATGTCTTGACACTTTATACTCCGTTGGGGTCATGAAAGACTAGTGTATGATAGTGCAAAAAGTTACCTCTAGAGGTTGGTGGGTGTCACTTATTATGGTACCTATATGTCTTAGATATGACAGGATATGATGTCATTCTCGGAATGGACTGGTTGGTTCCCTTCAAAGATGTTATTGAAGTCTATCGTCATAGGGTGAGTTTCTCATCACCATAGTGTAAATCATTTATTTATAAAGAAGAATGGGATGTACAGGAGAGAAGAGAGGGACCCAAGCATCATGAGTTGGGAGGAGTTACATCCTAGATTGCTAGTCTATATCTAGATGAACATGGTACTTCGCTGTTGGACTTCTCTCTAGTGGTGGATCATTTGAGAGATGTCTTTATAGAGGACTTTTCAGCTTTGAATCTATAGAGAGAGGTAAAATTTACTATTGATCTTGTTCTAGGAGTAGTACCGGTGTCCATTACCCCTTATAGGATGGCTACACTAGAGTTACAGGAGCTCAAGAAGTAGTTGGAGGAGTTGCAGGCAAAGGGTTTCATCCGACCCAGTGCTTCTTCTTGGGGTTTGCCTGTCCTGTTTGATAAGAAGGAAGATGGTACCCTTCGGCTTTGTGTGGATTATTGGAAGCGGAACCAGTTGACGATCAAGAACCGATATCCCTTGCCGAGGATATATGACCTATTTGATCAACTTCGAGGAGCCTGGGTGTTCTCAAAGATCGATTTGAGGTCCGGTTATCATCAGTTGCATGTTAGACCATCAGATATAACTCTTACAGCCTTCAGGAGCTGGTATGGTCTATAAGAGTATACAGTCATGCTGTTCTGTCTCATGAACGCGCCTGCGGTTTTCATGGCACTGATGAACCGAGTGTTCCATCCGTACTTTGACTCCTTCATCATGGTCTTCGTGGACGATATCTTGGTGTACTATCACACTCGACACGACCATGCCACACATCTTAAAATTTTTTTGAGTACACTAAGAGAGCACCGAATATATGCTAAACTCTCGAAGTGCCACTTTTGGATGGATCAAATTCACTTCTTGGGTCATGTCATCTCAGAGGCTGGAGTATCTGTGGACCTAGAGAAAGTGAGAGTTGTAGTTTCCTGGGAGAATTTGAAGAACGTATTTGAGTTATGAAGTTTCCTAGGGCTGGAGGGATACTAAAGATGCTTAATTCAGGACTTCTCTCACCTAGTTGCACCGTTGATAGGTATGAACAAGAAGGGGAAACGTTTTTTTGGTCAGATTCTTGTGAGTCAGCCTTTCAGGAGCTAAAGGGGAGATTGGCGTCATCACCGATACTAGTCTTTCCAGAGCTGGGAAAGGGATACACTGTTTACTATGATGCTTCAGGTATCGGGCTGGGAGCTATGCTTATGCAGGGAGATGGAGTCATTGCATATGGGTCTCGGCAGTTGAGGCCACATGAGAGGAATTACCCTACACATGATCTGGAGTTGGGGGCTGTTGTTCATGCCTTATGCTGTTGGAGACACTACCTTCTGGGAGAGAACTTTGTGGTTTTCACCAACCACAAGAGTCTCAAGTATATCTTCACTCAGCGTGATCTGAATATGAGACAAAAAAGGTGGGTTGAGTATCTTAAGTCCTTTGACTTCGAGCTTTCCTATATGACGGGAAAGGGAAATGTAGTGGCAAATGCATTGAGCAGAAGAACTCAAATTCAGGCAGTTCAAAATGGTAGCAGTGAGTGCCAGCTTATGTCTCTGTTCTTTGAGATTCACTTGGAAGTGCACGACAGGCAGGGACAAACTGTCCTATCTTCTGTAGCTATTACCTCTACACTTCTTGATCAGGTATAGATGAGGAAACTATCAAATTCAGAGGCCTTAGTCCCGTGGGAGAGTGTGTTAGGAGGGGACCCTCTTCCTGGATGGACAATGGGAAAGGATGAGATCTTGCGTTTCCAGGGACGCGTATGGGTGCCAGAAGACATACGCGAGGAGATGATGTAGGATTTTCATTCCTCAATTTGGGCAGTTCATCCTGGTGTCACCAAGATGTATCGTGATATACACCATCAATACCAGTGGCCAGGTATGAAGAAAGATGTTGCTGATTTTATCATGAGATGTTCTACTTGTCAGCAGGTGAAAGTAGAGCATCAGTGACCAACCAGGATTTTACAACAGTTACCCATTCTCGAGTGGAAGTGGAATGATGTCACGATGGACTTTGTGACCGGGTTTCCGAGGTCACCTCGTGGGAACGATGCTGTTTGGGTTGTCATCGATAGGCTTAAGAAGGTTTCTCACTTCTTGCCGATCAAGGAGACCTTTAGTGTTGATGATCTGGGATGGTTGTACATCCGGGAGATTGTAAATCTACATGGAGTTCCACACTCCATTATTTCAGAAAAGGATGCACACTTTACTTCTTGGTTTTGGAAGGGACTTCAAAAGGCTTTGGGTACACGGGTACTTTTGAGTACAGCATACCATCCCCAGACAGATGGTCAGTCCGAGCGCTTGATCTAGGTGCTTGAGGATATGCTCCGATCATGAATTATAGACTTTGACGGTTCTTGGGAGAATCATATTCCACTTGTGGAGTTCGCCTACAAAAAATGTTTTCAGGAGACCATTCAGATGGAACCTTACGAGGCTTTGTACGGTAGGCCATGTCGATCAACCTTATGCTGGCTGGAGGCAGGAGAGGCAGCTCTGCTGGGACCTCGTCTTGTTCAGGAGACCTCAGAGCAGATAGAGTTGATTCAGAAGAGGATGGCTACAACACAATCTCGACAGAAGTCTTATGCTGATCAACGAAGGTGACCTCTAGAGTTCGAGGTCAGAGATCAGGTATTCCTGCATGTCGCACCGAGGTTGGGACACAAGAGGATTCAGAGATAGGGTAAACTTTCACCGCGGTACGTCAGGGCGTTTGAGGTTTTGGAAAGAGTTGAGCCAGTTTCCTATCGGTTGTAGTTACCTTAGAGGTACCAGGCCATGCACTATGTCTTCCACGTCTCTCAGATCTAACGTTACTTTTCAGACCTGTCACATGTCTTTCATCCCGAGGAGGTTGAGCTTGAAGCGGATGCATCATTTGAGGAGCATCGCATACGGATTGTCGATCGTAGTACGAAGGTTCTCCGTGGAAGGTCTGTTCCTTTAGTACGGGTGCTTTGGCAGCATGGGCGAGTACAGGATGATACCTGGGAGAGGGAGTCCGATGTACGATCGCAGTGGCTGGAACTGTTCGGGGTTTTGTATTCTAGGCCTCGCTAGGGAAATTCGGGGACAAATTTATTTAAGGGAGGAAGTTTGTAGGAACCCGAATCTTCATTTTTTAGGTATTATTTCATTTTCTGGAGTTTTTGAGAAAAATGAAGTTTCTGGAAATTTTTGAAGTACATGCCATGTACTTTCTGAGTACATGCCATGTACTCTTTTCCCGCTTGAAGCCGTGTGCTGGCCGTGTCAGGGCCACACAGATGGTGTGTAGGGGTGAGGTGGAGGCCGATTTAAGCAGAGTATAGAAAAACCCACTACATGCCATGTACTCTAAAAGTACACGCTGTGTACTTTATTGTTTTTCATTAAACGGACCAGGGTCACGTCTGATCGCCATAAACGTCTTCTTCTAGGTTTGGTTCGATAGAGAGATGCTGTACGACCGCGAAACTTCTCTGGATTCTCGAGCCTCCATCTGTTGGCTGATTCAACCGCCGTCAATTGCATTGGAACCACAACGGTGAGTTATTCCATCTTCTTGAGTTTCATTCCTTGATTCTTACTCTTTATCAAGTTATCGTGGTTTGAGCATTTAGGACGTTTTCTCATATCTAAAATGTTCAAGGGAGAATCAGTCATTGTGGTTCAAGTATATCGATCTCCTAGGATCGAGGTAGGTGGTTTGTGCCTTACCGTTCAAAGTCTTTGAGTTCTATGTGAAAATTCCACCAATACCCGTGAACTGGGTATTGTGTGTTTACCTTTTTGCCCTTGTTGTTTTCCTGCCTTGATTGTGTGCTTGTGTAGAGGTAAATTAATCATGTTAGAGGATATTTTGTTGTGCTTGGATGTTTTTCCATGCTTTTTTCTGGTTACTACTTTCAGGTTTCATTTTCCTTTGGCTGTTACACCTATTTACATGCCTTGTGACCATAGGATGGAGTGAGATCCATAACAAGCTTGTTGTCCTATAGAATGTTATCCAGGTAGCTCTATAGGTGTACTTTGGTTAGCCAAGTAGCTCTATATGTGTACTTTGGCCTTATATCATTATCATGCACTGAATGAGGGATAAACCGAGTGAGATTCCCAGAGAGTATTTGACATTATAGACTACAGGTGGGTAGACCGAGTGAGCTTCCTCAGTGATCCTTGGACATTATAGGCCACATGGGATAGACTGAGAAAGATTCCCAGAGTGCCTTCATATTTTATAGACTACAGGATGGTAGACCGAGTGAGCTTCGTCAGAGAGTCTTACCTTGTTTGATTTCTTTTTAAGGACCTTCACAGGCTAGAGGAGGAATTGACTGAGTGAGCTTCCTCAGAGAGTCTGTGGTATACCTAAGGCTATAGGAGGAATTGACCAAGATAGCTTCCTCAGAGAGTCTCTAGACCTTGGGGCTAATAGGGTTAGACCACAAGATCTTCCTCATAGAGTCCCTGACTACCCTAGTCTATAAGGGGAATTGACTGATTGAGCTTCCCCAGAGAGTCTCATAAATTCGTATGACCAAGCCAGAGGGTTAGGCTGAGTGCACTTCCTAGAGGGTTTTGGTACTAATTGGTTAGGACCAGAGGGGATGGCTTCAGGTACTTTCCAGAGGGTTTCCTATTTGTGTTAGAGTTTTTGCTTCACTGCTTCTGTTGTTTGTGGGTTGATTGCTGTTGTGTATCATCCTGTTTACTACCTTCTGTTTTTCTGTTATTGTTTACAACTTATTGTACTTTTACCTACCATATAATCACTGACTATTAGGCACATATCTTCAGGTGAATTCCTAATGAGATTTAGTCTCACACCCTGTTTGGGTCATGATTTTGGGCCCAAATAGACTATGTTGTTGTAGGTATAGATAAGGGCAAGCACCCTTCGACTTATGGTATTTGATTTCTTGGAGAAGGAAAGCAAGGGACCAAGCTTTGGCTTGAGATGCAGAGGAGATGATTTTCTTTTCTTTTGTACTTTTTTTGGAACTGTGGTGTTTTCCAGCATTGTAACTTATTTGGATGTTTTCCTAGATATGTATCATGCATCATTTCATATATATACATATGTGCTCTAGTTGTTTGTTGATTTAGTCTTCCGCTGTTTATTATTGTTGGTTATTTACTGCTTCTTCTATTGAATGTTTATTTATTTCCGTTGTGTACTCTGCCAATGAGGGAATAGTTTCCCAACTATCACACCCAATGCCCTCACTGCTAGTCGACAACCTCTGGTGTTTGAGGAAATGCGCTTGAGGCCATGTGACCAACCGAGTACGGGGTGACTCTGGGTGGCTTCCAGAACTGGGACGTTACAATCTTATTCAAACACTATAGGATTTAAATTATCAATTTAAATAATGTCAAAATATTCTTTAAATTTTAACTCAGTCACATTCTTCCTCTTATTATAAAAATCAAAAACCAAAAAATATAATTTAAAAAAACCAGATGTTACAATCTCCCCACCATGATGATTCTCATCCTTGAAAAGTGTCTCAAGCCATGGAACTTCATTTCCAAACCCAAAAAAAATACATATCAATATTTCAAATTGACAGACCTCGAATCCATACAGTGAGGATCACTCATAGTGCTCCCCACTGTAGGGGATTCCATATTGAAATAAACACACATAAAAAAACCTATAACCAATCCAAAAAAGGCATACCAAATTTTTAATTCCTCTTTATACATAATCTATGATCAATCAACTCCAACACATCAAAAAAAAAGTTTAAAACCAAACAAATCTCAATTCATCAAAATCAATTTTATTCATTTTGAAGAATCGTAACAAATATTGAACATCAATAACAAATACTCATAAAATTTATGTAACCCCCTTTAATTTACTTCATATCTTAATTAATCCTTTATTACCAAAGAAACATTATATCTACATTAATTTTTATCTAAACATTTTTTTTAAAAAAAATCCATTTAATTCCCTCTTGAAAACAATTTCAACCACAATCCAATAAGGCCTTATTATTAAAATATAAATTTAAAACACTTTAATACAAAACAAACATAATCAACCCCAATAAAAATAAAAATCTAATGAGATTTAATTATAAAATAAAATTACAAAAAATTATTTTTCTAAATTATGTTATGAAAATTCCATAATCTATGCACCCTAAAAAACATTACCATCAATTTTTTTTTTAAAAAATTAAAAAATAGACTCTAATTCAATAAAAACCTATTTAATTACAGTTATTAAACTCACATTATCAAATATTGTAAACAAAAAAATCCATTAAATTTCATAATTGTTTACCAAACCATTTTCCAGAAAAAAAATGGAACCTACCATGTTTAACAACAATGACAACATATTCTAAACATTCCATTTTAATCAAAAAAATAATGTATCAAAATAAAATTTACCCAATTTTTGATATAATATTACCAAAATAATCCATTTCATTTAGACTCACTTTGTTAAAAAATATCTTCTTTTAGTTATTTATTTCCAACAACTTTCCTAATTATCATATAAAATTATACCAAAAAAACATACTCATTATAAAAGTGAACAAAATTCCAACCGAATTCTTAGTCCACACATAATATTTCATTTCAATATACCATCAAAAAATTAAGATCAAAAAAATAAAAAATAAATTAAATATTTATTTCAATTTTCTTCTTTACCTATTTAGTACTCAACTTTTCACTGCATTCAATAATCTATTCATAAATACTATTCTAATATTTTTTAAACACACCTTTAATTTAAAAACTTTTGAATCCATATACCAAAAATTTTATACCACTTTCCCAACATCTAAACCTAAAACAAATTCCACACATCATCCATGAAATAATTTCTTAACAAATCATTATCACATGTATCCCATCCCAATAATAATATAACAACCAAGCATAATACAAGCATCAAGATCAATAATGTTTACCTTTAATAATACTAATCATTTTTCTTTCATCATGATAGATATAATTATTACTCATTTAATCAATTAAATTAAACATGTAACACATGTTATAATATATCATTATGCCTCTACTTCATACTCGATACAAAAAATACTTTCCAAGTTATGTCATTTAATCCATTAAACTCACATTCATACCCATTTTCATCATTACATGAATCTTTTATAATAATTTATATTTCAAAATATAAAAAAATTAACACACATAATTCAGAGAATAATGATTTTAAAGATTTATTAAAATACAAAACCAATCAATATAAAATTCAACATTATCAAAAAATCATATGATTTACTCAAAGAACAATTTAAACTTTTCCCAAACATTTACTACCCACATTAACATTTAAGTCACTCTCTAACATGCTATTATTCACATAACAAAAATAGAAAAAGAATTTCATTTTCATTTAAATTAAAATACACATATCAATCCATAAAATTAATAGGAAAAATTAAGAAGCATTGAGAAAAAGAAAACACAATAAGACCACACTGTTTAGAGATGTACAAACTGTATGAATGGTCTGCTACCGATTCATCATTCCCTAAAACTCATGATATAACCTTATAACTTTCTATAAGCTAGAATTTTACCCACATAGGAAGGATAAATTAAACTAGAAACTAAAATTACACATTAATGACATCCCCTGATTACTTAAGGTTTGGTACTAAAAGTGTTAGTCATACAATTATTTTTATTTAACTCCTGATTTAAAAAAACCTGTATCCTTTCTACCTTCACTCCTCAAATATCATAAAAAACTAGGATTTGATACAATTTATTCATGAAAGAACCTAGTCTTCCCTTGATTCATGTTCTTGAGAAGGTCTGTAGCATGGACCAAGGCATGTTCCTCATCATAATCAGTTGGAAATTAGTGCTTGGAAATCACACATACATCGGTAGGAATGATTTCTCCCGATAAAGTAATAACCAAAAGATTAATTCAACCTATAAGTCTGAAAAAATCATTTTGTTTGATATCAAAACATATGAAATAAATATTTTCAAGAGTAAAAAAATCCAAATAGAGCATAAGGAGGTAAACAAAAGTCATTAATCATAAATAAAAGCTAACGAGAATAAACACGATATCTAAATATAACAAAAAAAATATTAATAAAAAAACAACATGAGCCCTAAAAAAAGATACAAAAAATATCTAATGTGGTTTTATACATTGGAAAATAAAATAACAAAATAAATACAAGGACCACAGTCAACCATTTATTTGTGCTAAGTGAATCGTATTCACTTACCACCTCCAACATAATGGAACTGAAATCTGGAGACACTTATATTCATCCAATAGGAATTTGAACTAAACTGGTAATATTATATGTGTGAGAACATAAATATCAGTTAGTATTATACCCACACTCCTTGAACAAACTTTAAAGGTAAATTAATTTTATGCTGGTTTAAAATAAAATTATAATTGTTTTTCCATTTTAAATATAACAAGTAATGAGAGGCCATTACACATAACAAATCATGTCATTTATTCATATATCAAAATATATAATAAAACATGACTTGAATATTTTAGTGATAGTTGGAAATTAATATAAGGAAAATGATTTTGAATCTTACTTTAAAATTTCCAAGACTCTAGAATTAGGAAAAAATTCCAAACATGAATAAGATATACATATGGACATTTAAAAAAAATCATCATTAATGATATGAAACCAAAATAATAAGAGATAAAATTGAATAAATACAATCCAAAGTAACATAGAAAGAGGGGGATCATGATTATCAAGGGGAAATACCTAGGGAATTAAGGTCCTGGAATAATAAGATCCTCATACTATCATATATCAAAAATAAAATATATCCAACTGTGTATAAGCCACTAGGGAGAGAATATTCAACACCTAGAAGAAATGTGACACCCCAAAAAGTGGAACCCACACCTTGTAATATAATTCTTGGGAGAATGTATCAATGCCAATAGGGGAGGTAACAACCCGACATGTGGCACCGTAACCATGTAATTCAATTCCATGAAGATATTACTCAATACCTAGGAGGAACATATACTAGGTTACCTACCCAAGAACCCAAGTTTACCATGGGAAACTATCACTTAAAAGGGTTAAATTTTCATCATTAAATCAATTCTATATTCCAAGGGGAATTTAATCGAACACATAATGGGAAATAATAAATTTCACACATAAAACATGCTTTTAAAACTACTTTAACTACATATATTGAATGAAAATAATTTAAAACAATTACAACACATATAATAAGTTCTAAAGAATGGTTTAACATTATTTAAAATAAATATAAAAACTTTTTAAAAAAAAATACTTGGAAATATCATCAAAGAACCTTAAATAATCATAATTCTCAATCTGTATTTTGATAGGGAAAACATTTATTTGACCCATGAATTCCTATTTAAAACAATCTCCATAATTATTTATAAATCACTAGAAAAAATTTCAGGTTAGGGATTTAATTTAAATAATTGAAAATCATACCTAACATTAACATCAACACTATATATGATTTTTTAATACTAATATATTTTAAACATTCAAAATACATATTTTACCATGTAATTTGAGAACCAAATATGGGGAAACATTTTGATTAACATGATTTATCATATTCACTAAGAATATATTTTATATCATTTAAAACATGATTTAAAATAATAAAGAACTCAAGGTTTTAATATTAAAGGATTGTGAATGGATAAACCAACCTCAATCCTTAAAACCCATAGGACATGGTGTTATTATTAAAATTATCCCCTGAAGCTAATATTTCATGTTATGAATTTTGGAAATATTACTCTTAATGTTTTTTTATATGGTATATAGTATTCAGTATATTATTGATAGTATGTTTCTTCCAATGTATTCTTAAGTGAAGGCAACGTAATACATTATAACCAGTTTATTATGATTTTCATGAGATGCATATCATGATAATATGTCAGCTCAGCATATCATGAGATTTTGATAGTAGTGGATGATCATTATGTTTTTACATTTGAGTAAATAATTTCCTCATTGGATATCATTTAATTGAGTGTTACATAAGATGTAACATAGAGGTAGATTAATTCATATGATCCATGCATTGACTAAGGTATTAACTCATCTGATATAATGAATGAGTTAATACAAAAATGATCAAGGTACATCCTTGATGTACCTATAATGGGCTATTTACCATGTTATGGTTGTGGTGTGCGAACATCTTGGTTGGAAGAAACTCCTTGAAACCCAATTCTTTCTTCAATAATCTTTTGTATGCTCGATACACTAACATTCTATGGAGGTTGGATGGATCCCATTCGAACACCAGATGATTTATCTTGACCCTTAGATACGCCCTAGAGGCTGGAAGTATTTTGTATCCCACTATGTGACCTTAATCAAACCTCTGTAATGGAGATGAATAATGGTGTGGTAGATCTTATATTTAGGGAACACACACTTTTTATATCAAATTACTTATTTAATATTTAGGATTTCAGTTTATCAAAATAATGGTGATGTTTGGTTTGTGGTTTCTAAACATTTTTTTACTACGATTAATTGTGAATCATCACCTTAAAAGCCTGAAATAAGTATTAAAGAAATCGTTTTTTTTAAATCATGTTTTTAAAATGAAGAAAAAAAATTGAAAATATATTGAGCGTTAACATAATATCATCCAAAGACCATGATATTATGTTATTTGATAACATAATGCGAGGTTCACTACTTACAGTTATATTGTGTGACAATGTAACATGAGATTTTCCCATTTGAGACTATTTTAAGTTTTCACATTATATCAAGATGAAACTGAAGATACATTTGTGTGATAACATATCTTTCCCTAGCGTGCAACATTATGTTATTGAGATAACATACCCTCAATCCTAACTATGTGAAAAAGTGCTTCATTAATGGGTTTCTTAATGTTTCATTGAGTGTCAAAATATTTTATAGAGTGGGACTGAGATTAAATTATAAAATAATGTAATGTCATGCATGACATGTAATGTGCATATTAAATGATTAATAGTGACTTCTCTGAGTGAGTCCCACATTAGACTTTCATTCAGATAAGTATTACTTTATTACCCCAAATGTGTTAAAGGATGCCCTTAAAATCTCATCTAATCGACCCCATGGCATGGCAATAACCACTCTTCCACCCCACATGGTGTCACTCTCTCCTAGTGATGCCCTGTGATCTTCCTTCTAGGGCTGACCCACACTGACCCTTTGTATTATGACACTACATTGAGGGTTTGATGAAATGTCAAGTGACGGATTAAAAAAAGAAAACTAAATTTTTGTATTTTTTTAATTTAAATTTACATTTATAAATTATTTATATATGATATGTGATTGTTTAAAAATTATAATTAAAAGGTATTTTGGATTTCATTAATTATAAAATATTTATATATAAATTAATTATAAAGTGTTTATAATTAATTAATTAAGTATTTTGAAAATTGTTTATCAAATATTACATAATATTAAGAGTTAATAATAAATAAAATTACAATATAATGTGGTATTCCTTATAAATTTAAAATAAAATTTTCATTTAAAATCATAATGGTTAATTTATAAATTGTATATATATTGAAAAAGGAAAAAACATAAAATTTTTATATTTTAAAAAAATTATGAATTTTTAATAATATTGAATTTTAATTTTTCAAATTAAGGGCCCTAGAATATTATTTAAACATCTTCAATAGGGTTTTAATGGATTATATGATCAAGGTATAAGTAATATTAAGTATATGATATTTATATTATGTAAAATGTTTAATTAATAGAAATTGGGTAAGGAAATATTAATAATTAATGAAACATTGTATGTTTAATGTTATATTATTTATAATTAATAATATAAAAAAAATTATATTATTTAATGAATGTAAAACTATCAAAATTAAAAAATTATGTAAAGTACATAATTAATAGCTAAGATTATAATTTTTTTATGATTAATATTTGTTTTATGAATTTTTTAAAAATAGTTATCTCATGTTTGAATACTTTAATCATTAATTTATTTAAAATTTATCCCCTTGTTAATTATTCAGGAATATAAATTATTCATATACTTAGAAATAGTTTGTGGTATAGTTTAAATTTTTTAAAGTGATATAATTTTCAAGACTTGCATTACATGTTAGTAATAATTACATTAGATTTAGTTTTCATCTACCTTGACATCAGTTTTTACTTGGAGTTTTTAACCTGAATTTAGTCGAATATATTTTATACATATTAGGTATTATAGTTATAATGAATTAGATTATATATTTATTAATGTATCCCTAGGTTGAGGGACTTAGGTTCAGACTTATCACTATCCTGGAGGCTATGCCTTGTTCTAAAAAGTTGTGTGTTGGCTATCTATTTCCCTGGGATTAATCCTGTAATGATTATCAATCACATATAATTCAAAAAAATTACTCAAAGAGTTCATGAAACTTATGCTTGATATTCAATTGGATATTTTTAAATATGATTGACCTCTATTTTTGGTCAAGTAACACAATCTACGGGATGTTGAAATAGATACATATTAATGTGGTTTGAATATATTATTTTGGTGGATACAATAGGATTACAAAACTAAATAATTATAAGCATTAATTTAAAACCAATTTTACAAAGTAACCATAAAATAAATTTCAAAATATGCTCAATTGGAGAGAATAATAGAGCAATGAAAAAGGGAACCATGTGAGAAAGGAAAACTATAATAGTAGGAAAAACCAATATTAATGGTTAGACAATTCTATCAAGAAAAAAGGGGATTCAATCAATATAATTAGTGAATCCTCTCTATAGAACCATCATTCAAGGAAAAAAATTTGTTATGATATACCCTAGGTACTAGTGTGTGGAGATCCAAAATGGTTTTATAACAACATGGACCAACAAATGATATATGTTTCATCCACTAATAAGATAATTAACTCGATTAAACCACACTGACCTCATCATAATAAAACCTACCCACTAGAATTGGCTTAAACACAACTAGGGGTACCCTAGTTATGTGTGTACTAACTAGGGAAACATAAATCAAGACCTCCCACCTAGACATCCAAATTACCATGAAAAAACAACCATGGAGGTGATAATGAAATCAAGATAATTACCAAATAAAATATAAGTAATGTCTCACACCTCACCTCCAACACCATTACATAGAATATCCCCCTTTAACATCATACATCCATCATATAAATTATAAAAACCCTATAAATTGTGAAATAAGTATAATGAAAATAATTCAGGGTCACATGCGCAATAGACCATTTAATTTTTAAAGATCAAAATGGGTCTTCAAATGAAAACCAACTTGGGATGCATATTTTTACTCCCTGTATTTAAAATCTCATCATTTAAATGATTTTAGTAACAGTTGAAAAAAATCCCATTTATTTACAAAACATTCTCCAAGAACATAGAAAATTCCATTTTAAAACAAAAAAATTCATAAATAAAAAATTTACTTTAAAAATTATTTAAATAACCCTATAAACTTTTTCAGAGAATCTTTTCATGGGATCTACTCTAAGTAAAAAAAATTGTACATGTAATATTTATGAAAAACCCCTTATTACAAGCCTGAAATTTACGAAATCATTTTTTAATTTCACTTAATAACCCATACATAAATATAAGTTAATTGAAAATAAATTTATAAAATCTAAGAATTACATGAATTGTAAAATAAAGGAAGGTAAAATAAACCCCTAACTCAAACTAAATGGTAACCAATACATAATATGTCACTTTCCATGGAAAACAGTCAAAATAGAAAGGAACTGCCTCATATGGGTCATAAACAACAAAACCCCTAAGTTAGAATCAACCTTAAGACCTAAATCATCATTGAAAATGAATTTTAGTTATTAGGAGAAGGGGAAACCCAAGGGAAATAGAGAAGAGAAGAGGGAGGGAGGAGATAAAGGAGAAATAGTGGGAGATATTACCTTGAATAATGCTTGAAATCTGATAGAATGGGAGAACAAATCGAATGGTGGACCAAGGATGTAACACCCCAAGATTTCATAGTACATTATTCCTTCAAATTAATTCAATAACTTACACTACACACAACACTGAGTTCAAGTGCACCATGACTTAACAAACTAGACATTCAAAAGTGGTTATGAATAATATAAATAGAATTTTGAACTTTATATAACCATTATAATTTTAGAATCCATATTATGAGTTTCTTAGACATAATGTAAGGACAAATTAATTTATTTTAGATAAAAGAAGTATTTTTCAAAAAATGAAATTTTACCGCTTTTTAATGGAAAACCCTTTTTAAATCCAATATTTGAAACTTTTATATATTCAATTTGACAAAATAAACTTCTTATTTAGAATCAGAACATAGGAATTTAGTTTTAATAATTTTTTGGTGTTTTTTCTGATTACCGCTTTGTTTTAAAATATCATCATTCTTAAACATTGTTTCTTAATTAACCCTTATTGTAATTAAAATATAGTTATATTTTAAAATCAATATATTTTATTATTCTCTAGTTATTAATGAATTGTTTCATATAATATTAAAATTTTCCCTCTCTTTGGTACTTAAAATGATTATGAAAATGTATTTAATATAATCTGACTTTATTTTTGTCTTTAGTCAATAACATTTTTCCTTTAAATACATGATTTATAAATATTTTTCAAAAATTGGTTAAAATTATCCAAATTATATATTAAATAAATTTTAAACCATGTTTTTCTTAAAAAAATAGTTTTAAAGAAAGGTTATTTTCATTTTATGAAGATGAAACTATTATAACCTTTTTTCAATACAAAATGAATGTTATTTTTAACTTATATAGAATGTATATAATTATCCCCCATTATTTCCATCATTTATTTTAGGCATAATCGGTACGATTATAAGGATACTTTTAGAGGAATATTTTTCATAATATTCTGGAAATTTTTATTTTTTAATAGTGATTTTCAATTCAATGGAATTGGAAAATATTTTATAATTTTAAAATTAATAATGTGATTTTCAAAGAATAGTTATCTTCTATAAAAAAGTTCCAAGTAATAATTAAAAATCAATTTCCATATAAGAAGACATTATTCAGTGTTGCTTATGCCTTAATAGGGATATAATATAATGATACCATAATTATTATTTCTCCTGATGGTTAATGATCTATTTAACCCGAGATGTATTTTTTGGATACTATTCATTTTACTTCAGATGGTTAATGATTATTTTTATTTATTGAAGAAATTTTTTACATTTCATATTCATTTTTAAATATGAATGTTTATGTTGATTATACTTCACCCCATTCAAATTAGGAAACAATTGGACTTTGTAAGTGATGGGAGGGGAATGTTATAGTCCCTTGATGCATTAGTATGTCTCATGATAAAAACTAGATTAGGTTTTCTTTATGGAATTACCCATTTATATAGATTTCCTAGGGCAATACCTGACAATATTAGATGTCTTGGAAAAAACCATGATTATATTAGATGTATTGGAACATGAATTTATGGTATATTTGAGATTTCCTACATTATGAATTCCATCATTAATAATTCAGTTATTGATATTCCATGTGATTATTTGTGTAAGAACTTGTATCTTCTTTTCAGGCATGTCTTTCTTTTCTAGATGTTTTTGAGAAAAAGGGGAGTTTCTCGAAATTTCAGGAGTACACGCCGTGTAATTATAATTACATGCCGTGTACCCGGTTGCCGTGGGTAGCTTGTGCCGGCCATGTAATAGCCGAGCACATGACCGTGTGTGGTGACTTGGAGGCCACCTAAAGTAGAGGCTGGTTAAGGCAAGTACACGTTGTGTACTTTCTTTTTATTTCATTAAATGGACTTAGGTCACATATAATCAACAAAACACCCTTCTTCTTGACCTGTTCAATCCAGGAGGATCCATAGCCGACAATTCTTTTCCGAGCCCCAGACTCGCCATCCATTCTCTGAATAGACCGATGTCGATTGCATTAGAATCACCACTGTCATCTCTCACTTCTTCTAGATCCTTGTTTCCTGATTTCTCCTCTTTCGTGAGATATCCTTGGTTGAAAATTTTTAGCGTTTTTGTAGATCTATGATGTTCTAGGGCGATTCAAGGCCCGAGGTTAACATATATTGATCGCACTACACGGAGGTAGGTGGTTTTTTCCTTTCCGTAGATAGTCTTTTAGTTATATGTAAAAAAGTTCCCAATAACCTAATTTGGGGTATTGCATTTTTAGGGATTTTAACCCTATTAGTGACTTCTATTCCTTTTATGGTTGAATAGAAGTTTTTTGATTGTGAATAGGGTTAATTTCCATGCTATGGATGTGTTTTCCCATGCTTGTTTGATTTTGACCATTTGGTCTAGATTTTCTAGTTAGGCAATTTGTTTCCCATTCCTAGTGTTGTTAGGATGGAGTGATTATTTATCTGATATGTTGTTCCATTCCTTGTAGATATTTAGCCAAGTAGTACTTTGAGGTTTACTTTGGCTGCTAATTATCGTTTGTGTATGATTTCTTTACATGGGGTTGCGGGAACCTAGTGTAGTTTGGCCAAATGATAAATTGATGTTGAGGGATTTCCTAGAGTGTCTGTAATATTTATCACGCTATGAGACCATAGGGGGGGATTGATGTTTAGTTCTCCCTCAGAGCGTCTACATATACGTTATGAGACCACATGAGGAATTGATGTTGAGTGCTTCTTTAGAGTGTCTGTAGTTTACCGTTAAAATACTATAGGGGGAATTGAGTGTGAGTGCTTCCTCAGAGAGTATTTTTTTACACATGACTATAAGGGTAATTAACAGTGAGTGCTTCCTTAGAGAGTCTTCGTTATATCCTTCTTGTAAATTGAACTATAGGGGTTAGGCCATGAGAACTACCCAGAGGGTTACTTGATATTTTTGGCTGAACCAGAGGGGTTAGGCTATGAGAACTTTCCTAGAGGCTTTCTTGTTTTATGTTTTGTTGATTAAATTGTTTAATTAAAATGATTTAATGGAAACTATAGGATTGTTTACTTTTGAGTAATTCCTTATTTACTACTTTATTTTGATTATTTCTTGCTATATATATATTCACTAACTGTTAGGAACAGATCTCTGGGTGGTTTCCTACTGAGATTTGTCTCAAACCTTGTTTGAGTCATGCTTTTAGGCCCAAACAAATTATATTACTGCATGTATGATAAGTGAAAGTGTCCTTCTACTTCAGGTACTTGATTGCTGTGTAGCTAGAGAGCACATGACCAAGCTGAGGCTTGTGATGATATTGGATTTTATTTTTTTTATTTTGTACTTTGGTTTAGCACTGTATTACAACATTTTGATTTGTTTGGTTGCTTTCCTAAAAATATGTGACATGAAACATTTATATACGTGCTCCAGTTGTTTATTATTTTCAGTCTTCTGTTGTTTACTTATTGCATGTTATTACTAATTCTGCTATTATTATCTATTTATTTCTGTTGTGTTACTCTACCAATGAGGGAATAGTTTCCCCACTATCACACCCAAGGCCCTCGCTGCTAGTCGGTAACCTCTAGTGTTTTTGGAAATGCTCTTGAGGACATGTGACCAACCGGGTATGGGGAACCTCTAGGTGGATCTCAGAACCTAGATGTTAGAAAGTGTTATTAGAGGGGATTATTTTCTTATTGAATTACTGTTTGGAGAGTATATATAGGGATATAAAGGAATAGGTACTTGGTAATAAGCTATGGCCAAGAGTAGCTAACCCGTGTATAGGGAAAAACCACTTTACCTCATATGTTATTATTATTTTTTGGTTTTGAAATTATTATAGTTGATTTGATTTCACCGTTGGGTGATTCACATGTTTTGTGCTGTTACTGTTGGTATTATTGAGGTTTTATTTCTGTTGAAACCCTATGAGATGAGGGTATTCCATTTCATGCATCATATAGGCACATGTTAGAGATCACATGTCATGCATTCTTTCCATGCCATTTAGGGTGCATTACTAATTTTATGTTGTTGTGATAGATGTTGTGCTAGATATGCATGCTGTTGTGACAGATGCCTTGATACAATACCTGATTTTGATAGGATATTGTTTTCTAAAGGGTTTAGTTTGAATGAATGCCAAACTTTGGTTCTTGAGGTGTTATAAGCCTTCATGGATTGGAATTTGGTGGATTATTGAACTGTTATGTTTGTATTTGACATGTTTGAGATGCCAAGATTTAATTCATAGGGAGTAAGGTCCCTCACGGATCAGAATTTGGAACTTTAATGTTCATTTCAATGTTTTCTAGGTTCCAGAATTGTTTTTGAGGCTTACTATCTAAAAAAACATAGAATACACGGTGTGTTACTATAAATACATTCCATGTATCCTTCTGTTCTGGAAGGAATGATTTTTCTTAAGTACACACTGTGTACTATATGTACACGTTGTGTAGTCTCTAACCATGTCACTAGCTATGTGGGCAGAGACACAGGGTAGGGAAATCATTGGTGGGACATGTCGTGTACCGGATGTACACGCCGTGTTGTGTAGACCATGTGTCCACCCATGTGACTAACAAAACGGATGGATAAAACTTATGTTATATATGCTATATAAATCTTTAACACACAGTGTAGTATAACCCTTATATCCATATGTGTAATGAACAACACAGGGCAGTGGAAATCATTATTTTACACGCCATGTCGGGAATAAACATGCCGTGTATAGTCAGCCGTGTGTCCAACTGTGTGACTAACCACATGGGCAGTTGAAACCTAAGAAATACACATTGTGGCTGGCACAATCACACCATGTAGTCCAGTCCTAGGAGAATCACATAGGTTAGTCATGTAGAAGAACTTGGGAAGGGGAGATGAATCAAGTACAAGCCGTGTCTTGGGAGAACACATCGTGTGTTTGGGGTGTTACATGACTAGTTTTGGCAGAAGTACATGCCCATGTGAAGGCTCAAAGGAACACGTGTGTATGTTTTATATAGGCCGTGTTTCAATGTTTTGAAAAACATTAATGCTTTCCTAATACTATTTTCTTCTTGAACTTCTAAGCCTCATTCCATGATAATCAGGAACTAACGTGTGCACTTGACCATGTAGAGTCATGCCACCGAGACATCCTCTCATTGTACGCCAGTTACATGGTAGTGATCAAACACCAGATATGGAAGATCCGAGACCACCAACCGATCCTCCAGTCATGTCCATCTTGGAACCAGCCATTATTTTGGATACAGGTGCCGATGCATAGTTCTAAGAGTGCTTTATTAGGTTCATGCATACCTTCTAGGGAGAACTGCATCTTTCCCTGTCAATGGGAGAATTGACGCGGCTCTTTCAGTAGGATAATCATCCCACTTTCTCAGGGTATGGAGGACCCCATTCTGTAGAGTCATGGCTAGAAGCCATGATTACGATTTTCAAGCATATGGAGACGCCTCCAGAGAGGAGGGTGAAGCTTGATACTTATATTCTTTGGGATTCTTCCAAGAGATGGTGGGATGTGATCTCACATTAGGGACGCCAACATGTTATGACTTGGGTGGAGCTTCAGCGTACCTTCTATGATTAATTATACCCAGAGACATTAAGGGCCAATCAAGCTTGAGAGTTCATGAGTCTGGAGAAGGGAACTCTTTCAGTTGTGGAGTATTCTTCTCTCTTCACATAACTTCACCGCTTTACACCCTTTCTGGGGGGGGGTGAGTTTTTCCTAGCAAGGAAGTTTGAGGATGGTCTCAGGAAAGATGTTTGAGCTCAGGTGAACATCTTCATATTAACTACTATATCTTCTATAGTCAACTAGGCACTGATCACCGAGCGTAACCTGAGGGATTCTGGAGCTATGAGCCGGGGCGGTTTGACAACCAGAGTTAGTACTTCTTCGACTGATAGCAGGAAGCACCATAGGGAGTCAACATGTGGAGATCCAAGTAGGTGAGGTACATGTTCAGGTATCTAGGTGGTGAGCTATGAGCCGGGGCGGTTTGACAACCAGAGCTAGTACTTCTTCGACTGATAGCAGGAAGCACCATAGGGAGTCAACATGTGGAGATCCAAGTAGGTGAGGTACATGTTCAGGTATCTAGGTGGTGGGGGAAGGTCAGGAATATGAGGCAACTTTTCCCAAGAGACCCAGTCGAGTGCCGATCTTACGACAAGATGGGCCATCTTTAGTGATTTTGTCATTTCTTATCACCAGCAGTTGGTCATCGGAGCTCCCCTATGACTCCATATTTAGGAGCAGCACAAATATTTTCTCATCAGTCTGGGAACTGGAGTTCTTCTAGCCGTTCAAGCTGAGGTGTAGGGCGTGGCCATGGTAGCCTGTCAGAAGGCTTTCAACGACAACAAGGTGGATCAGATCTGGGTGGTCAGACAGGGTCGTAGGGCCGTGGTACATGCCAAGATTTTATATCAGAGCAGACCCAATAGGAGAAGGATCCCAACACTTCTACAATTAGAGGTACTATTCTATTTTCCTCATTTTTAGCTTCTACACTCTTCGATATAGAGGCTTCCCATAGTTTCATATCTGTTACTATTATGGAGAGCCTTGGGCTCTTTATCTTTTCTTCTGCTGATGTCTTAACACTTTATACTCCGTTGGGGTCATGAATGACTAGTGTACGACAGTGCAAAGATTTACCTCTAGAAGTTGGTGGGTGTCAATTATTATGGTACCTATATGTCTTAGAGATGACAGGATATGATGTCAGTCTCGGAATGGACTGGTTAGTTCCCTTCCAAGATGTTGTCGAATTCTATCGCCATAGAGTGAGTTTCACATCACCAGAGGGTGAATCATTTATTTACAAAGGAGAATGGGATGTACAAGAGAGAAGATAAGGACCCACACATCATGAGTTGGGAGGATTTATAGCCTAGATTTCTAGTCTATATCTGGATGAACATGGGACTTCGCAGTTGGACTTTCCTCCAGTGGTGGATCATTTGAGAGATGTCTTTCCAGAGGAATTTTCAGGTTTGAATCTATAGAGAGAGGTAAAATTTACTATTGATCTTGTTCTTGGAGAAGCACCAATGTCCATTCCCCCTTATAGGATGGCTACACTAGAGTTACATGAGCTCAAGAAGCACTTGGAGGAGTTGCAAGCAAAGGGTTTCATCCGACCCAGTGCTTCTACTTGGGGTTCTCCTGTCCTGTTTGTGAAGAAGGTAGACAATACCCTTAGGCTTTGTGTGGGTTATCAGAAGTTGAACCAATTTATGGTCAAGAACTGATATCCTTTACCAATGATTAATGATATCTTTGATCATCTTTGAACAACCCTGGTGTTCTCGAAGATTGACTTGAGATCCGATTATCATCAGTTGCTCCTTTGACCATCAGATATACCTCTTACAACCTTTCAAAGTTGGTATGGTCTATATGAGTATGTGGTTATGCCATTCGGTCTCAAGAATGTGCCTAATTTTTTCATGGATCTGATGAACCGAGTGTTCCATCCATATTTGGATTCTTTCATAGCAGTCTTCGTGGATGATATCTTGGTGTACTCTCATACTAGACATGACCATGCCACCCATCCTGAGATCATTTTGAGTATACTGAGAGAGAATCAGTTATATGCTAAGCTCTCAAAATTTCACTTTTGGATGGATCAAATTCACTTCTTGGGTCATGTTATCTCTGAGATAAGAGTGTTAGTAGACCCAGAGAAAGTGAGAGTAGCAGTTTCCTGGGAGCATCTGGAGAATGTCTTTGAAGTAAGAAGTTTTCTAGGGATGGCTAGAGATACAACCAATTTGTGTCTACATTTTCATGTAATGTATTGAAAAATAAGAACATGTTTTCAGCAATTACCTCCAGCTTAGAGAAAAAATACTTTTATTTTGGTGATCATGTTCATTTCCAGGAGGTTTATGGCCAAGTACACAAAACAGAGAAGAACAGATAAAAAATTTACGACTACACGGCGTGTACTTATATACACGCCGTGTACATTCCAGCTCAGACATGGGTTGACCAGGAAAAATACATGCCCAAGTAACCAGAAGGCAGTACACACCGTGTTCACAGTTCTACATGCTGTGTAATACATTCTAGAAGTAGTTGGTGGCTGAGAAGATTCTACACACCCATGTGGCCGGTTGAAGGGGACATGCCATGTGACATTTCTACATGCCATGTATGCATTTCTAGAAGTGGTTGGTGGCCAAATTTTGATACTACACGCCATGTATGGCAGTGCTACATGCCGTGTACATTCACCTACCTGGCAGTGCCGTGTTCCAAGTCAAAGGCGGCATGTTAGGCCACCTACCAGCGGAGAAAACAAATCCAAAAATGCATTAATGAAAGTACATGATGATTACTTTTAATACACGCTATGTACTTATTTTTTCTATAAAAAAGGACTTGGACTTCGAACCGAGGGTGTGTGGTGTGTAGTATTTTGTGGAGAAAGGGTTCAAGACCCGTAGGAAAGACACTCTACCATCGTACTACTGTCATTCCGTCTATCGAAGAATCATTCCTTTTTCAAAGTTCCAAGAATTATTTCATTAGTTATCAATAGTTTTGTGTTTATCATTTTCAATATGTGTAACTAAAAACCCAGTGTGTTGGGGTTGTAGAAGCTGATGAGTTGTAATTTGAATTAATTTTCTCTGAATGTGTTTGTTTTAATAATCTATTCCTATTCTTCTTACATCACTTTATATCATCACTAGAAATTCTGTACCGGATCAAGGGCAGAATTTTCTGGGATTCAAAAGAATAATAACGATGAACAACTCCATAACCATTGGAACTATCCGTCGGCTCAAAATGGACTAATCCAAATAAATATCTATTAAACACTAACTACCATAGCAAGGAGTTAGTTTCTTTAGATCTAAATATAAAGTTTACCAGACCAAGGAAACTTTATTACAAATTAAACCCAGAGAGTTGGGTTATTGTGAAGAACACAACCACATAAGCAGTTTGATTTAATAATCAACTTATCAAAAATCCATAACCCCAACACATTTCTATCTTTATTTGCATTAAAACCAATTTTCCCGTATTTACTTTCATTTTAGTAATTAATTTGTTAAAATAATCTTAAAAACCAATTATTCTTTTTTGTACCCAAACAACCAACCAAAATCGACTCTAAATTCAGTAGACTTCACTAAAAACGAAAATACAAACTAAATTAAGAAAGATAAAATAACCTCATAGTTCCCTGTGGATCGACCCCTTACTGGTGCTATACTTGTTAGGGTAAATATAATTTGGGACACCGAAAACATACATTCGGTGAAACGACTCGCAAAATCTTGGAACCATTTCTGGTGAGTGAAAGAGTTAATTTTATTCTTATTTTAATTAAAATTTGTATCAAATTTTAGTGAAAATAAAAATCATAAATTCACAAAAATATCTTTTCTATTGTCATTTCTATTTGTTTTCCTTTTTCCTCGTTTACGCTTGGTAGTTTGTTTTGTTTTGTGAAGGTCCGTAGGTGTATGAGCGTCCACCTCACACGTTCCAAGAGCACCGATTCATCAGGGGTTTTCCCAACTGACCTAGAGATCAATCAAACGTTTTTGAGGAGCCAACGAGCAGTAATGGCTGAACACAACCAAACCACTCCACTGGCATAGAATGAGGAAGGTAATCTAATTGTTGTCTAAGGAGATGGACAATAGTTAGGTCTTGATGATAACTGGAACCAGAAAGATCCACATGCTCCAGAATACCATCCACAAAAATCCAAAAATTCTAACCCGAGCAAATGCCATATTTCAACCAAGGTCAAGGGCCATTCTATGCTCCTCAGGACCAAGAATTCATGCCAGTTCCCCTTCCTTAGCATCCACCACCACACCGTTCTCTCATGGAGTATGACCTGCCATCAATTCATGGAGCTGACACGAGTGTCATCCGACCATTGGTGCAGGCCCAACATTTTGAGATTAAGCCTTATAACATATAGTTGATCTAGAACAACATTCAATTTGGAGGCCTACCTAGCAAGGATCCCAATGACAATCTCTCCAATTTTCTAGAGGTTTGTGACACTTTACTCTACCACAAAGTGTCTACGGATGCCATATATCTTCGCCTTTTCCCCTTATATCTTAGGGATAAGGAGAAATATTGGATCAAAGGATATCTGCAATGATCCATCCTAACCTGAGAGGAGCTAGCCAAGGCATTCCTATCCAAATACTTCCCACCCTCAAAGATGCTGACATTGTGGAACGAGATCCACAATTTCCAGTAGCATGACGCTAAATCATTGTACGAATCCTGGGAGCGCTTCAAGGATATGTTGCAAAAATTCCCACACCACGGACTTCCACTTTGGATGAAATTCCAAACCTTCTACAAAGGGTTGACAACTAATACCAAGTCCGTGGTGGATGTTGCTGCTGGAGGTATGGTAATGAGGAAGTCCCCTGAATAACTCTTCGAACTTTTGGAAGATATTTCTGCCAACAGCTTCCACTGGAATTCCAAGTGGGGCACTCAGAAACGTGGTATGCATAACATAAATGCCACTACCATGCTAGATGCCCAGTTGGACATTTTGTCCAAGAAAATCGACGCGCTCAATCTGAAGGGTTCGTCCCAAGTACATGAGACAAACCATCCGACATGTAGCGAAAGTGGTGATAACCACATAATGGTGGAATGTTCGGGTTCTGCTGGAGGCCCATTGACAAGAAATGTATATTATGTTGCACAAAACTGAGGGCCCAACCAGTACCAGCAGTACCAGAACCCGACATGGCGTGACCAACAAAACATAGGCTGGGGCCAACAACAGCAAAATCTGCCGCCCCAGCGACTGCCTGGCTACAACCAGCCTCCCTATCCAAACCAATACCAAAGATAGCAACAACCACAACATGGATCTTATCAGCAACAAGGGTATCAGAACCCTCGCCCACAACATCCGTGGCGGCCACCACCTCCACCAGCTCAACTACCTCCTCAGCAGGAGAACACCTCAAGGTTAGAGGATCTTATGACCAAATTCATATCTACTGCTGAGACTAGGTTCCAAAATCAGGAGTTGTCAATTTAAGGTCTAGAGAACCAAATTGGCCAGTTGGTGAACCAACTCTCAGAAAGTCAACCTGGTACTTTACTGGGAAATACAGAGAAGAACTCGAGGGAGGAAGCCCATGTTGTCATACTCCGGAGCAGAAAAGAGCTCCAATAGAACCAACCAGAATAGCCAGGTGTATCTACACCCCCTGATGAAGAAGAATGTAACAATAACAGCCCCGCCTCATCTAAAATCCCATATAATTAGGCTTTACAGACTAAAGGGAAGGAGGTTGTCAAACCATTTGTACCTGCCTTACCCTTCCTAAAGAGATTAAAACAGAGAAATCTGGACCACCAGTTTGGAAAATTCATCAACGTGTTCAAGAAGATGCACATAAATATCCCATTTGCAGTGGCACTGATGCAGATGCCTACTTACACCAAATTCATAAAGTACATACTCTCCAATAGAAGGAAGATGGAGGATCTGGGCACCATTTCCATAACCAAGGAGTGTTCTGCAGTCATCCAAAGTTCAATCTCTCCCAAACTCTAGGATCCAGGTAGTTTTACTATTCCATGTATCATTGGACCATGTGAGTTTGGGAAGGATCTCTGTGACTTGGGGGCCAACGTGAACCTCATGCCCATTGGAGTTTTCAAGAAGCTCAGGCTCCATGATTTGAAACCTACCCGAGTAGCACTTCAACTTGCTAATCGATTCATCGAACATCTGAAGGGACTAGTGGAGGAAGTGATCATCAAGGTGGGTCTACTGATCCTTCCAGCAGATTTCATCATCCTTGAAATGGGGGATTACCAGGAGGTAGCTCTTATACTTGGATGACGTTTCCTGGCCACTGGAAAGGTACTGATTAACATACCCCAAGGAGAGTGGATTTTCTGGGTAGGAGATGAGAGAGTCTCCTATAATGTCCTCAAGGATGTTAAACATGCATCATTACCTGATCATGAGGAATGTTACACTATAACCACTATGGATGACCGTTTCAGAAAAAAAGGGAATGATCTAGTATGTTCTTTTTCAGATACCTTTATTTTCTCAGACATTCCAGATGAAGTGCCAGAGGACTTGAAATTCCTAGAAGGATAGAGCAGCCACTATTGGCAACGTACGATTATTCTTGATAGTTCAGAACGGAAAAAGGTGAAACCACTTATAACTTTGATTTTGAAGGCACTTGAACTCGAACTGAAACCTCTTCCATCTTCTCTGAAGTATGGGTATTTGGGACCCAATCAAACTTTACCTATCATACTTAATGCAGAACTATCACAGGAGAAGGAAGATGCACTTCTACAGGTTTTGAAACAATGAACACACACTATTGGGTGTACAATCGCTGATTTAAAAGGCATCAGCCCTACCATTTGAACCCACAAGGTTCTACTTGAAGAAGGTGCCAGACAATCACGAAAACCACAACGGCACCTGAATCCCCCCATGAAGGAGGTTTTATAAAAAGAGGTGATTAAATTTTTGGATGCCGACATCATCTATCCCTCTTGGATAGTCTGTGGATGAGTCTCCTCCAAGTGGTACCCAAAAGGGGGGGGGGGTATTACTGTGATTTCAAATGAAAAGAACGAGCTCATCCCTACATGCACTGTCACGGGATGGCGATTCTGTGTGGATTACCGAAAGCTAAATGATGCCACAAGTAAGGAACATTTCCTCCTGCCATTCATGGATCAAATTCTAGAGATACTAGCAGGGCACAACTTCTATTGCTTCTTCGATGGTTATTCAGGCTATAACCAGATTTCCATTACTCCAGAGGATTAAGAGAAGAGCACATTCACTTGCCCCTATGGTACATTTTCTTACCAGAGGATGTATTTTGGCATGTGCAATTTTCCCTCCACCTTCCTACGCTACATGATGGCTATCTTCCATGACATGGCAGAACAAATCCTGGGGGTATTTATGGATGATTTTTCCATTTATGGGAAATCATTCGCCACTTGTTTACGGCACCTGGAGCTAGTTTGGGAACATTGTGAGAACACTAACCTAGTTTTGAACAGGTAAAAGTGTCATTTAATGGTTCAAAGTTGCATCTTCCTTGGCCACAGAATCTCAGAAATGGGGATAGAGGTGGATCTGGCAAAGATAGAAGTCATTTCATGACTACCTATTCTGACTTATTTCAAATCCATCCATAGCTTCCCAGGGAATGACGGTTTCTACAGGTGGTTTGTCTGTGAATTTTCCAAAATAACTCAGCCCCTCACCAATGTTCTAACCAAGGATTCCATATTTGAGTTCGACGAGACATGATTCATAGATTTTGAGCATCTAAAGCAGCGTCTAGTGTAAGATTCAGTGATGATTTCTACCAACTGGGAGGAATAATTTGAGGTGATGTGCGATGGCAGAGACTATGCAGTGGGATCAGTCTTGGGAAAGAGGCTTGATTGGATTTTACGACCTATATATTATGCCATAAGGATGCTCAATGAGGCTTAGATCAACTACACCACCATAGAGAAGGAGATGCTTGCAGTGGTTTTCGAATTTGACAGGTTCCATTCTTACTTAGTGTTGTCTAAAGTTGTTTTTTATACTGACCATGCAGCACTAAAGTACCTACTGAACAAGAAAGATGAGAAGCCCCACTTGATCCGCTGGGTACTCCTCTTACAAGAATTTGATCTGGTGATCCGAGATAAGAAAGTGAGTGAGAACGTTGTTGTTGACCATCTCTCCCACCTAGAGTTGCCTCATTAGGAGGAGGAAGATCAGGATATCAAGGAGGATTTCCCTGATGAGCACCTCTTTTCAGTTAATGAGACAACTAGAACATGGTATGCTGATATCACTAATTTTTTGGTTATAGGTGTCGTTCACCTAGACCTCTCCTTCCATCAAAGGAAGAGATTTTTCTCTGATGTGAAAAGGTACTTCTAGGAGGATCCTCTGCTATTCCGATCCTATGCAGATGGAGTGATCCGCTATTGTATCCCGGAGAATGAAGTTCACGATGTCCTAGAGTTCTGTCACACCTCACTAGTTGGAGGACATCATGGACCTAACTGTATGACAGCAAAGATCCTACAGTCTGGGTTTTTCTAGCCCACCATGCATAAAGATGCTCGGGACTTTATTTCCTGTTGCGATCAATTCCAGAGGACTGGTAATGTGGTATGTAGAGATGAGATGCCCTAGTACCCAATCCTGGAGGTTGATATTTTCGACGTGTGGGGTATAGATTTCATGGGTCACTTTCCCCCATCTTTTGGGAACACTTACATCTTGGTCTGCGTTGACTAAATCTCCAAATGGGTGGAAGCCACTGCTACAACACATGCCACAACTAAGTTAGTCATGATTTTTTTAAAGAAAAATATTTTTAGCAGGGTTGGAGTTCCGCGAGTACTAATTAGCGATATAGGGACCCACTTCAACAACTCACTGATGAGAGGAATATTGTCGATGTGTGGAGTAAAAAATCAGATGGGGACACCATATCATCCCCAGTCCAGTGGACAAGTAGAGCTCTCCAACTGTGAGCTCAAGAAGATCCTGGAGAAAACAGTAAACACTTTGAGGAAAGACTGGTCCAAGAAGTTAGATGATGCTTTGTGGGAATATCAGACTGCTTTCAAAACACCATTGGGAATGTCCCCATTCTACCTCATCTATGGTAAGCCATGTCATCTTCCAGTGGAATGGGAACACAAAGCCTACTGGGCTGTCAAGGCCCTGAATTTTGATCTGAAGGCAGCCGAAGAGAAGCTAAAGTTCCAACTGTCGGCAATTGATGAAATCAGATTAGAGGCATAAAAAAGCACCAAGCTTTACAAGGAGAAGACAAGAGCTATTCGTGACTAGATGATTTCACAAAAATATTTCCAACTCGGTGATCAAGTACTTCTCTTTAACTCTCATCTCTGCTTATTTATAGGAAAGTTAAAGTCACGATGGTCGAGGCCATTCCAAGTCATACACATATTCCATCATGGAGTGGTGGAAATCTTTGGAGAGGATGGTCAACCATTCAAAGTGAATGGTCAATGGTTGAAGGCTTACCATCACATAGATGACACGGTGGGAACATTTTCCACCGTACAGCTCAGGTAAGAAAAGGCAAGTAGGTCAATCCAACGACCTAAAAAAAGGCACTTCCTGGGAGGCAACCCAAAGGATACACGCCGTGTAACACCTATACACATGGTGTGTACCTTTTCCTTTTCATTTTATCTAGCTATTATAAATCTATAGAGTAACTAATAAATAACCAGGGATGATGTCGGTGCCGATGGTAAGGTCACTGGAGTTTATCCAAGCCGTACCCGGTTCAAATCCTCCTGACCTACCTTCGGCAAGGGGTTCATCCTTTTTATATTTTGTTACACAGAGTGTGTACTAAATTTCATATATATATATATATATTATAATAAAACCCATGGTGGGGATGGATCGGTTGTCCATGATCGCAACCTGGTTCTAAAATACCTGGGTTCGAATCCTGGAAACCGCTCTATTTCAATCATTTACCATTTTAATAAAACCACACGACATGTCTTTCAATATATGTTGTGTGCGCCAAATTTTTCTTTACTAATTTAATATTTTTCCATATAAAGTAATTCATGCAGATGAAGTTGGAAGATTGGAAATGTCTCAGCTATGGATCCAAAAGACCCGGGTTCGAACCTGGCTAATCTCCCTGCTTCATCCCCTTCTTCTATAATTAAAAACCACACGCTGTGAATTTTCTTTCTTTTCATGTAGTATAGGCCGTATACAATAATTGTATATAAATAATAAATATGGTAAGTAGTACAACCTTCGATCTAGTGGTTGAGGGCTTCCGTTCGGAGCGGCCGATCGCCGGTTCGAACCTCACCCTAAGCACCGGACCAAAAGGTTGTACTTCCATTTTTACAATTTTTAAACACATGGCGTGTATTAGCCCACTACATTATGTGTATAGTTTATTTTTAAATTATTTATATATATATATATATCCATTTTTATTATTTTTAAATATTAATATTAATTATTTTATAGTTTACTATAATATATATATGTATGTTTAAAAAAAACCACCATACACGGCGTGTAGTACAGATGTACACGCCGTGTACCTCGGCTTTATAAGCTGCGACCACCCGGGTTCAGGCCGTGTCGCACAGAGTCCTTCTTCTTCCCATTTTCTTCTCCCGTATGACACCTGAACCCCCATTATTCAGATCCACAGATTTGGTTCGTTTCAGGTTCTAATTTCTCTTGAATTGTGATCATCGGTCAAGGTACGCCCTTCTACACCCTCTATTTCAAGTTATTAGACTCGTTTAGGGTGATTTTGAGATCAGCCGACCATTCAGCTTCCGCCGTACATGACCATGAAATTAAGAACACATGCCGTGTACTTTTGTACATGGCCACACACAAATGCTTTGCAATTTGAATATACACGGTGTGTATGTTCAGTACACATAGTGTACTTTTTCCCATCGTTCCCGAGTACCCTTTGCACATGGCCTCACACACCATTTTCACATACACGTCGTGTGTGTTTGGTACATGCCATGTATTTCATTTCTTTTGGCCCCTCCATGTGTAACACTAACACGGCCTCACATACCATGTTCCTATGCATGGCGTGTGTGTTCGGTACATGCCATGTATACCATTTATTTCGACCAGCCCGTGTCTAGCCCTCCACACGGCCATGTTCCTCTGGTAAAGAGCACGCTGTGTCCTATCGGTACACGACGTGTCCTTTATTTTTAGAACAGTTACAAAATGGCCATGTCTTTATTGATACACGACCATGTGCACTTTTTATGCACAAAACGTGTATGTTCGGTACACGCCGTGTACCCTTACATGGTCTATCTTCTCCTCCCTCGGTGTGTTCATCAAGAGAACACATGATGATTCTCAGCTTGTACTACACGCCGTGTACTCTGGATGTACATGCCGTGTACTTTTATTTTTCAGATTTATCACATTTTCTTTGTTTTCTTTTCTTTCATTTTTCTTTTGTTTGGTTCTTCTTTCTATTTCAGGATATGGAAGATTGAGATCCTTCCCGTGGGAAGCGGCCTGCCTCCGCCACTGAGGGAGAGAGGCCCATTTATCGTTAGATACAAATCCGACCTCCAACACAGCCAGACCTCAACACTCCGGTCTATGATCTCCGTCCATTGGCCATTCTTCCACCACCCACTACCTCAGCGGAGGCTGGGCCTAACACATCTGGTCCTTTACCACCCCATCCAGAGCCTCCGAGCACCATCGCTACTTCACCACAGGCTGCTGCACTTCCTGAGCCCTCTTTAGTAGCTACTGGCCCCACATCGACCGCCTCATCCATCGGGCCTCCATCTACTTCAGCAGATCCACCCCCAGAGCCAGCTCCTGGTACTGCACCTGCACCTGGACCGGGACCTGTGGGTGTTCCCTACCCGTTCATGGTATTCCCGGTCACCGACTTGGCACATGAACGGGTCCTGCGCTTCTCTTTCCGGCTGATTCCGTTGAGTGGTCTCTACCTCGATAGTAGCATTCCACAATAGCTCTGTATCTGGGGATAGTTAGAGGATCTCTTTGGACACACTCCCATGATTTCTATTTTACAGGTCAGCACTCCTATATTCCGTGATTTATTTTTGGAGTTCGCGGACTCGTTCTAGTTCGATGGAGCTGAGTACCGGGAGACACCTGGTGATGCAATGCCCGTGGTTCGGTTCTTGCTGGGCGGCCGACGATTTTCCCTCACCATGATAGAGTTTGTCTGAGGGTGCGGTTTCTACCCCCATCCCATCACCCCACCCCCTATTTCTACCCTGACCAGGCCCGAGCACTCTGATCTCGTTGCCATGTGGCGAGAGATTGCTGGTCCTGACCACCGCTACACCCCTACCTCACAGAAGAGTACCCTTATCACCGACCCCATCCTTCGTTTTACCAACCGGTTCTTCAGCATCATTCTTTTCCCCCTCCATGAGGATATGGGGGTCATGACCGATTGTGACATGGATATCCTTACCTGTGTCATTCGATAGGACTCCCCGGACCTCCCTTAACTAGCCGCCTCCTATTTCTATGCTATGTTTACTGGCCATCAGGGCAACCTGAACGACAGGTTTTACGCCACCCTCCTCACCCACCACCTTGGGGGTTTTGAGCCTTATTTACCCTATGAACTGTTTGGTTCTCCCCAGCAGATGGAATGTCTCATGCTCATTCTCATGGGATAGGTCCGGAAGCAAGGGGTGCCTACATCCTTGCCCAGACTCGCCCCCACCCACATGCTGACCCTCCTGCCCCAGCTGATGGCCCTCCTCCTCCTTCCCCACCCCCTCCGGTTTCCCCACCCCACCCCTTCCTACTGAACACTTCTTCTGGCCTTACTTCTTCTATAACACCTACCCCCGCACCCTCGGTCGATCTCTCCCTTTACCTCCACCTCGATATAATGGAGCATCACCTAGTTCGTATCGACCACCGCCAGGACTGCATAGAGCTGCTTTTGGGGCTTATTGTTCACAATCTTGGTATTCTGATGCCCCCACCACCTGCCTCTGCCTCAGTTCTTGGCCCTTCTGCTACTGCCCCACCGCACTTTACTATGCTGTCCAAGGATTCCGTTCTGCTCTCTACTGTGGGCCCAGTTGCTACTACTACTTCTGCCACCGCTATTTCCAGTCCAGGGAGTGCTGTAGAGCCTCATATTTTGAGTCAAGAACCCAAAACTCCTACTTCTTCATCTTCCCTTCCAGATTCTGAGTCTAAGCCTCCCGCTTCCACAGCTCCTAAGCCATCTCTACCGGTTGGTTCTGTACTGGATGATGCCTCTTCTGAGGCAACCCCATGCCTTGTTTTGGGAGACATGTTTTTCATTGTATATATATTTTTGTGATATCTTGTGCCCATGTTTATTATTCCTTCTTGCAGTGTTCTCTTTATTTTCACCTCACAGGTACTCTGGCATGTTTTGGGATGCACTTTTACATCACATTATATTTTCCTAAGCCTAGACATGAGGGGAGTATTCTCTTTCTATTGTTTACTTTCCTTTGTTGGTTTACTTCATTCCTTACTTCCCCTCGGTCTGGTCCACTATTGTTTCCCTGCCTTCCCTTGTTCCTCTTTTTGGGCACTTGGTGGACCACATGCGATATTATGTATGGGGGGGGGGGTCTCAACATCTTTACTCTTTTCCCTTTTCAGATTCTTGGAGACATCATTATTCAAAGATATATTTGAAAACTTGAAGACATTTTTGGTTCATCATATTTTTAAATAATAAGCTGAAACTGAATTTTTTTAAAAAATTTATGCTTATTTTGGTTCTTAAGTATTTTAAAATGATTGATGATATAGTTTAAATTAAAAGCTTGTAATCCTTGTATAATTACATCAATTAGACTAATCAATTATTTTGAAAGTCATGACCCGATTGTCTCTTTATTTATTTTTCCCACTCCCGAGAGGTATTCTAAACCCCTTTTCATATTCTTTCTAAATACCCTATTTCTTGAGAGATTCTTAGAATATATATAACAACCAGAATTTGAAAGTTTTCTTTTTCGAAACATGAATAATTTTTGAATTACATTAACATGATTAAGGCATTAGATTGTTTTAACCCCTTTATCTTGATCCTACCCTACATCTTATCTTCATGAAGCCCATAGAGACCATTAATAGCCTTTATACAAATCCATATTAGAAGAATATTTCCCTTCCTACCCTAATTCTTTTATGATCTTGCATGATTATTTATTTGAGCTCAAAATAATGGATTGGAAACACATGGTATAATTTCGTAAATTTTCAAGAAATTAAGTATGGGGGAAAGCCTCTTGATCATTGGGGATGAAAAGGGTTCCAAACCTCTATTTTTGGACATTCTGAAAGGTTCCCTTTGTGTAAAAAAAATGGTGCAAAGGGGACTTATACACACTTTTTGGTTTGTGACTCCCACTCAACTAAAGGATATGGTGGTGATGATATCATTTGACAAAGATTGTTGAGGATGTTTTTACATTGAGTTTAATTTTGAATATCATGAATTGTTATTTAAGAATTTAGCCTCCCTTTTCAAGCCTTAGAGTTATTTTTCACATATTTACCTACCAACCTTTAGCCACAGAAACTTCTGATCCTTGTTGAAAATCCCTCATGATTTTTGTAAGGAAAATTTTCTAAAGTGGAGAACTAAAATTCTTGAAAACCTATGGATAGAGTGTATATATATTTGATAGAGCATACATTTTTTTAGAAAAATATTGAGTGTTGAGCATATTTTTGGTGTGGTAAATCATCAAATGGATTGCTTATATTTGAAAGGTTGAAACATGTGTTAAAAGAGGATGAAAGTAGTGAATTGAATTATATATGAGGCATGATTAGAATATCTCATGGATTGAAACTTCTATGTATTCTTTGTTAAATTTTCTCCTGTCACTTATTATTTACATTTATGATTAACTAAAGTTCTTCCTTTTACAATATTGATTCTTTTTAATTAGATGTTGATATTTTCTTGAGGGAAAGCAAATGACTAAGTATGGGGGATTTTGATACACCCAATTTGTGTCTACATTTTCATGTAATCTATTGAAAAATAAGAACAATTTTTCAGCAATTACCTCCTACTTGGATAAAAAATACTTTATTTTGGTGATCTTGTTCATTTCCAGGAGGTTTATAGCCAAGTACACAAAACAGAGAAGAATAGAGAAAAAATTTATGACTACATGACGTGTACTTATATACACACTGTGTACATTCTAGTTCAGACATGGGTTGACCAAGACAAATACATTCCCAAGTAACCAGAAGGCAGTAAATGCCGTGTTCACATTTCTACACGCCGTATAATACATTCTAGAAGCAGTTGGTGGCTGAGAGGAGTCTACATGCCCATGTGGCCGGATGAAGGGGACACACCGTGTGCCATTTATACATGTTGTGTATGCATTTCTAGAAGCGGTTGGTGGCCGAATTTTGAGACTAAATGCTGTGTATGGAGGCACTACACACCATGTACATTTACTTACCTGGCGGCGCCATGTTCAAAGTCAAAGACAGCATGTTAATCCGCCTACCAGCAGAGAAAACGATTCCAAAAACACGTTGATGAAAGTATATGACATGTACTTTTAATACAATCCATGTACTTATTTTTTCTATAAAAAGTGGCCTTGGCCTCCAGACCAATGGTGTGTGGTGTGTAGTATTTTGTGGAGAAAGGGTTGAAGACCTAAAGGAAATATTCTCTACCGTCGTACTACCGTCATTCCATCTACCGAAGAATCATTCATTTTTCAATGTTCTAAGCATGATTTCATCAGGTATCAATAGTTTTGTGTTTATCATTTTCAATATGTGTAACTAAACACCCAGTTTGTTGGGGTTGTGGAAGCTGATGAGTTGTAATTTTAATTAAGTTTCTCTGAATGTGTTTGTTTTAATAATATCTTCTTATTCTTCTTACATCACTTTATATCATCACTAGAAATTTTGTACCAGATCAAGAGCAGAATTTTATAGGATTCAAAAGAAGAATAATGACGAACAACTCCATGAACATTGGAAGAATCCGTCAGCTCAAAATGGACTAAGACAAATAAATATCTATTAAACACTAACTACCAGACCAAGGAGTTAGTTTCTTCAGATCTAAATATAAAGTTTACCAGACCAAGGAAACTTTATTAAAAATTAAACCCAGAGAGTTGGGTTATTGTGAACAACACAAACACATAAGAAATTTGATTTAATAATCAACTTATCAAAAATCCATAACCCCAATGCATTTCTATCTTTATTTGCATCAAAAGAATTTTCCCGTATTTACTTTCATTTTAGTAATTAATTTGTTAAAAGAAGATTAAAAATCAATTATTCTTTTTTTTACCCAAACAAACAACCAAAATCATCTCAAAATTCAGCATACTTCACTAAAAACGAAAATACAAACTATATTTAGCAAGATAAAATATCCTCATAGTTCTCTATGGATCGACCCCTTACTGGTGCTATAATTGTTAGGGTAAATATAATTTGGGACACCAAAAAAAATAAATTCGGTGAAATGACTCACCATATAGATACTACATACGTTTCATACAAGACTTTTTACGTTTAGCAGCACCACTGAAGGGCCTGACTAAGAAGGGTGTGAAGTTTTTTTGGACATATTCTTGCGAGTTAGCCTTTCTGGAGATGAAAGATAGGTTGAATTTAGCACCGATACTAGTATTTTCAGAGCCGGTCAAGAGCATTACTATATACTATGATGCATTATGTATAGGTTTGGGAGTAGTGCTTATGAATTGGCAAGGAGTCGTTGCGTACGGGTCTCGACAGTTGAGGCTGCATGAGAGGAATTACCCGACACATGATCTTGAGTTCGCTGCAGTTGTTCATTCCTTACGCTATTGTAGACATTATTTGTGGGGAGATCATTTTGTGGTTTTAACAGATCATAAAAGTATCAAGTATATCTTCACTCAGCACGATCTGAATTTGAGACAACAAAGGTGGGTTGAGTACCTTCAGTCCTTTGACTTTGAGCTTGCCTACACGCCTGGAAAAGGCAACATAGTGGCTAATGCGTTGAGAAGGAGGACTCAGATATAGGCAGTTTAGGAGGCCAGTAGTGAGTGGAATCTTTTGGAAATGTTCTTTGAGATGCATTTGGAGGTGCATGACAAACAGGCGCAGACATTTCTTTCTTCTATGGCTGTTACATCTACTCTTCTTAATCTTGTTCGAATGAGGCGACTATTAGATTTTGAAGGCCTAGTCCTACGGGAGAGTGTGTTAGGGGAGGAACCTATTACTGGTTATACCATAGGCGAGTATGAGATCTTGCATTTTCATGGGCGTGTGTGGGTGTCAGAAGACATACGCGAGGAGTTGATGTGAGACTTTCATTCCCTAGTTTAGGTAGTTCATCCTGGTGTCACCAAGATGTATCGAGATATGCACCATTAGTATTGGTGGAAATTTATAAAGAGAGATGTTTCTGGGTTTTTCATGAGGTGTTACACCTATCAACAAGTCAAAAGAAGAGAATCAACGACCAGTAAGGCTTTTGCAGTAGTTACCCATTCCTGAGTGAAAGTGGAATGATGTCACGATGGACTTTGTGATAGGGTTACCGAGGTCGCCTAGAGGGAACGATGCAGTATGGGTTGTCATTGACAGACTCATGAAGTTTTCTCATTTCTTACCAATCAAGGAGAATTTCAGTGTTTATGAGATGGGAAGTCTCTAAATCCATGAGATTGTACGTTTACATGGAGTTCCACACTACATTGTTTCTGACAGGGATGCACGATTTACTTATCAGGTCTGACTGGGTTTTTAGAGGGCTTTGGGTACATAGGTACTTCTGAGTACAACTTACCACCCCTAGACAGATGGCTAGTCCAAGCGTACAATTCAGGTGATTGAGGACATGCTTCGAGCATGCATCCTAGATTTTGGAGGTTCTTTGGATAAACACATACCTCTTGTGGATTTTTCCTACAATAATAGTTTTCAAGCAACTATTCAGATGGAACCTTATGAGGCGTTGTACGGTAGGCCATGCTGATCACCCCTATGTCGGCTGGAGGCAGGAGAGGTAGCCATACTGAGACCTCATCATGTTCAAGAGATCACATAGTGGATATAATTGATTCAGAAGAGGGCAGATATAGCACAGTCACATCAGAAGTCTAATGCTGATCGACAGAGATGACCTCTGGAGTTTGAGGTCAGAGATTAGGTTTTCTTTCATGTCACACTGAGGTTGGGACCAGGAGGATTAGGAGACATGGTAAGTTTTCTCTGAGATATGTTGGAACATTTGAGTTTTTGGAGAGAGTCGGGCCGATTGCCTATAAGTTTTAGTTACCTCATAGGTACTGGGATATACACGACGTTTTCCACATTTCTCAGTTGCGATGTTACTTCTAAGACCCGTATCATGTCCTTCAACCTGAGGAGGTTGAGTTGGAGGTGGATGCATCATTCAAGGAGCATCCTTTAAAAATTGTAGATCCGAGTGCAAAGGTTATCCGTGGCCGGTCTGTTCCTCTAGTACTAGTGATATGGCAACACAGGCGGGTACATAATGAGACTAGGGAGAGGAAGGATGATGTATTATCACAGTGGCCAGAGCTGTTCGAGGATTATTCTTCTGTGACACCTTATTAGGGAAATTTGAGGAAGAATTTCTTTAATAGAGGAAGTTTGTAAGAACCCGGATCTTCTTTTTAGGTATGTATTTCCTTTCTGGTTGTCTTTGAGAAAAAGATCCGTTTCTGGAAATTTTCGGTGTACATGCTGTGTACTTATAAGTACATGTCCTGTCCCTGGTTTCCATAGGTAGCCGTGTGCCGACCGTGTAACGACCAAGCACACGGCCATGTGGGGTGACCGGGAGGCTACCTAAAGTGGAGGCCAGTTAAGGAAAGTACACACCGTGTACTTTTAAACAACACGCCATGCAATTTCTTTTTATTTCATTAAACGGACTGGGGTCGCGTTTAATCAACATAACACCCTTCTTCTCGACCTGTTCCATCAAGGAGCATTAGTAGCTGACAATTATTGTCCAAGCCCCTTAGTCACCATCCATTCTCTGAATTGACCACCACCAATTGCATTGGAATCTCCATGGTAATATCTCCCTTCTTTTAGAGATTCATTTCCTGATTTCTCCTCTTGTGAGAGATATCCTCAGTTGAACGTTTTTAGCATTTTTGTAGATCTAATGTGTTCTAGTGAAATTCAAGGCATGGGGTTCAGGTATATCGATCGTACTACGTCGAGGTAGGTGGTTTGTGCCTTTTTGTATCTAGTCTTTGAGTTATATGTGCAAAAGTTTCCAATACCCTCGTTTGGGAAATTGAATGTTTAGGGATTTTAACACTATTAATGCCCGATATTCCTTTTATGGTTGAATATAAGTTGTTTAATTGTGAATAGGTTTAATTGGTAGGCTATGGATGTGTTTTCCTATGCTTGTTTGTTTTTTACCATTTGGTCTATCTTTTCCAGTTAGGATATTTTTTTTCCATTCCTAGTGTTGTTAGGATGGAGTGATTATTTATCTGATATGCTATGCCATGCCTTTTAGATATTTATCCAAGTAGTACTTTGAGGTTTACTTTGGATGCTAATTATCGTTTTTGTACGATTTCTTTACACTGGGCTGCAGGAACCTGGTTTAGTGAGACCATAGGGTAAATTGACATTGAGGGATTTCCTAGAGTGTGTAATATTTATCACGCTTTGAGACCATAGGAGGGATTGACATTGAGTGCTCCCTCAAAGTGTCTATATATACATTACAAGACCATAGGAAAAATTGATGTTTAATTCTTCCTTAGAGTGTTAATAGTTTACCATTAAAAGGCTATCGGGTGAATTAATAGTGAGCGCTTCCTTAGAGAGTCTTTGTTTACACATAACTATAAGGGGAATTGACAGTGAGTGCTTCCTCAAAGAGTATTATTTATATCCTTCTTGTGAATTGAACCAGATGGGTTAGGCCGTGAGAAATACCTAGAGGTTTACTTGAGATTATTGGATGAACCAGAGGGGTTAGACTGTGAGAACTTTCCCATAGGGTTGCTTATTTTGTGTTTAGTTGATTAAATTGTTAAATACAAATGATATATTGGAAACTGTAGCATTGTTTACTTTTGAGTACTTACTTTTTTACTTCTTTATTTTTCTTATTGCCAGCCGTATATATATTCACTCACTGTTAGGCACAGATCTTTGGGTAGTTTCCTAATGGGATTTGTCTCACACCCTGTTTGGGTCATGCTTTTTGGCCCAAACAGATTATATTGCTGCATGTATAGATAATGGAAAGTGTCCTTTTACTTCAAGTATTTGATTGCTGCGGAGTTGGAGAGCACGGGACTAAGCTGAGGCTTGCGATGCTGCTGGAGATTAGTTGTTTTCTTTTGCACTTTGGTTTAGTACAATATTCCAACATTATGATTTGTTTGGATGCTTTCCTAGACATATGTGACATGCAACATTTATATATGTTCTCTGATTGTTTATTAATTTCAGTCTTCCACTATTTACTTATTGAAAGTTATTACTACTTCTGATATTGTTATCTACTTATTTCTGTTGCATTACTCTGCCAAAGAGGGCATAGTTTTGCCTCTATCACACCCAAGACCCTCACTGCTTGTCATAAGCCTTTGTCATTTGGGGAAATTCACTTGAGACCATGTGAACAACCGGGTATGGGGAACCTTTGGGTGGCTCCTGGAATCGAGATGTAACAATTTGATTATTTAGAGTATCCATGGTAATGATTCATGATTATGTGATTATTTATATGTAATTATCTGATCATATTTTATTCTCTCATATTATTATCAAGTTATTTATTAGCTGGAATGTTTTTCTGCTATTTAACTTACCAAATTGATTATGCATTATTTATTCATATCATCAACTGTATGCTTACCCTAACTAATCATGTAACCTCACCCCATTCATATGTTTTATTTTCCCAAGATAATAAGAGGTATCTTAAGATTGATATATAGGGATACGATATAGGGAATAATCCCATTACGGAAGAAAATTATTTGTCTATTTTATGATTTGAAATTTAATTTGAATTTCAAGTATGTTAGTAGTTTACCAAGACTACTAAACTATACAGTACATTAAGATGTGATTCATTGTGACTTATGAAAACATAATAAAGCAGACACCAATTATTGGATACTGGGGATATGAATGATACATAACTTCTTTTCGAGTCCAGAAGACTCTAGATCTAATCTAAATCTAATATTCTGTTAAAAACTTGAAAATAATTCACATAATCTTTTGACTATAAAAACTAAACCCCCTTTTTAGTTATGACCGTACGAGGTGATGAAATCCTTGAAAAGTCCTTAATGTAACACCTATAATATACAGAAATACCCAATAAACTCGAAATATCAAAAACCTTATTAGGATTATCCTAGGAAACCATAGATCTCACTATATATGAGTCTACTAATACTCTTAAATCTATGATCATGTGATAAATTTAGTGAACATTTTCAATCCAAATGTTTCATCTTGTGTTCTTAGCATACATATTGTGGTCTCTCACTATACTCAAAATTATATCAATGTGTTTATAATGATCATGTCAGGTATGTGAGTACAAAAATATGTCATGTAAAAAACTACCCCAAATGAATCAATATACAAGAGGAAAACGTGATTCATCTAATCAATTAAAGAGTTAGGTGAATTCATGAGACCATAAAAAATAACTAGATACATGCACAAGACATATATGTTATGAAATGCTGTAAGGGGTATATTATATGGTATGAATCATACCTATTGGCATCCTAACCTAAAATAAAAAATAGAGAAAACCTATGTTCCTCAAATATGGTCAAAGAGGTAATCTATAAAAGGTAGTGAATAATGGTTGTTATTCATAGGATGATTCAATTTTTGGTAATCCATCCACATCCTAAGGTTCCCATACTCATTTTTAATGAAATTCATGGGTGGACCCCATGGTGATGTACTGGGTCATATAAAATGCATAGATTTTAGGATCTATATATGTATATTTTGTTCTAGATTCTCTATAAGAGACATCCTATAAGAAAAAATAGATAGTGGTGCTACTCCTAGTACTAGATCAATTGTAATTTCCACCTCTCCCTTGGGAAGTATCCCTGAAAATTCATTAGGTAAAAGAGTAATAAAATAATCCACCATAGGGGTGAAATCTATCATATTTTTTCCTTGATTGTTTAGGAGGATACTGGATATTTCGCCTATCACACCACCCATCCCATGATGATCATGCCCAGTTTGACATTCTTAGACATCCCATTCATAATTATGAATAGTTTATCACCCTTAGGTGATATAAATAAATCCCATTAATGATAATAATAAACTTGAATATGATATTGTACGCACTAGTCTATCTCGAGAATGATATTAAATCAGGTCATCTCAAGGAAGAAATGTTTCCATAAAAATGGTAGTTCCCAATATCAAGGCGGAACTTACTGAAATAGAAGGTAGTAAAATATAAAAATTCCAATAGATTATCATTATTTATCACTTTGTAAATGACTAAAATTTTAGGTATAAGAAATTCCATGATAATAACAGAAATGAATGAATGTGAAAAACCTATATATCGAATAATGTAGATAGTAAAGTAGTGGTTTCTAGAAAATTATGTTAAAAAATAGAAGTATTTACACCATTATCCTTTGGTATAGTATATACATCAATTAGTTGGACTAATACATAACCCTAGGATATAAACTAATAACCCTATATAGGTCTTCCATTCTAGAACTTCATACCTAAGTTACGACTACATTGGCCACGATGACCTCCTAGGAATGTATGAATTTTCATATCCTAGCTCCATTCCTAACATGTATTTGTTGATATCAATCCAAAACCTAGTGTTAATGAAGTCCCTCTCTTACTATCCACATGAGAGAAAGTCTTGAAAAACTGATGTAGATGACCTATCATTCCATAAGACCAACACTCAACTGGGTCCTTTCCACAATGGGGATTTATGTTTACCAACATACCACATTGGTGAAATCACATGGATACATAGTCACACACTCTGAATTGTGAAACCTCTATAAGATGTATCAAAACATTGCTTCCTTCCCCTAACCAATATACGAACTAGTCTAGGTGTTTAACTATTAAGTCCCACTACTTATGAGTCCCTTATATTTAACTTAGTAATAAGGGACCATGTCACTATCTTGGATATACTAGACAAACATATGATTTTCAACTACAAATGTATCGAATACATGATACCATCCATGAGTATATCATACCTAGACAACTCATCACCTAGGAGTGATGTAACAAAACATTGAAGCACCATAAAAAAATTAGATTATCCCATAAACAATTAAAATCCATACATGAGGTTTTTAAACACACTAGCATAGAAAATTATCAATATCTTGGGCAAGTAATAATCATAGATGGGTGTTTGGAAATCCATCCAGGCGATAGAAATATTATGATTTTCTTGAGTCAAGATATCCCTACAACTCATTGCTAACCCTCTATGAATATTTCCTACTAGCTTGACCCAAATTTCACAAGATGTATATAGAAGATAAAATATAGATAAAATTACCTATATCAATGACTCAATTGTATAAGGGCCACCATCCTTTGAAAAGGTTGAAGGATGTTGTTACTGGGACTCCTTAGTAAAATCTTCCTTAGAATACACTGGTCTTGGAGAACCCTTCATGGTCTACATAAATTATAAGAATCCATCTTATAACTAAGCATCTAAACCCAAATCAATAATAGGAATAGGTGAAACTAGTGGAATTTTACGATGTATTACTTGTGGCATAAGGCCGACTACATCCAGAGCATTGTCTTTTCTACCTTCTTGGTGCACGAAACATGGATATCATGGTGGAATATTCCAAAAATTCCAAATAGAATTTGATAATGGAGTGAATGACCTATATATTAATGGGACATGTGCGATCCTTGTTATATAAGAGTCACACCCCTTTTCCTGCTCCTAATTCTTTATCTAGTTGATATATAATATCTTAAGGAATCATAATAAACACTCCCACCATAATCTATTTAGGTCAGGTCTTGGACAAGGAATCATATATCAAAGTAGAGGTCCCAGTATATGGTGTTTCAATTGTATGTTATAGAGTAAGGAACCATTTAATTTGAAATTATAATCCCTATTTAGTAGTAAACATATAATTCAAAGAAAAAAATTTAGAATTATATATATTTATATATCATGGATTAGTTAAATGCTTATACCACTTCCAAGTTATAATTTCCTATGCTATAAATGATTCAATTAGTAACACTTGTAACTAAAACTATCCTTTTACCTATAATCTCAAGAAGTAACATTTCTTAAAGGATAGAAAAATTATATGAATCAACATTCCTAATTTATATGGGATCCACTTTTATAAATGATAATTTTATTCCATGTTATCTCAACCAACTAACATTTCAGCCCATTAAACTTCAGTTGCATAGCTCAAAAATGTAATAATTGCCTTAATTATGGTTCCATTATTAATATATATGTGAAATTTCTATTTATTTTAATTCAAAATGTTTAATTAAACATTCTTTTATTTCATTAATTTGGGATAAAAATTAGTAAAATAAGTCATATAATATTGAAGACACTACAACATATTGCTAACAATGTACATATTAAAATAATTATGGCATGGAATATGAATGACATCTGAATCCTTAGGTTCATATTATGATGCATGAAAAAAAACTTCCTTTCCATATTTTCCATGGGTTAAAAAATCAAAAGTGATAACAATAAACATATTTGTTCATCTACATCACCCATGGTGGAATCAGTACAACAATCTTATGAAAAACCAGAACAACAAGTCATGTCCCAAGAAACAAGGATTTTCCCCTATATATGGAGTAGCTACTCCCATGAATTAGCTCATTAACAAACTCTGTCACCTGCTAGTATCCTTTGAACCATATACAAATATTAAGGTAATGAAATGAATCATCAGATACCACCAAGTTATTTCATAAATCAAGTTTAATCATAAGTTCCTGAACATAGTTTGTCATATGGACTCAAGAAAGCCTCCTCATATTCTAGTGATTGATGAGTAGTAGTGAGGGTCTATGGTTTTAAGAAGGGGATATTATACCATCTTTATCATAGTGAATCATATTAGTGAAACATATATATAAATTATTTGGAGTAGTAATAAATTGGAAAATCCTAATTATAAATCTAGAAAAATATAAACTAACATAATAACAACCAGTTTAATATAAAAATAATTATGTGAAAATACAATACCAAAATGGGATAATACAAGAGAAATAGGGTAGAAGGCATATACAATACATTCTTCAAAAAAATAAGTCGAATCCTAAAATTTATCACCATAATAAGTGCAAGAATAATTTCAATCCTCTACTCTTGTACTACATCATTTTACATAGATCCAAGCACCCATAGTATAGTGCTTTCCTTTGACCCTAGTATCTTCTTTAAAGTCTATCTAGGTACTAATTGGAATCTTGAACATGGTGTAACTAAAACACTACAGGCCACATCCTTTGTTGTCTAGCACTATCTAGTTTGTTAATATACAATGGGTAGTGTGAAGGTAAATAATAAATGAAATGTAGTGAATAATGAAACTTTGTTTTATAGGGTTATTCATATGAAACTCATCTCAAAGTAAATGATTCATCCCAAGATAGAGTGTATCTAATAATTTTACATTAACATTTTATGTTTATGGTGTTAGGACAAAATGCATAAAACTAAGGAATCCATGTAAAATTATTTTCTTATGAGGTTCCATAATTCCCATGGAATTTATGTAAGATAAATAGGTTGATGGATACAAGGGTTTACCCCGGGAAATTCATTCTAAAGGAAAACCTCTAATCGATCCCTATGATCATGTCATAGGCAACCTCAATGCTATATGTAAAATGATAACAATATAGTAATGATGGTGGTATGTAACATCTAGATTAGTCCATGGATAATCCTTCAATCTATTCAAATTATATAGTTTTATTAAATAAAAGAGGAACTTTGGTGCCATTATAGTACATTCACATCCATAAGACTTATTATGAATAAAAGTGTGCTCGTTAACATGGAATTGACAAAAAAAATAGTTGGATTCCCATGATATTTTCCATGGAAAACCATAACAAGAGTCAAGGTATCACCCATGGTATGTCTGAACTTTAAAATTAATGGTTATTAACAATAATCAAGCATGATTTAAGAAAATTTCATCTAATAATAATCATAAGGTAATCCATAATTTCATTTCATAATTATAAAGGGGATAAGATTCTTGACCATGTCATTCATCATTAATTTACCAATTATCCATTTCATCTATTTATGATATAAACTCACCTGTGAAGGTGGTTCAATTATGTAGCCTCAATTTAGGATTCCTAACTAGAAATCATATCATTTCATTTATAAAAGTAACCCAACACAACTCAAAAGGAGTTATAATTTCAATCCTTGGCTTTTGGGAACTAGCATGGTATCACTTCACCTTAATTTCCTCCATTTACCCATTTCATTTAAAGGGTCAAATTCAACACAGATCAACATGTGGTTTAAAATACTTTCAAAGTATTAACAGTCAAGGGAGTTCAATGAGACACACCCAAATGGGTGGCCTGTTTGGTGGTATATATCCTTATTCCATGTATGTGAGGGTGAACAAACATCCTTTTCAGGGTTATAACCAATTTATTAGAATAGTTTGACATTTAAAGTCCACGAAATTCAATTTACAGCATACTGAACAAAAATTATTTGAAATAAATGAATTTTATGGAAAAAATGATACAAAACCTACCTTATATGTGTTGTAGAGTCCTCATCGAGTATCATCCTATAACTTGATCCAACACCGTAGAAATATGATAAATAGTTGAAAATAATGAAAATATTGCATATCAAATCACCAAAAGATAGTGTTGAATATAAAAGTTAAAACAATAATTAATGTAATAAGATAAAATAACATACATATGGCTATCCAACATGATGAATGATGGGTGAAACATACACCCGATTGAGTAGGCATCTTAGTTCCAAGATTGAGGGAGAATAGGTGCTCTCAATAAAGTAGTAAAGGTGTTGTGTAAGAGGAGATGAAAATAGGAGGAAGAGGCATAAATGAGAGGCTGGGTAGAAATATATTCTCACCAAATTTTAAAGCGTGAAATGTTTGGATGCATGTTTGGTCCAACTATTTTTCATAATAGTAGAAGGATACCACCACCTTACATGGTTAGAAAAATCATATTCTAACCATGTATTTTTTCTCTGTAACTAGTCTTTTGTTTTTCTAGAGGGCATGTCACCTAACTTTTTATGGGTTTTAAAACTATTCACCACCTATTTGGGTCTGCATATTTGAGTCACACTATTATCACTAGCAATTCTCTATACTTGGGCCTCTACCAATTTATCAAAAAACTAGAGATCTAGAATCCAAATAGGCCCCAAATTCTCCCAAACCCTTCCTTAAAGTCCTAGAAACTTGCATAGTGATACTAATTGATACCAAAATTTAAATTTAAAGGATTTGATAATCATAAAAAATATTGAATTTTAGATGATACATTTTATGAATGAAGGGTAATGAATTTTACAACATTAGTTATCAAATCTGTTTTGGTGGACCGATAAATTCCAACTAGGAGTTTGAACCCAAATTCCCAGTGATTGAGTAATGGTTTATGTGATGTAACTAATAGAAAAAATTTATGTGCATATTTTTAATCAAATTTGGATGATTTATTGATGTTTTAATTGTTAAAATCCTTGATTTGTAATGTTTTATTAAATTATGGGTAATTTAATAAAAGGAAATGGAAAAGGTTTAAAATTTTTAAAAGGACGTGTTTTAAATTGAAATTTTATTTTTGAATCCTTTAAATTTCTATTAAAATTTGGAAAACTATTTTTATTTTTCTGTGTAAAAATTTACACTATTTAGGAAAACCATCAACTAAGGCCCACATTATTTTTAGGAGGCCCACTAGGAGCCAGCCTAGCCACATAGGCCATGGGTGAGCTAGAATACAACTGGGGGATCTTGGGGGATTAGGCCTCAGCACAACCTATGTGTGATAAAACCCAATTGGTGGCCACAAGTGGTCAATCCCTACAACATTCATATGTTGGCCATCAGATTGCATGGGATGGGTGTGTCATGGTTTTCATTTATATGTTAGAAAGTGGTGTCTTGGAAGACCACCCTAAAGTGGTAATTCCTAAAGGTCTTGTGTTCGGGGTGATAAAGAAGTGGCCCCAACCCATCGTTTCGATGTGGGATGGGAGCTCCACCGCACTCTACCATGGACCACCGTGTTTTTTCTCACTCTGTCGTATGACTCACCCACTGGAACTCCACTTCCTATCCTCTATCTCTTGGCCACTACTCGACAAACCACTGGTCACATCTCATCCCTCATCCTCCCCCCCGGACATAGTCATACTCCCCAGGCCACTCAACCTCCTCCACCTCAACCTCCCCTCCGACATCACATGGATTGATGCATGAATCCATGACCATCAATGCCATGTCTCATGAGAAATCACCACCCTCTCTCAAATCCTCTATGCTCCACCATGGATCCACCTTATTTCTCACTGACCACTAAACTCTATCACCGAACCACCTATGCTACTCGGTTTCAGCTCCTCCTCCAACATTGAAGGCCGAAGGAGGGTGAGACCTCCATTGTCAGGAATGACCACCAACTCATGCCCCTCTCCTCACTGTGGTCCACCACCCTGCTTCACTATCTCACTCTCCACCAAGGCCACTGCCCTATGCATAGTAGTAACAAAATATCTTCTTTGTATGGACATTTCCCACAAAGATCCTAAAAACCTATAACAACTTGTGTTTCCTCCAGAAGTCGTGGACTACCTTCATGGAAAAAGGAGAAGGAGGTCGAGTCTCTCCTCCATCACTACCTATATAATGGAGGATCTTCCTCCTCATCCAAATCATCTAGTTGACACCAAATGATGAGGATCCTCAGCCAAAGGAGAATCTTGAGCTGCATATCCCTCACCCATCTTCTTCGTCATTTGTTTCTTTAATTTATTGTTGTTGTCATTTACATTTTCATTTTAAATTCTAATTTAAATTTTATTTTTAAATAAATATATACATGAATTTTTATAAATTTTTTCCACACTATATTTCTTCTTATTTTATTTATTTAAATTATTAGTTATAATAATAATAAAAAATAATAAAAATATTTATTTAAATTGTAATTATTAATATCACATTCTTATTTTAAAATTATTTTCTTATTTTATTGTACACTTCTCTTTTTAAAAAAATTATTCTCTTACATATAATAATAATAATTATTATTTAAGAATTATTTATAAACTATATATTTTCCTATTTCATTTTATTTTATTCTCTCTCTCTTTTCTCATCCCCCATTCTTCAATTTTTATTTTACTCCACTAATCCACCATTATTTTTATTTTATTATTATTTATTTCTCATCTTCTTATATTCTTCCCACTTCCAATATTGTGATCTCTTAATCTCATAAATGACAAGTTGACCCCTAGTCATATCTCGGGGGAGTTCAATCTGTTCTTAAATTTTCATTAATGCTTATTGTTATGATTGTAGTAAATTTAGTATCATTCTTATTGAGGTGAATGTATCTGATTTTGTGACTACCCACCAATGAAATGCAACTCAATTTATTTATATTCTTTTATTTAATACATATTTGTATCTATACATTGTTTAATTCTTCATACAATAATATTTGAACTAATAAATGGATGAAATAGACTTGATTGAGCTGGGTCCTAGAAGATAAAACGTCATATACCGGCCTGTGTCATCATCCTGGATTAATGAATGAGGGGGAATTGAGAGTGCTTTGGAATTTGATTATATTCATTATTTTCATAAATAAATAATAGTAATTCGAACATGATATTTCATGTTTGGATTATCAAACTTAAATCAAACATATAAAGGAAAATAGTGATTGAACACAAGACTCACCCCAAGACCAATTACATTCTTTTATTAACTTATTATGTATACATTTTCATGTTAGTTTAAATTTATTTATTTCATATCATTATAAAAGTAATTAAAAAACACAAAAAAAATTCATTGTTTTCATTTAGAAATAAAAAAGTGATTAAATATGTTATTTTGATAATGTAGGTGAATAAATTGAGTGGATCCTCAAGTGAGACAACCCTGGTCAGCCAATGTGCTGCACTAGGAATATTATATTTTCTTTTGATCATGTCCCATGACTGGTATGCATGAAAAGTAGCACCGTTATCAGGGATCCAATTAGTTATTCATTTAACTTTTATATTTTAACTTCTTAGATATATTTCATTAAAATTAAATAAAAAACTAAAAAAGACTTCTATTATGTTTTGATATGATAATTTTTTTAATCCATGGAAAATAAAATACTATCTGGTGTAAGAACCAGTAGCTGAAGCACCCTAATCTAGAAAATATGGTGTTACATTGTTGGATAGACATATTGGGGGGGGGGGGAGCCAAATTTTCAAAGAGAAATAATTCACGGTCCTAATCTAGGATCTCACGGAGACACTTGAGTAACCAGTGGTTGAAGGATTGGGAATATAACTCACTAAATTATGAGATTACTTCTTATAATTATATCAAGATGAATCCAAGACACAAGAATAGTGCTCCTAGTTTCCTACAAACTCATTTGAATAATTTACACCATAATGTTTTCAGGAGAATGTGAAAAAACACAATCTCAAGTATGATATTCAAGAGCTTGATGAAAAGGTGAAGAATTTCCAAGGAAAAATGGATTAGATAACTGCATACTTCCAAGAATCATCAGAAGAACCTAAACCTGAGTCTAAACCTAAACTAGAATATGAGCCACTTATCTTACCTAAAGAGTAAAAGGATGAATAATTTCCTACCAAGCTACATGTGGGAGATCAATGAGAACTATATGGATTTTATATAGAATGTGAGGAACTTCTTGATCTCCCCACACCTTTAAAAGAAAAACATCAAACACCACTAGAGGAATACACCACCATAATTGTGGAATTTGAAGTAAATATGGAGGATCCTGACTACCTGCCTCTATCTAAATATAATATACTCCAATAGGAACATACCATTTTGGAATTGATTACATACAAACCAATCTAGGGAATTGATCATTTCTCAAACTCTATCTCTTTTGATTTTATTGAAATATAATTGTAAATCACTCCCTAATATTTTGATTATAAATATTCAGACAATCTTATCTATTGCCTATAGGAGTATGGAGAACCTGGAGTTTCACCTACTAAGAAACACATAGATCTTCCTAATTTCAATGAACATACATTTGTGGATCCCCAGTAGAATATCCAACTATCTGAGCCTGAAGAATTCTGAAAATATGTTGATCTTATTTAAGAAGATAAATTACTTATTATGAATTCATATTTTATTCATGTAAATATACCTGTTTACTTCCCCTTTCATTATTCAATTCATTTATCCCATGAAAATCTAGGACTAGAAGAAGAGAAGGTTTCAAAATTAGAAACCAAGAAGGAGGATAATCATTACTTCATCCTACTCCCACCATGAAAGCTATACCACATTGCAAAGGGGAGGGTCTAATGTACTCTATGAATGTATAATTACTTACCTTCAAGGATGAAACAAAATCCAGGAAAGACCACACATGGTGGTTAAAATAAATGAAGCTTCATCCTCTGTTTGATTTTGGATAACAGCTGGTACTACCCTCAGGTGGCAGTGAAAATTAAAGGTGCAAATGGGCGATCATAGAAACATTTATATTTACATGCTCTCAAGGAATTTCGATTTCAATTTCATTTGGTATGAATTAGTTCATCATGAAGCACACCCCCACTTATATTTTTTTTGATTTAATGAAATGATCCTTCTTAATTGAGTTGCTTTCTTTTATAGGTTCATGGCGGTAGAAGGTTGTCCCAAACAGTGAAGGAAAATGACTAAGCTAAATTTCAATTGAGAGTTCAGTTTTAGTGTTTATATTTTAAACTCCTTATATTTTTTGTAAAAAAATATTTACTAAGATTCAATGTGAGAATTGCTTTCACACACTTTAATTCATGTTTTAATTGAATTTTCTAAGAGACATGAGTTTCTTTGGAATCCTGTGATTCCATGCTTTATATTTCAATGTTAATTAAATTTAATGATTAAAATGGAAAATTAAAAGAATAAAGTAGAGGATAAATATTAAAATCAGGTCTCATGATTTAAAATAATTGATTGATTCATGTAAATGAAATTTTCCAATCATTTTCTTGCTTTGAATTTTTAAAATTCATGTGAATTGATTTGTTATTATTAATCATGCCATTAGTGATTTTCCCAAGACATATGTTCCATTATAGAGAGATTTTATAGAATAAGAAATTACTATTTTATATTGAGAATATTTCTAAAATGATTTGAGGATATTCCACCTTCTAGAACTTGAATTTGAACTTCTTAGAGCTATGACTTTGAAAAAACACATTTAAAATGATTGATTAATATTTTGATAACCACTTACCCTAAAAATACCACCTTTAAAATAATATTTCTTTTTCCCATAAGAGACTACGAATGACCTTTAGAGGAATGAGCCATGTTTCAATCCAATTTTATCCATTATTACACTACTCATTGTAATTTCTTAATATTATAATGTTGAAGTGTGGGGGTGAAGGGAATCATGCTAAATGGTTGATTTATATTTTAAGGGAGAATTGTGGGGCTTCTTATTATAGGAATTATTTAATGTTGTGGAATCATTCATTGTAATCTATATTTTTCCCCTCTTGAATATTAATAAAATAATGAAAATTAGAAAAAGGACTAAAAAAATGAGAAACATGTGTTGTGATTTGGGAAAAAAAGTGCCATTAATAGACCTATGATTTTTATCATATGTGGTTAGGTGGTGGATGTGAGTTTTATTCTAGTCCTAAATTTTTGAAAAAAAAATTAATTAAAAGGATCTTTTAAAGAGAAAAAAATATAAAAATATAAAAATATATATTCAAGGGAGGGAAAAAATCATTCATCATGCTTAAACTCATCACAATATTTACTTTGGATTTCTGTAAAGTTAGGAATTGATATAAATTAAATGGGAAAATGTCATTGAACTTTAACTTTGAATATCAGGCTTTATGATATAATAGACAAACCTACTCCTCAATCTTTATTTTTAAAACATAAATTTCTACCAACCATAAGCCTTAAAGACATTTTATCATTAATTGAAAATCCTTCATGATTTTAGGTGAATTTTTCTATAAAAAGTAGATAAAGAAGTTATTTTACAAGCCTATGGATAAGGACCATGTTCTCATTATATGAGAATAAATCTATATGATTTTTATCATGAGAGATGATTGAAAAAATTTAGGATAGGTAAATCAAATTTGGAATGTTTAATAATAATGAATTGAGGAGTTTGAATGATTGAAAGGATAAGTTCCATAATTTTTCAAAGGGGAAAAGTAAAATACATGAATTGACTATTTATTTAAAAAATGTAGAATTAAATCGATATTTTATGTCGATTTTGACAATTTGACTTAAAATAGATAATAATTTGATTTTATTACTTTTAAATTTGAATATTGATAAACATAGGTGACCTCTTTAACTCTTTGTTGATATTTTGTTCTTGAGGACAAGAATGGATTACGTGTGGTTTTATTTTTTATAGAAAATTTATATCCATATATTTAATCAAATTATGATGATTTTTTGATGAGTTTAATTATTAAAATCCTTGATTTCCAAATATTTGGTAAATTATGGGTATCTTTAGAAAATAAAATGGAAATGGTTTAAAATAAGTAAAATGATTTTTTTGAATTGAATATTTTATTTTTGAATCCTTTTAATTTTTATGGAAATTTGCCTTAATCTTTCCATTTTTTCTAACATAATCCTTCATAAAAGGCCCATGAGCCTCTTAGACATCCCAGTAGGGGTCCGACCAGCCACAAAGGCCCTGGGAGAGCCAAAAGCTAGCTGGGGGCACTTGGGAGGTCAGGCTCGAGTGTGGCCTAAGGGTGTTGAAGCCCTGTAGGTAACCGTAAGTGATCAGCCCTGAAGCATGCATAGGTAGGACTTCAGCCCGTGTGGCCCACGCATGTTATCGATCCCATGTAAGTGTGTGAAATTGGTTTCTTTGAAGTACCCCTTGTATTGGTCATTCTTGGAACTCCCATGTCTAGGGTTATAAATAAACATCCCCATCCCACCGTTTCGATATGGGACGAGAGATCCACCACACTCTATCATCCGCCTCACCTACTGAAACTCGGCCTCCTATCCTTCATCACCTTTTTGTGTCCAGACACCCCACTGGCCACCTCTCCTCCCTCGGCCTCATCACCAGACATAACCATCCTCCCTAGGCCCCTACATCAACTTTTCCTTGACATCCCCTCCATCATCACCGAGTTACATGCATCCAACCATGACCATCGCTACCACCTCCTGGAAGCAATCAATGCCCTCACTCAAATATGACATGCTCCATGGAATCTCCACCTTTTCCCTCTCCCACCACCATGCTCCATCACTAGACCACCACCACTTCTTATTTTGATCTCCTCTATCCACTTTGAAGGGAGGGGGAGGGTGTGGCTACCACTCTCAAGCCATCACCACCAGTTTGAGCCCCTCTCCTCACCATGGTCCAATACCCTACTCCACTATCATGCTCACCACCAAAGCCACTGCACCATGGACAATGGTGGTGAAAGCTCCTCCCACATGGATATCTCCCACATAGATGCTAAACACCCACAAAAGCCAGTGCTTCCTCCTGGGGACACAAACAACCTTTATGAAAAAATGAGGAGTTATAGTACCTCCTCTCTCACTGCTTATATAAATGAAGCACTACCTCCTTCTCCAGATCATCCAATGGACATTGAAGGAAAAGAATCCTAATCCAAAGGAGAAACTCAAGCTACATATTCTTACCCCATATTATTATACATTTTTTATTTTCTTTTATTTATTTTTGTTTTTGTTTACATTTTACTTTTAAATTGTAGTTTAAATTATAGTTTTAAATAAATAAATATATAAATTCTTATAAATTTTGTCTCCACCAAAATTCTTCTTATTTTCATCATTTATATTATTTTTATAATAATAATAATAATTATTTAATTAAATTATTATTATTAGTATCACATTATTATTTTAAAATTATTTCCTTATTATCTTATACTCTTCTCATTTTTGAAAAATTATTCTCCTAAATATAATAATAAGAATAATTATTTTTATTAATATTATTATTATTTTAACATTAATTATAAAATATATATTTTCATATTTTATTTTATTTTATTCTCTCTATATCCCCCTCTCTCTCTTATCATTGCCCATTCTTCCATTTTCATTTTAGCTCAGTCCTCCAACATTATTTTTTTACTTTATTCTTATTTCGTTATCTTATTCTTCTATTCTTACAACTTCCACCATTCTGATCTCTTACACTAAAAAAATGAGCTCAGAGTCTATTCAAGGTGTGCTTAAAATTTCCATGATGTTTAATGTCATGGTTGTAGTAAATTGAGTATCATGTATGGTGAGAAGAATGTCTTGGATTTGGTGACTTCCCACCAATGACATGCAACTCAATTTATTTATGTTCTTTTATTTAAATCATCTATGCCTATCTAAATTTGTTAATTAATCATACAATAGGAGTTTAAATACTCAAGGGATGAAATAGATTCTACTAAGTTGGGTCCTAGGGGACAACACTTCCTAGACCAAGTAATGTCATCAACCTTGATTAAAGGAGGATGTGGAATTGAGAGTGCTTTGGAATTTGATGATATTTTACAATTTCTAATAAAATAATAATAATTCAAACATGATAATTCCATGTTTTTATTATCAAACTAAAATAAAACATATAAAGGAAAATAATGATTGAACCCAAGACTAATCCCCAGAGTAAGTAATTTCTTTAATAAACTCATTCTATTTTGATATTCATGCCAGTTTAAATATCCATAATTCATGTCACTAGAAAATTAATCAAAACCCCAAGATATTTTAATTTTTTTCATATAAAACATAAAAAAAGATATAAAATAGGTAATTTATATGATGTAGGTAAAAAATTGAAAGTATTCTCATGTGAGATAACCCGGGTCAACCACTATGCTGCACTAAGAAAATTATAATTGATTTTGAACATGCCCCATGAAAGGGTTGCATCAGTAACTGATTTCCCATATGTTTTACGGATAGTAACGACATGATCCATTTTCATGGGAGGGTATTTATTTTCACCTCCTCAAGGAATAATTATTTAGTAAATCCCATTCCTCTCATTCGGAAGCACACACAAGTTTGATGAAGTTGTACATGCATATTAGGTGACACTTTGGGTGGTTGGGAATGAAGAGAGAAAACTTGGGCTTCTTTTCTCATTTCCTGACCTCTCAGAGAAACAATTCAGAGCATCAATGACCTATAAGGTTGATTAAAAAACATCCTATTATAATGTGGAAGTTGGATAAGGTGATTTAAGACTTTTAGACAAGGATTCCTAGGAACTTTAGAAATTGAGATTAGATATGGTTGATAGTTGATCACAGACAATTGTGGAACATTTTTTACCAATCCAAGAGGCATATTCAGTAGTATATTTTTAAAATTTTATTGTCTATGAGATTTTAAGAATTCATGGAGTGCCTTCCATTATCTTATTAGAATAAGATGTGCATTTTACATCATTATTTTGGAAAGTCTTTCATATGGATATGGTGACATGGTAAAACTGATTACTACATATCATTTATAGACCAATGGATAGTTGGAGAGGCCATTCTAATTTTTTATAGATATCCATTGATTATGCATTATAGATTTAAGTGAATCATGGGTTGATCATAATGACATAGTTAAGTTCAATTACAAAAAATGGATTCTAGGATTATATGTATATGTCAACATTTCACACTTAACAATGTAACAAACAACTTTGTTAGTATAAAGAGGGTGGGGAAAATATCCTTATTGAGAGTATGTTGAAGGCGGCCTCTTAGAGGGACATGGAGATCAAGATATTATTGGTTACCACCATTAGTAGATAATGACCATATACTGACCAATGGTGATGACCACTATAGATTTCTGTGGACGATCTGGTTTTCTATTGGGTTTCACCTTGACTGGGTCATCTTTATTTATCGAGGTGAAGGAAGTTGGAACCATGGTTTGTTAGACCATTTGAAATCATTGAATGTATCTGAGTAGTGTCTTACCAATTGGATCTACCTATATAATATTGGATTATTTATAATATGTTATATGTATCTCAATATTTTATGTATGAAGTCAATCATAATAATTTTATTGTAAATTTTAATGATGAATTGGTATCATATGAATAATTTTTAGAGTTACTAATAGAGATTATATAACAAAAATAAAATAAAATAATGAGGTTAAAGACTATATATTTTTTTGATTTTTTTGAAAGCATGATCATATCCAAGAGAATATATGGGAATGGGAATTTTTTGTGCAAGATCAGTGGATTGAGTTGTTTGAGTAGGCCCTATATATAAAATTCATGAGGATTGTATTTCCTTATATTGGGAGATTGTAACATCCTATGATTCTCTAGGATTTTAATGAAATTGTTTCCCCCTTATTTAAATGTGATTTGATTTATTATTTTTTTGGGTGATGTTTGTGTAGATTAAATCTAGTATCCTAGTTTTTTAGGGTCTTTTATGTGGGTTCATGGTTTTATTATGGTTAGGAAAAAACATATAGTTCTCCCTATAAAACCGTGTGTCTTGTTAGAAGGGGATTATTGATAGTTCATGGTTGACACACAATAACGGTAAAATGTGTGAAATTCGTCATGAAACCTTCTAATATGGGTTAAAGTAAAAAAGAATGGTTGGTTCATGATTTACCAAAATGTTTGACCAAAACATTATGGTTACCTGAAGAGGAAGTTAACCTCGAATGGTTGGTGCGTGATTTACAAAAAACTTTGACAAAAAAATGAATAAAAATTTAACTTATCTTGAAATCATCCTTTTTAACCAAAAAACCATGATTCTTACTTCTAAACTTAGGGATTTAAAACCTAGGGATAGTAGTTTTGGGTACAGGTGATTCTTGCCCTTTCAAATTCCAAATCTAGTAGATCTAGAGGGTTGGGCTATGAGAATTCCTGGAAAGAGTGTATTCCTCCTCTATTTTCATGTCTCATATATATTTACAGTCCTATTATAAGAAGGAATAATATATATATATATATATATATAAATCTCTATTTATATGGATTCTAATGTAATTAAATGAGTATTTATCATTTCCCCAATGGCTGGGATTCCATATCTATGGATTTTTCATTATCCATCAATGGATTCATGATCCATTGATTGTGGTGTTTATATTTGAGTAAACCTAATAATATTTTATTCCTTATCACGTTAATCATATAGATTCTTGTTTTTTAGTCCATTTTTAATGAATTGGGATAGTTTATATGGACCCTTTTCACGTTGGATTGATTCGATTAGTTTGTGGGAATGGTCTATGTGATGAATCATGGTGGTTATTAATTTTTTTTCATAAAAAAACATGGAATATGAATTCTTTTCCATATAATGTCATTTTATACATTTTTTTGACCAGATATGATTGTGTGTGAATGTGTATATATGAGTCCTATTCTTTATTGACTTGAATAAGGTGGTGTTTTTGTATTGTTCTTTTCTATGGAAAACATTACAAGATAAATTACACATTTTTATGTTATGTTGTGCATTTTTTGGATGTTTCTTAGAATAAGGGAGCATATCTACTGGTATTAATATTATAGGTCACTCAATGGTGACTATTTGACATCATAAATGAAGAGAAAATGTAAAAGATTATAAAACCCTAGCTATATGATAGAATAATGGTGCATGTTGGGATATTACATGACTTGTAGATGATGATTGGGAATACATGGAGGTAGAGGTCCATGATCCAAAATTTGGTGAACATCAAGATGATGGGATGAGTCAGGGTGTAATGATCCCTGAGATAATGGAATTGGTAGGGAAATGATATATTCTATATGGATGGAATGAGTCATAGTTGGACACATTCAGTTGATAGGAGGATTGAAATTGGTGTGTTGGGATGGTTCTTAAGAGTCAAAAGGTTCTGATAGGAAATACCATCTTCTGAAGATGAAAATATTTATGACCATGGATAGTTGGATGAGATGAGGATCTAAAACATAAAGATAGTACATTCTGATCATGTAATGTTGGTAATGAATATTTCATTAAAGATAGAATAAATTCTATAGATTTTTATCATAGTGATATGAGATGTATGTGACATCATGAAATGATTACAGTTATGAAAATACTAATCTTACTACCCATTCATCATGGATCTAAAGAAGTTATGTTTAGGGTTCATGGAAACCTTTTTACTATATTATGACTAAAATATTGAATGATTTTTGTGTGCACATTTACTTTATTTAATACTGAATACACATTTATATACTTTTGAACTAATATTTAAGGATTCATTTATGGTGGGATAGTGGGTTTATAAACATATTAGACATGGGAATATCTGGGAAGAAAAAAACTTCATGATATTAGATTTGGGGAAGGGAATGGTCTCGATGGTAAGAAGTTTAGGTCATGGAGTTTGATGTTCAGAGATGGTAACAGGTTGGATTCTAAATAAATGTAACAACTTTGTTATTAATTTGTTATTCAATAGGATTATAATTTAGTCTTACTTACCACACAATGGGGTCCTAAGATATTTTTATGTTGTATGGAATGGATTATATTTTTATTATCGTATGATAATATTTCGGTTATCACTATGCTATCAGGATATTTTATTTATATCTTTGTAATCTTGGTATATGGCTATTTATGTTGAGTGTATAGTATCTCCACTACACCGTATGAACTCTCAATCTAATAAAAAAACACAGTGTATAGGGATTCATACATGAGGTCATATACCCACCTGCAATCCTAGGCGATTCAGGTTAGGGCATCATAGTATATGCATATAAGATATGATTCATTACTCAAGTTATGAGGACGTTTCTTTAAAACCTTATGTTAAATGTTTTAATATATTTCTATTATGTTTCTTGATTATTTATATAATTTTAATGAATGTTCTTCTATATACATATATTATTCTTCAAGATCATTTTAAATAGGCATAGAAATTCAATAAAAACGTTTTTATAGTGTATTTTTTTATCAATTTCCACACAAAAAATATCTGAATTTCGTTATATATATATGTGTGTAAATAATGTTTTTTAATATTTTAATCATGAAGTCATTTTCATACAATAATATGAATTCATCATTATTGAGTTTTATTTCCATATTTTGACATATTTTTAATAATGATCTTAATCCAATTATTTTTTAAATTTATTATTTTTATATAGTTATAAAAAGTGATGTATATTTCTACATAATCTTATATGAAAAGTAATGATTTTTCTTATGGGTGGAAATGAATTTTCACACGGTTTTTTGAAGAAAAAATGTAATATTTTGAATGTTTTTTCTTACAATTATAATACATGGTCATTAAATTTAATGATGTGTGTGCCTAGTATATAACTCTCTATTTCATTGAATAATGGTTTACCCTTAGTAGAAATTACTTTGGAATTAACTAGTGAATTTATTCAACTCTATTGCTGATTATAAGTGTTATTTTTATTAGTGATAGATATATAATCAATCAATATTATTAGATTTTTCTATTCATATTATGAATTTTATAATAAATATTTTTATATCATAAGATTATAATATTATTTCATTTTTGATCTAATTTTTTTGATCATTAAAATAATTAAATTTCTTTTTTCAATGAATTTTATTCCTTATAGTGGTTCACATATAGTCCAAGCAGTTTTCATGATTATATCATTTATGAATTTTAACATGTTTTTCAGTAATTTTACAGAAATGATATTTATTTTATATTTGATAGGACGTTTTATATGATATCAATGTTATTTCTCTAAAGGAAGGAATATTTATAATGATACAACAATTTTAATGACTTTACATGTTTTCTCATTCTTTTATACCTCTTACTGGTCAATATGATCACCCCCAATATTAAAATTTTTTTTCATAGTGATTGAGGATGAATATGATAATTTATGATATGTATTTTAAGAATTCATGAGTGGGAAATGATTTTCATGATGTTAAATACATATTGTAAATTGATAATTTCTTGGTATAATGGGAACAATGTTCATTTGGTGGGAAATATATGGGTACTTTAGATAATTATTTTCCTTAATTTTCTAAATATTTAAATCAAAAATTTAATGGGAATACAAGTGACTCGATATTTTTTATTGGTATTATAATCATGGAATGATATGCTTGGGTCACCTTTTTTTGTATCAAAGTCAATGTGTGCAGAATATTTTTTAAGCACCGGATCCAAGAGTGAGGGTTTGTGGCATTAAATTTGTTTCCATAAATTTGGTATATTAAAAATTAAATGTTATCAGGATATTAGTTTAGAATGATTTAACTATTATAAATATCATCATTTGTTGATATGTTTATTTATTATCATAATTTTAATGTTATTGATCCTCTTCTAAGGTCATATGTGGTTGGATTTTTAGGTTAATGATGTTATTTTTAGAGTTGCTTATAGGGGTTTCAGTTGAATAATTGATTTCATAATAGATAATCATTGGTGTCATTATATTATTTTATGATGAGATATTTATGAAGAAAAGGATATTATATTTTTCAAAATGAAAATTTTATAGTATATATAACCATGTGATTGCAATGTGATCAGGTGATAAGGTGGTTAATTTATTTGGGAAGAATTTTAATATATATTTTTATGAATAATATATGATTACAGTGAACGTAATATTATTGGATAACATAAGATTTTATTTCTATGTGTTTGATATTATTTAATGAAAAATAATTGAGTTAACCATTATAACAATATATGACTTTATTGTTGTCTTTTCATGGAGATTTAGGTTATTTTGAAAAAATAATACTATATTTTGGAGAATATATGATTAGAGAATATAGAATTTTCATATTTTATTTTAAGAGTTATTAATTGTGTTCAGGTATAAATGTTAACATGATTGTTGGAGATTATGGGATAAAATATTTCTTATTTTTAGATTTTAAATATGGACAGACATATTTTGATAAGTTTAAAAAAATATTATTTTTTAATTATTTATTTTTATGTTTGGTTGTAATTGTTGATGTTTTGGAGATTAATATAAAATTTATTCTTATAGAGGTTTATTCATATAGGGTATTATATTTACTCATGCTTAACATTTTGGTTTTCGAAAATTAGATAAAATGCGGTGGAATAAGTTGTTATAAAAAGGCCATTCCTATAATGGGGAAAATTTTCCTTTAGTGGATCTCATGATCTATTAAGAGTTGATTTTTGGGTTTAATGCTAGAAATATTCATCTTGGATATTCATTTTTTGAAATATGAGATGTAATAGGGGTAGATACTGATCAAAACAGAACTGAAGGATGATATTTTTCTCATGGTAGTGGAATGAAATCGTGAATTTTTTAATTCTAATATTCTTTATCTTGATATCTTAATAAACTATTATCATTTCATATATAGAAAATATCACTCAATAATCATTATACTATTTTTCACATGTATGAATATTATAAGTGTGATTACATGGTGTAAGAAATATTTAACAAAAAAATATGTTTCCTAGTCATAACCTAGATATTTATATTTATGATAAAATCTATACCTAATTTATTTATTATGTCCTGATTCAATCATTTTGGGAAGAACAAAGTTAAAATTAGGTGAATGAAATTTATTTAATGTAGGAGAATGTAATAACATTAGAGTTACTATATATTTTCCTTCAAATGAGTACATTGTTCTATAGGTAGTGATATACACATCACCTAACTAAAATAAAACCTTAAATTTTAAGGGGATAAAATTATTAAATTTTAACCTTATGACATAGAAAATTAAAAACCAAGTATAAGTAGATATAAAAACATTACAAAATATATATCAAATAGAGAGGAAATGAAATCAAGTAGTATGAGTCTAATTTATGAAGATCAATTGTCTATGTTTGTAAATGATGTAGCATCACTAGAATTTTACCTAGAATAAGTCTAATAATAACTTCAACAAGTACCACATGTGTGAAATAATCTACCAAAGAAGTTATAGCTCTTTAAAATAACTATGACATTTATGGTAGTTGAATCCCCACCCCGGACTATATTCATTAAATATATTAACCTTATATATTTTTCATTGGTCTTTTGGTGTTATTTTAGTTGAAGATAGAATTATATAAACAATAAAACAATAAATTATATATTTATATATATATAATCATTTTTACTTGTTTTTTTAATTTTTTTAATTTTTTTAAAACTTTACCTTTATGGAAATAATTTTATTAAATGAGAAAGGTCACCATTAATATAAAAATATTGTTTCAATTCAATTTATTCTTATAAAATATATAATCTAATTTAAATTAGTTATGAATAAAATTAATAAATGTTTTATTTTCCAAAAAATTTTATATTTTAGCTTATTAATTATGTTTTTCTTAAAAAATTAAATCAATGAGAAATAATAAATGATTTTGATGAAATAAATTGATGATGTAAAGAATAAAATAAATTATCATTTATCTAATAATCACAATAATTCATGATTTATGGAAATTTAATGATATTTCAAAAGTGAAATGTTTTTTTTTCAAGGAACCATTTTTCTTTTCTAGAGTTCTTATATTTTATATATATCCATCTTGATTAATTCATTAATTCATGTTTAAATTTTATTATTATAATAAAAATAAATTATGTACATTTTATATTTGAAGGCATGTTTTTTATGAGGTAAAATAATTTTTAAATGGAAAATGTTCTTGAAACATCTTTGTCTTTCAATGGAATAAATGACTCACACTTTCTTTTATACCCCATAATTGGATTTATGGTCATCCAAAATTTTCAATTGATTTTTCAATAGGTTATACGATTGTTATGACTAAATAAAATATTTCTAGATGGAATCCTTGAGTGATACTATTTACAAAGTTGAATAAGACTTATAACAAAATTATAATTTCTATGTAAAATGGAAAAATTTACCATTTTATGAGAAAGATATGTGTTTTTTACATATAATATTTTTCCAAATTATCTAAAACTATAAACCTCAATGATATTAGGTATGTAAGTGGAACAATATTTCTTATTTATATTTTCAAAATATATGTATATTATTGTCTCACCTAAGTTGGTATCAATTTCAATGTGTGAATTAGATATTTTTAGCCCCAAATCTAGTGGTGGAGGTATGTGATGTCACAATTTTTGATAATATTTTTGAGGTTGGTCACATGGTCATTTATAAAATTTTCACATTGAGGAGGATTTCTTAGAATATATTAATTATAATCTATTATATATTGTATAAACAAGTTCATTTGGGAATATATTCTTATATCTATTTAATAATGTGTTGTATGGATGTTTTGAAACCACCATTGAGTCCATAATGACACATTTACCTTTCTAGTGACATAATATTGGTTTCCATCAGCAAGATCTAAGAAGAAAACCATATCGATTATTTTTAATTAAATATATTAGAAGATGGTTTCCCATATTTAATTATTTTTAGGATATATAATTAGTGATTTTTTTCCAAAAAATTAATTTGCGATGATGAGTGATTTATAGTGGGAGATCATGGGGGAATTTTTCATTATGGGATCCATATAAAGGATTTTTTTGGATGCGATCATCAGAAAACACTATTATTAAAATGAGTTGGGTATCATAATTTTTTTTCTGATTCTTAAATAAATTTTAACCCAATTAAATCTCTTCAACCTGTTTTTTATTTATTGATTTAAATTTTATGAAATTCATCTTAAAATGTTTATCACAATTTTTCTTCTTTTATTGACATTGAGTAAAATGGTGTATAAATTGAGAATGAGGTGTTATTAAATATTATTATATCCCCTTATTACCATGTAACTATCCTCCTAGGTATAGTTCAAGACCTATGGAACACACTATGAAGATCCGGTTTCCAGCCACCCAATCCCCACACTTCCATCATTTCCCCACTCCCAATAACTTATTTGGGAATTGTGGATGTGTATATAGTTGTGATGGAGGTTGATAACATTTTAATTTTAAGGTGGATGGTGGAATTTTTAGTATTCTGTGAAATTCATGACCATGGTGGTAGTAATATATGGATAGTGAACTAGAAATGGTATAGGGTATCACCTTTGGGAATATGATCATCCTTGGTCAAATGACAATCTACAGGCTCGAAGATAGGAAATGTGTAACAAGAAAAATATCTCAAAATCATCTATGGATGAGTGATTTATAAAGGGAATGAACTATATATATATAATTTTAGGGTTTTAGACTAACCCAACCTACGAGGCATGGGTCTTCCCTGCGAGCTAACTCCCACAACTAGTTAGACCATCCCTTGGGTAGGGAAGTTTCTAAACTAATCCATAAAGTAAAGATGGTTAAAATGTTCCTATAGACTTCCCATTAATCATGGAAAATGTTCCCAATATAGTGAAACCTATATTATTAAGAAAACCACACCGCATGCATGTGGAACATAACATGTCCTACTTTCTAATGTATTGTGATTTGTTTTGTGAAATTCATTGTGGATTTTGTTTGGTTCAATAAGTATCCTATCATGATTTTTCGCATTATGTATTATAATGTTGTGGGATTTTGATCCATTCATATCCATTTTCATTTCTATATTGTAAGATATAGGATTTAAATTCAATGGGTTAATGTCGGGGTTCAATTATGGGGAGAAGAGAACTCCTCAGGGTTTAATAATCCCATGGAATTTTATTGATGTCAGGGCATAAGAAAATTATAGGTTTAAAGATTTTGGTACTTTTCCACTTCCTTACAGTCTATGTCCTATGTACATTTAAAATAGAGTAAGAATGATCTTTCACTTGGTAAGTGATAGGCCCCCTATATAGTTAATAGGTTTTTGTGCTCCCCTTATTGGTATTCCATGATTTTATGGGAAACATGACATCAATAAATAGAACTAGGTAAACCCTTGATCAATGGGTGATACTAAACATATAGGGAATCCTCCTTTATGGTTCAATAGTTCCTTTAGAAAACACACGTTGGGGAGGTTTCAATCACCTATTATGGTCAGTAAGATGATGTGGGATATTGAGGTAGGTATTTTGATACCATTATTACCTATGGTAAATGATCATTTTCATCATTTTGGATATGGATAGTGATTCTTTGTTTCATAAGTTCACTATCTAGAATTAATTTATGCGTTGTATTTTTTTTCTATAACTGGGCATGTGTTTTCTTCTACCTTTATGATTTTCAAATGATTAGGCCTTCATGTATTCCCTTATGGGTTTTTATATATCTTATTATGTATGAATATATAGACCCTATCATAAGTGTTTTGTTGGTGTGTGATGTATCTTATATAGTTGGAAGATAGTACGATGATTACTAGTGATGACATGATTTTAATGGAGTGGGAGCTTGGAGGCAACCAAAGATTATAGTTGTGGACATTTTTTCTCTAGGAGGACATTAAATATTGATTTCTTATTGCCTCTATTTTTTTACATTATTATAAATTTTTGTTATTTTTCACGAATTTGTCACAATTACATTTTAGTTTATGTATTATCATCCCTTTGAGAATCTTTTTCATGTATCAAATACATATATATTCAGGTAGGAACTGTTTTTATAAGTAAATTAACACAACCTATGTAGTGATGTTTTTTATAGGTTCATTGGTATAAGGACTCCTATGTTGAATGATATGTTTATTATATGTTAGTTACTATCCCTATCTTGTAGGAGGAATTATCATCATGGTGAACTCAGCTTAATACATAATTGGGTGGGTACTAAGTAGTTTGGGTCAGGTAAAATTATATAATATTTATATTTCCATGTGGCTTTATTGTGATTGTGATTGAGTTATGAATCCATAATTATCCATTTTACTGGATCTAAATATATTATTTCCATAGAAATTTTAATGGGTAAATAATTATATATTGTTATTATAGTATGTATGGTATATGGAATGGTGTTCGAGACCTTTTATTGATTGTGAAATATATGATATATTTATCCTATATCTTTCAACATCCCATGTGATCATTACTAGGTATTGTTGGACATAAAATGATCAGAGATAACATGTAGAATTAGTTATGATCGGTGTGAGGAATAATATCCCAGTGGTGGTTCTACATGATTAAAAATGTATTATATTTTACATAGTTAAGTTGATCGAGATATTTAATTTGGTTTTGTGGTCTGAACTCATAATAAATTAATGGTGTGATGAGTTGTGGTATTATTGAAAGTAACATGAAAATTGTAAGGAGATACAAGATCAATAATGGGAAGGAATGTGGTTTTCATGTCATATAGATAGGAGGACATTAATTTCGGATGTGGTTTAAATGATCACATTTTTAGGGTAACACAGATCACATGTCAGACAGTTTATTTCTGGAGTTTCATGGTGTACATTATTTATAGACTGGGGTTTATGGGATATGATTCTCATATTATGTTGAGTGTTACTCAAAATAGATTTGGAATATCCCAACCCGACATGTCATACCTCAACCAACTCTAAATCCATCAGCAGTTTTATTATGCCTATGGTGCATCCCAGTAATCTCCCGAGGATTATAACAATTGATGAGGTTTTAGATAGTACTATTTAGGAATATTTTAACTATTTAAGACACAATCAACTCATAATAACATGAACTGTAATTTTTTCTCAATGTTTTTATTCCATATAACTAACAAACCTATAGGGAGAATATAATTTATTAAAAATATAATCCATATTAGCTAGGATCGCATGATGCATTTAAAACATATCACTAAAATGAAGAGTTGAAAAACCTAAGTAAATTCAACTACAATCTTAATATAGAGTAAATCATATTAGGTAAACAAAAAGAAACACCCTAAAAATTAAATTACAAGATCTATAATGACTCCCCAGACACCTAGTGATTCATCTAACTAATCATCTGTACTCCTCCACCATATCTCAAAATTCACATATATGAACCAAATCAGGGAAATAAGTACACCTCTATCTTATGTATGTCAAACTATAGAAAATCACCCCATTCATTTGATTAGGTGATTACGATATGTTTACTAGACCACGTTAGTTATCCCCAATACTCCCCATGAACATAAAATATATTAGAAATTGTTTAATTTAAAAAAAATTATAAATTGTGACCCAAAAAATATATCTTTAATAAAATTATCAATAAATATTTAATAAGGAACATTATAAATTGACCATCAATAAGTGAAACCAAAATAATCCATATAGGAATAAAAAACAACTTGAATTTCCCAGAACATAAATCAGACAAAACAAAAAACCTAAATCATACACAAACATACACACCCATGTGAGTATCTGAGAACCTAGGGATTCCATAGACTATAAGTCACCATCAAAATTGGTCATCTCCAACTTGTGAGAGGAATGAATACCCCTAAAACTGAACATGCTATTTATAAAAAGGTCCCCAAACCAAACTCATAGTTTCCATGAACCCTTCGAAATCCCTAAAAAAGCACCCTCATATTTGAAACAAAAAGTTATACACTACCAATTAAAAAATCAATTGTACCAACCACATCAAGAACAAACCAATACATAAGTCACAAAAAAACATTAACAATAATGTCAATATAAAAATTTAATAATGTATCAATTTACACAAAATCAACCAATTTCTAAAAAAAACCCCACAAACTTGGAAATCTATTTTTTATTCTTACTCATAATCATATGCAAGATATCATTTTATTTTCACAAAAAAATTTATATCATAAATAATCCATTTTAATAACATAAATGTAACCAAATCAATGACACACTAAACTAAGACAAAATAATCAAATAGCCTCTTCAAATACTTAGAATGAAAAACCCAAATTATATCTTTGAATTTATGTATAAAATAGTCCCAAACTAACTAGAATAGAATTTACCTGAAGAGAAATCAAGACCAAGTGGATAAGAGAGGATCTACACAACCTAACTATAAATCGAAACAATTAAATCACCAAAATCATATAGATATGATATACAGATTTATGGAAGTCCCCAAAGCACCCCACGTTATTTTTTATAGTTAGTAGAGTGATGTGATAAGAGAATAATATAAGTAAAATACCAATGTTTTTTTGAAACAATGTGTGTTTTGTGATGAATTTTATTTTTCTAAATGAAACAACTGCACTTCCATTTGTGACTGTGATGGTACGACTACCCTATAAAACCCTGAATAATATGGTCTTGTATTATAGTCCTAATAATTTCTATACAGATTATGAAAATTGTCCAATACCTCATACCCCTTGCACCATCACACCTTAGAATCTTGCACAATCCTAAAAATAATTCACTTTACTAAACTAGGCCTCTAATTCCTCAATGTTTTTTATATTTCTTCCCATAACCTTTGTATCTTCAAAATACATAATAAAATACACTTACATGCCTTAGTTGTGAAAATACAATACTTCCCATCATTGAAATTCCAATCCAAAATAAGTTAGAGAATATCCTAGTTTGTGAATAAAAAAGGATACTATTGATGCATATAGGTATCCATATCCTTAGTGTAATTTTTAATTATATTATGCAACAAAATAAATTGAACCAATGTGATAATTATAATAATTAAATCCATATTTTTTCATTCAACAATAAGAATATTCTTTTGAGTATAATTTCTTTTGTGACTTGACTAATTTTGATACTAAACACTATGGTATGAGGATACCTAGGTGTATATCTAGGAGTACGATATATAGAAAACATAATCTATGGTATCATGATAATTAATATTTAAAATCCATGATAAAAAAATAAAGAAATTCATTATTTTAACCCCACTCCTTGACTTCATGAGACATCCAGTACCACACCATGAAAACAAATTAAAAATATAATTTCAGTTAAAAAGAAATCCAAAAACTAATAATAAATATAACTAGATGTATTTATTGACTAATTAAAATATATTAAGCTTCTAAATTTAACAAATATACACTATCATCTTGTTTATGATACTTGGTCTCACTATGTAATCATTACCCTCTTATCCCTGGATTAAAAAGAATTTTTTGGCCTCCTGTAAAATTTTTCACAAGATAGAATGTCTCGTATATAATGAAAATATGAAATATCATCAATTTATAATATTTCATGGGTTATATCGACTATATCATCCCCAAATCATGATATAAGGAGTCAAAACCACATACCAATGCCTCCAACACCCAACATGACATAAATGTGATACGTAATTGACACCATTAACCTTTATCCATAACCATCACTTCTTAAAGAAACAAGGAGAAAAAAACCCAAAAAATTCCTTCAATATGTATTAATCTCATTATTTCAGGTTAAACAATAAACTCCACTTGAAAAATTTTATTATTAAAAGTTACCATCCTAATTTTTCTAAAATCACTTGTTTCTATGTGTTTCTTTTATAATACTTGATAGAATATGAACTATTTAAAAATAATCATTTCCTTACTTTCTCAGGCCGTTGGATTTATCCAATGTTCACCATTACCATTTCAATATATCCATATCACATACCTATAAGGCACACATATCAATCAAATATTTTTTTTCTACATTACCTTCTCCAGATAATTCACACCAAAATTATACCATTCCACCAACCCATATATTAGTTAAAATCCACTTGATCCCAATGTTTTAAGCTTTTATGGTATAACACATATTTCTACAGGATCAATGACAAATACATTTTCATGCTCCATAGTAATGTCATGAAAAAATCTATATGAATTTTTTCCCATCTAAAAACTAAAAAAATAATGATTAGAATATTTTCTGACTCTTATACATTTTTTCTTTATCCTATATCATATATGTTATTTTGAAAATATTCCACATTAACACTCTTCCTACTTAGTCACTCAAGTGATAATTTCTATCATGCCACATTACTATCTTATCATAGTGTGTTTATCCCCCAACTTGAATAGATAAATGAACCTCACACCACCTCTTTTATTAACAAATTCAGTCCAAAATAGAATTCAAAATACATTATGAAGGATAATTTCTCAACCATCTATCACATGTCTCCCCATGATTTAAGTAATTACTCCCAATTTATTATTTAGAAAATAGGTACAGTGTATTTATTAATATATTCAAAATATATTTTGAATCAATAAAAGTAACCCCAAAACATGATTGGTATACCAAATTTATTGTCACACGTAGAATGATATTGATGATACTAAAAAAAATCAACCCCTATGTACTATTTCTAAAAATAACATAAATCCAAAAACTAACATATCATTATCAATCACATCACTATGAAAATTTTATCCATGATAAAAATATGGTCTACTATATCACTCATCTCATTCCTAATAGGTGTTGAAAGGTCACTTGAACAAGTATCCTTACCATAAATATGCACTCCGGTGCTTCACACTGTGATATTTCCCTAGATCTAAAAAATAAATGAAAACTTATACATGTTATACTACATCCTAAGATCACCATTCATGAAATAAAATAAACACATTTTTCAATATCTAACACAAGGGCTACAAAAATCACTATAATTTATATCACCTCAATAAAGATATGTCGATAATAAAATACTAGAATCTGTGAACCCACAATGACATGCCCTAGTTTTAGAGTCTTATATGGTTACACATGATAAGGAATGACCTATTACTACCAATACACCACACCCAACTACTAATTATGAATTATCACTAATTTAGTAACAAGAATAAATGAGAGAAAATGGACATTATTTAACAATTTTGTTAGGTAATTGTCCTTTAAACATTATAAATCACACATTACCCACCACACTATATATCCCTCGGTTCTGATGAACTATAAATCTACCAATTTCATATGCCCAACTGATTATCCTAGTATTCCCAAGATTCCAAAAATTAATAATTTCATTTCTAAAACTATAAAAATAATAATAAACTTAGCTGAACATACCTCAGTGCATGATTTCCAATTAGACAACCCATGCATAAAATTTTCCAAAGAAACTCTTGATCTTTATTCTACACACCAAAATTTATAAAGGAATAATTTCATTATAAAACCTAATGTAACCCATGTAATTGACTATAATATCATGGGATGTTCCCTACTATCAACTGTACATACAAGTGATCATTCCAAAGTTTCTTCTAGAAATAAAATATGTGACTCTAAATTGTCACAAAAATAGATGGTCTCCAACTCAATGGAAAATATATTTCCTATAATATTCATCATTATATCCCAACCAAAAAACATACCATGCTAGCCCATGTGGTATATGTATTATTGATACCACTATTTTTAAGTGTAATATTTAGTTCATTCGATCCCACTGACCACTAATATCATACTAAAACCAACTATAATGTCTTCCCCAGTAGGAGTGTTTCCATAAACAATTCATATAATAACCAAAAAATAGGACCATAGAAAACTCACATTACATACCACAAAGGAGTAAAACTTAATAAACCTCTACTATTCTTCTCATCTAATTATTTCATAATTTCTAGAAGAAAATACAAGGCTGATATATCTAACTATTCAACGATACACCCTATTTCATTGCTGATCGCCTCTCTTGTAGAATCACTAAGTTTTCCCTCACTTTATATATATCTCAAACATGGAACCTAAATAATTAAAAAACATGTTCACATATACCCTAATTTTATTTAAATATAAAATTACTATCGAACCCTTTCTCTTCTATATATGAGAATTATTGTATCATGTGTAATCACACATATCACATTCCAAATGAAATCACCATGGCCAAAAAAACCTTTTAATCCATGGAAATTGTGACCCACTCCAACCCTTAGATGCATTCCAATATTGAAATGATTTTTTACCTTGAACAATTATTATCAACTCCTATAAGTTACCCATATAAAAACCAAACTAGTGTTTCCACACAAGGTATTCCAAATATTTCTCCCATGAAGGCACCATCTTCCATGATTTCACTATTTCTCAATATTTTTTAAAATTTTATATATGATGTAATATATAATATGAGAATCCATCTAGTTTTACTCTCAATTTAATCGAAACTAATATTGTAACCATATGCCCATACAGAATACATTCCCAAAAACCAACTCATTCATTTTTCTAAAAGCTCTCATTTTTGGTATCCTACTTAATTTCCCAAGGAAAAAATATAAATAAAATAAAATCAAATGAATTATACATGTTTTTAAAATCACCAAATAATCCTTATAATTCATTAAAAAAATATCCTTCATTAAAAAAACCACTATACAACTTACCATATTATCCAACCAAAACTAAAAAAGTATTATTGTAGTTTACAAAAAAATGGAAACTCATGCTACAAACCAAATAATCTAGATAATTTTTCCCTCTCTATATGGTACATCCTATAGAACTCATGAAATAAATACCTTACCAAAATTTTTCAAGTCATACTTACCTAAAAACATAATATGTAAAACTCAAGACAAATTTATCTATAATTATCACAATAAATGGAAATATGGTTTTTAGAGAAAATCCTCAATTAAAACCCACATTGAATAACACTCTTTCCAAACACGCCACATCGAAAATCCCCATTTTATAAAATGAAATTATTGAAATTCTATTCAAAATCAGAATCCATCATTTTAGGAAAACCATAAAACTCTGATTCATTTCCTATTTATAACTGCCCATGTAATTTATGAATACTTATCATTCTTTATAAACCAAGGAAAACTCCACAATAACAATGAAAAATGAAAAAGTTATTCCTAAACCACTAATACTACTTTCACATACAAGAGAATTATAATTCACTTTAAAACAGTTAGATGTGCCTTTATAGAACATTCTCAAGAGTCCTAACACAACATATCTTTATGACTACAACCGAAAAGAAAAAATATAATATCATTTTTATCAAATTGACTTAATACATCACTAATTAACCTCACCAGGATTGATTTAGAGTTCAAAATAGCCTTATGTGGATCCCACTAATCAGCAAATGCATGAAATAAATGTCTAGGGTTGAGATAGAACCATTATGTGATGGTTTTCCCTTATAATTCACACTCCCATCAAGCTAAAATTTACTGTAATTATGGAATGAGTGTTCTATATCCAAAACCACAATTGTTGTTATCCTAATAATAATACAATAGTAATATAATAAATATCCACTGGGTTCCCATTATTTATGATAAAACATTTTTCCAAAATAAAATATTTCAATGAAAAAAATAAATTTCTATGAATTATTGTTTTTGAGTAAGGACTATCATGTAAAAAATGAATATCACCAAATAATACATCAATAGATCTACCTAGCTACTCCAGAAACGCTATGAGTTATACTACTAACTAGATATCATCATCTAATTTAGTTCCCAACCTATAGCTATGAATACTAGAATAAAATAAGAAATCATTACCCTTACCTATTTCATGATAGATAAAATATACCCATCCACTAGTGGGGATGAATAACGTTGAAGTATTTTACCACTTTGGATGTCCCAAATTATCCTTGTACTCCTCAAATATGTGAAAACCCATCATGATCCATGTTTTTTTAAATAAAACGCCCCAACTAATTTTATTTTTATTTAAAATTGCTGAAAATTTGTGAATGATAATTATAAACCTACCATAAATTAATGAAACCAAAATTAAACAATATAGGAACTAAAAACAACAAAACATTCCCAATCCCCAAGTTAAATCATGGAAACAAATCCTATCAAAAACCATCAAATAGACCAATTTAACAACCAAGACCCAATGGATTTAATAATCTATGATTATCCACAAAAATTTGGAATTACATTCTCATGGGAGGAATGAATACATTAATACCACACCTTATTATTTTTAATAATGTCCCCACACCCAAGTGGAAGTATCTATGACTCATTTTCAATTCCTTAAAAATTATTCCATATTAATTTTACACAATTATAAAAAAACCACATAAATAAATTCCAAAATCTACATCAAGACTGGATAAAAACATGAATTGAAACAAAAAAATAACTTGAAACTCAATTCAGAATTCGATAATGATTAAATTTAAACAAGATCACCCATTCTACAGAAATCCACGGGTACACCTAGAAATATCCATTTTTTTAAACAATTAAACATAAGAGAATTCACATTATTATAAAAAAATAAATTAATACCACTCTTAAATTATTTTATTAATTTAAAATAAACAAAAAATATATATAAACACAATGAAATTATATGCATATAACACACATGGGAATCCCCCATGCTAATATCTAAAAAACATGAAGTCTCACTATAAATATTATGATCCAAACACTATGTGAGACCCTAAAAACCCAAGTATTGTGATAATAAAATAATTCAATCATTTATGGTTAAAAATATAAAATCACTACCTAGTTATGGTTATCATTTTGAGAAATCAAGAGAATTTGGAGAGGATATGATCCACAAGTAATTTACATAGAACCAGAGACGCAAAACACCAATGTTAAAGATAGATTACATATGGAGGTAATTAATTGAACAAAACACTTTGAGGTTCAGAGAACAATGTGATAAGGTAACAATTATAGAAAAATCACAATAATCAAGAACAAATTCTAATTTAGGTCAGATTTCAACTAGTAGTATGGCTTGACTACATGATCTTTGGTGACATTGTAGTGATATCATAGTGCCCACTACCCCAAAAATCCCCCTCATTCATGGTAATTTTATATGGTCATGGGAGATACATTTCAATGTTTCTTTACTCTTCATCCCCATTCATGATCCAACCTTATAAATTTAGATAGTTCTAGAAACTATTTACCTAACCATGAATGGAACACAATCCCCCACAAATTTTCAAATTTAATCCTAAAGACTCCTATATAAAAAAATGAATAAAAAATAACACATAAACACCTTAACCATGTTCTAACATTTTTTTCATGGTATATATATAATCCATAATGGTTTGTGCTCAATGAAATTTTTTATGGGAATTCCATTGGAGAACACCCCCGATTTCTTATAGGTGTGGACTTTAAATTAGATAAATTTTTGTGGAAATCGATATTGAAAGAAAGATAGAACCATGAAAAATAATATATGATGTTTTTCATCACAATTTACATATAATTGATTGAATCTTTACTATTAAATACTTTTGGAAACTCAATGGAGGAATGGTCTTTGGATTAATCAAGTGAAATTATTTGGAATAAATAATTATTGTAATGATAATTTGGTGCGATGAAATTATCTTAAAAAATAATGAATCATGTCATATTCTATGTCCTAAGATATGGAATGTAACCATTCTATATAAATGATTACAAGATTATTGGGTACAAAATTTTGTGGGTAGTTATTCAGAAAAAACTAGTGATTTCAAGAATTTTCATTCAACATTAGTGGATGATTAATTTAAAAATTTCACCAATGTGAGGACATCATTATTGAGGCCATAACATTATTTGGCACCATATAATGATAGCAGTTTATTCTTTTTATGAAAAACATATAGTGGAGTTACAATTAATTATTTTAATATACAATTTAGTGCTATTATTTTGGAATGGATTCAAGTTATACATTCATTAAAGGATAGTATGAGTTATTATAAATAGAAAGTGGTTCCATGTAAAAAACAAATCCCACTTCATTGGGTGAGAGATGCGAAAGAGGCCTAAAAAATAATGGATATGGAGATAAGAAGGAGACACAAGATCTTAGTAGTTGATGTGGGATACCATAGATTTGGGAAAATGATTTTTAAGGATGATAAACTTATTATGATGAACCATATATTTTTTTGGTGGTGACACCTAGAGACATCATATTCTAGTATAGTAAAAATTATGTGAAACATAAAATCACATAATTGGATTCAAGTGGAGGTTATTTTTATAGAAATATGTAAGAAAAAATGATGTTTAGGAAATGGAATAATTTTTTGAAAATAGTAAATTTGGGGTTTCTATAAAATATAAAAAATATGGAATTAAGGGAGGTGGTTTAAATAGTAAACATATATTATTTATGGATTAATTGGGTAGATGGTAGTGAAACTAATGGGGTTGTATCTATAGTTTGGCTATAATGTGGCTAATGGTATTCACTAGGTACCCAATGAGTTACTTGGAAGATGGTGGAGGATAAAAAAGTTAGATAAACTCATTTAAGCCTCATTGATAGTATTATTATGTGCTAACACAATGTTTCATACTGACCAAGGAAAAAGAAAGTCTAACCATATTCTCCATGGTAGTATATTACCACATTTAGTAGTAGGTTGACCAAAGCTAGATCCAATCCTATCTAATTATTTTAGACCATATTTTATTATAATAATTTTTAGATAGTTATTGTATAGAAATACTCTATTTCTATAACTTATATATTATGTAACAACATTGTAGTGTAGGTTTATCAATAAATTTCCGATGCATACCATTTTTCTTAGACTAGTATTGGCCATCACCACTTTTTTAACATATAAAAATCTAATGCTAATATATAATAGAATATGATTTTCATGATTTTATGGTTATATTTACTTTATTATATTAATGAAGTTATTGTTAATAATTAGTATGGAAAAATAATCATCAGATGATATACCATGTGTGTGTTAGGATTTATAAGAATCTATTAGCATTTATTAGATATAGCATAAGCAATTTCAAACTAAATATAAGGATATCTCAAGCATGATATATGAAATTTAAAAAAAACCGAAATTATGTAAAAATATAAATGTTTTTACTTTATAAATATGATCCATTGTAATCATTTTTTGTTTATCTAATTAGTTTGATAAGGATTCAAAAAATTAGAAAACAAAGTCATCCCACTTCTGTTGGTATTCATGGTTCGATCTAAATCATTTAATGTTCGAATTGGACCAATATACTCCCTAGGGTATTCTAGTATCTCAATAAGTAATGTAGAAAGATTTAGAGAGATATTTGTATCATGGAGTTTTTTTCCATGTCTGAGGATCTCAGTCTACACCCATATGGTTTCATAAGGAATTGGGGTTAATATATAACATGTGGATACTCCATGGTGATGTATACGTTAAATAATTCTTAAAATCACATGAATAAATTCCATGTTCGGTTCATAAAATGTATGAATTTAATCCATATATGGTTCATATAAATATAAAATGATTTTATTTAATGATATATTATTTGGTGGAATGGTTCGATTTTCCAGCACACATGAAATAATATACCTAATTCTTGAAAATACAAATTATCATGAAAGACAATATAAATGACATAACTATTTCATAAATAATTATGGATTTAGGGAAAATCTACTCTAATTATTGACTAGTACTACATAATTATATATTTTGTTCTATTTCACATTTTATTATATCATGTATAATAACTTTTGAAACTATATTGAGAACTCATTTTGGACATCATCCAAAATACTTTTGAAAATATATCATTAACATGACCTTGAATCACATCAAATTCAATATTTTTTAACAGTTATCCAATACCATTTTGTATTAATTAGAAAATACATTTAGAATTTCACTATAAGTAAAAAATCAATCCACATTCATTTAAACATAATGCATAATCCAAAAGACCATTATAGAGATTAAAACAAATAAAAAACTCTTAGTATATATTTGTAATCAATGGTAGGACTCTATAAATGCATCAATTCTACTCATGAAATAATTGGATCTTGAGTGATATCTAATAAAAAAAATGTTTCTCCATACCTATGTCAACCAGTGTGCATCATTTTTAATTGCTCATTAACATATTTTCACATTTCCTAAGATATATACTGACCATGAGACATTGAAAATGTAAATCCAATATTACTAACTCAAATGTTCATAATTTTGAGAGTGTAGAGATAACTAATCAAGTAAAACATCAAATGTTATTTAGCCTTCAGTATAAACACATCACATGTACCATATCCAAATACACACACACACACACACACATAATATTTATAAAGGTGAACACTATGATATTTTATCTCAATCTTAGGGCCCAAATTTTATACTCATCATACAAGATCACAAATCCTGTCATGGTAAATTTCCAACCAAGTACATGATCAGCAACATATAAACCACCCCATTTAGGTAACCCAATATGAGGACATTCATATGTAGTGTATCAATTCCTATGCTTGGTACCATGCCAACCTTACGTATTAGGGACTCAAATATTATCCATGCTCCCATAATATACCAAATAAATCTTCATGGAACTCTATGTGGTATACTTTATAGGAATTTCAATGAAAGAAAAGAATCATATTCTTTGTTTCAATCCTAATAATCATATTCAGTATATCTATTCAAGTATCATACTCCTTATAACCATAAAAATTCTTCATAACTTGTAGAAATCCATTAATATCATTGATTATAGATAGTTTGAATTCATACATTGAGAATTCAATAATAATTTCACTTAATGTAATTTATATCCATATTTACATTTATGTTTCCAATGTGAATGAATTATAAAATTATGGTTTCATTTAAAAAAATAAATTTTTATGTTATTTAATTACATAATAATATTATACAAAACCAACATAATAAACTATATATCATTTCATAAATGATAAATTTCCAGATCAACCTTATGTTTTCTACACATTCTTGTTTTTTAACTTTCTGGATTATATATAATCCCGATGAAATATCTCTATAAAAATCTTAAAAAAATATCCCAATAAATTTTAATGGGAGAAACATCTATTAAGTAAGCTATCTTAATTAATTTTTACCCTTAGGAATTATATTCTGGACTATTCAACTTGCTGAACATATTCAAACAACGAAACATTAGAATGTAAAATGTGATGAAGCCAAAATATATTTTCTACTTTAAACTCTTTCAAAGTAAATCTTCATCATACTTAATATGTTATTCCATTAAAATGTATCCTTCAAATAATTTAACTACTTACATTATTGTTTAATAATATATCCTAACTCTCATAAAATATTAAGCAAATTTCACATAAAACATAGACTAGTATAATATTATATTTAGTAAATTTTAACTTTTGTAAGTCTAAATATACTACAACTATCCTATTATAAACTATATTACTCTCATAATATCATTTTTTGAATCACAAAACCTTCAGTAAATGATATTAATTTCCTTTAAATAGTTATCTTAAATAAAATAACTATTTTTTCTATATCATATATGGTATTCAATATATTTGGAACCATTACTTTTTGAAAATATTATATGATTAAAATATCTCACCAATGGTTTGAGGAAAAAATTCATTCATATTTTAATAAATACATTGATAAAAATTTGTCCCAGATAAACACTTTTATCCAGATATTCTTCTCAAATCATGTTATATAATTTTATGTTTCATAATTACTATCTATTCAATCAATCATCTAATGTTTTTAATTAATACTCTTTGTTATCTAACATATTGTCTTATCACATAAGAGATATGAGATGAAGATATGCATCATTTTCAAAAAACTTATTTGACCTTGGTAAAATCAAATAAATTCAAATCCTTGATGTAATAACTATTTACGTTATCACATGAATATAAATAATAATCTTGGGAAATTAATTATTTTATTTTGAACTCCTATATATTTACAACAATTTGTAAAATACATATTCTATATCACATAATATTCAAAATATAATAATTAACTTCTATAGCATCGCGACCAGACCTGGAAATTCCATATAATTTAAAAAAATCCTTTATGTATATTGTGGAATATACTACCATTTTCAATTGTTACTCCTCCTAAAAACCATGGGTTTCAATGACCTTGATGGCATTCTTGAAGAAACATTATCTAACTTTTCAACAATATTTTCTTCATGTGGTTTGATCTTTTATCTACATGAACTATCCATACAGTACTTTAGAACCTAGACATCATATTCCTAGTTAATAATTATATTCAAAAAACATTGAGAGTATTGGATAAATTTTCATTGTAATCAATTCTATTGTTGGAGCATTTCCATAAATGATAATATGATAAATTCACTAAACATAATAAGGAAATATAGCCTTTCCTTAAATAATGGTATAGATTTAAACAAGTAATAATTGTGTGTATAAAAAAATTATATCATTTTTTTCATTCTCCTCTCAAAAGATAAATGTGATCATACACACATATATTTGATATTTTATCCAATTTTATGTATCTATGCTAACAAAAAATAAACTTCTTTGTTACATTATTTAAAAACAACCTTAATTCTCCATAGTTCAATAGATTTTTATTTGTGTCGTTCTATATATTTATAACACATTGTAAAACATAAAATTGATTTCATATATCAGTCAAAATAATAAAATTGATTTATATAATTATTAAATAATTAAAATAAATATTTAGTCTCATTGTGTCATCAATATATTAAATTAAAATGAATATTATTAATATAACGAATCATATTTAGTATATGAGACTAATTTTTTTTCTACCAAACCATATTGAGTGGTAAATAATTTTCCTCTATTCATTTTTCATCTAATGGTTTTGAAATTTTTAATGAACCACTCTATGCTTCCATATGTATCTAAAATCACTTGTTGAAAAATTTTAAAAATTAGATACAATGGAAGGATCTACTCTGACACATATATTTTTCATTATGGACATTTCCCAAATCACCAATATAGCTTAATAAAATTTCATTAGTTACTATTCCTAGGAGTATCCTACATTGACACACTCTATTCAAGTATTGAATAAGATTTCTAGCTTGATTACGATGATGATATTTTCTATAATAGATGCTATTATCAGATGAGTATCATGTTTTGTTAAAAATTTAAAATGAAAATTTATTAAATGGGATCTAACTGAAATAATTACACCTATAAATTTCCCTCGTATCCATTGGTGGGACAAGAAATATATTTCCCTTATCTCTCAATCACATTAGAATTTCTCCCATTTTTTATCTATTAAGGTAGAGAACCATCCTAATTGTAAGAACCCAATTTTTCACTCAGGTGTGGATCCTTTAAATTTTGGTCTAATTTATTATCTTGGACCTTTTTTGGATGAATTTTTAGTTGGTAAAGGTCCCAAGTGTTTTTGGTGATTTTTTCAGAGCCTAGAACACATATTTTTGGGGAAACTAGCCAAGTCACATGGTTGCGCACAGTTTGCCTAACCATAAAGATGATGTTTTTCTGGACAGATCCACAACGCACGGTTGGCACATCTCCATGTGGCCTAACAGTGCAAGTTCCCCTTCTGACTAGGTAATCCCACATGGTTTTGACATGGATTGTCAAACCGTGCACAGGCCATTATTTTTGGGTAATTTGACAATTTGTCCCTTAATGATCTAATTAGAACCTTTCTTCCTCCTTAATCCATATTTCTGTGGTGTTAACATAATTTTCTCAAATTATTGAGTCATTTAAAGATATAAGGTAGGAATAAAGAGATATACTTCATCTAGGATCTGATCGAGCTTTTGTGGTTCATGTTGGTAGTGCAATGGTAAGTAGTCAAGACTGTTTAAGACTTTCTCCTTCTCCTATTCTCTAGAATGAGTTATCTAGGTATGATCATTTTTATTTTTTTCTTATATCTACTCTTATATGAGATAATTAATGGGAAAATAATGGAGGAGGAGAGTCATAAAATCCTAATACAGGTGGTCTATAACTCATCTCGAAGGTTTTTTGATTTTGGAATTTGTAGTTTACGGCCTGTCGATTTCATCAGGCGCCCTTCATAGAATTTATATGCCCTGCATATAATCATTAGAACCATATGAATATTATATTTATATATATGTTATTAATTGTTGGTGGTTACTCCCATAACTCTATTCATCCCATTTATGATGTTATTCCATAATTGTTGTTTTAGTGTTTTGACACGTTTGATCCACCATTCAGGTGTGCCTTGGCTTGACCTTCCAAAGGGAAAGAATTTATATATTAAATGGATTGTTTATATTGAAAACTACATAATGTAAAGTACCATGTATGATCACCACTTGATCCAACTAAGGTAGGTTCTTCAATTTGACAATAAAATGTGAAATGTGAATTGGAAAGTATACTATGTATATGACTTGGCCTTAAATGCAAATGAATAGTAGCTTTCCTATCTGTTGCACCCATTACCACATGAAGGAATCATAATGAACCATGAAAATAGATTATTATATGAATGGATTAAATGAATGGTTTCATGATACATAACCTTATCACACTAATGAAATGAAAGTCTTGAAACAAATAACTTGATTAAAAGTTTATATTCTACATGACCTTATCACACTAATGAAAGGCAAGGATTGAACCACATGACTTGATTAAAAGGACGAATGATAATTGAACTTATCATAATAACGAAAGGAAAGGATTTAACCAAATGAATTTAATTTAAAATAGGAGTGGCATGAGTCGAGCTCGCCTTGGATTCTAATTAGAGAATTCCATGTGCACTCGAAAACCCCATTCTGATTCAAGGTTACAACTTACATAGGTTGAGACCCACCTAGATCTTGATCCTTGTCTGTTATTTAGATGCCAAGTATGACACTGTAGTATCCATTAAATATTATCATTGGATGCCTCAGATACACTCCCTTGATCCAACATTAATAAGTAGGTTCCATGGTTAAAGCCCATCGGGCCCAATCATTACTTAGCCTAGTTTTACCCTGGATGAACTCCTTGAACTCGGTAGGCATCTCATTGTGGAATTACATGGACTATGATACGTGGATTACACTATTAACACATTCCAGGATATAGTTATTGCTGAGTTGGTGACCCTTGAGGACTATGTCACCTCGGTTGTTACCTTGGGACATCACTATTAACTATCATTATAGGATACCTTGTTATATCGTAGAACCTTTACTATTTTTAACATGCGACATATTTATAAGCTGGTAAGAAAAAAATAATGAATGGTTTAAATATTAAGAAGCCATCCAAGGGATGAACCATATACTTGGGTATTTAGTTGCATTGTACTGCTTTACATTATATATGCCGGCTTTCACACTGTTACATAGCCATTAAACAGGTTGAATGTAATAAACACCATTGGTGGTGGACCACTGACATTTATCTTACACCCTTGTTGAGCACCTTTTGGTACCTGAGGTAGATTTCATGGTTTCAATTGTTTACAAAGGAAAGCATACCGGTTCAAACACTTTATTTATTGATGTTTAGTATGAATCTTGATAATAGATGAGAATGTCGGAGCTCGAGATGCTTGGGATAGTATTTTATTTCCTTTATATTGTTGTGGAACATGTTATTATTTTTGTATTGTATCCAAGTTTTACAATTTTCTAGTGACATGACATATCATCAGTTGTTGAATTCTATTCTAGCTGTTTCAGTTATTGTTTTTGTTGTCTCTCCTTTTTCCGATGTTCCTTATATTTACTTATATTTCTTCAGATATTTACATATTTTTTATTTCATCTGATGTGCTACACTTTAGTAATGAAGGAATACTCTCCCTATGGACACAACCATGGCCCTCATTGCTAGTCGTCATCCTCTGGCATTCGGGGAGATGTGCTTGAGGCCATGTGTCCCACCAGGATTAGGGAACCTGTTAAGTGGCATCCATTTTTGGGATGTCACAATGTGATATTAAAGGCATTTCCTTTCAGGATTTACTATTTCAAGACAATATATTGGAGATTAGGAACTCTTGGGACTTGGTCATAGGTCATGCTTGGGCATTGTGAACCCATATTCAGGGTAAAAACCAATTTACCTAAATTATAATTGTTGTTATGCTTTTTCATTTTATGATTGATGTTATTTAACCATTGTGTGATTCACATGGTGTGCGACGTTATTGATTATTACTATGTTTGAGTATTTTCTTTCATGATTGGCACAATGATATGAGGGAATGGATCATTGTTACATTCATCATTATAGGCACCTATAATTCACATTTCATTCATATTTCCTTTCCATATAAGCACATTTAACTACTTTCCATTTCTTGATATGCTTGTTATTATTGAGTGATGCTGTGATAGTTAGATTATGCTGATATGAACTATTTTATCTCTGTATCTATTATGGAACGTATCAGACTAGAGATACAATATTGATATGCTGTAATGACCCTAGATATCCTATTAGGCATACAAAGAAAGAGTATACGATAGTGTAGGGATTATACCCTTGAGGTAGGTAGTTACCCCATATTATGAAACCTCTTTGTTCTCGAGATGAAGGGTTTTGATGTCATACTCGGGATGGAATGGTTGGTTCACTATCATTATTTTATTCTCCATCTCCAATGGCCCGAAGGCCTTCATTTTTTATTGATTTTTTGATAATCCACCTTTCAAGGGGTGAGGTGGAACCCTTACAAGGCCCGAAGGCGAAAGCATTACATGGCCCGTAGGCCTTAGAGGAATTACAAGGCCCATAGGCTAAGGAGATTACATGACCCTGAAGGTCTTAAGAGATTTCAACCAGACTATCTACAAGGAACTGCCCCTCCCAAGCATCTGCGTCTTGATAGTAGCTCCCCACCTTTGCATGACCGTCTGGCTAGGCATCCCCGTGCAAGCACAGGCAAGTCCCGATGGCATAGCCATACCCTCTCTTTCTGACAATCCATTTGGCTCTGCTCTGGTGAGTGCACCTGCTCTGAATCCTCATCTGGGGCTGCTCCTTTCTTGTAGTGTGTCTGGGGACTGCATTCATGTGGCCCGAAGGCCTTGAGGTGGCCCAAAGGCCTTACTGACCCGAAGGTCTGGGTGGCCCGAAGGCCTTTCAGGACTCAGGGGCCAAATCGGTGGCCCGAAAGCCCAAACGGGGGCATATTCCCAGCTGCTACAGTAACTGCTACAGTGCCTGCTACAGTGCCTGCTACAGTAACTGCTACAGTGCCTGCTACAGTACTTCTACAGTACTGCTACAGTACTGCTACAGTTAGGTGGAGTGACTACCTTGATTTTAAATCTCTTCATGAAGGATTAGGGATTTCATCAGGATGATTTCCCTCAACTAGTTGATCATTTTATGGATGTCTTTTGAGATGATTTTTCTAGATTACCTCCTGAGAAATAGGTAGAGTTTACAATCAAGAATATTTTACGAGAGTCTCTAATGTCTATTACTTCATACAGGATGGAACCTATAGAGCTTCAAGGGCTTAAGTGGATGTTATAGTATTTAGAGGCCAAAGGATTTATATACCGAAGTACATCTTCTTGGGGTTCACCCATGCTTTTTTCCAAGAAGGTGGATGGAACCTTACGTCTATGTGTGGATTATATAAGGTTGGAGCAACTTATGGTCAAGAATTGATATCCACTTCCTTGAATATATGATATTTTTAAGGAACACCAAGGATAAAAGGTCTTCTCTAAGATCGACCTGAGATCATGTTATCATCAGGTGTGATTCATTCCATCATACATACCTCCCATAGCTTTCTTTAATAGGAATGGTCTATATGAATACCTTGTTATGTCTTTTATTCTTATGAATGAACCCTCCGTTTTTGTGGCTCTAATTAATAGGGGTTTCCACTAATTTTTTGTATTTTTTTGTCATGGTATTTGTGGAAAACATGTTGCTGTATTCTCAAACTCATAGCAATCATGCCAAAAATCTTCAGACTATTCAAAGTACACTAAGAGAGCATCAGATTTATGCTAATCCTTCTAAATGCCACTTTTGGATAAAAAATTTCACTTATTTTGTCATATAATATCAGAATCAGGAATTTATGTTGACCTAGAAAAGGTTAGTGTTGTAGTTTCCTAGGATCATCCCAAGAACTTGTTTGATATATAGAGTTTCTTGGGGTTTCCTGGATATTACATACATTTTATAAAAGAATATCATGTATTTATTCACTGATTATTAGTCTTACAATGAAGGGTTTCCAGTTCTTATGGTTAGAGGCATGTGCGAAATCCTTTCAAGAGTTGAAAGGGAGGCTTGTATCGGTACTTATTCTGACTCTTCAAGAGGTAGGCATAGGTTATTCCATCTTCTATGATTCATTAGGAATCATCCTAGGAGTAGTTATAATGTATGAATATAGAGTCGTTGCATACGTATCTCTTCATTTGTGGGCTCACGAGAGAAATGACCTGACACATTACCTTGACCTAGAAGTAGTAGTCCATTCCATACATTGCTAGAGACATTATCTTTTGGGTGAGTGCTTTGTGGTGTAAACAAACTACACAAGCCTAAAATATATATTTTCTCAGCATGAAATGATCCTCAGACAGTGGATGTGGGTCAAATATCTACAATACTTTGATTTTTAGCTTGCCTATATTCTTGGGAAGGAAAATGTAGTTATATATTCACAGAGTCATAAAACCCAAGCACATGTCATATGGGAATCCAGTGCTAAATGGACGTTAATGACCCTCTTTTATGAGATACATCTTGAGATTCATGATTTTCATGAGCTTTATTATCTCTCGTCCTTGATATTTACCTCTTCCCTCATTGAGAAGTTGAAGAGTATACAGTTTTCAGATCCTAAAGGCCTGGTTCTCTATGAGAGTATACCAAGAGATAACAAACCTTCTGATTGGTCTGTAGATAGAAATGACATCCTATGTCTACATAGGCATATCTAGGTTCCTACAGATATGAGATAGGAGTTGGTGAAAGTTTCCCACACCTCTCAATTGGATGGTCATCTAGGAATATCCACTATATATCAAGATATGTGATTCCAATATTGGTGGATGGGGATTGAATGTCAGATAGAAGGCTTTATCACTAGGTGTTCCACCTATCAGAAGTTGAAGGCGAAACACCGTAGACCCACATGCTTGCTACAACCCCTTCTAGTCTCGGAATGGAAATGGGATGATCTTTCCATGGATTTTTTAGTTTTCTTACCTAGGCTTCTAAGGGGTAGCGATTCTATATGGGTAGTCATTGACCGAATAATAAATCATCCAAATTTATTCATGTTTAGGAGAATTTCTCAGTCGATGAGATGGTAAGACTGTATGTTTGTGAGATTTCAAAAATACATGTCTTTCCTTGTACTATCATTTAATATCGAGATTCTCGTTTCGCTTCATTGTTCTGGAAGGGTTTTCAGAAAGCTATGGGAACATAGGTGCTTCTAAGAACATCTTTTCATCCTATGATAGATGGAAAATCATAATAAGCAATACCGGTCCTAGGGGACATTATTTGAGAATCCATCCTTGATTTCAGTGGTTCATGGAAAAATAATATCACTCTCGTTGAGTTAGCATATTATAACATCATTCAGGTGACAATTTAGATAGATCTATTGGAGGCATTTTATGCTAGGCCATGACATTCAACCCTGTGCTAGCTATAGGTTGGTGAGGAAGCCCTGCTAAGTCCTGTTATTGTTTATGAGACTTTAGAGAAAGTTCAATAGATTAGAAATCGAATGACTACTGCTCACTCTAGAAAGAAATCTTTTGAAGATCGTGTTTGATGACCTATAGTGTTCAAGGTTATGGATATATTTTTTCCTTTTGGTGTCACTCAATCTAGGGAGTAGACGGTTACTGAAGAAAGGGATGATATAGCCTTGTTATATATGGTCGTTTGAAATTTTAGAGAGAGTCGGGTCAGTAGCCTATCAGTTTCTACTACCTCAGAGATACCACGCCATGCACGATGTATTACATGTATCATAGCTTCACCAGTATCATGATCTGTCACATAAATTTGATCCTTAGAAAGTTGAGTTTGATTCTAGTGCTACCTTTGAGGAGTATCGAGTCTGCATCGTTGAACAGATCATGAAGGCTCTCTGAGGCTGATCTATCCCTTTGGTAAGAGTGATGTGGCATCACGACCTCGTATAAGCTGAGAATTGTGAGAGGGAAGGTTACTTACGTGATTAGTGTCCAGAATTGTTCTTAGATAGTGTTTCTATACCCTTGGATGGTGAACTCGGGGATGAGTTCTTTTAAGGGGGAAGACTATAAGAACCCAGTTTTTCATTAATGTATGGATCCTTTAAATTTTGATCTAATTCCATATCTTGGACTATTTTTGGAAGCCTTTTCAGTTGTTAAAGGTCCCAAGGGTTTCTGAGGATTTTTTGAAGCGTAGAACATATTTGTTTTGGGGAAATTGGCCCAGTTACATGGTTGGCACATGGTTAGCACATGATTCTCCAAACTGTGCGAATGGTTTTTTTCTAGACAGAACCACCTCACACGGTTGGTGCACGGTTGTGTGACATAATCATGAGATTTCCCATTTCTTCTAGGAAACCATGCATGATTTGTGCATGGTTTTTCAAACAGTATGGAAAAATTGTTCACATGCCATTTTTCTAGGTAATTTGACAAATTTTCCCTTATTGATCTAATTAGAAACCCCATTCCTCCCTAATTCTTATTTCAGCGGGGTTAACCTAATTTGAACTCATTTTGGAGGCATTTTAATTTCCAAAGTAGGAATCAATATATCTCATTCATCTGGGATCCGATCAAGCTTTCGTTCATCACGTTGGATGCACAACAGTAAGTACTTGAGTCTATTTAAGACTTTCTCCTTCTCTTTTGATCTCAATCGAGTTATCAGGGTATGATCATTTTTATCATTTTCTTAAAACTTCTTCGATATAATCCAATTAAAGGGACAACACAAGAGGAGGATATTTTTAAAATCCTAAGGTGGGTGGTTTATAACTCATTCCTAAAGTTCGTAGATTTTCGAATTTGTCATGTGTATCCCACATATTTCATCGAGTTCCATTTATAGAATTTGTATGCCATGATTTTTATAATTAGAACCATATGGATGTTATCTTTCAATATATGTGATTAATTGTCGGTGGTTACTCCCAAAAATCCATTCATCCCATGTAGGATGTTATGCCATAATTTCGTTTTAGTGTTTTGACACGTTTGAGCCACCGTTAGGGTGTTCCTTGGCTTGACCTTCCTATGGGTAATAATTTCTATATTAAATGGAATGTTTATAATAATAATTTCATAATGGAAAGTCCCAAGTATACTCACCACTTTACCCAACTAAGGTAATTGATTCAATTTTATAATAAAATGTGAAATGTGAATTGGTAAGTATACTACCTATATGACTTGGTCTTAAATGTAAATCAATGGTAGGATTCACATTCGTAGAAAAACATACCACATTAATGGAAGGTAGATAAATCAAACTTGAATAAGGAATATTATTTTAATGGATTACATGAATGGTTTCATGCTACCTGACCTTATCACACTAATGAAAGGCAAGGCTTGAACCAAATGACTTGATCAAAAGGATGCATGATTCTTAACCTTATCACACTAATGAAAGGAAAAAATGAACCAAATGACTTGATTTAAAGGTTGAATTATACCTGATTTATTAAACTAATAAAAGGAAAGGATCAAACCAAATGTCTTATATATCAGATAAGAGTGTCCTGACTCGATCTCACCTTGGATTCTTATTAGATAATTCCATGAGCACTCGAGAAACCCATTCTGATTCATGGATACGACTTGCATAGGTTGAGACTAACCTAGATCCCTATCCATGTATATTATTTAGATTCCTGGTATAAAAACACAGTATCCCTTACATGTTATTATATGATGACTCAGATACAGTCCTTGGATCAAGCATTGACAAGCAGGTGCCATGGTTAAAGCCCATCAGTCCTAGTAATTTCTTTGCCATGTTTTACCTTTGATGAACTCCTTGGACTCGGTAGGCATCACATTGTGGAATTACATAGACTATTATTCTTATATTACACTCTTACCCCATGCTAGGATATATTTATTACTGATATGGAGACCCTTGAGGTCTACGTCACCTTGTTTATTACCTTGGGACTTCACTATTAAATATCATTACAGGTTTCCTTGTTATATCTTGGACCCTTTACTGTTATTAGCATATGATATATTTATATATTGGAAACAAAAAATAATGAATGGTTTAAATTTTCAAATTCCATCCAAGGGATGAAGTAGGTTCTTAGGTGTTTAGTTACATTATACTACTTTACTTTATATATGAATACTTTCACACTGTTACATTTCCATTACATTGGCCGGATGTTATAGACACTGCTAGTGGTGGCACACTTAGATTTATCTCACACCCTCTTTAGAAACCATTTTGTACCTAGGAAAGATTACATGGTTGAAGGTGTTGATAAAGGTAATCATACAGATTCAAACACTTGATTGCTTACTATTTAGTATGGATCTTGATAGTAGATGACCGAATCAGAGCTTGGGATTCTTGGGATAGTCTTTGATTTCCTTTATATTTTTTGTGGAAAATGTTATGAATGTTGTCTTGTATCTATGATTTCCTATTTTATAATGACATGGAATTTAATTAGTTGTTGAATGCTATTCCAGTTTTTTCAGTTATTGTTGTTGTTGTATGTCCATTTTTTGATGTGCCTTCTTTTTAACTTATATTCCTTCCACTATTTATTTATATTTAATTTCATCCACTGTACTACACTTTGGTATTGATGGCATAGTTTCCCCATAGACACACCTTAGGCCCTCACTAATAGTCAGTAGCCTCTGACGTTCGAGGAGATGCACTTGAGGCCATATGATCCCCAAGGCTTGGGGAACCAGTTAAGTGGAATACAGGTCCGAGACGTCACACTAATCATGTCATATTTGAATATTTTATATTGAATCAAGAAAACTTTTTTCCAATATATAATATGGATAAAATAGAGTCTAATACTATAATTTTTTTTTCTTATAGGGTCTCGTAGATAGTGTAACCCATAACAGGCACTAATAAAAGAATGTCAAAGAAAATCCCTGTGATCCTAGATTCAGAATGACCTACTAAAGGACATTCAAATATCACATATCCTTGTTTCACATACACAATATATTCAATGGGAACCCATATTTGGCATGACCTACTGGGTTGGATGATCAAGGTCATGACAAGTGCGGTATTCGAAGGAATTTCAAACATAGTTTTTGAAGGGGATTTTAATCTCGTCAACTTATCACATGTTACTCTCTTCACATATGCATTCTTTAAATAATTTATCTTGAAATCCTATTACCACAAACTAATCAATATGTTCAAACCATATTGATGTGTAACACATTAAAAAACCTAGATGTTTTCGTTACTCACCAAATATAATAAGTTAATTATAATAAAAAATATCTGAATTGACAATACGAATAAAATATATGAACACTTAATGTTAAAGAGTATAATTAGATGATATTGAAAATATATTTATGAGTGTTAATGGATAAAGAAATACCCAACCCATTCACTAGTGTAGATAAAGAATAAGCCACTAGTTAGGTATGTAGTATAACCCCAAGTCCCACTACTTAGGGATACATTATTCAATAGAGAATTCAATTAATCATAAGTCTATAACCAAATATGAACCTACTATATTAAAAAACTAAATTCATGTTCAAAACTTAAATTATAAGTTGTGGTTGAGGTTGATGAAAATCAAAATTCAATATCATACATAGAATGTAATGAAAGGAACCATTTAGAAGTAGATAATAATTAAACTCAATTATACACTTTCAATCATTTAAAAAATCTATAACAATGAAAAATAGTGAACATGATTTTAAATTAATGGAAAATATTTGTACTTAAACATCATATAATAATTTATCAAAAATTATAAAATAAAATATAATTATAAACTATTTATAATTATAGATTTAACTTTTAGGAGAATCTGTAATAATGAATATAATTATTTTATTTTCATTCCAATGTGAAATATTTCATATTAATCATTATATTGAATTTCAATTTTTATATATTTTATTTTATATTAATTGTAAACAGTTTAAAATTAAATTCATATTATGTAAAAAAATTTCATAATCTAACTATCATATACTTATTCATTATTTAAACATTTATCATATTAATCATCATAATACATTTGATATGGATTAATCAATATTGAAATACAACCTCCTTTTATTTTAAACATTACAGAATAATTATTTATGGATATTTCATAATTTAAATATAAAAATTTTATATTTGTGAAATATTTCATATTTTATAACAATTTAAAAATTATTTCTTATGATTTCTAATTAATTATTTCGATTGATAATAATTTATTCCATGCAATATTTTAATTTTTTTATAAATATTAATATTTTATATTTTGGAACAAAATATTTTATAAAATTTAATTCAAATAAAAAAATTAAAATTAATTAATTTAAGTAATTTTATAAATTTTAAAAATAATAAATATATTTTATAGTGATTTTTGAACAATTTATAAACCATCGTATTCAATTAAAATTTTATAAGAAATTCAATAATTTTAAAACAATTCTGATTACCCTTATAAATAAGGGTATTTCAATGTATGGGTAAAGTCTTCTCCCCTTGTGGATGATTTCTGGAAGACCTTCCATAAATCTAACTCACCATATATCTTTATGTACCTTAATTATAACATGTTGTATATATTTAATTCAAGTATTTCCATTACTCATCACATTCTATGAAAGGTTCAAATATTATTACCTTTAAATGAATTCTTCAAATAAGGGTAAGTATCATTTACCATTACATATACTTTTGGAACTGTTGTGTATGAATAATACACTGACACAAACCATTTTCCTAAATGTATCAATGAGGTTACCCTTATGTAGACCTTATTCATAAGGGTATTAGACAAGTGCATGTTGTTGGTTACCTTTACATAAACCTTTTAAAAATTACATAACCTTTAAAAAAGAAATATCTACCTTTAAATGAGTATTTATAATCCTAAACTACCATTTGGAATAAGGGAAATCAATATCATAACCTTAAATAACACCCTTACACATACCATTTACTTAAGGGTTAAAATACACACTAATTTTTCATTAACCAATCGATTGATGTTATGTATTGGGTTACCCTAATTTCCCTAGGGTAATGACTGGTAAACCATGTGTAGAAATATATATATATAAGGGAAAGGATAGATGAAACTTTATTACTCCTCTTTTTGCAATGGTAAATCCTTAGATACCTTTATGTTGCCCAATTTCCCAAGGGTAAAGTAATTTTTCAAATTTTCATAAAACCTAAATGAATGATGTTATGTTCCTAGTGTCTTCATCATTTCCACACAATAATTTAGTAATATAAATCATGAGTTAACTCTAATATCATAGTTTGGGTTTTAGAAATTTAATAACACTCATTATATGCAGTAGAAGAAATTAAAAACCAAATAAGTGGATCTATCATGGATGAGATAAGAAACAACATAAAACAATGAAATTATGAAATGATATAAACTTTTTTTCCATACATTCTAGATCCTATGAAACCTTATTTTATTCATCTTATGAGTTATATAAATATCAAAAAACATGAAAACAAATGTTTCCCACCTCTACATATATCTATAAGGTGATTTGAATCATCTAATGTTTGGTTGAGATCCATCATCTCTATACTGAATGCTAGTATATCAGTTTTAAAAGAAGGATGTTGAAGTAAGATATAAGTAACATAGATTTTTTCCATGCACAGGGATATCAATCAACACACATATGTCATTACATGCAAGCAGATTTAATGAAGAACACCATGATTCTATTGGGTTTTGTAATCATTAACTACTATGTTAAAACTCATGTATAAATTCCAGGGATGGTTTATGAATCATTTTAATTTACTTCATATATGTTTCGTATTAAAATAAAACAATTTCATTTCATTATTGTTTACAAGGGTGAATAGTTCTATCTTTCAGAGCACATGAAATAATATATGCAATGCATGTGAATGATAATCTGAATGCATGCTGATATACAACTCATAAATAAATCATAAATAAATTTGGAATAAGGTAATATCACCATCACTTTGTTTAATTTTATTCAACTTCATTTTATTATTTATATAAATAAACAAATAATATGGATTATATCGACGTCCTACTTGGGGCATCTTACATATTTTTACACTCACACCATGTATATTAACCTTGATGGATATGAAACCATATGATTGAAATACAATTCAAGGAATACAAACTATTTTAGTAAATTGATATAATGTAGCTCAATAAAAATATTGATAAATATTATGCATTTAATGACATCATTTATATCATATTTCCCCTTACCTGTTTTATATACTTTGTTATACCATGGAAATTATTCACCAATTTTGACATCTTCTTCTGATGTCTGAAATATTTGTAATGACATGGTCTTTGATTCTTTCATATAATATGTTATTACTTATGGTTGGATATATATTATTTCACTATATTATAATTTTTTCCCAATATGGTTTCATTTCATTTTTTTCAATATGTCAATATTTTTTTTGCGAGGAAGATACTTGTGGAAGATTGGGAGAAGTGTTTTTTCTTAGTTTAGAGGAATATTAAATGTTAGATGATTCATTATTAATCTTCAATGTACCAAAAATAATGACGATGTTCAGGGTTACTAGAGGGTTCTTTTAAAAGGAAGGATATTGATAAAGGATGTACATAATATACTTGTCTAAGGATTGTATAATAGAATAATACTAATAAAATGAGTCTATTATCAATAGTTCTCTAATGGAGGGTTTACAAAATATTATGAATAAGGGAAGTATGTTAATGGTATAAGAAGGGGGAAACTTGTTTGTAACACCTGGGGAATAATTCTGTAAATATTACTTAAAAGAAGAAATATAAAGTAATACTAGATAGAGATCTATAAAGATCTTTTGAAAAAACAATATAAGAGTTCTATTAAATATAGAACCTCTATGTAATTATATAGTGATCATCAATGGAATCATATGAGGAAATATAATGGTTTTCAAATGAACATTCAAGAAAAGATATAATAAAATATTGTGTGTGGATTTTTTATCAGATGGAGATACACCAATATTATCAGATAGGGAAATATTTACCCAATACAAATTGGGATCCTAAAGTAGTGAAACTAGGAAAAATTATATCGGATTGAAAGTAGAGGAATGAGTCCACTGAACATAGGAAGGTGGAGGTATATAGAACATATTCTATCTGAAAAGGATTTCTTATTAATAAATATCTAAAATAACTATCATAATATTTTTACACCTGTGAGATGATTGAAAGGAATTTTAAAAAAAATTAATGTTTATAATTATGAATAAGGTTTTATATTCATTCAATATTAATGAATATAAATGATATTTAAAAAATATTAATGAAATTGTTGATGTTTTGATTTAAGGAATATCAAATAATTATTTTTGACTCTAAAAATATAGTGGATTTAATTGTATAAAAACAAAGTTCAATTTGAGAAGGAAATTTGAATTTTGAGATCATGATTATTCTAGAAATTGTTGAATAATTTTGCCTATAAATTCTTGGGACATCATTAACATAAATTATGGTTTCTATAATAAAATATAATATTTGATCATGATTCTTTGAGAGATAATAACGTGATTTTGTAACCAATATCCTATTTTAGTCATGAATATGAGGATATATGAGTGGATAAAATATCGGATTAAATAGGGGATGTTTGGACCATGTTGTCCCAAAAAGAGTAGAATCAAACTAGGGATCAACATATGATTTTAATCAGATAGAGAACGAGGGAACTGAAAAGTTCTCTATGTAGTACATTATATAGATAAATCCAAACTAAGAAAATTTATATAGGCCATACTGGATGGAGTATTATTGGAAAAAATTTTATATGGAATATTTCTAGAAAAATTATAAAAATATGAGTCCAAGAACAAATAAGTCATTATACTACTTGGAGGATGTTTCAGGATGAAAATAATATTCATTTAATTGCTGATGTTCGTAGATTATTTTCATAGAAAACGGCAATATAACCTGATTTTGGAGAAATAACATCTAAATAAGGATGTATTTATACATTTCATCATCAAAGTATAATTAATATCTTGTATAAAGGGCATATGACTTGTTATTGAAAATATTATTTATGGGGGTTATAACTAGTCAGGAAGGAATATGCTAAAAATAGGATAATTGGGGGGGGGGGTATAACCACCTACTTTAGAAGATTTGATTTTTAGGGTAAACCATGGTTCCTTTCAAGAATGAATAATGTGGAATAGAACCAATAAATACCTATTCCTTTGTTATATATAATGAAGTTAGTAAATAATACATATTTGGGTGGATAAACAACATGGAAATAAGTTGGACTTTGTAATGACCCAAGTAAATATCATGTAATGATCTCTCCATTCATATTTATTACATATAAAATGAGGTTGAGATATATTATTGAGTGGATTGAAACTGTAATAAGAACCATAGGAAGAGTTCTTTGAATAATCCATGAATAAATGTGAGCAAATATTCTCCCCTCCCCCTTTTACTAGTCAAAGTATGATCTAGGAACAATAAGTTGATTCCAAGAATATAATTTCTATAAAATATCCCCTATATACTAAGGATGAAGAATATGAAATAATTGAATAGTAGGGGTTTTCCTATAATCTATGGAATGAACAATCACTATTGGAGAAATCATAGTCTTCCCTACCTTATAACTCTTTCTATAAAAATTATAGATTTTGTAAATATAGAATTTCCACTCATTAATAATGTTTCTATGACAAATGAGGAAAAGTGATATTTCTATGTTGATGAAAAAATCAAAATCCAATTCCATGGCTCTCTTTAAAACTGTATATACAATTATAATAGGGATTAAAATTTCAATATAGATGTGTGATAAGTTGAGAAGTAGCTGTAAAGGAAATATGAATCTCATGAAAGCTATGTTACAAATCCATAAGAGTAAATTTAATAATATAAATATCTATGATGAAGAAAGTATTGAAGAATAATTTACATCATTTAGTGATATTTTCAATAATATCAAAATTTCAAATATAAGTTGGAATATTCTAAAATTATCTTGAAACTAACGAGAAACATTCAAGATAGGTTTGATGCCATGGTTTCAGCCATGGAAGATCGAAATGAATATTCTATATATTAAATTCATAATATTCTCAAAGCATAAGAATTTAGTAAATAAAGTTCCTTTTTGAATGATGATAAGTAAAAAATATCTTTTTAAGGACTATTAAAAGGGAGGTTTAGATATACAAAAAATTGGAAAAGAATCAACTGATTCATATTATGAGGAAGTTTATAAGGACATAGAAAAAATACTTTATTTAATCTCTAAGGGATACAAAAAATGAAATTATAATAGAAAAGGTAAAACATATCATAAGTATTGAAATTTCAATGATAATGTCTTATTTATAAGAAATTATCCTAAGGTAAATATTGATGATTCTCAGTCAAAATAATAAAACAAATTGTCTCAAAAGTTGATTTTGGAGAAGAATAAGAAATACTTTCCAAGAAGTAACATAATTTTTTAATATAAGAGAGTAGTATGATTGATCATTCAATGGAGAATCTTATGGTGTGGTAAAAATTATAAATCTTGTTAAAAGGTTAATTACATTACTAAGAAATAACGAAAATGAAGAAAAGAGAACATAACTAAAATAGATTATAAAGTTAAATTTTAAAGTGAATCTTGAGAAAGTCAAACAAAAATATATAGGAAAGAGGAAATTAAATAATGAAACCAAGGAAATAAAATTTATAATATTGAGCATATTAAAAAGGATGTTACACTCCTTAACAGTATTAGAGCATATAATGTGAGTGTGAGTGATTATAAAAGGAATCTAAAAAAAATGAATAAAAATCAGTTGGATAGGAAAATATAAATAAGGAATAAATAAATATTTTTGATGAATGTATGAAAAATAAGTTCAAGTTAGATGATTTTGAAATGTTTTTAATATATCATGAAGAAAATTGGCTAACAAATAAGAAGAGTTGTCTAAAACACAATTAATTTTACCAATATAAATATATGAGAAAATAATTAGTATAGTAGAATTCCCTAAAAAAATAATGTTAATGGTAAATCTTCATGAGAATATGAAATGAATTTTCTACAATGGAAGGATGATTATATCTCTAATCATTCTCAATATAATTTATCCTTTATCAAAATTCACACTAAATGTTAATATTGAATAATATAGGACCGAGATGGTATGTGAGAAATTATTTTCTACAATTAATGGCCATAATACTTCAAGAGGACATATCATTGAATAAATACACCAATAGTATGAAATTATATAAAATAATGAAAATTTATATTGATACTACTATCATAATGAATGATTTGGATTTAGAGATCACTGCTTGTGTTGTGAAGTATTTGGGAACAAATCATTCTTGTGTTGGTATAATTTGACTATTATTGGAGAGTGTAATTAATAAAGGGGGACATATGATATGAAGAAATTTAAAAAAAATTATGAAAGAATAATAAAGATGAAAATAATTTTCTAAAGTTGATTAATGTTAAAGATCTAAGTCTGGTATTTGAGAGGATTATGTAAATTTAGAAAGGAATAATTCTCAAAGAATTTGTTCATGGAAATATTCCTAGGAAATATGAGTAAATAAATAAATACAACCTATTTATTTTTCGTAATAGAATATAAAATGGTTTAAAAATGGAGGAGGAAGAAAATATTATTGGAGAAAGGGGGAAGAGAATGGCTTCATAAAATGATAATAACAATGATGAAAATTTATCTTTAGATAATGACTTGTTGATACCAAAGAAATGAGAGTAGTATATGAAATATGTTCAAGGTAGAAAATATTACATAACTATATTACAATACAAAGAGGATATAATGGAAAGTATTTTACAAAATCAAATTAATTAAAATATTTCTAAAATTAAATAGTGGATGAAATATTCTTCTGATGACTTAACATATGAGAAAATTTATATTAAAACATCAATTAAGGGTGATCAAAATTAAAAAGGAACATCTAATTCTAATCCAAATAATAAAATTAAAATTAATAATTATATATTGAGATAATACTCTCAGTCAAATATTTAATTCTATTGAACATTTTGTCTCCTCCTTATTCAAAATATTCATGCTTATTATTATAACATTTATAGAATAAAGGATAATAAATAAAGGATCAAGTTGAGTGCTTTTTTGGTTTTATAATAAGAAGTGGTATCCATCATAGAACATTACTACTATAATGATGAAGGATGTTGTGCTAACATTTAGTGGATGAAAATTTGATGTTGAAGAATTATTATCCCAAATTTCATGGTTGTATCAATTTAATCTTCATGGAGGGACACTTATTTTTATGAAAGATGACATGTAGGGGGGTTATACACATGAATTGTTTTAATGTGTTTATTGATATGGGTTTAGGTTTACCATAGCATACATACTATAATTGCCTTTTATAAAAAGATAATGAAGTGAGATTGATAAATGTAATACGTAAGAAATGTGTCATCGAAAAAAATTATCACCATCATGACACACCTTTTTTTCTATAATATGTTCAACCACATAGACATAGAGTTGAAAAATAAAGGTTATATTGTATGATATTCTTATGACACTAATCTTACCTTGATAAAGTTTTATAGGTTTATATTATGATTAAATAATAGCTGATATAAACCCTATGATATCCTTTTCATTTGTTTTTCAATAGGGGGGAGAATTTATATTGGGGGCAACACAACATGGTGGAGAAAGTGTTAAGCTCTTGTATTTACTTAAAAGATGTGTAAAGTAACGGGGAATATTGAAAACAAAAACAATGTTATATACCATTTTCACCAAGATGGGTTGGTTGCATTTTTTGATAATATGTCAGTATGTGTATGGATAAGATGGTACATAGAGAAGATTTAGAGAAGTGTTTCTTCATAGTTTATAGAATAATTACATGTCAAATTATTCTTAAATAATCATCAATGTATTGAACATCATAATGTTGTTCACAATTCCTATTGAGTTCTTTTCAAATGAAGTATGTTGAGAACTAGTGTAAAATGTATACCAAACTGAGGATAGTATACTAGACTAGGGATAATAGAATAATTCTATCTGGAATAGTTCACTAATGGAATGTTTATAAATTTTCTATATGAGAATAATTTTTTCAATGCTATGAGATGATGGAAACCTATGAAGAGAACTAGAAAAAGATATATATAAATATTTATCGAAAGGAAATATTTAAATCTATACTAAATATATTGATGTGAAGTTATAAAGAAAAAATTTTATATGGATTTGTTCTGTACACATAACATTAATTCCAAGAGATATATAATTTAAATTAGTTCAGAAAGATAAATACAATGGTTTTTAGATGAAAATTCATGCGATGATCCAATGAAATAATTTATTAGGAAGTTGTACTAGATTGTGATATAATAATCTTATCCAAGAGAGTAATGTTGATTCCAATAGATAGCGGGTTACTAAAAATGTGTATCAATATGAAATTAAATCTAATAGAGAAATGATGTGTTTTTCCAGCTTATTAAGGAACCTGATAGTGTACTTGGTAGAGTCTATTGAATATAGGAATTCTTAGAATGAAATTTTAGATACTGAAAACTTAACGATTGTACAATGGATAATGGATCAAGAATATTTACATATAATTTAAAAAGATAATAATTTGAATTATGTAGTGATGCTATTTATAAATTTATTAATATATCATCTAATTATGAAGAATTTAAAAAATTCACAAAGATGATATTTAAGGAAGTTCATTATAGGACGTTGACTCTAACCATTGAGTTGCATTGAATGAGGTCAATAAAAGTTTGAGTTGAGTGGGATGTTATAATTTAGTGCATAGAAATATTGAATATGTTACTGAGGAAGTCTTCCTATAAAATAACGAGAGATAATTTATATAAAATAACATTAAATTTCTCAAAGTGTGGAAGTATTGATGTTTCTGTGAGAGTAAAAAATGTGAGATTCAAAAAATGAATATATATTTTTTTAAATAAGGAGAGGTTTTTAGATGTATGAAGTTCATTATGAAGTGGATGAGAACCAAACAAAGTTTCTTTGGATAGATATTCATTAGACCAAGGGTCACTAAATTATGTAAATGAGATAGACCACAAAAAACTGAGTATTACCAGACTGAGTGAATCTGAAAGTGTATGTCAGATTAAGGAGAAGTGAACATAGTATATCATTTGTAAATTTATAATATGTAATTTTCTAAATAATATATCAATTAAAAGATATAAAAGCTGATTTTGATCATATCTTGAACATTCTATGATCAGGAGGATATTTTTAGACAAAGAAAATATTTATAGATTTGTTGATTTTCTTGATGAAGTTGTACATAGGTGAATATAGAGAACTAGGATTGTAATACATAAATACTAAATAAATTTTCTAGAATATTAATTACATTATAAAAAAACACATATGGGGACCTGAATTGTTCAATGTTGTTGGAAAATCTTAAACATAAAAAAGTGGTATATAGGTAAACTACATCATCTCTATGACATACCACCCATCCTCATTGTCTTTAAGAGGTGGGAGGACATTACTTAGCCTTAAGAGAGATACCCAAGATTCCAAAGGCTAGAAATAAATCGCAAGGGCTATATAAACAAATGGTTGGTGATTTTACCATTGAAAATAATACAACCAATTATACATTCCATAACCAAATAAACCACTACATGATGCATGATAAAAATGAAATACAAATCATGAATATCATTTATATAAAAACCAACTTCAAAGAGTACCATAGTGGAAAGCTACAAAACAACCATGTTTATTGAGAAAGAATACAAAAACAACAAAACAAAAGAAAACCGTAACTCGAAAACTCCACTCTGCTCCATGACCCACCCCAATAAATAGCTCATGTATCACTATGAACCACTAGAGAAGTATGACATTTTATTTTTACCCATGTCTTGATAAACGACATCTGAAAAAGAACCAAAGTGCCAAATACGAGGCGATTTATGAAACTTAGTATCCTTTCCAAAAATTATATCCCTACACACAACACTATGATAGAATATGTTAGAACATTTATATAAAACATTCAATATAAAAAATTTATAAAATAGTTTATATCATAATATAAACAAGTTCCATTATAAAATAGTTTTCTCAAAACTACATTGAGTTCCAAGGAATACAACCACACAGTGTTCTAAAACCATTTCATAATCTCCATGTTGGCATAATAAATTCCTTTTCACATATCCACAAATCCAACCATACATTCAACCATGGATCACCCTATACTCATGGGTGGTGAGTCATCCTTGCACAAATCCTTCACACTGTGAACCATTTTGATGGGGGTACCCCACAACCTTATCCATCCCAACCTTTTGATGAGGATACTTCACTCCCTTATCCATACCAATCCACATGAACAAATTCTAACCATTCCAAACCCATTACAAACCAGAGTGTACCAAATACATTTTAATAAAAAAACATTTTTATTAAAAACTATTTTTCAATGTAAAAAACCAAAAAAATAATTAAAATGTTCTCTTTAAAATCAATTTACCATATTCAGTTTCCAACTGATGCAGCCAAATTATTAATTTTTTAAATATTCACTCAAGAAGGTTTTCAATAAGAAAGTCATATCAATTCCACCACCAATTACAAGAAAAAAAATTTAAAACCAAGACTTCAATTTATAAATATAGGAGTTGAGAGTGAAGCAACCTACCTTAGAAAACATGGAAAAATGGAAAATGGAAAGAAAACATCCATAAAAATGGGTTGAATATCAAAAAACCCACCATAGATATTACCATAACATGAAAAGTACACATATAATCATATTTGAAATCAAATTCCTTAACTCTATCCATATGGGGAAAATATCCATCAAACTGAGGGATAGTGGGAAGTAGATCTATAGAAAAACAAGAAAATCTACAAAGAATGAAGAAATACCATGAGAATGCGGCTTCAATTCACCATGAGAAGATTTAGAATCAACTCTGCATCTATAGGAGAATCCTTTACAGCCTTGGGGGGGAGGGGGGGTGCTAAAATGTAGAGTTAGAGCCATTTTGGGAAAAAACAAGGGGTTGTTTCATAATCCTGACATTGATCCATAATTTATGGATCTTTTTTTATATTAAATGGGACAATTTAATGAGGAGATAACTTTATATGATTCCCAAAATATCAATTTTAAAGCCTTTGATAGATCCCCAAGTACACATGATCACTCACCCTGAATGAAAATGGTTGTCGACTATGACCAGGATAATATTTCTAATGAATCTGAGCCATCAACTTCGATTTTAAGATCTACTAAATCATCCCCATAGTTTCTTAGAAAATTATCAACCTAACTAGTGATGTATTGTAAGAACCCAGATCTTCTTTTCAGGCATTTCTTTATTTTCTGGTTGTTTTTTAGTAAAAGAGGTGTTTCTGGAAATTTCAGGAGTACACCCTGTGTACCTATAAGTACACACCGTGTACCTGGTTTCTATGGGTGACAATGTACTAGCCATGTAACTGTTGAGTACATGGTCACGTGGGGTGACCTGGAGGCCACCTAAAGTGGTCCATGGTAAAGGCAAGTACACGCTGTGTACCATTGATGAACACGTCGTGTACTTTGTTTTTTATTTCATTAAATGGACAGGGGTCATGTAAAATTAATAGAACACCCTTCTTCTTTGTTCGTCTCATTTAGGAGTGACCGTACAGAGCAATTCTTCTCCGAATCCCCGACTCACCATCCATTCTCCTAATCGACCACTGTCGATTGTAATGGAATCACAACTGTAAGATCTTCCTTCTTCTAGCACCTCATTTCATGATTATTCCTCTTTCATGATATATCCTCGGTTGAACGTTTTTATCTATTTTTGAAGATCCACGGAGTTCAAGGGTGATTTAAGATTTGAGGCTCATGTATATTGATCATACGATGCCGAGGTAGGTGGTTTGTTCCTTTCCATAGTTAGTCTTTGATTTATATGTGAAAAAGTGCCCAATACCTGTAACACCCTGAGATTTTATGAAAAATATTCTTTTAATTTCATTAATGTCTTGTGTTGTATGCTACACCAAGATTACCTTGCGCCATACACAACACCGTATTAGCTTGTAGTATACGCAACACTATTCTTGGATCGTGTTACACACAATTTTGATAATAGTTATTCTACGCAACATTGAGTATATATATATATATTCAATGTATAAAAGAAATATGGTTGGATTCTGTTATATGAAACAATGAAGTATTCTTGCACAACACGCAACCCTGACTTGGCTTGCATTACACGCAATCGCGACCTTCCTCGATAGCGTGTGTTGTACGCAATACCAGGTTTTACTAAACAATGATATATTATTATACTATTATTATGAACTAGCTGTTATGAATAGTATTAACTAAATTTTGAATTTTATAACATTATTATTAATCTTACACATTTTCTAGAACATGGTATAAGAACAAAATAAATTTTTCTGGTAAAATAAGTATTTTTCAAAAAATGCAGTTTTGCCGCCTTTAGATGAACCACCCACTTTAAATATTGTTTTTTACATGTTTATAAGTTCAATTTGACAAAATAAAATTATTCTTTGGAATCATGAAATAAAAATTTACTTTGGATAAATTTTTCATATTATTCTGGTAACATTCATATTTTGATGAATAGTAAAAACACGCTATATTTTAATTAAAAAAAACTTTTTTCATCCCAATAATTTATATGGTTAAATTATAATATTGAATGGTTTTAAATTAAAAATAGAATATATTTTTACCATTTAATACAATTTATGTCATTAGCATTGATTTTACCTTGAATTCGTAGGTTAAATAAATTCAATCTTTTGCAATGTTTTAAACAAAAACCCGTTTTCTTCCAACAACGGGAATAATTTTAATTTAATTTCTGCAACTTATGTGTATTGAATTTGGAAAAATGGATTCCATATTTGGAATCATTGGGTACAAATTATATTAATAGACTACTTTTTATTTTTGGGCTTTATGAATAGTAACAACGGTAAATTTTATTTACCATAGTTAAAGGTAAATCGGGTAATTAAGGGTAAATATAATATTATAAAATTACCCTAAAACATGCCAAAATTATATTTTATGGATAAAATTAGACCCATATCACCTAAATTTCAGATTAAATTCATTTTATGGACTTTTGATCATGAAAAGCATTTAATTATTATTAAAACCAAAGAAAGTGACAACATGTCACTCTCTTAAATCTTATAAGTATAATAATTTTAATTTATTGATAAACATCATAAAACATATAAAATGAATATTATCAAGAAATATAATAAAATTATCTACATCATGATAATTTATTTAGAATTTTTAGGGATTAAATAATTGTCATTAATGGTGATACATTAATGATGCAGAAATTATTTATTAAGTGAAAAATCAGTAATATAGTTTTTATTGAAATAATAATACCCATTAAAAGGCCCAGAACCTGACCAAAACTTATTGGTAGTGTATATATATATACCATAATCATACAATGACCTAATATATAACCGTTTGGAGTCTTATAAATGTGATTATGACACTTATATTATTTTATTTTAAATGATGCCAAAGTTGTCACCTTCATAATTTAATAAATATAACAATTTAAATATTGTTATTTTAAGATTATAAATTCGAGTAAAAGTATTATTGTGAAAGTTCATAGGATTATCTTCATCATAGGATTTTATTTTTAATTTTTACGCAACAAATAAGTATATTAAATAATTATACAAAAATGATGTAGTAATTATTTTATTAAGAAATAAACCAAATAAATGGTTTTAAAAATAATAAAATAAATATTATATGAACTATTTAATGTGCAACACTAATTTTATAGATACATATGGCCTTTTATGAATATATTAAAGCTTTTATTTATAACATATCTTCTGTATATATTTTATTTAAATTCATATAAATAAATAGTGTCAAAATTGACACTATTGTTATTTTATAAAAATAGCATATTATAAAATTGTTTAAAAATCACAAAAATATTTTAAAATTATAAATTTAAATTTATATGGTCTAAAATTTTATAAAGTATCCAATTATGGAAAATTCCTAACACATAAGTATTTTTTTGTTATAATTTAAAATTTAGAATGTTATTACCACAAATAAAATTAAATTGATAAAGTAAGGATAAATCAAGTTGATAATGTTTAAAATAATTTCCTAACATGTCTAAATTTTATTATATGATGATATTACAACCCTATATCATATTATATTCCAATGTGAGTCATTTTTTGAGGTTTTTAAGTGGGGTTAGGTTTATTATAAATTAATATTTTTAAGAATTCCAAAGGTGACCCTCTCCGCCCTTATAAAAGGGAACCTCCTCCCTCACTTCATCACACCAAATTGAGATTTCAATCTCGTCCAAATCCTGAAAAATTATCTTCTCCACTTCCCTAGAAACATATTACAGGTCATGGTATTCTTCAAAGACCAATTTTAGTGCCCTAAGAGGAGGTCTCAAAGAGGCGCTTCGAAGAAGAGGTAATGTCAATTACCGATTCTTTGAACTTTATTTCTTCTTCTACTTATTATTATTTAGTTGTTTCATTATGAAGTAATATCATCAATATCACTCATATAATGATATGTTATTATAATTATGAAACAACCCTATTTCACCATCTATCCATCCTACGGAAAACAAAATCACCGCGCGTGCGTACATATGGAATACCGTCTCCACGCCGTGGTGTAATCTGTTTTTCCAACACCACCTTACTTGGATGGGTATAATGGTGTAAATAAAAACTATATATAGTTATTATACCATAATAATTATTCTGATATATTTTATCATCCACTCCAATTCAATTCAATAATTATGGAAACGATATCATCGCTCGTGCGTACGTACGGACTACCGTCTCCACGACGCGATGAGATACATTCCCCACGTTAACCATTTAAGAATGATTATAAAGTATATATAAGAAATAATAATGAAATATATGACATTATAAAGATACTGGATTTATGTATATGTATGTCATCTACTTAATTCCATTCAACTCAATAAGGAAAACGAAAACAGCGTTCATGCGTACGAACGGCCTACCGTCTCCATGAACGATGTATTTATTTCCATTTATCGATCTATTATATATATGTATATTCTGAATATATATTATATATAAATCATGTTTTATATTCTGTAATTAAGTAATCATGATCTAAGTAATAATATGAATAATTACAAGTCAAAACACGGATGACAAATGAAACGATTTTACCCAAAACACTCTTTAACATGGAATTTACAAAAGAACAGGTAATATAAAGTCATAAGTGAACCATATATGATATAATAACAATGAATATTATTCTATAATAAGTCAATGACATTATTTAAATCATTATACAGGAGTTTTGGATACGTACGAATCATATCAGACCTAAGGTAAGGTATAATTTTTCAAATCTCATTTTTATCCGAGAATTGCTTATTCGTAAGTATTTACTGGGGTTATTGCTATCATCCATTTAAATGTTTTATAAAAGTGTATTCATGTATGTTTAAAGTTCTTTTTACCCATTTTTGACTTTTACTACATGGTATGTATGGAATCTTTCTTTTACAAGGTACTTTTTGACTTTTCCGGCAAAAGTATGAGAAGAATGTTTTTTAACGTATACGGCATGAAAGGGTTTTTACGATTTTATAAAGCCTTATTTTCATGAAGCTTCCTACAAAATATTTCATGACTATTTTAAAAAAAATCTTTTTCTTTTAAAATTTCATGACATTTTGTGAAAAGAAATTGATTTTGAAGAAGAAAGGATATTTTCCTCAAGAATTCATTTCAAGTGTTTTATCAAAACCATTTTCCATCTAAGATGACATTATTTCATATGTGTATGTTTCTAGTATCATGTCTCTATGATTTACATGGTTTCACTTTTCTTATTATGAAATGATATCCATTTCTTTTATATGGATTATGTGATGATGGGATGACGTTTATGAAACCCATTTTATTTCTTGGGTTATTATGAATGATGTATGCTTATTTTGTGGCAGAAATAAGAATGATTTCATTATTAGATGGGTGGGACCTATATCTCCCTCCAATGCATTGGGTAAAGATTTATATCTCATGAGATAGACATGGATGGAATGGTAAGTTAATCCGGTTCAGTGTTACAGGACTGAAACGAGGAGTGAACTCAATTCATAAAGGGACTTTGTCCACTAAGATGGTCTTGGCAGCAATGCCTTGGCTACCATGGAAATCATGACATGTGATGAATGGTTGCCACAATTACATGTTTATTCCCCATTTTATCATGGTTGATGTTATATTATGATATATTCCATATGTACTTCCATGTTTTATGTCATTGCTCAAGATTTTGATGTTTAAACATTATGTTCATGTTTTTAAGTTCAAATGTATATGGTATGTTTTATTTTATCCATGATTACCCTTACTGAGAATTTGAGATCACCCTTTTTATGTTTTCTTTTCCCCAGGATATAAAGAAAGGTTTTAGGTAAGAAAAAAAGGGGGAAGATCTTTATGGGAGATGTTGAAGATCTTTCACCACGATTAGAATATTACGTCCCAAGTTTCCAAAGACACTAAACTATTACAGTCCTTGTGTGTCTATTTTTGTTATGTATTAAGTATTCCGCAAAAGTAATGTAATGTTCATGTACGTCAAGCTTTGGGTCTCTACATTTGGTATCAGAGGGAGGTTTAGTCAACCTTTGGAAACTAGGATGCGAGAACTTTAGTGAGATCCCTAGAGATATTTCTAAGGCATGTCTAGGGATGTCCCTAAGGTTAAGTATAAGTATAGGTTATAGTCCTAGAATTACGATAACGATATTAGAATTAAACCTAGGATGTTAGATGTTGAAGGTACTCCCCCTTGATTATGTTATTTTCCTTGTATGATTTTTGCCTCTCACAGAATTCTTTTTGTGTTTTAGTCAATGGAGGGAACCAGAAAGAATTCGGTTAGCATTGAATCCAATGGACAAATTGGTGACTATGAGCAACAAAATTTGGTAATTCCTAGAGGGAAAGATATTGTGATTATGCCAAATCAGTCATCGTGATATATGATTAACAAGGTGAAATTTAGTGGTATGCCTAATTCATCAAATAAGAGGAAGATAGAATTTTATGCATGTTCACATGTTGAGGAGCATAAAGAAAGGAAGATTTATATTTCTAAAGAAGGGAAGAAGAACCTTGAGGAATACCTCAAATGGAGGGACATATGTTATCTGTGTGGAGAAAAGGGATATAGAGTGACAGACTATTATGGAGTTCAATGTCTTATTTGTGGAGAACATGGGCATTACCCAACTCAATGCCCTGACCTAAAAAGTTACTTCAAAATTAAGGATGGACTTATTCCAGGACAATCATTGAAGATGATGGTTTGAAGTGTTTATGTATTGGTATTCAAGAATAATGTTATTGAGGTACTTTTATGGTATATTAGAATATCTATGTATTGGTCCATTATGGTTTTCTATAAGAATATGGCATCGGTAACCATGAAAAGTGATTGAAATATTTTTGGAAAGCAGATGATATGCACATAATGAAGGGATAAAGAGAATATAATATGTTTGATAGTATTCCTGAGCTCATGATTGATATAAGGACTAAGTGGTATCATGGTTTGAGTATATAGAATTTTTGGGATTTTGGTATGTGGAAAAGAGTTAACTTTTGACAGCATTCATGTTTTCACTAAGGTTAAATGGGTATTCATTTTTCAAGAGAATACATGATTAAGGTATTCGCATGTTTGTAATTTGACCAACAAGATATATCTTATGATATATGGGAGATAAATGATGGCATTCATGTGATTGTTATGTGACATTTCAAGTAATCATTTTCTTTATACTCTGAGCTTGGACCGAAGTATTTTAGATAAGCCTAAAGATTGGAATGGATTATGTTGGACATAAGTTAGTATTGTTTAGGGATAGAACTTTTTTTCGATATTATTGATGGGATGTTATAGTAATGTAGTTTTAGAAAAAGGAAAGCCTGCCAGATGGGTGATAGCCCATCACGTCGGATAAGGCTGTGGGAATCGAACCCACAACTGAAGTGCGACTGGCCATTATCTCCTACCACTGGCCTACAGGAAGTCCCTGTTTAGTAGAAATTAGTTTTATTATATTAATTAGTATGATATATGAAGTATAAGTCCATTTTAGGAACCATATATGATTAATCTCACTATAGATGGACTTATGTATTTTTTGATAACTTTTTATAACCTTTTGTTTGAGACAGATGGAATGACCCATCATTCTATCACATGATCTGCTAACACATACCTAATGAAAAATTCAAATTCATTTCTTTAATAGATGAAGTGGAAATTGTCCAAAGAATGACCAATGGTGAGACTATACCAAAATCATGAAAGTATTTCTTCTAATTCCAATTTCATCAACTTTAGGGAAATGATCTTGAAAACCAAAAATGTTGTCCTAGTGCTCTTATATCTGATTAATCAGATGGTACCTTAGATCGTCACAAATTTATGGGTTTGTGATTGTTGTCTTTTCCATAGCCATGTTCTCTACCACTCTCCATCAGAACATGATGGTTAGATTTCTCTTCCATATCCATATTTTCACCCATGTTCTCTTACGTGGAAACCCAATGATGAGTTAATTTGGGTAACCGTTACATTTCATACTTTAGTTTTTAAAGATGTGTTTTGGTATTCCTTTTTATGATGTGAGTTTCTATTAAACAAACTTTCAAGTAGTAAACCATTTATAACCCTGATGAATTTCGAGGGCGAAATTCATTTTAAGGGGGGTAGAATATAACACCCCGAGATTTTATGAAAAATATTCTTTTAAATTCATTAATTTCTTGTGTTTTATGATACACCAAGATTACATTGCACCATACGCAACACCGTATTAGCTTGCAGTATACACAACACTATTCTTGGATCGTGTTACACACAATTTTGATAATAGTTATTCTACGCAACATTGAGTATATATATATATATATATAAATATTCAATGTATAAATGAAATATGGTTGGATTATTTTATATGAAACAATGAAGGATTCTTGCACAACACACAACCCTGACTTGGCTTGCATTACACACAATCACGACCTTCCTCGATAGCGTGTGTTGTACGCAATACCGGGTTTTACTAAACAACGATATATTATAATAATATTATTATGAACTAGCCGTTATGAATATTATTAACTAAATTTTGAATTTTATAACATTATTATTCATCTTACACATTTTCTAGAACATGGTATAAGAACAAAATAAATTTTTCGGGTAAAATAAGTATTTTTCAAAAAATGCAGTTTTGCCGCCTTTAGATGGCGCACCCACTTTAAATAGAGTTTTTTACATGTTTATAAGTTCAATTTGACAAAATAAAATTATTCTTTGGAATCAAGAAATAAAAATTTACCTTGGATAAATTTTTCATATTATTCTGGTAACTTTCATATTTTGATGAATAGTAAAAACACGCTATATTTTAATTAAAAACAACTTTTTTCATCGCAATAATTTATATGGTTAAATTATAATATTTAATGGTTTTAAAGTATAAATATAATATATTTTTACCATTTAATACAATTTATGTCATTATCATTGATTTTACCTTGAATTCATAGGTTAAATAAATTCAATCTTTTGCAATGTTTTAAACAAAAACCCGTTTTCTTTCGACAACGGGATTAATTTTAATTTAATTTCAGCAACCTCTATGTATTTAATTTGGAAAAATGGATTCCATATTTGGAATCAGTGGGTCCAAATTATATTAAGAGACTACTTTTTATTTTTGGGCTTTATGAATAGTAACAACGGTAAATTTTATTTACCATAGTTAAAGGTAAATCGGGTAATTATGTGTAAATATAATATTATAAAATTACCCTAACACATGCCAAAATTCTATTGGATGGTTAAAAGTAGACCCATATCACCTAATGGTGGGATTATATTCATTTTATGGACTTTTGACCACGAAAATAATTTAATTCTTATTAAAACCAAAGAAAGTGACAACATGTCACTCTCTTAAATCTTATAAGTATAATAATTTTAATTTAGTGATAAAAATCATAAAACTTCGAACATGAATAGTCTCCAAAAATATAATAAAATTATATACATCATTATAATTTATTTAGAGTTTTTAGGTATTAAATACGTGTGATTAATGGTGATACATTAATGATGCAGAAATTATTTATTAAGTGAAAAATCAATAATATAGTTTTTATTGAAATAATAATACCCATTAAAAGGCCTAAAAACCTGACCAAAACTTATTGATAGTGTATCTATATACCCTAATCATACAATGAACTAATATATAACCGTTTGGAGTCTTATAAATGTGATTATGACACTTATATTATTTTATTTTAAATGATCCCAAAGTTGTCACCATCATAATTTAATAAATATAACAATTTAAATATTGTAATTTTAAGATGATAAATTCGAGTAAAATTATTATTCGGAAAGGTAATAGACTTATATTAATCATAGGATTTTATTTTTAATTTTTATGCAACAAATATGTAAATTTAATAAATATACAAAAATGATGTAGTAATTATTTTATTAAGAGATAAACCAAATAAATGGTTTTAAAAATAATAAAATAAATATTATATGAACTATTTAATGTGATCCACTAATTTTATAGAAACATATGACCTTTTATGAATATATTAAAGCTTTTATTTAAAACATATCTTCTTTATATATTTTACTTAAATTCATATAAATGAATAGTGTCAAAATTGACACTATTGTTATTTTATAAAAATAGAATATTATAAAATTGTTTAAAAATCACAAAAATATTTAAAAATTATAAATTTAAATTTATATGGTCTAAAATGTTATAAAGTATCCAATTATGGACAATTACCAACAAATAAGTATTTTTTTGTTATAATTTAAAATTTAGAATGTTATTACCACAAATAACATTAAATTGATTAAGTAAGGATAAATCAAGTTGATAATGTTTAAAATAATTTCCTAACATGTCTAAATTTTATTGTATGATGCGATTACAACCCTATCTCATCTTATATTCGAATATGAGTCATTTTTGGAGGTTTTTAAGTGGGGTTAGATTTATTATAAATTAATATTTTTAAGAATTCCAAAGGTGCCCCTCTCCCCCCTTATAAAAGGGAACCTCCTCCCTCCATTCATCACACGAATTTGTGCCTTAAAGATCGGCCAAACCCTGCCAAATTATCTTCTCCACTTCCCTAGAAACATCCTAGAGGTCCTGGTCTTCTTCAAAGACCAATTTTAGTGCCTTAAGAGGAGGTCTCAAAGAGGCGCTTCGAAGAAGAGGTAATGTCCGTTACCGATTCTTTGAACTTTATTTCTTCTTCTACTTCTTATTATTTAGTTGTTTCATTATGAAGTAATATCATCAGTATCACTCTTATAATGATATGTTATTTTAAGTATTAAACAACCATATTTCACCATCTATCCATCCTACGGAAAAAAAAATCACCGCGCGTGCGTACGTACGGAATACTGTCTCCACGCCGTGGTGTAATCTGTTTTTCCAACACCACCTTACTTGGATGGGTATAATGGTGTAAATAATGACTATATATAGTTATTATACCATCATAATGATTCTGATATATTTTATCATCCACTCCAATTCAATTCAATAATTATGGAAACGATATCATCGCTCGTGCGTACGTACGGACTACCGTCTCCACGACGCGATGAGATTCATTCTCCATGTTAACCATTTAAGAATGATTATAAAGTATATATAAGAAATAATAATGAAATATATGACATTATAAAGGTACTGGATTTATGTATATGTATGTCATCTACTTAATTCTATTCAACTCAATAAGGAAAACGAAAACAGCGTTCATGCGTACGTACGACCTACCGTCTCCATGAACGGTGTATTTCTTTCCATATATCGATATATTATATATATGTATATTCTAAATATATATTATATATAAATCATGTTTTATATTCTGTAATTAAGTAATCATGATCTATGTAATAATATGAATAATTACAAGTCAAAACACGGATGACAAATGAAACGATTTTACCCAAAACACTCTTTAACATGGAATTTACAAAAGAACGGGTAATATAAAGTCATAAGTGAACCATATATGATATAATAAAAATGAATATGATTCTGTAATAAGTCAATGACATTATTTAAATCATTATACAGGAGGTTTGGATACGTATGAAGCATATCAGACTTAAGGTAAGGGATAATTTTGCAAATCTCATTTTTATCCGAGAATTGCTTATTCGTAAGTATTTACTGGGGTTATTGCTATCGTCCATGTAAATGTTTTATAAAAGTGTATTCATGTATGTTTAAAGTCCTTTTTACCCATTTTTGACTTTTACTACATGGTATGTATGGAATCTTTCTTTTACGAGGTACTTTTTGACTTTTCCGGCAAAAGTACGAGAAGAATGTTTTTTAACGTATACAGAATGAAAGGATTTTTATGGTTTTATAAAGCCTTATTTTCATGAATCTTCCTCCAAAATATTTCATGACTATTTTGAACAAAATCTTTTTCTTTTAAAATTTCATGACGTTTTGTGAAAAGAAATTGATTTTGAAGAAGAAAGGATATTTTCCTTAAGAATTCATTTCAAGTGTTTTATCCAAATCATTTTCCATATAAGATGACATTATTTCATATGTGTATGCTTCTAGTATCATGTATCTATGATTTACATGGTTTCACTTTTCTTATTATGAAATGATATCCATTTCTTTTATATGGATTATGTGATGATGGGATGACGTTTATGAAACCCATTTTATTTCTTGGGTTATTATGAATGATGTATGCTTATTTTGTGGCACAAGTAAGAATGATTTCATTATAAGATGGGTGGGACCTATATCTCCCTCCAATGCATTGGGTAAAGATTTATATCTCATGAGATAGACATGGCTGGAATGGTAAGTTAATCCGGTTCAGTGTTACAGGACTGAAACGAGGAGTGAACTCGATTCATAAAGGGACTTTGTCCACTAAGATGGTCTTGGCAGAAATGCCTTGGATACTATAGAAATCGTGAAATGTGCTGAATGGTTTCCACAATTACATGTTTATTCCCCATTTTATCATAGTTTATGTTCTATTATGATATATTCCATACGTACTTCCATGTTTTATGTCATTTCTCAAGCTTTTGATGTTTAAACATTATGTTCATGTTTTTAAGTTCAAATGTCTATGGTATGTTTCATTTTATCCATGATTACCCTTACTGAGCATTTGAGATCACCCTTTTTATGTTTTATTTTCCCCAGGATATAAAGAAAGGTTTTAGGTAAGAAAAAAAGGGGGAAGATCTTTATGGGAGATGTTGAAGATCTTTCACCACGATTAGAAGATTACGTCCCAAGTTTCCAAATACACTAAACTATTACAGTCCTTGTGTGTTTGTTTTTGTTATGTATTAAGTATTCCGAAAAAGTAATGTAATGTTCATGTACGTCAAGATTCGGGTCTCTACAATACCCTTGTTTGGGTATTGCATGTTTATGGTTCTTAGCCCTGTATTTTCCTGCTATACCTTGTGTGCTTGAGTAGAGGATTTATGATTGTAAATAGGGTTAGTTACCTTTCTATGGATGTTTTTCCCATGTGTGCTTGATATTGACCATTTGGTCTAGCTTTGCCTATTAGTCTGCTTTGTTTTCCATGCCAAGTATTGTCAGGATGGAGTGGTTTTTATCTAACATGCTATGAGATACTGTAGACTATTTATCCAAGTAGTTCTTGAGGTTTACTTTGGCTGCCACATACTGTTTGTGCACGATTGACTTACACAAGGCTGTGTGAACCTAGTGTAGTAGACCATAGGGGGAATGGACACTGAGGGCTTCCCCCAGAGTGTCTATTTACTTTTACATTGTGAGACTATAGAAGGGATGGACTATGTGCTCCCTCAGAGTGTCTGTAGTTCCTCGTTGTGAGACCACAGGGGGAATTGGATGTTGAGTGCATCCTTAGACTGTCAATAGTTACAGATATGAGACCACATGGGTAATTGGCGGTGAGTGCATTTTCAGAGAGTCTATAATAAAGCTGAACAAGAGGGTTCAGACTGTGAGTACTTCCTAGAGGGTTTCTTGTGTTTGATTGGTTGAACCAATGGGGTTAGGCTGGGAGTACTTCCCAGAGGTTTAATCATGATTGTTGGTTGCTTAACTAATAAATGAAAATAGATGTAATTAAAACTATAGGGTTGTTTACTTTTGAGAACTTCCTTGTTTAATGCTTAATTTTGTATATTTCATATCACATATATTCACTAACTGTTAGGCACAAATATTTGGGTGGTTGCATAATTGGATTCATCTCACACCCTATTTGGGTCATGCTTTTAGGCCCAAATAGATTATATTGTGGCTGTTCTAGATAAGGGAAAGCACCCTTCTATTTCAGGTACTTGATTGCTGTTGAGCTGGAGAGAATGGGACCAAACTAATGCTTGCAATGATGTGGAACTGTTTACTTGATTTTCTTTTTTACTTTGGTTTAGTATTGTATTCAAGCATTGTGACTTGTTTGGATATTTTCTAGGACATATGTACCATGCATCATTTATATATGTGCTCCAGTTTCCTATTCTTTCAGTCTTCTATTGTTTACCTATTGCATGTTATTACTGCTTCCGCTATTACTATCTATTAATTTCTACTGCTTTACTCTGTGAATGAAGGAATAGTTTCCCCACTATCACACCCAAGGTCCTTAAATCTAGTTGGTAGCCTCTAGCATTTGAGGAAATGTGCTTGAGGCCATGTGACCAACCGGGTACGGGGCACCTCCGGCTGTCTCTCAGAACTGAGGAATTAGAAAGTGGTATCAGAGGAATTCTTTTCTTCTTGACTTACTATTTGGACCTATATCCACAGACAGGATGGAATATGTAATTAGTTATAAGCTATGCCTGGGAGTAGTTAACCAGTGTATAGGGAAAAGATAATTTACCTCAACTATTGCAACTTTTATGGGTTAGCAATTATTATAGTTGACTTTATTTCTCCATTAGGTGATTCACTTGTTTTGGGCTGTTTGTGTTGATATTATTGAGGTTTTATTTCTGTTTCAACCTGATGAGATGGGGGTATTCCATCTCATGCATTATATAGGAACTTTCTAGATATCACATGCCATGCATTCTTGCCATGTTATTTAGGGTGCATTACTGATTGCATGTTGTTGTGATAGATTTTGTGATAGATATGCATACTTTTGTAAAATATGACTCAATAGAATACCTTATTTTTGATAGGATATTGAATTGTGTAAGGTTTAGTTTGAATGAACGCCAAACATTGGTTCTTGATGTGTTATGGGCCCTCATGGATCAGAATTTGGTGGATCATTTTCATTTTTATTCTTGTATATGAAATTTATAAGATTCCATGCTTTGATTCAAGAGGAGTATGTCCCCTCATGGATTAGAATTTGGAACTTTAATGTTCGTTTCAATGTTTTTCTGGGTTACAAAGTAGTTTCTAAGGCTTACTGTCTAGAAAAACCCAAAATACACGGTGTGTAATGATAAATACATGCCATGTATCCTTCTATTCAGGAAGGAACTATTTTTCTTAAGTACACGACGTGTACTCTATGTACACGTCGTGTAGTCCTCAACTGTGTTACTACCTGTGTGGGCTGAGACAGGGGGTTGGGAAATCATTGGTGAATCACACCATGTACCTTCATCACATGCTGTGTGTTTAGACCACGTGTCCAGCCGTGTGACCAACGACAAAAGTGGATAATGGGTAGTTAGTACACATCGTGTTTGGTAAAAACACTTCATGTAGAGTCAGACATGTAACCGGATATGTGACTAAAAACATGGCTCAGTGAAGTTCGTCTAGTACACGTCATGTTTGGCACAAAAATTCCGTGTAGTCTTGTTCTAGGGGAACTGTGTGGGTTACTCATGTAGAAGAACTCAGGCAGTGGAACATGATTCAAGTACACGCTGTGTCTTATAGAAACACACCATCTGTATGGGGTGTTACATGACCAGAGTTGGCAGGAGTACACACCCATGTGAAGGATTAAAGGAACACACAGTGTTGGGGTTATACACGACTTGTATCCCTATTTTAAAAATCTTGAATGCTTTCCTTCTTCTGTTCCCATATTATAATTCTATGTTTTATTCCGTGTTAGTCTTGAACCAAGTGTGCACTTGACCTTACAGAGTCATGACCCCGAGATGCCCTCTGGTTGTATTCCAATTACATGGCAGTGATAAGACACTAGATATGGATGATCAAGAACTGCTAGTATATCCTCCTGTAGTCCCAGTCTTGGCACCAACTGTAAATCCTTATGTAAGTGCTGATTCATGGTTCTGAGATGGATTCACGAGGTTTATTCAAACCTTATAAAGAGTACCACATCCTTCCCCTCCAATGGAAGTGCTGACAATGGTTTTCCAGCAGCAACATCCTCCCACCTTTATAGGGGACGAAGGACCTTAAGCTGCAGAGTCATGGTTAGAATCCATGCTATATATCTTCAAGCATCTGGAGATGCCTCCATAGAGGAGGTTTAATATTGCTACGTATATGCTCCCAGTATCCACCAAGAGATGGTGGGATGTGATCTCACGGGCGGGATGCTAGCAGGTCATTGCTTGGGATGAGTTCCAGCGTGCCTTCTAGGATTACTTCTACCCAGAGACTTTGAGGGCTGATCGAGTATGATATTTCATGAGTCTAGAGTAGGGTACACTCTCAGTCATGGAGTATTCTTATCTCTTCACAGAACTGTAGATCTTCACACCCATTCCAGGGTGAGATGATTTATTCCAGCCGAGCAAGTTTGAGGATGGTCACAGGAACGACATCTGATCTCAGGAGAACATCTTCAGGTTGAATTCAATCACTTCTAAAGTCAAAAAAGTACTAATCATAGTGCACAATTTGAGGGATTATGGAGCTGTGATATAGGGTGGTTAGACATCTGGATTTGGTACCCCTCAGACTGACAACAGAAAGCATCACAGGGAGTCTACACGCGGAGATCATAGTAGGTGGGATACTTCTTATGGTGTCCAGGTGGTGTGCCACCAGTGCAGTAATAATGGACATACAAGACCACAATTCCCAAGAGACCTAGTGGAGTGCCGATATTATAGCAATATGGGTCATCTTCAGTGGTTCTATTAGTTCTTCTCACCAGAAGTTGGTGACAGGGGTTTTGTTTCGACTCCTCATACCGGAGTAGGAACACCAGTTTTTCATCAGTATGGGAATTGGAGTTCTTAAGGCTGTTCAGGATGAGGTGTAGGTCACAACTGTGGTATCCAGTCGGCAGGATTTCAGCTATAATAGGGTGGATCATCTCAGGGTGTTCAGGCAGGGTCTTAGGGCCATAGTACATGCCAGACTTTTGTAGTGGAGTAGACCCAACATGAGTAGGATCTCAGACCCTCTACAGTTTGAGGTACAATCCTAGTTACCTTAGTTTTAGCTTCTACACTTTTCGATATAGTGTCTTCCCATAGTTTCATATCTGTTGCTATTGTGGAGAGCCTTGAGCTCTTTATGTTTTCTTCTACTAATGTATTGATGCTGGAAACTACGTTGGGGATAAGAACGACTAGTGTACATCATTTAAGGAGTGCTCTCTTGAGGTTGGTGGGTGTCACTTCTTATGGGAACTCTATGTCTAAGAGATGATGGGCTATGTTTTCATTCTCAAAATGGACTGGTTACTTCCCTTCTAGGCAGTCATCAACTTTTATCGCCTTAGGGTGAGTTTCACATCACTAGAGGGTAGTTTGTTTTTACACAAAGGAAAATGGGATTTCCAGGCGAGCAGAGAAGGACATGAGAATCATGGTTTGGGAGGAGTTACAACCCATATTACTAGTCTATATCTGGATGACCAGGGGATATCATATTTGGACTTTCCTCTAGTGGTGGATCATTTCAGGGATGTCTTTCCAGAGGACTTTTTGTAATGAACCAAAAATTCATTAATGAAAATTCCTCATGGTATATTTAAATGTATTCTTTTGGTTATATAAAATGTATGCACTTATTTAGTTTTATGTTTTTTATTTTTAAATATCTTTAAGAATTGTGACCGCTGCTAGTGTAGCTGTTGAACAGTGATCACATGATTATTATAAATAAAGGGATTTAACAAATCCAATTTACTCAGACAAAGGAAGCGATGGCCTCATCCAGTAGACTTTCCCCATACGAAGCCCATTTGTCGAAGCTCAGAAAGGAGGTGGCATCATTGGGCTTCACTCTTGACCAAGACCAATCCAAGCTTGAATATGTTATGCTGAAGTGGAACTGCTTAGGAGAGAAGTTGAAGTTGATAGAGATTACCACTCGAGAAATGTTATCCGAGCCACCCCAAGAGTCTATCACCATTGTACACCTTACCCTAAGGTCTTATACATTCATTTTAAGGGCTTATGTAACAAGACCATAACATTAGGATTGTGTACATTATTTTTTTAATATAATAAAGAATATACTTTCTTTTTATTATTGTTACTTTGTAAATAGTTCTTAGAGCACAAATATTATTTTTATTTAATATTCAACTAAGAAATCTATTTTGATGAATTAATGGATTTTTGAATTAAAATATATTTTATTAAAATATTATTATCATTATTAAATTAATTTTAATTAAATATAAATGATCATATAATTTTATGAGTTCAATTGTAATTTTTATTAACGTTTGAAAGCTGTTTTTGATTACAAAGCTTAATTTATATATTACACATCCCTTTATCATGAAATAAATGGTGATGAATGATTCCATGTGGTATGATCCAGGTGGCACACTCATGCATGAAATGAAATGATTAAGAAGGGAGTGCCAGGATAGTGCTCCAATGCATTGGGTAAAGTATAGTATCATGATACATCATGTGCAATGAGTGTTGGCTCATGCTAATTCAAGTGCAACGAGGGTTTACTCGTGCTTCATGTGCAATGAGGATTTACTCATTATCCATGTGCAATGAGCTTTGGATCATGATAATTCCCTGTTAAGTGTTGTTTCCACATTTCCATGTTATGATTATCATGCCTTATCATGCCTCTATGTTCATGTTTATCTTATGCTCCATTGATATGTCTATTGCCAAACATGTATTTTTTTTCTTTCATGTTATTCCTTGTTAACTCCCTTACTGGGCTATATAGCTCACCCTTTTCTTATACATGTCCTCAGGTTATCCCATACAATGCAAAGTACGAGGGAATGTAGTGGTCATGTAAAGGAAGTTTTCAATAAGATGTTGTGTCACATGCTATAAGTTGTTATGTAATGTTCCAAATCCCCAAACACACTAGACCTATCAATCTTTTATGTTGTATCAAGTGAAGTTTTCTATGTAATAAATCATGTTTAAGTGTGTAATAAAAATCAGGGTTGTCATAGTTGGTATCAAAGGACATGTTTAGTTATTTTTGGGATTAGGATTATAAAACCCTAGTGAAGCCTTAGAGACAAGAATAAGTATAATAAAAACATTCCTAAGTTTTTGTGGGCATTGAGTAAGCAGTTTATCAAGAAAATACATCCTTGTCTGGATATATGCAGGGAGAGGAAGCTCTGGAACAGATGTACCTTGGGGTGAAAACCCCAACAAGGAGTTTCGGGCTTGACCTGGGGTATCCTGGTACATGACAACGGGCCTTGCTGCACTCTTGGTTATGAAAATCCCATGGGATATGCTTTGGTAAATTAACAATCTTAGTATAAACCATTATTAATGTATTTAAAAAAAATCCTCTAAGAATACATGTTAGAACGTAGATCATGGATAACATAGATTGAAGCCCATGGATTCATAAGTTAAGGAAATAAAATCTATTTATAAGTCATCTGTTTTTGTATTTGGATTACCCTTTATGTGTTACCCCTAACTTTCCTTTTATTCCAGTAAATGGATGGTAATAGGAGGACTCAGGATAACAACTGATGTGATGATCAATGCGATGTCTATTCTAATGAGATCCCCAATCCGATGGGAGTGGGAATCATGAACTTTTTCACGCTTATCACTCAGTTAACTCAAGAATTGAATAGAAACATGGGTCAAGAGAAGCGTTCAACCCCCCAAAAGAAAGAACAAGTCACTATTGAGAGCTTCATGAGAAAAAGGCCCCCTACTTTTAACAGATCATCTGATCCCTCAATCGTCGAACAATGGATCAACTCCATCGAAAAGATCTTCTACATCCTTTAATGTTCCGAAAAAGAGAAGGTTCTTGTAGATGCTTATCGTATGGAGGGTGAAGCCGATTACTGGTGGAAATTGATAAAAAATATGACACTTGTTGAGGAGATCAAGGCATTGGAATGGAAGTATTTTTGGAAAATGTTTTTTGATAAATATTTTCCACGCTCCCTCCGGCTTAAGATGGAAAGGGACTTCCTTGCCCTCAAGAAAAAAGATGAAGAATCTGTCAGAGCTTACAAGGAAAAATTCACAAGGATTGAACGATAAGATTCTAGCTTTTTCGTTACCCCAAAATGCAAGGTTGACCACTTCATTGGTGGGATGAAACCTAGCCCGTGGAAAGCGCTGGCGATCCGTGACTTCGACAGCCATGAAGAAATTTTCCGATGTTTCCTCAAGGATGAAATGGAGATCAGAGAATCTTAGGGGTATCATGGGGATAAAAAGCATAAGGTGGACTTAAATTATAGTGGTTTGATGGATAAATCCAATGGTTCTAAGAAAATCCATCACCCCCTTTCCATAGGTGTGAAAAGAAGCACCCCGAAAATTACCTGAAGGGGACGTGGAAATGATTTAGGTGTGGAAGAGAAGGGAACCTGGCTATTAACTGTTGGAAAGTAAAAACTGTGGATTCGACAGAGGAGAGGAACACTCCGCTCGACCCTCAACACATTTTTCATTGCTTCAACTACAAAAAACCGAGGCACTTTTCATACTAGTGACCTATTCCAAGGGTTTTTGATGTCAACCAACAACCTCTAAGGTAGCAAGGATGAGCTTTTTCCATCACTACCACCGAAGTGAGCCCCGAAAACGAAGTGGTGATGGGTATGATAGTTATTCATTCAATAATAGAGAACATACTTTTTGATTTAGGTTCTATGCATTGTTTTATATCCTGAAAGTTTAGTATAATAAACTCACCACCACCACAAATCATTGAAGTAAAGATGTATGTGAGTACGAAAAATGGAGCAATCATTGCATCCCATGAATATAACTCCTCCCCTGTCATAATCAATGGATTGAACTTCTCGGCGAACCTCATAATACTCCCTCTGGTGGAATTTGATGCAATTATTGGCATGTATTGGATTTCCCTATATTAAGCCAACATAAATTTCCGTGAGAGGGAAATCACTCTCTATGCGGAGAATCGACCCCCGATTCTGTACAAGTGAAAGGGGGAAGATGAATCTTCTTTAGCTACATCATCTCAAGTGTGGATATTACTACCCTATGAGCATGCATATCTGGCTTAGATGATTTAGTCTAAGGAGGCAACCATCCTTGAAGACATTCCTATTGTGAGGGAATTCACTAAAGTGTTTCCCGAGGAATAGCATGGTCTTCCTCCTAGAAGAGATGTTGAATTATCAATTGATCTTATACTTGGGGAACTACCAATATCCAAGAATCTGTATACAATGGCTATGGTGGAGCATGTGGAGATGAAGAAAAAACTATAGGAGAATTTGAATAAAGGGTTTATACGCCCAAGTGCTTCACCATGGGGTGCACCAGTCCTCTTCCTCAAGAAGAAGGATGGGTCAATGCGCCTTTGCATTGATTATCTTGAGCTTAACCAAATCATGATAAATAACAAGTATCCTCTTTCACGAATTGATGACTTGTTAAATCAGTAGGGTGGAGCACAATACTTCTCTAAGGAAGATTTGTGATTGGAATTTTATCAGGTAAGGGTGAAGGAAGATATCCCCAAGACTGCTTTTCGTACAAGATACATGCACTAGGAATTCATAGTAATGCCTTTCACACTCACTAATTATCTATAAATCATCATGGACTTGATGAATAGTGTCTTTAGAGATTACCTCAACCAATTTGTGGTAGTATTTATAGTTGATGTTCTAATATAATCCAAAACCAAGGAGGATCCTGAGGATCATCTAAGAATTGTACTAGAGACTTTCAGGAAGGATAAGCTCTTTAAAAAGTAAAAAAAGTGTGAGTTATGGTTGAAGGAGGTCTCATTCTTGGGCCACATCATCACAAAAAATGAGATATCTGTGGATCCCTCAAAGATAATTGCAATATAGGGATGGAAGAGGCCAACATCGGTAACATATTTCCGTAGCTTCTTGGAGTTAGCAGGATATTATCGACGATTTGTGAGAAATTTCTCATGGTGTCCAACACTCTTACCAAGCTAACTCGGAAGGGAGTAAAGTTTGCTTGGAATGATGAATGCGAAGAAAACTTCAAGGAGTTGAAAAATAGGTTTATCACTATGCCCATGCTCACTTTACCCACAAGTGGAGAACTTTTTGAGGTATTCAGTGATTCTTCAAAGAAGGGTATGGGCTATCTGTTGATGTAAAATGACAAAGCCATTGCCTATGCTTCAAGGAAATTAAAGGTTCATGAGTAGAATTATCCAACACATGGTCTGGGGTTGGCTTCAGTGATCTTCACTTTAAAAATTTGGTGGAATAATCTTTTTGGGGAGATGTGTGAAATATATATAGACCACAAAAGCCTCAAGTATATATTCACATAGAAAGAGTTGAACATGCACCGACGAAGATGGTTAGTGTTGATGAAAGACTATGACTAATCAATCCATTACCACCCTTGGAAAGTGAACAAGGGTGTAGATGATCTAAGTAGAAAGGACCCAATGATTCTATCATTGATGGTAATTGAGAAGGATCCAATCTTCTTATATTTGATGAAGATGGACACAGAAATCATAAATAAGGGAACACCATCAATCCTTTCACAAATTATTACTCAACTATATATTTTTGAAAGGATAAATGATGCTCAAAAGGTTGATGTGGGAATTTAGAAGAAAGTGGAAACTATTCGAAAAGTGAAATCCTTGGATTTCAATGTTAATGAAGAAGGAATTGTGAGATTTGGTAAAAGACTATGTGTTCCATCAAGTCTAAAGCTGAAGAAGGAACTTTTGGATGATGCACATCGTTCAAATTTCTATATTCACCCAATAAACACAAAGATGTATCGAGATCTATGATAGAATTATTGGAGGGATAATATGAAGAAGGATATCGCTTAGTATACATCAAAGTGCTTGGTGTGTCATAAAGTGAAGGAAGGGAGGTATAAGTCTAAGGGGATGATGCAACCATTGCCCATGTTTGCATAGAAATTGGAGAAAATAACCATGGAATTTGTCACCAGACTTCTGAAGACAACCAAAGGCAACAATGCAATCTGGGTTGTTATGGATAGTCTTACAAAGTCTGCACATTTTATTGCAATTCAGGAGGATTTATCATTGGATCAACTAACATAGATATATATCAGGGAAGTGGTAAGACTAAATGGAGTACCACTATCTATTATATTCGATCGAGATCCAAGATTCACCTCTACGTTTTGGAAGAGTCTTCAACATACTCTAGATACTGAACTAAACTTCAGTACGACCTATAATCCTCAAACTAATGGCCAATCTGAGCGAACTATTTAGACACTAGAAGATATTTTAAGATCATGTTCAATGGAATTTAATGGAGGATGGTATCAACATCTTCCTCTGGTTGAATTCTCCTATATTAACAACCTCCACTCGAGCATCCGAATGGAACCTTATGAAGCCCTGTATGAGAAGTGGTGCATAAAACCAGCATGTTGGGATGAAGTTGGCGAGCATAAGGTTCTAAAACCAGAAATGGTTGAAGAAATGGTAGAGAATGTGAAAACCATTCAGCAGCATATCAATGCAGACCAGAGTCAACAGAAGAGTTATGTAGATAACAGTTGATGAGACCTTAAGTTTAAAGTTGGATACATGGTATTTCTATGAATATCTCTATGTAAAAAGGTCAGGAGGTTTGGAAAGGAGGGGATGTTAAGTCCTAGGTACATCATCCCCATCAATATTCTTGATCATGTCAGGGCTGTGGCCTGTCGAATAGCACTTCCACATACCATGGACAGAGTACATGATGTATTTCATGTTTACCTCTTAAGGAAGTAAATACCAGACCCTTCACATGTACTCTCTTCACTGGTAGTATAGTTAGAGGATGATCTCTCTTATGAGAGGCAACCAGTGAAGATCTTAGATCGTAAAGAAAAAGATCTACGAAATAAGACAATGCCCCTCATCAAGCTCTTATGAAAAAACCACAAGTTTGAAGAATCAACATGGGAATCATAGGAAGTGATGAAGTAGAGTAACCCATATTTTTTTAGTGTGGGTAAAGGAAATTTTGAGGGCGAAATTTCATAATGGGGGAATATTGTAATGACCCAAAAATTCATTAATGAAAATTCCTATTGGTCTATTTAAATGTCATCTTTTGGTTATGTAATACATATTCCCTTATTTGGTTTTATGTTTTGGATTTTAAAATACCATTAAGAATTGTGACCATTACTAATATAGACATTGAATAGTGATAACATGATTAGTATAAATATAGGGCTTTAAAAAATCCAATTTACTCAGATAAAGGAAGCGTTGGCCACATCCAGTAGACTTTACCCATACGAAGCCCATTTGTTGGAGCTCAGAAAGGAGGTGGTATCATTGGGCTTTGATCTTGACCAATCCCAAGCAAAGCTTGAATATGTTAAGCTCTAGTGGAACTACCTACTAGAGAAGTGGAAGTTGACAGAGATTACCACTCGAGAAATGTTATCCGACCCACCCGAAGAGTCTATCACCATCACACACCTTACCCTAAGTTCTTATGAGGGTGTTTTAAGGGGATATGTAACAATACCCTATCATTATTATTATGTACATTATTTTGGTATATAATAAATAACATACTTTCTTTTTATTATTGTTACTTTGTAAATAGTTTTTAAAGAACAATTAGTATTTTTCTTTAATATTCAACTAAGAAATCTATTTTGATTAATTAATGGATTTTTTAATTAAATAATATTTTATTAAAATATTATTATTATTGTTATTAAATTAATTTTTATTAAATATAAATGATTATATAATTTTATGAATGAAATTGTGATTTTTATTTAGGTTTTAATGCTATTTTTTTCAAAAGCCAAGAATTTTCGATAAATGCCAGTTTTTATTTTAAAAGTAAAAAGTAATACATTTAGAAAATTATTTAGATAAAATGAATATTAATTTTTTAATTAGGACATCAAAATTATCCAATGGTTAATTTTTCACAATTTTCCGAGACACTCGAATTTTTGCGTAAAAATGAAATACCGTTTAAATATATAATGTGTTCTATCACATCATAATGACCCAATAATGATGTAATAAAATACTATAAATATTATTTTCGGCCAATATATATTTTACCACTAAAATAAGTTGATTTTAGGTTTGTTTGAATTATTTTACAAAACATTAGTGGACCCTACAAGAGTTATAAAACATTTTCACTTTTTAAATGAATTTCCTTGAGAGTGTGACTCACATCCACATAAGAAACCCTATTATTTTAAGAAGCTTGGCCATTGTACTTATAAAATATTTTTTTACACTCCCCTTTGGAAAAAACCATGGGAAAAATGATGGGCTGGTTTGTGGTATTGATTAGTTTAATGTGTGGTGACCCAAACCTAAATAATAATGAATTCCCTCTCCTTTCCTATATAAACCCACCCAAGATCCCATTTCCTCTTCACTAAAAGACTTTGGAGTTCATCCAAACTCTACCATCCTCTTTATAGAATCCTATTATGGTGCCCGAAGATCCCAATAAGCCTCTCTCAAACCACTCTCAAGCCTTTGGAAGCACACTTCCAAGTAAGGGATTCTCACTTTTCTTATTCATGTCCAAGTTTCCCTATATTTTTATGCCCTTATATTTTCAATTATAAATGTTGGGGTATGATTTCAACCCTCCCCCATACTTCCCTATTTATGTTTTAATAATTATATATCCCCTTTCTCTCTCATTAATGCCTCCCATGTACACCTGTTACTATACCAAAATTCTGTAAGGAATTTCTCTCTCTTCATTTACATTCATGCAATTATTTTGTGATGTGAATCTAAATTCCATTACTTATGTTGGGACATGTATCTATATAACCCCCTTACTATTCATTTCATGTACATATGATGAGACACCCCTTTCTCTCCCATCAACCATTTTTATTAATTCTTATGTCACGCTGTTATGCTGCCAAAATTGCACTGTAATTTTCAAGCCAATGTCATTGTGTAGTGAATACCAAGCCCATTTCTCTATCAAGGGTATTCAAATTTATTCACATTGAATTATTTATTATAAAGATTAATTTATTTATTACACATCCCTTTATTAAGAAATAAACGATGATGAATTATTCCATGTTGTATGATCCATGTGGCACACTTATACATGAAATGAAATGATTAAGAAGGGTGTGCCCTGATAGAAATCCAATGCATTAGGTAAAGTATAGTATCATGATACATCATGTGAAATTAGTGTTGACTCATGATAATTCAAGTGCAAGTAGGGTTTACTTGTGCTTCATGTGCAATGAGGATTTACTCATGCTCCATGTGCAATGAGCCTTGGCCCATGCTAATTCCATGTTAAGTGTTATTTCCACATTTCCATGTTATGATTATCATGCCTTATAATGCCTTTATATTCATGTTTATATTATGCTCCATTGATATTCCAATTTACAAACATGTACTGTATCTTTAATTTTATTCCTCTTTAACTCCATTACTAGGCTTTATTACTCACCCTTTTCTTAGGAATGTACTCAGTTTATCCCATGAAATGCTAAGTACGAGGGAATGCAGTAGTCATATAAAGGAAGATTTCAATAAGATGTTGCATCCTATGTTTCAAGTTGTTATGTAATGTTCCTAATAACCAAAGGAAAAAGACCTCTTTATCTTCTATGTTGTATCATGTGAATTTTCCTAGGTAATAAAACTTGTTTAAGTGCGTCATAAGAAGTATGGTTGTCATACTTTTTAGGTTTTCCTTTGGTGGGAGAGGTAGAATTTTCTATTGAGCATGTGCCAGGGAAACACTGGTGTCCATTCCTCCCTATAGGATGGCTACACCAAAGTCACAGGAGCTCAAGAAGTAGTTGGAGGAGTTATATGCTAAGGGTTCCATCCTACCTAGTACATCTACTCGGGGTTCACCTATCCTATTTGAGAAGAAGGAGAATGGTACCCTCAAACTTAGTGTGGATTATTAGAAGTTGAACCAATTGATGGTCAATAACTGATATCCCTTACTGAGGATTGATGATCTCTTTGATCAGCTTTGAGGATCCCGTGTGTTCTTGAAGATTGAATTAAGATTCTCTTATCATGAGTTTCATGTTATACCATCTAATATACCTCTTACAGACTTTCAGAGTTGGTATGGTCTATACGAGTACGTGGTTATACCATTTGGTCTCAAGAACACGTCTGTAGTTTTCATGGCACCGATGAACCGAGTGTTCCATACATACATGGATTATTTCATGGAAGTATTCTTGGATGATATCTTGGTGTACTCTCACACTCGAAAAAATCATGCCACACATCTTGAGATCATTTTGAGTACACTGAGAGAGAACCAATTATATTCTAAGCTCTCAAAATTACACTTTTTGATGGACCCGATTCATTTCATGGGTCATGTTATCTCAGAGAAAGGAGTATCAGTAGACCCAAATAATGTGAGAGCAGTAGTTTACTGGGATCATCTGAATAACATCTTTGAGGTATGATGTTTTCTAGGGTTATCTGGTTACAATAGAAATTTCGTACAAGACTTTTCACACCTAGCAGCGCCACTGATGGGCCTAACTAAGAAGGGTGCAAAGTACATGTGGTCAGATTATTGTGAGTCAGCCTTCCAGGAGATGAAAGGGAGGTTAACTTCAGCACTGATACTAGTTTTTCCAGATTCGGGAAAGATATATATTGTTTACTGTGATGCATCAGGTATCAGGCTGAGAGCAGTGCTTATGTATGGGGAAGGAGTCATTGTGTTCGAGTCTCGGCAGTTGAGGCTGCATGATTGGAATTACCCAGTGCACGATCTTGAGATGGATGTAGTTGTTCTTGGCTTATGCTTTTGGATACATTATCTGTTGGGAGAGAATTTTTTGGTTTTCACCAACCACAAAAGTCTCAAGTAAATCTTTACTCAGCACAATCTGAATTTGAGATAGTGAAGTTGGGTTGACTACCTTCAATAATTTTACTTCGATCTTGCCTTTGATCTTGGGAAAGGCAACATAGTAGTTGATGCATTGAGTAGGAGGACTCAGATACAGGCATCCAGGAGGCCAACAATGAGTGGCAGCTTATAGAAATATTCTCTGAGATACATTTGGAGGTTCATGAAAGATCAGGGCAGACTTTCCTTTCTTCTATAGCTATTACCTCTACTCTACTTGGTCGAGTGAAATTGAGGAATCTATCAGATGATTAAGTCCTAGTTCTACAAGAGAGTGTGTCTGGAGTGGACCCTATTCATAGATGGATAGTAGGTGAGGATGAGATCTTGTGTTTTTATGGATGCGTATGGGTGTAAATAGACATGAATGAGGAGATGATGCAAGAATTTCATTCCTCAGTTTGGGAAGTTCATCTTGGTGTCACCAAGATGTATCGAGATATGCATCATCAGTATTGGTGGCCAGGTATGAAGAGAGATGTTCCTAGTTTTGTCATGAGGTGTTCCACCAGTCAGCAGGTGAAGGCAGAGCGTCAACAACCAACATGGATTTTTCAGTAGTTACTCATTCCCTAGTGGAAGTGGAATGATGTCACGATGGACTTCATGAAAGGTTTACTGAGGTCTCCTTGAGGGAATGATGCAGTTTGGGTTGTTATTGACAGACTCATGAAGGATTCTCACTTCTTTCCAATCAAGGATACCTTCAATGTTGGAGAGATGGGAAGGTTGTACATCTGGAAGATTTTACATCTACACGGGGTTCTACACTCCATTTTTTTAGATAGGAACACCCGTTTTACTTCTTGGATCTAGTAGGGATTACAGAGGGATTTGGGTATATAGGTACTCTTGAGTACAACTTACCATCCCCAGACAGATGGCCTGTCCGAGCATAGGATTCAGGTGCTGGAGGACATGCTTCAAGTATGCGTCCTAAATTTTGGTGGTTCTTGGGAGAAACCAATACCTCTTGTGGAGTTTTCCAAAAATAATAGTTCTCAAGAAACTATTCAGATGGGACCTTATGAGTCTTTGTATAGTAGGCCATGCTGATCACCCTTATGTTGGCTGGAAGTAGGAGAGGAAGCTATGATGGGACCTCATCTTATTTAGGAGACCACAGAACATATAAAGTTGATTTAGAAGAGGATACCTATTGCATAGTCATGAAAAAAGTCTTATGTTGATTGATAGAGATGACCTCTGGAGTTTGAGGTCATAGATTTGGTTTTCCTGCGTGTCACATCAAGGTTGGGACATATGAGGATTAGAATATAGGGAAAGCTTTCGCCGAGATACGTTGGACCGTTTGAGGTTTTGGAGAGAGTTGTTCTGATTTCCTATAGGCTATAGTTACCACAGAGGTACCAGTCTATGCACGATGTTTTCCATGTTTCGCAGTTGCAATGTTACTTATCAGACCTATCTCATGTACTTCAACTTGAGGAGGTTGAGTTTGAGGTGGATGCATCATTTGAGAAGAATCCCATCCAGATTTTTGATCGCAGTGCAAAGGTTCTCCATGGCTGGTCTATTCCTATGGTATGAGTGCTATGGAAACAAAAGCAAGTATATGACGATACTTGGGAGAGGGAGGTTGATGTACTATCACAGTGGCTGGAGCTGTTCAAGGTTTCTTCTACTATGTCGCATTGTTCAAGGTTCAAGGATGAATTTCTTTAATGGGGGAAGTTTGTAAGAACCCGAATCTTCTTTTCAGGTATGTCTTTATTTTACGGTTGTTTTTGAGAAAAAGAGGAGTTTTTGGAAATTTCAAGAGTACACTCTATGTACCTATAAGCACACGAAGTGTACTTGTTTTCCACTGGTGACAGTTTACTGGCCGTGTAATGGCCGAGTACAAGGATGTGTGGGGTGACCTGGAGGCTACCTCAAGAAGGGCCCAATAAAGGCAAGTACACACTGAGTACCTTTGAAGAACACGATGTGTACTTTTTTATTTCATTAAATATACCAAGGTCACGTCCAATCAATATAACACACTTCTTCTCCGTTCATCTCATCTAGGAGCAACCATATAACACGATTCTTCTCCTAACCCCCGACTCTCCATCCATTCTCTGAATCGAACACCATTTATTGCATTGGAATCACACGGTAAACTCTTCCTTATTATAGAGCCTCATTTCTTAATTCCTACTCTTTTGCGAGATATCGTCAGTTGAATGTTTTTAGGATTTTTGTAGATCTACAACATTCTAGGGTGATTCAAGGCATGAGGATCATGTATATCAATCATAAAATGCTTAGGTAGGTGGTTTGTTCCTGTCCGTAGTTAGTCTTTCAATTATATGTACAAAAGTTCCCAATACGCTTGTTCGGGTATGGCGTGTTTATGGTTCTTAGCCCTATATTTTCCTGCTATGCCTCGTGTTATTGAGTAGAGGGGTTATGATTGTAAATAGGGTTATTTAACTTGATATGGACATGTTTCCCATGCATCCTTGATATTGACTATTTGGTCTAGATTTTCCTATCAGGTTTCTTTTCTTTCCATGTATAGTATTGTTAAAATGGAGTGGTTTTTATCTGATATGCTATGAGATATTGTAGACTATTTATCCAAGTTGTTCTAGAGATTTACATTGGATTCCATATACCATTTGTGCATGATTGACTTACACAGGGAGTTGGGAACTTGGTTTAGTAGACCATAGGGGGAATGGATGCTGAGGGTTTCCCTAGAGTGTCTTTTTTACTTTTATGTTGCAAGACCATACGGGGGATGGAATTTATGCTCCCTCAGAGTGTCTATAGTTCCTCATTGTGAGACCACAAGGGGAATTGGACATTTAGTGCTTTCTCAGAGTGTCTATAGTTACCGATACAAGACCATGTGGGGAATTGACGGTGAGGGCTTCCTCAAAGAGTCTGTGATAAAGTTGAATTAGAGGGGTTAGACTGCGATTACTTCCCAGAGGGTTGCTTTAGTTTGATTGGTTTAACCAGAGTAGTTTGGATATGAGTAATTCCCAAAGGGTTACATATGATTATTGATTGCCTATCTAATAAATGAAAATGGATGTAATTAAAACTGTAGTATTGTTTACTTTTGAGTACTTCATTGTTTATATCTTCATTTTGAATATTTCCTACCATATATATTCACTAACTATTTAGATAAGATCTTTGGGTGGTTGCCTACTGGGATTCGTCTCACACCCTGTTTTGGTCATGCTTTTGAGCCCAAAAAGATAATATTTCTATAAGTATAGATAAGGGAAATCACCCTTTTATATCAGGTACTTTATTGTTGTGAAGCTAGGGAGCATGGGACCAAGATGAGGCTTGCGATGCTGTGGAGTTGTTTACTTGCTTTTCTTTTGTACTTTGGTTTCTTATTGTATTCCAACATTGTGACTTGTTTCGTTATTTTCCAAGATATATGTACCATACATAATTTATATATGTTCTCCAATTTCTTTTTCTTTCAATACTACACTATTTACCTATTGCATGTTGTTACTGCTTTTGCTATTACTATCTATTAATTTCGGCTGTTATGCTCTGCCATTGGGGGAATTGTTTCCCCACTATCACTCCCAAGGACCTATCTGTTAGTTGGCAGTCTCCAGAATTTGGGGAAATGTGCTTAGGGCCATATGAACAACTGGGTATGGGACACCTCTACGCAGCTCCTGGAACCAAGACATTACATATATCACCTATTTCTACCCAAAAAAGTGGATAAAGACAAGGAATCCCATAAAATGATTCAAAGGGAAACATATTTATTGAGGTCTAAAAACTTTTGTTATATGAGAACACCACTAATGGTAAATTCTATTTCCATGAGCCACAAATATCCATTACACCAGCCCGTAACATGTATTCCAACATTGGTATCATCCATTCATATTTTAAGTCCTTTTAAGGATGATACATCATACTCATTTTCAACTGAGTACCAATGTATTTCTTTAAGGATTTCAAAAAAATATATGTAATACTATGATCACTATCTTATAAAATTGAAACTGGTATTCCATTCCACTTTACTATTTCTCGTATAGTGATTTTTGACAATTCCTCCACCATATAGGATTCAGAAATAGGGATGAACTGAGTTGAATTTGCGAGTAGATCCACTTCCACCAATATTTAACTGTGTTTACTAACCATTATTCAGAGACATATTACAAAATCAATAGCTACTTGCTCCCATTTCTACACTACAATAGTTAAATAATTCAACACACCCACTGGTCATTGATGCTCCACCTTAACTTGTTGAAAATTTAAGAAGATTCATACTAACTCATCCCCCTTCCTTTTCATATTGACCCACTAAAACTATTATTTAAATCCCTAATATATATTATATATTATATGATGAAAAACTCTACTTGAATGGTGGTAAAAATGAATAAGTTGTTCTTGACAAGCCACAGGTACGACTATCTGATTCGAAAATCACAAAACTGAATTGTCAACCAGCTTCCATCCGTAAATGTTCTCCCAACCATTGATTTTTGACCTCATAGATGCATATTCTACATCTTATTTCAGTTCCTCTGTAATCATATTCAACAAATCAGGAACAAACTAAACTCGAAGGAAGTCTACAACTACACCTTGGTCTTCACATTTCCAATGCATGTTGTCTAGGACTGACATCAACTACCACTCATCTAAATCTTATTTTTACAAATGAGCATATTAATTTCTTCATAATGTATCAGCCATAAAATTTACTTTTCCCATTGTATACATCAATTCATGGTTAAAATTTTGGACATAATCCATACATATTCATTATCTCATGTTTAAATCCATTCGTGAGAAAATATGATTCAATCTCTTATGATCCATAAACATAGAAACTTTTTCACCAAAGAGGAAATCTTTCCATGTAATCAAAGTATTCACTATGCTAACTGACTCCAAATCATTTTTTACATAATTATTCTCATGAAATCACAACTACCTTGATCTATAAGAAACTACATGATCTCTCTACATGAGAACACATTCCAACCAAGATCTTGATGAATCAAAATACACCACGTACGTTGGTCCTAATTCTCGGAAAATCAATATTGGCGCTGATGTACATCATACATTATTATCTTAAAAATAATTCTGGTATTCCTTGTATAATTGGAATGTAATTTTATTCTTTGTTCATGTTTTCATAGGTGAAACTAGTTCTGATAAGTCATGAAAAAGGCATCGATAATAGCCATCTAAACCTAGGATACTCTGTATCTTAATAATGTTATTTAGAGGTTTCTTGGAGATAAAATCATATACCTTTTCTAGATCCATAGAAATAAATTTTAAGATATTGTGTGGCCAATAAAACTTACCACATGTATCAAAATATTACAATTAGATAATTTCAAATACAAATTATGATCCCTCAAGATTCCCAACACTATTTCTATGTGTCTCTCAAATTCATCCCTTACCCATGAATACAACAATATTTCATCCATAAACACCACCAAAAACTAATCCAGATACCTTAGAATTATCTAATTCATCAATACCATAAATACTAATATTGTATTTTTAAGGAAAAAATGCATTATAACATATTTTTGGTTGTCATATATTCTTTAGAAAGCTATATTTGGAATATCCTCATTCCAAACCAACAGTTGGTGATATCTGGATCGCAGGTCAATCTTAGAGAACCATTAGGCTTCTCTTGATTGATTGAAAATATCATCCATGAAATTAATGTGGATGTCAATTTTTTATCATAACATTTTTAATCTTACGATAATCTATACACTACCAAATATTTCCATTCGCCTTACTGAAAAACAAGATCGTTTCTTCCCACAGAGACGTGATCCATCGAATGAACCCTTTACTTTCCGGCTCCCCCAATTACACTATCATCTCCCTTTATTATGTTGGTTTCATTAAATACTAAGGAAGGGAAATATGAATCATCCTTGGAATTAGATCAATCGTAAAATATAATTCTCCCATAAGTGGGAAACCTAAGATACTCTAGAGAAACAGGTAAGGAAACTAATCAATCTCTATGGGAAAACTGTTTGTCACAATATTTTACACTAATCCCACATACAATGCTTCCAAATGGTATGAGGTCATTCAAAATAATGGGTAAAACCAACCTATTTCACCTTTCATTAAATTTTGGTCTCCTTGAATGAGATTCTCGATGCCATCTTCATTTTTTAAAGTGAAATTTCTTGTATAATAGTTAATTTCATCCTTGAACATCATTAACCAATACATACCAAGGATTAGATAGATAAAATTCATCTTAGTCATTGAGAAATCCTATTTCAGCTTGGTTTCGTCAACAGTTATAGAACATGCTTTACGCACAAAGGCTCGACAGTCTCCTTGACCAAGAAGAGTTTTGAGTTTTATCATAGAAGGATTAATATCATCTTTTAAAAACATATAATTGAAAATAAAACAATAAATACTGTAATGGGATACACCACTATCAATAAATGTTGGGATATGGGTATAATTCAAAATAATCATAACTAACACCATAGATAGTCAAGACTTATCATGCACAATAACCTCTTCAGCTACATATAATTTATTGTTCACCAAACATTGTTCTCTATTTCCCTATTGAGATTTAAATTATTGATGAGTCAAGGTATTCTAGTAATAACCATGGATAACTCTATTCTAATAATAATATTTATTTGGATTCCATTATATCATTGAAGAATATGACGCTTGTGACACCTAAGAAGCATCTTAAACAACTAAACATGGAGCACTGTGACAATATCACTGATGATTCCCAATCTAATTTCTATAGTGGAATTCTATATGTTGATCCATATACTCTAGATTCATGTGTTTAAGAAAAACACATTGGGAAACATTCCAATTTTATCTTGGGACATGGGGGAAGGTTTACTAATCCATATATCTGATTTTGAGTCATTCTCCGTCCTTGGAAATAGGATTTCATCTACCTATTTCTCCCAAAGTTAGAATTCACACCATTTTTATGGGTATAAAAAACATCCTCCTACCATTTCTCCTTATATGTCCCTTTCATCTACCATCACTCTATTTAAAATCTCTTTATAATCTGTAATATAAATCCCAACAATCTTCCAACGAATCTTCTACCTTATCCCCAATTCGATGACATGTGCCTTCAAGGACACACTAGTAGCAACATCAGGTCAAAAGAACACTAAATTTATGAATTCATCCGCATAGTCTATAAAAAAAAATATTTTACTACTATAATATAATATAGTCTATGATTATTTGAATTATTAACATATGAGGATAAAATTTCTTATTGAAAAATTCATCAAAATCCTCTCGACCAATGAAGTTATCTACTTTATCCTACATGGATAAATCCTATCACTAGTGTGAAAGATCTTATAGAATATATGTTTCCAAATTGAATTTTATATCTGCTTTTGTTACAATGAAATTGAAGATACAATTTATCCTATTCATACATTATCAATCTCAGAATCACCCCAAAAGATGGGTTGATTCTATTTCTCTAATTATACTGAATGATCCACAGGCCTTGGCTCATCCCTCATGTTAGAAATGTACATATCCTAAAATTGTTATACAATACACTAAAATAGCTATTGGTTCACTTGTGGCTCATGTGAAAAATGTTATCATCATAATCTTCAATTTTTTTTCTACAATCACTACTGGGTGACATTTTCTACAAACACAATGAATGCCATTATTCTCACTCTCTTATAAACTGAAGTCTTAACAACTTAAAATTATGCCACATCATTGTATCAATTGTTTTTCCAAAATCAACCATTTTCCTTGTTCAAATATTTTAGAAAAATACAAGTTTATTTTGAAAATCAGTAGATTTTCAAAGTAATAGAATGATTCACTTTTAAAAATTGTTTATTTAAAAACAACTTTAACATTTCTCAAAAATCAAAAAATCACATAAAACCATTACACAATGAGATATTCCATCCTAGTGGGATGTAATTTATCAAATTCATATCAAGATAATGTCATTTTATATACCCATGAAAAAGAGATTTCAATTCTTATAAGTGTCTGAAAAACACTTATGTACCTAACTCATATCTAACTTGAATTTCCGTATCAAAAGGTTAGAAACATATTTTTATAATATAAATTTAAATACCTAAAAATCCTTCTAATTTATATGATCCCAACTCTAAAAATAATCCTAAATTATTGTAAAATCCATCACCAATAGAAAACTGATCAAAACATGCTAGTCCAAGACTGAAAAAGCTGATACCTCTTGTAAGATATTTCCTCTCCTCATTGGATTGAGAAGGTGAGATGATATTACTTTGTCTTGCGTGCATCCCCAAGATGTCAATGGATAGAAATAACTTCCAAGGGATTCATTTAAAATGGTTCATGACTTTTCCTTTGAAAATAAAATAACCAAATAAACATTCCACAACCAAATAAACCACTACAAGATAAATGAAAAAAATAATGCACAATAGAATCATATCATTTATATCAAAACCAACTCTAAACTATACCATGATAGAATACTACAAAACAATAAGATACACAGTGGAAGAAAATGAAACCAATAAAACAAAAAGACAACAATAACTCCAAAGATCCAACCTATTCCACACTCCACTCAACAAAACTATCCAAGTATCACTAAGAACCACTGGTGAAGTGTGATACTTTACATTCTCACATGTCTTAATAAAAGACATATGTGAAAGCACCAAATTATAATACATAGGTGAGTAATGAAACTCAAAATTATTTCCCAAAATAAAATCCTTACACACAACACTAGTATAGAACCTATTAAAATATTTATATAAATATTTTATATCAAAATATAAAAAAGTTCATTTGTTAAATAGTTTTCTCTAAATAAAAAAATGTTCCCAGGAAAGAAAGTAAACAATACTCTAAAATCACTTCACAAAATCTATGATGTAAATATATATTCCTTTCCAAATATCCACAAATCCATGCATGCATGAAACCGTTGACCTCCCTATTCTCAAGTGTCATGAGTTATCCTTTCACAATGTCTTCACGTAGTGAGCCATTTTGATGTGGGTACATCACGCCCCTATCCTTTACAACATTTTTATGGGGGTATTTCACACCCTTATCCATCATAATGCACATGAACAAACCCCAACCCTGACAAAACTAGGTGTTCTTAAACCATTTCAATTAAACAACATTTTTATTGAAATATGTTATTATATGCACTGAACCAACTAACATTTTAAAATTATCATTTTAAATCAAGTAACCAAATTCACTTTCCATCCAAAACATCCAATTTATGAATATCTAAAACCATCACTAAAGATTTTTTTCAAAATTAAATTCATATCAATTTCACAGAAAATTACATGAAAAATAACCAATTTGAGATTAATCCATCAATTTATAAATAGAGGAGTCTATAATGAAGACACCTACCTCTAGAAACAAGGAAAAAACTAAAAACAACATGATAATGTCCATGAAAATGGGTTGAATATCTGAATAAAATCGTATATCTCTCCCCCTAACATAAGTAAGGAAAAAAATAATCATATTTGGAATTAAATTTCATATATAAATCCACATCATAAAAATATATAATAAACCAAGGGAGAGGAAGAATTAGATCTAAAGTAAACCATGAAAAACTTCCAAGTACAAATATTTACCATGAGATTCCAGCTTCAACATACCAATATAAGACTTCATATTGGTATGGGTCTATGGGAGAGGCATATACTACCTTTGGGAGGATAAATTCTCAATTTTTGGTCTTTTTGGGGAAAAACAAGGGGTTATTTATTAATCCTGACTTGGATCCACAATTTGTGTATCTTGTTTTTAAACAATGCTTGATTATTCACATGGTTAGAAAAACAGTGGGATAACCATGCCCCAGCCACTACCTTAAGGGGTGACACCACATAGTTGGATCTCATAGTGAGATAAATAGTTTTCTAGCTGTTCAAAATTCCATAGTCTGATGTTTCATAGTTTATCCTTGGCGTCTATACAGTTTGGACGAACCGTTCGCCTACCCATGCACCTCTTACTTAGCCCCTGTCTCAATGTGCACAATTTCCTATACATGTGGGACCATTTTCAATAATATTTTTTTTACTGTGGACCATTATAAAATACCTAAATAATTCAAAACATTTTCCAAACCCTCCGAAACATCACCAAAACACTTTATATTATTAAAAAGGAAAACTAAAGGGTTAATTTATTGAAACCAGTGGTGAAAAAATATCCCACTAGGATCATCATAAATGGATCCATTCTTAGACACACCAAACATAATACATTTCTTCACTAAATAGTGAAAGGAAACTTAATAATGGGTGAGATCATATACCCAGTAAGAGTAAATAGTTGGCATACGTATGCATAACAATAACATAATTGTATGAGAACATACAAATAACATTTGAAAACCATATCATGCATATCAATGATAATAATATGGATTCATGGGAAAAATATTGGTAGTTCATAAGACACGGGAACTAAAGAAATCAAAAAACATGATCCATGAGAGAAAAACATTCACATAATACATAGATTTTGTAATAATCATAAGAAAACAAAATATTATGTCAAAGACATCCAACATGAAATTAAAAACATGATAGGATTTGAAGAACCACGTGTGTACTTGATTTGGGCTTGGGATGTCCTCTTGTGTACCCTTTTTCTATCTTGGGATGGCCTCTAGTGTACCTTTTTTTGATCTCAATAACATCCCATTTACCCTTTGAGCTCAGATAACATTAATCATTACCCAATCCATTGGAGGGTGATAAAATACCCACCTATCACATAATTAAAATAAAAAATATTTGTGACACAAGATCACAAAAAATTTATAATATCATAAGAATGAAATTAAATGGGCTTCTTAAACATTTCATTATATTAAACAATGTGGAAATGTAATAGGTTTAATACTCACTTTATTATTCCATCATAGAATAACCCAGGAAAGGTATTGGGTTTCATAGATGTTTTACCATGGTATAACATATGGAAGATAAATAGGTTTCATAAAAATCTCATCATAAAAAACATGAAACATTTAGATAAAGAAAATAACTGTTTCCGTGGATCATATCCTCTATAAAGTATAAGTAACCTCAATGGATTTCCTCTTAGATAGAGAATGATTTTGAATGAAGAATCACATGAAATTTTTCTTGAGGAATATAAACTATCATTGAAAATCAATTTTAAAGATAAAATCCAACAAAACATTTTTAAAATCCTTTTCTTTGAAAATTTACTAGATTCCACTAAAAATAATATTTGAAAATCAGTAAAACAATTCTGTAGAATAATATCCTTTCCATTTTCAAAAAAAAAAATGAAAACAATTTTTAATTTTTTTTATCTTTGAAAACATCCTGTAAACATATAAATAATGTATAAAATAAAATAATGGTCATGATCACATGATGATTCATTCATGAAGTACACATTCATTAAATGATTCCTTTCATATTTCTCATAAAATCCAATCTCTTTTTGTTTGTAAAAAGACACAAAGATTTGATTCACTTTTTTAAGTAATAATTAATCTATAAAACAATTCATTTAAAAATCATTGGATCATATTAAAAAATATATGAAAATTTTTTTTTTGGAAAAAATTATTTGGGAAAAAATAAAATTTAGGCTGAAGGGAGAGTTAGAGTTAGTTTTTCTTAAAAATAATTGATTAATTATATTGTGTGCCAGATATTAGAAAAATGGTACTATTAAAATCATTAATAACCAAATTAAAATAAAATTCATGTGTTTCTTTATAAATGTATCATATGATTTTATCATTGGAAGCATAATCATAACCAATCTGGAAAAACAATGATATTGTAACATAAAACCATTACTAATATTTAAAAATTGAATCAAACAACCCATGTTGGAATAATATTAAATGAAACATGTTATATCCCCATAATAAATAAATTCACGATATTACAAATCAATGGGTATTTATATACTCCTCCTTAAATAATATAATGGAATAACATAACCTACGTCTCAAGGAAGGAAAATTGAGAAAAAAATACCTTACTACTTTTGTAATATTTTGAATTGTAATACCCAATAAATAATAACATAAAATGAATTTTTAAATAATATGGAAAATATTTTATTCATGATATCACATATCTGATTGTAAATATATAAACCACACAAAATAAACTAGTGGTGAATTTTCATACGTCTCTTAGAAATAAAAGAGAAATAAAAAGTACCTTACGATAAGACTTCCCTAATTTCATTCACCGTCAATCATCATATATAATAAATATAATTTTATTATATATTTATTAAATAACCTTAAATATATATTCTACCATATATGATTTACATATGACCTTTTATTACACATTTTTTATACAATTTCATGTTTTTGTCATGTTTCAGGAAATAAATAATTTGTTTTCCTTGTAATTATTGATTTGATATATTTTTCCTCTTAGATTGATCATGTTTAATTATTATATATAATTTTAGAAATTATATTAATATCCTCTATATTAATTATATATTTATTTAGTGTAATTCATAAAATTTAGTGATAGAAAATAAAATACACCATCCTTGCGGATGATAGGATGTTCGTATGTGTGAATGTTGTTTAAATTTTCCTGTATGATTGAAATAAATAAAGTTAATTTATATAATATAATTATATATTAATTTCTAGGTCATATATATCACATATATTCATTAAAATCATATTAATTGACTGGAAAATAATTTTTTTATTGAGAATAACCTCCTTTTAAGGGATGAGGAGGAACCCATCATGACATCAATAATTAGACAGGACAAAAGGCACCAATAGACCAAAAGCTCAAGACCGAAAACAACCCACACTACAAGAAATAAGCGCCACCCTACAAAAAAAAACATTAAGTCCAAATTCCACTATCTCAGAAATGAAAGGATAGTTGTCCTGTACAAAAGCGCACGGGCCTAGAACAGATGGCTGAAACCATACCCTCTCAAACGTCCAATTCCAAATAGCCAAAAAACAATGAGAATTCCTTTCCCTGCACCTCATCTGGAACAACTTCTTATAGACAATTAGTTGGAGACACCCTTGAGCTGCAGAACACCGAGGCCAAAACCAAATTCAAATCACCGAAAAAAAACACCAAGAACAACCAGCATCATCCCAAGAAAATCCTCAAGACCATGAACCTGCATAACTTCAACAAACACACAAATTCCCAAGTAGAAAACAAGATCCATATCACGGCTACCAGTGAAGATATCCATCTTTCAAAATCAAATATATAATGGCCCGGACCTCTCCGGCCCATTCCTTTGTCAAAAAGAACGTCAAGAAGTGTTCTGGAGGGTAAAATGTACTTTTCCCACACTTTCCAGAATTTTGAAACTACATGCCGTGTAGTTTGAGTACACACCGTGTACTCCCTTTCCAGGTATACCCCGTGTTTCAAGCCATGTCCTGGCTATGTGGAATAATGAGTACACACCGTGTGTCTAGACTACACGCAGTGTAGTCCCTCCCCGCGTATGCGTTACCCTCAAACCGTGTGTTGACCAGTCAATGGCCGTAGAGCCGTGTTGGAAGCCACGTGGAGACCATGTGAAAGAACCGAGTACACGCTGTGTACCATTAAGTACATGTCGTTTACTTTTTCTTTTCACTCCTATAAAAGGAGGGGTCCCCTCCTCCTTTCAACTCACACCTCTCCTCCCCTCTCCTCTGAGCAGAGCTCTCCCAAGAGACTCGAATGCTCTTTCTTCCATAAATTCTTCATCTGAGCTCCGATTTACGATCCGTCAGTAGCCACGGGATCGTAACGACGAGGCGGAGCTTCCGATCTTGGATCCGTTGTCTTTCCTTCGACCTTTCCTTTCTAACCTCCACCCAAGGAGGTTTTGTCGGGACCGATAGAAGTGACGGATGCCGACAGACGTCTTCTAAGGTTGATCCGGTGGAGCGTTGCGATCAGAACCTATTGAGGTAGTGATTTTACCTTCGTCTGTCTATTTTGTGCATCATGCGGGATGGGTGTTCTCTTGTTTACGTGAAACACTTTTGAACCAGTTTAATGAAGATAATAACTGGCTTATATAACGGGGATGGGAAGTTGTGATTTCTGTTACTTTATATCCTGTGATATTATGTTGTGAATTGAATGATCTGCTTCTTACTGAAAATCACGGTCGTTGGGGGCCTTTGCTTGCACAATTAAATGTTTCCCTATCTTTTCTAGACCGTTTTTTGTGGAATGTGTAATTTGGTTAATCACGCAAACTTGGCTGATAATATGAAAATCTGGAACCCTTGTGTGATTACCCCGGTTAAACAAAAATGGAATAATGAACATGTGGGTGTTGGTTTGGATACGTGGCATGTGATGGGGGGTGTTTTTTGGGTTTTTGTCGTTTGGGTGAGCAGTGGGGCTGTGGTTGGCTTGGTTAGGGGTTGGTGTGAATGTTATATTGGTAACAGGCAGCGGGGCTGTGATAAATGGTATTAAAGGGATAATGATGATGTGCGGGTTCGGTGTGGTTGTGGTTATATTGGTCGGAAGCGGGGCTGCAGGGATGTGTTTGAATGTGAATGGGCTATGGTATGTAAATAATAAATAAAAAGTGGAAGAGTTAATAAATGGTGGGGAATGGTAATGGAACGAGAATATTAATCAATGGGGTTGGTTGATTGATAATAAGGGATTTGTTGTGTTACTCATGTTTTTCCTAACTTGATTTGTGGATGGCAGAGATATATTTTACGAATGATCGATGTGGTTGGTTTTGGATAGTTTCCTAGTAGTTAAGGAACTAAATAAACTAATTTTTCTGAAACGTGAAGACCTAAATGGGGTTGGGGTTGTTTGTTGTATGTATGCTTCGTAGTACCAGTACCGAGGCACGTGCTCAGTTTCTCTATTTAGAAGCCATAGGTTGGGTTCTGTGGTTGGTATATATATATATCTGTATCTTTTGTGTTTTATCGCACCCCACCCATGTTGAGAACTTACTGCCGAACACTCCCATTTCATGGGAGAGGGTGTTTTTCCCTTAGTTACTAGCTCCTTCCTGCTCCTTCTCCCCTAGGATGTGATGGCTTGAGGTGACCTTACACCTAAGACTCTTCGGGTAGGTTTCGTTTGGGGTGGTTTTAGCCCAAGACACTTCGGGCAGCTTCTACTATTTTCCCAAGAATCTTCGGGATGAGGCCCAGGTGTTTGCGGGTGGGATACGTGGTTGTGAGGCCCAAGTGTGTGCGGGCGGGATACGTGGTTATGAGGCCCAGGTGTGTGTGGGTGGGATACGTGGTTGGGAGGCCCAGGTGTGTGCGGGCGGGATACGTGGTTGTGAGGCCTAGGTGTGTGCGGGCAGGGAGAGTGTGGCAGCGTCAGGACGTTCTTCATCAGGAAGAGTAGCTAATTAAATGGAAATGGTGCGGGGTACCCAATATTCTTGTTCTTATATACTACTACTACCTGTTGTGCTTGTGTTTTTGGTGAGTGTTACTGGTGAGGTTGGGTGGACAGCATTCCTTGCTAGGTTTCTTCTGTTGTTCTCACGGGACATTAGGATGTCTCCCCACTTGTGCACGAGAGCTTTAGGTTTCCCTACTGAGTATACTTGTATGCTCACCCTACATTTACATTGAGGTTTCCAGGAGGACTACCAGGGCCGTGCGGGACCCTACTAGTCGGACAGTTGGAGTTGTTGTTGTTGCTGTACATTTTTTTTCTTTTGGTATTGTACTTTGAGCTTTCTTGTACTTGTACCTTGTTATAAAATTGTTTAAACATGCATGTGGGAATGGTTTGGGTTTATTTCTATACACTTGACATTTTTTTTCTTTTTGGTGGTTGACTTATCCTATCTCCCGATATTTAAAAATAAAAGGGGTAATACCTCCCATATTTGTGAAAAACTTATACCCTTGGTGCTAGTCGCCACCCCGGGGCCTACTGGAGGTGGGACTCGGGGGTCATTATCTCCCTTTCGCCATTGCCAGCTCAGGAGGGGCATCTTTGGTTGGAGGGGGTCATGAAAAAAATGGTATCAGAGGTGATGGTTGAGAGATAGGATGGAGTCTGGAGTTAGGCACAGTGATGATTGCATGGGATGGTAGGGAAACCGTGTTAGTTAATCTTGGTGCGTGATATAGGACATGGAAGATCGTCTAGGACACGAGATTTTAGGGCCCCCCATGATCTGATGCAAGGACTCTGAGCCTACTGAATGACCAAGTGAGACTACATTGATAGTAGGGTAGAGACCCTAGGGAAGGTACATGCATCATCATGATTGTTTTTTACTTGATTTGGGTGTTCTGGGAAAGAAATTGAAATAAAATGATGAAATAAAACCTTGAGTTTTTCCTTACTACTTGGGCTTAGGTGATCCATGTTTACCATACAACTATGGCACCTAGACGTCGTCCCCAGGTGGCTCAGACGGCCGAGGCCCAGAAGATTCAGGCGGTCGATCAGTTGAGGATTGACCGAGAGGAGGAAGATAGCCAGTGGCAGAAGACTCTCCATTCTTTCTAGTGGCAGACCCTCAAGAAGTACGAGGGCAGTACTTCAGATACGGAGACAGAGGGGTGGATTGAGGAGCTAGGGATCACTTTTACCTTGATTTGTGCTTCGAGGGAGTACTGGGTTCCCCTAGCAGTCAGTCAGCTGAGAGGTGCAGCGCGACAGTGGTGGATGCTCTACCTCGGAGAGAGGATAGAGGCAGAGGTTCCATGGGCTGACTTTGAGAAGGAATTCTGATAGGAATTCCTTTCTTCCATGATCAAGGCAGAGAAGCGGCAGGAGTTACTCTCCCTTCAGTAGGGGAGTATGTCGGTACGAGAGCTGGGGATCAAGTTCAAGGATCTCCTACGCTTTGCTCCGGATCTTTTTTCCGATGAGGAGTCTTGGGCGAGACGTTTAGAGGAGGTGCTTCGTCCTTCGCTCCAGTATGCTGTCACCCCCTTCACCCTTCCGACGTACTTGGCGGTACAGAAGAAGGCAGAGGTTGTAGAGAGGATGCAATCGCTAGGAGGTGTACCCCGAGAGGGGATCCATCCAGGCTCGTCGAAGGGGAAGGCAGTCAGCAGCAGGGCTCCTGCGACGGGACCTTCCAGGTTCCGGCCAGTGGGGAGAAGGCCCCAATAGTTCCAGTTCAGATCTTCGGGTCCTCATCCCTTTTTCACGAGCCCAGGACCGAGGTGTTTTTCTTGTGGAGGTTTCAGGCACGTTCAGAGTCGGTGCCCGACCCGAGCTCAGTACGGTGGAGGTGGGCAGGTTCAGCGCCCACCTCAGCAGCACCGGTTGCCGGTGAGGTCCTTCCAGCAGCAGCAGGACAATGCTCCTCCGAGGGCAGACTTTGTTGGAGGAGGCTGACCTCAGGGTGCTCCTTAGGGACCTCGACCAGGGCATGGTCGGGGAGGTGGAAGACATCAGAGAGGCATAGGAGCTGGGCATGGATAGTTTCACGCAGTAGAGTTGGTAGCTCCAGCGGGACCAGAGGTGGTACAAGGTACGATTTGTTTGTTCAGCACTCTTGTTTCTGCTTTGTTCAATTAGGGAGCTTCACACTCCTTTGTTTCACCTGGTCTAGCCCATTCCTTGGGACTAGACGTAGAGAAACTTTTTATACCACTGGTACTGAGTACACTAGTTGGAAGCCAGACCAGCGTATCTTGTGTTTTCTGGGGATGTGGGCTGATGTTGGGACCACATCGATCTAGTGGGGACCTTCTTCTATTACAGATATAGCCAAACGATTTCATCCTAGGCATCGACTGGTTATTTTCTGTTGGTTCCGTTATCTACTACTTCCAGAGAAGAGTCGTGTTCTCTAACGTGGATGGGAAGTGTGTAGCTTTTGTTGGTGAGAGGAGCTATCAGGTGGGAATCCAGCGTGTGGAGCCTCTCCTTTCCTTGTTCGATGGGCTATCAGTGGTTCCAGCTGATACAAAGATGATGGATGTCCCGGAGGTTGTTGGGGAGTTCCTAGATGTTTTTCCTGAGGAGGTTGTGACTCTACCCCCCCCCCCCCCCGACGTGACGTTGAGTTCGGGATAGACTTACAGCCTGGTGCCCATCCAATTTCGATGGCCCCTTATCAGATGGCACCTTCAGAGTTGCGGGAGTTGTGGATTCAGATTGACGATCTGATGGATAAGGGTTTTGTTCGACCCAGCGTATCGCCATGGGGTGCTCCAGTTTTGTTCGTGAAGAAGGTAGATGGTGGTCTCAGGCTATGCATAGTCTACCTAAGGTTGAACCAGGTAACGGTCAAGAACCATTACCCCCTTCCAAGGATAGATGATCTCTTCGACCAGATGAGGGGAGCAGGTTGGTTTTCTAAGATTGATCTACGATCGGGATATCATTAGCTGAGGGAGAAGGACAGTAACATCTCGAAGATAGATTTCAGGTGCAGTTATGGGAACTTCGAGTTTGTAGTGATGCCGTTTGGAGTTACAAATGCACTAGCTATGTTCATGGGACTTATGAACTTTGTCTTCCGAGAGTTTCTGGACCGGTTCATCGTTGTGTTTATCGATGACATCCTGATCTACTCAAGATCAAAGTAGGAGCACATTGAGCATCTCAGGGCAGTCTTGCAAGTCCTTCGACACCATCAGCTTTATGGGAAATTGTCGAAGTGTAAGTTCTTGACACAAGAAGTACACTTCCTTGGGAACATGGTGTCTCAGCATGGAGTGTCAGCGGACCCGTCAAATGTGGAGGCAGTGGTTTCTTGGGCAGCACCCAAGAGCATGGAAGAAGTTCATAGATTATAGGGGTTAGCAGGTTACTATCGGAGGTATGTTTCAGACTTCTCTCAAGTTGCTACTCCTTTGACAGCTTTGACGAGGAAGAACCAGGTCTTCCTGTGGAGCGAGCAGTGCCAGAAATCTTTTGACTACCTGAAGGAGAATTTGGTCAGTGCTCCCGTACTCAGGTTTCCAGAGGAAGGGTTGTTGTATGAATTGTTTTGTAATGCTTCTGGCCTTGGTCTGGGGTGCGTAATGATGCAGAAGAAGGGTGTGATTTGTTTTGGGTCTAGGCAGTTGCGCCCTCACGAGCGTAACTATGCCACCCATGACCTGGATCTTGCAGTAGTAGTGTTAGCACTGAAGTTGTGGCAACATTACCTCTTTGGGGAGCGCTTTGTGGTCTTCTCAGATCATAAGAGCCTACGTTATATCTTCTCCCAGTGTGACCTGAATTTATGGCAGTGGAGATGGGTCAAGTTTCTCCAAGACTATGACTTTGAGATCTCTTACACTGATGGTAAGGGCAATGTTGTGGATGATGCACTGAGCAGGAAGTCACCTTAGGAAGTGGTTCAAGAATCTGCTGATGCTTGGAAGGTGATGGGAGAGTTGGCTGCCTTCCACTTGGATGCCAGGGTAGAAGGTGTTAGAGGCTGTTTGTTTCAGATGACGGTGCAGTCCTCCTTGATGCAGCAGGTGGAAGAGTCCCAGTGGGGGGACTCCGAGGCAGAAGTGATGCGGGATCGTGTCGATCAGGGGAACGCTCCAGAAGGATGGTCAGAGGACAGCCGACATCGGATGCTCTTCCATGGAAGGTTGTTTGTCCCAGAGACAATAATTGAGGGAATTCTCTATGAGTTCCATAGATCAGCCTTGGCAGTACATCTAGGAGCTTCAAAAATGTACCAAGGCCTGAGGGAATAGTTTTGGTGGCCCTGGGTGAAACGGGCAGTGGCAGAGTTTGTGGCTAAATGCCTAGTGTGTCAGCAAGTGAAGGCTAAACACTGTGTTCCTAGTGGTTTGTTGCATCCTTTAGATGTCCCCGAGTGGAAGTGGGATGACATCTCAATGGACTTCGTCACAGGACTACCAATAGCTCAGGGTGGTTATGATGCTATCTGGGTAGTGGTGGATTGTCTGACGAAATCAACTCACTTCATAGCAATTAAGGAGTTAGGCCCGGTGAGTACCTTAGCATAAAGGTACGTAGATGAGGTGGTGCGTTTTCATGGATTTCCAAAGACTATAGTCTCAAAATGGGATACTCGGTTTACCTCACGAGTCTATAGGGGGTTACAGCATGCTTTTGGCACCCAGCTATGCCTTAGCACTGTTTTCCACCCCCAGACCGATGGGCATATGGATCGGACTATCCAGACATTAGAGGACATGCTGTGATCATGCGTTCTAGATTTCGGAGGATCACGGGTACGACAATTGCCTTTAGGAGAGTTTGCCTACAACAACAGCTTCCACTCTACTATTGGCATGGCACCGTTTGAGGCTTTGTATGGAAGGCCATGTCGTTCACCCATTTGCTGGGTAGAGGTTGGTGAGACAGGTGTACTTGGGCCAGAGGTAGTGCAGAGCACCATAGAGAAATTCCACCTTGTACGTGAGAGGATGAAAGCGGCTCAGGACCGACATAAGTCTTATGCTGTTTTTGGAGGAGGCCCTTGGAGTTCTAGGTGGGGGATCATGTGTTCTTGAAGGTTTCCCCTCGACGGGGGTAGCAGAGGTTTGGGAAGGGGAGCAAGCTCTCACCCAGGTTCATCGGACCTTTTGAGGTGTTGAGGCGAGTCGGTGAGGTGGCATATCAGCTGGCCCTGCCACCTTAGTTGGAGAAGGTTCAAGATATCTTCCATGTCTCCCAGCTTTGTCGGTACATACACGACAACTCCCACGTTATCGACTGAGGAGAGTTAGATATGGGAGATGACGCGACCTTTGAGGAACGACCAGTCAGAATTGAAGATCGTAAAGACAAGGTGCTCCGTGGATGAACCATTCCCTTGGTTCGTGTGTTGTGGAGGCATGGCGGCCTTGAGGAGAGAACTTGGGAGCGGGAGACCCAGATGCATGCTCAGTACCCGAAGTTGTTTTGACTTGTGTTTTTCCCTTGTTCTTCTGAGCTTGTGTTGATGTTGTACTCTGTACCTTTGATATATGGAATTCTTGGCTTGTCAGTTGTGAGACCTTTTGTTTCTTTGTTCCCTGGTAATGTGTAACATGTCTGGATGTGTGGGAAAGGGAAAAAACTGACCCTTAATCGAGACGAATTAATGCGGATGCGATTGAACCCATGCGGGCGAGTCAGTGCCGCCTAAAGCGAATAATATCTCGACATAGGTGAAGGAATTTCCCAAACCCACGTGTTCGGGCAGTGTGTTGGTTGTGTGGTGTTAGGGTTAGTGTGAGTTGAAAAATCCTAATATATGAGTGTGGGAAGACCCAATTCTTAATCGAGAAGCATTAATGAAGATGCGATTAAACCCGTGCAGGCGAGTCAGTTCCACCTAAAGCAGATAATATCTCGACATAGGAGAAGGAATTCCTAACACATATGATTATAGTTGTTGGTTGGGGTCCTGTTATAACGAGAACCCTAAGAGGTATCTTGTTGGGTTTCCTCTGGGTTGGTTTTTGAATTCTCGAGGATGAGAATGTTTTAAGAGGTATCTGATGTAATGGACCAGACCTCTCCGGACCATTCCTTTGTCAAAAAGAAGGTCAAGAAGTGTTCTGGAGGGTAAAATGGACTTTTCCCACACTTTCTAGAATTTTGAAACTACACGCCGTGTAGTTTGAGTACACTCCGTGTACTCCCTTTCCGGGTATACACCGTGTTGCAAGCCGTGTCCTTGCTGTGTGGAATAATGAGTACACGTCGTGCGTCCAGACTAGACGCCGTGTAGTCCCTCCCCGCGTATGCGTTACCCTTAAACCGTGTGTTGACCAGTCAATGGCCGCAAAGCCGTGTTGGAAGCCGCGTGGAGACCGTGTGAAAGAACCGAGTACATGCCGTGTACCATAATGTACACTCCGTGTACTTTTGATTTTCACTCCTATAAAAGGAGGGGTCCCCTCCTCCTTACAACTCACCCCTCTCCTCCCCTCTCCTCTGAGCAGAGCTCTCCCAATAGACTTGAAGGCTCTTTCTTCCATAAATTCTTCGTCTGAGCTCTGATTTACGATCCGTCAACAGCCACGAGATCATAACGACTAGGTGGAGCTTCTGAGATTGGATCCATTTTCTTTCCTTTGGCCTTTCCTTTCTGACCTCCACCCGAGGAGGTTTTGCCGGGACCGATAGAAGTGACGGACGCCGACAGACGTCTTCTTAGGTTGATCCGGTGGAGTGTTGCGATCAGAACCTGTTGAGGTAGGGATTTTACTTTAGTCTCTCTATTTTGTGCATCATGCGGGGTGGGTGTTCTCTTGTTCACGTGAAACACTTTTGAACCAGTTTAATGAATATAATAACTGGCTTATATAATGGGGATGGGAAGTTGTGATTGCTGTTATTTTATATCCTGTGATATTATGTTGTGAATTGAATGAGCTGCTGCTTACTGAAAATCACGGTCGTTGGGGGCCTTTTCTTGTGCAATTAAATGTTGCCCTATCTTTTCTAGACCATTTTTTGTGGAATGTGTATTTTGGTTAATCACGTAAAGTTGGATGATTATATGAAAATCTGGAACCCTTGTGTGATCACCCCGGTTAAATAAAAATGGAATAATGAACATGTGGGTGTTGGTTTGGATACATGGCATGTGATGGGGGGTGTTTTGTGGGTTGTTGTGGTTTGGGTGAGCAGCGGGGCTGCGGTTGGCTTGGTTATGGGTTGGTGTGAATGTTATGTTGGTAACGGGCAACGGGGCTGCGATAAATGGTATTAAAGGGATAATGATGATGTGCGGGTTCGGTGTGGTTGTGGTTATGGTGGTTAGCATCGGGGCTGCATGGATGTGTTTGAATGTGAATGGGATATGGGATGTAAATAATAAATAAAAAGTGGAAGAGTTAATAAATGGTGGGGAATGGTAATGGAATGGGAATATTAATCAATGGGGTTGGTTGATTGATAAAAAGGGCTTTGTTGTGTTACTCGTGTTTTTCCTAACTTGATTTGTGGATGGCAAGGATATGTTTTATGAACGATCGATGTGGTTGGTTGTGGATAGTTGCCCAGTATTTAAGGAACTAAATAAAATAATTCTGCTGAAATGTGAAGACCTAAATGGGGTTGGGGTTGTTTGTTATATGTATGCTTCGTAGTAGCAGTGCCGAGGCACATGCTCAGTTTCTCTGTTTAGAAGCCATGGGTTGGGTTGTGTGGTTGGTAAATATATATATTTGTATCTTTTGTGTTTTATCGCACCCCACCCATGTTGAGCACTTAGTGCCGAACACTCCCATTTCATGGGAGAGGGTGTTTTTCCCTTAGTTACTAGCTCCTTACTACTCCTTCTCGCCTAGGATGTGATGGCTTGAGGCAACCTTACACCTAAGACTCTTCGGGTAGGTTTCGTTTAGGGTGGTTTTAGCCCAAGACTCTTCGGGCAGGTTCTACTATTTTCCCAAGAATCTTCGGGATGAGGCCCAGGTGTGTGCGGGTGAGATACGTGGTTGTGAGGCCCAGGTGTGTGCGGGCGGGATACATGGTTGTGAGGCCCAGGTGTGTGCGGGCGGGATACATGGTTGTGAGGCCCAGGTGTGTGCGGGCAGGATACGTGGTTGTGAGGCCCAAGTGTGTGCGGGCGGGGAGAGTGTGGCAGCGTCAGGATGTTCATCGTTAGGAAGAGTAGCTAATTAAAGGGAAATAGTGTGGGGTACCAAATACTCTTGTTCTTATATACTACTACTACCTGTTGTTCTTGTGTTTTTGTGGAGTGTGGCTGGTGAGGTTGGGTGGATAGAATTCCTTGCTAGGTTTCTTCTGTTGTTCTCTCGGGACATTAGGATGTCTCCCCACTTGTGCACGAGAGCTTTAGGTTTCCCTACTGAGTATACTTGTATTCTCACCCTACGTTAACTTTTAGGTTTCCAGGAGGACTACCAGGGCCGTGCGAGACCCTACTAGTCGGACAGTTGGAGTTGTTGCTGTTGCTGTACCTTTGTTATCTTTTAGTATTGTACTTTGAGATTTCTTGTACTTGTACCTTGTTATAAAATTGTTTAAACATGCATGTGGGAATGGTTTGGGTTTATTTCTATACACTTGCCCTTTTTTCTTTTTGGTGGTTGACTTATCCTATTTCCCGATCATTAAAAATAAAAAGGGAAATGCCTCCCAAATTTGTGAAAAACTCATACCCTTGGTGCTAGTCACCACCCCGGGGCCTACTGGAGGTGGGACTCGGGGGTCATTATATCCCTTTCTCCATTGCCAGCTCAGGAGGGGAATATTTGGTGGGAGGGGGTCATGACAAAATAGCTCAAGGAGAAAATTGGGAGGAATCCACGCCTCACACCTCCACTGAAATCCCTCCACTGCCTGAGCCAAAAAAGTCATCTGATCATCCACATTGAGGTCTTCAAAGATGAAAATTCCTGAATCCTAGAAACAATCTGAACCTAGACACCACAACCCAATCTCTAATCAGTAACTTTGGGACTCTCCGGAGGATCATTTCCAAGGACCGTTTTGCACCACAAAGATCGAAGTGAATAAAAAAAAACAGAAACAACTGCAAAAAACGAAACCAAAACATCACCAGAAACATGATGGAAGACCCGTTATAGCCATATCCCATTGCCACCGGCCCAGGCTCGTGGAGAAACAACGACCACCCTACGCACCCACCAGAGGCGGGGAGACATCCACATGCCGCTGAAGCTGGAGCTCGTCCGTGAATTGACATCTTGCCGCTGTGGAAGACCTATCCAGCGAAAAGGATTTAGACGAGGAGAAGGCTGCCAATGATGCAAGGAATTTGGATGGCTGAGCCTAGAGAGCCCCCGTAGTAGGGGGTCCACCACCACAATCCACCGAGCATGAGAGGGAATGCCGCACCGACCCAAGGCAAGGAGGCAGTGGTGACGAGGAGGGAACCCTAGAGTGCAGTGCCCCTTACGGGATCATATGGATTCATCAGAGTGTGTTTTGTTGGGTTATAATCTTAAAATCAACCTTATTAACTTCCATATAAAGCGTGAATGAATCACAACGCTTCATGAGGTGTTAGTCCACTGTACTTAAAAGTGATGTTATCATAAATACAGAACATATAAAACATGAAGTTTTATACGATATAATAATTTAGAAATCATAATAGTATCATAAATATTATATAATAACAATAAACACATCATTATGTCCTACCATGAGAGGTGTTAGTGGAAAAACTAATGACATCGGTTCATAAGGCTATAGTCTATCATACACACGAATCATGATTTCATATCTTATTAGATGAAATTGTGGATTATTGTACATCATTACCATAAAATAGAAACATATTAGAATATTAAAGATAATAATGATAATATATCAACATGGTATACAATAAAAATTAAAGGAGGAGGTGGAAGAAATAAAACTAAAATGCTTGTTGATGAACGCTAACTATTATTCGAGTATCCTCTGAAAGTATGAAACAAAAGCATCCATAGGATGAATTTATATCCAAAACAACACATATATTATGAGAGGAGTGAATTTACAATGTTATTTAGGTAGGTATATTCTAAATCAAATGGATTTGATTATGCTCATAAGAGAGCAGCGAAGTGACCTTTTATAAGTGAGGTGAGGGGAGCACCTGTAATTTTTCAAAAGAATGAATACCATAAACATTTTCTTCTTTTTATAAATTTAAATTAATGGGAAATTATAGTTACTAGAAGATATATGTTAAAAATATATCCACTTAATGGGTTTTTGTACACGTTTTTTTTCATTTTGTACCCTTATCATTTTAGTTTAACCACCCACTAAACCCATTATTACCTTAACTATAGTAAATAATTTTTAATGAATTTTATATTCCAATTGGTAAAAAATTATGATAAAATTATAAAATAAATTTTTATAATTAAAAATAGTTACCCCATTGTCCCAATTCCATTCATAGAAGTAGAAAAATATAGTTCATAATTAATCCCACTGATTCTATGAGAAAACAATTATTTACTAAAAAAATTGTCAAAAGTGTCAACTTATTTTTGTAAAAATAATTATAAAATTGATTATAGTGTTGTAATTTGGGTGAATGAATGTATATTTAAAATAATTTCACTTAAAAATATATTTGATATATAATGAAAATTTTTAAATAAATTATATTAAAAGGAAAATTTCAATTAAAATTATGTATTTTTCACTATTCATAAAAATGAGTATATTCAGAAAAATATGAAAAATTCACACAAATATAGTTTTCACTTGTTGATTTAAAAATGATGATTATTTTATCAAATTATGTTTCATAAATTTAAAAAATATTAATATTTTAATTGTTCCCAAAATGAAATAAAAATCATTTTTTATAAAAAATAATTTTGAAACATATAACGATATTACTAAAAATTCAGTACATTTTTATCAATATGTATTATTTATATAAAAATTATAATTAAAATTTTAATTGTATTTATTACTATTCATATCAATAATTTTAATGGTTTGGTTATAACAATCACATTTAAATAACTATATTATTAATATATCAAGGTTTTTTTAAAACTAAGTATTATGTGTAATATAAGATAACGTGTAGTTGTGTTTAATGCATGCTTAACATGGTGCTGTGTGTAACATAATATTTCAATAATCATTAATTTAAATGAAAAAATGTCATACAAATTCATGGTTTCATATTTTACACCCCATAAAATTAATTGTTTACTTGAAATAAATCATTCTGATACATAATTATGTTGATACTTCTACCTCATTATTTTCTAATTTTCACATGTGACTTCTTAAAACTATTTGAAATTCCACAAAACATTGACCGAGTGGGTTTTATTTTTTCATATAACTCTATACAATACTGAATCTCCCCCTTTTTTCCTCATAAAAAATATTATTCTCAATTGGTATGACCACTGAGTTATGTACATGTGAAGAGTCAGGTCTGAATTAACTCAAGAGATATACATGGAACAAATTGTGGACTTGAGGGAGGTTGGTGTTAGTGCCAACTGATTGGCCACCATCCTGATATGATCAATAATTTTATAGGGACCATTTTTCTAGGTATTAGGTTCCCTTTCACCCTTATTCTCATAACCTTCTTCCAAGGAGAAGTTCTTAGAAACACCTTATCACTAAACTTCAACTTCTAGATCCCCTAGTGATTATATGCATAACTTTTATGTCAACACCTAGATACCTTGATGTATTGATGAATGGATCTAAAATTATATTTCATATCATAAAAAATAATATGTTAAAATATATTTCATTCATCAAATTCATTCAATCATGTTGGTGGTCTATATTTCTATCTGTAGAGGGCTTCACAAGGATCTATCTAAATGTGTGAGTGGAGGATATTATTCTATGAAAACTTGATAATAAAAATGTGTGATCATAACCACCATTGGAATCCAAACAAAAAGATATTAACAAATTCTATATGTCTCAATTTTTCTTTTTGAAAGGATATCAATCTATGGATGATACACAATGCTGAAACTCAACTATGTATTAAGAGCATGCTAAAGACTTCTCCATAAAATTTAGGTAAACCTCAGATATTGATCTGATGCAATGAAATGATATAATCCATTTAGGATTTCCACATCCTTCATGTAAATATTTCCAAGATGATCTAGAGATAATTCTTCTTAAATATCAATAATGTCTGCAGACATAGTAAGGTGGTCGACAAGAACCCATAAAACATTTTTCTCTATAGAAATTTTTGGTAGTCCAATGAAAATATCTACAGTGATGTTATCCCATTTTCATTTTAGTATGGGTAATGGATAAAAAAACCCCTTAGACTATTTCCCTCCAAACTTAACATTCTAACATAACAATAATTGAGATACAAAATATATGATACCTCTCTTCATTCTATCTCACTAGAAATACTCTTTCGAATCCCTATACATATTCATACTTCCCAAATGAATATAGAATGAAGAACTAAGAGCTTACTATAAATAATACTTCTTCAAATATGTTATAGACATAACACATACAATATTTCTGAATCATATCATTCCATACTCATCAAGGTTGATCTCATTAACATTTCTACCCTTCTTTTGCAACTCTACGTCTTCCTTTTGTTCCTCTTTAATCTAATCTCGGATAGATGGTTGAACATTCAATTGACTAAGATATGATTTTCCCCATACTTCAGAATTTCTTGATCAATCCTTTTAAAATCCAAAAACATTAGATAATTTTTAATATTGGTCATGGATAAGCTAGTTTTATCCATTAGACTCTAGAAATCAGCCACCATGTTCACAGTACAGAGGTGATAAGTTATTGGGAAGAAATAATAATTAATAATCTCTAACCATATTATCTAGCACATATGGAATTAATTTTATGTGAATATATTTTTTAAACTTTTTTGATCAATAAATAAATAACACATTTCTCCATAAATATAATTCTACAATAAATTTAATGAAAAAATTACCACACAAACAAACAATCATGTGTTGTGTAATTTTTCTCAATAATATTAAATTTTCATGAATCATTAGCTATAAAAATTTCATTTTGAATAAAAACACATCTCGATCCATTCTTATATGTATCCCCATATATTAAAAACCCTTTTCCATATAGTGTAATTTATGTAATGGAGCACTGACTAACACTCTATTGAGTTCCTTGATATTTTATTAACATTCATCATTCTTAGATAAAATCAAATCCCTTACAAGTTAACCTAGTTTTTTAATTATATATTTATGAAAATTTATTAAAAACACATCGATAATATCCTTCTAATATAAGAAAAATACATATCTCAGTCACCATGGTTGGTCTAGTAAAATATTCAATAGCCTATATTTTTTGATCGATATATAAATATACCAACTCTTGAGATTACATGACCAAAAAATGTAACATTGTGTAGCTAAAAACTACACTTTTTAAAATTTTCATACTATTTTACTTCATTAGGGACTTTTGTACAATTCTCAAGTGATCATCATGGGTTTCCTTTCTATTTCAATATATATGAATATATTGGATAAGGACTACCACAAATTGATCAAGGTAATCTCTAAAGACTCTATTCCTTAAATCCCTAAATATGCCTGTGGAAATAGTCATACCTAATGAAATCACAACATATTCATACTAGGTATACCTTTTATGGAATTTTTTCATAGGTATATCCTTCATCTTGACTCTCAATTGATGATATCTATAACAAAGGTAGACCTTGGGAAATTAATGAGCTCTATATAGTTGATCAAACAAGTCATCAATATAGGGAGGAGGATACATGTTCTTAATTTTGATCTTGTTCAGCTCTTGATAATCAATTCATATTCTCATTGACCATCATTTAGTTTGAAAAATAAGAAAAAGTGTACCCCAAGGTAATATAGCTAGCTGTAGGAATCCCTTCTCATGGTTTTCCTGTAGTTTTATCTTGAATTCCTACAACTCAATCAGGGGCATTATATAGGGTGTATTTGAAATTAGTGTGAATCTAGGTATGACTTTTATTGTTAAATAAACATCAAATTTTGAAGGAATACTAGGAAACTATTCTATAAAGACATCAACAAAATCCCACAGAATTGGAAAAAAATCAATGAAATATTTCTCCCCAACCATTTGACATGGACACTGAAAAAATGGTAATTAAAACCCATACAATAGATATGGTCTCCATCAGATGTTCATACATGGAATCATAGAGATAAAAAATCATATGAAGGTATGGAATATCAAATATATCTTCCATTTCTCAACAATTGACATGTTATTTATCTAGAGAAAGTAAATACATGTCTAAAATATCATTAAATTCAATAAGAGGAAAAATGAAAATATTTTAAAGATGCACATTCCCAATTTAACTGGATAATAATCATATACTTAATATGTTATCATCATACCATTATGGTATTTCACTACTAATTATTCAATTAATCTACTTGATTTAATCTTTATACCCTTATAAAATTTTTCTAATAAGAAATAATTTCTAGATCTAGATTCAAAAAAGATATTATCAGTTCTAGAGTAGATGATACATATACCTTTCATCATTTCATTATCGCAACCCTTACCATATATAGTGATTTCATGAGATTTACTCTTTTCCCTTGGATTAATAGGCTAATAACATTGATCTCCATCATTAACCATCACATTTAGGAATTTCTTATATAAGGTACCACCACTTCTTCAATGGCTTGAGAAGGTGGTGAGATGCTACCCGGCCTTAGGTGATATTCCCAAGGTTCTGAAGGATGGAAATAAATATTGTGGGATTCAATAATTATTGTGGAACAATTTTACCTTATAAATAAACCAATAAAAACTACATGATGCATGTCAAAAAATTACTCCCAAGCAATACATTATCAATAGACAACCAAAATATTCCATAACAATTCCCATAAACTAATACAACCATCCCAAAAAAACCCAATTTCAGAGTACCAAGAAAAAGACTATAAAACAAAACCCAAGAAGCTATGACACAACTCCATAGCTCCAAGCCAGAATACATGTTCAAAGAACCACAAAACCATCTAAGCATCATAGTAAACTCCTATAAAAATGAGTTGCTTTACCCTTACATCCTTCTAGGAAGACAACATCTCCAAAAGCACCAAAGTGCCAAGGTAGGAGTTGAGTACAAATACTCAGTAGGATTTATCCCAAATGAATTCCCCCCCCACATCTATTATAGATTCGTTAGCACATTTATATAGTATATTATATATAAAACATTAAATAGTGAAATAATTTCCCACCAGCCAAACACACCATTACCAAGCCATTTTCCCCAAATCCACACAATATAAGGGAGATCCAAAAAACAAGCCATAATCCATTATACCATTGCATATTAACAAAATAATTTCCAAATTTTAGAACAAAACACAATCGAAACATAAAAATATAATTTCACACACCCAAACTTGTAAAAAATCACAGTTGAACTTCCCATCCAAGACCATTTACACATTTCCAAATTTAGTGGCACTTCATGCCCATTCATCTTTGATGGTGTCCATTTTGTCCACTATCCATCCCCTCTTTATAGTGGTACTCCCTAAACACTTTGCATCATTCCAACACAAGCATAAAATTCTCAATCAATTAAAAAAGCACATAACACACCGAGGACACAACATTAAAAACAACTATTTCACAACCAAACAATCCCTTAAGACATCATCCATGCTGCATTACATTTTAATAAACAAAACATTTTATTCCAAACTGTTTCCACCAACCATTTTAATAAATCAACTCAATCTACCCATTTTGAAATCAATATTTTAAAATCCAACATCAAAGAACATTTCACCGCAATAACCAATTTTCCCCAAAATCCACAAATCATAACAAAATGAATTTTAAAAAAATCTTCACACAAAATAATCACAACCACAACCCAAAAAAACAACTAATAAATTTCAAGTATTATTATTCTAGAGAAGTGGAGTTGAGAGACAAGCCTCCTACCTTAGCGTTTCGTTGAAATCAAACTCACATTCAAACTACAAATATGGGTGAAATCTCCATCAAAACCACCATAGATACCTTTTCCTAATATCAACAAGACCCAATGTCATTATTATAGGAAAAACACTATATATACATGTGATGTAAGTATATCTAGAAATACAAGAGAGTTGGAGAACTAGATCTAAGTAAGACCAAGAAGGATCCAATAGAGGATACATGCTGGAGAATAATTGCCTTCACGAAACCTTGAAAACCCTTCAAATCACCTACAAAATGAGTGGTATAGTTCCTCTAACCATTGAGAACCAAAAAATCTAGAGTGAGGCTTGAGTGGGAGGAAGAATGGAGGTTCTAGGGCTAATCCTGAGTGATCCTATAATTAGTAAACCAATTTTTACTGTCATGCACAATTAGCTCTCATGGTTAGACAAATTTTTCACAAACTGTTCTCCTGATACTTCCTTTAAGGGAACTAAAATTAGGCTCCTCACATAGTTATAAAAACCGTGCATAGACCATGTGAAGCCCACAACATCATGTTTCATAGTTACCTAGGATTGTTTCACTGTTTCCCCTAACCATGCTCAAAACTTTCCCAGCTAAAAATGTTTCAAAAAATTATTAAAACCCTTCCAAACTCTCCCAAATACTACCAAACTAAACCAATTTAAATATTAATAAAATACATAAAAAAGTGTTATATAAATCAATTGAGGGGTACTATATTCTCCCCATCCTTATAATTTCTATCCTTATAATGTAGGGAACCATCACTTTTCTAAAAGATCTCTAGCCATTGCTCAGCCATCTCCTTTTCTCACTCCCAAGTCTCCACCTGAATCTGACCATGCTGGCACAAAACCCAAACTAGACCAATTTTTTTATAACTAAATACTTTATATTCACTATACCTGATATGCACTAGAACATGCACCAATAAAGAATCTAACTCTATATCAAAATGATCTCATTGAATGAAATGGTCAGGATTCGGCTAATATTTCTTCAATTGAGAAACATTAAACACATTACACATTTCACTAAACCAAGGTGGAAGATAAAACCAATAAGACACCTCTCTAACCCACTCAATTATCTCAAAAGGCCCAATATACCTTGTAGATTACATACCCTACTTTTCAAACCATTTATTCCCAAGAATTGGTTAGATTCTCAAGAGCACATGATCTCCCACCTCGAATAACAACGACCATTATTTTTGGGATGCATATGATTTATATTGACTCTGAGCCATCTACAATATCTTCCTGATCAACATGATCTCCTCTATAGTCTCTTGGATAAGTCTTGGACCAACCATCTAGGTTTCACCCATTTCCAACAAAGAAATTGGAGAACAACATGGACACCCATACAATGCTTCAAATTGATCCATCTGTATCAATGTCTATCAACTGTTATTATAATAAAACACCACCAAAATCAACTGATACGCCAATAAGCCACCAAAATCCCTCACACAAGAACATAACATATATTACAAGGTTTTTATCATCCTCTCAGATTTATCATCTGTTTGAGGATGATACACTGTACTCATGGTCGACTGAGTGTCAGGGATTGGGATTTATAGAAATGAGACTTGAACCTCATATACCTATCTAATAAAATAGAAATTGGATCACCATTTCTCTTTACCACCTCAAATATATATTTTGGAATGATCCTCCACCATATGAGATTCACAAATAGTGATGAAATGGGATGAATTTGTGGGCTGATCCACAATCATCCATAGAAAGTAGTGTTTCCTTACCATTCATGGGGACCTATAAAAAATAAATTTATATAAGTTACCATTTATAGATAGGGATATGAAACTATTTCAACATAACTTCCATCCACTGATGCTCTACCTTGACATTATGACAAGTCAAGCATCTTGAAACAAACTCTTCCACTTTCCTTTTCATACAAGTCCACCAAAATTACGCTATCAATTACTTATAAACATTCTGAATTGAAGTATGGATAAACCATCTAGAATGATGATAGGTCCTAAAACATCTTCCTGACAAGATACTGGTACAACCATCCATTTTCTAGAACCCAAAACTAAATTCCCATTTAGTTCCCATCCATCAATGATCTCCCCACAATTGAGTTTCGACCTTATCGCCATATAATCAGAATCAGACACATGTGCCTCCTTAAATAAAAAATCCATGTTAGGAACCAATGAATTTGGAAGTAAAACCTCTCTATCACCACATTACTCACATTCCAACCACATTTTGGCTATAATAAACATCAACTGCCACTAATACGATGCATGTTTCACCGTCTGAGTTTATAATTTCCCACTTCATGAACCCCCATCAAATTTCCCTTACCTGATGTGTACATTAAGTCAAAATAAACCATATGGAAATACTCCATAAATATTTTTTTCCTAAAGATCAAATATATTTGAGAGAAATATTCTTCAAACTCTTATGGTCAGATAACACCTTGAATTTATCACTAAAGCGGTAATGATGCCACAATTTCAAGGCATAAACCATCCTCGCTAACTCCAAATCATGTTTTGTTTAGTTCTTCTCATTCACCCTCAATTTTCATGAGGAATATGAAACCACAAGACCCCCTTTCATAAGAAAACACCCCAAACATTTTCCTTATGCATCATAATACACCACATAATGTTTTTCTAGTTCAAAAATAACCATGATTGGTGATGATGTAAGAAGACTCTTATGCTCTTCAAAATATTTCTAACACTACTCAGTCCATTTAAATCGAACATTCTACCTTGTCTAACCTATAATTTATGAGGCCAATCATGAGCAATCATGAATAAAAATTCAATAATATCCAACTAGACCAAATAAATCTCCATAACTCAAAATCATTCTTTGTCAGTTTCAAGAGATAACAACCTCTATATTTTCTGGATTAACTGAAACACCCTTTTGAGAAATAACATGAATAAGGAAACAAAGCTCCAGTATCTAAAAACCACACTTTGAAAATTTGGAATATAACTTATGATCTCCCCAGATGCAAAAAACTATGTATATGTGTTATTTGTGCTCCACCCTTATCCTAGAATATACAAATATATCATCAACAAATGCCACTATGAAAGAATTTAGATATCTCTAAAATATCTAATTCATAAATTACATGAAAACTCTAGTGCATTGGTCAGAACAAATCCCATAACCACATAATCATAATAGCCATATCTACTTATGAAGGGTGTTTTCATAATACCCTCCTTCTACACATGCAATTGATGTTATCCTGAACGCATGTCAATCTTGGAGAACCATTGAGATCCCCTCGACTGATTGACCAAATCATCAATGAAAAGAAGTGGATATCAGAACTTTATCCTAACATGATTTAGACTAAGATAATCAATACATATAAAAAGGTTCCATCTACCTTTTTAACAAATAAAACCTGTGTTTCCCATGGAGTTGTGCTAGGTGGGATGAACCCTTTGTTTTCTAACTCGTCCAACTACACATTTAATTACCTCAATTATATTAGTTCCATCCTTTAAGATGGAAGAGAGATATGAATGATCCCTATAAGTATATCAATCATAATCTCCACTTCTCTCACAGGTGGAAGCCATGACAATTTTTCAGGAATAACATCCTCAAACTGATCGAAAACTGCTGAAAAAATGCTCTGTTCAACTCTTTCCATTGATGAAAACTAAAATGCTGCTAATTTTAACAAGATCATTCCAACATCTACTACCAAAAAACCCATTGCATCCATATTTTCTTTATTCTACCCTTTAAATATATTCTCGATGCCATCACTTCTCATGAAACTAACTATTCACACATAATAGTTGATTTGGGACATAAACATCATCAGCCAATCCATACCTAGGATTACATCATACACATCCATCTCAAGCACTAATAAATCCCACATCAACTCAAACTCATAAATAAATATAAAAGATGATCTACACAAGATGGATATACACTCTCTTTGACCCATAGAAGTTTTAATGTTTAAAACATAAGGCATCATTTTGACCCTGAAACCCATCAAATCAACGATATGAGATGCAATAAAAGAATGTGAAGCACCCATATAAAACAAAGCTTTCGTGAAGGTATAATTTAAAAGAATCATAAATCAAACTTTGGATGGTCCCGACTGATCATCCATCACAATATACTTGGCTCCAAACAACTACTTTCTTGCCACACTCTGCTCTTTATGGCCCTATTGAGGTGTCATGGAGGTCCTGGAATCACCACGACTAACTTTTATCTATTGATTATGGGTATGCTAATATCCCCATCATGTCTATAGATAGGATGTTTGTAACCCCTATTTATTGTAATGAACACCCGACCTTAGAGAATTATTGTAATATTATTGATTATTCCCCATCTTCTTACAGTTATGACATGCTCAAGGTTGTATCATACAATCCCACTTAATGTGTCCTACAAATCCAGCCTAGATACATATCGGTTTACTCTAATGCTTCAGCAGATGATTTATTGATCCTATCTTTAGATTTTATGCCATACCCCCACCCTATAAATAATTTTTCCTCTTCCCCCACCTGTAGCTCCCAAAATACCTCTCTCAACCTTTATTGACCTATTCACCATTTCTATGTAATCAATTATACGTAGAGCCTCTATTTTAGAATTAATTTCCTTCCTCAACCCAACTTCAAAAATATGTTCCTTTAACTATGTACTACCCACCATCTGGGGTGAAAACCACACTAAGTTCAAAAAAATCACCACATATTAAGTTACCTAGAGGATACCTTGATTTAAATGAAAGAAATATGTTGTGTGCAAGATTCTAAACATATTAGAGTTTATTTTTTTGTTAAATTTTTTTTCAATACCCTACCATGTAATTCCCTGGTCTATTCCAGCTTGGACCACCAACTCCTACCACTAAAGGGAAAGATTTTCTAACATGTATGTCGCTAAATTCACTTTGATCTCTTCTGGTGTTCCTAAGAATTAAAATATACAATTTATTCTATTCAACCATACTTTTTCCCTTTTTGGATCTGAATCACCCCTAAAGGTGAATGGATTATACTTTTGAAATTGAACTGTTAGATCGACATGATTTCGATCATCTTCTTTATTCCCACTTTCCACAACATGTAAATCGTGCATTATACTCTACACTAGCTGTTGGTTCACCTAGGGCTCTAGTGCAACTGCATTTTCAGAAACCTCCTCCGGTTGGTCTCTATGATGGTTAACCAGTTCCATTTCAATCAACACAAAAACAACATTAAATATCATACCTTATAATGAATTGGATTACAATTTCAAATTCAATTACATTGAAACTATCATAACCAGGCTTTCAAAAAGATCACATTTCCCATGTTTCACCTTTTTTGAAAAAAAATTCCACCATGTTTTGAAAATTTTTCCATTTTCAAAATACCACAACCATCCACATTTCAAATCATCACAATTGAAAATAATTCCCAAATTTTTCACATGTCCATATATCCATAACATAACATAAATCATTATACCGATTAAATATGAATCCTAGTGGGAAGTCATTTCTACCCTGTATGCCATGCTCTTCTCATGGGCTACACTCATGTCAATGATATTTTCAAAGCCTATAAGTGTATCCACAAAAATTATGTACCCAACTATTTAGTACCTTGAAGTTCAACATAAAAGGGTTAGCTATGTACTTTTATTCTATACATTTCATGTTCCAACTATCCTACTCCTTGCTATTATCCTTTCTTAAGGAATAATCTGATAATGAGTTTCAACACCAAGACCAAAGTTGAGAACCAATTCCAAAGGAATGAAAAACTAATTCCAATTTTAATGTCCCTATCCTTCTTCATTAGATTTAGAAGGTGGGGAGATGCTACTTGGCCTTAGGTGACATTCCCAAGGTGCTAAAGGTAGGAAATGAATACTGATGTCTTTAAGAATTATTTGGAAATGATTTTCACTGAGAAATAAACAAATCAAAACTACATGATTCATGTAATGATAGTACACCTAAGAAATACCTTACCAAAATAAAACCAAACTATTCCATAACAATTCCCATAAACCAATACTACCATCCAACAAAATCCAATGTCAGAGTAAAAAGAGGAAGACTAAAAAATAGAACCCATGAAGATATGACACAAATACACATATCCCATCCAAGATACATTCTCCAAAAACCACAAAACCATCCAAGAATCATGATGAACCTCTAAAAAAATGTTATACTTTACCCTTACTTGTGTTCGGAAAAAGACAACTGTAAAAGCACTAATGTGCCAAGGGAGGAGGTAAGTAAAAATACTTAGTAGCTTTTCCCCAATTGAATTCCCAGTAAACAACACTAAGATAAAACCGTTATTTCATTTACATAATATAGTTTATATAAAACATCAAATAGTGAAACAATTTCCCACAAGCCAAACACACCATTACCAAGTCATTTTTCACCCAAATCCACACAATATAAGTGAAATTCAAAAATCAAGCCATAATCAATTATACAATCGTATAGTAGAATAATAATTTCCACCTTTCATAACAACACACAAAAAAAAACATAACCATAGAGTTTTACACACCCAAAATAATAAATAATCACATTGGAACTTCCCCTATAAGCCTATTTACTCCTTTCCAAATCTAGTGGTACTTCATGCCCACTCAACCATGATGGTGGACCATTATTACACTAACCATACCCTTTTTATAGTGGTACTCAATGCCCACTTCACATCATTTCAAGACAAGCATGAAATGGTCAATCCATTAAACAAGAAGATAGCACACCAAGGCCACAATATTAATCAAATAATGATTTTAAAACTGAAAAATCCATTAAAACATCTTCAATGAAAAATTAAAATTCAATAAAGAAATCCCTTTTATTGAATACTTTTTTCAAAAACCATTTTCATAAATCAACCCAAGATAATGATTTTGAAATCAATATTTTAAAATCCAACATCAAATAACATTTCATCTCAATAACCCATTTTCCCCAAAATCAACTAATCATTACAAAATGAATTCCTAGCAGGATTGACACAACATAATCAGAACCAATTCCCAGAAAAACCAAATAATTGAAAAAGGATTTTAGTTCGATAAATGTTGATTTTAGGGAGAATCCAACTACCTTATAGTTTTGGTGAAGTCGGCCAACTCACAACTGCACAACAAATCTGGGTTAAATATCCACCAAAACCACCATAGATCACTTTCCCTAACATTGAAAATCTCTAATTTCATCATTCTAGGAAACAAAAACCCTAGATCTACATGTGATTGAAGTAGAACTATAAAACTGAGAGAGAGGGAGAACTAGATATAAGGAAAACCATGCAAGGTTAGCTCACATAGTTAGAAAAAATGTGTGCTAACCATTATCCTACTACTTACTCAAACGGAACTCTACATGGCCTCCTCGTATGGTTAGACAAATCATGCACAAACCGTTCAAAGGCCACTGCCTCATATTGCACGCACATGAGCCTTAGCCCGGTTGGTAAGGACTCTGTAAGTGCATCCGGAAGACCCGAGATCAAATCCAGCAAGAGACATTATTTCCGGGTTACTATAGTAGTACAGTATCAGTACTATAATAGTACTGTAGCAGGTACTATAGCAGGAACTGTACAGTACTGTAGTAGGTATTATAGCGGGAACTGTAGCAGGCACTGTTTGACACAGTAGTAGCTGGGAATATGCCCCCGTTTGGGCCATCAGGCCACCAATTTGTTCCTTGAGTCCATTAAGGCCTTCGGGCCACCTAGGCCTTCTGGTCAGTAAGGCATTCGTTCCACCTCAAGGCCTTCGGGCTACCTTAAGTGCAGATGAAAACCAGACGACCTGTGAGGAACAAGCTCTACAGGGAGGATAAGCAAGGAGCTTTCACCACAAAAGAAGCTAAACGGATTGCAAGAATGAGAGGGTATGAAACCTGCTATCAGGAAAAGCTTGTGCATGCACCGGAATGCATAGAAAAACAGCCATACGAAGGTGGATAGATGATTTCACGATGAATATGCTGGAGAGGAGAAGTTCCAAGAAGTTAGTCTAGGTTGTATGTAATGATTGAAGCCTACGGAAAAATGAATTCCTCTAAGGCCTACGAGCCATGTAATACTTACACCTACGGGCCCTATAAGGGTTCCAACTCACCCCTTGAAAGGTGGATTATCAAAATCAATAAAAAATTATGGTCTTCGGTCCATTGGATGGATATTTCACGATTACCTGGGATTGTTGCATGGTTTCCCCTAACCATGCTCAAACCTTGCTCCGTTATAAAATATTCAAAACATTCTCAAAACCCTTGAAAACTCTTCCAAACTCTACCAAACACTACCCACCCACTTTACATATGAAAAAAACCTAAAAAAGGGTTACATATCTCAAACTAGGGGTACTAGATGTTTTAATAGTTCCCAAAATTCTATCATTTAAAACACAACTTTGTGGGAGGTCTATTTTTTAGATAATTATCATTACTAATATCATTAGAAAACTTATCTCCCTCACTTTGGAATTCATCCACTGAAAGTACTACCCTTCAACACTAAAAATATTTAGTATTATCCATAAGGCATTTTCCACCACGCATCATTCCAAACATTTAGCATAAAGCAAATCCAATATTCTTCTCTCCATAGTTCATAGATATTCCATTGAAATCCATTTTTTATCTTCTTATCAAAACCATGAGATTGATATGTATCTCTAAAAAAAATTTCCACCATGATAGCACATCAAAAAATCTCTCTATAGATACTAATGTATCATATGGATAATTCCCTTAGGAGAAATTTTTATGGAACTGAATAAATGATTAACCATACTTTCAGGATGTATGATATTACTTGAAGAATTACTCACATGTCTTGTAAACTTTTTCCTCATAGGTACCAAAGGATTCATAATCCTTTTTCATTATCATAAGGAACACCTTCCCCATCATCTAATGAAGGATATGATGAATGTGCTTATTGAAAAGTATGTTCCTAAACTCATCTCAATAAAGGTATTAAATTTCATTAGGTTGCCTCATATTCTTAGAATGTGTCCACCATTAATACTTTTCACCATAAAAATGGCTGATTTTTTTTACAAATTTTCATGTTCACAATGGCAGATAACCAAAAATATCATTCCAATGGTACTGATCCATTTTTCAAATACTAGTGGATTAGAAGACCCCTTAAAAGATGGTCTACATTGCCTCATGAAAGACTCAATAGAATGTTGTTCCTTACTTGGTTCATTTGGAAGGAAAATCTGATTCATGGATTGTGAATGTTTCCTAAGAATATTAGAGACATTGTTTTCCATATCTCATAACATTGGGCCGATTGAGAATAAAAAAAATAATTTTCCTTCACACTCAACATTAATATGATTCTTTCTGGTTCCATCCATTGATCAAAATAAAGAATCATAGTGTAAGAAACATTAATCATAAGTCGGAACCACATAAACATGAAAAATCACTTATACAATATCTAAATCCTAAAAAGTTATTTTTAATCTATGAACACTTAGGTTTATCATTGTTTACTCATATTAGAATAATATTTAATTCCTTCATGATTCATTGTAACTGGTTTGTGAATTTTAAATGTTTATCACCCAAGGGTGTCAAACTAGGTGTGTAGTAAGGACCATTGTAATGAACTAGGTGATGACAGAGTTTAGAAAAATGTTCCCTTTATGCATTAGTACCCTAGTTACCTCTATTACAGAGTGAAATATACTAGTTGTATTAGGATAGTGATGTAGATTCATGGAATCAACATTCTCTATCTTTTACAAAAATTCCAGTTCATTTTAAAATACATTGAATTATCCTTATACACATCCACATACATTTCATTTGGGATCTCACTATAGTTTTGTAATTTTGTATCCAGAGGATAACTAATCCTATCCCTTGATACCAACTATAGTGATCTTGGATTTTAATGAATATATACTACATAACGTTTGATGAATATTCATTACATTACAAAAAATAGAGCCTATGTATCATTATAGTTTAGTATCCTTAAAAACATGGAAACATAAAAAATGGTACATAGGTAATCTACATCATCTCCCACTATTATCTTTATTAATATGTTACTTTATAAAAATACCACACGTAACACATTTATTAATATCCAATAGAAAGAAAACGTAATAAAGGGTTAGCTCAGATGATTTATAAGGGTAAAAAAGGGAGATACATATTCATAACAAGAACATAATGATATGATAATATGAGAAAAACATTTTAAAACCATACCGTACATATCAAAGATCATAATCCAGTCATGTAATAGTTATGGAAATTTAATATGACATGGGTCACAAGGAAATAAATAACCATGATCCATGAGAGCATAACATTGGTATAAGGCATATATTGGTGGAATAAACATAACTATAGAAAATCATATATCAAGGTCACCCAAAAATATATTTTAACTAGTTTGTCTTGGGATATCCTCTTTTGTACCAACTCCTGGCTTGGGATGTCCTCTTGTGTACCCTATTTTAGGCTTGAGATAACCACTCGTGTTCCCTTTTACAGGATTAGGATAACCTTTTGTGTACTATTTTATATCAATTAATGTTATTCAATACCAATTAATTTGAGTGATATATTGGTCCAACTTATCACATTATTAAAATCATCCATATGTTTTACACAAAATCACAATACATTAATCATATAATGAACTGTGAAGTGAAATGGTTTTCATAAACATTTCATCATATGATTATATGTGGAAAAGAGATATTGTAAAATACTAGGTAATTATAGAATAAGTACTTTTCAAATTTATTAATATTGATGAATTAAATATGAATTTTACCTTAGAATGGATTCATTGTCCAATAGTTTACCTGACATGGAATAATGAGTTTCTCTAAAATCTAGCAAAACATGCAAGACTAGGTTATACTGAAAAATATTATATTGTTAATATTATTATTTTTAGTGGCAGTTAGAACCTAGTCATTATGTCATCATGAATAAATATGAATAACTATATTATTTTATACATTATTATTACTATTTTTACATTCATCTAATAAATTTTATAGGCTTAAAATAATAATGAAATCTAATTTTAAGCAAAAAAAGATCTAAATTTTTAAAAGGAAGTTTTACAACCTTTTAATGGATAACCTTTATTAAATAATTTTTCTTGAAAATTTATTGATATTATCTGTCAAAATAAACTTCATTCTTGAATTAAAAAAAATAAAAAATTTGTTACTATGAATTTTTTCAATTTTTTGTGATGTTTTATTTTTTCATGAATACAGAAAAATAATGAATATTAATTTAAATGTTTTTTTGTATAATTTATTTTAAGGGAAAAGTTATATTTTAAAATTGTTTTTAAGATTAATTAGATTATTTTTTTAATAAATTAACCCAATTTATTTCATTAGAATCCATTTCACTTTGAAATGAAATATAAAAACATATCCAACTTTTGGAAGTTTTTACATTAAAACCCCGCATTGTCATTATGAATACGTGATTAAATTTAAATTAATTCATCTCAATAATGTGATTTTAATTTGAAAAAATAAATTCCATATTTTCGATCCTAATTATTTATAATATATAGTATGTTCAGATTATTTTTTCATCAAAATTAAAAGTGAAATTAATTAAGTTTAATTATAATTATTATGGAAAAATTAATTTTAACAAAGGAATAAACCAATTACATAAGGGATTAAATTACATAAAACCATTTACAATAGAAATTGGATGTCCATACATCTTCCATTCAACTTCAATTATTGATTCCGTTTTGTTCTTTTGAATTTTGTTATGTAAAAATGTGGGTACACCTAACATCTTTCAAAAAATACCACGTGATTACTTTTCCCCCTTATAAATGGAAACCACCTCTCCTCCTTCTTAGAACCTCTAAAAACCCTTATATATAGACAATATCATCATTAATATATCCTTAACACCACTTAAATCATCGTAGAATACTCCCATTGGGCAGAAATCCATCCAAAGAATCCCTTTGGTGAAAACAAAAAGAAGTTACCTTAATAAGAGGTAATATCTTTCTTTAAACTCTGTATTTTTATTTCCATTATCCACTCCCTAAAATATTCTTATTATGTGATTATATAATAAAATATTTTAATAAATATATTATGATGTTTTTAAGCTATTCTTTTAACCTACACCTATACACACTTCAATGTAAGAGATAATAATCATACTATTTATGTGTACAACAAACTACTGCCTCATGAAACTCATTTTCCATTTACCACCTCTAATGGTGGAAATTATGTTTCAAAATATATTTATATATGTTATATATTATATTTGTTATGTTTTTATGCTTCTATAATTATTTTATAATACATACCATCATAATTTCCATTTTGTGTAAATATGATAACATAGTTTGTGGATGTCTAGACTACTACGTCCTCAAACTATTGTTATACATTCGAACACTACATGTAATGTATTTAAAATGATATTATATAGAGTCCATTAATTTACATACATAAAAATTACATAACATTTTAAAAATACTTAAAACATTATACAAACAGATACCCAAAGAGCTTACTAGTCTAGTGCCTTTAGAAAAATGGAAACATATTCACTGATAATAAATGAGCTACATCATCAACCACTATATTCTTCATAACTACAACCCTTATTAGAAATATTAGACATAACACATATCTTTATATCCTGGGGGAGAAAAAAATGGATGATCTTAGATGCTCATTGTGGGTACAGAAGGGAGATGTGTATGTATAATTATGATCACAAGAGTATGAGAACCTGATAATGAAAATAGAAGATCATAACATTCATATCAAAGATCATATGCATGAAAAATATTATAAATCTTGGAAGTTCATAAGACACAAATAATAAGGAAATAAAAAATATAATCCATGAAGAAATAACATAGGAATAAAACATGAAATTATTATAGACACAAAACTATTTAATATGATTTCCATAGTAGCAAGGTAATATCTTCTTTGACCACCTTGGTAGTATCAGTTTACTCTCCATACAATGTTAGTTGTCATGGTTCACTCCCATGGCCATCATAGGAGCACGAGTTCACTCCTCATACCATCTTGACAGTCATGGTTCACACCAATGGAAAAATTAGCTGTCAAGTTTCATTACCAATACCATATTAGTTAATCTAATGAGATATAAATATTTACTCAACACATTGGAGGGAGATAAATGTCCCACCTATCTCATAATTAAATAATACATACATGTTCCACAAGGTCATAAATAATTATATCATATCCCATGGAATTAAATGGGTGTTATAAACAGGTAATCGTGTCATAACCTATTTAAAAATATACATGTTTCTTAATCATTTCATCATAATCATAACCATAGAAAATAAATGGGTTTCAAAAATATATAACAAGTGAAAGAGAAACAAGTTTCATAATAAACATTCCATCAAAACATATTCCATTCATCGAAATAATATGAATGTAATTATAGAATAATTTTCCCAGAATGTCAAGGTGTAACATAAATGGAACTTATCTAAGATGAGAAATAATATTAAAATATCTTTTAAACAATTCTTTAGTAAAATATACATTCTTCATTGGAAAATTATTTTTAAAACATTTAACCTTTTGAAAACCTTTTTCTATGAAAATATCATTGAAAAAATTCAAAGGAAGATTTTAAAAAAATAAAAAAAAAATTAAAATCTATTTTCCTTGAAAATAATCTTCAAGGTTAAATTGAAAAAAATTGAAAACTTTTTTAAATTTTTTTTGAAATAAAACATATTTCTGACCAAAGAGAGAGATGCAGTCAGATTTTTCATAATTTGTTTTCTAACTATTTTAAATATAAAATATTGAAAAATGGTAAAACAAATTTATGTATATTTAATAACTATAAGAGAATAAATTTCATTACTATTCTTGAGAGATTTATTATAATATTTCAATGAAGGAAAAATAATCATAAACAATCTGAAAAAATGATATTGTTTCAATAACCTCTTACTAAATGGTAACATGGGATCATACCCCCTATGTTAGAAAATGAAATGAAATAAAGTTTAAAATATCATGAAATAATATATATTCAATATATAACATGTCAAATGGATGTATACAAACCTTTAAAAATAATGTTGATGCATAAAAAACATGTGTCTCAAATAAGGAAAATTGAGATAAATATTTTCTTACCGATTTGGTAAATTATGAAACATTTACCCCATGAAATAATGATAAAGGAATGGATATGTAAATTTTCATAAATTTAAATATAATAATAATTGAAAAAATATGTGGACAGTATACACACCACACAAAATGAATGGGTGGTGAGTAAAACATGTATCTCATGGAAATAAAAAGTGAGATGAAATCCCCTTACCATGTCTCTTAAATCTCATCGTACATGATCAAACTAGCTATATAATAAATATAAATTTATTATAAATCTTTTGAGGAACCATATTTATATATCTAATAACATATATGGTTTTATTATGAGCTTATATTATATGTTTTTTTACAATCCTATGTTAAGGATTCCATTCGGGTAATATTCACTTTGTTCTTTGCATGTGTCTTAATTTGTTATATTGTTGGTCCTTATACATATATCATGATTTAAAGTTGGTAAATCATGATATAAATATAATTTATATTCAGTATATGATCATTATAATAATTGATATAATATAGAAATATAAAATGTAATACATCATTCGTTGAGATGGTATGTCGTACGTACGCGTGAACATTGTTTCTGTTTTTATTGTCATATTGAATTAATGAAGGTAAATGATACATGTGTATATTTATTAATATATGTCATTATTATAGTATAATTATTATATCATATATATCATATAATTTCACTAAACCAATCCTTAATAAATTCCATGTAGTGTGTGAATGAATCACATTGCTTTGAGGGGACTGTAGTTCACACATCCTCAAATGAAATTATCGTATTTTAACCAAATGAAAAGTAAAAATATATGAATTTTAAAAGGAATAAATAACATTAAAGAAATAAAAAAATATATTATATTAAATTTATAAAAATATTTTCTATCATAATTTCCACAATGAGAGGTGATAAAGGAAAAATGAACAATCATCGTTTAGTTAGGAAATAGTTCACCATACACATAAACAATATATTCATTACCAATTAGATAAAAGCATGTATAAGTGTTATTAAAAGCCATAGAATAAAAACATACTAGTTTATTGAGGTTAATGGTGTCATTATAAAATCATGTAATAAAGTGAGTTTAGGGGGTAGAGAAGGAAAATAACATAATGGATCTTGATAGTAGATGTTTCCTCTTAATTGGGTAACTCCTTTTGGTTTGTGCCGAAGGGCTTGATTTGATTTATTTCTACCCAAATGAAAGATTCAAGGATGAAGTGAGGAATTATTGGGAGTTATTTTAGAAGATTTTGGTCAAGAAAAGTGGTTTTAGAGTTGTGGGGAAGTGGGAGGAAAGGAGGCCTTTTTATAGTGGTGGAGGAGTGACACTCTTGTAAATTTTGGGAAAAGGAATTCCACCAACATTTTTCCCATGTCAATGTAACACCCTTAGAATTTTATGAGATATATATATTTTTAAAATTTCATATATGTATTATTTTTTGTGATAAACCATGATAATATTGTGCTATACGCATCATAATATTATCTTGCGGTATACACAACACTATGCTTGGATTGTGTTAAACACAATTTCAAGTTCCTTAAATATAATTCATTTCATGAAAAAAAATTTAATAGAAAAAATAAATATTATATACTAGGAATTATAAAGTATAGGATGAATATTATTATCTTAATTATTAAATTAGGCCCTACACAACTATATATAATTAATTCTTTGGTGATTAATTAATTTTAAATGAAAATAAAACCCTTTTTAAATAAAAGGAAACGTTTTTTCTGAAAAACATTGAAAATAAGTGAATTTAAAAAATAATAATATCACTATTGATGTATTTTATTAATGATATATATGTATACTATATTCATTCTAATGTTTTAAATTCATCCTTTATTTTTTCAAGACATGATAAAAGAACAAATTTATTTTTTTGGATAAAGGGATTATTTTTCCAAAAGAGGCATTTTTAATGCCTTTTGATGGATAACCCATTTTAAATATAGTTTGGGAAATTTTATAAGTTATATTTGAAACAAAAATTATTCTTGTAAGTGGGGAATCAAAATTTTGTTTGGATAAATATGTGGTATTTTTCTGATAACTTTAACATTTTAATGAATAGTGAAAGATATTGCATTTTAATTCAAAACTCCTTTTTCATTTAATTTATTTATATTGTTTCATTATAATTTTATCTAGTTTTAAAGTATAATTAGATTAATTTTTTTTATTTCAATCCAATTTTGTTCATTGTATGTAATTTCACAGTGAAATTTTATATAAACACATGTCATTCTTTTGATGGTTTTTAATTTTAAGAAACTCTTTTTATCGTTTTATCAACAAGATTAATTTTAAATTAATTACTATAACTTATGTGATTTAATTATTAAAAAATGGATTCCATATTTTTAATAAATTGGTCCAAAATATTTAAATAGGTTCCTATTAGTTTTTGTATATTATAAATAATAACTTTGGTAATTTTTATTTTCCACGGTTAAAGGTGAATCGGAAAAATTATGGTAAGATATAATATGATAAAAATAAAATAGTTACCTTAAAACAAGAAAAAATCCTATTGGATATGTATCAATTGATCCTTAACACCTATGGATTTTAATTGACTCATTAAAAGCACTTTTTTATATGAAAATGAGTTAAGTATTTTTAAAATAAAAGAAAGTGACAACATGTCACCCTTTTATTTCTTATAAGTAGAATATTTTTAATATAGTGATAAATATGAGATAACATTGATAATAATAGTATTTTTAAATATAATCAAATAATCTACATAATTTTAATTTATTTATAGTTTTTGGAGAATAAAAATTACTATAAAGGTTTATACAATGATGATGCAGAAATTATTTAATTGATGAAAAATTAATAAAATAATTATAATTAAAATTATAATAACCATTAAAAGACTCAGAAACACGAAAAAATATTATTTTTAGAGTATATATTGACCATAATCATCCATGTGTCGAGTTATTGACCATTTGGAGCCATATTGAAATGATTCTAACACATGTAATATTTTTATTTAAAGTGATGTTAAAGTTTCCACATTGATGTTTTAATAAGTATGAAATTTTTAGTCTAGTATTCTTCAGAAGATATATTATACTATAAGTTTTAATCAGAAAAATAGATGTTTTTTATTATTCATAGTATTTTATTTTTAATTTTAGTTCAAAATATATGTATGTTAAATAATTACACAGAACTGATGTAGTAATTATTTTATTACAGAAAATATGGAATTAATGTTAATAAAAATATTAAAATAAATATATTTTTGTATAATTAATATACAAAATTTATTTTATAGAATAAATTTAACCCTTATATATATAATAACTTATTTGTTTGAGGTTAACATATTATCATGATATTTTGAAAAATCCATTAAATGAATAGATTTAAAATTTACACTATTGATATTTTGTCAAAATATTGTATTATTAAATTATTTAGAAATCATTCAATATTTTAAAAAATAAAAAATAATTATTATACATTATTTAATGATATAATTTGTTCATTTATGGTCTGATTGACATCAAATAAATTAAAATTTCACTATTATGATATTGAAAAATTTATTACCTTAGGTAAAATTAAAATAGAACAACTAAGGGATAATTGAAATGATAAGGTTTAAATTCATATGATAACATCCATAAGAATTATTTTTAGATTATATTAAAACATTAATTCATATCCTATTATAAACTAATACATTTTGGATGTTTTTTATTGGGATTAATTTAATATTAAATTAATACTTTTAGAAATTCTAAAGGTGCCTACAACCTCAATGATAAAAGGACACCTTCTCCCTCATTTATTCACAGCAATTTGGGCATTAAATATTGTCCATCCACTACCCATTTAACTTCTAAACTTTCTTATTCACATTCTAGTGGTTTTTCTCTTCTCAAAATACCAACTATAGTGCTTTATGAGGTGATTTAGAGGGAGCCCATCGATGAAGAGGCAATCTCCTCTACCGATTCGTTCAAACTTATTTTTTCTTCTACTTACACTTCATAAGTTTTTTTATTTTATAAATTAATAAACCCATTATCAATTATATACTGTTATGAAATTATGAGTATGGAACCACTATATTCTACATTATATCCATCCTATGAAAAAAGAAATCACCACGAGTGCGTACATACAACTTACCATCTTCACACTCCGGTGTAATCTATTTTTCACCACAATCTTACTTTAATGGGTATAATATTGGAAATAATGACAAAATATGATTATTATAACATTAAATGGATTATTGAACAATATATATAAGTTCCACTTATCTACCACTTCATAATTATGTGAATGATATCTTCGCTCGTGCGTACATATAACCTACCATCTCCACGATGTGATGGGATTAATTCTATAGAATATCCATTAAATCATGATTATATAAATTTTTTGAATGAACAAATATTATATATATTATAATAATATCATTCATTAAATTATATAACTATAATTTGAGAAGTGGAATAAGATCTTATCTAATGAAGCATGCGTAAGAAAATGGAGTAGTTAATAACTGATTGATGAGTAATAATGTCATTAATAAAAAAAGTAATAATAAGATCACTTATGATATTATAAATATTTAATATTATTCTAGAATAATTTAATAAAATTATTTAATCCCTTATACATGAGTTTTAGACATGTAAGAAGGAATCTAGACCTAAGGTAAGGGATTATTTTGTCTTATTTTTATTTCATTGGGACATAGGCCTTATACACCACCTATTTCTTTTGGGTGGAGTTTATGTTTCCCTTAAATATTTTTATGATTCTTATTATTAAGGTAATTATATTTAAATATTAAAATACTTTTCCTAATTTTATAATAAATATGAATTGAAAAATTATAAATTGGTAAGGGATAATTTCTTAATCTTTTTATTATTCAAGATTTTTTATACATAAGTATTTACAACAGATTATTTATCATCCATGTACATATTTTCTAAAATGTTTTTCATAAATTTCTTTACTATTCTCCTATATATGTTAAAATTTATTTTTACCCATTTTGACTTTTTTACTACACGGTTTGAAAAGAATATTTCTTTAACTTTCCAAATGAGGTACTTTTTGACTTTCCTACAAAAGTACAAGAAGACTATATTCTTTTAACTTATACGACATGAAACGATTTTAACATTTTTATAATGACTTATTTCCATGTAGAATACTTCATAATATTTTGAGATTATTTTCAATTAAATTAATTTCTAATAAAATTTAGCAGCATTTTGAGGAAAGAAAATATTTTTGAAGAAGAAATGATATTTTCCTTAAGAAAAAATTTCAATTGTTTAATCAAAATTATTTCCATATAATATGGAATTATTTAATAGCGTTATGTTTCAAGTATTCTATACCTATTATTCATAATGTGTTATTCTGTTTATTTTAGAATGATATTTATAAAATCTATTTGTTTTATATGGTGTATGTTATGATGAAATGATGTTTAAGAAACACATTTTATTTCTAGAGTTATGTTATGTTGAATGATTTATGTTCTTGTGAAACACATATATATAGTTTTTATTATGATATGGGTGGGATATATATCTCCCTCTAATTAATATGGTAATGAATTATATCTCATGGGATAGATAGTACTGGAACAACATGTAAATATGGTTCAGTAATATAGGGTTGGAACGAAAAGTAAATCTAGTTCAGTAATACAGGGCTGGAATGACGAGTGAACTTAGTTCAATATAGGAATTTTTCTACTATGATTATCTTAGAAATGAGCCTTGGATAATATGGAAATTATTTTATATGCTTATGTGTTTTCCACAATTTTTTGTTTTATTCTGATGTTATTTTGTCATGAATCATGTTCTTTTATGATTTATGTGTAACGAACATCCAAGATTTGTTTCATGACTGAAGATTTTGATATATGTTAAACATGGTATAATTTAAAAAATATATTTTCATTCTTATGTTCATGTTTTATTTGATAGTCTCATTTTTTACCTTTACTGAGCATCTGAGATCACCCTTTTCATTTTTTCTTTTCTTTAGGATATAATGAAAGTATTTAGGTAGGAAAATTAAAGGAGAAGATATTTTTGGGAGATGTGGTAGATCTTTCACCAAGTTAGGAAAATGTGTTCCCAGTATCTAAAGACACTAAACTAATACGATCATTATGAGTCTTTTTGTATCATGTGTTAAGTATTCAAAAAAATTAATGTAATGTATATGTTCATCAAGCATGCATCATTACATTTGGTATCATAGTGAAGGTTTAGTAAACCTTTTGAAACTAGGATGGGAAAACATTAATGAGATCCCTAGATATGTTTCTAAGGATATGTCTATGGATTTCTTAAGTATATGTCTAATTATAGGGTACAATCCTATCGTCTTTGTGATAATCATGAATAAGTTATTATTAAACCTAATATATCATAGATTGAAATATTATAAGTAATTTACCTTTTTTATTTGTTTTTAATATCTGATATGTACTTATAACACTTTTCATTCTGGTCCTAGTCAATTTCAAAAACTAGGTAGAACATAGTTATCCTTGAATTTTTCATATGTGCAAATTATAAGAATGATGAAAATTGGTTTTATAATTGGAAATATCATAAAGAGAATCATGAAGGAAGTACCATTATTGGTTATACTTATAAGTGTAAATATATTGTAAATGAAATGTGAAAGGTGTGGGATGTTCATGAATTATTGTTTATATTAAACCGAAGAATCTTTGTCAGATTAAGGTTGAGGAACCATAAAAAAGATTTATATTTAATGAAAGACTGAGATGATGGGTCCTAAATAATGGTTTAATAATAAAGTTGGATGATTGAGGTGTATATGTTTCGAAATTAAATGATTATTTTTTAATAATAATGAAATATATATGTGTTTTTGTTATAATTTTATCATTAAGGATTGGAAAGGATCTGTAGAATAGTTATAAAATCCTAGAAAAGTGATTTAATCATAAGGTTATATATTTTGAGAACACATGATTTAGGGAAATACAACCCTTAATATGTCCCTTATGATAAGATAATTATGTTTGTATAAAGATATGATGGATATGAATAAGTAAATTGGATGATACTAGTTTCTTGGGAAGTAATTATGGATCTGTTTTAAAGAGGGTTTTTCTATCATGGATAAAGTAAAAAAAAATTGGGACTTAAGGAATAAATACAATATGTTTTGGAATAAGGAAACATACATGTTTTCAGTAAGTATATATGGTAGTTTAGGTTATTTCCATGACCCAAGAGAATAGATGATGCAAGTGTTCACATGTTTGTTATGTGACCAACAAGAGATACCTTGTGATATATGTGGATAAATGTCAAGAAGAGCTTGTGAAACTCTATCTAAAGTTTTTGATTTTCAGCTTTCATTAGTATTGTAAGGATATCAATTTATGGAAATATTCTGTTAAAATTTGGATGATGTTTTTTATAATAATGAATTATCTCACCAAAGGTGGACATATGTGTATTTGATAACATGTGAGGTCCTTATTGGTTGTGATAAAGATATAAGTAATGAACTATTATTCTATTTATGGATCTCATGATCTGTTAATGCTTAAGGAATGAAAAATTCAACATCATCTTTTTGAATGAGAAATGAAGTGGAAAATGTTCAAGTCATGATAAATGGTGAGATTGTGTTGAAGAAAATTAAGTATATCTTCTCATGAAAATTCATCAACATTAGGAAAAAAGGTCGTGATGTAAAATGATGTCTTCTGATAGTCATATTTGATGATATCATTGAGCCCTTTCATGCTTCTATAGATTGTAGTTTTTTATAGTTATATTTCTCTAGATCAAACACTTTCTTGTGATAAGTGATATTTATCAATCTATATGATTATTTATGCTTTTTCTCTATGCCTATATCTTTACCTATGTTCTCTTATGTAGAATCCCAGTTAATATTTACACTGGGAAACTATTATTTTCAAATAATTCCATTCTAAAAATAAAGTTTTAGTGTTTGTTTATATGATCTGGGTTTCTATGAATTGAACTTTCATGTATTAATCACTTTATATTCTAGATGAATTTTGATGGAAAAATTCATTTTAATGGGGGTAGAATGTAGCACCCTAATATTTTTATGGGATATTTTTTTTTGTAATTTCATATTTGTCTTGTGTTGTATGATACACCTACTTAATATTGTGCTATACACATTATTGGATTAGGTTTTGGTATACAAAAAACTATTCCTGGATTGTGTTACACACAATTTCATATTCTTTTGATAGAATTAATTTCATGTAAAACTATGTTTAGGCGAACAAATAAATGTTATAACTTTGGAATTATAATGTAATGTATGAAAATTATTAACTGAATATTTAATTTATGATTTAAAAATTTATATATAATTAATTATTTGGTGAGTAATTAATTATAAATGAAAATAAAACCCCTTTTAAATAAAAGGAAATGTTTTTCTGTAAAACTATGAAAATAAGTGAGTTTACAAAATAATAAGATCACTCTTAATGGATTTTAATAATGAAATATATATTTAATATATTCAATGTAGTTTTTGAAATTAATTTATATGTTTTCTACATATGATATATGAATAAATTCAATTTTTTATATAAAAGGATTATTCTGGAAAAAATACATTTTTACCGCATTTTCATGGAAAACCCATTTTAAATCTAATTTTTGAAAATTTTGTAAGTTATATTTAAAAAATATATTAATTGGCTGTAGGAAATACAATTTTTTTTGGATAATATTTTTGTATTTTTCTGATAATAATCATATTTTAATGAATAGTGAAATATATTTCATTTTAATTCAAAACAGTTTTTTCATTTAATTTATTTGTATTCTTAGATTATACTTTATTTAGTTTCAAAGTATAATTAAATTATGTTTTTATTATTTAATCCAATTTTGGTCATTGGATGTAATTTCACATCGAAATTGAATATAAACACAAGTTAATCTTTTGATGACTTTTACTTTTAAAAAACATGTTTTCTCGTTTTGTCAACAAGATTAATTTTAAACTATTTACTGCAACTTCTACAATTTAATTTTTAAAAAATTAATTTTATATTTTTAATAAGTGAGTCCAAATTATATAAATTGGATCATTTTATTATTTTTATTTTATGAATAGTAATTTTGGTCATTTTTTATTTACCATAGTTAAAGGTAAAACTTGTAAATTAGATTAACAAATAATATTATAAGGATGAAAAAAATTACCCTAACACCTTCCAAAATCATATTGGATGTGTAAAAATCGACCATTAACACCTAAGTCTCATAAATGACTCATTTAATGGTATTTTTCTTAGGAACATTACTTAAATATTAATTAAATAAAAGAAAGTGACATGAAAGTGACAACATGTCACCCTATTATTTCTTATATGTAGAATAATTTTAATATAGTGATAAATATAAAATAAACTCAATAATAAATAGTCTCCAAAAATATAATGAAATTATCTAAATCATTTTAATTTATTTATAATTTTTATAGGTTAAATAATAACCTTAAAGGTTTATAAAATGATGATGCATAAATTATTTAGTTGATGAAAAATAAATAAAATAAAATTAACTAAAATGAAAATAATAATTAAAAGGAAAAAACCCAAGAAAAAATATTACTGATAGATTATATCATGACCATAATCATCCAATAGTATAGTTATTATAAATTTGGATATATATAGAAAATATTATTACACTTATAATATTTTATTTAATGTGATGTTAAAGTTGTCACATTCAGGTTTTAATAAATAAAACATTTTTAGTGTAGGATCATATAGAATATATATTGTATTATAAGTATTACTATGAAATATATAAAATTTATCTTCATCATAGTATTTTATTTTTTATTTTTATTAAACAAATTTTATGTTAAATAAATACACAAAACTGAAGTAGTAATTATTTTATTAATGGAAATATCAAATTAATGTTAATAAAAATATTAAAATAAATATAATTTAGGATAATTAAAATATAAAATTAATTTTATATAATAAATTTACCCATTATAGATATAATAAAAAATTATTTTAGGTTAACAAATTATCTTGATATTTTTTAAAATCCATTAAATGAGTAGTGTCAAAATATAAAATATTTATATTTTGACAAAATAATGTTTTATTAAATTATAAGAAAATCATAAAATATTTTAAAAAATATAAAGTAATTAATATATAGTATAAAATTTTCTAAATTGATCATTTATGGTCTAATTGACATCAAATAATTAAAAACTACACTATTTTCAAATTGAACAATTTGTTACCTTAGTTAAAATTAAAATAGAATAACTAAGGGTTAATTGAAATGACAATACTTAAATTGATATAAAGCCATATTTAAAAATTATTTATTGATTATATTATAAAATTATCTCATATTATATTCTAAACTAAGATATTTTTATGTTTTTGGATGGGTTTTAATTTTATATTAAATTTATATTTTTTGAAATTCTAATGGTTACCCAGTCTCAATTATAAATGAGAACCTCTTCCCTAAACTATTCACTTCAATTTGAGAATTCAATCTTGTCCATCCCTCCCAGTTTACCTTATAAACTTACCTTGTCAAATTCTAGAGGTTTTTTTATTCTCAATATACCAACTAAATTACTCTGAGAGGGGATCTAGAGGGTGCTTGTCGAAGAATAGGTAATCTCCTCTATCGATTCATTCAAACTTCCTTATTCTTCTACATCCTTTTAATGATTTGTTTCCAATATAAAGTAATAAAGCCAGTATCACTTATATATTGAGATTTTATTATGATTATGGAATAAAAATATTACACCTCCTATCAATACTATAAAAAATGAAATCACCACATTTGGCATACGTAGGGCTTACCGTCTCCACGTCATGGGGTAATTTGGTTTCACCACCATATTACTTGGATGGGTATGATGATATAAATAATAAAAATATATTATTATTATAACATGATATTTATTATATAACAAAATATATACCATCCAATTTCCTACCATTTCACAATTTTGTGAATGATGTCGTTGCTCGTACGTACGTACGACCTACCGTCCTCACGATGTGATACAATTAATTATATACAATATCCATTAAATACTTATTAAATAGATATATTTAATGAAAAAATATGGTATACATTATATTAAAATAATTATATAAATTATATAATTATAATTTTATAAGAGTAAAAAGAACTTATTCAGAAAAACATGCGTAAGAAAATAAAGCAGTTAATACCCGATGGATGAGTGATAATGTTATTAACAAACATGTAATAATATGATCAATTAAGATATTTTAAATATGGAATATGATTATAAAATAAGTTAATAACATTATTTAAACACGTATAAAAGATGTTTAGACATGTACGAAGGAACTGATAAGTAGGGTAAGGGATTATTTTGTCTCACTTTTATTTTTGTGGGAAATATGCCTTACACACCACCTATTTCTTTTGTGTTGAGTTTATGTTTCCCATTTTTTTATATGATTATTAATATGAGGGCTATTATATTAACATATGAATATAATTTTCTTAATTTTATAACACATATGAATTGACTTATTATAAATTGGTAATAGAAAAATTTTCAATCTCTTTATTATCTAAGATTGTTTATACAAAAGTATTTATTAGAGATTATTTATCATCCAAACTGATATTTTCAAAAAATTGTTTCATAAAATGTTTTAACATTATCATATGGATGTTAAATTTCATTTGAACCATTTTTTGACTTTTAATTACACGGTTTGAAAAGAATATTTATTTCACTTTCCAAATGAGGTTCTTTTTGACTTTTTGACAAAAGTACGAGAAGAATGAAATATTTTAACTTATAAAACATGAAATAATTTTTACATTTTCATAAAAACAAATTTCCATCATGTTTCCTTAAAAATATTGAAATTTTATTTTCAATTAAATTGTTTTATTTTAAAATTACATGACCTTTTAAGAAAAGAAAACATTTTTGAATAAGAAAAGATATCGTCATCAAGAATTAATTTCAAGTGTTCTATCAAAATTATTTTCTATATAAGATGGAATTTTTTAATAGGGTTTTATTTCATGTATACTATTCCTATTATTCCTATGGTTTTATTTTATTTTTGGTGAAATGTTATTTATGAAATCCATTTTCTACATGGGTTATGTTATGACAGAATGACGTTTAAGAAACACATTTTATTCCATGAATTTTGTTATGTTGAATGATTTAAGTTCTTGTGGAACCCATATATATGGTTATAATTATGATATGGGTGGGAACTATATCTCCCTCCAATTAATTGGTTAAATATTTTTATTTCATGAGATAGATAGGACTGAAGGGACATGTAAATCCAGTTCAGTAATATAGGACTGGAATGATAAGTAAATTGGGTTCAGTAAAAAAGGGTTTGATCGAATAATGAACTCAATTCAGTATAGAACTATTTCCAATATAATGGCATTTATAATGATCCTTGGATAATATGGAAATTATTTTCTATGCTTATGTGTTTTCAACAATTCCCTATTTTATCCCAAAGTAATTTTCTCATATCTCATATTCTTTTGTGATTTATGTCTTATGGACTTCCAAGATTTATTTTATGAATAAATATTTTGATATATTTTATAAATGGTATAATTTAAAATGTTATGTTCATTCTTATGTTCAGGTTTTATTTGATATTTTCTTTATATACCCTTACTCAGTATCTGATATCACCATTTTTATGTTTACCTTTTTCCCATGACATAATGAAAGGGTTCATGTAATAAAACTAAAGGGGATGGTATTTATGGAACATTTGGATGATGTTTCACCATGTTAGGTGAATGTGTTACCACTTTCCACTGAAACTAAACTTATACAGTCATTGGGCATCTGTTTGGGTCATGCATTAAGTATTCCGCAAATGTAATGTAATATCCATGTACATCTAGCTTGGTTCATTATAATCAAGTTGATCTAATAATTTACTGAATTATATAAAAGATAGTATAGGGTGGAAATATGGATATAAAATGACTTTTGGAAAAATTTCTAGGTCATTTGGGCCCTTAAGATTAATGTTTAGTCTTTATTTAAGCTTAATTTTTCATTCATCGATGTAGTTGATTCTAATTACATTCAAAATAATTTTTGGTAGAAAAAGTAGAAATTATTAAACTTTATAAATTATAATTATTCTTAATATGGAATCCATTTTTTTAATTCCAATACCAGAAGTGTCATAAAATAATTTATATTTCATCTAACAGTCGAGTCGACAATGTGGGTTTTTAAAGTATAAAATGAAAAAACTTTTGGTAAGTTTTTATATCCAATTTCAATGTGAAATTGGTTCGAATGACATCTGTTGTATTAAATTATAAAAGTTTTATCTCAGTATATTGTGAGACCAAATTAAAATTTAATTTATAATTATAATTTTATTGATGAAAATTATTTTCGGAATTAAAATCTGGTAATTTTTAATATTCAAAAAAAAATATGCTTCTTAGAAAAATCCTGAAAAATCCCCCTAAGATAATATTAACGTTATATATTAAAATTTTTGGTTTATATTATCAAATTAAATTTATAAATTTGTGTAAAATTTATTTTATTATTTTTCATTGATGGACATGTAAGGCTATTTATTTGATAAAACAATACATTTAAACATATAATTATATTAAAAAAAATATATCTTTCATTTTAACTAATTTTTATTTATATAAAACCATTATAATGATTATTTGAAAAGTATTTATTACCATTAATATAACTTATTTTAATGGATAGGTTATAATTATGTCATATACATATTTAGAAAAATCAAAAGTCGCTTCGTAGAAACATCAGTGTGCCATGCCAGTGTTGTGTGTAACGTACGCCAAGTCGTTTGTCCATGTAACATAAACCAATTAGATGTTGTGTGAAATTTATTCCAGGAATATTTTATATGTAACCTATACCAACATAATTCCATGTGAAATGAATGTTTGACATAGTTTATTTTAGTACACAAATGAAAATTTAATTTATTCTAAAAAAGTCCATAAAAACTTAGAGGGTTGAATTCTACCTCTTTTAAAATGAATTTAATCCTAGAAATTTGTCACTCAAGAAAAAAATGTGGATGATTTTTCTTCATCCTATAAAAAAATCCAACATAGCTTTCTCTAATAGGTGATTTCTCTAAAATTCATTGACCAAGTGAGTGCTCTTGTTTCGTAGAACTTTATATAATCGGTCTATAATTTCAAATGGTTATTTTTAATAATAGATAAACTTCTCCCACATATGAACTATAATTTTTGTACATGTGGTGGGTCATGTATATACTTCCTAAAGGTATATACATGAAAAAAATCATGAACATGAGAGAGATTTGGAGGAAGCACCTAGCGATAGACTATCATCCTGATACGATCAAGAATCTCAAAGAGTTCTATATTACTAGGGAATAGTTTCCCTTTATTTATTAACCTCAAAAATTTCTTCTAAGGTGAGATTCATAGAAACACCATTTCACCAACTTCAAATTCTAGATCACATCGTCAGTTATCGACATAAATTTTCTGCCAAATTTGAGTTACCAAGATATGTTGCTGAATGGTTCTTACCTTCTCAACCATTTATTTAGTGATCTTAGGTCCCAATATATTTAATTATATAAAATCATCCCTTAAAATTAGAGTAATACATTTATTCACATAAAGATTTTCATATAATGCCATCTGAATTCTTGAGTGAAAGTTATTGTTGTAATAAAACTCAACTAGTGGAAGGTGTTGATCCCAACCACCTTTGTAATCCAGAGAAAAATTTCTCAACATATACTATAGGGTTTTAATTGTTCTTTTAGAATGACCATATATATGAGTATGAAAAGAAGTGAAAAACTAAATTCTTTATCATGTTCTTGCTGAAGAGTTATCTAAAATGTTGAGGTGAACCTTAGATCCTGATCGCATATAATGGAATGGGGTACTCCATGCAACCTTACCACATACTTAATGTATATCCGGGAAAGATGATCTAGAGGGATGTATTCTATGACAGTGATATAGTGTGATGACATAATATGGAGATCCACTAAAATCCATATAGAATTAAACCCTTTATATGTTTTGGGTATTCCAACGACAAAATCCATAATGATGTTCTACCATTTACATTCTGGTGGGGGGGGGGGGTACTGGATACAACAACCACTTTTACTATTTTATTTCAGCCTTACCTTTTTGAAATACAAAGCACCGAGATACGAACTCTGTGATATAACACTTCATTACATCCCACCAGAAGTATTCTATCAAATCCTTATATATCTTCATACTTCCTTGATGAATAGAGAATGAAGAACTATGTGCATCCTATAACAGCTCCTTCAAATATGGTACGGAAGGAACACATACAGAGTTCCTAAACATCATAATTTCATCCTAATTATGGTTAAATATATGATTATATCTAACAGTATTTTGGAGCTCTATATATTCCTTTTATGAATCCTTAATGTTTACTTGGATAGAGGGTTGAACATTCAGTTGAGAAAGATAACATTTTCCCCTTCATTCAGGATTTCTAGATCCATAATTTGTAAATCAAGAAATATTTGATCTTTTTTGACCCTCATCATGGAAAATCTAACATGATCCTTCTGACACAAAGCATCTGCCACCTTGTTCACTTTCCCATGGTAGTAAAGTGTTCAGTATCCATAATCCATGATCATCTGTAACCATATTCTCTAGCTCATGTTTAACTGCTTCATTGTGAAAATATACTTCATAAATTTGTTATAACAAATATTCAATTTATTACACACTTATACATGATTTGTTACATAAACTTGCACTTAATACAACCAATAATATTGAGAGGAATAGTTTATTTGGAGAATAGGAACATTACATGATAAATTAAGACATAAAATACAACATATATATTGAAAAATTCTTTTACATGAACACAAAATTACTCCATACTTAGCATTTAATGGGATAATCTAAGGACATACATAAGAAAAGGGCGAGCTATAAAGCCCATTAAGGGAGTAAACAAGGAATAACATGAATAATACAATATATGTTAGGAAATATAAATATCAATAGATAACAAGAGAAATATGAACATAAAGGCATGATATAGCATGATTATCATAACATGGAAATGTGGAAACAACATACAACATGATATTATCTTGAGATAGGGCTCATTGCACATGTATTAGCATGCACAAACCCTCATTACACTTGAATTATTATGATAAAAACTTCATTGCACATTTATTAGCATGAATAAACCCTCAATGCATAAAAATTAGAATGAGTAAACCCTAATTTAACATGGTGTACCTTGATACAAAACATTACCCAATGCATTGGAGTGCTATTAGGTCACACCCTTTAAAAACATTTAATTTCATGCATAAGTGTGCCACATGGTTCATATAACATGGAATCATTCAACAAAATAAGATACTAAATGATTAAGGAATGTGGAATACATACATGCAGGTACCATTAAATATGTATATATGAATAAAGTTGAATACCCTTGATAGAGAAATGGGTATGTTATTAACTACACGATGATTTTGGCTCGAAAAATTGCGGTGCAATTTCAGAAGCCTAACAATATGGCATAAAAATTCATAAAAAAATGGTTGATGAGAGAGAAAGGGATCTATAAATATATATTCATGAAATGGATAGTAAGGGGGTCATATAAATACACGTACCAACACATGGTATTTGGAAATAGAAGGTGTAATAAAATAGAGTAACTGGAAGAAATAAGAGAAATGGAATAACTCTTATGAAATATCAGCATGGTAATAGGTGTACATGGGAGGGATTAATGAGAGAGAAAGTGGTATATCATCATTAAAACATAATTAGGGAAGTATATGTGAGGTGAAAATTTATGTGCTAGTATTTTTAATTGTAATTAAATGGGTATTACAACATAAATAATCATGGATACAAATGAGAAAGGAAGGAATCCCCATCGAAAAATCGGCATGGTAATGAGTATACATAAGAGTTCATAATAAGGATAAATGAGATTTAAAGGGGATATAATTATTTATATATTAGATGGTATGTACGTAGGATATATAATAACATATCTGAACATAGGAATAAAATAAATTCAAAGACATAACATGAAAAGAATGCTTGATAAAAGAGGAGGGTGGAAGATCCCTTTTAGAATTTCAGCATAGTAATGGATTAGGTAGGGGCCAAAATGAGAGGGGATAAATAATAACTCATTAAAATAACATAAAATGGATAGTAATAGAATGATTATAAAATAATGAAATTATAACCATTCTATATTACAAGAACTAATTTCGAATAAGATGCTTGAATTTGAAAGGAGGTGAGGAAAGTGGGGATCCCATACTTCGAAGTGTGATCCCAAAGACTTGGGAGAGGATTTAGAGTGGATTCATGGGTGATTGGGGAGAATTGGGAGGATTATAGAGATATAGGGGTAGAGGTTGGTCAAGATTACAATGGTTTTAGTGAAGGGGAATGGGAGATTTGGTGGGTTTATATAAGAAAGGAGAGGGAATTCCTTATTATATAGATTTTGGGAACTACACATTAAACTAATCAAAACCACAAAATAACCCATGGTTTATGGAAAAAGGGATTGGTATACAATATTTTATAAGTCCAAGGGCCTAAAATATTAAAATATTAGGCTACCTTATGTGGAAATGAGTCACACTCTCAAGGAAATCATTTTAAAATGATAAAATATATTTTAAGTCTTGGAGGGCCCACTAAGGCACTATAAAATTAATCAAAAAAAATCTAAAATCACATTATTTTAAAGGAAAAAATTGGCCTAATATAAATTTTATAGTATTTTATTATATCACTGTCATTCATTATGACGTTATAAGATAGATTATATACTTATTTGGTATTTAATTTTTACCCAAAAATTTGGTTGCCTTAGAAAATTTTGAAAACTTCACTATTGGATAAATTCTATATCCTGATTCCAAAAATAATATTTATTTTATATAAATAGTTTTCTAAATATATGAATTATTACTAATAAAATAAAAACTGACATTTATTGAAAATTGACGAAAAAAACAGTTTTTTAAACAATAATAAAAGCTACATTTGACTTCATAAAAATTATATGATCATTTATATTTAATAGAAATTATATATTAACAAAATTTTATTGAAATTTTATTTATTCCAAAAATTATTTAATTCATAAAAATAAATTCTTTAATTAAAAATAAAATTTTAGTTTTTTGATATAAAAAATATAATTCTTATCAAAGGGAATACTTAATCATTTATAGAGTATAAAATATAAGGAATAGATATAATAATCACTTATATTTTAATGGAGTGTTCTTATAACAGTATTATATTAAACTTATTAATAAAACCTTAGTTTAATATAATAATTTATATATTTCCTAAAGTACTATTTTACCCAAAAAATAAATTTATCTAATTCATTATATTTTTAAGAATAACTATTCTCATAAATGAATTTATGAAATAAGACTTTTATTTATAAAAAATGGGTTACAAAATATGCAACTAATACCTTATTACAAAGCCCCTTATAAAACCTGCGTATGACCTAAGAGTGAGGTGTACAATAGTGAAAGACTCTTGGGGCTGCTCGGATAACATCTCCAAAGTGGTAATTGTAATAGCCTGAGATTTTATGAAAAATATTCTTTTTAATGTCTTGTGTTGTACGCTACACCAGAAGGAGCTTGCACAACACACATCCATGACTTGCCTTGCATCACACGCAATCGCGACCTTCCTCGATAGCGTGTGTAGTACGCAATACCGAGTTTCACTAAACAACGATATGCTATTAAAATATTATTAAAACTAGCCGTTATGAATAGTAATAACCACTTTTTGAAATTCTGTAAATCTTATTTTTCAAAATGGACTTCATTTTTGGATTCGGAGTATCGAATTTAGCCTAAGGTGAAATTTTGGTACTTTTCGGATAACTTTCATATTCTGATGAATAGTGAAAATTACTAAATTATAATTAAAAACAACTTTTTTAATCGAAATAATTAATAGTGATAAATCATTAATTTGAGTGGTTTTAAAGTATATTTAGAATATATTTTTACAATTTAATACAATGTTGGTCATTGGATGTAATTTCACATTTAAACTAGACATAAACAAGTGTCAATCTTTTGATAGATATTGTTTCTTAAAAACACGCTATTTGTTTTAACAGCGGGATTTAATTATAAAATTAATTAATGCAACTTTTATGTAATGAATTTGGTAAAATAGACTTCATTTTTGAATTCGGAATATGAAATATAGCTTGGGATGAAATTTTGGCACTGTTCTGAAAAACATCAATTTTTGATGAATAGTGAAACTACTAAGTGGTAGTTAAAAAACTGAATTTTTCATAAAACTTAATTTTACCGCTTCTGTGAATGGAATTTCAAAAATCCGAGAGACACGGTTGATGTCAGTAAGTAAAATGTGGTTCAATGAGATGGAAATAATTTTTGGTGAATAGTAACTTTTTACTTTTTTTACCGCGGTTAATAGTAAATAGGGTAACTAAGGGTAAATATGATATTAATATTACCCTAACACATGTCCTAATTCTATTGGACAAGTTTAATTCGACCAAAAACAAACTTAGGAATAAAATATGACCATTTAGGCCCACTTGGATTAGATTAGGACATTTATTATTAATTTATTTAAAGAAGGGTTAAAATAGTTAAAATCAAAGTTTCATAAGTAAATCATTTTTAATATGGGGTTATACATAAGATAAATTCGATTGTAAATATTAATTAGAAATATAAAAAGATTTCCTACATAATGGTATTTTATTTGTAATTTTTAGACATTAAATAATTTAATTTATGTATGACACAACGATGATGCAGTAATTATCTTATTAATGAAATATTGACATAATTGATGTTATAAATACCCAAATAAATATAATTTGAGACTTTTTATGAATTCCACTAATTTTCTAGGTTACTATGATATATTAGTGTTGATTTGATAAACTTGGTTCTAACATATAATTCCGTTATGACTTTCACAAAAAATCATATATCAAATAGTGTCAAAATTGACACAAAATAGTTTTTAAATCAAATATTATATTATTAATTGTTATTTTATTCCTAAAAATCTAATGTTCGGCCAAATGACTTAGATAAGGATATATATATTAATAATAAACAATTTGGGGTTCGTTTGGCATGTTATAGTAAGTGTATTAACCATATAGTGTAAGAAAACAAAAAGACACGGTAAAAGTTAAATTATTTAACTTAGAGTTAAATCTAATTGATAAGGTTAAAATAATAACTTAAACTTGTCTAAATCCTATTGGTTGATAGGATTTCGACCCATCCCCACTTTAGCTTCGAAATAAGACCATTTTGAACCATTATAAACCGATTTTGACTTTAATATAAAATAATATTTTGAGATATTCCTAAGGTGCCCCTCTCCTCCCTTATAAAAGGACACCTCCTCCCCCTCCTCCTCACACCAATTTGAGCACTCAAGCTCGGCCAAACCCTGCCAAAATCTCTTCTCCACTTCCCTAGAAACATCCTAGAGGTTCTGGTCTTCCTCAAAGATCAATTTTAGTTCCCTAAGAGGAGGTCTCCAAAAGGCGCTTCAAAGAAGAGGTAATTACCGTTACCAATTCTTTCATCTTTATTTCTTCTTCCACTTCTTCTTCTTAGGTTGTTTCATTATGAAGTAATAACATCAGTATCACTCATATACTGATATGTTATTATAAGTATGAAACAACCCTATTTCACCATCTATCTATCCTACGGAAAAAGAAATCACCACGCGTGCGTACGTACGGAATACCGTCTCCACGCCGTGGTGTAATCTATTTTCCACCACCACCTTACATGGATGGGTATAATGGTGTAAAGAATAACTATACATAGTTATTAAAACATCATATTTATTCTGATATATTTTATAATCCACTCCAATTCAATTCAATATTTATGGAAATGATATCATCGCTCGTGCATACGTACGGACTACCGTCTCCACGACGCGATGAGATTCATTCTCCATGTTAACCATTTAAGAATGATTATAAAGTATATATAAGAAATAATAATGAAATATATGACATTATAAATCTACTGGATTTATATATATATATATATATATATATATGTATGTCATCTACTTACTTCCATTTCAAGACAATAAGGAAAGTAAAACATTGTTCATGCGTACGTACGGACTACCGTCTCCATGAGCGGTGTTTTTCATTTCATTTATCTATCTATATATATATACTGAATATATATGATATATAAATCATGTTTTATATTCTGGAAGTAAGTAAATCATGATATAAGTAATAATAATGTCAAGAACAACAAGTCAAAACACCTACGATAAATGAAACGATTTTACCCAAAACGCTTCTTTAACATGGAATTTACAAAAGAACGGGTAATATAATGTCATAATTGAACCATATATGATATCATAACAATGAATATTATTCTGTAATAAGTCAATGACATTATTTAAATCATTATACAGGAGGTTTGGACACATACGAAGCAAATCAGACCTAAGGTAAGGGAAATATCACAATCTCATTTTTATCCGAGATTGTTTATTCGTAAGTATTTACTGGGGTGTATTTTATCATCCACATCCATGTTCACTCAATATGTAATATTGTTTCCATCCACTTACAATAGTTTAAATCCAATTTTACCCTTCAGTGAGTTTTTAGTAAAGAATATGAAAGGAATCTTTTGTCGTTTTTTTGTACGAGGTACTTTTTGACTTTTCCGACAAAAGTACGAAGAATGTTTTTTTTAACTTATACGGCCTGAATGGATTTTTAAAACATTATTTCCAAGAAACTTCCTTTACAAGTTTTCAAGTTTATTTTTAATCAACTTCTTTTATTTTAAATTCTTATGACAAGTTATGAAAGGAAAAATGTTTTTGAAGAAGAAAGGATATTTTCCTCAAGAATGGAGTTCAAGTATTTTATCAAAATTATTTTCCATATAAGATAATAAAAGGGTTCTGTTTTTATCCCTATTATTACATTGGTTTGATTATGTTGTGATGGAAACATTTTTATGAATTCCTTTATCTTATATGAATTGTTTTATGATGTCATGTTGTTTAAGAATCCCATTTTTGTTACATGTGTTATGCGATGATGTATGTTTTATGATTATGTGGCACACATAAAGGATTCATTATAAGATGGGTGGGACCTATATCTCCCTCCAATGCATTGGGTATAGATTTTATATCTCATGAGATAGACAGGGCTGGAACGGTAGGTTATACCGGTTCAGTGAAACAGGACTGAAACGAGGAGTGAACTCGGTTCAGAAAGGGACTTTGTCCACTAAGATAGTCTTGGCAATGAGTCATGACTAACAAGAAATGATTTTCTATGATTATGTGTGCATGCCACAAAGTTTCAAGTTTTATTTTATGATTATGGGGATCTCATTTTCACTTCTATGATTTATCCCATGTTATGATATTATGAGCTCTTTTGCAGGTTAAGATTTCCAAAAGCTATGTTCTTATGTATATGATGTGATTGATATTTCTTTTGTTTACCCTTACTGAGCATTTGAGATCACCCTTTAATGTTTTCTTTTCCCCAGGATATAAAGAAAGGTTTTTAGGTAAAAAAAAAGGGAAGATCTTTATGGGAGATATTGAAGATCTTTCACCACGATTAGAAGATTACGTTCCGAGTTTCCAAAGACACTAAACTATTACGATCCTTGTGTGTGTGTTTTTGTTATGTACTAAGTATTCCGCAAAAGTAATGTAATGTCCATGTACGATAAGCTTCGGGTCTCTACAGTTGGTATCAGAGGAATGGTTTAGTCAACCTTTGGAAACAAGGATGTGAGAACGTTAGTGAGATCCCTAGAGATATTTCTAAGGTATGTCTAGGGATTTCCCTAAGGATAAGTATACATATAGGATATAGTCCTAGAACTACGGTAACGATATTAGAATTTAACCTAAGATGTTAGATATTGAGGGTACTCCCCCTTTACTATGTTGTTTTCTCTAGCATGATTTTTGCCTCTCAACGAATTCTTTTTGTGTTTTAGTTAATGGAGGGAACCAGACGGAATTCGGTTAACATTGAATCCAATGGACAAATTGGTGACTATAATCAACAAAATTATGTAATGCCTAGAGATAAAGATATTGTGATTATGCCGAATCAGTCATCGCGATATATGATTAACAAGGTGAAATTTAGTGTTATACCTAATTCATCAAAGAAGAGGAAGATAGACTATTATGCATGTTTGCATGTTGAGCAGCATAAAGAATGGAAGATTGAGATTTCTAAAGAAGGGAAGAAGAACCTTGAAGAATACCTCAAATGGAGGGACCGATGTTATTTGTGTGGAGATAAGGGTCATAGAGTGACAGACTATTATGGAGTTCAATGTATTATTTGTGGAGAACATGGGCATTACCCAACTCAATGCCCTGACCTAAAAAGTTACTTCTAAATCATGGAAGGACTTATTCCAGGACAATAATTGAAGAGGATGGATTGAAGTGTTTATGTATTGGTATTCAAGAATAATTTTGTTGAGGTACTTTTATTGTTTATTATAATATTTTTGTATTATTGTGGTTTTCAATAATTTTAAGGTACCGGTAACCATGAGAAGTGATTCAAATATTTTGGAAAGCAGATGATATGCGCATAATGAAGGGATAAGGAGAAAATGAAATGTTGGATAGTATTCATGAGCTCATGATTGATATAAGGACTAAGTGATATCATGGTTTGAGTATATAGAATTTTGAGGATTTTGGTATGTGGAAAGTGTTAAATTTTAACTACATTCATGTTTTCACTAAGGTATTCAAGAGAATACATGATTAAGGACTTTGAATGTTTGGAATGTGACCAACAAAACATATCATATGATATATGGGGATCGACGATGGTGTTAAATCTCTGGTAATCGTTTTCACTATGTTATGAGAGTGGATTGCAGTATTATGGATAAGCCTAAAGATTGGAATGGATTATGTTGGACATAAGTTAGTATTGTTTAATGATAGAAGTTTTCTCGATATTATTGATGGGATATTATAGTAATATAGTTTTAGAAAAAGGACAACCTGCAGGACGGGCGACAGCCCATCGCGTCGGACAAGGCTGTGGAAATCGAACCCACAACAGAAGTGCGACTGGCCTTTATCGCCTACCACTGGCCTACAGGAAGTCCCTGTTTAGTAGAAACTAGTTTTATTATATTAAGCAGTATGATATATGAAGTATAAGTCCATTTTAGGAACTATATATGATTAATCTCACTATAGATCGACTTATGTATATAATTTTTGTTAACCTTTTGTTTGAGACAGATGGAATGACCCATCATTCTATCACATGATCTGCTAACACTTCACGAATAACAAATTCAACTTCATTTATTTAAGAGATGAAGTGGAAATTGTTCTAGGCACGAACAATAGTGAGATTGTACCAAAATAAAGAAAGTATTTATTCCAATTCAAATTTTCAACTTTAGGGAAATGATCTTGAAAACCAAAAATGTTGTCCTAGTGATCTTATACCTGATGAATCGGATGGTACCTTAGATCGTCACAAATTTATGGATTTGTGATTATTGGCTTTTCCATAGCCATGTTCTCTACCACTCTCCATCAGAACATGATGGTTAGATTTCTCTTCCATATCCATATTTTCACATATGTGGAAACCCAATGATTAGTTTATTTGGGTAACCGTTACGTTTCATACTTTTGTTTTTAAAGATTGGTTCTGGTATTCCTTTTTACGATGTGGATTTCTATTAAAGAAACTTTCAAATAGTAAACCATTTATAACCCCGACGAATTTCGAGGGCGAAATTCATTTTAAGGGGGTAGAATGTAACAGCCTGAGATTTTATGAAAAATATTCTTTTTAATGTCTTGTGTTGTACGCTACACCAAAAGGAGCTTGCACAACACACATCCATGACTTGCCTTGCATTACACGCAATCACGACCTTCCTCGATAGCGTGTGTAGTACGCAATACCGAGTTTCACTAAACAACGATATGCTATTAAAATATTATTAAAACTAGCCATTATGAATAGTAATAACCACTTTTTGAAATTCTGTAAATCTTATTTTTCAAAATGGACTTCATTTTTGGATTCGGAGTATCGAATTTAGCCTAAGGTGAAATTTTGGTACTTTTCGGATAACTTTCATATTCTGATGAATAGTGAAAATTACTAAATTATAATTTTAAAAAACTTTTTTAATCGAAATAATTAATAGTGATAAATCATTAATTTGAGTGGTTTTAAAGTATATTTAGAATATATTTTTACAATTTAATACAATGTTGGTCATTGGATGTAATTTCACATTTAAACTAGACATAAACAAGTGTCAATCTTTTGATAGATATTGTTTCTTAAAAACACGCTATTTGTTTTAACAGCGGGATTTAATTATAAAATTAATTAATGAAACTTTTATGTAATGAATTTGGTAAAATAGACTTCATTTTTGAATTCGGAATATGAAATATAGCTTGGGATGAAATTTTGGCACTGTTCTGAAAAACATCAATTTTTGATGAATAGTGAAACTACTAAGTGGTAGTTAAAAAACTGAATTTTTCATAAAACTTAATTTTACCGCTTCTTTGAATGGAATTTCAAAAATCCGAGAGACACGGTTGATGTCAGTAAGTAAAATGTGGTTCAATGAGATGAAAATAATTTTTGGTGAATAGTAACTTTTTACTTTTTTTACCGCGGTTAATAGTAAATTGGGTAACTAAGGGTAAATATGATATTAATATTACCCTAACACATGTCCTAATTCTATTGGACAAGTGTAATTCGACCAAAAACAAACTTAGGAATAAAATATGACCATTTAGGCCCACTTGGATTAGATTAGGACATTTATTATTAATTTATTTAAAGAAGGGTTAAAATAGTTAAAATCAAAGTTTCATAAGTAAATCATTTTTAATATGGGGTTATACATAAGATAAATTCGATTGTAAATATTCATTAGAAAGATAAAACTATTTCCTACATAATGGTATTTTATTTGTAATTTTTAGACATTAAATAATTTAATTTATGTATGACACAACGATGATGCAGTAATTATCTTATTAATGAAATATTGACATAATTGATGTTATAAATACCCAAATAAATATAATTTGAGACTTTTTATGAATTCCACTAATTTTCTAGGTTACTATGATATATTAGTGTTGATTTGATAAACTTGGTTCTAACATATAATTCTGTTATGACCTTCACAAAAATCATATATCAAATAGTGTCAAAATTGACACAAAATAGTTTTTAAATCAAATATTATATTATTAATTGTTATTTTATTCCTAAAAATCTAATGTTCGGCCAAATGACTTAGATAAGGATATATATATTAATATTAAACAATTTGGGGTTCGTTTGGCATGTTATAGTAAGTGTATTAACCATATAGTGTAAGAAAACAAAAAGACACGGTAAAAGTTAAATTATTTAACTTAGAGTTAAATCAAATTGATAAGGTTAAAATAATAACCTAAACTTGTCTAAATCCTATTGGTTGATAGGATTTCGACCCATCCCCACTTTAGCTTCGAAATAAGACCCTTTGGAACCATTATAAACCGATTTTGACTTTATTATAAAATAATATTTTGAGATATTCCTAAGGTGCCCCTCTCCTCCCTTATAAAAGGACACCTCCTCCCCCTCCTCCTCACACCAATTTGAGCACTCAATCTCGGACAAACCCTGCCAAAATCTATTCTCCACTTCCCTAGAAACATCCTAGAGGTTTTGGTCTTCCTCAAAGACCAATTTTAGTTCCCTAAGAGGAGGTCTCCAAAAGGCGCTTCAAAGAAGAGGTAATTACCGTTACCAATTATTTCATCTTTATTTCTTCTTCCACTTCTTCTTCTTAGGTTGTTTCATTATGAAGTAATAACATCAGTATCAATCATATACTGATATGTTATTATAAGTATGAAACAACCCTATTTCACCATCTATCTATCCTACGGAAAAAGAAATCACCGCGCGTGCGTACGTACGGAATACCGTCTCCACGCCGTGGTGTAATCTATTTTCCACCACCACCTTACATGGATGGGTATAATGGTGTAAAGAATAACTGTACATAGTTATTAAAACATCATATTGATTCTGATATATTTTATAATCCACTCCAATTCAATTCAATATTTATGGAAATGATAACATCGCTCGTGCGTACGTACGGACTACCGTCTCCACGACGCGATGAGATTCATTCTCCATGTTAACCATTTAAGAATGATTATAAAGTATATATAAGAAATAATAATGAAATATATGACATTATAAATCTACTGGATTTATATATATATATATATATATGTATGTCATCTACTTACTTCCATTTCAAGACAATAAGGAAAGTAAAACAGCGTTCATGCGTACGTACGGACTACCGTCTCCATGAGCGGTGTTTTTCATTTCATTTATCTATCTATATATATATACTGAATATATATGATATATAAATCATGTTTTATATTCTGGAAGTAAGTAAATCATGATATAAGTAATAATAATGTCAAGAACAACAAGTCAAAACACCTACGATAAATGAAACGATTTTACCCAAAACGCTTCTTTAACATGGAATTTACAAAAGAACGGGTAATATAATGTCATAATTGAACCATATATGATATCATAACAATGAATATGATTCTGTAATAAGTCAATGACATTATTTAAATCATTATACAGGAGGTTCGGACACATACGAAGCAAATCAGACCTAAGGTAAGGGAAATATCACAATCTCATTTTTATCCGAGATTGTTTATTCGTAAGTATTTACTGGGGTGTATTTTATCATCCACATCCATGTTCACTCAATATGTAATATTGTTTCCATCCACTTACAATAGTTTAAATACAATTTTACCCTTCGATGAGTTTTTAGTAAAGAATATGAAAGGAATATTTTTTCGTTTTTTTTGTACGAGGTACTTTTTGACTTTTCCGACAAAAGTACGAAGAGTGTTTTTTTTAACTTATACGGCCTGAATGGATTTTTAAAACATTATTTCCAAGAAACTTCCTTTACAAGTTTTCAAGTTTATTTTTAATCAACTTCTTTTATTTTAAATTCGTATGACATGTTATGAAAGGAAAAATGTTTTTGAAGAAGAAAGGATATTTTCCTCAAGAATGGAGTTCAAGTATTTTATCAAAATTATTTTCCATCTAAGATAATAAAAGGGTTCTGTTTTTATCCCTATTATTACATTGGTTTGATTATGTTGTGATGTAAACATTTTTATGAATTCCTTTATCTTATATGAATTGTTTTATGATGTCATGTTGTTTAAGAATCCCATTTTTGTTACATGTGTTATGCGATGATGTATGTTTTATGATTATGTGGCACACATAAAGGATTCATTATAAGATGGGTGGGACCTATATCTCCCTCCAATGCATTGGGTAAAGATTTTATATCTCATGAGATAGACAGGGCTGGAACGGTAGGTTATACCGGTTCAGTGAAACAGGACTGAAACGAGGAGTGAACTCGGTTCAGAAAGGGACTTTGTCCACTAAGATAGTCTTGGCAATGAGTCATGACTAACAAGAAATGATTTTCTATGATTATGTGTGCATGCCACAAAGTTTCAAGTTTTATGTTATGATTATGGGGATCTCATTTTCACTTCTATGATTTATCCCATGTTATGATATTATGAGCTCTTTTGCAGGTTAAGATTTCCAAAAGCTATGTTCTTATGTATATGATGTGATTGATATTTCTTTTGTTTACCCTTACTGAGCATTTGAGCTCACCATTTTATGTTTTTTTTCCCCAGGATATAAAGAAAGGTTTTTAGGTAAAAAAAAGGGAAGATCTTTATGGGAGATATTGAAGATCTTTCACCACGATTAGAAGATTACGTTCCGAGTTTCCAAAGACACTAAACTATTATGATCCTTGTGTGTGTGTTTTTGTTATGTACTAAGTATTCCGCAAAAGTAATGTAATGTCCATGTACGATAAGCTTCGGGTCTCTACAGTAATCTCTATTAACATGAACTTCTCCCATAGGAAATTCCATTAACACTTAATGTGTTGAAGCTCAGATTGGGCGTGGTCTAGAGAAAAACCCATACATTCTATCTCCCTTGAAAGATCCGTGAAATGGGCTTCAAAGGGAACTATCATATTGGTCGAATCCATCACCTCCTTTGTTTGTATCGAATGGATTTTTTAAAACCATATATAGGTACTAGTCATGTGATCAATATTCAATGGGTATATTATCAAAGCCAATGATACTTAACGGTCATTTAAATCCAATTTGGATAAAATAAAAAAATTAATTTGTTTTCTATATCCACAAAACATTTAATTAAATAAAATAAAGGGAATTTTATTCATGAATGTTTGGGACGTTAAAACCTCCCCCCATTAGGAAATTTCTCCCTAGGAATTTTATTTTCCACTCTAAAACAAATGAGGGTAACTTTTCCTCATCACTTCCTCTGGTGCCCATGTTGCTTCTTCAAACTTGTGGTTTCTCCATAAAACTTTGACAAGGGGAATTGTCTTATTCATTATAACTTTTTTTCCTACGATCTAAGATCTTAATCGAATTATCTTCAAAGGAGAGGTCATTATCCAATGTTACCACATCTAGATTGAGTGCAAGCGATGTGACTGGTATGTATTTCCTCCAGAGTGATACATGGAATACATCATCTACTTGAGATAGGTTCGGTGGGAGTTCTAGTCGACAGGATACTACTCCTATGCGATCAAGGATCTCAAATGGGCCGATGTACCTTGGAATAAGATTTCCATTATTCTAAAATATCATAACTCTCTTCCATGGTGATATAAAGAGTAATACCATGTCCCTGACATCATATTATAGGTCTCTTTGTTGATTTTTAGCATATCTATTTTGTTGACTCTGAGTATATTTAATGTGATGTTGGATGGTCTTAACCCTATCCACTATTTCTTCGACCATTTATGGACCTAAATGTTTTTCTCCCCAACTTCATCCCAACATGCTGGTGTCCTGTACCTCTTCCCATAAAGGGATTCATAAGGAGCCATTTAGATGCTTGAGTGGAAAATTTTATTGTAATAGAACTAAACCAGAGGAAGATATTGATCCCATCCTCCTTTGAAGTCTATTGAGAATTCACTAAACATGTCCTCATGTTTTTGGATAGCTCTCATAGATTGGTAATCAGTTTGAGGGTGATATGCCATACTAATGTTCAAATCAGTATTCAGATCATGTTGATGAATATTCCAAAACATAGATGTGAATCTTAGATCTCAATCAATACAATAGATATTGGTACTCCATATAGCATCACCACATCTATGATGTATATCTATGCCAGTTGATCCAATGAGAAATCCTCTTGAATTTCAATGAAGTTTACAGTCTTTGTAAGATGATCCACAACAACTCAGATATCATTATTTCCTTTATATGTCCTCAAAATTATAATAACAAAGTCAATGGCGATGTTCTACCATTTCTATGTTGGTATGGGTAATGGCTGCATCATCCCCTTTGACTTCTGCCTCTCAGCCTTCACTTGCTAACATACCAGGAACTTTGATGTATACTTAGTGATCTCCTTCTTAATGTTATCCCACAAATAATGCTTTTGGAGATCTTGATACATATTTTTGTTTTCTAGATGAATGGAGAAATTAGAACAATTTGGATCATCCAAAAGTTCATTATTTAACTCTGGATTTGATGGAACACATTGCCTTAACACAAATCTCAAAATTCCTTCTTCATTAACATTGAACTCATAGGATTTACCTTTTCTAATAGTTTCCACTTTCTTCTAAATTTCCACATCAATATTTTGAGCATCCTTTTACCTTTCCAAAAGAGATGGGTTGAGAAATCATTTTTAAAGTGATTGATGATGTTCCCTTCTTTATGATTCCCATGTCAATATTCATCAAATCAAAAATATTTGATCCTTTTAAATTATCATCAATGATAGAATCATAGGGTACTTTATACTTAGAGAATACACCACCTTGTTCGCATTCTCAAGGTGGTAATGGTATGAGAAATCATAGACTTTGATCAGCTCTAACCATCTTCATTGGTTTATATTCCACTCTTTTAGTGTGAATATATACTTGAGGATTTTGTGATCTATATATATTTCAAAATTCTCCCAAAAGAGTTAATGTATCCAATTTTCAAATCGAAGTTACCGTAGCCCACTCCAGATCATGTGTTGGATAATTCTGCTCATGAATTTTCATCTCCCTTTATTCACATGAAATGAATTTTTCATTTTTCATCAAATTTTATCAAAGGGGGACATACAAAATTTTCAAGAATACCATTCCTAAAAACATCAACATGTGATACAACACTTATAGTTTTTTTCCACTAACGATTTAATATCATTTATTTTAGGGACTTATTGTTCTTATAAAACATAAAAGATATACTAACATGACATGAGTTGAAATACATTACGATATACACTACTTTGAAGTAGTGGTTATATTTAATTCATTCATGATTATCCATCTTAGCATATAACTTATGGTTATCCCTTGATCATTGAGATTTTTGATGCTAATCATGCTTCTCAACCCTTACAATAGAGCATTGTCTTGTGTAATGCCCAAATTCTCCACATTTATAGCATAAAACTGTGTACGATGCCTTAGATGGGTCTCTATTTCCATCCATCACATTATCCATTATTTCATGAAAATTGGATACTTTGTGCTCTTCCTTTATGCACTTAAAACATCTCCGAGTACTTTTGTGACATTTACCTTGGTTACTCTTTCAACATTTGTTGTATAAAGGAAATTGGGTCTTCTTTCCCTTATCACCTTTATCATATGGACTTTTATGAGATTCCATTTTCCTCTTTATGAGATGGACTTGATGTCCTTGGGAATTCAAAAATGTACCTATTGTTAATTGTGATTTTTTATAGGTAGTTTGGGATAATCATGATATGTCTTACTTGAGCCCCCATTTGATTGAGAACATCATTGGGACATTCATCACATTGAAATTCACATATATTTTTATCCATATTTCTCATATTTTCGGCCATTGTATAGAATAAAGGGAAAATTATCAATGAGTATCTTAAAAATTTTAAAACATTAATAGGAATCCAATTACATTAAAGGTATAACATGAAAATTACTTTTGTCCCCTTAAAATATTAATTTCTAGGCTTCAATATATGTTTTCTATGATCTATCTCCTAATGTATATTCTTATGAGATTTGTTTCTCCCTTAATAATGGTTCATACTAACATTATGAGTTTACCGAAGCATATCCCCTAGGTGTGTCGAACCAAGAGTGCAACAAGACTCGTCATCTTGCACCAGTTCTCGTTCATGCCAAGATCAATGTGGTGTTCATAGGTTTTACCCCTAGATACATCTGTTCCAGATCCACCTCTACTTGTTAATATCCAAGCATGGATGTATTTCCTAGATAAACCACTTAATCTATACCCACCAAAATTTAGGGATGTCTTTTTCATACTTAGTCTAATCCCAAAGGATTTCACTAGGTTTTTCTAATCTTATTCCCAAAAATAAATAACCCCATCCTTTGATACCAACTATAACAACTCTTTTCTTTATTACATACTTGAACATTATTTATTACATAAACTTCCACTTAATACAACCCAGAAGATCGAGAGGTCTAGTGTATTTGGGGATGAGGAGAATTACATGAAAACTTAAGACATAAAATACAACATCTTTATAGAAAACTTTTTTTACATGAATACAACATTCCTTCATACATATAATTGCATGGGATAACCTAGGGACATACATAAGAAAAGGGTGATATATAAATCCTAGTAAGGGAGTAATCAAGACATAACATGAAGAATACGATACATGTTAAGCATTAGAAATATCAATGGAGCAGAAGAGAAGAATTAACATAACAGCACGATTTAGCATGATTATCATAACATGGAATTGTGGAAACAATATAAAACATGATATTAGCATGAGACAAGGCACATTGCACATGGATTAGCATGAGTAAACCCCCATTTTACTTGAATTAGCATGAGTAAACCCACAATGCACATGAATTAGCATGATTAAACCCTTATTTCGCATGAATTATCATGATTAAACCCTCATTGCACATGGTGTATCATGATACTAAACATTACCCAATGCATTGGAGCACTATTTTGGAACACCCTTTATAAACATTTCACTTCATGCATAAGTGTGCCACATAGATCATATAACATGGAATCATTAAAAAATAAAATAAATTACACAATTAATAAATGTGGAATAAATACATGTAAGTACCATTAAATATTAATATATTCATAAAGGTGAATACCAATGATATATAAATGGATATGGTATTCACTACACAATGATTTTGGCTTGGAAAATCGCGTTGCAATTTCAGCAGCCTAATGGTGTGGCATAAAAATTCATAAAAAAATGGTTGATGAGAGGGAATGGGGTATCTCATAATCTATAAATAAAATTGAAAGTAAGGGGGTAATATAAATACATTTCCCAACACAATTTATTTGGAAATAGAAGGCGTAACATAATAGAGTAACTTGAAGAAATAGGAGAAATGAAATAACTCTTATGATATATTAGCATAGTAAAGGGTATACATAGAAGGGATTAATGAGAGATAAAGTGGTATCTAATAATTCAAAAATAAAACGAAAATAATTTTGGAGGTTAAAAATTATACCCCAACATTTTTAATTGAATTTAATAGGGTCTTACTACATAAAGAAACTTGGATACAAATAAGAAAGGAAGGAATCCCCTACGAAAAATCGACATGGTAACGAGTATACATAAGGGTTCATAAGAGGGATAAATGAGAGTGAAATTGGATATCTTAATTTATATATAAAATGGGAAATATGGAGAATATTTAATAACATATCCCAATGTATTAATAAAAGATATTCAAATACATAACATGAAAAGAATGCCTGATAAAAGAGGAGGGTGAAAGACCCCTTATGGAATTTCGGCATAGGAACGGATTTGGTAAGGGTTAAAATGAGGTAGGATAAATAATAACTCATTAAAATAACATAAAATGGATAATAATATAGTGATTATAAAGTAATTATATTATAACCATTCTAAATTACAAGAACTACTTTCAAATAAGATGCTTGAATTTGAAAGGAGGAGAGGAAAGTGAGGATCCCTTACTTGGAGGTGTGATCCCAAAGGCTTGGGAGAGGCTTGAGAGAGGCTTCCTAGGATCTTGGGGATCCTTGGAAGGATTATAGATACAGAAATGGTAGATTGGGTGGGTTTATATAGGAAGGCAGTTGAAATTCTTTATTATTTAGGTTTTGGACACTACACATTAAACTAATCAAAACCCCAAACCAAACCATAGATATTTCCAATGGTTTCTGGAAAAAGGTAGTGTTATACATTATTTTATAACAAAAAGGGCCAAAAATATTAAAATATTAGGTTTTCTTATATGGATTTGAGTCACACTCTCAAGAAAATCATTTTAAAATGTAAAACAATTTATAAGTCTTGGAGGGTCCACTAAGGCATTATAAAATTAATAAAACAAATCTAGAATCAAATTATTTTAAAGGAAAAACATATATTGTCCGAATATCCCATTTATATTATTTTATTAAACCACTATTGGGTCATTATGAGGTTATAAAACACATTATATATTTATTTAGTATTTTATTTTTACCCAAAAATTTGACTGTCTCAGCAAATTATGAAAATTTCACCGTTGGATAATTTCAACATTCAGTTTCCAAAAATAAAATATATTTTATCTAAATAATTTTCTAAATATGTGAATTTTCACTCATAAAATAAAAACAGACATTTATTGAAAATTGATGGGTTTTGAAAAAAAAGTTATTTAAACCTTAATAAAAGTTACGTTTGACTTCATAAAAATTATATGGTTATTTATATTTAATAAAAATTATATGTCAATAATATATTATTAAAATATTATTTATTCAAAAAATTAATTAATTCATCCAAATAAATTCTTTAATTAAAAATACAATTTTAGTTTTATCTTATAAAAAATATAAATCTTATCAAACCAAATACATAATCATTTATAGAGTATAAAATCTAAAAAACAAATAGAATAATAACTTATAATTCAACGTAGTATTATTTTAGTACTATTATTATTATATTATTAATAAAACCTCTATTTAATATAATAATTTTAATATTTCTAAAAGTACCATTTTACCCAAAAAATCAAATGATCTATTTTATTAAATTTTTAAGAAAATCTATTCTTATAAAGTTATTTATGTAATAAGACTTTTATTTATAAAAATGGGGATTAAAAAATAACTAACTAATTAGTTATTACATAACCCCTTATAACACCGGCATAATACCTAAGGGTGAGGTGTGTGATGGTGATAGACTCTTGGGGAGACTCAAATAACATCTCCCAAGTGGTAATTTCTATTAACTTGAACTTATCACATAAGATATTTTGTTCAACCTTAACGTTTTGAAGCTCATCTTGGGCTTGGTCAAGAGAGAATCCTCAAAATGCTATCTCTTTTAAAAGATCAAATAAATGGTCTTCAAAGGTAACAAACCTTATGGTCAAGGCCATCACCTCCTTTGTCTGTGTTGAAAGGATTTGTTAAAACCTTATATATGTACTAGTCATGTGATCACTATTTAAAAAGTATATTATCAATGGTAATGATACTTAACCGTCATTTAAATCCAGTTGGATAAAATAAAAAAATGCATGTGTTTTCTATATCCATAAGATATTTAATTAAATAAAAGAAAGGGAATTTTATTCATGAATGTTTGGGTGGTTACATTTATGATCGGAATATATATCAATCTTTTATCTATAAAGTGTATGTCTCTATATCTTTAATTCAACAATTACTTTTGCTGACTCCAAATCATGATTTGGGTAATTTTTCTCATGAATCTTAAACAAACATGAAGAATAAGTGACAACCATGTTATTATACATGAAATCACATCCCAATCCCTTCTTGGATGCATCAATTTAGATTTAAAACCCTTATCCACAAAAGGGTAATGTATATATTGGTTCACTAACTAATCTTCTCTTCTGTTCTAGGAAATTTTCCTCACATTCATCAATTGAGAGGAATTTGACACACTTATGAGTTAACCTTGTCGTAAGATTAGATTGTTCTGGTAAATTACCCAAAATTCAATGATAATATCCATCTAAACTAAGAAATATATAGATCTTAGTCATTGTGGTTGGTCTAGGCCAGCATTCAATAGTCTCTATCCTTGATGGATCCACCATTACAACATATTATGAGATTATGTGACCAAAAAATGAAAAAATTTGCAGCTAAAATTCAATATTTTTAAAATTTTTATATATTTTCTCTTTCCTTAGGGTCTTTTGTATAATTCTGAAGTTGTATTCATGATCATAATTTATCGTTTAATTGATATGAATATCATCTATAAATACTACCACAAACTGATTAAAGTAATCTCTAAAGACTTTTTTCATTAAATCCATGAAGATAACAAGGGTATTAGTAAGACCAAAAGGAATCACTATATATCCATAGTTTCCATACCTTGTAGAAAATTTCTTCTTGGGTATACCACCATTCTTGAAACTAAGTTGATGATATATTGAATGAATGTCAATATTAGAAAAGTATTTATCTCCACGTATTTGATCAAACAATTCATCAATATGTGGAAGGGGATACTTGTTTTTTATTGTGGTATTTTTCAAATCCCAATTATCATTGACGAGTATCATTGATCAATATTTCCTTTTCAAAATAGAATAGGTTCAACCCATGGGGACACACTTGGCAAAATAAATCCCTAATCCAGGTTTTCTTGGAGTTTTTTCTTTAATTATTGAAACTCAATCAAGGGTATTCTATATATTGACTTAGAAATTTGTGTGAAAATAGATATGAGTTCTACTGAGAACTCAACTTCACATTTTGGTGGAAGGATAAGAAAATACTTGGGAAATAAATCCAATTTTTTTGAGCAATAATCAAATCAACAATGTCAATTTCCCCCCCAAGAATTTTAGATAGGAAACCCTTTTGAATGATAATTAAGACCCATACTTTGGATGTAATCTCTATAGGAACTTATTGCTTATCACTAAATTTATGGATGATCATAGGAGGGTTTGAAATATAAATTGTAAATTTTCATCCTTTATAACTGATGTGTGAATTATGCTGTGAAAGGAAATTCATGTTTAAGATGAAATTAAATTCAACAAAAGTGAGAATGACAAGATTTACAGGATGAAAATTACCTCAAACTTCAACTGTTGAGGAATCATAAATAGGGGATGAAATCATCATACAATTAGGGGATTTTACTACTAATTCCAAATATAATTGTCTTAGTGGAATCTTAAAAACCATAAAAAATTCATTAGCTAATAATGAGTGGGTATATCTAGAATCAAATATGACATTAATAGTTATAGAGTGGATGGTAAGTGTATGTTTCATCACACTATTATCATACCTCTCATCAGAAATAGTGATTCCATGATATTTCCCCTAATCCCTTGATTTAATAGGTTTCTAAAATCACTCATAATCACCTTCCCTTGGGTTTAGGCGGGGTTATCATAATTCCTATTCTCCATACACTTGTAGCACCGAATCCTAGGTGGTGCATTCTATGAAAATTTTTCCCCATTCACGATGTTTTCTAACTTATTCCCATTAGTTCTTAAATCAAATTCTTTATGGCCATCCCTTACACACTAAGAAAATCTATTAGAACCCTTAATAAAATTTACTCCATGATTTATCCCACAATTCGAGTATAATGTAAAAATAATCTTCCTTCCCCATGGTTGTTAGAGTTTCCTTTTAACTCCATCTTACTTTTCTGGTAAAAACCACGAGGTTGATACATGAATAGAAACTCTATATCATTATTTATTTCACAAAACACAATCTCTTTATAGCTACTAAATTTTATTAAGTAAAATTCCATTATCAAACATTATTTTAAGCCACTGAAGATCCTATCAACATCACTTTTAGGTTAGATGATAATTTCAGAACCGTACCTTAAAAGTCTCATGAAAGTATCTTCATGTGTACCAAGAGATTAATCATCCCATTTCTTTGACAAAATTAACTCTTTCTATATATTGGTATGAAGAATCTAAGTAATGTACTAATGTTAAAATAATTTCTTGAAATCATCCCAATCCATGGATTCAATCTTATCGTACTACATCATATTTAGGATAAGAGTACACCACTAGTCTGCTTCTCCTTCTAACAAATAAATTAAAAGAAATTATTTGTCATGATCTGAATACTAAAGAATGGGTAATATCATCCCATAATTATAGATCCATTTTTCAATAAACAAAGGAATCATAAGGACCTCTAAAAAATGGTGGTATTTTACTAATAAAATAATCAATAGAATTTTGTTCCCTACTTTGATAATTTGGAACTCCGTCATGATTCATAGCTTGAGAAAGTTGTGTGATCATAGCGAGGAGGTTCTTTATTCTGACTCCTATAAACTTTAGTTGCTTAGGAGAAAAATCATTTAATTTTCCATCAGAATCAACATTAATGCAGTTCGATAGGGTTCCATGCATTAAAAAAAACCAAAATAATAGAGCAAGAAACAATTATTATATTGAGGAACCAAATAATCATGAATAGTCACTTATAGGATGCCCAAATTCAGACACATTATTTAATATATGTCACCTTAGGTTTATCCTAGGTTATTTATATCTAACTTCTATTAAAATACTCCATGATGGCTCGTGAAGATATTGTGAATTTCCAAAGCATATCTAATGGGAGTGTCAAACTCGATGTGAAGAAAGAACCATTGTCATGTACCATATTAGCCCAAGTTAGGAATGGAATATATTTTCATAATTTTTACCCCATGTTACATCTATTCTAGATCCATATCCACTTGTAGTACCCAATCATAGATGTATTTCTTTCGATATCATCACTCTATCCTTTACAAAAATTCTAGGAAGGTATCCAATACTCTTCCTTATCCTTAGGATTATCCGTATATATGTCCTTAGGGTTCTCACTATGGTTTTCTCATACTATCTTCCAAAGGAGATCTAAACCATTTCTATGATACCATCTATAGTGACCCTCTCTTTTCATACATTAACATCAAATATATTTTATGGAATACTTAAATCATTAAACAAATTGATGCCCAAAGACTCTATTCCAGTGCCTTTGGAAACATGGAAACAAAATAACTAATACATAAATGAGCTACATTATCTCCCACTAGTTTCTTCTTCCCATGAAATAATATTAGAACCATCAGAAATAATACATATCTTCTATAATATGGGGAAGAAACATAAAAAGTGGCGATATTAGATGATTATTAAGGGTAAACAAGGTAGATATGTAAGTATATACATGAGAATAAGGGTATGAGAAAATGATCAAGAATATAAAATATTATACCATATATATCAATGATCATATTCATGAAACATGGTATAATTATTGGCAGTTAATAAGACATTAATCATACAAAAATAAAGAGCATAATCCATGAAATAATAAAATTGGAATAAAACATGGAATTTTATAAGACACAAATGCATACAATATTATTTCAATAGTATCCAAGGTGCTTCTTCCAAGACCATATTGTTAGTATGGGTTCACTCCCCATACCGTCATGGTAATCAAGGTTCACTCCCATGACCATATTAGTTTCTTGAGTTCACTCCTCATACTATCCTGGTAGTCATGGTTCTCTCCCATGTCCATCCTAATAGTCCAGGTTAATTTCCAATAAAACCTTAGTATATATCATAAGATAAAATTTTCCAAATTCATTGGAGGGAGATATGGGTCACACCCATATCATAATAAAATCATATATATATGTTCTACAATATCATAAATAATCATATCATAAACCATATAATGAAATGGGTGTTATAAGAATGTAATCCTATCATAACCTATGGAAAAAATACAGGTTTTATATTCATTTGATCATGAACACAACTCATGAAAAAAATTGGTGTCTAAATAATATAACCTATGAAAAAGAAATGTGTTTCATAAAAATCATGACATCAAAACATAATCCATTCATTGAATGGATATGAATATAAACCTTGAATAATTTCCCAAAAAATGAATTATTAACACCAATGTATGATATCTTAGATGGGAAATAAATTTAAAAAATCTTTTAATCATTTCAAAATGAAATATCCTTTCCTATTTGAAAAATTGTTTTTAAAACATAAAAACTTTTGATTTTTTTCTTTAAAAATATATTTTAAAAATTAAAATGGATGATTTGAAAAAAATAAAACATTCTAAAAATAATTTTTTGTTGAAAAAGTTCTGCATGTTTTTTAAAACATGATTTTTGAAATAAAAAATTTTTTTGATCGAAGAGTGAGATACAATCATTTTTTTATTAAAAATATTTTACGAACTATCATAAGTTCTTATGCCTGTAAAAATTGTACTAGTACATGGGGATGTCATGAATAACCATAGGTGAAGAAACTTCATGAGTTTTCTTAGGATATAGATTATAAGATTTCATTAATGGATGTATAATCATAAACAATCTCGAAAAATGATGAGATTGTTTCAATAAACTATTACCACATGGTAACTTGGGATCATACTATCCATGTAAAAAATGAAATCACATGAAGTATAAAATATCATGAAATTAAGTTGATTCAAGATATAAAAAGTCAAAAGAAATTATACACACCTCGAAAAATGTTGTAGGTGCATAACAGAACATGGGTCTCAAAGAAGGAAAATTGAGACAAAACTTATCTAAAAAATTTGGTAACATCTAAAACACTAAAACCAAGAAATAAATATAATAAAATGGATATGTAAATACCCATATCTTTAATTATAATAATAATTTAATACATACATGGGTATTATACACACCACACAAAAATAATGGTTTGTGAATAAAACATGTATCTCATAGAAATAAAATGTTAGATGAAATCCCCTTTCCTTGTGTATTGATTCTCTTCATACTCAATAAAACCACAAATAAAATATATAAAAATTTATTATAAATATTTTAAATAATAGTATTATTATATATAATACAATATATGGTTTTATTATGACCTTATATTACCTTCTTGTTAACAATCCTTTGTTAAGGTTTCACTTCGGGTAATATTCGATTTGTTCTTCACTTGTGTCTTAATTTGATATATCATTGGTCCTTATACTTATATCATGATTTCCAGAAAGTAAATAATTATATAAACATAATTTATATTCAGTATACATGTATTATAATAATATATTTAGTATATAAGTATGAAATTGAATACACCATTCTTGGAGACGGTAAGCTGTACGTACGCATGAACAATGTTTCTATTTTTATTGCCATATTAAAACAGATAAGGTAAATGAAATAAGTGTATACATATGTATATATTAAATTATTAAATTATAATTATTATACCATATAAACCATATAATTTTATTGAAACCATCCTTAATATATTCCATGTAGTTTGTGAACGAATCACATATCTTTCAGGGGGCGGTAGCCACACTTCCTCAAACAAAATTATTGTATTTACACCAAATGGAAAGTAAAAACGTATTTTTTTTAAAAGTAATAAATAAGATTAAAGAAATAATAAATATAATATATTAAATATATAAATAGGGTGTCCATAATAATTTCACTATGATAGGCGGTAAAGGAAAACTAAATAATCATCATTTAGTGAGGTGGTAGTTCGCCATAAACATAAACTGTAAGTTAATTATCGATTTAATAGGATTTTGTGTAAGTGTAAGTAGAGAAAATAGCATAAAAAATATGAATATATTTATGATATTATTTTTTTTATATGTTAATTGAATAAAGTGAGTGGTTGGGGTGGAGAAGGAAAATAAAGGAAATGAGCTTGAGATAAGTCGTTGCCTCTTTATCGGGTAACTCTTTTTATTTTCGGCCAAAAGGCTTCCTTGGATTTCATTATTACCAAATTTAAGATTCAAGGAGAAATTGAGAGATGTTTTAGAGATATTTGGTAAAAAAAATTCGTGCTAAGGTGTCTTTATAGGTGTAAGGAACTGGGGAGAGATGAATCCTTTTTATAGTGGAGAAGGATTGACACTCTTGTAAATTTTGGGAAAAGTAATTCCACCATTGTTTTTCCCATAAAAAGTGTATAAAATAATATAAAATATTTGAAAAAATTTATTATATGGTCTATATATTTCCATAAAATAGATTTTGGAAATTCTTCTAGGCCATTTGGGACCATAATATTAATGTTTTGTCTTTAGTTAAGCTTAATTTTGATTACATTCACTAATATTTTAGGTAAAAAATTATTTTATAATTATTATAAATTATAAAATATTATTATTAAAAATATGGAGTCCAATTTTTCAAATTCCAATAAAAAGTTTCATTAATTAATTTAAATTTAATGTCGCAGTCGGGTCGACAATTTGGGTTTTTAGGGAAAAATAATCAAAAGTTTGCTATGTTTTTATATCCAACATCATTGTGAGTTTTCTTTACAATGGACTAAATTAAACTAATTGATAAAAATATTATCTAATAATACTTTGAAAATATTTTAAAATATAATTTAAAATTATAAATAATTTAGTTGAAATTGTAGTTTTAAATTAAAATCCGGTATTTTTCACTATTCATCCAAAAATGATGTTTCTCAAAAAAAATCCCAAAACTTCTGCCTAAGATAATTTATAAATTATAAATTCAAAAATGAAATTTATTTATCAAATTAAATTTCTAAATGTGTCTATATTTAATTTTATTATTTTTCAAAGAAGGACATGAAAAGGAGTTCATTTGAGAAAAGATTATTTTTAAACATATAAGGACTTTACCTCAAAATTTACCTTTCGTTACAAATATGTTTTATTTATATAAAAAAATTATAAGAAATATTTCAAAATTATATATTACTATTAATATAACTAATTTTAACAGCATGGATATAATTAACTAAATTAAATAATTATAACAATAAAATGATGTTTTGTAGAAACATCAGGGTTGTATGTAATGTAAGCCAAGTCTGTATTGCTTATAAAACACACCAAGTCAATTTTCCATGTAACATATGCCTCTTCAGTTTTGAGTGTAATATACTCCAATTATATTTTTCCATGTTTCATATAATAAGTTAATTCCATGCGAAATGAATGTTTTACTTAGTTCATTGCAAGACATAAATGAAATGTTAATTTATTAAAAAAAATCCCCAAAAACATGGGGTGTTATAGTTTACATAAACATAAGTGAAATAAAAGCATCAAAATGATATTCATTGCATAATTAATTTAATTTAAATATAATATATCATTTTTTATTACCCATTTCCCACTCAAGTAATGTGATAACATCATTCTTGGATGTGTGGACTACTGCCTCCTCAAAGTGATGTGATTCCTTTTACATCACCATAATTCAAGATTTAAGTATATATGATTAAATAATATGGTATATATGATATAATTATCATTATAGAAATATAGTTTTTCACTTATCTTCAATCCATAACTATCATCAAAAAATGAGAATGTTACTCATGCGTACGTATGGCCTAACGCCTCCATGATTGTAACATTGGTTCATTTTTCATGGTTGGTTTTAAAAGTTTAATTGAGGTATAGATATTTTAATTATATCATGATTATTATCCTAGATATGTTTATTTAATAACCCCTATGACTATAGCTGATCTACGAAATACTTTGAGACATTTCATGATGATATGCAGCATTATTATTTTATAATGTTTATATACACCCACATGTGATATTACATATCCTTATTATATCTATTATTGTGTTATTCAATTATTTTTTAATTTTTATTAATTCAGGTGGATTATGATTTGAATGTTCAGAAGTGGTATGGGATGATTTAAACATTTAGAGATTTAATTCATTCCTCTTATAAATATTATTGATATTATTTTACATATATATTTATAGGGATATAAAAAGACTAAAAAAGAAATTTTACATCTATTTATATATTTGGATACCTTTTTAAGCCTCCATATTTTTAAAATAAAATGAAACCTCCTTTTCCTTTTGAGCATTTCGTTATTAAAAATAGGTTTTAAAAATGGATGTATTGTCTTAATATGTTAAAATGTTTTCTTATGGTTGAAAATGAAATTTCATGAGAAAAATGTTTTGAAACTGAAATATTTTATGTTTTATGATTTTATAATGTTACTTGGACATTTGATGGGTGATTATATAATTAAATAACAGTAGGTGGTCCATTAATAAACAAATTATTTGTGGGTCTAGGATATCCCTCTAATTCCTTTGGTATGGAAGAATATGAAATGGCTATTCCACTACTTTGACATTTCAAAGGAATGTATTTACTACTTATTAAGCTGAAATATATTACTTTATGTTATTGTTTTCATATGTTTTAATTTTTTTATAAATGGAAAATAGTTTCCTTATATTTTTATCGATTTCTTCATCTTTTTATGTTCAACCAAAATTCTTTAATGTTCTTCACATGACTTAAGGATGAGTAAGGGATTGGAATAAGTCATGTTGAATGTCATGAGGAGTTTATATAAAATAGATTATTATTTATTTTAAATTATTTATATAATGGTGAAATGGATACTATTCAAAAGTGTCCACTTTATATTTTATTATCTTCTTATGTATTAGTTATGACTTTATTCACTAAAACATTAAAGATGAAATGATCCTAAATGCGATTGTTAGTAAAATTCATGGATTAACTCAATATTATATAATGTTTAAGGTTGACTATTTATAGTTTTAATCAGAGTTCTATTTATAAATCTTTAGAGGTTAGGGTAAGTATTAATAATATTGCCTTAGAATATTTTTCCTTATGGTTATGTTAAAGGGCTAGTGCATTTGATATAACCTTGTTTCTTCATAAAATGTAAGTTCGTTCAAATTGGTTTTCCACAAAATAAATAAGGAAGCTCTATTGGGAAGACACCATAAAGAAAATATGCATCTGAATCTAAATCCCAAGAAGGATGGAATCAGAACCAATAAGTTTTTTGTGATAATGGATTAGTTGAATTAGGATATAAATGGTGGGGGTGTATATTCAAGATACTAACCTGATCTACCAAAGTGTAACATGATGATAGTTGAGAATTTTATCTGACAACATCATCCATCATTTAGAGGATCATCTCACACCATGATTGCTGAATGATGGGTTAAACCCCTATAAAATATAATCAATGTCATGGGTTGTTTGGAATGAAAAATTGTAACTCTTTAAATTTTTCATTTTAAAGGTTAATCTAATCATTTCTAGTCAATTATTAGGAATATCACAGAATATGAGGAGATTGATGCCTTAGAATGGGTTTAATTTATGAATATTTTCTTTCAGAAATATTTACGTAAGGCTGTTTGACTTATGATAGAAAAGAAATTCATGGAATTGAGATAAGGGTATAAGGAAATAGTGGTTTCATATGAATAATAATACACTCTATTGATGAGTTAGGTCCCAAATTTTATAATAGATATTGATAGTAAGATAAATTGGTTTTACTCAAGATTGAAGCCACGATATCAAAGGGCATTGGATTTTCTTGAGTTCAAGGACTATAAGAAACCTTCTTGATGTGGAGAGATGGTAGAAATGGAGTTTTATGATGATAATGTGTCCCATGAAAAACAAAAAAAGAAGCGGTCCAGTTATCATGGAATGGGAAAGTATTCATAAAAAATGTTTGGATGAAAGAAAACCAAATTCCCATCTTTTAAGAAGTGTGGTAAAAAGCATCCTGGAGAATGTCCTTAAATGTCTGGGAAGTTCTTATAATGTGGTATGACTGTTCATATGGTTCATGACTATAAGAAATATGATCACCAAGCAATTAATGGCTAGTGGTAAGATTTTTTAGTTGCAATGAGTTAGGCCATTATGCCGATGTGTGTCCAAAGTTGATTACTGACAGTGGAAATAAACAATAATGAAGGAAAAAAAGGAGTTCAAAAATCTTTTTCTACTACTATAGTTGATGTTGATCCATTAAATGAAGTTATTACAACTATGTTAATGGTTTATTAATGTTATACTAATACTCTGTTTGATTTTGGATCATCATATTCATTCATTTCTGAGATTTTTTCTAGAAAACTTGAAATATTACATAGTGAATGTAAGATAGAAATTTTGGTGAAAACATAGGGTGGAAGTGTTAGAGAAACCAAGATTTATGGGAATCATCCTATTAACATTAGTCGGATGGTAATTACTACAAATCCTTGTAATTTTCCATAATAGAGTTCTATTTCGTTTTGGGTATGGATTAGATTTCAGTTTTTTTAGGGTAAAATATATTAAAAATCATTTGAAATTTCATTAAATGATTTAATACCATTGATTAAAAACATATAAGCTGAGATATTAACTATATATGGAAGTGAATGTATCTATATCATGTTTTTGAAAAGAAAGAAATAGTTTTGACTATTGAAATCCCAATCTAAAATAAATTTACGGATGTTTTTATTAATGAATGGTCTAGTGTTTTTCCTGACCAAGAAGTTGAAATAATTTTTGATTTAGTACCTAATTCTAATCTAGTTTCTAGACCACCATATATAATGGATAATTAGAACTTTATGAATATAAGAACCAATTACACTGGTTTCTTGATGAAGGTTTCCGTAGAATAAGAAAATTTCCATGGGTGCTCATATTTTATTTATGAAAAATAAAGATGTTTATATCTGATTTTTCATTGATCATAGAGACTTAAATAACATAACTATTAAGAAAATGTATTTTTTTTGCCTCTTATCAATGATTTGTATGACCATCTCCATGGATATTAGTTTTTTTTCATTGATTGATATGAGTTATGGGTACTAGAAGATGAATATAAAGGAGGATTACATTTGGAAGACTGAATTTTTGATGAGATATGGTCATTATGAGTTTCTAGTTATCCCCATTTGGATATCTAATGAAATTGTTGTATTTATGTAACTTATGAATAAAATCATCTATTAATTATTCGATCAGTTTGTGGTTTTTTTATAAATGATATCCGAGTATATTATAAAATCCACGAGCAACATTAATGGTATATAAGGATTATTTTGAAAACATAAAAAGAAAATATAATTTATGGAATGCTATGTAAGAGTTATTTTTGGTTTTAATGAATTTCATTCCATGGAAATATTGTTTCTAAGGATGGAAGGACTATTCACCCATCTAAACCAAAGGTTGTTGAAGAGTGGAAAAGATCTACTAATGTAACATTGATTCATAGTTTTTGTAGATTAGTTGGTTATTTTATATGGTTTTTTGAAAATATTCCTCATTTATATAGACCACATACTATGTTAACTAGGAAGGGAGTTAAGTTCATCTGGATAAGAGAATTTTATATTTGTTTTGTTGAACTAAAAAAAGAATGATCAATTATCTTATTTTGGAATCACCATCCAAAAATCATGAATTTATCATCAGAAGTGATTCTTCATTAAAAAGGCATTTTCTTTTTCTAATGAAAATTTATACGTTAATTGTATATTCTTCACATCAGTTTAAAACTCAAGAGTTAATTACTATACACATTATATGGAATTAGCTATTGTTGTTTTTGAATTAAAAATTTTGAGGTAATATTTGTATGGATTGATGTGTGGAATATATACCAATCAATTTTTTTGAATTATATATTCACATAGAGGGAATTAAACAAGAGAAAGAGGAGACTGTTGGTCGGAGTGGACACTCAAGAGGGGGGGGGGGGGTGAATTGAGTTCCAATTAAAATTTCTGTTAAAAACAATTTCTATTAAAATCCCCCAATTTCAAAAACAAATTAAACTGTAGTGAATTTATATAGATTATAAAGGTTCAATTAGTTTCTCAAAGATTGATTAATTCTCAGTTAATGTAATCTTATGATTAAATTAACTTTTGAAACTAACTTACTGATTTATAACAAATATAAACACTTGCGAATTTAATTATCAAAGTAGCTTTGAAGACAGATTGTATTTCAAAGTAATAGCAGCGGAATATGAAATAAATATGTATAGTATGGATATAGAGTATAACTATAAGCACAGAAAATTAACCAAGAGGTTCAGTCTCAAGCCGAGACTTAGTCCTCTCAAAATTTTATATAAGAATGATCCACACCCTGGATCGGGGTTAACAACAGTGAACACACTGTCCAGGTCACAAGACCTCTACCACAGTTCTTCGTGGGAAAACAAACAACAGCAGCAAGCTGTCCAGGTCACAAGACCTCTACCACTATCCACAGTGGGAAATGGAGTGCAAAAAGATTTGCTGAGGATTTACAGATCCTCCAGTGAAAGTACAGGAGTCAGTGTGTGTGTTTAATACAGCAGATAACACACACTGCTCAAAATGTAGAATAAATCACAGAACAAGAGATGTAGAGTTTTAGAAGTGGTTCTGGTGATCTCAGTGTAGCTCTTGTATTCGATCAGAAGAGAGTTTGAGTCCTCTTCTCGTTTCTGTTTGAGAAACAGAGTGTCGTATGCTTCAGGTTCACAGGTAGTGAGAATGTAGTCGATGAAGTTCTTCAGGGTTCTTCTTGTATGCACAGAACACTTCTCGAGTATACTTGATTGTCTATATGCTTCTCTGTGTTCTTGATGGAGCTCGTTTTTATCTTCTTGTGTTTCTGGTATATTTCGTCCACCACGCACTTCTCTAGTTCACGTGCTTTTTGGGCAGCGTAGTCTTCTCGTATTTATCTCCCGACAGGGGACAAAAAGGATTTCTTTTCAGCAGGTACGAGGTACGGGTTCCTGACATCCGACAACCTTTATCAGATATTTGACAAATCATCAAAATGTATGATATGACCGTTAGATAGATTAAATGTAGGAAATAAAGAAATTAAAACAGTGAGTCGAGAATGTATGTCACTGTTGACTTCAACTGTGGTCTTCCAACTGTGGACTTCCAACTGTGGACTTCCAACTGTGGACTTCCTTCTGACTGCTGACTTCAACAAAGGGCTTGCTGTCTGTAGGCTTGCAATAGTAGCTTTTACTCCATGTAGCTGTAGCCTTTCTAACTGTAGACTTGTAACATCAAATTTGTAGAGCTGTAACCTTTGTCAACTGTAGTCTTCGATCATCTGTAGACTTAGTAGACAGAAGCTGTCTAACTGTAACCTTGACTGTAGACTTATGACTGTAGGCTAGTTCGTCTGCGAACTTGTTTCAACTGTAGACTTGTTCGACTGTGAACTTGAGCCAACTGTAGACTTGTTCGACTGTGAACTTGAGCAGAGAAAACTTTGAACAGAAGTCTTGTATCTGTGACCTTCGTCTGTGAGCTTTGACAATAGATAGCAGTAGACTTGTAACTGTAAGATTGTATTAGTCTTCGACTGTAACCTTGTAACTGTGAACTTCTTGCAACAGTAACTTAAGGTGATAGTTAAATGTATCTGTGACTTTGAAAATAAAACTCTGACTGGTAGCTAACAATACCAAACTTATGTAAATACTACTGTAAGCTGTTACAGTAAAGTTATGAGAGTAATAATATGAACTGTTTAGAATAAAGTACGTTTAAGCATAGAATAATAAGATTAATGCAAAGGTTTAATACATCATAATCAATGTTTAAGCATGATTTGGGATTATCAAAACAGGTGATTCCAACAATCTCCCCCTTTTTGATAATCACAAATTATGTCAGTATGAAATATAGAAGTATCAGAGAGAAGTGTGCAAAACACAGTATTAGCAATATGAGCACAAAAATTAGGTATAATCCGCAAGGATTTCTCCTCTCTGTATAGGTTCATTTCTCCCTTGAGTTTCCTATTTCTCCCCATTTCTCCCCCTATCTATTTCTCTTTATTTCTCCCCCTTTGTGATTAACAAAAAGAAAGACAGAGAGAGAGAAAAGAAACATTGTATTAATAAGGAGGACAATACATGACCCAAAATGTGAATACATGATCCCTATCAAAGAAAACATAAACAGACTCAATCCTCTTCATCTGGAGGTAAGGGATCTTTTCCTTAGGAGGAAGAAGATGGAGCAGGAGGTGAAGGATCAACAGGCTGAGGAATGGCAGCAGGAATGTCTGGAGGGGCAGCAACAGATGCTCCTGAAGGCCTGTAGTGAGTAGCTTGCCGAGGTATCAGTGGTCTAAGGCTTCTGAGGGCATCAGCAGGAGAAATTACTGAAGAACCACTGAGGTTGGAGACAGGTAGGGCAGGAGGAACTATAACAGGTGTGCAGTCCACATGAAGAAAAGGTAGGTGCAGATTCCTGAAATCCATGATAATGTTTCCTCCTCTGTCCATGGCAGATAAGAAGTCATCTTTGTTTTCCAAGAATTTATCCAAAGCCAGGGTCAACTCTCGTAGCTTCCTAACTTGTTCTTTGAAAGCTTGAGTTACAGGAGGCAGCTTCATAGTTTCTAGCATGAGCTTGAAGTGATTGTTCAACTGATGCTTGGTGAAAATCCGATCAAAGTAATAATCCACTTTACTTTTGATGGCCTCCTGAGAAGCAGTAGCAGCCTGCAGGTGCTCACGAACAAAGCCACTGACTTCTCTTGTAGTAGCAAGGATCTGTAGGTCTGATGTGTCATTTGCACGGGCCTGAGTAAGCTCTTCTCTGAGCAGGCTTCTAAACTGCTCAAGGTCCACAGGAGAGCTAGATGAAGGAAGGGACTTGACTGAGAATGCCACTGTCTCCTTGAAAGACTGAGTCAGATTTCCAATCACTTTCTGAATGACAGCATCCTGATTGCTAAAGTGTTCTTTTACTGATTTCTTGAAAGCCTCAAATACTTCCACAAACTGCTTGACCACTTCTTTGATGTATCGAATCTCACTAGCCACTTGTGTCTGAGAACTGCTCAGGGCAGTTAAAGAAGCAACTGATTGTCTGAGAGCCACTACTGCTCCAGTCCAGCTTTCAATTTGAGTGTGGCACACTTTCATTTCATCCATTACTTCTTTGATTGGACTTCCCACAACACATCCTAGAGATAATTCTAAGGATTGTTCCACATTTTTCAGCTCATCAAAAAGACTGGTTTTCAATTCAGCAACAGACTGTCTGATGGTCTCCTTCATTTCATTCTTTAAGGATTCAAGGTCTTCCTTGGTGGCCAATCTTTCAGTTTCTAACACTGGAGAGCTGTTAGGTAGGATGACTGGATTTATTGGTGGTTGGTTTTCCTCATCTGAATCCTCATAATTGAGTCCTAACACCATGTATCCTGGATCTGAGGTCCATCCTTCTATATCAAACAGTACAGAGACTGAACCAACACGCTCCCCCTCACTTGGAGGTCCTTCCTGAACACTTTCTACTATCTGCTCAACTCTGGGTAACTCTAAGTTCTCTTCTGTAGCTCTAGCAGGTTCCATACTTGCTTCCTCTGTAGGTTCAGCAGTGAGGTTAGCCTCCTTCTCTGTTGGGTCATCAACCACTTCCATGACAACAGTAGTAGAGACCACTCCTGCTTCCTGGTCAGACACTGACTTGTCTGTATACCCTATCAGAGGGCTCATACTAAGTTCTTCTGCAACAGTTTCTTGTTTTTCATTTAAAGCTCCAGCCTCTTCTGCTTCGACTGTATCACCCTCATCAGAGGTGTCCTTGACAAAATATTGAGATTCTTCTTCTTCTTCTGTAGTCTCAGTCTCACTGTCTCTTAGAACAGGTTCTCTACTAGGTAGTCCTTTTGGAGGGCTTGCTGCTCCAAACGTCACTGTCCTGACAGGACTGTGAGTAGTATCAGGATCACTCCCTTCATCAATTGGAGTGTTCTCTCTTGCAGAGTTACCAACTACTGCAGTCTGTTCATCATCTGAGTATACAGGTTCAGGCTCATCAGGCTTTAAGCCTGGATCTCTCCTATCTCTCGGTCTAGAGGGATGAGTAGAAGGGCTAAAATTCTCATAGATTCTCTCCTCATCATTCACCCATGATTTCTTCCAGGGATTCCAACTGATCTTCATGAATTTTCAGATTACTTTCGAGATACATACACTGTTCTTTTCCACTATCAACTCTTCCTGACTTCCAGCTGCACCTTTCACTTTCAACATAACCGAAATGAGTTTAGCATGAAACAAGACACTTGATTTTGAGCTTGCCTTTATCATGTCCTCCATCTGAGCCATCAGCAACCTACAAAGGTTGATCTTCCTTCCATGTTTTAATAAGTACATCAAGTAAATATCCTGATGCTTCAGAGTTGCAAAATCTCCTCTTCTAGGACTCAGTACATGCTGAATAAACTTAAACAGAAGCCTGTCCTCTCCACACATTTCAGCAGCAATAACCTTTCTTACTGTGCCATTGCCTGTCAGTTCTTCCAGAGCCGTCTCATGATCAAAGATTCTACTGTTTGGAGGAGCCGCTCCAGAATAGTAGTTGTAAATACCCTCATGAGGAACTCTTAAACAAGCAGCCCATTCAGCGGATGAAAAACTGACTTCATTGCCATTTACTCTGGATACCAGTTTATGCTGATCATCCTCTTCCTCGAACTGTAGATATTCATATAACTCCTTCACCAGCTTCGGGTAGTACGGTCCATTATTGTTTGCGAAGCATTCGGTCCATCCTTGATCATTAAGCACTGCCAGTACTAATGATCTGCTCGATAAAATCCACTCTTCACTTAGCTCCTTCTCAGCAACTATTTCTCTCTTAGTCAGATGTGGATTAACAGGTCTTATCGAGGCGTTCCCGGTGCCACTGGATTCGACTTGAGTCCTCTTTGGCATTGGTGCATCTTCGTTGACAGTCGGGGGTCGCTTTGTTCTGGCCATTGGAACTGAATGAGGTTTCGAGGTTCGGTTGAAGGTTTAGGGTTTAGGACTTGAGAGAGCAAGGGTCGAGATGAGTGGATTGAGATATGTTCGATGTTCTCAATTTTATCATTTAGGGATTTAGAAATAAAAGTATAAAGAAAAGAAACGGTTCGAATTCCCGCAAAAATAAAATAAGATTAAACAGCAAAACAGCCTACAGAGAGATGTAACAGTGAGGTACACCGGTGAGGTCTAACTATGAGGTTTCAACTGTGAGGTTTCAACTGTGAGGTTTCAACTGTGAGGTTTCAACTGTGAGGTTTCAACTGTGAGGTTTCAACTGTGCGGTTTCAACTGTGAGGTTTCAACTGTGAGGTTTCAACTGTGAGGTTTCAACTCTGAGGTTTCAACTGTGAGGTTTCAACTGTGAGGTTTCAACTGTGAGGTTTCAACTGTGAGGTTTCAACTGTGCTATAATTAATCATACCTAACTCATGTTTGATGTAACTTAGTCTCTCAGAATTCAAAGGCTTTGTAAAAATATCAGCTAACTGATGTTCAGTGCGAATGAACTCAAGAGTGATATCACCTTTTTGATAATGATCCCTCAGAAAGTGATGTCTCACATCAATATGTTTTGTCCTAGCATGAGATACTGGATTTTTTGAAATGTTAATAGCACTTGTATTGTCACACCTTATAGAGACATGTTTGAATTGATATCCATAGTCTAGTAAAGTGTGTTTCATCCACAAGATTTGTGCACAACAGCTACCAGCAGCTATATACTCAGCTTCGGCAGTAGACAATGCAACAGAATTCTGCTTCTTACTACACCAAGATACTAGTGACTTGCCTAAAATGTGACATGTTCCAGAGGTGATCTTTCTATCTAACTTGCAGCCAGCAAAATCAGCATCAGAATAACTTAATAAATCAAATGATTGTCCTTTTGGATAAAATAATCCCAAATTGGGAGTATGTTTTAGATATTTGAAAATCCTTTTAACAGCAGTTAAATGAGACTCTTTTGGATTGGCTTGAAACCGAGCACACATGCATACACTGAACATGATGTCAGGTCTACTGGCAGTAAGGTACAGTAGACTACCTATCATACCTCTGTAATTGGTTTGATCCACTGGTTCACCAGTTTCATCACTGTCCAACTTGCAAGTGGTGCTCATAGGTGTGTCACTGCCTTTGGTGCCATCCAAAGAAAAACGTTTTAGAAGATCTTTAATATATTTACTTTGGTTCAAAATAATACCATTTTTATTTTGAAAGATCTGAAATCCAAGGAAAAATTTGAGTTCTCCCATTAAACTCATTTCAAACTCATTTTGCATTATTTTTGAAAAATCAACACATAAAGAATTTTTAGAAGATCCAAAAATAATATCATCCACATAGATTTTTACTATTAAGACATCTTTAGAAATCCATTTAATAAAAAGAGTAGGATCAGCTATCCCTTTAGTAAATCTTTTGAAATAAGAAAAGAGCTGAGCCTATCATACCAAGCCCTTGGAGCTTGCTTTAAACCATATAAAGCTTTAGATAGTTTAAAAACATGATTAGAAAAATGGGGATTTGTAAAACCAGGAGGTTGTTCCACAAATACATCCTCAATTATATATCCATTTAGAAAAGCACTTTTAACATCCATTTGATATAGTTTGAAATTCAGATGAGCAGCATAAGCAAGTAATATCCTAATGGCCTCTAGTCTAGCCACGGGTGCAAAGGTTTCCTCATAGTCTATTCCTTCTTCCTGACTATACCCTTGTGCAACTAGCCTAGCTTTGTTTCTGATTATGTTACCAAACTCATCAACTTTGTTTCTAAACACTCATTTAGTGCCTATGGTAAGAGTATCTTTAGGTCTTTCCACTAATTCCCAAACTTTGTTTCTTTCAAACTGATTTAGTTCTTCTTGCATAGCCATTACCCAGAATTCATCACTGATAGCATCATTGACATTTTTGGGTTCAAGTTGTGAAAGAAAAGCTTGATGTTCAACCTGATTTCTTAGAGAAGCTCTAGTTTGTGTTCCTCTATCAAGATTACCAACAACAGCATCTAAAGGATGATTCTTTAGAATCCTAGTTGATTTGGTAAAGGTTGGACTAGAGATTTCAGGTTCATCTATAGGTTCGGGTTCCACAGAGGAAGATTCTGGAAAAAGTCCAGAACTGGATGTTTTAATTACAGGTTCTTTAGATTTGTCATTTAGGTCCAGAACAGATAAGTCTTCTTCAACATCTTCAAGAGAAGTTTTAGACTCATGTGGATCAGTCTCATCAAACTTGATGTGAACAGATTCTTCCACACATTTGGTTTTCTTATTGAACACTCTATAGGCTTTACTAGACATAGAGTAACCTAGGAAAATTCCTTCATCACTTTTTGGAGCAAATTTATCAAGATTATCTTTAGTATTCAGAATAAAGACTTTGCAACCAAAAACTCTAAAGTAATTAACCTTAGGCTTCCTATTATTCCACAACTCATAAGGGGTTTTCTTTAGAACAGGTCTGATCAAGACTCTATTAATGACATAACAAGCTGTATTAACAGCTTCAGCCCAAAATTAAATTGGCAGGTCATATTCATTGAGCATGGTTCTAGCAATTTCTTGCAGGGTTCTGTTTCTTCTTTCTACTACACCATTCTGTTGGGGTGTCCTAGGGGCAGAAAAGTTATGAGAATAGCCATTGAGTGAGCAGTAAGATTCAAAATCTTGATTTTCAAACTCACGACCATGATCACTTCTTAGGGTCTTAATCTTGAGTCCACTAAGATTTTTTACAGACTTAGAGTATTTAACAAAGGAAGAGCAGGCTTCACTTTTGCGAGCTAGAAAGTATACCCAAGTATATCTAGAAAAGTCATCTACAAGAACATAAACATAGTGCTTCCCATTTAGACTTGAAATTCTTGATGGTCCAAACAAATCCATGTGAACCAGTTCAAGTGGTTGAGAAGTTAAAACTTCTTTCTTTGGTTTAAAAGAAACTTTGTGTTGTTTTCCCTTTTGACAGGGATTACACACTTTGTCATTTGGGAATTCAAGCTTAGGTAGGTCTCTAACTAGGTGTTTCTTAGAGAGTTTTCTAAGTGAGTGAATGTTGCAGTGTCCTAATCTCCTATGCCACAACCAAGACTCTTTATGAAAAGCATTTAAGCAAGTAACGTTATGTTTAGCTAAAGTGTTTAAGTCAACAGCATAAACATTTTCATTTCTTAAGGCAGAAAATATTAAAGCATTTTTGGAATTATAAACATCACAAGAATTGTTTTCAAACTTGACATTAAACCCATCATCACACAATTGAGAAATGCTAAGTAGGTTGTACTTATGTCCATCAACAAATAAAACTTTGGAAATTAATACTGAGTCAGTGTTACCAATCTGGCCTAGGCTGATGATTTTTCCTTTTGAGTTATCACCAAAAGTGACATATCCTCCATCAACCTTTATTAAGCTTTTGAAGCACGAATAGTCTCCAGACATGTGTCTTGAACATCCACTGTCTAAGTACCATACCTTCTTGTAATTGTTTTTCAAACAGATTTCCTACAAAACAGATTAGACAAGAAATGACTTTGGTACCCAGATTTTCTTGGGTCCAGATATGTTAGCAATCAAGGATTTAGGTACCCAGATTTGTTTTATGGGTCCCATACAATTAATAGATGCAACAGATTTAGAGAGATATACTTTATTTGATCTACAACTATTTAAATAACCAGTTGAGGCATACGAATTTCCAAAACTGGAACTAGCAGGATTTTTTCCAGACTTAATAAATCGGGTTTTAGTAAACTGTCTTTGTCCAGGTTGGTATCCCAAGCCAGTAGCATACTTAGGTGCAACTTGCTTTCCTAGCAGTTGGGTTAGAGTATCTTTTCCATTTGTGAATGTTTCTAAGTCCTTTCTAAGTTGTTCATTAGATAGTTTCAGTTCTGTATTCTCCTTTAATAATTGAACATTTTTCTCTTTTTCTACATCAAGTGCAGACTTGACACTTGCAGTAAGAGCATGCTGTTTCTTTAAAGACTTATATTTATCCTTTAGTTCATTACACGTTTCTTCCAGCATATTACAGTATTCAATCAATTCATCTTTAGACATATTTTCAGAATCAGAACCAGATTCTGCTTCACCTTCAGAATAATAAGAGTTTAGAGTGGGAGTGTCTAAGGTTACCTCAGATGTGTTTGTCATGAAACACATATTAGCACGATTTCTTTCAGAATCACTGGACTTTGATTCACTTGTGCTGTCTTCTGAAGCACTCCAGGTGGCCTTCATAGCTTTCTTATAATTCTTGTCCTTGTACTCATATTTCTTCTTGAATTTTAACTTAGGACAGTCAGCTTTGATGTGTCCTTTCCTTTTACATTCATAGCAAACTATGTCTTCTTCTTTATCAGTTTTCTTCCAATCTTTCTTCCACTTACCTTGTCTATCATACTTACCCTTGTAGTTTGGTTTTCTGAAGAATTTCTTCTTCCTATAGAACTTCTTGAATCTCCTTGCTATTTGTGCCATCTCGGCATCACTGTCAGAATCTATGTCTTCACTAGATGAGCTTTCAGTTGGTATATGCACTTTCTCCTTGTCTTTGCTCTTTGATGCAGTAGACTTAAAAGCTACAGATTTTCGTTTTGGTTCCTCATCTTCCTCTTTATTCACCTTTAGCTCTTCTTCGTACATCATCAGCTTACCAATTAACTCCTTGACAGGCAAGGTTCCAATATCACATGATTCTCTAATTGAAACGGATGTGCCTCTCCATCTGTCAGGCAGACATCTCAATAATCTCATGATTTGCTCCTTGGCTGGAACAATCTTTCCGAGTGAGCTCATTGTGTTGACTATCTCATTAAACCTGAGATACATATCAGAAATAGGTTCATCAGCTTTCATCTTAAAGTTATCATATTTGATAGTATAAGTATTTAACCGCATTTCCTTGACATTAGTTGTTCCTTCATGAGAAACAGCTAAGGTGTCCCAGATTTCAAAAGCAGTTTTACATGAAGAAATTCTATTGAACTCCTCATCTCCTAGAGCACAGTAGAGAGCATTCATAGCCTTACAATTATTATTGTAAGCTACTTTAGTAGGTTCATCCCAAGTTATTCTTTCAGTTTCTGGAATCTTGTATTGAGACTCTATAGCAGTCCAAATATCAAAACCCATACTTTCCAAATGAATTTTCATTTTGAGCTTCCATTGGGCATAATTCACACCATTAAAGAAGGGTGGCCTGTTAGTAGCAGCACCTTCTAGTCTATTATCCATAAGGAAATTCTAGAAAATGTTTTAAAGAGATAAAATTTAGAACTAACAGAAATTTAAGATCTTTTAGATAAAACTACAATCACAGTTTAAAAACAGAGAGTTAAAATAAAACTTTGAGCAAGTATAACAGAGATAAACACAACCTCTGATACCAAATGTTGGTCGGAGTGGACACTCAAGAGGGGGGGGGGGGGGGGGGGGGTGAATTGAGTTCCAATTAAAATTTCTGTTAAAAACAATTTCTATTAAAATCCCCCAATTTCAAAAACAAATTAAATTGTAGTGAATTTATATAGATTATAAAGGTTCAATTAGTTTCTCAAAGATTGATTAATTCTCAGTTAACGTAATCTTATGATTAAATTAACTTTTGAAACTAACTTACTGATTTATAACAAATATAAACACTTGCGAATTTAATTATCAAAGTAGCTTTGAAGACAAATTGTATTTCAAAGTAATAGCAGCGGAATATGAAATAAATATGTATAGTATGGATATAGAGTATAACTATAGGCACAGAAAATTAACCAAGAGGTTCAGTCTCAAGCCGAGACTTAGTCCTCTCAAAATTTTATATAAGAATGATCCACACCCTGGATCGGGGTTAACAACAGTGAACACACTGTCCAGGTCACAAGACCTCTACCACAGTTCTTCGTGGGAAAACAAAAAACAGCAGCAAGCTGTCCAGGTCACAAGACCTCTACCACTATCCACAGTGGGAAATGGAGTGCAAAAAGATTTGCTGAGGATTTACAGATCCTCCAGTGAAAGTACAGGAGTCAGTGTGTGTGTTTAATACAGCAGATAACACACACTGCTCAAAATGTAGAATAAATCACAGAACAAGAGATGTAGAGTTTTACAAGTGGTTCTGGTGATCTCAGTGTAGCTCTTGTATTCGATCAGAAGAGAGTTTGAGTCCTCTTCTCGTTTCTGTTTGAGAAACAGAGTGTCGTATGCTTCAGGTTCACAGGTAGTGAGAATGTAGTCGATGAAGTTCTTCAGGGTTCTTCTTGTATGCACAGAACACTTCTCGAGTATACTTGATTGTCTATATGCTTCTCTGTGTTCTTGATGGAGCTCGTTTTTATCTTCTTGTGTTTCTGGTATATTTCGTCCACCACGCACTTCTCTAGTTCACGTGCTTTTTGGGCAGCGTAGTCTTCTCGTATTTATCTCCTGACAGGGGACAAAAAGGATTTCTTTTCAGCAGGTACGAGGTACGGGTTCCTGACATCCGACAACCTTTATCAGATATTTGAAAAATCATCAAAATGTATGATATGACCATTAGATAGATTAAATGTAGGAAATAAAGAAATTAAAACAGTGAGTCGAGAATGTATGTCACTGTTGACTTCAACTGTGGTCTTCCAACTGTGGACTTCCAACTGTGGACTTCCAACTGTGGACTTCCTTCTGACTGCTAACTTCAACAAAGGGCTTGCTGTCTGTAGGCTTGCAATAGTAGCTTTTACTCTATGTAGCTGTAGCCTTTCTAACTGTAGACTTGTAACATCAAATTTGTAGAGCTGTAACCTTTGTCAACTATAGTCTTCGATCATCTGTAGACTTAGTAGACAGAAGCTGTCTAACTGTAACCTTGACTGTAGACTTATGACTGTAGGCTAGTTCGTCTGCGAACTTGTTTCAACTATAGACTTGTTCGACTGTGAACTTGAGCCAACTGTAGACTTGTTCGACTGTGAACTTGAGCAGAGAAAACTTTGAACAGAAGTCTTGTATCTGTGACCTTCGTCTGTGAGCTTTGACAATAGATATCAGTAGACTTGTAACTGTAAGCTTGTATTAGTCTTCGACTGTAACCTTGTAACTGTGAACTTCTTGCAACAGTAACTTAAGGTGATAGTTAACTGTATCTGTGACTTTGAAAATAAAACTCTGACTGGTAGCTAACAATACCAAACTTATGTAAATGCTACTGTAAGCTGTTACAGTAAAGTTATGAGAGTAAGAATATGAACTGTTTAGAATAAAGTACGTTTAAGCATAGAATAATAAGATTAATGCAAAGGTTTAATACATCATAATCAATATTTAAGCATGATTTGGGATTATCAAAACAGGTGATTCCAACAGAGACAAATGGATCTAATCAAGGATCATGATTTCGCAATCCATGATCATCATGGAAAAACAAAATTGATGGATAATGCTTTTAGTATAAATTTTATACAACATTAAACATTTTACATATATAATGTGACCCTTTGGATAATGATTTGATGAATTTTGGCATAGATGTTTTGGATGTTGGGACATCCTCTATTTTATTTCAGGTCTGAGTGAAGTTTACTTTGTCAGAATGAATTATAGAAACTCAGAAGGTGGATCAATCATTACAAGAAAATATAGAGTCCATTAGAAACTCAGAAGGTGGATTAATATTTGCAATAAAATATATAATCCACTAAGAATTGTTGGTTTAATGATTTTAATATTTATGAATAAGCTGTTTTATGATTTATAAAAAGATTATGTGGCACTTTTGATTCAAATTTGGGGAAAGAGTTGTTAAAGAAAGATCAAAGTTGTCAATTTTCCATTATTCCAGGAAACACTACTGTAAGGACCCCAACCCCAATAGAACATAGTCGGTGCCTTATATTAATACATTGGAATAGATACAAAGCTCGAATCTCAAATGACTGAATGGGGTTGTTTCATTACAAGACCATATAAGTACTTAAATGTTACATTACAACTTAAAATGAAATACAACATAGTAACTCCATTTGAAACACCAATAAACTACAAGATTATTTCTACAAGTCATTTATAATATACATCTTCACATCCTGGGGGGAAATAAAACATAAGAAAGGGGTTATATTATCTGCTCAATAAGGGTAAGAAATACAATAGAAGCTATCATATAGAGTAACTAAATGTTAATAACTCATTCTAGCAAAACATAATCTCGGAAATTATATGGAAGGAATAATAACTGAATAAACTATTTTATATAAGTAATCAAAGTAGAATAAAACATAACCATGGATATTATACAAGCCAAATAATCACATGAAATATCATTTTAATAGTATCATAATGATGGAATTCATAATTGTAGACATCATGAACATACAATCAAGGCCTCTACCAAGACACCATAAATAAGTGGGTAAAAATCCGGGCTTGTTTGTCTGATGAGAATAACATATGCATTAAAAGGATTTATCAATCGCCGCCCATCACGTACTAAGTAAAATTAATTCCTTATATATTGGATAAAAATATATATTTAAATAAAAGTTCCCCATACCAATTTTAAATATTTTAATCATAATCATAGGTGAATGTACTCTAATAAAATCATTGACAAATTCTTGAGGAAGACAATCTTTAAACATTCAAAAGTGTCCGGTTTCACTTATGTTTTTTTAAATCATAATCCCTAAAATAGTAAATGAAACTTAGAATATCATGAGAATAATTTAATTCATGATCTAATATATCAAATGGAATTATATCCATGAAAAATAAGGAAATAGTGGTGAACAAATAATATATATCATAGAAGTAAAAGTGAGACGAGAAAATCCCTTTTACATTATAAAGAAGAGTTTTTTTGAAATTTCATTTGTATTTTCATAAAATCATATTTTAAACATGTATATCCCATAAAAAATGGTTTTCAGAATGAAAATATATTATAGGCATAAATTATTTCCAACTGAAGTGTAAACATGTAAAAAAGTGCATTTATGAAACTTTGGAAATTGGCCACTACAATGCGGTTTAAGTAAAAAGACAATGTTATCCTTAAAACAGAAAATGGAATAATTTTTTTATAAAATATGAAATGAAAAAAGTTATTTTTTCATGATAATATTAGTTATTATTGTTAAAATAGTGGTTTCTTAAAATATATTATGGTGTGCGCTTGCAAATGGGTATAAAACTCGGATGTTCCCTTTAACTAGGCCTCCTTATCAGGAAGAATTGAGAAGGGAGCCTTATAAAACATATAATAACTATAAATGAATAAATACATGATATAGGTACATATATATGGAACACTAAAATATATCTTAGTGGTAGTACATAAGAATTAATAGTAATTACACTTGTGTAAAGAGAGATAAAACCTAACCAGAATGAAAAATGGACGTTTGGGGGGGAATCCCTTTCAACATTGAAAATAGTCGAACCATATGCCCCATAAAATTAAGGATTATAGAATAATACATTTAATATAATGAAGATAAATATATTTATGATATGGAATATCAATATGTAGTATACATACACCACACACAATAAATAGTGGTGAATAAGGCATATCTCATGGAAATTAAAGTGAATTGAGAAAACCCTTACCATATGATCAAAAGTGTTCCACACTTTTAATTAATGTTCTTGAATATAAAATTCGACTCATAAATAATTTAATTAATAACATAGTAATCATATTTTTTATTTATTATTATTTTAATAAATAAAATAATGGATTTTTTAGGATATATAAGATTCAATTTTACCACTCGAAAGTGTTCATTTCCTTAGTTTTCACGATTAGTATACTTGTATATGAGTATTGAATTCGTGTGGAATTGGTATAATTCTCCAGAATTGAATTTATGAAAAATTAATGAACATCTAGAATATAAATTGTTATATAATTAATTTTGTTATATGGATGAGGACGAGTCATTATATAAAACATTAGTGATAATCATTTAGATTTTTTGATGGTTTTTCTATCACCAGAAACTAGTTATGTCATATAAATTAATTATATATATATAATGGATTGAGAAAATTAAATATGTTATAAAACATATATTATAGTCTTTTTTAACCATGAAAATTGTTTTATGTCTAGACCTGAAGAAGAAATTGGAGAACAAAATTTTTTCATCCATGAAGGTTGTAAATTGGCACCTCACGAATGATTATTTCCTTGTTAAAATAAAAGGAATAGGAGAAATTAAACTATGGTAGTTTTCCGTTAATATAATAAAATTATATTATATATAATATAATTTATTTAGGATGAATATTTAGATAAATTAGGTGAGGATAGTACATGAAAATAAATGAATGAGAATAGAAACTATTGAAATAGAAAGAGGATTTTAAATCTTGATTTCCAATCATTGAGAACCTCCTTAAGGGACACAGAAGTGGCATTTTGTTGAGAAAAAAAGGATCTTATAAGTGGGGTAGAGAATAGTTAAGGGGTTGTTAGAATAACTTGTACATGATTCATGACATAGAGTTTTGATGAGAAAGGGTTGTGAGGGGTTCTATTTATAAGGGGGAGAGGGGTTGTTTCATGATTATTTTATTAACCTGTTTACTATTTGGCTCAAGAAAATGAATAGATTCGGATTCTCATGACTAAAAATATTAAATAATTAATTTTATTTCTAACCAAGGGTTCTTATATGATTCCTGATGACTTAGTTCATGTATTTCGATTTTAATTTAAATACCATAAATTACCATATTTCTCTATCCACCGAAAATTCAACTATTTTAGAAAAATACCAAAAATTATCCATAAATTTTTTTTGATGTTTATAATTTATAAATGGACTCAATTTTATGAAAATAATTTTATAAATATGAGAACTTTAATTTTTTATCAAATTCATCATAAGCTTGGAAAATACCGATTTATAATATATAACTAATCTTATAAGACATTGTAAAATTAGTATGGTCTCAAAAATTTATCTTCTAATCACATGAATTTTTTTTATTAATTTATGAATTTACTTTATGAAAATAAAATTTCATTTATATAATTATATTAATTTTTAAATTGTTATTAAATATTTATGACTTACAAAAATACCAACACTTAATTAATGACTTTTAAAACATTTATTAACTTATATTATGGTATAATTATATCATATAATTACATATAAGATGCCTAAATTTTATCCATACAATTATAGGTGAAGTTAATATTCTATTGTTCATATTAATATTCATAAGGGTAACATTATTATTCAAAAGGGTCAAGTTTCTATTCACCAAATAAATCTAGTTGATCCTATCTAACTCTAAATATCCTACTAATCACAGTGGTGTATGCCTATTTTTTAAAATTTAATTCACATAAGTGTTAATATTACATTTAATTTTAATCCTATGGGTGTGGCGAGAAGGTGGGTAAAAAGATCATTCAAAAGTTTTAAAAATATTTATATCAAATTTAAATGTAAAAAAATGATTCCAATGATCTAAATTGGATTAATATATGTATAATTAATCTATTGTGACTATAAAAATAAATTTATTATATAATAATGTCATAATAGAAAAACATATTTTTTAACTACAATGGAGAATTTTTCACTATTCGTCAAAATAATTCAACTTCTTAGAGAAAGTACTGGACATTCAACTTAAGTTATTATTGATATTATGAATTCAAAAATGATTTTTTATTTTACCAAAAAAATATATTTAATATGTTTTATTTAGATGAAACCATTATAAATAAAATTTATTATTTGTTATTACTATCAATATTATTTTGTTTAACGGCTAGGTTGTAACTATCTTCTTTGAATAATTAGAATAATGAAGTGTTGTTTCGTAGAGACTTAATGTTACATGCATTAGAATCAATATTAAATTTATTCTTAAATCCTTGTGTTGTTACATTTTCCCCTGCATCAATAAATTGTGTCCTCACAATTTGAAATTTCACTTTAGAATAGAATGAGGTTGATACAAGAAAATAAATTTGTTAAAAACCCACATTAGAAATATAGATCATAAAATATACTCTTAATTATAAGGAAAATAATTAGAGGTCACCACCAAATTAGGATTTAAAATCAGATAATATTGGTGTAATGTTAAAAAATATACATGGAATAGAAATATAACTACACTCTTCTGATGGATAGTGATAGAGAATATGGTTTGGAGAAATGTAACTTTCATAATGTTGTAAATCACCAATTATCTAAGGGACTATTTGATTCATTGGAAAATAAGGTACTATGATAATTTTTTTTCAATATATTTTCTTTCAAGTTGAAAAATTCTTTCAATCTATAATAATTTTAGGAAATATAAGTTCATGTTAAATTTCCATAAACACAATCGTATCCTTATATTTTGCCTTTAACAATTCATACTTCATTTCATGGCAGAAGTTGTTATATAGGGTGATGTAATTAAATAATCTCTAAAACCTTTTCAAAGATAAAAATTCAACCTCTTCAAAAATTGTTAAATTTTACAAAATATCATGGTCCAACAATTTAGATAGAAGGTCACTAAATTTCCATAATGAACTTACTAAACAACATGGATTGGATATTAATGGTCACATACCTACTTGTGAGTGCATTCTTCTTGTATTATTTTGAAACATGGTAATAAATTAAATTACTATAAAACCATATTAAATATTTTAATGATTATTTATTAATTATATAAAACATATGAAATTGGATATATTCCATAATTCCAAAATTTTGTATACTTTACCAATTATAACATAAACCACTATGTCGATAGTTTATTATTTTGATCCAAGATAACAAGTGCTATCCAATTTACTTTATCCAAATCAATCATCTATTTATTTTGAAATCAATATCTTGGAATGGGGAACATACTAAGGGTTTTATTTCCCTCAAAAAAATATTTTTCAAATGTTTAACTTTCTACCAAGTCACATTCGATGGTACCATTCATCATACAACCACAAATCCATAATAAAATAGTACTAAAATACAATACTTATATATTTTATAAATCTTTTAACCATTAAATCATTGATAAAAATATAAAATAAAATAATTATTGAATCCAAACATAAAATCATTAATAATTCATCTATATCTATAGTAGTATCATAATCTTAACCATTATCCATTATATTCTTTTGGGGTATATTCCTTTGACGCATTAAAAATTTATTTTTTAGAGTTTCCTATCACCTTGTAGTGGAATAATTGTATATTAGAATCATTTTTCTTATCCTTGAAATAATGAGTATGGTTTTCTTTTTCTATACACTAGACGAATAATTATTTTCCTCTTAAGAATTTATCAGGGTGCTTCCTTACACAATTATCACATGTGGGAAAAAAATTCTTTCAATTATTCCATTTATTCATGTTTTCCCCCTCTATCAACTTCTTATAATTTTTCTTTTGGAATACAAAGTACATATAAAACTCTTTCTCCTTATTAATTGAACATGATACTATCTCCTCATATGATGAAAACATTTGAGAGACAAATTCCCTTCGAAAGGCTAGCTTAAACCCATCTAAGGAACTATCATTCTTACTATTTAGATTAAGTTAATAGATGTGATACCCATTACTTCAACTAGGAAAAATTTATAAAAAAATGGAATACATTGAATTTGTCTTTGAATCATAATTCATAATTTCAAACTAGTAAAACACATAACATAAATTGAATTTTTTTGTGTAACTAATATCAAATTCATTAACATGGTTTCTTTGATGACATATTTACTTTTAAATTAAATATTATGGTTTGTAAGAAAAATATGAATTATCCTAAGAATATCCCCTAGGATTTTCAAACCAAGTGTGTATTAAGGTCCCTTTTCAAGTACCAGGTTACCCTGATTTAGACAAGGAAAACCCTATTGGAGTTGTTATTCCTAGTCACATTTTTTCCAGAACCACTTCCACTTGTAGTATACAGAAATGTATGTATTTCAAGGTAGATACAAATAATATCTACCTTAAAAAAATTATTATATAACCTACCATAAATTTCATCAAATTCTATATTATGTTTATGAACCATAATCTATGTTTTATAAATCTACTTTCCATAGTTTCTACTAATCTTTTTCTGATACCAATTGTGAGGACCCAAACCCCAATAGTTAGAGTCAGTGCCTCATATTAATAAATTAACATTGATAACGTACTTGAATAGCAATGGAAAATTTAGTTTATTAACATTATAAGACCACATATATAAATAAATGTTACATTACAACTTGAAATGAAATACATCATAGTAAATCCATTAGATAAACCCTAAAAAATACAATATTATTCCTACAATTCATTGATAATATAAATCTTTGTATCCCGGGAAAAAATAATACACACGAAAGGGGTGATCTCAAATGCTCAATCAGGGTAAAAATATAGTGTAAGCTATAATATACAATAAATAAATGTGAATAACTCATACCGGTAAAAAATAATCTTAATGAGGATATGAAATGAATAAAAATTAAATAAACACATCATTATAAATAATCACAAGAGATTAATAAAACTCATCCATGGATATTATAGTAGTAAAATAATCTCATTGACTATCATTTACTAGCATAATAATGGGGGAATTTATAATTCCACACATCATAAACATACCATCAATTCCTTTTCAAAGTCACCAAACATATGTGGGTAAAACCGCAATCATGTTTTTATCATGAGACCTATCGATGCATCAAGGGGATATTATGGGACCTTGAAATCTCTTAAAAACTCCAATGAATTCCTCATATATCGAAAAAGTATATATTTAAATCAACATGTCCCATAACACTTTTAAATTTCTAAATCATAATCATAGGATAATTTAATCTAATAAAATCATTAAGAAATTCCTGAGGACGATAATCATTAAACGTTCTAATGTGTCCCCTATAACTTTGAAATATTTAAATAATAATCCCTATTAAATGAAATTAACATTATAATATAATGGGAATAATATAATTCATGATATAATATATAAAAGTGTAGTATATACACATCACACAAGGAAATAGTGGTGAGCAAGGCATATATCTCATAGAAGTAAAGGTTAGATGAGAAAAACCTTTTAGCATTGGAAATAAGAGTTTTTTGGAATATAATTTGTATTTCTTATAAAATAATATTGTAAAAATGTATATCCTAGAAAAGAAAAGAGTGGGAATATGAAATTATATTTTAGGAATAAATGAGTTCCAACTGAAGTGTAACCGTCTAAAAAGATCATTTATGAAACTTTAGAAATGGGTCACTTTAGTGCGGTTTAAAGGAAAATACTATAGATTATTTAGAATAGACAAAGGAATAGTTTTTATATAAAACCAAAAACGAAAAAAATAGTTTTTCAGGATATAAATATATATTTAAGAAGAATAGTGGTGGTGTAAATAGAATATGAATTGCACTTGAAAATGTGTGAGAAACTAGGAAGTTCCCTTTAGTCGGATTACGTATCGAGAGGAATTGAGAATGGAACCTTATAAAACATGTAATTACAATAAAAGAAGAAGAATAGAGATAGGTAAATTTATATGAAACATTCACATAGATTATTGGGGATGAACATAAGAATAAGTAATAATTACAATGGGGTACAGAGGGAGAAAGAATAACCCATAGGAAAAATAGATGTTCATGGAGAATCCCTTTCCACTTTGAGAACAGTCGAACCATATGCCCAAAAAAATTAAGGATCATTAAATAAGAAATTTTACACCATGAAGTTAAATAGATTCACTATATGGAATATTAATGACAATATACAACAACAAACACAAAAAATAGTGGTGAATAAAGAATATCTCATGGAAATTAATGTGAGTTTAGAAAACCATTAACATATATCCCTAAGTGTTATGCACTAGCACTCAATTTAATGGAATATGAAATTTGAATCATTAATAATTCAATTCTAAAACTATTTAATTTTTTTATTTATTATTTTTTTTATTTTTTTGATTTGTTTTCATTTTTAATGAGTTATAAGATAAAATTTTTTCACTCGGGATTGTTTGTTTCCTTGGTTTTCTCGATTAGTATACTTGTGTATGAGTATTAAAGTTCATATGGAAAGGGTATAATTTAACAAAATTGAATTTATATGATATTAATAGACATATAAAATATTAAATGGTTTTAAAATTCATTTTTTATATTGTATGAGGATGATTCATTAAATAAAACATTAGTGACAACCATTTAGATTATTTTGGCGGTTTTTCGATCAACACGAAGTAGTTTTGTTGTTTGAATTAATATTATGTATATATTCTGGTATTATAAAATTAAATGGGTTGAAATTTATATATTATTTTATATTTTAACCATAAAAACGTTTTTATGACCATCCATGAAGAACATTTTGAATAAATTTTTTTTGTCACCCATGATAGTTGTAAATTGGCACCTCACGAATGATGATTTTGTTTTTAAAATAAAAGGAAGAGGAGAAAAGGCATGATGTTAGGTTTTACATAAACATAATAAAATTATATTATATATAGTATACTTGATTTATCATGAATATTTGGGCATAGTATCTGAGGATAGTAAAAATAATAGAAAAGAAAGATAATAGAAACTAAATAAAGAGAAAAAGGGTTTTATCTCTTGATTTCCTCTCCTTGAGAACCCCATTAAGGGAATTAGAAGTGGTATTATGTTGATACAAAAGGATACTAGACCAGGGGAGATACCATGAAAGAGTATTTGGGCATAATTTGGAAAATATTCAAGGATTAACATTGTGAAGAGAAGCGGTGGAGAGGGATTGAATTTATAAGGGAGGAGAGGGGTGTTTTTTATTATTATTTTATTAATTAGTTTACTATTTCGCTCAGGACTATGAATAGTTTTTATTCTTGCGACTAAAAATAGTAAATAATAAATGTGATTTAGAACAATGGGTGCTTACATCAATCATGTTATTTTAATTCATGTATTGGGATTTTAATTTAAATATTGTTAGTTATAGTATTTCATTATTCATAAAAAAATCAAATATTTTAGAAAAATACAAAAAATTCACCCTAACCAATATATGATGTGTAAAATCAAAAAATGGACTCCATGTTAAGAAAATAAATTTCTAATTATGAGAAACTTAATTTTAAATTAAATTCATAAATTACTTGGAAAATACAGATTTTAAAATTATAACATATTTTATAACACATTGAAATATTATTATGGTCTCATTAAATTATCTTATAATCATAGGAAAAAAAGAATGATAATTGATGAATTTAATTTATGAAAATAATTTTTCATTTAAATCATTATATTAATTATAAAATATAATTAAATATTTATGACTTACAAAAATACCAATACATAATTAATAATTTATAAAATAGTTAATTACTTTTATTATGGGTTAATTATAGAATATAATTAATTATTATATGCCTAAGTTTTATCCATACATTGATATGTAATGTTACTATTATATTGGTCAAATTACTATTCATAAGGGTAACATTACTATTCCAAAGGGCCATGTTACTATTTTACCAAAAAAACTAGTTGATCCTATCAGACTCTAAATTTCTTACTGATCAAAAAAATTTATGTCTATTTTTTGAAATTGAATTTATAGACATGGAAAATCACTTTAATTCTAATCCCACAGTGTAGCGAGAAGGTAGGTAAAAATAACATTAAAATGTTCAATAAGACTTTTTATGTAATTTTGATATAAAAATGATTTCTATGATTTACATTGGTATAAAAAAATTATAATTTATCTATTGTGACTTTAAAAATAAATTTTAAGTACAATAATTATTTAAGTGAAGAAACACAGTTTTTAACTATAATGTAGTATTTTCACTATTCATCAGTAAATAAAACTTCTCATAAAAATGAAAAATATTATCCCTAATTTTATTTTGATAATTTGAATTGAAAAAGAAATTTAAATAATAATAATTATTCAAGTGAAAAAACACATTTTTAAAAACTACTATATATTGATGACACCTTTCAAGGCATTATATGGAATGAGGTGTTGAACATCGGCTTTTAGGATGATGTTGGAGTAAAGATTTTAATGGGACTAGAGTTGATAGAGGAAAAAATAGTGAGAGTTTAGTTGATTTAGTGAAATTAGAAGACAAATTAGAGAAGGTAGAAGAGTTATGTGGATAATCAGAAAATTTGACTTTCCTTCAAGGTTAGTGATCATAACATTTTAGAGGTTTCTCTATAGAAATGTGTGATGGGTTTTGGTTTGAAGGGGAAGCTGAGTCCATGGATCATTGGAACATAAGAAATCTTAAATAACATTGGAATAGTATAATAACTTCTAGCCTTACCTCTATGTTTATATCAGCTATATAACATATTTCATATTTCAATGTTAAAGAAGTATGCACCATACTCATGTAATGTTTTGATCCCATGAGTAGTTAAGATAGAAGAGAATATTTCTTATGAGGAACTACCAGTTTAAATTCTTGATCAAAGAGATAATGTGTTGTGGAATAAAGTAATTCACTAGGATAATGTTTTGTGGAAAAACAATATGGCTGAAGAGGTAACATGGGAATCTGAAATTTATATAAGGGAAAAATATCCCCACGTACTTGATAAGTGAATAATATTGTGAGGATGAAATTTCCCAATGGGGGATGGATGTAACATACAAAGAAATTCTAGAATAATTCCATTTCATATTTATTAATATTTTTGAATTAAAAAGTAATTTTACCTTATATGGGACTCTATTTTCAATAGTGTATCCAACACTCTATAATGAGTTTAAGGGTTACATATACCTAAAAAATCTATTTAAACAGAATAAATTTAATCAAGGTAATTTAATCACATAAAACCTCAAAAGAAGTATCTATGACATTAATCATATGATCAATCATATAGTTATTAACCCATTATGGAGTGTAAAATTCGGAAAAAATACTCATATAAATCATAAACTTACTATCATTATGGAATAACCTCAAATAGAAAAAATATTTTAAAATAATTATAAATGTTTTTTAAGTAAAATGTGAATTAGACAAGGAATATCCCATATGAGTTTCAAAATATGTGTTTAGTAAGGGCACAATCACCTTGTACTATAATTTTGGTAGATATATATTCAACCAAATCATTTTTGTGTTATTAAACATAGATGCATCTTTTCAAAAACACATTAACTCTAATTATCCAAATAGGGTTGTATTTATAGAAAAACTACATATTCTATACATTAAATAATCAATTTTGATATCATACTAAAATTATAGTAATCCTAAATTAATTCATAGGGTCATGTTACCTAATATATTTTTCCGTAAATATATTTCTTGAGGATTCTATTAATCATTCTTTATTACCAAATATAATTTCTTTACTCAAGTATCCCATTACAGGTGGTTATTTTTTAAAATTATAACTAGTTACAATTTAGCATATCAAGGACTGAATAGTTTAGTATTAATGGTTTTTAGAAACTTAAATGAATTTCACATTATATTTCAAAACAAAATATACACCAAATAATTTTATTTTAGAACAACAGTTTTCATTCTAGAATATCGAGGAACATCATTCCAAATTTACATCATGGGATCCTATGGAAACTGGAAACATAAGAATGGGTGACCGTAGATGCTCAATAAGGGAAAAAGTACTCAAAAACCACCATAAAATAAATAAAACATGAATAATATGAATTATATAAACACTTATCATATATTGGACATAATTAATACAATTAAGTGCGACTAAACCCATGGGAAACATTGTAACATAAATAATAAAATGGATAAAAATATTTTTTATACTTATAGAATGCATAATATCATTCATCAGAATATTACATCTAATGATTTGTTCTAAGGAAACATATATAAATAGGTATCTTGAATACCAAATGCAAAAACTAGTTTTTCTCCTGAGACATACTGATGAGTCGATGTGCTATAATGTGCCCTTCCCATCACTTATTACCTTTAATGCATTCATTATATGAAAGTGCTAAATATGAATTCAATATACAGTTAACATAATCATTTTTATTATTAAACTATCATATGAAATATTAATATTTTACAAAATAAATAAATATAATATGATCAAAATCCATCTAGAGTAATAATATTGATGGTATTTATAGATTATATCGAATATAATGCATAATTTTCTCCAATGAATGTTGACATAGAAGAATACACATTTAAAATCACTGCAATATTTCATAAGGAAAATACACTTTCCATTTTAAAACAATATATATTAAAATATATCAATTTAATGAATATTAGGAAATTAATTTTCTTTTAAATGAATAATGGAAACACATAAAGGACACCTTATGATAACAATTATATATGATGACCTTGAATGATGTTTATGTTTTTTACGTTAGAATGTTTTTTATTCGGCCATTTGGTAAATAATTACTAATCCAAATAATGAGAAGTATATTCTTTTTAAACCACATTATACAATGTGTAAATGGGTAATAATTTATTTAATCAATCACTAGAGAATAATAATATAAATTATGGATTTTTTTTAAATATAAAAATGGAATAAAATGATTCCATATCAAATGAATAAATATAGTATGTTTTCTATAATAATATTGTTTTGAAATTTTTGAGTTCCTAAGAAGATAAAAATTGAAATAATAATAAAAACTTTATAAATATTTTTTGGAGAATAAAATATATATTTTAGCTACATATATCATATAATTCAACTAATATAATCTTAAACATAGACAATCCGGATTTAAGAAAATATTTAGAAATAAATCATTACCACTTTAGTTGGTTTTGAATCAATAAACCCATGAATTTAATAACGTAATGTAAAAATTTACATAAAAGGAATATAAATTGACTCATTATATTAAAAGATAACATTTTTATTATATAAAACACATTAATGGAACAAGTGGTGAATTTGGCATATGTATCCCAAAAACAAAAGTGTGATGACATATCCTTTCCTTAGGTCTGACCTGACTCAAATGTTATTTTATAAACATTTATAATAAATTAATATTTATTATAATTATATAAAATAATTTTTTGAATAATAATTATATCATATATTATTCACTTTTAACATTTCAAAACACATTTATTTATAATAATATATGAAATTCAGAGATTTTGAGTGTTAATGATCTCAATTTTCCAATAAGTTTCAATTTTGAAGTTCATGCCCCTGTACATTGACCCTAGATAAATCATTTAAATATTCTATTTCATGAAAAAACTATCATATATATTCAATATATAAATATTTTTAGTATTCGAAAAAAGGAAAATATAAAAAAATGAATTACTACGTTAATGGAGGTGGATGGTAGTTTAAACACATAAACCATGTCTTTAATATTTGTTGGATGTATCAAAACAATGATACATAATAATTTAATTTTAAATAATAGTTATTTTATAATATATATATCACCTATATTAATTAAAAAAATCATTATTATTGTCTATTTAATTAATAAAAAAATGGAATCAGATTGCTTCGTGGAGGTCATAGTAAAAAGGTACGTACGAGTGAGGCTAAAATTTTAAAATTACTGATAATGTAAGAAGGTAAATTGTATTTTATTTATTAATTACAATGAATATTATATATATATATAATATACTCATTATTTCATTCTTTATAACAATCCCTTTAAAATGATGATGAAAAATGAATTACAAGGCTACATTGAGACAACAAGCCGTGCGTATGACCGGGTGATATATTCAGTTTTCATTTGATGGAAAAAAGAAGGATTTTTTCCCATTATCAAAATAAAATTAAAAAATATTTAATATTTTTGAGTTATTATTGAAGTATTTCTACAAAATATCTAGAATATGTAGAAGAAGAATTAATCAAGAAATGGTCGGTAAACATCATTACACCTTTTTAGTACACTTCCTATAGATACATTTTTAAAGAACACTGTAAAGTAATTTTAATAATAATAATAACTATAAATAGTATATATAACGATTTATAAGACAATTGGGTGGGGTTTGGTCGATCAAGGATGCTCACTTTAGTGTAATTAAAAGTGAAGAGGGGTGTCCAATTATAAGGGAGGGAAGGGGAACTTTTGGAAAGTAATGAAATTTTATAAAATATTATAAGTATGACACATGAAAATTGATTTAAGTTGAAATTATTTTTATGATAAGTAGTTTATGGTCTTAATTAATTAATTCAATTAAATTTAGAAAGGTTAGATATCATTTTAAGGCTTTTATTATTATTTAACCCTATCATTAACCAATATTTACCTTAAATGTGTACTAACATTAAAAATATTAAAGGGTTATAATTATATATATAAGCTAAAAAAATTAACTTAAATGGGAAAAATGAATTTTTTTTCCCATTTATTATCATAATAATTCTTCTGGAATATTTTTAATATATTTATATAATTTATAAAAATATTATTTTCATAAAATATCACAAATTCCATTTTTCACATTACTAAATATTTTTTTAGTGTTTTTAATATAATAATTATTTCAAATATAAAATTATAAAATAATAATAATAATTTATATTTATATAAAAAATTGTGATAACAAAAGAGTTCATAAAAATAATATTCTATTTATTGGTTTTTAAATCAATTAGTTGATTTTTTTTTCTTGTATTTGAAGAATAAATGTTTTATTATTTAATATGTGTTTAAGGTAAATATTTTATCAATAAAAATTAAAAATAAATTTCCATATTTTTTTATAATTTTCAAAATAACCTCTAATATTTACACAATGCTTATTTTTCCCTTTGTAATCAAATAAGAGAATGTTATAAATAAGATAGTGAAATTTTTTATTTTACATTACAAAAAAATATTCTATAGGTAATATTCATGGATAATTGTATCAAAGAAATTAAATTTATAATTTAAGGTTATTGGAGCTAAAATACCAACATTTAATAAAAATTTAGATGAAAAATGGTGGCCTTATCACTTAATTTTATCCAAGTTTAGCCAAATTTTCCCTTTTACTATGGTGAACATTTTTTATTTTCTTTATTATTGATGATAACCAAAAATTGAATTGCCCTTATTAAATAATAATTATTATTATCGGTAAATATATTCAATAATTTGTAAAAATCAATTATCTATATATCAAATAAATTCATTTTATAATAATATCGTAGAGGATGATGGAAAAAGTTTTTTGAATAATTCCCATTTATTTCTAAAAATATTTTTATAACAAGACCAATTATAATAATAATTCCAATGTAATTAGTTACACTATATCTAATTATAGTAAGATTATTTTAGTTGAATATAAATTTTAAAAAATATTAGTACTTTTAAGTTACTAGAATTATGGAAAATAAATTATCATTATATGAAAATCACAATTTCCACAATTTACAAAATAATGAATCATTTTAGAAAAATAAAAAATTTTCATAATTTTATTTTTCATATTAAAAATTAATATATAATATTAATTATTAAAAATATAATTTATAAAAGTATAATAAATTAAACACTATTTTGACATAAATATTGGAATAAAATAATATTTTAGAAATCTGTAATTTATAGGCATAAAATTACATAATTAAAAGTTGAATTTTATTTTCAAAAGAATGAAGTAAAATTTTTTTATTTAGAAGGAACACAATACATATTATTCATAATCATATCACCAATATTTATACCCACCAATTAAATGGATATGTCACATTAAATAATATTATTTTCATTATATATCTCAATATGAATAAAGCATGGTGTTGCACCTTAAGAAATATTTAAAGGTTATTATTATATAAAAGTATATTTTTGGGGTTTTACTCAAGGTCACATTAATTTATTAATTTATAATGTTATATTAATCGATTCAATAAATTAAAACGATTTTATAATTCATTTCCTATTCAATTTCATTGGAATAACCAAGAAAATACTCATTGATAAATTCTATTGTTATAAATCTATAATAAAAAGGTGTGAACCTCTTCCTCCACAATGCTAACATCTATCTAGACCCTTAGTAAAAAATAACCCAACTTATTATTTCATTAAATGAATTAATTGAACCCAATCATACTAAATTCATAAGTAAAATGATGGTAGTGACATAACTATTTGAATGAAAAAGAATCATATTGTGATAAACCTCCCATGACGACCATCAACAATGATTAGAAAAATACCTACTATATTAATATTATTTCGACATACTCTAGTGAATCATTTTTAATGAATCGTTACTAAGTATATATAATTCAATAGTGCTGAAAAAATTGGAAAATTCATGGAAGAATCGATATCGAGCGTTAAAATTACATAAAGTGGTATCCCAATTCAAAAAACACAATTATCTAATATGAATTATAAAGTATCCCATAATAAGGTAAATTGAATGAAGGCTTTAGGTCTTCATACTATGTATTGGAAAAAATATATTTAATAAATCAATTATATATCAAAATATTAATTTTATGAGAAACATAAAACATTTTGAGCACTTGAAACTTTTCCAAACACCTTTATCCAAATATAATGATTGTCACATATTTTTACCTTATTTAATTATCCTAACACATCTATCCTTATGTAGAATAATCTTATTAATAGTCTCTATAAAAACCCTTACACCCATTTACCTTTATAAAATGACACCCATGAAAGGAATATATGAATATAGTTACTTTGAATCAATATTATCATGTATGACCCTCTCACAAAAGATAAATACATACACACATAAAATGCATCTTTACCCTCATGCAAAACCATCACATAGGACCAATATCCGAGAACCTCATGTAAGAACATATCATAATTAGTACATATTAAAATTTACCCTTGTGTAATATTCCACGTGACCTTTGTGCATGTGGGATACAAATATATCCTTACACATGTAAGAAAAATTGAAGAGTAATGGTA